>CM057455.1:409762500-414762500 GCA_016271365.2 Neoceratodus forsteri | reverse complement strand
CTTATCACGCCGCAGACAGAGATGGCACCAAGGTTTCCAGTTAGTAATACCCCCGCCCTGGCTCCCAGTGTGGCGCCTCGGCCAGCTCAAACTCCAGAAAGTATGTTTTGCTATAATTGTGGGAAGGATGGGCACATGAAAAGGGAATGCCGGTCCCCAAAAGACACTGACAAAGTTGCATATAGGCTACAAGGAGAGCTTCGGAGAACAAATCAGTGGTTAAGAGGTGCATGAAATGATCCCAGTGAGGGCACCAAAAATGCTAACTCACGTCCTTTTGTGGCAAGGTCAGTTGCCCAGGCCCCCACTATCGCCTCTCCAGACTGGTCCAGAATAGTGGGTCCCTCCATGGAGACCACTGTAAAGGTGAATGGAGTGTCTACAAGAGCTGTATTAGACAGTGGCTCCCAAGTGACAATTATGTTCCAGGATTGGTATCAGAAGCATTTGTCAGACGTACCTTACAACCATTAGAAGGACTGCATGTATGGGGGTTAAGGAGAAGGCCTACCCCTATTCCGGGTATATCCGAATTTGGCTGTCTTTCCCACCTCCGTGGCTGGAGTGGCCGAACAAGTAGAGACTCTAGCTTTAGTGTGTCCCCACTGGACTGTATGATGGTGTCCTTTGTTGATTGGAACAAATGCTCATATGTTCGGAAGGCTGGCACAGTTGTGTTATGAAAAACAGGGTCAAAACTAGTAGAGCTTTAAGAGTTCCAGCTTTAATTAAGAAGGCCTATGAGGCAGAGAGATGCTGAAAAATAGAACCAGAGGAACCGGTCAGAATTGTATGGAAGAAGGATCCTGAGTCTCTGATCCTGGCGCCAAATGCCCAGTGTACCTTACAGGGAGAGGTCCGTATCAGAAAGGATGTTAAGAATAAAATATTAATGTTGGATGCACCAGGTGATGGAAAATTGCCAGAGGGACTGCTGGTCAAGCCTAGTATTTTGCCCGCTAGAGCCCATGCTTATGCCAGAAGGGTAATGGTCCAAGTTCATAATGTGTCTGAAAGAGACATTCGAGTAAATAGAGGTTGCATCCTGGCTAATGTGCATTGTGTAGACACTGCAGTGCTACCCAGCAGCAAGAGTTCGAGGAAGAAGGACAGAGTAACGCCTGACTTGTTTGATTTTGGCGACTCCCCGTTGCCAGCTGAATGGAAAGTGAGGATCAGTGAGAAGCTTGCCCAGAGAGACCAGGTGTTTTCTTTAAAGGAATGGGACGTAGGGATGCGTGCAAGGAGCTGAGCACAATATCCGCTGCATGACGAAAGACCATTTCGTGAGAGGTCTCGACGCCTGGCACCTGCTGACATAGATGATGTGAGACGGCATCTGCAAGAGATGTTAGCTGCTGGTGTAATACAAGAATCCAGAAGCCCTTATGCTTCCCCCATTGTGGTAGTGAGGAAAAAGAATGGGACAATAAGGATGTGTGTGGATTATCGCACCTTAAACCGGCGGACTATCCCTGATCAGTACACAATGCCCCGCATTCAGGATGCTTTGGACTGCCTAAACGGGAGCAAGTGGTTCTCTGTGTTGGATCTCCGCAGTGGGTACTACCAGATCCCGATGGCCCCAGAGGACCGTGAGAAGACAGCCTTTATCTGTCCGCTTGGCTTAAGAATTCATGAGGATCTCAAGGGATTTCAGGTGCCCCAGCCACTTTTCAACGATTGATGGAGCGTGCAGTGGGGGACATGAACTTACTAGAATGCCTGGTATACCTAGATGATGTTATTGTGTTTGGCAGCTCACTGGAGGAACATGAGAGCAGATTATTTAAGGTATTGGACTGACTGGAGGACTTTGGCCTTAAACTGTCCATTGATAAGTCAATTCTTTTCAAACATCAGTAAAGTATGTGGGACACATAGTATCCACCGAGGAATAGAGACCGACCCAAGTAAAGTTGAGGCCTTGACCACCTGGCCACAGCCCAAAATCTAAAAGAACTGCAAAGATTCCTGGGATTCTGTGGTTACTATCGGCGTTCATCAAGGACTATTCAAGAGTGATCCGCCTTTACTTAACCTTACTCAAGGGTATCCCCAACCCACAAAAATACCAAAAGTCAGGCCCCTCAAGACTGAAAGAGTGTATTTTCATCCGAGTGAAGTATTTGGGGCCCGCTGGACTCTGATTGTGAGACTGCTTTTCATGAGATCATATATCAACTTACCCATGCTCCAGTGCTGGCCTATGCTGATCCAAGAAAACCTTACGTCCTGCACACTGATGCTAGCTTGCAAGGGTTGGGGCTGTGTTGTACCAAGAGCACAGAGAATGGCCTGAGACCAGTGGCCTTTGCCAGTAGAAGCCTGACCCCATCCGGAAAGAACTATCCTGTACATAAGTTAGAGTTCCTAGCTTTGAAGTGGGCTATTGTTGACCAATTCCATGAGTACTTGTATGGGGCTAAAATACTAGTAAAACTGACAATAATCCTTTGACCTATGTGCAGACCTCAGCTAAGTTGGATGCCACTGGCCATAGGTGGCTTTCTGCATTATCTACATATGACTATGCTCTCGAATACCGAGCAGGTCTGAACCACATAGATGCTGATGCTCTCTCCGGAGGCCTGTTCCCAGAATGATTGGGTCCGATTGGCAGAACCTGACATTCGGGCACTCTGCCGAAGTTTGACAGGGAGGAACAATGTCCACGGACGCAGTGGACTGCATGGTGGATTGCTTGGGACCCTCTGAGAATTGCATACCTGCTGCTTATTGCCACTTTTCTGCAATAGACATTGGTGCACTGCCTCAGCTGGACAATGACAGTATTCATGGCTCAATCCTCGCCATCCCATGATCAAAGCAGCTTTAGAAGCCCTCTATGCAGGAAAAGATGTGTCCAAATTACGCTCCACCTGATTTGAGAACTGCACTGTTATACAAAGAAGGTCCTAAGTTGAAACTGATCAATAAACTGTTATACAGAGAAACAGTAGACAGAGGGGACAAGTAGACAAACAACAACTAGTGCTGCCCACTGCCTTTCGAGACTCAGTACTGATGTCCTTGCACAACCACATGGGGCACCTTGGTATAGACAGAACACTTGACTTGGTGAGATCCAGATTCTATTGGCCTAAGATGGGGGCTGATGTGGAGCAACACATTTGAAATTGTAGTCGCTGCTTACAGAGGAAAGCTTTGCCCCAGAGGGCTGCCCCCCTTGTTAACATCACCACCAGTGCACCCATGGAGCTGGTCTGTATTGATTTTCTGAGTTTGGAGTCAGATCAAAGAAATATCAGTAATGTGCTGGTGGTCACTGACCATTTCACGAGATATGCCCAAGCTTTCCCCACCAAAGACCAGAAAGCATCCACTGTGGCCAAAGTACTTGTAGAAAACTTTTTTGTTCACTATGGGGCTCCACAAAGAATCCATTCTGATCAAGGGAGAGACTTTGAGAGTCGTCTGATCAAAGAGATGCTTTCTCTGTGGGGAGTGCGAAAGTCCAGAACCACTCCTTACCACCCCCAGGGAGACCCACAGCCTGAACGTTTCAACCGCACTTTGCTAGATATGCTAGGCACCCTGCACCCAAAGGACAAGCCTAGATGGAGCCAACAAATTAGCACCCTGGTACATGCTTATAACTGCACCAAAAGTGATGCCACTGGTTCTCCCCTACCACCTGATGTTTGGAAGAGAAGCTCGACTACCGGTAGATGTGTGTTTGGGGTCTCTCCGATGGGGTTCAAGCTGACAACTACAGTATGTGCAAAGTTAAAGGCCCAGCTAACTCATGCGTACCAACTGGCTCAAACCATGGCTGCCAAAAGAAATCTGGCCAACAAAGAAAGGTATGATAAAAGGTGAAAGCACAGGAACTCCAGGAGGGAGATTGGGTATTGCTAAGAAATCTGGGACTGCATGGCAAACACAAGATTGCTGACAGATGGCACCATCTCCTCACATTGTAGTGCAAACTAGATGATCTGCCAGTGTACAAAGTAAGGCCTGAGAATAATTCAAAAGATGTAAAAACAATGCATAGAAATCATTTACTGCCCATTGGACAAATCTTGATTGAGTCTGAGCCCCCAGAAGATGCCCCCTCTGGACCAGTGACTAGAGCTGCTGCTAAGAAAAGATCAAGAAAGCCTGCACCTACAGAAGCAAAGTTAAAGTGTTCCCCTCCACAAGTCCCAGTTGAGCATGACTGTCAGTCCATATCAGAAGAAAGTGAGAGTGACTTTGAATACTATCCTTCTTACGAACTGAGTCAATTGTTTCGGGGCAATCCCCTAGTCAATACTGGAGACGAAGCTGGGCCTTCTGGACTGTCTAAGCCCCCAGCTTCGTCCCTGGAGCCAATGCTCCCAGAAAGTGAGGTGCAAAGCATCAGATCAGATGAAATGGAATCATTGTGCATGGTTGAACTGTTTGAGCTTTCAGGGGAGGAAAATGATGGATTGGGGCAGACTGGTGATACACCAGAACAAGAAGAGTATTTTGAGTGCCCTGACAGTCCACTGCCAGTGTCCGAAAGCTCTCCATGCGAGCCAAATGTTGTGGACTCAGAAACTGTAACTCCTGGAGCTGAAAGTGCCCCAAGTTCTAGCCTCTCTACCCCCATGGAGACTCCCCTGACAAGTGAGGACAATGCTGAAAATGAGGCTCAGAGTGCAGAGACTGTAACAGTTCCCCCTAGAAAGACTGGTCGAGCTGTAAAGCCTGTGGTGCACCTCAGTTATGATTCCCTTGGGAGGCCTGTGGATTTGCCTGTCAATGTTGTCCATAAAGGAGTGTATGTGTCCCCGAGCTCATTGCCCAAACTGAGCGTCAGTGCTAACTCCAAGTTACTTGTGTTGCCCTCTAAGTATGGTGCCCTTGCCCCGTCCAGCCCCAAGGTAACTGATAGAGAAGGGCCCCCTCTCTTCAGGTTTCATGTACAAGAGGTAATAACTTGAGTTATGGTACAATGTATATGTAATACTGTGTAAAGAGTGACGTACTGCAATGTTTCAGAAATGTGTTCTTGGTAAAATTATATATTGACTGATGATTACATGTGTGAGCCTAATGCAAATGTGTATGGTTGCAGTTAAAACTTATGGAGGTACTTGCTTGACGCGGACGTCAAGCTTTCCCAGGCCAGGAAGGGTGTAACCCCCCTGCAAATGGGGGTTCCCAAAAGACTTCCAGGAGCTTGCTTGAATGCTCCAAGCCTGAATGGTGTTTGGTGTTTAAGCCATTTATCAGTGAGTGTTTTTAGAGCCTCTGGTACTGTCTCTTTAAGAGCTGTCTGCTTGCAGACATAATTAGTTTGTATGGGGACTGTGTGTTTCTTTGATTGAGTACCACTCAGCTGCTGCCAATTCACTCCATTTTTGCAGTCACTAGGAGTGCAAAGGGAACCTATCTGAAAGATGTAACTGTTTGCCAGAAATAATTTAGAGTAATAATGAAAATACAGTTTGTCTAACCTGCTTTCTTTGCAGTCAGAACTGTGTTTGCCTAGTTCCCATTCTAGTTTTGAACTGCTGAACTGGACCAATCAGTGTGGGGTAAGCTAGCTCTAAAATGGTGCCTTGGACGAATCAGAACTTGACTCATAATCTGAGCCAGCCACAAGAGGATTGTATGGGCAGTGACTCTGGGAGATGTAGTTTAGACTTCGGGCGCCTTTTGGACCAACAGCAGCAGTCTATTGTGAGTGACAGCCAATCCAGTCAAGAACTGGGAGGAACTCAAAGGAAGTGCCCGGTTTTGTCTGTTGGAGTTTCAGTTTAGATCTGGCAGTGAAGGGAAAAACCCTGTGCTCCTTCAGTGCACAGTTTCAGTCAAAAACGTGTGTAAGGCCCAGAGTTCCGGTCTGCAGCTTGTGTAACTGCTTGTTAGGACTGAATCTGTCCTGTGAAAAGAATCAAAGGATCTCTGAAGAGTAGAAACCAGGCTCACCCTGTAGAAGACTGGAGAAATTGTTGAATTGCACTCGGTCTGTCAGGAACTGAATCTGCTGTGTTCTCCCGGTATTGTGCAGTAATTGACGATCGGATAGAGAAGCAGACTGCCTGGTATAGTACTTTCTTTTACCATATAAATGTGTGAAGAGTCTCGTGGAGCTCAAGAGTAGCCCTGCTGACGTTGAAGGACCCTATCTTGTTTGGAGGTCGTGAGTACTAATTCAGGGTCGCCCCTGTTGAATTGCCACATTAAATCCAACTGGAATCACTGTACTGCTGACTGTTTAAACTAATTTTTTTTTCACTGTGTGAAAGGGCCCCTACCAGCTGCCACGGTTTGGACTAGCCACTAGGGCTTGGGTACCCAGGGACAGTAACTGGTAGGGATAGGCCTGCACAGAGCCATAGGTAGATAGTAAAGTGATAAGCTAATTAACCTGATTTCCTGTCCTTGTTATATTCCCCTAAATAAATCTGAGCTGCTTGTTTCAGCAAAGTTATACTGCCTGAGGTATTTGTCTATGTTAAAGTATTGTACTGTGATTGTTGCACTGTATCTTATTGTACAGGAGGTCCCAGTGCCTGAACCACCCCTGGGGGTAAGTGTATACTGTGAAGGTAATTCCGATATATTGTGTGGGCCACTAGTGGGAAGAAAGGGGGGTTGCAGTGTCCCAGAGGGCCGTGACCAAGTAAGTTTAACTATTGCAAACCCTGACCTCTGGGTGGAGGCACCCGCCATTGGATCCAGGCCCCTCAACCTGTTAGTGGCAAATCAGGCAGGGGTAGTAGCCCCTGGGATAGCGCCATCTAGGGGTTACATTAGTAACACGACTAACCTGGGTACAGCCCTCCAGGACACTGTAACCCCCCTTTTTCCCTCTCTAGTGGCCTAGACAATATGCAACAAACACTTTCACAGTAGCCCCTATTCAGCATACACTGTTTGCACTTACCACCAGGGCTGGTCCCACCAGCTCGACCCTGGAGACCCCCTGTAAAACATGGTTAGACACAGCAAATAACAACAATACAGTGCTTTTGGTACAAACTGGAACCACAGTCAGATTAAATGCATAAAGAGTTAGATCTGATTTATTCAGGGGAATTGAACAAGGGAGGGGTGTAATCAGGTTTATTGGCTTAAAGGCTAAATCAATCAGGCAGTCATGCATGCACTTCGGAGTCCCTACACTGTCATACACTCTGGTTACCCAGGTGAGAGTAAGGTGGGCAAGCCTGGAACGTTGCCTGGGGTAGGCCGGCATCGCAGCTGGTTGGGGCCCTGTGATGGAAGAAAGAAACATGCACAACCACACACAATTTGTAATCCGGAGCTGGATGGCTCAGTTCGTGACAAGAAAACAAGAAGTGAATTAGATGACAACACTTTTGATTTAGCTGATGTTGCAGGGAGCTACCCTGGTGTTTACTCATGGTACCCACTACAGGACACAGGAGGGACAAAAATTGAGACTGCAGGTTGATGAGCTGGAGTGCCAGGAGAAGCAGGGCCCACATGAATCACTGAGGCGTCCTTTCTGTTCAAGGTGTTGAGCAGGGGGCTGATCCCCAGGCAGGTCTTTCGTCGATTGTTTGCTGTGTAGGCGTGAGTAATCTGGCTGGGCCAGTGTGACAAGGACCAGATTGAGGAACAGTTCGGATATGAGTCCAAGAAAGCTGGATGCAGCCTCCAGCAAGCAAGGCACAGTTAAACACACAGTGGGGAACCAAATCGCGACCCACTAGCAGCACACAGCACATTTATAATAAAGCAATCACCACTATACCAGGCGGATGACAGTCCGGCCGCAATCACAGAGTCTCTGTGCAAAACTGGGAGCTCAACAGTAAATGAAGGTCCTGATAGGCCGATCGCGTTCAGCAAATCTTCGGTCTTCTTCAGGTTTCAAGCCTGGTCACCAATTCAGTGGCTTAAGTCTCTCTCACAACTTTGGATGCAGTCCAATCCTTTGAAAAACTCCCTCACAAGTGACAGCAGACAGGCAGGCCAAAACTCAGCCCTTCCACAGTTCTCCCGCGCGAACTATGCAGGAGCTGCTGTTCAAATACTCAGGCTGTTTACTCTACAAACTCTAACTCCAGACTGACTAACTGCAGCAGTCAGCTTGGGAATTTCTCTTCAGTCCAAAAGGTTATGGTTGGTTAGGGTTACCAGATGTCCTCTTTTCCAGCTGCCAGATATTCTTCATGTGCCTTGACTGTTTAGACAGGTGCACACATGACTGAGTGTGGCATGAATTAATGGAGACTTTTCGTTCCATTTTATGCTCTGATTTCTGTTCATCTGGAGTCAGGAATTTTTGGGACACAAGACAACATCACAAGATTTGTACGAACACTGGCTAAAAACATTCTACAGAAAATAAGCTAAAAAAGTGGTGTCCTTCCTTCCCTTTTTATATTCTGACCTAGTAATCTCTGTTTCCAAAAATAAATTATTTTAGCGGTCTCAGTAATGTTTCCTTTCAGTCGTGGTGGTTTGGTTGTTGAAAAGCAGGAGTGAGCATGTGCCTTCTCTATCCTGTTGTATTATTATTATTTTTATGATTGTTTTTACTCTCTCCTACCCAAAACATCCTTGTAAATGAGCAGTGAAGGCAGTGGAGATGTTAAACCTATTTACTCAGGATCTGGCACAAGGGCTCATTGGGGGAGGGACTAAGTGTCCTCTTTTTGGCAACCCAAAATCTGGTACCCCTATGGTTGGTTGATCCATCTGTCTGTCAATACAAGGGTTTCCCCTCCAGGTTCATTTAGGTGCCAAAGTCTCAAAACTACAATACCTACAGAATTTTGCTCTCACAAGACCTCTGGGGACAGACACCATTTTAAGGTCCTCAAAGGTACTGATAGGCCCACAATAGCAGTCCAGAACCAAGATGGTGGTGCCATATCGAAATGTCCATTCTGCAAAAAGGCAGGTTAGACAAACTTCCATAACATTACTATTATAATAGATAATCAGCAAATAATTACAGCTTCTAACAGAGCTCCCTCTGTGCAAATAGCGATGGCAGAACAGAGCTATTATCTGGCAGCCCAAGCAGGGCTCAAGCATAGAAACACTCAGCCCCCCTCCCCCAATTAAATAAGCACCATGTTATAGGCAGCTCTTAAAGAGTCAGAGCACAGAGGCATTAAGGCACTCTCATACCAACACTTTTAAACGCTAAGACACAGGATACCAGCCTGGCCATGGGCATTTAGGCACACCCAAGGAAGCCTTTTTAGGAACCTCCATTTATAAGGGGGTTACATCCTTCCTGGCCTGGAGAAACTTGGCATCCGTGTCAAGTCAAGACCATCACAATATTGAAGAATCAATATATACAAGACAAACGTGACATTAGCATACTATGGAAATACTATCTGATGCGTCAGTTAATCATATACTTATCACATTACTATACATTTCACTGTATCATAGCTTCATTGACAATAGTTATGCATGTTTCAGACACTCTATACTGATTCTATTATGATTAACATACTATGAACAGTTACCTGTGACTTCACGTTATAACTTCTTGTACAATAAACAATGTGGAAGGGAGCCCTTCCCTATCAGCTAACTTTGGGCTAGATGGGACGGGAACACCATGTTCTGAAGGAAGAACAATTAATCGGGAGGTGGCAGTCAAGCTCAGTTTGGGCAGTGAGCTCTTGGAAATGTAAACACCTTTATGGACCACATTGACAGGCAAGTCCACAGGCCTCCCAGGGGAATCATAACTAAAATGTAACACTGGCTTAACGGGTCACCCAGATTTTCTGGGTGGGACAGACACAGGCTCTGGGCAGTCAACACTGGCACTGAGTTCATCTCCTGTAGTGAGGAATGCCTCTGCACTGGTTGAAATGTCCAGATTGGTAACACTATCAGATCCTGGCTCTGCAGACTCTGTTTCCACAACACTTTGCTCATTATGATCTTCTGAAGAGGGCCCAGGTTGCCCATTCTGAGGAGACTCTGGCACAAATAGGCTTTGTGGCACTGAAGGGGTGCTGTCATCACTTTCATATTGTTCTTCAAGTTCTGGCATGTCACCAGAGAGACTCAGACCATCAGCCCCTTCTTCGGGCAAGTCAAACAGTTCTATAAGACACAGAGAATCTGCAACTTCAGATGTGATACTTTGCACCTCACTTTCAGGGGACACTGGGTCCAGGGAGGAAGCTTTGGGGGTTAGACAGTTCTGAAGGCCCAGCTTCATCCCCACGATTCTGCAGAGGATTGCCTTGAAACAACTGACTCAATTCATATGAGGGATAATAGGCATTATCACAGTCATGTTCATCAGAGACTGGCGAATAGTCATCACTATCACTCTGGGCCTGCTGAGGGGAAGGCCTTAGTTCTAGAAAAGCATGGACAGGTTGGCTCCATTTTCTCTTTGCAGCAACATGAGTCACTGGCCCAGGAGAAGTTTCAGGTGTTGGTTTAGCATCAATAATAACTTGGCCGATGGGCAGTAAGTGATTACGGTGCATGGTCTTAACAGCTTTTGAATCATTTTCTGGATGCAACTTGTACACTGGCAGATCATCCAATTTACCAACTACAATGTGGGGGAGATGGTGACATCTATCAGCAATTTTGTGTTTTCCATGCAGTCCCAAATTGCATGGTAGCACCCTATCTCCAGGCAACAACTCCTGGGCTTTTACTTGTTGATTATGTCTTTCTTTGTTGGCGAAATTTCACTTAGGGGCCATAGTTTGAGCTATCTGATAGGCATGATTCAACTGATCTTTCAATTTCTGTCCATACTGCAAGTAGTTTTCATCTCAGACCCCATCTGGAGAGACCCCAAAACAGACATCAACTGGGAGTCGGGCCTCCCTCCCAAACATGAGATGGCAGGGGGAGAACCCAGCAGCGTCACTTTTGGTGCAACTGTACACCTGTACCAAGGTGCTAATCTGTTGGCTCCACTTATGCTTGTCTTTTGGATGGATAGTGCCCAGCATGTCCAGAAGGGTGCAGTTAAAGCATTCTGGTTGCGGGTCCCCCTGCAGGTGATAGGGGGTGGTTCTTGACTTCTGCACCCCCACACAGAGAGCATTTCTTTGATTAATCTACTTTCAATGTCTCTGCCTTGGTCAGAATAGATCTGCTGGGGGTCAGCATAGTGAACAAAGAATTTCTCCACCAGCACCTTGGCCACTGTAGAGGCCTTTTGATCTTTAGTTGGGAAGGCTTGTGCATACTGTGAAAAATGATCAGTAACTACCAACACATTGCCAATGTTCTCTTGGTCGGGTTCTAAGCACAGGAAATCTATGCAGACCAATTCTAGAGGGGCGTTGGTAGTGATATTGACACGAGGGTCAGCCTTCTGAGGCAAGGCTTTTCTTTGGAGGCAATGACTGCAGGTTCTTACATGGTGCTCAACATCTGCCCCATCTTTAGCCAGTAGAATCAGGATCGTACCAAGTCGAGAGTTCTGCCAATACCGAGGTGTCCCATGTGATTGTGGAGGGACCTCAGTACCAGCTGTTTAAAGGCTTCCGTGTGCAGAACATAGGGCTTGATAGGATCAGCACAGGTAAGGACTGGGGCATGGGGGAGCTAGTATATGACTTCAACGAGAGCTGCTTCACATTCAGGTGTCCACCGAGTCCCAAAAGGCTCACCTGTTTGAAAATACATTTTCTCTTGGTCTTTGATAGCCCCCTTTTTGTATTTGAGGTTGATAGGGGAGTAGCTTTGGGTAAGGTTAAGGAGCGGCTGAATCACCTTTGAATAGTCTTTGATGAACCTGTGGAAGTAGCCACAGAACCCCAGGAAATGCTGTAGCTCTTTTAGGTCATTGGGCTGGGGCCAAGTGGTCAAAGCTTCAGTTTTACTGGGATCTGTCTGTATCCCTTCTGCAGACACTGTGTCCCACATATTTCACAGATGTTTGAAAAAACTGGCACTTGTCTATGGATAACTTGAGGCTGAATTCTTCCAAACGATTGAGGACTTTGAACAGTCTGATCTCATGTTCCTCTAGTATACGTCCAAAAACAATGACATCATCCAAGTACACTAAACATTCCAGCAAGTTCATGTACTCCCACCACACGTTCCATTAATCTTTGGAAGGTGGCAGGGGCACACAAAATCCCCTGTGGCATTCTCAGGAATTTGTAGAACCCTAAAGGACAGATGAAGGCTGTTTTCTCATGGTCCTTGGGGGCCATCAGAATCTGGTAATATCCGCTGTGAAGATCCAGTACTGAGAACCACTGACTCCTGTTCAGGCAATCCAGGGCATCCTGTATGCGTGGCATGGTGTATTGATCTGGGATAGTCTGTCGGTTGAGGGTCCGATAGTCTGCACACATCCTCATGGATCTGTTCTTTTTACGCACCACTACGATGTGGGGATGCATATGAGCTTCTTGATTCTTGAATAATGCCAGCAGTGAGCATTTCCTGTAGGTGCCTCCTAACATTGTCTATGTCAGCTGGGGCAAGGCATCGGGACCCCTCTCAAAATGGTCGGTCATCATGCTGGCATATGTTATGCTCGGCACCATGGACTCATCCCACATCCCACTCGTTTAGTGAGAACACTTGGTCTCTCTGAGCAAGTTTCCTGCTAATTCAGATCTTCCATTCGGCAGACAAAGGTGAATCACTGAAGTCAAATAAATCTAGAGTCACTTTCTCCTTTATGCCAGAGTTCTTGTTACTAGATAATACTGCAGTGTCTGTGCAGTGTACTGTGGCCAGCGTACATCCCTGGTTCACATGAACTTCCCTAACTGACACATTTCTCACTTGCACCATCACTCGGCGTGCATAGGCATGGGCAGGTGCAGGTAATACACAGGGCTTAACCATCAACCCCTCTGGCAGCTTCCCTTTACCGGGGGTGTCTATCATCAATATTTTGTTCTTTACATCTCTCTTTAGCTGGACTTCTCCAGGGATCGTACACTGGGCGTTGGGGCCAACACCAAAGAGTCAGGATCCTTTTCCCACACTGTCCCCACTGGCTCATCTCGGTCCACTTCATTGGGTTTCTGTTGCAAGTCATAAGCCCTTTTGATTAATGCTGGAATTCTTAGAGTCTGTCCAGTCCATTGCCCTTGTTTCTCATGGCAGAGTTGTGCTAGTCTCCCAAACATGTGGGCATTTGTTGCAGTTAGCAGGGGAACCCCATCATACAGTCTGGTGGGGGGACACACTAGGGCAAGTGTCTCGACTGGTTCATCTACCCCAGCCACGGCGGTAGGGAATGACAGCCAGATCCAGATATACCCTGAGTATGGATAGGACCTCTCATTCAACCCTCACACATGCAAAACTTCCAAGGGTTGTAGGGGCACATCAGGCAGATGCTTCTGGTACCAATCTTGAAATACTACAGTTACTTGAGATCCACTATCAAGCATGGCCCAGGCAGACACACCATTCACCGTCACTGTAGTTTCCATTGAAGAGCCCACCACCTCGGACCATTCTGGAGGGACAGTAACAGGGGCCGGTATAGACGTTTTAGCCACAAGGAAGTTGGAGTTGGGATTTCTTGAGCCTTCACTGCAGTCATTTCCAGCACCCCTTGGCCATGGTTTCACTTTCCAGAGCTCCCCTTGAAGTCTGTATACAACTTTATCTAAGTCTTTTGGGGACCGGCATTCTTTCTTCATATGCCCCTCCTTCCCACAATTATGACAGAATATGCTTTCTAGAGCCTGACATGGCCGAGACATCACATTGGGAGCTGAGACAGAGGAACTACCAACAGAAAATCCTGATTCAAACTCTGTCTGGGGTGTAGTGAGCATAGGGAGATGTCTCAGTAATTCCCTCACTTCCATAGTCAAGTCATCAATTTTTGAGCTGCTGTCAACAGGAGATGCCTGGGAATGCACCCCCACTCCCATAGCGGACACGCTCTGAGAGGGGTTTGGGCCTATTGTATCTTCGGAATGGGCTTGTAGGGAAACGGTAGCCCTCATTTCTCAAACCTCTCGCAGTATCTCGCCCCAAGACAGAGTGTCCTTGATAGCCTCCAGATGTTCAACTGGCACTGTATTTCGCCCCTGAGCATCACTCACATGGGCATCTTTGGTCACCTGGGCAGCAGCAGCAGATACAGGAAGAGGCTCCCCATGTGGCTGCCTCCTCTCAATACTCCAAATTTCCTTCATCAGTCCATCATAGGTAGAAGGTGCATCCAACTGAGCAGCAAGGCATAGCTGGAGCAGTAATAATTCAGAAAATGGGGCTGACTTGAAAAGTCCATCCAGCCTAGTCCAATCTAATTTAGCTAGGGCTATGCCACCTCTTTTTTAGGCATTCCTGTAGCACCGCTTTGAGTTGAGGTGCATACATGGATAAGGGCTCCCCTTGGTATTGCTAAGTGTTTTTGACCCTACCCCACAGGTCCTCATCTGAATCGGGACTCCCATACACATTTTCCAATGCATTCAGATAATCTTGAGCAGTTGCTTCTGGATTACTAGCCCATGTAGCTTAGATAGTAAGCTGGGCGTGGCCTCTGAGGCTTACAGCCATTCTTTTCTTCTTCTCTGCTTTGGGGCATTGCCATTCTTGGATTTGAGGGACAATTCTCTAAAATTCTCTAAAAACCATCCTGGGAAGATGTTTTTTCCTCAGGAGGATACTTCTTGGGGGTGGTCCTGTTTCCACTTCTTAATCCCTGAGACAAGAATGAGAGACATTGTTCTGCTACCCTTAGTCCAGTAAAGACTCCTCGGAATCTGCATCCTGCCAGTCCTCTCCTGGCTTTCGTGTCAGCCTCCCTCACCATGACATTAGCTAGGTTTCTTCTCCGCCATGGGAGAAGAGATTATGGCTTAAAGGCAGGGGTGTTTCCCTCCAACCTTGAGTAGTCCTCTGGGCCCCTGTGAATTGAGTGTGGTGTCTTCCTTCTCTTCTCTGCTCTCTCTCTCTTTCTCTCCCCTCCTTCCTTCTTTCCCTCCCTTATTATCCCTAGCCCTACTCACCCAGATATTGGGGCCTCCCTGTCCCAAACCCTTAGTTTTTCTTCTCCTTTTGTCCTCTCCTCTGCTTTACTCCTCTGGTTTTTATATCCTTTCCTTTTTCTGTCTTTCAGGATCCCTTGCCCTGCCCTTCCTCTTCTTTTCTATCACTCTCTGGTGTGCAGAATTGGGACTGGGGAGGGGTCCGCATTAGTTATTGTCCAACCCGTGAGCTCCACATAATGCATCACCCTCGAGGGTGGTGCTGCCCTGATGTCGGCTCCTCCCCCTTGCAAAAAAAAAAAAAAAGCTTCCACAGGTCCTGATCTCCGGCCAGAATCCACCAGTGATGAATGGTGAAGATACACAGAAAGATCAAGAATTACGTTAGGTAAGTAATTTTCATATTCTTGTACTGCTATTTAGATTGATCTTCCTGTATGTATCTTCACCATTCATCACTGGTGGGTTTTTCTCTGGAGGCGCTATAACCCCATGGGAGCTTAAGGCTAGAAAAAAATTTCTAGTGGGAGGAGTCAGCGCCAGGGCTGGGGGGCGGCACTGCCCACAAGCATGATGCACAGCATGCTGCTCGAGCGTTAGCCAGTAACTGATACTAACTCCTCCCTCACCTCAGTTCTGTTCCTTGCACCATAAAGAGTGCACCTTGTGGGAGTTGAAAAGCCAAATTGCGTAGTTCGTTTCTCGAAGTCGCCAAAAGTTCTATTTGTGTTTACTCGGTGATGTAGATCTGCAGACGGGTGAGATTGTTCTTTTTTATTTTAATTATTGTTTAAGTGTTTTTCTATGGCGCCAAGTCTTTACTGTGTTTTATTTTATTTCGTGTACAGTCGATCATGTCCGATCCGGGGCCTAAGTCAAAATTTAAGGTGGGACAAGCCACCATGTGTCGGTGTCCCTGAGGCACGTCTATCACCATATTGGATTGCCATCATTGATGTCTGTCTTGTCTGGGTCCCCAGCATGACATGGACAACTGCAGCATGTGTTTCTCCATGGACCACCAAGTCCTCAAAACGCATGCATTGAAGGTGGGCCAGAAACCTACTAACTTCGGAGGATGGCGTCAGTTCAGGGACGCCAAGGTGAGAACTTTGCACCCTTTCCGGGGTCGTCCTCTGATACTGTATGTACTGGAGGCCCATGAGCTGTCAACCGTGCTGGCCTCTCTGGCTCACAAAAGGGGTCGGGTAGACAGTCAGCCTCCTCCGGGGGGGGGTGAGCACCCATCTCAGTAGTCATCCTCCTGGGAGCCACAAGCACCCCTGGGGTTGCGGTCGGAGCTATACGTTGCATCCAAACTGCTGGGACCCTCAACTCTGTTTGTTGACTCTGCTTGGGCTCCTGGCTCCGATTCTCAAGCCGATGAGCAGGGTGGTGTCGAGGTTGCAGCTGGGCCTACATCCTTGGGCTACCCTTTCTGAGTCTTCTGGCGCCATTGGCGGTGCTGGGGACTCTCACAGTGCCATCTCCGGTGCCTTCTGAAAGGACGGCATAGATGGCAGATCTGGGTCAGGAGACGGGGCCGGGTCTGGATGTGGCGCCGCACCCAGTGCCGAGTCAGGAGGTTGGCACTCTCTGCTGAGGCCAAGTCTGGTGTTGAAGCTGGGAGTGGTGTCATTTCTGTTCCTGGATCAGAGGTTAACTTAGGGATGACCATGGCAGGCTTGCAGATGTCTGTGGCTCTTCCAGAGTTTTCTAATTCGATATCTCAGGGATGGATGATGGACAAATCTCTCTCTGAGGGGGAGGGCTTGAGAAGGCCTGGGATGGCTCATAGGTTTTCTTCTAGGGCTGCTGGGGGCTCAGGGAGGAGCCACAGTGCTGACTTCTCACATTTTCACTCTCCTCAGCGTGGGGGGGGGGGTGGAATCTGCATTAGGTGGGGTAAAGAGCCACCTGTAAGAACCAGACCAGTACTGATCTCCTCACTGTGGGGCTTTCTCTTTGGGGCACCACTTAGGCTGCTCCTGTACATTTGTTCGACCTACTGTGGATTCTTTGCACAGCCCCACCCTTCGGGAAGGGTTGGGTGAATGCTCACAAAGCCCTGGCAGGAATTCTCCTCTGGCTCGCCAGACTTCTCCTCCTCCTCCTTTGGATCCTCTGCCTCATCCTTCTGCTCTCCCAGGCATTTGGGGTTTTGTGGGGCCCTTGTCTTGAGACCAATTCAGTGCTTCAGCTGCAGCTTTCCCTTACTACTTGAGAGCTGTGGACCAGGTAATTTTTAGACCAGAAACCTCTGCTGTGCCACAGTCTGAATCGACCTCTTCCACTTTTTCATCTTTCTCATCTAAGGAAGATGACTCTTCAGTCCACCTGTCCTCAGACGCTGGTATCACTAGCTATCAACGGTTCTTGTTGAGTTTGTTGAAGAAGCTCCACATATCTCATTTTGTAAGTCACGATCCTGTTCATGTGATGTGGCCTCTCCTTGGGGAGTTCTACTTGGAGAATGTAGTCATTCCTCCTTGGCCTGTTCCTTTTCAGGAAGCATCTCATCATATCTGGCAGAACCCCTCTCCTCTGCTACTCTGCATTTCAGCCCATCAGGCCCATATGGCTGCCTATGCTAGGCACATATGGATGGTGCTAGGACAGCTCCCAGCCACTCTACCTGACTCAGAGGCAACCAGGCAGGCCATCTGCCTTTCTGTTTCTGGCCGAAAGCTAGCGAGGCATCTCTCAAGCGCATCGTACAATGCTAATGAGGTAGCTTCTAGGCTGGCAGGATCTGCAATCGGTATAAGACAGGTAGCATGGCTTTGCCTTTACAGGTTACCAGGCTTAGCTCGGTATAAGGACCCATTTTTTCTCCCACAGGGTGAGATGAGAATTAGCAGGGCGTCTTTCTTCTCCCAGGTCATGGGAGTCCCTGTCTCACCCTGCTCAGTTTATGTCCTCTCTGGATCAGTAGGGGGCTTCTTCTCCCTGTGGTTCTCCCACAAAAAGGGCAGAGGGAGGTTCTTCCTGCAGGGAAGTGCCAAGTCCCCTTCAAGGGGGGCTTGGTACACCCACCAGTGATGAATGGTGAAGATACATGCAGGAAGATATGGAAATTATGTACCTACCAAAATTCTTGATCTTCTTGTATATCTTCACCATTCATCACTGCTTCCCGCCCACCATCCTCTCTGGTGCCTCAACCTCTGAGCAGTACCTCCTTCCTACTTCCTCTCTCCTCTAGTTAGACCCTTGTGGGCAGAGGCCTTCTGGCTTTGCAGGGTCCGCTAATCTTTTGTCTAAAGCGGTCAGTATCCCTCTATTGGGGGGGACAAGTGGGGTTGTTTGACCTACTCTAGTTGTTTGCCCTCCTCTAATGAGGTCTCCTCAGGCCTCTTCTTGACTCTGTTCTACCTTATGTTGCAGGGACCAGAGTCTGGTCTGTTGTCCTAATAGGGTCCCTTGTGGATCCTGGAGGAGTCTGGGAGGGTCCGGGGACCCCTCCCCCTGTCTTTCTTTCTTTCTCTTATGTTAACGAGTTTGATTACCTTGTGTCAGTTTCCCTTCTCCCAAGACCTCTCCTCCCTTGCCTCTGGCTTGGGATGAGTTTCCTGAAGTGATATCGGCTAAGTCTTGGGTTGATGTTAAGGGGTCCTCCCTCTGTGTCTTTGGACAGTCTCTGGGGACCCTGGCATCTCCACTTGCCTCAGTCTCTGGCTTCTCCCTTTGGTGTCCATTTTGCTGGACTTGGTTCGTATATCACACTGTAATATATCTCCCTCATGTGGAAGTGCCTGGGGAGTATCTAGCCTGACTCCCTGGGGGAGTGGGGTCCCATTGGATCTCTCATTACCTTTCTTCTTCTTCTCTCTCTCTTTTTCTTTCTTGTTTTTCTCTACCCCTCCCTTATCTATCCCCTAGGACTGCCCAGTGGTTGGGCCCCCCTGTACCACACCCTCAGGTAGCCTCCTTCTCCTCTTGTGTCGCCTTATTCTTTCTGTTTATATCCTTTCCTTAGACTGCCTCTCAGGCTCCCTTGCCCCACCCTCTTCTTTCTCTATATTTGTTTTCATTCTCTCTGGCAGACTGAACTGAGGTGAGGGAGGAGTCAGCGTTGGTTACTGGTGAACACTCCAGCAGCACACTGTGCGTCGTCCTCATGGGCAGCGCCGCCTCCTCCCACTAGAACATTTTTCTAGTGTAAGTTCCAACGGTGTTATAGCACCTCTTTCATATAACCCACCAATGATGAATGGTAAAGATATACAAGAAGATCAAGAATTATGGTAGACACGTAATTTCCATTTTCTGCCACACCCACCCTTGTCCGGTCTGCTGTTTATAGGCCTCCTGAGTTAGGTGATGTGTCATGTGATTTTGTTGGAGTGATTTTTTTCTATCTCCCCAATTCTTCATTTGCTGATTATATTATCAGGCCACTAGAGGCAACTGTGGCTCCTTTGTACTGCCATAGCAACCCCATGGCCTCCCTCTGTTTTCTCCTTCTTCCTTTCTTAGCCCCCTTGTCTTTCTTCCCACCTCCCCCCATCAGTGACCCATCCCTTTTCAGAACTCTCCTTCACTTCCTGCCCTCTCAGTGATATACCTATCTCCTCCACTGTCTCCCCACACCTCTTCCTTCTCACCAGTTCCCCTCACCATACATTTTTAATCCACCCTGGTCTACTAAACAGTTCTCTCATAAAGATCAAAGCTATTCGTCATCTCTGTCCCCCTTGTTTCCCAAAATGCCTCCCAGCTCAAGGCTACCAGCTGAAGTACACACATCATGCTCCCTTCCATCACCTTTTAGAGCTTCTCCTACTACTAGCCAGGGACATTGAACCCAATCCTGATCCCCTATTATCTCCTCCCTGTCAGACCTCCCAAAAGATCTGAGAATATTCCATATAAATACTCATAGCCTGTTTCCTAAGTTGGATGAACTCAAAATGTGGGTCACTCAGCACCCCCAAGACATACTATGTATCATGGAATTGTGGCTGTCCTCATGCATTCCAGACAACCAGCTGGCTCTTCCTGACTATAAACTCTTCAGGCAAGATCATGGTAAAAGTGGTGGTGGGGTTGTTATCTACTCCCGCAACTCCTTAACATGCACTATCTCCCACCGTGAAGCATTACCCCGGTGTCATGATCTCCTTCTAGCTAAGATCACCTTCTCATCCTCAACACCTCTTTATGTGGGCATTCTGTATGCCTCTCCTAAACTTCCCCCTCATCCCTTGTCTCCTGTATCACTGCAGTCACTACCCTTGCAACTGCAGGCAAACTGATCCTTCTTGGAGACTTTAATCAAGGCAGGCTCTCCCCCTCATCCTTCAACTCCTGCCTCCAGATAGAAGCACTAAACCTAACCCAGATGATCAAAGAGCCAACCTGCCCTAACCCTCGCTCTCAGTCCCCCACACACTGCTTGACTGGGTGTTTTCAACCCACCCTCATCACATCTGCTCTGCTGGCGTTCTACTGGATATACTCAGCGACCATTGCCCCACCTATTGTATCAGGAAGATACACCCTTCGCCTAACCCTCCTGAATACATCTATCATCCACTTAAAAGCCTTGACTCGAGTAAATTACTGCAAGATATGGCTAGGGCCAAGTGGTCTCCGACCTCTCCTCCCCCTCAGTTGATGTTGCCGTCTTCCACTTTACGTCCGCCTTTCTAAAAGTCTTAAATTCCCATGCCCCTCTACAAACAGCCAGGGTCAAATGCTGCCAGCATCCCTGGATTTATCCTGAATTCTTGGTCATGTGCAAAACCTTAGATCTCTCTTGGTGCCGCTTTAAATCCTCAGGCGAACTGGCTCACTTGCAGTCCTACCTTGCCCTCCACAACGGCTGCACGAAGTAAATCCAGCAGGCAATATCCTACTATTTCAAACCACGCTTGCAAACCTCAAGCAAAACTCAGTTCTCCTTCTGGAGTGATCTTGATTGCTATTGCACCCCTCCTCAGAATCCCCCCCCCCATCATATTAAACTTACTTGCTTTGGACCCTCCCACAGTTGCTGAGTTTCTGAACGAGTCCTTCACGACCTGGGCTCTTCCTCAAGACCTCCCTCCCCTACACAGTCCTCTAGCTTCCAACTACCACGAATATCCCCCTCTGAAGTCCTCAGAGCTCTTGTCTCCTTCAACCCCTCTAAATCCATCCCTGATGGCTTGCACCTTAGACTTCAAAAAATCTCTGCTCTTTCAATTCTTATCCTCTTAACCTAACTCTTCAATCTTTTTCTTGCCTCCTGTACTGTGCTCTTTGTATAGAAATCTGTTATGATCCTCCCACTTCTTAAAGGAGGTGATCCTACTCTCCTGAGCAACTACTGCCCAATATCACTTTTTCCCTTGCTCGCCAAGGTCCAAGAATACCTCATCCTTTCAAGGATAAATGATTTTCCCCTCTCCTCCGACTCTCTCTCTCCCCCGTCCAGTCTGGTTTTAAAAAATTCCACTCTACCACCTCATTCCTGCTCTGTTTTACTGATGCCATCCACTCTGCCATTGATCAAGGGCAGATCACCTTGGTTATTTTGATTGACCTGGCAAAGGCATTTGACTCCATCTCCCACACCTCCTCTCAGATAAGCTAAGCATCTCCAGTCTTTCCCCATCCTCAGTTGCCTGGTTCAGCCTTGCTGAACTGGCCAATCCCAGTCTGTAAAAATCTGTAATGTCCTATCCTCCTCCCTCTGTATCCTTGCAGGTGTACCCCAGGGTTCGATCCTCAGTCCTATTCTCATTTCCCTGTTTGTTAATGACCTCCCTTCTGTTTGCACTTAGGCTAAGATCTACATGTATGCTGATGACACCGTCCTTTTCTTATCTGGCTCCTCTGTGTCATCCATTCAAACTCCCTTCTAGAAAGATTTCTCAGCTGTCACAACCTGGTTCAATGATAACTGTGTAAAATTGAACATCCAAAAAACTGTAGCCATGACCTTCGGCTACAAACAGAAACTCACTAAGATTCCTGACCTCCCCTCCTTCTCTTCTGGAGCTAACTCTCCCCTCGATAATGTCCCTGCCTACAAGTATCTTGGAGTGTGGCTCGATCCCTTCCTGGATTTCTCTTCCCACTTTAGTGCCCCGAGTACCAGACTGCACCCCAAACTTGGGCTACTCTACCATCATAGGGGCAGTCTTTCCTTCTCTGTCAGACGTGATCTTGTGGTTAAATGGATCCTCCCATCCTTCGACTATGCAGATGTAGTCTTCAGCGCAGCCCCAGCCACTTCCCTTGCAAAATTCAATGTCTTTTTCCATGCCTTTGTTGGTTCGCCTCAAACTCCCCCTATCTGATGCACGACTGCAACCTCTACTCCTTCCTTTCCCTCCAATCCCTCTTGCAGAGACGCTCTTCCTATTGCTCCACCTTTATCTCCAAATATTGGTTTGGTACTCTTCCATCCTACTTGGTCTCTCTCTTAAATCCAGCCACTCCTTCACCTTACAACTCACGCATGAACTGCACCCACTCCTTCACCCTCCCACTAGTTTGCGCCTCAGCTGGTAAATTAACTTTCTCCTGTAGACTTCCTTCCCTCTGGAATAACATCCCCCTCTAAACCCACTTCATCTCCTCCTTTTCTCTCTAAAGTGTTTACTTCAACCAGCCTCTACAACTTCCTGCACCTGTTTGCTTTCCTAGACTCTGATTCTTTTTTTCCTCTCTTCCACCCTTCTTTCTCCTTCCCTTGCATCTCTGAATTGTATAAGAAACTATATGTATTGCACTTGTTGTCCAGCTCTGTTTTATGCAGATATCTACTGCTTATATGTAAATTCCCTATGTAAATAGCTTTTTTCTATGTATATTGAATGACATTGTAACTACTTCCCTCTGTTGTATTTGTACCCCCTCTCCCTGGGTCTCACCTAGAGATGAGCTTCTCCTCAGTGTGCTTTTCCTGGTTATCAACTTTCAAATAAATAAATAAATATTGAGAATTGTGTATGAGCAGTCATATACAACAAGGCAGTTTTTGATAGAGAGGTTTCTGTGGCAACAAGTGACCTCGAGAGCACAGCTCAAGAGATCCGTTACCACGGAAACCTCAAATTGGTAAACTGCCTTATTTGTGTATGATTGCTCATACACAGTCTTTTATAGTGTAAGGGCAATCATACTTTGCCTCCATTTGTAAAAAAAAAAAAAAAAAAGAATCCACAGCACTGACATGTGCCTTTGTGGAGCAGTTTGTACAAGCGCCGTTTACTTCTGGGTCTGTGTTCACCATTGCGGCCCCTTCATCGCACATGAGCAACTATGTTCAGTCTTGTTGCACTGCACTAGTGACATACTCAGTGCAGCACAACAAGATAATGACGTAGTCAGGGCAGCACAACAATGCTGTTCCAGGCATGGATTCCCATGTAGAACAGCAGTCTACCATACACTACAAGCCTCTCTTTGCGTAGTGTCTCTATTAACTTCCCTACAACTGATGTGAGACTGACTGGCCTGCAGTTGCTAGCATCTTCCCTACTGCTGGTTTTGTGCAGAGGGACTGCTACATCAGCATTCCTCCATTCCTCTTGAATGTCCCCCATCTCCACTGAGGTGCTAGAAAGTGCTGTGAGATGGGTGGGCAGCACCATGCTCACTTCCTTTAAGACTCCTGGATGAATCACATCTTGCCCCATCACCTTATTTTCCTAAGAGGCTTCCAATCTGTTCTTGATCCTCTCCACCAAAAATGACTTATGTCCACTCCCCACTTTCCTGCTGGTCCATCCCCCCCCCACCACCACTACTCTCTACTGTGAATACCGAGCAGAAGTAATCACTTAGTATTTCCACTTTCTCTTGATCTTCCTCTGTGCAGTTTCCCCACCCCACCCTTCTGAGTCTCACTATCCCTCCCCTTGTCTTCCTCTTCCCCCACATACCTGAAGAAGGTCTTGTCCCCTTTTTTGACTTCCTTGACTATCCTCTCCTCTGTAAGTGCTTTAGCTGCCCTCACCCTTCTTCCTGCCTCCCTCTCTCTGTTTTGGCAGATATTCCTCCCTGTATTCATCCTTCTGGGTCTCCTTGTACTTTCTAAATGCTGTTTGTTTCTCCTTCACTGCCTTTGCCACCTCCTTAGAGAACCGTAGTGACCTCTTCCTCCTCTGTCCCTTGCTCACTTCCTTCAAACAGCATGCTGTTGCCTGACTATACCCGTCTTAATTTTTCTCCCTTGAGCCTCCTCTCCACCTCTGCCTCCCCCCATGAGTCATTCTCTGAGGCAGTTTCACATTTCTTTTAAATCTGCCTTCCGGAAGTCCAGGAACCTTGTCTTAGTGTGTGTGCCCCCCCCCGTCCTATCAGTATGCCAAACTACACAGTATGATGATCACTTGTATCCAAGGGAAGTACCCACTCTGATGTCAGCAATGCTGTCTCTGTTTTTAAGTACCAGGTCCAGCACTTCACCAATCATAATGGACTCCAAAACCATCTGCCTGAGAAATGCTCCTTGTATGGAGTTGAGGATGACCCCTGCCTCTTGAAGTAGCTGTGCTGAGACTGCCCCAATCTACATCGGGGAGACTAAAGTCTCCCATAATCAAAACTCCCCTCTTGCTGGCCATTTTGCTAATGGCTTTCCCCAGGGCTCTGTCTAAATTCTCCCCATGTGCTGGAGGTCCATACGCCACCCCCATCTGAATAACGGCCTCCAACCCTGTCTCTAGGCTGACCCATAGCACCCCCAGCCCTTCATTGTCCCCTGTTGTCCCTGTATCTCAGTGGCCCTTATACCCTCCTTCACATATAAAACAACCCCTCTGCCTTTTCCTCCCTGACCTTTACTTCCAGAACATGGTGTAGCCTAGGACAGCCACTTCCCAGCTGTGGTTGTCTGTGCACCATGATTCCATTAGTGTCCTATCTGTGCTGTGTGTGCTGTTTGCCAGAGCAGAACTTGGAGTTTCTTCCCTTCTTTAAAGCTTGCCACTCAGGGGGTCCTGGATTAGCAGACCCAGCATGAGTGGCACAGCCGGAGTGGGAGTCCTCAAGAGAAGTCACCAGAGAGGAGATGCCAGGACGCTAGGGAACTTTGCGCCACCTCCACCCTACAGTCTGTAAGTTTATATTGTAACCTGTAATGTGCTGCTTATGCAACTGGTAGAGTATTACAACTACCTATTGCATTTAATGTGTATCTGGGAATTGTCATAACTATCTACTTGCTTAGCTACTGCTAACTATCCTGCTACAACCTGAAAGTGTTTTTTGAATTCTTGCTCCTCTGCCTACACCCTAACAACGTGACCCTGTAGCTGTTGGTTGTCTTCAAATCGTTCTGTACTGCTAACAAACTGTCTAGAGCTAACTGTACTACAGTACCGACTAGCTGATAGTTCACTGAACCTATTGAGGCACGGCCAA
The DNA here is from genome assembly GCA_016271365.2 of Neoceratodus forsteri. Classification (NCBI taxonomy): domain Eukaryota; kingdom Metazoa; phylum Chordata; order Ceratodontiformes; family Ceratodontidae; genus Neoceratodus; species Neoceratodus forsteri. The sequence continues at coordinate 414,737,235 of CM057455.1, read as the reverse complement.
CATCCTATTCTGGTGTGGTCCAAAGTTTTACATCTAACAAATTGCATACACTTTGCTTATACTGTAACCCTGCCTATACTGAGACATTTTGCTAACCTATTAAACTCTTTGCTTAAACATTCATTCTAATTGTGTTTTACCTCAGTGCCAACCTGTCTGGGCATATTGATATTGTGATAACCTCAGTAGTAACCTGCATAGCCTTATTTTCTTGTTCGCTGCTAGTAATAGGTAGCCCTTTTATTGTTACTTGCTGCCTTTAGTTTAGTTTTTGCCATTTTTGCAAACTCCATGCAAAACCCTATCTGAGTGCATTCACTTTTTGCATTGTCTACTTATCAGTTCCTAATTTTTAAGGTTTTATAATTGTTTGTGCTAAGTGCATCCACTGATTGTTTCTCCCCGCTCTCTGCACTTGTTCAGCTTAGCCGGTATCCTGTTCTAAACATCTGTGTATCAGCCCAATTATCTATTGTAATCCTAAATTTTAATTACAGTCTAAGCCCGTGTAACCCCCCTGTTGGGGCTTACCTTATCGTTTTCTACTCCTATACATAGATACATAGATACATAGATACATAGATACATAGATACATAGACAGTGTCGGCAGATAAGGGCCTAAGGCCCACCTAGTCTGCCCATTTGAGCTTGTAAGTTCAGTTTGTTTTCCTAGAAGTCTATTTCCCCTTACCCCTGACCTCTAGAATTCCTTTATGTCTATCCCATGCATTCTTAAATCCCGTGATTGTTTCAGCCCCCACCACTTCCTCTGGCAGGTGTTCCACTTGTCCACCACCCGTTCTGTGAAGAAATTCTTTCTCATGTTTCCTCTGAATCGTCCTCCTCCAACTTCATCCCATGCCCTCTAGTCCTGAAACATCTTTTCGCTTAAAATAGTGTTTTCCTGCACCCTGTTCCTCCCTGTAAGATACTTGTATGCCTCTATCATATCCCTCTCCCTCCTCTCCTCCAGAGTACATGTTCAGTTCCTTCAACCTGTCTTCATAGGACTTGTGATGCAATCCATGCACCATCTTTTGTTGCCCTCCTCTGAACCTTCTCTACCCTGTCTATGTGTCCTTCACGTGGGTATGGTCTCCAGAACTGTACACTGTACTCCAGGTGGGCCTCACTAGTGTCTTGTATAGCGGAATTATGACCTCCCTTTTCCTGCTGGTGATGCCCCTGCCTATACATCCCAGCATCCTATTTGCTTTACCTGATGCCTTGTCACACTGTTTCCCTACCTTGAGGTCATCAGAGATGACAACCCCAAGATCCCTTTCCTGCTTGGTGCATGGATATCCTCACCCCCAACTGATATATTGTGCCTGGGTTTTGTCTCCATATGCATTATCTTGCACTTTTGCATTGAATTTCAACTGCCAGACCCTTGACCATTCTTCAAGTTTCTGCAGGTCCCTTCTCATTCTGTCTACACCCTCTGGTGTGTCTACTCTGTTACAGAGCTTTGTGTCATCAGCGAACAGTGAAATTCTGCCTTCTAGATCCTGTGCAATGTCACTGATGAAGATGTTGAATAGGACCGGTCCCAGCACTGATCCCTGTGGTACCCCACTGGTCGCTCTTCCCTCTGTGGAGTGACAGCCAATTACCACCACCCTCTGTGTCCTGTCACCCAGCCAGTTACCTACCCACCACACTACTGTCCTGCCCACACCCATATTCCCCAGTTTGTGTAATAGTCTTCTATGTGGCACAGTGTCAAAGGCCTTGCTGAAGTCCAGATAGGCCATGTCCACTGCCCTCCCTGATCCACCTCCTAGTCACCCAGTCAAAAATTCAATGAGGTTGGTCTGACATGCCTCCCCTGGGTGAAGCCATGCTGCCTTGGGTCCTGTGGTCCATTGACAACCAGATGTTCCACCAATCTCTCCTTCAGTAGTGCTTCCATGATCTTTCCCACTACCGAGGTGGAGGCTGACTGGTCTGTAGTTCCCTGCTTCCTCTTTGTTCCCACTTTTGTATAAGGGACTACATCTGCTGTCCTCCAGTCTTTGGGTACCTCCTTGTTTCCAGTGATTGGCTGAACAGGATAGCCAGAGGTTCAGCCACCACCTCTCTTAGTTCTTTAAGGACCCTGGGTTGCACCCCATCTGGCCCCATTGCTTTATCAGCTCTATTACTTCCAGTTCCTTCAGGACACTTTTCGTGTAAGGGACTTGTGTCCATTTCTGCACCATTCTCACCCTTGTACTCTCTCAGACCCATTACCCCTCTTCCTTAGTAAAGACTGAGCAGAAATACCTGTTCAATATGTCAGCTTTACTGTTGTCATCCTCCACGCCGGCTCATCCTCCCCTTCAGTCTCACTATCCTCCCTTTGTCTTTCTTTTTCACTTATGTACCTGTAAAATGTTTTGTCCCCTTTACCCACTGATTTTGCAATGTGTTCTTCTGTCTGAGCTTTGGCTTCCCTTACTGACTTCCCTGCCTCCTTTGTTTCTCCTGGTACTTCTCCGTATCCCTTCTGCCTGTGTCTTTTTGTATTGCCTGAATGCAATCTTTTTGCTTTCACTTTCTTTGCTACCTCTTTGGAAAACCATAATGGTCTCCTCTTCCTTTTCCTCTTGCTAACCTGCTTAATGCATAATTCTGTTGTTCTTATAATCCCCATTTTAAATACTGCCCTGTTCCTCAACCCTGATTCCTGTCCCATTCCCCTTAATGCCTCTTTCAAGTATCTTCCCATTTTCCCAAAGTCTGCCCCCTAAAATCCAGGATACGTGTTTTTGTGTGGTTTGGTTCTGCTCTTTCTGTGATTTCAAACCACAATGACTGGTGGTCACTGTTACCCAGGTGCTCCCCCACTGTTACCCCCATCACACTGTCCCTGTTTGTGAGCACAAGGTCCAGTATTGCCTTCTGCTGAGTTGGTTCCATGACCAGTTGCTTGAGGAAGGCACCCTGAAGGGAGTCCAGGATAAATCTGCTCCTAGTTGATGCTGCTGCTGGGCCCATGGGCTCCCACCCTGTGTTTCAGCCCAGAACAGGGCTGCAGGGGTCTAACAGCAGGACCGGTGACTTTGGAGTTGTTTTCAAGGAGATCTGCCAGTCCAAGCATGTACCAGAAGCACCTGGTATTTCAGTCAGTCCAGCAGCCGATTAAACACCTCCCTGGTGATCTCAACCCCTTTTGCACAGCTAAACAGGGGTCGGAAACCTGGGGGAGGTAGGAGAGGAGTGGACCTATTAAGTTTAAAACCGTGCAGGGGAGTGCTGTGAATATGAGATATCGTATGAATATTAATGGAAAGGCTCATGCATATTAATGAGCCTGGTCACTACATAGGGACTGTGTACATTGGGGCAGTGACCTGAGAATGACAAGGACTAAGACTGTGAGCTTCTGGGTGCCAAGGCCAGAGGAGCTAAGGATGAACATAAAACAATAAATAGGATGTTGGTTTTGGGCAGCTGGAACAAAAGATCTTGCAGAAGCTGTGGTGAAGAAGGAAAACAATAAAACAGATGGCAGAATCTGCACTGGGCCAGGCCATGCACTGGGACTTAGCGTAAAAAACAACAAATGTAACAAAGCAAGGGTATGGCCATGGACGAGGAGCTTCAGAAAATTCTGCTGAATACTGATTCAGGAATACACTTGCTGAATGTCCTTCTGAAGGCTGCTAAAGACTGATTCAGGAATACACTTGGTACCAGATGTTGACACACTACAGTGGAATGCAGCCTGTGGCAATTTACACAATTTGGGGGCAAACAAATGACTGTGCGGCAATTGCACAGTTCTGGAAGCAATAATAGAGTTCAAGGGTTCTATGTGATAATGACGAAAGCCTAAAGACAATCACAGTTATCGCACAGTCAAAGTGCCAAAAACATTTTCGGCACTCTGACACCCTCAGGGCACAGGACAATGGCACTGGGACATGTATTTTAATGCTTTCTGTGGGGGGAAGCTTTGCTCCCTGCACCCCCCCCCACTAAAGGATTCTCAACTCCAGGGGGAGTGCATGTTGGGGGAGGTGAACGCATTAAAAAATAAAGGTTCAAGCCTGGCACAATAAAATCGCACCAGTGCCCGGACCCAAACCTGGTACCTCACCCACCCCAACCACAAGCCAACCCCTAACACCATGACACAGCTTGGCAATCCACCACAGTGCCACCCCCTACAGCTACTCTGCCCCCTCCCAGTCCACGTCACCGTGCTCGCTCCCCCTTCCCCACGCATGTACACATAGCAACATCTTGTTGCCCAATTCTCCTGCCCCCTCATCCAGTCACCCTACCCTTTGGGGTTTGTCTCCCCATACGATGCACAGGGGTAATGCCAAACTTCACCCAACAACTAACACACCAAAATCTGGCCAATGGAAAATCATGTACACAAATGCTCACAGCCTGGGAAATAAGATCCCAGACCTGCAGGCAATAATGTCAGAGGCTAAACTGGACATAGTAGCAATTAGTGAGACGTGGTTTACCAGTAACCACACTTGGGAGACTTCTAGTACCTGGCTATGTATTGTTCAGAAGAGACCGAGGTGCAAAAGAGGGGAGGAGTGGCCCTCATGTTAATGAAAATATCAAAGCTACAGAAATTCAGAATACACATAAGGAGCCAGAAGAACTGTGGGTCACCCTGGAAACAGGAAATGGGACAGCCATAAGAACTGGGGTTGTCTACAGGCCCCCAGACCAGGGGGAGGACATAGACACATTACTGTTAGAAGATATACAAAACATGACAGCTAAAGGGGAGGTTCTGATAATGGGAGACTTCAACATGCCAGATACAGATTGATCAATACCAGCAGGAACCTCTGCCAGAACTAGACTCATAGTAGATTCCCTGCAGGGGGAAGGCCTCAAACAACTGGTACAGCAACCCACAAGAGACAGGGCTATCCTAGATCTAGTACTGACTAACAAAGAAGGGATCACAGATCTCCAGGTAGAAGGTCACCTGGGGCCAGTGACCATCACATGGTATGGTTCAATTTGGCTACTACATTAAATCATCCCATTCCAAGGCAAAATATGGGACTTCAGAGGAGCTGACTTTGATAAGATGGCCAACAGAGTTAAGCTAGCCCTGGTAAAAAGAAACACAGGTGAGGAGGTACAGGCAAGTGGGCAAGCATTAGGATGCAATACTTGAAGCAACATCCCATTGTGTTAGACAGAAAAGGAAGTGCAAAGAAGAAGGAAACCACTTTGGTTCTCAAATACAGTAGCAGAAAGGTCAGAGCCAAAAGGCTGGCTTTCAGGAAATATAAAGGAAACACAGCGGGATGAAGATAGGAGGCATACTAAACTGCCCTAGGGAAGCAGGTAAGGCAGTAAGGCAGGCAAAGTCCCAAACTGAGGAAACACTAGCACGAACAGTAAAGAAGGTGACAAGACTTTCTATAGATACATTAGTGAAAGGAAAAAGTCCAGAGGGGTATTGCTAAGCTTAATGGAGAAAGGGAGCAAGTGAGGAGGAGGACCCTGTAAAGGCATCTATCCTAAATAGATACTTTTGCTCAGTATTTACTGAAGAGAAGGTAGGGCAGGGCCCACAGCTCAGCATCATGGACACAGGGGGGTGGGAGGTGAGCACTACTCCCTTCACAAAAGAAAGGGTCCTACAAGAGCTTGCTAAGCTCAGGGTGGATAAGGCAATGGGACCTGATGGCATACATCCCAGGGTACTTAAGGAGCTAAAGGAGGAACTAGCAGAGCCATTAGCAGAATTGTTTAGTGAGTCTCTGAGCACAGGAGAAGGGCTCATGTGATCCCGCTCCACAAGAGTGGTAGCAGGGAGGAGGCGGGGAACTACAGACCGGTCAGTCTTACCTCAGTAGTGGGCAAGATTATGGAGGCACTCCTTAAGGAAAGGATAGTGCAACACCTGGAATCCATAGGGGCACAGGATCCAAAACAGCATGGGTTTACAAAAGGAAGGTCCTGTCAAACTAATCTCATAGATTTCTTTGACTGGGTAACCAGAGTGGTGGACCAAGGGGAGCAGTTGATGTCACCTACCTTGACTTCAGCAAAGCTTTTGACACTGTTCCACATAGAAGATTGATAAATAAGCTAGGTAAGCTCGGGTGGGTCAGAAGTTGGTCAACTGAGTGGCAAACTGGTTGACTGGCAGAAAACAGAGAGTGGTGGTAAATGGTATACAGTCAGAAGAGATGCAAGTCACAAGTGGAGTACTCAGGGATCAGTCCTGGGCCAGTCCTATTCAACATCTTCATTAGTGACCTCGCAGATGGACTAGAGGTTAAGGCTTGTCTGTTTGCAGATGACACCAAGATCTGCAACAGAGTAGATGATCCAGATGGGGTGGGCAGAATGAGAAGAGATCTGATAAACTAGCAGAATGGTCAGAAGAGTGGCAACTGGGATTTAATGCAAAGAAGTGCAAAATCATGCACATAGGGAAGAGAAACCCTGAAGCCACTTATAGGCTGGGAGGAGTTGCTAGCAGTCACAAAGGAAGAAAGAGACTTGGGCATCATCATCACTGATGACCTGAAATCATCCAAGCAGACCTCTAAAGCAGTAGGTAAGGCTAGGGGGTGTTAGGGTGTATTAGTAGGGGTATCACAAGTCGTAAGATGGAGGTAATAATCCCTCTGTACAAGACATTGGTTAGGCCCCATCTGGAGTACTGCGTACAGTATTGGAGGCCACACCTTCAAAAGGACATTAACCAAATTGAGGCAGTCCAGAGAAGGGAAACCAAAATGGTGCAGGGACTGCATCAGAAGACATATGAGGACAGATTAACGGAGCTCAATATGTATACCCTTGAGCAAAGGAGGGAGAGAGGTGATATGATCGAGGCATTCAAACACCTTAAGGGCATAAACAAGGTGAAAGAGTCTAACATGTTTAAATATAAGAAAAATAGCAGGACAAGAGGACACAGCATGAGATTAGAGGGAGGCCGATTAAGGGGGGAATGTGAGGAAATTCTTTTTCACAGAAAGGGTGGTAGATGCATGGAATGGCTTACCACAAGAAGTGGTGGCTATGACTACAGTGCAGGGCTTCAAACAGGCATGGGATAGGCATAAGGGAGCAATACAAATGACTATGAATAGATAGGTCACTGACAGAGCAAAGGCGAATGGCACATTTATAAGGTAGAAAAAAGAAATGGGCAGACTGGATGGGCCTTACGGTCCTTATCTGCCGTCAAGTTCTATGTTTCTATGTCTATGTTTCTCCCATCACCGTGAGGGATTGCACCAAGAAGGAGTTGCCATTATGGATGATGCCCTTTCCCATGCGCCCACCTCACGGGATACCCAGTTCAAGCAGTTCCCAGGTAATGTAACACAGTTCAGATGATTTGGGGAAAATCACACATTTCAGGTAGATTCCAACAGCAGGCACAATTCAGAAATGTCCAGCTAATTTTAACAGCAAAAGTGCTGGATGCCCTGTGGTCTCTTTACCCACCTCAGGACATACTAGACAACTCCTAGGTTACCTTGCTGCACCCTCTTAACTGTGGGATGTCAATCGCTGGGCTCTCTTTTTTAAACGTGAGCCTTCTATTGCTGGGCCCCCTTTTAAATATGGGTCATCTATGGCTGGGCCCCTTTAACATGATGGGCCTAATTACTGAGCCCTTTAACTATGATGGGCCTATTGTGACTGGGCCCCTACTTACTACGGGCCTTTTATGGCTGGGCCCCTTTAATTCTGGGTCCTCTGTGACTAGGCCCCTTTAACATGATGGGCCTAATGAATGGGCCCCTTTTTGCTATAGGCTTATTGTGGCTGGGCTCTGTCATCAAGGCGCAGGTCAGGAAGCATAGGAAAATTCAGGAGCAGCTGTAGAATTTGCAAAAAGCTTTTATTAGTACTAGCAGTAACATAAAAAAATAAAATTGTTCAGTATAACTATTTACAAAGGCAGAATAAACAGAGAAGATCCATCTGAGTTTTCCATTAATCTCTGTGTGTCTCCTGCAAGAAATTGCAGCTTTGATTTTTATAAGTCCTTGCAACCCCCCTTCTTAACAAGCATCATGTTTTTTTCTAAAATGTTCTAGTAAATTTCAGGCAGGTGTAGCTAGAACACAGTGTCCCAGAACTGAGGCCCTATCTCCACATCTTTTGAAAAAAGGCTTAAAAGCTGCTCTCAGGCTAACCCCTTGAGTTCCTAATAACTTTTGCAATCATCTCAAACTATAATTATATACATTTCAACAGTAACACTATATAATTTCTAAATAAAGAGTTCCCAATATCAGTTACATTTCCACATAATGATGTACATATATATTTTATACCAGCAGATATGCAAGGGAGGAAAAGACAGAACAGCAAGGGAAGACTGAGAGACAATGAGAGGCAAGAATTGTGAGACAGTTGGGGTGATTAAATCCTAGATCTCACAGGAAAATGTGGCTGTGCAACCAGACAGACAAGAAACAGGAAAGGAAAGAACAGAACAGATCCCTGCATTCAAACTCTTCATAACAACTGGGACAGGGTCGTATTCAGCCCTGTCCCATACCCTCCCCCCAACAGGAAACCTGTTATATCAAACAGGTTTCCAAAACTTTCTGGTAATTCTCTACTTACATTAGCTTCTAACTTTCAGAAATTAAGCACATGTACAGAATCCTTTTTTCTATAACAGTACAACAAACAGTAAAGCTGAAATTCATTCATTTGTTTTTCAACCTTCAGAACCCTCAATTCCTGATCCATATCTTGACAGAAAATAGCATTGCTATTCTCTTTACCAGATTTGTGTAACACCTTGAATTTAAATGGCTGTAGTGCCAGGTACCACCTTGTGATTCTGGAATTGTTATTTTTCATTTGGTTAAGCCAATAGAGAGGATTGTGATCTTTTATAAGTACAAAACCAGTTCCTCACAAATAAAACTTAAGGGACTCCATGGCCCATTTTGCTGCTAAACATTCCTTTTAATTGGTGAAGTACCTTTTCTCTCTCATGCAACTTCCTACTTATGTAGAGAATATGCTGTTCTGTCCCATCAATATTTTGACTCATGACTGCACCTAGGCCTACCTCTGATGCATCTGTTTGTAACTAAAACTGTTGCTCAGAGTCTGAGCTTCTTAAAACAGGGGCTGAACATAATGCAGCCTAATGGCTTGAAAAACTTCATCACACTCTGGGGTTCATTTCACTTTATTTGGGTACTGTTTTTTCATGTGTTCAGTGAGGGGAGTAGCTAACTCAGCAAAGTTGGGAACAAATGTCCAATAATAACCAGCCAGCCCTAAAAATGACCTGACATGTTTCATTGTTTTAGGGACAGGGCAGTTAGCAACAGCTTCTATTTTAGAAACATCTGGCTTGACATTTTCATTTCCCAAAACATAGCCCAAATATTGGTTTCCTGCATGCCCAATGCACATTTGGTAGGGTTAATAGTCAGGGCTGCATTTTTGATAGCTTGGATAACTGCTCATAGGTATTCCAGGTGATGTTTCCAGTCTGGGCTGTACACCACAACCTCATCCAGGTACGCAGCTCAATAACCAGTGTGAGGTGATAAAATTACATCCATGTACCACTGGAATCTAGCTGACGCACCATGTAAACCAAATGGCATGGTGGTGAATTGATAGAATCCAACAGCAGTTGCAGTTTTGTCTCTGGATTCTTTAGCTAAAGGGATTTGCCAGTAACCCTTGGTGAGATTAAGGGTACTGATATACTTTGCACTCCCCAGTTTGTCTACCAAATTATCTATTTTAGGCATAGGATGACTGTCAAATTCAGATACTTGATTAAGTTTCCTAAAATTAAGGTAGATTCTAACACTTGTTTACAGTTTCCACTGGAGATGACCAGACAGTCTTCAAATCTTCTGTGATACCCAATTCTTTCATTTTTTGTATTTCCTTAACCACATCAGCTGTTAACCGCTCTGGTAACTTGTATGTCTTTTGCCTAATAGGGTGAGCATTCCTTGGCACTATTACATGCATGATCCCTTTTGCTCGGCCTGGTACTGTGGTACAAGTACTATTAAATGTCTTTAGCGCATTACAAATTTCTGCAGTTTGTTCTGAGGTTAAGGAAACCTTCATCTTTACAGCATCAGCAGTTACAGTTTGTTCCAGTCTATCATAAGCTACATCAATATTTTCTTTATCAGTTTCTAGTAAAACTAGCAAAGCAGTTTTTGGCATTTTTTCAACCCATTTCTTGAGGAGGTTAGCATGGTATATCTTAATAGGATTTTTCCTGTCAGGGCTCTCAGTCTTGTAGTTATTGGTGCCAGTTCATCTAAACACTCTGTAAGACCCTTGCCACTTCATGAAAAGTTTATTTTCTGTTGTGGGTAACAGTAGTAAAATATTTTCACCTATGGCTCAAAAACTTTTTCTTTTATCCCACAATCATAATACACTTTTTGCTGGATGTGGGCCTCCTCCTGATTACTATGGGCAATTTCAACATATTTTGCCAGCTTCTTTCTTAGGGCACACATATATACACGTTATAGATTGTTTTCTGAGTGAGGTTATCTTCCCACGTTTCTGTTATCACATCCAGTGGCCCTCTTGGCTTCCTACCATTCAGCATTTCAAATGGTGAAAACCCTTTTGATGCCTGTGGCACTTTTCTGTAAGCAAAAAGTAGGTAAGGCAAGTACTGGTCCCAATCTTTCCCTTCCCCATTTGCAAACCTTTTTAACATGCATTTTAGGGTTTAGTTAAAATGCTCAACAAGACTGTCTGTCTGAGGGTAATGGGGGAGGTTTGTATGACAGTGATACCTAGTAGTCTGTACAGCTACTTAAGTAATGCAGCACCAAAATTGCTACCTTGATCAGTAATAATTTATTTAGGTATGCCCACTCTGCTGAAACTTTTTGCAAGCTCTGCTGCCACTTTTGAAGCTGTGACAGTATGCATTGGAACTGCTTCTGGGTATCGAGTAGCATAGTCGCATACTACCAAGATAAATCTATTGCCCTTTTTACTTTTGTCTAAAGGACCAACCACATCCAATGCAATTCTCTCAAAAGGCACATCTATCAAGGGTAGGGCCACCAGGGGTACCTTGTCTTTTCTAGTGACTGGGGCTCCTTTCTGACACTCAGCACATGAATTACAATAGGTAGCAACATCTTCATGAATTCTAGGCCAGTAAAATCCATACAGCGATCCCTCCCTGAGTGACCAGCCATAGGGCTATCATGTGCTATCTGTAACAACTCTGTTCTATGCTTTTGTGGTATAACCAATTGTTCTGTCTGTTCCTGTGTCTGAAGTTTAACCCAAACTCTCTACAGTAATCCATTACATTTTTTAAACATTGGTTCACCCTGTTTTGGTTTCACCCCCAGCTGCTTAAAATAAGCCTGGAGAGAAACATCATTAGCTTGTTCTGAAAGAAAATCACAATCAGTGATCAGTTTAGTTTCAGCATTTTCATATGTTAACCCCTTATGTTCATCAGTCATTTGTTGCCACAGTTTCTTCAGGCACTGTCTTTCTTTCCTGGATTTCTGAATTTTGGAACTGTGCTCAAACAAGTCTGAATCAAAGTCACTGAAAGGAAAAGTGTCCCCACCATTTAAGATTTTCTTTGCCTGAGCTCTTGTTACCACTGCAGCTGAAACTGCAGGGTTCAGTTCCTCCGAGATTAACTCAGTAAATTCTGGACAGTCATTTCCAATAATCACAGGTACAGGTAACTTTGGTACTACCCTCACTTTCATTTGGTGTGACACACCCTTAATGCTCAGAGTCACTTGGGTGGTGGGATAGTATTGAGTGTCCCCATGGATGCAGATGACACCAGTACCTGGTCCTTTTGCACAGTGTTTTCCCAGCACTTCAACATGCACTAGGGTCTGTCTGCTTCCTGAATCAATGAGTCCCTTTACAGTCTTCTGCCCCACTTTCACATCTGTTAAGTACTTGCCCCAGTTTGCCAAGGACAAATCTGGCTTCAGTGCCACTCTCCTTACTATGGCAGTTTCTTGCAATATGGCCTGGCTTGTTACAATTATAGCAAATAATGTCTTTGGACACAGATGTATTACCCCCACCAGAGTTCTTATCAGAGTTGGAGTTTCAATGGGAAAAAGAGTGTCTTACCGGTGCTTGGCTGTTACTTCGCTGCTATGGCATCTGTCTGGCCATTTGGTAGTCTTCAACCAAACAGCCTTTTCCTCACTATCTGGTTGGTGTTCCTTTACCCAAAGCTTCACATCTGTAAGCAGGATGTTGATGAATTGCTCCATGGCAAATGTGTTGATGATTTGTGGGGCTGTTTTGCCCTCTGGTTGGAGCCATTTTATTAGGAGTTCTCTGAGTTGGGTGAAGACTTCTCAAGGATTGTTGACTGAGCTATATTTTAGAGGTCGAAATCTCTGCCTGTAGGTCTCTCCTGAGATGTCATATCTTTTCAGGATTTCACTTTTCACCAGGTCATAGTTTTCTGACTGTGCAGTTTCCATATTGCTGTAGGCATGCTGGGCTTTCCCTGTCAGGTCGGGTACCAGTCTGATTGTCCGTTGCTGCTTTGGCCATTGGCAGGCTGTGACAACTCTTTCAAAATGTATCAGGTATGCCGCTATATCATCCAAGGGACACAACTTTGTAAGTTTAATGGCTTTTAATTTGCTTGTGTTTTGTTGCTTGTCTGGATCTGTGCCAGATCCTTTGCCTTTGATAACTTGCAAGGCATCCATCCATCGCTGCTCCTGTTGCTGCATCTCTTCTCTCATCTGCTGCTGCTCTTCTCTTCTCTCCTCTCTTCTGCTGCTCCTGTCACTGCATCTCTTCTCTTCTCTGTTTCTCCATCTCTTTTTGTTGTATAGCCCACCATTTGAAAAAAGCAGTCAGGCTTTCGTGTTCTGTCACTGACCATTCTTTTTCCATAGCTTGTGCTGGCTGTACAATCTCAGCTTGGACTTCTGTCTCTGCTAGTTTGGCTGCCATTCTCCCGGTAACCACTCCTGGACTAGCTGATTCAGAATCCATACCTTTCTCTATGCTTCCATGGTATTAGGTCTAGTACCTATGCACAAACCTCCTGGCTTACAGTATGCATAGCGTAATCCCACTTAGGCTGACACCATCTGTGGTCGAGGCACAGGTCAGGAAGCATAGGAAAAAACAGGAGCAGTTACTTAACCTCTGTGAAGTAGGTGTCTGTTAAGGGGAGGAGCTGAAAGGGGCCTAGCTGAACGGTGGACTTAAAACAAGAGTTGTTTGTGGTCTCTGTCTGCTGAGACACAGAGAGAGAGAGAGAGAGAGAGAAAGAGAGGGAGAGAAAGCAGCCAGAGCTTCCTTATATCAAGGAGGTTATTTTCTAGACTACACTGAACTGACTTATTACTATTTGGACCTGTGTAAGTAACTAGTATTGATTCTGTTTTTGGGGTTGACTTGTCTTAGTTTTAAATTTAATTTGCCAGGGAGGAACTGTAGCTGGGAGATATTTGCAGCCATTTGTGACTAGACCTGTTACTTAACCTCTGTGAAATAGGTGTCTGAAAGGAAGGAAGGCACTCCCAGGGGTGGAGGATCAGAGTTGTAGTTGATTGCTTCTGGACAGCATAGGTTTACTCGCTCCCACCCTTCCCCTCACCTCACCCGCCTCAAGCACATAATTTCCTTTATTGCGAGGGTTCTGACATCACTTCCCCAAAACTGCTGACAACATACACCTGTTCATATCCTTAAAGGCACATCACACTGAATAGGGGGCAGGGACATGCACAAGCATGCACACAACAAAACAAGAACAAAAAAAAACAACAAAACAAAAGCATCTATAACAGAAAGGGACACAGACATGTGGGGAGTGGTGCAATGCACTGGCTGTGGAGCAGCAGTCTTCTGAGAGACATTCTGGAAACTGCGTTGCTGCCTATTTGCAGGCACTTCTCTGGTCTGAGGGAGGAGGTTGCTCATCTCCATGCTGACCTGACAAGAATTTGGGAAACCCTGCTCCCCCACCCAGGAACCACCCCGGCCACTGCGACTACCTCAGAGGTTGCCAAGAAAGAGGAGTGGTTGGACCATGGTAGGCTCAGGGAGGGTGAGGGTGGTGGAACAGAGGCACATCCCTCCAGTTGTGCCTCTCCACAATTCATTTGCCACTCAGGTGGAGCATGGTTCCTCTATGGAGGCACCCACAGTAGAAACCAAGGAGGATGCTGGGAACCTCCACAATGGAGACCCACAGGAGGGTGGCACAGGACCCCAAAGGGGAAGGAAACAGCTTCTGGTGGGGGACTCAATTGTTAGGGGTAGAACTTGGAGGGAGGGGAAAGGGAGGTAAGGTGCCTGCCCAGAGCCATGGTTTGGAGGGACTGGAAATGAATCCTGAGGGTCGTGTGAGCGGCTGCAAGGGGGAGTGAGCTGGATGTCATTATCCACCTAGGGACAAATGACCAGGCTGAGAATGGAATCAGAGCAGTGCAACAGGAGTTTATAGAGTTGGGCAGGGGCCTTAGACAAGTAGCATACACTGTAACTTTCTCGGAAGTACTACCTGTCTATGGCATGGATAAGGCTAGGGTACTCTACACCATGTGGTTCAATGACTGGTTGAAAAACTGGTGCAGAGTTCAGGGATTTGGCTTTATTGGGAACTGGGGCTCCACCTGGAGGAATGCAGGCCTATACAGGGGCAATGGTCTGCATCTATCCAGGAGGGGAACCAGGATCCTAGGTGATAGGTTTAAATGCTTCATTGGTAAGCATTTAAACTAGCCAAGGGGGGAAGCACTGAAAAGAAGAAGGGAAATCCTAGCCCCCTCAAAAAAAAAATCAGGGTAGTTAGTGAGGTAAACACCAAGATAGAGCAGTAAATAGGGATAAGGGCAGGGGTAAATGGAGAAAAAGACAAAGGCAGTAAGGACAAAAATTGGGCAAAAAGAAATAAAGACATGAAAAATTGGAGGGTAATGAGTACCAATGCCTGTTGTCTAGGTAAAATGCTCCCTGAAATGGTGGCCTTGATGGAAGAGGGATGCCTGGATATCATGGCAGTCACAGAAACATGGTACAAAGAGAACCATGACTGGGATGTCAACATACCAGGGTACACAATCTACAGGAGGGACAGGGAGGGAAGAAGAGGAGGAGGAGTAGCTCTCTGTGTAAGGGATGAGATCAAAGCAACAGAACTAAAGGGTAAACAGGGAGGAGAGGAGGCATTGTTGGTCGCCCTGCAGACAGGAAATGGCTCCACAATCTGCACAGGGGTTGCATGCAGACCCCCATCTCAGGGGGAGGAAATGGACAAGGAAATGATAGAAGGCAACCTTGGGATAGCAGAGAAAGGGGAGATATTGCTGATGGGGGACCTGAATAGGCCAGATGTTAACTGGAGCACCTTTGCTGCAGCCACATCCAAGAGCAGTGCCATTCTCAATGCCCTACAGGGGGCATGCCTCAGACAGCTAGTTTTGGAACCCACTCGGGAGGGAGCAACCTTAGACCTGGTACTCTCAAATGGGGACAGAGAGAGGATCTCTGATCTTGAAGTGGGTAGCCATCTGGCAACAAGCGACTGCCAAACAGTATGGTTCACAATAAACTTAACTGTAGAGTCAAGCCACACAAAAGAAAAGGTACTGGACTTCATGAGGGTTGATTTTGCAAAAATGGGAGAGTGCCTCAGAAAAGCACTAGCAAACAGGCAAGAAGGTAAGGTGGAGCAACAATGGGGAAACATTAAAACTGCCATCACAGAGGCAACAAGCCTTTGTATGATGCAAATAAACAAATCAAAATGAAAGAGAAAAACACCATGGTTCTCAAAAGAAGTGGCGGGGAAGGTAAGGGAGAAAAAGACAGCATTCAGGAAATATAAGGAAACACAGAAGGAGCAAGACAGAGAACTGTACCAGTTAAAGCATAAGGAAGCATGGAAGGCACTCAGAATAGCAAAGGCCTAAACTGAGGAAAAGATAGCCAACTCGGTTAAGAAGGTTGATAAAACCTTTTATAGATACATTAGGGAGCAAAGAAAGAAGAAGGCAGGGATACTGAGGCTGATTAAAGAGGAAGGTGGTTGAGCAGAGAGTGACAGTGAAAAAATCAGGGATACTGATGAATATTTATGCTCAGTATTCACAATGGAAAAGCAGGGAGATCGCCAAATCCGAGTCAATAGAAGCACTCTGGATAGAGGTTGTGGTACTTTCACAGAAGAAAGAGTTCTCGAACTCTACAGCTGAAGGTGGATAAAGCAATGGAGCCTGATAGAATTCACCCAATTCTAAAAAAAAGACAAAAGGAAAGAACTAGTAATACCACTGACTACTCTTTCTAATAAATCATGAAAGGATGGTGTGGTACCTGAGGACTGGAGAAGGGCGGATGTGATTCTCCGTCACAAAAGTGGGAGCAAGACAGAGGCAGGAAACTACAGACCTGTCAGTTTGACCTCAGTGGTAGGGAAAATGATGGAATCACTTCTGAAGGAAAGAATTGTTGAGTACCTAGGAGCCAGTAGGGCTCAGGACCCAAGGCAGCAGGAAGGTCATGTCAAACAAATCTAATTGATTTCTTTGACTAGGTGACCAAAGTAGTAGATCTGAGAGGGGCTGTGGACATGGCCTACCTAGACTTTAGCAAGGCATTTGACATAGTCCCACACAAAAGATTAATAAACAAATTAGCCAGCCTGGGAGTGGGTCCCAGGATCATAGCCTGGGTAAAACACTGGCTGGACAACAAGACACAGCGGGTAGTAGTAAATGGAATCCACAGTGAAGAAAGGAGGGTTACTAGTGGGGTACCGCAGGGTTCAGTACTGGGGCTGGTCCTTTTTAATGTCTTTATAAGTGACATTGTAGATGGACTGAAAGGGAAAGTATATCTCTTTGCAGATGACACAAAGATCTGCAACAGGGTTGATACGCAAGGTGGGGTGGAAAGGATGAAAAGGGACTTGGCAAGGTTGGAGGAATGGTCAAATGTATGGCAGCTTAGATTGAATGCAAAGAAGTGCAAAGTAATGCACCTGGGAAACAAAAATCCAGGGCAAGAGTACACAATGGGGGGTGAGATACTGACAACAAAATGGAAAGGGACCGGGTAGTCATATCAGATGACCTAAAGGTGGGCCAGCAATGTGAGAAGGCAGTAAGGAGGGCTGGGGAGTACTGGGATGCATAGGGAGAGGCATCACCAGTAGAAAACAGGAAGTTGTTGGCCTCTCTGTACAGACAGTTGGTAAGACCACATCTGAGTACTGTGTACGTTCTGAGACCCCATCTCCAGAAGACATAGACAGAGTGAAGGCTGTCCAGAGGAGGGCAACCAAAATGGTGCAGGGTCTGCATCAGAAGACATATAAAGAAAGACTAAAGGAGCTTAAGATGTATAGCCTTGAGGAAAAGAGGGAGAGGTGGGACATGATAGAAACTTTCAAATACCTCAAGGAATCAACAAAGTACAAGAGGATAGCATCTTTCAGAAAAAGAGCTGTGCAAGAACAAGGGGGCACAATTTAAAGATAGAGGGAGGACGGCTCAGAGGTAATGTGAGGAAGTATTTCTTCACAGAGAGGGTTGTGGATGCATGGAACAGCCTTCCTGAGGAGGTCATAGAGTCATAAACAGTGGGGGAATTCAAGAATGCATGGGACAGGCATAAGGCAATTCTAGTAGGAGGTAGGAGGAAGTAGGCTGTTGGTTACCTAGGATCTGCAGTTTATCCATTAGGTAGGAAAATGGGCAGACTAGGTGTGCCAAGCAGTCCTTATCTGTCATCAAATTCTATGTTTCTTTGTTTCAGTTGTAGAATTCACAAAAAGTGTTTATTAGTACTAGCAGTAACATAAAAACATAAAATTGCTTGGAATAACTATTTACAAAGGCAGAATAAACAGGGAAGATCCATCCAAGTTTTTGTTTAATCTCTGTGTGTCTCTTGCAAGACAGTGCAGCTTTGTTTTTGTAAGTCCTTGCAACCCCCTTCTTAACAAGCATCCTGAGTTTTCTAAAATGTTCTTGTAAATTTCAGACAGGTGCAGCTAGAACACAATGTCCCAGAAATGAGGCCCATTCTTCATAGCTTCTGAAAAAGGGCTAAAAAACTGCTCTCAGGTTAATCCCTTGAGTTCCCAACTGCTTTTTGCAGTCATCTCAAACTACAATTATATACATTTCAACAGTAACACAATATGATTTCAAAACAAAGGGATCCCAATATCAGTTACAGTTCCACATAATGATTCATATATATGTTTTCACCAGCAGATGTGCAAGGGAGGAAAAGACAGAGTAGCAAGGGAAGACTGAGAGACAGTGAGAGGCAAAGAAATGCGAGACTATCGGGATGATCAAATCCTAGGTCTCACGGGAAAATTTGGTTGCACAACCAGACAGACAAGTGACAGGAAAGGAAAGAACAAAACAGATCCCTGCATTCAGTCTGTCCATAACAACTGGGACAGGATCCTATTCAACCCTGTCACAGGCCCCTTTAACACACTGGGCCTATTGTGGCTGGGCCCTTCCTTACTAAGGGCCTTCTATGGCTGGGCCCCTTTAACATGTATTGACTGGCCCCCTTTAACATGTTGGGCCTATTGCTCCTATGGGGCCTGTCTTGCCCCTTTGATTGGTGCCCAGGTTCAAATGGGGCCTGCTGCCCTTAACTCCTCCCCAGGATAAACAGGAAATCAGTGTGCAGTGATTTTCTGCAGGGCCTTTCTATACTAGGCATTGCTGCACCTAATTAATATTAATTTATGCACATCCTTGGCCCTCTGGCCCCTACCCCTGTTGCTCTCATCCATTTCTAGAGCGCTCTGAGCACTTTACACAATTTTCTTATTTCAAAAACAAACTTCAAGCGGTCAGCACCTGGCTGTTGGTGCTGCAGCCGACTCACCACCCTGGCCTGGGGTATAGAGAACAGGTGCTGGAGGTCTGCTGCAGTGGGAGGGAAGGAAGGCAGGACTCGTGAGGGGTATTCCGGTTCCTGGGCACTCTGCCTGGCATTCTTATCTATCTTCAATGATGTGGCTCTTGCTACACCACTGACGAGGGGCCAGTAACTTTACTTTTAAAAATAAAACTTAAAATGGGGCGAAGCAGAGCCCTCACTCAGAACGGAACTTGGAGCTTGGGGACCACCGATACACTAGACCACCACACCATGCAGAACACAGAGCCTGATGCCACCATGGAGGGACAAGAGGTGGTCCACATATAAGCCCTGGCTCTCTGCTTAAACCTGTGTCACCTCTTTCCCTCTCATGACTGCAGCGATTGGCTTCCTCTTCTTCTGGGGGTGCCTTAGAGCACTCCCCTTGGACTCTTCTCTGCCCACAGCAACTGACGGCATTCAACTACATGCTCCACTGGCCCTGACCACGCACTAACTGGCCAGCATTCTATATGCTGTCTCCCTGGCAACGCTGGCATATCACAACAGTCTAGCACAGGCTGAACTTTAAATGATGTCCTGGCATGCACTGCTCACTCCGAAGGGGGGAGGGGTCTGAAATGGACCATAGCAGGCATCCAGGGACAGAGAGACAAAAACTTCTTTTTTTTTTGTAATATACAGCTACTACTGTGATGAGGAGAGGGAAGAACACACTAACAGGGGCCCCTACCTGCTGCCCTTAGTCTGCCCCCACACCACCCTGAATCCCACGTTAAACAGGGCCCTGAAGGGTACCTTTATTTAATTGATTACTTTCTGTGGTGCCCCCAACTTTGGGGCACTATAATTCCCTTGCTAAGCTGGAGGAGAAGCTTGTGCAAACAAGACTCTCTGATTTCCTATCCTCCACCAACATCTTCTCCCTGTTCCAGTCTGGCTTCCAAAAACATACTCCACTATCTCCTCCTCACTGTGTGTAACTGACACTGTCTTTTCAGGGATGTATGTGGGGCAAATCATAGCTGCCATTTGCATCAGTCAGACCAAGGTCTTCGACTCAGTGTCCTATCCACTCCTCCTGGATGTCGACTTCTGCTGGTCTCTCAGCTCCTGCTGTCAACTGGTTCCATTCTTACCTCTCAGGTCATCTACAGTCAGTACTGGTTGATAGCACCCTGTCATCTCCTCCACTTTCCATTCAAGTGGGGTTCTGGAGCCCATCCTGTTTTCTATCTTCTTTATGACCTCCCTGCGACTTATCCCAACTCACACTCACACATCCCGATGCATGCAGATGACATAGTCTTCTACACCTCTGGTTCCTGCACTACTGCCATGGAAGGTCTGCTCCAGCAAGACTTCCATAATGTCCAGTACTGGTTCCAATCAAACCAACTCCAGGTCAAAACAAGAAAAAATATGTCTATGACCTTTTGTACCATCTGAAAAAATGCCAGAATCCCAGCTCTGCCTGTCTTTTCCACCTTTGATGGCATCCCTGTAGAAGTGGTTCAGTCCTTAAAATATCTCGGTGTGTGGCTGGACAGCAGACTTGACTTCTCTGCCTAGCCATGCCAGGCTCCACCCTAAACCCTGTGCCTTGTATTGTAATAAAGACTGTCTCAGTAGGTATGCTGTGAGCTTATCACTAGAATAGTGTTCCTGATCTTTGACTATGTGGACATGGTCTATTGTACTGCTCCCTCTGCCTCCCTGGTCAGACTGGAGACCCTCTGCAACTGCTTCTCCTGCTTTGTTACCAACTCCTCCTCTAGTACTCACTATCGTTCACTCTATTCCTCTTCATCCATTTTTTCCTTACCCTCACATCACCAGAACCATGGCACCTCTTTCATGTATAAATACTTGTTTGAGTCCCTTCCCTCTTACTTCTCCTCACTCCTCTCCCCCATCCCCTATGCCTCCTGCTCCCTCTGCTACAGAGATCCTCATACCTTCAGCATTTCTTTTCCAGGCTCCTCTGCTGGGCAGTCAGTCTTTTTGTATTGTCTCCCTTCACTCTGGAACCAGCTTCCCTCCTGCCTCTGCTTCACTGCATCCCCTGCCTCCCTTGGGCACAAGCTGAAATTCCTTCCCTCCTTCTTGTTCCTGTCTTTCCCCTACCTGACTGCTTCCCTTACATTTGTCTTCTACTACAGTGTAGGTACAGTTAAAATGCCTTAGTTTATTGCTAGCTCATTTTTGTACTTACTCCTGTTTTAAATCAAGCTCTCTGATAGCATTTTACCATAACTAATTGTGTTTGTAAGGTGTATTTTGTGTTCCCTCTTTCCTTTCATGGGACACACCTGAAATTGAGCCTTGGCTCAGTGTGCCTTTCCTGGTCACCAATTTCCACATAAATAAATACATTTACTATTTCAGCTGATGACAAAGGTTTAGAAAACACTTTCTCCTTTTTCGATGAGCCTATAAAAAATCAGAGATCCCCTGGAAAGGTAAAACAAAAAAAAAGTTTCAGGTTTGTGGAAACACCATATCCTCTGTGCCCAATCACATCTTTAAAATAATTGCTTTCTAGGGTTGGCCCAGTGGTATAGAGGACCGAGGCGCTGGGTGCCTCACCTTCCACCATGCCAGTGACTCAGATTCGGGAATGGACCAGGGTCGCTTGGGATCAGCCATAGAAAGGATGATTAAGCATCCATTGACAATTTTCCTCCTTCAGGGATGGGGGAAGTGCAAGTTGCTGCTTGGCTGCCACCTAGTGGAGGCTGGGTGACACAGCAGTGACAGTGTTCCAACTGGGTGGCACAGGTGCAAAGTACATGTGGCATCTTTATGGCACACACCTGTATATGCTATGGTCACATTACATGATGGCAAACAGGAGCTCTTGGACATTTCCCCAAGTGGATCCTTGTTGGCAAGACAGCAGGGGTAGTGATCTTTTGGGTTGGGGCACCGGGACACCCAAAGAAGTAGGTGGCACCTGGATTAAAACAGCTAAATGAAAAAAAAATACCTTTCTCACCTCAAGGGTCCTTTAGAATGATTGTCAATAGCAGAATGCCAGCTGGGTTCAGCCACCCCAGAGGTGGAGATGATGGTAATGTGCTGAGGGAATTAGCCAATGAGAAGAGAGCAAGAGGGTGTGCTACCTGTAGCCAGCCTAGAGGGCACCAAAATTATGTCTCTGCTGACTGAGCAACACTGCCCCCAAGGTTCTCTCTTCTCACTTCACTTGAAGAAGTGTATTCTCTTTGGAAGTGTTTATTTCTAGGATTGTGGCTATGTTGTTCTATTCACACAGTTTGGCACACCTTTCCCTTTAAGATTTTTGTCGGAAGGTCTAAAAGCTGGCTCCTCCCACCCACCTGGGTGGTATATGCCTCAGTTCTGCCCCTTGACACCAGATCTTCCTTTCTGCTGGAAGATTCAGGTTCCCTCTTTATCACTCCAGCGTTGAGTAGCCCCTGGCGAACAAATCTTCAGATTTGCCCATAATCAAACTCGAGTTTCTCCACATCATGACGCAATCGCTACCGTGATGGAGGACAAGTCCTCGCTGGATTTCACCGCTGCCCGTATGAGCAGAAGATATCCCACACCAACCTGACCTTCGGCCACGTATGTCTCCTGCTCCCATAAAAGGGATAAGGAGCTGAAGGGAGCTTCATCTAATCAACAACTTCCATGGAATTGAAAGAGATTCCGGTTCCAGGAATCTGCTGTTTTGACTTCTGTCGAGATTGTGGCCTCGGACACTGACTTCACGGAACCCCCTTCAGGCCAGCCAGCCAAGATGTGGGACGATGACCTGGTCGAGATTGTTCTTGACCCTGTCGACCCATTGTCGCCTGATGAGGATGACAATTCATTATTCTGGACCCCGGTCCTGGCCAAACCCACTTTGAGGAAACTCAGCCTGCTGGGAACCTCTTTACGGTTCCTGTCCCTGACCTGGAGGAGCTGCAGTTCTCCCCAACTCCTTCTGAGCATCCCTGTTGGTCCTCCCGATGGTCTAGGTAGAGATCTCAGACTCCTTTGACTGATAGGCTGAAGAAATCGATAAGCAAACAAATAGCAGTGCCGCTGCCATTCATCCTCGTTGTCCTCTGATGAGCAGAGGCTTTGACGTGAGCTGTGCCAATGCTACGAGGACCTAATGTGGCAACAGTTAATTATGTCTGATCCGAAGTCGACCTCGGCCTCCACACCAGCCATCACTTGACTGTCACCCTCTAGGCCAATGCTGACCCCTTCCGAGACAGTCTACACCACCTCTCCGCCCATGGAGTCAGTAAAAGACCCTCCTGGCTCCACAAAAACTGGCCTCTCCACCAATTCTGGTGGAGTCACCACCTAAGAAGCCTTCCTCTGGGTCTCCCACCAAGGAGTCTTGGCCCGTTAAGGGCCTCCCACACAGGATGTCTGTCACCCTAACTCCTGACCATCCCCGGCGGGTCCAACGTGACATGAGTAGTCGGCTGATCTACCCCGACTTCTCAGAGCCCGAGGACTCCGATTTGCATTCTCATCACCTGGACAAAGAATCCGTCAGAAGTCTCTCGATGGAGGAAGGTCCCATGTCCTTCATTGGCATCCTCTGTCTCATCTCCAAGTCTACGGGGATGCCGTTGGAGTCTGTTCAGAAACGGGCTGAATGTCCCCTCACTGATATCCTCAAAAGAATGGATTGTCTGTCGGAGGCCTTCCCTGTGACTGAAGCCATTGTTGGCTTGGCCTTGGAGCTGTGGCAGCATCCAGCCTCCTGCCCTGTATCCTCAGCCCAGATGGCCTGCAAATATGAGGTTCCCAACTGCTCCCTTTCAGGATTTACAGAACACAGTGCTGCACACTCGAGGAGACTAGAAAGACCATATGGCCTGTATCTGCTGGCAATGTTGTATATTCATAACACCCCTCAGCCAAGGGCTTGGTGACCAAGTCTGAGTTCTGGCACTTGGGTAATTTGGCAGACACCGATAGACCTCTGGACAAAGAATCCAGAAAACTGGTCCATTCCTCCAGAAAGGTTTATGCTGCCTCTTCGCTTGGCCTTCATCAGGCGAGCTCAGCCAACATCATGGCGCATTTTTCTCATGCCCTCTTGGGCTCATTGGATGAGGTTTTTCCTCATCTCCCCACAGACCTTCAGACCACAGTCAGACAGGTCCGCGACCAGGGTCGGGCAGTTGCCAAACAGTAACTCCCAAGATGGCTCAGGACAGCCAGGGATTTCTCTTGGGTCCAGCAGTGGCGGCTGGGTTTGCCATGCCGCAGGGCTAGCTGAGGGTCTTGACCTTTATGGTGGACTCTCAGCACAAGCTACTGGATGTTACCTTCCTGGGCACCTATTTTTTCAGTCCAGGAGTGGACGGTCACCTCGAGCACGTAGAAAGGTTCAGTGCCACAATGGACTCAGTCACTTCTGCCCAGAAAGAATCCCAGGGTTCCAAAAAGCAGAAGAGAAAATATTTTCAGCCTTCTGCCCCTGTGGTCAAGCAGCCCCACTTCTTGTTGGAGCAGCAGCAGCAGGCTCAATGTTTGCACCCTTGGTCCAAGCAAGAGCCCTCGGTGGCCTGTAAACCCAGAGGAAAGGGTCCTGGTGGTCCCCAAACTGGATTCTCCTCCTCCAAGACTGCTCAATGATGGGATGAGGATTGCCAACCCCTTGCTCATCACACCCACTCTGGGTCCTCCAGTGGGTGGGTCAGCTCCGTCACTTCCTTTCCACTTGGTCTACTGTTACAATGGACAAGTGGGTCCTGGAAGTGGTCGGCTAGGCACTGCCTCTGGAATTTGAGTAGTACCCACCAAGCTGAGCCTGCACCTCATGGGAGGAAATGGTTTCCAGGAACACTCAGTTGGCTCTCCGAGACAACATCACCCAACTCCTTCACAAAGAGGTAGAGGTCAGAGTCATGGATCCCCTGTCAACCGAGGATTCATTTCCAGGTACTTCCGGGTCCCCAAATGGACAGGGGGCTACCTGGAGCCCCATTCTAGATCTGCACAACCTGAACCAATTTCTCAGGTCTCGCACCTTCGGGATGGTAAGTGTCTCAGATCATACCATCTCTTGAGCAGAATATGTGGTTTTGCTCACTGAATCTGCAGGACGCGTTCTTTCATGTCCCAATCCATCCATCACACCGAAGATTCCTCCACTTCCAAACAGAGGGAAACCTCTTTGAGTTCCAAGCCATGCCGTTTGGCCTGTCATCGGCCCTCTGGGTCTTCACCAAATAGATTGCAGTGGTGGCGGCCCATCTTCGGCATCGGAGGGTCAGAGTGTACCCTTATTTGGATGATTGTCTCATAGCAGGTCCCTCCAAACAGGAGGTGGAGAGGTCCAAGAATCTGGCCCTTCAGACCTGCATCGAACTTGGTCTCCTCATCAACGAGACCAAGTCAGCACTCATGCCTTCCCAGGTAATCTGCTTCATTGGGACAGAGCTCGACTCTTGCTGAGCCAAAGCCAGGTTTCCAGTGGGCAGGGCAGAGATTCTTTCCTCCTTTGCCCAATCATTTCTGGTTGGGCACTTGTGCCCTGCTTGGTACTTCCTTCGCCTTCTAGGTTACATGGCAGCCTGCACCTCTGTGGTCCATTGGACCTGGTGGCATATGCACCCCATTTAATGGTTGCTGAACAGCCAGTGGACTCAGCATCATGGTCATTTCAACCAGCTGTTCATGGTGACCCAGAAAATGTGGGACACTCTCCAATGGTGGACTGTCCTAGAACATCTGGAGGAGGGGATCACATTTGTCCACCCCAAGCCATCGGTCATTCTAACGATCAACGCCTCTCTCATGGGCTGTGGCACCAACATGAGGAATCACAGAGTCCACAGGATCTGGACTCCTGAGGAATCCCAATGTCACATCAACCTGCTGGAGCTCTGAGCAATTCAGCTGGCGCTGATTGCATTCACTCCATTGCTTCGGGGTCAAGTGGTGCAGGTCCAGACGGACAATATCACCACCATGTGCTATCTCAACAAGCAGGGTGGCACGCACTCCTGGTCTCTGTGCAGGGAAGCGCTCCACATCTGGACCCTTGTGAGCTGACTGGAGGCAAATCTCCTAGCCATCCATGTGGCAGGAGCCTCAGCTCAAATGGCAGAAGCCCTCTGCCGTGTGGATGAGGTGTCCCATGAGTGGTCTCTCCATCCAGAGGTAGTACAACCTGTTCTCCCAGTGGGGCACCCCTCAGGTGGACATGTTTGTCTCCAGGGAGAACACCAAGCTGAGGCTGTTTCATGCCCACTCCCCTCAGCAGGGCATACTGCAGGAGGATGCCTTCTCGGTGCCATGGACCCCAGGCCTCTTCTATGCCTTCCCTCCACTACCTTTGATCCACAAGGTGCTCCTCAAGGTCAGGAGGGACAAGACACAGGTGATCCTGGTGGCATAGGACTGACCCCACCAGTTTTGGTAACCCGATCTCCACAGCCTCAGCAACAGGCTCCCGAGACCTCTTCCCACATGCCCAGATCTGATCTCAGTCAATCAGAGGAGGGTCCCCCACCTGGATCTTCAATCCCTGTACCTGAAAGCTTGCTTCCTGAGTGGCTAGAGTTCCAGGCTTTGGGTCTTTAAGAGGATGTACTCAGTGTAGTTGAGGCATCTAGGAAGGAGTTGACCAGGAAGTGCTATGCCTTCAGATGGAAGAAATTCTCCATTTGGTGTCAGGGCAAGGGCCTGGACCTTTCATCCTGTCCAGTGGCAAGCATCCTCAACTACCTTTGGTCTCTCTCCAAAGGGGGTCATCAGTCTACGACCCTTAAGGTGCACCTGGCAGCCATCTCTGCTTACTGGGCACAGGCCAGTCAGCAGACAGTGGCACAGGAGAAGATGGCTTGGTGTTTCTTTAAAGGCCTCGACCACATTTCCCCTCCAGAGTGTAAACCACTACCACCATGGGATCCACTGATGGTAGTGGCAAAGCTCATGTGCAAGCCATTCGAACCAATGCACAGGTGTGAGATGTCACATCTGTCATGGAAGTCCACCTTCTTGGTGGCTATCATGTCAACTTGAAGGACTGGGGCGTTACAGGCACTCTCTGTTGAGTCTCCCTATCTGGTCTTCCACAGGGACAAGGTTGTCCTGCTCCCCAACTTGAAGTTCCTTCCGAAGGTTGTGTTAGAGTTTCACTTAAACCAGGTGATGACCTTCAAGTGTACTACCCTAATTACAACTTGGAGGCCGAGTACAGTCTCCATACTTTGGACCCGAGATGAGTGCTCTCTTCTTACTAGGAGCATATGGCTGAAGTTTAGGGAGAGGTTCACCAGCTGTTTGTCACCTACACTGAAGCCACACCTGGCAGACCTGCAGCCAAGCAGACGATCGGCAGATGGATTACATCTTGCATTGATCTCTGCTATCTGTTGGTGGGCAAGGAGCCTCCCATAAGGATAAGAGCTCATTCCACTTGGCATACTGCTGCGTCAGTGGCTGCTTCTAGGGATGTCCCTGTCCAGGATATCTGCAGGGCTGCTACCTGGAAATCAGCAAGCACCTTCATTTCCCATTGCCACATTGACATTGAGTCATGCCAGGAGGCTGGTTTTGGGGCCTCAGTTCTCCAATCTTTGTTCCCCAAGTAAATATTATGGGTGTGTGCACCTTGCCTCCCTCCTTCGGAGAACTGCTAGGAGTCTGCCAAACATTGTGGATAGAACAACATATCCATGATCCGTGAAAAACAGGTTACTCACCTGAAACAGTAGTTCTAGGAGTGGTATATGTTGTTCATCCACACAAACCCACCCGACCTCCCCGGCTTTGACGCAAAACCATCCGCTTCCAGTGGACAAGATCTGGCATCAAGGAGCAGAGCCGAGTCATATACCACCTGGGTGGGTAGGAGGAGACAGCTTTTAGACCTTCCAGCAAGAAATCTTAAAAGGAAAGGACATGCCAAACAGTGTGGATGAACAACATATACCACTCCTAGAACTACTGTTACAGGTGAGTTACCGGGTTTTTTTCTGTAGTTTTCCATATTTTTTCCTTTATTCATGGTTCCCTTTGTTTCCAGGGAGCTGCAAATTATCTTACTTGTGGTTCCTGCTATTTTTCTGAGGTGAAAACTTAGCACGTTTGTATAAAAACATTGCAGTTATATTTCTTTTTACTTCTAAACATTAGCGGTTCCCTTTTATCACCAGGAACCACATTTTTTCTTACTTTTAAACAGCTTTTCATCTCAGGGAACCCTTTTTAATTGAATTTTTTTCACCCCAAGGGAACCGACCACTACACACATTTTACCCTATTGGAAACATTATTTTACAATGTTTGTTTGACAAATTTGCATGTCAGAAAGACCAAAAAATAGGACTGGACCAAAAGGATTTAAAAATTGCCTAAAGAGTTTTAAAATAGTGGACAAGGCAGACAGCCATGACTTGTGTTTAGAGTGTTTAGGTCCTGGACATAACTGTGAGCTATGCTCTAAATTCTGTTTTAAAACTGTAAGAAAGAGAGCCAAAAGATTAAAGAAAATTACCTCTCAGTCTGCCTCCCCCTACCAAAAATTCTGAGGAGAGGTCTTCATCTGAACATAAACCTAAGGATAAATCCCTTAAGGACCCATCTGAAAACAAGTCTGACAAGAATAATAATGGTGACCAAGACAATAAAATACATGCTCAGCAGGTTTCTGATTCAGTGCCTGCTAAAAAGAAACAAAAAGAAAAACATATCACTGCCTCTCCAACTAAGAAGGAAAGGGAGATACCAGTGACTCAAAAACAAAGTGTAAGCCCTCTGCTGAAAAAAATGGCAAAGGCTTGGCACTTGTATCAGACTTTACAGACTGTGGATAATTTATTTAATGCCTCTGGTGACCCAAGTTTACCTCATGGCTCAGACTCAGCCCATGGACAAGGTTTTTAGAATGGAGATAGAGATGAAGATAATAATGATGAGGAGGAGGCAGGGGGCCAGCCTATTGAACCTGACATTCCCCTGACCAAAAATGAGGTAATTCCTCAAATGCTCAGGAGGATTTTTCGTCACGTTCTACATTTATAAAGCATATGGTGGACACCCTGGACCTTACTATCCAGGAGACCACTGAGTAAGAGGAGGATGAAGACTACCTGGAAATGATGGGTCTTCCTCCTCCGAGAAAAAAAATACAACTGTTCATTCACAAATCCCTTAAAATGATTACTTTCAAACTACACTAGAACCCCACTACAGTTCCTGGAGTAGATAAAAAAAATTAAAAAGAAATACGGAACCTATTGTACCTAGTTCCTGACCACATATTGTAGTGTTGCTCTTTCATGTAATCTCATGTACTTCTAACACTGTCTTATCTGCTCTGTAGTGCATCTTTACCCATGATATGTATTTTGTTATTGATTCTTGTTGCCACTTTGTTGTCCGGGTCATGGCTGAAAATGGTCCATTGGATCAGTTCACATACCCGGTTATCAAAAAAAAAAAATGATGCTGATTTCCTTTATGTGCATCCCAGCCATGAAGTGGTGGTACAGGCTGTGGCCTGTGACAAGGCTAAAGTGCCTCTTAACCACTTGAGAAAGAGTCCATAAAACTAGACTCTATTGCCAAAATGTCTTATAATATAGCCTCTTTGTTGCTTTGCCTTTCCACATACATGGCCTATGTGGCTAAGTATCAGAAGGCCCTCTGGAATTCTGTACTGGCCATTCTCCAACTGGGCTCTGCCAGAATGGAGCAGGACATTACAGAAACTGTAATGACAGCCCTAGAGGCAACTCAATATCAGTTTCATATTGCTGTAGACAATAATGATCCTCCCTCTAGAGGGTATACCAGTAAAAGGTGACTGAGATTGAGCGACTCAGATATGAGTGACTCAGTCTCAGCACCTCTGTTGTGGGTTACCCTGCAAGAGTAGTGGCAGGAAAGGGCAGGGTGTGAGGACTGCGACAGGATGCCAGAAGGTATCCTTGAGGTATGTGGTGGGTGAAGAGAGGGGAAGCCGCCAAGCTAGCCTAGTGGTGTGGTGGATAGGGAGGCTGGCTCCAGTGAGGGGGGGTGCAGGTTTCAGGGCTGAGGGCGAGCTCAATGTTATTGTGCTTTTCTGTGCCATTTTTTTTCTTGTGTCCTGGTTCTGACCCCTCCCCAACATGCACCCCCCCCCAGATTTAACTTGTGAAAACAACTCCTCTTTGGTGATAAGACTGAAGCTTACATGAAAAAGGTGGAAGGGTATAAAACCACCTTCCAGAACAATGCAGTCAAAGAGACAGCCTCCACCTCCCAAAAACCTCAAAGCAGAGGAAAGACTGTAGGGGTAGAGGATACTTTCCAAGGCTTTTTATCCTATGTTTATGCCTATGGATTTCTCTCAGATGAGAGGATACTTCAGAGGAAGGGGAAGGAGAGGTCAGAGAAGAGCCAGTACTTCTCCTGCTCCCAACACCCAATCCATTCCCTGACTGCAATGCCCGGATTACCTCCCCTCTTCATGTTGGGGGCCGGCTATTCCACTTCCTCCACCAATTGCACCTCATCACCAGAGACAAGTGGGTGTTGGAGGTTGTATGTCATGGCCCCACCTTACAGTTCAGAATGTTTCCTTTCCTACAGGGATCAAAGCTTTCAAACCCCCTAACTGCTACAGAAAAGTTGCTGTTGGAGTTAAAGGTAAAGGCATTGCTAGCTGAAAACTTGGTAGAGAAGGTTCCTCTTCCTCAGTGAGGAAAAGGCCTCTATTCCAGATACTTTCTGACACAGAAGAAAAATGGGGAGTGGCAATCTATCATTGACCTAAGGTACCTGAACAGGCACTTACTCAAACCAAGACTCAAAATGGTAACACTGACCATAGTGATACACTCACTGCAACAGGGAGACTGGCTGGCCTCCCTGGGCTTAAAGGATGCCTATTTTCACATCATACCCATAAGGCAATCCCACAGGTAATTTCTCAGATTCAGGCTGTCATCTGGACATTACCTGCCCTTTGAACTCCCCTCAGCTCCCAGAGTCTTTACAAAGTGTCTGGCAGTGGTAGCAGCTCATCTAAGAAAGCAGCAAGTGCCAGTCTTCCCATATATGGATGACTGATTAGGGGAGGACAAGTCCCCTCAAAAGGTCAGATATAGGGTTACCAGAGGTCCTCTTTTACGTAGACATGTCTTTTCTAGCTGATAAATATTCTTCATGTACCTTTTCTATCCTGTTGTATTATTATTATTTTTATAATTTTTTTACTGGCCTTTACCCAGGACCTCCTTGTAAATAAGCTGTGATGGCTGTGGAGACTTAAAACCTATTTACCTGGGGTCTGGCACAAGGGCTCACTGGGGGAGGGACTAAGTGTCCTCTTTTTGGCATCCCAAAATCTGGTACCCCTTGTCACAAATCCACTCAGCAGGTCAGCCCTCTACTCCCAAAGTGCCAACCTCCGAGCACAGTCTTGTGAACAGTTTAACAGAACAAGGTAACCCTCTTGTCTGCTTTGTGAGTTCAGATCAACCTTTGGTCTCAAGTCTTGGAGGGATTCAAACTGTGACCCTCTTGCTAGCGCACCCAATGCACAGGCTCAGATATTTCAGCCTTCAGGGTGGGGGCAGATATCTTTGCCTACGGGCACCTAACCAGGTATACAGAGATGAACCCTTAAAAACTTTAATGAAGACCTCAGATTTAAAATGCTTCTCTTTCCAGTTTTGTACCACCATTCAAGCTTATACTCAGTGTCTGCTATAATCATACAGTATATACTTTTCTTACAAATGAAAAGAAATTAAAGACAGACCGAGTACGCTCTAAAAAGAATTTTACTAAAATAGATAAAAATATGTAAAACAACAAAATACAGAACTGTTATATCACAAGATATACAAATCTTTTAAAAGAAGAAGGTTTAAACAGTGCAAATTCCTGCAACAATATTTAGATTTGTCTAGCTTTCTAAATACCTGTTTAAAGTGCTCACAGATGTTTCATTGTCAGTCTAGATAAAAGTGTGTGAAGTAAAACAGAATATTCCTTAAGCAAACTGTATTTGACAACCCTTTTGTTTGAGGTCATCTAGCTCCTCCTCTGTCAGAATATATAAATATATATATTTAATAAAAAAAGGATGCCTTTTTGAAGAATTACATTCTGCAACCCTCAGCATGACTCATTTCCTTCAAATGACATATTTTTGATCTTAATCAGTATCCTCTCTCACACAGGCTTCACAAGATCATTTACAACTTTGCACCCCTTTGTAATAACCTGGGTTCTCCCTCTAACATCATAAACTGGATATGTTCAACTCAAGCTTCTTCCACTCTGTAATTAGCTTCAGCCCTTCTATGTAACGCCTGGTATCTAAAACTGGTGTGTGCGTGTGTGATCTCACATGCTGTTTCAGCATTGGGGAGTGAGATCACTCCTAGAGCATCAGATTTTCAGCAGAGACAGTCAGTAATACATTTTATGTTAAACAAAATGATACAGCACTCAGAACTAGCTGTCCACATCACACCCCTAGTCAGAGAGGCCCTCAGTCTCACAAGTAGGATTCTACAGTCCTTAGGATTCATAATCAACAAAGAGAAATCTCACCCAGACCCAGCTCAGTTACTGGATGTCACTGGTGCAGAACTCAACACTCTGCAAGCAAATGCCTTCCTTCCAGAAGACAGGGTCAGGAATTTTATAGCCCTTGTCAATTCCTTCATCCTAGGCTAGCCTCAGCTGGCCAGACACTTTTTCAGGCTACTAGGACACATGGCCTCTATGACTGCTGTAGTCCCAGGAGTCACATTTCCGATGAAGGAGATTCAATATAACTTGAGAGCTCACTGAAGCCAAAAGAGACATTCCCTCTTAAAACTAATACCAGTCATCAAGACACAACTTCAAGCCTTGGACTGGCGGAAAGAAGCAAAAAAACCTCAGGAAGGGAATTCCCTTCCAACAGGTTTCCCTCTCCAAAATCCCCACTACAGATCCCTCCCTCCTTGGTTGGGGAGCCCACCTAGAAGACCAGTCTGTAAGTGGCACCTGGACTCCCAAGGAGTTCTCTCACCACATCAGTCTACTGGAACTCAGAGCAGTATTTCTCACCATGAAGGCCTTTGCCTCCCAGCTAAAAGGGCATACAGGTCAGATCAGAACAGACAATACTACAGCCATGCTCTACATAAATAAACAAGGCGGGACATGGTCAACCAAACTTTGCACAGAGGCAATAAAAATTGGTCTCTGGCCTACTCCCTAGGCATGATTCTGTTAGCCATTCATCTCCCAGGCAAAAACAACACCATAGCAAATGCATTAAGCTGCATCAGCCAAGCTCATCATGAATGGGCCCTGAACAAACAAGTGCTGGGCACAGTTTTCAGGAGGTGGGGCACCCCAGTGGTAGTCCTCTTCGCCTCCAACCTCAGCCATCAGCTTCCACTGTACTGTTGCAGGCCCCCAACTCTGGGCACCCTGCCAATAGATATCCTAACATTGGACTGGTCAGGGAAGTTCCTATATGCCTTCCCTCCGTTCCCACTAATCCACAGCGTTCTGCTAAACTTAGGGATCAGCCAGCCACCATGATACTGGTGGCACCAGACTGAGCAAGGCATTTCTGGTACTCCCTTCTTCTTGTCCTGTCAGCCAGGGAGCCCATTCATCTTCCTTCCAGCCACAGACTCCTGCTTCTTCTCCGGACAGAGATACCATACCCAAGTACAGACACTATTCACCTCAAAGCTTGGTACTTGAGGAGTTAGAGTTCCCTGAGTCCCACTATTCTAACCCACTTCTGAAAATTCTTTGTATGGCTAATAAGCCTAGCACAAAGAAGAACTATGCTTCTAAATGGAAGGGATTCTCCCTGTTGTGTAAGGAGAAACAGATAGACTCCCTAAAGGCTACTCTGCCTACCCTTTTAGACTACCTAGTACACCTACAATCCTCTGGCCTAAAGGCCACATCTTTAAAGGTGCATTTAGCAGACATATCAGCATATCTTTCTACTGGGAAAGAAAAATCTGTTATTTCAAAATCTATTTTTAAGAAATTTTTCAAAGGCATGCTACATCTTCAACCACCAGTAAGACAACCTGTCCCTCCTTGGGACTTAAATCTCTGTATTGCCAAGCTCATGGAGCCTCCTTTTGAGCCCATGGCTTCTGCCCATTTGGAAGTATGTGACTTGGAAAACTGTTTTCTTAGTGGCAAACACTTCTGCCAGAAGAATTTCAGAATTGCAAGCCTTACGTACTGAATAGGGCTGTGCATGGTCCGAATAGTATTTCCCGAATACCACGAATAGTAGGCTTGCCAAATATTCGGATGGACATTCCAAATTGTTCACTATCCGGACTTACTATTCGGTGGGTGAGATTTTAAAATCTCACAGAGCTTCGCTGGCCAATCAGAGGCTGTTTTTGGAGCTCAGAGCCAGAAACAACATGTGATCTCCTCACTCTGATTGTGAGATGAGAGGAGACAGTTGTTTTTCAGAGAGCTATCTCTGTTTAGTTTACCACTTGTAACTTTTATAACTGTTTAAAAAATGTTTTGTGTGTGATCCAGTTTTTACATCTGATCATCTTGTGACTGCATCTGACTGCAGTTTTACTTTTCATCCTTGAAACTGGGCTCAGTTTCAAGGAAAAGGAGAGTCTGTGTGTGAGTGAATCTGTGTGTGTGCTGCTGCATGCTGACTTCCCTTCCCCACTGCTTATAGTTTCACAGCTCAGCTGAAGCAGTGTGGTTTGATTTTTTGCTTAAGAACCAATTAGTTCTTATCAGGATTTTTTTTTTTGTCAACAAAGTACAGTTTGGCTTTTGCATGTAGTGGGTAACTGTTACTGGGCTCAGTAACAGTGGTACTCAAGCTTTGCTGACTGCTCCCATCCCCACGGCTGTGCTTGCTAGCTTTTTGTTCCAAATCCACACACAGCCCTGTGGTATTTTCTATTTCTTTTGTGAAGCAAACTGGCATTTTGCTGTTATCAGGTTCCGGGCTTGGTTCCCTGCATAAGTGAGGTGTGATTGTCATCTGACTCCCTCTTATTTGCGTTGCAGCTTACCGAGGTGCATACATCATCCGTGTGTGCATTGTATTATTGTTCTTGTAATCTGTGTCCTGCAAGTGCATGAAAAGTTGTCTGCACACATTTTTTTTTTTGTGATATATAAAGCAGCATATTTTTTTCTCACTGGGTCAGGCTTGGCCCATTGAATTGTTGCTGACTGTAATCTGGTTCTTGGCTCAGTTCCCTGTACAACTGAGTAAGGAGGGTGTTGCAGGTGACTCCTCCCTCCACAGCTCACTGCACCTGAGTGGCCTCCTGTGCATGTGAGTTTTTTTCTTTTTTGTGTGTCTTCGCCCCCTTAGTGTGCACTACTGTGAGTGTGTACACGTAAATTTTCTGTGAACTGCTTTAGTATTTCTGTGTGTGTCAGGCGTGACTCACTGGGTTCTGTGTGTTGTAAGTTGTTTATTGCACCTTCAAAGCTTGAATTGCTGTACTGTATGACTGCACAACTGACACCGTACAAGTAAGAAGTTTTTTGCTAACTCCAGCTCTTTCTAGTATCAGCTTGACTTTATTAGCTGCTAACTACACAGTGTTGTTATTGTTGTTTTCTGCAAGAAGCACCAACATAAACAAAGACACTAATCACAAATAATATACACAGTAAGTTACGGACCATATCTCATCAATCCTGTAAACATGCATGGTCCAGCCTAAGCAAGTCATCTTCACCACCAGTCATAAGTGGTGAGGAACAGGGTGAGAGAAGGTCTGTTCATATTCGCCACTCTAAAATAGTTTTCTCCCCTGATAAGCCTTCAGGTTCTGGTGTCAGTAAGATTGGTGGTAGTACTAGTACTACTATAACTTCAACTGCTGCCACTACTATTACTAGTACTGCATTTGCAGCACCATCATTTTATAAAAGTAGGAAGGCTTTACAGCTGACATCTCCAGTTATACAAGAACAAGAACCCACCCCACTACCAGTGGTAGTACTATTCACACAACTGCCCACATAGAGGCAAAATCACCTATCAGTGTGCTCCTCCCCACCACCACCAATGCCATGATTTCAGCGACTAGAGAAAATCCCTTTTGTACTGTTGACACCACCACTGCCATAACAGTGTGCACTATTTGTGCTCCTTGCACAGCCACTGTCACCACAACCTTTGCTTCCACTAGTAGTCCTGAGTGTTCTGCTGCCACCATGACTACTGCTGCCAGTATTACAACTAGCTGTACTATGATGCCAATTTCTTCAGCTGTAACTCCTGATTGTAATTCTGACACCAGGACTACGGTCGACAGTGCTACTACCTTGCCAACTGTGCCCATGACCATAGGTACTGTGACTAGTACTGACCATGGGACTGTTACAACGACTGCACCAATTGTGTTGCCAAAATGTACTGTTGCTCAGCCTCGCAAGTTTCCTCTCACCACATTTCCTTTTGTTGAGGTGGAGGATTCCGAAGAAGAGCATTCATCTGGTTCTGAATATTTACCAGAGCCGCAAGACTTGCTAAGTACATCATCTGACAGTGATACCCACCTAAGCGAATTTGACGATGAGGCCGAATATGCGGCATATCTGTGTGAGAAGAGTGAATGTGCAGCTGCCAAAAAATGCAGTACTTCTTGTCGTGGCAAGCAGGCCAGTCAGGTCACCCTCCTCCTCCTAAAAAAAAACAAACAGTCCACCCTGTCCTTTCAAAGAGTTGTGTCAAGTTCAACTCCATCTGATACACAAAGTAGTTTTACAACTACATCTGTTGCAGAGAAAGAAAGGGGTAGAACAACTGCATCCACTGCACCCAGGTCTGATAAGGGGAAAGGGGCAAAACATGCCCATGGTCACCCTATTGGGGCCTGTATTTCCACTGTCAGTGCAAGGAAAAGTGTGGTGTGGCTGTACTTTAGTTTTGTAAAAGATGATCCAACAAAGGCAGTATGCTGTGTGTGTGACTGTACTATAAGTCATGGTAAAAACCTTTCAAATCTCACAACAACATCAATGATAAACCATCTCTGAATGAAACATCCCAGTGCACATCAAGGATCCACAGTTGTCCCCCACAACATGTGCCTGTCAGGTCCTCTTCTGGTACTGGTCCAGTGGATGCACAAAGTATTGTTAGTGATTCTATTACTGAGACAGACAGTGTGCCCTCAACTCCTCCTACACCACTTATAGCGCATCCCCGTACAGGAGCATCACCCATTCTGCCTTCTTCTGCTCAATCATCTATTACTGTAACCCCCTCCACCATGGGTTCAAAGTCAAAATCAATGCAATGTGGTACCGCTTTGACTACACCCATCATGCAAGTCTTCCATGCCCGCACCAAATACCAGGCGTCACACCCTACAGCACAGCAGATCACCAGTTTAATTGGTGAGATGATGGCCTTGGATCTGCAGCCATTTTCTATTGTGGAAAACACAGGTTTCCATAGGCTGCTGCAGCATTTGCACCCTAGGTATAATATAGCATCACGGACCACATTTTCACATACTGCAGTACCCAACATTTACCATGATTTGAGAAAAGAAGTTGCAAGACTACTAGCACAGGCTGTTGGTGGAGTTTTCCACTGCACAACTGACATATGGACCAGCATGAATTCAAATCATGCATATATGTCACTGACAGCACACTGGTGTGTTGCAGATGTGGTAGTCACTGGTGGTGATGGTGGTACTGGTGCTGGTTCTGTCTCTTCCCCCTCTCCCTGCAGGTCTGCTTTGTTAAATATCAGTGTTATGGAAAAGGATCACCAGGCTGTAAACATACTGTCATTCCTGCAAGAGATGTTGAGCCCATGGATTGATGGCAACAATTTGCAGGAAGGGTTTGTGGTCACAAACAATGCCACAAATATGAATAAAGCACTTAGAGATGGCAATTTTGATGGAATACGCTGCTTTGCTCATATACTAAATTTGGTGGTGACACAGGCTTTGGCAAACACAGCAGAGGCAGATCACACAGTCAAAGTAGCCAGAAGCATATGCAGCCACTTCCATCACTCTGTGAAAGCCACAAACCATATGCATCAGCTACAAGAACATCTTCAAATGCTGCAGCATCATCTCATCCAGGATGTACAGACCCAGTGGAATTCCACCTACTACATGCTGCAAAGGCTTCTGGAGCAAAAGCAGGCCCTTCATGAGATGAGCATGGAAACTGATATAGGGGGAGTCCTCGGACATCAGGACTGGGCTGTGATTGAGGGCTTGGTAAAGGTTTTAGCCC
The DNA here is from genome assembly GCA_016271365.2 of Neoceratodus forsteri. Classification (NCBI taxonomy): domain Eukaryota; kingdom Metazoa; phylum Chordata; order Ceratodontiformes; family Ceratodontidae; genus Neoceratodus; species Neoceratodus forsteri. The sequence continues at coordinate 414,699,155 of CM057455.1, read as the reverse complement.
CATTTGAAAGGAGCACTCATGACCTTAGCTCTGATTCTGCACTGCTAAGTCAGGTAATTCCTGCTGTACAGATCCTGAAAAAAGCTGTGAGGAGATTCAGTGAAAATGCTGAGAAAGATCCAAACCAGACACCAGGAACAGTGATATCCCTTGTGGAAAACCTCACCACAGAACTAGAAGTTAGATTTTCTGATCTCTGTTCCAATAAAAAGCATATATTTGCCACTATGTTGGATCCACGTTTCAAGTGTAAGGTACTACACCTTATAATGCCCACTCACAGGGTTACAGACTTTCAGAAGCAGATGTGCTCAGAACTTAGTTTCTGCATCCTTGGGTCAATGAAACCAGCAGGTAACCCTATTGATGAGCCAGTGTCAGAATCACAAACTGAAAGCAGTATGGAAAACTTTGTGAAGGAGGGTGACTGTTGGGCTGAACTCAGCTCATCACTACAGGCTAAGCAGCGGAAGAGAACAGAACAGCAGCCACAGTCAGCACCCAATCTGCTGAACAGTTATTTCAATGAGCCTATGGAGTCATTCTCCATAAATCCAGTGGAGTACTGGATCAAAAGGATGAAAGCATCTCTGCACTTGGCACAGTTGGCACTTAAATAAATCTGTTGCCCCCCCTACCAGTGTACCGTCTGAATGAATGTTCAGCAATGCTGGGGATGTGGTGGAACCTCACTGATCCTCACTTGACCCAGCACATGTGGAACAACTTATGTTTATAAAAATAAATCTTCCTCACCTTGGGTACACATATGGCCACTAACAATTGCATTAAATAATTGTCTTGAACTGGATACAACATTTGTGTGTTGTAGCATTGACCCATACACAAGCCATTCTGTGTTAATCATCATTGTTCTGTTAGCAGATAAGCATGTGTTAACATTCATATTCAAAGTCATACTAACACAAATCTGTGATCAGCATCCTTTTCCTTTATTACTTCCACTGTCGTGGAGTATTCTTTTCAACAAGCATGCCCTGCAGTTTCCAGTGCCTAAAACTGCCACCCATTTATTGATTGCTGTTCCCAATACAAAATCAACTGGTGTTGCTACATCTCTCACCCCCTGTGTTGCTCGTGCTCATATTCCATCTATCCCTTTAACAGCTTTCCAGGTGCTAGTAACCAGTGTGGCATCACCAGTCTCAAGTATTTCATGTGCATAAAATATGGCAGCTAACAGTGTGTCATCTCCAGTCTCAGTGTTTCCCATGCCTGAAATATGGCAGTTACAAGTGTGGCATCTCCAGTCTCAGTGTTTTCCATGCCTGAAATATGGCAGTTACAAGTGTGGCATCACCAGTCTCAGTGTTTCCCATGCCTGAAATATGGCAGTTACAAGTGTGGCATCACCAGTCTCAGTGTTTCCCATGCCTAAAATATGGCAGTTACAAGTGTGGCATCACCTGTCTCAAGTATCTTGAGTGCATAAAATATGGCAGTTAACAGTATGGCATCTCCAGTCTCAAGTATTTCACATGACTGAAATATCACGGTTATGAGTATGATTTCACTTGTCTCAAGTATTTCACATGACTAAAATATTACTGTTACAAGTATGGTATCACTTGTTTCAAGTATTTCACATGACTGAAATGTTCCAGTTACCAGTATAGCATTACATGTCTCAAGTATTTCACAAGATTAAAATGTTCTGGTTACCTGTACGGCATCACCATTCTCAAATATTTCACATGCCTGACATATTCCAGTTACCAGTATGGCATCTTCAGTCTCTAGTATTTCACATGACTGAAATATTCCAGTTACCAGTATGGCATCTCCAGTCTCCAGTATTTCGCATGACTGAAATATTCTAGTTACCAGTATGACATTACCCATCTCAGGTATTTCCCATGCCTGAAATATTCCCGTTACCAGTGTGGCATCACCAGTCCCAAGTATTTCACATGCCTGAAATATTCCGGTTACCAGTGTGGCATCACTAGTCTCAGTTATTTTCCATGCCTGCAAAATTATAGCAAAGTGTTGCAGTATGCTGCAAGGAGCAGTGTAATTCAATGGCGGTTAATCTCTAGTCATCCAATATTTTGTGACAGCATTTACTGCAGAGTATTGAATTGCATCTTGTCTTGCTTCACTGTATACTACTGATACATAATACAATTCCTGAGAAGGTAGTGAGATAGACTACATGGACGATGACAGACAGATGTGTCTTTGTTAGATGGTCTCAAATATTTTCTCCCCAAGCAAGCCTTTTAGTTCTTGTAGCATTGGGAATAGTACTACTACTACTAATACCACTGGCAGAACTATTACTACTACTGGTGTCACCACCTGTTCCATCTATACATTCACTGTCACATCCTTTTGTGCAGTAGTAGGAGGGCATTAGTGCATACATGCTTTGTGCAGGAAGCAGCAGACACCATCACCAGTGTTCCCACTGCTATCACTATGGCTGCTACATCTACAGTCAGTGTGCTTCCCGCCACCATCGGTGCCATTCATGCAGCAGCCACTCTTTCAGCAGTCACCACTATGGCAGCCACGGTTACCATTGTTCTTATGTCCATGGCCAAAGCACTGTCTACCCCGTGTCTGTGGATTTATGTGATAACCAAGAAAACGCAATCGCGATTGGTGGCAGGACAAGTATATATCACCGAAAATCTATTTCAGTGATGTACACCCCAACGCACAGAAAAACAGTGCCAGGGACTTAAATTTTGATTGTTCATGCAGTAGGCTGTGCCCCTTGCATTGCCCCACACCCCCCCCCACTAAAGAATTCTTAACTCCAGGGGGGGTGCATGTCGGAGGGGTGCAAAACCTGGAGAAAAAAAATTTGGGGCCGGACACACACACAAATGTAGGTGTGCCCAGACCTGAACCTGGAACTTTCGCACCTTTAGGCTGACAACCACCAAGCATGTTGTGGGGCCAGCTTTGCAGCCCCACACCAACCACACCAGGCCAACCCTCCCTCCCTTCCATCATGCTGGACCCCGCCCCCCTGTACACATACACATATAGTGATGTCCTGTCACTATATGCACCTACGTCCCCCATCTGGTCACCCTTCCTCAGCAGTAGCCCCTTCGACATGCACCAGGATTGAGTTGCCGTTATTACAGGCACTCAATTGCCGATGCCCATGTAATGGGCTACTGTGTCTGTGATCATGAACCCCCTCCAGTGCTGACCCAATGCAATGCTTGATTTCATTTTCGGAGTGCTATATGTGTGGTGTGGTGGATCAAGTGTGCCGCATGTAGCTTGTGTTGCATTAATGAGAGCTCTGCATTGGTGGTTGAAGTCTCATTGAGGTGTATATGCCACACCAGGTTTAATGGGTAATTGATGGTGTTGTTAAAGTGCTTTTTTAAAGTTTCCTTAAAAAAACACCTTTTCTGGCCGAATACCAAATAATGAATACCAAATACCTGGCACCCGAATATCGAATATTCGGGAAAGGTAGTTCGCACAGCCCTAGTACTGAACCTAACTACATCATTGCCCACGAGGACAAAGTAGTACTCAGAACAAATAGAAAGATCCTGCCTAAGATGATCTCTGAGTTCCACCTCAACCAGTCCATCACTTTCCCAGTCTTTTTCACAGAAAAATCCACACCAGGTGAGCATAAGCTTCCCAGCTTGGATGTAAAAAGAGCTCTGACCTATTACTTGGACACATTAAGCAGTTCATGGACTCTCATACTCACCTTTTTCTCACCTATGGTAAGGTAGGCAGGGGAAGACCAGCCACCAAGAGAACTATTTCACATTGGGTAGTCTCTTGCATTCAATTCTGTTACAGCAAAGTTGGCAAACAGCCCCCTCTGAGCCTCAGCGCCTAGTCCACTAGGGGCACTACTGCCACAGTGAGAGCCTCAAGGGACATTCCCCTATTTGATGTCTGCAAAGCAGCCACCTGAAAAACATACTTTTATAAAGCATTATTGCTTGAACATTCAGTCCAGATCAGATGCCAATTTTGGCAGAGCGGTTCTGCAAAGCCTCTTTCCTAAATAGGTTCTGTACCCGCCTCCTAACTACACTGCTTTGTATTGTTTTCAAAGACAGTCGCACTCCTTAAACAAAAACTTACATAGACAGTGTCTTGCAGAAAAAAGTGAAATTTTTTGAGAAAACCACTCTAATTTAATGTCTGCAGCCACTTCACTCTGGCTCAGTCCCCAGCGGTTTCCCCTTCTTAGTAAGGCTTCATGATGGCCTTATTACATATGTTTTTTATAGAAACATAGAAGTTGATGGCAGATAAGGACTGCAAGGCTCATCCAGTCTGCCCATTTCTTTTTCTACCTTATGAATGTGCCATCGGCCTTTGCTCTGTCAATGGCCTATCTATTCATACTCATCTGTATTGCTCCCTTATGCTTATCCCATGCCTGTTTCAAGCCCTGCACTGTATTCATATCCACCACTTCCTGTGGTAGGCCGTTCCATGCATCCACCACCCTTTCTGTGAAAAAGAACTTCCTCACATTAACCCTTAATCGGCCTCCCGCTAATCTCATGCTGTGTCATCTTGTCCTGCTATTTTTCTTATATTGAAACCTGTTAGACTCTTTCACCTTGTTAATGCCCTTAAGGTGTTTGAATGTTTCGATCATATCACCTCTCTCCCTCCTTTGCTCTAGAGTATACATATTGAGCTCTGTTAATCTGTCCTCATATGTTTTCTGATGCAGTCCCTGCATCATTTTAGTTGCCCTTCTCTGGACTGCCTCGATTTGGTTAATGTCCTTGTGAAGGTGTGGCCTCAATCTGGCATGCAGTACTCCAGATGGGAGCCTAACCAGTGTCTTGTAAGAGGGATTGTGCCTCCCTCTTCGACTTGTGATACCCTACTAATACATCCCAACATCCCCTAGCCTTACCTACTGCTTTAGTGGTCTACTTGGATGATTTCAGGTCATCAGTGATGATGATGCCCAAGTCTCTCTCTTCCCTTGTGACTGCTAGCAACTCCCCTCCCAGCTTATAGGTGGCTTCAGGGTTTCTCTTCCCTATGTGCATGATCTTGCACTTCTTTGCGTTAAACTCCTGTTGCCACTCTTCAGACCATTTTGCTAGTTTATCCAGAGTTCTACTCATTCTGCCCACTCCATCTGGATCATCTACTCTGTTGCAGATCTTGGTGTCATCTGCAAACAAACAAACCTTACCCTCCAGTCCATCTGCAATGTCACTGATGAAGATATTGAAGTAGACTGGCCCCGGGACTGATCCCTGAGGTACCCCACTTGTGACTTGCATCTCTTCTGACTGTATACTGTTTACCACCACTCTCTGTTTTCTGTCCGTCAAACAGTTTGACACCCAGTTGACCAACTTCTGACCCACCCCGAGCCAACCCAGCATATTAATCAATCTTCTATGTGGAACAATATCGAAAGATTTGTTGAAATCAAGGTAGGCAACATCAACTGCTCCCCCTTGGTCCACCACTCTGGTTGCCCAGTCAAAGAAATCTATGAGATTAGTTTGACAGGACCTTCCTTTTGTAAACTCATGCTGTCTTGGATCCTGTGCTGCTATGGATTCCAGGTGTTGCACTATCCTTTCCTTAAGGAGTGCCTCCATAATCTTGCCCACTACTGAGGTAAGACTGACTGGTCTATAGTTCCCTGCCTCCCTGCTACCACTCTTGTGGAGCGGGATCACAGGAGCCCTTCTCCAATCTTCTGGGACCTCTCCTGTGCTCAGAGATTCACTAAACAGTTCTAATAATGGCTTTGCTAGTTCCACCCTTAGCTCCTTTAGTACCCTGGGATGTATGCCATCAGGTCCCATTGCCTTGTCCACCCTGAGCTTATCGAGCTCTTGTAGGACCCTTTCTTTTGTGAAAGGACTAGTACACACCTCCTTCCCCCCTGTGTCCATGGTGCTGAGCTGTGGGCCCTGCCCTACCTTCTCTTCAGTAAATACTGAGCAGAAGTATCTATTTAGGACAGATGCTTTTACATGGTCCTCATCCTCACACACACCCTTATCCCCTTTGATCTTAGCAATACCCCCTCTGGACTTTCTCCTTTCACTAATGTATCTATAGAAAGTCTTGTCACCTTCTTTCACTGTTTGTGCTAGTGTTTCCTCGGTTTGGTCCTTTGCCTGCCTTACTGCCTTCCCTGCTTTCCTTAGGGAAGTTTGATATGCCTCCCTAGCTTCATCCCGCTGCATTCCCTTATATTTCCTGAAGGCCAGCCTTTAGGCTCTGACCTTTTCTGCTACTGTTTTTGAGAAACAAAGTGGTTTCCTTCTTCTTATGCACTTCCTTTTCTCTCTAACACAACAGGATGTTGCTTCAAGTATTGCATCCCTAATGCTTGCACATGTTGCCAGTACCCCCTCACCTGTATTTCTTTTTGCCAGGGCTAGCTTAACTCTGTAGGCCATCTTATCAAAGTGAGCTCCTCTGAAGTCCCATATTTTTGCCTTGGAATCGAATTATTTAGTTCTAGCGGCCAAACTGAACCATACCATGTGATGGTCACTGGCCCCCATGTGACCTTCTACCCAGAGATCTGTGATCCTTTCCCTGTTAGTCAGTACTAGATCTAGGATAGCTCTCTCTCTTGTGGATTGTTGTACCAGTTGTTTGAGGCCCTACCTCTGCAGGGAATCCATGTGTCTAGTTCTGGCAGATGTTCCTGCTGGTATTGACCAATCTGTATCTGGCATGTTGAAGTCTCCCATTATCAGAACCTCCCCTTTAGCTGTCATGTTTTGTATATCTTCTGATAGGAATGGGTCTATGTCCTCCCCCTGATCTGGAGGCCTGTACACAATCCCAGTTCGTATGGCTGTGCCATTTCCTGTTTTCAGGGTGATCCACAGTTCTTCTGGCTCCTTATGTGTATTCTGAATTTATGTAGCTTTGATATTTTCATTGACATAAAGGCCACCTCATCCCACCCACCCCCCCCTTTTTCACCTTGGTCTCTTCTGAACAGCACATAGCCAAGTACTGAAGTCTCCCAAATGTGGTTGCTGGTAAACCATGTCTCGCTAATGGCTACTATGTCCAGTTTAGCCTCTGTCATTATTGCCTGCAGGTCTGGGATCTTGTTTCCAGACTGCGAGCATTTGTGTACATTATTTTCCATTGACCAGACTTCAGTGTGTTAGTTGTTGGGCGAAGTCTGGCATTACCCCTGTGCATCGTATGGGGAGCTAGACCTTTTTCCTTACCTGGTGATGCAAATAAACTACAAACTTGCTGAACTCCTGTTTGACCACTAGCTGAGGGTGGGAGGGGTGTTCTTCCCATTTGACGTATCGGGTGCTGCACCCCTCTCCCTATTTGCTAGTTTAAATATTCTGCAAAGACATCAAACCTCTGCCCCAATGCAATGGCTCCTTCCTTAGTAAGATGCAATCCATCAAATTTAAAGAACTTTCCCAAAACTGTAGCCTGTGCCCTACAAATTTGTATCCTTTTTCCTGGCACCCGCCCTTAAGCCATATGTTTAGCTACCCTATCTCCCCTTCTCTGACCTTCCGTCCATCTGCCCCCCTCTCCCAGACTGGCAGGATCTCAGAGAAGGAGATACCTGATGAAATGGATGATAGTTTGTCACCCAGCCTGGTCAGGTGTTCCTTGGTATCCACAACTGACTGGCTGGCGAGATCATTAGTCCCTATGTGTACCAGGACGTCAATGTTTTCTCCTGCTTCCTGAACAATTTTAGTAATGCGGTCAGTGTCTGTCCATGCTGATATACCTGGAAGACATCTGACCATTACCTTTGGCTGGAGATGGGTATCAACTCCCCGAATCATGGAGTCTCCTATGATCAGAAGTTGTTTGGATTTCCTTTTTGCTTTTTATGTTGAGTACGCGCATGCGCAAGAAACATATTGTGGCAGCTTTCTCCAGAAGCAGGTTGTGGAGGCACGGCACTGTTGTGTCCAATGCCCCCACAGCCTGTAAAGACTTGGCCCACTTCCCCCAATGCCATGGCATGCTGCTGCTGACACTAGTTCAGCCAGCATGCCACAACTTTCTAACGTTTTAGCCACTGCAATCAGGGGCCGCCTCGTCATTGAAGCATCAGTCATTCATTACAATGAGGGAGCGATCTGTCATTGCAGCTGCAGGGCGTAACTTTGAAGCACTGATATTGTTTGGGAACACAGAGGCGGCTTGCCACTGTGTTCACAAACAATATTGACCCCTCCCCACTGAGGGGGTGCCCAATCCCCCTTTGCAGCATGTGCCCCTTCCCCGACCATGTTTGTTTGCCCACAGGGGCCCCAATCCCCATCGGCTTCAGTGCCATGAGGTTAACTTCCCCCTCCGCTTATGTTGTCTGCCGACGGGGTGCCCAATCCCAGTCGGCATAATGTTACCTCCCCCCCTTTTATTGTGTGCCAACAGGGGTGCCCAATCCCCCGTCAGCTACAGCTGCTCTCCCTAAACAGTAGACTCTGTTGGCATGCTGGGAGCCCACCCCAGTGTGCCACATGCCACTGTAAAATTAAAAAACAGTCCCGTGATGTCATTTTTTTTAACCTGTAAAGAAGGAAACGGTCCCTCGGCAGTCTCTTTGCCCCCCTACCACAACCCTCGCCCACCCACTGCGCACCCTGCCTCCACACCCCCCACACCATAGTTACCTCTGGAGTCCGGCGTGATAATCTTCGGTGGACCGGGAACACGTCTGCACTCTTCAAAGCCAACCACGAACTGAGGAAATGCCGGTAAGCTGTGTAATGAAATAAATAAGTTTTTTTCAACTTTGATGCATATCTCAGGCATTTTTTGGAATTTTGGCACCAAATTTTCAACATGGGATTTTTGGGACCCCTCCTCATAAATTCTGGCACTGTCATTGCGTTTTTCTGTCCCAAAAGGCGATTTGACGCTCACTGCGTGGAACCCCCTTTCAGGACAGATAAACGAAATGACAGTGCCAGTGTTCATGAGGTGGACTCTCAAAAAGCCTATACTGCAAATTTGGTGGGAAAAATCCAAAAAATTACTGTTTTACGAGCGTGCGTTGAGCAGTTGCTACGCATGCTCATAACTTTGCGAATCTGCAATATTTTCAAGCCAGATTTTCAACACTGCCATTTTTTTCAGACCTCCTTGTGAACAGTACAGCTGTCATTTTCCACATCCTGGCCAAAATGTGTTTTTTCGCTTTCCGGCACAGAATAGCGTGGTCGCTGTGGGAAATCAGTGTTCAGTAGAGATTAAGAAAATGACAGTGGCACTGTTCATGAGCAGAGGTCCTAAAATGCCTATGGTGAAAATTTGGTGATGATACTCTATAAAATGACTGTGTTACTAGTGTGCGTTGCGCAGTTTGCACGCATGCTCGTAATTTCACAAATTTATAATATTTTCACTCCAGATTTTCAACATTGCCATTGTTCTGCACTTCCTTATGAACAGTACAGCTGTCATTTTTCATATCCTGGCCAAAATGTGTTTTCACAGTTCGGGTGCAGAATAGCGTGGTTGCTGTGGGAAATCCATGTTCGGAAATCATTATGAAAATGTTAGTGACACTGTTCATTAGCAGGGGTCCTAAAATGCCTATGTTGAAAATTTGGTGATGAAAGTCCATAAAATGAGTGTGTTATGAATGTGCATTGCGTAGTTTCCACGCATGCTCATACCTTTACAACTCTGCAATATTTTCACTCCAGATTTTCAGCATTGCCATTTTGCCATACCTCCCGTATGAACAGTGCAGCTGTCATTTTTCACATCCTGGCTGAAATGTGTTTTCGCTCTTCTGGCACACAGTAGCGTGGTCGCTGTGGAAAATCAGTGTTCAGGACATACTAAGAAAATCACATTGACACTGTTCATGAGCAGAGGTCCTAAAATGCCCATGTTAAAAATTTTGTGATGAAACTCCATAAAATGACTGTGTTATGAGTGTGTGTTGTTCAGGTTCCATGCACCCTTGTAAGTTTGCAAATTAGTAATATTTTCATGCCAGATTTTCAACACTGGCATTTGTGCACACCTCCTTATGAACAGTACAGCTGTCATTTGTCACAACCTGACTGAAATGTGTTTCTGTGCTTCTGGCGCAGAATACCGCAGTCACTGTTGGAAATCAGTGTTTGGGACAGATTAGCATTGAGCAACTGAGAAGGGTGGGGAGTGACCGAGCTCAACTGAGCTCTGTCAGGACTGCTGCGGATTTCTTTGTGAGCAGGAAAAGGTGACAATGCAGGCAGTAACCCAGTACAAAAGGGCAGCCTGTAGCGTCGGGAGACACAGAACAAGCGAGTGAGAGAGGGGAAGTGAGTGAGCTCAAAGGAGCTCTGTTGGGACTGCTGCAGATTTCTTTGTGGGCAGAAAAAGGCAGCAGTGCATGCAGGGGCTGAGTACAAAAAGACAGCCTGCAGCGGTGGGAGAAACAGAATGAGCAAGTGACAGAAGGGGAGTGAGTGAGCTCAACGGAGCTCTGTTGTGACTGCTGCTGATTTCTTTGTGGGCAGGAAAAGGCATCATTACATGCAGGGGCTGAGTACAAAAGGGCAGCCTGCAGCACGGGCAGAAACAGAATGAGCGAGTGAGACAGGAAGAGTGAGTGAGGCCAACGGAGCACTGTCGGGACTGCTGAAGATTTCTCTGTGGGCAGAAAAAGATGCCGACAGAGGCAGGAGCCCAGTACAAAAGGGTAGCCTGCGGTACCAGGAGAAATAGAATGAGCAAGTGAGACAGGGGGAGTGAGCTGCCTCAATGGAGCTCTGTCAGGACAGCTGTGGATTTCTTTGTGGGCAGGAAAAGGTGCCAACACAGGCAAGAGCCCAGTACAAAAGGGCAGCCTGCAGCGCTGGGAGAAACAGAACTAACAAGTGAGAGAGGGGGAGGGAAGGAGCAAGCTCAACGGAGGTCTATCGTGACTGCTGTGGATTTCCTAGTGGGCAGGAAAAGGTGGCAACGTAGGCAGGAGCCCAGTACAAAAGGCCACCCTGCAGCCCTGGCAGAAACGGAACAAGGGAGTGAGAGAGGGGGAGTGAGCGACTTCAACGGAGCTGTGTTGGGACTGCTGCACATGTCTTTGTGGGCAGATAAAGCCGGCAACTCAGGCAAGAACCCAATACAAAAGGGCAGCCTGCAGCAGGTAACACAAAGAACAAGCGAGTGAGGGAAGGGGAGTGAGTGAGCTCAACAGAGCTCTGTTGGGACTACTGAAGATTTCTTTGTGGGCAGAAAAAGGCAGCAGTGCATGCAGGGGCCAGTACAAAAGGGCAGCTTGCAGCGGTGGAAGAAACAGAACAAATGAGTGAGTGAACAAGCTCAACGGAGCTCTATTGTAACTGCTGCAGCTTTCTTTGTGGCCAGAAGAAGGTGGCAATGCAGGCAGGAGCGTAGTACAAAAGGGCAGCCTGCAGCACTGACAGAAATGGAATGAGTGAGTGAAAGAGGGGGAGAGAGCGAGCTCAACAGAGCTCTGTTGGGGCTGCTGCAGATTTCTTTGTGGGCAGAAAAAGGCTCCAACAGAGGCAGGAGACCTCTACAAAACAGCAGCCTGCAGTGTCAGGAGAAACAGAATGAGCAAGTGAGATAGGTGGAGTGAGCAACCTCACCAGAGCTCTGTCAGGACAGCTGTGGATTTCTTTGTGGGCAGAAAAAGGTGCTAATGCAGGCAGAAGCCCAGTACAAAAGGGCAGCCTGCAGCGCCAGGAGAAACACAGTGAGCGAGTGAGACAGGCGGAGAGAGTGACTTCAACAGAGCTCTGTTGGAACAGCTGCAGATTTCTTTGTGAGCAGAAAAAGGTGCCAACGCAGGCAGAAGGCCAGTACAAAAGGGCAGCCAGCAGCGCTGGGAGAAACATAATGAGCAAGTGAGAGAGGGGGAGTGAGTGAGCTCAACAGACCTCTATCGTGACTGCTGCGCATTGCTTTGTGGGAAGAAAAAGGAGACAACACAGGCAGGAGCCCAGTACAAAAGGCCAGCCTGCAGTGCCAGCAGAAACAGAACGCGCGAGAGAGGGGGAGTGAGCTAGCTCAATGGACCTGTGTCAGGAGTGCTGCAGATTTCTTTGTGGGCAAAAGAAGTCACCAACAGAGGCAGGAGCCCAGTACAAAAGGGCAGCCTGCAGCGCTAGCAGAAACAGAATGAGCGAGTGAGGGGGGGGGGGGAGTGACCCACCTCAACAGAGCTCTGTCGGGACAGCTGTAGATTTCTTTGTGGGCAGAAAAATGTGCCAATGCAGGCAGGAGCCCAGTGCAAAAGAGCAGCCTGCAGTACCAGAAGAAACAGAATGAGCGAGTGACACAGGGCCAGTGAGTGAGCTCAATGGACTAACACAATCAACATTCGGCATTGACAAATGCTTGTTTTGTTTTGGTTCCTGTTTTGAGCAAGTTTTGTTGTGCTAGCTCCTGTGCTACAGTGTCCTGCTCTGCAGCGTATTCTGCCCCTTTTTTTGTTTTTGGAGATAGAGACAGATACCTGTTTGTAGTTTTTATATGGTTTGTGGAGGTGATATGTTGGAGAGCACCGAGTGATGGGGCACCCGATTTGCCCCTCCTAACCACCTGCCAACCTCCTGGACCAACTACCCTCCGCGGTCGAGGTGCTTCTGTTGGATGTTGTGGAAATGGCAGGCAGTTCTTATAATATATTTCCTCTCAAATACGCAATTTGAGGCACGCAATCTCTACCCATGCTGCCTGGAGCTGAGCCCTTAGATCTCCAATGGCCTAGCATGTAGGACAGTGTCTTAAATCCTGTAAAACTGCCCTTCTGAAAAGTGTTCCGCAGTACCTGCAGTTAATGATATCCATTCCAGATAAGTTGCTAGGTTTATTACCTGATCAGAGTAATTAGAAGGGAGAAGATGAAAGCAAAAGTTTGAATTTGTGTTTTGTTTGTTTGTTTTTGTATAACTTGTTATAACAAGTTAAATTACTAATGCCCCTGTAAATGAAGTCACTGTGTGGATACCCTGCTGATCCACCCCTTCCTGCTTTGCTACAGGAAATGTCACGACTATGCTACCTATAAAGGAGTATAGTGTGGGATGGTTAGGGATGAAATTGGGTGCAGGTAGCTGAGCCTTCCCTGCCAAAAAAAACCATGAATGAAAGAAACAGGAGGTAAGAGCAGAAACAATCAGCCAGCAAAAATGCAGTACATACAACATCACGAAATTTGCCAGCAGATAAAGGCCTAGAGGTCTATCAAGTCTGCTCGAATGTGCAGCTAGCACCCCTTATTCTGCAGCTGCCCCTTCCTTCCACCCTTCCCCTTCATTAACCCTCCCACTTGTCCTGTCCCATCCTCGTTTGAAGCAGTCCACTGTTCTACTGCATACCACTTCAGGAGGTAACGCAATCCACCCAGCCACCACCCTCTCTGTAAAAAAGTGTCTCCTCATCTCCTTCCTGAACCTTCCTCGCTCCAGTCTCATATCATGGCCCCTGGTGTCCCTCCCCTCCCTTACTTTGTACAGCCCCTCTGTACTTGTCTTGTTTATTCCTTTCATGTGTTTAAAGGTTTCAATCATGTCACCCCTGTCTCTCCTCTCCTCCAGTGAGTACATGTTCAACTCCTTCAACCTCTTCTCGTATGATAAGTCCCCAGCCCCTTAATCATCTTTGTAAGCTCTGCATCTGCACCCCTCCAGTAACAATGTCCCTCTTCAGATCTGGATGCCATTGCTGCTGCATGCACTCAGGTGTGGTCTAACTAATGCACCCATACAGTGGCAGAATCACTTCCTCCCTCCTTGTGGATATACCTTGCAATACAACCCAGCATTTTGTTGGCCTTTGCAGCTGCCTTCCTACATTGTGCAGGTTGTTCATTGACCCTGTAATGAGCACACCCAGATCCTTCTCCTCTTCTGTCTGGGCTAGCTGCACTCCCCCTAGCTGGTAACTCCTCCTTGGGTTCTTCATCCCAAAATGCAGCACCTTGCACTTTTTGGCATTAAAGCCCAGTTGCCAGGTGTCTGACCAGGTTTCAAGCTTTGCCAGATCATCCTGCAACCCCTGCCATCCACCTAGGTCATCCACCACCGCGCCTACCTTGGTATCATCAGCAAACAGACTGATCTTGCTCTTGATGTCCCATGATATGTCTGCAATGAATATCCCAAACAACACTGGTCCCAACACGAAGCCCTGTGGCACACCACTGTCACTGCCCTTGGGTGTGAGGCTCCCACCCACCACCACCCTCTGTTGCCTTCCCTGCAGCCAGTTTCCTACCCATCTCACCAGCTTTGCACCCGTCCCTGTGCCTACTAACTTCCTTCCCAGCCCTCCATGTGGCACTGAGTCGAATGCCTTACTGAAGTCTAGATACAGGACATCCACTGCATGGCCCCTGTCCAGTTGCCTAGTTACCCAGTCATAGAACACAACCAGGTTGGTTTATCAGGATCTGCCACGTATGAAGCCATGCTGTCTGCTGTCCTGTAGTCCTTTGGCCTCTAGGAGGGCCACCAGCCTCTCCTTCAGGATGGTCTCCATTAGCTTACCCACGATGGATGTGAGGCTCACTGGTCTGCAGTTTCCCGGTTCATCCTTGGGGCCACTCTTGTGGAGGGGCACCACATGAGCCATCCTCCAGTCCTAAGGTACACACCCCAAATGTAGTGAGGCATTAAATAGGTCTGCCAAAGGTCTTGCAAGGACCTCTGCCAGCTCCTTCAGTACCCTGGGGTGGATGCCATCTGGGCCTGGCACCTTGTCCACCTTCAGTGCCTTCAAACCCTCTCGAACTCTGCTCTCCATGATTTCCCCATCTGTCACCATTTCCCACCCTGTTTCTGCCATTTCTCCCACCTTGGGTGTCACCCCTCTCTTCTCTTTAGTAAATACTGAGCAGAAGTACTCATTTAGTGCTTCCACCTTATCGCACCCTGCTTCCACCCAACCGCCCTCCTTCCTAATCCTTACTATGTGGTCCTCACAGCTCCTTTTCTCCCTGATGTACTTAAAGAAATCCTTCTCCTCCTTCTTAATGCCTTGTGCCAGCTTGAGTTCCATAGATGCTTTGGCTCCCCTTACTGCCCTTGTCACCTCCTTCGATTCTGTCAAGTACTCCTCCCTGTCCTCCCCACTCCCTGTTTTCTTGTACTTCCTAAAGGCAGCTTTTTTCCTCCTTACCTTTACCATGACCTCCTTGCTCAACCAGATCAGTTTCTTAGCCCTAGCCTTCTTGCTCTGGGCTTTGCAGCAGGTTTTGGTTGCCTCCACTATCCCCAGCTTTGTGAGCTCGCACCTCTGGTTAGTGTCCCATACTAGATTGAATTCAGCCCGGTACCCTTTTACCACTTCCCCATTCTCCCAAAGTTGGCCCTCTGAAGTCCAGCACTATTTGCCAGATTCCACTCCTTCCTTGCCCATATCCAATGTGAGCCATACTGAGTGGTGGTCACTCCCTGACAGCAGTTCCTCCACTATAAGTTCTCTCACAAAGTCCCCATTTGCCAGCACAAGGTCAGGGTATTCCCTAACCTGGTTGGTTCACTGACCATTTGCAGCAGGAAGCTGCCCTGGAAGGCATCCAGCAGTACCTGCTCCCTTCTGTTCCTGGTTGTTGGGGTGCTCCAGTCCACTCCTGGCATGTTGAAGTCCCCCACAATCACCACACTACCCTTTTCGCAGGTCCTCCTGATCTGTCCCGCTAGTTCCCTGTCTAACTCCTCCATCTGAGATGGTGGCCTGTACACCACTCCCATTCTAAGAATCCTATTTTGGAATCCTGGATTTGTATCCAAAGTGACTCTGTACTACCCTCCTCCCTTCCTCCTTACACACTTCAGTCCTTCCTTCCTTCACATATAGTGCCACCCACCCCTCCTTTCCCAATCACCCTGTCCCTACGTAATAACCTGTACCCTGGTACAGACAGGTCCCAGTCATTGTATTGGGTGGCCCATGTTTCTGTGATGGCTGCAATGTCCACCTCTCCCTCTGCCATGAGAACCTGTAACTGCAGTTTTCCTCCCAAGGCTCCTAGCATTAAGGGTAACCACCTTCCATATATATTATTACACTTAACAATGGGATTTACCATCCCTAACCCTCCTTGATCCTTAGGGAAATATAAAATATTCCGTTTCAGGGGGTTGAGTCAGCTCCCCCATATAGCCTGAAAGAAAATACTATATAATGAGACTTCAAGAATTTTGGTGGGGGCAACTAATTTGCAAGAAAATAGGTAAAATATATGTTTTTCCTAAGTATGCTTTTTTGTTTTGCTCATTTGCCAAGTATTCCAATTTTTTACCATTTTTTGAGCTTGGTTGCCAATTAAGACACTCTAAATCCTCTGAACCAAATAATACCCCTAAAATCATGGTGGGGTCTCTTGTAAAGGGTATGCCTGCTACATCGATAAGAGAGGATACTGGATTTCCCAGTTGTCTTCCAATACATTTCTTTAGATTTAGAGAAGTAACTGCTTTGGACCCAAACACCTGACATGTATTTATTACCTGAGTTACGGAACATGCCCTGAAAGCTTATCGTAATGATAGATAAAACTGTAAAACCTGTAAAGCACCACTTGTAATAATTTCACAGAAGATACACCCTGTAAGAAACACTTTGCTACAGAGGAAAATAAAGCAGTAACAGAAGATATACCTTGCAAAAGACAATTTGAATCAGAAGATTACAGCAGTAATCTGCAAGCACACACTTGTAGGCACACCCTGTAATAATGCAGCAGAAGGTATACCCAGCAACAACAATTTGAATCAGAGAAAAATAAAGCAATAATATGTTAACAACAAACAGTGACAATCCCTGTGAGTGCAAAATAAAAATAACACACAGTAAATCTGCCTAGATAAAAGAAGCCTTAATGGGAAACTCCTATTGAGTCCCTCAGTGCAGCAGCGGCTGCAGAAAAGCCTGAGTAGGGCTTTCAACATAAGAGATTTTTTTCACTACCTGATGTCCTGGAATTTTGATGAAAACAATTTGCTGACTCCATAATGGTGACAGACCCCCAGGTGGACATCTTGCGCACCTCGGGTGACTTCCGCCACAAAGGTTATACTATGGCAGATATTGGTAGCCCTCATTAGCATAACCTTTGTGGCAGAAGTCACCCGAGGTGCGCGAGATGTCCGCCTGGGGGTCTGTTGCCATTATGGAGCGAGAAAATCATTTTCATCAAAATTTTGGGGCATCAGGTAGCAAAACAAAATCTCTTTTATGTTGAAAGCCCTAATCGGGCATTTTTGCAGCCGCTGCTTTAAGGCTTCTTTTGTCTAGGCAGATTTACTTTTATTTTGCACTCACAGGGATCCTTTTCCTTGGTCTGGTAAGGTTATTTGCTCTGTCCTTTCAAGCAACCTAGAAGAAAAGAGTTCAGGTGAAGCTAGGTGCCTTGGCCAGCAAATCTAGTTTTGTTTAAGAAGTGCGACTGTCTTTAAAAATATTTGACTACTTGGGTTAGCAACCCATTCATGTGCACACCCACTTGATTAACTGTGCACAGGAACATCCCTTTGGAACTTTGCATTGCTTTGTAGTCTATCGTCAGTCATACTAAAGGACCCCCGGGGTGAGAAGAAAAAATTACTTACCGTAGTACCATTGTTTCTTCCAAGGTGTCCTTTAGTATGATTGACCTCCCACCCATCCCTTACATAACCTGACTGGGGCTTCTCTTTCTCTGGCAAAATGTTTTCTTAAGGTTTTCTTCCATTTAAAGCGAAGTTAAGCACAGTTAAGCATAGTTGTTACTGTTTTCGGTTTTGATATGTACTTTTGGACAGCTATTTTTATTCCTTTTGGAATAGTTTACATCTGGGCCTTTTTTGCCCATCCCAGCTTCAAAATAATTTTAGTGCCTTCTAGGCTGGCTACAGGCAGCGCACCCCCTTGCTCTCTTCTCATTGGCTAATTCCCTCAGCTCATTACCATTGTCTCCACCTCTAGGGCAGCTGAACCCAGCTAGCATTCTGCTAATCTCAATCATACTAAAGGGCACCTTGGTATAAACAATATTACTATGGTGAGTAATTTTTTCTTCTAAGCTCCCAACAGATGCACCAGCATTTACTGTCACCCATTCCAAGCACCTCAATAGCATTTAAATAATCAGGCTGTTTGGTATAGGCGACACCCTGTAGTAAATTACCTTGTACCTTTTCTGCCAAAAATCTGCAAACAAATATTTTGGTAATTTGCACTTATCACAGCATTAAAAGTATTGCTATGCAGATCTTCTTAAATGTCCGCTTGGACATGAAACAAGTAATGAGTGTCAATGGGCACAAATCTGAAACTTCTATACGAAGTTATAGGCATCTGTCTTTTGAAGAATGATACTAATGGAGCACAATTCTCCACAAACTTTCTGCTAGTCATCAAACTGTCAGTGAAAAAATAAATGCCCTCCTAATGATATAGACAGTTCCAGACCGCAGGCTGTTTCTGTTGTGAGTACCAAATACCAACAGGTCTCAGAAAGTTCTGTTTAACTTATCCCATATAGCAGATTGTATATTTCCCCAGAGTGAAATTCTAGTCTACTTTTTTACTGTTTATTTATTTATTTAAGAGTTTCACCAGGAAGGGTACACTAAGCAACAAGTTGCTTATCTCACGGTGCGTCCTGAGGGAAGGAGAGTTGGAGTCAGCACAACAGTATTAACGTACAGCACATTAAATAACAATTTACTTAGCAATATACATAGATTACATGTTGAATAGTGGACAGAACTAATTACATAGTATCTAAAACCAGCATATGTTAGGGTTACAGTCGGTAAGCAGAGCAGCAGTACTACAATATTTAATTAACTTGCGGAGGACAGGATAGCTAGTGCGCAAGTTGGTTAGGTAGATATAGTGAGTATAAGTGAAGAATCAAGGAAGGTCAGTTACAATTACAGTTTACAGAGAGAACATTCCACAGTCCAGAGGAGATAGAAGAGGGGGAGGAGGAGTGGCAAATTTGGGAGGGGAGAGAGTTCGACAATTTGGGGAAACGATATGAGGAGGCAGCCTGACCAGCTGCAGATGTACGGCTTGGGATACCAAAGGAGCGGGAGTCATAGGACCTAAGTGAGTGAGTGGGGGGAAGGGGATAGTTAGAGAGGAGCAGAGAGAGGAAGGGAGTGAGCCAAACCAAAATTTGGAGAGGAACTTAGCACTATATTGGAGGCACCTATTTTCTAGTGAGGGGCAGGACAGAGAGTGGTAGAGTTGGAAGTGGTGGATAAGGGGATGAGCATCCAAGGCAAAGCGGCAGAAGGAGTTGAAGAGGGTGTCCAGTCTGACTAGGGGGGTCTTGGGAGCAGCACGGTAGACTACATCACAGTCGTCAAGGATGGGAAAGATCAACTTCTGTACAAGTTCGTGCCTTGCTGGGAAAGGAATGTAATTCCAGTACCAGTATAGACGGTCTAGCTTGGGGCGCAGTTTTTTTAGGATGGCGTCCACATGGCCAGATACAGTTAGGTGTGTAAAAATTCCTCTCTACTGCCACCTTAGCTTAATAAATATGGCCCAATTGCTTCAATCAGGGAATTTTTTTGTCATCTTTCCTACTTTATGAAGGGCCATTCTTATCATGTTACATTCCTCTACCTGAGGTGCCTCCTTTTGAAGCTCAGCAGCCACATTTGCCTCTACAGGAGTGAGCTCAAGTCTTACAATCTTGACACAGTCTGGTTGCTCAGCCACCCTGGTTTTGGTTTCCGGCTCAGCCTCACTGATATTGTGACACACTATAGCCAACAGGAGGCTCCTCTGTGGCCCCAGTCTCATTATTTTCTAGGTCACTTTTTTCAAGGGTCTCTTTGAGGTGTGACTTTGTTTGCTCCTTATAGGCGAGCTGTCTCTTTTGCTACAAATCCGCAGTTGGGCTATGGTAAGCCTCATATGTTCTAGGCATATTGCCTTCTCACTGTACTACACTCTGTAATAATGAAACAAAACATCACTGTATAAAATATCCCTTTTGTAGATAATACTATGTGACTGAACAGGTCATTTTTTTCATAGAAGATTTTGTTGTGATTTTATATTTTGTTTCACAACAAACTGGTCGTACATAAGTGACAGTAGTTACATACAGATACACAGTACACTGCAAAGGATCAAAGTGGTCAAACTATAGGTAGAATTCAGGTGTGCCCCAATAGGGTATCCCAGCTACATTTATGTAAAGAGAACCAGCATATCAATGCATATATACATGGAACATTACAGTAAACAAGTAGCAAATACAACTTATCCTCTAGGCCCACTGATTGGGGGGATTTCTTGGGGGGGGGGGGATTTTACAAAGTGGAGAGTGTAGGTAAGCTCCCCATTTCTTGTGATAATACTCGAGTTGACCACGACAGGAGTATTGCATCAAGGCCAGATGAGCCATAGCTGCACACCATTGGGTCATGCTTGGGATGTTAGTCTGCCACCAGTGCACTAACAAAAGCTGTTTTGCTTCAAGAAACACCACCAAGATGCATTCTCTATGCACCCCGGGCAGATATGCTAAACTGATTGTGTCCCCCAGGAGCAGCTTAGGATTTAGGGGGGGCAGTTTACTGCCCAGGATCGTTGAACACTCATGGGCAACAGCCATTCAATACGATGATATTGAAGGGCAGGCCCACAAAATGTGAAGCAGGTGTGCTTCAGGCTGCTGACTTCTCCAGCATTTAGAGTGGGAGGCAGTTCCAGCTGCATGGAGAAGGGCCAGGGTTCTATACCAGTGTAGTAGTATTTTGAGCTGTAAAAAACTTTGAGTCTTTGTATATCTTATGAGTGTCTTTAAGACAGCACGATCATACTCTTGGTGAGATGGTCACACCCAAGTCAGATTCCCATTTTGCTTTACAAGATTCAGTGGGGTCTTTTTGAGAGTCTCGGAGAGTGGCATAGAACTTGCTTAAATGGCCTATAGAGGAGGTAGAGGTATGTAATGAAGCCACTCATTGCCATTTCTTATCGGAGTTTGATTGTGAAAAGAGAGTGGTGATGGTGCTGCGCATTTGAAGATATCTCTAAATGTCAGTAGTGGGGAAATCGTATTTCTTTTGGATCTGATTAAAACATAACATGGTGTCTGAGTCCGGTATCAAAAGGTCCTGCACATATCGGATTCCCTTGGCTTCCCATGTGGGCCACCTTATGGGTGCCCAACTGATCATGACAAAGTTATTGTGCCACAAAGTCGCATATCTCATGGGGGGGGGTCCAGGTTGCTTTAGGGGTATACAAGATGGTCATACAATGGTGCCAGGCATTACAAGATTCCCTAATAGTGAGAGAGAGTTTGGAAGCAAGGGGAGGGCCCGTCCCAACAATGACCGAAGTGGGGTGGGTGCTACCATACTGAACTCCAATCCAATCCGTAAGGGGTGGGGTGATCCTGTAGGGGTAAACCATTTTGTGGTCTGCGCCGCTACACTTGCTAGATAGTAGCCCTGAAACTAAGGGACCCCCAGGGCCTCCTTTGGACCAATGATCTCATAACTTGTGTTTCCCCCATCTGTGTGGTTTACCTTCCCATAGAAAGGAAGTTACTTGCTTTTCAAGTGAGGAGGAAAGCTGATGGGAAAATGAATTGGAAGATTATTGAATACGTACAATATTCTGGGAAGGAGGAGCATGCGAATGGCTGCCACCTTTTCCGGCAGGGAAAGGTGTAGCCTACGCCATGGTCTACTTCTGTAGTCAGCTGTTTTAGAAGGGGGGCCAAATTGGAGGATTCAAGATCTGTCCATTTAGTTGAGATAAATATTCCAAGGTAGGTAAAGCCCTGGGCTGCCCAACTTAGTTTGGTGCCTACAAGACAGTCCTGTGTGCAGAATATGTTTAGGGGGCCAGAATAGTTTTCCACTGATTTACCTGGAGCCCAGAGAGCAGAGTAAACTCCTGAAGGACAGAAAGAGTGATCGGAGTGATTGGTGTGGGTGGGATAAAGTAAGTAGTAGGTCATCGGCATATGCAACCACTACGTAGGAGGTATCATGCTCTGGAATTCCTGTGAGGCCCTCGGCACTATGTAAGGCCCTGATCAAAGGGTCTAGGGTGATCAAAAAAAGAAGAGGGGATGGGGCAACCTTGTCTGGTGCCCCTCTGGAGTACGAAGGGGGGGGATATCAGAGTTTGTTAATATTCAGGCACTAAGTGAATTGTAAAGGGTCACCACCCATAGGCGGAATTGAGGACCGCACCCATATTGAAGAAGGACTTCAAGTAAATAATTCCATTCAATAGAATCAAATGCTTTAGAGAAGTCAACAGCCAGGGCAGCCATAGGTATCCTTGACTTAGCTGCTAGCCATTTCAAATTTAAGAGTAACGTAGTGTTGTCAGAGCCCACTTTTCCTGACATAAATCCCACCTGTGAGGCATGTATTAAGGTCACAAGGATATTTTGCAACCTAGTGGCAAGAATTTTAGCTAGGATCTTAGTGTCTACAGGAATTAAAGAGAATGGGGTGGAAGTTAGTGCAATTGAGGGATCGTTGGATTTTTTGGGTAGCAGAGTAATCATGGCTTCATTCATTGAGGGTGGAAGAGAGCCCGCGGCCTGAGCAGCTTGCAGAACCTGCAACAGTGGGTGGGTAATTTCTTGTTCTAGGGCCTGATAAAGTTCAATGGTCATTCTGTCTGGGCCCCGGAGCTTTGGCCTTAGCCAACTGAGTCAATGCTTGATGGAGTTCAGGGGCCTGATTTGGAGCATCTAATAAGGTAACATGCTCCGGGGATAGGGTAGGAATGGTAAATTTCCAACAGAACTGTGGGAAGCCTTTCACAATCTGGGAAGGTGTCATAGTGGATTGGGATTTGTACAGGGATTGATAGAATGCCATCATAGTTTTATTACCACCCGCAGGGTCAGTAATTAGTGAGCCCGAGGGCGCCCATAGGGCATGGATTCTAGTAGAGGCCTGTTGTTTACGCAACTGGTAGGCCAGCAGCTTTCCTCCCTTGTCCCCCCTCCCAGTGAGCATGTTTTGAATGTGTCAAAAGCCACTCTGCCTTTATATGGAGTAGGGTATTGATTTTGTACTTCAGGCCCGCAATATTGCAAACCAGCGGTACATCCCTGATAGCAGTGGGAGAGGCCTTAAAACATGCCTCTAGGGCCACAAGCTCCATTTGTAACCTGTCCAAGGATTTTTTCCTGTATTTGTTTTTATGGGCAGCAAAGGCAATGATGTGACCCCTAAGCGTGGCCTTAAATGCGTCCCATACTGTACCAAATTATACCCCACAATTCAAATTGATGGCAAAATAATCTTGGGTAGCCTTATGCATCTTACATTGAAACTCTGGGTCTTTGACTAGAATGGGACTACACCTCCATCTTGTACCTGTTGGACGAGACCTCATAGGGGTGTAGGTAGTTGCCATAGGTGCATGGTCTTAAATGATAATGCTGCCTATGGTATTGTTAGTTAAAGCACCGGATGCTGCATTATTTGCAAGTCTATAGTCGATCCGGCTGTGGACTCCATAGGGTACCAAAAAGTACATGTAATCCTGGCCCGTAGGATTATCACATCTCCAAATGTCTATCCGGCCCCACTCGGCCTGCAATTCTTGGAGAGCTGCATGAGACCTAGGGTGTGCCTGGGGGGTGGGTTGGGACTTATCTAAAAATATGTCAGACACCAGGTTAAAATCTCCCCCCAGTAATATAGTGGTGGAGGCATTAGGCAGTTCCAGAGAAGAAATGGTTTGGCTCAAGCTGGGAAAAAAATTGGCCTGGTCAGTGTTGGGAGCATATACATTTCCCAAAATTAGTTTTCCAGTCAGGGAGGTTAGTCTGATCAGTATCCAACACCCCGGTTATCGGCTCTAGAATCTTCTACAGCCCATGATCTACAGGGCCAGAGTAGAATGGCCACACCTTTTGTTTTAGAAGTGGATGAGCTGGCAATGTACTGCACCCATCCAAGATATTTTGAGCCAGGACATGGTTTTGCTAAGGAGGTGGGTCTCTCACAATAGAGCCACATCCGTGTGGAGAGACCGATGGTGCCCTGTCACTTTGGTGCATTTTATTGGGTGGTTGAAACCAATCACAGACCTGAAAGTTTGGTTCCATCCATAGTGACCAGTTGAGGGGTTATAATCAGGGAAAGAGGGGGCAGACAAAGTATGTAGTACTAAGAAATCAATCTAGTAGCGACCAAATACTATCACAGGGAGGCAGCACACTTAGATTCCAAAGGTGGACCAATCAGTGGATTCCTAGAGGAACAAATATAAAGATTTAACCATTGTTAAAGACAAGCACCTATTTAAATCTACAAATCCACCTAAATAACAGCAGGTATCCAAGTAAAAATACTGTAATAAACACAACAAGCATTTATACACTTAGAGCAATAGAGGCGTTCTGAAAGAAGGTACTGAAGCAAATGTGTACCCTCAGCTACATGAGTGTCTATGCCCAAGGGCAGAAGAGGACAAAAGGGCAACCAACAAGAAACTGCCTCTCCTCATCTGGTAACCAATCCAGAGATGCTGGGGTAACACCGGGATAAGAGGGGAAGAAAAAGGGAAGGGAAAAAAACAGGGAAGGGGGGTTGGGTAACTTGCCCCCATATACCCTATTCAGGCCATTTGACTGTGGTCTTAAACTGCTAAGAGTCCAGTTTTGCTGGAGGGAGACATCTTGAGGCAACAATGATGTCATAAATCACTGTGACAAAAGATGAGGCTACTTAACCTGCATGATAAAAAAGGACCCCTGTATCATAGAACAGCCTTATAAGTATAAATCATAGTCATGGCAGAATATGACAAAAGACTACGGTAAAGAGAAATTTAAAGTACATATAACTAAGTTCACCCAGTAGGACCCCTGCTACTCACAGAGGGTGATTCGGCATCTCGTTGCTTATTGAGATCTGGGGATGACAGGATGGCCACAGCATAGGTTTTCTCACTGGGTTTAAGCTTTCTGGATAAGTCCACCGCCTCTACTAGACAGGAATCAAGAATGTCAGCCCAGTCCATAACAGGTTCATTATGCGATTCTGGTCCAGATGGATCGCTATCCTAAGATGCCTGCGGAGAGTCATCTCGAGGTAGCTTAGCAGGGGGGACCAATCCTGTTTAGTCTGTGGGGGATGTTTGGCCACTTCTTAATCGCTGTCTGGAGCGGGTTTGTGATCCCATGGCTCTGGGTGGAAGGACTGTCTGGTCAGTAGTTGGAGCAGGGTTGAAGATAGCCGACAAAGTTGTGCGATGGGTGTTTCTAGCCTTGGGGGGCTTGTTATATAAGGGAGCTGATCCTACTGCATAGCGGTCCCCTGGAAGTTATTTGACTGAATGTGGTTTCCTAGGTCTTATTGGAGTATCAGGAGCCCACAGCCTTCTGGGAGATGTAGTCTGGAGGGGTACGTTAGGCCAGAATTTGACGATCAAGTGCTCCACTTCTGCAGGGCTATCCACCACAATTTCTCTCCCCTTTTTAAACACCAGGTGTTTGGTAAGTCTCTTAAATCGATATTGGAACTTGTGTGCCACAGTAAAGTTTTTCAGGGGTCCATATGCTCGACGTTTGCTGGCAGTTTCTTGAGCAAAGTCTCTATAGATAGATATTGGTACCCCCTGCCACCTAATTTCTCCCAGATCTCTAGCTGCTCGAAGTATGCACTCCTTAGTGGAGAATCTGAGTAAGTAGGCCACTATGGGTTTTGGTGATGCGTGCATTCTGTCTTTCTTCCCAACAATTTGGTGAGCTCATTCAACCTCCACTGGTCCTCTCCAGTGGTCACCTAACATAATAGGTAGCTCTTCATTTAAAATCTCTCCATTGAGGTACCCTCAGCTCCCTCTGGTAACCCAATGATGCAGAGGTTATAGCGGTGCCCTCAATTTTCCTGGTCCTCTACCCGCGCAGTCAATATTTCCAACTTTTCAGCTTGGAGCATAACTGTTTGTTGAAGCTTGGTATGTTGAATTTCAAGGGTTTCAATCAATCAATCAATCAATCAAAATCTTTATCCAGGCGGGCACCATTGAGCAAGGCTCATTTGCAAGGTGGACCTGGTCATGAATACATCAAGTACAGTACAGAAGCAGGTATACAAAAAGCAATAATAGATATGGAAGAAAAAGCATATACAGTGTATACAGTACAGTACAAGGTTGAAATAAATAAAAAAAAACATTATTTTACAATCGAAGAAGTCAGCAGATGTACAATTAACCATAGGCATACAGGGGTTATAAGCAGAGATCTTTTGAGTGAGGCAGCCGGCAACTGCACATATAGGGGAAAGAGGCCATGTATGGGGTGGCAGGTTAGAGAGATAAAGAAGAGGAGGGATATATTATCGACGACTGGGGGAAAAATTGAGCTAAAACCACAGAAAGTGATGATGGCTGTCGTGTACTTGTTTATTATGATAATGACAGAGGAGGGGTAGATAATTGGGACACTACTATGGATGGGGTGGGACTTCAGCTAGGCTGGAGTGGACAGGGAATGGTGGGTGCAGCAGGAAGAGTTAATAGGGAAAGAGTAAGAGCCAGGGGTAGAAACATGGCGAGCATCAGAATGGAAAGGGGGAGTTGCGGAATTAGTGGGCTAGTGGTGAGGAAAACATTTGCAAGGTGCTTTCATGTAGCGATCATAGACAGCCTTGAAGATATTCAGGCTAACAGGGCAGCTCAGCTTCAAGTTCCATTGTAAACCATTCCACAATGAGGGTAAAGAGAAGCTTAGAGCAGCTTTGCCAAGATGAGTTTTGACCCTTGGAACTTGGAGGGCAATTAATGAATAGCTCCTTAGAGTGTAGGTGCCTAACACACTCCGGGGAATACAATCTGAAACATACGAGAGAAGCTTGTTGGTCACCACGCTGAAGGCCCATAGGGTGGTATTTCTATTCCTTCTATAGTGAAGGGAAGTACAGCCTAACGATGAGTACAGGGAGCAGTGGTGTGTGGAAAGTGAAAGGCCAGTAATGAACTTGATAGCTCTGTGGTAGATGGTGTCCAACTTAGCCAGAGCAGAGGCAGTGAAGTGGCTGTAGAGCAGGTCTGCGTAATCTATTAAAGATAGGAAGGTAGCTTGAACCAGTTGAATCTTGGCCTCCTTTGTGAGCAGGTGGTTAATTCTGTAGAATAGTCCTAATCTTTGCCTTAGCTTCTTCTGTAGTTCTTTGAGATGGTCGGCGACGGAAAGTTTATGATTGAGCCAAACTCCTAGATATTTGAATTTAGCTACATACTCTAGTGTTTCTCCATGAACAGTGGTCATTTGTGGGATAGCTCCCCTCCCAGCAGGAACTGCTGCATGCAAGGAGGGGCAGAAGAGCATGGCTTTTGTCTTTTTCACATTGAGCAAAAGCTTTTTGTTTATGAGTTGGTATTATATAAGGTTAAATTCAGCTTGGAGGGCTTCTCAGGCTGCTTCCGGTGTGGGACGACTCAAGTACAGTACAGTGTCGTCTGCGAATAAGTGGATGTTGGCTTTTTTGATGGGGTCATTGATGTTGTTAATGTAGACTGCAAAGAGGAGGAGACCAAGGATAGAGCCCTGGGGCACGCCCCTCAGCATAGGTTTTAATGGAGAAAGATCACCTTCAGGTTTAACCTGCTGTTTCCGTTCTCCGAGGTAGTCTGCAAACCAGCACATAGATTTATGGTCCAGGCCTAAGGTGCTTAGGGAGGAAAGAAGCAGGCTGTGATCGACTGTGTCGAATGCCTTACTAAGATCCAAGAAAACGGCACAGACATGCTTCTTGCTGTCAAGGTCTAGGAGCCAGTCATTGGTCACCTTATCTAGGGCTGTTATGGTGCTGTGCTTTGCTCTGAATCTAGACTGAACTGGGTTTAATAGGCTTCTGGATTCTAAGTATACCTCTAGCTGGCCACACACTATTTTTTCTAGTAATTTAGACAGGATGTGGAGGAGGGAGATTGGTCTGTAATTATTTAGATTGCAGGGGTCACCTGCTTTTAAAAGAGGGATGACATGGGCCATTTTTCCATTGAGGGGGGAGGCTACCCTGGGAGAGTGGCATATTGAATAGGTGGGTGATTGGCACCGGAAGCACATGGTAGGAACATTTCAGATAGTATGGCTCTATGAAGTCGGAGCCTGCTCCCTTCCTGGTGTCCAGTTGCAGCAGTAGGTCTTTCACCTCTTTTAGAGAGACAGGCCGGAGGGAGAAGGCCTCCTCGGTAGAGGGGGACTCGTCGGTTGGTGGGCCCTGAGCTGTGTGGAGGTCATTGGCAGGAGAAGTATCAAATGCTAGCCCTGCCATTGCAAAATGGTTATTGAGGGCTTCCAATGTCTCCAATCGGTTAGAGATAACGCTGCCACCGGCCTTAATTTTTGCTGGAATGGAATTACCAGGTACGTGTCCAGACATGTCTTTTAATGTTTTCCAGAGCTTAGAAGGATTCCCTGAGGCAGAGGCTAGCTCCGAACGATAGCAGGTGGCCTTGGCTGCTCTGATCAACTTGGTGCTCTTTTTACGTGCTCTCTTAAAAAGACACTAATCCAAGTCACTCTTGCTTCTTCTGGCTTTTTTCCATAAAGTATCCCTTTCTAACAGGGAAGCTTTGAGCTCAGGTGAGAACCAATGGCAGGTGCTGCTCCTGACCCGCACCTTAACCAAGGGTGCATGCTTATTTAAAGCCTCACTTAAAATATCATAAAAAATAGTATATGCCCTGTTAACTGTTTTGGCTAGGAAGAATTCCTGCCATCATGGTGAATGTTTCAAGTCATGGACATAAGCAAACAAATCAAAGTTGCGTTTGTACCTCTTGATAGAGAACTTTGCCACAAATTGTGGGTTGTGCAGGGATCTAATGGTGGTGATTGTACAGTGATCTCTAATGTCTGAGAAAAATGTTCCGACATGACAGAACAGGTGTGGCTTGCTAACCAAAATTACATCTAAGAGAGAGCTGTTGTTAAGGTTCTTTTTATTCGGGCAAGTAGGCTCGCCAATGAGTTGCACCAGCCCTAGAGTGTCACAAAAGGATTTCAAGGGAGCTGATGCACTTGATAGCCAATCGTAGTTCAGGCTGCCAAGAATAATGGTTTCCAAGGAACAGAGCCCCAGTACGGAACTGAGGTGAGACAGGAGATGCGGTCCAGCAGAAGGGGGCCTGCAGCAGCCTATTACACAGAGTGCACTGGAAGGAGAAAATTCGATCTTTAGGGTCAGGCACTCAAATTCTTTGGGGGAGGATGATGCGTCTATGCATGCAGCTGAGTATTTGTCCCTTACATAAATTGCCACCCCACCTCCTCTTGATTGCCTATCCACTCAGAAGAGTAAATAATTTGGGATATTGATTTCATTGTCTGGGGTGGCTGGCCTAAGCCTGGTCTCAGTGATCACTAGGACTTCAGGTGGGGTGTGGCTCACCCAAGCCTGGATAAGGGTGAACTTTTTCAGCAAACTACAGGTATTAAGATGCATAAAAGACATTCCTTTGATACCTGCCAGGTCTGATGGAGAAGCAAGATGTCTAATGGTCCTGGGTTGAGTTCGACATTGCCTGAGCACAGTAGTAAAAAAAGCAGGATTCTTTTTAAGGCAGCGAACTGTAATTTGTAAACACTATTTTTTTGGTGATAGGGGAGGCGGTGTTGATGGGTAGGCCTGTACCCACTCCTGGTGTTATACTGGCCTAGTACTGCAGCCACTAGTGTCCTGGCAGAAGTTTGCCATGAGTAGGAAGTCTCAAGTCTGAATGGGGGAGTAATCTGCAGAGGCAGCTCGGGAGATGTCCCACTCCCCAGCAGAGACAGCTGAGAAGCCTAATAGTCCAGAATGGCTACCTGAAAGTAGCTGTTGGACGCAGGACAGGGAGAAGGGCAAGGGTCATTCCATTTTAGGGAGGGATGAGGGTTCTGAAGAATTGAGCTGAGCGCTAGTAAAGCTAGTGACACACCGAGGAACCAGCTGTAATTTCCCATGGTAGATCTAAACACCACAACAGCCAGCAGTAAAAGCCACTAGAAGCCTAGACCAATCAGCGATTAGGTGTCATAAGTTCAAAATCCTTTGTTGGCTGAGAGGCAGTTTTGGTGCTGAACATACCTGTGGAGCAACTCTTTGCAGCTGAGCCAGTGAGGTGGTTCAAGGCTACAATCCAATGTGGCAAGATTGGTCTGTAGCTTACGTTTCTGTTTCTGGTCATGCTCCACCAGTATAGAATGGAAGTGCGGGCAGGCATTCAAGTCTTGCAGCCTTAGTGGATGAGCATGGTTCAGCCTGAGAAACAGGCAGAAAAACCCCGGGGATGGTCCTCAGAAAGAGAGATATCCCAGGTCCACTAGAGCAGAAGAGGAAGTTGAAAATATAATGCGTTTCCTCTTTAACAGAAAAGACAGCTGTTGTAGCCCTCTAGTGGCTATGTAGTGTAATTTGCAAATGAGGAAGTTAAAAAAAAAAAATGAAATTCTTGCTTTACAAAAAAGGATAGTCTCCCAGGGTCAGTAGCACTGATAAATGTCTCTAATGAAGCAAGGTAAAATGGAGACCAGCAGGAAGAAGTCAGTGAGGCTGAGATCCTCCAATCAGAGAGTTGGCGCTGAAAATTCAGAATGTCCAAAGGAGCCAAATACCAACGTACCTGAGGGGGTATACGGCTTTTGGCGGTTTCTGTAGATTTCTGGGCCCTGCAAAGAACCGGAGTTTGAAGGATCCCGGGAGGCCATTTCAACAGGGGAGAAAAGCTTCAGGGTCTGCTAATTTGCAGTAGTAGAATTGTGGGTTACTTCCCAGGACAGGCTTGTTGCTTTTCCTCTGACGGCGAGGTGCGAGCCCCAGGAGGGCACGGCACATCTGAAGGGGAGAGAAAAGAAGATGGATTAAGTAGGGGTAGGCAGGGGAGGTGTGGTTAACTCAAACAAAGAAACAGGGTGGTCACTATTATTTGGAAGGAGATTAAATTACAAAGTGGGTAATAGAAACAGGGAGGAGACATAAGTGGGTTTGAGGGCAGACAGGTGGCAAAGCGAGAGGCAAGGATTGGGCTTTAAATTTAGAATGCTAGGCAGTACACTGAAAAGTCTGGTCAATTTCAAACTACAGCTTTACACAGAAATTAATTCTAAAAAGGATTCAGCCATTCGCTTAGAATAATAGACAGTGCAGTACAGGTCTAATAATCATAAGACTCTACAGTTTTATACACAGAATTAATAATAGAAAGGATTAGGCTGTAGTTTTAGGATATTAAGGGTTTCTGCCCTGTGTTCAACTACACTGAGGCAGTCTTGGAGCAATCGGACATCAACAGTAGTGCCCATCAGGGTAGTATTGATGTCATCCACCCTAGTGAGCACTGTCTCCGGCATGCGAGTGATATAGTTGAGGGAGTCACCAACCGATCCAGCTTGTGTGTTCAGTACCAGCAAAAGTGTTGTATCTGCAAAGGTAGCATTGTTTTCCATTGCAGGGCAGAGGAGGTTAAGATGGGGTTGAGGCGTAAGCAGTCTAGGGTAGGGTGCCACTAATCTCCGCACGGGTGTGGTAACACAAGGCAAGGCCACGGCTCTTGAGGCCTAGTTGAATGGGTGACTTGCAATGGACGGTGCCAGTATCTGACAAATTTCACCATTTCACTGCAAAATGGTCATGCTGGACGATGGGGGCCGTTTACCCGATCAATATAGTTTGATTTATAAAATAATAGTGCCCCAGGGTTAGGCCAGTTGGCCACAGATTATGACCAGACGCAGAGGAGCTCCAAAATTAGGCTGTCATTTCTTCGGTGGCCAGACCACGCCCCCGAACAGGTCATTTTTATGTTTGCTTGCAGGCATGTGAATGAAGCATAGTGCCATCATTCGAAGTTTTCAGAGGTGGCATCCGGCCTTCCAATGCAGTCAGTTTGCAGGCACGGCTACAGTTAGCCAATGAATGCTGCAGCTGTCTATGACAGAAGTTGAAAATGCAGTGCCGTACAGTTCAAAGGCAGAGCTACACTTCAGTAAGCAGCGAGAAGTTACTGCATGCACATGCGCCCCTCCACACATGCACGCATATTGCATGCTAATGCACCTCCCCCCACGCACACAATGTATGGCCGACAAGAGGTGCCCAATCCCCCATTGGCTCCAATGTTTCCCCAACAGATATCTAGGTGCTATGCTGGGAGCCCACCCCAGCATGGCAACAGTTCTATATGGCCGACAGGGTTGCCCAACCCCCGGCCGCTCCACTGCCCCCCAAACAGCCTTTCAGCTGCCACGCTGGGAGCTTCACCCCAGCGTGGCACAAGTCCCACGCCATCCAAAAAAAACCTGCAAGAAAAACCTTCCCTCGCTGACCGTCCTGACCCCCACTCCCCCCACCCACGGACAAACTCTGTATCCACCTCCCCACACCCCACCTCACCCCATACTTACCTCCGGAGCTCGGTGTGATGATCTTTGGTGAACCGGGAACACGTCTGTACTCTTCAAAGCCGACTGCGAACTGAGGAAATGCTGGTAAGCTATATAATGTAATAAACAGTTTTTTTTCAACTTTGAAGCATATCTCAGGCACTTTTGGGAATTTTTTCCCCAAATTTTCAACATGGGGTTTTTGGACCCCACCTCATGAATTCTGTCACTGTCATTTTGTAAATCGTCCCCAAAAGGTGATTTCGTGGTCACTGCGTGGAACCACCTTCCGGGACCGATTTACAAAATGACAGTGTCACAGTTCATGAGGAAGGCCCCGAAAAATCTTATGTTGAAAATTTGGTTTAAAAATTCCCAAAAATGACTGTTTTACAAGCACGCGTTGCGCAGTTCCTACACACACTTGTAAGTTCATGAGTTTTCAATATTTTCACTCCAAATTCTCAACATTGCCATTTTACCACACCTCCTTCTGAGCAGTATAGCTGTCATTTTTCACATTTTGCCCAAAATGTGTTTCTGCTCATGTAGCACACAATGGCGCAGTCCGTGTGCAAAATCAAAAAAAATGTTTGGGACAGATTAAGAAAACCACAGTGACACTGTTTATGAGCAGAGGTGCTAAAATGGCTATGTTAACAATTTGGTAAAAACATTTCCAAAAATGACTGTTTTACGAGCATGCGCTGCGCTGTTCCTATGCACGCTTGTAAATTCGCGAATTTTCACCATTTTCACTCCAGATTTTCAACATTGCCATTTTACCACACTTCCTTATGAGCAGTACAGCTCTCATTTTTCACATTTCTCCTAAAACGTGTTTCCGCATATGTAGCACACAATGGCACAGTCGGTGTGTGAAATCAATGTTTGGGACAGATTAAGAAAATCACAGTGACACTGTTTATGGGCAGAGGTGTTACAATGGCTATGTTAAAAATTTGGTGAAAAAAGTCCATAAAATGACTGTTATGAGAGACCATTGTGCAGTTTCCAAGCACCCTTATAAGTTCATGGATTTCTAATATTTTCAGTCCAGATTTTCACTACTGGCATTTTTCTACACTTCCTTATGAACAGTACAGCTGACATTTTTCACACCATGGTCGAAATGTGTTTTCGCACTTCCAGCACAGAAATGCGTGGTCGCTGTGGGAAATCACTGTTCGGGACAGAAAATCACAATGACACTGTTCATGAGTGGAGGTTCCAAAATGCCTTTGTTGACAATCTGCAGTAAAAAAATTCCCAAACTAATTGCATTATGGGTGTGTGTCGCGCAGTTTCTACGCACGCTCATGACTTCACTGTTTTTTTTATATTTTCTGCAGATTTTCAACATTGACATTTTTTGCACCTCCCCATGAACAGTACAGCTGTCATTTTTCACATTATGTTCAAAATGTGTTTTCGCACCACTGGTGCCAAACGACGTACAGTAGTCGCTCTGCAAAATCAACTTTCCGCTAACAAACTGATATTGCCACTGTTCATGAGGAGAGGGGGCACCAAAAAAACCATGTTTAAAATTTGGAGTGAAAATACCAACGAACGCCTGGGACGTTAGGGTTTCCGACCATAATGCCCCACCCTGTAGAGACTGACAGGCATGAGGGGTGTGACTTGAGATTGTCACCTATAATACTCCTGCCATTCCACCCCCACCCACACCCTGTAGCCAGTGACAGGCATTGAGGTGTGCCTCGGATTATTTGGCCCCAAAGTTCACCCCATTCTCCTATACTGTACCCATCTCACCTTATTTCTTATGGAATGAAGTGAGCATAAGGCCCAAAGACTGCAAGGCAAACTGTAACACCTGTTGGTGTCTGCAGGGTAGGGTGTGGAGAAATGTCATGGCCGTTATGCCTGATGACCCAAAGGCACACCCCAGTGCCTGTCAGTCTCTGCAGGGTGGTGGTGGGGTTGGCTTCAGTTCAATACTTCACTGCCATTCCTATTATGCATCTCTCTAACTCCTACACTACCAATGCTAATGCCAGCAAGCAAACATTCAGCATTGACAAATGCTTGTTTTATTGGCAATATGTTTCTTTGCATCCTAGGTAACTACTTACTTTTTTGACACACATGCTGCACTTCCCAAAGCCAAATACTTGGCATCTTGTTAGGAAGGAGCACATACAATTTCACCTGCTGCCACTGGTTCATCACAATACCATCCAGGATGCCTTAGCAGGTCATAGTGAACTGATGTGCTCACTCAGTCATGCTGCCACAAATATGGTCATTACTCAGGGCTGATCTTTTCACATCCCACCACTGATTCCTGCTCACAAACAACATGGCCAGGCTGCTGTTTGCACAGTACATGGTCTTCTGGACACACAGGAATCATTTTACTGTAATTACAGGTACACTGTACACCTACTTTGTATCAGTCATGTTTATTTTTGAAGTTGGCTGTGCTCCCTTGTGAGGCAGATGAGGGAACTGCTCTGAAAATAGTTTACCTGCATTTATTGAAACACTGCAGTGAAAATATATTAAATATAAACTATTTTGTTGTTTTCCTAAAAGTTATAAGCTATACAGTAAACTAATGGGAAATACCATCAAACATTAAAACATTTAAAGCAAATAAGTTTAAATACAAAAGTACAGACTAGGAAAACATTAACATGACCTAAATTCTTGATCTTCCTGGACTTAAAGACTTGACCATTCATTCATACAGCTGGGACTACGTCAGAAGTGCTAGGGCCCAAGGAAATCCAAAAATCTTCAGGAGGGTCACCGTCAAGGTAGGACTGCACATGTGCGGCACCTCGAGACTGGATCGTGCCTGTGTAGGCTATCTTGAGTGCACTTCAGTGATGACATTGCTCACCCACCGGGAGTCAAATCTTCACGTCTATGCAACAGCAGCTATAGTCATTCAGTATTTGATTCTTATTAGTAGTTTATAGTGTTACTATTTGCTATTTGAATAAAAAAATAGTTTGAAAAAAGAAATTCTCTCAGCCTGCCATCGACGATGTCGACCGTAGACGGTATCAGTGGTGGTAAGGAGATTTCATTCGAAAGCTGTTCTGGCAGTTGGGTTGTGTCCAGTACACCACCCTCTCTGGAGGGGGAGTCAGACATGGCAGTGCGGTGCTTGGGGAGAAGGACAATCCTCCCGTAAGCACATAAATAAGTGGGCCCATCCCCAATCTCGGTTTTGGGATCGTTCGACCTCGAGCTCTTTTCCTTCCCATCGGAAAAAGAAGAAGAAGAAGAGACAGTACCACTCGAGGTTGTGCTCTGGTAGGTCTGCTAGAGAGTTCTTGGTAGCCAAGAGTTGTAGATGCACCCCGACCCCTCCAGGGTCTCTGGTGGTCTCTGTTCTTAGTGACTGGGCCTCTCGATACCGGAGCCCTTCTCTGTCCTCTTGCGGGGTTTCTGGTGGGCAGTTTCACCACAGGGCTGCTTTTACGGAGCAGTGGGTACAGTGTCTGTCTTGGGTACCCTTACCAGTGGACCCAGTTTCAGGGCCAGTGGGTCTTGGTGCTGACAGACCACAGTCAAGATCTTCTGGACTTGGAGTGCACTTGGTGCCGGTGATAGAATTTCTTCACTCACTATTACCGGTGCCCCCAACGCTGGTTCGGTGTGCCTCTCCCCCTCATTTTGCTTTCCCGCAGTGGCTGGCACAGGTACCTCCTTCCTCCTTTATCTCTCTCTAGATCGGGCTGTTTGTTGGGGCCTCTTGCAGTGAGGAGGTCCTCGGTGGTGCAGGCGGTGCCAGGTTTTTCTGTGCCCCGAGCAGCACCAGGCTCTTTGGTGCCGGGTCCTGACTTGATTTTGTCTGATAGCAGTCAGGATGACTCATTATTAGGCTCAGATGGGTAACCCTCTGGTCCAGTGGAGACTTCCATTGAGGATCTTTCCTTCCAGTCCCTCCTCAAGAACATGAATTCAACACTGGCTCTGCAGACTTCATCTGTGGACCCAGGCAGGCTTTTGAGCCTCAAGTTCCTTCATGTTTCTTTTTTTTTTTTTTTGTAATTAAAATTTTATTAGTTTTAACCAACAACAACATCCAACGGACAGATGATGAAGTGTTACACTGAAAGCGCAGGGCCAAGACCCTTAGATCCAATGTTACATTCAACACACTTTCTGATGAAATATTAAGAAAATACACAAAACAGACTACTACCCCCCATCCCCCAACTCCAAAGGTTACGAGCAATAAATAGAATAGAAAATAAGAAATTAAGCAGTCCAATTCAAAGGATAATTAGGTTCTCGGCTTCCAAGTCATCAAAAAGGAATCTAAAGGACCCCAGAGAGATATATAGTATTTATGTTTACTCCGCATATAAGCAATATGTTTCTCCAGCTGCAGCGCTAAGGTACATTCCCGATGCCACTCTAATAGGGTTGGAGAGTTGTCAGACGACCAGTGTCTTAAGATTAGCAACTTCATAACGGCTGAAACAAGTGAGACACGTGCTCTCCAAGCCCTAGAGGAGGCCACTGGGAAGAAATATAACAGACAAATCTTGAGAGTATCCACATTAGTTGAGCCAAGGATAGGGTCTAAGAGTCTGCTAATGGCGCTCCAAAGAGTCCGAATCGCCGGGCACGACCATAACAAGTGATACAAAGTGCCTTCTTCCTTCTTGCAATTCCAACAAAGAGGTGAGCTGAGTGCTCCCCATCTGTATAAATGAGTAGGAGTCAAGTAGAGATGATGCATATTGAAGTGAACCATTCTAAGCCTATCTTGTTTGATGTACATATACATAGTCATCCAAAGTGTTTTCCAAACTTCTGGAGTGTCCCGCAGATTCAGTTCTCTTACCCAGTATTAACAAATACCTGAGGGAAGACTATGGTCCCATTCCTGGAGGAGCTTATAAACTTTGGAAACTGCATGTGATTGAGCAGCAGCTGTCAAAAGAGAGTCGATACTTTTCGACTCATGACTGGGTGAGGAAACCGAAGAGAATGCCTGGGCTAAGGCTTTACTAAGCTGTAGCCACTTAAAAAAGTAAGAATCAGCGAATCCATGAAGTCTTTTTAGGAGATCAAATGAAAATGGGTTATCCTGTTCCCAAAAATCGGCTACAGAAAAATTACTTATCTGCGGCCAGAAAGCTGCAGGTATCGGAATGCCACCTACTTTGATTTGTAGGTTTTCAAAAATGGGCTGGGTATCCGAGAGCCACCACTTAACACCTAAATAATGTTGCAGTTGGTGGTAAGCTTTAAGGGACCACCCCATAGGGTTGTTTTTTAAGGGTTTGGGAACGACAGTGAGTGGGACAAATAATAGGGCATGTAAGGAGCTTTTCACCTTCTTCGCAAGATCATGCTCTATATCGAGCCATAAAGGTAGATAAGCTAGATGCCTATGCTCATTATTCCACAAGCTCCGCTTGCAGGCATGTTGGGCCAGATAATACAGGAACAATGAGGGGGCAGCTAGACCACCCTTAAATTTCGGGGCTGTTAAATTAAAGTAGGATCGACGGGTTACTTTCCCTTGCCACAAAAAGGAGTTAAATATCCTCTGTAAATTTGTGAACCATTTCTTTGAAAGGTAGGTCCCAAGCATTCCCAAAGGATATAATATCCTAGGAAGAATGTTCATTTTTAAAAGGTTCAACCTACCCCACAGAGACAGGGAAATTAGGCACCATCTATTTAAATCTTCTGAGATATTATGGACTAAAGTACCTAAGTTATCTTTAATCATAGAAGAGAGACTAGTACTAATAGCAATGCCCAAATATGTTAAAGATTTGGTTTCCCAAGCAAGGCCCAAATCCTGTAAGCCTGCTTTTCTAACATAATGGTTTAAAAGGAAGATTTTTGTCTTAGAACAATTCAATTTGTAAAAGGATACTTTGGAGAAACTGTTTATTTCCTCCAGGATGGGTGGTATGGAAATCCCTGGATTCTCAATATGTAATAGAACATCAGCAGCATAAGCTGAACATATGTAGCTGGACTCCCCTACTTGTATACCTTTAATGAGTGGATTCCTCATTAATCTATGCAAAAAAGGTTCTAAATACAGATTAAATAACAATGGGAACAGGGGGCAACCCTGCCTAGTACCTCGCTCTAACTTGATGACCGGTGACAATACCCCATTGCATTTGACTCTCGCAGAGGGAAAATAATATAATATTCTAACCCATCTTAGGAATTCCTGGGGTAAGCCAAAAGCCGAGAGGGTGGAAAAAAGGAAGTCCCAGGACACCCGGTCGAAGGCTTTTTCGGCATCAAGTGAGAGGAGTACTGCTGGGGTTTTAGATTCTTTGGCCTCTTCCTTCATGTTTCTAACATTCCTATGAGACTTATGCCTCCTATACCTCCCTCATATGAGACTGTGTCACAGGCATTGTGGGAGAGGCTGGCTTTGTTACTTCTGTGGCCAAATCCAGATAGGAAATATGCCCTCCCCCGAAGGAGATATCTTTCTTGGCCTAACAACCTATCGCAGATGCTTTGGTTGTGCTGGCAGAAAACGACAAAGCTGTTCTCCCTCTGGAAGCTTCAGCATGTCCTGTCAATAAGGAGTCTCATAAGATTGATACCTTGGGAAAATGGGCTGACACTGCCGCAACCTTGGGCATGTGTATTGCCAGTTATCAGTGGCATTTCATCCAGGATGAATATATTCTGTGAAATTCTCATAAGATTTTGGTCGAGAACCTCCCAGAGTCTGATACTACCATGTAGCTTCTACAGACCAATGCTAGAGGCATTGAGTCTAATAGTCATCAGCTGAAGACTTCTATGGATGCCTGTGACACTGCAGCCAGGGTGGCCACCACTGGAATCTACCTTAGGTGACACTCCTGGCTTATAACATCAGGGGTTTCACCTCATGCCCAGCAGCAGATCATCAATGTTTCCTTTGATGGTGCTTATTTGTTTAGCCCTCAAGTTGAACAAGCACTAGAGGCCTCTCAGAAGACCAGAACTGCCATTAAAACAGCCAGGCCAGCTCCATCTGCTCCACAGAGGGGCAGGAACCATTGCAGTTCCATAACAGGCAGTCATTTTGAGGAAGAGGCCGGGGAGCCTTTAACAGAAATCAGACTCCTCAGCCACAAAAGAGAATGCAGCAAAAAGCACAGGGCCCGAAAGAGCCCAGTGTCACCCTCTGAAAGTCCTGCCCCAGTTCCACCTCAGCTACCTGAGAGGGACACTTCGGAGGCAGTAGGAGGTCATCTGATGCAGTTTTATACTTGTGGAAGTCTGTCACTTCAAACAAGTGAGCCCCCAGTATTGCTCAGGAGGGTTATTCTCACAATTTTGTAGAACTCCCCCCAAATTTCCCACCCAAGCAACAGCAAAGCCTATCTGCCATGAAGTCAGACCTTCTAATTTCTGAAATACAGGAACTCCTCAGGAACAGGGAAGTAGAAGTTGCTCCTTGGGTGGAAAGGAACATGTATTTCTACTCCCACTACTTTCTGGTCCCAAAAAAGACAGGCGGCATGTGCCCTATTTTCGACCTCAGAAAGTTAAACAAGTACCTCTTCAGGGAGTTCAAGATGGTCTTTCCAGGAACACTACTATCACTACTCCATCAGTATGACTGGCTGGCATCCCTGGATGTGCAGGATGCCTACCAGCACATTCCGGTACACCCAAGTCACCACAAGTATCTCTGTTTTGTGGCCCTGGGTCAACACTACCAGTTCACAGCCCTGCTCTTTGGGCTCTCCTTGGCACCTCAAGTCTTTACAAAGTGATTTGCAGTTCTTTTGGTGCATCTCAGAAAAGTTGGCATTCAAGTCTTCCATTACCTGGATGATTGGCTCCTAGTAAGCGTATCCAGACAGGAGACACATGAAGCAGTCACCACAGCTTCTCACCTCCATGGGAGTTCTACTGAATCTGGAAAAATCCCAGCTTCAACCCTCCAAGCAGTTTCTCTTCATAGGAGCCCTCTTCGATACCTCCAGGCAAGGGTTTTCCTTCTGGAGGACAGGTGGAATGACATTCTCCAGATGGCTCGCTACATCAGGGAGAACAACTCTGTTCGAGCTCTTTCAATGCAGCAGATGTTGGGTCTCATGACATCATACGTGTTCACAGTGGCAGTAGCCCATCTACACATGAGAACCACACGATGGATGCTCAGCACACAGTGTTCACCAAGCACACATCCGTATTCCTTCCGCATAAAAGTGACAGAGCCTCTGAAGAGATCACTTGCATGGTGGGTTCAAGAGGACAAATTCCTTCAGGGTCTACTCTTTACCCCACCGGAGTCTCAGATCACGATCACTACAGATGCCTCTCTGACCGGGCGGGGAGCTTACTGCTAAGATCTCAACACCCAGGGGGATACGGAGCCAGGAGGAATCTCATATACTCATAAATGTTCTACATATGAGAACTGTCTTCTATACTACCCAAGCATCGAAGGATGTCCTCTGCCGCAAAGTAATTCTCCTTCAGATGGACAACAAGGCTGTGATGTACTACATCAACAAGCAGGGAGGAGCACACTCCTACCCTCTGTGCATGGAGACCATGAGGGTATGGTACTGGTTCCTTTGAGCATGATGCTCTGATTCAGGCAGTCTACCTACCAGGGACTCAGAATAACCTGGCAGACTGCCTCAGCAGGACGGAGGCATAGCCACACAAATGGTTGCTCGCACCAAACATCGTGCAATCACTATTCAACAAGTGGGGCAGTCCAGGCCTGGACCTTTCTGCATTCCCACTCAACGCAAAACTGCCTCTATTCTGCTCCAGTAATCCAGAATCTGGCATTTTCTGTCAGGATGCATTCAGACTACAGTGGGCAAGACACTTTCTGTATGCATTTCCTCCTCTACTGTTTGTTCAAAGGGTGCTGCTTAGACTGGAGGCACAAGGGGCAGAATAATTCTAATTTCCCCATGCTGACCTCAGCAGATATGGTTTCCATTGATCAAAAGGTTGTTGGAAGTCCCACCCTGGCAACTACCATCGCAATTTTTACACAGCGAAGAGGAAGCACTTCTCAATTTGGTGTGCCAAGTCCCATCTGGATCCCTTCCATTGCCCACTGTAAAAGGTAGAGTACCTCTTAGACCTGTCAAATGCAGGGCTGCAATACTTGACAGTGAAGGTACACCTCTGCGCAATTTCTGCCTATCATGAGCCAGTACAGAACATGATGCTGGCTCAGTTGCTGCTAGTCAAGAGGTTCCTCAAGGGCATCCTACACACTATACCCCTGGTCAGGAGACCGTTGGCCATGTGGGATATTAACCTCATGCCACACATGCTCACTCGTAAGCCTTTTGAGCCTCTAGCCAACTGTGGTTTGATGTCTCTGACCTGGAAGACCACCTTCCTGGTGGCCGTCTCTTCCACTTGCAGGGTCTCTGAAATACATGCCTTGACCACAGACCCTCCGTTTACTGT
Organism: Neoceratodus forsteri; assembly: GCA_016271365.2. NCBI lineage: Eukaryota > Metazoa > Chordata > Ceratodontiformes > Ceratodontidae > Neoceratodus > Neoceratodus forsteri. Next base: position 414,657,433 of record CM057455.1, on the reverse strand, counting down.
CTTTCATAAAGTTAGGGTGGTGCTCTGTACTCTCCCTAAATTCCTACTCAATGTGGTTTAGAAATTTACCTGAGTTAGCCCTTGGTTCTCCCTACTTATTTTGCTAACTTCCAGAATGAAGGGAAATGCACGCTTCACTCTCTGGATGTCAAGAGGGCACTACAATTCTACATCAGTGGAACAGGAGAGATTCATAAAACCAAGCAACTCTTTGTATAGTTCAGCATGGCCCAGCTGGGTCAGGCTGTTACTATTAGATGCATTTCTGCTTGGATAGAGGCATGCCATCATGATTGTTACTCGATGGTGTAAGTCAAGTTGGAAGGCCGGATTTATCTCCACTCTACCAGAGTGGTCGTGGCATCCCTGGCAAAGATTCGTAATGTGCCCATTGCAGATATTTGCAAAGTGGCTACTTGGAGTTCAGTGCATACTTTCGTGAAGCACTACACTCTAGATGTCCATACCAGAAAGCCATTTCCTTTGGCAGGGCAATCCTTAATGGACTTCTGTCCTGAGTGAGCTCGGTCTCCTGTCTCCCTGCTCCGGAAATAGTTTTTAGTTTAGTACTCTCCCAGCAGTATGAATGAATGGTGAAGATTTTAAGTCCAGGAAGATATCAAAATTAATTACCTATCCTAATTCTGATCTTCTTGGACAAGTCTTCACCATTCATTCATGCACCCACCCACCATCCACCAAACTCACTCATCCTGTATCTGGTCTTCACTCCCTCATGTGTTGGGCTGTGAAGACTTCGTTTCTTGACACTTCGTATGTGGTCAACCAGGCTATCTTATGTCCAGATTAGGTTAGGTCTTTCCTAAGTTTAGTTTACGCTATATCTCCTCGGTCAAAGAGGTACTGAGGCAGTTGGAGGGTCAACACCGAGATAGCCTACACAGGCGCGAGCCAGTCTCCCAGTGCCACACATGTGTGGTCCTACCTTGACACCAACCCTTCTGAAGATTTTTGGCTCCTGCTGGGTCCTAGCACCTCCGGCATAGTCCTAGCAGTATAAATGAATGGTGAAGACTTGCCCAAGAAGATCAAGAAATACGGTAGGTATGTAATTTCCATTTCTTACCCTAAGTCTGCAGCAGGAGAATGAGCTGGTCTTAACACTCACCCCAATTTGAACACAAAAGTCCAGGATACTTTGATTATTGAAACATTTGTTCAAGTTTGAAAGTTATGTAAAAAAAAACACCCAGAACGGCACACCACTACTGATCTTCTACATTTCAAGCCACACTGGCTTTTTCTCCTGCTGCATACCTAATGTACGTTGTGGATCCACTCTAGTAACTATTGAATGTAAGTCCTCAGTCATCTCTGCACAGCGCAAACAATTCTCTTCTGTAAATGATTGGCCCTTTCCCTTTTCTTTAGCACACAACTGTCCCAGTCTTGTCTCTCTGCTCTGAGAAGAGGAAACTAGGGTAAAAAAATTCCCTTTGCTCCCTGTCACAAACCCACTCAGCAGGTCAGCCCTCTACTTCCAAAGTGCCAACCTCTGAGTGCAGTCTTGTAAACAGTTAACAGAAACAGGGTAACCCTCCTGTTTTGTAGGTTCTAAATAACCTTTGGTCTCAGTTCTGGAGGGACTCAAACTGTGATCCTCTTGCTTGTATATCCAATGCACAGGCTCAGATAATTCTGTCTTCGGGGGGGCCAGATATATTTGCCTATGGGCACCTAACCAGGTGTACAAAATGAACCCTTAAAAACTCTAATAAAGACCTCGGATTACTCTTACCTTTTTCCAGTTTGGTATCACTATTCAAGCTTATGCACAGTGTCTGCTTTAACCACATATACTTCACTTGTTAAAGAAAGAAATTCAAGACAGACCAAGTAGGCTCTAAAAATAGAGTTTTACTAAAATAGATAAAAGTATGTAAAACATAAAATACAGATCTATATATCACAAGAACCATACAATCTTTTAAAAGAACAAGGTTTTAACAGTGTAATTCCTACTACAGTACTTAGATTTGTCTCTCTCTCTAAATACCCGCTTAAAGTGCTCAAAGATGTTCCTTTGTCAGAGTCTAGATAAAAGTGTCTCTGAAGTAAAAAAGAATACTGTTTAAAAAAAACTGTCTTTGACAACCCCTTCATGTGAGGTCACCTATCTCCTCCTCCTCTGTTTATTAAAAATCATACACCCAGGAAGTTTTAGCATTTTAGAAGGAAAGTTAAAGGAGTAATCCACCCAAAACGTGCAAAAACATATGTTGTGCGGAGTGTTTTGATTTGTATGTTAAGTTGTTGCGTGTCCTTCCCTCTGTCTGCTATTAAGAGTTTTTCCTAAATTAGCCTGCTAGCTTCAGGGTAGTTTTACAACCCCAAGAGATCTCCACATGAAACAGCTTAATTGTATTTCTTTGTCCTACAATGCACCTTGTTTCATGTAACCGTGATGTAGCAGAGACCATAAATACAGCAGAAAGCATTGCTTTATAATCAGTTCACAACAGTAGAGATGGCTATATTTTAAAATCTGTAGAATTCAGCTTGGTGACCACCCTCATCATAAAGGTCTTACTGTCCTGAAAAACTTTGCTGCTGGTAATTTTGTGCAGCTTGTAAACCTTCCAAGATATTTAGTTTGTTTGTCATGTGTGTACTGAATGTTGGGTCTCTCTTACATCACTGTCACATGAGACTGTGGGAACAAGAAATACAATTAAGCTGTCAGGGATGAAGATCTCCAGGGGTTGTAAAACTAGCATAAAGCTAGCAGACTAATTTAGAAAAAACTCCTAATACCAGTCAAAGGGAAGGAAACACTAGAACTTTACATACAAATTAAAACACTCTGCACGACATATATTTTTTCAAGTTTTGGGTGGACTACTCCTTTAATTAAGGTTACATCAGCAGAAACTCTTTTCCCCATGTGACTTCCCCAATCAAGTTTGTAAATTTCCTTTCATCTGTGAGCAGTATCCCCTCTCACACAGACATCAAAGCATTAATGATTTTGCACCAGTGTACCGAACCTGGTTTCCTCCTTGAAACGTCATAAAATGGATACTGATTTCCCTCTTAGCAGTTAAAGCTATATTTAACTTACAAAAACAGGAGATTCTTGATTAAGGCCTGTTCTGGTCTATAATTAGCTCCTGGCCTTCCAGGTAACACATTGTATCTAAAATCTGTGTGTGTGTATGTGTGTCTCATATGCTGTCTCAGCATCTCTCATGAGAGCTAGTCCATAACACATTTTTATATTACAAAAAAATCATAGTGTACTCAGAACTGGCTGTCCACGTGTCACACTCCCTGGTTAAAAGGACACATGCTCGTAGCTCCCAAGGAGTTGTAGGCTTTGTCTCATCCCACTACACTCTTTGCCACACTCCCTTGGTTATCTGCAAACTCTCAGCTGTTCTCTTTCCTAGACTTTTAGGGCACTTGCTTCTCTATAACAACTGTTAGCATTTTAAACTAGATAATGACTGTTTAGCTGACATCTATTAGTTTAACTGCTCTCTTTCATGAGAGCTATCTGCAGCCACAAAAGTCAGGCTTTTATTTGGCCATGCTGTCACAGGCACAGGTACACCACCAATAACTCTTTTTTTCTTTCATTCTTTGCATCTGCACCTCTGAACCCCATCCTTACACCACCCCAAGCCCCATCATCGACCTTCTTGTGGACTTACTGGGTATCCGTCACTCACCCAGGATTACCTGTAGTGATGGGTGGCCTGCCATGTCAGTCATGTGTGGCCCTACAGGATGTACCAGTTCAGAATGGGGCATTTCCCTCTGGTTTTCAGAATGGGGAATTTTCCCCTGGTTTTTAGAATGGGGCATTTCCCCCTGGTTTTCAGAATGGGGCATTTTCCCTTGTTTTTAGAATGGGGCATTTCCTCCTGGTTTTCAGAATGGGGCTTTTTCTTCTGGTTTTCAGAATGGGTTCTTGCAGTACCTGAAGGGATACCATTGCACCTGGGAAACTTGCTGTGTCATGGTCCAAAAACAGACAATTCAGAGAGTGAACCAATGGCTCAGGAAAACTGCCACCAGCTAAGGCTTGTATATTGTAGCACTGCTACTGATACATGAGTTCTCATACACAATGAAAACTGGCAACAGTGCATGGGAAATTAGTGGAAACACTCACCGGAGGGCTGAAGAATAGAGCAATCCTCCGGTGAGTGCTTCTACTAATTTCCCATGCACTGTTGCCAGTTTTCATTGTGTATGAGAACTCATGTATCAGTAGCAGTGCTACAATATACAAGCCTTAGCTGGTGCCAGTTTTCCTGAGCCATTGGTTCACTGTCTCAATTTTCAGAATGGCTCATTTTCCCCTGGCCTTTAGAATGTGGCATTTTCCTCTGGTTTTCAGAACAGGGCATTTTCCTATGGTTTTCAGAATGGGGCTTTACTCCTGGTTTTCATAATGGAGCATTCTTTCTTGGTTTACAGAATGGGGCATTTTCCCCTGGTTTCAGAATAGTGCTTTTTTCTTGGTTTACAAATTGGAGCATTCCCCCTGGTTTCAGATTGGGACATTTGCCCTGGTTTTCAGAATGGGGCCTTTTACCCTGATTTTCAGCATGGGACATTTTATCCTGGTTTTCAAAATGGGCAATTTTCCTCTAGTTTTCAGCATGGGACATCTTCCCCCTGGTTTTCAGAATGGGGCATTTTCCTCTGGTTATCAGAGTGGGGCATCTTCCCCTGGTTTTCAGAATGTGTTGTTTTCCCCTGCTTTTCAGAATGGGGCATGTTCCTGTGGTTGTCAGAATGGGGCATTTCCTCAGTTTTTCAAAATGGGGCATTTTCCCCTGGTTTTCAGAATTGGGCATTTTCCCCGGTTTTCAGAATGGGGCATTTCCCCTGGTTTTTAGAATGGGGGACTCTCCCTCATTTTCAAAATGGGACATTTTCCCTTGGTGTTTCTCCCTGGGGTGCCGGCATGCAGTGTTACACATGCACACAGTATTTTTTTTGTTTAATTTGCTGTACTTTTTATCTACTCAAGGGACCAGCCCCCATGGACCCTATGCCATGCCAAGCCCCATCGTCCACTGCCCTGGAATTATCTGATCTGGAGTTATGCACTGGATTGTTCCTCAGGGTGGGGCCTTCAGGAGGGGGCCCTTCCTCTCATTGTATGATGGTATACAGCTCCAGGAGTGCCACAGTTTCAGTGGTGCAGGACCTGCAAAGTGAGATGGGCAATTTCTTACCAAGTTTTCCTGTTTATCTCCCTGGGAGGTGAGCAATGTCAGGGGTGCACACACCGACATCTGCCCCATCTCCAGCAGCTGCCTGCACTGGCTGTTGGAACCCTGGCCTCTACCATGAGTCCACCAGGAACTCCACCCTCTCCCCCCTGGAGGAAAGCAGTCCATAGGACATCCAATCTTCCTTCTCGCGGCCAGACCTCCAACACTCAGGCTCACTTCTGAACTACACATTGTCTGGTGGCAGTCCTTAACTGCATTGTGTACTCACCTGTTTTACCATCTGGCCTTTACCAGTTGACAGCCAAGCAGGAAGACACAGAATCTGCCACCCAAATGAGGAGAGCTTTCTATGTGATGCTCGATCCTTCCTTCCTGGCCAGCCTCTGAAACCCTGAGTTCATTCACAAACCCAGCACTCCAGCATTGCAAGCAGTATCTCTGCCACTGTTATGATGGTCTGGCTCTGTGACACCGACTCTTAACTACTCAGGTGCACTCTAAATGGCCCCACTTTGGACTGAAATATCTCATTGGTTGAGAAACCTGGTGGAAAACAATAGGCTACTATAGTTTCTGTAAGAATCTTGTCCCCACAAAATAGATATTGCAGAATTTAAAGATACATGCTTAAACAAAATCATAAAGGAAATGCTCATTCATTTAGCTTCATAACTGTTATGTAATAGTACTAGTAAGCCTTTATTTTAATGTAGGATGAGAACCAAAAAGCAGATGAGCCCTATTTACAAAGCTATCCCATAAAATAACATGAATACCATTGCATACAGTATCAAAAAAGAACAGTTACATACTTACCCTAACAGTAGATCTTCGAGAAAATTTCTTTCATCAGGCCACAGCTATGGAACTATAGCCGTTAGGCACTAGGACTATGTGAACACTTTTTGTAACCAGTTCACTAGGAACCACCCACAATGACATCCTACGTCAGCTCTTCCTATATGAATGTGAGCATTCCCTTCCCTTCTCAGTTTCCCACTGGAGATCATGCTCACAGGACCTCCCTGTAGGGAACCAGGAGGAGAGCTATGGCTCTGCTGACCAGGCGAGGCAAACAGCAGCTGGCAAAGCCCTGTGGAGAAGGAGCCCTCAGGATGTAAGGAGGATGGAGGGTGGGACAGCATGGCCTGATAAAAGAGATTCTCTCAAAAATCTACTGTTACAGTAAGTATGTAGCTGTTCTATCTTCTTCGAGGATATCTTTTTCACAAGGCTACACCTATGGAACGAGTACCAAGTGGTACTGGCAGAGGACAGTCTGGGTGGATGGAAGCTGCAGCCCTAAGAAACCTTGAAGCACAGCTAATCCAGATCCTGTCCTTTTTCTTGAAGTAATGTCCAGACTATAATGTTTAGTGAAGGTGTGGACAGTGCTCAGGTGGCAGCTGCACAAATTTCAGCAGCAGACACTTCTTGAAACAAGCAACAAAAGTGACTATACCTCTAGCTGAGTGGCCACTAGAGGTGTTCGAAGTTTGGAAACTCCACTCCATGGATTAATTCACAGATTGCCCTCATGTCACGGAGTTAATCCACAGTGTGAACTCCCAACTTCACTCCCTGAAAAAACACTCCACCGGCGGAGTTTGGCAAATTTTGCAGAGCTTTTTTTTTCTAGTATCAGTGGTCCGCCCCCACCAATCACGTCCCCACATAGAATAAAATTCTCTGGTGTCTAGTAGTCCTACCCCCACAATCACTGGCCCGATGTAAAACTAAATTCCCTGGTGTCTATTGGTCCCCCCCTAATCACTGGACCGATGTAAAATTACGTTCCCTGGCGTCTAGTGGTCCTCCCCACTTGCCGATCACTGGTGCAATCTAAAATTAATTTCCCCTGGTGTCTAGTTGTCCTCTTTGCCAGTTGCTGGCCTGATGTAAAGCATAAAGTTTCCCTGGTGTCCAGTGGTTGCTCTCCCCCAGCTACACCCAGGCCAGATCAAAACTTATTCCCTGGTGTTTAGAGGACCTCCCCAACCCCTCACCCTGGCAGGTAATGCTCCACCACCCCACTCCCCTCCACCCTGACACCTGAGCAGGTGACCCTCACACCCCTCCGCTCTCCACCATGGATGACCGCCTGACTCTGCTGTCAATGAATGAGCGTGTACTTGTACAAGAATGTGCTCATTCATTTCCAGCTCATGTTCATTCATTGAGCTCATTCATTCTGTCAGTGGCACAGACATGAGCTTAGGGCTGTTCTAGTCACTGGTGGGTCAGGATAGGGGCAATGGAATTGTGGACCCTTGCAAAGGGCCATTCCCCCTCATCTCGACCCCTCCCACAGGCAACCAGAACAGCCATCCACTCTTGTCTGCACTGGCCTGTTAGTGAATGAGCACGTGCTTGTACAAGTACCCACTCATTCATTGACAGCTCAGTCGGATGGACGGCCATGGTAGAGAGCAAAGGTCTGTGCTGGTCACATGCTCAGGATTGGTTGGGGTTAGAGCAGGGTGGTGTGGCATTATCTGCCACGGTGGGAAGTCTGCTAGACACCAGGGAATAAGTTATGAAACAGTGGGCATGGGTACGGGTGGGGGGAGGGACTGCTAGACACTAGGGAATATGTTTTGATCTGGCATGGGTAAGAGTGGGGGAAGGGAGCACTGGAGACCAGGGAAAGTTTATGATTTACTTCTGGCCAGCGATCAGCGGGGGGATCACTAGACACGAGGGAAATTAATTTTACATTGGGCCGGGATTGGTAGTAGTGGGGGGATCACTAGGCACCAGGGAATTTCATTTTACATGGGGCCAGTGATCGGTGGGGGGGCCACTAGACACCAGGGAATTTTGTTTTATGTTGGGCCAATGATCTAGAGGGCTCAACTAGACACCAGGGAAAGATCATGCCGGCAATAAGTGTGTGTGTGTGTAAGTTGGGGGGGTCGCCATTTCTAACTTCACCTTGCTTTTGTTTTTTTTTAAGTGCAATTTGCACTTTATAAAAAAATCAGGGCAAATTTCCAAGTGGTGGATTTCCTGTCAAACAGGGAAACTTTGCAAAATGATCCACGGAGTGGATTTTGTGACTTTGCCAGAAATTAGCTGGGGAATTAAAACATTGCTGCATTTCTAGTGACCACATACAACCCCAGCAAGTTCCATACCGTACTTCCTTTAACAGAAAGTAATACAGTTGGCTAACTATTTGGACGAGCACTGTTTAGCAACAGGAACACCATCTTTCTTGGGGTGAAGGAAACATAAGCTGGGAGGACTTCCTGTAGTCCTAGGTACAGTGTATATAGTACTTGTGTATTCCATGTACATCCAAAGTATGAAGCAATGCTTCCCCTGGATTGGTATGCTCAGGAAAATAAACTGGTAGTTGGATGCGGGTGGTAAGAATTGAGGACTTGCATGCAGGAGGCTTACACATTACAGCATGAAGCTCTGAAATTCTTCAAGTGGAAGTAATAGTAATAGTACCTAAAAATAACACTTTTCAAGACAGACATCATAGGTCACAAGTCGCAGCTGGCTCAAAAGGAGCTAAAGTAAGATTTTCTAAAACAGAATTAAGGTTTCAAGCCGGGACTGGATTGCGGATAGGAGGCTTCAGATGAAAAATGCCTCTCAAAAACGTATGGGCCACCTACAGCTGAGCAGCTGTATGATGATCAGCAGGCACATGGAAAGCTGAAATAGCAGCCAAGTGCACTTTGATAGAAGAGTAAAGCAGGCCTGCTTCTGACAAGGACAACAAATATTCCAAAACCTGATCTACTGGACAGGTAAAATGATCCAGATCATGAGAGGCGTCTCACAAAGCAAATTACTTCCACTTTATGGAATAAGTGGCTTTGGTGGAAAGTTTTCTGGCAGCCACCAAGACATCAGCCACCTTTTGTGACACGACAAACTGTGCAATGGCTAAGTCTTCAGAAGCCATGCATGAAGATGGAGGGACCTGGGGTCTGGATAGACCAGGGTTCCTTGTTCCTGTGACAGTAGGCCCTGGCATACTGGCAGAGGTACTGGAGGTTCCAACACTAGCTGCTGCAGTAAGGGCAACCAGATCTGAAGAAGCCACAGTGGAGCAATAAGTATCAGAGTTGCCTCTGCCATCTGAAGCTTAATTAGCATTCTCTGAATTAGAGGGAGGGGAGGAAAGCTATACAGAAACCTCCCTTTTCAAGAGAGGGACAACACGTCTCACCAGAACACTCCAGGCCCTGGAGCCAGCGAGCAGAAAAGTGGCAGTTTTACATTATGTGAGGATGCTAAAAGGTTCAACACTGCATGACCCCACCTGTTAAACAGGTCTTCTATGATGGAGCTCAGTTGTTTCCCCTCATGCACCTTGGACTGTGACAGGCTTAGTCCATCTGCCAAGATTTTTTGCATCCCTGGAACATGTACTGCTGATAGTTCTAAACCAGGTTCCAGAGCCCAATACTAAACGCTCATTGCCTCCCTGCACATGGGGTAAGGATGAGTTCCCCCTTGCTTGTTGATGTAATGCATCACACTTATGTTGTCCATCTGGATTAACAGAGGACCCAGGGATAGATGAGTCTGCCAGGTTTGTAGGCCATACAGAACAGCACTCATTTCTAGGATATTAATGTTATGTGGAGGGTGCTCTCCAGTGTGGTCCATGTACCCTGTGTCTGATGGGGCTCCAGTTGTGCCCCCAGCCCATCCTTAAGGCATCTGTAGTGAAAATCTGATGAGGAGAGATGATCAGGAAGGGAACCCCCTTCAGCAAATGGCTAGGTTTCATCCACCACTGAAGTAGCTTTCTGACAGGGAAGGTTACTAGAACTTTGTGTTCTAGGTTTTCTGTAAGCTGGTCCCACTGGACTCTTAGTGGCCACTGAGGGACCCTCATGTGCAGTATTGCCAGTGGTACTGTGGTGATGGCTGCTGCCATCAGTTCTAGGAGTCCCAGGAATGCCCTGGCTGTGTCATACCTGCTGTTGGAGACTATCTAGGCCTGTGAAATCAGATGCTCCTCCACGTCCTGTGGCAGGAAGGCTAGGCCTTGGGCTGTGACTGCCCCTATGTACTGCAAACATTGGCAAGGGCTCAGGACTGTCTTTGGTACATTGATAGTAATCCCATAAGCATCACACAGGTGCTGATGGGGTCAAGGGTGTGGGAAAGTTGCTCCTTGGAGTGAACTTTGAGAAGTCAGATGTCCCGATATGGGAAGACATATAGACCTTCACTGCAGAGGGCTGCTGCCACAACTACTGAAGATCTGGTAAATACTCATGGAGCAGATGACAAGCCAAAGGGCAATACCCTGAACTGGCAATGTTCTCCCTAAAACAGGCATCTTAGCTATTTCTTGTGTTTGGTACAGATCTTGATGTGCAGGTAAGCATCCTGCATATCTATGGAGTAAATCTAGTCCCCTGTTTGCAGCAGTGGAAGCAGGCATTCCAGTATTACCATTTTGAACTTTTTGTACTCTACAAAAAAGTTTAGGTCCCTGAGACGAAGAATAGGTCTCAGGTCTCCTGTCCATTATGGAGGAAGTACCAAGAGTACAACCCTGTGTTTCTTTGTTCCAGGGGACAGGTTCTATCATCGTCTTCGGCATCAGGGTGTGAATTTCTTCCAAGAGCAATGGAATGTACTCTGGAGGGTAGTGGGAAGGCACTGGCAGATGGTCTGGAGGTAGTTCCAGAAGCTTCAGAGCATGGCTTTGTGCTGTTATCTGTAAGGCCCAATCTGAAGTTACCTTTCTTCACTGGTTCAGGTGGAGGGAAAGGCAACCCCCTACTACCACCCCTGGAGGTACAGATGGTGGTGGGTTGCAGAAGGAGTCAGGCAGAGCCAGTTTCTGTGACTGCCGCTGCAATGCCATCTTTAGGAGCTTTTGAGTGGGCACCTGGGGTGTAACTTGGCAGGGCCAAGACTGTTGCTTCTCTGTCCTTGCTCTGCTGTCTTGTTCTAGACCAATATCTGGTTGTGGCTGGGCAAAAGGCACCCTCTGTCTAGTCCTTTTCTGAGTATGATAGAAGGAATGTACTGACTTCAGGGTTCTACCTGACGCCTGTAAATTGGAGAGAATGTCTTGTAGACAAAGGGGAAAACTTGGCTATCTGGAAGGACACACAAATTCCATAATGATAGGAAACAATGAACCGTTTATTATTCATTTTACAATGGCAAGAACATTTCCTGGACTTTGATTGGTCAGCGTGTGCCTGAGACAGTGATGATATTACACAATAACATCACCGTGTGGAGAAACAAATATTTTCACACTAAAAATCTACTAAAACCTTTCTTAAATATTTTTATTTTGTATAACATCGAGAAATTGTATAATTGCAATGAGGCACTCCAAGGTGTGTGTAACTGTGTAATAACGTCACTCCTGTGGTGGTGGAAGCACTCGGCTTCGCCTCAGGCTTCAACCCACCCCAGGAGTGACATTATTACACAATAATACACACCTTGTCATGCCTTATTGCTTAAATAAATATGAATAGAACAGATTACATGGACAAGTGCACCCCCTCTCAAAAAAGTGGATGTGATCGACATTTCACTTCTTTGAAAAAACGTCAGAGTGACTCAAAACATCGTCCACGCCCACTTTTTGTGAGGGGGTACACTTGTCCATGTAATCGGTTCTGTCCGTATTTATTAAATAATACATGGCTCATTGTTTCCTTTCGTTATGGAATTCGTGTGTCCGTCCAATTAGCCGGGTTTTCCTCTTTGTCTGCAGTGTGCTTTCTCTTGGCTCCTGGGTGACAAAGAATGTCTTGCACACATGCTCCAAACAGCTTATATCCCCTGAAGTGTGCATTGAGGATGGCTTGCTGTACATCATTAGCAAAGCCAGCTACTCTGACACAAGAGTACCTTCTGAGACAAATAGCAGAGGCAGCTGCTCTGGCAGAGGCATCAGAAATGTCATACATGGAGCATAGATGTTTACCTCCATTGGCGCCTGCTTAGTGGTACCCTCTGGAAGGGCATAGGTAGCTGCCCCAGCATTCCTCCAAAGGGTATTCTGGTATTTAACCACATGGGTCTTGTAATTTGCAATCCTCAGGCCTAGAGACACTGAAGTAAAGGTCATTTTGCCTAAGACATCAAGCATCCAAGACTCCTTGTTAGGAGGAAGGGAAACAAAGGTGCTTTGGTGCCTTAGACCTGTCATGGGCTGCATTGATGACCACAGAATCTGCCTCAGGCTGGCCTGCAAAAAAATTATATGCCTGAGGGGGCCGGGAACATCTTATATGCCTTCCTTGGTATAGCAGGTATCATGTTAGGTCTATGCCAGGCAGCCAAGGTGGCATCCTCTAGGGCTGGCAGGAGGGGAGGAATAACTATGGGCAGGGTATCAGGCAGTTCTAAGAAGTCTACTAAGTTCTTCTTAGTAATGTCCTGTTCCACTAAATCCAGCCCCATTGCAGATTGAAGTTCCTGTATCATTGTTATAAAAGAGGGGTCTTCAAGGGGAGACCTGGGTGTATAGACCTCAGAGTCTTCACTCCTAGTAGGGACAGTGGAACTGGTTATGTCATAGTGTTCCAGAAATTCCTTTCCTTCCTCCTCCTCTTCCAGAATAAGCTCTGGATTATGCTCCAGGTCTTCGCTGGCGTGGTTGGGAGGATGTAGTGGAGCAGCTGAGAAGGCTATTGACAGCCTGAAAGGAACCTGGAATGGTGTCTTAGCAGCATTGTTGATGTGGTTCATTGCATGGAACCTGTTGATGGAAAGCTCATTGATGAAGAAGAAGTAACAAGTGTTTGAGGATGTCCATAAAAGAGGAGAAAATTGCCTGAATATTGGTACCTGTATGATTAATGGGAACACCAGCAAAGGTCAATGAGGGAGGCAAGGGCCCGACATTGATGGTGACACACCAGCCACAATAGGTCTGGAGGCACGAGGAGCCAACACAGCCATGTCACTGGTCTGGGTGGTGGACTGGGTTGCCACCGGAGTGGTCAACTGTCTAGAAGGGGTTGTATCTGAATGTATGGGAGACCTGGAGCACACTGTGGAGATCCTTTTCTTCTGCTACTGCTTCTCCCTGTGCATGTGGCAGTGAGATCCTGACATTTTTTCCCAGGACTTGGATGCTTTGGATTCCGAGGAGTGATCTGCTGATACAGCACAGGTTTCCTGGTGAAGCTCTTTCTCCATTCAGCCTAAGCTCTGCTTTAACTCATTTGCTCCCAGTGACTATTTTGGGTCCATTCCAGCAATGGATGGTTCTGACGCCATATGACGTCTATGGGAACAAATGATTTAAAAGGTGTGTGTCTCTAAAGCACATTTTCTGCATCCCCGGTTAGCCTTATTAAAGCCCTTACAAACTGGGCACACCTTAATGTTATGATCCGGGCTGAGACAGTACACACAGTCATCATGCATGTCTTTAAAACAAATGTTCTTGCCACACTCGCAAAAGCTAAAGAAGAGTTTCAATGGCAATGGCTCTGAAGTTGACATACACACTGCCAAAATCACTTTTAAAAAGTGATTACTTATGAAATAAAGAAAAATGATGATTTCAGCAATGGAATTTCCTTGGCAGGGTCTGACGAGCATGGTCAATGGTGGGAACATAACTAAGGAAGGAAGGGGCCACCAACATTTATGTAGGAAGAGCCAACGTAGGATGTTGTCGTGGGTGGCCCCTAGTGGACTTCTTGCAAAAAGTTTCCATCTGGTTTTAGTGCAATATGACTATAGTTCCATAGGTGTGGCCAGATGAAAGAAATATCCTTGAAGAAGATCAGTAAGATTAAAAACAGAAAAGCATTACCAATGCGCAAAGAATGTTATGAAGTATATAAATTATAGTACACGTATACCCCACTAGACCCAAATACCTGAATATCTATTTAGAACCTATGTACTAGATACAGTACTAGTAGCAAATCCCCAACCATATATGATATTTATGGGTATACTGACGTTTCCTCGACAACTTTACCACGACCAACACTACAGCGATAACAGTGCCAGGTCACTGTAGTGTCGGCGCAGGACACCAACACTGCTTTCTGGGGGGTATTGCACCCCCTCCCCAAAGCAACTCCAACTCAGAGTTGATTATTTAAGTAGCAGGGAGTGCGGGGGGGCAGAGTAAAGAAAACAAAGTTTGATGCAGCTCCCTTTATGCCAACTGCAAATGCCGTTGATGTAAAGGAGGTGCTGTAACATCAGTCAATGTCGAAATTGTTGACCAACTGTCATATTTATGCACAATAACCTTTCAGAATTGGATCCTGAGAGACATGGAAAAATTTCTGGGCATACCAAGTGACAGGATTTTACAACATTTAGGCCCTCAGATCCCCCCAACAGCATCATGAAAATCATATTTGAAAGTAGCTCTTCAACCTAGGAACTCTTCAGGAATGTAGAACTCTGCTAGTGACACCAAATATATGGTCTGGGTGGTTTTGCTTTACTGCCCACCCTCATGCCTGGACTAAAATACTAATTTTTATTTAGTTTTTTGTTGACTGGGTAAGTGCACTAGACAAATCCTGCCTATTTTCAGGCACGACCTGGGGGGGGGGGTACAGATGAATGCCAACTGACCTTGAACCAGATTAAGCTGTTGGTGGTATTTTTAGTGAATAAGGGAAATTTGGCCAGGACACCGAGGAAATTCCCCTACTCTTTGGGTAGGGGGTGCTGTCCTGTAGGTGTGTGGTACTCACTCATTCTGGAGCAGGACGTTGTGGAATGTAGAGCAGTCAGTGATTCCCCGGTGGGCACGGTTGGCGCTGATAGCGGGGACCGATGGAGGTGGAATATGTCTGTCATCGGACCCAAGGGGTCAGCTGCTGTACTGGAGAATGTAGAACTGCAGACGTCTCTGCAAAAATCGAGTTCTGAAGTTATGGATACCTTTTTGGCGGACCCTCATAGTTTGCAAGATGAAAAAAAACAGAACAGGATAGATGGTGTTTCCCCTTCTCAGAACACCTCCTCCTCGAAAGTTTTTTCTGGGTTCTCAGGTGAGTGTGCCATCTGGCCAGCTGCCGCTTTCCCCCGGAGATAGTGTGGAGTCTCTGGTTGAGCTATCATTGCCGGGAGATGTGGGCTGGTCGGCAGAGTCTGCTTTAAAAAATTCTGGTTGGGTTCAGAAGATGGATGGAACTTGGATCGTAGACCCGAAGTTTGAGGTGGGTCCTGGGCGGGTAGGCCTGGCGTCTACCTCGGGAGTGATTTCCCATAGTTCAGATTTACTTACCCGTGATGGTTTGAGGCCTTCTTTGCCTGTCTCTTCTCCCTCATTTTCTCCTTTGGTAATGCCTTCTGATATGGAGACTAATGATGTTTTGACTCCTAAAGTTTATTTGGAGCTTCCGGGGATAGAGTCCCTTCCAGATGCTGCCCAGCATGCTACAGTGCATCTGGAAACAGAGACAGTACATGATTCTTCAATACTGTTGGATGCGGTTCCCCAAAAGCCTTCTTACGTGGGCTTGTTTCACAAGCCTGTGGAGTTGGTGAAAAGGAGAAATGCTTTTCGGATTCGATATAAGGGAGGTATGGCTGAATTACCTGACAGATATTTTGTGGGTAAGATTCTACTTAAACAGTCTTTGGGTTTCTCACCTAATGAAGTTTATGCTCTTATTCATGCGCCCGGGGAACATACTTTTGATGTGAGTTTCGGATTCTGGAAGTTTTGGAACGTTTCTGGACTAAATATTCGCTCCTTAAAACTAACCCTCTTTGGACACTGTTTCAAGTCATTCCTTTGACTAAACAATCTTTTCGTATTATAACTGTTTTGTTTCGTAATGAAGGGGTTAACATTTCAGATATTTTATTTTGGTTGGACAAAAGGTGTGATGTTCAAGGCACCTCTGAGCCTATTATTGATGCCGTGGGTTTCTGGAATGGGGGTGGTGTATTAAGGCTAAATTGTTCACTGTAGATAATGACTTTCATCATCTACCAAACTGTTTTTTCATCAGCTGAGACAAGGGATTTCTTTGTTATCCTGGTCAGCCCCATAAGTGCCATAAATGTGGTTCAGTGCACCATATCAGCATGTCATGTGATAAAATTTGTTGTTTTCATTGTGGGGATATGGGGCATGCTAGTACAGAATGTGACAACTCTTCTACATGTAATTTTTGTGATGAACCTGGACATACCTTTACCGAATGTCTGCTTGCTGCTCATAATATGTCAGAGGTGGATTTTACAGTTCAAGATTATTACATTAATATGGCCAGGGCGGGTCGGGTGCCTTCAGACCCTAGGCACCCTAGACCTTTCCGGAGCTCAGCTGCACCGATTCCTCCTGAGTGCTCTATGACTAGTGACACCGGTAAGGTTCCCTGTGTGACTTCTGGTGTTTCCAAGGTGCTTGACCCTCAGATGAGGAATGTCCCTGCCTGTCCTTCACCTTTGGAGACAGGTAACATGGCACTTCCACCACCTTCTGTATGTTTCTCAAAAATGGCACCACCTGCTGAGTTGGACCTTTCTCAGACCATAGGTGTTGCTCCTGATATTCCTTTGTCTAATTCGTAGGAGGTTCTGGCTGTAGACGGTGATTCCGTGGATTTAAATTCTGATACTGCCTCTAAATCTTCCTCACAATGTGACCCTGTATCTGATATGGATGTGGGCCATTCTGAGGGGACGAAGAAACAGGGGACGAAGAGTGGACTTCATATAGGGTTACGTAAAAGTGCTCAGAAGAAACAATTACCTACTTAACCTTTTTCAGTGTTGTATGATCTGGCTGTAGCATCTTTGAATGTGAATAGCATTCATACTCAGTATAAACGCTTGACAACTTATGAATTTTTTTCACATTTTAAGGGTGACATTGTCTTTTTTCAGGACACTAGATTTATACGTCTGCTGAATTTGAATTGGCTTCTCGAACATGGCCATGGGGTCCTTGTTATTGGTCAGGTGGTGGTTTGGATCTTTGTTCTGAGGTTGGGATTTGTTTTTTGACCTCTGACATTTTTGTCACTAACCTAGTAGAAATTGAAGTAGGCAGATGTCTTTTGCTTGATGTCACAGTGCAACATTCGGATTTTCGGCTTATCAATATATATGAGGCCCAAGTTAAATCTGACCGCATTGCTTTATTGGAGAAAGTTAGACCATACTTATTGACTAAACGTAATGTTCTTTTCGGGGGAGATTTTAATATTAATAGGGCGGTATGGGATAGCGAAGCCAAATCACCCAAATTGTATTGTGATTCAAACTTTTTGAATAACCTTTTAAATCTTACTGGGTTGATTGATGTTTTTCAGTCTAATTCCCAAGAGATAGTGTATACGTATTTTTCAGGCTCTAGGTAATCTCGTATTGACTATTGGTTTGTTTCTCCAAACTTGCAATTTGGTTCGCAGGCTGCTATTCCTGTGGCAACTTCTGATCATGTTCTTTTACAAGTTACTTTTTCAGATTTTCCCAACATTTCTAAAGGTCCTGGTTATTGGAAAATGAATTTATCTTTGTTGGAGTTTCCTGAGGTTAAGGAAGGTTTTATTTCTTTATTAAAGGCGAGGAAATCTGTGTATTTTTTGTATGATGTAGTACAGGATTGGTGGAAGGATACAAAATCAGATATTTGAGATTATGTTAAAAAGATTGGGAGACTGTTGGGTAAGGCAAAGGGTGATTCCTATAAGGAGGTGAAAGGTAAATTGGAAAAAGCGTATTGTGATTTACGGCATGATTTACCAGTAGATTTTTCAGAGATTCAGTCTTTAAAGCAGGAATTGGTTAAACTGCAATATGGCAAACAAAATGTTTTGGAGACTACCCAATAATTTGGGGTCTCCGGTGCTCAGGGTGACATAAATCCTTTTGAACAATGTGAACGCCATAGGAAAAATAAAGAAATTAAACAAATATTGACATCTTTAGAGGATTTGGTATCTTCTTGTGATGACATTTTGCCTGCATTGGATGACTATTTATTAACTGCCTTTCAAGTGGATGTTTCTATAACTACTGAGAAAATTGCTACTTGGTTATCTGGTAGTGAGCGTGTGTTGGTTCCTGAAGATTTGTTGCCATTTTTATTACAGCCTCTCTCGCAATCTGAATTAGAGACTGTGGTTTAGATTTAACCTATAGGGAAATCCCCTGGTGGAGATAGTTTGGTAAATGAACTTTACCCTTTGATTTTTTTCTATCCTGGGGTCAGAACTTGTGAATTTCTCTCAGGTTTGCTTGGATACTGGGTTTTATCCTTCGTATTTTTAATCAGGGTCTGGTGATTTTTTTGTTTAAATCTGGTGCTAGGGAGAATTTGGATAATTGGAGGCCTATAAAACTTCTTAATTCTGACTGTCAGATCCTGACTAAATTGTTGAGTAATAGAGTAGCATTGGTTTTGCCCCATGTTATTCATTTTTCACAATTTTGTTCTGTTATGGGTAGTTCTATTTCTGATGATTTGATTTTGCTGTGTGAGGTGTTTAATAGAAATGCTATGGGTGACATTTCAGGGTTTTTATTGAGCTTAGATCAATTGAAAGCTTTTGATAGGGTTTTGCATTCTTATCTATGGGCATGTTTAATATATTATGGTTTTCCTGCTCCTTTTGTTTCTTGGTTGAAGGGTTATTATCATTCTGCGGTTATGGCTCCATATGTCCATGGTAGGATAGGAAGATATAAGGCCTGTCAATGGGGTTTTCGTCAAGGTTGTCCTCTTAGCCCCCTTTTATATATTCTTATATTGGATCCTTTGTTACGGCGATTGAATGGGGCTGCTCATATTAGTGGCCTTTCCCTTCATAGTGCTATGTCTGATCTCACTACAGTTTCATATGCAGATGACTTATGCATTTTGTTATCGGATCTTCCATCTAGTGTTGCTATGGAAGTGGTTTTGCAAAGTTTTATGAAGGGTACTGGGGCTAGAATTAATTTTGCTAAGAGTAAACGTATTTCCTTAGGGGATGTGTGAGAGGTTTCCAGGGGATTATGGGAATTCCGGTTTATACATCTACAGTTAATATTTTGGATATTTTTGGGGGGGAATTTATCAGCCTGACATTTATAATTGGAATTTGCTTGTTACTGCTGCTCAATCTCGGGTTCATACCTGGAATAAATGGAGGATGGCTAAATTGAAAAGAGTATATATGGTTAAAACGTATTTATTAGGTATGTTTCTGCACTTAGCAACTGTATATGCAGTGCCTAGTAGTTTGGAATGTACAGTACTTATTGTTTTTTTTTCAGGCAATCTGGGGAAATTGTTTTAACCCTATTAAAAGAAATATTTTATATTTGAGAAAAGCTCAGGGTGGTTTAAATATGATTAATCCTATTGTTTTTTTCTTCTCCATTTTTTTGTTTGTCAGTGTTCTCCCTCTGATTTCCAATATGCAAAAACTTTGGTCCCCTTGGGTTTTGGACATTTTGGGAAGTTGGATTGAGACCTGGGAATGGGATAAGGCTGTGGCAAAACAGAAACAAGTGCAGAATGTGTTACCTACTTATTTTTCCTGTTTTCGGAAACTTAAACAATCGCAGGTTACCAAGTTGATGGTGGGGCACTTATTCCGGAAAGAATTTTATGCTGTTATTCAAGCTAAATAGTTTTTTCATTTATCTGATTATTACAGGAGGTCTCAGAGGGATATTGTTTTGATTACTGACATGCTATGTTCTACACCAGTGCTTCCAAAGATATGGTATGTGACGTGGTTGTGTGTACATGATAGACTGCCTGTGAAGGCTAACTTAAAACATAAGAACACTACAGCTAGGTCATGCCCTAGGCATGATCTGTGTTCTGAAATGGTTGAATCTTTGGTTCATTTGTTTTTTTCTTGCCCACACATTGTCCAGTTTTGGTCAGTAGTGACTTGTTATTGGGCTACTTCTCCTTTTATTAAAATGTCTTCTGATGTGTTGTTATTAGGTGTGTTACCGCCTTCTTGGAATCATTTTGATAGGGAAATTGTGCATAAGATTTTGGGATACTTTAAATTTCATATTTGGACTAGTAGAGTTCGATAGTCTTTACAACAAGTGTATATCACTCCAGAACAGTTGTTTTGGACGATTGCTGAGGATGTTCTTTCACCTCGCAGACATGATTTTAGTACTTTACCTGTGATGATTGCTAGAAAAAAATGGAAGACTGTGCATTGGTTGGATACTGGTTGATTGTCTATTTCTTATGTAATTTTCCTCACCTTTTAGTGGGAAGGGGAGTGTTCTCGGAACTCAATTATGTTTCTATTTTTATTTTATGATTAAAAATTCACCTGCTGTTTTTGTGGGGATGGGATGGCGTTATGTACAGATATGGATTATGTATGTTGGCATTTCATGTATGTTGTAATACCTATTTATGGTTTTGATTTCTTTCATTATGATTTTGTATGAAGCAATACACTTTTGTATATTTTGTTTTGAGTTTTGAATAGAAAATTCTCCAACTCTTTTAGTAGGGGTGGGGGTAGGGATCTTTTCAGGATTAGGATGTATTTGAGTTTTACAGCTTTATATGGCAGTACTTTAATAATGCATATGACTGTAATATTTATTTGATTTTTCTTATGATTTGTACATTCTTTTGTGTGAATTGACACTATTGTGTATTTATTTGATTTTTGAAGTTTCTAATAAAAAATTCCCCTACTCTTTTTGATAAGTGCCATGGGATCTTTAACATTCACCTGAACTACCACCAATCCAGGCAGATGGGATCTCGTTCTTTTTGTTAGTTGTTTAACCAGGGCTAGTACACTAAGCTGAAAGCTTTTTTACAGGTGTGTCCTGGGAGCACAGGGAAGTTAAGTGACTTGCTCAGGGTCACACAGTCTGCAAGTGGAAGCTGTGGGATTTAAACCCAGGTCTGGTCTGCTGTATGTCACCAGATTTGCAGCTCAGAGCCTTAAAACACTGCGCCAAACTGGTTTAACATCTCATCTGAAAGACGGCACCTCAGAAGTGCAGCACCCCTCTTATGCTGCACTACAGTGTCAGTACTGGGATATTAACCCAAGTGCCAGATGTGGGAACTGAACCCACAGCCCTCTGATCTCCCTGCCTCAGAGGTGAGTGTGTTAATAGAGGCTTCTTGATCAGATGTGGAGAACAATAAATGGATTGATCAGTCTGACTTTAATGCTATCTAGTAGCTGAAAAATCCATTTATTGTGGGAATTTGGAGAAAAATTGGGAAGAATTAGGTTACATTGCAGGTACTGTTTAGCAGTTATGCAAATTCAATATTTTAGATAGGATAGTTAAAGGGGAAAAAATACATCTTTAATTGTAGGCTAAAGTAAAATGAAAGATGATGTAAAGAATGTAAGCATAACTATATTAATTTGTTCTTTTGTAGGTCTTTCATGCTGGCCAAGCATTCAGACTGGGTCGTTACCCAATACTCTGGCATTTAATGGGAGATTTGAATTTCAAGTCTTATGTAAGAGGCTGTGCAATCCACCAAACATATAACAGAGCTGTTGCTATCCACAATACCCATCATCTAGTGGTTGAGAACAATGTTATTTATGATATTATGGGAGGAGCTGTTTTCATGGAAGATGGGATAGAGCATGGCAACATTCTACAGTACAACTTGGCAATATTTGTAAAGCAAAGCACCAGCCTTTTGAATGATGATGTGACACCAGCGGCATTCTGGGTAACCAACCCAAACAACACTGTACGGCACAATGCAGCTGCTGGAGGCACTCATTTTGGATTTTGGTACCGAATGCATGATCACCCAGATGGGCCCTCGTATGATCCAAATATCTGTCAAAAACGAGTGCCCCTGGGAGAATTCTATAACAACACTGTCCATTCTCAAGGCTGGTATGGCATTTGGATTTTTGAAGAGTACTACCCCATGCAAGAAGGATCCTGCTATTATAACCAACCACAACCAGCAAAATTTAACTCCCTGACAACCTGGAACTGTCAAAAAGGGGCTGAATGGGTCAATGGAGGTGCCCTCCAGTTTCATAATTTCCTAATGGTGAACAATGAATTAGTGGGTATAGAAATGAAGAGAATATTGCCATCGTTTGTTGGAGGTTGGGGAGATGCTAAAGGGGCTGTCATAAGGAACAGTAAAATAGTGGGCCATGTTGATGAATTGGAGCTAGGATCTGGCTATTGCACCAACAGAGGAATAATCCTTCCATTTAATGAAGGGTTGATAGTGTCAAATGTAAGCTTTGTGAACTTTGACCGACCTAGCTGTGCAGCAATTGGGGTAACATCTATTGCTGGCACCTGCACAGACAGGTGTGGAGGCTGGAGTGCGAGGTTTGATGGAATCAAATACTTCAAAGCTGTCAACAAAGCTGGATTCAGATGGGAGCACGAAGTCGTTCTGATTGATATGGATGGCTCTCTGACAGGTACTGCTACCTAAATTAGTTATCAGATTTCCAATTTCAGGTCACAGCGTATCTCACTTGGTGGGGTCAATAATGATGCAGCACATAACAAGACTTGTTTTGCAGAGAGATCCAATACCATCCATCCTTCTCCACATGAAGGGTTTCCCTCATTTTTTAGTCCCCTTGGTTCCCCTGTCCCCCACACAACATTAGGTCATTATGGCTGTACCATTCTTCCAGCCAGGAGGGTGGCTGAATGTCTGCCTTTGCAACCAGCTCCAGTTATGTTCCGAAGTCTGCCTGCTGGAGGTGAGTGAATGGTGGGTGATCCACTACCTCCCTCTGTGACAGTCGAGTGACTCGCCTACATGATGACCAGCTGCTGGATCCAGTGTAGGATTCTAGCGGTTACACATGAACACACATTTCCTAAATGAGAGTACAGTGAATGCACTGCCACCACACCAATGTGACAGCCACATATGGAAGTTTTTAATCAAGGATATGAACTAAATACTTAAATTTCCAACTTTCACAAGACACTCATTTTTAACAAAAAGCTTTATGAGTCTATTGTATTTAATTAATTTTTATTTATTTGTAATTTTTGATCAGAAAAAGCTTGCTAAGCTATAACAAGTTGTTTCAGGGTGCATCCTGGGGGTTGGGTTGCATGGATCAGTTTTTATTGATGGAAGAATGCTAGTAATGACACTAGGAAAACTCCCCTTCTCTTCTTCGACAAGTGCCATGGGATCTTTTACTTCCACCTGGACAGTGACAAGAGATGGGCAGAGAGGACCTCCATTTAACATCTCATCCAAAAGATGACACCTCAACAGTGTAGCATCCTCCCCCATTCCTGTACTGCAGTACAGTGTCATTTATGGGTATTACCGCAAGTGCTTAGTGTGGGGCTAGAACCCATGACCTTCTGATCTTCTGGCCTCCAAGGCAAGCATGCTACCTATTAAGCCATTGACATTAATTGGACATAATTTGTATCCAATGGCAAAACTGCAGTCAGAGCAAGCAGCACAGTTGCTCAGATACTGCCTTAACCACTCTGTGCATTCTCCAGTGAACACCTGGTCTATCCGGGTATCCAAGGTGCATATGCTCAGGGCCATATTTTCAGGATTTTTTCTATATCTAGAATTCATTGTCTTCTACAGGATGCTTGGATACCCTTGTTCATGGCAATGTTAGACAAAGACTGGTTTGTCTGGAGCAGATAATGAAGTGTCCTGTAAATTACCCTAAGAAATTGTCTGGGGCCATCCAGCCAAAATATTCTGTTATCTGTGTCACTTCTACCAGATGGGGTGGATAATGATGAGTATCCACCCCAGAAATAAGAATTCAGTTGACCCCAGTGATAATTCCCATTTTCCATCCAATCCAATCCACCTTTATTAATAATGTGCCTTTCGAAGTCAAGGCGCTGTACAGACAAAAATACAGTATATTAAAACAGCTGCAGTATAAATTATTTAAAATTAGTCTGGGAAAGCTTGGGAAAATAAATAGGTTGTTAACATAGTTTTAAAACTGCTGATGGTCAGGCATTCTCTTAACTGACGAAGTTGAGAATTATACAGAGTTGCTGCCGCAAAAGAGAAGGCGTGAGCTCCAGATGTTTTTAAGCCAACCCTGGGAATCTCTAGCAATCCCTCACTGGCAGATTGGAGAAGACGATTGGGGGAATAAGGAGCCAAGAGATCTTCCAGGTAGTCGGATCCCTATTTGTGTAGGGCTTTGAAGGTAAACAAGCATACCTGATAGGTGATCCACCACTGAACTGGCAGCCAGTGCAGCATGCACAGCACAGGCGTAATGTGACTGGTCCTAGAAGTACCAGTCAACAGCCTGGCCGCAGCATTCTGCACTAGCTGCAGGCGACAGATATCAATCCCAGATAGCCCTAAGTAGAGGGCATTGCAGTAGTCAAGACAGGTAGTAATGAAGGCATGGACCAATGTTGGGAGGTCACCCGGTGGAACCAGTTTTTTCACCCGGGTGATATTCCTCAGATGGTAAAATGAGGATTTAACCACAGTTGACACCTGGTTTATTAGTGTCAAGCCGTCATCAAAAATAATGCCCAGGTTATGCACCCGGTCTGAAGTAGTGAGCTGGACACCATCAAGCCATAGGCCTGATATGTGCCCAGCCCCAAAACCGGCCACCCAGGCTACCCGGGTCTACAAGCAACATTTCAGTCTTATCCAGATTCAGTCTCATCCAACTTGAGCTCATCCAGTCTTTGATCTTGGAGAGGCAGCTATTTAGCACCGAGACTGCATCAACCTGTCCGGTGACAAAAGACACGTACAGCTGAGTATCATCTGCATAGCAGTGAAAACTCAAGTGGTATCATCTGATGATATTTCCCAATGGTAGCATATACACTGCAAACAACACAGGTGCCAGTATGGAGTCCTGCAGTACCCCGCAGGACAGGGAGAAAGCATCAGCGGAATAAATTCCAATGACCACCCTCTGAGACCTGCCCATGAGGAAAGATCAAAACCATTCGAGGACTGTACCCGACAGTCCACAAAGAAATAGCAGGGTCTCCAACAGCACCTCATGGTCCACAGTGTCAAAGGCTGCTGAGAGATCGAGATGGACCAAAATGGTAATAGCCTTTCAATCTCTCGCCATCAGGAGGTCATTTAGTACCCAAATAAGAGCAGTCTCTGTGCTATGACTCTTCCTAAAACCAAACTGAAGGGCTTCATAGACATTGTGAGTTACAAGGTGATCGTCCAGTTGCAATGCAACCACCTTCTCAGTAATCTTCCCCACAATGGGAAGATTAGAGACAGGTCGGTAGTTAACTGGATCATCGGGATCCAAGGAGGATTTTTTAAGGAGTGGTTGAATGACCGCCTCCTTTAGGGGGTCTGGAAAGACTCCTCCCTCCAAGGACCTCCATACAATTTCAGCTAGGATCGGGCAGATAACATCTACACATCCCACTAATAGGGGAGTAGGGCCCGGATCCAAACTACAACAGGTTGGGCTCAAAGTCTGGACAATCTTCACAATGTCCATGAATTCTGGTCGGCTGAAATCCGTCCAGACAGACCGGGTGCTCACATCGACCTCCGTAACCCCTCATGGAGGGAGCCAGGCCGATTCCGGTCCTGATGTTGACAACCTTATCTGCGAAGAACCGAGCTAGCTCATCACACTTAAATTGTGAAAAAGCTCTTCTTGACTGGAGACAGACCAGATTGCATAGTCTGTCAACAGTTCAGAAGAGTTGAGCCAGTTAATTCTGTGCAGCAGAAATGCCCCTGACAGGAACTCTGCCTTCTTACGAGAGATTTCTGATTAATAGCCCTCATAGTGTTCCATCAATCTAAGCCATGTTATTCACTCCAGACAAAAACCTTGAAATCTGGGGCATCTGAAAATGTCAATGGTGGTCATTCTGAACAACTCAAGCAGGCAGTACCTTAAAAACTGAAACATGAGTCCATCACTGGTGCAAGGCAGGACCATGAACATTGTCTTTGTTACAGAATTGGTAATCAAGTGTCTCTTTGTTTATTGCTTTTTGTGTGCTGTGCAATTTCGCCTGTTTTTCTTTTTCTTTTTTGTTAAAAATCTACATTTTATCCTCCTTGGTCTCTCCGACCATCCCGCATCTGGACCTGTCCCCCCACTGCCCTGTCACCCAACTTCTCTGGTGCTTACCTGTCTCTGTACGGTAGTCTGCCACAGGACACACTAGAGGGGCCCAGTCATTGGTGCAGGTTCTGCAATAGATCGGACTGTCACTGTGCCATGATTCATTTTTTCCTCCATTTTCACTTTGGGGCTCAAACGCATGCAATGACATAATGTGTGTGATCCACCTCTGCAAAGATACCCCCCAGCTTCTGAGTGTGGGGTCCATCCCTTCTTATGGACCCACGCCACCACTACCCAGATTCCACCAGGTGGCAGCTGACCTTTGGGACATGCAGTCCTTCCCTAAATAAGGAGAGCTGTCATCAGGATACTCAGTCCTCTCTCCCGAGCATTACTGGTTAGTATAAGCCTGAGGCACCAGACCCTTTGGGAACATGTAGCTTTAAGCTTTTTCAGGAGGAGGGGCTAGCTTTGGAGACAGTGCTGCCCTTGAAGCTAACGTATGATATGGTGCTCGTGGGTTAGCCAGTAACTGATGCCTGCCCCTCAAACTCCACAGTTCTGCTTTTCCTGCTGTCGAGGATGGATCTTGTGGAAGCTGAAAGCTGAAAATCCAAAAACTAGCTGCGTCAGTTCTGCTGCTGACATGTTTACTCGACAACATACATCAGTTCATTGACGCCATCTCTCAGCTGGAGCCAGTAATATTTTCCTTTTTCTTTTTTTCTTTTATTTCTACAGTGCAGCATTGAGTATTTTCCCTTTTGTTTTGTTTTAGTTTGTTCATGCAGTCATGTTCGGTTCAGGGCCTAGTTCTAGTAACTCTAAGACTGGGCGTACCCCTGTGCATTGGTACCCCTGTGGTAAGCAGATTACCAAAATGGACCACCATGACCATTGTCTCACCTGCCTGGGTTTGTCGTATGACATTGATTCCTGTGATGCCTGCTTCTCCATGGACTGCCATGTACCCAAAATCCATGCATTGAAGGTGGGTCAGAAACCTCCCAATTTCGGGGGAGGGGGTGCCATTCTTGGGACATCAAGGTTAGGGTGCTGGCCCTTCCCCATGGTCTCTGCCCAGTGCTATGCGTACTGACAAAGAGCAGATCTCTGTTGCTCCTAGTCTCGCTGGAATGGGAGGCATGTGCAAGGGATCAGTGGGACAGTCAGCTTCCTCTGGGGGGTCAGTTGAGCACCCCTCACCGTCTGTTGCCACCTCAGGGGCACGGATGTCCCCAGTGTCCCAGTCACAGCTATATGCTGGGCCCAAGCTGATGGAGCCCTTGGTGCCACCATCTGGTGCTGCTTTGGCTCCCAATGCTGCCCTTGGTGTCAGTGAGTGAAGCAGTGGCGGTGTCGTTACTGGGTTCCCTTCCGACACCATTCATGGCACTGGGAAGGGGGAGAGTATCTGGGGTAGCTTCCATGGAAAACTTCCTGATCACCTCCTCTATGAAGGAGGATGATCAGAATGATCCCAACTGGCTGCCCAGCTCCTCGGAATCCTGGGACTCTCCTCCACCCAGCCTTAGAGCCTCTGGTACCATTGAGTCATGCACCGCCCTTCTCAGGGCTATCCTTGGAGTCCCCTCTTGCACATCCTCCTACCTGAAGTGAAGGGGACATTTCTGGTCCTGACCCTGGTGCTGGAGAGGTGGCTGGTGCCAAGGGCTGTGTTAGGCTGGGGTCCAGTGCCAGCTTCAGTGCCGGGTCTGAATCCAGCCCCATTGGCGGTGCCAGATTGGACCTCAGTGCCAGGGCAGGTCTCAGGTTAGGGTCTGGCACCATTTGCTGTGCCGGGGCTGCCTCGGTACCTCTGACTTCGGGTTCTAGGGTCTTTCCAAGTAGCAGTTCCCTGTCAGGTGAGGTGGTGGTGGGGAAAAAGAGGTCTGCTTGGAAGCCCATTTCCAGAGCAGCTGGGGGCTCTGTGAGAAGTCGAAGTGCTGACCCAAACCTCCTCCCTTCGCCAGAACCATCAGGTCCTGCAGTTGGTGGGGACAGGGGCTGCCCACAAGGGCCAGACTGGCTCCAATCACCTCATCTGGGGATTAGCCCACAAGGGCACCACTCTGTTCACCCCTGTCCAGTTGGGCATTCATTGGTAGCCTGGTTGTGCAGCCCCCTCCTCCATGAAGGTTCCCCTGCTCACTCCCACAGCTCTAGCAAAGGACCTTCTCCGACCTGTCAAGGCTCTTCTCCCCCTCCTCTTCCTCTACCTCATCCTCTTCTTCTCCCAGGCCTCTTTGGCCTTGTGGGGCCGATGACCTGGGAACAGCTCAGGGTATCAGCGGCTGCATTCCCTAGATACCTGAGGGCTCTAGATGAGGTCATCTTTAGACATAAACCACCAGTTTCATTGATCCCTAAATTTAGCTCCTCTGCTTTTTCGTCTTCCTCTTCTGAGAAAGAGGACTCCTTCATCCACCTGTCATCTGATGCTGATCCCACAAGTTCTTCGTGGTCCCTTTCAGAGATGCTAGAGAAGCTCCATATTTCCCATTTTGTCAGTCACAATCCTGTGCATGCGATTTGTGCATTCCTTGGGGAATTCAGTTCTGACAATCTTGTCATCTCTCCGTGGCATCGACCCTTCACAGAAGCATTGAACAGTGTCTGGCATCATCCCTCTGCTCCTTCTCCAGCCCCAGAGGACTGCCAATACAGGTACTGCACACCTCTAGGGTCTCCAGGTGCTATGCCCCACCTCTCTTTGGGAGTGGAGCTCCTGGACACCCTTTCTGGTCATCATCTCCCAAGGCACAACTGCCCCCGGGGTCCAACTTGGCTGAGTTTGGTAACACTGGGGTAGAACAACCTTCTCGGTGGTCTGCTTCTCCTGTACACCTCCAGGCTGCCTACGCCAAGCACCTGTGGATGATACTAGGACAACTCCTGGCATGTAAGCCTGATTCAGAGGCTACCAGGCAGGCCATCAGCCTTTCTGCCCATGGTCTGGAGCTGGTGAGGCACCAATCAAGGGCTTCTTATGATGTTACTGAGGTAGCTTCCAGGCTGATAGGAATTGCAGTCTGCATCAGGCGAACAGCATGGCTTTGGCTTTCAAAGTTATCACCCCTGGCCTGGTGAAGGGTGATCGCCTCTCCATTTCAGGGGGCCCACTTTTTCTCCCACAGAGTAAGGTGTGAGTTAGTTGGGCACCTTTCATCTCCAAGGCATTGGGAGTCTCTGCCTCTCCCTGACCAGCTTCAGGCCTCACCAGGCCTGTGAAGGGCCCCCACCTCCTTGTGTTCAAACAACATGAAGTCTTAATGTATTCTGACATATGCAGTTAGCCCCAGCACTTGAACTGCTCCGGAGAGGAAATAATTAAATTCTATGCAGCGCATAGAACATTGAGCTCGAGCTCGGTTCAAACCTCTGTCTGCTGCACTTTGAAGTGTAACCATCAGATTCTTTACTCCGCCTAACTGAACAGTCACTCCGGAAATTTCTCCTCTGCTCCCGGTTCGGTCGGTTTAAAAATCATCGGTTTTACCGATACTTTAATTGTTTTTTCGGTTCAGATCCCTGCCTGTGGTACAGTAAGTGCTTAGGTAGTGGTCTTGCTGTACAAAACTGTTATGGAAATTGTAATTTGAAGAATTCCAATTGGTTCAGCTGAACCAGTTACTGTTAGAGTGCGTTTATTCTTATTTTCTTTAGGAATTTAGAGTGTGGTACCGGTCCTTATCGGTTTTAAAAAAAGTTTTAACGTTTTTTCAAATACCCGTAACACTGTTAGAAACCAATAAGGGGTCTTGCCTGGCTGAAGCCAAGTAAAGGGTAAGTTTTTTCTGTTAGGATGGCTACGTTTGAGAAACCCAAATGAAAAAACCGGCCCACTGGGTTTCAACACTGCAGTGTGTGTGGGGAGGCCTTTGCTAAGGCTGATCCCCACACCTCTTGTGTTTATTATCTGGGGTTTGACCACCTCGATTCAGACTGCCAGATTTGTAAAAATTTCCCTAAAGCCACCCTGGATAAAAGATTGGGCAGGCTTAGGGAAAAGGAGGCCGAGACGTCTGCTAACCCGTATGGCCAGCCCGGTTTGGTTCTGAGTGAACC
This sequence comes from Neoceratodus forsteri, assembly GCA_016271365.2. Taxonomy (NCBI): domain Eukaryota; kingdom Metazoa; phylum Chordata; order Ceratodontiformes; family Ceratodontidae; genus Neoceratodus; species Neoceratodus forsteri. The sequence goes on along the minus strand of CM057455.1, from coordinate 414,627,165 downwards.
TGAGGGAGTGCCCTCTGACCAGGGCAATACTTCTTCGGGCAAAAGGAGAGCTGATTCCGAGGGATTGGTTCCATCAAAAAGAAAAATAAAAGATAAATTGGCCGGTTTGGATCCAGAACCGCATCATCAGACCACCGAAGAAATTGCTCGAGCAATTGGCATAGTTGAATCGCTTTGTCCGGTTCTGACTGATCTGGCGCCTTCTGGCAGGCGTTCGTATCAGTCGGTTCCCCCGGGTCAAGATTATTCCCCTGAAGAATTTTGTGAACTGGAATTGGAGGGGGATTATGATGATTATGATAATGAAGATGATGATGAAGTAGAAGGTCTGGATTAGCCCATAGAACTGGACATCTCCCCAGACAGGCCTTCGGGTGTTTCCCCTCCTAGGCTTTCTGAGTCCCCCTTCCCACTTTATGTTTTACAGGAAAGTGGCAGAAACCCTCCAGCTCCCTTTGGAAGAAGCTGTCAAGGTTGTCTATTCCCCTTCATAAGTCTTTTGGAAAACAGACACAAAAGTTATTAAAAACTCCAAAATTCTTTATCTCCTGTAGACAGAAGGATAGATAAGAGGTACATGTTGTCAGGCTCAGGTATGGAGTACTTGTACCAGCAATGCAGCCATGTTGGGGTTGTGCAGGCTGCAGCCTGTGATAAGGCTAACATACCCTTGGCTTCACACCCCCCAGATAAAGACTCTAGGAAGTTGGATGCCATTGGCAAAGAAACAATACATGCCATCTTCCTTGGGACTCAGACAGGCTAATTACATGGCCTATACAGCCAGGTACCAGAAGACCATGTGGGACCCTGTACTGGAACTGGCTAAGCAGGCCTCCCCCCAGCTTGCCAAGGAGCTGGAGGAGGTGGCTGCCGATGGGGTTGAGGCATTGAAAATCCAGTTTCATGCTGCTGTGGACTCCAATGATGTGTCATCAAGAGTCATGGCTACATCTGTGGCTTTTCAGAGACTAGCTTGGCTCAGGTGTACCAGCCTATCTCAGGATACCCAGGCTAAGGCTATGGATTTCCCTGTGGTTAATAATTCTCTCTTTGGGGAGCAGACAGAGAATTATATAAGAAGATGGATGAACACAGGACCACCTACAGGAGTGCACAGGCCAAGGAAAGGCAGGCAACTCCTCAGAGGTGGCAAGCTAGGGGCATGGGCAGGCCTTTTCATAGGCCTTTCTACCAAGCACAGGCCTCCTCTCCTTTTTCCCAGAGGGGGTTCTTCAGAGGGAGAGGCAGAAGGGGGATGAGCAGGGCTGCATCCTCCTCTCAGCCTAAGGCTCCTGCCAAGCAGACACCCTGATGTGTCAGCCCGGGTCGACTCCCCAATTCCTGTAGGAGGCAGGCTGGCTTACTACTTCCAGGACTGGAAGTCTGTTACCTCAGACAAGTTGGTCCTGGAGGTAGTAAGCCATGGACTGGCCCTCAGCTATCAAAAAATTCCCAAAGCTGAGAGCCAGGTCCTTTCCACCTGCAAACATCTCTGAAACCATTGCCCTAGAGGTAGAGGTTCCATCTCTACTGGCTTTAAGGGCCATAGAGAGAGTTCCTACAATCCACAGGGACAAAGGTCTGTATTCCAGATACTTCCTTACCCCCAAAAACACAGGGGAGCCATCCTTGACTTAAGATACCTGAACAAACATCTATTAAAGCCAAAGTTCAAAATGGTGACTCTGGGAATAATCCTTCCCTTTCTAAGGCCAGTAGACTGGCTAGCCAGCTTGGACCTAAAGGATGCCTACTTTCACATTCCCATCAGGTGCTCCCACAGAAGGTAGCTCAGGTTCGAATTGCCTTCAGGCCATTACCAGTTCAAAGCAATGCCCTTCGGCCTAACATCAGCTCCAAGGGTTTTCACAAAATGCCTTGCAGTAGTAGTGGCTTTTCTAAGGAGAAAAAATATCTCCATATTCCCATACCTGAATGACTGGCTCATTGTGGGTCAGTCCCCAGACCAAGTCAAAACAGATCTGCAAGTGACCCAGCAAGTGCTCACTTCTCTAGGATTCCTTCTCAATCTTCCCAAGTCAGTTCTAGAGACAGTACAATTTCTGACATTCATAGGGGTAGAACTGCATACTGTCAAAGCAAGAGCTTTTCTCCCATTTGGAAGGGTAAGGGCCATCATAGAGCTGGCCCTCTCCTTTCCACCTTCTGGTTTCTCAACCAGTAAGGCACTTCCTTCAGCTTTTGGGCCACATGGAAGCTTCCACTGCAGTGGTCCAAGGGGCCAGGTTTCAGATGAGGGACATTCGGTTTCATCTGAGGGCCTTTTGGTCTCAGAAAAAAGATCCTCTAAACAAACTTATTCCAGTGGTTCAGACCCTGATCCAGGCTCTTCAATGGTGGCAGGATCAGGACAATCTCAGCCAAGGGGTCCCATTCATCACTCAGACTCATCCTGTGGTCCTAACCACAGATGCTTCTCTCCTGGGGTGGGGGAGCTCACCTGGGGACTCTCACAGCCCAGGGAGTGTGGTCCACTCAGGAGTCTCTTCTCCACATCAATCTTTTGGAGCTCAGGGCAGTCTACCTGGCCCTGCAAGCCTTCTCAGAATCAGTACAGAACAAGGTGGTTCAGGTTAGAACAGACAACACCACCACCATGTGGTATATTAACAAACAGGGAGGCACTCGGTCTACGGCCTTGTGAATGAAAGCCATGAAATTATGGTCCCTGGCTTATTTTCTAGAGACCTTTCTGGTAGCAGTCCACCTCCCAGGAAAGGACAGTGTGCTAGCAGATGCATTGAGCAGGATTTCCCAGGGCCATCACAAATGGTCCCTGGATTCCCTAGTGTTAAAAGTGATTTTTTTCAAGGTGGGGCACTCCAGAGATAGATCTCTTTGCAGCCACAAACAATCACAACTTCCTCTCTTCTGTTGCAGACCCCCAGTCTTGGGCTCAGTCCCTCTGGATGCTCTGATTCCGGATTGGGAAGGGACATTTATGTATGCCTTCCCTCCTTTTCCTCTACTGTTCAAGGTCCTGGTCAAAATAAGGGCACAATCTTGTAAAGTGATCCTGATTGCTCCACACTGTGCCAGGCACCCTTGGTATCCTACTGTTGCTGTGCCTAGTAGTCCATCTTCCCCTATCTCCTCCCAGGAATCACAACCTGTTACCCTCCTCTCAGGGGAGGATCTGGTATCCCAACCGTTGGTCTCTCAATCTCAAGGCATGGCTCTTGAAGAGTTAGAGTATGCAAGTTTGCATCTGTCCCAAGGGGTTCTGGACATTCTCAAAGCCTCTTGAAAACCTGCCACCAGAAAAATGTATAACTCCAAATGGAAAAGATTCAGCATTTGGTGGTCCAAGAAGCATATATTCCCAGATACTGCTGACTTGTCTATAGTTCTGGATTACATGGTTCATCTTAATGGCCTAGGCCTCAGACCAGCTACCCTCAAAGTACACTTGTCAGCTGTTTCAGCTTTTCTGTCAGTGGGAAAGCCCCCCTCACTGGCATCTCATCCTGTTTTCTGTAAATTTTTCAAGGGATTGCTTCATACCAATCCTCCTTTTAGGGATCCTACTCCTGCTTGGGACCTTAATGTTTGCATTGCTCAGCTTATGCAATCCCCTTTTGAGCCTTTGTATTCAGCAGAGCATAAGTACTTGACTTGGAAAACTGTGTTCCTGGTAGCTATTACGTCTGCCAGACGTATCAGTGAAATTGCAAGCTCTGTCAGTGGAGCCTGATTTTATTTCATTCCATAGAGATAAGGTTGTCCTTAGAACCAACAGGAGGTTCTTACCCAAAGTGGTATCAGATTTTCATCTGAACCAATCCATGTCTCTCCCCATTTTCTTCACTGATCATTCTTCTTCAGGAGAGAGAAGATTACACAGTTTATATGTTAAAAGGGACCTTAGCTACTACATTGAGAGTACTAAGGCACTCAGGTTTGACTATCTACAGTTGTTCCTCACTTATGGGGAAGTGGGAAAGGGCAAACCTACCACTAAGAGAACTATCGCCAGGTGGATTGTCTCTTGTATACAATTCTGCTATGAAAAACTAGACAAAATACCACCCTCAGGCCTCAGGGCTCATTCGACTAGAGGTACAGCTGCTTCTCTGGCTGCTGCCAGAGATATACCCTTACTAGTGATATGCAAAGCAGCCACCTGGAAAACAGTCCATACATTCACCAAGCATTACTCTCTAGACACCCAGGCTAGGAGTGATGCTTAGTTTGGTACAGCAGTACTGCACAGCCTATTCCCAAAATAGGTTCGATTCCCTCCTCCATGGAGGTACTGCTTGGTAGTCTGCATATGTCAGAATACAGTAAGACTTCAAGTTATTTGAAGAAAAAAATTACTCACCTTAGTAACTGTGTTTCTTCTAATGGAGTCTTGCTGTATTCTGACCTCCCTCCCTGCCTCCCCTCTCAGAACCTGTTTTTTGGGAAGTGGGATGGTAGGCGCAGTGTTGCACCCCAGGGATGTACTTGGCACTTCCCCTTTATAGCCAGGGGAAGTGGGTTGTTGTTATGGTTTGGTAATTATTTTGTTCACTACCTAGTTTTTGTTTTGGATTTCTCGACTTGAGTCTTTTGGGGATCCAAAATATTGGTTGCCTTTTGGCTAGTAAAAATTTTACAATTTCCACATAGTGGGGGTAATTAGTATTAGCTCATAAGAAAATGATGGTTACACTTCAAAGTGCAGCAGACAGAAGCCTGAACCAAGCTCGAGCTCAACATCCTATGTTCTGCATAGAATTTAACTCTTTCCTTTCTGAAGCAGTTCAAGTGCTGAGGCTAACTGCATATGTCAGAATACAGCAATACTCCATTAGAAGAAACACAATTACTAAGGTGAGTAATTTTTTCTTCTCCCCCCACAAGAGGCTGAGGGAGACTTTCTTCCCTCAGGGAGGTACCAGCACCACTTGAGTGGTGCTTGGTACTCACCCACCAGTAATGAATGGTGAAGACTGACCTATGGAAGATATGAAAATTGCATACCATAATTCTTGATCTTCCAAGATATCATCACCATTCATTACTACTTCCCACCCACCTTCCCCTCATGGCCAGGCTTCTGGGCAGTACCTCCATTCTGTTTGTTTTCTCCTTCTGTGTGACCATTATCTAGCTGAGACACCCTGAGGCTCTAGATTTGGGTTTACCTATGCCGAATCGACAACACCATTGTTGAAGTTTGGCATAGCGAGATTCCCAATGTCGACAGGTGAAATATCACCTGTCAGTCATTGATGTGTTTTCTATCAGGGGGCTGTGCCCTCCAAACCCCCATGGAAGGGGCTGTGCCCCATGCTTCCCTTTCTATAGATAAACTCCAAGTCAGAGTTGTCTCGAAGTGGAGGCGACAGTCGGCGAAAGGGCAAAATTTTGCCTTCAGGTCCCTCACAGTGACAATCTCGAAATCTGTCAGGATTGTCACTGTGAGAGATTTTACAATCTGGATGTTGCCATGCAGTTGGCATACACTAGATTTGGTCAGAAAGGAGGGGAGGGTTCTCCTTCTCAATTATTTTTAAGGGGAAAAGGCAGACAGGGAAAACTGATCCCCTTTTCTTCTCCCTTTCAGAGTACACCTTCTCTGCACCTTCCATGGATTGTGCTGTCTGTAATTCTGGAGGTACCAGTTTGCCCCCCGCATTTCTTATGGGGCTGATTCTGAGTCCTGGTTCAGACTGGCTCAGTGCCATGGTACAGCCTCATGGCTCTCAATGCCATTGTAGGTACACGTTGCCCGACAGAACCAGTTTGCAACTAGTTCTTATCACTTGCAAGATCTGTGATTTTTTTTTTTTGAGGATCTGCAGCTTAGCTGGCACAATCCATGGGACACAATGGGTACCTACCCTTGTTTGATCCTATAGGATACCTTATTCCTTAAGATGGCTGTGCGGAGCAGTCCCTCTTGGACCATCTTCAGTTTCTGGAGTTCAGTTGGGACAATGAGTTCTCACCCTGGTTGGGGTTGAGACCCTTCTCTCCCTTCCTAGTTCTCTCTCTCTCTCTCTCTCCCTCCCCCTCTTTCTCTATTGTTCTCCTTTTCCATTGATCTCTCTCTCTCTCTCTCTCTCTCTTATTCCTCTTCTCTCTTTCTGGTCTCTGGTGGTGTCACCACCTTTGGGAGTCCTGGGATTGGATACGTGGACTCCGGGCGCTCGTTCGGCGCCGACTGTGGCACCACGGGTGGCTCCAGCTGTGGTAACAGTGCTATTCCCGGTGCCATGTGCAGTGCTGTTTTTGGTGCCGGCTCTGACTCGGGTGCCGGGGTTCTCGACCCCAATACAGGGGGTGGCACCTCAGTCTCTCCCTGCTCTTTCTCTTACCTTTGCTATCCCTCCTGGAGTAGAGGGGGACTGTGATGAGCCTGATTCTGATCTGCGCCTGTCAGATGATGTGGATGAAGACTTGTTTTATGGGATGCAGAGTAAATCATACTAACATACTAACATACTATTTGCCAGCAGATTAGGCCTTACGGCCTATCAAGTCTGCTCAAACCTCAGATCCTTAGTTGGGTGCCGAGGCCCTCCCCTCCCTTGTGCTCCAGAAACCCCTATCATCCATCCCCACTCCTCTGGGACAGGCCATCATCTGATACATCCACTTTCTGTGTCTGTCCCACCCTCTCTTGAAGCCCTCCACTGTGTCTACTTCAGCTGAGCCTGTGGTAGAAGACCTCTCATTTAAATCTCTGCTGCAGAATATGAATTCCACCCTGGCTCTCCAGACTTTTGAGGTGGACCTTGAGAAGCTTTTGTGCCTGCAATATTTACATGTTCCTGAAATTCCTGTGGACCTGACACCACCAGTGCAACCCTCTTTTGAGACCCTCGCACAAGTGGTGTGGGACAGACCAGTGCTAATTCCTTCTATGGCTAAGTCTATAGACAGAAATTATGTTCCCCCTAAGGACATGCCAGTTCTTGCTTCTCAAGCCTTCACAGATGCCCTGGTGGTTCTGACTGAAAAAGATAAAGCCGTGCTCCCCCAGGAATCCACGGCCCATCTGTGGAAGAATCTCGTAAAATAGACACCCTGGGAAAGTGAGTGTTTGCTGCAACAGCCTTAGGCATGCATATTGCTAGTTACCAGAGCTATTTCTGTTAGTATGAGTATGCCCTCTGGCATGCACTCAAGGCAATGGTTGAGGCTCACCCAGAGTCTGACACTAACACAGAGCTCCTGCAGACCATTTCCAGAGGCACTGAGTCCAACAATCAGCAACTAAAAGCTGCTATGGACACCTTTGACACAGCTTCTAGAGCAGCACCGGATGGGATCTGTACATGTTGGCATTCATGGCTAAGGACTTTGGGATTCACTAATGATGCTCAGCAGAGTCTCATGCATTTCCCCTTTGATAGTGTTTATCTATTTGGTCCACATGTAGAGCAGGCAATGGAGGCCACACAGAAGACCAGGACTGCTATTAGGACTACCAGACTGGCTCCTGCCACCCCCTCAAAGGGGCAAAAACTACAGACAGTTTCACAACTGGCAGTCCTTTCGAAGTAAAGGCTGAGGAGCTTTTGACAAGAACCAAACCCCTCAGCCACAGAAGAAAATGCCGCAAAAGGCACAGGCCCCGAAGGTGCCCAGTGCCACCCTCTGAAGACCTGGCCCATGTTCCACCTCAACTGCCCAAATGGGACTCCTCTTCGGTGGTAGAGGGTCATCTGACTCAGTTTTCTGACCAGTGAAAATCCATCACAATGGACAAATGAGTTCTCAGGATAATTTGAGAGGGATACTCTCTCAATTTCTCAGAGACTCCCCCGGATCAACCACCCATGCGACAGCCCAAGCTGTCCACCACTCAGTTAGAACTCCTTGCTTCCGAGATTCAGGGCCCTCTGAACAACAAGGCAGTAAAAGTGGTTCTGCAGGCAGAATGGAACACAGGTTTCTACTCCCATTACTTCCTAGTTCCAAAGAAAACAGGTGATATGCGCCCAATTCTAGACCTAAGGAAATTGAACAAATACTTGCTCAAAGAAAAGATCAAGATGATCTCGCTGGGAACACTACTGCCTCTCATTCAACAGAACAACCGGTTGGCATCTCTGGACATGCAGGATGCCTACCAGCATGTTCTAGTGCACCCAAGCCACCAGAAGTACCTACACTTTGTGGCTCTGGGTCAGCACTATCAATTTAGAATCCTGCCCTTTGGGATCTCCTCGGTGCCACAAGTCTTTACTAAGTGCTTTGTGGTACCTGCGGTGCATCTCAGAAAACTCAACATTCAGATGTACCCATACCAGGAAGATTGGCTCCTAGCAAGCACTTCCAGGCAGGGCCCAGAAGCAAATGATTTGATACCTTTTATTGGACCAACATAGATGTAACAAAAAGAACAAAGTGCTTTAGCTTTTGGACCAACCCAGTCCTTCCTCGGAAGCTTAATCCAGGCAGGGGATACAGGAAGTGGTCCTTACAGCTTCCAAGTTCCTCACTTCCATGGGAGTACTACTGAACCTGGAAACATTGCAGCTTCAGCCTTTCAAACAGCCTCTCTTCATAGGGACTCTTCTAGACACTTCCAGAGAGAGAGCTTTCTTTCCAGAGGACAAGAGAAACAACATTCTGCAGATGGCTCACTTCATCAAGGAGAAAAAATTGGTTTGAACTCTCTCGATGCAGCGGATGCTAGGTCTCATGGCATCATCTGTTTTCATGGTGCCCCAGCCCGCTTACACATAAGAACCAGACAATGGATGCTCAGCACTCAGTGGTCTCCAACCACACAATCACAATCCTTCCACATCAAGGTGACAGAACCTCTAGTGAGGTCACTCACCTGGTGGACTCTGGAGGTCAACCTTCTCCAAGGTTTTCCCTTTGTCACACTGGAGATGCAGATCACCATTACCACAGATGCATCTCTGACTATTTTGGGATCTCACTGTCAGGACCTCCACACTCGGGGTCTGTGGAGCCAGGAGGAGTCTCAGCTACACATAAATGTACTGGAGATGAGATCTGTCCTGTATGCTACCCGAACCCTGAAAGATGTAATCAGTTACAAGGTAATACTACTTCAGATGGACAACAAGGCTGTGATGTACTACATCAACAGGCAGGATGGAGTGTAGTATTACCCTCTGTGCAGGGAGGCCATGATGGTATGGGAGTGGCGTCTTGAGCACAAGGCCCTGATCCAGGCAGTCTACTTGCCGGGAATCCAGAATGATCTGGCCGACTGCCCCAGTAGAATGGAAGTGGATCCTCACGAGTGGTCTCTCAACTCAAATGTCATGCAGTTGTTATTCAAGGAGTGGTGCACTTCGGACCTGGACCTTTTTGCATTCCCACTCAACACAAAACTGCCTCTATTCTGCTGCAGAAATCCAGAACCTGGTGCTTTCTGTTAGTATGCATTCAGACTGCAGTGGACAAGACACTTTCTGTATGCATTTCCTCCTCTTCCCTTAATTCAGAGGGTGCTGCTCAAATTGGAGGCGCTGGGGGGCAGAATGATTCTCATCGCCCCTTACTGTACTGGCCTCATCAGATATGGTTTCCTTAATCAACAGATTGCTGGAGCTCCCTCTGAGAGAACTCCCCCTTACAGACAGACCTCCTGACATAAGGCCCAGTGGTCCATCCCAACCTGTGATCCCTTCATCTCCATGCTTGGCTCCTGAAGAGATAGAAGTAGTTAGGTTTAATGTCTCTTGAAGAATCTCAGAAATCCTCTTAGCCGCATGTAAGCCATCCACAAGGAAGACGTACACGGCAAAGTGGAAACGGTTTTCCATTTGGTGCGCAAACTCCATCCTGAACCTCTTTGGTTGCCCACCAAGTAAGATGTTGGAGTACCTCCTAGATCTGTTAAACGCAGGACTGCAACAGTCAACAGTGAAGGTGCACCATTGTGCGATTTCTGCCTATCACAAGCCAGTACACAATATGGCGGTGGCTCAGTTACCTCTAGTCAAGAGATTCCTTAAATGTATCCTACATACTAGGCTGCCATTAAATAGACCAGTGGCCACGTGGGATATCAATCTTATGCTGGACATGCTCACCTGTAAACCTTTTGACTCTCTAGCAACCTGCGACTTGAAGTTTCTGACCTGGAAGGTAGCCTTTATAGTGGCCATTACGTCTGCTTGCAGAATGTCTGAAATATGTGTCCCAGTCACAGACCCCCATGTACACAGTATTTCACAAGGACAAGGTGGTTCTCAGAACTCACCCTAAATTCCTACCCAAAGTAATCTCGGAATGTCACCTTAACCATCCTTTGGTCATTTTTGCCAATTTCCAGAATGAAGGGGAACACACCCTTCACACCCTGGATGTCAAGAGGGTTTTGCAATTCTACATTGACAGAACAAAAGAAATTTGCAAACCAAACAACTATTTGCATCATTCAGCATAGCTTGGCTGGGTCAGCCTTTTGCCATCAGATGCATTTCAGCATGGTTAGTAGCATGTCTTCACCATTGCTACTTGGTGGCACAGGTCAAGCTAGAAGGCCGGGTGTACGCCTACTCTACCACAGCGGTTGCAGCATCCCTGGCAGAGATTCAGAACATGCCTATTGCACACATCTGTATTACGGTCACTTGGAGCTCTGTGCACACTTTTGTGAAACACTACGCCCTGGATGTCCATGCCAGACAACATCCTTCTTTTGGCAGGACAATCCTCAATGGACTTCTGTCCTAAGTGAGAGCCTTTTTCCCTGCTGCCCTGCACAGGGTGTTGTTTTTCAGCTCAGTACTCTTCCACTAGTATGAATGAGTAGTGGAGATTTTTAGTCCAGGAAGATATGGAAATTACAAACCTACCGTAATTCTTGATCTTCTTGGACGAAGTCTCCGCCACTCATTCACATGCCTATCCACCATCCCCCAAGCTCACTCATCCTGTTTCTGGTCTTCACTCCCTCATTGGCTGGAATGTGAAGACACTGTTGAGTGGACCCTTCTTATACGGGTCATATGGACTATCTTATGTCCGGGTTAGATTAGTTTTCTAGATTAATTTATGCTGCATCTCCTCGGTACAAAAGGTACTGAGGCAGTTGGAGGGTTGATATTGAGATAGCCTATATGGCGTAAGCCAGTCTCGAGGCACCATGCATGCAAGGTCCTATCTCAACACCAACCCTCCTGAAGATTTTTGGCTCCCACTGGGTCCTAGCACCTCCGGCATAGTCCCACTAGTTTGAATGAGTGGCGAAGACTTCATCCAAGAAGATTAAGAATTACAGTAGGTGTGTAATTTCCATTTTTGTTAGATGATGTAGATGAGAACTCATTTTAGAGGCTGGAGAGTAAGCCCTCTCTATCAGATGAGCCTGTGGTAGAATGCCTTTCTTTAAGTCTCTGCTCAAAAATATGGGGTCTACCTTAGCCCTTCAGACTTCTGCTGTGGACCCAGGAAAACATTTGCATCTGCAATCTCTGCATGTCCCTGATATTCCTGTAGACCCAACACCGCCAGTGCAGACCTCTTTTTAGACCCATTCAGGCCTGCACTTATCCCTTCTGTGGTTAAGTCCATTGGTAGGAAGTATGCCCCTCCTATAGACAGGCCAATCCTAGCTTCCCAGCCTTTTGCGTATGTCCTTGTGGTGCTTGCGCAGTATGACAAAGCCATGCTCCTTCAGGAATCCACAGCATGGCCCATGATTAAGGAGTCTTGTAAGATCAACACTTTGAGGAAACAGGTTTTTACAGTAGCAACCTTGGGCATGTGTATTGCTAGTTACCAGGGCCATTTCTCTCAATATGAGTACACTCTCTGGCACTCACTCAAATCAATGGTCGAGAACCTATCGGAATCTGACGCCACCATGGAGCTTCTGCAGACTATTACCAGAGGCATAGACTCCAACAATCAGCAGCTGAAAGCTGCCATGGATGCCTCTGACGCTGCCTCTAGAGCAGCAGCAGCCAGGATTTGAACATGTCGGCATTCCTGGCTCAGAATTTCGGGCTTCTCAAATAATGCTTAGCAGAGCGTATGGATTTCACCTTTGATGGTGTTTATCTGCTCGGCCTCCAGGTGGCGCAAGCACTGTAGGCCACTCAGAAAACCAGAACTGCCATTAAAAGAGCCAGACTGGTTCCTGATGCTTCTCAGAGGGGCAGGAACTGCCAACAATTTCATAGCAGGCAGTCTTTTGAGGTAAGAACCAACAAGACTGTAACAAGAACCAGGCCCCTCTGCCACAAAAGAAAATGAAGCAGAAAGCACAGGGCCGAAAACACCCAGTGCCACCCCTTTGAAAACCTGGCCCAGGTCCCACCTCAGCTGCCTGAGGTGGATACCACTGTGCAGTGGGAGGCCGTCTGACTCAGTTTTACAAGCAGTGGAAATCCATTACAATGGACAAATGGGTCCTCAGGATTATACAAGAGGGATACTCCCTCAATTTCACAGAGCCCCCCCCCCCAGATCTTCCACCAAAGCAGCATCCCAGCCTGTCTGCTGCTCAGTAAGACCTCCTTGCTTCCAAGATTCATGGCCTTCTGAAAAACAGGGCAGTAGAAGTAGTTCCTCAGGGAGAATGGAACATAGAGTTCTACACCTGTATAGTGGTTATCATAGCTGCCTTACAAGCAGTTGACCCGGGTGTGTTGGTGGTAGAAACATAGAAACATAGAAGTTGACAGCAGATAAGGACTGCAAGGCCCATCCAGTCTGCCCCTTTCTTTTTCTACCTTATAATGTGCCATCAGCCTTTACTCTGTCAGTGGCCTGTCTATTCATACTCATTTGTATTGCTCCCTTATGCCTATCCCCATGCCTGTTTGAAGCCCTGCACTGTATTCATAGCCACCACTTCCTGAGGTAGGCCGTTCCATGCATCCACCACCCTTTCTGTGAAAAAGAACTTCTTCATATTACCCCTTAATCAGCCTCCCTCTAATCTCATGCTGTGTCCTCTTGTTCTGCTATTTTTCTTATATTGAAACATGTTAGACTCTTTCACCTTGTTAATGCCCTTAAGGTGTTTGAACGTTTCGATCATATCATCTCTCTCTCTCTCTCCTTTGCTCTAGGGTATACATATTGAGCTCCGTTAATCTGTCCTCATATGTCTTCTGATGCAGTCCCTGCGCCATTTTGGTTGCCCTTCTCTGGACTGCCTCAATTTGGTTAATGTCCTTGTGAAGGTGTGGCCTCCAGTACTGCATGCAGTACTCCAGATGGGCCCTAACCAGTGTCTTGTAAAGAGGGATTATTACCTCCCTCTTACGACTTGTGATACCCCTACTAATACACCCTAACATCCCTCTAGCCTTACCTGCTGCTTTAGAGGTCTGCTTGGATGATTTTCAGGTCATCGGTTATGATGATGCCCAAGTCTCTTTCTTCCTTTGTGACTGCCAGCAACTCCCCTCCCAGCCTATAAGTGGCTTCAGGGTTTCTCTTCCCTATGTGCATGATCTTGCACTTCTTTGCATTAAATCCCAGTTGCCACTCTTCTGACCATTTTGCTAGTTTATCCAGATCTCTTCTCATTCTGCCCACCCCATCTGGATCATCTACTCTGTTGCAGATCTTGGTGTCATCTGCAAACAGACAAGCCTTACCCTCTAGTCCATCTGCAGTATCACTGATGAAGATATTGAGCTGAACAAATATCTGTTCAAGGAGAAGTTCAAGATGATCTCTCTGGGAACATTACTTCCACTAATTCATCAGTATGAATGATTGGCATCCCTGGACATGGAGGACGCATACCAACACATTCCAGTGCACCCAGGTCACCACAACTACCTCTGTTTTGTGACCCTGGATCAGCACTACCAGTTCAGAGTTTTGCCCTTTGGGTTCTCCTTGGCACCATGAGTCTTTTGAAAGTGCTTCATGGTACTCGTAGCACATCTCAGAAAACCCAGCATTCAAGTATACCCATACCAGTACAATTTGCTCCTGGTGAGGACATCCAGACAGGGAACACAGGAAGCAATCGCCACAGCTTCTAGGTTCCTTGCTTCCATGGGGTGCTTCTGAACCTGAAGAAATCATGACTTCAGCCCTCCCAGCAGTGTCTCTTCATAGGAGCCCTACTGGACACTTTCAGAGCAAGGGCTTTCCTTTCAGTGAGTAGGAGGAATGACATTCTACAGATTACTCACTACACCAGGGAGAACAACTCAGTTTGAGCTATCTTGATGCAGCGAATATTGGGTCTCATTGCATCATCTGTCTTCCCGGTGCCTCTAGCCCGGCTACACATGAGGACCACACAGTGGATATTCAGCACTCAGTGGTCACCAGCCACACACGTGCAGTCCTTCTGCATTAAAGTGACTGAGCCCCTGATGAGGTCGCTAGCATGATGGACGTAGAAAGACAAGCTTCTTCAAGGTCTACCCTTTGCCCCACTGGAATCTCAGATCACCAGCACCATGGATGCATCTCTGATCAGCTGGGTGGCTCACTGTCAGGACCTCCACACTTAAGGAGTGTGGAGCCACGAGGAGTCTCATCTACACATAAATATCTTACGATCATTTGAAATTTGCCAGCAAATAAAGGCCTAGAGGTCTGTCAAGTCTGCTCGAATGTGCAGCTAGCACCCCTTATTCTGCAGCTGCCCCTCCCTTCCACCCTTCCCCTTCATTAACCCTCCCCCTTGTCCTGTCCCATCCCCTTTTGAAGCAGTCCACTCTTCTACTGGATACCACTTCTGCAGGTAACGCATTCCACCCAGCCACCTCCCTCTCTGTAAAAAGTGTCTCCTCATCTCCTCCTGAACCTTCCTCCCTCCAGTCTCATATCATGGCCCGGTGGCCTCCCTCCCTACTTTGAACAGCCCTCTGTACCTGTCTTGTTTATTCTTTTCATGTACTTAAAGGTTTCAATCATGTCCCCGTCCTTCCTCTCCTCCAGTGGTACATGTTCAACTCCTCAACCTCCCTCTCGTATGATAAGTCCCCCAACCCCTTGATCATCTTTGTCGCCCTGTGCTGCACCCCCTCCAGTGACTTAATGTCCCTCTTCAGATATGGGCGCCAGTACTGCAGGCAGTACTCCAGGTGCGGTCTAACTAATGACCTATACAGTGGCAGAATCGCCTCCTTCCTCCTCAAGGATATACCTCTTGCAATACAACCCAGCATTTTGATGACCTTTGCAGCTGCCTTCCTACATTGTGCCGAATTGATCACTTGACCCTGTAATGAGCACCCCCAGATCCTACTCTTTCTCTGTTTGGGCTAACTGCATTCCCCCCAGCTGGTAACTCCTCCTTGGATTCTTCATCCCAAAATGCAGCACCTTGCACTTTTTGGCATTAAAGCCCAGTTGCCAGGTGTCTGACCAGGTTTCAAGCTTTGCCAGATCATCCTGCAACCCCTCTCATCCCCCTAGGTCATCCACCACCGTTCCTACCTTGGTATCATCAGCAAACAGACTGATCTTGCCCTTGATGTCCCATGATATGTCTGCAATGAATATCCCAAACAACACTGGTCCCAACACCGAGCCCTGTGGAACACCGCTCGTCACTACCCTTGGGTGTAAGAGTCCCCCACCCATCTTGGAGATGAGAGTTGTCCTATACACTGTCCGAGCTCTGGAGGACATCCTCTGTTGCAAAAGTAATACTTCATCAGACGGACAACAAGGTTGTGATGTACTACATCAACAAGCAGGGTGCAGCCCACTCATGCCCTCTATGCTGGGAGGCCATGAAGGTGTGTGAATGGTGCCTTGAATGCGATACCTTCATTCAAGCAGTCTAGGTGCTGGGAATTCAGAACAATCTAGTGGGTCGCCTCAGCAGAAGAGAGGTGGATCCACATGAATGGTCGCTCGCTCCAGATGTCATGCAATCGCTATTTGATCAGTGGGGCAGTCCGGACATGGACCTTTTTGCATCCCAACTCAATGCAAAACTGCCTCTATTCTGCTCCAGAAATCCAGACCCTGGTGTTTTCCATCAGGATGCATTCAGACTGCAGTGGACAAGACACTTTCTGTACGCATTTCCTCCTCTTCCATTAATTCAGATGGTGCTACTCAAACTGGAGGCACAGGGAAGCAGGATGATTCTCATCACCCCTTTCTGGCCTCATAAGATGTGGTTTCTATTGATCAACAGGCTGTCAGAAGTCTCTCTGAGGCTGCTTCCTCTATAAACAGACCTCCTGACACAGGGACCCCTGGTTCATCCCAGCCTGCGTTCCCTCCATCTCCAGCCTGGCTCCTGAGGAGATAGAGGTGGGTAGGTTTAATGTCTCTTAGAATCTCTGAAAACCTCTTGGCAGCACATAAGCCCTAAACTAGGAAAACTTACACGACAAAGTGGAAGTAGTTTTCCATTTGGTTTGCAAAGTCCAGCCTGGATCTGTTTGGTTGCTCGCCTAATAAAGTGTTGGACTACCTCTTGAACCTGTCAAATGCAGGACTGCAATACTCAACAGTGAAGGTACACCTCTGCTCGATTTCAGCCTATCATGAACCACTGCAGAATATCTCACTGACTCAATTACCATTTGTCAAGAGACTCCTCAAAGGCATCATACATTCTAGGCACCCGGTCAGGAAACCAGTGGCCACGTGGAATATCAACCTTGTGCTGGACATGCTCAGCCATACTCCCTTTGAGCCTCTAGCCCCCTGCAACTTGAAGTTTCTGACCTGGAAGGCTGCCTTCCTAGTAGCCATTACCTCTGCTTGCAGAGTCTCTGAAATACATGCCTTGGTCACGGACCCCCCTTACACTGAATTTATGTATTTTTTATGTATTTATTACAGTCTCGGATAACACCATTTGAACTAGAAGCTCTTTACATAGGTTCCACATCATGTATAATACAAAAAAATCCACGTGGCCACTGGTTTCCTGACCGGGTGCCTAGAATGTATGATGCCTTTGAGGAGTCTCTTGACAAGCACAGGATCTAGAAGGCAGAATTTCACTGTTTGCTGATGACACAAAGCTCTGTAACAGAGTAGACACACCAGAGGGTGTAGACAGAATGAGAAGGGACCTGCAGAAACTTGAAGAATGGTCAAGGGTTTGGCAGTTGAAATTCAATGCAAAGAAGCGCAAGATAATGCATATGGGGCACAAAAACCCAGGCACAATATATCAGTTGGGGGGTGAGGATATACCATGCACCAAGCAGGAAAAGGGATCTTGGGGTTGTCATCTCTGATGACCTCAAGGTAGGAAACAGCGTGACAAGGCATCAGGTAAAGCAAATAGGATGCTGGGATGTATAGGCAGGGCATCACCAGCAGGAAAAGGGAGGTCATAATTCCGCTATACAAGACACTAGTGAGGCCCCACCTGGAGTATAGTGTACAGTTCTGGAGACCATACCTACATAAGGACATAGACAGGGTAGAGAAGGTTCAGAGGAGGGCAACAAAGATGGTGCATGGATTGCATCACAAGTCCTATGAAGACAGGTTGAAGGAACTGAACATGTACTCCCTGGAGGAGAGGAGGGAGAGAGGGGATATGATAGAGACATACAAGTATCTTACAGGGAGGAACAGGGTGCAGGAAAACACTATTTTTAAGCGAAAAAGATGTTCCAGGACTAGAGGGCATGGGATGAAGTTGGAGGGAGGATGATTCAGAGGAAACATGAAAAAGAATTTCTTCACAGAACGGGTGGTGGACAAGTGGAACACCCTGCCAGAGGAAGTGGTGGGGGCTGAAACAATCACGGGATTTAAGAATGCATGGGATAGACATAAAGGAATTCTAGAGGTCAGGGGTAAGGGAAAAGAGACTTCTAGGAAAACAAACTGAACTTACAAGCTCAAATGGGCAGACTGGGTGGGCCATAGGCCCTTATCTGCCGACACTGTCTATGTATCTATGTATCTATGTAAAGCAATTAGAATAATGTGAACAGTTCGCAAGGACAAGGTGGTTCTTAGGACTCACCCCAAATTCCTACCCAAGGTGGTCTCGGAATTTCACCTTAACCAGCCATTGGTCCTTCTGACCTATTTTTCCAACTTCCAGAATGAAAGGGAGTGCACTCTTTGCTCTCGGAATGTCAAAAGGGTTTTGCAATTCTACATTGGCAAAGTGAAAGACATTCACAAATCCAAGCAACTCTGTAGCATTCAGCATGGCCCAGCTGGGTCAGCCTGTTGCCATCAGATGCATTTTGGCGTAGTTGGTGGCACTCCTTCACCATTACTACTCGATGGGGCAGGTCACATTGGAAGGATGGGTTTATGCCCACTCTACCACAGCATCCGCAGCATCTCTGGCAGAGATTCGGAACATGCCCATGACAGATATTTGCAATTCAGCTACTTGGAGCTTGGTGCACACCTTTGTGAAGCACTACGCTCTGGATGTCCATGCTAGACAGCACACTTCTTTTAGCAGGACAATCCTTAATGGACTTCTGTCCTAAGTGAGCTCCATCTCCTTCCACCCTGCTTGGGGGATTGATTTCAGCTTGGTACTCTTCCATTGGTGTGAATGAGTGGTGGCAACTTTTAGTCCAGGAAGATATGGAAATTACGTACCTACCATAATTGTTGATCTTCTCGTACAAAGTCCCCACCACTCATTCACACAGCCACCCACTAACCCCTGAGCTCATTTACTCTGTTTCTGGTCTTCACTCCCTCATTGGCTTAGGCTGTGAAGACATTGTTAGGTTGATCCTTCTTACACGGGTCATACAGACTATCTTATGTCTGGATTAGGTTAGTTTTTAGGGCTGTGGGTGGAGCCTACAGCACTATTGTGATCGCTTAGTAGCTCTAAAAATGGCCGATCATGGAATCTTCCATTGGATTTTGGAAGTATCCTTCCGAAAGTCCAAAGGAGATTAAAACCCTCCACCATGATCAGCTGCTATGGAATAACAGCCGCACTATTTCGGCTGTTACTTCTGCATTCCATGGCATGAACTGCACATGCGCAACTTGCATGCATGCATGCATGCACAGTTCTACTGGCGCCGTCATGTGAATGGCAAAATGCCATTCATGCAACTGCACATGCGTAAGTGCCACACATGCGCAGTTGTGCCACTGCCGCCAGCTCCACTGCATTCTGTGGCTCTCCCCCACCTCATGTGGCACACTGGAAGCCCTCCCCAGTGAGCCAAAATAAAATTAATTTTACCCCCACCACCAGTTCACAGCATTCTCTGCCACCCTCAACTTATGTGGCACACTGGGAGCCCACCCAGTGTGCCCAAACAATAATTTACCCACTGACATTGTGGTGCCCAGTCCCCATGTTGGCATTATGTGGACCCCCCAACACACACACACTCATGCGGCACACTGGGAGCCCACTCCAGTGTGCCTACCTATTTTGTGTTCCATTTTCTTCCCCCACCAACATTGGGGTGCCCAATCCCCATGTTGGCATCATCTACATCCCCCACCATTCATGTGGCACACTGGGAGCTCACTTCAGTGTGCCCAAATGGTTTTTCTTTTTTTTTTATGAAAAGGTCCCTCGTTTTCACTGCAGTCCCCCCCTTACCCCATACTTACCTCTGAAGGTTAGCACTGTCTTGTTCTCTGGACCAGGACAAAGTCTGCACTCTTCAAGGCCGAACCGCAAACTAAAGAATCCAAGGTAAGCAAGCTATAATGCCATTCAAAGAGGTTTTCAACTTATGCTCATAAGTCAGAAATTTCTTTGAATTTTTGCCCCAAATTTTCAACATAGGGTTCTTGGGACCCCAACTTTTGAAAACTGTCACTGTCATTTTGTTACTCGGTCCCGAAAGGTGATTTCACAGTCCCTGCACGGAATCGCCTTTTTGGGACTAATTCATGAAATGACAGTGCCACTGTTCATGAGGTGGGGTCCCAAAAAGCCCATGTTGCAAATTTGGTGAAACAATTAAAAAAAATTAATGTGTTATGAGTGTGCGTTGCACAGTTTCTACACATGCTCCTAACTTTGCCAATTTTTAATATTTTCACTCCACATTTTTAACATTGGCCTTTTTGCACACCTCCTTCAAAAGAGTACAGCTGTCATTTTCCACATCCTGCTCAAAACATGTTTTTGCGTCTGCAGCACAGAATACCATGTTCGCTTTGCGAAATCACCTTTCCGAACAAGTGACCAAAATGACGCTGGCATTCTTCATGAAGAGGGTTCCCAAAAAGGTCATGTTGAAAATTTGGTGCAGCACCTCCAAAAAATGGCCAAGTTACACCCGGGCGTTGAATAATTTCTATGCACATGTGTAACTTTGGTCACTTAATAACTCTTCACAGCCTGATCGGCTCTGGCTAGAGCTTGTCTAGGTTAATTTATGCTGCACCTCTTCAGTCAAAAAGGTACTGAGGTGGTTGCAGAGTTGACACTGAGATAGCCTATATGGGCATGAGCCAGCCTCGAGGTGCCGCGCATGCATGGTCCTACCTTGGAACCAGCTCTCCTGAAGATTTTTGGCTCCTGCTGGGTCCTAGCACCTCTGGCATAGTCCCATTAGTGTGAATGAGTGGTTTAGACTTCATCCAAGAAGATCAACAGTTACAGTAGGTACATAATTTCCATTTCACAGCTATAGGTGTATCTTTACCCTCTGTCTTGTAGGCCTCTGAAATGCACTCAGTGATCCTTCTGGAAATGATCAGTTAGACACTTTTTGACCTCTTTTCCTGGACTGATGCAAGGCAAATACACTCAAAGACTGTATGTTATTTGGTTCTACTCGGGTAGTGTCTTATGACTTTTCAGATATCTAGTGTATAAAAACAGTGCTCTAGGTCCGATGTATGTTTGTAACAGAATAAAGGAAGCACCCGTTCTTGAATCAGATACAAGGCCAAATTGACTTTGGAAACAAACTCTGATGCTGTATGGAGCACAATCTTGTCTTAATGAAAAAACAAAACAAGTACATCTCCAAAATAGATAAGGCTTCAGCTCACAAACCTTCCTCTCTAAGGTAATGGCTGCTAGAAAAGCCATCTTTACAGTAAACCATCATAGGTGTACTGTGGCTAGAGGCTCATGCGACTTTTTAGTCAAGGCATTGAGGACAAGGCTCAGATTCAAAGTAGGTACATGTCTTTTGACTGTTGGTCATTGCAGAGAGCCTGAAAAATATTGGCAATACATGGATGTGCCCAATGGTTGAGTCTAAGAAGAGCACAGCAATGTACCCAACAGGGCAGCGTATACCATCAGTGTTGCTAAAATGAGTCCTATGGAGACTCCTTATTGAAAAAAGTCAAAACTGCAAAAAATCGTGGAGAGAAAGATCTTTGACTCATTCATCCAGTGCAGATAACACTTGAAGATGTGGAGAAAAGCCTTGTTAGTGGACTGTCTCTAAGACTTGAGGAGGACAGTCATGTCTGCAGTGGAACAACGCTGCTCTAGAGAGCACCATTCAAGTTCCACACCATCAACTCAGGTTAGGGAGGTTGGGATGTCTGGCTTATCTTGGAGACAGAAGGTCCTCCTGGAAGGGAAAAGTCCTGTGCAGTTCCACAGAAAGGCAGAGAATTTAATGAACTATGACCTCCAAACCCAGTAAGTGGCTATATAGATCATATGGATCTTGTCCTAAATAATCTTAAAGATCTCTCTCCAATGAATGGAGATGGATGGGAAAGTATAATATATGTACATTGATCACTCCAGACTGAAAGCATCCACAGCCAGGCTTTTTTTGTCCTGAAATAGTATCTGGTCACTTTGTGATTGTACCTTGAGGGAAACAAGTCCATGCCTGGAGTGAACAGCCTCTAGCTATCTGCTTAAAAATCTCTAGATTCAAGCCAGCCCTGTGGCATTGAGGGTTGAGGCACTGCACACCTTACCTCAAGCTGCGCCGGCGACCCGGGTTTGGGAATGACCTCGGTCTATCGGGGGGGCCGGCATGGGGGGGTGGGAGGAGTGGGATTGAGCAAGCTGTCAGGCTGCTTGCCTCTCCTGGGGGTGGTAGGGGTGGGCTGTTGCCCCTCCCATTGTCCCTTTCCCACCACATGGAGATCTGGTGGGGTAACGTAGGTGGTGGGAGGCGGCACATCAGGTGGAAGGAAGGGGCTAGGTTGGCTTCTGGTGTGCATGTGCACCTCCATGCGCACGTACAGCCAGGTGCCAGGGCCCCTGGGGGAGAAGGAATGGAAGAAAACCCAGAAACACAACATTAACACTTGAATAAAAAAAATCTCTAGATTCAGACTATTCGCTGGCAGAACAGTATTCCTGCTGACTGAGTCAATCTGCTTTTTTCCCCCCAAGAAGCCCATAATGTAGACAGGTGAAATTAACAATAAATTGTGCTTCATCCTCCCAGGTGGCATGTTAATTACTTCTCCAAAAAATGGTCTTGCTGCAAGTGCTGCCTTACTTGTTTACATACACCACAGCTCTGTTCTTGCTGACTGCCAACATCTGACAATGGTGAAGTGATATAATGCTAGACAGACTGCCCTGAGCTCCAGCACATTGATATGGAATCCCTTGTCATAGTCTACCTACTTGTCTTGGAGTGTGAGGTCTGATGACCATCCCTGGAGGTCTGTGATCCACTGAACCTTGATAGCAGGGAGCAGGTGAACTCTCAATGTCCTTGACCCATCTGTCTGAAATATTACATCTCATGCCTGTATGAAATTCTGCAACCTTCCTTGTATGAGGCTCGGAGGGTGGGCAAGCATACCCTCAGAAGACATTAGAGTATTTCTGGTCATAGTCAGCCCTACCCCTGTTGTTGTTACTTCCTCCTCTGAACTGGTTCTGCAGGACGTACTGTACAGTCTTACACCTGTAAACTGTACTGTAGTCCAAAAGATCAGGTACCAAGATCAAAAGACAGACAAGGGTCATAGAATCAGTTTTGGCCCTTTTGTAAAACATAGAGCTACAGTACCCATTGCTCCTTGTCTGTCTTCTGATCTGGGTGCCTGATCTTTTGGATCTTTGCAGATTATTTTATCTCCTTCAGTAGAGTCTGGCCAAAAAGAAAATTTCCATTGTAAAGAATCTATAGCAAAAGCATTTTGGACTGCATATCTACACTCCACAGCTTGAGCCACAGAGTCTGGCATGAGGTAGCATTGACCATAACTCCCCGGTTTTGCAATTTTTGATGCAACGTCACAGACATCTACAAGATAAGCTGCTGTAAGCTCAAACAAGCTCACCTTTTTAGCAGTCATACTTCTGACCATTCCTCCAACCTTGCCAAATTCCTTCTCATCCTTTCCACCCCCCTTGTGTATCAACCCTGTTGCAGATCTTTGTGTTGTCTGCAAAGAGGCATACTTTGCCTTCCAGTCCTTCTGCAATGTCAATTATAAAGACATTAAAAAGGACCAGACCCAGTACTGAACCCTGCAGTACCCCACTAGTAACCCCCCTTTCTTTGAAGTGGACTCCGTTTACTGTTACCCTCTGTGCCCTGTTGTCCAGCCAATGTTTTACCCAGGCTACCACCCTGGGACCCTCTCCCAGGCTGGCTAATTTGTTTATTAATCTTTTGTGTGGGACTGTGTCAAATGCCTTGCTAAAGTCTAGGTAGGCCATGTCCACCTCCCATCCCTGGTCTACTACTTTGGTCACCCAGTCAAAGAAATCGATTAGATTCTTCTGACATGACCTTCCCACTCTGAATCCATGCTGCCTTGGGGCCTGTGCCCCACTAGCCTCTAGGTACTCAACAAGTCTTTCCTTCAGAAGTGATTCCTTCATTTTCCCTACCACTGAGGTCAAACTGACAGGTTTGTAGTTTCCTGCCTCAATCTTGCTCCCACTTTTGTGAAGGGGAATCGCATCTGCCCTCCTCCAGTCCTCAGGTACCACACCATCCTCCCATAATTTGTTAAAAAGGGTAGTCAGTGATGTCACTAGTTCTCCCCTTAGTTCTTTTAGAATTCTGGGGTGAATCCCATTGGGCTCCATTGCTTTGTCCACCTTCAGTATTTGGAGTTCTTTCAGAACCCATTCAGTATCCCTGCTTTTTCACATTCCCTCTCTACCCACCTCCCCTTTATCAAGCCTCACTATCACTCCCGTTGTCTTTTATTCTCTCCCTAATGTACCTATAAAAGGTTTTATCCCCCTTCTTAACTGAGTTGGCTATCTTTTCCTCGGTTTGGGCCTTTTCTATTTATTTATTTTATTTATTTATGTGAGTCTAGGATTACAAAGTACTTTTGAGCTGGGGCTCTTTTACAAAGGTTCCATGTCATTGAGTACAGGCATACAGTTTCAATTACAGTATAGAACAATCAGTAACACTGATGGTCGTAACATGTTATTACAAGGATTACTACATGAAACACAGGGAAGTGTACACAAACAGGGGGAAAGCAGGGTTTTAAATAATTGATTAGCAGTTTTTTTCTTGGGACAATGCTAGCTGTACAGAAAGTATTTATATAGGTTTTCTAGAAGTGTTATGTTTGTTAAACACAGTGAAGCAAGTGCTATGCATTTTCATAATGATTTAGCACTTTTATGAGCAAAACGCTAATCAATTTTTGGAGTTAAATAAATCCCTGGAAAGGAGAAATGAGAGGTGGGGAAAGGAGAGAGCGGGGGGATGAGACAGGGGCCGGGGTATAGCAGCCTAGGGGCCTTTGTCAAGGACGGACAGGGATAAGTACATCAGATGGACTGTGGTGGAGGCAAGTGCTAGATGGAGGGACAACAACAGGCAGCAGAAAACAAAGAGCAGCAAGGTGGGAGTACTGATTAGTCATGGCAGTCACAGGTGCTGGAGGCAAGAAAAGCGAGGTGAAGCTTGGACTTAAATGCACCCAGGGTGGGTGAGGCAGAGATGTCACAACTGAGACTATTTAGCCAGCTGGGTGCCCTATATGCAAAGGACCTTTGGCCTTGGGATGTGCAATGGCGGAGGATTTGCAGGAGCTGAGGTTTAGACCTCCTGGTGTTGCAGTTGTTGTTTCTGAGTTTAAGGAGAGAGTAGACACCAGGAGGAGCACTGCCCATCATTATTTTCTTTGCTGTGATGCAGGTTTGATATTTTATTCGACTGTTGAGTTGCAGCTACCCAGTTATCGAGTAGAGGTCACAGGTATGGGTGAGATGGTGAAATCCGGTGACAAGTGTACAGGCTTTATTGAGGGAGGTAGAAACACATTTGAGAGAGGAGGCAGTGCCGGAGCCATAAATAATGAGTCTGTAGTCAATGATTCTAACAATGGAGCTCTGGACAGCAACTGATCATACTTCAGGGGTTAGATGTTTCCTGTGATGGAACAGTAGACCCAGCCTAATGGTAACAGCTTTCGACACAGTATTAATGTGGGCAGCATAGGAGAGGTGGGAGTCAGGGGTGATGCCAAGGTATTTGAAGGACTGGATTTGTTCAAGAGTGACTCCTTGCTTGGTTTTGATGAAGAGGTGATACTGTTTATTTTTGTTGTGAGAGCTGCTGAAGATCATGGTCTTCATTTTTTATTCTGGTTTAGGATCAGTTTGTGCTTTAAGAACCAGTTTTCGACTGATGTGAAGCTATGCTGGAGGTTTTCTTGCAGTTGTTTTGGATCATGGTGGGAGGCTAGGATTACAGCATCATCTGCGTAGAGTATGATTTGCTGTGGACAGGAATCTGGTAGTGAGTTCAGGAACAGGCTAAAGAGGAGGGGGGCCCAAAATAGAGACCAGGAGGACACCAGAGCGGACCGGTCTGACATCTGAGAGTGCGTGAGCAATTTTCACTCTGAGACTGGTTGTCTAGGTAGCTTTTGAACCAGTTTACAGAGTTGGGCGAGAGCCCCGCTTTCCAGAGCTGGACAAGTAGGAGGCCGTGGTGGACGGTATCAAAGGCCTTTGTTAAATCAATGAAGGTGTCACAGATTCTCTCAGCAGGTCAGCCCTCTACTCCCAAAGTGCCAAACTCTGAGCATAGAATTTTGAATAGTGAACAGTACAAGGTAACCCTCTGGTCTGTTTTGTGGGTTCGAGTCACCTTAGTCTCAAGTTCTGGAGGGATTCAAACTGATAACCTCTTGTTAGTGTACCCAATTATCAGGTTCAGATAATTCTGTCTCCGGGGGGCCAGATATCTTTGCCTATGGGCACCTAACCAGGTCTACAAATTGAACCCTTAGAACTCTATGCAATACCTTAGAGAACTCTATCTGTTACCCAGTTTGGTATCACAATAAGCTCATACACAGTGTGAACTATAACCTTTAAAGCTTCACTTATAAAAGTAAAAAAGAAATTTCAAGGCACACTAGGCAATTTCCATTTTTAAAATTTATATCTTTACTTTAAAATAGGTAAAATATGAAAACAGTAAAATACAGAACAAAATATCCAAACACATACCATCTTAAAACAAACAGGTTTAAAAGTGCAGATTCCTACAAATAATAACACTCAGACTAGTCTTGTCTAAGGTCCTTACGTCTTAATCTTTCAGTGCTTTGATGTTCCTCCTCTCTCAGTCAGCAATATATGAAAGTGTCTGTGTGTCTACTAAGGTTTGCTCGGTACGTTTAAAAACAGTCCTGAGCCGGCCTTCTCTCTGAGGTCACCTAACTCCGCCTTGGTGTAACAAAATCTATATTTTATAACACATGATGGCCTACTAAGATATTTAAAAAAATAATAGATGGCATAATAAATCTCCTCTCTTTATGTAACTAGTCAAAACTGGTCTGTGATTTGTTTCACCTGGACATCAAAAGTCTCTTTGATGTAAGTCAATGTATATAACATGCAAATGTATATTAGACTCCTTAATTTCATCTGGGATCTGGTATCTAGACATCAAGGGTCTCTTTGATGAAATGAGCTGGCTTCCTGGGAGGATATCCATAACACTGGCTAGTGTCCCTTTTCTCAGGAGACCTAGGGCACATCAAAGGATTTCCCTGAGGGCATTATAAAATGGATATCTTGGTTCCTGCCTTCAAAGCAACCTAAAAAGATAATTGCACCTCAGATATCTGCAGTTTAAGCTACCTCCTGTCCATTGAACTTATCCCTGGGGGGGGTGATGTGTCAATTTCAGCAAGCCAGCATTTCCTTCTGCCACAGTCCATCATACATTTTTTTATATTAAAAAAAAATTATACAGGGATCAGAACCAGCTGTCCAAGTGTGACAATTCCTCCCCACCTAGACTGAATTTGGAGGTCTATCTCCTGCATGGGATGAGCTTCCCAAATCACTTCACTCTCCTCATACACACGGGATGACCCATCTGAGTTCTGATTGGTCATTCCAGCCCTAAGTAGAATGGTCATATCATTATCCTTGCAAAGCAAGACTTCATCTTAGTAATTGACCATTGTTTTTCCCATCTACATGAGCCAAACTAGGGGGTTGTGGTCAGTCTGCACCACAAAATGCTGCCCATACAAGTATGGTACCAATTTCTTTAGGGCCCACACTATGGCAAGACACTCCTTTTTCACCATGGAGTATGACTGCTCCCTGAGAAGTAATGTTTTGCTCAGGAAGGCTATGGGGTGGTCCCTCCCTTCATTGGATGTCAGGCTCAGTACTGCCCCAATACCCATGTCTGAGGCATCAGTCTGAACTATAAAGGTTTTACTATAGTCAGGATTCATCAAAACAGAAGCATTGCACAGTGTCTCCTTTAGTTTGGAAAAGGCTTCATCACATGGCTGGGCCCCAGGTAATTTTCTTGGTTATCCTTTTCTTTGTCAGGTCAGACAGGGGAGCAGCCAGGGCACAGTAATTGGGTACAAATTTTCTATAGTACCCTGCTTTTGAGTTTCTGTTCTGGGCTATGCCTGGATTACCTCTATTTTTATTTGGCTAGGATGGAGCTGTCCTTGGCCTACTACATGCCCGAGGTATGCCACCTCTCTCATGGCCACCTGGAACTTCTCAGCTTTGACAGTGAGCCTGACCCTCTGTATCCTGTCCAGCACTTCCCTAAGGTGTGACAGGTGTTCCTTCCAGCTGGTACTAAAGACGCCAATGTCATCCAGGTACGTCACAGCGTACTCCTCAGCACCATTTAACACGTGGTTCACCAACCTTTGGAAAGTGGCCAGGGCGTTCTTCATTCTGAAAGGCATTACTTTGAACTCAAATAAACCTATTGGAGTGATGAAGGCTGACCTCTTCCTAGCTCTGTCTGTCAACTCTACCTGCCAATACCCCTTTGTCAGGTCAATGGTTGTAAGGTAGGTCACCCTCCCTAACTTGTCCAGGAGTTCGTCTGTCCGGGGCATCAGTTGGGCACCTTACTTCATGACTGCATTCAGTCCACGATAGTCTGCACAGAAATGATTCAAGCCATCTGGCTTGGGGACAGGGACTACGGGTGAGGCCCAGGGACTGTGGGATCTCTGGATTACCCTTAAATCCAGCATCTCCTCCACTTCCCTCCTAATGTCCTTGTAGACAGCCTCTGACACCCGATATTCTGTCTGCCGTATGGGCGTCGATGTCCCTGTCTCCACATCGTGTGTCACTAAGGGGGTTAGTCCAGGCTTGGTGCTAAACAAGGGGGCAAAGTCTGCTAAAACCTCCCTTACTTTCTGGATCTGGCCCGGGGTCAGCTGGGGAGACAGTTTTACTGCCTCTACAGAGGACTCTCGCTCACTCTCTTCCAGTAAATCCAGAAGGGGGTCTCCTTTGTCCGTCCACTCCCCATGACTACACACTGCGAACACCATGTCAGCCCTATTTGCATATGGCTTCATCATGTTGACATGGTACATCCTTTCTGTCTGTCTTCGGTCAGGTAACTCCACAATGTAATTCACATCATTTACCTTTCTAACCACTTTGTACGGTCCTGCCCACTCAGCTTGCAGCTTGTCTTTCCAGTCCGGAATAAGGGCCATGACTTCCTTACCCACCATGTATGAGTGAGCTCTGACTCTGCAGTCATACCATACTTTTTGTTTCTGTTGGGCGGCTGCCAGGTTGCTCTGGGCTGTCCCCATATGCTCCTTCAGCCTTTCCCTAAACCTAAGGATGTAATCTACAAGGGGAGTTCCCTGGGTAGTGTGCTTGTCTTCCCAGTCCTCCCGGATCAAGTCTACAGGCCACGTACCCGGCATCCATACAAGAGTTCAAAAAGGGAAAATTCTGTTAACTCTTGAGGAACATCCCTGTATGCAAACAACAGGTGGGGAAGGTATTTCTCCTAGTCCCTCCCATGCTGTTCAGAAAATTTAGTTATTTATTTAGTTGTTTAACCAGGTATAGCACATTAAGCTGAAAGCTTTTTTACAGGAGCGACCTGGGAGCACAAGGAGGTTAAGTGACTTGCTTAGGGTCACACAGTATGCAAGTGGAAGCTGTGGGATTCAAACCCAGGTCTGGTCTGTTGGATGTCACCAGATTTGCAGCTCAGAGCCTTAGACCACTGTGCTATACTGCCTTTATATATGCCAGGAGCATTGATTTTAGGGCACCATTGAATCATTCCACAAGCCCATTGGCTTGTGGGTGATATGGTGTTGTGCATCTCTGCACCGGCCCACACTTCTCCCATAAACATTTCATCAGGTCTGACATGAAGGAACCCCCTCGATCAGTGATTACCTGCTGTGGAAACCCAACATGGGAGAAAATCCGAAGTAAGGCATCTGCCACTTTGTCTGTCCTCAGTGAGGATAGGGCGACTGCCTCTGGGTACTGGGTGGCATAATCCACCACAGTCAGGATGACTCTCTTCCCTGAGGAGTTGGGGGTATTTAAAGGCCCCACAATATCCATTCCCACCTCTGGAATGGCTCCTCCACTATGGGCAATGGAATCAGGGCAGCTCGGGTTTACTTGCCTGCCTTCCCTATTTCTCGGCACCGGTGACAAGACCTGCAATACTCCTTCACCTGCTGGGTGAAGTTAGGCCAGTAGAAATTCTAGGCCAACCGCTGCATAGTGCACGCGATTCCCAGATGACCAGACAAGGGAATATCACATGCAATTTTGAGCAACTGCTCACGATACCCCTGGGGAACGACAAGCTGCCTGCCTAACATCCCTCCCTCTGTCTGTACTACCTGCGTATTCATAAGTCCATTTTTCCAATAAGCCTTATGTCTGCCATCACCTCCCTGTGTGCCCTCTGTGTCTGCCCAAGCCCTCAGCTTCTCTAAACTAGAGTCACTCCTCTGAGCAGCTGCAAACCCCTCACACAGTCCCAAGACATGGGACAGGTCCCCTTCAGTCGATAAACTAGGGTACCTAGCACTAGCGTTAGGGCCCTCAGGATCACTGTCAGTCCCAACCCTCTGACAAGGGTCACCCCTCTCTCTTTGGAATAACCCTCTGTAGCTGTGTGGTTACTGGCTACTGGGGAAATTTCTACCCCCTTTTTTATCAGTCTCCCCATCTGGAGACACAGGCTGGGTAACCAGCCTCTCAATAGTTTCCACACTGGTTTCTGTGGGGTTCAGGGAACTGCAATTTTCCTTTGCTGCCTGGCTATGGGTAACTGCACATACCATCCCCTGTTGGAGATTGTTACCCAGGATCACATCCACAGCTAGTGTATTGGCTACAGCAACCTGTTGTACAGTTCCCCCTGTTTCACCTCAGTCCAGGAGAACACTAGTAAGGGGCAATGTTTTCTCCCTGCCCGTAAAGTCCTGTACAGTTACGTATTTATTGGGTATAAGCTAACCAGGCTGTACCAGATCCCTCTTTACCAATGTCATGGATGCCCCTGTGTCCCTTAACCCCTGCATCTGTACACCATTTACTATGACTGGGTGCATGTGTTCCCTCATGTTCACTGGCATGCTCACAGGGACACACAAACAACCCACTTCTTTCCTGGTACCATGTTGTGTATTATTGCTCTCCTTTTTGGGGCACTGTCTGGCAATATTTATTTATTTATTTAGCTTTTGTTTACCGGGTAAGTACACTAGACAAGTATTATGCCTATTTTCAGGAATGACCCGGGAGAGTACAACATAATGGTACAAAGACAACATATCAATATACAAGTTGACAGCATGGGCATAATGGTACAAAGACAACATATCAAATACAAGTTGACAGCATGGGCAATATAGGAGGGAAATACTGAGGACACAACCGCATAATAACAGCAAGACAAGATGAGGGAATACAGTTAGCACATATTACAGAGAAGTAAGAAGCAAGGTACAGTGGGCACATATTACAGGGAAGTAGAAGCAATGGTACAGCATATGGTCAATTGGTTACGAGTAAGGTGAGTCAATAATATATGGAAAGGATTTCGGTTTTACAGGGCCAGGGGACTGCAGGCCAATGGTTCTATCCAGGACAGGTGGTAGTAGTGGAGTGGTGTGGGCAGCAGGAGAGTCTGGGCAGCCCTGTAAGAGACTAGGAGGCCCTGTGGAGGCTGGAACAGTCACATGCTGAGTCTTGTTTCAAGAAGTCCCACAAGGATTTTCGGAGGCACTGATGGGAGGGGGCCAGGCGAACTGGTTCAGGGAGGGAGTTCCAGAGTTTAGGCGCACACACAATGAAGTCCCTAGCTCCCATGAGGGTTCTTGTGGCAGGGACTTTGAGCAACCCCTGGGCTTGAGACCTTAGCGAGTAGGGGGAAAAGTCAGCTGGTGGAAGGAGCTGGGCCAGTCCCAATGAAGTACCCAAACTGATCACCTTGCCCGTAAGACAGCCTATCCCAAAGTCCAGGTATCTGGCTGGGGAGAGCCACCGGAGTTTATTATAGAGCTCACAGCGATGGGTGAGGCGGGGAGCCACTAGGGCAAAACGACAGATATTGTTGTATGCCATATGCCACCTGGAGAGATGAGCCTTCGTGGAGCAAGCAAAGATATGCAGACCATAGCCAAGTGAGGGAAGAATGACTCCTCTCGCTAGGGCAAGCCTGGCCACAGGGGTAAGGTTGTACTTGGCCCTGTAGGCCAGTCCCAGCTTGCAGTTTACTGTTTTGCAGGCTTTAGCAATGTGACTTCCCATATCAAGTTGAGGGTCTAGGGTGACCCCTAAGTACTTGACCGAGTTCATTACTGGGAGGGAGGAGCCGTCCAGATTGATAATGTTCAGGGGGGATGTTGAAGCTTTGATTTTGGCAGTAGAGCCAAAAAGCATAGCCTGTTTTTTTTTTTAGGGTCAAGACCAGTTTATGGTCCGTCACCCAGGTCAGGACCTTAGTGAAGTCCTCGGACAGGCTCTTGGTGAGAGTGGCCATGTCGCTGGAGTGGGCCAGTATCACCAGGTCATCTGCATATAGGACAGTTCTACAATTTGTAGTCACTGTAGGCAGTTGATTGATGTAGAGAGAGAAGAGAAGGGGACCAAGGACCGAGCCCTGGGGGACCCCTGATGTGACCCCTGATGTGACCGGAAGGGGTATGGACAGGACTTTATTGAAGCAGGTCCATTGCATTCTGCCATGCAGGTAGCCCAAAAAACATTTCATAGCAGTAGGGGAAAAAACAAGTGACCCCAGCTGTTGGCGGAGCAGTGCATGGTCAACAAGGTCAAAGGCTTTGGATAGGTCAATAAATATAGCTCCAGAGAGCTTGCCTTGGTCCATGGCTGATCTGATGCCAGTAGTGACCTCGATTAGGGTTGTGGAGGTGCTGTGCCCCCTACGAAAGCCATGCTGGGTCGGGAATAGCAGCTCGTGATGCTGGACATACTCAGAGAGCTGTTCAGCCACTATTTTTTCGAGGAGCTTGCTAAGGGACGAAAGGATAGCAATCGGACGATAGTTGTCTGGTATTTTAGGGTTACCCTGGTTCAGAACAGGGACTATCCTTGCTTCCTTCCATATATCAGGGATGGTCCCCAATGACAGGGATAGATTAAAGATATGGGCTACTGGGGAGGCAATGAAGGGCCCCAGTTTTGAAGCTTGGGCTCCATGTTATCTAGGCAGGGCTTGAGTACTGGGAGAGTCCAGCTAGGTGTCTCTGTGTGTCAGAGATTGTCACCGCCCTGATGTGAGATAATTGACGTGAGGGGTGATCCTCCTCCCAGTTGGGGGGGGGAGGTCATCCCCACGCTAGGAGGGAAATGAGCAGTGAGGGCCAAGAGGTCGGAGAAGTGCGTGTTTAGAGAGTTGGCAATGGTGAGGGGATTATTGCAGGAGGCGCCTTTTAAAATCATATCAGTTACCCCTGGGTGGGAGGAGCCGCTGACTAGGGTTTTTATATTTCTCCAAAACCTCCTGGGGTCATTAGCAGAGTTAGTGAGAGCAGACTTGCAGAAGTCATTTTTAGCACTCCTGGTAGCCTTTTTGCACTCATTTCTGAGGCGTCTGTATTGTTGTAGCATAAAAGGGTCACGAGACAATCTGGAGTTAGCCCAGCACTTGTCCCTGGCCCGCATTTGGGCTAGGAGACTCCCGTGCAACCAGTGGGTGGCTGTCCCCCTCACCCTACGTGTGATCATTGGGGCATGCTTGTCTTGAAAGGCCCCAAAGATGGTTAGGAAATGGGAGGCTGCCACCGAGGGGTCATTAGCTCTTAACACATCAGACCAGTCAGTGAGCCTTAAGTCCTCAAGGAACTCTTCAGGATCAAATCTAGCAAAGTTCCTGACATGCAAGATCTTGTGTGGGATTTTAGGGGAGGAGACTTTCCACACACAGTAGACCGGAGAGTGGTCGGAGATTGCATCAGAAAGTGTTCCCACAGAGGCGATCCTGTCTGGACGGTTTGTCAGGATCCAGTCCAGGAGGGAGCTGGAGGAACCATTGGCCGTGCGCCTGGTAGGCTCCTGTATGAGCTGGGTCAGGGAGAGATTAGCAAGAAGGGACTTGGCCTACCTTCCAATCTCACTGGTCCAGTTTAGGTTGACGTCTCCCATGATTATGAGTTCATTGTCACCAATGCTGGAATCAACTGAGTCCAGAAGATGGGTCAACCCTGGGAGCCCACCTTTGGGGGGATTGTACGTGCAGACCAGATGAAGTTTTTTGGCATCCCCTAGTAGGAGGAGCACATGTAGCACCTCACAGGAGGACACATTTGATTGCTGGAGGACTACTGGGGAGACCTTGAGGTGACACTGTAGTAGATCAGGATACCACCCCATCTTTGTCCTCGCGGTCCTGTTGAATAAAGTCATAGCCTGGGAGAGCACATGCTGGAGTCAGGGATCTTGGGTTTAAGCCAGGTCTCTGTCACGCCGAGGATATCAGGTTTATAGAGTGCCGTCCATGAGACAAGCTCATCCCGGTTAGGTATCAGGCTCCTGATATTTAGATGTGCCACTTTTAGACCCTCGGCCATCTCCCAACCGGGGTGGGATTGAAGGGGCCGGGGTATTTGGACCAGGATTAGTTTCAATGTCCCCCGACAGTAGTGTTAGCACAAGGAGGAGCCAGAACAGACACCATCTCATAAAAGATAGGCCATTGGCCGGGGTATGGGCACGAAGTCGTTTTACCCTGACAGTGTGCATTAACCTCCTAAGGTTAAGGCAGAAGGAGGGGCAGGGGAGGGTGTGGGGGTCCTCGAGGATGTTGGAGAAGGTGAAATCGGACACCCCAGGGAAGGGAGAATTCTCCCGGTGCCCCCCCGAGGTGGACAGGGGAGTGGTGGCCACATAGAGCAGGGTGAGCCATAGTTCCAGACCCACTAGGGCCGATGCCCTAAAGATGACAGGCAGAACGCCCTGGACCATCTCATGGGGGGTTCGCCCACCCTCCCAGAGTGAGAAGGAAGGGAGCCTGAGCCACATCTGGGCAGGAGACGTTTGTCGGGCTAGGTTGTTTAGCCTAGCAGCAGTGGAGAATGAGGAGCAGCTGACGGGAGGGGGATGGAATAGCACCTGGGGATTGGTGGAATATCAGGCTATCAGTAACAGGCCTGGGGGATTGCTAGAGAAGCCTAAATTAGTCCGTTGAGTGGTACACATACGATATACACAGTGATTAGCCCGATTAATCCCATCTGGGAACAGCAAGCTACAGTAAGGGCCAGGTAGATATACCCAGTTTCCTTACACAACCAACATTCAGTTTTTCACGCAGAGAAATCTTTTCTCTGAAACCTGGGGCTAACTGGTTTTGGGGGAGACAGTGAGGGTTTTAGCTGCCCTGAAGGTGCTCTTTTCCCTTTCTGCACTGCCACACCTGCCCCGTTCACTCTCAGAGCAGGTCTGCTCTTGGCATAGCTTTCCGAGAGTTTAGCAACCTCTTGCACTGTTTTTGGATCTCAGTCCTCTAGCCAGGTTTTTAGCTCTGTTGGGCATGCCCAATAAAACTGTTCTAATAAAATCACATTTTCAATTTTATCAGCAGAGTTTGCCTCAGTTCCTTCCCACCAACATTTTAAAAACGGACGTTTCATGGCTAGCTCCTCATAGCTGATATCAGGGCTTCTCCTGAGCTTATGGAATTTAGCTATGTATGATTCAGCAGTTAATTCAAACTCTTTTAACAGTGCAGCTTTTAACTTGCTGTAATCATTGCTGTCCTCATTGTCCATTTGACCCAATGCATCCTGAGCTTTCCCGGTAAATAGCGGGGATAGCTGGAAGCTCCAGGACTCTCTAGAAATTTTAGCCTGAATACAAAGTTTTTCAAGAGAATTTATAAAGGCATTCATGTCCTCCCCTTCCTTAAACTTGGCTATTAATTTGGAGTTCAATTTGTAACCCAGTCCTACAGTCCCAGTTAAACCCAAGCCACTTACCTGCTCTGGTGTTGCTAGTCAGAGTCGTAGCTTCTCCAGTTCATGTTGCCACTGGCGCTCCTCACTCTTTTCCTCTGCAGCTCGCTGTTCTTGCTCTGCCTCTCTGTATTCTCGCTCTCTCCTCTCCTCTGCAGCCTGCTGGCGCTCACGCTCCTCACAGTCTGCCTCCCTCTGTTGCCATTCTGCCTCACAGTCTGCCTCCCTCTGTTCTCGCTCTGCCTCCAGTTCCATCCTGCACAACTCAATTTTCAGCCTGAGTACCTCTGGATTCAGGATACTGGTGACCTTCTCCTGCTGCTGTGTCCCTTCACTGACAGTGGCCCTGCTGTCCTCCTCATCGGCTTGGGACCCCCCACTGGCCGCTAGTCCTTCCACACTCGAGGTCTGGTCCCTTTCAGTCATGGGCTGTGACTCGCTGCTCTGGGTATCTGCTACCATCAGGGCCTCTATGAGGTTCTGCTTTTTTGGCTGTCACCTCGAACAGGACTCCTCTGTTCTCGCTTAACTGTTTTAAGTGTTCTACAGTGTGCCTGCTGTAGTTGGAAGCCATTTTTCCTAACTACTGCTAATCTGACTGGCACTTTAGAAAAAAAAATGGGTAGGAACTTGACTGTAAGCCAAGGGATATAGTTCTGTTTCCTTTTTAAATAAAGCACTGCCTTTCTCTTTTTTCAAGTGAGCAGAACAGTCTCAAGCTGACACACTGAACAATGAAGCTTATACCACCAAACTTTATATGCCACCACTGCCAACCAGTCTGTCACAGATCCACTCAGCCTGTCAACCCTCTACTCCCAAAGTGCCAACATCTGAGAGAAGAATTGTAAACAGTGAACAGTACAAGATAACCATCTTGTCTGTATTGTGGGTTCGAGTCACCTTGGTCCCAAGTTCTGGAGGGATTCAAACTGATAACCTCTTGTTAGTGTACACAATTATCAGGCTCAGATAATTCTGTCTTCAGGGGCCAGATATCTTTGCCTATGGGCACCTAACCAGGTCTACAAAATGAACCCTTAGAACTCTATGCAAGTCCTTAGAGAACACTATCCATTTCCCAGTTTGGTATCACAGTAAGCTCATACACAGTGTCAACTATGACCTTTAGAGCTTCACTTATATAAAAAAAAAATTCAGGGCACACCAGGCAGTTTCCATTTTTAAAATATATATCTATACTTTAAAATAGATAAAGTATGAAAATAGTAAAATACAGAACAAAATATCCAAACACATACAGTCTTAAAACAAACAGGTTTAAAAGTGCAGATTCCTACAAATAATAACACTCATACTAGTCTTGTCTAATGTCCTTACTTCTTAATCTTTCAGTGCTTTGATGTTCCTCCTCTCTCAGTCAGAAATATATGAAAGTGTATATGTGTCTTCTAAGGTTTGCTCAGTAGGTTTAAAAACAGTCCTGAGCCGGCCTTCTCTCTGAGGTCACCTAACTCCGCCTTGGTGTAACAAAATCTATATTTTATAACACATGATGGCCTACTAAGATATTTAAAAAAATAATAGATGGCATAATAAATCACCTTTCTTTATATAACTAGTCAAAACCGGTCTGTGATCTGTTTCCCCTGGACATCAAAAGTCTCTTTGATGTAAGTCACTGTATATTCCACGCAAATGTATATTAGACTCCTTAATTTAGTCTGGGACCTGGTATCTAGACATCAACAGTCTCTTTGATGAAATGAGCTGCCTTCCTAGGAGGATATCCATAACACTGGCCAGTGTCCCTTTTCTCAGGACACCTAGGACACATCAAAGGATTTCCCTCAGGGCATTATAAAATGGATATCTTGGTTCCTGCCTTCAAAGCAACCTAAAAAGATAATTGCACCTCAGATATCTGCAGTTTAAGCTACCTCCTGTCCTTTGAACTTATCCCGGGGGGGGGGGTTGATGTGTAAATTTCAGCAAGCCAGCATTTCCTCCTGCCACAGTTCATCATACCTTTTTTTATATATACAAAAAAAATTTATACAGGGATCAGAACCAGCTGTCCAAGTGTGACAGAAGGTAGAACCAATTTGCTGCCCATTATCCAATGAGTGATGGATGGTGCTGGTGAATTCAAATAGTGCGGTGGAGGTGCTACGATTCTTTCTAAAGTCATGTTGCTGCCTGCACAGTATGTTGTGCTTGTCTAAGAAGTCAGTCAGCTGGTCTGTTACAATACATTCCAGTGTCTTTGAGAGGGGAAGTAGGATGGAAATTGGAAGGAAATTCTCATGGGCAGTTTTGACACCACTTTTGTGTATAGGGGTTACAGTGGCAGATTTCCATTTTTCAGGGAACTGGCTGAGGCTGAGGGAAAGATTAAAAATCCTGGTTAATGTCCTAAGTACTTCTTCAATGGTGAGGGATAGAAGTTTGAGGTCTAGTGAATCATTGCTGGTTCTGGACTTGCTAATGGCTTTGGTAACATAATTGCGAACCTGGTACATCTTGACTGCTTTAAAGTAGAAGTGGAGAGCGACTAGTGGGAGCAGTAGAAATTGGGGACATAGAATCATCCACTTCTTTGAAAAAATCAGGGGGAAGTACAGTACTAAGATCAGTAAAGGCAGTATTGAAGGTGTCCGAAATGATTTTCAGGTTGAGTGTAATATCTTCATTTATGACGAGCACCGATGGGGTGGATTTTGACTGCTTCCCAGTGACTTCTTTTATGTTGTTCCAGAAGTCTCTTCTGTTGCCCCAGGAGTTAGTAAGAGCGTTCCTGAAATAGGCTGATTTCATTTGCCGAATAAATTTGGTGCAGTCATTCCATGCACGTTTGTAGTTATTGATGTCAGTTTGCTTTCCAGTGGTTCTAGCGAGCTCCCAGAGGTGGTCTCTTGCCTTTAGCTGCCTTAGGAGGTCTCCTGAGAGACAGGGGTTACAACAGGCTTTTACTTTTCACCTTTTAAGTGGGGCAAATTTGTTGCAGGCCTCATTAAAGGTTTTAATGAAGTGGTCCAAGGCAGTGTTTACATTAGTTGCTATGAAGATTGGTGACCAGTCCTGTTGGAGGAGGTGAGATTTGAGATGAATTAATTGGCCACGGGGTAGAACTCTACTGGTGACGGTTTTTGGGGAAGGTTTATTAAATTTGTTAGACCAGAAGCAGCTGACAGGGGAGTGGTCACTTAGTGAGTCTGGGAGGACAGTGGTGTTTAAAATCTGGGTGGGGTGGCTGGTAAGGATCCAGTCCAGAAGGGTGCTGGTGCCAGTATTGTAGTTTCCCCTTCCCCACTTTCTTCTGCTTTAACTGGTACAGTTCTCTGTCCTGCTCCTTCTGTGTTTCCTTATACTTCCTGAATGCTATCTTTTTCTCCTTAACCTTCCCCGCCACCTCTTTTGAGAACCATAGTGTTTTTTCTTTCATTGTTTTTCACTTTATTTTTATCGCACCTTACTACTCACTCACCCCAACTCTTTCAGACTTTTGACCATTCCCGGTGACCCTCCCATGGAGTCTGCCCCTAGAGTGTCAGGCATACTCCTTTGTCCCCCTTATCTTCCCTCTGGAGTGCCTGCACATTGGGGTCTGCCCGTGGTAGGTGATCCGGGAAATTGGGTTAGTCGTCATCTTGGCGGCGAGCGGGATTTTTTCTGTTTACTCCCCTTAGGTCCAATTACCCCTGAGGATGTTGGCACGCAGGACTGATGTCCTGGCAGATGGCATGCTGATGCACATCATTGCCAAGTGCCCATAACGTCCTCCCCTTCCCGGTTCCGAAGAACCGCCTGCACCCCAATGCCCGTGCTTCCACAGTCATCAGTGCGTCAGGTGCTCAAAGCACCCAGAAACCCACCCTGGGAGGAGAGCATCCATTGGGATGCTCCGATCCTCCTCTGCCCCTCTGCCCCCTGGTGACCCGAGTCCGTTCCCAAACCTGGGTGCAGCCAGCGTGGTAGCGGTGTAGGGTCCAGCTCCTCAACCCTAAGCGACACCGGGCCGGCCTTTTTCTTTCATTTTGATTTGTTTATTTGCTTCACACAAAGGCTTGTTGCCTCTGTGATGGCAGTTTTGATGTTTCCCCATTGTTGCTCCACCCCTCCTTCTTACCTGTTTGCTAGTGCTTTTCTGAAGCACTCTCCCATTTTGACAAAGTCAGCCCTCCCGACGTCCAGTACCCTCACTTTTGTATGGCTTGACTCTGCGGCTGAGTTTATCATGAACCACACTGTTTAGTGGTCACTTGTTTCCAGTCGGCTACCCACTTCTAGATCTGAGATCCTCTCTCCATTCCCATTTGAGAGTGCCAGGTCTAAGATTGCTCCCTCCTGAGTGGGTTCCAACACTAGCTATCTGAGGCATGCCCCCTGTAGGGCATCGAGAATGGCCCTGCTTTTGGATATGGCTGCAGCAAAGATGCTCCAGTTAACATCTAGCATATTTCCCCCATCAACAATATCTCCCCTTTCTCTGCCATCCTAAGGCTGTCTTCTCTCATTTCCTTGTCCATTTCCTCCCCCTGAGATGGGGGTCTGTATACAACCTCCATGCAGACTGTGGTGCGATTTCCTGTCTCCAGAGTGACCCACAGTACCTCCTCTCCTTCCTGTTTACCCTTTAGTTGTGTTGCTTTGATCCCTTCCCTTACATAGAGAGCTACTCCTCCTCCTCCTCCTTTTCTACCTACCCTGTCTCTCCTGTAGACTGTGTACCCTGGTATGTTGACATCCCAGTTATGGTTCTCTGTGTACCATGTTTCTGTGACTGCCACAATATCCAGGAATCCCTCTTTCATCAAGGCCACCAGTTCAGGAAGCTTGATACTTAGTCTACAGGCATTGGTACTCATTACCCTCCATTTTTTGATGGCCTTACCCATTTTTGTCCCATCTCTGTCCTTACTGCCTTTGCCTTTTTCTCCATTTACCCCTGCCCTTCTCCCTATCGACTTCTCTATCTTGGTGTTTACCTCACTAAGTAAGAAATTTTTGGGGGGGGGCTAGGATTTACCTTCTCCTTTTCAGTGCCTACCCCCTTGGCTAGTTTAAATATTTGCCAATGAAGCATTTAAATCTATCACCTAGGATCCTGGTTCCCCTCCTGGACAGATGCAGACCATCTCGTCAGTATAGGCCTGCATCCCTCCGGGTGGACCCCCCCAGTCCCCAATGAAGCCAAAACCCTGAGCTCTGCACCAGTTTTTCAACCACTGATTGAATCCAATGGTGCAAAACACCCTAGCCTCACCCATGCCATAGACAGGCAGCACCTCTGAGAAGGTTACTTGTCTAGGAAATCCTAGTAAGCTGGGCTGGCTGTGGGATGTGGGCCATGCCACAGAAGTCCCCTTCATCTCCGCAGTCCTCTGGAGGGATTTTCCTTCCTTGAGGCCCCCCGAGCATGACGTGCAATGATGTCATGGCAACACTGCTGACGTCATCACGCTTGCCCCACGTTGTGAACCGGTCATCCTACGGTACCCCCAATCTCCACTGGGTGTCACTGGGATAGCCCTATACCCTCTCCCCAGAAAAGGAGAGCTGTCTGTTGGACGCTCTATCCATTCCCTTCCCTGCCAACCCCCGGCAACCTGAGTTTGATACTGAACCCGGGTCACCTGCATGGCGCGAGGTGTGGCATCCAGTGCCTCAACCCTCAGTGCCACCGGGCCGGCCCTCTTTGCAGCATTTATACCAGGACCGTGCTGCATATACTCTGATATAGAAATTTGGAAGAGTTTAAACAGTGCTTCATACTTTCAGTAAAGATTGCCCTCCAACTTTTTGTCTGTATTGCTACTCCCCCTCCCCCCGAGAAGACAGTGGGTTTCTTGATGAGAGGAGGGAAGGGAAGAGAAGAAGACAACCATCTTTGGTGGTTGGCTTTACATATCATATTAATTATGAATGAAATAGGGTCTTGTGAACAGCCTGAAGTTGGGCTTCCAGATCTCATGAGAACTCCATTCTTTCTCAATCGCTGTATCTGTAGAGCAGTGGAGCAGGAAGGCTCATGCATTGTCCATGGCAGTGGTGAGCATAGAGTCCTTATGAGGTTAACTGCTTTATCCAATAAGAAAAGACATGCTGATCTTTTTATCCAGAGATGTCGTATCATCCATACAGAGAAAGGTCCACCAGCGCCCTCATGATCTTACTCCTCTGAGCAAACTGTGGATGACAGCACCCCTTTGACTTGTCTGAAGAGGAGTCCAAAGGGGAGTGATCTTTCCACTGGCATGGGAATCTGCATTGCTTAGTTGAGTGGCAGTCTGGAAAGCTCGACTGTGACTCGAGCCATGACCATGACTTGCATGATTACTTCTCGAGTGGTTGCATCTTGGATGATTTACTAGGGCAGCATTCAGAAGAGCTTAACTTTGGAGGGGATCCTCTTCACTGAGTCAAAATGTCCATCTTAGCACTTGGCTTCAGTTTCACCCTTTGGGCCCATGGACAAGAGTCTCTCTTGGTGGCTCTCTTGACTAAAAAACCCTGATATCTGGTCAGATTAGTTTCTGGCCATGGAGTACATGCCTTATAGAGTTTAATCTGTAAAGCCTTTGGCTCAGAGGAGATAACCTTTTTGCAAAAGGCTAGTTAGCTCTGGACTGAGGGTGTCCCGAGAGAGGCTCTTTTGTAATAGATTTTATCCAATTGCCAGCATTGCCAAGGCAACAGAAGCAGATTGCAGCAGTCAATTACTCACTATTTCAACACCACTGTGTGCAGGTATGGTCATGCTGATTACTGCAGCTGCACCACTGTTGCTTGATGCGCTTCCAGTGTCAGAGTTACCTCTGCGCCACTGCTGACTGTACCCTTGCTGATGGACAGCTCTGCCAATTCATTTAAGCAGTTTCTATATCAGGAATCTACCACCAATGGAGTCAGTCTTTGCAGACAATTAAAGTCACCCTCTGCCGTATGCCTTTCCTAACTCACTGATAGAAGCCATGATGGGGTCATCATCAAACTGGAGACAAAAAAAAGTTTTTTTTTCTGTTGATGATTCAAGCACCACTGCATTGCCACTGTCACTTACACTTTTTATATTGGCGTGCTTGCACAGCCAACATCTTGCGGTAGTGCAGATTTGGAGGCACAGTCGCTGTTGGGCGAAAGCAGGGCATGCACCAGTAGGTGCGTCCCTCATTCCCCAATCAGCCTGCATGCCAGCACCACACCATGCATACTAATGTGGTGAGCACATCTAAGGAAAGGTCCGCATCAATGCAAGCAAAGCTCGTCACACGCAGCAGACCCTTCCTATGTGCTTCGCCAGCTAGAAACATGGTGGCACAGGGGCCCCTAAACTGCCGACTTTGGGGGTGCCAATCCCCCAGTCAACTACCCTGCCCCTCAAGTATGTGCCGACAGGGAAGTCCACTCCCCGTCAGCAGAATGTGTCCCCCCCACTATCATTGTTTGCCGACAGGGGTGCCCAAGCCCCGTCGGCATCCGTCGCTTTAATGTGCCGATGGGGGAGCCCACTCCCCATCGGCATGATGTCCCCTCCTTCTTCTGTACTGATGGGGGTGCCCAACCCCCTGTCGGCTACTGTACCCCCAAAAAATAAACCACCTGTAAAATAGAAAACCGTCCGCGATGTTTGTTTTTTTAACTACCTGTCAACAGAAAATGGTCCCTCGTAGTCTCCCTACCCACCACCCGCACCACCCACTGCGCACCCTGCCTCCCCATACCCCCTCACCCCATGCTTACCTCCGGAGCATGGCGTGATGATCTCTGGTGGACCGGGAACACGTCTTCACTCTTCAAAGCCAACCACGAACTGAGGAAATGCCGGTAAGCTGTATAATGGAATAAATAGGTTTTTTTTTCAACTTTGCTGCATATCTCAGGCATTTTTTGGAATTTATGCACCAAATTTTCAACATGGGGTTTCTGGGACCCCTCCTCATGAATTCTGTCACTGTTATGATGTTAATCGGTCCTGAAAGGTGATTTCGTAGTCACTGTGCAGAATCACCTTTCGGGACTGATTAACTCAAGGACAGTGGCAGTGTTTATGAGGTGGGCTCTCAAAAAGCCTATGTTGCAAATTTTGTGGAAAAAATCCCCAAAATGTCTGTTTTATGAGTGTGTGTTGCACAGTTGCTACGCACACTCATAACTTCGTGAATTCACAATATTTTTATACCAGATTTTCAACATTGTCATTTTTCTACACCTTCTTGTAAACAGTACAGCTGTCATTTTTCACATCCTGGCCAAAATGTGTTTCCGCACTTCCGGCACACAATACCATGGTCGCTGTGGGAAATCAGTGTTTGGGGCAGATTATCAAAAAGACAGTGACACTGTTCATGAGCAGAGGTCCTAAAATGCCTATGTTGAAAATTTGATGACGATACTCCATAAAATGACTGTGTTACAAGCGTGCGTTGTGCAGTTTGCACGCACGCTAGTAACATTGTGCATTTGTAATTTTTTCACTCTGGATTTTCACCATTGGCATTTTTCCACACCTCTTGATGAACAGTACAGCTGTCATTTTACATATCCTGCCTGAAATGTGTTTTTGCATGTCCAGCGCAGAATAGCGTGGTCGCTGTGCAAAATCACTTTTTGGGACAGTTTGAGGAAATGACAGTGACACTGTACATGAGCAGAGGTGCTAAACTGCCTATGTTGAATATCTGGTGCCGGAACTCCATAAATGACTGTGTTACAAGTGTGCATTGTGCATTTCCCATGCACCCTTGTAACTTTGCAAATTTGCAATACTACCATGCCACATTTTCAACACTGCATTTTTTTTGCACCTCCTTATGAACAGTACAGCTGTCATTTTTCACATCCTGCCAAAAATGTGTTTCCGCATTGCACTACCAAAGCCAATGCCAGCATGACATCATTCGGCATTGACAAATGCTTGTTTAGAACAGTAACAGGACTTAACAGCTGAAGCAGAGAAAGGTAGAAATTAGGAAAAAATTTAAAGAAATGAACAGAATTTAAAAATTAATAGGACTGACTGTTCCTTTCTGCCGCCAGTCTGCATGACTGGAGGCTAAGAGGAGTCTATGGTAACTACTCAGTGACATCACATGGGATCTCAGTGCTTTTGGTCTCCTGCCTGACAGCTACAGAGGGTGGAGCTTTCCACTTGTACCGAGTGACAGATGCTCTCTCTGTGCTACCAGAATAACACAACATTCATCTCCACAAGAGTGGCAAGACCTTCATAGCTAACTTGTGACTTTGCCACTCATAAGTTATGGGTTGTATGGTTCCCCTTACTAGAGGAGGTAAATGTGTTATTCCACTAGAACCCATTTTGTATTCATTATTTATAGTACAGTATCTCATTCAGAATAAAATTATGTATTTATCCAGCCTGAATTTTTCTGCCAAAGTGATAAAATGGTTTGAAAATGACCTCATTAATCGGACGCACAG
Source organism: Neoceratodus forsteri (assembly GCA_016271365.2). Classification (NCBI taxonomy): domain Eukaryota; kingdom Metazoa; phylum Chordata; order Ceratodontiformes; family Ceratodontidae; genus Neoceratodus; species Neoceratodus forsteri. Next base: position 414,582,255 of record CM057455.1, on the reverse strand, counting down.
GACTACAACGGTAAGTCAGTACTCCATAATTCATCACATCAAATATGGAGTTCCCCAGGGTTCCATCCTCAGACCTGTCCTATTCTCTCTTGTAGTCAGCCATCACCCCGATATCTGTTCATCCACAGAGCTCGTCCTCTATGCAGATGTTATGGCCCACTTTTACAAGGATAAAAAAAAAACTCTCCCTCCAGAACAATCAGCAACATGACTTCAGTAAACTACACTCCTGGTTCTCCTCGCAGGGCCTGGACCTCAACTCCAAGAAAACTAAGGTCATGGTATTCTCAGGCTTTAGGAAGTCCCTAAATTTCGATTTTACTCTTATAGACAACTATGGCAATCCAATCAAGAAAATACCGGAGGATTCATTTGGACTGTCACCTGAACTACGAGCTACACACTCATCAATTAATTAAAAAAATTCACCAAAGACTTGGCATCCTACATTGACTAAAACATGTCCTCATACCAGAAGCTAGAGCCCTGCTTGCCAACAGTTTCCTGCTCTCTGTTTTAGACTACAGCTCCCTCATATACCCAGTCTCCATCTGGCAGAAAAAAATCTAGCTGAAGACCACATTATTGTAAGTGGAGGTCACACCCTAACTAATTTGTATTCTGTATAAAAATAAATTTTATCATCATCATCATCATCTCATCATGTATCACAGCATCATCACCTTCATCACAGGCCTCCCCCTTAGGATGCACCACTGTGATCTGTACAAGGCTGCAAACTGGCTCCCCTAGAGGATAGATCTGACAGCAGAATTCTCATGTTTTTCTTTAAAATCTAATTGGACTCAATGCCTAGCAGAATGTGTTCCCTCTTCAATAGGTCGGTACACACTAGGATCACCAGGCACTCCAGTACTTACGCTTCACGATTCCTCACAGTTATACCATCCAGTGGCAACACTGCCTCTCCTACAAAGGTGCCAAACTTTTTAACTGCCTTCCCTCACCCTTGGTCCTGTGCAACACACATACATCAGCCAAAAACAATTGAAATCCTACTTTTTAGACAAACTCCAATGTAGCTGCCCCGACCCATGCTCTCAGCTCCAATCTCTTCTTTTCAATTTCCTGCACTTCTCCTCTGGCATATTCTTTCTTTTTTATTTATAATTATTATATAGTTGTGTTATGTTATCTTTAACAGTACCTTCCCTATTATGCTCTGTCCCCTATGTATGGCTGTTATTTTCCAACAATGTAATATTCTCAAATATGTGTTATTGTACCAGTTTTGTATGCACTCTCATTCCAAACTATGTAATGTTTACCAATACGTATTACTCTACCAAATTTTGTCACTGGACATGTGTGAAAATGGGCAGTTTTGCTCACATCCCTTTCCAGTATAAACAATAAAATGAAAAATAAAAATTTGGGTGCGTGGATTAAATTGAAGGCAGATACGTTTATATTTCAGGCTAAACCTCATGACAGAAGCAACTAAACCATTTCTATGTCATTTAGGTAATACTGGCTATAAAGTGATTCCAAGTAGTCCACTATTGGACCCCTCCCACTGCAGACAACATGCCAACTGGAGTGTTGGATTTCCAGGTTCTGTCTGTGACAATACAACAGGGTTCCATCGGTTAGCCTTCAATGGACTTTCACCATCCTCTCTAGGAGCAAAGAATGTCATATTATCAAACTCACATGGTAAGGAAATCTTAATTGTTTTTGTATATTTCTGTAAAGGTGCAAGAGAGGGGGCAGGAACAGTGCTCACACAGTACAGTGCTATGCAACAGGAAAGCCTGGTGGCAAGGTATGTAACATACCTGTGGACCAGTCCATAACAAAAATGTGTACTCTTCCATTCTGCCTATGCTGAATTGCTTGGGCAATATCTAGAGATTATTTCTCAACTGTGGTTGGCTGATTGGTAAATAAGGATTGTGTGCCTCTGTCATTACAGTGCAATGATGGGTCACTCTGAGAAAGCTGGGTAGTACTGAAATAGTTCCAGATTTGTCTGAATGGATTTGAATGCATTTGTATTCCCTATACTATCAAGGGAAAGCTTTCTTAAAATCTAGTTCCATTGCCTCTTTAAGAACTATCCGCAGTCAGGGCATAGCTGAAAACTGACCCTGTTGCAGTAATGCAGCTGCAGGAATGACTACAGAAAAAAAGTCAGCATTAATGCTGCAACTTCAAATTTAAAAACTAAGTTTGAGGTACAGTACCTGCAAAAATGCTTCTAGGAGTGTCTTCTTTGTCCTTTTTTGATCAGCATGTCATTCCTTCTATATTTGTTCCAGTAGTTCTGTTTTTACTGTTCCTGAACTTTATTTTATGCCTCCTACTTACTGACCCCATAGGTCTCTCTCCAGCATCAACCACTGGGAAGGCATTCTCCCACTGTGCCTGAGATCCTCTGGTCCAACCTCCATCCTGGGGTGCTCTTGTGCCTCACCATGACCTAGCAGACCCCGTTGGGACCACCAACTTCTCTGGCACTCTATCTAGAATCTAGATGGTGACTAGAGAGAGGGTGAGAGCCAGAGGCAGGCCAGAAGGATCTAGTGGCGAGTGTGGGTGCCCTCCTCAGGGTCTTGCCTTTGCCTACCTGGGTGCCAGGGCTTTTTCCACTTTCCGTTTCCCCAGGGGTGCAGTTGTGCAATGATGTCCAGCATGTGATGGGCACACTTCCACACCTGTATGTAGGATGTCTGCCAACAACCCTGACCCCTTGTATGTGCCCCTGCTAGCTGCAATGTCCCCAGACTCCACTGGGAGTTGCCAGAGCTGTAGGGTGCAGCACCCTCCCCAGGAGAGGAGAGCAGTCCTCAGGATCCTTGATCCTTTCCTCCCTGGTAGAACCCCAGTGACCTGATTCTGCTCCCAAACCCAGGTCACTGGCGTTGAGTGAGGTGTGGCATCCAATGCCTCAACCTTCAGTGCCACCGGGCCAGCCCTGTTTTTACTGTTGTGTTACAATTTTATATGCTTCATTTTCTCTGTAATAATGTCGTGTCACATAGGTGTACATGTTCTTCTGTTGTACATTTGCTGTGTGGGAAACAAAATGTTCTATTGTTACTAAACATTCCTGCCTAAGAGTTTTCTTTTCCATGGTATCTGTGCTGTAAGCTCCCTCATTTGTTCAAAAATATAGTAACATAACATAGTAATTTAAGGATGAAAGGGACTCTAGGTCCATCAAGTGCTCCTTATGCATCATTAGCCAAGACAAAATGAGTATGCTGGGCAAACAATTACCAGTTTATAGGGATTCTCTACCCACTCTGCTAAATCTGGTACCATTTGTAAGAAGGGATTTGTCCAGGCTTACCTTAAAGATATGTAAGACAGGATACTGGAAGGGCATTAGCAATCACTAAACAGGTTGGCGACTCCCTAACACCACTCTTTAATCCCAAAGTAGGAAAGGATTGCAAAATTCCATACTGAAGGCCATAGTCAGTGAGTCATTAGACTGTTAGCAATCAGCCCTATATCATGTTGGTGTATCTGTACAAAGCAGCTGATAGCACCTTGTATATGGGCACACTGGCATGCTGTAAGGTTTGGAAAGGCAGCAAGTAGCTATTAATGCCACACTACTGTCTCTCAATGCCAGGTCATATGGGCTGCGAAACCTAACCACAGTCCTCCCCACCCCCCCTGCTCTGAACATCCTGTTGGTAATTTCAAAATATTTCTCAGATGGCTACTGGTCCCATTTGACCCCCAAACCCCCAGCCATGCATATTTGAAAGATAACCTGGTGTAGAGTGCTTTTCTATACCCCTCAAACCCCTTGCCATGCGCATATGAAAGAAACTCAAGTGCCCAGTAGTCCCACCTACCACTCACCAAACCACCAGTCATGCATAGTTGAAAGATACCACGGTGTCCAGTGTTTCCTCCACCCCCAAACCTTTGGCTGTGTAAATCTGAAAGATATCCTCGTGTCCAGTGTTCTCGTCATTGCAGATTCAAATCCCCTTGATCTGTCCATCCTGTCCCCACTGCCCCAATAGGTCTGACCCCTCTGAAAAGCCTGCCTCCAGCGCACCCCCCATTAGTGACCAGCACAGACCCTCTGCTCACCTCCACGGCCAGTAGCTGATTGACAGTTTGCAATCACATGCCTACTGTAACAGCTGTGTACGTTAGGTGCATGATCATGGACTATCAGTCAGCAGCCGGCCATGGAGGTATGTAGAGGGTCTGTGCCTGTCAGTGGGGGCGGGAATCAGTGGGTAGAGGGGACAAAACCTTTTACAGGTACATAAGTGAAAAAAGAAAGACAAAGGGAGGGATAGTGAGACTGAAGGGGGAGGATGGGGGCCGCATGGAGGATGACAACAGTAAAGCTGACATATTGAACAGGTATTTCTGCTCAGTCTTTACTGAGGAAGAGGAGGGTAATGGGTCTGAAGGGAGTACAAGGGGTGAGAATGGTGCAGAAATGGACACAAGTCCCTTTACACGAGAAAGGGTCCTAAAGGAACTGGAAGTATTAAGAGTTGATAAAGCAATGGGGCCAGATGGGGTGCACCCCATGGTCCTTAAAGAACTAAGAGAGGTGGTGGCTGAACCTCTGGCTATCCTGTTTAGCTGATCACTGGAAACAGAGGAGGTACCCAAAGACTGGAGGACAGCAGATGTAGTCCCCGTATACAAAAGTGGGAACAAAGAGGAAGCAGGTGTAACCCCTAGATGGTGCTATCCCAGGGGCTACTACCCCTGCCTGATTTGCCACTAACAGGTTGAGGGGCCTGGATCTAATGGTGGGTGCCTCCACCCAGAGGTCAGGGTTTGCAGTAGTTAAACTTACTTGGTCACAGCCCTCTGGGACACTGCAACCCCCCTTTCTTCCCACTAGTGGCCCACACAATATATCAGAATTACCTTCACAGTATACACTTACCCCCAGGGCTGGTTCAGGCACCAGGACCTCCTGTAAAATAAGATACAGTGCAACAATCACAGTACAATACTTTAACATAGACAAATACCTCAGGCAGTATAACTTTGCTGAAACAAGCAGCTCTGATTTATTTAGGGGGAATATAACAAGGACAGGGGGAAATCAGGTTAATTAGCTTATCACTTTACTATCTACCTATGGCTCTGTGCACAGGCCTATCCCTACCAGTTACTGTCCCTGGGTACCCAAGCCCTAGTGGCTAGTCCAAACCGTGGCAGCTGGTAGGGGCCCTTTCCCACAGAGAAAAGAAAAATTAGTTTAAACAGTCAGCAGTACAGTGATTCCATTTGGATTTATTTGGCAATTCAACAGGGAGCGACCCTGAATTAGTACTCACGACCTCCAAACAAGATAGGGTCCTTCAATGTCAGCAGGGCTACTTTGAGCTCCACGAGTCTCCTCACACATTTATATGGCAAAAAGAAAGTACTATACCAGGCAGGCTGCTTCTCTATCCCGATCGCATTACTGCACAATACCGGGAGAACACACAGCAGATTCAGTTCCTGACAGACCGAGTGCAATTCAGCAATTTCTCCAGTCTTCTACAGGGTGAGCCTGGTTTCTACTCTTCAGATATCCTTTGATTCTCTTCACAGGACGGATTCAGTCCTAACAAGCAGTTACACAAGCTGCAGACCGGAACTCTGGGCCTTACACACGTTTCCCGACTAAAACTGCACTGAAGGAGCACAGGGTTCCTTTCCCCTTCACTGCCAGAGCTAAAACTGAAACTCCAACAGACAAAACCGGGCACTTCCTTTGAGTTCCTCCCAGTTCTTGACTGGATTGGCTGTCACTCACAATAGACTGCTCCTGTTGGTCCAAAAAGGCGCCGAAGTCTAAACTACATCTCCCAGAGTCACTGCCCATACAATCCTCTTGTGGCTGGCTCAGATTATGAGTCCAAGTTCTGATTCGTCCAAGGCACCATTTTAGAGCTAGCTTACCCCACACTGATTGGTCCAGTTCAGCAGTTCAAAACCAGAATGGGGAACTAGGCAGACACAGTTCTGACTGCAAAGAAAGCAGGTTAGACAAACTGTAATTTCATTATTACTGTAAATGGTTTCTGGCAAACAGTGACATCTTTCAGATAGGTTCCCTTTGCACTCCTAGTGACTGCAAAAATGGAGTGAATTGGCAGCAGCTCGAGTGGTACTCAAACAGAGAAGCACACAGTCCCCCCATACAAACTAATTATGTCTGCAAGCAGACAGCTCTTAAAGAGACAGTACCAGAGGCTCTAAAAACACTCACTGATAAATGGCTTAAACGCCAAACACCATTCAGGCTTGGAGCATTCAAGCAAGCTCCTGGAAGTCTTTTGGGAACCCCATTTGCAGGGGTTACACCCTTCCTGGCCTGGGAAAGCTTGATCGCATCAAGCAAGTACCACCATAAGTTTTAACTGCAACCATATACATTTGCATTAGGCTCACACATGTAATCATCAGTCAATATATCATTTTACCAAGAACACATTTCTGAAACATTGCAGTACGTCACTCTTTACACAGTATAACACACACATTGTATCATAACTCAAGTTATTACCTCTTGTACATGAAACCTGAAGAGAGGGGGCCCTTCCCTATCAGTTACCTTGGGGCTGGACGGGGCAAGGGCACCATACTTAGAGGGCAACACAAGTAACTTGAAGTTAGCACTGACGCTCAGTTTGGGCAATGAGCTCGGGGACACATACACTCCTTTATAGACAACATTGAGAGGCAAGTCCACAGGCCTCCCAAGTGAATCATAACTGAGGTGCACCACAGGCTTTACAGCTCGACCAGTCTTTCTAGGGGGAACTGTTACAGTCTTTGCATGCTGAGCCTCATTTTCAGCATTGTCCTCACTTGTCAGGGGAGTCTCCATGGGGGTAGAGAGGCTAGAACTTTGGGCACTTTCAGCTCCAGGAGTTACAGTTTCTGAGTCCACAACATTCGGTTCGCATGGAGAGCTTTCGGACACTGGCAGTGGACTGTCAGGGCACTCAAAATACTCTTCTTGTTCGGGTGTATCACCAGTCTGCCCCAATCTATCATTTCCCTTCCCTGAAAGCTCGAACAGTTCAACCATGCACAATGATTCCATTTCATCTGATCTGATGCTTTGCACTTCACTTTCTGGGAGCATTGGCTCCAGGGACGAAGCTGGGGGCTTAGACAGTCCAGAAGGCCCAGCTTCATCTCCAGTATTGACTAGGGATTGCCCTGAAACAATTGACTCAGTTCGAAGAAGGATAGTATTCAAAGTCACTCACTTTCTTCCGATATGGACTGACAGTCATGCTCAACTGGGACTTGTGGAGGGAACACTTTAACTTTGCTTCTGTAGGTGCAGACTTTCTTGATCTTTTCTTAGCAGCAGCTCTAGTCTCTGGTCCAGAGGGGCATCTTCTGGGCTCAGACTCAATCAAGATTTGTCCAATGGGCAGTAAATGATTTCTATGCATTGTTTTACATCTTTTGAATTATTCTCAGGCCTTACTTTGTACACTGGCAGATCATCTAGTTTGCCCATTACAATGTGAGGGAGATGGTGCCATCTGTCAAATCTTGTGTTTGCCATGCAGTCCCAGATTTCTTAGCAATACCTGATCTCCCTCCTGGAGTTCCTGTGCTTTCACCTTTTTATCATACCTTTCTTTGTTGGCCAGATTTCTTTTGGCAGCCATGGTTTGAGCCAGTTGGTACGCATGAGTTAGCTGGGCCTTTAACTTTTGCACATACTGTAGTTGTCAGCTTGAACCCCATCAGGAGAGACCCCAAAACACACATCTACCGGTAGTCGAGCTTCTCTTCCAAACATCAGGCGGTAGGGGGAGAACCCAGTGGCATCACTTTTGGTGCAGTTATAAGCATGTACCAGGGTGCTAATTTGTTGGCTCCATCTAGGCTTGTCCTTTGGGTGCAGGGTGCCTAGCATATCTAGCAAAGTGCGGTTGAAACGTTCAGGCTGTGGGTCTCCCTGGGGTGGTAAGGAGTGGTTCTGGACTTTGACTCCCCACAGAGAAAGCATCTCTTTGATCAGACGACTCTCAAAGTCTCTCCTTGATCAGAATGGATTCTTTGTGGAGCCCCATAGTGAACAAAAGTTTTCTACAAGTACTTTGGCCACAGTGGATGCTTTCTGGTCTTTGGTGGGAAAGCTTGGGCATATCTCGTGAAATGGTCAGTGACCACCAGCACATTACTGATATTTCTTTGATCTGACTCCAAACTCAGAAAATCAATACAGACCAGCTCCATGGGTGCACTGGTGGTTATGTTAACAAGGGGCAGCCCTCTGGAGAAAAGCTTTCCTCTGTAAGCAGCGACTACTGGTTTGAATGTGTTGTTCCATATCAGCCCCCATCTTAGGCCAATAGAATCTGGATCCACCAAGTCAAGTGTTCTGTCTATACCAAGGTGCCCCATGTGGTTGTGCAAGGACATCAGTACTGAGTCTCGAAAGGCAGTGGGCAGCACTAGTTGTTGTTTGTCTACTTGTCCCCTCTGTCTACTGTTTCTCTGTATAACAGTTTATTGATCAGTTTCAACTTAGGACCTTCTTTGTATAATAGTGCAGTTCTCAAATCCGTGGAGCGTAATTTGGACACATCTTTTCCTGCGAGAGGGCTCTAAAGCTGCTTTGATCATGGGATCGCGGATTGAGCCCTCCAATACTGTCATTGTCCAGCTGAGGCAGTGCACTAATGTCTATTGCAGAAAAGTGGCAATAAGCAGCAGGTATGCATTCTCAGAGGGTCCCAAGCAATCCACCATGCAGTCCACTGCGTCCGTGGACATTGTTCCTCCCTGTCAAACTTCCAGTAGAGTGCCCGAATGTCAGGTTCTGCCAATCGGACCCAATCATTCTGGGGAACAGGCCTCCGGAGAGAGCATCAGCATCTATGTGGTTCAGACCTGCTCGGTATTCAAGAGAGCATAGTCATATGTAGATAATGCAGAAAGCCACCTATGGCCAGTGGCATCCAACTTAGCTGAGGTCTGCACATAGGTCAAAGGATTATTGTCAGTTTTACTAGTATTTTAGCCCCATACAAGTACTCATGGAATTGGTCAACAATAGCCCACTTCAAAGCTAGGAACTATAACTTATGTACAGGATAGTTCTTTTCGGATGGGGTCAGGCTTCTACTGGCAAAGGCCAATGGTCTCAGGCTATTCTCGTGCTCTTGGTACAACACAGCCCCAACCCTTGCAAGCTAGCATCAGTGTGCAGGACGTAAGGTTTTCTTGGATCGGCATAGGCCAGCACTGGAGCATGGGTAAGTTGATATATGATCTCATGAAAAGCAGTCTCACAATCAGGAGTCCAGCGGGCCCCAATATTTCACTCGGATGAAAATACACTCTTTCAGTCTTGAGGGACGCTGACTTTTGGTATTTTTGTGGGTTGGGGAATACCCTTGAGTAAGTAAGTAAAGGCGGATCACTCTTGAATAGTCCTTGATGAAGCTGATATAACCACAGAATCCCAGGAATCTTTGCAGTTCTTTAGATTTTGGGCTGTGGCCAGGTGGTCAAGGCCTCAACTTTACTTGGGTCGGTCTCTATTCCCTGGTGGATATTATGTGTCCCACATACTTTACTGATGTTTGAAAGAATTGACACTTATCAATGGACAGTTTAAGGCCAAAGTCCTCCAGTCGGTCCAATACCTTAAATAATCTGCTCTCATGTTCCTCCAGTGAGCTGCCAAACACAATAACATCATCTAGGTATACCAGGCACTCTAGTAAGTTCATGTCCCCACTGCACGCTCCATCAATCGTTGAAAAGTGGCTGGGGCACCTGAAATCCCTTGAGGCATCCTCATGAATCATAGTAGCCAAGCGGACAGATAAAGGCTGTCTTCTCACGGTCCTCTGGGGCCATCAGGATCTGGTAGTACCCATCTGGAGATCCAGCACAGAGAACCACTTGCTCCCGTTTAGGCAGTCCAAAGCATCTTGAATGCGGGGCATTGTGTACTGATCAGGGATAGTCCGCGGTTTAAGGTGCGATAATCACGCACATCCTTACTGTCCATTCTTTTCCTCACTACCACAATGGGGAAGCATAAGGGCTTCTGGATTCTTGTATTACACCAGCAGCTAACATCTCTTGCAGATGCCGCCTCACATCATCTATATCAGCAGGTGCCAGGCGCCGAGACCTCTCACGAAATGGTCTTTCGTCATGCAGCGGATATTGTGCTCAGCTCCTTGCATGCATCCTACGTCCCATTCCTTTAAATAAAACACCTGGTCTCTCTGGGCAAGCTTCTCACTGATCCTCACTTTCCATTCAGCTGGCAGCGGAGTCGCAAATCAAACAAGTCAGGCGTTACTCTGTCATTCTTCCTCGAACTCTGCTGCTGGGTAGTACTGCAGTGTCTGCACAATGCACATTAGCCAGGATGCAACCTCTATTTACTCGAATGTCTCTTTCAGACACATTATGAACTTGGACCATTACCCTTCTGGCATAAGCATGGGCTCTAGCGGGCAAAATACTAGGCTTGACCAGCAGTCCCTCTGGCAATTTTCCATCGCCTGGTGCATCCAACATTAATATTTTATTCTTAACATCCTTTCTGATATGGACCTCTCCCTGTAAGGTACACTGGGCATTTGGCGCCAGGATCAGAGACTCAGGATCCTTCTTCCATACAATTCGACCAGTTCCTCTGGTTCTTTTTTAGCACTCTCTGTGCCTCATAGGCCTTCTTAATTAAAGCCGGAACTCTTAAAGCTCTACTAGTCTTTGACCCTGTTTTCATAACACAACTGTGCCAGCCTTCCGAACATATGAGCATTTGTTCCAATCAACAAAGGGACACCATCATACAGTCCAGTGGGGACACACAAGGCTAGGGTCTCTACTTGTTCGCCACTCCAGCCACGGAGGTGGGAAAGACAGCCAAATTCGGATATACCCGGAATAGGGTAGGCCTTCTCACTTAACCCCATACATGCAGTCCTTCTAATGGTTGTAAGGGTACGCCTGACAAATGCTTCTGATACCAATCCTGGAACATAATTGTCACTTGGGAGCCACTGTCTAATACAGCTCTTGTAGACACTCCATTCACCTTTACAGTGGTCTCCATGGAGGACCCACTATTCTGAACCAGTCTGGAGAGGCGGTAGTGGGGCCTGGGCAACTGACCTTGCCACAAAAGGACGCAGTTAGCATTTTGGTGCCCTCACTGGGATCATTTGTGCACCTCTTAACCACTGATTTGTTCTCCAAGCTCTCCTTGTAGCCTATATGCAACTTTGTCAGTGTCTTTTGGGACTGGCATTCCTTCTTCATGTGCCCATCCTTCCCTAATTATAGCAAAACATACTTTCTGGAGTTTGAGCAGGCGAGGCTCCACACTGGGAACCAGAGGTGAGGGGTACTACTAACTGGAAACCTTGGTGCCATCTCTGTCTGCGGCGTGATAAGCATTTGGAGACATCTTGTCAGTTTCTCCACTTCCATGGTCAAGGAATTGAGTTTGGAGCTGTTATCAGTAGGAGATACATGGTGGGTACCCCACCCCCATAGCAGATGCAGTGGGATATAGGTCAGGGCCCGTACTTGCAGGCGTGGCCTTCATAAAGGACTGTTTTTTGAATCTCGGATCTCTCTCAACAGTTCGCCCCATTGTGGCATATCTTTTCCTTGTCAGAGCACACATTGACTGTCAACCTCTGCCCTGAACTTCACGATGGGTCACCTCAGTCACTCCGGTCATAGCCACAGCTATTGGTGCAGGTCCCTCCGAGGTCACCTTTCTCAACTCCTCGAATTTCTCTCATTAACTCATCATAGGAGGTGGGGATTCCAGTCGATTTGCTAGGCATAACTGAAGCAACAGCAGTTCTGAGAAGGGGGCAGACTTAAGGATCCTGTCCAGTCTGGTTCGGTCCAGTTCACTGCTGGCAAACTACCCTTTCTGAGGCATTCTTGCAACAATTTTTCCAGCCGAGATACATACACTGACAACAACTCCTTGGTACTGTTGTGCATTTCTTACTCTCCACCATAGATCCTCATCAGAATCTGGGCTCCCATACACATTCTCCAAGGCCTCAAGATAGCCTGTGCAGTCACTCAGGGTTACTGGCCCGCTTAGCACGATGGTAGCCAGGGCAGGACCTTGAGGCTCTCACTAACCCTCTTTCACTTTTCGCTTCTGAGCATTGCCATTCTAGCACTTGGGGCAACATAGTCTATCCGGTCTCCCGTCATCCTCCCTTGGGGGTGGGAAGGTGCCAGAGAAGATCCTAAACCTTGAAGAGTCGTGAGTAATGGCAGGTGCAGAAATAGGAGTCTGCATTGGTTCAGCCACCATTACGGGTACTGGAGTGGGAGAGGTGTTGGGGAGGAACACCCCAGGTGGCAAGAATAGTTTCTTCAAGTCCTCCACAGTTTTCCTTCCCAGCAACCATTTAGCAAATTTCTCCTCAAAAGTTTCAGACAGTGGTGGGGCTCATTTCCCGGTCTTTACTGTACTTAGTTATCACTCTCCAGGCAGTGAGGGCCCTCTCTGGGTAATGGTCTGTGGCACTTTGGAGCTATCTATGGGATCCTTAAACTCTACTAGTGCCAGGAAAGTGTGGGTGAGCAGATTAGCATGCCGACCCACCACCACAGGGTTTTGTAAACCTTCCACCTTGGAAAGTACTCCCTGTACAGTGTCCGTATTGATACCCAGGGGGATGTCCAGGATAAGCATAGCATTTTGGGGGTCAATCTCCTCCCCAGTACACCACTCCACCAGCCGGTGCACAGCCACTTCTGTCGGGGTACCCATTTTTTTTTAACAGTGGTTCGTAAATATGGCCACTAGAGGACACACAATCCCAGCGGTGCCTCCAAGATGTAACCCCTAGATGGCGCTATCCCAGGGGCTACTACCCCTCCTGATTTGCCACTAACAGGTTGAGGGGCCTGGATCCAATGGCGGGTGCCTCCACCCAGAGGTCAGGGTTTGCAATAGTTAAACTTACTTGGTCACAGCCCTCTGGGACACTGCAACCCCCCTTTCTTCCCACTAGTGGCCCACACAATATATCAGAATTACCTTCACAGTATACACTTACCCCAGGGCTGGTTCAGGCACTGGGACCTCCTGTAAAATAAGATACAGTGCAACAATCACAGTACAATACTTTAACATAGACAAATACCTCAGGCAGTATAACTTTGCTGAAACAAGCAGCTCTGATTTATTTAGGAGAATATAACAAGGACAGGGGAAATCAGGTTAATTAGCTTATCACTTTACTATCTACTCATGGCTCTGTGCACAGGCCTATCCCTACCAGTTACTGTCCCTGGGTACCCAAGCCCTAGTGGCTAGTCCAAACCGTGGCAGCTGGTAGGGCCCTTTCCCACAGAGAAAGAAAATTAGTTTAAACAGTCAGCAGTACAGTGATTCCATTTGGATTTATTGTGGCAATTCCAACAGAGCGACCCTGAATTAGTACTCACGACCTCCAAACAAGATAGGGTCCTTCAATGTCAGCAGGGCTATTCTTGAGCTCCACGAGTCTCCTCACACATTTATATGGCAAAAGAAAGTACTATACCAGGCAGGCTGCTTCTTCTATCCCGATCGCAATTACTGCACAATACCGGGAGAACACACAGCAGATTCAGTTCCTGACAGACCGAGTGCAATTCAGCAATTTCTCCAGTCTTCTACAGGGTGAGCCTGGTTTCTACTCTTCAGATATCCTTTGATTCTCTTCACAGGATGGATTCAGTCCTAACAAGCAGTTACACAAGCTGCAGACCGAACTCTGGGCCTTACACACGCTTCCTCGACTAAAACTGCACTGAAGGAGCACAGGGTTCCTTTCCCCTTCACTGCCAAAGCTAAAACTGAAACTCCAACAGACAAAACCGGGCACTTCCTTTGAGTTCCTCCCAGTTCTTGACTGGATTGGCTCATCACTCACAGACTGCTCCTGTTGGTCCAAAAAGGCGACAAGTCTAAACTACATCTCCCAGAGTCACTGCCCATACAATCCTCTTGTGGCTGGCTCAGATTATGAGTCCAAGTTCTGATTCGTCCAAGGCACCATTTTAGAGCTAGCTTACCCCACACTGATTGGTCCAGTTCAGCAGTTCAAAACCAGAATGGGGAACTAGGCAGACACAGTTCTGACTGCAAAGAAAGCAGGTTAGACAAACTGTAATTTCATTATTACTCTAAATGATTTCTGGCAAACAGTGACATCTTTCAGATAGGTTCCCTTTGCACTCCTAGTGACTGCAAAAATGGAGTGAATTGGCAGCAGCTCGAGTGGTACTCAAACAGAGAAGCACACAGTCCCCCATACAAACTAATTATGTCTGTAAGCAGACAGCTCTTAAAGAGACAGTACCAGAGGCTCTAAAACACTACTGATAAATGGCTTAAATGCCAAACACCATTCAGGCTTGGAGCATTCAAGCAAGCTCCTGGAAGTCTTTTTGGAACCCCCATTTGCAGGGGGGTTACACCGGGAACTACAGACCAGTCAGCCTTACCTCGGTAGTGGGGAAGATCATGGAAGCACTACTGAAGGAGAGATTGGTGGAACATCTGGTTGTCAATGGACTACAGGACCCAAGGCAGCATGGTTTCACCAGGGGGAGGTCATGTCAGACCAACCTCGCTGAATTTTTTGACTGGGTGACTAGAAGGTGGATCAGAGGAGGGCAGTGGACATGGCCTATCTGGACTTCAGCAAGGCCTTTGACACTGTGCCACATAGAAGACTATTACAAAAATTGGGGAATATGGGTGTGGGCAGGACAGTAGTGTGGTGGGTAGGTAACTGGCTGGGTGGTAGGACACAGAGGGTGGTGGTAAATGGCCGTCACTCCACAGAGGGAAGAGTGACCAGTGGGGTACCACAGGGATCAGTGCTGGGACCGGTCCTATTCAACATCTTCACCAGTGACATTGCGCAGGACCTAGAAGGCAGAATTTCACTGTTCGCTGATGACACAAAGCTCTGTAACAGAGTAGACACACCAGAGGGCGTAGACAGAATGAGAAGCGACCTGCAGATACTTGAAGAATGGTCTGGGGTTTGGCAGTTGAAATTCAATGCAAAGAAGTGCAAGATAATGCATATGGGGCACAAAACCCTGGCACAATATATCAGTTGGGGGTGAGGATATACCATGCACCAAGCAGGAAAGGGATCTTGGGGTTGTCATCTCTGATGACCTCAAGGTAGGGAAACAGTGTGACAAGGCAGCAGGTAAAGCAAATAGGATGCTGGGATGTATAGGGGGCATCACCAGCAGGAAAAGGGAGGTCATAATCCGCTTATACAAGACACTAGTGAGGCCCCACCTGGAGTACAGGCAGTTCTGAGACCATACCTACGTAAGGACATAGACAGGGTAGAGAAGGTTCAGAGGAGGGCAACAAAGATGGTGCATGGATTGCATCACAAGTCCCTATGAAGACAGGTTGAAGGAACTGAACATGTACTCCCTGGAGGAGAGGAGGGAGAGGATATGATAGAGACATACAAGTATCTTACAGGGAGGAACAGGGTGCAGGAAAACACTATTTTTAAGTGAAAAAGATGTTCCAGGACTAGAGGGCATGGGATGAAGTTGGAGGGAGGACGATTCAGATGAAACATGAGAAAGAATTTCTTCACAGAACGGGTGGTGGACAAGTGGAACACCCTGCCAGAGGAAGTGGTGGGGGCTGAAACAATCACGGGATTTAAGAATGCATGGGATAGACATAAAGGAATTCTGGAGGTCAGGGGTAAGGGGCAACAGACTTCTAGGAAAACAAACTGAACTTACAAGCTCAAATGGGCAGACTGGGTGGGCCATAGGCCCTTATCTGCCGACACTGTCTTTGTATCTATGTATCTATGGAGCTGGACAGGCTTGTTGGGGGTGTTGGACATATGGAAGATCACCTAGGACAGGGTGTTTGGGTTGGGGGAACCTCTGGAAGCCAGGACATCTTCCAGATGCACAGGGCAGGGGTTCTGGTGGGGTGAGGGGACCACTAGCCACTAGTGATATATAGCATTTATGTTAGCAGGGTGTTCAGGGAGATGGGGGAGCACTAGACTAGTACAGGAATCCCTGCAAGATGCTGTTGGGGGTCACAGACTCTGTTCATTTCAGGCCTGTAAGGAGGCCATAATGAGATGCAAATGAACCTAGTGTGCCTTGCTAGTGCTGTGGGGTCATTTACCTCTACAGAGTCATTTGGTGAATTGCGTTAGAAACTGGTTAATGGACAGCAGAGAGAGGATGGCGGTAAATGGCATGCATGCTGACGATGAAAGAGTGACCAGGGGGTGCCACAGGGCTCGGTGCTGGGACCAATCTTCTTTAATGTCTCCATAAGTAACAGAATTGGAAGTGAAGGTATACCTTTTTGCAGATGATACCAAAATCTACAACAGAGTGGACACTCAGGAAGGAGTAGATTAAAAGCAGAAGGATTTTGGGAAGGCAAAGCAACTTTATTTATAAGGTGCCCAATCTCGGAGGCTCTGGGCGCCGCACTCAAACAAAAACACACAGCAGTCAATTAAGGCATAATAAAGACTCATTAAAACCATTACAAAATTATAATACAAAGAAATATATATATATATATATATATATATATATATGTATATAAAATAGGGTTTCAGGAATCTCAAGGAGTGGAGAAGAGTGTGGCAGTTGGGGTTCAGTGCCAAAAAGTGCATAATCATGCACCTAAGGCATAGGATTCCAGGAGCTAAGTATAGGATGGGGGTTCCTGACTTTCACTAAATAGGAATGTGACCTTGGGGTTATCATATCTGACAACCTCAAAGTGGCAAGGCAGTGTAAAAAAGCAGGATGTAGGTCTAGTGGGAGGATGTGATGCGAAGGAAGGGGTACCTTCAGCAGGAGAAGGGAAGTGGTGTTGCCACTGTATTGCTCACTGGTTGGACCCAACCTGGAGTACTTACAGTAATTACAAGACATTTCCCTGATGGCTGCTGATCCTATTTGCCCCCCAACTCCCCGCAGCCATGCATATTTGAAAGGTACCCTGGTGTCCAGTGTTTCTCCACACCCCTCAAACCCCTTGCTATACACATATGAAAGAAACTCTAGTGCCCAGCTTTGTAGGCCACACCTTAGAAAGGACACATACAGGGTGGAGGTAGTTTGGAGGAGGACAACTAAAATAGTGCTGGGGCTGTGCTTGAAGCCCTATGGGGAAAGGCTGAGGGATCTCAACATGTACACCCTGGAATAAAGAAGGACAAATAGAAGAGAGGAGGGCAGGAGGTGACATAATAGAGACCTACAAGTACCTCACAGGTGTGAACAGGGTGCAGAGAGGGAGTCTCTTTCAAATGAGAAAAGTACCAGGACCAGGGTGCATGCAATGAATTCTGGGGAGTGGGGGGCAGGGGTATGCAATGAAGATGAGTGGTTAAGTGAGATGTGAGTAAATATTTCTTAACAGAAAGTGTGGTAGATGTCTGGAACAGATTGCCATCAGACGTGGAGGTGATGAAAATAGTGGGGGGGGGGGTTCAAGCATGCATGGGATAGACAGACAGTAGGAGAAAAGAGTATTAGAAAATAGAGAGGAGGGAGGGCTGCCAAAGATCATTGATCAGTGTGCCCTTCCTTGTGAAACTTTTCAAAAAATAAATAAACAAACCATTTCTGCAATACGTGTCTTTACAGTGTCAACTGCAGAGCTCCGAGGTTGAACAAAGCATTTCCTTGTAAGGCAGCGTCCCTTTCCCTCTAGTTTCCGTGTAAAACTGTGGAATATCTCAAGCTTTGCTCCCAATGTTCTTATATCTCCAGAACCTCTTGATGGTATTATAGCACTGATGCAAAGTTTTATGCCATAAAGGTGAGTCTTAAAGACTGCCTATCACATAAAGCGACCACAAAAGACCCCATGGTCAAAAGACTGCCCCGTATTGTAGCGACCATTGCAAATAGTGATGGTGGCTACAATACTTGCAATCCACACATGGAAACATTATTTTTATATGGAGGGCTTTGCCCCCTGCACCCCGCTTTGTGGGGGGCACACCCAAACTAAAATAATCAACTCCAAGGGGGTGCCGACCATGGAACAGGTTATTGTTTTTTTGTTTTTTTTTTTACAAAAAATAATTTGCTCTATTGCCAAATCTGAACCCAGGTCCACTGGCATCGCAAGAGATAATGTATTCCACTATGCTATGTGACCAGCTCAGCAGAACCCCAACACACAGGATCCTATATCCTGTACTAGCGAGGATAGCTCCTTGCTGTCCTCACTCTACAGGATATAGCAAAGTTATTCACCACTCACTATTACTGAGAGCAGTATTACTGAGTATCTTACATTGTGGCACTCAAAAATATGTGCTCTACATGTGTGCTGTCTTGTTGCAATATACTGGCACAGCTGGATAGCCTGGATGAGATGCAGTATGTCATTTTTAGTGGGGTCATACTTTTATCCATTTTTGCAATATACTGACACAGGATAGCATTGACAGGATGCAGGCTCTCATTTTCAGAGGGGTCCTACTTTTACCCATTTCTACAATGTACTGATACAGGTTAGCCTGACCAAGATGCAGTATTTAATTTTCAGTGGGGTCTTACTTTTACCCATGTTTGAGTTCCAACAGAGGATACAGCATCTAACTGCAGAGCAGTTCCAAATAACATCCTTGGCTATCTCTCCCAATGTGTGTATGTGTGTAGTAATGATTTACAGTATTTTCTCTGAAGAGTTGATTTATGTTAACCCTTTCAAGGACCTATCTAATTAGTGGCATTGGAACTCATGGTTTTATATTTGTAGGGAGGGTAAATGCTAGGCAGCTAATGTTTCAGGGGGTTTCAGAGGTTGCAAGGAGATTACAAAGAAATCATAGGGGTGTCAACTGCAGTGCTTCAGACTGAACAAAGCATTTCCCTGTAGGGCAACCTCACTTTCCCAGTGTTTTCCATGTAAAACTGGGACAAAACTCCGGTACATTTTCCTGTATGCCCAAATCAATACATACACGCAGCTAACTTCATTATGCCTGTCAGTAAAATTGCTATAACAAATGTTAAGGCTGTGTCATGTGCTTCTTAGCCCTGTTACAATGTACTGACATAAGATAGCCTAGCTGAGATGCAGTATGTCATATTCAGTGGGCTTATACTTTTATCCATTCTGGCATAGTACTGACACAGGTCAGGTTTGTTGAGATGCAGTATCTCATTTTCAGGGGGTCTTACTTTTACCCATGTTTACATCTGCATGCAATGTACTGACACAGGACAGATTTGTTGAGATACTAATGGCTGCTGTGTGCAACATGGCGGTGCTGACTTAAACTATGCATATGTAAGTATCACCCACATGTAGTCATGTCAGTGCTGCCATGATATGGCTGACTCCGAAACAAACTGCACATGTGCGAGTATCAGTCATATGCAGTTCTGTGATCACAGCAGTATCAGTTATATCTAACTCTGGTGTGGCAAGAGCACAGTATATTCTTTTCAACACTCTTGCCACTCCTAAAAGCTCTCCACAGCTGTATTGGCTCAATGTTGGCAAAAGCTAATGGATGGGTAACACTGGGGACCACTCAACTGTCTTCATGTCCACCAGCTTTATTGGCAGGTTATTTTAGAAGGCCACCACCTTCTGGAACAAAATATGCTTCCTAAAGTTACCCCTAAACTTGCCATCTGTTACCTTCAGAGCATGTCCCTGTGTCCTGCTGGAGAACATATCCATATGTTTAGTCCTGTCAATATCCCTGAGATTGGGAAGACTGAGCTCATGTCCCATCTCAGTCTGCTGTTCCACAGGGACAAGCAAAAGGATGAGGAGCACCCATATATGTAGAAAGCACCAGGACCACAAAAATATTATTCAAAGTCCTTTATTTAAATAAAGTGCACAGTGCACCCACACATAATGAGCAGAAAAAAGTGGTGGCTGAGCCTTTCTGCAACTATCATTTCTCCTGACTCCTGCCAGGTGTCATCAGAGTGATTCACTCTAATGATGCCTGGCAGGGGCCGGGAGAAGCATTACTTTCAGAGCGGCTCAGTCATCACTTTTTTATGCTCACTATGTGTGGGTGCACTATGCACTTTACTTAAATGAACTCTAATATTTTTGTGATCCTAGTGCTTTCTGCATATGTGGGTACTCCTCATCCTTTTGCTTGTTTCAGTTTTTTTATTGCTGAGCACCATATTACTTGTTCTGCCACTCCAGGTCCATTTTTGCTTTGTTCCACATGGAGAGGACAGTAATAACTACTGGCAAGCATAAATATGGATATTATCTGTTAGACCCTTCCAGGTATTCCTGTTCTGAAAATGCAGCTTCCCCTTAAAGGTGAAATGTAATTATCCCAAATCACCCGCCCCTGCAAGCCTTACCCCCTGATTAGGGGTTTCACAAATAGAGCTCCCTGTTCTGCCAATTTCAACTTACTTTATTTAATTTTTGAAAAGTCCGGCGTTTGCCAAAATGGCACAAGCTCTATAGCTCCATTTTGTGACAAAGTGCTGCGCCACACTGCTCCGACCCTAGTCGGGGGGTAAGGCTTGCAGGGTTGGGTAATTTGGGACAATTACAGTTCTCCTTTAACAAAGGTATCCGAAAAAGCCCACCAGCAAATTTATTTTTCCTTTTAGCACTGAGCACATTCTCTTTACTGCTGCAGTAAATGTAAACACTAGAAGAAATATGAAGAAACTGACAGAGGGAAACTTACAAAGGGTGTCAGTTGGCATTTTACTGTATGGGACTGCATAAATATGCAGAACTAAAAAATGCTACATAAATTCATTGCCACTAAGTAAGTGGCAGATGGTGGTGGTAGTGGTGGTGGTGGGGGTGGGGAGGGATTTGTCAACACAAAAAGGGGGCTTGGTTTGCACTCAGAGAGGAGTGAGAAGATCCATTTTCCTATGTGGGACAGTGATCCACAGGGTGTAAAAAGTTGAGGTTATTGAAAATATGATGGCTCATAATGATCTACATAGCCCATTTTCTTAACACAACGATTTTGTCATCAAAGAAGAAAAATGTGGGTTGGAATTGACAACTATCTGACATTTTTCACAATCCCCCACTCAAAAAAGAATACCAACTTGCTGCACTATAAGATTGCACCACAGAATTCAGCATCTATGCCGAGCTCCGTGCTGCATTCTTTCAGCAGGGTCTCTATAGAGTACAGTACCACAGTACATTTTCTTTACCTTATCCTCACTTTTATCTGAATGCACCCTGACCCACTTTCTGCCCTGATTTCATGATATTTAGGGCTTGTTTAAGTCAAGCTGTTTGCTAAGTTCCTCCCCATGGACCAAGTTAAACTTTTTCAATGCCAAAAAAAGACTAGCAATGCATCTCATGGTTTTGAATAAATGTAATATGGGGTGGTATTATACTTTGCGCATTCTTGTATTCTATGATTCTAGTATGTTCACCTATTAATTTATGAGGCTATGTTGAACTTTGCAAATGCGGGCTCATAACTTTTGTAATATTCAATATTTTTACCACAACATTTCAACATGGCCATTTTGAAACAATGACTCATGAATGTGACAGCTGTCATTTTTCAACTCCTGCTCAATATGTGTGTTTGCAGCCCAAAATCTGATTTTACAGTCCCTGCACAACATCACCTTTATGCCAGGAGTTAAACATTTTCTCTGCCCTTCTTTATGAGGCAGGTTCGTCACAAGGCTGTGTTGAAAATTTGGTGTAAAAATATTTAAAAAAATTAATTTTCAATATTTGTAACCCAGATTCCTCTCCTGCAGCCCTATTGGCTCTGGCCAGAGTTTATCTTTGCTTCCGTGCACTGTGCACAAGAAACGTATTGAGATAGCAGAGCATTGCAGAGGTGTGGCAGTGTTGTGGCCAGTGCAGCAGACACTTTAATGGGCACATCCCTCAGCCACCAATTAATGCTGAAGCTGCCGATGATGGCAGTTTCAGTGTGAGTGCCACACTTGAAAGAAATCTGCCACTACAATCAGGGGCAGTTTCACCATTGCAGCATCAGCTCCCCATCCCTCCCAAGCAGGCACACAGCAGGACAGCAAATTTAAATGCTAGTTCTAGGAGCGTGGATATGTTGTTCATCCACACTCTCTGGCATGTCCCTTTCCCCTTTAAATCTGGCCGGAAGTCTTCAAGCTGGCTCCTCCCACCCACCCGGGTGGTAAATACCTCGGCTCCACCCCATGATGCCAGATCTTCCTTTCCGCTGGAAGATTCAGGTTCCCTCGTGCTACTTTAGCAATTCGTAGGCCCTGGATTCGCAACGTTGGTTTTCACCGCAAATTACTTTAAAACTCGTCAGAGTTCACGACTCTGATTACAGCCAACAGACATGGAGGACAAATTGTCCCCCAGATTTCGCCAGTGTACCTGCAGCCAGAAGATGTTGCACACCGATCCCCACCTCTCGTGTGTCTATTGCCTAGGTGTCGTGCATGACACCACGTCTTGTACCTTCTGTTTGGCCTTCCATCCCAACGTTCTGGATGACCGCAAGGCGCGCCTAACATTGAGGAGACCGGATCTTAGAAATATGCTGGTGAAATTGAAGGAGGCAAGGTGGGCGGTTTCCACGGCTGCGGGATCCGCCGAGCAGGTGGAGCAGATGATGGCTTTCGAAGAGAAAGCAGCTCAAGCTTCGGCCAGTCGAAGTTTCTTCATTCCTTTCAACCTTTAGGGAGTTGTGCCAGTCTCTCCCCACTAGAAGTGAGATGCCCTCAGGCTCTTACTCTTCCCACCCTAGAAAGAGGGACAAGCACCCCAAGTCTTCTTCCTCTAGAAGGAGATGCTCCTGGGACCAAGAGAGGTCCAAGTCCCAGGAACATGTGGTCTCGACTTCAGTCGAGATCGCTTCCTCGACCGCCAGCTTTACAGACCTTCCATCTGGCCAAGGCACCGAGACCGAGGAAACGGCTGAACTGGCTGAGATTATTCTCGACCCAATCAAGCCTTTATCGACGACTCTGGTCAACGATTCCTTAGAAAGGACACCTGTCCTTTCCTTTCCCAGTGAGGAGACACTGCCTTTGGGTGTCCCGATCGAGGAAAAGGTGCCGTAACCTCGGTTTTCACCGACTCTGGAGTCTCCCGATCGACCGAACCAACTCCGTCGGTCCGCATCGAGGACTAGGACCCCTTTGGTTGAACGGCCGAAAAAGGGCCACAAACACTCAAAAAAGAGGTGCTGCCACCGATCCTCATCCTCTTCAGATGAGGAGAGGCTTCGATGGAAAGTCCGTTGACGCTATGAGGATTTGAGGTGGCAACAGCTGATTTTGACCGGGCAGAAGCCAGCTCTGCCGGCCGCCCCGGACATCACTTGGCTCCCACCTCCTAGACAACGCTGACCCCTCCAGAACTGAAGGCCTTGGTTCCTCCACCCGTGGGGCCAGCTCGTATCCCGGCTCGGCCTAATCTGGTCTCTCCACCGATTTTGGTGGAGCCACTGCCTAAACAGCCTCAGGGAGGGGCTCCCTCAAAGGAGGACCATACAGACACCGGGCTTCCCCGACGTCTGTCCATTATGGTTACCCCTGACCACCCCCGGCGGATCGAAGGGGACATAGGCGGTAGACCATTGTACCCCGACTCTTTGGACTCTGACAACATGGGGTTAAACTCTCATCTGGGGGATGATGAGTCATCCGTGGCCAGACTGGAGGAAGGCCCTTCCTCTTTTCAGGGCATTCTCCGCCTGATCTCTGAATCCACCGGAATGGCCCTGGAGCCCATCCAGAAAAAAGGCAGAGTACCCCCTTATGGATATCCCTCAAAAGGGGGGGATACCCCAACGAAGGCCTTTCCAATTGCTGAAGCCATCATTTGCCCGGCCTTGAGCTTTGGCATCACCCTGCTTCCTGTCCAGCTCCATCTGTCTGCATAGCCTGCAAGTATACGGAACCCATGGTGTCCCTGGCGGGGTTCACAGAGCATTCTTTGGCCGAAAGCCTAGTGACTGCTTCTCTGTTCAGACGTACTGGTAACTTGGCCAAAACTGACTGACCCCCAGACAAGAAGTACAAGAAAATGAACCATTCTGCCAATAAGGTCTATGCAGCCTCCTCCTTAGGCCTTCGTCAGGCCAGCTCGGCTGTTATCATGGCACACTTCTCTCATGCCCTTCTTAGGTCATTGGACAAAGTCCTCCCTCATCTCCCGGCGGACATGCAGACCATAGTGAAGCAGGTCCGTGATCAGGGCCGTGCTGTTGCAAAACAGCAGCTCCAGACGGCCTGGACATTGGAGATTCCTGTGCCCGCTCTTTGACAGCCACAGTGGCCACTCGCTGCAGGCCTGGCTAAGGTTATCCTCCTTTCTGTCGGATACCCAGCACAAGTTAGCTGATGTGCCCTTCCTAGGCACCGACCTCTTCGGTCCAGGAGTGTCTGATCACCTCCAGTGCATAGATCAGTCCAATGCCACCTTGGATGCTACCTCTGCCAAGGGTTCTTTGGGCAAGAACCAGCAGAAGTGCAAGAAAAAGCCTTTTCGGCACTCTTCCCCAGTGGTTAGGTAGCCCTCCTATCAAGGAGGCCAGCAGCAACAACAGCAACAGCAGGCTCAAGCTTGGTGCCCCAGGCCCAAACAGGGTCCTCAACAGCCCCATAAAGGAGGCCGAGGTGCTGGTCCAGGAGCCTCCTCCTCCTCTAAGCCTGCTCAGTGATGGGTTGGGGGTTGCCACCCCTACACCCGTCACGCCAGCTCTGGGTCCTCCCATGGGGGGCCGGCTCCACCACTTTCTTTCCGCCTGGACCGATATCACCTCGGACAGGTGGGTTCTAGAAGTGGTCAGCCAAGGACTGCCTCTGGAATTTGAGCAGTACCCTCCCAGCTGAGCCTGTGCCCCTCGGGAGGAAAGGATCTCAGCTTGCGCTCAGTCGGCTCTTTGAGACAACATTGCTCAGCTCCAGTGCCAGATTCTCCTACAGACCCAGGCTTCATGTCCAGGTACTTTCTGGTGCTCAAGCAGATGGGGGGTTGGTGCCCCATCCTAGATCTCCATGACCTGAATCAATATCTCAGGTCTCGCACCTTCCGGATGATAATTCTGAACCAGATCATACCATCCCTGGAGCAAAACATGTGGTTCTGTTCACTGGATCTGCAGGACACGTTCTTTCATGTCTTAATCCATCCGTCCCCTCACCTTGTTTCCTTGCAGGGGCCAGCACAGGTACTGCTTTTCCCTCACCTTTCTTTCAGGTCTTGCAGGGAGTCACCGGTGATGCTGCAGCCTTTGGCTGGCTCAGGATGGTGTTGGGGGTCTCAGTGCCTTGTCTCATGCTGGCTTCCACCTCAGCATTGCATGCGACGCCATTGATGATGCTGGTGCCATGTTTGGTGCCAGTGCTGTGTTCAGTGCTGGGGTCCTCATTGCCGATCCTGAGGGTGGTATCTTCCATGTTCCCTTCCTCTAGACCTGCCTTTGGTGGTCTTTTGGTGGTGGAGGTGGAACTTGACGTGTCTGACCCTGATCTGGTTGTGTTGGATGATGCAGATGATGACTCTTTTTATGGGCTGGAAAGTAAGCCTTCTGTATCAGCTGAGCCTGTGGTGGAAGACCTTTTGTTTAAGTCTCTTCTTAGGAACATGGGGTCCACCTTGGCACTGCAAACTTCTTTTGTGGACCCAGGCAGACATTAATGTCTGGAGTTTCTATGTGTCCCTGATATTCCTATAGCCCTAACTCCGCTGGTGCCCCCTCTTATGAGACTCTTTCTCAGGCGGTGTGAAACAGGCCAGCTCTTATCCCTTCTGTGACCAAGTCCATAGATAGGAAGTACACCCCTCCCAAAGATAGGCCTATCCTAGCATCTCAATCTTTTGCAGGTGCTCTTGTGGTGCTTGTAGAGAATGATAAAGCCATTCTCCCTCAAGAATCCACAGCACAGTCTGTGAATAAGGAGTCTCACAAGATCGACACTTTGGGGAAATGAGTTGTTGCTGCAGCAACCTGGGGTATGCAAATTGCTAATTACCAGGGCCATTACTCTCAGTAGGAGTACACCCTGTGGCACATACTCAAATCAATGGTCAAGAACCTCCCAGAATCTGACACTAATGAGGAACTGCTTCAGACCATCATCAGGGACATAGAATCCAATAATCAGCAGCTAAAAGCTGCTATGGAAACCTGTGGCACTGCCTCTAGGGCAGCTGCTGCTGGGATTTGTACACATCAACACTCCTAGCTCAGAATATCAGGTTTCTCAACCGATGCTCAGCAGAAGGTTATGAACTTCCCCTTTGATGGAGCTTATCTGTTTAGCCCACAAGTGGAGCAAGCACTGGAGGCTGCCCAGAAAATCAGGACTGCCATTAAAACAGCCAGGCCAGCTCCTGCAGCCCTTCAGAGGGGCGGGAGGTTGACAATTTCGTAACAGGCAGTCTTTTCAGGGTAAGGGCTGAAGAGCCTTAAACAGAAACCAAACTACTCGGCCACAAAAGAAAATGCAACAAAAGGCACCAGGCCCGAAAGCGCCCAGCACCTCCCCCTGAAGATTAGGCCCAAGTACCACCTCGACTGCCCAAGGTGGAAACCTCTATGGCAGTAGGGGGGCATCTGACTCAGTTTTACAACTAGTGGAAGTCCATTACAATGGACAAATGGGTCCTCAGGATTGTCCGGGAGGGATACTCTCTCAATTTTGCAGAGATTCCCCCAGATTTTAAACCCAAGTGACAGCCCAGCCTGTCCACCGCTTAGTCAGATCTTCATGTCACAAACCCACTCAGCAGACCAGGCCCTCTACTCTCAAAGTACCAACCTCTGAGAGCAGTCTTGTGAACAGTTTAACAGAACAGGGTAACCCTTTTGTCTGTTTTGTGAGTTTGGATCAACCTTTGGTCTCAAGTCTTAGGGGGATTCAAACTGTGAACCTCTTGTTAGCATACCCAATGCACAGGCTCAGATATTTCTGTCTTCAGGGGGCCAGATATCTTTGCCTATGGGCACCTAACCAGGTATACAGAAATGAACCCTTAAAAACTTTAATAAAGACCTCAGATTTAAAACGCTTCTTTTTCCAGTTTGGTACCACCATTCAAGCTTATGCCAGTGTCTGTTATAACCATATATACTGTTCTTACAAATAAAAGAAATTTAAAAACAGACCAAGTATGCTCTAAAAAGAATTGTACTACAATAGATAAAAATATGTTAAACACAAAATACAGAATTGTTATATCACAAGACATACAAATCTTTTAAAAGAACAAGGTTTAAACAGTGCAAATTCCTTCAACAATATTTAGATTTGTCTAGCTTTCTAAATACCTGTTTTAAAGTGCTCACAGATGTGTCCTTGTCAGAGTCTAGGTAAAAATGTCCAAGTAAAACAGAATATTCCTTAAGCAAACTGTATTTGCCAACCCCTTTTTGTGTGAGGTCACTAGCTCCTCCTCTGTCAGAATATATATATAAAAAAAATATATATATATCTTATACAAAAACAGGATGTCTTTTCAAAGTATTACATTCTGTAACTTCAGCATAATTCATGTCCTTCAAATGACACTTTGTTGATCTCATAATAAGCTTCCTCCTTCCAGGACATGAAAGCATCTTTATGATTTCGCACTTCTATGTAATAATCTGGGTTTTCCCTCCAACGTCATAAAATGGATATGATTTAGCAAATACTGCTGTAATTAACTCAGACAAACAGGAGATTCTCAATTAAGGCCTTCCATGTAACACCTTGTCTCTAAAATCTGGTGTGTGTGTGATCTCACATGCTGTTTTCAGCAGTTTCTCATGGCTTTCATCTTTCAGCTGAAACCTGGGGGGGGGGTGAGGTCACTCCTAGAGCATCAGATTTTCAGCAGAGACAGTCAGTAATACATTTTATAAAAAACAAAAATGATACAGCACTCAGAACTGGCTGTCCACGTCACAATTAATTCTTCCAAGATACAACGCCTCCTAAGGAACAGGGCATTAGAAGTTGTTCAGCTTTAAGAAAGTAACACAGGTTTCTACTCCCATTACTTTCTGGTTCTAAAGAAAACAAGTGGCATGCTCCCAATTCTAGACCTAAGAAAGTTAAACAAGTACCTGTTCAGGGAGAAGTTCCAGATGATCTCTCTAGGAATGCTACTACCTCTGATTCATCATTTCAACTGGCTGGTGTCCCTGGATATGCAGGACACCTACCAGCACATCCCAATGTACCCAAGTCACCACAAGTATATCTGCTTCATGGCCCTGGGTCAACATTACTAGTTCAGAGTCCTGACATTTGGGCTATTCTCGGCGCCTCGAGTCTCTTCAAAGTGCTTCGCAGTACTCTTAGCGCATCTCAGAAAACTCGGTGTTCAAATCTTCCCTTACCTGAATGATTGGCTCCTAGTGAGTCCATCCAGGCAGGAGACACATGAAGTAGTCACCACAGCTTCTCAGTTCCTCACTTCCGTGGGGGTTCTTCTGAATCTGGAAAAGTCCCAGCTTCAACCCTCCCAGCAACTCCTCTTCATAGGAGCCCTCCTGGATACTTTCAGGGTGAGGGCTTTCCTTCTGGAAGACAGGAGGAATGACATTCTCCAGGTGGCTCACTACATCAGGGAGAACAACTCTGTTCAGGCCCTCTCAGTGCAGTGAATGCTAGGCCTCATGGCATCATCTGTCTTCATGGTGCCTCTAGCGTGGCTACATATGACCACCACTCAGTGAATTCTCAGCACACAGTGGTCACCGACCACAAACCTGCAGTATTTCCACATAAAGTTAACAGAGCCTCTGACAAGGTCACTTGCATGGTGGATGCAGGAAGCCAATCTTCTGTAAGGCTTGCCCTTACCCTACTGGAACCTCAGATCACCATCACCATGCATGCATCTCTGATCAGTTGGGGAGCTCACTGCCTGAACCTCCACACTCAGAGAACATGGAGCCAAGAGGAGTCTCATCTATACATAAATGTCTTAGAGATGAGAGCTGTCCTATATGCTGCCCGAGCCCTGAAGGATCTCCTCTGTCACAAAGTAATTCTCCTTCATATGGACAACAAGGCTATGATTTACTACATCAGCGGGGGGGGGCCTATTCCTACCCTCTGTGCAGAGAGGCCATGAGGGTATGGCAGTGGTCTCTCAAGTATGATGCCTTAATTCAAGCAGTCTTCCTGCCAGAAATTCAGAACGACTGAGTGGATTGCCTCAGCAAGACAGAGGCAGATCTGCATGAATAATTGCTTGCAGCAGATGTAGTGCAGTCAGTATTCAATGAATGGGGTGGCCCAGACCTGAACCTTTTTGCGTCCCTGTGATCGGGAGCTCCTGCCACTCTTGAGGACTGACCTTTTCTTAAATCTGTTGCAACAGTTCTTCTATTTCTAAGCCTAATCTATCCTTTACTATTTCTAGTCCATAAGGTTGGTCACCTGTGGGCACCCCCTTCTCCCTCTCTTGACTATGCTATACTGTCCTCTTTGATTTTCCTTTTCCCTCTCAGTTCCTTGTACAGGAAGGTTATTGTGGTGACCTCCAGATTTATGTAAAATAGGTTGTGTTTATTGTTGTTGGATTTAGTATGTAATAGCACTATGTTATAAAATACCTTAATGTATATACCTTATGTTTATGAACCCTGCAAATGTTTAACATACCATGGCACTTGGTGTTTTGATAATGGTAAAAAAGTACTAGGTGACTATTATAGAAATTAAGCTAGTTGTGCTATTTAAAATGCATGTAAAGTGATGTAAACTGAAAAAGTCTAAATGTCATGATGATTTTCATATATCCCATGATGCATTGCATTATGGACGTATGTATGATGTTGTATTTCTTTGAAACTTGATTTATTGCCAATGCCCTTTGGGGTAACTGTTGTTTTAGTGATTCTGCATTTAGGTTCTTTGTTTGTAGCTAGTTTTTTTTTCCTTTTGAGCCCCCACTACGAAAGCAAATGGGGCTTGCATAGGGGTGGTCGCTACATCTCAACTAGTGAATTAAATCAGAGATCAGTGTCAGTAGGTGCTGGCTAAGTGCAGACAAATGACATTCATAGTCTGTTGCTGCAAACTGATGTACTGTAGAAGGAATATGGCATTGCAGAAGCTTATTTCTTGCATTTTGAATAAATATCACACAGAGATTGTGTGTTGAACCTGAAGTTCGGTGTCTGGTCCATCTGTTATCCCACAACCCCTCCACAGACTTGGTGTCAGAAGTGGGATAACTTGCTGGAAGCATCTGAACTGGCCAAAGAGGGATGTTTTCTGGTGGTTATCGCCCAGATATCCCAGGTGGACCAATGCACCAGGAGCTGTCGGAGAAGAAAGTCTGTGGAGTTCGGCCCAGAACCATGGCTGACAGATGGAGAAAAGCTGCTGCTTGGACTGGACCTGGGAGCTCAGAGGAAGGCCAAGGCTGAAGATGATGAAGAGATGCAGGTCGAGGCGGACTGGAGGTATGAGAGACAATGCCCAGGAGGTGGAGACCCTGATGAGGATCGTCCACTGGACGAGTGGGCAACGGCTGGCAGCAGACCGACTACACAGAGAGGGGAGAACACTGGTGCCAGGTGCTTGAGAGGTTCCTGCTACAGAGCTTGGACAAAGAGTCGGAGGAGGATTTTTCATGGGCTCAGTTTGAGGAGGACCCCCCTGACTGAGCAGAATATTTCTTTGTTTCCTGTGTTCCCAGGATGTTACCTGTTGGAGGTCGGAGATGCAAGTATGGAACCTGAATGCGAGACCCCAGGAAAGACTGTGCCTAGTGATATTGTGCTGGGGTTGAAGACTCCAAGCAAGCAAAAAGAAGCCTATGAGGCTGAAGGGACTTTTCTTGTATTGATGCAGCTAAATCTATTAACAGTATTGACTGGGGTATACTGCATGCAAAAAATGCAAATGTTGTCAGACTGTTACAGTACGTTAAAGTTAAGGAGAGTAGAGGTCATTTAAAAAAATGTCACCCTTGGAAAAAGGGAAACTCTCACATAGATTACAAGGTGTTAGATGGTAACAGATGGCTGAAACTAGCACAGTGATTAAAAGAATGTTTATTAAGACACCCCAGAGTTAAAAGGTTTAGGAACCTGCTGTTTAACATTGCAGGGTATTCAGCATGAGAGGTTCCTTGGGGTCCTATAGGTTTCTGTAGAGACCTGCCTGGGGATAAGATGACCATGGATATGGGGTCATAAGTTATAAAAGGTTGACATAGGAAAGTAGAAACTACTATTGCTCCTTCCATATTCCCGCAGACACTTTGTGTAAGACAGAGGGGTCAAGTTGGTTGCAGGTAAGGCCAGAGGTGGCTCTGCAATGGTCACTTTCTGTAGGGAAAAGTGTAGCATGTTTGATCAGGGGGCGGGCCTGATGTCAAAGAAAGAGGTACCCAAGGGCAGACAGGGAGTCTGAGGTGGTACGTGTGCTTTATTCTTTTCTGAGTGAAAACCTACAAAGGAGAGGTGGGTGGAAAATGGATTGGAACCTGCGCTGGAGTAACACATTGAGTGTCTACCCTCAGGTGTCTATATCTGTAACAAGTGAAATGAAACAAGAGTTATAGCAGGTTTATGTAGAGAGGTTGAACCTAGGAATGGGCCCCTGCTTAAAACTGACTTGTCTGGTGGGGTTGAAGCAGGTAGTTACTCACCCCAAAGAAAGCCTTTCTATGGTACTGGACTTTACAGCCATCCAGATTTTTGGTTAAGAAATATAACAGACTTTCCCTAAAAGGAGAGGAGAAGGTACCATTAGTCTCTGTTGAGAAATGTGTTTATGCCTCAGGGTAAAGAACGATGATATCCACCATGTTTATGATAGAATGTTTATCATTAATAGGGACCCTGAGACATAGTTTCTGAAGATGGATGGGTAGAAGCTCCATCCCTTCTTGGGACAGGAAGGTGGTAAGCAGTCTGCAATAACTGCTTCCCTCTTAAGGTGGGGGATACGTGACCGGGAGCTCCTGCCACTCTTGAGGACTAACCTTTTCTTAAATCTGTTGCAACAGTTCTTATATTTATAAACCTAATCTATCCTTTACTATTTCTAGTTCATAAGGTTGGCCACCTGTGGGCACCCCCTTCTCCCTGTCTTGACTATGCTATAGTGTCCTCTTTGATTTACCTTTACCCTCTCAGGTCCTTGTATAGGAAGGTTACTGTGGTGACCTCCAGATTTATGTAAAATAGGTTGTGTTTATTGTTGTTGGATTTAGTATGTAATAGCACTATGTTATAAAATACCTTAATGTATATACCTTATGTTTATGAAACCTGTAAATATTTAAAATACCATGGCACTTGGTGTTTTGATAATGGTAAAAAGTACTAGGTGACTATTATAGAAATTACGCTAGTTGTGCTATTTAAAATGCATGTAGATTGATGTAAACTGAAAAAAGTCTAAATGTCATGATGATTTGCATATATCCCATGATGCATTGCGTTATGGAAGTATGTATGATGTTGTATTTCTTTGAAACTTGATTTATGGCCAATGACCTTTGGGGTAACTGTTCTTTCAGTGATTCTGCATTTAGGTTCTTTGTTTGTAGCTTGTTTTTTTTTTTTTTTTGAGCCTCCACTACGCAAGCAAATGGGGCTTGCATAGGGGTGGTCGCTACATCTCAACTAGTGAATTGGATCAGAGATTAGTTTCAGTAGATGCTGGCTAAGTGCAGAGAAAGGACATTCATAGTCTGTTGCTGCAAACTGATGTACTGTAGAAGGAATATGGTATTGCAGAAGCTTATTTCTTATATTTTGAATAAACATCACACAGAGATTGTGTGTTAAACCTGAAGTTCGGTGTCTGGTCCATCTTTTATCCCACAACCCTTCCACAGTCCCCACTCAATGATAAAACTGCCTCTATTATGCTCCAGAAATGCAGATGTAACCCCCCTGCCACTTCTTTAACTAGTGTACACCCCCCCAATTTTTTTGTAATGCGCACCCAGCTATATATCTGGAAACATTGGTGCCCATATACTGGCATACCAATTCACTTGACTAAAAAGGTAGGTACCACCGCTGGCATTAGGAAGTATACCTGGCTCATTTTCTAGAGAGAAGAGAGGGGTGGGGTACAGAACAACAACTTGAGCCCTCGGTAAATAACAACCCAGGTCCTGGGTTGAGGCTGCTAGGCATATGCTTGATCTAACCTGCTGAGGGGGCCCCAGTAAATCCACACAACCAGAAGCAATAATTGGAATGTCCATAACAGTAACTCAGAGTGTGCAGTATGGTTTTATTCAACAGATGGAAAGTAAAGCTGCAGTGGACCACCAAGGGTCGGTCCAGGCTGGACAGGTATAACTCCAAGAACTCTCCTTGCATGCAGTACAGTTCATGAACAACATCAGAAACATTTTCTTCCCAATTTTCCAAAAGTGCATTAGTGGGCACCTGACCATGCGCATGAACATTTCTCTTCTCCCTTTAGTGTTATTTAGCGAATCTAAGCCACACACTCAGAACTCCACTCAAACATAGGTGCAATTATGTGAAACTCAGCCACACACCTTAACCTGCAGCTTGGCCACTTGCTCAGGAAAAAACACTGGTGCCCTTTATGAACCAGGAAGCCCTGCCTTGGAAGCACTTAGATGGTGTTCCTCCCACCCTTGGCCCTAACCGACAGTCTGTGCCATTCTTCAGGGTTACACCATTGTGACCCCCCATTCCGCACTGAAATGCTAGAGGTCCCATCTTTGACTTGTCACACACTGGAGGTGACCAGAGAATAAACTGCATTCACTTGGGAACACAGTTTAACAAAACGTCATTCACTTGGGTGAAACTAGGGACACTGACAGGTGCGATCCAGCCTTATCTATGGGCACACGCACCCCAGACTATCCATTCCCCTAAGAAATGTGTGGAGGTCTAATCTCCCCTACAGTACTCACAGAACCTTGTTCCCTCCACTGGGCATGGGGCAATGAAAAGAAGAAAAGGAAAGGCACTCTTCTGGGTAGCCAGTCCACTCAGTCTATTTCAGGTCCTGATCCAAGGCAGCTGAAATCACCACAGAACATTCAGGAGCTTGCCCCTTGAGTCCACAAAGAACAAGCAGATCCTTCTACTTCACAGGGAGTAGAAATCAAGAAATTCTGCTGTAGTCTTGTCTCCACCATTCAGCTGGAAGCTGGAAATGACACATGAATAGGTTGAGAAATCCTGGGCCCTCTGTCAGAGCCCTCTGGCAGTCCTACTGCCCCTCTCACCTCCTCACTCCACTCTACCACTCAAGACTGAGGATTCTAAACTCCCCAGAGCAGCTATCCATAGAGTGTGGATTATGCTGCTGCGAAAGTTCTAAATGACCTAATCATTCCTCCCTCAGACTAGCTGAGTAAACAATGATGTCATTTTGTAAGGAGTCCCCTAATGAGCTTCCTACCAGCTGCTTGCTGCCTTCCCAACAATAATACTGATAGAATTCTAGTAACCCCAGGGATTAGATGGTTACATTTGCCCCTTGTCAGGTAAATGACTGTCCGCAGTCATTCCGTCACCCGGCACCAGGCCATCCTGCTTCTGTTGCCCCCTACGGGGAGGGTTGATCCAAGTCCTACCCTACTATGTGCCAGGCACAGGAAGGTTGCATCGAAGAATAGAGGTCCACTGAAGATACTTCAGTTCCTATCCTAGTACTGTACTATCTATGGGTCCTCAGTGGCTCCAAGAAACTGCCTGAAGCATGTCCTACCAGACAGCATTGGTGAACCTTCTATCCAGAGTCAGGGCCATCAACCTGCCTCCCCCCCCAACCCTCTAGGGGAAAACTGTCCGACCTATGCTACCTATCATGTGCCCAAACCCAAAAAACCAAAACCATTTTACACCTCACACCTGTAAAATGAAAAAGGTTAGACATTGCACTACACAGTTACACAAGCCTAACAACTCTACACAAAGGAGGAACACCAATGAGTCCCACCAGTCCTCTTCAGGTCTTCTTGTCTTTGTCCAGGAACACCTGCAAAAGAAAACACTACAAAACATTTTTGCACACTACTACAACCTGTAAAGCCAAAAACAATGACTAACAATCCTCTCGCTGGATACTGCAGAAGCCCAAAAAGCATTTTTAAAGGAGTTTATACAAAAACACAAAAATAGGAAAACATAAAGATATTTTGCAAAATATTTGGGGGAGGGATCCCTGCGGAAGTCCCAATCTAAGGAGGAGGAGGAGTCCAGAGTGCTGAAGCACTACAACAACAGTCTCTCCTAGGCCGGAGCCTGCTGACACACAGTCCTGGGATAGGCACAAGTCCTGCAAGCACTGTAGTCTAGATGCAAAGTCATTTGGTGGTTAATATTCCAAAAAGTCTTCCAGTTTTGCAGGACACAGTTAAATAAAATGAAAACAGTCTCTTACCAGTTCCTGATGACAAAAGGATGTCAACATCACCTCTCTGGAGCTGTGGCCTGATGATCTTCGGCTGCTGAGTAGATGAACTCTTCTGATCAGATGCTACTATGACCTCCTACTGGACCCGGACTGGAAATCTTCTCTGAACCTGCTGGGCTGATGAACCTGGTTGTTACTACAGATGAACCTGGATGCTACTGGAGTTGAACCTGGATGCTGCTGGAGCCGAAACTGAATGCTGCTGCAGATGAACCAGGGTCACCAGAAGAAAGGCACTTCTGTCCTGGGTTGCTGCCTCTTCGGTGGCAGATGGCTGAGCTTGCAATGGCTGAATTCACCTTTGGCAGGTGGGCAGAATTTTCAAGAATGGCACCAATCTCTGGGGTAGTACTATTCTGGATCTAGGACACAAACTGTCACCCCATTTGGATGAACCATGGGAACATTACAGAATGTCTCTTGGCCAGCTGTGTCCACTATTCTCACAGAATTGATCAACAAGGTCCTGCCATGCCACCAGAATTGCAGTCTCTCATTACATAACTTTATTCAGACCCACTTGTTTACTCTAGGATGCAGGTTGACACAAGCTGCCTCCCACAACCAGGCATGGCTATCTTTCTCAATTTCTTCCCGTATCTTTCTAGGGTAGAAAGGGTACGACTGTCCATACTTGGCCTCAGCTCGTCTTCGCACAATTCTCTCTTCTTTGCTGCTTTTCACCAACTCACACCCAGAAGCATGGCGTGGGGGTGGCAAGTCCTGTTTGAGCCAGTCATGAACTCTTTGTACAGAGCAAGAGCAATCCACCTCTGTACTCAAGGGCACATTTCTTGAGCCTTCCTTCTCACAGACATCTTGAGAGTCCGTGGAAGCCCAGGCCAATGCCGACTCACTAGGGTCCACTGTAGCCATTGCTGCTTCCTCCTCTTCTACACAGTCTGCCCAGTAGCTGGTGATTGCGTCAGCCCCCGCAATTGTCCATTCTCTACTGTTGTCAGAGGCACTGTCATCCCAATGACATGCTTCCCTCCACCTCAGACTCTCCCACGAGGCTTGGACTTGGGCCTTCCACCCACAGATCTACTGAACCTGCACTGACAGTGTCCAATTCCACCCTCTGTGGCATGAAGAAGCAGGTTACTCACCTGTAACAGTAGTTCTAGGAGTGGTATATGTTGTTCATCCACACTTTATGGCATGTCCCTTTCCCCTTTAAATCTTGTCGGAAGTCTTCAAGCTGGCTTCTCTCACCCACCCGGGTGGTATATACCTTAGCTCCACCCCATGACGCCAGATCTTAGCCTGCTGGAAGCCAGGTTTTGTGCATCCGCAGCCGGGGAGGTTGGGTAGGTCCGCGTGGATGAACAATATATACCACTCCTAGAACTACTGTTACAGGTGAGTAACCTGTTTTTCTAGGATCATGGATATGTTGTTCATCCACAGTTATTGGTAGACTCCTAGCAGTTCTCTGGGAGGAGGGAGGCAAGGTGCATACCCCCCACTTAGGGAACAGAGATTGGAGAACTGAGGTCACAAAACCAGCATCCCGGTGTGACTCAAGGTCAATGTGGTAGTGGGTAATGAAGGGGTTTGCTGACTTCCAGGAAGCAGCCCAACAGATTTCCTGGATAGGGATGTTCCTGGAAGCAACCACCGATGCACCAGTATGGTGGGTAGAATGAACTCTTCAAACAACATGAAGTCTTGCTGTATTCAGACATATTGCAGTTAGCCCCAGCACTTGAACTGCCCCAGAGAGGAAAGAGTTAACTCTATGCAGAAGCATAGAACGTTGAGCTAGAGCTCGGTTTTCAAACCTCTGTCTGTGCTACTTCCCAGTGTAACCGTCAGATTCTTTACTCCGCCTAACAGTGAAGTTGCTCCGGAGATTTCCTCTGCTCGGTTCGGTAAAAGTAAAGCATTCAGTTTAAACCGTATAATGAATTGTTATTTTCGGATTTCCAGCCTCTGCCTACGGTACAGGTAGTGTGTAGATAGGTAGTGACAGTGTTTTAGTCTGTGAAAAAGTTGGAAATTGTTCTTTTCTTCAGTTTCTTTCCGGTCGGTCCGGTTTGGAACAGACCCATTCTATTTAAATCTATTTCTGGGATTACAGTGGTGTTACGGTACCGATCGGTTTCAAAAGAACCGAGTTTTTTCACCGGTTCTTTTAAAAAGCCCGTGACACGGTTTGTAACCGATCGGTTGTTGTATTACATAGCTTGAAAGCTGCAATAGGGTAATTTGTTAGGTTGGCCATGTCTGAGAAACCCAAAAAGAAAACTGGTCCCATTGGGTTTCAACACTGTACTGAGTGTGGGGAGACCTTTGCTAAGGCTGACCCCCCCACTTCATCTGTGTTTATTGTCTGGGGTTTGACCACCTCAAGTCAGACTGCCAAATCTGTAAAAACTTTCCTAAATCCACTCTAGACAAAAGACTGAGTAGGCTGAAGGAAAGGGAGCCCAAGAAGTCCGTAGATCCGGATGGCCAGCCCTGTTCGGTTGCAGCCAAACCTGAGGACGTACCTACTGACCTAGGCAATACCTCCTTGGGCAAAAGAAGAGCCGACCCCGAGGGGTTGGTTCCATCAAAAAAGAAGCATAATTCTGCCTGTTCGGATCCGGTATCGCACTCTCCAACCGCGGATGAAATAGCCAAAGCGATTAGCATTGTTCAATAGCTTACACCGGTTCCATCTGAACTGGTATCACTGGTTAGGCGGACGGTTCGGTCAGATCTGTCTCCTCCGGATTATGATCCAGATGCTTTTTATGAGGAGTGGGAGGGAGACGAAGACTATGCCAAGGATGATAATGATGACGATGACCAGGGGGTCTGGATGTTCCCACTGAACCGGACATCTCCCCAGACAGGCTCTCAGGTGTCTCTCCTCCCAGGCTCTCTGAGTCCCCTTCACATTTTTCGTTCTACAAAAAGGTGGCAGAAACCCTGCAGCTTCCTTTGGTTGAAGCTGCAGAGGAGGATGAAGAGCCTGATTTTGTGGAAATGATAGACATCTCAGAGTCCAAAAGACTGTCTATCCCTCTTCATAAATCCTTGGGGAAATAGACACACAAAATGTTACAAACCCCTAATTCAATACCTCCTGTGGATAAGAGAATGGACAGGAGGTATTTGTTATCAGGCTCAGCTGCGGAGTTCCTTTATAGTCATTGTAGCCATGTTTCATCTGGTTCAAGGTCAGTTGGCATTCATCTGTATCCCCCTCCCCAGGTCATGCCTGAAAATAGGCAGGATTTGTCTAGTGCACTTACCTGGTCAACAAAAACTAAATAAAATAAAATGTTGGGGTAGTACAGGCTGCAGCCTGTGACAGGGCTAACATTCCTTTGGCTTCACACACCCCAGATAAGGACTCCAGGAAAGTGGATGCCATGGCCAAAAAACAGTATTTGGCATCCTCTTTGGGACTCAGGCAGGCTACTTATATGGCCTACACAGCCAGGTACCAGAAATCCAGATGGGATACAGTTCTGGAACTGACCAAACAGACCTCTTCCCAGCTAGCGAAGGAGCTGGAGGAGGTGGCTGCTGATGGAATTGAAGCATCCAAAATGCAATTTCATGCTGCTGTGGACTCCAATGATGTGGCATCTAGAATCATGGCTACATCTGTGTCTCTCAGAAGACATGCTTGGCTCAGATGTACTAGCCTTTCACAGGATACCCAGACTAAGGCTATGGATTTTCCTGTAGTAGGTAACTCTCTGTTTGGGGAGCTGACAGAGGCTTACATGAAGAAAATGGATGAATACAGGATCACGTACAGGAGTGCACAGGCCAAAGACAGGCAGGCCACTCTGCACAAGCAGCGGTCTAGGGGCAGGTCCTTTCAAAGGCTTTTTTACCAAGCCCAGGCCTCCTGTCCCTTCCCACAGAGGGGTTCTTCAGAGGGAGGGAGGGAGGGAGGGGCAGGAGAGGGATGAGCAGAGCTGCTCCCTCCTCCTCTCAGTCTAAGGCTCCTGCCAAGCAGACACCCTGATGTGTCAGCCCGGGTCGACTCCCCATTTCCAGTAGGAGGCAGGCTGGCTTACTACTTCCAGGCCTGGAAGTCTGTGACCTCAGACAAGTGGGTCCTGGAAGTAGTAAGCCAGGGACTGGCCCTCAGCTTCAAAACATTTCCATAAAAGAAGTCCAAGTCTTTTCCACCTGCATCACTCTCAGAAACCATTGCCCTAGAGGCAGAGGTTTCCTCTCTTCTAGCTCCCAAAGCTATAGAGAAGGTTCCTACTCAGCACAGGGGAAAAAGACTGTACTCCAGGTACTTCCTTACCCCAAAGAAAACAGGTGAGTAGCGTCCCATCCTAGACCTAA
This sequence comes from Neoceratodus forsteri, assembly GCA_016271365.2. Taxonomy (NCBI): domain Eukaryota; kingdom Metazoa; phylum Chordata; order Ceratodontiformes; family Ceratodontidae; genus Neoceratodus; species Neoceratodus forsteri. The sequence continues at coordinate 414,542,553 of CM057455.1, read as the reverse complement.
GATATTTGAACAAACACATTTCAAAGCCCAAATTCAAAATGGTAACTCTGGGAATGATCATTCCCTCTCTAAGGCCAGGGGATTGACTAGCATCTCTGGACCTCAAGGATGCCTACTTCCATATTCCTATCAGGTGCTCTGACAAAAAATGCCTTAGGTTCGAGCTGCCTTCAGGCCATTACCAATTCAGAGCTATGCCATTCGGCCTAACATCAGCTCCAAGGGTGTTCACAAAGTTCCTTGCAGTAGTGGTGGTTTACCTCAGAAGACAGGGTAGCACCATCTTCCCATATCTGGATGATTGGCTCTTAGTGGGTCAGTCACCTTTACTGGTCAAGTCAGCTCTTCAAACTACCCAGAACCTACTCATCTCCTTGGGGTTGCTTCTCAATCTTCCAGAGCCTGTCCTCAAACCAGTTCAACTTCTCACCTTTATAGACATAGAGTTGGATACTGTACAAGCAAAAGCCTTCCTTCCCCTGGCAAAGGTGAAGGCCCTTGTGGATCTTGCTTCCTCCTTCTGACCTCAGGCCTCCCGCCCAGCAAGACAGTTCCTCCAGCTCCTGGGCCACATGGCAGCTTCCACGGCAGTGGTGCAGGGAGCAAGGTTCCAGATGAGGGACATTCAGATTCATGTAAGGTCTTTTTGGTCTCAAAAGAAGGATTTACTTACCAAACTGATCCCAGTGACTCAGACTCTGGTCCAAGCTCTCTAGTAGTGGTTGGACCAGGACACCCTCAGACAAGAGGTTCCATTTCTCCCTCAAGTCCCATCAGTAGTTCTAACTATGGATGCTTCTCTCCTAGGGTGGAGAGCCCACCTGGGAACCCTGACAGCTCAAGGAGTCTGGTCCCCACAAGAGTCTCTCCTTCATATCAATCTCCTGGAACTCAGGGCAGTTTTTATAGCCCTGCAGAGCTTCTCAGATTCAGTCAAGGGCAAGGTGGTCCAAGTCAGAACGGACAACACCACCACAATGTGGTACATCAACAAGCAGGGAGGTACTCGGTCCTTGGCCTTGTGCACAGAAGCCATGAAGCTGTGGTCTCTGGCCTATTCTCTTCAGACTTCTCTGGTAGCAGTTCACCTTCCTGGGAAGGACAACATACTAGCAGATGCTCTGAGCAGAATTTCACAGGGACACCACGAATGGTCCCTGGATCCTCACATACTGAAGGTCATCTTCTCCAGGTGGGGCACTCCAGAGATAGATCTCTTTGCAGCACTGGACAATCATCAACTTCCTCTGTTTTGTTGCAGACCTCCAGTCCTGGGGACGGTTTCCCAGGATGCTCTCATTTTGGACTGGAAGGGCAGGTTTCTCTATGCCTTCCCTCCCTTCCCTCTGCTGTCCAGAGTTCTGATCAAGATCTGGACTCAACCCTGCACAGTGATACTGGTGGCTTCAGATTGGGCCAGACAGCTGTGGTATCCTGTACTGCTGTCCTTGTCAGTGTCACGTCCCCTGTCTCTGCCCAAGACATACAATCTCCTGTCCTCCTCTCAGGGGCAGATCTGGTACCCCAATCACCAGTCTCTCAATCTCAAGGCCTGGCTCTTGAAGAGTTAAAATAAGCAGCACTACATCTTTCTCAGGGAGTTCTGGATATTCTGAAGGTCTCCAGAAAACCTTCCACTAGAAAAACTTACAACTCCAAATGGAAAAGATTCAGTATTTGGTCTCAGAAATCCTGCCTGATTCTGCAGACATTTTCACAACCTTAGACTATCTAGTTCATCTGAATGGTCTAGGCCTTAGGCCTGCCACTCTGAAGGTTCATCTAGCAACTGTCTCTGCATTCCTCTCAGCAGGAAAGGGCTCTTCCCTGGCATCTCATCCTGTTTTCAGAAAGTTTTTCAAAGGACTGGTTCACATTAACCCTCCCTTTTGGGAGCCCACTCCGCCTTGGGATCTTAATGTCTGCCATAGCTCAGCTTATGCAGCCACCCTTAGAACCTCTGGCTTCGGCCGAATTGAAGTACTTGACCTGGGAAACTGTGTTCCTGGTAGCTATTACTTCTGCCAGGCTGATTAGTGAGTTACAGGCTCTGTCAGTTGAACCTGACTTCATCTCCTTCCATAGGGACAAAGTGGTCCTAAGAACCAATAGGAGGTTCTTGCCCAAAGTGGTATCGGATTTTCATCTGAACCAGTCTATATCTCTCCCTGTGTTTTTCACTGATCATTCTTCTTCAGGTGAAAGAAGGTTACACAGTCTGGATGTTAAGAGGGCCCTTAGCTACTATGTTGAGCATATGAAGGCACATATAAATGACTGTCTTCAATTGTTTCTTACTTATGGTGAAGTGGGGAAAGGTAAGCCTGCCACTAAAAGAACTATTGCCAGGTGGATTGTTTCTTGTATACGATTCTGTTATGACAAGTTGTGTAGAATGCCCCCTTCAGGCCTGAGTGCTCATTCGGCTAGGGGTACAGCTGCTTCTCTAGTTGCAACCAGAGATATACCTTTGTTAGAGATCTGTAAAGCAGCCACCTGGAAAACAGTACATACTTTTACCAAGCATTACTCCCTGAGCATCCAGGCTAGGAGTGATGCTAGGTTTGGCACAGCAGTACTGCAGAGCCTCTTCCCAAAGTAGGTTCTGCATTCCCTCCTCCATAGGAAACTGTTTCGTAGTCTGCATTATGTCTGAATACAGCAAGATTTCATGTTGTTTGAAGAAAAAATTACTCACCATAGTAATGTTGTTTCTTCTAATGGAGTCTTGCTGTATTCAGACCTCCCCCCCCGCCTCCCCTCTCAGAACCTGTTTTTTGGGAAGTGGGCTGGCAGGTACAGTGTTGCACCTCTAGGGTGTACCTTGTACTCTCCTTCTTGGGTGGGGTGGATGTTGTTATTATTTTTCTGGTGTTTTATACTTAAATATTGTCACTACCTATCCTTCTTGGGTTCTCGACTTGAGTCTTTTGGGCTCAAAAATAATTTTTTGCCCTTTGGCTATATGTTGAACAATTTCCATATTATAGTATGTTAGTTAGTGTGCTTGTAAGAATCTGACGGTTAAACTGGGAAGTACCACAGAAAGAGGTTTGAAAACCGAACTTGAGCTCAATGTTCTATGCTTCTGCATAGAGTTAACTCTTTCCTCTCCGGGGCAGTTCAAGTGCTGGGGCTAACTGCATTATGTCTGAATACAGCAGGACTCCATTAGAAGAAATAACATTACTATGGTGAGTAATTTTTTCTTATCCCTCTGGGAGGCTCCATGCCTGCCAACTCATAGCATAGACCTATGCATGATGTAATTCATCTTGCTATGGTCTGTTTGGCTGCAGGTCTCCAAGAAGCAGCTTCAGCATAGGTGACAAACAGCTGACGAACCTCTCCATGAATTTCCACCATCCTCTCCTTGTAATAAGAGAGAGCACGTCTCTGGTCCAAAGTATGGAGCCTATACTCAGCCTTCGAGGTGTAATTAGGGTAGTATATCGGCAGAGTCAACACCTGGTTAATGTGAAACTCTGACACCACCTTTGGAAGGAATTTCGGTTGGGGGCACAGGACAAATTTGTCCCTGTGGAAGACCAGAGAAGGGGAGTCCACCGAAAACACCTGGAGCTCCTCTGTCCCTCTGGGAGACGTGACAGTCACTAGGAAGGCCATCTTCCATGACAAGTGTGACAGCTCACACTTGTGCATTGGTTTGAATGGCTTGCCTATGAGCTTTGCCAATACCAGCAGTAGATCCCATGGAGGAGGAGGTTCATGTAGAGAAGGGGATATGTGATCCAGGCCTTTGGAAAAGTGCCTGACCACTGTCTCCTGCGCCAATGTCAGCTGACCGGCCCATGCCCAGTAAGCAGAAATGGCTGCCAGTGCACCCTAAGGGTTGATGACCGCAGACCCCCTTTGGAGAGAGACCAAAGGTAGATGAGAATGTTAGCCACAGAACTGGATAAGGGGTCCAGACCCTTACCCTGACAGCAAATGGAAAATCTTTTCCATTTGAAGGCATAACATTTACTGGTTGATTCCTTTCTAGATGCCTCCACCATGGTGTAGACATCTTCGGAAAGACCCAAAGCCTAGAACTCTAGCCACTCAGGTACCAGGCTGTGAGGTGCAGGGATTGAAGGTCCGGGTGGAAGACCGTCCCCTGGTTCAGAGATATCAAGTCCAGATGTGTACAAAGCTGCTCTGGGGGCCTGCAGCTGAGGCTGAGGAGATCTGGATACCAGAACTGGCGTGGCCAGTCTGGGGCTACCAGAATCACCTTTGCCTTGTGCCTTCTCACCTTGAGTAACACCTTGTGGATCAAGGGAAATGGGAGGAAGGTGTAGAAGATGCCTGGGGTCCATGGCCTCAAGAAGGCGTCCACTTGCAGAGAGCCCTGCTGAGGGAAGCGGGCATGATACACTCTCAGCTTGGTGTTTTCCCTGGAGGCAAATGGGTCCACCATCAGTTTTCCTCAACAGGAGAACAGGCTGTAAGCTACCTCTGGATGGAGAGACCACCCATGGGATGTCTGGCCTATGCAGCTGAGAGCATCTGCCAGCTGGTTCGAGACTCCTGCCACATGGATGGCTAGGATATCCTCCTCCAACCGGTTCACAAGGGCCCAGATGTGGAGCACCTCCTTGCACAGCAGATGGGAGGTTGTGCCGCCCTGTTTGTTGAGGTAGTACATGGTCGTGATATTGTCCATCTGGACTTGAACCACTTGACCCCGGAGCTGAAGAGCGAAAGCTGACAGCGCCAGTCTGACTGCTCTGAGCTCCAACAGGTTGGTGTGGCATCGGGATTCCTTGGGGGTTCAGAGTCCATGGGCCCTGTTGTCCCCCATGTGGGCTCCCCAGCCCATGAGAGAGGCATCGGTTGTGAGAACAACCATCAGCTCAGGGCGGACAAATGGGATCCCTTCCTGCAACCAGTTTGGGGTGGTCCACCACTGGGGAGCGTCCCACATCTTCTGGGTTACAGTGATCAGCTGGTCAAAATCACCATGGCGCTGAGTTCACTGGGCAGCCAGCTCCCATTGAAGGGGGGGTATGTGCAACCCAGCCCAATGGACCACTGAGGTACATGCCGCCATGTAACCCAGAAGGTGTAGAAAGTCCTGGGAAGAGCGCAAGTGCCCAACCAGAAATGATTGATCAAAGGAGGAGAGAACCTCTGCCCTGTCTGTCGGGAGCCGAGCTCTGGCTTGACAAGAGTCAAGCTCTGCCCCGATGAAGCCCATCACCTGAGAAGGCACAAGTTCCGACCTGGTCTTGTTGATCAGGAGGCCGAGTTGAGAGCAGGTTTGGAGGGCCAGATCCCTGGACCTCTCCACCTCCTGTTGGGAGGAACCTGCAAGGAGCCAATCATCGAGGTAGGGGTAAATTCTGACCTCCTGACGATGGAGATGGGCCACTGCCACTGCAATGCATTTGGTGAAGACCCGTGAGGCCAATGACAGGCCAAACGGCATGGCTCGGAACTCATACAGGGTCACCTCGACCCTGAAGCAGAGGAACCGCTGATGGGATGGACGGATTGGGATGTGAAAGAATGCGTCCTGCAGATCCAGTGAACAGAACCACATGTTTCGCTCCAAGGATGGTATGAGCAGGGACAGAGTGACCATTTGAAAGGTGCATGATCTGAGATATTGATTCAGGTCATGGAGATCTAGAATGGGGTGCCAGCCCTCCATCCTCTTGGGCACCAGAAAGTACTGGAGACAAAGCCTGGGTCTGCAGACGGATCTGCCATGAAAGCTACTGCCTCCTTGAGGAGGAGCTGAGCGATGTCATCTCGAAGAGCCAACTGGGTGCATGTGGAAATCCGTTCTTCCCGAGGGGTGCGGGCTCAGCTGGGAGGGTACTGCTCGAATTCTAGAGGCAGTCCCTGACTGATCACTTCGAGAACCTACCTGTCTGGAGTGATAGCGAACCAGGCAGAAAGCAAGTGGCAGAACCGGCCTCCCACAGGAAGACCCTGAGTTGGCGTGATGGAAATAGGGGTGGCAACTCCCAGCCCGTCACTGAGCAGGCTTGGAGGAGGAGGAAGCTGCAGGACCTGAGCCTTGGCCTCCTCTGCAGGCCTATTGGGGTCCAGGCTTGGGCCGAGGGTGCCATGCTTGACCCTGCTGCTGATGCTGATGCTGCTGTCCTCCCTGGAAGAAGGACTGCTGAACTGCAGGGGAACAGTGCCAAAAAGGCTTGTTCTGTTTCTTCTGCTGGTTCTTGCCTGAAGAACTCCTGGCAGAAGTGGCGTACAAGGTGGCACTCGACTGCTCTATGCGCTGTAGGTGACCGGCCACTCCTGGGCCAAACAAGTTGGTCCCAAGGAAAGGCACATCAGCTAACTTGTGCTGAGTATCTGCCGGGGAGGAGGAGAGCCTCAGTCAAGCCCTGCAGTGAAAGGCAGCTGCAGCAGCCATCGAGCAGGCACAAGAGTCCCCAGTGTCCAGGGCTGTCTGGAGCTGCTGTTTGATGACAGCACAGCCCTGATCTCGGACCTGCTTGACCATGGTCTGCATGTCCGCGGGGAGATGTGGGAGGACTTCATCCAATGACCCAAGAAGGGCATGGAAGTAATGTGCCATGATGACTGCTGAACTTCCCTGACGAGGGCCCAAGGATGACGCCTCATAGACCTTCCTCCCTGAGAGGTCCAAATACTTGGACTCCTTGTCAGGAGGACAGTCAGTATTGGCAGAACGGCCAGTATGCCTAAACACAGAGGTGGTCACCAGGCTCTTGGCTGAAGGGTGCTCTGTGAACCCCGCAAGGGATCTCATGGGCACCGCATACTTTCAGGCCATGCGGGCAGATGGTGCTGGACATGAGGCGGGATGTGCCAAAGTTCGAGTGTCGGACCAACAATGGCCTTAACCACTGGAAAGACCTCCATTCGGGTATCCAGTCTCTTGAGGATGTCCGTGAGAGGGTACTCTGACTTTTTCTGGATGGGTTCCAGGGGCATCCCTGTGGAATCAGAGATGAGACGAAGGATCCCTTGGAAAGAGGAAGGACCTTCCTCCATCCCTGTGCCAACGGATGACTCATCATACCCTAGATGAGAGTTAATCCCGGTGACATCTGAGTCCGAAGAGTCTGGGTACAGCGGCCTGCCTCCCAAATCACCCTCGACCTGCCAAGGGCGGTCCGGGGTGACCGTGACTGACAGACGTCAGGGAAGCCCGGTATCTGGTCGGTCCTCTTTGGAAGGAGCCCCTTCCACAGGCTGCTTAGGCGGTGGCTCCACCACTATCAGTGGAGAGACCAGTGTAGGCCGAACCGGAAGATGGGCCGGCCCCGTGGGTGGAGGAACTAAAGGAATCAGTTCTGAGGTGGTGGCTTCAGCCTAGGAGGTGAAAGTCAAGTAATGGCCATGGTAGGAGTCGAAATCGGCTTGTGCCTGGACAAAATCAGCTGTTGCCACATGAGGTCCTCATAGCACCGACAGAGTTTCTGTCAGAGCCTCTCCTCATCCGAGGAGGACAAGGACGACCAGTGGCATCGCCTCTTTTAGGAGCGCTTGTGGCTCTTCCTCAGCTGTTCAGCTGAGGGGGTTCTAGACCTCCACCGATATCAGGCAGGCTGGCTCAGTCGCTCGGGAGACACCGGAAGGATCGGTGAACCATGAGGGTCTGGAACCAGGACCTCGATGGGGACACCAGCAGGCTGGGTCTCCTCATCGGGGAACACAAGGACCGGGGTCCTCTCCAAGAAGTCATCGGCCACGGCCGGCTACAGCAGGTCAATTGGATCGAGAACAATCTCGACCTCATCGGCCACATCCTCGGTCATCTTGCCAGATGGAAGGTCCATGAAGCCTGTGGCCAAGGAAGCGATCTCGACTGAGGTCGAGAATGCATGCTCCTGTGGCTGACACCTCTCTCGGTCCCAGGAGTGCCTTCACCGAGGTGAAGAGGTGCTCGGTTCCTTATCTCTTTTATGAGATTGGGAGGCATGCGAGTCCACGGGCGCCTCTCCCAAGGTGCGGAGTGACTGGCACAACTCCTTGAAGAAACCTGTGAAGATGGAGCCCAGGTTGAGTGGAACGAAAAAGCGTTGATTGTCCGAAGCACGGGCAGCTTCTTCTTCGAGCACCTTCATGCATTCCAGCTGCTCAGCAGAACCCGCGGTTGTGGAAACCACCCACCTAGCCTCCTTAGACCTCACCGGAGGAATCCTTTTCTCCAGTTTCCCCAACTTTAAATGTGCCAGGCGGTCATCCAGGACATTGGGATGGAAGGCCATGCAATAGCTGCAGGCACGAGGTGTCCTGGCCGACACCTAGGCAGTACAAACACATGAGATGGGGATCAGTACGTGACATCTTCTGGCCGCAAGGACACCGGTGAAATCCTGGAGAAGATATCTCTTCCATGATCGAGGACGCAAAAGCGCGATCGCTAACTTGAATGAGTTTTAATTTCGGTGAAACCGAAGTTTTGAAAGCCAGGGCCTACAAAATGCATGAGTAAGAGGGAGGCAACCTGTATCTTCCAACAGAAAGGAAGATCTGGCGTCATGGGACGGAGCTGAGGTATATACTACCCGGGTGGGTGGGAGGAGCCAGCTTGAAGACTTCCGGCAAGATTTAAAGGGGAAAGGGACATGCCAATAAATGTGGATGAACAACATATCCATGATCCTAGAACATTTATCTTCATCTGGGCCATGCAAAGCATCAGCACAGACAATGTCCAGAAACTCCTTTACACACTCGATGGGGTCACTTGTACTGCACCCAGCCAGTTGCTGTTGTTCCAGTTCCACAGGGTCCCCTATCTGTATCCAAGTTGGAGTTAAATGGATGCGTTTCACTTAAGCTTCCCTAGTGCTACCTGCCATGCTCATCCCAAATCGCGATCTACAGTCTGTGCAATGGGGAATGGGCAGGACATCTCTGCCTGGTTTTAGGCATACTATTACTATGTACACAATACACAGATAGTTCAGCAAAGCCACCTCAGTGGGTGCTGTGGAACAGTCGTACTATTGCTCAGAATGGGCTAGTCCTTGTCGGGTTACCACTGCCCTAGCATGGAGTGGGTAGCAAGGGGTTTGCTGCACCATATTCTGAAAGTCAAAAAACACAAGTCCCAAAATTACTATTGGTTGCAAGCACTCCGAGATTAGGTTTTAACACACTGGAAAAGTTCACAAACAGGCTGCCTGGCTGCTGTAATTTTATTCCACACTTAGCAAAATTAAACATTTAAAACTTTGTTTTTGTTTTGAAACTCTGTTCTAAAATGGTGCTGCTTTGTTTACATAGCTGGCTACACCCCAACATGGCAACAGTAACTTTGCATCACACTCAGTTAAAGATTGCTAGGACTCTGTCTGGATCTTTGGATTTCGACTGAATTTTCTAGCACAAGTATATTTTACTGTTTCACTTTACAAGCACTTAGGCCAGGGGATTGTTTGCTTTAAAGTTCACTTTCTTTGAAAACAGCAATTTCACACCAAAGTCCAAGATTCAACAGTTCACAAACTCTCTCTTTCAGTACTTTTTGCTGCATTTGCGAAAGTTCTTACTCAGTTTTCCGACCTTAGCACCACAGTCAATTTCTTTTTTGCAAGTGGTACTTACAGGCAGCAGATGGTTTTCACCTTCGATGTAAATACGGCCTACTGCCAACTTGAAGAAGGCCTCTGGGGTGAAATGGGCTGGCGGTCCCGCAGATCGTCTTTACGATCACCTCGATCACTCTTCAGTGGGTCAAAAAACATGAGCCTGGGTATTTGAGAAAAAAAGACAGAAAACTGCTGTTGCAGAAGTGCTTTTGCTGCAAGCAATCCCTCCTTCCCGCCGCATGAACTACAAGCTGCTCACACACTGCAGGCTGCTCCTCCACGAATGTTTCACAAGCAGAGACTCAGGTAAGTGCGGGGCTTAGGCACACTGGGACCGATCACACAATGCTATGCAAATGAGCTCTCTCTCTCTCTGTTGCACTTCTGCACGGTGATCATTGAAAAGGCAAAATTTAAACTGAAAACTGTCACTTTTTTTTATCTGCTTGAAATTTCAGCAGGGCAAGCATTTTAAGGCATTTTCACTCAGTTTGTGATGCATTTTCCTTGGCAACTTCCCCAAATTTCACTGTACACACTTGAAACTTTCTGAGCACCTAGATATCATTGTCTTTTAAGTCCACAAATACTTTTCTCAGGAAATTTGCAACTTTTAAACAGTTTTAAATGCTTTTTTCCACAAGGCAAGGGCAATTATCTCTCAGTCTACAGTTTCAAACACACAAGCAGCAGTTTCGTCCTCTTTATTTTCCACATAACTCAGGTAGTAAAAGACTTTCAGGTGGCATTTTACTTGGCACGACTTGCTTTCTGCTAAATGATCTTCTGCTTTGGTACACCACCACCAGACAGGAATATCCTGGACATACCCTCAGCATGCCTCTCACCCAAACTAAACAAATCTTCAGACGAGCTCCCATTTTTTGTAACCCCCCCCCCGGCCACTTCTTTAACTAGTGTGCATACCCCCATTTTTTGTAGCGCTTACCCAGCTAAATATCTGGAAACATTGGTACCCATATACTGGCATATCAATTTACTACAGAACAAACAACTTGAACCCTGTGTAAAATAACAACCCAGGTCCTGGGTGGAGGCTGCTAGGCATGTGCTTGATCTAACCTGCTGAGGGGGCCCCAGTAAATCTACACAACCAGAAGCAATAATTGGAATGTCCATAACAGTGAGTAGGAGTGTGCAGTATGGCTTTATTCAACAGATGGAAAGTAAAGCTGCAGTGGACCCCCAAGGGTCGGTCCGGGCTGGACGGGTAAAACCCCAAGAACTCTCCTTGCATGCAGTACAGTTCATGAACAACATCAGAAACATTTTCTTCCCAATTTTCCAAAAGTGCATTAGTGGGCACCTGACCATGCGCATGAACATTTCTCTTCTCCCTTTAGTGTTATTTAGTGAATCTAAGCCACACACTCAGAACTCCACTCAAACATAGGTGCAATTATGTGAAACTCAGCCACACACCTTAACCTGCAGCTTGGCCACTTGCTCAGGAAAAAACACTGGTGCCCTTTATGAACCAGGAAGCCCTGCCTTGTAAGCACTTAGATGGTGTTCCTCTCACCCTTGGCCCTAACTGACTGACTCTGCCATTCTTCAGGGTTACACCATTGTAACCCCCATTCCCCACTGAAATGCTAGAGGTCCCATCTTTGACTTGTCACACACCAGGGTGGCCAGAGAATAAACTGCACTCACTTGGGTACACAGTTTAACAGAACTTCGCTCACGTGGGTGAAACTAGGGGCACTGACAGGTGCGATCCAGCCTTATCTATGAGCACATGCACCCCAGGCTATCCATTCCCCTAAGTGTGGAGATATAGTCTCCCTTACAGTACTCACAGAACCTTGTTCCATTCACTGGGCATGAAGCAACGAAAAGAAGAAAAGGAAAGGCACTCTTCTGGGTAGCCAGTCCACTCAGTCTATTTCAGGTCCTAACCAAGGCAGCTGAAATCACCACAGAACATTCAGGGGATTACTCCTCGAGTCCACAAAAAACAAGCAGAACCTTCCACTTCACGGGGAGTAGAAATCAAGAAATTCTGCTGTAGTCTTGTCTCCACTACTTCAGCTGGAAGCTGGAAATGACGCATGACTAGGATGAGAAATCCTGAACCCTCTGTCAGAGCCCTCTGGCAGTCCCAATGCCACTCTCACCTTCTCACTTCACTCTACTCACTCAAAACTGAGAATTCTAAGCCCCCAGAGCAGCTATCCACAGAGTGTGGCTTATGCTGCTGCGAGAGTTCTGAATGACCTAATCATTCCTCCCTTAGGCTAGCTGAGTAAACAATGATGTCATTATGTAAGGAGCCCCTAATGAGTTTCCTACCAGCTGCCTGCTGCCTTCCAAACAATAATACTGATAGGGTTCTGGTAACTAGAGATGCAACAAAGTTTAACTTCACCAGCGTAGCATAGACAAAGTGGCCTACTCTTCCTCGACATATAGCTATGCGAAGTGCCCATCGAAATGTGGTACATCGCCACTTCGCATCATAATGACTTTGTGTTATGATGACTCTGCATTACTTTGCTTTATTTTCTTTTAAAGGCAGAGTAAATGAGCACTGTAACAGCCCACAGATCACATGGCTGACAGTCTGCAGGTCACTTGCTTCAGGCAGGAAGTTAATCATGCAAGAGAGTGCAAGACTTTCACTTTCGCCTTACCAAGTGTGGGAGAAAGAGCTGTGTTTGAGAGGAGACAGAGAGAGAGCAAAAAATATAAACCCCACATCTGAACCGGAGCACCGTCTGGGCTAGTGGCCCCCTCCCTGAAGCAGGAGGTAGTGGTGCCATGGAAGCACCACCTCCGGTGGCACCTACCAGCCCCCTCCCACCAGTGCCACCACCTGCCATGGCCCCTACATCAGCGGCTCAGCAGAAGTGAAACAGGAGCTGCAGCAGTCGCAGCCTCAGCAGCAGCAGCAGGTTTCCCCACTCCCAGCCAAAATTGAGCACCAGCAGCAGATGGCAACAACATCTAGGGCCCCACCACCTGTGCCCGGTCCTCCCTGCAGCCCATTAGTCTGGGAGTTCTTCACTATACTGCCTGCAGACACCTTTATAGTGAAGTGCAATCTGTGTGGTGTGGTGTGAAAAACAGTCAGAGAAATCCCTTTACTGGCATCAACTATGCACTTCTGCTGCATACTACCATGCCCACGGCCTGTCTTGCCACATGCAGCAGTGCCATGGCCAGAAGCATCTTTGCATGCATGTCTTTTTGCAGTCATTTGTTGGGATTACACAGAAAATTCACAACAAATTGAGATTTATGAAATTTGGGGTGGATGGGAAGCCAAAAAAACAACAACTTTGGCTTATAGATGCAGATTGCACACTATAAAGAGATACAGCTGCACAGGCTCAAAAACACCTTAACCAGTGGTCACACAAATCCAAAAACGGAAAAATAAATTATACTTTTTGCCGGTTGGTGGGGGGGGGGGGAGTCGCTGCAGTAGCAGTTCACTATCTAGATAGAAAGAAGCAGTAAAAAATACCACAGACGGATAACAGATTAGGAGTGCAGCGATTAATGTGTAGCACAATAAAAATGTGTCTCAGTTGATGGCACAGTGATGCACATACACTCACACACTACAGATAATGCGCAGAAAATCTAACAGTGCAGTAGACTATATAACTAAATATTTTAAACAAAATTAAAATATGCACTGCACCACAACAAAAAGAAAATAATTATCACAAATTACTTGGAGTATTACTGTGTGTATATAAACACACACATACAGTACTGATACATACTAGTACAGAACAGAAATACTGCCTTTCTCATGTGAATCTCACTCCACCACAGATACGCCCCTCCCCCGGAGCACACTTTAACAGTGCCTGTCAGTACACAGGCTGAATGTTCTAAATTAACATTCGAAATGCACAGAAAAACAATCAACACTTGATGATCTGAGCACTGGAGGGTTTCCAACAGTTGATGTACTAAATTTGGACCAAAATAATTAGATCAAAAGTGATTTTTTTAAAGCTTTTTCAGTGGCTTGATTCTCAGAGCTCTGACAGCAAACTGTCTTCAGCTTTCCATTACACACACTATGCAGAACTGAGGCTGTGAAAGACAATATAGAGCCCATGTGACCTGCCGTCCCATGAATCAATACAAAATTCTCCTTATATAGCAATTAACAGGCGAAGCAAAGCAAAGTCCATTCAAATCAATGGCACTTCGCGTTAAAATTAAAGGGAGGCAGTAAAACAAGGCGAAGAAGTGCGATGTCCATTGAGATAATGCACTTCACATTCCTAATTTAGAAGCAGAGTAACTCAAGTCACTGCTCTGCCATATAGTAATGTGAGCAGTACAGCCCTGGGTCCACAGAAACACCAGGCTTGCTGGGAGTCACGTGATGCAAGTTCCATGGTAGTTGCCTGATTGAACTGATCCAGCCTCCTGCTCCATTACAAGCCTATTTTAAACTGTTATTGAAGAGCAACATTGAGGGCTGATTTGTATTTGTCTACCTGAAAGCTGCTAGAACACCCTGTGTCGAAATCGGCAGATGGAGGCAGAGATGAGAAAATCTCCACCAAAACACACCCCGCCGGTGTCCCCGGCTAAGGACTTGCCAAAAAAAGCCAGGACCTCTGCGTCCACAGGAGGCCTAGAAAGTGAAAGCTGCAACCCAGAGAGGGAGCCTCTGACACTGGCACAATTTCTGGCAGAATTTAAGCCCTTTCCGGCAGAATTATGTTCGGTGACTGAGGAGCTGAAGGCAGTGACACAGGCCCTAGAAGATTTATCTTGCTGCACGGGAGATACGGAAGCCAAGGTAACCTCCCTGAAGAAACGGGTGGCAAAGCAAGAGCCGGAATTAGTGCAATTGAAGCAAAAAATTAGCAAACTGGAACTGAAAATCGAGGATTTAGAGGGACGGAGCAGGCGGAACAATATGATTATAATCGGTCTTCCCGAGAAAGAAGAGGGAACTGATGCAATTGCGTTCGTCCAAAAATTCCTCACTCGGATTGCTGGCCCTATGCCCTTCGGCGAGAACTATACAATCGAGCGGGCTCACTGGGCATTACGGGCAATGCCTCCTACTGGTTCCCCACCTCATACACTGATATTTCGCTTTTTAAACTTTCAAGAGAGGCAGTTTGTCTTAGCGAAGATTAAAGAACTCAAGGAGGTGAGATGGGAAGGTGCCTTGCTGAGGATCACCCAGGATCTCCCATTGTCGGTGCGCCAAAAAAAGAGCAGATTATCACCAAATCGTAACCAAATTAATAGCTGCCGGCATTCATTTTAGAATGGGGTACCCTGCGAGGTTACAGGTGGCTTTATCCGGCCAGTGGTCCAGCTTTGAGGATGCCCAGTCAGCAGCTAAGGGGCTGCAGGAAGCCCTCCCGGATCTGTTCAAGGAGAAGTGAGCACAAGCATGTATAGCCACAAATAGTTGCGACCCGGACAGTAATGGAAAATTAAGCCTAAGTAGACAAATGTCAGAATGAAACAATCCAGGAACCCCCCAAGACACGAAGAGACGGGGGAACATAGGGAGCCGCTGACCTGACTTGTTAACCATCCGGTGCCATATAACTGTTATTGCGGGGTGAAGTTGCTTTGTCGAATGAAGCTTATGTTACATATATGCATGCTTTTCATTTTATTATTCTGGAGAACTTGCAAGAAAGGGGAGTATTAGACTTGATGAGACCCCAGAGAAACCCGGAAGGCAGAGGACTGGCGGTGTCTGGTAAGGTCTTACAGCACCATACATCGTTGCTCACTAGTTCCAGCACTCGAAGCACTCGCAGTGAATGGCGTTTTTCACCATATATCAAGCTGCAATGCTGACAAAATGCTTCTCTTGCTCCCAATGGCCCCGGATCCCGGTCAGACCTGGGCGCCTCTTTGCTGGTGACTCTCTTCAGAATTCTGGCTCGGCTCCCATGTCCTCGGGAATCTGTGGGGGCTGCTCTAATTGCAGTTCGGGCACCCTTGGGAAAGACTGAGGGAACGTTTCCTGTGGTCCCCAGCACCATCGTTTGATAGCCGGGTGCCAGGACGGAGTGGGTACTATAAACAGAACTTTGCAATTTGTAGCATTTTGGAAACTCTGTCAAGCGGACTGCCAGAGCGTTCTGTCCATCAACCACAAGAGGGAGCTCCCATATCACTTTGTCCACTCGGAGCCTCTGACAACGTGAGCCGAAAGGCTGGTTGATTCCACTCTCCTTCTACCAAGCAACTTTTACTTGTCACTGTTCCCTTTTTTCTGTTTTTTCCGTTCTTTCTCAGCAAGGAGTGCCCCCAAATGGCGGCTGGGGGAGCAGTTGTGTTTAGAGGGAACAAACTACTGAGAGTTTTATGAGTAGCCTGAGGGTTATTTTCTCCTGACTGGTCTTATGATTTCGGACTAGGGGGGCTTGATCTTCTGGATTGTTTCTACAAGACATTCACATTTAAGGTGTGGGGGGACAGTATAAAGACCGGGGTGGTTTACACGTTAAGAAATGTTGTTTGATGACTGGAGGTTTAGCTCAGGGTATTTGAAGCGTTAATAAGGGAGTTTAAGATGGTAACTTCTCTCTTTGGTTGTAGCGAGAACCGATTTTCTTCAGTCCAGTGTTATCCGGTTGGTCATATAATCAATAACTTGTTGATGTGGGTAGCAGAGCTACTCAGTTTGATGTGGGGAGTTATTTTGGGATGTTGGGAGATTTGTTCTGGTTTCACATTATAGCTTTAGGTACTTAGGAAGAGTCAGTCAAGGGTATCATATATGATAGGCCTTCATCTGATAGGAAGTCGGACATATCTCGTTTCAGGAGGGGAGGCTGGAGGCGATTGGGAGGATTGGAACTTGGGAATTCATGGGCCAAAGGAGGTTCTACAGGGAGGAGGGGGAATCTCTATTGGGTAATACCAAGGTTTAAGGTAACAGAAGCAGGGGGGACTAGGGGGTTTATAAGGGGAATTTCTGGACTCAGAAAAGGGGATAGAGATGGGGGGGAGTTAAAAGAGGCTTAAAAGGAAGTTGCAAGGATGGATCTGCTCATCAGGGAGTGCCAGGTGCGAAAGGAAGAACTATGGTGTGGTCTAGCATACACGGATTTTATATGGAACACATGAACAATGGGTAGTATACACAAATTTATCACGTGGGATGTCAAAGGGGCTAGGAAGAAATTGAAGAGATATAAGGTACTGAGACATTTACAGTTGCAAGGGGCCAGATAATATGTTTGCAAGAAACACATTTATTGGAGAGGGAATCTAATGTCCTGAGGCGTCAGTCTGTGGTCAGGTAGTAATGTGGTAGGATAGTACCGCTAGTAGGGGAGTTGCTATTTAATAACCAGGAATATTCCCATGTGTGTGAGGAGAAACTGGCAGATCCTGAGGGACGATACATAATAGTAGTGGGTCGATAAACCAAACAAGGATTGCGATGGGTAGTATATATGGCCTAAACGGGACTCACCCAGTTTTTATGGAACTACTAAAGGTCATGTCCCCTTTCTTCACCTTCCTATATTGCTGGGTGGAGACTGAACTTAGCATTTAATCCAGAATTGATAGAGAGGCAAGCGAGGTAGGGGTCTCTCCGCCCAGAGAGCCATCAGAGACCATCGGATAATCTGGGCCTGTGTGACCCGTGAGGGTTTTAAGCACTTCCAAAAGGAATACATGCTCCTCTCGGAGGTCCATAAAACCGGGTCTCTATTGACTACTTTTTGATGAGCCAGTGCATGCTCCCTGGCCTGATAGATAGTAAGATCACACCAGGGGTCATCTCGAACCATTCCATGGTCAGCTGCACCCTTAACCTTGCCCCTAACACCCCCAAGCAAACTATCTGGAAACTGAACAACCAACTTCTCCATACCGCTGAGATTAAAGATAGTATAAACCAGAGAATCGCACAATATGAGAATGAGAATCGCAACTCGACGGGAAGGGGTGATATAGAATGGAGTGCACTGAAATGTGTGTTAAGGGGGGAACTTATCAAGATTGCTGCAGCAAGAAAGAAAAAGAGAGAGTCGGGCCAGACAAATGCTGACCCAGATCAGAGAAATAGAGAGTAACCTATCAAAGAACACACTGGCGGGAACTAGGGAGAACTTAGACTCTGGCACCAATACGATGAGATTCTGAGAGAGAAAGCAGAATATGCCATTAATAAAATAAAAGCTTTATACTTAGATCAAGGTGAGAAAGCAGGTCACTTTCTCACTATGCGACTCAAAGCAACAGAAACATCCAGAATTATTCAAAGTATTTCCTCCCTCAAAGATAGGTCCATTAAAACCACCCCCCATGAGATTGTAAAAGAATTTGAGGAGTATTACAGGGACTTATATAGCCCTATGCCCAATAGGCTATGTGGAGGCGGTAAGGGCTTACCTTTCCACCTGTAACTGCCCCAGATACCAGAAGACCAGAAGGAGATGCTCTCCTCCCCATCTCAGAGTCTGAAACCTAAGGCAATCCAGATGCTCCCAGCAGACAAAGCCACGGGACCAGACGGTTTCACTCCGAACTTTTACAAATGCTTTAGGAACCAGCTATGTCCAGGGTTAAATAGACTATTCCATAGTATCCTCACTTCTGAAACTGTTGACAATCACCTCTTTGAGTCCCTGATAGTGCTCATCCCCAAAGAAGGGAAAGAGCAAGACAAGGTCCCAAACTATAGACCCATAGCATTAGTTAATTATGATGTTAAAATCCTAGTGAAAATATTAGCAGCTCGATTAGCCAAGGTCCTTCCTAGGTTAATCAACCAGGACCAGGTGGGGTTCATGAATGGTAGAATGGCATCAGACCATTTCCGTAAACTAGCCCACATCTTCTCGACATCCAAGGATAGTAAAATCCCATGCGGGCTGATGTCTGTCGATGCTGAGAAAGCATTCGACAGAGTGGACTGGAGATTTTTGTATCTGACCATGGAGAAATTTGGCTTTCCACCCCTCTTCATCAATAAGGTGTTTGCTTTATATAGGTCCCCGTCCGCAAAAATATATTGTAATGGGGTATTTTCGGCAAACTTCCCTTTGTTGTCGGGTACCAAACAGGGTTGCCCTTTATCTTCCCTATTGTTTAACTTATACTTAGAGCCCCTTTTGTGTAAAATTAGGCAGGACCCTAGGATTATGGGCATAAAAATTTGATCTCAGGAGCTTAAGATCACGGCGTTCCCGGATGACATTTTACTGCACATTAGCCACCCCCGAACCTCGGTGCCAGTGGTACTCGAAGCCATTGCGAACTATGGTAAGCTATCCAACTACAAAATTAACGTAGGGAAAACTCAGATATTCCCCCTCAACATGAAAGTTTGCAAGTCGGATATTTTGGAATTGGGTGTACAGTGGACCCCACTCACCCTGAAGTATCTGGGTATTGTTTTGACAAGAACAGAGGCCAAAATAGTGAGACTTAACTTGGACGCCCTTAAGGTAACCATAAAACAAGACCTGGACAGATGGGGTAGGCTTCCGCTCTCTCTCTGGGGAAGGATTAACATAATTAAGATGAATGTTCTGCCAGGATCTTTATCCCTAAACATGCTCAATGTATGGTTACCTCTAAAATGGCATAAAGTATTACATTCAACCATCACGGAATTTATTTGAGAGGTAAATCTCCGTAGAGCTTATCACAAACTTGCTGCCCCTAGGAGAAAGCTGGATTAAGGTTACTGCATTTTTGGGTTATACTAATGGGCAAGTAGTCTCTGTAAATATTTACGATGGTCTGCACCCCAGGGACTTGGAACTATTGCCGATGTGCCTCCCTCAATAAATTGGAAACGGAGTTGATAAAGGGTGGGCGAGACCCGAAAGCTCTTCTCCACTCCCCGTTAAGAACTCTCCCCCCTAGACTAGCAGCCACCCCAATAAAAGATTCCTTATGCACACATGTTCAGTTATGTGCTTCCATTCGTTATTCCCCGTGTGCAGATAGACACCAGTCAATATGTCACAACCCCAACCTGAGGATTGTGGGGAGAATAATCAGCGAGTCCTGGCTTCCCTTCCTGAAAGGGTTAAAAATTGCAGATATTATGCAAGGGGACAGGTGCCTCTCAGTTACAGAAATACTAGCCAAGTATAACATAGGCCCTAACCAGACTTTCAGAGTATACCAACTCAAACATCTCTTGAGAAGTTCAAGAATAAATTAAGTGAGAGGGAGATAAATGGGAATGGTTCAACTTGGTCTACAGGGTTTCGGGAGCTTTACGCAGTTTCCGAGGTCTATAGCATTGTTTGACCTAGTTTATGCAGGCTTTATAATAAGCTTCCAAATTTGGTCAGGTCGATTGAGGACCAGGGATGAACTGGGATGTTATATGCACACATGTACCAGTATATCACCCAGGATAGATTGTGCATCATGCAATACCATTTCTTAAACAATCTGTTTTGGACCCTTCCAAAATGTATAAAATCGACGAGATCAGACCAGTCATGTTACCGTGTCTTCAGGATAATGGAGACTTATTACATATCTTCTGGGATTGCCCATTGATAAAAGGGCTGTGGGACCAAATTAAACACAAAGCGGATCCTCTATTGGGCATCGAGCATTACTTTACCCCAGAAATCTGCCTGATAGGTGACTATACTGGTATCGATGTAAAAGCCCGAAGATACTATATGGCCTTAATTTCATCATCCATCAAGAAAATAGTGTTAAAACATTGGCTGGATAATACATCACCTAATTACGCGGAATGGTTACAAGAATTACTTTCTAATTTAAATATGGAAAAATACAGAGCTATCAGACGGAGCACCCTCTCAAAGTTCGAGCGGGTATGGAGTCCCTTCCAAACAATTTACTTGCTCCAGTCTTAGTCGTTCACTGCAGGGCATGTTGACCCTGGCATATACGCTGATGAGCGGATCTATCTTAACCCTTATAGTGTATGGTGGGGGGAGGCGGGGGTAGGGAAGGTAGGCAAGGTAACTAAATAGAGGGGATAAGCTTGTTTAAAAAAAAAAAAGATTTGCTCGTTTTGTGGTCTTACATTGTAAGTGGCATAATTATGTCACAGGTTTTCAGTTGTAAGATACTGTTTTCATTAATGTGCCAACAGCATTTCGATAAACTTGAATTAAAAAAAAAAAAGAAACACCAGACTTGCTACAGAAGCTCTGGTACACCCTGTAGTTTTTAGCAGCTTAGAATGCAAAAACTAACTGAAGAGGACAGTAATGAAATGCAATTCCTGAGTCAATGCAAGAAGTGGTCATTTATGCATGAAAGTCAAAAGGACTGGGGAAGGTGCTCTTTAAATCTCAATCTCTATCTCTCAACAAGTTATTGTTCTTTTTCATAAGATATCTTTTCCAAGCAGTCAAATCTCTGCCTCCTGTTCTTGTAAGTTTCATGCCCTGTTTTTCACAAAATGGGGTAATTTTATTCATGAATGTCAAAAGGACTGGGAAAGGTGCTAACATCAACTCTATCTTCTCGCAATCCTCATGCTTTGTTATAGAGGCAGAAGTAAATTTTGCAAAAAACAGTCTGACGAGGCATTTGGATTTTGGCATAATGCATTGCTAACAGGGTGTCTTGGGGAAAGGGGAACGCAGTTTGTTCTGGAGACCCCATCTCCACAAGAACATAGACAGGATGGAGGCAGTCCAGAGGAGGGCAACTACAATGGTGCAGGGTCTGCACCAGAAGCCATACGAAGAGAGACTAAAGGAGCTTAATATGTATACCCTAGAGGAAAGGAGGGAGAGGGGAGACATGACGGAAACATTCAAATACCTCACGGGAGTCAACAAAGTCCAAGAGGGTAGCATCTTTCAGAAAAAGAGGTGTGCAAGAACAAGGGGGCACAATTTGGAGATGGGGAGGATGGCTCAAGGACAATGTGAGGAAGTATTTCTTCAAAGATAGGGTAGTGGACACATGGAATGGCCTTCCTGAGAAGGTAGTGGGGTCAAAAACTGTGGGGGAATTCAAGAATGCATGGGACAGACACAAGGCAGTTCTGGTGGGGGGATGGGTAGGAAGAAGTAGGCTGTTGGTTAAATAGGATCTGCAGCTTATCCAATAGATAGAGAAAAGAGCAGACTGGGTGGGCCAAGTGGTCCTTATGTGCCATCAAATTCTATGTTACTATTAAGTACTGGTCATTCTGCCTTGCAAAACTGCCATGACTGCACAGTATGAGTCCCTCCTCTGCCCTATAGTGATGTCATTGGGAGCCAGCAGCAGAACAGCAATGGCAAGTGTGGCAGAGCTAAAGCAGGGCTCAAAAACAAATCCAAATTATGAAAGGCAAAGTAAACCTTGACCAAAAATAACAAATGCACACACCCTTTCAGGTCTAGTACTGCATATAATGATTACAAGCTATAAGGTTTTGGACCATCATGAAAGGTGCTCTTTAGTCACTATTACTTCTACTCACAGGGTTTCTGAAATCCATGCCTTGGTAAGAGACCCTCCCTATACTGTCTTTCACAAAGACAAGGTGGTACTTCGTACTCACCCAAAATTCCTACCCAAAGTGGTCTCAGAATTTTACCTGAATCATCCCTTAGTTCTTCCTATTTTGCCAATTTCCAGAATGATGGGGAATGTACCCTTCACTCTCTGGATGTCAGGAGAGTTTTGTGTTTCTACATTGATAGAATGAAAGAGATTAGAAAATCTCAGCAATGCTTTGTATCATTCAGCATGGCCAGGCTGGGTCAGCCTGTTGTCATCAGATGCATATCTGCATGGCTAGTAGCATGCCTTCGCCATTGCTACTCGATGACGCTGGTCAAGCTGGATGAGTGGGTTTATGCCCACTCTATCAGAGTGGTTGCGGAATCTCTGGCAGAGATTCGTAACATGTCCCTTGCAGATATTTGCAAGGCGGCTACTTGAAGCTCTGTGCATACTTTTGTAAAGCACTATGCTCTGGATGTCCATGCCAGACAACATACTTCCTTTGGTAGGACAATCCTTAATGGACTGCCGTCCTGAGTGGGCTCAGTCTCCTGCCACCTTGCTAGAGGACTGGTTCTTAGCTTGATACTCTATCAATAGTGTGAATGAATGGCGAAGACTTTTAGTCCAGGAAGATATGGAAATTACGTACCTACCATAATTCTTGATCTTATTGGATGAAGTCTTCACCATTCATTTACATGCCCACCCACCAACCCCTGAGCTCACTCATCCTGTTCTGGTCTTCATTCCCTCAGTGGTCTGAGCTGTGAAGACATTGTTTAGTTGATTCTTCTTACATGGGTCTTCCGGGCTATCTTATGCCCGTATTAGGTTAGGTTTTTCCTAAGCTAGTTTACACTGCATCTTCTTGGTGAAAAAGATACTGAGGTGGTTGGAGGGTCGAGGCCAAGATACCCTATACGGGTATGAACCAGCCTTGTAGTGATGCACATGTGTGGTCCTATCTTAGCGTCAGCCCTCCTGAAGATTTTTGGCTCCTGCTGGGTCCTAATGCCCCCGGAGTAATCCCAATAGTGTGAATGAATAGTAAAGACTTCATCCAAGAAGATCAAGAATTATGGTAGGTACGTAATTTCCATTTGCTGTCTGTCTCCAGTCCCCACAAGTCACTCTCATTCCTCCATATCTCCTGTATTCCTATCATGTCCAGGTCTTGCTTGGTAATGCTTGGTTTTCGCTGTATGACACACCATGGGCTTCTTCATTTCGATAGTCTGCTAGTAGGTTGCATCTGTTGAGTGGGTAGTGGGAGACTCACTGGTATTCAGTTCTTCCATGATTAACAACTTCATATTCCTTTCACTTGCTATTTCCTTCTTCACATCCTGATACATCATACCTACTGTTTCCCGTGTTCTCTGTTCTGCTACTGTGGTCTTTCTCTTCAAGTTCATCAACTATATTCATTAGTTCCTCAATTATTCTGCACTTGTTGCAGGTGGAATCTTGACTCCATTCTTTCATGTACCTGAAGGTGAACATCGGACAACTACCTCAGTACACTGATTGTCCATCAGGTTTCTGAATGCTTGTTAGGTAGACTTGATTATTACAGAGGAATTTCTCTTGTGTTGAGTTCTGTCTTGGAACCTACTGTACATCAAATCTGCACTTTCCTTCCTTTCTTAAGATTACATTATTAGTCAGCCTGGCCAGGAAGGGTTGGGAGAAGTACTACACTCATAACAGTACAAAGAGAGGGCAGCCAGCAGGCTGATGGATCTGACTACACTGACTCTGCTGTTGAGCAGCCTGAGAGTCTGCTCTTGTGGATGTATACTGTGGTCACTAGGTAGGCTACTGAGTGAGGGCTTGGGGGAAGGGGTTTCTGTGCGACCGAGGATGAGGTGGTTGGGAGTCAGTTGAGGGGAAGGAAGGTGCTTTCTGCCAGTTTTGAGTGGGGGCAGATCTTGGGGTTGGAGTGGTAGGGATCAGTTGGGAGATCCATTGAAAAAGGTAATTTAAAGGTGCAGTATTTCTATATTTGTTGAAAGCATGTGTCTTTGTGGATCACAGTCTGATGCTATAGAAGCTTAAAGGCATTGTCCTCATATATTCAGCCACTAGATGGTTTGAAGTCCACCCTAGTGCTTGACCACAACTTGTGTCCATTAACTCAAACTTTTAAGGCACAAATTTAGGTGTAAACAAATGATCCATCCCGGAATCCCTTCTCTGATCAATCTTTGAAAATGAATTGCCCAAAGACAGAAATATCAGGTGTATATGTACTGTACACAGACAATACTATTTTCTACTACAGTTCTCCCTTCCTCACTAAAATTAACACCACTCTTCACCTGTATTTTAATAATATTGTAACCTGGTCTGCATAGCGTTGTCTAACATTGAACTCAAATAAAACCAGGAGAGGATGTGAAAACCTCCTGAAAAAAAATTAGACCACTTTAACTCTCTTATAATCATACTGGAATGTGCTTCTAATGAGCAGATATGTCATTTTAAACACCTAGGGGTGTAGCTTGATCCTTCTTTAACCTTTGACCAACATGTTGAGCAGATCATATCCACAATCAGTCCTGAACTCAGTATGCTCTGCAGATCTAAACACTGTCTCATTGTGCGGGCCATAAACAGGCTGTGTCACAGCTGTCAAAATCTCAAAAAAGCAAGAGTGCTTGCCTTTTGTTTGTTTCTGTATCGCAGTTGTCACTACCCATGATAGGATACGGTATGGTGATTGTACCTATTGTATTGCATGTAGATCCAGTCTGCAATCATTGGACAGCTTGTACAATAAGCTATGCAGTTCAGTCCTATCCTTCACGCTCATAATGCACAACATCCTGTATGACCAGCTCAGTTGGTTAAACCCCTATCAAGACTGGACCTATCCTTCATTCTCATTTCTTCAGAACTGTGCCCATGACAAGGCCCCATGTACCTACTGTATAGTCCAGTCTTACACCTAGGGTTGTACATATTTTCTGAGGTCTTCGTCTACTTTGGATGTTAAGATTTCCCACATAAAAAAGCATAAGGACCCATTGTTTTCAATGGGCATGGTGTTCGAAACATCTGTGTTTTGCTTGACTCTGTTTTTGTTCAACACTGTTTGACTGCAGCATTTTTAGCTGTGTTGCTTTGTCCGGCAGTGGAATGACCCTATGCCAAATGGCACAAGGCCTTTGCAGTTCCAGATTCCTGGAACAGTTTGTCCATTCCTCTTAAAATGGCTCCGAACCCAATAGAAAATGGAGGGAGAAGGGGAAGAGTAGGGTGAAACCGGAAGTCAGATGCACTCTTTACACTCAACAACAAACTGTTCAGAGTCGATATGGCTGTGGAGAGTTTTTGGGATGCTTTACTCATTATTTCTAATGAATTTGCACAATGCAGATCTGCTGAGGGCAGTTTCAATTTGGTCTTCCTTTTACAAATTTTTACAATGCGTTTTCCTAGAATATGCCTGCTGATTGCTATTTATTTAGTCTGGATAGTTCACAGAAGACATGGCATCTTATTTTCAGTGGGGCTGTACATCTACGCAATGTTATGCTGAAAACAAGATATTGCATCTATTCTGGGACATCCTGGGTGGGATATTCAGAAGGGTTGCACATGGCACAACACAGTTGTGCCATGCACAACCCACTGATGTGCCCCAGCAGGATATTCAAAAGGGGAATGTGCCTGGCACAAATTCTGATGTGCTGGAGCGCATCAGTAATGTATGTGGTGCAAGTGGGGGGGCATGCCCATGCATGCTCCGCACAGCCCGATATTCAGTCTGGGAATTGCTGAGCCCATGTAGGTACAACCCCTACTTGCGCTGCACACAGTTGAGGCAAAAAAAAGGAGCAACAGCTGGTCACCCACAGGTGAGCTGTGGGTGACCACCCGAGCTCCAGCGGCACCTTCGTGGTAGCGACCCCCCATGCCCAATCACGGTCATATGTAATAAAATACATAGTCTGATATCCCTGGTGGTCCAGTGGACCGCTCCCAGCCCAATCGCAGGCATATGAAGTAATTTAAAACGTCCAATATCCCTGGTGGACCAGTGGACCGCTCCCAGCACGATCACGGGCATATGAAGTAATATAAAACGTCCAATATCCCTGGTGGTCCACTGGACTGCTCCCAGCCCGATCGTAGGCATATGTAATAGAATAATAACTCCAATATCCCTGGTGGTCCAGTGGACTGCACCCAGCATGATCGTGGGCTTCACGTCACAACAGAGCACACCAATCCATCCCTGCTGGTCCAGCTGTACCCCCTCCCCACCCGCCCACTGAGCTCCCAGCACCCCGCCACCCCAGTCAGTGGTGGGCGGCAGGTCCTCACCCACCAGCCGCCCCACCGCCACCGACTGATCAGGTATGGTAGGCTGTACGCCCATTGGTCCATTCACATATCTGACCGGTATGGTACAGTCTGTATGCCCATTGGCCCATGCTGTGGACCAACGGCATACAGCTCAGCGTGAGCAGTCAGTTGGCGGGGCGGGCAGCTGGTGGTCGGGAGCTGCCGCCCACCGCTGACCAGGGGGAGCGGGTGCTGGGCTCAGTGGGCAGTTGGGGAGGGGGTACCTCCATTTTTTTAATATGCTTTTCCCCAGTCATTTTTCTAATGGATAGCGGGGGGTTGGGGGATACAGATACTGCTGTGGATGTGAGGCATTTTGTTTTGATGTCAGTAATTATGTCATTTTGTAGCAGGCGGAAGGACTAATTTATCATAAATTCACATAAGGACAGCTGTTTTGCTACATATAAAAAAATGATTATTTTGTAAAAGGTTTAAAAAAAAGGTAGCCCATTTTATAAGTGCAATAAGACATTCAGGTGATGGAACATATTTTACTGCATGCCATGGGCTAAAGGCACTCAGCCAAGGCCTTGTGCCTTATTACACCCTTGGCCATGCAGTAAAATATGTTCCATGCACACCTTGTCATGTCTTATTGCTTACTTAGTTCACAGAAGACCTGGCATATGTCTGAGACAGTGCTTATCATATAGTGTCTTAAGAGGTTAAAAAACAGTGTAAATCTTTTTAGATTCGTTTCTGGGAAAGGGTGACATTTATGAGGAATGAATCTTTCTTGAAAGAGAATACCTGCCCAACTGAAACTAGTAGAAAAAAAATGTTTAAATGCTAAGTATTTAAATGTGTAAGTTGTTGCATTTCGAAGGGGATAAACAAATCTCCAGTTTAGTAGGTAATCAATATTTACAAGCTGTTTCAGTTTCCTAATGGCCATCTGATAAGCAGCTTGGAGTGTTGTCTCCAACATTCTGAACAGAAAGAAGAGAGTATTTTATTTCAACTGTGATTTATAATTGTGGAAGGATACATTGAAAACTCCAAAAATGTGTTCCACTGTCCTTCATTTTTCCAGCTACAGACAGCAAGATGGCTGTAGGCTCTCTCCACAGCCATAAAATGATCACTAAGTAGAGAAAAGATAAGGGAAGCTGAATGGGATCAGGTTAGGCTTTGTACACAGAGCCGGGTTCATAGTTCCTATGTTTATGGGTTCTTAGTTCTGTTAATGTGAATGTAAGACCATGGTAGTTGAACGGCCTATTTACATTAACCACTGCTCAAAAACTAGCCAATCTTGACTTCTCTTTGCATATCTGTTATACAGTATCCTTACCAAACTCCACCATAAGCTTGGAGTCAAGTATAGAAATAAAGACTCCCTCTCTCCCACGGTTTGCCGTGAACTACTTACCAAAATGATCCTTCCTGTTTTTGATTATGCTGATGTGGTCTTTGGGTCCACCCCTGCCTCATCCTTCTCAAGACTAGACACCCTTTTTAATGCTTTTTGTTGCTTTGGCATCAATGCCCCCCCCCCCCCGCACGCACCACTGCTCCCTCAACTCTTCCTTCTCCCTTTATTTATGCTGAGAGCACCACACCACCACCCTTATTTCCAAATTCTGGTTTGGGTCTCTCCCTTCCTATCGCTCCTCTCCTCATAATCTCCATTATCTTATCAGCTATGCTCCAGAGACCCCAATACCTTCTCCCTACCACTTTCCTGTTCCAATTAGGGGCAGGCAGCCTTCTCTTACTGACTCCCCTCCTTCTGAAACTGTTCCAAACTCACTTTATCTCCTTCCCTGCATTCTCTAAACTGTATCCTTTAACAATCCCTCCCTTCCTCTTGCTCCTGTCCTCCTCATTCCAGCAACCGGAGTGAGTCTCTCTCTCTCTCTCTCTCTATGCGTTCTTACCTTGTCTCCTTCTGAGCTCCAATTCCCCTAATCCATCCGTATCTTACTGCCAACTATAATCATCACCTCATCCCTCTATGACCTTTCCCTCCTTCCTGCCTCCCTTAGTTTCTCATTTTACAGCTGGCTTCCGATGCTAACTTTGGGCTACAAATGTCTAACAATATTTGCCAATCTACCATTGTTATTTCATTACCTTTTATTTATATTATATACCATATTTGTATTGTAACCTGACTATCTTCACTTGCTTTTATTCCATTTTCCCAATTCCCCAAGGTTGCTCCTGGAAATGAGCTTCAGCTTAGCGAATTTTAAATAAATAAATAAAAAACATACACTTTTATTGTGTATAAACTAATTGTAAAATTAACACTGAATAAATAGATATGTGTCAATATGGCATAACAAAAAGCAATGTCTTGATACCATAAAACAAAAAAAATATGTCTCATGTATGTATATCTAATGCACTTATATTTTAATAGAGCTGGTTTTTTTTTAAGTACTCCTAGTCACTTTACCTATTAAGTCCAAACATTATGTCCACTTGAATGACACCTTTAGCTGACCACTGGCAGAAATTTACACAGAGCTACTGATATATTTCCTTCTCTCATACCTGGACATTCTTTGTTCTTTGTATTTTATGACTGTACTACCATTGGAAACTGTGCATGTAGTGTAACCCTTAATACTGTGCTAGGGCTACATTGTCTTTTGTCTTCTGCTGTCTCATGGGGAACTCTATGAAACCAAGATGTTGCATCTCATGGGATCATCCGGGGTGGTGGAACACATTTCAAGTAAAGTAAAATACAATATTCCCATTTTCTACATTTCAACACCTAGACTATGGTATATTGCCGGATTCATTTTTTTTGCGACACACTGCTGATCAACATAACATCCTTGGTGAAGTTTAATTTGTCCTTGCAGGCTTGGTTTTAGATAAACCTAAAATTCCATGATACACTGAAGCTTGTATAGAAAAACTAAGGCAAGGAAGAAAATGGCATATATACCTTGTACAGTACCTTTAATTGTGTTCCACCATGTTGTCATTTAATCTTTCAAAAACTGAGTGCAAAACAAATGGCACTGACAACACATTTGGAAAAAAACTTACTGAGCTTACAGTAAGTCAAATTCACAAACAGACCTGTTCTCCTGCTGTGATACAGAAGATCTGAGGAACTGTAAATTGCTAACATTTATTTTCTGTTGCAAAATGCAGGTAACAGTGTTATTCCTTATCTACCAATGCAGCTGACTCACTCACCAGGCTGGATGGCTTTGATTCCAAATGCAGATTCATTTAACTGGAATTTCCAGTATGAGGACTTTACAACAGATATCTCTTACTTTGCTACATTCTATGGATTTAAGGTACAGTAACATCAGCACTAGTTCTTGCTCAAAAGACTGTAGAAATTCTTAAACTTTGAAAACAACGTTATGATCTTCCCAGTATCAGTCTTCACCATTTATCAATGGTGTGTATCAGCTGGAGGCGCAGGACCAGCAGGAAGCTCTGCTTGTAAAAGCTGTACTGCTAACAGGGAGGGATGACGACACGCTGCCCTCAAGGCTGACGCACTTCATGGTGCTCGTGGGTTAGCCAGTAAACGATACCATCCCTTCCACTCCCTCAGTTCTGCTCTTCCCCCTGTTGAGGTAGCAGGTGCTCATGGGATAGCATTTGTTCTACTGCATTACTCTGAAAAGTCTAGTTTTCTCCATTCTGCTTGTCTTTTTAGTTTCTTGATGCTGTTTCTTGACACTGTTTTCCCACATCAGTCATTTTGGTGTGCTTTTCTGTTTAAATTTTTTTGTTGTTTGTGGCCGAGTCATGTTGGGTTTGGGGCAAAAGAATTAGAAGACGGGGACCTCCCCTATGCACACGTGTGAGGCCTATTCCAGTGGTCCCTTCAGGGGTTTTGGGATGGGTGGCCTTGGTTCCTGACTCTGACTCCAGAGTTGGTGAGCTGGGTCCTCCTCCCACTACTGTGGAGTCCCTTCCTGATACCGTTCTTGGTACTGGGACTGGCAGACTGACAGGGGTTGCTTCTCTGGGTGTCTCCATTGTTTCCCACTCAGATTCAGGGAGTGACACAGAGGGTTTGGAATAGCTACCTATGTCTTTGGCATGGTCAGCCACTGGACTTCATTTGAGATCTTCGGGAGGATCTGACCTGGACATTGACGTCGAGCTCGATGCTGGCCAAGTCTAAGCTGGTGCCGCAGTCGGCACTGAGGGGAGTCCAGTGTCTCTCTCGGTGCCATCTAGGACACTGACACCACTCACAGCATTGTGCCTGGGGATGGTGGAAGGGATAGCACCATATGTTAGTGCCATGCCTGCTGATGGTGCTGGGGTTGGAGACGGCGCCATTCCCAATGTCGGTACTGATCCTGATGTTGGTGCTGCGAAAGGTATCTGTGCTGCGGAGGTTGGTGCCATGGTCAGCGATGTGTTTGGAGTCAGCTCTGAGGTTGGTGTCATGGGGTGGTCCGGTGCCATCTTGGGCACTACTCTTGAGGATGGTGCCATTACTGAGCACATCCCCGGAAGTGGGCGTGATGCAGCTGCCAGTTCCCTCCTCAGTACCGCTTCAGTGTAGGAGCAGTCTGAGGTCAATCTGGGTGCTGGCTGCTTTCTGCCTCCCTTCCTCTCTTTGATCTTTGGCTACTAGATGACCTCACTCAAAGGGCAACTCCCTATCCTCACTAGGGAGGTTGGGTGGTCTTGCCTCACCTTGCTGTCTCCTGGGGCCTTCAGCCACCAGTGAGCAGAGTCAGATTGTGGATCCAGCTACTCCTTCTTCTGGGGGGGGGCAGAGTCCTGCATTGGGTGGGGACAGGGGCCTCCCTGTTGGGCACGTATGGCTCCAGTCTCCCCACTGGGGGTCTTCTCCTGTAGGGTTCCCCCCTGCTGACCATGGGATTTTTCAACAGCAGGAGAACACTGGCAGAGCAATCCTCTCTCAAAAGAAGGATGTCCTGTTCAGGCCCCTGACTCTAGCAGAGTGGATCAAATCCCTCTGGACAATTCTTCCCAGCCCAGATCCACTTTGCATCCTCTTCCCCTTCTCCCAGGTCTCTCTGGTCCATTTGGGCCTCTCACCTAAGAAGAGTATAAGGGCTGAGGCAGATACATTTCCCCAATTCTTTAGAGCTATGGATGAGATGGTTTTCTCATCTCAGGCTGTGACTCCATCATTCCCTATGCGGAGCACCTCTGCTTCATTGGCTTCCTCCTCAAAGGAAGAGAAACCCCCTTCTTTCCATCTGTGGACACTGATTTCACTGCATATCAGCAGTTCCTGATGACAGTGATGGCGGAGCTCAACCTTACCCCATGTGAAAGTCACAATACCGAGCATGCAACTCATATATTCCGAGGAGAATACAGCCCTGAATCTATGGTCATCTCTCCATGGCTGCAACCATTTATGGAAGAGTTGTGCAATGCCTAGCAGTTGCCCGCCTCTGCTTCCGCTGTCCCAGGGGAGTGTCATCATCGGTACTGCAATCCCACAGCATCTCCAGGGTCCTCGCCCCACCCTTCATCCAGTCTGGAGTGGCTGGACACTCCCTCTGGGTGTCTGTGCTTTTCAGGAGGTCATCCTCCAGATGCAGACTCTGCAGAGTTTGATTGCTGGGGCAGAAGAGTGTTTGTCCTAGAGCATCTCCTGATAGCTATAGCAGCACGTGAGGCACACATGGCGTCCTATGTTAGGTGTCTGTGGGCAGGGGCATCACTTAGAGGGGGCAGTTGCCCCCCCCCTTCATTGCAGGCCATTGTTGTTGTTTTTGGTTTTCAGCACCTGGATCCACCCCCACAATCCCTCAGGCCAGTTGTTGCCCCCCCCATTGAAAGCCGAAATGGCCCCCCTGTCTGTGGGCCATAATGGGTTCTTCCTGTGGCTCTGCCTGATTGCATGGTGACCAGGCAAGCCATTGTCATCTCTTCAGGGGGACTGGAGCTAGTGAGACACCAAATGTGGGCATCTTATGATGCCAATGCAGCAGCTTCCAGACTAATGGGATCCGCGGTCTGCATTAGGTGGACGGCATCACTTTGCCTATCCCAGTTGTCACCCCTGGCCCGGCGTAGGGTGACTGCCTCTTCTTTCTGGGTGGCCCGGTGTTTCTCACGGAAAGCCAGGCAGGAACTGTCTGGGCATCCTCCCTCTCCTGTGGGGCAGGAGACCCATCCTGAATCTCAGCAGTAACAGGTCTGGTCAGACCCAAGATGGGCCCTCCTTCCTCATGTCTCCCTCATGAGGAGCTGAAGGTGATTCAGCCTTCAAGGAGGTACCAGTCCACTTTGTGGGCTTGGTACTCACCCACCAGTGAATACAAACATTCAAATTTGCCAGTAGAAACAGGCCACATGGTCTATCATGTCTACCCAGATGTACAGCTAGCCCCCTAGACTGCAGCTGTCCCCTCTTACTCCCCCCTTTCTTCCCAGAAGTTCTCCACACTACTGAACCAGATTCTTCCCCATAACCTGTCCCATGCCCTTTTAAAACAGCCCACCGTCTGACATGAAATCCCTCCCTCTGGTACTGCTTTCCATTTTGATACCACCCTATCCATGAAGTAGTGCCTCCTTAATTCGCTCCTAAATTTACCCCCTTCCAATTTTAGCCCATACCTTCTTGAGTCCATTCCCTTTCTCAGCCAGAAAAAACTCTTCAGTGCCAGATTTGTTTATCCCCTTCATATACTTGAATGTTTTAATCATATCCCCCCATCCCTCCTCTCCTCCAGGCTGAACAAACTCAGCTTCCCCTAGGCTATCCTCATAGGATTTGCCTTCCATCCCCAGGATCATTTTCATCGCCCTTCGCTGCACCCCCTCCAGCAGCCTAATATCACTCTTCAAGTACGGATGTCAGTTTTTGCATGCAGTACTCCAGGTGTGGTCTAACCAGAGACTTGTAGAGGGGCAGGATCACCTCCCTGTGCCTGGATGAGATCCCCCTTTCAGTACACCCCAGCATCCTGTTTGCCTTAGCTGCAGCTTTCCTACATTATGCTGAGTTGTTCATGCCCTCTGATACCAGCACCCCTAAATCCTTCTCTTCCTCAGTGATCTCCAGCCTCACACCCACCCAACCAGTACTCCCTCCTCTGGTTCCTAACCCCGAAGTGCATAACCTTACACTTCTTCACGTTAAAGCCCAACTGACATCTCTTTGACCATGCTTCCAGTTTGGAAAGGTCCTCTTGAAGTCATTTCAACCCATCAACCTAATCCACTACCGCCCCAATTTTAGTATCGCCTGTGAACAGATTAATCCTGCTCCCAACTCCATGTGAGATATTCTGTATGAATATTCCAAATAACACCGGACCCAGCACAAAGCACTGCGGCACACCACTTGTCACCGGCCTAACTGTTGAGAGCCCCCACCACCACCCTCTGCTGCCTCCTCTTCAGCCAGTTCTTGATCCAGTTAATCAGCTTCACCCCCACCCCCACAGCTTTCAGCTTCCCCCCTAACCTCCCGTGGGGCACTGAATCAAAGGCCTTGCTGAAATCCAGATACAGGACAACCACTGCATGGCCCCTATCCAGCTGTCTTGGTACCCAGTGATTTTATTCTATCAGGTTGGTCTGACAAGATTTCCTAGCAATGAACCCATGTTGGTACTCATCCTGTAGGCCATTTACCTCAACAAACGAGACAAATCTCTCTTTCAGTATCGTCTCCATAAGCTTACCCACTATAAAGGTGAAACTGACCGGCCTATATTTGCCTGGTTCGACCTTTGCACCACTCTTGTGTATATGCACCACATGTACCATTCTCCAGTCCTGTGGCATGCAACCTGTGTCCAGGTAGGTGTTGAACAGGTCCATCATTAGCCCTGCCAACACCTCTGCCATCTCCTTCAGCACCCTGGGGTGGATGCCATCAAGATCTGATGCCTTGTCCACCCTCGATGCCTGCAAACCTTCTAGAACCCCACTCTCTTCGATTCTACTGTCCATTAACCCTTCCCCCCATCCCCACCTTCCCTGCCCACTGAGGTAGCAGTCCCCCATCCTCCTGCGTGAACACAGAGCTGAAGTATTCATTCAGTGCTTCTGCTTGTTCCTCGCACTTTTCCATCCATCCCCCAACCTCTTGATCCACACAATTTGGTCCCTGCATTTCCTTTTCTCCCTCATGTATCTAAAAAAGTTCTTCTCTCCCGCTTGTATACCCTGAGCCAGTCTTAGCTCCCTGGAGGCCTTGGCTTCCCTAACCATCTTGGTTACTTCCTTTGCCCACTTCTCATGCCCCTCCCTGTCTAACCCCTCCCTGTCCTCTTGAACCTCTGATATGCCACTCTTTTTGCCTTGACCTCTTGAATACTTTACTGTTTAGCCAATATGGTTTCCTGGCTCTGCTCTTCTTGCTTTGCATCCTGGCATGTGTCTCTGTGGCCTCTGTTAGACCCCATTTAATGAAATCCCACTTCCGCTGAGCATCCATACTCAGCCTAATCCCCTCCAGTCGCCCCTTCAGTATGTCCCGCATCTTCCCAAAGTCCACCCACCCACCTGAATTCCACCACTCTTGTCTCTGAGCCTACAGTCTCCCTATCCATTGTGAGCCCAAACAACATGGACTGATGGTCACTCCCTGCTACTGGGTCTTCCACCCTTAGTTCTCTCACCACTTCCCCGTTTGATAGTACTAAGTCCAGTGTGTTGCCTTCTTGAGTTGGTTGACCAATCAGCTGTGTCAGGAAACTTTCTGGAATGCATCCAGGAGTACCCTCTCCCTAGCACTGGAGGTGGCTAGGGTACTCCAATCCACCCCAAGCAGATTGAAGTCCCCCAAAACCACCATACTCCTCTTCCTACACACCCACCAAATTTGTTCTGCTAGCTCCCAGTCCATCATAAGGTGTTATCCCAGCACGGGTTCCACCCAAATCCAACTGTGCCATTCACCCCTACCCCCCACCTGATCCCTTTTAGGACAGAATCTCCTGTCTCCACCACTCCTCCCTCCATCCCCCTCTACCGGATGCACTATCCTCCTTCCCACCCCTGGTCATCGACCTGCCCTGACCTCCAACTCCGGCTCCCCGATTCCCTTCCTTTCTCTCTCCTCTCCTCTCCTCTCCTCCTCTCCTCTCCTCTCCTCTCCTCTCCTCTCCTCTCCTCTCCCTATATCTGTACTCTGAACTCTCCCCCATCACTTCCGTCAGTTGTATAAACCTGTTATATAGTGGAATCCCTTCCTATTGCCTAAATGTTTCCCCCTGCTTCCTTTTACTAGACCCTGTCCCCACCCTCCCCTCCACACTTCCTGCTACTCACTATGCTCCCTCCCTCCAGTCTGATCCCCTTCCCCCCTGCCTCAACCAGGCCTGTGTCCCCTTTTCAGGCTGGGGTCCCTTGTTCTCCATTCTCCCATAGGGAAGATATGTAAATTACGTACCTACCGTAATTCTTGATCTTCCTGTATGTCTTCACTATTCATCACTGCTTCCCGCCCTCCATCCCCCCATGGGCCTCAGCATCTGGGCAGTGCCTCCTCCCTGCTTGCCCCCCTCCCCAGAGGCCATTGTGGACTCAGTACTTCTGGAACTTTGGACCCCCAGTTGCTTCATGAAAGCTATAGGGGGCCCACCCTGGGAGGAGGGAAGGCAAAAAAAGGGTGTCTCTGGCCCTTTTGAGTTCCCCGGGGTCCCTTTTGAGCAGTACAGGGTTTGGCTCTGCTGTAGTGTCCCACCATTGAGTGATGCTGCTTACTGTGCTGTCAGGGTTGGGACCCCGGGGACTTGGTATACCTTCTTTTCTGCCCCCAGTGGCAGTCCTCTGGAGGTCCACAGCTGATGGTTGAATTCTTATTTCTTTGAGATCAGGACACCTGCAGGGTCCTGCCTCATTAAAGCTCCTTCTCGGTGGTAGGGAGTATGTTCTCCCTTACTACCCTGAGTCTATTGGACTTAACTGAGGTGAGGGCTGGGAGGGGGAGGGGAATTTATTTGATTTCCTTCTGTAGCTGGACTTGGAGGGAAAGAGGTGAAGCTCCAAGACCTAGTTCTTCCTTAGTGGGCCTACGCTTTGCCTGCAGTATTCCCCACCCCCTTTTTTCTGGTGAGGGTGGTCCCTCTCCTGAGTACAGTTTCAGTCTCAGGCTCTGCACAGGGTGAATAAATAGAAAAAGAGGGGGGTGGGGAGCACCATGACTCCTCGTCTTGGAGGCCGGACTAGCTTCTCTGTTGTTGGGCCCACAGGGGAAGGCTGTTGCAGAGAGGTGACTTTTTATCATCCCATTTGCTCCCTTGCACTCCCTCTTCTCCTCCTTCTTTTCTTCCTTTTCTTTTTTTCTTCATTACTTTTTTCTACTCTTCAGTTAGGTTCTGCCAGAGGTTGAGGCCCGGTTCACACCCTCTTAGACCCAATAAAAAATATATCTCTCTCCTCTCTTGGTGACTTATTTCTTTTTAAGTTCATATCCTTTCCATTCACTGTCCCTTTGGGCTCCCTTGCCCACCCTCCTCCCATATTTTTTCTTATCTACTTTCCTCTCTGGTGAGCAGAACTGAGGGAGTGGAAGGGACAGCATCGATTACTGGCCAACCCGCAAGCGCCATGTAGTGCATCAGCCTTGAGGGCAGTGTCATCTTTGACTTCGTCCCTCCCTTTCAGCAGTAAAGGTTTTACAAGCAAAGCTTCCAGCGGAGTCCTGTGCCTCTGGCTGGTGCCCACCAGTGATGAATGGTGAAGATATACAGGAAAATCAAGCATTACGGTAGGTACATAATTTACATTTTTATCTTTCATTATTAAGGGATATATTGTATTTCTCCCACACATCCCATGTAATGTATTTCAATTAAGTTTCGTACATGATTCAGGTCATTCATAAAGGAATAATGCAAAACAAGGTATGTGTTGTGCTCTCATAACATCAGGTCTCGGGAGGCTGGGCACAAGGCTATAGGCCAAGTGTGTCAACACCCGAGAAGTGATGTTATCCCAGCACGACACAAATCCTGGAGTACATTATTTCTATTAAACCGTGGCTCTTTTGTTGAATAGAATGGAAGAGATTAATAAAATA
This sequence comes from Neoceratodus forsteri, assembly GCA_016271365.2. Taxonomy (NCBI): domain Eukaryota; kingdom Metazoa; phylum Chordata; order Ceratodontiformes; family Ceratodontidae; genus Neoceratodus; species Neoceratodus forsteri. The sequence goes on along the minus strand of CM057455.1, from coordinate 414,505,245 downwards.
CATTTTGGAATACACTTTCTCTCAGGGCATAAAGTAGTCCATTTTTCTTAATTCAGTTAACTCTTATTTTGCTAATGGTCACAGCTGAAGGACAGCTAATTTGCTGATTTACATACAGCAACAAGGAATTCTGGGTAGATGATAAAGTTGACCAAAATTTTCCTTATGCAGCAGTGCAGCCTCCTTTTTGGCAATTGTGTGGTGATAGCAATATAGTACCTCAGCAATATAACAGTTAATATGCCAATTTGCATACAACAACAAGGAATCCTGGGTAGCTTATAAAGTTGAAAGTTATCTTAAAGTTTCCTTATTTGGCAATACAGTCTCCTATTTTAATAATTGTGACTGCAATAAATCACTTAATATATTTATGTATATGGCAAGGCATTGTGTGTACAATATGAAGCTACCGGTAGCTTCCATTTTTCCTTACTTGGAGGTGCAGTCTCCTGTTATTGTCGTGGGTACAACAGTATGAGCTCTCAGATGTTTATTTTCAAAATGAAGCATTGTGCATTCACTGAAAGGTGGCAAGATTTCTTTACTGAGAGATACAGTCTCCTATTTTTATAGTGAGTCAGAAATATAATAGCCTGTTTACTAATTTATATAGCGAGGAATTGTGGGTACAGCAAATGGAAATTTTTTTCGATCTCTGAAATCTGCATGCAAAGTGATTTTGTTTACTAATGACATTCGGTCATATGTGTGCTGGGACTAGATCCGTGATGTTATGCTGTGATAACATCATGGGTCCAGCCCCCTTAGATTAACCAATCTGAATTTGGCATTCTTTCTTGCCATTGTATTGTAGCCCAGGTGCCGTGTGCCAGTGGACTACTATCCCTGCCTGTTGGCCCTCTAACAGGTTAAGGGGCCTGGGTCCTGTTATGGTGGTGTTTGGGGGTTCTGTCCCAAAGATAATAAATATAGCACGGTGCCTCCACCCAGAGAAAAGTAGAAGTGGGTCAGGTGACTGATTGGCACAGCCCTCTGGGATGCTGCACCTACCTACCTCCCCTACCAATCATCCCACACTCTGAATACCCAACTGGTAAAATACACCATAAACCATGAATAGTAATGATGTGACAGACTCAGAGAATTCCTGCACACACGATTTCAAATGATAAATCACAACTTTATTGGGGTAAGGACTAGGGAAGGGATACAAAGGATGCCTGTAAATAAAAAACAATGGTTAGAAAGAGCGAATAATAACAACAACAGTTGGGCCTGCAGGCCAAAGCCACCCCCACTGGTACCAGTGTTTCCCAGAATGTTCTTAGGGGTACCCACTAGGTGCAGGCCTTGTACTGTGCCGTGGGTTGGCCGGCTGTTGGGGTCCTGTAACTTGGCAGAAGTGCTTTGATTATAAAAAAAAAAATAATTTCCCATTACTCTTTCCAGGAGCTAGATTCTGGGTACTCACTGTTCGTAGATCTCAAATGCCTAGAGCATGGAGCTCCTTGGTCAGTGCAGCACAGGGCAGGAGAAGGTCAGCCTTGGTTCCCCCTTCAGGATGGAACTTGCTCAAGGATCTTGCAGCTGGTCACCTTGATTGTAATTCTGGCTGCTTGTCACCTTCAGCTGCTTCTGGCCCATTGCAGAGCTCTGTGGCAGGACAGCACCAGCCCCAGAAAGCCCAGACCTGTGAGTGGCTTCACAGCCCGGCACCCCTCAATGGATCCCACGTGCTCTAGCACCCTAGCAAGCATTGGTGACCTCCTGAGACAGTGAGTCCCACTTGGAAGGGGTTAGCTGTTTCCCTCACTGGCTCTGGGTGAGAACTCCCGAAATGGTGGGGGGCCCTCCTGCAGTCCCTGCACTGAGATCGAAACCAGCAGAAATCACAGGCAGTTACCAAAAGCAAGCTCCATTGCCAGTTGGAGTGGATGGTAGCCTTAATTTCATGAAGCCCAGGTGCAATCAACAGGGAGGCTCCAAACACAACAGGCCCCTGCCAGTCCACACTTTCCAGTTAGAAATGTCCACAATCTTTCCTTCAGCTGCAGCTGGGGCACAGCTCTCAGCTATTTCAACCAGTTCACTCAGGAAATGTCCAGCACCTGGCTAGCACCCCAATGTTCAGAGATGCTTTGCCTCTTCAGAATCACAATTGCAGTCCTACTCAGGTAAAACGAACTCTCAGCAGCAACTGTGACACTCAGATAGAACAGCTCAGTCCTCTCACTCAATTCAGTCCACAAGTGCAGGGTTTGTGCAGCACTTATCTGCTCCAAAATTTTTATTTTTATTTTATTTAGTTTTTTGTTGACCGGGTAAGTGCACTAGACAAGTCCTGCCTATTTTCAGGCACGACCCGGGGGAGGAGGATACAGATGAATGCGAACTAACCTTGAACCAGATTACGCTGTTGGTGGTATGTTTTTTAGTGAATGAGGGAAATTTGGCCAGGACACCAGGGAAATTCCCCTTCTCTTTTCGATAAGTGCCATGGGATCTTTAACATCCACCTGAACTACCACCAATCCAGGCGGAGGGGACCTCGGTTTAACGTTTCATCCAAAAGACGGCACCTCAGAAGTGCAACACCCCTCTCATGCTGCACTACAGTGTCAGGACTAGGATAGTAACCCAAGTGCCAGATGTGGGAACTGAACCCACAGCCGTCTGATCTCCCGGCCTCAGAGGCGAGTGTGCTACCAACTGAGCCACTGACACTGTGTTCAAACAGCTCACAGTACCTGGGGAATGGAGGTAGCAGTTCAGTCTCTCACTCTCTTTCCCCTGCTGATCCTTTTCCTGAACACAGCAATCTCCACTGGAAGCCTGGAAAAGCCTCCCCAGTTCAGATCCACTCTCACAGGACACCTCTGACATGTACCAAGCCCAGGAACAGACTTAGGAACCACCAGAAAGTCTAGGGGTTTTCACTCAAAAATCCAAGGTTCTGATTGGCTAATTGAACCTATCAATTGTCCATAACCACAGTGATCAATATTTCTTGGTGCCTTACGGAGGCATGATTGAGGTGCCTGAATTAGTCCCCTCCTTTTCCCAGGAGTCCCTCTGTCCCAGTTCTAGACACCTAATTATCTAATGTGTGCTTGTGTGGGGTCATAGTGTCAACATCATGGCAGCTCCCATTCAATGTATGGCAGTCCTTATGGCATCCCTACTTTCAAGTTCCAGTGCAGCCAAAGCAAATTCTTTGATTTTATTATCACCCCACAGTACTGTATCCCGAGTTGTGCCCTTTTGAACAAGCCCACTCCTGGACACCATTTCCACACAGTTCCCCCATCGCTGTTGCCAAAACCAAGACTCCCCAGGTAGCAGCAACACCCTAATTAATATTCATGAGGGCTTATGAATAATTCATGAGTCCTCGCCAGGTGCCGAGTCTTAAATACTTAGTTTTTAAAGAACTGAGGCTTCTCTGTCACCTCATTGAGGTCTCCGCTCTCCACTCAGGCAAACCAGGGGACTGAGACCATGGGAAAGACCTCCGGTGGACTGCACATCGGGCAGTTGGCACATCAAGGTGTCTTCTTGTGCATGTGCAATTGCTACAAGCTCCGAGGAGCGTTTCCCATAGCGGTGATCGCACTGAGCACTCCCTGCCCCAAATGGGCTAAAATACAACGCGGGCTACTCGAGGGAAACCTGGGGCAGCAGAGGACTTAGTGGGCATAGGAAAAAAAACCTCAGAAACAAGAAGAAAACGGGACAAACCGGGGCAATAAAGGTAAGTCCCAGAGGGAAGCTACACTATAAGATACCAGTATTACATTGCTTCTGTCTTCTTTACTGATTAAAAAGATTTGAAAAGGAGGGCACACTGAGTTGTTAGTACCACATTTCCAAGTGTGTGGGTGAGAGGATTCAGTTAAGTATGCAATAAAATATGCCAAGATGTGTAATTATGGGCAAATTATTGCACTGCTCAATGGTGTTGTTAGGCAGGTGGCGCTTGTATTGAGTGTTTTTTAAACACCCAAGAACAGAGTACAATTATTCCCCTAAAATTACATTAGTGTCTTCAAACACCTAAGAGCAGAGTACAGTTATTCCCCATAATCACACATCCTTGAAGTGTCTTATCACACTTACAATTGAGTGAGAAAACTGTTTTATGCAAAAAATATGATAGACTTTTACCCAGAACTGTAAATAGTGATTGGCAGTCTGATGGTCACTATAGGCACTGTAGGGTGTAGTGATTTGATATGGTATACACAGGCTCTTGCTCTGAAAGTACAGGAGTGTAATTATGGTCTCATAATTACACTCCTTTACTGGCCTCTCAGTCAGTCAGAATACCTACTCTACATTTTTCTCAGCATGTTATAAATGGAGCTAATCAAGCAATAAGGCATGATAGGGAGTAGGTTATTGGGGGATTTACCAATGCTTCATGTGGCAGGTCATGAAGAACAGTCGGGTTACTTTTAACCACACGAGAAGATGGTAATCACCCAATTGACCATATACTGGAGTGTGTAATTACAATTCTACAGTGGACCCATGTATAAAATAGTTATTGGATGAAAAAAAGTACCAATTTAAAAAAATGCAAAGACACTAGCTCATATTAAATGTCTTAAGTATCTGTATTTGCAAGATTGTCCCAGCTGAGTCTTTACTTTGCAGCTGATTTCTTCAGCAGATTAAATTTTTTTCACAGCTCAGCTCTGCTCCACAGAATCTTGAGCAGTTCTAGCCAGGGTTGACTCTAAGAGCTCTCAGTGATACTCTGCATTAGATGTCCCCTGTATATAGATACTGTAAAAAGACTATGATGACAGAAAAAGTCCCATCGGCCCATCCAGTCTTCTTAGCCTACCTAATTACTCTGCACTGGCCCTACTCTGGCCATCCCACCCTTTTATTTCTGCCACCCCTTTCCTAACTAATCCCATATACCTGTTCTATCCCTGCTTGGAGCTGCTCATGGATTGAGCTTGTACCCTAGCTGCTGGCTGCTTATTCCACTACCTTTACCATGAAAAACTGCTTGCGGATATCCCTTTTGAATTCTCCCTATGAGTTTCAGTGAGTTCCCTTCTGTCCCTGAATTTTAGCTCAAGAAGAAAAGTTCCATGGTACCCACCCTATTTATCCCACGAGGGTACCTGTATGCTGTGTATGTAGACATATTGTAAGTTTCATGTACAGACTCAGTGAATTTAAACTTCACCAGCAAAGTTGGTACAAAGTGGGATACCTTCATCTTTCTGCAGCTTCACAAAGTCCCTCCTCCAGCACCAACGTTAACACTTCATGAAATTTTGCCTGGGTGTCAAAAATCCAATTAATACTTCTTGGTCAAATTGTCACTCAGATAGGTGATGGTCAAAACTTAAATTGTTATGAGTTAATAGTGAAAGGGCCTACATGAGATGCCTTAATTCCAGTGACCATTTGGTGAAGTAATATATGTTTTTGTTGACCAGTGATAACTACCGTAATCACGTACAACACTTTTATGTCTTAGAACAGTGACTTGGGCTTATCTGTTTTGAGTTAGTCATTTTTATTCTCTTCCTGACCACTAAACGTACTGTACAAGAGACAAAACACTAGTCAAATGCACTTTAACCATTCCACATAAATTGTCAAACTGGCAATGCTGCCATCTATTGCATCATTAGGGCTTGTGGATATGGCACAGAGATTGTTGATATCATACCTTACAGGGAGGTGCCAGTTGGTTTCATTCAGTGAATGGACCTCCAGTTGTTTGCCTGTTGGATCAGGGGTCCCTCAGAGTTCCATTTTAGGGCCACTTTTATTCAATATATAAGTAAATGGACTGTGCTTTTTGGATTCATCAGTGTCATTTTATCTTTATGCAGATGACACTGTCATTTGCACATTGGACTGCACTTTAAAAGGCATGCAGATGAAACTTCAAAGAGCATTCAATGAGTTACAAGTTTTTTTTTTCAAAATAGTAAATTAATGTTGAATGCCAAAAAGACACACAGTCCATGGTGTTTCAATATATGTCAAAGGAAAACATGGCACTGATGTTGGTTACTCTTGGGGTGTCCCCGATCCAACAAGTGCAATGTTACAAATATTTAGGTCTATGAGTGGACGAATCCTTAAACTGGAGTAAACATATTAGTAACCTGATTAAAAATGTGGAAAAAAAACTGGGAGCATTATATCGGGGCAGACCACTATTGAATTTTGAAGTAAGGAGAAGGGGGATGATCACGTGATGCCTTCCCTGTAGACAGACCCTTCTATACCTCGCTTCCCACCTCAAGCCTACTTATTCTATTTAAAATCTAAATTTCAGAACTCACTAACCAGCCTACATCGAGATTAACATCTGTTAACAGCTTCAGGATATCTCCAGTGCTACAGTAATCTAGAAAAACTGAAAAATACCAGAAGAATGGAGGCCGAAATGAAACAGGCTCTCCCTGTGCGTACACCACCTGCAACACCAGATAAACAGTCTAAACAGCCCAAGACACAAAATGCCACTTCCGGCAAGACTGCACAAGCTCCGACCACCACTACACCACTCTCAGAGGACAAATTTCTGGCAGAACTGGCCCCATTAAAGACTGCATTCCTGGACTTTGCCTCAGACTTAAAATCTATCAAGGCTGAATTAGAAGGTACTAACCAGGCCCTCGCCGACGTCTCAGCACGTACTACCTCCCTTGAGAAATGTCAATCCTGGGTTGAACCTGACATCTCTACAATTCGACAAAAACTCAGCAAGCTAGAGCTCAAATTGGAAGATCTGGAAGGCCGAAACAGGCGTAACAACCTGGTCATTTTTGGCCTTCCAGAAGAAGCTGAGGGGCACTCTCCAGTAGTTTTTGCCCAGAAGTTGTTACAAAAGATCGCAGGTCCTCCACCTCACCCTGCATTCTACATCGTTGAAAGGGCTCACAGATCCCTAAGACCTAGGCCACCTCCTGTATCTAAGCCTAGGCCATTTATTCTATGCCTCTTAAGCTACATTGACCACCAGCATGTCCTGTCTACAGTTAAAGAATTACAAGCAATTAAGTGGGATGATGCTAATCTTAGAATCTCTCAAGACCTCCCAGTAGTCACACGTCAGAAATGGGCCAAGTACCACCCCAGCATCACTAAATTGATCGCTGCTGGCATTACATTTCGCATGCTGTTCCTGGCTAGACAATCTTTATTACATTAAGGCCTCTGGAAGTCCTTCGATAATGCCGATCACGCTGCCCAAGACCTCACAGTCCTGTTTCCTGTCCTATTCAGCCAGTGCTGATCTTACCTCTCTTTATGGTTTGATGTTTTCATTACAACAATAGTCTCTTTGGTCTACTCAGGTTGTGCTCCCTATATGAGCTGAATCTGTCACCTGCTTACCACCTGAAGTTTCTGCTTACTTGGCTTGTTGTGGATATCTTATCTTTTAGCTTATTCCTTGAGCTGTCATCTAGGCTCCATTTGCATGGGAGCTAATTTTGCATACTTTCATTCGGCTCCTGACTCTCCGAACTTTTGCTCGGTCCCTGGATGTTATTCAGCTTGAAATGTTCCGTCTACAACCTAGTTGCTCCAATTATAGCCCTATTCCTGATCTCAATTGTCCATCTACGTGAATATGCGGCTAGACGACCTACTCGAACATTAATAGACTTGCTGCACGACTGTGCAAACTCCTGCAGCTGCGTACCATGACTGTCGGAAAATCCTTCCTCAGCTAAGACTAAACATTCATTAAGCAACAGAGTTTGTCTTATTATTAATCGAGCAATAATTAATAACTTTGATTAGGAATGTTTCTTTTGGCTTGGTTTTTACTTTTTCACTAACGTAAATCGGACGTGCTGTTGCCTGATCCATATGCGTATATGACTCACGCTGCTGAATTAGTTTTCACTAAAGTTATCACTAGTTTTTTCAATAATTTGCATTATTGACCTTAGCTCTAATAGTTCTAGGAGCTTCTTAATTTTTTCCTGGCATACAGTACCTACATTTATGGTAATCGTACCACAAGATGGTTTAACAATATTTTGTTAATTACAGCTGTTTCCTTTTTCCTTTTTATCATTGTCCCTTCCCAAGCTCATGCTTGTTTTTTCTAATATTATATCCTTTTCGGCCAGGAAATATCACCATCAAGTACCTTACTTAAGGGATCTTTTATTTGCCACTAAAATATATGGGCTTATCTGTCTTAATTTAGACAGCCTATCACTAATTAGCGTTTAATTGTTGATTACATGTCATTAATATAGTTTTGGTATTACTATTACAGTAAAATTATAGTTCACTGACTGTATGGAAGCACTGAGTTTAATTAATGTTTTTGTTCCTCGAATGTTGTTAATTGTTGACTGTTTAATCAAACATTTAATCACTGGCTTGGGGCGGGGGGGGGAGAACATGACTGTCTTGTGTTGGGGAAGCAGTCATGAATCAGGCATTGGGGTTTGAACCTCCTATACCATTATCCCAGTTTGGGAATTTTATCACCTTAGTTTGTAAATGCATGTTGTAGGGTTCAGGGGTGTGTCTTCATAGTTTTGGCTATACGGATTTAAGTATCTTGTGTTGGGGGGCAGGGAGAGGTAGGGAAACAATAAAGGGGATGTCTGCCACTGGGATGGGGTCAATTACTGTTAATTTAGATATACAGAACTGGTTGTTTCTTGATAACTCACCCTTTACTCTCCTACACCCTATTAATCATTATGGCAGGTCTTAAATACTGTTCTTGGAATATAAAAGGGACTCAGACTCCAGCCAAGCGAACCAAAGTTTTACTCCACCTCAAAAGGTTGCAAATCAACATAGCTTTTCTGCAAGAAACACATCTGTTGGCCAGTCAAATTTATTATTTATGTAGAAACTGGGTGGGTCAGGTGTTTGGTTCTAGTATCGATTCCTGTAAAAGAGGGGTAATAATAATAATAATAATAACTTTATTTTTAGAGAGCCTTTTAAAATATCAAGACACTTTACATATCACATCACAACATACAATGCTAATTTCATACATATAAATAAAATAATTTCATTAAAACATCACATATTAAAACAAACTATAAAATCATCCATACAATTAGCAAAATATTTACAATCAGCTTCCATGAATCATCCTGATAAGCCAAGTGCCACAAATAAGTTTTTAAATCTTTCTTAAATACCTCCACGGAGGTGCACTCCCTTAACCGGCGTGGTAGAGAATTCCAAAGACTGGGTGCGGCATAAGAAAATGCTCTACTACCAGAAGATTTTAAACTCACTCTTGGAATCTCTAACAACCCCTCGTCGGTTGAGCAGAGCGATCGGCCAGGGCAGTAAGGCACCAGAAGTTCTTTCAGATAGGTCGGACCCTGATCATGAAAGGCTTTGAAAGTCAATAAAATGACTTTAAAGGTGATCCACCACCGTATAGGAAGCCAGTGCAGTTCACGCAGCACCGGGGTAATATGACTGGATCTCCTTGTCCCAGTCAAAACCCGAGCTGTGGCGTTCTGTACCAGCTGTAGGTGACGGATTTCAACTCCAGAAAGCCCAAAGTAAAGGGCGTTGCAGTAGTCCAAGCACAAGGACACAAAAGCGTGGACCAATGTTGGTAGAGGTAGCTATCCTTATATCCTGGAGAATTCCATTTCACCTCATACAACAATTTGCTGACCCAGGAGGTAGATTTGTTATTCTTTGGGGCCTTCTGGGCCACTCTGAATTGGTTTTAGGATCCATTTACAGACCTAACAGTGAGGACCCAGAATATTTTGCTAGCCTCATGACCACTCTTGCCCCCTGGACTATGCTCCCAATAATTCTGAGTGGGGATTGGAACCAGGTATGATCTAACCAATTAGATAGAACTGGTCAGGTCAGGCAAAAATTATCACCAGGACAAAAAGCCCTACATGAGTTAATGCACTCCCTTGGCCTCACAGACCCTTAGACAGGAAAGAGTTCTCATTTCACTCCCTTCCTCAGCACTCTTTTTCCCGTATAGACTATTTCCTTATGACAGTCGACCACCTTCCGGGGGTTTTCTCAGCCTATTATTCTTCTAAGGTCATATGAGACCATCATATTGCCCATCTTCACTTGGGGCTCTCACCCAATATACATAGAGATAGAATCTGGAAATTGAACAACCAACTTTTGAAATCTGAAGAACTAATACAACTCCTCCAAACTTTCATTTCAAGCTTCATGGAACTCAATACCCCATCCATGCCAAAAAAGATTTTCTATGGGGATCCCTGAAGTGTGCATTGAGAGACAAACTAATTTGCCTAGCGACGAAGCGTAAGAAGCTGAGAGCTGTGGTTCTCTCTTCAATCTTGGACCAGATAGAAGATCAGGAGAGACATCTCCTTCCCTCCACCCCAATATAAGAGTGGAAAAAAGTAGAATCTCTTTGTGCCCAATATAACCAATTACACAAAAAGGCTGAATTCCTCATGCTCCATTCTAAAATATCCTATTTTGACCACAGGGAAAGGGAGGGGAAACTCCTGGCCCTTCATCTCCGTATTCAAGTTGCTGATAAAATATTCACCTCTATTTATTCGACTTCGGGTGACCTTATCACCTTTCCCCCAGACATTGTGAATGCATTCCAGGACTATTATCAGCAACTATACTCAGTCTCTGCACTCCCCTCCTTGCCCCAACAACTCGATAAGTTTATCCAAGGCATCAATCTCCCAGTTCTATCAGACTCCCAGATAAATATCCTGAAAGCTCCTATTACTTTATCAGAGGTTTGTGAAGCCATAGACTCCCACTCTTGGGGCAAATCACCTAGCCCAGATGGATTCACAACAAACTTTTATCAAATACTTAAAGAGACGATTGCCCCTATCCTCTTAGATACACTTCATTAAATTTTTAAGAAAGACATATCTGACACCTCCCTGACCCAGGCCATTATAATTGTTCTTCCTAAACTAGGCAAAGACCCTCTCCTTATTCCCAACTATAGACCAATTTCTCTAATCAACGTGAATCTCAAGATTCTTGCTACAATTCTTTCTTCCAGACTAGGTCAGGTTTGGGAATCCCTCATTAGTATAGAACAGGTCGGATTCGTTAAAGGGAGACTGTCATCTGATCACCTCAGAAAAGTAGCATACCTCTCTTCTGTGTCCAGAGACCTTTCTGTGTCTGCGGCTCTTGCTTCCCTGGATGCAGAAAAAGCCTTCCCTAGGGTTTCTTGGGATTATCTCTTTACGTTACTGCCTAGGTATCATATCCCGATGGAATTCATACAATTGGTCAAAATTTTATACACTTCTCCAACAGCCCAAATTCAATGTAATGGTGTTCTCTCTACCTCTTTCACTTTATCTCAGGGTGCCTGCCAAGACTGCCCCCTCTCCCCCTTCCTCTTTCAACTTGTATCTAGAACCCCTTATCAGGAAAATTAAAAACTTGGTACTTGTATCTGGGATACCAATAGGTATTACGGAGTACAAAATCTCTGCTTATGCAGATGATATACTCCTGCATATCTCTAACCCTACTCAACCTCTTCCTGCAGCCTTTAAAATCATATACCAGTTTGAGGCAATCTCAAACTATAAGTTAAACATGGGAAAAACAGAAATCTTCCCCCTTAATAAATATACATTGAGGACCAATACTGAGCACTTAGGCCTACACTGGAATCCTGATAAATTCAAATATCTAGGGATTATCCTTCACCCTCCCCGTATCATGAAAAAACTCAATTTAGATGTTCTAGTTAATACATTAACAGATGATTTTAAACACTGGTCAAAATTTCCTCTCTCTGTGTGGGGACGCATGAGTATAATAAAAATAAATGTATTAGCCCATGTTTTATACCCCCTACAAATGTTCAGTTGGGCTCTCCAGTTATGGTTTTCACAAATAGATAGAATTAGCTGCACCTTTATATGGCAGGGAAAAAAGTTAGTCAGAATTATCTTAAGCTTACACGTCAGAAAACTAATGGTGGTTTCAAGACCCTAATTTTTACATATATTATTTAGCTATTCATTTGGCTAGACTTAGATACTGGTTACAACCCTCAGAGGTTATTCTAAACTCTGCTTATTGTCCCTCCTGTGTCAGAATCAAACAGGCTGTCTGTTTGGAAAAAGGCATCGATCCCAAGGCCCTTCTGTTCATTATGAGAAAGAACCTTCCTAAGCCCCTGCAGGATACACCATTAAACTCTGCTTCACACACAACATCAACTAAACACCTTCCTCAAAACGGATGCAAATAGAGATATTTCCCAACCCCTGTTTTCAAATCCTAATCTTTTAATTTCGGGCAAGATAATTATATCTCACCTTTTTTGGCCGGACATGGGTGTTGAAAGAGCGGGCCAGTTGGTTCAGGAACAAAAATTCAATCAATCAAAACTTTATTTGTAAAAGGCACCTTTCCAGAACCAAGGCACCTGTACATAACATAATAAAAACAATATAGCTAAAAAAAATTGCTCTCCTTTAATGAGGTCCATCACCTTTTGTATCTGGCCTACTACTCAAGTTTTCAGATACTTTCAGATATCCCACCTGTTGATACATCACTTCGGTTCAGGGGTGTGGGATAGCTCTTTTACGTCTACCTTGCTCCCTTATATCAGCTCCATGCCCACATCTCACATAATATCCTACTCATACAAAGTCCTTTTAACAAAAGTTGCTACTTTAGAAGATCAGAGGTTCTATTGGTGGAATAATATCTTCCCCTTCCAGGATTTGGTCTAACATTTGGAACCACTTATATAAGTACATTAAATGGGACAGATACGGACTCATGCAATTTTATATCAATCACAATCTATATTATACACCGTTTAAACTCCATCAAATGGGGGTGTTACCTTCTAACCAGTGCCCTAAATGTCAACAAGTACCTGCTGATTTACTTCATATGTTATGGTCATGTAACAAAATTAGTCCCTTCTGGCATAGTATTCAAAATTGCCTCAACCCACTACTCACTCTGTCTGACAATTTCAACCCTGAAATTTGTATCTTGGGTGATTGTGCGCAACTACAAGGGTGTCAACAGAGAGCTCACATTGCCTTAATTTCAGCCTGTGCTAAAAAAGTAATATTAAGGCATTGGTTAGAATCGACTACCCCCTCCTATGTGGAATGGTTTAAGAAAATCATGTTTGCTTTATAAGCAGAGCTCATCATTTCAGGAGCTACTAACAGAATGGGCAAATACAAACAAAGATGGAAACCACTGTATACTCTTACATTGATATAGTAGACCCTTATCACTTATATATATATATATATATTTTTTTACAACCATCCTTAATTAACAACAAGTGGCAGATTGGTGTGCGTTGGGAGAGCAGGGCTGGGGGGTGGGTGGGATGCAGACAACCATAACATATTACAGGTCTTCCTATACTGTAATTTGTCACTGTATGCTATACAGTTATACATTTGTATTCTATCAGTCGAACTTTGACCCAGCATTGTCATGTTGTCTGCATTGGTGGTTATTATTTTTTCAAACAATAAAGCTTATTAAAATAAAAAAAACAGTAAGGAGAAGGGTAGTAAATTCCGTGATTATCCCCATGTTTGACTATGGAGACATTCTTTATTCTGGGGAAAGAAAACGTGATCTTAGAAAATTAGAAGCCTGTCATGGTGGTCTCACCAGATTTATATTAGGAACTCCCTGCCAAACCCTCAAGTGTAGCCTATATAACCAACTAGGCTGGCAATATCTAAATGAAAGAAGTCATGAGCATTTATTGGCCTTAATAAATAAGGGCCTCCTGGGTAAAATCCCAGCGTATGTATCAGCCAACTTAAAATATAGGAAAAGGAAGAAGCCAGATACCCTTAGAACATTTTCTGCCCTGAACCTAGTGCTACCCAGATGTAATATGGAACTAGGGTGTCAGTTAATTTATTATAGGAGACTATATCTTTGGAACAAAATCCCAGTATAGTTGAGAATGGGTGCTGTGAATAAAATCTGGCCTGAAGTAAAACTATGGATAAGGAAATAGTTAAAGCATAGAACAATGTTGTGCACTTTGTGATTAGAATAGGGTGGGTAGATTAGAAGTGCAGAGCTAGCAGCCCAGCCAGCAGTAGCAATTTTCCGGAGCTCTCTACATTCTGTTTTATTTTTATAATAAAAGCATCATTTGGCTGCCAGACAAGCTTCAGATTGCTAGAAGTCGATCGTAGAGGAGATACTACACCCAGAAAACTGAACTTTTCTTCAAAAATGGGGCTAACAAAAACAAATAAACAAGACTTTTTACTACCACGTTCTTCTAATGCTAAACCACCAGATGAACAACCAGGCTCTACTTCAGCCTCAACCTCTGGTACCACCGGGGCTACCCTGGCTACTCTACAAATTGCAATGAAAGCCCTTACTAAAACGGAGCAACAAGTGGACCAAAAATTGGATGGCTTCTCAGAAAAATTCCTAACAATGGAACACAGACTCGATGCGATGGGAGAAGTGACGAAATCGGTGAATGCTACAGCTAGAAAGGCCCTGGCTGCCACGGCTTCTTCTTTAAAAGAACAGGCCACCCTGAGAAGCTGCATGGAACAACTGGAAAACTCTGTGAGGGCTGCAAATGTTCATGTGCTTGGTCTTCCCGAGGAGTCGGAGGGGACTCCCTGATTAATTTTCTTCAAACTTGGCTAGAGAAACTGTCTCATACTTCAGAATTTAAAACAATTAAGGCATATTGTGTCACCCTCAGAAGACCCCCCCCCCCCGAGTAGTTTAAATAATCCCCCAACTGTACTACTCACTCTACTATCCCCAAGAGAATGGGACTTGCTGTTGGGATCCCTGAGGAACAAGGGTCCAATTTATGTGGAGGAGGCTCGTATTTTATTCTTTCCAGATGTCTCATACTCCACCCGTATGAGACAAAAGGCATTTGATGAGGTGAAAAGTCGACTGTGGGAACTGTATATTACATATTCCCTTGCCTTTCCAGCTCGACTTTGTTTTTCGGTCGGGTGACGCTAATACCGATTTAGTGATCTGAAAGAAGCTGGCGCCTGCATCTGGAGAATAATGGCTAAATGACAGCGGGAACCCTGCACCTCGGAGGAAGAAGAATCTAAAGGGGACTGAAATAAGTCATTTATTTTATCTAAGTATTGAACGACACTGATTATAGTCTTATTGCCCTCTAGAATTTGGGACATTATGAAAAGTTGCCGTCTTTTGATGTTATGTTAGATTCTACTCTTTCTGGAGATTAGCTGGTAAAATGTTTGCTTTATAAATTATCCCCAATTGAAGGCAGCACACTGGCAACCTTGTTAAACTGTGTTAAAATTTAAATGCTGAAATATAGTGCAATGTTCTTAATTGGACACAAGGTGGGGTACAAGGTGTGTTTTTACCTTATGGCAGCTCAGTCTTTGCTGCAATACAGTTGTTCCTGGGAACACTAGAAATGTAAATTTCTTTAAATGTGGTGTCAATTAATACACCTTACTTGGGCACAAGCTGGTCTTGGTGTGAGTGAAATCTTCCTCTTTAGGGCACCAGCCATACTTTCCTGTTGGAAATTATTAGGGGGCACATTTCCCAGAACGCTGTAGGTAGCACCATATACCATCATTAAGTTTTAAAGGGAACTCTGGATTGGAGACTTCCCTTCTATACTAAAATTTGTTAACAACTATAAATAGACCTTTTTCAGGTCAGTATTTTCATGTTGGTTCAATTATTTCTCTTATATACAGTTTGGGCATTGGCTGCATTATCGCTCCTGAAATGGATATGATGATTGCTCTTTTAAATTGATAGATGAAAACCCATAATGCTGTACCAATATAATGGCTAGTCTCTCTCCTAAGTAATGTATTGCTGATTTCTTTGTAAATCTGTATACCCAGTCAGTATTGAAGTATTCTGTATGCTTATATACTAAATGCTACAAATAAAAGTTTAAAAAAAGAATAGAGTGGGTAGCATAGTTCTGAAGTCAATATACAAAATTGTTTGGTTATGACCTCAGCCTGGGACAATAATACTGTTGCATTGTACTGTTTGTTCTGTGATTACTTTGTAAGTCACAGGTCACCCATGATATATATGTCAGACTTTGTTTAAAATTTTATTAGAATTGATTGTAATGTATATTTTGTAAAATTTATGTTTTTTGAGATGGTCATTGTTCTGTGGATCTCACTGAAAATGAGTTTTACTCAAGCAAGTTAATCCCTATTTATAGGAATTATATGAATAAAAATATTTTACTACTTACTTTACTACTTACTACTTACATCTATTGGCTCGCAACAGAATAGTCAGCTATAACTGCTTTAAAGTGTTAGTAGCACCAGAAATAGCAAGCAGAAACAAACACATTATTACATTTTAAAACTAGTTAGTTTTTCCAACTCCCAAATTGCTATCTTAAAAGCCCCCTTATACTGGGGGATTTCAACCTAAACTGGACTAGTAAATCAAACCAGTCTTCTCATACTATGATACAAGGCCACAACCTTCATCAACTAATCACAGACCCAACAAGAGTCATAGCTCCCCCTTGGACTAGTATTCTTATTGACTGGGTCCTTACAAACCGCCCTGACAGCATAGTATGTGCAGGCACCCTTGCAGGTGCCATAAGTGATCACTCCCCAATCTACTGCATCTGGTGCTCTACAAATAAACCATCTCCACCTCCTAAACTTATTACCTTCTGCAATTTGGCCAATTTCAACCAAACACAGTTTACTCATGATCTCTCCTTGATTGACTGGACTCCCATCTACACCTCTACAAATGCCCAGGTGGCACTTGACTAACTCCTGGTCCATTTTGGCCTGCTTCAAGACACCTATGCTCCCTGTGTCACTCATCGTATTCGTGGAACACTGACAAAGTGGCTAACCAAAGACCTACTTACCCAATTAAGGGCCAGGGACAAATTGTGACGACGCTTCAAAACCACTGGGCTACAGACCGACTATAACCACTATCGATCTCTGAGAAACACATGTAAAAGAAATATTCGCCTAGCTAAAAGCTCTTTCTGCAGAGACCTTCTAACAAAGGCTGCTGGAAACTCTTAAAAAGTTCTGGTCTACCATAAAAACACTCCTTGGAGCAACATCCTCATTTGAGATCAAATGGAGACCCTGGGCTTTCTATATAACTCCTTTAGATGCATCATTTGTTCCATGACCTGTTGAAGGAAACATGTACTAGATTAAATAATGGTGGTGGGGGTTAATATTCTCTCTGGATATATATGACTCTTGTTAACAATAATCTCACTGTTTCCTCTCTGGTAACTGATAGAGCTTTAGCAGTGAATAAGGCTATACACTGTGAAGCTCTGCTGCATGTATGTATATATATGCACATGCACATATGTGGAAAAGAAAATAAAGAATATAAAAAAAAATGAAAGTCTTCACCATTTAGTCACACTACTGGGACTATGCCGGAGACACTAGGAACTGGCGGGAGCTAAAAATCTTCAGGATGACGCTCACCTGCTGGGAGTCAAAACTTCATGTCTATATGACAGCAGCATTTAGTCGCTCAGTTTCACTTACTTTTGTTTGGTATTATTATTATTTTTTTAAGTTATTGTCTGAAGAAGACTCAGCTTACCATCAACAGACTCGACCAGGGATGGTATCAGTGACAGTATGGAGACTTTTCTGGAAAGTTGTTCTGGCATTGGGGCTGTGTGTGGTCCGCCACCCTTTTCAGAGGGGGGGTCAAACCATGGGCAGTTGGGTGCTTGGGATGGAGGACAGTCCTCCAGAAAGCAGAAAAAGAAGTGGACCTGTTCCCGATCTCGGTCAGGGATCCAGCGCTGCTCGGCCTCGAGCACCTCTTCATCCCATCTGATAAAGAAGAGGCAGCACCACTCGGGGTCACCCTTTGGTAGGTCGGCTAGGGAGTCTTTGGTTGTGGAGAGCAGTAGACCCTCCTGACCCCCAGGGTCTCCGGTGGGCTCCATTTTTAACAACCAGTATTCTCGTCATCAGAGCCCCTCTCTGTCCTCTAATGGGGTTTCCAGTGGGCAATTTCACCACCTCTTATGGAACAGTGGGTACCGTGTCTGCCTCATCTGCTCTAGCCTGTGGACCCAGTTCCTGGGCCTTTGGGTCTTGGGGCCACTGGACCAGGGCCAGGGCGGTTGGGGCAAGATGCATGTGCGATGCTGGTGACAGAGAGTTTTCCTTCTCTGGTACTGACACTTCTAATGCTGGTTCCTTGTGATTATCCCCCTCACCAAATTTCCAGGCAGGGGCTGGTACAGGTACCATTTTCCTCCCCTTTTCCTCTAGGTCTGACAGAGGTCCAGTTTCATGGGTGATGTGGCAGGCACTGGGTTCAGTACCATGTGTAGCATTAAGGGCTTCAGCGCTTCAGGCATTGGCATGCTCAGTGCCACTCGTGTCATCGTTCTCGGTGCCTTGTGTGGCATTGTCCTCGGTGCCGCATCCGGTGCCAACCTTGGTGTTGCTTCCAGCATTGACCTAGGTGCCACGGAGTGTATCAGCAATCATTTTGGTGCTGCGCTTCATATAAAGTGCTTCAGTGCAGTGCACGGTGCCTGTGACTCCTGTATTCCTGTGACTCCAGTGTACCCCTCTCCTGGACCAGACTTCAGTTTAACAAGATTGGTTCCTGATTTCTCAGAGATGGAGGTAGAACATGATGAGTCCGATCCTGACCTCATTTTTGTCTGGTGGCACCAAGGATGACTCAGATTGTGACCTGGAAAATAAGCCTTTTGTCTCAGCAGAATCCTTAGTCGAAGACCTTTCTTTCAAGACTCTTCTTAGGAATGTAGGATTGACCCTGGCTCTCCAAATCTCCTCTGTGGATCCAGGTCGGCTCTTGCACCTTAAGTTCCTTCATCTTCCTAACATTCATATAAACTTTATGCCCCCTGTGCCCTCCCTCCTTTGAGACCTTGTCAGAAGCAGTGTGGGCTAGGCCAACGCTTATCCGCTCTGTGGCCAAGGCCGCAGATAGGAAGTATGCCCCTCCTAAGGTAAGACCCTTCCTGGCATCACACTCCTTTGAAGATGCTTTAGTGTTGCTTGCAGAGAATGATAAGGTTGTCCTCCCCCCAAGAGACCTCGGCAAGACCTATCAATAAAGAGTTTCAAAAGGTTAACACCTTACGGAAGTGAGTTTTTGCAGCCACAACCCTAGAGATGTGCATTTCCAGTTATCAGGGCCATTTCTCTCAGTATGAGTACACCCTGTGGAATGCTCTTAAATCAATAGTCGAGAAACTCCCAAAGTCTGATGTTAACATGGAGCTTCTTCCGACTATCTCCAGGGGCACAGAGTATAACAGTTATCAGCTAAAAGCTTCTATGGGCACCTATGATGCTGCCTCTAGGGCAACTGCCACTGGGATCTGTATCATGCTGCCCTCCTGGCTCAGAACATTAGGCTTCTCACGCGAGGCTCAAAGGCAGGTCATGAATGTCCCCTTTGACGGTGCTTATGTGTTTGACCCATAAGTTGATCAAGCGCCAGAGGCAGCTCAGAAAACAAGAACTACCATTAGGACAGCCAGGCCAGCACATGGGCCCCCTCAAAGGGGCAAGAAGCATCGGCAATTTCATAACAGGCAGTCCTTTCAAATTAAAGTTTGAGGCACCTTTAATAGAGACAATCCCCTCAGTCGCAAAAGAAAATACAGCAAAAGGCACAGGGCCCGAAGTCACCCAGCGCCATCCGTGAAAGGTCCAGCCCAGATCCCACCTCAGCTGTCCAAGGTGGACACTTCTAGGGCAGTAATGGGGCATCTGACTCAGTTTTACAACTAGCGGAAGACCATTACAATGGACAAATGGGTCCTCAAGATTGTCCAGGAGGGATACTCTCTCAGTTTCACAGAGATTCCCCAAGATCTTCCACCCTAACGACAGCACAGCCTGTCCACTGCTTAGTTAGACCTTCTTACCACCAAGATGCAGGGCCTCCTAAAGAACAGGACAATAGAAGCTGTTCCACAGGCAGAATGGAACACGGGTTTCTACTTCTACTACTTTCTGGTCCCAAAGAAAACAGGTGGCATGCTCCCAATTCTGGACCTCAGAAAGTTAAGCAAGTATCTGTTCAGGGGGAAGTTCAAGATGATCTCCCTGGAACACTACTGCCACTGGTTGGTATTGCTGGATATGCAGGATGCCTTCCAACATGTCCCAGTGCACCCAAGCCACCACAAGTATTTTCACTTTGTGGCCCTGGGTCAACACTACCAGTTCAGAGTTCTGCCCTTTGGGCTTTCCTCGGCACCGCATGTCTTTACAAAGTGCTTCGCAGTTCTTGCAGTGCATCTCTGAAAACTGGGCTTTCAAGTCTTCCCTTACCTGAACAACTGACTCCTGGCAAGCCCATCCAGGCAGGGGATGCAGGAAGCAGTCACCACTGCTTCGCAGTTCCTCACATCCATGGTAGTTCTGCTGAATCTCGGAAAAATCCCAGCTTCAACCCTCCTAGCAAATACTCTTCATAGAAGCCCTCCTGGACACCTGCAGGGTAAGGACTTTTCTTCTGGAGGACAGCAGAAATTACATTCTTCAGATGGCGCTCTACATTAGAGAGAACAACTCCATTCAAGCTCTTTCAATGCAATGAATGTTGGGTCTCATGGCATCATCTGTATTCATGGTACCTCTTGCCTGTCTACACATGAGGACCACACAGTGGATGCTCAGCACTCAATGATCACTGACCATGCACCCACAATCCTTCCACTTAAAAGTGACAAAGCCTCTGATAAGGTCACTTGCATGGTGTATTCAGGAATACAAACTTGGCCAAGGTCTACCCTTTGCCCCACCAGAATCTTGGATCACCATCACCATGGATGCATCTCTGATACCAGCTGCACATAAATTTTCTAGAGATGAGAGCTGTCCTGTACACTGCCCGAACCCTTAAGGACGTCCTCTGTTGCAAGGTAATTCTTCTTCAGACAGACAGCAAGGCTTTGATGTATTACATCAACAAACAGGGTGGAGCACACTCCTACCCTCTGTGCAGGGAGGCCATGAGGGCATGGGAGTGGTGTCTTGAGCACAATGCTCTGATTCAGGCAGTCTACCTGCTGGAAACTCAGAACAACCTGGCAGATTGCCTCAGCAGGACAGAGGTGGATCCCCACAAATGGTCGCTCACACCAGACATCATGCAATCACTAGTCGATGAATGGGGCAATCCAGACCTGGACCTTTTTGTGTCCCCACTCAGTGTACAGCTGCCTCTTTCCTGCTCTAGAAATCCAGAACCTGGAATTTTCTGTCAGGATGCATTCAAACAGCAGTGGACAAGATGCTTTCTGTATGCATTTCCTCCTCTTCCATTGCTCACCTGTAAAACTTTTGAGCCTCTAGCCACCTGTGACTTGAAGTTTCTGACCTGGAAGACTGCCTTCTTAGTGGTTATTATTTCCACTCGCACGGTTTCTGAAATCCATGCCTTGGTCACAGACCCTCAACATACTGTCTTTCACAAAGACAAGGTGGTACTTCGCACTCACCCTAAATTCCTACTGAAAGTAGTCTCGGAATTTCACATTTATCAACCCTTATTTCTTCCTACTGACTTTGCCAGCTTCCAGAATTAAGGGGAATGCACCCATCACTCCCTGGATTTCAAGACGGCTTTGTGATTCTACATCAACAGAATGAAAGGGATTCACAAACCCAAGCAACTCTTTGTATCGTTCAGCATGGCCTGGTTGGGTCAGTCTGTTTCTATTAGATGCATTTCTGCACTGTTGGTGGCATGCCTTCGCTATTGCTACTCGATGGCACAGGTCAAGTTGGAAGGCCAGTCTACACCACTCTACCACAGGGGTGCAGCATCCCTGGCAGAGATTTTTAATGTGCCTATTGCCAGTATTAGCAAGCTGGTTACTTGGAACTCGGTGCATACTTTTGTGAAGCACTATGCTCTGGATGTCGATGCCAGACAGCATACTTCCTTTGGCAGGACAATCCTTAATAGGCTGCTGTCCTGAGTGAGCTCTGTCTCCCCTAGCCCTGCTCGGGGACTGATTCTTAGTTTGGTACTCTCCCAATAGTGTGAATGAACGGTGAAGACTTTCAGTCCAGGAAGTTATGGAAATTACGTATCTACCATAATTCTTGATCTTCTTGAACAAAGTCTTCACCATTCATTTACACGTCCACCCACCATTCCCTGAGCTCATTCATCCTGTTTCTGGTCTTCACTCCCTCATTGATCTAGGTTGGGAAGACATTGTGGAGTTGACCCTACTTACATGGATCATTTGGGCTATCTTATGCCCAGATTAGGTTAGGTTTCCCTAGGTTTAGTTATGCTGCACCTCCTCGGTCAAAAAGGTACTGAGGCGGTTGGAGGGTTGACACTGAGATAGCCTATATGGGCGCAAGTCAGTCTCACAGTACTGTGCATCCGCAGTCCTAATTTGGCACCGGCCTTCCTGAAGATCTTTGGCTCCCATTGGATCCTAGTGCCTCCAGTGTAGTCCCAATAGTGTGAATGAATGGCGAAGACTTTGTACAAGAAGATCAAGAATTATGGTAGGTATGTAATTTCCATTTCTTCTCCTTCTCATACTTCATCAGCATTGTGACTTCACTTATTGTGACATCACAAGTGAGTGATCTTGCAGCAGGTGAGTGGCACTTGTTGGTCAGTTGTGATGTCACAGGTAGTGATGTCATAGGCCTGATGTAGGAGGACAACAATAACTTGTTATGTCAGTCTCCAGGTTGCATACTAATCCACACAACACTGCAAGTATTGTCAGATGAAACTTCTTCTAATTAGTAAAACTGAAAAGAAAACAATACTTCAGATATAAGATGGCATGGGCGCAACCAAGTCTAAAAATTTGTACAGTAGGGGACATGTTTTTTGTAGTGCCTAAAAAGGGTGGTTGCAGAAATGTAAGAAGCAACAGTGCAATACTTTTGAACTGTAATTTCAGGCAGTGCACTACCTCTTAACTGGCATGGTCAAACATTTAGTTTTAGAAACAGAGAAAATGACAATAGAAAAAGACACAAAGTCCTTCATGTCTGCCTAGTTTTCCTGTCTATTCCCTCTTGACTTATTGCTGAAGAGGATATTTACCTTGAGATCTGACCCACTCAGCTGACCTGTCTCTACCTTCTACTCATTCCCTCCTTACCCTTGTTTTTGATGCAAAAAGCTCCCTGTATCTGTCCCATCCAATGTTAAACCCATTTATAGACCCTTCCCCCACCACTTCTTTTGGTAATCTGTTCTCTTGTTCCACCACTCTTTCAGGGAAGGGGAATTTTCTTACATTCCTCTTAAATCGTTTGTCAACTAGTCTCCACTCCTGTCTCATTCTTAGGATTAGGATCAGGTCCTGACTGACAACTTGGCTTATTCCTTTCAGTAATTTATAAGTCTCAATAATATCATTCTCTCTCTCTCTCTCTCTCTCTCTCGCTCTCTCATGGCCTCCAGTATGTAAGTTTAGGTCTTCTAGGTACTCATCATATAATTTGTCCTGCTGGACCTGGATCATCCAGTGAACCTGTGCTACAGTATCCTGTCAATCCATGTCCTTCCTCAAGTGTGGGCAGCAAAATCTAGCACAGTATTCCATGTGAGGCCTTACCAGTAATCTCTACAGGGGCAATATCAGCTCCCTCTCCTTGCTGTCAAACCCTCTCCCTATGCATCACAGCATTCTAGTTAGCTTACTGTATGTTTCTTGCACTGGTTTGAGGGTGTTGCGGATGATATTCCCCCCGATCCCTTTCCTCTGTTATTGTTGCTAGTTGACCATTCCTTCCAGTATTAGGTGCACTGGTTCTTTTTATCAATGGGTATACCTTGGCACTTTTTGGAATTTTACATCAACTGCCAGACTTTGGACATCTTTCAAATTTCTCAAAATCCCTCATTAATTCATTTACCCCCTTTTTACTCTCCACTCTTTCACAGTTTTGTGTCATCTGCAAGAGATGCATCCTGTTCTGGATACCCTTCCTGACGTCACTGATGAACATATGAAACAGGACACCCTCTGCTTCGGTCCCCCTAGCCAGTTCCCAACCCACACTACAAGCCCTTCCTCAAATCCCACATCATCAAACTTCTTTAGTAGCCTTCTATGCAGCATTATATCAAAGACCTTTCTGGAGTCAAAATAAAGTACATTGACTGCCTGTCCACATCCACTTCTCTTTTGCGACCTGGTCAAAAAATACTAACAAGTTGATCTGGCACAATCTTTCAGATTAGCCTCAAGGCATTTTGTTATTTTTTCCCCATCAGCATACCAACGACTGAGGTAAAACTGCCTGGTTTGTAGTTATCTGTTTTTTTTTCATATCCCCACCCTTGTACAGTGGAATATCTGAAGGAATCTAGTCTCATGGTACTTTTCTGTTTCCAGATAGCATCTAAACAGGAAATCAAAAGGATGACAGAGGCTTAGCAGACTGAGCACTTACCTCAGGAAGGCAATCAGCACAGATATTAATTTACTGCAGTAAATCAGTGGTCAGCACCAAAAAGTGAAGCCAATAGGAGAAACAGATAGCTTGCCAGTATAGAAACAGAGGCAAACATTTGCTTTCACTGTAGAGTATCTCTCCTTTAAGCAACAAGTAATGCAGGCTTTTTTTATGCCTGTGGGTGGAGCCTACAGCTGTTCTGCATCCGCTCTAAAAGTGAGTGGACTGTGGAACGCTTCCGTTAGAGTTTCAGAAGTATCCTTCCGAACCTCCAATGGAGCTTATAACACTCCACCATGGTTGCTCACTGCAGAACTCAGCAGCTCTATTTCATCCGCTAGTTTTGCATTTTGGAGCAGAACTAAGCATACATGTTGCGCACATAAGCACTTTCACCAGCACCACGATCTTGGGAATGGCATAATGCATTATGCAATTCAGCACAACTGTGCATGTCTGAGTGCCACGCATCTGAAGTTATGTCAGTGGCACCAATTCCTCTGAGCATTTTAAGCTTGCTACGGCCATATCAGCTCTGGCTAGAATTTGTTTTCTCTTGCGGTGGAATCCACAATATGGCTTCAAATTCCAGAGCGTCTGACCAAAAGCAATATTGCGGGTAGACAAAAGTGCTAAGTGCTGAGCAGCAAGTAAACCAGGGGTTAGCACAAAAAAAAAATGTAGCTAATATGGAGCAAAAGATACACTTACAGTATAGAAGTAGGAGCAAACTTTTATTACTCTGTGTTACACAGCAAGATTTACAACAGCAACATTTTTTTGTAAAGAAATAACACACAAAAATAACAAACCTCTCTGAAAGTTCTGACGAAGGTGTCACATGATTCGTTGAAACATTAGTTTCCCACACATAAATGCGTGGCACTCGATAGCTAGAGTTTCCAGTTTGTTATTTTTGTGGGTTATTTGTTTATACAATGATATTACTTGCCACTGTAAATTGTGCTATGTAACACAAAGTAGTAAAAGTTTGCTTCTGCTTCTATACTGGTAAGTGTATCTTTTTCTCCATATTAGCTAAAAAAAATTTTGTGCTGACCCCTGGTTTACTGTTGTAAACTAATACCAACATCTAAACAAGTCTGCCAAGGATGCTGCTAATTCTCTTCACATTTCCTTCACCATTGTTGGATGTAGACTATCAGGTCCCAGTTCCTTGTCTACCCTAAGCCATTTCCTCAGCCTGTCATTCATGAACTTTATCTGCTCCATTCCTTCCTTTCTTCTAGTGGACGCCTTTACACCACTTTCTGGTAGTGTCCTGAGTCCTCCATCATGAATAATGAGGAAAGGAAGTTGTTTAATACATAAGTCTTTTGCCTGTTGTTGTCAACTAAGCCTCCCGGAGATAACCTAAAAATTCCCCCTTTTGTGTTTTACTTTCCCTAACATATCTGAACCCTTAGACTACCTTTTACTCCTTCTGCTATTCATAGTTCCATATCTGCCTTTGTCTACCATGCTAATGCCTTTACCTCTTTTAACTTCTCTTGACATTCTCCCCTCACTCCCTTCCCCTTTCCTTGTGCCTCCCAATGGCCCTTCTCATGGCCCTCACAGCCTCCCCCACCTCCTTGAAAACCCAGATTGGCTTCCTATACTTATTCCTTTTGCTGACCATCCTCATGCACGTGCCCATTACCTTTGTCATAGTCCTTTATCTATACCCCATTGGTCCTCAACACATACCACCTTCCCCACAATGATAAACTTGTCTCTGATCTATTCCCTCAGTTCACCATATTATGTCCTCCTGAGGTATAGGATCACAACCTTCCTGTGATTCACTTGAACCACACTGTGTTATGATCACTAGACACCAGTAGCTCCTTACCTCTACTCCTACCACCATCTCTGAGTTTGATAGCCCCAGTTTGAGTATAACTTTGTGATGGTTGGCTTCTTGACCTACTGTACCAAGAAGCAGTCCTGAATGATATTCAATAGCAACTGACTCATTGCACTCTTGGCTGCTGGAGTTGCTCATTCAAACACCATGAAGTCTTGCTATATTAGGACTTATTGCAGTTAGCCACTGCACTTGAACTGCCCCGGAGAGGAAAGAGTTAACTCCAGAGAATCTGGAGTTCTAAAGCGCGAGGGCGCTATACCAAAGCTCTATCTGGGCAGTTTCAAATGAAACTGTCAGATTCTTTACTCCGCTTCACTGAACAGTCGCTCCGGAGATCAGCTCCTTCAGCTCGGTTCATTTCTCGGTCAAGCGAGTATTTTCGGTTCATTTGAACCGGCAAAAAGTAATTATTTTACCGCATTTTGGTTAAAGCTCTATCTGGTAAACCGTAAGTACAAAATGTAAAGTCTGTGTGGAAATTTAGTTATCGGTTCGGTTTTGAACCGATCGGTTTGCTTATTTTAACGTTTTAAAGTTTTGGGCTTTTAGAGTGCGGTACCCGGTTCTTATTGGTTCTAAAAAAACCTTGATTTTAAATAGGGTTTTTTCAAATACCCGTCAAAGCAGTTAGGAACCGATAAAGGGTGTCTTACTAAGCACGACCATAAAAGAGCAAGTTTTTGGTTAGGCTGGCATTATGTCTGAGAAACCCAAAAGAAAAACGGGCCCACTGGGTTTCAACACTGTGATGCTGTGGGAAGCCTTTGCCAAGGCTGTCCCACACACCACTTGTGTTTATTGTCTGGGGCTGACCACCTCCTGTCAGACTGCCAGGTGTTTAAAATTTCCTGCAGCCACCCTGAAAGAGATGGGCCGGCTCAGGAACTATTGACAAAAGTCCGCTGACCGGATGGCCAGCCGGTCCAGTACCCACTGGACCAGAGGGAGTGCCCTCTGACCAGGGCTAGACTTTCTCGGCAAAAGGATGGTTCAGAGGAACCAGTTTAAAAAAAAAAAAAAAAATAGATATGACAGAGAAATCAGTAGGTTTGGAGTCCAAGATTGTCTCTCCAACTGCTGCAGAAGTAGTTAAGCCATACAGATTGTCCAGTCACTGTTTCTAGGTCCTGTCGAACCATCTACAGTTGGTAAAGGTGGCTCGTTCAGTTCCAGTGGTTCAGGTTTATGATGTTGAGGAATTGTTATGAACCACAGGAGTGGGAGGAAATTTGATCAATACATGTGTGGCTGGTAGGGTCTGGACATGCCCACTAGCGGACATTTTCTCCAGACAGACTTTTAGAACCTCCTCCTTTTCTGTCTGAGTCCTTTTCTCAGTTTATGTTTTACAAAAGCTTGCAGAATCCCCCCAGCTTCCTTTAGAGGAGGCTATGGATGAGTAAAGGGAGCCTGATTATGTAGGAATGATGGGCTAGGAGGTTGTCTTTCCTTTGCATAAGTCATTTAGGAAGTAAACAACAAAGATTTTATAAGATTCCTCTTTCTGTCCCTCCTGTAAAGATAAAAATGGACAGAAGGTGTATTTCGTCAGGCTCTGTTACAGACTTCCTCACTGAGCAGTGTAGTCATGTAGGAGTGGTACAAGCTGCAGCCTGTGTCAAGGCTAGTTCCTCTCAGCATCCTCCTGAATAGGATTCCAGGAGGATTGATGCCATGACAAGAAAACAGTATATGGCAGCTTCTGTGGGACTCAGACAGGCAAGTTGTATGGCTTATGTGGCTAGATTTGAAATCTAGGTGGGACACAGTATTGCAGTTAGCCAAGCAGGCCCATGGCCAGCTGGCTAGTGAGTTGGAACAGGTGGCTGCTAATGGCACCGAAGCCTCTAAGTTCAAGTTCATACTGCTGTTGGTGTTAATCTTGTTTTCTCTAGGGTCATGACCACTTCTGTAGCTTTCCGTAGGTTGGCATGGCTCAGATGCACTAATCTGTCCCAAGATACTCTGTCAAAGTCTATGGATTTGTTTCTTGTTGTGGGTAATTCTCTGTTTGAGGAACAAACAGAAAGCTATATGAAAAACAGGGATGATTACCTACAAAAGTGCCCAGGTAGAGCTCAGGCCTCCTCTGCTTTCCTCCAGAGGGGTCTCTTCAGAGCTTAAAGATAGACGGGGCACAAGTAACATCCCCCTCCCTTAGCCTAAGACTATTGGCTAGCAGGCACCCTGATGGGGTGCCCAGGGCCGATTCTCCTATACCAGTGGGCAGGTTGGTTTCTATTTCAGCCAGAATTGGGTGTCCCTAACTCGGACAAGTGGTTCTGGAAGTAATAGGTCTGGTTCTCAGCTTCAAACAGTTTCAAAGATGAGAGCCAGACAGGTCCCTCTGCAATCCTTAGGAATCCCTTGCTTTGGGAGCAGAGGTTTCTTCTCCTCTGAACTGCAAAGCAGTAGAAAGGTCCCTCCTGCCACTGGGGCAAGGGGCTGTACTCATGATACTTTCTTACCCTATAGAAGGCAGGAGATTGGCGGCCCATCTCAGATTTAAGGTACCTGAACAAGCATCTTTTGAAAACAAAGTTAAAAATGTTAACTCTGGCTGAGGCCAGGGGACTGGCTAGCTTTCCTGGACCTCAAGGATGCCTATGTTTTTTTTTCATGTTTTGATCAGGCCTTCTCACCGAAAGTACCTCAGGTTACCCTCAGGCCACTACCAGTTCAGGGCAATGCCCTTCGGCCTTACCTCTGCACCAAGGGTATTGAAATTCTAGCTGTGGTAGTGGCTCTTTTAAGAAGGCAAGGGATTGCTTTGTTTCCTTTCCTGGATGACTGGCTCTTAGTGGGTCAGTCTCCAGATCAAGTAAAATCCCACTTGCAAGTCACCCAGCAGCTTCTCACCTTTCTGGGATTCCTGCTGAATTTACCAAAGTCAGTTCTCGAACCAGTTCAGGTACTAACTTTCATAGGGGCAGAGTTGAACACAAAGTTAGCCAGGGCATTTCTCCCTCTGAAAGGGTAGGCAGTCTCTTTGCCCTGGCATCTTCCATTACTCTGAGTCTCTTGACCAGCATAGCATTTGCTACAACTACTAGGGCACATGGCTGCTTCCACAGCTGTAGTGCAGGGAGCAAGATTCCAGATGAGGGACATTTAGTTCCATCTGAGGGCCTATTGGTCCCAAAGGAGGGATTCCCTTTCCAAATTGGTTCTAGTGACCCAATCCCTGATCCTGGCCTTACACTGGTGGCAGGATCAAAGCAATCTAAAACTAGGGGTCCTCCTCATTCCCTCACCACGGATGCTCCTGTGTTAGGGTGAGGAGCTCGCTTAGGCGACCTGTCCATGAGGGGAGTGTGGTCTCCCTAGGAATCTCTGCTCCACATCAATTTTTGGAACTCAGAGCTGTCTTCTAGCTCTTAGGAGTTTTCAGCTTCTGTCCAGAACAAGGTAGTTCAAGTCAGGACAGACAACACCACAATATGTGGTACATCAACAGGCAGGGGGCACTCGTCATCAGCCTTGTGCACAAGCAATGAAGTGGTGGTCTCTGGCTTACTCCCTGAACACCTCCCTGATAGCAGTTCACCTCCCAGGGAAGGACAATGCCCTGGCAGATGCCCTCAGCAGGATTCTCAGGGCCATCACGATTGGGCTCTGAATCCTCAGGTGCTGGGTTCAGTCCTTGCCAGATGGGGCTCATTTTCAGATAGATCTTTCGCAGCCCCAGATAACCACTAACTTTCTCTGTTTTGTTGGAGGCCTCCAGTGCTGGGATCAGCCCCTGGACGCTTTTCACTTGGATTGGAAGGGAAGTTTCTGTACACCTTTCCTCCTTTTTCCCTTGCTTTCAGAGTACTAGTAAAATCAGATCTCAGCCCTGCAAAGCGATTCTGATTGTTCCAAACTAGGCCAGACAGCCCTGGTACCCATTGTCTCTGTCCTTGACAGTCCACCTACCCTGAGCTTGCCCAGAGTCCACGACTTACTGGCCTTTGCACAAGGGAGAGTGTGGTATCCAGACCTCAAATTCCTCCTTCTCAAGGCAGCTCTTGAGGAGTTAGAAGTTGCTGATTTACACCTTTTCAAGGTGTCATGAATATTTAAAGGCTTCAAGGAAGCTTTTTACTGGGGCCACTTACAATTCTAAGCGAACAGGTTTTCAGTCTGGTGCGCTTGAGAAGCAGATTATACCACAGTCTGCTTATCTGCCCATTTTCTGGACTTTTGGTCCATTTTAAATTCCTTAGGTCTTGGGCCAGCTACCTTAAGGGTTCCTCTGGCAGCTGTCTCTGTTTTTCTGCAAGCAGGGAAGCCTGCTTCCTTTTCTTCTCAACCTGTGTTTTCCAAGTTTTTAAGGGTTGCTTCCCACCAACCCTCCTTTTAGAGAACCAGCTCCTGCATGGAGCCTGAATGTTTGCATTGCTCAGTTAATGCAAACCCCTTTGGACCTCTGTCCCCAGCAGAGCTCAAGCTTCTCACTTGGAAAATGTTTTTTTCTGGTGGTTTCACTTCTGCCAGATGCATAAGTGAACTACAGGCCCTGGCAGTGGAAGAAGATTTTTCTCTCCCCACAGGGATAAGACAGTCCCTAGGACTAACACAAAGTTTGTCCCTAAGTGGTTTCAGGTTTCCACCTGAACCAACCCATCTCTCTCCCAGGATTTTTCACTGAGCATTCTTCCTCAGGTGAGAGGAGACTGCACAGCTTGGACGTCAAAAGAGCCTTATGCTAGTATTTGTAACACACCAAGGGTCACAGGTTCGAATCCCTCCAACTCTTCCTTACCTAGGGCGAGGTTGGCAAAGGGAACCTGCCACTAAGAGGACAATTGCAAGGTGGATTGTCTCTTGTATCCATTTTTGTTATCAAAGACTAGGTAGGAGAGCCCCCCTCAGGACTGAGGGCTCACTCCACCAGGTGTACAGCTGCATCTCTAGCGGCTGCTAGAGATATTCCATTCTGGAAATCTGTCGAGCTGTTACTTGGAAGACAGTTCACACTTTTACAAGTATTATTCCCTGGATTTCTGTCCAGGAGAGATGCTCGTTTTTGGCAGCTGTGCTTCAGAGCCTATTTCCTAAGTAGGTTCTGACCCTCCTCCATGGAGGTACTGCTGTGTAATCTGCAATAAGTCCTAATATAGCAAGACTTCATGGTGTTTGAAGAAAAATTACTCACCTTAGTAATTGCTTTTCTTCTCATGGAGTCTTGCTATATTAGAACCCACCTACCAACCTGCCCCTCTCAGAACTTCTCACAGGCGGGGGGTGGCAAATTAGTGCAAGCACTGTGTCATGCCATTGTAGTTCTTCCCTTCACCCTCTTTATTTAGGGTTAGGGAACTAGGGTTTTCTGTGTTGAGTGATTTGTTGGCCCCTTCCTGGACTTGAGTCTTGGGGAAGGGGGTCCTAATAGTGCTTGTCAGGGGGAAAACTAATAATACCATTATTCATTCTTATTATTGTTATTGTTGTTCTTATTGTTGTTTATATTGTTGTTATTACTACTAGTAGGTAGCCATTTTGGCTAGTGTAGAGCTTTCCACACAGACTTGTTGCTTAGTGTTAGCTTTGTAAAAGATCTGACAGTTTCATTTGAAACTGCCCAGATAGAGCTTTGGTATAGCGCCCTCGCGCTTTAGAACTCCAGATTCTCTGGAGTTAACTCTTTCCTCTCCGGGGCAGTTCAAGTGCAGTGGCTAACTGCAATAAGTCCTAATATAGCAAGACTCCATGAGA
Organism: Neoceratodus forsteri; assembly: GCA_016271365.2. Classification (NCBI taxonomy): domain Eukaryota; kingdom Metazoa; phylum Chordata; order Ceratodontiformes; family Ceratodontidae; genus Neoceratodus; species Neoceratodus forsteri. The sequence goes on along the minus strand of CM057455.1, from coordinate 414,473,244 downwards.
AGAAAAGCAATTACTAAGGTGAGTAATTTTTTCTTCTATGTCTGCATAGTCAGGTCACTCACTACAAAAGCATTTCTTTACACTCCTGTGAGACCTCTCCACATTGGGAAAGCAGCTCCACAAATTTCAGTTGTCCCTGGTGGCAGACTGAATGCAGAGTTCTCTCCAATATTTTGCCACAATGCTGCTGTAGGAGACAATATGAAGTGCATGGTAGCAGTCATGAACTGTCATATCTACATACTGAAAAGTACAGTGAGTAATTGCACCATTTCATGTGATAGATAAGGTGGTAGAGTTTATTAGTGATCCTTTACTATAGTTGTTTTACTGATATACAAGTATATAATATTCTTCACTTTATTAGCACTTGTACAGTAGGCACTGAAATATTCCATTGCTCAACCTTACTTAGAAATTGCCACCACCGAGGGAAAAGTTCTAGCAACCAACACACAGCAGCATCCTATTCCACCATTCTACCAATCCTAGCATCTTTCTGAAAGGGGAGCGCTCCCTGTTCTGTCCCTTTCCCCATACGGTAGCTCCAAGTCCAGCATAAAACACCCAGAAGCTCACTGGGGCTAGCATGTTCCTGATTCTGAGTGGAGTCAAGCAGTATAGTTCAAAAGATGTATCTGGAGTACAAAAAGGACCAAGGCATGAAATAGTGAACTACTATATCACATGGCATTCTGCTTTTGGACAAAGCATACCCACGTGATTTTTATTTGCATTATTTCTTATAGGAAAGTGACTATGTAATCATCTCTCACAATCTCACTAAATGACCTGATATGTTCAACATCATCGACATCCGAAATGGTTCACTGCACCCTCTTACTTGGGATGCTAACAACAATGGAGACTGGTACCTGAGTGACAATTCAACTATTGTACATTACTTAGGTAAGACTGGTCATTTATAGTGTTTTGTTTTTTTCCTAGGTCTTATGAACATAAAAAATATGAAAGAAAGACAACATTTGGACTTATGAATTCTTTTCCCCATCAACCCAGTGGGTACACACATATATTCCTTCTTCCCCATGAAACATATCTAGTGTTAAATATGATTTATGGTCTAAACCACAGTAAAACCACATTGTACATGTTTCATATTAAATCAATTGGATTTACTTTGTGATTTCAATCACCTTCATGGTCTGCTAACAATGAGGCATGCATTATGTACTGAATATATACAGGTTATACAATGGTGAGCTGTCAGATAAGTGATCTTCTTGGACTAAGAGTCTCCACCACTCACTCACACTAGTGGGACTAAGCCGGAGGTGCTAGGACCCAGCAGGAACCAAAACCAGTGTCAAGGTAGGACCAGGCATGGATGGTGCCACAAGCTGGCTCACGCCATATAGGCTATGTCAGTGTCGACCCTCCAATCACCTCAGTTCCTTTTCCCCACTGTCGAGTGCGCTTAAGTGACAACATCGCTTGCCCACCAGTAATTTAATCTTCATGACTATATGACAGCAGCATAGTCATTCAGTATTTGATTTAGTTTAGTTCTTTGTAATATTTATTTATTTAAGAAAAAATATATATAGATATATTTCTATGCAAAAAACGTAGTTAATGCATCATTTAGGGTTAAAGCACAAAAAGTCAGGAAATGAGACCTTCAGGGTTGTCCCATCCCCCCATGGACCCGCCCATCATCCTGAGATTGACAGCTGATGGGGTGTGTCATTGGGGTTGTGAGGCCTAAATGTCACCCCATTCTATCTGTAATCATATTCACAAGCCACAGTAAAGAAGAATGGGGTGAATCTCATGATCAAAGAATTTGCAGGCTTGCGGTCAAAGATCTTTAGCGAGCAGCGATCAAAGAATAAAAAAGTTAAAAACTCTAGTTTTTGACCATTTTGAAAGAAGCCACATGCATGGTTTGATAGAGGGAAGACCCCTGAGTAAAACCCACCATAGTTTCACCTAAGAAGTCCCCCTTGGTCGAGATATTGGAATTTTTCCGACTGCAAAGTGAAAACAAGATGGCGGCTGTCACGATCAAAGAATTCCTTGCGATCAAAGATTCTTTGATCACAAGTCTGCAAATTCTTTGATCGTGAGACAGGACTAGATAGCCAAAACCCCATTCTTCTTTTGCAAAATAACCATATAAATTGTCCCATTAACTTATAAAGGGAAATGAAAAGTTTAATAACTTTTGAATAGATTAATATTTCTTCACCAAATTAAAAGTGGCATGTTCCTTGACACAAGCGCTTTCAGATGAGCCATGTCGAAGAGCAGCATGCCACACAGCCACGCAGCACCATGGATAAAATAAAAAAAAACTGCCCAAATAACTGGGGAAAAGTGCATTTTTTCAGCATTTTGGTGCACAACAACTGTAAGTCCAACTGAAATGAAATTTGGCAGATCAAGAGCTCTACCATGCCCCACTGCACATACCAAATATAATCCAAATCTGTTGAACGGGTCCAAAGTTATTGACACACAAAATTTTGACTTTAAAATAAAAGTGGCTTCATAACCCTAAATATAGTGGCGTGACCGTGCTCCTATAATATATCCATGTCTGAGCATGTTCATATGATATAGTAAATAAGAATGGGTGAGAGTTAGGCATCACTGCCCCAATGACACACCCTGGTGTCTGTCAGACTGTGGAGGATCGGGGTGGTGTGTGTGGGGGGTTAAGGGTTCAACCCTAATGTCTCATTTCCTGACTTTTTTTGCTTTAACCCTGAATGAAGCATTAACACAGGTTTTTGCACAGAATTTCCTTACTTTTTGAAAAAGTGTAATATGAGTAGAAAAAAACACATATTGGTGGGAGTGCGGAGCCCAGATCCCACCAAGTTGCCAATTTCTGCACAACAATATGCATCTGGGCCCATGCTCCCACTTATACAAAGCTACGGAGCCATGCAGCAGCACCATAGGGCACCAAACCCCTGTAACAGTAATTTCCACAAATCTTGGGAACCCTAAGAGCTATAAAAAAATTCTAGCATCATTGTAATCATGACAGCGAGTACTTCATACATCATTGCAATGAATGTATCCACATCTCACACCGTTTCCGAGATATGGGTCTAGTGGCTCCTTCTCCCTCTTCTTCTCTCACTCTGTCTGTCTCCCTGTCTGTCACACACTCCCACTCTCTTTCTCTGTCTCTCTCTCTCTGTCTGTATGTTTCTCTCTCGGTCTCTCTCCTTCTTTCTCTCTCTCTCTCTCTCATTCTGTCTCTCTCTCTCTCTGTCTGCCTGTCTGTCTCTCACTGTGTTGCTCCCCTCTGGCACAAGTGCCGTTCCCCTGCTTGCTCCCTGTTTTTATAGACTCAAGTCTGCTTGGCGCATCTGGCCGTTGCTCCTCACTTGCATGATGGTTCGAGGGTTGAATATCACGCTGTGCCTCATATTCATGGGTACACTCCCTGCCCTTGCGCATGCATTCATTACAGTTACACACTGGCGCACTGCTACTTGCGCTGCACAATGGCTCCTGCTGAATTTCACTCTATGGCGCATTTCCGCTGTTGCACATGTGCAACACAGTTGCGCCATGTGCAACTGCTTTGAATATCCAGGCCCATGTGTCTTCAGGTTGTTCTCTAGTCCCCAGTGTAGCTGAACCCCTCTTCTCTTCACTATTCCTTTGGCCATGACTTGAATCTCCTGGTGTGGAGTGCCCTATCCTCATCCTGGTTGCAGACAGGCAGAACCTCAGCCAAAGCCACCGTGTATTATAAAAAGGGTCTGAGAAATGGAGCTTTCTGATTGGCTGCAAACATTCTAACAGCCTTATGTTAATCTTTTATTAACATACATGTAGAGCTTAACCATATGCTGAACAATGTTTAACACTGTTTTAAAACATTTTTTATTATAATAGCAATAAGGCACTCCCAGGTATTATGTTAATGGTCAGTTTATCACCCTCTAGGGGCATGTGGCACTCGGCTACACCTCGTGCCACAGTACACCCCTAGAAGGTGATTAACAGACCATTAACATAACCCTTGGTCATGCCTTATTGCTTAATACTACTGTGAACCTCTGTGCATCGCTTGGTAACTCACAAAAAAATTATTTTTCCCACAGATCGCTTGATAATCTTCATCTGTTTTTACAAGCAAAAAAATCAGAAGACAATAGACAAATCATATTTTATTCTTTAGATAATTCTATTAGTTTATAATATTAGCCAGAATTTTTACTTATGCTAATTAGCCACCTTCTATATTGTTTAAAGCTTTTGTGTATTAACACTAATGCTACTTGACATGCTAGCCGACATCTTGACTTTTCTGGGCATGTGGATGCAATCCACAAAAAACTACACCCTAAACTTGGTGCATTATACAGGAAACTGTCAGCTCACAAAGCTATTCTCCAGCAAATGATTCTCCCCATTTTTGACTATGGAGACATTGTCTATGGTATTGCCCCAAGTCCTCCTGGACCAGACTGGATTCCCTGATCCACTCTTTCTGTCACTTTGCTTTGGACTGACAGCCCCACACCCACCATTACTCCTTTTATATCTCCCACTCCCTTCCCTCCCTTGAAGCCAGGCACCTCATTCATTGTACCTCCTTTATGGCTAAATTCCAAGTTGGCTCTCTCCCCTCTTACCTGACCTCTTTCCTCTATTTCCTCCCTCCTTCACAGTATACCCTTCGTAACTCTGGCTTCTGCTCCCTAGCACTACCTAGTAGGTCATCCTCAGCTGGCTAGGCTGTCTTCTCCCACTGCTTCCCCAATCTATGAAATTCTTTCCCACTCTCCATCCACTCTGCCTCTTTTATATGATCTCTATCCTCTCTTCTCCTCAAGTTCTCTTTTCACTCACAATTGCACCTGACCCCCACTGTACCTCTCTTCCACTCTTTCCACTACCTTCATCTTTCCCATGCCTCGTCTTTTTCCCATCTTACTCTAATTCCCCACCCTAGCTCCTGCTGCTGACCCCTGTATCATCTTCGGGGTATCTCAGTCATCAGGTACCACCATACAAACTTCACTGTCAGTGAATGGGGAATCTACATGGAATATTTTCAGCAGTACAACTGGGCCCACCCATGCCACTGATGTCCGCCGACGTCACCAACCCTATATAGGCATGGGCGGCCCAACTCCCTTCTCAGATCTTCCTGGACATAGTCTCCACCACACAGTCACACTAATGGGACTATGCTGGATGCTGTGAGGAAGCAGTGCCATGAGACCTGCTTGTACCATGTAGGCTACCTCAGCATCAACCCTACAACTGCCTCAGCTCCTTTTTTCCTGTCGTCGAGTGCACTTTATTGATGATGTCGCTCACCCTCTGGGAGTCAAATCCTCGTCTATAAAACAGCAGCTTTAGTGGGTTAGTTTTTTTTTTTAACTTTATTTATCTTCAACCCTTGGAGAACTCTTTCCAGCAACCTCGGGAGCGCCCAACCTCTACCTCCCTCCGTGACCACTCCTCTCCCCTAGTACCCCAAGCACCACCTCCGGCTCTGAACCCTCCAGAGGTAGGGCCGTCCTATCCACTTAGGATGCTCTATCTTGTAGGGCAAAGTGCCCAGCGCACAAGTCGGCTGTGGGGAGGAGATAGCCTGGAGTTGGGAGTGTGATAGCCCGGAGTAGGGAGTGTGGGCTATGGAAGGTCGAGGTGCCTTCATCTATCCCCAGGATTGGGGTTTTTCTCTTTTTTCATTCCCCCACTTTTCCCTGTGGAGCCCAGCCAGCAAGGTGAAGTAGTGTAGTGGCTCTGCCCACCCAAGGCATACGCCGCGCCTACTCAGTCGGCGATCCTCCAGCCGCCACCAGAGGTCACTCCATGAGCGAGAGAGCATCTCGCACCCTTCCCCGTTAAGAGACAGCAGTTCTCCGGATGCTCAATCTCTCCCCCCGCCGAACCCCGGCAGCCCCCGGCTCATTGCCGAACCCGGGTCGCTGGCGTGGCGTGAGGTGTGGCGTCCAGTATTTGGTTAGTTTTGATGTGTAGTTTTAGTATAAAGTATTTGTTTATTATTTTAGTAAAAAAAAAAGTTTTATTCAGAATACAGAACTCCTCTTCAGCCTGCCTTCGACAGAGTCGACCATGAACAGGGCTGGTGACACTAGGGAGAGTTCTCATGAAAGCTGTGTTTTCAGTGGGGATGGGTCCAGACCAGTGCCCTCAATGGGGGGGGGATCTCACTATGGGCAGTCCAGTGCTTGGGAAGAAGGGTGGTCCTTCCATAAGCTAAAAAAGAAGCAGGCCTGTCCTTGATCATCATTGAGAACCCAGCACCACTCGGTCTCGAGTTCTTCTTCGTCCCACTGGTCGAAGAAGAAATGGTACCACTTGAGATTTTCCTCTAGTATGTCTGCATGATGATCGTTGGGAATGGGGGACAGAAGGCCGACTCTGACTCTGTCAGGGTCACCTGTGGCTTCTGTTCCTTGTGACTGACATTCTTGACTCCATAGTCCTTCCCTGCCCCCTGTGGGGTCTTCCAGTGAGCAGTTTAATCACTGGGCTGCTGTTATGGAGCAGTGGGTATAGTGGTTATCCTGAGTTTCCGAGCCTGCAGAGTTGGTCCTGGGGTCTTTGGGCCTGAGGACTTTGAACCCATGGGCAGGACAGTTGGGTCTGCCTAGTCACACGGGCCTTCTCCAGTGTTGTCGACACTGCGCTCTTGTGCTTTTCACCTCACATGGCTGCGGTGCAGGGTCCAGCACAGGTACCATTTTCTCCTATTCACGTTTTCAGATCTTCTTCCTCGGGTGTTCCAAAAGGTGAGCTGGGGTCTTCGTCTGGCACGGTGCCGGTTGCGGTGCTGCCTTTGACTCCAGTCCTGGCGGCACCGCACTTGGCGCCACGGTTGGCACTGTGGTCTGTGCTGGCGTCATTTGCAGAGCCAGTGCTGCCATGGAATCCTGGATTCTTCACTCTGATTTCAGGAGCACTTCCTCCTGCTCTCTTTCCTCCCTTTCCTTTTTATACTACCCCTCCTGGGCTAGTAGGAGAACGACATTGAGCCTGATCCTAATCTACAATTAGGAGACAACTTTGATGAGGATTCATCTCTCGGAGTGGGAAATAAGCCCTCTGTTTCAGTGGAATTCCTGGTTGAGGATCTGTCTTTTAAGTCTCTGCTGAAGAATATGAATTCCACTGTCTCTCTCCAGACTTCGGAGGTGGATCCAAAGAAGTTGTTGCGCCTTTAATATCTGCATGTCCTAGAGTTCCTTGTGGAATTGACTCCTCTAGTACAACCCTCTTTCGAGACTCTCTCACAAATGGTGTGGGACAATCCAGTGCTTATTCCTTCCGTGGCTAAGTCCATGGACATGAATTATGTTCCTCATTACAATCGACCAATCCTGATTTCTCAAGCCTTCGCTGATGCCATACTGGTCCTAGCAGAAAATGACAAGGCCGCCCTCCCTCAGGAGTCCACGACTCATCCAGTAAACAAACCACAGAAGCACTTAGACTTGCAGTCAACAGTTCAGTAGCATCCATCATTGACTACGGCCTGGCAATGTATGGTGCAGCCACCCCCATAACTCTAAAAAGGCTAAACTTAACACTTAACAAACCTTATAGGCTCATCATAAACTCAGACTGCTGGCTCAATCTACATGGTCAGATCAAGTATCACTCATGTATACTAGCAAAGAAGGCGCTCAGTGGACATCTACCTACTGGAACCTCTTGCCTTCTACCCAGAGCCCTCAAGGTCCGCCATACCTGGGCTTCAGACTCTGAGCTTCTACTTGTACCAAGGTTCCGAACTACACAGTGCCAACTGTCTTTCCTTTACAGAGCCCCCATCTGGCTAAATGGCCTTGGCCAGGATCTAACAAGCCAATCTGGGATGTCCAAGTTTAAACGCCTTCTGTGCCAACACATCCTGCTACAGAGCACCTGTGACTGCCTAAGTTGAGAACAGCCTTGCCCACTTGAACCTAATTGGTTCCTCTTCAACCCTCTTGGCCACCAACTTTGACTCTTCTCCTTTGGCTCATTCTCCTCTTATCCATCCCCATGTTTCTACGCTCACCCTCTCCACTGCCACTTGCTATCTCTTGACAAAGTCCTGGGCTGCTACCCTCCTCACTTCTTTTCTCACCCTCCCTATTTCTTCTACCCCTACTTCCCCCCTCCCTATTTATTTCATCAAATTTGACTTTAATCTTATCGGAGAATGTATTTACAAGTTTTTGATACTTTGCTGTTATTTTGTTAACTTTGAATTCTTTCATTTTGCCTTCCTTTGTCTTTTTGTTTTTGTTTCTTTTACCCCCACACTCTGTGATGTGGAACCTTCGTAAATGAGCTGTACTGTGCTCAAAGGTATTGTCAATCTGAGAATGAATGAATAAATAAATAATTAATTTCATAAGATTGACACATTAGGGGAGCGAGTATTCACAGCCGCTACCCTGGGTAGGCGTATTGCTAGTTATCAGGGCTACTTCTCTCAATATGAGTATACCCTCTTGCATTTGTTAAAAGTTTCTGTGGAGACTCTTCCGGAGTTGGATGTTTCCTCAGAGCTCCTCCAAACTATCACTAGAGATGCTGAGTCCAGTAATCAGCAACTTAAGGCTGCTATGTATGACTTTGACACTGCTTCTAGAGTAGCAGCAGTTGGGATATGTACATGTCGCCACTCGTGGTTATGAACCTCAGGATTCACAAATGATGCCCAGCAATGAGTCATGAACTTATGATTTGATGGTGCTTATCTGTTTGGCCCACAAGTGGAGCAGGCACTTGAGGCCACTCAGAAAACTAGAATGGCTATCAAGACTGCTAGACTGGCTCCTACTGCCCCTCAACGGGGTGGGAACCATTGACAGTTTCATAACGGTCAGTCCTTTCATGGCAAAGGCAGAGGGGGCTTCAACAAAAATCAAGCCCCTCAGCCACAAAAGAAAATGCAGCAGAAAGTACAAGGCCTGAAAGCACCTAGTGCCAGCCTCCGAAAATCTGGCCTAGGTCCCTCCTCAGCTACCCGAGGGGGACTCTTTCATGGCAGTAGGGGGGCATCTGACTCAGTTTTAAAATCAATGGAAGTTGTCACTTCAGACAAATGGGTTCTCAGGATAATTTGCGAGGGCTGTTCTCTGAATTTTTCAGATACCCCTCCGGATCATCCACCCAAATGATGGCGCATGCTGTCAGTAACTCAGTCAGACCTCCTTGGTCCCAAAATTCAAGGCCTTCTGAACAACGGGGCAGTAGACATAATTCTGCAGGAATAGAGGAACACAGGCTTCTACTCCCACTACTTCCTGGTTCCAAAGAAAACAGGAAGCATGCACCCTATTCTAGATCTAAGGAAATTGAACAAGTTTCTTTTCAAGGAAAAATTCAAATTGATATCACTCGGAACACTTTTACCGCTGATTCATCAAAACGATTGACTGGCCTCCCTGAACATGCAGGGCGCTTACCAACACATTCCAGTGCACCCAAGCCACCACAAGTATCTTCAATTTGTGGCCCTGGGTCAACACTGCCAATCCAGATTACTGATCTTTAGGCTTTCCTCTGTACAACAAGTCTTTACGAAGTGCTTCACAGTTCTTGTGGCGCACCTAAGAAAGCTCGGAATTCAAGTCTTCCTGTATCTGGATGACTGGCTCCTAGCAAGCCTCTCCTGACAAGGGACACAGGAAGTGGTTACCACAGCTTCCAGGTTTCTTACATCCATTGGAGTCCTGTTGAATCTGGAAAAATCGCAGCTACAGCCCTCCCAGAAGCTCCTCTTTATAGGAGCCCTCCTGGATACCTCCAACATAAGGGCCTTCCTCCCAGAGGATAGGAGTGATATCCTCCAGATGGCTCACTTCATCAAAGAGAACGACTCAGTCCGAGTTCTATAGATGCAGTGGATGCTGGGTATCATGGCATCTTTAGTGTTCACAGTGCCCTTGGTTCTTCTTCACAGGAGGACCACTCAGTGGATGCTCAGTACTCGGTGGTCTCCGACCACCCCACCCAAGTCCTTTCATACCAAGGTAACAGAACTTCTCAAGCAGTCACTCACCTAATGGACTCAAGAGGACAATCTTCTGAAAGACTTTCCCTTTGCTCCACTAGAGACTCAGATCACCATCACCACAGATGCTTCTCCACTTGGATGGGGAGCTCACTGTCAAGATCTCTACACCCAAGGTCCGTAACTTAGGACAAAGCTCAACTCCACATAAATGTCATGGAAATGAGAGCTGTCTTGTATGCTGTCCAAACCCTGAAGGGCATTCTCTGTCGCAAAATAATTCTCCTTCAGGCCTGGACATTCTTGCATCCCCGCTCAATGCAAAACTGCCTCTATTCTGCTCCAGAAATCCAGAACCTGGCATTTTCTGTCAGGATGCATTCAGACTGTGGTGGACAAGATGCTTTCTGTACACATCTCCTCCTCTTCCCTTAATTCAGAGGGTGCTGTTCAAGCTGGAGGCACATGGAGGCAGAATGATCCTCATCACCCCATTTTGACTTCATCAGATTTGGTTTCCTTTGATCAACAGATTATCAGAAATTCCACTGAGACAACTACAACTTCGTACAGACCTTCTAACCCAGGGCACAGTGATCTATCCCAGCCTGAAATCTCTTCATCTCCATGCATGGCTCCTGAGGAGACAGAAGTGGGTAGATTTGATGTCTCACATAGAGTCTCAGACATTCTCCTAGCAGCGCGTAAGCCAGCTACTAGGAAACTATACATGGCAAAGTGGAAGTGATTCTCCATTTAATGTGCAAAGTCTTCCCTGGATCCCTTTTCTTGACCACCAAACAAAGTCTCGGAGTATCTTCTAGACCTGTCCAATACAGGACTACAGTACTCAACTATGAAGGTCCATCTCTGTGCAATCCCAGCTTATCACGAGCCTATATACACATAGTCTATAGCTAAGTTACCCTTGGTTAAGAGATTCCTTAAAGGTATTCTCCACACTAGGCCACCAGTCAAAGGTCCGGTAGCTCTCTGGGATATTAACCTGCTGCTAGACATGCTCACCCATAAACCTTTCAAGCCTCTAGCAACATGTACGCTGAAGTGCCTGACCTGGAAGACCGCCTTCCTCATAGCCATTACCTCTGCTCACAGAGTGTCTGAAATACATGCCTTGGTCACAGACTCTCCTTACACAGTATTTCACAAGGACAAGGTGATTCTTCTAACCCATCCTAAATTTCTCCCCAAAGTGATCTCAGAATTCCATGTGAACCAGCCCTTGGTTCTTCCGACTTACTTTGCAAACTTCCAGAATGAGGGAGAACGTACCCTGCATTCTCTGGATGTTAAGAGGGCCATGCGTTTCTACTTATATATAACTAAAGAGATCTGCATGTCAAAGCAACTCTGTGTCATTCAGCATGGCCTGGCTGGGTCAGCCTGTTGCTATCAGATGTATTTCAGCATGGCTAGTGGCATGTCTTCACCACTGCTGTTCCATAGCACAGGTGAAGCTGGAAGGCAGGGTATATGCCCATTTTACCACAGCAGTAGTGGCATCTCTGGTAGAAATACGAAACGTGCCCATTGCAGACATCTGCAATGCAGCTACTTGGAACTCCGTGCACATGTATGTGAAACACTGTGCTTTGGTTGTCCATGCCAGATAGCATCAATCCTTTGGCAGGACAATATTTAATGGACTTCTGTCCTAAGTGAGCTCTTCTGTCCTGCTGCCCTTCTCAAGGGAATATTTAGCTTGGCATTCTCCCATTAGTGCAAATGAGTGGTGGATACTTCATGTCCAGGAAGATATGGAAATTATGTATCTACCACAATTCTTGATCTTCTTGGTTGAAGTCTCCACTATTCATTCACATGCCCACCCACCATCCCCTGAGCTCACTTGTCTGTTGTTAATCTTCACTTCCTTGATGGCAGGGCTGTGAAGACTCTGTTGTGTTAACCCTTCTTATACGGGTTATTCGGACTATCTTATGTCTGACATAGGTTAGTTTCACTAGGTTAGTTTATGCTGCACCTGCTCAGTAAAAAAAGTAGTGAGGTGGTTGGAGGGTTGACGCCGAGGTAGCCTACACATCACAAGCCAGTCTTGCGGCGCACTTCCTCGCGGTCCTATGTTGGTGCCAGCCCTCCTGAAGATTTTTGGCTCCTGCTCAGTCATATCATCTCCAGCATAGTCCCATTAGTGTGAATGAGTGGTGAAGACTTCATCCAAGAAGATCAAGAATTACGGTAGGTATGTCATTTCCATTTCTTTCCCACTGTCAACTTGCAAGCACAGTCCCCACAGAAGAGCCGTCACAGCGTTCTTGCCTTTTTTTGACCTACAGCCCTTTTCCTTATCAACCATTACAAATCTCTTTCAGAGATTTATTTTCTTTTTCTTTTATGTCAAGAGTTAAACCATCTACATCTTTCTTCCATCACTGCCACTGCAGAAAGAGGATTGCCTCCAACAATGAGCACTTGGTGTGTGTCTGCTGTCTTGGGCCTCATCACGATACCTCGGACAGTGAGCTCTACCAACAATTCAACCAATCCACCCTCAGGCGATGAAGGAAAGCTCTGAAAACCATCATGGAACAACAGGTTGCCAGCTCCAAACCAGTGTCCTCCAGGGCACTAGCCACCCAGTCACCCTCTGGGTGCAAGAGCTCCACGGCCTCCCAAGTCAAAGACAAGCCCTTGAGGAACAGTCACAAGAAAGACTAGGATCATGGTCGCCCCCTCTCCAGGAGACCATCCCATTTGTTGATGGCCTCTCCTTCTTTGGGGGGGCTTCTCATCATTGACTGAGGCCCCAACGAAGAGACCTGCTGTCCAGGTCCTGATTCACTCCAGACCCATACCGACAGCTGCATCGCCTGACTCTCAGGGTGCTCATCCGTCAGCAGCAGCCCCCTCCTCTGTCAGTGATGGGCTTGTTGTTGATGACTACCTCTTTGGGACCTGTCCCATCTCCCCCAAAGGATGCCGGTACTTCAGGCACACAGATTGCTTCATTGGCCTTAGTGCAGTTGACTCCTCCTCCTCCAGTGATGATGGATCTGAATGAGGTTCTCATTTGTTTTATCAATGTTATAGCGCAGCAGTTTGCTACCTTTAACAGGCCTTCATCACTGGTGCCAGCATCGCTGCCTTCATCATTGACACCTGTCTGTTGGACCACGGAGCCTGCCCAAAGGCCATCGATGGCACAGCTGATGCCAGACCCAGAAGAAGAGGTTGATATCAAGGAGGAGCACCATCCTGACCTCATACTTCCAGAGGAGGTTGAGGAGGAAGAAGACCAGTACTGTACTTCTGACGTGACAAGTCTACTGCCTCTTCAGTCAGTGAAGAACCTGTTAAGCACTCCCCCAGGTCTCCACCTGAGGTTGCTTCCTTCTTTAGAATTATGAAGCAACTGTCTTCCACCATGGGGTTTCAGACAGAGGAGGAGAATGCCACCCGAAGGTATCTGGTGGACTGCCTTGAGATTCCAGAATCTCCACCTTAAATGATTCCTCCCATGCTTCCAGCTCTTAAGAATGTTACCCACATCAGCCTGGCACAGGCCTGACATGGTGCCAGCTATGCCCCAGAGAGCTGACAAGCTCTACAATGCCCCTCAGGGCCTTCCTTACCTTGCTGCCCAAACTGAAACTGACTCAGTGGTCATTAATGTAGTATATGGCAGGTCTAAAGCACCCAAGCACTTTACTTCCCTGCCCCTGGACAAAGAGTCCCATAGGACTGATATTTAGGGCAAGAAGGCATATGCTTCCTCTACCCTAAGCCTGAAGATTGCCAGCTGCCTGTCTCACATGGTGAAATTCCTGAACACCAACTCAAGAAAGTGCAAGGCTGCTGCCCAAGCCCTTCCTGATAGTGCTCAGAAGCAGGAGCTCCTCCAGTGCTTCCAGATGGCTGAGGATGTGGGGAAGCATCTCCTTTGAGCCCTTTATTATTTGTCAGACATGGTTGCCAGAGCAGCCACCACTGGCATATGCCCCCACAGGCATTCTTGGCTCTGAGTATCTGAGTTTACAGCTGATGTGCAAAACAAGGTGCTTAATGCTCCTTTTAGTGGCACTAAGCTTTCCGGTCCAGATGTCCAGGACCTTATTTATGACCTGCATGCCTCAGGCATAGCTCTCAAATCTATTTGTTCCCTCTACCACACTCAGCAGTGCAGTAGGGGGCATTCTACTTTTCATAGGCATACCAACCGACCAGGCTCAGGCTCGCACCCCCCAGGGAAAGCACAGACTCCAGTCTTCCCAGTCTGCAACTCCCAGGCTGGAGAGGCAATCAAGCATCCCAGAACTGAGGGTCCTGCTTCCGCAGTTGTACCCACCTCAGCTTGACTCATTGCCAGACCCCCCTCCTCTGGCCCAGGCTCAGGAGGTGGTGGTCAGAGGTCGGTTCTCCCTCCACTTGAGTCGATGGAAAACCATAACATCAGATGCTGGGAACCTGCAGATCATAGAGAGCAGTCACACACTGGAGCTCATTCAGCAACTTCCAGACACCCCTCTGCCAACTGCAAATTACCCCCCAGCTCATCTTCCTGTTCTCTGGGAGGAGGTATGGACTCTTCTGCATAAGCAGGCAATAGAATTGGTGCCAGAGTGACAGAGAAACCAGGGGTTCTATTTTAGGTTCTTCTGGTTCCCAAGAAGATGAGAGATCTAAGGCCTATTTTTGATCTAAAGCACCTCAGTCTCTTTGTCCAGTACAAAAAGTTCCGGATGGTAACTTTGCAGGGCCTTTTGTCCCTCCTCAAAACTGGGGACTGGTTCTGCTCCCTGGATATGCAGGACACCTAACTGCACATTGCGTTATTTCCTCCTCACAGGAGGTTTCTCCACGTTGCCTTTCAGGGACACCATTACCAGTTCAAAGTATTGCCCTTCGGCTTATCCTCTACACCTCGTGCCTTTACTAAGTGCTTAGCAGCAGTCGCATTTGCCCTCAGAAGGGAGGATCTGTTTGTGTTTCCTTACCTGGATGACTGGCTTCTCAAGGCCCCATCCAGGAAACAACGGTTGCTGATTGTGCAGCATGCCCTCCAGCTCTTTCAGTCTCTGGACATCACAGTCAACCTGCCCAAGTCTGTTCTAGTACCATCCCAAAGACTACAATACATTGGGGTGGTCCTGAATTCATTGCAGGGGAAGGGCTTCTTACCTCAAAGCAGGGCAGAATGCCTCATGTCTCAAGCTCAGGGGGTCGCTCAGAGTCTGTACATTCTTGCCAGACAGTACCTCAGTCTCCAATGACATCAGGAGAGTAATTTTATGGGGTGGACTGGGGGGACAGGTCCCCCCAACATTTCATCATTGCAGTCTTGAATAACTTGCTGAAAAACCCTTTTATGGTTGTGTCCTCCCCAACTATTACACCAAAGTTACTCCACTGTTAGGCCTAATGGCTGTGACCATTCCCACTGTTCCACTAGCCAGGCTCCATATGCTTATCCTTCAGTGGACCCTCAGGGTGCAGTGGGACCAGCGTCTGGACAAGCTTGACCATCCAGTCCTGGTCTTCTCCCCAGTGCACAAAGTCTTGCAGTGGTGGATGGACCCCTCAAACCTTCTTCAAGGGGTTCCCTTCCAACTTTCCTCCCCACATCAGATGCTTTGGGTCTGGGCTGTGGGGCACACCTGAGTCCATTTCAAACCCAGGGCTCCTTGTCCCAGTGGGAACCTGCCCTGCATATCAATGTCCTGGAGATGAGAGGGTGCTCTATGCCTTGCAGGCACTCTAGGAGCATCTCACTCCAGGCCAGCTGCTGGTGCAGTCAGACAATCTGAGTGTTGCATCAACAAGCAGCATGGGACTCACTCATACCCCCTTTGCAGGGAGGCCATGAGAGTGTGGTATTAGGCACAGTCTGACAGTCTCTGCAGTCTATGTGCCAGGTGTCCTAAACACCTTGGTGGATAGTCTCAGCAGGACTCAGTCCAGCATGCATGAATGGGAGCTTCTTCCATCCGTAGCAGAAGATCTGTTTGACAGACGGGGTCATCCAGAGTTGGACCATTTTGCGTTCCCACACAATGCAAAACTGACCAATTTTTGCTCGCTAGATCTAGGGCCTGGAGTTTTCTGGTGAGACACGTTGTCTCTCTCGGAGCAGGAGATTTGTGTATAGATTCCCTCCATTTTCACTAATACAGAGGGTACTGCTCAAGCTACAAATGGAGGGGGGCCAGCATGATCCTGGTAGCTCCATTCTGGCCCCGCTAGATATGGTTCCCTCTGCTTCAGCTGCTGGCAGAGGAGCCTCCAGTTCCTTTGCCTTTCTGCAGGAATCTGCTAACCCATGATCGGGGGAACCTTGTCAATCCAAACCTCAGGTCTTTCCATCTGTATTTGTGGCTCCTGAGGACATAGCCATTACGAGGTTTGGGGTCTCTAATAGGGTAGTGGATGTACTAGTAGCCACCCACAAGCCTTCCACCTCTATCACTTATGCCATGAAGTGGAAGCGATTTGCCTTCTGGGCTGCCCAGCATTCCCTACACCCATTCACTTGTCATGTGAAGCAAGTCCTAGACTACCTGATTTCTTTTTTTTGACTCGGGTCTCCATTATTCCTCCCTCAAGGTCCACCTTTCGGCTGTTTTGGCATTCCATAAACCCATGGGTGACCGCACTGTTGCTCAGCTGGATGTCTCCCGCACCTTCCTTAGGGGCATCCTGCATCTGAGACCCCCAATCCATGCCCCTTTCCCAGCTTGGGACCTGAATTTTATTTTGGAGAAGTTGACCCTGTATCCTTTTCAGCTATTCGTGACTTGTGATTTGTGCTATCTTTCTTACAAAGTGCTCTTTTTAGTTGCTATTATTTACACTTGAAGAATTTCAGAGCTTTAGGACCTCTGGTGCATGTAGTTTTATTTGATTTTGCACAAAGACAGGGTATCTTTGTGCACAAATCTGAAGTTTCTTTCTAAGGTGGTTTTTGAGTTTACACTCAATCAGTCTATCCACCTTCCTGTTTATTTTCCCATGCGTGCCAATCCAAGGGAAGCATAGCTCCATACGTTAGATGTGTGCAGAACTTTGAAGTATTTTCTGCTGAGGACTAAGGAGTCCAGAAAGTCTAAGCAGTTGTTTGTTTTGTTCACCCCAGGTAGAGAGAGCACCCCAGTTTCTAAGCAATGTTTATCCAAATGGTTGGCAAATTGTATTGTATTCTGCTTTAACAAGTACGGCAAGGAACTGCCTGGAGCTGACAAGGCCCATTCCACCAGAGGTATGGCTACCTCGGTGGCTTGTTTCAAGGGGGTCTCAGCCCCTGATATTTTTGTGGCTGCCACCTGGAGTACAGTCCATCCTTTCACCAAGCATTACAGTCTGGACATTGCCTCAATAGCATTTGCTGGTTTTGGTAGGGCTGTGCTGCAAGGACTCT
This sequence comes from Neoceratodus forsteri, assembly GCA_016271365.2. NCBI lineage: Eukaryota > Metazoa > Chordata > Ceratodontiformes > Ceratodontidae > Neoceratodus > Neoceratodus forsteri. Next base: position 414,455,872 of record CM057455.1, on the reverse strand, counting down.
TCTGTTAAGCTTACAGAGTCTCTTGACAAGTTCCGCTTACAAGGTCTTCTGTCTTAAGTTTAGGAAGATTCTTAGCTGAGCAAGTTGTTTCATGTCTCCAGTCTTAATTTTATGGAGATTCAGCCTCTGAGCTTATCTGTTCCTACCTGTCACTACTTGCTCATTCCTACAGTGGTACCCGATGACTAAAATGCCTCCAAAGAAGATGGAACAGTGACATAAGCACTTACCATAACAGTAGATCTTCGAGAAGATTTCAGTCTTCAGGTATACTTTCCCTCCCACCGTCCCCCTTCTTGGGGCTCCTGTGCAGGACCTGGCTGGCGGTTGTTCCACCCTTTTATTTAGAGCTGGGTCCCTCTGTCTCTCCTTGGTTCCCGAGGTTGTGAGCCTTGCTCCCTTCATCTCCAGAGGGAAAGAACTGAGATGGGAGTGGGGCTGCCCATGCTTACATATGGTTGGTGATGTCTGCTGACGTCGACAGCATGGGTGGCCCCAACTGTACAGTCGAAAATCTTCCATGTGGATTCCCCATTTACCAACAGTGAAGGTCCTGTGGTGGTACCTGACGGCTGAGGTTCCCTCGAAGACATACTGTTACAGCAATTTCTTGTGTAAATGTTTTTTTTCACCCTCCTGTTCAGATAGACACTTCTTAAATATCTACTGGTTAGCTTCGCCACCACTAGCCTGCATTATCGTCACTTTCCATTTTACTTTGCATCCTATTGTTATCCTGGATGCATCCTGCTATATCCATTCCAGTGTACATATTTTGCTTAAATGCCTTTTATGTGGCTTGTTGTATGATGCTTACTTATGTTTTCTGTACCTGCTATGTAAATACTTTTCTAATTGTTATTCATGACCCTCCTCTACCCTCACCCCAGGGCACATCTGGAAATTAGCTGTTACCAGATCAGTATCTTTCCTGGTGAAACGTTTGAAATAAATAAATATAAATAACTTGAGATTACTTTGTGTTACAAAGGATACCTTGTGAAGAAAAGATGGTGGTTTAAAGTATTTATAAAATGAGGTTTGATCATCCAGCCAGTTTTGTCTCCCCACAGGATGAAGCCTGTCACATGAGGCTGCTACATCCTATTAATAACTTTCTGTTAGAGTCAATATAATTATTCCAGGTCAAACAGGTCACCCTATAACTATTTTAAGTCACAGTCTAATCATTTAATGTCAGAGTATCGCCATTTCAGGTGGCAGGACAACCATTCCTGGTCAAAAAGGTCACAATGCAAATAAACCAACTTATAGTACCTCAAAACACTATGATACATGTATAAGTAAAATAACATACACCAGAAAGGAAATTAGGTTTGATAGAACATACCTCCTGGTGTTTAGATTCCACATTGTTCAGTCATGTACTATAAATCCCCAGTCAGGATGTTACCATGTACACAGTGTTGTATAGGAGCCCATACACAACAACGCTGTTTTTTTCACCGAGTGGTTACATTGATAACAAGGACCTTGAGAGGGAATCTTGAAAGGTTCATCCATCATCATGGTAACCACGATTGGGGGTAGTGGCTGTATTGTCCTGTGGAATCCAAAATGTTGTTCTGCTACACTACGCACATCACTACTGAAGCAGATCGATTTTGTACAGAATATGGAATTCCAAACTCATTAAATCTGTCTCACCATACACTATAGCATAACTCTGTCTGGTGTGTTTTATTCCTTACAAAAAACAAACATTATAAAACATACAAAGATATGCTACTTCCTTTTATATGTATAAAGGTCTAACAGATAGTTGTACATCACATTTTGGCATTTGTATATTACTTTATCTGTGTTTACCATGTTTTTTTTTACCTTGGATTGTAAACCTAATTAAATATACATGAGACTAGTGAGGCTCCTCACTTGGCTACTGCATCAGTCTTTGACATCTTAGAAATAACTGAACCAGCTGTCAACTGATACTGTGTGGCATGCAACGTCTTTAATAAAAGGCGTGCTCATGCCGCACAGCTTGCACCACACCACTAAAAATCGAAAAGTAAGCAAATAACAATGTTATTGCAATTAGATTTATAATCACAATAACAACCTCGAATTCGGTCATATTACTGGATTAACAACCGACTGGAGGGAGGTGCCCCCCCCCGCCAGTCGTTAATCCCTCAGAAACAGCCTGCTTCTTGGTGATTATTGTTTAATTCTTTGATGTATTTATTGCAGTTGTTCTGCCCTGCTGCTGTAATGCCCTAGTGACCCTGTGGGAAACTACAGTAGTTGCTTTGCTTAATAAGGCTACCCTGGAAGGCATAAATACATAAATACTAACAAAAAATACATTTATTTACTCTGGTGTGCACCATTCATTTGATTTTATTTGTCAGTGTTCTTGTAAAACATCCCATGATGTACCACATGGGAAATATATTTTTTTTGTAAGAAATATTCATTTTACCTTTGCATACAAGGACTTAAGATCTTATTAACAGAAGCTGGGCCTGAAGTGTATTCTATAGCAGCAGAGATGGGAGATGAGGGACCCACCCTGCAACTGCCAAAAATAAAACAATAATTAGCATATACTTGGGATTCTGAACTCCATTTATTCACTGTAAGTGTCCGATCTTCATGGACTAAAAGTCTCCACCACTCATTCACACTAATGGGACTACACTAGAGGCACTAGAACCCTATGGGAGACAAAAATCTTAAGGAGGGCTGGCGCCAGGATAGGACCGTGTGCATGCGCAGCACCATGAGACTAGCTTGTGCCATATAGGCTATCTTGGCATTGACCATCCAACTGCCTCAGTTCCTTTTCTCCTGCTATTAAGTGCGCTTTCGATGACATCGCTTTCCTACCAGGAGTTAAGTCTTCATCTATACGACAGCAGCTATAGCCGTTCAGTATTCAATTAACTTACCATTTTTAGTGTTCTTTTCTTATTTAAAAAGGAAGATGAAAAAGAAGAAGAAGTTGTTGTTCTCAGCCTACCATCAATGGAGTCGATCATAGATGGTAGTGATGACAGTAGGGAGACTTCATTTTAAAGCTGTGATAGCAGTGGAGCTGTGTCTGGTCCACCACCCTTTGTGGAGGAGGGTCTGACCATAGGCAGTCTGGTGCTCAGAGGGAGGGACAGTCTGCCTGAAGCGCAAAAGCAATGGTCCCATTCCTGACCTCGATCGGGGACTCTGCTCTGCTCAACCTCCAGCTCTTCTTCCTCCTGTCAATGGAAGAAGAATCAGTACCACTCGAGGTCGCCCTCTGGTACATCTGCATGGGGATCATCAGTGGTGGAGAGTGGTAGGCCTGAACTGACTTCGGTGGGTTCCTTTGTGACTCTGCTCTTAAGGTCCATGATCTTCAACACTGAATCCCATCTTTGTCCTCGATGGGTCTCCGGTGAGCAGATTCACCTCTGAGCCACTCTTTTACAGCAGAGAGTACAGCGTCTGCCCAGTTGACCTGTCCAGAAGGCAGTATCATGCAGTGGGTTAAGGCTCTGAGCTGCAAATCTGGAGACCTGGGTTTAAATCCCACAACCACCTAGGTGAATACTGTGTGATCCTGAGCAAGTCACTTAACTTCCTTGTGCTACTAGGTTGCATCTGGAAACAAGCTTCAACTTAGTGTGCTTCTCCTGGTTAAACAGTGTTCCCATTTCCCTTCCTGAGTGGACCTGTTTCTGAAGCTTTCAGGCCTTGGAGCCACTGGGCTGCAGCTGGGTCGGTCGGGCCAGGATGTGAGCAGTGCCTCTCTGGTGCCAACGCTTTTGACACTAACGCCACATGCCTACCCTCTCTCCTTTTCACTGCAGGGGCCAGCATGGGTACTGCTTCCTCCCCTCTTTTCTTCAGGTCTAGGTTCAGCGATGGTTCTGGTGCCGCATGTGGTGCTGGCGCCATGAGGATGGGAGAAATTACATTTTCAGATGGCTCGTTACATCACAGAAAATGACTCTATTTGGGTCTCTTTCAGTGGAGTGGATGCTGAAACTCAGGGCATCCTCCACAGCAAGCAGTGGCCTCTTACCATGCATCTGCAATCATCCGTACAAAATGACAGAGTGTTGGACAAAATCCCTCGTGTGGAGCTCACTGTCAAGACCTCCACACTCAGGTGTGGAGCTAGGAGGAACCTCATCTTTCATAAATATCTTAGAGATGATAGTTTTCTGACACACAAAGTCCTGAAGGATGCTCTCTGCCACAAAGCGATCCTATTTTGGATGGATGACAAAGCTGTAATGTATTACATCAGCAAGCAGGGTGGGGTGCCCTTCTACTCTCTCTGCAGGAAGGCCATGAGGTTGTGGGAGTGATACCTCGAGCATGATGCGTCAGTTCAGACTTCATGCAGTCACTTTAGACGAGTGGGGCAGTTCAAACCTGGTCCTTTTCTGCATCCCCTCTCAACACAAAACTGCTTGAGAAATCTAGACACAGGTGTTTTCTGTCAGGATGCATTCACTGCAGTAGACAAGATGCTCCTGTATGTTTTCCTCCTCTTCCCTTCGTTCGGAGGGTGCTGCTTAAGTTTAAGCACAGGGTGACAGGGTGATTCTCATCATCCCAGATTGGCCTCGGTACATATGATGTGCATTGTTCAACAGTCTGTCAGACGTTCTCCCGAGGTAGACCCTCTGACATAGGGACTTTAGTCCATCCTAACCTGCACTCCCTTCATCTCCATGCCTGGCTCCAGAGGAAAGGGAAGTGGGCAAGTTTTAGGTTTTCCAGACCATCACAGACATCTTCTTAGCTGCATATAGGCCTTCCACCAGTAGGGCTTACATGGCTAAGTGAAAATACTTCTCCATCTGGTGTGCAAGTCCCGTCTAGACCCTTTCAGTTGCCCACCAAGTAAGGTGTTAGGGTGCCTCCTGGACCTGTCTAATGCAGGTCTGCAATGCTCGGCAGTGAAGGTACACCTTTGCGTGTTTTCAGATTATCTTGAGCCAGTAAAGAACATGTCACTGGATCAGTTACTGTTAGTCAAGTTTTGCTTCTCCCTACTTACTTCATTACATCCAGAATGAAGGAGAGAGCTCACTTCATTACTCTGGTTGTTAAGAGGGGTCTGTGATTCTACATCGACAGAATGAAGAGATACGCATCCGAGCAACTATTGTATATTTAGCGTGCCTCAGCTTGGTCAGCCTGTTGCCATGAGATGTATTTCTGCTTGGTTAGTAGAATGTCTTCAGCACTACTAATCCATGGTGCAGGTCAAGTTGGAAGCCCTGGTTCATACCACTCTATTGGAGCAGTTGCGGTATTCTGGCGGAGATTCATAATGTACGTGTTGCAGACATCTGCAAGGCAGCAAGTTGGAGTTCAGTGCATACCTTTGTAAAGCACTGTTCTGGATGTCCATGTCAGACAGTTCACTTTCTTTAGCAAGATAATCCTTATGGACTTCTGTCCTGAGTGAACTCTGTCTCCTACCGCCCTACTCGGGGGGGGGGGGGTAATTTTTAGCTCGGTACTCTCCCATTAATGTGAATGAGTGGTGGAGACTTTTAGTCCAGGAAGATGGAAATTACATACCTACTGTAATTCTTGATCTTCTTGGACGAAGTCTTCAGCACTCATTAACACATCCACCCACCATCCCCCGAGCTCACTCGTTTTGTTTTGATCTTCACTTCCTTGTTGTTTGGGCTGTGAAGACATTACAGAATAGACCCTTCTTACATCTGTCATCTGGGCCTTCATATGCCCGGAAGTTAGGGTTAGGTTTTCTTTAGTTAGTTTATGCTGCACCTCCTCGGTCAAAAAGGTACAGAGACGGTTGGAAGGTTGACGCAGAGATAGCCTATACAGCATGAGCTAGTCTCATGGCACCGTGCATGTGCGGTCCTATCCTGGCGTCGGCCCTCCTGAAGATTTTTGGCTCCCACGGAGTCCTAGCACATCTGGGATAGTTCCATTAATGCAAATGAGTGGTGAAGACTTCGTCCAAGTAGATTAAGCATTACGGTAGGTATGTAATTTCCATTTCTTGACCTTCAGGTTTTCTTACAGTAATTGACATGTTTCTGTTGCAGTGTCTGGGAAGACTAAGACCAGCCGGCGACGTAGGGATCTTGGATGGAGCATGGACTCTACAATGAAAGATATCAATGTGAACTTCCATGCTTATAGCTGCTTTTACAGAAATTGTAACCCAGCACCTCCGCCACTTTCACCACCTCCAGCATCTCCAGCACCTCCAGCACCTCCAGGAGGTCCTGACGGTAGTGTTCCGCTGGGCTGCAATAAAATGTATGTACTTCGCTTTACTTTATTATTTCTCCTTTGTTCCATTATATGACCAGTATGAAGCAAAAGCTGACCTGCTGGATACTGCTTGAGGATCAGAAATTCTAGGCCAAATCTGTGCATGTTACATTAATAAGCAGATAATGCCTTTGTATTTCTTCTGATGAGCTTTGGCCATATTTTCAAAAATCGGCTACATGGTATACTGGCTCAACAGTATGTGATCACAATCTGGATAAGCCATGTAGGTGTTCATAAGGAAGTGTCATTCATTTATTTATTTAGTTATTTATTTGATAACTGGGTAGGTACACTGGTCCGAGGCACCATTTTTAGGAATGACCTTGGCCATCTAGATGACACATACAATACTCCAGAATCAACATACAGTACATTAGAATCAAAATACAAGTCAAGGTGCTACATAAAGTTAAGTCTAGTATATGACAGTTCGCATGGCCAACATTCGACTAATACACAGAAATGTAGCTCAAATGACAATAAACAATGAGACTATAAAGATGGATAACTCACTTAAAGACAAGTGTAGCAGATGGAGCTCAATCCTTTATCAGCAGGAGCAAATACGAACCATGTTAGTTAAGAGAGCATTTTTAAACATGATTTGAAGAGGTGGAAAGTGCCTATTGAGTGAAGTGTGGCCAGGTATCACTAGCAGGAGGTGGGAAGTGGTGATGACATTGTATAAAACAGTGGTAAGGCCTCACCTGGAGTACTGCATGCAGTTCTGGAGGCCACACCTGCACAAGGACATAGATAAGGTGGAGACTATCCAGAGAAGGGAAACCAAGATGATGCAGGGCTTACACCACAAAACATATGAGAAGAAACTAAGGGACCTCAATATGTTCTTACTGGTGGAGAGGAAATAGCATGGGGACATGATTGAAACTTTCAAGTACCTTTTCCAATGTAGAAACAGTACTAGAACAAGGGGACACAATATGAAATTGGAAGGGGTAGATTAAGAGGCAAAGTGAGGAAGTTTTTCTAAACAGAAAGGGTAGCTGACCCTTGGAATAGTCTGTTACAGGAGGTAGTTGAGGGCAAGCACAGTGGAGGGGTTTAAGCATGCCTGGGACAGGTACAAGGGAAGATTGAGAGAGGAGGGAGTGATGAAAAGCCATTGATCACTGCAGCAGCCAGTCAGAATGCTCACATGGGGCATATTGGAGGACCGAGGAGACAGTAAAGACCTTGGAATCCCCTTGCCCCAGTTCACTGCAGCAGCCAGCCAGAATGCTCACAAGGGGCATATCAGAGGACCGAGGAGCCTAACATAGAAACATAGAAGCTGATAGCAGAAAAGGACCACGAGGCCCATCCAGTCTGCCCATTTCTTTTTCTACCTTATGAATGTGCCATAGGCCTTTGCTATGTCAATGGCTTATCTATTCATACTCATCTATATTGCTCCTTTCTGCCTATCCCATGCCTGTTTGAAGCCCTGCACTGTATTCATATCCAACACTTCCTGAGGTAGGCCGTCCCATGCATCCACCACCCTTTCTGTGAAAAAGAACTTCCTCACATTACCCCTTAATCGGCCTCCCTCTAATCTCATGCTGTGTTCTCTTGTCCTGCTATTTTTATTATATTGAAACATGTTAGACTCTTTCACCTTGTTAATGCCCTTAAGGTGTTTGAATGTTTCAATCATATCATCTTTCTCCCTCCTTTGCTCTACAGTATACATACTGAGTTCAGTAAATCTGTCCTCATATGTTTTCTGATGCAGCCCCTGCACCATTTTGGTTGCCCTTCTCTGGATTGCCTCAGTTTGGTTAATGTCCTTGTGAAGGTGTGGCCTCCAGTACTGCACACAGTACTCCAGATGGGGCCTAACCAGTGTCTTGTAAAGATGGATTATTACCTCCCTCTTCCGACTTGTGATACCCCTACTAATACACCCCAACATCCCTCTAGCCTTACCTACTGCTTTAGAGGTCTGCTTGGATGATTTCAGGTCATCAGTGATGATAACGCTCAAGTCTCTTTCTTCCCTTGTGACTGCCAGCAACTCCCCTCCCAGCCTATAGGTGGCTTCAGGGTTTCTCTTCCCTAGGTGCATGATCTTGCACTTCTTTGCGTTAAATCCCAGTTGCCACTCTTCTAACCATTTTGCTAGTTTATCCAGATCTCTTGTCATTCTGCCCACACCATCTGGATCATCTACTCTGCTGCAGATCTTGGTGTCATCTGCAAACAGACAAGCCTTACCCTCCAGTCCATCTGCAATTTCACTGATGAAGATATTGAAGAGGACTGCCCCAGGACTGATCCCTGAGGTACCCCACTTGTGACTTGCATCTCTTCTGACTGTATACTGTTTACCACCACTCTCTGTTTTCTGCTCGTCAACCAGTTTGCCTCCCAGTTGACCAACATCTGACCCACCCTGAGCCAACCCAGTTTATTAATCAATCTTCTATGTGGAACAGTATCGAAAGCTTTGCTGAAGTCAAGGTAGACAACATCAACTGCTCCCCCTTGGTCCACCACTCTGGTTACCCAGTCAAAGAAATCAGTGAGATTAGTTTGACAGGACCTTCCTTTTGTAAACCCATGCTATCTTGGATCATGTGCTCCTATGGATTCCAGGTGTTGCACTATCCTTTCCTTAAGGAGTGTCTCCATATTCTTGCCCACTACTGAGGTAAGACTGACTGGTCTGTAGTTCCCTGCCTCCTCCCTGCTACCACTCTCATGGAGCAGGATCACATGAGCCCTTCTCCATTCTTCTGGGACCTCTCCTGTGCTCAGAGACTCACTAAACAGTTCTGATAATGGCTATGCTAGTTCCAATCTCTTAGCTCCTTTTAGTACCCTGGGATGTATGCCATCAGGTCCCATTGCCTTGTCCACCCTGAGCTTATCAAGCTCTTGTAGGACCTTTCTTTTGTGAAGGGACTAGTGCACACCTCTCTCCCCTGTGTCCATGGTGCAGAGATGGGCCCTGCCTGCCTCTCTTCAGTAAATACTGAGCAGAAGTATTTATTTAGGATAGATGCTTTTACATGGTCCTCTTCTTGCACACCCCTTATCCCTTTGATCTTAGCAATACTCTCTCTGGACTTTCTCCTTTCACTAATGTATCTATAGAAAGTCTTGTCACCTTCTTTTACTGTTCGTGCAAGTGTTTCCTCAGTTTGGGCCTTTGCCTGCCTTACTGCATTCCCTGCTTCCCTTAGGGAAGTTTTGTATGCCTCCCTATCTTCATCCTGCTGGCTCCCTTATATTTCCTGAAGGCCAGCCTTTTGGTTCTGACCTTTTCTGCTACTGTGTTTGAGAACCGAAGTGGTTTCCTTTTTCCTTTGCACTTCCTTTTCTCAGTAACACAATGGGATGTTGCTTCAAGTATTGCATCTTAAATGCTTGCTCACTTTGCCTGTACCCCCTAGCCTGTATTTCTTTTTACCAGGGCTAGCTTAACTCTGTTGGCCATCTTATCAAAGTCAGCTCCTCTGAAGTCCCATATTTTTGCCTTGGAATGGGATGATTTTGTTCTAGTGGCCAAACTGAACCATACCATGTGATGGTCACTGGCCACCAGATGAGCTTCTACCTGGAGATCTGTGATCCTTTCCCTGTTAGTCAGTACTAGATCTAGGATAGCCTTGTCTCTTGTGGGTTGTTGTACAAGTTGTTTGAGGCCCTCCCCCTGCAGGGAATCCACCATGTGTCTAGTTCTGGCAGATGTCCCTGCTGGTATTGATCAATCTGTATCTGGCATGTTGAAGTCTCCCATTATCAGAACCTCCCCTTTAGCTGTCATCTTCTAACAGTAACGTGTCTATGTCCTCCCCCTGGTCTGAAGGCCTGTACACAACCCCATTTCGTATGGCTGTCCCATTTCCTGTTTCCAGGATGACCCACAGTTCTTCTGGCTCCTTACGTGTATTCTGAATCTCTGTAGCTTTGATATTTTCATTGACATAAAGGGTCACTCCACCCCCCCCCCCTTTTGCACCTCAGTCTCTTCTGAACTGCATATGGGGCACAAAAACCCTGGCACAATATATCAGTTGGGGGGTGAGGATATAGCATGCACCAAGCAGGAAAGGGATCTTGGGGTTGTCATCTCTGATGACCTCAAGGTAGGGAAACAGTGTGACAAGGCATCAGGTAAAGCAAATAGGATGCTGGGATATATAGGCAGGGCATCACCAGCAGGAAAGGGGAGGTCATAATCCTGCATACAAGACACTAGTGAGGCCTCACCTGGAGTACAGTGTACAGTTCTGGAGACCATACCTCACGTAAGGACATAGACAGGGTAGAGAAGGTTCAGAGGAGGGCAACAAAGATGGTGCATGGATTGCATCACAAGTCCTATGAAGACAGGTTGAAGGAACTGAACATGTACTCCCTGGAGGAGGGAGGAGAGGGATATGATAGAGACATACAAGTATCTTACAGGGAGAAACAGAGTGCAGGAAAACACTATTTTAAGCGAAAAAGATGTTCCAGGACTAGAGGGCATGGGATGAAGTTGGAGGGAGGGGCGATTCAGAGGAAACATGAGAAAGAATTTCTTCACAGAACGGGTGGTGGACAAGTGGAACACCCTGCCAGAGGAAGTGGTGGGGGCTGAAACAATCATGGGATTTAAGAATGCATGGGATAGACATAAAGGAATTCTATAGGTCATGGGTAAGGGGAAACAGACTTCTAGGAAAACAAACTGAACTTACAAGCTCAAATGGGCAGACTGGGTGGGCCATAGGCCCTTATCTGCTGACACTGTCTATGTATCTATGTATCTATGAACAGTACATAGCCAGGTACTGAAGTCTCCCAAGTGTGGTTACTGATAAACCATGTCTTGCTAATGGCTACTATGTCCAGTTTAGTCTTTGTCATTATTGCCTGCGGGTCTGGGATCTTGTTTCCCAGACTGCGAGCCTTTGTGCACATGATTTTCCATTGGTCAGGTTTCAGTGTATTAGTTGTTGGGCGAGGTCCGACATTTCCCCTGTGCATCATATGGGGAGCCAGACCTTTTTCTTTACCTGGTGATGCAAATGAACTGCAAACATGCTGAACTCCTGTTTGACCACTAGCTGAAGGGGGAGGGGTGTTCTTCCCATTCTACTTTTTGGGTGCTGCACTCCTCTCCCCATTTGCTAATTTAAATGTTCTGCAAAGACATCAAACTTCTGCCCCAATGCACTGACTCCCTCCTTAGTCAGATGCGGTACATCAAATTTAAAGTACTTTTGCTCCCAAAACTGTTGCCAGTTCCCTACAAATTTGTGTCCTTTTTCCTGGCACCAGCCCTTGAGCCACATGTTTAGCTCCCCTTCTCTGACTTTCCGTCCATCTATCCCCGTCTCCTAGACTGGCAGGATTTCAGAAAAGGAAATACCGGACGAAATGGATGATAGTTTGTCCCCCAGCCTGGTTACGTGTTCCTTGGTCTCCACAACTGACAGGCTAGCGAGATTGTTAGTCCCTGTGTGTACCAGGACATCAATGTTTTCTCCTGCTTCCTGAACAATTTTAGCTATGTGGTCAGTGTCTATCCATGCTAATGTACCTGGGAGACATCTGACCATTACCCCTGACTGGAGATACTTATCAACTCCCCGAATCATGGAGTCTCCTATGATCAGGAGTTTTTTGGATTTCCTTTTGGCTTTTTTTGTTTTGGCTCCTGTTTTGGGCATGTTTTGTTGTGCTAGATCCTGTGCTGCTGTGTCCTGCTCTGTGGAGTCCTCTGCCCCTTTGTTTGATTTCGGAGATAGAGGCAGAAAAGGCCTCAGAATCCCCCTGCCCCAGTTCACTGCAGCAGCCAGCCAGAATGCTCACAAGGGGCATATTGGAGGACCGAGGAGCCAGTAAAGGAAATCACTACCAGCCTCCCTGCATATTTCTGGAGGGGTGTTTCCAGCTTTCTGCCCTCCGATTGTGCCTGATTTTTTATTGAACTGCTCTGTTTGCCTCTCCCAATGTTGCTGAGTCTAGCTCCAACCAAGGGGAGCTTTAAGACTCCTTGTAACATGGCATTAATAGTGTGCAGGGAATACGCCTCAGCGATAGGTGTAAGAGGGTCACGAGATGACAGCTGGAGCGGGCATTAACCTATGTTATATGCCGTGCCCGCTCAGGCAGTACCATGACTGCCCAGACCCCCAGGTTAGCAGCACTGAGAGCAAGCTCAGCAGAGAGAAGAGCGCCAGCACCGCGAGGCATCCGCCAGCGGAAACGGGCAAGGGGGAGCACTACTCGCAGCGGACATCCGCGACAGGCAGCCAGCCAGACCCAGGAGCAGCAGGGAGAGCCGAGCTGGAGTAGGGCACCACCGGAGCAGTGTGCGGGAGGCAAGAGGAAGGGAAGCCCCCCCGGCATGCACAGCGTGAGAGGCCGGCACTGACAGTCCTCACCGGAGACCTCCCGGGGCGGTCATGACGGGAACAGCCGCATCGATTCGCACAGGAATGGGACAGAGACGTTGGGTGCAGACATCTGCGGAACTCCAGGGACAGCAGGTAATGGCCACATTGGTACCTATCTAGTCGTGTGCACCGCACTGTGAGAGCACAGCACAGGGTGACAGGTCGCGCAGCACCTCCGTGTGCCACTGTTCGCTCTCCACACATGGGACCCCTCCAGATGCCTCCACCGACCCGCTGCCCATACAATAGGCAGCAAGATGTTCTGGTCGGTGGCATTCATCGCATTGATGCATGGGGTGGGCGGTAGCCCGAGGCCCACCGCCCCCCCCCATGCATCAATCCAGCATTAGATGCCACCGACGGAGTGGCTTAATGCTTACCTGTGTACTCAGGCTCAGTGTGGGACCGCACTGAACTTTCTGCTACTACAGGACTGTTTGTTACCTTTCTCAAGCTGTTATTTATTAGACCTACATAGTGTTACATAGAGCATTATCACTTGTTTCACTGTGCCTGTAGAGTGTGGCAGAAATTGTAAGCCATACCTTGAAAAATGGTCTGTGTAGTGTGAATTTGCTGTCTGCAGGCACCCATTTCTCTCTCTCCTCTCACTGCACTCAGTCTGCCATCAGAACTCTGGTTTCGTGCGTGTGCATTACGGGTCCTCCCCTCCCCCAGTAATCCAGTAATATCCATGGACCCTCCTGTTGCATTCTAATTGATTCACTTTGTTTGACCCTCCTATATAGGCCTTGGAATCCCCCTGCCCAGTCAGCCAGAATGCTTACAAGGGCATATCGGAGGATCGAGGAGCCAGTAAAGGTAATCATTACCAGCCTCACTGCATACTTCTGGAGGGGTGTTAACCTGTTGATGCTTTGCATTGACTGCCTTGCCCACATCAGCCACCCTCCCACCCCCAGGGGTGTGTCCTAATTTATCACTGACTTCCTGTCACATGACCTACATTTTCTTAAGTCCCTATCCTTCCATGAGCAACTTAAAACACTCCAACACTAGGGGGAGTACAGAACTTTTTCTTATACTCACTCACTTGTCTCTTATTCTCGGCCATTGTGCTCTGAACCCTTCCACTAGTGACCACTAGGAGTCAGTATTGCCCCTTGTTCCAGCGTTCTTCTTCCTATCACCTCTCGCCCTCTACCTCCTGTAAACTCCTCTCTCTGCACTTCCACACCTTCAAACCGTTTCTATCAACTCTCCCCTCCTCGGTCTTGAATCCTGCACCTTTCACATCAGAGTCTGTGCCTCTACCACTGTACCATTGGCAGGCAGAGTACTTGACCTGCATTTATTTCCTCTTCACTGACCTACCACTTCGGCCAACCATAGCCCGGTATTCCCCTCCTATCCTTCCTCAACTCCTCCCATGCTAATACTGCTCATCTCACTCCTTGCCCAACTTACAGGCCCTCCTGCTCCTAGCCATTCTGGCCCTCTGCTCCATCCAACCTACTAGCATACAGCCACCACCTCCGCTATATCTCACCCAAGCCAACCCCTCATCCACACCCCTCCACCCCAACTGGTGACTCTCACCTATCACTCATTTTTTTTCTCTCCCTCCCCCTGCTATGCACCCTACCCATTCCTACCTGCCCCAAAAATACCTATCCCCCCACACTACCTCTGCATGCATCGCCAGCAAAGGCACCTAGCCCTGCTCTGCCTTCTCTCCATACTCCTACTACTATCAGGTAATATACACCCAAATCCTGGTCCCACCCCTGCCCCCCAACTCCCCTGCATTGCATTGCTACATTAAATGTCTGCAATCTGATGAAAATTTGAGGTACTTCAATGCTGTATTATGCAGCACCAGTCAAATGTTTTGTCAGTAGTCAAAACATGGCTCTCCAAGGCCACCCCTGATTCTGCTATCTCCATTCCTGGATATACCCTGTATCACAATGACAGGACTGGGAAGCATGGGGGTGGGTATGCCATATACCTCCGTGACACCCTCCAGGGCCTTATGTTCTTTTTCCCCCAGCCTGATGCTGGTGCATAAGCCCTGTCCCTAAAGGTCATCCTTCATAATGCCAGGGCCCTTTTGATCATTGCATCGGTTTACATTCCCCTTCAAAACAAAAAAAACATGCTTTCCAGTTCATCGTTAACCACCTCGCAACTTTCTCCCCTAAGGCTGAACAAATAACCCAAAGTGATTTCAACATAAACTGGCTTGCAAACTCTGCTGCTCCATTCAAAGATGCTACCATGACCCTTGATCTCATCCAGCTAGTCACCACCCCCACACGCATCGATCACAGTGACAATACTTCCACTCTACTAGACTTAGTCTTTACCAACTGCCCCCCACAAGATACTGTCTACCATGGTGCTTCCCGATGTTATAAGTGACCACTCCCCCATTCTCTGCACCTGGTCATACAAACTCAAGAAACAAGCCCCTGCCACAGTTCTATTACGTAGCCTCAAGCCTGGTAAACTGGGCCCACTAAAGGAATACCTTGCCCACTATGACTGGAGCCAAGTGTACTATGCCTCCAATATTGACTCTGGTCTTGACTTCTTTATTAAGTCCTACTGGGATTGTGACAGGTTTGCCCCCTTAACTAAATGCACAATCTAGCAGACTGACACCCCCTAAATCACACAATCACTACTGGACCAGATGCATCCCAGGGACCAACTCTGGTACAAGGCACTAGAATCTGGTTTGCCCTCTGACAAACAAAGGTATCATGCGGCCAGCAACCAATGCACCGAGGCTACCCACAAGGCCAAAGCAGAGCACTATAAAATGTCCCTAACCACCACCTGGGGCTCAGGGCATAAATTTTAGAAAAACCTCAGGGAATTAAATGGCAAATCTACCGCACCCCCTCCAACTCAACTCAGCTTAACATCAGCGGCTCACTAACTGCCGATCCACAGCAGATAGCCAATACCCCAAAAACCTCCTTCTTGGACCTTAGCACAGTCCTTCCTCCAAATTTCTTTGACCCCACCACCTCCCCCCCTTCCTCTCCTACATGCCTTTCTACTTCTGTGCCATCGGTGCCCATGAAGCTAAACCTTACCTCCTCAAAGCCCTCAGTGGCACCCGTCACCCGTCACAGTAGTGACTCTCTAGATCTTCGAATACACAGCCTGGCTCTAGATGAGGTCCTCTCCTCACTCACCTTTATACTAAACTGCTCCCTCTGTCTTGGTAAATTCCCCTCAGTGTGGAAAATGGCCACCATCACCCCAGTTCACAAAAGTGGAGACCATACCTCAGTCGGGAACTACCGCCCTACCTCTATCCTCCCCCCACTCTCTAAGGCGCTGGAAGAAATAGCCTCTGATCAACTCTTGGACTACCTCTCTAAGTACAACCTCCTATGCAACAAAAACATGGATTTAGAAGGGGCCGCAGCACCACCACTGCCTTGGTAGAGCTCTCTAACCCAATCCACACTACCCTGGACACGGGTCATCTGGCTGGTGTGGTCTTCTTTGACCTGTCAAAAGCTTTCAACACTGTTAATCACCCCCTCCTAATATCCTCACTCTCCCTGCTAGGCCTAGCGAGTGATGCCACAGCCTGGTTTGAGGACTAGCTCTCATCCAGATCTCAAAGCGTAAAAATAAATGGGATCCTCTCCAACCATCTCCCAGTCCGCTCGGGGGTACCACAGGGTTCTATATTAGGGCCCACCCTGTTCAGTCTATTTTTAAACAAACTCCCAAAATCCTGTCCTGGAAAGATTATTATGTATGCAGATGACACAGTCCTCTTTGCTGCACATCCCAACCCAACAACACTACAGCAATCCCTACGAAATTCCTTCAGTGCAGTAGAGGCCTGGTTCACCAATCACAGATTGGTGCTAAACAGTAAAAAACCAAGGTCATGCTTTTCTCCCATTACCAAAACAAATAAAGTAACTCCCCTCATCTAATACACACCAAGAAGCGCCTACCATTCAAACAAGTCCAGAACTTTAAATACCTTGGGATCACCCTCAACCCTGCCTTTACATGCCAAGCTCACATTCACCAACTTGGCATTTCTATTAATGCTAGACTCAGACAACTTTACCATCAGTATTGTCCCTCGTAGATTACGGCATTCTTGTCTATGGATCAGCTGATGTCACCTTCCTGCACTGAATTAGGGTCTCACTAAACAAAGCGTGTCGCCTAATCACCGGTTGTGACAGCCTTACTCACACCTGCACTCTCTGTAGCTAACTTACTGGACTTCGATAAAAGACTAAGGTATCAAACCTGCCTATTTGCCAAGAAAATTCATAGTGGCCTTACCCCTCCAGGTGTCTCCTCCCTCCTTCACCCTTCTCCCATAATGGTTACTACCCACAGCTCCACTAAACCCACCCTCCTAGTGCCACATCTCAGAGCTGTGCTTGGGAAATGCTCCTTCTACTGTCATGCCCCCACCAGGCTAAACACTCTCCCCTCCCATATTGCTGCTACCCCCAAACTCAGGAACTTCAAACCCCTCCTTAGGCAGCACCTCTTCACCTCTCATGCCTGCACCTGTCTGTAACTAAGCTTATCTCTCTTCACTCGACAATGGACCCTGTCCTGCCAGTGTCTCCACCACTCTATAACTAAACTCATCTCCACCCTGAGAATGGACTCTGTGCAGCTCTACCCCCCCCACTCAACCCTCTGACAGGGGACCTCCATCCTGACTGACTAACTTCTTTTGCTTAATTGTACTTGTACTCTCACTTGATTGTATGACACTAACTGTATATTATGTTTTGTAAACTGTTGACTGTATAATGAGTTTTGAAAACTGTAACCTTCTTTACAACTGTTGTAAACTATTTGCATCCATGTATATATGTTAGTAACCTTGTACCCCTGAACGTGGAGCCTTTGTAAATGTCTTTTGACTCAAAGGTTTGAAATTCTGATACTGCGTAATAAATAAATAAAAAAAAAAGATCACATAGGGTCAGTGGCCACATACAATGTATAGGGCCTATGGGCAGACTGGATGGGCCTAGCGGTCCTTATCTGCCAACAGTTTCTATGTTTCTATGTTTCAGTAAACCATTTCATAGCCTGGGATTGATTTGTTGTGTGTGAAGGTTGTGTTAAAGGTTTATTCAATCTGTATCATGCCTGTTTAGCACTAAGATGCTCCACACTACTGAAACTAGGATGGAGAAGGCTCTCTTACCTAACATGATTGCAGTCAGTTGATGCTCAAGGAGCTATTGCGAGGAGGACCTCACTTTCTGTATGTCATTCCTAATACTAATGAGTCTAGTTAGTGGGGAGTTAACCATATCACAAAGGGAATTTTCAATAAGGGTACCAATTAGGTAGTCATGGTGGGCCTGAGGAGACATCCAACAAAGCATCAGGTAAAGTGAGCAGTGGTGGGTGTTGTACAGGGCTAATTCAACAAACCTGCAGATGCTGCTGAAGGTGGTATTAAGTTGAGTGAGGTCATGATTTGAGGTCAGAGTAAAAATAGCAGAGCCGTAATCCAGGAGGGTAGAAATGAGCCTTGAGCAATGGCCAGATGCACCTCTGAGTTCATGAAATGCTTTAGATGCAAGTAGACACCCAGTTTCTGGTTCACATGCTTGCTCACTTGCCCAATGTGACCTGCAAAGGTTAAGGAAGGGTCAAGTGCAACCCCCAGGTTTGTTCAAGGGAAGACCCATCTGTAGACAAATGCTCAGGATGGTGGAGGTATTTTGCCCTAAAGTGCCTTTTGCGAGCATTGGTTTAGACCCAAAAAGCATTTCCTTAGTTGTTTTTTTTGGGGGCATTAACGAATAGTCTGTTTGAGGCAAACCACTTTTGGACAGCCCAAAATTTTCTGGAGAGGGATAGGGATATATTCATTGAGCTGTTATCACTCCTGTAAAGAATAAGATCATCTACTTACATTAGCATGTGGCAGTCTGTGCCAGCCCTAATGAGTTGGTTAAAAAAAAGAAAGATTAGGACAGTCCCTAGTATGGACTCTTGGGGAACTCCTTATACACCCCAAGGGTGCTGGATGTGGCCGATTTGGCCATTGCCATCTTATTGTTGTCATATTTCCTGTAATTTTTTTTTATGATTAATTTCCAAAAAGGCTAGGACAGCAAATTTGTCAAAAAGATGCCCATTTTTTTCTGCAAAGGTACTTTGGAAAGCCTGATTTGTATTTCAGTGTCTGACATCTCTCCTTTGCACAGAACAAAGGCTTGCTTAGAGGTTAACAATAGTTAAATTTCAATAGGGGGTTGGAATTTCCTGGTAGCTGATCAAAGAGGACAATTCCATAAATGACAGGAGATGGAAGGGCAATCTCCTCTGGTTATAACACTTTGAATTTCAAAGAGAAATAGTTGTAGGGCAGAGGTTATGTAGATGCCCAGTCTTGGAAGCTATTGTTAATTTCTCTACCAACTGCCACAGTTTGTTTCCATTTTAATAGTGCCAGGAAGTTAGTGTAGATCAAAGCCAGTAAGGGAGGTGGGACTGGGGAAAATCAAAATATTGATAATATTGATTTACTTTCAACTTTGGAAAGAACAAGAGAGACCATGCTGGCATAGAGATGAACACTTGGACCTGGAAATATTAACTCATTATACCCTAGGTGGCCATTTTGTATCAGGAGATTCAATGGATGGTTCAGACTTCATACGGAGCTATTCGGTACAATGAGTTAAGGCCACTAGCCAATCAGAGGTCAGTTCTGCAGACTGCAGAAATGGCCATATAAGTTCTTTTGAACAGAGACTCTGGGCAGAAACAAAATTTCCTGACACACATGAAGACTGCCAGACACACTGAAAACCACTGCAAGGAAATCTGGGACTCTGAGACACAGCAAAGAGAAAGAGAGAGACTTTGCAAAACTCACTTATTTTTGGTACTCTGATTCTCTACAGAAAAGGTAGAAATTATCCAGTTAATTCACTAGTTTGTTTTGTATGAATTGTCCAACTTTTTTTTTGTAGTTATCATGCAACCAAATATTTAAATCATTTGACAGTATGTTTTGTTTACGTAATCGGTAAAAGCTCTTGCTTTTATTTTAAAATGCTATTGCCTGGAAGTGATTTGTTGTATGTGATGGTTGTGTTAAAGGGTTATTCAATCTGCATCATGCCTGTTTAGTGTTAAGATGCCCCACACTACTGAAATTAGGATCCTGGAAGGGGATCTGGGGCCCTGCAGTAGGGTAAAAGCACATAAGGTCTCCGGAGAGGGTCTGAGGTGTTTGAATCAGGTTCCTGCTCCACTGTGGGAGAAGACACAATCAAGGTTATGAGAGCAGCCCTGAAGAGGTCATAACACCTGGGTTTTTCCCTCAGCACAGCAACCAAAGAGGGTTCTCACCTAGCTACAGATGCAAGACTATATTTTACTGATACCCAGAGAGTGGAAGTCCTGGGCCCTTGTGGTGAGCATTCAGTTGTGAAATCATCAAGCACACTAAAAGGACACCAGGAGGGTATTTCTTGATCCCCCTATCACAGGTTGCACTTAGGGGAGGGCACTGTGAGCTCAGTGGTGAACTGGCCCCCCAGGACCGGGTTTGTGACAGATACTGGTGGCATAGCAGTTGGAGTTGAAGCCTGTGTATCAGATTGGTAAACTGTAAACAAACCATATATAAACAGGGCAGAGACTGAGAAAAAAAAGTACATTTGGTTACAGTATAAAGTTTCCTACTCTGTTTTTTTTTGTGCTTACAGTGTAAGCTAGTGTAGCAGTAGTTAGGGAAGAAGATGGCTTCCAAGTACAACAACAGCACTACAGACCAGCTAAGGCAGTTGTGTCAGAAAAGAGGGGTCCATTATGAGATGCAATGCAAAAAGAACCCCATGGAGGCTTTTGTGGCAGTCAATGAGCAAGCGGCTGCCTAGGACCTCTAGTCACAGCTAGTGACTGAAAGGAACCAGTCATAAGGCAATTCTAGGGGGTGGGGGTAGGAAGAAGTAGGCTGCTGGTTAACTAGGATCTGCAGCTTATCCATCAGGTAGGGAAATGGGCAGACTGGGTGGGCCAAGCGGTCCTTATCTGCCGTCAAATTCTATGTTTCTATGTTTCTAACCAGAGCTTGGGCATGGAGGTGCCAAGGGACATCACAGTATCCAGTCTCAGGGAGGAGGACGCAGACCAGAGGGAACTCAGATCCACGGCACCAGGCGAAGTCCACCATAGACAGGGAGTTGGAGAAGCTGAAGATTCTTATGGAGTTGCAGAGAGTATAGACTGCCATACAGGACAGAAAGCTTGACATACAAGCTCAGCAGCAGAGCGAAGTCTAGTAGCAGAGGGATTTTGAGCAGAAGAGACTGGAAATGTAGATGGAGGACAAACTGCACCAAAGAGAGGCTGAGATGCTGGAAAAGCAGGCAGAGCTGCAGAACAGACAGTGCCAGAGAAAGTTTGCACTGGAGAGACTGAAGCTTCAACCCCCAGAGCCAGAGCAGATAAGTGACAGGGGTGAACCTGAAATTCCAGGGCTGGGGTATAAGTTAAATTCCAAATTAATAACAAAATTTAAGAGGGGGAGGATACAAATGCATTTTTGAAAATTTGTTTGAAAAGATCTGTATACAGGCCAAGATACCCAAGGAGGCCTGGAGCTTTCAGCTATCCCTGCTGCTTACTGGCAGGGGATGTGAGTGGCTAGGCCAAAAGGACAATGAGGACCATAAAGACTATAAAAAACTTAAAACTGCTTTACTGAAACTGGCTGAACTGCCTGGAAAGAAAGAAAGAGGAAGTTGTTTGGGTCTTTGAGACTGCCTACATTGCTCATTGCATAACACCGTGAAAGGAAAACGTGTGTGTGTTTCATGGGAAAAGTCAGGAGGGTTAATTGTCTGAGGCTCCTATAGCTCAGGTGGTTAAGAGCAAGGCATGGAATGCCAAGGTCCTGGGTTCGAGTTTCAGTAGGAGTCACACTTTTCCTTTCATTTCTGCAGTTGGATTTACTGAAAAAGTATGAACTAACCCCTGAGCTCTACAGAGTTAAAATTCCAGAAGCACTGAAAGAGCCTCGAAATAAGTTTTGAGGAACTCACCACAAAGCAACATCAGTTTTTGAAACGTTGGTGGGAGAGGGTGGAAGCAAACTCTGTGTGGACATTGAGGAGGTTGTGCTGTTGGAATAGTTCATTTAGGTCTGCTCAGTGGAGCTGAAAACCTGGCTAGAGGGCCGGGATTCTAAAACAGCACAGCAAGTTGCTGAGCTCTCGGATCGTTATGCCAGGAGCAGGCCTGCTCTGAAAGGAAGTGGGGGAGCAGGTGCTACAGGACAAAAAGGGAAAAGTGTACCTTCAGGGCAGCTAAAACTCTCACTGCCTCTGCAGATAGGGGGAGAGCTCCAAGTTCCCCAAAAGGGATTTCTTGGGTAAAAAAGTGATGAATGTTGGTTTGGTAAGCAGCCAGGGCATCTTGCTAGATAGTGTCCTAAAAAGGCACAGAGTGGACAAAGTGTTCCTCGAAAGGAGGTGGGTGCACTGAGTATCCCTAAGAGTATGCCAGTGAACATGAGGGAGCACATACACCTGGTTACTGTAAATGGGATGCAGACTCACAGGTTAAGAGACTCTGGGGCAACTCTTAGCCTGGTAAAAGGGAATTTGGTTGGGCCTGAATAGCTTATACCTAATCAGTTTGTAACTGTGAGGGTATTCATTGGGAAAGAGACAAACCTGCCACTAGCTAGTGTTCTCCTGGATTGGGGTGATCCAGGAGAGGGGGTGCAAAAAGTGGCAGTGGCAGACAACCTCACCCTGGATGTGGTCATAGGAAACAATCTCCAGCAGGGGGTGGTGTTTGTGGTTACCCACAGTCAGATGGTGAATGTTGCTTGTAATTCCTTGAACCCCATAAAAGCCCCTGTGAAAAAGAATAGGATTTTGGTTCCCCAGCATGTGTGTCCTGAAAGGGAGAATCCTGAAAGGGCGGTAGGACTTCCCCAAGAAGCCATGCACCAAACAGCTACAGAAGGTTACTCTGAGGAGAGAGGGGTAACAAATGATCAGAAAGTTAGAAATGGCAGTGACTCTGAATTTCCTGATTCTAGAGCAAAGAACCCCCAGTTTAGGAACTGAGGGGGACATGTCCCATGCTTTGAGAAAATGTGAAGATTTTGCAGCCACTGTGAGGACTGGCCCTAGTTTGGAGAGGCTGAGGACTTGTACAGAGTCTGACAGGACACAGGGTAATTTGAGACAATGGACTGATGTATACACAGGACGTGAGGATAGAGGGTGGGGTGATGGGCAGGCAGCTTCTCATTCCCAAGGGGTATCATGAGCAGTTGCTCAAGATCACTCATGATATCACCATGTTCGGACAACTGGGCATTGCTCGCACTATGCAGGGATTAGCCCAAAATTTATTTTGGCCCGACTTCACCCAGCAGGTGAAGGAATATTGCAGGTTGTGTCATCGCTCTTCTTTAGTGTCTTTATAAGTGATATTGTAGAGGAACTGGAAGGAAACGTATGTCTCTTTGCAGACGAGACAAAGATCTGCAACAGAGTTGATACACAAGGTGGGGTGGAAAGGATGAGAAGGAACTTGGCAAGGTTGGAGGAATGGTCAAATGTATGGCAGCTTAGATTCAATGCTAAGAAGTGCAAAGTAATGCACCTGGGAAACAAAAACCCAGGGGAAGCGTACACAGTGTGTGTGGGGGGTGAGATACTAACAACAACAAAAATAGAAAGGGACCTGGAGTAGTCATATCAGATGACCTAAAGGTGGGCAAGCAATGTGAGAGGGCAGTAAGGAGGTCTGGGGGGATACTGGGAAGCATAGGGAAAGGCATCACCAGAAGAAAACAGGAAGTTGGTATCCCTCTGTACAGACAGCTGGTGAGACCCCATCTGGAGTACTGAGTGCAGTTCTGGAGACCCAGTCTCCGCAAAGACATAGATAGGATAGAGGCAGTCCAGAGGAGGGCAACTAAAATGGTGCAGGATCTGCACCAGAAGACATATGAAGAGAGACTTAAGGAGCTTCACATTTATTGCCTCGAGGAAAGGAGGGAGAGAGAGAGGACATGATAGAAACTTTCAAGCACCTCAAGGGAATCAACAAAGTCCAAGAGAGTGGCTCAGTAGGTAGCACACTCGCCTCTGAAACTGGGAGACCAGAGGGCTGTGGGTTCAGTTCCCACATTTGGCACTTGGGTTAATATCCCAGTACTGACACTATAGTGCAGCATAAGAGGGGTGCTGCACTTCTGAGGTGCCGTCTTTCAGATGAGATGTTAAACTGAGGTTCCATCTGCCTGGATTGGTGGTAGTTCAGGTGGACGTTAAAGATCCAATGGCACTTATCGAAAAGAGTAAGGGAATTTCCCCGGTGTCCAGGCCAAATTTCCCTCTTTCACTAAAAATACCACCAACAGCTTAATCTGGTTCAAGGTCAGTTGGCATTCATCTGTATTCCCCCTCCCCCTGGTCATGCCTGAAAATAGGCAGGATTTGTCTAGTGCACTTACATGGTTAACAAAAACTAAATAAAAATCTTTCAGAAAAAGAGGTGTGCAAGGACAAGGGGGCACAATTTGAAAATAGAGGGGGACGGCTCAGAGGTAATATGAGCAAGTATTTTTTCATGGAGAGGGTTGTTCATGCATGGAACGGCCTTCCTGAGGAGGTTGTGGAGTCAAAAACAATAGAGGAATTCAAGAATGCATGGGACAGTCATAAGGCAATTCTAGGGGTTGGGGTAAGAGGAAGCAGGCTGTTGCTTAACTAGGATCTGCAACTTATCCATTAGGTAGGGCAGTGGGCAGACTGAATGGGCCAAGCAGTCCTTATCTGCCATCAAATTCTATGTTTCTATGTAACAGATAGGGAAGGCTAACAGTAAAACAAAAGCTGCACTAATTCCCTTGCCCATTGTTTAGGAGCCATTCCAGAATGTAGGAATGGATACTGCAGGACCCTTGAATACCCCAAACTCCTGCGGGAAAAAGTTTATCCTGATAGTTGTCACTTTTCCCACCTGATATCAAGAGGCAGTTACCCTTCCTCAATTAAGGCAGAAAAAGTACCAGATGCCTTGCTAGGGATTTTGTCCCCTGTCAGGTTTCTGCAAGAGGTTGCATCTGATCAAGGGGTTAACTTCATGTCGGACCTGATGAAGTGTTTGTGGGAGAAGTGTGGGGTGGTGCAGAGATGCAAGGCACCTTATCACCCACAAGTCAATGGGCTCATGGAAAGACTTAATGGTACCCTAAAAACGATGCTCCAAGCATTTGCTGAACAGCATGGGAGGGACTGAGAGAAAGATCTTCCTCACCTGTTGTTCAGTGGCCCAAGTTGACAGGGTTCATACCCCAGGAAATCTTACTGTATTCTGACATATGCAGTACAGTCTCACCATAGGACTGCCCCAGAGATGAAATGGTTAATAGAACCTATGTTAATGATGGGATGCTAGGCTCGAGCTTGTTTTTCAAACCACTGTCCCTGGAATACATCCAGCACCTGTCAGATTCTTTACTCCGCTTGCCTAAGTAAGACGCCTTGGAGAGCTCTCCTACATGTTTCTTCCAGATTTTATTTTCCCATTTTTTTTAAAGTACTGCTTATTGCTGTTCATTTTTAAAGCACTGTCCTTGGTATTACAGTTAGATTAGTCTAGATTTAGTGCTGTTTTAATATGTTTTTCGGTTTCTCACCGGATCCTCGCAACCGGGAAGAAACCAAACTTTTATTTATATATTTTAGGTAAAACTTCTTAAAAATGTACTTCTCTAGTGGCCGTTTTCTTATCTACATTAAATTTGTGCTGTTAACTGGGATAAGTCTTTGTACTTGCTTCAGTCACTGAACAAGCCGCAAAAAAAAAAAAAAAAATAGAAGATTCAGAGAAGACGTACTTTATACGTGTGTGTAGCTGACTTAGAGAAACCCAGTTTATGGGTTTGTTTTTTGTTATGTCACAACCCAAGAAAAGAACTGGCCCTACGGGTTTCCAGCATTGTACAGAGAGTGGTGAACCATTTGCTAAAGCTAATCCACTCTTAATTTATGTTTTCTGCCTAGGGTTTGACCCCCTGAATGCATATTGTGAAATTTGTAAACAATTTTCCTTAGTCAACATTTGATAGGTGATTAAGCCGACTGAGGGAAAAGATGTCTGATAAGGCTGCTGACCCAGCCTTGGATAAACCGATTCCCTCTCACTCTAAAGAAAAACCCAAGGAACCTGACGAACAACCCTCAGACAAGGGTGAAGGTTCCCTGGAAAGGAAGTGAACCACAGAGACTGCTGCTGAACCAGCAATATCTTTTAAAACGAAGAAGGAAAAGCACCCGGGGAAGGAAGCGCAACCGACAAACCTGTCGGTGCCTACTCCAGACGGGATTGCTAATGCCATTAGAATAATTCAGTCGCTACAAACTGGTACCTCAGTTCCAGTTCGATGATTCGGTACACATCATTCATCAGTTCAAACTTCAGGTTCCTCTTCAGTCCCCAGTTCCTTTCAACATTACTCTAAAATTTATGGCAATGATAATGATGATGAGGAGGAGGGGGACGATGATGACGACTTTGGGGAGCCCCCTGAACCGGATGTTTCCTCTGATCGTCAATGCCCTGATTCCTCTAAAAAGAGACCTGGGGATTTTACCTCATGTTTTGCTTTCATGAAGCAAGTGGTACAGACTCTCGACCTCTCCACTCAGGAATCTACAGAGGAGGAGGAGGAGGAAACCAGCAAAAAAGAGGTCCATCCATAAGTCCCTAAAGAGACAAGCAACTAGGATTTTGCAAACCTCCACTTCTATTCCCCCAGTGGACAAGAAGATATATATGAAATACTGGGCGGCCAGGCAGGAGCTAAATTCCTTTTTGGTCATCCCAGTCATGAAGGGGTGGTGTAGGCTGCTGCATGTGATAATGCAGGCATTCCTCTGGCATCACACCCACCTGATAAAGATTCTAGGAAAATGGACTCTATGGCCAAGAAATCTTATTTGCGTTTGTCTCTGGCCATCAGGCTGGCCACCTACATGGCCTATGTTTCCAGATACCAGAAAAGTGTCTGTAATATGGTTTTGGAGATTGCTAAGGCCTACCCTGCTCCCATGGCATCTGTCCTAACTGAGGCTGCAAAAAAGGGGCACTGAAGCCTCCAAATACCAGTTTCAGATGGCAGTGGATGCCAGTGACATTGCAGCTAGACTGATAGCAACTTCAGCATCCCTGTGGAGGTTTGCTTGGCTAAGGGCCACTAATCTATCTCAGGACACCCAGGCGAAGACCTTGGATTTTCCTTGCAAGCCCTCATCTCTCTTTTCCCTGCAAGCCCTCATCTCTTTTTGGTGAACAGACAGAGGCCTACATGAAAAAGGTGGATGAATACAAGGTGGCTTACAACAGTGCTGCTACTAAGGAAAAGGC
The DNA here is from genome assembly GCA_016271365.2 of Neoceratodus forsteri. NCBI lineage: Eukaryota > Metazoa > Chordata > Ceratodontiformes > Ceratodontidae > Neoceratodus > Neoceratodus forsteri. Next base: position 414,428,792 of record CM057455.1, on the reverse strand, counting down.
GACAACATATCAGAAGTACCAGAGTAAGAGGGGTTGGGGTAGAACCCACTGCAGACCTTTCTTCTAGACTCAGGCTCTCCCAGCCTGTCAGCCACAGAGAGGGTACTTCAGAGGCAGGGGCAGCAGTCGAGCTGTCTCCAGTCCCCAGCCAAGCGTACAAGCAAAGCAGACCCCCTGAGCGGTCTGCCAGGGTCACCTCCCCACTCCCAGTAGGGGACAGGCTGACTCATTATCTCTAGGCTTGGAGTTCTATTACATTGGACAAGTAGGTCGAGGTAGTGAGCCAAAGCCTTTGGTGTCACTGTCCCCGTCCTGTGGAATTTGTTACCTCCAGCTGTATGGGAGGCCCCTACAGTTGAGGTTTTCAAAGCCCGCCTCAAGGCTTTCTTGTTTAATCAGGCTTTTCCGGACACCATCTTCTAAATGCTGTTTTTTAGTATTAGATATATTTAGAAATAGTTTACTGTCCCAGGCTAGTTTCTGTTTTACTATGTCTTGTTTTATTTATTTCTATCTGTGCTGTTTATTGCTGTGTTTGTTTTATCTGTTTTCTGATTTGTGTTTTTGTACCTATGGCGTCCAGAGCCCCAGAGATTGGGTGCCTTAAAATAGAATTTGCCTTTCCTTTGCCTTGCTGTCAGGTTCAAGGTCTTACCCAGACTGAGGGCAAGAGTTTTCAGACCTGCCACCCCATCATAAGCAGTTATATTGGAGGTGGAAGTAGCAAAACTCCTTCAGGAGAAGGTAGTGGAGCCCGTCCCCTTGTCCTAAAAGAGAAAGTGACTCTACTCAAGATACTTCCTCACTCTAAAGAAAACAGGGGAGTGGCAACCCATACTGAATTTCAGGCATTTACACAGACATTTGATAAAACCAAAGTTTAAAATTGTTACTCTGGCTAGCATTCTCCCTACACTCAGGCAGGGAGATTGGCTGGCATTCCAGGACCTAAAGTATGCTTACTTCCACATTCCAATCAGGCAATCCACAGAAAGTACCTCAGGTTCAGATTGCCATCAGACCGTTACCAGTTCAGAGCCATGCCTTTTGGCTTGACTTCTGCTTCAAGAGTGTTTACAAAGTGCCTAGCAGTAATGGTAGCATACTTAAGGAGGCAATGATTTACAATCTTCCCTTACTTAGATGACTGGCTAGTGGAAGGCCAGTCAACCCAGCAGGTTGGAGGTGCACTGACCACCACTCAGGATACCCTGTAGTCCTTAGGTTTCCTGGTAAACTGAATAAAAACAGTGCCCAGGCCAGTTCAGCTCCTGGAATTTACATGAGAGGAAATGGACACACTGAGGGAAAAGGCATTCCTCCCTCCGAAGAGGGTGGACAGCCTTGTACAGTTGAACGGCTCCTTCCAGCTGCATATTCCCAGACCAGCAAGGCGTTTTTTCCAGCTGTTAGGATGCATGGCTGCATCAATAGCAACAGTGCCAGGTTCCAGATGAGAAACATCCAGTTCCCTCTCAGATCTCACTGATCACAGAAAAGAGATTCATTGTCAACAATGGTGCCAGTCACAGGAATTCTTCAAGCACTCCAGTGGTGGCAGGAAAAGGACAACCTCAGAGAAGGTGTGCCTTTCCTTCAGCAGCCACCATCAGCAGTGCTAACAATGGATGCCTCCCTACTAGGATGGGGTGCCCACCTGGGGAGCACACTGCACATGGTACTTGGCTTCAGCAGGAGTCTCTGTTTCTCATAAACCTGCTGGAACTCAGGGCAGTTTACCTAGGCATTCAGTCCTTTGCCTCAATGCTACAGGGCAAGGAGGTTCAAGTCAGAACAGACAATACAACCACAATGTACTACATCAACAAGCAAGGGGCACATGGTCATCCCCCCTGTGCACAGAGGCCAAGAAAGTATGGAATTTTGCCAACTCTCTGGGGATCTCTCCCTCAGCAGTTCATTTCCCAAGGAACAAAAATGTCCTCACAGTTGCCCTCAGCAAGAGCAACCAGAATGGTGAGCCAACCGAACAAAGAAACATTTACGACGAAAGCCCCCATGGCAACAATTTTGACAGATTTCTAAATTGTTGCAGTGGGGGACCTGAGGGTAAAATGTCACCTTTTCGCTGTGTGTCACCCCGCCCTTCAAATCAACTAAAACTCGTAGTTGATAATCTTTAGAAGTGGGGGGCACAGGGGAGCCCCCTGAGAGATACACTTCAATGTTGGACTTTCTCCTGTCGACATTGGAGATCTCACTATGCTGAACTTCAACAATCATGTCGTCGATTCAGCGTAGGTAAGCCAACCAGAATCACCACAAGTGGTCAATAAACAGGCAGATCCTGTAAGTTGTGTTCAGAAGGTGGGGCACCCCAGAGGCGGACCTCTTCACAGCCCCAGACAACCACCAGCTGCCACAATTCTGCTGCAGACCTCCTGCAGTCGGCACACTGCCTCTGGATGCACTGCTGTTGGACTGGACAGGTAAGTTTCTGTATGCCTTCTCTCCATTTCCCCTGTTGCTCAGACTACTGAACAAGCTCAAGGGTTCAGCCAGTGACAATGATCCTCATTGCTTCAGACTGGGATAGGCAGCCCTGGCATTGACTGCTCCTAACTCTGTCAGTATCTAGGCCAATCTCCCTCCCCAGGAGGCACAACCTACTGACCGCCTCACAGGGCAGGATCCTTTACCCCAGTCTCCAGTCCCTCAGGCTTATGGCATGGCTCTTAATGACTTAGAGTATGCTGACCTACTCCTCTCTGAAGGGGTTCTAGAGGTCCTCAGAGTTTGTAGAAAACCCTCTACTAGGAAAACTTACACCTCTAAGTGGAAGAGGTTTTCTATTTGGTGACAACAAAAACATATACTGTAGATTGTAGCCAGGCTGGCTTGCCAGTCATTTTGGATTATTTGGCACACCTTCATTCCATCGGCCTCAGGCCATCTACCCTTAAGGTGCACCTGGCAGCTGTCTCTGCTTACCTCTCAGTGGGTAAGGTTTCATCCCTTGCTATGAAGCAGGTATTCAGAAAGTTTTTCAAAGCTCTGTTACACTTGCAACCTCCCACACAGGGAGCCAACTCCTGCCTGGACCTCAATATATGCATTGGCATGCTAATGCAACCACCCTTCCAGCCCATGTTTTCAGCAGAGCTTAAATATGTAATAATGAAAACAATGTTCCTGATAGTTATCACCTCAGCCAGGAGAATCAGTGAGCTCCATGTCTTGTCCACGGAGCCAAATTACATTTCAGTTCATAGGGACAAGGTAGTCCACAGGACTAACAGGAAGTTTCTCCCCAAAGTGGTGTCGGACTTTCACCTGAATCAGTCCATTACTGTGCCAGTATTTTTCACTGACCATTCCAGTTCAGGGGAACATAGGCAGCATAGCTTAGATGTCAAGAGGGCTATGAGCTACTACTTGGATCACACTAAGAATCATAGGCAGACTAGTACTCAGCTCTCCCTGACTTTTGGAGAGGTGGGCAAAGGAAGACCTTCCTCAAAGTGGACCATTGCACACTGGATTGTTGCCTGTATTCAATTCTGCTACAACAAAGTAGGCAAATAATCCCCTTTGGGCCTTAGGGCCTACTCCCCAAGGAGTATAGCTGCTTCTATAGCAGCTGCAAGAGATATTCCCTTGTTGGAAATTTGTAAAGCAGCTTCCTGGAAAACTGTTCACACATTTACCAAACACTATAGCCTGGAAATCCAGTCCAAAAGTGATGCCAGATTTGGTACAGCAGTACTGTAGAGCCTGTTTCCTAAATGGGTTCTCTGCCTTCCTCCAAAGACACTGTTTGGGTAGTCTGCATATGTCAGAACACAGTAAGATTTCCTGGGGTTTGAAGAAAAAAAATACTTATCATAGTAATCTTGTTTCTTCCAAGGGAATCTTATTGTATTCTGAGCTCCCACCCTACCTCACCTGCTAGAACCTACAGACACTGCACTACAGCTGTCCATGCTGTTTGAAATTTGTGAGTTGTTTCTTGTTGGGAGCATCTATGATTTGAGCCTTAGTGATGCCCACACTTATAAATGGAAGGGGTTTGTTTGGTGTTTAAAGGGTGTTAGTTGTTTATTAGGATAGTTTAGATAGCTTGTTATTATGCATGCTTGGTAAGAATCTGACAGTTGCAGGATGTATTCCAGGTACAGTGGTTTGAAAACCGAACTTGAACCTAGCATTCCATCATTAGCATATGTTCTATTAACCATTCGGCTCTGGGGCAGTCCTGTGGCGAGACCATACTGCATATGTCAGAACACAATAAGATTCCCTTGGAAGAAACAAGATTACTATGGTAAGTAATTGTTTTTTCTCCCCCTTCAAACTCGTACACAGACATAGGGTACGTGGGCCCCTAGACTTGATCCAGGATGACTGGGAAGACAAACATGCCACCCAAGGAGCTCCCATAGTAGAGTATGCCCATAAGATAGGGAGAAGCTGAAGGAGCTTATAGGGGTGGCCCAAAGCAACCTGTCAGCTGCCCGGCAGAAACAAAAGTTCTGGTACAATCATGGAGCCAGAGCTCACTCGTACAGCGCAGGCCAGGAAGTAGTGGTCCTAATTCCAGTCTGAAAGGACAAGCTGCAGGCTGAGTGGGCAGGACCCTATAATGTAGTCCGACAGGTCAATGACATGAACTATATTGTGGAACTGCCTGACAGGACACATACCCATAGCTTGTATCATGTCAATATGATGAAACCACATGTAAGTAGGGCTGACATGGTGTTTTCAGTGTGCAGTCCTAGGGAGGGGGATGGATGAGGAAGACCCCATCCTGAACTTTGTAGAGGAAAGCAAGCAGGAGTCATCTGTGGAGACAATCAAGCTGTCATCCCAATTGACCCTGGAACAGACCCAGGAAGGAACAGAGGTTTTAGAGGACTTTGCCCCTTTATTTACGTTCGAGCCTGGATGAATCCCCTTAGCAACCCATGACACAGACATGAGGATGAAAGTGCCCATCCAATGGACAGTCTAACGGGTGTCTGAGGTCATCCTAAAGAACATTAGGGGGAGGTGGAGGAAATTCTTGACTTAAGGGTAATACAGAAACCCCACAATCTCTGGGGCCTCACCCATAGTCCTCATCCCCAAGCCAGATGGGTCTACTCACATTTGTGTGGACTATCATAGACTCAACACAGTCACGAAGTCTAATGGCCATCCAATGCCACAGACGGACATGCTACTAGACAAGCTGGGAGGGGCGATGTACCTTACCACAGTTTACTTAACAAAAGGGTACTGGCAGGTGGAGCTAACTGCCAGAGCTAGAGAAGGGTCAGCCTTCATCACTCCAATAGGATTATTTGAGTTCAGGGTAATGCCTTTTGGAATGAAGAACACCCCTGCCACATTTCAAAGGTTGATCAACCAGGTGTTACAGGGTACTGAAGAGTGCACAGTGGTTATCTAGATGATATTGCCAACTTCAGTACCAGCTGGAAAGAACACCTGCCCCATCTGAAGGAAGTGTTGGGCAGGATATAGACAGCAGGGCTCACTGTAAAGGCCAAAAAGTGCCTGGTGGCTATGCCAGAGGTGGCATACCAAGGCCATGTAGTGGGGTGCAGCAGTTCCATGCCAACCAAGCAAAGACTGAGGCTATAGAGGCGTGTCCCATGCCTGAAATCCAAAAGCAAGTTAGGAGCTTCCTAGGGACTGCGGGGTACTACTGAAAGTTTGTGGCCAATTACAGTACCCTGGTGGCTCCCCTATCTAGCTTGCTAAAGAAGACAGCCCAAAAAGGTAAACTGGGAGCTAGCCTGTGAAAGGGCCTTCACATCACTAAAAGTGGCACTGTGCAGTGCCCCTGTGTTGGCTTATCCTGATTACGCTAGGCGGTTTGTGGTACTGACAGATGCCTCAGATGTGGGGATTGGAACAGTCCTCAGCCAGAGATCCAATCAAGGAAGAGACCACCAAATAGTGTACCTGACCAAGAAGTTACTTCCCTGGGAGCAGGCACACTCCATGGTAGAAAAGGAATGCCTTGCGCTGGTATGGGCCCTGAAGAAATTAGAGCCATACCTCTATGGGAGGTGTTTCAAGGTACAGACTGACAACAACCCTTTGGTGTGGTTAAATCAGATGAGCGAAACAAATAGATGGCTCCTCAGATGAAGTATTGCCCTGCAGACCTATGACATGACGATTCCTGACAGGTCAGGATCTGGCAACGTGAATGTAGATGACTTATCTCACCAATTAGAACAGTAACTAAATTGTGAAAATGCTGCCATACAATAGGGTTGAGTTCCCACAGATTCAGTCTTAGAAGAGAGGGATATGGTGATTTGGCCACTTCAGTCATATTCTATCATATTTCCTATATTTTTTTATTTTCATGTTTCAGTTCCAAAAAGGCCAGGATAGCAGGTTTGTCAGAAAGATGCCCATTTATTTCTGCAAGGGTACTTGGGAAGAGTTGATGTGTATATCAGTGTTTGACATCTCCCCTTTGCCTAGAACAAAGGCTTGCTTGCAGGTAAACAGGAGTTAAATTTCAATTGGGGATTGGAATTTCCCAGTAGCTGATCAAAGAGGAAGATTCCATAAATAACAGGAGATTGAAGGGCCATCTCCTCTAATTATAACACTTTGAATTTCAAAGAAAAATGGTTTTAGAGCAGGGATTCTGCAGATGCTCAGTCCAGGGAGCTATTGTTAATTTTTCTACCAACTGCCACCATCTATTTCCATTTTAAATATGTCAGGAAGATAGTGTAGATCAAAGCCAGCCAGGGAAGTGGAACTGGTGAAAATCAAAATTCCGATAATTCTCACTCCAGGAATGCTCCAATATTCCTAACTCTATGCAGTATGCCTTTAAGCCAGATCTGGCTGGAGATGGCACATTATGCTAATGATGGAACACCATTGGCACATGCCACTTTTCAAATGTTGCCCCTATCAACTGCCTATATCCTAACCTCTCAGATTTCACTCTCCGCCTGTCAAGACTAGATGCACAGAGATCCTCTCCTCAACATCTCGTCATGAAGACGCATAAAAATATATATAGGTATTCCTTATTTTTCATTTGCTGCCCTTATCTTTTGTTTTTAGCTTAACCGCTAGTTAATTTTAGTTAAATTTGTTGTTTTTCTTGGTTTCTCCCAGTTCGGGATAACTGAGGGGAACCAGGAATTTTTTAGTTTAGCAAAAGGTTTTGTGACAGAACCTCCTTTATTTTAGTTTAAATTGTTTAAATAAATATATTTTGCTTAACCGGTTAATATTGGTTACTGAACCAATAACCTCAGTTCTTTTTCTGTACCCGTTCTCAGTTCCGATCGGTTCTCCGATCAGTTTCTGAACCAACCTTGACCGCAAATTACTATTTAAAATTTAAAATCCCTTTGCAGTAAGTGTTTTTCTGCCAAATTGGGCGAAATGTCAGAAAAACCTAAGAGAAAAACGGTGAGCTTGGTTTTAAAAACTGTACTGAGTGTGGAAAACTATTTGCCAGGGTAGATAGTACACTTCTTGTGTGGCCTTCCTTGGCTTTGAACATTTAAATTATAATTGTGAAATATGCAAGGCCTTTCCTGAAAAAACGCTTGAAAAATGTTTGGAAAGGCTCAAAAAGAAGTTGTCTCCCCCTAAGAGTCCCTCAGGCTCTGACCAACTGACACCCTCAGTTCCTGTGGGTGAAACTACAGCAACCACTACCTCTACCACTGATATCGGTACCCAGGTCCTTGGAAAAAGGCCTGCTGAACAGGTCTACACAGCCCAATATCAAAAATCTCTGTGGCAGTCTGTCATGGCTATGGCAGATTAAGCCCCAACTGGTCTCACAGCTGATTTATTTGAGACTGCCAGGTTTGGCTTAGAAGCAGCCAAATACCAATTTCAAATGGCAGCAGACACTAATGACGCTTCTGCCAGGTGGATGGCTAACATTATTGCTCAGAGGAGGTTTGCCTGGCTAAGAGCCACAAACCTCACTCAAGATACACAGGCCAAGGCTTTGGACTTTCCTGTTGAGGGTCATTCCCTCTGTGGAACTCAGACAAAAGCTTACATGAAAAAGGTGGATGAATACAAGGCCACCTACAAAAGCAATTCTGCTAAAGAAAGAGCCTCTCCATCCTCTAGACACTATGGAAGGGGAGGCAGGGCTAGACCTTTCCCCACCAAGACTTTTTACCTGGCCATGGCTGTACCCCATGTTCAGCAATATCCACAACAGGGGTACTTCAGAGGCAGGGGCAGAAGGGGTTCCAGGTGTGGTTTCCACTCCCAGCCTCAGGCAAAGCAAGACTCCTGACATGCTTTCCCAGGTTGCCTCCCCACTACCAATAGGCAGGCTAGCTCACTGTTTCCAGGCTTGGAAAAAGATCACCACAGACAAGTGGGTCCTGGAAGTAGTGAGAGTGTGTCCGAGTTTCAAAATCCTTCTTACTCTGAGAACCAGAGTATTCAAACCAGCCTCCAATGCAGAAAGGAGGCTGCTGGAAAAGGAAGTACAAAAACTGTTGTCAAGGGCAGTGGAATCTGTGCCCCCACAACAAAAGAGAAAGAGGTTTTATTCAAGATACATCCTCACAACAAAGAAAAATGGGGAATGGTGGCTTATCCTAGACCTAAGGGTGCTAAACAGACATTTAATAAAGTCAAGGTTCAAAATGATAACCCTGTCATTAATTCTGAAAACACTGCAAAGAGGGGACTGGTTGGCATCTCTGGACCTAAAAGATGCTTACTTTCACATTCCCACAAGGAAGTCTCACAGAAAGTACCTCAGGTTCAGACTCCCTTCTGGTCATTACCAGTTCACAACCCTTCCATTCAGTCTCACTTCAGCTCCATGAGTGTTCACAAAGTGACTGGCAGTAGTTGTGGCACACCTGCAAGGGTTAAGTGTCACAGTTTTCCCATACCTGGATGACTGGTTGGTGGTTGGAAAATCACCATAACAGGTAAGGGAACATCTGCAGCTCACCCAAGGACACCTAAAGTCACTGGGGTTTCTGATAAACTTTTAAAAGTCAGTCCTTCTCCCTGCATAAGTGTTGTAGTTCATAGGAGCAGAACTAAATACCCAGGAGGGCAGGGCTTGCCTACCTCTGGACAGGGTAACAAGTATTTTGCAGATGGCAGGCTCCTTCAGCCTGAACAGAACAAAAACTGCAAGCCAGTTTCTACAGCTCCTGGGCCACCATGGCAGCTGACACTGGTACCGTCCGGAGTTCCAGGTTCCAGATGAGAGACATTCAGTTCCACCTCAGTGCACACTGCTGTCAGAGAAGAGATCCTCTCTCAAAGCAAATCCCAGTAACAAAAACGTTGCTTCATGCCCATCAGTGGTGGAAAGTGGAAAGTGGAAACCAACCTAAGGGAAGGGGTTCCCTTTCAACAAGAGTCTCCATCAGAGGTTCTCACAACAGATGCATCACTACTGGGGTGGGGTACCCATCTAGGGGCTCACACCTCCCATGGCACTTGGTCCAGTGCAGAGTCACTCCAGCATATAAATCTGCTGGAGCTCAGAGCAGTGTTGCTGGCAATCCAAGCCTTCACACCACTAGTCCAAGGGAGGGTGGTACAAATCAGGACAGATTATACCACCACAATGTATTACATAAACAAGCAGGGAGGAACAAGGTCAGGTCCTCTCTGCACTGAAGTTACGAGAATTTGGAGCCTGGCCTACTCCCTAGGAGTTTCCGCATCAGGCCATTCATCTGCCAGGCACGGACAATATCCTAGCAGATGCTCTGAGTCGGCTCAACCAGGCCCATCCCAAATGGACCTTGAACGGACAGGTGACAGGAGTGATTTTCAGAAGGTGGGGCACCACAGAGATAGATCTCTTTGTAGCCCAAGAAAACCACCACCTGCTACAGTACTGTTGGAGACTCCCAGCCTAGGGAACAATATACCTGGATGCTCTGGCTCTGGACTGGTCAGGGAAGCACCTGTATGCATTCTCTCCTTTCCCCCAGTGCACAGAGTGATACTCAAGCTCAGGTCCCAGTCAACATTGCTGATCTTGATAGCACCAGACTAGGCCAGGCAACCATTGTACTCTGTTGTTCTCCATGTCTGTAGCCAGACCAATACACCTTCCTCGGAGGCACAACCTGCTAACCTGCAGTCAGGAGAGGCTCCTGTACCCAAACCTCAGATCCCTCAGGCTCAAAGCATGGCTCTTGAGGACCTAGAGTATGCAGGCTCGCATCTCTCTGAAAGTGTTCTGGACATTTTAAGGGGGTACAGGAAGCCCTCCACCAAGAAAACCTATGCCTTAAAATGGAAAAGGTTTTCCATCTGGTGCTCCATTAGACATGTGGTGCCAGCACAGGCAGGGGTTCCAACTGTGCTAGATTACCTTATCAATCTGCATTAACTGGGCCTGCAGCCCACCACTTTAAAGGTCCACCTAGCCTCAGTGTCTGCTTACACCTCAGCTGGAAAGAATGCCTCTGTGGCATCGAACCCTATTTTTAAGAGGTTCCTTAAAGGTCTAGCTCATTCGCACCCCCTCACAGGAAACCAGTGCCAGACTGGGACCTAAATGTGTGTATAGCCAAGCTCATGAGTTCCCTCTTTGAGCCCATGTCTTCAGCTCCTTTGAAGTATGTCTCGTGAAAAACAGTTTTTCTAGTGGCAATAACTTCAGCCAGAAGGATCAACAAGCTCCACTCTCTCTGCATTGAACAGTGCTACATTTCATTCCACAAGAACAAAGTGCTGCTGCAAACAAACAGGAAATTGCTTCCAAAGGTGGTCTCGGACTTCCACTTGAACCAGTCCATTACCCTACCTGTTTTCTTCACTGAACATTCAAGCTCTGGTAAACATAGACTGTACAGTCTTGATGTCAAGAGAGCTCTTAGCTACTACATGACTATCACTAAGGCCCATAGGCAGGACAGGAAACAGCTGTTCCTAACTTATGGGGATGTGGGAAAAGGCAGTATAGTGCAGTGGTTTAAGGCTCTGAGCTACAAACCTGGAGATGTGGGTTTGAATCCCACAGCCCCCACCTGCATATTGTGTGACTCTGAGCAAGTCACTTAACTTCCTTGTGCTCCCAGGTTGCACTTGTAAACAAGCTTTCAGCTTAGTGTGTCTCTCCTAGTAAAACAAAGGTAAAAACAAAAAAAAGTCCAGCATCTAAAGAGGTCCATTTCTCGCTGGACAGTTCAGTGTATTCAGTTTTGTTACTCAAAAGTTGAAAAAAAGTCCCCAGCAGGGCAGAGGGCCCATTCCACAAGGGATATAGCTGCTACTATAGCAGCTTCCAGGGATGTCCCATTGGTGGATATCTGTAAAGCAGCTACCTGAAGAACAGTACACACCTTCATGAAGCACTCCAGCCTGGACACACAAGCTAGAGATGATGCCAGGTTTGGCACAGCTGTCCTGCACAGTCTATTCCCAAAGTAGGTTATGTGCCCACCTCCAAATGTACTGCTTCTTAGTCTACATAGAGTTAGGAATACTGGAGCATTCCTGGGGTGAGAAGAAAACATTACTTACCAAAGTGATCTTGTTTCTTCCAGGGGATACTCCAATAGTCATAACTCTCCCACCCTGCCTCCCCTGCTGGAACCAGTGGCCTCTGCACTCCATGATGTGTAACCAGGAGTATGAGTGCCACACTTTGGCATTTCTGTTTTGAAACTGTGTTTTTCATTGGTTTTTACCCTCGTCAGGTGAGTCTGACATTTGGTGGTGTTTTTTGTGGTTATTTCCTTCTGTTGGAGGTTTTTTTGGGTGTTAAGCTTATTATTATTATTATAGTGTTATATAGGTATTTTCCTCATGGGGCCTGTCTTGTCAGGCATCCATGAAATCTGAGAGGTTAGAATGTAGGCAATTGATAGGGGGCAGTATTTGAAAAAGTGGGATGTGCCAGTGGTATTCCATCATTAGCATAATGTTTCATCTCCAGGCAGATTTGGCTCAAAGGCATATTTCATAGAGTTATGAAAATTGGAGTATCCCCTGGAAGAAACAAGATTACTATGGTAAATAATTTTTTCTTTTGGTTCACTTGTAACTTTGGAAAGAGCAAGAGAGACTCCTGCCAGCCTAGAGATGAACAATTGGACCTGGAAATAGTAAGGCCACTAGCCAATCTGAGGTTAGTTAATAAGTTGTCTGTATGTTTGTATAGTAACTATTTAAGTAATCAGTAAAAGCCCTTGAATTTATTTTAAAATACTACTGCCTGGGAGTGATTTGTTGTGCGTGAAGTTTGTGGGAATGTTTATGCAATCTGTATCATGCCTGTTTAGTGCTAAGGTGCCCCATGCTAATGAAACTAGGATCCTGGAAGGAAATCTGGGGCCCTGCAGTAGGGTAAAAGTACACAAGGTCTCTGGAGAGGGTCTGAGGGGTTTGAATCAGGTTCATGCACCCCTGCGGGAGAGGACACAATCAGGGTTATGACAGCAGCCCTGAAGAGCTCGTAACGTCTGGGTTTTCCCCCCAGCACATCATCAAAAGAGGGTTCTCACCTGGCTACAGACTCAAGACTGTATTTTAGTGATACTCAGGGAGAGGAAGCCCTGAGCCCTCATAGTGAGTGTTCAGTTATGAAATCACTGAGCACTCTAAAAGGACACGAGGAGGGTATTTCCTGACCCCCCCCCACTGTCTTGGGTTGTATTTAGGGGAGGGCACTGTGAGGTCTGTGGACCTGGCCCCCAGGAGTGGGTTTGTGACAGCTCCCCCCACTCTACAGACCATTTGAGATCTCCTGGTGAGGTAGTTGCTGAACCATGCCATGGTAGCTGTTGAGAGAACATAGGAGTGGAGTTTATCAAGGAGGATGTTATGATCAACTAAGTCAAAGGCCTTAGAAAGATCCACAAAGATGGCACCAGTAAACTTACCTTCATCTGGGTTCTTTAAGACATGGTCAGTGAAACAGGCCAATGCAGTGATAGTGCTGTGACCCTTTCTAAAATCTTGCTGGTGGGGGAGAGAGCAGACTATATTTTAAAAAGTATCCCTATTTAATACCAACACTTGGGATCCCAACATTCAGGGATCCCGAGTTCAGCAGCCCGACACACACCCGCCCAATGGAAGGAAGCTGGTGCCGACAAGGGTAAGGTAGCGGATGTGATGAATCGCTACCCTACTCCTAGTCAGGCACAGCAAGCAAGGAGGAAATGCGGAAGCTGGCTGAGCTGCTCCCATGGCATGGATGGCTAGGCCACTAGCAGCTTGGCCAGCATGGAGCTCTCAACCCTGGTTCTGTTCCCGTGAGGGGAATTGTTTTTTTTTTTTTGGCACTGTTGTTGCCCCTGTAACTTTTTTAACCTACTCAGAGGTTTTATCCCCCTTATTTTAGTTATGAGGGGTGCGGGGGGCTTGCCCCTCAAATTGCACTAAAACCCTGTCAGTCTTTCGACAGTTGGTCTCCTGAACCTGGGCTTATGGAGTTCGGGAGACTGACTGTCGGGATGGCATAGTAAATCCTTTTATCATGCTGCCTGAGATTTGCAGGACAATTTTTTCCAGACTTTTGCTTAAGTGGGGGAGGATGGACACTGTCCTGTTATTTTCAAGGAGCTTAGGTCACCTGTTTTGAATATAGGGACAACTCTAGCCTGTTTCCATAGCAAAGGGATAGATACAGTGGTAAGTGACAGATTAAATATGGTGGCTAAGGGCTTTGGCAATGAGGTCAACTATCAATTGAAGGAACTGGGGACAAAGACCATTGCTACTGGCACCACCAGAGGTGGGGAGAGCCATGAGAAGATGATGGACCTCTGTGGGAGAATTGGTCTTAAAATGGAAGACATGTATGTATGCCAAACTCTTCCACATTTCCTTTACCTAGGGCAAGTGTGGAGTCCCTGGATGGGAGCGTAGCCAGGTATTTGGCTAGATTGGTGAATTTGTGGTTCAGAGCTTCTGCAATTTGAAGGGTCTTTGTTAAGGTACCTTCTTTTGTGCACAGATTTATGTGGCTGTGCTTGGAGCCTGGTTCAATTAATAAATCTACCATGGCCAAGAATCTATGAGGACCACCCAGATAATGAGCTTGTTAGTTTTTCAGGAAGGAAACCTTAAGGGGTTTGGATTCATGCTCACAGAGGTTCTGGAGCCTTTGGTAGTTGTTCCAAGTAACAGGGGATGGGGAGGATTTATAGGCCTATAGGGCATCCCTCTGTTTCATTTTTGCAGAGAGGTCTTTTGTTAGCCATCTGGAGCTCCCACCTCTAAGTTTCTGGGTGGGCATAGCGAAGTGTTTGTCCTGGTTAGGGGACAGGGCAGCAGTAAGGAATCCAAGAACAGAGTCCACATTAGTTTGTATGACGAGGACCGACCAGTTTACAGCCCTAATGTCTGAGCACTGCTTAACTGTGTTGCATTTGGAGAAATCCTTAAAGGACAAAAGAATTTGGGTGGGGTGATGTGGACACCAACAGGACCATGTACTAAAAGTGGGGGAGTGGTCACTGATAAAATCAGACAGCACCCCGGCCTGAAGGCTCCTGTTCTCCTGGTTCATTATAATCCAGTCATGGAGGGAGTGACTGGTGCACTTGAACCTGAGCCAAATGAGGATGGAGATAATTTGGGCAAGGTTTAGTTGTTTTAACAACTCCACACTCTCCAGTTGTTGACAGTTTAACCAGTTCATGTTGAAATCCCACACCATTATGAGATTATTGTAGGGAGAGCAGCAGCCAATACATTGGGTTAGTAGGGAGATCCCATTTAGACCACCCTTAGGACAGTTCTATGCACTACCTATGTATAGTTTCTTAGCAGACCCTAGGGTCAGTTCAGTGATGATCCATTCAGGAATGGAATCATCAGTCACTGCACAAGATAATTGAGGCTTTTAGGTGCATTTTTCCTTCCTTTGCTTTTTCTTTCTCTCTTTCTCTCTCTGGTTGGCCGCCCAGGGGCTGGGGCCAAAGCCCACTCTCGTAGGTCCTCCTCCATTGTCCTCTGGCCGGCATATTCCTTTTTCAGTTTTACGTGCTTTCCGTCTGCTATCCCTCAGGCTTCCTTGCCCCACCCTTGTCTTTTCTCTATTCATCTATTTTCCATTCTCTCTGTCAAGCAGAACTGGGGCAGAGGAGAAGAAGTTGGTGGCCATTACTAGCCAACCTGCGAGTGCCACGCTGTGTGTCAGCCTCGAGGGTGGCACCATCTCCGGCACCGACTCCACCCTCTAGGGGAAAAAAAAGCTCCTTTGGGGTGCTGCCCCTCCAGCAATCACCCAGTCAGTGATGAATGGTAAAGATGCACAGGAAGATCAAGAATTACAGTAGGTGCATAATTTTCATTTTGGAGAGTTCCTTTAGGGCTCTCTGTTCTGTGAATGGACCTTGTCCAACTCTCTTCCATCTGTGTTTTTACTTCCCAATTGTGGTCCCTGTCCTTCTCCTTCCTTTGTGAATACTGCGCAGAAGTATTCATTCAGGATTTCTGCTTTTTCCTAGGTCCCCCTCTACACACTCCACCCCTTTATTTAGCTTTACAATCCCTCTGTTGGTCTTTTTCCTTTCACTAATATTCATGAAGAAGGTTTTGTGTCCTTCCTTTACTGACTGGGCTATTCTTGCCTCTGTTTCCTCTGTGCTTCTGACTGCTTTCCCTACCTCCCTCACTTTGCCTGATACTGTATATTTCTCTGTCAACCTTCCTCTGCATTTCCTTGTACTTTCTGAATGCCTACTTTTTCTCCCTAACCCTCCTTGCCACTTCTTCTGAAACCCACATTGTTTTTTTCTTTCTTTTTGCTTTGTTTACTTTCTTTACACAAAGGTTTGTTGCCTTTGTTATAACTCCTTTTAGTTTCTCCCACTATTCCTGTAGTTCCCCTTCCCTTCCCAGGGTTTTCTTGAGGTGTTGCCCCGCTTTTGTAAAGTCGACCCTCTGGAAATCCAGGACCCTTACTTTCGCGTATCTTGATTCTTATACTGTCTTCACCTTAAACCATACTGTATGGTGATCACTGGACCATAGATGGCTGCCCACTGATATATCTGTTATTCTGTCACTATTGGTGAGAACCAGGTTCAATATCGCTCCCTCTTGGGTGGGCTCCACCACTAGCTGTGTCCCTGCAGGGCATCCAGGATGCCTCTGCTCCTGGCTGTGGCTGCAGCGTAGGTGTTCCAGTTAACAACTGGCATATTTAGGTCCCCTACCAACAACACTTCCCCTTTCTCTGTCATTTTGTGGATGGTTTCCATTAATGCCTTGTCTGTTTCTTCCCCCTGTGCTAGAGGTCTGTAGACAACCCCAGTGTGATATGGTGGTGGTGCCATTCCCTGTCTCTAAGATGACCCATAGTGCCTCTTCTGCTCCATGTTTTCCCTTTAATTCAGTTGCTTTGATCCCCTCTCTAATGCAAATAGCCACCCCTCCTCTCTTTTAGCCCTCCCCATCTTTCCTGAAGACTGTGTTCCCTGGTATGGTTATATCCCAGTCATGGTTTCCCATGTACCATGTTTCAGTGACCGCGACACTGTCCAGGTCTTCCTCTACCATCAAGGCCACTAGGCCTGGGATCTTATTACCCAGGCTACAGGTATTTGTACATATGTGTAACCCCTAGATGGCGCTATCCCAGGGGCTACTACCCCTGCCTGATTTGCCACTAACAGGTTGAGGGGCCTGGATCCAATGGCGGGTGCCTCCACCCAGAGGTCAGGGTTTGCAATAGTTAAACTAACTTGGTCACAGCCCTCTGGGACACTGCAACCCCCCTTTCTTCCCACTAGTGGCCCACACAATATATCAGAATTACCTCCACAGTATACACTTACCCCCATGACTGGTTCCGGCACTGGGACCTCCTGTGAAATAAGATACAGTGCAACAATCACAGTACAGTACTTTAACATAGACAAATACCTCAGGCAGTATAACTTTGCTGAAACAAGCAGCTCTGATTTATTTAGGGGGATATAACAAGGACAGGGGGAAATCAGGTTAATTAGCTTATCACTCTACTCATCTACCTATGGCTCTGTGCACAGGCCTATCCCTATCAGTTACTGTCCCTGGTGCCCAAGCCCTAGTGGCTAGTCCAAACCGTGGCAGCTGGTAGGGGCCCTTTCACACAGAGAAAAGAAAAATTAGTTTAAACAGTCAGCAGTACAGTGATTCCATTTGGATTTAATGTGGCAATTCAACGGGGCGACCCTGAATTGAGTACTCACGACCTCCAAACAAGATAGGATCCTTCAACGTCCAGCAGGGCTACTCTTGAGCTCCAAGAGACTCCTCACACATTTATATGGTAAACAGTCACAGGCAAAAGTCACTTAATGGCAGCAGGATTCACTTGAGGTACACAAACCTCTTCACACATTTATATGGTAAAAAGAAAGCACTATACCAGGCAGGCTGCATCTGTATCCCGATCGCAATTACTGCACAATACCCGAGAACACATAGCAGATTCAGTTCCTGACAGGACCGAAAGTGCAACTCAGCAATTTCTCCAGTCTTCTACAGGGTGAGCCTGGTTTCTACTCTTCAGATATCCTTTGATTCTCTTCACAGGATGGATTCAGTCCACCAAGCAGTTACACAAGCTGCGACCGGAACTCTGGGCCTTACACGTTTCCGACTAAAACTGCACACTGAAAAAGCACAGGGCTCCTTCCTCTTCACTGCCAGAGCTCAACTGAAACTCCAACAGACAAAACCAGGCACTTCCTTTAAGTTCCTCCCAGTTCTTGACTGGATTGGCTGTCACTCACAATAGACTGCTGCTGTTGGTCCAAAAGGTGCCAAGTCTAAACTACATCTCCCAGAGTCACTGCCCATACAATCCTCTTGTGGCTGGCTCAGATTATGAGTCCAAGTTCTGATTCGTCAAGGCACCATTTTAGAGCTAGCTTACCCCACACTGATTGGTCCAGTTCAGCAGTTCAAAACCAGAATGGGGAACTAGGCAGACACAGTTCTGACTGCAAAAAAGCAGGTTAGACAAACTGTCATTTCATTATTACTCTAAATGATTTCTGGCAAACAGTTACATCTTTCAGATAGGTTCCCTTTGCACTCTAGTGACTGCAAAATGGAGTGAATTGGCAGCAGCTCGAGTGGTACTCAAACAGAGAAGCACACAGTCCCCCCATACAAACTAATTATGTCTGTAAGCAGACAGCTCTTAAAGAGACAGTACCAGAGGCTCTAAAAACACTCACTGATAAATGGCTTAAACGCCACACACCATTCAGGCTTGGAGCATTCAAGCAAGCTCCTGGAAGTCTTTTGGGAACCCCCATTTGCAGGGGGGTTACATATGGCTTTCCAGGTTTAGATGCATTCACTCCTGCTAATCCCATTCTTATCCCCATGCCTTCCCTCCACACCTCTCCTGACTTTAGCCCCAATTTCAGTCCCATTTGTGAATTCCTCCACCTTAGTGTCCTCTCGTTTGACTACCTTAACCTGTGGTGGGGTGGGGGGGCAATTGGATTTTTCCTGCTTAATTCCACTTCCCACCTTGGCTTGTTTAAATGCTTGCCAATAAAACACTTAAACCTCTCACTCAGGATTCTGTCCCCCTGGACAGATGCAGGCCATCCCTCCCGTATAAGCCCACATTCCTCCAGCTGGGTTCCTGTCCCCAGTGAAGCCAAATCCCTCAGCTCTGCACCAGTTCTTCAGCCATTCATTGAATCCCTTGGTGCAGAGTACCCCTGCCTTTCACATGCCAAATAGAGGTAACACTTCCGAGAAGGTTACCGTTCATGCTACCTGTCTACACTATCACAAGACATATGGAATTGAACCATAAGCAGACTATTGAAGAAAATTACAGATACACAGTAATTAGTGACAATGCCATAGGAATTATGAACCAGGGTATGGGGACCACTGATCATTTGTGCTACATGCTCCTACTGCAATAGTGAATCGAGCAGAACAATTCAGTAGCACTGTACACCAAGACAGGGTGTAAGCAGGTACTAATTAAAGGGCAGGAGCAACCATTCTTAACAGTACAGATGATGCAGTGTTACATAGAAACATAGAAATTGTTGGCAGATAAGGACCGCTAGGCCCATCCAGTCTGCTCCATAGGCCCTACACATGTATGCATCCACTCACCTTAAATGGTCAATGACTTTTTATCACTCCCTTCCTGCCTAAGGTTTCCCTGTGCTTGTCCCAGGCATGTTTAAACCCCTCCACTGTGTTTGCCCCTACCACCACTTGTAGCAGACTATTCCAAGCATTCACCACCCTTTCTGTGTACATTAGAATACCTTCCTCACGTTACCTCTTAATCTCCTCCCTCCAATTTCATATTATGCCTCCTCGTTCTGGTATCTTTTCTACATTGGAAAAAGATCTCCCACCTGCACCTTGTTTATGCCTTTGAGGTACTTAAAAGTTCCTATCATGCCACCCCTTTCTCTCCTCTCCTCCAGTGAGTACATACTGAGGTCTCTTAGTCTCTCCTCATATGTTTTATGGTGCAAACCATGCACCATCTTTGTCGCCCTTCTCTGGACAGCCTCCACCTTGTTTATGTCTTTACACGTGTGGTCTCCAGCACTGCATGCAGTATTCCAGGTGAGGTCTTACCAGTGTTTTATACAATGGCATCACCACTTCCAGCCTTCTACTAGTAACACCTCTGCCTATGCACCCCAGCATGCCACTGGCCCTCCCTGCTGCCTTTGTACACTGCTTTGATACCTTAAGGTCATCAGATAAGATAACCCTAGGTCTAGCTCCTCTTTGGTGATGATCAGCACCTCCCCCCGTCCTGTAGCTCTCCCCAGGGTTCCCCCTACCCAGTTGCATTATCTTGCACTTTTTCGCATTGAACCTCAGTTGGCACACCTTCGACCACCTTTCAAGCTTCTCCAGGTCCCTCTTCATTTTCTGCACCCCTTCTGGAGTATCCACCCTGTTGCAGATCTTGGTGTCATCTGCAAATAGGCAGACCTTTCCTTCCAGTCCCTCTGCAATGTCACTAATGAAGACATTGAACAGGACTGGTCACAGTACTGATCCTTGTGGCACTCCGCTGGTCACCCCTCTCTCCCTGGATTGGATCCCATTTACCACCACCGTCTGTCTTCTGTTCGTCAGCCAGTTTCTAACCCACTGTATCACCTTATGCCCCAAGCCCGCTCAAGCCACCGCTACACTTCCGGGTAGCGGATTTTTATAAATTCAATTAAATTGCTTTGTGACTTATGAAAAAAGGTGCTTTTCTGCCAAAAGCTTAACCAGAGGCTAAAGTTTGCAGGGGTGGGAACCCCTGCAAATGACAGTTTCTCTTTAAACTGCTAACTCGCAGGACACCAGCCTGGCAGTGAGCATTTAGGCAAGCTCAAGGAAGATTTTTTGGGAACCCCCATTTGTAGGGGGTTACATTATAAATAAAATTGCCTTGCCTAGAGAACCAGAGTGGTTTCTTTCTTCTTTTTCCTTTGGCCACTATCCTAATGCATTTGTTAGTTACCTCCATAATGACTCCTTTTAGTCTCCCCCACTGTTCCTCCACCCCCTCCATTACCTCTACCTTCTCCTGGGCTGCTCTTAAACATCTACCCATTTCACTGAAGTCCACCCTCCTGAAATCTAATACTTTTGCCCTTTGTGTGGCTTAATTGAGTCCCTGTCTCCATGTCAAACCACACCATGTGGTGGTCGCTGGATCCTAGCTGCCCTTCCACCTACCTGGATTCTTTTGACTCTGTTCCTATTGGTCCATACCAGGTCTAGAATCGATTTGTCCCTGGTTGGCTCATGCACCAGCTGTCTGACTCCAACCCCCTGCAGGGATTCCAGGATGGCTGTGCTTCTGGCTGAAGCAGCTGCCTGGGTGGTCCAATCCACGTCCAGCATATTGCAATCTCCCATCAACAGGATTTCACCTTTAGCTGCCATGTCGTGAATTTCCTCCATTAGTACCATGTCATTTTCATCCCTCTGTGCCGGAGGTCTGCAGATCACCCCATACTTATTGCTGTACCATTTCCTGGTTCAAGAGTGACCCACATTGCCTTGGCCTCCCCCTGCCTTCCCTGTGCTTCTTTAGCCTTCTCTGACATGCAGGGCCACACCACCCCCCCCCATTTTTACCTTCCCTGTCCCTTCTGTACTGTCCTGTGGAGCACTGCTGGATTACACAAAGTTTCCAGCCCTGGCAGCATCCATGGCTAACTTCCAGGCAGACTCTCAAAGTCCTTTGAGCTTTTCCTTAGCATAAGGACTGCAGCACAGAAGGACCGCTTGAGGGCACTCAGAAAGTACTGTACGTGCAGTTACTCTCCAATTGGGTAGAATGCTGCAGGAGGAAGGGTGGCAGAGCTGGACTCTGAAAACAGAGAACTTCTTTCCTCAGTCCTGCGGTGAGCTTTGGGGAGGGGGGGTAGTCACAGTCATAAAGCGCCCTCACAACCCCTGTGGTTGATGATCTGGTTGCCACATGGCTGCTTCAGCCCAAGAGAAACAGTCCCAAAGTAGCTCGGATAAAAAGGGCTTCCTGTTTCCTCCTATCGCCCTCCAATTAGGTAGCATGTTACAGGAGGAGGGGTGGCAGAGCTGGACTCTGATGATGGAGTACTTCTTTCCTCAGCCCCATGGTGAGTGTTGGGGTAGGGGTGCAGTCACAGTCACAAAGTCCACTCGCAACCCCTGTGGTCAGTGATCTGGCAGTGTCTGCCTCGTAGCTGTTTTGGCCAGAGATTTTGTACATAAGCAATAACCTTACTTGCATTTGAGTTTTAAATTCACAACTGTTGAGAATGATATACATGAATGATACACATGATATGCATGAATTGCCAGCAGGAACAACTACCTTTCAAACTATAGAAAACAGATTGGTGGGTTTTAAGGCAAGGCAAGGCAAACACATGTATTTATACAGTGCAATTTCTTAAAGGCTTCTGACACTTTACAGTTAGAGCATGATACATCAATATCGAACACATTACTTAAGTTCAAAGCGTAAAGCATATTAAATACATTCCAAGATTAAAAATCACATCAAATAAGCCAGCCCAGTGGCGCTGAGGGTTGAGGCGCTGGATGCCACACCTCGCACCACACCGTCGAGCCGGGTTTGTGAATGGACCCAGGTGCCAGGGGTTGGCAGGGGAAGGTGAGGATTGAGCGTCTGATGATGGCTCTTCTCCCCTGGGGAGGGATCTGGGGGCACACTTGATGCAATGGAGACCTCTGGTGGAGACCAGAGGATCTCCAGAGCCGAGCAGCGCAAGGAGGGGTGGAGTGTCGGCAGACGTCAGTGACCAGGCTCGCGCAGACATCATTGCATGTCACACTCCGGGAAGCAACTAATCCACAAAACCCCTATCAGCCAGGTGAGACAACGGCAAACCTCCAGTAACCAAGGCCATACACGCCCAGCGCCGGCCACAATCCCTAACTCTACCCTGGGGACCTTCGGCCTCTTCAAGGAGGGATCGAGAGAGTCGAGGGTCCTGAACCTGATAATACTGTTGGTAGAGCATGGTTCAGGCAGGCGGTAACAGGTTGTGGTTGTGTGAGCTTGCCCGAGAGATGCCCTAGATGGTAGGTGCAAAAAGAGAAACTACAAAAAAAAAGGCACATCAAAGCTCTTGGGTCTTATTATTTCATGTGGTGTATTTGGGACGGATATAGTGAATAGAAACATTTTCAAAAGATGGGGAATGGTAAGCAAGTTAGCTTCAGCGGAGCCAATGGATGTGGGCCAAGGTGTGCGTATTGTTTGTCCATGTGTTCTAGCCTAGATGGAGTGAATTTATGCAGAGGCTGAAACCTACAATGGGAGCTGCTGTGTCAGTGAAGGGAGGAATACAGGGAAAACAGTGGTATGCTATTTATTTCTTATAGATATGGAGATTTATTTATTTATTTATTTAAATCTCGGATAACAAATACCTTTAAGCAATGAGCTCTTTTACAAAGGTTCCACATCATTAGGAAACACAGGGTTTAAACAGGACAAGTAAAGTATGGTACAATTAAGTGTAGAAAAGGGGAAGACAAAGCATAATGAACAGTCACAGTGAAATAGACAGAGATACAAATGCTAATTCACACACAGTACATGCACAAGAAATTGCATACAGTGAAGCTGATAGCAGCCAAAGGCTTTGTCGAGACTCTCAAGGCACAGAGTGGGGGGCTGGGAAGAGTGAGAGGGGTGGGTGGGAGGGATGGGGTGGGAAGGTGGACGAGAGGAAAGGTAGGGCAGGGAAGGGGGATAGGAGAGGAGAGGGGGTAGAGGGAGGCGGGGAAGGGTTCACAGCAAAAGTGCTAAGTTGTAATGATTGAGTGACAGACTATTTGATCAGGGTTATTGGAGTAGGGGTTTAAGGATGACAGTCACATAAGCTTGATGCTGATAGAAGCAGTTGAAGTTTGGTTTTGAATGGGCCCAACTTAGGTTCAGAGGAGATGTCGCTGTGGAGAGCATTTAACCAGAATGGGGCCCTGTGGGTGAATGATCTTGGTCCCAGGGAGGTTTGGCAGCGACGGACCTGTAGGAGCTGAGATTCGGAGCCTCAGGTTCGGTGAGGATGATGAGGGGGGCATAGAAGATCTTGTACTCCAGAAGATTAGAGTCCAAGGGTTATTTTCTTGGCCATCAGGCATGTTTGGTATTTGATGTGGTTTTTAAGCTGCAACCAGCCGGTTTGGGCATAGAGGTCAGATGTGTGAGTGAGACGGTGAGCTCCTGTGATGAGGCGACAGGCCTTGTTAACAGCAGTGGTGATGCACTGGAGGGTGGAATCAGTGGCAGAGCCGTAGATGAACAATCCATAGTTTATTATGGAGATAATACAGCTCCGTATAGCTATTCTCAAGGCTTCTGGAGTAAGGGATCGCCTGTGTCTGTAGAGTAGACCAATATGAATATTGACAGCTTTGGCAACATTGTCTTTATGGGCCCCATATAAGTTGCTGTCAATCGTGATTCCAAGATATTTAAAAAATTGTACCTGTTCAAAAGTAGTGCCAAGGTAGTTAGTGATTGTCAGTGGATGATGCCTGTGCTTATTGTGGGAGCTGCTGAAGAGCATAAACTTAGTTTTTTTTATAGTTAAGCACCAACTTGTCATTACTAAACCATCTCTCTACTGAGGCAAAACCGAGCTGAAGCTGGTATTCAAGGGGTATGGGGACCGTGTGGCTAGTGTAAATAATGGCATTGTCTGCTTAGAGCAGGATTCATGCAGGACAGTGACAGGGTAGATTATTTAGAAAGAGACTAAATAGTAATAGTCCCAGGATGGATCCTTGAGGGACGCTCGAGCGCACAGGTCTTGACTCAGAGAGGACATCAGCTATTTTGACTCTTTGAGAGCGGTTATTCAGATAACTTTTGAACCGGGCAAAGGAGTCATGAGAGTGCCCGGCATAAAGTAGCTGCTCTAGCAGTAGAGAGTGATGAACAGTGTAGAATGCTTTTGTCAAGTCAACAAAGACAGCACCAACTAATTGTCCCTGGTCCAAAGAACTGTGAATAGAACCAGTGAATTCCAAAAGGGCAGAGGTGGTGCTATGCCCTTGTCTGAATCCATGTTGTTGTATACATTGGAGCTTATATTTGTCAAGGTATTCGGTGAATTTGTTGGCTACAATGCATTGAATGGCCTTGGAGAGAGGTGGCAACGTGGAGATGGGCCGGTAGTTCATGTGGAGAGCCCTGTCACCACTTTTGTGGACCTGGGTAATCGTAGCTGCTTTCCACATATCTGGGAACTGGCCAAGGCTGAGAGAGAGAGGTTAAAGATCATTGTTAAAGGTGCTAACACTTCCTCCAGGATGAGGGACAACAATCTGAGGGCAGTGGTATCCTCACTGTGTCTACATTTGCCAGTCGCTTTACGGATATATTTACGGGCTTTCTGCATCATGACTACTTTGAAGTTAAATGTCGGATGGTTGGTTTTAGGTGGAGAGCTTGCTGGATTGGTTGGGGCATCATGAATATCAAAAAAGTCCGGATGGAGAACAGCGCTGAGGTCCATGAATGCATTATTGAAGATATTGTCAATAGTTGCTGGGTCCAGTGTTGTAATCCCATCAATGTCAAGCAGAGTGGGGGTTGATTTCATTTTTTTCCCAGTGATTTCTTTGAAATTATCCCAGAAAGCTTTTCCATTGCCACAGGTGTCAGTAAGAACTCCCTTATAGCAGTTACTTTTTGCAAGGAGGATGGACCTTGTGCAGTCGTTCCGTGCTCTTTTGTATTTCTGAATGTCAGATTGTATGCCAGTGGCTTGGGCCAGATGCCAGAGGTGGTCCCGTGTTTTCAGGCATGTTAGGAAGTCTGCAGTGAGCCAGGGGTTGCAAGTGCCTTTGATTTTGCACTTTCTTAAGGGTGCATGGGAGTCACAGGCAGCATTAAAGGTGCTGATGAAATAATCGAGTGCCAAGTTGACGTCCTTCGGTCTGTCAATTGGCATCCAGTCTTGCACTCTAAGGAGGGATTTGAGGGGTTCCAGATACCCCCAGGCTAGGACTCTGCAGGTGATTGTCTTTGGTGGAGGCTTGCAGAATTTATTTGTCCATGCACAGATGACAGGAGAATGGTCACTGAGTGTGTCAGGGAGGACATTGGTGTTAGTAATGCATTCAGGATGGCTGGCAAGGACCCAATCCAATAGGGTACTTGTCCCTGTTTTGTAATTGGATCTAGTCAGGGAGTCAACCTGCTGGGAAAGGTTCATAGCAGCGATGGCATCCTTAAGGCCCCCATTCTCCGGTGCAAGCCAATTAATGTTGAAATCTCCCATCAGGATTGACTCTGAGTCAGGGGTTGGTTTTGGATAAAGTCCAGGACTGAATTGAGGCCACTCCCTTGTTCTTTTGTAAGGATGTATACTGACACAACTGTAAGTGCCTTATTATGGGCATCAAGTAGAATTTTGACGGCTAGTATTTATGTAGATGATCTAGTGGTGTGTGCAGGCAGAGGGTGTCCCATGAGTGTCTCTTTGAAATAAATTGCACATCTTCTACCTCTTAGTTGTTCTATCAAGTCTGAAGATGGTGTTACCTGGCAGGGCAGTAGCCAGGTCATGGATTTTTGGTGTGAGCCAGGTTTCAACAGCCATCAGGGCATCAGGATTGTGTTGGTTAACAAAGGCTTGTAGTGTGTCCAGTTTAGGAAGGAGGCTGAGGTGTTCAGAGATGCTAATGTAACCCCTAGGTGGCGCTATCCCAAGGGCTACTACCCTTGCCTGTTTGGTTAGTAGAAGGTTAAGGGGCCTGGGTAATGAAACGGGTGCCTCTACCCGGAGGTCAGGGTTTTTAGTGGTCAAGCTAACCTGGGCACAGCCCTCCGGGACACTGTAACCCCCCTCTTTCCCTTCTAGTGGCCTGAACAATATACAATAATTACTTTCACAATGACCCTTATTCACCAGGCAATTACCCACACTGTTTGCACTTACCACCAGGGCTGGTTCCTCTAGCTTGACCCTGGGGACCCCCTGTAAAACAAGGTTAAGCACAGCAAATAGTGACGTACAATACTTTTGGCACAAACTGGGACCACAGTCAGGTTAAATGCAAACAAAGTTAAATCTGATTTATTCAGGAGACTTGAACAAGGGAGGGGCATAATCAGGTTGATTTGCTTAAAAACTATATTAATCAAACAGTTATGCATGCAGTTCAGAGTCTCTACACAGTCACACACTCTGGGTACCCAGGTAGAAAAACGGTGAGCTAGCCAGGAACGTTGCAGCTGGTTAGGGCCTTGTGATGGAAGAAAGCAACATGCACAACACACACTATTTGTAATCCAGAGCTGGAGGGCCCAGTTCTTGAAAGAAAAGGCAACAAGACAATCAGATGACAACACTTTTAGATTTGGCTGTTGTTGCAGGGAGCTACCCTGATATTTACTCACGATACCCAATACTGGACACAGGCAGGACGAAATCGAGACTGCAGGCTGTTGAGCTGGAGTGCCCGGAGAAGCAGGGCCCATACGAATCACAGAGGCATCATTCCTGTTCAAGGCATTGAGCAGGGGGCTGATCCCCAGGCCGGTTTCTCATTGATGACTTTCTCTGCGTAGCAGATATTCTGGCTGGGCCAGTGTAGCAGGGCCCAGGCAAATGGAAATGGATACAGATTCAGTCCGTGGAGCTGGATACAGCCTCCAGCAAGCAAAACAGAGTTCAGACACACAGTGGGGAACCAAATTACGACCCGCTATAAGCACACAGCACATTCGCATGTAAGGAAATTCCACTGTACCAGACAAATGGCTCTCCGGTCGTAATTGCAGAGTCTGCACAATCCGGGAGTTCAGATGTAGCTGGAAGTCCTGATAGGCTAATCGCATTCAGCAAATCTTTGCTCTTCTTCAGGTTAAAGCCTGGTCACAATTCAGTGGTTTAATTCACTCTCCAAGTTCGGATTCAGTATGAAAAAAACACATATTCCCTCTCAGGAACAGCAGGCAGGCATGCAGGCCAAACTCAGGCTTTTCCACAGTTCTCCCACACTAATCCACTATGGATTGCTGCTCGAACTATCTCGAGCTGTTACTGCTTCACTTCACAACTCAGATCTAACTGAAACTGCAAGCAGTGTGGGACTTTCCCCAAGATCCAAAAGGTTTGGTTGGCTGATCTGTCTGTCAGTCACAACAAGGGCTCCTCCTCCAGGTTATTTTGGGCGCCAAAAGTCCAAAACTACAATTCCTACAAGTTTTGTCCCCACCAAGCCCCTGTAGGCAGGCTCCATTTTAGAGTCCCAAATGTACTGATTGACCCATTTTGACAGTCCAGGACCAAGATGATGGAAACAAACAGAACTGTCCATGCTGCAAAGAAGGCAGGTTAGAACAAACTGCAATATTATTACTACTCTAACGAATGACAGCAAACAAGTACATCTTCTAACAGAGTTCCCTCTCAGATTAATTATGACTGCAATCCAGGCAGCTCTTAAAGGGACAGTACACAGAGGCTATACAGTCACTCTCTGGCAATACATTTAAATTGCTAAAACGCAGGACACCAGCCTGGCAGTGAGCATTTAAGCAAGCTCAAGGAAGACTTTTCGGGAACCCCCATTTGTAGGGAGGTTACACTAAGGAAAGCACCCCCAGACACTTTATAGAGGTAGCTTTACGTGGAGAGCTGGGGCCAGGGTTTAGATGAATATTTCCGGATAACAGTAATAGCAGGAGTAGGAATTTGAGCAGGCATAATCCTAACTGCCTGAAGGTAAGGCTGGCCGTCCACTTCCAACTGGTGTTCAGGCTTGGATGTTGGTGATGGTCCCAGAGGGAGGTTAAGAAGGACAGGTGGGGGAGAAGTAGTGTATGGGTGGATGTTACCCATTTGTGGTAGCAAGTGTTAAACCAGTCATTTAAAGTGGGGCTACTAGGAGTTGAGAGTGGTTCAGAGGATAGGGTGCCTGAGGAGAGGTAAATTTTGTCGAGCAAGAGAGAAGAGGGCTGGGAGGGGTAGCAAGCTCCCAGAAGGTTGGTATGTGAGAACAGTGATGACAGGACAAATAGGCAAAGAAGCAGATAAGTTGGTTCCATTATTTCAAAACAGGTACTAAATGGAACTGAAAAACATGATAGAAGGTGGTTCTTTAGAGATGATGAGAGTTAGGAGCTTATTGCAATAGCAAGGAGCAGAAGGGAGTACAAGAGTTAGGAGCTTAATACTGGACAGGGAAAAATAGTCTTGTGGCAGCTTTAAGACAGAGGGAGAATCATTTTGAGTATACCCAATAGAGATAAGGCAGAGGGGGAATCCAAGGGTAGGGGAGGATCTAGGGAGTATTTAATTAAGGTTGGGGTGGGGGGCCAAAAATTTCAGCAATATATGGCTCGAAAGCCGTGCTAAGACAGAGAAGAAAAGCAGGAGCCAATCAGATCCAAGGCAGAGGAGAAGCAGCCAATGGGGATAGAGTTCTTGCAAGCTGTGGGTAATGGGAGCTCTGATGTGCTTTTCCAGATGGTCCAGCGGCTTATCCAGCTTGCTGGTGTCTTAGGCGGGCTGCAGAGGTGGCGCGGGCAGCTGGTGTCTCAGCCATAGCCGCTCCAGGAGGTGTCGGACAGCCTGGTCAGGGGCCGACCTGCAGGGAGAGAATCACAGCAGGGCATCAGAAAATATAGCAGGGGAAACAAAAGAGCGGGCAGAGAGCTAAATTGGGGGTGTGGGGAGAGGAAAAGAATAGAGAGCAAAGTCTCAACGGTTCAGCGAGGGGAGGGGGGGGGCAACCAGACCACAAAGGCAAGAAATTGCCCTGGCGCCGCAGGAGTGAAAGAGAATTGTAAGGCCTATTTGGTAAGAGATAGGATTCGAGAGGGGCAGGGGCTGTGGTAAGGTCAGAGAGGAAGTGAGAGGTGGGGAAAAAGGAAAAAATTAAATGTTACAGAGTGCGAGCGCTCAGAGCAGGGGGGAGGAAAGGCTAGCTGAAAAATATTCCCACTACACAGTACATCTCTAAAACATTTCAGAAACAGCAAACATTTTGAGCAGAGCATTTTGAGCAACATTTTGAGCAGAACTTTTAATTATCTAAGGAAAAAAAAACTTTGTCCAGTGTTGGGGGCATGCATTCTGAATGAGCAGTGGATACATGAGTGAAAGGCACGTGATTTTGATTGAACATGTATGAAATCATTAAAAATGTCCTGACCAAAAAATGCTTCAATGGCACAAAATGGTAGGGGATGGCTGAAGTGAGCTGGTGACTAGGGTTCACCCCCTGTGGCTGGGTTGGCAGAAGCGGAGACCAGCAGGAAGTAGTCAGAGCATTCAAATGGATGATTACATTCTGGGTTGGGAGGGTATTTAGTGCCACTCTCTTAGTGACACCTAGGGGAGGCCTGTTAGTAGTATTGTTAATGAAGCCAGTAACCCCACATCACTGTGAACACCCAGAGCATTTGTGAGCATGCAAGCATCACTGGGGAGATATGTTCCATTCTAAAGGGTTAGGACTGGTGCAGCACGAACGGACATGGCCTAAGGCAGCCCATTCATCATAGATGTACGAAAGCACAGTTTCCTCCCTGCTGCTGTTTCCTACCTGTCACCATACAGGTCTCTAGATCTTGTTTTCCTCCAAGTATGTAAAAGCCACACAGAAAGCGGGATCTTCCCTGTATCAGTCTTCACCTTGCATAACTGGTGGGGGTCAAGCTGATGGCACAGGACTCCCCAGGAAGCTTTTTGCTATAAGAAAAGGCTTTACTACTCTAGGAGGAGGGGTGACATTGGAGATGGTGCCCCCCTCGTGGCCAACGCATTGCGTGGTGCTCGTGGGTTGGTCAGTAACTGATGCCGTCCCCTCCATTACCTCAGTTCTGCTCTTCCTGCCATTCAGGCTGCAGGTGCTCCATGGGACAGTGATACCTGAGAGGATCAACTGCGTCACTACCCATATTTGCCTTTTCTGTGCATTCAAAAAGTTACTCGATGCCATACTTTAATGCCATTTTTGGCTCTGTTTAATTTCTTTCTAGTTTAGTCAGCATCAAGTCTTTCACTTTATTTTCCACATTGCAGTGCTTGCTTCAGTATTGACTACCACACCCTTGAACTCCCACGCGGCGATGTTGGGACGCGATCCCCCCATCCTTCTGTGGCAAATGTCAAATGAGGGCCGCTAAGATAAGGACATTGGGCCTGTCTCCAGGGCTTCCCCCCACTGCTACATGCATCAGGGGAGAGCAGGCCACTGCAGACTCACGTCCCACTGAGTTTGGGCACCTGCGGGAGCAGTCGGGGGGGCAGTGGGCAAATGACTGTGTTACGAGAATGCATTGTGCAGTTTCCACGCATGTTCATAACTTTGAGAATTGCTAATATTTTCAATCCAGATTTTCAACATTGACATTTCTTCACACCTCCTTATGAATGGTACAGCTGTCATTTTTCACATCCTGCCCAAAATGTGTTTTCACACATCTGGCACTGAATGGCGCAGCCGCCATGGGAAATCAACGTTTGGGACAGACTAACAAAATCACTGTGCCACTGTTCATGAGCGGAGGTCCCAAAATGCTTATGTTGAAAATTTGGTTAAAAAAATTGCCAAAATAATTGTGTTACAGGCACATGTTGCACAGTTTCTATGGACGCTCATGACTTCACCAATTTTTCATATTTTCGCTCCAGATTTTCAGCATTACCAATTTTTTACACCTCCTCATGAACAGTACACCTGTCATTTTTCACATCCCGCCCAAAATATGTTTTCACACCTGTGGCATCAAATGGCACAGTCGCTGTGCAAAATCGCCTTTCGGCTAACGAACTGAAAGTGCCACTGTTCATGAGGTGGGGTCACAAAAAGCCCATGTTGAAAATTTGGAGCAAAAATACCAACAAACGCCTGGGGCATTGGGGTTTTCAACTGAAATGCCCCACCTGAAGACTGACTGGCATCAGGGTGTGACTTGGTTTTCCAGGTGTAACGCTCCACCAATCCACCCCCAACCCCAGCCTGCAGCCACTGACAGGCATCGAGGTGTGTCTTGGACTCTTCAGCCCCAATGTTCATCCCATTCTCCTATACTGCACCCATCTCATTGTATTTCCTTATGGAATGGGGTGAGCATAAGGCCCGAAGACCCCAAGGCACACCACGACACTTGTCGGTGTCTGCAGGGTAGGTGAGGTGAAATGGCATGAGCATTATGGCCGACGATCTAAAGACACGCCCCAATGCCTGTCAGTCTCTGCAGAGTTGGGGATGGGGTTGGCGTCAGTTTAATATTTCACTGCCATTCCTATTTTGTATCTCTCTAACTTCTGCACTACCAATGCCTATGCCAACAAGACAACATTCGGCATTGACAAATGCTCGTTCTGCTAGTGTTACAGTAAGATGTAAGTGTTTTTATTCCTATTGTAACAGTTTTTACTTTTTCTGGGGCATAGTTTTTGCCCTTTTTTACTATTGAAAAAGTTCTGAAGCCCTTCAGGCTGGCTGCAGTCAGCACTCCCCCCTCTCTCTCTCTTCTGATCAGCCAATGTGCTATGCTTTTTATGTTGTCTTGCACGCACAGCGCAAACAACATATTGTGGTAACTTGGTGTGGAGTAGTAGGTTTTGGAGGTGCAGTTGTATTGTGACCGATGGCACCACTGCTTTTTTGGGCTGTCTCTGTGGCACGAATGAAATAGCATGCTGTCTATGACAGCACTGCAGAAGTGTGCCACCAACTTGAATCAGTTTTGCCGCTGCAACAAGGGAGCTCCCCGTCATTGCAGGGCATGCCTTGCCTGGTGTAATATTTCAATAAACATGGTGGCGGCTGTTGCTGTCTGCCTCTCACAACCCCCAGAAAGTTGACTTCAGGGGTGCCCAATCCCCCTGTTGCATGCCCCCTCCCCAGATCAATTGGTTTGCTGATGGGGGAGCCCAATCCTCATTGGCATAATGTCCTCCTACTTTAATTTATTTGCTGAGGGTGGTGCCCAGTCCCCCTCAGCATCATGCCCCCGCCCCAAACACAGACACATTTTCTTTGCCGATGGGGTGCCCAATCCCCTTCAGTTCCAGTACCCCCCAAAGCACCCAGGTGGCACACTGGGAGCCCACCCCAGTGTGCCCAAAGCAAATCTTGGAAAAAAGAAACCTTCCCACAAAGTGTTTTCGTTTTATCACCTGTAAACAAGTAAACCATCCCTCACTGTCTGTTGTAGCCCCTCCCTCAACCCGCACTCGCCCTCTGCGCACCCCACCACCCCGCACCTTCCCTCATCCTATACTTACCTCTGGAGCCTGGTGCAACGATCTTCGGTGTAGTGTGAACATGTCTGCACTCTTCAAAGCTGACTGCGATCTGAAGAAATGCCGGTAAGCTGTATAATGGCATCAATGGTTGGTTCAACTTAGGTAGCTATCTTGGCCATTTTTGTGACTTTTGGCTCTAAATTTTCAACATGGGGTTCTTGGGACCCCACCTTATGAACTCAGTCACTGTCATGTCATTATTCTGTCCCCGAAAGGTGATTTTGCGGTCACTGTGCGGAATCACCTTTTGGGACTGATTAACGAAACAACAGTGTCACTGTTCATGAGGCGGGCTCCCAAAAAGCCTATGCTGCAAATTTGGTGAAAAAATTCCAGACAAATTACTGTGTTACGAGTGTGCATTGTGCAGTTTCCACGCATGCTCGTAAGTTCGAGAATTTTTAATATTTTCACTCCAGATTTTCAACATTGCCATTTTTTTCACACCTCCTTATGAATAGTACAGCTGTAATTTTTCGCATCCTGCCTGAAATGTGTTTTCATGCATCTGGCGCACATTGGCACGGTCACTGCGGAAAATCAATGTTCGGGACAGATTAAGAAAATCATAGTGACGCTGTTCACGAGCAGAGGTTCCCAAAATGCCTACATTGAAAATTTAGTGAAAGAATTCCAGAAAATGACTGTTATGAGCGTGCATTGCGCAGTTTCCATGCACGCTCGCAAGTTCAAGAATTTTTAATATTTTCATTCCAGATTTTCAACATTGCCATTTCTTCATGTCTCCTTATGAATGGTACAGCTGTCATTTTTCACATCTGGCCCA
Organism: Neoceratodus forsteri; assembly: GCA_016271365.2. Taxonomy (NCBI): domain Eukaryota; kingdom Metazoa; phylum Chordata; order Ceratodontiformes; family Ceratodontidae; genus Neoceratodus; species Neoceratodus forsteri. The sequence goes on along the minus strand of CM057455.1, from coordinate 414,395,291 downwards.
AAATGTGTTTCTGCACTTCTGGTGCAGAATGGCGCAGTCGCTGTGGGAAATCAACATTCAGGACAGATTAAAAAAATTGCAGTGCCACTGTTAATGAGCAGAGGTCCCAAATGATTTCATGAGGTGGGGGTCACAAAAAGCCTATGTTGAAAATTTGGAGTGCAAATACCAACAAACGCCCAGGGCATTAGGGTTTCTAACCATAACGTCCAATCCTGTAGAGACTGACAGGTGTCAGGGGTGTGCCTTTCAATTGTTGGCTGTAATGCTCACACCATTCCACCCTCACCCCCACCCTGCAGTCAGTGACAGGCATCAAGGTGTGCCTTGGACCCTTCGGGCCCAAAGTTCACCCCATTCTCCTATATTGCACCCATCTCAATGTGTTTCCTTATGGAATGGGGTAAGTGTAAGGCCTGATGACCCCAAGGCACAATGCAAGACTTGTCAGAGTCTGCAGGGTAGGGTGAGGTGAGATGGCATGAGCATTATGGCTGACGACCCAAAGGCACACCTCAATGCCTGTCAGTCTCTGCAGGGTGGGGTAGGCTTGACATTAGTTCTATACTTCACTGCCATTCCTATTATGCATCTCTCTAACTTCTGCACTACTGTCGGAACAAAGGCTTATATCACTTTTATAATGATATACTTGGATTCACCTCGGGCCTTACCCAAAAAATATTTCATAAATTACCAGAAATAAATATTCACATGTGGTATTATCCTATACTCTCCAGATTCAAAAATTATGCTGAAAAACACTGTTGCCACACTTTGGATTGTATATGAGATAAATATATTTTATTCACATATGTACAAGTCCTAAATATTCATAACTAGCATAAGTATCAAGCATAATAAAGTAATGTAAACATAAACTGTAATGTAAACAAAACAGATTTTAGAAAATCAAATAAATCATATAAAACAAATTTTAGCAAATAAGCAATGTAAATGAGTAAGCACTATTCAGCATAATAAATGACAGTTTATACTATTTCTTTAGCATATTTATAAATAGCATGACTTTTTTTTCCTATGAGAACTTGCAATTCATTACACTAGTGTTTCAGATTATCATGGTATGATACTTGCTTAAACTTTATAGTATAAAAAATGTATTTTCTTTAGATTTAAATTCAAGCTTAACCATACACCCAAGGTTTGGAGCTAAAATGCACTAAGTTATCACCCCAGATAGCCAAATAAGTACTAATAGTAGGATAAAGGAATACTTATGTTTTAGTTATCTGTAGATGTGGTCTTCTACTTTTTAGCTTTCAAAGTCTTGGTAAGAACTTTTGGTTTTGGATGACAGATGTCCTTGGTGGTGAGTTTGGCTTTAGACTGCTGTCTTTTTCCCTTGAACCTGGAACTGTAGAGCCTTTTGACATCAATTAAGCAATGCAGGCTGGATCTTTCTTGCTTGACGTCACAAATCATCAAAAGTCACTTCAGGATTTAATGGGAAAAATCAGACAAGATTTTAGCAGTTTAGCACAGTCTGTAGAAAGATCTTGCCCTGTGGACAGCAATGTTGTTTTGAATATCTGGACTCTGTGACTCTTTTCTGTTTCAGTTTATTTCTGCTTTTGAACCTGCAACTCTGGACTCACTGCTATTCAACAGTACTGCAGACTTGCTGGCTGGTAAATTCCAAAGTCAGTCTCTTGTTCAAACTTTTAACAGAAATTCCAAAACATTACTTTTAGTCCAAATTCTCAGTATGCAAAACATCGGCCTTGCTTAATCCAATACTGGAAGAAAGTCCTTTCTGTAACAGTCAGTTTCAGCAGCTGGACCTGTGGCAGAGTTGTGCAGGCTTTCATGCTGGTTTAGCACTCCTTGCGGTGGCAATGTTAAAGTCAAAGTAATGTTTCTAGCAGGTGTGGCTTCAGGCTTTTAGTCTAGAATAAGTCCAAGCTCATTCAAAATTGTCATGACATTGAACACAGGTCTTCACACACCAAACAATTAAGCAGCTCTGGGCCGACTTTGCCAGCATCCCATTTATGTCCCACTTACTGGGCAACATCACCATCAAGTTATGATTGGTCTGAGTACTCTTTGAGGGTTTTACTGTTAGCCCCTTCTAAGCCGTTGTTTTCCCAATATGACCTCATCCTAAAAATTATTTTTGATATAAAACAACTTTTCTTTCTTGCATCTACGTGCACCTTTGTACATATATAAGATTCACATTTTTAGATGCAACTAAAGGAGAGGATTCATTTGAGACCAAACATGATGGTGTCAATTCTAATATAAACTCTATAATTTATAAAAGCATTATAAAATGTTTTCCTTTATAGATATCTAAAAAGTATTTAGAGATTTCAGAAGTACATTTTTCCTGTTTAAAATTATGTTACTTTGGCATACCTGCTATCATTAGAACTGCATAAATTTAATAAAACTTCTTTAAGACAGGGATCTCCTTTGTTCAAAATAAATGAACCGTGACCTCATATAGCTATCCAGAGGCTTATAATCCACCCGACTAGTTGTTTCAATTAGATAAACACTTCAACTCTCATTTCATTGAAAAGGTTGCAAGGTCAGCTTACTATAGACACCAAAAGTGTCAATATATTTTAAACAGTTTTGAGGCTACAGACTTTTGTAAATAGCTCACAATACTCTTTGTTGATGGGTTTAAAATGTACTCACTGGACAAGTAAATGCATTTACAATAACCTGTATAATTTTGAAATGTATCAGAGTTTTTGTATATTTTCTATAAATAAAAGTCTTAATTTCTTAAAGCCAGCCTAAATCTATGTTATCCTCTGAGATGTGCTCTTTCTGGTACTGAAAAACAAGGTTGTAAATTATGTCAAGTTTCAAGCTCTTCTGCTACTAATTGGAAGAGGCAATTCAATTTAAACAGACTATCCTAGAAACACTTTTTTTTCTGAAGTTGACCATGTATGCTGCATTCCCTTTTCATGGTATCATTCTTCCATTTCAGTATTCAATCCTTAAGCAGCATTGCCCTTGTTTTAGAGTTCATTTAGATATTAATTTGATCCAAAACATTTATAGGACTTAATAATTAAGCCAATATAAGGATATAGAATAACAATTAAGAATATAATAATATTATAATAAAATATTTGACTCAAATTATTTCTTTTCCTACATTCCCCCCTTTTGAATCAAAATGCACCTCAAAAATGCATTTTGTAATTCAAAATGATAATTGTACTATATATGGGTATATAGTTTTTGACACCATGGATCACGTGGTGTTGTTAGCATGCCTGAGGCAGATTTGCAGAATATCGGGAATTGTCCTCCGATGGTTCTCCTCATTCCTCACTGGGAGATCACAAAGAGTTGTGTCAGGGCTTTTTTCCTCTGGCCCAACTCCTTTGTTGTGTGGGGTGCCTCAGGGTTCTGTGCTATCTCCCATGTTATTCACGGTGTATATGTTGCCCCTCAGAGACATTATAAGATGGTATAAGCTGAGGTTTTACTGCTACGCAGATGATACCCAGCTATACCTGTCTTTCACTCCTGACCAGGATGGAGCTCTCTCGGTGTTTAACAACTGTCTGAAAGAAATCCAGGATTGGATGGATTCTGGTTGGCTGAAGTTGAACTCAGACGAGACAGAGGTTTTGGTAGTGGATCCGGGCTGTCGGATAGAGGGGCCGCCTGTTGGTGCACCCTCAGGAATTTTTCTTGGGGGTGTGTCACATCTGACCTCCAAACGGATGTGTAACCTAGGGGTTATCTTGGATGACAGGCTGACACTACAGTCACAGGTGTCAGCAGTCATCAAGACTTCCTTCTACCATCTTAGGAATATCACTAGAGTGAAGCACCTTGTTCCGTCTGACACGTTACCAACGTTGGTCCACGCCTTTGTGTCCTCATGTTTGGACTACTGCAACTCCCTGTATTTTGGGCTTTCTGGGGTTGAAATCCACCACCTTCAGAACGCGGCAGCCCGGGTTTTGACTGGGGCAAGCAGGTCTTGTCACATTATCCCGGTGCTGCGCAATCTGCACTGGCTTCCTGTTCAGTGGCGGATCACCTTTAAAGTCTGTTTACTGACTTTCAAAGCCCTACATGATCAGGGTCCAGCCTATCTGAAAGATCTTCTGGCTCTTTACTGCCCTGTCCGATCACTCCGCTCGGCCGATGAGGGGTTGCTAGAGATTCCAAGAGTGAGTCTAAATTCATCTGGTTGCAGAGCTTTTTCTTATGCTGCTCCCACTCTTTGGCATTCTCTACCCCGTTGGTTACGGCAGTGCACCTCCATGGAGGAATTTAAGAGGGGTTTAAAAACTCATTTTTATCAAATTGCCTTCTTGGAGTATTGACTGTGTTTAAGCTGTTGATGAGATTATAGTTTTATCTGTGTTTTATATTGAATTATAATGTTTGACTTGTATACTTGTTTTGTACAGCGCCTTGAAAATTTGAAATTTTTGAAATAAAATGTATTATTATTATTATTATAGTTTAAGCATTGCAGGGAAAATGAAACATAAAAGACAAAGTAGCATCATCCTGTGGTAACTTATGACATGAGCACATTACATCATCACATATGACATCATAGGATGTGACATCACTAGATGACGTCATTGGAGATGTACTATTTTGCACAGATAGTTGTACAGTACTACATGAACTAACATGATTAAACATGATTACAACTATGTACACTTTCAAAATAGCACTTTTTACATTGTCGAACATTTCAATACAACAAATTCTGCTTTTTTATTACTTTTAAAAATCAGCATTACAATTGACATTTTAGCTAGACTCTAATTCCTGATCACCACTCATAGATTAATTTAGAACGTTTTCCCATGTTTTATTGCATTCACGATATTGCCTCAGCAGTAGAAGTAGAAGACCACATCTACAGATAACTAAAACATAAGTATTCCTTTATCCTACTATTAGTACTTATTTGGCTATCTGGGGTGATAACTTAGTTAATATGAACCCATTTAGGTACTACCTCTCCAGTGCTTTTATGCTTTAGTTCAATTTGGTAGGCTGCTACAGGTGAGATTTTGTCAGTGATCACAAAGGGTTCTTGCCAACTTGGAAGAAACTTTTTGACCTTGGTCTTATCTCTACTGTAGTTAAAGTAAACACTTACCACCAATTTGACACTCTTTTGGACTAGTTTTCTTGTCATAATATGACTTAGAAGCTTTAGCACTTTTCTCTAAGTTTCTCTGAGCAAATGCAAATGTTTCTCACAAATGCTGTTTTAAATGGGTTACATATTCATGTACGGTAGTGGCACGTGCTGAATTTACATTTCCTGTGGTATACAGGAGATGTAAAGGTAACACCATCTGTCTTCCTATCATTATTTCAAAAGGAGGAACACCTGTAGACTTATTAGGAGTAGCCCATATGGCCATTAATACCAGTGGTAACTTTATATCCCAATCTTTTCCTGAAGAACTGATATATTTCTTCAGTATATACACAATTGTTTGATTAGTGTGTTCCACCTGTCCAGATGACTGTGGATGGTAGGACACGTAGTTTCTTATGCACTCCTAGAATTTTCACAAGTTCTCTATTACTTCTCCTGTGAAATGAGGACCTCTAACAGACTCTACTTTTAATGGTAATCCCCATCGACTAAACACATCATTTATTAATAAGAAAGCAGTGGTTTTGGCAGTGTTATTTGGAGCAGGTATACACTCGACCCATTTTGTGAACAGACAAGTAACTGTCAAAAGGTATTGGTTACCCCTTGAAGATCTGGTAACAGGACCAATCCAGTCAATCTGGATGTCTGACCAAGGCATAGCGATGCCTTTTGACTGTAGTGGTGCTGTATGTCTGGGAGTGGCTGGTTGGAACTTGCAACAGGTTATGCACACTTGTACATACCCTGCAACATCATCATATATGTAGGGCCAGTAGGCTATCTCTTTCAAGGTTTCATAAGTTCTTCTATCCCCCCATGTGCTCCTGATGGTTCATCATGGGCATGTTGTAACATAATTCTCATGTGGCCTAAAGGAACCACCCATTGAACCTCATGTGGGTTTTTACCAGTCCTTACCAAGAGATCATCCCTTAATTGAAATTTGTCCTTCTGGTTATACATGGCTGTCAGGTCCTGGCTATCCTGTAAGTCATTGTTAGAAATCCTGCTTTTAGTGGGATTCTTAATTAAATGATAACATTTTCCTACCACTTCATCCTCTTGTTGCATTTTCATTAAATCAAAGTCAGATTTTTTACTATACAGGTGAAGAACCTTATTTTCCTGTTCCTGCTGCTTTTGTCTGAGGGTAACCACATCCACCTTAGCCTGGACAGGAGGGACAAAGTTCCATTCTTTTCCACTTAAAGCATCCTCCCTAGCCAGAGCATCTGCTAGGTCACTTCCTGTTTTATCTGGTCCCTGAACTTTGGAGTGTCCTTTAACCTTTTTCCAATAAACAACCATCTTATGTTCCTGGACCAACTGATCTATAGCTAAGATATGGTCTGCATACATCACCTTACTGCCTCATGAATTGATCATACCATTGACCTTCAATCCTGGTAAATGAGTAAGGAAGTCCTGCCTAACACAATCAGAGTCAGTACAAATTACAGTGTCTTGTAACTTATGTGGTACTGCAGTCTGTACTGCTATATAGGTGGCTGCCAATTCTGCATATTGGTTAGACTTAGGACCGAGCTTGTACTTGATAGGAGTACATGGTACATTATCCTGCCTTACCACTCCTAAACCAGAACATCGGTCTTCACCTTGCTGGAATGAACAACCATCAACATAGGCTCTAGGCAAATTTTCACACACATTTTCATCATAGTGGTGGTGCCTGTTATGTTGGTACACCATATCCAACTCAGGAGATAGCTCAGGGTCTCATACTGGAAGTTCATCTACAGTACAATTATGCATCTCCAGGTCTGCTAACCTTGAGCTACTGCATTCCTTTTGTTCTTTGCATACTTAACCTCTAGAGGTAGGCCCTGGAGTGCTAAGGTCCAGGCCACAATTCTGCTGCTAGACACATTACCATCCTTAAGCTTCTGGCTCCTCAGAAGGGTAAGGGGTTGGTGACCAGCCTCCACAACAACTTTTTTACCACAGATGTAAGCTTTGAACCCTTGTACTTCCCATACAGTGGAAAAAAATGCCTTTTCACAATCTGAAAACTTTTTCTCAACATCACTCAAGGTTTTACTCGCATAAGCAATAATGCGTTTGTCTGAATCATGTTTTTGATATAACACTGCACTGATGCTGCTACTCATATGTCCTACCTCTAGATAAAAATCTTTATCCATTTGTGGGTAAGCAAGACATGGTGCTTGACAGACTATCTTTTAAAGCTTGCATGGCTGTCTCTTGCCCCCCCCCACACCCAGGGTTCTGACTTTTTCAGCAGCCTGGTGAGAGGATAGGCAATTTCTGCATAGTTCTGGATAAACAGTCTTGAGTAGTTACAGATCCCTAGAAAACTGCGTAACTCTTTTAAAGTTTTAGGTGGACTAATTTTTTGGACGGCCTCAACTTTGGCATGCTGAGGACAGAGCCCATCAGGACCAGACTCATGCCCAAGATAGTTTGCCCTATCTCTGAACCATTGCCCCTTTGGTAAGGACAACTTGGCACCAGCGGCTTTGAACTGGTTTAACACATAGGTGACCTCAGCTAGGTGCTCCTCAAAAGTGCTGCTTTTGATTAGTACATCATCCACATAAACCAGATTTCCTCTGCTCTCCGCATCAGGCATGGCCTTGTGCAGAAAGATATTGAAATCTGCTGGTGAATTTAAGTACCCAAAAGGACATCTATTCCATGTGTACTGCCTCCTTCCAAAGGCAAAAGCCAGTTTATATTAATCTTTTGGGTCTACTTTTAATGTCCAGAATCCATTTGCTATATCTAGCATAGTAAAATATTTGGCACCTTGAACTTTGGCCAAACTTTGGTCCAAATATGTCATGGGCCAGCGAGATAAAGGCACCTGTTGGTCTAACTTCCTATAGTCAATGGTGAGTCTCCACTTTCCTGTGGGTTTTAGTACAGGCCAAATGGGGGAATTATAAAGAGTTTACCTGTCTCATAATTCCTCACTCCATTAAGGTATCCAGTATCTCTTGTATATGTTCATAAGACGCTAGTGGTATTCTGTACTGGGGTACATAAACTGGACCTTCACTAGGGTCAGTAGGTACCCTGGTAACATATAGGTCAGTTACCCCACAATCATGAGCAGCTTTTGCAAACACATCCTTAAACTGGAGGAACACTTCACAAACTTTTTCTTTTTCTACTTCTGTTTCACAATTACAATTTTGTATAATTTGCTCAATTTGTTCTTTAAAATCTGGGAAAGGTAAATTTTTACCTATTTCTACCTCATCTTCTATTACCTCAGAATTATTTTCAGCATCAATCACCTGAACCTCTTTAAGTTGTTCTGTTTCATTAACCATAGTGGACAGTACAAGGTAATCATTTCCAACTTTACATGCCTGCATTTTTTCCTTATCTACTGGACAAATCTCTTGTAAAGCAATTAAACCATTTGGTATGGACCTTATTTCTCCATCTATGTCATCCTGAACAATGTCTTCTGGTAACTCCCCAATAACTGGAACAGTTAACTCCAGATCATAAAAGGATTCCGATATCGCTACCCCTAACTCACAATTAGCTGCTATAGTGATAGGCTGTACTGTTGGGTTATGTACCAAGAGATGCATTATTTTGCTGCTCATGTCTAAGCAAGGTATGGAGTGGATTTTAAACCCATTTCACTAAGTTGCTTGTCAAGTACAAAGAGTGCAGTCTTGTCAGGCATTTCTTGGCCTTTCTTTACATTGACCCTAAGAGAGAAATCCTTGACATAACTTGGAATTCTTGTAGTGAAGTCATTTACCACCTGGCACACTTGAGGAATAGTTTGTCCAGACCTCAAGGTCTGTGGTGTCACTTTTATTGGGTAAGGGTCCCCCCCTTATTCATGACCAAAGAACATCTTTGGCTAGGTCAACATACAGACCCAGTCGTACAAGGATGTCTAACACCAGGTACATGGAAGATTTTAGGCCTTGTGCTACCTTTACAGGGTGTTGTATTTTCTTTTGCCCTATTTGGAGGTTCAAAGTGCAGATACCTATGCTTTCACACTAGTGGTCTGCTATGGGACATTTTCCAACCACTTCTGTTTCTTTACACGTTAAACTAGGCCTCCGCCTCTCTAACATCTTGTAAAACAGTTCACTAATTAAACAGTGCTCATAACCTAAGCATAACACATAATTTACTATCTGAAAATTCTCTGCTTTGATGGGCACCTTTAACCTGCCTTCCTGTGACCTTATATCGCGCAGAGTAAGGACTCGTGACTTAGTGGCTGTGTTTCATTTCCACCATCCCCAGAAGGTGTTGGGTACTCTGAATTCAATGTCTCTGTGTCAACTGCAGGGCATGCTTCTGAGACAGCAGGGTCCACTTCCTTGGTGAAGAAAGTGAGGCCTCTTGCACTAATTTCAGACTTTACCACATCATGCTTTGACAGACAAGCCACGTGAGCTTTGCTTCTCCATGGAGCCAAATTTTCAGGATAACCTAGTATAGACACATCAGGTACATCAGAATGTACAAAATTCAATTTAATCGTTGCATCCCTTTTCTCAAGGTAACATGATTCTGATTGTTTAGCAACCTTAAGACTCTTCCCAAATGGAATGGGCCGGTTTACTTGTGCCCACAGGATTCCATGGAAATAGTCAATGATAGGCCAAAATCTTTTTAGGAGGTCACTTCCAATCAAGAAATCACCCCCAGTTCTATCAGTGATATACACCGGGTGGTTGACTTCCATCTTGCCAAACCTCAATTTTAGCCACACTTTACCTAGGGTCTGTTGAGCCCCCCCCCCCATAACCTACTACCTGTAAGCCATCAGAGAGGGTTCTTAACACCTTAGAGTCACCTACTGCATCAACCAGTTTGTTATAAATGCTTCTGGATATCAAGGTAACTTCCGCTCCAGAGTCAACTAAAGCTTCATGACTTGGGCTGTTTCCAATGTTGATATCAAAGTAAAACCTATCTGCCCCCCCTCTAGGGATTAAGTTGCCCAGGTAGAATTTGCTTTTCTTAACTCCTGGCAACATGGTAGGTTTACTGTGACACTCTACACTGCCTGCAGCAGTAACTTGGGATACCTCTAGGGTAAGGTTAGGTTTTGCATTAACACTCTCATTTTCCAATTTCATAACAGTTTTATTATCATTGTCAATAATTGCAATTTCATTAACCTGGAGAGCATTAGGAAGGACAGAAGGCTGTAGTCACTGGCCATTATTATTGGTTCCACTGTTGCTTGAAGTTGCAGATGGGTTCTGTACAGGTGAAAGAAACCCAGAAGGCAGAGGAGGAGGGGGGACCAAATGCTGAAGCAGCAATTTAAAGTCTCCCATCTCCTCCTTTATTCCCTGTATTTCCTCCATGACTGGGGAACCAGGTTGAGGTCTGTCTTGGAACCTATAACCATCTTGCCCATTGTTATAGATTGATGCCCCCTATAGGCACCTCTACCACCCCATAGGCATTATTTTATCCTCTGTAGTATCCTCTCCCATACACTTGGCCACGTCCTCTACGAGGATCATAACCTCAATAAGAGGGTCCTTGGTTTTGGTATGGCTGAGGCTGTGGGAATTGCTGAGGGTTTGATAGAACTGTGACTCAGGGCCAGGTGGTGGAACCATCACTGGGGAAGCTTGGGCAGGGTTGGTAGGTTGGATTACTACTGTGGGGTCAGACACAGCCTTAGGCTGCTATACAGCTTTTCCAGGTTGAGTGTTGTTACCTCTTTTCTTCTTTTGTCTCCTGTTTTTTGGGGTAGATAGCTCACCCCCTTCCACAGCCAAAGTATCTGAGGTAGGTACCTCAGAAACTTGGACCTTGGGATTGGGGCCCCCTCCCTTTTTCTGTGGAGGAGAGTCATCACCTCTTCCAGAGTCCCAGATGTATTCTGCCTGTCTGGCAATCCAGTGAATGTCCCTGGACTTCTTGTTAAGCTCAAGTGCCAATTGTGTCCTGATAGCAAGGGGTAAACCTTGGTAATATACATCTCGGAAGTCATCTGAATCACTGTCTGAGTGATCTTCTGCTCCAAAGTACACATCCTTTAGCCTGCAATAACATTCCTTAGGACTTTGATCAGCCCCACACCGCATTTGGTAGGCTGCACGTCTGGCTGTCCCCTTAGTGCGATATTTACCAAATTCCTTTTTCAGTAATTTATATAGTTTGTCAGGTTTGTTCCTACTTTCTCTAAACGTTCTTGACCACTCTGCTCAAGGATCATCAACAGACCACCTAATCACAAAACTCTGTTCTCCCTCATCAGTTATGCACACAGATTCAAAACACTCTTTTAGTTTTCGAATATGATGCTCAGTGCCTCCTTTCGCAGATTTAGAACTATATCTCTCACCTACCAGTTTCAAAGCTTGAGTAACAGTTTTTGATTTTAAATACCCCTGTTCCTTTTCAGAAATCTTTTTATTTTTTTTTGGACCCATCAGATGAGTCACCTTCAGAATCAGAGCTTCCTTTTTGCTTAATTTTATATCTCTTTTTATGTTTATCACATGGTTTCTCTTATGAACAGGAATATTAGTTTTCAGGGGAGGAGTCATCTGAGCCAGATTCCTCAGATGCATTTATTCTTGCAGGATTTTTACTTTTGCTTTTGGTATCACCATTTTGGGCCTGTAAATCTCTGACTTTTTTCCTAGTTTATAGAGGTGTTGCTCCAAAATGGTACACCACTCTTTCCATTGGCTAAGAGGTGTCTTCCCTGTCTGCCCAGTGTTTCTGATCACTTTCATATTGCTCCCTTACATTATTATACATTTGCACCATTTCATTTAGCTCATTGGTAACCTGTTCATTAGCATGCTTTAGTTTTTGCTTTTTCCCTTTCCAAAGCTGTGCCCCACTCTTTGAGCTTTTCATTAGTCTTTAATATTTTGGCCTTCTCTGCCTCTGCAGCTGAGCACTGCTCTATTAGCTGTTTATTCAAGTTTTTCAAGGCAGCAATGTCGGTCTTCAAGTTGATTAGGACACTGTCTCCATCAGATATTTTTACGTTACTTACATCTAACTGTTTTTCTAATAGCTCAACTTGGCCTGTGAATTTACTACATTCTGGTGATTTTTTTTTTGTAGTTGTTCCCTTAACTGTCTTGCTTCCCTTGCTAAACATATTTGCTCATGATTTAACTGGTCAATTAGCTCTAAATATTTTTCATTCATTCTTTCAAGATTTTTTATTCTTTCCTTTTTACTCATAACTGAAGACTGGGAAAATACTGGAGAATGTATCACTGCTTCAGATTTTATAACTTTTGCACATAAACCTTGCACTGACATGGTTTTTGTAACAATAGTCACTACTTTAACAATAATACCCTTTAAACAACAATGGTAATCACAATGCTTATGTACTACAATTTTAAACAAAGAACCAAATCTTTTCCTTGAGATACTTCAAAAGTCCTTTTCCTTGCAGCTTTCCTGACACATAATTACTTCTTTCTATGTTTTTTCATTGTCTAGGGGTAATTCTATCTTTAAATCCTCGAAAAACAAGAACAGAAAAATATTACTTATTTAATTTAGTAACTTGCAAACAATAACTGCAATAATATTTATTTCTCATACAACCTAAGTGTAGGCTGTTTTTCAGTAACAATCATCCCGGGCGAGCCCCCAAAGATGTTGGAACAAAGGCTTATAATATCACTTTTTATAATGATACACTTGGATTCACCTCGGGCCTTACCCAAAAATTATTTCATAAATTACCAGAAATAATTATTCACATGTGATATTATCCTATGTTCTCCAGATTCAAAAATGATGGTGAAAAACACTGTTGCCACACTTTGGATAATATAAGAGATAAATATATTTTATTCACATATGTACAAGTCCTAAATATTCATAACTAGCATAAGTATCAAGCATAATAAAGTAATGTAAACATAAACTGTAATGTAAACAAAACAGATTTTAGAAAATCAAATAAATCATATAAAACAAATAAATTTTAGCAAATAAGCAATGTAAATGAGTAAGCACTATTCAGCATAATAAATCACAGTTTATACTATTTCTTTAGCATACTTATAAATAGCATGACCTTTTTTTCCTATGAGAACTTGCAATTCATTACACTAGTGTTTCAGATTATCTTGGTATGATACGTGCTTGAACTTTATAGCATGAAAAGGGTATTTTCTTTAGATTTAAATTCAAGCTTAACCATACACCCAAGGTTTGGAGCTAAAATGCACTAAGTTATCATGACAGATAGCCAAGTAAATACTAATAGTAGGATAAAGGAATACTTGTGTTTTAGTTATCTGTAGATGTGGTCTTCTACTTTTTAGCTTTCAAAGTCTTAGTAAGAACTTTTGGCTTTGGATGACAAATGTCCTTGGTGGTGAGTTTGGCTTTAGTCTGCTATCTTTTTTCCTTGAACCTGGAACTGTAGAGCCTTTTGACATCAATTAAGCAATGCAGGCTGGATCCTTCTTGCTTGACATCACAAATCATCAAAATTCACTTCAGGATTTAATGGGAAAAATCAGACAAGATTTTAGCAGTTTAGCACAGTCCGTAGAAAGATCTCTCCCTGTGGACAGCAATGTTGTTTTGGGTAACTGGAATCTGTGACTCTTTTCTGTTTCAGTTCATTTCTGCTTTTAAACCTGCAACTCTGGACTCGCTGCTATTCAACAGCACTGCAGACTTGCTGGCTGGTAAATTCCAAAGTCAGTCTCTTGTTCAGGCTTTTAACAGAAATTCCAAAACATTACTTTTAGTCCAAATTCTCAGTATGTAAAACATCGTCCTTGCTAAATCCAATACTGGAAGGAAGTCCTTTCTGTAACAGTCAGTTTCAGCAGCTGGACCTGTGGCAGAGTTGTACAGGGTTTCAGGCTGGTTTAGCACTCCTTGCGGTGGCAATGTTAAAGCCAAAGTAATGTTCCCAGCAAGTGTGGTTTCAGGCTTTTAGTCTAGAATAAGTCCAAGCTCATCCAAAATTGTCATGACATTGAACACAGGTCTTCACACACCAAAGAATTAAGCAGTTCTAGGCTGGCTTTTCCAGCATCCCATTTATGTCCCACTTACTGGGCGACATCACCATCAAGTTATGATTGGTCTGAGCACTCTTTGAGGATGTTCCTGTTTGCCCCTCCTAAGCCATTTTTTTCCAATATGGCCTCATCCTAAAAACTATTTTTGATATAAAACAACTATTCTTTCTTGCTTCTACATGCACCTTTGTACATACATGACTTACATTTTTAGATGCAACTAAAGGAGAGGATTTATTTGAGACCAAACATGATGGTGTCAATTCTAATATAAAATCTATAATTTATAAAAGCATTATAAAACTTTTTCCTTTATAGATATCTAAACGTATTTACAGATTTCAGAAGCACATTTTTTTCCTGTTTAAAATGATGTTATGTTGGCATACCTGCTATCATTAGAACTGTGTAAATTTAATAAAACTTCTTTAAAACAAGGATCTCCTTTGTTCAAAATAAATGAACTGTGACCTTATGTAGCTATCCAGAGGCTTATAATCCACCCGACTAGTTGTTTCAATTAGATAAACACTTCCACTCTCATTTCATTGAAAAGGTGGCAAGGTCAGCTTACTATAGACACCAAAAGTGTCAATATATTTTAAACAGTTTTGAGCCTACAGATTTTTGTAAATAGCTCACAATACTCTTTGTTGATGGGTTTAAAATGTACTCACTGGACAAGTAAATGCATTTACAATAACCTGTATAATTTTGAAATGTATCAGAGTTTTTGTATATTTTCTATAAATAAAAGTCTTAATTTCCTAAAGCCAGCCTAAATCTATGTTAACCTCTGAGATGTGCTCTGGCTGGTACTGAAAAACAAGGTTGTAAATTATGTCAAGTTTCAAGCTCTTCTGCTACTAATTGGAAGAGGCAATTCAATTTAAACAGACTATCCCAGAAACACTTTTTTTTTCTGAAGTTGACCATGTATGCTGTATTCCCTTTTCATGGTATCATTCTTCCATTTCAGTATTCAATCCTTAAGCAGCATTGCTCTTGTTTTAGAGATCATTTAAATATTAATTTGAACAGAAACATTTATAGGACTTAATAATTAAGCCAATATAAGGATATAGAATAACAATTAAGAATATAATAATATCATAATAAAATATTTAACTCAAATTAGTTCTGTTCCTACACTACCAATGCCAACACCAGCAAGATGACATTTGGCATTGACAAATGCTTGTTTACATTAACTCCACCTTCAGGGCAGCTGAACCCAGCTAGCATATTGCCCATGTGAAGCATATTAGAAGACACCTTGGAAGAAACAATATTACTACAGTATTTTTTTCTTTTCTGTCTTGGAGGTCAAACCAGAGTCAGGAGGTTGCTTGGATGGTGGCTTCTGCAGTGCTCTATACCTCGGACCATGTGGCAGTTTGATAGCCTGTTTCCAGCTGGTGAAGCACACAGTAGCCCGGTTGATTGCCAGACATTCTTGCAACCAGCATTTTTCCCCTGTGCTGTGGATGTTGCATTGGCTGCTAATGAGGTCTGTCTCTATGCTGCTGGCCCTGTTCTCACTTATCCAGGGTAGGCCCCTTGATGGTCTCCAGATCCTGTTTAAAACTGTCTGGGGACTGGGAATTTTTAGTGACAGCATTCTTGGTGTGGAATTCATTGCCCTGCTATCTTAGGGAGGCCCCCTTGGTTGAGGTTTTTGAGAAGAGGCTTAAACACCATCAGTGTCCCCTGGCCATTCTTAATTAGATATTTTGCTGTTGATGCTGAGCCAGCCATATTAATTACTATATTTAATATTCTGGGTCATTTATAAATAATTCACTTCTTTACCTTGATAGGGTGGGCATGGGAAACAATGCTTGAGATAAAAATATAAAACTGGCTAAAAAGTTTTAAAACAATTTTTGATTTTCCTCTTATTTTTAAGTCTTTGGTCCAATGACTCCTTCTGGCTATCATCACCTGAAAACAACAGAAGGGTTCCCACAGAAGGAGCAGATGTGGTCATCCCAGCAGGTAAAGAAAGACTCAGTTGACTGTCCAGAAACAATTCAGAACCTGCAGTGGCTTCCTTCTTCAGTTATCTTTTTTCTCAGATGGTTGTTTTTTAAAATGATGATGTTTCAATTGAGAGGCCTTGTGGAAAACCCAGTTTCAGAATAGGAGAATAGGACCAAGATTAACATATAAATGTATACAATAGGGGTTAGCACATACACGGAGACATAAATCCATGTATTCTCACCCCCATGGAATAAACAGCAGATGATGTAGCCACTATGTATATAAATACCATTTATAGACATAGTAGCTATGTCATCGACATTTATACACACACTGGATATAGCATGCCCCCCCAAACCAGCACTTGATGCACATATTCACCTCAAGATTGCTGGCTCCAAGTGTACTCCATAAATCTGCACAACATATGGGATACCCCTTTCATTGTTCAAGCCCCAACTCTCTAATTCCTCACTCTTAAAACCCATGACAGAACATAAATCCAGCACTTTTCCTTTTCTCCACACATTACAAATCACCAGCCTGGACAGTTAACCACACTGCTCCTCCACTCTCCAACACCTCGATGAAAACCCTCGCTCCAGTATTCAGTACAGGATGCCGCCCACACACCAACCTGACCACAACCTCATTCACCAGCACAGCAAAACAAAATCTTAAACAAAAGAACACAGCAACACAAATAAAAAAAAATCCTGCTAGCACAAACCTCACCCAGTAACTCGGGAGAACCGAAAACAAAGCTGCCATCTTATGAGAAGTCTCTGGCCCTCCACATACAAAACTTAGCCACTCATAACACATGCTCTAAGCATAACTATAGTGACTGCATAGCAACGACGCTAGCAACCCTACCAATCAGCCTAATGTGAGAATGAGCACAAAAATGTTCCACTTATTTAAAAAAATTAAAACAAACTTTACATACACACACAAAAAAAAGACACAACAGCACTAACTGGCCCTATTGTATAAATCAGATACATGATTGCCAGCCGTTGAATACACTATTTATGTGAACTCGCCCAGAGTGACCTCGGGAACCATCCTTCATTGCTCCACTTCGCTCCGCCACTCATGAGGTTACTTGATGTCACTCTGGGCTTGTTCATATAAATAGTGTATTCAACGTCTGGCCATCATGTGTCCTTTATATATATACATGCTGTTATGTATGTATTAATCCCTTAAGATTAATATATACATGCCAACAAAATAATTGAATCCTACAATAATTAAAATAGATCACATAAGAATATAGGCTCTCTACAATGAAACTCAACCAATGAGCCACCCAGTTTGTTCCTTGCCCTCCCAGTAGTTTCAGCCATACTATTTTAAAATTCAGCTGTGAATTGTGCTGACCGAACACAATATGGTAACAATTCTGCTAATGTGGTATCTTGATGATACTGTGGTAAGGGGAAGGGCTGATCTTCCTGGACTAAAGTCTTCACCATTCATTTACACTATTGGGACTATGCTGGAGGTGCTAGGACACAGTGGGAGCCAAAAAGCTTCAGGTTGGCCGGCATCTAGGTAGGACCGCACATGCATGGCACTGTGAGACTGGCTCACGCCTGTGTAGGCTATCTCAATCTTGATCCTCCTACTGCTTCAGTGACGATGTTGCTCACCCGCCATGAGTCAAATCTTCATGTCTATACAACAGCAGCTATTTCGTCATTCAGTATTCACTTAAGTTACTAGTTTTAGTGGTTTTTTTCTTATTTAAAAAAAGTATAGTTGAAATTCTCTTAGTCTGCCATCAATGGAGTTGACCATGGACAGTATTGGTGATGGTAGGTAGAATTCACTTGAAAGCTGTTCTGGCAGTGGGGCTGCATCCAGTCCACCACCCTTTGCAGAGGGAGGGTTTGACTACAGGCAGTCCACTGCTCACAAAGGAAGACAGTCCATTTGAAAGCACAAAAAGAAGCGGGCCTGTTCCCAATCTCGATCGGGGATCCGGCACCACTCAATCCTGAGTTCTTCTTCTTCCTCTTGTCGGTCAAAGAAGAAATGGTATTGCTCGAGGTTGCCTCTGGTAGGTCTGCGAGGGGTCATCAGTAGCAGTGGTGATAGGCCTACTCTGATTCCTTTGGAGTCTCTGGTGGCCTCCCTTCTTAGCGGCTATGATCTTCGACACCAGAGCCCCTCTCTGTCCTCTATTGGGGCTTCTGGTTAGCAGTTTCATCACTGGGCCATTCTTATGGAGCAGTGGGTGCAGCTTCTGTCCTGGTTGGCTTTGCCAGTGGACCCAGTTCCGGGACCTTTGGGCTTTGGAGCCACTGGGCTGTGGCCGGGTTGGTCGGGCCAGGATGTGTGCGTGGTGCCCTCTCTGATGCTAGTGCAATAGACGTCAGCTTCATGTGTCTTCCCACTCACCTTGTTTCCTCAGTGGACAGCACATGTACCGCTTTCCTCTTCCCTTTCTTTTAAGTCTTGCAGGGGTTTGCTGGTGACACCGCGACCTTCAGCTGGGCCGAGGGCAGCATGGGGGGGTCTCAGTGCCTCGGCCAGCACCAGTGTCAGTGCTGTGTTTGATGCCAGGGTCCTCAATGCCTTTCCCAGTTGTGGGGTCTCCCATGTTTTCCTGCCTAGGCATGCCTTTAAAGGTCTTTCAGAGGTAGAAGTGGAACTTGATGAGTCTGACCCTGACTTGCTTTTGTCCAAAGATGCAGCAGATCACTCATTTTATGGTCTGGAAAGCAAGACCTCTGTATCAGCTGAGCCTGTGGTGGAAGACCTTTCTTCCAGTCTCTGCTCAGGAATATAGTGTTCACCTTAACTCTGCAGATTTCCTCTGTGGATCCAGGCAAACTTTTATGTCTTGAGTTCCTACATGTCCCTGATATTCCTGTGGACCTAACTGTGCTGGAACCCACCTCCTTTGAGATTCTATCTCAAGCAGCGTGGTACTGGCCAGCACTTATCCCTTCTCTGGCCTAGTGTATAGATAGGAAATATGCCCCCCAAAAGACAGACCTATTCTAACATCTCAGCCTTTTGTGGATGCTCTTGTGGTGCTTGCAGAGAACGATAAAGCCATTCTTCCTTAGAAATCCACAGCATGGCCTGTAAATAAGGAATCTTGCAAGACTGACACTTTGGGGAAGCAGCATTCACAGCAAGAACCTTGGGTATGCCAATTGCTAGTTACCTGGGCCATTACTCTCAGTACGAGTACACCCTGTGTACCACACTCAAATCAATGGTCGAGAAACTCTGGGAATCTGACACTGACATGGAGCTACTTCAGACCTTCACCAGGGGCACAGAGTCCAATAATCAACAGCTGAAAGCTTCTATGGAGGCCTATGACACTGCTTCTGGGGCAGCTGCTGCTAGGATTTGTATACGGTGATGGTCCTGACTCAGAATATCAGGTTTCTCAACTGATGCTCAGCAGAAGGTGATGAACCTCCCCTTTAATGGTGCTTACCTGTTTGGCCTTCAAGTTGAACAAGCACTGCAGGCTGCTCAGAAAACCAGGACTGCCTTTAAAACAGCCAGGTTGGCTCCTGCAACCCCTCAGAGGGGCAGGAACATTCATCAGTTTTGTAACAGGCAGCCCTTTCTAGGTAAAGGCTGAGGAGCCTTCAGTAGAAACCAAACTCTTCAGCTACAAAAGAAATGCAGCAAAAGGCACAGGGCCCAGAAGTGCCGAGTGCCACCCTCTGAAAATCCAGCCCAGGTCCCATCTCAGCTGCCCAAGGTGCACACCTCTATAGCAGTAGGTGGGCATCTGGCTCAGTTTTACAACCAGTAACAGTCCATTATAATGGACAAATAGGTCCTCAGGATTGTCTGGGAGGGATACTCTCTAAATTTCACAGATATTCCCCAAGATCTTCCACCCAAGCAACAGCTCAGCCTGTCCACCGCTTAGTCAGACCTTCTTACTACTAAAACACAGGGCCTCCTAAGGAACAGGGCAGTAGAAGTTGTTTCACTGGCAGGACGGAACACAGATTTCTACTCCCATTACTTTCTGATTTCAAACAAAACAGGCAACATTCATCCAATTCTTGACCTCAAAAAGTTAAACAAGTACCTGTTCAAGGAGGGGTTCAAGATGGTCTCCCTAGGAACTCTATTACCACTGATTCATCAGTTCAACTGGCTGGCATCCATGGATATGCAGGACACCTACCAGTGCATCCCAGTGCATGCAAGTCACCACAAGTATCTCCGCTTTGTGGCCCTGGGTCAAAACCACCAGTTCAGTGTCCTGCCCTTTGGGCTATCCTTAGCACCTCAAGTCTTTACAAAGTGCTTTGCAGTTCTCACAGTGCAACTCAGAAAACTTGGCATTCAAGTCTTTCCTTACCTGGACAATTGGCTCTTAGCGAGCTCATCCAGGCAGGAGACACATGAAGCAGTGGCCACAGCTTCTCAGTTCCTCACTTCCATGGGGGTTCTTCTTAATCTGGAAAAATCTCAGTTTCAACCCTCCCAGCAGCTCCTCTTCATGGGAACCCTCCTGGATACCTCCAGGGCAAGGGCTTTCCTTCCGGAGGACAGAAGAAATGACATTCTCCAGATTGCTTGCTACGTCAGGGAGAACAGCACTGTTCAGGGCCTATTGATGCAGTGGATGTTGAATCTCATGGCATCATCCATCTTCATGGTGCCTCTGACCCAGCTACACATGAGGACCACACAATGGATGCTCAGCACACAGTGGTCACTGACCACATGCCCACAATCCTTCCACATAAAAGTGACAGAGTGCCTGACAAGGTCACTTGCATGGTGGACCCAGGAAGACAAGCTTCTGTAAGGTTTACCCTTTGCCCCATTGGATCCTCAGATCACCATCACTATGGATGCATTTCTGATTGGTTAGGGAACTCACTGTTAAGACCTCCATACTCAGGGAGTGTGAAGCCAGGAGGAGTCTCATCTACACATAAATCTCCTGGAGATGAGAGCTGTCCTATATGCTGTCTGAGCCCTGAAGGATGGTTCTCTGTCACAAAGTAGTTCTCCTTCAGATGGACAACAAGGCTGTGATGTATTACATCAACAAGCGGGGTGGAGTGCACTCCTACCTTCTGTGCAGAGAGACCATGAGGGTGTGGGAGTGGTGTCTCGAGCATGATGCATTAATTCAGGCAGTCTACCTGCCAGGAATTCAGAATGACCTAGCGGATCATCTTAGCAGGATGGAGGTCGATACACATGAATGGTCACTCGCACCAGATGTGCGCAGTTGCTATTCTATGAGTGGGGCAGTGCAGACCTGGACCTTTTTATGTCCCCACTCAACGAAAAACTGCCTCTATTCTGCTCCAGAAATTTAGAACCTGGCGTTTTCTGTCAGGATGCATTTGGACTGTGGAGGACAAGATGCTTTCTGTATGCATTTCCTCCTCCTCTTCTATTAGTTCAGAGGGTACTGCTCAAATTGGAGGCACAGGGGGATAGGATGATTCTCATCACCCCTTACTGGCCTCGGCATATATGGTTTCCATTGATCAACAGATTGTCAGAAGTCCCTTCAAGGCAACTTCCTCTATGAACAGACCTCCTGACACAGGGGCCTGTGGTCCATCTGAACCTGCACTCCTTTCATTTCTATGCTTGGCTCCTGAGGAGATAGAAGTGGGTAGGTTTAAGGCTTCTCAGAGAATGTCAGAAATCCTATTGGCAGCATGTAAGCCTTCCACTAGGAAGACTTACACAGCTAAATGGAAATGCTTCTCTACTTGATGTTGCAAAATCCCTTCTGCACCCATTTTGTTGCCCACTGACTAAGATGTTGGAGTACCTCTTAGACCTGTCAAATGCAGGACTGCAATACTCAATGGTGAAGTTACATCCCAGTGCAATTTCTACCTACCATGCGCTGATACGGAACACGATGTTGGCTCAATTACCGCTAGTCAAGAGATTCCTTAAAGGTATCCTGCACACTAGACCTCCAGTCAGGAAACTGGAGGCTGCGTGGGATATTAACCCCATGCTAGATATGCTCACCCGTAAACCTTTTGAGCCTCTAGTCACTTGTGACTTGATGTTTCTGACCTGGAAGACTGCCTTTCTTAGTGGCCGTTACTTCTGCTCACAGGGTTTCTTAAATCCATGCCTTGGTCACAGACCCTCCCTATACTGTCTTTCACAAAGACAAGGTAGTACCGCATGTTCACCCTAAATTCCTACCCAAGGTGATTTCAGAATTTCACCTTAATCAGCCCTTGGTTCTCCCTACTTATTTTGCCAACTTCCAGACTGAAGGGGAAACCACTGTTCACTCCCTGGATGTCAAGAGGGCTTTGCGATTCTTCATCGACAGAACAAGAGATTTGCAAATCCAAGCAACTCTTTGTATCATTCAGCATGGCCCAGCTGGGTCAGCATGTTGCCATGAGATGCATTTCTGCGTGGTTAGTGGAATGCCTTCGCCATTGCTATTCAATGGTGCACGTAAAATTGGAAGACTGTGTTTACTCACACTCTACCAGAGCAGTCGCAGCTTCCCTGGAAGAGATTTGTAATGTGCCCATTGCAGATAATTTGCAAGTGGCTACTTGGAGCTTGGAGCATATCTTTGTAAAGCACAATGCTATGGATGTTCATGCCAGACAGCATACTTCATTTGGCAGGATAATCCTTAATGGACTGTTGTCCTGAGTGAGCTGTGCCTCCTGCCGCCCTGCTCAGGGGGTTGGTTCTTGGCTTGGTACTCTTCCAATATTGTTAATGAATGGTAGAGACTTTTAGTCCAGGAAGTGATGGAAATTACATACCTATCATAAATCTTGATCTTCTTGGATGAAGTCTTCATCATTCATTCAAACGCCCACTCACCATCCCCCCAGCTCACTAATCCTGTTTCTGGTCTTCACTCCGTCATTGGTCTGGGCTGTTAAGACATTGTTGAGTTGACCCTTCTTACACAGGTCATCCGGGCTATCTTATGCCCAGATTAGGATTGGTTTTTCCTAGGTTAGTTTATGCTGCACCTCCTTGGTCAAAAGGGTACTGAGATGGTTGTAGGGTCGATGCTAAGATAGCCTACACAGGCACGAGCCAGTGTCGCGGTGCTGCGCATGCATGGTCCTACCTTGGCGCCGGTCCTCCTGAAGATTTTTGGCTCCCGCTGTGTCCTAGCACCTCTGGCGTAGTCCCACTAGCGTGAATGAATGGTGAAGACTTTGTCCAAGAAGATCAAGAATTATGTTAGGTACATAATTTACATTTTCTGTGCCCTTGGCGGATGGTTTTGCACTTTTTGGCATTGAACCCCTACTGCCTTGCCTTTGATCACTCCTCTAGCTTCCCCAGATCCCTGCACACTGTTTCCACTCCCTCCTGTGGGCAATCTCTATTGCAGATCTTGATGTCAACAAAAAGACAGACTTTCCCCTCCAGTTTTTCTGCAATGCCTCCTATGAAGATATTAAAGAGGACAGGTCCCAGTACTGAACCCTGCAGTACCCTGCTGGTCACCACCCTATCCTTAGAATACATGCTATTTAACATTACCCTTTGTGTAATATCTGTTAACCAGTTGTGCACCCAATTTAGCATTTTGGCCCCCAACCCCAAACTGGTCAGTTTCCTAATCAGCCTTTTGTGTGGCACAGTGCTAAAGGTCTTGCTGAAGTCTATGAGAAACTTTTTTTTTAATCCTTCTTCAAAACAGATACTTCATTCAGCAGCAAACTTTGCCTTTTGTACGTATGCACTACTGGGTTCCATCTGTATGATTTTACATTTTTATATTTCCTTCCACAGGAAATGTTTTGCTACAAGGAATGGCAAATAGCATCGCTTGCGATGCCGGTGACCCACATTCATAAGTGAGCCCAGGTGTCGGAGGACTGACGGTAGGGTGGAGGACTGAGTGTCCTATGAACTACTCTCTTCCTCGGGGGGGGGCATGTGGAAGCTCCCACCGCTCGTCCGACCCCTGGTGGAAACCAGGGATCTGACAGCCAGCGTTAGCAACTTCTGCAGGTGGGACAGATGTAGGCATATGCACCACTGACTTCACTGCACATCCCACCTCCCAGGCCAGAAAACCCACCACTGTGCAGGATTACATCCGCTCCTCATTGCAGGCTCCACATCACTGACTGGGCTCTCTTTCTAGTTGACCAAATAGCCAGACTCTGCCGGGGGTTTATAAGGTGCAGTCCTAGGTGGCCCTTCCCACGGGGGAGGGGGGGATTCATTGGGGTATGTGACATGCAGGTAAGTCTCAGGGATGGCAGGTGATGGGGCTGGAAGGGCAGTCAGACTGATGGGGGCCAGTGGAGTCATGGGAGAAAAAGCAAATTTAGCAAAAAAAAAAAAAAAAATCTAAGGAATGGCAACTGCCATTTCACAGGTGTGTCAATGTTGTGCCCCATGCAGGTCAAAGTGCATTGGACTTGTCCCTAATTGATTAGTGAGTATGCAAGCAGAGTGTGACAGTGGGCACATTTTCATGGGCAGAAACTTTGTATAGTTGAAAGGACAGAAGCACTCCAATGAGAGAGTGCTTCCGTCCTTTCATTTGCATAAAGCCAGCAGGCAAGGGGCTGAGCGGCTTTATGACTTTGTGGATCATGATTCCCCTGTTTTCGTGCTTGCCTATTTTCCTTTCCTTTCCTCTCCCCTGCTGCCTCCTGCTCCTTTACAGCTTCTGCGGCATTTTAGCCGACAGTCTTCTGCCACCTCCCCCACCTCCTTCTTTCTCTGTCTTGTTCACGCTTACTATCAGAACACACAGTTCTGTTTGAGTTGCAGGCTTACGCTGTCTAGTATGTAAATAACAAGCACAATGTGCTTGCAAAAGTTTTGTTTGTAAATGCTTTCTAAACTATATCAAAAAACAGTGAGCATATGTGTTTTATTAAAATAGTATAGCACCTTGCAGGTTGACACAAATAAATTCTGCTCATTGCCTGCTGTCCGTGACAACTACAGACGAGCATGCCAGAACACATAGCTCATCATCATTTTGATATAATTCTCTGCTGTTCTTAGGTATGGTATAAAAACAATCCTCTGATGATTAGCTATGTCTGTAACTGTCAGTGACAGCAAGCACTAAGCAGAATTTGTGTGCGGTTACTGATGGATAGGGGGAGTGAATG
Source organism: Neoceratodus forsteri (assembly GCA_016271365.2). Taxonomy (NCBI): domain Eukaryota; kingdom Metazoa; phylum Chordata; order Ceratodontiformes; family Ceratodontidae; genus Neoceratodus; species Neoceratodus forsteri. The sequence continues at coordinate 414,370,038 of CM057455.1, read as the reverse complement.
TTTTGAAAGGGTTGCACAGCACCATTTCACTTATTGTTAACTGTTGACAAACTGTAAGGTGCCATATTTGAATAAAAATATGCACTGACTGTTTTTTGATACAGTTTAGAAAGTGTTTACAAACAAAATTTTTGCAACCGCATTGTGCTTGTCAATCACATGTTAGACAGCATGAGCCTGCAGGTCAAATAGGGGCAGCATGCCAGGCAAATGGACAGCCTTCACTGAGAATGTGAAGGAAAGACGCTGACACCACCACATATACTGTGCAATGAAACATTCAGCATTGACAAATGCTTGTTCAACACAGTGAATTTTCTTTTCTTCTTTCCAAGTAAAATCTGGTTAAGAAGAAAATAGCACCTCATAAACAGTAACAAAGATTGCAGGTTTTGAAAAGCCACATAGTTTAAAATATATAAGTGGAAGAAAGTTATACTTCTTTATACAAATATGAAAACAGATTTGCAGTTTCTCATTGAAATACACTGCCACATATACATCTCCCTGCAGGCCTGCATCAAAGAAAATGGCTATTATTCCCTAGATTTCCCGTCCTTTGGGGGACTAGACAGGGGTGTCGCCTGTCACCCCTATTATCTGCAATATATATATTGAGCCCTAGGCCCAGGTCATTGGAAAGACTACCAACTTTTGGAAAGTTTCAGATGGCACTGAACACTGAATTGCCTTGTATGCAGACTATGTGCTGCTATACCTGGCTGACCCAGCTGAGGCTCTATCAGGGATGTCTGACTTACTGAGACATTTCAGGGAGATCTCAGGCTACTCTACTGCCTAAATACTACCAACTCAGAGCCCCTGGGATTTCAGTTTACCCCTACTTAAACCATCAAAGAGAACGGTCCTTTCCAACAGGACCTGCAGAAGTTGAAATACTTAGGTGAACAAGTGGGCCACTCACAAGAAACGACTTTTCAAGATACCGAGCTCTGAGATTATTGTACTCACTACTCCAAGAATATCACAAGGACTGTTCCTTCAAATAGTTCATATTTTGTTAAAGTACAATAATATAAAATTGTTTGCAGCCAGTGACAGAAAACCGACCTCTCCCTTGCAGTCAACAGTTTAACACGTCTCATGCTTTCTCAAGGCTGACTCAGGGAAGCACCCAGGTGCCATTATATGTGCAAGTAAATTAAAGTGATAGGTGTATCCACTTGTAAATTCATATACAAAATATGAAAGTGCTCACTTAAACCCAATACATCATTCTTAGTTATATTTACCTAATATACAATAAAAAATATTTTTGCTCTGTAGGTGTGATACATTTTTAAAAATTATATATTGAAATCAGGAAGGGGGAAGAGGAAAATGGGCATATGGTTAAAAGTCCAAGTGATAAATGGTATCCCCTCCTATCCAATCCATTACATAAAGTGCTATAATAATTAAATAACCATAAAATAGGGGAATGAGGGAGGGGACAAATCCTCATAACTACTATTGAAAGAACATAAAGGCATTTCAATATAAGACATATCTAATACTTGTGTTTGATTTGCAAAGAAGCGAGACAGTTGAAAATATTCATTCAGTCCAGGATTTCACTAAGAACTTAGTTTAAACTTCTAAAATCAATCTGTTTGTAACGTTTTTTTTTGTCTAAATCCCCCACAGTTCCTCTGGTTCTTTTTTCAGTAGTAACTATGGGGATTTGCCTCCACCCACATTCCCCTATTTTTATGGTTATTTCATTTTCATAGTACTTTATAAGATGGATTATATAGAAGGGGATACCATCTATCACTTGGCCTTTTAACCATATGCATGTTTTTCTCTTCCCCCCCTTCCCAGTTTTTAATATATAATTTTTAAATATTATCACACCTACAGAGCACCAATATTTATTGCTTATTATGCACAAGATTTTGCCCACTGGGTGTTGTTCCCCATCAGTCTCTCCCATAGGATAGAGATTATCTGCATGGTGAGCCTTCCTAGGGCTCGTTATCTCTTTCAAAACATACTCTTGGTACTCCCAGCTTCCACCTGAATGGCCTGGAATTGGGAAATCTCCTGGTTTAACTGGGTGGGGCAGAGACCATCCATTAAACTGAAGCAGCTATTCCTCACTAGACAGTCTGATGGCCTTGTCTATCTCACCTACTGCTGTATTACTGGGCAGCACTTGTCTGATTATTACCATATAGGCACCTGGGGAGCTCATACAGTGCATGACTGGACCTAGAGTAGAAGTTATTCCCCAGCAACTTCTTGTGTCATTGGATGGCCCCTTCAGAACTTGTCACAAACCTAGGTCCATGGCTCCAGTCCCAGGTAATGGTCTGGCGCAAGGTCAGGCATCTTCTTCATTTAATTCCATTCTTCCCTATCCTGTGTCCTATAGCTCAGCAGGAAGACTTCATTCCAATTTGACTGGACCCAGGGTTCCAGTACTGGGAGTGTTACTCACTCCAGTACATTTAACAGGTTTTTATAAGACCCGCAGGCCCAGTCGTTTACCTATCTCCAGACACGGTATCCTCTATCGCTACTTACAGCTGTCACACTGTATCCTCTCTCTTCCATAAGGGGCTTGCACCTCAGAGATGTACCCAGCTATTATTACTTATTTCATTCATTTTCTTAAGAATCAGGTACAATGTCATATAATATCACAGATATATAAATATATATATATATTTTTTTTTTTATTTTGCACCTCCCCATGCGTCTTGGCCAGCATCTCCTTTGGGCCGCCTAGAACCTCGCCGCAGGCAACCCCTACTAACAATTGACACCTCATCCTGCAGCTCCCACAGAGTAAGTTGATGTAACCCCACTGTCTCCCTTCTCACTCTCCTGCCTGCTGTCATGGCTGCGGTGAAAACCGGGCAACACATGCCCACATCATGCAGAGCTGCTCATTTCTACACCATTTCTTCCAGCAAATTGAAACAGAACCAGAGGAACTATTCAGCTGACCAGTCCCACTCATACCCACATTTTACCACTTCCTGCAATACCTGAGAGGCCTCCAGGACCCAATTTCTCATGCCTTGTTGGGGATTCTGCTTACAGTAGTGAAGAAATCAATTACAAAACTCTGCCCCCCCCCCAAACAAAAACAACAAAATTGGCTTCATGGAAGTGAACAATCAACCAGATCTATCAAATGGGAAAAAAAATCACTCACCCCTTAAATGACCAAATGGAGATTTGTGACTCATGCTAGGATGGATGGCTTTTACATGTCATGAGTAAAGACACTGCCTTTGTTCCACAGAACTTTAACCAGGCACAGTTTCATTATGAAGCAAGTATGCTACCATTGAGGGCTCATTCATTATGTTCTGTCGCACCCCGAATAATTAAATGGTACCACTAATACTTGTCCCTCACACACCCCCCCCCCCGCCTGGCTGCACATCACCATATAGGGCCACAGCACAGAATATGTATTTTGTAACAATGTACAGAGTCACCTGCTCAGCATAAGAATGGCATGGAATGCCCCCTTGTCCTATAGCTAAGCGAGGGACAATTCAGTAACTAGTGATATAATGGTGTGCACTGCACTATCTCATATAACCAAGACCCGACAGAGTTAGTACTGACAAGATTTTATTATTATCTTCATGTATTGTGTGTAGACCTTGTTAAAATGCAATAAAGATTCAATTTACAAAAAAAAAAGAAAGAAAGAAATACACTGTCAGCCCAAACACAGTTGGAGACTACAATGTTTCTCAAACATTTGAAAATGTTTTGCCGTCCCACAGGATATTTATTTATTTTATTTTATTTATTGTAAAATCAGAATTACAACCTTTGAGCTAAAAGCTCATTTATAAAGGATCCTCATCGGACAGAGGGTGGGGGAACATCAAGTACATGGACAGTGGAGAAAAACAGAAGCAGCTAGAAGGCATTGTCAGTTACACATCATTAAAAAGGCTAAACAGTATTACAAATAGAAGAATGGGGAGAGACAGAATACTTTGCAAAAGCCTTCACTTAATTACATAATACAGAGGTAAACAGTCCCATAACAGATTAGGTGAATAAAGTGCAGATTCCAACTATGTACAAAGTATGAGAATTCCCAGAATGCAGCTACAGAGCTTAGATACAGTAGGTTCCCGGAGGGAACAATTAATGTGACCACCGACAAGTAAAGCCATTAAGGGAGAATAGACTACAGGCTAGATGGGTGAGGGGACAGTACAATGGTGGGTGATAGCTTAAGGGTCAGGGGGGGCTAAGCGGGGGTGGAGATGGGGATATGGATGGTCAGGAGGGCTAAGTGGGTGAGGGGGTGGGATGAATGGGGGACCAAGGGGTGGGTAGAAGGGGATTAGTGGGAGATTCTTAGGAGCCATGGGTTACCTCAACCAAGCCATATTGTGTCAGGGGGCACCAGGAGGGCTAGAAATGGTTGTGGTATTCTTTGCAGCAACATTGTACTGGAGGGGAGATGGACCTCCACATTTTAGATTATTATTTTGTTACTTTAGTCTGTCTTTGCAGAGGCTCATTCATAAGGGATATTCTGTATAAACAACAAGAACAAAAAATGTTAACAGTAGTGTTATGGTCAAAATGCTGCTTTTACTATATCATAACTAAATTAATCCTCTCCTTATGTCATTATTCATAATCATTATAAGGAAAAGCAAGTTAAAGAGTCTCTTTTTCAAACTGTCTACTGAGGCTTGGTGTAATGGGTTTCAATGTATCACATACATAGTTATTTTTAACCACAAGTAACCAAGTTAAAAAAATGTATTGCAGGAGTGTGTGTTGTAGCAGACGTAGATACTCCTTTGCAAAGACTCACAATTTATGGGACTCTGGTACTGAATGATACTGTTGCCAGTAATAGAACATCTGGAAATACTTCAGCATACAGGAACGTAGTTCTGAATGCAACCTACATCTCAATACAGGTAAACATAAAATAAGGCATATTAAATCAGCGGTGCAATGAAAAATGTTTTTTCTAAAAAAGCTAGTTTCACCTTCATTTAAGAAACCTGTCAATTGTTGCTGTCTAAATTCTTCTTATTCTGTTCCCCATGAGACTGTTTTATTTGTTCAGCCCTAACTCTTGTCAGGTCTACAATGCTATTTCTATGCAAAATGTGGCAGACATATTTTTTTCTCGAGGAAAAAAAAAATCCTAAAAAAACATCATACTCAAATTTTGGTTGAATTAGGAAATTGTACCATCAAATTAAACTGGAAGATGCCTGGAATCTTTTATAGTGGAAAGAAGTAGGGTCAAATTTTTTGCCCAATATCATTGTATTTGCATTGCTGCTTTTAGTATCCCAAATTAGAACAAGCATTTGTCAATGCCGAACATTTGCTTGCAGGTATGTGCAGTGGTGTGTGGCACTTGGACATGGCTTAAAAATCAGTGACAAAGAAGTAAAATGAGGGACACAGTTCAACAATTGGTTCTATCCCCTGAAGCAGGCAACGTAAGAGTATTGGTGTAAAATACTTTGGGCCCAATTCTAGAAGCTTGGTGCAAGTCACTGCCAAAGGTCAAGAGAAGGGGGAATTGAACTAGTCTAGAAATATTAATATATCCCCCTGCAATCTGATTTTTATAGAAACAACAACTTATGGGTTTAGTGAGACTAGAAAACAAAACAGAACTATTGTGATAGACAGGTCCAGCCCAGTAAAATTGAATCGAGTGTCACAAGCTTGTATGTATCACTAAATTACAGGATATTGCTAATTTGCTGGCAGTATAGCCTAGAGGTTAGAGTAACGGGCTGTGAATAAGCTTGGTACATCCTGGATGATCCAGCAGACCACACCTGGATTTGATTCTCACAACCTCCACTTGCATACTGTGTGACTCTAAGCAAGTCACTTAACCACTCAGTGCTCGAGTTAGAAATCCTAATGCCCAGGGCATTTGCTGGTATTTGCACTATAAATTTTCAACATGACCTTTTTGTGACCCCCACCTCATAAAAGCAGTTGGGACCTCTGCTCATGAACAGTGACACTGTGATTTTTGTTAATCTGTCCTGAATGTTGATTCCCCACAGTGACCGTGCCATTCTGTGCCAGATCTGCGAAAACACAGTTCAGGCAGAATGTGAAAAATGACAGCTGTACCATCCATAGGGAGGTGTGAAGAGATGGGAATGTTGAAAATCTGTAGTGAAAATATTAAAAATTCTCAAACATACGAGCGTATGTGGAAACTGTGGAACGCATGCTCATAACACAGTCATTTCATGGACTTCTTTTACCAGATTTTCAACATAGGCATTTTGTGACCTCTGCTCATGAACAGTGTCACTGTGATTTTCTTAATCTATCCTGAACATTGATTTCCCACAGCGACCACGCCATTGTGCGCCAGATGTGTGAAAACACATTTTGGGCAGTATGTGAAAAATGACAGCTATACTGTTCATAAGAAGGTGTGCAAAAATGGCAATGTTGAAAATCTGGAGTGAAAATATTACAAATTCTAGTAGTTATGAGTGTGCGTGGAAACTGCGCAATGCACGCTCGTAATATAGTCATTTTGTGGACTTTTGTCACCAAATTTTCAACACAGGCATTTTGGGACCTCTGCTCATGAACAGTGTCACTGTGATTTTCATAATCTGTCCCAAATATTGATTTTCCACTGCAACTGCCCCATTGTGCGCCAGATGTGTGAAAACACATTTCAGCCAGGATGTGAAAAATGACAGCTATTCTGTTCATAAGGAGGTGTGAAAAAATGCCAATGCTGAAAATCTGGAGTGAAAATATTACAAAAGCTTGACGTTATGAGTGTGCGTGGAAATTGCGCAATGTACGCTCGTAACACAGTAATGTTTTGGAATTTTTTCCATCAAATTTGCAACATAGGCTTTTTGGGAGCCCACCTCATGAACAGTGACACTGTCATTTCATTAATCAGTCCTGAAAGGTGATTCCGCACAGTGACCGCAAAATCACCTTTCAGGAAGGAATAGCCACATGACAGTGATTTAATTCATGAGGTGGGGTCCCAAGAACCCCATGTTGAAAATGTCGTGCCAACATTTGCAAAAATGTTCGAGATATCAACCTAAGTTGAAAAAAAAACATTAATGCCATTATATAGCTTACCGGCATTTCTTCAGTTTGATGTCGGTTCTGAAGAGTGCAGACGTGTTCCTGCTGTGGGCTCCCCTGTCGGCAAATGAACTGGGGAGGGGGCATGCCGACAGGGGGATTGGGCACCCCCGACATCGGTGGGGAGAAATTGGGTGATGTCAGTATGCTAAATACTGACACGATACCACCGCTGATTGCAGCAGTGATTTTCTTTGAACTGAAGACCACTGCAGCCCAACTGCTGTCATAGACAGCTCGTATATCCATTGGTGCAGTATGCTCATGCCTGCTACATGGAGCACTGCATTGGACAGGAGGGTCACACACCTCCAAAAAAGTCATACTGTCCCAAAATGTTCCTTACGCATGCGTGCAAGCAAACACAAAAAACGTGATTATTTCAGTAATGCAATTCAGGGTATCTTGTTCAGCTTTATTTGTATATGGTCTCTACCAGACCTAAGAGCCTCAACACATAAGCTAGGCATTGATTTCATCCATACTCATTTTGGCAGGCAAGGGATCAGCAATGAGAACTGAAGACTACTGTGTAGTCCAGAAAGGGGAACCAATTTCTTTAAGACCCATATTAAACATAAACCTTTATTATTCTGATACTGACCTGGTAGCTGTCAGAGATGTTGCCAGCCTCATACCACAAATGGTACATGACTGTAGCAGGGTGCTCACTGTTCAGAAAGGACAGAGCAAGGGGCAGGGGAGAGAAAGTAGCGCTGCATGTAAAAGAGGGGATACAGGCAACTGAAATATACAGCCTAAGGGAGTCAGGTAAACTACAAACCCTGTGGAGGCAAGCAGCAACAGGGAATGAGATCCAAATAAGGACTGGGGTGGTCTACAGACCACTTGATCAGAATCCAAGGTCAGGCAAGGAACTGGGAAAGATGCTTAGGGTGGCTACCAATTTAGGTGAGGTACTGGTATTAGCAATGGACTTTTAACATGCCAAATGTACTGTAAAGTGCCAAATTTGGCAAGTACTAGGAATTAGTGCCTGGTGGATGCATCCCAAAAGGCACTGCAAGTTCAGCTAGTTCAGGGCTCAGCAAGGGAAGGGAATCTGCTGTACCTGGTATCTGGTAACAGTGAGAGGATCCAAAATGTAACAGTCCTGGAACCACTTTGTTCCAGTGACCACAGAACAGTGATATTGGAGGTTTAGCTAGAGATCACCAAATGGGGACAAACACAGTAAGGCGATGGGACTTTAAAAAAGTGTTTTTTTGGCCAGATGAGGGAACATTTAGAAAAAAGGAGGAATATAGTGTAGGTGGAGGGAGAGAGGACAAATTGGAAGAATTTAAAATATAGAATAATGCATGGGGTGGTGTGTTTAATGAAATTTTACATGCACCCTGAGGTATTGGATGCTACATATCTCAGGTTTTATTTAAGCATCCAACACCGAGGGGTGTGTGTAAAATCTGGAATAAAACACACCACCCCATGTTTTATTTTAGTTAATTGCTGGGGAGCATTTTCTCGCCACAGCAATAATACAAAATAAAACAGTCAGTGTTCCTGTCAGGATGAAGCCTGCCTGCAGTTGGTGGCAAAGCAGCTGCAAAGCATTTCTTTTTCAGTGTTTATCCCTCCTCCCCCCCCCCCCCATTTAAACCGATAAGGATTACCTGTTTACTGAGGAGAAAGAAAATGAAACTGCTGTGAGGCAAGGATTTTATTTTTAATGCACTTAGTGCCGAGGCTGATTGATGGTGGCAGCGCTATGTAAGGGGAGCGCAAAGGGAGGTGCATGTGCAGAGTGAGGGAACCCCGGTGCGTGTTTGCCATTATAACCCACAGGTTATAATGGCGAATTATAACTGAGGTTCCCTATGGGAGAAAACACTCCCCAGTTATTATAAAGCAATTATAGAAGTGGCATAAAGCTCAGTTACAAAGGTATCAAAGGGGAAAAGAGCAAGGTGTCCAATGTGGTTTATGGCTGAAGTAAAGATGATGGTAAGAACCAAAAGCAGAGCATTCTTAAAGTATATAGGAAGCCAGTGGAAGGAGGATAGTGGGAAGTACCATAGCCAGCAGAAGAGTGAGGAAGGCCAAGGCAGAGACAGGACTCCTGCTGGAAAAGGGAGTGAAACAAGGGAAAAAAGCATTCTTCAGGTACATCCAGTAGAAGTGTATGGTTAAAGAAGGTTTTATGAAACTGAAGACTGAGGAAGGATGTGAGGAGGGGGACAAAGGCAAAGCAGGGATACTAGACAAATATTTCTAGGGACGTGGATGTCATGTACTATTCACACTTCTGGCAGATTCCTTTCCCTTTAAATCTCTGGCTGGAAGGCTTCAAGCTGGCTCCTCCCACCTACCTCGGTGGTAACTCCTTCGGCATTGCCCCATGATGTCAGATCTTCCTTTCCACTGGAAGAAGAAGGTTCCCTCCTTAGCACTCTGCATTTCAGTAGGCCCCTTGCTTTCAAAAACCAAAACCCACTATGTCTTCAAGTTCATTTTTGAATTCGGTTTGGAAATCTTTACGATCAATATGGATGACAGTTTTAAAAAATGTGACTGGGGGCAAAAGGTGTTCCGGGTGGACCTGCACACCTCATGTGTTTACTGCCTGGGCCACAAACACAATCCCCAGGCTTGAGGCCTATGTTGCACCTTGACCACAAATACTTTGAAGGACAGGCACGTTCATGTTCTTCTTGGGTGCCCAGATGAATGGGACCCTTCCATTTGCTCAAAAGATGCCTGATGGGTGATCTCCATGGCCGCGGAATCTGCTGAACAACTTGCGATCTTCGAGGAGGTAGTGGCTCAGGCTGCAAAGCATACCTCTTCGGCTTTGTCTTTTGTGACACTTTCCTTGGTGATACCTTTACGGAGGGTGTTTTAGGATTTGTGTAGGTCCCTTCCGACCCCTGGGCAGGGACCTTCTAACGGCACAAAATCTCCTAAATCATCTAAAAAAGACCCTAAAAAACAGTCTTATTGACAATCATAGGATCACAAGCACTCTCGGGCCTTAGATTCCCCGCTTCCTGGGAAGTTTTGACTTTGGTTGATCCTTTGGTCCAGGCCGCTGGCTTTAATGTCTCCCTGTCAGGCCCATCAGCTGAGACGTGCATCAACCAACTAGTCGAGATTTTTCTCAAGCCGGCTGATGCGTTGTCACAGGCAAGGGGGGATACTTCTCTCTCTAGGACTCCAGTCCTACCTATCACCTCCCAAAGAGGGTTTGATCAGCTTCCTAATGCAATCCCAAACCCTCAGGATCCCATTCCCTCAGAGGAATCCCAGCACTTGCTGGCTCCCTCTCTTTATTGACATTAGGTTCCACAGTGGCTGAGGTTGAGATCCTGTAGCCAGAGTCGAGGAGCCCTTGCCAGCATAAGGGATCTTGCTCCTGACACTTGGGCAAGCTGCGTCACTGCTATTCTTCCTCTTCTTCTTCCTCCTCGGGTGAGGAGAGGCTCTGGCACAAGATGCACTGGTGCTAGGAAGAGCTAACGTGGCAACAGCTCATACTGTTTGGAATTAGGCCAATTCTGGCCCCCATCCCAGCTGTTCTGTGGGTACAGCCACCAAGGCCCCAGCATGCTCTGATTTGGCCTGCTGCAGCCTCCCCACCCATCTGGGTGGAGTCACCCCTACTGCAGCCGAAGGAGGATCCCCTTCTAAGGACACCAGCACAGCTCCCAGGCTTTCTTATAGGCTGTTGGTCACTGTTACTCTTGATAGACCCCACAGAGTTAGTGGGGATTTGGGAGGTCGACCACTTTTCGGCGAATCTTCAGAGTCTGAGGACTCCTTTCTGCATTCTCATCTGTTAGACGTAGAATCAGGAGAGGATTTGTCTCTGAGCCTGGTTCTACATCTTTTGAGGGATTGCTATGTTTAATTTTGGAATATACCAGAATTCAGATGGAGCCCATCCAAAAAAGGACAGGTATCTTGACCGAACTGCTTGACCGAGGTGAGTCCCCTAGGGTGCCTTTCCCAGTCACCGAGGCAATTCTTGGCTCTGTTCTGGAGTTTTCGAAGCACCCTGCCTCCTGTCCTGCACCACTGGCCCATATGGCCCAAACGTATGCGGTCCCTATGGGTTCCCTGTTGGGTTTCACCCTAACATCCCTCGGCTGAGGATTTGGTTGCCGATTCGGTCTTTTGGTGCTCTGGCAATGTTGGAAATGCAGATAAACCTCCCAACAAAGAATCCAAGAAATTGGATCACATGGCCAAAAAGGTCTGTGTGACCCTCCTCTTGGCCTTTGGCAGGCAAGTTCATCCCTTTTGATGGGCTATTTCTTCCATGCCTTGCTGAGCACTTTCGATGAGGTGCTTCTCTGGCTCCCAGCTGACTTACAGACTACAGTCAAGCAAATTCAGGACCAGGGCTGTGCAGTGGCCAAACAGCAGCAGCTCAGGCGGCCATGAACATTGATGATTCCTGGGCTGGTCCTTTGTCCGCTGTGTGGTGGTCATAGGCTTGGCTGCAGATTTCACCATAGTAGCAGTTACCCAGCACAAGGTGGCAGATGTCCCCTTCCTAGGCACCAACATGTTCAGACTGGGAGTGAAAGGCCATCTCACTAGGACTGAGAAGTCCAGTGCCACCTTGGACTCTGTTACCTTTGCCCAGAGAGATTCCAAGGGCTCTAAATTTCAAAGAAAGAAGCCTTTTAGAGCTCTCTCTGCCCCTGTGGACAAGCCGTGCCAGCCTCCAGCTGAGAAAAGGGGGGGGGGGTTGTTTAACCAGGAAAGGTACACTAAGCCAAAGCTTGTTTCCAGATGTGATCTGGGAGCACAGTGAAGTTAAATGACTTGCTCAGGGTCACACAGTATGCAAGTGGATGCTATGGGATTCAAACCCAGGTCTCCAGGTTTGCAGCTCAGTGCCCTTAACCACTATGCTATACTGTGCTATACTGAGTACCAGGTCCAGGCTAGGCACCCTCAACTGAAGTTGGCTGCTTTGGTCATCCACAAACCAGGAGGTCAAGGTCCTACTACATCCTCAGCTGGTCCATCGTCTGCCTCAAATCCTGCAGTGACGGGCTGAGGGGTGCCTCCCCATGCCCATCCTATCTACTCTGGGTTCTCCCATGAGGGGCTGGCTTCACCACTTGCTTTCCATCTGGTCCGCTGTCACCATGGAAAAGTGCATCCTCTAAGTGGTTGGTCAAGGTCTGCCTCTAGAGTTCGAGATTTGCCCACCGTGCAGAACCCATGCCCCAAGGGAGGACATGGTATCCACCGACATGCTGTCAGCCCTTCAGGAAGACATCGACCAGCTCCCCCAGAAGGAGGTGGTTGCTCAAGTGCCAGACCCTCCAGTAAGCCCAGGGTCTGTTTCCAGATACTTTCTTGTTCCAAGAAAAATTGGGGGCCAGTGCCCCATCTTAGATCTGCATGACCTGAACAAGTTCCTTTGGTCACGCACCTTCAGGATGATCACTCTATCTCAGATAATTCCATCCTTGGAGCAGAACATGGGTTCTGCTCCCTAGATTTGTAGGACACTTTCTTCCATGTTCCCATCCATCTGTCCCACTGCAGGTTCCTCCAGTTCTGAGCAGAGGGGTGACTCAATGAGTTCCGGCCATACCCATTCACCTCTCCTCAGCTCCCAGGGTCTTCAACAAGTGCATTGAAGTGGTGGTAGCCTGCCTGAGATGTTGAGGGGTCCAGGTGTATCCATACCTGGATGATTGGCTGATAGCAGGTCCCCTCCATGGAGGTGGTGGAGCCATATTGGGACCTGGCCCTCCAGACTCACTTGTTCCCTTGGCCTTCTGGTGAATGAGGCTAAGTTGGAGCATGTACCTTCACAGGTGATACACTTCATCGGGGCAGAGCTCAACTCTTGCAGAGCCAGAGCTTGACTCCCAGTGGACTAGGCAGAGGCTCTCTCCTCCTCCTTTGCCTGGTCATTTCAGGTTGGGTAGTTGCACCCTGCTTGGGATTTCCTGCGCCTTCAGGATTTATAGCAACCTGCACCAGCATGGTCCATTGGGCCTGGTAGAGAATGCGCTCTCTGAAGGTGGAGCTGGCCCATCAGTGGTGTCAGTGCAAGCATCACTTCGACTAGTCGGTTACTGTGACACAGCAGATGTGGGATGTCCTCCAGTCGTGGTCAGTCCTGGAACATCTGTAGGAAGGAACCCCTTTTGTCTACCCAGAGCCGATGGTCACCGTCATGACCGATGCCTCCCTGATAGGCTGGGGTGGCCACCTGGGGGGGCACAGAGTCCATGGACTCTGGACCTCTGAGGAGTCCTGATGCCAGATCAACCTGCTGAAGCTTTTGGCAGTTTGGCTGGTGCTGACAGCCTTTGGTCCACACATTTGGGGTCAGGTCGTTCAGGTCCAGATGAACAACACCACGACCATGTACTCCCTCAACAAACAGGGTGGGACCCACTCGCTTCCCTTCCTCTGTGTATGGAGGCTCTTGGCATCTGGACCCTCGTGCTCAACATGAATATTGATTTCCTTGCCATCCATGTGGCTGGCATGTCCAATCAGCTGGCAGATGTCCTCAACTGGGTGTGCAAGACATCTCATGAGTGGTCTTTCCATCAGGAGGTAGTGCACAGTCTGTTCTGCTGGTGGGGCACCATCTGGTGGATCTCTTTGCCTCCAGCGAGATTGTAAAGCTGAGGCTGTGTTGTGCCCACCCCCTCCCCTCAGCAGGGAACACTGTGGGGGGATGCCTTCTCGAGGCCCTGGACCCCGAGCCTCCTGTATGCCTTCCCTCTCTTTTTGCTGATACACAAAGTGCTGCTCAAAGCTAGGAGGGACAAGACTCAGATGATCCTGGTGGCTCCAGACTGGCCCCGCTAGTTCTAGCACCCCGATCTCCTCTACCTCAGCTGCAGGCTCCCATGGCATCCATCTCTATGCCCGACCTGCTCTCATGCAATCAGAGGAATGTATTCCATCCAGACCTTCAATCGCTGAGCCTGACAGTCTGGTTCCTGAGCGGCTAGAATTCCAGGCTTTGGGTTGCTCCAAGGATATCCTCACCATGGTTGAGGCTTCTTAGAAGAAGTCATTCTGAAAATGCTATGCCTTCAAATGGAACCATTTCTCCATTTGGTGTCAGGGAAAGGTGCTTGGCCCTTCGTTTTGTCCAGTGGCTAGCATTCTTGATTACCTTTGGTCCTGCTCCCAGTCGGGCCTTCTGTTGACGACCCTTAAGGTACACCTGGCAGCCATCTCTGCATACCAGACGTGGGCTGGGATTCCTTCAGTGGTGCAGGTAAAGGTAGTCTGGTGCTTTTTTAAAGGCCTTGACAACATTTTCACTCTGGTGCATGAACCAGCACCACCTTGGGACATGTTGCTGGTTTCAGCAAAGCTCATGGGCAAGCCATTTGAACCAATGCATAGGTGAAACATCTCTCACCTGACATGGAAGACCACCTTCTTGGCGACTATCACCTCCGCCAGAAGGATTAGTGAACTTCAGGCACTCTCAGTGGAGTTTCCTAACTTGGTCTTCCATTTGGACAAGGTTATCATTTGCACTAACCTGAATTCTTCCCAAAGGTTGTCTCAGAGTTTTACCTTAACCAGGTAATGAATCTCCCTCTGTTCTTCATCAACCACACTTCGGAGCCTGAGCACAGGCTCCATACTCTGGACCTGAGGTGAGCACTTGCCTACTATAAGCAGCGCACGGCTGGAGTCGGGGGGAGGTTTTCCAGCTATTTGTCACCTACACTAAAGCCACACCTAGCAGTTTGGCAGCTCAATGAACAATTGGCAGGTGGATTGTATCCTGCATTGACCTCTGCTTTAGATTGGCTGGTTGTCTCCCATAGGGCTAAGGGCTCATTCCACCAAACATACCACTTCCTTAGTGGCTGCTTCCAGGGATATCCCTATCCAGGAGATCTGCATGTTTCCTCCTTGGAAGTCTGCACACGCCTTCATTTCCCATTACCACATTATCCTTGAGTCATGCCATGATGCTGGTTTTGGGGCCTTGGTTCTCCAATCTCTGTTCCTTAAGTAGGGGGTATGTGCCTTGTCCCATCTCCATGGAGAACTGCTAGGAGTTTACCAGAAGTGTGGATAGTACACCATATCCACATCCCTAGAAAAACAGGTTACTCACCTGTAACAGTAGTTCTAGGAGTGGTAGATGGTGTACATCCACACAACTCTGCCTACTTCCCCTGGCAAGTAGCACACCGAATCATGCTTCCACTGGGTAAGATCTGACATCACAGAGCGGTGCCAAGGAAGTTAACATCCAGGTGGGTGGGTGGGAGGAGCCAGGCTGAAAACCTTCTGGCCAGAGATTTAAAAGGAAAGGAATCTGCCAGAAGTGTGGATGTATATCATATACCACTCCTAGAACTACTGTTACAGGTGAGTAACATGTGTTTGTGTTCCATATTTGCTAGGGAGAAGAATAGGCTACTGCCTGAATAAGGGGTTAAGAGGGGAAGGGAGGTGAGCAAGGCTCCAGTGGCATGGTCAAAACAATAAAGAAAAGGGTGTTAGAAAAGCTTACAGGGTTGAAAGTAAATAAATATACAGGACCTGTTGGCGGACACCCAAGGATGCTGAGCGATGTAGCAGAAGTGATAGCAGGGCCATGTGAAGAAATATTCAATTGCACTCTGGCCATTGGGGTGGTCCCTAGGGACTGGAGGACAGTGGATGTGGTCCCGCTATGCAACAGTGGAAGGAAAGATGAGTCAGGGACTATAGACCAGTCAGGTTGACCTTTATACTATGAAAAATTGTGGAGTCTTTACTAAGGGAAAGAACAGGATGACTTCCTAGAGGGAAATGGCTACAGGACCTTACACAATAGGGGATCTTACTTGTATCAGTCTTCACCATTCATCGCTGGTGGGTACTAAGCCAGAGGCACTAGGGCCCCCACAGGACACTTTTTAGCTTATTAGCTTTTTAGCTTAAAAAGCTTTTCTGCTATAGGAGTGGGGCGATGTCGAAGACAGCGCAGCCCTCGAGGTCGATGCCTTGTGTGGCGCTCACGGGTTGGCCAGTAACTGACACTGTCCCCTCCACTACCTCAGTTCTGCTTTTCCCGCTGTTGAGGCTGCAAGCAACTCTGTAGGACATCAAGAGTCAACTACGACACTACTGTTTCTGCACGTTGAAAATTTACTTGTTGCTGTACTAGTACACGTTGCATTTGGAACAGTTTTTTTTTTTTGTTATTATTTTCTTCATTTAGTTCAGCATCTAGTTCTTTAACTTTCTTTTTGTTTTAGTTGGTGTGGTGGGATCATATTGGGTTCAGAACATAAAGGTTCCAAGTCAGTAACTTCCCCTATGCGTTGGTGCCTCTGTGAAAGTTGGTTCTCCGTAACGGACCCTCATGACTGATGCTTCTCCTGCCTAGGGCCGAACCATTGAATGGATCACTGTGACACCTGTTTTGGCATTGGCTACAGCACCCTTGAAATCCACTTGTCAAAGTTGGGATGTGACCCCTCCAACCTGCGGTGGACAGCTTCAAATGAGGGCTGCTAAGGGGAGGACCTTAGGCCTGTCCCTGGGCCTCACCCTACTGCTACACACAAGAAGGGAGAGCAGGCCACTGCGAACTCAGGTCTCACTGAGCCTCGGTGCCTGGGTGAGTGGTCAGGGGAATGGCCAGCCTTTTCAGGGGGCCAGTCGTAGATCACACAAGGCCCAGTTCCCCGGCCAACCCCAGTGTCGAGGCCTCAGCTACATGTGGTGCCTACGTTGGAGGTCCCTTTGAGGGCTTCACGGGGTGTGGCCTCAGCTCCTGACACTGATTCTGGTGTCAGTGAGTGAGGGCAACACTCTGGGGCTGTGGATTCTCTTCCTGACACAACTGTCGGTGCCAGAATGAACCAGGTGACTAGGCTTGCTTCAGTCAGGGTCTCCATGGTCCCCTCCTCAGATTCAGAGAATAACCAGGAGGATCCAGATTGGCAACCAAGCTCTACGGAATGGTCACCTGGCAGAATCCACTCAAGGTTGTCACCTGTGGAATCCGGATTTGGAGGTGACACCTTACACAACGCCACCCTTTCCTCTGCCAGCACCACAGTCGGTGCCTTGGAAGATTCCAGTGCTATCCCCAGCAATGACAATGCCTGTGGCATCATGCCGGATGACTGTGCCATGGCCAGTGCTGAAGACAGTGTGGCAGTTTGGACCGCACCCAGTGATGGCACTCGGTGCTGTTTCAGAGGTTGGTGCTGCAGTCAGCGCTGTACCTGATGTCAGTGCTGCTCTTGATGTTACCACGGTCGGTGTTGATTTAGATGATAGTGCTGTTTCTGGCTATGGTGCTGAGGTCGGTGTCATGGCTGTCTCCAGTGCCATTTTTGGTACTGCTTTTGGGGACGGTGCTGCTTCAGGGGCTGTCCCCAGGGAGGAGGACAATTTCACACTGGGTTACTCTTCGGTGTTGGCACAGAGTTAGAGGGAGAGTCAGGTGCCGACCCTGGTGCCAGCTTCTTTCTCCTCCTACATTGAAATTGGTGACCATTGTGGGACCTCGCTCGAGGGGCAGTTCTCGGTCCTCTCCGGGGGTGGGGTCGGGGGCCTGGTCTGCCTCCCGCTCTGCTCAGGTGAACCCAGTCACTCCTGGATAGAGTTTAAGTGCTGGGCAAGCACCCTCTCCCCCTCTAAGGGGCAGAGTCCTGCATCGGGTGGGGCAAGGGCCACCCTGTTGGGTTTGCTTGCCTCCGGGCTCCCCACCAGGGGTCTTCTCCCCTTGGGCTTCCCCCGGCTGGCTTGGGGACAGTTGAGCAGCAGGTGGGGTCTGGGCAGTGCACTCCCCTCACTGCAGAGTGGTCCCTTGCTTGTGCCCGCAGCCCGGTTCAGTCTCTCAGGACCATACTGCCCAACCTTTGCCTTCTATGCAATGCCCCCCCCTTCTCCCAGAGTATCAGCGGTTCCCAGTGACGATGTTGGAGGAGTTAAATCTTGCCCCACTGATCCAACGCAATACTGTACATGTGACTATGGTATACCTTGGAGAGTACAGCCAGGAGTCATTAGTGATCCCTCCACGGCCTTGGCCCTTTATGGAGGAGTCACACAGCATCTGGCAGTCGTTCATTTCCCTAGCCCCTGGGGACTGCCAGCATGGTACTGCACTCCCTCGGGGTCTCCAGGGTCTTTGCCCCACCAAACATTGGGCTTGGAGTGGTTGGGCACCCTTTCTGAGTGTCTGCCAATGACAAGAGACCATCCCCCGGACACAGACTCTGTGGAGTCCCACCGCTAGAGCAGGAGAGTGTTTGCCTCAGCGCATCTCTTGTTATCCATTGTAGCACATCAGGCACACAAGATAGCCTGTGAAACGTGCCTCTGGGCCATCTTGGCACAAATCCTAGCAATCTTGCCTGATTGTGAGGCCACCAGGAGAGCTATTGCCATCTCCACGAGGGGCCTGGAACTAGTGAGACACCGGGTGTGGGCATCTTAATTTATTTTTTATTTTATTTTGTGTTGACGGGTAAGTGCACTAGACAAATTCTGCCTATTTTCAGGCCTGACCCAGGGGAGGGGGATATAGATGAATGCCAGCTGACCTTGAACCAGATTAAGCTGTTGGTGGTATTTAAGACACCAATACAATAGCCTCCATTCTTGTGGGATATGCAGTCTGCATTAGGTGGGTGCAGCATGGCTTCGCCTCTCCCGGTTCTCACCCTTGGCCCAGCATAGGGTGACTGCCTCACAATTCCAGGGGTCCATTTTTTTTCTCACAGAGTCAGGTGGGAACTGTTGGGGCATTCTCCCCTGACTCTGAGCAATAGCGGGTATGGCCACAGCTGTGATGAGCTCTCCCCCCTTGTGACTCCCCCATGAGGGGTTAAAGGCTTTCTAGCCTCTAGGGAGGTACCAGTCCACTTTGTTGGATTGGTATTCACCCACCATTGATAAATGGTGAAGCTTGATACAGGAAAGATATGAAAATTAAGTACCTACCATAATTCTTGATCTTCCTGTATATCTTCACCATTCATCACTGCTTCCCACCCACCATTCCCTCTTGGGCTTCAGCTCCTGGACAGTGCTTCCTCCCTGCTTGCCTTTCCTCTTAATTGAGGACAATTGTGGACAAAGTCCCACTGGTACCTCCAGGCTCCATGCTGCTTCCTTGAAGCACCAGGGACCCACTATGGGGAGGGCAAGTAGAAGGCTCTTGCCCGCTGTCCCTGGCTCCATGGGGTCCTCTTAACAGTGGAAAGTTGCTGTCAGATTCCTGTTCTAGAGTCCTGCCTCCTGTCCCCCTAGTGGAGTTCTGCTTCCTCCTAGGGCCTCTCTGCTGGGACTAGGGTCCTGGGGACTCGGTATGTTTTGGTCTTTTTCTTTCCTTTGCAAGGGGCTCCCTCTTGGGTTGCTTGTCAAAGTTTTGGTCCCTCTGGACATTTAAGGTTTTGGAACCTTCTTGAGGTTCTTGATAACTCACCTCCCCTGTGGTGCTGTACATAATGGTTCTTACCCTTTTACACCCCAGGACTTCCCTTGGGTGCTGCAGTGAACTCCAGTTGGAGGTGGACTCTCTGCCTCCAGCTTTAAGAGGAGGAGGAGCATTTCAACACTTGGTATTCCCTCCTTGTGGACCAGGGGTGCTAACTTTTGGCCTGTCAGGCAATGTCTCCTTTCAGCCTTTCTTTTTAGTAAGGGTTAAACTTCCCTCCCCTTATAGGGTGGTCCAGATCTCTGAACTAGCGCCATGAAAAAAATAATACTGTTTCACAGGAGGGCAAAACCAATCAAGTTAAGTCACCTTAGTTCACAGGGTTCTGGAACACTGGGGTATGGTTTCCCATCCTCCCACTTTGTCTCCTTCTCCACCTACCTCCTTCTTCTTCTTTTGTTTTTTTCTTCTTCTTCCTTCTCTCTCTCTACCTTTCCTAGCCTAACCAGAGGTTGGGGCCCACCTCTCAGAACCAGCTAGGCTCCAACCTCTCCAAAACATCTCTCCTCTGGTTGGCTTATTCCTTTTTTAGTTAATATCCTTTCCTTTTACTGTCCCTCGGACTTCCTTGCCCCACCCTCCTCCCTTGTTTCTCTATTCCTGTTTTCCTCTCAGGTGAGCAGAACTGAGGTAGGTGAGGGGATGAAGTTGATTACTGGCCAACTCGTGAGTGCCACGCAATGCGTCAGCCTCGAGCATGGCACCGTCCTCAACATCATCCCTCCTCCTACAGCAGAAACGTTTTTAAGTTAAAAAGCTTCCCACGGGGTCCTGTCACCTCTGGCATAGTACCCACCAGTGATGAATGGTGAAGATATACAGGAAGGTCAAGAATGATGGTAGTCACGTCATTTTAATTTCATGAGGGGATGGTGTTGTTGGACAAATCTTGTTGACTTTTTTTAACTATGTGACTAGGGCAGCAGAGAGGGGACAGAGAGTAGATGTGATATGCTTGGATTTCAGAAAGGCCTTTGACTCAGTCCCCACAGGATGCTGGTCAAAAATATAAGGGACTTAGGGGTTGGGTAAAAATTGGCAACTTGGGCAGAGAAGTGGCTGAGAGGAAGAACACAAAGGGTAGTAGTTAACAGGGAGTTTTTAGGGGTAAAGGAAGTAGCAAGTGGAGTACCTCAGGTGTCAGTGCTGGACCCAGTCCCTTTCAATGTAATTATCTGTGACAAAGGGATAGACATCAAGGGTTAGATCTGTCTCTTCACAGAAGACACAGAGATCTGTGCAAGGGTGAAGGGATAAGGGAACAAAGAGAGGATCTGGGCAGGTTAGAGAGCTGGTCAAATATCTGGCAGTTGGGCTTCACTGCTAAAAAATGTAAAGGGATGTACACTAGAAAGAGGAACCCAAGAGTGAAATATAATATGGGGCAAGTGGGGCTGGGAAGCACCATGGAGGAAAAGAACCTAGGCGTTGTAATATTGGAGAGCCTGAAAACAACAGCACATTGTAATAGAGCTGTTAGGAAGGGAAACAGGATGCTGGGTTGCATAGGGAGGGGGATAAGCAGTACAAGTCTGGAGATGATCCTACCATTGTACAGGTCTCTGGTGCAAGCACTCCTGGAATACCCTGCATGCAATGTACTGGAATCCACACCTGAGGAAAAATTCCAAAAATTGGGGACAGTAGAGTGCAGGGCACCTAAGATAGTCCATGCACTAGGGGACAAGACATATGAGTAGAGACTGTAGTACTTTAGCGTATACACCATTGAGAAAATGAGGAGAAAGGGGCAACATGATCGAGACATACAAGTACTTGCACAGGATAAATTAAGAGGACACCAAGGGACTTCTGCCCTTGAGCTTCAAATATGGGGACAATACACTTACAGGGGGAGATTGAAAAGGAATGTCCATAAGCACTTTTTTCACAGAAAGTATTGTGGACAAGTGGAACAAGCTGCCAGAGAAAATGGTACTGCCCACATCAGTGAGCAGGGATGGAACCGACATATTGGATTGTGCTCTCCTCTTGGATTGTGTCGCACTTTTATACTGTCGTGTACTGTGCTTTGGTTGGTTGTTTCCTTTTGGCATGTGGGATTAGTTAGAAAAGTGTTGGGGGGGTGGGGACGGAAACAAAGGGGATGAATGGCCACTAGGGCCAGTGCAGAGTAGTTAGGTAGGGTTGACACTGGATGGGCTGACGGGCCTTTTTTCTGTCATTGTCTATGTATCTTGCCACACTAGTATCATTACGTTGTGTTGATTACTGACGCAACCACAGCACTGCAGTCCATACCACTCAACCTTTTGCTAGCCATGTGTGGGACACTGCATGAGGAAAATAAACAGTCAAAATGTGAGGCGTCTCATCCAATCAGAGATCTGTAGATTCAGGACACCTTGGTAACTAGTGCTTGGAATGTTCATATAAGTTAATGAACCATTAATCAAGCATCATATATAAATATGAATCATTGCTGCATAATGTCAGGTAGTACCCTCTCCTTGAGGGTCAGAGATGATTTGAGCAGATGGAAAATGAGGGACGGCCCTCCTAACCTGGGGCAGTTGAGAGGTAACATGTGCTGTGTAGAACATAGAATTCTGATACGTAAGTTAAAAAGGCCCAGTTAATCTTCTTTTACATAATGATGCAATTGAAAGGCTGTACTGTTGTTATAATTTCCATCTAATGAAAAGTGTGCTCGTCATATTTACCTGAACATCAAATATTGCATGAAGATATATTTATTGTAGTAATGTGTTAATGCTACATTTTACAGTTTGTTCTTGTACAATATGACCTGTCAAGCCTAACGATCACAGTGTCGGGTGTCTTGCATAGGGTGGCAGATTGATAGCTGGCTGGGAGGACAATCCCTTCAGAGGAGACCTACAGATTGTTCTGAGAGGAAACCACTTAACCCCTGAATGGCCTTTACCGAATGGACCTAACCAAGGATCAAAAGTGTTAGGTAAGTGACAGGAATACTGGTACATCATTTCACTTTTTGATTGTCTGATACTGGGAAGCTGATAGATCCCGAATCCTTAATAATTACAATGGCAAAAGCAAACAATTCTTGTCAAGCTTTTTTTGTACGTGTTCGTTTTAATGATATTGTTAGGCAAAAGTGTCTTATTGGTTCACTTTCTATATACCGTATATTGGCTTCATTACACATGAATGTGCTTTTAAGATTGCCTTCACTTGTTCATGTTAGCAAACTGCTTCCTTTCTTAACAAGTCAAAATATTTGTTTGAATGAGCAGAACATTGACTGTCTCCCAATTATCAGCATACAGGTTTACATCTGATTTACTGGCTAATTGTATTATACAACAACAGCTGGAAATGGAGCATTCTCATTGGCTGAACCACACCAAATGGCTGGCTTAACTACTGGAAACCCTCATGAACAATAGAAAAATCAGAATTTAAACTATAAGACCTATGTAAAAAAAGAAAACAGCAACTGAGTTTTATAAAAGTATTAAGGCTCTCCATGGCTAAGTTTCCTTTGCTTTTTCTTAGCAGCTTTTTCACTACCTGCCAGTGCTGTCACAGGGATATACCCTGTAGAGGGATGAGCTCTGATCAGGTCTGTGGTACCACCTGTACCCAACCACTTACCTTATATGCCCAATGTGTCCCACACCTTTCCCTCCATGACAGGGGCTCTGAGGGGAGAAGTGTCCCCTCCCCCAATGTGATCAGGATCTAGTGGTGGACCAGTGGCTCATGGTTTAGGGGCTAGGGCTTTAGTCCATTATCCTCATGGCACTAGATTTTTCACATTTGCATGCCTCCTTTTCAAACTTTTGGAGGACTGGACCTTTAAGTGGCAGGCCCAGTCCTATGAAATTCCTTCTAGAGGGCTCTGAGGGAGGACCCTTCAGTAGGGGCCTTTAAAAAGGTTCTTGAAGTTGGCCTGGTGGCACAGAGGACTGAAACACTGCAGCGCCTTATCTCTCACCATGTTGGTGACTTGAGTTTGAGAATGAGCTTGAGCCACCAGGGTTCGGCTGGGGGAGAGGGCTGAGGGACGATGAAGCAGCCAACTGGCAGCTCTGCTCTCCCAGCTTGGGGTGGTGTGCTGCCCTGGTTCTTGGCTGCCACGAGGTGGAGGCCTGGTGGTAGTGCTGATGCTTGGGAGGCAGACTTCTGTCAGGGTGGGTGGAAGGGGCTGTGGTTCTGGAGTGCATTTGCACCTCCATGCACACGCAGCCTCCGTTTTGGTGCAGTGCTAGTAAGAAGGGAGAACATGGAAAAAGTTATGGTGGGGGCTTAATGACACTCTGCCATCTACCTCAAACCAACACTGCTGACCTGACTACCTGGTCCACCCTGGATACTTGGACTAGGGGGGAGGGATACAGCCACATTCCTCTGGCCCCATCACAGGGGGAAAGTCACGGGAGGAGTCTCAGACCAGGTAAGACCCAGCAGCAGCAGGCATAAGTGGGGAGGAGGTGAGACAGGACTGAACAGCAGCTCCCTGCCATTGACAGGAAAAAAAAATCACACACACATGTATGTGTATATATATATATATATATATTTGTATTTTTTTTTTTCATTCTTGGGGAACCAGATATGGCACACTATGCGCAAGTGTCTGTTTTCAAGGGTGACCCAAAAGCACTTGGGGGGGTGTTAAAGAGCTAGTAAAATCAAAAATAGCAGACAGGAAAATGTTACGCATTTTAAGTAGTAGTCAATAGTAACTTTTCATTTCTGAAATATTTTTCTTTTTCTGTTTGCTTATTAGAATATTTTCCATGTGAGAATAGTATGCTGGATGTGTGAAGCAGCACTCTGCCTGGCAGCGAATGTATTTAGTTCTATTCCCTCCACTACATCATCAGCACTGTGACCACACTGACTGTGACATCAGAGGTAATTAATCTGCCAGCTACTGAGTGGCTCTCCCTGATCAACTGTGATGTCACAATCAGTAAGATCACAATGCTGATGATGTAGTGGGGGAAATAGAACTAGATATGTCAGCTGCCAGGAGAGTTCTGTTCCACAGACCACACCTACTAACCTCAGGTAAAATATCTGCTAACTAACAAAAGCGAAAAGAAAAAGCACCTTAGATATAAAACTGACTACTTTTAAAAACTAATATCATTTTTAGGCATTACATTAGCTCTTTAAATGACTTGCTCAGAGTCATAAAAGTATGTAAGTGGAGGTTGTAAGATTCAAACCCAAATCTGCTGGATGTGCTAAGCTCATTCATAGCACATTACACAAACCTCTAGGTGATACTTTGAGGTTCTACGATGCAGGTTCGACAACACTTTCGTCGACCGGCATCACAGCGATCAAGATTTATGTCGACCGCAAGATAAATTCGAACATCTCCTGGTCCTTTTTTCTATCAGGGCATTGCCCTAACCCCCTCAGGAGCTCTGCCCTCCGCAACCCCGTACTGACATAATCAACTCCGGTCGGAGTTGATTCGAGAGGTACAGGACTGGGAACAGTGCCCCTGTCTCAGGTGCACCAACACAGCGACCTGTCGGCAAACTGTCGATTTTGTCGACAGTGAGGTAGGTCGCTGTGTTGGTGTTGCCGTCGGGGAGGCATACCATACTTTCAGCCATGGAAGAAGAAAAAAGGTGGGTCTTAAGACCTATCTGTTCAATCAAGCATTGGGGGAATGGTTATCCCTGTGCATTGCTGCTACCTCTCTATGTAACTGTATTGATTTATTTATAAATGAGCTATTAGAAAATGAGTTAATTTGTGTATTTATTTAATGTATTTTGTTGTTCATTCAAGTTATTCGCTTGTTCTTCTAGTAATGGCAAACCGAGCCTCCAAGGAAAGGTGCCAGAAAGAAATAGAGCTGCTACTACTACTCTCACCTTTCAGTGCATCAACATAGTCTCTGTCAGCCTTGCACACCACTGCATGAACTGGGCTGATGCCACACCACATGGGGAAGCAAGCTCCCTGGCCCACCATAAGGGGCAGCTGTGGAGCTGGGGCAAAGAACCTCTGTTCTCCGGCTGGCTCACACTGTTGTTGGCAGCACTGAGCTGTATGCGATCTTGACTTCCAGGCTGGCTTTCAAACTGATGTTCTTCCCTGGGATAATGGGGGTCCCTGAGTTACTTTTGTTCACCTAACCCTAGGGATACTATGCTGTCTGCTTTACCTCATGTCTCATAATCCTCCATGTGAGAGTAAACCAACTCTGCTGCCTAAACAAATAAGAAACAATGTTGACTCAGCAGAGCAGTGCTAGAGGTAAAAAGTAACTTGAAAATATTTTTTAAAGATGGACTTTTAGACAAGAATAACATTTACAAAATGCAATAAACAGACTCACTAAAGTTTCCCCCTTTCACCTTCCCATCTTACTGGTTATTGAAATATTCGAGTTTGAAAAGAGTTCTTGAGAACAGCCCCAGCTTTCCTGACTGCTTCAGCTGGCAGAAAGTCAATATCCTGTGTCTGTTCTGCCACAGTCCGTTCCCGCAGAGACAAGTCAGGTGCCACAAACTTGGATTTCAACTTTAACACAAGTGATAGTACTCTTATGAGATGTTTTGCTTTTTTTTTTTCCAAGAAAAAATAATCTTTCTGATCTTGACCTATTCCACCCCAGACCCATTCTATTCGACTATCACCAAGCTCTACCATCTTCCCTGTCTTTCGGATGAGACGTTAAACCGAGGTCCCATCTACCTGTTCTGTTGGTTGTTCAGGTGGACGTTAAAGATCCCATGGCAGTTCTCGAAAAAAGTAGGGGAATTTTATTAAGGACTTCAAGAGACAAAAATTACAACATAATATTTTATACATTCAATATTCATGCAGAAACATCATACATATATTTATATAGTATATGGGAGAATGTTATTGTGCACGGAAATCCATCAAAAGCTAATGCTGTTGTACCATCGATGCTACGTCAGCTGGCTGTTTTACTATCTTGAGTACGTTGCATCGATGGTACAACAGCCGTGAATGCATTTGCGCATGTGCTTAACTGAAACGCTGCAGTTCGAGTAACGGCCTGTGGTGAGACATGAACCTGATTGTGAGCACAAAGTAAGGGAATATTCTATATTTACTAAACAGCAGGTCTGAGCACATTTATTTTAAAAAGAAAACTCTGTGACTTATTCTTCTACAGATCTCAAAACCTTTTACAATTCATCCATAAGAGGTTTCCTTTTTCTCTGGAGTAGGTGTCATAATCCTTGCTTTTTACCTGCTACAGTAGAGAATTTTAATTTAAAAATGGGGCATCAAACATACAGAAGTACAACATTATAGCTATACATACCATACTTATTCATAAAAAATAACATACATCATGTATACATTATGTGAGTGCTAATATTTTGGTTATTCACATTTCAAAACATTTTGCAATTAGCCCATAGTAGTTTTACTTTTTCCTTTGAATACGTGTCATATTAGTTCCAAACCTGGTGCATTGCTGACTGTATATAGGGTTAGGGGTAAGGAGTAGGCTGTGTCTTTTGGTGGACAACTCAAAACTGGGAGCACTGGCAGATGGGGAGAAAGGAAGAGAGGCAATCCAGGGGGATCTGGATACCCTGGAGAGGTGGTCAAGGAGATGGGGTTTGAAATTTAATGCAGGTAAATGTAGGGTGCTGCATCTGGGGGTCAGAAACTCGGGCCATGTATACACTCGGGGGGGGTCACACTGCAAGCCTTATTGAGCGAGAGGGATCTAGGGGTGGTGGTGGATGTGAAAATGAATAACACTGAAAATTGTTGAAGAACCGCGGCAAAAGCAAACAGAATACTGGGTTGCATAGCCAGGGGAATTACCTCCAGGAGGAGGGAGGTGATCCTCCCTCTGTATAATGCCTTGGTCAGGAAGCATCTTGAGTACTGTGTGCAGTTTTGGAAGCCCCACCTTAAGAAGGACATAGTGCTACTGGAGAGGGTTCAGAGGAGGGCGACCAGGATGATTCAGGGCATGGGGGGGGGGGCCCTATGAGGAGAGACTGGAAGAGCTCAGGCTGTACACACTGGAGGAAAGGAGAGACAGGGAACATGATAGAGGTCTTCAAATATGTAAAATAAATAAATAAGGGTGAAGCCAAGGAGGTGATCAGGCTAAAGAAGGGGGGAACAACTAGGGGGCACGAATGGAAACTGGAGAGGGGAAAATACATGGGGGGAGCATAGGAGACACTATTTCACGGAGAGGGTGGTGGAGCCATGGAATGCACTGCCCAGGAGTCTGGTGGAGGAGGGCACAGTGGAGGCATTCAAAAAGGGGTGGGACAGGCACAGGAAGAAATTGAAGCCGGGGAAGACTGTATCTCGGGGTTGGGGTGGGCGGAGAAGCAAGCACCCAGTAGGGGGCTGGCAACCGAGCAGACACAACAGACCAAGAGACCTATTCTTCTGGCTTTTAATATGTTAGTATGTATATTATTAAATAGTTCCACTTGCTTAACCCTTTTTTGCTGTGTTACCCACAGACATCAAGCTTGCCAAATGTAATACTTCAGGATAATAAAACTAACTTGCAAATTTTCTTTGGAATTTTTCTTTGGAATATTTCTGCCATCCCTTTGGTAGAATTTTATACAGTAATCCTGTATACATTATATTAGAGTGTAAAGGTCCCTTCTATTCTTTTGCAATTAAGTCCCACAAGCTGTTAATATAATAACATTATAAAAAGAGATGTTACTGAGTTTCTAGTGTTGTGCTGCAGGACTTTCTTGAGCAATATCATTCTATAACCTGCTTATACTTACTGTTATTTTTTTACACCTAATTTCCCGTGACTGCTTAGCCACAGTATATCCCAGGCATAGACTGGTATTCTGGGATCATTCAACTGTTTTAGTGCCAATGACATAGACTTTAATGGACACTGTGGAAATCTTAATTCTTCCCTCTGTTCCTTCTGAATCATCATCATTTGATGCAACATTTTTCTTCCAATTGTTTGTGCCCTAGTCATAGTTAACCACCTCCCCCATCTTATGGCATTTTTTACTTGTTCTTTAGAATACCCGGGAACAGTTACTGCCCTTGATAAATGTTTCTGGGTCGTTGTTGTCCATGCCTCTGCATGCACTGATACATTCTAGTAATGGTGGTTTCCATAATCTTCCCTGTATCAATAGTCACCATTCATCACTGGTGGGATACAAGCCAGAGGCGCAGAACCCTGTGGGAGCAATTTTTTTCCAAAGGGGGAAGGAACTGGTGCCGGGGGCCAACGTACTACATGGCGCTTAAGGGTTACCAGTAACCAATGCTGACTCCTCCTTCACCTCAGTTCTGATTCTCCCACCGTAGAGTGCGCAGTGACCTTGTGAAGGAGCCTGAAGAGAACTATGCCATCGTGGCCTACTTGTTTTGTTTGATGCCTTAACATATCTGCTGCTACCACCACCGTTCACTTGTCATCGAATTAGACTCTGGTTCTCCAATTCTCTGGTAAGATCTTTCTATTTTCTTTGGTGCCGAGTCTTTTGCTATAGGTTGTGTTTACTTAACCGTGGGTCATGCCAGGTGCGGGAGGCAAAAAGAAAAATAATTTAAAGCGGGGAAGTCCCCAATGTCAGTGTCTCTGTGGCTGGCAGATTTCCATTATGGACTGGCATGATCGTTGCTGGACCTGCCTGGGTCCAAACCATAATATGTACTGTTGCGATGCCTGCTTCTGCATGGACCGTAGAGTGCTTAAATACCATGTGTTTAAGGTTGGCCAAGCTCTGCTGACCTTCAGGGGTGTCATCGTACTCAGGACTCCAGATGCAGGTCTCTCAACCCTTCCTCCGGGTCCCCTCCCAGTTCTATATGGACTGGAGAGGAGGGGGCCTCCTCCCCTTCGAGCATCGACAGGGCGGAGGTATTTTCCACAGTGTTGGAGGGATAGTGAGGCCCCTCAGGGGGCCTGGCTGGGGGCACTTGCATGGCTGTCATCTCCTCGAAGGTGCAGGCTCCCCTGGTATCACAGCCTACGTTTGCTAGGCCCAACCCAGTGGCTTCCTCCGTGCCACCCGTCAGGGCCTCTTCTGATCCTGGAGCCACTCACAGTTCTGGTGAGCAGAGCACTGCTGCGGTCAGTGCCATGTCTACCCATGGCATCACTCATGGAGCCGAGGATAGGAGGACCTTGGGGGTGGCCACTCTTGTGATCTTCCTGATCGCCTCTTCTTTGGAGTAGGATGATCAGGATGTGGATCTGGATTAGCAACCTGACTTCTTGGAGTTCCAGGGCTCTCCTTCTCCCAGTACTATGACATTCTCCCAATCCACTCTCTCTTCGGGGCCAGTAATTGCAATCTACACAGGCCCAGGTGCCAACCCCAGTGCCAGGAGCCTCTCTGGAGCTGCTAGTGGTACCGCAGAGGCACCTCATGTTGGTAGTGGTTTCATCCCAGCAGAAATTGATTCTTCTGGTACTGGGACCAGAGCCAGTACCATTCCTGGTGCCACTCACACATCAGTTGCTCCCCGGTGGGAGTAGCAGGGGTGGTGGAGCCCCTGCGATTAGTGATTAGAAAGAGGTCCCTCTCAGTGTCAGTGGGGGTGAAGGGGCGAGGTGAAGTGCAGTGGCCCTCCCTTGGAGTCCTACGGGGCTTGGGGAGGAGCCGCAGTGTTGAATCTTCCTTCTCCCCTTCATCTTCTTCAAGTGAGACCTTAGTAAGTGGAGCTAGGGGCCACCCTTCAGGACCTTTGTGGCTCCAGTCACCTCACAAGGGAGATTCCCATTCTGGGCTCAGTTCTGACCACTTCAGGCCAGTTCAGCAGTCAGTAACTGAGACCAGTGGATCATTCCCTGGCACTGGATTGTCTGCTGGGTCTCGTAGCCCTGGCAGAGAGCATTCTCACATTGTGAGACTGCTTTCTCCCCTCCATCTGCCTTCTCCTCCCTCCTTCCCAGCCCATGTGGATCCCTCAGGACCCTTGACCTGGGAGCAGTTCAGGGCTACAGCTGCTGCATTCACCCACTATGTAAGAGACATGGACGAGCTGATTTTCCACCTTTCTCCCCAGTAGCAGCTGGACTCTGATTCTTCTGACTCATTGGCCTCCTCGTCTTCCTCCCCTGAGAAAGAGGCTCCATCTGTCCACCTGTCTTCTGATGCTGACCAGAGCTCCTATCAGCATTTCCTTTCAAGGCTGGTCGATGAGCTCCATGTATCCAGGGTGGTAAGACACAATCCTGAGCAGATGACATGCACTATTCTAAGTGAATACAGTGCAGATTACCTGGTGATGCCTGCCTGGCCAGTTATTTTTCAGGAGGTGTGGTTCCGCACCTGGTAGAGTCCATCAGTCCCTTCTTCAGCCTTGATTGGACTGCCAGTGCAGGTATTGCACACCCCAGGGATCTCCAGGAGCTTTGTCTTACCCCACCTTGGAAGTGAGTCTCCTGGACATCCCTACCAGGCATAGAAGCCCAAGGCACAACCGGCCCCCTGAGGCTGACTCTGCAGAGTTTGACCAGTGGATAGGTGAGTCTTCTCCTCAGCACACCTTTTGCTCTGTGTTGCATCACATTATGCACATCATGCTGCCTATAACAGGCACTTATGGTCAGTGCTAGGCAAGTTGCTAGCATCAATGCCTAATTTGGAGGCAAGCAGGCAATCCATCGCCCTCTCTGCATGTGGTCTGGAGCTTGTGAGACACCAAGCAAGAGCATTGTATGATGCCTATGAGATGGTGTCCAGGCTGGCGGGGACAGTGATCTGCATTAGGGGGGACAGTATGGCTTCACCTTTCTAGGTTGACACCCCTGGCCTGGCAAAGGCTGCTTGCCTCTACTTACTGGGGGACCCACCTCTTCTGCCGAACTGTGGGAATTTCAGGGGCACCTTTCTTCTAACAGACAAAGGGAGCCCCCCATCTCACCCTGACCAATCATGGGTCTACCTTGGCCTGTGAGGGGATCCTCTCCCTGTGTTTCCTCCACAGGGGACTGAGGGATATTTTTCCCTCATGGAGGTACTAGGTCCCCTTTAGGAGCTTGATAATCACTCACTAGTGATGAATAGTGAAGACTGATACAGAGAAGATATGAAAATGATGCAGCTACCATAATTTTTGATCTTCCTGTATATTTTTAATTATTTAGCTTTTGTTTACCAGGTAAGCACGCTAGATAGTCAAGTGCCTATTTTCAGGTGCGACCCAGGAGAATTACAAAGGTGCCCTCGATTTGCAAGTCCGAGACCTGGGAGCAGGCAGGACCATTAACAGTGTGTTTAATGGTCCTAGGGTTCTTGGCAGATGCTTCAAGGGAGGATTTGCAGAACCCACTCTTAGCTGAGTGGCTCACCTGCTTACATGAGTTTCTGAGCTGCCAGTAAGCCTCAAAGTCAGATCTGTCCCCAGAGTCCTTGAATTTTTGTCAGCTTTTGTCCCTAAGCTTCATCAGGGCAAACAGGTCCCCTTGCAACCATTTGGTGACAGTACCCCTCACTCTCCTTTTTATCAGTGGGGCATGTCTGTCTTGTAATGGGGCAAATATGGCTAGGAAACAGTCAAGAGCAGTAAAGAGGTCACAGGCAGCATAGTCCAGGGACCAGTCTGTCCTGCTGAGATCAGTAAGGAAGTTGTTGTAGTCAAATTTTGAATAGTCCCTCATCTGAATGATTTTTGGGGGGACCCAGGGGGCAGGGACCTTCCAGATACAGTAGGTGGGGGAATGGTCAGAGATGGAATCAGGGAAGAGGCCAGAGGCTGAGATATAGTCAGGGCCATTGCTCAACAGCCAGTCAAGAAGAGTGCCTTGTACCCCAGAGGAAGAGGGTCTGGTGGGCTCAGTGATCAGTTGACCTAGGGTGAGACCAGATAGAAGGGGTTCATAAACTTTAGCTTTGCCACTCAGCCAGTTCAGGTTAAAATTCCCAAACACTAAGAGTTCATTAGTCCCCACATTGGGACTGAGGCAGTCAAGTAAATGGGAGAGGCCACGTACACCACCTTTGGGTGGGTAGTAAACACAGGTCAGGTGGAGCTTCTTTGTGTTGCCCAGTATAAGAAGGGCATGTAAGTACTCACAAGAGGATGAGGGGGATGAGGTATGACAGGCAATTTAAGGTGGGGTTTGTAGCAGAGCAGCAGTCCACCCCCCTGTTTGTTTCCAACTCTGTCCTGTCTGATCACAAGGTAGCCAGGGAGGGCACAGGCAGAGCCAGGATGGGCTGGTTTTAGCCAGGTTTTGGAGATCCCCAGGATGCCTGGATTGTAGTGGGCGACCCAGGCCATTAGGTCTTAGAGGTTAGCGAGAAGGCTGTGGATAGTGAGGTGGGCAGTCTTTAGGCTCTTAGTATTCTGCCACTGGGGGGGAGGCATGCTGAAATGAGGGGGTTCGGGTGTATGGCTATGACAGCAAAGCCCAGGCAGGAAAAAGGGGAGTCAAGTACAGATAGAGCATATAACAGCTGCACAGTAATTTTGCAGCATGCAGGTAGCTAAAACCCGGCAGATATGCAGTGGCAGTGGATAAATTCTATGATTTCAATGCAGTAGTCAGCAGAATAGAAATACTTAGCAGGCAGAAATCAATTCACTACTAACAATGCAGACATCAGTGAAATACATTCTGAAAATAGGGTGCTGTAATCTGTATCACAAGTTAGCATCAAAATAAACAGAACAACAGGCCACCAAGAGAGGGGTCAGCAGAGAGCAGGATCAGACTGGCACAGGGTTAAAAGCATGGCATATCAAGTAACAGTTTTGTGAATAAGAAGCAATTTGTAGTAATCTCCGCTAGGGGTCAGCTGAGTGGATGGACAGGCAGGAGTTTCAACCAGCAGAGACAGAATATAATAGGCCCACCAAGAGAGTGGGAGGGGCTAAACCGCATTTAAGGGAAGGAGATAACGGGGCGGGTGGGCAGGAATATTTTAGAATTCAAAACTCAGTCCCAGATTTCAAGTCGGGAATAAAATCAAATTGAGCCCTGAGGAGATCCGGCTTCTGCAGCTGTTTGCCCAAAATTTAGTAAACTGTAGCTTTGTGCAGTTTCGTCCTCCTCCAGCTCCGATGAGCTGAGAGTGCAGCTTTCATCATTCATCACTGCTTCCCACCCTCCTTCCCCTCTTGGGCCTCAGCTTCTGGGCAGTGTCTCCTCCCTGCTTGCCATCCCCCAATTGAGGCCAATTGTGGGCTTAGTCCCACTGGTACCTCTGGACTCTGCTCCTTCTGCGTAAGTGACAGATGCCCGCCATTGGGGGCGGGCAAGAAGGGACGCTTGGCCTTTCATGATAGGGACTCTCCTGGGCCCTCTTCTCATGATCCTGATGGGGACTTCCTTTCCTCTGGCTGAGTGTCTGGACCCTTCCACTTGAGGGTCTAGATTGCCAGCTCTGGTCATCTTGACCTATGGGGTCCTCATCAGGGTTAAGCAGAAATTGGGAGGGCCCTGGGGATCTCCAGTCTCTTTTCCTTTCTGCAGTTGTGACTTCTTTTCCTGCTGTTTTTTCCAGATGGGCCCTTCCTGCGCAGGGTTCCTTTTCTAAAACAATACATCTATCTGTGAAGAGAGAGACCTCCTCCAAACATCCTCTTGCCCCTCCTGCTCCCCAGTTCAGAGGGTGTGATATCTACCATTAAGATCCTCTGTTAGAGGAGTCTTTATTGCAAGGGAACCCAGCTCCATGGTGGGTTCTATCCCCACCCTGAAGTATTTTAAGAACAGGAGTGTGAGACCTTTGCCACTCCCCCCCCATCTCCTCTGGACTGGGGCAGAGGACGCCTTCAAGCCTGGCACCTGGATTGTTGCTGACCTACAGGACTGATGTCCAGTTGGCCCTTCCTTGCCTCCTGTTAAACCTGAGGGTTTTATATTCATGTTCATCCCTCCATGGAGTTGAAAAAAAATCTTCAAGGTTGAAAGTGAGGCATTGGACAGTAGTGCCCCTCTTCACTGGTCCTCAGAGAGTCCTCTCTGGACCTCTGCTGGGGTGTGGTGGGGTCTCCCACCTCCTCTCTATCTCTCTGTTCTTTTCTATCCTCTCTTAGTTTCCCTGCCTTATTCTGTCCCTCCCATGCCTGCCCAGAGGTTGGGGCCCTATGTCCCAGACCCCTAGGTTCCTCTTTTCTGTCCTCTTGGCTAGCGTTATTTCTTTTTCTGTTTATATCCTTTCCTTTTCTTACCTCTTGGGTTCCCTTGCCTGCCCTCTTTCTTTTTCTCTTCGTCTGTTTTCACTTTCTGGCATGCAGAACTGAGGTGGAGGGGGGAGTCTGCATCGGTTTCTGGCCAACTCTCAAGCGCCATGCAGTACATTGGCCTCAAGGGCCCTGGTGCTGGCTCCTATCTCTTTTAGAAAAAAATTGCTCCCACGGGGTCCTGCACATCCTACTTGTATCCCACCAGTGATGAATGGTGAAGAAATACAGGAAGATCAAGAATTACGGTAGGTATGTAATTTTCATTTTTCTCACCAGACCTTAAAGCATGTCCCATATTGTAAGTGAGAAAAATGATACTATGAAAAACTATGGGGTATACTGTATTTAACTCACCATCAATGTTTATTTTGTTTGTTTTGTGTATAATGTACAGCATTGTTTCACACTGTATTAGGCTTTGGGATCTTATCTTTGTATTCCTATTGATATCAGTGCTGTTATTGTATGTACAGGGCTTTATTTATATTCTGATATTCCTCTTTATTCTGTATTCCTTTATATCAGTGTTTATGTAGTGTATGTTCATGGCTGTGTTTATATTTTCATATTCCTCATCCTCTGTACCCTCCCCCCGGTCACCCCTGAAAAAGGGACTGCATGGTCTCAGAGGGCTTACCCGGTTGTTACCAAAATTCAAATAAATAAATCTTGTACTGTTCTATATGTTATTTCCTGTTTCACTGGATTGAGCCTGCTGCCTCAGAGGGCCTGAAAAAACACATTCAGTAGAGGAGTAACTAGTTGTGAGGGTGGAGGAAATATGTAACTCATATATAGAAAAACAGGGAGAAGTACGTTTTTTATTAATAGTGTTCTTTTGCTTTTGGATATTTGTCGTCCCTTCCATGGGGCTGTTATTCTATTGGCTGCTTTTAATCCTGTTTC
The DNA here is from genome assembly GCA_016271365.2 of Neoceratodus forsteri. Taxonomy (NCBI): domain Eukaryota; kingdom Metazoa; phylum Chordata; order Ceratodontiformes; family Ceratodontidae; genus Neoceratodus; species Neoceratodus forsteri. Next base: position 414,334,475 of record CM057455.1, on the reverse strand, counting down.
CCAGTTTTTCATTTCCATATTGTCCTTACCAAAATCTATCCCTAGAATATGAATTTCTTCTATTTTTATCAGTATTTGTGAATTTTCCCAATGCTAGGCACAGGAATCCCTTTACTTTTGTCATAGTTAATTCTAGATCCTGTTACTTTGGAAACATTTTCCAAATGTTCTCTTAATCTAGTACCACTATCCTCAGGTGCCAGTGTTACTACCATGTTGTCTACATAAGCTAATATTTTAAGTGGTGGATATCCTAATACCAGTGTTATACCTTCGCTGCTTTTATCTGCTTCAATATTCCTTAAAAATATATCTAAACTAAATACATATAACATAGTACTTCAGGGCATCCCCGGCTAACCCCATTATGTACTCGTATTTCCCTGCCTATTCATCCATTCACATTTGGTGTAATTTTGGCCTGCCTAGGCATCCGCTTTATCCATGTTATAAATGTTGTTGGGATGTCAAAGGCTTCAAGTGCCTAAAACAAATAAGTCTGTGCTATATGGGGGAATGCCTTTTCTTGATCTAAACTCACTACATAACCATACAGTTTGGCCTTATTCCCCTTCTCAAAAATCTCCCTAAGCATTATTAGATTGTCCGGAATTTTCCTGTTTGGAACCATAGAGTTCAAATATATGCTACAGCGGTCTAGAAGGTGGACTGCAATGGCTCAGTTGAAGCCACGCTTCTGCCATATCTCATTTCACTTCATCAGTGCTGGGGAATTTTATGGACACAAGACAGTAGCATTTTGGGATGCAAATTAATTATGATGACTGTGTGTGGCCATTGCTCACATGATGGAGTATACTATTAATTATGGGAGTCTTTGCATTTTTTGTTACCCTTTCATTTCACTTCGCCAGCACTGGGGAATTTTCTGGACACTAGACAGTAGCATTTTGGGGATGTACATTAATTCTGGTGACTGTGTGTGGCCACTGCTCGCATGATGGAGTGCACCATTAATTCTGGGAGACTTTGCATTTTTTATTACCCTCTCATTTCACTTCACCAGCACTGAGACATTTTTTGACACAAGAGAGTAGCATTTTGGGGATGCACATTAATTCTGGTGACTGTGTGTGGCCACTGCTAGCATGACGGAATGCACCATTAATTTTAGGAGATTTTGCATTTTTTGTTACCCTCTCATTTCACTTCACCAGCACTGGGGAATTTCCTGGACACAAGACAGTAGCATTTAGGGGATGCAAATTAATTCTGGTGACTGTGTGTGACCACTGCATGCATGACTAAGTGTACTATTCATTCTGGGAGACTTTGCATTTTTTGTTACCCTCTCATTTCACTTCATCAGCACTGGGGAATTTTCTGGACACAAGACAGTAGCATTTTGGCTATGCCCATTAATTCTGGTGTCTGTGTGTGATGTGACCACATCCACTGCCTGCATGACTGAGTGTGCCATTAATTCTGGGAGACTTTGTATTTCTTATTGTGCTCTCATTTCACGTTGTCAGCACTGGGAAGTTTTCTGGACACAAGACAGTAGCATTTTGGAGATGCACATTAAATCTGGTGACTGTGTGTGTGTGGGGGGGCACTGGGGGCTGTCAATATTGTCACCACTCCACCTTACTTTGCGTTAAGGTGGAATTACAACGCAAAGAAATAATTACAAGGTGAAGTGAGCTTTTCCTATTGGCCACTCCACGTAGCAGAGTGACAACATGAAGTGGCCACTTCGCATTCACTTCACCAGCAGAATTTAATTTCACTGCATCTCTATTGGTTGTGTCAATGCTTGTGAGTCTTAGGTTGATAACTTAGGTAGTTTTAACTTGGAAAAATAAGCTGGATCTATCTCTGTTAGTATTGTTTTTTCAAACTAATTATCTGTCTGTTTTTCTACTATATTTAACACAACAGCTGGAGATGTTTCCAACTGTCCATTCTCAGTAATGAGTTGATTAATTACTCTGTGATCTATTCTTTCTTTGCAATCTTTATAAAAGTCAAAAGTCCTTTCTTGTTCTGAGTTCCAAATCTTTGTTCTTGTGCTAAAGTCTTCACCATGTTATATTGTATAAACATTTGTGACTTTATTGTCTTTATTTTTTATTTATTTAGTTAGTTTTTGTTTACTGGGTGGGTGCTCTAGCCATAGAGACGGCTATTTTCAGGAACAACATTGGAGGTTACAGAGCATTTCATAGATACAACAGCAGGTTATACAGTAAGGTATAAACAAGGTGTTACACATCAGGATATGCAGCATAGATAAAATACAAGGTGTTGAGAGCAGGGTACAGAACATAGTTTCAGTTACCGAGCAAAAATACAAAGAATAAAACATACAGCGGGTATACCCCTGGGGAAAACATTTTGTACAGATCTAAGAGATCTGAGACAATAACAAGTGCAATGGGGGAGTGCTGCAGGTGATAGGGAAGTTGAGATTGGTTGTGGTTGGAACAGGTCTAGGCTCAGAAATATGGGTCAGGCAATGGGATTATTGCAGGCATCGTGAGGAAAAGCAATACTTAGGGGGTGAGGAAAGGGACAGAGTGAGGGAGGAATTGTATTGCAAGGGTATATTGGTAGTAAGCAGGTTAAGAGCTTCAGGGAAGGAGGAGGACAAAGTACTAAGGAGGCTTAAAGCAAGAGCACTGACTAGATGAGATAAGGTAGCGGCGGAGCACTTTTTAAAGGCGTTGTGTGAGGATGCTAGACAGACATCGAGAGGGAGACAGTTCCATTGCTGAGAACTATGATGGGCAAAAGCACTAGAGCCTTTGGTAGTTTTGCATTTCGGCAAGCATAGGAGGGATTTATCAGTCGAGCACAGGCCATAGCTGGAGGACTAGGGAGTGAGCAGCTCCACCAGTGTTATGGGGGTTTGAGACCTCATAATGCTATCAACAGTGGAATAGATGGAGTGAAATCTGGTTGCATTAGGAGATAACCAATTAAGATCCAAGCAGAGGAGGCAATTGTGTTTTAGCCTTTGGGAGGAGGAGGTGTACCGACAGATATTATTATAGGTAACATCCAATCTATGGAGATTAGATTTAGGTGTGGCAGCATACGTAGCTATCCCATAAGTCAGGGTAGGCAGAAGTATACCTCAGGCAATAGTCAATCTCGCTGAGGGGGTTAGTGCATAAATAGTCCGCTATGCTATGCCTAGTTTAAAGTTTACAGATTTGCATGTATTCTGTATGTGAAGTTCAAAGTTTAATGATTGGTTCAAAGTTACCCCAAGGTACTTAAACTAGGTCACCAAGCCAATTGGGTGAGCCATTTAAGCAGGTGATCCTAAAGTCATTTTGGCATGATTTGAGTCTTGACAGGTTCCAAATAGCATGGACTGGGTCTTGGCCTCATTAAGAACAAGTTTGTTATCAGAGAGCCAGGTTTGTCTGCATTTGAAGTCTGAGGTGAGCCGAAGATTGATGTCAGATACGTTTTTCACACTGGTATATAGGACTACGTCATCAGCATAGAGTAGCGTGGAGGTGGAGGAGAGATTAGAGGTGATATTATTAATAAAAATCAAGAATAGACGTGACCCCATGATGGAACCTTGGGATACTCCAATATTCACCATTGCCTGATCCGAGTAGGTTGGATTGAACTTAACGACTTAGACCCTGTTAGACAGGTAACTGCTGAACCAGGTGACTACGTTACATGCAAAGCCTATTGTTTTTAGGGTGGCGCGGAGAAGCGAGTGGTTCATCAGGTCAAAGGCCTTCGTCATATCTATGAAAACGACCTCCGTTAGAAGACCTGATTCCGTAGTGGTGAGAGCGTCAGTAGTAAATTTAAGCAGGGCAGTAGAGGTGCTGTGACCTTTGCGAAAGCCATGCTGGGTGGTTGTTAGAAGGTCATTTTTGAGAAGAAATTCTATGGTTTATGTGGCAACTAGTTTTTCTAAGATTTTGCTTAGCACTGACAGGATGGCTATGGGCCTATAGTTAGATGGGTCTTTGGGGTCTCCCTTCTTAAAGACAGGGATGACTCTTGGTATCTTCCAAATGTTAGGAACACAACTTTGACACAGGGAGAGAGTTAAAATTCTCACCAGAGGGGAGGCAATGAGCGGGGCAGCTATATTTAGTAGCCTGGGCTCGATGCTGTCAGAGCCTGTGGCTGTACTGTCTGAGATCAAGCTAAGATGTTTTGTGACCGCCTTCCAAGTAATGTCCTTAAAGTGAAAGGAGGGGGCCACAGATTCTTTGTTGGAATGTGCTGGAGGGCCAGCTTGTTGTGAAGCAGGGAAAGAGGATGTGTGCTTAGTTAGGTCAGCAGATTGATTATTAAAGAAGTTAGCTATGGTCTGAGGATTGTTGCAGTGGGTTCCATTCAGGACCATGTCATTAGGGGTAGAGGAGTTAGAGGATCCCAGGAAGGTTTTTATGTGGGACCAGAACTTTTGGGGTCTCCAGAGGCACTAGTTAGTACTGTAGGTTTTTACAGTAAGAGCTTTTTGCTGTCCTTATATCCTTTTTGCAGGCATTCCTTTGCATCCTATAGGAGCTATATTCCACTTGTAGACCAGCGAACTTGAAATGGCTCCAGCTCTTCTGGCTGTCTTTTATTTTAGCAAGTAGGTCCTTTTTTAACCATCTATTATGTTTCCCCTTAACTTGGTGGGTTACAAGGGGGAGTGAAGATCCTGTATTGCGATGAAATTAGTAATGAATATGTTACGGATGGTCTGCACATCTCGAGCATTGTAAAGACTAGACCAGTTAATGTTGGCCACGTTGCAAAGAAAATTTTGAGGATCCAGGTTAGCGTAGTTTTGGAAGGTGATAAACTGTGGTTTTACCGGGAGAGGGGCAGCCGATCATCAGATGCAAAAAATAGGGGAGTGGTCAGTCATAGCATCTGCAAGTGTGCTGGCAGAATGGATGTCCCGGTGCGATTTGCTGGCACCCAGTTGATGAGGGTGCTAGAATTAGAGCGAGAGGCAATCCTAGTGGGTTCGGTGACTAGCTAATGAAGGTTATAACCCTGAATTTTAGACAGAGAAGTGGCCTGGCTTTTTTCAAGCCAGTTAAGATTTATATTGCCTAAGATGAGCACTTTGTTTTTCCTAGAGAGTAGGGATGTCTGGTTTAGTAGCTCATCTAGGCCAGTGTAACCACTGTTTGGGGGGGTTGTAGGCACATACGATGCGTAATTTGTTTGCCCCTAGGGTAAGGAATGCATGTAGTGACTCACAGTGGGTCAGAGGATCACTGTTTAGGACAATGAGATGCAGGTGTTCCTTGAAGTAGATGGCCACACCACCCCCTCTTTTGGCGGATGGTCTGTCCTTCAGTAGGAGGCTATAGGAGGGTATCGAACATCAAAAATTGGAGATAGAGGACTTTAGCCATGTTTCGGACAAGCAGAATATGTCTGTTTTTTAGAGAGAAATACAGGTCTCAAGTTCAGCTAAGTTGTGCTCGAGGCTTCTTATATTGTGATGGGCAATAAGGAGACCATTGGCATTGCTTAGTAGCACATCAAAGTGAGAGAGATGACAAGCAGGGCCAGGGTTTGATTCAATATTGCCAGATAGCAGGATAGCCAGGAGCAACAAGTATCAGACTTTCCAGTGGATAAAAGGGGAGAGAGTCAAGCGGCGAAAGAAACATTTTTTAAGATAGCATGTAGTTAGGTAGATTATATCCTTATTTATTAGAAGTGGGGTCGAGTCCAGTAATGTGTCTGGGAGGCAGAGGAGATTGGAGAAGTGGAAGTCATCCAGAGATGGCATGGAGGAGGCAGAGTGGACTGTGTTTACATTATTGATTCTAGTAGTAGATAAGTAAAGCAGTAGTAGCACCATGGCCATGAGGATTAGGTGCTTTAGGCTACCCATGATATAGGATGCCCACTGGGCCAAATAGCTTGTGGCTTTCCTGGATGAGCGCAATCCGACCTGAAAAATCAGGTGTGACCTGCAGCTGTCATCCCAGGGAAGGCGGTGTCCCAGGTCTACTGGAGCGGATGAGGTGGTGGCAGTCCAGCAGCCCAGGTGGGCTCTGAAGTCAGATGGTCTGGGGAGCTACGGTCTTACAGCTGAACCAGTGGTGTGGCTCAAGGCTGCTCTCTGGCTGTGAAGGCTTTGTCTGGTGGCACTCCAAGCGAGTAAGGCACTGATCCACTGGTGTGATTCTGGGCTGGCAGGTGTCCGCACTTGTGGCTTTCCTGGATGAGCACGGTCTGATCTGAAAATGAAGCATGTTCCGCGGCTGTCATTCTGGGGAAGGTCTTCAGAGAAGGGAGTGTCTCAGGTCCGCTGGAGCAGATGAGGTGGCGGTAGTCCAGCAACCCAGGTGGGCTCTGAAGTCAGAGGGTCTGGGGAGAGAGGGAGAGAGACTAAGTACAGGTAGGCTAGGGAAGGGTTTCAGAAGAACAATAGATTAGGGTAGAGGCTTTAGAGAGAGGCATAGCTATTTGGGGATAAGGAGGAGAGAAAGGCAAAGACACAGGGAGAAAGACAGATTGAGCAAAGACCTTAAACTGTAACTTTAAACTTGTAAAACACACTTAGAGAGCTGTAAATGGCTTAGTAATCTGTTTTTCTTAACCTGAACTTATAACTTTATGCTTTTCTTTACAGGCTCAGATAAGACTAAGCGGCTTTCATAAACAGTGAAAGAAACAGCATCTTGTGGTCTAAACAGAGTTGAAATCACTTAAAACTGTACGGCTTTTTCAAAAAGGCCGAGTGGCTTTTACGAAAGAGCAAAATAGAGTCAGGCAGAGAAGCTGTAAGTGGCTTTAGGCACCAGTCAATTCCAGAAGGTGCTCTGGAATCTTGGACCAATCAGCAGTTGTGCGCCAATAGTTCAAAAAGACTTTGTATGGCTTGTTGGTGGCTTGGTGCTGAGACGTACTTGGGGAGCTACAGTCTTACAGCTGAACCAGTGGTGTGGCTCAAGGCTGCTCTCTGGCTGAGAAGGCTTTGTCTGGTGGCACTCCAAGTGAATAAGGCCTTGATCCACTGGCATGGATCTGGGCAGGCAGGTGTCCGAGTTTTCGGCTTTCATGGGTGTGCATGGTCTGATCTGAAAACCAGGCATGACCCATGGCTCTCATCCCAGGGAAGGTGGTGTCCCAGGTCCACTGGAGAGGATGAGGCAGCAGCAGTCCAGCAGCCCAGGTTGACTCTGAAGTTAGAGGGTCTGGGGAGCTATGGTCTTACAGCCAAACCAGTAGAGTGGCTCAAGGCTGCTCTCCAGCTGTGAAGGCTTTGTCTGGCAGCACTCCAAGCGAGTTAAACCCTAATCCACCAGCGTGGTTCTGTTGCAGGCAGGCATCCGAGCTTGCGGCTTTCCTGGATAAGTGCGGTCCTACCTGAAAATCAGGTGCGACCCGCGGTTCTCATCAAGGTGAAGGTCTTCAGGGAAGGCGGTGTCCCAGGTCCACTGGAGCGGACGAGGCTGCGGCAGTCCAGCACCCTACGTGGGTTCTGAAGTCAGTTGTGTACTGTAGTTAATTCTGCTAGTCTCTGTTTTAGAAATTAACTTCTGTAGCTGACCTCTCAATCTTAAATATTTTAAATAGTCCCCCATAGCCCTATGTTTTGAAAAGTTATGAAATAAAACTTGCGAGGAGATTTTAGTTTCCTCCTACCATTGTAGTACATTTCTAAAGTGGATAATCGAGCCTGCCATTCTTGCTTCCATTTTACCTGTGCTTCTTTAAGTTGATGGATAGAGCTGTTCTGTCTCCATACATTTTGCTTACATCTGGGGGATTGTGCCCATTGAATTCTGATTGATATTGATTTATGATCTGTAAACTCCCAAGCTAATGTGAACTTCTTGGATTTGTAATGCTTTTGCTAGAAACATCAAACCTATTCTTGTCAAAATAGTACCCCTAAAATAGGATTTACCTCCTTTTTCTTAAACTTGTGTTGATATACATCTATTAGACCGGCCCTGGTAAATATTTCTTGTAATGTCACCAAATCACAAAATAATTTGTTTTTAGTCCTCTGTCTTCTTGTTTTAGCCCACAGTTAAAATCTCCAGCCCAGACCACTATTCTGGAGGTATGTATATAGGGCTGTATCTCTTTAAATAAAGTAAACCTTTGTGCTTTTGTTTGAGGGGCATAAATATTAATTAGCCTGAATCTCTCTTGAAAATATTCAATATCTAATAACAGAGCTCTTTCTGGCTGTATTTCTAGTAGTCTAATGACACTGAGATTTGGATTTGTAAATAATACCTCTACCCCATCACGTTTCTTCTCCTCTAGACCAGAAAGTGCTTCCGTTTGCCCATAGTTGTGATGTGTTCTGTATTTCTTGTGTAGTCTTTAGTCTTGTATCTTGTAAGCATAGAATTTCATATTGTTTTTCCTGTAGTGCTTTCAATACTGTCACTCTTTTCCTCACAGTTTTAATGCTGTTTACATTAAGGGTGAATAATGACAAGGACATAGGTCATATGTAGGGGTGATGTAATTGCTATCAAATTACCTGATTTTTCTTCCCTCACTTGGTCCTTTTATTTTTTTAATCACAGCGTTATTTTTGGCACCACCTCTGTGGACCTGGCTGGGGCTACAACCCCCGAGAGGTCCATCCTCCAGCTCATCGGGGCCATCATGGGTCCTGCTGGGTCCTGGTATTTATCTTCTGGTTTTCTCCCTTACCCGCATCCGTGCAATGGGTTCAACAGCTGTCTCCACCTCCACGGAGGCAGCCAAGCACCCTGGGTGTGGGCCGAACCTCTCTCATTGTGCTGACACATGCAGCACAAACCCCCCTTCCCGAGGAAGGAGAACAGTCCTCCAGATGCTCAATCCTTACCCCCCACGGCCGACCCCTTAATGACCCAAGTCCATTCCCGAGCCCAGGTCACCGGTGTGGCTCGAGGCGTGGCGTCCAGTGCCTCAACCCTCTTCACCACTGGGCTGGCTCACCTGGTCCTTTTAGCTACCAAAGATTCTTCTTTATTCTCCTCTCCTCATTGTCTGAAGTTATATCAGTCATGGAAGATGTAATAGAAGAAGTCTTGGACACCTCATCTTCCCCATCTGTGTCCCCCCCCATTGCTTTTGTTTTGCTAAGGGTGCATATTTATTCCCCTCCTTCCATGTTTTTTGTTTCTGGTGTCTACCTGTCTTAGTCTCATTTTTTTTCCATGCTTGTGTGTTTCCCCATCTTCCTGGACATGAGGTCTCCACCACTCATTCACACTAATGGGACTACGATGGAGGCGCTAGGACCCAGCAGAACCCAAAAACCTTCAAGAGGGCTGGTGCCAAGGTAGAACAGTGCATGCATGGCACCGCAAGACTGGCTTGCGCCATATAGGCTATCTCGGCATAGACCCTACAACCACCTCAATTCCTTTTTTCCCACCATCAAGTGTGCTTTAGTGACAATGTCGCTTGCCTGCTGGGAGTCAAATATTCATGTCTATATGACAGCAGCTATAGTCATTCAGCATTGATTAGTCTTTATTTATTTTAATACTCAGTTTAAAAAAAAAAAAGAAGTTACATTTCATCAACGAAGAAGTCATTTTCAGCCCGCCTTCAACGGAGTCAACCATGAACGGGGCCGGTGACAATAGGAAGACTTCGAATGAAAGCTGTGTTTTCAGCACGGCTGGGTCTGGTCCACCGCCATCTATGGAGGGGGGTCTGACTACAGACAGTCTGGTGCTCGGGGGGGATGGGTGGTCCTCCTGAAAGCACAAAAAGAAGTGACCCCATTCTCGATCTTTGTTGAGGACTCGGCACCGCTCGACCGTGAGTTCTTTTTCAACCACCCCGGTCGAAGAAGAAATGGTACCACTCGAGGTCACCCTCTGGTATGTCTGCATGTTGATCATTGGTGGTGAGGGACAGGGGTTTGACTTGGACTCCTCTGGGGTTCCCTAAGACCTCTGTTCCCAGTGACGAACATCCTCGACTCCGGAGTTCCTCCCCGCCCCCTGTGGGGGTCTTCCAGTGAGCAGTTTCATCATTAGGCCGCTGTTATAGAGCAATGGGTTCGGCGGTTGTCCTGCCTGTCTGAGCCCATGGGTCCACCTCTGGGATCTTCGGGCCTAATGGTTTCGAACCTGTGAACAGGGCAGTTGGGGCTTTCTAGTCATGTGGCTCTGTCTCCAGTGCCGTCGATGCTGCACTCTGATGCATTTCCCCCCATATGACTGTGGCACAAGGGTCTGCACAGGTGCCATTTTCTCCTACTAATTTTCTCAGATCTTCCTCCCTGACTCCCAGAATTGGGTTGGGATCCTCTGACATTGCTGCGGCGCCTAAGGCGGTGTCGCCTTCGACTCCAGTCTTACCAGCACCGCACCCAGCACCACTCCCTGGGATGGTGCCATCTTTTCTTATGGTGCTGCACCTTGTACCAGTGCCACCTGCACATTTGGCGCCACCTAGGGTGCTGTGGTTTTTGACTCTGATTCGTGGGGCACCTCCTCCTTCTCTCATTCCTCCTTTTCCTATTTATACTGTCCCTCCAGGGCTAGTAGGATACGATATTGAGCCTGATCCTGATCTTCGATTAGGGGATGACTTTGACAATGATTTTTCTCTCAGAGTGGCAAACAAACCTTTTCCTTCAACTGACCCTCTAGTCGAGGACCTTTCCTTTAAGTCTCTGCTGAGGAACATGAATTTCACTCTCTCTTTCCAGACTTCAGAGATTGACCTGGGGAAATTACTGCATCTGCAGTATCTGCACGTTCTGGATATTCCTGTGGAATTGACTCCTCCAGTGTAGTCTTCTTTTGAGACTCTCTCACAGATGGTGTGGGATAATGCGGTGCTTATTCCTTCCGTGGCTAAATCCATAGACAGGAAGTACCCCCCAAGAATCTACCTATCTTGGCCTTTCAAGCCTTTGATGATGCCATAGTTGTCTTGGCAGAGAATGACAAAGCCGTCCTTCCTCAGGAATCTACGGCCCATCCAGTCAACAAGGAATCTTGTAAGACTGACACCTTGGGGAAGTGAGTCTTTGCTGCCTCTACCCTGAGTATGCACATTGCTAGCTACCAGGGTTACTTTTCTCAGTATGAGTATACTCTCTGGCATTCGTTCAAAGCCTCTGTGGAAGCTCTTCCAGAATATGGCATTAGCTCAGAGCTTCTCCAGATCATTACTAGAGGCATTGAGTCCAACAATCAGCAACTAAAAGCCGCTATGGACACCTTTGACACTGCTTCCAGGGCAGCAGCAGCTGGTATTTGCACCCGACGCCACTCGTAGTTTCATACATTGGGATTCACAAATGATGCCTAACAGAGAGTTATGAGTTTATCATTTGATGGAACTTATCTGTTTTGCCCTCAGGTCAAGCAGGCACTAGAGGCCACACCGAAAACGAGAACGGCTGTTAGAACAACCAGGCTGCTCTCTGCCACCCCTCTACGGGGTGGGAACCGGCGGCAGTTTCATAACCATCAGTCCTTTCACAGCAAAGGCAGAGGGGGCCTCAACAAAAATCAAGCCCCCCAGCTGCAAAAGAAAATGCAGCAGAAGACACAGAGCCCAAAAGCGCCTAGTGCCACCCTCTGAGATTCCGGCCCAAGTCCCATCTCAGCTGTCCAAGGAGCACTCTTCCTCGGCAGTAGGAGGGCATCTGACTCAGGTTTACAACCAGTGGAAGTCAGTCACATCAGACAAATGGGTAGTACATCAACAATCAGTAACTAAAAGCCACTATGGACACCTTTGACACTGCTTCCAGGGCAGCAGCAGCTGGTATTTGCACCCGACGCCACTCGTAGTTTCATACATTGGGATTCACAAATGATGCCTAACAGAGAGTTATGAGTTTATCATTTGATGGAACTTATCTGTTTGGCCCTCAGGTCAAGCAGGCACTAGAGGCCACACCGAAAACCAGAACGGCTGTTAGAACAACCAGGCTGCCATCTGACACCCCTCTACGGGGTGGGAGCCGGTGGCAGTTTCATAACCGTCAGTCCTTTCACGGCAAAGGCAGAGAAAAGAGGCAGTATAGCGCAGTGGTTTAAGGCTCTGAGCTGCAAATCTGGTGACATCCAGCAGACCAGACCTGGGTTTGAATCCCACAGCTTCTACTTGCATACTGTGTGACCCTGAGCAAGTCACTTAACTTCTCTGTGTTCCCAGGTCGCACCTGTAAAAAAGCTTTCAGCTTAGTGTGCTATTCCTGGTTAAACAACTAAAAAAAAAATGGGTGCTCAGAATAATCCGTGACTTCTCTAAATCTTTCGGGAAACCCTCTGGATCATCCACCCAAATGACAGCCCAAGCTGTCTATATCTCAGTCAGACCTTCTTGCTTCCAAGATTCAAGGCCTTCTGAACAACAGGGCAGTAGAAGTAGTTCTGTTGGATCGACGAAACAAAGGTTTCTACTCCCATTACTTCTTAGTTCCAAACAAAACAGGTGGCATGCGCCTTATTCTTGATCTAAGGAAGTTAAATTCCTTTACAAGGAGAAGTTCAAGATAACATCACTCGGTACACTTTTACCTCTAATTCATCAAAATGATTGGCTTGCCTCCCTAGATATGTGGGACGCCGTCGCCTACCAGCATGTTCTCATAAACCCAAGTCACCACAAGTATCTCCGATTTGTGGCATTGGGTCAGCATTACCAGTTTAGGGTCCTGCCCTTTGAGCTATCTTCGGCATCTCAAGTCTTTACAAAGTGCTTTGCAGTTCTCGCAGCGCACCTGAAGAAACTTGGAATTCAAGTGTTCCCATATCGGTACGACTGGCTACTAGCAAGCTCCTCCAGACAGGAGACTCAGGAAGCCATTGCTATGGCTTCCAAGTTCCTCATGTCCATGGGAGTTCTGTTGAATCTGGAAAAATCGCAGCTATAACCCTCCCAACAACTCCTCTTCATAGGAGCCCTTCTGGATACCTCCAGTGTAAAAGTCTTTTTTCCAGCGGTCAGGAGGAACAACATCCTTCCGATGGCCCACTTTATCAGAGAGAACGACGCAGCTTGAGCCCTCTCAATGCGGTGGATACTGGGTCTCATGGCATCCTCAGTGTTCACTGTACCTCTGGCTCGTCTTCACATGAAGACTACTCAGTGGATGCTCAGTACTCAGTGGTTCCGGACCACACATCCCCAGTCTTTTCACATCAAGGTGACACAACCTCTGAAATGATCACTCACCTGGTGTACTCAAGAGCACAACCTTCTGAAAGGGTTCCCCTTTGCCCCACTGGAATCTCAGATCTCCATCACCATGGATGCATCCCTACTTGGACAGGGAGCTCACTATCTAGATCTCCACACCCAAGGTTGATGGAGTCAGGACGAGTCTCATCTCCACATAAATATCCTAGAAATGAGAGCTGTCCTGTACGCAGTCCAAGCTCTGAAGGATATTCTCTATCAAAAGATCATTCTCCTTCAAACGGTCAACAAAGCAGTGATGTACTACATCAATGAACAGGCTGGAGCACGCTCTTAACCCCTGTGCAGGGAAGCAATGAGAGTGTGGAAATGGTGCCTGTAGCACTACACCCTGTCCAAGCAGTTTACCTTCCAGGAGTGCAGAACAATCTAGTGGATCATCTCAGCAGAATAGCAACGAGTGGTCTCTCGACGCAAGCATCATGCAATCGCTCTTCAAAGAGTGGGGAACTCCAGACCTAGACCTTTTTGCATCCCCACTCAATGCAAAACTGCCTCTACTTTGCCCAGAAATCCAGAACCTGGCACTTTCTGTCACGATGCATTCAGATTGGGTTGGACAAGATGCTTTCTGTATGCATTTCCTCCTCTTCCCTCAGTTCAGAGGGTGCTGCTCAAACTGGAGGCACAAGGGAGCAGAATGATCCTCATCGCCCCATTCTGGCCTTGTCAGATCTGATTTCCATTAATCAACAGATTATTGAAAACTTTGCCAAGACAGCTTCCACTACAAATGGACCTCCTGACCCAGGGCCCAGTAGTCTATTCCAAACTAAAATCCGTTTATATCCATGCATGGCTCCTGAAGAGATAGAATTGAGTAGGTTTGACGTTTCTCGTAGGGTCTCAGACATCCTCCTAGCGGCATGAAAACTGGCTACTAAGAAGACTTATATGGCTAAGTGGAAGCAGTTCTCCATCTGGAGTGCAAAGTCCTCCTTGGAACCTTTCTCCTGCCCAGCTAGTAAAGTCCTAGAGTATATTTTGGACCCGTCAAATGCAGGACTACAATACTCAACCATGAAGGTTCACCTCTGCACAATCTCAGCATACCATGAGCCTGTACACTCCATGTCTCTGGCTCAGTTACCTTTGGTCAGGAGGTTCCTTAAAGGTATACTTCACACCAGGTCATCGGTCAGAAAACTGTTAGCCACCTGGGACATTAACCTTGTGTTAGATCCGCTCACCCGGAAACCTTTCAAATCCCTAGCTACTTGTGAGCTGAAGTTCCTGACATGGAAGACTGCCTTCCATGTAGACATTGCCTCCGCTCGCTGACCCCCGTATACTGTATTTCACAAAGACAAGGTGGTTCTTAGAACTCACCCTAAATTTCTCCCCAAAGTAGTCTCGGAATTCCATCTGAACCAGACCTTGGTCCTTCTGACCTACTTCGCGAACTTCCACAATGAGGGACAGCGTACCTTACATTCTCTGGATGTTAATAGGGTTTTGTGTTTCTACTTAGATAAAACTAAAGAGATCTGCAAATCTAAGCAACTGTTTGTTTCTTTCAGCATGACCCAGCTGGGTCAGCCTGTGGCTATCAGATGTATTTCGGCATGGCTAGTGACATGCCTGCGCCAGTGCTACTCCATGGCACAGGTTAAACTGGAAGGCAGAGTATACACTCATTCTATCAGGGTGGTCACGGCATCTCTGGCAGAAATTCGGAACGTGCCCATTGCAGACATCTGCAATGCAGCTACTTGGAGCTCAGTGCACACTTTTATGAAGCACTACACTCTGGATGTCCATGCCAGACAGCATCAGTCCTCTGACAGGTCAGTCCTGAATGGACTCCTGTCCCTAAGTGAGCTCCTCTCTCCTGCTGCCCTTCTTGGGGGATTATTTAGCTCAGTACTCTCCCATTAGTGTGAATGAGTGGTGGAGACTTCATGTTCAGGAGGATATGAAAATTACATACCTACTTTAATTCTTGATCTTCTTGGATGGAGTCTCCACCACTCATTCACACGCCCTCCCACCATCCCCCGAGCTCACTCATCGTGTTTTTGGTATTCACTCCCTTGTTGGTTGGGTTGTGAAGACACTGTTGAGTTGACCCTTCTTACACGGGTCATACGGACTATCTTACATCCAGTTTAGGTTAGTTTCACTAAGTTGGTTAACGCTGCACCTCCTCGGTAAAAAAGGTACTGAGGCGGTTGGAGGGTCAACACCAAGATAGCCTATACAGCGCGAGTCAGTCTCGCGGCAGCATGCATTCACGGTCCTACCTCGGCGCCAGCCCTCCTGAAGATCTTTTGCTCCCGCTGGGTCCTAGCACCACCGGCATAGTCCCATTAGTGTGAATGAGTGGTGGAGATTCCATCCAAGAAGATCAAGAATTACTGTAGGTACGTAATTTTCATTTCTTGTTATCTTTTTTGGGCCTATTGTCTGAAAAAGGGCCTCTTGCTGTGGTGGCAGTGAGGGGAAGGGGTCATAGTCTCTGGTGTTACTGCTTCTGGTATTACAATGTTATCAGTAACTGTATGGGTATCTGTACTAGTACCGGGTTGTTCTCCATCTTTCACTGATATTTCCATAGCTTCATTTGTTTTTTTCCTACCTCTGCTATGTTTTCCGCTATGATCTGCTGTGAGTGCTGATCAGTTTGCTCCTGCCTTAACACTGCTTCTCTTTGTTCTGATACACACTTAGCAGTTAACTGCTGGTCTCTAGTGATAAAACCTTCATGAAATGGGCAAACATCTCTATTGTGCGATGCCCATGGGCATTTCCCATAGGAGTGGCCGGTCTTCTCTCACAAATTACATTTGAACAAATGTAAGCATTGTGCAGATAAATTACCATAATACAGGCAATGGTTACACTTAGGGGTGTCACAGGATGAACTAAAGTGTGTTCTGGCCTCACATTTAAAACAGGATTTGGGGTGCCCGTTATAAAAGAGTATACCCCTGTACTTGTCTAGGAAAAGGGGAGGAACAGGGTGCAGGAACAGGGAGGAACAGGGTGCAGGAAAACACTATTTTTAAGCGAAAAAGATGTTTCAGGACTAGAGGGCATGGGATGAAGTTGGAGGGAGGACGATTCAGAGGAAACATGAGGAAGAATTTCTTCACAGAACGGGTGGTGGACAAGTGGAACACCCTGCCAGAGGAAGTGGTGGGGGCTGAAACAATCACGGGATTTAAGAATGCATGGGATAGACATAAAGGAATTCTAGAGGTCAGTGCTAAGGGGAAATAGACTTCTAGGAAAACAAACTGAACTTACAAGCTCAAATGGGCAGACTAGGTGGGCCATAGGCCCTTATCTGCCGACACTGTCTATGTATCTATGTATCTATGTGTCAGTGTTGTGGCCAATGCAGGGGATGCTTTAGTGGGTGCGTCCCTCTGCCACCAATCAATGAGAATGTTGGTGATGACAGCAGTTTCAAAGAGAGCCACGGAATTGAAAGAAATCTGCCACTCCAAGGAGGTGCAGTTTCATCATTGCAGCGGCAGATGACAAGACTCGGACCAAGCACATTACAGTGTACAGTAATGCGCATGGCCAGAGTTACGAGCAGTTGCTTGGTGTGCCGTTCCTGGTGAAACATTTCAATAAATAAATAAAACAGCCACCGACACGGCTTTCCATAATGGCAGCTCCTTCTGACAGCCACACTCTCCTGCAAAGCCAACATCGGGGGTGCCTAATCCCTGTGTCGGCATGTATCCACCCCCCCACAGCCACATTGTGGCATACTGGGAGCCCACCCTAGTGTGCCTATTTTTTTTGTAATTTCCCAACACCAGGATGCCCACTCCCAGTGTCAGATGCCCCTCAACCCCCGAACTCAATTTCTTTACTGACGGGGGTGCCAAATCCCTGTCGGCATCATGTTTCCCCTCCTGCACCCAAGCTTGCTGTCAGGGTGCCTAATCCCTGTTGGCATCATGTCCCCCTCCAAACTCATGTGGCACACTGGGAGCCCACCCCAGTGTGCCCCAATTTTTTTTAACCTATAAATAAAGAAAACAGTTCCCGAGTCTTTTTGTTGTTGTCAAACTGTAAAAAGAAAACCATCCAGCGCTTCCTCCCAGTCCCCCCCACCCTAACCCTCCTCTGCACACCCACCTCCCAGCATTACCCTCACCCATACTTACCTCCAAAGGTCAGAAGCAGTGATCTTCTGTGGACCGGGACGCATCTATGCTCTTCAAAGCCGAACTACAAATTGAGGAATCAAGTAAGCACTGTATAATGGGACTCCATTGGGGTATCAGCTTGGGTTGATATCTCAGCCAGTTTTAGGAATTTTGGTCCCAAATTTTCAACATTGGGTTCTTGGGACGCCACCTCATGAACATGTCACCGTTGTTTCGTTTCTTGGTCCCAAAAGGTGATTCCATGGTCACTGCATAGAATGACCTTTCAGGGCCGATTAACAAAATGACAGTACCACTGTTCATGAGGTGGGGTTCCCAAAAGCCCATGTTGAAAATTTGGTGAAAAAATTCCAAAAGATGACAGTGTTACGGATGTGCATTGCAAATTTTCTACACACACTCGTAACTTCTCCAATTTTTAATATTTTGACTCCAGATTTTCAACATTGCCAATTTTTTAACACCTCCTCTCCTTATGAACAGTACAGCTATCATTTTTCTTATCCTGCTAGAAATGTGTTTTCACACCTGTGGCACAGAATGGTGCGGTCGCTGTGCAAAATCAACTTTCGGGATTGAGTAACAAAATCACAGTGCCACTCTTCATGAGGGGAGGTCCAAAAAAGCCCATGTTAAAAATCTGGTGAAAAAATTCCAAAAAATGACCACATTACAGACATGCATTGCCCAGTTTCTACGCACGCTCGTAACTTCGTGAATTTTTCATATTTTCACTCCAGATTTTCAACATTGTCATTTTTTACACCTCCTCATGAACAGTACAGCTGTCATTTTTTCACATCCTGCCCAAAATGTGTTTCCACACCTGTGGCACCAATGCATGTGAAGTTGCTGTGCTAAAATCACCTTTTCAGGATTGAGTAATGAAATGGTAGTGCCACTGTTCATGAGGTGGGGTCCCAAAAAGCCCATTTTGAAAATTTGGAGCAAAAATACTAACAAACACCCAGGGCACTAAGTTTTCCAAACATAATGCCCACCCTGTAGAGACTGACAGGCATCTGAGGTGTGACTTGGGGTCTTCGGCCCTAATATTCACCCCATTCTCCTATACTGCACCCAAAGGGCCAAAGACCCCAAGGCACATCATGTCACCTGTTGCTGTCTGCATGGTGGGGTGAGTTGGAATGGCTTAAGCATTATGGCCAATGACCCAAAGGCACACCCCCAATGCCTTTCACTCTCTGCAAAGGGGGGGGGGGTTGGCGTTAGTTCAATACTTCAAAATCACTACCATTTCTATTATGAATCTCTAACTCCTACACTACCAATGCCAATGCCAGCAAGCCAACATTTGGCATTGACCAATGCTTGTTAAAGCTGATATTGTTAGATTTGCCTATGTGAATTAGAGCAAATATTTCAGAGGAGACATATTTACCTGACCCTTTCAATAGTGTCCCAGTGATGTATGTTCTGCCTGGGGTCTCTTCCAAGCCTCCTTTGTAGATTAGCATTTCTCCTGGGGTCTGGCTCCCCTTTGTTTTGAAAGAGGTCAGTAAGTTTAGACAGTGGTTGCAACCATGCTCTCCCTGTAGGATTGATTAAGACAGACTCTCTGGGCCCTATTCTTACAAGGCTAGTAGTTATGTCTTGTTCTGTTTCAATTGTAGGAGTCTGTACATTGTAATTTTCCGGATTTACAGTTTCATGTGTTTGTGCCTCATTTTCCATTTGTACCTTTACTCAGGGGCCCCTGTATCTGGTGTTATAGTTACATTTTCCTGTGGTACCACATGCTCAGTATTCATTGTGCTAGCTTGATCAGACATTTTGAGATCTGTGGGTCAGGGACCCACCTCTGTATCTTGTAGCCATCCTGTGTTTAACAAGGCTCATTCTGGTGACCATGGTTCACTGTTCTGTATCCTGTGTTGTTTTAGCTGGTTCTTTCATTTTTTCTGCTTCATTCAGAGTTTTTCCTGTAGTTGTCCCTCCTTGGCTACAAGTGCCCTTGCAACTTTGGCTGTGGGGTGCTGTTTTAGGCCAAGCCATTTTCGACTTGTATCTGCCATTCCCAACGACCTCCCAGCTGATTTTCCCATCTGCTTTGCAGTATAATTTTCTTTTTCTGCGGCTACATCCACTGCATTTTCAGTGCTCTTAGTGGCAGTACTGTCATTAGATGTCTTACTCTGCACAGTGCTCAACTGTCCTGAGGGCTCCACCACAGTTCCCTTTGATGCTGCCACGTCAGCAGCTGCTGGCTGTACTGTGCTGTCAGCCTCTGGTTCATGGGTCTTGCCAGCTTCTGTTTCTTGCTGCATTTTGCACAGCTCAGCCTGCAATTTCTCTGTTCTCACAAGGTACTGTACTTCTTCTGCCATTAACTGTTGCTGTAAGTGCTGTCTTCTTACCTCTAATTGTTGCATACTTAGTACTGTATTACAGGTACTCGCTGTTTCTTTAGTGCCGCTTTCATTCAGCCGTATTGAAGCTTGCATATCTACCATCAAATCCTCTCTTTGTTCTGTGGAGCTGGTTTCTCTGTTAGAACTTTCTGCCACAATTTGCTGAATTTCAATAGCCTCTTGTGATGTAAAGGCTGGAGAGGAGACCATCTTCTCAACCTCTGCCACATCCATCCTCAGCTCCCTGTCTGCAGGATCATCCATCCTTCTAACAAGGGTTTCCCCCACTGGAAGAGTACGGCAATTTCACTGGTGTCCTGGCCAAATTTCCTCTTTCACTAAAAATACCACCAACCACTTAATCTGGTTCAGTTTCAGTTACCTACCATCAATATCCCTCCCCCGTCATCCCTGAAATAGGGACTTTGTCTCAGTAGGCCTACCTGGTCAACACAATTCAATAAAGAAATGGAGGCCCCCCCACTGGCTTATTGGACATCATGATGAGTTACAGAAAAGACTGACTGGACTACAAGCCTTTTTCTGCAGTTATGTATGTCTGTGTTGTTATTCCCCATGGAGAAGCCTCCCACATCAGGGCCTTTAGTGTGTAGGCTAGCCACCTCCCCCCAAAACTTCTCAAACTTTGGTGGTTTCAGCTGGCCCGGTGGCCCTGAGGGTTGAGGCGCTGGACACCACACCTCACGCCACGCCAGCGACCCGTGTTCAGGAACAAGCACGGGTTGCCATGGGTCGGCAGGGAGAAGATGGATTGAGCATCCGATGGACTGCTTTCCATCTCCAGGGAGGGGGGTTTCCTGTGGCTGCTGATTGCCTGACCCCTAGTGGAGGCTGGGGCTCGGTGGCACGGAGCCGCATGCCATGGGGCGGGACGTGGCAGATGCTTGATTGGGCCGCGCACGGGAGTGTGTGGACACCCAGTCACTGGCGTCATTGCACACCGTGAGCCCACAGGGGAGAAAAGAGGAAAAAGGGAACATCCAGTCACAGTGGCTTGATGGCCATCTGTGAGCACCTGTGCTGGCTCCAGGAGGGGATCACCTAGTGTGGATCCATACTAGGTGGGGGAAGTTGGCTGCCCCTACCTCCCCGCCATGGGGGGTAAGCCATGGGGCAATTGGGTGGTCGCCCTCCAGGGAGACTGGTATAGGTCAGATGGCGGCCGGAGAAAGGGATGCGAGGGCGGATTGGCCGACTGGAGGCCCAGGAGGAACAACACCAGCAAAAATAAAAAATAAAAAAAAATTGGTGGTTTCAGGAACTCCATGATGGTCAGGCGGTGTTGCAGAGCCTGAGCGTGCTGGCATCATCTTCAAGAACATAAAATTCAACCAAAAGGTCAAGTGTGGGTCAGCACAACTGCCAAGGTAGAGGAACACAGAAACAGTCTTACCAATGCTTCTTTGTAGTGCAAGAATTTGTTGAAACCTAACAACAAGGTATCATTTGCCTTTGCAGTGTCAGTGGCTCAGCGGGTCACACACTCGCCTCTGAGGCCAGAAGATTGGAAGGTGGTGGATTCTAGCACCACACCGGGAATGTGGGATAAATCCCAATACTGACACTGTAGTGCATCAAGAGGGGAGTGCTGTACTCCAGAGGTGCTGTCTTAAAAAAAAAGACTTTGTCATCAAAATCTTCTATGTTTCTATGTTTTGGATGAGACATTAAACCAAGGTCCTGTCTGCTTGTTCGGGTCATTGTTCAGGTGGACATTAAAAGATCCTATGGCACTTAAGATCCCATGGCACTTCTTCATAAGAGTAAGGAAATTTACCCAGTGTCCTAGCCAAATTCCCCCCCAGTCATTAAAATACCACCAACAGCTGAATCTGGTTATGTAAGTCAATTTACATCTGTACACATATTCCCCTTCCTTTGCCCCCGGGTTGCGCCTGGAAACAAGCTGCTGCTTAGTGTGCCTCTCCCAGTCACAAATGTTGAAATAAAGAAATAATTAAATACATTTGTACAGGTAGTACAGACAAAAAGTAGGTTTAGCAGTTGCCAGTCACATATCCTGACTTCCGATGGGGCAGGCAAACCATCAGTGGTCAGCAACTCCATTTGGCTTCTAAGAAAATATGCAAAGGTCGTATTCACATGGCACGATACATAGAAAAGTTTAGATTTTTTGGAAACTCACATAAAAACGGTATAACAGTAAACACATAGAGCCAAACCTGTGTCTAGTAACAAAACATCTCATGCTCTGAAGAAGACATTTTGCTACATCAGTACATACACTTGTTGAAACCGCCTTTTACCTGATCAGCACGTATGTGTGTTGACTGAGCACCCTTTTATGTTATTTAGGGTGGATACATATGGCTTTGGCTCTGTGTTTTGTGTCATGCCATTTTGTTGTTTGCCCTAGAAATTTCCCGTTTCCTGATCTTTCTTCATATCACAAGAAGCTCACAAAAGAAGAATTTCTTCTTTTGTGAGACTAGATTCTTTTTTTTGTTTGTGATTTTCTTTTGTAGATTTCTTATTTTGTGATCTTCTTTCATATAAAAAGAAGCTCATGAAGGAAGAATTTCTTCATCTTCCCCAAATTAAGCTTCACCATTCATTACCTATGAGTCCTACTGGAGGTTAAGACCCTGTACAGAAAGAAAAAAAGTGCTACCTCTTAAAATTTTTCTGAGCTAGAGGAGTCAACATTGGGATGACGCCACCCACAAGGCCAGCATTCTACGTGGCACTTGTCGGTTGGCCATTAGCCGATGCCAACTGCTCCCATAACTCAGTTCTGTTTTTCCTGCCATTGAGGAAGGATCCTGTGCAGGAAGACTGCTTCAAACAATTGTGTCACAAAGTCCGTGTAGGCCTGTATGCTTGTCCAGTGCCATGAGTACTGGCACTGCTTCAGTTCCAGAATTTTCTTTTCTTGTTACTATCGTGGCACAAAGTAGTTTTGTGTTATTTTCCCCATTTTATAATTTTATTTGCACAGTGGTGTGTCGGGGTTGGGATGTAGACCGGTTTCCAAATGCGTGGGAGTTGCCTCTATGCATCAGTGCCCCTGTGGCAACTCCATGACTGTTAAAGACCCACACGACAGTTGTTTTGCCTGTCTGGGTCCCTGCCACGCGATGAACGAGTGCAATGACTGTTTTTCAGTGGATTATCATACTCTCATTACTTGTGTGGTGTGGTTGGGGAGAGACCCCCCCAACTTTCAGAGGGCATCATGGCACTCAGGACACCAAGACATGGTCCCTGGGCTCCACCTCTGAGCCAGCGGGGAGAGTGGACCCCTCTGCTTCACAGTTTGCTGGGGCAACGTGTCCCAGCGAGGGGTTGGTGGGGCAGCCGTCCTCCTTTGGGGGAGCAACAGGTCACCCCTCACAGTCTGGTACCTTCTCAGAGGCCCGGATGACCCCCTGAGGTGGAGTTAGAGCTATACACTGGCTCCACTGGGGTGGTCCCCTCAGGGCCGCAGTCGGTCATTGTCCGTACTTCTGGCAGTGTCTCTGGGGCTGGTGAGCAGGACAGTGCCACGTGCACATCCGGGCTCCCCCCCAATGCTTCCCTTGGTGCTAGGGGGCATCGAATTCCCAGGAGTGGCCCATTTGGAGATCTCCCTGATCGCGTCCCCCACTTTGGAGGATGATAATCAGGGTGATCCCTACTGGGTTCCAGGCTCCTTGGATTCTACCCAGGTCTCTCCAGGGCCTCTTGAAGTTTCCAGACCAGAGTTGACATCATCAGGCAGTGCTGTGGGTGGTGCCACCACTTCTGACTCCTCTGGCACCACTACCTTCTGTGCTTGGGGCTCTGTCGGGGCCTCTTTGGAGTCTCTATGAGTGGCAGTGTCACATCTGGCACTGTTTTAGGTGGTGGTGCCACAGTCAACACTGCATCTGGTGGCGGTGCCGCAGTCGGTGTTGCCTCAGCCTCCAGTGCCACAGCTGGTGTTGGCTTTGGGGCAGGTGTACTCCTGCTGGCCAGACCTACTGTGATTTGGATCCCGACTGATGAGGAGGATACTCAGGAGGGCCCCTCCTCTCACCTTATGAGAGCTGGGGCTATCTCCACCCCCAAGGTGCCTAGTCCAGATTCTTCCACTAGGCCCCCTCCCATGGACAGGTCTCTCTCTCTCCAGAGTTGAGGGTTGGCAGAACTGGGTCTGAGCAGTGACTCCATTGGGGAGCCCCATGAAAAACCATTTGGGGTCATAGCGTGGACCCATCTTTGTCTTCCTTTGTCTTGTGTAAGGGCCCTGTGGTTGGTGGGAGTGAGAGCTTTCCAATGGACTGTGCATGGCGTCAGCCTCCCCACTTTGGGGTTCCCCATCAGGAGCAACCCCTGGTCTGCCCCTCGACAGTTAGATGCACTGGGCTGGGTGGGTTTGGCAGCCCCCCATTCGGGGAGGGGTCCCCTGCATGAATCCACAGCTCTGGTAAAGGATCTTCCTGGTGTGGCCAGACTGTCCCTCCCCCAGTTTCTCTGCCTTCTCTTCCTCCTTTCTCTGGGCTGCTTGGCCCTGGGGTCCCTCTCATCTGGGAACAGTTCTGGGCTTCGGCGTCTGCTTTCCCATGTTACCTTAAGGCCAAGTCCAGAGGTCATTTTTAGACCTCAGGCTTCTGCACCATCAAGCTCTGATTTGAATGCCTCTTCATCTTCCTCCAGTGAGGAAGGGGATTCCTCTTGCCACTTCTCTGCTGATGGGGACTCTACGTCATACTCATCGGAAATCAAGAGATGTTTCCCTACTGCAGGCTTATGAAGCACTGAGTAATAAATGTAACATAGAAACATAGAATTTGACAGCAGATAAGGACCGCTTGGACCACCCAGTCTGCCCATTTCCCTACCTAATGGATTGGCTGCCGATCCTAGTTAATCAACAGCCTACTTCTTCCTACCCCCACCCCTAGAATTGCCTTATGGCTGTCCCATGCATGCTTGTATTCCACCACTTTTTTTGACTCCACAACCTCCTATGGAAGGCCATTCCATGCATCCACAACCCACTCTGTGAAAAAATACTTCCTCACATTACCTCTGAGCCGCCCCCCTCTATCTTCAAATTTTGGCCCCTTGTTCTTGCACACCTCTTTTTCTGAAAGATGCTACCCTCTTGGACTCTGTTGATTCCCTTGAGGTACTTGAAAGTTTCTGTCATGTCCCCCCTCTCCCTCCTTTTCTAGAGCTTATACATACTAAGCTCCTTAAGTCTCTCTTCAGATGTCTTCGAGTGCAGACCTTGTACCATTTTAGTTGCCTCCTCTGGACTGCCTCCATCCTGTTTATGTCTTTGCAGAGATTGGGTCTCCAGAACTGCATGCAGTACTCCAGATGGGGTCTCACCAGCTGTCTGTACAGAGGGATAACAACTTCCTGTTTTCTACTGATGATGCCTCTCCCTATGCATCTCATTATCCCCCCAGCCCTCCTTACTGCCCTCTCACATTGCTTGCCCGCCTTTAGGTCATCTGATATGACTACCCCCAGGTCCCTTTCCATTGTTGTTGTTGTTAGTATCTCAACCCCACTGTATACTCTTCCCTGGGTTTTTGTTTCCCAGGTACATTACCTTCACTTCTTAGCATTGAATCTAAGCTGCCATACATTTGACCATTCCTCCAGCCTTGCCAAGTCCCTTCTCATCCTTTCCTCCCACCTTGTGTATCAACTCTGTTGTAGATCTTTGTGCCATCTGCAAAGAGACATACTTTTCCTTCCAGTCCCTCTGCAATGTCGCTTATAAAGACATCGAGGAGGACCGGTCCTAGTACTGAACCCTGCGGTAGCCCACTAGTAACCCCCCTTTCTTCAGAATGGACTCCATTTACTATTACCCTCTGTGTCCTGTTCTCCAGCCAGTTCTTTACCCAGGCTACCATCTTGGGACCCACTCCCAGGCTGGCTAACTTGTATATTAATCTTTTGTGTGGGACTGTGTCAAATGCCTTGCTAAACTCTAGGGAGGCCATGTCTACAGCCCCTCCCTGATCTACTACTTTGGTCACCCAGTCAAAGAAATCTATTAGATTCGTCTGACATGACCTTCCCGCTGTGAATCCATGCTGCCTTGGGTCTTGTGCCCCTCTGGCCTCTAGGTACTCGATACTTCTTTCCTTCCAAAGTGATTCCATCATTTTCCCTATCACAGAGGTTAAACTAACAGGTATGTAGTTTTCTGCTTTTGCCCTGCTCCCACTTTTTGAAGTGGAATCACATCTGCCCTTCTCCAGTCCTCAGGTATCACCCCATCCTCCCATGGTTTGTTAAAGAGGGTAGTCAGTGGTGTCACTAGTTCTACCCTTAGTTCTTTTAGAATTCTGGGATGAATCTCATCAGGCCCCATTGCTTTGTCCACCTTCAGTTTTAAGAGTTTTTTCAGAACCCTTTCTTCTGTGAATGACCACTATTCTGTAAAGCCACTATCGGGAAGGCTAGGGCTCATTATTTTTTAAGTGCCCAGCAGAATGCTTTTGGAAACCCCAGGAAGACCTGTGGTATGCATAATCAGCTACTGGGCAGAAATAGGACCCACCTTCTGTCTCTCTGTTGAAGGACAACTTATTAACTAGTGACCATGTTGTTATCACCGAGGTTTTTAATAATTACTTTGGTGATCCTGCTTCATTTAGATCTTCCTTCTCCTCTTCTACTTTGCTTGATTCCCCTTCAATGATGGACAATAATTTTCCTAAATTCTATTTTAAGAGTGTGACCCCAACATTGATTGTAGATTATGTTATAAAAATGAATCCTCAACCTTTGCTTTGTTCAGATGGTTTAGATTATAGGTTAGTTAAAGCTGGAATTAAGTCTCTTGCATATCCTTTATCTCTTATCTTTAATTCTTCTTTATGCTCTGGTTCTTTTCCTACTCTCTGGAAAAATTTGATTATAAAGCCTATCTTTAAGTCTGGGAATGCTAACCTTCCCTCAAGCTATCGTCCTATTTCTCTTCTTCCTCCCTTATCTAAAATTCTTGAGAAGATAGTTCTCGATCAGACTTCTGAGTTTCTTAATAAACATGGTTTATTAACACCACAGCAACATGGTTTTAAGCAATCACACAGTACCAAGATGGCATTGATGGGGTTCACAAGCTGCTTTCAGGGTGCCCTTGATAAAGGACACTCTGTGCTGCAGTATTTGTGGACCTCACCAAGGCCTTCAACCTTGTTGAGCACTGTTTCTTACCAAATATTTTGTCTAACCTGCATTTTTCCCCTAAAGTAGTTACATGGTTTTCTAATTACCTTAGTAATCATTCCCATGTCACGTCCTTTAATGGTTTTCTTTCTTGATCAATCCCCACTGTTTGCGGAGTCCCTTAGGGTTCAATACTGGGACCACAGATCTTTTCATTATATATGAACACTGCTCCCAGCATTTGTACCCAGACTTCGATTATCATGTACGCTGACTATGCTGTTATTTAGTTTTCCCCCTAAACAGAATGATGCTATTTTAAAAGTTCAGATTGATTTTGAGTCTTTTCAAGACTGGCTCTGTTGTAATCATATGGTACTGAATGTTCACAAGATCAAACTTATGATCTTTTCCAATAAACCTACTATTGAGGATTTTACCCCTCTTGTTGATTTAAAAGGCATTTCTATTGAGTGTGTTGATTGTATTAAACACCTGGGGCTAGTTTTGGACTCAAGGTTATCTTTTGTTAATCATGTTGTTTATATTAGGAAGACTATTCACCATTGTCTCAGTGCTTTATTTCGTGTTAAAGCTTGCCTTACTAAAGAATCTAGAATTTTGCTTGATCACAGTTTTTTGTTTAGTAAACTGGATTATGGTTTACTAGTTTACTCATCCACTTGAAAAAAACATTTTGCATTCACTCAGGGTTACATATAATTCAATTCTCAGGTTTATGTTACAGATCCTGTGTTGTACTCATCATTGCTCTCTTCTTCAGGATTCTAATGGCCTATCACTTGACCATCAGATTCAGTTCAAATATTGTATGCTGTTGTTCAAAATTAAGTTTGGTCTTCTTCCCCTTCCTTAACTTTTCCCAAGGGTTATTAATGGTAGTGGCAGTCGTTCTCAGGACATTCATTCTTTTCAGATACCATTTTCTCATAGGTCCATTGGTCAGAGATCTTTTTTATACTGGGCTCCAAAATGTTTTACTTCTTGCCCCTCTGATCTGTTTCATTCTAAACCTATTGGACACTTTAAACATAGACTTTTTATGTTTTTTTATAGTTCTCAGAAATGTATTTGTTAATTGCTTGTTTTGTAAATAATTGTTGTATTGAGTAAGATGTCCGGTATTTGTATTACTCATGTTGATTATGTTCTTTTGTACTATGTTTGATGTGTAATGCTTGTCAACTGTGAAAACGGGCAGTTTTGCTCATCAGGCTAACAGGGGTTAAAAATAAAAAATGAAATGAAAATACCAGCATTTCCTGGTGGAGATGATGGAGCTCTGCCTTTACCATTTTGTTGGACGGAACATGGATCATGTGAGGTTATCATTCCTAGAAGAATACAGTGCTGACACTTTGGTCATCCCTCCCAGGCCAAGGCCATCTGCGGAGGCTCCGCACACTGTCTGACAGAGTCTCACTGACCCATTGCTTGCCCCTAGGTACTGTATGCACAGGTATTGTGCAGCAGTGGGGTCACCAGGTGCCATGCCCCAGCCCACTTGTGGACTGGGGAATCTGGACACCCCATCTGGGCATTATTACCCTCATCATGACCACCCCCCTGACACTGACTTGGCTGAGTTTGGCCAGTGGGGGAGAGGGGTGTTTTCTTCAGCATGCCTTCTTCTGTGGATAGAGGCACATCAGGCACACCAGATGACCTATGCTAGGTACATCTAGACACTGCTAGGACAGGTTCTAGCAGCTGTGAATGATGGCGAGGGAACCAGGCAAGCCATTTGCCTCACCTCTCAAGGCCTGGAGCTAGCAAGACACCTCTCTAGGGCAATCTATGATGCCAACAAGGTGGCTTCCAGGCTGCTGGGAACTTTGGTCTGCATTAGGTGGATTGCATGGCTTCACCTGTCTAAGTTGTCACCCTTGGCCTGGAGTAGAGTGATATCTTCACCTTTCCATGGGGCCCACTTCTTTTCTCGTAGGGCATGGTGAGTACTGCAGATGCACCTTCCACCTCCCAGGTCTTAACATAGAAACATAGATTTTGATGGCAGATAAAGAACACTTGGCCCACCCAGTCTGCCCATTTCCCTACCAGTTGGATAAGCTGCAGATTCTAGTTAACCAACAGCCTACTTCCTGCAACCCCCCACTATAATTGCCTCATGTCTGTCCCATGCATGTTTGAATTCCTCCACTGTTTCAGATCCCACAACCTCTCCAAGAAGGCTGTTCCATGTGTCCACCACTTTCTCCGTGAAAAAGAATTTCTTCACATTATCCCTGAGTCGTCCCCCCTCTAACTTTAAATTGTGCCCCCTTATTCTTACACATCTCTTTTTCTGAAAGATGCTACCCTCCTGGACTTTGTCGATTCCCCTGAGGTACTTAAAAGTTTCTATCATGTCCCCCCGTCCCTCCTTTCATCAAGGGTATACATATTAAGCTGTCTCAGTCTCTCTTCATATGGTTTCTGATGTAGACCCTGCACCATTTTAGTTGCCCTCCTCTGGACTGCTTCCATCTGTCTATATCCTTGCGTAGATGAGGTCTCCAAAACTGCACACAGTACTCCAGATGGGGTCTCACCAATTGTCTGTACAGAGGGATGACCTCTTCCCTTTTTCTACTTGTGATGCCCCTCCCAATGCATCCCAGTATCCCTCTGGTTCTCCTTACTGACTTTTCACATTGCTTACCCACCTTTAGGTCATCTGATATGACTACACCCAGATCCCTTTCCATTAATGTTGTTGTTAGTACCTCCCCTGCTATTGTGTACTCTTCTCCTGGATTTGTTTCCCAGGTGCATTACTTTGCACTTCTTTGCATTGAATCTAAGTTGCAATATGTCTGACCATTCCTCCAACCTTGCCAAGTCCCTTCTCATCCTTTCTATGCCCCCCTTGTGTATCAACTCTGTTCCAGATCTTTGTGTCATCTGCAGGCCTTGCCAGGCCAGTAAACTGGCCCCCTTCTCCTGTGGTTATCCCCCATAGGAGGCTGGAGGAAATATTTTTTTTCCCCTCAGGGTTTGCCATCTTGGTGCTCGGACCCACAGGTAATGAATGATGAAGATTAATTTGGGGAAGATATGGAAATTACGTACTTACTGTAATTATTGATCTTCCTAAATATCTTCACCATTCATTATACCCACCTACCCTCCCTGCAACCAGACGCTGGACAGCGCTGTCCCTTCCCTTTTCTTTCTCCATACTCCCTGATTTGAAATGAGAGTCAAGGGAAGGGATAGCTTTTCTGGGAGGCAAATGCTGTTTCCAGTTATGGGCTCTGTCAGACCTCCTGGGTTGATTTTCTAAAACCCCCTTTTCCTGTTCACTCTCTTGTAGGGGTAAGAAGTATCCCCTAAAGGATTTCCTTATTGTTGTGTCAGATGGTCCAATCCCACTAAGGGTCGCAATTGTTCGATGCTACAGTCTGGCCAGATGCTCTGGAGAAAATTCCTACATCTAGGGTTGTGATACCAGTGAGCCTCCTAACTTGGTCTCTTGGCTGTGGCATCAAGATTTTGACCCTTTCTTGGACTGGCTGTAGGGGTCCACAGTTGTGGCTCCTCCTAAAAAAAAAAAAAAAAAAGGTGACGATGATGAAGGAGGACAATCAGGAGGGATGTCAGTATAAACACATTCTGTGTGTGTGTGGGAGGGAAGGGTTCTTCTTCAGTATCTTTTCCTGGAAAACCCACTGAAGCTCTTGGACGAAAGGGTAGCCACCATACCTCTCAAGTGTCCCTGATTTTGCCTCAAAATTTTCTGCTGTCCCACGTAAAATCTGTGTTTTTATAACAGAACAGTGGGGATTAAAAGCAGAAAATAATGTCAAACATTAAAGTGACATACTTGTTCTTCTTCAGAAAATGCATCTTAACACAAATCCCTTTATTCTGTCAGCTTTCTGAGTGAACAGCACCAGTTTTTAAGATGTGTCCCTGATTTGGGGTCTTTGTCCCTGATTTTTTTAAGCCTTGCCCCTGATTCATGAGGCAAGAAGTTGAGAGGTATGGTAGCCACCTGGGCCTAGGACTGTTTTTCCCTCCTGAGGACTGGGAAGGCTTTCTCTCATCCACTTACTTTTGTCCTTCTCCCTTCTGTTCTTTTGACACACTCTGGTCAGAGACTGCTAAGTTTGTGGTGCCTCTAGCCCACCAGGGACTAAATCTCAATATGCCCTCAATTCTGAAGTCTGAGGAGCCTGTTCTGTCTTCTCACAAGGGACTGGGTGTCTAGGAGGGTGAAGAACTGTTGGGGGAGTGGATCCCTCCTCAGCAGGGAGACTGTTAGCTCTTTTTCTCTTTTCTTCCTTCATCCTTATCTACATTTTTGTTATATTTTTCTTCTGCCTTCGGGCTACCTAGCATGCTGGTCACTCCTACCTTATTAGTTTGTCCCTCTTGGTTATACCCCCTTCTTTCATTCGGCTTTGTATGTATTTTTCCTCCCCTCTTCTATCATTCAGGCACCATTTCCCTCTTTCTATCCCTATCCTTATCCTTCCTTCTTTGCCTGGCAGACAAGAACTGAGTTATGGGTGGGGTCGGCATCTGTTATTGGCCAACTCTCGAGTGCCACATAGAAAGCTGGCCTCATGGGCAAAGCCATCCCGACATCAACTCCTCCAGCTCAGAAAAATTTAAAGAGGTAGTGCTCTTTTTTCTTTCTGTGCAGGGTCCTGACCTCTGTTAGGATCTGTAGGTAATGAATGGTGAAGATATTTGAGAAGATCAATAATTTCAGTAAGTACATAATTTCCATTTTCATGAGGTGAGATTCTTCTTTCTTGGTCTTCTTTCAGGAGACCACACAGAAGAAAAAAGTCTGCTCACAAAACATAGAAACATAGCATGTGTCAGCAGATGGGGTCCATGTGGACCATCTAGTCTGCCCATGTATACTAACCCCCCAATCAGGCTGCTGTGTTAAGTTTTCCACACTGTCTGTCCCATGCCAGCTTGAATTCTCTGACCGTCTTTGACCACACTACTTGTGGGGAGCGGCCATTCCAAGTCTCCACTACCCTTTTGAAAATAAGAACTTCCTTGTGTTGCTGCTGAACCTGCCCCCCTTTAGTTGCATTTCATGACCTCTAGTCCAGGTTCAGTTGTTTACCTGAAGGAGATCCTGTTCCTGTACCTTGTTGATACCCTTCAGGTATTTAAAAGTCTCTGTCATGCCCCCCCTTTCCCATCTTTGTTCTAGTGAATACACGTGGAGCTGTTTTAGCCTTGCATCTTATGGCTTGTGATGCAGACCATGCACTATCATTGTTGCCCTTCTTTTTTATAGACTGTAATCTTTTTATGTCTCTTCTAAGGTGAGACCTCCAGAATTGGACACAGTACTCCAGGTGAGGCCTCACCAGGGACCTATACAGTGGCATAATCACCTCCATTTTTCTACTTGTTATGCTCCTCCCTATGCAACCCAAGATGCCGCTGGCCTTCTGTGCTGCCTTTTCACATTGTTTGCCAACCTTCAGGTCATTTGTGATGATCACCCGAAGATCATGCTCGTCTTTTGTTACCGCCAAGCTGAACCCCATTTAGAAAGTAATTTCTCCCTGGGTTGCATATTCCTAGGCGCATAACCTTACATTTTTTGGCATTGAACTTCAACTGCCAACTCCCTGACCATTCTTCCAATTTCCTATGGTCTGACTTCATTTTTTGAGTCCCTTCAGCTCAGTCTACCCTATTGCAGAGCTTTGTGTCATCTGCAAATAGGCACACATTCCCATTTATGTCAACAGCTATGTCACTGATGAATACATTGAAAAGTATTGGTCCCAGCACTGAACCATGTGGAATATCATTTGTAACTCTACCCTCTTCTGATAGTGTGTCATTTACCAGTACCTTCTGGGTCCTCCCATTGAGCCAGTTTTGGATGCAGTTTACAATTTTTGGCTCAGTGCTTGTGTGCTCCATTTTGTTTATTAGCCTTCTGTGGGGAACAGAGCCAAAAGCCTTGCTGTAGTCTAGGTACACCAAGTCTACTGCACCTCCATTGTCCAATGTTTTTGTGACCTAATCAAAGTATTCAGTTAGGTTAGTCTGGCTGGACCTTCCTGCCGTAAAGCCATGTTGCTTTGGATCCAGTTGTCCACTATCTTCTAAGAATGTCACCATCCTCCCCTTTAGTAGGGATTCCTTCAGCTTCCCTACCACTGAGGTGAGGCTGACTGGGTGATAGTTTTCCGGTCTTCCCTACTGCCATATTTTTGTAGGAGTACTACTGTAGCTCTTTTCCTGCCTTCAGGGACCTCCCTGCTTTCCAGCGACTGGTTGAAGAGCTTTGCTAGTGGGGCTGCTAGTCCCTCCCCAAGCTCCTGTAGTATTCCTGGGTGTATTTTGTCTGGCCCCATTGCTTTGTTGACCTTCAGTTTCTTGAGTTCTTCCAGTACTCTTGCCTCCATTAAAGAATTTGTGTCGTCGCCCTTGATGCGGTGTGCCTTCCTGTGGGAAGGTGGTCCTTTGCCTGCTTCCTCCTGTGTAAAAACTGAGCAGAAGTATTTGTTCAGAACCTAAGCTGTCTCTTCATTGTCTTTTGTTTGCTGGTCATTGTTCTTAGCCAATCTAACTATTCCTCCTTTGCTCTTTCTTTTCTCTCTCATATACCAATAGAAAGTTTTGTCACCATGTTGAACTTCCTTCACTATCCTTTCCTCTGTTTGAACTTTTGCAGTCCAAATTTCCTCCCTGGCCTCTTTAAGTAATTTCCTATATACGTCCTTGTCACTGTCCTTTTTATGTTGGCTCGCACGTGTGTGCCAACCAACATCTTGCAATAGTAGCAGATTTGGAGGTGCGGTCACTGTAGGTGAATGCAGGGCACACATCAGTAGTTGCGTCCCTCATTCCCCAATAAGCCAGCATGCAGGCGCTGACACCAGCAATACGTAAAGTGGTCACCAGATCTAACAAAAGTGCCACTGCAATGAGAGGCAAGCTCGTGATGCAGCAGCACAATAACACACCTCCTGAAGTGCCTTTCCTGGTGAAGCAGTTCAATAAACATGGCGGCACTGACTGCTGCTGCATAGAGTGCTGACTTCAGGGGTTCCCAATCCCCCTGCCTGCATGTCCCAACGCAGTTCATTTGCCAATGGGGGAGCACACTCCACATTGGCATAATGCCCCCCTCCCATTCCAATTGTGTGCCGAGGGGATGCCCAATCCCCCTCGGCATCATGTGCCCCCCCCAACAGACTTTCTTTGCCAACAGGGGGGCCCACTCCCAGTGTACCAATCACACCTATAAAAAAAGGAAACCGATCCGCGTTGTCTGTTTTTTGTTTTCCCTGTAAAACAAGAAAATGGTCCCTCGTGGTCTGTCCTGACCCTCTCCCCCAACCCACATCCACCCTCTGCGTACCCTGCCTCCCCACACCTCCCCTCACCCAATACTTGCCTCCAGAGCCTGGTGCAACGATTTTTGGTGGACCGGGAACACGTCTGCACTCTTCAAAGCCGACCACGAACTGAAGAAATGCTGGTAAGCTGTATAATGGCATAAATAGGGTTTCTTCAACTTTGGTGCATATCTCGGGTGATTTTGGGAATGTTGGCACCAAATTTTCAACATGGGGTTATTGGGAACCCTTCTCATGATTTCACTCACTGTCATGGCGTTACTCAGTCCTGAAAGGTGATTTTGCAGTCACTACATGGAATCACCTTTCAGGACTGATTAACAGAATGACAGTGCCACTATTCTTGAGGTGGTCTCTCAAAAAGCCTATGTTGCAAATCTGGTGAAAAAAATTAAAACAATGACTGTTTTACGAGCATGCCTTGAGCAGTCTCCACGCATGCTCATAACTTCGTGAATTTGTAATATTTGCACTCCAGATTTTCAACATTGCCATTTGTCCACAC
The DNA here is from genome assembly GCA_016271365.2 of Neoceratodus forsteri. Taxonomy (NCBI): domain Eukaryota; kingdom Metazoa; phylum Chordata; order Ceratodontiformes; family Ceratodontidae; genus Neoceratodus; species Neoceratodus forsteri. The sequence continues at coordinate 414,299,797 of CM057455.1, read as the reverse complement.
CTTCTTATGAACAGTATAGCTGTCAGTTTTCAAATCTTTGCCGAAATGTGTTTTCGCACTTCCGGTGCAGAATAGCACAGTCACTGTGGGAAATCAGTTTTAGGGGCAGATTAAGAAAATGACAGTGACACTGTTCATGAGCAGAGGTCCTAAAATGCCTATATTGAAAATTTGGTGACGAAAGTCCATGAAATGACTGTGTTACAAGCATGCGTTGCGCAGTTTCCACGCACTCTTATAACTTCGCAAATTTGCAATATTTTCACGCCAGATTTTCAACACTGGCATTTTTTCACACCTCCTTATAAACATTAAAGCTGTCATTTTTCACATCCTGCCCAAAATGTGTTTTCGCACCTGTGGCATACAATGGCATGGTCACTGTGGGAAATCAACTTTTGGGACACATTAACAAAATCACAGTGCCACTGTTCATGAGAAGAGGTCCCAAAATGCCTGTGTTGAAAATGTAGTTAAAAAAATCCCCAAAATAATTGGGTTACAGACGTGTGTTATGCAGTTTCTATGTATGCTCATAAAATAATTGAGTTACGGACGTGCGTTGTGCAGTTTCTATGTATGCGCATGACTTCACCAATTTTTCATATTTTCACTCCAGATTTTCAACATTGCCATCCTTTTACACTTCCTCATGAACAATACAGTTGTCATTTTTCACATCCTGCCAAAAATGTGTTTCCTTACTTGTGGTGCCAAATGGTGCAGTCACTGTACAAAATCACCTTTCAGCTAACAAACTGATAGTGCCGCTCTTTATAAGGTGGAGTCACAAAAAGCCCATGTTGATAATTTGGAGTGAAAATACCAACACACGCTTACGACGCTAGGGTTTCCAACTGTAACACCCCACTCTGTAGAGACTGACAGGCATCAGGGGTGTGACTTGGGATCATCAGCTGTAATGCTCACGCCATTCCACCCCCAACCCCACCATGCAGCCACTGACCGGCATCGAGGTGTGCCTTGGAGTACTCGGCCCCAAAGTTCACCCCATTCTCCTATACTGCACCCACCTCAGCATATTTCCTTATGGAATGGGGTCAGTATAAGGCCCAAAAACCCCAAAGCACACTATGACACTTGTCAGTGTCTACAGGGTAGGGTGAGGTAAAATGGCATGAGCGTTATAGCTGAGCGACCCAAAGGCACACCCCAACACCTGTCAGTCTCTGCAGGGTGGGGGTTGGGTTGGCGTCAGTTCAATACTTCACTGCCATTCCTATTATGCATCTCTAACTTCTGCACTACCAATGCCAGCGAGGCAACATTTGGCATTGACAAATGCTTGTTTGTTCTTGTATCTCCTGAATGCTTTCTTCTTTTCCTTGATTTAGTATGCTATATCCTTTGTGAACCACAGTGGTTTCCTTCTCCTTTTGGATTTGCTTACTAGCCTGGTGCATTGTGATGTGACTAGTGTAATTGCTTCTTTCAGTACCCTCCAGTGTTTTTCCACTCCTCCTTCTGGCCAGCAACCCAGATTCTGTTTCAGACAGCTTTTCATTTTGGTGAAGTCCACCTTTCTGAAGTCTAGAGACCTTCTGTTTAGAGTGACTGATGTCTTTGGTCATGTTTACTGTGAAACATACACTCCTATGGTCACTTGATCCCAGATGAGCTCCCACCTATACATTTGGGACTCTGTTATTGTTGGTTAGCACAAGGTCCAGGACTGCTTCCTCTCTGGTGGGGGTTTCCATCAGTTGGCTTAGGTCTGCTCCTTGGAATGCCACTAAGAATTTCTTCCTTAGGGCACTTCTCACCAGGGAATTCAATGAGTGGTTGAAAAACTGGTGTGGAACTCAGGGTTTTGGCTTCACTGGGGACTGGGGAGCCACCTGGAGGAATGCAGACCTATACTGGTGTGATGGTCTGCATCTGTCCGGGGGGGGGAACCAGGATCCTAGGTGAGAGGTTTGAATGCTTCATTGGCAAGCATTCAAACTAGCCAAGGGGGGAGGCACTGAAAAGGAGCTGGGAAATCCGAGCCTCACAAAACATGGTGATTAGTGAGGTAAACACCAAGGTGCAGAAGTTATTAGGAGCAGAACAGATTTAAATGTAAAAAAAGGCAAAGGCAGTAACGACAGAAATGGGGCTAAAAGGGGTAAGGATATCAAAAAGTGGAGGGTGATGAGTACCAATGCCCGCAGTCTGTGTAACAAGCTCACTGAACTAGTGGCCTAGATGGAAGAGGGTTGCCTGGATATTGTGGCAGTCACAGAAACATGGTACACAGAGAACCATGACTGGGATGTCAACATACCAGGATACACAATCTACAGGAGGGACAGGGAGGGTAAAAGAGGAGGAGGAGTAGCTCTCTATGTAAAGGAAGGGATCAAAGCAACAGAACTAAAGAGTAAACAGGGAGCAGATTAGGCACTTTGGGTCACCCTGGAGACAGGAAATGGCACTATTAATCTGCATGGGGTTGTATACAGACCCCCATCTCAGGGAGGAATGGACAAGGAAATGATAGAAGGCTTTCTTAGAATGGCAGAAAAGGGAGAAATTGTTGATGGGGACCTGAATATGCCAGATGTTAACTGGAGCACCTTTGCTGCAGGCACATCCAAGAGCAGGGTCATTCTTGATGCCCTACAGGGGGCATGTCTCAGACAGCTAGTATTGGAACCGACTTGGGAGGGAGCAATCTTAGACCTGGTACTTTCAAATGGGGATGGAGAAAGAATCTCAGATTTAGAAGTGGGTAGCCATCTGGGAACAAGTGACCACCAAACAGTGTGGTTCACGATAAACACAGCCATACAATCAAGCCATACAAAAGCAAGAGTACTAGACTTTAGGAGGGCTGACTTTGGGAAAATGAGAGAGTGCCTCAGAAAAACACTAGCAAACAGGCAAGAAGGAGGGGTGGAGGAACAATGGGGAGTGATCAAAACAGCCATCACAGAGGCAACAAGCCATTGCGTAAAATAAATCAATAAAACACAACGAAGGAAAAAACCGCTATGGTTCACAAAAGTGGTGGCAGGGAAGGTTAAGGAGAAAAGGGCAGCATTCAGAAAATATAAGGAAACACAGAAGGAGCAGGACAGAGAACTTTATCAGTTAAAGCAGAAAGAAGCTGGGAAGGTGGTCAGAATAGCAAAGGCCCAAACCTAAGAAAGGATAGCCAATTCTGTTAAGAAGGGGGATAAGACCTTTTATAGGTACATTAGGGAGCGAAGAAAGACCAAAGGAGGGATACTGAAGCTTAATAAAGGGGAGGGAATGTGGGTAGAGGGTGACAGTGAAAAAGCAGGGTTACTGAATGAATATTTCTGCTCAGTATTCACAAAGGAAGAGGAGGAGAGTTACCTAAACCAAACAAGAGAAACACTCTGAAGACGGGGTCTTATACAGTCCATTTACAGAAGAAAGTGTTCTGAAAGAACTAATAAAATTGAAGGTGGACAAAGCAATGGGGCCTGATGGGATTCACCTAAGAATTCTAAAAGAACTAAGGGTAGAACTAGTGACATCGCTGACTACTCTCTTTAACAAATCATGGGAGGATGGGGTGGTACCCAAGGACTGGAGGAGGGCAGATGTAATTCCTCTTCACAAAAGTGGGAACAGGACAGAGGCAGGAAACTACAGACCAGTTAGTTTGACCTCAGTGGTAGGGAAAATGATGGAATCACTTCTGAAGGAAAGAATTGTTGAGTACCTAGAGGCCATTGGGGCACAGGACCCGAGGCAACATGGATTCACGATGGGAAGGTCGTGTCAGACGAATCTAACAGATTTCTTTGACTGGGTGACCAAAGTAGTAGATCAGGGAGGGGCTGTGGACATGGCCTACCTAGATTTTAGCAAGGCATTTGATATAGTCCCCACAAAAGATTAATACACAAGATAGCCAGCCTTGGAATGGGTCCCAAGGTGGTAGCCTGGATAAAAATTGGCTAGACAACAGGACGAGAGGGTAGTAGTAAATGGAGTACACAGAAGAAAGGAGGGTTACTAGTGGGGTACCACAGGGTTCAGTACTGGGACCGGTCCTTTTAATGTCTTTATAAGTGACATTGCAGAGGAACTGAAGGAAAAGTATGCTCTTTGCAGATGACACAAGATCTGCAACAGGGTTGATACATAGGCTGGAGTGGAAGGATGAGAAGGGACTTGGCAAGGTTGGAGGAATGGTCAAATGTATGGCAGCTCAGATTTAATGCAAAGAAGTGCAAGATAATGCACATGGGAAACAAAAACCCAGGGGAAGTGTACACAATGGGGGGTGAGATACTGACAACAGTAAAAATAGAAAGGGACCTGGGGGTAATTATGCTGAGATGACCCAAAGGTGGGCAAGCAATGTGAGAAGGCAGTAAGAAGGCTGGAGGGATACTGGGATGCATGGAAGAGGCAGTTAGTAGAAAACAGGAAGTTGTTATCCTCTGTACAGACAGTTGGTGAGACCCCATCTGGAGTACTGTGTGCAGTTCTGGAGACCCCATCTCTGCAAAGACATAGACAGAGTGGAGGCTGTCCAAGGAGGCATCAAAATGGTGCAGGGTCTGCACCAGAAGACATACGAAGAAAGACTAAAGGAGCTTAATATGTATACTCTGAGGAAAGAAGGGAGAGGGGACATGATAGAAACTTTCAAGTACCTCAAGGGAATTAACAAAGTCCAAGAGGGTAGCATCTTCCAGAAAAAGAGATGTGCAAGAACAAGGGGGCACAATTTGAAGATAGAGGGGACGTGCTCAGGGTAATGTGAGGAAGTATTTTTCACTGAGAGGGTTGTGGATGTATGGAACAGCTCCCGAGGAGGTTGTGGAGTCAAGAACAGTGGGGGACTTCAAGAATGCATGGGACAGGCATAAGGCAGTCCTAGGGGTGGGTAAGAGGAAGTAAGCTGTTGATTAACTAGGATCTGCACCTTATCTGTTAGGTAGGAAAATGGGCAGATTAGGTGGGCCAAGCGGTCCTTATCTGCCTTCAAATTCTATGTTTCTATGTTTCTTACTCCTTTCTGAAGCAGCCGTATAGGAGCTCCATTCTACATCCAGTAAATTGAAGTGCACAACCAGTAGTAGCTCACCATTGTCTGCCATATTTTGAATGTTTTCTAGAATTTCCTTGTCTTTTTCTAATTCTTGAGACAGGGGTCTGTATATCACTCCTATCCATATTGGAGCTTTGTTTCCAGTTCCAAGAGTAATCCACATGGATTCAGCTTCACTGTTGGTCCCTTGGATTTCTGTAGCCTTGATTCTTTCTTTTACATAGATGGCTACTCCCCCCCTTTCCCCGTCCGGTCCTTTCTGAACAAGTTGTATCTTGGGATGGTGACATCCCAGCTATGGTTCTCATTAAACCATGTTTCTGTCACTGCTACCCAGTCTAGGTCTGATTCTGCCATCATGGCAGTAAGGTCTGGTATCTAATTAGCCAGACTGCGAGCACTGGTGCACATTGCCTTCCAACCCAGGTTTCCTACCATTTTCGTGAGTTTACCCTTCTCTCGTTGTGTTTAATTTTTACCATTTTTAAATTCCTCTGGATATCTGAGTTTCTTACCATTTGTGGTGCACCCCATGCTTTGTCCTGCTGGTGGTTTGCTAGCTAAGGGGTGAGGGGTGACTGTTACCCTGTGTGATGCAATGGGTGTCAGACCATTCTCCCTGTCCATTAGCTTTTTTTTTTACATCTCTTTTTTCCCTCACCTGCAGCCACAGCCCTGCCTATTCTTCCAGCCACTGTTCCTCCTTCACCACTGACCCCGAAGTTGACGTGCCCAGCTGGCATATGCAGCTACACCATTGAAGGGGACCCCCTATGCCCCCATGCCTGGCGAGGATCCAATACCGGCATACGCCTTATTCAGGCATTGTCAGACGGTGAAGCTGTGGCCATTAAGCTGCCATGGACTACGCTGCCATTTTTCCTTTTTCTTTCTCCAATGGGAGCATGGACATGCAATGACATCCATACACAACGTGCAGATGTCTGCCGTGCCCCCCCCACTTGTCACCCTCCGTCTGTAGTACCACGGGGTGTCCCCAGGGACCACCAGAGTGCGGTGTGCAGCCACCCCTTTTCCCCAGGACCAGGAGAGCTGTCATCGGATGCTCAATCCTAGTCCTTCCCTACAGACCCCTGACAACCCGGGCTCGTTCCGTAACCCAGGTCACCGGTGTGGAGCGAGGTGTGGCGTCCAGCACCTCAACACTCAGCGCCACCAGGCCAGCTCCCGTCCATTAGTTTAAATAACCTTCAGAAACATTGAACCTTTGTCCCAGTGCTCTGACCCTCTCCTTTGTTAGATGGAGGCCGCCAAATTTAAAGAACGCCCTCTCCCTTAAGGTCTGCCAGTCTCCTATGAATTGGTGTCCTTTCTTGTGGCACCAGTTTCTAAGCCAGTGTTTAGTTCACCTATTTCTGTTTCCCTGATCTTCTGCTTCCCACCACCCTTCTCCCAGAAAGGCAGAACAAGCTGATGTTCAGATGAAATGGATGCCAACTGATCACCCAGTCTGGTCAGGTGTTTCTTAGTCTCCTCTACTGACCAATTGGCAAGGTAATTTGCTCCTAGGTGGATAAGTACATTTGTATTGTCTCCTGCGCTCCGTATGATTTTTTTCAATGTAGTCAGTGTCCCTCCATGCAGATGATCCTGGGGGACATCTGAGCACTACCGTGGGCAGTAAATGGGGCCCAACTCCCCGAATCATTTAATCTGCTATGATTCTGTAGTTTCCTGCATTGGATAGCATGTGTCCCCACATGTAGCAGAACCACTGAGTTTGTGGTGTTTTCCATTAGTCCCCCCAGGAGTGGGCGTACATTTTGTATTTTGACCCCTGATAACATGCTCACTGTAGTGTGTTCATTTCTTCCTCTACATAGCATGGTGTCCATAGAAACATAGAAACATAAAAACATAGACTTTGACGGCAGATAAGGACTGCTTGGCCCACCTAGTCTGCCCATTTCCCTATCTACAGGATAAGCTGCAGATCCTAGTTATTCAACAGCCTATTTCTTCCTACCCCCCACAAAAATTGCCTTATGTCTGTCCCATGCATTCTTGAATTCTCCCACAGTTTTAGACCCCACAACCACCTCATGAAGTCTGTTCCATGCATCCATCACCCTCTCTGTGAAAAAATACTTCCTCACATTGCCCCAGAGCCGTCCCCCCTCTATCTTCAAATTGTGTCCCCTTATTCTTGCACATCTATTTTTCTGAAAGATGCTACCCTCTTGGACTTTGCTGATTCCACTGAGGTGCTTAAAAGTTTCTATCATGTCTCCCCCTTCCTTCTTTCCTCAAGGGTATACATATTAAGCTCCTTTAGTCTCTCCTCATACTGCTTCTCTTGCAGATTCAGCACCATTTTAGCTGCCCTCCTCTGGACTCCCTCCATCCTGTCTATGTTCTTGTGGAGATAGGGCCTCCAGAACTGGACGCAGTACTCCAGATGGGGTCCATACCGGGGTCATAATGTTGCATGCTTAGTAGCGTACGGCATTATGGTGAACCAGGACTTGTGCACTCCCGAGTTGGACCCCCCTGGAGTTGAGAATCTTTAGTGGGGGGGTCGGGGCACAGACCCCTGTAATGGGGGTGGGGGTTGTGCTCTATAGAAACAAAGATATGCTTTATGGCATAAATCGTGATAGCTCGGTTGTGCCATGCAGCATTATATCTTGCAACATAATGACCCTGTGCTGATGGGCTCCATGCCTCTAATTAGGGAATATCCTATGACCACTAAGTCTCTGGTTTGGTCCACACAGTTATTTACTCTGGAATCTTGATCATAAGGTTATTTTTTGTTTTAGCCTTTTTAATCTATTTTTAATTGTTGGGCATCGTTATTTGTTTTGGTGGCTGCTGACCTGCTACATCCTTGGCCTCGGTGTTTGGCTTGGACGTCAGAGGTAGGAACCTGTTTGTTGTTTGTATTGTTTTTTTTTTTAGATGTTGAACTTGTGAGTTTTTTGATGGGGCGCTCACCTTGCCTTTCCCAGCCACCTGCCAACACCCAGGTCTGGTTACTCCCTGGGGATGAAGTGCATCAATTTGGTGTTTGAGGTGTGGCCTGGTTACCCCCTGGGGATGAGGTGTACCAATTTGGTGTCGGAAGTGTGGTTCATGGTTGCTGTTGTAATCCTCTCCCTGCAACTGGGAGTGGAAGCAGACAATTTCTGCCCATGCTGTCTGGGGCTGAGCCGTTAGGTCCCAGAGTGTCCAGCATGTAGCACAGTGAGCCAAGCATTGGATAACAATCCTGTTGAAGATGGTCCCACAGTGCCAGCAGTTGACAACGTCCATCCTGGCTGGGTTATGTGGTGCATACAGTGGATGAAATAGAGAAGGAAAGAATAAAGAAGAAAATATTTTTTTGTATAGAAAAACAGCTTTGTTAATAACAAGGATATTTAAGAAGATTTTACCCCAAATTTTCAACATGGCCTTTTTTTACCACACCTCATGAACCAGGAATGTGAAATTTTTCAAATCCATATTGGAAGGGAATTTTGAAGTTATTCTGTGAAATCACCTTTCAGGCAAGATTTGAAAAATTTCACCTGACCGATTCATGAGGAGGGGTCATAAAAACACTATGTTGAAAATTTGGGATTAAAACATTAAAAAACATCAAAGATATGAAGGAAGGGCTCTGCACATTCTGAATGTGTAACTGTTTGGAAGCACAAGTCCCAGAGGGGCCTGCACTTCCCTAGCTATGTGGGCTCCTCACTTGGTGCAGAAGTACAGGGCCCTGCGCTTTCATGCCCAGACAGACTCTTCACTTGTGCAGGCCCCCTATATGTCTGTATCTGAAACCACATGGTCAGGGCCCTGCACTTCCACAGCCTGATGGACTCCACATTTGGTGCAGGCCTCCATAGTCACACAGAAGCACTGGGCCCAGAGGACCCTGTGCTTCTGCAGCCAGACAGATCTGTTTAACAGATCCCAAAGAAACAAAATTAATTGCAACAAAACTGTGTTTATGTACCGGTTAGAGTTAACCTTAAAGCAACAAAAATATGGAAATGGGGTTTTACCCTAACTCCCCTTTCCCCCAAACAGCAAAAAGACAAGAACACACAACCAACCGCAGACTAAGAAGTGACCATACATTAACGCAGTTTCTTGCAGTGAATACATACATATAATACAAGCACATGTATTTTGTTTAAATGTTTTTGTTTAATAAAGTTTACTGCAGTATGCAAGTTACTATATAAGACTGACCAGAATAAACAGACCAGTTTGTAACTTCATGGAATGCTTGTGAATTACAGGTGTGTTTGGAGGTCTGGATCTTCATGGAATTCCACATACAGTGTACAAAACAAAACTTAACAACACAGCAATGGCAGGCTCTAAAAACATTTCTCTGGTGGATGCAGTGGATTGGCAGGTACACTATGAGTGACTTTTTTACAGTACGTAAGCTCTATAGATGTTTACACTGATTAAGTACTGTAGATGGTTCATATCAAGCTCACTGAAGCAAAACTGAAGCTAATAAGAATGGGAAATACAAAGTCTATTGGAACTGTGCATACGTACATATCTTTGTAACTGTATAATCACTTCTTGGTGAGCTTGCCCTTGTGTAAGAGAATTTAATCTCATTCCCCATGGGTTCCTGTACCTATAAACAGAGGGTATTATTATCATTATATTCGTTCCCTCATCATATGATATAGTTGTGTTCAGTAGCAGTAATCAGCACTCAAATCAACAGGAGGACGAGGTATTGCATTGTGCATTTTATAATTGCAGTACCATATATTCCTCTCCATATAACATGCATATTATATGGTTAATGGTAGTTTACTCCACCAAACAAAGGATCCTAATATACTATTGAATGTGTTTGAGTGCTTAAACTATTTATGCATAGCCTTTTGTGAAACTGTATGCAAATAACACGCTGAAATGTTATTGTGGAGCCCTACTAGCAGGAAGTAGGAAGAGGGCACTGTAGTTTTTGAAGAACATACCACGAACTACAAATAGTGTCAAAGTGAACATTTTTACTTGAATCCTGCATGTTTGTCACTATCTACACCTCCAATAAGCATTTGGGCTTTTAGTTATAACTTTATATCGTTTTAAATCGCTAGTTTGCTAGCGAGGGACAGCGCGACCCCGGAAGTTACATCCGGGTCACAGGGGCTATAAAAATCACCCAGTAGCGAGTGCAAACACCGAACAAGGGATCCTAATATACTATTGAATGTGTTTGAGTGCTTAAACTATTTATGCATAGCCTTTTGTGAAACTGTATGCAAATAACACGCTGAAATTTTATTGTGGATCCCTACTAGCAGGAAGTAGGAAGAGGGCACTGTAGTTTTTGAAGAACATACCACGAACTACAAATAGTGTCAAATTGAACATTTTTACTTGAATCCTGCATGCTTGTCGCTATCTACACCTCCAATAAGCATTGGGGCTTTTAGTTATAACTTTATATTGTTTTAAATCACTAGTTTGCTAGCGAGGGACAGCGCGACCCCGGAAGTTACATCCGGGTCACAGGGGCAATAAAAATCGCCCAGTAGCGAGCAGGGCGAGCGTGTGCAGGGCGCGTCACTGCACACGGAGATGCACGCAGAGACACGCATGTCGGCACGTGTCGGCTGTGTCTGCTGGACGGCCGGGCTTACGAGGCTTATTGAAACAAGTAAGAGTACAAACCAATATGGTGTGCATTAAGTGTCACATGTTTAAATCAGGGGAGGATTTAAATGCCTATGTGTGTGAAAAGTGTCTGCTGATAGAAGAACTTCGGTTAGAAAATGACATTTTAAAACAAAGGATTAAAACACAGGTGGAAATAACTACACTAGAACAGTTTATTGATTCATTGGCTGACGGAGCTGTAGAAGCAGGATCACATGAAACAGTTGCAATAACAGAATGCCCAGGTATACAAGCTGTTGAGGAATGGAGCCTAGTAGAAAAATCAAAAAATAATAGAAAAGGAAGAAGGAATATTGGGGGCTCCTCGAACATATTCACTCCTAATAGATATCAAGCTCTTGCACCAATAGAAGCTGGAGAGGAAAAAATTATGCTTACTGATATTATGAACACAGAGACACAGCAAACAACTTGCACTTATACTAACATAGTTAACAAAGATGGCAAAAATAATACAAACCCCAGAACACGAAAAAAGAATCCTCGCGATTTGTTGTATATAGGGGACTCAATGCTGCGTAATACAGACAGCATATTATGTAAAAACCAAAATGATTACACCACTGTCAGTGTATTACCAGGGGCAGGTATCAGTGACATTAAACAGTTGTTACCAGGCCTCTTGGAAAATACAGTTACACCGGTGGTAATACTGCACATAGGAGTTAATGATGTAGGGAAATTAGGAATGTCAGAGATTCAGAGTAATTTTGAGTATGTGGGTTCCTACTTAGGTAACAAAGGATGTGATTTGGTAATCTCAGGTATATTACCTGTTCCCAAAGCCAACGAGTTGTTAAATAATGACATCCAGCGATTGAATGGATGGTTGAAGAGGTGGTGCTATAGGGAAGGACATGCCTTTATTGATCATAGGCAAGCCTTTATGGACTTCAACCTATTTGCACAGGATGGATTGCATTTGAATGGACATGGTAAAAGGGTGTTGGCCCAAAGAATGAGACACATTGTAAATCTCCATTTAAACTTCCTACAGAAGGGGGAGGGGGGTCCCTCAAATTTGAAGCCCAATAGCCCAGAAAGGGATACACAAACATGCTGGAAAATTCTGTTGGTCAATGCTAGAAGTCTAATTAATAAAATGGACGAATTAAAATTAATATTACAAACCTCCCAAATACACTTATGTGCCATTACTGAGACCTGGTGGAATAGAAATGATACCTGGGGTAGGGAAATAAGTGGATATACATTGTATTCCAAGGATAGAAAATCATCCAGAGGGGGTGGGGTAGCTGTATATGTTTCGGACAGTATCACATCTGCTAACATAGAAACAGACAGATGGGGTAATTTAGAAATATTATGGATCAAGATCACACCACCCAATGATTCTACTATCAATTTGGGGTTAGTGTACAGACCACCATCCACTGTTAACTCAGACGATGTTATTTTGCTAGATTTCATTAAGCAGTTGACAGAAACAAAAAGTGTTATATTAATGGGAGATTTTAACTTACCAGGAATCAAATGGGATACATTAGAAGCCTTATCACTTATGGAAACCAGCTACCTAGAGATTTTTACACTAGCTGGACTAGAACAATATGTAACTGATAGCACCAGGGGGCATAACATATTGGACTTGGTGTTAAGTAATATAACCAATAATATTCATAACTGTAAAACATTACCTCCATTGGGCTCTAGCGATCATGCTATGGTTAGTTTTGAGTATTTGGGAGATTTGGGTAATTGCACAGGTAGCACAATAATCCAAATGTTTGATAAAGCACACTTTGGGTTAATGAGAAAAGAGATGGCAGCCTGGAATTGGCAAGAGACATTTGCTAATATATCAGCATCAGAAATGTGGAACAAGCTGAATATTATGATTAATGCATTGGTCCAAAAGTATGTACCATCTAAAAGTAAATATAATGGATTTAAAAAAGCTCTTCCCTTATGGATGACCCCCTCAGTTAGGAAATTGATAAAGCATAAAAATAAAGCATATCTAAGGGCTAAAACAAGTAAAAATAAGACATGTTGGGAGATATACAAAAAGTACTTAAAAAGAACTAAATCAGCAATAAACCTTGCAAAAAAAACATACGAACACAAATTAGCAAATAAGGTTCAAAACAATTATAAATCCTTTTACTTGTACATTAGATCCAAAAAAGGCACTAACAGTGGTATTTCATCATTGAAGGACCCAGATGGACGTGTAACCTCAGATAATCAGGAAATGGCTGAAAAGTGTAATCTTTATTTTTCATCGATCTTTAATAAAGGACTGCCTATACAAACGAAACAGTAAAATTTGACTCAGGCTTCCACCTTTACACTAAATATCACTGATGTATTAAAACGACTTAAGGAGATAAACCCTAACAAAGCACAAGGTCCAGATGGGATACACCCAAGAGTAATTAGGGAACTAGCACAAGAATTAGCACGGCCTGTAACCTATATCTTCCAAAAATCCCTGGATACATCCGTTGTGCCCGACGATTGGAGACAGGCCCTTGTCATACCTATTTTTAAAAAGGGTTCTCAACAACAAGTTGAAAATTACCGACCAATTAGCCTGACTTCGGTCTTGGGGAAAATTTTGGAATCCCTCATCAAGGAATATATCCTTGATTATTTAAGTACAAATGGTATCTCAGACAAGTCACAACATGGGTTTACCAGGGGCAGATCATGCCAGACAAACCTTTTAGAGTTTTATGGTAGGGTCAGCAGGGCCGTGGATTTGGGCAGCTCAGTGGATGTTGTTTACCTTGACTTTGCAAAGGCATTTGACAAGGTGCCACATGTAGAACTGATCAGAGCTCTTAGAGAAATAGGAGTACATGAAAAACTCTCTACTTGGGTGGAGTCATGGTTGGTTAATAGAAGGCAGAGGGTTTGTGTGAAGGGAGCATGCTCTGAATGGGCTGAGGTGTCAAGCGGAGTGCCGCAGGGTTCGGTGTTGGGTCCGTGCCTTTTTAATATATACATATCTAATATGAAAGTAAGTAATGAAGTATGGCTATCAAAATTTGCGGACGACACACGGCTGGGATACCCAGTCAACAACATAAATGAAGCTACCAAATTACGGTCAGCACTTATTGAATTAGAGGAATGGGCGAATAACAAGGGCTCATCATTCAATATAGATAAGTGTGTGGTTATGCATTTTGGCAGAAATAACATGTGATTTAAATGTAAACTAGCCAACAAGGAATTAAGAATTGTACAGGATGAAAAGGATCTGGGAGTAGTGGTAGATAATGAATTAAAATTTGGACAGCAATACATCCATACGATAAGGAAGGCAAGTGGTATTCAACGATGTATACGTAGACATATTACAAGTCATGAAAGCACGGTGCTGCTACCACTGTACATGTCATTGGTGCGCCCCCATCTGGAGTATTGTGCCCAGTTTTGGGCACCAGGCTATAGGGAGGATGTACTGTAGCTGCACTCGAGAAGGTGCAGAGAAGGGCAACAAAAGGCATGAAGGAGGTTCAGGGTTTGGAATATGATCAAAGATTAGAAAAACTTGGATTGTTTTCATTGGAGTACCGTAGACTACGTGGGGACATGTGTCAAATATACAGGGCACTCAGCGATGAAAAATTACGGGAACAACTGGATATCAATATCAAGAAACAAATTTACAATACCAGGACACATTCTTTTCAACTGTTTAAAGATAAATATAACACCAAAAAAAGGGGAAACTGGTTTAGCATAAGAATAACAGGTATTTGAAATACACTACCAAGTGAAGTAGTATCCAGCCCTACCATGAATATCTTTAAGAATAGGTTGGACACTTACTTAATTAGTAAAGGTATTCGTGGGTATTGTTAATAATCAGCGAGCTATATGGACACATGTCTTCTATGCTCTGAAATAACCTTTGAACCTACTCAGCTGGTAAAGGTGATTGTGGGAAAATATCTCTGAGGCACTCCAGACCTTACATACTGAGTCTCCAAGTCACCTGGTAGGCTTTCGATGCACATGTGACTTCAAAAGAAGTTCTGTCCCTGCCTAACTCCTCCTTTGTCCTTCTGTGGTCAGTTAGACCACTTCCATAGCTGTACCTGTGTACTCAGAATAATTGACTGTTAGGCTGACATGGCTACCCTGAATAAACACATGCTCTTTTTTTTTTTTTACCAATTATTTTACCAGGTGAGACACACTAAGCTGAAAGCTTGTTTGCAGATGCAACCTGGGAGCATGAGGAAGTTAAGTGACTTGCTCAGGGTCACACAGTATGCAAGTGGGGGCTGTGGGATTCAAACCCAGGTCTCCAGATTTGTAGCTCAGAGCCTTAAACCACTGCGCCATACTGCCTCAATTCTTAATTCTCATCAGAATTTTTCTTTATTCCTAATATATACATTCTAGGTTAAACCTGCCCTTACTGCATGGTAATCATCAATAGTCATCAGTATCCCAAGGTCATGTCGCCGGTGTCATAAAACTGTTTTCCTATCAGAAGGGATGAGGAGTGCCTCAGAGATATTGTCCCACAATCACCTTTACTAGGTGAATAAACTACCATTGTGGGAAGAATTCTCTGAGGCACTCCAGACCTTACATACTGGGTCCTTCAAAAGCAGTACATATTCCCAGTCAGGGTGGGGGAGATAGTTTGTGAGTGGTCGACTGTCCTACTGCTGTTCTTAACACAGCTGTGCAGAAATTTGTACATGCAACTGAAATCATATCCAAATATATAATGTCTTAAAAATGTGTGAACCGTTGCCCATGTTGTAGCTGCACATATTTTGTCAGCTGTAGTCAGATTATGTTCCGCCCATGAGGTGGCTACAGCCCTGGTAGAGTGACACCTTGTGGTACTTGGTGGTACAGTTCTGGTCCTTGTAGGACTGAGTAATGGCATCCTTCAACCATGCTGCTAAAGTTGATTTTGATGCCAGTTGTCCCTTTTTCTTTCCTTGCTATAAAATAAACAGTCTAGTAGTCTTTCTGAGTTCTTTTGTTCTGTTTATGTAGGTTAGTAGCAGTCTCTTCATACCCAGAGTATGGCGCTCTGGTTGATTAATGGTGCCTGCTTCAAGTAGCGAGTTTGGTAGCTCGATGCTTTTGGACACAGGGAAGTCTGAGTTGCCTTTGCGTGTAAATGACACCAGTGTTCTCATTGTAATTCTGTCAGGGTGAAACACTATAAATGGCGCTTTACATGCTAGTGCCTGTAATTCGCATGTCAGTCTTATGGAGCGTATCACAACGGGCAGCATCATCTTCGGTGTCAGCCACTTGAGATCAATTGCCTGTATGGGCTCAAACGGGGTGCTGTTAGTGCCTGGAGAACCAGGACTAAGTCCCATGGTGCTGTAACTGTTTTTGCCTTAGGCCTCAGATTGCTGGCTGCCTTGATGAAACTGATCACATCAGGGTATACCCCTGGCACTGTGCTATCTATCTGGCCCCTGGTGGCACCAATTGCCACTACTTGTACTTTCTTGGAGTATGGAGATAGACCCTTTTCCAGTCCTTCCTGCAGGAATAGTAACAGTACTGATATTGGTGCTGACGTTGGTTCGATATCTTTTTCTCACACACCAATGCAAGAATATCTCCCACTGTTTCTGGTAGGTGTTCATTGTCGAGGACCTTCTGGACATGGTTAGTGTGTCATAGAAACATAGAATTTGATGACAGATAAGGACCGCTTGGCCCACCCAGTCTGCCCATTTCCCTATCTCATGGATAAGCTGCAGATCCTAGTTTACCAACAGCCTACTTCCTCCTACCCCCCCCCCCAGAATTGCCTTATGACTGTCCCATGCATTCGTGAATTCCACCATTGTTTATGATTACACAGCCTCCTCAAGAAGGCTGTTTCATGCATCCACAACCCTCTCTGTGAAAAAATACTTCCTCACATTACCTCTGAGCCATCCCCCTTTATCTTCAAATTGTGCCCCCTTGTTCTTGCACACCTCTTTTTCTGAAAGATGTTACCCTCTTGGACTTTGTTGGTTCTCTTGAGGTACTTGAAAGTTTCTATCATGTCCCCTCTCTCTCTCTCTCTCTCTCTCTCTCCCTCCTTTCCTCGAGGCTAATACATATTAAGCTCCTTAAATCTCTCTTCATTTATCTTCTGGTGGAGACCCTGCACCATTTTAGTTGCCCTCCTCTGGACTGCCTCCATCCTGTCTATGTCTTTGTGGAGATTGGTCTCCAGAACTGCACACAGTACTCCAGATGGGGTCTCAATGTTTGTACAGAAAGATAACAACTTCCTGTTTTCTACTGGTGATACCTCTCCCTCTGCATCCCAATATTCCCCCAGCCCTCCGTACTGCCCTCTCACATTGCTTCCCCACCTTTAGGTCATCTGCTATGACTACCCCAGTTCCTTTTCCATTTTTGTTGTTGTTAGTATCTCACCTCCCATTGTGTACTCTTCCCCTTGGTTTTTGTTTCTCAGGTGCATTACTTTGCACTTCTTAGCATTGAATCTAAGCTGCCATACATTTGACCATTCCTCTAACCTTGCCAAGTCTCTTCTTATCCTTTCCACCCCACCTTGTGTATCAGCTCTGTTGCAGATCTTTGTGTCATCTGCAAAGAGACATACTTTTCCTTCCAGTCCCTTTGCAATGTCACTTATAAAGACATTGAAGAGGACCGGTCCTAGTACTGAACCTTGCGGTACCCATACCCCACTAGTAACCCTCCTTTCTTCATAGTGGACTCCATTTACTATTACCCTCTGTGTCCTGTTCTCCAGCCAATCCTTTACCCAGGCTACCATCTTGGGACCCACTCCAAGGCTGGCTAACTTGTATATTAATCTTTTGTGTGGGACTGTGTCAAATGCCTTGCTAAAATCTAGGTAGGCCCATTTCCCTATCTCATGCCCAGCCCCTCCCTGATCTACTACTTTGGTCACCTAGTCAAAGAAATCTATTACATTCATCCACTACTCTTTCCATGTATCCTGCCCTCAGCAGTCTCTCCCTTTTAGAAGCCTGGCAGTAAGCTGGAGAAGGTGAGTACTGGGGTGTAATACTAGGCCCTGGTGGACGATATCACTTATAGCTGGTAGTAACCAGGGATACTCCAGTGCCATGGCCACTGTCATAGCGAATTGCGATCTTTTTGGCCAGTATGGCATCACAACAATTACTCTTGCTCAGGACTGTCTCACTTTGTGCAGTACTTGTGGAGGAGTGGCATCGGGGAAACCACATATGCTACTGTGAACTTCCATTCCCTGAACAGTACATCCACTCCAAATAATTGGGGTTCCCTGAATCTGGTGTAGAACGTCTGCACCTGTGTATTGCGTGCAGTTACCATGTGGTCCAGATCTATGGGGTCCCAGCGTCTTTTGATAAAAATCTGTTGATTCAGTTGCCATTCTCCTGGGTGAATGAGTTGGCGGCTGAGACAATCTGCTGTCTGGTTCAGTTTTCCCACCAGGTGTATCGCCATGAGGTTGGCTTGTGCCCAGTTGAGGACCTTGGTGGCTTCCCTCTGCATGGCTGCACTCTTGGTGTCCACTTGCTTTGCTATGTACTCCACCATGGACAGGTTGTCTGAATGTATGAGGACATTCTTGTGCCGCACTTGGGCTTGAAATGCCATGAGTGCATTATACACTGCTTGCATCTCTAATACTTTTATGGGGAGCTTTTTCTCTGATGGAGTCCACCTGCCTTGTACTGATTGGTTCTCTGTGGATGCTCCCCAGCCTAATAGGCTGGCATCTGTTTTTATGACAACCTGCGTTTGTGGATCCAGAGGTGTCCCTTTGGTCAGGTTGTCTACCGTCAGCCACCATGTTCACCTGTGGTCTCATGCTGAATTGAACTGATAGGTCCTGATTCACCTGTTGGGCCTGTCCTATGTAGGCTAACAGCAGAGGCCTGATGTTTCACCATGCCCAGAGGATCAAATCTAATCAAATCTATGCATGAGGTCATCATGTCCAGCAACCTGGATACCATGAGCAGTGATGGGCTTTTGTTGACTGTCAACTTTCTTGCTAGGTGTAGTAATGCCTGCATTTGGCTGTTTGCTGGGTGGACCTTGCCCCCTGCTGTATCTATCAGGGCCCCCTAATGTTCAATCCCCTGGCTGGGTGCCAGGGTGCTCTTTTCCCTGTTGACTAGCCAGCCATGTCTCTCTAGGCAGTTCAGTACAACATCCATGTCCCTCTGTGCCTGGTAATGGGATCTTGCCCATATGAGCTAGTCGTCCAGGTAAGGTATTACCTAGATACCCTACTCTCGCATCTTGGTGGCTATCACCACCATTGTCTTCGTAAAAACCTGAGGTGTGGTTGCTAAACCGAATGGCAGAGCTGTGTACTAAAAGTGCTGGCCTATGATAAGGAATCTCAGGTATTTGTGCTGAATCAGTCTGATGGGGATATTTAGGTGCTCATCCTTTAGATCTATGGACATGAAGTAATCTCCTGGCCGCAGGGCCTTGATTCTGGACCGAACCGTTTCCATCTTAAATCACTTGTATTGGACAAAGCAATTTAAGAATTTTAAGTCGAGCACTTGGCGAAGATCTCCTGTTTTCTTGGGAACGATAAAGAATATGGAATATATTCCCTTGCCTCGCTCTGAGTGCGGTACTTCTGCGATTGCCCCTGTTTCGATGAAGTCATCCAGTATGCCACTGACTTGTTCTGGGGTGGCCCTCTTCTTGGACACTAGGGAAGTGATCACCCAGTCCTTGTGGGGTAACTCTGTCAGTTCTATTGCACAGTCCTCCATCACCTCTTCTCTCATCCATTTGTCTGTTGTCATTTTCTGCCATATTTTTGCAAATTGTTTGACGTGAGACCTGAATGGTGAGTATCCCACCATCATCAGCCTCTGCTGGTAGTTATTGTTTGTTTTGCCTAGGCTTCAACAACTTATTGAAACAATTTCTGTTCGGTTGGAATTTGTTTTTGGGCTTTTATTGCTGGCTGCTATTGTTCTGTTGGCGGTGTCCCTGGTTGTTAGTTGTGTTGTAACTCTGTCTTTTATCTTGCAAATGTTGGCTTTTTCTGGACCTTGATCTGTCCGGCAAGTATGTGTCGGCAGGCGGTTTATCCTTTTCCGTTTCTCTGCCCTCTTTTTTTCCTTTGAGAAACCTTTCCATCCCTTCTCCAAACAGTGAAGCTCCTTTAAAAGGTATTTTGAGGAGCATCCCAGATTTTCATCCATATTAGCCGTCTGGCTCTGTTAGTTATTGCTGTTGAGCTGGTGTTTATTCTCAATGAATCGACTGCCACATCTGCCAGGTATTTTGTTGCCAATATGGCTTGGTCCATCAAGGTCATTTCTGTTGAACTGGGTGCGAGGGTCATCTGTATGTCTTGGAGCCATAACACTTGGGCCCTAGTTGTATAAATCACAGTGGTGGTGACCCTAATGCCTAGGACAGCATGTTTAAAATTCTTTTTCAAGAGTTCCTCCAGCCTCTTATCAGTGGGTTCCTTCAGTGCTGAGGTTCCTTCTGCTGGTAGAGCAGTCTTGTTGCTCACTGAGGTGACCTGCAGATCTAGCTGTGGTGCTTTGGTGCTTTTTAAGCTCATCCTCCTGGAGTGGGTATATCTTGTCCCAGGATCTGCACTCCAGAGTTCTGGTAGGCTCCGATGAGTCCCATTCCTTGGCCACGACTTCCTGCACAGATTCTCACACTGGGAAGGTGTTGGCCGACTTTGGAGCTGGGTTCAGTGATGCCACCAGTTTAGACGTTGGTTCTGTTGGTGGGTCTGCGAATACCACCATACATTTGATGGCCTTCACCAGGTTTTGGACCTGGTTGGGGATGCAGTATTTTGCTGTCAAGGACTATGGATCCTGTTCCATCGGTTCCTGCGGTTCAGGTTCCCCGTTAGATTGGCCATCGGATTAGTTCCTGGATTCATCCGGGTTGTTTGGCCTTGCTGATGTTGTCAGCCTGTTGGGAGCCCCCAAGGTTCCAGCTGACTGTTTTGGCTGTGACATCTCTGCCAGCTTTTGGAGTGTTACTGTCATGAATTGCTGCTGCTGCTGCTGCTGCATCAGTATGTTTGTAGCCTGCTGGTTCTGCATGAGCAGCGTGGCCATGTCTGATTGAGAATTCTCCCTGGACAAGGTACTGGTCAGTGCTGCCCCTTGGGACGAGGTGCCCTGTTCCTGGTCAGAGTGGTCTGAAAGCTCTGATTGCTCCTCATCTAAGCAATCTGGTCAGGGTGGCTTAGATTGGCCGGTAGCAGTGGGACCTTGCATGAGTGGCAAATTCATTTCTCACCCATTCTTGCTGCTCTGGCAAGATATAAAAGGTAAGACCCTTTAGGATGTGAGCTCACAGGTTGCTGCTAAACATTATTGTTTCAGTAACACTCTTCCCTATGTTTTGTATAACGTAATTCTGTCTGTCAAGATGGGCGCCGTTGTGGGAACTACTAAAATGGCCACCAGTTGTATCCCCCATGCGAACTACAAATATGGCCACTATCCACTTCTGTTGGACTACAAATATGGCCACCATCCACTCGGTGATGACCGAGTTTCCTTTAAAGTTTTTAATTTGGCAGTCCTGCAAGTGATCTATCTGTGCATTATTCTGGGGCTCGTTTTAACTATTTTTTCTAAATTCCTTAATTCATAGCCCCCTTGATGTCCCTCTGGCTTTGGGCAAGCCCTGCATGATACTATGTTGAGTGCGCATGCACGGTAGTTGTTGCACCTGGTGCGCATGCTCCAAATCTGAAAAATCTTTGCGAACGGGTGGAGAAGACACAGTTGGGGTCCTAGAGATGGCGATTCCTTTTCCCTGTGTGTCTGGGATGGGACCTTTTGTGTGGAGGAGCCAGAATGTGAAACAATTGTTCTAGTCCTAACACAGCTCTTACATGGAGGTACTGCTGCCTTTTGAGAAGTGTTGCTGCTGCAGTTAATGTTCGTTCTTTCTCCACTTTCTCCTCCCATGTGGGCAGACTTCCTTTTAGCCATTGGCAGGGGCTACAAAGTGCTGCCCACGGCGTCTTCTTACTCAAGAGTACCCCGCTAGTAGGGGGATACTCTGGTAGAGTTCATGTCTCCTGTCTGGCACTAGTACCCTCTGCTGATCGCTGCCTGAGAGATCTCCTGAGGTCATTCCTAATATGGCTCTATCTCCGCAGTCTGAATTCCCTTGCACCATAAGAAACAGTTTTGTCCTGAACTGCTTGCTTATTAAATGACTCCCATCAATATGATGTCTAGCTCCTTATAGTGAGTTATAAAATGGCATAGAACAATGGAGAAATCTGATTGGTTATTTATAGTGCAACATGGGACAATGTCGCACTATAAATAACTAGTCCCAGTAAAACAGCCACAGCACAGAATCCAATGGCTCACTGCTTCATTTTTTATGCATTCTATTTAGAATGTAGTAGTATTTTGAAGTCGCCATTTTTTTACTCTTGGTAAAAACCGAGTGAAGTTCATACATACACACACATTCTCTATTAACAATGTAAATAACCAATCTAGTTTAAAAAAAAAACTAGTTAAAAAAGACAGAAATAGCACTCGACCTGATACAAATGCTGCAACAGTAGAAAGGAACACATAAACACCAAATTGCTGTCCTGTCATCTCAGTTCTCTCCACAGACATGCAAACCTGCTTCAGTAGCGCTCTCTCTCTGTTTCTCCCTCTCACTGCTAAATCACTGCTCACGGCGGCCGCCACATCTTCCTAAGTTAATGAATAACTGTTTAAACAAAACAAAGACAGTGCTTCCAACAGGAGACAGGACCATAGTGATAGCCTGTCATGGTGCTCTTGCTTTCACTTTTCTCATGATGTCACCCTAAACCATTATAAATCTCTTACTCTCCTCTCTTGCGATGCTCTTGACAAATTGCCCATGAATCATTTTTTCACAAAAAAAAGCAATTTTTTTTTGAAGTACTGTGACTTACCCCTAACATCAGTGAAAGAGCAAGCGTGTGGGGAGAGTTCTAAGCAAACAGCTGATAGAGCAAGGGACGGAGAAGCGAGCTAGCCAGTGGCGACTACTAAACAACACAATAGTTAGCAACGTCTGGAAAGGAGCTGTGTTAAGTTCAATATGTTTTCCCCATGAAACGTTTGAAACTAAGTAAATGTGCTCATCTATACAGCCGAACTTCAGTGAAGGAGCGCATGTGTGTGGCGGGGAGGGTGTCAACAAGCAGCTGATAACTCGAGGGAAAGAGAAGCGAGCAAATAGTTGGCGGTTGCTAAACAAGACAATCCATAGAAATGTCTGGAGATGAGCTGTGTTAAGCTTGGTACTGTATGTTTTCCCCATAAAACTTTTGATCTCCTATTTCAGTTTCCTGCCACCTGTAATAGGTCCTGCCCGTCTCACTCTACACAGATGTCATCTACTGAGTTTAAAAAAATTAGGAAACACTGATCACAGTTTTAAGAGGCACAGGGCTTACAAGTGTTCTGTTGGAAGGTGGGGTAGTGGGGGGTGGTGCAGGGAAACTACAAAACTAAAATTATGGAATCTGAATTAGGTCGAAAGACCTAAACCAAAGCAGTAAAATAAATGTAGCCCAAGTTGGCGGAAGGACTATTTTATGTTAAAACCACATACTCCTTTACAGTTTTACTTATTTAAAAATGTGCTTCCAAAAAAAACAACTGCTTCTGAACATAAAGGGCCATCTTATAAGCGTAATAAGACACTCCAGGGGTGTGCATTATGGTGTGATAACTGCACTCCTAGGGGCGAACGGCACTCGGCCTATGGCCTCGTGCCTAACTACGCCCCTAGGAGTGCGGTTATCACACCGTAATGCACACCCCTGGCGGTCTTATTGCTTACTTAGTACTGTAACATTTTAATTAATTGAATGGCTACATTGTTCTATTCTTATTGATCATACATATATATATATATATATATATATATATATATATATATAGGTTAGCCAGTGAAGGAAAGGTTTCTTACCTCTTGTTCATCTGAGTTACTGGTTTTGTCTGTTGAATTGTTCAGGAGCTTGATCATGTGCATGCAGCCTGGTCAGGTACACATGAATAACTGTCCATAGAAGGACAAAGGAGGGGTCAGGCAGAGGCAGCACTTCTTTTGTAGTCACATGTGCATCAAAAGCCTATCAGGTGACTTGGAGACCCAGTATGTAAGGTCTGGAGTGCCTCAGAAAATTCTTTCCACAATTTCTCTTTAAAGGAAAGCTGTTCTAATTGTAGGCTCCCCACGCCTGTAAGTCTTACCCCTGATTAGGGTTTTGCAAATACAATACCTTTTTTTCTGGTGTTTGAACTTACCTTTTTTCTTTTTAAAAAGTCCAGGTTTATGCTAAATGGCACACGCTGTGGCTTCCATTTCAAGGAAAAGTGCTGCGCCACACTGCTCAGCTCCATTACAAGTGTACTGGAGCTGAGCAGTGTGGCGCCACACTTAGCCTTCAAATGGAAGCATGCAGCGTGCACCATTTTGTGGAATCCTGGACTTTTTAAAAATAAAAAAGTAAGTTCAAACACTAAGAAAAACAGTGTTTTAACTGTGAAACCCCTAATTGGTGGTTAAGGCTTTCTGGGGTGGGGAACCTGCAATTAGGACAGCTTTCCTTTAAGAGGGTGTGTATAAAAGAAATGAAGCCCTTGAGTGGCTCCCTGGAAGAAGCTCCAAGTGCAAGAGTGAAAGAATGTTTTTTTTTTTTCTGTGTTGGGATATTGCCAGTCTTTTGTGTCATCTGCACTCAGTAACTGCATTTTGGTCTTGCAATTTGGACCATCTGTCTTTCTGTTACAGAAGTGTGTGCTTTATATTTTATTTTTATGTTTGCTTGCACACATGTGCAAGAAACATAGTGCCACCATACAAGTTTTCATAGGTGTGCCTCTCCCACTTCCAGTGCCCTGCTCCCTTTTGCAGGCGCAGCTGCACCTCACCAATGAATGTCCGAGCTGTCTATGACAGCTGTTCAGATGCAGTGGCGTACAGTTCTAAGGAAAACACTGCCACAATCAACGGTGGTAATGTGTAGGCAATTTGCATACTGCCGTTGGCAGTATGCAAATTGCCAAGTCAGCACTGCATCTGAACTGTCATAGACAGTTCGTCCCTCCCCCAGTGAAGACTTACGTAGCTCATGCGCTCTCTTCCACTGCCACATACTGTATGACCGATGGGGGTGCCCAGTCTCCTATCGGCTCCACTGGCCCCTCTCCAAACAGACTTCCAGGTACCATGCTGGGTGCTCGCCCCAGCGTGGCAAAAGTCCGTATTACTGATGGAGTTGACTAATCCCCCGTCAGCTCCACTGTACCCTCCTCCCCTAGAAAATAGACTTGTAGATGCCATGCTGGGAGCCCACCCCAGCGCGGCACAGGTCAGTATGGCCGACGGGGGTGCCCAATCCCCAGTCAGCTCCACTGCCCCCCAAAAAACTTCCAGCTGCCACACCCATCCCAGCATGGCAAAAGTCCCGTGTAGTCTAAAAAAACACCTGTAAAAAAAAAAGGTCCCTTGTTGACTGTCTCACCCCCTTCCCCAAACCACACCCACCATCTGCTCACCCACCTCCCCACACACCCCCGACCCCATACTTACGTCTGGAGGCCAGTGTCACGATCTTCGGTGGACCAGGAACACGTGTGCACTCTTCAAAGCCGATCGAGAACTGAAGAAATGGTGGTAAGCTGTATAATGGTATAAATGTTTTTTTTCAACTTTGGTGCATATCTCGGCCGTTTTTGGAAACTGTTTCACCAAATTTTTAACATGGGGTTTTTGGGGCTCCACCTCATTAACTCAGTCACTGTCATTTTGTTATTCAGTCCCGAAAGGTGATTTCACGGTCACTGTGCGGAACCACCTTTTGGGACCGAATAACGAAATGACAGTGTCACTGTCCATCAGGTAGGCCCCCCAAAACCCTATGTTAAAAATTTGGTGAACAAATTCCCAAAAATGATTGTTTTATGAGCGTGCATTGCACATTTCACACACGCTGTAACTGGAATTTTACTGTTTTCACCCAGATTTTCAACATTGCCATTTTACCACTTCCTTATGAGCAGTACAACTGTCATTTTCACATCTTGTCCAAAATGTGTTTCGCACCTGTAGCGCATAATGGGCAGTCGTGTGTGCAAAATCAATGTTAGGGACAGATTAAGAAAATCACAGTGACACTGTTCATGAGCAAAGGTCTTAAATGGCTATGTTGAAAATTTTGCGATGAAAGTCCATAAAATGACTGTGCTACGCATGCATTGCGTAGTTTCACGACCTCGTAAGTTCATGAATTTGTAATATTTCAGTCCAGCTTTTCAACACCGCCATTTTCCACACCTTCTTATGAACAGTACAGCTGTCATTTTTCACACCCTGGCTGAAATGTGTTTTTGCACTTCTGGTGCAGAAATGCATGGTCGCTGTGGGAAATCAGTGTTCCGGACAGATTAAGAAAATCACAGTGACACTGTTCATGAGCGGAGGTCCTAAAATGCCTGTGTTGACAATCTGCTGTAAAAAAATCACCAAACTAATTTCATTACAGGTGTACATTGCGCAGTTTCTACACACGCTCATGACTTCACCAGTTTTTTTATATTTTCACTCCAGATTTTCAACATTGACATTTTTTACACCTCCCCATGAACAGTACAGCTGTCATTTTTCACATCCTGTTCGAAATGTGTTTTCGCACCTGTGGTGCCAAATGGCGTAGTCGCTGTGCAAAATCAGCTTTCCGCTAACAAACTGATGTTGCCACTGTTCATGAGGTGGGGGTCATAAAAAACCCATGTTGAACATTTGGAGTGAAAATACCAACGAACACCTGGGGCATTAAGGTTTCTGACCATAACGCCCCACCTTGTAGAGAATGACAGGCATCAGGGGTGTGACTTGGGATTGTCACCTGTAATGCGCATGCCATTTCACCCCTACCCACACCCTGCAGCCAGTGGCAGGCATTGAGGTGTGCCTTGGACTCTTTGGCCCCAAAGTTCACCTCATTCTCCTATACTGCACCCATCTCACCATATTTCCTTATGGAATGGGATGAGCATAAGGCCCAAAGAGTCCAAGGCACACTGTGACACGTGTCGGTGTCTGCAGGGTAGGGTGAGGTGAAACGGCATGGCTGTTATGCCTGACGACCCAAAGGCACACCCCAATGCCTGTCAGTCTCTGCAGGGTGGTAGTGGGGTTTGCTCCAGTTCAATACTTTACTGCCATTCCTATTATGCATCTCTCTAACTCCTACACTACCAATGCCAATGCCAGCAAGCAAACATTCAGCATTGGCAAATGCTTGTTAAATTGAGACTTCCATTACTGAAAAAATGGCAAGGTTTATAATCTTGCATGATTTTTAAGAATAACATAATTTAATTAGGGCTAAAATTACTGTAAGGTCTTTACATAACTGTGCCATTGCTGTATTAGCTACACAAACTGTCATTTTTCTTGCATGGCATAAATGTAGGTTTGTTACAAGTACGTAAAGAAATCTACAAGTTTAAAATGAAGTGTGGCACAAAATGTTGCCATACTGCATATCTGCAAGAATAGTGCAAGCAAAATCCTGTACTTACACTAGTCAAGAAACATGCAATTATAAAATGTAACTTTAGGGATTATGGTACATAATGGCACTTTTTTAAGAAATGTGCAAGGAAGATTGCTTTCCTTAGTATGTGTGCAGCTCAGAATGCATGTCCTCATACTGCTGGTACAAATCTTTGGGTACAATCAGCGTGGTAAAAAGTTTCAGGCACCACAGAAAAAGATTTAAAAATTCACTGTTTAGGTGCAGTTCCATTTATAGGGGTCTGTTCACTTAACTACATGCAAAATGCGTGTAAATCTCCCACGCTGCTCCACACCTGCATGCAGGTGTGCACATTCATGAATGCCAGCCATGGGACCAAGCCTCTGATGTGCAGCAACGCAGGAGAGGAGCACAACCACGTGAGCCGCCATCCAATTGTCCTGGAGTGGATCCCCAGCTGTGTTACTGCAGGGGTTCCTAGGAGGGCGCATAGCCCGATAGGGGTTAAACTCTGGCCATTTGCCCAAACAGCCACCCCTGGCCCTCCCAAGCAACCCTGTGTTCTGTGCTAGCTATAAGCAGGAGGATCCCATTGACACTGCACCACACACCCTGCCGGCAACTTGTGGGGGGCACATAAATAAATACACCAGGGCCCCCCCCACGCACTTTGCCTGCATAATCCTGGCACATAAGTGCTGTCATGCATGCGCATAGCTGAGGTACCCCCTTGGCACACCACCCGGCCGACCATGCAGCCAGCCAGGGGATCCAGCATGCAAGGCATTACTGCACTGGTGGTGAATGCCGCTGGGGGTGTGCAGATCACTGCTGCATGGCATTCAGGCATAGGAACATCTATGTGCTGCTCATACATGACATGTAGGCATTTGTGCACAAGGCTCATACTGCACATATCTTTCTTAGATATCTCCATCCTGTTATTACTAAGCAAATTTGTAGAAACATAGAAAGGTGACAGCAGAAGGAGACCAGAGGTCCATCAAATATGTCCTTGATATCCCGAGATCCTAGGTTATACTGGGTCCTAGCTGGTAGATCCTCCTGCAGATTTGCATCCAGTGTACTCTTTGTCCCGAGCCCTTTTTGAATGCTGATATGGTCCTAACTCCTACTACTTCTTCAGGTAATCTGTTCCGTGGCTCCACAACTCTTCCTGAGAAAAAATACTTCCTCAGATCCTTCTTGAACCCCCCCCCTTTAGTTTCCATTCATGCCCCCTTGTGTTTCAGTTGGGATCCTTTATGAATAGTGCAGTGTAGGGTACTAAATTTAAACCCCTCATGTAATTAAAGGTTTCTGTCATATCCCCCCTTTCTCTCCTAGATTTAAGTGAGTACATGTTTAACTCCTTCAGCAGCCCTTCATATGGCAGCCGCTGAAGCCCCTGTATCAATTTGGTTACCTTTGCTTGAATTGTCTCTATCCTGTTACTGTGATCTCCAAAACTGCATGCAGTATTCCAAATGGGGTCTCACCATAGATCTGTACAGTGGAAGTATCACCTTCATATGCCTACTGTCAAATCCTCTCCCTGTGCATCCCAGCATTCTATTGGCCTTACTGACTGGCTTGTTTAAGGGTGCTGCTAATAATAACTCCCAGATCCCTTTCCTCCCTTGAGTCACCAAATTGGACTCTGTTTAGCTAATAGATGATTCTCGGGTTATTTCTGCCAGCATGCATCACTTTACATTTCTTGGCATTAAATTTCAGCTGCCAGATACAAGACCATTGTTCTAATCTTTCTAAATCTTTTTGTACGATTTCCACTGCTGCTTCACTGTCCACCCTACCACCTAATTTTGTAATATCTGCGAACAATGCAATCTTGCCCTGGATACCTACTCCTTTGTCGCTGATGAACATGTTGAACAGAACTGGACCCAAGACTGAACTCTGTGCAACCCCACTCATCACTTCTCCCTTTTCTGACATCTTACCATTGACCACCACCCTTTGTTTTCTTCCTTATACGTACTTACCATAACAGAAGATCTTCCCCAAGTTAATCTTCACCATTCATTACTAAATGGATCCTACCGGAGGTCAGGACCCTCTTCGGGGAAATAAAAGACCACTGCCTCTTTAAACTTTTTCCGAGCTGGAGGAGCTAATGTTGGGCTGGCACCACCCATGAGACCTGCGTTCTATGTGGCATTTGTGGGTTGGTCAGAAACTGACACTGACTCCTCCCAGTCTTCAATTCTGTTTTTACTACTGTCGAGGAAAGATCCCATGAGGGAAGACTGCCTTCAAGCAAGTTCTGCGTCACATTCAAAGTCCGCTAGGCCTCACCATTGATCTAGCTCCAAGAGTACTGGTACCATTCCAGTTGAGGAGTTTATTCTTTTTCTTATTTTTTTTATGGTGTGGAGTGTTTCTTTGGTTAAAGTCACTTTTTTTTAATAATTAAACTTTTTTAAAGAAGATGATCCATAGCAATGAAACAAATAATACAATACAGAAAACAAAGAATGAATACCACAAATAATTACAAAGAACATATAGACTATCGGGTCTATGCTCCTGCAGGTGGGATTTACATGCCTGAGCTGCGTATCCTGCTCATGGAGCTCCACACCTGTGGACAGCTGTGCACCACCGGTATTCCCCAATGGCCATGACCTGTCCGTGGGCACCCCTTCCCCAGTGTGCAGCCCTCTGTGGGGCAATTGGTGGCAGAGTCGTAGACCCAGGCAGGCATGCAATCGGATGCCCATCCTGGGTCCAACAGTAGATCCTTTGTGCTTTGGGGGCACATTGGCTGCACTCCTCTGTGGATGTCCACATGGCCGGTGGCCGTGGAGGTGAGAAGTGGTTAGTGCCACCAGCCGTGTCATGCCCCTGATTCAACGGGGAGGTATGGGGATGATGCCACAGGTGTGTGTGTGTTTGTAAGAGCCCACCACACCAACCCGGTGTGTGTGGAGTCACAGAGGTGGGGAGGGTGTTGCAATTCTGATGCCAGGTCCCCATATGTGTGTGTTTGTTGGGGGGGGGTTGGCATACACCAGGATGGTGGGGGCTCAGCTGGCTGCTAGGATCGGTGGTCACTGGATGTGGAGGCAGTGGTCCCCTTGGTGTGGAATGGATGCATGGGGTGCATAAGGCACTTACAGCAGGGTTTCCCTGGTGTAACAGCTGCCCCCCTATGTGCCACGGTGTGCAGCACTACGCAGCTTTGTGCATGATGCATAGTGCTAGCATACCCCCTACCCACCCCCTGTGTGGTGTGGTCCATGCAGGTGGGGGATCGGACGTGTGGGGGCTGCACACCCACTTAGTGCATCCCGCGCGAGGGGTGCAATGGGTTGGAGTGTCTCAGCGCCACACACATGTGGCGCAGAGGTGCTCCATACCTTTGACCATAGGGCCCATTGAAATCAGAACATTGATAATAAAACTAGACAGCAGCACAGGTAAATAGATTGTAATTCTTGTGAACAAAAGGTATAATATTCCTCTGTAGGAATCTAATAATTATTGAAGATGAAAAAATTAAAGTCAAAAGGAGGGCTGGGCTAATTCCAGTAGAGAAAACACCCAATTCAATTCGAACTTTAACAAGGAGTAACCCCTACCAGCCCTTATGGAACAAAAGAGGGTGATACTGTCAATTGGAAATTTATCCATAGTCCCCAAATTTCTAAACAATTGGCTTCCCTATTTAAGTATATAGACAACGCCTTCTCTAAGCCAAAATTTAAATTTACTGTCTAATACCAATCATGTTGGTCAGCAACTTGTGTTTTGAGCCAGTATCTAGTTATTGCTTTTCCCCCCCAAAGAATTAAAGTCAGAAATAGCTTCTCTTGGCAGGGGGGAGTTTTGGGTCATTTGGAGGTACATGGAGCAAGACAGTTTTAGACTTTAAACAAAACGATTCACTAAAAATTTGATTAAGGTCCGAAGAGACAGCCTGCCAAAAGGATACCAGGGAAGGACAGATCTACAAAATGTGTGAGTGGTCAGCTGAGGCCTCTCCACATTGTCGCCAACAATTAGCTGCCCTTAGACCTTTATACAGTGGCATCCTCCAGGATGAAACCCAATTCTGCAGCATTTTGCAGCACTCTGCAGAATGCTGCAGCAGACCTATTGAATAAAGCAATGTTATTTCAATGACAATTAGTCCCTTTTGTCATTCAGGAAAATGTGACACTGCCAGGATGAAGTGAAAGCCACAGTTTCCTGCATGATAAAAGGGACTAATTATTATTGAAATTACATTGCTAGCTGGCCCGTCGGTGCTGCAATTGGATTTCCACTTGCAATGCCAGTGACCCGTGTTAGGGAGCAGACCCGGGTCGCTGGAGGGTCAGCCAGGGGACAAGGCTCGAGCATCTGAAGACTGCTGACCTTCTCTGTGGGGGGGGGATGCGGTCCAGTGCATGTTGATCCCCAGTGGAGACCAGGGATATAGCAGTGCGTTGACCAATTAGCTGGGGGACGTGGCAGATGTTGGCGTATACCTAGACGTCATGGCACGCCGCGCTACCAGGGAGAAGATGGGAGAATTTCTCCTCCACTCAACTGGATGACAGCCATCCGGTCCCTCCACTGCCATGAATGCCCTGGTCAGGCCCCCAGAAGACCACCTCATCAGCACCCAAGGGGCCTAGTAGGTTCGCTGGCTCACCCCAAGAGGTGTCTTTCTCTTCAGAGGGGGAGAACCCATCCAGTGAAGGGTTATGCCAGGTTACACCAAGGGTGGCTGCCATCTGGGGTGGTAGCGGATGGTGGCAATAGGCGGGGGTGCAAGTGAGTGGATGGAGGAAACAAGACCTTAGATGGCCCAAAGGAGAGGCCGATGGGGGAGATATGAGGAAGGAGGAAAATAGATAATACAAAAAAAGAAATTACATTGCTTTATTCAATAGGTCTTCTACAGCATACTGCAGAGTGCTTTAAAAGTGGGTTTCATCCTGGGGGACGCCACTGCATTTAGCTACTCGAATTGGTGTTAAAAAAAACTGGTACGTCATTTCTAGGAATAACCTCATAAATAAGGGGAAGAGGATATAGTGAAACTACAAAGGTCCATAGTCTTTCATTCTTTCCAAGAGCAAGGAACATCCAATTCCAATACCCACCAATTATAAATCGAACAGGTTGTCTCAGACTTGATTTCTCTTATATTTGAATACAAAGTACCTATTAGATGATCCTGCTCTTTACTCTGTTGAGCCACAATTACTGTGGTGATTCCCGGAGAACTTAGATGATTAGAAAGTGTTATAATAGAAGATAGAGATGGCAGAAACAAACTAATTTGTAAATATTTACAGTGATCCATGTTAGGTAAACCATGCCATATCAAGACTGAACTATAACAGAGCTCAACCGACCTCGGGTGTTAAATAACTGATGGTAAAATTCTAGTCCCATCCTCGCCCATCTTTGAAGAAATATGCCGGATTTATGAAAAGGATTTTGGTCATCCCTTGCAAGAGAGGTCACAAGAAGTCTGTCCCCATGAGTAAGGGAATATGAATATTTATGTCGAGTCTTCAAAACTTCCCCTGCAAAGTCAAAAAATGTGATATCAGAATCCAATATTTGGGGGAGGCATAACAGACCTGACCTATATTATAAAGGTCACTCAGTGCCTGCTCAATATATTTTCAATTGGCCCTATAGGCTAGATTAGTCCAATAACATAGGATGCACAATTGAGAGGCTTGGGCATACCATTCAGTATTAGGAAGGCCTAGTCCACTTCTTGCAGGTGACACGTATAAAATAGATGCTCTTATCCTGGCCTTTTTCCATTCCAAACAAAGTTCAAGATAAGCCTTTGTCATTTTTGCAAATACGCCCGAGATGGGGATATAGGAATCTTTTGTATTAGAAAAAGAATTTTAAATTTCCCCTTTCTTAATTATTTTTTTGTGTGATGGTATGTTGGTATTGAGGTGTAGATCTAAATCGAAACATGTGGGAGTTGCACCTATGTGCCGGTGCCCCTATGGCAACTCCATGACTGTTACGCACCCCCATGACCATTGCTTCTCCTGTCTAAGTCCCCGCCACATGATGGATGAGTGCGATGCCTGTTTTCCATGGACTACTGTTCACTCGTTATCCACATGGTGCAGTTGGGGAGAGACCCCCCCCCCCAAATTTCAGAGGGCATCAACTCACTCAAGATGCCAAGACACAGTTTCTGGGCTCCACTCCTGAGCCCCTCCCACGACTCTATGTGGGCCAGTGAGAATGGGCGCCCTGTCTGTTCCACAGCTTGCTGGTGCAAGGGGTCCCAATGAGGGGTTGGCAGGGCAGACATCCTCTTCTGAGGGGGGCGGCTGGTCACCACTCACAGTCTGGGGTCTCCTAGGAGACATGTACGACCCCCCGTGTACCTGACCTATATGCGGGCTCTGCTCCGGTGATCCCATCAGTGCCGCAGTGGGTCACTGTCTTTGTCCCCAGCATCATCTCCAGTGCTGATAAGCGGGGTGGCGCCAACCATGCACCCGGGCTCCCCTCCAATGCCGCTTGCAGTGCCGGGGGATCTGAGAATCCAGGGGATCACCCATTTGGAGATCTCCATGATCTTATATTCAACCCCGGGAGATGAGGATCGGGATGATCCCAAATTAGGTGCCAGGCTTCCGGGAGCCCTCAGATTCTGCCTGGGCCTCTCTGAAGCCTTAAGAAGTTTCTAGGCCGGCAGCATCTTCAGATGGTGCCATTAGCAGCGTAGTCACTCCAGAGTCTCCCGGCACCAATTCTGGTGCTGGGGACTCTGTGGGGGTTCTTTTTGGGGCTCCTGGGAGTGACAATGCTGCGGGTGGTGCTGGTTAGGGTGACAATGCCATGGCCGGCACTGTTTTGGGGTGCCATTTCTGTCTCCAGTGCCATGGCTGGTGCTTACTTGCAGGCCAGCACGGCCTCTAAGACTGGATCCAGGCCAATTGTTATCTGGATCCCGGCTGATGAGGAGGATGCCCAGGGAGCTCCTTTGCCCCCCTTGTGGGGTCTGGGGTCTCATTCGTCAAGTCGGCCAGTCCAGATTCTGTGACCAGGCCTCTTCCAAGGACCAAGTCCCTCTCTTCAAAGTCAGGGGTTGGTAGGACCTGATC
Source organism: Neoceratodus forsteri (assembly GCA_016271365.2). Taxonomy (NCBI): domain Eukaryota; kingdom Metazoa; phylum Chordata; order Ceratodontiformes; family Ceratodontidae; genus Neoceratodus; species Neoceratodus forsteri. The sequence continues at coordinate 414,265,464 of CM057455.1, read as the reverse complement.
TGAACAGTGACACCATCGAGGAGCCTCTCGGGGTTCTGGCAGGAGTCGTAGTGCAGACCCATCTTTGCCTTCCTTCGCTTTGGGGAGGGGTCCTGCTGTTGGTGGGGACAAGTGCCTTCCGGTGGACTCTGCTTGACTCTGGTCTCCCCAACTGGGGGTTACCCCTCAAGGGCAACACCCAGCCCACTGCTCACTGGTTGGGCACACTCTGTAGGGGACGGGTTAGGTAGCCCCTACCTCTGAGAGGGGTTCCCTGCATGATCCTGCAGTCCTTGCAGAGGGCCTTCCCTGCTTCGCCAGGCTGTCCCTCCTTCTGTTCCTCTGCCATCCCCTACCCCCGATCTCTTGGGACCTGGGGGACCCATGACCTGGGAACAGTTCATGGGTTCAGTGACTGCATTTCCCATTATCTTAGAGCCATCTGTAAGGTCATATTTAGACCTCAGACCCTGGTACCACCTGTCTCTGACTCAAGCTCCTCCGAGTCTTCAACTTCCTCCACCATGGAAGAGGATGCCTCTCTCCACTTCTGAGCTGATGAGGACTTTATGTCCTACCAGCACTTCCTGGTGGAGATGATGGAGGAGCTCCACATTTCCCACTTCACCGGACATTACCCAGGATGTGCAACAATGTACTTCCTGGGGGAATACAGTGCTGACACCTTGGTCAGACCTCCCTGGCCGTGGCTGTTCATGGAGGCTTCGCACGCCATCTAGCACCGTCCCGCCACCCCATCTCCCACCCCTGAGGACAGCATGGGCAGGTACTGTGCTGCAACGGGGTTCCCAGGTACCATCCCCCACACTATTTTGGGAGTGGAGCTCCTGGACACCACGACTGGGCATCGTCACTCTCATCATGACTGCCCCACCCCTCCATGCTGACTCGGCCGAGTTTTTTCGATAGAGGAGAATGGTGTTCTCATCGGCATGCCTTCTTCTGTGAATCATTGCTCATCACACTGATCAGGTGGCCTATACTAGGCACATCTGGACACTGCTTGACCAGCTCCTTGCGGCAATGCCTGATGGTGAAGAAACCCAGAAAGCCATTCGCCTCACTGCTCTGGGCCTGGAGCTGGCAAGACACCACTCTAAGGCAGTGTATGATGCCAATGAGGTGGCTTCCAGGCTGGTGGGAACTTTGATCTGCATTAGGCGGACTGCATGGCTTTGCCTATCGAGGTTGTCACACTTGTCCCTGTGTAGGGTGCTGTCCTCACCATTCCAGGGGACCTGGTTCTTTTCTTGAAGGGCACAGCATGAATTGCAGGGGCACCTTCCATCTTCTGGGTCTCAGGAGCATTCCCCCACCCATTTCCATCCTTGGGCCTCACCAGGCCCATAGAGGGCCCTCTCCTCCTGTGGTTATCCCCCACAGGGGGCTGGAGGAAAATCTTCTCCCTTAGGGTTTGCCATCTTGGCACTCAGATCCATTTAGTAATGAATGATGAAGATTAATTTGGGGAAGATATGAAAATTATGTACTTACCGTAATTATTGATCTTCTCAAATATCTTCATCATTCATTATGCCCACCCTCCCTTCCTATAACCAGGTGCTGGGCAGTGCTGATCTTCCCTGTATCAATCTTCACTATTCATCGCAGGTAAGTTCCAGTCGAAGGCGCAGGACCCCCACAGGAATCTTTTGCTTTAAGAAAAAAAAAGCTTTTCTGCTTTAGGAGGGGCGACATCGAGATGGCACCGCCCTCAAGGCTGATGCCTTGTATGGTGCTCATGGGTTGGCCAATAACCGTCATCGTCTCCACCACTACCTCAGTTCTGCTCTTCCCATCGTCGAGGCTGCAGATGCTCCGTGGCACAGTGACTTCAATCAATGCATCATCTACTATGCCATTTCTGCTCACTTGTTACTCAACGCCGCACTTCAATGCTGTTTTTTTTGGCTCTGTTTTGTTATTTTTCTAATTGAAATGTTGGTTGGCATTGAGTCTTCACTTTTGTTTTGTTTTCTGTTGTTCAACCAGTTTCATGTTGGGTTCGGGGTGCAAATATTCGAAGGCAGGGACTTCTCCCATGTGTCGGTGCCCCTATGGAAGTCATTTTATCGTTACAGACCTGTATGACTGGTGTTTCACTTGTCTAAGGCTGAATCATGTGGACCACTGCAGTGCTTGCTTCAGCATGGACTACCGCATCCTTGAGCTCCGCGCGACAAGGTTGGGATGCAACCTCCCAACCTTCAGTGGCAAGTGTCACACAAGGGCCACTAAGACAAGGTCTTTGGGCCTTTCCCCTAGGCCAACCCCCTGCTATATGCACCGGGGGAGGAAAGACTGCCACAGATTCGCTTCCCGTCCCACTGAGTCCAGGCACCTAGGGGAGTGGTTAACTTCCCCTGGGAGGTCAGATACTGACCACTCCAGGCCGGGTTCCCCTTTGAGGAATCAGGCAACCCCAGTGCAAGGCCTCAGCCACACATGAGGCCTACACCATTGGTCCCTTTGGGGATTTCGGAGGGTGTAGCTTGATTCCTGACACTGATTCTGGTGTTGGTGAGTGAGGCTGACCCTCCAATGCCACAGAATCCCTTCCTGACACCGCTTTCGGTGCCAGGACAGGTCAGGTGACCAGGTCGCTTCTCTCAGGGTCTTTGTTGTCTCAGAGGATGACCCAGAGGACTCAGGCAACCCAGCTCTCTGGAGTGGTCGCCCTCCCCACCGGATTCCATTTGAGGCCCCCATAAGATCAGAACTTGAAGGAGACACCATGTGTGGCACCACCCCTTCCCCTGCCGGTGCTGCGCAGGACCCTGATACCATCCCTGGTGCCGTCTCAGGTAACGATGCCACTTGCTGCATCTTGCCCGATGACAGTGCCACAGTGGTGTGATGGTGTCATGGTCGATGCTGCACCTAGTGATAACACTGTGGTCTGTACCATCCTTGGTGTTGGTGCCGCAGCTGGTGCCGTTTGGTGGTCGATGCCATGATCAGTGCCATCCACATGGCAGGTGCCACCTCTGATGGCTGATATCGAGGACGATGCTGATATCGGGACTGTGTCTGGGGATGGCACTGTGGTCGGTACTGCTACAGGCCTCGGTGCTATTTTGAATGCCTCCTTTGCAGTCAGTGCTAAGGTGGGATATGTCTCTGAAGAGGAGCCATATTTAGGCACCGGGTCTCTGCTTCATGCTGTCACAGAGGTGGGGGAGTCAGAGACTGACCCTGGTGCTGGCTTTTCTCTCCCCCCTTGTCCTTGAGATCTGTCACCAGTGGGAGGTCTCACCTGAGGGGCAGATCTCTGTCCTCTCCTGGGGGGTTGTGGGGCCAATCCACGCACTGCTCTGCTTGGGTGGCCTTGGCCATTGTGGTGCAGAGTAGAAGTACTGGTCTGAGCACCCCTTCCTCCTACTGGGGATGGAGTCCTGCATCAGCTGGGGACATGGGCTGCCCTGTTGGGCTCTCTGGGCACCGGTCTCACCATCAGGGGTCTTCTCCCCTCAGGCTTCCCCCTGCTTGCTTGGGGACAGTTGAGCAGCGGGGGGTCTGGACAGCGCACTCGACTCATGGTAGACGGGTCTCCCCACTGGTGTCCACAGCCCTGTCAGAGAGGGTGCAGTCTCTCATGACCACCTTGCCCAGCCCTAACCCTCTCTGCAACCTCCCTCCATTCTCCCAGGTCTCTTGGGCCCTTTAAGACCCCTTACCTGAGAGCAGTATAGGGTTACAGCTTGTGCTTTCCCAGTATTCTTTAGGGCCATGGATGAGCTGGTCTTTGCCGATCTTCCTGGACTAAAAGTTTCCACCACTCATTCACACTAATGGGACTACACTGGAGGTGCTAGGACCCCTGGGGAGCCAAAAATCTTCATGAGGGTCAGCGCCAGGATAGGACCGCGCATGCGTGGTGCTGCGAGACTAGCTCACGCCACATAGGCTATCTCGGCATTGACCCTCCAACTGCCTCAGTTCCTTTACTCCCGCTGTAAAGTGTGCTTCGATCACAACATCGCTTGCCTGCCGGGAGTCAGGTCTTCATCTATATGACAGCAGCTATAGCCGTTCAGTATTCGATTAACTTACCATTTTTAGTGTTCTTTTCTTATTTAAAAAAAAAAAAGATGATGAAGAAAAAGAAATTCTCAGCCTACCATCAACAGAATTGACCTTAGAGGGTAGCGGTGACAGTAGGGAGACTTCGTTTGAAAGCTATGATGGCAGTGGGGCTGTGCCCGGTCCACCGCCCTTTGAGGAGGGGGGGTCAGACCACTGGCAGTCCTGTGCTCGGGGGAGAACAGTCTGCCCGAAGCACAAAAGTAACAGTCCCATTCCCGACCTTGATTGGGGACCCAGATCTCCTTGACCTTGGACTCTTCTTCCTCCTGTCGGTGGAAGAAGAATCGGTACCACTCGAGGTTGCCCTCTGGTATGTCTGTGTGGGGGTTATCAGTGGTGCAGAACGGTAGGCCTGAACTGACTCTGGTGGGTTCCTCTGTGGTTCTGCTCTTAACAGCCGCGATCTTCAACACTGGATCCCATCTCTGTCCTCGATTGGATCCCAGTGACCAGTTTCACCTCTGGGCTGCTCTTTTAGAACAGGGGATATGGCGCCTGCCCAGTTGTCCTGGCCAGTGGACCGGGTTCTGGGGCCTTCAGGCCTTGGAGTCTTTGGGCTGCCACCAGGTCGGTCAAGCCAGAGTGTGCGTGGTGCCCTCTCTGGTGCCAATGCCATTGATGCCGACTCCTCGTGCCTACCCCCTCTCCTTTTTCCCTGCAGGGGCCGGCACAGGTACCGCTTTCCTTCTCCCTCATTTTCTTCAGGTCTGGGTCCAGGAGTGGTTCTGGCACCACATGTGGTGGTGGTGCCATATTGCTGACAGTGGCATATTTGGTGCCAGCACCGGGTGTGGTACTGACGCCAGATTTGACAGTCTGGTGCCATGTCTGGTGCCAGGCCTGGTGCCGAGTGTGTGTGCAGGCACCTAATGTGGTGCTGGTGCCACGAATGGTGCTGAACTCTTCACTGCTCCAGGTGGAGGCATCTCCCATGTTCCTGGCCTAGACCTGCCTTTTGAAGGTTAATCTGGGGTAGAAGTGGATCTGGATGAGTCTTTCCCTATACCGCTTTGTTGAAGACGCACCAGATGACTCATGTTATGGGCTGGAATGCAAGCCTTCTGTATCAGTGTGATGAAAAATCTTCTTTCCAGTTTTTTCTGGTATACCGTGACTATGGTGACTGTGATTGAGCGACCAGCGAATGGGCGACTCAGTTGCGGTGCATGTCAGAGTGGCAACCTGGGAGCTACAGCAACAGGAAGTCACTACAGGTACCCGTGCGGGGGTGGTTGGGAGCAAGAACCCTACAGGTACACACACGGTGGGGTTGGATTGAGCATGCCTGGTGAGGGGTGGGAGGAGATTTGAGGGGTGGCGCTGCAGTAGGCTGCTGAGCCAACCCCATGGTATAGCGGGATGGCTTGCAGCCTTGGTGGCTAGGGTGCTGGGTTTGGGTCCGGGCGCAGGTTTGCTTTTTTTGTGCCCGGCCAGAATTCTATTTTTTTTATGTTTTGCCCCTCGACATTCACCCCTGGGTTGAGAATCTTCCAGTAGGGAGTATGAAGCAAAGCCCCAGTGGGAGGGTGCGGTGCGCATCCCCCACATAAACGTAAAAATATATAAGTCCCTGGCACTGTTTTGATGAGCACCGGGGAGTCAGAGCGGTGAAATTGATTTTCTGTGCTCCGACTGTGCTGTAATGGCGATCGCCCTTTGGCGGTCTCCGTTATCACATAGAACCACTTTTTCCTGAGTGATACGGGGTCCACCATAACGTTTTAGTCTTCATCTGTGGACCAAAGCAGACTTCTGTGTCTTGAATTCCTACATTCCTCAGTGCGACTACACTCTGTGGAGCACACTCAATGCAATGGTCGAGAACCTCCCAAAATCCAACGCTCCATTACTAGGGGCATGTAGCCCAATAATCAGCTGAAAGCTTTTATGGACACCTACGAATATGCCTCTAGGGCAGCTACCACTGGCAGAAGGAAGTTAATGTCTCCTTGATGGTGCTTATCTGTTTGGCCTTCAGGTTGAGCTCTGGAGGCCACTCAGAACAATAGAGTTGCCATTTAAACAACAGGAGTGCCTTCTGCCTCTCAGAGGAATGGGAACCATTGATATTCTCGTAACAGGCAGTCCTTTCAAGGGAGAATCCTAAGGGCCTTTACCAGGAACCAGCTCCCCCCAGCCATAAAGAGAATGCAGTAGAGGGCACAGGGCCCGATAGCACCCTGTACCAGCCTCTGTGGATCCAGCCTAGGTCCCACCTCAGCTGTCTGAGGGGACACCTCTTGGAAGTAGGAGGGGCATCTAATTCGGTTTTACAACCAGTGGAAGTCCATTACAGTGGACATATGGGTCATCAAGATTGTCCGAGAGGGATTCTTTCCCAATTTTGCAGATTTCCCAAGACCTTCCATCCAAATAGCAGCCCAGTCTGTCCACCTCCTAGTCACACTCTCTTGCTTCTGGGATACGGGGCCTCTGTGGGAACTGGGCAGTAGAGGTTGTCCCACAACGGAATGGAGCACAGGTTCCTATTTCCATGGCTTCTGGTTCCAAGATAACAGGTGGCATGCCCCATTTGTCAACCTTGGAAGGTTAAACAAATACCTGTTCAGTGAGGAGTTCACTAAAACCTCGGCGTTCAGGTCTTCACTTCCTGGACATTTGGCTACTAGCCAGCCCATCCAGGCAAGAGACAAGGAAGCAGTCACCACAGCTTCTCAGTTGTTCTCTACAGGGGTTTTCTGATTCAGGGAAGACGCCAGTTTCCTCTGCCCAGCAGCTCCTCCTTTTAGGAGCCCTCCTGGATTCCCCCAGGCATCAGTTTTCATTCCAGAGGATGGGAAAAACTATATCTTCAGATGACTCATTACATCACAAAAAAGGACTGTATTCGGGCCTTTTTTGTTTGAGTGGATATTAGTACTCAGAGCATCCTCTGCAACAAGCCGTGGTCTCCGACCACACATCTGCAATCCTCCGTACAAAATGACAGAACCTCGGACAAAATCTCTCATTGGGGGCTCACTATCAAGACCTCCACACTCAGGTGTGGAGCCAGGAGGAACCTTATCTTGTAATAAATATCTTTGAGATGAGAGCTATCATATAAGCAAAGTCCTGAAGGATGCCCTCAGCGATGAAGTGATCCTACTTTGGGTGGACGACAAAGCTGTAATGTATTACATCAGCAAGCAGGGTGGGGTATCCTCTTACCCTCTCTGCAGGAAGGCTGTGAGGTTGTGAGAGTGGTACCTAAAGCACGATGCATCAGTTCAGATTTTGTGCAGTCATTTTTATGTTGGCTCATGCTTGCGTGCCAGCCAACGTATTGCAGTAGTAGCAGATTTGGAGGTGCAGTCACTGTGGGCGAATGCAGAGCACGCATCAATAGGTGTGTCCCTCATTCCTCAATAAGCCAGCATGCAGGCACTGACACCAGCAATACATAAAGTGGCCACCAGATCGAAGAAAAGTGCCACTGCAATGAGAGCCAAGCTCGTCATGCAGCGGCACAATAATACATCTCCCGATGTGCCTTTCCTGGTGAAGCAGTTCAATAAACATGGCGGCACTGACTGCTGCCGGGCAGAGTGCCAACTTTAGAGGTGCCCAATCCTATTGTTGGCATGCCCTGACCCACTTCATTTGCTGACAGGGAAGCCCATGCCCCATCGGCATAATGCCCCCCTCCCATTCCAATTGTGTGCCTAGAGGCTGCCCAATCCCGCTCAACATCATGTGCCCCCAACAGTCTTTATTTGCCTACGGGGGGCCCAACCCCCATTGGCTTCAGTCCCCCCTGCCCAATTCAATTTGTCAACAGAGGAGCCCAATCCCCGTTGGCTTTAGTCCCCCCCTGTCCAGTTCAATTTGCCGACAGGGGAGCCCACTCCCCATCGGCATAATGGCCCCAACCCCCACTTTGTGCTGTGTGCCAAGGGGGTGCCCAATCCCCCTTGGCATCATGTGCACCCCCCACCTGTTTCTGTGCCAAATGGGGGGTCCAATCCCCATTGGCTGCAGTCCCCCTCCCCGTAATGCAGGTGTAATACTGGGAGCCCACCCCAGTGTACCAAAAACACCTGCAAAAAGAAAAATCGACCCTCATAGTCTTTTTTTTCCCTGTAAAACTAGAAAATGGTCCCTCGCGGTTCTCCAGCCCCCAACCCGCCTCACCCTCTGCATACCCTGCCTCCCCACCCCCACCACCTCCCCAATCCCATACGCATTCCTCCAGAGCCCGGCACATGATCTTCGTGGACCAGGAACACGCCTGCACTCTTCAAAGCTGACCACGAACTGAAGAAATGCCGGTAAGCTGTATAATGGCATAAATAGTTTTTTTTTCAACTTTGGTGCATATCTCAGGCATTTTGGGGAATTTTGGCACCAAATTTTCAACATGGGGTTATTGGGATTCCTCCTCATGAATTCAAACACTGTCATGGCGTTATTCCGTCCCAAAAGGTGATTTCACAGTCACTGCGTGTAATCACCTTTGGGACCGATTAACGAAATGACAGTGCCACTGTTCATGAGATGGGCTCTCAAAAAGCCTATGTTGCAAATTTGTGAAAAATCCCAAAATGACTTGTTTTATGAGCGGCATTGTGCAGTTTCCACACACGCCGTGAACTCTGTGAATTTGTAATATTTTCACTCCAAATTTTCAACATTGGCATTTTCCACACCTCCTTCTGAACAGTACAGCTGTCATTTACGATCCTGGCCAAAATGTGTTTTCGCACTTCTGGCGCAGAATAGCGTGGTCGCTGTGGGAGATCAGTTTTAGGGACAGATTAAGAAAATGACAGTGACACTGTTCATGAGCAGAGGTCCTAAAATGCCTATGTTGAAAATTTGGTGATGAACATCCATAAAATGAATGTGTTACAAGCATGCGTTGCGCAGTTTCCATGCACTCTTGTAACTTTGCAAATTTGCAATATTTTCATGCCAGATTTTCAACACTGCCATTTTTTCACACCTCCTTATGAATAGTCCAGCTGTCATTTTTCACATCCTGTCCAAAATGTGTTTTTGCACCTGTGGCGCACAATGGCATGGTCGCTGTAGGAAATCAACTGTTGGGACAGATTAACAAAATCACAGTGCCACTGTACATGAGGGGAGGTCCCAAAATTACTATGTTGAAAATGTGGTTAAAAAAATCCCCAAAATAGTTGGGTTACAGATGTGTGTTGTGCAGTTTCTATGTATGCTCATGACTTTACTAATTTTTCATATTTTCACTCCAGATTTTCAATGATGCCATTTTTTACACCTCCTCATGAACAATACAGTTGTCATTTTTCATATCCTGCCCAAAATGTGTTTTCATGCCTGTGTCACCAAATGGCATAGTCGCTGTGCAAAACCACCTTTCCGCTAACAAACTAATAGTGCCGCTCTTCATGAGGTGGGGTTACAAAAAGCCCATGCTGAAAATTTGGAATGAAAATACCAACAAATGCCTATGGCGTTAGGGTTTCCAACTGTAACACCCCACTCTGTAGAGACTGACAGGCATCACGGGTGTGACTTGGGATCATTGGCTGTAATGCTCACACCATTCCACCCCCAACCCCACCCTTCTGCCAGTGACAAGCATTGAGGTGTGCCTTGGAGTGTTCGGCCCTAAAGTTCACTCCATTCTCCTATACTGCACCCATCTCAGCATATTTCCTTATGGAATGGGTTCAATATAGGGCCCAAAGACCCCAAAGCACACCACGACACATGTCTACAGGGTAGGGTGAGGTAAAATGGCATGAGCATTATAGCTGACGACTCAAAGGCACACCTCAACGCCTGTCAGTTTCTGCAGGGTGGGGGTGGGGTTGGCGTCAGTTCAGTACTTCACTGCCATTCCTATTATACATCTCTAACTCAAGCACTACCAATGCCAGTGCCAGCGAGACAACATTCGGCATTGACAAATGCTCGTTGATGAGTGGGGCAGTTCGGACCGGTACCTTTTTGCGTACCCTCTCAATGCAAATCTGTCTCTATCCTGCTTCAGAAATCCAGACCCTGATGTTTTCTTTCAGGATGTAGTCACTGCAGTAGACAAGATACTCCCTGTATGTTTTCCTCCTCTTCCCTTAATTCAGAATGTGCTGCTTAAGTTATAGGCACAGGGGAGCAAGGTGATTCTCATTGTCCCAGACTGGCCTTGGCAGATATGATTTGCATTAAGAGCATAAGAATGGTTTTGGAAGATGGGGACCACTTGATCCATCTAGCTTGCCCAAGGTGGCTACCCCCTCCCTTTTAATGGTTCCAGCCAAGCTACCCACACTGTCTGTCCCATGCTAGCTTAAATTCTCTTACTGTTTTAGCTGCCACCACCTGTACTGGCAGGCTGTTCCATAACTCTACCACCCTCTCCGTGAAGAAGTACTTTCTATAGTTGCTCCTGAACTTGCCTCCCACCAGACGCAAGTCGTGCCCCCTTGAACGAGTTCCCTTATTTTCTTGGAAGAGGCTCTTCATCTTGTTTATTCCCTTGACGTATTTGAAGGTTTCGATCATGTCACCTCTGTTTCTTTTCGTACAACTTCTGTTCCTGGAGCCTAGTTTCATATATCTTATGGTGCAGCCCCTGCACTATTTTAGTGGCCCTTCTCTACACTGGCTCTAATGTGTCTTTGTCCTTTTTCAGGTGTGGCCTCCAGAACTGGACACAGTACTCCAGGTGCGGCCTCACCAAGGATCTGTACAGTGGCATGATTACCTCTTGCTTTCTGCACTGATCTAGTCTGTCAGACTTTCCCCCGAGGCATCTCCCTCTACAAGTGGATCTTCTGACACAGGGACTTTAGTCCATCCTAGCCTATGCTCCCTTCATCTCCTTGCCAGGCTCCAGAGGAAATGGAAATGGGCAAGTGTATGTTTCCCAGACCATCACAGACATCTTCTAAGCTGTGTATAGGCCTTCAACCAGGAGGGCTTACATGGCTAAGTGGAAGTGTTTGTCCATCTGGTGTGCAAGTCCCATCTGAACCCTTCGGTTGCCCACCAAGTAAGGTGTTGGGGTGCCTCTTGGACCTGTTGTACACAGGTCTGCAATACACAACAGTGATGGTACACCTCTGCATGTTTCTGGTCTATCTTGAGCCAGTAGACAACATGTCACTGGCTCAGTTACTGTTAGTCAAGTTTTGCTTCTCTCTACTTACTTCATTAACACCAGAATGAAGGAAAGCGCTCCCTTCATTTCTCTGGATATTAAGAAGGTTCTGTGATTCTTCATCGACAGAACAAAGAGATACACATCAGAGCAACTATTGTATCTTTCAGTATGCCTCGGCTGGGTTAGCCTGTTGCCATGAGATGTTTTCTGACTGGTTATAGTAGCATGTCTTAGACACTACTAATCCATGACACAGGTCAGGTTGGAAGGCTGCGTTCACAGCACTCTACTGGAGTGGTTGTTGCATGCCTGGTGGAGATTCGTAATGTACCCATTACAGACATCTGCAAAGTGGCGAGTTGGAACTCAGTGCATACCGTTGTAAAGAACTATGTTCTGGATGTCCATGCCAGACAGTTCTCTTTCTTCTGTAGGACAGTCCTCGTGGACTTCTGTCCTGAGTGAGATCTGTCTCCTACCACCCTACTCGAGGAGGGGGTTGATTTTTAGCTTGGTACGCTCCCATTAGTGCGAATGATTGGTGGAGACTTTTAGTCCAGGAAGATATGGAAATTACATACTTACCATAATTCTTGATCTTCTTGGACGAAGTCTCCATCACTCAATCACAGACCCACCCACCACCCCCGAACTCACTCATTCTGCTTTGGTCTTCACTTCCTTGTTGTTCAGGCTGTGAAGACATTGTTGAAGTGACCCTTCTTACGTGGGTCATCTGGGCCTTCGAATGCCCAGAAGTTAGGATTAGGTTTTTTCTTGTTAGATTATGCTGCACCTCCTCGGTGGAAAAGGTACTGATGCAGTTGGAGGGTCATTGCCGAGGTAGCATCGCGCATGTGTGGTCCTATCCTGGCGCCAGCCCTCCTGAATATTTTTGGGCTCCCACAGGGTCCTAGTGCCTCCAGCATAGTCCCATTAGTGTGAATGAATGGTGGAGACTTCATCCAAGAAGATCAAGAATTATAGTAAGTATGTAATTTCCATTTCCTCATACAGCACCGTTGTTCCCTATGCAGATCCCCTCTGGGTCGTCAACTTCCTCCTCTAAGGAAGAGGACTCCCCTTCTTATCGTTCATCTGATACTGACTTTACAGAGCATCAGCGGTTCTGATGAAGATGCTGAAAGAGCTCAATTTAACCCCAGTGCTACGACGCAATACCAAGTATGCAACAATGGTGTTCCTTGGGGAGTACAGCCAGGAATCCTTAGTGATTCCTCCGTGGCCTCAGCCCTTGGCAGAGGAGTCACACAGTGCCTGGCAGTTGCCCACCACTTTCCCAGCCCCTGCGGACTGCCAGTGCTGGTATTGCACCCCGTCGGGGTCTTATTTATTTATTTTATTCATTTGGAAAATGTTTCACCAAGAAAGGCAACATGAGCTGTAAACAGCTCATTTCCAGAAGCGTCCGGGGTTACAATGTTGGGAGAACAAAAAACACATAAATACAGAGCAATACACTGCAGAGAAAGTATACAAGTCAATAACACACCTTAACAGAGTCATACCAGAGGGGAGCAGAATGACCCAGGCCATCCTGCAGGAGAACAAACTTATGTTAGAAAGAAACAGGAAATACAACCAAACGGTATAGGATTAGCGGAGGTAGACAGATTAAGTGCAGTGGGAGTCGATGTGGTGAGAAGTTCCACACCCTTCCTTGGGACTGGAGTGGCTAAACACCCCTTCTGGGCATCTGTGCCTAACAAGAGACCACCCTCCCGATGTGGACTCTGCAGAGTTCGACCACTGGGGCAGGCAGATTTTTGCCTCAGCGCGTCTCTTGTTATATATTGCAGCACATCAAGTGCACATGGTGGCCTATAACAGGAGCCTGTGGGCCGCGATGGGATCGTTCCTATCAGCCTTGCCTGATAACGAAGCAAACAGGCAGGCTGTTGTCATCTCTAGAAGAGATCTGTAGCTAGCGAGAAACCAGGCGCGGGGGCATCTTACGATGCCAACGCAGTAGCTTCCAGACTGATGGGATCTGTGAAAGGCAAGCAAGTAGGCAGCACCACTTAAATAAAGCAAAAAATAAGCAGACTGAAACAAAAGTTGCTCTGGAGAGACAATGCCACGGCACTAACCCTAGCGCTTTGAGTCTACTTGTGACTCTTCGTCTGGGAATGTGGCCAAGGTGTACCAATCTCCAATTTATTCAGCATATTTAAAGTCACAGGTACACCATAGTATATCTCATGAGAACACCAAACAGTGATAATAGTATAAAAAAAAACATATATATATTACCACATTATGTACACTCAGGACTTATAAAGGCTCATCAATGCTATTTAAAATAAGGCTATGAACACTGTGCCATTTTGGCTAAAATAGTTCCTAACTTTGAGTGTATAGGCCATAACAGTTTATGATCTTTGTTTAGCTCACTAGATTTTAAATGTGAATGCATCTTACTTTTGTTGTGCCTTGTGATTTACACATTTTTGTGACTTATTTTGAATAGCATTGATGAGCCTTTGTAAGTTCTGTTTAAACTGTTGAGGTCCAAGTAGTAGTATGTAATTATTAACATTAATGCTTTCCAACAGCCTTCTTGCAGTTTTTTCTGTGGTGTACATACATTTTTCAGTCTTCACTAATTATTTTTTTACACTATTATCACTGTTTTGTGTTCTCACGAGACGTGCTGTGGTGTACCTGTGACTTTAAATATGCTGAATAAATTGGAGATTGGTACACCTGGCCACACCCCCTGATGAAGAGTCACAAGTTGACCTGAAGCACTGGGGTTAGTGCTGTTGTATCGTCTCTCTGGAGAAACTTTTGTTTCAGTCTGCTTATTTTTTGCTTTATTTGTTTAAGTGGTGCTGCAGAGTGCTGCCTACTTGCTTGCCTTTTATCTGTTTCTATTTTGGCAAGCACTCACTTGTTCTGGTTCAGTGCTCAAGTTCACTTGTTCATTTTGTTGATGGGATCTGTGGTCTGTATTAGGCAGACAGCATGGCTTCACCTATCCTGATTGCTGCCCTTGGCCTGGCATAGAGTGACTGCCTTGCCTTTCCAGGGGGCCCAGTTTTTCACCCGAAGAGCCAGGCCGGAGCTATTGGGGACCCCTCCTTTTCCTGCTAGTCAGGAAGCCCACCCTGGCTCTCAGCAGTAGTGGGTCTGGTAGACCAGTGAAGGGTCCTCTCCCCTCATGACTTCTCCCAAGGGAGTCTGAAGACAGTGCAGTGTTCAGGGAGGTACCGGTCCACTCTGTGGGCTTGGTACTCACCCACCAGTGATGAATGGTAATGATTGATACAGGGAGGATATAAAAATTACTTACCTACTGTAAATCTTCCTGGACATAAAGTCTCCACCACTCATTCACACTGATGGGATCTACACCGGAGGCACTAGGACCCAGTGGGAGCAGACTTTTTTGCAGGAGGGTCGATGCCTGAGATGGAGCCGCGAGGAGCAGCGCCGCCAGCCTAGGATCATGTGGCAATGACCATCTTGGCGTCGACCCTCCAACCACCTCAGTTCCATTTTTCCCGCCATCGAGTGCGCTTCAATGACGACGTCGCTCGCCTGCTGGGAGTCAAACTTCAAACTAGCAGCATAGTTCTCAGTTTATTATTTTCTAGTATATCTTGAATAAGTACCACTTACTATAAATTCTTCTTCTTAAGGAAGAAGTCTTAGCCTACATTGACGGAGTCGACCATGAGAGGGTCAGGTGACGGTAGGGAGACTTCATATGAAGCTGTTCAGTTAGCAGGGCTGGGTCCAGTCCGCTGCCCTCTCTGGAGGAAGGGTCTGACAACAGATGGCCCAGTGCCCGAGGAGATGAGCAGTCCTCCCGGGAGCATAAAAGTAAATGGTCGCATTCTCTGCGCCGTTCGGCCTCGAGCTCTTCTTCGGTCCACAGGTCAAAAAAGAGAAGGCATCACTCGAGGTCACCCTCTGATTTGTCTGAGCATAGATGGTCGGTCATTGGAGCCAGTTGCCGGTCTCCTCTTCCAGAGTTGCCGGTTTCTGTTTCCGGTCACCGACCTCTTCGACATCGGAGCCCTTGCCCGCCTTTTGGAAGGGCTTCAGATGAGCAGTTTCATCAGTGGGCTGCTCTTATGGAGCAATGGGCTCAGAGGTTGGTCCAGCTTCCTGGCCTGGTCACTCCAGGACCCTTGGGCCCTTCGGGTGGGGCGGTTGGGCCTCCCTAGTCATGCGGCACCTTCTTCGGTGTCATCGACCCCGCACTCAGGTGTCTTCCTCCCTCACATGGCTGCGGCGCAGGGGGCCACACCGATGCCTCTATCTCCTGGTTTTCTTCCTCCTTTTTCCTCAAATCCTGGTTTTTGGAGCCCTGGTTTGGTTTTGGCGCTGCCGGTGTTGATGGATCGCTCGGTGCCGTCCTTAGCTCTTCGGCGCCGTGCAGCTCTTCAGTGCCGTGCAGCCACTCGGCCCCATCTTTGGCACCAGGAGCTCTGTCGGCACTGTGTGCTGCGCTTTGTCAGACGGCGCCATGCTCCTCTTCAGCGCAGAGGCTGAGAATGATGTCTTCCAGCCTTCAGGGACTTCCGTCTCCCAACCTTTCTCCCTCCTCTTTTCCTTCTGATTTTCATTCCTTTCCTATCCGTGCAGTCCTTCCTGGGCTGTCAGGAGATGATATTGAGCCTGACCCAGACCATCAACTGGGTGATGATGTGGAAGGAACAGGACCTAATCTTTTCACAGAGCCTGTGATCGAGGACCTCTCCTTTAAGTCTCTGCCGAAGAATTTCAATTCCACTCTTTCTCTCCAGACTACAGACATCGATCCTGGGAAGTTTTTAAGGCTCCAATACCTTCATGTCCCAGATACCCCTATGGATTTAACCCCTCCAGTAATACCCTCCTTTGAGACACTCTCTCAAATGGTATAAAATAATCCCGCTCTCGTTCCTTCTGTGGCTAAGTCCATAGATAGAAAGTATGCTGCTCCTAAGGATTGACCTATATTGGCCTCCCAAGCCTTTGAGGACCCTATTGTAGTCCTGGCAGAGAATGATAAGGCCGTCCTTCCTCAGGCTTCAACAGCCCGGCCTATAAACAAAGAATCTCGTAAAATAGATACCTTGGGGAAGAGAGTCTTTGCTGTATCCACCCTGGGTATGCGTATTGCCAGCTACCAGGGCTATTTCTCTCAATATGAGTATGTTCTTTGACATTCACTCAAACAAATGGTAGAAGCTCTACCAGAGTCGGACACTAATTCAGAGCTTCTTCAAACCATAGCCAGGGGTATCGAGTCCAACAACCAGCAGGTTAAAGCAGCTATGGACGCTTTCGATACTGCTTCCCGAGTGGCGGAGGGCATTTGCACCCGCTGCCACTCCTGGCTGCGCACTTCAGGCTTCATGAATGATGCCCAGCAGTAGGTCATGGCGTTACTCTTCGACGGTAAGTATATCTTCGGCCCTCAAGTAGATCAAGCTCTAGAGGCCACTCAAAAGACTAGGTCTGCCATTAAATTGACATGACCTGCTCCCACCCCTTCTCGGAGGGTGTTAATAAGCGTCAATTTCACAGCCGTCAGTCCTTTTGAGGCAAAGGCAGGGGAGGTTTTAATAAAAACCAAGCCCTCCCAGCCACAAAAGAAAACACAACAGAAAGCACAAGGGCCCAAAGCACCCAGTGCCACCTTCTGAGTTTCTGGCCCAAGTCCCACCTCAGCTACCCGAGGGGGACTCTTCTTCAGTGGTGGGAGGTCGTCTGACTCAATTCTACCACCGGTGGAAGGCCATAACATTGGACAAATGGGTCCTCTGGATAATCTGGGAGGGGTATTCCCTCAATCTTTCAGAGAACCCTCCAGATCTTCCCTCCAAGTGACAGCCCAGACTGTCAGTAATTCAGTCAGAACGTCTCGCCTCCGAGATACAAGGTCTTCTGAACAACAGAGCAGTAGAAATAGTTCCATTGGATCAACGAAACACAGGGTTCTATTCCCATTACTTTCTAGTCCCAAAGAAAACCGGGGGTATGCGCCCCATTTTGGACCTCAGAAAACTGAACAAATTTCTTCCCAAGGAAAAGTTCAAAATGATATCGCTAGGAACCCTGTTACCCTTGCTTCATCAACATGACTGACTAGCTTCCCTGGACATGCAGGATGCTTACCAGCATATTCCTATTCACCCAAAACATCACAAATATCTAAGATTTGTGGCTTTGGGCCAGCATTATCAGTTCAGAGTCCTGCCCTTTGGGCTATCCTCGGCGAAGCGAGTTTTTACAAAGTGTTGTGCAATTCCTACCTGTACCTGCTTGTTTGTATCTATGTCTTAAGTTACTGTTATACTTATGTGTTGTACTGTTATACTGTGTATTTTCGTTTGTCTTACTGTGACAAGGTACCTTTGTAAATGAGCCTATGGCTCAAAGGTTTTCCAAAATGCTGTTTAAATCAAATAAAAAATAAAAATAAATTCTCGCAGCGCATCTCAGAAAAATCGGAATTCAAGTGTTCCCTTATTTAGACGACTGGCTTTTAGCAAGTCCGTCCAAACAACAAACTCTTGATGCCGTAACCTGCTTCAGACTTTCTCACGTCCATGGGAGTCCTGATAAATCTCAAGAAATCACAGTTACAGCCCTCCCAGAAGCTCCTTTTTATAGGCACTCTTCTGGACACCTCCTGTGCAAAAGCTTTTCTTCCAGAGGACAGAAGGAGCGATATCCTACAGATGGCCTGATACATCCGAGAAAACAGCTCAGTTCAAGCTGTCTCGATGCAATGGACATTGGGTCTCATGGCATCTTCAGTGTTCACGGTGCCACTAGCATGTCTCCACATGAGAACCTCTCAATGGATGCTCAGTACTCAGTGGTCCCCGACCACTCATCCTCAATCCTTTCTCATCAAGGTGACAGAACTTCTCAAGAGGTCACTCACCTGGTGGTCACAAGAGGAAAGTCTTCTGGAAGGATACCCCTTTGTTCCTCTGGATCATCAGATTTCCATTACCATGGATGCATCCCTGATGGGGTGGGGAGCTCACTATCAGGATCTCCACACCCAGGGTACATGGACTCAGGTCAAATCCCAGTTTCACATAAATGTCCTGGAAATGAAAGCTGTCCGAGCTTTGAAGGACATTCTTTGTCACAAGAATGTTCTCCTTCAAACGGACAACAAGGCAGTGATGTAGTACATCAACAAGCAGGGTGGTGCACACTCTTACCCCTTATGCAGGGAAGCAATGGGAGTGTGGGAATGGTACCTAGAGCACAAGGCTCTTATACAGGTGGCCTACCTGCCAGGAGTGCAGAATGAACTGGCAGACCATCTCAGCAGAATGGAGACAGACCCTCACGAGTGGTCTCTCAACTCAACCGTAGTTCAGTCGCTATTCGCAGAGTGGGGAACTCCAGACCTGGACCTTTTTGCATCCCCACTCAACACAAAACTGCCTCTCTTCTGCTCCAGAAATCCAGGGCCTAGCATTTTCTGTCAGGATGCGTTCAGGCTGCAGTGGACAAATGCTTTCTGTATGCCTTTTCTCCTCTTCCTCTAATACAGATGGTACTTCTCAAATTTGAGTCTCGGGGACAAAATGATTCTCATTGCTCCGTTCTGGCCTCGACAGATATGGTTTCCATTACTCAACAGTGTGTCAGAAACCACTCCAAAGGTGCTTCCCCTTTAGATGAACCTTCTGACCCAGGGTCGTGTGGTCCATCCCAACCTGGGGTCGCTTCACCTTCATGCTTGGCTTCTGAAGAGATAGAGGTGAAAAGGTTCAATGTCTCTCAGAGAGTTTCTGATATTCTTTTTGCTGCGCGCAAGCCAGCCACCAGAAAAACTTACACTGCAAAGTGGAAGCGTTTTTCCCTCTGGTGTGCAGGATCCTCTTTAAATCCCTTTTCCTGCCCACCCAACAAAGTTTGAGAGTATCTCTTAGACCTCTCAAATTCTGGTCTTCAATACTCTACAATCAAAGTTCACCTTTGTGCCATTTCAGCTTATCATGAGCCAATACTTTCCTTGTCCTTGGCTCAGTTGCCGGTAGTCAAGAGGTTTCTTAAGGGTATTCTGCATACCAGACCTCCCGTCAGACGTCCAGTTGCAGCCTGGGATATTAATCTTGTGCTAGACATGTTCACTAGAAAGCCCTTCGAGATGCTAGCTACCTGCGAATTGAAGTTCCTCACTTGGAAAATGGCCTTTCTGGTGGCCATCACCTTGGACTACAGAGTTTCTGAAATACAAGATCTGGTCACAGACCCTTTGTACACTGTATTTCACAAAGATAAAGTAGTTCTTAGGACCCATCCTAAGTTTCTCCCTAATGTTGTCTCAGAGTTCCATCTAAACCAACCTTTGGTCCTACCTACTTACTTTGCTTACTTCCAGAATGAAGGGGGAACGTACCCTCCATTCTTTAGATGTTAAAAGAGTTCTGCATTTCTATTTAGATAGAATGAAGGAGATTCGCAAAGCTCAACAACTGTTTGTTTCCTTCAGCGAGACCCGGCTGAGTCAGCCTGTCTCTATCAGATGCATCTCAGCATAGCAGGTGGCATGCCTTTGCCACTGTTATTCCATGGCACAGGTCAGGCTGGAGGGCAGAGTGTATGCTCACTCAACTAGAGCAGTCGCATCATCCCTGGCAGAAATCCGCAACATGCCCATTGTGGATATTTGCTATGCAGCTACCTGGAGCTCAGTGCATACTTTCGTCAAGCACTTTGCCCTGGATGTCCATGCCAGATGAAATCTTTCATTTGGCAGGACTATCCTTAATGGACTTCTGTCCTAAATTTGTGAGCTCTTGGTTCTCCTGCCGCCGTCTCAGGGGTTATTAGATTCGGTACTCTCCATCAGTGTGAATGAGTGGTGGAGACTTTATGTCCAGGAAGATATGGAAATTACGTGCTACCATAATCTTTGATCTTCTTGGATGAAATCTCCACCACTCATTCACACGCCCACCCACCATCCCCCGAGCTCACCTCTCTATTTTGGTCTTCACTCCCTCAATGTTTAGGCTGTGAAGACTTCTTTGTTAACTCTTCTTATGCGGATCGTTCAGACTATCTTATGTCCGATTTTTGTTAGACTAGTCCTTCTAGGTTAGTTACACTGCACCTCCTCGGAAAAAAAGGTACTGAGGTGGTTGGAGGGTCAGCATTGAGATGGTCATTGCCGCATGAGTCCAGGTTCACGGTGCCACTCCTCGTGGCTCCATCTCGGGAGTCAGCCCTCCTGCAAAAAAGTTTGCTCCCGCTGGGTCCTAGCACCTCTGGCGTAGATTCCATCAGTGTGAATGAGTGGTGGAGACTTCGTCCAAGAAGATCAAGAATTATGGTAGGTACGTAATTTTCATTTCTTGATCTTCTTATATATCTTCACCATTCAACTCTGCTTCCCACCCTCCATCCCCTTATAGCCCTCAGCCTCTGGGCAGTGCTGCCTCCCTGCTTGCCCTCCCTTCCAATGAGGCCAGTTGTGGGCAGAGTCCCACTGGTATCTCTGGCTCCCTGCTACCTCTCTGAAGCAATGGGGGGTGCCAAGTCGGGGCTCTGGCCCTTTTTCCTGTGGCTCCCTGGGGCCTCTGTTCAGTGAACAGTCTTTAGGTCTCTGTTGAGATCTGCTGTGAACTCCCCTCCCCCACCTCTGGTGGGATCCTTTCTCCTGGGCCTTTTGCTGGAACTATGGCCCCAGAGACCCACTATTTTCTTGACTTGTTAACTTCCTAACAAGGGACTCATTTAAGTGCTCCTTGTTATGTTCTTAATTCTTTGGGATTCAGATTAGGAGAACCTTCCTGAGGTCCTAACCTGATATATCACCTCCCAGGTTGTGCTGTGTATTAGGAATTTTTCCTTTACTACCCTGGGTCTCCTTAGGGTGCCATGGTGATCTATAGTTAATGGTCTGCCTTTTCTCGGCCCTCAGCCATGAAGAGGAAGGGGAGAGTGGGTGCTAAATCCTGGTATTCCTCCCTGTGGATCTGGGAGACTACTGACCTGTCAGCCAGGTCTACTGTCAACCCCTCTTGTGGGTAAGGATTTTAATCTCTTTCCTTTTGGGATGCCTCAGGGCTCTCCCACCCCCCCCCCGGAAAAAAATCATCAATACAGTAGGCTGTTTTTGTTTCTCAAGGGGGTTAAACCAGTCACTTATGTTGCCTGGGCCACTAAGGTTCTAGGGAGTGGAGATATGGTCCTTCCTCCCACTGTGCCTTCTTCTCCTCCATCCTCTTCATTCCTCATCCTTCTTCCTTCTTATCTTTCTGCCCAACATCGCCCCTCCACCTAGAGCTTTTTTGTTTCACAAGGGGGTGAAACCAGTCACTTCAGTTGCTTAGTCCACTAGGGTTCTGGGGAGTGGAGATATGGTCCTTCCTCCCTCTGCTCCTTCTTCTCCTCCCTCCTCATCATTCTTCATCTTTCTTTCTTCATTCTTCTTCCTTCCTTCCTCCTTATCTTTCTGCCCAGGGATTGAGGCTCTTACCCACACCCAGCTAGGCTTCAATTTCCTTAAGAATCTGTTCTCTCTTGTTGGCTTATCCTTTTTCAGTTTATATCCTTTCATTTTACTATCCCTTTGGGCTCCCTTGCCCACCCTCACCCTTGTTTTCTCTTTGCTGTCTTCCTCTCTGGCAAGGAGAACTGAGGTAGTGGAGGGGATGAAGATGGTTATTGGCCAACCCGTGAGCGCCACGCTAGGTATTGGCCTCAAGTGTGGCGCCATCTTGACGTCGCCCCTTCTCCTAGAGTAGAGCAGCTCTTTTTCATAAAGCACAAGCTTCCCACACGGTCGTGTACCTTCGGCTAGAACCTACCAGTGATGAATGGTGAAGATATACAGGAAGATCAAGAATTATGGTAGAAACATAATTTATACCCCCCCCTCTTTTTTCCTCTCCCCCTACTCTTGATTGGGTGTGAGGATCAAGGGGGTGATAACCCTTCCTAGGGGCAAACCCTGCTCCTTACTCCTCCAGGAGTCCTCCATTCTCTGGACAGGCCCCCCTTTATTTCTTGGAATGCTGTCCTCTTTATCTTTGGTCAGAGGAGACATTCCCTTAGGATCTTTTCTCAGGCCTTTCTATCACCTGCTAGGA
This sequence comes from Neoceratodus forsteri, assembly GCA_016271365.2. Lineage (NCBI taxonomy): Eukaryota > Metazoa > Chordata > Ceratodontiformes > Ceratodontidae > Neoceratodus > Neoceratodus forsteri. Next base: position 414,243,198 of record CM057455.1, on the reverse strand, counting down.
ATGAAGTTGGCTTTGGCCTGTTTTCAGGTTGGGCTAGGGACTGAAATTTCTCCCCATCCCTGTTAGTTTGCTGGGAAAGCATTTTATTTTTAAAAGGTTTTGAACTAAGCCAGTGAACAAGCCAGCAGAGTCACTGGGGTTTTTCCAGCCATGACCCTGTTCCCTTAGGAAAATGAAATATATTTTTAAACTATATTATTAACAATATACTTGCATAAAGTTAAATATATTCCAATCTACTTGTTTTATAATATATTGTAATGTATCGGAAAATCAATATATTTAAAAATTTGCAAATATATTGCAATGTACTGTAAATATACACATTATGGCCACTTTAGTATACTATGGGTTAGATATTCAAAGGGGTTGTGCCTGGCACAACTGAGTTGCACCAGTGCAACCCCAGAACTGCACCCCAGGGCAATATTCAAAAGTGGGAATTGCCAATGTGCCGGGGTGCTAAGATAATGTATATGGCACATCTCCAGGGGCGTGCCCATGCATATGCGGCACATCCCGATATTCAGCCTGGGATGTGTGGCGCATCTGCTGGCACAATCCTGAGATGTAGCGTGTACCTGGGCTCATAGTTGAGCCTGGAAAAATAGGCTCAAGTTCAGTCCACCCATTGGCGGGCCGCTGTATTACAGTGCGTAATACTGCAGCAGCCGGCCATGGGTGGCAACCCCCCCCCAACATTGTGCACAAGCACAAACACAGTAGGCCCTGGTAGTCTAGTGGTACCCCCTTCCACTCCCGTAGCACCTATCACTGTAATTAAACATCAATATCATCCCTGACTTTATTCACACAGTTGTGAATGACTATTACAGTATGCACTGCAAGCCCATTGGTCCACAGTGTGGACCACTGAGCTTGCAGCTACTACTGTATGCTGTCATTCAGTGGGCAGCCACAGTGGTATGCGGGTGGGTATGTTGCTAGCCAATGACTGGGGGAGAGCTGGGTGGGATGGGGGTCCTGTGTGGGTGGGAGGTTACCACTGGATCACCAGGGAACTGTAAATTACTAATTCATCGGCAATCAGGGATTCAGGTGGGGAAGGACTGGACTACCAGGGAATAGAGAATAGCCTATATTCGGCAATCAGAGTGCCGGAATGGGGAGGGAGGCACCACTGGATGACCAAGGATATTTTTTTGACTATTAGCATGGTGATCGCTGCTATAGGAGGGGTGGGGGGGTTCCACCGGACCACCAGGGAAATTAATTTTGATGATGGCATGGCAATTGGAGCTACAGGGGGGAGGGGTCCACTAGACTACCAGGGATCCTTACAATATATTGTTTGGCAGTTGGTGGGTCAGGATGGGCAGGGGGGTACCACTGGACCACCAGGGTGGATACTGTTATTTATTTACAGAGATCAGTGGGTCGGCATGGGGAAAGGGAAGCTACCGGACCACCAGGGCATTGTTTACATTGCCATTATGGGCAATCAGGGTTACAGGCAGGGTGGGGGTACCACTTGACCAGCAGGGACTGCTGATACACATCTATGGGCTATCACATTTATGGGATGGGGAGGGGTGGACCACTAGACTACCAGGGACTTGCTATAGGTGTTCATGCAGTGATTGGCTATACGGGATAGGGAGGGGGTACTGCTGCATGCTGTGCAGGGAGCCAAGTGCATTTTGCTGGCCAGCTGTGCACAACATATGTAAATGGGGCCATAATGACATGCAAATAGCCCCATTTGCACCTTGCATGCATTATGGTCATAGTTGCATATTGGTAGCTAAATATCAGGAATTAGAAAATGGGATTTTTATTTGCTGGACTCTGATTGGCTAATACCCCTGCCAGGGGGGTACATTAACTTTCAATAGATGCCCAGCAAATAAAAAGTGCCAGTCACCTGACCCCATCACCACCTAAATAAAGTATTCTTTTCCCATTCTGCTTGCTCACTGGTCAGAACATCTTTATTCAATTTGAAATTGCCGCCATTTCTTTCTCTCACTTACCGAGTGTTCCTGTCGTCGTTTACTCAATCTGACACTCTACCCCACCACAGTTTCTCCATTCTACAAGCAAGCAATAATACAAACCGTTCATGTTTTTAAAATTCTGAATCCACTTCTCACAATTAACACACAATAATAAAACGTTTTTAATTAGTAGCACTAGCATGTCACGTGTTCAGCGCTACTCGTAGTCAACACTTCTTCTCCCTGAATCACACTGCCTCCCCTTGACTCACGTAAAATATAAACATCTGTTGTTCCTTTCTGGTTTTTTTATATAATCACATGTTGGTTAACTTACTGACCTTTCCTGTACCATTGGCACTATACTTTTTTTTCCCCCTGTAGTTTTCATTGGCAACTGACACAGGTTACGAATGTGAAGAGAAGAGAGGGAATTGAGCAGATCAGTCAATTGCGTGGCTCATGGGTGAGTTAAAAAAAATGTCCGCTCCTGCTTTGCGATCACGGTCCTCCGTAGTGACACTGGGAAGTAAAAAAAAAAAACGGGACTGGGTGACGGGAGACGTCTCCAGACTACCGGACAATCCACAAAACAAAGAAAAAACCGGTAGGCTTTGTTTCCCCGATTGCTACTGCGGCTGCTACAGTACTTCCAGCCAGCACTTGTGTCAGTAGTTCTACTGACTAAGCATAAGTGAAAGTTAGCCAGTGCGCTAAGAAATCAACAATAAAAAAAGAAATTGAGCTGGGGGGACGGTATTTCAACAGTCAAGATGAGGATGTAGCACATATGATGCTGTCAGAAACTAATATGAAACAGTGCACTGCCCTCTACTGGTAACTATTTGTAAGCTGTATACCAGTAGAGGACTACTTTACTAACAAAATAACTTTAAGTTCATTTTTATAAAAACATTTTTTATTTCTTAATTATTTCACAAAAACTTAACATGTAGCCCATTTTCTAAGCGCAACAATACCCTCCAGGGTGGGTGGTATGGGCAATACCGGACCTTCCAGGGGCTATAAGGCCCTCCGCCTGCTGCGTTGGGCCTCATTACACCCCTGGGCGGTCCAGTATTGCCCAATACTGCCCACCCTGTCAGGTATTATTGCTTGCTTTGAACATAGCATATCTCCGATGCGCTGGCGCATTTCCCATTCCTGGTATTCAGCCCTGTCTGGGGGGATGCACCAACGCACTGTATTTGCGCAGTGAGCATTAGTTGATATATTCAGAAGAGATGTACCATGGCTCATCTCTTTTGAATTATCCCTTAGTTGCTCCAGCGCACCTCAGTTGTGCTGTGCACCCACTTGCGCCATTGCCAGGTGCACATTTGCATATTGGGCCCCATGCATATTGCAAAACATATTGATTAAATTCCAAATATATTGAAATAAGGTTGCTAAATTTATATTATTGGTATATTACCAATATATGTAAAAATATTTTTTTTACATTTCAAATGTTTCCTATATTTACAAATATATATCCTGTAAACTTGTATGTATGTAAATGCCTATGTATGGTTAAACCAACTCTGTAAACCAACCCGGGTCACCCCTGAAAAAGGGACTCTCGAGGCCCAGTGGGCCTACCCAGTGACCAAAGTTGAATACATAAATAATATACATATGCAATATATATTAATATAACTATTAATTTACACAGACAAAAACAAAGAAAAGTATTTATGATTTACACTTACCTTCATCTGTACAACTAGAGTTTATCTTGTTATTAACCATGGATATATTTACATTGAATTATTATTTTACAGTGCAGCTTTTAGTAAAATGTACATTTTATACCTTTATACACATATGACTTATCTCACAAGCTCGTGTGTACTAAATGCTCAGATTACTATTTATACTACCCCATTTTGTTTCACTTTTAGGTCAGGGTGAGATCCTACATGTACTTGCTTTATAACTTGCACCTTTCTTTTCAGTCTGCAAGCTAATGCTGCAAATTCAGAAGTATTGTAAAACTAGAAATGATCATGATTTTGGCTGATAAACTGTGTTTTTGAAATATGCAAATTAGTTATGCAAATGTTCACATGGGACGAAACAAAGCATTTACAAAAATGCATGTAATATATATAAAAATATATGCAACGTGTATAAAAATATGTGTAACATATATAAAATATATGTAACATATAAAATATATATAGCATATATAAAAAATATACGTAACATACAAACAATACAGTATATATTTTGAAATATACTAATATATTTCAGACAATGTATTACTAAAAAGATTGGCATGCTTTCAAGCAATGCATGAGGCAGAATACATGGTTTCAGTGTATGCTGAAATATGCTGTGTATTATATTTCATTGAGTCAATGTATTTATCAGTATAGTGACATATTTTTGCATACTATGGGTCAGAAATATATTATGTCAGTATATTTAATAAAATATATTTCATAATATATTATATAATATATTACATTGGGAAAATGTATTTCTCAGTGTATTGACATACATTAATGCATATTTTTCAATATATTTCTCTTTCGTATGGGTTGGTTGATTGTTCCATCCCTTCATCCCTGGTTTCTGCAATTAACAGGAGTCCACTTCCCAGTGGATCCCTCTCTGTTACCTGGTTCCCTTTGGGGACCCTCTGGAAGCTCTTCTGGGAGAGAGTGAGAGGCCCTGGAAGTACTGTCATCTCTGTGTGTCCCCCAGGAGGGAGGGCAGTGCTTCTTGTCCGTTTTTGCTTTCTCCTTCTTCCTCACCTGGTCTAGCTGACCAGAGGCCTACATGTTCTCCTGAGGCCTCTTCTTGGCCCAACTGGGTCTAAAATCTTCCCCTTAACAGACGCCTCTCTGTCTTGGACAGGTTGAACCACCTGCTTAGTCTCCCTCAGTGGGAGGTTAAAAAAAGGGTGGGGGTAATTCCACAGGGACAGAGCCTACTCAGTATTGGGGACTACTCTCGTTCTCTCTGTTTCTTTCCCTTCTTCTTCTTCTTTTCCTCTTTTTTTGCTTCTTCTGCCTCTTAGGGCTACCCAGCGTTCCTGCCACCCCTACCTTCCTAATCTATCTCTCTTTTCAAAATTTTCTGTTGACTTCATATTTTTTTCCTCCCCTTCCTCCTCTATCTTTCGGGCACCCATGCCCTTCTTCTATCCCTATCCTTACCTTTTCTTCCTCACCTGATGGACAGAACTGAGGACTGAGAGGAGTTGGCATTGGTTACTGGCCAACCCATATGCACCATGTAGAATGCTGGCCTCATGGGCAGCGCTATCCTGATAAAAAAGAAAGTGCTCTTTTATTTTGCTCTTGACGTCACAGGTAATCTGACTCCTCTGTGGCAGAACACACTGGTTCTGCATGGTTACCCATCCGGTATTCTCTATAGATCCTCCAGTGGGCAGACAGCAAGGACAAGTATGAGCTATTCAGGGATGGCACCAAATTCAGGTGCAGGCAGAGGAAGCAAGGATGTGTTTCCTCAGAGCACCCTTGAAGAATAAGTGAGGGTGAGCTGCATGCAAAAAGGGGAAAGGGAGATCCAAAACCTGGGGATGAAATGGGGGAAGACCTGTTCACCCATTCTAGTAGAGCATTTGGGGACGATGAGGAAGGATACATCAGTGGATCAAAGTGAGTAGGTTTGGTGCAATCTGTGAAGCACAGATATGGGGAAGATGACCTGAGGAGTTTAAATAGGAAGCAACTGAGCAAGTCAGAGTTGGCTGCAGTGGGGCATATCCCACCCAAGAAGGAATACAGTATGCAATGTGTTAGTAGGGTGAAGACAGGGAGAACCGGCAGCTGTTGCTATATGTTGCATTCCATTTGTAAACTGTAGATTTAGAGGCATATGTGTAAATACATGACCCATACTGCAGCCACAGGAACAGAAATCCTTGAGCTAAGGCTAATCTTGCCTTGGGAATGAGGAAGCAGTAAAGGCAGTACGCAAAACTGAGTCAAGAGTTTACAGCTTTCCTGATAGCGGAGATGTGTTGGCCAGTGCCTTGATCCCTGATTCTGGACATAATATATATATATGTATTACTAAGCCCTTTCCTTGGTGGTCTAGCAGACCCTCCTCTCCGATCTCCAAGTCCACCTGTAAATATCCATATCACAAAACTTTGTCCCTGGTGGTCTAGTGCCCCCACTCCCACCCCATACCCAAACAGAGACAGCAACTGGCACAGCCCTACTCTCACCTCCACAGCCAGCTGCAGACTGACAGTATACAGTACGCACTCAGTGACAGTTCAGTCAGCAGCTGGCTGCGGATGTGAGAGGAGGGCTATGCCAGTCACTGGCTCTGCTTCAGGATGGGGAGAGTGAGGTGGTGAGCACTACCTGCTGGGGTGGGAGTGCACTAGACCTCCAGAGATGGGGTTTTGTGATATGGATATTTACGGGCAGACTCAGGGATTGGGGAAGGGGATCCAGTAGGCCACCAGGAAGGGCTAGTAATATATATATTTATGTCCGAATCAGAGATTGAGGAGGTGGGTCCACTAGACCATCAGGGAGTATACTGCACCAAATTAACGGGGATTGGGGCTGGCCGTGGACTACAGCACATTGCCATACAGTGCTAAACTCTAACAGAGGGATATTTGTAAGTACCCACTGATACTTAGAAATTCTCCCTCTGGGGGAGTTTTGAGAATACCACATTCGGGGATGTGACAGTTTGCTTCTGCTTCATGTCCCCTAGCACCATACAGCAGCCCATTTTGTGATGCACGGGCAGCGTAAGCACCGATGCAGGCAGCCTGCGGTTGATGCAGGCTGCCTTTTAGAATCACTCCCGATGAATCGTTTAGCACAAGGGGCACTGTGTGCCATTCATTGTGGCACAAGCCCCTTGCACTGCACCAGGAGTATTGAGAAGTGGGCCCAAATGCTTTGGAGTGGGAGCCTCACCAGCTGAGGTTAAAATCCTCAGTAATGAGTATCTAATTCCTTCCTGCATTGGGAATGATAGTATCTATGAGGGCATCAAGGGCAGTGGTACCACTCATAAGGGAACTGTATTAACAAACAGATGTGATTTCTTTGAGGACCCCTGAAGGAAGATGGCATTTAGTAAGTCTCACAAGAACCCAGTACCAGAGGCGTATGGTACCACTGAAATGCTGACATGGGACCAGTAGTAGAGTATTAGGCTGCCACTCCCTTTTGGAAGAGAGCAGTAGGATAAGAAGTGACTGTAATTAGGGAGCAAGCAGAAAAAAGGCGAGGATGTTAGGCTTAAGCCAAGACTCCAAAATGCATAGGTCATCAGGGGAATGATGAGCTACCAGATCTCAAGATCGGTCTTATTTGCTAGGATGTTTAGATGGGCCAGTTTGAGTTCCTTGAGGCTTGCTTATGAAGAGGGTGAGGAGAAAGTTGCGGGGCAGAGGATGAGGACTGAGCTCCATGTTGCCTCCTAGGCTGAGGGAGATAACTGAGGCCCAAAGGGCTGAAAGCTTTATGTACCTCCTAGCAGAACAGGGGAACCACAGTGTTTCCCCTTGGAGAAAAAGTGCTATGAGGAGTACCATCTTGTGACTCAGTAGAACTGTAGAGCCGGGACACTGTGGCAGGAATCCACCTGGGAGTTAGATAACCTAATATCAGAAAAGAGGTTGAAGAAGATAGGGCCATCAGAACTCCGAGGGGAAAAGACAGCATCTGCAATTAAAAGGGTGAACAGTAGGACCCCCCCCCAGCAGGAAAGATGGGCCTAGATGCATAATTGATGGCAGTTGCTTTGTAGCAAACCAGTAGCTGTGAGTGTAGTGAAGACATAACAAACTTTCCAGGGTTTGAGGGCTTGCTTCTGCAGCCCTCCCCAACCCAACCTAGGACAGCTCGCCGCCGGAATTTGCCTCGCAGGGTTTGAGGGCTTGCTTCTGCAGCCCTCCCCAGCCCAACCTAGGACAGCTTGCCACTGGAATTTGCCTTGCAGGATTTGAGGTCTTCCTTCTGCAGTCCTCCCCAGCCCAACCTAGGGCAGCTCGCCACCAGAATTTGCCTTGCAGGGTTTGAGGGCTTGCTTCTGCAGCCCTATCTAGCCCAAGCTAGGACAGCTCGCTGCTGTAATTTGCCTCGTAGGTACAGACACGGAGGAGCCCTGAGTGCACTATGTGCAGCGAAACTCTTGAACTTGCCACTTTTTGTGGTGCAGTAGCTTAATTAAATTTCTTTGCTATTCAGAGGGAGCTGCTTGCATTTATTTGGTGTTAGCTGTGCTCCTTCAAGCTGAAATTTTTCAGGACTGCATTGTAATCAGATTTTTAAGCTAAATTCTGCAAATTAATTTTCTGAACTTGTTTAATTGTATGGTTGTGCTTTCCTTACCTTGTTCCAAATGCGATCTCCCTGCCACTAGAACTTTCCCTTCCCCTCAGAACTTGCTCTGTAGTGCAACTCCTCCCCCTATTCAAGCCCCTACTCTCTCGCTCGCTCTCTCTTTGTTTCTGTCTAATCTTTGATTTTCCTTCCCTACTTAAAAGGCTAACCCCTCTGTCTCCTTTCCTTTCCAGGGTTTGAGGGCTTGCTTCTGCAGCCCTCCCCAGCCCAACCTAGGACAGCTCACCGCCGGAATTTGCCTCGCATGTATGGACACGGAGGAGCCCTGAGTGCACTGTGTGTAGCAAAACTTTTGAACTTACCACTTTTTGTGGTGCAGTAGCCCAATTAAATTTCATTACTATTCAGAGGGAGCTGCTTGCATTTACCTGGTGTTAGCTGTGCTCCTTCAAGCTGAAATTTTTCGCCCACCTCCTCCATCTATTAAATGCTCCTTTGCTCCACCCTATACCCTGTCTGACTGGCCTCTGGTGATAAAGGGGCGTGGCACATAACTGTGGGTAGTCCTAGAACCTGCAGTCTACTGTGTTTGCTGCCTAAGTCCTGCTTCTGGAAAATATAATGGACAGAAACTGCTCTGATCTCTATGGCATGCTTACAAGGGGGATTTGATTTTCCTGCCCCCCATCCTAGCAGGACAGGGTTATTCTCCTACTGACTACCAATTTCTTAGAAAATTCATACTGGTATATTGTATCATCTGAAATCCCAGCAGAAGAAACAGGATACCAGTTCACACCTGATAATCGGCCCTAAGACTGATTATTATGGAGGATTTAGTGTTTTTCACCTGACTTTCCTCCATAGACAGGGTACCTGTCCTATATCTGAATAACTGCCTAAGATGGGACAAAAGAGCTTGTTACTGGCACCTCTGCTAGCATAGCATGCCTCTCCAGAAGTTTACCCATGATCACGTGCCATGTGGGGCACACAACCCTTGGGCCCCTCTCGCCAATATGGGGGTACTACTGACGACTGTCTATATACTGTCCCTTCTCTGGGCGGACAGGCTCATAGGCCTAGGGTATCCATAAATAAGGGGACAAAGATACAATTACACTCCTCCTGTCAGCCTCTACAATGGAATGCCCCGCTCCAGCTTACTTGCCCTCTCCTCAGCCCATGAGCTCATAAGAAAGGGGATATGCTACGATATCATCCACTTTGCAAGCAGGATGTGCCGAGGCAACTGAATCCCATCGGCCAGCCCAAAATTACTCTGCCTTCTAGCTGCGTTACTACTCCTGGCAGGTGACATACAACCTAATCCTAGCCCTAACACCACCAGCTTCTCAATAACATCCTCTCATGACCCCCACTGGGCATCCACAAAGGAGCTAAAGATAGTGCATATGAACGTATGCAGCCTAAGATCAAAAATGCAAGAGGTACAAGCCTGACTTGATCTCTACAAGCCTGATATCCTTGCCATCTCAGAGACATGGCTTAAGGCACACATCCCCGATCACAAGATACTGGCCCAAGGTTATAGTATGTACCGTAAGGACAAGTTGACAGAAGAGGGGGCGGTGTACTCATTTACACCAACGTAGCCCTAACCGTATCACTCCTCACAACACACCTCCCCTAATGGTGAATCTATATTCATCCAAGTTACCCTAGGGCACAACAAGCAACTCGCTATTGGCTGTGTTTACCACCCGCCCAAATCGGCTCTTCAATCTCTAGAAGCAATAACAAAAATCATGGCCCAGGTTGTTTCTTTGGAGCTCCTTATTCTGGGTGACTTCAACCTAAACTGGGCCCAGAACCCTAACAATGCCCTTATGGCACTGACCCAAGAAGCAAACCTGGTACAGGTCATCTTAGGACCAACCAGACTTAACTACAAATCGGGGAACCACACCACCCTTGATTGGGCTCTGGTGTTTAATCCCACCAACATCCAGAAAGTCGGCATAATAGTGGACTCTTTAAGTGACAACTCCCCCATATTCTGCATCTGGAAGAACAGAGTACCCAAGGTCCAACCCAGAATACTCACTGCCCGTGACTACACAAACTTCTCAGTAGTGCAGTTTAATGACTACCTACACAGTCTGGACTGGAGCCCAATTAAGCTCCTCCCCACCTTGGCTGAGACTCTGGAGCATTTCCACAGTGCAGTATGTACAGCAGCTAACCTCTTCGCCCTCTTGAAAAAACGTAGAACAAAAGGTAGCTGCTACAAGTGGATCTCTCCATCCTTAAAAACCCTTATGGTCAGTCGAGACAAGGCCTGGAAGAAGTTCAAGCTCTCTTCCCTTCCTGCCGACCTCGTGTCATATAAGGTCTTAAGAAACAAATGCAAGAGATCCATCAAACTTGTAAAAAGGGAGTATGTCACTAACCTACAAAAAAACAATTTGGGCAACACTAAACAATTCTGGTATCACGTCAACAACCTGATCGGGGTAACACTATGACTGAACCTGGCCCCATTGAGGTCAATGGTCAGCCAGTGAGTGACTCCCTCGAAATTGCTACTGCCCTCAACAATTACTTTGGTAACCTCAATGCCTTCAGGGTTGGCCTGCCCTTGCCGACCTCGGCTCCTAATGTTACCGAGCCTACTCGCCTTGACTGTCCCTCCTTCCATCTAAGACTGGTGAAGACAAAAGAGATCCAATCCCTCCTAAGGGCTCTGAAAGACAAAGGCTCAGGAGGTCCTGATGGGATAAACCCTCAGCTACTTAAGGCTGGCACCCCATCCCTCACCAGACCCCTGACCTGGCTCATAAATAGATCCCTACTTGAAGGGACCATTCTGAACCAGTGGAAACAAGCCAACGTGGTCCATATTCACAAGGGTGGCTCCAGGGAAAACATAAGCAATTACAGGCCTATTTCCCTGCTCAGTATGCTTGCAAAGCTACAGGAAATGTTAGTCTATGGCCAACTCCATGACTACCTGGAGTCCCATCAGCTAACTGCACATTCACAGCATGGTTTTAGGACTAACTGTGGGACTGACACAGCACTCATCCATCTATCGAATGACTTGCTCAGAGCAATGGATAATGGGACACCCACTGGCGCCGTCTTTATAGACCTGTCCAAGGCTTTCGACCTTGTGGTTCACAAACTCCTGCTACTAAAACTGGATAAAATTGGCCTAGACCCCCTTGCCCTCAAATGGTTTGGGAGTTACCTATCAGGCCGATCCCAGAGGGTCATCTGGAAGGGTGCCACCTCAGGTCCTCTACCCCTTACAGAGGAAGTACTGCAGGGCTCGATCCTCGGCCCACTCCTTTTCTCCTGTTTACTAACGACCTAAGCCTCTATTGTGGGGGAAGCTCGGTCATTCAGTATGCGGATGACACCGTCATCTACCGATCCCTGGATAACAGTGCAGCTCTAGATCCCCTTCTTCAAGCAGAACTAGCATCTCTTGAGGCCTGGCTGAGAGCAATTAGAATCGTACTAAATACAGGCAAAACTAAGGTGATGCTATTAGGACGCAACGCCCTTGGACACGACAGGTCTAAATCTCTGCAACTCACTGCTCTCTCGGGAAACAACATTGAGGTTGTGCACTCCTTAAAATACTTAGGTCTAACATTGGACCATTGCCTTACCTTCAAGTACCACGTGGATCAGATCACCAAGACCATACACCACAAACTTGGTACTCTGTACCTGCTAAAAGACCAGCTCATCCCTGAGGCCAGGACCTCAATCGTCACAAGTGTCCTCCTTCCCACCCTGACTTATGCTGCCCCGATTTTACAGGGCATGGCCAAGCAGGAGGTCACCAAGATGCAAATCCTGTATAACAAGGTAACCCGGTTTGCTACCCAGAACCACTCACGAAGACACCATTGTGACACACTTGCCCAGCTACTCTGGCCCTCACTGACCTCTCATCTCCACTACCCCCAGCTCTGCTTGACCTTCAAGCTACTCAGCCCTTCAGCTCCACCCAGCATCGCTGGAACTATTGCACTCAGTCATAACCCCAGGAGCCTACAGACATCTGGACGTACACTGCTTGAAGTTCCCAGAGTCAGGACTAACGCTGGCGGCAGTCCGTTCTCCTACTCAATCCCCTACCTGTGGAACAATCTCCCACCCCTAGTGCAGGAAGCCTCCTCGCTGATGAGCTTCCGCACCAGACTCAAAGCCTATATGTCTGATACAAGCACTTGTCATTGCCAAGGCTCATGACCCCCCCACTTGCTTCTATCTTCCTAATATCCAGATCCTCCAAGCACCTTATCAGGTTCCATGGTGCTTCCCTCTAGGCATAGTACCACAGCTAACTTTCCACTGAACCATACCAGTAGTAAACAATGAGCTCACCTTGTAAAATTACATTTCTTCTGCACCTTTTGTTAATTCTACTGTCAACATATTTGTAAGGACTGATGCATGATGATAACCATGGCTGTAACATGCTCACACACCTGAAAATACTCTGTAACCCAAATCCTTCTCTGTATGAAAATATGTATTGTTATCCCGGGTCTTCTCTGAAAAGGGGACCTTCGGGGCTCAGTGGGCCTACCCGGTCACCACATTTTAAATAAATAAATAAACCAAAATACAGAAATCAAATGCAGTGCTCAGAACTAACTCTGAAAATGCAGTACCAGCAATTTCAAAACAAACCAGAGACTCCACTGAGATAAGATGTCATGGCACTTGTCAGGTTAGGCAGCCTACTACTATCACTCTGTCAGTACCTGATTCAGTCTGATTAGTATGAAAGTATCTTCTCCTTGCTGATTGCACTACAGTATGGAAAGGTTTGGGTCAAGAACAAAACGAGAGTTGTAAAAACTATTTTAAATGAATAAACATTCACTAAAAAATATTAATTGTAATGAAACCAAAATGAGGAAAATTAAATAATTAAAACTGTAAGACAAGGATGTTTCAAGAGTTATGTTGCACTGCTGCGTAAATTAAAATCCTAAACGTGTGATTCGGCAATTGCGCCTTTACACAAATCCGACTCTGGAGGAGCTTTTCCTTCTGTCTTTTTTGCCCATGTTTGCACCATTTTATTCCCATTTTGCATTTCAAAGAGTCCATGAGAATGTGATAGTACCTTTCCTCTGGTTGGTGAGTGGGGAGCAGGTAAGTGTATGGTTGTCTTTGCAACCTATACAAACATGGTTCTGTCCAACGTGCAAAGGGTGCTCTAGCACACACTGGACAACCAGTACTGCCATGGGATATACTGGTATTTGTACTGGACCTAGTCCCTGTTTATATAGGGGAAGAAAAAATGAGTCTGGACATAAACTCCAGTCTCCTGGGCTTCTGCCTGAAAGTGGAGGTCTGGAGGATAGGGGTCAAGGTAGTCACACATTGGGAGGGGGTGCAAGAAAGGGGGTGGGTAGTGATCATAGGTGATAAGGTGAAAAATGGCTGAAGGCCCTTAAGGTAGAATGCACCAGGCTTGGATGGACTACACCCAAGGGTATTCAGGGAAATAGCTTCATTACTGGCTGAGTCCTTGCCTAATCTGTTTAATGGCTCACCAGAGTCTGGAGTGGTGCCTAGGGATTGGAGATTTGCAGATGTAGTCCTGCTCTACAAGGCGGGAGGGGGGGCAGGTAAGACCTGGGGAGCTGAAGGCTGAGCAGTCTCACCTCCATTATAGGTAAGCTGATGGAGATCCTAGTAAAGGAAATCTTGGTGACCTACCTGAAGGAAAGCAGCTGCAGGACAACAAGCAGCATGTCTTTCTGGCATGGAGGTCATGCCAGACCAACTTGATAGTGTTTTTCAACTGGGTCATTAGGGCAATGGGCAGGTGGGCAGGAGGTAGATTTGCTCTACTTCAGTTTCAGCAAAACCTTCAATTAGGTTCAACATAGGAAGCGGCTGCTAAGGTTGAATGACTTATGGGCCGGCCCGGTGGCGCTGAAGGTTGAGGCACTGGATGCCATACCTTGCGCCATGTGTCCACCATGTTCGGGAGATGGGCATGGATAGCAGGGGAGGTTGGCAGGAGGAAGGATAGCACGTCCGATGGACTGCTCTCCTTCCCTGGGGAGGGTACTGCAGCTCGGCACCGAAAGGCCTTCATGGAGGCTGAAAGGGCAAGGTGACTAGCTTTAGCGCAGGGGGAGCCTGGAGGAAGATGCTCGAGGAGACTGCACGGGAGCATGCATGTTCTTCCTCACCTGGCATCATTACGCATTCTCGGCTCCAGAGGGAGCATATCAAAAAATCCGCCTCTGCTCCTCTATGAAGCCACCTCGCTGCCCCTTGATAGCTCTCAGGCTGGCTCCCTTCAACCAGAATTGTGTCCAGGGCACCTTGGCTGGTGCTGCGGCCCCGCCCTGGGGGTAAGCCAGGGGGCTAGGGAGAGCAGCCGATATGAGGGTGAGGTCGACGGGGACTGTGACTGGGCTGATCCCTGAAGCCGGAATGACAAAAAAAAAAAAAAAAGTTGAATGACTTATGAGTAGAGAAAGGTTTAGTCAACTTGATGGACAACTAGCTTAGGGAGCCAGCAGAGGGTAATAGTTAATAGGAGCAACTCAGGGGACATAGGGTTCATGAGCAGTGCATCACAGGTGTCAGCCCTGGGATGTATCCTATTCAGTATATTCATTAGTGGCATAGGGGAAGGTATTTAGGGTAAGATGTGTCTCTTTACAGACAACACAACACTATGCGACAGGGTAGACAGCGAGGAAGGGGTAAGGGAATAACAGTTGAGTCTGGATAAGCTGGAAAAATGGTCAAAGATTTGGCATTTGAGATTCAATGCCAAGAAGTTCAAGATCATGCATAGGGAACAAGAACCCACAAAGAGAGTATTGGGTTGGGGGCAGGAGACAGTATTGGATTGGGGAGGCTGGCCACTGCATCAGTGGAGAGGGATCTGGAGTTATCATCAGTGACTCATTCAAACAAACCAGTCAATTCAATAAGGCCTACAGTAATGCAGTCAGGATCCTGGGACTTGGAGGGATTTTGACAGTAGGAGAGGGGAAGAAATATTGCCCCTGTATAGGTCACTGTTATGGCCTTGCCTGGAATACTGTGCCAAATGGAGCCCAAACCTAAGAAAGGACATTAATAAGCTGAAGTCAGTGCAGAGAAGGGTCACTAAAATGATTAAGGGGCCGGAAGGGTAGCTCCAATGAGGAATGATTGTAGGCGCTGAATATGTACAGTATGCCCACTGAATGATGACATCTTAACAGTGAACAAGTCGATGCTGACAACAATGACAGTTTGCTGTAAAGGTCCACCCAAGACCTCGGCACTCTGTCTCCCGATCCTGCACTCCCTCTTCGAGTCAACTCTGACTCGAAGGTGATAATCCTAGAGATTAGGGGTGCAGGGGGCAGAGTCCCCTGCATGGTGGGTTTGGAGGACAGCTGGGGTCTCCAGTCAGATTTATGTCAACCGTAACTTGCGGTCAACATAAATCCGTCGCTGTGATGACAGTCGACAACATAGTTGTCGAACCGGCATCATAGAGCCAATATGTACTTACTGGAGGTCAGGAAGGAGAAGGTGGATGTGATAGAGACCTATAAGTTTCTATGGGGTAAAAAGATGAGTAAACAGCAAAGACTTATTTACTAGGAATAGGGATACAGTCACAAGGTGCATGATTGAAGGTTGGTGGGGGGTAAATTGAGGAAGGATGTGAGGAAGTTCTTCTTCACTGAGATGGTGGTGGAGCCATGGAACAGGCTGCCAGAGGCAGTAGTGGGGGTTAGTACATTAAATGGGTTTAAACACAGCTGGGATAGAGCAAGGAGACTTGTGATTTTGCTAGGGGGAACTAGGGAGGGAAGGGATTCAAGAGGAAGTAGAGGGGGATAACCCCTTGGGACACTAGGTAGGAGTGTTAGATAGAAATACCCATGGGTAGACTTGATGGACCCTCAGTCTTTAACTGTTGGGAGTATCTATATTTCCTATGCGGCTGCTTGCTGCGCAGCTGTTGCTTGACTGAGCAGGTCCCTGGACTATCTATTTTTCTAATCAGAGGGGTAGGGCAGGGCCAGAAGAAATGCAGCTACTGTACCATAATCCTTACCCACAAAATGGTCAGTTCAGCTCTGGCAATAGTTATTTCTATGGGGGTCAATTTATACAGTTACAGAACCTTGGAGGGGCCATCGTTTTCACAACTGGGTAACAGCCATTTTAAAAACATGCCCACTAAAAACAGTTAGATCGGCCACTTATATGACAAAAAAGATAGCAACTTCTTCAACTGTAGCATTTATTAAAATGTTACATTTTTAATGTAGTACACTACGTGTAAAGGTGTGCTTGGTAGAAACAGTTGTTTGACTTTGTGAAGAAATCCTTACAAATACAGAAAAACAGGGCAGTGTACTTGACTGGCTTGTGAGGAATATGTTGACATTGAGCAATATGTAGGCTATCAATCCCAAAGGGTTTAACTAAGATTGTAACATGGCAATAATACAAGGAGTCTAAGACAGAAAGGTGATAGGGTGAAGTGCGTCAGGTGGTACAAGAGCAACACAGCATTATGAGACGATAATGCAGTGTTGCTTGTGAACTACCTGATACAACCACAGAGGACACAGTAGCAGTGTACAAAAGTACCCACAGTCCACAACAGGCAGTCGTAATATGTAGAAATGTAGACAGGGAGGCAGGAGTGACGTGGACAAGGACAGTGGAGGAACCGGGAAGGAATACATGGAGCGCAACGCACCGTGAGAGGCATCAGAAGAGGAAATGTTCAGGACGGCAAATGTTAAGCCGTGCATAGCGCAGGAGAGAGAAGTTTGGAGTTGTAGCTGTGCGAAACGCAAGTAGGACATTGCAGACATGTGAAACCGATGCAGGAAATCCCCGAGCAAGGCAGAGAATGGCAGATAGAAAACGAGGAGTGCAGTGACATCGGAGCCACGGGGAGACACACATACACTTAGTGAGAAGTTATGCAGAACAGATTGAGGGCCAGATAGCGAGAAGGAGAAAGTAACATATAACAGACCTCCTAGCGCCACAAGTGAAATAAATGCCGCCCAGATCCGACAAATTTTATAAAAATATGTAAACACATAGTGTAGTCATAGTTATGTTTGATGAACTGTTCACAACACAAGTAAATAAATCATTGTGTCGCCAATGTTCACAAAGTGCAAGGTAGACATGTACACAGTGGAAAATGTGTCTGTCTTCTGTTATTGATAGGATGAAAATAACAGTGACACTAAACAGTTTGTTGCACAAGCCATGTTACAAGTGCATTAATCCACTCCGAAGGTGGCATCTAATGGGGAGTTAATGCATGGTTGGTCGTTGTACGCACTCGGCCTACGGCCTTGTGCCACAACAGCCCCAACCATGCATTAACTCCCCATTAGATGCCACTTTCATCATGGCTTAACCCTTACTTAAAGGTCAGCGGACCAGATTTCTAAACATGCCAAGGACGTGTACCTTTCAGTCACATCCAAAGCTTTAACACTGCTTAAATCACCTAACAGGTAGTCTAACAGCATCCTAACTTCAGACATGATTTATAGTGATATGCTTCAGAAAGTCATGCATGTGCCAGTTTTTTAAAGAGGACCTTTCATGATGGTTCAACAAGTTACAGCTTATAGTCATAATATGCAGTACTAGTCCTGAAAAGGTGTGTGCATTTGTTATTTTTGGCCAAGGTTTACTCTGCATTCCATAATTTGGATTTGTTTTTGAGTCCTGCTGCACTTGCCTTTGCTGTTCAGCTGCTGGGCTGCTAGCTTGTGATGACATCACTATAGGGTAGAGGAGTGACTCACACTATGCAGTACCATGCAGTTGCTGCAGTGTTGCAAAGGAAGCCTACCAGTACTCAGTGTACATACTGTGTTCCCCTTCCCCAAGAAACCCTGTTAGCAATGCATTATGCCAAAATCCAAATGCCTTGTCAGGATGTTTTTTTCTGTGTGAAATTGACTCTGCCCTATAGTGATGTCAGCAGTACAACCCTGGGCCCACAGCAACACCAGGCTTGCTATAGAAGCTCTAGCACACCCTGCAGTTTTTAGCAGCTCAGAATGCAAAAAACAACTGCAGCAGACAGTAATGAAATACAATTCCAGAATCAATGCAAGAAGGGGTCATTTATGCATGAAAGTCAAAAAGACTAGGGAAGGTCCTCTTTAATGCAAAGTGACGCAAATTACAGAAACCAATGCAAAAACTCCGGATCCTTTGAAAGTATGAATCCCAAATGTTGGTTTATTCAGGCAGGTGCAAGTATTTGCATTTTCATTCAAGCCTTGAAAATGATGCCCCATAGTTGTAGCACCAAATCACTTAGAGTCATGTGTGGCATTACTTTTGTGTGGAGTCTGTGAGAAATGACTTGTAAAACTTCTGCTTTGATCAGGTGGGAGATGAGATTGTGATTACAACAACCAGTTATGACTCCTGGCAAACAGAAACAAGAAAAATTAGCAATATCTCTGAGGATGGACTCCATCTGGTTCTAAATGACTCCCTGTCTTATACTCACATCGGTAAGTGGACTCACATTTAAAAGTTGAATGTGAGGTTTGAAAACTAACGTTGCATGTATGCTGTTGTGACAGCCGGGATGCAGCAGTAATGCTGCAGTATATCACAGTAATGCTGTAGTATATCACAGACTGCTGCAGTATATCACAGTAATGCTGCAGTATATCACAGTAATGCTGTAGTATATCACAGTAATGCTGCAGTTTATCACAGTAATTCTGTAGTATATCACAGACTGCTGCAGTATGTCACAGTAATGCTGCAGTTTATCACAGTAATGCTGCAGTGTATCACAGTAATGCTGCAGTTTATCACAGTAATGCTGCAGTATACAGCAGGGAACCGTGTAATTCAAAGCAATTAACCCCTTTTTGACATGCAGTATTTAGTGGCATGTCATTTACTACAAGTTACTGTATTGCATCGGGGCTGGCTCCGCTGTATGTGTATCTTCAATCAGGTTGTTCCCATAAGCACTGCTTTGGGATCCATTTACCATTCAACTGATATGAAATCAGCTTAGTGTGGCCGGCCCAGTGGCGTAGAGGGTTGAGGTGCTGGATGCCACACCTTGCATCATGCCGGCGACCCGGGTTCGGGAGCGGACCTTGGTGGCTGGGGGTTGGCGGGGGGGGGGATAGATATCAAGCGTCCAGAGGACTGCTTTCTCTTCCCCGGGGAGGGTTGGTGTAGCCAATGCTCAATGAGTGACCTCTGGTGGAGGCTGGAGGGTAGCCGAATGAGTGTCGCAGGCATCAGCCAGGGGGTGGAGCCACGGTGTGCGTTGCCTTGCTGGGCCGGGCTCCACAGGAATTAAAACTAAGGAGGAAAACCCCCCTCATCGCCGAGTAGGCGCGCCCTCCACAGACCACACCCTTGCATACAGAGACTCGGCTCGGGCTCCTCTCATCCTCTCCGGCCGTCGTCTCAACACTGAAAGAAAGAGCACCCTGGGTGGGTCGGCCCTTCCCCAGAGGGTAGACCCAGGGGATGCCCGGTACCGGAGAGGAGCCCGAGCCGACCGAGCCACGTTGGGAGGTAGAGACTGTGGAATAGGAGGTCCCCAGAGAGAGTTCAGAGGTAAGGGGAGAGAAACAAAGGTCGGAAAGAAAAGGAAATCAGCTTAGTGTAAGAATACTAACAACTGGCCCGGTGGCATTGAGGGTTGAGGCGCCGGATGCCACACCTCACGCCACATCGGCGACCCGTGTTTGGGACTGAGCACGGGTCATTGGGGGTCGCTAGGAGGTGAAGAAGGATCAAGCATCCCATGGACTGCTCTCCTTCCTCGGGGAGGGGGGTTCATCCTAGCTGGTGCAGCAACAGCCCCTGGTGGTTACTGGGGGTACTGCAAATATCCAGCAGGCAGATGTAGGGGAATGAGCTGCAGCAGACGTCTTTCAGGTGCATTTGGGAATGAGTGCACACTGAGCTGGACATCTTTGCATGTCTGAGCTCTAGGGTAGCAACACTAAGGAGCAAACCCCACCCCCCATCTGTGGATAGGCGAAGGCGCCATCCATGTCCTAACTACACCCCCACCATCGGACTCACCTCCAGGCCTGTCCCTCTCCTTCCTACGGGGCATTAGATTATAGATACAGTGCCGGGGCGGGCCGCCCCACCTCGGCGGGCTCAGAGCCAAGGGGTTCCCCAGAGCAGAGAGACCGGAAGGTGGGGTTCAGATTGGGAGGTAGAGGCTGGCGTGGGTGGTCACTGGAGAGAGTTCCACAGCACCGGGGAGAATAAACAGAGTTTACAAAAAGAAACAAAAGAATACTAACAACTGTTTCTTCTTAACCGTATAACTTTTAATGCAGATATGCTATTCTAACACCAAACTGATGTTGCTCGCCACTCTGGCACACTTTGGGGAAAAGGAAAGTTTTACATTTTTATGTTTAAAAATAGGATTCAAACCCAAATGTTTTAGATTACAGCTATGCAATCTAACCTCTGTGCTATGTTGACTGTTAGTGTGCAACTTTGTGGTTGGCATATCTTTTACATAAACTTATCCTGGATCAGTTTGGATAAGTACACTTGTCCTGGAGCAGTTTTTTTTGGGAATAATGTACAGTACATATGTGTGTGCGTGTGTGTGTGTGTGTGTTTGTGTGTGTGTGTGTGTGTGTGTGCGTGCGCCCACGCGTGTCCATGCATGTGCGTGTGTGATACTGGCCTTAGTTATAAATAATTCCAATGAGTACTGCAAGACCTCCCTTTCTAGACTAATTCTGGCTATCAGTCAATTTTCTTGACACTTTACAAAGTAACAAGTTCTACCCAAGCTCCCTTAAAAGTTTTAAAGAAATACATTTTACAGAAGGTTACTCGTTGGTGTCCATACATAAACTGAAATCAGAATCCAGCACAGCACCCCCAGAAATGTGTAAACTAATTACCCGCTTTCACATTTTAACTAAGGTGAGAAGTAGAAAAACAGGGAATGAAGTAACAGTTTAAATTTGTGGCCCTTTTGGGCAGCATTTTGAGTCTGTGGGGATAAGGAGCACACTGGATTTTGATTTAAGTATTATTAGATTTGCACCACATTTGAAAAAAAAATTTATGAAGACAAAAAACAGGACATCACAACTGCGTCAATCAACTGCAACATAAATCCTTACTGTCCCCACAATAACTTCATAAAAGTACAGTTACACAAGAACTTACTGTAACAGTAGATCTTCGAGAGAGAGGTTCCTGCAGTAGGTCATAACATGTAGGACTGTACCCCCTGGCATCAGGATCACATGGCAAACTTTTGCTAGCAATGTCTGGTGGGGGACCGCCCACCCGATGTCATGCGATGGACGTCAGCGTGACCTTATATAGTGGGAGGTCCCCATGCCCACCTTCCTGTTTCCTGAGATCCAAGGAGGATGAGACAGGAGACAGGATGGAAATCTTGGAGGCCAGTTCAGAACGACCTATAAAGAAAGTGTGACCTACTGCAGGAGCCTCTCTCGAAGATCTACTATTACGGTAATGCTTACGTAACTGTACTATCTTACTTTGAGAGGGTTGCTGCAGTAGGTCATAACATGTAGGACTGAATCCCAAGCAGACAGTCTTCTAGAGAGCCACATAAAAAAACAGGGAGGAGGAAATTACTGAAAACAGACCAGGACCAGCCTAAGACAGTATGCCCTGCAGGACGGCAAGACCGAACCAGGCCCTATGCCTAGAGGCAATGTCTAGACTGCAATGCTTCATGAAGGTATGGACTGAACTCCAGGTTGCTGCCCCACAAATCTCTGCTACAGAAACATTGCTAAGAAAAGCTGTGGATGCAGCCATGCCTCTGGTAGAGTGACCTCTGAACTCCCCCAGAAGAGGTTTGTTGTACTTCTTGTAACAAGCATATGCAGTTATAATAAATCTTTATTTATATGGCGTCTTTCCATAGCCAAGGCACCTTACAACAATTAAAACAGGAAATCATGAAATCACTCATTATAAATACGTAAAACAGATGGTACAGATAAAACAAGTATATAGTCAATAATTAAAAGCTTATTAGCTATTCAGATAGACGCCGTTTAGAAACTGCGGACCCCAAGAATTTGGGGGGAAAATGAAATGAAGAGCTGGTCAGACTTTCTGGATTCTTTGGTCCAGTGGACATAGCACCTCAAGATTCTGTGCACATCTACCATGTGGAGAACTGCCTCACCCCTCTTAGAATGAACTGGATAATACATTGGGAGTTCAACCGATTGATTCAGGGTGAACTCAGAAACCACCTTGGGAAGAAACTTAGGATTGGTGCGCAGGACTGCCCAGTCCTTGCATTAAATCAAACAAGACTCCTTATGCATCAGAGCCTGGAGCTTGGAAATCCTTTGAGCAGAAGTAATAGCAACCAAAAAGAGCACTTTTCCAGGAAAGGTAGCGCATGTCACAGCTTATCACTGGTTCAAAAGGGGGAAGAGTAAGCTTCTCTAAAATGAAATTAAGGTCCCAAGATGGAGTAGGGTTGTGGATAGTGTGTTTCAAATGAAGGATCCCTTTCAGAAAGGTTTTTGAGATCTCCAGTTGAGCTATGGATTTCCCCTCCACCTAACAGTGGTAGGCGGAAATAGCTGAAAGGTGAACCTTAAGGGAAGAATAGCTTAGACCAGAGTCAGATAAGTGCAACAGGTACTCCATGATCTGAGAACCTGAGCACGTGAAAGGGTCCCAGCACTTAGATGTGGCCCAGATGGAGAAACACTTCCATTTCATAGAGTAAGTGGATCTGGTGGAGGGTTTCCTAGCCTCCTCCAGGACCTGAGCTACCCTTTGGGAAACTCCAATGTGAGACACAATTATGTTTGAAGGAGCCACACATGCAGATGCAGAGTCCTGCATCCTGGATGCATAAGTCTGCCCTGATCCTGCATCAGCAGATCGTGTTGAAGAGGGAGGGGAACTGGGGGTTCAACAGCTAGCTGCTGCAGGAGTGGGAACCAGATCTGCCTCGGCCAAAGAGGGGCTATAAGTAGCATCCAAGCCCTCTCTGCCTGAAGTTTCAGAAGGACGCACTGTAGAATGGGAAAGGGAGGGGCAGCATGTAAGTACTTCCCTGTCCAATATAGAGGCAATGCGTCATGCCAGAAAGCACCAGGCTCTAGAACGAGTGAGCAAAACCTGGGAAGTTTTGTGTTGGATGCGGAGGCTAAGAGATCCATCTCTGGATGTCCCCATTGATGGAACAATGAATCGGCCACTTCCTGACTTAGTTCCCATTCATGAGCTTGAGACGATGTCTGACTGAGGCTGTCCTCCAAAACATTTTGCATGCCTGAAACGTGCATGGCCATAAGAAACAGGCCATGCTGGACCACCCAGAACCATACCCGCATCGCCTCCCTGCACAGGGGGTACAATTGGGTGCCTCCCGGCTTGTTGATGTACCAGACCACCGACATATTTTCTGTCTGGATTAACAGTGTTCCCATGGACAGAAAAGGCTGGAACACCTGAAGGGCATACAGAATGGCCCTCATCTCCAATATGTTTATATGGAGAGACATCTCTGGCTGAGACCACAATCCCTGTGTTCTGTGGTTCCCCAGGTGGGCTCCCCAACCCAGACCCGAAAGCATCTGTGGCGAGGGTCTACAAATGAGGGGGGGTTCTGAAAGGTAACCCCCCAGACAAATTCTGAGGATCCAGCCACCATAAAAGACGCTTCTTGAGGGCGCTGGACATAAGGATTGGGTGGTCCAAATTGTCCAAGCGCTGATCCCTTTGGACACAAAGTGTCCACTGGGAAATCCTCATGTGTAGTCTGACAAAGGGAATTGTGGAGATGGACGCCGCCATAAGGCCAAGGAGGCATAGGAATGCCCTGGCGGGAATATGCCTGGATGAAAGGAACAGACCTGGCATGCTCCTGTAGAGTGACTGCTCTGTCCGGAGCCAGAAAATCTCTGCACTGGATCATGTCCAAGATCATGCCAATCAATTGGAGTCTCTTGGAGGGGACCAGGGATGAGTTAGGATAACTGACAGTAATCCCCAGTCTGGAAAATAGGTCCATTGTGGAGGAGAGGACTCCTTGAGGCTGGCCCTGGAAGGGGCCACTAAGAGCCAGTTATCCATATAAGGGAACACTGCAAAACCCCAGCGGTGTAATGCCGCTGCCACCACTGCTAGGCACTTGGTAAAGACCCTGGGTGCTGAAGAAAGACAAAGGGGAGGGCTGTGAACTGTAAGTTTTCCCCTGGAAAAGGAAGTGCAAAAAATGGCAGTGGCCCAGGAACACTGGAATATGGAGGTAAGCATCCTGCATATCCAGGGCACAAAGCCAGTGCTCTTTCTGCAGAAGGGGCAGAAGACCCTGTACAGTCAGCATGCGGAACCTTTTGTACTCCACGAAAAGGTTCAATCGGCTGAGGTACAGGATGGGTTGGTGGTTGCCTGACTTTTTCGGGACCAGGAAGAAATGGGAGTAAAACCCTTTTCCTCTCTGGGATGGAGGGACTGGCTCTATAGCTGACTTTTGTCTGAGAGCCAGAATTTTCTCCCAGACCAGTATTGCCTGGTTTGGAGAGTACTGGGATCGACCTGGTGGTGAGTGTGAAGGGAACCCCTGAAATTCTAAGGTGTGCCCTCTTGCGATGAGTTGCAGGACCCATACGTCTGAGGTGATGCCCTTCCACTGCTGCAAGTGGAGGGCAAACCTTCCTCCGACTGACTCCTCATTGGATGGCGGAGGAGGGGGAGGTAGTAGCGAGTCAGGAAGCGGAGGAGTGAGGGTGTCCCCCAGCACCTCTCTCTGTTTTTGAGGCAGGGGGAGAAGTGAAAGGAGAACCTGTAGCCTTTCTTTTGGTCTGGCGCCTGTTAAAGGGCTGTTTACTCTGCCTCATTTTCACACCGAAAGGACTGTTTCTTTTGGAAGTCCAATTGGAACATGGGCTTCATGGATCTCAGGGCTTGATCGCTGTCCTGGAGACCCATGATAATGTCCTTGGTGTTGTCCAGAAGAGATGGGTTGAAAAGCAGCAGAGGAACCTGGCATAGTTCCCAACGGAGCCTGAACAACCACGAGGGCAGGCAGCGGGGAAACAGCCTTGCTGGTCGAAGGCTTGCTGGAGCTCACACAGTCTCAGTCCTCCAGATGCTCCTGTTCCCTGTGCTTTTCTTTGTCCTTCTTTTTTTTTCTAGACTAAGAAGACAGAGAAGCAGTGGTGTCCCTCAATTTTTGCATCTCCTTTTTGAGAGTGGCCGTTCTGGACTTCAATAAGTGGGCCTCCAAAGCCTGCTGCCTATGTTTGCATGTGGCCTGATTGAAAGGCTTGCAATCGGGGCAGGCAGCGTTGTCGTAGTTGGAGCCTAAGCAGAAGAGGCAATGATGGTGGCCATCTTTATGAGGGATCTGTGCACCGCACTTCTCGCGCTTCTTCTTCGTCTTCGATGTTGGAGGTGAAGACATAAACAAACCAAAAAATGGACTGAAATTTGAGAAATAAAGGCAATAAATGGCGATCGACTGAGCAACGTTTACCATGAAGTTCTTTCCGCAGGTCGACAGTGGGAATGAACTGGAAGGCAGGCACGGGGACCGCCAACTATATAGAGTCACACTGACGTCCGTCATATGACATCGGGTGGGCGGTCCGCCACCAGGCATTGCTTGCAAAAGTTTGCCGTGTAGTCTTGACATCAGGGAGCGCAGCCCTACATGTTATGACCTACTGCAGGAACCCTCTCGAGGTAAGATCTACCTGTTTCTGTCTCTTATCACCTCCTGCTGTCTTAATAAAAGTAAAAAAAAACACAAAAGCTCACCTTGAAGACTGGTACCTGGTGCCTCCAGACTGGTGCTTCTGCGTAATTTATTTGACCACCTGGTTGTGGCTCCCTCCTCCTCCATGCAGCTTCGCCCTCCCAGCAGATGAATGATAATGTCAAATGTCCTCACTGGCCCTACCGTAGCTCCCTGAACCCCCTACGTTCCTCTCTCGGCACCTCTAGCACAACACTGTTAGCTTCTCCCTTTTACTGGACAAACATATATGTGCTGGGTTATACAACCTGTTGGCCAAATGGTTTAGCTCTAGAGCTGTACGAAAAAAAATTCCACCGGTGGAATTTGCGCAAAAGTTGGACTTCCACTTCTGTGAAAGTTCGGAAACCATTTTGGCAACTTTCGTGGAAATTCCACCCTAGAATGTTGGAATAAATGTATGGACTGCTAGTTAATGAATTAAACTGAGGGGAAAAAATCCACACAACTGATCACTGTCGGAGGTCAGTTCTCCGGAATTTCTTTCAGCAGTTTAAAGAGCAGCTGACGCCTTCAGGATAACTTAAACAAAACATAATATTTAGGCACAGTTCAGTTTATATTTTGCATTTGTTCTGTATTTTTACTCCCCATTATTTTAATACTGAGACCATTTGCATGAAAACAGAATCTCTGCTCCTGAAGAGTTCATCTAGTCCTATTGCATTTTCCCCACCTGAGGTCATAATGCACTGCTTGTGACATCACAGTTACTCCAATGGCAACAGATTGTGATGTCACAATAGAGGATTATGACATTAAGTAAGGAGTAAGCTATAGAGGCAGATGAGCTTTAATGGAGACAGATCATGTACTCTTGTCAATTATCTCAGTAATAAGTAAAGGCGAGGGGAAATCTATAGACCTGGCACTGAAGAAACAGACACATAGTACCAGAGCCCATCCATTACAGAGAAGTGGCGAGAGGTTTAACGCATCTAGGAGAAAGCAATGGTTTACTGTTAGAGTAACCAAGATCTGGAATGGGCTCCCAATTGAGGTGGTGGCTAGTAAAACCATGGACAAATTTAAGGTAAAGCTAGGCAAGTACCTGATAGGTAAAAAAATTCTTGGGTATTCCTAAATAAATTGTGGCGACATGGACTTCAGTCTTCAAATGCTCCAATAAACCTATGAAACCTATATGCAGAATGTAAACTGAGTTATACCTAATTATTATGTTTTTCAAAGTTTTCTTTGAGGCATCAGCAGCTCTTTAACATGTCGCTCTCCCTGGGGTCTTGTGGCACCC
This sequence comes from Neoceratodus forsteri, assembly GCA_016271365.2. Taxonomy (NCBI): domain Eukaryota; kingdom Metazoa; phylum Chordata; order Ceratodontiformes; family Ceratodontidae; genus Neoceratodus; species Neoceratodus forsteri. The sequence continues at coordinate 414,215,877 of CM057455.1, read as the reverse complement.
CCCCCCCATCGCTGGCCCCCATAAAAGTTTTAAGGTTTCCCTGGTGTCTTGTGGCACCCCCCTTCATCGCAACCCCATAAAAGTTTTAAGGTTTCCCTGGTGCCTAGTGGAATCCCCCATCCTCCAGTCACAGCCCCATAAAATTTAAGGTTGCCCTGGTGTATAGTGGCACGCCCCACCCTCCGATTGCTGGTGCCAGCCCAATAAGCATAGCTGAGGTTCACTGTACCTGCGCTCAACTAAATATGTTGTCAGGTAACAATTTTTTTTTAAACGAGGGCTAAGAAACACTTACGGGAAACCTTAAAACTTTTATGGAGCTACGATTGGAGGGTGATAGGTGCCACTAAACATCAGGAAAACCTTAAAACATTTGAGGCCATGATTGGAGGTGGGTTAAAGTTTCATGGGGCCAGCAATCAGAGGGTGGGGGGCTACAATTCTTTTTTTTCCATTAACAATTTTACTATTTTTCCCCTTTTTTTGCCCTTCCCACATGCGTCCAGGGTGCTGAATGTATGCATGTGGAGGCACACGCACGGCAGGCACTGCTAGCTGCCCTCTCCACTTATGCCACCACCGGACCACCACCCAATGGTGATGAGACTACGAGAGGGACAGCGTCCACCCCAGGAGAGGTCAAACCTGCTCCTCTCCTCCCCTCCCAGAAGGCTCCCCGACAACTCAAGGTCATTCCTGAACCCAGGTTGCTGGCATGATATGAAGTAAGGCTAGATGTCTCAACCCTCTGTGCCACTGGGCTGAGAGTTCACAATTTTTGCCCAGCACTGTTTAGCTCCTTCTTCAGATACAGGTCCCAGGCTTTTCTCGTAGGAGGTCCACCCAATCAGTTTAGGTGTTTCTTAAGGCTCCATCATTCATCCTATAATATTCTGTTCTTGATCTTCTATAATGACTTGCCCAAGGCTTGTAGCTCCTCATACATATACATGTATGTGGATGATAGTGTACTATTTACATCCTTTGGTCAACTGACTTGACTTGCAGCTCCAGCGTGACTTTAACAGTGTCCAGCACTGGCTCTATGCCTTTCAGCTCACTCTAAATTCCAAAAAGACAGTCTCCATGGCCTTTTGCACCAGCCAGCATCAGGCTAGAATCAAGAACCCCTACATCTTCATGAATGGATGACTTCCAAATGGAAGATGTCTTCTGCCTTAAATACCTGGATGTATGGCTTGATGGTTTTCTTGACTTCTCTGTCCATACTGAAGGCATCCACAGCAAACATCTTCCCATACTTGGGGCACTAATACAGCCTATATCTCTCCCCAGGTCATGACATGAGAGCATCATGAAGGTGGTCCTCCCATCCTTTGTTTGTGGAGATTTGGCATATAGCATTGCCTCCTGATCCATCCTTGTCATACTAGACCCCCTGTACCATTCTCTATGCTTCTTCACCCTTGTCTGCTCTCCCCACACCTAATGCTGCTCCACCATATTTTCTCACTTTAAATTTATTACCTTTCTCATTGTAACTCCCTGATGCCCAACCTCTAGTTTGGCTTCCTCTCTTGCTTCCTCAGCTTCCTTCTGTCTCACCCTCACACTTCTTCCTACTCACTCTGCTTTACTGACTCTCATTCTTTCTCTGTTCCCCAGGCCAATACCATTGCAGGCCAGTTTGCAGTCTCATGCAGACTCCTTTGACTATGATAGAAACACAAAAACAAACAAAATGACTGCAGAAAAAAGACCAAAGGTCCAACTAATCTGCCTGGAGTTTCCTATTTGCCCTGGAACCTACTGTCCATACAGGGTTTTATCCCTCCTCTCCTCCCAACTACTGCCAGGCTGAGCAACCACCAAACCCTTTACTCTGTTCAAGCCAGGCATAAAACCACGTATGGTCTTGGCATCCACCACCACCATTGGCAGAATGTTCCACAGCTCCAATACCCTTTCTGTAAAATAGAAATTCTTCACCTCCTTCTTTAACATTCTCCCTGCCAGTTTCCACTCATGACCTTGGGTTTTTGATTCTATACTGCTAAATAGTTCCCTGCTGGTCGCCTTGTTTATTCCCTTCAGGAACTTGACTTTCTCTATCATACCCCCCCCCCCACCTGGACTCCAGTATGTCTTCTGTGTGGCACCTGCTGAAATTGCTATCTTAAATCAAAGCGGACTAAATCCAAACATGGCCATTATCTACTACCTCTGCTACCTAGTCAAAGAAAACTATCAGGTTGGTCTGACAAGCCCTTCCTGCCATAAACTCATGCTGTTTATTATCTTGCAGACCACTGCTGTCTAGGTAGTCCACAAGGTCCTCTTTGATTAGTGACTTCATCAGTTTACCTACAACAGAGGTAGGACTTACAGGTCTATAATCCCCTAGTCACTTCTTGTCCCCCATTTGTGTAGCAGAACTACGTCTGCTACCATCCAGTCTTCCAGGATTACTCCTGTCTAACTTGAGCCTTTGAATATCCCTATTAGAGGGTCAGCCAATTCCCCAGTACATTTCTAGAGCATCTTTGGGTGCTTTCCATCTGGACTTAGGGATTCTTTATCTATCTTTATGGCTTCATGTCCCTTCTGGACCCTTTCTCTGGTTAACACTGGCTACCTCATTTTGGGAATGTTCCTGACAGCCGCCTTGATGCCACTTTCAGGCAGTGGCCCACTGTCTTCTCTTACGAAGACAGAAGAGAAGTGATTGTTAAGGATGGCTGATTTTTGTTTATCCTACTCTAGTACCCCCCTTTTAGCTTAACAATACCCCACCCTGCTTTCTTTTTTCCTTAATATATCGGAATAACTGTTTCCCCCTGGCCCCTCCACAATGTACAGCTCCATGTCTGCCTTTGCCTCCCTGACTGCCCGCTTTGCTTCCCTAGTTTTTATTTGGTAATCTCCCCATTCTTCCTAACCTTACTTTTCCTCGTATCTGGTGAAAGCCCACTGCTTCCTTGACCCGTTCTGAGAACCACCTTGGTCTCTTGTACCTGTTTAGTTTTGTAACAATTCTTGTGCATGACTTTTGTGCCTTGAGAATGGTCCACTTATTTGTCCCCATCCTTCCTCTACACCACCAGTGCTATCCATTATGGTAAGTTAATCTCAAAGCAGCTCCCTTATCTGGTTGATGTCTGTTCTTCTGAACTCTAGGACTTCAATTTTTGATAGGGTCATTTTGGTCCCAAGAGCCAGCCTGAACCAAATGGAGTTATGATTGCTGGACCCCAATGGCTCCCCTACCCTCACTCCACTCACCATCTCCGAGTTGGTGAGCGCAAAATCAAAAATGGCCTCCTGTTTAGTGTGTTCTTTAACCAGCTGTACCATCAGGCAGTCCTGAAAGATATCCAACAGAGCCTGACTTCTGGTGCACCAGGCCACTGGAATGTTCCTGTCAATATCCAACAGGTTCAGATCACCTACCAACACAATTCCCCACTTCTTCATTTTCCTTGTCAGCTCCTCCCTGAGCTCTCTAGCTTTCTACCATTCTCTTAACCTAGTACTAGTGATCCATAGATCACCTCCATGAATATTTTCTTGCCTGAGGGCACCATGAAATGAACCCACAGTAACTCTGTCATGTCCTCCTTCCACAGCCTCTATACGCTTCCTGGCATATAAGGCTATGCCCCTCCCCCTTCCCTTTCCCTCTATCCTGCTTAAACACTGTAACCTGGGACTGAGAAGTCCCAGTCATTATTCTCTGTGACCCAAGTTTCTGTGACGGCTACGAGGGCCACCTCAGTGTCTGCCACCAATAACTAGAGCTCACTGATTTTATTACCCAGACCCCTAGCATTAAGGCAGAACCCTTCCAGCTACCTCTCAATCCTCTTGCTGTTTTGTAATCCCACAACTACACCTGTACTCTTTCCCACTCTACTTACCTGCTTATTTTTCCTATCATTCACAAGACACTAAGAGTTTTCTCCCCACTCCCCTTTGCCTCTTCCACTATTCCTTTTTGATCTACAACTGTATGTTTATCCACCTTTGTTGCAACCAGTTCTCAGTATAGAGGGAACACTAGCAAGGTTTCCCTCCCTCCGTTTCCCATGGTTTCCCTAGCCTCGGTTTCCCCACATCTATCTGTCTGTCCTCTTTGCTTCTGCCAACTCTAGAAATGGCTATTCAGGAATTTAATGACCTATTCCTGATGGCCTGTGGGTGTAACCCCCCTGCAAATGGGGGTTCCCAAAAGACTTCCAGGAGCTTGCTTGAATGCTCCAAGCCTGAATGGTGTTTGGCGTTTAAGCCATTTATCAGTGAGTGTTTTTAGAACCTCTGGTACTGTCTCTTTAAGAGCTGTCTGCTTGCAGACATAATTAGTTTGTATGGGGGACTGTGTGTTTCTTTGATTGAGTACCACTCGAGCTGCTGCCAGTTCACTCCATTTTTGCAGTCACTAGGAGTGCAAAGGGAACCTATCTGAAAGATGTAACTGTTTGCCAGAAACCATTTAGAGTAATAATGAAATTACAGTTTGTCTAACCTGCTTTCTTTGCAGTCAAGAACTGTGTCTGCCTAGTTCCCCATTCTGGTTTTGAACTGCTGAACTGGACCAATCAGTGTGGGGTAAGCTAGCTCTAAAATGGTGCCTTGGACGAATCAGAACTTGGACTCATAATCTGAGCCAGCCACAAGAGGATTGTATGGGCAGTGACTCTGGGAGATGTAGTTTAGACTTAGTCTTTTTGGACCAACAGGAGCAGTCTATTGTGAGTGACAGCCAATCCAGTCAAGAACTGGGAGGAACTCAAAGGAAGTGCCGGTTTTGTCTGTTGGAGTTTCAGTGGAGCTCTGGCAGTGAAGAGGAAGGAGCCCTGTGCTTTTCAGTGTGCAGTTTTAGTCGGAAGCGTGTGTAAGGCCCAGAGTTCGGTCTGCAGCTTGTGTAACTGCTTGTTAGGACTGAATCCGTCCTGTGAAGAGAATCAAAGGATATCTGAAGAGTAGAAACCAGGCTCACCCTGTGAAGACTGGAGAAATTGCTGAATTGCACTCGGTCTGTCAGGAACTGAATCTGCTGTGTGTTCTCCGGGTATTGTGCAGTAAGTGCGATCGGGATAGAAGCAGCCTGCCTGGTATAGTACTTTCTGTTTTACCATATAAATGTGTGAAGAGGCTTGTGTACCTCAAGTGAATCCTGCTGCCATTAAAGGACTTTTGCCTGTTACTGTTCACCATATAAATGTGTGAGGAGGCTTGGTTAGCTCAAGTGAAATCTGCTGCCATTAAAGGACTTTGCCTGTTGCAGTTTGCCATATAAATGTGTGAGGAGTCTCGTGGAGCTCAAGAGTAGCCCTGCTGACATTGAAGGACCCTATCTTGTTTGGAGGTCGTGGTACTAATTCAGGGTCGCTTCCTGTTGAATTGCCACATTGAATCCAAATGGAATCACTGTACTGCTGACTGTTTAAACTAATTTTTCTTTTCTCTGTGGGAAAGGGCCCCTACCAGCTGCCACGGTTTGGACTAGCCACTAGGGCTTGGGTACCCAGGGACAGTAACTGGTAGGGATAGGCCTGTGCACAGAGCCATAGGTAGATGAGTAAAGTGATAAGCTAATTAACCTGATTTCCCCCTGTCCTTGTTATATTCCCCCTAAATAAATCAGAGCTGCTTGTTTCAGCAAAGTTATACTACCTGAGGTATTTGTCTATGTTAAAGTATTGTACTGTGATTGTTGCACTGTATCTTATTTTACAGGAGGTCCCAGTGCCTGAACCAGCCCTGGGGGTAAGTGTATACTGTGAAGATAATTCTGATATATTTTGTGGGCCACTAGTGGGAAGAAGAGGGTTGCAGTGTCCCAGAGGGCTGTGACCAAGTAAGTTTAACTATTGCAAACCCTGACCTCTGGGTGGAGGCACCCGCCATTGGATCCAGGCCCCTCAACCTGTTAGTGGCAAATCAGGCAGGGGTAGTAGCCCCTGGGATAGCGCCATCTAGGGGTTACATCTTGGAGGCTCACCACTGGGATTGTGTGTCCTCTAGTGGCCATATTACGAACCACTGTTAAGAAAAAAAATGAGTACCCGACAGAGTGGCTGTGCACCGGCTGGTGGAGTGGTGTACTGGGAGAGATTGACCCCAAAATGCTATGCTTATCCTGGACATCCCCTGGGTATCAATACCGGACACTGTAAAGGGAGTACTTTCCAAGGTGGAAGGTTTACAAAACCCTTGGTGGTGGGTCGGCATGCTAATCTGCTCACCCACACTTTCCTGGCCTTAGTAGAGTTTAAGGATCCCATAGATAGCTTCAAAGTGCCACAGACCATTACCCCAGAGGAGCCCTCACTGTCTGGAGATGATAACTAAGTACAGTAAAGACCGGGGGAATGAGCCCCACCACTGTCTGAAACTTTTGAGGAGAAATTTGCTAAATGGTTGCTGGGGAAGGGAAAACTGTGGAGGACTTGAAGAAACTATTCTTGCCACCGGGGTGTTCCTCCCCAACACCCTCTCCCGTCTAGTACCCGTAATGGTGGCTGAACCAATGCAGACTCCTATTTCTGCACCTGCCATTAGTCACGACTCTTACCAAAGGTTGAGGATCTTCTCTGGCACCCTCCCACCCCCAAGGGAGGGTGACTGGGGAGACCTGGATGAACTATGTTGCCCCCAATGTGCTAGAATGGCAATGCTCAGAGGCTTCGAAAAGCAAAAGAGGGTTAGTGAGAGCCTCCGAGGTCCTGCCCTGGCTACCATCCGTGCTAAACGGGCCAGTAACCCTGAAGTGACTGCACAGGCCTATCTTGAGGCCTTGGAGAATGTGTATGGGAGCCCAGATTCTGATGAGGGTCTATGGTGGAGAGTAAGAAATGCATAACAGTACCAAGGGAGTTGTTGTCTGTGTATCTCGGCTGGAAAAATTGTTGCAAGAATGCCTCAGAAAGGGTAGTTTGCCAGCGATTGAACTGGACCGAACCAGGCTGGACAGGATCCTTAAGTCTGCCCCCTTCTCAGAACTGCTGTTGCTTCAGTTACGCCTGACAAATCGACTGGAATCCCCACCCTCCTATGATGAGTTAATGAGAGAAATTCGAGGAGTTGAGAAAAGGCGACCTCGGGAAGGACCTGCACCAATAGCTGCGGCTACGACCCGAGTGACTGAGGGTGACCCATCAAGTGAAGTTCAGAGGCAGAGGTTGACAGTCAATGAGTGCTCTGACAAGGAAAAAGATATGCCACAATGGGGCGAACTGTTGAGAGAGATCCGGGAATTCAAAAACAGTCCCTTTATGAAGGCCACGCCTGCAAATGCAGAGCCCCTGACCTATATCCGACTGCATCTGCTATGGGGTGGGGTACCACCCATGTATCTCCTGCTGATAACAGCTCAAGCTCAATTCCTTGACCATGGAAGTGGAGAAACTGACGAGATGTCTCCAAATGCTTATCACAGCAGACAGAGATGGCACCAAGGTTTCCAGTTAGTAGTACCCCGCCCTGGCTCCCAGTGTGGCGCCTCGGCCAGCTCAAACTCCAGAAAGTATGTTTTGCTATAATTGCGGGAAGGATGGGCACATGAAGAGGAATGCGGTCCCAAAAGACACTGACAAAGTTGCATATAGGCTACAAGGAGAGCTTGAGAACAAATCAGTGGTTAAGAGGTGCACAAAATGATCCCAGTGAGGGCACCAAAAATGCTAACTCACGTCTTTTTGTGGCAAGGTCAGTTGCCCAGGCCCCCACTACCGCCTCTCCAGACTGGTCCAGAATAGTGGGTCCCTCCATGGAGACCACTGTAAAGGTGAATGGAGTGTCTACAAGAGCTGTATTAGACAGTGGCTCCCAAGTGACAATTATGTTCCAAGATTGGTATCAGAAGCATTTGTCAGACGTACCCTTACAACCATTAGAAGGACTGCATGTATGGGGTTAAGTGAGAAGGCCTACCCTATTCCGGGTACATCAAAATTTGGCTGTCTTTCCCCACCTCCGTGGCTGGTGGCGAACAAGTAGAGACCCTAGCCTTAGTGTGTCGCCCCACTGGACTGTATGATGGTGTCCCTTTGTTGATTGGAACAAATGCTCATATGTTGGAAGGCTGGCACAGTTATGTTATGAAAAACAGGGTCAAAGACTAGTAGAGCTTTAAGAGTTCCGGCTTAAATTAAGAAGGCCTATGAGGCACAGAGAGATGCTGAAAAAATAGAACCAGAGGAACCGGTCAGAATTGTATGGAAGAAGGATCCTGAGTCTCTGATCCTGGCACCAAATGCCCAGTGTACCTTACAGGGAGAGGTCCGTATCAGAAAGGATGTTAAGAATAAAATATTAATGTTGGATGCACCAGGTGATGGAAAATTGCCAGAGGGACTGCTGGTCAAGCCTAGTATTTTGCCCGCTAGAGCCCATGCTTATGCCAGAAGGGTAATGGTCCAAGTTCATAATGTGTCTGAAAGAGACATTCAAGTAAATAGAGGTTGCATCCTGGCTAATGTGCATTGTGCAGACACTGCAGTGCTACCCAGCAGCAAGAGTTCAAGGAAGAATGACAGAGTAGCCTGACTTGATTGATTTCGGCGACTCCCCATTGCCAGCTGAATGGAAAGTGAGGATCAGTGAAGCTTGCCCAGAGAGACCAGGTGTTTTCTTTAAAGGAATGGGGCGTAGGATGCGTGCAGGAGCTGAGCACAATATCCGGCTGCATGACGAAAGACCATTTCGTGAGAGGTCTCGACGCCTGGCACCTGCTGACATAGATGATGTGAGGCGGCATCTGCAAGAGATGTTAGCTGCTGGTGTAATACAAGAATCAAAGCCCTTATGCTTCCCCATTGTAGTAGTGAGGAAAAAATGGGACAGTAAGGATGTGTGGATTATCGCACCTTAAACGGCGGACTATCCTGATCAGTACACAATGCCCCGCATTCAGGATGCTTTGGACTGCCTAAGACGGGAGCAAGTGGTTCTCTGTGTTGGATCTCCTGAGTGGGTACTACCAGATCCAGATGGCCCCAGAGGACCATGAGAAGACAGCCTTTATCTGTCCGCTTGGCTTCTATGAATTCATGAGGATGCCTCAAGGGATTTCAGGTGCCAGCCACTTTTCAACGATTGATGGAGTGTGCAGTGGGGACATGAACTTACTAGAGTGCCTGGTATACCTAGATGATGTTATTGTGTTTGGCAGCTCACTGGAGGAACATGAGAGCAGATTATTTAAGGTATTGGACCGACTGGAGGACTTTGGCCTTAAACTGTCCATTGATAAGTGTCAATTCTTTCAAACATCAGTAAAGTATGTGGGACACATAGTATCCACCGAGGGAATAGAGACCGACCCAAGTAAAGTTGAGGCCTTGACAACCTGGCCACAGCCCAAAAATCTAAAAGAACTGCAAAGATTCCTGGGATTCTGTGGTTATTATCGGCGTTTCATCAAGGACTATTCAAGAGTGATCCGTCCTTTACTTAACCTTACTCAAGGGTATCCCCCAACCCACAAAAAATACCAAAAGTCAGCGTCCCTCAAGACTGAAAGAGTGTATTTTCATCCGAGTGAAGTATTTGGGGCCCGCTGGACTCCTGATTGTGAGACTGATTTTCATGAGATCATATATCAACTTACCCATGCTCCAGTGCTGGCCTATGCCGATCCAAGAAAACCTTACGTCCTGCACACTGATGCTAGCTTGCAAGGGTTGGGGGCTGTGTTGTACCAAGAGCACGAGAATGGCCTGAGACCAGTGGCCTTTGCCAGTAGAAGCCTGACCCCATCCGAAAAGAACTATCCTGTACATAAGTTAGAGTTCCTAGCTTTGAAGTGGGCTGTTGTTGACCAATTCCATGAGTACTTGTATGGGGCTAAAATACTAGTAAAAACTGACAATAATCCTTTGACCTATGTGCAGACCTCAGCTAAGTTGGATGCCACTGGCCACAGGTGGCTTTCTGCATTATCTACATATGACTATGCTCTCGAATACTGAGCAGGTCTGAACCACATAGATGCTGATGCTCTCTCCGGAGGCCTGTTCCCCAGAATGATTGGGTCCGATTGGCAGAACCTGACATTCGGCACTCTGCCGGAAGTTTGACAGGGAGGAACAAATGTCCACGGACGCAGTGGACTGCATGGTGGATTGCTTGGGACCCTCTGAGAATTGCATACCTGCTGCTTATTGCCACTTTTCTGCAATAGACATTGGTGCACTGCCTCAGCTGGACAATGACAGTATTCAGTGGGCTCAATCCAGGATCCTATGATCAGATCAGCTTTAGAAGCCTCTATGCAGGAAAAGATGTGTCCAGATTACGCCCACTGATTTGAGAACTGCACTGTTATACAAGAAGGTCCTAAGTTGAAACTGATCAATAAACTGTTATACAGAGTAACAGTAGACAGAGGGACAAGTAGACAAACAACAACTGGTGCTGCCCATGCCTTCGAGACTCAGTATTGAGGTCCTTGCACAACCACATGGGGCACCTTGGTATAGACAGAACACTTGACTTGGTGAGATCCAGATTCTATTGGCCTAAGATGGGGGCTGATGTGGAGCAACACATTCGAACTTGTAGTCGCTGCTTACAGAGGAAAGCTTTGCCCCAGAGGGCTGCCCACCTTGTTAACATAACCACCAGTGCACCCATGGAGCTGGTCTGTATTGATTTTCTGAGTTTGGGGTCAGATCAAAGAAATATCAGTAATGTGCTGGTGGTCACTGACCATTTCACGAGATATGCCCAAGCTTTCCCCACCAAAGACCAGAAAGCATCCACTGTAGCCAAAGTACTTGTAGAAAACTTTTTTGTTCACTATGGGGCTCCACAAAGAATCCATTCTGATCAAGGGAGACTTTGAGAGTTGTCTGATCAAAGAGATGCTTTCTCTGTGGGGAGTGAAAAGTCCAGAACCACTCCTTACCACCCCAGAGGGACCCACAGCCTGAACGTTTCAACCCGCACTTTGCTAGATATGCTAGGCACCCTGCACCCAAAGGACAAGACTAGATGGAGCCAACAAATTGGCACCCTGGTACATGCTTATAACTGCACCAAAAGTGATGCCACTGGGTTCTCCCCTACCGCCTGATGTTTGGAAGAAGCTCGACTACCGGTAGATGTGTGTTTTGGGGTCTCTCCTGATGGGGTTCAAGCTGACAACATTTACAGTATGTGCAAAAGTTAAAGGCCCAGCTAACTCATGCGTACCAACTGGCTCAAACCATGGCTGCCAAAAGAAATCTGGCCAACAAAGAAAGGTATGATAAAAGGGTGAAAGCACAGGAACTCCAGGAGGTAGATCGGTATTGCTAAGAAATCTGGGACTGCATGGCAAGCACAAGATTGTTGACAGATGGCACCATCTCCTCACATTGTAGTGGGCAAACTAGATGATCTGCCAGTGTACAAAGTAAGGCCTGAGAATAATTCAAAGAGATGTAAAACAATGCATAGAAATCATTTACTGCCCATTGGACAAATCTTAATTGAGTCTGAGCCCTAGAAGTTGCCCCTCTGGACCAGTGACTAGAGCTGCTGCTAAGAAAAGATCAAGAAAGTCTGCACCTACAGAAGCAAAGTTAAAGTGTTCCCTCCACAAGTCCCAGTTGAGCATGACTGTCAGTCCATATCGGAAGAAAGTAGAGTGACTTTGAATACTATCCTTCTTACAAACTGAGTCAATTGTTTCGGGGCAATCCCTAGTCAATACTGGAGATGAAGCTGGGCCTTCTGGACTGTCCAAGCCCCAGCTTCGTCCCTGGAGCCAATGCTCCCAGAAAGTGAAGCAAAGCATCAGATCAGATGAAATGGAATCATTGTGCATGGTTGAACTGTTTGAGCTTTCAGGGAGAAAATGATGGATTGGGTCAGACTGGTGATACACCAGAACAAGAAGAGTATTTTGAGTGCCCTGACAGTCCACTGCCAGTGGTGTCTGAAAGCTCTCCATGCGAGCCAAATGTTGTGGACTCAGAAACTGTAACTCCTGGAGCTGAAAGTGCCCCAAGTTCTAGCTCTCTACCCCCATGGAGACTCCCCTGACAAGTGAGGACAATGCTGAAAATGAGGCTCAGAGTGCAGAGACTGTAACAGTTCCCCCTAGAAAGACTGGTCGAGCTGTAAAGCCTGTGGTGCACCTCAGTTATGATTCCCTGGGCCGGCCAGTGGATCTGTCTCTCAATGTTGTCCATAAAGGAGTGTATGTGTCCCCGAGCTCATTGCCCAAACTGAGCGTCAGTGCTAACTCCAAGTTACTTGTGTTGCCCTCTAAGTATGGTGCCCTTGCCCCATCCAGCCCCAAGGTAACTGATAGGGAAGGGCCCCCTCTCTTCAGGTTTCATGTACAAGAGGTAATAACTTGAGTTATGGTACAATGTGTATGTAATACTGTGTAAAGAGTGACGTACTGCAATGTTTCAGAAATGTGTTCTTGGTAAAATGATATATTGACTGATGATTACATGTGTGAGCCTAATGCAAATGTATATGGTTGCAGTTAAAACCTATGAGTACTTGCTTGACGCGGACGCAAGCTTTCCTAGGCAGAGGGTGTAACCCTCTGCAAATGGGGTTCCCAGAAGACTTCCAGGAGCTTGCTTGAATGCTCCAAGCCTGAATGGTGTTTGCGTTTAAGCCATTTATCAGTGAGTGTTTTTAGAACCTCTGGTACTGTCTCTTTAAGAGCTGTCTGCTTGCAGACATAATTAGTTTGTATGGGGGACTGTGTGTTTCTTTGATTGAGTACCACTCGAGCTGCTGCCAATTCACTCCATTTTTGCAGTCACTAGGAGTGCAAAGGGAACCTATCTGAAAGATGTAACTGTTTGCCAGAAACCATTTAGAGTAATAATTAAATTACAGTTTGTCTAACCTGCTTTCTTTGCAGTCAGAACTGTGTCTGCCTAGTTCCCCATTCTGGTTTTGAACTGCTGAACTGGACCAATCAGTGTGGGGTAAGCTAGCTCTAAAATGGTGCCTTGGACGAATCAGAACTTGGACTCATAATCTGAGCCAGCCACAAGAGGATTGTATGGGCAGTGACTCTGGGAGATGTAGTTTAGACTTAGGCGCCTTTTTGGACCAACAGGAGCAGTCTATTGTGAGTAACAGCCAATCCAGTCAAGAACTGGGAGGAACTCAAAGGAAGTGCCCGGTTTTGTCTGTTGGAGTTTCAGTGGAGCTCTGGCAGTGAAGAAGGAAGGAGCCCTGTGCTTTTTCAGTGTGCAGTTTTAGTCGGGAAATGTGTGTAAGGCCCAGAGTTCCGGTCTGCAGCTTGTGTAACTGCTTGTTAGGACTGAATCCGTCCTATGAAGAGAATCAAAGGACATCTGAAGAGTAGAAACCAGGCTCACCCTGTAGAAGACTGGAGAAATTGCTGAATTGCACTCGGTCTGTCAGGAACTGAATCTGCTGTGTGTTCTCCCGGGTATTGTGCAGTAATTGCGATCGGGATAGAGAAGCAGCCTGCCTGGTATAGTACTTTCTGTTTTACCATATAAATGTGTGAAGAGGCTTGTGTACCTCAAGTGAATCCTGCTGCCATTAAAGGACTTTTGCCTGTTACTGTTCACCATATAAATGTGTGATGAGGCTTGGTTAGCTCAAGTGAATCCTGCTGCCATTAAAGGACTTTTGCCTGTTGCAGTTTGCCATATAAATGTGTAAGGAGTCTCGTGGAGCTCAAGAGTAGCCCTGCTGACATTGAAGGACCCTATCTTGTTTGGAGGTCATGAGTACTAATTCAGGGTCGCTCCCTGTTGAATTGCCACATTGAATCCAAATGGAATCACTATACTGCTGACTGTTTAAACTAATTTTTCTTTCTCTGTGGGAAAGGCCCCTACCAGCTGCCACGGTTTGGACTAGCCACTAGGGCTTGGGTACCCAGGGACAGTAACTGGTAGGGATAGGCCTGTGCACAGAGCCATAGGTAGATGAGTAAAGTGATAAGCTAATTAACCTGATTTCCCCCTGTCCTTGTTATATTCCCCCAAAATAAATCAGAGCTGCTTGTTTCAGCAAAGTTATACTGCCTGAGGTATTTGTCTATGTTAAAGTATTGTACTGTGATTGTTGCACTGTATCTTATTTTACAGGAGGTCCCAGTGCCTGAACCAGCCCTGGGGGTAAGTGTATACTGTGAAGATAATTCTGATATATTGTGTGGGCCATAGTGGGAAGAAAGGGGGGTTGCAGTGTCCCAGAGGGCTGTGACCAGGTAAGTTTAACTATTGCAAATCCTGACCTCTGGGTGGAGGCACCCGCCATTGGATCCAGGCCCCTCAACCTGTTAGTGGCAAACCAGGCAGGGGTAGTAGCCCCTGGGATAGCGCCATCTAGGGGTTACATGAGGAATCAGCTCCTTGTATTAAAGTTCAGCAAAGAAAGACTCATGTTCCATGGATTTTGGAAAAGTTAAAAAAAGATATAAGAGTAAAGGAGAGAATTTGGAAATTAGAAAATAAGTCATTACTCTCAGAAAACTGAAAAGCTATAAAAAAATGAGAAATGGGTTAATCTATATCTCTGGGGTATGCCGGCAGATGTGCCACACATCCCGGGCTGAATATCGGGATATGCCGCATAAGCATGGGCACGCTCCCTGGGGATATGCTGCACACATTATCTTTGTGCCATGGCACATCAGGAATTGTGCAACACAATTCAACCTTTTGAATATTGCCCCGTGGTGCGATTCTGCAGTTGCGACGGCACAACTCTGTTGTGCTAGGTGCAACACCTTTGAATATCGGGCCCTTAATGTTTTATGCACACATTATACTTATTTGTGCAGTAAGTTTTTGTTTAATTTTACAGTTTTTTTTGTATTCTCTCTTCCCCTTGTTCCTTCCCCCATGATGCCTCTGGAAGCAAACTGCTTTATACTTCAGTTGGCCCTTACTGGTAGTATATTTAAAAATATAAAATTATTTATAACTTTAGTAATCAATAGGTAAGAATATTTAAATAACTGCAGTGTTAACTGCTGAGATTTTAGTATAGCATATAAAGTTATTACAATATTGTTTTTCAGCTAAAACTTTTCAGGTACCAGGAACTGGCCAGAGCTATACACTAGCAGCAGATGTGGGCCTTCTGACCAGGAACATCAAAATCATTGGAGAGGATTATCCAGGATGGTATGCTGAGTCATTTGGGGCACGTGTACTGGTCAGTTCATTCCAATACAACAACATTCAATACAGAGGTATGACCTAGCGATAAATTATTTGGTAACTTTTGTCTGTAATTTAAGGAGAGGTTCCCAGATGCCACTGTTTTAATTAGGAAGGAAATAGATCTTCCTGGACTGAAAGTCTTCACCATTTATTCACACTTCTGGGTTCAAGCTGGAGGTGCTAGGACTCTGCAGGAGCTAAAAATCTTCAGGAGGGCCAGCACCGTGGTAGGACCATACATGAGCAGCTCTATGAGATTAACACACACCTGTGTAGGCTACCTTGGCATCGACCCTCCAACTGCCTCAGTTCCTTTTTTCCTGCCATTGAGTGCATTTCAGTGAGGATGTCGCTTGCCCACCAGGAGTCAAGAAGAAGAAGAAAGAGGAAACTTTTCCTTCAGCCCTACCTATCGACAGAATCAACCATGGATGGTCTTGGTGATGATAGGGATGCTTCACTGGAGGGATGCTCTGGCAGCAGGCCTCTGTCTGGTTCGCTGCCCTTTCAGGAGGGGGGGTCCAACAGTGGACAATCCAGTGTTCAGGTTAAAGGACAGTCCTCCCATAGACACAAAAAGAAGCAGACCCGTTGCCGATCCAGGTCAGGGACCTGGCGCTTCTCGGCCTTGAGTTCTTCGTCTTCCCAGCAGAAGAAGAAGCGGTATTGCTTGAGGTCACCCATTGATATGTCTGTTAGGGAGTTTCTGGTAGCCGACAGTGGTAGGTCCACCCCGACCCCTCCTGGTTCCTTGGTGGCCTCCATTCTTGATGACCTGGACTATTAGCACTAGATCCTCTCTGTCCTCTGGCGGGCTTTCCAGTGGGCAGTTTATCACTGGGCCACTCTTATGGAGCAGTGAGCACAGCGTCTGTCTCGTGTGCACTTTCAAGTGCAACCAGTTCCAGGGCCTTTGGGTCTGGGAGCCGCTGGGCCATGGATGGGGCCTTCGGGGCAGGATGAGCACTTGATGCCAGCAATAAAATCCCTTTCCTCACCGGTATCGGTGCCTCTGACACTGGTGCCAAGTGCCTCCTCCCCCTCACTCTGTTTCCTTGTAGGGGCCAGAATGGGTACTACTCCCTTCTCCCTCTTTTTCCAGGTCTTGCAGGCCTTCCGGGGCACCATTACTGGGTGCTTCAGTGCCATGTGCAGGGCCGCATGCTTTGGTGCCAGGTCCAATGTCGGTCCCAGTGTTGCCTGTCTATCCCTTGCCTAAGCCTACAGTGGCAACTCCTGACTTTTCCAGGGTGGATGTGAAACATGACGAGTCTGATCCTGATTTTATTATCTTTGAAGACGGTGATGATGACTTGTTCTACAGCTTGGAAGAGAAGCCCTCTCTTCCAGCAGAACCCCTGGTTGAAGACCTCTCCTTCCAGTCTCTTCTCAAAAATATGTGAGCAACCCTAGCTCTGTAAACTTCCTCTGTAGATCAAGGGAGGCTGTTACACTGCAAGTTCCTTCATATTCGTAGTGTTCCAAAGAGTCTTACAACTCCAGTTTCCCCCTCCTTTGAGCCTTTGTCTCAAGCAGTGTGGGAAAGTCCTGCTCTTATTCTTTCAGTGGCCAAATCCATAGACAGGAAGTATGTTCCCAAGGAGAGACCCTTCTTAGCATCACAAACCATTGCAGACACTTTGGTTGCCCCCTGCTGAAAATCACAAGGATGTTCTCCCTCGGGAGACATCAGTCTGTCCTATCAATAAGGAATCTCGTAAAATTGATACCTTAGGGAAACAGACGTTTGCAGCCACAACTCTGGGCATGCATATTGCCAGTTATAAGGGACATTTCTCCCAATATGAGTTCATGTCCTTAGGAACTCTCTCAAATCTGTAGTTGAGAATCTCCCAGAGTCCGACTCTAAAAGGGAGCTTCTGCAGACTATTTCTCGAGGCATAGAATCCAATAATCGTCAGCTTAAAGTTTCCATGAATGCCTATGACACTACCTCCAGAGCAGCTGCTGCTGGAATCTGTATCAGGCGACACTCCTGGCTTAGAATATTAGGGTTTTCTTCTGATGCTCAACAGCAGGTAACAAATTTCCCTTTCAATGATTCTTATCTGTTTGGCACTCAAGTAGAGCAAGCTCTAGAGGCTGCTCAAAAAAACAGGACTGCTATTAAAACAGCCAAGCTGGCTCCTTCAGCTTCCCAAAGGGGCAGGAACTGTCAGACCTTTTGCAACAGGCAGTCCTTTCTAGGAAGAGGCTGAGGAGCCTCAGGAAGACACCAGCCTCCTCAGCCATAAAAGAAAATGCAGAATAAGGCACAATGACCTAAAGTACCCAGCGCCACTCTCTGAGATATTGGCCCAGGTCTCACTTCAGCTGCCAGAGGTAGACCTCTCCTCAGCAATGGGTGGTCTTCTGACTCAGTTCTATAGCCAACAGCAGTCTATCACAACAGACAAATGGGTCCTCTGGATTATCTGTGAAGGGTACTCTCTAGACCTTTCAGAGATTCCCCCAGATAGTCCACCCAAGTGACAGCACAATCTCTCCACCACTCAGTTAGACCTCTTCACTTTGGAGATTCAGGGCCTACTTCACAACAGGGCAGTGGAAGTAGTTCCCTGGGAGGAACGGAATATGGAATTCTACTCCCATTACTTTCTGGTTCCAAAGAAGACAGGTGGCATGCACTCCATTCTCAACACGAGAAAGCTGAACAAGTTTTATTTTCAGGAAAAAGCACAAGGTGGTCTCCTTGGGGACACTCCTTCCACTTCTCCAACAGCACGACTGGCTGGGATCCCTAGGCATGCAGGATGCCTACCAACACATTCCAGTGCACCCTAGTCACCACAAGTACCTCCAGTCTTATCTGTATCAATCTTCACCATTCATCCCTGGTTGGGTCCTGGCCAGAGGAACAGGACCCCACAGGAGCAATTTTTTTTGTGTGTGTGTGTCGGAGGAGCTGGTGCCAGGATGGCACCGCCCTTGAGGCTGACTTACTACGTGGCACGAGAGAGATGGGCAGTAAACGGCATCGACTCTTCCCTTATGTCAGTTCTGCTTCTCCCGCTGTTGAGTGAACATGACCTCATGAGAGAGTGTTTTTGAATGATGACATCGCGACCTAATCTGTTCTGACCTACTTCTGCAGAGTCACTGACGTTCTTGACGCCATTTTTTTTCAAGAATCGGTAAGATCCTTCCTTATTTTTGGAGCCAAGACCTTTTACTGTGTTTTATTTAAGTTTACATCCGATCATGTCTCGTCCGGGGGACAAAAAGAAATCTAAGGTGATATGGCCCCCTATACGGCAGTGTCCCTGTGGCCGGCAGTATTCTGTCTCAGACTGGCATGATTGTCGCCTGTCCTGTCTGGGCCCCAACCATGACATGGACCGTTGTGATGACTGTTTCTCCATGGACTGCAGAGTTTTGGAAAGCTGCACATTTAAAGTCAGCTATACGACGCCGACTTTCAGAGGACAGTTGCACACTAGGGATGCCAGACGCAGGTCCCTTGACCCTTCCTCTGGGTCCCCTTCCAGTTCTATACAGACCATGGAGGAGGGGGCCTCCATTTCTTCTAGCCTTGCCATGGTGGAGGCCCATCTTATGGTGCTGGAGGCCTGGTCCAACTCTTCCGGGGCTCGGGCTGGAGTCACCGTTCTGGCAACCACCTCCTCAGAGGTAAGGGGCCCCCTCAGTGTCGCAGCATGTGTCTTCCAGGCCTGGCCAGGTGGTTTCCTTGGCGCCACCTGTTGGCACTGCCATGGATCCCAGAGCCGTTCATGGCACCGATGATCAGAGTGGTACCGTGGGTGGTGCTGGGCTGGCTCACAGTGCCACTTGTGGCACCGGGAGCAGGAGGGCCCTGGGGTGGCTTCTCTGGAGGTCCTCCAAATCCACTCCTCTTTGAAGTAGAACTATTCAGAGGTGGACCTGGATTGGCTTCCTGACTCTTTGGAGTCTCAGGGCTCTCCTCTGCCCAGCACTGCTGCTCTTGACCTATCTTTCTGTCCTTCAGAGCCAGTGGTTCTGGCCAGTGCGGGCATCAACTATCAGTGTTTCCTTTCGAGGCTGGTCGATGAGCTCCACATTTCATGGTTGGCAAGACGCAATCCTGAGCGGGCGACATGCGCTTTTCTAAGTGAATACAGTGCAGACCCCCTGGTGGTTCCTGCCTGGCCCTTCCCCTTAAGGGAGGCATCGTACCGCATCTGGCATCATTCATCAGTCCCTCCCCAGCCCAGATGGAGTGCCAGTGCAAGTATTACACACTCCAGGGATCTCCAGGAGACCTTCCTCACCCCTCTTTGGGCGTGATGCTCCTGGACACTCCCTCTGGGCATTGCCCTCTCTCCACATGGCCTGGAGCATGTGAGGCACCAAGCAAGGGCATCCTATGATGCCAATGAAGTGGCATCCAGACTAGTGGGGACAGTGATCTGCATTAGGAAGACAGCATGGCTTCACCTTTCTCATTTATCACCCATGGCCTGGGATAGGGTGATCACCTCCTCTTTCCAGTTTCTGCAGAGTGAGGCTGGAACTTCAGGATCCATTTCCATCTCCCAGGCATAGGGAGACACCACCTCACCCTGACCAATTCCAGGCCTAACCAGGCTTGTATAGGTCTCCTTCTCCTGTGTTTTTCCCCCACAGGAGGCTGAGGGATTTCTCTCCCTCAGGGAGGTACCAGGTCCCCTTCGGGGGGCTTGGTAATCATCCCCCAGTGATGAATGGTAAAAACTGACTCAGCTAAGATATGAAAATTATGTACCTACCGTAATTCTTGATCTTTCCGGGGTATCTTCACCATTCATCATTGCTTCCCTCCCACCATCCCCTCTTGGTCCTCAGACTCTGGGCTGTGCTTCCTTCCCTGCCTCTTCCCCCTTGGGATGTGTTGAATCCACCTGGTACCTCTGGTGCTCCGATCCTCTAGAAAGGATCACACCCTATGTAGGGTGGGAGGAGCAGGTGGAACTGCCTTCTCATTGGGAGGGGGCTTCCTGGGGCTCTGTTCCTGGGACCAACGTGTGGATCTACCCTGGGAGCCTTAGCTCCGCTAAGGTCAAGGGTTCCCCTGCCCCTTGTTTGGGGAGTGGGGAGATCTTCACCCGGGCTGTGGGGTTGGAGGGCTTTAGTGACCCCCCTTTCCTGACCGCTATTCAGTGGTTGCTATGTTCAGCAATTTACCTTTTTTCTCCTCCCTCCTCCTTCCCAGTTAAGGATGGGGTTAGTCCTTCTAGACCACCCCCATAAGGTGGTAGGCTGTAATCTCCTTCAGCAGTCCTCATGCTATAGTATTGGAAGTGGTCGGGGGAAAGAGACCCCTCGACTTCTCAGTTTTGAATTAGAAGAAGAGGTCTGCACTAGTAACCTTCTGCTTTCTCAACTCTACCTCCTCCATGGAGGCAGTCCACTCCTGCTAAAGGTGGGCTTTTACTGCCTAGAGAAGGTAATCCCTTGAAGGGAGCCCTCTGGGTGCTCCTTCCTTGGCCTCTGTCCTCCTGTGTGGAGTCAGTGGGGGGCTCTTCTCCCTCATTTCCTTTCCTTCTTCACTTTCTTCTTTCTTTTCTGTCCCCTCTGTCTATTCTCATATGCCCAGAGGACAGGGCCCTACGTTCTACACCCCTAGGGTTTATCCTGTCCTCTTCCTTCAGCTTTTACCTTTTTTAGTTTATATCCTTTCCTTTTGGCTGTCCCTTGGCTCTCTTGCCCTCCTTCTTCTTTGCCCTACCCCGTTTTCATAACACTTTCCAGTCATTCAGAACTGAGGAAAGAGAGGAGTCAACACTGTTTACTGGCCATCTGTCAAGTGCCATGTAGTACATCAGCCTCGAGGGTGGCATCGTCCCTGTGCCAGCTTCTTCCACACACAAAAAATGCTCCCGTGGGGTCCTGTTCCTCTGGCCAGAACCCCACCAGTGATGAATGGTGTAGATACACAGAAAGATCAAGAATTACGGTAGGTACGTAATTTTCATTTTTGTGGCCTTGGGACAACATTACAAATTAAGAGTCCTGTCCTTTCGGCTCTCCTCAGTGACTTGAGTCTTTACAAACTGTTTTGCAGTTCTTGCTGCACACCTTAGAAAGCTCAGTGTTCAAGTCTCCCCATACCTAGACGATTGGCTACTGGCAAGCCCGTTGAGGCAGGAGACTCAGGACGCAGTCTTCACATCCTCTCAGTTCTTCCCCTCCTTGGGGGCTCTGCTGAACCTGAAAGAGTCACAGCTTCAAGCCTCTCAGCAGCTCCTCTTCGTAGGGGCCCTCCTAGACACTGCCAAGGTGAGGGCTTTTCTGCCAGGGGACAGGAGAAACAACATTCTCCAGATGTCTCACTATATCAGGGAGAACATGTCCGTAGGAACTCATTTGTTGCAGCGAATGTTGGGCCTCATGGCCTCATCCGTATTCACAGTACCTCTAGCTCATCTGCATATGAGAACCACCAAGTGGATTCTCAGCACACTGTGGTTTCTGATTGCACATCCACAGTCTTACTCTGTGGTAGACTATCTTTCCTTTAAGTCTCTGCTCAAAAACATGGGGTCCACCTTAGCCCTCCAGACATCTGCTGTGAACCCAGAAAAACTTTTGTGTCTGCAGTATCTTCATGTCCCTGATATTCCCATAGACCTAACACCACCAGTGCAGCCCTCTTTTGAAACCCTTTCACAAGGGGTATTGGACAAGCCTGCTTTTATCCCTTCTGTGGCTAAGTCCATAGATAGGAAGTATGCCCTCCTAAAGACAGGCCAATCCTAGCTTCCCAGCCTTTTGCAGATGCCCTTGTGGTGCTTGCAGAGAACAACAAAGTTGTGCTCCATCAGGAATCCACGGCGTGACCCGTGAATAAAGAGTCTTGTAAGAGCGACACTTTGGGGAATTGGGTTTTTCCGGCACCTACTTTGGGTATGCATATTGCTAGTTATGAGGACAATTTCTCTCAGCATGAGTATACCCTCTGGCACTCACTCAAATCAACAGTCAAGAACCTACCGGAATCTGATGCCGACACGGAGCTTCTGCAGACTATTAGCAGAGGCATAGAGTCCAACAATCAGCAGCTGAAAGCTGCCATGGATGCTTTTGACACTGCCTCTAGGGCAGCAGCGGCTGGGATTTGTACATGGTGGCATTCCTGGCTCAGAACTTCAGGCTTCTTAAATGATGCTCAGCAGAAAGTTATGAACTTCTCCTTTGATGGTATTTATTTGTTCAGCCTGCAGGGGGAGGAGCAAGCACTGGAGGCCACTCAGAAAGCCAGGACTGCCATTAAAACAGCCAGACCAGCTCCTGCTGCCCCTCAGAGGAGCAGGAAATGCTGAAAATTTCATAAAAGTTAATCCTTTTGAGGTAAGGGCCGAGGAGCCTTTAACAGGAACCAAGCCCCTCAGCCGCAAAAGAAAACGCAACAGAAGGCATAGGGCCGAATGCGCCCAGTGCCACAATCTGAAAACCGGGCCCAGGTCCCACCTCAGTTGCCCGAGGCGGATACTGCTGCAACGTTGGGAGGCCATCTGACTCAGTTTTACAACTGGTGGAAATCTATTACAATTGACAAATGGGTCCTCAAGATTATACGAGAGGGATACTCTCTCAATTTTGTAGAGAACCCCCCCCCCCCAGATCTTCCACCCAAGCAGCAGCCCAGCCTGTCTACCACTCAGTCAGACCTCCTTACTTCCGAGATTCAGGGCCTTCTGAAAAACAAGGTGTAGAAGTAGTTCCGCAGGCAGAACGGAACACGAGGTTCTACTCCTATTACTTCCAAATTCTATAGAAAACAGGCGGCATGCGCCCGATTCTAAACATAAGGAAGTTGAACAAATACCTGTTCAAAGAGAAGTTCAAGATGATCTCTCTGGGAACATTACTTCTGCTGATTCATCAGTATGACTGGTTGGCATCCCTGGACATGCAGAAAACCTATCAACACATTCCTGTGCACCCAAGTCACCACAAGTGCCTCTGTTTTGTAGCTCTGGGTCAGCTATACCAGTTCAGTGCCCTGCTCTTTGGGCTATCCTCAGTGCCACAAGTCTTTACAAAGTGTTTTGCCGTACTTGCGGTGCATCTCAGAAAACTCAGCATTCAAGTGTATCCATACCTGGATGATTGGCTCTTGGTGAGCCCATCCAGACAGGGGACACAGGAAGGAATCTCCACAGTTGCTAAGTTCATCATTTTCATGAGAGTGCTTCTGAACCTGGAAAAATTACAGCTTCATCCATCCCAGCAGCTTCTCTTCATAGGAGCCCTCCTGGATACCTCCAAGGTGAGGGTGTTCCTTCCAGAAGACAGGAGGAATGATAGTCTCCAGATGACTTGCTACATCAGGAAGAACAACTTAGTTTGAGCTCTCCAATGTAGTGGATGTTGGGTCTCATGGCATCATCCATCTTCACGGTGCCTCTAGCCCGGCTACAAATGAGGACCACACAGTAGATGTTCAGCACTCAGTGGTCACCAACCACACACCCGCAGTCCTTTCATATACAAGTGACAGAGCCCCTGATGAGGTTGCTGGCATGGCGGAAACAGGAAGACAAGCTTCGTCAAGGTCCACGTTTTGCACCATTGGAATCTCAGATAAACATCTCCATGGATTCATCTCTGATTGGTTGAGGGGCTCATTTTCAGGACCTCCACACTCAAGGAGTGTGGAGCCAGGAGGAGTCTTATCTACATATAAATGTCTTGGAGATGAGAGCAGTCCTATACACTATCTGAGCTCCGGAGGACGTCCTCTGTCGCAAAGTACATGTAATTCTTTTTCAGACAGACAACAAGGCTGTGATGTATTACATCTATAAGCAGGGTGGAGCCCACTCATACCCTTGATGATGGGAGGCCATGAGGGTGTGGGAATGGTGCTTTGAACATGACGCCTTCATTCAGGCAGTCTACCTGCCAGAAATTCGGAATGATCTAGTGGATCTCCTAAGCAGAACAGAGGTGGATCCACACGAATGGTCACTTGCTCCAGATGTCATGCAACTGCTATTTGACGAGTGAGGCAGTCCAGACCTGGAACTTTTTGCATCCTCACGCAATGCAAAACTGCCTCTATTTCAAAACCTGGCATTTTCTGTCAGGATGCATTCAGACTGCAGTGGACAAGATGCGTTCTGTATGCATTTCCTCCTCTTCCATTAATTCAGAGGGTGCTGCTCAAGCTGGAGGCACAGGGAGGCAGATTGATTCTCATTGTCCCCTTCTGGCTTCATCAGATATGGTTTCCATTGAGCTACAGGTTGTCAGAAGTCCCTCCGAGACTGCTTCCTTTAAGAACAGACCTCCTGACACAGGGACCACTGGCCCATCCCAACCTGCATTCCCTCCATCTCCACACATGGCTCCTGAGGAGATGGAAGTGGCTAGGTTTAACATCTCTCTCTGAGAATCTCAGAAATCCTCTTGGCAGCACATAAGCCCTTAACTAGGAAAACTTACACAGCAAAGTGAAAGCTCTTTTCTATGTGGTGCACAAAGTCCAGCCTGCACCCTTTTGGTTGCCCACCAAATAAAGTATTGGAGTACCTCTTAGACCTGTCAAATGCAGGACTGCAATACTCAAAAGTGAAGGTACACCTCTGTGCGATATCCACATACAATGAACCAGTGCAGAATATGTCACTGGCTCAATTACCACTCGTCAAGAGATTCCTCAAAGGCATTCTGAATTCTAGGCCCCTGGTCAGGAAACCGGAGGACGTGTGGGATATCAACCTTGTGCTAGTCATGCTCACCCGTAAGCCCTTCAAGCTTCTATCCACCTGTGACTTGAAGTTGCTGACCTGGAATGCTGCCTTCCTAGTGGCCATTACCTCCACTGTCAGAGTCTCTGAAATACATGCCTTGGTCACGGACCCCCCCCCCCAGACTGTATTTCACAAGGACAAGGTGGTTCTTAGGACTCTCCCCAAATTTCTACCCAAGGTGGTCTCGGAATTTCACCTTAACCAGTCATTGATCCTTCCAACCTATTTTATCAACTTCCAGAATGAAGGGTAGTGTACCCTTTATTCCCTGAATGTCAGGAGGGTTTTGCAATTCTACATTGACAGAATCAAAGACATTCGCAAATCCAAACAACTCTTTGTAGCACTCAGCATGGCCCAGCTGGGTCAGACTGTTGCAATCAGATGCATTTTGGCATGGTTGATGGCATGCCTTCGCCATTACTACTTGATGGTGCAGGTCAAATTGGAAGAATGGGTTTATGCCCACTCTACCAGGGCAGTTACAGCATCCCCGGCAGAGATTCGGAACATGCGAACATGCCCATCGCAGATATTTACAATATGGCTACTTGGAGCTCAGTTCACACCTTTGTAAAGCACTCTGCTTTGGTTGTCCTTGCTAGACAGCACACTTCTTTTGGCAGGACAATCCTTAATGAGCTCCGTCTCCTGCCACCCTACTCGGGAGATTGATTTCAGTGCTGTACTCTCCCATTAGTGTGAATGAGTGGTGGAGAATTTTAGTCCAGGAAGATATGGAAATTATGTAGTAACTGTAATTGTTGATCTTCTTGGACGAAGTCTCCACCACTCATTCATATGCCCACCTGCCATTCCCCAAGCTCACTTACTCTGTTTCTGGTCTTCACTTCCTCATTGGTTTAGGCTGTGAAGACATTGTTAGGTTGACCCTTCTTACACAGGTCATACGGACTATTTTATGTCCAGAATAGGTTAGTTTCCTAGGTTAGTTTCTGCTGCACCTCCTCGGTCAAAAAGGTCCTGAAGCGGTTGCAAGGTCGATGCCGAGATAGCCTGTATGGGTGCAAGCCAGCCTCGCAGTGCCACGCATGCACGGTCCTACCTTGACACTGGCCCTCCTGAAGATTTTTGGCTCCCACTAGGTCCTAGCACCTCTAGTGTAGTCCCATTAGTGTGAATGAGTGGTGGAGACTTCGTCCAAGAAGATCAACAATTACGGTAGATACATAATTTCCATTTTTCAGGTATGACCCAGGAGAGTACCGAACAACAGTAAGAATGTAATGCATATATTATTAATGCAAGGTATGAACAGATACATCATATAAAGAACAGATACTTCATATACGGGTGTCTAACATTCAAAAGTAAGAATAGCAAAGGAGAATAGATACACATACAATCAACATATAAGTGATATCGAATTACATGTAGCAACGAGTACAGCAATAAAACATGTCAGATAATGAAGTGCAAAGCAATATTAGTACAACACCCATAACATGGTTAATTCAGTTACTTGTTTGGAAAGCATTTACACTTGGTGGTAGCTTGCTTGCTAAAATTATTTCTGAAGCCCACATATGTAGCAGCAGTACAGATGGCAGAATATAAAGCTCGTTTGGATGCTTACTTACTTACTAACTGGAATGTACCCAAGATATTATGATTATTGAGTAGCATGGGGGAGCATGTATGGGCCCTTGGCTCTCTAGCTCCTTCAGCACCTTAGTTTGGCAGGTGGTATATTATTCCACACCCTAGGGGCAACATTATAAAAGGCCACTGTCCCCATGTTGGTCCTTATCTTGGGGACAGCAAGGAAAGTCTGAATCTGATGATCTTAGTGGATATGGATTGTAGTATGATTTAATCCATTCTGCAAGTTGTTAGGGTTGTTGGGTACTGGTAACTTTGTAAATAATCCCTCCTAGTACTAGATCATGCATAGCATGGGGGGGGGGCCAATCCAAGTTGGTGTATAATTCACAGTGGTGAACAAATCTATTGAGGGGAAAGTACAAAGCGGCAGATGCTGTTGTAAGTAATATTCCACTTTCTTACCGCTAGCTTAGATGTGGAGGATGTGTATACTACAGCATTAGACATAAGTTTGGGTAGAAGTATGCCTCGTGAGACAGACAGGCATGCATGTTGGGTGAGGTTGTGCCTAATTCTATAGGCTAGGCTAAGCCTAGTATTTAGTGCTTTGCAGCTTTTAGACATGTACAGTTGAAAATCAAGGGAGGGATCCAATGTGACCCCTACGTAATTGAAGGAGTCTGCCTGGTCCAGCAGGGTACTGTTTAGGCATGTGATCTGCAGTGGCATTGGGAAGTTTTTGAGTTTTGGAGGGGAGCCAAAGAGCATGACTTTTGTCTTGGACACATTAAGGAGGAGCTTATTGGTTTGTAACCATTTTTTTGTACTGCCTATACATCACGGGAAAGCATGATCTTCCCTGTAATAGTCTTCACCATTCATTACTGGTAAGTTCAAGCTGGAGGTTCCAGGACCCCGTGAGAAGCTTTGTAGCTTTAAAAGCTTTTCTGCTATGAGGAGGGATGATGTAAAAAAATGTGCCACCCTTGAGGCTGACGCATTGCGTGGTGCTCGCGAGTTAGCCAGTAACCGACTTTGTTCCCTCCACTACCTCAGTTCTGCTTTTCCCACCATACAGGCTGCAAGCAACTCTGTGGGACAGCGTTCTTATGCGAATTAACTGTCACTATCCATTCTTGTTAACATCTGCTTGTCTTCAGCTTACTTGATGCCGTACTAGCCGACACCATGGTTTACACCATCAACTTAATCTTTAGCTAAGTTTTCAGTTGGTGCAGTCGGTATCATGCCAGGTTCGGGGCATAAAAATTCTAAGGTGGGGACTGCTCCTATGCATCAGTGCCCAGTGGAAGTTGGTTCACCATAATGGTCCTGCAGACCGATGCTTCACTTATCTAGGACTGATCCACAACATGGATTGTTGCGATGCCTGCTTCAGCATGGACTACCTCACCCTTAAACTCCACGCAATGAGAATGGAATGCAACCCCCCAACCTTTGGTGGATGGCACAGAATGAGGGCCACCAAGACAAGGACATTTGGCCTGTCCCTCGGGCCTCCCCCCACTGCTACACACACCAGGGGAGAGCAGGCCGTTGTGGGCTCGCTGAGCCTGGGTGCCTGGCTGAACAGTCAGAGGAATGGTCGACCTTCTTTGGGGGGGGGCAGCCACTGATTGCTCAAGGCCCAGTTCCCCTTTGGGGATCTGTCCGACTCTGGTGTCAAGGTCTCAGCTACATGCACAGCCTGCATCTGAGGTCCCTTCGGGGCTTCAGGGGGGTGCAGCTTTGGCTGCTGACACCGACTCCAGTGTCAATGAGCAAGGCCAACCTTCTGGTGCCACAGAATCCCTTCCTGACACTGCCCTCAGTGCTGGGAAGGGCTAGGTGATCAGGGTGGCCTCTCTTGGGGTCTCTGCGGTCTCCTCCTTGGATTTGGAGGATGACCAGGAGGACCCTGACTGGTGACCAAGTTCTTTGGGGCAGTTACCCCCAGATTCCACTCAAGGTCTTCATCAGTGGGATCTGGCCTTGAGATTGACACTGTTCATGATGCCACCCTTTCCTTTACCGGCACTATAGTCGGTACCACGGGGGACTCAGGTGCAGACCCCAGTGCCATCTCTGGTGCTGATGCTGCTTGCTGCATCATGCTGGGTGATGGTGCTGCAGACAGTGCCAGGGTCAATGACAGTGTCACGGTTGGTGCTGCACCTGGTGGCAGCACCACCGCGCTCAGTGTTGGTGCCATGTTGGAGGCTGGTGCCATGGTTGGTGCTGTCCCTGATGTCAGTGCAGCTTCCGATGTCGGCACTGTGGTCGGTGTCGGTGTTGATGCTGATGCCCCTTCTTGGAGTTGCATCAAGGTCAGTGCTGTGGGTGGCTCCAGGACCATTTTCAGTGCCACATTCTGGACGGTACCGTTTCAGGACACGTCTCCATGGAAGAGGCTGTTTTCAGCCTTGAGTCGTTCTTTGATGCTGCAACAGAATTGGGGGGGGAGTCGGAAGCCGACCCTGGGACTGGCTTCTCTCTCCCCTCCTCTATAAGATTGGGAGCCATTTTAGGGCCTCGTTCAAGAGGTAGATCTCTTTCCTCTCTGGGGGGTGAGGGCAAGGGCCATATCCTGCTCTGCTCAAGTGGCCTCGGTCACTTTGGTGTGGAGTAGGAGTGCTGGAACAAGCACTCCTTCCTCTTCTAGGGGGCAGAGTCCTGCATTGGATGGGAACAGGGGCCACCTTGTTGGGCTCGGTGGGCTCCAGTCTCCCAACCAGGGGTCTTCTCCCCATGGGCTCCCCCCCCGGCTTGGGGATGGTTGAGCAGCAGGTGGGATCTGGGCAGCGTATCCCCCTCATTGCACAGGGGTCCTCCATTGGTGCCCACGACCCTGGCAGGGAGGGCATGGTCTCTCACAACCACTCTGCCCAGCCCTCGCCCTCTCTGCACCCTCTCCTCATTCTTCCAGGTCTCTCTGGTCCCTTGGGACCCCTTACCTAGGAACAGCATGGGACCATGGTGAGTGCTTTTCCCACCTTTTACATGGCTGTGGATGAGATGGTCTTTGCATCTCCTCATACAGCACCATCGCTCCCTATGCAGAGCCCCACCATGTCAGCTTTCTCCTGTGATGAAGAGGACTCCTCATCATATCGGTTGTCTGATGCTAACTTTACAGAATATCAGTGGCTCCTGGTGACAATGCTGGAGGAGTTCAATTTAACCCCAGTCCAACTATGCAATACTGCATGTGCGACTATGGTGTTCCTTGGAGAGTACAGCCAGGAATCCCTAATGATCCCTCTATGGCCTCAGCCCTTTGCGGAGCATTTGCACAGCACCTGGCAGTCACCTGTCTTCACTTTCCCAGACCCTGGGGATTGTCAGCGCCGGTATTGTGCTCTCTTGGGGTCTCCAGAGTCATTGCCCCCACACCACTTCAGTTCTGGAGTGACTGGACACCCCTTTTGGGCATCTGTGCCTAACAAGAGATCATCCTCAGGACACGGACTCTGCAGAGTTCGACTACAGGAGCAGGTGGGTTTTTACCTCGGTGCATCTCTTGTTATCTATTGCAGCACATCAGGCACATGTGGTGGCCTATGAGAGGCACCTGTGGGCCATTATGGGTCAGTTCCTAGTGGTGTTGCCTGACGGCAAAGTAACCAGGTGAGCCATTGCCATCACCACAAGGGATCTGGAGCTAGCGAGACACCAGGTGCGGGCATCATACGACACCAGCACCGTAGCCTCCAGACTGGTGGGATCTGCAGTCTACATTAGGCGGATGGCATGGTTTTGCTTTTGCCTCTCCTGGTTGTCACCCTTGGCCTGGTGTAGAGTGACTGCTTCGCCTTTGTGAGGGGCTCAGTTTTTCACCCAAAGAGCCAGGCAGGAACTGTTGGTGTGCCCTCCTTCTCCTGCTGGTCATGACATCCGTCTTGGCTCTCAGCAGTAGTGGATCTAGCCAGACCCATGATGGTCCCTCTATCCTTGTGACTCCCCCATGAGAGGCTGAAGGTGGTATAGCCTTTAGGGAAATACTGGTCCACTTTGTGAGCTTGGTACTCACCCACCAGTGTTGAATGGTGAAAACTGATACAGAGAAGATATGAAAATTACATACCTGCACTGCTTCCCGCCCTCCATCCCCTCTTGGGCCTCAGCTTCTTGGCAGTGCCTCCCTGCTTGCCTCCCCCCCAATTAAGGCCTATTGTGGACACAGTCCCACTGGTACCTCCGGGCTCCCTGCCACTTCTCTGAAGCAACAGGGACCCACTTGGTGGGGAGGGCAAGTAAAGGCTCTGGACCTTTTTCCCTTAGCTCCCCAGGGCCCTCTTTACAGTTGATAGGTCCCTCAGGTCTATCCTTGAGTCCTGCTTCAGGTCCCCCCTCTTGGGGGTCCAGCCTTCCTGGCCCCTCTACAGGAAGTGTGGCCTCGGGCCCCTCTATCTTTTACTACAGCTCCCTTACAAGGGACCCCTGCCAGGGTCCCTTGTTATAATTTCAGCCCTTTCGGACTTCAGGCTATAAGAATCTCCCTGAGGTTTTTTCTCTGATAATCACCTCCCCGATGGTGCTTTGATTATAGGATTCTATCCTTTTTCACCCCAGGTCTCCCTTGGGTGCTGAGGTGATCCATGGCTAGGGGGCAGTTGCTCTCTGCCTCTAGCCTTAAAGAGATAGGGGAGAAGGAATATTAAAACCTGGTGTTCTCCCTAGTGGACCAGGGAGGCTAGCTTTGGCCTGTTGGCCATGTCTTCTTTCAAACCCTTCTTGTGGGTGAGGTTTAAATTGCCCTGTCCTCTTGGGATGCCCCAGCTATCTGGGTTAACATCTTCAGGTTTTCAAAAAAAAAAAAAGGATCTTGTTTCACAAAAGGGTGAAACCCATCGGCTTAGGTCGCCCTGGTCCACAGGGGTTCTAGAACATGGGGGTATGGTTTCTTTCTTTCTCTCTTTCTTTACCTTTTCCCTTTTCTCTCTCTCTCTCTCTCTCTCTCTCTCTCTCACCTCTCCTCCCTTCCTACCTGCCCAGAGGATGAGGGCCCTCCTCAAGACCCAGCTCCAGTCTCCCTATAAAACATTCAACCTCTCTGGTTGGCTTATTCCTTTTCCAGTTTATATCATTTCTTTTTGCTGTTCTTTGGGTTCCTTTGCCCACCCTCCACCCTTGTTTTCTCTCTTCTTTTTTCCTCTCCAGTGAGCAGAACTGAGGCCATGGAGGGAACGATGTCGGTTACTGGCCAACCTGCAAGTGCCACGCAGTGCATTGGCCTCGAGGGCGGTGCCATCTTTGACATCATCCCTCCTTCTAGCAGAAAAGCTTTTAAAGCTACAAAGCTTCCTACTGAGTCCTGGCACTTCTGGCTTGAGCCCAGCAGTGATGAATGGTGAAGATATACAGGGAGATCAAGAATTAAGGCAGGTACTTAATTTTCATTTATTAACATTACAGATGCTTTTGGAGTTGGCAATCAAGACTAAGTCATCTGTATATATTATGGGTGTACTATATCTGAGGCATTCATGGCACTTGCTTGATGATATGCACAGAGAAAAGGAGTGGCTCGTGTATAGAACCTTGTGGAACCACAGTATCAGAAGCTAAAAGTTCAGAGTGAGATGTACGTAGTTTTACCAGTTGCTGTCTGTGTTGAAGATAGTTATTAAACAAATTTAGGGTATCAGGTGACAGTACAAGATCTTTAAGCTTGGAGGAGATTAAGGTATAATCCACAAGGTCAAAGGCATTGTTGAGGTCCATTGCAGTTGATGTGTAGTTGGTAAATGTAAGCAAGGCGGTTGTGGTGCTGTGTTCACTTCTAAAGCCACGCTGGTGTGGAGATAGTAGTTTATGTTTGACCAGATATTCAGTTAGTTGTGTGGCTACCAGTTTTTCTAATATTTTGTTCATTATAGGTAGGATGGAAATGGGCCTATAGTTATTGAGGTTTTTTGGGTCCCTATTTTGAAGACTGGGACTATGTGTGACAGTTTCCAGGCAGAAGGCACTACACTGTTTATAAGGGATAGGTTGAACAGTCTGGTGACCGCAGGTGCTACCTCAGATGCAGCAACCCGGAGAAATTTAGCTTCGAGTTCACCAGAGCCAGCAGACATGGATGTGGAGATGCACTTAAGTAATTTGCGGACCTCAGGCACTGTGACATTTCACATGTAAAACGGAAGTTGGTCAATTTGCTTCTTGATTGGAGGGTGATGATTCCGGGGGTGATTAGTATGGCAGAAAAGTTCAGTATACATGAACAGATCACTGAACTGTTTGTTGACTGTGCTTGCGATCGTGGTGGGATTGTTGCAATTTATTCCATTGATGTTCATGTCAGGGGGTGCAGGGGGTATTATTCTGACCTAGAATATGCTTAATTTATTTCCAGTATTTCTGTGGGGATCCCACAGTGGCTGAGAGAAGATTTTTATAGTAGCTGCTTTTACTTTGTTTCATGACTTTTTTGCACTGAGTGTGGAGCTGCCTGTATTTTTCCTGGTCTGCGGCATTGTTGGTTGCCTTAAATGCTCCCCGTTGTTCATCCCTTTTTTGGATAGACATAGATAGATAGATAGATAGATAGATAGATAGACATAGATAGATAGATAGATAGATAGATAGATAGACAGACAGATAGACAGACAGATAGATAGATAGATAGGTAGATAGATAGGTAGATAGATAGATAGATAGGTAGATAGATAGGTAGATAGATAGATAGGTAGATAGATAGATAGGTAGGTAGATAGATAGGTAGATAGATAGACATAGATAGATAGATAGATAGATAGATAGATAGATAGATAGATAGATAGATAGATAGATAGATAGATAGATAGATGCTTTATTTATAAAGCGCTCCTCTCTGGAGATTCGGAGCTCTGTATTGTAGAAAACGGTCAATACAATATAATTAGGACAATAAAAATCCCAATTCAGATTCAATTTCCCAAATCAGCAAGAAATAAAAACATTTTTAAAATGCATCTAGCCTATATAATTAAAATAATACCCCCATTGTAACTAATTATGGGTAAAATGCCTGTTGAAAAAGGAGTGTTTAGTGCTAACAGAGTATGGTTAATCCACTTGTTAGTGAACTTCCTAATTGTGCTAGTGGTAAATGATACATATGTCTCTTGGAGTCCCCTAAAAATTGCACTGAAACATGTAACGGCATCATTGACATTGTTAGTGAGCCAAAGATAGGGCCAGTTAGTTTGTGCAATATGGTATGGTATGGTATGGTAACATTTTATTTATACAGTGATACAGCCATTAGGGTTCCAAAAATCCCTGTTCACAAGGCTTACCTGTTTACATTATGCAAAATTATTACAACTGTACATTTATAACAATACAAGTTACAGAAAAGTACAAAACAATACATCAGAGTTTTACAAACTCATCAATAACAGGCATGTTAGCATTTTTAGATTTACATTAATTTCACCAATCATAACAACAATCTGATCTAAAGGCCAGACAGTCAAGTTTACAGTAGTCACGGAAGCTTATTAATCTGAGGGGGGGGGTTAGCCTTCCAGACACGATAGGTGGGAGAATGGTCACTGGCTGAGTCAGGAAGGATGCCTGAAAGGAGGACCCTTTCCTTTTTGGATGTGATAATCCAGTCTATTAAGGTAGCTGTAGAGCCCCTATTTGCCAGCGTGGTAGGTTCCTCTACAATTTGAGTAGCGTTTAATTTGCTCAAATGTTGCTACACTTGTGCCCTATTTTTACCAAGCCAATCTAATATAAGTTGTCTAGAATTATGAATTCCCTATCCTTGACCTGAGTATTGACTATATTGGCCAGGTTGACCATAGCACTAATTCCACCAGTAGAAGGTATGTATACATATAGCAGATTCAGTTTCTTAGCCTGGCCTAGTAGCAGCTTGATATGACAGTACTCCAATTTAACATCCCTATTGGATGGAAGTGAGGGCACTAAGGTGACATTTAGATGGTTCTTGATGTAAAATAATGTGCCTCCCCCCATTTAGACACAGGTGTAGCCTGGTAGTGTGCACACATTTTCTGGAATGGTGGGTTTAAGCCAGGTTTCAGATAGTGCCAGTACATCAGGTTGGTAATAGTGTACCCAGGTAATTAGTTCAGTGAGGTTGGGGAGTAAACTTCTAATATTAAGGTGGGCAATTTTGAGTCCTTTGATCCCTACCAGTGGCACACCTGTTCATGCTTCAGGCCACATATTGAATATGGGACTTTAGGATGATATGTTGTTGTGTTTATGTAATAGCAAAGTTATATAGTATTGTGATATGTATTATCTCATGTTATACTTTTTCAGTTGGGAAGTATCTGGGTACAGTACACTGGATACCCAGTGATCCCAGGAGGTTCTGGAGAGATATTAAATCCCTTGTCAGCGGATCCTCCCATCCAGGGGTTACGGATATGGTCATAAATGGAGTCTCCTGCAATAATCCCCACACTATTGCCAACTCCTTAAATAATCACTTCTCTGACCTCTCTGCCTTCATGGCCCTCTTCTCACCTGATGAGGCTCTGTCCCACCCCCCTTCCCTCCACTCTGCTGGAGGGTCACCCTCCTCATCAATTGTTCCATCTCAGGGCTGTATCAGTTCAGGACTTGCAGAAATGCCTAGCTGGCTTCTCCCAGTACTCCAGTCCTGGCTTAGACAACCTGGAGCCTAAACTCCTTAAGCTTGGTGCTGCACACATTGCCTCACCAGTAGCCTTTATCTTCAACCTATCCCTTGGTCTGGGGGACCATCCCAGACATCTGGAAAGAGGTGAGGATTGTCCCTGTACTGAAGCAAGCAAATCCCAAACTACCTGATAATTATCAACTAATTGCCATTCTCCCAACCCTTAGCAAGCTCCTTGAAAAGGTAGTGGCTGAGCAGCTTTCAGAATATATCCACTCTCATGAACTTCTGACCCCAGCCCAGTAAGGCTTTCATAAGGGACACAGCACCACCACAGCCTTAATCCCAGTTACATCAAGTATCCGGACAGCCATGGACCAGGGCAAACTCTCTGGTACAATATTTATCGAACTGTCCAAAGCCTTTGACCTCGTTGACCACAAACTGCTTGGTGCACAGTTGTGGTCACTTTGGCCTCTCCCCCCATGCCATGAAATGGCTAATGGGTTATCTACATGGCAGAAAGCAGCGTACCTGCTTCAATAAAGTCCTCTCCGAGCCCCTACCGGTGACCTCTGGAGTGCCTCAAGGCTCGGTACTGGGTCCCCTCCTCTTCTCCCTCTTCATCAATCAACTACCCATGGTTACTACTGGCTGTAGCGCCACCATGTATGCAGATGATCTGGTAATCCTGGCTCACTCCCAGAATGCCACCACCCTAAACCAGAACCTGACCGATGACTTTAACAGGGTATTGTCATGGGTTACTAGTCACAAGCTGGTCCTGAACCTGAAAATGACACAGGCTATGCTCTTTGGCTCAGTGTCTAAAATCAAAGCCTCATCGGCCTGCTTACACGTCACCAGCGCAGATGGATCCTCACTACCCATAGTGAGCTCCATCAAATATCTGGGGGTAACATCTGACCCCCAACTTGACATGGGTAATCATATCCTTAACATCTGCAGGGTGGCAAACTGCAAACTGGGTCTGGCTTATAGGGCCCAAGTATAACCTTACACCGGCAGCCAGGCTTGCCTTAGCGAAGAGTGTGCTCCTTCCCTCCCTCTCTCAGCTATGAGCTGCACCTATTTGCTCGCTCTCCAAAGACATATCTCACCCGGTGGTACACTGCTTA
This sequence comes from Neoceratodus forsteri, assembly GCA_016271365.2. Lineage (NCBI taxonomy): Eukaryota > Metazoa > Chordata > Ceratodontiformes > Ceratodontidae > Neoceratodus > Neoceratodus forsteri. The sequence goes on along the minus strand of CM057455.1, from coordinate 414,179,699 downwards.
CAATAACATTTGTCGCTTTGCGTTGGCTGCCCCCCAACTCACCCACCGTTGTGAGCTATATGAGAAACTCTGCTGGCTCTCACCAGCTAGATACCTTGATTTTGGTTTGGGATGCCTCTCTGGGAATGTGATCAGAACTAGCACCCCCCAGGGGCTGGCCCGGCTTCTGCCTAAACTGAATCCCACTCCCTACCAACTTAGGTCTCTCACATCAAGGATGCTCAAAGTCCCTCCTTCCCGGACCCTCATGGGGGATCGGGACTTTGCCATAAGTGCGCCCAGACTCTGGAATTTGCTGCCTGTGGATATCAGAGCTGCCCCCTCCTATCTGAGTTTTTGAAATTCCCTGTGGGGTTTCCTAAAACTAACATCAGAGTGTGACTGCCCCAAACCTCCCTAGAGTAAACTGTCAAATTGTTTTGTCTGAACCTCCCCAGGGTGTCTCCATTGAATTCCTGAAGATATTTTCCCCACTGTATCAATGACTTCTGACTGCTCCTGCCTAAAAAGCCTGGGGCATTTTTACACCCATTATTGCTCCACGGTCATGGGCTAACCATGACATATTGCACCTTGGTCACTTGGTAGAAGCTTGTACTAGCAAGTGTTTCTGTTTCTGTCTAACATGTGCATATTTAGAAAAATGTGATGAGCTGTATATACCTGTCTGCGATCCAACTAGCCTAGGGGGTGTATATGACAATGTTATAAGTTATATTATGACCAATCCAGTCCTTCAGCTATGCTCCACTCCTATGTATGATGACCTGTATATATCTGTCAGTTGAACTAGCTAGTCTAGAGTATATAATCTGAAATGTGCTTACTACTGTATGTTTCCCCTAGCGTCAAATGATGAATTTCCCACATGTTTGTTTATTGTGACAAAAAACTGTACTCTCTTTGCCATGTCTCCTTGACTGGTGTTCCTCATGTTGTACTCTCCCGGGTCATTCCTGAAAATAGGCATAATACTTGTCTAGTTTACTTACCTGGTAAACAAAAGCTAAATAAAATAAAATAAATACCCCTATGAATAAAGAAAGGAGTTATGAAACTGACACAGGCTAGCTTCATCAGACTGGCACAATTATTAACAGAGCATGCTTTGCTCACATGGGTGGTCTGGCACAGATGGGCTTCCAGTGGCTCCTACAGTAGGTACAATGGCTGGCACATAACATATTCACTAAGGCATCATGTCTCAGACAGAAAGCCATGCTGGTTGTGTCTGACTTTACAGTACATTATGGAAAGGGAAAGGTGAAATTGTTTAACCAAGAGAGGTACACTAAGCCAAAGCATGATTCCAGGTGTGACCTGGGAGCACAAGGAAGTTAAGTGACTTACTCAGGGTCACAGCATACAGTAGGGGCAGTGGGATTCAAACCCAGGTCTCCAGGTTTGCAGCTCAGAGGCTTAAACCACTGCGCTATACTACATTACCAAGCTAGTTTCCTGTTAAACTACTATAAGTCACCAATGTGGCAAAATAATTATCTTTCTTGGTTTGAATCTAAAAGCAGCTATGTGCTGCCAAATGTTTCTGAGGATTTTACAACTGGCTCTCTAGTTCTCCATTCCCATACATTTTTGGGGAGGAAAAGTTATAAACTGGATCTGTAGAGCCAGGAGAGTCCCTCCCCACAATTCCATTGCCTTATAGTGCCTGATCCTACAGTTTTTGATTTGGGATGTTAAACAAGATATTTAAACAAAAATCACTCTCAGCAGCAGAATGTTGAAAAAAATGTAGGTAACTAAAAGGCAAGTTGTTTTGGTAAAGGATGACTGTCCATCCTATGTAGGATATCAGTGAACCTAATTATCTGCATTTTAATTGAATATTAATGAAATAGAATTATAAAGGGTTATAACTAGAAAGCTGATTAACATTGGATTCCTTAATTAGGGTCTGCAAGAATCAGAGATGTTGAATTTTATCACAGCGGACAGGAGGGGTTCCGAGATTCCTTTGACCCAAGATATTCTCTGGCTTTTCTCAACCTGGGACAGGTTTGTGTTTGCTACATAATGTACATGATATTTGGTATATTAGCAGTGAAATGAACGTGGGTACGGGGGCATCTAAGCAGGGTGCAGCATCTCTTCATATCTGGACATAACCAATAATGATATTTGATTTTAAAATAAAATATTATCAAATACATATGTTGCAATAATAGTTCCATGGAATCTTAATGCAGTCACAATCTGTGTATATCCCTGGAGACTTTAGGTGAACATGGTGCTAGCAAATGTTAGTTCAGGTTGTTTTTTTAGCTAGTTAAGTAAAGTATGCAATTCTGAGATCCCTTTCAAAAATATGATCTAGAGAAAGCATGCTTTGGTGCCCAAGGCTGTACTAATGGAGATCTCCAAAAATCCCTTTTTAATATTTTCTTTATTGCCCCCATGCACCATCCCTCACTGGGCACTAGGCTTCCTTCCTTCCTGCCCCAACAGACTCCTTCTCAACCTGTGGTAGATAACCTCCTTGACTTGACCACTGTGAAGTCCTATATCCAGCACTGCTGACATGAGACATTGGGCCTGCGAAACCTGGTGCAGCCAGCGTGAGCCTTGTGCTTCTTTTTAAGGCTGGCACCAAAGCGTATCAGTTTTGTTGGGATCAGATGAAACCTGAGTTGTCGTGCAACTAGAACAGTTTCAGTGGGGATCAAGCAGTGTATGGATATCAAAGGTAAATCAGTCCTTACTGTATAATAAGAAGATTCTTCTAATGCTTTCAGCATGACATGAAGTTGCTATGGTGTTTTACAACCTGTGTTGTACTCTTCCTCCATGGGAATAGCTGTGTCAAAACTTTGCTAATACTGAAAGGTCAGTTTGTAGAATCTGTTGATGGGACTTTTGTTTTTTTAATTTATGTCCTTTTCCATTGTCTATGCTGCGCCCACCTGAAAATTCACAGGCTACCTCCTAACCCTGTTGCTCCCATCTTTTACTGAGTTACTCTGCAGCTTGCTCCCAGTGACAGGGCCAACAGGCAAGAGAGACTAACCTACTGACACCAAAGGTGCTTTTTATGTCTGCTTGCGCATGCAGTGCACATGAAACATTTTGAGGAGAGTAGAGTATTGCAGATGTGTGGCAACGTTTGGCAAATCCAGCCAATGCTTTCAGGGTCTCGGGTCTCGGCCACCAATCAACAGGGAAGCTGCCGATGATGGCAGTTTCAGGGCAAGTGCCAAACTTCAAAGAAATCTGCCACTCCAATCACAGACAGTTTCGTCATTGCAGCGGCAGATCTCTCCTCCCACCCGCAACCAGGCTAATTCCAGCCATGTGCATTACAGTGCACAGTAATGCACATGGCTAGAACGAGCAACTTGTTTGCTCAGTGTGCCTTGCCCAGTGAAATAAATGAGCCCCGACACATAGTTGGCAGCTCTTGCTGCCCATCACACACTCCATCCAAAGCTGACATCTGTGTACCCAATCCCTGTGTTGGCATGCTCCCCCAAGCACAAACATATATTTTTGCTGACAACGGGTGCCCAATCCCCATCTCAGCATGCCTCCCAGCCCACTATTGTGGCACACTGGGAGCCCACCCAGTATTGTAAAGTACTCATCTTTTTCTGACACCAGGATGCCCACTTCTGGTGTCAGATGTGCTCCCTACGCCCTTCTTCGTCAACTGACCTCGGGGTGCCCAATCCCCGGGTTGGCATTGATTCCCCCCTCCACTAGTCTTGCACACTGGGAGCCCACCCCAGTTTGCTGAAATCTGTTTTAGTTTCACCTGTAAAAAAAGAAAACAGACCCAAGACGTATTTGTTTTAAACCTAAAAAAAAAAAGAAAACAGTCCCTTGTCATTCCCACCCCCAACTCACACCCTACCTCTGTGCATCCCACTTCCCCACACCCCATCACCCATACTTGCCTCTGGAGGTCCGGCACTGTGATCTTCTGTGGATCGGGAAAACGTCTACACTCTTTTAAAACCCGACTGCAAACTGAAGAAAATCATGGTAAGCCCTATAATGGCTATCAATGGGGGGTTCAACTTAGGTTGATACCTCAAACATTTGTTTGGAGTTTTGGCCGCAAATCTTCAACATGGGGTTCTTGGAAACCTGCCTCATGACCAGTGACTCTGTCATTTAGCTTCTCAGTCCCAAAAGGTGATTTCGCAGTAGCAATAGGGAATCACCTTTTGGGACTGAGAAATGAAGTGACAGTGTCACTGTTCATGAGGTGGGGTCCCAAAAAGCCTATATTGCAAGTTTGGTGAAAAAAATCCAAAAAATGACTACATTCCGAACGTGTGTTGCGCAGTTTGCACGCACGCTCGTAACTTCGCCAATTTTTTATATTTTCACTCCAAATTTCCAACACTGGCATTTTTTCACACCTCCTTATGAACAGTACAGCTTCAGTTTTTGCATCCTGCCTGAAACATGTTTTTGCACCTGTGGCGCAGAATGGCGCAGTTGCTGTGCAAAATCACCTTTCAGGATTGAGTAATGAAATGATAGTGCCACTCTTCATGAGGTGGGGTCCTAAAAAGCCCATGTTGAAAATCTGGAGTGAAAATACCAACAAACGCCCGCGATGTTAGGGTTTTCAGCTGTAACGCCCCACCCTGTACAGACCGACAGGTGTTGGGGGTGTGGTTTGGGGTCATCGTCCGTAATGTTCACACCATTCCACCCCCACCCTGCAGTCACTGAGAGGCATTGAGGTGTGCCTTGGGGTCTTCAGTCCTAATGTTTACCTCATTCCCCTATACTGCACCCATCTCAACTTATTTCCTTATGGAATGGGGTGAGCATAAGGGCCGAAGACCCCAAGGCACACCATGACTCCTGTCAGTGTCAGCAGGGTGAGGTGAGGTGGAATGGCATGAACGTTATGGCCAACGACCTAAAGGCACACCCAACACTTATCAGTTTCTACAGGGTGGCGGTGGGGGTTGTCGTTAACTCAGTACTTCACTGCCATTCCTATTATGCATCTCTGAAACTCATGCATTACCAATGCCAATACCTGCAAGCAAACATTTGATATTGACAAATGCTTGTTGACAACTATTACTGTGGAAATCTGAGTTGTAGAGAAGATGTTCATAAGTTATGCATTAGTTGTTTAGGCCTTTCTCGCAGCATGAAAACCTGTGGCATTCACCAGGGTTTGAACAAAACTACTACATGGAGACGCATGCATAAGATCTTGGAGCACTGTTTTAGAAAAAAATAGACAAATATACTGCAGTGCCTTCCAAGTCAACAAACACATTGTCATTGTCACTGATGGAAGAAAGGAGCCCTTTGAAGTTCCACATAAGTCAATGACATGGTCGCCATCTAAAACCACTGCCCAGTCAAAATATTCCTCATCAGCCAGCTCAGTGGCATGGAGGACTGAGATATGGGATGCCTTACCTCCTGCTACACAGATGACTCAGGCTCAGGAATGGACCAGGTTCACTCGGGGGGCGGCCGGGGGGGAGGAGAAAGATTGAGTGTCCATAGATGACTCTTCTACTTCATGGTGTGGGACAGGGTATACCAGTGCTTGACTGCTTGATTGCCACCCAGCCTCTGCTGGGTGGCATAGCATGTGACTGCATCTCAGATGGGCAGGTGTATGAGTATGTGCAGCTTCTTCACGTCACATGTCTATGCCCACATTACAAGGAAATCCTCTTTTCAGAATAGCCGAATAATGTATGCTTGCTAAACTCATTCAAAAGGTAACCACAGCAGTATGGCCTGATGAAGGGATGGTGCTCCAAAACATCACCTGGATTTTTGGCTTGCGGCAGAAAAATACAAAAATAAAGATGGTTTTAGAATATAGTCAGACATCAAGTTAAAAACAGGTAATAAAACAGAAAACAAATAATTACTTAAAAGCAGAACGAACAGGGGGCACGCACTTCTGACCCCATACATGAAGAAAATGCAGCTTTAGGAGTGGGCAATGATTCATTGCTGTACATGTTGCCAATGCTATCAGTGTCCTAGAAGACAGGCTCAGCTGTTTTGTAGCATAGCCACTTGAGATGGAGTTGCATCCAGACATGGCTGGACAGCATTTTAACATGTAAGGCAGGCCAGAGTAGGATCTTTTTGTATCCCCACAGAATGCAGAACTGTTGCTTTTATGCTTGCTTGCTCCAGGGCATGGAACTTTTGGCAAACTGCATTGTCCCTTTGTTGGAAAGAGAGATTCTCACCCCAGGGGTCCTTTAGTATGCCTGACAAGTGCAGTATGCCAACTGGGTTGAGCTACCCTGAGGTGGAGTTAATGCTAAATAGTCAATTTGCATTGACCAATCAAAACAGAGGTAGCGCTGCCTGTAGTGTGGCTAGAGGGCACCAGAATTATTTCTCTGCCTGACTGAGCAGCACTACCCTGGAGTGCTCTCTCTCACTTCACTTCAAGAAAGTTTTTTTTTTACTGACAAAGTCTTTACTTTTGTGCTGCATTTAGTACCTTTTTTTTTTTTTTTTTTATATTTTCTTGCTTTTTTCCATTGTTCCATTTGGTTCCCAGGAACCATGAACTCTAAGGTATATATTATAGCAGTTCCCTTGTGGTTCCCACTCTTTTTCTGAGGTAAACCTTTATCGCAGTTGTGGTAAAAAATTACGGTTCTGTTTTAAAATACTCTTTATATTACGCGGTTCCCATTTTTCTGTTAGAACTGAGTATTTTAACTACATTTTCCAAGGGAACTGACCTCTCTGTTTTCACTTTCTTTTTTGGGAACAATAATTCAAGGTTTTTCTAACAAATTGGCATGTCAGAAAGACCAAAGAAAAGGATTGGACCAACAGGTTTTAAAAAATTGTTTCAAATGTCACAAGATAGTGGCTAAGGCAGACAGCCACGACCTTTGTTTAAATTGTTTGGGTCTAGACCATGACTATGAGCTTTGCTCTAAATTTTGTTTTAAAACAGTAAAAAAGAGGGCAAAGAGACTGGAAACAATGGCATCTCAGTCTGCTGTCCCCTCTAATAAAAATGCTGAAGAAGGGTCTTCCCAACATAAATCTAAAGATAAGTCCTCTAAGGACCCACCAGAAAACAAGTCTGATAAAAATAATTATAATGACCAATCCAAAAAGAGACTCAGTGAGCAGGCGTCTGACCCAGTGCCTGCCAAAAAGAAACAAAAAATAGAAACATATCACTGCCCCTCCCACTGAATGGCAAAGGGAGATGCCAGTGATGCAAAAAGATGCACCCTCTGCTGAAGAAATGGCTAAGGCTTGGGATAGAAACATAGAAACATGGAATTTGATGGCAGATAAGGACCGCTTGGCCCACCTAGTCTGCCCATTTTCCTACCTAACAGATAAGCTGCGAATCCTAGTTAACCAACAGCTTACTTCCTCCTACCTCCCACTAGGACTGCCTTATACCTGTCCCATGCATTCTTGAAGTCCCCCACTGTTCTTGACTCCACGACCTCCTCAGGGAGGCTGTTCCATGCATCCACAACCCTCTCAGTGAAAAAATACTTCCTCACATTACCTCTGAGCCGTCCCCCCTCTATCTTCAAATTGTGCCCCCTTGTTCTTGCACATCTCTTTTTCTGGAAGATGCTACCCTCTTGGACTTTGTTAATTCCCTTGAGGTACTTGAAAGTTTCTATCATGTCCCCTTTCTCCCTCCTTTCCTCTAGGTTATACAAATTAAGCTCCTTTAGTCTTTCTTCGTATGTCTTCTGGTGCGGACCCTGCACCATTTTGGTTGCCCTCCTCTGGACAGCTTCCACTCTGTCTATGTCTTTGCGGAGATGGGGTCTCCAGAACTGCACACAGTACTCCAGATGGGGTCTCACCAACTGTCTGTACAGAGGGATAACAACTTCCTGTTTTCTACTATTGATGCCTCTTCCTATGCATCCCAGTATCCCCCCTGCCTTCCTTACTGCCTTCTCACATTGCTTGCCCACCTTTAGGTCATCTGATATAATTACCCCCGGGTCCCTTTCTATTTTTACTGTTGTCACCCCATTGTGTACACTTCCCTGGGTTTTGTTTCCATGTGCATTACCTTGCACTTCTTTGCATTGAATCTGAGCTGCCATACATTTGACCATTCCTCCAACCTTGCCAAGTCCCTTCTCATCCTTTCCACTCCATCTTGTGTATCAACCCTGTTGCAGATCTTTGTGTCATCTGCAAAGAGACATACTTTTCCTTCCAGTTCCTCTGCAATGTCACTTATAAGACATTAAAAGGACCGGTCCCAGTACTGAACCCTGCTGCACTCCACCAGTAACCCTCCTTTCTTCACTGTGTATTCCATTTACTACTACCCTTTGTGTCCTGTTGTCTAGCCAATTTTTATCCAGACTACCACCTTGGGACTCACTCCAAGGCTGGCTATCTTGTGAATTAATCTTTGTGTGGACTGTATCAAATGCCTTGCTAAAATCTAGGTAGGCTCGTCCACAGCCCCTCCCTGGTCTACTACTTTGGTCACCCAGTCAAAGAAATCTATTAGATTAGTCTGACACGACCTTCCCACCGTGAATCCATGCTGCCTTGGGTCCTGTGCCCCACTGGCCTCTAGGTACTCAACAATTCTTTCCTTCAGAAATGATTCCATCATTTTCCCTACCACTGAGGTCAAACTAACTGGTCTATAGTTTCCTGCCTCTGTTCTGCTCCCACTTTTGTGAAGAGGAATCACATCTGCCCTCCTCCAGTCCTCGGGTACCACCCAATCCTCCCATGATTTGTTAAAGAGAGTAGTCAGTGGTATCACTAGTTCTACCCTTAGTTCTTTTAGAATTCTTGGGTAAATCCCATCAGGCCCCATTGCTTTGTCTACCTTCAATTTTATCAGTTCTTTCAGACCCCTTTCTTCTGTAAATGGACTGGTATCGACCCCCATCTTTGGAGTGTTTCTCTTGTTTGGTTTAGGTAACTCCCCTCCTCTTCCTTTGAATACTGAGCAGAAATATTCGTTCAGTATCCCTGCTTTTCACTGTCACCTCTACCCATTTCCTCCCTTTATTAAGCTTCAGTATCCTCCTTTGGTCTTTCTTCACTCCCCAATATACCTATAAAAGGTCTTATCCCCCTTCTTAACAGAATTGGCTATCCTTTCCTCAGTTTGGGCCTTTGCTATTCTGACTGCCTTCCCAGCCTCTTTCTGCTTTAACTGATAAAGTTCTCTGTCCTGCTCCTTCTGTGTTTCCTTATATTTCCTGAATGCTGTCCTTTTCTCCTTAACCTTCCCTGCCAACTCTTTTGAGAACCATAGCGTTTTTTTCCTTCATTGTGTTTTATTGATTTGCTTTACACAAAGGCTTGTTGCCTCTTTGATGGCTGTTTTGATCACTCCCCATTGTTCCTCCACCCCTCCTTCTTGCCTGTTTGCTAGTGCTTTTCTGAGGCACTCTCTCATTTTCCCAAAGTCGGCCCTCCTAAAGTCCAGTACTCTTGCTTTTGTATGGCTTGATTGTATGGCTGTGTTTATCGTGAACCACACTGTTTGGTGGTCATTTGTTCCCAGATGGCTACCCACTTCTAAATCTGAGATTCTTTCTCCATCCCCATTTGAGAGTACCAGGTCTAAGATTGCTCCCTCCTGGGTGGGTTCAATACTAGCTGTCACAGGGCATGCTTGTGGGGCATCAAGAATGAGCCCTGCTCTTGGATGCCTGCAGCAAAGGTGCTCCAGTTAACATCTGGCATATTCAGGTCCCCATCAATAATATCTCCCCTTTTTCTGCCATTCTAAGAAAGCCTTCTATCATTTCCTTGTCCATTCCCTCCCCCTGAGATGGGGGTCTGTATACAACCCCCATGCTGATTGTGGTGCCATTTCCTGTCTCCAGGGTGACCCAAAGTGCCTCATCTGCTCCCTGTTTACTCTTTAGTTCTGTTGCTTTGATCCCTTCCTTTACATAGAGAGCTACCCCTCCTCCTCTTACATAGAGAGCTACCCCTCCTCTTCTTATATACAGTATACCAGACACTGCAAACTATGGGCAATTTCTTTAATGCCCTCTCTGATCCTACAGCCCCTTATACCTCAAAACAGGGGCCAATACAGGGATTTTATTATACTGGAGATGATAATGATGAGGAATCAGAGTGTGGCCCTTCTGAACCTGTTGTATCCCCTGATCAGGAGTTTGGCACTTCGGCAAATGGCCAGGATGATTTCTCTTCACATTTTACCTTTGTGCAACATATGGTAGACACCCTGGATATCACTACCCAGGAGACCACTGACCTAGAGGAGGATGCAGATTATATAGACATGATGGGTCTCATTCCTTCTAAAAAGTTTCTGCTGCCTATTCATAAATCTCTGCAAAGGGCAACCCTTATGTGCCTCCAGAATCCAACATCTGTGCCTAGAGTAGATAAAAGAGTCGAAAAGAAATATCAGTTAGATAAAGTTAATGCAGAATTTATCTACACGCATCCAGACCATGGGGGGTGGTACAGGCTGCAACCTGTGATAAAGCCAAAGTGCCTCTTTCCTCTCGGCCACCTGAAAAGGAGTTGAGAAAATTAGACTGTATGGGTTAAAGATCTTATACCACAGCCTCCTTGCTGTTCCGCTTCTCTACATATATGGCCTATGCAGCACAATACCAGAAAGCTCTCTGGAACTCTGTTCTAGCCATTAATCAATAGGTCCCAGATGGTATAGCCCAGGACTCGGCAGAAACTGTTAAGACCGCCTTGGAGGCTACAAAATATCAGTTTCACATGGCTGTGGACACTAATGACACGGTCTCCAGGGTTATGATCCAGGCCATCTCTCTCAGTCATTATGTTTGACTAAGAACAACCAAACTGTCTCAAGACACTAAGAATAAAGCTATGGATTTTCCCTGTGAGAATAATTCTCTCTCTTTGGGAAAAAAACTGAAGCATACATGCAACTGGTGGAGGAATATAAAACCACCTATCAAAGCAGTGCTGCTAAGGCGAAAGCCTCTACTTCCCAAAGGTCCCAGAGCAGGGGAATCAGAGGCAGGGGCTATTACCCTCAGACTTCTGCCCTATGCCTATGCCCTTAGAATACTCTAAGATGAGATGCTATTTCAGAGGGAGAGGTAGGAGAGCCCAAAGAAGGTCCAACTCCTCTCCTCCTCTCCTTCTCACAGCACCCAGTCCAAGCAAACCTCCTGACTACAACGTCCAGGTCACCTCCCCTCTCCCTGTAGGACACAGGCTGACCCACTACCTCCACTAAAGGCACCTCATACCCACAGACAAATGGGTGCTAGAGGTAGTGGTCCAAGGCCTTATCTGGCAGTTTAAGCAGTTTCCCTCCCTATAGGGTCCCATGTTGCACAAACCACTAACTCCAACAAAGATAATATTGCTGGAATTAGAGGTGCAAGTAGTTCTTGCTATGAGAGCAATGGAAAAGGTCCCCTTCCCCCAGTGTGGAAAAGGCTTCTACGCCAGATGCTTTCTTACACAAAAGAAAAATGGGAAATGGCGACCCATTCTGGACCTAAGGTACCTAAATAGGCACCTGCTGAAGCCAAAATTCAAAATGGTTACCCCAACAATGGTAATACACTCTTTGCAGTAGGGGGACTGGTTAGCCTCCCTGGTTCTCAAGGATGCCTACTTCCACATCCCTGTAAGGCAGTCCCACAAAAAGCTTCTCAGGTTCAGGCTGCCATCGGGTCACTACCAGTTTGCAGCCCTGCCCTTTGGACTCACTTCAGCTCCCAGTGTATTTACAAACTGCCTGGCAGTTGTAGCATCTCACTTAAGGAGGCAACCAGTATCAGTCTTCCCACATCTGGATGACTGGCTCATTGTGGACAAGTCACCAGACAACATCAGGGAAATTCTCAGACTCACACAGACCACCCTGGAGTTCTTGGGCTTCATAATCAACAAAGAAAAGTCCCACTTCAAACAAGTTTAGGTACTGGACTTCATTGGAGCAGAGTGGGCTACTACACAAGAGAAGGCCATGCTTCCTATGGACAGGGTACAGACCTTCCTCAGTCTGGCAAACTCCTTCACACTGAACCCACCAAGGTCTGTCAGACATTTCTTCAGGCTCCTGGGCCATATGGCTTCAATGACAGTCATAGACCCTGGTGCCAGGTTTCAAATGACAGACATCCAGCATAACCTGAGGGCTCACTGGTCTCAGGAAAGAGATTCCTTTTCAAAGTTAATTACAGTTACAAGAACCTTTCTTCAGGCTTTAGAATGGTGGAAAGAAGCACAGAACCTCAGTGTTGGAGTTCCTTTTCAGCAATTTCAACCTTCCAGAATTCTTACCACAGATGCCTCCCTTCTGAGATGGGGAGCACATCTACAGGATTAGTCCAAAAGTGGCACCTGGATCCCGAGGGAGTACACCTTCCATATCAGTCTTCTCGAGCTCAGAACTGTGTACCTGGCCATTAAGGCCTTTGCCCCACAGCTAAAGGGCCACTCTATTCAAGTCAGAATAGACAATACCACTGCCATGTTCTACATCAATAAGCAGGGTGGCACAAGATCAACCAAGCTCTGAATGAAAGCCATGAGGATCTGGTCCCTGGTCTACTCCCTGGACATGCACCTGTCAGCCATCTACCTGCCAGGTGAGAACAATGTGGTGGCAGATGCCCTGAGTCCCACTAGTCAGGATCACCACTAGTGGACCCTAAACAGGCAAGTGCTCAGCACAATATTCAGGAAGTGGGGTACCCCAGAGGTAGATCTCTTTGTCTCCAACCTCAGTCATCAACTTCCTTTTTACTGTTGCTGGCCCTCAGCCATGGGCACACTGCCAGTAGATGCTCTAACCCTGGACTGGGCAGGGAAGTTCCTTTATGCCTTCCCTCCCTCCTTTCCCATTGATACACAGAACTCTTTTGAAACTCAGGTGTCTGTCAGCCACCATGATTCTGGTGGCCCCAGACTGGGCAAGACAAACTTGGTACACCCTGTTCCTTGCCCTCTCAGCCAATAAACCCATTTGCCTTCCACTGAGCCACAGTCTCTTGACTCTACCTCAGAAAGAAGTGGCATATTTCAGCATAGAGTCTCTTCACCTCAATGCCTGGTTCTTGAGGAGTTAGAGTAACCTGATTCTCAGTATTCGGGGCAGGTCCTCGAAATTCTTTGTATGGCTAAAAAAACTAGCACTAAGAAAACCTATGCTTCCAAGTGGAAAATATTTTCTCTTTGGTGTAGAGGTAAGCAGATAGACCCTCTCAGGGCTACTCCACCTACTCTTCTACATTACCTAGTTCACCTAAAGTCATTAGGCCTCAGAGCCGCATCCCTCAAGCTGCATTTAGCAGCCATATTAGCTTACCTGTCTGTGGGGAAGGAGAAGTCTGTGATTTCCCTTCCCATCTTCAAAAAGTTTTTCAAAGCCCTACTGAACCTTCAACCCCCACTAAGGGAACCTGTCCCTCCTTAGGCTTGAACCTTTGCATAGCCAAGCTCATGGAACCTCCTTTTCAGCCCATGGCTACCTCTCACTTAAAATATGTCACTTGGAAAACTCCCTTGCTAGTTGCCATCACCTCTGCCAGGAGGATTTCAGAACTGCAGACCTTTTGTACTGAACCTAACTACATTATTAGCCACAGGGATAAAGTGGTCCTGAGGACAGGTAGGAGATTTCTGCCCAAGATGGTTTTTGAATTTCATCTTAACCAGTCCATTACACTCCCTATGTTTTTCACAGAAAAATCCATACCAGGTGAATGCAAGCTCCACAGTCTGGATGTCAAAAGAGCCCTGACATACTACCTGGACCATACCAAACAGTTCAGAAACTCCCATACTCAGCTTTTCCTCACCTATGGTGAGGTATGTAGAGGAAGGCCAGCCTCCAAGAGGACTATTTTCCTCATTGGATAGTCTCTTGCGTTCAGTTCTGTTACAGCAAAACTGGCATACAGCCCCCTCAGGGCCTTAGAGCCCACTCTACTAGGGGCACTGCAGCCACAGAGGCAGCTGCAAGGGACATGTCCTTACCTGATGTCTGCAAAGCAGCCACCTGGAAAACTGTACATACCTTCATAAAGCACTACTGCCTGGCTGTACAGTCCAGATCAGATGCCAGATCTGGCACAGTGGTCCTGTAGAGCCTCTTTCCTAAGTAGGTTCTGTACCCGTCACCCAACTGTACTACTTTGTAGTCCTCACTTGTCAAACATACTAAAGGACCCTGGTGTGAGAAGAACAAATTACTCACCGAAGTAATACTGTTTCTTCCAAGGTGTCCTTAAGTTGGTCTTGATGAACTATTGGAACAAACCTTTCTTCTTTCTGGGAGAAATGAGGTCCTGATTCTTGGGGACATCAACATAAATTGGTTAGGTAACTCTCAACCTGCATCCATGTCCAAGCTCCAAAGTTTCAACTTGCACCAGCTGATCTGTGATCCTACCAGAACTACCCTCCAAACCAACTCCAGTACTCTGCTAGACTGGATAATGTCAAACCATCCGAGAATATAATCTCCACTGGAGTACTAGCTGATGCCATTACGGACCACTCCCCCACTTATTGCATATGGGGTAAGAGTAGGCCACCTTCCCCCAATCTGTGTCTTACCTTCCAAGACTATTCTCATCTAAACCCACTAGCTTTCATAGTAGACATTAGTGCTATTGATTGGGCCCCTCTCTTCAAATCTAATGATGTCCAGACAGCCCTAGACTTATTCCTCTCTCACTTTCCTGCACTTCAGGAAAAACACTGTCCCTGTGCTACCCATAGGGTTAAAAATCATCATACTTGCTGGCTTCAATCTGACCTATTCTCCAAACTCCAACAGCGGGACAAAAGATGGATACATTATAGAAACTCTGGGTTACCTGCTGACCTAAATACCTATAGAGCACTGCGAAATTCATGTAAGAAATATATTAAAAGGGCTAAAAGTGCATATTGTAAGGAGCTATTAACAAACTCCTATGGGGACTCTAAAAAGTTCTAGTCCCACATAAAGTCCTTTCTGGGTACTAACCAGACCTCTAATCTTAATGACATGCTACTAAACGGAGTACACTGTAACAACCCCTATACCATTGCAAACTTCTTTAATATGCAATTCACTGATCTTACTAAATAAACTTCTTCCTTCCTTCCCTGTCCTATCTAACTGTACCTTCCCTCCTGTTGACACGGCACCTAATTTCTTTTTCAAGGCAGTCTCTTACAGCGATGTCTTAAGACTGCTCAATAATATCTCAGAGTACGCAGCGACCGGGGCTGATGACCTTGAACCTAAACTACTAAAACTTGCTTCCCCCATATAGCTGCTCCTCTTGCCAAGATTTTTAACCTCTCCCTTTGCCATAGCCATGTACCAAATGTTTGGAAGATAGCTAGAATCATCCCAGTTTTCAAAAAAGGTGACCGTAAAGATCCTTCCAACTATAGGCCAATTGCCATCCTGCCAGTTCTTAATAAACTACTTGAGAAACTTGTTGCCACCCAAACTACGCACTTTCTTCAACAATTTGACCTTCTTACAACTGCCCAACATGGTTCCCATAAAGGTCACAGTACCTCTACTGCACTTCTCAAGCTTATGTCGGATACTCTACTTGCCATGGACTCTGGATCTCTCACTGGAGCCATTTTTATTGATTCAATTCAATTCATCTTTATTTTTAGAAGGCGCTTTTCTTAAAATCAAAGCGCATGTACAAATTCACAAGACAATAAATACAATAAAATTAAAACTACTATAAATCCTTAAAAGCTATGTTAAAAAGGTGGGTTTTCAAAGCTCCCTTAAAACTAAGGACGGTCGGGCAATTTTGCACCTGATGAGGTAGAGAATTCCACAGGGTTGGTGCCATAAAACTAAACGATCTAGCACCTGATGTTTTCAAACGAACCCTGGGAATCTGTAGCAATCCCTCGTCAGTGGATCGGAGGGAGCGGGAGGGACTGTAGGAGCAAAGGAGCTCTTTCAGGTAGGTAGGTCCCAGATCATATAGGGCTTTATAGGTCAGTAAACCGACCTTGAAGGTGATTTGCCAAAACACTGGCAGCCAGTGCAGTCCGCGAAGCACATGCATTATATGGCTGGATCTAGAAGATCCAGTCAACAACCTGGCTGCCGCATTCTGCACTAGCTGCAGACGGCTAAGTTCAACCCCCGATAGCCCTAGGTATAAGGAATTACAGTAGTCAAGATGGGAGGTATGGCTTGGATCAATGTTGGAAGGTCCTCTGGAGGAACCAGGTGCTTCACCCTGGCAATATTCCTCAGATGAAAAAAGGAAGTTTTGACGACCGCTGACACCTGGGATTTAAATGTCAGACGGTCATCAATTATTACGCCAAGATTCCATACCTGATCTGAGGTCGCCAGTTGAACACCACCAAGCCATAAGCCTGAGGGTGAGGATATGACTAAAGCATTTGATTTAGTCGACCACCCTATCCTCCTAACAACTCTAAAATCTTAAAGCTTGTCACCTAATGTTGTCAGGTGGTTTGGCAGCTACTTAGCTGACAGGACTCAGACAGTTAAATTTAACTCAACTTTATTTGACAAAGCTTCCATTAATATTGGAGTGCTGCAAGGGTCCATCTTAGGTCCCCTGCTCTTTTCCATATTCATAAACAATATCACCTCCAACCTTGCTCACACACACTTCCTGCTATATGCAGATGATATTGTCCCATTACACCAGTCTTGAAGAATATAACTGACATCAACACTCGACTCTCCCATGAGCTCCAAATCATTCAACAATGGCTGATGACAAATAAACTTCTCCTGAATGAAGGGAAGACTCAAGCCATGCTATTTGGTTCCAATTCTAAACTCAAACTCTTCCAATCTAAATTCCATGTATCTACTGCAAATGGCTCATCTGTTGGGGTAGTAGAATTGTTTCAATATTTAGGTGTCACCCTTGTCCCGACTCTCAGCTTTGCTCTTCATATTCAGCAGACTTGCAAACTGGTAAACATGAAACTTGGGATTGCCAACTGGACTAGCTATGTGCTCACACCATCCGCTAGGCTTGCTACAGCTCGTGGCATACTACTACCGTGCCTCAACTACAGTATCGCAACCTATGCCGCTGCTGGGAAAACGAGTCTTCTAAAATGGGATGTTGCCTATAATAACATCTGTGACTATGCATCCTCCTCGCCACGCCTGAAACACCACTGCCTCCTCTACTCTGATCTTGGTTGGCTCTCCCCTTCTGCAGCCAGATCTTATGCATATGGGTCGATAATAGATAATGTTATCAGATCCCAAAACCACTTGCAAAACTGTTTCTAAGTCACTTATCCAGCTATGGACTTCGCTCTGCTGACAATGCCCTTGTCCTCATCCCTAGACAACGAACGTCCAAAGGTGCTAGTGCTTTTGCCTGTCATGTCCCCCTTTTCTGGATCTCCCTCCCCCTAAATATTCGCTCAGTATCATCCCATGCATCCTTTAAAAAATTACTTCGACTCTATCTGGTAGACTCCAGCAGTTGCTCCTGTTTCATTCCATCCTAGCCTTTGGCTCCTCTCCTTATGCCTACTGAACCTACACCACTTCACAGTTTCCCAACCCTTACCAACGGTTAGCTCTTACTTCTTTACACCTGCTTCCTGCCTCCTTATAACCTTGTGACTTCTATCTTGCACTGGCTTACCTTCTTCCTATCTCCTCTTACCCTTCCCTATCTAATTTTCCCTATCTCAACCTTAATCTCTACTGATCTGTACTATATTGTCTACTATGATGCCTCTGTCACCTAGTTATAATCCTCCTTGAATTCCATTGTACGGCTAGCACTTATGACTTAATCAAACTGATATTTGCCTTACTGTAATGTTTACTCTCCTTACTTTTGTTTCTTCTTAAGTTTGTTTAAGCATATTACTAGCCTGTTTTTAAACTCTAGCCTGTTCTAACTCCTATGTCTGTATATTGTGAATCCATATGTTGTAACCTGTTATCTGATTGTTTCTGTCTTGTACCCTCCTGAGTCATGCCTGAAAATAGTCATTGCTATGGCTAGTGCACCCACCCGGTCATCAAAAGCTAAATAAAAAAGTTTGCTTGACCTCCCACCCATCCTTCCCTACATAACCTGACTGAGGATGGCTCTGCATTCCTTTATCTTTGCCAAATTGTTTCATTGTGTTTGCTTTAAAGCAAAGTGTTTCCCAAAATTTTTGGTGCTCTCAATTTTTAGATCTGTTTACGTAATTTTTATTCCTGTTGTTACATTTCTTGTTTGGTGCCTTGTTTTACCCCTTTTCAGCTTCAAAATAATGCTGGTGCCCTCTAGCCGCACTACAGGCAGCACAACCTCTATCTCTGTTCTGATTGGTTAATGCAAATTGACCATTTAGCATTAACTCCACCTCCAGGGCAGCTCAACCCATCTAGCATACTGCACTTGTCAAGCATACTAAAGGACACCTTGGAAGAAACAATATCTCTGTGGTGAATCATTTTTTCTTCCTCTACACTTTTCCTCATCTCCCTCTAATTCACAGTGCCCTGACCATCCTCAGGAAGGAAACCTTTAGCATGATCCTGGTGGTACCACAGTTGCTCAGGCAAATCGGATCACCGTTGCTGTTGGAGCTGGTGGTGGAGACCCTGTATCCACTACCCCTATGCGTGTGGGGCTTCTTCCCAAAATAATGGCTCATTGCTGAATCCAGACTTCTCCTTCTTGTAGCTCTATGCCTTGCTCCTAAAGACTTGAAATACACTGGGATTTTAGCTGACATCTTGGCTGTCCTGCTAGCATATATTCTCTGAACTGGAAGTGTTTCAGCATGTGGTGCCAGGCGGACTCCCTGGACACCTTTACTTGTCCTGTGCAATGTATACTGGACTACCTGCTGACGCATTCTCAGTCTGGGCTCCAGTATTCTTCAGTAAATGATCGCTTAGTGACCCTTATGACTGTTCATGCTCCTATCACAGACAAGACTGTGGTCCAACTGGATATGGTTCTGAACAGGCTGTTGCATGTGACCCCTCTGGTCCACAAATTGGTTGCGGTTTGGGACCTGAACCTAGTACTTGAACTTCTGGCCAGAGACCCTTTTGAGCTTTGGCTTCATGTGACTTGAAGAACTTGTCCTGTAAAACCTTGTTTCTTGTGGCTATTACCTCAGCCAGGCATGTCTCTGCACAGGAAGCCTTGGGTTGTGAATCACCATTTCTGGTGTTTCACAGGGAACATGGTGGCCTTTGGGACTTGCCCAAAATTTTTGTTGAAAGTTATGTCTGATTTCCCTCTAAATCAGTCTATTAATTTGTAGGTTTTCTTCCCTTCTGAATAGAAACTCTGGGAGGTGCTGTTGCACTCACTGGATAGCCACAGGATCCTTTAATAATATTTGCACTCTACCAGGGACTGTGCCCATCCTGTCCATTTTTTGTCTGTTTTGCCACAGGCATCAGGGGTAAACCTGTTTCCAAACTGTATTTCTAAGTGGATTTCCTCCTGTATCTTGTTCTGGTGCAAGCTGGTAGGGAAAACTCACCCTAGCACTGTTACAGGGTATGCTACCCTATTTGTCTGCCTGTGTAATCTGTTTAGGTGTATTTATTTATTTAAAATTCGTAACTGGGAAAGGCACACTGAGCCAAGGCTCATTTCTAGGGGTGACCCAGAAAAGAGAGGAGGGGAAGCACAAAAATAATAAAATTACCAAACATTAAAGTGCAGTTACATAGACAATATTACAGGTACAAGAGCAATATTGTGATCATGCGGGTAAACAACAGCATGGTTAATTGCAACATGTGGGCAAGCAAAGGCATGCAAGACTACAATAAAGTGTGCAGTGCCTGTTGAAGAAAGTGACAGTGCTATGGTGTACAGTGTCAGAAGTCACAACTAGCATACATTAGAGGGAGGTCATAAGCATGGGGGATAGAAGAAGAGTAAAGAGGGGGTTGACAGGGACAGGAGGGAGCAGAAAGGTGCCTTAGCTGGCATGTAAGGGTTGGGAGTGAGGGGGAGAAGCAGATGGAAGATGGGAGCAGATTCCAGAGGGAAGTGGGGCTGTATGAGAAAGAAACTTGCCCAGCAGAGGAGTGAAAGTGGGGAATGGAGAAGGTACGAGAATCCCTGGAGCAGAGAGAGTAAGAAGAGGAGGGGATGGGGAGAGGTGTGAGCAGAGACACGAGGGAAGGTACCTACATCAGTATTTAGCAATGAAGGTGGCACAGTGGGACTGGCGACGTGAAGGTAGTCAGAGTATGTAAAGCGAGGAATAGAGGGAGCAGTGATGAATAGGGAGGGGAGAGATGATAGCGAAATGACTGAAGGCATTGCAGAGGGTATCCAGTCTGGCAAGTGTAGAGGAAGGTACGGTGCCACAGACAACATCCGCATAGTCGAAGACTGGGAAAATAATTTTGGTGACCAGCTGCTGGTAGATCTGAAGGGAAAAACAGTCCTTGTAGTGGTACAGGGCACTGAGTTTAGGGTAAAGTTCGGCTTGGATGATTTCAATGTGTGCTGAGAAGTTGAGCTTACTATCAAGCCACACACCAAGGTACCTGAAGGCAAGACAACCGGCATGGAGAAGACAGGTGAAGGCAAGAGCCTGGACAGTTTCTGGCTGGTGGAAAGGATAGGAAGGTGTATCGGGGGAAACAGAGGAAAGCAATAAAGAGTGCAAATATGCAAACTGAAGAGAGAATAGACCAGGAGGTAATGAAAGAGGACATGACATTTCTTAGTTATGTAAGTGAAAAGAGGAAGACCAGGGGTAGGACTGTAAGGTTAAAAAGGGAAGGGGGGGGGAACTATGCTGAGGAGGACCAGGAAAAGGCACACATCCTGAACAAATATTTTTGTTAAGTGTACACAGAGGAAGGAGTAAGGGTGGGGCCACAAAAAAGTACTAAAAGCTTTGGAGGGAGGGAGGTGGACAGTAATCCTTTCTCAGCCCTGGAATCCCTCAGTATGTTTAACTTATGCAGTATTGCCAGCTGAGTTCAGCTGCCCCGGAGGTGGTGCCTATGCTAATGATGGCTGGGCATTATTTAATTAGTTAATTATTTATGTAATTACTTCAAAGTTTGGAAATGCATCTTTGAGCAGCAACGCTGATTTACAAAGGTTCCTCATCAGAATAACAATTTATTTATACCATGTCAAAGACAGTATTAAAAACTGATTAACAAAGGCTAGACAATATTGATTCAGTGACATAACAAAACAGAATGAGTTACATAAGTTCCTTTTGGCAATACAGAGTGAACAAAAGTTAACATTCAACAGGTGAAATAACACAAAGCATAACATCGGCACTAGGAGCTATACAAAGGTAGCAGCCCATCGGGGCATTGTCAGAAGCTAAGTCTGTGTGCTTTTACGGCACATTGGAATGGAGGACAGGCACATGCATGAGGAGACCAAGTGGAGGGTAAGGTTCTGATATCATGTGTATATGTAAGAAGGGACCTTAGGGGGCAGAAGCACCATGATCAGAAGGTACAAGGGTTGGGTTGGGTAGGGTGCAGTTGGCAAGTGACAGTGCATGGGATGGGGTTTCATTAGGAGGAGCAGCTACATTTGGAGCCAGGTAGGAGTAAATTTAGAAGTTCCCATTTTGAAAGGACCCAAATTAGTTGGTGACTTTTGTATTACCTGAAGTTCATTAAGCCAGTCTTGTGCCCTGGTTACAAAGGAGGGTTTGGCTAGAGCTATTTGGTTGAATGGTACAACCAATGTACCGACAGTCATGCCTCTGACTGAGTAAGAATTTTGGGCAGGTTGTAGGAGACCTTGCAGCCCTGGGGGGGGGGGGGTGTCAAGCCCATGAGGACTTTCATGCCTAGCAGGCAGGTTTGATATTTTATTCTGTCCTGCAGGAGAAAACAGTTTTTGAGACAGTAAAGCATGCAGGTGTGCAGGCGTTTGTCAGCACCAGTTACAAAGTGGCAGGCTTTGTTCAGGACTAACTGGACCCTGTTTAACACAATGTCTATGGCATTCCCATTGATTGTTAGGCCAAAGTCAACTATGGGGAGGATGGAACTTGTAACTTCCACTTTTTTGGCTTCCGGGGTAAGGTTGTGCCTGTGTCTATCTAGTGTTCCTTGTCTCCTGTTAATGTTGCAGAGTATTTGGTTGACATGTGGTGCAAATGTTAGAGTCTGGTTGATGGTGACCCCAAGGTATTTGAAAGTTTCTACCTGTTCTAGAGTGTCGCTCTTACTGTTGAGGATGTTGAGTGTTTGTACCTTAGTTCTCTTCTGTGCACTTGAGAAGAGCCTTGTTTTGGTCTTCTTGTAGTTGAGCACAAGCTTGTTCAGCTGGAACCAGTTCTCAAGGGATGCAAAGCTGCATTGGAGGTCTCAAGTAAGTAAGTCCTGGCGGGGGTTACTTGCACAGATGACTGCATCATCTGCATAAAGTAAGACAGTGGAACTAGGGCAGGTTCCGAGAAGGTTATTGATGAATAGGCTGAATAAAAGGAGCCCCAGGATGGAGCCTTGCGGCACACTCAATGTTACAGGCATGGCATCAGAGAGCTCCCTGTTTATCTTAACCTGTCGCAATCTGCCTGAGAGCTAGCTTTTAAACCAGAGCACAGGTCCACAGAGAGCCCTAATGTGGGTAGCTTTGTTAGTGGTAGCACATGGTTTACTAAATCAAAGGCCTTGGTAAGGTCTATGTAGATAGAGCCCACCAGGTGTCCTTTGTCAAGAACCTTGGCAGTGGAGGTGCTGTGCATTTTACAGAAATTGTGTTGTTTACACTGGATGTTATACTGGCCGAGGTATTTATTTATTTATTTGTACTCTGGATGCCACCTTTGAGCTGAGGGCTCTTTTACAAAGGTCCCACATCAGGCAATAAGGACAATAAGGTACAAAACATAACATGATTATTACAATGGAACTTACGAAAAAAAAAAGACAAGTAAGGTTACAATAATAGCAGCCAAAGGCATTGTCAAGGAATTGTGTTGTGAGTTAATTATACAGTACAAGTCATAGGCAGATCAGTGAAGCTTTGTTAGGAGTGGATTAGTGGGAAAAAAGAAAGAAGAGTGGTGGTGAGGGGGTGGTATGGGAGAGAGAGAGATGGAGCAAGGGAGAAATAGGGAGGGTATTGCGTTGGGTATGTGGTAGATGGGAAATAGCAAGGGGGGAGGAATGGGGGTGATGAAAAGGAAGAGGAGACAGATTCATCCTATACCCAGTAATGGGGGGTAGGAGAGGAGGAGGAGCTGAGGCAGCGAGGAGGGATGCTTCAGGGTAGTATGACTGGAGGGGATTATAAGCAGCCATCACAGAAGACACTAGCCACGAGGTGTTGATGCAGTTTGCACTTAAAAGCACCAATCGTGGCAATGTTTGAGATTTCTGTAGGTAGCAAGTTGAACCAGGTGGAGGCTCTGACAAGATAAGAATGCTGAGCTTGAGAGGTCCGGCAGCAAGGTATTGTAAAGGCTAGACTGTCCGATCTTCTAGTTAGGCGGCGGACATGTTGTGGGGTCAAGATTGATTAGACTTCAGCGGGTACAAGGCCTAGTGATGTCTTCTTAGCTAGGATGCAGGTCTGGTACTTTAGCCTGCCAGATTGCTGGAGCCAGTTAGTCTGCTCATAAATGTCACATGTGTGAGAAAGACGGGCAGCTGAAATAAGGAGTCTACATGCCTTATTAAGGGCTACATCTATGCGCCGGAGTGCAGTATCAGTAGCAGGTGCATAGATAACGGACCCGTAGTCAATGGTTGAGATAACAGAGCTCTGGATAGCAAGGTTCAAGGCTTCAGCCATTAGACAATGTTTATGGCTGTGTTATAGCCCTATGCGGGAGTTCACAGTTTTAGCGATATTGTCAATGTGTTTGGTATACGAGAGGGAGCAGTCAAGGGTCAGGCCCAGATATATGAACATATCCACCTGCTCAAGGGCCACGCCTTCGTGGTTGTTAATTATGAGTTCATGGTCCTTGTACTTGTGGGTTCCATTGAACAACATTGTTTTAGTTTTATTTTGGTTAAGGATGAGTTTAAATGAGCAAAACAAGTCTTCCACTTCTGTGAAACTTTTTGCAGTTGACTGAAGGGAGGTGGGGTCAGTGTGGTAAGTGAAGATGACTGCATCATCTGCATACAGTAACATTCTGTAATGGCAGGAGGCCGGGAGAGTGTTCAGGAATATGCTGAATACCAAAGGACCCAGAATAGAACCTCGGGGTACTCCAGAGTGGATTGGTAGTGATGACGAGAGGAATTCATCAATCCTGACCTACTGGGTCCGGTTACTGAGGTAGCTATGAAACTAGAGGGTAGTTTCACTTGAAAGACCAAGGAGGGATAATTGTTAGAGGAGAATGGAATGATTGACAGTGTCAAATGCCTTAGGTCAATAAAAGAAACATAGAAACATAGATTTTGACGGCAGATAAGGACCGCGTGGCCCACCCAGTCTGCCCATTTCCTTACCTAATAGATAAGTTGCAGATCCTAGTTAACCAGCAGCCTACTTCTTCCTACCCTCACCCCCTAGAATTGCCTTATGACTGTCCCATGCATGCTTGAATTCCACCACTGTTTTTGACTCCACAACCTCCTCCGAAGGCCGTTCCATGCATCCACAACCTCTCTGAAAAATACTTCCTTAAATTACCCTTCTATCTTCAAATTGTGTCCCTTGTTCTTGCACACCTCTTTTTGAAAGATGCTACCCTGTTGGACTTTGTTGATTCCTTGAGGTACTTGAAAGTTTCTATCATGTCCCCGTCTCCCTCCTTTCCTTGAGGCTATACATATTTAGCTCCTTAAGTCTCTCTTCATATGTCTTCAGTGCAAAACCCTACCATTTTAGTTGCCTCCTCTGGACAGCTTCCATCTGTCTATGTCTTTGCAGAGATTGGGTCTCCAGAACTTCACACATGAGTACTCAGATGGGAGTCTCTCCACCAACTGTCTGTACAGAGGGAAATAATAATCTCCTGTTTTCTACTGGTGATGCCTCTCCTATGCATCCAGTATCCCCCACCCTCCTTGCTGCCCTCTCACATTGCTTGCCCACCTTTAGGTCATTTGATATGACTACCCACAGGTCCATTTCCATTTTTGTTGTTGTTATATCTCACCCCCATTATGTACTCTTCCCTGGGTTTTGTTTCCCAGGTGCATTACCTTGCACTTCTAGCATTGAATCTAAGCTGCCATACATTTGACATTCCTCTAACCTTGCCAAGTCCCTTCTCATCCTTTCCACCTCACCTTGTGCATCAACTCTGTTGCAGATCTTTGTGTCATCTGCAAACAGACATACTTTTCCTTCCAGTCCCTCTGCAATGTCACTTATAAAGACATTGAAGAGTACCGGTCCTAATACTGAACCCTACGGTACCCCACTAGTAAACCCCCTTTCTTCAGAGTGGACTCCATTTACTATTACTCTGTCTGTCCTAGTCTTCAGCCAAATTATTTACCCAGGCTGTCATCTTGGGACCCACTCCCAGGCTGGCTAACTTGTATATTAATCTTTTGTGTGAGACTGTGTCAAATGCCTTGCTAAAGTCTAGGTAGGCCATGTCCACAGCCCCTTCCTGATCTACTACTTTGGTCTCCCAGTCAAAGAAATCTATCAGATTCGTCTGGCATGACCTTCCAGCTGTGAATCCATGCTGCCTAGGTCCTGTGCCCTCTGGCCTCTAGATACTCAACAATTCTTTCCTTCAGAGTGATTTCATCATTTTCCTACCACTGAGGTTAAACTAACAGGTCTGTAGTTTCCTGCTTCTGCCTTGCTCCCACTTTTGTGAAGAGAATCACATCTGCCCTTCTCCGGTCCTCGGGTACCACCCCATCCTCCCATGATTTGTTAAAGAGGGTAGTCAGTGGTGTCACTAGTTCTACCCTTAGTTCTTTTAGAATTCTGGGATGAACCCATCAGGCCCCATTGCTTTATCCACCTTCAGTTTTAAGAGTTCTTTCAGAACCCTTTCTTCTGTAAATGGCTGGTATCAACTTCTGTATCCAGAGTGTTTCTACTGTTTGTTTTAGGTACCTCCCCACTTCCTTTGTAAATACTGAGCAAAAATATTTGTTTAGTATCTCTGCCTTTCACAGTCTCCTCTGCCCACCCTCCCCCCTTTATTAAGCCTCACTAATCCTCCCTTGGTCTTTCTTCACTCCCTGATGTACCTATAAATGGTTTTATCCCCCTTCTTAACTGAGTTGGCTATCTTTTCCTCGGTTTGGGCCTTTGCTGTTCTGACTGCCTTCCCAGCTTCCTTTTGCTTTAACTGATACAGTTCTCTGTCCTGCTCCTTCTGTGATTCCTTGTACTTCTTGAATGCTTTCTTTTTCTCTTGAACCTTCACTGCCATTTCCTTTAAGAACCATAGTGGTTTCTTACATCATTTCATTTTGTTTATTTGCTTCACACAAAGTCTTGTTACCTCTGTGATGGCAGTTTTTATTATTCCCATTGTTCTTCCACCCCTCCTTCCTGCCCATTTGCTAGTGCATTCCTTAGGCACTCACCCATTTTGTCAAAGTCAGCCCTCCTAAAGTCCAGTACTTTTGCCTTTGTATGGCTTGACTCTATTACTGTGTTTATTGAGAACCATACTGTTAGGATGGTAGCTAGTTCCAGATGGCTACCCACTTCTATGTCTGTGATCTCTCTTCATCTCCATTTGAGAGAACCAGGTCTAAAGATTGCTCCCTCTCAAGTGGGCTCCAATACTAGTTGTCTAAGGCATGCCCCCTGTAGGGCATCTAGAATAACCCCACTCTTCAAAGTGGCTGCTGCAACTGCACTCCAGTTAACATCTGGCATATTCAGATCACCCATCAGCAATATCTACCCTTTTTCTGCCATTCTAAGTATTCTTTCTATCATTTCCTTGTCCATTTCCTTCCCCTGAGAAGGGGGTCTGTATACAACCCCTGTGCGGATTGTGGTGCCATTGCCAGTCTCCAAATTTACCCACAGTGCTTCTTCTCCTTTGTTCTGTTGCTTTGATTCCTTCCCTTGTGTAAAGAGCTACTCCTCCTCCTCTTTTACCCTCCCTGTCCCTCCTGTAGATAGTGTATCCTGGTATGTTTACGTCCCAGTCATGGTTTTGTGTGTACCATGTTTCTGTGACTGCCACGATATCCAGATGTTCCACCTCCATCAAGGCCACTGATTCAGGAAGCTTGTTACTCAGACTATGGGCATTGGTACTCATTGCTCTCCATTTTTTGATGGCGTTACCTTCTTTTGCAGCATCCCCCACTGACCTTTCTACCTCAGTCTTTTCTCATTTAATACCCTGTTTTGTAGAGAGAGGCTGGGATTTTCCTGCTCTTATCAGTGCCTCCCCTTGACTAGTTTAAAAGCTTGCCAATGAAGCATTTAAACTGATTGCTCAAAAGACTTGTTCCCTTCCTGGACAGATGCAGACCATCCTGCCAGTATGAGGCTAGTGTCCTCCAGGTGGAACCCCAGTCCCCAATGAAGCCAAACCCCTGTGCTCCACACCATTTTTTCAACCATTCATTAAACTGCATGGTGCAAAGTACCCTCGCCTCACTCATGCCATTGACAGGCAGCACCTCAGAGAAGGATATTGTGTGTGCTACTTATCTTAGGCCCCTCCCCAATTTTACAAAGTGCTTCTGCACTGCTCTAACCTCATGATGAGCCAAGTAATTTGTCCCTAGGTGGACAATGACATCCAGCTCAGACTCCCTTGCAGCTGTTCTCATGATCCTGAGGATGCGCTTCCTGTCTCTCCAAGCCATGGCACCAGGCAGGCACCTTACTTCAGTTTTCCCTGCTCCCCCCAGTTCTATCCCCCTAATAATTGAGTCCCCCACCAGGAGCTGCTTCCTTTCCTTGTGGTGTCCTCTGCCTTCTTCCTGTGGGCCTCCTTTGTGACAGTTGTCCTCAGTCTCCTTAGTCTCCTCTGCAGGTGCATCCATAGGGGAGCTATGCTCCCCCAGAATGGTGTATGGATTGTGGTGTGGGACAACTGACTGGGTGTGCCTCTGTTCCACCATCCTCACCCTCCCTGAGCCCACTGTGGTCCAACTGCTGTGCTTTCTTCACAACCTCTGAGGTAGTGGTGGTGGCTCTGGTGCTCCCTGGATGGGGGAGGTTCCCTTCCTACCATCCAGTGTGGCCTGGGAGAAGGTTCCCTTACTACTGTCCAGTGTGGCCTGAAGACAGGCAACTTTCTCCCTCAGGGCAGAGAGTTGTCTGCAAATAGGGCAGCATCTCAGCCTCCAGAAAGACTCCCAGAAGACTGCTGCCCCACAGCCATTACATTGCACTACTCCCCACATTTTGTGTGTGTGTTTGTGTGCGTGTGTGTGTGTGTGTGTGATTGGTTTGTTATATAGAAATATATATATATATGTATATATATAGATAGATATATTATACAATGTGTATGCTTATATTGTCAGTGCAGTGTGCTAGAGAGGATATGACAGTGATATGCACCTTGCAGTCTTGAGGAATGATGTCAGAACCCCAGGTATAAAGGAACTATTTCCAGGGGTGGGTGGGGTGAGGGGTGGGAAGGTTGGGCCTAAACTGTGCCCTCACAAAACAGTCAGCTAAAAGCTCTGACCCACTGCTGCGATGAGTGCCTTCCTGTCAGCAAGATGCCCTACACAACAATTTGACAGAGAAAATACCCGGCTAATCAAACAGAGACAAATCCACACATCCAAGTCAGACACAGGTAAACCTCCCCAGCCCCAAAACAGGCCTGGTGGTTTGTGCTCTGAAAGCTGTCAGCCCCAAAATAAGTCAGCTGTGCTTTAAACTCTTCCTGCACTGAAAATCTTAAGAATTGTAACAAACAAACGTAAACCTAGATCCACCTCCCTCTGTTGCTTGAAAGACTGTCTTTTCCTGTTTCACACTGCAGGTTTTGCAATGACAACTCCTTAACCACAGTAACTTATTTAAAAATAGTTTCTGTCCCAAAATCCTAGTAGTCAATCCAGCTACCCCCAAGGGACAACCAAAATGCAGTATTCAAACACTTGTGAAGTTACTTCCAAGATAAGCAGAGTTTGCAAGCTCCTTTTCAACCCCTCAGCCACCTGTAATTTATTTAAAAATAGTTTAACTGTCAGAAAATCCTAGTAGACAATCTAGCTACCTCCAAGGATCTACCCAAATGCAGTATTTAAATCCTTATGAAGTTACTAACAAGATAAACAGAGTTTGCAAGCCCCTTCTTGGTTAAACACTAAAATATGTGAATAAAAAGCAATTACCTAGGGTAGTTAGTTTCACCTCCCACAGAATTAAGCAAAAGTGCACGTTGTTGCAGATATCAAGTGCAATATAGAATTTCTCACACAGCTCACAGCTCAATAAAGAAGTAGTGTCCTTCCAAGTCAAGAAAATGTGCTTTGTGTCTCTAAATATTGCAGCCTCCAGTAACTTACAGTAATCTGATCTAGTCTGGATATCTCCACCCAGGGCAATTTGTTGACAATGGTTATGATGCAGCACTTCCTGTTCCAATACAACACTTTGTGGTCTGAAAACAATTTCCTGCACCTAAGGCTGTCTGTGTTTCAATTCACACTGCAGGTTTTGCTTTGACAACTCCTTAGCCACAGTAACTTATTTAAAAATAGTTTAACTATCACAAACTCCTACGCACCAGTAAATTATTTAAAAATAGTTTCTGTCCCAAAATCCTAGTAGTCAATTCTGCTAC
This sequence comes from Neoceratodus forsteri, assembly GCA_016271365.2. NCBI lineage: Eukaryota > Metazoa > Chordata > Ceratodontiformes > Ceratodontidae > Neoceratodus > Neoceratodus forsteri. Next base: position 414,150,050 of record CM057455.1, on the reverse strand, counting down.
CCCCAAGGGACAACCAAAATGCAGTATTCAAACACTTGTGAAGTTACTTCCAAGATAAGCAGAGTTTACAAGCTCCTTTTTCAACTCCTCGGCCACCTGTAATTTATTTAAAAATAGTTTAACTGTCAGAAAATCCTAGTAGACAATCTAGCTACCGCCAAGCATCTACCCAAATGCAGTATTTAAATCCTTCTGAAGTTACTAACAAGATAAACAGAGTTTGCAAGCCCCTTCTTGGTTAAACACTAAATAAATATGTGAATAAAAAGCAATTACCAAGGGTAGTTAGTTTCACCTCCCACAGAATTAAACAAAAGTGCACGTTATTGCAGATATCAAGTGCAATATAGAATTTCTCACACAGCTCACAGCTGAATAAAGAAGTAGTGTCCTTTCAGGTCAAGAAAATGTGCTTTGTGGCACTGACCAACTGGCCCTGATCAAGGACATGATGAATATGTGTGGTGAATTTGAGGAGTGCTAAGCTAGTGCTGTGCCCTTTGCAGAAGCCATGCTGCTGGAAACATTGCAGGCTGTATTTTACAAGGTACTCTGTGAGCTGATCAGTCACTATCCATTCCAATGCTTTGGATGGGGGGGGGGGGATGGATATAGACCTGTATTTGTTTGTGAGAGTCTTGTCACCGCTTTTATGGATTGGAGTCACCACTGCCAGTTTCCACTTTTGGGGGAACCGGGAGAGCATGAGGGAACAGTTGAGGATTTTGGTTAGTGGGAGCAGGACCTTGTCAATGGTGAGGGTGAGAAGTTTCATATCCATTGAATTGCCACTGACCCTAGACTTTCCAAACACCTTAAGAATGTGTTTTTTAGCTAGGCTTTCCGGGATTGCTTTGAAATGGAAAGGAGGGTGCCCTGGTGGTAAACCTGAACTAACAGGAGCTGAGTTGACTGTGGTGGGATCAAAAAAGTTAGGGGGTAGCACATGATTAAGGTCAGCAAAAGTGGTGTTAAATGTGTTGGCAATGATTACATGGTCAAGATTGATGGTACCATCTATGTTCAACATTGTGGGTGTTGTTTTGGGATCCTTTCCAGTCACTTCAGCAAGGTTACACCAGAATTTTCTTACGTCACTCCAGGTGCTAGCTAAGGCGTTCCTGTAATAGTTAACCTTCTCATGGCGGATTGCTCTGGCTCATGCATTCCTCACTGTTTTGTAGGTCTGGATGTCAATCTGGGTGCAAGTAGCCTTAGTACGATACCAGAGCTGGTCTTGAGATTTCATTTGTGTAAGGAGGTCTAGTGTCATCCATGGGTCATTGAAACTCTTGATCTTACGCTTCTTGAATGAAGCATGAACTTCGCATGCTGAGTTGAAACAGGTGATAAAACATTCAAGTGCTGTGTATACGTCGGGGGCTATATCAACTGGTGACCAGTCATGTTCATGACGGAGTGTTTTAAGTGACTCAAGATGACTGGGGGTCAGCATTCTCCTGTTAATAGTTTTTTTTTTTTTTTGGGGGGGGAGTTTGGTGTATTCATTGGTCCAGATACACAAGCTAGGGGAATGATCACTTAAGGAGTCTGGAAGGACTGTAGCTTCGGAGATATGCTGTGGACGATTAGTTGGCACCCAGTCCAGAAGTGTACAGGTCCCTGTTTGTAGTTTACTGTAGTAGGTGATTTAACCATTTGTGAGAAGTTAGCAGTAGCTAGGGCATCCTTATAACTATTTGAGCTGGAGGCCAGCCAGTTGTTAAACATTTTTTTATTGTTGAGTTAAGGCAGAGCATACACAAGGCAGAGTATACATAAAGAAAATCCATACATGGCCTTTAACATAGGGTATGATCAATAATAACAATCGACACAACAATCTTTCAGTTAGCGGTGACCATACAGGGTATCAGTTCACATATGCTGTACACCACTGACTAGGCGGCCTGAAAAAAGATAATTTTGTAAAGAATCAGGTCCTCTCAAAAAAGGAGAGCATAGATCAATATAAGGTAAAATCCACCCTAACTAGGGATATGACAAAAGAAATCAATACAATCTAGTCACTGTACCATAGGTGTGTTGAATTCCCATGTGATTTGTAATATCAACTATATACAACACTGGCAATCTTTCTTCATGTTTAATTATGTCAAAGGGGGGTGTGGAAAGGACAGGAGGGAGGAGAAAGGAGAGGAGGGGGACTTTGCAAACAGAGGGGGGGGGGCGGCCAGCCAGTTGACATTGAAATTACCAAGCAGGATAACTTCTGTATTCTGATCCAGAGAGTTGATACAGTCAAGGAGGGAGTGAAAGCCCAGATTGCTCAACTTGCGTGGTATATAGACAGAGACAACAGTCAGGATCTTGTTATGAGTTCAGAGAAGTACTTTGGCATCAAGGATTTGGATGTCATTTCCAGAGATGGTCAAAGGCATGACATGACCCATGAGGGAGTCTTGAAGGTAGAGAGCACAGCCTCCTCCTTTCTTGGTAAGTCTGTCCTGTCTGAAAACTGCATATCCGGGAATTGCTATTGCGGAGCCAGGTATCTTAGGAGACAGCTATGTTTCCAGCACTGATAGGATGTCTGGATTATGCTGGGAAACCCAGGCAAAGATGGTATCAAGTTTGGAGAGGAGGCTGCAGATGTTAATACTTGCCAAGGAGAGTGACCCTGCACTGTTGGTAACCTTCTGGCCAAATTGTGGTGGGCCAGGGTTAGGGTGAATGTTGCTTGAGAGGAGCAACAGAAGCAGTATTAGAAATTTTAAAAGGGTTTAAAGTTGCTTCTGTGAGGCAGCAGGGCCCTTTTAACAGGTTCCTTTCCATAAGGATGATGCAAGAGGTAGTGACCAGTTTGTAATAGCAAGGAGTTGTAAGGCGCACTATTGCAGTGGTTTTGAGAACAGGCCAAACGTTTCATTTGTTCTTCAAAATGGTTGTTGGATAGATAGCACTTAGAAACAAGTACATTAAGAGTTGATTTCAATTGAAAATGTTGATACCTGGCGGTTAAGTCAAAAGCCAAAAGAAATTATCAACAGCTGAGGTCCAGAGTCACAGAATGTGTTAGAATTCATGAAGGTGATGAACTGTGCCTGCGCATATGCAGGATGTGAAATCCTTTTGTCTCTATGCTTATTGTCATTCAAAGAGGTTGTTGAAAAGCACACATACAGATCATGGAGCAGGTCAGATGAAAATGTGGATTCCAGCAGGACCCAGAGTCACTGAGTTTGTCAGACTTAGTTGCTTGACTTATGTTTTGCTTGTGATAGCTTCCAAAAAGTTGATTTTAAAATGAAAAATGCAGATACCTGATGATGAAGTTTTGCAGAAATCAAGTCCAGGAGACTTTCATGGATGTAGTAGAGCAAGAATGGTGTAGTTATTCCAAGCAGAGAACTATGTAAATCCACAAAAACTAAGCTACGGACACAGACAAACACAAGCAGCCACCACACAGACCCAGAAGCAGAGTTGTTGTTGAGGTATGAAACGAGTTGGTCAGATATAATTCTGTCGAGTGCTTTGGACAGTGGGGAGCAAATGTATATTGGCCTGTAGTTTGCAGCTAATGTGCAGTCTCCACTTTTATGACAGGGGTGACCAGGGTACTTTTTCCATTCCTTGGGGAACTGTGAGAATCTGAGGAGAGGTTACAAAGTTTAGTCAGGAGATGGCAAGCTCATCCAGGACTAGGGCAACTAGTTTCATGTCAAGTGAGTCACTTTCCATCCTTGTTTTCCCCAGTACTTGCTTAACATAGTGGACCATGTCCTTTAGCAAGACAGATTTGAATTGAAATTATGGCCTACATTGGTCTTTTTGGGTGTTGTCATGGGATACAGTGGTGGCAGTGGGTTTGTCTTCAGGGGGAGGACGGCACAAAGGTCAGAAAAGGCTTTATTGAATGAATGGGCTGTCTCAATACGGTCGAGTGTGCTGCTTCCATTTGAGTTGAGCATTGTTGGTGATGTTTTATCACCCCTACCCAGGAGATCCTTTAGCGATTCCCAGAATGCCTTCCCCTTTCCCCAGCAGCTAGTTTGCTGCTCTTTATGAAAGTTAGCCTTAGTCTGTCTGATATTCTTAGTACACCTATTGCTAGCTGCCCTGTATTCCTGCCAGTGTGCCTGCATGCTGGATTCCTTGGCTTTGTGCCTTAGGTTGTCTCTGTCCTGCATTTGAGTAAGCAGTGACAGTGTAACCCACGTGGCAGTGTCCCCTTGGACGACTAGCTTCTTGAAAGGGGCAAATTTATCTGCAACGGTATTAAACACAGTTATGCAGTGGTCAAGGGCTGCATCAATGTTGGTGGTGGAATCTAGCTGGCTCCAGTTTAGTTGGGCCAAGTGAGCTTTGAATGCACTCAGTGCCCCTTTGCGGAGTACCCTATTGTAGGTTGTTTTGGGAGCTGGCCGGGTTAGTTTGGCAGACCAACTACACACAATTGGTGAGTGGCCGCTCAGATCATCAGGCATCACAGTAACCTCCTTCAGACCTACCTGGGTGGGTAGTGAGGGCCCAGTCTATAAGGTTTGAAGTGCCTGTTTTGTAATCAGTTCTGGTGCTTTCTGTAACAGCTTGTGTAAGGTAAAAATTGTGTATTTGGTCTTTGTAACCTGTGCTAGATTTTGCCTTCCAATTGACATTAAAATCACCCGTTACTACAGTTTCTCAATTCAGGCTTGCTTACTTGTAATGCAAGGCAAAAGTCTCTAGTCCAACTTGTTTCTTTCCGGGGGGAAATGTAAACGATCATAAGGGTTAGGTTCTTCCTCACATTCCATAATTTTAGGTGTACTGCTAGGCACAGCTATCATTGGTCCCATCTAGGGTGATTTTATAACCTTGCAAGGTATTTCATAAGTAGACTAGGCATCCACCTCCCTGTTTACCTATACGATCTAACTAGAAGTGGTTATATCGTTGCAGGGAGATAGAGGTGTCGGGGGTTAGAGGATAGCCATGTCTCAGTGTGTGAGATGATGTCTGGCTGGCTTTGTCTGACTCAGACTTCGAACTGAGCCAGCTTTTGTAGGAGGCTGCCAATGTTCAAGGAGGCAATTTTTAAGGTAACCTGGGAGGCCTTGGCTGAGTCACCCCCTGGGGTGGACCAGTGTTGGGGTGGATGTTACCTGATCTTAGTAATAGGATCTGCAGTACCATTCTAAGAAAGTACTGCCATTGGTGCCTTCTTTGTTTTAAGGTGTGCTGCTGTGGTCTAGGGCCCCTTCGAGGTTTAGCCTATATAGTGGTTGTGACAGGGGTGTTGTCCCCAGTCAATGACTTGGAAGAGCTAGTTATAGTTGAGCAGCAGAGGGGGCTAGTCCACAGCTCACTCGCAATAGCAATTCCATACCCAAGGGATAGTTTTTAATTGGAGGTTTATTTTGTTATTAATTGAAAGATCAGTGTGCCCCCAACCTCTGTTACTTGGGGTGACAGTATAGTGAGGAGTTTCACTACTAGGAGGGTCCAGGCAGGTGGGTTTTTCCCAACGTCAGTGTTCATGATAACTAATTTCACCCTTGGAAAGTTAGCGGATGGAGTGATGTTGCAGGATAAGGCTGTGGTGAGATGCAGGGTGGATGCCTGACCTAAAGCAGAAGCTGTTGGGTGGAGCAGCATCACCTGAAGTTTGGCATTAGCCAGCCAGAAAGCAGTAAAAGATTGTTGCCTGTAGGTACTACTGATGTTGAGTCAGATTCATTCCTCTGCCCTCTGGAACAAGCTGGCCCCAGAGTGTTCTCCATTTCTAATCATGTGAATAATTTTATTTTCATTTATTTTATTTCTGTAGTTTCTGCTGACTTTAGTCATTTTTTTAGTGGTTTTTGACCATTTTTGTTGTTTTTGGGAACCAAGAAATCTTCCCCTGACGGGTTTTTACCACGGTTCCTGTGCTTTATTCCTGACTGGAAAATCACTTTCCATGGAAAAAATTTTCTATTTTCAAGATTTTAACTTCAGTTTTTATCAGTTCCCTTCTTTTTGAGGAAAGTGCATTTAGCTTTATTTTTTCTTTATATATTTTGGTATTTTGGAACAATTTCTCATGGTTCCATCGCACTTGGGAACTAACAGTGATTCCATATATCTTCCCTATTGGGAACCAAATGTTCAGTTGTCTGACATCTTGGGTGTGTCAGATAGACATAAAAAGGAAACTGGACCTGCAGCCTTTAAAAATTGAATTAAGTGTTTTAAAATTGTGGCCAAGGCAGATGGCCACAGTCTTTGTTTAGGTTGTCTGGGTCCAAACCATAACTGTGAACTGTGCACTAAATTTTGCTTTAAAACAGTTAAAAAAAGAGCAAAAAGACTAGAAATTATGACTTCTCAGTCTGCCCCCCTCCTCTAATAAGCCTCTTGAAGATGGGTCCCCCTTTCATAATAAATCTAAAGATAGGTCCTCCAGGGACCCCCCCTAGAAAATAAGTCTGACAAAAATAATACAGACCAAGCAAAACAAAAGAGATATTCTGAGCAGGTTTCTGATTCAGTGCCTGCCAAAAAGAAACAAAAAAAAAACATATCATGCTGGCCCTTCGGTGCAATGGTTGGATTTCCGCTTGCGATGCCACCAACCCGGGTTCGGGAAAGAGCCCGGGAGCTGGAGGACTGGCCGGGGGGAGAAGGCTTGAGCATCCCAAGGACAGCTCGTCTTCTCCCAGGAGGGAGGGGGGAGATGACATCCTGGCGCATGACTGACCACAGGAGGAGGTCTGAGGAACTGCCTGCACTGAGACAGATGCAGTAGGGAGGGCGTCGCAGATGTCGGTGCTATGCGTCTTGACATCAGGGGCTCTCATGACACCCTACAGAACACCTGGAAAATCACTCTCCAGGCTTCGGGTAGATGGAGCCCTGGAGCTGACCCCTAATGGCTCCCACATGCCTGACCAGTCCCAGATCCCAATAAAGACAACAAGCTTGGGGTGTAAGCTGCCCTACCTCATCTCTGCCCGGGGTGGGGTAGAACCGTGGCTACATGGGGGAGTCCCGGATGGTGCAGGTAGGTGGCTGGAGTGGGGGCAGACTCCACTGGGGACTCCAAAAGGAGCAGAACCTGGGGAGAGGGGTAGGAAAGTAAAAAGAAAGTACAAAAAAAAAAGGAAAACATATCATTGCCACTTCCACTGAAGAACAAAGGGAGACACCAGTGTCACAACAAAATATGCCTTCCCCTGAGGAGTTGGCAAAGGCTTGGCAACTTTATCAAACATTTCCAGCTGTGGGCAGTTTATTTGGTGCCCCAGGTGGTCCTTCCACTCCTGTCCCCACAGATCTTGACCAAGGCCAAGGTTTCTATTATGAGAAAGTCAATGATGATGAGGAGGGGGGTATAGAACCCGATGGATTAGCTGACCAGGAATTTGGTCCATCTTTACATGGTCAGGAGCATTTTTCCTCCCATTACACATTTGTCTAGTACATGATGGAGACTCTAGACCTCTCCATACAGGAGACTATTGAAGTGGATGAGGAAGCAGATTTTCTGGATATGATTGGTCTCCCTCCTCCCAAAAAGCTGCTACCTCCAGTTCACAAGTCCCTTTTCAGGGCAGTCTTCAAACTACTCAGGAATCCCACCTCCATTCCTATGGTGGATAAGAAAATAGAGAAGTACAAACTAGAGAAGACTAATGCTGAATATCTCTACACTCATCCTGACCATGAAGGAGTGGTACAGGCTGCAGACTGTGACAAGGCTAAAGTGCCTCTTGTCAGCCTCCTGATAAACAGCGTCTCTGCTGTTATGCCTCTCTACGTACATGGCATATGCAGCACTGTACCAAAAGGTTTTGTGGAACTCAGTTTTGGCGATTAGCCAAAAGCTACTAACAACATTGCTCAAGACCTAGCAGAAACTGTTAAAACCGCCTTGGAAGCCACAAAGTACCAGTTTTATATGGCAGTTGATGCCAGTGACACTGCCTTCAGATCTATGGCACAAGCCATTGCCCTCCGAAGGTTTGCTTAGTTGAGAACTACTAACCTCTCTCAGGATACTCAGAGTAAAGCTATGGATTTCCCCTGTGAGAACAATTCTCTTTGGGGACAAAACAGAGGCATTCCTGAAAATGGTAGAGGAATACAAAACCACCTACAAGATACACCTGTAAAACCAATCAGTAAGCGGGTATGGTCTCCCAAGGAGTCCAGATGCCACATAAATTTTCTTGAATTCAGAACTGTGTACCTAACCATAAAAGCCTTTGCCCCCCAGCTCAAGATCTGCTCTGTCCAAGTCAGGACAGACAACACCACCACCATGTTTTACAGCAGCAAACAAGGGGGCACACGATCCTCAAAGCTGTACATAGAAGCCAAGACTTACTCCCTTGACATGCAACTAACTGCTGACTGGGCAAGGCAGCCGTGGTACTCTCTGCTTCTCACCCTGGCAGCCAAATGGGCCATCCTCCAGCCTTTAAGTCACAGTCTCCGGACCTTGCCTCAGACGGGGGTATCATACCCCAACTCAGAATCCCTTTGCCTCAAAGCTTGGTACTTGAGGAGTTTCCTGAATCTCATTATTCAGAACAGGTCCTCAGAATCCTTGGACTGGCAAAAAAAAGAAAAGCACCACAAAGATCTATGCTTCCAAATGAAAGGGGTTCACTTTCTGGTGTAAAGACAGGCAGATTGCCCCCTGCAGTCCAGCTTGCCCTCCATACTAGATTGCTTACTTCACCTGCAGGCCTCAGGCCTTAAGGCGTCATCTTTGAAAGTCCACATGGCAGCCATTTCAGCTTACATTTCTGAAGGCAAAGAGAAATCTATCATTTCTCACCCATTTTCAAGAAATTCTTAAAGGGCGTGCTGCACCTTCCACCCCCACTCAGAGAACCTGTTACCCCTTGACTTGAACATGTGTATATCCAAGTTGATGGATGCCCCATTCAAACCTGTGGCTACAGCAGACCTAAAGCATGTCACTTGGAAAACAGTATTTCTAGTGCCCATCACTTCTGTCAGGAGGATTTCAGAGCTGCAAGCTCTCTGCACTGAACCTAACTACACCACTTCCAACAGGGATAGAGAAGTTTTCAGAACTAATAGGAAATTCCTTCCCAAAGTGGTCTCTGAATTTCCACTCAATAAATCCATAACTCTTTCTGTCTTTTTCACAGATGAATCCACTTCTGTTGAGTGCAGGCTTCACAGCCTGGATGTTAAATGGGTGCTGACCTACTATCTGGAGCACACTAAGCAGCTTAGATCTTCTCACACCCAGCTGTTCCTCGCCTATGGAAAGGTGGGCAAGGGCAGACCAGCCTGTAAGAGAACTGTCTCTCAATGGATAGTCTCTTGCATACAAGTCTGCTACAGTAAGGTGGTCAGACAGCCACCACAAGGCCTCAGGGCCCAATTCACTAGGGGCACTGCAGGTTCAGTGGCAGCACAAAGGGACATATCCTTACTTGCTATCTGCTGAGCAGCTTCTTGGAAGACTGTATACACCTTCACAAAGCACAACTGCTTGGATGTACAGTCCAGATCTGATACCAAATTTGGTACTGTAGTCCTGCAGAACCTGTTTCCAAAGTAGGATCTTCCTGGACTAAAAGTCTTCACCATTCATTCACACTAGTGGGACTATACCGGGGGCACTGGGACCCAGCGAGAGCCAAACATCTTCAAGATTGCTGACACTGAGATAGGACTGTGCCACAAGACTGACTCATGCTGTATAGGCTATCTCAACATCGACGCTCCAACCACCTCAGTTCCTTTTTTCCCCACCATCGAGTGTTCTTCAGTTTGAAGTCCCTCACCAGTGGGAGTCAAGTCTTCAAGTCTATACGATAGCAGCTTAATTCAGTTTCAGTTCATTAGTTAGTTCATTTATTTTATTTTAAAAAAGTTTTAATTTTTCACGTTCTTGCTTCATTGAAGTCGATCATGGATGGTGTTGGTGACAGTAGGGAGACTTCGCTTGAAAAGCTGTTCTGGCAGTGGGGCTGTGTCCAGTCCACCACCCTTTTCGAAGGGGAGGTCTGACCATGGGCAGTTCAGTACTCGGGAGGGAGGACAGTCCTCCCGTAAGCACAAAAAGAAGTAGTCCCAATCAAGGTCGGGGACCCAGCATGTTCGACCTTGAGCTCTTCTTTGTCCCAATGGTCGAAGAAGAAGAGGTACTGCTCGAGGTCACCTTCTGATATGTCTGCTTGGGGATCTTTGGTAGCTAGGAGTGCTGGGCCTGACTTAACTTCGGTCAGGTCCCCAGTGCCTTCTGTTCCTGGCGGCTGTGATTCTTGACCCAGGAGCCTGTCATTGTCCTCCGTGGGAGCTTCCGTTGAGCAGTTCAATCATTGGTTTGCTCTTATAAAGCAATGGGTATGAGGCTTGTCTCATATTCCCCTGGTGGTGACTCCAGCTCCAGATCCCTTGGAGTTCGGGATCATGGAGCCAGCTCCAGTGAATTTGGGTCAAGGGATGTAGGCTCCTCCTGTGAGGCTTGCATCCTCCTCGTCCACCCCTTGTGCCCACCCCCCCATCTGTTGTCCAAGCAGGAGGTGGCACAGGTACCTACAACTTCTTCTCCCTTTTCTTCTTGATCCGTCAGGACTGTTTGGGGGCCGGCGCAGGCCACCTTGGAGTCGGGTGTCCAATGGCCAGTCTTGGTACTGGTGCCATCCCTGGTGCCACAGTCAGCACTGGCATCATGGTTGGTACAGAGGATCTTGACACTGGTGGAGTCCTCAGCTGTTTCTCCTTTTTCCTGGCTGAAACCTGTCATTGGTGGCCAGTCTGGCTTGGAGGGAGACCTTGATGAGTCTGATCTGGATATGGTCCTTTCTGACAATGATGCAGATTACTCAATTTCTGAAATGGAGAGCAAGCCTTCAACTTCTACCAAATCCATAGCATAAGATCAAGCTTTCCAGTCTTTACTCAAGAATATGGGATCAGCTCTGGCTTTACAAACCTCTTCGGTGGACCCAGACTGCAGTTACAGTTTCTGCATGTCCCTGAAATCCCTGTGGATTTGACTCCTTTGATTCCCCTTTCTTTCAAAACTTTGTTGGAGATGATTTGGGATAAGCCGGCTTTAATTCCCTAGGTGTCTAAAGTCATTGATAGGAAATACTCCCCACAAGACCAGTTCTGTCCTTGCAGGTTTTTGTGGATGCTGTGGTGGTGCTTGCCGAAAATGACAAGGTCATCCTGCTTCAGGAATCTTCTGCTTGACCTGTCAATAAGGAGTCTTGCAAGAGCAACACTCTGGGCAAGTGAACATTTGCAGCTGCAACCTTGGGTATGCATATTGCTAGTTACCAAGGTAATTTCTCACAGTGTGAGTATACTCTGGCACTTGCTCAAGGCTTTGGTCGAGAAGCCTCTGGAGTCTGATGTCTCCTTGGAGCTTCTTCAGACCATCTCCAGAGGCATAGAATCCAATAACCAGCAGCTGAAGGCTGCAATGGACAGCTACGATACTGCCTCCAGGGTGGCAGCCACGGAGATTTGCATACAGCACCATTCCTGGCCCATGACTTCAGGTTTTCCACCTGATGCTCAGCAGAGGGTTATGAATATTCCCTTTCACGGTGCCTACTTCTTTGGTTCTCAAGTACAGCAAGCACTAGAGGCTGCAGAGAAGACTAGGTCTTCCCTGACAACAGCCAGACCAGCACCCCCTGCCCTCAGAAAAATGGGAACCATCAGCAATTTTGTGGCCAATAGTCCTTTCGGGGTAAGGGGCAAGGAGCTGGTAATAAAAACACAGCTTCTCAGCCACAGAAGAAATGCAACAGAAGACACAGACCTCAAAGGTGCCAAGCACCAATCTCTGAGAATTTGGCCCAGATCCCTCCTCAGTTGCCTGAGGGGGATTCTTCCTCAGCAGTGGGAGGTCATCTGTCGCTTTTCTGCAAGCAGTGGAAGCAAATCACATCAGACAAATGGGTCCTCAAAACTGTCAAGGAAGGCTACTCCCTCAATCTGGTGGACATCCCTCTGGACCTTCCACCAAAGCGGCAGTCCAGCCTGTCCATTGCCCAGTCAGACCTTCCTACTGCTGAGATTAGTGTTGCTCAGATAGTGCTGCCATGGATCCGCCAGTGATCTGGCAGATGGCGACACTATTCAAGTTGCATCCATCCTGGGATCCAGCCAGATATGGAGGTCGAATCCTGGGTTGGATCCCACGTTATCCAGATCCAGGGATCTGGTGTTGGATCCCTGGAGCCAGCACCAGATCCCTGGATCCAGCCTTTGGATAACGTGGGATCTGACCAGGGATCCAATGGCCAGATCCACAGGCAGATAGTGGAAGTAGCCAGCAGATCCACTATCCTGCCGCAAAGGGCAGGTATCTGGTGGATCTGGATTTGTCCGGATCCATCTGAGCAGCACTAGCTGAGATTCAGAGACTCTTAAAGCACAGGGATATAAAAGTCATTCCCCTCACAGAGAGAAACACTGGGTTCAATTCCCATTATTTTCTGGTCCTGAAGAAAACAGACAGGATACGCCCGATTTGCGACCTCAGAAAGTTAAACAAGTATCTTTTCAGGGAGAAAATCAAGATGATCTCCCTTGGAATTTTACTTCCTTCGATTCATCAGTCTGACTGGCTCTCATCCCTCAAGATGCAGGATGCTTATCAGCATGTCCCAGTGCACCTGAATCACTGCAAGTACCTCCGTTTTGTGGCTCTGGATCAGCACTACCAGTTCCAAGTATTGCCCTCTGGGCTCTCCTCAATGCCTCAAGTCTTCAAAAAGTGCTTTGCAGTGCTCGCTGAGCACCTCAGAAAGCTAGATATTCAAGTCTCCCCTACCCGGATGACTGGCTCCTAGCAAGTACTTCCAAAAAAAGGACAAAGAAAGTGGTGGTTGAGGCCTCACAGTTCCTTACGTCCATGGGAGTCCTCTTGAGCCTAAAGAAGTCTCCACTTCAGCCTTCTCAGCAGCTCCTCTTCATAGAAGCTGTACTGAATACCACCCAGATGACAGCCTTCCTCCCAGAAGACAGAAAGGACTCTAAACTCCAAATGGCCTGCTTCATCAGAGAGAACACGTCGGTTCGAGCCATTACAATGCAGTGGATGATGGGCCTCATGGCATCATGTTTTCACGGTGCCCTTGGCATGATTGTACATGAGGACCACTCAATGGATGTTTAGTGCACAGTGGTCTCCGACCACGCACCCTCAGTCCTTCCACATAAGAGTGACACAGCCTCTGGCATGATCCTTCCTATGGTTGACACAGGAAATCAACCTGCAACAGGGTCTTCCCTTTTCCCCAGTAGAGTTGCAGATCACTGTCCCTACAGATGCCTTCCTGGCAGGTTGAGGGGCTCACTGTCAGGATCTCTACACTCAGGGAGTGTGGAGCCAGGATGAGTCTCACCTCCACATAAATGTTCTGGAGATGATGGTGGTCCAGTATGTGGTCTGAGCTCTGAAGGATGTTCTCTGTCAGAAAGTAATTCTACACCAGACAGACAACAAGGCTGTGATGTACTACATCAACAAGCAGGGCGGAGCACACACCTACCCCCTATGCAGGGAGGCAATTAGAGTGTGGGAATGGTTTGTCGAGAACGAGGCATTCATCTTAGCAGTTTACCTCCCAGGAGTACAGAATGACCTGGCAGACCACCTCAGCAGAACAGAGGTGGAGCCTCACGAATGGTCGCTCATGGTAGATGTTGTGCAGTCGCTGTTCTATGAGTGGGGCACTCCAAACCTGGACCTTTTTGTGTCCCCACTCAATGCAAAGCTGCCTCTATTGTGCTCCAGAAATCCAGAACCTGGTGCTTTCTGTCAGCATGCATTCAGACTGCGGTGGACAAGATGCTTTCTGTACACATTTCCTACGCTTCCCTTAATTCAGAGGGTGCTGCTCAAGTTAGATTCACAGGTGAGGCAGCATGATTCTCATCGCCCCTTACTGGCCTCATCAGATATGGTTTGCATTAATCAGTGGATTATTAGAGGTCCCTCCGAGACAACTTCCCCTACAGACAGACCTCCTGACACAAGGTCCAGTGGTCCATCCCAACCTGCGATCCCTTCATCTCCATGCCTGGCTCTGAGGAGATAGAAGTGGGTAAGTTTAACATCTCAGAGAATCTCAGAAATCCTCTTGGCTGTGCGTAAGCCATCCACCAGGAAAACTTACACAGCAAAGTGAAAACAGTTTTCCATTTGGTGTGAATGTCCACCCTAGACCCCTTTGTTTGTGCACCAAGTAAGGTGTTAGATTACCTCCTAGACATGTCAAATGCAGAACTGCAATACTCGACAGTAAAGTTGCACCTTTGCACGATTTCTGCCTACCACGAGCCAGTACAGAATATGTCAGTGGATCAGTTACCCTTAGTCAAGATATTCCTTAAAGGTATCCTGCACACTTGGCCACCAGTCAGGAGACCAGTGGCTGCGTGGCATATTAATCTTGTGCTAGACAAGCTCACCCATAAACCTTTTGAGCCTTTAGCAACCTGCAGCTTGAAGTTTCTGACCTGGAAGGCAGCCTTCCTTGTGGCCATTACTTCCGCTCACAGGGCCTCTGAAATACATGCTCTGGTCACAGACCTCCCTGTACACAGCATTTCACAAGGACAAAGTGGTTCTCAGAACTCACCCTAAATCCCTACCCAAAGTAGTCTCGGAATTTCACCTTAACCAGCCCTTAATCCTTTTGACCTACTTTGCAAATTTCCAGAATGAAGGGGAGCATACCCTTCACTCTCTGGATGTAAAAAGGGTTTTGCATTTCTACATTGACAGAACAAAAGAGATTCGCAAATCCAAACAACTGTGTCTTGTTCAGCATGGCCCAGCTGGGTCATAGAAACATAGAAAGTCACGGCAGATGGAGACCAACGGTCCATCTAGTCTGCCAAGATCCTATCCCCCTACTCAGATACTTTTTGTAACTATCCCCTTGTGCCTATCCCAGGCTGATTTAAATCCCCACAAATGTGCTGCTCACATTCAAGCACACAAAAAGAACACACCCCCTTGAAGGCACTAAGCCGAGGCACTAGGGGCTCTCATAAGGTGGATATTCAATACAACATTTTGTTGTTTAAAGTTGTTTCTGCGGTTCTTTTTGCGTGGTTTGAATGAGTGCAGCATCTTTGTAATTGATTGGATTTATGTGTGGGGTAGCCACCCCTTTGCTGCGAACCCCTCATTAGCAGAGTGCAGTCTAAATTTCTTTGTTTTGATTTAAATCTCCACATTGTTTTGGAATCAATGACTTCAGCAGGTAGGCCATTCCATGGATCAACCACCCTTTCTGTGAAGAAAAACCTGCACACGTTGGCTCTGAACCTGCCCCTCACCTTCAGTTTCACGTCATGGACTCTTGTTCTCATGGAGTTATTAATGAGAAAGAGCTCCTGGGTGGGTCCTCTGTTTATACTCTTTAGGTACTTGAATGTCTCAGTCATGCCCCCCCCCATCTCTTCACTGCTCCAGGGAGTACATGTTGAGCTCCTTTAATCTGTGTTCATAAGACAACTAGTGGAGACTGTGAATTATTTTAGTTGCCCTCCTCTACACTGTCTCCAGTCTGTCTATGTCCTTCCTGAGGTAAGGCCTCCAGAACTGGACACAGTACTCAAGGTGGGGCCTCACCAGGGACCTGTACAATGGCAGGATCACCTGCCTTCTTCTACTTGAGCTGCCATACCTATGCATCCTAGCATTTTGCTGGCCCTTATTGCTGCTTTTTTACATTGGTTGCCCACTTTTAAATCATCTGAAATGATAACTTCCAGATCTCGATCCTGCCGGGTAATTGCTAGTCTCTCCCCCCAAGATGGTAGTCAGTAACTGGATTGTTCTTACCCAGATGCATGGCCTTGCATTTTTTTGCATTTAATTTTAGCTGCCACATACTTGATCATTTTTTGGCTTGTTGCCATTTGATGCATTTTAGCATGGTTAGTAGCACGTCTCCGCCATTGTTACTCAATGGCACAGGTCAAGCTAGAAGGCAGGGTGTACGCTCACTCTATCAGAGCAGTCACGGCATCCCTGGCAGAGATTTGGAACATGCCCATTGCAAGACTTCTGCAACGTGGCCACTTGGAGCTCTGTGCCCACTTTCATAAAGCACTATGCCCTGGATGTCCATGCCAGACAGCATCCTTCATATGGCAGGACAATCCTTAATGGACTTCTGTCCTAAGTGAGCTCCTTTTTTTCCTGCCACCCTGCTTGGGGGATTGTTTTAGCTTGGTACTCTCCCACTAGTGTGAATGAATGGTGGAGACTTTTAGTCCTGGAAGAAGTGAAAATGAATTACCTACCATAACTCTTGATCTTCTTGGATGAAGTCTCCACCACTCATTCACATACCTACTCACTGTCCCCTGAGCTCACTTATCCCATTTCTGGTCTTCACTGCCTCATTGACTGGGCCGTGAAGACACTGTTAAATTGACTCTTCTTAGATGGGTCATATGGACTATCTTATGTCCAGGATAGGTTAGTTTCCTAGGTTAGTTTATGCTGCACCTCCTTGTTAAAAGAGGTACTGAGGTGGTTGGAGGGTTGATGCCGAGATAGCCTATACGGTGTGAGCCCAGTCTTGCGATGCTATGCATGCATGGTCCTATCTCAGCTCCGGCCCTCCTGAAGAGTTGTGGCTCCTGCTAGGTCCTAGTCCCTTCAGTGTAGTCCCACTAGTGTGAATGAGTGGTGGAGACTTCGTACAAGAAGATCAAGAATTATGGTAGGCACATAATTTTCATTTATTGATGATTAATGAACTTTTCAAGTCCAATATTTCTTCACTGCTATGCACTACAGGGTGCGTTCCCAAATAAAACATAGAAACATAGACAATGATGACAGAAAAAGACCATTGGTCCATCCAGTCTGCCCATAACACCCTATCGTACCCAAAGATCCTTTGCCTGTACAGGGTTTTCACCCACACTAGCTACCCCCCATGCTCCCTGTTTTACTGTTGCTGCCCTGAGTCACTGCTATGCCATTCACTCTCTCCCAGCCACGCTTGAAACTATTAATGGCAGACAGTTCCATGGCTGAATGAAAACCTGCAAACAGAAATGTATGATTTCTAAGTTATAACATGGGTTGGAACAAGGTGGCAACCCAATTGGTTAAGAGCATCAGGTTACCATTGATTACATTTCCTACTTAATCAGCAGTTGCTGTGATTACCCCTGAAGCAATATCCTTGGGCAGAGTGGCACTAGTTCTGTGCTGGCAAAATCAGAACTCAAAGGCAGCCATTGAAAAAGTGAGCAAACAAGAGACAGCTGCACCGGGGAAATTGGGTTGCCACCATGTTCCAACCCATAAGTAATCAATATCTAAAGAAGAGAGTTACAGTGAATGCCATGCTGTTCTTTACTATTTTGTCAATTCCTCCCAACTTGTCTGAAATCCCATGCAGCTTCAGAGAAGGAGAGAGTCAGAGTGAACTGAGTGTATGACAGTGAGTGCTTCTCTTTGCCCTCCCATCCCCTAACAAAGCATTTGTCCCCCGCTCTGTATATGTAGTGTCATTTCATTGAAAAAAAAAATCCATCCCATACAACACATGGGAGCTCATCTCTGCGATCCTCTTACATAGTCCACTCATTCAATGTACAGTGGAGCACTAAGGAAGAGAGACTGAGAGAGATAGCACATTTCATTTGTTAAAGCATTTACCTTGCATTTGTTTCTCACATATGTCCCCTGCATTTATAAGCTGTGCAGAAACAAAGGCATTCAGGCCCTCAGGAGTGCATTACATTGCAGTGAGCCATGAGGCTCGTTTCACTAATTCTTATCTCGGGGCTCCTTCTGCAGTTTCCTCTGTCCTCCCTCTCAGGGAGCAGGTCAGTGCCCAGTGCGGAAAGAGACCGGGATGTATTTTTTTGTTGTGGGGTATTTCTGTGGCAGTGTGCTAGGTAGAGCAAGAGGTGAGACAGTGACAGCAAGATACAGATGGGGAAATGTAATTGAGAACTGCAGCAGTCTCCCATCTGTGTCTCTCGAGTTTTCAGCCATGCAGACATTTTGCATGCTCTGTGCAGGTGCAATATATGCATCCGAAAGTAGTGGATGTATTATTCTTGGACTTCAGCAAGGCGTTTGACTCTGTCCCCCACAATGGTCTGGTGGAGAAACTGATGGGGTTAGGAGTAGGCCCTTTGATGGTCAGATGGATTGAAAACTGGCTAGCTGGATGCACCCAGAGAGTAGTGGTCTGTGGGGAGCTCTCGAATCCTAGAGAGGTTGGTAGTGGGGTACTGCAGGGCTCAGTCCTGGGTCCGATCCTGTTTAATGCATACATATCGGACATCAGGGAGGGTATCGGGTGTGAAATGAGTCTCTTCACGGATGACTCCAAGATGGGAGCAGTAGTTGACGGAGAAGAGGGGAGGTTGGACCTGCAAGGGGACCTGGACACCCTGGAAAGCTGGGCTCACACATGGAAATTAAATTTCAATATCACCAAGTGCAAGGTGTTGCATCTTGGTCGGGGAAACCCTGAACACAGGTACACCCTGGGAGGGGAGGCGCTGGAGGCTTCAATAGGGGAAAAAGACCTAGGGGTCATGGTGGATGCATGTATGAATAACTCTGAGCAGTGCAGGAGAGCGGCTAGCAAGGCAAACAGGATGTTGGGATGCATCTTAAGGGGGATCACCTCTAGGAGCAAGGAAGTGATTCTGCCGCTGTACAATGGACTGGTTAGACCACACCTTGAGTACTGTGTACAGTACTGGAGACCACACTTGAAGAGGGACATACAGCTCCTGGAGAGGGTACAGAGGAGGGCAACTAAGATGATACGAGGCTAGGGGATTTGACATATGAGGACAGACTTGAGGAGCTCTGCCTGTTTTCATTGGACGAGAGGAGAGACAGGGGGACATGATTGAGGTCTTCAAGTACCTCAAGGGAATAAATAAGGTAAACGTGGAGGGGATCTTTAGACTAAAGCAGGGAGGTATCACCAGAGGGCATGTTTTGAAGTTGGAAGGTGGAAGGGTGAGGGGGGAAAAGAGGAGGAGGTTTTTCACTGAGAGAGTGGTGGACCCTTGGAATGCACTGCCTGGTGAACTGGTTCAGAGATCCACAGTGGAGGGCTTCAAGAGAGGGTGGGACAGACACAGAAAGTGGATGTATCAGATGATGGCCTGTCCCGGGGGGGGGGGATGGATGATAGGGGTTTCTGGAGCACAAGGGAAGGGAGGGCTTCGGTACCCAACTAAGGATCTGAGGTTTGAGCAGACTCGATAGACCGTAAGGCTTAATCTGCTGGCAAATAGTATGTTAGTATGTTAGTGGAGCTCTGCTTTCTGTTCTTTTGGGCAGACAAACAGCGCACTGTGTAAGAGGGAGAGAGAGAGAGGGTGAGACCCAGCAAGAACAGAACTTCAGGTTGAGTCATGCATACGTTATTTATTGTATGAACATAGAACTGTAGGAAATTATTTCAGGACTGTATTTCTGGCATTTCTGTGTGCATACAATAAATAACATATGAGTGAGTTCATACTAAGGTTACTAAGGTTCATACTAAGGTTAGGTGCAAGAGCAAGAAGGCAGAAGCCCATGAAGCTCTTATACTAATCCAGTACATAATAGGAGAGGTCATACCCATTATTCCTGGGACTACTTCTCAACTCGGCAGGATACAGCCCCTATTCAGATGAGGAAAAAACAGCTTTCTCAATATTTTTTTTTTATTAGACAAACCCATGTTATAAGCACAATAACCCACTCTAGGCTGTGCGGTTATAGGCCTTTAATCCACTCCTCGGGCACTGTGAGGACACTTGACCTGTGACCTCGTGCCTCACAACACACCTGAGGCATGGATTAAATGCCTATAGCTCCATACCCTGCCGTGGGTTGTTGCTAACTTAACTCTTCCCTTGAAAACTGCCAGGGTGTGTCTTTGAGGAACTGTTCAGGGTCTGAAATGCTATATTTAGGTGCTTCTTATTTACTGGGTAAGTGCTTTAAGTGTCAGATTTCTTTCAGGAAAGTTTGTTTTAACACCTTTAAAGTTTTAACAGAGATTAAGATAGTTGTTTCTGGTAAAGGCATAAATGTCTGTAGTTTCTTTTATCTCCTGGTTTTGCCTGCAAATATTGTTTATACCCAGTGAGAAATAGAGAATGATTATGTATGCCCTGTATGGGTAAGATTTCTCACATGAGAATAGGTTAAACTTAATCACCACTTCAGAGTAATCCCTAATCATCAAAATCATACTGTCCTACTGTATTACTACAAAAAGGAAAAGAACAAAATTCTACAACATACGATAGTATTACAATTCCTTTATATTACATGGTTGATCCTGATCAGTCTGATTCCAGGGAAATGAGAAACCTTCCTGTTACACACACAATTTCACCCTTTATTATCACATTACAGGGGCAGATCTAGACGTGCCATGAAGGTACAGTCCTACACATTTTTAACAGAGTCCAGAGGAAAAAAAAACTTTGATTTTGTACAAATGGTGATCAGACGGGGGTTTTGATCCCTCGACCCCCCTGAATCTGCCACTGCATTCCCAAAAGTGATGTTACTTGCATGCATAATGAGTATACTTGACTGACATTAAAATTCCTGCATGCAAAATCCATCTAAAACTGTCCCAATCCTCCCAACAGAAAAACAAGCTTAGAAACAAGATTTAATAGGCCAAAACTAAATGAAAACAAGCATTTGTCAATGCCGAATGTTGTCTTGCTGGCATTGGCATTGGTAGTGCAGGAGTTAGAGATGCATAATAGGAATGGCAGTGAAGTATTAAACTGACACCAACCTGACCCCCACCCTGAAGAGACACATTTTCACCATAGGCATTTTGGGATCTCCCCTCATGAACAGTGGCACTGTGATTTTGATAATCTGTCCCAAAAGTTGATTTCCCACAGCGACCAGCCATTCTGCACCACAGGTGTGAAAACACATTTTGGGCAGGATGTGAAAAGTGACAGCTGTACTGTTCATAAGGAGGTGTGAAAAAATGCCACTGTTGAAAATCTGGCTTGAAAATATTTCACATTTGCGAAGTCTCAAGGGTGCATGGAAACTGCGCAACACATGCTTGTAACACAGTCATTTTATGGGCTTTTATCACCAAATTTTCAACTTATGAATTTTAGGACCTCTGCTCATGAAGAGTGTCACTGTCATTTTGTCAAACTGTCCCAAAAACTGATTTTGCACAGCGACCATGCTATTCTGCGTTGGAAGTGTGAAAACACATTTCAGCCAGGATATGTAAAATGACAGCTGTACTGTTGATAAGGAGGTGTGGAAAAATGCCAATGTTGAAAATCTGGAGTGAAAATATTACAAATTCACGAAGTTATGAACGTGCGTGGAAACTACACAATGCACACTCGTAAAACAGTTATTTTCTGGATTTTTTTCACCAAATTTGCAACATTGGCGTTTTGAGAGCCTACCTCGTGAACAGTGGCACTGTCATTTCATTAATCAGTCCCGAAAGGTGATTCCGTGCAGTGACCACAAAATCTCCTTTAGGGACTGAATAACACCATGACAGTGACTGAATTCATGAGGAGGGGCCCCAATAACCCCATGTTGAGAACATGGTGCCAAAATTCCTAAAAATGTCTGAGATATACACCAAAGTTGAAAAAAAACCCTATTTATGCCATTATACAGCTTACCGGCATTTCTTCAGTTTGTGGTCAGCTTTGAAGAGTGAAGACGTGTTCCCGGTCCACCGAAGATCGTCGTGCCAGACTCTGAAGGTAAGTATAGAGTAAATGGGGGGGTGAGGAGGCAGGGTGCGTAGAGGGTGAGCGTGGGCTGGGGAGGGAGCAGGACAGACCACGAGAGTCCGTTTTCTTCTTTTACAGGTTTAAAAAAAAAATACTGCGGGATTTTTTATTTTTTTTTTAACTGGGGCATTTGGCATGCTGGGGTGGGCTTCCAGCATGCCACCTGAGTGTTTGGTAGGGCTAGCAGATGGGGGACTGGGCACCCCTGCCAGCACATACCAAGGGGGGGACCGCGAGGGACCATTTTCTTCTTTTACAGGTTTAAAAAAAAAGTTGCAGGATGGTTTTTGTTTTACAGGGGCATTTGGCATGCTGGGGTGGGCTCCCAGCATGACACCTGAGTGTGTGGGAGGGGGCTAGCTGACGGGGATTGGGCACCATGCCGGCACATACCGAAGGGTGGGCAAGTGCTGAGGAGGATTGGGCACCCCCTTGACACACAACAAATGAGGGGGGGCATTATGCCAACGGGGAGTGGGCTCACCCGTCGGCACATGAAATGGGTTAGGGCATGCCGACAGGAGGATTGGGTGACCCCCAAACTTCAGAATTGTGGCAGGTGGACTGCCGCCATGTTTGCTTTACCAGCACAGGCACATCGGAAGGTGCCGCTGCATGACGAGCTTGACTCTCATTGCAGCAGACCTTTTTTTTGATCTGTTGGCCACGTTACGTGTTGCTGGTGTCAGTGCCTGCAACTGCCTCATTGGGGAATGAGGGACACACCTACTGATACGTGTCCTGCATTTGCCCACAGTGACCGCTCCTCCAAATCTGCTACTACTGCAATATGTTGGCTATGCAAGCGCGAGCCAACATAAAAAGGTGTTCCTGAAAAAAAAATTCAGAATTATGGCATAAAAACCATAAGCTGGCATGGACCTACTAAGAAACGTCTTACAAGAGATGAAACAAATTAAAGAAAACTTGCATACACGTTAACAACAAGCTACAACAAGGCAGTATACAGTACATATCCTACAGTATAGTCACACTTTTCTGTGCATTTATATCCTGACACAGCACATTAACTATTCACTAACAAAGTAGTAGCAAGCCCAAGATGGCAAAAGTGAGCTCTTGCTTCCTTGTACTTGACCCCGCCTTTCCCAAGGGATGCCAGCACTTACAGCCCTCAAGTGCATGCACTTGGGAAACCCAAATCTCTGCTGTACATTGTATCAGAACAAATACGATGGGCCAGTCTGTATAAGCCCCCCCATACACTCATGCCATCATTAGCACAGCACAGTGCTTCTTTCCCACAAAGATGAAAACAGAGCTATAAATGTATTTTTTATTTTTTTTATTTTATTGAAATCTGGGATTACAAATACCTTTGAGCAGGAACTGCTCGTTTACAAAGGTTCCACGTTGAAGGAATGGGGGGTATACATACATACAAAGGTCAACATAATAATACATAGTTACACAATAAAAAGAAGTAAGAGACTGAGGCTTAGGAAATCCCAGTAATTCAAAATGTGCCAAATGTTAGATAGCATGACATACCAGCCAAGGGCAATCTTAGAAATATACTTCAGGTGAGAGGGAAGGGGTATGCAGGCAGGAAGGCCATTGTCGGTGGGTAGAGGTGAGGTAAGATCTCTAAAGGGGAGGGATAAAAGTCAGGAAATGCCCGGGGGAAAGGGAGAGTGGGCAAGGGGGTAGGCAGGCAGAAGGGGGAAAGGTGGGGAGCGGTAGCTGTCAAGATTGAAGTGGAAGGCAGTGAGCGGTGGGCCCCTGATTAGGCGAGGCAGTCACAATGCCTAGTTGAAATGAGATGAAGTCCGAGTTGTCTCTTAAAAGGGTCAAGAGCAGCAGCAGTAAGAGTTTCTTTGTTGAAAGTATTGTACCGCTGTGGTGCTTTGAGGGCAAAGGCCCTCTGGCCCATGGTAGTCCGGCATCTGGGGACAAGGAAGGTTAGTTGTTGTGAACTTCTAGTTCGCTGGGTGCTGTGATGGTCAATGAGGAGCTTTTCAATGCCGGCGGGGGCATGACCCTGAGGAGGACTTTTTTGGCTAAGAGGCAGGTTTGATACTGTATCCGGCTGATGAGAGGAAGCCATCCTGCCCGAGTGTACAGGTCACAAGTGTGTGTAAGTCGGTCATCCCCAGTTAGCAGCCTGCATGCTTTGTTGAGTGCAACTGTAATTCTGTGGAGGGCAGAGGTGGAGGCAGAGCCATAAATTGCTAGCCCATAATCGATGATGGAGGTGACAGAGCTGTTGATAGCCAACCGGAGAGTGTCAGGAGTCATGCAGTGTTTGTCCCTGTAGAGCAGGCCTATACGGATGTTGGTGGCTTTGGTGACAGAATCTATGTGCCGATGGTAGGAGAGTGAGCTGTCCAATGTGACATCTAGGTATTTAAAATCAGGAACGTGTTCAAGTAAGGTCCCTGTTTGGTTTAGGATGGTGAGGTCATGGGATTTGTACTTGCTCCTGGTGTTGTAGGTCATAGCCTTTGTTTTGCTGTAGTTCATGACCAGTTTGTGTGACTTGAACCATTCTTCGATGCGCATGAATACAAGCTGTAATTGTTTCTCAAGGAGCTCTGCATTTTGGTGGTTGGTGAACATGACTGCATCATCGGTGTAGAGCAGTAATTTCTGGTGACAGACACTGGGAAGGTCATTGAGGAAGAGGCTGAAGAGTAGTGGCCCCAGGATGGACCCCTGTGGGACCCCTGAAAGGACTGGCTTTTCTTCCGAGGTGACACCGGCAATCCTAACCCGCTGGACCCTCTCCCCAAGGTAGCTTGAAAACCAGAGCAACGCTTCATTGGAGAGCCCCATGTTTGATAATTGCTTGAGTAGAAGTGGGTGGTTCACAGTATCAAAGGCTTTTGTAAGGTCGATGAATACTGCCCCTACACAGTTTCCTTGATCGAGCATGGTATGGATGAAGCCAGTGAATTCTAATAGTGCAGTGGTGGTACTGTGACCTTTTCGGAAACCATGTTGCTCAGGACACTGGATGTCATAGTTTTCCAGGTACTTGACTAGTTGGTCTGAGGCGATGCGCTCCAGGGCCTTAGACAATGGAGGGAGGATGGAGATAGGTCTGTAGTTGAAGTGCAGTGATTTGTCTCCACTTTTGTGTACCGG
The DNA here is from genome assembly GCA_016271365.2 of Neoceratodus forsteri. NCBI lineage: Eukaryota > Metazoa > Chordata > Ceratodontiformes > Ceratodontidae > Neoceratodus > Neoceratodus forsteri. The sequence goes on along the minus strand of CM057455.1, from coordinate 414,125,195 downwards.
TGTGATGGTCGCCTGTTTCCAGCGAGATGGGAACTGGGAAATCCTTAGTGATAGGTTGAGGACCTTTGTCAGGGGTTCAAGGACTTCTTCAAGGACAAGTGCTAACAACTTCAGGTCAAGGGAGTCACCGCTGTAGCCTGTGTTGTGAGTGGCCTTCCGTATATAGGTTATGGCTTCATGCACTGGGATCTCCTTGAAGTAGAATTGTGGGGCAGGGTATAGGAGAGGAGTAGTTGCAGGAGGGTTACTACCAGAGTAGGCATCAAAGAAATTAGAAGGGAGGACACTATCCAAGTTGGAGAACACATTGTTAAAAGTGTTGGTGATTGTGTACAGGTCAGATGTTGGTGTTCTATTTATGTTGAGCATGGTGGGTGGTGACTTAGGGTCCTTGCCTGTATGGTCTTTCAGGTTACTCCAAAATTTTTTTCCATCACCCCAGGAGTTGGAGAGAGCTTCCTTGAAGTATTTGCTTTTGGCACTCCTAACTGCCCATGTGCACTCATTTCTGGCAGATTTATATTTATGAATATCCCCAGGTTTGGATGTTGCACGAGCACAGTGCCAGAGATGATCCCTATGTTTGAATAAAGTGATTAGATCGGGGGTTATCCAAGGATTAGCTCTGCCCCTGACCTTCATCTTTTTGAGAGGTGCAAAGATATTGCAGGCCGCAGTGAAGTGGCTGATGAAAAGGTCTAAGGCTTGGTTTACATCAATGGCAGAGTCAATTGGTGTCCAGTCCAGGTGGCTTAGGTGTGTCTTTAGTAGCTCAAGGTATCCCTGCTTTAACACTCTGGTGTGGATTATTTTAGGAGGGGGCATAATGAATTTGTTTGTCCAGGTACATGTGACCGGTGAGTGGTCACTGATCCCAACAGGGAGCACTGAGACTTTTGAGATTCATTCAGGGTGATTAGTAAGGATCCAGTCCAGAAGTGTGTGTGACCTTGTCCTATAGTTACATCTGGTGGGGGTGGCAACAAGCTGGGTGAGGTTCTGTGACGTGACAGCATCCTTGTAGTTTCTGGCCTCCAGCGATAGCCAGTTTATGCTGAAGTCACCTAGTACTATGAGTTCAGAGTTATGGTGTAATCCCTGTAGGCAATCCAGTATGCTCATAAATCCATTGGGCTGATCCTTAGGGGGTAGGTACACAGAGGCAATTGTGAGCTCCTTGTTGTGCACCCTGAGTAGAACTTCAATAGCGAGAACCTGCGAGGGTGGTTTAGGGTTTGAGAATGGGAAGACTTGACCCAGATAGGAATTCCTCAGGTAGATGGCACAGCCCCCACCTCATTTGGAAACCCTGTCCTGCCTGAATATAGAGTATCCAGGGATGGTGACTGCAGCGTCTGGTATCTTGGGGTTAAGCCATGTTTCGACAACAGAGAGTACATCAGGGCTATGTTGCTGGACCCAGGTTTGCAAGATGTCAAGTTTGTTAAGGAGGCTGCAGACATTGATTGAGGCTAATGTGAGGGATCCCTCCTGCCTTTTTGTGGCATGGGGTGCTAGGCCGGTAGACCCGGGTTAGGATGAACATTTCCAGATATCAGAAGTAGTATAAGTAGTATCCTAAGAAGGTACGCTTTAATCATTTGCAGATTAGTATAGACATATGAAACATGTATGCATCTCATTATTGCTCTTACCATTACATCTAAACTTGTACTAAAATGAGTGCCTTTCAGATTTCAGGGGATGAATCGTATATCCAAGGCTGCGCTTTCCACAATGGTTTTGCCCCAGCAATAGGCGTTTTTGGCACAGATGGACTGGACATTAATGACAACATCATCTACTTCACTGTTGGTGAAGGTAATTATCTACAATACATAACTCATTTTATCAGTAGCAGATTGGACTGGCCATAGGTCACTGGCCTTCATTCCAGAAATTCTTTTCACTTGTGATGAACAAACACAGGGGTCTGACACCCATTACTATGCATACTCAATATGTGTGTGGCTTGGGTTGTGTCCGCTTGTCTGTTTCCTTCATGATACAGCATCTCTTAAATTTACATCTGCATTATTTGTCTAGGTATTCGCATCTGGGGAAACAGGAACAGGGTTCGCAGGAATCTGGTGACTTTGGCAGTTTGGCCTGGAACATATCATGGCAGAAGAGAAACTAACAACATTCTATGGCATGCTGCAATTGAGGTAATGGCTACGGCTTTCTTAAACCAATCTGGAAAGGTAGCCTTGCATCCAAAAAGCAGGAGGGCCTAAATAAAATTGACATGGTTACAGTCAGCATGTGTCCTCCTGGAAAAGCAGGACTTGTGACCGTCAGTTTTGCTGGTCATAACTAAGGGTGAGAGAAGCTGGTAACTAGCAAATTGGGTTTGACTTTGATTTGGGGTCATGACATCAGTTTGGCTTTAAGAATCCAACCAAAGTCCATCAATTTCAAACTCTGAACTTTGCAAGGGGGATTAGCAGGCCACAAATAGAGGTTTGTGACACCCCTCCTTTACCCCAATCCCTTCCTAACCTCCACCCCCTTCCTTAGTTGTTCTGGACTATTTTTTTAATATACCAGTCAGTCTCTGTCTCTGTGCCAGCAGCCAACAGCATCATTCAAGTGATATCCCCGCTCCCTAATCCAATCCCAATTCACCAAACCTTAATATACACAAGATGGGCCCTCCTGACCCCTAATCCTTGATTTCAAGGGAGAAGCACATAGTGTAAATAATCCAGGTTAACTCACTTGCCCCCTCCTGTTGCACACCCACTTCTTTTTTGTATGTTAGTGAATGGAGAAAGTGGACACATCAGCAGGCATGGGGGAAGGGACAAAGCAGTCTGCATCACCAATGACACTAGACAGACTGATCAATCAGTCTGCCTAGCAATATCAGTGCATAGACTGTGCCACCCCCTCACTCTCAACTGCATAACCATTCTTTCCTTTCACTACCATATGAACATGGAGTGGGTGTACTGTGGGAGGGTGGTGACAGCGTTAGACAGTCCAAAAGGAACTTGCTGTGTACAAACAAAGCCCAGTCGGTGCAGCTCCACAAATGAGGCAGCCTGCCTCATGCAACAAGACAGCCCAAACAAAGGTAGTAGTACACACACAAGGGATACTGGAAGCAGAAATGATTGCAAAAAAAATGTTTTACTTAAAGTAGTGCTTCATGAGTTACAGTAATTGTAGAGAGTTCACAACCTTGCAGGTATGGCTTCTACCCCAAGCGCCTCAAATCTGGTGACATCCAGCAGACCAGACCTGGGTTTGAATCCCACAGCTTCCACTTACATACTGTGTGACCCTAAGCAAGTCACTTACCTTCCCTGTGCTTCCAGGTCACATCTATAAAAAAGTTTTCAGCTTAGTGTGCTACTCCTGGTTAAACAACTAAAAAAAAACCCCAAGAAAACAAATTCAGTCTCATCACCTGAGTACAGAATTAATTTAAGCAATATTGCTGGATATGGGGAGGGGGGTAAATTGTTTAACCAGAAAAGGCACACTAAGCTGAAGCTTGTTTCCAGGTGCAACCTGGGTGTCACAACCCCACTCAGCAGGTCAGGCCCTCTGCTCCCACAGTGCCAACCTCCGAGCACAGTATTGTGAACAGGGTAACAGAACAGGGTAACCCTCCTGTCTGTTTTGTGGATCTGAATAACCTTTGGTCTCAAGTTCTGGAGGGATTCAAACTGTGAACCTCTTGCTAGAGTACCCAACTGTACAGGTTCAGATAATTCTGTTCTTTGGGGAATGCCAGATATCTTTTGCCTATGGGCACCTAGCCAGATATACAAAATGAACCCTTAAAAACTCTATGAAAGACCTTAGACAAATTCTTACCTTTTCCAGTTTGGTATACCATTAAGCTTATGAACAGTGTTGTCAAACTCTGAACCATCCATGCATCACAGGCAAAAAGAAAGGACTTGGAAGACACAGGCAGTCTCTTTAAAATAAGAGGTTTTACTTAAAATGAATAAAATATGTAAAATGTAACCACAGAACAATGTATCACAAAACATACAATCACTTAAAAGAACAAGGTATAATACAAACATAAACTCTTACCAAAATACACTTAGACCTGTCTATCTAATGTATACCGTCTTACAGTGTTTTAGTTAGCTGATGTTTAAGAGAGCCCAAACAGGAATGAGTCAGTTGAAAAACACAGAATACAATTTAAAATGCTGTGTTTCAGCCCCTTCCAAGAGGTCATCTAGCTTCTCCTTCCAGAATAAAAAAATTACACAAAACAGAATGTCCAATCAAGAGGTATATTAAATACTGTGAGTTCAGCAAAACTCATTTCCCAAATTATGACACTCTTAATTAAGTCTGTGATTTTTCCAGTTCCTTCTTTGATCTATGAGCAGTTTCCTGCTTTTCAAAGACATCACAGGACTTTTAGTACTATAGTGATAGAACCTGTTTTCTTCCTCTAAACGTCATAAAAGTTTATGATCTCTGTCTTGGCAACTGGTGAGCTCTAATTATGTCAGGGAAAGAGGAGATCCTTAATTATGTCCCTCTAGCTTTCAGGTTAATATCCAGTAGTTGAAACCTTGGTGGGGGGGGGGGTCATCCCACAAGCTGTCTCATGAGAGACACTCAGTAACACATTTTTATATTACAAAATCATACAGCAATCATAACCAGCTGGCCAAGTGTCACACTGGGAGCACAAGGAAGTCAAAAGATTTGCTCAGGGTCACACAGTATGCAAGTGGGGGCTGTGGGATTTAAATTCAGGTCTCCAGGTTTGCAGCTCAGAGCCCTAGACTACAGTACTATTCTGCCTCCCATGATCTAAGTGATGAAAGAAAAGAAAAGAAAACAGTGACCTGGTCCTGATTGCTGTAATCTCTTCCGCAATCAAGGCTCCTTGGAGCAAAGTTAGAACCAGGTAGGTAGGAACTCCCAGGTACTGCAAAGTGTTGAGGCAAGCCTAAAAGAGAAGAGGAAGCAAACTGCTAAATGGAAAGGACCTGTTCCATATTCAGGGATCAGAAATGCATACAAAAGCTCAATTCATTTTTTCACTTTTTCATAAATGGCTTATGTCCCAGTTTTCCTTTAGACCTTGAGGTATCACACTGTTTAACTTATATATCCATCTGCTTTCTTCCTGAAGCAGTATGTTTACCCTATCACCCCCCCCCCCAGCTTAGGGGATGAGACCCACTCGATCCCCATGTATTTCAGTTCTCTGGTGGTAAGCAGTGATAAAGTGTGAAATGTGTTCCTACAGGCATATCCTGACAGTTGCCTGTTATTGATTTAACGTGTTCTTGAACGTGCTGTATCAGTGGACATACTGTCTTACCTACATAACTTATTACAGTTGCACCACAGCATATACATGACATAAGGCATATCACATGTGATTAGTTCTTTGATATCTGCATGAAATCCCTGAAACCTGGGATGATTGAAGGTGCTGCCATTAGATCTGTGCGGTACCCAGTTACGGCTGCTAGAGGTTCGTTTTTTTCATCCTACTATGAATTAACTTGTCATTCAGATTATTTGCCCTACTGAAGGTCACTCTGTCTTTTGCACCAACAGTACATCCCACAGTCTCCTCACTTAGTAAAATAGGCCAATTTCTATGAATTATATTGCCTATTTGGCTGGCCAATGAGTTGTGCTTGATGATGAAAGTACAAGGGATGTTGCTGTTGGAGACACAATGTGGTTTTATGAACTAGAGAATTTCTATTAATTTTCTCAGCCTTTTGTTTAGATGTTTTAGCAAATTCAGATCATAGCCCCTAATCCTGAATCTTTCAATTAACTCATTAGCCTGAATTATGGAGTCCTCTACAGTACTTACAGTTTCTTTTTAGCCTTAATAACTGGCTAAATGGGATGGACCTCTTGAGGCTAGGAGGGTGGGCACTTCTGAATGAAATACTGAGTTTGTAGCTGAGGGATTCCTGTATGGTTTTCTATTGATCATTATTCATCATCTTCATTTTTACTCACACATAAAGTAAAATCTAAGAAATTCAATCTGACTAGGTCACTTGTATATGTAAATTTCAGATTTAGTGTGTTTTCATTCAACCAGTTCATAAAGTTATGTACTTCATTAAGTTCCCCTTGCCATATACATGCCATATACAGACCATGTCATCTATAAAACGGAACCAATTTTTAATGTTTTTATAATAAGGATTCAGATTTTGGTTGAACACAGTTGTATACTCCCAGAAGCCAAGAGAAAGGTCGGCATAGCTGGGAGCCATGGCTACACCCATAGCCGTGCCACACATTTGCTTGTAACGTGTACCCTAAGACTCGAAGTTGTTATGATTTAAGATTAAATGTAAAGATTTCAAAACTCAGCAGGTGTATTTTCATCCTCATGGTACTGATCCAAAAAATATTCTGTGGCATGAATCCCCTGCTCATGGTGTATGGAAGTATACAAAGATTCCACATCAATGTCAAGCCCGCTGCAATCACTATCCAATAATACCTCATCAAGTTTACCTAACAGGTCTGTGGTGTCGTTTTTGTGTGAGTCTAGGTTAGCTACACTGAGTTGTTAGAAGAAATCCACAAATTTGTCAAGATTTTGTGTAAGGGACCCTGCGCCGGAGAAATTGGTCTACCTGGCTGCAAGTCCCTGTTTTTGTGGGTTTTTTTTGGCAGGATATAAAACCCCGATATGATGGGGTATTCCTGACAAATAAATTCATACTCTTCTCCTGAAATCTCACCCTTGTATAGTGCATCAGATAACATATGCATCTCTGTTCCGTACTGAGGTGTTGGATTAACGTTAAGTTCTTTGATGTTGGTTTAATTTCTTAATGACTTCAAGACTATGTCTCTGTAAAGATTTTTGTCTAAAATGACAATATTTCCCCCCCTTATTGGCAGGTTTTATAACCACTGAATTATCACCTGATAATTGATCAAGTGCAAGTCTTTCAGTTTTTGTAAGATTAAAGTTACGTCAGAAAGTATTGTCATGAAGAAAACTCTTTACTGGTTTGCAAACTTTTTTTCAAATGCACCTATCACACTGTTCTATGTTTTGGAGCAAAACATGGAATTTGTTGTAAACATCACTTTTCTCAATTTATAAATCTTCGTATTAGCCAACAATAATCCCATACCTCTTACACCTGGGGCGTCATAAGACCAACGTCTGTCCCATTCTCAAGCAGTAAATCCTCTGAAGCACATAAGTCAACAGACAAATTCTTATTTCCTTGTTGGGAGATAGTCTCAAAGTCTGCTCTTACCAATCCTCCTAATTCTGTATTCAAAGCATTATCAGAGGTATAGTAGTCACTGGTGCCAGGTTGAAAGTCTCTGTGGCCGTGGTCTGCATGATCTCATGTAAAATAAGATTAAAATCCTCCATATTTCCAATCTATGCTTCCTCTGTAAAGCCCAGTTCTGTAATATTGAAGTTCTGTATGCTAGGACCAGAGTCTTTGAAATAACAGCAGTTTAAGGTGTAATTCGCTAAAGAATGTGTTTAAATCCACAAACATTTGAAAATCATTAATGATGGGGCTTGGAATAAAATGAAGTCCTTGCCTCAGGACTGATTCCTGGTGTTCACTCAATACAAGGTTTGAAAGACGGAAGGTCAGAGAAGGGGAGATAGGGGAGCTAAACACGTGGCTCAAGGGCTGGTGCCAGGAAAAAGGACACAGATTTATAGGGAACTGGCAACAGTTCTGGGAACAAAAGTTCTTTAAATTTGATGGACTGCATCTGACTAAGGAGGGAGTCAGTGCATTGGGGCAGAAGTTTGACGTCTTTGCAGAATATTTAAACTAGCAAATGGGGAGAGGGGTGCAGCACCCCATACGTCGAATAGGAAGAACACCCCTCCCCCCTCAGCTAGTGGTCAAACAGGGATTCAGCATGTTTGCAGTTCCTTTTGCATCACCAGGTAAGAAAAAAGGTTTGTCTCCCCATACAAGGCACAGGGGTAATGCCAAACCTCACCCAACAACTAACACACCGAAATCTGGCCAATGGAAAATCATGTACACAAATGCTCACAGCCTGGGAAATAAGATCCCAGACCTGCAGGCAATAATGACAGAGGCTAAACTGGGCATAGTAGCAATTAGTGAGACGTGGTTTACCAGTAACCACACTTGGGAGACTTCAGTACCTGGCTATGTATTGTTCAGAAGAGACCAAGGTGCAAAGGGGGAGGGTAGCCCTGTATGTCAATGAAAATATCAAAGCTACAGAAATTCAGAATACACATAAGGAGCCAGAAGAACTGTGGGTCACCCTGGAAACAGGAAATGGGACAGCATAAGAACTGGGGTTGTCTACAGGCCCCCAGACCAGGGAGGACATAGACACATTACTGTTAGAAGATATACAAAACATGACAGCTAAAGGGGAGGTTCTGATAATGGAAGACTTCAACATGCCGGATACAGATTGGTCAATACCAGCAGGAACATCTGCCAGAACTAGACACATAGTGGATTCCCTTCAGGGGGAGGGCCTCAAACAACTGGTACAACAACCCACAAGAGACAGGGCTATCCTAGATCTAGTACAGACTAACAGGAAGGGATCACAGATCTTCAGGTAGAAGGTCACCTGGGGCCAGTGACCATCACATGGTATAGTTCAATTTGGCTACTACATCTAAATCATCCCATTCCAAGGCAAAAATATGGGACTTCAGAGGAGCTGACTTTGATAAGATGGCCAACAGAGTTAAGCTAGCCCTGGAAAAAGTAACACAGGTGAGGGGTACAGGCAAAGTGGGCAAGCATTAAGGATGCAATACTTGAAGCAACATCCCATTGTGTTAGACAGAAAAGGAAGTGCAAAAGAAGAAGGAAACCACTTTGGTTCTCAAATACAGTAGCAGAAAAGGTCAGAGCCAAAAGGCTGGCCTTCAGGAAATATAAGGGAACACAGCGGGATGAAGATAGGGAGGCATACCAAACTGCCCTAAAGGAAGCAGGGAAGGCAGTAAGGCAGGCAAAGTCCCAAACTGAGGAAACACTAGCATGAACAGTAAAAGAAGGTGACAAGACTTTCTATAGATACATTAGTGAAAGGAGAAAGTCCAGAGGGGGTATTCTAAGCTTAATGGAGAAAAGGAGCATGTGAGAGGAGGACCATGTAAAGCATCTATCCTAAATAGATACTTTTGCTCAGTATTTACTGAAGAGAAGGTAGGGCAGGGCCCACAGCTCAGCACCATGGACACAGGGGGGAGGGAGGTGAGCACTACTCCCTTCACAAAAGAAAGGGTCCTACAAGGACTTGCTAAGCTCAGGGTGGACAAGGCAATGGGACCTGATGGCATACATCCCAGGGTACTTAAGGAGCTAAAGGTGGAGCTAGAAGAGCCATTAGCAGAACTGTTTAGTGAGTCTCTGAGCACAGGAGAGGTCCCAGAAGACTGGAGAAGGGCTCATGTGATCCCGCTCCACAAGAGTGGTAGCAGGGAGGAGGCAGGGAACTACAAACCAGTCAGTCTTACCTCAGTAGTGGGCAAGATTATGGAGGCACTCCTTAAGGAAAGGATAGTGTAACACCAGGAATCCATGGGGCACAGCATCCAAGACAGCATGGGTTTACAAAAGGAAGGTCCTGTCAAACTAATCTCATAGATTTCTTTGACTGGGTAACCAGAGTGGTGGACCAAGGGGGAGCAGTTGATGTCGCCTACCTTGACTTCAGCAAAGTTTTTGACACTGTTCCACATAGAAGATTGATAAATAAGCTGGGTAGGCTTGGGGAGGGTCAGAAGTTGGTCAACTGGGTGGCAAACTGGTTGACGGGCAGAAAACAGAGAGTGGTGGTAAATGGTATAGTCAGAAGAGATGCAAGTCACAAGTGGGGTACCTCAGGGATCAGTCCTGGGGCCAGTCCTCGTCAACATCTTCATTAGTGACCTTGCAGATGGACTAGAGGGTAAGGCTTGTCTGTTTTCAGATGACACCAAGATCTGCAACAGAGTAGATGATCCAGATGGGGTGGGCATAATGAAAAGAGATCTGGATAAACTAGCAAAATGGTCAGAAGAGTGGCAACTGGGATTTAATGCAAAGAAGTGCAAGTTCATGCACATAGGGAAGAGAAACCCTGAAGCCACCTATAGACTGGGAGGGGAGTTGCTAGCAGTCACAAAGGAAGAAAGAGACTTGGGCATCATCATCACTGATGACCTGAAATCATCCAAGCAGACCTCTAAAGCAGTAGGTAAGGCTAGGGGGTGTTAGGGTGTATTAGTAGGGGTATCACAAGTCGTAAGAGGGAGGTAATAATCCCTCTTTACAAGACACTGGTTAGGCCCCATCTGGAGTACTGCATGCAGTATTGGAGGCCACACCTTCACAAGGACATTAACCAAATTGAGGCAGTCCAGAGAAGGGCAACCAAAATGGTGCAGGGACTGCATCAGAAGACATATAAGGACAGATTAACAGAGCTCAATATGTATACCCTTGAGCAAAGGAGGAGAGAGAGGTGATATGATCGAGGCATTCAAACACCTTGAGGGCATTAACAAGGTGAAAGAGTCTAACATGTTTAAATATAAGAAAAATAGCAGGACAAGAGGACACAGCATGAGATTAGAGGGGGGCCGATTAAGGGGGAATGTGAGGAAATTCTTTTTCACAGAAAGGGTGGTGGATGCATGGAATGGCTACCTCAAGAAGTGGTGGCTATGAATACAGTGCAGGCTTCAAACAGGCATGGGATAGGCATAAGAGAGCAATACAAATGAGTATGAATAGATAGGCCACTGACAGAGCAAAGGCCGATGGCACATTTATAAGGTAGAAAAGAAATGGCAGACTGGATGGGCCTATGGTCCTTATCTGTCATCCTTCTATGTTTCTATGTAGATTCAAAATTTGTAGGTCAGGTCCTTCTTGTATCAGCCTCTCGGTTTCTGTTTGCGTAGTCCCCATTGGCCCGTGTAGTTTTTTTTCTTTTGGTCCCTGTCTCTTCTGAAAAGAAGGCTCTTTGCTTGTGTTCTGTTGTTGCTCTTTGGATTTTTTGTTAGCATTCTCCTTGCTTCTTGAATGTCGCTTTTTATCTGTTCTGGCAAACTGCAAACTTGACCTGCCCCTACTCTGTGACCTTTGTCTTTTTCAACTTAAGATGTCATCCCTGTCGTAATCTCCTTTATCCCCATGCAGCTTGGCACTTTTTCTGTGAATTACTTCTGCTTCATGCTTCTGTAATTTATTTTTCAGCTGTTCATTGAAATCTGAGTATTCAGGACATGTTTTAAAATTTAGGGCAGTCAGCTTGGCTTGCTGAAGTTCTTTAGTTAGTTCAGAGTACTTGCTTAAATCATCCTTGATAAGTTGTTCCAGAAATATTTCCCGGAAATATTTCCGAGCAGTCACATGCTGCCTTGATCCAGTCCTCCTTAAACTGAAATTTGTCCAGTCCACTTGATGGTCCTGTTGAAATTCTAAGCCCTCTCGGTGCTTGGTCATGGTCCAGTATTCTTCCAGAGTGCTTATATGTCACTTTAATATCCTTAATAAGTAGCTTTTGTAAGTAAATGAAGGCCATTTTTTACATTTTCGTTAGCCCCATTACTATCTTCAGTGTTGTGCAATTTGTTCCTTGCTCACCAACCATCTTGCATCAAAGGTGTCTATGTTAGTCTCCTCCCACCTGAAACTGGCATCTTCTTCTGTACTTGTAGATGGATTTATATCAGTTCAGTTCAGTTCAATCTTTATAACTCATTCTCTGTTTCAAATTCCGATAAAGTAGAATGGAGTGCCAGTGCTAAGTTACCGGCCAAGTTGTTGATGAACATTAAGGCTAGAAACGTCATCCCCATGACGATTGTGTTCTGCGGCAAAATTAGCATTCACAGAAGACAGTTCAAAAGGAACTTGCAGCAAACAAACAAAGCCCAGCTGGTTCAGTTCCACAAACAAGGTGGTTTCACTACCTCGCACAGTAAGACAGTCCAAACAAAGGTAGTGGTGCGCACACGAAGGATACTGAAAGCAGGAATGACTGCAAAAAATATTTTACTTAAAGCAGTGCTTCACAAGTTTCTGCAATTGTAGAGAGTTCACAACCTCACAGGTATGGCTGCTACCCCTAGTGCCTTGATTCTCACAAGTCTTTAGTGGGCATGAGGCTACAGAGCAGGACTGCTACATTTATACAGCACTTAATTACATATTCATGACATCATTTCATTTGTTACGCACTGCCTTTTTAGCAAAAACATTTGGCAAAACTATGCTGCAAAATCAACACTTTTCAACATTACACACTTACGAAAAATACAAAAAAAATTCAGTCTCATCACCTGAGTACAGAATTAATTTAAGCAATATTTGCTGGATATGACAGCAATCAGAACCAGGCCACTGTTCTCTTTCTTTTCATTCATCACTTTGAGCATATCCAGCAATATTGCTTAAATAGTTTTGTCAAAAGTTCTTGCTAAAAACACAGTGCATAACAAATGAAATGACATCATGAATATGTACTTAAGTGATGCATAAATGTAGCAGTTCTGCTCTGTAGCCTCACCCCCACTGAAGACTCACAAAAATTAATTCGCTTGGGGTAGGAGCCATACCTGTGAGGTTGTGAACTCTCTACAATTGCTGTAACTTGTGAAGTACTGCTTTAAGTAAACTATTTTTTGCAATCATTCCTGGTGACTGAGTTAGCTTGGATTATTGAAACCAAGTCCCCTTCCCCAAAATCTAGGAGGGGGTGTCATGAGGGAGGCCCATCTTGTAAATATTGTAGTTAAGGTGACTTGGGGGTTGGGTAAGAGTTAGGGAGAGGAACAATACTTAAAACTCATTTTCACCTAGACGGCCATGTTGTATCAAGGCTAAACAATGAATAGTTTGGACTTCTAATGGGGCTACTGGAAGTAGTGAATTAAAGCATGCTGTCTGTTCCTGCCAGAGTTCCAGGAAATGGCTTATTTTGGTTTAAAAAAAAAAAAGGCATAAGTGAATGGGGGAGGGGGAAAGCAAGAACTGACTTGGTAGGGGATGGTACAGCCACAGGACTTTCCTTGACCATGTGTGAGGTCTAGTTTTTTTTTTTTCACTGACCTGAAGGGACAAAGTACTAAAGAAAAGACTGGAAACTTCAGATTCCCGTAGCTAGAGCAAAAAGTGTCAGTTTGTGGTGGGTTTAGGAACTCACGAACATACGATATTGCCATCAGAAAAAGTCCCACAGATCTCTCAAGTCTGCCTTATTGTGCAGCTCTTAGTTTTATATTACTACAGCTGCCCCAGCCCCACCCAAACCCCTCCCATCCTCTCCTTTCCCGGTCTTTTCTCCCTTTATGTTCTTAATGTCTGTACTAATCCTTCCCATGACTCTATCCCAACCCCACTTAAAGCTATCCATTGTTCTCCATTCGATTAACTCCTCTGGTAGTGCGTTCCATCTTGCCACCACTCTCTCTGTAAAGTAGTGCCTCCTCATCTATCTCCTGAACCTTCCAGCTTCAGACTGTGCCCCCTAGTGACCCTTTTCCCCCTTTTAAGTGAAACAATCCTTCCTCTTAGACTTTACTTATGCCTTTCAAGTACTTACAGGTCTCTATCATGTCCCCTCTTTCCTTTCTCTCTTCCAACGAATACATGTTGAGCTCCCTCACTCTTTCCTCATACGGCAACTTCCCCAGTCCCATGATCATTTTTGTAGCCCAGCGTTGCACCCCTTCCCGTAATCTCGCATTGTTTTTGAGGTATGGGCACCAGTATTGCACACAGTACTCCGAGTGTGGCCTCACCAGTGATCTATACAAGGGCAGGATGACCTCCTCCTTTCTAGAGGCGATCCCTCTGGCAATGCACCCCAGCATCCTATTTGCCCTTATTGCCGCCCTCCTATACTGCTCTGATACCGTCATATCCCCTGTGACTATTACCCCAAGGTCCCTTTGCCAAATTTAACTTCAGTCTTACTTTAGTCATGAGCCAACAATATTAGGAAGCACATGCCAAATATCAAAACAAAAATGTAGACAGAATCTCCTCAAGCACTGCTAGCAAAGTAAGAAAAAATGGCTAGTGAGTTTGACCATGTAAAAACTAGAAAAATGGTGTGATTCACCTTTATTGAAAACTACCTGTGTCTTCCAAAGCTACATCTTCCACAATATGTCAAATATAATAAAAGCAAATATAATCACATTAATTAAACCTTACTATGAAAAACTTCTATTCTTATTCTATTTCAAGATACATTTACATATTACAGAGAAGTGTGAAACAAAATTTCACAAAATCAGTAAGTCAATTATATGCATTTTTTCAAAATTAACTTTTCCTATATTTTTACACAGCAAAGAACATATTGTTAAGATTGCAGATGCAATGCATACAACAAAATAACAAATAACCTCAATAACTATAATGAACCCATTTCTCAGTTGCAATGAATGGGGTGCAAAATGGGGGCAAACAGCACCACCACACATTGCGGCTATACACAGAAGGCTGTCTTAATCCTGGAGGGGAGAATCCTCCCCCCCCCCCCGAGTAAGGCAGACTGCAAATAAGTGTCTCCCAGTGTAACTGAATGGGTTTGCATACACTAACAGCTAAATTGTGATGACCATAGACATGTGTTTGTGTGGCACTGCAGCAGTTGCATGGCACCGAGCCATGGACAGAGGCCATATGTGGAGTCTGACTTCACCTTCTCAAACATTCTAGCAGACGGCTCACCCCTGACCGGGGTCCTCGGTGGTCTTAACCTGAGAAGCCTTCTGAGACCTGCCCGGAAGGTCAGGCTTTATGACCAGAAGTCACAGAACAAGGCATCTATTCTGGCTCCTGCTGGTGACCCTTGTGCTAGCAGGGGACACAGAACTAAACCCAGGACCGTCACTCCAGTCCACACCTATACTGGCAAGCTGGTCGGCGGTAAAAGGGCTGAAGGTAGCCCATCTTAATAACAGAAGTCTGCTGCCAAACCTGACGGAACTTCACGTCTGGGTAACTCGTCACAGTCCAGACATTCTTGGCATTACAGAAACCTGGCTGAAACCTTCCACCCCAAACTCTATATGTGCCTTCCCTGGTTATGACCTCATCCGTCGTGATCATCCAGGAAGAAAGAGAGGTGGTGGTATCCTGGTCTACTACAGGAGCCATTTTAACCTATCTGCCCTACCTCATCAACAGACAGTGCAGTCCCACCTGTGAGACACTGTACACGGTGCTGTTACTAGGGATGACAAAAAAAATACACTTTGTATACGCCTACAATCCTCCAAAGGGAGGCATAGAGGTGCTGACTGGCCTCCTTGACACAATTGGCACAGTAGCACGGCAGAATGAGCTAATCATTCTGGGTGACCTCAACCTCAGTTGGCTGGGTGGCAACACCAAAGCCTTTGAACCGTCACTTGCTGGTCTCTCACTGACACAGCTTGTCGAGGATCCTACCAGATGCTCTACAAATGGTGGTAAGAGCTCCCTTCTGGACTGGATCTTGACAAATAGACCTGATAGGATCAGCTCATCTGGTATCCTACCTGATTCTATCTCTGATCACTTCCGGGTGTACTGTGTCTGGCGGATCCTACTTCTGAAAATACCCCATAAAATTATCCAGATCAGAGACTACTCTAGGTTTGATCTGCCCTCCTTTCAAAATGATATCAAGTACACTGACTGGTTGGCAGTATGGAATGCTCAGGACTCCACATCCACTGTCAGTCACCTCCTCATCTCGTTAAGGGCCCTGCAGGAGAAACATGCCCCCCTCATTGGATGGAGGGTGAGGGAAATGGCTACTAAATGGCTTCATGGTAGTCTCCTGGCCCTCCTCAACACCAGAGATAAGTGCTGGGCCAAGTTTAAGGCCACGGCTGACCAGACTATCTTTCAGAGATACAGGAAACTTAGAAATGAGTGCAAAAAAGAACATAAGGATAGCCAAGAGTAAGTTCTGCAAATCTGCGTTACTTAACTCGGCTAGGGATCAAAGGAGGTTCTGGAGGAATATGAAACATGTTGTGAGTGGTACACAGAGCGTTGAGTCCACTGATATGATAATTGAAGGTTCCAGCTGCAACAACTCGGAAACCATTGCCAACTCCTTCAATCATTATTTTTCTGATCTGTCCGAGTATACTTCGACATTCCCCAGTGGTGGCGGTGTCAGTGGCAACCAGCCCATAGCACCATCATCACCCCGCCCACCCTTTCTGTTCAGGGCAGTGGTGGCTCAAGAGGTGCAGAAACTGCTAGCTGGACTCTCACCCTTCTCAAGTGCTGGCCAAGATGACTTGGAACCAAAGCTCCTCAGTCTCGGTGCCCCCCTGGCTTGCCCCTCTGGTGGCACACATCTTCAATCTGTCCCTGTCAACTGGAGTTATCCCAGACATATGGAAGGTTGCCAGGGTAGTCCCAATCCTTAAACAGGGGAACCCTAAACTGATAGAGAACTATCACCCCAGATCCATCCTATCCGTGGTTAGCAAACTTCTGGAGAAAGTTGTGGCAGGGCAACTCTCAGAGTACTTACAGGCATATGACATAATGTCTCCTGTACAGCATGGATTCAGGAAGGGTCATGGTACCTCCTCAGCCCTAGTTACTGTTTCATCATGGATTAGGGAGGCCATGGACCAAGGCAAACTCTCGGGGGCTATCTTCATAGACCTCTCGAAGGCGTTTGACCTGGTCGACCATGCCATGCTATCAACACAGCTTAGATCAATTGGACTATCCACTGCCACTCTCAGTTGGTTCTCCAACTACCTACATGGTAGAATGCAGTGGGTTAAATATGACAAAGAGCTCTCGGGTCCCATCCCAGTAACAATGGGGGTTCCCCAAGGCTCCGTCCTTGGACCAATGCTCTTCTCCATTTTCGTTAATAATCTCCCCACAACCGCTGCTCACTGTAAACCAATTCTCTATGCAGATGATCTGGTCATCCTGTCTCACTCCCCAGAGGTGGGGGTCATTAACAACCACCTGAGTGATGACCTAAGAAACATTCAGACATGGATCCTGAACCATAAGCTAGTCCTTAATCTAAAAAAACCCAGGCCATGCTCTTTGGGTACCGGGCTAAGACTAAGGCTTCCCCGGTGCCGTTCTGTGTTTCCGGTAAGGGAGACATCCTGATCCCAATCACGGACAATTTCAAATACTTTGGTGTAACATTGGACCCACAGCTTGACCTTGGCCACCAAATCCAGAGGACATGCAAAACTGTCAACTGCAAACTGGGTCTGGCTTACAGAGCAAAAAATAACCTCACGCTGGCTGCACGTATTGCTCTTGCTAGAGGTATGCTCCTCCCCTCACTATGTTATGGGCTCCTGTTGTTTGCCAGCACCACTAAGGCCCATCTCTCTAGGTGGTCGACGGCCTACAACAATGTCTGCCACTTAGCCCTAGTGGCCCCCCGGCTCACTCACCACTGTGATCTCTACAATAACTTAAACTGGCTCTCGCTCTCAAAGCACATTGACTTTGTCCTTGGTTGCTTCACAGGAAAGGTCCTCAACACAGGCACCCCTCCAGGGGTGGCAAGTTTGCTGGCCCAAACTGTTCCCTCATCCTATCACCTTAGGTCTCAGGGATCTGCCACACTCAAGGTACCTGTGACTCGGACTCAAATGGGTGAAAGAGATTTTGCAGCATGTGCCCTCAAACTTTGGAACACCTTCCCAGCCCAGGTCCATGTTGCCCCCTCTCAGGGCAGCCTGCGTTCCTCCCTATGGAACCATCTCAAACTCGGATCGGCCTGTGGGTGCCAAAACCCCCCGTGACATATGTTAGCACTTAGCATTCATGCATAACAGCTGGCTCTTAAGATGATAGTTTTGTACTTGCTGCTACCAATCCTTACCTTGTACTGCTCCAAAACTGGCACACACTGCTTACTCTGCTGTACCTATTCTAACTAAATGTGCCTCATATGCCTTGTACTTTGTGTATTCTACATTATGATGTTCGCACGTGACATGCGAGTTTGTTTCTTTCTAACTTGTACCTTGTTGTCTCATGACGTGTAATCTTTTCCTAATTATGTACCATGTTGTCCCAAATGTTTAAGTATGTAATTTCCTGTACTCTCCCGGGTCGTACCTGAAAATAGGCAAATTGTCTTGTCTAGTGTACTTACCTGGTTAACAAAAGCTAAATAAATAAATAACTAAATAAAACAGGCGATACTGCCTTAGTCATCCCCTTACCAAATGACCCATGCCTTTTGGCTCGGTTTAGGGTTACAGTGTTCATATTTATTGTGGCATCTTGTGACCCACCTGGTAATCCAGTTTTCCCCATCCAAACCCCAACCCAATACTGTCCGTAACATCTAATAAGAACCCCCCAGGTCCTGTCCTCTGTGTGGTTTCTGTTGCTCTGATCCCTCTCTCTCTATCCACAGCCAGGTCCATGGTTTCTGGTTGCACATTAGCAGCACCCTTACTGCCTATAAAGTTGTGACCACAAATGTGAGGGTTGCCATGATTGCTTGAGTCTGGCCCTGTGGACCATTTACATGGCACCCCCACCCGTTCTTTTCCATGAAAATTCAAAAAGTGACTTGCAAATATGTGGGAGTAGTATGCGAACCTTTGAGCATAGCTTAGGGGGAAGTCAAGCAAGGGATCAACACCAAAGTGCAGTGCAAGCACTTTTACGCCGCTCCCTTGTGACTGGGAATTGAGCCCAGTATTTTTATTTATTTTTTTAAAAGTTGGTAACCAGGAAAGGCAGACTGAGCCAAGACTTGTTTCCAGGTGTGACATGGGGAGGAGTGGGTTACAAATACAGAGGGCAGAGACATCACAGTTCTAAACAACTTCAGGATGAAAGTATAGTACTCTAAGAAAAATAATTTTATCCGCATATAGGAAATTGAATAAAAACACCATGCAGAACAGATCTGATGTATATCAAGAATCGACGCATGGAAATGCAAAAAAAAAAAAAAAAAACACAAATGTTACCAGTAACATTTGCTACACTGGTTTCCAGGACACTTCTTGCCCACCTGATAACACAGTTCCTAAAATACAATATACTGTTAGAAAGGGCAACTAATAAGCTTAAAAAATGTAGCTGTTCTTACCCCAGGGGTCCTTTAGTATCAGTAACTATAGCAGTTAACTGCATAGCTAGCACTGCCCTGGAGGTGGAATATATGGTAATGAGATTTATGAATTAGCCAATCAGATTGAAGCTATGGAATGTGCTGAGCAGTTAGAGGGAAGGAGGCTTCTTAATTTTTTCTCTGCTGGACTGAGCAGCACTGCCTCTGAGGTGCTCGCTCTCCTGGCAAGAAAAGGTTATTTTTTCTTGAGACAGGTAGCTAGTTCCTAGTTTCTTACAAATTTTAGTGCAGTGAGTATTTTTATTTAGGTTTTAGCGGTTCCCGGGAACCACGGTTTTTCTCTCTGATCTGCAGGTCCTCGCGGTTCCCATTTTCTTTATTTTTATAACACTTTACGATATTGCGTATAGTATTTCTGTGGCTCCCTGTTATTATTGTTTATTTTTTATCACGGTTCCCCTTTTTAAGGTAACTGACAGTTTTATAAATTTTTTACCTCAGAAAAGTCGTGAGGGAACTGACCAATGGACCTTTGATTTAAATGGCTCAACATTCTTTTTAGGGGTTTTCTGTTAATTGGGCGTGTCAGAAACCCCAAAGAAAAGGACTGGACCCACAGGTTTTAAAAATTGCTTGAACTGCCGTATAATTTTAGCTAAAGTGGCCTGTGTTTAAAGTGTTTAGGTCCAGATCATTATTGTGTTCTTTGCTCCAAAAGCTATTTCAAAACTTTGAGAAAGAAAGCAAAAAGGC
Organism: Neoceratodus forsteri; assembly: GCA_016271365.2. Lineage (NCBI taxonomy): Eukaryota > Metazoa > Chordata > Ceratodontiformes > Ceratodontidae > Neoceratodus > Neoceratodus forsteri. The sequence goes on along the minus strand of CM057455.1, from coordinate 414,105,389 downwards.
TTAGAGAAATGGTGGAAGATGGGTATCATCTGGTCCCAAGCATAGACCCAAGGCTACCGATGAGGGGCCTATAAAAAATAAAAATAATTCAGGTGCTGATGAGGCATCTTTGATGTCTAAGCCTAGTACAGGTGCTGATGACGTGCCTTTAAAAACAAAGAACACTAAGCCTGGCACTGATGAAGTGTCTTCAAAAAATAAGGCTAAAGAGGCTGATGAAGTTCCTAAATCAAAAAGACAACCTGATCAAGTCACTGATGAAGTGGCATCAAAAAGATATGCAAGGAAAAAAATCCTGTTGCACCTCCAGGCGATGCCATTAATGAGGGTGCAAGGGAAAAAGCATAATGATAAGCCAAAAAATACTGAAACTCAGGAGGGCAGCCCTCAAGATTTTCAAGGGGACTTTCCCTATATGGAGTATATGGCAAAAGCCTGGCACCTTTATCAAACTATCTAGGACATGGGTTCTATTTTCTGTGCCTCTGATTTACCTAGACAAACCCCTTCTAATGTTCCCTCTGCTGTAGGGGCTGATGAAGGGGATGATGATGATGACTGTTATGAGCACCCTGATGACACCTCTGAGGGTGAAGCCCCAGAATCAGATGTGTCTCCTGATCCAAATTTTGGGGCTTCTGACCAGGAGGATCATTCCTCTCCATTTTATTTCCTGCAACACATGGCAGACACTCTTGATCTCGCCTCTCAAGAGTCCAGCCGAGATGAGGAGGAAGACCAGGACTATAGAGAGATGAAAGGTCTTCTCCGTTCTAAGAAATTGGTTCTCCCTATTTATAAACTCTTCAGGAAGAACACTATGAAAATTCTTCAAAACTCCATTTCGGTACAATGGGTCAAAAAAAGGGCTGACAAGAAATACCAGTTTTCAAAAACTGATACTGAATTTCTGCTTGTGCACCCAAGTCAGAGTGGTGCAACAGGCAGCATGTGATAAAGCTGGAGTTCCACTTTCTTCCCAGCCACCAGAAAAAGATTCTAAGAGACTGGATTTCATGGGGAAAAAAGACATGTACTTCAGCCTCTCTCCTTCTTCGCCTGGACTCTTATATGGCTTATACAGCCAAATATCAGAAGGCTGTGTGGAACTCGGTGTTGGCAATTGTTAAATGAGGTTCAGATTCCATGGCCAAAGTTTTAGTGGAAACAGCTAAGACAGCTCTGGAGGCCACTAAACACCAGTTCCACATGGCAGGTGATAGTAATGATGCTGCCTCGGGGGTTATGGCCCAGGCTATTTCCCTGAGGCGCTTTGCTTGGCTCAGGTCTGTAAATCTGTCACAAGACACTCAGTCCAAAGCTATGGACTTCACTTGTGACAGAAATCTTCTCTTTGATTCCAGGACTGAGGAGTATATGAAAAAGGTTGACAAGTACAAGGCAACCTATCAGAGCAACATTAATAAGACTAGGCCTCAGGGGGCCCACAAACCTCAACATACTTTTAAAGTAGCAGTAAGACATGATAGAGCATGAGCTAGGATGAGATAACCGTATGCCCAGAGGTGTAGTGAGGCCTAACACCGTAAGACTTACAGTCCCAGGAAGTGTGGCCATCTCAGTCCAACTCGCACACTAGAGTGTCATATTTCATTTATAAAATAGGTTTTATAGTAAAGAAATGTAGATAGACTATAGATTAGCAGTTAATTCAAAGTTTTGTTTAGGCATAGTGCTTCTTTTTATATTTACTTGCGCGAGCAGCACACAAGAAACATATTGAGGTAATAGAGCATTGTAGAGGTGTGGCAGTGTTGTGGTCAATCCAGCAAATGCTTTAATGGGTGTGTCCGTCAGCCACCAATTAATGCTGGAGCTGCTGATAACGGCAGTTTCAGAGTGAGTGCTGCACTTGAAAGAAATCTGCTGCTGCAATCGAGGGCAGTTTTGTCATTGCAGCAGCAGTCCCCACTCCTTCCCAACCAGTCACACAGCAGGACAACAAATTAGCTCCTCCTACTGCTGCTGCCTGCCCCGCAGCCTCTGTGAAATCTGCCATTGCAATCAGGGGCAGTTTTGTCATTGCAGCAGCAGTCCCCCCTTCCTCCCAACCAGTCACACAGCAGGACAACAAATTAGCTCCCTCCTACTGCTGCTGCCTGCCCCGCACCCTCCATTCTCCATCCCCTGCTGACATCAGGGTGCTCAATCCTCGTATCAGCATGTATCTCCCCCTCTCCCTATTAATCTGACACACTGGGAGCCCACTCCAGTGTGCCATAAACTAATTATTTGAAGTTTCTGACACCAGGATGCCCACTCCCAGTGTCGAATGTGTGCCCCCCCATGCCCCTATGTTCTCAACTGACTTCAGGGTGCCCAGTCCCCAGGTCAGCATTGATCTCCCCCCAGTACTCTGGCACACTGGGAGCCCACCCCAGTGTGCTAAAATCCATTTTGTAAAATTTCACCTGTAAAAAAGAAAACAGTCCTACGACATATATTTTTTTTAAACCTGAAAAAAAAGAAAACGGTCCCTTGTCATTCTTGCCAGCCCCATGCCCCCAACCCACACCTTCCCTCTATGCACCCCACCTCCCCACACCCCCCCTCACCCATACTAACCTCCAAAGGTCAGAAGCACTGATCTTCTACGGACTGGGAACATGTCTGCACTCTTCAAAGACCAACCAGGAACTGAAGAAATGACAGTAAGCCCTGTAATGGCAGTCAATGGGGGTGGGGTTCAATTTAGGTTGATATCTCAGCCAATTTTTGGAGTTTTGGTTCCACATTTTCAGCATGGGGTTCTTGGGACCCCACCTTGGGAACACTGTCATTTCGTTTCTCGTCCCAAAAGATTATGTCGTGGTCGCTACATGACAACACCTTTCGGAACCAATTAATGAAATGACAGTGCCACTGTTCTTAAGGTGGGGTCACAAAAAGCCCTTGTTGCAAATATGGTGAAAAAAATCAAAAACATGACTGCTTTATGAGCATCCATTGTGCAGTTTCTGCACACACTTGTAACTTCATCAGTTTTTAATATTTTCACTCCAAATTTCCAACATTGCCATTTTTTCACACCCCCTTATGTACAGCTGTCATTTTTCACATCCTTCCTGAAATGTGTTTTTGCACCTGTGGTGCAGAACGGTGTGATCACTGTGTGAAATCAACTTTCGGGATAGATTAACAAAATTCTAGTGCCGCTGTTCATGAGGGGAGGTCCCAAAAAGATCACGTTGAAAATTTGGTGAAAACATTCCAAAAAATGACTGCGTTACAAGCATGCATTGCACAGCTTCTATGCACTTTCATGACTTTGACACTTTTTCATATTTTCAATCCAGATTTTCAACACTGCAATTTCTTCACACCTCCTCATGAACAGTATAGCTGTCATTTTTCACATCCTGCCTGAAATGTGTTTTCATACCTGTGGCTCTGAATGGCACGCTCGCTGTGTGAAATCACCTTTTGGGATGAGTAATGAAATGATACTGCCACTGTTCATGAGGTGGGGTACTAAAAAGCCCATGTTGAAAGTGTGGAGCAAAAATACCAAGAAACGCCCAGGGCATTAGGGTTTCCAACCATAATGCCCATCCTGTACAGATGGAAAGGTGTTGGGGGGGTGATTTGGGGTTATCGGTCGTACTGCTCACCTCATTCCACCACACCCCCACCCTGCAGCCACTGCCAGGTATCAACATGTGCCTTGGGGTTTTCGGCCCCTAAAATTCACCCCGTTCTCCTATACTGCACCCATCTCAGCTTATTTTCTTATGGAATGGGATGAGTGTAAGGGCCGAAGACCTCAAGGCACACTGTAACACTTGTCGGTGTCTGCAGGGTGGGGTGAAGTGGAATGGCATGAGTGTTATGGCTGACAACCCAAAGGCACACCCCCAACTCCTGTCAGTCTCTGCAGGGTGGGGGTGGGGTTTGACGTTACTTCAATACTTCATTGCCATTCCTATTATGCATTTCTCTAACTCCTGCACTACCAATGCCATTACCAGCAAGCAAACATTTGGCATTCACAAATGCTTGTTAAGACATGAAACTGTTCCAAAACCTACAAATGTGAAAGTGAAGATGTGCTGTGCCCACTATTATATGTGGCAACTGGGTAGGATGGCACTGGTACTCTTTTTCCTCTCTGAATCAGACTGTGGTAAGAGTACTGGTGCCAGCCTGTCTCTGCCAATCAGCAGCCAGCATTCTTTGTACATATTTTATAAATTATATATGATACGTGTGTTCAGAAAATCTGAGAAGTAGCACTTGGAGTGAAAAAACCTTTGCAGTAGCCTGGATAGATGTTAATCCTTCATGATGTGGGCCCTTTGAACAAACAAACAAAGCTGCAATAGAACAAAGCCCCTGCACTTCGACCATGTAGGTCTTCCTCAGGGGGGCGTAACCCAGACCAAACAAACATACACTTATAAAGGAAATCCTTAAAGGCACATTAATGACAATAATTAATACAAAGACACCCCTATTAATATACTGTGAGTCGATAAATGTGATGAAAAAGTATATAAAGACCTATACCATATTCCCTTATAGAAATAAACTAATAAACAAGTAAATTCATTTACTTTTGAAAATTATTAGGGTCCTATTATTGTAAAGATGTTTTTTTACCCTGTAGCGGTATCTATCAGTATTTAATTAGCACAGGGCAAAAAGGTGGACTCTAAATACTCCAAATCAAATCATCAAGCAGAGAAGTCAATTTCATTCCATGTTTAAACTCTTCATTAAAAAGTATGCACTCAGGTAGAGATGATGCCATATATTCTGTCTTAACGTATCTTTATTATAAGTAAAAATGTCATTACAAGATAAACAAGATTTAGTAGTTGCCGTATTGGTCCTGTAGCATAGATTCAGAAGATATTGATCGGATTGGTCGATAGATGCCGGTCATCAGCATCGTGCGTTTGGCTGATTGAATTGAAGTTCCTTTCTCAGAAGCCCGCGCAGCTATCAGCAACTAAACATGAGCTCTGAAGAAGGACTGGTTGGTCCAAAGCTAGAGCACTTTGTTCTTGTTGTTACATCTATGTTGGTCCATTAAAAGGTATCAAATCATTTGCTTCTGGATCTATAAGATAAACAAGAGACATTGTAATATATTTTGTAATGTGCCAGCTTTGGGTTTAAGGAACCAAACAGATCGGAAAAGACACATCTGAAAAAACAAAACCCTCCCCTGGGTGCACCAGTAACATGTAATGAGATCTAAAACTGAGTTCTTCCTACAACCAAACCCAAATGTGGTAATCTGAAATATACAAACCTAAAAAAACTGTTCAAAAGTCTTCACAACTTTCGTGGGTACTGTTACATCCCTATATTAACTACTGAGAAAGTGTAAGTTTTAAAAGTATAGCAATTCAGGAATCTGACGATAGATGCTAGGCTGGGAAATCTCTCAGAGTGCGTTATCTGCTCCTTCCAGTCCGTCAGTGTGATCATGTGGGACTGGGTTCTCTACTTCCTCATGAACCTGTGCATTGGCCAAAATATTCTAAGTGTCCCACCTACCCTACTAGCCTGAGAGTTTTTCTAAGGTGAGCCTTAGCTTATCTGTCAGCTCCTCTATTCTTTCAATATTCTCCGCTCTAGAAACCCAGGATTCAAATGAGGGAGGGTCTGGCTTTAACCAACTGGCTGTTACTTCTTTCTGTGCGGAATGGCACAAGATCTGCAGGATCCTTTGCTGCTTGAGGTTCCCAGGTTCTGCATCCCAAAGCCCTAAGATCATGGTTATTAAATTCAAGGAAGGAGTATCTGGGTCTGCCAATCTTATTTGCATTCCTCATGTACTCTGGAACAAAAGCCTACTAGCACTGGACATTTCCCAAAAATGTGGAAGTGCGATCTGGTCTGACCACATCCCCGCACATATGCATTGATAAATGTGATGAAGAAGTATATAAAAACCAATACCATATTCCCTTATAGAAATAAACTAATAAACAAGTAAGTTCATCTACTTATTTATTAGTTTACAACACAGGTTCAAAATGTCCTGTTTAAAATGTGTTGTAATTGTTGGTGTTTGGAGAAAAACGGACAATACACTTTCATCTGAATTCTCTCCAACCCATCAAGGCTGGACCCTCCAGCCTTTCTCCCAAGTCTGGTTGCATTTTTCCCTCTGCGATGGGAGATCTTCCTGGACTAAAAGTCTTCACTATTCATTAACAATATTGGGACTATGCTGGAAGCACTAAAACCAATGGGAGCCAAAACATTTCAGGAGGGCCGGCACAGAGGTAGGACCACACACATGCGGCCCTGCAAAACTGGCTCACACCCGTATAGGCTTTCTCAGCTTTGACACTCCAGTCGCCTCAGTTCCTTTTTTCCCCACCATCGAATGTGCTTGGTTCCATGTGAAAACTGCAATACCTTTATAGTGCCAGGAAATACAGTGAGGGAAATATAGCTAGTTGCAATATCGCTACAGTACATCCTAGCGATATGCATTAGCGATACACTGTGTTAATGGCAAATGGTTACCTTGCTTGTCCTCGTTTGTCCAGATCATCCGTGGTGCTCCGTTTTCACTTGTTGAGCTTCCTGTTTTCACTACCATCATGCACAGAACTTGCTCCTCCCACATTGGCAGTTTTAAATGTAGAGGTGCAGAGTCTTGGTTACCTGGAGGAGTGTAGTAGCACTGTATGTACAGCTGTGTATGTGCTTATGTCCTCTTGCAAAAGCAGCTCATGTGCATGCGTTTTCACAAAATTGCAGGAATTGGGGTATACACTTAAACTGGCCACTACCGTAATGGACTTCAAGAAGTCGGCTTGGAAGGCATTCAGCTCTGCCTTTCCAGACACAGAAATTAGAGGATGTTTTTTCCATTTCGCTCAGGCGGAGTGGCAAAATATACAAAAATATCCAGATATCCACGAAAAGTATTGTGATGATCCAGATTTTGCCTTGCCCCTTAGAATGCTACTCTCCTTTGCATTCGTGCCAGCAGGTGATGTGGTGGACACCTTTGACGAGATGAGAGAATGGGAGTTCTTTGCAGCTAATGAGGAGTTAATAACTCTGCTGTTAGACTACTATGAATCTGCATGGGTGGGAAGGCTCAGAGGCTGTGCTGGTCATAGAACAGCTGCTTTTCAACCAGACAAATGGAATTGTTATGAAGCCACCATCAAAGGGTTAGCACACACAAACAATGCGGTCAAGGGTTGGCATCGCGGGTTCAACTCCCTCCTCGGTGCATGTCATCCAAGCATTTGAAAATTAATTGAATTCTTGCAAGAAGAGCAGAGGCTAGCCAAGCTGAAGGTTGAGCAAATGGTGTCTGGTGTTGGAGTATGTCCTCAAAAAAAAAAAGTACAAGGATATGAATAGTAGAACTGAAGCAATCGTGGCTCAGTACTCAGAAAGGAGCAGATATGACTATCTGCGTGGATTGGCGTATAATTTTCAGTTTAAGATGTAAGCAGATCTAAAACAAGAATAATGTCCTGGACATAGATTTTGTTGCTTTATCAATAAAGGCTGAGTTTTAATGCAGAAACAGCTTGCAATCATTGTGATTGTGTTTTTTTTTTTTTCCAAACACAGAAGTCGCTATTTTGACATGCTTTATGTGCTGAGCCATGATTGCTGGTAAACTCCCATCCTCTGCTGCTGCTTGCTGATGCTTGGGGGTATTTTGACATCTCGCTGTTATGCCATCTCACTAATGTTGGTTGTCATTTCTGCATTAATTCACTGTTATTGGTGACACACTATTATCTGTAGGTCACTAAAGTCACACTCGCTATTTTCTAGTTGCTATAATCCACTCGCTATTTTTACTGCGCTAATATCACTGGATACCATGTGGTTCAGCTCACCTGCTGGGAATCAAACTTCACATCTATACAGCAACAGCTTTTTTAGTCACTTAGTTTTGTTTAGTATTATTGATTTTGTTATTTAAAAAAAAAAAACTTATTTTCTGAAGAAGACTGTCAGCCTATCATTGACGGAGCTGACCATGGATGGTATCAGGATGATAGGGAGACTTTGCTGGAAAGTTGCTCTGGCAGTGGAGCTGTGTCCAATCCACCAAACTTTCGGGGGGGGGGGCAATGGGCAGTTCAGTGCTCCGGAGGGAGGACCATTCTCCTGAAAGCACAAAAAGAAGCGGGTCTGTGCCTGATCCCGATTGGGGACCTGGTGCCACTCAGCATTTAGTTCGTCTTCATCCCATCAGCAGAAAAGGAGATGGTACCACTCAAGGTCGCCCCCTGGCAGGTCTGCTATGGAGTCTTCGATTGTGAAGAGCTGTAGATACACCTCGATCCCCCCAGGGTCCCCGGTGGTCTCCGTTTTCAAGGGCCAGGATTCTCAACATCAGAGCCCCTCTTTGTCCTCTGATGGGGTTTACGGTGGGTAGTTTCACCACTGAGCCACTCCTATGGAGCAGTGGGTACAGCATCTGTCTCATTTGCCCTTGCCTGTGGACCTGGTTCCAGGGCCTTCGGGTCTTATGGTTGCTGGGCCATGGTGGGGCAGGATGTGCATTCAGTGTCAGGGACAGAGAGTTTCCCTCTCTGGTATCAACACCTCTGATGAGGGTTCCACGTGCCTACCCCCATCACCAAGTTTTCACGCAAGGGCCGGCACAGGTACCCTTTTCTTCTAGGTCTGACAGGGTTTCAGTTTCATTGGTGATGTGGCAGTGCCGGGTTCAGTGCCACGCATGACGTTGACCTTGGTGCTGTGCTCGACGTCAACCTTGGCGACGCATACAGTGTTGACCTCGGCACTGTGAGTGGTGTCGACCTTGGAGCCACATGCGGCATCAACCTCTGTGCCATGTCTGGTGCCAACTATTTCAGCACTGAGTGCTTCAGTGCTATGCATGGTGCAAAGTTTTTCAATGCTGATTCATGTTTCGGTGACTCCTCTGTTTCTTTCACCTGGACTAAACTTCAGTCTAACAGGATTGGTAACTGATTTCTCAGGCGTGGAGGTAGAATATGATGAGTGTGATCCTGACCTCATTTATTTTGATGGCATCAAGGAGGACTCAGTTTGTGACCTGGAAAGCAAGCCTTCTGTTTCAGTGGAATCCTTAGTCAAAGACCTTGCTTTTGAGGCTCTTAGGAATGTAGGATTGATCCTGGGTCTCCAAACCTTCTCTGTGGATCCAGAGAGGCTCTTGTGCCTCAAGTTCCTTCATGTTCCTAACATTCCTACAAACTTTATGCCCTCTGTGCCCCCCTCCTTTGAGACCTTGTCAGAAGCAGTGTGGGCCATGCCAGCGTTTATACTTTTTGTGGCCAAGGCCACAGATAGACAGTATGGAAAGACCCATCTTCCTGTATGTATCTTCACCATTCATTATTGGTGGATATACGCCAGAGGTACTATGACCCCGTGGTAGCTTTCAGCTTACAATTTTGTTTTTGTTTGGGGGCAGAGCCGGCATCGTGGCCGATGCCACCCTCAAGGACAATGCACAGGTGCTGCACAAGCGTCAACCAGTAACCAACGCTGACTCCTTCCTCACCTCAGTTTTGTTCTTCCCTCCATCAAGAATGCACCTCATGGGAGCTGAAGAGCAAGCTGCATTATTCATTATTGTTTGAAGCCACCAATGTTCTGTTTGTTACTCGAAGTAGTAGAGCTGCAAATGGGTGTGAATGTCCCCTTTTGCTTTTATTTTATTGTATTTTATTTCTACAGTAGAGTCTGTTCTTTGTTTTATTTAATTTTGTGTGCAGCTGATCATGTCCTATTCTGGGCCTAAATTAAAATCTAATGTGGGATGTGCCCCTATGCTTCGGGGCCCCTATGGCAAGTCCGTCTCCATAATGGAGCACCATGATCGATGCCTTAATTGCCTGAGCCCACAGCATGACATGGACAACTGTGATACATGCTTCTTCATGGACCGCCGGATCCTCGAAATGCACTTGTTGAAGGTAGGTCAGAAACTTCCTACCTTTGGAGGGCACCATTGCTCCTGGAACACCATGGGAAGAACTCTGGACCCTTCCCCTGGGTCACCCTCTGTTACTATACGTACCAGAGGGCCATGAGCTGTCAATGGTGCTGGCCTCACTGGTGCATCTGGTTCACTAGAGGAGTTGGGTGGACAGTTAGCCTCCTCTGGGAGGGGGTCGTTGAGCACCCCTCTCAGTTGTCGGCCTCCATGGAGCCATGGCCACCCCTGGAGTCATGATCGGAGCTACATGCTGGATCTGAACTGGTGGGGCCCTTGACTCCATCCGCCGGTTCTGCTCAAGTTCCTGGCACCATTCCCGGAGCTAATGAGCAGGGCGGTGCTGAAGGTACAGCGTGGCCTTAGTTCGGTGCTGTGAGTGGTGCCAAACCCGGTAGGGTATGAGGGGTAGCCTCTCTCCCGGTTGCCCTGGGTCTGTCCCAAACTGGTCGCACCCCCCCCGAGGATCTCTCGGACTCTGAAGAGCCTCGCCACCCTACAAGACCTAGCAGCACAATTCTGAAGGCCTCTTCTCCTCTTCTGACTGTCTCTGTCTCTGGGGCCACCATCTCTGAGTCCTCTAGTGCCGATAGCAGTGCTGGGGACTTTCATGGTGCTGTGGGACAGGGCAGCCCCTCCTCCGGTGCTGTGAAACCAGGCAGCGCTATCCCTGGTACCGTGGAAAAGGTCAAATCCATCCCTGATGCCATAAAGAAGGGCGGCACCGATGATAGAGTGAGGTCAGGAGATGGTGCCGGGTCTGGGGATGGCACCACTCCTGATAACCAAGTCAGAGGTTGGCAATTCTGTGGAGGCCAAATCCTGTGCTGAAGCTGAGAGCAGCACAGATTCTATTACCTTTTTAGGGGCTAACTCAGTGGTTGTCATGGCAGGCTTGCAGACACCTGTGGCTCCTCCAGTGTTGCCCCCCTTGATACATCAGGGAGGGATGAGGGGCAGGTCTTTTTCTCAGGGAGGAGGTCTTGCGAGTGCCTGGGATCACCTGGGGGTCTTCTCTCAGAGCTGCTGGTGGCTCTGGAAGGAGCTGCAGTGCCAATCTTTCATGTTTTCACTCTCCTCAGTGGTGCGGATCTGGATCTGGTGGGGTAAGGGGCCACCTGCAAGGGCCAGACCGACCCCAGTCTCCTCACTGTGGGGCTTCTTCCTTAGGGCACCACTCAGGTCACACCTGCATGGTTGTGTGAGCTTCTGTGGATTCTTTGTGCAGACCCACCCTTCAGGAGGGGTCGTGTGAATGTTCCTGAAGCTCTACTAGGGATCCTCCTCTGGCTCACCAGTCTTCTCCTCCTCCTTCTTCGGATCCTCTGCCTCACCCTTCTGCTCTCCCAGGCATTTTGGGTTCTACGGGGTCCCTGTCGTGGGACCATTTCAGAGGCTCAGCTGCTTCTTTCCCTTACTATCCTAGAACTCTGGACCAGGTCATTTTTAAACCAGAAACCCCTGCTGCACCCAGATCTGAATCAAGTTGCTCCACCTCCTCATCTTCCTCCTTTGAGGAAGAAGACTCTTTGGTCCACTAGTCCTCAGACGCTGACATCACCAGCTATCAGCAGTTCTTCTTAAGGTTTCTGGAGGCACTCCACATTTCCCATTTTGCAAGTTGCAATCCTGCCGATATGACATGGGCTGTCCTGGGAAACTTCTTCTCGGAGAATGTGATCAGTCCCCCATGGCCTGTTCCTTTTCTGGAAGTGTCCCATCAAGTCTGGCAGTCTCCCACTACCCCCTGTCCTGCTCCGAGGGACTGCCAGCGCAGATATCATGCCCTTCAGTGATCTCCAGGCACCTTGCTTCATCCCACTTTGGGGATAGCATTACTGGATACCCCCCCTGAGCACTGCCGCCTGAGACACATCCGCCCCCATGGAGTTTGTTTCAGATGAGTTTAACTGCCGGCAGAGAAGGATTTTGTCCTCGGCACATCTCCTTCTATGTATTTCAGCACATTTGGCCCATATGGCTGTCTATGTAAGACACCTATGGATGGTGCTAGGACAGCTGCTAGCCACTTTGCCTGATTCAGAGACAACCATGCAGGCCGTCTGTCTTTCTGCTTCTGGCGTAGAGCTAGTGTGGCATTTGTCAAGAGCATCTTACGACGCTAATGAGGTAACTTCTAGGTTGGCAGGATCTGCAGTCTGTATAATGGCATCATGGCTTCACCTTTCTAGGTTATCACCCTTGACCCGGTCTAGAGTGATTGCCTCTCCTTTTCAAGGAGCCCATTTTTCTCCCACAGGGTGAGACAGGAACTGGTGGGGCACCTTCCTTCTCCCAGGTTGTGGGAGTCCGCATCTCATCCTGATCAGTCTCGGGCCTCTCCAGTTCCATAGGGAGCTTCTCCCCCTGTGGTTCTTCCCCACAAGGGGCTGAAGGCATGGCTGCCCTCAGGGATGTGCCAGGTCCCATTCAGAGGGCTTGGTACTCACCCACTGGTAATGAATGGTGAAGATACATACAGGAAGATATGGAAATTACATATTACCATAATTCTTGATCTTGTATATCTTCACCGTTCATAACTGCTTCCTGCCCACCTCATAGAAAGATAGAAACATAGAAGTTGACGGCAGATAAGGACCGCAAGGCCCATCCAGTCTGCCCATTTCTTTTTCTACCTTATAAATGTGTCATCGGCCTTTGCTCTGTCAGTGGCCTATCTATTCATACTCATCTGTAGTGCTTCCTTATGCCTGTCCCATGCCTGTTTGAAGCCCTGCACTATATTCATATTCACCCCTTCCTGAGGTAGGCCATTCCATGCATCCACCACCCTTTCTGTGAAGAAGAATTTCCTCACATTCCCCCTTAATCGACCTCCCTCTAATCTCATGCTGTGTCCTCTTGTCCTGCTATTTTTCTTATATTTAAACATGTTAGACTCTTTCATCTTGTTAATGCCCTTAAGGTGTTTGAATGTCTCGATCATATCACCTCTCTCCCTCCTTTGCTCAAGGGTATACATATTGAGCTCCATTAATCTGTCCTCATATGTCTTCAGATGCAGTCCCTGCACCATTTTGGTTGCCCTTCTCTGGACTGCTTCAATTTGGTTAATGTCCTTGTGAAAGTGTGGCCTCCAGTACTGCACGCAGTACTCCAGATGGGACCTAACCTCCCCTCTGGTGCCTCAACCTCTGAGCAGTGCCACCTCCCTGATTGCTCTCCCCTCCATGGAGATCTTGTGGGGTAAGACTTTGCTGCTCTGCTTCTTGTTTCTCCAGGGGATTATTCTTCTCCTTGAAGAGGGGAGGACAAGCGGGATCCCCCTTTGCTGCCCTTGATAATAGGGGCTCCTTGGGTCCCTCTTCTCTCCTCCATTTTGCCTTCTGAACAAGACAGGAGTTCAGTCCCTCCTTGGATCTTTTCCATCCAGTGGGCTTGGGAAACCTGAAGCCCCCTTCCCTTTACCTTGAACCAATCCAGTTGGCCTAGGACAGTACCTTTCCTTCCAGGACTTCTTCTCCCTTGCCTTGGCTCGGGATCAGTCTCAGGGTGTAACAATGCCTGGATGTGAAATTTTGTTGGGAGTTCCTTTGTCCTGGAGTGGACGCTGTCCTCGCCCCTGCACCCTAGGATAACTTCAGAGCCCCTGGCACCCTACCCTCTGGGGTTTTTGTCAGGCGCCACCTATATTTTCAGCCTCGGAGTTGTTTTTCTCGGGTTATCTTCACTAGAAGAACCTGGTCTCGCCTCACTTGGAGACAGGCCAGGCTCCCCTTTCTATTTTTTTTTTTTTATTTATTTAGCTTTTGTTTACCGGGTAAGTACACTAGACTAGTATTATGCCTATTTTCAGGAACGCCCCGGAAGAGTACAACATGAGGAACAACAGTCAAGAAGACATGGCAAAGAGAGTACAGTTTTTTGTCACAGTAAACAAACATGTGGGAAATACATCATTTGACGCTAGGGGAAACATATACCTGTAGTAGTAAGCACATTTCAGATTAGACAAAGGGAGGGATAGTGAGGCTGAATAGAATGAACGGTGGGTGGGCAGAGGGGGACAGTGAAAAAGCAGGAATACTGAACGAATATTTCTGCTCAGTATTCACAAAAGAGGAGGGGGAAGTGCCTAATCCAATTAACAGAAGCACTCTTGATAGGGGGGCCATCCCAGTCCTTTCACAGAAGAAAGGGTTCTGCAAGAACCCTAAAACTGAAGGTGGACAAAGCAATGGGTCCTGATGGAATTCACCCAGAATTCTAAAAGAATTAAGGGAGGAACTAGTGAAACCACTGGCTACTCTTTTTAATAAATCATGGGAGGATGGTGTGGTACCGAGGACTGGAGGAAGGCGGATGTGATTCCCCTTCACAAAAGTGGGACCAAGACAGAGGCAGGAAACTACAGACCTGTCAGTCTGACCTCTGTGGTAGGGAAAGTGATGGAGTCACTTCTGAAGGAAAGAATAGTTGAGTACCTAGAGGCCAGTGGAGCACAGGACCCAAGGCAGCACAGGTTCACAGCGGGAAGGTCATGTCAGACGAATCTAATAGACTTCTTTGACTGGGTGAGCAAAGTAGTAGACTAGGAAGGGGCTGTGGACATGGCCTACCTAGACTTTAGCAAGGCATTTGACACAGTCCCACACAAAAGATTAATAGTCAAATTAACCAGCCTGGGAGTGGGTCCCAGGGTGGTAGCCTGGGTAAAACATTGGCTGGACAACAGGACACAGAAGGTAGTTGTAAATGGAATCCACTCTGAAGAAAGGGGGGTTACTAGTGGGGTACCGCAGGGTTCAGTATTGGGTCCAGTCCTTTTTAATGTCTTTATCAGTGACATTGCAGAGGGACTGGAAGAAAAAGTATGCCTTTTTGCAGATGACACAAAGATCTGCAACATGGTTGATACACAAGGAGTCGTGGAAAGGATGAAAAGGGATTTGACAAGGTTGGAGGAATGGTCAGAAGTATGGCAGCTTAGATTCAATGCAAAGAAGTGCAAAATAATGCACCTGGGAAACAAGAACCCAGGGAAGAATACACAATGGGTGGGAGGTAGTAACAACAACAAAAAGGAAAGGAACCTGGGGTAATCATATCAGATGACCTTAAGGTTAGCAAGCAATGTGAGAAGGCAGTAGGGAGGGCTGGGGTATACTGGGATGTATAGGGAGAGGCATCATCAGCAGAAAACAGGAAGTTGTTATCCCTCTGTACAGACAGTTGGTGAGACCCCATCTGGAGTACTGTCTCCAGTTCTGGAGACCCCATCTCTGCAAGGACATAGACAGGATAGAGGCAGTCCAGAGGAGGGCAACTAAAATGGTGCAGGGTCTGCAAGAGAAGCCGATGAGGAGAGACTAAAGGAGCTTAATATGTATACCCTTGAGGAAGGAAGGAGAGGGGACATGATAGAAACTTTAAGTACCTCAATGGAATCAACAAAGTCCAAGAGGGTAGCATCTTTCAGAAAAAGAGATGTGCAAGAACAAGGGGACACAATTTGAAGATAGAAGGAGGGCGGTTCAGGGGCAATGTGAGGAAGTATTATTTCACAGAGAGGGTAGTGGATGCATGGAACAGCCTTCCTGAGGAGGTTGTGGGGTCTAAAACTGTGGGAGAATTCAAGAATGCATGGGACAGACATAAGGCAATTCTTGTGGGGGGTAGGAAGAAATAGGCTGTTGGTTAACTAGGATCTGCGGCCTATCCTGTAGGTAGGGAAATGGGCAGACTAGATAGGCCTAGCAATCCTTATCTGCCGTCAAAGTCTATGTTTCTATGTTTATACACTCTAGATTAGCTAATTCAACTGACAGATATATACAGGTCATCATACATAGGAGTGGAGCATAGCTCAAGGACTGGACTGATCATCATATAACTTATAACATTGTCGTATACACCCCCTAGGCTAGTTGGATCGAGGTCAGGTATATACAGCTCATCACATTTTTCTAAATATGCACATGTTAGACAGAAACAGAAACACTTGGTAGTACAAGTTTCTACCAAGTGACCAAGGTGCAATATGTCATGGTTAGCCTATGACCGTGGAGCAATAATGGGCCTGAAAATGCCCACGGCTTTTTAGGCAGGAGTAGTCAGAAGTCATTGATACAGTGGGGAAAATATCTCCAGGAATTCAATGGAGACACCCTGGGGAGGTTCAGACAAAACAATTTGACACTTTACTCTAAGGAGGTTTGAGGCAGTCACACTCTGATGCTAGTTTTAGGAAACCCCACAGGGAATTTCGAAAACTCAGATAGGAGGGGACAGCTCGGATAGCCACAGTCAGCGAATTCCAGAATCTGGGTGCACTTATGGCAAAGTCCCGATCCCCCATGAGGGTCCGGGTAGGAGGGACTTTGAGCATCCCTGATGTGAAAGACCTAAGTTGGTAGGGGGTGGGATTCAGTTTCTAAGGAGTGTCTGGTGAATGTTGAGGTGGAGGTGGCCTTTGACATTCCATCCTTCTGCCTGGGTGGAGTGGGGTGTTGTGTGGTCTCTCCCCTCATCCTTTGCTAACCGTTCTTCTTCTTTTCTCCTAAACCCTTCCCACTTCTCTATCCCCTAGGACTGCCCAGTGGTTGGGGCCCCCCCCATGCCACACCCTCAGGTAGCCTCCCTCTCCTTCTGTGTCAGCTTTCTCTACTTTCTGTTTATATCCTTTCCTTTTACTATCTCTTGGGCCCCCTTGTCCCACCCTCATTTTTTTCTCTATTTCTAATTTTCACTCTCTCTCTGGCAGACAGAACTGAGGGGAGGGAGGAGTCGGTGTCTGTTACTGGCTGACGCTTGTGCAGCATACTGTGCATCAGCATCGATGCTGTCTTCCCCCCCCAAAAAAAGTGTAAGCTGAAAGCTCCTGAGGGGTCATAGTGCTTCTGGCATATACCCACCAGTGATGAATGGTGAAGATATACAAGAAGATCAAGAATTAGGGTAAGTACATAATTTCCATTTCCTGGCATCACAGTCTTTTAAAGGTGCTTTAATGGTGCTTGCAGAGAATGATAGGTTGTCCTACCCCAGGAGACCTCAGCATGATCTATCAATAAGGAGTCTTGTTAGGATGACACCTAAGGGAAGCAAGTTTTCACAGCCACAACCCTAGGGATTCGTATTGCCAGTTGTCAGGGCCATTTCTCTCAGTACAAGTACACGTTGTGGAACACTCTTAAATCAATGGTTGAGAATCTCCCAGAGTCTGATGTTAACATGGAGCTTCTTCAGACTCTCATCAGGGGCACAGAGTCCAACAATCAGCTAAAAGCTTTTATGGACGCCTATGATGCTGCCTCTAGGGTGGCTGCCACTGGAATTTGTATCAGGCAGCAGTCCTGGCGCACAGCATCAGGCTTCTCACTTGAAGCTCAGAGGCAGGTGATTAATGTCCCCTTTGATGGTACTTATCTGTTTGGCCCTCAGGTTGAACAAGCACTAGAGGCCACTCAGAAAACTAGGACTGCCAGTAAAACAGCCAGGCCAGCTCCTGCGGCCCCTCAAAGGGGCCGGAACCATCAGCAATTTCACAAGAGGCAGTCCTTTCAAGGTAAAGGCCAAGGAGCCTTTAAAAGAAACCAAACTCCTCAGCTGCAAAAGAAAACACAGCAAAAGGCACAGGGACCAAAAACACCCAGCGCCAACATCTGAAGGTCTGGCCCAGATCCCACCTCAGTGCCCAAGGTGGACAACTCTTTGGAAGTAGGGAGGCATCTGACTCAGTTTTGCCACTGGTGGAAGACCATTACAAAGGACATATGGGTCATTAGGATTATCCGGGAGGGATACTCTCTCAGTCCCACAGAGATTCCCCCAGATATTCCACCCAAACAACAGCACAGCCTGTCCACTGCTCAGTCAGACCTTTTTACTTTCAAGATACAGGACCTCCTATAGAACAGGGCAATAGAGGTTGTTCCACAGGCAGAACAGAACTACTCTCATTACTTTCTGGTCCCAAAGAAAACTGGCAGCATGCACCCAATTCTTGACCTCAGAAAGTTAAACAAGTATCTGTTCAGGGTGAAGTTCAAGATGATCTCCCTAGAATGCTACTGCCACTGATTCATCAGTATGACTGGTTGGCATCCATGGATATGCAGGGTGCCTACCAACATGTCCCAGTGCACCCAAGTCACTGCAAGTATCTCCGCTTAGTGGCCCTGGGTCAACACTACTAGTTCAGAGTCCTGCCCTTTCGGCTGTCTGGCGCCTTGAGTCTACAAAGTGCTTCGCAGTTCTCATGGCATATCTCAGAAAACTGGGTGCCCAAGTCTTCTCTTACCTGTAAGATTGGCTCCTGGCAAACCCATCCAGGCAGGAGATGCAGGAAGCAGTCGCCACTGCTTCTCAGTTCCTCACATCCATGGGGGTTTCTGTTGAATCTGGAAAAATCCCAGCTTTAACCCTCCCAGCAACTACTCTTCATAACAGCCCCCCTGGACACCTCCAGGGCAAGGGCTTTCCTTCTAGAGGACAGGAGGAATGACATTCTTCAGATGGTGCACCACATCAGAGAGAACAACTCTTTTCGGGCTCTTTCAATGCAACCAATGTTAGGCCTCATGGCATCCTCCATGTTCACGGTGTCTCTCTCGCCCATCTACACATGAAGACACACAGTGGATATTCAGCACTCAATGGTAACTGACCACACACCTACAGTCCTTCCACATAAAAGTAACAGAGCCCTTGATGAGGTCACTTGCATGGTGGATTCAGGAACACAAGCTTTTCCAAGGTCTACCCTTTGTCCCACTGGAATCTCAGATCACCATCACCACAAATGTATCTCTGACTGGATGGGGAGCTCACTGTCAAGATCACCACACTCAGGGGTTGTGGAGTCAGGAGGAGTCCCATCTACACATAAATGTTCAAGAGATGAGAGCTGTCCTGAACACTACTCGAGCCCTAAAGAACATCCCCTGTCGCAAGGTAATTCTTCTTCAAATGGACAACAAGGCTGTGATGTATTACATCACCAAACAGGGCAGAGCACACTCCTACCCTCTGTGTAGGGAGGCCATGAGGGTGTGGGAGTGGTGTCTCAAGCACAATGCTTTGATTCAGATGGTCTACCTGCCAGAACTGAGAATGACCTGGCAGATCGCCTCAGCAGGACAGAGGCCGATCCCCATGAATGGTCCCTCGCACCAGACATGCAATCGCTGTTTGACAAATGGGGCAGTTTTTGCATCCCCACTCAATGCAAAACTGCCTCTATTCTGCTCCAGAAATCCAGAACCAGGCATTTTCTGTCAGGATGCGTTCAGACTGTGGAGGCAGTATAGCGCAGTGGTTTAAGGTTCTGAGCTGCACATCTGGAGACCTGGGTTTGAATCTCATAGCCCCCTTGCATATACTGCGTGACCCTGAACAAGTCACTTAACTTCCCTGTGCTTCCAGATTGCACCTGTAAACAAGCTTTCAGCTTAGTGTGTCTCACCTCGTTAAAACAATTGGGTGGACAAGACACTTTCTGTATGCGTTTCCTCCTTTTCTGTAGGTTCACAAGGTGCTGCTCAAACTAGAGGCACAAGGGAGCAGGATGATTCTAATTGACCCTTTCTGGCCTCGACAGATATGGTTCCCATTGATCAACAGGTTGTCAGAGGTTCCCCCAAGGCAACTCCCTCTCCGAATGGACCTCCTGACACAGGGACCTTTGGTCCACCTTAACCTGCACTCCCTTCATCTCCATTTTTTTTATTCATTTATTTATTGAAATTTCAGATAACACCATTGAGAACAAGCTCATTTCAAAGGTTCCACATCAGATAAACAAAACATATTGGAAAAGTATGAAATGGAGAACAAACAAAACAAGGAATTATATAAGACATTATAAGAGCGTATAACTAGAGAAGTTGCAATACATGTGGCATTGTACAATGTATGCCATGGTGCATATTTGATTAAAACCTGGAATTCAAAGGGTCATATTAGAGGGGGGTGGGGTCTTATGAAATGCCCTTTACAGGAAAATGAGAACAGACTCTGCCTAATATCTAATAATCAACAAGGTAAGGGATGGCATCCACCCAGGGGCCTTCTCAGAGGTGAAAAGGTATGGGACAAAGCATTTTAAAGTGAGCAAGGGAGCTCAGGAGATATAATGGGGGGAGAGGGATAGGGGGGAAAGCCATAGAGGGGTGAGGGGAAAGAGTGGAAGGGATCAAGAGGAAATGTGAAGGAGAATGATTAGCAACTTAGAACAGTTATTTACATGCTGAGAACGGTTATGCATAAGGTCAGGATAGCACAAGGTTAGAATAAGTGCTGTCACAAGAAGGAAGGTTATTGAAAGCAGTCACAACTGGCATCAGCAACTAGCTGTTGCTTAAATTTAACCTTGAAGGAGCCCAAGGTGGATGCTGAAGTGATGTCATGGTGCAACAAGTTCATCCATAGCAGGGCACGGTAGACAAAGGACCTATGTCCCAGAGAAGTACAACTGTGGGGTACATTAAAAATCTGTCTAATAGAGGTTCTGGTGCAATGACAGTTGATAGTGAGGGTAATAAGCTTTTGCACTCCTGGGGGCATTTTGCCTAAGCTTACCTTTTTGGACAGTAAACATGTTTGGTACATGAGTCTACCTCGAATTGGAGTCAGTTAGACTGAGTGAACATGTCACAGGTATGGGACTGAGAGGCTGAGCCGGTAGGGATCCAGCATGCTTTGTTGAGTGCAACTATGATGCGGCGAAGAGTTGTTTCAGTAGCTGATCCATAGATTGGTAAGCCGTAATCAATAAGCGAGACAAGAGAGCTTTGAATGGCCAGGTTAAGAGCCTCTGGGGTCAAACATTGCTTATGCCTATAAAGTAGACCAATGCAGGTGTTAACAACCTTAGCAATGTTGTCAATGTGCTAGGCATAGGTCATTGTACTGTCAATAGTAATCTCTAGATATTTAAAGAGCTGAACTAGCTCCAGGGGAGAGTCCCCTTCACTGGTGATAGAAAGTGGGTAAGTTCTGTGCCTATTTCGGGAGCTGGAGAACAGCATAGTTTTAGGCTTGTAATTCATAACTAACTTGTACTTATGGAACCATCTTTCTACGACTACAAAATTACTCTGTAGCTTAGATTCAAGAACCTTAAATAAAAGGATGTGACCCTGACAGGAGTAAGGAAGGTTATTGAGGAAAATGATAAATAAAAGATGGCCCAAGATGGACCCTTGAGGAACTCCAGATAGGACAGGACTGCTATCAGAGAGGGTGTTACCAGTCTTCACCTGCTGTGTACGATTGTGCAGGTAACTTTCAAACCAGGCTACGCTGTCACGAGATAGGCCAATAGTGGTAAGCTGTTCGACCAGGAGAGTATGATTCAATGTGTCAAAAACCTTGGTTAAATCAATGAAAGCAACACTGACCAGGTGTCCTTGATCTAAGGAGTGGTGAATAAAGCCTGTGAACTCCAGAAGGGTGGTAGTAGTACTATGACCATTTCTGAACCCGTGTTGTTGCGGGCATTGTAGCTGATATTTTTCTAAGTATTCAACCAGTTGGTCAGTCACTATATGCTCAAGAGCTTTCGAGAGTAGGGGCAGGATAGAGATAGGCCTGTAGTTCCCAGTAATTGTGAGATCCCCAGACTTATGAACTGGTGTCACAGTTGCAGATTTCCATTTCTGAGGAAATTGAGAGTATCTAAGTGACATGTTAATAATATGTGTTAGAGGTGACAGAATATCATCCAGTGTAAGGTCTACAAACTTAAGATCCAGGGTGTCACCACTAAATCTTGATTTCCCTAATACCTTGAGTAGGTAATTCCTGGCTTCTTGGGCTGAGAGGGTTTTGAAGTAGAAAGGAGGATGAGAAGGATGCAGAGTCTCTTTCCCAGAGTAGTCACTTGTGAGTGGGTGAGAGAAGTAGCCAGGTGGCAGAACATCTCTCGGGTCCGTGAAGGCATTATGAAAGTATGCGGAGATAGAAGTGGGTAGGTTTCAGGTTTCTCAGAGAATCTTGGACATTGTCCTGGCAGCACGTAAGCCCTCCACTAGGAAGACTTACACAGCTAAATGGACACACATCTTTATTTGGTGTGTGAAGTCCTTTCTGGACCCATTTTGTTGCCCACCAAATAAGGTGTTAGAGTACCTTTTAGACCTGTCAAATGCAGGACTGCAATACTCAACAGTAAAGGTACATCTCTACATGATTTCTGCCTA
Organism: Neoceratodus forsteri; assembly: GCA_016271365.2. Lineage (NCBI taxonomy): Eukaryota > Metazoa > Chordata > Ceratodontiformes > Ceratodontidae > Neoceratodus > Neoceratodus forsteri. Next base: position 414,083,270 of record CM057455.1, on the reverse strand, counting down.
CCATGAGCCAGTACAGAATATGGCGCTGGCTCAGTTACTGCTAGTAAAGAGATTCCTTAAAGGTATTCTGCACACTAGACCTCTGGTCAAGAATTTGGTGGCTACATGGGATATTTTTAACCTCATGCTAGATATGCTCACCTGTAAACCTTTTGAGCCTTTAGCCACCGGTGACTTGAAGTTTGTAACCTGGAAGTCAGCTTTCTTAGTGGCTAAGTCTTCCTTTGGCAGGGTTTCTGAAATCCATGCCTTGGTCATAGACCCTCCATATGCTGTCTTTCACAAGGACAAGGTTGTACTTTGTACCCATCCTAAATTCCTACCCAAAGTGGTCTCAGAATTTCACCTTAATCAGCCATTGGTTCTTCCTACTTATTTTGCCAACTTCCAGAATGAAGAGGAACACACTTTTCACTCTTTGGATGTCAAGAGGATTTTGCAATTCTACACTGACAGAACAAAAGAGATTTGCAAATCCAAGCAACTCTTTGTATTGTTCTGTATGGCCTGGCTGGGTCAGCCTTTTGACATTAGGTGCATTTCTGCATGGTTAGTGGCATTCCTTTGCCATTGCTACTTGATGGTGCAGGTCAAATTGGAAGGACAGGTTTATGCCCACTCTACCAGAGCAGTTCCAGCATTACTGGCAAAGATTTGTAATGTGCCCATTGCAGATATTTGCATAGCAGCTACTTGGAACTCGATACATACTTTTGTGAAGCATTGCACTTAAGATGTCCACACCAGACAGCATACTCCATTTAGCTGGACAATCCTTAATGGACTGCTGTCCTGAGTGAGCTCTTTCTCCTACAGGAACAAGTGGAGCAGAGCACTAGAACTGCCAAAACAAAAAAAAGACCTGAAACTAGGTCTCAAAGTTAAAACATGCTTTTATTCCATTACAAAAGCTAAGATTCAACATGGCAACAGTTACACCCCTCACCAGCGTTTACGTGGCTCTTACGCTTTGTCCAGGCCTTGACAAAACGCCAAAACTACATAAAAAATAGGTGGAGGGTGTAACTATTCTTATCAATCTTAACCCACACCAATGGAATGAAGCAGGTTTTAACTTTGAGACCTAGATTCAGTCTTTATTTTGTTTTGGCTGTTCTACTGCTCCACTCTGCTTGTTCCAATGTTAATTTAGATTTGCGGTAGCACAGACCTGTCTTGAGTAGCTGCCTCTTTCTTTACAATAGAGTCTTTCTCCTGCTTCTCTGCTCAGGGGGATTGTTTCTTAGTGTGGTACTCTCCCAATAGTGTGAATGAATGGTGTAGACTTTTATTCCAGGAAGATATGGAAATGATGTACCTATCATAATTCTTGATCTTCTTGAACAATGTCTTTACCATTCATTCACACACCCACCCACCATCCCCTGAGCTCACTCATCCTGTTTTTGGTCTTTACTCCCGTGTTGATCTGGGCTGTGAAGACATTGTTGAGTAGCCCCATCTTACACAGATCATCTGGGCTATCATATGTCTGGATTAGGTTAGGTTTTCCTAGATTTAGTTACACTGCACCTCCTCTGTCAAAAAGGTACTGAGGCAGTTTGCCAGGCATAACTCTTTTAGAATTGGGCCTATAATTTATAGTAGTGGAAAGATACATTGAAATGTCCAAAAATGTGTTCCATGATGCTTCATTTTTCCAGCTACAGACAGCAAGATCGTTGTAGGTTCTGTCCACAGCCGTAAAAACAGAGGTGGGGGCGACACTATTCATGCCTATACTAGTACCATTAATATAAAGCCCACAGACCCATCATGGTAAAATAAAATGGGATGGGGGAAGGAGGGAAAGGAGCAGGAAAAATAATATATTAAGTTATTAGTTTCGCTCTTAATTTATTGAACCGTGATAGGTCAGCTGAAAGCAAGGGGACATAGTTTAGTAACTGAAATAGGCTATGATTACACCAATCACAAAACAGAGTCTAACATGGTGAGTTGGAGAGGGCACACACAGGTTAGGAGTAAATACAGAGCCATGATACATAAGCTGATATCTATCTCTAACATTAAGCATTAATTGAGTGAATAAAATGTAATTAGAATAATAAGTCCCTTTTCATAATAATACAGTGCATAGCATATGGTGGGGGCTGAAACAATCACGGGATTTAAGAATGCATGGGATAGACATAAAGGAATTCTAGAGGTCAGGGGTAAGGGGAAACAGACTTCTAGGAAAACAAACTGAACTTACAAGCTCAAATGGGCAGACTGGGTGGGCCATAGGCCCTTATCTGCCGACACTGTCTATGTATCTATGTATCTATGTATATTACCTTTCATTTTAGCGGACCTGTCATGGTTTAATAAATTAAGAGCAGGGGGCTGACCAGAAGCCCTCTCCTCCAGATGAGGGGAGTAGCCTTCAAGCCCAAGGGGGGGAGGGGGGAAACAGACTGGGGGTGGAGGTTTCAGGAGGAGCAGAGGGAGGATGGAAGTATAAGGAATCTGGGTGAGGTTCGACAAAGAGGATCAGGGATAAGGGGTGGGAGTTGGTGTTAGTAAATGCCAGGAGCTTGGGAAACAAGTTGCCAGAGTTCCAGGCCATGCTGTTCGGGGGGGGGTGGATGTGGCGGCAGTCATGGAGACATGGACCAACAAAAACCATGACTGGGACCTAAACATATGGGGTACACTATGCTTAGGAAGGATAGAAAGGAGGGCAGAGGGGGTGGAGTGGCTATGTTCATTAGAGATGACATAGAAATTGCTAGGATAGAAGAGCAGAGGGAATGTGGAGGCCTTATGGGTCACCTTAAGATCCCCAGCAGGAGATAAGGTCAAGCTGGGTGTAGTATATAGGTCCCCCGGGATGAGTGATGTTCTAGAGGATGGTTTGCTGGACAACATCATTGCCCAGTGTGGACCAAAAGGGGAAGGAGTGGTGTTGTTGGGGGACCTTAATATGCCAGGTACAAACTGAGGAACCATGTCCTCTAAGGTGGCCAAGGAGCAGAGGCTGCTGGACGGCTTCCAGGATGTGTTCTGAACACAGCATGTGATGGAGCCCACAAGGGAAGGGCATGTCCTGGACGTGGTTCTGGCAGATGGGAATCTGGTAAGGGACCTGGTTGTACAGGACCCCCTGACTGGGAGCGACCACAATTCTGTCTGGTTTCAAATAAGCATTGGGGGAGGGGGGTGAGATCTAGGACACTGGCAGTGGACTTCAGGGGGGCAGACTTTGTGGGCATGAGAAATATTCTCAAGGATCACTTGAAGGGGATTACATCAATGACAAGTGTGGAAAGGAGATGGGAGGTCATAAAACAGGGACTTCATGAGGCAGTCAGGATCTGCGCCAAGTTGAAACGTAAGGGAGCAAGGTCACATAAACCATGCTGGTGGTCCAGTGAGGTACAGATAACAGTCAGAGAAAAGAAGGCGGCCTACAAAAAATATAAAACAACAAGAGGGAATAGAGATAAGGAAATGTACCATCTTGCATCTAGAAAAGTCACCCGTATGGTGAGGGGAGCAAAGTCCAGTGAAGAGCAGCTGCTGGCACAGGGGATACATGGAGGGGAAAAGGGGTTCTGCCGGTACATTGGGGAGCAGAGAAAAACTAAGGGCCATCTCAGCAGATTGAGATCAGAAGGAGGGTGGGTGGAAGATGCAAGGGACTAGGCAGAGGTATTTAATGAGTACTTTGCCTCTGTGTTCACTAGGGAGGGGGATGGGATATCTCCAAAGCAAGGCACAAAGGGGATAGAAGCGGCAGTGAGTGGGATCAGGGGAGCAACAGAGATGGAGCAAGAGGGAGGGAGCGGTACCCCAGGGGTGTCGCATCTGGATAAGGATAAAAAGGCCAGTAAGGTGGAGGGGATGGATGATGCTATCTCCACCAAAAGGGTGTGGTTAACCCTCAAGGCCCTAAAGAAAGACAAATCTCCTGGACCGGATGGCATTCATCCGAGAGTACTATGGGAATTGGCGGACATACTGGCTGCACCCCTAGCGGAGCTCTTCAAGAGGTCACTTGAGACAGGGAGGGTACCTAGGGATTGGCAAGAGGCACACGTGGTGCCAATCCATAAAGGGGGGTCAAGGGAAGTACCAGGTAACTATAGACCCATCAGTTTGACCTCGGTGGTGGGAAAATTAATGGAGAGTATACTAAAGGAATGACTGGGGGTGTACTTGGAGGAGGTGGGAGGTCTGGATAGTTGGCAACTTGGGTTTGTGCCAGGTAGATCATGTCAAACCAATCTTGTGGAGTTCTACAAATGAGTAACATCAGAAATGGACGGGGAAAGCCTGTGGATGTGTTATTCGTGGACTTCAGCAAGGCGTTTGACTCTGTTCCCCACAATGATCTGGTGGAGAAACTGATGGGGTTAGGAGTAGGCCCTTTGATGGTCAGATGGATTGAAAACTGGCTAGCTGGATGCACCAGAGAGTAGTGGTCTGTGGGGAGCTCTCGAACCCTAGAGAGGTTGGTAGTGGGGTACCGAGGGCTCAGTCCTGGGTCGATCCTGTTTAATGCATACATATTGGACATCAGGGAGGTATAGAGTGTGAAATGAGTCTCTTTGTGGATGACTCCAAGATGGGAGCAGTAGTTGAGGGAGAAGAGGAGAGGTTGGCCTGCAAGGGGACCCGGACACCGTGGAAAGCTGGGCTCACACATTGAAATTAAATTTCAATATCACCAAGTGCAAGGTGTTGCATCTTGGTCGGGGAAACCCTAAACACAGGTACACCCTGGGAGACGAGGCACTGGAGGCTTCAATAGGGCAAAAAGACCTACGGGTCATGGTGGATGCATGTATGAATAACTCTGAACAGTGCAAGAGAGCGGCTAGCAAGGCAAACAGGATGTTGGGATGCATCGTAAGGGGGATCACCTCTAGGAGCAAGGAAGTGATTGTGCCGCTGTACAATGGACTGGTTAGACCACACCTTGAGTACTGTGTACAGTACTGGAGACCACACTTGAAGAGGGACATACAGCTCCTGGACAGGGTACAGAGGAGGGCAACTAAGATGATACGAGGGCTAGGGGATTTGACGTATGAGGCAGATTTGAGGAGCTCTGCCTGTTTTCATTAGAGGAGAGGAGAGACGGGGGGACATGGTTGAGGTCTTCAAGTACCTCAAGGGAATAAATAGGGTAAACATGGAGGGGATCTTTAGACTAAAGCAGGGAGGTATCACCAGAGGGCATGGTTTGAAGTTGGAAGGTGGAAGGGTGAGGGGGGAAAAGAGGAGGAGGTTTTTCACTGAGAGGGTGGTGGACCCTTGGAATGCACTGCCTGGAGAGCTGGTTCAGAGATCCACAGTGGAGGGCTTCAAGAGAGGGTGGGACAGACACAGAAAGTGGATGTATCAGATGGTGGCCTGTCCCAGGGGGGTGGGGATGGATGATAGGGGTTTCTGGAGCACAAGGGATGGGAGGGCCTCGGCACCCAACTAAGGATCTAGGGTTCGAGCAGACTTGATAGACCGTAAGGCCTATTTTGCTGGCAAATAGTATGTTAGTAGTATGTTAATTAATAAATTAGCCAGCAGAAGCAGGGGAATATCGTGAGACTAACATTCCCCCAAATTGCGGCAGTTCCTTCCTGAGTCTGTAAGCATCCTGTGCGCTTGTCGTCCTGAGCTGTGCTGTTGCAGTTTTCCACAAGTTGGGAATCCTCAACCATGGTTCCAAGGAAGGTGGGCAATCTAGGGTAGCCATGCTGGGGCAGGTAAGCATGGTTGCGGGGACACACATTTGTTTTAGCCCTCTCTTCCCTTATAAGCCCTAGGTGCCCAGTGAGACTTTCATCCCTTCATTTTTTTCCAAAGTTCCCAGTGCCCTGTGTGCTATTTGGAGGTCACTGAAGGTTGGCGTCACTATAAAGTGAGTTACAACTGCAATCTTGGTAACAACAAACACTTTCAACTCTTGAAGAAGGTCTCTCAACTATTAACACACTGGGGATCGGGGTGTGCATGGAAGTTCAAATTGTAAAATACCTTTGGACAGAGTTCAGACATGTTATGTGCGTGCATAAAAAAATTTCAAGGTAAAAATCCCAGCCGTACTAAATCAACAAAAATATACTAGCCTGCCTACATTTACACTGAGATGTCCCCCTAAAGAAGCCCTGTTCTGCGTAAAAACATTTGGGGAGTTTGCTCTGTGCTTAGCTGTTTGTTTTTTTTTGTCCATTGCACCTATTGTAATAAAAGTTCACCTGATACTTGCTGTACTTGGGTGTACCTACTATTCAGTTTTTAGTTGACAATAAACTGACCCAATACTTCTATGTTTTACTTCATTTCAGGTATGCAGATATGATCAGAATCATATATCCTTCAGTAGGTGCAGTCTGAATAAAATGAGCTCTTTCAAAACAAGGCTGTCCAAATTGTCCTAAATGAAGATTAATGTAGAGTACTATATGAAATATGGATTTGTTTAGGGGGGTACCAGTGTTTTAATACACAAGACAAATCAATCAGCATTGTAAAGAAAAGTATCTTAATGGCTTGTGACACATACTCTGCTTATTTATTGCATTCTCTGTCCATCGTGTTCCCAGGTAAGTTCTTTACTCTGTCTGTGTAGTTTGAATTACATTTGTTGGGATGATCATTTTACTTGATTGTAGTCATGGGTCAAGTAGGTATGTGAAAACCAATTTCCAGACAGCACCACCTTGAAAATAATACTATACTGTCACACAAGATGCCACTCCATCTAAACATTCAGAATAAATGAAATAGACCTGCATGTCTGCCATACAATGGTGTCATCTAGTGGACTAGCCCATCACATTAGTAATGCAAGTTTATTGGGTTGAAAATTGGTAACTTGGAAAAAACACTGAGCTGAGGCTTGCTTCCAGGAGTGACCCACGGGAAGGGTTATGGGAATAAACAGTGAAACAATACAGTACATAACATGATCCAGATGAAGTGCAGATACTTAGCAGTAAGAATACTTAGCTGATACAAATGTGAAACAGGACAAAGTGCAAATATGTTGTCCAAGCACAACTGAAAGTTGAAAAATTGAGAATGGCATCAAAGCAGTTCAAAGGCAGTCTGAACAGTACACTAGGGAACAGCTGCCTAGAGGGGAATAAAAAACAAAAACAAAAAACAGATCACTTAGGGAAACAGGTGCAGGTAGGTGGAGGGTAGCATTTCAGCTGCCACCTGAGAGACCCTTTGGAGGTAGAATGATGAATGGATTGAGGTAGCTGATTCCAGATTGATGGCAAGCAATAGGAGAAGCAGATTGCCCTGCAGAGGAATGGGGGTGAGGAGTGAAGAAGTTTCACTGGTCCCTTCAGCAGAGAAAGCGTGGACCACAAGTGAGTGACACAAATTACAGTATTTCACCGTGTTATGCAGATTTATTGCAAGAAATTGCAGGACAGAATATACTGTTATACAGTTTAGAAGTGAGAAAAGAAAAGTACCTCAACTGGGATCTGAGCCCAGACCTACTCAGAATACTGTTCCAGTGCACTACAAGTTGTGCTACCAGGATAGCTGGAAACCTGGGGATTCATAGGTATTTATCCTCTCTCAGTGCACTCCCTGGAGAATTTAGCACTGCATTTTTGTCATTTACAAATAGTGTGCATTGGGAGGCAGAGGTTCAAATCCCAATTGGGGCACATTTCTTTCTTACATCAAAACTACATTCAAAATACAGTTGAGCCCACTTATAAGAACATCCCATTTATAAGCTCCAGTGGCACCCCTAAGAACAGGCACTTGTGCCTAGTGGGCCTTACCCGGTTAATAAAGAATAAATAAATGAAAGAAAGAAAAATTAAAAATGTTTTTGCTGTACCAAGTTTTGCCCATTATTTTCAATGGCAGTAAAGCCCATTTATAAGAGCAGCCCATCTGTATGAACAGGGGGATAGATTCACAAAATGATTTGGGACTAAGTCCCCCACTGCAGCTCCATTTGTGGACCGAAATCTCCACAGCTGTGCCTATTGATATTCACAGCCGTAGCAATTGCGAAGGATGTTAAGGCTGGTTCCACTGGCTGTAACTGTTTTCTGTAGCTGCGGGATTTCCCGGGCAATGCTACATGCACGCTGCCATAAATGGTCGAGCCAGTAGTAATCTGGTTGCCCCTTTGTGAATACCTGCAGTTGTTGTGGATCTGTAGGTGGCAACCAGCTTGGCCTGAGTTTTTCCTACAGCTGCAGTGGGGTGGGGTGTAAATCTAGTCCATTTATTTCCACCAGTAGTAGTAGATGGTCATGGCTCATTATCACCTCTGAGTGTGCTAAGCATAGGCTGAATCATGATCTAGTTTCCGCATTAACAGTCACTTAAAGGGACATTATCAACCCCATTTAGCCTCAAAGTATTTCTAGTTTAAGAAACACATTTTATAATTGTTCTCATTCCATAGAGACTGCTGATGTATCTGGTTGTTTGATTCAGACTCCTTTTTATGTTTGCTAGCATGCATGTGCAAGAAACGTAGTGCCATCATCTGAGTTTTTGTAGGTGTGGCACCCTGTCTTCCAATTCAGTCAGTGTGTTTGCAGACACGGCCACAGTTTACCAATGAATGCTGCAGCAGTCTATGACAGCAGTTGAAAATGCAGTGGTGTACAGTTTAAAGGGAGAGACTGCTTCAGTGAGCAGCGAAAAGATAGTGTTGATTAGCATATTGCCAGCAATCCTGCTTGTATACGTCTCTGCTTTCTCTTCCTAGAACTTCCTTTTCCTAGGATTATCTTCCCAGGAAAAGGCAAGTGACTAAAATGACATCCTTGGAATGTTTCCAAAAAAAGATCTAATTACCATCCTTGGACTGTTGAGTCAGAGTTCAGGGTAGGAGTTGCATTGACAAAAGCAGGAAAACAGAACCCCAAAGAGACTGAAAAAGTAGACGCAGCTTTCGTCTGTTGACACACCTGATCAGTATTGTAATAATATTCCCCAACCCTCTGAGTGTTTCTGAATAGGGTTTCCCCCTTCCCGCTGCACACAGTATGACTGATCGGGGGTGTCTAATCCCCCATCTGCTCCGCCCCCCCAGAGTTCTAGGTGCCATGCTGGGAGCCCACCCCAGAGTGGCATAAGTGAGAATAGTGACAGGGGTGCTCAATCCCCCATTGGCTCAGTTAAACATAGATACATAGATACATAGACAGTGTCAGCAGATAAGGGCCTATGGCCCACCCAGTCTGCCCATTTGAGCTTGTAAGTTCAGTCTGTTTCCCCTTACCCCTGACCTCTAGAATTCCTTTATGTCTATCCCATGCATTCTTAAATCCCGTGATTGTTTCAGCCCCCACCACTTCCTTTGGCAGGGTGTTCCACTTGTCCACCACCCGTTCTGTGAAGAAATTCTTTCTCATGTTTCCTCTGAATCATCCTCCCTCCAACTTCATCCCATGCCCTCTAGTCCTGGAACATCTTTTTCACTTAAAAATAGTGTTTTCCTGCACCCTGTTTCTTCCTGTAAGATACTTGTATGTCTCTATCATACCCCCTCTCTCCCTCCTCTCCTCTCCTCCAGGGAGTACATGTTCAGTTCCTTCAACCTGTCTTCATAGGACTTGTGATGCAAGCCATGCACCATCTTTGTTGCCCTCCTCTGAACCTTCTCTACCCTGTCTATGTCCTTACGTAGGTATGGTCTCCAGAACTGTACACTGTACTCCAGGTGGGGCCTCACTAGTGTCTTGTATACGGAATTATGATCTCCTTTTCCTGCTGGTGATGCCCCTGCCTATACATCCCAGCATCCTATTTGCTTTACCTGATGCCTTGTCACACTGTTTCCCTACCTTGAGGTCATCAGAGATGACAACCCCAAGATCCCTTTCCTGCTTGGTGCATGCTATATCCTCACCCCCCAACTGATATATTGTGCCAGGGTTTTTGTGCCCCATATGCATTATCTTGCATTTCTTTGCATTGAATTTCAACTGCCAAACCCTTGACCATTCTTCAAGTTTCTGCAGGTCTCTTCTCATTCTGTCTACACCCTCTGGTGTGTCTACTCTGTTACAGAGCTTTGTGACATCAGCAAACAGTGAAATTCTGCCTTCTAGATCCTGCGCAATGTCACTGATGAAGATGTTGACTAGGACCGGTCCCAGCACTGATCCCTGTGGTACCCCACTGGTCACTCTTCCCTCTGTGGAGTGACAGCCATTTACCACCACCCTCTGTGTCCTGCCACCCAGCCAGTTACCTACCCACCACACTACTGTCCTGCCCACACCCATATTCCCAGTTTGTGTAATAGTCTTCTATGTGGCACAGTGTCAAAGGCCTTACTGAAGTCCAGATAGACCATGTCCACTGCCTCCTGATCCACCTCCCTAGTCACCCAGTCAAAAATTCAATGAGGTTGGTCTGACATGACCTCCCCAGTGAAACCATGCTGCCTTGGGTCCTGTAGTCCATTGACAACCAGATGTTCCACCAATCTCTCCTTCAGTAGTGCTTCCATGATCTTTCCCACTACCGAGGTGAGGCTGACTGGTCTGTAGTTCCCTGCTTCCTCTTTGTTCCTGTTTTTGTATAAGGGACTACATCTGCTGTCCTCCAGTCTTTGGGTACCTCCCTGTTTCCAGTGATTGGCTAAACAGGATAGCCAGAGGTTCAGCCACCACCTCTTAGTTCTTTAAGGACCCTGGGGTGCACCCCATCTGGCCCCATTGCTTTGTCAACTCTATTACTTCCAGTTCCTTCAGGACCCTTTCTCGTGTAAAGGATTTGTGTCCATTTCTGCACCATTCTCACCCCTTGTACTCCCTCAGACCCATTACCCCTCCTCAGTAAAGACTGAGCAGAAATACCTGTTCAATATGTCGCTTTACTGTTGTCATCCTCCATGCGACTCCCATCCTCCCCTTCAGTCTCACTATCCCTCCCTTTGTCTTTCTTTTTTCACTTATGTACCTGTAAAAGGTTTTGTCCCCTTTAACCACTGATTTTGTAATGTGTTCTTCTGTCTGAGCTTTGGCTTCCCTTACTGACTTCCCTGCCTCCCTCCCTTTGTTTCTCCTGGTACTTCTCCCTATCCCCTTGTGCCTGTGTCTTTTTGTATTGCCTGAATGCAATCTTTTTGGGTTTCACTTTCTTTGCTACCTCTTTGGAAAACCATTATTGTCTCCTCTTCCTTTTCCTCTTGCTAACCTGCTTAATGCATAATACTGTTGTTCTTATAATCCCCATTTTAAATACTGCCCACTGTTCCTCAACCCCTGATTCCTGTCCCATTCCCCTTAATGCCTCTTTCAAGTATCTCCCCATTTTCCCAAAGTCTGCCCCCCTAAAATCCAGGATACGCTTTTTGTGTGGTTTGTTCTGCTCTTTCTGTGATTTCAAACCACAATGACTGGTGGTCACTGTTACCCAGGTGCTCCCCACTGTTACCCCCATCACACTGTCCCTGTTTGTGAGCAGAAGGTCCAGTATTGCCTTCTGCTGAGTTGGTTCCATGACCAGTTGCTTGAGGAAGGCACCCTGAAGGAGTCCAGGATAAATCTGCTTCTAGTTGATGCTGCTGCTGGGATGCTCCAGTCCATGTCTGGAATATTGAAGTCTCCAACCAGTACTACCTCACCCTTGTCTGCCATCCTTTGGATGGCTAGCATCAACTCCTTATCTGTTTCTTCCTCCTGGGCTGGTGGTCTATAGACCACCTGTGCGGATGGCTGGCCCCATTTTCCTTTCCAGCTTAACCCACAGTATCTCTCCCCATTTTGTTCCTCCTGGATCTGTGTGGCCCTTATGTCATTTTTCACATACAGTGCCACTCCTCCTCCCTTCCTGCCTGCTCTGTCTCTTCTGAATATGTTGTAGCCAGGTATGGCCATCTCCCAGTCATGGTTATAATTACACCAGGTTTCAGTAAAGGCCACAAATGTCCAGGTCTGACTGTACCATGACAGCCTCCAGATCTTCCATCTTGTTGCTAAGGCTCCTGGCATTTGCACACATGGCTTTCCATGATTTGACCTCCCTAGACTGCTTCACTGTTCTACTCCAGCCCCTTCCTTGGTTGTCATTTATCCCTGGTTCTCCTTGCTGTCTGCCCTTTGGCTGAATTTTGCCCCTTTTCTCCTTATCCACGTTTTGGACACTAATCTCCGTCTTTTGCACACTGCTTTGCAGAGATAGCCACTCCTCTGGTTCACTGGTTCCACTGCTAGCTGTGGGGGGTGAGCAAGTCGGTACCCTCCTTGCTGGCCTGCCACCCCCCTTTGCTAGTTTAAATGCTTGTTAATGTAGCATTTAAACTTATCATTGAGTGCTTGGATTCCTCCAGGATGGATGCAGGCCGTCAGGCTTGAACAAACCTCCATCCTCCAGGGGGTCCCCAGTCCAATGAATCCAAACCCTTCCTCACAGCACCAGTTCTTCAACCATGAGTTAAAGTTCCTGGTGCATGCACTCCTATGCTCTCCTTGCCTCTCACAGGTAGTACTTCTGAGAAAGTGACAGAAGTAGCTACTTGCTTGAGACCCCTCCCCAGTTTCCTAAACTCTTCCTGAACTTCCTTTGGCTCCCCATTTGCCAAGTCATTATACCTAGGTGGATAATGACATCCAGCTCACCCTCCAGTCTTGCCTTCCCAGTGATCCCCAGTATCTTCCTTCCATCCCTCCATGCTGTGGCACCTGGTAGGCACCTCACCTCCCTGTCCTCCCCCTCCTGTGTTCCTAGCTGGATCCCTCTTACAATGGAGTCCCCCACCAGGATTCGCTTCCTCCTCCTCTGGGGTCCTCTGGGGTCCACTGAGTTCTTGAGTGGAATAGGATCTGGGATGTGCCTCTGCCTGACTGCTCTAACCCTCCCTGAGCCCACTGTCATCCAAGTGCTCCTCGTTCTCGGCATCCTTTGAGGCAGCTGCATTGGACTGGGTGGTCCCTGGATAGGGGTGATGGTACTCCTGACCCAGTTTACTTCCGCTCTGAGTCTGGTTACCTCATCCTGCAGTCCAGAGAGATGCATGCAGATAGGGCAGCACCTCAGTGTCCAGAAGGTCTGCCTGAATATGGCTGCCCCACAGCCACTACATTGCACCACTCCCCACATTATACTGCAATTCCACTACTTGTCTGCTACTGAAACTCTCTTAGTTCTCTTTTTATTAATTTACAGTACTAAAAATCCTGTAACTGATCCTCAGATATATTTTTTTTAAGGAAAAAGAAACCAATACATAAATAAATGAGTCAAAACACTTGTCGTGCTGAGGGTGGGCTTCTTCCCCCTTATGCCCCTCCTACTTCACACCTCATACTATACCCTGTGTTTAGCTCCTGTCAATCAGATTTATCAGGGCATATAATTAAGAGTTGGGGGAAGGGGGGGGGCGAAAATTTGCTGCAATTAAAGACAGCACAGAATTACACCACCACTATGTTTTAAATTTTCAACAGCCCAAAAACAATTATAAGTAAAGACAACAAAGAAAGAAATTATAGTGTCACTACAAGCCCACAATCTAAGTTTAAAAGAAAAATAACAATTACCAGTTACTCTAAAGCACTGAATTGAATATGTTTCCTTCCTTCTCCTTCTGGCTTCTTCTGAGAAAATCAACCTCTGCTTGCTACTTTAACTCTGACTAAGCCCCTCCTCCAGTTATCACGTAGCTGAGGTCAGAGGCCAGACAATTAACACCCTTCACCCAGCTACAGGACAGTCAGACAAGCCAAGATAAAATTTGCAGCAATTAAAGACAGCACAGAATTACACCACCACCACTATGTTTTAAATTTTCAACAGCCCAAAAACAATTGTAAGTAAAGACAACAAAGAAAGAAATTATAGTGTCACTACAAGCCCACAATCTAAGTTTAAAAGAAAAATACCAATTACCAGTTACTCTAAAGCACTGAATTGAATATGTTTCCTTCCTTCTCCTTCTGGCTTCTTCTGAGAAAATCAACCTCTGCTTGCTACTTTAACTCTGACTAAGCCCCTCCTCCAGTTATCACATAGCTGAGGTCAGAGGCCAGACAATTAATACCCTTCACCCAGCTACAGGACAGTCAGACAAGCCAAGATAAAATTTGCAGCAATTAAAGACAGCACAGAATTACACCACCACTATGTTTTAAATTTTCAACAGCCCAAAACAATTATAAGTAAAGACAACAAAGAAAGAAATTATAGTGTCACTACAAGCCCACAATCTAAGTTTAAAAGAAAAATACCAATTACCAGTTACTCTGAAGCACTGAATTGAATATGTTTCCTTCCTTCTCCTTCTGGCTTCTTCTGAGAAAATCAACCTCTGCTTTACTCCCCAAAAGAAACAGACTCCAGCTGCTATGCTGGGTGCCCACCCAGTGTGGCACACACTGCCCAGGGGAGTTGGCTGACAGGGTGCCCAATTCTGTCCTGCTCCATTGACACCCCCTCCCAAAAATCTTCCAGCTGCCATGCTGGGAGCCCATGCCAGCACGGCACAAGTCCCGCGTCATCTTCCTAAAAAGAAAACAAACAGCTGAAAAGAAAAAAAAAGGTCCCTCATTGATTGTCTTGCCCCCCAACCTGCTCCCACCCTCTGCGCATCCACCTCCCCACACCCCTTCGTCATGCCATACTTACCTCCAGAAGCCAGCGCAACGATCTTCAGTGGACCGCGAACACGTCTGCACTCTTCAAAGCTAACTGTGAACTGAAGAAATGCCAGTAAGCTGTATAATGAAATAAATAGGTTTTTTTCAACTTTGATGCATATCTCAGGCATTTTTTTGAATTTTGGCACCAAATTTTCAACATGGCGTTTTTGGGACCCCTCCTCATGAATTCTGGCACTGTCATGACATTAATCAGCCCCGAAAGGTGATTTCGTGGTCACTGTGCAGAACCACCTATCGGGACCGATTTATGAAAAAGACAGTGTCACAGTTCATGAGCTAGGCCCCCAAAAAACCTATGCTGAAAATTTGGTTATACAAATCCCAAAAATGACTGATTTATGAGCATGCATTGCACAGTTCCTATGCTAGCTCGTAAGTTAGCGAATTTTTAATATTTTTTTTCACTCCAGATTTTCAACATTCCCATTTTACCACACCTCCTTATGAGCTGTTCAGCTGTCATTTTTCATGTCTCGCTCAAAATGTGTTTCCGTGCATGTAGCACACAATGGAGCAGTCAGTGTGTGAAATCAATGTTTGGGACAGATTAAGAAAATCACAGTGACACTGTTCATGAGCAGAAGTCTTAAAATGGCTATGTTAAAAATCTGGTGACAAAAGTCCATAAAATGACTATGTTACGAGCGAGCATTGCGCAGTTTCCATGCACCCTCGTAAGTTCATGAATTTGTAATATTTTCAATCCAGATTTTCACCACTGGCATTTTTCAACACTTCCTTATGAACAGTACAGCTGTCATTTGTCACACCATGGCCAAAATGTGTTTTCGCACTTCCAGCACAGAAATGTGTGGTCACTGTGGGAAATCACTGATCGGGACAGATTAAGAAAATCACAGTGACACTGCTCACGAACGAAGGTCCCAAAATGCCTGTGTTGACAATCTGCTGTAAAAAAAATCCCCAAACTAATTACATTACGGGTGTGCGTTGCACAGTTTCTACACATGCTCGTGACTTCACCAGTTTTTTTAATATTTTCACTGCAGATTTTCAACATTGCCATTTTTTGCACCTCCCCATGAACAGTACAGCTGTCATTTTTCACATCCTGTCAAAATGTGTTTTTGCACAGCGCAAAATCAGCTTTCAGATGACAAACTGATATTGCCACTGTTCATGAGGTGGGGGTCACAAAAAAACATGTTGAAAGTTTGGAGTGAAAATACCAATGAACGCCTGAGGCGTCAGGGTTTCAAACCATAACGCCCCACCCTGTAGAGACTGACAGGCATCAGGGGTGTGACTTGGGACTGTCGCCCGCAATGCTCATACCATTCCACCCCCACCCACATCCTGCAGCCAATGAGAGGCATCGAGGAGTGCTTTGGACTCTTCGGCCCCAGTGTTCACCCCATTCTCCTATACAGCACCCATCTCACCATATTTCCTGATAGAATGGGGTGAACATAAGTGCCAAAGACCCCAAGGCTCACTGTGACGCTTGTCGGTGTCTGCAGGGTAGGGTATGGCATGGCCGTTATGCCTGATGACCCAAACGCACACCCCAATGCCTGTCAGTATCTGCAGGGCGGTGGTGGAGTTAGCTTCAGTTCAATACTTCACGGCCATTCCAATTATGCAGCTCTGTAACTCCTACACTACCAATGCCAATGCCAGCAAGCAAACATTCGGCACTGACAAATGCTTGTTTCCTTTAAAAAAGCAAAATACTGAGTATCAGCAATAATGATGTTACCATACCAAAGCATTATTTGTTTACATTTCTTAACCATCTGCATCTTTCCTGGACTCAGGAACACCACCAACACGATTTAGCTACTCATTATGCAGTACAAGTAGATGAGACTATTGTACTATGAGTGACTGCACTGTTTGAGGGTGTTACTAATGTTCAGGAAGTATGCAGTAAGCTAAGGTAAATAGTTTGGAGAAAAACAAGGCTGTGTATACAACTATACATTCCCATGCATTTCAGTTCTAATAAGTAAGGAGGCAGATTAAACAACCAGCTATATCAAGTAAGGATTAAGCCACGAGAAAGCATGGGTCTACTGTGGTATTAATCCATGGTTGGGGGGGTTGGAACACGAGGCCGAAGGCCAAGTGGGTCCAACCAGCCAACCATGGATTAATTTCACTGTAGACCCATCCTTTCAAGTGGCTTAATCCGCTTGTAACATGGCAATGAGTGTATGACTAATAGTTTTTGAATAAATGAGTACAATCACACTGATTTACTTTCAGAATACTATAAATTGAGCTATTAAACATGATGTTCATATACCTGAAAACAATTGGAACACACCTATTGGAAATATCGTGGCTGCTATTTCACTTTTGTTAAAATAACTTTCATTACAAGCTTTAAGCTTTCTAACATCAAAACATATTTTACAACTTTTCAAAAACTTGCAATTCACTTTCTATTCTAGGTGCTTTTATTTTCCTCTCTGTGTATTAGAAGATATGGGCTGCACTGCATGATGGGAGAATGCTATGGTACATTTTAGTTTTCTTCCTCCAGTTCTTTTGCAGACCAATAGGTGGCTGTCACACAATCCTAGTAACTACAAGCACCTTTTCTCCAAATGTTTAGAATTAAGCCAATCTGAAAAACACTTTATTGAACAACTACTATTTTGTGGAATATTATTTTCACTTTTTTTCCCTCTAAACTACCTAACTCAGCACGACATAGAACAACATAACGTTTACTGCTTTCACCTTTCAAATACTTGTTTTGACTACTATTGCTAGTCTTTTTCTTTTATTTCTTTTTGTTTCTCTCAATTTATTTTTCTTTTCACCCACATAAGTATCCTCTCTCTTTAATTTTGCTTTGTTTATCTCAGTGTCTGTTATTTTTGCTTTCGGTTATAGAAGCTGCATGCTCATCTTTACCACTGTGTATTCACCAAGACAAGGCTGGGCCAGATAATATTATTCAGTCATCCACAATGCATTGCACCCAGAGTTGCTTAGAAAGCAGTAGAACAGAAGGGATGGTAACAGTATGTAACCGTTCACTTCTACAGAAATATTGCTGCAGCATAATTAACAGTATCTGTGGAGTTTAAATGTACAATCTTTAGTAACTCATGAACTTCTGTTGCAGTTACAACGTAGAACAATCTTGAAAAAGTCAAAAACCCTGTGCTAGGAAAATTATTAGCAAAAACAAGTTGGGACAACTACACACTACAAACTATTTGCATATTGTTGTCGCTTGTATACTGTTTCTTGCCGGTAGTGGATTGCCAAGGTATTGCAATACAAACCATGATCTACTATGGTATTAGACCATGGTTTCTACAGTACCACATGGTGTGTTTGCACCTATCTGAGTGCTTCATTTTGTTTTTCTTTTTTATGCCATGTTACAATGAATTTTAGGGAAGGTAAGCAATCATAAAATGTGGGTTTTTACCTAGAAAGGTAATGCTTCTTTCTCCCAAAGACATACTGGACAATCTAAAACCTTTCCCCCCTAACCAACAGATATGTACTATCTTGAGTGAACACATTGAGGCTGTTGACACGTTTAAATATCGCAGCTTCTGGCTGGATAACAGACTCTCACTTACTGCTCACATAGAGGAACTCTCCAAAAAAAGTTAAGCAAAGACTTGGCCTCTTTTTCAGAATTAGGCGCTTTCTAACTTGTGAAGCCAAACTGAGGCTGGTTACAACAAGTTTTTTTGTCCCTCGTTGACTATGCAGATGTTCTGTATTGTCAGAGTACCAAGTCTGCCCTTGCAAGTTTAGATATTTTTTATCACTGGGTAATAAGATTTATCACCAACGCTGCCTCCGACACCCACCACTGTGTGCTTTATGCACAAATAGGATGACCATCATTAGCTGTTCGGAGATGTCGAAATGCCTCCCTGTGGGCCATTTGGGCACTCTCCAAAACCCTATCCCCATATATCTATGATCTCTTTAGGGTCTGTCCTTGCTCATACTTCATCAGGCGCTACAACTTTATTTGACTTGACGTCCCTAGGATTAGGACCAGATTCGGCACCACCTCCCTTTGCTATTGTATCCCTTCCTTATGGAATTCCATTCAAGACTCTCTAAAACTCACCTGGATGATTGGCCTGCACTCCTTTAAATCATCATTAAAATCTGCACTGTCAGACAAATGTTATTGTTACGTGTAGCCTCCTACCACCAGCTTCCCATACTTTCTTCCTTCCATTGCACTTCTTTACTTACCCCTGAACCTCCCCCCCATCTCTTTTACTCATTGCCTACTACCTCTCTAACCCCTCTTGCTTGCAGCTACCTTTCCTACTTGCCTCAGTATTGCACATTAAGTTCTCATACTTTCACTCTACCTTTCTCCCCTTTAAAATCTATCTCTTTATATTCACCCAATTATTTGTTTAGAAAATGTATTTATTTATTTAGCATTCTTTAGGAATTACAACCTTTCAGTCAGTGACTCATTTACAAAGGCTCTGCGTCAGAGTACAGAAACAGACATACAGTATACATAGTAACAGCATAGTGGAATTACAAGGTTACGGACACAAATTACAGTTTCAACAGGAATACAATATTACAGCCACAGTTTGTATAGCTAAACATGATTCAGCAGTTACTTGAATACATTTAGTACTGGTTTATTTTAATACATTTAGCACTGGCTTGTATTGTCCTGTAGCATTCACTTTTATATACAAGTTATACCATCCTAAATTGTTATTTTTATTATGTACTGCCTATTGTCATTTGTTTTCTGATGCACTCATATATGATTGTTTGTTTGTTAATTGACTTGTATTTTGAACTATTGTATGTAATTGACGGTATGTTATTGGTTTTTATTCTGAACTATTGTATTCTGCCTCCCAGGACCACTTTGCAAATGAGTCTGACTCAATGGTTTTATTCTTGGTAAAATAAAAATTGAATGAGAAAAAAATATGATACCAAAAAGGTTGAAAGTGTCCCTTTGTGTATTAAATGGACATGTGAAAGATGCCCTATGAAGAAGGCAGCACATACACCTTCATAGTAAGGTGAGACACAGAATGAATTGTACAACATTACTCTAATTGAACAACAGCTCTTTTAAAAAGCTATACTATACTACTTTTAATAATGAGCTCTAAAAACTAGTCTTAGCCCAGTTTCATTATGTTAAACATAGACTGCATACTGTATGGTGTTTCACTATTTTCAATGACATCCTCTAATAAGAACATCCCGCTTATCAGAACATTTCTGCTTAGAATTAGGGTGTGCTTATAACAAGCTCCGCTGTATGTGCATACTGCACTCCTGGGGAAAAATGGAACACTACAACAACAAAATAACTCACTCAAACATACAGACTTAAAATAATAAATAAAAATACAAGTAAGCTCACTGTTAAATGTGCAAATTATTGTACAGTAAGCAAAGTCTTTTCCCAGAATAAAGTCTTAAAGGTAGCTAAACTCAACACCATAAATGGCCATCAGACTCCAGAATACCAAACTCTTCCTGGATTTAAAGTGTTCATCATGCATTTGTACTGCTGGGACTATACTGGAGACACTAGGACCCAGCGGGAGCCAATAATCTTCAGGAGGGTTAGCACCAAGGTAGGACCACGCATGTGCAGCTCCATGAGACTGGCTCACACTTGTGTAAGCTATCTCAATGTCGACCCTCCAACCACCTAAGTTCCTTTTTTACCTCCATCGAGTGGCTTCAATGGCAATGCTCGTCCGCCGGCAATCAAATCTTCATGTCTATATGACAGCAGCTATAATCATTCAGTATTCATTTAGTATTAGTATTTTCCAGTGTTACAATTTGTTATTTAAAAAAATAAATAAAATAGTTTGAAGAAAGAAATTCTCTCAGCTTGTCATTGATGGAGTCGACCATGGACAGTATCAGTGACAGTAGGGAGAATTTGCTTGAAAGCTGTACTGGCAGTGGGGCTGTGTCCGGTCTACCTCCCTTTGTGGAGGGGGGTAAGACCGTGGGCAGTCCGATGCTCAGGGGAAGGACAGTTCTTCCAGCATAAAAAGAAGTGGGCCTGTTCCCAATCTCGGTCGGGGATCTGGCTTAGCACAACCTTGAGCTCTTTTCCTGCTGGAAGAAAAAAGAGGCAGTACTGCTTGAGGTTGCCTTCTGGTAGATCTGCCAGGGACTCCTCATTAGCAGTGAGTGGTAGATGCACCCCAACCCCTCTGGGGTCTCTGGTGGTCTCCATTCTTAGTGGCCAGGCCTCTCAACACTGGAGCCCTTCTTTATCCTCTTGTGGGGTTTCTGGTGGGCAGTTTCACCACTGGGTCACTCTTATTGAGCAGTGGGCACAGCACCTGCCTCAGATCCCATTACTGGCAAACCCGAAGCTTGGGCCTTCGGGTTTTGGTGCTGCTGGACCATGGTCGGGGTCTTTGGAACAGGGAGCGTGGTTGGTGCTGGTGATGGAATTTCTTCTCTTGCCAGTACCAGAGCCTCTGACACTGGTTCCATGTTCTTCTTTCCCTCATTTTTCTTCCCTGCAGGGTCTGGCACAGGTACCTCCTTCCTCATCTCTCTCTTTAGGTCTGGCAGTTCATTGGGGCCTCTTGCGGTGGTAAGGCCCTTTGAGATGCAGGTGGCACCAGATTCTTCAGTGCCACGTACGGCGCTGGGTCCCTTGGTGCCACCTGCAGTGCCGGGTCCCTCAGATCCATGTGTGACACCAGGTCCCTAATGCCAAATGAGATGCCGGGGTCTTCCACACCAATAGCAGTCCCAGTATCACCCATTTACCCCTTTCCTAGGTCGGGCTTCAGCCTGGCAGGGCTGACTCCAGATTTCTCTGAGGCAGAGGTAGAACTGAATGAGTCTGATCCTGACTTGATTTTGTCTGGCAATGGTGAGGATGACTCTTTATTAGTCTCGGATGGGAAACCCTCTGGTCCAGTGGAGACCCTTTTCGAGGACAACCTTTCCTTCCAGTCCCTCCTCAAGAACATGAATTTACCACTAGCTCTGCAGACTTTTTCTGTGGACCCAGGCAGGCTTTTGAGCCTTGAGTTCCTTCATATTCCTAATGTCTTTGTGAGCCTTACGCCTTCCACACCTCCCTCCTTTGAGACTGTGTCACAGGAAGTCTGGGAGAGGCTGGCTCTGATTCCTTCTGTGTCCAAGTCCATAGATAGGAAATATGCCCCCCCCCCTCCAAGGAGAGATGCTTTGGTTGTGCTGGCAGAAAATGACAAGGCTGTTCTCCCTCAGGAAGCTTCAGCATGTCCTATCAATAAGGAGTCTCATAAAAGTGACATCTTGGGAAAACGGGCTTTCGCTGCTGCAACCTTGGGCATGTGTATTGCTAGTTATCATGGGCATTTCTCCAAGTATGAATATGTTCTTTGGAATTCACTTAAGTCAATAGTCGAGAGCCTCCCAGAGTCTGACACTACCATGGAGCTTCTGCAGGCTATCACCAGAGGCACTGAGTCCAACAGACATCAGCTGAAGGCTTCTATGGACGCCTATGACACTGCAGCCAGGGCAGCTGCCACTGGAATCTGCATCATGCAACACTCCTGGCTTAGAACATCAGGGTTTTCACCTGATGTTCAGCAGCAGGCCATTAATATCCCCTTTGATGGTGCTTATCTGTTTGGCCCCCAAGTTGAACAAGCACTGACCGCTAAGAAGACCAGGACTGCCATTAAAGCAGCCAGGCCAGCTCCTTCTGCTCCACAGAAGGGCGGGAACCCTTGACATTTCTGTAATAGGCAGTCCTTTTGAGGTAGGGGCGGAGGAGTCTTTAACAGAAATCAGACGCATCAGCCACAAAAGAAAGTGCAGCAAAAGGCACAGGGCCCGAAATCACCCAGTGCCTCCCTCTGAAAGTCTAGCCCCAGTCCTACCTCAACTGCATGAGGAAGACATTTCTGTGGCATTGGGAGGTCATCTGACTCAGTTTTTTACCCAATGGAAATCTGTCACTTCGGACAAGTGGGTCCTCGGTATTGTTCGGGAGGGTTATTATCTTAATTTTGCAGAACTCCCCCCAGACCTTCCACCCAAGCAGCAGCACTGCCTATCTGCCATGCAGTCAGAATTTCTCACATCTGAAATTCAGGGCCTTCTCAGAGACAGGCAGTAGAAGTCGTTCCTTGAGCAGAAAGGAACATGGGTTTCTACTCCCACTATTTTCTGGTCCCAAAGAAGATAGGCAGCATGCGCCCTATTTTCGACCTCAGAAAGTTAAACAAATACCTGTTCAGGGAGGAGTTCTAGATGATCTCCCTTGGAACTCTACTACCACTACTCCATTAGTATGACTGGTTGGCATCCCTCGATATGCAGGATGCCTACCTGCACGTCCCGGTTCACCCAAATCACCACAAGTATCTCCACTTTGTGGCCCTGGGTCAACACTACCAGTTCAGAATCCTGCCCTTTGGGCTTTCCTCGGTGCCTCGAGTCTTTACAAGTGTTTCACAGCTCTCATGACACATCTCAGAAAACTCGATGTTCAAGTCTTCCCTTACCTGAATGATTGATTCCTAGCAATCCTGTCCAGACAGGAGATGCAGGAAACAGTTGCCATGGCTTCTCACGTTGCAGACAGTGAATTTGGCTACACCATCACTGACCAGGTAATTAAAAACAGCTTTGATGCAGGCAGGATAAAAGACCATCAGCTTTATTTCCAAGGGCAAACAACCAGCAGCAAGTTGCAAATGGCCCTCCCCACGAGACAGTCAAATGTTTTTGTGGGTGAACAGCGCTTTCTCAAAGTCTTGACAGCAAAACTTTAATTTGGCTCCGTCTATATGTTTGCAGCTGTCTTTTTGGTTATTAGTTGCCATGGCTTCTAAGTTCTTCACATCCATGGGAGTTCT
The DNA here is from genome assembly GCA_016271365.2 of Neoceratodus forsteri. Taxonomy (NCBI): domain Eukaryota; kingdom Metazoa; phylum Chordata; order Ceratodontiformes; family Ceratodontidae; genus Neoceratodus; species Neoceratodus forsteri. The sequence continues at coordinate 414,059,818 of CM057455.1, read as the reverse complement.
ACTAAATCTGGAAAAATCCCAACTTCAGTCCTAACAGCAGCCCCTTTTTATAGGAGTCCTCCTGGATACCTCCAGGATAAGAGCTTTCCTTCCATAGGACTGGAGGAACGACATTCTCCACATGACTCTCTAAATCAGGGAGAACAACTCTGTTTGAGCTCCTTCAATGTAACAGATGTTGGGCATCATGGCATCATCCATGTTCACAGTGCCTCTAGCCCATCTAAACATGAGGATCACATAATAGATGCTCAGCATACAATGGTTACAAACTACACATCCACCTTCCTTCCACATTAAAGTGAGAGAGTCTCTGATGAGATCACTTGCATGGTGGGTTCAAGAGGACAAACTCCTTCAGGGTCTACCCTTTACCCCACCGGAGTCTCAGATCATTATCACCATGGTTTCCTCATTGATTGGGTGGGAGCTTACTGTGAAGATCTCCACACCCAGGGGGTATGGAGCCAGAAGGAATCTCATCTACACATAAATGTTCTAGAGACAAAAGCTTTCCTCTGTGCTATCTGAGCCTCAAAGGATGTCCTCTGCTGCAAGGTAATGCTTCAGAGGGACAAAAAGGCTGAGTTGTACTACGGCAACAAGCAGGATGGAGCGCATTCCTACCCTCTGTGCAGGGAGACCATGAGGGTGTTAGAGTGGTGTCTTGAGCACAGTGCTCTCATTCAGGCAGTCTACCTGCCAGAACTTAGAACAACCTGATAGATCACCTCAGCAGGACGGAGGTGGATCCACATGTATGGTCGCTCGCACCAGACATCATGCAATCACTATTCAATGAGTGGGGGAGTCCAGACCTGAACATTTTTGTGTCCCCACTCAATGCAAAACTGCCTCTGTTTTACTCCAGAAACCAGAACCTGGCATTTTCTGTGAGGATGCATTCAGAATGCAGTGGACAAGACACTTTCTGTATGTATTTCCTCCACTACCATTAGTTCAGAGGATGTTGCTCAGACTGGAGGCACAAGGGGTCAGAATGATTCTAATTGCCCATACTAGCCTCGACATATATGGTTTCCATTGATCAACAGGTTTTTGGAAGTCCCACCGAGGCAACTGCCATCACGAATGGACCTCCTGACACAGGGACCCTTGATCCATCCCAACCTGCGATCCCTTCATCTCCATGCCTGACTCCTGAGGAGAATGAAGTGGGAAGGTTCAAGGTTTCTCAGAGAATCTCAGAGATCCTCTTGGCAGCATGTAAGCCCTCTACCAGAAAAAGTTACACAGCAAAATGGGAGCACTTCTTGATTTGGCATGCGAAGTCCTATCTTGACCTCTTCCATTGCCCAACGAATAAGTTGTTGGAGTACCTCTTAGACCTGTCAAATGCAGGGCTGCAATACTCAACAGAGAAGGTACACCTCTGCACAATTTCTGCCTATCATGAGCCAGTACAGAACATGATGCTGGCTCAGTTACCACTAGTCCAAATGTGCCTCAAGGGCATTCTACACACTAGACCATGGTCAGAAGACCAGTGGCTGCAAGGGATATTATCTCATGCTAGACATGTTCACTTGTAAGCCTTTTGAGCCTTTAGCCTGTGATTTGAAGTTTCTGACCTGGAAGACCACCTTCCTGGTGGCCATTACTTCCACTCACAGGGTCTCTGAAATACATGCCTTCATCACAGACTCTCTGTATACTGTCTTTCACAAGGACAAGGTGGTACTTCATACTCACCCTAAGTTCCTGACCAAGGTGGTTTTGGAATTTCACCTCAATCAGCCCTTGGTTCTCCCCACTTATTTTGCTAACTTCCAAAATGAAGGGGAACACACCCTTCACTCTCTGTATGTCAAGAGGGCAGTTCAATTTTACTGTGATAGAACAGGGGAGATTCGTAAAACCAAGCAACTCTTGGTATCGTTCAGCATGGCCTGGCTGGGCCAGCCTGTTGCTATTAGACGTATTTCTGCTTGGATAGTGGCATGCCTTCGCCATTGCTACTCAATGGCTTAAGTCAAGTTAGAAGGCCAGGTTTACGCCCACTCTACCAACGCAGTCATGGCATCCCTGTCATAGATTTGTAATGTGCCCACTGCAGATATTTGCAGAGCGGCTACTTGGAGCTCACTGTATACCTTTGTGAAACACTACACTCTGGATGTCAATGCCTGACAGTACACTTCCTTTGGCAGGACAATCCTTAATGGACTTCTGTCCAGAGTGAGCTCTGTCTCCTGCTGCCATGCTTGGGAGCTTGGTTTTTAGCTTGGTACTCTCCCAGCAGTATGAATGAATGGTGAAGACTTTAAGTACAGGAAGTTATGAAAATTACGTACCTACTGTAATTCTTGATCTTCTTGGGCAAGTCTTCACCATTCATTCATATACCCACCTGCCATCCCTCGAGTGCACCCATCCTGTTTCTGGTCTTCACTCCGTCATTGTTGGGCTGTGAAGACTTTATTTCTTGACTCTTCTTACATGGGTCAACTGGGCTATCTTATGCCTGGATTAGGTTAGGTGTTTACTAAGTTTAGTTTACGCTGCACCCCCTCGGTCAAAACGTTACTCAAGTAGTTGAGGGGGGTCAACGCTGAGATAGCCTACACAGTCGTAAGCCTGTCTTGTGGTGCTGCGCATGCGCGGTCCTACCTTTAACACCAACCCTCCTGAAGATTTTTGGCTCCCGCTGCATCCTAGCACCTTTGGCGTAGTCCCAGTAGTATGAATGAATGAAGACTTGCCCAAGAAGATCAAGAATTATGATAGGTATGTAATTTACATGTTTTTCAATAGGCTCAACTTGTGTAAAAGTTGATTTAGCTTTCACCACTCTGACTTCTCTCACTATGACAAGTGGATCCAGCAAAACATGCAAAGGTCTTTTCAGGTGGATAAAAAAAAAAAAAAACATTGAAAGCTACAAAGACTGATAAACCTGAATGGATTTCAAGCAAGCAATAACACACAATGAGGTGTGGGTTATCTACTGATAAGAGCAAGCCCAGGTGTGTTATAAGACACAAGACACTTTGCAGCAGGGTGTGCTCTTATCAGTAGATAATCCACACATCAGAGTGTATTATTGTGCTTATAAAATGGGTCCTTAAGTAACTATTTAAGAAAGAAAAAAAAGAGTAAAAAACATGGCAACATATTTTAAAATTGAGGTTTTAATAGAACCTGAAGCAATAAAATAGTCCCCCTATTTAGGTACTTTCTGTTCTGTGTGATGCCCAGTGCATGGTGCTCCCCCCTCCCACACACACACACACATCAAAAGATACTGGTCAGGTTGTACTTCCCCTCCCCACACTCTGCACACACTGTTAATCCCCCACAGTCCTTACCCTCTCTACATACTGTTAATCCCCCACTGCCATAGCGAGCAGCTACTTTGATTAACAGCGAGTAGCGAGGGTTTGTGTCTGTCTGTTTCCTCCCACGTGTGTCTCTTCCCCAACACACAAGCACTTTGTTATTTATTTTTTAATTTTACTTTTATTTAGGCTTTGTTTTTAGATTGTTGCCAGTGGCCCGGTTGACTATAAGCGAGCATGCCCTGTACCAGCCGCCATACAGAGCAGATTCCTGTTTCGCGTTTTTGAAAATGTTACTTTTGCTCTGTGCTGCCGTTGCAGAGCATCGGTGGTTTTAGTCAGGGTCGGCAAGTGGTGAACTGAGGGACACATAAGAACTGCATTTAGCGGGGAGTGAAGGACCCAGTGGGGAACAGAGCTGTATCAGCGACAGTACAAGGGAGAGCCGTGGATTAATGGCCCACCAAAAAAACCTTGTGAACCGGAGTAATAAGAGGTTAGTTTGGTTACTTTTAAGATGCGCAGAGTATCTGTGGTTTTAGTCAGGGTCGGCAAGGGGCAGAGAACTGAGGGACACATAAGAGCTTCATGTAGGGGGAAGTGAAGAGACCCAGCGGAGAACAGAGCTGCATCAGCTACAGTCTGTCAGACAGCCGAGGATTAGTAGCCCACCCAAAAAACTCTTCTGAACTGAGTAATGAGATGTTATTTTGGTTACTTTTAAGCTGTATTTTTTTTTATGAAGCTCAACTGGATCCGAAAATACATCTGTGCACTTGGTGGTGGTGGGGGGTCTGCAGGTTTGGGATAGCAAGTGAGCTCCAGTCTACAGGTTGGGGACAGCAAGCGAGCTACAATTTCAAAACTGAGAGGTTGACACAATGATATCAGTTGATCTTATCTGTATTAATCTTCACCATTCATCACTGGTGGGGTTCTGGTCAGAGGAGCAGGACACTACGAGACCATTTTTTTTTTTTTTTTGTAAAGGGGAGGAGCTGGTGTCATGGGAGGCACCGCCCTCTAGGCCAGTGCACTGTATAGTGCTCACAGGTTGGCCAGTAATCAATGCTGACTCCTCCTCTATCCCAGTTCTGCTTCTCCTGCTGTTGAGTGAGCATGACCTCATGAGTGGAGTGTTTTTGATACTGCAACATTGGGCCTAGTCCATTTGAACCATCTTTCAACTGTCCTAGTTCTGCAGGAGCCGTTGTGTTCTTGGCACTGTCAACTCCGTAGAGATCGTTCCTTAATTTTCTTTGGTGCTGAAACCTTTTTGCCATTTTATTATTAATTTTCTGTCCAATCATGTCTCGTACCAGAGACAAGAAAAATAAATCTTTATAGCCGGGCTGTCTCCCAATGTGGCAGTGTCCCTGTGGCTGGCTTTATTCCATCTTGGAATAACATGATTGTTGCCTGACCTGCCTGGGCCCTAACCATGATTTGGACTGCTGCAATGCCATTTTTCCATGGACTGCAGGGTACTGGAACACCGTGCATTTAAAGTCGGCTGCACACTACTGACTTTCAGAGGACAGACGTGCACTTGAGATGCCAGACGTAGGTCCCTTGACCCTTCCTCTGGGTCCCCTCCTGGTTCTATATGGGCCATGGAGGAGGGGGCTTCCATTCTTTCTAGCCTCGCCACAGTGGAGGCCCTGTCATGGTGCTGGAGGACCAGTCCAGTTCCTCTGGGGGTCGGGCTGGAGGCACTGTTTTGGCAATCACCTCCTTGGCATCATGGCCTGTATCTGCCCGGCCCAGTGGTTTCCTCAGTGCCACCTGTTGGCACTGCCTCGGATCTTGGCACCGTGCGAGGCACTGATGATCAGGGCGGCACCTTGGGCAGTGCTGGGCCCACCTGCAGTGCCGGGAGCGGGAGAGTTTGGGAGATCTTCTGGATCCGTTTCTCCTTGGAGGACAATGATTCAGAAGTGGATCTGGACTGGCTTCCATATTCTTCTGAGAACTCAGTCCCTGACAAGCACTTTGGTGCCTGTCCAACCCCCTCCTTCGGAACTAGTGGTATCTACTGGCGCTGGTGTTGGAGCTGCTTGCGGCACCAACAGAACTTCTGGTGCTGGGGGCAGCACCGGAGGGTTCACTGGAGCTGGTGGGGCCTCTGTACTCAGAGGAGGTGAACCCCCCATTTTAGGTGTCCAGGCTGAGCCCACTTCTGGACCTGCTAGGATGTCTGGGACAGGGGCAAAGATTCCCTCATCTGCTGCCCCTCGTGGGTTGGTAGGTGAGGTTGAGCTTCCTCGGTTGGTCCTGAGGAAGAGGTTCCTCTCTGAGTCTGAGGGGTTGAGGGGACAGCATCAGGAGCAGCGTCCTCCCCAGGTAGCCGACAAGGGTTCAGGTAGGAGCAGCAGCACCGGCCCTGTCTTCTCCCCTGAAGTTTCCCCAGTGAGGATCTCATCTCTTGAAGCTAGGGGATGCCCTTCCACACCCACGCGGCCCCAGTCGCCTCACAGAGGGGAATCCCCTTCAGGGCTCAGTCCTGACCATTTAAGAATGGTTGAATGGATGGTTACTGCCTTGACTGATAGATCCTTCCAGGGAGTTGGTTCACCTGTTTGGTCCCCGAGCCCTGGCAGAGGCTGTTCTCTTCCTCAGAGGCATTTGACCCCTTTACCTCTGCCTTCCCCTCCCCTTCTCCCGGGCCACTCTGGTCCTATGGGGCCTCTAGCCTAGGAGCAGTTTAGAGCCACAGCTGCCCATTTCCCAGCCTACATTAGATCCATGGACGAGCAGGTGTTTCACCACTCACCCCTGTGGCAGCTGGACTATGACTTCCTGGACTCTTCAGCTTTCTCGTCTTTCTCAGATGAGGAAGAGGTTCCTTCTGTCCACCTATCCTCAGATGCTGATCAGACTTCCTATCAGTGTTTCCTTTCGAGGCTGGTTGAGCTCCACATATCAAGATTAGCAAGACGCAATCCTGAGTGGGTGATGTGCTTTCTTAAGCGAGTACAGTGTGGGCAACCTGGTGGTACCTGCCTGGCCCTCCCCCTTTCAGGAGGCATATCATGCTTGGCAGCATTCATCGGTCCCCTCCTCTGCCCTGATGGACTGCCAGTGCAGGTATTGCACACCCCAGGGATCTCCGGGATACCTGCCTCACCCCTCTTCAGGCGTGATGTTCCTGGACACCCCCTCTGGGCATAGAAGCCCAAGACTTGACTGGCCCCTGGATGTGGACTCCTTGAAGTTCAGCTCCTGGGGGAGGAGAGATATTTCCTCGGTGTGTCTGTCTCTCTCCATTGCAGCACATCAGGCCCATTATACTGCCTACAACAGGCACTTATGGTCTTTGCTAGGACAGATCCTGGCATCTATGCCTGATAAGGAGGCAACCAGCTAAGCCATTGCCCTCTCTGCACATAGCCTAGAGCTCATGAGACACCAAGCAAGGACATTGTATGATGCCAGTGAGGTGGCATCTGGGCTAGCAGGGACAGCGATCTGCGTCAGGCGGATGGCATGACTTTGTCTTTCCCGGTTATCACCCATGGCCTGGCGAAGGGAGATTGCCTCCTCCTTCCAGGGAAGCCACCTTTTTTCCCACAGAGTCAGGTGGGAACTTCAGGGGTGACTACCTTCTCCAAGCCAGAGGGAGACCCCACCTCACCCTGACCAGTCCCAGGCCTAACTAGGCCTGTAAGGGTTTCCCTCTTCTGTGCCTCCTCCACAGGAGGCTGAGGTACATTCTTCCCTCAGGGAGGCACCAGATCCCCTTTGGGAGGCTTGGTAATCACCCACCAGTGATGAATGGTGAAGACTGACACAGATAAGATATGAAAATTACTTACTTACCGTAATCTTGACCTTTCTGTGTATCTTCACCATTCATCACTGATTCCCACCCTTCTTCCCCTCTTGGGCCTCATACTCTTGGCAGTACCTCCTCCCTGCTTGCTTTTAGCCAGTTGAGGCCAATTGTGGGCCTAGTCCTGCTGGTACCTCTGAGCTTTCTGCTCCTTCTGGTGAAAGCAACAGAGGTTCACTGTTGGGGGAGGGCAAGCAGGAGTGCTTGTCCCTTCATGACAAGGGCTCACCTGTGCCCTTTCTTGCATTCCTGATGAAGATCCCCTCCACCGGCTTGGTCTGGACCTCTCTGAGTGTTTGATTCGCCAGCTCTGGGGTCTCAACACTTGGGATCCTCCTCAGGACTATAGCAATTTGGAGGGCTCTGGTGATGCCTATAACCCTTCCTTACAGGAGCTGTGACTCCCTTTTATCCCTCGTTGGTTTCAGCTTGACATTTTCATATGCAGGGTCCCACTCTGGATTGTAAAGTTATGTCCTCATTCTCTTCCTGGCAACCTCTTTCCCTCTTCTATTTCAGAGGGAGCATCATCTCTAGACCCTCTGTGGGAGGAATCCTTCTACAGGGGGACCCTGCAGTGGTGTGGGTCCTGTCCCCACACCAGGATGATTTTAAAGACAGCAGTGGGAGACACTTGCCACCCTCTCCACCTCTTTTGAGCTGGTGGAGAGGGCATCTTCAAGTCTGGTGCCCTGACTTGCTTCTGTCTTCTGGGCTGTTGCCCAGTTAGCCCCCCCCCCCCCCAGTTTTCCTCAAACCTTGGGGTATCATCTCCCATTCCCCTTCAGCAGAGATATGGAAAAGCTTAGATGTAGCTTAAGACAGTGGTGCCCTTCTTCCCAGAGCCCCAGGGAGTCCTCTGGACCTCTGCAGGGATGGCACAGTGTCTGCTTTTTCCTCTCTTCCATATCTTTTCTTCTTTCCTATCCTCTTACTCTCCCTCCCTTACTCTGTCCAACCCTTGCCTGCTCAGAAGTTTGGGGCACCCTGTCCCAGACCCCTAGGTTCACCCTTCTGTCTTCTTAGCTGGCATTATCTTTTCTTCTGTTTATATCCTTTCCTCTTCCTATCTCTTGGGCTTCCTTGCCCTGCCCTCTTTCTTTTCTCTTTTCCTGACTTCACTGTCCGGCGTGCAGAGTTGGGATGGAGGAGGAGTTGGTGTCTGTTACTGGCCAACCTGCGAGCGCTACGTAGTGCATCAGCCTCAAGGGCAGCACCACCCATGGCACCGACTCCTCCCCCTTTACAAAAATAAAAAAATGCTCCCGCAGGGTCCTGCTTCTCCGGCCAAAACTTCACCAGTGATCAATGGTGAAGATACACAGAAAGATCAAGAATTGCGGTAGGTACGTAATTTTCATTTCTCCATCCTGACTGACTGAAGAGGTGCCAGCTGGCACATCATGTTCTGATAATGACACGGGCCAGAGGTACTTCTCAGCCAGTCAGAACACAGAATATTTGAGGCCCATTTTCTAACATCAATTAAACTCCTCAGATGAAGCCCGAGTCCATTCTGCCACAATGGGCCCAGGGCTCACACTGTCTCAAAACTGCTCCAGGCTCCACGATTCAGTTTAGCAGGCTAATTCTGGGCCTCAAAACATCAAACAATATGACTGGGTTCCAAAATGGTCCATACTGCCTCTAGGCACAGGGTAATTGCTCACTGAGTAACAAACAGTCCAATGTCTGCCATCTGACAACTGACAAGCTGGCTCCCTCCAGCTGGCATGGCTTGGATGATCGGTTTTAACCAGCTAGTCTCTCCACAGCAGACGTCACAGCTTCCAAAGCAATCAGCACAGTTCCCTCCCTCTGCAGACAGCTCAATGGAAGGATACCCCAACTCATGCCCCTACTTAATGTTGGGATAAGGGTCTGGCCTCCCATCAATGACCCTCTCTCAATGGTACTGGTCTCACATTCTCTTATCAGAAACATTATGCCTTATTGATTTGTTTCAAATCACCCTCACACTGGAGAATTAAAACAAAACTTTCTATCCATCTAATTAAAGCTGATAAAACAAAAATATCTAAACCCCCATCAGTACACTATATACAATAACTAAGAAAAACAGCGTGCAGCAGCATTGCCACACAGGAAACCCTAAAAAAGGGGCTCAACATTGATTTGAGAGCAAATGACCACGCAGAGCTCATAGCAGCCTGCCCTCAGATGACTCCACCAGGCACCAAGCTCTGGCCTCCTGAGGCATCCATGAATAATTCTAGCTCAGCACTGCTCACCTTCATGGGTCACATAGCCACCCCAATGTACTGGCAGAGAAAAATGTGCCAGAGTTGTAGGTCTTGCTTAATACTCTGAGGCACCCTAATGCTGTGATGGGTTTTAGCATTACTGAACCTGCCGTCTTCAGTCTCCGAAGAAAGGCCCTTCCCACTAGCATGATCCAGCATGCAATTTTCAAATGGCCATCTAGACGCAGCAGCTCTTTAAGGGTAGACATTTCAGACACATACAGTAGTCTGGAGTCACCAGCTCATGAAGGGCCTGATGTTTCTGCCTAGCAACTGTCATTCCAAATGCACAGAGTCAGATTCTATGCCTAGAATTGATCTTATATGATGGGGGTCTCTATTTTATGGTTCGCTAAGGGACCACTTATTCCTTGCTTATCTTCCTAAACCCTTCAAATAAGCCCCTGCATGTGTCTGTACCCCTCCGACCCACAAAGAAAGAAAATAATCTAGGGAGTGCACCTCCCCTTGTCCTCCCATCAGCTCAAAGACTGCCCAGTGCAGGACTACAGAGCACACAACAGAGCCACCCATAGGCATGCACATGTGAATCTAGTGTAGGCCCTCAAACTTCATGCCTAGCAGATCTCAGTCTTTATATTAATTGTCTATGCACCATAGAAATGATTTTACTATGATATATGTGCCCCTTCCTCGCCTCCTTTTTTCTATACCTGTTTTTCTTGGCCCCTCCTTTTGCTTTCCCTCCCCCTTCTGTTCTCTCCTTTGATTTTTAATTACACATTTTTTCACTATCACTTTCATTTGACTGTCATACAGGAAATTTACATATGAGGGTGCTTACTTCTCACCCTTGACAAGGAGTAAGTACCACATAAAATGTTGGGGACATTTTGCCAGAGTGGCTCACAGTGCAATATAACTTTTTTATTGTTCATAAATAAATACTTTGTTAACCTGGATCAACATTAGATCTTACTGCACGTTTATGGGCTCAGGGCCAGCCCACCAGTGTAGCGGTAGTGGTACTGCTTGTGATACTGGTGACCCAGCTTCAGAAGGGCTGGAGAGGGAAGTAAGACTGAGTGATCTTATCTGTATCAGCCTTCACCATTCATCACTGGTGGGTTCAAGCTGGAGGCGCAGGACCTCGCGGGAGAAATTTTTGTTTTCTTCCAGGGAGAGGAGCCGGCTTGAACCCACCAATAATGAATGGTGAAGATATACAGAAAGATCAAGAATTTTGGCAGGTACATAATTTTCATTTCCAAAGTATGCTTCCCTCTGCAGGCAGGGAAGGCTTTGTAGACTGCGCTACACTACTGCCACTTGAGTGACCACAGGTGGTAGTTCAAGCTGGAGCTGGTGTATAAAGGAGGATGAATATGGATAGGCTCTGACATTCACAGACACACATTTGTGCGCATGTGTGCCCCTGAGCCCATTGTCAGCATCCTGTGGAGACTGGAGAAGCAAAATGCCCACCCCACCCCCACCCGGACGTGATGGCATGAAGCTGCTTCTGTACCATAGGCCCCACAGTGCCAGCTGAGGCACCCACATCCAAACTGAACTAGAGTTCTATGGGGGGATCCATCCCACCCCTGGTGGCCCTGCACTGGGTCCAAACCAGGGAGGACCAGGAAGTGGGGGTATTTTCAGGGGAAATCAGATGTGGCTCAGATAAGGTCACTAGGGTGACTAGGAGGAAAACGTACCAGAAGTTTTAAAAAAGTTAACCAGTTCAGCATTTGGGCCCAGCTTTTTGTTGTTCCAAATTTTCTACTTTTCGTCATTAGCACCATTTGTACTTACAGGGACCTTTTGGTTTCACATATATTTAATGGATACTTAACAGGTTATCCCAGCTATGCTGGAAAGCACCTTTGCAATGGGTTCCTGTTTAAGTGAATGTGTGGGCTGGAATGCATAATGCTTTCTGGTTCACTGCTTTAGTTGACAAAGTAGAAATAGGGGATTTGCAATCTCAAAAATTCACATTTTTACATCATAGATAAGCACAGCTTATTATGGGCAAACTGCATCCCCTGAAATGCACTATAATATAATTTTCCTATTCTAAGACACGTTGGGACATTTGCAACAGTTCACCTGTTTCAGAACTGTCTGCATCAAAAAAAAGAGATGCATGCATCACTGGTTGGGTGCATGCGGTATTATTTGTGCTACAATTTCAAGCAACTGTGGCACAAATAGAATCAACTTTATTTTTGTCACAATTATCTGAAATTGCACTAAAAAAATAACCACACTGTCAGATTCATTTGAAAATCCAGCCCATGGAGTTTAAATAAAAATCTTCCGTTAGTTTAACCCAAAGGAGAAACTGAGAGGGCCCAAAAGTTATGGTAACTCCCATGTTGGTCTGGTACCAAGTGTCACATTATCACTTTATTCCGCAGGTGAATCAAGGCAGGAACATCGTGTTGCAGGACAATGTGGTATCCGGGTTTGAGCGAGTTGGTTATCAAATTGATGGGGAGCCATGCACTGGTGAGTAATTTCTGTCAGTGATAGCAATCATTCTTACATCAACACTGGTGGCAGAAAAAGACTACTGGTCCATCCAGTAATTTTTTATCCCTCATGAATCCTTTTCTTCACAGCCATGTTTTTTTTTTTATTCATGCTGCATCCCTGAGCTTTACACCTTAATTGAAGGTATTGAACACTTCTACAACAGATCAAGTACACAGTATCAACTCAGTGAAACACAGGAATTTAGTCTTAATTGACTAGCCTCACAATAGCAAGAGTAGCAACTTTTGGTACATTATACACAAATGAAATTAATTTAATAATTACCTTGATTTTATGCTGTCTTGCGCACGCACAAGCAACATATTGTGGTAGCTTGGAATAGCAGGTTTTGGAGGTGCGGTCATCTTGTGGCAAGTGGGGCCACTGCTTTTTTGGACTAGGCTTTGTGGCACAAATTAGAGTGCATGCTTTCTATGACAGCAGTGCAAAAGCGTGCCACCAACTTGAAATGACTTTGCCACTGCAGTGAGGGAGCTCCCGCTCATTGCAGGGCCTGTCTTCCCTGGTGTAACATTTCAGTGAAACATGGCAGCGGCTGTCTCCGCCCACCTGTCACCCCTCCAACAAGCCGACGTCGGGGGTGCCTAATCCCCCTGTTGGCATGCCCTCTCCCCAGTTCAATTTGCTGAAGGGGGAGCCCATTCCTCATCGGCATAATGGCCCCCTAATACTTAATATGTGTGCCAAGGGGGTGCCCAATCCCCCTTGGCATCATGCACCCCAGAGACAGGTTTGTGTGCTGACAGGGGGGCCCAATCCCGTCTGCTTCAGTCTCCCTCCCAAAAGCCCTTGTGGCACACTGAGGCCACCCAGTGTGCAAAAACACCTAATAAAGAGAAACCAACGGCGTTGTTTTTTTAACCCCACTCCCAACCGTGCCCACCCTCGCATCTCCACCTCCCCCACCTCCACCTCACCCCATACTTACCTCCAGAGCCTGGCGCAATGATCTTCGGTGGACTAGGATCACGTCTGCACTCTTCAAAGCCGACCGCAAACTGAAGAAATACCTGTAAGCTGTATAATGGCATAAATGTTTTTTTTTCAACTTTGGTGCATATCTCAGCCATTTCTGTGAATTCTGACACCACATTTTCAACATGGGGTTCTTGGGACCCCACCTTATGAATTCAGTCATTGTCATCTCGTTAATTGGTCCTGAAAGGTGATTTTGCAGACACTGAGTGGAATCATCTTTCAGGACTGATTAACAAAACAACAGTGTCACTGTTCATGATGTGGGCTCCCAAAAAGCCTATGTTGCAAATTGGTGAAACAATTCCAAAAAATTACTGTTTTACGAGTGTGCATTGCACAGTTTCTACACACACTTGTAACTTCAAGAATTTTTAATATTTTTACTCCAGATTTTCAACATTGCTATTTTTTCATACCTCCTTATGAACAGTATAGCTGTCATTTTCCACATCCTGCCCAAAATGTGTTTTCGCACATCTGGCGTATAATGGCGCAGTCGTTGTAGGAAAACAATGTTTGGGACAGAGTAAGAAAATCACAGTAAGACTGTTCATGAGCAGAGGTCCCAAAATATCTATGTTGAAAATTTGGTGACAAAATTCCACAATCTGTCTATGTTACCAGGGTGCATTGCGCAGTGCCCATGCACAGTCATAACTTTGAGAATTTTTAATATTTTCACTCCAGATTTTCAACATTGCAATTTTTGCACACCTTCTTATGAACAGTACAACTGTCATTTTTCACATTCTGCTCAAAATGTGGTTTCACACATCTGGTGCACAATGGCGTGGTAGCTGTGGGAAATCAATGTTCGTGACAGATTAAGAAAATCATAGTGCCACTGTTCATGAGCAGAGGTCCCAAAATGCCAATGTTAAACATTTAGTGAAAGAATTCCAATAAATGACTGTGTTATGAGCATTCATTGTGCAGTTTTCACGCATGCTCGTAACCTCAAGAATTTTTAATATTTTCACTCCAGATTTTCAACATTGCCATCTCTTCACACCTCTTTATGAATAGTGCAGCTGTCATTTTTCACATCCTGCCCGAACTATTTTTTCACACATGTGGCGCAGATTGGCACGGTCACTGTAGGAAATCAATGTTTGGGACAGATTAACAAAATTACATCACCACTCTTCATGAGTAGAGGTCCCAAATGCTTTCATGAGGTGGGGTCACAAAAAGGCCATGTTGAAAATTTGGAGTGCAAATACCTACAAATGCCTGGGGCATTAGGGCTTCTAACCATAGCGTCCCACACTATACAAACAGGCATCAGGGGTGTGCCTTTGGAGTGTGGGCTGTAGTGCTCACACCATTGCACCCCCACCCTGCAGCCACTGACAGGCATCAAGGTGTGCTTTGCACTCTTCGGCCCCAAAGTTCACCCATTCTCCTATACTGCAGCCATCTCAATGTACTTCCTTATGGAATGGGGTGAGCATAAGGCCTGATTACTTCAAGGCACAATGCAACACTTTTCAGAGTCTGCAGGGTAGGGTGAGGTGAAATGGCATGAGCGTTATGGCCGACGACCCAAAGGCACACCTCAATGCCTATCAGTCTCTGCTGGGTGGGGTGGGGTTGACGTCAGTTCCATATTTCACTGCCATTCCTATTATGCATTTCTCTAACTCCTGCACTACCAATGCCAATGTCAGCAAGACAACATTCGGCATTGAGAAATGCTTGTTAAATACTCTATTAATAATTTGGTATATGGACTCTGTAGCACCAATGCAGAGCACGCAGAAGAGGAAAGTGGCCTAGTGACTGTCAAACAAATCAGTCTGAAATCCTCTTCTCCATAATGCAGGACAGCATATGGGAAAGTTAGTAAGATGCTGGAAAGTACAGTATGAAGCATGACATCACCAGTCGCAACAGAGATGAGACTACCAGTGTACAGATAATTGGTATGGTTAGGTCACACCTGGAGTATTGCATGCAGTTTTGGAAACCTCATCTGAAACAAGATGAGGCATTAAGAAACTGTTCAGAAGAGGGCAACTAAAATGATTTAGGGGCAGTATGGAAGGATCTGTCTTGAAAAATTAAACAGCCTAAATGTTCTCTGTGAAGGAAAGAGGAGGGGAGAAGGGGACATGACAGAAACCTACAAAAACATGCTGGGTACAACAAGGTGGACTCCTTGGAATAAGCAGTAACACGATGACCAGGACCCACAAACTCACCCGTAGGGTTACCACCTCTCCTGATTTTCACAGGGCAGTCCTGATTTGGGCAGCAGTGTCCTGCAAAAAAGCATGAAAAATACATGTCCTGACCTTATAGTAGAAAATATATTTTCTAACTTTCCTTTAAATGTTGCAGAAAACTATAATACCATAATAAAAATACTTTAAAATGATACGAACCAATAGAAACAGTTAAAAAATTATAACACTTAGTCTTAATTCTGATTATACAGCAAAAACAAGTCTGTTGCATTGGTTAAGGTTACATAATGTCCCGAAAAAAATTCATAATTCAGTAAATTTACCACTTTGGGATTCTTAAGAGGTAGTAACCCTACAGTACCTAGCGGGGACATTTCAAGAAGAACATAAGGAAATACTTCTTTAGAGCAGGTGGTGGATAAGTATGAACAATCTACCGACTGATTTCATTAAAGCTAGAACGTTTCAGGATTCAAAATACAATGAGATGTGTACTGGGGGTAATTGGAAGCAAAAGGAAGAGCAAGGGTTATGGAAGCTCTGAATGGACTGAGCAACCCTAGATAAGAACAACAGGGCAGACTTGATAGACTTTTAATCTTTTTCTGTTCCATACCACCTATGTTTTTAAAATTCTATGTAAAGAATACTTATTCTGTTACTGGTCATATTTACTCATTAGACAGAATTCAAAAAAGTGCACTGTGTTAGGCATTAACTTTTAAACTGTAGGTAGAACAGAGGAAGAGTTTGAATGCTGCTTTTCAAAACTAACATAGAAACATAGAATTTGACAGCAGATAAGGACCGCTTGGCCCACCCAGTCTGCCCATTTCCCTACCTAATGAATAAGCTGCAGATCCTAGTTAACCAGCAGCCTACTTCTTCCTACCCCAACTCCCTAGAATTGCCTTATGACTGTCCCATGCATGCTTGAATTCCACCACTGTTTTTGACTCACAACCTCCTCCGGAAGGCGTTCCATGCATCCACAACCCTCTCTGTGAAAAAATAGCACTTTATACATTACCTCTGGGCCGCCCCCATCTTCAAATTGTGCCCCTTGTTCTTTGCACCCTCTTATTTTGAAAGATGCTACCCTCTTGGACTTTGTTGATTCCCTTGAGGTACTTGAAAGTTTCTATCTTGTCCCCTCTCTCCCTCCTTTCCTCAAGGCTATACATATTAAGCTCTGAAAGACTCTCTTCATATGTCTTCTGGTGCAGACCCTGCACCATTTTAGTTGCCCTCCTCTGGACAGCTTCCATCCTGCCTATGTCTTTGCAGAGATTGGGTCTCCAGAACTGCACGAAGTACTCCAGATGGGGTCTGACCAGCTGTCTGTACAGAGGGATAATAGCTTCCTGTTTTCTACTGGTGATGCCTCTCCCTATGCATCCCAGTATCCCCCCAGCCCTCCTTGCTTCCCTCTCACATTGCTTGCCCACCTTTAGGTCATCTGATATGACTACCCCCAGGTCCCTTTCCATTTTTGTTGTCGTTAGTATCTCACCCCTCCATTGTGTACTCTTCCCCGGGATTTTTGTTTCCCAGGTGCATTACCTTGCACTTCTTAGCATTGAATCTAAGCTGCCATATATTTACCATTCCTCTAACCTTGCCAAGTTCCTTCTCATCCTTTCCTCCCACCTACGTGCATCAACTCTGTTGCAGATCTTTGTGTCATCTGCAAAGGCGTACTTTTCCTTCCAGTCCCTCTGCAATGTTGCTTATAAAGACATTGAAGAGGACCGGTCCTAATACTGAACCCTGTGGTACTCCACTAGTAACCCCCCTTTCTTCAGAGTGAACTCCATTTACTATTACTCTCTGTGTCCTATTCTCCAGCCAATTCTTTATCCAGGCTGTCATCTTGGGACCCACTCCCAGGCTGGTTAACTTGTATATTAGTCTTTTGTGTGGGACTGTGTCAAATGCCTTGCTAAAGTCTTGGTAGGCCATGTCCACAGCCCCTCCCTGATCTACTACTTTGGTCACCCAGTCAAAGAAATCAATCAGATTCGTCTGGCATGACCTTCCCGCTGTGAATCCATGCTGCCTAGGATCCTGTGCCCTTCTGGCCTCTAGATACTCGACAATTCTTTCCTTCAGAAGTGATTCCATCATTTTCCCTATCACTGAGGTTAAACTAACAGGTCTGTAGTTTCCTGCTTCTGCCTTGCTCCCACTTTTGTGAAGGGGGAATCACATCTGCTCTCCTCCAGTCCTCGGGTACCACCCCATCCTCCCATGATTTGTTAAACAGCATAGTCAGTGGTGTCACTAGTTCTACCCTTAATTCTTTCAGAATTCTGGAATGAAACCTATCAGGCCCCATTGCTTTGTTCACCTTCAGTTTTAAGAGTTCTTTCAGAACCCTTTCTTCTGTGAATGGGCTGGTATCAACTTCTGTATCCAGAGCATTTCTACTGTTTGTTTTAGGTACCCCCCCCTCTTCATTTGTAAATACTGAGCAAAAATATTTGTTAAGTGTCTCTGCCTTTTCACAGTCACCCTCTGCCCACCCTTCCTCCCCTTTATTAAGCCTCACTATCCCTCCCTTGGTCTTCCTTCGCTCCCTGATGTACCTATAAATTGCTTTATCCCCCTTAATTGAGTTGGCTATCTTTTCCTTGGTTTGGGCCTTTGCTGTTCTGACTACCTTCCCAGCTTCCTTTTACTTTAACTGATACAGTTCTCTGTCCTGCTCCTTCTGTGATTCCTTGTACTTCCTGAATGCTTTCTTTTTCTCTTGAATCTTCACTGCCACTTCCTTTGAGACCCATAGTGGTTTCTTACATTGTTTTGTTTTGTTTATTTGCTACACAGAAAGTCTTGTTACCTCTGTGATGGCAGCTTTTATTATTCCCCATTGTTCTTCTTTCCTTCCTTCCTGCCCATTTGCTAGTGCATTCCTTAGGCACTCACCCATTTTGGCAAAGTCAGCCCTCCTAAAGTCCAGTACTTTTGCCTTTGTATGGCTTGACTCTACTGCTGTGTTTATTGTGAACCATACTGTTCGATGGTCGCTAGTTCCCAGATGGCTACCACTTCTACATCTGTGATCCTCTCTCCATCTCCATTTGGAGAACCAGGTCTAAGATTGCACCCTCTCGAGTGGTCTCCAATACTAGTTGTCTAAGGCATGCCCCCTGTAGGGCATCTAAAATAACCCAACTCTTCGAAGTGGCTGCTGCAACTGCACTCCAGTTAACATCTAGCATATTCAGATCACCCATCAGCAATATCTCCCCTTTTTCTGCCATTCTAAGTATACTTTCTATCATTTCCTTGTCCATTTCCTCCTCCTGATAAGGGGGTCTGTATAGAACCCCTGTGCGGATTGTGGTGCCATTGCCTGTCTCAAATTTACCCACAGTGCTTCTTCTCCTCCCTGTTTACCCTTTTGTTCTGTTGCTTTGATTCCTTCCCTTATGTAAGAGCTATTCCTCCTCCTCTTTTACCCTTCCTGTCCCTCCTGTAGATAGTGTATCCTGGTATGTTTACGTCCCAGTCATGGTTTTGTGCGTACCATGTTTCTGTGACTGCTATGATATCCAGATGTTCCTCCTCCATCAAGGCCACTAATTCAGGAAGCTTGTTACTCAGACTATGGGCATTGGTTCTCATTGCTCTCCATTTTTTGATGGCTTTACCTTCTGTTGCAGCATCCCTCACTGACCTTTCTACCTTGGTCTCTTTCTCATTTAGTACCCTGTTTTGAAGGGAGAGGCTGGGATTTTCCGTCTGCTTATCAGTACCTCCCCCCCTTGACTAGTTTAAAAGCTTGCTAATGAAGCATTTAAACCGATTGCTCAAAAGACTTGTTCCCTTCCTGGACAGATGCAGACCATCCTGCCAGTATGGCTGGGTGGCCCTCCAGGTGGAACCCCAGTCTAATAAGCCAAACCCTGTGCTCACACCATTTTTCAACCATTCATTAAGCGGCATGGTGCAAAGTACTCTCGCCCTCACCATGCCATTGACAGACAGCACCTCTGAGAAGGATACTTGTGTGCTACTTGTCTTTGGCCCTCCCAACTCTACAAAGTCCTCCTGCACTGCTCTAATCTCATGATGAGCCAAGTCATTTATCCCTAGGTGGACATGATGTCCAGCTCAGACTCAGTGCAGCTGTTCGTGATCCTGAGTATCGTTCTGTCCCTCAAGCCATGGCACCAGGCAGGCACCTTATTTCAGTTTTCCTTGCTCTCCCATTTCTATCCCCCTAATAATTGAGTCCCCCAACAGGAGCTGCTTCCTTTCCCTGTGGTGTCCTCTGCCTCCTTCCTCTGGGCCTCCCTTGTGACAGTTGTCCTCAGCTTCCTTAGTCTCCTCTGCGGGTACATCCATAGGGGAGCTATGCTCCCCCAGAATGGTGTATGGATTGTGGAACGGAACAATTGACTGAGTGTGCCTCTGTTCCACCATCCTCACCCTCCCTGAGCTGACTGTGGTTCAACTGCTGTGCTTTCTTCACAACCTCTGTGGTAGTGGTGGTGGCTCTGGTGCTCCCTGGATGGGGGAGGTTCTCTTCCTACCGTCCAGTGTGGCCTGGGGGAAGGTCCCCTTACTACTGTCCAGTGTGGTCTGAAGATGGGCAACTTCCTCCCTCAGGGCAGAGAGTTGTCTGCAAATAGGGCAGCATCTCAACCTCCAGAAAGACTCCCAGAAAACTGTTGCCCTACAGCCATTACATTGCTCTACTCCCCACATGTTTATCTACTTTTGTGTGTGTGTGTGTGTGTGTGTGTGTGATTGGTTTGTTATATAGAAATATATATATATTATACAATGTGTATGCTTATATTGTCAGTGCAGTGTGCTAGAGAGGATATGACAGTGATATGTACCTTGCACTCTTGAGGAAATGATGTCAGAACCTCAGATATAAAAGAACTATTTCCAGGGGTGAGTGGGGTGAGGGGTGGGCAGGGATTGGGCCTAAACTGTGCCTTCATGAAACAATCAGCTAAAAGCTCTGACCCACCGCTGTGATGAGTGCCTTCCAGTCAGCAAGATGCCCTACACAACAATTTGACAGAGAAAATACCCTGCTAATCAAACAGAGAAAAATCCAGACATCCAAGTCAGACACAGGTAAACCTCCCCAGCCCCAAAACAGCCTGGTAGTTTGTGCTCTGAAAGCAGTCAGCCCCAAAATAAGTCAGCTGTGCTTTAAACTCTTCCTGCACTGAAAATCTTAAGAACTGTAACAAAAGCAATGCTAGATCCACCTCCCTCTGTTGCTTGAAAGACTGTCTTTTTCTGAGAATTCTAAGTTCCTTATTTCACCTTTCAGTTAGAAGTAGCCTTCACCTGCAGAATATCTGCTACAAACCAAAGACATTTGTAAGGTTCACCTCCCTCTGTTGTGAGCACAACTCGCTTTCTTGCAAATCCTATGTTCAGTATTGCAGCTTCCAGCCAGAGGTAGCTTCACCTGAAGAATATTAGCTGTTCTGATGAGTTTGCTATAAGACACTTGCTTATAATACTGTTGTTCTCAGGACTATTAGACTCTTCTAAAGCTATTGGCTGGTAAGTAGCTATGATGTAAGCACTTCTTGACACAGTCTGGCCTGGCCTTTTAAGGCACACACAGATAAACACAAAAAACAGTTTTCACCCCATAGAGCACTGTCTGGGTCAAATACACAGCCTGTACCTGCACTTGCTTCAGGACTTATGACAAATTCTTAGGCCAGGGTTTAAACTCTTCCTGCACTGAAAATCTTAAGAATTGGAACAAAAGTAAAGCTAGATCCACCTTCCTCTGTTGCTTGAAAGACTGAAAGTTCTGCACCTAGATTTTTGCAATCTATGTCACTATTTTGATGCAAAAAGAAAAATCTTATGTACTGTACATAGCATGAGTCCAAAATCTATTTGTAACATGGCAATGAATATAACCCAGAAAACAGAAAGTCTATTGGTGCAAGACAACATGTGACTACAAATCAGCGGGTATTAATTCCCAAGTAATGCCCATTGAGATAGTACAGCTGACATGCCAGAAAAGATGCAGAGCCCATAATACCGCCCATTGGTGTGATACGATACAACTCCACATACTGTTGGGCAGCACATCGCATACAAGGAGAAATCTTGCTCTTTCCCACTCACCCACCCAGTTAACATTGTAGTTCTTGACGTAAATTTTGGCTGTCTGCAATGCAATTCAATCTATGATTGTACAAGAGCATTTACATTGTGTGCACACACATAAATACATATACGAACATACAAACATATGAAGAAGCTAGCAGAAGAAAGCCCTTTGGTCTATCAAGTCTGCTTGTATTGCAGGGTCCACAGCTTGAACTAATGTCCCTGCCCTCCCTCCCCACTCCTCTCATCCTCCCAACCCATGATCCTTACTTTCACCCTATGCCTGTCTCAGCCTCTGTTAAAGCTGCCTAACGTCTTCAACAAGATGACTTCTTCTGGCAGTGCATTCCAAGTGTCCACCACTCTCTCTGTGAACAAGTGCTTCCTGACCTCCTTTCTAAACCTCCCACCCTCCAGCTTAAGACTGGTGCCCCCCAGTGTAATGGTTGCCACTCAGCTTAAACAGACTCTCCTTATCAACCTTATTTACTGTATCTCTTTCAAGTACTTGAAGGTCCCAGTCATATCCCTCTCTCTCTCTCTGTCTTCCAGGGAGTACATGTTCAGTGCCCTCAACCTGCCCTTGTATGCCTTACCCTGCTGACCCACTATCATCTTTGTGGCCGTCCCATACAGCTCAACTTTTTCTCACTGAAAAGAGGGACATGGACATTTTTGAACCCTCAAAATGAGGGACAACGAGGGACACAGACCCTCAGAATGAGGGACACATCCTCAAACATGGAAATACAAGCTCGGAACACTGTGGAAACCATAGTGTTTACTTGTACAAAGTTTATTTTTGATTTAGTATTTTAGAATATTAAGAATTTCTGCTTTGAAGTCTAAATTTACCACACACTCTCTGTGTGGGAAGCACATTTTCCATGAGGGATGGATGAGGGACAGAGCAATTTTAAGGGGTAAAATGAGGGATGTCCCTTGTAATGAGGGACAGTAGAGAGGTATGAGCCCTCCTCTGGACCTTCTCCAGCAGGTTGATGTCCTTTTGGAGTAGGGCTGCACGAACCTCCAAAAGTTCTACCTTGCAAACTTTCTAAGTAGAACCAAAAAAAGTTCTACCAGGTTCTACCTGGTTCTGCCAAGTAGAACCAGGTAGAAAAGGGTTCTACCAGGTAGAACAGGGTTCTACCTGCTATAACCAACTCTACCAAGTAAAACTAAATTCTACCAAGTAATACCAGGTTCCACATGGTATTACCAGGTTCTACTTAATAAAGAAATCCACAGAAGTATTTTTCAGCATGTCTGGGAATGTAGATGTAGCACTAAGAATGGTATGTTTTGCAAAGTTTTGGTGCATAGGATTCTGTATCAGTGCATCAACATTTTATAAAACTTAACCATTCTTGAAATCTTAATACTACATGTACTTTCCCAAACATGCAAACTATATGGATTATTTACTCAAGTAGAACCAGGTTGCATTTTGTTTTATATTATAGAACCTCCCTGTGTTTTCACTACTAAAACAGCTTAACTTGACACAGCCAGCAGTTAGGGAATACACTGTCCTGGTTTTGTTGCAGCTACTCAACGGAGCCAGCAGTGCTGTACTGACTGGTTTGGGAACAGATCTCCCCAAATTTCCACCTTGAGATGCAACTACCATTTGCTCTAAAAATATTTTAATTAGGAACATTTATAAAACCCATCATGGAAAGACAGGAAGCATGTGTGTCAGACCGTTTACACAAAACCATGGGTGGTAAAAAAAACAGTAGCAGCACTTCTCAGGCAATCCTGGGAACAGTGAGAATAGTACAGAAAATTCAGGACATTGCTGAAGAAACCAGTTGTGGTACTCCGAGGATGAGCAGCATAAGGGCCATCATAGTGCAGCAGCCAGTATTACAGGGAGATGTATTCCCAAACAAGCCAGTACAGCACTGCTGACTGCATCGAGTAGCTACAAATTCAGGGCGATTATCCAAAATAGGTTAGTAGTAAAGCACTAGTAGGTGTATTGTGTACCTTGAAACACAGGGAGATTTATTCCTGGCAAATAGGTCAGTAAAGCACTGCTGGTTGCATGACTTGTGTCAAGTTTGAAAACACAGGGAAATTTACCATAGCTAAGTAAAGCACTAGCAGGAGTAAAATATAAGAAAAAGAGGAAATTGTTTAACCAGAATGGCACACTAAGTCAGAGCTTTCCAGGTGCAACCTGGGAGCACAGGGAAGTTAAGTGACTTGTTCTGGGTCACACAATATGCTAGAGGGAGCTGATGGGATTCAAACTCATCTCTCCAGCTTTGCAGTGCAGCTCAGTCTTGTACAACTGCTGCTGTTGTTAGCCTTTAAGAGATCAGATTTAGTCAGCAGTGAATACAGCATCAGCACTCAGAACTGTCTCTCAGGGATGTCTTTCTGCTGAGCTTGCCTTTCTCTTTCACTCCCTGCAGCGAGTGCACTCCAAAAGAACATTTTTTTTGTATTATTAAGGTATGATCTGCAACCCACACAGTAAGCAGGACTGGTATAGCTCCTCAGGGTTACCTACCCCAAACAGTAAGAAACACAAAGCAAAGGGCAGTGCTGCAGTCACATAGCCATGCTGGACAGAGCAAGTTTGAAATTTCCAAATGTTTCATTTTCGCAGTCAGTCCATTGACCACCAACTAGTAACAGACTAGACAGACTGCCAATCTTTCGGTGGCAGTAGGCTGTTACTATTACTAGTTGATGGGGAATAGACTGTGAAAATAAAGCATTTGAAAACTTCAAACTTGCCTGTGTCCAGTTTGGCTATGTGACTGCAGAATTGTCCTTTACTTAGTTTTTGTACCAAAACTTTGTTTAATTTGCAGTTAGTGCCCCGTTTGCTGAGCCTACCCTTCTCTTTCACTCCATGCAGCAAGTGCACTCTGAAGTTTTTTTATTCCTAGACTTTAAATTTGCACAATTAGTGCCCCTACACTACCCCAGACCAGCAGAGAGTAGTGCAAATGTGCCCCCTTCCAACCCTGCCCTTCTGTACATTTTCTATCTCCTTCCCTCAATGGTATTAACTTTCTGTCCTGGTTAAACACCAAACCCCCTTTGTGTTGGCCAGGAGTTGCCATAATAAGTTTAAATGATCAACGATTGACTTTTTAAATGAGAATGATTTACTTATGTGATGAAACAGTGTAACTTTGTTTTGCACAGTTAGTGCCCTTACTGTAGCCCAGTTCAATCCGCAACTGCATCACCCTGCCAACCCAGCCCCTCTGTACTTTTTCTCCTTCTTTCCCTCCCCTTGGTGAAATGAGGTCACCATCACTAATGTTTTTTTTTTGGCAGGAATTGCCACAACACAAGTTCAGATGATCGATGTTGACTTTGAGGCTTTTATTTATTTATGTGAACAGTAACAGAGCAGAACGTTTAAGACCACTTTCCACCACTCGGTAAGTCATTCACGCGTCTCTCGCACATATTTTGCTATAACTGGCTGGAGGGGCAGACTCAGCTGGCAGCATCCCACGTTGTGCGGTCTGCTGCACAAATGATAGCCTGTGTTGCAGCCTAGGACCCCCTTCCTCCAATCGCAAGGAGTGACACTGGGGGTGACGTCTCTCTGCTGGTCTGGTGACTCTCCCTCTCCTGCAGTGCTGTACCACATGATGAGCTGGCTGGAGAGCTCTAGGAGCATGAGCAGCTGGTAGGGATTGTTTTGTTTTTAAAATGTCGTGGTCCAACCTAGCGAACCAAAAGTTTACATTTTTACAAAAATGTTCGCGTTCTGCGGACACTCGCGAACACGGGAAGTTCGCTTATTTTAAGTACCAGGTTGAACCAAACTTGCAGCCCTATTTTGGAGGTGTGGGCACCAGTACTGAACTCCTATGCTGGCGGTAGTGTTGGAAAGTTGCACAGTATAGCAAGGCTGCGCTATTAATTCCCCACCCACCCACCCCCCCAGCGATCTCTCACTTTCTCCACATGTCTCGACAGAAACATCAGCACATAACAAGGGTAAGTTACTCAGTTGGTACCTACAGCAAGCCATTATGCAGCATCTCAATCACCTGATCATAGTAAAAAAATCTCTCCCTGTGTAAACTCCTGTGTCTATACTAAGGCAGTGGTAGATATTACCCGTTTGTTCTGTGCTCTCAGTCTTAGAGGGTAAATGGCACAGCTCTCAGTCAGGAAATGATAAAGCTCTCAATTTTAACCGGGAAACAAAAAAAAATACTATGCAAGAAAAGAAAAATGCTTCCAGACTGCACAGCAAACCATAAAGCACACATTTGATTAATAAACAACAAAATGTTTCTTGCACATATTTAAATTTTTTAAATATGTTGATATGCAAATAAGACACTTGTTTAAAAGAAGACCACATTGTTGTAGTGTAGCTAAACTACACATCACCATATAAATAAAGGTGATTTGCATGAAAACGTGTAATTCTTCTCTCAATGTAATGAAGTGTCCCTTGAATCATTATACACACAAAAGTCAAATGTTTTTATATATAAAGAAAACATTTCATAATGCTTGCCATGTTCCAAGTGCATTTAACCACAAGAAAGAAGGCTTCTACTAGGGAATTAATGCATGGTTGAGTGGTTGGAGCACTCGGCCTTTGGCCTTGTGCACCCCACCCCCAACCATGGATTAATTCCTTAATAGAAGCCTCCTTTCTCGTGGTTTAATGCTTACATTAAGCACATTTTAAAAGACCCAATATTCTACAGAGCATTAATCATCAGTTGAATGGAATGTATTTCCAAAGTATTTCCATCTTTCCTCCAAATTAATATGATCATACAGACATAAGAAAATGTCAGCAGAAACAGGCCTCACGGTCTATCGAATCTACTCGAGTGTGCAGCTAGCACCTTATAATGCTGCTGCTCCTCCCCCTCACATCGTTACCCCTTACCCTATCCCAACCCCTCTTGAAGCTGTCTACCGTCTTGCAGGCCACTACCTCACCCAGCAAGGAGTTCCATTTGAACATAGAAACATAGACTTTGCAGCAGATAAGGACCACTTGGCCCACCTAGTCTGCCCATTTCCATACCTACAGGATAAGCTGCAGATCCTAGTTAACCAACAGCCTATTTCTTCCTACCCCCCACAAGAATCGCCTTATAACTGTCCCATGCATTCTCGAATTCTCCCACAGTTTTAGACCTCACAACCTCCTCAGGAAGGCTGTTCCATGCATCCACCGCCCTCTCTGTGAAAAAATACTTCCTCACATTTCTTCTGAGCCGTCCTCCCTCTATCTTCAAATTGTCCCTTGTTTTGCACATCTCTTTTTCTGAAAGATGATACCCTCTTGGACTTTGTTGATTCCACTGAGGTACTTAAAAGTTTCTATCATGTCCCCCCTCTCCCTTCTTTCCTCAAGGGTATACATTCCTCATATAGCTTCTCTTGCAGACCCTGCACCATATTAGTTGCCCTCCTGTGGACTGCCTCCATCCTGTCTATGTCCTTCCAGAGATGGGGTCTCCAGAACTAGACGCAGTACTCTAGATGGGATCTCACCAACTGTCTGTACAGAGGGATAAAAACTTCCTGTTTTCTGCTGGTGATGCCTCTCCCTATACATCCCAGTATCTCCCCAGCCCTCTCTACTGCCTTCTCACATTGCTTGCTAACCTTAAGGTCATCTGATATTATTACCCCCAGGTCCCTTTCCATTTTTGTTGTTGTTACTACCTCCACCCCACCCCCACCCATTGTGTAATCTTCCCGTGGGTTTTTGTTTCCCAGGTGCAGTATTTTGCACTTCTTTGCATTGAATCAAGCTTCCATACTTCTGACCACCTCCCGACCTTGCCAAGTCCTTCTCATCCTTTCCACGCCTCCTTGTGAATCAACCCTGTTGCAGATCTTTGTGTCATCTGCAAAGAGACATACTTTTCCTTCCAGTCCCTCTGCAATGTCCTTATAAAGACATTAAAAGGACTGGACCCAGTACTGAACCCTGCAGTACCTACTTAAGCCTCTTTCTTCAGAGTGGACTCCATTTACAATTACCTTCTATGTCCTGTTGTCAAGCCAATGTTTTACGCAGGCTTGTCCACCCCTCTTTCCGTGAAAAAAATGTCTCCTCATCTCTCTCCTAAATCTAACCCCTCCAGTCTCAGTTGGTGTCCTCTCTTGTCCCTCCCCTTTCTCCTCTAGAAAATCCTTTCTGTATTAGTCCTGTTTATTCCTTTCAGGTACTTAAAGGTCTCAATCATATGTATCCTGTCCCTCCTCTCTTCTAGAGAGTACATATTCAGCCCCCCCCAGCCTTTCCTCATATGGCTTGCCCTCCAATCCCTGGATCATCTTTGTAGCTCTACGCTGTACCTCCTCCAACAATCTGATGACCTTCTTCAGGAACGGGCGCCAGAATTGCACGCAGTACTCCAGGTGGGGCATGACCAGCGACCTATACAGGGGCAGGATAACCTCCCTACTTCTGCTGGAGATCCCTCTAGCTATTCACTCTGGCATTTTGTTGGCTTTTGTCACCACCCTTCTGCATTGAACAGAGTTGTTCATGCTCCCTGTTATGATCAACCCTAGGTCCTTCTCTTCTGTGGAGCAAACCAACTGAACCTCATTTAAGTGATAATCCCTTCCCTGGTTCCAAACTCCAAAATGCAGAACCTTGCACTTCTTGGCATTGAACCCCAGCTACCATTTATCTGCCCACTACTGCAGCTTATTCAGGTCCTCCTGTAACCCCTTCCCCCCCATGTCATCTACCACAGCTGCCATCTTGGTATCATCTGTGAACAGACTGATTTTGCTCCGGATCCCAATCGAGAGATCTGCATTGAAAATCCCAAACAGTACTGGTCCCAGCATGGATCCCTGAGGTACCCTGCTCGTCACCCCTCTCGGTGATGAGAGTTACCCCCTACCACCACCACTCTTTGCTGTCTCCCCCTCGGCCAGTTCCTGATCCAGGTCACCATTTTTGGTCCTGCCCTCACATACTCCAGCTTCCCCCCAAATCTCCCATGCGGCACTGAATGAAAGGCCTTACTGAAGTCCAAGTACAGGACATCCACAGCATGGCCTCTGTCCAGTTCCCATATCTCCCAGTCATAGAACTCTAATAGGTTTGTCTGGCATGATCTGCCCATGGCAAACCCATGTAGCTGGTCATCCTGGATATCCTTTGACTCCAAGAAGCTCACAAGCCTCTCCTTTAGGATGGTCTCCATGAGTTTGCCCATGATCGAAGTGAGGCTCACTGGCCTGTAGTTCTCTGGTTCATCCTTTGGCCCACTTTTAGGGATGGGCACCATGTGGGCCATCCTCCAGTCCTGTGGTACACATCCTGTGTCCAGGGAGATATTGAACAGATCTACCAGTGACCCAGTAATGACCTCTGCCAACTCCCTCAGTACTCTAGGGTGAATGCCATCTGGCCTAGGCACTTTGCCCATTCTTAATGCCCTCAACCCCTCCAGCACCCTGCCCTCTGTAATCCCTACATCTGTCATCCTCTCCCCCTTACCCACCCCCACTTGAATGAGGTATTTGCCCCCCCTTCTCCTGCGAGAACACAGAGCAGAAGTACTCTTTCAGTGCTTTTGCCTGCTCTGCCCCCTTCTCCACCCACCTCCCACGTTTCTTGATCCTTACAAGCTGGTCTTTGCTTCTCCTTTTCTCACCTATGTAATGGAAGAAGTATTTTTCTCCTCTTTTGATCTCCTGTGCCAGTCTCAGCTCTCTAGATGCTTTGGCACCCCTGACCAGTCTGGTGACCTCCCTAAACTTTTCCCTGTATACATCTTTATCTTTTCCCCTCTCCATTTTCCTATAGATCTGAAATGCCACCCTTTTGGCTCTTTCCCCTTCCCTGACCTCCAGTGACAGCCAACTTGGTTTCTTTGCCCTGCAAATCTTGTTTTTTTTTTCCTAGTACAAGTCTGTGTTGCATCCGACAGCCTCCCCTTATTATATTCCACTTCTGATCTGCATCCATGTGTTGTTGGATGTCTGCCAGGTGCTTACTTGGAATTTCTCCTACCATCCTAAAGTCTGCACCCCTAAACTCAATCACCCTTGTACCCATGCTGCCTGTGTCACTCCCCATGTTTAGCGTGAACTACACTGAGTAGTGGTCACTCCCAGCAAGCTGTTCCCCCATTCCTAGGTTCCTTACAGCTTCCCCATTATCCAGTACAAGGTCCAAAGTCCTTTCCAGCTATGTCGGCCCAATACCAGCTGTGTCAAGAAGCTGTCCTGAAAAGTTTCCAACAGGACCCCCTCTCTTGCACACATGGTGGCAAGTGTGCTCCAATCCACCCTCAGTAGGTTGAAATCCCCCACCACCACCGTGCTTCCCTTCCTGCTTAACCTTCAAATTTGATCTGCCAGTTTCCGGGACAGGTAACAACCCTGTGATGGTGGCCTGTACACTGTCCCCATCATCAGTGTCCTATTCCTCGCATCCTGGAACTGATCCACAGAGCTCCTGTCCTCCCCTCTTCCCTTATGCACTTAATCCCCTCCCCCCCCCCACATAGATCACCATTCCCCCATTCCCCTTGGCCCTATCCTTTCTGAATAACCTGTACCTTGAAATCATCATATCCCAGTACTGGCACTGGGTGGCCCATGTTTTTGTGGTGGCCCCCATATGTCCACCAATTCTACTGCCAAGACAGCCTGTAACTCCGCAGCTCTGTACCTTAGACTTCTTGCATTCTGTGAGACCACCTTCCAGCCTGTTGCCTCCCCAACCTTACCATTCCTCTTTCCCCCCTTTGGTCCTTTCTGCGCCCCCTCCTCACTGCCTTCACCTCTAACTGGGGGGGCACCATATGCTCCCCTTTCAGGACATTGTTTCTAATAATGGTACTGTTACGGTGTGGGTTCTACAGGTGGACACAGATTCACTCAGAGAACAGCAAATAAGGTGTAACCTACTTCATAAACATTTATTCAGCACCAAGAAGAAAACACATAAAACAAAAAAAAAAACAAATAAACAGCAAAACAATAGCCTTCTACAGCACTCTATAGAACCTCTCCCACTCTTGGTCAGGAGGAACTGACTCTATCTCTCTGTTACCTGCTCAGGTAGTAGTTAAGTACCCGCCTACCTGAGTCAGGTGACCAAGCATCATCCAAACGTTAAAACATGTTCAATATCCCCACAAAATTGGTTTGAACAGCAACTATGTATT
This sequence comes from Neoceratodus forsteri, assembly GCA_016271365.2. Classification (NCBI taxonomy): domain Eukaryota; kingdom Metazoa; phylum Chordata; order Ceratodontiformes; family Ceratodontidae; genus Neoceratodus; species Neoceratodus forsteri. The sequence goes on along the minus strand of CM057455.1, from coordinate 414,029,458 downwards.
AGAAATACATAAAGAATCCCATTGTAGAGCCTACAGATGTAAAGTAATCCCTCTATGAAGAATTTCGGTGACTACCAAGAGTTCTGGAAATGATTGACAGCATGCTTAGTTAAAACTGAGCCACCAGGGGCCGCTGTTCCCCTATAGAAGACCAGTTCACTGGAAGAGCTCCAGAAACTAGACCTCCCCTTTGTACTCAAAAGGAAAAAAATGAACTTTTACTTTCTAACAGCAACCTGGGTGGATATTTAAGGCGGCAGAACCATTTCTAGCTAAAATATATTTTAAAGTATTCCTTTATTTTATTATAGTTCTATCTGTTTAATCTATACATACATATATATATATAAGAGACAAAGAACCTCTGTGCACAAACACTGAGGCAAGGGTTACCCCAAAGGGTATTTGGCTGGGAAGCCAAGTTTCAAGAAAATACAAAATCACACATGTCCACACAATGCAAAGCATGATGGGCCGCATATGCAAATCACCACAGAATGTTATGCTGGTTCAACTTTAAGCAAAATTGCATGGTGCCAAAAGGCCTCTCACACAGTTTGCAAAGGGTGCTAATAGATGATATAGTCACGTGTTTCATCCTATCAGGACTCATCAGTACGCCTCATCTGTTTGACAGCCCAGTGGAATGAACCAGGTACCCTAAGACGGTCTGTCAGGGTTATGTTGTGGTGAACCCATTAAAATAAAAAAAACTATTTGAAAGACAAAGAACCTCTGTGCGCAAACACTGAGGCAAGGGTTACCCCAAAGGGCATTTGGCTGGGAAGCCAAGTTTCAAGAAAATACAAAACCACACATGTCCACACAATGCAAAGCATCATGGATTGCATATGCAAATCACCACAGAATGTTATGCTGGTTCAACTTTAAGCAGAATTGCATGGTGCCGAAAGGCCTCTCACACAGTTTGCAAAGGGTGTTAACAGATGACATAGACACGTGTTTCGTCCTACCAGGACTCATCAGTATGCCTTGTCTGTTTGACACCCCAGTGGAATGAATCTTGCCCCAAGCTGCTTTCGCTGAAGCTGCTTGATACTTCTCACAGACCCCAATGATCCCATTAAACTCTTTTCAGTTCCCCGGGTTTTCTGACTGTTGAGTATACCTCTTTTGACCACAGCATTGCGCCATGATCATAAGTTTGTCTATGAACCTCCATGCCCTGGGATGCTAAACTATGTAGTTATAAGTTTAAGTTATAAGTTATATTATGACCTACCATTCCTGTGGATAGTGCTCTACTCCTGTATGTTATTCTTATTAGTCAATGATGTACCTTATTTCCCTTATGTCTTGTTATATTTGTCATGATGCACCTGCAACCTTTATGTGCAGCTATCTGTATTCCTTTGTTGTATTCTCCCAGGTCGTTCCTGAAAATGGGCAAAATACATGTCTAGTGTACTTACCCGGTAAACAAAAGCTAAATAAATAAATCAAGTACCCTAAGACGGTCTGTCAGGGTTATGTTGTGGTGAAACCATTAAAATAAAAAAAAACTATTTAAAAGACAAAGAACCACTGTGCGCAAACACTGAGGCAAGGGTTACCCCAAAGGGCATTTGGCTGGGAAGCCAGGTTTCAAGAAAATACAAAATCACACATGTCCACACAATGCAAAGCATCATGGGCTGCATATGCAAATCACCATAGAATGTTATGCTGGTTCAACTTTAAGCAAAATTGCATGGTGCCGAAAGGCCTCTCACACAGTTTGCAAAGGGTGCTAACAGATGACATAGACATGTGTTTCGTCCTACCAGGACTCATCAGTATGCCTTGTCTGTTTGACACCCCAGTGGAATGAACCAGGTACCCTAAGACTGTCTGTCTGGGTTATGTTGTGGTGAACCCATTAAAATAAAAAACTATTTAAAAGACAAAGAACCTCTGTGCACAAACACTGAGGTAAGGGTTACCCCAAAGGGCATTTGGCTGGGAAGCCAAGTTTCAAGAAAATACAAAATCACACATGTCCACACATTGCAAAGCATCATGGGCTGCATATGCAAATCACCACAGAATGTTATGCTGGTTCAACAGTAAGCAGAATTGCATGGTGTCGAAACGCCTCTCACACAGTTTGCAAAGGGTGCTAACAGATGACATAGACATGTGTTTCATCCTACCAGGACTCATCAGTATGCCTCATCTGTTTGACACCCCAGTGGAATGAACCAGGTACCCTAAGACGGTCTGTCTGGGGTACTTTGGAGTAACCCTTGCCTCAGTGTTTGCGCACAGAGGTTCATTGTATTTTAAATAGTTTTTTATTTTAATGGGTTCACCACAACATAACATAGACAGACCGTCTTAGGGTACCTGGTTCATTCCACTGGGGTGTCAAACAGATGAGGCATACTGATGAGTCCTGGTAGGATGAAACACATGTCTATGTCATCTGTTAGCACCCTTTGCAAACTGTGTGAGAGGCCTTTCGGCACCATGCAATTCTGCTTAAAGTTGAACCAGCATAACATTCTGTAGTGATTTGCATATCCAGCCCATGATGCTTTGCATTGTGTGGACATGTGTGATTATATATATATATATATATATATATATATATATTCCATGCTGCCATAGTTAGGGTTGAGTAGCACTTTTAAGATTAAAGGGTGAAACTTTGCACCTTAATAACTTTGTCATCGTTCAATGGATTTGTCTGAGAGTTGGTATGCACGATAGGACGTGGTACGTCTTGGGATCTGCCAACTTTTGTACCAGTCGGATTTACAGCTGCGGAGTTATTAAGCAACAACCGAAAGCACAATTATGTTTTTTTGCTAATTCTTTGCTCTCGCCTACAGGTCGCACAGTTTTATGTGACCAGTCTGAAAACTTCAGGGAATGTGTGGCCAGGGTCCCCGATGTGTCTTTTGAAGATTTTGTGAAAAAATATTGAATGGTTCAAGTTATTCAAAAAATAAGTTCTCATTATAAGTCAATGGGAAAAGTTAACAATTCGAAAGTGTCGCAAATGCACTTTTTAGTGTCACAAATGGCCCTAGTAGTGTCGCAAATCCGCCATTTTGTTTTCAGTTACTGATCAGAAAAATGCTTGGCATTTAAAATTGGAACACTCTAGAGACACGATTCTTTCTGTGTTCACCTAGTCGGACTCTGAGGATGCTAGCCATGTCTTTATTTTGGGGTTAAACACCCCAGAAATATGTTTTAGCACCTGCGACACTTTCGCAAATTTTTGCAAAAAGTGTCACAAATTCTGACACTACTTTTCCAGGCTATGGCAAAATGACAGGAATTCTTTGCCACCCTGCTGCAAAAGAACGGTTTGGTATTTTGGGCTGAAATTTGGTGGGAAGGCAGTCAACATCTCACAGATGTTCTCTTTTGTGGTTTGGTGAAAAAATATTGGACTGATGCCAAGTTATGGAACTCCAAATTTGATGTTTTTCCGCAAAGACTAACATGGTGGCATCTGTCGCGCCTTTCGGGGCTCGTATCTCGAAAACGGTGCGAGATACGGAATTTTCGTTGTGACACATCATTTTTGGCTCTGAGGCCCATTATTATGCATACATTTTTTGTACACACTGTGTTTCTCTATGCAGCTGTTGGGGAAAAATATGTATGCACTTATGTTAATGTTACAGTTACTGTTTCCACTTGCGTTTACGTACCTGTTTGCATTACCGTTCCCGTGTGCGGTACCCTTTACGTTCTCGTTTGCGTTTTGTTTCCATTACTATTACCATTTGCGTTTCCACTACTGTTTGTGTTTTGGTTTGTGTCACCGTGTGCATTGCCATTTGCGTTTATGACAGCCCTTTTGTTTGCATTTGTCTTTCGTTTTGCGTCTTCCTTGCTGTTATTCTTACCATTTGCATTTCCTATTGCATTACTGTGCCCATGAGCATTACGGTTTGTGTTTTCATATGTGCTTGTGTTTCCTTTTGTGTTTTGGTTTCTTTTGGCATTATTGTTGCTGTTACCATTACCTTTTATGTTTACAATTGCGGTAACATGACCATGCGCGTTATGGTTTGCGTTTACATAAGCGTTTGCATTTATGTTTCTGTTTCCTTTGGCGTTATTGTTCATGTTAACTTTACCATTTGCATTTACAATTGCGGTACTGTGCCCCTGCACGTTATGGTTCACTTTTACGTGCGAACTTCCGTTCATGTTTTCGTTTCTGTTCCCTTTTGGCATTCTTGTTGCTGTAACACTTAACATTTGCATTTACAATACCGGTGCCATCACTGTGCATGTTACCAGTTGCTTTTTCGTACGCACTTCTGTGTCTGTTTGTGTCACTACTTGCTTTAGCGTCACTTTACGCTTGCATTTCTATTAACATTTGCTTTACCATTTACGTTTGCTTTACCATGTGTGTAACTGTTGCTGCTTGTGTTTGCATTGCACTTCCTGTTACTATGTAACAAGACGTCACGTGGTGGGCCCCCGCTCCTGCCACCACATTCTATTCACTATTTATCATACTCATTCTCAAAAATAAGGGAAATTAGAGGCAAAAAAGTCAGTTTAATGCATCAGTTAGGGTTGTTCCACAGTGAAAAAAGTGAGGAAATTCGGTGTTTGGGTTGAAAGTCCCCCTTGGACCCCTTCAGCCCACCCCCCAACTGGCATCGGGGTGTGCATTGGGGTCATTGGTCCTAACTCTCACCCCATTCTCCTATACCTCTGCTTCTTTACACATGTGATGGGGTGAAAGTTAGGGCCGATGACCCCAATACGCACTCCAGTGCCGGTTGGGGGGTGGCCTGGGGGGTCCAAGGGGGCCTTTCAATCCTAACACCGAATTTCCTCACTTTTGTCACTATGGAACAACCCTAACTGATGCATTAAACTGAGTTTTTTGCCTCTCATATATATATATATATATATATATCAGAATAAATAATGAACCAAAAGAATCCCTACTGTGCAACAAAACTACCTATTTATTCAATATAGGATGCTGCATTAGGGAATAATGGGAGCAGAAGCTTCCTGTAATGAAAAACTGTCGGTTGCACTGGAACGCCGATAGCTTACATTTGGTCTAGCTGCTGCAACTGGGCAAATCCCTAAATTAAGGCTTTTGATAAAAAGAAAAACAAACAAACAGAGAAATACCAAGAGCAGACTGTTAATACAGTCTGAAGCATCCAAAGTATAATAGCTGACTAAATCAGCTCCAGTGATGAAATGCCAAGCTGTCAGCTGAAATTTACAAGCCGACGGCTGACACTTTCCTTTTCATTGCTTAGCAACCCAAAGGTTTCTCCTGTACATAGGACAGCTGAAAATGCAAGTGATTTGTTTACGGGGATAAAGGACTCCTCCAAGAAACTATCTGGGAGACAGAGAAGGATTTTCAATCAAAATAGAGCGCGAGCGCTACACGATCATGCGAACAGTCGTGTGGCAACCCACAATAGTGCTCGCTTTGTATTAACACAAAACATCTAAATCTAAAGGGTTTTCAGGGTACTGCTGTTTTCCTTCCTGAACCAACCAGGTATTCACTTCATACCATCTATATCTTATTGAAGGACAGTTTGGCAATTACTTCTTTTATCTGTCTGAAATGTTGCTCCACATCCAAACAATGCAGCACAGGGTACATAAAATAAAAGGGGAAGGGGAATGCTGCTTGTTTAATATTCACTACCATTGTAGATAGTCTGCCAATTTATATAGCTTATTGACTATTAAGGACCTAAAGGAATATAGAGAAAAATAATGAGGGAATAAGACAGGGGAAGGAGGAAACATTGTAAGGAGGTGGCCTGCCTACATTTAGAAATACAGGGATAGCCACAGGAGAGAAGAAAATAGTGGTTGCAACCAAGAGGAAAAGAAAAAGAAGGTCCGAAACCCAAGTAGCGGGGACTGACCCTGTCACAGTTACCCTCACCACCCCGCTTCCTAGTTTAAATCCACCTTGTTGAAATACATCCCTCCATTCCCTGTTTGAGTACTCTCTTCCCCTCCTTGCTGAAATGTAACCTGTCTCCCACATATAGGTCACTGTTGTCCCACGTCCTGCCCACTCTGACACCAGTCCGTATTTCCTGGTTAGGCACCAATCCCTCAGCCACCCATTGAACTCCTCTAACCTTTTTTTCTCCCTGTACTTGCACATGGTACTGATAGCACCTCAGAGAATGCTACCGACACCCCCATCTCCTCACACTACCTACTCAATTGCTCAAACCTTCCCTTTACCACCTCCACTGTTTCCCCCGCCTAGTCATTTGTTCCCATGTGCACCACTGCGTGTGGTTTCATCCTCCCTCTGCTTTCACACTTGAGAAGTGCCTGCCCTGTCCTGTCTGCTGTCAACTCCAGAATTGCCTCGACCGAGATACAACTGTTCCTCCCTATCTGATCCCCTTCAGCATGGAGCCCCCCAGCACCAACACCCTCCATCATTCTGATCCTGACCCCCCTTCCACTGTGATCCCTGTCCACTTCCCCCAGAACCCTGCTGCCTTCCTCCCTACATCCCTCATCGGCACCTTTTGTGCTCCTTGCATCTTTCCCCCTGCTGCCTCCCCTCCTGTTACTGCCTCTCTCTTTTCCTCTGCCCTACCCTTCCTCTCTCATCTCTGTTTCCCATTGTAATTCCTGCCTCTTAGACCTTCTGTACTCCGCTCCCCCTTCTCTTGCAGCTCCAATACCTCCCCTTACCCTTCTTCTGCCAACACTGCAAACCTATTGCTTGATAACCCCGCAATGATGCCCATCGCCTCCTTCCTCCTTCCCTGATCCCTCCCTCCTTCTACTGCACCTCAACTCCCCCCATTCTCCTTATATCCCAATCTGTAGCTCTGCAGTTCCCTCTCTGCATCTCCCCGCCCCTCCTTAGTGGGGTCACTCCTGCCTCAGCTCCCCCCTCCCTCACTCTCCTTAGCTCTATTACTAGTCTGATATCAGTCCTTCTTTAACCCCCTGGTCCTCATTTGATGGCCTTTACTCAGTAACACATTAATACAATTCCTTCTGTGTACTACATTAATACAGTAACACATTAGTGCAATCCCCTCAGTGTATAACAGCTCTTGTGAACCCTAAATACTTATCACAGTCCTCCTGAGTATGCTAGATCTGTAGCTTAGTAATACACTACCACCTTAGTATATATCAAATTCAAATATGACATCACATAACAAGGCTAGCTTTCATATCATAACAATCATTGCAAGAGAGCCTGTGGCTTGGAAAACCTTTTTATCTCCACCCACCTAAACCTCCTGTGTCTGAACTTTTACCACCTGACTATTAGCTTTAAGAGTTAGTTCATATGGGCAGTTTGTATCTCCACAAGTTCCTCCCTCACAGCCTTCAAGCCCAACCCCCAGTGGATTTTCAGTATTTAAGAAAGCCTGCAACACAGGGTGGGTGGGAGGACTTTAGCATAGACATCAACTGTTCCCACAACCAGCACAAGCCACCAACAGTTAACAATATCACAGCCCAAGCAACAGTTTTAACTCACAGTACTAATTTGAAGTACAAACTATTCAAATATCACAATTAAGACAGAAGAAAATAAAACACAGCCACTTCCCTGAACACTCTTCCCTCTTCCTAACTGTCCAGAAAAAAAGTTTTTATTTTGAATTACAGTTCAGCAATTCAATTACAGCAGGGGTGAAGAGAGTGGCTCTGGGGATGGAATATCCCTCAGTCTGCTGTAATAGATCAACTGCACTGGAACTTTATAAACATTGACATGAATTCAGCTTTTATTGCTGAATAATCAAACTACTAAATTTTGTATTCATTTTTATTTGTATTTGTTTATTTTACCAGGAAAAACCCTAATAAATGCAGCTTATTTTAAGGAGGTCCAGCCAGGGTAGGCTGTTCAGGAATCATAGCAGCAATTACAATAAACAGATACAGTTAGAAATGCATGTAAATGCATACACGAACTGGAAGATCACAACAGGAATGGCAACACAGGTAGCAATGTGTACAAGATAGTCGACACAACATGGAAAATGCATGAGTGACTGTGTATAGCAAGGCTGTGTTTCCATCGAGCAGATTTTCTTCGGGGGTATCTAAGCAAGCAATAATACCTAACAGGGTGGTCGGTATTAGGCAATGCCGTACCGCCCAGTGGCATAATGAGGCCCGACATTGCAGGCAGAAGGTCTTGTAGACCCGGAAGGTTCAGTATAGCCCATACCGCCCACTCTGGATGGTATTATTGCTCTTAGAAAATAGGCTACCTGTGACATTTTAATATGGATTTTAATAAAATTTAAAAATCAGTTAATAAAATAATGTAAAGATGAAGTAAAAGTCTTTGTGCTGCAAAGTAGTCCCTCCCTGTGCTGTTCCATAATCTGTTGCCCCCCCCAAAAAATAACCATACTCTTCTACTCCCCCCCAGATACACACACCACCACCACCACCCCCCCCCAGATCAAGATGCGGAGTTTGTTGTACACCTGTCTCTATCGTTGGTGTTCTTAATAAAACAACAACAAAAAAGATTTCTGTCAGTCCTGGAGGAGTCCTTGTTTTGCCGCTTGGAAGTTGCGACATTGCTGACTAATTTATTTATTCATTCAATACTGCAAGTGCTGTTCTTTGAACTGCCGCTTTTTTGTTTGTTTGTTTTTGTGGAACGTACTAGAAGGAGGCGTTAGGACTTACTAGCCAAACTGAAATATACATAGCTTGATTCTCTCTACGACAGCTGCAACTGCAGCTCCTGCATTCTCTCTTATCTTTAACAATACCATCAAGCACACGGGAAATCGCATTCTGAGTTGAGCGAGCGAGAGATCGATAGTGACAGAGAGAGAGAGAGAGAGAGAGAGAGAGTGAGAACCAGATCTGTGGTTGGAGTTGGTGTTTCGTTAATAAAATAAATAAAGGGGAAAACTGATCATTTTGTGGAGTCTAAGTGGAGCCACGGTGAGTCAGGGACTTCATGGACACATCCTTTATAGAGCTAGCACACGACATATTAGCAGTAGTAATTTAAGAAAGAAAACATCTTTTTTTTTTTTTATTCTGTGACAGATGTGGCCTCAGAAAATCTGCTGGAGGACATGAGAGGGAGAGTATTAATACAGCAGGTGGCTTTTGAGAGGAGTGAGCCATCAGGGATCTACCTGGGATAAATAAAAATCTACCGTTGTCACAGGGGACTGTACTGTCCTTGCCTATATGAGTGATGGGCAGAGTGTGCTGTTAGTGCTCCTTTGTGCTGCTCTGGTCTGAACAGATAGAAGAGATGTTGATTCATTTACACTTTATACTGCTGTGATTTTAATGTTTTTTGTTTAACATTACTGAGTATAGTGTCACTCAGGTCTAAAGACTGAATGAGGAAACGGTCTCTCACTAAACGAGGGAAAAAATGGCGACAAAACACCAGCAATTTCAAATGGGAATGAGCTTTTTTAGCCAATTAGGAAGCAGGGTTGGCACTTTAATACTTCAGTGGGAGAAGGGGCTCTCTAGGCTGGTGCTTTTGATTTCCTGGGCATCTACTGAAAATTAATGTACCCCTCTAGCAAGGGTACTAGTCAATCAGGTGCCAGGAAATAAAAAGCCCATTTTCCAAGTCATCAGGATACACCGTAGGATTCTTCACTGTCACAGAAAGTGGTGGTAAATGGTTTACAGTCAGAAGAGATGCAAGTCACAAGTGCAGTACCTCAGGGATCAGTCCTGGGGCCAGTCCTTTTTAATATCTTCATCAGTGATATTGCAGATGGACTGGAGGGTAAGGTTTGCCTGTTTGCAGATGACACCAAGATCTGCAACAGAGTAGATGATCCAGATGGCATGGGCAGAATGAGAAGAGATCTGGAAAAACTGGCAAAATAGTCAGAAGAGTGGCAACTGGGGTTTAATGCAAAGAAGTGCACAATCATGCACTTAGGGAAGAGAAACCCTGAAGCTACCTATAGGTAGGGAGAGGAGTTGCTGGCAATCACAAGGGAAGAAAGAAACTTGGGCATCATCATCACAGATGACCTGAAATCATCCAAGCAGACCACTAAAGCAATAGGTAAGGCTAGAGGGATGTTGGAGTGTATTAGTAGGGGTATCACAAGTCATAAGAGTGAGGTAATAATCCCTCTTTGCAAGACACTGGTTAGGCCCCGTCTGGAGTACTGCGTAAAGTACTGGAGGCTGCACCTGCATAAGGACATGAACAAAATGGAGGCAGTCCATAGAAGGGCAACCAAAATGGTGCAGGGACTGCGTCAGAAAACATATGAGGACAGATTAATGGAGCTCAATATGTATACCCTAGAGCAAAGGAGGGAGAAGGGTGATATGATCGAAACATTCAAACATGTTAAGGGCATTAACAAGGCGAAAGAGTCTAACGTGTTTTAATAAAAGAAAAATAGCAGGACAAGAGGACACAGCATGAGATTAGAGGGAGGCCTGATTAAGGAGTAATGTGAGGAAGTTCTTTTTCACAGAAAGGGTGGTGAATGCATGGAACAGCCTACCTCAGGAAATGGTTAATATCATTACAGTGCAGGGCTTCAAACAGGCATGGGATAGGCATAAGGGAGTAATACCGATGAATATGAAGAGATAGGCCATAGACAAAGTTAAAGGCCTATGACACATTCATAAGGTAGAAAAAATGGGCAGACTGGATGGGCCTTGTCATCCTCATCTGCTGTTAACTTCTATGTTTCTATGTTTCAGTGAAGGGGAATACACACGGAAGCATTTTAGCAGTACAGCTGGGGCTACCCGCGCTGTCGACATCAGCTGACGTCATCAACCTTATAAAGGCATAGGTGGCCCCACACACTCCTCAGTTCTTTCCAGCCATTACCTTGCAAGCACAGTCTCCATGGAAGAGCGGTTGCAGTGTTCTTGCATTTTTAAGCTTATGGACGCTTTTTATACCTATCCATTTATAAAATATCTTTTTTCTTATTTTTCTTTTTTATGTCGAGTGTTAATCCTTCTTTTTCTCTTTTCCTTCGCTGCCGCTGCAGAAAGAAATTTGCCTCCAATGATGAGCAGTCAGTGTGTGTTTGCAGTCTTGGGTCCAATCACAATGCCTTGGATTGTGAGCTCTGCCAACAGTTTAACCAAACCACCCTTAGGCGATGCAGGAGAGCTCTGAAGACCTTAATGGAACAGCAGGTGGCTAGCCTTGAGTCGGTGTCCTCCGGGGCACCAGCCACCCAGTCGCCTTCTGGGTCCAAGAGCTCTAAGGCCTTCCAGGCAAAAGGCAAGCCCTCGGTGAAAAGTCATAAGAAAGACTGAGATTGTGACGTTCCCCCTAGTGGCCATCCCATTCCCTGTCGGCCTCTCCTTCTTTGGGGGGGCTCTTCATTGTTGCCTGGCACCCCAACAAAGAGGCTTGCTGTACAGGTCCTGGTTCACTCCAGATCCATACTGACAGCTGCTCCACCTGACTCTCAGGGTGCTAGGCCATCGACCTCTGGGTCGTTGGCCCCTCCACTGTCGAAACAGGCTCATTGTCGATGACCACATCCCTTTGGGTCCTGTCCCTTCTCCAAAGGCTATGGGCTCATTGGGCCAGCAGTCTGGATTATTGACTGCAGTGCAGATGGCTCCTCCTCCAGTGATGATGGACCTGAATGAAGTTCTCGTCCACTTTACTAATGTTAGCACAATAGTTTGCTGCCTTTAACAGACCTTCATCGCCATCATCGTTGTCGACACTTTCGACGTCGACACCCATTTGCCAGCCCAGAGAACCTACTCAGGGAACACTGATGGCGTGTTCGATGGCGGACCTCGAGGAAGAAGTCGACGTCAAGGCAGAGTACCATCCTGACCTCATGCTTCCAGATGAAATAGAGGTTGAAGGGGAGGACCAGTACCATACTTCTGACAAGTCCACAGCCTCTTCAGTCAGTGAAGAATCTGTCAAGCATACCCCCAGGTCTCCACCTGAGGATGCTTCCTTTTTCAGCATTATGAGGCAACTGTCCACCACAGTGGGGTTTCAGACAGAGGAGAAAGATGCAACCAGAAGGGACCTGGTGGACTACCTGGAGATTCCAGAATCTCTTCCTAAGATTATTCCTCCCATGCTTCCAGCACTTAGAAATGGTACCACCGCCACCTGGCACAGACCAGATATGGTGCCAGCTATGCCACGCAGAGTTGACAAGCTCTACAATGCCCCTCAGGGCATCCCTTACCTGGCTGCCCTAGCTGAAACTGACTCAGTCATCATTAAAGCAACACATGACAGGTCCAAGGTGCCCAAACACCTTAGTTTCTTTCCCCCAGACAAAGAATCCCTTAGGATTGATCTTTGGGGCAAGAGAGTGTATCCTTCCTCTACCCTAGGCCTGAGGATTCCAGGAGGAAGAAACAGCTAGGGAGCTGATGCTAGCCATCCAAAGGATGGCAGACAAGGGTGAGGTGGTGCTGGTTGAAGATCTCAATATTCCAGACGTGGACTGGAGCCTCCCAGCAGCATCATCAACCAGAAGAAGATTTGTCCTGTACTCCCTTCAAGGTGACTTCTTCAAGCAACTGGTCATGGAACCAACTTGGCAGAAGGCAGTACTGGATCTTGTGCTCACAAACAGGGACAGTGTGATGGGGGGTAACAGTGGGGGAGCACCTGGGGAACAGTGACCACCAGTCACCATGGTTTGACATCACAGAAGGAGCAGAACAAAACCACTCAAAAACATGTATCCTGGATTTTAGGGGAGCAGACTTTGGGAAAATGGAGAGATGCTTGAAAGAGGCATTATTGGGAATGGGGCAGGAATCAGGGATTAAGAAACAGTGGGCAATATTTAAAATGGGCAGGACAAGAGCAACAGAATTGTATGCGTTAAGCAGGCTAGCAAGGGGAAAAGGAAGAGGAGGCCATAATGGTTTTCCAAGGAGGTAGTGGAGAAAGAGAAAGCCAAAATGACTGCATTCAGGCAATACAAAAAGACACAGGCAGAATGAGATGGGGAGAAATACCAGGAGAAGCAAAGGGAGGCAGGGAGGGGTCAGTAAGGGAAGCCAAAGCTCAGACAGAAGAGTGCATTACAAAATCAGTAGGTAGAGGGGACAAAACCTTTTACAGGTACATAAGTGAAAAAAGAAAGGCAAAGGGAGGGATAGTGAGACTGAAAGGGGAGGATGGGGGCTCAATGGAGGATGACAACAGTAAAACTGACATATTGAACAAGTATTTCTGCTCAGTCTTTAGTGAGGAAGATGAGGCTAATGGGCTGAAGGGAGTACAAGGGGTAGGAATGGTGCAGAAATGGACACAAGTCCCTTTATACGAGAAAGGGTCCTGAGGGAACTGGAAGGAATAAGAGTTAATAAAACAATGGGGCAAGATGGTGTGCACCCCAGGGTCCTAAAAGAACTAAGAGAGGTGGTAGCTGAGCCTCAGGCAATCCTGTTTAGCCAATCACTGGAAACAGGGGAGGTACCCAAAGACTGGAGGACAGCAGATGTAGGTCCCTTATGCAAAAGCGGGAACAAAGAGGAAGCGGGAAACTACAGACCAGTCAGCCTCACCTCAGTAGTGGGGAAGATCATGGAAGTACTACTGAAGGAGAGATTGGTGGAACATCTGGTTGCCAATGGACTACAGGACCCAAGGCAGCATGGTTTCACCAGGGGGAGGTCATGTCAGACCAACCTCATTTAATTTTTCGACTGGGTGACAAGGGAGGTGGATCGGGGAGGGCAGTGGGTGTGGCCTATCTGGACTTCAACATGGCCTTTGATACTGTGCCACACAGAAGGCTATTAAATAAACTAGGGAATATGGGAGTGGGCAGGACAGTAGTACGGTAGGTAGGTAACTGGCTGGGCATCAGGTCACAGAAGGTGGTGGTAAATGGCTGTCACTCCACAGAGGGAAGAGTGACCAATGGGTACCACAGGGATCAGTGCTGGGACCAGTCCTATTCAACATCTTCATCAGTGACATTGCCCAGGACCTAGAAGGCAGAATTTCCCTGTTCGCTGATGACACAAAGCTCTATAACAGAGTGGACACACCAGATGATGTAGGCAAAATGAGGAGGGACCTGCAAAAACTTGAAGAATGGTTAGGGGTTTGGCAGTTGAAATTCAATGTAAAGATGTGCAAGATAATGCATATGGGGCATAAAATCTCTGGAACAACATATCAGTTGGGGGGTGAGGATATAGCATGCACCAAGCAGGAAAGGGATCTTCGGGTTATCATCTCTGATGACCTCAAGGTAGGAAAACAGTGCGACAAGGCAGCAGGTAAAGCAAACAGAATGCTGAGATGCATAGGCAGGGGCATCACCAGCAGGAAAAGGGAAGTCATAATTCCTGCAGGCCCTCTACCACTTTGCAGGGTCAACTAACCCAGGTTCAGGGGACCCTGGTCCATGCCAACCTAAGGTATCTCCATCTGCATGCATAGCTCCTGAGGATGTAGCCACTGCCAGGTTTGGGGTCTCTAATATTGTAGCAGACATCCTGGTGGCCTCCGCAAGCCTTCCACCTGTGCCACTTACACCATGAAGTGGAAGCAGTTTGCCATTTGGGCTGCCAAGCATTCCCTAAACCCTTTCAGCTATCCTGCGAAACATGTCCTGGACTACCTGATTTCTTTGTCTGACTCAGGCCTCCAGTATTCCTCCCACAAGGTCCACCTTTTGGCTGTTTCTTCCTTTCACGAGCCCATGGGTGACCACACGATTGCTCAGCTTGATGTCTCCCGTACCTTTCTTAGGAGCATCCTGTATCTAAACCCCCAATTCATTCCCCTGTCCTGTCGTGGGACTTAAATTTTGTTTTGGAAAAGCTGACTCTGTCACCTTTTGAACCGATTATGACTTGCAATTTGCACTTTCTGTCTTTGAAAGCACTGTTTTTAGTTGCAATTACTTCTGCTCAAAGAATTTCAGAGCTTCAGGCCCTCTGGTGTGAGGAGCCTTATTTGATGTTTCACAAAGATGGGATGTCTTTGCGCATAAATCCTAAGTTTCTCCCTAAGGCGGATTCTGAGCTCACACTCAATCAGTCTATCCACCTTCCTGTATATTTTTTAGTGTGTGCCAATCTAGGGGAAGCACTGCTCCATACTTTAAATGTGTGCAGAACTTTGAAGAATTATCTGCTTCAGACTAAACGGTCCAGAAAAAGGAAGCAGTTGTTTGTTTTTTTCGCCCCAGAAAGAGCAGGCTCTTTAGTTTCTAAGCAGTGTTTATCCAAATGGCATATGTCAAAGAATTGCCTGGTGCTGTTAAAGCTCATTCCACCAGAGGCATGGCTACCTCGGTGGCTTGTTTCAAGGGGGTCTCAGTTACTGATATTTATATAGCTGCCACATGGAGTGCTCTCCACATCTTTACCAAGCACTACAGTCTGGACATTGCCTCAAGAGCCCATACAGGTTTTGTTCTGAAAGGACTCCTGTCATAAGTCAGAGTCCTCTGACAGGTCAGTTTTTCTAGGGCTTTTGTCTTAAGTTTATGAGGTCCCTTGACTGGGCAGGCTCCCTGCAGTCTCCTGTCTTAAGTTTATGGAGATCTAGCCTCCTAGACTGCCTATGTTACTCTTGTCACTGTTTGGTACTCATTCCTACTGTGTAACCTGATGACTGAGATAACCCCAAAGAAGATAGAACAGTTATGTAAGAGCTTACCATAACAGTAGATCTTAAAGGGGATCTCAGTTATCAGGTATATTTCTCTCCCACATCCCCCTTTGTGGGGTTCCTGTTCAGGAACGAGTTATCTGCTGTTTTCATCATTCTATACCATCACTTCTCAAATCTTATTTTACTGAGCCTCCCCTAAGCAATGGAAAAGACCTTGAACCTCACCAAAATATTCAAATATTTGTGGGCCTCCCCATAGAAAAATAGCATGCTTTTCACAGTACAGAAGGAATAAATTGAAACCTCTTTGCATAGTTGGTTCTCATTTTATTCAGCTTATTGTAACCCCCTTTACAGGCCAGCCTACTTGCTCTGCTATTTTGACTCTTGAACCATTGTTACTCCTTATTGCAATACTTTCATGGGTCACACTGCTTTCTATGTTTTCCCTCTATCTGGAATAACCTTCCTGCCAATCTCTGCCTCTCCCCTTCTTACCCTTGTCTTAAGCAGCTTCTTGGGGATCATTTTCCTCCCTCCTGCTCTTGCTGCTAGTACCGCTATGCTTAACCATTGATTTTGGCAGTTCTGCTGCAAGTCTAGTTGATCTATTGTTACCTCTCATTATTAGTTTATTGTTCTTAATTTGTTTGCACTGTTATTCATTTTGTATTGCTTGAGTAGTTTGCAATTACATTTAGAATTGTATTCTCTCCCTATCCTGCCCGAGGATACCTGAAATGAGCCATGACTCAGTGTCCCTTCCCTGGTCTCTGATTTGTAAATAAATACATACATTCACCTACTATTATCCTCTTTCAGTTTGCCTCATCCCTCCACTCAAAATATCTAAAACTCAAAACTGAAATAAAGTACTTTTTTAAGACTTGCTTGAGCCTCCCCCGGAACAGTCTGGGACCTCCTCATTTTTTAGAACCCCTGTTCTGTACAGAGCTAGGTCCCTTGCCCTTCTCTGTTCCCCAGGACATGAGCCTTGTGCCTTCTGTCTCCAGAGCGAAAGAACTGAGTAACGCTTGGGGCCGCCTATACCTTTATAGGATTGGTGACATCGGCTGATGTTGACAGCGTGGGCGGCCCCAGTTGTACTGCTGAAAATCTTCCATGTGGATTTCCCTTCACCAGTGGTAAAGTTCGTATGGTATAACCTGATGACTGAGATCCCTTCGAAGATCTGCTGTTATGGTAATTTCTTACATAACTGTTCTTTCTGAGGACATCACAGGGATGTCAAGAGCAAAGTTTTAGAGAGTCCTGATGTCATATCTAAATCCCGAGATAGAAACATATCAGAGTTGTGCCTAGTTGCCCATATGTTATTTTGTATTGTATATAGTTTGAAACATTACATAAAAGACTGATTTTTTTCTTCACAAAAATATTCAGTTTAACTTTTTTTGAATTTAAACATCCACTCTTAGCCATTTGCGAAAACCCCACCCAGATGAGGAGTGGGGTTCTTTTTTTCATAACAATGAAACAACAGAAGACATTGTGTTGGGGAACAGTGTGTGTGTGTGTGTGTGTGTGTGTGTGTGTGTGTGTGTGTATGTGTATATACGTTTCAGTAAAATTAAAGTAAAATGGCAGGTGGCACACGTTTCCAGTTCGATTAAATAAGCTATTGTACCATACAGTGCTACAATGGTATCCTACAAACTTTGAACTATATATAGTTCAACAAATTTTAGTGGGGATCGGAATCAATGCACAGCAAGGGGCGATCATATTCTGTAATAGAATTATATGCAAATGAAACAATGCAACAAATGACTGCAGGGTGCAAAAGAACAAGGGAGTACCAATTAATACTGGGGGTCAAGACCAATTGCTTACCAAATGAAAGCTAAAAATATAAGCTATATGAAATGCAAAGTAGAAAAATAAATCTAGAGGCAGTTACTTTTGTCAATGCAGAGACTTTCAATCATAGACTTGAAGACATTATAACTTACTATACTACGCAGTCTTTGTGTGTCTTGTAATTTAGTCCAGAGAGTACAAGCAAGACAGCTAAATACTGATTTACTATAGGATGCTGACGTTTTTGAAAAGAACGAGCCAAGTGCTTTCAACCAATATCGTGAAATGACTCTAAAGAAGCCTGTTCTGTACATCAGAAGATCTATTAGGATGGCTTTAAATGTCAAAAGTGCATAGTAGTTTTTTTTAGCATCTGGTATTCAGGGATGTCCAATCCAAAGCTGCATATATGGTGCTATGATGGGTACTAGGACTCAGACCTCTAATGAACCAGAGGGATTAATGATAGAGCCTGTCAGCTTGCCAAGATGGCTCATCAGGCTTCTCATATCAGTTAGGTCGCCATACTCTAGGAAAGGCAAAAAAAGGTCACTTGCACCAACCTTTTATGGATGTCCATGAAATACAAGAAGGGATAATATGTAAGCAACTCATGAGAAGGTGTGCTGGTATTGGGGGTTAACGCACACCCGAGTGCGTTGTGAGGCAAGAGACCACAGGCTGAGTGTCCTCATAGCACCCAGGCGTGCATTAATCCCCAATAACAGCACACCTTGGAGTGGGTTATTGTACTTATAACATGGGTTAGGGTTAAACAAAAAAGAAAATATAAAAAATTTGCTCTTTTGCTGTTTAAACAGCTAAAAAGGTATTGAATCCTGCCACCTTGCAAAACAGTCACTAAGTAAAAAACACATTCTTACCCTAGGAGTCCTTTAGCATCAGTAACTATAGTAGTTAGCTGGCTAGGTGCAACTTCTCCAGTAGTATGTCTTTAAGAGAATTATAATGAGCTAGGGCATCAGCCAATCAAAACACAGGAGGGGTATGTGCTGAGTGAGAGCAGCCTGAAGGGCTTCAGAATTTTTTCTCCACTGACTGAGTAACATTGCCGCAGAGCTGTCTTTCAACTTTCCTTGTTGACAACCTCTTATTAACTTATTTTGGTAAAGTTTTCCTCAAAAAACTTACATTTTTAGTGTGCGGAGAAGAATTTTATTGTCTTTTTAGTGGTTGTTTCTTTTTCGCACATCTACATTATTTTTTCCACAACTGCGTTTACTTATAGATATTTTTACTGTATCTGCTTATTTTACATTCATTTTTTACCACAAATGTATTTATTTATTAGAATCCGGATTTACACCTTTGAGCCATTAGCTGTTTTACAAAGGTTCCATCTCAGGATACATAGATAGGTAGTAGGACAAACTTGATAAGATTAACAAGGCAAGTAGTTCAGGAATCCATTGACAGTAAAGGGTAACATAATCAAGATTAGGTAAATTCCAGGTAACGTAGTTTCCAGAAAAAAAAAGACAAAACATAATGTACGTTTACAAATTATAGGATCACACAGACATAACATATACAGATTTATAATGCAACCAGTACAGCATTGTCAAGAAGAATGGAAGAAAGAGTTGCCTGAGACCTAGTTTGAAGTTATACCAGGGCAGGCTCGACCTGTGGGGGGCCTGAGGGAGATGTGGGGGAGGTCAGCAAGAGACAGGAGAGTGGGTAACCAGCTAAATGCTTATTTTCAACGGTTCTTCACTTTTTTAATGCAATTTGTGACGGAGCCATTGAATTTTTGCATTTTTCCTTATTTTTTACTTCAGAACTTGCAGGTCCCTACCACAAGGTATCTGTTTGATTTTCAAACTTTGACAGTTGTTGTTGGGTTCTCTGTGGATTGTTTTGTCAGAGAATCCCAGAACTACAGAGAAATCTGGAAAGAGAGAGTTCGTCAGTTGTCACAGGACTGGCTTAACAGTGTTTTCAGGAACCTGAGCCCTAGTTGTTTTTGGTCCAGATCTACTCGTTCTCTTTGCACAAATTTGGCAGAACAAAGAGACCTAAAAATATATATATGGCTGAGGAAAAAATCAGGCTACTTATGAGGGACCATCTTAATTTAATAATAAAACTTCAAGCAGGGGTGCTGAAGAAGTTCTAAGTCCCAGCTAAATACATAAAGCTTCCAAAGGAACTGATGAAGTTCCTCACAAATTTAATATACATATACATATATATATATATATATATATATATATACACACACACACACACATATATATAATAAGATCGCTGATGACGTGTTCAAAAAAGGAAACATATCAAGCTGCCAATGAAGTGGCTAAAAAGATAGTCTGCAAAGAAAGAAAAACACTCCTGTTCCTCCTGGGAAAGCCAGTAGTGAGACAACAGGTAGCTTAAAACTCAAAGAACAAGCATTTGTCAATGCCGAATGTTTGCTTGCTGGCATTAGCAGTGAAAGTGCAGGAGTTAGACAGATGCAGTATAGGAATGGCAGTGAAGTACTGAACTGACGCCAACTTCACCCCCACCCTGCAGAGATAGACAGACATTGGGGTGTGCCTTTGGGTCGTCGCCCATTACGGTTATGACATTTCACCTCACCCTACCCTGCAGACACTGACAAGTGTCGAGGTGTGTCTTGGGGTATTCAGGCTTTATACTCACCTCATTCCATAAGGAAATGTTCTGAAATGGGTGCAGTATAGGAGAATGGGGTGAACTCTGGAGTCAAAGAGTCCAAGGCGCAGCTTGATGCCTGTCACTGGCTTCAGGGTGGGGGTGGGGTGGGGTGGAATGGTGTGAGCATTACTATCGACAATCCCAAGTCACACCCCTGATGCCTGTCAGTCCTTACAGGGTAGGGCGTTATGGTCGGAAACCCTAACAGCCTGGGAGTTTCTTGATAATTTTGCTCCAAGTTTTCAACATGGGCTTTTTGTGACCCCCCCCCGCATGAACAGTGACACTATAAGTTTGTTAGCCGGAAGGTGATTTTGCACAGCGATTGTGCCATTTGGGGCCACAGGTGCGAAAACACATTTTGAACAGGATGTGAAAAATGATAGTCGTACTTTTCATGAGGAGGTATAAAAAAATGGTAATGTTGAAAATCTGGAGTAAAAATATAAAAAAACTGGTGAAGTCATGAGTATGTATACAAACTGTGCAACGCACACCTGTAATGTAATTATGTTTGGGATTTTTTACACCAGATTTTCAACATAGGCATTTTGGGACCTCCGCTCATGAACAGTGTCATTGTGATTTTTTATTTATTTATTTCAAATTCGGATTAATACCTTTGAGCCGGGGGCTCGTTTACAAAGGCTCTAAGTCAACAAGGAATACAGGACATTTACACGTGATGAAACATTACAGAACAAAAAGACATCAACTAACAAGTGGTATTAGTGTGCAGTTACAACATTAAGCAGGGTACAAGAAGTAAGGAGAAACAGGACCAAACTTCCAGAGAAACTTATTAATGCAGCACTAATTAAGTGCAGTACAGTGTTTAACAATCATGTTACAGTTCAGACGGGGTGCTCCCAGTCTGCAGAAATGCATGTTTTAGCAGCCAAGGTGAGGCTTTGTCAAGGGGAGGTAGTAGGTGGTGGGAGGTGGGAGGGGGAAGTGAGCAGATATGGAACAGGTTGGTGGGAGTGAGAGAGGGTAGCGTTTGACTGGTGTAAGAACCGCCTTCAGAGGCCATAGGTTAACAGAAACACTGGCAGTCAGTTTTGCTGGCAAGAAGAGATTGAAGCCCATTTTTAAAGTAGCCAAGTCTGGGGGAGTTGGCAAGGTCTGCAGGCAGATCATTGAACCATTTAGGCCCACAGTAGGAGAGGGATCTTTGGCCAAGGGTGGTTCATTTGAAGGGAACAGTTAGAACAGTCCTGGAGGCACTCCTTGTGCATTTAGATGGTTGTGCAGGCTCAAAGAGGGCTGAAGTAGCCGTAGGCATGGACCCCATCAGGGACTTTTTTGCAAGGAGGCAGGCCTGGTATTGGAGTCTGTGGTGGAGTGGGAGCCAGCCAGTTTCCTTGTATAGGTCACAAGAGTGAGTAATTTTGTGTACTCCCAGGACCAGGCAGCAGGCCTTATTGAAGATGGTTTTGACCCTTTTAAGTGCTGTGTCTGTGCCTGCCCCATATATGACAAGACCATAATCCACAGATGAGAGAACTGAACTGCACATAACAAGTTTCAGGGCAGCTGGTGTCACTGAGATGCGATATCCCGAACACTGATTTCCCACAGTGACTGCGCTATTCTGTGCCAGAAGTGTGAAAACATATTTCGGCCAGTATGTGAAAAATGACAGCTGTACATAAGGAGGTATGGAAAAATGCCAACGTTTAAAATCTGGGGTGGAAGTATTACAAATCAGTGAAGTTACGAGGGTGCATGGAAACTGCATAGTGCACGCTCATTACACAGTCATTTTATGGACTTTTGTCACTAACTTTTCAACATAGGCATTTTGAGACCTCTGCTCATGAACAGTGTCACTGTGATTTTCTTAATCTGTTCTGAACATTGATTTTGCACACCGACCATGCAATTGTGCGCTACGTGTGTGAAAATGTATTTTGGGCAAGACATGAAAAATGACAACTGTACAGTTCATAAGGAGGTGTGGTAAAATGGCAATGTTGAAAATCTGGAGTGAAAATATTAAAAATTCTCAAAGTTACAAGCGTGCGTAGGAACTGTGCAATGCACGCTCATAAAACAGTCATTTTGGGGAATTTTTTCATCAGATTTTCAACATAGGGTTTTTGGGGCCTACCTCATGAACTATGACACTGTCATTTTGTAAATCTGTCCCAAAAGGCGGTTCCGCGCAGTGACCGAAAATCACCTTTTGGGACAAAATAACAAAATGACAGTGGCTGAGTCCATGTTGAAGATTTGGTGAAAAATTCCCAAGATGGCCAAGGTATCCACCTAAGTTGAAAAAACCCTATTTATGCCATTATGCAGCTTACTAGCATTTCTTCAGTTAAGTGGTCAGCTTTGAAGAGTGCAGACATGTTTCAGCTCCCGAAGATTGTCGCGTTGGGCTCCAGAGGTAAGTGTGGGATGAGGGGGGTGGGGTGCGCAGAGGGTGCGTGCAGGTTGGGGGTGGGGGCACGAGAGACCGTGAGGGACCGTTTTCTGTTTTGACAGGTTTAAAAAGAAGAATACAACAATGTGGGATGCCGGGGTGGGATCCCAGCATGCCGACACACCTGAGTGTTTCTTTTTGGGGTAGCTGGATTTGAAAACATAGGTGAGATATTTTACCTCTTTCCTCGTATATTCATTCAACATAGTGCAGCAAAATTTTAACTGACTTGAAACACACTTGTTTTTCTGTGGAAGGTGGCCACAATTGGATGTAGTTGCAATGTACAGTACTCAAACAACTTCATTTAGAATAACAATCTAGTAGGTGTGGCATGAAGATGGGCAGGTGACATGTACAGTAGGTGTCCCCATCTCCTTCTGACTAACAAATAACCCCGGTCTTCAGATTTAACCCATGGGAGATGCTTAAGGCACCGTATTTACTTACTGGACAGGACACACGTTGCTTCAGTTAATTTCCTAAGAGGTACAAATCCTGTTAGGTAGTGCACATTTCGACACATGCAAAAATAATTAAAATTAAATGCAGAAGTAGCTACCTCCATGTATATACAAAGCTGAGCTTTGTTTTGTGAGATTTTTCTATTTATTTTTTTTAATTTATTATTTTTGTTTTTTTTCTGTTAGAAAGACAATCTAAACGTGTGTTGTTGAGCTATTTTACATTCTGTCAGAACACATTTCAGTAGGAGAATGTCCATTTGACGATCTCAGAAGAGGGCTTCACTGCCTACAGATATGCACTCCGACAAACTGGCGATTTCCACTGAGGAAGAAGATTTTAGCTTTGCATTGGTAAAGTGGAAGTTACACATGTGAAATAAAAACTCATCCCTGCATTTACTGCATGTTAAACAAAGAGAGCAACTTCGCATTTCTAAAGGTTACCGAGGAACAAAGAGACAGTCAATGACTACAGACCAGTACATTTCTCAGTACCTTTACATTTGCGATAACAAACCTACTACATTAGGGCTGTACCTCAGCAGCAGAGGTAGAACAATGCAAAATGAGCTGCCTATGACAGCAGTTCTGATGCAGTGGTGACGTGTAGGTGTTGGCAGTATGCAAATTGCCTGCGGACGGCAGTATGCAAATTGCCTACACGTTATCTCTGCTGATTGTAGTGGTCGTTTACTTTCAGCTGTATGCCACTGCATCTGAACTGCTGTCATAGACAGCTCGGACATTCATTGGTGTGGTGTGGCCGCACCTGCAAAAAGGAGCAGGACACTGGAAGCAGGGGTGGCACACCTACAAAAACTCGTATGGTGGCACTATGTTTCTTGCACATGCGTGCAAGCAAACATAAAAAACAAGCATATACAGCCACTGTCTGCACACGTTCCTACTGTGCAAGACTTGGCAAAGGCATGGCATGTCCTTCAGACCTTAGGGGTCTATTTTTACTAGGGCTAGTATGCACTCTTCCACAGTTCTTTCTTCTGGAGACTGTGAGGGTGATACAGGTGACGATTAATTTTATGATGCCCCTGACATGAATTTAGAAGGCCTAGAAATTCATGTGTCCACTGACCATCTTTTTGGCACTTCCTCTGCTAACCAGGAGGATCCCCCCAACCCCCGCTTACATTTATCCAAAACATGCTAGACACCCTGGACCTCCCTGTCATCAAGGCACAGGTCAGGAAGCATAGGAAAACCAAGAGCAGTTGTAATATTCGCAACAACTGATTTATTATTAATAGTAAAATAAAAATAAAATTGTTCCGTATAACTATTTACAAAGGCAGCATAAACAGAAAAAGTCCATCTGGTTTTCTTCTCAATTTCCAATCTCAGTCTCTGTGTTTCTGTAACAAGAAATTGCAGCTCTGTTTTTATGAGTCTTTGCAACTCCCGCTCGTTAAGAAAATGGCATGCTTCTCACACAGTGTTCTTGTAAGTTTAAACCAAATACTGTGAAACTGCTTCAAGCAGCAGAAAGAACACTGTGATCCAGAACTGACCTCTTGCTTACAGCTTCTGCAAAAGGCTTAAAAATTGCACCTTGTGTTAACCCCTTGAGTTCCAAATAGGTTTGCAATAATTTCAACAGTAAAACTATATACAGTTTTAGCTTTGCAATAATTTCAACAGTATAATTATATACAGTTTTAAACAAAGGGATCCCAATATCAATTTCATTTCCACAAAATGATTCACATATATTTTTATACCAGCAGATATGCAAGGGAGAGAAAAGACAGAAACAGCAAGTGTGGGTCGAGAGACAGCGAGAAGCAGAGAATTGCAAGACCATCGGGGTGATCCAGTCCTTGGTATCACAAGAAAACTTGGTTGCATAACCAGATAGAGAAAGGACAGAAAAAGGAGCGAACAGAACAGATCCTTGCATTTAAACTATTTCTCATTAATAACTGGGACAGGGCCTTGTTCAACACTATCACACTCTCTACTCAGGAGTCCATCCAGGATGTGGATGAGAATAAAGTTTATAGGGAGATGATAGGTCTCACACCTCCTAAAAGACTGGCCGTGCCTATCTATAATGAAAAAAATATAAATAAAAATACCATGAAACTGCTTCAACCCCCCACTTCTATGCCAGAGGTTGACAAGCGGGCTGAAAAAAAGAATAACAAAATAAATAAATAAAAAATGACTATATAAATTGTCTAAAAACAATGCTGCATGCCTGTCTGTATGTCCCATATAGTGCAGCATGCAGCTTGCAAGGAAGCTGGGGCCTTCTTGACCTCCTTACCCCTGGACAAGGACTCCAGGAAAATAGATTTCATAGCAAAGAAAATATACACCACAGCTTGTCAAATTTTCTTCCTATATGGCTTTCAAGGCCAAATATCAGAAAACACTGTGGAATGCTATCCTGGCCATTACCCCCAGTGGATCAAATACAATGGTACAGGAGCTAGGGGATGTGGCAAAAATTGCCCTGAAAGCTACAAAATGCCAATTCCACAGGGCAGATGACAACAATGATGCCGCCTCTATGGCAATGGCCATGCCACCACTCTGAGGCACTTTGCCTGGCTTAAAACTACCAGTCTGACTCCCTGGTAGAGTCAGTCCTCTAAACCTAAGCCTTCTGCCCCGCAGAAATCCAACCTGAGGGAAAATAGGGGCAGAGGTTACTTTTCCAGGCATTACATTTGCTATCCCCAGTCTGATTTCTCTCAGTACAGGGGCACTTTCAGAGGGAGGGGCAGAAGGGGCCAAAGAAGGGTCACCCCTACCAAGCCAGCAGCCTCACAGTTTGAGCCCTGATGTGAGTGCCCAAGTCACCTCCCCTATGCCAGTAGGAGGCAGACTCTCACACTATCTTCAGAAACGGTCCCTCATTACCTCGGACAAGTGGGTTCTGGAGATAGTGGAAAAGGGTCTGCCACTACAGTTCAAGCAGATGCCAGACCTCGAGCGTACCCAGGTGTTAAAACCTCTAACCCCAACACAGGTACTAGTGTCAGAACTGGAGGTAAAAAAATCTTCTAGCTCTGTGAGTAGTGGAGAGGGTCCCGGCCCACGAGAAGGGTTAAGGACTATACTCCAGGTACTTTCTGACACAAAAGAAAACTGGTGAGTGGCGACTTGTCTTTTTATTTATTTAGTTGTTTAACCAGGAGTAGCACACTAAGCTGAAAGTTTTTTTTACAGGAGCGACCTGGGAGCACAGGGAAGTTAAGTGACTTGCTCAGGGTCACATAGTTTGCAAGTGAAAGCTGTGGGATTCAAACCCCGATGTGGTCTGCTGGATGTCACCAAATCTGCAGCTCAGAGCCTTAAACCACTGTGCTATACTGCCTTGGATCTTAGATATTTAAACAAACACCTGCTAAAACCCAAATTCAAGATGGTCACTCTGTCACTAGTCATACAATCCCTACAGCAGGGAGACTGGCTAGCCCCCCTGGACCTCAAGGATGCTTACTTCCATATACCCATAAGGAGGTCTCACAAGAGGTTTCTCAGATTCAAACTCCCTTTCAGCTACTATCAGTTTGTTGCAATACCTTTTGGCCTGTCCCCGGCCCCAAGAGTCTTTACCGAGTGTCTGGCAGTGGTAGCAGCACACCTCAGGAAGCTGGGTGTCACTATCTACCACTATTTAGATGATTAGCTCATAGTGACAAAGTCTCCTGGTCAGGTCAGGGAGTCCCTTTCCCTTACAGTGCACACTTTAGAGTCTCTGGGATTCCGGGAAAATCTAAAGAAGTCTCACCTGGAACCCACCCAGCTACTCACCGTCATAGGAACTCAGCTGGACACCCAGAAAGTATATGCCTTCCAGCCACAGGAGAGAATTCAAAGTTTCCTCTCAGTGGCAGATTCTTTCATCCGGGGACAGCCAAGACCAACCAGACAGTTCATCAAGCTCTTGGGACACATGGCTTCAATGACTGCAGTGGTCCCAGGAGTCAGGTACAGGACGCGACACCTGCAAGCCTACCTCAGAGCTCGCTGGTTTCAAAGCAGCAACAATTTTTCAAAGCTGATTCCTGTGACAGAGCAGTTCCTTCAGGCTCTGCTTTGGTGGAAGAACCCTGCAAATCTGGCAGCAGGGATACCCTTTCAGGCTCTGCTTCCCACAGAGATGATCACCACAGACTCTCCCTCCTGGGGTGGGAGCACATCTGGACAGTTCCTCAGTATGTGGCACCTGGACTCTTCAAGAGTCACCGTTATACATAAACCTTTTGGAATTCAGAGCAATCTTTCTAGCTCTCAAAGCATTTGCTCCTGTCATAAAAGGACAGACTGTACAAATTTGAACAGACAACACCATTGCAATGCTTTACATAAACAAGCAGGGTGGTACCAGATCAGGAATACTCTATTCGGAGGCGCTGATAATCTGGCCTCTTGCCTTCTCCCTGGAGTTAGCCTTTCAGCTATTCACCTCCCAGGCAATCACAATACCCTAGCAGATGCTCTAAGTCACAACAGTCAAGGCCAGAGCAAATGGACTCTGAACAGGCACGTACTAGCCATATTGTTCAGGCAGTGGGGCACACCAGAAGTGGATCTGTTTGCCTCTCCTCTCAACTTCCAGCTTCCTTAGTACTGTTGCAGGCCCCTAGTCCCAGGAAAGCTTCCCCTGGATGCTCTGATCCTGGACTGGTCAGTGAGGTCCCTATTTGCATTCCTTCCTTTTCCCCTGCCACTCAAGAGTATTGCTGAAACTCAGTAGACAGCTTGCATCAGTGATTCTGGTGGCTACGGATTGGCCCAGGCAAGCCTGGTATCCTCTTCTTCTCCTCTCACTGTCCTGCAGCAGGCCCTTTCACCTGCCGCCAGCTTACTCTCTGTTGACCCTTCCTCAGGCAGGAGTGCATTATTCAGACAAACACTGTCTCCACCTCAAGGTCTGGTTCTTGAGGAGTCGAGAGTTCCCATCCTTTCAGTACTCGGAATAGGTCCTTGACAATGGCTAAAAAACCTAACACAAAAAAGACTTGTGCAGCCAAATGGAAACTGTTCTCCCTCTGGTGCAAGAGCAAAAAGGTCAGTCCTCCTACAGCTTCAGACCCTCAGCTGCTGGATTACCTGGTATATCTGCAGGTGCCAGGCTTGAAACCCTTTTCCCTCAAGCTACACCTGGCTGCAACTTCGGCCTACTTTTCGGTGGGAAAGAAAAGGTCAGTTTTTTCCCACACCATATTTAAACAGTTTTTCAAAGGCCTCTTGAACTTCTAGCCGCCAGTCAGGGAACCGGTTCCTCCTTGGAGCTTGAATCTCTGCATTGCCAGGCTCATGGAATCTCCCATTAAGCCTATGGCCACTGCACGTATCAAGTTTTGACCTGGAAGTCAATCTTCCAGGTGGGCATTACCTCTGTCAGGAGGATTTCAGAGTTACAGGCCATGTGCACTGAGCCTAATTACATCATTCTTCAGAAAGATAAAATTGAGCTCAGGAGAAATAGGTAGTTTCTGCCTAAGATGGTTTTAGAGTTCCACCTAAACCAGTCCATTACTCTACCTGTCTTCTTTACTGAGAAATCCACTCCTGGGAAGCAAAAGCTTCACAGTTTGGATGTCAAAAGAGCTCTATTTTACTACATAGCGCATACGAGGCAGTCCAGAGGCTCTTCCACTCAGTTGTTCCTAACCTACGGGGATGTAGGCAGAGGAAGACCAGCTACCAAGAGAACTTTTTCCCGCTGGTTGGTCCCTTGTATTAGACTCTGCTATGAAAAAGCTGGTCCTCAACCTTCTGTTGGGCTCAGGGCCCACTCCACCAAGGACACTGCATCCTCTCTGGCAGCAGCGGCAAGGAACATACCCCTTCTGGATGTCTGCAAAGCTGCTACCTGGAAATCTGTACACACCTTCATGAAGCAGTACAGCTTAGATGTGCAGTCCAGATCTGACACCAGATTTGGAAGGGTTGTTCTGCAGAGCCTCTTTCTTAAGTAGGTTCTCTGCTCACCTCTCACTTGGTACTGCTCGTTAGTCTGCTATAGTTACTGATGCTAAAGGACTCCTGGGGTAAGAAGAAAAAATGACTCGCTATAGTAATCTGTCTTGCAAAGGGTCCTTTAGTATCAGTAAGCTGCCACCCTTCCTCCCCCATTCACCTGTCAGGAGAAGGGCTGTGTTCTCAGGTTTCTTACCAGATTTGGGGCTTTATTAATGAGGTTTCATGCTTAGGTTGCTGTTATCTATTTTCAGGTTTTGGACATTTGTATGTTTTTTGAATCCTGTTGGTTCACTTTTCAGGGCATGTGCCCATTTTCTTCGAATAAATTCTGAAGCTCTTCAAGCTGCTGTCACTCAGCACATTCCCCTCCTGTGTTTTGATTGGCTGATGCCCTAGCTCATTATAGAAACATAGAAACATAGACTTTGATGGCAGATAAGGACTGCTAGGCCCATCTAGTCTGCCCATTTCCCTACCTACAGGATAGGCCGCAGATCCTTGTTAACCAACAGCCTATTTCTTCCTACCCCCCACAAGAATTGCCTTATGTCTGTCCCATGCATTCTTGAATTCTCCACAGTTTTAGACCTCACAACCTCCTCAGGAAGGCTGTTCCATGCATCCAATACCCTCTCTGTGAAATAATACTTCCTCCATTGCCCTGAACCACCCTCCTTCTATCTTTAAATTGTGTCCCTTGTTCATGCACGTCTCTTTTTCTGAAAGATGCTACCCTCTTGGACTTTGTTGATTCCACTGAGGTACTTAAAAGTTTCTATCATGTCCCCCCTCTCCCTTCTTTCCTCAAGGGTATACATATTAAGCTCCTTTAGTCTCTCCTCATTATAATTCTCTTAAAGGCATACCTCCGGGGCAGTTGCACCTAGCCAGCTAACTGCTATAGTTACTGATGCTATAGGATCCCTTGGAAGAAAGATTACTATGGTGAGTATTTTTTTTATTTTTGTGCACTTATGCACATAGGAATGTCACAGATACACTAGTGTGATGATCTGTGATATTTCTTTTTCATATCATCCTCTGGTACCATACCTTACAAGTCTCATGTGCTCCCCCTCCCCCAACATGCTGTCTGTCTGTGTCTTACTCTCTTTGGAAGTATATACAGATGGAGAGAGACACATAAGCAGTTGTTGCTTGCATGTGCTGTTCCCCCACTATGAGCTCCAAAACACACTGCAAGTCACAGAGAAAGAGAAACAGAGACAGGATACATCACATATTGTCCGATCAACATTCCTCCCCCAGTCTCTCTCTTTTTCACTGTTAATCTCCCTGTCTCTCTGTAGCTCTCTCTCTCTCTCTCTCTCTCTCTCTCTCCCTCTCCATCTCGCTTTCTCTCTAAGTGCCAAGCTCCACTTCCAACGGCTGAAAAACAACCTTAGTTGTGCTCTGTCTGACTCTCTCACCTGGATGGGGTGTGGGCACAATGGGACTCATAGACATGCAGCTGCTGCATGGGACAAACACATGCTGCCAGGATTTACGACTACACAGGAAGAGAGAGAGAGAGATAGAAGAGAGAGAGAGAGAAAACACTTATGTTCCCCAACTCAGTCTTCACCATTCATTACTGATGGGTCCTACTGGAGGTCAAGACCCTGCACTGAGAAAAGAGCACTGTCTCTTTAAACATTTTTGTGCTGGGTGGAGATGATATCAGAATGGTGCCACCTGGAGGCCAGCATTCTACATAGTGCTTGTGGGATGCCAGTATCCGGTGCCAACTCCTCCTAGCCCTCAGTTCTGTTTTTTCCACCCGTCGAAGTAGGATCCTGCACGGGAATCTCTTCAAGCAACTGTGTCATTGTCTAGGTCTGAGTCTCTGTGGTGCCATGAGTAGCGGTGTCGCTCAGCGCCACAAAGCTTTTTATTTATTCCCAATTTAAATTCAGTGCCAGATGGCCTTTTTTTCTTTAGATATTTGTGTCTAGCCACAGCAGCAATATAGCGGGGTTGGGGCGGTGTTCAAAGTTGAAATGGTCTAGAGTTGCCCCTATGTGTCAGAGCCCCCGTGGCAACTTCATCATGATCACGGACCCCCAAAATTGTTGCTTTTCTTGCATGGGTCCCTGCCATACAGTGGGCAAGTGCGACTCCTGTTTTTCCATGGATCTCTGTACTTTGGTTCTCTGCTCGGCGCGTTGGGGTTGGGAACCCCCAATTTTTAGCGGGTATCTATGAACTTGGGACACCAAGGCAAGAACTTTGGGCTTCACCCTTGAGCCCTCCCCTGGACCTATATGACCCAGCAGGAAAAGGACCCCCTGTGCTCCTTGTCTTGCTGGTGCATGAGGTCCCCGCGAGGGGCTGGTGGGGAGGTCGTCATCCTCTGGGAAGGCGACTGGTCACCCCTTGCAGTTCAGCTCCTCTGTGAAGGACCAGATGACCCCCAAGTAGGAGTCAGGGCTATATGTGGACTCTCCCAGGGAGATCCCCCCTCCCAAGACTGAGCACTCCTCTGGCTTTGGCTCTCAGTGCTGCTCCCATGGTTCCAATGAGAGAAGCAGATGGAGTAGCACATCTGGGCCTCCCCCTGATACCTCCATGAGGTCCAGGGTGTCGGGTGTGACCCAGTTAGAGATGGCCCATGTCTCCTTCTCCACCTCAGGGATGGTAAAGGGGGCAACCCCGACTGGGTCCCCGGCTCCTTGGATTCTGCTTGGACATCTCCAAGGCCACTGGGGTCTCCAGTGCCAGTATCTTGACCAGTGGACAGTGCTGTTGGTGGGATTGCTACCCCGGACCCTTCTGAGACTACTTCTGGTCCTGAGGGACCTTTGTGGACTCCTCAGGGGGGTCTGGAGAGTAGTGGCATCTTATCCAGAACTGTGTCTAGGCGTGGTGCTGTAGTCAGTGCCAGGTCGGTGGTTGGCACCATGGTCGGTGCTGCTCCTCTTGGCAGCATCGAGGTCGGTGTCTGCTCTTCCTCGGTCATGACCAAGCCCACCTTGAATGCTGGTTCTACCTTGTTGGCTGGTTCTGGTCCCATTGTGATCTGGATTCCAGCCGATGAGGATGAACCTCAGGGAGACCCTCTAGCCCCCCCCGGGGTGAGGGAGTCTTCTCCTTCGAGAGGGGCAAGCCCAGATTCCTCCACTGGGCCTCCTTAGAGGGACAGATCTTCTTCTCAGTAGAAGAGGGCTGGTGGAACTGGCCCTAAGTAATGATCCACACACCCCCCCGGGCAGTTGGGAGTTGCCTCAGGGCTGTCCAGTTCGGCCTCTCTCCTGTAGAGAGGTTCTGCAGTTCATGGTGGCAGGAGCCTCTCAAGAGGCTCTATATGGCTCCAGCCTCACCTTCCGAGGATTCCCCTCAACAGCATCCCCCAGTCCCCCATAACTTGGGAAGAGGTCCTTCCTGGTCCAACCAGGCTGTCCCTCCTTCAGTAACTCTTCCTCCTCTCCATCCTTTTCTGGGATTCCTTAGCTCCGAAGGCCTCCTATCATAGGAACAATTCAGGGTGATGGGGTTGCTGTTTCCCCATTCCTTTACGGTTGTCTCTGAGGTCATTTTCAGACCTCCAACTTCTACACCACCAAGCTCCAAACTGGATTCCCTCTCCTCTTCGGCTTCCTCAGTGGAGGAAGTGGAGTCTTCATGTCATTTTTCCGCCATAGGGAATCTTGCATCCTATCAAAGATTCCTAGTGGAGATGATGAGGGAGCTCCATCTCTCCCACCCAGACAGATGGAACCTCAATCATGCGATGTTGTCATTCCTAGGGGAGTACAGTGCTGACAGGTTTGTCAACTCATTCCTCCTTGGCCAGGGCCATTACGGGAGGCATTACACACCATCTGGCTACATCCCTCTGCCCCTTCTCCTGCCCATAGGGACTGCATGCGCATATACTTTGCAGCAGTGGGGACTCCAGGTGCTACACTGCACCCTTCTTCAGGTCTGGGGTTCCTGGACACTCATTTGGGACATTGTTGCCTTAGTCGAGACTGCCCCCCTGATACGGACTCAGCTGAGTTTGATTGATGGAGAAAGGAGGGTGTTCTTTTCTGCATGCTTCCTGTTGAGGGTATTGGCTGATCAAGCACACCAGGTGACCTATATAGGTACATCTGCTCTCTGCGGGGGCAAGTCCTAGCAGCACTACCTGATGGTGAGGGAACCAGACAAGCCATTCGCCTGACTGCCCAGGGCCTGAAACTAGCAAGACACCTTTCCAGGGCATAGATACATAGATACATAGACAGTGTCGGCAGATAAGGGCCTATGGCCCACCCAGTCTGCCCATTTGAGCTTGTAAGTTCAGTTTGTTTTCCTAGAAGTCTGTTTCCCCTTACCCCTGACCTCTAGAATTCCTTTATGTCTATCCCATGCATTCTTAAATCCCGTGATTGTTTCAGCCCCCACCACTTCCTCTGGCAGGGTGTTCCACTTGTCCACCACCCGTTCTGTGAAGAATTCTTTCTCATGTTTCCTCTGAATTGTCCTCCCTCCAACTTCATCTCATGCCCTCTGGTCCTGGAACATCTTTTTCGCTTAAAAATAGTGTTTCCTGCACTCTGTTTCTCCCTGTAAGATACTTATGTCTCTATCATATCCATCTCTCCTCCTCTCCTCCAGGAGTACATGTTCAGTTCCTTCAACCGGTCTTCATAGGACTTGTGATACAATCCATGCACCATCTTTGTTGCCCTCCTCTGAACCTTCTCTACCCTGTCTATGTCCTTACGTAGGTATGGTCTCCAGAACTGTACACTGTACTCCAGGTGGGGCCTCACTAGTGTCTTGTATAGCGGAATTATGACCTCCTTTTCCTGCTGGTGATGCCCTGCCTATACATCCCAGCATCCTATTTGCTTTACCTGATGCCTTGTCACATTGTTTCCCACCTTGAGGTCATCAGAGATGACAACCCCAAGATCCCTTTCCTGCTTGGTGCATGCTATATCCTCACCCCCAACTGATATATTGTGCCAGGGTTTTGTGCCCCATATGCATTATCTTGCACTTCTTTGCATTGAATTTCAACTGCCAAACCCTTGACCATTCTTCAAGTTTCTGCAGGTCGCTTCTCATTCTGTCTACACCCTCTGGTGTGTCTACTCTGTTACAGAGCTTTGTGTCATCAGCGAACAGTGAAATTCTGCCTTCTAGATCCTGCGCAATGTCACTGATGAAGATGTTGAATAGGACCGGTCCCAGCACTGATCCCTGTGGTACCCCACTGGTCACTTTTCCCTCTGTGGAGTGACAGCCATTACCACCACCCTCTGTGTCCTGCCACCCAGCCAGTTACCCACCCACCACACTACTGTCCTGCCCACCCATATTCCCCAGTTTGTGTGTAGTCTTCTATGTGGCACAGTGTCAAAGGCCTTGCTGAAGTCCAGATAGGCCATGTCCACTGCCCTCCCCTGATCCACCTCCTAGTCACCCAGTCAAAAATTCAATGAGATTGGTCTGACATGACCTCCCCTGGTGAAACCATGCTGTCTTGGGTCCTGTAGTCCATTGACAACTAGATGTTCCACCAATCTCTCCTTCAAGTGCTTCCATGATCTTTCCCACTACAAGGGTGAGGCTGACTGGTCTGTAGTTCCCTGCTTCCTCTTTGTTCCCGCTTTTGTATAAGGGGACTACATCTGCTGTCCTCCAGTCTTTGGGTACCTCCCCTGTTTCCAGTGATTGGCTAAACAGGATAGCCAGAGGTTCAGCCACCACCTCTTTTAGTTCTTTAAGGACCCTGGGGTGCACCCCATCTGGCCCCATTGCTTTGTCAACTCTTATTACTTCCAGTTCCTTCAGGACCCTTTCTCGTGTAAAGGGACTTGTGTCCATTTCTGCACCATTCTCACCCCTTGTACTCCCTTCAGACCCATTATCCCCCTCTTCCTCAGTAAAGACTGAGCAGAAATACCTGTTCAATATGTCAGCTTTACTGTTGTCATCCTCCACGCGACTCCCATCCTCCCGGCAGTCAATGATGCCAGTATGGTGTCTTCCAGGCTGGTAGGATACTCAGTCTGCATTAGGCGGGCTGCGTGGCTTTGCCTATCCAGGTTGTCACCCCTGGCCTGGCATAAGGTGATGTTCTCACCTTTCTGGGGGAGTCCACTTCTTCTCTCACAGGGCATGTCAAGTTCTTCACGGGCACCCTCCATCTTTCGGATCTCGGGAGGGTTCGCTGGCCCTGTCAAGTCCTTGGGCCTAGCCAGGCCCAGATTGGCCCTCTCTTCGAGTGTCTTTTTCCCCCACGGGAGGCTGGGGGTGTTTTTCCCCCAGGGTTCTGCTTTTTGGTACTCGGACCCATCAGTAATGAATGGTGAAGATTGATTTGGGGAAGATATAAAAATTATGTACTTACTGTAATTATGATCTTCGCAAATATCTTTGCCATTCATTACGCCCCGCCCTCCCCTACAATCAGACTGTGGGCAGCTCAGTCCTTTTTCCCTTCCTCCATCTCATCTCTGAGGGGGACAGAACAAGAATAAAGGATGCTCTTTCTCTGTTTTGGGTGAACCCTGTGTCCAGTCTGGATGCTCTTTCAATACTGGTCAGCTACGCGGTTGCTCCACCACTTCGGTGGGATACTCCTGATGCATGACCATCTTAATTTTTTTTTTCTCCTCAGCTGAACAGTCCTCCGGACTTTAACTCCTGCTCACCTTGGAGCAATCCGCTTCCTAGTATATTACTTTTTGCCATATCTGGTGAATTTTAGGAGATAAATGGGCACTCAGCTCAGGAGAGAAGATATGGATGAATACAGAAAGTTAGAGATGACTACGCCAAAATAAGGAATCAGGCTATTCTCTTACACTGTAAAAAAAAAAAAAAAAGGTTTTTTTTATCAGTATGGACATGTCCCCAGGCCTCTGGCTCTTCCTCCAATGCATCTCCTCCCCCCATTCCTCTTGATCCAGCTTGGGCTCTTAGGCCCTGGATCACCTCCTTCTCTCTCTTTTAAGAGGAATCTAGTCCATTTGGACTTCACTTCGGAGTAAAAGTCCTTGGGAGTTGTGCGGCAGGGGAGTATCCGAGGAGTGCTAAGCCAGTTTCCTTTTTACATCTGTCTTTCTTCCTTCTCTCCTTTCTCTCAATTGTTTTGCTTTGCCTAGGGCTGCCCAATGTTCTGGTCACCCCTACCTGTCCATCTTAGTTCCCACTGGTCTAACCCTAGTTATCCTCTCAGCTTTATTTCATTTTATTTCCCACTCTTTCCCTATCTTTCGGGCATCCTGACCCTCTGATACCCACCTTTCTTATTCCTCACCTGGTGGGACAGAACTGAGGGCTGGGAGGAGTTGGCATCGGTTACTGGCCAACGCGCAAGCACCACATAGAATGATGGCCTTGAGGGCAGCACCATCCCAATGCCATCTCCACCCAGCACAACATTTTTTAACGAGACAGTGCTCTTTGTTTCTGTGCAGGGTCCTGACCTCCGGTAGGCCCTACCAGTAATGAATGGTGAAGATATTTGGTAAGATCATAATTATGGTAAGTATGTATTTTTCATTTCTTTCTTACATCAGAGCTGCAGCCAGCACCTGAACGCACTTCAGACCACAGGCAACTCAGCTGCAGCACTTCTCTGTGGCAGAAGGTGGGGGGAACCTGTTGCCATGTGCCGGCTACCTGCTGTTCAGTCCTGCACAGAGATAGAGAAAAAGCATACTACAAGCATAGTTCTCACAGCATCAGGTTGCCTGGAGAAATTACCACTGAACGCTGCTGTCTCTCCCTTTCTGTCCTGCACCAACCCTGTTAGTTGTCTGTTACTCTCCCTCTGGCGACTCTTCCTGTACAGAGACACACACAAACAGAGAGAGAGAGAGAGAGAGACACACACACATACACAGCACTTTGCAGGATGAACACTGTGTGTCTCCTGCTGTCTCGTTCTCTGTCTCTCTCTCTCTCTTACTCCGTGGACCTGCATTCACACTGTGTGTGCCACTACGGGGGGATCCCATGGACTCATAAGCTGGGACAGAGAGAGCTGCTGGAGGGGACAGAAACAAGGGAAGAAAACTGCACCATGGATCACATACTCACACTATATGTGAGGCACTCACATCACGCTTTACTCTGTGCTGCGCTCTCTTTCTCCCCTGTAACAAACTGCTGCTGTCTCTCTCTCTCTCTCTCTCTCACAGCATGAGTGGATACCCGAGTGTTGGGGGGGGAATAACAGCAACAATTGGATAAACTGATCAAGACAGACCTGCTAACATAAAGAACACTGACACATGCATTTATATTGCATATCAGTATTTGAGATACTATATTGAAAAGAATTGGGTTATGGGAACTGCATTGCCAAGCAGAGTCTTGATACTGTATATGTCAAGCAGTAACATCTTCACATTACTATATCATGCGGTTCATTACATGCGGTTACCAGTCTGACGTGACAGCTGGAGCACCACTCCCACTCCCCGGTCACAATTAAGTGTGGCCCCAGAGATCTGCCAGGCAGGTGGGTGGGCAGCTCAGTACCACTGGATAAGCTGCCTTTCAGAAATGGCTGCTTTTGACTGTCCTGCTGTTGGGCAGAAAAAAGATCAGTTCTGCCCAGTGATATGCCATCTAAACTACTCACATCAACTGTGAGTATGTGGTGCATTAATACATGGTCAGGTGGCAGTGCTCCACCAGTCAGTCATTAACACTGGTAACCCTGTGTTATAAGGGGAGATAACTTAAATCAGTGAGAAGTACTCATTATTTTACATCTACATTCACACATGCTCTATGAAGATATACTGATATTCCACTCATAATGCTCTTATGTCTAGAAATACAAAATATTAAAAAATTAAACCTACTTTATAGAAGCATTCATTAACATAAAACATATCGGACCTCATATTTAAACCTTACCAATAGTGGTAGGGTTACCAGATGTCCTCTTTTATGAAGACATGTCCTCATTTCCAGCTGCCAAATATTTTTCATGCACCTTCTCTATCCTGTTGTATTATTATGATTTTTATTACAATTTTACTCTCTTCTACCGAGGACCTCCTTGTAAATGAGCTGTGAAGGCAGTGGAGCCTTTAAACCCATTTACTTGAGGTCTGGCACAAGGGCTCATCGGGTGAGGGGATAAGTGTCCTCTTTTTGGCATCCTAAAATCTGGTACCGCTAAATAGTGGCAGCTAAAATTCAATGCAAAGTGCAGAATCATGCATTTGAGGCACAGAAATCCAAGGAAGAGGTACACGATGGGGGGAAGGAGAGGTATTGATGGCTACCAATCAAGAAAGGGACCTGCGGGTAATCATATCTGATGACCTATAAGTGACCAAACAATGTCAGAAGGCTGTGGGGAGAGCCAGCAGGATGCTAGGGTGCATAGAGAGAGGCAACACCAGCTGAAAAAAGGTGACTATGCCACTGTACAGATCACTAGTGAGACTTCATCTGGAGTACTGTGTCCAGTTCTGGAGGCTGCATCTCTGGAAGGACACAGACAGACTAGAGGCAGTCCAGAGAAGGACAACTAAAATGGTGCAAGGACTGCACCAAAAGTCCTATGAGGAAAGACTAGAGGACCTCAATATGCATTCCCTGGAGGACAGAAGTGAGAAGGGGGATATGATACAGATAAGTACATCAGGGGTATAAACAAGGTACAGGAGGGTAGCATATATTTGAGAAAAGAAGGTGTACATGAACAAGGGAGCATGCAATGAGTCTAGAGGAGGGTAGGCTCAGGGGCAATGTGAGGAAGTATTTTTTCACAGAGAGTAATAGATGCTTGGAACAGCCTCCTGCAGAGGTGGTGGAGGCAAAATGGTAGGGAATTCAAGAATGTGTGGGCTAGACATAAGAATACTCTCGCAATAGGAAAGAGAGGGTAAGCCACAGATCAATTAGGGTCTGTGGTATTGCATAGGTAGGCAAAAGGGGCCGACTAGGTGGGCCACATGGTCCTCATCTGCTGCCATCTTCTATGCTTCTGTGTGCTGACAAATTATAGTGCAGAGAACTAATTAGCATGCTTCCATTCTGTAGTGGTATTCATAAATGTATAGTGCCCATGTCTGGTGCACACTGCGTGTATATATATAGGATTGTGGTAGCATGGTGCAACGTGCATAGAAGCAGGGCACCATAGCCCCCTGCTGGCAACAGACACCCAAGAGCAA
Organism: Neoceratodus forsteri; assembly: GCA_016271365.2. NCBI lineage: Eukaryota > Metazoa > Chordata > Ceratodontiformes > Ceratodontidae > Neoceratodus > Neoceratodus forsteri. The sequence goes on along the minus strand of CM057455.1, from coordinate 413,990,374 downwards.
AGGGGTTAATGCATACCAAACAGGTTAGTGCCTTTATTCTTGGCTGCCATATTTAAACACCAACACACTAATGATCGCATAAGGAATGCAAGGTGCTAAGAGGACATGTGCATGTCATTATGTGGCCATAGAAACTCTGTGCATTGACTCTGTGCCTTTGTATGTCCAGAGGCATTGCACAGAGAGGTGCTTGGAGCCCTTGCCTACCATCGAACCCAGTTCTAGGCATAATGAAAGTAAAAGATAATCCCTGGTAGTCAAGTGGTTACCCTCCTCTCCAGATCCCATTTGTATTCCCTAGTAGTCCAGTAGTACCCCCCTCTTTCACCTGATCCCTGTTTGTAGTCACTGGCTGTCCAGTGGTACCTCTCCTTCACCCAATCCCTATTTGTGGTCCTTGTTACTCCAGAGGTACCCTTCTCTCACCAAATGCCTGTTTTTCATCCCTGGTTGTCCAGTGGTATCCCATTCCCTCTCCCAGTCCCACTTGTAGTCCACAGTAGTGAAGTGGTAGCTTCCACCTCACCAGACTGTAGCAAAAAGGGATGAGTACAGCAGAGAACACAAGGGGAGAAACAGAGACAACAGGAGGGAATATTGTGCAGGAGGAAGAAGAAGAGGAGAAGGGGTAGGATGGGGAAGGGATGAAGGGAGATGTCTTGGTCTTGGGGGACTCAATACTAAGAGGGGTCAGGTAGGGAAGCAAAGGGGAGAGGCACAGTAGAATCTGGGTGGAAGCCATCCCATGAATGAAGGGGGAAAGGATGAGGCAAGCCGTGCTAAGGTATGCAAGCAGGGGAAGAGAAAGGCCTAACCTAATACTACACCTGGAGATGAATGACCTGGCTGATGGGACAGTAGGGGAGGTTAAGAGGAGGTCTGAGGAACTGGGACCTCTGTGTGAGGGAGCGGGCAGATGTGTCACCTTCTCAGAGGTACTTACAATCCCCAGGGCAATCATGGCAAGAAAAGAGAGAATTCAAGAGTTTAATGAATGGCTGGGGGCCTGATGTCAGAAAAAGGGGTATATGGGCTGGTAGGAGGCAGGGCTGGGAGAACAGCAGTCTGTATGCAAAAGATAGACTGCAGCTAAATGAGGAAGGAAAATAATGTACAGAAGGCAAGGATAGCGAAGCACATTGAAGAGCATTAAAACTAGGAGAGGGGAGTAGCAGGAGGGATAGTGGTGTTCAGAGGCCTAGTGGTGTGAAACCAAATGGGCTTAACCCCCGTGATAGCAAGGTAAGGAGGAAGGCAACTACAAAGGGAGCGGACATAAGGGTAGAGAGGTGGGGGAAGGGTAGAGACAAGGGTTGGAGGGTGGTAACACTAAATGCTAGGAGTCTGGGGAATAAGGGGGTGGAACTACAGGCTCTCTTGGGGGGGGTGGACTTGGAGGCTTTAACCGAGACATGGCCCACCCAAATCCATAACTAGGACATGATCTTTCCGGGGTACAGATTACATTGGAAGGATAGGGAAAATGGGAGGGGGGGGGGCACTGTCCATAAAGGAGGGATTAAAATGTGTAAGGAAGGAGGGAGATGAGAGAGATACAAAAGCACTGTGGGTGCAACTACAGGATCCCAAAAATAGATCACTAAGACTTGGGATGGTGTACAGGCCACCCTCTCAAACTGAAGGGATGGACAGGGTAATGGCAGAACAGATCAGGAAGAACTGCGGGAAGGGGGAGTGGTGACAGTAGGAGGCTTCAATCTGCCGGGGGTGGAGTGCGACACACCTACCACAAAGATCAGAAGGGAGCAGGTAATGTTTGATGCCTTTCAGAAAGGCTTTCTAGTACAGTTGGTCAAGGAGCCAACTAGGGAAAGAAACACCCTTGACCGCGTACCGATGAATGGGGAGCGGGTGAGGGATGTGAGGGTAGAGGAACCATTGGGGGGGAGTGACCACTGAACAGAATGGTTCCAGTTACAGATGGCTAAAGAGAGGATGACATCTGGCATAAGGGTGCTGGATTTCAGGAATGCAAACTTTAAGATGATGAGGGAAGTGGTACAGGGGCTCCTGTGCAAAATTCATCCGAGTATGGACACACAGCAGAGGTGGGAACTGATAAGACAGGGGATAGTGGAGGCAATAGAGACTTGCAGCAGGGCTCAGACTAAGAAGGCTAGGGGAAGAAACCCAGCTGGATAAGTAAAGGAGTGCTAGACAGGGTGAGGAAGAAAAGCAGCTTACAGGAGATGCAGAAAATCTAGGAGGGAGGACGATAGGGATGAATACCTGGAAGAAGCGAAGGAAGAGGCTGGGAGGGGGGTAAGGGCAGTCAAGTCAGCAAGGGAACTCGGGCTGGTGCAGGGCATAGAAAAATGGGGAGAAAGACTTCTTTAGGTACATCAGGGAGAAAAGAAGCTGTAAGGACCAAACTGTAAGAATTAAGAAGGAGGGGAATGGGTGGAAGAAGGGGGTGAAAAGGCAAAAGGCAGAAGTGCTCAACGACTAATTCTGTTCAGTTTTTATGAAAGAAACAGAAGGGGCGCTACCCATAGTAGGAGGGAGGATAGAAACAGATGTAGGGGGTGGTGACGGATGGAGAAATCACAGTGGGGAGGGTGCTGGAGCAGTTAAGGGCATTGAAAGTAGACAAGGCTCCGGGACCAGATGGAGTACATCTGAGAGTGCTGAAGGAGCTGGCAGAGGTCCTGGCAGGACCCTTGACAGACTTCTTTAATTCATCTGTAGACACAAGATGCATACTGCAGGACTGGAGACTGGCTCATGTGGTTCCCCTCCACAAGAATGGATCCAAGGATGAACTGGTGAACTATAAGCCAGTAAGTCTAACATCCATAGTGGGGAAGCTAATGGAGACCATCCTAATGGATAGGCTAGTGGCACTACTGGAGGTGAATGAGGTGTGGAACAGGAGGCAGCATGGTTTTGTCAAGGGCAGGTCATGCCAGAACAACCTGGTGGAATACTATGACTGGGTGACTAGGCAAATTGACAGGGGCCATGCAGTGGCTGTCTTGTACATAGACTTTGATTCAGTACCACATGGGATACTTGGAATCAAGCTACAGAGCACAGGGGCAGGAACAAAACTGGTAGGGTGAGTGCAGAACTGGCTAAAAGATCGGCAGCAGAGGGATTGTGGTAGGTGTGGAATACTCATCCCCTAAGCCTGTGACAGGTGGTGTTCCACAGGGTTTGGTTTTGGGCTCAGTGCTGTTTGGCATATTTATTGCAGACATCTCGGAGGGCATCAGCAGCAAAATCAGCCTATTTGTAGATACACCAAGATAGGAGAGGTGGTGGACAACCGGGGGGAGGGGGTGGCAGGAGCTACAGGAGGATCTGGCAAGGCTGGAGGCATGGTCTGACAGATGGCAGGTGGGGTTCAACACAAAAAAATGCAAGGTGCTGCACATCAGAATAAAAAATCTAAGGAGAAGCTACCATCTTGGTGGAGTGTAGCTGGAGGTAACAGAAGAGGAAAAGGATCTGGGGGTGCCTATCACAGGAACAATGAACAATTCAGAAGGGCAGTGGCAATGGCCAACAAAATGCTGGGGTGCATTGCAAGGGGAATTACCTCGAGAAGAAGAGAGGTTATTGTACTGTTGTACAGATAATAATAATAAAAATAATAACTTTATTTTTAGGGTGCCTTTCAAAACACCAAGGCACCTCACACATTTAAAAAGCACATCAGACATCGAGATCATTAAAATAGTATAAACAGATAATCCAAATACAAGCTTGAACCCACAGGTGAGTTTTTATAGCTTGCTTAAATCCCTTCACGGTCATGTATTCCCATAAGCGACGGGGTAGAGAATTCCAAAGGGTTGGGGATATGTGCATAAATGCACAGGCCCCAGAAGATTTCAAGCACACCCTCGGAATCTCTAGCAACCCCTTGTCGGCTGAGCAGAGCAGTCATCCAGGGCAGTAGGTAGGAGACCAGAAGCTCTTTCAGGTAGTCCGGTCCTAGTCCATGTAGGGCTTTAAAAGTCAAAAGACCAACTTTAAAGGTAATCCGCCACTGTACTGGCAGCCAGTGCAGTCCGTGCAGCACCAGCATAATGTGACAGGACCTCAAAGTTCCTATCAAAAGCCGAGCCACAGCGTTCTACACTAGCTGCAAGTGGCGGATTTCCATCCCACGTGGCCCTAGGTAAAGGGAGTTGCAATAATCAAAGTGCAAGGACACAAAGACGAGGACCAGCATAGGAAGATCACTGGACGGAACAAGGTGCTTAATCCTGGAGATATTCCTAAAATGGTAAAAAGAGGATTTGATGACAGCCAACACCTGTTGGTTAGACCCCATCTGGAATACTGCATGCAGTACAGGCACCCATACCTACAAAGGGACATTAGGCTACTGGAGAGGGTGCAGCGTAGCGCAACAAAGATGATTCAGGGCCTGGGGGAATTACCATATGAGGTCAGACTAAGAGAGTTAAACATATACACACTGGAGGAGGAGAAGAGGGATTTGACTGAGACCTTCAAATACATGAAAGGGATAATTAAAATGGACACAGAGGGTCTATTCAGGAGGAGGGTGGGAAGAGACACTAGGGCCATGACATGAGATTGAAGGGGGTAGATTCAGGAGGGAGGTGAAGAGGCATTTCTTTACGGAGAGAGTGGTGGCAAAGTGAAATGCACTACCAGCTGAAGTGGTGGCAAGTACCAAAGTGGAATGCTTCAAGAAGGGGTGGGACACGGCAAAGGGGAAGGTAAAGGGAGGAAAGGGGAAGGGGAGGCAGCTGCAAAACAGGGAGCTAGCTGCATTCACTGGCAGCTTAGATAGACCATGATGGCCTTTTGCTGCTGGCAATATTTGTATGTCCACATGATCCTTGTTGGTATATTGTAATTTTTAGGATCATGGATATGTTGTTCTGGCCTCACTGTTTGGCATGTCCCTTTCCTTTTAAATCTTGCCAGAAGGTCTAAAAGCTGACTCCTCTCCCCCACCCAGGTGGTATATCCCTTGGCTCTGCCCCATGACCTCAGATCTTCCTTTCCGCTGGAAGATTCAGGTTCCCTCCTTACCGCTCCCATGTTGAGCAGGCTCTGGCACTTAATGATTTGTTTGCTGAGAATCAAACTCGTTAGAGTTTCTTCGCATCATTTTGAGATCGCGACCGTGATGGAAGACGAGTCCTCACCCGGGTTCTGCTGGTACTAGTGTTGTCAGAACTTGTTCAAGAAAGATTTGAATCCTCCTCAAACCCTGGTGTTCAAGTTCTAATTTTGAACTCGAACACTATAGGGTTCACAAAAGGGTTTGAATCATCCAAAATCTCACTTCTTTTCTGTGTGCTTTGTGGCTTGCGCATCCCTCCCGTTCCTGTCCGATATTTACACTCACTAACACTTACCTCTTTAGTTCCAGAGCAGTGTGGTGTGACTAGAAGAGGCAGCTCTAGTGATGTCACGGGGCGGGGTTTCCCTCAGTTTTGGTACTGTAATCTCGGAGGTATTGTGATAGTCAGTTAATTAATTCTTGTGCAATTGGAAGGCGGGGGTGCGTGTGAAGGAACCGTGCAGTGCACGTTCATTTCGGTACCGGGTCAGGATTCAGTGTCTCGCATCGCAAAGTAACCTGTTTGAGCGAGGTGCTGTTTTAAAAATTTTAATAACCTCGAAGTATACGAGCAGAATCCTTGTTCTAACGGACATGGGTGACAGGTTTGAGGATTCTGAGGGAAATGTTCTGTCGTAGGCGAAGTAGTACATTTATTACTTTCATTTAGGATTAGTCAGTGACTAGACTATGCGGTAAACTCATTCACTGAGGGTGCTTTGTTTGAAGCCCTTTCAGGCTGATACCACCTGACCATCTGGTATGCAGTCAGGTGGTGGTGGTAGAGCGACTCCAGTCAGTCTCACGAGTCGAGGGATCAAGTGTGGCGATGGGTGAAGTCGTCTGCGCAGCTATGGCTCCATTTGCATTCAGTTTGTAGTGGAGAAAGAGCCGTAGCCTGTGCTCTCAATTCAAACTTGTACCGTGAAGTTTGAACTTATTAAACCTATTGTGCACGCGGCCAGTTCCTGAAAATTAAAAAAGGTTAATGGGCTGATGGGGGAAAGGAAGGGGCAGTCGGGACTCAGGGACTCGGGATCAAGAACTGAGGAAAGAAAGTGAAACTAGGGCGGGAAAGGAGCTAAGAACAGGAGAGGACAGAGGACTGTTTACTTCAAATAGAAAGAATAATTAACTTGCAGGCAGCAGACTGCTGCCTGGAGACTTCCTGTGTGTGAGTGCTCAATCTGCATTGCACACAACAAACATACCTCTAGTTGCTTAATGCTTAATTGCTTCACAAATCACAATTATATGTGACTCGTGGCACTCTTGGGAGGAGGGAGATCTCCTGGCTGGGAGAGGGGTGAAGAAAAGGAGGATTTTTCCTGAGATGGAAAAAATAGATTTTGTGTGAAAACTTAATGGTTTAATCTAAGACCACAAAAAATTAAAAAATAATTTGGTCCCAGTCCCACCAAAAGTTGTCTGGAAGACAGGGTCTCTCAGCCAGCACTGTGCTTGGAGACTTCACTAAACTTTCTGGCATTATCCTTAAATAGATGACAGAAGCCTAAAAAAATATATATTTCCCTGTTGGGAGGAAAGACAGAAAAATCTCTTTCCTCGGTTTGTGTGTGTAACTCCATCTCTTGTGGTCAGCCCATCACCCTGCTGCTGTGCGCCCCTTGACTGCACTGTGTCTTACCCAGTGTGTGTTACCATGTGAAGCCCAGTGGCCAGGTGTTTGGTGGCATTATCCTTAAATACACAACAGAAGCCTACAAATATATTTCCCCATTGGGAGGAGAGACTGAAAAATCTCTTTCCTCGGTTTATGTGTGTAACTCAGTCTCTTGTAGTCAGCCCATCACCCTGCTGCAGTGCGCCCCTTGACTACTATGTGTATGCCTATGCCCAGCAGCCCAATCATTCTGTAAGCCTTGAACCTGGGATCCTTCAAGTACTTTCAGTCCACTGCACCACAGTGTCAGACAACCAAAATAACATTTTGGAATTATAGCCAGCGATCACAGATCACATTGCTTTCTTACACAGGAACTGTGTGGATGTGGGTGTGTTCACTGCAGTATACTGGTACTGTTATGGCTGACACCAACATAGATGAAGCATCTGGTGCTGCTGTTGGAGCAGGTGTTGGTGGTAGTGGTAATCCTGGTGCTAGCAGAAATAACCAAAATGTTTCACATGATAAAAATTCAACAAACAGCAAAAGAGCAACAGCTAAGTGTGGTAAAGGTGGACCTTTTAAGAAAAGCTGTGCAGCTGCTGGGGTCACATGGAGAGGCACCATAAGGTATGCTGTTCATGCTGTTAAAATCCCTGTGACTAGCAGCAATAAAGCAAGTGACAGTGAGTCCCTCTGACTCAGACAGTAGCTCTTTGTCTCAGTCCGACATTGTTGAGTCTTGCAATGTATTATTACTTCCTCAATGAAGTGAAATGAGCAAGTCTGCTGACAATGAATCAGGTAGTGCACTTGCAAATACATCCAGCACTGTTGGCAATGAAAAGGATGTATCCATTGAATCCACCATTTCTGTGTCGACCAGCAATGAAAATCCATCAGAGTCTTCTGCCCACTCTTCTAGCACCAAGGAGCATGTCCCGAGTTCTGTTAGGACAGGTGAAAAGAAGAAAACAGTCTTTAGCTATCTTCCTAGCACTCTAACAAAATCTGTCACATCTGAGGTGTGGAATTATTTCTCTGTCAGTAAAACTGATCTATGCAGAGCAATTTGTTCCCTGTGTAAACAGAGTGTACGCCGTGGTCAAGTTGTGTCATGCCTTGGCACTACAGCTCTTAAATGCCATCTGAAAAAGCATTCAAAATTGCTTGATCATCCAAAACCCATGTCCTCCATCTTCCAGACTGCACGTGAGAAGGGTCAGAAATCTGAAATGGATACTGAATTGTCTGAACTTGATGTGGACAGAACCACTGCCAGCCCTAGAATCACTGTTACCACCAATGCCAGCACCATTAGTACCAGTTGCACATCCAGTGATGGTACTGAATGTATAAGTCCTAGTCCACCATCTCAGCATCTATCTGCCCATCGAAGCACAGTGTATAATAAACCAGCAGGGACATGTTGTAAACAGCTAACACTGTCTCAGGCATTTGAAAGGAAGAATACCTTTACTAAAAATCATCCAAAGACCCTTCATCTTAATCACAGAATTGGTGAACTGTTAGCTGGATCTCTTCTCCCATACTCTTTGGTAGATCATGAGGATTTTAGGGAGCTCTTGAAACGAGCAGAGCCTTGTTACAATGTTCCTCATCGAAGGTACTTTTCCTCTGTTGAAATACCAAACATTTATCAGGCTTTTAAAGCAACAGTGATGCTTGCACTTAAAACTGCAGAGGGTGGGGTTATTCATGTCACAACAGCTATATGGACCAGCACTCAAAACATAGATTACGTGTCCCTTACAGCTCATTGGGTCACGTTTTCTTGTGGTTCTTCAAATACAAAGACACCCCAGAAGATGACACTGCTGCATATAAAGAAGTTTGGCCAAAGTCATACAGCTGCAAACATCTTGCAGGAACTAAATGACCTTCTTGATGAATAGGTTTATTCTCACGGTCTAAAATGTGGCTTCACAGTAAGTGACAATGGAGCCAACATCTTGAAAGCAGTACAGGATGAAGGATTTATGCATGCTTCTTGCTTTGCACATTGCTTACACTTAATTGTCACGGAATTTCTCAGCAATGAAACACAAGTGGATGGTATGATTGCTGTTTGCAAAAAAATTGTGACTCACTTTTCACATTCAACCAAGGCTATACAGACATTGTCCAAACTGCAAAAAAAAAAAAAAACACAAGCTGCCCCAGCAAAAGCTGATTCTAAATGTTTCCACTCATTGGAACTCAATGCTTTATATGCTACATCGCCTCTTGGAGCAAAAGCAAGCTGTACATGAGTATTGCTCCAGTTACATTATTGGAGATGGCATTATGCTGTCTCTGCTGCTGTGAAAATTAATGGAGACAGTGTGCTGCATCCTAGCTCCTTTTGAGACAGCTACAAGGGACATGTCTTCTGAAGGTGCATCTGTGAATCAGGTTATCCCACTCATAATGCTGATTTCACATCATCTTAGTGTTCTAAATCTACAGATAGGAAAAAGACAGATCTGAAGCTCAGACAATGTGTCGCCTGTATCATGGGAATCTTGTAAAGATAATGAACGAGGGCTTCAAAATCAATGACAAATTAGTTGCAATGATGAAATCAAAACACTCCATCCTTGCAACTCTCTTAGATCACAGGTTCAAGGCTATACATCTTACAAAAACAGATGACGTAGAGCAGTACAAATGTATGTTGCTAGATGAGCTGCAGCACTCACAGGAGTCAAACACAGACACGCACAGTACCCTCAGGTTATCATCACCACAACATGCAGGTTCATCTTCACAAAGGGATACAGAACTGGAAAAGTCACCAAACATTAACAGTAGCTGTTCCATGACTGCCACTTCTTCAACCCTTTGTAGCAAGCTAAATCTGTGGCAAAACCTTTTCCAAATTGCTGCCATACCAGCTTATGCTGATTCCTCTTCTGAGTGGTCTCTGTCCAGCATGGTAGACAGTTACCTGCAAGAACTGCCTATTCCTATTGATGCATGCCCATTTGAATACTGGAGATCAAAAAAGTCGATTTGGACAGAGCTGTATGATGAAGCCTGTAAATATCTTAGTTGTCCTGCAACAAGTGTCTCTTCAGAACACGTTTAGCACAGCTGACAATATTGCGACAGACATCAGAAATAGGTTGCTGCCAGAAAATGTACACACGTTAACTTTTATTAAAGTTAATAAGTCAAGATTTTCGTATCCCTACAAGAGTATACAAACTGATCCTGAAGTAATTGATGTGGATGTTGATGGTGATGACAACTCAGATGATGGTGGCTGGTAAATATTGTGTGGGACAGAGTCTTTCTGCATCAGAAAGGAAACTTTTACAAACTGTGATGACTTTGGTTGTCTCTCTCCTTTCTCGATCTACTACCTTGGACTATATAGTATATACCCCCCAAAACTTGCACCATTTCATGGCAAACTGCTTTGTAGCTAGGGTCTAAAGTCAACAAGTTTTATATGCAGGGCAATTTTAACATCAGTGGGAACACGCCCAAATTTGGCATAAAAAGGACACTGTCATGTCAATCATTTCTGTATCATATTATTTATAGTTAAAGTGCAAACATATATTTTTGGATTTACCTTCTGTGACTCTGTGGTGCATCAGTATGGGCTGAGACCGGGGGCAGTCTATTTTTCAATTTTAAACAGGACAAAACAATGAGTTCTAATTGGTAGCTGTTTATTATTTCTTCAATTACAGAAATGTTAGCCATAAACCAAAATTATCCATATGTAACTTATCTTACTGAATAAAAAATTATGGGAAAAACTGTATTTTGTATTGTTATATTTCTGTGGGCAGCAACCTGTTACAAGCCTCTTATGGGAAACAGAGTCATCTGGAGTTTTACCTATGTCATGGCTGAGCACATATCATTCTGTAAGCATAGGTCTCATACCACAATAGCTCGTGTTTAACATTCTGTTGTACACAGACCATGTCATAATGGCAACAGCTCTCAAATTACTGGTTCCATGAGGAGGACTGTACAGAATGTTGTCCATAAGAAGAAAGCAATTGAAAAGACAGTTTTTCACATGTGTTGTTTATTAAAGAACAATTAAGTATGGCTCATTTGGAGGCAAGAGTTTCATTTTTCTTGAGTAAGCATGTGGTAGTTTTAGCACTTGAGAGGTGGAGGAGGGTAGAATGGGTGCTGGAGTGTGGGAGAGGGCTGAAGGTTGGTTTTAACATGGATGCAAGAGTGAGAAAGATGGCATGGATGCTAGTGCATGGGAGAGGGTTGGGGGTTGGTTTTAACATGGATGCAGGAGAGAGAAACATGGCATAGTTGTTAGTACATGGGAGATGGTTGGGGAGTGGGTTTTAACATGGGTGAGGGATGGAGAAGGGTGACATGAATGGTAGTTCATGAATAAGTGTGGGGGTAGTTTAAACATTTGAGTGAGGGAGGAGGGTGGAATACGTGCTTGAGGGGGTGAGAGTTGTGGGTTGGTTTTAACATGGGTGTAAGGGTGGTATGGGTGCAACTGCATAGATGAGGGTGGTGGAAGAAAAGTGGAATGGGTGCTGGGGTGAAAGGTGGGTGTTGTTTTAATCTTTTCATTTACAGATTCGTGATCGGCTGGGGATGGTGAGGAAAAAGATGATGACAGACCGATGTTGGGTGGGTGGGCCTGTTACGTATTAAGTTGCTGGCTTTAGCAAACAGAAGAAACCATAGATAAACCTAGATGTAGTCCTACCAATGTCACACATGATCATTTTTCTCCCCCTTTTATTAAACAGTTTTTCTTTTACATGTGTTTCATTACTATCTTCATTACTGGCAGCACAATTAAAAAATAGGATTCGAGTTCTAAAAAGTTCTAAAAAAGATTAGAACCCTAGAACTTTTTCAAAAGTTCTAGACTAGAACTAGAACCCAGAACTTCAGAGGGTTCTGACAACCCTAGCTGGTACCCTTGAGGGCAGAAGATGTCTCGCACCAACCCGCATGCCATGTGTATTTACCAGGCCTGCCATTTTTGTTGTGCATTCCATCCAGTAGTGTTAGACAACCGCCTTGCATGTCTGCAACTCAGGCGACCAGAAAAATGGCACCTGCCAGTCAAATCTAAAGATTTCTGTTGGGTGGTTTCTGTGGCCGCGGGGTCTGCTGAACAACTTGAGCAAATGAAGGTCTTTGAGGAGGAGGCAGCTAAAGCCGCTGAACAATCCTCCTCAGTTTCGGTTTTCGTTTCCACTCAAACTGTACTCTTCCTTTTCGGATTCCTTCAAGGAGTTGTGCCAGTCTCTCCCAATGAAAGGGGAGGGCCCATCAGGCTCGCACACCTCCCGCTCCTGTAAGAGGGAGTCAAAGGAGTTGAAAAGTGAGTCGACTCATCGATTTCACTCTTGGAACAGAGAGAGAGATCTCGGTCCCAGGAGTCTTTTGCTTCAACTTTGGTTGAAATTGCGACCTCGGCCACTGGCTTCATAGTGCCCCCATCAGGCCAGCCGGCTAAGATGCGGGATGACAACCTGGTCAACATTATCGTCAAGCCCGTTGACCCATTGTCGAACGATGAGGACTCTGGTCCTGCCTGGACCTACCAAAGAGGAATCCCAACCTGCTGGGAAACCCATTGAGATCCCTGTCCCTGACCTTGAGGTTCTCCCCGGTACCTTCCAAGCACCTCGTCGGTCTGCCCGATGGTTGAGGTTGAGGTCTTAGATACCCTTAACTGATAGGCTAAGGAAATCTCACAAGCAGCATGCCAAGAAGCAGGGAGGAGAGGCCTCGATGCAAGCTGCGTCAACGTTACAAGAACCTTATGTGGCAACAGTTGGTGCTGGCCGGTCTGAAGTTAAACCCGGCTTCCATTCCACCCATCACATGGCTGTCCACCTCTAGGCTGCTGTTGACTCCTCTGGAGCCAGTCGACACCACCCCTCCACCCGCGGAGCCGGTGAAGACCCTTCCAGATCGGCCCGAGCTGGCCTCTCCACCGATCCTGATGGATCCGCCACCTAAGCAGCCTCCCTCTGGAACTCCTGACAAGGAGTCTCGTCCGGTAAAGGGCATCCCGCATAGGTTGTCCATCAACCTCACTCCTGACCATCCACGGCAGGTCAAAAGTGACTCTGGTGGTTGGCTGCTATATCTGGACTCCTCAGAGCCCGAGGACTCAGACTTGAATTCAGGTACCTGCTGTGATGATGATTCAATGAGTCTCTTGATGGAATAATGTCCCACATCCTTTCTGGGCATCCTCCATCTCATCTCCGAATCCATGGGGATGCCTTTGGAGCCTGTAGAAAAAACGACCGAATATCCCCAAACTGACATCTTCAGAAAAGGGGATTCTTTGACTGAGGCCTTCCCAGTGGCTGAAGCCATAGTTGGCCTGGCCTTGGAGCTTTGGCAGCACCCAGCCTCCTACCCTGCACCTTCAGCCCAGATGGCTCGCAAGTATGCGGTTCCCATTGGCTCCCCTTCGGAGTTCACACAGCACCCCTCGACTAAGCGGTTGGTGACAGAGTCTGTGTTTTTGTACTCAAGCAATTCAGGAGACATGGCTAGACCTCGAAACAAAGAGCGCAAGAAATTGGACCATTCGGCCAGAAAGGTCTATGCTGCCTCCTCACTTGGCCTCCATCAGGCAAGTTCAGCTGTCATTATGGCACTCTTCTCCCATGCCCTCCTGGGCTATCTGGATGAGGTGCTTCCTCATCTCCTAGTGGACCTTCAGAACATAGTCAAGCAGGTCTGGGACCAGGGTCAGGCTGTTGCTAAACAGCAACTCCAAACGGCTCTGGTCATTGGGGATTCCTGTGCCCATTCGGTTGCGGCCACAGTCACCATGCACCACATAGCCTGACTGAGAGTCTCGACCTTTACAGCAGACACTCAGCACAACCTGGCGGACATTCCCTCTCTGTACACCAACTTGTTTGGTCCCGGAGTTGAAGGTCACCTCCAGCGTATCAAGAAGTCCAGTGCCACCTTGGGCTCCATTATTTCCACCCAGAAGGAACATCAGGGTTCTAAAAAGCAGAAGAGAAAACCCTTTTGGCCTTCTGCCTCTGCAGCCAAGCAGCCCCAGTACCAATCTGGGCAGCAACAGCAGGCTCAGTCTTGGCACCCTCGATCCAAGTCTTGGACTCTGGCAGCCCGTAAACCCAGAGGGAAGGGCTCCGGTAGTCCCCCTGCTAGATTCTCCTCCTCCAAGTCTGCTCAGTGATGGGATGGGAGTTGCCAACCCCATACCCATGACGACCACTCTGGGTCCTCCCATGGGGGGCCGGCTCCACCACTTCCTTTCCGTCTAGTTCGCTGTCACAATGGACAGGTGGGTCTTAGAAATGCTCGGCTAGGGACTGCCTCCGGAATTCGAGTAGTGCCCACCAAGCCAAGCCTGCACCCCAAGGCAGGAGTAGGTATCCACGTACACTCAGTCGGCTCTCAGGGACAACATCACCCAACTCCTCCAAAAGGAGATAGTGGCCCAAGCTGAGGATTGACCTGTCAACCCAGGGTTCATTTCCAGGTACTTCTTGGTCCCAAAACAAATGGAAGGCTGATGCCCCATTCAAGATCTGCACAACCTGAATCAGTTTATCAGGTCTTGCACCTTCAGGATGGGTAACTCTGTCTCAGATCATACAATCTCTCGAACAGAACATGTGGTTCTGCTTCCTGGATCTGCAGGACGTGTTCTTTCACAACCCGATCTGTCCATCTCACCGAAGGTTCCTCTGCTTCAGGGTAAAGGGAACTCTATACGAGTTCCAAGCCATGCCGTTCAGTGTGTCATTGGCCCCCAGGGTCCTCACCAAATGCATAGCAGTGGTGGTGACTCATCTTTGGCATTGAGGGGTCAGAGTTTACCCCTATCTCAATGATTGTCCTATAATGGGTCCATCCAGACAGGAGGTGGAGAGGTCCAGGGATCTGGCCTTCCAAATCTGCCTCAGCCTGGGCCTCCTGGTCAATGAGGCAAAGACAGAACTCGTACCTTTGCAGATGATCTGCTTCATCAGGGCAGTGCTCGACTCTTGCCGAGCCAGAGCCAGGCTCCCAGCAGCCAGGATGGAGGTTCCTCCTTTGCCCAATCATTTCTAGTTGGCCAACTGTGCCCTGCCAGGGACTTCCTGCAACTTCTGGGTTACATGGCGGTCTGTACCTCCATGGTCCGATGGGTCCAGTGGCACATGTGCCTCCTTTAGTGGGAGCTGGCCAGCTAGTGGTCTCAGTGTATAGGTCATTTCGACCAGCTGGTCACTGTAAACCAGAAGATGTGAGATGATCTCCAGTGGTGGACCATCCTGGAACATCTGCAAGGAGGGATCCCATTTGTCCACCCCAAGATGGCGGTTGTCCTCATGACTGATGGCTCTGTCACTGGCTGGGGTGCCCACATGGGGAACCACAGAGTCCACGGGCTGTGGACCCTGAGGAATTCCAATGCCATATCAACCTGCTGGAGCTCTGTGCATTTCAGCTGGTGCTGGCTGCATTCACTCCATTTCTTCAGGGTCAGGTGGTTCAAGTCCAGATGGACAACACCACAACCACGTGCTATCTCAACAAATAGGGTGGCATGTACTCCCAGCCTCTGTGCAGGGAAGAGCTCTGCATCTGGACTCTTGTGAGCCGATTGGAGGCAGATCTCCTAGCCATTCATGTGGCAGGAGCCTCGAGTCAGTTGGAAGACACCCCTAGTCGTGTGGGCGAGGTGTTCCACGAGTGGTCTCTCCATCCAGAGGTAGTTCACAGTTTGTTCTCCCAGTGAGGCACCCCTCAGGTGGACCTGTTCACATCCAGGGAGAACACAAAGCTGAGACTGTTTTGCCCACCTCTTCAGCAGGGCTCGCTGTAGGGGAATGCCTTCTCGAGGCAGGGCAAGGGGTTGGACCCTTCATCCTGTCCAGTGGCTAGCATCCTCGACTACCTTTGGTCTCTCTCAAAATTGGGTCTTCGGTCAGTGACCCGGTCAGAAGACAGTGGCACAGGGGAAAGTGGTCTGGTGTTTCTTTAAAGTCCACAACCATATTTCCACTCTGGTGCGTGAACCACCACCACCACTGTGGGATCTACTGCTGGTATTGGCAAAGCTCATGGGCAAGTCATTCAAACCAATGCACAGGTGTGAGATGTCACACCTGTCATGGAAGACTGCCTTCTTGGTGGCTATCACATCAGCCAGAAGAATTGGGGAGATACAGGTGCTCTCTGTTGAGTCTCCCTGTCTGGTCTTTCACAGGGACAAGATTGTCCAGCACCCCAACCCAAAGTTCCTTGTGAAGGTGGTGTCAGAGTTGCACCTGAACCAGGTGTTGACTGTGCTGGTGTAGTACCCAGTTACACCTCAGAGGCCAAGTACAGGCTCCATACTCAGGACCTGAGATGAGTGCTCTATTATTATAAGAAGTGTACGGCTGAAGTTTGGGGAGAAGTTTGCCAGCTGTTTGTCACCTATGCTGAAGCCACACCTGGCAGACCTGCAGTGAATTGGATGATTGGCAGATGGATAACATTGTGCATTGATCTCTGTTATAGGTTGGTGGGTAGGGAGCATCCCATGGGGCTATGGGCTCATTCCACCAGCAGTACCGCTGCGTTAGTGGCTGCTTCTAGGGATGTCCCTATCCAGGATATCTGCAGGGTTGCTAACTGGAAGTCAGCAAACACCTTCATTTCCCATTACCACAGCAACCTAGAGTCATGCCAGAATGCTGGTTTTGGGGCCTCAGTTCTCCAATCTCTGTTCCCTAAGTAGGGGGTGTGCGTCTTGCCTCCCTTCTCCCGGAGAACTGCTAGGAGTCTGCCAAACAGTGTGGATAGAGCAACATATCCACAATCCTAGAAAAACAGGTTACTGACCTTTAACAGTAGATCTTCCACAGGGATAATCTCTTGCAGAAGCTAGTACACTTGGGTCGTCACCAGAGGGCACTGTGGTGCATGGCAGCTCTCTTCTAGCAGTCTTTTGCCAGGGGCTGCCCACACATGACATCATTCTGCTCCTATATAAGAAAGTGCAGTCCCTGGTATCCTCAGTTCATTTTCCCATTGTCTTCAGCTCGCACACAGCAGCCAGTGCATAGAGCAGCAATCATTGACAAGAATTTGAGCTGGAAACTGATTTTTCTGTTTCCCTTCCTTTATCGATAAATGTCCAAAGAATCTACAAGCAAGTCAGCACTATTTTGATCATGTCATTGTATTAGGAAGATCTACCAATACGACAACCACACTGTTTGTGTTAGGTGTCTGGGTCCCACACATGACAGCATCTCCTGCATTCATTGCCAGGAATCCAGCCCGGCAACCCGTTGACAACGGCTGTGGGAGATTGAAGCTCTCCTCATGGAGCAGAGAGTGTCTCTCTTGGAGAAGGGGATCTGTCCCAAGGAGCCCTCTGCTACTGCTTCACACAAGAGCCTAGATGAGATAAGGATAAAACATCCTCATCCTTACTGGGCAGACATTCATCAATGGCCACCATCACAGGTGCTTCACCATTGGTGATGCCCTCCAGCACTGCTTCTTCATCAACGAGGGGTTTCACCCTCTCATCAACGGCACTTTCTGGCACCTTTTCAACAGTTTCTGTGGAGATATAAGTTGGTTCCATTGACATCTAGTCGATGAAGCTTTATTTTTTCCATTGATGACATCCCCTTTTAAACATTCAAATGCCTTGTCCCTTGCTGCCCCATCATCAGTGGATCATGCCTACATGGGAAGAACTACTGGTTTTGCAGTTTTCACTGCCCTTCCTCCTTCACAGCCATTCTCTCACAGGGGCCCGTCAGACAGGAATCGGGACCCTGGACTTCACCACCCAGGGGCTAGACTTGTGAAGACCCCATGTCCCATTTCCACCACAATCTCCCTGGTTTCTCAGAACCCCCTACCTCAGCCTCATTGGATGTGGCCACAGTGGTGCAACAGGTTCTACAAGTAATTTGGCACTAACAACCTCTCACTCCAGGGGAGCCAAGTTGCTCTTTCTGTTCTTCTACTCCTCTACCTAATTGCTTTCAGGGACACAGGGAACCTTCTCCACCTTGGCCCATCCCTCCTATGTGGAAGAGCATTTTTTAGATGAGGCAGAGTTTCCAGAAGATTCTCCCGGAGATCTGAGGATGATGACCTACAGGAGCTGGACTCCCATCCCCCAGCCTCCCTTTCTACTATTTCCTTCTTACATGAGGATGCCTCCTGCCATGTGGCTGCCTCTCTTCCCGATGACCCATCCTTTCACAAGATGATGGCCCACATTAAAGAAATCATGGGATTTTCAACTACCGAACATGATAAACAAAGAAAGGATATGGCAGATTATCTAGAACTGTTGGAAGAGCCTGTAGTAGTGGTACCCCCACTTATACAAACTTATCAAAATACGGTCCTTGCAGCTTGAAACCAATCCTCAGCAGTTCCATCCATTCATAGAAAGGTGAATCGTCGATACCAGGCTCCTCTCGATCATCCTTTTCTTTCCACTAGCCCCGAAACAGATTCAGTTGTGATCACAGCAGCTCATGATCGTACCAAATGACTGAAACACAGGAGCTCATTACCCCCTGATAAGGAGTCCCGCAGGCTTGACTACCTCGGAAAAAAGGTGTTCCAGGTGGGTACCAGGAATCTCAGAATTATAAATAATATGGGACACATGGTCAAATACTAATGTACCCTCTCTTCCTCTGCCTTAGAACTAGTCAATCAACTCCATCCATCTCAGGAGAAGGACCATCTATTGGCTACAATTTCTACTTGCAATTCCATCTCTCAACAACTGCTCCACTCAGGTTATCATGCGGTGGATACTTCTGCCCACATGTCAGCCACAGAGATTACCCTGAGACACCACGCTTGGCTTCATGTATCAGAATTTGCACCAGATATACAACAGAAAGTGGTAAATGCCCCATTTAATGGATCTAAACTCTTTGGTCCAGGTACTCAAACACTTTCGGACCTCTAGTCTTCAGGGCAGACCTTACGTACAGTGTATGGCATGTATCATACCTCACAGCCATCCTCCCATTACCACTCCCAGTCCTCATTTCAATCAAAGAGAGGCAGCAAACATAGAGGTACCTACAGAGGTGGAATCCGTGGTCATTCCCAGCCTTCTTCCAAGTCTGTCATGCCTACCTCCAAGGGCTCTCACTTCCACCCCATGGTTGGAGCCAGTCAGCCCACTTCCCAGTGACCAACTAGGGCATTGCCCAGGCTTCCTCCGCCAGGCCCTGTGGGCAGTTGCTTTGCCCTCCATTTAGAGGTCTGGCAAGCAATTACATTGGACAAGTGGGTGCTTCAGATCATAAGGACAGGGCACACGCTGGAGCATACTTCAATACTTCCCCTGCATCATCCCCCCGCTATATCCATTACCCACACAACCACATTCTTGTTCTCCAGGAGGAACTTCAGGCACTTCTTCTCAAGATGGCCATCTGTCCAGTCCCTCCATTGGAATACCAGCAGGGATTTTACTCCTTACAAGGAAAATGGTTATGAACATTAGACATTGAAGATGCCTAACTGCATATCTCCATCCACCCTGCCCACCATCGGTTCCTTCACTTTTACTTGCTGGGACAACATTAACAGTTTCAAGCACCCCTGTTCAGGCTTTCATCTGCTCTGGGAGTCTTTACCAAGTGTCTAGCGGTAGTGGCGTTGGCCCTGAGATGGGATGGACATTTCATCTTCTGTAATCTGGATGATTGGCTTATAAAAGCAGGCTCAGAAACCACTCTGCTTTCGTCCCTTCAGGTAACCCTCACTCTGTTCCAGTCCCTAGGTATTAGTCAATTGGCCAAAGTCCAATCTGACCCCCTACCAGTCACTCCAGTATATAGGAGTGGTTCTGGACACAGCATCCACCAGGGCTTACCTCCCTACCGACAGACAAGACAGACTCCTGTCTCTGGCCTCCCAGATACAAACTCAACAATTTATCACAGCCAGATGTCTCTTATGCCTTGTGGGGCATATGGTCGCAGTCATCCCCATGGTGATCTTTGCTCTTCTACATATGACACCAGTCCAATGGATTCTTCAGAATCAGTGGCGGCAAAAGACGTGAGATTTGGAAGACAAAATCACAGTCACTCCCACTCTCCACTCGGCCCCGACTTGGTGGACCCAACATGCCAACCTATCTCAAGGCATGCCCTTCCAGTTCCCTCCTCCCCAGCAGACGTTGACCACGAATGCTTCCCTCGATGGCTGGGGGGGCATATCTAGGTCCCTACCAGACAGAGGTCACGTGGCCTTGATTCTTTATTTCCCCTAATATAAATCTGCTGGATATGAGGGCAGTCTGCCTCGCCCTTCAGGCTTTCCACCCCTGTCTCTCTCCAGTGCCTCTACTGATCTAATCAGACAATACCTCAGTGGTGTCCTACCTGAACAAACAAGAATGTACCAAGTCCTGCACTCTGTGCAGGGAGATGAGGTTGGTTTGGCAAGAAGCCATATGTCAACACTTATCGCTGATAGCCATCCATCTACTGGGACGCCATAATACCCTGACTGACATTGTCAGTCACCAGTCCTCCACACACGACACAAGTGGACACTTCATCACAAAGTTCTTCAGATGATCTTTCAGTTCTGGGGGACCCTGGAAACTCAACCTTTTTGCCTGCTCCAGTAATCACCAACTCCCATGATATTATTCCATTATCCCGAACAGAAAGGAACTGTCTATAGATGCCCTGTCCCAACCGTGGACAGGACTCTTCTTATATGCTTTCTCCCCCTCTCCCCCACTCCTGCAATGGACCCAACTGAAACTACAACTCAAACCTGCCACCATGATCTTCATAGCCCCTCTGTGGCCCCGGCAGGTGTGGTTCCCCCTACTTCAACAGGTCTCAGTAGTAGACCCCATTCTGTTGCCAATCAGGTCAGACCTGTTGACTCAAGATTAGGGGACCCTTCTTCATCCCAACTTGAAGCCACTACACTTTCATGCTTGGCTCCTGAGGATGCTTTCATAGCTCATCTTTAAGTCTCCTCACCAGTGGCCAACATTCTATTGGCTTCAGGCAAACCATCTACGAGGCAAACATTGTAATGCTAAATAGAAATGCTTCTCCATGTGGGCTGCTTCCCGGTCTCTGGACCCTTATTCATGTCCACTGACTAAAGTATTGGACTACCTGGCCTTGCTTGTCGAGACAGGTTTGAGCTACTCTTCTATTAAAGTTCATTTAGCCTCTATCTGGGCCTTCCATGAACCCTTAGAAGGGAGACTACTATATCAACACCATCTTGCCAACTTGTTCTTAAAAGGAATGCTATACATCAAACCTCCCATTAGATGTCCCACCCCTCCCTGGGATTTGAATTTCCTATTAGAAAAACTGACCTTTGAGCCCTTCAAACCAGTGGCCCCTTGTGACCTTCATTTTCTTTCTTGAAAAACAGTATTTTTAGTGGCTATCACTTCCACTCAGCGTATATCCGAGCTCCATGCCCTAATGTGTTGAGAACCTTACCTAATCTTTCACAAAGACAGAGTGGCTCTTTGTACCAGTCCTTCCTTTTTACCTAAGGTGGTCTCAGAACACACCTTATATCAGTACATAGAGTTACCAGCTTACTACCCTGAGCATTTTAATCGGGGAGAATACCTCCTACACACCTTAGATGTCCATCGTATTTTGAGATACTATATCAATCGTACCAAATCTTTTAGAAAAAAAACTCAGCTTTTTGTTACCTTCACTTCAACCAGGGAAGGTTCCCCAGGTCGCTAAACAGACCCTATCCAACTGGTTGGCACATTGTATAACCTTTTGTTATAAGAAATATAATAAACCATTACTAGGACCTGTCCAAGCCCATTCTACCAGAGCTATGGCCCCTACAGTGGCCTGCTTCAAAGGGGCTTCTATCACAGATATCTGCAGTGCAACCACACTGAACTTCACGGCCCGAGTGGTGCCCACTTCCCTGAGGCAGAGCGTCACGGCCGCCGCATCGCTCGCTGCCTGCCCGACTCAACCGGCCACAAGCAGCCATCCTCCTGGTCGCCCTCCATGGATCCCAGCGCAGAACTTCACTGCCCGAGCGGCGCCCTCTTCCCTGAGGTGGAGCTTCATGGCCACCATATTGCTCGCCACCTGCCCAACTCAACCGGCCACAAGCAGCTGTCCTCCTGGTACCCCTCCACGGATCCCAGCGCAGAACTTTACTGCCCGAGTGGCGCCCGCTTCCCTGAGGTGGAGCTTCACGGCTGCCACATCGCTTGCCGTCTGCCTGACTCAACTGGCCACAAGCAGCCGTCCTCCTGGTCCCCCTCCACAGATCTCAGCACAGAACTTCACCGCCTGAGTGGTGCCCACTTCCCTGAGGCACAGCTTGACGGCCGCCGCAGCGCTCGCCACCTGCCTGACTCAACCGGCCACAAGCAGCTGTCCTCCTGGTCCCCCTCCATGGATCCCAGTGCAGGCACCTATCACTATCCAGCTCCTCTGCCTACCAAACTCCTAATTGGTGCTGCGCCACTGTATCCCGGAGCTGATTGGCCTGCCCTGCTGTGTTGCTGGCTGCCGATTGGAGTGCCTTTTCGGCTTTCAAACTGCTGCTTTCAGCGCTCTCTCAGCACGGTGGCTTCCCGGCTGGTTTAAACTTTAGGAACTCTATTTTGAAATTATTGAAATTGTTTATTTATCTCCTGTTGCTTTTACCCTATTTCAATATGAACATTGTGTATTCTACAGCATTTTTAGCCAATTTTATTCTGTGGTAAGCCGAGTTAGAGTTTGCATCGTTCCCTTGCTAATACTGTTTTTATACTTTCTCTTCCTTTCTCCTGCACCTGTAAGCTAAGTTCCTTTTTCCTGCACCTGTAAGCTAAGTTCTCTCCCTATCATTTCTCAAAGCCCATCGGAGCCTTATTTTTTCTGAAATTCCCCAACCTGACTGGAACCTGTGCCCCTTTTTAGCTAATTTTCAGCTTGATTCCCTTTTGATGTTTAAACTGTGAGTGAATTTCCCAACCCCCCCACCTCTAAACTCCTGTACTCACTTGCAGATTTTTATTAATCCCTCTAACCCCTCCCGTGTCTATCTCACAGCTCCAGGCTTTTGTTTTACTTGATCGCCCCCACCCTCTGCTGTTAGCCTGATGACTGCTCCTTTTGTCCTCTCTCCCTACTTTTACTAGCTATTTTTCTCTTTCCCTCCCAGAACTTCACCACCTGAGCAGCACCAGCTTCCCTGAGGCGGAGCTTCATGGCCGCCGCATCCCTCGCTGCCTACCCAACTCAACCAGCCACAAGCAGCCATCCTTCTGGTCCCCTTCCATGGATCCCAGTGCAGGTACCTATCGCTATCCAGCTCCTCTGCCTACCGAACTCCTGATTGATGCGGCACCACTGTATCCCGGAGCTGATTGGCCAGCCCTGCTATGATGCTGGCTGCCGATTGGAGCACCTTTTCGGCTTTCAAACTGCTGCTTTTGGTGTCCTCTCAGCACGGTGGCTTCCCGGCTGGTTTAAACTTTAGGAACTCTGTTTTGTCCCCCCTCCCCTCCCAGGCCTCCATTAAATACACCTTAGCCCGTCCCTCTCAGCCCACTTCTCTTACCATTGGCCCGTTTCTGCTGCCCAATTAAAACACCTAACCAAATAATTTCTTCTAGTTTTCTGGAGACATCACTCCCCCTCCTTTACATTTTATATTGGACCAATCTTCCTGTAATGTGTTCATGCCATGTTTTGTACTGTATCCTCCCGGGTCGTGCCTGAAAATAGTCATTGCTATGGCTAGTGCACTTACCCAGTAAACAAAAACTAAATAAAATAAATCAAAATAAAAATGGTCCACAATACATACTTTCATGAAACATTGAAACCTAGACATTGCGTCACGCTGTAGGATGACCTTTGGCTGAGCTGTCCTACAAGGCCTTCTGTCATAATTTCCACCCTTCATGGGTTTACTGCTTGGGAGTCATCCCAAGTGTACCTGCTGCAAGAGATTATCCCCATAGAAGATAGTGCAGTTGCGTACTTACCATAACGGTAGCTCTTCAAGGGTTATCTCTTGCAACAGGTACGATTCCTTCTTCCATCCCCCTCCTTCTCTGAGAGAACAACTTCTGATTCAAACATATATGGGAAGGGATACCTATGGTACCTCAGATCTCCCTTGGTGCTCATTTAGTGAGCTGAATCTGGTGGGGAACTGAGGATACCAGGGACTGCCCACTCTTATACAGGAGCAGAATGATGCTGTCATGTGTGGGCGGCCCCTGACAAAAGACTGCTAGAAGAGAGCTGCCGTGCACCACAGCGGCCGCTGGTGACAACCCAAGTGTAGTACCTGCTGCAAGAGATATCCCTCAAAGATCTACCATTACGGTAAGTATACAACTGTACTTTCTAGGAGTGGTATATGTTGTTCATCCACATGAACCTACCCAACCTCCTTGGCTTCAATGCACAACCCTCTGCTTCCAGCGGGCAGGATCTGGCATCATGGGGCAGAGCCAAGGGATATACCACCCGGCTGGGTGGGAGAAGTCAGCTTTTAGACCTTCCAGCAAGATTTAATGGGAAAGGGACATGTCAAGCAGTGTGGATAACTAACACATACCACTCCTAGAACTACTGTTACAGGTGAGTAACCTGTTTTTCCGGTACACCCAAACCACTGCAAATATCTCCACTTTGTGGCCTTGGATCAACATCACCAGTTCAGAGTCCTGCCCTTTGGGGTCTCCTTGGCGCCTCAAATCTTTACAAAATGTTTCGCAGTTCTTGTGGCACACCTCAGAAAACTCAGCGTCCAAGTCTTCACTTACCTGGACAATTTGCTCCTAGCAAGCCCATCCAGACAGGAGACCAGGGAAGCAGTCAACACGGCTTCTCAGTTCCTCACCTCCATTGGAGTTCTTCTGAATCTGAAGAAATCCTAGCTTTAACCTTCCCAATAGCTTCTCTTCAGCAAAGCACTACTGGATACCTACAGGGCAAGGGCTTTTCTACCAGAGGACAAGAGGAACGACATTCTCCAGAAGGCTCGCTTTATCAGGGAGAACACTTCTGTGTGAGCGCCTTCCATGCAGCAGATGTTAGGCCTCATGGAATCATCCATGTTCATGGTATCTGTATCCCATCTACACATGAAGATCACCCAATGGATGCTCAGCACACAATGGTCACTGATTACACATCCACAGTCCTACCATATAAAGGTGACAGAGCCTCTGACAAGATCACTTGTATGGTGGACTCAGGAAGACAAGCTCCTTCAGGGTCTTCCCTTTGCCCCACCAGAGTCTCAGATCACCATCACCACCACCATGGATGCATCTCTGACCAGCTGGGAAAGCTCACTGCCAAGATCTCCACACTCAAGGGGTGTGGAGTCAGGAGAAGTCTCATCTACACATAAATGTTCTACACATGAAAGCTGTTCTCTGCACTGTCTGAGCCTTGAAGGATGCTGTCTGGCACAAGGTAATGCTTCTTGAGACAGACAAAGCTGTGATGTACTGCATCAACAAACAGGGTGGAGTGCACTCGTACTCTCTGTGCAGGGAGGCCATGAGGGTGTGGGAGTGGTGCCTAGAGCACGATGCTCTGATTCAGGCAGTCTACCTGCCGGGAGCTCAGAACAACCTGGTTGATCGCTTCAGCAGGACAGAGATGGAGCCACACAAATGGTCACTCGAGCCAGACATCGTGCAATCGGTATTCGATGAGTGGGGCATTCCAGACCTGGACCTTTTTTACATCCCCACTCAATGCAAAATTGCCTCTATTCTGCTCCATAATTCCAGAACCTGGTGTTTTCTGTCTGGATGAATTCAGACTGCGGTGGACAAGATGCTTTCTGTATGCATTTCCTCTTATTCCGTTAGTTCAGAGTGCGTTGCTCTGACTGGAGGCACTAGGGGCAGAATGATTCTAATTGCCCCAAATTGGACTTGACAGATATGGTTTTAATTGATCAACAGATGTCGGAAGTCCTTCCAAGGCAACTACCCCTGCAAATGGACCTCCTGACACAGGGGCCCCTGTTCCATCCCAAACTGCATTCCCTTCATCTTCATGCCTGGCTCCTGAAGAGATAGAAGTGGGAAGGTTCAAAGTTTCCCAGAAAATTTTGGAGATCCTGTTGGCAGCACGTAAGCCCTCCACTAGGAAGACTTACACGGCTAAATGGAAGCTCTTCTCAATTTGGTGTGCAAAGTCCTATCTGGACCCCTTTCATTGCCCTCCGAATAAGGTTTTGGAGTACCTCTTAGACCTTTCAAATTCTGGACTGCAATAATCAACAGTAAAGGTACACCTCTGTGCGATGTCTGCCTACCATGAGCCAGTACAGAACATAACACTGACTCAGTTGCCGCTAGTTAAGAGGTTCCTCAAGGACATCCTGCACACTAGACCCCCAGTCAGAAAATTGGCGGCCTTGTGGAATATTAACCTCATGCTAGACATGCTCACTCGTAAACCTTTTTAGCCTCTAGCCACCTGTGGCTCGAAGTTTCTGACCTGGTAGACCACCTTCCTGGTGGCCATCACTTCCGCTCACAGGGTCTCTAAAATATAGTGCATGCCTTGGTCACAGACCCTCCAAATACTATCTTTCAGGGTGATACATCGTACTCATTCCAAGTTCCTGCTCAAAGCGGTTTCTGAATTTCACTTCAATCAGCCTTTGGTTCTCCCCATTTATTTTGCTAACTTCCAGAATGAAGAGGAATGCACCCATCACTCTCTGGACGTCAAGAGAGCTCTATGATTCTGCTGTACGTCAAGTGAACAGGGAAGATCCATAAAACCAAGCAACTCTTTGTATCGTTCAGCATTGCCCGGCTGGGCCAGCCAGTAGCCAAAGCACTATGCTTTAGATATGCATGCCAGGCAGCCCACTTCCTATAGCTGGACAATCCTTAATGGACTTTTGTCTTGAGTAAGCTGTCTCCTGCCTCCCTGCTTTGGGGATCAGTTTTTAGCTTGGTAATCTCTCAGCAGTATGAATAAATGGTGAATTCTTTAAATACAGGAAGATATGGAAATTATGTACCTACCGTAATTCTTGATCTTCTTGGACAAATCTTCACCATTCATTCATACCCCGACTCTCTATCCCGCTGAGCTCACTCATCCTGTTTCTGGTCTTCACTCCCTTGTGTGTTTGGGCTATGAAGACTGTCTTTTGACCCTCCTTATATGGGTCAACCGGGCAGTCTCATACCTGCATTAGGTTAAGTGTTTCCTAAGTTTAGTTTACACTGCACCTCCTTGGTCAAAAAGGGACTTAGATGGTTGGAGAGTTGACGCCGAGATAGCCTGCATAGGTGCGAGCCAGTCTCCCGGTGCTGCACATGTGTGCTCCTATCTTTGCACTTGCCCCCTGAAGATTTGCCTCTCGCTGGGTCCTTGCATGTCCAGCATACTCCCAGCAGAATGAATGAATGGTAAAGACATAAAAATATAGACATTGACAGCAGATGAGAACTGCAAGGCCCATCCAGTCTGCCCATTTTTTCTACCTTATGAATGTGCCATAGGCCTTTACTCTGTTAATGGCATATCTATTCATACTTATCTGTATTGTTCCCTTATTCCTATCCCATGCCTGTTTGAAGCCCTGCACTGTATTCATATCCACCACTTCTTGAGCCAGGCCGTCCCATGCATCCACCGCCCTTTCTGTGAAAAAGAACTTCCTCACAAAATCGGCCTCTCTCTAATCTCATGCTGTGTCCTCTTATCCTGCTATTTTTCTTATATTAAAACATGTTAGACTCTTTCACCTTGTTAATGCCCTTAAGATGTTTGAATGTTTCGATCATATCACCTCTCTCCCTCCTTTGCTCTAGGGTATACATATTGAGCTCCATTAATCTGTCCTCATATGTTTTCTGATGCAGTTCCTGCACCATTTTGGTTGCCCTTCTCTGAACTGCCTCCATTTTGTTCATGTCCTTGTGCAGGTTCAGCCTCCAGTACTGCATGCAGTACTCCAGATGTGGCCTAACTAGTATCTTGTAAAGAGGGATTATTACCTCCCTCTTACGACTTGTGATACCCCTACTAATATACCCCAACATCCCTCTAGCCTTACCTACTGCTTTAGTGATCTGCTTGGATGATTTCAGGTCATCTGTGATGATGATGCCCCAGTCTCTTTCTTCCCTTGTGATTGCCAGCAACTCCCTTTCCAACCTATTGGTAGCGTCAGGGTTTCTCTTCCCTATGTGCATGGTCTTGCACTTCTGTGTGTTAAACCCCAGTTGCCACTCTTCTGACCTTTTTGCCAGTTTATCCAGATCTCTTCTCATTCCGCCCACTTCATCTGGATCATCTACTCTGCTGCAGATCTTGGTGTCATCTGCAAACAGACAAACCTTACCCTCCAGTCCATCTGCAATGTCACTGATGAAGATATTGAAGAGGACTGGCCCCAGGACTGATCCCTGGGGTACCCCACTTGTGACTTGCATCTCTTCTGACTGTCTACCGTTTACCACCACTCTCTGTTTTCTGCCCGCCAACCAGTTTGCCACCCAGTTGACCAACCTCTGACCCACCCCAAGCCTACCCAGCTTATTAATCAATCTTCTATGTGGAACAGTATAGAAAGCTTTGCTGAAGCCAGTGTAGGCGACATCAACTGCAACCCCTTGGTCCACCACTCTGGTTACCCAGTCAAAGAAATCTCGAGATTACTTTGACAGGACCTTTCTGTTGTAAACCCATGCTGTCTTGGATCCTGTGCTCCTATGGATTCCTGGTGTTTTGCACTATCCTTTCCTTAAGGAGTGCCTCCATAATCTTGCCCACTACTGAGGTAAGACTGACTGGTCTGTAGTTCCCTGCCTCATCCCTGCTTCCACTCTTGTGGAGCGGGATCACATGAGCCCTTCTCCAGTCATCTGGGACCTTTCCTGTGCACAGAGACTCACTAAACAATTCTGATAATGACTCTGTTAGTTCCACCCTTAGCTCCTTTGATACCCTGGGATGTATGCTATCAGGTCCTATTACCTTGTCCACCTTAAGCTTAGTGAGCTCTTGTAGGACTCTTTCTTTTGTGAAGGGACTTGTGCATACACCCCTCCACCCTGTGTCCATGGTGCTGAGCTGTGGGCCCTGCCCTACCTTCTCCTCAGTAAATACTGAGCAGAAGTATCTGTGTAGGATAGGTGCTTTTCCTTGGTCCTTCTCCACACACTCCCCCTTATCCCCTTTGATCTTAGCAATATACCCTCTGGCCTTTCTCCTTTCACTGATGTATCTATAGAAAGTCTTGTCCCCTTCTTTTACTATTTGTGCTAGTGTTTGCTCAGTTTGGGCCTTTGCCTGCCTCACTGCCTTCCCTGCTTCCCTTAGGGAAGTTTGGTATGCCTCCCTATCTTCATCCCGCTGAGTTCCCCTATATTTCCTGAAGGCCAGCCTTTTGGCTCTTTTCTTTTCTGTTACTGTTTTTGAGAACCAAAGTGGTTCCCTCCTTCTTTTGCTCTTGCTTTTCTCCTTAACACAATGGGATGTTGCTTCAAGTATTGCATCCTTAATGCTTAACTACTTTGCCTGTACCCCCTCACCTGTATTTTATTCTTGCCAGGGCTAGCTTAAATCTGTTGGCCACCTTATCAAAGTTAGCTCCTCACAAGTCCCATATTTTTCCCATGGAATGGGATGAGTTAGTTTCTGCTCCAGAAATCCAGAACCTGGCATTTTCTGTCAGGATGCATTCAGACTGAAGTGGACGAGATGCTTTCTGTACACATTTCCTCCTCCTCCATTAGTACAGAGGATGCTGCTCAGACTGGAGGCACAAGGGGGCAGGATGATTATAATTGCCCCATACTGGCCTTGACAGATATGATTTCCATTGATCAACAGTTTGTCGGAAATCCCCCGAGGCAGCTTCCGTCATGAACGGACCTCCTGACACAAGGACCCCTGGTCCACCCCAGCTTGTGATCCCTTCATCTCCATGCCTGGCTGCTGAGGAGATAGAAGTGAGTAGGTTCAAAGTTTCTCAGAGAATCTCAGAGATCCTCTTGGCGGCATGTAAGCCCTTCACTAGGAAGACTTACACAGCAAAGTGGAAGTGCTTCTTGATTTGGTGTGCTAAGTCCTGTCTGGACCCCTTCCATTGCCCACTGAATAAGGTGTTGGAATACCTCTTTAAAAGCAGGACTGCAATACTCGACAGTAAAGGTATACCTCTGTGCAATTTCCGCCGATTATGAACCAGTGCAGAACATGACACTGGCTCAGTTGCCGCTAGTCAAGACGTTCCTCAAGGGATTCCTGCATGCTAGACCCCCAGTCAGAAAACCAGTGGCCGCATAGGATATTAATCTTGTGCTAGACATGCTCGCTCAGAAATCTTTTGAGCCTCTTGCCACCTGTGATTTAAAGTTTCTTTTTTTTTAAATTCAAAGTTTAACAAGTTTTTCAGCACAAAACCAGATCCAAATCTTATATGCAATACAAGTAACATATTCAAACATTCTTGAGGATCTGCCCTCACCTCTCTCCACCCTTCCACTCCTCCCCGCTCCTCCCACCATATTCCCTCCCTCCCACCCCACCCCAAGCACAGAGTAAAGTACATAATTAGAAAAGACAGCTACAACTATTAATAAGCAATGTCCTCACGAGGGTTGCAGGGTATATAACACATATAGTGGTCCCCAAACCATGTTGAATTTATCTTGTTTATTATGGAGGCTAGCAATTGCTTTTTCTGTCCTCAGGTTGGCAAGAAACTCTTGTAACCATTCTGTAAACGACACTACTTCCCTATCTTTCCAATGTTTAAGTACCAGTTTTTTGACTGTCATTGAAATTAGAGCTATATGGTATTTATGATTATGTACTGCAACCCCCGAAAAATTGCACAGTAGGCAAATGTCTGGTGTGAATAGTTCTTCAAGACCCAATAAGGGGTCTACTTTTTGTTTGACAAGGGTCCATAGTGGGGTCACTTTAGAGCATTCCCAGAAAAGATGTAACAGAGAACCCTCAGCCTGTTCATATCGTGTACAAATAGCAGAAGCGGTTATTTTTTTGGGAGAGTAATACAGGTTGTGAAGTATGTAGTATTGCAAGAGGTGGAGCCTGTCTTGAGTCACAAATATGTGACATCCTTGCCACAAAACAGGCCATTCTGTACTTAGGTTCGGGAAGAGAGAAGACCAGTATCCCAAAGGGCCTAGATAGTCTGGATATATCCGGTCATATAGTAGCCCATACATTTTAGACACTGCGTGGGGAAAACCAGCTAGTGATGTTAAATCCAAATGATATAGCACATCCAGACATTGTTGGGATGCAGATCCAAATGTTTTCACAATTAGATGCCTTAATTGAAAAACCTTAAAAATCTGAGAATTTGGAATACTTGCCTTATTTATAATTTCAGGAGAAGTGAACCAAGTCCCATCCTCTTTCCTCAAATATGTGAGAAGGCAATCTCCTAATTGGAAAAGCCATAAGGGAGAAAGAACATTGCCATCTATTTTAGGATTAGGATTCCCTCTCAGAGGTTGGCATAAGTCCTGAGTGTTGTTGTATTTAAGGAATGCGCATAGTTGGGAGTGAATTTTGATGGAAGTATATATTGGAGAACATCGTAGAGATGCAGGGAGAGATTTGAGCTTTGTATGTAGGAGAGCTAGAGGAGATAATCCATGAGCTCTGATTTAAGACAGTTCTGTTTGGAGCCAGATGGGCATATAGGGAAGAGGATCACGGGTAGCATCAGTAGATAGCCATCTAAGATATTTGTTGGCTTGGCTGGCCCAGTAGTAAAGTGCGATATGGGGGAGGCGTAGGCCTCCCATGGCCTTTGGAGCAGCTAATTTGTGAAAAGCCAGTCTTGGTTTTTTACCTGACCAAATAAAGTCAGTAAAGCTGGCATGGACATTCTTAAACCAGGAGAGGGGCAACCAGATATTTAGGTGATTAAGTGGGTAAAAGAGGCGAGGGAAGACATCCATTTTTACAAGATTAATTTTATCCCAACGAGAGATAGGAAGAAGAAGAGACCATCTATCTAGGTCTTGCTTCAATATATGAAGGAGAGAATCCAGATTTGCCTTTTGAATGTTAGCCTGGCTTCTGAAGAGCTCAATTCCAAGGTATCTCAGGGAATTAGGTTCCCAGGACAGACCCAGGTATTTAATTGTGTGTTTCAGTGTTTTGTGGTTAAGGGGAAACACCACTGTTTTGTTTACATTCAATCTGTAATTGGAAAGAGCATTAAAATCTTTAATAATGTTCAGCACATGGGGAAAGGAGGTATCAGGATGGGATAATTAAAGGAGCAGGTCATCTGCTTAAGCAGAGACTTTTATTTCATGACCCTGAATGGGTATTCCTTGAATTAGTTGACAGTTTATTATTCTACGTATTAGGGGCTCTAGGTATAGAATGAAAAGCAACGGGGACAAGGACAACCTTGCCTCATCCCTGATTGCAAAGAAAACAATGCAGAGACTGCTCCATTACTAGAGAGCTGCGCAGTTGGAGATTTGCAAAGAGCTTGCATCCATTTTTGGAATTCTATTGGGAAACCAAATGCATGTAGCATTCTGAATAGGAAATTCCAGTTAACCCTGTCAAAGGCCTTCTCAGCATCTGGGGAAGCCAGAGCTACTGAGAAATTAGCATCCCTGGATACTGAGAGGACATGAGCCAGAGTGTGCAAATGGCCTACAGAGGACCTGCCTTTCATAAACCCTACCTGTTCTGGGCCGATAAAATCCAGAAGAACTACACTAATCTGGTTGGCTAATAATTTGGTCAGAATTTTAATATCTTGATTGAGGAGAGAGATAGGACTATAACTAGTGACAAGGTCAGGCCGTTTACCTGGTTTAGGTAGAAGAACAATTAGGGCTTCAAAAAGGGACTTGTTCAATTCTGCCCCAGAGAGAATATGTTGGTACAACGGTTGCAAAAGAGGGATTAATTGTTCAGCAAAAACCTTGTAGAAACTGGGAGAGAAGCCATCAGGTCCAAGGTTTTTTTTTGGGTGGGAAGATCTGTAATGCTTTTTTTCAGTTCAGCACATTATATGGGTGAGGAGAGAGACCTTTTTTGAGCTTCTGAAAGAGAAGGCAGATGAGAGCTACCAAGGTAATCATCCAGATCCTGTTCTGAAGGAAGGTTTGACATAAGACCATATAGCTGTTCATAATAATTGCCAAATTCAGCTACAATGTCATCTGGGGAGGTCTTTAAGGAGTCACTCTCAGCTGAATGGATGGCCGTGATAAGCCTAGAGGACTCTTGCTGTTTAATTCTTAATGCGAGCAATCTGCCAGCCTTTTCTCCCTGGTCTGTGTAACAGGCTTTGACCTTCAAAACAGCAAATTCTGCCTTTTCTCTCAGGAGCTCTAAGTAAGTTTCTTTTAACTTAATGAGATCTTGCCTCAGCTGGTCAGGGGAATAGGGAGACAATTTGGCTTCTATGTCCCTAATCTGGGAGAGGGTGGATAGTAGTAGCTATTCCCTCTTTTTCTTCCGCTGTGAGGCTACACCAATCAGCAACCCCTAGATAGGCCTTCAGAGTACACCATTCAACATCAAGTTTACTTGTGGAGTTATGATTGATGGAAACAAATTGAGTAATATGGTCCAACATATATTCAATTACCTTTGGGTCTTTGAGAAGCTGATTGTTTATTTTCCATCTTCCCCCACTTTTAGGGAGAGAAAGAAAAGAGATTTTACAAATGACCAGGGCGTGGTCCGAAGGAGGACTTGGGTGTATGGAGGAGTCCAGCAACCCTGGGAGAAGAGATTGAGAAGTGAGGATGTGATCAATCCGGGAGGAAGTCCCGTGTACAGGGGATGTAAATGTATAGCTTTATCAGCAGGGTGCAGGACTCTCCAGACATCACACAATCTCATCTGGTCCACAAGATCTCTTGATGCCCTTTGGGCAGGGGGAAAACCTTTATGAGGATTACCTGAATGGTCTATACTTGGATCAAATGTCAAATTCAGGTCCCCACCCAGAAGTAATGGAAGAACAAGAAAGGGAGACAGTATATTGATTAGTTACATGAAGAACCCAGGTGAATCTATATTTGGACCATATATGCTACCCAGTAATATCTCCGTGGTATGTAGTTTACCTTTGACAAACAGAAGTCTACCTAGACAGTCCTCTATCACTTGAGTAGCGATAAAAGGAACCGATCTAGTTATCAAAATCATCACTCCACAACTCTGAGTACTTCCACCTGCAGAGAAGATCTGCCCCACTTGCTGTCGCCATAGCTTTAGTGCTTCAGAGTTGAGCAGGTGTGACTCTTGTATGAAGATAATATCCACTTTCAATAAATTCAAATGTTTTAATACCTTGTGTTGTTTAAGTTTGTGCCTTACCCCTTTGACGTTCCATGTTGCAAAGGTCAGCGTCCTAGCCATCCATCTGGAGAAAAGGTAAACTATGTAATGACCCCATTGGAACTATACCTCTCTGTTCAAAGTGCCCATAGACTGCATTTATCTGTGCTGCCCACCCTCTTCCCAGCCAAATCCCACCCCTGACACCCATAAATCTCCTGCAAAATTCCCTCAGAACCACCCATCCCTTTATTAACCATTCCCCAAGTGTCACCCAAAATGCCCCTCCCCACCTCTCTATCATCGTCTTGCTCTTCTTTCAGCATTACACCAGTGCACAACTCCCTTCCCTCCAGCCACCCTCTATGAACCTACTTATAAACACTACTAACAATTAGAACTTTCTAATAACATTGTCAATTTAGCATGTGAAATTGGGAAAACAAAAGTTTTCAGATAGTAAATTAAACTAGCCATTTTGTCTCGTGGTCCCAAGTGAAAGCTAGAAATGGTTAGGAATACTAGAGCCATTTCAAAAATTAAACTGGGGGTCTCAATGGCTATCTATCAAAACAAGCATTTTAAATGCCTAACTTTCACTTAAGAGCAGTGACCAATTAGGGGGGTCTAATGTGAGGCTCATGTTTTCTCCACAGAATGGGACCCTAAACAAACAGTACCACATTTCCTGAATGAAAAACTATATCACAGAGTTTCTAAACATTTTTGTGCTACAATCTGTGTCACAAATGCAGGCAAAATAAGAAGACCCCGTTAAATAGGAAAAGTCAGGCTCGAAAAAACAGTCCGCTGGCCAGAAAAAATGTCTCTGCGGTCTAGCGCACAATTGCAGAGGCAGAGACCAGCCACAGAACTTGTGCTCCCTCCAGTGGGCATATTTCATTAGTGCTGATAACCCATGTAAAAGGCTAGGACAAGCGTGCACTTCCGAATGAGGAACAGAAAACCAGATTACAAATTTGACGTTAAGTGTTCTCACATACCAATTCAGTACACCCAAAGAATTATGTTCTTTCACTAATGTCGGTCAAGAGTTATACCCTTGGGCCACTGGAGATTTCATTCCTATGTCCACTAGAGTTACCAACTGCTCAGAGGAAGGCTTCTTCTTTGAAAACCGCTACGATACCAAACCTCAGTGCTTAAGGGTTTCAATGCATAATATTAACATTGCTTGTAATTCATCACCACTCATCTTGGCATCAGTCTTATGAATTCTATACACAAAAGACATAACCAAGAGTCCATTTAATTCAACTCAGGTGCCTCGAAAGAGATCTGGAAATGCAAGTTTGAGCCCTGCCGCTGCTTGCTCGAGATCATCCTAGGTGATCCAGTTGCCCGATACAAAAACTTGA
Source organism: Neoceratodus forsteri (assembly GCA_016271365.2). Taxonomy (NCBI): domain Eukaryota; kingdom Metazoa; phylum Chordata; order Ceratodontiformes; family Ceratodontidae; genus Neoceratodus; species Neoceratodus forsteri. The sequence continues at coordinate 413,954,980 of CM057455.1, read as the reverse complement.
AGCCGTGCCGGGTAGTTCATCCTAAATCTGATACCCACCGAAATAAGCTTCGTCACTAGAGAATGAAAGCCGGCTCTTCGCTGCTGCACTGTTACGGGCAAATATTGGGCAATCCTGATTTTGGCTCCTTCCCACTTTAAATCTTGGATCTCTTTCACTTTTATTAGAAAATGTCTTTCTAGAAAATTGAGAAATCTAAAGATGAGTGGGAATCCGGGCAGAGGCATTGAGCGGAGGGCCCTGTGTGCCCATTCAATCATGTATTTGGACCCAAAGGGTGAAGGTCCGTTGACCTTTTCCACAAACATTTGAATGAAGAATATTGTGTCTTGCCCTTCTTTTTTTTCTGGGAGGCCTATGAGGACCACATTGTTCCTCCGGCTGCGGCCCTCAAGGTCCTCCAACTTGGTTTCAAGTTTGGCCATTCTCTGTCTGGTTGCCGTGAGCTCTGGATCCATCTTGTCCATTTTACTTTCCCAGTGAGCAGATTCTAACTTCGATATCTGCCCGTACGCTGCAAAAAATCCTCCATGGCTTGTGAGAGTGATTGCAGCTCTGTTGTGATACTTTTTAATTCTTCTCTAAATGGTTTAAACTCCTCAAGAAAATGAGTGAGAGTGAGTGGTTCATGGTCTGAAGCCTGGTGAGACGCTGCCTTGATTTCAGAAGGACTTGCGGCCTTGGATTTTTTGTAGGCCTTTTCTGGTGTGCTCGGAGGTGTTTGGCATGGTGGAGTTTTTCTCATTTCCACCTCCATCAGATGGGCCAAATACCACGATCAGGTTGTAAGGAGTGCTAGATATTTATAACCGTGTAAATAGTTGTTCTTTTTGCAGGAATACCATCCAAAATAGTCTTTATTCGGATTAGGCAGCCAGAGAGATGTGGGAGTGCTGCTATCTGATACTCTGCATCACCGGAAGTGGTTTTAAGTTTCTGACCTGGAAGACTGCCTCCCTAGTGGCCATCACTTCAGCTCATAGGGTCTCTGAAATACATGCCTTGATCACAGACCCTTAGTATACTGTTTTTCACAAGGATGAGGTGGTACTTTGTACTCATCCTAAGTTCCTGCCCAAGGTGGTTTCGGAATTTCACCTCACTCAGCCCTTGGTTCTCCCCACTTATTTCACTAACTTCCAGAATGAAGGGAAATGCACCCTTCAATTTCTGGATGTCAAGAGAGCTCTATGATTCTGCATCAGTAGAACAGGGGAGATCCATGAAATCAAGCAACTGTTTGTGTTGTTCAGCATTACCCGGCTGGGCCAGCCAGTGGTCATTAGATGCATTTCTTCTTGGATAGTGGCATGGCTTCACCATTGCTACTCAATGGCACAGGTCAAGTTGGAAAGCCGGGTGTATGCCCACTCTACCAAAGCAATGGCGCCATCCCTGGCGCAGATCCATTCTGTACCCATTGTGGAAATTTGCAAAGTGGCTACTTGGAGCTCAGTGCATATCTTTGTGAAGCACTATGTTCCAGATGTCCATGCCAGACAACACACTTCCTTTGGCAGGACAATCCTTAATGAACATTTGTCCTGTGTGAGCTCTGTCTCCTGCCGCTCTTCTCAGGGGATTGTTTTTTTAGCCTGATACTCACCCAACAGTATGACTGAATGGTGAAGACTAAGTCCAGGAGTATATGAAAACGACATGCCTACCGTAATTCTTGATTTACTTGGACAAGTCTTCACCATTCATTCATACGCCCACCCACCATCCCCTGAGCTCACTCATCCTGTTTCTCATCTTCACTCCCTCGTATGTTGGGCTGTGAAGACTTTGTTTCTGGACCCTTCTCATATGGGTCAACCAGGCTATTTTATGCCCAGGTTAGGTATTTCTTAAATTAGTTTATGGTGCACCTCCTCAGTCAAAAAGGTATAGAGGTGGTTGGAGGATTGACGCTGAGATAACCTAAACAGGTGTGAGTCAGTCTTGCGGTACTGTGCCTATAGGGTTTTACCTCGGTGCTGATCCTCCTGAAGATTTTTGGCTCTCGCTGGGTCCTACCACCTCTGACGAAGTACCCAGCAGTATGAGCAAATGGTGAAGACTTGTCCAAGAAGACAAAGAATTACGGTAGGTACATAATTTTCATTTCTTCTTGAAACATGCCATGAGATCTTTAATTTCCATCTGGACAGCCACACCCCAAGAGATAGGTAGAAGGGAGATGAGATTAAAATCTCATTTGAAGGACAGTACTTCCAACAAGACAGAATCCCCTAGTACCACATTGCAGTATCCATTTTGTAATACACTATTTTGTTTTTTATTGACTCTTTTGCTTGCCAGCTTGGATTTTGCACGTGGTTAGTTTGTAGTTAACTGCAGTTTAGTTAAAATTACATTAAAGCTAAGACCCACTCCGTTTTAACTATGATATTTGATTCTGAGTTGTGTACAGAGATAATGTGGCTTGAAGTGTGATTATCTGGCAAACATAGGCTTTTGGGAGGGGACAGGGGGCTCCCTAATTTCTCCATAAACTACTGCCCTTCCTGTTCTATCCAGTTGTGCTTAAATGTGTTAGTAGAAAGCAATCTGCTCAGACATCACAACACTTCATGCTCTAGATCTTTAGAAAGAAGACTGCAGTTCATGCTAATAGCACATTGTATCATCGCAGGTAGTGTACATGAGACAGTTTGCACAAAAGAATGTTTCATGAAATCCACAAACAGAATACAAAGAGAGCAACTCCAATATCTGTTGTTTTTTATGACTATCTGCCAACTATAAGTACATGCCAAAGCTTGAAACTCGGTGCAAAGCATCAAGCGTGACATGCAAAGCACTAAGTAGATAGGCTGACTAGGTTTCAGCAGCAGCAAGCATCTACAGGATGGCTTTGCATCCTGTTTTGCACTGTTCTCAATCTACACAATCTGAAATAGAAACTGGGGGAGTTCATTACAGCCAAGTATAATTTAAACTGGCTAAGGGGGGAGCTTAGCACAGGGCAGCAGCCAGAGCCAAAGGAGAGGGAGGCAATGTGCCTCCCCCCTAGCTAGCAAGGGGGGGCAATAAAAAAGCAGAGAAGGTAGAGGGGAATATTGGGGCAAGCAGGAGATCCGACTGAAGGATGGTGTCACTAAATGCAAGAAACTTGGGGAACAAAACACCTGAGCTCCAAGCATTAATGGCAGAAGGAGAGATGGATACAGCTGCCATCACCGAGACATGGGCCAACCAGCACCATGACTGGGACATCATGTTACCAGGCTACAGACTGTATAGACCATCCTCACAGTCAGAGGGCATTGATAGAGAACTGACAGATCAGCTACAGAAACACTGTGGAAGGGGTGGCACTGTGATGGTTAGGGATTTCAATCTACCAGGGGTGGACTGGAAAACCTAGGATAGCCTGGTTGACCCATATAAGAAGGATCCGGAAACAAAGTCTTCACAGCCCAACATACGAGGGAGTGAAGATGAGAAACAGGATGAGTAAGCTCAGGGAATGGTGGGTGGGAGTATGAATGAATGGTGAAGACTTGTCCAAGTAGATCAAGATAGGACAAAAGGGAAGGGTGGAGGGGTGGCTTTATTTGTGATGGAAGGGATAGTGAGCAGTATGGAGGAGGATGGTGAGGGAAGGCCGGAAACCTCATGGGTTCAACTGCAGAACAATAAAGGTAAAAGGGTCAGACTGGGGGTTGTGTACAGACCACCCTCACAGTCAGAGGGCATTGACAGAGAACTGACAGATCAGCTACGGAAACACTGTGGAAGAGGAGGCACTGTGATGGTTGGGGATTTCAATCTACCAGGGGTGGACTGAAAAACCATGTCTAGCATAAGCACTAGGGAGCAGGTTATTCTGGAAGGGAAGGGAGCATCTTGGATCTTGTACTGACTGATGGAGACTACATGCAGAGCGTATGGACTGAGGACTCCCTAGCAGGTAGCAACCACCGAACAATGTGGTTCTCCCTGGATATGGGTAAGAGGGGACACCTACAAAAACCAAGGCAGTGGACCTCAAAAGGGCTGACTTCTGCAGGATGGCTGACATCCTCAGGGGGCATTTGGCTAGCATCACCCCTGACAAGGATATCATCCAGAAATGGGCCATCTTGAAGGAAGGTCTGTTAGTGGCCACAGACACCTGCACAAAGAAATGCAGTAAGAATGCAGGGACCAAGAAGCCATGTTGGTGGTCAAAGGAGGTGCAGATAAGGTGAGGGAGAAAAAGACGGCCTTCAGAAAATGGAAGGGGTCCAAAAGAGAGGAGGACAGGGAGTACACAAGGAAATCCAGGGAGGTGAGCAGGGCTGTGAGGGCAGCCAAGGCTTCAAAGAAGCTAAGGCTAGTAGAGGGGATTAAGGAGGAGGACATATAGTTATTCAAATACATAAGGGAGACGAGGAACTGCAAGGAGAAAATCACCAGGATAAAGAAGGATGGAGGTTGGGGAGAGAAGGGGGTTGAACAGGCAGAGGTGCTCAATGAGTACTTCTGCTCAGTTTTTACCAGGGAGAGAAATGAGCCAAAACTGCAGTGGCAGGACAACACTGGCATGAGAGGAGATAGGATAATGGATGGGGAGATCCCTGTGAGCAGAGTGCTTGAGGACCTTAAGTCACTGAACATGGACAAGGCTCAGGGGCCAGATGGGCTGCACCCTAGAGTCCTGAGGGAGTTGGCTGAGGTCCTGGTGGCACCACTGGCAGACTTGCTCAATACCTCCCTGCAGACGGGGTTCGTGCATCAGGACTGGAGGATGGCATTCATGGTACCCCTGCACAAGAGTGGCCCCAAGGACAAGCCTGGTAACTATAGATCAGTCAGTCTAACATCCATTGTGGGTAAGCTCATGGAAACAATCCTAAAGTAAATGTTAGTGACCTTCTTGGAGGTGAACGGTCTTATGGATGACAAACAGCATAGGTTCATCTCCAGGAGATCATGTCAAACAACCTGGTTCACTTTTTTGACTGAATGACAGAAGAACTAGACACTGGTCAGGTTGTAGATGTACTGTATCTGGACTTCAGCAAGGCCTTTGACTCAGTACCACATGGCAGATTAACTAGTAAATTGAGGAACATGGAAGCAGGGGAGAAAGTGGTTAAGTGGGTTGGTAACTGGTTGGGGTGCAGACATCAGAGAGTGGTTGTGGGGGAGAACTCTCAACTCATAGGCCAATCACCAGTGGGGTCCCACAGGGTTCAGTGCTGGGGATGGTGCTGTTTAACATCTTCATAGCCAATATAGCAGTTGGAGTTAAGAGCAGAATCAGTCTATTCTCAGATAACGCCAAGATAGGGGCAGTTGTTGATGGGGTGGAGGGAAGAAAAGGCCCCCAAGAAGATGTGGGAAGGCTTCAGCAGTGGTCAGACACTTGGCAGCTGGGTTTCAATGCTAAGAAGTGCAAGGTCATGCACTTCGGAGCAAGGAATGCTGGGTATAGTTACCATCTGGGAGGGGTTCAGCTGTCCATCTCTGAGGAGGAAAAGGAATTGGGGGTAATGGTCACAAAGAACATGAACCACTTGCCTCAATGTAGGAATGCAGCTGCAAAAGCCAATAGAATGCTGGGGTGCACTGCTAGAATAATCACGTCTAGGAGGGAGGAAGTCACTCTGCCACTGTACAGGTCACAGGTGAGGCCACACTTGGAGTACTGTGTACAGTTCTGGAACCCATACTTAAAGGAGGACAACAGGTTTCTGGAGGGGGTACAGTGGAGGGTGACTAAAATGATCAGATGTATGGAGGGGAAGCCTTAAGAGGATAGGCTGAGGGACCTCAACATGTACTCATTGAAGGAGAGAAGGGAAAGGGCCTTCAAGTGCTTAAAGGGCATCAACAGGGTTAGTACAAAGGGCATGTTTCGATTAAAGGGAGAAGGGATTACTAGGGTGCACAGCCTGAAGTTGGTGTGGGGGAGTAGAATCAAGAGGGAGATGAGGAAGCATTACTTCACAAAGAGGGTGGAAGGGGGATGGAATGTGCTTCCTGAAGAAGAGGTATCTCTTAAAACAGTGGAGAGCTTTAAAAGGGGATGGGATAGGATTAAGGGCATGATAGAAACAAAGAATTTGATGGCCAATAAGGACCGCTTGGCCCATCTAGTCTACCCATTTCTCTACCTAATGGATACACTGCAGATCCTAGTTAACCAACAGCCTACTTCCTCCTACCCCCTACTAGTAAGATACTATCAGGTGGGAAGATGGTGGGGGGGGAGCAGGAGTTTAACCTCTGTGCTACACAACTGAGCAGACGTGATAGACCATTTGGCCTGTATCTGCTGGCAGTTTCATATGTTCATACACACCAGCCCTATTTTGTGTTGTTTCCATTTTATACCTTCTATTTGCCTTTATTGTTCAGTACTGTTTTATTACATTTTCCTGTTGTACTCTGGAAGCAAGCTGTTCTCAACTTAATAGGCCTTTTGTAGTAAAACTTTAAAGTAAATAAACAAATTCATTGTATTTGAAGGTCAGTCCAATCCAGTGGAAGCCTGGTATAACAATGAAGCCCTCGGAGGGTTGTTTGGTGTGTACATGAACCAAGATGGCCTTCCTAACTGCTCACTTATTCAAGGATTTACTGTCTGGAAATGCTGGGATTATGGAATTTATTTTCAGGTAATAACAATTTGCATGATGTTAACGTCCATCTGTACATATTTTAAAGCTTGAATAGTTTACTGCAGATCCCAGATAAATACTTTGTGTATTGCAGGTAACAGATAGTGTAGAGATCTCCAACGTAACTTTGGTTGACAACGGAATGGGCATTCATTCAATTATTTACACACCTCCTGCTATATCTCATATCTTTTCAAACAAAAAAGTTGCCATTAAGGTGAGATTTCACTGATTAATTGCTTTAGTTTATAAGGAATATGAATATGCATATACATCCATGACCTTTGATCAGTGCTTATGTATTTTTATCTAAAGTTTGAAAAGTCACATGATGGATTGCCAGATGACCTGGTGAAACTGCATCTCATTTCTGTGTTGATGGCTCAGGTTCAGGAGTGGACATAGGTTACTTGGAGTGCACAGCTGGGCTCGTGAAAGTGCAGTGCAGCCCACTCTGAGGTAGGGAGATGTCATTGCCCACTGCTATAGTGACCTCTTGTGGTGGGCTGGGGAGCCTGTTCCTTCAATGGCTGGGGATGCGTGCCTCATGCTGAGTGCTGCTGTGGTGTATGAGGTTGCTGGAACATCATGTGATACCAAGGCAGAGGAAAAGGTCAAGGGTCACCATTCAAGCATGACCACGAAATCAGATCTGGATGAGAATACAGGGGCAAAACAAAAACTCCTCTGTGCACAGTCTTAATGATGGTGTAGCACACTTTGGTTCCATGCTACAGTATCCTCCCTCCTCACCAGATATGACTGAGTTGGAGTGGTGGCATGCACCCTGCTCTGAAGAGCCCTGTCAAAAAGGCAAATTGTGGGTTAGCAAGGAGGAAAGATTACTGGTGTCAAGACTGGTTGGTCTCCCTGTATAGTAGACTAGCTGAACTGGCCTAGAAACAGCTTGATAAAAACAAACTCTGGCCAGAGCCGATAGGGCTGTGACGAGCTGCCAAGTGACCAAAGTTACACGTGTGCATAGAAATTATTGAATGCCCGAGTGTAACTTGCCCATTTTCTGGAGGTGTTGCACCACATTTTCATCATGGCCTTTTTGGGACCCCCTTCTCATGTAGAGTACCAGTGTCATTTTGTTCACTTGTCCCGAAAGGTAATTTTGCAGAGCGACTGTGCTATTCTGTGCTGCACGTAAGAAAACACATTTTGGGCAGGATGTGAAAAATGACAGCTGTACTGTTAAAAAGGAGGTATGCAAAAATGACAGTGTTGAAAATCTGTAGTGAAACTATTAAAATTTGGTGAAGCTAGGAGCGTGCATAGAAACTGCTCAACATATGCTTATAATGCAGTAATTTTTTGGCATTTTTTCAGCAAATTTGCAACATGGGCTTTTTGGGACCTCACCTCATGAACAGTGACATTGTTGTTTTCTTAATTGGTCCTGAAATGTAATTCCATGCAGTGACCATAAAATCACCTTTCGGGACAGAGTACAGAAATGACAGTGACACTGTTAATGAGGTAGGGTCGCAAGAACCCCTTGTTACAAATTTGGGTCCAAAATTCAAAGAAATGGATGATTTATCAACTTAAGTTGAAAACCCTATTGAATAGCATTATAGCATGCTTACCTTTGATTCTTCAGTTTGCAGTTCAGCTTTGAAGAGTGCATACATGTCCCAGTTCAGAGAAGATGACAGTGCCAACCTCTGAAGGTAAGTATGGGGTAAGGGAGTGGTGGTGTGGGGAGGTGGGTGCTCAGTGGGAGGGTGGGGATGGGGAGGGGGGACTGGGGAGACGACGAGGACAGTTTTCTTTTACAGGTAAAAAAAGAACACGTCGGGGAAGGTTTTCTTTATTTACAGGAAAACAAAACATACATTTGGGCACTTTGGGGTGGGCTCCCAGTATGCCACATGAGTTGGAGGGGTGAGTGGGTATATGATACCAACACAGGGATTAGGCTCTGCCATTGAGGCACAGGTCAGGAAGCATAGGAAAACCAGGAGCAGTTGTAGAATTCACTAAAAATATTTATTGACACTAACAGTAACATAAAAAATAAACATGTTCAGTATAACTATATACAAAGGAAAAAATAAAGATTCATCAGAGTTTTCCTTCGGTCTCTGTGTCCCTTTTTTCTTTCAAGCAACTGCAGCTCAGCTCTCTTATAAGTCCTTCCAACCCCCATACTTAACAAGCATCCTGTTCGTGTAAGTATTAGGCATGTGCAGCTAGAACACAATGTCCCAGAAACGAGGCCCCTTTTCCACAGCTCTTCTGCTAAAGGCTTGAAGATTTACACTCAGGTAACCTCTTGAGTTCTCAGTAGCTTTTTGCCATCATCTCAAAATATAATTATATACATTTCAACAGTAACATTATATAATTTCTAAACAAAGGGATCCCAATATAAGTTACATTTTCACATAATGATTTGCATATATTTTTATATCAGCAGCTATGCAAGGGAGGAAAAAAGACAGACAGCAAGGGAAGGCTGAGAAACAGTGAGAGGCAGAGAACTGTGAGACTGTTGGGGTGCTGAAATCCTTGGTCTCACAGGAAAATTTGGTTGTGCAACCAGACAGAAAAGAGACAGAAAAGGAGAGAATAGAACAGATTCCTGCATTTAAACACTTTCTCCACAACAACTGGGACAGGGTCATATTCCACTCTATCACAGGTACCCCGATGTCAGAAAGGGGGGGAGGAAAAACAAACATTTGGGCACACTGGGGTGGGCTCCCAGTGTGCCACATGAGTTGGAGGGGCACATAATGCTGACACGGGGACTGGGCACCCTGAAGTCAGTGTGGGGCAAACGTATAAATATAGTTGTGCCCACTAGGGTGGGCTCCCAGTGTGCCACATAAGTTGGAGGCAACATAATGCCAACATGGGTATTGGGGACCCTGATGTTGGCATGGGGATGGGGAGGACAGCAGCAGTGGGAGGATTTTCTTTCCTGCCGGTGCTGGCGGCGGTGACGTGACTGCGCATGTGCAGCACTCACACTTGCGTAGTTGCAGTGAATGGCATTTTGCCAATCACAACATAATGGTGCCAGCGGAACTGCGCATGCATGCGAGTCGTGCATGCACAGTTCATGCCCTGGAATGTGGAAGTAACAGCCGAAATAGTACGGCTGTTATTTCAAAGCAGCCGATCGTGGTGGAGGGTTTCAAGCTCTGTTGGACATTTGGAAGGATACTTCCAAATGTCCAATGGAAGGTTCCAAGATCGGCCATTTTTTGTAAGATGCAGTCAATTCCAAAAGGGCTGTAGGCTCTGCCCAAAACCCTAAAAAGACACAATAACTTCGTCAGCCCTTTTCAGAAGGAGCTCACATATAGGAATAGTAGAAATCCTTGTTACAGTTTATTTTTCTCTGTCATAAACTGTTTTCAATCCATTATGTGCCATTCCTTTAAAAATACGAACAGAGAATTTGCTTCCTGTTCATTAATATAAAAGAATGCCAAAGTCACGTAAATTACATTTTTTAATTTATAACCTATTTGCCACAATATATACTACTGTTGACTGCATTTGAGGAGTGTAAAACTTGATGGAATTTCACCACTTGTAAACACAACTGTAGTTTTCTATTGTAAATCTAATCAAATATTCATAAGCCTAGTAAGGCTCATCATTGGCTACTGGATCAGTCATTAATATCATACAAATGATGAATCTGGTTGCCAGCTGACATTGTGTGGTACACCCAGCTTGTGCCACTCTGCTCAAAACCTGAAAGTACTGTAAGTAAAAAAAAAAAAAGGTAAAAACAAAAGCTGTCATTACAATAAGACTAATATTCACAATAACAACCTCAAAGCTGCTCATTTCCTTGGATTAACAACCATCTGGAGGGAGGTGCAGGGAAGAGTGAAGTAAAAGCTTAAGCCAATGACCAAGTAGGGTCACAGGCTGCTTATACAGGTAGCATAAATGGGCAGACTGGATGGGCTTGGCGGTCCTTGTCTGCCAACAGTATCTACGTATCTATGTATGTTCTACTCCGAGATGGTGATATTTCACAAATATCTGGGACTTACCTATCAGATGCTTTGGTAAAGTGTGCTGGTTTCTGTATGTTGCTTGTTTAGTGTATTTGCCTAAGTTAGAGTGTTTCCATAGTACAGCGATATTCCTGCTGTAGTGCTCGCCTTACTATTTTTCTAAACTGTAGAGGCATTTCTTTGTATTGTACTTTGTACTTGCCTACCTGTCAAATGCTGAATGGTGTACCCCCTTCCCCAGGACACGTCTGGAATCGAGCAGTAGCCTGCTCAGTACGCCTTCCTGGTTAAACACTTAATTAAATAAATAAATACATAAATTTCAAGTGCTGCATAATTTTGTCCCTTTTAGGTTTTCACAGTGTAGTGGCTTCCTATGAAAAGAGGTGTGGTTTCAGCAGGGCTTCTCATAGCTTCTTTTCAGGATGTAAGAAAGGGATCAGCACAGAAGGGAGCAGCTAGAGTGACAGGCAGGTGATTCTGGAGGGTGACTTTGTGCAGTGTAGCTCAGGGACACTTTCTATACACAGGTTAAATATGATTTCCAGGTGTGTGACAGTGAGTATTATGGAGCCAGCAGCAAAAGTGGTTGGTAGTGATTCAGCAGTGGACTAACGTTTTGCAGGGTAACTCAGTGACACTTTCCTTATACATGTTAACTTTGTTTTTTAGGGACGTGGATATGTTGTTCAATCCACACTATCTGGCAGGTACCGTGCCACTTTAAGATGTGCCGGAAAGTCTTCAAGCTGGCTCCTCCCACCCACCCAGGTGGTATAATCCTCAGCTCCGCCCCATGACACCAGAGCTTCCTTACCGCTTAGAAGCTTAGGTTCCCTCCTTAGCGCTCTCGTTTTGCAGGCCCTGGATCTTAAATCTTCTGATTTTTTTCCCCCCAAAACTTACCCTTAAACTCATCTGAGTTCAGTCTTTTCCACCTTCTCTCGCAGCTGCAATGGAAGACAAGTCCATTCCTGGGTTCTGGCGGTGCCCTTGCAGGCAGAAGATGTCTCACACTGACCCTCACGTCATGTGCTTTTACTGTCTTGGGCATGACAATGATCCGCAGGCTTGCGATCTGTGTCTGTCCTTTTCTCCATCGGTGCTCGAAGACTGTGCTGCCTGACTCCAGCTGGGGTGACCCGAGAAACGGTACCCATTGGTCAAATTGAAGGAGGCCTGTTGGGTGGTGTCTGTGGCAGCGGGCTCTGTGGAACAACTGGAACAGCTTGAACAGCTCACAGCCCTCGAGGAGAAGGTGGCCCATGCCGCAGCGAGCTTCTCTTTGGCTTCGGCCTTTAGTCCACTCCAACTGGGCTCTTCTTACACGGCTTCCTTTCGGGAGCTGTGCCAGTCCCTCTCAACTAAAGGGGAGGGTCCTGCTAGGTCTCACACCCCTCGGTCCCATAAGAAGGAACCAAAAAAAGATAAGACCTACCATTGATGCTCTTGGGAGCGGGAGAGATCTCGTTCTCTGGACCATCGGCTCTTGACTTCAGTCGATGTTGCGGCCCAGGCTGCTGGTTTCACAGAGTCCCCATCAGATCAGTCATCCGAGATGCCTGTCGACGCAGCTGAGATTTTTCTCAAGCCCACTGACAGGTTGTCAACCGAGGAGGCCGACACCTCTTTGTCTCAGACACCGGTGCTTCTGGTGCCTTCTGGAGACTTGGCTCAGCCTCCTGAGCTGAAGTCTGTGGCCCAGAGCCCTGAACCAGAGGGGCAGCGGGTCTCCCCTGCTCCTTCCTCGGTCCACTGTTGGTGTCGCCAATGGTCGAGATCTCGGTCTCGGTCCACGTCCATGTCGGGTAAATCCCACTGACATCGGTGGTCTCGGTCCCAACATCGCGGAAAGCAGCACTGCCACTCTTCTTCCTCCTCAGCTGATGAGAGGCTCTGGCGCAAGTTGCGTCAGTGATATGAGGATTTGATGTGGCAGCAGCTCATTCTGACTGGCTCTAAACCAATGCAGGCTTCTACGATGACTATTAAGTGGCTGTCACCCTAATGGCCGACGTCGACCCCTGCCACCATTTCCTCGGTTGAGCTGAAACTGGCTCCCCCACCCACTGTGGTGAAACCACTGCCTCCCCAACCAAAAAATGGGTCTCTGTCCAAGACTTCTTGGTTGGCTTTGGGTCTGCCCCATCAGTTGTCGGTCACTCTCACCCCTGATTAGCCTTGGCAAGTGAAGAGTGACTCGAGTGATCGACAGCTGTATGCAGACACTTCGGAGTCCGAAGACTCCTCATTGCACTCCTGTCCAATAGACCTGAAGTCCTCAGAGGGGTCTCTCTGTGGACGAGAGCCCTTTCTTATTCATTGGTGTTCTTTGGCTCACCTCGGAGTCCACCAGGATACTGCTCAAACCCATGCAAAAGCGGGCCAGATATCCCTTGACAGAGATCCTGGATAAAAGGGATTTCCCCATGGAGGCCTTCCCTGTTGCCAAGGCCATTGTCAGTCTGGCACTAGAGTTATGGCAGCGTCCAGCCTCTTGCCCAACGCCCTCAGCCCAGATGGCCCGCAAGTATGCAGTCCCCACAGGTTCCCTCTCTGGCTTTATGGAGCACCCCTCGACCGAGGAGTTGGTGGCAGACTCTGTTTTTCGGTGCTTTGGCAACATCCAGGATGTGGACAAGTCCCCAGATAAGGAGTCCAAGAAATTGGACCACTCGGGCAAAAGTTTATGCTGCCTCCTCATTGGGCCTTTGCCAGGCCAGCTCAGTCATTATGATGGTACACTTCTCACGCGCCTTGTTGTGCTCCCTGGATGAGGTGCTTCCTCATCTCCCAGCTGACCTCCAAACTATGGTCAAGCAGGTCCGGGATCAGGGTAGGGCAGTGGCTAAGCAGCAGCTTCAGACTGCTCTGGATATCAGCGATTCATGTGTCCATTCCATAGTGGCTGCAGTGGCCATGCGCCGCAGGGTTTAGCTACAGATCTTGACCTTCATGGCAGATACCCAGCACATGCAAGCAAATGTCCCTTTTCTGGGCACTGACCTGTTTGGGCCTGGTGTGGAGGGTCACCTCCAGTGCATTGAGAAATCCAATGCCACCTTGGATTCTGTCACATCTACTCAGAAGGGCAAGGGACTAGTATTGGTTCTGTTTTTGGGGTGGACGTTTCTTAGTTTTAACTTTATCTTCCAGGGAGGAACTGTAGCTGGGAGATATTTGCAGTCAGTTGTGACTAGACCTGTTACTTAGCCTTTGTGAAATAGGTGTCTGTTAAGGGGAGGAGCTGAAATAGGTCTAGTTGAACTGAGGATTTATAACTGGAGTTGTTTGTGGTCTCTGTCTGTTGAGACTGAGACAGGGAGAGTGAGAACGCAGCCACAGCTTCCTTGAATCAAGGAGGTTATTTTCTAGACTACACTGGACTGAATTATTACTTTTTGGACCTGTGTAAGTAGCTAGTATTGATTATTTTTGGGGTGGACTTTTCTTAGTTTTAACTTTAATTTGCCAGGGAGGAACTGTAGCTGGGAGATATTTGCAGTCATTTGTGACTAGACCTGTTACTTAGCCTTTGTGAAATAGGTGTCTGAAAGGAAGGAAGGCACTCCCTGGGGTGGAGGGTAAGAGTTGTAGGTGATTGTTTCTGGATGGCATAGGTTTATTTCCACCCACCCTTCCCCTCACCCCACCTGCCCCAACCATGTAACTTCCTTTATAGCAGGGACTCTGACATCACTTCCCCAAAACTGCTAACAACATACACCTGTTCATATCCTTAAAGGCACAGCACACTGAATACGGGGTAGAGACACTCACAAGCTTGCACACACTAAAACAAGAACAAAAAACAAAAAAAGCATCTGTAACTGGAAGGGACACAAACATGTGGGGCATGGTGCAATGCACTGGTTTTGGAGCAGCAGTCTTCCGGGAGACATTCTGGAGACTGCATTGCTGTCCTATTTTCAGGCACCTCTCTGGTCTGAGGGAGGAGGTTGTTTGTCTCCATACTGACCTGGCAAGGATTTGGGAAACCTGCTCCCTCACCCAGGGACAACCCAGGCCACTGCACTACCTCAGAGGTTGCCAAGAAAGGGGAGTGGTTGGACCACGGTGGGCTCAGAGAGGGTGAGGGTGGTGGAACTGAGGCACATCTCTCCAGCTGTGCCTCTCCACAATTCATTTGCCACTCTGGTGAAGCATGGTTCCTCTATGGAGGCACCTGCAGTGGAGACCAAGGAGGATGCTGGGAACCTCCACAATGGAGACCCACAGGAGGGTGGCCTGGGACCCCACAGGAGAAGGAAACAACTCCTGGTGGGGGCTCAGTTGTTAGGGGGGTAGAACTGGGGGAGGGAGGGAGGGGAAAGGGAGGTAAGTTGCCTGCCTGGTGTCCAGGCTTAGAGGGACAGGAAATGAATCCTGAGGATCATGGCAGCAATGGCAAGGGGGAGGGAGCTGGATGTCATTATCCGCCTAGGAATGAATGACCTGGCTGAGAATGGGATCAGAGCAGTGCAACAGGAGTTTGTGGCATTAGGGAGGGACCTTAGACAAGTAGCACACACAGTAACTTTCTCAGAAGTGCTACTTGTTTATGGCATGGACGAGGCTAGGGTACTCCACACCATGGGATTCAATGACTGGTTGAAAAGCTGGTGCAGAGTTCAGGGATTTGGCTTCATTGGGGACTGGGGCTCCACCTGGAGGGATGCAGGCCTATAGAGATGCGATGGTCTGCATCTATCCTGGAGGGGAACCAGGATCCTAGGTGATAGGATTAAATGCTTCAATGGCAAGCATTTAAACTAGCCAAGGGGGGAGGCACTAAAGAGGAGAAGGGAAATCCTAGCCCTTCCCTCCCAAAATCAGGGTAATTAGTGAGATAGAGCAGTTGATAGGGAGAAGGGCAGGGGTAAATGGAGAAAAAGACAAAGGCAGTAGGGACAGAGATGGGGCAAAAAGAAATAAAGCCATGAAAAAATTGGGGGTAATGAGTAACAATGCCCATAGTCTAGGTAAAAAACTCCCTGAAATGGTGGCCTTGATGGAAGAGGAATGCTGGATATTGTGGCAGTCACAGAAACATGGTACACAGAGAACCTTGACTGGGATGTCAACATACCAGGGTACACAATCTACAGGAGGGACAGGGAGGGAAGAAGAGGAGGCGGAGGAATAGCTCTCTATGTAAGGGAAGAGATCAAAGCAACATAACTAAAGGGTAAACAGGGAGGAGAGGAGGCACTGTGGGTCACCCTGGAGACTGGAAATGGCTCCAAAATCTGCACAGGGGTTGTATACAGACCCCAGTCTCGGCGGGGGGGTAATAGACACGGAAATGATAGAAGGCATCATTGGGATGGCAGAGAAAGGGGAGATATTGCTGATGGGGGACCTGAATATGCCAGATGTTGGCTGGAGCACCTTTGCTGCAGCCACATCCAAGAGCAGGGCAATTCTCGATGCCCTACAGGGGGCATGCCTCAGACAGCTAGTTTTGGAACCCACTTGGGAGAGAGCAATCTTAGACCTGGTACTCTCAAATGGGAACGGAGAAAGGATCTCTGATCTTGAAGTGGGTAGCCGTCTGGGAACAAGCGACCACCAAACAGTGTGGTTCACGATAAACTTAGCTGTAGAGTCAAGCCACACAAAAAGTGGAGGTACTGGACTTCAGGAGGGCTGATTTTGTCAAAATAGGAGAGTGCCTCAGAAAAGCACTAGCAAACAGGCAAGAAGGTGGGGTGAAGCAACAATGGGGAAACATTAAAACCGCCATTACAGAGTCAACAAGCCTTTATGTGAAGCAAATAAACAAATCAAAATGAAATAAAAAAAACACTATGGTTCTCAAAAGAAGTGGTGGGGAAGGTAAGGGAGAAAAAGACAGCAATCAGAAAGTATAAGGAAACACAGAAGGAGCAGGACAGAGAACTGTACCAGTTAAAGCAGAAGGAAGCGGGTAAGGCAGTCAGAATAGCAAAGACCCAAACCAAAGAAAAGATAGCAGACTCGGTTAAGAAGGGGGATAAAACCTTTTATAGGTACATTAGGGAACAAAGAAAGACAAAGGCAGGGATACTGAGGCTGAACGAATAGGAAGGTGGTTGGACAGACAGCGACAGTGAAAAAGCAGGGATATTGAATGAATACTTCTACTCAGTATTCACAGTGGAAAAGCAGGGGGGAAATACCTAATCCAGTCAATAGAAGCACTCTGGATAGGGGGGTTGATATTAGTCATTTCACAGAAGAAAGGGTTCTGAAAGAACTCTTAAAACTAAAGGTGGATAAAGCAATGGGGCCTGATGGGATTCACCCCAGAACTCTAAAAGAACTAAGGGAAGAACTAGTAACACCACCGACTACCCTTTTTAATAAATTATGGGATGATGGTGTGGTACCTGAGGACTGGAGGAGGGTGGATGTGATTCCCCTTTACAAAAGTGGGAACAAGACAGAGGCAGAAAACTACAGACCTGTCAGTTTGATTTCAGTGGTAGGGAAAATGATGGAATCACTTCTGAAGGAAAGAATTGTTGAGTACCTAGTGGCCAGTGGGACCCAGGACCCAAGGCAGCATGGATTCACAGCGGGAAGGTCAATGTCGGACAAATCTAATTGATTTCTTTGACTGGGTGACCAAAGCAGTGGACCAGAGAGGGGCTGTGGACATGGCCTACCTAGACTTTAGCAAGGCATTTGACACAGTCCCGCACAAAAGATTAATAAACAAATTAGCCAGCCTAGAAGTGGGTCCCAGGGTGGTAGCCTGGATAAAACACTGGTTGGACAATAGGACACTAAATGGAGTCCACAGTGAAGAAAGGAGGATTACTAGTGGGGTACCGCAAGGTTCAGTACTGGGGCCAGTCCTTTTTAATATCTTTATAAGTGACATTGCAGAGGCATTGAAAGGGAAAGTATGTCTCTTTGCAGATGACACAAATATCTGCAACAGGGTAGATAAACAAGGTGGGGTGTAAAGGATGAAAAGTGACTTGGCAAGGTTGGAGGAATGGTCAAATGCATGGCAGCTTAGATTCAATGCAAAGAAGTGCAAAGTAATGCACCTGGGAAACAAAAACTCAGGAGAAGAGTACACAATGAGGAGTGAGATACTGACAACAACAAAAATGGAAAGGGACCTGGAAGTAGTTGTATCAGACAACCTAAAGGTGGGCCAGCAATGTGAGAAGGCAGTATTGAGGGCTGTGGGGATACTGGGATGCATAGGGAGAGGCATCACCAGTAGAAAACAAGAAGTTGTTGGCCCTCTGTACAGGCAGTTGGTAAGACCACATCTGGAATACTGTGTACAGTTCTAGAGACCCCATCTCCGCAAAGACATAGACAGGGTGGAGGCTGTCCAGAGGAGGGTATCCAAAATGATGCAGGGTCTGCATCAGAAGACATATGAAGAAAGACTAAAGGAACTAAAGATGTATAGCCTCAAGGAAAGGAGGGAGAGGGGGGACATGATGGAAACTTTCAAATGCCTCAAGGGAATCAACAAAGTCCAAGAAGGGTAGCATCTTTCAGAAAAAGAGATGTGCAAAAACAAGGGGGCACAATTTGAAGATAGAGGGGGGACGGCTCAGAGGTAATAGGAGAAAGTATTTCTTCACAGAGAGGGTTGTGGTTATGTGGAACAGCCTTCTTGAGGAGGTCATAGAGTCAAAAACAGTGGGAGAATTCAAGAATGCATGGGATAGACATAAGGCAATTCTAGTGGGGGTAGGATGAAGTAGGTTGTTGGTTAACTAGGATCTGCAGCTTATCCATTAGTTAGGGAAATGGGTAGACTAGGTAGGTCAAGCGGCCCTTATCTGCCATCAAATTCTATGTTTCTAAGGGCCCCCCACTACAAGAAGTGTAAGCCCTTTCGTCCCTCTGCTCCTGTGGCTAGACCAGCCCTGCAGCACCATCAGCAGAGCTGGCAGGCTCAGACTTGGTGCTCTAGAGCAAAGTCCGTGGCTTCCTGAGTTAGGAAGCCTGGGGAGGAGGGTTCCAGTGGCTACTCGGCTGGACCCTCCTTCTCCAAGCCTGCCCAGTGATGGATTGCGGGGTGCCTCCCCCAACCTGTCGCACCTTTCCTGGGTCCCCCATGGGGGGCCGGTTCAGCCACTTCCTTTCCGTCAGGTCCACAATCACTACAGACCGCTGGGTGCTGAAAGTGGTTGGCAGAGGTTTGCCTCTGGAATTCAAGCAAGTCCCTTCCTTTCGAGCACGTGCCTCATGGGGGCTACCGGGTGCACAGCATCCCATTTGGCTCTCCTAGAATGACATCAATCAGCTCCTCCACAAGGGGGTTATCTGCAAGGTGACAGATCCTCCTCCTAACCCAGGGTTCATTTCCAGGTACTTCCTGGTCACAAAATGGATGGGGGGGGGCTGGCACCCCATTCTAGATCCATATGATCTGAACAAGTTCCTAAGGCCACACACCTTCCGGATGGTAACTCTGGCAGAAATAATATCATCTCTGGAGCAAGGAATGTGGTTCTGCTCTCTTGATCTTCAGGATGCTATCTTCCATGTCCCGATCTGTCCATCCCACCAGCGGTTCCTCCACTTTCCAGTACAGGGAACCCTGTATGAATTCCGAGCCATGCCCTTCTGCCTTTCTTCAGCCCCCAAGGTCTTCACCAAATGCATGGCAGTGGTGGCTGCATTCCTGAGGCACCGAGGGGTCCGGGTATACCCTTACCTGGATGACTGGCTGATAGCAGGTCCCTCCAGGCTGGAGGTGGGGCGGTCCAGGGATCTGGCCCTCCAGACTTGCCTAGACCTTGGTCTCTTGATCAATGAAGCCGGGTCTGAACTTGTGCCTATGCAGATGATACAGTTCATCAGGGCAGAGCTTGACTCCTGCTGAGCCAGGCTGCTGGCTCCCGGTGGACAAGGTGGAGGTTCTCTCCTCCTTTGCCCAATCATTTCTGGCTGGGAAATTGCGCCCTGCCTGGGACTTCCTGCGTCTTCTGGGCTACATGGTAGCCTGCACCAACAGGGTCTGATGGGCCTGCTGGCATATACGTTCTCTCCAATGGGAACTGGCCAGCCAGTGGTCTCAGCACTCAGGTCATCTCAACCAGCTGGTCCCTGTGACCCAGCAGATGTGGGACGGCCTTCAGTGGTGGCTTGTCCCATCCCACCTGCAAGAATGGATCTCATTTGTTTGCCCTGAGCCAATGGTCATCCTGATAACTGATGCCTCTTTGATGGGTTGAGTGCCCATCTGGGGGAGCACAGAGCCCACGGACTCTGGTCCCCTCAAGAGTCCCGATGCCACATCAACCTGCTTGAGCTCCGAGCAGTCCAGCTGGCCCTGACCACCTTCACTCCGTTTGTTTGGGGTCAAGTGGTCCAAGTCCAGACAGACAACACCACGACCATGTACTATCTCAACAGACAGGGTGGGACGCGCTCTTTGCCCCTGTGCAAGGAAGCTCTTCGCATTTGGTCCATCTTGATCAGTCAGGAGGGGGATCTCTTACCCATTCATGTGGCAGGTGCCTCGAAAAGTCTGGACGATGTCCTCAGCTGGATAGGCAATGCATTTCACGAGTGGTCTCTCCTGCCGGAGGTAGTGCAGGATCTGTTCTCCCACTGGGGCACCCCTCAGGTGGACTTGTTCACCTCCAGGTATAATGCCAAGCTGAGGCTGTACCATGCCCGCCCCCTCAGCAGGGTTCACTACAGGAGATGCCTTCTCAAGGCCGTGGATCCCAGGCCTCTTTTATGCCTTCCCTCCTCTGCCCTTGAGCCACAAGATGCTCCTCAAAATCAGGAGGGACAAGGCACAGGTGATCCTGGTAGCTCCAGACTGGCCTCGCCACTTCTGGTATCCAGATCTCCTCAGCCTCAGCTCCAGGCTGCCGAGATAGCTTCCAGCCCACCTGGACCTGCCCCCCTTCTGTCAGGGGAAGGTTCCCCACCTGGACCTTCACTCCCTGCACCTGATGGCCTGGCTCCTGAGTGGCTAGAGTTCCAGGCATTGGGTCCTTCTGACGAGGTCCTCAATGTCGTTGAGGCATCCCACAAGGAGTTGACCAGGAAATGCTATGCCTTCAGATGGAAGAGATTCTCCATTTGGTGTCAGAACAAGGGGTTGGACCCCTCATCCTTTCCACTGGCTAGCATTTTGGACTACCTCTGGTCCATCTCCCAGCAGGGGCTTTGGTCAACGACCCTCAAGGTGCACCTGGCAGCCATCTCTGCTTACAGGGTGTGGGATGGTAAACAGTCAGTGGTACAGGAGAAGGTGGTCTGGCGCTTTTTTAAGGGCCTAGATCACATATCCCCTCCAGTGTGTGAACCACCACTTCCATGGTATTTACTGCTGGTATTGGCTACACTCATGGGCAAGCCATTCAAACCGATGCACAGGTGTGACATCTCTCACCTGTCATGGAAGACCGTCTTCCTTGTTGCTATCACATCAGCCAGAAGGATTGGGGAGCTCCAGGTGCTTTCTATTGAAGCTCCCTACCTGGTCTTCCACAGGGACAAGGTTGTCCTGCCCCCCCATCTGAAATTTCTTCTGAAGGTGGTGTCGGAGTTTCAACTGAATCAGGTGTTGACTCTGCTGGTGTTCTACCTCAATCACACCTCGGATGCCAAGTACAGGCTCCATACCTTGGGTCTGAGATGAGTGCTCGCCTACTATAAAGAGCGTATGGCAGAAGTTCGGGGAGAGGTTCACCAGCTGTTTTTCACCTACGCTGAAGCTGCACCTGGCAGACCTGCAGCCAAGCAGATGATTGGCAGTTGGATCACTTCCTGCATTGATCTCTGCTATAGGTTGGCGGGTAGGGAGCCTCCAATCAACCTTAGGGCTCATTCCACCCGTCATACTGCTGTGTTGGTGGTTTCTTCCATGGGCATTCCTATCCAGCAAATCTGAAGGGCTGCTGCCTGGAAGTCAGCACACACCTTCATTTCCCATTACCACATCGACCTTGAGTCATGCCGGGATGCTGGTTTTGGGGCCTCAATTTTCCAGTCTTTGTTCCCTAAGTAGGAGGTGTGCGCCTTGCCTCCCTCCCTCCTCCCAGAGAACTGCTAGAAGTCTGCCAGATAGTGTGGATTGAACAACATATCCACATCCCTAGAAAAACATGTTACTCACCTGTAATAGTAGTTCTAGGAGTGGTATATGTTGTTCATCCACACGGACCTACCAGACCTCCCCGGCTTTGACACACGCACCTGGCTTCCAGCGGGCTAGATCTGGCATCATGGGGTGGAACTGAGAGTTATACCACCTGGGTGAGTGGGAAGAGCCACCTTGAAGACCTTCCGGCACATCTTAAAGCGGCAAGGTACCTGCCAGATAGTGTGGATGAAAAACATATACCACTCCTAGAACTACTATTACAGGTGAGTAAACTGTTTTTACAGGTGTGTGGCTGTTTGGCAAGTGACGAGGGGCTGATATTCAGTAGTTTAAGCTGGGATACTTTTTTTTCAGGCCTGTTTCTTTTTTGGGGGGGGCTGTAGTTGGAGAGGCTGTTAGAGCTGTAATTCAGGTGGTTTGTAGGTTGTTACATGTGTTATTCGGGTTGTTGTTATACATGTTAATTGTGTTGTGATAATGTGTACGCTGTATATCATGTCTGTACCTGTAACAGTTAATAAATAGATTGTTTATTATATAGAGAATACTGGATGGGCAACTATGCACAACTAGTGTGTTCTGCCACAAAGGGGTTTGATTCCCTGTGACCTCAAGAGTGAAACTCAAGCGGTCCAGAACCTTTCTGTGGTAGAACACACTGGTTGTGTATCAAGCTGTCTGTAGTTTTCGTAGTGTATAGCATTATGTGAAATGTGCATGTGGCAGATCTTCCTGGATTAAAAGTCTTCATCATTCATTCACACTAATGGGACTACGCCAGAGGTGCTAGGATCCAGGGGGAGCCAAAAATCTTCAGGAGGGCCGGCACCGAGGCAGGACTGCACATGTGAGGCACCATGAGTCTGGCTCATGCCTGTATGGGCTATCTCGGCGTTGACCCTCCAACCGCCTCAATTCCTTTTCTCCCACCATTGAGTGCGCTTCAGTGACGACGTTGCTCGCCCGATAGGAGTAAACTTCTCCTCTATATGACAGCAGCTCTTAGTCGTTCAGTTCGATTAATTTAAATGCCTTTCTTGTTTATTGTTCTAAAAATAAAACTCTTGAAAAATGAAGAACTTTTCTCTCAGCCCTGCTCATCGACAGAGTCGACCTTGGACGGTCTCGGTGATGGTAGCGATTCTTCTTCAGAAGGCTGCTCCAGAAACAGGGCTGTGTACGGTCCACCGCCCTCTCCAGAAGGGTGGGGGGTCCAACCATGGACAGTTTGGTGTCCAGGAGGAGGCAGTCCTCTGATGAATGCAAAGAAGTAGGCCCGTTCTTAATCCTGATGGTGAACCCGGCGCCACTTGACCTTGAGCTCTTCCTCTTCCCATCAGAAGAAGAAAAAATGGTACCCCTCAAGGTTGCCCTCTGGTTTGTCTGTCGGGGAGTGTCTGGCGGTTGAGAGCCCTCCGGGTTCCCAGTTGTATATGCTGTCAATGACCTGGGCTGTCACATCTGGGACCCTTCTCTGTCCCTTGGGGGGTTCTGGTGGACAGTTTCATCTTTGGGCAGTTCTTTGAACAGTGGGTTCAGCATTAGCTCATTGCCCTTGCCAGTGGTTCTGGTGCCGAGGCCTTCAGGTTTTGGCACCAGTGAGCCACGGCCGGGGTTTTTGGTCCAGGTTCTGCGTTTGGTGCCGATGCGGCCTATGCTTACCCCATGTGTCTACCTCCTTCACTCTTGCCCTCAGGCAGGATTTGATCATTTTCACCTAACAGGTTCATAAGATAGGGTTATAAAAAAACTGTGTTCAAAATTTGGGTTCAAAATATTAAAAAAACAACAAAGTTATGAATATACATTGAAATTTCTCCATGCTCATTCATAACATTAGTAATTTTCAATATTTTGACTCCAAACTTTCAGTATAGCAATTTTTTTCACACCACCTCATGAACATGACTGGTGTCATTTTTCAAATCTTGGCTGAAATGTGCTTTTGAAGTTGTGGCATTAAATGACATTTTCACCTGTAATTTATAAATGCTACATGTTATGTTTATAAGGGGTGGTCATAAAATGACTATGTTAAAAATCTGGTGTCAAAATGTAAAATAAAATTATTAAGAAACATGTGCAAGGGCTGACCTTTGGCCCAGAGACTAGTGTTTGGTAATCCTGTGCCAGTGCACTGAGTTCAGGGTTGAGCTCAGTGAGACAGCTGTATGGGCCAAGGCTGGGGGAATAGCGCTGTCATGCAAAGGGAAGGTGCAGAGTTGGTTGCATAGGCCCAAGTACCATATAGGGAAGAGAAGTCTTATTTTGCTGTAGGGGTCTGTAACTCTGCAGTAATAGCTGCCCTGTGCTTCAACTGACAGATGGACTCAGATCCTGCACATCTGTATCTGTAGTCACATGGAAGCACAGGGACCAGAGGGTTCTGTGCTTCTGCAGCCCACCAGACAGCCTCATGAATTCTTTGTAACTGAAGCCACAAAGAAGTACAGGGTCAAGAGGGTCCTGCAGTTCTGCAAGCAGACATACTGTTCCACATCTGCATCATTTCACTGTCTCAAAGAGAAAGGAAATTCATTGCAATGTATGTCTTACAGTGTGCAAGAGTAACTGTGGTTACAGAAGTGCTGGCCCCATAGAGGCCTGCACTTCTGCAGACAAAAGGCTTTTGTAATTTGGTATTGTAGATTTGTATCTGTGGATGCAGGGACCTGTGGTTCTACAGACATTAGTGTTGTGATTTGAGTATCGTGGATTTCTATTTGTAGCCAGAAGTGAGTGTGCATGTCTTACAGTGTGCATGCCACAGATGTAATTATCGCGCAGACAAGTGAGTGGAGTGGTCTGCTTAGTTTACTTAGTAGCACTGTGCTGTATAACGCCAGACTAACACTGGCAAAGGCACAGGCTACTGCCTGCCAAACAAGGGCTTATATAGATAACTTAGCGCTAGGGGTGTACGAATACCTTCATTTGTATACTCGGATAGTTATTCATATTTGGAGTGCCAGATATTCATTATTCGACTCCAGATACATGTTTTTTTAAAAAAAGACATTGTAACACTGTTAAACTCCACCACTTCCTTCCCTTTTGAAGTACAATAGGCAAGTCTGCCATGAACACTCCCCAACAGCCTTTCAGGGACCCCAAAAGGCAACAAACTACTGCACTGGTCAGTGGTCAGGTGACACGGTCATCATAGATTGAGCAAAGGCCACAGAGGAGGTAACATCTTGTGTCTTGTCTGGGGTTAACAAAAATGGCACTGGCGTAAGTGCATTTTGTGCGCAACTTGGAAGAGAGGAGAGCGAGACGTGCCATGATAGAGACCTATATGGGGTGAAGACAGGGCAGATAAGGGGAGTCTCCTTCAAATAAGAAAGAGCACAAGTACCAGGGACAATGGGAGCATGCGATAAAGCTGAAGGGGAAGTTCAAGACAGATGTGAAGAAATATTCACGGAAGGCATGATATATAACTGACTGAGACTGCAGGCATAAGTGAGGATGTCAAAAACAGTATGGGGCTTAAAGCATGCATGAGACAGACATAGGGCTGGGGCGTATTTGAAAACAGGCAGGGAGGCAGCATGGTTGCCTTCGGGTCTGCAAATGAGACTGAAAAGCCAGGGATGGACGATCTGGGCTGACTGTGTGGTCAAGTGGTGCTTTTCCAACAGATAATTGGTACCCTAAAGTACACAATAGTAAGGTCACTAAAACATGAAACCTTATTTAATGTTTCTAGTTTAACAGGAGCCTCATGGTGGTCCTGCAGTTATATGCCAGGGAATGGAGACTCAGTTACTGTTTTAATTAAATGTTTAATGTGATAGAAAAAAGAAAGGGTGAGCCAAAAAAAGGAACATTACACTTTCGTAACATTTGGCAGATTCACAGCTGTACTGCACCACCAGTTGTATGTGGGCAGATAATATTTGAGTCAATTACTGGTAAATTTAGCTAAAGGAACAGTAGCTGTTCAAGATGTTAAGGGTCCATCTTGGAATAATGTGGCTCAACGATGTCACCAGCAATGCTAAACCTCCTCTCAGATGTACACATGTAGGGCAGCTTAGGTATTTTAAAGTAAGTTGTGCCAGGTGCAGAGAGGAGTTCATTTTCTTAGCCCAGTGGATCAGTGGAGCAACATCAAATGACTCAACTGATTATGCAAAGTAGCCATTAATTAAATTTTCTGCAGAGAGAGACTGAGACTGTGAGCGTTTGTGTTGCTGTTTTTATTTATCAAGTCTAGGATTACAAATACCATTGATACATGGCTCTTTTACAAAGGTTCCACGTCAGAGAAACACAAATTATGGGGAACATCAAGACAGGCATTACAACAATGTGGACATTGCAAACAGAGTACAGATTAATACAGTTCAAGGGTAGCATTATAACAAGGCAGCCAGTGGCATTTGTCAGAGAAAATAGACAACAGATAAGAAGTGCCAGAGTCATAGGGAGAGGGAAGAGGGTAGGGGGGAGAAGGAATGTAGGAAGGGTGGCAAGAGGGTGAAAAGTGCAGCATTGGGTATACCAAGATGTGAGGGTAGAATCCAGTGGGAGGGGGACAACTAGAGCAGAAAGGGAAGTGGAGAAACAAGGTTAAGTTGGGCAGTCACAGGAGCTGTTGGTAGTGAGATAGTCCCGGAGCCTAGTTTTAAACATACCAATAGTTGGGGCAGAGGAGATGGTTGGGATGAGGCCATTGAACATGAGTGGCACTCGATAAGCAAAAGAGCGTTGTCCCTGTGAAGTATGACAGTGGGGGACTTTCAGTAGCTGTAGCGTGGATCTCCTAAGGCACCATTTGTTAATTCAGTGTTATAACAGAGTTGAGACCCCAGAAGGTGCAAGGCCAAGGTAGATTTTTTTCACCATGGAGCAGGTGAGAAACTTTATGTGGTTTGATAATTGGAGCCAGCTGGTCTGAGTGTACAGGTCACATGTGTGGGTGAGATGGTGAGCACCAGTGATGAGCTGACATGCTTTATTTAAGGCAGTTGAGAGGCATCTAAGGGTTGTGGTTGTGGCCGAGCCATAAATTATGAGACCATAGTCTATTACAGAGATCACAGAGCTCAGGACTGCAACCTTCAAAGCTTCTGGCGTGAGGTGTGGTCTGTGTTTGTAGAGGAGACCAAGCTGTGTATTAGCAGCTCTAGCTACATTATCTACATGAAGTCCATAGGCGAGATTAGGGTGAAGCTGTATCCCTAAGTATTTGAAGGACCCCACCTGATCTAGAGTGTTCCCCTGGGTGGTGGAGATAGCCAAGTGGTGTAGCTTGTGTGGGTTATGAGAGCTGCAGAAGAGCATAGATTTGGTTTTCTTGTCATCGAGGACCAGTTTATGATTAAGAAACCATGTCTCTACGGAACTGAAACCAAGCTGAAGGTTGTGTTGAAGAGTTGCAGGATCTTTGTGAGTGTAGAATACAACAGCATCATTGGCATGTAGTATGATATGCTCAGAGCAGTGGTAAGGGAGGGAGTTTAAGAAAAGGCTAAAAAGGAGGGGTACCAGTATGGATCCCTGTGGGACACCCGAGCGAACAGGCAAGGTGTTAGAAAGAGCGTCCACAATTTTTACTCTCTGTGACCGGTTTTCTAAGTAGCTTTTAAACTAGAGAGAAGAGTCAGGTGATAGCCCGGCATTCAGTAGCTGGTGAATTAATAGTCCATGGTGTACTGTATCGAAGGCCTTGGAGAGGTCAACGAAAACGGCCCCTGTGAGAAGGCCATTGTCAAGGGATTTATGCAAAGCTCCAGTGAACTCAAGAAGGGCTGTGGTGGTGCTGTGACCTTTCTGGAAGCCGTGTTGTTGTGGACAAGGTATGTTGTATTTATCCAAGAGGTCGGTAAGTTGATCAGCCACGAGGCACTCAAGTGCCTTACAGAGTGGGGGCAGTATGGAGATAGGGCGATAATTTGGGTGAATCATCTTGTCCTCAGTTTTATGGACGGGTGTCACGGTGGCTGTTTTCCATAGGTCCAGGAATTTTCCACAGCTGAGAGAGAGGTTTAGGATTTTTGTTAATGGATGAATTAACTCATCGATGGTGAGCAACAAAAGCTTAAGGTCCAGGGTGTCGCTACTAGATCTAGATTTAGAGATAGCTGCAGTAATATAGCGGCGAGCTTCATTCAGCCTTACCTTCCTGAAGTAGAAGAGGGGATGGTTAGGTTGAGGGGCTGAGGTATTTGGGGAGTAGGCCCTGTTTTAGAAAAAGTCATGGGGTAGAACAGCACTAAGGTCTGTAAAAGCTGTGTTAAAGATGTTTGCGATCACCTTCGGGTCAAGTGTTGAGGATCCATCAACCATTAACATGGCTGGAGAGGTTTTTGGCTGCTTCCCTGTGACATCCTTGATACTGTCCCAGAAAGCACGACCATTTCCCCATGTATTGGTGAGAGCATCTTTGTAATAGGTGGATTTCATTAGCCGTATGGATTTTGTGCAGGCATTTCATGCTTGTTTGTAATGTTGGATGCCCAGTTGTTTGCCAGTGGCCCTGGCAACTGCCCAGAGGTGATCCCTTAGTTTCAGCTGTGAGAGAAGAGCCGTGGTGACCCATGGGTTAGAGAGAGATTTTGTTTTGCGCCTTTTAGCAGGGGCAAAGAGGTCGCAGGCTTTGTTGAAAAATTTGAGATGAAGTGATCAAGAGCCAAGTTAACATCTGTTGCTTCATAGATGGGTAGCCAGTCTTGTAGAAGCAGGTGTTGTTTGAGATGTGGAAGTTTTCCACGAGGAAGGACTCTGCTAGCGATAATTTTGGGAGGGGGCTTAAGGAATTTGTTAGACCATGCACACATGACTGGGAGTAGTCACTGAGTGAGTCTGGGAGAATGGTCGTACGAGAAATCCTTGTGGGGGTGAGTGGTGAGGACCCAATCCAAGAGGGTACTGGTGCCAGTCTTGTAGTTAATCCTAGTAGGGGAGTTTACCATTTGCATGAGGTTGGCCGCTGAGATAGAGTCTTTATAGGCACTAGCACTCAATGCTAACCAGTTTATGTTGAAATCCCCTAGTAGAATAAGTTCAGCTTCGGGAGGATGTGAGTTGATAAAGTTTAGGACATCATTGAATCCATGTTTAGGGTCCCTGGGCAGGATGAATATGGAGACAATAGTCAGTGCTTTATGGTTGGGACCTAGGATGATTTTTATTGGCAGAATCTGGGCTGAGGCAGAAAGTGATGGAGTTGCTACAGGATGCCAAGACAGGGAGTCTTTGATATAGATTGCGCAACCACCGCCTTTTTTGGATATACGTTCCAGCCTGTGAACATTGTAGCCCTGTATTGTTACTGCTGAGTCAGGAACTTTAGGTGTCAGCCAAGTTTCTTTGTTGATGCAATGATGTGCTGAGTAATGCCCAGTCACTCTCCTCTACGCTGCCACTATTGCATCTTTCCCCATCTCCACCAGTATCATCTGATTCCAAACCACCACATGCCTGTCTCTCTCAGTCAGGAATCTGAACTGGAGCATCTTCTTCCCCTTCCGAGTGTCTCACCGCCTGTATGGCACTATTTAACTCTTCACTCAGCTGTTGCCTAAAATGAATCACCCTGTGGCTGTCCATGGCTATATGAAGAATCTTGCATTTAAACCTAGGGTCCAGCATGGTAGCAAATGCATGATGGCAGGTATTCATGCATCAAGTTCTGCATCGAGATGAATAACAAGCTCCGTGACCTCTTGTGTACTGAGTGTATTGTTGGCCAAAAACTGTTGTAATTATCTTTTGAGAATATGCCCAGCTGGGATAACCTGACTAAGTAAGGCTATGGCAGCACTTAGATCATGTGTACTCCTCTCAAATGGCATGAGAACCCTCAAGAACTAATCAATTATGATGTCCTAGGACCCCTCCGGTGTGAATCTCCATAGACATTTTGTCTAGTGCCTGCTTTTGCTCCAAGAGTCATGAAAGCATCAGGTATGAAGAATTCCACTGAGTGCTAACATCTTGTATTACACGATGCTGGGGCAGACCAAGGCATTTCTGAACTTCTCATAATTTGTTAGTGGCTTTTACAGAGTGATGGAAATGGCTGCAGATGGAATGGGCTGTGGATAATACAGTGCTTCCTCACTGTAACATACAAAATGGGAGCCATAAAACAGATTTGTTATACTCGCTTGTTCACTAAATTGAGGGAGCACTACTATGCTAGGGAACAAACAATGCGTCACTCCAGATTCATGCATAATGTGATTTATTTCATAAAGTACTGTATCAAACTATGATAAACTATGTTAAAAAAGGTTTTTGTTTAATAAATTAAGTTTAAAAGTACTAAATGATTAGGTGCAGTACAGTACCCTGTACAAGGCTTTAAACACTGTAAACACAGCATTTGCAAGCGCCTCTTAAAGCCACAGTACAGGCACACTAAAATCAACGATAAACTTGAAAATACATGGCACTATTAAATAAAAATCATTCAGGTGCTATCACATAAATTAAATTGTGCTACCACTACTGCTGGTGCAGGTGGGCGGATGGGTGCAAAGCACATCATCTAAATGATCTAAGTGTAATTAAATTGATTAAACTAATAAGTAACTGCCATTCAGCAGCAGTGATTGTCAATCAATCAAACAGGTGTACCAGTACTATTAGCGTGTGTGGGCAGAAGGGTGGGCACAATGCACAGTAACTAGCAGCTTCCTGGTGCAGTACAAAAATGAACTTAAAGTTCCAAATGTTGCTGAAATTGTTGGGAGCCATAAACAGTGTTCATTCTGTCCGGGCTTTTGCTATAATAGATTACGTTATAGCCAGGGAGCACTGTATGATGTTGGTCGTAGTACTGTTACATAGTGCATGAGTCACTACTAAATTTAGTGTGTCTGTGTGCATGTGTGTGTGTGTGTGTGTGTGTTTGTGTGTGTGTGTGTGCAAAACAATGAATACTCACAAAATGCCCATCCTTGATGGCTTTCACCATGTTTGTGCTATTGTCGGTAACAAAAAAGCAGCTTTTAAACTGGTGTTAACACCAGTCCAAGGCCGTAACATGTCTTCCAGGAACATAAGAATATTATGTGCTCTGTGGTCTTCCTCTATCAGTCTGACTTTCAGCAGAGCTGACCTACTGAGACTACAAGATTGTGGGGGGCCAAGGGTGAACCACAAGGTGATGCATTGGAAATAGCTGTAGCAGGGTGTTGCACACACTAGTGTGCAGCTAAGGAGAGACAGGCATGCAGGGAGCTGTTGCTAGTCCAGATATCTGATGTGCAGTGAAAAACACCACCAACAGCCTCTGCAAGCAGAGCAGCAACAGCAGATCACACACCATCACAGAGTCGTGGCAATACACTTCAAGAAAATGTAGTATGAGATGGTATCTGATAACATGGGTGCAAATAGTTGCAAAACCGTCACAAGCCAGTATCTTCCACAACTGACATAGGCTGGAGATCCAACGCCATCATCTCAGCAATCAGCTGTGTGAGTTGCTGTGCTGTTGGATGTGAGGCATGATACTTTGTGAATGCATGCAGAGCATCTATTATTGGAAATGCCACGGGAGACATCGATGTGGACCACTTCAACGAACGGTGGTGTGCGAAGTGCTGATGATGGTCTCTGCCTTGTAGTATCACTGGAGTCAGAAGTGATCAGAGTAGAGGGACTCTGTGTTGGTGAGGGGAAGGAGTGCCATGACCACTGGATTGTTCAAAATCAGATCTGTCAGTACCACCACCACCACTGCCTATAGTACATGCCCTTCCACTGGAGGGATTTGGTCTTGGTGAATCCAAGGGTCTGAATCCAGACCCAAATGAGCTTCAGTGCAGTTGAGAGTGCTTAAGCTTCAAGTGGTTCTGTAATGATGTTGTGGTTAAGTTAGAGAGTGATTTCCCTTGGCTTATAGTGGTGTTGCAAAAGGAACAGACTGCCTTGCTTGTGTCCTCCTTTAACACTGTGAAATGCAGCCACACAGCACTTTTAACACTGCAGCGTGCCAGAGTTGAATAAGGCCCTGTCCCATTTGTTATGCAGAAAGAGCTAAATGCAAGTATCTTTCTAGCCTCTTCTTTTCTGTCTCTTCTCTGGTTGCGCAACCACAATTTTCTTGTGAGACCTAGGAGTTGATCACTCTGACGGTTTCACAATTCTCCACCTCTCATTGTCTTTCTGCCTTCCCTTGCTATTTTTGTTGTTTCTTCCCTCTTTGCATATCTGCAGTTATAAAAAAAATATATGTGAATCTATGTAAAACTGTATATGAAACTGGGACCCCTTTGTTTAAAACTGTGTATAGTTATACTCTTGAAAATGTCTGCAAAGCTGTTTGGAACTGATGGGGTTAACCTTAGATGCAGTTTTTAAGTCCTTTTGCAGAGTTGTAAACAAGAGCAGTTCTGCGTCACTATGTTCTTTTTGCTGCACTTGCATTGAAACTTAAATGAATATTCTGTGAGAAGCAGGATCTCTTAACAAGTTCCCAGACAAAGACTTACAAAAAGAGCAGCAAAGCGTTTGCTAGAAAGACGAGGAGAGTGAGAGACTGAGAGACGGAAACTTGGAATTAAAAGAAACACTCAGTAGAACGGACTTTGTTTTTTCTGCACTGCCTTTGTAAATAGTTATATTGAACAAATTTTTATTTTTTATTTTGCTGTTGTTATGAACAATGAAACACTCATTGCAAACTGCTCCTGGTCATCCTATGCTTCTTGACCTGTGCCTCGATGCCATGTAATTACCAGTGATTCTGCTAGCATCACATCCTCCAGTTCTTTTTCCAGCAGATGTGCCTTGTCTTGTCCTGAAGTTCTTGCCCTGTGACCATTGCCCTGATGGTGCTTGCCAATGCTGTCATCTCTTGGCTGTCCTTCAGTCTGTGACGGAGCCTGCTGAAGAACATAGAAACATAGAATTTGACAGCAGATAAGGACCGTTTGGCCCGCCCAGTCTGCCCATTTCCCTACCTAATGGTTAAGCTGCAGATCCTAGCTAACCAACAACCTACTTCTTCCAACTCCACCCCCTAGAATTGCTTTATGCTTGTCCCATGCATTCTTGAATTCCACCACTGTTTTTGACTCCACAACCACCTCAGGAAGGTTGTTCCATGCATCCACAACCCTCTCCATGAAAAATACTTCCTCATATTACCTCTGAGCCGTCCCCCCCAGCTTCTGAGTATTTCTCTCCACATGGTCAATTGCATAGTGACATGTCATCTTCTTCATCAGAGGTACATGTGAGTGACTTTAAAGATGAGGCAGAGTACGCTATGTATCTTGAAGGCAGAGAAATAAAATGGTAATCATTAACATTAGTGTTGCTTGTTTGGTCTTCTTGGAATAACGAATTCTGGACAACTACCCCAACTCTGGGTATCCCTATTTATGTTGTCTTGCACCTGTGCAAGAAACATGTTGCGTTAACTTTGGAATAGCAGGTTTTGGA
The DNA here is from genome assembly GCA_016271365.2 of Neoceratodus forsteri. Lineage (NCBI taxonomy): Eukaryota > Metazoa > Chordata > Ceratodontiformes > Ceratodontidae > Neoceratodus > Neoceratodus forsteri. The sequence continues at coordinate 413,921,876 of CM057455.1, read as the reverse complement.
GGTGCGGTCCTGTTGTGGCCCGTGGCACCAGTGCTTTTTGGGTCTGGGCTTTGTGGCATGAATTAGATTGCAAGCTGTCTATGACAACAGTACAAAAGCGTGTCCACCACCATGAAAGGTTTTAGCCGCTGCAGTGAGGGAGCTCCACCTCATTGCAGGGCATGCCTTTCCTGGTGTAAGTTTCAGTGCACCATGGCAGTGGCTGTGCCATCCACCTTGCACAGCCCCCAAAAAAGCCAACTTAGGGGGTGCCCAATCCCCCTGTCAGCATCATCATGCCTCCCTCCCCAGTTCATCCGCCGATGGGGGAGCCCAATTCCCATTGGCTACAGTCCCCCCCTGAAAAGAAAAACATGCAGCTGACACGCTGGGAGCCCACTCCAGTGTGTCAAATGTACCTGTTAAAAAAAAAAAAAAAAAAAAAAAAACCTTCCGGCAATGTTTTTTTTTTTACCCTTTAAAGTAGAAAATGGTTCTTTGCTGTCTGCAGCCCCTTACCCCCAACCCGCTCCCACCCACTGTGTACCCCACCTCCCCACACACACACCCTTGCCCTATACTTAACTCCGGAGCCTGGCGCAATGATCTTCGGTTGACCAGGAACATGTCTGCACTCTGAGCTAAAAACCTTTTTATTTTTAAAAGCATTTAAAGACTGATTTTACTATTAATATTTTGTGTATTATGTAATGTTGCTATTGTACAGCGCTTTGGTTTTTGAAAAGCGCTTATAAATGAACTTTTACTTACTTTACTTTCTTCAAAGCTGACCGCGAATTGAAGAAATTCCAGTAAGCTGTATAATGGCATAAATAGGAGTTTTCCAACTTTGGTGCATATCTTGCCCATTTTGGGAATTTTGCCACCAAATTTTCAACATGGGGTTATTGGGACCCCTCCTCATGAATTCAGTTATGTCATGGCGTTATTCGGTCCCTAAAAGTGATTTTGCGGTCACTGCGTGGTATCACCCTTCAGGACTGGTTAACGAACAGACAGTGCCACTGTTCATGAGGTGGGCTCTCAAAAAGCCTATGTTGCAAATTTGGTGAGAAAAATAAAAACAATGACAGTTTTACAAGCATGCGTTGCGCAGTTTCCACTCACGCTCACAACTTCGCGAAGCTTCAGTATTTTCACTCCAGATTATCAACATTGGCATTTTCCAGACCTCCTTATGAACAGTACAGCTGTCATTTTTCACATCATGCCTGAAATGTGTTTTCACACTTTCGGCGCAGAATAGCGTGGTTGCTGTGGGAAATCAGTGTTCGGGACAAAGTAAGAAAATCACAGTGACACTGTTCATGAGCAGAGGTCCTGAAATGCATATGTTTAAGTTTGGTGACAAAAGTCCATTAAATGACTGTGCTATGAGTGTGCATTGTGCAGTTTTCATGCACCCTCATAACTTCACAAATTTGCAATATTTTCACTCTAGATTTTCAACATTGGCATTTTTTCACACCTCCTTATGAACATTACCGCTATCATTTTTGACATCCTAGCCAAACTGTGTTATCGCACTTCCCGCACAGAATAGCGTGGTCGCTGTGGGAAATCCATGTTTGGGACAAATTAAGAAAATCACAGTGACTCTGTTCATGAGCAGAGGTCCTAAAATGCCTATGTTGAAAATTAGGTGACAAACATCCATAAAATGATTGTTTTACAAGCGTGCGTTGTGCAGTTTCCACGCTCGCTTGTAACTTCGATAATTTTTAATATTTGTACTCCAGATTTTCACCATTGCCATTTTTTCACACCTCCTTATGAACAGTATAGCTTTCATTTCACACATCCTACCTGAACTATGTTTTTGCGCATCCGGTGCGCAGTGGCGCAGTCGCTGTAGAAAAACAATGTTCAGAACAGAGTAAGAAAATCACAGTAACACTGTTCACGAGCAAAGGTCCCAAAATGCCTATGTTGAAAATTTAGTGAAATCATTCCATAAAATGACTATGTTACAAGCGTGCATTGCGCAGTGCCCATGCACAGTCGTAAGTTTGAGAATTTGTAATATTTTCACTCCAGATTTTCAACATTGTCATTTTTGCACACCTTCTTATGAACAGTTCAGCTGTCATTCATCACATCCTGCCTGAAATGTAGTTTTGCACATCTGGCACACAATCACACAGTCACTGTGGGAAATCAACTTTTGGGTAGATTAAGATAATCATAGTGCCACTGTTCATGAGCAGAGATCCCAAAATGGCTATGTTAAAAATTTGGTGAAATAATTCCATTAAATGACTATGTTATGAGCGTGTGATGTGCAGTTTTCATACACGCTAGTAACTTTGAGAATGTTTAATATTTTCACTCCAGATTTCCCACATTGCCATCTCTTCACACCTCCTTATCAGTGGTGCAGCTGACACTTTCATGTGGTGCAGAATGGCACGGTCACTGTGGAAATCAACATTTGAGACAGATTAACAAAATCACAGGGGCACTGTTCATGAACAGAGGTCCCAAATGCTTTCAAGAGTGGAGTCCCAAAAAGGCCATGTTTTAAAATTTGCAGTGCAAATACCAACACACACCCAGGGCATTAGGGTTTCTAACCATTACATCTCTCCCTGTACAGACTAACAGGCATCAGGGGGTGTCTTTGGATTGTGTGCTGTACTGCTCATGCCATTGGTCCTCCATCTCCACCCTGCAGCCACTGACAGGCATCAACATGTGCCTTGGACTCTTCAGCCCCAAAGTTCAACCCATTCTCCTATGCTGTGCCCATCTCAACATACTTCCTTATGAAATGGGGTGAGCATAAGGCCAGATGACCCCAAGGAACAACGCGACACTTGTCAGACTCTGCAGGGCAGGGTGAGGTGAAATAGCATGAGCATTACGGCCAGTGACCCAAACACACACCCCAATGCCTGTCACTCTCTGCAGGGTGGGGTGGAGCTGATGTCGGTTCTATATTTCACTGCTACTTCTATTATGTGTCTCTCTAACTCCTGCACTACCAATGCTAAAACCAGCAAGACAACATTCGGCATTGACAAATGCTTGTTTGTTCTTTCTCAGTTCTAGTATGCAATTGGTCCACATGTTTTTTCACTCTCCTCTGGTTAGTCAGTCAAACACTATAGACAACATTTCCAAACTTTTTTTCCAGCACGCCTTCTATCCATCTCTTCAGGCCTGCATATATCCTGACCCACACAAGATCATTGGGTTTGGAGGATCTGGTCTTAGGAAGCATTTCAGTTACTGACTTATAGCCTAGAGAGTGAAGAGGATCCAACTGAGTTAGAATGTGATGTCCAAACAACAATTCTGCAAGGGATATTCCCATGCCACAATGTGGTGGTGTTTGATACATCGAAGAAAGTCCAAAAGGGCTATATGCATTGCCATCGGTGTAGTAGGATTAGCTTTGTCCATACTCTTTTTAAAAGTCTGAACCAGGCATTCCACTTCACCATTTGAACTTGGATGCTAGGGAGATGAGAAAATATGGTCGGATACCACATTGCTCGTAAAATGCTTGGAATTTAACAGATGTGAACTGTGGCCCGTTATCTGAGACAATCACTTGCGGAAAACCATGGGTAGCAAAAATAGATTTTAGCACTTTTATGGTACTCTCAGTAGTTGTCAAAGATATTTGATAAATTTCTGGCCATTTACTATAAGCATCAATTAAGAGTGACCACGTGGAATTTAAATAGGGTCCCGCGAAATCAATATGCAACCTTTGCCAGGGTTTTTCAGGATGTTCCCAAAGGTGAACCGAGCTCTTGCCAGATTTCCTATCGATATAGCACAATCTTCACATCTTTGCACAACCTGGCATATGTCTCTGTCAATGGAAGGCCACCATATGTGAAGTCTGGCCAGGGATTTCATTTTAGCAATGCCTGGATGGTCCGCATGCAAAAGAGTCAACACATTGGAGTGGTAACATTGGGGTACTATGACACACAATCCTCACAGAAGACACCTCTCAGCAATGGACAACTGCTGTCTCTTTGTATAGTAGGGTAGGGTAGTAGTGCAGCCGAACAAATAGTGCCTTGCGGCCAACCCTCAAGCGTATACTGATACACTTGTTTCAAAATTACACCTTGACTAGTCACTTTTGCAATGTCCTTGGCTAGTACTGGAAGCTGATCTAACTGTTGTAACTCCATTGCACGCACAACAGTAGAGTCCTCCATATCTTTAAATTGCACTGGAAAACTATCTGGCCCCACTTGGCAAACTAATGGCTCCTCTTTAACTCCCACATTGAACTCCATTTCTCTGGATTTTGGTAACCTCAACAAGGCATCCACATTTCCATGATGGTCCGTTGGTTGGTATGTAACCTCAAAATTATAGGCAGACAAAATTAATGCCCACCATTGAAGTCTGCTAGCAGCTATCTCTGTAATTCTTTTCCTGGACTGAAAATTGTCACTAGTGGCTTATGATCCATCTTCAGGTGAAACTTGCGACCTAGCAAGTATTGGTGAAATTTCTGGCTGCCACACACAATCGCTAATGGCTCTCTCTGAATCTGAGCATAATTAATTTCAGCTGCAATGAGTTTGCATGAAGAATGGGCTATCGGCTTCTCCACTCCTTCTAGATGTGTATGGGAAAGGACAGATCCTATACCCACAGAAGTAGCATCACAGGCCAATGTGATAGGTAAGTTAGGGTCATACTAACATACTAAAATGCCAGCAGAATAGGCCTAATGGTCTTTCGTGTCTGCTCGTTTGGTCAGCCCCCACCCTGGGTGCTGACCTTGCTGTCCCCCTCGCCTTCTCTGGCTTCTCCCTTCCCAGTTCTGGATATTCTTGCTGCATTGGATTTTGCTTCCTGAATCCTTCCCCTGTACCTGTCCCACCCCCTCTTGAACCCCTCCACTGTCTCTGCCTCCACCAGCCCCCTAGGTAGTGCATTCCATGGCTCCACCACCCTCTCAGTGAAGTAGCACCTCCTCCTTTCTCCCCTGAATCTTCCCCCTCCAGCTTCCACCCATGCCTCTAGTGGCCCTTCCTCCTTCCTTCAAGCACCCTGACTGTTCCTCCCTAGTTACCTCTTCATGTACTGAGACCTCTATCATGTCCCCCGGTCCTTCTCTCTTCCAATATGTACATATTTAGCTCTTGAGCCTCTCCTCATAGGTCCTGTCCCCAAGCCCCAAATCATTTTGGTTGCCCTCTCTGGACCCTCTCCAGGAGGTTAATGTCCCTCTTTAAGTGTGGCCTCCAAAACTGCACGCAGTACTCCAGGTGCGCCTCACCAAGCAGTTATACAGAGGGAGTATCACTTCCCTCCTTCTGGAGGTGATCCCTCTAGTGATGCATCCCAGCATCCTGTTGGCCTTGGCTGCTGCCCTCCTACAAGTCTCAGAGTTGTTCATCTTGACATCCACCACCACCCCAGGTCCCTCTCAGCCATTGAGACTTGTAGTATTCCCCACAGGGTGTACACTTGGCCTGGGTTTCTGGCCCCAGGTGGAGTACCTTGCATTTCCTGCATTGAACCTCAGCTTCCACTTTAGACCATCTTTCCAGAGCCTCCAGGTCCCCTGCAGGGCCACCCTCCCTCCTCCCCATCCACCACTGCCCCCAGTTTCGAGGTCATCTGCAAAGACTCATCTCATTCTGATTCCTGTCCTTATGTCAGATCGTGGGCGTTGAACAGAAGGGGCCCAAGAACTGATCCTGTGGGACCCCACTAATGACCCTCCTTGGGGATGAGACTATCCCACCAACTACGACCCTCTGGGTCCGGTCCTGGAGCCAATTGCCTATCCATCTGATCATCTGGTTTCCCACCCCCATTTCTCCTAGCTTATTCAACAGGCCCACGTGAGGAACAGAGTCAAATGCCTTGCTGAAGTCTAGAAAGAGGACATCCACTGGTCTACCCAGGTCCAAGGCACTTGTCACCCAGTCATAGAACTCCACCAGGTTTGTCTGACACGAGTTCCCTGGGATGAATCCATGCTGTCTATCGTCCAGGCACCCTGACTATCCAGGTCCCCCTAGCCTCTCCTTGACAATGCCCTCCATCACCTTGCCCACCACCGATGTCAGGCTGACAGGCCTGTAGTTCCCTCCAGCTCCCTTGATCCCCTTGTGGATAGGCACTACATCGCCACCTTCCAGTGTTGGGGCACCCACCCTGTCCTCAGAGATGGTGAAAAGCTCTGCCAGGGGTTTCCCAGGACATCTGCAAGTTCCTTCAACACTCTAGGATGTAATTTATCCAGCCCGGTGCTTTCTCCGTCTTAAGGGAGCTGAGGCTTCCCTCACTCTCTCTGCTGTGATTTCCACTTCTGGTACCTCTTCTCCTGCTTAGCCTCCCCCACCTGCCAGTGATGCCCCCCTCCCAGACCTGCCGATCGGTAGGGTCCCCCTCTCATATCTCTGTCTCCTCCCATGTATGATGCAGCATCCCCATTTTCCCTGGTGAAAACTGAGGTGAAGTACTCATTTAGTACCTCACCTGCTCCCCTGGGTCTTGTGCCCATCTCTCCCTGATTTAATCCTGCTAATCTGCCCTTCACCCTTCATCTTTCCCAATGTATCTAAAGAACCCTTTTCCCTCTCCTAATTTCCTGGCGGGTTCTGCTCCTTCCTTGCCTTAGCCGCCCTCACCACTCTAGTGGTCCTTCTAGCCATCAGCTCGTACTCCCTCGATCCCTTTCACTCCTTGAGCACTTGAATTTCTTATAGGCTGCTTTCTTTCCCGCACCACCTCCTGGACCTCCCTGGTCCACCAACAGGTTTTTGGGCCCTACCGCATTTTGTCTTACTCTTGCACAGGTGCTGGTAGCATCCTGCACCCCTCTCCTGATGATTTCCACCTACTATTAGCGTCCCATGTCTGACCCAATCCCATCCAAATGCTCCTTAGGATCCTTCCCATTTCCTTAAAATCCGCCCCTGAAGTCAGTCACTTCCGTCTTTGTGCAGCCTTCTACCCTCCTAGTTCCAGGCAGAACCAGACCATGGCATGGTCACTCCCCCCAATGGGTCCCTTACTCCAGGCCCCCAATCTGGTCACTGTCTGCAGGACCACATCCAGTACCGATGCCTCCTGGTGGTTCCCTCACCTGCTGAGTTAGGAGCGTCTTGAAAGACATCCAACAACCTCTGTTCCTGGTCACAGAGGATGTCATAGTCTCCCAGTCTGTTCCTGGCATGTTTAGGTCCCCTAACACCACCACCTTTCCTCTGCCCAGTCTGCAGTGTCTCTAACATCTGCCACCAGACTGTCCTCCAGCTCCTCCGCCAGGCAGGGGTCTATACACCACTCCTATTTTACTCTCTTGCCCCCTTGTTATCAAGGTGACCAAATCGCCTCACGGTTCCCTCCGCCTCCTCTACTCCCCTATGCCAATGCAGTTTTTGACTATCATAGCTACCCCTCCTCCCTTCCTCCCCCTGTCCTTCCTGAACATGGGTAACCCTCCAGGTTCAGGTCCCAGTCATGTCTTGCAGTGGCCCAAGTCTCAGTGACCGCTGCCACATCCACTGCTCCCTCAGTTAACATCACCTGGAGCTCAGGCATTTTATTGCCCAAGCTCCTGGCATTTAGCAGGACTACCTTCCACCCTTTCCCTATAGTTCCATTTCCCCTGCTCGTGTTCCCATGGGGATTCTGTTTCCTCCTGGTCTGCACTTTGCCAGTTGGCCTTTTCCTGCAATCCTCCTGGTCCCCAGGGGGGTGGAGACAGAGTCCGTCCTTTATCGGCACCCCCTTGACAGCCTTTTCTCCCATCCCACCCCCCTTCACAAGTTTAAACCCCACTTTTCACCAATGAACTCCTCTATTTTCAACTTAAGGATTCCCCTCCCCTCCAAATTGAGATGTAGTCTATCTCTAGCATACAACTTCTTATCCTCCCAGGTCTCCCCCAATCCCGATCAACCCTACCCTGGCCTCACACCACTCCCTGAGCCACTGGTTTATCTCCTAATTTTCCTTTTGTGTTCCCCACTAGCCCTCGGCACTGGCAGGATTTCTGAGAAGGAAACTGTGCATCCTATGTCATGACAGACCCTGCCGAGCTCCCTGAATCTTGCCTGTATCTCTAGCTCGCTATTTCCCTCAATGTCATTTGTACCCAGGTGGACCAGTATTTCTGGGGAACCCCCACAGTCCTTTGCCAGCTGATATACCTCGTGCTTAGCCCTGTGCACCGTTAGTCCAGGGAAGCATCTTGTTCTAACTGGCCAGGCTTCTCCCTCCCTATCCCATTTGATACCCTGATCATAGAATCCCCCAGCAGGAGCACTCTGACCACTCCTTTTCCTCCATTCCCCTTCCATGTCCCTCATCCTTTCTACTGGCCCTCCACCCAGCTGGCTCCTTGTTCCTCCCCTATCTGGGTGCCATGTCACCCCTCCTTATTTACCATAGCCACTCTCTCCCTCAATCCTATCCTCTCCTCCTCCTGAGTATCCTTCTGTACCTTGCTAATTCCCCCCTCACTGCTCGCAACTGGTCCTTCTCCCCCATCTGCTAAACTAGCCTGGCTTGTCCTCCCTTCCTTCCTGTCTCCATTTAGTTCCTCCTTGCTCGTCGTTCTCCCCTGGCCTAAACCCTCAGCTCCCTTTACTGAATCCTCCTTGTACCTCTGGTCCTTCTCCTTTACCTTTCCTCCCAACTGGTCCTTCTCCTTGCACTTTCCTCCCTCTTCCCCCTGCCCCTCCTGCTCTGATTCACTGCTCCCCCCATTCTCCTGCATTCCAGGTCCCCCCCCTGTTCTTCCTGCTATCTGGCCCCTGCCTCCCACTCCCACACCCTTTCCGTCTCTAACCACCTCTGTCATGGCTACATCACCCCCCTCATCCTTGAGCAGAAGAAGAGAATTGAAGCGGTTACTGAGTATAAGGTCTGATCCACCTCCCCGCCTTGCTTCCTTCTGTCCAGCCCTGGCCATCTGCCTACTTCCCTGAGAACGTTGTCCCTCCGTCCCCCCTTTGTGAGGGTCCCCAGTTACCTGCCTGCTTCCTTGGTAGTGTCCTTTTGGACCCCCTCTGCCAGGGTCCCTATGTGACTCCTGAGTATTCTCCTGCACTCCTTTCCCTATACCCCCACCCCCAGTGCTTGGTGCAACCCTGTGGAGATTTCCAGCCCCTTCCCCAACCATACCACCCCTTCCCCAGCTTTCCCTCATCCCCGCAACCTCCTCCCTAAGCTGTGCTAGCTGGTAGCATACTGGGCAACCACCAAACTTCCAAGCTCAGTCCAGTATCATGGCTGCTCCACACCCGTGCACCCCACCACCCTCCCAAAGATGCCGGCCCTAATGATGTGTGGTTCCATCCCTTCAAATAGGTTTCCTTGGGTGAGCCACCAGGTTCCCCCTAGTCCAAGATACCCTACTGCCTAATCAGGTCACCACTAATCTTAGAGACAGTCCACTGTACACCAGTAACTCTGTTACTAGGTGCAGTACAACACATTAAACTTATAAGGAAATGAACAACTCCTAAGCTCCTCTCTCCCAGCCTTTAAATCCAACCCCAGTGGCTAGAACTACAGAGCTGCACCAGCAGCCTTTTCCTCAATTGCAGGGCAGGTGTTCCCTATAAATTTGTAGACTTCTGGGGAGGAGGGGTGGGAAGGCGGGTTTGGGCAGACACCTGACAAGAGAGAGTGTATCAGCCCTGTGTCTCCCCTCCAAGCCCTGCAGCCAAAGAACCAGGCCCAAGCAAATCCCACCAAATAGGTTTGAAATCAGAAGGAATTAAATTGTTTACATCGGTTAGAGAGAGCTTGATGGCTAGAACTGCCTTGCTGTGGCCCTTGGTCCACTTCCACAGAGTACCCTTATGTAACAGTTCATTTAGGATAGCACATTTAGTGGCTTAGCTAGGTATGAAATGGTCATAGTAGCGCACCATACCCAAGAATGAGCGTAACTCTGAAACATTCTGCAGTTCAGACATGTGCACAATGCCTTCCACCTTTTCATCATTCAGACGAATTCCATCTTTGTCAATAGTATGACCTACGTATGTGAAACTTGGTTGACAAAATTGGAATTTTTCTCTCCTAAGTCTGAATCCACTCTGTTGCAATCTCTCTAAAGGATTTTGTAAGTTAAGTTAATGTCCTGCTTCTGTCTTGCCCGAGACAATGATGTCATCCAAATAACAAGCAACACCTGGTATGTCACCCACCGTTTGCTCAATCACTTTTTGAAAAATATGAGGTGCAGAACTAAGGCCAAAACATAACTGTTTGTACTTGTACAGTCCTTGGTGTGTATTAATCACTACCAATTTCTGAGAGTCTGTATCCAATTCCACTTGAAGGTAGGCATCAATGAAGTCCAGTTTAGAGAACACCACACCACCATTCAGTTTATGAAAACATTCCTCTGGTAAGGGTAAAGGAAATTCATCTGTGCTAAGTACTGGATTAAGTGTCACCTTAATATTTCCACATATTCGAACCTTACCGCCTGATTTAGATTCCACCACAATTGGAGTCTCCCAATCTGAACTTGAAACCTTTTCCAGCACACCCACTTTTTGCAGTCTGTTCAATTCTGCCCCAACAACCAGTTTAAAGGTAAAAGGGAGCTTTTGTGGTTTACAAAACTTAGGGACTGCATTAGGCTTTGTAACTAGCTTGGCTTTAGCTGTTGTGCAACATCACAGGCCTTTCCACAACTTTGGATACATGTGTAAAATCTCCCCAAGCTTGGGTGGATTACCACTTTGTGGTACCTGGACAGCAGCAAGTAGGCCAAAATCTGCTGGATCAACATGAATGTTTAGAAGAGTCTGGGCATCTCTGCCCAAGATGTTGACACCCTTTTTTGTAACCAGAAAAGTTAAAGGTGTACCAGGAGAATCAGTCCTGTGTACTAACGTGGTAAATGAGCCCAGTGGCTGAATTGGTTGCTCTTCAAATGCATGCAGCAACTTATTACAAGGAGACAATGGTGGCTTATCCAGATCAGACCACGTTTGATGTTTAATAAAAGTAACTGGAGAAGCAGAGTCTACCATTAAACGCAACTGATGCCTCAACTGTGGCAGCTGAAGTAACACATAGAACGGAGGAACATCTTTAGCCTACCTTTATGGTGCGATAGAACCATTGCACTGTCTGGGCTTTCTGAACCAACTACTGCAGTTCTCCTGCTCCTGCAAACCTTAGCAATATGCCCCTGAGATTTACATGCATGACACTGAAATTCTCTGAATTTGCCCTGGTCCCTTCTATGCTGAGACAACCCACATGATGTACATTTGTACTGACCATGCAGTTTGGGTGGAGTGGTTGAATTTTTCTTTGAAAACAGTGGCTTAGGCTTAGGGCTGAGCTTCTTTCAATTTGGGGTTTACTGCAGCTACTTGTACCTCATTTTTAGTGTCCATCTTAGCATGTGCTTCATTTTCTGCAGCCTCATACATTTGTGCCAGCTGTAAAAGTTTCTCAGTAGACTTCTTGACACTTACAGAAAGTAATTGTTGAATACGATGTTCATTATTCAACCTCATAACAAATTTATCAGCTAGATTAGATTCAAGATGATCCCTGCTCCACTCACATGTGAGAATTAAGCGTTTGATCACAGCCAAATAAGATTGTAATGACGGACCTGGTTTCTGATGGTAACTGTAGAATTTAGAACGTTCAGCCCTTGGAAAAGCTGTTACACTGTATTGTGCATTCAATTTAGCCTTTAGCTCTTGATATGACAAATCCTCCGACCAATCCGGTGCACACAGACTGCATAAAAGTTTGAAGATTTCTCTCCTCAAGAAAGTACAAAAAGTAGCTCAAATAAGCTTATCCTGTTGCTCAACATTTGCAGCTTGTATGGCAGGATTAAGTAATAACCACTGATCAAACCATCAGGACCATGTATCCCAGTCTGTTCCTGTAAACATTTTAAAGCTGGCTGACGTTGCCATGATATTGTACAGTTCCAAATTGCTTACTTGCCTCCAATGCAGAAAGTCACACAATGGCATAATTCAGTAAGCTGGAGCTATCAGAATGTCCACCATCTGTCGTTGTCAGTTTGCTGAGTTTGGTGGCCAAAAATAAGTATCTTATATACACAAGAGTCTTGGTAGTAAGAAAGCCACACCATACTGAAATCTAGACCTTCTCTGTTTACTTCCATTCAGCAGTACATATAAGAGGAAACTGATCTCAACACACAGGCACAGTTATAGGAAGTACATTCTCTTAAAGCTGTACTGTCTCTAACATTTCTTAAAGTTATACTACACATAACACTTTCATGGCTTATTACTTACCTGTAACATCCAAGATTTCAACAGGACAAGATAGTGTGCTAACTTTAGCTACCTATTATGTTCAAGTTTTTGGGAAAGATATTCATAACCATATAAACATAAGAATATAGTAAATGCTAGATAAAAAAACACAGAGGTTCCATCCTGTTTGTTTCCTACCACCCAGACAGTACCAGCATTCAATATTATGAGAATAGATGTCATCATCATTTAATGGGAAGTGTTGCCAATAAATTGTATTGTCTTTGGAACTATGAAGCAGAAACCCCTGAGTTAGGGAAACCTCTGTAGGATCAGCATTGACAGATCTGCCTTTTACTGCCAGGCATACTAATTTGTGTGGCAAAACAAAAGGGCTGCACAGGAGTGGCAGTGGGGCACCCAATAAGAGAGAGTCAAAGGCGAAAGTAAAAATCGGCACCACTCACCAGTATATATAAAAATCTCAAGCTTGGATGCAACACTTACACCAATTTTATTATCAGCTCCAGACAGATGAGACACTCAGTCGGAGTGTATCTGTAGGCAGGCTGTCTCAATGATTTGTACACATGAGCTTTGTCAACAGACAATTTGTTTGTAAGCCAAATGATCTTCCCTGTATCAGTCATCACAATCCATCATTGGTGGGTTCAAGCCGAAGGTGCAGGACCCTGCGGGAGACTTTTGTGCTTTAAGAAAATGCTTTACTGCTCGGGTGGGGGGTTGACTTTGGAGATGCGCTGACCCTCAAGTCAGACGCATTGCATGGCACTCAAGAGCTGGCCAGCAACCGTTGTTGTTCCCTCCATTACCTCAGTTCTGCTCTTCCTGCCATCAAGGCTGCAGGTGCTCTGTGAGACAGTGATACATTAAAAAATGAACTGCGTCACTACCCATGTTTGTAATTTCTGGTCACTCAAAAGTTACTCAACTGGCCCAGTGGCACTGAGGGTTGAGGCACTGGATGTCACATGTGGCCTGGGTTCGGGAACAGACTTGGGCCATTTGGGAGTTGGCCAGGGAGAGGTAAGGCTTGAGCATCCGGAGGACTGCTCTTCTTTCTAGGGGAGTGGGGATAGCACTGTGTGCTGTCAACTGACACCTAGTGGTGGCTAGGTATCAGTGCAGATTCAAGCAGAAGGAGATAACCCATGTCCAGGGTTACTGGCTGCCTCCACAGAGGTGGAAACAGCATCCTTCTGCCCATTGCCCGGGGTTATAGGGTGCTGGAGGAAAAGTGGAGAGAAAACCTGGATCTGGCAGGATCTGTGATGGCCCTGATCACTCCTGTGCAGTGGCCCCCAATTCTGGATTGCTGTTCCGGGAGGGGGAGGCACACCGGCACTCTTCACCCTGGCCCCACCATGGGGGAATTTTGGGGGCGGCTAAGCAGGAGCGGTCAGCAGAGCCAGGGGATGTACCTCTCCAAGGGAGAGGTCGCAGCACCTATCGGGTCCACAGAGGTAGAGAAACAAGTTTAATAAAAATAAAAAAGTTACTCAGCGTTGTACTTTGATGCCATTTTTAGCTTCAGTTAACTTTTCATCTCTGGTTTAGTCAATGTCGAGTCTTTCACTTCATTTTAATTTCTGTTGGTGTGGTCAGAACCATGTCAGGTTCAGAGCATAAAAGTTTGAAGGTGGGGACTTCCCCCATGTGTCGGAGCCCCTGTGGAAGTCAGTTCACCATAATAGACATGCATGACCAATGCTTCACTTTCCCAGGGCACAACCATGACATTGACCGTTGCGACACTTGCTTCAATATGGACTACCGCACCCTTGAACTCCTCATGGTGAGATTGGGATGCAACCCCCAACCTTCGGCAGCAAGCATTGAATGAGGGAAGCTAAGGTAAGGACCTTGGGCCTGTCCCCTGGGCCTCCCCCGCTGCTACACACACCGGGGAGAGCAGGCCACCATGGACTGACATCCTGCTGAGTTCAGGTGTCTGGGTAAGCGATTGGAGGAGCTGTCAACCTCCTCTGGGAGGTTGGTTCCTGACCACTCCAGGCTCTGTTCCCCTTAAGGGATCCGGATGGCCCCAGTGTCAAGGCCTCAGCAACACACAGGGCCTGCACCGGTGGTCCCTTCGAGTGTTTTGGAGAGTGTAGCTTTGGCTCCTGACACTGATTCCAGTGTTGGTGAGTGAGGCCGGCCCTCTGATGCTGCAGAGTCCCTTCCAGAACCACCCTTGGTGCCGGGACAGGCTGGGTGACTGGGATTGCCTCTCTTGGGGTCTCCATAGTCTCTTCCTCAGATTCAGAGAATGACCTGGAGGACTCAGAATAGCAACCCAGCTATCCAGAGCAATCGTCCCTGGACTCCATTTTAAAACTTCTTCAGTGGGATCAGGACTTGAATTTGATACCATGTGCTGCGCCACCCTTTTCTTTGCTGGCGCCATGGTCAGTGCTACAGAGGACTCTGGCACCATCCTCAGTGCCATTTCGGTGGCAATGCTGCTTGCAGCATTATGCCCAATGACAGTACCGCAGGCAGTGTTGATGATGGTGCTGCTGTCAGTGCCACACCTGATGATGGTGCCACCATTGGCACCATACCCTGTGTCGGTGCCGCAGTCAGTGTCATTTCAGTGGTCAGTGCCGTGGTCGGCGCCATCCCCAATGTCAGTGCCGCCTCTCATATTGATGCCGAGGTTAGTGTCAGTGTTGCATCTGATGATGGTACAGAGATCAGTGCCATGATTGGCCTCAGTGCCATTTTTGGTGCCACCTTTGGAGACAGTGCTGCCTCAGGGCCTGTTTCTGAGCAGGAGGTGAATTTGGGCTCTGGGTTTCTGTTGGGTGCTGCCGCGGAGTTAGGGGGTCAGAGGCCAACCCTGGTGCCTGCTTCTCTCTCCCATTGTCCTTAAGATCAGTTGCCATTGGGAGGCCTAGTTCAAGAGGCAATTCTCTGTCTTCTCCTCTGGGGGCTGAGGGGACCATTCCACACCTACTTTGCACATCAGAGCGGAGTAGGAGTGCTATTCCAAGCATTCCTTCCCCCCTCAGAGGATGGAGCCCTGCAATGGGTGGGACAGGACCACCCTGTTGGGCTCACTGGGCTCCGGTCTCCCCACCAGGGGTCTTTTCCCTTTGGGCTTCCCCCTGCTGGCTTGGGGATGGTCAAGCAGCAGGTAGAGTCTGGGCAGCACACCCCCCTCATAGTATATGGTCCCCCGCTAGTGCCTACAGCCTGGACAGGGAACCTTTGCCCTCCCTGCAACCCCCACATTCTCCCAGGTCTCTTGTGGCCCCTTACCTGGGAGCAGTATAGGGCCAGGGTGAGTGTTTTTCCAACATTCTACAGGGCCATGGATGAGCTGGTCTTTATTTCTCCTCATACGCCTCCATTGTTCCCTTTATGGAGCCCTCTTGCTTCATCGGTTTCCTCCTCTGAGGAAAAGGACTCCCCGTCATACTGGTCATCTGATACTGACTTCACAGAGTATCAGCGGTTCCTGGTGACAATGCTGAAGGAGCACAATTTAACTCCAGTGCAACAATGTAATACCGCATGTGTGACTATGGTGTTTCTTGAAAAGTACAGCCAGGAATCTTTAGTGATCCCTCCATGGCCTTGGCCTTGTGTGGAGGAGTTGCACAGCACCTGGCAGTCACCCATCTCCACTTCCTCAGCCCCTGTGGATTGCCAGTGCCAGTACTGCACTGTCTCGGGATCTCTAGGGTCATTGCCTCACCCTTCCTTGGGACTTTTCCATTAGCAGATTATATCTTTTAGCCACTAAAGGGGCCCAGTTATAAGCACACTTACCCAATTCAACCCAATACAATACAATTCCTGTCTCATTTCACTTATTGTGTGGTCAGTCTATCACTATTCATCAGTCTTTGCCCCCTCCCTCTTCTACTGATTGATACTGACTGATGGCCACACCCGGACAAGTTTCTACCCAATCCTTCTGTATGCTTCTACTCCTCCTTAGAGCTACCGATCTGCACACCAGTTTGCTGTCTCTGGCAGGCACAACACTTCCTAATCCTATCTTCTCCTATCCACCTAACTGACCGTGTCCATAATTGTCCTAGCCCTCGTATTTGCGGTGCCATAGCACGCTTCTTATACTTAAGCCTTTTCTTATTCCTGACCACCTTATCCATAGTGGCTCACCACAACAAAGAACAAGGATCAGGTCCACCTCTGGAAATTTCCAATCCTGTAACCAGAATCTCATTCCACTGCACCTCCCCTTATTTAATATGTCCACCTCCTTTTTTCCTCGACCAATATCCTTCACCCTTACACTTTCTGCTCCCTTCATATATGTCGATCAAAGCACTCTCCTTAGCTTCCCTTCACTGCCGCCCTAGCATTACGTCACACCCATCATCACCTTGTGGAAGGTCGCAAAGGGAAAAAGAGCTCCTATCCAGGAAAAACTGGATCAAGAAACTGCTTCTCTTGCTCCTTCTCTGTTCAGGTAACATGGAGCTAAACCCTGGCTCCCCATTACCACTTGCATCTCCTGCAGAATTTGCATCTGCACCCGGACTTAAGTTAATGTTAGTCAACATATTGAACCTCGCTAAAAAGTTTGATCAGCTCCAAGTATGGGCTGCCCATACTGAGCCAGACCTCATTATTATAACTGAATCTTGGCTCAAAAAGTCAAACAGTGATCAACAAGTCTCCCTTCCTGGCTACAATCTGCACAGAGCTGATAGGGAAGCCAGTGGGGGTTGTGTGGCCATCTACACTAAATCTAAGTTTACCATCAGCGATATTCACTGTAAATCTAAATCTAAGGAGTATGAAATTGTATCTCTCAAATCACACCTTCCATACACTGAATGTCTCACTATTATTAGTAGTTATCACCCCCAATCTGGTGACACTGACATCCTCACCATACCTAAATCCTTAATCACCTCTGCCAACACTGAAACTTTAATAGTTGGGGATTTTAATATGGACTAGCTTAACCCCAAGTCGCACAGCCCGAAATCCTTCTGTGATGAAGTCGGCTTAGTCCAGTTAGTCAGTGAACCCACTAGAACCAATACTTCCAATCCCGACAACAGTTATCTCTTTGATGTCATACTTTCTATGCATCCCCACAAAATTTCTCACTCTGCAGTCTTCCACAATGACATGAATGATCATGGGGTGGTGTTTGTACAAGATCACAAATTATAGCCCGACAGCAACCAACACTCATAACTAAGTGGTCCTTTCACAAGTTTAATGCATCGGACTATTTATCCTACTTGAGCAAAATTAGATGACAAGACCTCTACCTTGCAAAAATGATTAGTGAGACAATCACTGTCCTTAACAACAACCTCACCATGCTGGCCAACAAGCATGCCCCTTTGATAAAAGTCAGGGTGCATTAAACATGCAACCCATGGTTTACATCAGATCTTAAGGCTACACTTCTACGCCGTGATAAACTCTAGGCTAAGGCTAGAAAATCCAAAAGGCCCGCTGACTGGCAAGCATTCAGAGCTTCCTAGAAACACCTGTGTTAAACAAATCTGTGCAAGCAAAGCCACCTATTATGTCTCCACCCTTAAACAGGCAAAAGGGAATTCCCCAAAAATCTGGAAGACCCTCAAGTCCATCGAAGGTCAGCCTGTAGCCCCCTCCATCCCGCTGAAGATCCTCAGCAATGGTAGGGCAGTTGAAAACAGCTGCCTAATCCTCGAGGAAATCAACAATCACCTAGTAACTGCTGGCCTAGCTTTTGACTCTTTGCCTTATGCAGCCTGTGGTAGCAACCAAGACTGTAATAACACTGACTCGCAAACTTCAACCCACCCACTCCAGTTGTGCCCTCTTAGCTACAAAGAAGTCAAAGATTCACTTTTTAACATAGACATTCAAAAAAGTGAAGTCTAGAACCTTTTTTTCTTAAACTAGGCTATCTTGACCTCACTGCACCATTCTCCACATATTCAATCTTTCCATTTCCACTGCCACTGTTCCCTCCTGCTGGAAATTTGCCAACATCCTCCTATTATTCAAGTCAGGGGACCCATGCAACCTAAACAACTATAGGCCCATCTCAATCTTGCCTGTCCTCTCCAAAGTCCTCGAAAAGCTAGTTTACTCCCAAATGAAACTCCATATCGAATCATCTTCAATCCTCAACCCTGCGCAATCTGACTTCCGGCCCAACCATAGTACAGTCACTGCTCTAGCCAAAGTTAAGAATGAATGGATCACAGCCATGGACTCCAAGAAAGTTACAGGTGCAGTATTTTTAGATCTCAGCAAAGCATTCAACACTGTCGGCCACAATCTGTTAGTCTCAAGTCTAATAAGAGTAGGCACCACCCCCTTTCCACCCAGTGGTTTACCAGTTACCTATCTGGAAGGACCCAGAAAGTAAAAGCTGGTGGCCTCTTTTCTGCATCCCTCCCAGCATACCTCTCAACTGTACCACATTACGAGGAACATTCCTCATTTTACTTCAGAAAATGTCCCTGTTCCACATTGTGAGGACTTGTTCCACATTCAAAGTCAACATTTTAAAGCAAAAATCCATAGTAAATGATGGAAAAAATAACTTATTCAATTAATAACAAACATTCTGAACATAAATGCAACATTTTAACAGTGTTTTGAGCTTCTTAGGTAAAGATTTGATTAAGAGTTCCACATTTTGCCCATTTGTTCCACATTTTGACAGGCAATGTTCCACATTAGGGGGACAAAAGGTTGAGAGGTATGCCTCCCAGTTGTCAGGGGAGTCCCACAAGGCTCCATATTAGGTCCCATCCTCTTCTCCCTGTACATCAATAACCTTGACGCACATATATCCCAGTTCCATCTGCATTTTTTTTTTGCTGATGATACTGTACTGTATACATCGGGCCCTACACTGGCTGAAGTGAAAAATGTACTCCAAGCCAACTTTGCACAGCTAGAAATCAACCTAATCAATGCTAAACTACTCCTCAATGCCAAGAAAACTAAGGCCATGATGTTTACCGCAAACACCACCTTCACTTCCCTTGCAAACATTCACAAAGAATTCATCACTGCCTCCCTAGGTGAGCCCCTTGAAATCACCTCCAAATTCAGATATCTTGGTATGTGGCTAGACAACAAGCTTTCCTTTCACGACCACCTCAACAATCTGGCAAAGAGGCTAAAAATTAGGCTAGGTTTCTTCTTCCATAATAAGTCCCTTTTTCCATTGGATACCAGAAATAGGCTGGTCCAGGCTACTTTCTTGCCACTACTCGACTATGGAGATCTAATCTATTCCTCCGCAGTGGCCTCAGGACTCAACAAACTTGATGTCCTCTACCACCCCGTCATACGGTTCATGACAAACCTACCCTACCGAACCCACCATTGCTATTTGTACCTAGTCGCTGGCTGGACATCGCTCTCAACTAGACGCTCACTTCATGCTGGTATCCGGACTCTTAAGCTACTCCTGAACAAGCTCCTGAACTATCTCACAACCCTTTTCCATATTTCCCATGGCACCTACTCTCTTAGGAAAAATTACCTCTTCCTCCTCGATTTACCGAGAACTCACACCTCACTTGGCAAGCGGGCCATATCGAGTGTACTCCCAACTATCTGGAACCAGCTCAAAGGCGTACTGAAGCTTTCTGGTACTGTCCCTGTCAGCCTATTTAAAAGGTTGGCTGCAGCAAAAATAAAAGATACCTGCAGCTGCTTCTAAATCCCAGCTCACTGCTCTAACCCTAGCCCACTGCTTCCTCTTACTTACAGAAATTAGCTGCCTTGATACTCTGAAACAAGCACTTTGTACCTTTTTTCTGTACTTGTATTTTTCTACGTCATTGTCATTTTTATGCAACATATTAATCCTTGCCCATAATTTTGGACTTGAATTTGTACTGTTTTTTCGATTATGCAATCTGTAACTGTCTGTGTCAAAAGACCTCCTTGTGAATGAGCTTGCTCAATGGAGCCTTCCTACAATAAACTTGAACTTGAACTGGAGTGGCTGGACATCCCTTCTGGGTGTCTATGCCTAACAAGAGACCATCCTCCAGACACAGACTCTGCGGAGTTCGACTGCTAGGGCAGGTAGGTTTTTGCCTCTGTGCATCTCTTGTTGTCTATGGTAGCATCTTAGGCACACATGGTGGCCTATGAGAGTCACCAGGCCACAATGGGAACCTTCCTTTTGGCCTTGCCTGATGGCGAGGCAACCAGGGGAGCTATTGCCATTACCACAAGGGATCTGGGCTAGCGAGACACTAGGCATTGGTGTCATACTGATGGGGTCTGCAGTCAGTGTTAGGTGGATGACATGGCTTTGCCTCTCCTGGTTGTCACCCCTGGCCTGGCATAGAGTGACTGCCTTTTCTTTCCAGGGGGGCCCAGTTTTCCACCTGGAGAGCCAGGTGGGAACTGTTGGGACACCCTCCTTCCCCTGCTCGTCACAAGACCCATCCTGACTCTCAGCAGTAACAGGTCTGGCCAGACCCATGAGGGGACCCTCTCACCTCATGACTCCCCTACAATAGGCTGAAGGCAATTCAACCTTCAGGGAGGTACCAGTCCACTTTGTAAGTTTGGTATTCACCCACCAGTGATGAATGGTGAAGACTGATACAGGGAAGATATGAAAATGATGTACCTACCGTAATTCTTGATCTTCATGTGTATCTTCGCCATTCATCACTGCTTCTTGCCCTCCATCTCCTCATGGGCCTCAGCTTCTCTGCAGTGTCTCCTCCCTGCTGGCCTTCCCCCCCAACTGACGCTAATTGTGGGCACAGTCCCCTGATACCTCCAGGCTCCCTACTACTTCTCTGAAGCAACAGTGGCCCACCGGGGGGAAGGCAAGTAGGGTCCTGGCCTTTTTTCCCTAGGCTCCCATGGGCTCTAGTTACAGTAGTTAGGGTCCTCAGGTCTCTTTGAACTCCTGTCTGTCCCCTGTCTCTCAGGGTTTGACTGTTCTGGACCCTTTGCTGGGACTAGGGCACCAGGACCCATATATCCTTCTCTATAACTCCCTTACAGGGGACTCCCCTAGGACTTCTTGTTATACTTACAGCCCTCCCAGACTTCAGGTAAAGAACCTCTAGAGGTTTTCTTCCATAATAATCACCTCCCTGGTGGTGCTGTGATTAAGGGATTCTATCCCTTTTCACCCCGGGTCTCAACTGGGCACTGAGGTGATCCCTGGCTGGAAGGCAGTCTCTCTCTATCTCTCTCTATCTCTGCCTACAGCTTAAAGAAGTAGGGAAAGAAGAAATATTTAAAAACCCGGTGTTCTTCCTTGCGGACTGGCGAGGGTAGCTTGGTCTGTAGGTCTTGTCTCCTGTTAAACCCCTCTTGTGGGTGAGGGTTACAGTTTCCCTCTCCTTTTGGGATGCTAATGCCTCCAGGCTCAAAAAAAAAAAAAGGAAATGCCCTTGTTTCACAAGGAGTGAAACTAGTTGGCATAAAGTTACTCTGGTCCATAGGGATTCTAATGCGTGGGGGACATAGTCCTCCCCCTACTTAGTCTCCCTTTCTTGCCTCTCTCTCTCTCTCTCTCTCTCTCCTGTCTGTCTTTCTCTCTTTCCTGTTTTCTTTCCTTATCTCTCTAACTCTCCTCCCTCCCTCCCTCCCCAGAGGCTGGGGTCCCTCCTCCAGACATAGCTAGGCTCCAACCTTTAAAAAAAAAAAATCCTCTTGCTGGCTTATTCCTTTTTCAGTTAATAACCTTTCCTTTTACTGTCCTTTGGGCTCCCTTGCCCACCCTCCACTCTTATTTTCTCTTATCTTTTTCCTCTCTAGTGAGCAGAACTGAGGTAATGGAGGGGACAACGTTGGTTACTGGCCAACCCGCGAGTGCCACGCAATGTGTTGGTCTCGTGGGTAGCGCCGTCTCCGACATCGCCCCTCCTCCATGAGCAGTAAAGGTTTTCATAAAGCAGGAAAACTTCCCATGGGGTCCTGCACTGTTGGCTTGAACCCACCAGAGATGAATGGTGAAGATATCTCAGCAGACTGAGATCAGAAGGAGAGTGGGTGGATTGAGGCGAGGGACCAGGCAGAGGTATTAAACAAGTACTTTGCCTCTGTGTTCACTAGGGAGGGGATGGGATATCTACAAAGCAAGGTACAATGGGGATAGAGGTGGCAGTGAGTGGGATCAGGGGAGCAACAGAAATGGAGCAAGAGGGAGGGAGAGGTACCCCAGGGGTGTCACATCAGGATAAGGATAAAAAGGCTAGTAAGGTGGCGAGGATGGATGATGCTATCTCCACCGAAAGGGTGTGGTTAGCCCTCAAGGCCCTAAAGAAAGACAAATCTCCTGGTCCGGAAGGCATTCATCCGAGAGTACTTTGGGATTTGGCGGACATATTGGCTGCACCCCTGGCGGAGCTCTTCAACAGGTCGCTAGAGACAGGGAGGGTACCTAGGGATTGGTTAGAGTCACATGTGGTGCCAATCCATAAGGGGGGGGTCGAGGGAAGTACCAGGTAACTATAGACCTAACAGTTTGACCTCAGTGGTGGGAAAATTAATGAAGAGTATACTAAAGGAACGATTGAGGGTGTACTTGGAGGAGATGGGAGGTCTGGATAGTCGGCAGCATGGGTTTGTGTCAGGTAGATCATGTCAAACCAATCTTGTGGAGTTCTCCAAATGGGTGACATCAGAACTGGACAGGGGAAAGCCTGTGGATGTATTATTCTTGGACTTTAGCAAGGTGTTTGACTCTGTTCCCCACAATGGTCTGATGGAGAAACTGATGGGTTGGGAGTAGGCCCTTTGATGGTCAGATGGATTGAAAACTGGCTAGCTGGATGCACCCAGAGAGTAGTGGTCGGTGGGGACCTCTCAAACCCTAGAGAGGTCAGTAGTGGGATACCGCAGAGCTCGGTCCTGGGTCCGATCCTGTTTAATGCATAGATATCAGACATCAGGGAGGGTATAGGGTGTGAAATGAGTCTCTTCACTGATGTCTCCAACATGGGAGCAGTAGTTGAGGGAGAAGAGGGGAGGTTGGCCCTGTAAGGGGACCTGGATGCCCTGGAAAGCTGGGCTCACACATGGAAATTAAATTTCAATATCACCAAGTGCAAGGTGTTACATCTGGGGCAGGGAAACCCTAAACACAGGTACACCCTGGGAGGGAAGGCGCTGGAGGCCTCAATAGGGGAGAAAGACGTAGGGGTCATGATGGATGCATGTATGGATACCTTTGAGCAGTGCAAGAGAGAGGCTAGCAAGGCAAACAGGATGTTGGGATGCATTGTAAGGGGGATCACCTCTAGAAGCAGGGAAGTGATTCTGCCGCTGTACAATGGACTGGTTAGACCACACCTTGAGTACTGTGTACAGTACTGGAGACCATACTTGAAGAGGGACATACAGTTCCTGGAGAGGATACAGAGGAGGGCAACTAAGATGACACGAGGACTAGGGGGTTTGAAGTATGAGGACAGACTTGAGGAGCTCTGCCTGTTTTCATTGGAGGAGAGGAGAAACGGGGGGACATGATTGAGGTCTTCAAGTACCTCAAGGGAATAAATAGAGTAAACATGGAGGGGATCTTTCGACTAAAGCAGGGAGGTATTACCAGAGGGCATGGTTTGAAGTTGGAAGATGGAAGGGTGAGGGGGGAAGAGGAGGAGGTTTTTCACTGAGAGGGTGGTGGATCCTTGAAATGTACTGCCTGGCGAGCTGGTTCAGAGATCCACAGTGGAGGGCTTCAAGAGAGGGTGGAACAGACACAGAAAGTGGATGTATCAGATGATGGCCTGGCCCAGGGGGTGGGGATGGATGATAGGGGTTTCTGGAACACAGGGTGGGGAGGGTCTTGGCACCCGACTAGGGATCTGAGGTTCGAGCAGACTCGATAGACCGTAAGGCCTAATCTGCTGGCAATTAGTATTTTAGTATATACAGGAAGATCAAGAATACGGAAGGTATGTAATTTAAATTTCCTGGTGATCCTTTCTTCATCACTGAATTAAATGCTATACACAGTAATGGTGCTTTCCATGAGAAATTGAAAAGGGTAAAAGTATCCACTTTGCTCACCCCAAAAGGGGTTCAAACCCATAACTCCTGACTTAAGACACCATTGCCTTTCTATTAGGTCACTGGTAATCCTTGCCAACACACACAGTGATCTGCATTTACCTATACCTGAGTCAATGCTGATCTAACAAAGTGGGTTGGGTTGTGAATTGTTTTCCTTTCATGGACAATATCCTATTCTGTTTACTACACAGATCACTGCATGTGTATAGAAAGAACTAGCATGATCTGGTGTACTATTCTTTCAGTGCTCAGAGTTGTACACAAGCACTGACAAAGTAAGAACTCTGAATTACTAGTTCCAAGTAGAAAACTGTATGGAATGCTGTCCATAAAATAGAAAACAATGGAGATCACAGTTTTTACAGATCCACTTGTCTTCAAATATAGCTTAATATGTATAATTTGGAGGTTTGTATGTTATTTCTAAAACAGGAACATTGCAAGCAGTTGCCAGTTAGCAATAGTCTCCTGACCACCATAAAGTTATTGTATGCTATGACCTGCCATTACATGTTTACTTAGCAGTTCATTTTCTTTTCAAGAGCACATTGGTTGTTGGAAGCAGCCCAGACTTTAACTGCTCTGATGTTCTCACATCCCGTGATCCGAATATTGAACTCAGCAGTCAGCATCGGAGCTCCAGACCAATCAGAGGTGAGAGAACTGTCCCAAATAAAACAGCTAAGCATGCAGATGTTAACCCTACTGATGTGTAACCATGTGTTTTTTTTTCTTCTGAAAATGATAGGTGGCAGAAGTGGAATCTGTTGGCCGACTTTTGCTTCCGCACACAACATGGCACCAGGGAATCCCTATGCTGAGCTAACGAGCTACAATGCAATCAGTGGTCTCATGACAGTCCAGAGTAAGTCTGCGATGGATCGTACCAACGTGTTTTTTCAATATGTATAATTTTCATTTGACTTAACTAAACCCCATGCCACTTTTAATGTGCAGCACAAAAGACAACACATGCATTTTTTTATATACCACTATAATTTATATATACTATACATTCTGTGAGTGTATATGTCACCTTGTAACATAAATATGATGTTTCAGAAGTGTCACTGACCTTCTAGTTTTTAAGACACCAATCTAGACTGACATTGTAAATTTACATAGTATTGAAACATACTTATGGGAAAGAAATGATATCCCTGTATGTATCAGACAGCACGTTCTCATAGGCCTCACTGCATATTAAGCAGCGTGTGAGCAAAATTATGTACACATTCAACAGTGCTGATATACAGTACTGTACCTAAATATACAACTATGAATATAATGCTGAGCATATGTAAATATTAAAACATTTATTTTGTTTATATTTATGATCTTAGAGGATATTGCCAGTAACTAATACTGTGCATTTTATTCTCTTTGAAGACTCCACATTTGTTGGATATAGAAATGTTTGCTCCGGAGAGGTGAATGTGATGTTTATGACCAACCCTCTGAATGAAGACCTTCAGCATTCAATACATGTAGACACACTCACACTCATCAACAGCACAGAACAAGCAGATGTCTTCATACACAGACCTGATCTAAGGTATGTATTATACATTTACTTTATGTTTCAGGCTAGCGTTAAGGAGCAGTGGAGAGTTCACTACAGCACCACTATAAATGATGAATTATCCCTTTTGCAGGCTCTTTAAAATGTTATACTTCACAGTTCTGAGCCCAACCATAAATAATTTTTATAGCATGCAGAATGACTCAGAATTTGAAGAATGGGTTTCCATGAAGACCATGGAAAGTTTTTCTGAAGCAATTGCCTCCATTTTACAATTGCAATTCAAGGGTCATCAAATGGCTCAGTAGATGTGTGAACTTAGTAAATAATGTAGACTGCTGCTTGTCCTTGCCTGGGGTGGAAAGCATCATTGTCCATTGTGTGATGGAACCTCACAGTAGGCAGACTGGTTTACTGTCCTGTGATGAGATAGGGGCACTTGGTTTGAGATACCATGGTGTGCAAGCCATACAGAGGTGCTATACAGTGTTAGGGAGGTGAGCAGATTTAAGGGTTTTCAGCATGAGTGACACTCCCTGAGAACAGCTCAATCTTCTGCTGACATCATAAAATCTATAGAACACTACTATTTCTTTGTTGTCCCCAGTACCCCTGGATGTCTGAACAACCCTGTACTTCACAGTTTCATATAAATTATTCTATATTTAGTAAGGGATAGACTTGAAACAGCTGAAATGCTAGCTTTTACACAATGATTTATTAACCAGCTTGCATGCAGACATTTGAATTTTGTCATGGTATTAATAATGTGAGGGTCTGAAACCCCCTGAAGAAGGTAGAAGAAATCCATTGAGTAGAGTTTTAGTTATGTAGGGGTAAAATGTCACTGTTCTGTTTAAGGACATGCAAAAAAAAACAAAAAAAAAAACAAGCTAGGGACCCCATACACAGTCACACTTTACTTTCACAAAGTAGGAACAGCAGACAATTTGCCCAGTTTTCCTGCTTTTGATCCTGTTGTGCTATGCACAATGGATCATAAGCCTTCCCTTGTGGGGCCACTAAGTGCACTGTCACAACATCAGGAATGGAGTGGGCAATTTCCATGCCAAGCATACTAGAACTACTAACAGCAGTTCTTCATAGGGCAGAGGCTTGAACATTGGAGCAGAAGATCTTCACTGTATCAGTCTTCAATATTCATCACTGGTGGGTGTTATGCTGGAGGCACTAGGATCCCGCAGGAAGCTTTTTTATCTTAAAAAGCTTTTCTCCACTAGAAAGGGGTGACATTGAGGACAGCACTGCCCTCAAGGCCGATGCATTGCATGGCACTCGCCAGAAGGCAAGTAACAGACATCTCCTCCACTACCTCAGTTCTGCTTTTCCCACCATCGAGGCTGCATGGACTACATGGGACAGCAAGAAATCAACGGCAACACTCATAGTTCTACTGTTCATCTGTTCATTGGACTGAATAACTTGACACCACAATAGTTGATGCCGAATTTGGCATTGTTTTATTTTTTTCTTCAGTAAGTTTCAGTCTGGCATCGAGTCCTTTTCCCTTAAATTTTCATTTAGTTATTGCTGTCAAATCATGTCAGGTACAGGGCATAAAGGTTCCAAGGCAGGGACTTCTCCAATGCATCAGTGCCCCTGTGGAAGTCAGTTCTCTGTAACGGACCTGCATGACTGATGCTTCTCCTGCCTAGGGCTGAACCACGATATGGATCATTGCGACACCTTCTTTAGTATGGACTACTGCACCTTAGAGGTCTATGAGTCGAAGTTGGGATGAGACCTGCCAGCTTTCAGCGTCCAACATTACACTAGGGCCGCTAGGGCTAGGACCTTAGGCCCATCCCCCAGGTCTCCCACTGCTGCTATATGCAACAGGGAAGAGCAGGCCTCCCCTGAGCCCTGATGCCTGGCTGATGGGTTGGGGGAATGGTCAGCCTCCTCCGGGGGGGGGTGGCCGTGGATCATTCAAGGCCCAGTTCCCCTTCAGGGAACCATCCAACCCTGGTGTTGAGGCATCAACTACATGTGAGGCCTACATTAGCAGTCCCTCCAAGGGCCATGAGGGGTGCAACCTTGGCTCCTGACACCAATTCCAGTGTCAGTGAGGGAGGCTGACCCTCCAATGCCGTGGAGTCCCCTTCAATACAGAACAGGTAGAGTGACTGAATTTGCTGCACTTGGGGTCTCCGTGGTCTCCTTCCCAGATTCAGAGGATGACCAGAAAGATTCTGATTGGCAACTTAGCTCTCCAGAGTGGTTGCTCCCTGGGATCCGCTCAAGGTTGTTGTCTGTGTGTTCCAGCCTTAGGGCTGACACTGTATGAGATGCTGCTCTTTATTCTATCTGTGCTGCGTTCAGTTCTGTGGGGGACTCTGGTGCCATCAGTGGCACTGTCTCATGCCTGATCACAGTACTGCAAATGGTGCTGTGGTCAAGGATGGCACCATGGTCAGTGCTGCACCTGGCTCCGGTGCCATGGATGATGCTATGCTTGGCGTTGGTTCCATGGACGGTGCTGTTTCAGGGGTCGTTGACGCAACTGCTGTCCATGCTGCGGTTGCCATCAATATTGGTTCCACTTCAGGTGGTGGCACTGATGCCAGTGCTGTGGCCAGCTCAGGTGCCATGGTCAGTGGCGTTTTCGGTGATGGTGCCACTTTGGGAGCCATCTCTGTGGAGGAGGTCGATTTTGGTGTGGGGTCACTCTTCAGTGTTGACACAAAGCTGGAGGGGGAGTCAGAGGCTGACCCTGGTGCCAGCTTTTTTCTCCTCCCTCTTGAGAGTGGTTGCCATAGTGGGACCTCATTTGAGGGCCAGGTCTCGGTCCTCTCTGGGGGGGGGGGTTGGTGACCTGGCCCACCTCCCTGTCTGCTCAGGTGACCTAGGGGTTGGAGTTTTGCAATGGGTGGGGACAGGGACTACCCTTCTGGGTTTGCTTGGCTCTGTCTTCCCCACCTGGGCTCTTCTTCCAGTGGACTTCCTCCTGCTGGCTCGGGGAGGGTTGAGCAGCAGGTGGGGTCTGGGCAGCGCAGGGCAGCGCATCCCCCCTTGCTGCAGAGGGGTCTCCTGCTTGTCCCAGCAGCCCTGGAAGAAGGGGTCTGGTCTCTCAGGACCATTCTGCCCAGTCTTCTCCCTCTCTGCAACCTCCCCCCTTCTCCTGGGTCTTTCCAGTGCCTTGGGGCCTCTCACCTGTGAGCAGTATAGGGCCACAGTGAGTGCTTTCCCAGTCTTTTACAGGGCCATGGATGAGAAGGTGTTCATATCTCCTTTTCCTGCACTGTTGTTCCCAATGCAGAGCCCCTCCACTTCATCAGCTTCCTCCTCTGAGGAAGAGGACTCCACCTTGTACCACTCTTCTGATACTGATTTTTCAGAGTATCAGTGGATCTTCTAGACTTAAAGTCTTCACCATTCATTCATACTGCTGGGTACAACACTGGAGGCACTAGGACCCAGTGGGAGCCAAAAATCTTCAGGAGAGTCAGCTCTGAGGTAGGACTGTGGTTGTGCTGTACTGTGAGGCTGGCTTGCGCCTGTGTAAGTAATCTTGCCGTCAACCCTCCAACCGCCTCAGCCCCTTTTTTCCCTGCTGTTGAGTGCAGTTCAGTGACGACATTGCTCACCCGCTGGGAGTCAAATCTTCATGTCTATACGACAGCAGTTTATAGTTGTTCAGTTTTTTTTTTTTTTTATGCGATGCCAGCAGGGAGCTCCATTCCCTCCCTCAGAGGGATTCATCCTCCGACCCGATAGTGGGGTCATCATGGACCCTGTCTGCTCCCGAGTTTTGCTGCTTTTCCCCAGGCCCATAAATGTACAATGGGTGGAGTAGTTGGCTCTGCCTCCATGGAAGCAGACTAACATCCTGGATGTGGGCCCTCCCCGTTCTGGGTGGTGCACATGTGCTGACAACCAGCCTCCGCTGTGTGTCAGTCTACAGCACACCACGTAACCCCTCTCCCCTGAGGAAGGAGAGCTGTCTGAGGATGCTGAATCCTTCCTCACTCCATCGACATCTGAGCAACCTGAACTCGGGTCGCTGGCGTGGAGCAAGATGTGGCATCCAGTGCCTCAACCCTCCGCATCACTGGGCCTGTCATCATTAAGTTTTGATTAGTTTAAGTTGTTTAATATTGTTTCTTGTTTCAATTAAAAAAAAAAGAAGAAAAAGAAGAAGAAGAAATTCTCTCAGCCTGTAATCAATGGAGTTGACCATGGAGGGTATCGGTGACGGTAGGGAGATTTCGCTGGAAAGCTGTTCTGGCAGTGGGGCTGTGTCTGGTCCACCACCCTTTGCAGAGGGTGGGGGTCTGACCCTGGGCAGTCCGGTGCTCAGGAAGGAGGACAATCTGCCTGAAAGCACAAAAAGAAGCAGGCCCATTCCCGTTCCAGGCTGGGGAATCTGCACTGCTCAGCTTACAAGTTTTTCTTCCTCCTGTTGGAAGAAGAAGAATAAATGGTACTGCTTGAAGTCGCCCTCTGATAGGTCTGCAAGGGAATCTTCAGTAATGGAGAGCTGTAGGCCCACCCTGACCCCATGGGGTCTCTGGTGGTCCCCGTTCTTAGTGGCCGAGATTTCTGACAACTGAGCCCCTCTGTTTCCTCTGATGGGGCTTCCAGTGAGCAGTTTAATCACTGGACCACTGTTATCAAACAGTGGGTGCGGTGTCTGTCTGAGTTGCCCTTGCCAGTGGACCCTGTTCCCAGGTCTTCGGGTCTTGGAACCGCTGGGCCATGGCCAGGTCAGGATGTGAATGCAGTGCCCTCTCCAGTACCAGTGCCATCAACGCCAACTCCACATGCCTTACCCCTTCACCTTCTTTCCATGCAGGGGCTGGCATAGGTACCACTTCCCTCTCCCCATTCTTTCAGGTTTGGCAGGGGATCGCTGGTGACACCACAGCCTTTGGCAGTGTCGCAGGCAGCGTTGGGAGCTTTTGTGCCTTGGTCAGCGTGGCTTCTTCTTCAGTGCCGCATGCGGCACCAGCGTCAGAGCTACTGGTGCCAGTGCTGCATGTGGTGTGGCTGTTGGTGCAGTAGTGGTATCTTTGATGCCAATCCAGGTTTCAGCATCTCCCGTGTGTACCTGGCCTACACCTGCCTTTGGTGGTCTTTCTGGGGTAGAAGTCGAACATGATGAGTCTGACACTGACCTGCTTTGTGTGAAGATGCAGATGATGACTCACTCCATGGGGAGGTAAGCAAGCCTTCTATATTAGCTGAGCCCTTGGTGGAAGACCTTTCTTTTGAATCTCTCCTCAGGCATATGGGGTCGACCCTAGCCCTGGAGACTTCCTCTGTGGATCCAGGCAGTGTTTTACATCTCAAGTTCCTTCACATTCCTAACATTCCTGTGGATCTTACTCCACCAGTGCCCTCCTCCTTCGAGACTCTGTCTCGAGCAGTGTGGGGCAAGCCGGCTGAAATCACTTCTGTGGCCAAGCCCATAGTTAGGAAGTATACTCCTCCCCAAAGACAGACCTATCCTGGCATTACAGCCTATTATGGGTGCTCTTGTAGTGCGTGCAGAGAACAATAAAGCCATCCTGCATCAGGAGTTCATAGCACAGCCTATAAATAAGGAATATTGCAAGAGTGACACTTTGGGGAAATGGGCATTTGCAGCCGCAACCTTGGACATGCATATTGCTAGTTACAAGGGCCATTACTCTCAGTATATCTACACCCTGTGGAACACTCTTAAATCAATAGTCGAGAACCTCCCAGAATCTGATGTTAGCATGGAACTTCTACACACTCTTACCAGGGGCATAGAGTCGAATAATCATCAGCTATAAGCTTCTGTGGATGCCTATGACACCACAGCTAGGGTGGCCGCTGTTGGGATCTGTATCAGATGGCACTCCTGGCTCAGAATGTCAGGCTTCTCACCTGATGCTCAACAGCAGGTGATGAATGTCCCCTTAGATGGTGCTTATCTGTTCAGACCCCAAGCTGAACAAGTGCTGGAGGCTGCTCAGAAAACAAGGACTGCCATTAAAACAGCCAGGTCGGCTCCTGCAGACCCCAAAGGGAAGGGAAGGGAACCATCGACAGTTTTGCAACAGGCAGACCTTTCAAGATAAAGGCCAAGGAGCCTTTAACAGAAGCCAAAGTACTCGGCCGCAAAAGAAAATGCAGCAAAAGGCACAGGGCCCAAATGCACCTGGTGTCACCCTCTGAAAATCCGGCCCAAGTCCCACCTCAGCTGCCCAAGGTGGACACTGCTACGGCAATGTCGGGTCATCTGACTCAGTTTTATAACCAGTGGAAGTCCATCACAATGTACAAATGGGTCCTCAGGATTATCAGAGAGGTATAGTCTCTCAATTTTGTAGCGCTCCCCCCGGATCTTCTACCCAAGCGGAAGTACAGTCTGTCCACCGCTCAGTCAGACCTTCTTACTTTCCAGATGCAGGGCGTCCTCAGGAATGGGGCAGAAAATGTTTTTCCTTGGGCAGAACGGAACACAGATGTTTACTCTCATTACTTTCTGGTTCCAAAGAAGGCAGATGGCATGCACCCAATTCTCGACCTCAGAAAGTTAAATAAGTACCTGTTCATGGAGAAGTTCAAGATGATCTCCCTAGGAATGCTATTACTGCTGATTCAACAGTACAATTGTCTGGCATCCCTGGATATGCAGAACGCCTACCAGCATGTCCCAGTGCACCCAAGTCACCACAAGTATCTCTGCTTTGTGGCCCTGGATCAACACTACCAGTTCTGAGCCCTGCCCTTT
Source organism: Neoceratodus forsteri (assembly GCA_016271365.2). Lineage (NCBI taxonomy): Eukaryota > Metazoa > Chordata > Ceratodontiformes > Ceratodontidae > Neoceratodus > Neoceratodus forsteri. The sequence goes on along the minus strand of CM057455.1, from coordinate 413,889,385 downwards.
GGGCTGTCCTTGGTGCCCTAAGTCTTTACAAAGTGTTTTGCAGTTCTTGTGGTGCATCTCAGAAAACTCGACGTTCAAGTCTTTCCTTACCTGGACAATTGGTTCCTAGCAAGCCCATCCAGGCAAGAGATGCAGGAAGCAGTCACCACAGCTTCTCAGTTCCTCACATCCATGGGGGTTCTTCTGAATCTGGAAAAATCTCAGCTTCAACCCTCCCAGCAGCTCCTCTTCATTGCAGCCCTCCTGGATACCTCCAGGGCGAGAGCTTTTCTTCTGGAGGACAGGAGGAATGACATTCAACAGATGGCTCATTACATCAGGGAGAACAAATCTGTTTGAGCTCTTTTAATGCAGCAGATGTTGGGCCTCGTGGCATCGTCTATGTTCACGATGCCTCTGGCCAGTCTACACATGAGGACCACACAATGGATGCTCAGCACACAGTACTGAGCATCCATGCACCTGCAGTCTTTCCACATAAAAGTGACAGAGCCTCTGACAAGATCACTTGCATGGTGGATTCAGGAAGACAAGCTTCTTCAAAGTCAACCCTTTGCCCCACCAGAATCTCATATCATCATTACCACCACAGATGCATCTCTGATTGGTTGGGGAGCTCACTGCCAAGATCTCCACACTTGGAGAATGTAGAGTCAGGAAGAGTCTCATCTACACGTAAATGTTCTAGAGATGAGAATTGTCCTGTATGCTGTTCAAGCCCTGAAGGATGTCCTCTGTCACATGCTTCTAAAAGCTTATAAAGCTTCTGAAGAAAGACCTGGTTGGTCCAAAAGCTAGAGCACTTTGTTCTTTTTTGTGTAACGTCTATGTTAGCTCAATAAAATATATCATATAATTTGCTTCTGGATCTGCTTTGTCACAAGGTAATTCATCTTGACCAACAACAAGGCTGTGATGTATTACATCAACAAGCAGGGTGGAGCGCACTCCTACCTTCTGTGCAGGAAGGCGATGAGGGTGTGGGAGTGGTGTTTTGAGCATGATGCACTGATTCAGGCAGTCTACCTGCCAGAACTCAGAACGACCTAGCAGATGCCTCAGTAGGATGGAGGTGGATCCGTATGAATGGTCACTCGCACCAGACATCGAGCAATCACTATTCTATGAGTGGGGCAACCCAGACCTGGACCTTTTTGCATCCCCACTCAATGAAAACTGACTCTGTTCTGCTCATGAAATCCAGAACCTGGCATTTTCTGTCAGGATACATTCTGACTGTGGTGGACAAAATGCTATTTGTATGCACTTTCTCCTCTTCCGTTAGTCCAGAGGGTGCTGCTCCAGTTGGAAGCACGAGGGGGGGCAGAATGATTCTTATCACCCTACACTGGCCTCGACAAATATGGTTTTCATTGATCAACAGATTGTGGGAAGTTCCTCCGAGGTAACTCTCTCTGTGAACAGACCTCATGACAAAAGGGCCTTTGGTCCATCCCAGGCTGCACTAACTTCATCTCCATGTCTGACTTCTGCGGATGTAGAGAAGGGTAGGATTAAGGTTTCTCAGAAAATCTCAGAAATCCTCTTGGCAGCATGTAAGCCCTCCACTAGGAAGACATACATGGATAAATGGAAGCGCTTCTTGATTTGGTTTATGAAGTCCTTTCTGGGCCCATTCTGTTGCCCACCGAATAAAGTGTTGAAGTACCTCTTAGACCTGTCAAATGCAGGACTGCAATACTCGACAGTGAAGGTACACCTCTCCACGATTTCCACCTAGCATGAGTCAATACAGAGCAAGACACTGGCTCAGTTACTGCTAGTCAAGAGATTCCTCAAAGGTATCCTGCACACTAGACCCCCGGTCAGGAAACCGGTGGCCATATGGGATATTAACCTCATGCTAGATATGCTCACTTGTAAACCATTTGAGCCTCTAGGTACCTGAGACTTGAAGTTTCTGACCTGGAAGACTTCCTTTCTGGTGGCTATTACTTCTGCTCCCAGGGTCTCTGAAATACATGCCTTGGTCACAGACCCTCATATATTGTCTTTCCCAAGGCCAAGGTGGTACTTCGTGCTCACCCTAAATTCCTAACCAAGGTGATTTTGGATTTTCACCTCAATCAGCACTTGGTTCTCCCCACTTATTTTGCTAACTTCCAGAATGAAGGGGAATGCACCCTTCACTCTCTGGATGTCAAGAGGGCTTTACAATTCTACATTGACACAACAGGGAAGATTTACAAATCCAGGCAACTCTTTGTGTTGTTCAGCATGGCCCAGCTGGACCAACCTGTTGCCATTAGATGCATTTCTGCTTGTATAGTGGCATGCTTTTGTCATTGCTACTTGATGGCGCAAGTCAAGTTTGGAAAGCTGGGTCTACCTCCACTCTGCCAGAGTGGTGGCGACATCCCAGGTGGAGTTCTGTAATATGCCCATTGCAGAGATCTGCAAAGCAGCTACTTGGAGCTCAAGTCATATCTTCATGAAGCACTATGTTCTATATGTCCATGCCATACAGCAGACTTCCTTTGGCAGTACAATCCTTAGTGGACTTCCGTCCTCCGTGAGCTCTGTCTCCTGCCACCCTGCTCAGGGGATTGGTTGTTTGCTTGGTACTCCCAGTTGAGGCCAGTTGTGGGGAAAGTCCCACTGGTACCTCCTGGTTCCCTGCCACTTCTTTGAAGCACCAGGGGCCCACATGGGGGGGAATCAAGCAGGAGCTCCTGCCCTCTTTTCCTTGGCTTCCCAGGGCCCTCTTGTTAGCAGAAGGGGTCTTCAGGTCTCCTGTTCTGAGAGCGCTGCCTTAGGCTTTCCTTGGCGGGGTCCTGCCCTTCTTTTAGAACACTTCTGCTGGGATTAGGGTGCCAGGGACCCTCTCTGTTTTGGTCCTTTCTCCTTACAAGAGACCCTCTCTTGGGTCCCTTGCCCACTCACAGTCCAAGAATTACAATAGGTACATAATTTTCATATCTTTACTGTAGTCAAACTTCAAACTAGCAGCTTAGTTTTCAGTTTTATTATTTTGTATTTTATCATGAAAAGTACCGAATACATTTTAATAAAATTACTTACTTGTTCGAGAAAGAAGTCTTCAGCCCTCCATTGACGGAGTCGACCATGAGTGGGGCAGGTGATGGTAGGGAGACTTCATATGAAAGTTGTTCAGTCAGCTGGGTCGGGTCTGGTCCACCACCCTCTCCGGAGGGGGGTCTGACAACAGATGATCCAGTGCTCTGGGGATGGGTGGTCCCCCCGAAAACATAAAAAGAAACTGTCCCATTCATGGCACCATTCGGCCTCGAGTTCTTCTTCGGCCCACCGATCGAAGAAGAGATGGCATCACTCGAGGTCGCCCTCTAGTACATCTGCGCATAGATGGTCGGTTGTTGGGGTCAGGGACCGGTCTCCACTTCTTTCGGAGTCACCAATTTCTGTCTCTGGCAGCCGGATTCTTTGACACCGGAGCTCCTCTCCACCTATTGGAGGGGCTTCCAATGAGTAGTTTCACCATTGGATTGCTGTTATGGAGCAGTGGGCTCGGAGGTTGTCCCAACTGCCTGAACCAGCCAGTCCATTGCCGTAGGACTTCTTGGTCATGCGGCACCTTCTTCGGTGCCATTGACTCTGCGCCTCGGTGACTATCCCCCTCACATGGCTGCAGAGCAGGGGTCCACACCAATGCCTTTATCTCCTGCCATTTTTCATTCTTTACCTTCAAATCACTGTTCTCAGACTTCTGTGGCAGTGCCATTGCCTGCGGTGCCGGCTTCTCCACTGCCGAGGTCCTTTTCAGCACCGTATATGGTGCCAGCACCATCTGTGGCACCGCATGCCCTGTCAGTGCTGTCCTCAGAGCCAGGGGTGGTGTCAGCGCTGTGTGCAGTGCCACACTCCCTGTCAGCGTCATGGGCAATGCCGTTTTCTGTGTCGGCGCCATCTCTGCACTTGGCACCGCTCTCTTCAGCATTGTGGATGTTTATGGCGCCACATAGTTTCTAGAGGTTTTCCACTCTGATTCTGTCTCCTCCTCTTTTTATCCTGGTTTTCATTTCTTTCCTGTTTGTACAGTCCCCCCTGCACTGTCAGGAGATGATTTTGAGCCTGATCCTGATCTTCAGTTAGGTGATGATGTTGATGCCGATTCTGCCCTGGGGGCAGGGATCAATCCTCCTGCAGAGCCTTTGGTGGAAGATCTTTCCTTTAAGTTTCTGCTCAAGAATTTAAATTCTACTCTTTCTCTACAGACCATGGAAATCGATCCTGGGAAGCTTCTGCGCCTCCAGTATCTACATGTTCTGGAAATCCCTATAGATTTAACCCCTCTGGTATAGCCCTCTTTTGAGACTCTTTACCAGATGGTGTGGAAGAATCAGGCTCTTATTCCCTCTGTGGCCAAGTCCATAGATTGGAAATATGCCCCTTCCAAGGATCGCCCCATCTTGGCCTCACAAGCCTTTGCTGATGCCATAGTGGTCCTGGCAGAGAATGATAAGGCTGTCCTCCCTCAGGAATCCACAGCCCATCCTGTAAACAAAGAATCTCACAAGATTGACACCTTGGGTAAGCAAGTCTTTGCTGCCTCAACTCTGGGCATGTGTATTGCTAGCTACCAGGGTTATTTTTTTCAATACGAGTATGCTCTTTGGCGTTCGCTCAAAGCAATGGTAAAAGCTCTGCCTGAGTCGGAGGTCAACTCAGAACTACTACAGACCATAACTAGAGGTATTGAGTCCAATAATCAACAAATTAAAGCTGCAATGAACGCTTTTGATACTGCTTCCAGAGCGGCGGTGGCTGGAATTTGTACCCGTCACCATTCCTGGCTGCGTACTTCAGGCTTTACAAATGACGCCCAACAAAAAGTCATGGCCTTACCCTTAGATGGTATGTATCTGCTTGGGTCTCAGGTGGAGCAAGCACTAGAGGCTACTCAGAAGACTAGGTCTGCCATTAAGACAGCTAGACCCCCACCCACTCTCTCTCTCTCGAAGGTGGGAACAAGCACCAGTTTCACAACCACCAGTCCTTATGTGGCAAAGGCAGAGGAGGTTTTAACAGAAACCAAACTCCTCAGCTGCAAAAGAAAATGCAGCAGAAAATACAAGGCCCAAAAGCGCCCAGTGCCACCCTCTGAGTTTCCGGCCCAGGTCCCACCTCAGCTGTCTGAGGAGGACTCTTCCTCAGCAGCAGTAGGAGGACATCTGACTCAATTCTATGACCAGTGGAAGTCTATAACATCAGACAAATGGGTCCTCCGGATAATCTGTGAGGGGTACTCTCTCAGCCTGTCGGAAACCCCTCTGGATCATCCTCCCAGGTGGCAGCCCAGGCTGTCTGCTGAGCAGTCAGATGTTCTTGCTTCTGAGGTGCAAGGCCTTCTGAACAACAGGGCAGTAGAAGTCATTCCACTGGATCAACAAAACACAGGTTTCTACTCGTATTACTTTCTGGTTCCAAAGAAAACTGGTGGCATGCACCCTTTTCCCGAACTCAGAAAGTTAAATAAATTCCTCTACAACGAAAAGTTCAAGATGATATCACTCGGTACCCTGCTACCTTTGATTCATCAACATGATTGGCTAGCCTCCCTTGACATGCAGGACGCCTACCAACACATTCTCATACACCCAAAGCATCACAAATACCTAAGGTTCATGGCGTTGGGTCAACACTATCAATTCAGAGTCCTGCCCTTTGGGCTATCCTCGGCACCTTGAGTTTTTACCAAGTGTTGTGCAGTTCTTGCAGCGCATCTAAGGAAAATTGGAATTCAAGTATTCCCATATCTGGACGACTGTCTTCTAGCAAGCCTCTCCTGACAAGAGTCTCTGGAGGCCATGGCCATAGCCTCAGACTTACTCCCGTCCATGGGAGTCCTGCTGAACCTGAATAAGTCGCAGTTGCTGCCCTCCCAGAAGCTCCTTTTCATAGGAACCCTTCTGGACACTTCCTGCATGAAAGCATTTCTTCCAGAGGACAGAAGGAACAATATCCTACAGATGGCCTGCTTCATCAGAGAACACAGCTCAGTTCAAGCTCTCTCAATGCAGCGGATGCTGGGTATCATGGCGTCCTCAGTGTTCACTGTACCTTTTGCTCATCTCTGCATGAGAACCACTCAGTGGATGCTCAGTACTCAGTGGTCTCCAACCACTCACCCTCAGTCCTTTCTCATCAAAGTGACGGAACCTCTGAAGAGGTCCCTCACCTGGTGGTCTCAGGAGGACAACCTTCTGGAAGGGTATCAATTTGCCCCTCTGAATCATCAGATCTCTATTACCTTGCACGCGTCCCTGATGGGTTGGGGAGCTCACTGCCAGGATCTCTACATCCAGGGCATGTGGAATCAGGATGAGTCTCAACTCCACATAAACATTCTGGAAATGAGGGCCATCCTCTATGCAGTCCAGGCTTTGAAGGACATACTCTGTCGCAAGACCATTCTCCTTCAAACAGACAACAAGGCAGTGATGTATTACATCAACAAACAGGGTGGTGCACACTCTTACCCATTATGCAGGGAGGCTATGAGAGTGTGGGAATGGTGCCTGGAACATAGGGCTTGGATTCAGGTGGTTTATCTGCCAGGAGTACAAAACTAACTGGCGGACCATCTCAGCAGAACAGAGGCAGATCCTCACAAGTGGTCTCTCGATTTAACCGTCATTCAGTCACTCTTCAAAGAATGGGGAACTCTGGATCTGGACCTTTTTGCGTCCCCACATAATGCAAAATTGCCTCTTTTATGCTCCAGAAATCCAGGACCTGGCATTTTTTTGTCAGGATGCATTCAGGCTGCAGGGAACAAAACACTTTCTTTACACATTTCCTCCTTTCCCCTAGTTCAGAGAGTACTGCTCAAATTGGGGGCACAGGGTGGCAGAATGATTCTCATTGCCCCATTCTGGACTCATCAGATTTGGTTTTCTCGGATCAACAGGCTATTGGAAACCTCTCAGAAACTGCTTCCCCTTTAGATGAACCTTCTGACCCAGGGCCCAGTAGTTCATCCCAACCTGCGATCTCTTCAACTCCATTCTTGGCTCCTGAGGAGATGGAGGTGAACAGGTTTAATGTTTCTCGTAGAGTTTCAGATATTCTTTTAGCTGCAAGCAAGCCAGCTACCAGAAAAACCTACACAGCTAAATGGAAGCTTTTCTCTATCTGGTGTGCTAAATCCTCTTGGAATACTTTTTCCTGCCCACCGAATAAAATCTTGGAGTATCTCTTAGATCTCTCAAACACAGGTCTGCAATACCCTACAGTCAAAGTTCATCTTTGTGCAATTTCTGCACATCATGAGCCATTACTTTCCATGTCTCTGGCTCAGTTACCTGTAGTTAAGAGGTTTCTTAAAGGCATTCTGCATAGCAGACCTCCTATTAGATGTCCAGTTGCAACCTGGGACATTAACCTTGTGCTAGACATGCTCCCTCATAAACCTTTCGAGCCTCTAGCTACTTGCAAGTTAAAATTCCTCACTTGGAAGACGGCCTTCCTGGTGGCCATTACTTCTGCTCGTAGGGTATCAGAAATACATGCCTTGTCACAGATCCCCCGTGTACTATATTTCACAAGGACAAAGTAGTTCTTAGGACTCATCCTAAGTTCCTTCCTAAAGTTGTCTCAGAATTTCATCTGAATCAACCTGTAGTCCTTCCTACCTACTTTGCTAACTTCCAGAATGAGGGAGAGCCTCATTCTTTGGATGTAAAGAGAGTTTTGTGGTTCTACCTGGATAGAACGAAAGAAATTCACAAGGCTCTGCAACTGTTTGTCTCCTTCAGCACAACACAGCTGGATCAGCCTGTTGCTATCAGGTGCATTTCAGCGTGGTTGGTGGCATGCCTTCGCCATTGTTACTCCATGACACAGGTCAAACTGGAAGGCAGAGTGTACACTCACTCTACCACAGCAGTCGCGGCATCTCTGGCAGAAATTCGGAATGTCCCCATCGCAGACATTTGCAATGTGGCTACCTGGAGCTCCTTGCACACTTTTGTTAAGTACTACGCATTGGACATCCATGCCAGACAGCATCAGTCCTTTGGCAGGACAATTCTTAATGGACTTCTGTCCTAAAAAGTGAGCTTCTCTCTCCTGCTGCCCATTTCGGGGGATTATTTTAGCTTGGTACTCTCCCATTAGTGTGAATGAGTGGTGGAGACTTTATGTCCAGGAAGATATGGAAATTACATACCTACCGTAATCCTTGATCTTCTTGGATGAAGTCTCCACCACTCATTCACACACCTGCCCGCCATCCCCCCAGCTGACTTCTCTGTTTATGGTCTTCACTCCTTCAGTCATTGGGCTGTGAAGACTTAGTTATTTGACCCTTCCTACATGGGTCATTCAGACTATCTCATGTCTGAAAATTAGGTTAGTCCTCTCTAGGTTAGTTACGTTGCACCTCGTTGGAAAAAAGTTACTGAGGCAGTTTGAGGGTCGATGCCAAGATAGTTTATACCGCGAGAGCCTGGCTCGCGGTGCCACTCCCTCATGGCTCCATCTCGGCACCAGCCCTTTTGAAAAAGTTTGGCTGCCATTGGGTCCCACAGCCTCCGGCATACTTCCCATTAGTGTGAATGAGTGGTGAAGACTTTGTCCAAGAAGATCAAGAATTACAGTAGGTACGTCATTTCCATTTTTAGTGTTTTGGCCCTAACAAACTGCATAAAGAATTTTCAGGTCATAATTCGGTGATGGTTTCTTGTGAACCCTGATTTGATCCATTTTTCCAAACCTGCTCCAGTCCTGAATAGCCAGAATTTGTGGTTCAACCCACTTCCCAGTCCTCACAGAAATTCTGAAACCTGATGCAATAGTTTCAGCAGTGTTGATGTCCCAGCACAGCAGTTTGGTTACAAATGACCTCCAGCTACCAGGTCATTTACACCCATCTATCCATCCACCTGGCATCTCATGATGCCAGCATTAAATATGGCTGTCTTGGTGTCACTGATTTGTCATATTGTATAGGGCTTTAGTGGGCCCATTTACCTTCCGCCACCTCCTACCCCCCAAAATAAGCACAACATTACAATAACCCTGTTTGCACCAGCTAACATTTGACAGTATCAGTTGCACTGCAGCTTAGTCAAAGGAGGAGGCTCCTCTCTCTATGACTAAGTAATGGCTTCATTTATAGATCCAAAGTGTGGTGGTACAACTGTTTACCCCATGTTACAGCACCACACTTTGTGACTGTGTTCCTTCAAAGGATGTAGATGTAAAAATAATGGGTTGAGGAAGCAAGTTCCAATTTGTGTGGTTGTGGTAAGATCTATGCATGTCTATAAGGTCACCTGGACTAATCAGATGGCTTAATTTACATATTTAAACTGTTGTAAGCCTGGGGAGCCCTATATCATGTTTTGCTGGGGTCACACAGTTGCAGCAGACAGGCAATACACAGAGTTACATGATTAGGATTTATACAATAAACAACTGTCAAACAATAAGGATTTAGTTGTCCTGTTTTTTTTTATAAAGTTTTTTATCCTCCTGGCTGGAACCAGGCAGGCTATCATCCCTGTCTCCAGGTGCTGATGGCTGGCCACCTATCTCATCCACCTCCTTCTAGCCTCCATTCAGTGGTCGGGTGGTTCAAGTCTCGGTGCTCTAGTCAGGGCTACTTTAGTTCCCCAGTTCCACCATTTTTTCCCCCCTATTTTTCTCCCCTTACTCCTGAGGGCCTCAGCAACACAGTAGTTCATGCTCATGAAGGCATGCATGTGCTCTGGAACTGATGACCCCATTCCACTCTCCCCTGGCCTAGTGCCAGACCCTCATTTTTATTACGCTACCACCAAGCCTCCACTCAGTGGCAGCCAAGCACCAGGAAGACTTGGTTTGCTGGCCAAGGCACCTAGCTTTACCTGAGCTATTTCCTTCTAAGATTGCTTGAAAGGCAGAGTAGAGAACCTTACCAGAGCAAGGGAAAAGTATTAAGACTTCTTTTGGCTAAGCAGATTTACTGTGTGTTGTTGTTTTTATTTTGTACTCACATGGATTGCTACTGTTTGTTGCTAACATTTCATTGCTTTATTTTCTCTGATTCAAATTGTTGTTGCTGGTATACCATCTTCTGCATTATTACAAGGTGTGCCTACAGGTGTGTGATAACAGATTACTGCTGTAATCTTCTGATTCCAATTGTCTTTTGCAAGGTATATCTTCTGTTACTGCTTTATTTTTCTCTGTAACAAATTGTTTCTTACAGGGTATATCTTATCTGAAATTATTACAGGTGGTGCTTTACAGGTTTTACAGTTTTATCTAACATTAAGATAAGCTTTCAGGGTTACTGCATTTGTTGTTGACTGATTGTTTCTGCTCTTAGCTCCTTGTTCTTTTGTCCGTGGTTCTTCTTTATCGGCAGGGGAAGGGCCCAGCCACCCACCCCCATCCCCAGCCACCCCACACTACACTCCTTTTATAGGAATTGCCACAGTTGTGTCATTTCTGATGCCAGAGCAGGAAGGAGCGGATCAGTGGGGCATCCACAAGGTGAGCTCATTTACAGGGGCACTAGTAATTTAACTTGGTATAACAAGTTATACAAAACAAAACACAAAATCAAACCATTACTTGCATTTTCTTCCTTCTAATTACTCTGACTAGGTTATAAACCCAGCAACTTATCTGGAATGGATATCATTAACTGCAGGTACTGTGGAACAATTTTCAGAAGGACAGTCTTACAGGATTTAGGACACTGTCCTACATACTGGGCCATTGGAGATCTTAGGGCTCAGCTCCGGGCAGCATGGGCAGAGATTGAGCACCTCAAATTTCATATTCAAGAGGAAATACATTATAAGAACCACCCACCATTTCCCCAACATCCAACAGAAAAACCTCGACCGCAGAGAGTACTTGGTCCAGGAGGTTGGCAGGTGGTTAGGAGGGGCAAATTGGGTGCCCCATCACTCTCTGCTCTCCAATGTATTACCTCCAAAAACCATATAAACACTACAAACAGGTATCTGCCTCTATCTCTTGAAATCAAACAAAGGGGAAGAGGACACTGCAGAGCAGGACACTGCAGCACAGGAGCTAGCACAACAAAACTCACCCAAATCAGGAACCAAAACAAAAAAAGCAAAAAGGAAATCAAATAAACTTCTGATCATAGGAGACTCCATGATTCGGGGAGTTGATACACATCTCCAGCCAGGGGTAATGGTCAGATGTCTCCCAGGTACATCAGCATGGAGAGACACTGACCACATTGCTAAAACTGTTCACAAAGCAGGAGAAAACATTGACATCCTGGTACACATAGAGACTAATGATCTCACCAGCCGGTCAGTTGTGGAGACCAAGGAACACATGACCAGGCTGGGTGACAAACTATCATCCATTTCATCTGGCATCTCCTTCTCTGAGATCCTGCCAGTCTGGGAGAGGGGGACAGATGGACTGAAGGTCAGAGAAGGGGAGATAAGGGAGCTAAACATGTGGCTCAAGGGCTGGTGGCAGGAAAAAGGACACAGATTTGTTGGGAACTGGCAATAGTTCTGGGAGCGAAAGTTCTTTAAATTTGATGGACTGCATCTGAGTAAGGATGGAGTCAGTGCATTGGGGCAGAAGTTTGATGTCTTTGCAGAATATTTAAACTAGCAAATGGGGAGAGGGGTGCAGCATCCCATACGTCGAATGGGAAGAACACCCCTCCCCCCTCAGCTAGTGGTCAAACAGGGATTCAGCATGTTTGCAGTTCATTTGCATCACCAGGTAAGAAAAAAGGTCAGTCTCCCCATACGACACACAGGGGAAATGCCAAACCTCACCCAACAACTAACACACCGAAATCTGGCCAATGGAAAATCATGTACACAAATGCTCACAGCCTGGGAAATAAGATCCCAGACCTGCAGGCAATAATGTCAGAGGCTAAACTGTACATAGTAGCAATTAGTGAGACATGGTTTACCAGTAATCACATTTGGGAGACTTCAGTACCTGGCTATGTATTGTTCAGAAGAGACTGAGGTGCAAAAAGGCGGGGGGTGGAGTGGCCCTGTATGTCAATGAATATATCAAAGCTACAGAAATTCAGAATACACATAAGGAGCCAGAAGAACTGTGGGTCACACTGGAAACAGAAAATGGGACAGCCATAAGAACCGGGGTTGTCTACAGGCCCCCAGACCAGGGGGAGGACATAGACACATTACTGTTAGAAGATTAACAAAACATGACAGCTAAAGGGAGGTTCTGATAATGGAGACTTCAACATGCTGGATACAGATTGGTCAATACCAGCAGGAACATCTGCCAGAACTAGACACATGGTGGATTCCCTGCAGGGGGAAGGCCTCAAACAACTGGTATAACAACCCACAAGAGACAGGGCTATCCTAGATCTAGTACTGACTAACAGGGAAGGGATCACAGATCTCCAGGTAGAAGGTCACCTGGGGGCCAGTGACCATCACATGGTATGGTTCAATTTGGCTACTACATCTAAATCATCCCATTCCAAAGCAAATATATGGGACTTCAGAGGAGCTGACTTTGATAAGATGGCCAACAGAGTTAAGCTAGCCCTGGCAAAAAGAAACACAGGTGAGGGGATACAGGCAAAGTGGGCAAGCATTAAGGATGCAATACTTGAAGCAACATCCCATTGTGTTAGACAGATAAGAAAGTGCAAAAGAAGAAGAAAAAGACTTTGGTTCTCAAATACAGTAGCAGAAAAGGTCAGAACCAAAAGGCTAGCCTTCAAGAAATATAAGGGAACACAGCGGGATGAAGATAGGGAGGCATACCAAATAGCCCTAAGGGAAGCAGGGAAGGCAGTAAGGCAGGCAAAGTCCCAAACTGAGGAAACACGAGCACGAACAGTAAAAGAAGGTGACAAGACTTTCTATAGATACATTAGTGAAAGGAGAAAGTCCAGAGGGGGTATTGCTAAGCTCAATGGAGAAAAGGGGACATGTGAGGAGGAGGACCCTGTAAAAGCATCTATCCTAAATAGATACTTTTGCTCAGTATTTACTGAAGAGAAGGTAGGGCAGGGCCCACAGCTCAGCACCATGAACACAGGGGGGGAGGGAGGTGAGCACTACTCCCTTCACAAAAGAAAGAGTCCTACAAGAGCTCGCTAAGCTCAGGGTGGATAAGGCAATGGGACCTGATGGTATACATCCCAGGGTACTTAAGGAGCTAAGGGTGGAACTAGCAGAGCCATTAGCAGAACTGTTTAGTGAGTCTCTGAGCACAGGAGAGGTGTCAGAAGACTGGAGAAGGGCTCATGTGATCCCCCTCCACAAAAGTGGTAGCAGGGAGGAGGCAGGGAACTACAGACCAGTCAGTCTTACCTCAGTAGTGGGCAAGATTATGGAGGCACTCCTTAAGGAAAGGATAGTGCAACATCTGGAATCCATAGGGGCACAGGATCCAAGACAGCATGGGTTTACAAAAGGAAGGTCCTGTCAAACTAATCTCTTAGATTTCTTTGACTGGGTAACCAGAGTGGTGGACCAAGAGGGAGCAGTTGATGTCGCCTACCTTGACTTCAGCAAAGCTTTTGACACTGTTCCACATAGAAGATTGATAAATAAGCTGGGTAGGCTCGGGGTGGGTCAGAAGTTAGTCAACTGGGTGGCAAACTGATTGAAGGGCAGAAAACAGAGAGTGGTGGTAAATGGTATACAGTCAGAAGAGATGCAAGTCACAAGTGGGGTACCTCAGGAATCAGTCCTGGGGCCAGTCCTCTTCAATATCTTCATTAGTGACCTTGCAGATGGACTAGAGGGTAAGGCTTGTCTGTTTGCAGATGACACCAAGATCTGCAACAGAGTAAATGATCCAGATGGGGTGGGCAGAATGAGAAGAGATCTGGATAAACTAGCAAAATGGTCAGAAGAGTGGCAACTGGGATTTAATACAAAGATTTGCAACATCATGCACATAGGGAAGAGAAACCCTGAAGCCACCTATAGGCTGGGAGGGGAGTTGCTGGCAGTCACAAAGGAAGAAAGAGACTTGGGCATCATCATCACTGATGACCTGAAATCATCCAAGCAGACCTCTAAAGCAGTAGGTAAGGCTAGGGGGATGTTAGGGTGTATAAGTAGGGGTATCACAAGTCACAAGAGAGAGGTAATAATCCCTCTGTACAAGACACTGGTTAGACCCCATCTGGAGTACTGTGTGCAGTATTGGAGGCCACACCTTCACAAGGACATTAACCAAATTGAAGCAGTCCAGAGAAGGGCAACCAAAATGGTGCAGGGACTGCATCAGAAGGCATATGAGGACAGATTAACCGAGCTCAATATGTATACCCTTGAGCAAAGGAGGGAGAGAGGTGATATGATCGAGACATTCAAACACCTTAAGGGCATTAACAAGGTGAAAGAGTCTAACATGTTTAAATATAAGAAAAATAGCAGGACAACAGGACACAGCGTGAGATTAGAGGGAGGCCAATTAAGGGGGAATGTGAGGAAATACTTTTTCACAGAAAGGGTGGTGGATGCATGGAACGTCTTACCTCAGGAAGTGGTGGCTATGAATATAGTGCAGGGCTTCAAACAGGCATGGGATAGGCATAAGGGAGCAATACAGATGAGTATGAATAGATAGACCACTGACAGAGTAAAGGCCAATGGCACGTTTATAAGGTAGAAAAAGAAATGGGCAGACTGGATAGGCCTTGCAGTCCTTATCTGCCATCAACTTCTATGTTTCTATGTTACACGTCCCACTCCTGGAGACGAGATCTGCCAATCGGCCGTGTCATCCTCTCCAGGCCCTCCCCCCTCCAGCCGACAACCAATGGGAGTTAGTTGTCCTTTAGAGGAATAAGTAAAAACACATACTGCATAATACAGGCAGGTAGTGAGTTGTCAGAGAAAGCAACACAAGTCATACATTTTCATGAGTTTTGCCCCAAAGCAAGACCTTACTAATTTCATTATGAAAGCGACTCTTTTTAGGAAAATGTTGCAGTGCTTATATTTATTTTCAGCCTGCGAAAGCAAGGAAGACTTGGTGTTGCTGAGAGAGATATGTTCACAACATGATTAAGTACAAAAGATTAGTGAAAATTAAAGTGCACATTAAACAGTTTCTATTCAAATAATGGGTGGTGTTTTAAATAACATGTAAAAATAACTTCAGAAAAAGTAAAAAAAAATATTTTTTTAAACTGTCTTTTAATTTTATGTACCATTACAAAAAGAAGCTTTACAGTTATAAACAGATTTGATAGATATAGAATAGTTTTGACACATTAAAAAATAGTATTAACGCGACTGATTCATAACAACCTGATTCTAAGTGTATTTTTAATTGTATGTCTAGCCCCAAAGTTTCCAACATATGATTTTGCTAAAGTTTCCATCTATTGACATATGAAAACATAAAGTGGTTAAAAACATTTTTAAACCCTGTTATTTTAACAACATATTCTATCAATATGTATAGACTTGTATAAACTCATTAAAACTGTGTTATGGTCTATTCATGTTGATTGGACTCCCAAGCTTTCATAAAAAAAAGTTTCTAATGCAAACAGTTCAAAAGGTATTCCTTTCAAAATGTAATTTCAAGCATTATAAAGAATTATGTAAAAATATTTTTGGAAATGGTGGGAAGGTAATAGTGGCTGTTTTGTTAAACAATACACGTTTTCTTTTCTAGCAATTATTTGTTTGAATAGGAGTCAACAGTCTTTCTTCTCTTCTCTTCTGTATAGCAAAGTTAACCCATCAGACTGTGTGGACATGGACTGTGATGCCAAAAAGAAGGCTTTGCTCAAGGACCTCGATGGCTCTTTCCTCGGTAGGGTTGGCGCTGTTATACCACAGTCAGAATATGAGTGGAACGGTGATAAACGGCATGGTCTTGGAGATTATCGCATTCCCAAAGTTATGTTAACCCGTCTAAATGGCAGTCGCATTCCGGTAGCTGAAATTGCACCAAATAAAGGTAGAAATACTCCTCTCCCCATATTCTATTACTTTAATCAAGTTATGCTTTCTTAATGCATCTCATGTGGCAAAAAATGATTTAAATGTCTACATTCTTTAATGTAAAGGATGTGAATCTATTGAGCAGCTGTATAGATATTGCAACAACATTTCATTTATTTAGTTATTTATTAATTTATGTACTTTTTTCACTGGGAACGTACACTGAGCCAAAGCCTTTTTCCAGGAGCAAACCAGAATCACATTTACAAGGCAGATACAGGATGGTACATCAATACAATCAAATAAAATAACGTAACATGCAGTATGCAGGAATATTTCTTATTATACAATGGCAAGAAAGAATTCTATCTTCTGATTGGTCAGTTGGCTGTCACAGAGGGATGTTATCCTGGCATAACATCCCTGCTGATAGTTTGAATGATCTGGATGAGCTCCTCCATGTTATTCTCCTCTTTATCTTAAGAAACAAAAATATGTTTACACACTAACAAAAACATTCTTTAAAATTATTTTTTTGTTATAAAACAACAAACCATTGTATAATAGGAATTACATAATGGCAAGAAAGAATCCTGGATTCTGAGTGGTCAGTGTGTGCCTGAGACAGTGATGATATTACAGTATAACATCACTGTCATTGATTAGCATTAGCTTTGCTGGCTGTATTCATAGAGCCTTTTTTTCTCTTCTCTAAGAAACTCACTAAAAATCTACTAAAAACATTTTTTAAATGTTTTTTTTTTTTATTTTGTATAACATCTAGCCATTGTATAATAGCAACAAGGCACTCCAAGGGTGTGTGTTATTGTGTAATAACGTCACTCATGGGGTGGTGGAAGCACTCAACTTCGCCTTGTGCTTCAACCCACCCCAAGAGTGACATTATTATACAATAACACACACCCTGTAGTGCCTTATTGCTTAATAATGCCCTCCAAGGTGGGTGTTATGCTGGGATAACATCCTTTCTTGGGTGTTGGACGCCCTCGGCCGGTGGCCTCGGGTCCAACCACCCGAGGTGGGATGTTATCCCAGCATAACATCCACCCTGTCAGGCATTATTCCTTTAAGAAACAACATCGACAGATGTATTAAATGAAAACATACACAGTCCCACTGCTGTAACATGTGAAGCCTTAATTGTTCTTTAAAAACAGTATGACTTCCAGCATTATGAAGAAAATCAATCACATTGTTCCAGTATTTAGCAGCATGAGCAGAAAAGGCACATTCATCCCAAATAAAAAAGAAACTGGACTAGACAAAAAGGATTTTCCAGCTGATCTAAGATTTCTACGCTCTTCTCAAAAATCTAGTAAATTAAATGAAGGGGAATCAGATGCTGTTCTCAATGTTTTTTCAACAATACAGCATAGATTATAACAACTGCTGAGTTTTGGAGGAAGCCAACCAGTACTTGCATGCAATACACAATACACAATGAGGAGTACTGTATGGCAAATTTAATGCAAAACAGCAAATCCCATTTAGAGTCCTAGTTAGTAAAGTTAAATCCGTAGAATGCAAATTAGCAATTATAAAGGAATTATAATTTAATATAGGTGATATGCTTCCTGCAATAGTATACCTGGCTTCTAACGTTAAGCAACTATTTAATTTAAACTGTGCTCCCAGTTTTTGATTGACTTGTTTACTAATAGACTTTATATGCAATGAAAAGATTAAGTTGGAATCCAGAACCACCCCCAGGTATCTAAAGATCCTTTTTTGGGTATCTCTTAAAGTTATCAACTTGTTTTAAGAGGGCGCCATTGGAATTGGAAATGAACATTGGTGAACATTTCGATATCCTGAGTTTACATCCAAAAAGCATACATTTAGTTTTCTTACTGTTTAAGAAGAGATGCTGTTGTGACAACCATGAATTTAAAGTGATAAAATCTGTATTCAGGACTAAATGAATTTCTTCAACTAAGGACGCACAGTAGTAAATGATGATATCACTGGCATAAAGAATTGATTTATTTAAGGCTCAAGTAGAAGGAATGGAGTCAGTGAACATTAAAAGCAATAGCGGCCCCAGTATAGATCCCTTGGGAATGCCTTGTTCCAAAGTCCAAATACTAGATTGAGAGTCATCAAATTTCCCTTTAAGGAGATGAGCAGAACAGAATGTGTATGGACAGTTTTAGACAAAAATCAGCTGAAGAAGCATCAGAAAAATCTCAGCCCAAATACATTGTAATTCACAAGCACGAAACTGGAGGCTACCTGGCAAAGCTAGAGCTTTATATTTTACACACCAAGCAACATGCAAAAAATGAACTTGGGATATCCGGTCATTAGTTTTTATGGGCTGACATCTGTTGAGTTCAAAACTATCTCCAGTCAACCCCCAAAACAAATATATGTCCATCACACATCCCAGCTGTTATTCTTTTCAAAATCCCTGGTTTCCTGCATCATTTTGTTTTTCCTCAGGTGGTCTAGAAGTTACAGAGGATGTAAACATGACCTGTGGCAAAAGACAAAATGAGTCTCTACCTTCCCCAAAGCAAGCAATGTGTGAAGCTGAAGCAATTCAGTTTGAATATGGGTTGATCATGCAAAACATCCCCACATCTTTTAACAGTGAGCTGCTGGGCCCTTAATGTAATACATATCTGGGCCTTTCCTACATAGGAACACTGTATGTTTATTTCCCCATAAATCATACTACAGTAACTAAATGTGTAACTCATACTGTTTAATCAGTTGTGACATCAATGGACTAATCAGCCATCATATCACCATTTGACAATGTTTTTTAAACTGCTTACCTGAACCTGAAAACCAGACTTTCATATAAAAAAGAGTTCCTCAACAACCTGAGCTCACCTCCAAGCACTTACATAGAATTATAACCTTGATGGCAGATAAGGACCGCTTGGCCCATCCCGTCTGCCCATTTGTCTACCTATTGGATATGCTGCAGATCCTAAATTTAAAAACAACAGACTTTCATAAAAAATGGCATTCTAAATAGTTTGGGTTTACTACACAAAATTCACAATTTAAAAGCAGCATTCTAAAATAAAATACAACATTTAAGTGCAGCTCTCATAGAAACATTGATACAGATGTTGATGGCAGAAAAAGGCCTAACAGCCCATTGAGTCTGCCCAGTACCTGCCTGTATCCTTAACCAGCATAATGCTGGATCAGATTGAGTCTACTGCTGACTGTGACTGTATTTCAACACTCCTCTCCCTAGTCTACTCATCTTTCTCCCTCGACTGCCCACCCACAATTCAATTCACTTTATTTTTAAAAAGGCGCTATTCCAAATGATCATAGCGCCTGCACACTAAAATTCAAAAAATAAATATCGAATCATAAAATCAACAGAACATAGGCTCATTTTAGTAGTTACAATCAGGGAAGGCAAGTTCAAACAGATACATTTTTAAAGCAGTTTTAAAGCCCTCCACAGTCAGGCACTCTTATATCTGATGAGGTAGAGAGTTCCACAGGGTAGGGGCCATAATTTAAGCACGAGCCCCAGAGGTCTTCAGCTGAACTCAGGGAACCTCTAGCAATCCCTCACCAGTGGAGTGGCAAGGTCAGAGGGATGAAGGAACCCTTGCAGATAACTTGGACCCTGTCCATGTAAGGCTTTATAGGTCAGCAAACCGACCTTGAAGGTGATCCGCCACTGAACTGGCAGCCAGTGCAGTCCATACAGCACAGATGCAACATGACTAGATCAAGACAACCCAGTCAGCAACCTGGCTTCTGCTTTCTACTCCAGCTGCAAGTGGTGGATATCAATCCCTGGCAGCCCTAGATGCAGAGAGTTACAGTAATCTATACCTCCCTCCACCTCTGGTTGTACTATTCCACTGTGCGTAGCCTTCTTGTGTTTGAAGCCAGTAACAGGCCTAACATTGGCTGCTGCTTCTACCAGTGCATTGCACTTCTCCCCAATCCTTTCCGTAAAGAAGAATTTCCTTGCATCCCTCATAAAACTTCCCCCCTCTTACACCAGTTTTCATCTATGGCCCCCTTGTTACCTCACCCTCACATATTGTGAACAGGGCACTGCTACCCATTTTATTAATTCCCCTTATATACTTTAAGTTCTATATCATGTACCCTCTCTCCCTCTCTATCATGCCCCCCAACCTTCCTCCTTGCCTCTAGTACCTCTAATCAAGGTGTGATCCTAGACAGCAGACAGACCTTCAAAGATCAGGTGTCGTCTGTTGTGAAGAGTGGTTTTTACCACTTATGGAACATCACCAGGATCAAGCCCCTCGTTCTGCCTGAAGATCTGCCAACCCTAGTACATGCCTTTGTGACCTCCAGGCTTAACTACTGTAACACTCTTTACTTTGGGGTCATGGGGGGGCCCTCCACAGGCTGCAACTGGTGCAGAATGCAGCAGCCTGGTTACTGGCTGAACTATCTCACTCATGCCATGTAATTCTGGTTTTGTGTGTTCTGCATTGGCTGCCGGTCAGGAGGACAGTCCTTTTCAAGGTGGGCTTGCTCACCTATAAGGCCCTATATGGGCTGGGTTCTGGCTACCAGTGTGAGCTCCTGTTGCCTGTGACCCCTGCCCACTCCCTCCACTCCTTTTCGAGGGGCCTCCTGGATGTTCCCAGGGTTCGGCTCAAGACTTCTTGTGATTGAGCATTTAGTGTCTCTGGGCAGACACTGTGGAAAACGCTTCCAGCTGCAGTCCGGGAGGCCCCTTCGATTGGTATGTTTAAGCAGAGGCTTATGGTCCATCTTTTCTGCCAGGCTTTTGGTGATTAAGTCTTTTCCCCACTACCTTTAGTTATTTACATTTTATATTTTATATTTAGCCTTTTAAAAATGCTGTTTTAAAGTTTTTACTACTGCCCAAATGTTTTTTATGTATTTTGTATCTTTGTTATGTTGGCATGCTTGCACAGCCAATGTCTTGCGGCAGTGGAGATTTGGAGGTGTGGTCGCTGTTGGGCGAATGCAGGGCACGCATCAGTAGGTGCGTCATCCATTCCCCAATCAGCCTGCATGCTGGTGCCACAGCATGCATACTAATGTGGCAAGCACATCTAAGGAAAGGTCCGCTGCAATCCGAGCAAAGCTTGTCAGATGCAGCGGACCTCCCGAAGTGCTCAACCACATTGTATACATGGCTGGCGGCTGCCCAACTGCCGACTTGGGGGGGTGCCCAATCCCCCTGCCGGCTTACTGTGGCCCCAATGTATTTGCCGATGGGGGAGTCCACTCCCCGTCGGCATAAAGCACTCCTCCCCATATGTTATATGCCATGGGGGGGTGCCCAATCCCCCTCGGCTCTCCCCCCTGCTTTCCTTGTGTGCCAACAGGGTGCCCAATCCCTATCAGCATAAATTAACCCCCTTTTGTTGTGTGCTGATAAGTGCTCAATCCGTCGGCTGCAGCAATCCCCCAAACAGTTGGGTAGGCACGCTGGGAGCCTCCCCAGCGTACAAATCCCCTGAAGAAAAAAATACTGTCTCGCGATGTTTTCTTTTTTTTACCCTATAACACAAAAACAGCCCCTTGTAGTCTCCCTACCCATCACCCGCACCCACTCACTACGCATACTGCCTCCCCACAACCCATCTCATCCCATACTTACCTCCGGAGTTCGGCGCGATGATCTTCGGTGGACCGGGAACACGTCTGCGCTCTTCAAAGCCAACTGTGAACTGAGGAAATGCCGGTAAACTGTATAATGGAATAAATAGGGTTTTTTCAACTTTGATACATATCTCAGGCATTTTTGGAATTTTGGCACCAAATTTTCCACATGGGGTTTTTGGGACCCCTCCTCATGAATTCTTGCACTGTCATGACGTTATTTGGTCCCGAAAGATGATTTCACAGTCACTGCGCAGAGTTACCTTTTGGGAGTGAGGAATAAAACAATAGTGCCAGTGTTCATGGGGGGTCTCAAATAACCTATGTTGCAAATTTGGTGGGAAAAATCCAAAAAATTACTGCTTTACTAGCGTGCATTGCGCAGTTACTACGTACGCTTGTAACATGTTCAGCATTAGCATTTTTCCACACCTGCTTGTGAACCGTACAGCTGTCATATTTCACGTCCTGCCCGAAATGTATTTTCACACATCCGGCGCAGAATAGCACGGTCGAAGTGGGAAATCAGTGTTTGGGACAAATTATGAAAATGACAGTTGCACTGTTCATGAGCAGAGGTCCTTAAATGCCTATGCTGAAAATTTGGTGACGATACTTCATAACGTGACTGTGTTACAAGCGTGTGTTGTGCAGTTTGCATGCACGCTTGTAAGTTCGTGAATTTATAATATTTTCACTCCAGATTTTCAACATTGCCATTGTTCTTTACCTTCTTATGAACAGTATAGCTGTCTTTTTTCACATCCTGCCTGAAATGTGTTTTCACACTTCCGGCACAGAAAAGCGTGGTCACAGTGGAAAGTCTGTGTTTGAGACACATTATGAAAATGACAGTGACACTGTTCATTAGCAGAGGTCCTAAAATGCCTATGTTGAAAATTTGGGGCCGAAAGTCCATAAAATGAGTGTTTTACGAGCGTGCATTGCACAGTTTGCATGCACGCACATGACTTTGTGCATTTGTAATATTTTCACTCCACGTGTTCAAAATTGGCATTTTTCCACACCTCCTTATGAACAGTACATCTGTCATTTTATATATCCTGGCTGAAATGTGTTTTCGCATGTCCGGTGCAGAACTGCATGGTCGCTGTGCGAAATCAGTTTTCAGGGCAGTTTGGGGAAATTACGATGATACTGTTCATGAGCAAAGGCCTTAAAATGCCTATGTTGAAAATTTGGTGCCGAAAGTCCATAAAATGACTGTGCTGCAAGTGTGCGTTGCGCAGTTTCCACTCAGCCTTGTAACTTCGTACATTTGCAATATTTTCATGCCAGATTTTCACCACTGGCATTTGTGCACCTCCTTATCAACAGTACAGCTGTCTTTTTTCACAGCCTGCCCAAAACGCATTCCCAAGAACTGTGGTGCACAATGGTGTGCTCACTGTGGGAAATCACCTTTGGGACACATTAACAAAATCACAGTGCCGCTGTTCATGAGGGGAGGTCCCAAAATACCTATGTTGAAAATGTGCCTAAAAACCTCCCACAAATAATTGGGTTGCAGACATCTGCTGCGCAGTTTGTATGCATGCTCTTTGCTTCACCAATATTTCATATTGCCACTCCAGATTTTCAATGTTGCCATTTTTTACACCTCCTCATGAACAATACAGTTGTCATTCTCCACATCCTGCCCAAAGCTGTGTTTCATTCCTCTGTCACCAAATGCCACAGCCGCTGTGCAAAACCACCTTTCAGCTAACAAAGTGATTGTGCCGCTTTTCATGAGGTGGTCTGACAAGCAGCCCATGTTGAAAATGTATAGTGAAACTACCACTACACGCCTACACTGTTAGGGTTTCCAGCTGTAGCACCCCACCCAGTACAGACTGACAGGCGTCAGAGCTGTGACTTGGGATCATCGGATGTAATGTTCATGCCATTCCACCCCCCATACCCAACCTACAGCCACTGACAGGCATCGTGGTGTGTCTTGCACTGTTCAGCTACAAACTTCACCCCATGCTACTATGCTGCACCCACGTCAGTGTATTTCCTTATGGAATGGGGTAAGTATAATGCCCAAAGACCCCAAAGCACACCATGACACTTGTCAGTGTCTACAGGGTAGGGTGAGGTACAATGGCATGAGCATTATAGCTGACGGCCCAAAGGCCTGTCACTCTCTACAGGGTGGGGGTGGGGTTGGCATCACTTCAGTACTTCACTGCCATTCCTATTATGCGTCTCTAGCTCTGTCACTGCCAATGCCAATGCCAGCGCAACAACATTCGGCATTGACAAATGCTTGTTTTTATTATGGATGGCACCCAGAGCTTCCGGGGTTGGGTGCCTCAGAAATAAAATTGCCTTGTCTTGCCTTGCCTAGTGAGTCAAAGCATGAGCATAGCTTACAATTTCTTCAGCTTTAAAATCATTTCCAAACAGAGAGCAAAGCACATAAACTGCAAAATGGAGTGTTCACTCAGCACAGAAGCTGATGGTTGTGATGTTATACTGCCTCACAATCACATGATCTGCAAGTCAGATCACTAACTGATGATGGCTCATTATCAGTCAGCTGGAATTATCATCAAGCTGGTTAAGGATTTACTGCTGCACTACTGGAACATTTTTCACATCTCTAAGAAACAAGCATTTGTCAATGCCGAATGTTTGCTTGCTGGCATTGGCATTGGTAGTGTAGGAGTTAGACAGCTGCATAGTAGGAATGGCAGTGAAATATTGAACTGAAGCTGACCCCACCACCACCCTGCAGAGACTGAAAGGCATTGGGGTGTGCCTTTGGGTCGTCAGGCATAACAGCCACGCCATTTCACCACACCCTACCCTGCAGACACTGACAAGTGTCACGGAGTGCCTTGGGGTCTTTGGGCCTTATGCTCATCCCATTCCATAAGGAAATACAGTGAGATGGGTGCAGTATAGGAAAATGGGGTGAACTTCGGGGCCGAAGAGTCCAAGGCACACCTCGATGCCTGTCACTGGTTGCAGGGTGTGGGTAAGGGTGGAATGGTATGAGCATTACAAGCGACAATCCCAAGTTACACCCCGGATGCCTGCCAGTCTCTACAGGGTGGGGCATTATAGCTGGAAACCCTAACTCCCCAGGTGTTCATTGGTATTTTCATTCCAATTTTTCAACATGGGTATTTTGTGACCCCCACCTCATGAACAGTGGCAATATCAGTTTGCTAGCCGAAAGCTGATTTTGCACAGTAACTACACCATTTGGCACCACAGGTGCAAAAACATTTCAAACAGGATGTGAAAAATGACAGCTGTACTGTTCATGAGGAGGTGCAAAAATGGAAATGTTGAAAATCTGCAGTGAAAATATAATAACTGGTGAAGTCACAATCGTGCGTAGAAACTGTAATTAGTTTGGGGATTGTTTACAGCAGATTGTCAACACAGGCATTTTGGGACCTCCGCTCATGAACAGTGTCACTGTGATTTTCGTAATCTGTCCCGAACACTGATTTCCCACAGCAACCACACATTTCTGCGCCAGAAGTGCGAAAACACATTTCGGCCAGGGTGTGAAAAATGACAGTTGTACTGTTCATAAGGAGATGCGGAAAAATGCCACAGTAGAAAATCTGGACTTAAAATATTTATGAACGTACGAGGGTGCATGGAAACTGCTCAATGCACACTCGTAACACAGTCATTTTGTAGACTTTTGTCACCAAATTTTCAACATAGCCATTTCAAGACCTCTGCTCATGAACAGTGTCACTGTGGTTTTCTTAATCTGTCCTGAACATTGATTTCGCACACCCGACCGCGCCATTGTGCACTACATATGCGACAACACATTTTGGGAGAGATGTGAAAAATGACAGCTGTACTGCTCATAAGGAGGTGTGGTAAAATGGCAATGTTGAAAATCTGGAGTGACTATTAAAAATTTGCGAAGTTATGAGCGTGCATAGGAACTGCACAACACACGCTCGTCAAACAGTCATTTTTGGGAATTTTTTCACCAAATTTTCAACATAGGGTTTTGGGGGGCCAACCTCATGAACTGTGACACTGTTATTTTATTACTCTGTCCTGAAAGGTGGTTCTGTGCAGTGACCAAATAAAATGACAGTGACTGAGTCCATGAGGTGGAGCCCCAAGAACCCCATGCTGAAAATTTGGTGAAAAAAATTCCCCAAAATGGCCAAGATATGCACTAAAGTTGAAAAAAAAAAAGGTATGCCATTATATAGCTTACCGGCATTTCTTCATTTGCAGTCAGCTTTGAAGAGTGCAGGCGTGTTCAGGTCCACCGAAGATCGTCGCACTGGACTCAGGAGGTAAGTATGGGGGTGGGGAGGTGGGTGCTCAGAGGGTGGGCGCAGGTTGGGGAGGGGCAAGACAGTCATTGAGGACCTTTTTTACAGGTGTCTTTTATTTTTAATAGAAGATGATGCTGGACTTTTTCACACTGGGGTGGGTTCCCAGCATGGCAGCAGGAAGTTTTGGGGGTAGTGAGTCGATGGGGATTGGGCAACCCGTCAGCCATACAGACGTTTGGGCAACAGGAAGTCAGTTTTTTGCTGGGGGATTCAGTGCAGCCGACGGGGATTGGGCACCCCTAACGCCACACGGACTTTGCCACGTTGGGGTGGGCTCCCAGCATGGTACCTGGAAATCTGTTTTGGGGGGCAGAGCTGATGGGGGATTGAGCACCCCATCAGCCATATGGTGTGGGTGGGGGCCATGCATGAGTATGCTCGAGTGGGCTCCTAGCATGCTACTTAGGTGTTCGGGGCGGGGGGGAGAAGAACTGTCAATGACAGTTCAGATGCAGTGTGACGTGCAGGTATATTGCATACTGCCAATGGCAGTATGCAAATTACCTACATGTTACCACTACTTACTGCAGTAGCTTTTCACTTTTAACTGTACGTCACTGCATCTGAACTAGTGTCATAGACAGCTCTGACATGTATTGGTGCGGTGAGACAGCGCCTGCAAAAGGCAGCAGGGCATTGGAAGCTAAGTGGTACACCTATGAAAATTTGTATGGTTGCACTATGCTTCTTGCACATGCATTCAAGCAAACATAAAAAGTTAAAATAAAGCCCCTTTTCAACTAACCAATAGTCCTATGTAAAACAGATAACAACAAACCAAGTTGCACTCCAGAGTGTAGTAGAAAGCACAGAGCTGCAATTGTAAACTTGAATAAGAGTTTAATTCACCATGTGAGAGCCCCTAGCGCCTCAGCAAAAAGTGCCTTCTAAGGGGCCCTGGTAGGCACTTTTGCCTAGCTATAGGGGCTCTCACATGGTGGATTAAACTTATTCAGAGCTTAAATTGCAGTTCTGTGGTTTCTACTACACTTTGGAGCGCAACTTGGTTTGTTGTTAAGTGTTTTTGGGCTGCCGTCCCTGCTGTTGTGACCCCCCTCCTTCTCGAGCGCAGTCTGGAACTTTTTCTTTTACTGTGTAAAACAGACACTAGAACAGCGCTGTGTAAAATAAAGCCATCACGGGGTGCTATGGATCTCATTAAATCACTCTTCAGGCTCATGATCTATGAGCTTATTAGCTCTCCTTGATGACATTATTTCCTTGTACACTACACTTTTCTGGCATTTATTTGACAGTATATGCATTTTACCACATGCAGACATCTGCCTCAAAACACTGTGGGCCAGATATTCAAAAGGGTTGCGCCATGCTTAACAGGGTTGCGCATGCTTAAGTCCTACATTGCGCCATTCTGCGATATTCAGCAGGAGGCAGTTGCGCCACTGAAAACAGGCTGAGCAACAGCGCAATGCAAATGAATGCATGCTCAACAGGAGGGGGAGGAACCATGCATAAACTGCACAGCCCGATATTCAGCCGGGCTGTGCAGAGTTGTGCAGGCGCAACCCCCAACCTGAGCCTGCAGGACCTTGAGCCAAAAAAAAAAAGGCTTAAGTAGAGGGCCACCCACAGGTGAGCTGCTGTATTGCAGGGCGCAACACAGCAGCTGCCACCTGTGGCTGGCCCCCAACTCAGTCCCTGTGCCCCCCAGCCCGATCGCGGGCATAGTGTACTCCCCACCAGCCCGATCGCGGGCATCAATGTAGCTCCCCCTCCCGTTCACATCCCTGGTGGTCCAGTGGACCGAAATGCCCGATCAGGGCAGAATGTAAATGAACCCCCGCGAACATCTCCCTGGTGGTCCAGAGGACCATAATGCCTCATCGCGGGCAGAATGTAAATTGACACCCCCTCCACCCAAACATCTCCCTGGTGGCTAGTGTCCCCCCCACCCCACCCACCTCTGAAGCCCCACCACCCGCTCCCCACGGCAGCGGCGGGTGGCAGCATCCACCCACCTGCCGCCCGCCGCCTGCCCGACTGACTGCCGGTAGGGGCTGCGCCCATTGGTGCAGAGCAAGAGCCAATGGGCATGCAGCCATACCGTACATGACAGTCCAGATTTGTGAATGATTCATTCACAAATCTGGACTGTCATCTATTATATGGGCTACATGCCGACTTAACTGCCGGTGGGCTGCCGCCCATGGTGCAGGCAAGAGCCAATGGGCATGCAGCCATACCGTACATGACAGTCCAGATTTGTGAATGATTCATTCACAATCTGGACTGTCAGTCCGCGACATGAGCTGCATGCCCGATGGTTCTTGCTCTGCACCAATGGCATATTCTCACCGGCAGTCAGTCACGGGCGGCGGGCGGCAGGCGTAGGATGCTGCCGCCCGCCGGCTGCCGGGGGGAGCGGGTGGTGGGGCCCTGGGTGGGTGGGGTGGGGGACACTAGCCACCAGGGAGATGTTTGGGCGGGGGTGTCAATTTACATTCTGCCCATGATTGGGCATTACAGTCCACTGGACCACCAGGAATGTACGGGAGGGTGGGGGAGCCACTTGCTGCCCACGATCGGGCTGCAGGGTGCGTCGGTCCCCAAGGGCTGCTGCCTGGCAGGGCGGCCAGGCGCAAGTCCTCGGGGATCGGCACACCTACATGCTAATGGCATGCAAATGGGGCCATAATCAGATGCAGATGGCCCCCCCTGTGCCTTGCATGAATTATGGCCCCATTTGCATGTCACCTTTTGAATATCGTGATTTTGCGCATGGCGCAATGGTACTTGGCCACCGCAAGTTGAATGCTCTACTCTGACAACCTGCGGTGGCGAAGTTTCTCATCATGCTGATGCTACAGCGGCTGTGGCTGGGGGGGTGATATTCAAAGGAGTTGCTCAATAGCGCAACTCCTTTGAATATCGCCTGGGCCACACCCCTGCACAACTATTTTGCGCAGCGCAAGGGCTTGCGCCTCAGAATGGCGCAGTTTGAATATCCAGCCCTGTGTCTCTACGATCACTGTATGATGTTGGGAAAACAAACCCAATGTGAAACTTGATCCATCTTGGCAAAGCTGGTGCACTATTCCATTTTTTCTCACTGGTATTCTTACACCAAATAAAATTGTTAGGCATTGCAGAGCTCTGCTAGATGTATGATTAGGTGATACTGACACAGCAGCACATGAGTATACATTAATAAATGTAGTGCCTGTTTATGCCAACTGAAAAATTGACCTCTCTCCTTCTGATAGAACCATTTGGTGTAGATCAAGGCTTGTAGTATTGTTATCCAACTTAATGTTAAATGTAACATTTGTGTTATAATCTCATGGTAGGAGCTTTGAGCAAGGCTCAGATTCCAGTAAGACCAATCGTGCTTGACAAAGTTAGTTGCCGTCAACAGTATTTGACCTTACCTGCAGCAAGGATGATCATGGAAAGCCAGAATCAGATTCTAAAGTAAAACATTTGACATTACTTTAACATTGCCATGGTCAAGGAACAATACTGAAGCTGATGTGAAGGATGGCCAAATGGCAGAACGGTAGGAGAAGATGGCAGTCAATGAGTGGGAACAAAATAGAATAAAAAAGAACTGATGTTTTTGTTACAAGAATTTTTTTATTCCTGGTGATGACAATTTTTTTTTCTACAGGAATAATCAGAGACTCTAGCTGTTCCTATATGCCAGAATGGCAGAGCTACAGATGCCTTGCACTAGATTATCAGATGCTTGTGATTGAAAGCCTTGATTCTGACACTGAGACAAGAAGGTTATCTCCTGTTGCACTACTTGCGGATGGTTATATTGACCTTATTAATGGTGAGTATTTCACTTGCAGTCTGAGTAAAACTTTTATAAACACTTTTGATAACATTAGTCAGCTAGGCCAACATTTTGGACAAGCACAGGTTAACCTGATGGACAGTTTTGCCCTCTTCAGAACCAAATAAGTGAATCAGATATACTTAAGAAGAAGTAGTAACTTGCAGCAGTGGTGGTTGTCTGATACTATGTTGTCGTGATGTTATCAATAAATCGGTACAACCACATTTTTTGTAAAGATGATCAATCTGCTGCTTTCCATGGCTACTACTGGTTGGTTTCTTTCCAATTTTGGTTGCTGTTGAACCCATATTGACACTATTCAGCATGTCCTACATCTTCTGTAAATCTCAAACACATAGAGAATAATGTATGGGGTACTATACACGAAAAACCTGTGTAGCCATCAAGAGGTTGCCATGGCAATCTTGAGATGGCTAATCAGGCTTGTTGTGTATAGTAGTCCATGTATTGTCTTTTTTACTGTGTGGTCTACCATACAACAGACTTGACTCTAAATAAGTGTAAAACATTCAATTTTATTTGCAAACGCATTGACCTGTTAGTGCAATAACTTCACTGTCACAACTGCTAACCCGCAGTACTTTGAACAGTACATCTCACAACACTGGTAAAGGGAAAGACTAAGAAGTGTCCTACTTTAAAGGCAGTGCAACCCGTATCCCAGCCAAGAGAAGCTTCTAGCAACCAGGAACCCCCCTAACTTGTACCACAGGCAAGGCATCAAACCACAAGTTGGCATACATAAGGCATCACCGCTGGCACTGGGGCGAATACCTGGCTCAGCATGTCAGAGGTTGGAGGGTTAGAGCACAAAATAACATTTATATTTACTGAGTTCTGGGAGAGAGGTGCTTGGGTTATACTAGGTCTAGCTTCTGAGGGGAGCCCATAACCAAGATCACACATAGGAAGCATAGATTGAATGTCCACAACTAGAGCTAAGATTGTGCAGTATGGCTTTATTCTGACACAAGTTGTAAAGACAGAATGAGGTGGTGCCCCCAGGTTGGAAACTGTCATTACAGGCTTCACACTAGTACTTTTCTTTTTCAGTGTGAAACAGTTGGGCATTTAGAACATTTCTCTCACACAAACATTGAACTGTCCTTCCCTCTTTACACTTCCCAACCTTCCACTCATCCGCCCCTTTTTCTAAGGGGGTTTGTCATGGACTTTAATTCTTCCATAAGTGTCTATGATATGGTGGGTTGCCACACACTTACATACATTTCAAGTTCTTTCCTCCTAATGTGACAAACTTTGTTAACATGCTCAGGGTAATCTGGTGCCCTTCCATGAACCAGTTAGCCCTGACTGAAGTTTCAGATGGGGAGTCTGCCCACCCTGGCCCCAACCCATCTCTGCCATTCCTTCAGGGGTACACCAAATAAGATTTCAATTCCTTTAAATTGCTAAAGGACTCTCAACTTTAAAACTTCACATTCAGCACATTTTTGTGGTGATACAGGGGCCCTGGCAGGTGTATTCTAGCTTTATCTCTGGGCACATACACCTCAGACAACTCCATAAAAAACAGTCCCTTGTAACTGTACTCACATTTTTGTTTGTCCCTTTGATACAGACATGGATGCTGGAAGAAACACCTCTTCCCTTTACAGGTAGCTTGTCTTAGCTTCAGTCAGAACACTCTTTCTTTTTGGGCAGCTGACATTCTTCGGGACCTTCAGGGGATTGCCCCTTGGATCCACAGAAGCTGAAGTCCACGCCACTTCTCTGTGGACTGACCCACTGGGGTCCTGCAGGCAACGGTCTGAGTTTGTCCTTAAATGGCATCAAAAAAATAAGAAAAAAGTCATTACAAAAATTTAATGTATTTCATTTTGTCAAGAATAAGCACTAAAAAGAATAAACAATTAGTTGTATGAAGTTATCAGATACATTGTTCATCACTGATTTAATTTTTATGTGTCTTTATCTGCCCAAAAAATATGGATATTTTGGACAGAATTTTACTTAAGCAGGAGATTTTGTTTCCCGGGAGGGAGGGAGGGAGTTCAGTCAAAAAAAAACACAGGAGTCTCCTGCGAAAAGAGGGAGATATCACATGTATAAGAGCACCACACTGAACTACTACTACTGACTGACTACTCTCATCTGAACATTCCAAACTGTCCCAGAGCAGCTGATTCCAAAGTGGCTTATGCTGGTGTGAGAATTCTACATGACATAATCCATTCTCTCCTCAGGCTAGCTGAGTAAACAATGATGTCATGTTGTAAGGAGCTTTTATCAACTCCCTACAGGCTGCCCAGAAACCTTCCTAGTCTAACACTGATGGGATTCTAGTAACCCCAGGGGACTGTGTGATTACAGATATTTTCCTGCTCCAGTATAAACCCTTCCTTATTGCTCAGTTGCTTGGAAAATACCACAGCTGCCACTGTTAGATATGCTAGAACTGTGTGAGCCATCAAAGTGTCACTTTCACTCATACAGCACTGGTGACTGCAGCTGTGACTCGAGCAGGGTTTGAGCAGAAATGTGTTCCATATTGTTGTGCTGCAGTAGCTATATACTTAGTGCAGCACAATAGCAAAATGACATAGCTACTGTAGGACAGCAACATTATTCTAGGGATGGATTTTTTCCCAGAATAACTTTCCACCATACACTATATGAAACTTGCATGCAAAGGTCAAGGTTCAAAGCCCAGATTCATGACCTTTGCAAGTGTGATTTGGTGTTGCCTGTCCAATTTAAATCATGTTTCTGGGCAGAAAAAATGGTCAACCAGAGACACCAGGAATACTCCCTAATTTGCCCTCTGTGGCAGGGGCTCTGAGGGGAGGGTCATCTCCTCCCTAGGCGGGCCACTGTGTGGGCTAGTATCTAGTACCAGCAAGAACTAGGACCCTGGGGAATTCAGGGGATCAATACATCATTTAGATGGATTCAGAATTTTCTTCCATTTCTAGGTCCCTCCTAACACCCTGACAGGAGCAGAGCCTGCATAGTGGTCTCACATGCCCAAAGCTACTCCCCTGCTGCAGAAGAAAGTCCCTGGACCATCTGCAGTGGCCACTGTGTCACTGGAGCTGATTGTTGACCCTCCTCAGCTGAGGCACACAGCCATGCTGCAGCTACTTTAGCCTGGCCTGCCTCCTGACACAGAGACTCAGGTTTGCTGGTGAACCTGGGTTTTCTGCATAGTTGCATAGAGTGCTGCTTCTGGACCATCGGGGTGGCCTTTGTTACTTACATTGTTAATTAATTCAGCTTATACTGTGACCTCTGCATGCCGTGACAACTCTCTCAAACTCCCAGTATCCCCTCTTCTGAGCTTATGATGATGCACACGGTGGGCAAAGCCATGGTGGACTGCTGTCTGTCCTTACTGTTCAACGTATACAGTGAAAAAAAAAGGGAATTTACCTGCTTGTACTGATTGAGAAGCAGACTGGTACCAGCAGGCTCAGAACAGAGATGCACTTTTTCACTTTAGATACAATATATAGTTAGATAATAAGGACAGATATACATCTCCCACGGCTCAGTTCACTGTGTGTGTCAGCAGAGGTCTGGGAGATTGAGAAAGCCATCAGGGTATTCTGGGAGTCACAGTATCAAACATATACTGTATGATATAAAGCAAATTAATTCACATTGTAAGTAATGCAAACATTTCTTCTTTATGCAGACTAAAAATTGTGATACCTAGGTCCCTGTGCTTCTGTTTAGGGGATCTGAGAGCTCCCCTTTAAGGGACACATCTCTCTCTCTATAGAGCACCACCTCTCACTGTTTTTTTTTTATACTCTGAATGTTCTATCTGTCATGTCCTTTGTTTTGTTTTTTCCATCATATATTTGTTTGCTCTCTATACCGCTACCCTCACCTGTCAGTACAGAGTCCACGAGTACTGCTGGCTATTAAACAGGTGACCTGGGAGACACAGAATTTTCCTTTTTTTTTGTTTCCTTCCAATAGTCTCTCCCATCTCCTGCTGATGCTCGGTGATGTCTAGCTTCATCTGAAATTTTTGAACTTTGCACTTTGCATAATTCACAGCAAAGTGCTCATCTTTGCACAGCAGTTCCCTATGAGAAGGTTGCATTTCATACAGAAAAAAAATATGCAAAGTACAGTAAGAGAAGGCAGGAGGGGTTAGAGCTGGCCACACGTTTTGGAAGCCAGGGAATTTTCTTCAGCTACGGTGGTATTGCTTACTGTCAGAAATACAGTAGGATAGACTGTGTCAAGCCTGTTCCAGTTTGCTGATTTAATGTTTTAAGTTTAATTCAGAAGGGCACAATCTTGCAGAGTGGCTTGATAAGCTTCAAAATCGTATCAATTAATGTGCAGCAAAAAAGGGTTAATCTCTGACCTGCTTCAGTGACATCAGCAGTGTGGTGGGGAAGGGAGACTAACACTTGTAAGGTGGAAACCTGGAATTGCCTTTATATTCCAGCTTATCCCAGCATCCCTTCATGTAGGTATCCCAATGGGTGAGTGCCAGAGAGGAGGAGTGGGACATCTGAACTTGGGCCATCTGCAGAACTTTGGCAGAGAGACCACAGGTCCACAGGGGACTCTGAAGGTGAGATGCCAGACAATGTAGGAGGTGACACCTTAACTGTCTAATGAAACACTGTGACATTAAGCAAATACACAACTAAAAAATCATTCAGCAGCAGTAAAAGGGTAAAGCAGACTGTAAATTCCCAAGGAGAAGTAGTAGTAACAGAAAAGAAGATCAGGACAGTGAAAGCACGGTACACCCTATCTGTAAAAGCTCTATAAGGTCAGGTGAAGGCAGGACAAAGGAAGTAAACTATGAAGGTGAAGAAAGAGCAGGAAAGGGAAAGCAGGGTAAATCCTATCTAGAATAGGTTGATAAAAATGTTCAGGGGAAGCAGAAAAGTGGGGTCGCAGAACCACAGAAGCAGGAAGGGATAGAGAGGTAATCCAAATTAGCAAAGGTACCAAGTAAGGGCACAGGAAGGGTAGTGATCATGGGGTGGTGTAGTATAATGGTCATGGTGTCACAGGGCCCGATTCTCAAAGACGTAAGCTGTGGCAGACAGCAGCTTGCACGGAAGCCCCTTAAACCAGGGACCCTGCACCACAGTCTGGTACAGAAGGGGTCCCTGCAACTATGATCCCATACTTGCGGCAACCTCACCTATGCGGCAAACATGAGGCATACGGGAGGGTATGCCACAGGCCCCTTGCGGAAAATGCAGCAAGCCCCCCTACCAGATCACGACCTGTCCTGTAGAACCATACCCAATGTAGCCCCCCCATCTCCAATGGTGCCCCTTGTTATATACATAGTATAAGCCCCGATCGACGACAGTGCCCATTGTAACAATGTATAACATAGCCCCCATCCCCCGATGCACATGTGTAATAGTTAAGATAGCCCCCAGCTCCAATCCTCAGTAATGCCTGGTATATTAAGTATTACATCCCTGATGTAGCCTGTAACAGCAATCCAGGCCCCCATCCCTGGTGGTTGAGTGGCCAGCCCCCCCCTTCCACAGGTAATGCTCATTACCCCAACACAGAGCCAGTGCCAGCACAGCCCTCTTCTCACCTCCACTATTGGTGCATACTGATTTTTCACTGGTGGCTTACTGTAATGTGTATGCAATTAGCGTGTACACATTACAGTAAGGCATCAGTGAAAGATCAGTTGGCACTGGCTTGGAAGTGAGAGGAGGGCTCAGCCAGCACCATCTCCATGTCGGGGTAGTGGGCATTACCTGTGAGGGGGGGTTGGCCACTCAACCACCAGGGATGGTGGCTGGATTGCTATGTTTATTATGGGTTACTTCAGGGATGGGGGGGCTATATCTGTCCAACAGGCACCAGCGGGGATGGGGGAGGCTACATTACTTAACTGTTGATGGCTACATCAGGATCGTGGAGAGGGGACAGTGGCACAATGCTGCATGTAGGTTGACACACCCAGCAGGAACGTTTCTACATACCCTTAGCCCAGCCCTAGCTGATCTAAGGGTACGTAGATGTTCTCCCTCTGGGTGATGAATGTGAATTGCATTCCTGGGGCTGTGGTAGCTTGTGTTTGCCACATGCCCCATCGTGCTTTGTTGCAGCCCATATCTGGGTGCAGGGGTGGTGCAAGCCCGTTTGGTGCAGGCAACCTATGGTTGATGCCGCAAAGCACTAAAAAATGGCACCGGCACGGCAAAATGAACACAAAGTTATTTATTTATTTTCTACTTATAGCAGCATATCGGGAAGAAACAAGTGTGGGTAAACACAGATAAACCCAACCAGTTTCATAACAAAAGTGCCTTCTCAGGGGTGTGTCCTGTAACTCAGAGACACTCCTCTTAAGTAGCAATTCATTTAAAGTGACAGTGCATGAATGATTACAAACATATAAATTACATTATTAAAAGTGTAATATTGAATGTTCCACTTGTCAAAAACAGTGCGACTGTTGCTTAAAAGGACCTCAGTACAAGCTTAGAGAAACCTGGAAAAAGTTATAAACATAAATAACAGTTTATATGATTTATATTGTTACTATGGTCTCTCTGCTATTAAACTGAGGAATTAATTCATGCAATTTAAATAATGAGAAGCTGCAATTATTAAGGCTAATCTATTGATTACCAGTCCAGAAAAAAGTTTTATATCTTGGTAATTCTCTTCAAAAAAGCAGTCAATTAAAATTTGTAGGGGGATGGTTTAGTCCTTTGATCAACGTAAATAGGCCTGGAACAGAAAATGGGAACATGAAATTAGAGAGTGCAAATAGATAAATAAACATTTATCAAAAGGCCCTGCCTTTGTGAATAGATCGGGGGGCATATGTTGATGCAAAGTGCACCTTGCATCATATATGTTTGGCACAGCCACCTTACATTCTACTTTGGGCTTACAGAAGGATAGTGATCATGGGAGTGGTGTAGTGTAATGGTTGTGGTGCCACAGACTTTTGGGAGACCTGCTGGAGACTGAGGTGCTGCCCCATTTGTGGTTGCAGGCACAGGTTGCTGGACACAAGGTCAAACAGGCAAGGGCACAGCAGACCTTCTATCCCACAAAGGGTCCACCTAGTCTGCCTCTGCTCAGCCAAAGGATGCCTAGACAGAGGTAGAGTGGAATGAGCCTGATGGGCTCCAGTAGGGTTGGAGTGGAAGGAACAGGTGCATGCTCCTACACTGATACCACTGTATCATCTGCCATACTGGCAGAGCGGGGCAGTCGAGATGAGGTTCCCATCACAGTGGAAGGGGATTAGGGAGTTCCTCAGAACTGGAGGCCCAAAGGAGGGTCTGACAGGGTGGAACAGAACCCTGTCCCATTTGTTTTGGAGAAAGTGTGTAAATGCAAGGATCTGTATTCTTTCCTTTTCTGTCTCCTCTGTCTGGTTGCACAACCAAATTTTCCTGTGAGACTTCGGTCTTGATCAACCTGGACAGTCTCACAATCATTTGCCTCTCACTGTCTCTCTGTTTTCTCTTGCTGTCTGTTTTCCTCCCTTGCATATCTATATCTGCTAATGTAAAGTATATGAGAATCAATGTATGGGGTGAAGCTGATATTGGGATCCCTTTTGTTTGAAAGATGTTTAGTGTTTCTGTTGAAATGTACATATTTGTGATTTGAGACAACTGTAAAAAGCTAGCAGTCATTTGAGTGCAAATGCCTGAGCCTTTTGCAAAGGCTGTGGGGACCTCAGGAAGTTCTCAATGTTCTAGCAGCTCCTGAAATTTACGAAGAACAGGATGCTTACAAATGATTGGGGTTGAAGAGACTTATAAAAACAGCTAAGCTGAGCTGCAAGATGGATTTTGTTTTTTACAAGCAAGATTTTATTGTTGCCTCTGTATATAGTTATTCTGAACTGGTTTATTTTATTTCATGTTCTTGTAACTACAAATAAACAGTTTTGTGGAATTTTACAACTGCTACTGGGTTTTCTCTATGCTTCCTGACCTGTGCCTCGACGACATACGGCTAGAGAGGCCCCTACCTCAAGAAGAAGCAGCTGCTGGTGAAGGACTTTATAGTGAGGGACATAGAGCAGGGAGGTGTGGTGCTTGAGGGGTGCTACAGCTTTCAGGGATGGAGACTGGATCTTATGGCTTGCTAGGGCAGCATGAGCTGACTAGGAAGTTGGATGTCATAGTCCATCTGGGGACAAATGACCTAGCATTGGGGAGGGTAGGGATAGAACACAGAAGCTTCAGAGAGGTGGAGAGTCGTCTCAAGCAGGTAGCATGAACTGTGGATTTCCAAGGTGCTACCTTTCAATACAGGGACAGGCAAGGGTTCTATGCACCAGGGCCTTTAACAATTGGTTAAAGGCATAATGCATTGAGGAGGTCTTTGTCTGTACTGGTAACTAGGGACCAGCTTGGAAAGATATAGGCCTCTATAAAGGAGGTGGCCTGCATCTTTCTAGGATGGGAACCACAGTCCTTGATGGGAGGTTCAGATGCTACATAGATGTGCATTTAAGCTAGCGAGGGAGGTGTAAAAAATGAGGTAGACAACAGTTCCCCCCAACTGTAAAATGATATAGAGAGAGGGACAAAAGGATGAAAACACGCCAATGAGAGGGACACAGGGCAGAGACTAGGAGAATATGGAAGAAAAGGAAGATACAACTCAAGCAAGGAAGCAAGTGGATTGATAACAACACAGGTAAGAAAAGGAGGAAGACAAAGGGCATTAGACAGGTGGGTGAGCAGGTGTGAAGAGTCATGTGTGCCATTGCCAGGAGCCTTGGAAACAACCCCCCCAGACTTAGAGGCTATCATTGTGGTGGCTAGCCTGAATCTAGTGGCCGTAACAGAATCATGGTGCATCAACCACCACTACTACTGAGATTTGGCAATGCCAGGCTACTCTGAATCCAGTAGAGACAGGGTGGGGAGGAGGGGTGGCATAGTATTAAGGGAGGAAATAATGGCCATGGAGGGGCAGTTGCACCAACGTGAAGAGGGATTCGAGGGTCTGTGAGTCATTCTGAAGACGGGCTCTGGGACCACTATCCACATCGAGGTAGTGTACAGACAACCAGTACAAGGGGAGCAGATGAACAAGGCACCATGGGAGGCCATCATCAGGATGGCAAGTGAGTGGGAGGAGGTGCTGCTAGTCGGAGAGTTCAGTTTGCCAGATGTGGTGTTGAACCCACCAGCTGCAACTTCAGCAAGAAACGGGAACATACTTGACTACCAACATGGGGCCTTTCTTATGCAACTAGTTAAAAAACCTACTAGAGACAGAGCAGTCTTACACCTGGTACTAATGAACACAGACAGCATTGCAGATGTTACAGTGGGCAGCCTCCTGGGTACCAGTGATAATTTTACAGTATATTTCAACAAGAATGGGGTCATAATGCTGCAGACAAAAGAGCGCAGAAAAGAATGCTACAACCAAAATAGTGCAAACTCAAATAGTGTAGATGAAAACAACAGCCAAACAAGGAATGCGCATAACCAATGAAGAACAATGGGACTTAGCCCCCTGCACCCCCTGACACGGGAGATCTTCCTGGACTAAAAGTCTCACCTTCTCATTCACACTAGTGGGACTATACCTGTGGCGCTAGGACCCCGCAGGAGCCAAAAATCCTCAGGCATGCCGGTGTCAGGATAGGACCGTGCATGCACAGCACTGCGAGACTAGCTCATGCCATATAGGCTGTCTCGACATCAACCCTCCAGCCACCTCGGTTCCTTTTCTTCTACTGTCGAGTGTACTTCGATGACAATGTCGCTCGCCTGCCGGAAGTCAAGTCTTCGTCTATATGACAGCAGCTATAGCCATTCATTATTCAATTAACTTACCATTTTTAGTGTTATTTTCTTAGTTTTTTTTTTAAAAAGAAGATGATGAAGAAGCAGAAATTTTCAGCCTGCCATCAACAGAGTCGACCTTAGACAGTAGTGGCGATGGTAGGGAGACTTTGTTTGAAAGCTGTGATAGCAATGGGGCTGTGTCCGGTCCACTGCCCTTTGTGGAGGGGAAGTCCAACTATGGGCAGTATGGTTCTCGGGGGGAGGGAGGACAGTCTGCCCATAGCACAAAAGTAGCAGTCCTGTTCTCAACCTCGACTGGGGACCCGGCTCCGCTCGACCTGGCACTCTTCTTCTTCCTATCGGTGGAAGAAAAATTGGTACCACTCGAGGTCGCCCTCTGGTATGTTTGCGTGGAGATCATCGGTGTTGGGGAGTGGTAGGCATGATCTGACTCCAGTGGGTTCCACTGTGGCTCCACTCTTAATGGCCATGATCATGTCTCTGTCCTCGATGGGGCTTGTGACTGGGTAGAATATAACCCTGTCCCATTTGTTATGGAGAAAGGGTGTAAATGCTAGGATCTGTATTCTTTCCTTTTCTTTCTTCTCTGTCTGGTTGCGGAACCAAATTTTCCTGTGAGGCCTTATACCTGATCAACCCGAACAGTCTCGCAATTCTTTGCCTGTCTCTCTGTCTCTTAGTTTTCTCTTGCTGTCTTTTTCCTTCCTTGCATATCTGAGTCAGCTAATATAAAATTATGTGCAAATCAATGTATGGAATGAAACTGATAATGGGATCACTTTTGTTTAGAAAATATTTAGTATTACTGTTAAAATGTGTATATATTTATAATTTGAGATAATTGTAGAAAACCAGAGGTTACTTGAGTGCAAATGTTTAGGTCTTTTTTTTTTTCAAAAGCTGCAAAAAGGGGTCCTCATGCATCTCTCTGTGTTCTAGCAGATCCTGCCTGATATTTATGAGAATGGAACATCTGGCAAAAACAAGGATGTTTGCTAAGGATGGGGGTTGAAAAAAACTTATAAAAGAGCTGAGCTGCAGTAGTTTAGATAGAGTTTTTTTTTGGAAGAACAAGGGAGATTTACAAGAAAAATTTTTTTTTGCCTCTGTAGTTATTCTGAACAGGTCTATTTTATGTTACTGCAACTACAAATAAACAGTTTTGCGGAATTCTACATCTGCTCCTGGGTTTTCCCTATGCTTCCTGACCTGTGCCTCGATGGCAGGGCTCCAGTGAGCAGTTTCACCTGTGTGCAGCTCTTTTAGAGCAGAAGGTACGGCGTCTTCCCGTTTGACCTGGCCAGTGGACCTGGTTCTGGGGCCTTTGGGCCCTGGAGCCACTGTGACACATCTGGGTGGGTTGGGCCAGGATGTGCGCAGTGCTCTCTCCAGTGCCAATGCCATCAGTGCTAACTCCACTTTCCTAACCCCCTCTCCTTTTTTCCTGCAGATGCTGGCATGGGTACTGCTTTCCTCCCCCTCCTTCTTCAGGTCTAGATCCAGCAGCGGTACTGGCACCATGTGTGTTGCTGGCACCGTGTGTGGAGCTAGCACTGGGTGTGGTGCCGATGCCATCAATGGTACTGAACTCTTCTATGCTAATCTCCTATGTTCCTGGCCTAGACCTGCCTTTTGGAGGTTATTCTGGAGTAGAAGTGGATCTGGACGAGTCTCTCTCTGTTCTACTTTGCAAAGATGCAGAGGATGACTCATTTTATTGGCTGGAAGGCAAGCCTTCTATATCAGTGGGATGGAAGATCTTCTT
Organism: Neoceratodus forsteri; assembly: GCA_016271365.2. Lineage (NCBI taxonomy): Eukaryota > Metazoa > Chordata > Ceratodontiformes > Ceratodontidae > Neoceratodus > Neoceratodus forsteri. Next base: position 413,848,169 of record CM057455.1, on the reverse strand, counting down.
TCCAGTTTTTTCCTCAGGGATAGGGGGTCCACCATAACATTTCAGTCTTCATTTGTGGACCAAAGCAGACTTCTAAGACTTCTGAATTCCTACATTCTTCCCTGTGGAATGCTATCAGTTCAGTGGTTGACAGCCACCTGGAATCTAACGCTTCTTTGCTAGAGGCATATAGCCCAACAATCAGCTGAAAGCTTTTATGGATGCCTACAACTCTGCCTCTAGGGCAGCTGTCGCTGGCAGCAGATGGCTAAAGTCTCTTCAATGGTGTTTATCTGTTCAGCTCTCAGATTGAGCCCTGGAGGCCACACCGAACAACAGGGCTGCCTTTTAAACAACAGGCAGTGCCTGCTGCTACTCAGAGGGATGGGAACCATCGACATTCTCATAACAGGCAGTCCATTCAAAGCAGAGGCCTAGGTGCCTTTATCAGTATCCAACCTTTCAGCCAAGTAGAGAATACAGTAGAGGACACAGGGCATGAAATCTCCCAGTACCAATCTCTGTGGACCCGGCCTAGGTCCCACCTCAGCTGTCTGAGGGGGATGCTTCTCGGTGGTAGGAAGGCATCTAATTCTGATTTACAACCAGTGGAAGTCCATTACAGGTGACATATGGGTCATCAGGATAGTCTGAGAGGGATGCTCTCCCAATTTCGCAGAGGTTTCCCCAGATCTTCTATCCAGATGGCAGCCCAGTCTGTCCGCCTCGCAGTCACACTTTCTTGCTTCTGAGATATGGGGCCTCTGCGGAACTGGGCAGTAGAAGTTATTCCACAGCAAAATGGAAAACAGGTTCCTGTTTCCATTGCTTCTGGTTCCAAGATAATGGGTGGCATGTGCCCATTTGTTGACCTTGGAAGGTTAAAAAAGTAGTTGCTCAGGCAGGAGCTCACTAAAACATTGGCATTCTAGTCTTCACTTCCTGGACATTTGGCTCCTAGCGAGCCTATACAGGCAGGAGACATAGGAAACAGTTGCCACAGCTTCTCTGTTTTTCTCCCTAGGAGGGGTTTTCTGATTCAGAGAAGGTGCCAGTTTCATCTTCCCAGCAGCTCCTCCTCTTCTTAGGAGCCCTCCTGAATACTTCCAGGACATCGGTTTTTCATTCAAGGGCATGGATGAAACAACATCTTCAGATGACTCTTTACATCATGGAAAATTACTCTATTTGGGCCTCTTTCGATGGAGTGGATGCTGGGGCTCATGGCATCCTCTGCAGTAAGCAGAGGTCTCTGACCACTCATCCGCAGTCCTTCATACAAAATGACAGAGCCTGTGACAAAATCTCTCATGGGGAGCTCACTGTCAAGACCTCCACTCTCAGGTGTAAAGTCAGGAGGAAGCTCATCTTTTCATAAATATCTTACAGATGAGAATTATCTTATGCTCTAAGTCTTGAAGGATGCCCTCTTCCATGAAATGATCCTACTTCGGACGAATGACAAAGCTGTGATATAATTCGTAATATACCCATTGCAGACATCTGCAAGGCGGTAAGTTGGAGCTCAGTGCTTTCCTTTGTAAAGCACTATGTTTAAACAACATGAAGTCTTGCTGTATTCTGACTATATGCAGTTAGCCCCAGCACTTGAACTGCTCTGGAGAGTAAAGGGTTAACTCTATGCAAAGGCATAGAACATTGAGCTTGAGCTTGGTTTTCAAACCTCTGTCTTTGGTACTCATAGAATTTGACGGCAAATAAGGACCGCTTGGCCCACCTAGTCTGCTCATTTTCCTACCTAACAGATAAGCTGCAGATCCTAGTTAACCAACAGCTTACTTCCTCCTATCCCCGACTAGGACTGCCTTATGCCTGTCCCATGCATTCTTGAAGTCTCCCACTGTTCTTGACTCCACAGCCTCCTCAAGGAGGTTGTTCCATGCATCCACAACCCTCTCAATGAAAAAATACTTCCTCACATTACCTCTGAGCCGTCCCCCCTCTATCTTCAAATTTTGCCCCCTTGTTCTTGCACAACTCTTTTTCTGGAAGATGCTACCCTCTTGGACTTTGTTAATTCCCTTGAGGTACTTGAAAGTTTCTATCATGTCCCCTCTCTCCTTTCTTTCCTCAAGGGTATACATATTAACCTCCTTTAATCTTTCTTCGTATGTCTTCTGGTGCAGACTCTGCACCATTTTGGTTGCCCTCCTCTGGACAGCCTCCACTCTGTCTATGTCTTTGCGGAGATGGGGTCTCCAGAACTGCACACAGTACTCCAGATGGGGTCTCACCAACTGTCTGTACAGAGGGATAACAACTTCCTGTGTTCTACTATTGATGCCTCTTCCTATGCATCCCAGTATCCCCCCAGCCTTCCTTACTGCCTTCTCACATTGCTTGCCCACCTTTAGGTCATCTGATATAATTACACCAGGTCCCTTTCTATTTTTACTGTTGTCAGTATCTCACCCCCCATTGTGTATGCTTCCCCTGGGTTTTTGTTTCCCATGTGTATTACATTGCACTTCTTTGCATTGAATCTAAGCTGCCATACATTTGACCATTCCTCCAACCTTGCCAAGTCCCTTCTCATCCTTTCCACTCCATCTTGTGTATCAACCCTGTTGCAGATCTTTGTGTCATCTGCAAAGAGACATACTTTTCCTTCCAGTTCCTCTGCAATGTCACTTATAAAGACATTAAAAAGGACCGTTCCCAGTACTGAACCCTGCGGTACCCCACTAGTAACCCTCCTTTCTTCACCGTGTACTCCATTTACTACTACCCTTTGCATCCTGTTGTCTAGCCAATTTTTTATCCAGGCTACCACCTTGGGACCCACTCCAAGGCTGGCTATCTTGTGTATTAATCTTTTGTGTGGGACTGTATCAAATGCCTTGCTAAAATCTAGGTAGACCATGCCCACAGCCCCTCCCTGGTCTACTACTTTGGTCACCCAGTCAAAGAAATATATTAGATTCGTCTGACATGACCTTCCCATCATGAATCCATGCTGCCTTGTGCACCTTGAAGTGTAACCATCAGATTATTTACTCCGCCTTACTGTGAAGTCGCTCCAGAGATCCCGCCTGCACTTTGGTTCAGTGTAGTTCGACTCGGTCAGTTTCTTCAAACCGTAGTTGTCAGTAATTTGGTATTCTTGCCTCTGTCTCAGTACCAGTAAGCGGTAGTTGTAGGTAGTGGTTATTTTTCTGTGTTTTAGCTAAGAAATTGTTTTATTTCGGTTCTTTGCCGGTCGGTCCGGTTCAGAACCGAAGCTCATCTTCTTTTATTGTTTATTATTAGTGTGTGTGTGTGTGTGTGTGTGTGTGTGTGTGTGTGTGTGTGTGGTTTTCCGGTACTCATCGGTTCCTAAAAAAATCCAATATTTTAGGATTTTTTTTAACCGACCCGTGACAAGGTTGGAACGGTTGAGTGTGTAATCGTCTGACTTATGCTGTGTAAGGTGATTTTCTGGTTGAAGGCATGTCTGAGAAACCCAAGAAGAAAACTGGTCCCACTGGGTTTCAGCACTGTACTGAGTGTAAGGAGGCCTTTTCTTAGGCTGACCCTCACCTTGTCTGTGTGTATTCTCTGGGGTTTGACTACCTCAAGAAAGACTGCCAAATAGGTAAGAACTTTCCCAAGGCCACTCTGGATAAATGTTTGAGTAGGCTAAGGGAGAGGGAGGCCGAGAAGTCCACTGACCTGGATGGTGAGCCCAGTTTGGTTGCAGCCGAAGCTGAAAAGGTGTCCAGTGATCTGGGCTATAAGTCTTTGGGCAAACACAGACCTGATTCTGTAGAATCGGTTCCGAGTAAAAGTAAGAGGAAATCAGCTGGTTCGGATACGGCTCCCCATGGTCTGACCACTGATGAGATAGCGAAAGCGATTTCAGTAGTTCAGTTGCTTTGCCCGGGTCCGACCAAACCGGTTTCGGTTCCAAGCAGATCGGTTCGGTCGGAAGTACCTGCTTCTGATATAGATCCTGAGGCATACTATGAGGGCGATTGGGAGGAGGATGAAGATTATGAAGAACAATGTGAGGGCCTAGATGAGCCAGTAGAGCCTGACACCTCCCTAGACAGGCCTTCTCAGACTTCTCCTCCCAGGCTTTCTGAGTCCCCTTCCCATTTCTTGTTTTACAAGAAAATGGCTGAGACTCTTCAGCTTCCTATGGAAGAGGCTGAACAGAATCAGAAAGAACCTGACTATCTGGAAATGATGGATGTCCCAGAGTCAAAGAGGGTGTCTATCCCCCCTTACACAAATCCTTGGGGAAGCAGACACAAAAAATGTTATAAATTTCCTACATCCATTCCTCCTGTGGAAAAAAGAGTGGACAGGAGGTATGCTTTGTCAGGTCCTGGGATGGAATTCCTTTCAAATCATAGCAGCCATGTTGGGGTAGTACAAGCTGCAGCCTGTGACAAGGCTAATATTCCCCTGGCATCTCACCCCCCAGATAAAAATTCCAGGAAAGTGTATGCCATGGCAAAACAAAACAGTACCTGGCATCCTCTTTGAGACTCAGACAATCTAATTACATGGCATACACCGCCAGGTACCAGAAATCTATGTGGGATACGGTTCTGGATCTGGCTAAGGATGCCCCTCCCCAGCTAGTCAAGAAGCTGGAGCAGGTGGCTGCAACTGGTATAGAGGCATCTAAGGTGCAATTCCACTCTGCTGTTGATTTCAATGATGTTCATTCCAGGGCTATGGCTACATCTATCTCCATGAGGAGATTTGCTTGGCTTGGGTGTACCAACCTCTCACAGGATACCCAGGCTAAGGCCATGGATTTCCTGTAACTGGTAATTCTCTCTTTGGGGACCAAACAGAGAACTACATGAAAAAAATTGATGAGTACAGGACCACCTATAGGAGTGCTGCAGCCAAAGAGAAGCAGACCACTCCTCAGAGGCAGCAGTTTAGGGGCAAGGGCAGGCCTTTTTACCAAGCTCAGGCCTCCTCCTCTTCTTTTCAGCAGATGGGGTTCTTTAGAGGAAGAAGTAGATGTGGGGTAACTAGGACCCCATCAGCTATTCAGTCCAAGCCCCCTGCCAAGCAGACACCCTGAGGTGTCAGTCAGGGTCACCTCCCCAATCCCTGTAAGGGGCAGGCTGGCTCACTAATCCCAGGCCTGGGAGTCTATTACTTCAGGCAAATGGGTCCTGGAAGTAGTGAGGCAGGGACTTGCTCTCAGTTTCAAAAGATTCCCAAGAATGAGAACAAAGTCTTTCTGTCCTCCCTCTCCCTTGGAGACAAAGGCCTTAGAGGCAGAAGTTTCATCTCTTCTGCTACTGCAAGCAGTAGAGAAGGTACTTCTTTGTCACAGGGGAAAAGGACTGTATTCAAGATACTTCCTTACCCCCAAAAAGACAGGGGAGTGGCGACCCATATTGGATTTAAGGTACCTGAACAAACATTTGACAAAACCAAAGTTCAAAATGGTGACTCTGGGAGTAATTCTTCCCTCTCTGAGACCTGGAAACTGGCTAGCCTCCCTGGATCTCAAGGATGCCTACTTCACATACCTATCAGACATTCCCACAGAAAGTACCTCAGGTTCGATTTGCCCTCAGGCCATTACCAATTCAGGGCCATGCCCTTCGGCCTATCATCTGCTCCAAGGGTGTTCACCAAAGGTCTTGCAGTGGTGGTGGCATTCTTCAGGAGGCAGGGCATCCTTCTGTTCCCATATCTGGATGACTGGTTTCTAGTGGGCCAGTCCTCAGACCAAGTCAAATCAGCTTTAGAGATCACCCAAAGACTTCTAGAATCCTTGGGCTTCATTCTAAATTTAGAGAAGTCTGTTCTAGAACCAGCCCAACTTCTCACCTTCATAGGGGTGGAAATAGATACAGTTCAGGCAAGATCATTTCTTCCTCTCTCAATGGTTCAGTCATTGGTCACTCTGGCCTCCTCTTTTTGTCCTCAGGTGTCTCATCCAGCCAGAGACTTTCTACAGTTGATGGGCCACATGGCAGCTTCCACTGCAGTAGTTCAGGGAGCAAGATTTCAGAAGAGAGAGATACAGTTTCATCTCAGATCTTTCTGGTCTTAGAAAAAGGACCCTCTCTCCAAACTGGTTCTAGTCTCCAAAACCTTGGTCCAGGCCCTTCAGTGGTGGTTGGAGGAAGACAATCTTCAACAAGGGATCCCCTTCATCAGTCAAGTCCTTTCTGTGATTCTTACCACAGATTTCTCCCTGTTGGAGTGGGGGCCCACCTAGATCATCTCACAGCTCAGGGAGCTTGGTCACACCAGGAGTCCTTTCTGCACATAAATCTTCTTGAATTAAGAGCTGTCTTCCTGGCACTTCAGACATTCTCAACGGTTGTCCAAGGGAAAGTGGTGCAGATCAGAACAGGAAATACCACAACCATGTGGTACATCAACAAACAGGGAGGCACTTGGTCCTCGGCCTTGTGCACAGAGGCCATGAAAATTTGGTCTCTAGCTTATTCCCTTCAGGTTTCTCTGATAGCTGTGTATTTCCCAGGGAAGGACAACATTCTAGCAGATGCTCTCAGAAGGATTTCTCAGGGTGACCACGAATGGACTCTGAACCCTGTAATTCTTCAAGTCATTTTCAGGAGATGGGGCACCCCAGAGATAGAACTCTTTGCAGCCCTGGACAATAATAATAATAAATAATAATAAACCTTTATTTGTATTGTGCCTTTCTTAAATCCAAGGTGCCTTACAATACTTAACAATATAATAAATAGAACAAATACATAGTAATCTGTGCTCCCAAAATCACAATAATTAATTAAAATAAATCTTCCACCACAAATCATCAGCTCCCTCTTTATTGTTGCAGACCACCCCTTCTGGATCCTGTTCCCCAGGATGCTCTTCTACTAAATTGGAAAAGCAGGTTTCTGTATGCTTTTCCTCCTTTTCCTCTGATATTCAGGGTCCTGATAAAAATCAGGTCTCAGCCTTGCAAGGTGATTCTGGTGGCTCCAGACTGGGCCAGACAGCCTTGGTATCCTTTGCTGCTGTCACTGTCAGTAACACTGCCCTTGTGTCTTCCCAGGCAGTACAATCTCCTCACTTCCCCTCAGGGAAGGATTCTGTACCCCAGCCTTCAGACTTTTAGGCTCAAAGGCTGGCTTTTGAAGGGCTAGAATATGCACGTTTGCATCTTTCCCAATCAGTCTTGGATATTTTAAAGGTTAGCAGGAAGCCTGCTACTAGGAAGACTTACAACTCCAAATGGAAAAGATTTGGGTTTTGGTGTTCCAGTAGGCATACTAAGCCAGAGTTGGCTGACATTGCCACTGTTTTGGACTGTTTAGTACATCTAAACAGTTTAGGCCTCTGGCCTACTACTCTTAAAATACATTTGGCAGCTGTGTCTGCCTTTCTTTCAGCTGGAAAAGGCTCTTCCCTAGCTTCTCATCCAGTTTTCAAGAAATTCTTCAAAGGCTTGGTCCATGCCAATCCTCCTTTTCAGGAGCCTACTCCTTCTTGGGATCTGAACATCTGTATTGCACAGCTTATGCAGCCCCCTTTTGAACCTTTATCTTCAGCTGAGCTGAAATACTTAACTAGGAAAACTGTATTCCTGGTGGCTATTACCTCTGCTAGGAGGGTCAGTGAACTACAGGCCTTATCAGTGGAACCTGATTTAATTTCCTTTCATAGGGATAAGGTGGTCCTCCGCACCAATACAAAGTTCCTTCCCCAGGTGGTGTCAGACTTTCATCTGAACCAGTCTATGTATTATCCTGTCTTTTTCACTGATCATTCTTCCTCTGGAGAGAGGAGGTTACACAGTCTGGATGTGAAAAGGGCTCTTAGTTACTATATTGAGCATACTAAGGCCCACAGGAAGGATTGTTCTCAGTTGTTTCTCACTTATGGTGAGGTGGGAAAGGGCAAGCCTGCTACCAAGAGGTCTATTGCCAGGTGGATCATCTCTTGTATTCAGTTCTGCTACTCCAAACTTGGGAAGGAGCCTCCCTCAGGCCTGAGGTACAGTTGCTTCAGTTGCAGCAGCTAGAGATATACCTTTAGTGGATATATGTAAAGCAGCTACCTGGAAATCTGTTCACACCTTCACCAAGCATTACTCTTTGGACATTCAGTCAAGAAGTGATGCTAGGTTTGGCACAGCAGTGCTGCAGAACTTGTTCCCAAAATAGGTTTCCTGACTCCCTTCTCCAAGGGGGTATTGCTTGGTAGTCTGCATATAGTCAGAATGCAGCATGGCTTCATGTTTTTTGAATAATAAATTACTTACCATAGTAATGTTGTTTCTTCTAATGGAGTCTTGCTGTATTCTGACCTGCCTCCCTGCCTCCCCTCCTGGAACCTAGTAGTTTTGGGATGTGGTGGGGCAGGCACAGTGCTGCATCCCAGAGGTGTTCTGGACATGCCTCCATCTCTTAGGTTTTTTTTCTTTTAGTTTGGTGAATCTCTTCCTGTTGTGTTCTTTTTAGGGTTTTCTCAACTTAAGTCTTTGGCCCTAAAACCTTGTTTTGCCATTTGGCACAAAACATTTTGAAACAATTTCTTACTTTGAGTTAGTTAGTTTAGTGCTCATAAGAATCTGACAGTTACACTTCGGAGTACCACAGACAGAGGTTTGAAAACCAAGCTCGAGCTCAATGTTCTATGCCTTTTGCATAGAGTTAACCCTTTACTCTCCAGAGCAGTTCAAGTGCTGGGGCTAACCACATATAGTCAGAATACAGCAAGACTCCATTACAAGAAACAACATTACTATGGTGAGTATTTTTTTCCTTCTGGATGTCCATGCCAGACAGTTCACTTTGTTTGGCAGGATAGTCCTTATGGACTTCTGTCCTGAGTGAGCTCTGTCTCATACCACCCTACTCAGGGGGTATGATTTTAGCTTAGTACTCACCCACTAGTGTGAATGAGTGGTGGAGACTTTTAGTCCAGGAAGATATGGAAATTATGTACCTACAGTAATTCTTGATCTTCTTGGAAAAAGTCTCCACCACTTATTCACACGTCCATCCACCGTCCCCCAAGCTCACTCATTTTGTTTTTAATCTTCACTTCCTTGTTGTTCGGGCTGCAAAGACATTGCTTAATTGATCCTTCTTACAGAGGTCATCTGTGCCATCTTATGTCCAGAAGTTAGGGTAAGGCTTTCTTCAGTTAGTTTATGCTGCACCTCCTCGGTCGGAAAGGTACTGAGGCAGTTGGAGGGTTGATGCTGAGATAGCGTATGTGCTACTAGCTAGTCTTGTGGCACCATGCATGCGTGGTTCTATCCTGATGCCAGCCCTTTTGAAAATTTTTGGCTCTGGTGGAGTGTTAGTGCCACCGGCATAGTCCCACTAGTGTGAATGAGTGGTAGAAACTTCGTTCAAGAAGATCAAGAATTATGGTAGGTACATCATTTTCTTATTTCACCCCCCCCCCGGACTTTAAATAACCAACTCTGGGGGGGGGGGGGTTGTGGACTTTGGGGATGGGGTGAAAAAGGAGAGAAGGAAAAATCTTTGTTTAAAAAAATAGATGTTGCAGCACTACAAGACCTGGGTGGATTCGAATAGCAGTCCCACGTCTCTTTCACTGCTGTATATTGGTGCCCTAACCACTCCACCACAGGAGCAGCTCAGTAGGACCCAGCAGCTCAGCTTTCTTCAGCCCTTCCACTTCCTTCTGATCAGCAACAAGGGTAGCAGTAATTCCCTACTGCTGTTATACCCCTGTCACTGCAAATAGTTTTGCACTTTTCACTGTGTGGTTTTTGTAGTCCTCTTTTATAAGTGCTATATTAACCCAATACCAGTTCAACATAAACAAAGGAGCAGAGGAGAGCCACATGAGGATGAGGATGATGATGAGGGTCCTGGATTTCTGGAGGGCAAACTTTACAGAAATGGGAGACTGCCTCTTAAAATGCCTCAAAGAGGGTGATTGTCAGGGAAGGGGAGTAGAGGCACAGAGGGAAAGAATAAGGGAAGGTATACTGTAATTAGGGCAACAAACCTCCATGTGAATGAAGTATGCAAAACCAGAAGGAAAAGGAGACAGTTATGCTTCTCCAAAGAAGTGGCAAGGGTGGTGAAAGAAAAAAGGGTGGCATTCAGGAGACACGAAAAAGAAATGCAGAGGTAGGAAGGGGAGGGGTGTATCTAACAAGGCAGAAGGAAGCAGGTCAGGTAGTAGGGGAGCAAAGGTGCAGACAGAAGAAATTACTTCTAGAGGAGAGGCTAAAATTGATAAGACTTTTTCAGATACTGTAAATAAGCAAGAAGGGAAAAGCAAAAGGAGGGAAAGTGAGGATTAGAAGGGGAAGACTAAGCAGAAGAGGACGAAAAAAAGCATACATTTAAAAATAATACTTCAGCTTTGTCTTCACAGTACAGGGTAAGGGGACAGACTATCAGGGAGAAGTAAGGTAAGGGGAGAGGTGGACACAAGTCCATTTTCAGATGAAAGAGTCCTGAAAGGACTCATAGCCTTGAGGGTAGATAACACTATAGGATCAGACGGGATACACTCCAGGGTACTAAAGGAACTCAGAGAAGTGCAAGCTCTGCCACTGACAGCCTTGTTCAACAGCTCACTGGAAACAGATGTGGCTCCAGAGGACTGGAGAAGGACCGATATGGTCCCTCTACATAAGAGTGGCAGCATGAAGGAGGCTAGCATCAGCCTAACTTCAGTGGTGGGGAAACTAATGGAAACTCTACTGAAAGAAAGGATGGTTGAGCATCTAGAATACAATGGACTGCTGGAACACAAACAGCATGGATTTGGGCAGGAAGGTCATGACAAATGAACCTGATAGATTTTTTTGACAAAGTGATGAGGGAAATTAAGCAGGGGAGGGCAGTGGAAGTTGCCTATCTGGACTTCAGCAAGGCGTTTAAATGGGAAGCTGATTAGGAAGTTGACCAGTTTAGGATGGGGTCCCAACTGGTAAATTGAGATCAGAACTGGTTGACAGATAGGAAACAAAGGGCAGTGGTTATTGCCACTCACTTGAAAGATGGGAGAGTGACCAGTGGTGTACCACAGGGTTCAGTACTATGACCAGTCCCTTTCAATGTCTTCGTAGGGGACATTACAAAAACTTTGGAGGGGAAGGTATGCTTTTTTGCAGATAATATCAAAATCTGCAATAGGCTGGACACTTGGCAGGGTTGGGCAGAATGCTTAGGGAACGGGGAAACTCAAGGAGTGGTAAAAAAAACATGACAGTTGGAGTTCGGTGCCAAAAAGTGCAAAATCATGCATAGGAACCCCACTGCTAAGCATAGGAAGTGTGGAGATAATGACAGCTACTAGACAGGAAAAGGACCTTGGGTTATTATATAAGAGGACCTCAAGGTGGCAGCACAGTGTGAAAAGGTTGTGGGCTGGGCTAGTGGGATGCTGGCCACACAGTGTGTGGTATCTCCAGCAGGACTAAGGTGGTGGTGCCACTGTATCGCTTCGTAGTACACTCCCACCAGGAATACTGTGTCCAGATTTGAAGGCCACACCTTAGAAAGGACATAGCGACCCAGACAGCAACTAAAATGCTGCAGGATTTGCAGGGAAGCCCTATGAGGAGCGATTTCGGGATCTCAACAAGTTCTTCTGGAAGAAAGGAAAGAGGTGATATGATTGAGACCTACAAGTACCTCACAAGGGTGAACAGGTTTATTTATCAAGTCTAGGATTACAAATACCTTTGAGCCATGGCTCTTTTACAAAGGTTCCACGTCAGAGAAATACAAATTATGGGGAACATTAAGACAGGCATTACAACAATGTGGACATTGCAGAGTACAGATTAATACAGTTCAAGGATAGCATTGTAACAAGGCAGCCAGCGGCATTTGTCACAGAAAGTAGACAACAGATAAGAAGTGCCAGAGTCATAGGGAGAGGGAAGAGGGTGGGGGAGAAGGGAATGTAGGAAGGGTGGCAAGAGGGTGAAAAGGGCAGCATTTACCAAGATGTGAGGTTAGAATCCAGTGAGGAGGGGAGCGCGGGGGGGACAACTAGAGCAGAAAGGGAAGTGGAGAAACAAGGTTAAGTTGGGCAGTCACAGGAGCTGTTGGTAGTGAGATAGTCCTGGAGCCTAGTTTTAAACATACCAATAGTTGGGGTAGAGGAGATGGTTGGGCTGAGGCCATTGAACCAGAGTGGTGCTCGATAAGCAAAAGAGCATTGTCCCTGTGAAGTATGACAGTGGGGGACTTTCAGTAGCTGTAGCGTGGATCTCTTAAGGCACCATTTGTTAATTCGGTGTTGTAACAGAGTTGAGACCCCAGAAGGTGCAAGGCCAAAGTAGATTTTTTTGACCATGGAGCAGGTGAGAAACTTTATGCAGTTTGATAGTTGGAGCCAGCCGGTCTGAGTGTACAGGTCACATGTGTGGGTGAGACAGTGAGTACCAGTGATGAGCCGACATGCTTTATTTAAGGCAGTTGAGAGGCGTCTAAGGGTTGTAGTTGTGACCGAGCCATAAATGATGAGACCATAGTTTATTACAGAGATCACAGAGCTCAGGACTGCAACCTTCAAAGCTTCTGGTGTGAGTGTGGTCTGTGTTTGTAGAGGAGACCAAGCCGTGTATTAGCAGCTCTAGCTACATTATCTACATGAAGTCCATAGGAGAGATTAGGTCAAGCTAGAATCCTAAATATTTGATGACACCACCTGATCTAGAGTGTTGCCCTGGGTGGTGGAGATAGCCAAGTGGTGTAGCTTGTGTGGGTTATGAGAGCTGCAGAAGAGCATAGATTTGGTTTTCTTGTCATTGAGGACCAGTTTATGATTAAGAAACCATGTCTCTACAGAACTGAAACCAAGTTGAAGGTTGTGTTGAAGAGCTGCAGGATCTTTGTGAGTGGAAAATACAACAGCATCATAGGCATATAGTATGATCTGCTCAGAGCAGTGGTAAGGAAGGGAGTTTAAGAAAAGGCTAAAAAGGAGGGGTCCCAGTATGGATCTCTGTGGGACACCCGAGCGAACAGACAGGGTGTTAGAAAGAGCATCCACAATTTTTACTCTCTGTAACCAGTTTTCTAAGTAGCTTTTAAACCAGGGAGAAAAGTTAGGTGATAGCCCGGCATTCAGTAGTTGGTGTATTAGTAGTCCATGGTGTACTGTATCGAAGGCCTTGGAGAGGTCGACGAAAACGGCCCCTGTGAGAAGGCCATTGTCAAGGGATTTGTGCAAAGCTCCAGTGAACTCAAGAAGGGCTGTGGTGGTGCTGTGACCTTTCCGGAAGCCGTGTTGTTGTGGACAAGATATATTGTATTTATCCAAGTGGACGGTAAGTTGATCAGCCACGATGCGCTCAAGTGCCTTAGAGAGTGGGGGCAGTATGGAGATAGGGCGATAATTTGAGTGAATCGTCCTGTCCCCACTTTTATGGATGGGTGTCAAGGTGGTTGTTTTCCATAGGTCCAGGAATTTTCCACAGCTGAGAGAGAGGTTTAGGATTTTTGTTAATGGATGAATTACCTCATCGAGGGTGAGCAACAGAAGCTTAAGGTCCAGGGTGTCTACTAGATCTAGATTTAGAGATAGGCCGCAGTAATATAGCAGCGAGCTTCATTCAGCCTTACCTTCCTGAAGTAGAAGAGGGATGGTTAGGCTGAAGGGCTGAGGGTATTTGAGGAGTAGTCCCTTTTCTGAAAAGTCATGGGGTAGAACAGCACTAAGGTCTGAAAAAGCCATGTTAAAGATGTTTGCGATCACCTTGGGGTCAAAGGTTGAGGATCCATCAACCATTAACATGGCCAGAGAGGTTATTGGCTGCTTCCCTGTGACATCCTTGATATTGTCCCAGAAAGCACGACCATTTCCCCATGTATTGGTGAGAGCATCTTTGTAATAGGTGGATTTCATTAGCCGTATGGCTTTTGTGCAGGCATTTTGTGCTTGTTTATAATTTTGGATCTCCAGTTGTTTGCCAGTGGCCCTGACAACTGCCCAGAGGTGATCCCTTAGTTTCAGCTGTGAGAGAAGAGCTGCAGTGACCCATGGGTTAGAGAGAGATTTTGTTTTGCGCCTTTTAGCAGGAGCAAAGAGGTTGCAGGCTTTGTTGAAATTTGAGATGAAGTGATCAAGAGCCAAGTTAACATCTGTTGCTTCATAGATGGGTAGCTAGTCTTGTAGAAGCAGGTGTTGTTTGAGATGTAGAAGTTTTCCACGAGGAAGGACTCTGCTGGAGATAATTTTGGGAGGGGGCTTAAGGAATTTGTTAGACCATGCACACATGACTGGGGAGTGGTCACTGAGTGAGTCTGGGAGAATGGTCGAGAAATCACTTGTGGGGTAAGTGGTGAGGACCTCAATCCAAGAGGTACTGGTGCCAGTCTTGTAGTTAATCCTAGTAGCAGAGTTTACCATTTGCGTGAGGTTAGCAGCTGAGATGGAGTCTTTATAGGCACTGGCACTCGATGCTAACCAGTTTATGTTGAACTCCCCTAGTAGAATAAGTTCAGCTTTGGAAGGATGAGAGTTGATAAAGTTTAGGACATCATTGAATCCAAGTTTAGGGTCCCTGGGCAGGATGTATATGGAGACAATAGTCAGGGCTTTATTGTTGGGACCTAGGACGATTTTTATTGGCAGAATCTGGGCTTAGGCAGAAAGTGATGGAGTTGCTAGAGGGTGCCAAGACAGGGAGTCTTTGATATAGATTGCGCAACCACCGCCTTTTTTGGATATCCGGTCCAGCCTGTGGACATTGTAGCCCTGTATTGTTACTGCTGAGTCAGGAACTTTAGGTGTCAGACAAGTTTCCACCACTGCGAGGATGTCAGGGTTGTGTTGGCATATGAAGGCTTGGAGTGTATCCAGCTTTGGTAGTGGGCTGCAGATATTAATAGTTGCAAGGATAAGGGCACCTGGAGTTTGTGTGTGGCCTGAGCTTCTAGGGCCAGGATTGGGATGGACGCTGCCTGAGATGAGAAGGAGGAGGAGGAGGAGTTTTAAGGAGCAGAGTTGCAACTCTTTGAGAGATAGTTTTGATTGTAGTTTTCTGGAGTAGAAATTGCAAGGTTCCAGGTGGTGTCCCATATGGACTGCAAGGTGGTACAGAGTAGAGAGGTGGCCACACTTATTGAGAGTAATGGTCGGGTTAAGTAACCAGGAATATACAATCGGTGCCCCAAGCACAAGACTCAAGTGAAAGTTGAGAGTTCCTTGAGTAGCAGTGGAAACCAGAGTAGAGGGTGGCGGGGTGGGTTGGGGTGGGGTGGCTAGGACCAGGGAGAGAGAAGAGGGGGGCCAGGGCAAGGAGGAAGAGGAGGCAGAGAAAGGCAGAAAGAGCCCACATGGCTTACGTACTAGATAAAGAGATAGAGATATAGCCCTCTAGTGGTGAGAGGATATAATCTGCTAATGGAAAAGAAAAAAAAAAAAAAAAAGCTCTAAATTCACTTCTAATATCAACTCAGAACTTAAAATGACTGTAAGGATTAAACAAATTATTAAACCCTAGCACATAAATTCAACTAGAGACACAGAGGGAGATACAGTAGTTAGAGGTGTGTTCAGCAGGAGATACTGGGGCCACTTGGAAATCAGCTTCCACTGGTACCAAATCCAAAAGTCAGGGCTAGTACCTTGCAGTACAGAGGATTTCTGAAAAACTGTTTAGGTTCCAGAAATTGAGGGGTCCGTGGCCTGGTCAAGGCATGCTGGATCCCTTGCAGTACAGAGGATTTCTGAAAAACTGTTTAGGTTCCAGAAATTGAGGGGTCTGTGGCCTGGTCAAGGCACGCTGGATCCCTTGCAGTACAGAGGATTTCTGAAAAACTGTTTAGGTTCCAGAAATTGAGGGGTCCGTGGCCTTGTCAAGGCACGCTGGATCCTAGGTTGTTAAAGGGGAACCTCTTCCATAAGAAGACAAGCATCTGAACCATGGATCATGCAGTGAAGCTGGGTAGTATAGATGTCAAGAAATATTTTTTCACTAAAAGGGTGGTCAATGCCAGGAACAGACTGTCAACCGAAGTGGTGGAGACCAAAATGGTGGGGGGCTTTAAGCATACATGGGATAAACATTAGGGTATATTAAAGCAGAGGGTAGCCCATCAAAACAGTGGCTGCTAAATGGTGACCCATGAATTGGATGACTGAACCACAGCACTGACACTTTCAGGCGACTGGCGGTTCCCCTCATCCCCAAGGTATGCTCCCTCGGAGTTAGTATAATGAATAAGGGTGTGTGGGGGCGGCAAGTGTTTTGAAAGTCATCATGCTGTGGGACTTGTGCTCTATTCACGGGTCAGTATTTCTGACATGGAACCAAGCAGAGGCAGGGAGCATGAAGAGTCATCAGAGACCAGGTAGAATCTGTATTCATAGACTAGGCAAGGAACACTTGGGCAGAATGGATTGTCAAGCAATCTTTTTCTACAGACAGATTCTTTTTTTGTGTTACTTCACCACTTCACAGCTGTGTTTGACCACAACTTTGTGAAGTTCACTTTGTGCAAGTGTGGTGAAGCGGGAAGTGGGCACTTCACAAAAACTCAGCAAAACTCATAGTGGGCCACTTCCACAGCAGTGTTACTGTCAAAGTTTAAAATTGTCATGGTCCTAACATAGAAACATAGAATTAATCAGCAAATAATGACCTGGTGGTCCACCCAGTCTGCCCTAATTTTCCTACCTACAGTGCCAACGTAGACCCTACTCTGTCTTTGGTTTGTATCCCCCCTCATCTTACCTCTAGGATCCCCTTGTGTCTATCCCAAGCATTCTTGAATCCCATAACCACTTTGGCTTCCACCACCTCGGCTGGGAGGCTGTTCCAAGTATCCACCACCCTTTCTGTGAAAAAGTACTTTCTCTCATTTCCTCTGTCTCCCACTCTCCAGATTAATAGTGTGCCCCTTTGTCCTCGAGCATCTTTTTTTCTGGAAAATATTCCCTTTGTGCGCCTTTATACATATGAGGTATTTGAATGTTTCTGTCATATTCCCCCTTTCCCTTCTTACTTTGAGGGAATACATATTTAATTCCTTATGCCTTTCCTCATAGGGCTTCCAATGCAGGTCCTTCACCATCTTGGTTGCCTTCCATTGCACCACCTCCATTCTATGTTCTTTCAGAGGTAGGGCCTCAAGAACTGGACAAAGTATTCAAGGTGCGGTCTTACTACTGATCTATACAAGAGTATGGTGACCTCTCTCTTTCTATTGGTGATACCTCTGCCTATGCATCCGAGCATCCCGCTAGTCTTCTCCACTACCTTGTCACACTCTTTAGCCACCTTCAGGTAATCAGAAATGATTATCCCCAGGTCCATTTTCTGTTGTGTGACAGCTAGTACTTCTGTAACCCCTAGATGGCGCTATCCCAGGGGCTACTACCCCTGCCTGATTTGCCACTAACAGGTTAAGGGACCTGGATCCAATGGCGGGTGCCTCCACCCAGAGGTCAGGGTTTGCAATAGTTAAACTAACTTGGTCACAGCCCTCTGGGACACTGCAACCCCCCTTTCTTCCCACTAGTGGCCCACACAATATATCAGAATTACCTCCACAGTATACACTTACCCCCAGGACTGGTTCCGGCACTGGGACCTCCTGTGAAATAAGATACAGTACAACAATCACAGTACAGTACTTTAACATAGACAAATACCTCAGGCAGTATAACTTTGCTGAAACAAGCAGCTCTGATTTATTTAGGGGGATATAACAAGGACAGGGGGAAATCAGGTTAATTAGCTTATCACTCTACTCATCTACCTATGGCTCTGTGCACAGGCCTGTCCCTATCAGTTACTGTCCCTGGGTACCCAAGCCCTAGTGGCTAGTCCAAACCTGTGGCAGCTGGTAGGGGCCTTTCACACAGAGAAAAGAAAAATTAGTTTAAACAGTCAGCAGTACAGTGATTCCATTTGGATTTAATGTGGCAATTCAACAGGGAGCGACCCTGAATTAGTACTCACGACCTCCAAACAAGATAGGGTCCTTCAACGTCAGCAGGGCTACTCTTGAGCTCCAAGAGACTCCGCACACATTTATATGGCAAACAGGCAGGCTGCTTCTCTATCCCGATCGCAATTACTGCACAATATCCGGGAGAACACACAGCAGATTCAGTTCCTGACAGACCGAGTGCAATTCAGCAATTTCTCCAGTCTTCTACAGGGTGAGCCTGGTTTCTACTCTTCAGATATCCTTTGATTCTCTTCACAGGACAGATTCAGTCCTAACAAGCAGTTACACAAGCTGCAGACCGGAACTCAGGGCCTTACACACGTTTCCCGACTAAAACTGCACACCGAAAAAGCACAGGGCTCCTTCCCTCTTCACTGCCAGAGCTCAACTGAAACTCCAACAGACAAAACCGGGCACTTCCTTTGAGTTCCTCCCAGTTCTTGACTGGATTGGCGGTCACTCACAATAGACTGCTGCTGTTGGTCCAAAAAGGCGCCGAAGTCTAAACTACATCTCCCAGAGTCACTGCCCATACAATCCTCTTGTGGCTGGCTCAGATTATGAGTCCAAGTTCTGATTCGTCCAAGGCACCATTTTAGAGCTAGCTTACCCCACACTGATTGGTCCAGTTCAGCAGTTCAAAACCAGAATGGGAACTAGGCAGACACAGTTCTGACTGCAAAGAAAGTTAGACAAACTGTCATTTCATTATTACTCTAAATGATTTCTGGCAAACAGTTACACCTTTCAGATAGGTTCCTTTGCACTCCTAGTGACTGCAAAATGGAGTGAATTGGCAGCAGCTCAGTGGTACTCAAACAGAGAAGCACACAGTCCCCATACAAACTAATTATGTCTGCAAGCAGACAGCTCTTAAAGAGACAGTACCAGAGGCTCTAAAACACTCACTGATAAATGGCTTAAAGCACAAACACCATTCAGGCTTGGAGCATTCAAGCAAGCTCCTGGAAGTTTTTGGGAACCCCCATTTGCAGGGGGTTACACCTTCCTGGCTTGGGAAAGCTTGGACGTCTGCGTCAAGCAAGTACCCATAAGTTTTAACTGCAACCATATACATTTGCATTAGGCTCACATGTAATCATCAGTCAATATATCATTTACCAAGAACACATTTCTGAAACATTGCAGTACGTCACTCTTCACACAGTATTACACACACATTGTACCATAACTCAAGTTATTACCTCTTGTACATGAAACCTGAAGAGAGGGGGCCCTTCCCTATCAGTTACCTTGGGGCCGGATGGGGCAAGGGCACCATAGTTAGAGGGCAACACAAGTAACTTGGAGTTAGCACTGACGCTCAGTTTGGGCAATGAGCTCGGGGACACATACACTCCTTTATGGACAACATTGAGAGGCAAGTCCACAGGCCTCCCAAGAAAATCATAACTGAGGTGCACCACAGGCTTTACAGCTCGACCAGTCTTTCTAGGGGGAACTGTTACAGTCTCTGCACTCTGAGCCTCATTTTCAGCATTGTCCTCACTTGTCAGGGAGTCTCCATGGGGTAGAGAGGCTAGAACTTGGGGCACTTTCAGCTCCAGGAGTTACAGTTTCTGAGTCCACAACATTTGGCTCGCATGGAGAGCTTTTGGACACTGGCAGTGTGGACTGTCAGGGCACTCAAAATACTCTTCTGGTTCTGGTGTATCACCAGTCTGCCCCAATCCATCATTTTCCTCCCTGACAGCTCAAACAGTTCAACCATGCACAATGATTCCATTTCATCTGATCTGATGCTTTGCACCTCACTTTCTGGGAACTTGGCTCAGGGACCGAAGCTGGGGGCTTAGAGAGTCCAGAAGGCCCAGCTTAGTCTCAGTATTGACTAGGGGATTGCCCGAAACAATTGACTCAGTTCAGTAAGAAGGATAGTATTCAAAGTCACTCTCACTTTCTTCTGATATGGACTGACAGTCATGCTCAACTGGGACTTGTGGAGGAACACTTTAACTTTGCTTCTGTAGTGCAGACTTTCTTGATCTTTTCTTAGCAGCAGCTCTAGTCACTGGTCCAGAGGGGGCATCTTCTGGGGGCTCAGACTCAATCAAGATTTGTCCAATGGGCAGTAAATGATTTCTATGCATTGTTTTACATCTTTTGAATTATTCTCAGGCCTTACTTTGTACACTGGCAGATCATCTAGTTTGCCCACTACAATGTGAGAGAGATGGTGCCATCTGTCAGCAATCTTGTGTTTTCCATGCAGTCCCAGATTTCTTAGCAATACCCGATCTCCCTCCTGGAGTTCCTGTGCTTTCACCTTTTATCATACCTTTCTTTGTTGGCCAGATTTCTTTTGGCAGCCATGGTTTGAGCCAGTTGTACGCATGAGTTAGCTGGGCCTTTAACTTCTGCACATACTGTAAATAGTTGTCAGCTTGAACCCCATCAGGAGAGACCCAAAACACACATCTACGGTAGTCGAGCTTCTCTTCCAAACATCAGGTGGTAGGGGAGAACCCAGTGGCATCACTTTTGGTGCAGTTATAAGCATGTACCAGGGTGCTAATTTGTTGGCTCCATCTAGACTTGTCCTTTGGGTGCAGGGTGCCTAGCATATCTAACAAAGTGCGGTTGAAGCGTTCAGGCTGTGAGTCCCCTGGGGTGGTAAGGAGTGGTTGGACTTCGCATCCCCACAGAGAAAGCATCTCTTTGATGAGACGACTCTCAAAGTCTCTCCCTTGATCAGAATGGATTCTTTGTGGAGCCCCATAGTGAACAAAAAAGTTTTCTACAAGTACTTTGGCCACAGTGGATGCTTTCTGGTCTTTGGTGGGGAAAGCTTGGGCATATCTCGTGAAATGGTCAGTGACCACCAGCACATTACTGATATTTCTTTGATCTGACTCCAAACTCAGAAAATCAATACAGACCAGCTCCATGGGTGCACTGGTGGTGATGTTAACAAGGGGGCAGCCCTCTGGGCAAAGCTTTCTCTGTAAGCAGCGACTACAAGTTCGAATGTGTTGCTCCACATCAGCCCCATCTTAGGCCAATAGAATCTGGATCTCACCAAGTCAAGTGTTCTGTCTATACCAAGGTGCCCCATGTGGTTGTGCAAGGACCTCAGTACTGAGTCTCGAAGGCAGTGGGCAGCACTAGTTGTTGTTTGTCTACTTGCCCCTCTGTCTACTGTTTCTCTGTATAACAGTTTATTGATCAGTTTCAACTTAGGACCTTCTTTGTATAACAGTGCAGTTCTCAAATCAGTGGAGCGTAATTTGGACACATCCTTTCCTGCATAGAGGGCTTCTAAAGCTGCTTTGATCATGGGATCGGATTGAGCCGTCGAATACTGTCATTGTCCAGCTGAGGCAGTGCACCAATGTCTATTGCAGAAAAGTGGCATAAGCAGCAGGTATGCAATTCTCAGAGGGTCCCAAGCAATCCACCATGCAGTCCACTGCGTCCGTGGACATTTGTTCCTCCTGTCAAACTTCCGACAGAGTGCCCGAATGTCAGGTTCTGCAATCGGACCCAATCATTCTGGGGAACAGGCCTCCGGGAGAGAGCATCAGCATCTATGTGGTTCAGACCTGCTCGGTATTCGAGAGCATAGTCATATGTAGATAATGCAGAAAGCCACCTATGGCCAGTGGCATCCAACTTAGCTGAGGTCTGCACATAGGTCAAAGGATTATTGTCAGTTTTTACTAGTATTTTAGCTCCATACAAGTACTCATGGAATTGGTCAACAATAGCCCACTTCAAAGCTAGGAACTCTAACTTATGTACAGGATAGTTCTTTTCGGATGGGGTCAGGCTTCTACTGGCAAAGGCCACTGGTCTCAGGCCATTCTCGTGCTCTTGGTACAACACAGCCCCCAACCCTTGCAAGCTAGCATCAGTGTGCAGGACGAAGGTTTTCTTGGATCGGCATAGGCCAGCACTGGAGCATGGGTAGTTGATATATGATCTCATGAAAAGCAGTCTCACAATCAGGAGTCCAACGGGCCCCAAATACTTACTCGGATGAAATACACTCTTTCAGTCTTGAGGGCTGACTTTTGGTATTTTTGTGGGTTGTGGGATACCCTTGAGTAAGGTTAAGTAAAGGGCAGATCACTCTTGAATAGTCCTTGATGAAGCGCCGATAATAACCACAGAATCCCAGGAATCTTTGCAGTTCTTTTAGATTTTTGGGCTGTGGCCAGGTGGTCAAGGCCTCAACTTTACTTGGGTCGGTCTCTATTCCCTCGGTGGATACTATGTGTCCCACATACTTTACTGATGTTTGAAAGAATTGACATTTATCAATGGACAGTTTAAGGCCAAAGTCCTCCAGTCGGTCCAATACCTTAAATAATCTGCTCTCATGTTCCTCCAGTGAGCTGCCAAACACAATAACATCATCTAGGTATACCAGGCACTCTAGTAAGTTCATGTCCCCCACTGCACGCTCCAGCAATCGTTGAAAAGTGGCTGGGGCACCTGAAATCCCTTGAGGCATCCTCATGAATTCATAGAAGCCAAGCGGACAGATAAAGGCTGTCTTCTCACGGTCCTCTGGGGCCATCGGGATCTGGTAGTACCCACTGCGGAGATCCAACACAGAGAACCACTTGCTCCCGTTTAGGCAGTCCAAAGCATCCTGAATGCGGGGCATTGTGTACTGATCAGGGATAGTCCGCCGGTTTAAGGTGCGATAATCCACACACATCCTTACTGTCCCATTCTTTTTAAAGAAAACACCTGGTCTCTCTGAGCAAGCTTCTCACTGATCCTCACTTTCCATTCAGCTGGCAGCGGGGTGTCGCCGAAATCAAACAAGTCAGGCGTTACTCTGTCATTCTTCCTTGAACTCTTGCTGCTGGGTAGCACTGCAGTGTCTGCACAATGCACATTAGCCAGGATGCAACCTCTATTTACTCGAATGTCTCTTTCAGACACATTATGAACTTGGACCATTACCCTTCTGGCATAAGCATGGGCTCTAGCGGGCAAAATACTAGGCTTGACCAGCAGTCCCTCTGGCAATTTTCCATCGCCTGGTGCATCTAACATTATTTTATTCTTAACATCCTTTCTGATACGGACCTCTCCCTGTAAGATACACTGGGCATTTGGCGCCAGGATCAGAGACTCAGGATCCTTCTTCCATACAATTCCGACCGGTTCCTCTGGTTCTATTTTTTCAGTATCTCTCTGTGCCTCATAGGCCTTCTTAATTAAAGCCGAACTCTTAAAGCTCTACTAGTCTTTGACCCTGTTTTCATAACACAACTGTGCCAGCCTTCCGAACATATGAGCATTTGTTCCAATCAACAAAGGGACACCATCATACAGTCCAGTGGGGGACACACTAAGGCTAGGGTCTCTACTTGTTCAGCCACTCCAGCCACGGAGGTGGGGAAAGACAGCCAATTCGGATATACCGGAATAGGGGTAGGCCTTCTCACTTAACCCCATACATGCAGTCCTTCTAATGGTTGTAAGGGTACATCTGACAAATGCTTCTGATACCTATCCTGGAACATAATTGTCACTTGGGAGCCACTGTCTAATATAGCTCTGGTAGACACTCCATTCACCTTTACAGTGGTCTCCATGGACGGACCCACTATTCTGGACCAGTCTGGAGAGGCGGTAGTGGGGGCCTGGGCAACTGACCTTGCCACAAAAGGACGTGAGTTAGCATTTTTGGTGCCCTCACTGGGATCATTTCGTGCACTCTTAACCACTGATTTGTTCTCCGAAGCTCTCCTTGTAGCCTATATGCAACTTTGTCAGTGTCTTTTGGGACCGGCATTCCTTTTCATGTGCCCATCCTTCCCACAATTATAGCAAAACATACTTCGGAGTTTGAGCTGGAGGCGCCACACTGGGAGCCAGGGCGGGTATTACTAACTGGAAACCTTGGTGCCATCTCTGTCTGCGGCGTGATAAGCATTTGGAGACATCTCGTCAGTTTCTCCACTTCCATGGTCAAGGAATCGAGTTCGAGCTGTTATCAGCAGGAGATACATGGGTGGGTACCCTCACCCCATAGCAGATGCAGTCGGATATAGGTCAAGGCCCGTACTTGCAGGTGGCCTTCATAAAGGACTGTTTTGAATTCCCGGTTCTCTCAACAGTTCGCCCCATTTGGCATATCTTTTCCTTGTCAGAGCACTCATTGACTGCCAACCTCTGCCCCTGAACTTCACTTGATGGGTCACCTCAGTCACTCGGTCGTAGCCGCAGCTATTGGTGCAGGTCCCTCCCGAGGTCGCCTTTTCTCAACTCCTCGAATTTCTCTCATTAACTCATCATAGGAGGGTGGGATTCCAGTCGATTTGCCAGGTGTAACTGAAGCAACAGCAGTTCTGAGAAGGGCAGACTTAAGGATCCTGTCCAGCCTGGTTCAGTCCAGTTCAATCGCTGGCAAACTACCCTTTCTGAGGCATTCTTGCAACAATTTTTCCAGCGAGATACATAACAGACAACAACTCCCTTGGTACTGTTGTGCATCTCTTACTCTCCACCATAGGTCCTCCTCAGAATCTGGGCTCCCATACACATTCTCCAGGGCCTCAAGATAGGCCTGTGCAGTCACTTCAGGGTTACTGGCCCATTTAGCACGGATGGTAGCCAGGGCAGGACCTCAGAGGCTCTCACTAACCCTCTTTCGCTTTTCGACTTCCGAACATTGCCATTCAAGCACTTGGGGGCAACATAGTCTATCCAGGTCTCCCAGTCATCCTCCTTGGAGTGGGGAGGGTGCCAGAGAAGATCCTCAACCTCGGTAAGAGTCATGACTAATGGCAGGTGCAGAAATAGGAGTCTGCATTGGTTCAGCCACCATTACGGGTACTGGAGGCGGGAGAGAGGTGTTGGGGTGGAACACCCCAGGTGGCAGAATAGTTTCTTCTAGAGTCCTCCACAGTTTTCCCTTCCCTCAGCAACCATTTAGCAATTTCTCCTCAAAAGTTTCAGACAGTGGTGGGGCTCATTCCCCCGGGTCTTTACTGTCATAGTTATCACTCTCCAGGCAGTGAGGGCTCCCTCTGGGAGGTAATGGTCTGTGGCACTTTGGAGCTATCTATGGGATCCTTAAACTCTACTCGGGCCAGGAAAGTGTGGGTGAGCAGATTAGCATGCCGACCCACCACCACAGGGTTTTGTAAACCTTCCACCTTGGAAAGTACTCCCTGTACAGTGTCCGTATTGATACCCAGGGGAATGTCCAGGATAAGCATAGCATTTTGGGGGTCAATCTCCTCCCCAGTACACCACTCCACCAGCCGGTGCACAGCCACTTCTGTCGGGGTACCCATTTTTTTCTTAACAGTGGTTCGTAAATATGGCCACTAGAGGACACACAATCCCAGCGGTGCCTCCAGATGCAACCCCTAGATGGCGCTATCCAGGGCTACTACCCCTGCCTGATTTGCCACTAACAGGTTGAGGGCCTGGATCCAATGGCGGGTGCCTCCACCCAGAGGTCAGGGTTTGCAATAGTTAAACTAACTTGGTCACAGCCCTCTGGGACACTGCAACCCCCCTTTCTTCCCACTAGTGGCCCACACAATATATCAGAATTACCTCCACAGTATACACTTACCCCCAGGACTGGTTCCGGCACTGGGACCTCCTGTGAAATATGATACAGTGCAACAATCACAGTACAGTACTTTAACATAGACAAATACCTCAGGCAGTATAACTTTGCTGAAACAAGCAGCTCTGATTTATTTAGGGGGATATAACAAGGACAGGGGGAAATCAGGTTAATTAGCTTATCACTCTACTCATCTACCTATGGCTCTGTGCACAGGCCTATCCCTATCAGTTACTGTCCCTAGGTACCCAAGCCCTAGTGGCTAGTCCAAACCGTGGCAGCTGGTAGGGGCCCTTTCACACAGAGAAAAGAAAAATTAGTTTAAACAGTCAGCAGTACAGTGATTCCATTTGGATTTAATGTGGCAATTCAACAGGGAGCGACCCTGAATTAGTACTCACGACCTCCAAACAAGATAGGGTCCTTCAACGTCAGCAGGGCTACTCTTGAGCTCCAAGAGACTCCTCACACATTTATATGGCAAACAGGCAGGCTGCTTCTCTATCCCGATCGCAATTACTGCACAATATCCGGGAGAATACACAGCAGATTCAGTTCCTGACAGACCGAGTGCAATTCAGCAATTTCTCCAGTCTTCTACAGGGTGAGCCTGGTTTCTACTCTTCAGATATCCTTTGATTCTCTTCACAGGATGGATTCAGTCCTAACAAGCAGTTACACAAGCTGCAGACTGGAACTCAGGGCCTTACACACGTTTCCCGACTAAAACTGCACACCGGAAAAGCACAGGGCTCCTTCCCTCTTCACTGCCAGAGCTCAACTGAAACTCCAACAGACAAAACCGGGCACTTCCTTTGAGTTCCTCCCAGTTCTTGACTGGATTGGCGGTCACTCACAATAGACTGCTGCTGTTGGTCCAAAAGGTGCGAAGTCTAAACTACATCTCCCAGAGTCACTGCCCATACAATCCTCTTGTGGCTGGCTCAGATTATGAGTCCAAGTTCTGATTCGTCCAAGGCACCATTTTAGAGCTAGCTTACCCCACACTGATTGGTCCAGTTCAGCAGTTCAAAACCAGAATGGGAACTAGGCAGACACAGTTCTGACTGCAAAGAAAGCAGGTTAGACAAACTGTCATTTCATTATTACTCTAAATGATTTCTGGCAAACAGTTACATCTTTCAGATAGGTTCCCTTTGCACTCCTAGTGACTGCAAAAATGGAGTGAATTGGCAGCAGCTCAGTGGTACTCAAACAGAGAAGCACACAGTTCCCCCATACAAACTAATTATGTCTGCAAGCAGACAGCTCTTAAAGAGACAGTACCAGAGGCTCTAAAAACACTCACTGATAAATGGCTTAAACGCCAAACACCATTCAGGCTTGAAGCATTCAAGCAAGCTCCTGGAAGTCTTTTGGGAACCCCCATTTGCAGGGGGGTTACACTTCTCCCATTTAATACTTTGCTCATGGGTTTCTGCACCCCAAGTGGATGACCTTGCATTTTTTGGCATTGAAACTTTCCAGCTTTCTTTGATCCTCTTTCATTCTTTCAACCCCCCCCCCATTTGTCTACTCTGTTGCAGATTTTTGTGTTATCCCCAACAGGCCATGCATGCATGCAGTGACTGTCCAGTGGTGGAGGCAAGCTCTCTGGTCTACCACAAGGGTCACTGTAGTGACAGAACCACAGTGTCTTTTCTCTGGCTGAAAGTGCTGCTGCACAGCAGCACTCACAAAACCCCTGCCCGCCCACCCCAGCTACCTGAGTCCATTCCCAAGCCTGGGGTGCCGGCATGGGAGTGCGGCATGCTACACAAAGGGCTGTAAGTCACACCATGGTACTTTGTTTTATCTTATGTTCCTTATTACTTCATCTCCCAGGTTACTTTTGTAAAAGGACTCTGTTCCAGTTTGCTCCCCTAGTCACCTAAATAAATAAATAACTAAGTTGCCCTCAACGGCTGCCCCAATCTCTTCTTGTGTGATCACAAAAAGTCAGTATGTATAACATGTCCATGATTTTTTTGACAGTTTCCCTAATCTTGGTTTCAGGGCCTCAGGACCACGGATGGTGTTCAGGATATACTTGCCGACGGAGAGCCTCCCTCTTCCATGGGATTGTGGCCGTGAACAAGTCCTATGACATTTTTTTCACCAGCACTAGCCCCCAGAATCTTCGACTAATGTTGCTGAATGCAGATGACAGTGAAGTAAGAAACCTAAAATGTTATGAATAGCATGTGTGTTATAAAGTCTTATCCTTACCAATGGAAATAAATGTGATTATCAAGTGTAGCCCATTAAATACAGTATATTGTTTATTCAAATGTATTTGAAAATGGATTGATTTTGAAAGAGCCTGTTTACTGAAGAATTAGTTGTTTCTACCTGATTTGAGTTGCTGACATTTGGAAACAGCACAGAGCCTTTCTGATGTTATCAAGCATTGCTAAATCTGCTCCCTGTTGGGCAAGAAGGACACTATGACATTGATGAGTCTGCCTAGGACTGAAAGTGTCACATGCCATTCTACCCATATCCTTCCTGGTCATACACACCTTCATGCTCTGTCAGTCAGCTAACAGACTGACGGAGCTGGCGGCCAGGCACGCTACAGGTTGGAGAAAGGAACAACCAGACTAGCTTGGATATCCTTACTAATACTCCACAAAATGTGTAGATTGGGGATTAAGAAGCAATTTCCTAATAGAGAATATTTGGGGTTTGGGTGAGATTAGACTGATAGACTGATAGAGTGGGTGGCTGGGTTCACTATGGCTTAGGGAGAGGGACAACTGGACTAACTTGGAAATCCTTACTCATAAGCCTCAAAAAATTGTAGATCGGGGTCAGAAGGAGGTGAGGCACTGTCCAAATAAGGCATGTTTGGGGACAGCATATAAGAAATAGCTGAAGCAGGGAGGAGGCATGGCCCAGGGACTAGCTCTCTCCACAAGGGTAAGGACAGGTTAAAAAAAATACATATATACAAGGCCCCTAGAATTCTGCGGCCACTGAAGTTTGCGCAGAACTTGCAATCTACTGCAGAACTTCTACGGTGCTGCAGAATTCACTCTTCCTGGTGATTTTTTATTAATATTTCTGTTTATCCATAGAATCTGGTTCCCTTCCCCTCCTATATGCTCAGAATGTGATGTTATCATTGCTATAACATCATACATTAGCTAATGAAATGGCTGCATTCTGCAACAGAAATGAACAGTCACTTATCTACCACAGCTCCCACTGCCAGAGACAGTGGCACAGCACATCAGGCGTGGTGATATTTGCTCAACCTGCACTACAGCCTAATACAATTTTTAGTCTTACATTATTGCATTAGGGCCAACTTAAACAAAACCTTGTCAATAGCACAGACTTGTTAAGTCCATACCTCACTTTGTACAAACCTATTTGTGCCTTTAAGGTATAGAGATGCTGTCTGAATTGAATAACTGGTAAAATTAATTTAACTGTCATTTTTAAGAAAAATAAAGTGATTATGCCCAGAAAAGTGGAATATAATAATGTGTAGACCTGTTGAAAGAATAGACCTGTTAAATAAATAATTGTACTGTAAGCATTTTTGCCAGGGTTATTGATTACATATTGTCATTGGTTGATAGAATCACCTAAAAGTTATAGAGAAATGTTGTGTGCAGGGACAGCTGTTGGGCCAGAGGGTAGCATGCTGTGTTTCCGTGCCGGCAACTCAGGTTCAGAGATTAGCTCTGGGAGCTGGCTGGGCAGAACAAGGATTGATGGAACACATCACTGCTCAAAGCCTGGGAAGGTATGGTGCAGTGTTCTGTCACATGGTGGACACATTGTGATGGGCTGGAGAGCTCTATCTCACAATCGGTTCACATGCATGTCATGGCCTGATGGTGTTAAGCAGTGTGTCAGGGTAAGCAGGTTGACATGAAAAATTAGTTTTGCAATAACTCCTCTATTCCATTTCCAATGGGACCTGTATGAATGAGGATGCAAGTTCATGGAAATTAAAAAAAAATATATATACACACACACACACACACACACACACACACACACACACACATATACATACAATATATCTCTCTCTCTAAGCACACACACACATTTGTATGTATGTTACAGATTGCATATAAATATATACGTGATACACAGTGGGACCCTCATTAGTGGTGTAGAAAGCACATACAAATATATAAGTGATAGACAGTGGAAACCTCATTAGTGGGATAGATAGCATGCATATCGAAATTCCTTATTTACTACATAAAATCCCCTCTGCATATGCCATTTATGCAACAGGCTAGGACCTTAAGGGACAGACATTTGTTTTGCTTTTTTAGGCATAAAATTATTTTTATAAGTTTGTTATTTTTTGAACTAGTGTTACTGTGCTTTCCACCGTCCTGATTGCTATAACCACCACCATGAAAGTGAAGTCAGGATGACAAGCTGACACTGTGATGTGGTAGTTTGTTAGTGCCACAGAACTTCCGCAGAAATTACAAACCACCGCAGCAGAAGTTCTGCGGCAAATGGTAGTCTTGCCGCAGAACTTTGTCCCACTGTGCCACAGAAAAGTAGGGGCCCTGTATATAAATATATATTAATGTTCTCATTTGTATTTATCAATTACCAAATATGAATCCCACAAATTCGGGAAAATACTCAGCAGCTGGTCCTAAATACATGGCAAGCAGATATTTGAGGTATTCAGGAATTAATATATGGAGCATGCGTACTCCCACAGATTGCCTCAAACTCTTATGCTTGTGTCTATGATCCCTCACAGTCCTAGTTCAGCTCCTATTGTTCTGGCTTCTTGTACTTTGTCTCTGGTACAAATGGTATCTTTTCCACATACCCTTGTTAATGTGGAGTTCTTTAGGTTTTAGTTCTCAGTCATGTTCTGCACGTCACCTATCTTTTCCCTTTACAGTAACTCAGGATATCACCTATGTAACATCTCCCATTTTGTGTTGAGGAGCCCAGAACAGCACCTAGTACTCCAGGTGAGGTCTGATCAGCAATTTATAGAGTGGCCGGATTACTTCCCCTGCTCTGCTGTTCATCCTCTTTACTTTAAACTTAACTGTAACTTTGCCATGAATGACTACCAGCTCAACTTCTCCTCTGACTGTTTCATTGAGGCTTCCCTCTGTCATTTTTTCTTGACCCCATTGACTCTGGCTCTGAATAAATTGTGTACAATTCAAGATAAACACTGCACAGCTCACATCAGGAGACTCCAGAGGGGCTGTAAGAGGTAACTCCTCTCTCCTTCCAGTTTACTTTCTGTAGGGGTGTTACCACCTCTTTCTCAGCTCCATAGTCTGATAAAATACTTTTCTTCTGTCCCACTGCAGGTCTTAAACCCTGTGCACCTGTGCCCTTGACACCAAAAGTAGCAGCTCTACCACTAGGCCAACAAGTCAGGCTAATATTTTCTGTTTTTAAAGCTCTCAGAGCTTCTGGCTCCATAGTCTGCTAAAATACTTTGCTACTGTCCCATTGTAGGTCTCAAACCCTGTACTCTGAATACCAGAGTCATTAGCCCTACCACTAAGCCAACAAGCCAAGCTAATTTCTCTTGGTTTTGTAAAGCTTTAAAGCTTTTACCCCTCCCCAACCACTTTGTTCTACCTCCAAGGCTACCTAGGCACCATGTATGTTCACTTCCTCTTTATGTGCCTCATCTTCATAAGCATCCAGGTGCTCACCTCCCACCAGCCAGACCTCACCCCATGCCCTTTGTGGACTGCACCTTCATATCTATCCAGAGTAACACATCCCCTCCACCCTGTCATTGCACCCTGGACCCCTGCATCCACCCCCTAGCTGCTCTCCCAACCCCACTGCCCACCCTGGTTGCCCTTGGCTCCACCTCCGTTGTGTCTTCCCTACCTTCCAAACCCTGCCCATCCCTTGCTCCCCTATGGCCTCCCCCTCATCTCAACGTACTCCAAAAAAGTTAACAAGCTGCCACCCTATGGCTAGAACCTTGGACATTCTATTACTCCTCTCTAGTAATATCCATCCTAATCCAGGCCCTGCCCCCACCAGTCCACCAACTAGGTCCACTGGACTCCACTTTGCTTCTTTGAACATATGCAGCCTGCTGAAAATATTTGCTGCCATTCAGTGCTGGGTCATACTACACCAACCAGACCATAGCCCTAGTAGAAACCTGGCTAACTAAGTCCACCCTGGACTCCTTTGTCTCTCTTCCAGGCTACACCCTGTGTTGCGAGGATTGAGCAGGTAAACACAGAGGTGGTTGTGCGATTTATACTTGTAACACCATCATTGGCCATGTGCTTCCTGCCCCCAAGCTTGTTAATGGTGCCCAGACCCTTACCCTCAAACTTACCCTGGCCCCTCCAAGAGCTCGCTCTATCTCACGGTCTCCTATGTTCCCCCAAGGAATCAGAACCAAATGAATATCATCTTTCACTGAATATCTCTCCTCCCTTCCCCATAAAGCAGAACAAGTCCTAGTTGGGGACCTTAACGTGAACTGGCTCAGTCCTTCTGCCTCACCAATAGGAGACACCTTCACTGTCTTAGACCTGACCCAACTCATCTCCCAAGCCACTAGATGTAACCAAACTACAGGAACCTGCATCCTCCTAGATGTCATTGTCACCAACCGCCTACAAAAGATTCAGGACATTCAAGTCCTCCAGGACTCCTTAAGCGACCACTCCCCTCTCCTATTCTTCTGGTCTGCTCCAACCCCCAAACCTGTAGCCCAAACTACACTCTGCAGGTGTCTCCACCCAGGCAGACTGAAAAAACTCAAACAGTTCCTTGCTAAGATTGATTGGTCCCCCATCCGCCATGTATTCAACATTGATGCTGCCCTCAACCTCTTCTCACAAGCCTTTAACAAGGCCTGGGACCTTTTTGCACCCTTCACCAAAATCATCTCCAAAAAGCATAATGCACCTTAAGTCGCCCCTGCCCTACTCTGAATGCTCAGTGATAGGTATAACCTCTGGCACCTAGCCACTGAGACCAGCCGGACAACTGACAGGAAGACCGACAACGCTGCATGTAACAGGTTCACGTGGGCCATCCAGAAAGCCAAGGCAGACCACTACCAGACCACCCTCACCTCCTCGTGGTGGTGTACCTGAACCTTCTGGTACAATGTAAAAGAGATAAATGGGACATCACGCTCCCCCCATCCCAGCTTACCGTTGACGGCTCCACCTTTACTGACTCAACTGACATTGCCAACTGCCTTAATTCCTCCTTTATGGATCTTAGCCCTTTCCTCTCTAGTAACCTTTTTGACCGTATGGCCGACCCCACCACCCCCAGTTCTTCAATGGCCCTGGTTCTATCTGTGCAAAGTATTGTTCCAGGAAGCCAGACCTCTCCTGCTTATAGAAACTAAACAGCAACAGTCCTATTAATGACTCCCTGGATCCCAAAATACTCCAGCTGGTCCTGGCTGATGTTCTGGTCCCACTCACTGGCCTACTAAACTGGTCCCTCTGTCTGGGGCAATTCCCCACAGCATGGAAAATGGATATAGTCACACCTATTTACAAAGGGGGTGACAGGTCCACCACCAGCAAATGTTGTCCAATCTCCATCCTCCCCCCCTCCAAAGCCTTAGAAAAAGTGGTGACCACTCAAATAACTGAATATCTGGCAAAATACTACATTCTATGCCCGGAACAGCATGGCTTCTGTGCTGTTTCGCAGCACAAGTACAGCATTAATGGAGTTCTCCAACTTCCTGCACTCCTCCCTGGACTCCGGCTCCCTAGCTGGACCAGTGTTCATTGACCTCTCTAAGGCCTTTGACACTGTCTCTCACCCCCTCCTACTAAATGCCCTCTACCATACAGATTTCTCTGCTGGCCCCCTCACCTGGTGCTTGAGTTACCTATCAGCCTGCTCCCAGCATGTCAAAAACAATGGGACACTCTCAGAAATCCATCCCATCTGCTCAGGGGTTCCCAAGGGCTCTATCTTGGGCCCACTACTCTTTAGCCTCTACCTAAACACCCTGCCCGGTACCTCTTCTGGCAATATTCTCCTGTACGCTGATGACGCCATTATTTATGCCACTCACAGGAATCCCACCTCCCTCCAAAACTCCCTCTAACACTCCTTCAATGATGCAGAGAACTGGTTTAAAGAGAGCAGGCTAGTCATTAACCTAAAAAAAACAAGTCAATGCTCTTTGCCCACCACCAGAACAAAGCTATCAACAATCCCCTCCAAATCCTCCCCTGCACTCTACAACCGCTTGAACAAGTTTACTTTTACAAATACCTTGGGATCACCTTCACTCGGCCTTCGACTTTCATGCCCACATTACAGCCCTCGCATCCACTGCTAACTCCTGACTTGACTTCCTCTACCGTGACAAGGACTGCCTCCCACCTGATACTCTCAGACTTGCCATTACGTCCTCAGTAATGTCCCTTGTGAATTACGGCCTTCTGGTCTATGGTGCTGCTGACTCCATGGCCCTCAACAAGATTCGACTCACCCTCAACAAGGCTTGCAGACTGGTGACCAATGCCCCCAGGCACATCCACACTTGTCATCTTTATGACATGTCCAAACTCCTTAACCTCGATGAACAGCTCCGCTACCACAGTTGCCTTCTAACTAAGAAAATTCTGCTTGGGCTCTCCTCCCCGGGGTTTCTGCCTCCATCCAACTTACACCGTCCACAGTCTCTACCTGAACCGCTGACAAGGTCACCCTACTAGTACGCAGAACAAGGACCACCCAGGCACAGAGGTCGTTCAACTACAGAGCCCCGTCCTGGTTCAACTCGCTCCCCACAGCCATCTTCAGCACTCCCCAAATTGCCCCCTTCAAAACCACCCTTCAGAACCTACTGTTCAACACCCACTGCTGCACCTGTCTCTAACAGATGCTCTGCTACCCTCAAGACATTCTTGACCTAGCCCTCTGGGCTGAACTACCCACTTCACCCCCCCCACACTCCCCCATGGCCTCCCTTCCCACTGCCGGTACCTGCTGATACTAAATCTGTCACTCTGAAATGTTTCTAATTATTCATTGTGTTCTAGCAACTATGTAAAATTATGTTATTCTGTATGATTATATTCTGTAAGTATGTGACACTGTATGTCCTCTCTGTGACGAGATACCTTTGCAAATGAGCCCCTGGTTCAAAGGTTGTAACTCTGTTTGTTTTATTTTAGTTGTTTAACCAGTAGTAGCACACTAAGCTGAAAACTTTTTTACAGGTGCAACTTGGGAGCACAGGGAAGTTAAGTGACTTGCTCAAGGTCACACAGTATGCAAGCGGAAGCTGTGGGATTCAAACCCAGGTCTGGTCTGTGGATGTCACCAGATTTGTAGCTCAGAGACTTAATCCATTGTGCTACACTGCCTAATAAATAAATTAATTAATAAATAAATAAATAATCAAGACCGAGGTCCTCCTTTTGTACAAGAATAGCTGTTTTAAATCATTTTTTTCTCCTTTATCTCTCTTCTCAATTCCAACTTCTTTATCTTCTCTGTTCTGTGCCTTGGTGTTCTCCTTGGCTTTGATGTTTCATTATCTTCCTAGACATAAAGTCTCCATCACTCA
The DNA here is from genome assembly GCA_016271365.2 of Neoceratodus forsteri. Lineage (NCBI taxonomy): Eukaryota > Metazoa > Chordata > Ceratodontiformes > Ceratodontidae > Neoceratodus > Neoceratodus forsteri. Next base: position 413,813,197 of record CM057455.1, on the reverse strand, counting down.
TTCACACTAGTTGTAACTGCGCCGGAGGTGCTAGGACCCAGTGGCATCCAAAAATCTTCAGAAAGGCTGGCGCTGAGGTAGGACTGAGCATGCATGGTGCCGCAAGGCTGGCTCATGCTTTATATGCTGTTTTGGCATTGACCCCCCAACTGCCTTTTTTCCTTTTTTCCTGCCTCTGAGTTTACTTCAGTGATGATGTCTGCCAGGAGTCAAATCTTCACATCTGTATGACAGCAGCATAATCATTCAGTATTGATTAAATTTTAGTGTATTTATTTATTTTTTTAAAGCTTATTTCATTTTCAATGATGACGAGAAGGAGTCTTCTTCAGCCCACCCTCGATTGAGTCGACCGTGAACTGGGCCGGTGACAGTAGGGAGACTTCGCTTAACAGCTGTTGTAGCAGCAGGGCTGGGTGCAGTCCACCACCCTCTTTGGAGGGTTTGACCACTGGCAGTCTGGTTCTCTGGAGGAAGGATGGTCCTCCCGAAAGCTCCAAAAAGGAGTAGGCCCCATTCCCAGTCGAGATTGGGGACTCAGCGCCACTTGGCCTCAAGCTGTTCTTCGTTCAACTGGTTAAGATCACCCTCTGGTACGTCTGCACGAAGATCATCAGTAGAGGCAGACAGGAGGCTGACCCCAGCTCCGTTGGAGTCACCTTTGACCACAATTCCTAGCAGCCACAGTTCTTGACACTGGAGTCCTTCCCCATCCTCTGGGGGGCCCTCTGGTGAGCAGTTTCATCGTTTGGCCACTCTTATGGAGCAGTGAATCTGGCAGTTGTCCCAACTGCCCATGCCTGTGGTCCTGCCCCGGGGCCTTCATGCCTGGGGGTCCATGGACCCACGTGTGGTGTGGTTGGGTCAGCCTAGTCACGTGGCACCTTCTTCAGTGCCATTGATGCCACACTCTCGTGCTTTTCCCACTCATGTGGCTGTGGTGCAGGGGCCAGCACAGGTACTGCTTTCTCCTACTCCTTCTCATGCTTTAGGGTCTCCAGCTTTGGGTGTCCCGGTTTTGGGTTTGGGGACCCCAGGAGCTCGTCCAGCACTGGCTGCAGCACAACCCTTGGCTCCGGCCTTGGTGGCGTAACTCCCAGTGCCATGTGTGGAGCCGGGGCCACCTCGGGTGCCAGGGTTTTTGACTTTGATTCAAGGAGTGCCTCATCGTGGTCTTCTCTCGCTTTCTTTCCTTTCTGTACTATCCCTTCTTGGTTAGTAGGAGACTATATTTAGTCTGAACCTGATCTACAATTAGGGGACAATCTGGATGAGGATTTATCCTTTGGAGTGGAGGGTAAGCACTCCACTTCGGCACAGAATTTGGTTGAGGACCTTTCTTTTAAGTGTCTTTTGAAGAATAAGAATTCTACCCTTTCTCTTCAGACATCTGAGGTGGATCCTGGTATGCTTTTGCACCTTCAATATTTACATGTTCCTGAAATTCCTGTGGAACTGACACCTCCAGCACAACCCTCTTTTGAGATGCTTTTACAGATGGTGTGGGACAGACCAATGCTCGTTCCATCAGTGGCTAACTCCATAGATATGAAATACGCTCCCCCTTAGGATAGGTCAATCCCTGCTTCTCAAGCCTTTGCGGGTGCCATAGTGGTCTTGGCAGAGAATGACAAAGCTGTTCTTTCTCAGGAATCCATGACTCATCCAGTGAATAAAGAATTCCACAAAACTGACACTCTAGAGAATCGAGTGTTCATTGCTGCTATCCTAGGCATGCGTATTGCTAGCTATCAGGGCTATTTCTCTCAGTATGAGTACATCCTCTAGCATTCACTCAGAGACACTGTGGAGACTCCTCCAGAGTCAGATGTTAGCTCAGAGTGTCTTTAACCATTACTAGAGGCACTGAGTCCAACAATCAGCAACTTAAAGCTGCTGTGGCTGCCTTTGAAACTGCTTCTAGAGGAGCAGCAGCCGGGATATGCACCCAACACCACTCATGGCCAAGACCTCTACTTTTCTGCCTCACATTGGGACCAAGTTCTGTGGCAAGATTACCATTTGCCGCAGAACTTCTGCAACAGTGGTTTGTAATTTCTGCAGAAGTTCTGCAGCACTAATGAATTACCACATCACAGTGTCAGCTTGTCAGCCTGACTTCACTTCCATGGCAATGGTTATAGTAATCAGGATGGGGGAAAGCACAGTAACACTAGTTGAAAAAATAACAGACTTATAGAAATAATTTTATGTTTAAAAAGGAAAATAAAAAAATCTATCCCTTAAGGCCCTAGACTATTGCATAAATGAAATATGCAGAGGGGACCCTTATCTGATAAATGAGGTATTTCTGTATGAATGCTGTCTACACCACTCATGAGGTCCCCACTGTTTATTTATATACATACAAATGTGTGCATGTGTGTGTATATATACAGTATATATATATATATATATATATATATATATATATTATGGTAGCACGGTAGTGCTACCATAGTTAGGGTTGAGGAGCCATTTCTATGTTAAACCCCAAAAATTTGCACCTTAATAACTTTGCAACTGTTTGTCGGATTTGGCTGAAATTTGGAATTCACAATCAAGAACCATAAGCCTTGGGATCTGCCAAGTTTTGTACTGGTCAGATATACGGCTGCGGAGTTATTAAGCGTGATCTGTGCGCGCATTTACACTTTTTGTGGAATTCTACAGTCGCACCTACAGGTCGTACAGTTTGTGCAACTGGCCTGAAATCTTCAGGGAATGTGCGGCCGGGGTCCCCGATGTGCCTTTCAAAGATTTGGTGAAAAATATTAACGGTTCAAAAGTTATTCAAAAACAGTTTCCCATTATAAGTCAATGGGAAAAGTTACAAAAAGTTCGACAGTGTTGCAAATGCATTTTTACTTTCGCAAATTGGCCTGTTACTTTCGCAAATCCGCCATTTTGTTTTCAGTTGGTGATCAGAAAAATGGTTGGCATTTAAATTTGGGACTCTCTAGCAACCTAATTCTTTTTGTATTCACCTAGTCTGGCCCTGAAGATGCTTGCCATGTCTTTATTTTGTGGTAAAACACCCCAGAAATATGTTTTTCAAATTTCTGGAAAAAGTACTTTTGTAAATTACTTTCATGCTCACGAAAGTGTCGAACTTTTTTGTGAAAGCTTTCGCAAATTGCGACAGTAATTTTCTAGTCTGTGGGAAAATGACAGCAATTCTTTTGCACTGCACTGCAAAAGAACCGTTGGGAGTTTTGGGCTGAAATTTGGAGGGAACGCAGCCGACATCTCACAGATATGCCTTTCAGTGTTGTATTGAAAAAATATTACATGGCAGCAAAGTTACGGCACTCCAAAGTTGACGTTTTGTCCCTATAGGATAACATTACGGCGCCCGAAGCATTACAGGAATCCTTTGGCACCCTGCTGCAAAATAACGGTTTGGTCTTTTTTCCTGAAATTTGGAAGGAAGACAGCTAACAGCCCACAGATGTTCCTTTCAGTGGTTTGGTGGAAACATATTAGTGGGAGGCAAAGTTATGGCACTCCGAACTTCTCTTTTTTCCCCATAGGATAACATTACGGCGTTCACCGTGCCTTTCAGGTATCTGTATCTCAGAAACGGTGCGAGATACAGACTTTTCATCAGAAAAATGCTTAGCCCCCTAATGGGGGCTAAGCATAAAATTAGCCAGGACAGTTGTAAATCATACGACTTTTAAATTTTTTTTCTACGTCATACGGTTCCTGAGATATAACGTATTTAGTATTCCAAGTTCTCATTTTCTGCTCCGATACTCATTATTATGCATACATTATTTGTACTCACTGTCTTTCTCTATGCAGGTTTTGGGGAAAACCAGCCTGTGCACTTACATTGCTGCTACCATTGCCCTTTCTGCTTGCGGTTCCATGCCCGTTTCACTTACTGTTGACGTCTACGCCACCATGTGCGTCATCCTTTGCATTTTCATTTGCGCTTGCGTTTCTGTTATTTTTTGCCATTTGTGTCTACCGTACTGTTTCTCTTTCTGTTTCACTTTGCGTCACCATGCCCATTGACATTTCCGTCTGCAGGCACCATTTTACTATGTGACAAGACATCACGTGGCACACCGCTCCCGCCTCACGCCACCGTGTTTGTTACCCTTTCTGTTCTCATTCGCTTGCGTTACCTTGTCGCGCCACTGTTAGTGCTTCTGTTTGCGTTGTTGTTCACTACTATGCCACAAGACATCATGTGAAGGCCCCACTGCCGCATTATGTGCCAGGAGGGTCTATGTGCTTATCCTTTATGCTTTCATTTGCGCTATGCTTTCTGTTATTTTTGCCATTTGTGTCTACAGTACTGTTTCTCTTTCTGTTTCACTTTGCATCACTATGCCATTGACATTTCCGCTTGCAGGCACCATAATATTATGGTGACAACACATCACGCAGACCATTCCTCGTCTATGCCACTGCAGTGCTTCCTCTCTGTTGTCATTTGCGCTATGCTACATGTGCGCCTACTGTTAGCGCTCTGTTTGTGTTGTTCTTCCTGTTACTATGCCACAAGACATCATGTGGCGGGAGGGCCTCTGCTATCCGCTGCCGCATTACATTCACTCATTTCGTTATCATTTCAAAAGAAGGAAATTAGAGGCAAAAACTCCATTTAATGCATTAGTTAGGGTTGTTCCACAGTGACTAAAGTGAGGAAATTCGCTGTTAGGGTTGAAAACCCTAACTCCGAATTCACTTCCCCCAGCACCACACACACACACACACACACACACACACACACACACACACACATATGCAAGTATAGGGGAGGACCAAGTCAACACAACCAATGACAGACATCCAGCAGCAGGTGACAGAAATAACAAACAATTGTCTAAATGTACTACGAGACATCCCCACCCACCTGACCAGGTACTGCACGCTCAGTGGAGATCAACAGCAAAACTGAGGCCATGTACACCAAACGTACACATCCCTGATTGCAGCAGCACACAATGTACCACACTTAGTAGTTGCATGGCCTTACCTACTGATGCCCCACACCACACCACACCACAACTGGTACTGTGCCGATAGTCAATATAAATGCTGAAGGTGCATGATGACAGTTGTAGAAAGGTTTTAACACTAGTGAATATACATTAATTAAGAGAAGTACGTAAATTCATTACAAGACACTAGCATGCTCAAGATAAAAGTAGTGTTACATTTAGTATGTGATTTACATAGCAGTACATTTACTGCAGTGGTTTACTCAAGATAGAGAGGCTGATGTAAACGTATGGAAAAGCATTGCCTGTTCAACGCTGTGAAATTCGTACTGCCAGTATCAGATGCATTCTTACTGATGAAGGTGTGCTGCTGATGTACATACATAGTCCTTCAGTGTGTTTCAATACTAAAGATGCAGTAAGTATTCTTTGTAAGAAACAGTGTAATTGCATGGATCAGGCCAAGCAACTTTTAAATATCATAGCACTACTGAGCCAACAATGACGTACCTGTATCGGAGATGTATATAGGATAGATTTTCCTGTAGGCACTTACTGAGTATGTTGTACCTGATAAAGACAATTTCATTGCATCTGTGATGACTAACTTACTCAAATAGTAATACATTTACTATTGTTGCAATGAGTGATCTATGCCACTTATGGACACAGTGTAATTTTTTTTTAACAGTTGTTTCATACTCAGGCTGTATGCTTAGTGTTTGGGTTTGCCACACTTCTGTCACTGATGCTATCAAAGTGATAACTATGTTAATTGTGGTACAACAGGAATCAAGTAGGTATAGTGTAGATATAAACAAAATGTCTTTTAGTATTGATTTAACTCACAATGGGGTAAGTGTACTAGGACCACAGGGGTTATTCTCTATCACTGACTCTGTCAGTTATAATCACACTAAGGTTTCGATGACTGTAATGATCAAGTTACACTGTTCATCTTCATGAGTTCATATTCACAGCCATTCTCCGTAACTAGACAGTGTATGGTGTAACTGGGTGGGACACTGTGTTGCAAAGCTGCTGCAGTACCTAGCAGAGGGGAGAGTATCTACCATAAAGACAATTAAGCAATAAGGCATGACCAACAGTTATGTTAAATGGTCTGTTAATCACCCTGTAGAGGTTTAATGTTGAATGAGGCATAGCTGAGTGCTACATGTCGCTAGACAGTGATAAACTGACCATTAACATAATACCTGGGAGTGGCTTATTGCTATCATAATAAAACTGTTTTTTAAACAACATTAAACCATGTTCATTATATGGTTAGGCTCTACATGTATGTTAATAAGAACTAAACATAAGGCTGTTACAATATTTACAGTCAATTAGAAAGCTGCATTTCTCAAACGCTTGTTATAATCAGAGATATTATACCAGTACAACTCCTTGGTTTTGCTGAACTCTATTGCTCAGGTGGCCCACCACATGTGGTGTGGTCTGGTGTGGGGCATCGGTAGGTAAGGCCATGCAGCTACTAAGTGTGGTACGTTATGTGCAGCTGCAATCAGGGATGTGTACGTTTGGTGTACATGGCCTCAGTTTTGCTGTTGATCTCCACTGAGCATGCAGTACCTGGTCAGGTGGGTGGGGATATCGCGTAGTACATTTAGACAATTGTTTGTTATTTCTGTCACCTGCTGCTGGATGTCTGTCATTGGTTGTGTTGACTTGGTCCCTCCCACATACTTGCGTGTGTGTGTGTGTGTGTGTCTGTGTGTGTGTGGTGCTGGGGGGGGGGTGAATTCGGAGGTAGGGTTTTCAACCTTAACAGCGAATTTCCTCACTTTTGTCACTGTGGAACAACCCTAACTAATGCATTAAATGGAGTTTTTTGCCTCTAATATATGTATATAGATAGATATTTTATAGTGGCACAATAGTACCACTATAGTTAGGGTTGAGTACCTCATTTAAGGTTAAAGTGTGAAATTTTGCAGATTAATAACTTTGCCACTGTATGACAGATTTGCCTGTCAGGCATGGAGCGGCACTATAGATCTCTGGATGTGCACGTTTTGTAATGGTCGAATATATGGTTGCAGAGCTATGAAGCACAATAGAAAGTCACATTTACACTTTTTTGTGCATTCTTTGCTCGCACCTACAGGTTGCACGGTTTGTACAACCAGTCCAAACCCTTCAGGGAACATGCAGCCAGGGGCCCCAATGTGTCTTTCAAAGATTTCATGAAAAATATTAAATGGTTCAAAAATTATTCAAAAAACAAGTTTCCCATTATAGTCAACAGGAAAAGTTAACGAACTATTCGCCTGTTGCAAATACAGTTTTTAGTGTCACAAATTACCCCTGTATTTTCATGAGTCAGCCATTTTTTTTCAGTTACTGGTCACAGAAATGCTTGGCATTTAAATTTGGGACCCTCTAGGGACCCAATTATTTTGGTGTTCACTAGTCAAGCCCTGAGGATGCATGTTATGTCTTTTCTGGGGGGTAAAACACCCCAAAAATATGTTTTTCAAATGTTTGTAAACTGTAGTGTTGCAAAGTAATGTTGCACTTGTGACATTTTTGTGATATTTCTGTTGCGAAAGTGTCGTGATTTGTGACACTACTTTGCAACACTATGCCCAAAAGAATAGGAAATCTTTGCCACCCTGCTGCAAAAGAACGGTTTGGTCTTTTGAGTTGAAATCTGGAAGGAAGACAGCCCCCCACTAGGGGGCTAAGCACAAAACTAGCCAGGAAAGTCATAAATTATATGAAAGTTTAATGTTTTTTTCTACGTTGTACGATTCCTGAGATATAAGCAATTTAATGCATCATTTAGGGGTGTTCCACAGTGACAAAAGCAAGGAAATTCGATGTTAGGGTTCCCACCTCTCCTTGCACCCCACCTCCACCCTCACCAACAGGCATCGGGGTGTGCGTTGGAGTCATCGGTCCTAACTCTCACCCCATTTTCCTATACTGCACCACCTCAGCTTGTTTACACATGGGATGAGGTAAGAGTTAGGACCGATGACCTCAACGCACCCGCTGATGGGGCGGGGTGGGGTGGGTGCAAGGGTGGGAAACATAACATCAAATTTTCTTGCTTTTGTCGCTGTGGAACAACCCTAACTGATGCATTAAAAAGAGTTTTTTGCCATGAAAAATATGTGTGTGTGTGTGTGTGTGTGTATATATATATATATATAGTGAGAGAGAGATTCTGTGTATATATATATATTAGAGGCAAAAAACTCCATTTAATGTATCAGTTAGGGTTGTTCTACAGCAACAAAAGCGAGGAAATTCGATGTTAGGGTTGAAACCCCCTTTGCACCCCTCCAGCCTACCCCCCAACTGGAATCAGGGTGCACATTGGGGTTATTGTCCCTAAGTGTCACCCCATCACATGTGGAAAGAAGCTAAGGAATAGGAGAATGGGGTGACACTTAGGACGATAACCCCAATGCGCACCTTGATTCCAGTTGGGGGTAGGCTGAGGGTGCAAAGGGGTTTCAACCCTCAACATCAAATTTCTGCTTGTCACTGTAGAACAACCCTAACTGATGCATTAAATGGAGATTTTGCCTCTAATTTCCTTCTTTGAGAATGATAATGAGAAATAGTGAATGTAATGCAGTGGCGGGAGCGCTGGGGTGATGTCTTGTCACATTGTAACATTGTTCCCGCAAACACAAATCGTAATGCGCATGGTGACGCAAAGTGAAACAGAAAGAGGAACAGTACAGTAGACAGAAATGTTAAAAACAACGGAAACGCAATCGCAAATGAAAACGCAAAGGGTAATGCATATGGTGGCGTAAACGTGAACGGTAAGTGAAACGGGTACAGAACCACAAGCAGAAACAGTAATGGTAAGAGTAATGTAAGCGCACAGGCTGGTTTTCCCCAAAAGCTGTATAGAGAAAGACAGTGAGTAGAAAGAATGTATGCCAAATAATGACTCTCGGAACACAAACATCAGTAGTTGTAATAGTAAATTGCTTATATCTCAGTAACCGTATGACATAGAAAAAAAATGTAAAATTCATATGTATTATCACTTTCCTGGCTAGTTTTATTTTTTGACAAAAACTCCGTATCTCACACCATTTTCGAGATACCGGCCCTCAAAGGCGCGGCGAATGCCGTAATGTTATCCTATGGGTAAACAACAGAAGTTCGGACTGCCATAACTTTTGAACAGTTTAATATTTTTTCACAAAATCTTCAAAAGGCAAATTGGGGACCCTGGCCGCACATTCCCTGAAGATTTCAGGCCAGTCGCATAAACTGTGCGACCTGTAGGCACGACCATAGAATTCCAGAAAAAGCATAAATGCACGCACAGATCATGCTTAATAACTCCGTAGCCGTGTATCTGACAGGTACAAAACTTGGCAGATCCCAAGGCACATGAGTCTTGATCATGTATTCCAAATTCCAGGCACATCCGTCAAATGGTTGCAATGTTATTAAGGTGCAAAATGTGGGGTTTAACATGTAAATGGATCCTCAACCCTAACTATGGTAGCACTACCGTGCTATCATAGAAACATAGAATTTGACAGCAGATAAGGACCGCTTGGCCCACCCAGTCTGCCCATTCCCCTACCTGATGGATAAGCTGCAGATCCTAGTTAACCAGCAGCTTACTTCTTCCTACCCCCACCCCCTAGAATTGCCTTATGACTGTCCCATGCATGCTTGAATTCCACCACTGTTTTTGACTCCACAACCTCCTCCAGAAGGCTGTTCCATACCATAATATATATATATATATATTTTTTTTAAATGTGCATGAAATTGTATCCTCATTCATACAGGTCCCTTTGGAAATGGAATAAATGGAATAGAGGAGATATTGAAAAACTAATTTTTCATGCCAACCTGCTTCCCTGATACACTACGTAATACCATCAGGCCATGACATGCATGTGAATACAGTTGAGATGTGGTTCCTTGAACATAAGCTGGTTCTAAACCACAAAAACACTAAATCCATGCTCTTCTCTAACCCGCAAAACAAGAAACGGCAAGTCCCACTCACCATTAATACATACCTGGGAAATACCCTTGAACAAGTGCCAATTTTCAAATATCTTGGAATCAACTTTGATCAAGGCCTAACCTTTGCAACTCATATTGATAGTACAGCAAAAACTATTAATCAGCGAATTGAGATTCTGTATCAGAACCGACAGCTTCTTACCCATTCTGCACTGAGGATTGCCATCCAATCTTCTATCATCTCAGTCGTTGACTATGGCTTAGTTATATATGGGTCTGCCACTACTTCAGCACTTAGTCGCATTACAACATCCCTAAATAAGGCCTGTCGGCTGCTCACTGGTGCACATCGATGTACCCACACATGTGAACTCTATGCTGACTCAGGTTGGTTGCAACTCTCAAACCGGATAAAGTATCTTACCTGCCTGATGGCGAAAAAATCCACTCTGGGCCTCACTCCACCCTGTATCCAAGACCTGTTATGCCCGAGCACTAGCACCCGTTTTACCAGAAGATCAGAACACTAGCCTCTCCAAGTCCCCCGATGCCGGACTTCTCAGGGACAAAGATCATTTGCCTATCGTGCCCCCAGCTGGCTAAACGCCCTCAGCACTCATATTACTGCCTCCACCTCTCTAGGTATTTTCAAATCAAGGCTGTTCTCTCACCTTGCCACCTCCAGCTCCTGTGACTGCCCTGATTAAACCTCCTACTTTCTCACTTCCCACCCTGTTCCGTTATTTGACAAAGACATGTTTGGGAAACCTTTTCCCCTACTATTGTCTGCTCCCCACACCTTTCACTTAACCTCTCTGTTCTGGACTTTTTCCCTATTTGTTTCTCCTAATCTGGCATGACCTCTTTCTTGTAATAATAATGTGATTATTGATATATCATGTCCTTTTGCACAAGTGATTTGATATGTATTTGTATATGTTTTCTTGCTCTTGACACAACACAAATTGTTGTGTTATCTATGTAACCTTTTGTACTGTACCTAATTGATGTGGAACCTCTGTAAAAGAGCCTCTGGCTCAAAGGTAGTAATTCCTAGAACAATAAACTAAACTAAACTAAACCCATTGTGAGACAAAGCTCACCAGCCCCTCACAATGTGTCCCCATGTGACAGAACACTATGCCATACCTTCCAAGGCTCAGAGCAGCGATGTGTTCCCCCAATGCTTGTGCTGCCCAGCCAGCTCCCAGAACTCATCTCGGAACCTGAGTTGCCGGCTTGGGAAAACAACATGTTACCCTCTGGTCCAACATCTGGCCCTGCACACAGCGTTTCTCTATAACTTTTACGTGATTCTTTCAACCAGCGGCAATATGTAATCAATAACCCTGGCAGAAATATGTACAGCACAATTATTTATTTAACAGATTTATTCTTTCAACAATTCTACACATTATTATATTCCACTTTTCTGGGCATAATTACATTATTTTTCTTAAAAATGACAGTTAAATTCATTTTACCAGTTATTCATTTCAGATGGCATCTCTGTACCTTAAAGGCAAAAATAAGTTTATACAAAGTAATGTATGGACTTAACAGGTCTATCCTATTCTCAAGGTTTTGTTTAAGTTGGCCCTAGTGCAACAACGTAAGATTGAAAATTGTATTGGGCTGTATTGCAGGTTGAGCAAATATCATCATGCCTGATGTGCCTCTGCCACCGCTTCTGGTAGTGAGAGCTGTGGTAGATAAATGACTATTGATTTCTGTGGCAGAATGAGCCATTTCATTAGCTAATGTATGATGTTATTGCACTGATAACATCACATTCTGAGCATAGATGGGTTTTGGATATAAAAAGAGGGGAAGGGAACCAGGTTCTATGGATAAACAGAAATAATAATAAAGAATCACCAAGAACAGTGAATTCTGCGGCACTGCAGAAGTTCTGCGGTAGTTTGCAAGTTCTGCACAAAATTCCGTGGCCTTGCTCATGGCTAAGGACTTCAGGGTTCACAAATGATGCTCAACAGAGAGTCATGAACTTTCCATTTGATGGAGTTTATCTGCTTGGCCACCAGGTGGAGCAGGCACTGGAGGCCACTCAGAAAACTAAGACTGCTATTAAGATGGCCAGACTGGCCCCTGCCACCCCTTAGTAGGGTGGAAACTGACAGCAGTTTCATAACCGGCAGTCCTTTCATGATGAAGGCCTAGGGGCTTTTAACAAGAACCAAATCCCTCAGCAAAAGAAAATACAGCAGAAAGCACAGCGCCCAAAGTCACCTAGTGCCATCATCTGAAGACCCGGCCCATGTCCCAACTCAACTGCCTGAGGGGGACACCTCTTCAGCAGTAAAGGGTCATCTGACTCAGTTTTACAATCAGTTGAAGTCTGTCACAGTGGACAAATGGGTCCTCAGGATAATTCAAGAGGGATGCTCTCTAAATGTTTCAGAGACCCCTCTGGATGTCCACTCAGTCAGACCCCCTTGCTTCCGAGATTCAGGGCCTTCTGAAGAACAGGGCAGTAGAAGTGGTTCTGCAGGCAGAATGGGAGACAGGTTTCTACTACCACTACTTCATTGTTTCAAAGAAAACAGGCAGTATGTACCCTATTCAAGACCTAAAGAAGTTAAACAAATACCTGTTCAAAGAGAAATTCAAGATGATATTGCTAGGAATGCTTTTACCTCTGATTCATCCAAATGATTGGTTGACTTCTCTGGACATGCAGGATGCCTACCAATATCCCAGTGCTCCCAAAGCCATCACAAGTACCTACGCTTTGTGGCTCTGAGCCAGCACTACCAGTTCAGAGTCCTACCCTTTGGGCTATTCTTGGCACCTCCAGTCTTTACAGAGTGCTTTGCAGTACTTGTGATGCATCTCAGAAAACTCAGAATTCAAGTGTTTCCATATCTAGATGGTTGGCTCCTAGCGAGCTCCTCCAGACAAGGAGTACAGGATGTGGTTGCTACGACCTCCACATTCCTTTCATCCATGGGAGTTCTGCTGAACCTAGAAAAATCATAGCTCCAGCCCTCCAAACAACTTCTCTTCATCGGAGCTCTCCTGGACATCTCCAGGGCAAGAGCTTTCCTCGCAGAAGACAGGAGAAATGACATTCTCCAGGTGGCTCGCTTCATCAAGGACAGCAACTCAGTTCGAGCTCTCCCAATACAGCTGATGCTGGGTCTCATGGCATTGTCTGTGTTCACAGTACCCCTGGCCCACTTGCACATGGGAACCACACAATGGATGCTCAGCACCAGTGGTCTCCGACCATGCATGTGCAATCATGCCACATCAAGGTGAAGGTCTCTAACGAGGTCACTCACCTAGTGGACTCAGGAAGTCAACCTTCTTCAAGGTTTTCCCTTTGCCCCACTGGAGATGCAGATCACCATCACCACTGATGCATCTCTGACTGGTTGGGGAGCTCACTGTCAGGATCTCCATACCCAGGGCCTGTGAACCTGTGGAGTCTGGATGAATCCCCCATGCACGTAAATGTCCTGGAGATGACAGTTGTCCTGTAAGCTGTCCAAAACCTGAAGGATACCCTCTGTCACAAAATAATTCTCCTTCATAGAAACAACAAGGCGGTGATGTACTACATCAACAGACAGGGTGGAACACACTCTTACCCACTGAGCAGAGGAGCCATGAGAGTGTGGGAATTGTGTCTTGAGCCTGAAGCCCTGATCAAGGTGGTCTATCTGCCAGGAATCCAGAACAATCTGGCAGATCACCTCAGAATGGAGGTGGATCTACATGAGTGGTGTCTCAACTCAAACATCGTGCAGTCGCTCTTCAAAGAGTGGAGCACTCCAGACCTGAACGTTTTTGCGTCCACACTCAATGCAAAACTGCCTCTATTCTGCTCCAGAAATCCAGAAGCTGGCATTTTCTGTCAGGATGCATTCAGACTGTGGTGGACATGAAACTTTCTGTATGCATTTCCTCCTCTTCCCTTAATTCAGAGGGTGCTGCTCAAGCTGGAGGCACAGGGGGGCCATATGATTCTCATTGCCCCATACTGGCCTCATCAGATATGGTTTCTGTTAATCAACAAAATATTACAGGTTCCTCCAAGACAACTACCACTTCAAATGGTCTTCCTGACTCAGGGTCCAGTGGTCCATCCCAATCTGCTGTCCCTTCATCTCCATGCCTGGCTCTTGAGGAGATAGACGTGGGTAGATTCAACGTCTTCTGTAGAATCTCAGACCTTCTCCTAGTAGTGCGCAAGCCATCCACTAGGAAGACCTACATGACAAAGTGGAAACAAGACTTTACCTGGTGTGCAAAGTCCTCCCTGGACCCCTTTGTTTGCTCACCAAACAAGGTGTTGGAGTACCTTCTAGATCTGTCAAATGCAAGACTGCAATACTCAAGAGTGAAGGGACACCTTTATGTGATCTCAGCCTACCACAAGTCTATCCACAATATGTTGGTGGTTCAGCTACCTTTGGTTAAGAGATTCCTTAAAGGCATTCTCCACACTAGATCACCAGTCTGGAGACCTGTAGCCACTTGGGATAACAACCTTGTGCTAAAGTTTGAAAATCTGGAGTGAAAATATTACAAATTCATGAACTTATGAGTGTGCATGAAAACTGTGCAATGCACACTTGTAACACAATAATTTTGGGGAATGTTTTCACCATATTTGCAGCATAGGCTTTTTGAGAGCCCACCTCATGAACAGTGACACTCTCATTTCATTAATCAGTCCCAAAAGGTGATTCTGCGCAGTGACCACAAAATCACCTTTCAGGACTGAATAGCCAGATGACAGTCACTGAATTCATGAGATGGGGTCCCAAGAACCCCATGTTGAAAATTTGGTGTAAAAATTTGAAAAAATGACCAAGATATGCACCAAAGTTGGAAAAAAAAATTATGCTGTTATACAGCTTATTGGCATTTCTTCAGTTTGCGATCGGCTTTGAAGAGTGTAGACGTATTCCCGGTCCACCGAAGATCATCACATCAACTTCTGGAGGTAAGTATGGGGTGATGGGAGTGTGTGGGGAGGTGGGGTTTGCAGAGGGTGGGTGCAGGTTGGGGAGGGGGCAAGAGAATCAATGAGGGACCATTTTCTTTTGCTACAGGTTTTTTTGTTGGTTTTTTTTTTTTTTTACAACGATGATGTGGGACTTTTGTCATGCTGGGGTGGGCACCCAGTGTGGCATCTGAAAGTTTTTTTGAGGGGAGTAGCGGAGCCAACAGAGGATGGGGCACCCCCACCTGCCATACTGTGTGTGGAGGGGGGGGAGAGCATGAGCACGCTGGGGTGGGTTCCCACCGTGTTTGTTGGGGGGCAGAGATGGGGCTTGCCATGTTATTCAAGGGGCCACCCGCTGGTGAGATGCAGTCATACCGGAGCCGCTGCAGCTGAGTGCAGCTTGAGCAATGGGTGGTTCTGGTGCAAATATCACCACAGGTCATAGAGAGTGACCATAGTAAGGTGTAGCACAGGAATTTCCTCATTTGGAGCAAGATGCTCCATGGCCCCAACACTGCAAGATGCGGTTTTAAAATAAACAAGCTCCTTATTTAGAGCTAGGTGATGCTTTGGAGCAGAGGGATGCTCCGAAGTATTGGCATATGCCGCAAACAAATGGCAAGGAGAAATCAGATAGTGCAGCTGTAATTGGCTGTTGCATTCAGGGACCATCCGAAAAACACAGCTGCTTGTGACGGGGTACTCCCTGATTGCAGTGGTCAAGTTTCTTTGAGCATAGTGGCACGGTCATTAACTGCCGCTACTGAAGCAATGTGTTTCTTGCACGTGCACACAAGCAAACACAATAAAATACTCCCTTCTTTCTGTTTATGATGTTGGAGACATAATTCCAAGCTGTTTATCAGATGACCATTAGGAAACTGAAACAGCTTGTTAAATATTGGTTGCCTATTAAACAAGGGATTCCTTTACCCCTTTCAAATTTTGTTTATTTATTTATTAAATTTTAGTGACTGGGTAGGCCCACTGAGCCCCGAAGGTCCCTTTTTCAGGGGTGACCTGGGATAACAATACAAGTTATAAGAATGAACATAGACATAAGGAACATTTGAGGCATTGTGAGTTACAGCATGAGGTGGTTACGGTAAAGAAAAATAGTGGATACAGGCATGGTTACAGGCATGGTAAAAGAAAAGCAGTGGATACAGGCATGGCTTACAGGCACAGTAAAAGAAAAGCAGTGGATGCAGGCATGGGTACAGGCATGGTTATCATCATGACATGTAAGCAATTGGTAGTACTTTGCATACAGTTTATTCAGGGGTTACACGTGGCCTCTGGCGAGCAGTCTCCAACAACCTGTGCATTTAAATACTTAGCATTTAAACATTTTCTTGCTACCAACTTTAGTTGGGCAGGTATTGTCTTTTAAGAAACATTCATACCTCATAAATATCACACTTTCTCAGCAAATCTGAAAAGATTTACAGTTTTTTTTTAGCCTCTTAAGATACTATCTGATAGATACTATCTCACACATATGCCAGGCCTTCTGTGGACTATCCAAGGTGAAATATATAGCAATAAGCAGGCATTTTTTACAATGCTTTTTGGGGAAAAAAAATATATCGAGCTACAGCATGCGCGCACACGCACACACACACACACACACACACACACGCCATCCTCATGTCCACAACATTCAAAATGAATACTGCATTCTAATATGTTATAAAACAATAAAGAAAATGTTTGTTTATGTCAGTGAACACAGTGAAGTTCAGTTTAGAGTAGATTTCCTTTCAATATTTTTTAGTCTATATTTTGTATCCTCGATAGCGCAGGGGAGATGCTGCATCTCATTGTCATAGGGATCTTCATTTACACATTTTTGCACTGTATTTACTCAGGATGTCCCATATTAGATGCAATTTCTTGTTTTCAGTGGGGTCATGATTTTATCATTTTTATAATGTATTTATTCAGGGTAGCCTAGCCCAGATGTGAAATAGTGTTTTCAGTGTGTTCTGATTTTTATGCAATGCTGCATAATATTGTGTAGATGTAGAGCCCCACTGAAAATGAGATGCCATTTCTTCTGTGAACCATCCAGGCTAAATATATAGCAATCAGCAGGCATATTCTAGGAATAAACATTGTAACAAGCATTTGTCAATGCCGAATGTTTGCTTGCTGGCATTGGCAGTGGTAGTGTAGAAGTTACAGAGCTGCGTAATAGGAATGGCAGTGAAGTATTGAACTGAAGCCAACCCCACCACCACCCTGCAGAGAGTGACAGGCATTGGGGTGTGCCTTTGCGTCGTCAGGTATAACGGCCATGCCGTTTCACCACACCCCACCCTGCAGACACTGACAAGTGTCATGGTGTGCCTTGGGGTCTTTGGCTCTTATACGCACCCCATTCTATCAGGAAATACGTTGAGATGGGTGCGGTATAGGAGAATGGGGTGAACTTTGGGGCCAAAGAGTCCGAGGCATACCTCGATGTCTCTCACTGGCTGCAGGATGTGGAATGGTATGAACATTGCAGGCAAGAATCCTAAGTCACATCCCTGATGCCTGTCATTCTCTACGGCGTTGGGCGTTATGGTTGGAAACTCTAATACCTCAGGCATTCGTTGGTATTTTCACTCCAAATTTTCAACCTGATTTTTTTGTGACCCCACCTCATGAACAGTGGCAATATAAGTTTGTTAGCTGAAAGCTGCTTATGCACAGCGACTACGGCATTTAGCACCACAGGTGCAAAAACATTCCGAACAGGATGTAAAAAATGACAACTGTACTGCTCATGGGGAGGTATAAAAAATGTCAATGTTGCAAATCTGCAGTAAAAATATTAAAAAACTGGTGAAGTCACAAGTGTGCATAGAAACTGTGCAACGCACACCCGTAATGTAATTAGTTTGGGGATTTTTTTACTACAGCAGATTGTCAACAGAGGCATTTTGGGACCTCCGATCATGAACAGTGTCCCTGAGATTTTCTTTATCTGTCACGAACCATGATTTCCCACAGCAACCACGTATCTCTATGCTGAAAGTGTGAAACACATTTTGGCCATGTTGAAAAAAATAACAGCTGTACTGTTCATAAGGAAGTGTGGAAAAATGCCACTGGTGAAAATCTGGACTGAAAGTATTACAAAGTCTTGAACTTACGAGGGTGCATGGAAACTGCACAATGCTCACTCGTAACACAGTCGTTTTATGGAGTTTTGTCACCAAATTTTCAACATAACCATTTTAAGACCTCTGCTCATGAACAGTGTAACTGTGATTTTCTTAATCTGTCCCAAACATTGCTTTCACACACCGACTGCACCATTGTGCTACATGTACGAAAACACATTTTGGGCGACATGTGAAAAATAGCAGCTGTACTGCTCATAAGGAAATGTAATAAAATGGCAATGTTGAAAATCTGGATTGAAAATATTGAAAACTCACAAACTTACGAGCGTGCATAGGAGCTGCGCAACGCACGCTCGCAAAACAGTCATTTTTAAGGATTTTTTCACTCAAAGTTTCAACATAGCCATTTTAAGACCTCTGCTCATGAACAGTGTCACTGTGCTTTTCTTAATGTGTCCCATACATTGATTTCTCAAGACAATCGACTGCGCCATTGTGCGCCATATGGCAGAAACACATTTTGGGTGAGATGTGAAAATGACAGCTGTACTACTCATAAGAAGGTGTGGTAAAATGGCAGTGTTGAAAATCTGGAGTGAAACCTTAAAAATTTGCAAACTATGAGCTCATGAGGAACTGCTAACGCACGTCAGAAACAGTAATTTTTAGATGCCTCATCAAATTTTCAAAATAGGCTTCTTGAGAGCCTGCCTTATGAATGCTGGCAGTGTCATTTCGTTAATCATCCCGAAAGGTGATTTCACGCAGTGACTGCGAAATCACCCTTCAGGCCCGAATAACACTATGATAGTGACAGTATTCATGAGAAGGGGTCCCAAAAACCCCATGTTGAAAATTTGGTGCAAAAATTAAAAAAAAAATGCCTGAGATATGCAACAAAGTTGAAAAAACCCTATCTATCCCATTATACAGCTTACCGGCATTTCCTCAGTTCGCGGTCGGCTTTGAAGAGTACAGACGTGTTCCCAGTCTACCGAAGATCATTACGCCGAGGTCTGGTGGTAAGTATGGGATGGGGGGGTGTGAGGAGGGAAGGTGTGCAGTGGGTTGGTGCGGGTTGTGGGAGGAGGGCAGGGAGAAGCACAGAGGGACAGTTTTCAATTTGCAGGTGTTTTTACAAAAATGGTGATGCGGGACGTTTGCCTCGCTGGGGTGGGCTCCCAGTGTAGCACAAGAATGGCTGGTTGTGTGGGGCATGGAGCTGATGGGGATTGGGCACCCCAGTCGGCCATAGCATCAGTTGCTACGCTGGGGTGGGCTCCAAGCGTGGCACCCTGTACTCTCGGGGAGAGGACAATGGAGCCAACGGGGGATTGGGCACCCCAGTCGGCCATAGCATCAGTTGCCACGCTGGGGTGGGCTCCAAGCGTAGCACCCTGTACTCCTGGGGGGGGAGGACAGTGGAGCCGACGAGGGATTGGGTAGCCCCGTTGGCTATACGATGACTTGCCACGCTGAGGTGGGCACCCAGCATGGCATGTGGAAGGCTTTGGGGAGGGCGCAGCACAGCTGACGGGTGATTGGGCACCCCCGACTGTACAGTGTGTGCGTGGGGGAGCAACTTGCAGTATGCGTGCATGCGTGTGTGTGTGTGTGTGTGTGTGTGTGTGTGTGGGGAGCACGCATGAGCAGGTGATATCTTATCGCTGCTCACTGAAACGTAGCTCCCCCTTTCAACTGTACTCCACTGCATTTTGGAGCTGTCATAGACAGCTCCAGCAGGCATTGGAGTACTGCGGCCACGCCTGCCAACACACTGACTGAACTGAAAGAGGGGGTGACACGCCTCTGAAAACTTGGATGATGGCACTATGTTTCTTGCACATGCGTGCAAGCAAACATAAAAATGTGTAAAAGGAAGACCACATTAAAACTGCCTCTCAGTGGATCTGCATTGTGCAAATTCATTAGAAGTAATGAGTAAAAGTGCACCAAAAGCTCTCCACAGCCATTTCAGCTCTGATCAGAACTTGTTCTGCAAGGAACAGTACTTGTTTAGCTTGAACTTGAAGGTCATTTATAGCATCAGCTGACAGTACATGCTCTAGCAAAAAGTGGCAGAGCCTTTTACATTCCTGTACTCCTTTTTTGAATAACCTCCCTCTCTCTTTTTCCCTGTCTTTCTCTCACTCTCTCCCTCCAGCTCAATGACACCCTTAAACTTTTCCATTCTCCTGTCTCAGTTCCTCCATTTTCTTCTCCCCTGCCTTCAGCCCCTGGCCTAAGCACATGGGGTGCTGGTTTTTAAACCTTCTGTCATTGTGCCATCCATGGCTTTATACATTGTGTTTAATTTTTGCAAATCTTGTGGCATGCTTTGTGCTACATTTTGTATGAAAAATATTATTTAATGGTACAAACTGAATAAGGGGTTCTGGCTAGATTGTAGTCTAACAACTAAACACATTTTCTGAATTAACAAAACATCTTTATTAAGGGAAATGTATTCTGCTTTTTTATGGTGCTGTAATAACCCACACCCATGCTACTTGAAGGTATTTGCTTTTACCTTATGTCTCAGTCTATTGGAGGCACGTGTTATTACAGCACAGGTGTGTTAATGCCTGAATATTAGTTCCTGAATACCACAAAACTAAGGGTCCTGAGTACTCTATGCCAAGCAATGATCAATTTTCCTTATTCCAATTATTCAATAAAAGCATGTTTTGGACAGGGCCATTTTTTAATTTTATCACAATTTAAGTGTCAGTGTAAATATACCTGTGGGATAGGTAGTCCTTAATTACATGCAGCAGGGGTAATTATGCTGCAGTTACATGCTTGTCACATATAACTACATTGCAAGTGCAATGCAGTTATAGTGTAGTTACACTGTAACTACAGTGTATCAAAGGAAACATAAAGTGTTACCTTTAATTTTTGAAAAAAATAAAATCTCTATTCCCAGCACTCTGCACCCACTAGAACAAGTGACCACATACTAGTACCTAGGCATCACGTTCAATACTGCCCTCTCCGTCCACACCCACATTAATGCCCTGTCAACCACCATTAAATCTTGGATTGGCCTACTATACTGGCACAGGGACTGCCTGCCTCAGGTTGCCCTTAGGTTGGCCATCACCTCCTCCGTCTTGTCCCTCATGTACTATGGCTTGCCATCTATGCTGTAGCTGACAGCATTGCCCTCTCCAAAATCCAACTCTCCATCAATAAGGCCTGTAGGATCCTGAACAGCGCCCCCAGCTGCACTCACACCTGCCTTCTCTATACTATCACCAATCTGCTCAACTTTGAGGAGCAACTGCTCTACCAGACCTGCCTTCTTGCTAAGAAATCACTGCTAGGACTCTCCACCTCCCTATAGCAGTCATCATCATCCATCACCACCCGTAGCTCTGTTAAGGCCACTTTCAAGGAGCCCAGAACCAAAACCTCTCATTCCTCTACCGAGCCCCCCACCTGGTTCAACTCCCTCCCTAGCTGCATATCTAACTTGCCAAAAATTTGCTCTTTCAAAACAGCCCTTCAGAACCATATGTTTAATACCCGCTGTTGTAAGTGCAACTAACCCCCTGTTATAACCTATGGTACCTGCCCGCCTTGCCCCCTGGCTCGACAATGTCCACTGGACAGCCTCTCCTTCTACCAGACCCACTTCTTCCCTACTAGGTCCAAACAGGTATGTAACCCGTTGTCTTCTCTGAGGACCTACTATATCCATGAGTGTAACTCACAATTTTGTAACACTATGTAACCCAAATAACATACAACTACTACATTATGTAACCTAAATGTATCTATGTTAAATGTTCCTTTTACTGCACCTGTAATGTTATCCTCTGTTTTTATCTGCACTGTAATAACTGTCTTGATGTCTGCCCCCTCCCCCCGTGATGAGGTGCTTTTGTAAATGAGTCGCTGACTCAAAGGTTGTAAACCCGATTTGTAATGAATAAATAAATTGAACATTCCCTCCATAGATGATCATGGTAATTCTTTAGTCATCCCTCGCCCACCATAGTAATCTAACTTTCTCCACCCCTCTCCCATCCTCCCAGGTCTTTATTTAAAAAATGATGTATGGCCCCCTGGTTTTGTACCAGCAGCTGAGACTATGGATTCACTGAAACCTCCTCCCTAACTAGATACACCTCATCTATAAAAGGGCATTATTAAATGGTGGGCCACCTTCTAGTCTCTTGATCAATGATCTTGGGATGAGCCAGTAGAGATTAATCAAGGCTAGCCTAGCCCCCACCCTATCACAATGGGCCATTTGATCCTAGCAGCCTATTTAGCAAAGCAAGAGCAGCATGTGACTGGGAATGAGGGGGTAGCAGTGATATGTATCCACAAGACTAGAAGACTTTTCTGCATAGCATCATCTATAAGGCACACAGCTCCTCCCCTTCCCTTCTAGTCATGCACAACTCATACTTTGCTGAATAGACTGGTGGGAGCAACCTGCCCACTGAGAGAGTGTTAAGTGGCAACTGGGCTAACCTGGCTTAACAACTACTGCCCCTCTCCTAAACCATGAATGGAATGGTCAGGAGGGGTTCTAAGGTTTAAAAAAGCACTTTTGGGGATTGAATGGTGTTGGGCTAGGGAGGAGCTTCAATGAACTTGTCCTATCTGCTACTGCCACAGTGCCAGGATCCTGCAATTTTGTTTTTTGAATCAAGGCCTGAGAGGGCAGGAGATGATTAGGATGGGCTACAAGTGGCCATGAAACGAAACCCAGACCACCTGAGGATGGAAAAGAGGGCTTTTTTATTTTTTGGCGCATTTGGTCGAGTACGAAATAGTGCTAAATATCATACTCACTGACTACTTAGGGATGAAAGGTATTTGCACACCCCACGACAGCACAACCCACATGCTGCCATGTCATTTGGCTTCCTTAACAAAAGGGAACCGTTTCCTGATAAGGTTTCAATAACGCATAGCAGACAAGTGCAAAAGGAAGCAAATTACTGAAGGCTGAAAGTCAGGTAGTCAAAAATGTTCACATGCAATTTGTTTACTCATGAACATTTTAAAACTCATTTTTTAAGGGCTGTGCTAACAGCTCAGCAGTAGCTTGTTGAAAAAATGGATATAGTAAAAGCATGGATACCACATAGAAACCCAGGTGTTCTAGTGGTTATCAAAACATGGCTTAAGGATACCAATACAGTTCAACAAATAGCACTGACATCCTATAACACCTTTAAATAGGATAGGCCGACAAGTGGAGGGGAGTAATTATGTGAATTCCAAATACCTCCTCACTGAACTCCTTACAGTCTCCAAACTGAGGGAATTCAAATGTCTTGCTATAAGGCTCTCTCTTTGCACTTGTCTGAGGTACTCAATATCATTGCCTGCTAGAGACCACCAGGAGGGGGTGTAGAACTATTACCAACCCTTAGAGACATCAAAGAAATCAACCCCAATGAATCCATCATCCTTGGTGATCTGAATATGGATTGGCTAACACCTACAGCAAATGCCATAAGAATCCTTGTGATGAGCTGGGTATCATGCAGCTCATCTCTGTACCTGCCAGAATTAATGCTAAAAATAACGCTAAAAGCTCCATATTAGATTTAATCCTGACAAACAGATCGCATACAACTGCACACGCTGTCATCTTCCATAATGATTTAAGTGATCACAATATAGTTGTCTGTACGAGAAGCTTAGAAAAATGCCCACTGCAAATTTATTACTAAGCGAACCTTCCGTAAATTTATACCTGAAAGTTACCTACCGTAGCAGACCTTAGGGATATTAACTAGCAAAACTTTTATCCGGCTCCTTTACTAGATGAGGCTTTCGACATCCTTAATACAAACCTCATAAACCTAGCAAATAAACATGCCCTATTCATAAAACGCAGAGTGAAAAAGGCCTCTATCCTTGGTTCACAGTCAATCTAAAAGCAACCCTGTCCCAAAGGGACAAACTGTGGGAATTAGGAAAACTGTCTAAAGACCCTACAGACTGGTTGGCTTTTAGAATTTCAATAAATTCATGCACCAATCTGGTTACAGCAGTCAAAACAAGCTGGAAGCTCTTGAGGGTGTAAAAGGCAACTCAGCTAAGATCTTGCAAACTATTAAAACTGTTGAAGAACATAGAACCTCTCTGCAATTCCCATAAAAATCATAACACAAGGTACCTCAATCTTTTTTTTCCATTAATAATATTTATTGTTAATTCCATTTTAAATACATTACATAAATCTTTAAAGTAACAAGTACAATTTAAACAAATAGTACAGTATATTACAAGAAAAGAAAAATAAAAAGCAAGAAATACATTTAGAAACTAAAGCTTATATATACTGTATATATATAATATATATATATATATATATATATATATATATATATATATATATGGGCAACTCCATGAAAAAGGGTTACCAAAGTGTGACATGAGTGTCAATTTTTAAAAACCAAAGTAGATGAATTTTGTTATGTGTTTTATGATGCTGCTCCCAACCACTTATTAAGTGATTGTATTGGGAGATAACTTCCTGATCAGTGCATGAAAAAATGGGTCATGAAAGTTGCACACGTAACAAGGGACACCAAAGAATTGTGATGTGTATGTGTGTTTTTGTAACTCCTATTAGGAAACATTTGTTATTAGATTTAACTTGGTACTCTACCAGTGAATATGGGGTGTGGTATTTGGTAACTCTCTTATATGGGCTTGACGTTAATGCATCTTTAAAATGCTGCACAATACCTTTTTGAGGGAAAAACATTTAATTAAAGCTACCATTCATTACATAATACTAACACTATCTATTACACAATACAAACCATCCAACATCAAGCAATAGAAATGTGAAATATTTACAAGATCTGTTTCAAATCATCCTTTCCTGCCCTGCAGTGCATTTAAGTCAATTGTGTATGGCTGGAAAACAAACTATTCTTGTCCTGCAAGCAACTGAAAGTTATTTAAAAGCATTTTAGCTAAGTGTATTTCATTTAATTTGTAAAAGATTGTTAATTGTTCTGGTCAGCAGACATGTCTTTCAACTCTTGTAACAAGCTCCAATACACTCCTAGTCTCATTTCTGCCTCAGTCTGGAATACCTTCCACATATTTCTTCCATACTTCAGTGCTAATTTTAAAGTTTCTACCTCCCTGAAGCTGTAGTAGCCCATACAATATTCGGGTACATTCTACATTGTCATAGTCATAAAGCTATTGCCATGTAAATATTGAATCCCAAGCTGGTGCAAGAATTTGAAGGTGTACAGGTGCTTATGTACTGCTGTGACCTCACTGATGTAGAATGCATTGGATTACTAATTACTATTTGTTGACTTTAATTGGGCCTGAGGGCGTGATTCTTGTTTTTGCTGGCTGCATACTGTGTGAGGTGGGATCAGGTAGCAGAACACATGGGTCCACTGGAAGATCAGTTTGGGTACTTGTTGTGGGGGTTACATCATTAGAGGCAATGTCATTCTGATTAGTGCAAATGGCCACTGATATAGGGATACTGAAAGTAGTTTCTGCTGAGTGACCACTGGTTTCAGGAGATTCTGGTATTAGCTCATGTGGCTGTTCAGTGTGCAGCAGGCAAACAGGTGTCTTTTGTGAAGTGGGCACAGAAACTGCTGTTAAATGTTTGACTGTCCACTGTCCTACAGACCTACTGTTATCACATGGTAGCTCTCATTGATAGTGTCTACAGAAGCATGTTAAGTCTCTGAATGCAACCAGTCCTTCTTTCACTGACTTTACACTTTGTATTTCACGGGTCCCTGGTATGGTTTTGATATTACCAAGCATGTTTCATTTAATGCCATTGGTACCAAAACAGAACAAAGTGCGAATGGAATGGCTACCCCCATCACTGGCTGGCTCTTTGGTTAGATAGTTCTTGCAGTATGTATACAGGACTTCTGCATTAGCAATGGCAACAAACAGTTAAGGAGGAGACTACACTACATTTTGTTAAAAACTGTTACAAGACGCACATGTAGAAAAGCGGCAATGCTTTTCTACCTGAACAACACCCAGTTAAGGAGGAGAGAAAACAACATTTTGTTAAGAACCGCGACAAGACACACATGCAAGAAAGTGGCAATGGATTCCTACTTGACGAACACACAGATAAGGAGGAAACTGCATGTTTCTTAAAAACTATTACAAGATGCACATGCGAGAATGTGGTAAGGGTTTTTCACTTGAAGACACAAAGGTAAAGAGCTACTGGAGCCAAAACAGGCAGACAGGAAAATACAAATTTGGACTAGTAGTCCATAGTAACTTTCTATTCTCTGAAATATACAGTATTTATTTTCTCATCAGAAAGTCATGATGTGATAATACTGTGCTAGATGTATTTAACAGATGTTAGACTGCCAGTTGACAACTCTACTGCCCCACAATACATCATCAGCATTATGATCTCAGTGACTTGCCCTGGTAGTCATTTACTTCCTGTTCCTAAGTAGCACTGATGTCATAGTCAGCGAGGTCATAGTGCTGATGTACTGCGGGGCAATAGATTATCAGCTACCATGCTAACCACTGTTCCACACATTTTGCAGTCTAAGTACTCCCCCAGCTCCACACCTTGGGCAATGTGGGGCAAATGTGTGTGGTTACGTGCACATTTTGGCATCTTGTCACACAAGAAGAAGGGATTTCATGCTATTGCACACATAAAGCATAAACTATTTATGGTAAACCCATGCCCTCCCTGCTCAAGGATTATTGTGCCAGTTCAAGAATGAATGGCACCAAATCACTCACAAGCCCCACCTTGTTTGTGTGTAAACCTTGGCATGACTACCACAGGAAAATCATAATGGGTCACAGAAGAAGGCTGGTGTTGTGAAACAGCATTAAATAACACTCCCTGTGAGCAGAAAGATGGCAACGTACCATGGCAATCAGCACATTACCAAAATGGTGCATGGGGTAGGGGTGTTCTGAGAATTCTTGGCCTGCTGCCAGTACATGATGCCTAAAGTAACCAAGACCACAAAAGTAGGCGAAAATGAAAACTCTGGAAAAAATAAAACACAGATAATTGCTGAATCAAGCCCCAAATAAACATAAGTCTGAAAGATACCACCCCATCAGCACAATTTACTTGGAGGGTACTTTATTTTAATAAAATACAGTTTATGGGTGGCTAACATAATGGGGACCCAAGCACATGGTGCCTAAAGAAACCAGGACCACAAAAGTATGGCCAAAGTGCAAACTGTAAAAAAAATAAAATGCGTATAATTACTGAATCAAGCCCCAAATAATCAGAAAACTGAAATATACCATCCCACCAGCACAGTTTACTTGAAGGGTTCTTTACGTTAATAAAATACAGTTTAAGGGTGGCTAACATAACCAGGACCCCAAGCACATGGTGCCTAAAGTAAACAAGAACATAAAAAGCATTCCAAAATGCAAACTGAAAAAAAATTAAACACAGATAATTGCTGAATCAAGCCCCAAATAAACAAAAAGCTGAAATACACCATCCCAATGGCACAGTTTACATGAAGGGTTCTTTATTTAATAAAATATACTGTATGGGTGGCTAACATAATGGGGACCCCAAGCACATGGTGCTGAAAGCAACAAAGACCAAAGATACTGACAAAAAGCAGCAAATGTGTCTTAAACACATTTAGTAATAACACAGAACGCATCTGTAGGTTACATTTCTCATGTAATGCAATTACTGTATCATTTTTGTTAGAAAACCACTTCAAATAGGGACTACAACTGCACAATTAGTACAAGAACAAGGAGGCCCAAACTTCAGCCAAATCACACAGCCTTAGAAATAATGTGAAAAAAATAATTTACCAAGAAAAAAATCACTTCTGTAAACACAATTTTTTTTTAAGGCTGCATTTGGAAAATGGAGAAGCACACACACACACACACACACACACACTCACACACTCACACACACATCTGGGTGCTTGGCCTTTGGGGCCCATTAAAACTGTACCACCACATCCCCCTCAAAAAAAACAACTTAATGTGCCACAGATTAAAACTGCTGTATAATGCTAGACTACATTTGTACACTATAACTGCCCACTGAAAGTCTGTAAAAAAGAAAGGAGACAGAGTCACATAATGTTGGGGATCTCATTACTTAAACTGTGCCCCTCTCCAATAATACAATACCTCCAAGCCTCACTTCACAAGAAAAAATATATATTAAAATGTTCACATTCGTACTGCACAGTAAGTGCAAAGAAACATTTTGTTCCACCAACCTTACAGCCTGATATACACAGTAATACTGAGAATGAGCCCCATTTGGTGGTGAACACACAGAGACTACAATTCATTTGTAGTCCACAAACACAGCATCGGGGCTTTCATGCTCATTAAAATCATCAAATCATTATACTATTTACTAGAATATGCTCCCCAAAATATGTACAGATGTACACTGTACCTAAGCAACATCCCATTTGTATGAGCCATTCTGCAGCTGTATTCTTAGACCTGAAAGTAACAGTGGCCTACCTGGGCTCCATGTGGCTGCTCATGTAACTGACATGCTGCTGGCTGAACACCGGGATTGTTCTGCGAGTTGGCGAGAGGAGGATTGGGACTCTGATGCAAATTCTTGTGCTTTTAAGCACTTTGAGAGCCTTCCCCACTCTTGGTGCACATAAGTGCACTAACATGATTATTGGGGGTGGGGAGGGGCACCGGGGTGGGAGTGAACAAACATCTGGGACTTCTGAACACCAGGAGACCATGGGGACAAAGGTCAGACACAGTGCTCCTGCAGTACAGTATTCTCCAGTGAAACTTGGTGCTGTGTCTTTTGCAGAAGCTCCCTAATGAAAACACAATGCAATTTCTGGAGGATTTATTAACATAAGTACATTTTGGGGGCAAAGGATGAACGTAACCACTGGAGACACAAATGATTACTTTAGCTACTGCATTTACTCTGCTGTGTAAGTGCTATACAGGCACATTTAACATTGACTAAATGGTCTGAAAACAAAGTCTGGACACAGGACAATAAGTGAAAGCAGTTTATTGTGGTAAAGAGCATTTTGTTATTAAAATAATGAATACTGTATACAGTGTGTGCCACAATGTCACAAATTAGGCACAAAAAATTACAGGTTTTATCACAAACCATGTTTCTTTCTTAAGGAACTTAACAACTGGCAGCATTCATATTATGAAATTTATCTCTTCACATCACATATTGTTCTACAGCATAGTCATTCACTGGGCACAGGTTTTACATAGTTCATAGATGGCATGTACATTTTGGGACACCATTGGTAACCCCTTTTCATGGAATCACATATATGTATATATGTATATATATATATATATATATATATATATATATATATATATATTCTTAATTTAAATTAGATAAAAACATTTTAGTTATTGGTCTTTGGTACTAACTAAAGTACAACAATATAACTTGAAATGTATTAATATCGAATCCCTCTATATCCTGTACATCAGCATTTATTATACCATGAGCCAAAAGGATGACCAAATCCTATCCAGTATATCCAACTTATCCATAACATAACAAATTATTTCATTATTATATAAAAAAGCCATTTGGGAGTACCATTCACTAATAGCGGGTGTAGTATTATCTTTCCAATTTTGTAAGATGAGTCTTTTTAGGCAAAGGGATGCTTGTGAAATCCATATTTTTTGGTATTTATCCAATTCTATTAATGATGATTCAGGTACAACTCCAAGGATAAAAATTAATGGGGATAACTGAATATTTTTCTCTGTTATCCTATAACAGATTGTCTATATTGTCTTCAAAATTATTTAACTCTTCGGAAAACCCCATAACATATGTAATATGCCTACATTTGCATCATTTCACCTCCAACAATTAGTATTTTTAAATAACCCATTGAAAATAGGTTATCAGGACTCAGATAATATCTATGCAGGATTTTGTAATGGATCAGCCTACCTTGGGTCTCTTTGTGGGTTTTGGTAGCGATCCTCCACGTTTGGGTCCATTCTTCCTGTCTTATGTTGAGATTCAATTCTTCCTCCCATTTTCTTTTGGCCTTTATGGTCAAACGTGGAGATGTTAATTTATCAGTCAGTGTTTTATAAATGATCCCAGACCCTTTTTTAAGTGACGTTACTGTGATCAATGTTTCCCAGTCCTCACATGGCGATAATGTGTAATCATCTTTTAAAACACCTGACCCAACCAATGCTTCTCTTAACTGCAAGTAAAAGTGGAACTAAAATCCACAAGTCTTGTATTTATTCCTAAACTCTTGAAATGAAAGAAGGACTTGAGTGTTCTCATCAATCAGATGACAAATTCTTGATATACCCATGTTTGTCCACTCTCTATTTGAAAGAGTTTTATTGCCCTTCTTTATTCTTGGGTTTCCCCATAATGAAATTGATTGTTTGTGTAATTGCAATATCTTGTCTCGACATGTACTCTGTCTAATGCCAACTTTGTAACATTAGAACTGCATTGCTGATTTCACCTGTAAGTTTATGGTTGTTCCTCAACCCCTGATCGACCCTGAAAAAGGGACTGTAATTGTCTCAGTGGACTTACCCGGCTACCAAAACTCAAATAATATAAATAATAAATAAATAATGGCATCATATCAAATGGTATATTGGTTGGATTTATAATACTGTTAATTTTTTCAGTGCTAATAGTGAACCCTGAATACAGGGGTTGTCTATTGTCTTCCTTTGTTGTGGTATATAAATATGGTCAAACAGAAAGTTGGGGTTAAGTATACTTACTATTTCTATCCATAAGGGTTGCAATTCTTTATTGGGCACTATGCCTGAACTCCCATAATGTTTCAATGCATGTTTCAGTATAAAAGCTAGCTGATAGCATTCCCACCATGGTAAGGCAAAACCCCCATAGGTATATGGCATTCTTAATTTAGATATACTCAGTCTTGGTGGTTTTCCTTGCCATGTAAAATTCCTCATTATTCGATCTAGTCTCTTGAAAAAAATTTTCCCCAGCAGGATAGGTAAATTTTGAAATAGAATAGTCTTGGTGCAATATTCATTTTTATTATGTTCACTCTACCCCATAATGAAAGGTTTAGTTTCCCCCATCTGATCAAGCCCAATTCAATATCT
This sequence comes from Neoceratodus forsteri, assembly GCA_016271365.2. Lineage (NCBI taxonomy): Eukaryota > Metazoa > Chordata > Ceratodontiformes > Ceratodontidae > Neoceratodus > Neoceratodus forsteri. Next base: position 413,782,043 of record CM057455.1, on the reverse strand, counting down.
TTTATTAATGGCTCATAATTAAGGTTTACTATTTGCTTTAGACAAACTGTAATTTGTAAACCTAAATATGTAATGCTGTCCTTGAACCATTTCTTGTCTAATACATTATCCAGTAGATTCTTAACTGGAGAAGTAATACCATTCTGTATTATCTGTGTTTTCCCCCAGCTTATTTTCAGGCCTGAAAAAATCTTCAAAGACACTTAAAATGGCTTTCAAGCATTGGCATGAATGTACTGGATTACTTATTGTCAATAGCAGATCATCCACAAATGCGAAAGCCATATGTTCTTTCTTTTGTAAGGTTATACCCTTGATCCCCGAATGTATATTAATTACCCATATATGGGGTTCAAAAGCTAAAATAAAAAGGTAAGTGGAGAGTGGAGATCCTTGTCTTGTTCCACAAGTTAATACAATTTCAGGAGACAGTATACCATTGGTTAGAACCTGGGTCTTTGGTTTATTATATAACATTATTACCCGTTTAGAGAAATCTTCCCCAAAACCAAAGTCATTAAGTGTTTTTATCATGTATGTCCAGTTCACAGAATCCAAGGCTTTATGTATGTCAAGTGATAATATAATGTAGGAGTCGTTCTTCTTTTTGGCTGACCATATCAGGTTTAATAGTCTACCTATACTATCTGCTCCAGATCTGTTTTTGATAAACCCAACCTGCTCTTGGCCTACCAATTTGGTTATAATTGTCTGTACTCTTTTAGATAATACCTTGGCTAGTATTTTATAGTCAGCGTTCATAAGGGAGATTGGTCTATAGCTGGCACAGTCCAGACTAACTTTACCTTTCTTATAAATAAGTGTGAGAACATGAATAAAGGTGTTATGAGATATTCAGTGACTAGCGCTGCGCTAAGGTGTTTAGCGTTACATAGCGTGGTACAATTTACCACCCAGGAAAAGCTGGTCTTAACCCTGGGCAAACAGCTTTTCATGTCATTGGTGCATTGCATGGTGTTTGCATGGGATTTGCAAGGCTGGCACGACCCTAACATAGGAGTACGACACTTAGAAAATGCCTGACATGGAGGACACATGCTGCACACTGATAGCACCATCATGATGCCAGCAGCTGCCACCAGTCCCAGCCAGGCACAGACAATAAGGGGTAATCCGACCCACAGGGGACAGCATGGTAGTGTGGCTATATAGCACACACCTGCAGACCATAGGTCAGTGGTGCATAACAGATGCCAGCACACACATGCAGCACTGTGGACATAATGGCCAGTGAGGGGAGGGAGTACAGGTGGCCAGACCTCACTACAGCCCAGGTGTGGCAACAAGGCTGGGACACATCACTCAGTGCACATGGGCCAGTAGTGGGATTACACCACCACCTGTGTGCATGTCAGATCTTACATGCCCCCCAGCCACCTACCACACATCTGTGCAGATGCCACAGCACACACTGATGGCCATGTACATGACACTGTGTGCATCCCATGCCACAGGTGCAGCATCTGTGTATCACACAACAGCATAATAGTATTGTCCCCTGTCAGAATTTACCTGCAAGTTGGGCCAGTCACTGTGTACAGTGCAGTGGTCATCACTGCCCTACATACCATAGGCATTGCTGTGTCCCTCACATTAGCAGCTCCCTTGCTACTGTAGTGTCTACTGTGCACTGTTGCATGACCTAGAGTGTGATGGTTGCATGCAGCACCACCACCACTTGTGCCTATGCTGTGTTTACCCCGGGGTACGATATGCTATGGAATGCTGTACTGTTCACATGTAGCCTGCAGCTATCATCATGCACTGCCTGAAGGACCTGCAGGTGGAGCTGCTGTAAGACCTGGCCAGCCCCTGTACTTCCAGACTGACCTACAGGTGGAGCTGTGGGACCCTGCAGTAACGCTGGGCAAACTGCATGCAAATCAGGGCATGATGAGATGCTGTTATGGCTGTTCGCCCAGAGACTATCTATGTAGGCTCATTTGCATGTCACTTTTGAATAAGGCAAAGTTTAGTGCCAGGCTAACATGTTTGCACCGGGCAAACCGCTTAGCTCTGCGCTAAACGGTTTGGGAAATGTTTTACAGTTTTGATCACTATTCTTTCACATCTGCTGCTGCCTGTTGCTCTGCTGGGTCCACGCATTTGCTGGCACACACATTGGCCTCATAGATCCTTTCTACCTACCCTCATGTCATTGTGCACTGTGTTGTTGTGGTTTGCACTTCCTGGTTGCTATATTCACTGCTGTCAAATTCTAGGGCTACAGTTGCCCTGCACTCCCAGACCAGTTTGCACGGCCTCTTTCCCATGTTATATTTAGAGGATGTTTGCCCCAGGCTATTCATTTTGAATATAGCTTGCGTTGTGCTCTGGGCTATATTTGCCCTACAGGCAGTGTTATCTTAGCCCAAGGGCAAAGTTTTGAATGTCTGGCCCATAGTATCTTATACATGGTGAATACAAGCAACTATTATCTTTCTTATGGTCTCCATAAAAAAAAAAAAAAAAAAACATTTGAAAGCACTTCCCCCTTAGAGACCATCTCTTCCTTTAGTTGTCTCACTACATACAGGGTCCAAGGGAAAGCAACAAAATTTCAAGGCAAAAGCATTTGTTCAACAGGACTAGAACCCCAGCCAGAGTATTAGCACAGCAAATACAGTAATCTTTCTTTCCTGTTGCATTTCAGACTCAATTGTATAGTTAAACATTATTTTACATAGAATTTGATGTCAGATAAGGACTGCTTGGCCCACCCAGTCTGCCCATTTCCTTACCTAGTGGATAAGCTGCAGATCCTAGTTATCCAGCAGCCTACTTCTTCCTACCCCCCCCAAGAATTGCCTTATGACTGTCCCATGCATGCTTGAATTCCACCACTGTTTTTGACTCCACAACCTCCTCCAGAAGACCATTCCACGCATCCACAACCCTCTCTGTGAAGAAATACTTCCTTAAATTACCTCTGATTCGCCCCCACTCTATCTTCAAATTGTGCCCCCTTGTTCTTGCACACCTCTTTTTTTGAAAGATGCTACCCTCTTGGACTTTGTTGATTCCCTTGAGGTACTTGAAAGTTTCTATCATGTCCCCCCTCTCCCTCCTTTCCTCGAGGCTATACATATTAAGCTCCTTAAGCGTCTCTTCATATGTCTTCCGGTGCAGACCCTGCACCATTTTAGTTGCCCTCCTCTGGACAGCTTCCATCCTGTCTATGTCTTTGTGGAGATTGGGTCTCCAGAACTGCACACAGTACTCCAGATGGGGTCTCACCAGCTGTCTGTACAGAGGGATAATAACTTCCTGTTTTCTACTGGTGATGCCTGTCCCTATGCATTCCAGTCTCCCCCCAGCCCTCCTTGCTGTCCTCTCACATTGCTTGCCCACCTTTAGGTCATCTGATATGACTACCCCCAGGTCTCTTTCCATTTTTATGTTGGCTTGCATGCATGCACAAGAAACATCTTGCCACAGTGCGAGTCTTGGGGGCACGGCTGCTGTTGAGTGAATGCAGGGCACGCATCAGTAGGTGCGTCCCTCATTCCCCAATCAGCCTGCATGGCACCGCCACACCATGCATACATAATGGGGCCAGCACATCAAAGCAAAGGACCGCTGCAATCGTCTTATGCAGCAGTCCTTTGCCTGGCGCTCGCCGCCATTATAGCCATGGTTGGCAAGCAGGTGGCTGCCTCACTTATGTTGACATCGGGGTGCCCAATCCCTGTTGGCAACCCCCATGTTTGTGTGCCGGACGGGGCCACTTCCCATCGGCATCCCCCATAAATGTGGAATGCCGAGGGGTTGCCCAATCCCTCAGCTAGCACCCCTGACTTTGTTTGCCGTGAGGTGCGGCCAATCGCCACATTAATCCCCATGCTATTGCCGACGAGGGTGCCCAACTCCGTCGGCTACTGACCCCAAACTCACTTTAGGTGGCACGCTGTGAGCCCACCCAGCGTGCCAAATGCCCTGCAGTGCCAAAACTGCCCAGCAATGTTTTTTTTTCCTAGAAAGCAGCAAATCCCTAATAGTCTGATCCCCCTCCCCCACCCACACCCACCCACCTTGCATCCTGCTTGTCACCCCCACCCCATACTTACCTCGAGACTCGTCGCGATGACCTTCAGTGGACCGGGAACACGTCTGCACTCTTCAAAGCTGACCGCAAACTGAGGAAATGCCGGTAAGCTATATAATGCAATGAATAGGGTTTTTTCAACTTTGTTGCATATCTCAGGCATTTCTTGGAATTTTGGCACCAAATTTTCAACATGGGGTTTTTGAGGCACCTCCTCATGAATTCTGTCACTGTCATGGTGTTAATCGGCCTCGGAAGGTGATTTCGCAGTCACTGTGTGAAATCACCTTTCGGGACCCAATAATGAAATGAAAGTGCCAGTGTTCATGAGGTGGCCTCTCAAAAAGCCTATGTTCCAAATTTGGTGGAAAAAATCCAAGAAATGCCTGTTTTACGAGTGTGCGTTGAGCAGTTGCTACACAGGCTCGTAACTTCACGCATTCGCAATATTTTAATGCGATATTTTCAGCATTGGCATTTTTCTGCACCTTCTTGTGAACAGTGCAGCTGTCATTTCCCATATCTTGCCCAAAATGTGTTTTCGCACTTCCGGCACACAATTGTGCAGTCGCTGTGGGAAATCAGTGTTTGGGCTAGATTATGAAAATGACAGTGACACAGTTCATGAGCAGAGCTTCTAGAATGCCTATGTTGAAAATTTGGAGCTGATACTCCATAAAATGACTGTGTTATGAGCATGCGTTGGCAGATTGCATGCATGCTCGTACTGTTGTGCATTTGTGATATTTTCACTCTGGATTTCCACCATTGCCATTTTTACACACCTCTTGATGAACAGTACAGCTGTCACTTCACATATCCTGCCCAAAATGTGTTTCCACACTTCCGGCGCAGAATACCGTGGTCACTGTACGAAATCACTTCTTGGGACACTTTGAGGAAATGACAGTGACACTGTACATGAGCAGAGGTGCTAAAATGCCTATGTTGAAAATTTGGTGCAGAACGCCCACAAACTTCAGTGCGTTAAGCGCATGTTGCATATTTGCCACGGACTTTTTGCAACTCCAAGAATCAGATATTTGTATGCCACATTTTCAGCACTGCTATTTAATTACACCTCCTATGAACTGTGCAGATGTCATTTTCACATCCTGCCCAGCATGTTTTCCGCACTGCACTACCAAACACCCACAGGGACACCTAATGCCTCTCACTCTCTGTGGGGTGAGGGTAGGTTGGCATCAGTCCAATACTTGACTGCCACTCCTATGTTGCATCTCTCTAACTCCTGCACTGCCAATGGCGGCAAGACAACATTTGGTATTGACAAATGCTTGTTGTTGTTGTTAGTATCTCACCCCCCATTGTGTACTCTTCCCCTTGGTTTTTGTTTCCCAGGTGCATTACCTTGCACTTCTTAGCATTGAATCTAAGCTGCCATACGTTTGACCATTCCTCTAACCTTGCCAAGTCCCTTCTCATCCTTTCCACCCCACCTGGTGCATCAACTCTGTTGCAGATCTTTGTGTCATCTGCAAAGAGACATACTTTTCCTTCCAGTCCCTCTGCGATGTCGCTTATAAAGACTTTGAAGAGCACCGGTCCTAATACTGAACCCTGCAGTACCCCACTAGTAACCCCCCTTTCTTCAGAGTGGACTCCATTTACTATTACTCTCTGTGTCCTATTCTTCAGCCAATTCTTTACCCAGGCTGTCATCTTGGAACCCACTCCCAGGCTGGCTAACTTGTATATTAATCTTTTGTGTGGGACTGTGTCAAATGCCTTGCTAAAGTCTAGGTAGGCCATGTCCACAGCCCCTCCCTGATCTACTACTTTGGTCACCCAGTCAAAGAAATCTATCAGATTCGTCTGGCATGACCTTCCCGCTGTGAATCCATGCTGGCTTGGGTCCTGTGCCTCTAGATACTCTACAATTCTTTCCTTCAGAAGTGATTCCATCATTTTCCCTACCATTTTAAATCTATTTTGCTTTGTATAAATAATCCTACTTTCTTCCTTTTGTTAAACAATACCCTTTTACTTACTTCTGAAAAAAAAAATCACGCTTTAAGATTTAAGATTACCACCCCATGTCATTTATAAGCTTTACAATGCATAAGTTTCAACCAGTGCAGCTAAAACATACATATTTTGTATAGAGTCCAGGGGAGCAACAGCTACTGCAAATAATCTTGATAAATGTTTTCCTCCCAGCAAACGCAACCTTTTCGATGACTGTTTGATTCCCACATCGTGGTAAATGAGGAAAGGCAAAGTGCAAGCATCATCAGCCAATCAGAGTCCTCACATCTTGGGTTCACCCTAGCACACTGTTGGGTTAAATCCTTTGACTTCCATAGCAACAAGACTGACACAGGAAATGCACCTGCATAACATAGAAACATATAATTTGATGGCAGATAAAGATTGCATGGCCCACCTAGTCTGCCCATTTCCCTACCTAACGGATAAGCTGCAGATCCTAGTTAAACAACAGCCTACTTCCTCCTAACCCCCACTAGAACTGCCTTATGTCTGTCCCATGCATTCTTGAATTCCCCCACTGTTTTTGACTCTACGACCTCCTCAGAAAGGCTGTTCCATGCATCTACAACCCCCTCTGTGAAGAAATACTTCCTCACATTACCTCTGAGCCATCCCCTCTCTAGCTTCCAAATATGCCCCGTTGTTCTTGCACATCTCTTTTTCTGAAAGATGCTACCCTCTTGGACTTTGTTGATTCCCTTGAGGTATTTGAAAGTTTCTATCATGTCCCCCCTCTATCTCCTGTCCTCGACGCTATACATCTTAAGCTCCTTTAGTCTTTATTCATATGTCTTCTGGTGCAGACCCTGCACCATTTTGGTTGCCCTCCTCTGGACAGCCTCCACCCTGTCTATGTATTTGCAGATATAGGGTCTCCAGAACTGTACATAGTACTCCATATGTGGTCTTACCAACAGTCTATACAGAGGGCCAACAACTTGTTTTCTACTGGTGATGCCTCCCCATGCATCCCAGTATCCCTCCAGCCCTCCTTACTGCCTTCTCACATTGCTTGCCCACCTTTAGGTCATCTGATATGACTACACCCAGGTCCCTTTCCATTTTTGTTGTTGTCAGTATCTCACCCCCCCCCCACACTGCGTACTCTTGCCCTGGGTTTTTGTTTCCCAGGTGCATTACTTTGCACTTCTTTAGTTGAATCTAAGCTGCCATACATTTGACCATTCCTCTGACCTTGCCAAGTACCTTTTCATCCTTTCCACCCCACCTTGCATATCAACCCTGTTGCAGATCTTTGTGTCATCTGCAAAGAGACATACTTTCCCTTCTAGTCCCTCTGTATTGTCACTTATAAAGACATTAAAAAGGACCATCCCCAGTACTGAACCCCGTGGCACCACACTAGTAACCCTCCTTTCTTCACTGTGTACTCCATTTACTATTACCCACTGTGTCCTGTTGTCCAGACAGTGTTTTACCCAGGCTACCACCCTGGGACCCACTCCCAGGCTGGCTAATTTGTTTATTAATCTTTTGTGTGGGACTGTGTCAAATGCCTTGCTAAAGTCTAGGCAGACCATGTCCACAGCCCCTCCCTGGTCTACTACTTTGGTCACCCAGTCAAAGAAATCAATTAGATTTGTCTGACATGACCTTCCTGCTGTGAATCCATGCTGCCTTGGGTCCTGTGTCCCACTGGCCTCTAGGTACTCAACAGTTCTTTCCTTCAGCAGTGATTCCATCATTTTCCCTACTACTGAGGTTAAACTGACAGGTCTGTAGCTTCCTGCCTCTGTCTTGCTCCCACTTTTGTGAAGGGAATCACATCCGCCTCCTCCAGTCCTCAGGTACCACACCATCCTCCCATGATTTATTAAAAAGGGTAGTCAATGGTGTTACTAGTTCTTCCCTTAGTTCTTTTAGAATTCTGGGGTGAATCCCATCAGGCCCCATTGCTTTATCCACCTTCAGTTTAAAGAGTTCTTTCAGAACCCTTTCTTCTGTGAAAGGACTAATATCAACCCCCCTATCCAGAGTGCTGCTATTGCCAATCAGAGGCTCAACTCTGCCAAGAAATATTTAAAGTACTGTTTATGTTATAAATATTGAAGAGGCAATGTTGGGTTGTATATCCAGATCCTCTTGCACAGATGTGTATAACACAGAGTTGCATGATCTGCTGGTACCTGTACTCCTAGATCTACTTCTAATTCTTTGGGCTTTGGTGCAAAGAATCAGGAGATGACTTTGTTTAGTTGGTGCTCTTGATTTCCTAGCAATCGATGAGGTATGTTCTAGCTCTGGGCTCTGGTTTTCTTGTGCAGTTAGAGAATAGGAAAGAGGAGTTGAAGTTTTTGGTTCAGGCTGTTCTAATTTATTGTCTCTAATACCCTTCCCGGTGTAAATATGTGTGTCTAGATGTATTTGGGTTAGAATATCTTGTCCTGTTTCACTTGAGGTGTCTCGTGACTTAGAATGCTCTGGTGAGACTCGAGCAGTGTTTTCTACTCACTGCTTTTTTGAAGTATGGTTGATGTGTTTACTTTGAGGAGAAGCTCGAACTGTCTTTTCACACAGTAGTACATAAGATAAAGCATCTTTAGTGCTAGCAAATGATCGATTCCTCCTATCTGGTTCTATCACATTCAGAATTGCAGGGTATTTAAAATAATATTTAATACCCAACTTGACCAACCTCTGTTTAATTTCATAAAAAAATTAGTTTTTCAGTAATCAGTGTAGAAAAGTCCTGAAAGACTAGGATTTTGCCCCCACATCCAGTTTAGTTGTTTCTTTGCTCTAAACAATTTTAAAATCTGCTCCTTGATTGAGAATCTTAAAAGTGAGCAGTTATGGGCCTGGGTCTCTGTCCAGCTTTTGGGTGAGGACCCAAGGTATGGTGGGCCCGTTCAATTTCAAGAGCCCAGGGCCGTTGATATCATAGTATAGAGAGGAGAATTTGTTGTAAAAACTCAATCATGTTATTTCCCTTAGACCCTTTTGGTGCACCCAGTATTCTCAGGTTATTTCTTCTACTTCTGTTTTCAAGGTCATCTATTTTCTCTGTCAAAAAGTGATTTTTTTATTTTGTATTAGGATCTGGTCCTCTAAGCTTGCCACTGTCTCTTTAAATATTTCAATTTGCTCTTCAGAGTGGTCTAGTCTCTGAACAAAAACTGAATCTTGCCTGCTATCTGCCACGGTCTGTTTAACATCTCCGATCTCAATTTTGATGTCTTTTAGCATTTCTTTTAACATCTGAATGTCAGTTTTTTCAGCCATTGTAGAGCGGTCTGTTGAGCGGAAAGCCGTATTTTTCTAATCCATCGTGGCTAGTACTCAAGCACTTTTTTTTTGTCTTTTTTAAAAGACAGTGTAAAACGTTTAAATAAACGTATTTCCAAATAACCTACAAATGGAAAAGTACTCTCTGGTAGTTCCAATTCCTTTCTCAATATATTGTAGCTATGAACTTGATCAAATAAATATGTTTTTTAAATAAAGTAAAATTTAAAGCTGCAGAGCTGATCTTCTATGCTGCCATCCTTCACCGTGCCAGTTCGTGCCCCCCCCCCCCCCGGTACCACGATCTTTGATCAAGGCACTATTCTTGACAATGAAATGAGCACTTTGTTACAGTGGGTCTAGCATTTGACTATTCCCCTGCTGCTGGGCTCATTGACTGCCCCTCACACAAAGATGTTCCCATGAATGGCCAGATTCAGGACTCCTTATATTTTTCTCTAGTGACAGTCAAACAAGTTGAGGACTTATTAAAAAAAAAACTGGATACAAAAAAATTGCTAGTGCAGACAGAATTGAGTCCTCATTCTTAAAATTAGGGTACCAATTCCTAACTGCTCCTATAACTCACATCTTCAGTTTATAAGTCACATCTGAGATGGTTCCCTCTTGCTGGAAAGCAGCCTTCATTCTGCCTCTGTTTAAACTGGGTGACACCGTGACCTCAATAAATACAGACTGATTTCCATCCTGCCGGTCTCATTGAACCTCCCGCAAAAGTTAGCCAATAGTCAGCTGACGGAACATCTCGAAGACTCAGATTCCTTTAACCCTCTTCAATCTGGCTAACAGCAAAGCCACAGGCAGCACCTCAACCCAGAGGCCCTGAAGAATGCTGTCCAGAGTCTGTGGTGTCAATTATTGATTATGGCCTCATTATCTATGGCTCCGCCATGACGTCCACCCTCTGACATATAACAACTGTGCTTAACAAAGCATGCTGACTCACAACTGGTGCCCACCGCCTAACCCACACCTGTGCCCTTTATAAACAATCCGGATAGCTCCAACTCTCCAACTGTATAAAGTATCTTACATGTGCTAAGGCACGAAAAATCAACCTTGGCCTCACGCCCCCCAGTGTTACTGCCATGTTACATCAAAACACCAACCGACAGAGTACCAGGAGCTCAACAACCCAGATTCTACAAGTTCCTCGCTGTCGAACTATGCAGAGCCAACGCTCCTTCTCCTATACAGTTCTTCTATGGATGAATGGTCTCAGCCACACCATCTTCTCTGCCTCAACACTAGGTCTGTTCAAAACCAGCCTCCGGGCCCATCTCATTGCCTCTAGGTCCTGTGACTGCCTCTCCTAGCTGATGACCTACACAGCTGTAATCCTAACTTATATACTCCTTAACCCCAGGAACCTCCAGCCCCCCTTCCCCCAGCTCCTGAGGCACCTCTTCAAATTTCAGGTCTTCATACCACCTCATTAGTCTCTCCTTGCCCCATTATAGTACTTATTTGCCCCCCACCCTGCCCGCTTTTTCTCTTCTGTCACTCCTTCCCATTTATTGTTCGACAACTGCCTTCAGCTGCATCTTCATCCTCCCCCTCTCCTCTCATCCCTGTTTCTCTGGCAACCCCATGTGCCTGACCCTTCCTGTTCCTTGTGGGCACATGCATCCTAGTTGTGTTCACCATCTTACTATAGCTGCCTCTGTTAACTACCTGCACTTCTCCTTCTCCTCCTCTACACCTTACTCTTCCTATAATTGACCCCTTTCAACAGCATTGTTGTACATGAATAGTTTCCTGTTATTTCACTGTTGCTTCATTGTTGTTTGTTATTTCTGACGTGGAACCTTTGTAAAAGAGCCTTGCCTCAAATGTACTTGTAATCCTAGAATAAATATAAACAAAAAAAAAATTAAAATAAAAGAAATAAAAATAGGACAATGTCAGCTCTTGCCTAAGTGACAAATGATCACTGCCCTAGACAATAAACATTCCACAGGAGCCGATCTCCCTGGACTAAAAGTCTTCACCATTTATTCACACTATGCTGGAGGCACTAGGACCCAGCAGGAGCCAACAATCTTCAGGAGGGTCAGCACCGGGGTAGAACCATGCATGCATGGCACTGCGAGACTGGCTCACACTTGCGAGGGCAATCTTAGCCTTGACCCTCCAACTACTTTAGTTCCTTTTTTCCCACCATCTAGTGCGCTTCAGTGACGACGTTGCTTGCCTGCTGGGAGTCAGAGCTTCATGTCTACACAACAGCAGCTTAGCTGTTCAGTATTTGATTAGTTGTTATTAGTTTTAGTGTTTCTATATGTTGTTTTGAAATAAAAAAAAAGGAAAATAGTTGAAGAAATTCTCTCAGCTTGCCATCAACGGAGTCAACCATGGATGGTATCGATGATGGTAGGGAGACTTTGCATGACGGCTGTTCTGGCATTGGGGCTGTATCCAATCCACCACCCTTTGTGGAGAAGGGGTCCAACCACAGCAGTCCAGTGCTCAGGAGGGAGGACAGGCCTCCTGAAAACACAAAAAGAAGCTGGCCCATTACCGATCGTGATTGGGGACCCGGCACTGCTTGACATTGAGTTTTTCTTCTTCCCATTAGTCAGAGAAGAAACAGTATAACTCAAGGTCACTTTCTAGTAGGTCTGCGAGGGAATCATTGGTAGTGGAGAGTGGTAGGACTACCCCAATTCCTGTGGAGTCTCTGAAGCTCTCCGTTCCTAATGGCCATGATTTCTGACACCAGAGCCCCTCTTTGTCCTCTGGTGGGGTTGCCGGTGAGCAATTTCATCATTGGGCCACTCTTACAGAGAGGTGGGTGTGGTGTTTGTCCCAGTTGCCCTTGTAAGTGGAATCCAATGACAGAATGCCGCAAAAATCAAATGGAGTGGGACCAGCTGTGCAGCACAACAAAAGCAGGGTGGCCAACCCTGATAGTAAAGAATCCAACCAAACAGTAGTGCTTAACAGTACCTTTACACCAATTTGTAAAACTTCGAGGGTTAGAATGGAAGGAGAAAGATGCAGTTCACAGAAAGTAATTGAGTTGCAGTAATCGGGACTGCTATTTATTCTTCTTAGAACTTCCATTAAGATTTAATGTGTATGCAAACAGTGACAAGCTGTATCCTCTACAAAAAAGAAAACCCCTGTCACCTGGACTCTCATGAGTCTTCAAAGGGGTGTAGCATGCGATTGACAAATGCCAATTTAAATCATTAACCTCATAAATATTAATGAGGGAGTAAGTCTAGTAACTTTAAAGTGCATCACTGAATTTTTAACACCAAAGTGTCCAAAGTGCATCATTTTAAATTTAGAAAGTATTCCTTATTTATATTAATTACCAAAAGCAAATATCAAAAAATCCAAAGACAAATAATCTCAAAAGAGAATAATTTTTTCTCTTTTTTGGTTTTTGTTGCTTAACCACGAACTTTATGCATATTTATATGCTTTTCAAAAAAAATCCAAGTGCACTTGAAAATCAACATTCAATGTCCTAACAAAAAAAAGAAAAGATATAAATTAATAAACAAATTATTAAAATATGAACGCATTATTATTGTTAATATATTTCAAAGGTTAGTACCATTTATCAATATAATGGTTCTACAAATAATGCAAAAAATCATAAAGCATCCATTTTTCTAGTAAGATAGAACAATAACAGAAAAGAGGCAAAAAGGTAAACACATATCCAAATACTGTAACTGGTGCATTACTTTAGAAATGGTTTGATGTCCCATCTCTCATTCAAACCATTAGGTTTTACACTGTTCATTTTGAAGATGCACATGCTTTCTTGTTTAAGAAGAACATTAGATCTATTCCCCCCCCTCCCCAAAGACAAAGGTGCAACACGCTCAATGCCCATAAATTTCAAACCATTAGATGCTGAATTGTGGAAAAGCGAGAAGTGTATGCCCATTGGTGTATCCTGATGGTTATTAAGTATTGGTCTAATATGTTCCTGAATTCTCTGTTTCAGGGCCCTTATTCTTTTGCCAATATAAAGCAAACTGCAGGTACACCAGAGGGCATAAACCACATATGGGGTATCACAAGTTATAAGTTCTCTCACTTCAACTTTTTTATTTGTTTCTCGAGGATGTAAAAACATTGTGAATATTAGTTCCATATTTGCAGATGCTGCACCTTTTACAAGTGAAAAAAACTTTTGTTCTTCTTGGAAGCCAAGTGCTCCTTCCCTCCATTGTGGTCATTTTCTGTCTGCCACGTAACAATCTGTCTTTAATACTTTGTGCTCTGTTAAAGGAGATGCGAGGTTTGACTCCCACCACACTTTCCACCTGTTCATCACCTGACAGAATTGGCCAGTTGTGGAATATGATGTTCCCTATATGTCTTGCAACATGGTTATATTCTGTAATGAATGTGCACAATGGTTTACTCTTGTCAATGTCAATTCTTTGTTCTAATGTCATATTCCTATCAATTTGTTTTCACTCTTTCATAAGTATCTTGTAACATCTTGGAATCGTATCCCCTATCCTGGAACCTAACCAAAAGTTCTTTAGATTGTATATCAAATTCCAAATCAAAGTTACAGTTCCTTCTAATATGTAGAAGTTGACTGTAAGGTATAACTTTTTTCAAGTTTGGGGGGTGGGCACTTGCTGTATGAAGCACTGCATTTGTGGCTGTTTCTTTTCTAAAGATCTTCATTCTTGTACAGTGTTGATTTTCTATGTTTATATTAATGTCCAAATCAAGATTTAAAAAATTGAATGACTTTTGGTCAAACTTGAATGTAAATCTCAAGTTCAGGTCATTTTTGTGTAGATACTGAATAAATGCACCAGCCTCACTTTCATTACCCTTCCAGATACAAATGATGTCGTCAATAAAACGATACCATTTTATGATGTTATGAAAGGAAGGATTTGGTTTTTTCACACAGAATTGTGGACTCTTCCCAGCTTCCTAGAAAAAGATTTGCATAACTGGGTGCCATAGAGGCACCCATCTCTGTACCACATTTCTGCTCAAAAAAGGTTTCCTCAAATTTGAAGTAGTTGTGTGTCAAAATAAAAGTTAATGCTTTCAAAATAAAACTACTTGGAACCTCACATTCTTCCTTATAGAATTCTAAAAACTTCTCAATAGCCTTAAGTCCATCTGTATGATGTGTGTTGGTGTACAGTGATTCCACGTCTATTCCTAACTATTTGTATCCAGGTTCCCACCTAAAGTCACTCAATTTTCTCAGAAAATCTGAGCTTTCTTGAATATAAGAAGGAAGATTTTTTACTAATGGTTGCAAAAAAAAAGTCTACAAACTTGCCCAGGTTCTGTGTCAGTGAACCCACTCCTGAAACTATCGTGCGACCAGGTGGATTTTCTTTATTTTTATGCACTTTCGGCAGTGCATAAAAATTTGGTATTCTGGGGTACTCATCCCATAAAAAGTCAAACTCTGCTTCGGTGATTTGAGATTCATTTGCTGCTTCTCTAAGTAATATATACTCAGCTCTTTCCTATATTTGCTAGTGGGATTTGAGGATATTTTTTTGTAATTCACTTCATTAAGTAATAAATTCCAAACTAACCCCCTGTAAAAATCTTTGTCCATTAATACAATATTACCACCCTTATCAGCTGGTTTAATTACTATTGTGGTGTCCTGGCTAAGTTTATTTAAAGCTTCTCATTCTTCAAAATTAAGATTTTGTTTTCTCGAAACAGCATCATTGTTCAAAAGTTCAGATACTTGTTTAATCACATTTTTCTCATAAACATTTAAAGTATTATTGTAAACTTTGTGACAGAATTCAGACACAGAGCGAAATAGATTTTTTCTCATGTTTTTAAAAATAGGTCCCACATCGAGCATATTGTTACCTCTAAATGTCCTGCTGGCAATTGGATCTGATGGCATCTCTCGCTCCATAAGGAGTGTTTCGAGGGCTTGTAAATCCTGCTCGAAATTGCCACATCCTCTGGTGGGACTCGGGCAGGGGAAGATCTCAATGTCATCATTAACTAATGTCCCGAGTTTCAAGCTAACAAAGCCAAAATTCAGTGTTTCACCTCGTCCTGAAATAATTTCAATATTATTCACAGTCAGTGTTCTCAACCCTGAATCAGTTGAAAAATCTGATGTTTCACTAATGCAAGGAAATATAGTGGAGACATTATTTCCTAATTCATTTTGATTTATTTCCAATAGAAGTAAGTCCAGGTCTAAGTCATCGGGAAGGTTACCAACTTCTATAGAATCAGGACCCATTTCAACACCTGTTAAATCTTCCTCGGTTGAAGGCACAATTAAATTCTGTTTTGAAAAATATAATTTTAGATGTAATTTTCTGAAAATTTTTTGAAGCTCTACAAAAATCTGGAATTCATTAATCTGTGGTGTATGGATAAAACTTAACCCCCATTTTAGTACTGTTTCTTCAAGTATATTTAATCTTCTCTTGGATAAATTCGGTATCTGTAAGTTATGTCCTTCTTTCTCTGTCTCAAGACTCTTTCTGTCCCTGAATTTATGCTGGTGCCTTCCCCTGTGGTTTCCTCATCTGGTTTTCTTTTTTCTTTGTCTGTTTGGGATGGACGTTTCTGAAAACCCTGATTTCTACCAGGTGTTTGTTTACGATTCGAGATTCTACCTCCCGAAATATTATTAGCCTGTGTGTTTATGTTGTCAGAGCTGTTTGAAAACCTGACTCTCAAGCAGGGTCTACCTCTGCTTCGTAATCTTTGTCTGCCCCAGCTTAGTATGTCTCCTCATGTATAATCTCCCGCATCTCTTTTTAGCTTTGTAATTTTTCTTTGAATTACTTCTGCCTCGTGGTCTATTATCTTATTTTCAAGTTGGATGTTAAAATCTTGAAATTCACTATCTAATTAAAACTTTTGAATATTAATTTTTATCTGATCCAGTTCTTTTTGTAATTCTGTATATTTGAAAAGATCATCCTTAATGAGCAATTCCAGAAAAACTTTAGAACATTTGGCTGCTGCTTTCAGCCAGTCCTCTTTAAACTGGAAATTCCTTGTAAGAGGACCCAGTTCTGGGGGGCCTTCAGGCCTTGGAGCCACTGGGCTGCAGCCAGGTCAGTCAGGCCTGGATGTGCATGTGGTGCCCCCTCCGGTGCCAATGTCATTGACGCTGACTCCATGTGCCTTACTCCCTCACCTTGTTTCATCACAGGGGTCAGCACAGGTACCGCTTTTCTCTCCCTTTCTTTCAAGTCTTACTTGGGTTTGCTGGTTATGCCGTAGTCTTCAGCAAATTCATAGGCAGTGTCAGAAGCCTTGTTGCCTTGGCCAGCGTCTGTTTCATCCTTGTTACTGCATGTGGGGTCGGGGAAGTGCCGGCACCATGTGTGGTGTCGATGTCGATGTCTCATGCAGTGTCGATGTTGTTGATGTGGGTGGCACTGGGCTGTTCAACACCAATCTGAGTTTTGGCATCTCCCATGTTTCCCCTGGCCTAAACCTGCCATTGGGGGTCTTTCTGGTGTAGAAGCAGAACTGGATGAATCTGACCCTGAACTGCTTTTATCTGAAGATGCAGCAGATGACTCTTTTTATGGGCTGGAAAGCAAGCCTTCTGTATCAGCTGAACCCTTGCTGGAAGACCTTTCTTACCAATCTCTCCTCAGGAATATGGAGTCCACCTTAGCTCTACAGACTTCTTCTGTGGACCCAGGAAGACACTTATGTCTTTAGTTCCTCCAAGTCCCTTATATTTCTGTGAAACTGACCCTGCCAGTGCCCCCCTCCTTTCACTGCATCAAGCAGTGTGGTACCGGACGGCACTAATCCCTTCTGTGGCCAAGTCCATAGATAGGAAGTATGGCCCTCCAAAGACAGACCTAGTCTGGCATCTCAGCCTTTTGCAGATTCTCAAGTTGTGCTTGTGGAGAACGATACAGCCATCCTCCCTCAGGAGTCCACAGCACAGCCTATAAATAAGGAATCTCACAAGATTGGCACTTTGGGGAAACAGGCATTTGCAGCAGAAACCTTGGGTATGTGAATTGCTGGTTATCAGGGTCATTACTCTCTGTATGAGTCCACAGTGTGGAACACTCTCAGATCAATAGTTGAGAACCTCCTGGAATCTGACGTTAACATGGAGCTTCTCCAGATCATTACCAGGGGGCACAGAGTCCAATAATCAGCAGCTGAAAGCTTCTGTGGATGCCTGTGATACTGCCTCTAGGGCAGCTGCTGTTTGGATTTGTACATGGTGACACTCCTGGCTCGGAACATCAGACTTCTCAACCGATGCTCAACAGAAAGTGATGAATGTCCCCTTTGATGGTACTTATCTGTTCAGCCCTCAGGTTGAGCAAGTGCTGGAGGCCACTCAGACAACCAGGACTGCCATTAAAACAGCCTGGCTGACTCCTGCAGCTCCTCATAGGGGTGGAAACCATGGACAGTTTTGCAACAGGCAGTCCTTTCAGGGTAAAGACTGAGGAGCCTTTAACAAGAACCAAACTCCTCAGCCACAAAAGAAAGCACAACAAAAGACACAGGGTTCGAAAGTGCCCAGTGCTACCCTCTGAAGATCTGGCCCAGGTCCCTCCTCAACTGCCCAAAGTGGACACCTCTGCAGCAGTAGAGGGCATCTGACTCAGATTTATGACCAGTGGAAGTCCATTACAATGGACAAATGGGTCTTCAGGATTGTCTGAGAGGGATGCTCTCTCAGTTTCGCACAGACGCCTCCCCGACCTTCCACCCAAGTGACAGCACAGCCAGTCCACCGCTCAGTCAGACCTTTCCACTGCCTAGATACAGGGTGTCCTAAGAAACAGAGCAGTAGAGGTTGTTCTGTGGGCAGAATGGAACACAGGTTTCTACTCCCATTACTTTCTGGTTCCAAAGAAAACAGATGGCGTTTGTCAGATTCTCAATCTCAGAAAGTCAAACAAGTACCTGTTTAGGGAGACGTTCAAGATGATCTCCCTAGGAATGCTACTACCTCTGATTCATCAATACAATTATCTGGCATCCCTCAATATGAAGATGCCTACCAGCATGTCCAGGTGCACCCAAGTCATCACCAATATCTCCATTTTGTGGCCTTGGGTCAACACTACCAGTTCCCAGTCCTACCCTTTGACTCTCCTCTGTGCCTTGAGTCTTATCAAAGTGTTTTGCAGTTCTCGTGGCACATCTCAGAAAACTAGGCATTTTAGTCTTCTCTTATCTGGATGATTGGTTCTTGGCAAGCCCATCCAGGCAAGGGACACAGGAAGCAGTCGCCACAGCTTCTCAGTTCCTCAGTTCCATGGGGGTTCTGCTGAATCTGTAAAAATCCCAGTTTCAACCCTCCCAACAGCTCCTCTTCATAGGAGCCCTCATGGATACCTCCTGGATACCACCAGGATGAGGAGTTTTCTTCTGGAGGACAGAAGGAATGACGTTCTCCAGATGGCTTGCTTCATCAGGGGGAGCAACTCTGTTTGAGCCCTTTCGATGCAGTGGATGTTGTGCCTCATGGCATCATCCCTTTTCACAATGCCTGTAGCCCGGCTACACATGAAGACCACACAATGGATGCTCAGCACACAGTGGTCAATGACCACACACCCGCAGTCCTTCTGCATAAAAGTGACAGAGCTTCTGACAAGATCATTTGCATGGTGGACACAGGAAAACAAGCTTCTACAAGGTCTACCGTTTGTCCCACTGGAATATCCGATCGCCATCACCACGGAGGATCTCTGATTGGTTGGGGGGAGGTCATCTTCAAGACCTCCACACTCAGGGAATGTGGAACCAAGAAGAGTCCCATCTACACATAAATGTTTTAGAGACGAGAGCTTTTTTTTTCCAAACTCTGTTTTTCTCCCACACTGCTGAACTCTTTCCAGTGATCCTACCTTGCCACACTTTCTACCTCCCTGTGTGGCCCTACTTTGTCCTCCTCCGTTACTCCCCAGCACTGGGCATCCCCCCCCAGGACTGCCCTCTGGGGAAGGGTCGCCCCCGCCCAGGGCGCACTTTCTATTAGGATTGAGACACCAGGCCGGAGAGGGGAGGAAAGCGGAGAGGACTTCAGGCCCAACTATGGGAGTGTGGAATGCGGAGAGAAGGTGCCTTCATCCTATCAGCGACAAGGGTTTTTTTCTCTATTTTTCTATGTTGCTTGGAGCTATAGCTCCACCCCTGGCGTACACCCTGCGACGCTACGTTTGGCTCACCCCCCAGCCTCCGCCAGAGGGTGTTCGTTGAGCGACCCGCAGCCCTAATCCACCCCGGGAAGAGAGAGCTGTCCTCCGGACGCTCAATCTCTCCCTGCCCCCACCGACCCCCATCCACCCGGGGCCGTTCCCAAACCCGGGTTGCCAGTGTGACGCGAGGAGTGGCGTCCAGCACCTCAACCCTCAGCACCACAGGGCCGGATAGAGATGAGAGCTATCCTATACGCTGTCCAATCCCTGAAGGATGTCCTCTGTCACAAAGTAATTCTTCTTCCGATGGACAACAAGGCTGTGATTTATTACATCAACAAACAGCGTGGAGTGCACTCCTACTGTCTGTGCAGGGAGGCATAGTGGTAGCCGGGGGTTGTCCTGGGTGCAATGAACCCCCCCTTGCCACAGTGTTTAAAAGCTGTATTAATGTGTTTTTAAAATGTGCATTTACTCACTGTGGCAGCCACGGGGTCATAATTAAAGGGATCCATTTTAGCACTAAGGAAACAGAGGTGGGCGTCAACTCATGAATATGCAGCAGAAGCCCCACTTCTTGCTGGGGACAGAATAGCTGCCTAGGAGCCTGAGAACTGTAGTCATGGACTGACTGGTCAGATGACCTACAAAACAAACGTCACGTGGCTGTTCAGAGGAGCAGAGCACACAGACTCATGCGAGGCCATCACTTTCCCGCTTTGAGTGAGTCAGATAAGATTGTCTCTGACTGAGAGCACTCAAAGTTGCTTCTATCAAGTGGCATATACATTAAATTTCGGTCACCCAGTCATCTCTGACTGTCCTGCAGCTCGGTCTCAGGGTGGGTCACAGTGGTCAGACTGAGAGCAGCTTGGAGAGCGTGAGCTGTGGGGAGTCGCTTCAGTCTAGCTTGGGCAGCAGCAGCTATAATCAGAGTTTAAACTGCAGCAAGGTCAGTGACAAAATCATTGGTGCCTGGCCCCTGTAAAGCCACCTAGTGAGATTAGTGTCTGCAGTCATCCATAGAAAAGAAACAGGACTTCCAGTGACGTCAGTGTCGGTGATGGACACCTGATTCTGACTGCTAAGCTCCCAGTAGCTAAATCTGTATTAATCAGCCCTGCTATCCAGCATATTTGCTTGTTAATCTAAAACTGCAGAATGTCTGAGTCCCAAAGCTAATGCACAGTCACTGAAGTTCTGCCCATGGCACCCTAAACCAAAAAAAAAATGGCCCATTATAAACCATGGCCTATAGACAGCAGCCCCATGGCCTCCCATGCATCCACATATGTGGCGGGGTCAGGCGACGATAAAGACGACCGTGGCTCAGAAGTGAATATGGCTTTGGGGAAAACTGACTCCCAAACCATAATGAAAATGCTGCATAGAATTGATGCAAAGGTCATTGGTACTCAGAGGGATTTTAAAAAACTGAAGAAGCGTACCTCTGGTATGAAATCCCAGCTATACACTTTGCAACAGGAGCACAAGGCATCTGGCAGGTCCTTGCTTTATCTGTATGGAAGGGAGCGGGCACTCACAGCCAGGGCAGAGGATGTTGAAGCCCGCTCGAGGCAGAACAATAGCTGTGTTTTCGGCATCTCAGAGGGTGTCAAGCAGGAAGATATGGCAAAATTTCTGACTTGCTGGCTTCAGAAGGAGCTAGATTTAACTGACAACTCAGAACTAGGTGTTGAAAGGGCTCACAGAGTGATTGCGCCACAACCGAAACAAGGGGCACCTCCTTGCTCCATTATCATAAAATTCTTGAGTTACCCGGTAAAGGAGAAGGTGCTACAACTTGCCTGGGCTAAGACAGATTTAAACTTAGATGGGCAGAGGGTATACGTGGATCAAGATTACCTCCCCCCCATGCTCCTGGTAAAACGTAAAAAAGTGCTTTATATGGTTAAGTAGCTCAAGGAAAAGAGTCTGAAAGCTCAAATCTGATACCCCGCTCGACTTTGGGTTCAGCATGGAACTATCACAAAAAGTTTTAACTCCCTGCTAGTGTCCGTTTCATATTTCCAATCCCTAGGTATAGTTATGCCTGACTTAAAAGAAGAGTCAACTGAGACTGAAATTGAAGTGCTCATAAATGTACTAAAGGTAAGAAGTGTCCACTTAGCTGAAGAAAAAGGCAGCTACTTGAATTATAGTAGGTAATAGTGAGGTCTATTTTTTTTTTATTACTGATCATAGTCTGCCTTGATTGGCCTAGAAATGTTCTATTTTGACAAAAAAAAAAAAAAAATGATGAGCTGTGAGATTTGTTCTGGCTTCTTCCTACCCGGATGTTTGGTCGACCCTCCCTCCTTAGCTGGAATATCTGCTACCCCCAGTGGGACAGACTGACTCCTATGGCAGCTTTCTAGATTGTTGATGAGTGGCCCAGTTCAACTAGGTCAGCAGCTTCATGACAGACAGGAGCAAATATTGCACACTTCCAGTGCCACAAGTCTAGTGAACAATATGGCTTCAAGATCCCAACTGGAGGTTGGAAGAGAACTGCAACACCAACTCGGGAGCAGCTAAGTTTTATTCACCTGTCTGGTTGCATTGTGGCTGAGGAGGTATGAAGAGGACAAAATCTTGTCATTTTCTGGGAAATAAATTTTCTGGGAAGCCAGTCCTCAAAGAGATCTCCTGCTGTTAATTGTCATAGATATGGGGGGGGGGGGACAACACAGCTCTAATAAGTAATTAATGAATATACTCCAAATCCTAGGGAGTCACTCAGACTTATCAACACTAGAGCAATAAATGCCCTTTATGTTCTAATTCTAAGGATCTTTGAACCGTTGGGTTGGACTCTGGGTTACCTCCATGCTAAGTGGGACCACACGCAGAATGATGATTTTTTTTGTCTTTATGCCTCCTCGGCAGAGCATCCCCTATGATCTCCAGCTGCCAGCATCTGCACCCCCGGACACAGTCGTGCGCATGGGCTACATGAACCCACACCACCAGGGCTGGCTCTTTCATTGCTCATGAACCCCTGGCACGCGTTCCTTTGCTCCTACCGTGCAAGGTGCGGCCATCAGCCGCAGAGATTGCCCTCCACCATTTTCCACATTTTCTCCCCTTTCAGAGAGCCGGATGTACAATGGCATCCAAGAACGTAGTGCCGACGCCCGCCGCGCTCTCCCTCTTCTGTGCATACACCACTATAGTGCGGCTGACCTCCGCCAGTCACTGCTACATGGCGATGCGAGCCCCACTACCCACTCCGGAGGAAGGAGAGCAGTCTTCGGATGCTCAATCCTCCCTCTCCCTTGCCAGACCCTGGCTGCCTGAGTCCACTCCCGAATCTGGGTTGCCGGTATGGCATGACGTGTGGCGTCCAGTGCCTCAACCCTCAGCACCACTGGGCCAGCTAGAATGATGATTGTTATTGTTAAATTAATCGGAAAGCCTTTTTTCCCCCGGTGAAACCGATTTGAAACCCTGGTATGCCAAGAAAACTGTATTTGAATGGGGTGGGGTTGGGGGTTAAAGGAAGGATTTTGAAAAGACTTTTTGAAAAAGATGGACAGGTTTAGTCCAAAGGATCCCGAGGGCATGTTCTGTTAACATATTTTGTTAATTATAGTGTCTTATGCAGTGATATTACTGGGCTGATATATTAACTGGGTATTTTGGTTCCCTGCAGGGGAGAAGTGACTCACAACAGTTCCCCAAGTGGGTCCTGCAGAATATGCTGATGTATTTTTAGTTTTCCTGCCAGTAGTGCAGATCACCCTCCGGGTTGGGTCGTCCCCTTGTAGCTTTATATTGACAGCCGCTGGTGTGCTGGTTACTTCGGAATCCCAAAAGTCCTAGTAGAAGGAAGAGATACAAGTTAGCTGGATTGATACTTGCCCTCTAACCCCTATCAGTTGGGGTACTCCTTCTGGGGATATTTTGCTACCCCAAAGCACCGATTGGTGCCATTGGAGGGAAATTACTCCTCTGCAGTTTTGTTTATTTGTTGTTCTTACTGTTTGATTGTTAAGCTTTGATGTTAGTTTTTCATGTGTTGTGATTTCTTCTTTACTGTCAACTTAATGTGATGTCTTGCAGTTTTTTATTTACTCCTTTAGCTCAGGAGAACACTTTTAAGTTTGGGAAGGGGTGGGTTTGAACTGGTTTCCCTTTTGATATTCGTATGGCTAAATTAACTGTTCCTAGAATGTAAAAGGGATCAATAATATGGTAAAGCATGCCTGGGTCTTGCAGGAGTTGCAGAGGGCCAGCTGCGACTTTGCTTGCCTACAGGAAACCAAATTGTCTGGCCCGGAACATCTGAAACTCTGCAGATTGTAGGTGCAGAACGTGTATGCGGATTCACATCCTAGGGCCAAAAAGACCGGAGTAGCCATACTGTTAAGGAAGGGACCACCTTTCCAGGTTCCCAGGTATACACCGAGGGGTCAGGTAAGTTGTCACAGACATCCGGGGTGTATCGGGGACATCTCCTTCACGTGGTTGCAATTTATGCACCCACTCCCCTACTGGGGAATTCCTCCAACACGTGTTCCAGTTCCTGGCCTCATTACCTGAAGAGCAGATCCTTTGCTTAGGGGACTGGAACTGTGTGGAGGATCCAAGCATGGATAGGAATCCTCCTCAGGGGTGGGTAATAGGGCATGCTCCAAGCTGTTAAAGACCCTCAGGATGGAGGGTGACCTGGTGAACCCCTGGAGGCTTTGTCACCCATCTAAGAGGGAGTTTATTTTTTATTCCAATGCTTCCAACTCGTACTGTTGCCTGAACAGGCTTTATACACAACAGAAGTGGGCATATACTATTATACATACACAAACACATGTATTCACCCTTTCGGATCATGCCTTAGTAACCTATAAACTTCCCTGGGAATCTCACCACCTCAAAGGTAGCTGGAGGTTGAACGTGGGCATCCTCTGTGATGATACCTTTGTGACCTCTACAAAAGACCGTATTGTGGAAAAGACACAGCCCTTAAGTATATTTGGGACAGTCTAAAGGCGGTGGGGCAGGGACATGCAATTTCCTATGCCTCCCTTAAGAAGAAGCTGTATCAGGCGAGTCTGCGGAAGGCCAAAGATGCTTTGGGGCATCTGGAGCTGGAGCACAAGCAGACAAGAGACCCAGCCCTCAAGCCTAAACTTAAAACAGCAAGAGATGAGCTGAGTAAGCTATTAGCTCAGAGGACAGAGAATATGCTCAGGTTCATGGGTCAAAAATATTATGAATGGGGCAATAGGGTTGGTAGGTTATTAGCCCTGTGACTCTGGCAACTGGAGGCAAATAGCTATATTCCCATTCTGGTGAGGGCCGGTGGGGATCAGAAACCTATTACACAGCCAGGGGAGATTGCAGAGGAGTTTCACACATACTATGCCCATCTTTATAATAAGGAAAGGCAGTAGGATCATTTGGAAAGAATAGTTGCATTCCTAGACAGACTCCAATTACCTACACTGTCTCAAGAGCAACAACAGGCCTTGGATGACCCTTTCTCAGAGGCCCAAGTCCTTACAGTCATTAAGACCCCTATGGGGGGGGAGTAAGACCCCAGGCCCTGCTGGGTTTGCCATGGAATGTTTACTCAACTTTTTCAAAGGAATTAGTTCCCATTCTCACCGAAGTATATAATATTGCCCATGAGGAGGGCTCAATGCTCGATTCATGGAACCAAGCACTCATCATGGTCCTACTCAAACCTGGGAAAGATGGTTCCTCCTGTACCAGCTACCATCCAAGTTTGCTTTTGAACTAGGACGCCAAGATATTTTGTAAGGCCACTGCAATGCGGGTGCAGCAGTTCATCCTTACGCTAATCCACCCGGACCAGGTTGGGTTTATCCTGGATAGGCACATTCAGGATAACATCCACCTCCTCTTGAATGTCCTGTCCTCAATTAGGGCTCTTCCTGCATCTCCTCTTCATGCCATCATCTCGATCTACGCCGAAAAAGCATTTGAGTGTCTTGATTAGCAATTCCTGGATGTGGCTCGGAATAAATTTGGCTTTGGGTCTAAATTTCGAAGCTGGATTGCTAATATCTATCACTCACCTATAGGTCAGGTCAAGGTCAATGGAGTAGTCTCTCAGCCCGTGAATATGTAACGGGGCACGAGACAGGACTGCCCTCTCCGCCTGTCTGTTTGCCCTAAGCATTGAGCCTTTGGCAGCATCTGTCTGCCAGTCCCAGGAATTCCAAGGCATTGGGGTGGGAGGGGAGGAATTTCATATTTCATTATATGCTGATGACACCCTCCTTCCTATTTGTTACTGACCTGGCCAGGATGACTCAGACGATTTTAGAACTGTTGGAACAGTTTGGCCGGTTCTCTGGTTTCAAAGTAAATGTAACCAAGGCTGAGATGCTCCCCACAGGGATTCCAGCGAGTACTAAGTTACCGAAAACAGGGAATTTCAAGTGAGCTACATCAGGCTTTAGGTACTGAGGAGTGTGGATACCAAGGGATCTCTCAAAACTATGCCTCAGTAATCATGGGAAGTTACTCCAGGATGTGCAGGCTGAATATATTAGTTGACGGGAGCTACCCTTATCATTATTTGGTAAAATAGATGTGGTCCGCATGAATCAATTACCTCGTTTTATATTCATCTTTTTGGCTATTCCACTGATGCCCCCTTCCTCCTTTTGGAAAAATCTAAAATCTACCATCTCCAAATTTATCTGGGGAGGGAGAAAGCCCAGAATTAAATGGTCAGTCTTTATCGCTCCAAAGAAACAGGGTGTGTTAAGCCTACCAGATTTCAAGTATTATTTTTGGGTGACCCAGCTGCAAAATTTCCTCCCTCATCTTTGACAAGAAGAGCCCCCCCAATTGGGTGAGCCTTGAAGGTGACATCAGAGGTTTTGTGAAACAGGCAGATATATTGTTCATGGTTTCAAAGAATATTAAACTACTAGATGTTGGGAATCAATGGGCCTTGTCTGTTTAGCAGGTGTGGGTAGAGGTTTGCAGGAGGTAGCACCTCCCCCTTAATCTAAACAGAGACACCCATCTTAGAGCATGCCTGGATTTCTTGCCATTTAAACTATCAGGAGGGCTCTGGAGGTGGGAATCTAAGGGTTCGTGTAGAATTGGCCAGCTCTTTATGGGAGAGACGATGAAATCGTTTGTCGAATTAACTCAGGAATTTCAGCTCCCCCCACAGGACCATTTTTGTTTCCTACAACTTAGACATTACCTTATGGACCCACACAGGAAAGAGCAACTGAAAGCAGTGACAAATTCCTCTCACCCAGTTGTTCGTTTCCATGGCCAAATCTTCCAGGCAAAAGGCAGAATCTCTCAAATTGTCCAATTCTTTGCAGCCTTGGAGTGGGATGTGGTAGACTTAGTTAAGTCCAAATGGCACTCTGAAGCACAAATGACATTGTCAGATGGAGAATGGAATCAGGTGTGGGAGGGAGTGTTCGCTACCACGGCCTCTCCATCTTGGAGGGATTTTCAGTGGCGGGTGGCCATTAGGCATTTCCGCACTCCAGTTATTGCAAAACATTTCGGCACCGACATGTCAGACAAATGTTGGCAGGAGTGCTCCGACTTAGGTATACATACACATATCTTTTGGACCTGTCCCTGGATTCATAAATTCTAGAGTGCAGTGGGGACTGCATTAGAAAAAATCCTAGAAACCAAAATCCCCCAGAAATTTCCACACTGGGTGCTGGGTCTCCCCACTCTCAATATCCATAAAAGGGATCAAAAATACCTATGTAACATCCTTGTGGCTTCTGCTCTTAAGGTGCTTACTCAAAAATGGTTGGCCACTGCCAGGCCAACCATCAAGTGATGGTTAGATAACTGCATGGGCATCCTGGCCATGGAGCGAATAACGGCAAAACCGAGATGTCAAAAGCAAAAATGTCTTTGCCGCTGGCTCCCTTGTTTCCACTATTTGGCAGAGGTACAGAACAAGCCCATCCTGGAAATTTTAGCAGAACAGCGCTAGATGGAGGTTTCTGCTTGAGGCTCGCCCTTCCTTTTCTTTATGAGAACAGGCATGTAGTGTTTCCCCGCTCCTCCTCTCCCCCACTGAACTCTTTTCCCCCCTCCCACCTTATCTCTATCATAATGGATCGTTTCTCTTTTAATGGGAATAACGCAGCTGGCAGTTATATGCTCCCTGGGCTGGTTTTTTTTTTCTCTGTTTTTCAGGTGTTAATAATGTTATTTCTCCTTTATGTGTTAAATATAGTTGGACAGATGTATGTTAGTCAATCCATATGTCTTGGTTGTGAGTAGATTTGTCAAATGTAGGTGAATGTGTTTGTGATATTGAAAAAACTCAATAAACTATCATTTAAAAAAGAAAAGAAACAAAAAGGTACATTTTTAAGCCACAGAGACACAGAATGGAGATAATGGGAAGAAAAAAAAAGAACACATCACTGTGTGGTGGGGGCTGCAGCTGACTAGTACAATAATTTAGGAAATGAAAACATTCAGCCAATGTAGAAATGCAGTGGCCACTGAGGTCAGAACAAAGATTTGGGTCATCAGAGAAAGAAATGTTTGTGAATCAACAGAACACGTGGTCCCCAGTCCAGTCAACCTTGGTAAGAAAAGAAAAATAAAATATTTTGAGGGAGTAGCTCTACCAATCAGGGCACTTAGTAATGATAGATATATTGGTAGAAAATGAGCCACTTACCAAATGTAAAACTTTACTATTATTTTTATTTTACTTATTTTTATATTTTCCCTTTTTTTTCAAACAGTGCATGTGAATACAGTATCAGTGTTCATCCTTGTGAATAACAGACACAAAAAGTGAAGGCACAGTTGACTATAGAACAAGGCTGGGGGCAAATAAAGTAATATTTGTAAAGGAAATAGTAAGGAGTTCCAAGAATGTGTAAGAAATGCGAGTGGGCAGGTCAGAGAAGGAAATCATTTTTGGGTGATGTTTATGGACATATTGGCCATGATTCACAAATGCCTATGCGCCACGCAAGGGTAGCATATAGGCATTCCCATGACCAAATACCACACGGCAGTGCCCTGTGCACTCCCCGCAGCATTCACTAATGGGTGCGTTAGCACCCTACGCAGTGGATCCCCGGGTAGCAGGAGTGGAATGGGAGCACGTCAGGGGAGTGTCCTTTGTGGCACCCATTCACTACGACACTATGCACTTTTCAGGGCTGCAGGCTTTACGTGGAGGGGACACAGGTGTAGCCATTGCATCCCCTCCCAGTGCCCCTGCCAGCCATGGCAAAGCAATGCTGGCCCCTTCTCCATGCAGCCCCAGCCCCATGGTCCAGAGGGGGCCTGGGGGTAGGTGCCAGGCAATAGACTGGTGTTTTTGCAAGGATGCAGTATGCAGGGCCAACCCCCCCACACACACACAACACAGGGCCAGGAATCCACTAGTGGACTGGGTCTGGACATTCTGATCTGCCACCATGCACTAGCATGCCTAGGGGGAGGGTTCATGGACAGGAGGTGTGCAGTGGCCCGTGATCGCGAATGCTGGCCACCATGCACCTTTCTGTGAGTGTGGAGCTGTGTGGGCAGGTTACACGCTTTTCATGTGGGTAACCCACCTGTTTGTGAATCATGGCCATTGGGTGTAGAAAGTGAAGGAAAAGATAAATAGAACAAGGCAGGGGGAAAATAAAGCAATGTTTCTTCTAATGAAATTCAAATTCAGGAGAGAATATTAGGAGTTTAAGTGCAGAAATGCCTGAGAATGTCAGAGGAAAGAGAATAGTTGGGTCAATTTTGACAGAAATGTTAGTGAAGCAACATATTGGGATGCACAGAAAGTGAAAGCAAAGATGAATAGAAGAAGACAGGGGGAAAAGAATTCAGAGTTCATCTTAATATTGTACGCCCCTGAGAAAAGAATCCAGAATTCACCTCAAAAACCTGGGACTAGGGAGGGATGAGACTGACAAGTTGAATTTTGATGCATTTTGTAATCAACAGTTATTGCATAAAAACGCACCAAGTTGCACTATTTACCTCCTGAAGTTTCAAACTTTTCCAGGACAGCATGCCCCAGGACTCCCTCTGCCTACTACTATGATGCAGGCTGAGGGGTTTGGGTTCCAATACTTACATTAGGTTCTAAAATGTGCAGTGCCTCCACTAGGAGTCATACTAGGAAACTTAGGAGCTAGGGGGCTGTGAGGCCCATGATAGCTCCTTGAGTTAATAATAATTAATATGGGCATTAAAGAGCATTAGTTTATCCAATCTACTCTTAAATACTGACTTGGAAATACTAATAATTATTGAGGGGGTAACACATTCCATGGATTAATAATTCTATTTGTGTAGAAGTACTGACGTGGCAATCGATTGAATTTTCTGCCTCGTACTTGTAAAGAGTGACCTCTGGTATTGTAGATGTTATCTTTAAATTCTAATCCCAGAATGGTCATCAAAAGTGGGTCCTGTATGATATTATACATTAAAAGCAAGTCACCCCTCAAATGTCTGGTGAATAATGGCATTAAGATCAAAGATTGTAATCTAGATTCATAGGGGGAGTCATACTGGCCTTTTATAAGTTTTGCATATTTTCTTTGAACCTTTTCTAGTTGGTTTATGTCACGTTTCCTAAATGGACACCATAATTGTGAGGCGTAATCTAGGTGTGGGCGTACATATGATCTACAGTATATAAGGGCATCAATACTTTAGAATCCCTAGAATTGATATTTCTTATAATGGACCAGATAACCCTGCTTGCTTTTAATATAGTTTACTTAATTTGGGAGCTCGATGGAAAGTCGTTAGTAATGTGGACCCCTAGATCTTTTTCTCTAATTGTGCTGATCAGTCGCCTATCATTAACTGTGCATATATTATTATTATTATTATTATTATTATTATGGCCAAAATGCATAATCTTACATTTACTATGGTTTAATTTCATTTCCCATTTCTTTACCCAATGAGAGATGCGGTCAAGATCATTTTGTATGGAATCAATTTGATCCGGGTTGGAACATGGACCTCCTATTTTTATATCGTCAGCATATTTGATGGTCATAGTGATGCAATTATTGGTGAGATCTGCTATGAAAGCTTGAAAAAGACATGGGCCCAAAACCGAGCCCTGGGGTACCCCGCTAGTAACTGAACCTATGTTAGATAGCTGACCATTAATTAGTACTCTTTGAGTCCTATCAGACAACCAGTTGCTTATCCAATTCACAACATTATGATTAATATTTAAGGGGAGTAGTTTTTTTTATTAAGGCCTAATGTGGAATACAATCAAAAGCCTTACTAAAGTCAAAGAAGACCACATTATTATCAAGTTGTTGACTAACTTCCTCGTAGAAACAGCAAATTGGTTCAACAGCTACAGCCTTTTTTGATGACATGTTGGTCACTGTCTAATGTGTCCAATGTTGGAGAGATGATGTCCCTAGTAATACTTTCAAGTACTTTGCATAGTGGAGAAGTTAAGCTAATAGATCTATAATTTGCCCAATTATTGCATGGTCCACTCAGAGTTTACCGTTAACGTGGGCTAGCTGTTACCTGGTATAACCCCCTGAGATGTTATACCACCCACAATTACCTTTTGCTACCCCAAACATGACCCAATATACAGATCCCCACATTTCAAACATTTTGTAATTAAAGACTCTCTCTAATAATATGCTCACAACAGCCATTTGCAAAAAAGTAATAACAGCAATATTTATTTGGGGGACATAGGAGTAATGATGGTGGAACAGAAGGAATAGAGGTTTGCAGTGATTCTGTTTACAAATGTACATGATTGGTTTGATTGGATTGTGCTGGTGAACCCTCCAGCTGGGTGACTACTATCTAAGCAGAAAAGAGTATCACATTTAACCAACCCATAAGATATCCAGAGCCCTGGCTATCTAAGCTGCTGACTAATCAGATGTTACACATTTCTTTTTCCCACACTGGTACCAGCTCCCAGATACGTATGAAACCCTGTAATCCCACACTATACCCTAGGTACCCAGACACCAAAGTCTTGGATTGTTGCAGGCCTGGTGGATGTTGCAGCCAGTGGAGTTGGCCGGCTTTAATTCAAAAGGAATGGATTAACTAGAAAGACAATTTAACAAATGCCACCTTGGCTTTAGAAGAAGTGCAGGGGGTTGCCCTGCTTTTGGCAGTGGAGCAGAGGTTGACCTGCATTTGGCAGAAGAGCAGGGATTGCCCTGCTTGTTGCAGACTGAACAAATCAGAAGGAGGTAACCAGCCGGGTTACCTTGGCTAGATCTTGGATTTGCAATCTTGAAATATTCAGCACATATATATGGTTGTCACATCCAGTAGATCCATTGCAGGGCTTGCCTTGCCAACTGTAACATTTCAATAAACATGGTGGCAGCTATCGCCATCCTCATCTCACAGTCCTGCCTGAAAGTCAACGTCCGGGGTGACCAATCTCCTTGTTGGCATGCCCCCTTCCCAGTTCATTTGCCGATGGGGGGGCCAATCCCCGTTGGCTTCAGTCCCTTTCCCCAAAAAACACAGGTGACATACTAGGAGCCTATCCCAGTGTGCCAAAACACACCTGAAAAAAAAAAGTCCTGTGATGTCTTTTTTTTTTTTTTTACTTGTAAAAAGAGAAAATGGTCCCTTGTTGTCTCTGGTGCCCCCTCCCCCCTGCACCCACCCTCTGCATATCCCATATCCTTGCACCCCTCCTCATCCCATACTTACCTCCAGAGCCTGACGTGATGATCTTCGGTGGAGCGGGAACACGTCTGCACTCTTCAAAGCCAACCGCGAACTGAAGAAATGCCGGTAAGCTGTATAATGGCATAAATGGGGGAAGGGGGTTCAACTTGGGTTGATATCTCGGCCATTTTTGTGACTTTTGGCTCCAAATTTTCAACATGGGGTTCTTGGGACCCCACCTCATGAACTCAGTCACTGTCATGTCCTTATTCGGTTCCGAAAGGTGATTTCGCAGTCACAGTGCGAAATCACCTTTTGGGACTGATTAACAGAATGACAGTATCACTGTTCATGAGGTGGGGCCTAAAAAAGCCCATGTTGCAAATTTGGTGAACAAATTCAAACAAGCATTTGTCAATGCTGAATGTTTGCTTGCTGGCATTAGCATTGGTAGTGTAGGAGTTACAGAGTTGCATAATAGGAATGGCAGTGAAGTATTGAACTGAAGCCAACCCCACCACCACCCTGCAGAGACTGACAGGCATTGGGGTGTGCCTTTGGGTCATCAGGCATAACGGCCATGCCATTTCACCACACCCTATCCTGCAGACACCGACAAGTGTCACGGTGTGCCTTGGGGTCTTTGGCCCTTATGCGCACCCCATTCCATCAGGAAATATGGTGAGATGGGTGCAGTATAGGAGAATGGGATGAACTTTGGGGCCGAAGAGTCCAAGGCACACCTCGATACCTCTCACTGGCTATAGGGTGTGGAATGGTATGAGCATTACAGGCGAGAATCCCAAGTCACACCCCTGATGCCTGTCATTCTCTACAGGGTGGGGCGTTATGGTTGGAAACCCTAACACCTCAGGCATTCACTCCAAATTTTCAACATGGTTTTTTTTGTGACCCCCACCTCATGAACAGTGGCAATATCAGTTTGTTAGCCAAAAGCTGCTTTTGCACAGCGACTATGGCATTTAGCACCACAGGTGCAAAAACACATTCTGAACAGGATGTGAAAAATGACAGCTGTACTGTTTATTGGGAGGTGTAAAAAATGGCAATGTTTAAAATCTGCAGTGAAAATATTAAAAAAAACTGGTGGTCATGAGCGTGCGTAGAAACTGTGCAACGCACACCCGTAATGTAATTAGTTTGGGGATTTTTTACAGCAGATTGTCAACACAGGCATTTTGGCACCTTCGTTCATGAACAGTGTTACTGTGATTTTCTTTATCTGTCCCGAACAATGATTTCCCACAGCGACTACGCATTTCTGCACTGAAAGTGTGAAAACACATTTCGGCCATGTTGTGAAAAATGACAGCTGTACTGTTCATAAGGAAGTGTGGAAAAATGCCACTGGTGAAAATCTGGACTGAAAATATGACAAATTCATGAATTTATGAGGGTGCGTGGAAACTGACAATGCTCACTCGTAACACAGTCATTCTGTGGACTTTTGTCACCAAATTTTTAACATAGCCATTTTAAGACCTTGCTCATGAACGGTGTCACTGTGATTTTCTTAATCTGTCCCAAACATTGCTTTCGCACACCGACTGCACCATTGTGCGCTACACGTGCGGAAACACATTTTGGGCGAGATGTGAAAAATGGCAGTTGTACTGCTGATAAGGAAGTGTAATAAAATGGCAATGTTAAAACTCTGGTGTGCAAATATTAAAAATTCACAAACTTGCGAAGCCGCAAGGAACTGCTAACGGCACTTAAAACAGTCTTTTTGAGAATGTTTCACCAAATTTCAACATAGCCATTTAAGACCTCTGCTCATGAACAGTGTCACTGTGATTTTCTTAATGTGTCCCATACATTGATTTTGCACACTGACTGCGCCATTGTGCGTTATATGCTGGAAACACATTTTGGGCAAGATGTGAAAAATGGCAGCTCTACTGCTCATAAGGAGGTGTGGTAAAATGGCAATGTTGAAAATCCAGAGTGCAAATATTAAAAATTTGCTAACTTACGAGCGTGCGTAGGAACTGCGCAATGCACGCTCGTTAAACAGTCATTTTTAGGAAATTTTTCACCAAATTTGCAACATAGGCTTTTTTAGAGCCCACCTTATGAACACTGCATGGTCATTTCATTAATCAGTCTCAAAAGGTGATTTCGCGCAGTCACTGCGAAATCACCCTTCGGGCCAGATTAACGCCATGCCAGTTCCAGAATTCATGAGGAGGGGTCCCAAATACCCCATCTTGAAAATTTGGTGCCAAAATTCCAAAAAATGCCTGAGATATGCATTAAAGTTGAAAAAACCCTATCTATTGCATCATACAGCTTACTGGCATTTCCTCAGTCCACGGTCGGCTTTGAAGAGTGCAAACGTGTTCCAGTCCACCGAAGATCATCTCACTGGCCTCAGGAGGTAAGTATGGAGTGAGGGGGGTGTGGGGAGGTAGGATGCACAGAGGGTGGGCGTGGGTGGTCAGGGAGACCACCGAGGGAACGTTTTTTGTTTACAGGTTTTGTTTTTTTTAGGAAGACGATGCAGGACGTTTGCCATGCTGGGGTGGGCTCCCAGCGTGGCAGCTGGAAGGCTGTTTTGGGGGGGACCTGGAGCCAACAGGGGATTGGGCACCCCCATCAGTCATAACAATTTTTGCCACGCTGGGGTGGGCTCCCATGCACCTGGAAAGCTTTTTTTTTTGGGGGGGGGACGTGGAGCCGATGGGGACTGGGCACCACCGTCGGCCGTACAGTGTGTGCGTGGAGGGGGGGAAGTGCATGAGCACATAACATGTGTTTGTGCTTGAGGGAGAGGGAGCGCTGCTCACTGAAGTGGAGCTCTCTCTTTCAACTGTACGGCACTGTATTTTCAACTGCTGTCAGACTGCTGCAGCGTTCATTGGAGAACTGCGGCCGTGCCTGCAAACACACTGACTGAATTGGAAGACGGGTGCCACACCTCCAAAAACTCGGATGATGGCACTATGTTTCTTGCACGTGTGTGCAAGCAAACATAAAAGTGACTGTTACAAGCGTGCATTGCGCAGTTCCCACGCACGCTCGTAAGTTTGAGAATTTTTAATATTTTCACTTCAGATTTTCAACATTGCCATTTTTTCACACCTGTTTATGAACGGTACAGCTGTCATTTTTCACATCCTGCCCGAAATATATTTTCGCACATCTGGTGCACAATGGCATGGTCGCTGGAGGAAATCAATGTTTGGGACAGATTAAGGAAATCACAGTGACACTGTTCATGAGCTGAGGTCCCAAAATGCCTATGTTGAAAATCTGGTGACACAATTCTACAAAATGACTATGTTATGAGTGTGCGTTGTGCAGTTTCCATGCACGCTCGTAACTTTGAGAATTTTAAAAATTTTCAGCATTGCCATTTCAACACACCTCCTTATGAATGGTACAGTTGTCATTTTTTACATCCTGCCCAAAATGTGTTTTTGCACATCTGGCACAGAATTACGCAGTCGGTGTGGGAAATCAACATTCGGGACAGATTAACAAAATCACAGTGCCACTGTTCATGAGTGGAGGTCCCAAATGCTTTCATGAGGTGGGTTCATAAAAAGGCCATGTTGAAAATTTGGAGTGCAAGTATCAACTAATGCCCGGGATGTTAGTGTTTCTAACCTTAATGTCCCACCCTGTAGAGACTGACAGGTGTCAGAAGTAAGCCTTTGGATTGTCATCTGTAATGCTCACGCCATTCATCCCCTAACCCCATGCTGCAGTCAGTCACAGGCATCAAGGTGTGCCTTGGAGTCTTCAGCCCCGAACTTCACCCTATTTTCCTATACTGCACCCATCTCAACATACTTCCTTATTGAATGGGGTGAGTGTAAGGCCTGAAGACCCCAAGACACAATGCGACACTTGTCAGAGTCTGCAGGGTAGGGTGAGGTGAAATGGCATGGACGTTATGGCCAACGACCCAAAGGCACACCTCAGTGCCTGCAGTCTCTGCAGGGTGGGGAGGGGTTGAAGTCGGTTCCATACTTCACTGCCATTCCTATTATGCATCTCTCTAACTCCTGCGCTACCAATGCTATCGCCAGCAAGACAACATTCGGCATTGATAAATGCTTGTTTAAACATGGTGAGCACTAATCAGATGTCGCATACTATGGGGGCCCTTAACAGTACAAGATTTTAATTGCAAAACATTTTTGGTGCAGTTCCACTTTTGTCCACCAAGGGGCAAACATTCCTCTCTAACATTCACTGAGCCAGCAGTGAACAGGTTTACAACAGTTTTGGCAGCAAAACACATTTCTAGCGGCTAGGCAGTGGCAGCCATCTTAAGGGTCCCAGTGCATACAAAATGGGGGGGGGGGTCCATGCTGGTTTGGCACATGGCATACTGTAGAATTCCAGTGGTGCCTCCATTGTGTAACTCCTAGACAGCACTACTCCTAGAGTTATACCCCTGCCTACCACTGTGATGCAAGCTGAGGGGTTTGGGTTCCAATACTTACATTAGATTCTAAAATGTGCAGTGCCTCCACTTAGAGTTTACCTTTAGTGTGGACTAGCTGTTACCTGGTATAATCCCCTGAGATGTTATACCACTAACAATTACTCTTTGCCACCCCAAACATGACCCAATATACAGTTTCCCACATTTCAAACATTTTGTAATTAAAGACGCTCTTTAATAATATGCTCATGACAACTATTTTCAAAAAAGTAATAACAATATATATTTGGGGGACATAGGAGTTACGATGGGTGAACAACAGGAATAGAGGTTTGCAGTGATTCTGTTTACAAATGTACATGATTGGTTTGATTGGATTGTACTGGTGAACCCTCCAGCTGGGTGACTACTATCTAAGCAGAAAAGAGAATCACATTTAACCAACCCGCAAGATATCCAGAGCCCTGGCTACCTAAGTTGCTGACTAATAGTACAGTTACGTAAGAACTTACTGTAACAGTAGATCTTTGAGAGAGGTTCCTGCAGTAGGTCATTACATATAGAACTGTGCCCTCTGGCATTAGGATCGCATGGCAAACTTTTCCAGCAGTGTCTGGTGGGAGACCGCCCACCCGCTGTCACATGATAGGCGTCAGCGTGACCCTATGTAGTGGGTGGTCACCGCGCCCGCCTTACAGTTCTCCCGCCGGAGATCCAAGTAGCATAAGAAAGGAGAAAGGATGAAATCCTGGAGCCCAGTTCAGAATGGCTGAAAGAAATGCAGACAACTGGAGGAAGGAGGGAGGAAAAGTGTGACCTACTGCAGGAACCTTTCTCGAACATCTACTGTTACTGTAAGTTCTTACGTAGCTATACTGTCTTACTTCGAGACGGTTCCTGCAGTAGGTAATTACATATAGGACTGAATCCTAAGCAGTCACTCATAGAGAGATTGAGAGAGTCACAGGAGGAGAAGGAGTAAGTGAAAGACAGCACAAGACCAGCCTAAGACAGTAGGCCCTGCAAGACGGCAAGGCCAAACCCAGCCCTATGCCTAGAGGGAATGTCCAGAGTGCAATACTTCTTGAAGGTATGGACAGAACTCCAGGTTGCTGCTGCACAAATCTCTGCTGCAGGAACATTATGCAGAAATGCCGTAGAGGTAGCCATGCCTCTAGTAGAGTGACCTCTAACCTCCCCCGGAAGAGGTTTGTTGTACTTCTGAAAAGTGATAACAGAAGTGAATGCAGTTACCAAGCCACTTGGAAAGCTACTATTTGGAAACTGCTGACCTTGAGGATTTGGGGGCGAAGAAGACAAAAAGCTGATCAGACTTTCTGGATTCCTTAGTTCTGTGGACATAGCATCTGAGGATTCTATGAACATCCAAAGTGTGAAGGAGATCCTCCCCGCTGTTTGAATGAACCGGGTAATGAACCAAGAGTTCAGCCATCTGATTTAAGGTGATTTAAGGTGAACTCTGAAACCACCTTGGGAAGAAACTTAAGATTAGCACACAGGACCAACCGATCCCTGTGAAAAATTAAGTAAGGCTCCTTATGTATCAGGGCCTGAAGCTCTGAAATCCTACTAGCAGAAGTAATGGCAACTAAAAATAGCGCTTTCCAGGAAAGGTTGCACATGTCACAGCTCATCGCTGGTTCAAAGGGAGAAAGCGTAAGCTTCAAATCCCAAGGTGGGGTGGGGTTACGAATGGGAAACTTGAGGTGAAGGATCCCTTTCAAAAAGGTCTTGGAGACCTCCAACTGAGCCACAGTTTTTCCTTCCATCCGCACGAGGCAGATTAATATGGCTGACAAGTGAACCTTAAGGGACAGATATGACAGACCCGAATCAGACAGGTGTAGGAGGTAATCCATAACCTGGGGGGCAGAGCAGATAAAGGGTCCCAACCTTTAGAAGTCATCCAAATGGAAAAACACTTCCATTTCATGGCATAGGTGGATCTGGTGAAGGGTTTCCTCGCTTCCACCAGGACCTGAGTGACTTTTTGGGAGACCCCGAAACGATCTCTAATCATGTCTGAAGGAGCCACACATGAAGGTGCAGGGTACTGAGTTCTGGGTGTACCAACCTGCCTTGATCCTGAGTCAACAGATCATGTCTGAGAGGTAAAGGAATTGGGGGTTCCACTGAGAACTGCTGCATTAGCAGAAACTAGATTTGCCTCTGCCAGACAGGAGCTATTGTTTGTCTGGATCAGCAGTGTTCCTCTCAATAAGATGGTCAGAAAGGCCTGAAGGGTGTAAAGAACTGCCCTCATCTCCAGAATATTGATGTGCAAGGACATCTCCATCTGGGACCATAAACCTTGGGTTCAGTGGTCCCCAAGGTGCGCTCTCCAACCCAGACAAGAAGTGTCTGTGGTGAGAGTCCAAAGAGGAGGGGAACTTAGAAAGGGAAGTCTCTTGGACAGATTCAGAGGGTTTAACCACCATAGTAGATCCCTCTTGACTGCACTGGAGACTAGAACAGGATGGTCCAGGTCATCCAAGTGCTGGTCCCATTGGACGCATAATGTCCACTGGGAAATCCACATATGCAACCTGGCTAAAGCAACTGTGGAGATAGAGGCTGCCATCAGGCCCAGCAAGTGTAGCAACACTGGCTGGAAGAGGTGTGGACGAGATCACCAGGGTGACCTGCTCTCGAAGAGTCTCTGCTCTGTTTGAGAGGAGAAAGGCTCTGGACTGGACCATGTCCAAAACCACCCCTATAACCTGAAGGTTCTAAGAGGGGGTTAAAGATGACTTGGGGAGATTGACTGTGATCCCTAGTCGGGAAAAAAGGTCAAGAGTAACCAAGAGGAAGACTTTCCCGGGATGGAGCTGTCAGCAGCCAGTTGTCCAGGTAGGGGAACACTGCTATATCCTGATGGCATAAGGCCGCTGCCACCACCGCTAGGCACTAGGTAAAAACCCTGGGTGCTGAGGAAAGGCTAAAGGTGAGGGCTGTAAACTGGAAGTGCTCCCCATGGAAACAAAACCGCAAGAAGCGGCAGAAGCCAGGGAAGATCAGAATATAGAGGTAAGCATCTGGCATGTCCAAGGCACAGAGCCAATGGTCCTGCTACAGAAGGGGCAGGAGGCTCTGAACAGTCAGCATGCGGAATCTCGTGTACTCTAAGAAGAGGTTCAGACTGCTGAGGTCCAGGATTGGTCTGAGGTCACCCGTCTTTTTTGGGACTGGGAAAAAGTGGGAGTAAAACCCCCTTTCTCTCTGAGACACAGGCACGGGTTCTATAGCTGCCTTTAGTTCCAGATTCCTGATCTCTTCCTCAATCAGAGGGGCTTGGTGCGGGGAGTAATGTGAGTGACCGGGAGGGCAGTCTGCGTGAAACTCCAGGAACTGCAGCATGTGCCCTTGAAATATGAATTGTAGGACCCATGCATCTGAGGTGATGCCCTCCCACTCCTGGACATGAAGAGCGAATCATACCCCCACTGGCTCCTCATTTTGAAGTGGAGAGGAGGGAAGACTGGGTGAGGTCAGGAGGCAGAGGGGCGAGGGGACAAAGGCCCTCCTGCCACTCTCTGGGATTTGGCGGCTGGTGGAGAGGAGAAAGAGGAGCCTGTGGCTTGTCTTTTGGGCTGCTTCTTTGTGGCCAGTTGCTTCCCTTGGCACTTAAACTGGTGCTGAAAGGGCTGCTTCTTTTGGGTGCCAGTCCTGTACATGGAACGGACTGATCTGAGGGCCTGGCCACTATCTTGGAGGCCCATAATTATATCTTTAGTATTCCCTCCAAAGAGGACCGATCCCCAAAAGGGAGCATCCTGAATGACTGCCTGCACATCTGTAGTCAATCCAGAAATGCGCAGCCAAGCATGTCTCCTGAGGCTGACTGTAGTAGCAGAGGTATGGGCCACCATGTCCACCGAGTCATAGGTGGCCCAAAGAGCATGTCTGCAGGAGATTTTGGACAGACAAAGATCTTTAGCAATCTCCTCTTTAAGATCCAAATCCTCCAGGGATGAGATCTTGGCTTCAAGTTTAGCCAAGGTGTCCTTTTGAAATTACACCATATGGGCCACATAATTCAGGGAGCACAAAGTGCACGTGGCAGAAGAGTAAATTTTCTTCCCGAGTTGCTACAACTGCCTGGACTCCTTGTCTGGGGGGATGTGCTCATGTGCTTGAGGTTAGCCGAGCGATCATGAGTGGCAGTAATGACAATGGAGTCTGCCTTGGGGTGGGAGTCCAGGAAGGGGACACCCTTAGAAGAGCAGTAGATCCTGCCTGCCTTCTTGGGGACAGCAGGAATGGACTGTGGCAGTTTCCAGATGGTGGTAGTAAGATCCTCATGCAGAGCTATCCAGTGAGGAACTGGTATGGGGGGCAGTTTCTAGATCTAAGTGCTCGGTTAAAATGCTTCCTCATGGGGTCCAGATTCTCAGTATTCCAACCACATGGAATGGTTGGATTATGCAGAGGAGCTCACTAAAAGAGGGGTCCTCCGGAGGAGACTTGGGATACTCTTTGCCCCTAGTGGGGGTGGATTAACTCATCTGAGGAAGAGTCTGACATATCGTGATCAGAGTCATGGGGCTTTTCACCTTCGGGACATTTGAAATCTGGGAGGGTGATGTCCTGAGGAGTAGCTCCCTACACATGCACTGTGAGAGAACTAGCCAGAGAAGAAGAGGGTGGGAGTACTGCCACCGGAATAGGAATAGGAAGACTAGCTGGGACCTTGCGTCCTTCCACCAAGCCTGGATGAGGGATTGAAAGTCAGGCTGAGGAGGTGGAGGAGGAGGGTTGGCTGGGGGTGTGTAATAATGAGACCCCAAACCTGGATAGTGAGGGGGGTATCCCTGATAGTAAGGGTATCCCTGTTGATACCCATGGAAATAGCCCTGGGAATAATGAGGTATCGATGGGCCTGACTGTGGAGGGAGGGATGCCTAATGTCTGGTTAAAATACAAGGACCGGACAGCAGGTCTTGGCCAAAAGGCCTGGATGGACCAGGATAAATACCCGATGGAGTAGTCAACGAAAGGGGAGTAAACGTTGGGACATCTGACAAAGGGTGAGCTGATGTCAGACCCAAAGAGGTCAGACCCTGCGTAAGAGGCCGAACGTTGGGCCCTGATGGAGGGAGCTGACATGAAAGATCCAACAGTGCTCCTGACATCAAAGGAGGAGCAGTAGGCGGAAGGTGATCAGACGACAGGGTAGCTGGCAAAGGAAAAGTATCCCGCAGGAGGATCTGAGGAACTACTGAAAGAGTGGGCAAAGAAAGAACCACTTCCAGGTGTCCGTCTTCCTTCTGTGTCCCAGACAGAGGCTGTGGGGCAGAGGAAACCACCAGGGGGAGGTGGAGAGGAAGTCTCCCGGCTGGGTAGGACCCGGGGGGGAGGGCTGACTGGAGGAAGCCAGCGTGCTCTGCTGGATGTCTGGTGTAACGGCATGAGCCCCTGATGGGAGAGCAATGCCCGAGCAGTCATCAGAGGCAACCGACTGACCAGGCAAAACAGCAACCGGATGGTGGAGGGTGGGACCCTCAAGCGACTTATTGATCAGTTGAGCAGACTACTTGCGGCTGTTGAATGGAGTTCGACCTACTGACCGCTGGTTGGGCCCCGGAGGAGCCACGATCTGACTTACCGGTATGGGCCAGGTGTTCGCCGGAGGAGCCAGCAGACAACTTACTGGTCAAAATAGGTTGAAAGACATTGGAGGCACTGGAGGTCATCCCCGATGCTGCCTGGGTCACAACGAGGGTGGGCGGTGGGGAGAGGGCCTTGCTGCTCAAAGGTTTGCTGGTTGAGGATCGGTCCCGGTCCTCTGAGTGCTCCTTTTCTCTGTACCTCTCCTTGTCTTTTTTCTTCTTCTGTTTGTCCGATGAAGGGGAAGACGTTGTGCCCAAATTTCTGCATCTCCTTTTCAAGGAAAGCCATCCTGGACTTAAGGAGATGGGCCTCCAGAGCCTGCCGTCATCATTTGTGGGTAACCTGGTTGAAGGGCTGGCAGTTGGGACAGGCCGTGGTGTAGTGGTCCAGGCCTAAACAGAAGAGGCAGAGATGATGGCAGTCCTTGTGTGGAATTTGCGCTTCACACTTGGTGCACTTCTTCTTTGCCTTTGGAGGTAGAGATGGAGAAGACATAAAGTGCCGAAAACGGACTGGTATATGATGAAAAATAAGAAAAAATGTTGATCGACAGAGCTGCCCTTTACCATAAGGTACTAGCGCAGGTCAACAGTGGGAAAGAACTGGTAGGTGAGCACTGGGACTGCCCACTATATAGGGTCATGCTGATGTCCGTCATGTGACATCGGGTGGGTGGTCCCCAGCCAGACACTGCTGGAAAAGTTTGCCATGCGGTCCTGACGTCAGGGGGTGTAGTCCTATATGTAATGACCTACTGCAGGAATCCTCTTGAAGTAAGATCAGATGTTACACATTTCTTTTTCCCACACTGGTACCAGCTCCCAGATATGTATGAAGCCCCGCAATCCGCAA
The DNA here is from genome assembly GCA_016271365.2 of Neoceratodus forsteri. Lineage (NCBI taxonomy): Eukaryota > Metazoa > Chordata > Ceratodontiformes > Ceratodontidae > Neoceratodus > Neoceratodus forsteri. Next base: position 413,739,019 of record CM057455.1, on the reverse strand, counting down.
TCTCACAGTATACCCTGTGTACCCAGATACCAAAGTCCTGGATTGTTGTGGGCCTGGTGGATGTTGCAGCCAGTGGAGTTGGCCGGCTTTAATTCAAAAGGAAAGGATTACCTTGAAAGACAATTTAACAAACACCACCTTGGCTTTAGAAGAAGTGCAGAGGGTTGCCCTGCTTTTGGCAGTGGAGTAGGTGTTGCCCTGCATTTGGCAGAAGAACAGGGATTGCCCTGCTTGTCGCAGACTGAACAATTCAGAATGAGGTAACCAGCCGGGTTACCTTGGCTAGATCTTGGATTTGCAATCCTGAAATATTCAGCACATATATATGGTTGTCACAACTAGTACATTTATACTTTAATACATCTCTAAGAAGGTGGAAAACTGTCATTTCCAGATATCATAAGCCAGTCTTTATTTGACTCTGAGGTCTCAGTCCCTTGATGTGGCAATGGGGCTATGGCTGACATCTCCACAGGACAGTCTTGACCAGATAGTGGACACAGGTCCATACACAGCACATTTATTTGATTTTTTTCTGGCACACTGGTGCTTCTCAGCACACTTCTGATACTACTAGGCTCATGCTGTTTGGGCTTTCGTGGGTCCCGCAGCAACCGCTACAATCTACAAAAACAGTTCCAGAACTCCACCTATGCTGGGCCAGACAGGGCAGCAGGGCATGGTGTGAACTGAAGAACTACTTATAGCGAACAGTCACTTTGAGCAAGGTGGCCCAGGTTGATTAATCTTGCTTTCTCTCACTTGAACAGTTACAGGGCGTGACCGCCCATAGTTACTTAGCTTGCTTTCTTGGCACTTGAACAGTTACAGGGGTATGATAGCCCATAGTTACTTAGCTTGCTTTCTCTCCCTTGCACCGGGGGGGGGGTACAAGGGTACTTACTCGGGTCCCTCACTGACGATCCCCACTATAGAAGGCTCCTGATGGTCTTCAGTCCTCTCACAACTGATGTTCTTTTCAGTGCTCTCACCGCTGCTTGATGCCATCTGGTTTCGGTCCACATCTTCCCCCGATGTGGAAGGGTGGCCTAGCACCTGAAGAACATTCTGGCAACCTCCAGACTAGCGGTTTCAAACTTAACTGATTTACTGTAAACTTAACTGCATTTAGCAAGAACCACCTCCAGGCTGGAGGGGTTAACTGGATGACCAGGCCCAGTTGCATGGCAGGGGGCCTGAGCCCTCACCCCGTGGGGGTCTCCTGCATGAATCTCTCTTGATCTCCCTCTCGAATCTAGCAAAATGCTGGAAAAAAACATGTCACTTATAGGGCCTTCCTGAGGCTCCTGATTGGCTGTGGTTTGTGGTTGCAGGGCCTCCGATTGGCTGCAGGATCTGCCAATCAGCAAAATGAACAATGCATGAACCTCACTCGATGCACTGTTTGTCTACTGTTTTGGTGCCTAGAATTAGGTCCCTGTAAGTCCCTATGAGCACTTGGTATTTACCCATGAGATTTGGTGAATGTTCCACAAGTCCTGGCTTTGTTACCTGGCTTTGGGATTGGCTCTGGTGACTTGCAATGGCTGCTTAACCCACTGTCCTTTGAGTAGAATAAGTACAGTCCCAAATTAAAGTTCTAGTGCAGCCAGGAATAATTGAATATTTGCCCCAATGCCCTACACTTAGCCCAGGCTGCGTACTTGCTTGCTGCTCAGAGAAAGGAATTTGCTCAGTCCTTTTTCTTGTCACTGCTACTGATGGTTTAGCTCCCTGACATACAGCAGCAGACAGGCTGTCATTTCTCTGAGTCCTAACATTTTGTCTGGTGTAGCCAGGAGCACAGCATTTATTTATTTAAACACTGTCCCCCTTTTACCACTTTCTCCCCAAACATACAGCAGTTAAAATATTTTTATCTAAACATTTCTTTTTCTTTTCAGCTGCAGCCAAGATACAGCTGACCCAAGGGCAGACAGGTCCTCATGAATATTCATCTGATTGGGGCTCCTGGCTCATGAATGTTAATGAGCCCTGATCAAAACTCCCTCGTAGATCTCCTCGAATTTTGAGGAGAGCGGTCTCTCAGTGGCCTGTCCATAGTCACCGGGTCCCACTTAGCTGATGGGGATCCCGGGACCGACGGAACACTCTTTGGTTTGACTGCAATCTCGAGCGGATGGAAATCAAAGGTGCCGCTCACACCTGTGCGATCCTCGCTGCCCTAGACACTCGAGCAGGTGATCTCGGTTTACTTTTTGAACCCCCAGTGGGCTAGATTTACTCTTCTGGGCTAGGGCTGGGGCACCAGGAGGCAGAAACAGTACCAGGGTGACAAAACAAATTTGCAGGCTAGTTTGGGAGGTGCCTGGGAGAAGAGGAGGAACAAGGGCTGCATGGTGCAGGTAAGCCCCCATTTGGCAGGGGGGTTACACCTATTTCACTGCTCTCACAGCTCTTATACCCTTAGGAAAATGATTTCATATTACTAGAAGTACCCAAATGCTGTACACTCTATGGTAATGCAGCAATTAGTCACACCATCCTGTCCACCTGGAATAAACTACAAGCCACACTAAAGCTCCCCGAATTGATCTCTGTAAACTTTTTTAAAACCTTGACCAACAAAGTGTTTAAGGAAACTTGTAATTGCCAAAATGGCTAGCATGCCTCCTTTACAGCAAAGTCACTGCTGTTACTTCAGGACTTGTACATTACATTATCTCTTTATTTTTTCCTTCTCTCCTCTTGCCCTGCCTGTTAGTATAAATTCAGATTTGTATAAATGTAGCTGCATTCCCACTGTCAGTGCCTAATGTTTGCCTGTCTCATTATTGTTTGAACCTGTTGTATGCCAATGTTGTACTGTATACTTATGTACCACATTATCCTACCAAGATCGTGCTCAATGGAGCTCTCCTGCAAATAAACTTGAACTTGAACATTGTAATGCTATGTGGGTATCTAGGCTCAGGAGTGGGCCTGGGTCCCTACATGTCAGGTAGTCTAGAGACAGAAGTGATGAGATAAATGGTGCCCTCTGCCTTGCCATGGGGAAGGCATCATGTTGCTCCTACAGAAACACAACTATGGACCAAGGAAAGAAGGATGCATGAGTCCCTGCTTTCTCCACAGGGATGTGCCATTGAACATGGCTGGATTATTGTGCTGTCGGCATTGTGTGTGGGGTTCTAGGAGTACTTGTCAACACTGCAGGTGATACCACAAGTCTGTCAAGCTCCTGGGACCAGACAGCAGAAAAAAAAAGTTTTAGTATGGACTGGATAATGGCTGTCACCTGGGACATGGCCTTCCCATCCACAGCTGAGTGCAATTCCACCCCCTCCCCCCATCATGCTGTGTAAGCAGAGCCTCACCATGGGGGTGGGAGCGATCTTGGGAGACGAAGTCATGATCTTACGTGTAGAAACTTCCAGGCTGGCATTATAATGGCATGAGATTACTGGCCAAAGTCCAGCCCCAGTCGCAAACAAAGCAGGATGATAGGTAGGGGCCCCAGGTACTAACCCTGCTGGGGGCTCTAAAACATGTGGCTGTCACTGCAAATGATACACCCTAACTTTAGACCTGTATTTGTCTGTTTTAAAACCTGCTTTGCATCTAAGCTGGGACTCCTGGAAAAGTTCATACTGTGCAATAGTGTTCTAACTAGTTCACTAACAAGTGCAGTATTATCAGTGTAAACGTTATCTTGGTATGAATTCCTCTTCAGCTTTATGAAACTGGCACACTGATGTTAAAGGTAACAACTAACAATTTCACTGTGATTTTTTTAATAGGCAGTCCACGTAGCGATATTCTACTCAGCACCTCAACGGCTGGATGTGTATGTGAATAAATCACTGGTGGCACCTACTAATGCAGAATGGAATAACTTGCACACAGACTATACCTTAAAGGCTCCTACATATTCAGGTGAATGAAGGCAAATATTTGATGTAAATACAACCTTTACAAAACAACCGTTGAGTGAAGCACTGGATTTCCTGCATCTCAAATGAAACAATTAGCAGCACAGGGCCTCAGAAAGACTTGTTAACTAATGCTCCAGGGGCCAGCTAGTCACCACTTCAGCATATACTTGCTGGTTGGCCATGTACATTTTCAAACCATCCTTCTGAAAAAGAAAACTGTTTTGTGTCTCCGGGGAATTTATCACAATTTCACAATTAATAATTACTGAAAATGCTGCTCATGCCCCTGGAAGTTTTGGTCAGGTTAATTTACACAGGTAGCCAAACTGAATAGCTGGCTCTAAAGCCTATACATTGTTTAGGAGTGAAGACGCATGATATATCAATTTATAATCCCAGATAACACCAATCAAGTCTACAACCTGAGCAAGGGGCCCAATACAAAGTCACTATTTTGTGGTTCAGAGAGGATGGAATGACTGCTGTGCACCACTGTTCACAGCTGCACCCCACTGTGCATTACAGTGCGGTCACAAGGCTTTCCCTAACTAGCATAGTGATGGAATAGGGAAAAGGGCAGGGGCATTTAGGCAGATGAGGGTGCTAGCATGCTTATGATTCACTGAGTTATGCCTAACTGCTCATCAGCAGCCGCACCTTCAGCCATAAGACACAGTGCCTCACATCCCTGGTGCAACTGTTAAAGCAGTTCTACAGCAGGGTACTGGCTTATGGACTGAAACAAGCATTCTGGCGGGGAAGGGTTTAGGAATTGCAAATTTTCCTCTGAACTGCTACATAAAAGGGTACAGAACTAGGGTGGGAGGGATCAACTGAATGCCAGGGAATACTACATGGCTGGGGCTAGGGAGGGGTCCACTGGGCGACCACAGTTGGATGGGCAATTGCTGATGAATATATCGCACCTTTAACCCACAGGCAGGAAATCATGTGATAGGTGAAGTGGTAAGGTGGGGAAGACAATAGTGGTAGACTTGTGGGTCTGAGTTATCTGCATATCACAGCTCCATATGAATGGCATATTGCCAGGAACATACCCTTGTGCCAGTCCTGTCCTGTCAGACTCCACTGTTAGGTGGTGAAAACCCCTATTTATACCACTTAATATCTGGAATATGCAATGTGCATAACGGTGCTGAGTGAAACTGTCATAAAGAGAACTCCAAACCTTGTCCACAGTCTACAGGCTTTGTGTTTAAGCAGATCATGTGATGGTGTGATGAGAAGTGTTTTTCGCAGCAACATTGCACCATGGCACTTTTTTACTGTGTATAGGGCCCCTGCTGTTCTTCAACGGTGTTCTATCTCACCAGTTAATGACAGTGATCGGAACTATCTCTGTTGAAACTAGGGATGTACATGAGGTTTAGTACTCAGTTTAATTTCCATATTCAGTTTCAGGTGCCTAATGTTTGAAAAAGCAGGTTTAGACAAGAACCTGACAGTAAGCAAGGGTTGCCATAGAAGGACATTTGCAATAAAACAAATTTCCTAAGAAAAACACAGTTACACATACTCCACTAATGCAAAGCATCATGGGAAGTATATGAAAATCTCTATGAAGGAACTAAGGTTATTTGGACTTTAAGCTGGACGGAATGGTACAAAAAGACACAAAAAACCTGCAAAAGCTGAAAACAGCAAACACAGACAGTGCATCTGTTCTTGTTGTGACTCACGAGTGTACCACCCCTATATCCTGGCCCAGGGGAAGGGGGAACCACCCATATGATCTCAGTGGTTTAAATCACAGTGAGCCCACAATGGGAAAACAGTTTTAAGGACAAGAACCTCTGTGCAACTGTGCTGAAGCAAGGGTTACCCTAGAAGGGCATCAGCAATAAAGCCAAGCTTCAAAGAAATACACAGGGAGGCAGTGTAGTGTAGTGGTGAAGAGCACTGTGCTCCAAACCTGGAGAACTGGGTTTGAAGCCCATAGCCACCACTTGCTTGCTGTGTGACCATGAGCAAGTCACTTAACATTCATGTGCTCTCAGGACACACCTGGAAACAAGCCTCAGCTCAGTATATCTTTCCCGGCCAAAAATTGTTAAAACAAAAAAAACATACCCCACTAATGCAAACATCACGGGAAATATTTGCAAATCACCATGAAGGAACTATAGCTGACTCAACTTGAAGCAGGACTGAATGGTACCAGTAGGCCCAAACATGCATCTGCGTCTGCTGTTTTCAGTCATTGCAGATTGTGAGGTCTTTGGGTGCCATTCAATCCAGCTTAAAGCAGACTAGTATTTTTTTACAGTGACATCTCCTTCCTTACAATTTGGCAAATACCTCATTTTATTACGTATTCTTGCGCTATACAAAAAGCATTGCAAAAATCTAAGCTAAACTGTGTGTATTTTAACAATACACCACACCTGAGCATACCTCTCAACCTTTTATCACCCAAATGTGTGACAAGATGTGTGACAAGAGGATAAAATGTGTGACACATCATCAAACATGACATTGCAAGCTCAGAATACTGTAGAAATTAGTGCACTAATGTTAATGTTTACTGACAACCTGGCATCTTATATTACTATATATTTCTGCTTACAAGTGTCAGTGCAGGCAGTATGGGATGTCACCTTCTCAATGTGGGACAGAGGGTTTCTGAGAGATAAAATGAGTGACGTACCTCGTAATGTGTGCGACAGTTGAGTGGTATGCACCCGTGCTATGGTAGTTCAAGTCATAAAACCTTATTTCATTAAGTCACCATCCCATTATTTGTTACGGTCAGTATGACCGTTATTGCAATATGGGGGACTATTTCTCTGACTGGATAACTTGACTCCATTATGCTTTCAATCTAGCTCCCTTATCTGCTAAGAATATATTTCTACGGGTACTTGTAGCAGCAGGTTTTTACAGTATATTGACAAGCTGACCCCAAAAAAGGAGAAACTTGCTTCAAGTGTAAGGGAATTTTGATACATAGAGCAACTTTCTTTCATTATAAACCTGTAACTGTAAGCCTTCATTTATGCACCCCTTAAAGGGACACTGTCAACCCTTTTTATGTCATATTTATTTCTGGTTCAACCCTTACAGTTTATGGGTGCTTACCATCTCTAAAATGCATTGACATTGCTGGTTGTTTTATCTGCTATCTTTGCTGAACTGAATAGCATGCTAATGGCGTAATTATTCCTAACTTTGTTTTATGTCAAATTATTGATTTGATCTTATTGCATACTTCCTTAAGATTAGGATCACTCCAAACAATGCAGCCACTCCTGATGTAGTAGTCCCCTCTCCTCCCACTGCACCATGAATGACTAGACAGTGTTGGGTCTGTTCTCACTTCCCAAGTCCAGGAAAGATGCAGTGGGAGTTGAACTTGGACCGTAAACAAACAAGTTTTTGTGTGGTAATACTAGACAGTGGGCTGTCTGTTTTTCACTTTTCAAAAGAAAAAAGGAATCCGAATTAAGCTACCAGTTACATCAGCAATCTCAGCCCGTGACAGACATCATTCGGGTCAATGTGTCAGGGCCTTTAGTCTGAGTTCTTTATCTGGAGTTTGTTGCTGACATTAAACAGTTGTCAGCTTGCATCCTCTGTTTGTTTACTGCCATCGGCTCCAGTATACTTCTCGAGTTCTGGCACTTCCATTCTACATCAATGATCCAGACAACCACTTGCTCAGTGGTGCACGTGAGCAGTGGGGAAAGAGGTGTGGGAGAGCCAACACTAAAAAATGAAATTCACTTTAGCAGCACTAACAGCAAGTACATGATGTTTGGCAAAAAATTCAGAAAAACATTTATTTTCAACAAACTGACGTATCAGCAAAGTTTGTAAAGTTGTGCAAACACATGTTGTGTAAAAGGGGCTAGCTCTGTGAGCTACAACAGTCAAAGACTCACAAAGTGCAACATCAGACAAGTGCAGAACATGTTGTTTATTTATTTGTTTATTTATTTATTTAAAGATTGGTAGCCAGGAAAGGCACTCTGAGCCAAGGCTCATTTTTAGGTGTGACCCAGGAAGTTGGGGATCAGGGTAACAACATTAATTCACATGATTGCTATAACAAATATGACACAATTGTTTGGCAAAAATAAGGTAAGATACAACAAGTCATGACAAGCATATACAATTATCTCATAGAGATAAAAATACAGAGTGGAAACCATATGATAAGCAATATAACTTGAAAGAGAAAGACAGTAGGTAGCAAAGTGGCAATGGAAGGTGAAAAGGAGAAAGGCAGACAACCAAGTAAATAAATCAAGAAGAGAAAGGTTAGTTTGGATTTGAGGAGAGGGTTTAGAAACAAATGAGCTTATCTATGCCAGTCTTCACCAGTCATCACTGGTGGGTTCTGTTCAGAGGAGCAGGACACTGCAGGAGCATTTTTTTTTTTTGTAAAGGGGGAGGAGTTGGTGCTGTGGACGTCACCCTCGAGGCCGACACACTGTGTGGTGGTCATGGGTTGGCCAGTAACCGACGTAGACTCCTCCTCCATCCCAGTTCTGCTTCTCCCACCATCAAGTGGGCACGACCTTGTGAAGAGCGCGTTTTCTGGTACTGCGACATTGGGTCTAGTCCATTGAACTGTCTTCGCTGTCCTAGTTCTGCAGGAGCTGTTCCGTTCTCGTCGCCGTCGACTCAGATGAAGATCTTTTCATAGTTTTCTTCAGCGCAGAGACAATTTTGCTGTTTTATTATTTATTTTCCTTCCGATCATGTCTCGTCCCAGGGGCAAGAAAAAGAAATCAGACATTTGGGGTCCCCTGTCCCAGACGCCTAGGTTCACCCTTCTGTCCTATCGACTGGCATTGTCTCTTCTGTTTATGTCCTTTCCTTTTCCTATCTCTCAGGCTCCCTTGCCCCACACTCCTTCTTTCTCTTTTACTAACTACATAGATACATAGATACATAGACAGTGTCGGCAGATAAGGGCCTATGGCCCACCCAGTCTGCCCATTTGAGCTTGTAAGTTCAGTTTGTTTTCTTAGAAGTCTGTTGCCCCTTACCCCTGACCTCTAGAATTCCTTTATGTCTATCCCATGCATTCTTAAATCCCGTGATTGTTTCAGCCCCCACTACTTCCTCTGGCAGGGTGTTCCACTTGTCCACCACCCGTTCTGTGAAGAAATTCTTTCTCATGTTTCCTCTGAATCGTCCTACCTCCAACTTCATCCCATGCCCTCTAGTTCTGGAACATCTTTTTCGCTTAAAAATAGTGTTTTCCGGCACCCTGTTCCTCCCTGTAAGATACTTGCATGTCTCAATCATATCCCCTCTCTCCCTCCTCTCCTCCAGGGAGTACATGTTCAGTTCCTTCAACCTGTCTTCATAGGACTTGTGATGCAATCCATGCACCATCTTTGTTGCCCTCCTCTGAACCTTCCCTACACTCTCTGGCATGCAGAACTGGGATAGAGGAGGAGTCAGCATTGGTTACTGACCAACCTGCGAGCGCCACGCAGTGCGTTGTCCTTTAGTGCGGCACCACCTACATTACCGACTCCTTTCTCTTTACAAAAAAGAAAATGCTCCCGCAGGATCCTGCTCCCCTGGCCAGAACCCACCAGTGATGAATGGTGAAGATACATAGAAAGATCAAGAGTTATGGTAGGTATGTAATTTTCATTTATTGTAACATTAAAGGTTCATGTGCAGCAGCAGGAGGTTACTAGGGAAGGCATGAGGGAATGTTTTAAGGCAGGGAATGAGGGGAAAAGGTGACTTGAAGCAGGTAATTTGTTCCATAGGGAGGGGAGACAGAAGGAGAAAGCTTGTTGGCCTGCGAAGGTGCTGACTTGGTGAAGGAGAAATGTATGCAAGGTACAGGAGTGGAGGGGACAGGAGGAGGGGGTGGCAAGAGAGAGGAGAGGTAGGAAGGGAGGGAGCTGAACCAGCATTTAGATGTCAAAGTAAGGATGTAAGCCAATCTTCTCTGGTGAAGGGACAGGAGGGAGAGGTTAGAGTACAAGGTGCAGTGGTGAAACATAGAAGCATAGACTTCGACGGCAGATAAGGACCGCTTGGCCTCCCTAATCTGCCCATTTCCCTACCTACAGGATAAGCTGCATATCCTAGTTAACCAATAGCCTATTTCTTCCTACCCCCCACAAGAATTGCCTTCTATCTGTCCCATGCATTCTTGAATTCTCCTACAGTTTTGGACCCCACAACCTCCTCAGGAAGGCAGTTCCATTTGCCCACCACCCTCTCTGTGAAAAAATACTTCCACACATTGCCCCTGAGCTGTCCCCTCTCTATCTTCAAATTGTGTCCCCTTGTTCTTGCACATCTCTTTTTCTGAAAGATGCTACCATCTTGGACTTTGTTTATTCCACTGAGGTACTTAAAATTTTCTGTCATGTCCCCCTCTCCCTCCTTTCTTCAAGGGTATACATATTAAGCTAATTTAGTCTCTCCTTGTATGGCTTCTCTTGCAGACCCTGCACCATTTTAGTTGCCCTCCTCTGGACTGCCTCCATCCTGTCTATGTCCTTGTGGAGATGGGATCTCCAGAACTGGACGCAGTACTTCAGGTGGGGTTTCACCAACTGTCTGTACAGAGGGATAACAGTATAGCCTGTGGGCTAGCAGTGTAGCCTAGAGGTTAGAGGAACGAGGTGTGAATGAGCTTGATACATCCAGTAGACCAGACCTGAGCTTTGATTCTACCAACCTCCAGTTGCATACTGTGTGACTCTGAGCAAGTCACTTAACCGCCCAGTGCTCCCAGGTTGCCCCTGAAAACAGACAGTTGTGCCTAGTAGGCCTTACCCAGTTACCAATGACTAAAATAAAATATAAAAAAATAAAAAAAAACAACTTCCTGTTTTCTGCTGGTGATGTCTCTCCCTATACATCCCAGTATCCCCCCAGCCCTCCCTACTGCCTTCTCACATTGCTTGCTGACCTTAAGGTCATCTGACATTTTTAACCCCAGGTCCCTTTCCATTTCTGTTGTTATTACACACCCCCATTTTGTAATCTTCCCGGATTGTTGTTTCCTAGGTGCATTATTTTGCACTTCTTTGCACTGAATCCAAGCTGCCATACTTCTGACCGTTCCTCGAACCTAGTCAAGTCCCTTCTCATCCTTTCCATGCCTCGCTGTGTATCAACCCTGTTGCAGATCTTTGTATCATCTGCAAAGAGGCATACTTTTCCTTCTAGTCCCTCTGCAATGTCACTTATACAGACATTAAAAAGGACTGGACCCAGTACTGAACCCTGTGGTACCCCACTAGTAACCCCTCTTTCTTCAGAGTGGACTCCATTTACAATTACCTTCTGTGTCCTGTTGTACAGCCAATGTTTTGCCCAGGCTACCACCCTGGAACCCACTCCCAGGCTGGTTAATTTGATTATTAATCTTTTGTGTCGGACCGTGTCAAATGCCTTTGCTAAAGTCTAGGTAGGCCATGTCCACAGCCCCTCCCTGGTCTACTATTTTGGTCACCCAATCAAAAAACCAATTAACTTCACCTGACATGACCTTCCCACTGTGAACCCATGCTGCCTTGGGTCCTGTGCCCCACTGGCCTCTAGGTACACAACAATTCTTTCCTTCAGAAGTGATTCCATCACTTTCCCTACCACAGAGGTCAAACTGACAGGTCTGTAGTTTCCTGCCTCTGTTTTGCTCCCACTTTTGTGAACGGGAATCACATCCACCTTCTTCCAGTCCTCAGGTACCACACCATCCTCCCGTTATTTGTTAAAGAGGGTAGTCAGTGGTGTCACTAGTTCTCCCCTTAATTATTTTAGAATTCTGGGGTGAATTCTGTCAGGCCCCGTTGCTTTGTCCACCTTCAGATTTAGGAATTCTTTCAGAACACTTTCTTCTGTGAAAGGACTGGGATCAACTCCCCTATCCAGAGAGCTTCTATTAATTGGATTAGGCACCTCCCCCTCCTTCACTTTTGTGAATACTGAGCAAAAGTATTTGTTCAGTATCCCTGCTTTTTCACTGTCCCTCTCTGCCCACCCACCATCCTTTCTATTCAGCCTCACTATCCCTTCCATTGTCTTTCTATGCTCCCTGATGTACCTATAAAAGGTTTTATCCCCCTTCTTAACTGAGTTGGCTATCTTTTCCTCAGTTTGGGCCTTTGCTATTCTGACTGCTTTCCCTGTTTCCTTTTGCTTTAACTGGTACAGATCTCTGTCCTACTTCATCTGTGTTTTCTCATACTTCCTATATGCTATCTTTTTCCCCCTAACCTTCCCCACCACCTCTTTTGAAAACCATAGTGGCTTTTTCTTTCATTTTGATTTGTTTATTTGCTTTACATAAAGGCTTGTTGCCTCTGTGATGGCAGTTTTGATATTTTCCCATTGCTGTTCGACCCCTTCTTCTAGCCTGTTTGTTAGTGCTTTTCTAAGACACGCTTCCATCTTGCCAGAGTCAGTCCTCCTGAAGTCCAGTACCCTCACTTTTGTATGGCTTGACTCTGTAGCTGAGTTTTATCATGAACCGCAGTATTTGGTGGTCACTTGTTCTAAGATGGCTACCCACTTTTAGATCTAAGATCCTCTCACTGTCCCCATTTGAGAGTACGGGGTCTAACATTGCTCCCTCATGAGTCGGTTCCAAAACTAGCTGTCTGAGGCATGCCCCTTGTAGGTCATTGAGAATGGCCCTGCTCTTGGATGTGGCTGCAGCAAAGGTGCTCCAGTTAACATCTGGCATATTCAGGTCCCCCATCAACAGTATCTCCCCTTTCTCTGCCATCCTAAGGATGCCTTCTATCATATCCATGTCCATTCCCTTTCCCTGACATGGGGGTCTGTATACAACCCCTGTGGTGAGTAAGTTGAGGGGAGTTTGAGGCAAAGCACAAGAAGGCATTGAAGATGATGTCCAGCTTGGTGAGTGAGGAGGCAGGTACAGAGCAGTGGATAAAGTCTTCATAGTCAAATACAGGAAGGGTCTATTTAATTATTAAGCCATGGTGGACTGGGAGGGAGAGGCTATTGTTGTTCCTGTAGAGCAGACTCTTAGAATGTATGTCGTTTAGATCAGAAGAAAAATCTAAGGATGGGTTAAGCCAGACATCTAGGTATTTGTAGCAGAGTACAAGTGAAGGTGGTACCTGTGAGCATAGTGAATATAGGAGGGGAAGATAGTCTGGCCAGTTTGTACCTTGAGCCAAAGGTCATGACTACTGTTTTTTAGTATTAATTTTAAGGCGGTGATTGTAGAGCCAGTTAATTGCTGCATGGAAATCATGTTGAAGGGGGATTTGGAGAATTGGATACAGTGGGTCTGGACAGGTAAATGACAGTGCCATCAGTATACATGTGAATCTGGGAGTTTGAGTAAAATGAGGGGAGATCATTTAGAGGGGAGATATAAAGAGGGAAAAGAAGTTGTGTCCAAGAATGGAGCACACTGGGGAACACCAGACTGGGAAGGGGGGAAGAGTGGACATTACTGACTTGCACTGATTGCACCCTATTAGTAAGGTAAGACTTAAACCATCTAACTGCTGGAGTTGACAGACCAGCAGCACTTACTCTGTTTAAGAGATGGGCGTGGGAGACAGAGTCAAAAGTTTTAGCAAGGTGGATGAAAATAGCTGAGGTAAAGTGACCTTGGTGTGTAGCTGAGAGGATGGAGTCAGTGAAGCGTAGTAAGGAAGAAGTAATAGAATGGGATGCTCTAAATCCAAGCAGATTGGAAAGGGGAAAGGGTATGTAAGAAAGTCATTTGGTCTTTTGTGGACAATGGATTCTTGGAGTTTGGCTAGAGATAGGAGTAGAGACATCGGTTGATAGTTACCTGGGGAGGATGTAGTTCCCAGTAATCTGCCTGTGGAGGACCAGACCCCCCCCCGAGGGTTCCTCCAGCAGATCACAGCCTGACCAGACCACCCCCTGGAGAAGAAAACCCAGACACTAGGGGCCAGTCCCAGGAGAAAAAGTGGCTGAGGTCTCCTTCACAGACCCATTCCCGCCTCACTAAGGGTGCTCAGGCTGATGAAGCACAAAGAGAAGCGGCCAAGGTCTGTATCGCAGACCCCTTCCCACTCACCAAGCATACACAGGTCTAAAAAGCACCACAGAAGGTTGGATTCCCCTTCCTTTGAAGAATCTTATTCTTCCTCTTATGGTCCTCCAGGTCAAGCTCTCCTTTCAGCATCCCTTGACCTGATCCAAGGGATTTGCCTAGGTCCCCCCCCAGACCCAACATTTATGGATATAATGAGGCATATCCAAGATAACATGGAGTAGGGCACTGAAGATCTAGATCCAGAGAGGCACCGCCTTGCCAAGTATCTATAACAGAAGGACTCCAAACCAGTGGTGGTTCCACCACTGGTCGATATGTTCCAAGATGTGACCAAGACTGCTTGGAAGCACCCCTTCACTTCTTCAGCAGTACCTAAAAAGGCAGATCACCTCTATCAGGATCCCTTAGAAGACCCTTATCTGGCCAACCAGCCCATTGCAGATTTGCTAGTGATCATGGCTACACCATGACAGATCACAAAGCCTGCAGCATTTGAGCTCTCAGCCTCTGAACTGGGAGTTGAAACAGCTCAATTCCATGGGAAGGATGATTTATACCTCAGCCACATGTTCCATCTGCTCATTAAACTTCTTGACCCACACAGTCCATTTTCAAAATGCCCTGTGGGAATAATGCCTGGATCTGGTCAAGAACCTTCTGGAGGGAGACCAAAATTAAGAACTTTCTAAACTGCTTCAGATGTGGGCACAATAGCGCTCAGAGCAGAATATGACTCTGCGGATTCAGCCGCAAGAAGAGCAGCTGCAGACGTGTGTCTATGACAGCACACATGGTTAAGAGTCTCAGGCTTAACACTGAGGGGCATCTAGATGTCCCTTTCAGGGGCTCAGTTCATTTCAGGGAGGAGTCTGAAAAGATAACAAAACTGCAGGACGCCAGCAAGGCAGCACGTTCAGTACAAGCCATGTATAGGCCAAAGACAAGCCATTTTGGAGGCAGTAGAACCATTTTCATGGGAAACAGGGACAGCAGCCTCAATTCAGACAACAGCAGAGAGGAGGCTTTAGCCGTAAGGGTCCCTCTCATGCTGCAGGAGGAGCAAGTGCCAGAAACACAAAATCTCCTCAGGCAAACCTCCCCTCTCCCTCAACTGCCTGACTCACTGCTGAATCCTTTCCTCCCTCCAGCCCCAGGGGAAGAGGCAGTCAGGGGTCATTTCTCCAAACACCTATCAGGATGGCAACTGATTACCCCTGACCAATGGGTTCTCCAGCTCGTTCAAAGAGGACAGTCTATAGAATTCACCAGGCAACCACCGTCCGGGCCACCACTTCTCTCCTGGTACTCAACACAACATGTCACACTGATCCGAGAGGAGATACAGGCTCTTATAGTAAAGGAGGCCATAGAGCCAGTTCTGTGGATCCAGAGAGTGCAGGGGTACTATTCCCACTTTTTCTTACCACCCAAAAAGTCATCGGATTTACACGCAATACAGGACCTAAGTGATCCGAACACTTTTGTGGTGTACAAACACTTTAGAATGGTCACCCTACCAGGCCTGATCCCGATGTTACACCAAGGAGCGTGGCTCACATCTCTGGATATACAAGATGCATAGCTCCACATCCCCATCGCAAGGCACCACAAAAGATATCTGTGATTCGAGTTCCAGGGTCAACACTTCCAGTTCCGAGCACTACCCTTCAGGCTGTCATCAGCCCTGAGGGTTTTCACCAAATGCCTGGTAGAGTTAGCAGTGACCCTCAGAAGAAAAGGCCACTACATCTTTCCTTATCTGGATGATTGGCTCTTGACTGCATCATCCAAGGAAGACTTACATCAGGTCCTACAGGACACCTTCTCCATATTTGAAAACCTAGGTGTCACAATCAGCCTCCAGAAGTTGACCACCATACCTTGCCAAAGTTTGTAGTTCATTGGAGCTGTGCTGGGCACAATGATGGGGAAGGCCTTCCTGCCTGATGACATGGCAGAACACCTTAGAAATCTAACAAGACATGTCCTAGAGCAGAGACAGGTTTCGGCACAGACCATGTTGCGCCTTTTAGGTCATATGGCTGTCACAATAGCCACGGTTCCCATGTCATGCCTACATATGTGGACCATTCAATGGACCCTCAAAGTCCAGTGGGACCAATGCAGAGATGACCTTGACGGAAGGGTTTTAGTCCCCAATTCCATTTACCGAGTGTTGCATTGGTGGCTATTTCAAGAACATCATGCAGCAGGGGTCCCCTTTCAGTCACCTACTCCAGAAAGGATTCTAATGACAGATGCCTCAGGATCAGGCATGGGCACCCATATGGGTGACAACAGGACTCAAGGTCAATGGTCTGGAATGGAGGGTTCCCTACACATAAATGTCCTGGAGATAAGGGCAGTTCTTTATGCCCGGCAGGCACTGTGGACAGTATTTCCCCTAGGCATCTTCAAATCCAGACAGACAATATGCCAGTAGTGTTCTACATCAACAAACAAGGGGGCAACCAGTCATACCAGATATTTCAAGAGGTGATGAGGGTGTGGTATTGGGCAATAGAACACCACATCACCCTGTCTGCGGTTCACAGGCCAGGGTGGCAGAACACACTAGCAGATCTCCTCAGCAGATCCACATCCAACGTGCATGAATGGGGACTTCTGCAACAGTTTGCAGAAATGCTATTCGCAAAATGGGAAATGCCCAGACTAGATCCATTTGCCTCCCCATGCAACACAAAACTGCCCAGTTTCTATTCGCTAGATACAGGGTCTGGTGTTTTCTGGTGAGATGCATTGTCCTTCTCCTGGACATGCAGATTCCTCTATGCCTTCTCTCTTTTCCCATTGATCCGGAGTCCTGCTCAAATTGCAGGATGAAGGAGCAATCATAATTCTGGTGGCCCCATTTTGGCCCAGACAGATATGGTTCCCTTTATGCCAACAACTAGTGAGCAAGCCACCTTTTCCTCTTCCCCTTCCCCTCAGCTCACACTTACTGTCACAGAATAATGGCTTACTGGTTCACCCAAACTTGCGAACCCTACACCTGCATACCTGGCTCCTGAAGACTTAATGATCTCTCACTATGGAGTTTTAGACAGAGTGGCCAATGTTCTAGTAGTGGCGAAAACAACTTCCACTAGGGCAACAAACGCCATGAAATGACACAGGTTTTGTCTTTGGTCCTCAGCTCATGCCCTGGACCCCCTGACTTGCCCAGTGAAATCGGTACTAGCATACCTTCTTTCTTTGTCAGATTCAGGGTTAAGTTATTCCTCCATAAAGGTGCATCTTTTGGCACTATAGACTTATCATGTTCCCTTCTGGGATAAATATTTGGCCCAGCTGGACTTGTCACGCACTTTCTTGTGCGACATCCTGCTTTTAAAACCTCCCATTAGGGACCCAATCCCTCCCTGGGATCTGCTATTTGTTTTGGAGAAGATGACACTACCACCTTTCGAATCAGCAATACCCAGGTCGCACCGGGAGACGAGCATCTTGTTGTTCAGAGTGCCTTTCCTGGAGAAACTATTTAAAAAATAAATAAATAAATAATCCCGACTTAACCAGGGGGTCTGAATCACAGTTCCTGCAGGTTCCACGTTGTTGTACCTCACAAGGTCAAAGATCTTTTGCCTACAGGGCACCCAGCTGTCTAAATGGTCTAAACAGTTACATCTCCTCCACTCCTACCCTTGGTGCATTTAAATTAAGGCTCTGCCTCTCTCTCTCACTGCTTCTAGCTCCTGTGACTGCCTCCACTAGCTGACCCCATGAATATTTACCTAACCTTATGCAGTTCTCTCTCCTATTAGCACTTGGTTACCCTTAGCATGCACTTCCCCATGTTATGTCTACAACAATGCCTCTCGCAGCGCTCCTCCTTTATAGCTCTCCGCCCTCCTCTACTCTTCCTCTCTCTTGTCCCCTATCCTTTCTACACCTCATCTGCAATCTCCTTGTAACCTTGCCTCCAAAACTTGTTTTGTTTCTCTGATGCTTTGTAACTCTGTTTAGCGTACACTTTTGTAACCTTGTCCTATGTATTGAATTTGTAATCTGACTTACATGTCTCATGTTTTGAGTTGTAACCTGACGTGGAACCTTTGTAAAAGAGCCCTGGCTCAAAGGTAGTGTAATCCTAGACCTAATAAATAAATAAACAGTTACGTAAGAATTTACCGTAACAGCTGATCTTCGAGAATAGCTCTTGTAGCAGGTACATTCCCACCCACCTTCCCCTCAGGAGGTCAGATGCATTACTTACTATCTTTTGCTCTTCCTTTGGAAGTGGATCCTCGGGCTCTCATCAGAATCACATCTCTCTGCCGGAGTATCTGGTGGGAGAACTTAGGGATGCTGGGGGGCAGCCCCTTTTATGATACAGGGAATGTGGGGGCTGATGTCGGGGTGGTCCCCCACTGGATGTAGCTAGCTAGAAGTTTTCCTTGGGGGTCCGGCTGCCTGATGACTTCAGTCCTAATGGTGCAACTTGCTGCAAGAGCTGTTCTTGAAGATCTACTATTATGGTAAGTTGTTCCGTAACTGTTCTTTTTGACTATGTGACTTCATGGTTTCAGAACCATGGGCACTGTACTGATAAGTTCCTGCTAACATTTCTGAAACCTTGAAGCCACAGAAAAACTTGTTGCCATATTGGTCCTTGTAACACAAGAGACCAAGAGTTGTTACAAAAGAACACAGGTGCTTTTAGCTTTTGGATTACACAGAATCCTTTGTCAGAAAACACTGGCAGTTGTTTTAGAAGGATGACACAGAATCCTTCGTCAGAAAACATTGGAAGTTGTTTTAATGGAACGTACTTTCTCAAAACTCAGATCATACAAAAAAAAAAAAAAGATGAAAAGTTGTTAAGGACTCCATTGGTTAAAACTGCATTAAAAAAAATACAAGACAGCATGAAGTTCAAGCAAAAGAAAATTATATCAAGGTCAAATGACACTGACTTGAAAGTTCACTCCCTGAGAAAGCTATAATGCAACTGCAGTTTCATATTAAAACCCTCTGTGTGTGTCTGTGCTAGCATTAATAGATGACAATGATTAAAATCCACAAGGAAAATATATAGTAAATAATGTTAAAAGTCTTACAAATATGAAAATATCTGTGTGTTAAGTAAAAAATAGGTTAGAAGACAACCTGCCCTAGTATTGATTAAGCATTCACCAGCCGTTTCACACAGTGGTGTCAATCAGATTTTACAGTGTACTGTTCAGATGCATTTTTCTTAAACTCTGTATACAATAACTCAATATTACTTATGAATAGTCTAACTTATACTGTCTTAAACATGATATATCAGCAATTCTGTAACAGTGACTAGCGTATGTGTATATTCAAAATCCAAACCTAACACATACCCCCTTATACTTGAGATACTGCTATCCTAATATTTTCCATGTATCAACATGTGTCCATATGTACCTAATCTGCTATTGTATTAAATAACAGTTAAGGATGGGCGAAAGTGCAGTTTTTTCCCTAGGTGGAACTTCTGTGGAAATCAGGGAACATTCAGTTTCCTCTTGTGGTGGAGGGAAAAACATCTGTGAAAGGATATCCCATGATGATGGTGACTGGGATTGGGTGGCTGCTTAAAGGGTGACTCAATTGCGATGCTGTGGACGGGGCTATTGGGGAAGCTGGGTGACCCGATGGGGGGGGTGGGCAAAATAGCGACCGGATGTCGTTTTATGTCTACACGTGAGGTTGGGGGAGCGAGCATGCCAAGCGTGGGCTGGGAGGGGACGGAGGAGCTGTAGGGGGTGGCACTGCGTTGAGCTGCTGAGCAGCATCGGGGATTGGTCCATGGTTGCGGCAGGTATGGTGCCGGGTTCGGGTCTGGGCATGGTTGCCTTTTGTTGCACCTGGCCTGAGTTTTTTTATTTACCTCGAGTTGCACCCCCCCCCGACATGCACCACCCCTGGAGTTGAGAATCTTTAAGTAGAGGGTGCGGAGGGCACAACCCCGGCATAAATAATAAAAATCCAAGTCCCTGGTGCTGTGTTGTTGTGTGCAGGGGAGTCCATCGCCCCAAAAAAACTTTTGTCGATGTGACTGCACCCTAACGGCGATCGCCCGTCGGTGATATCCATTATCCCATAGAGCCCTGTGAAAGTTATGGGTGAAATTTTGCCAATGCAAGCTCTGGTGTGGCTTTTTGTCTCTCCCCCCACCTGCCCCACAAAAAAAATAAAATTAGATATCTCCATTCTCTGGTGGCCAGCAGTCCCTCCCCCCACCGGATCACATGCTTGACTTTTAAGAAACATTTCTCCTTCCTAAAATAGCGATCCCTCCCCCATCCCCTGCCCGACAGTGCCCACATAGCCTGAGTCACAAATGCCCTTGTGGCTAGTGGTTCTCCCATCTCCATTGGTACTGTTAAAAAAAATCTCTGGTGGTCTAGTGGTTTGAATGTTTCACAATCAACCCATCACTGGCACCTCCCCATCCCTGATCCCCAGTCCCCAAATACATTTTTAATCCTTGGTGGTCTAGTGCCACCCACCCCAGCAGGTGTCCCACGCCACCCCGCTGCCACCCCCATGTAAACCCCAGCAGGCAGACTGGCACAGCACTTCTCTCTCTGCCACGGCCAGCCCACCCACTGAGCTGTCAATGAAAGAGCACATTCCTCATTCATTGACAGTTCAGTGGGTGGGTCGGCCACGAAGGAGAGAGGAGGGCTGTGCTGGTCCGACTGCAGGGATTTACGATGGGGACAGGAGCAGGTTGGTGGAACACCTGCTGGGGTGGGGAGCACTAGACCACCAGAGATTAAAAATGCATTCGGGGACTGGGATCAGGGATGGAGAGGGGCCATGGACAGGTTGACTGTGGAACATTCAAACCACTAGACTACCAGGGATTTTTTTAAAGGTACTGATGGAGATGGGGAGTGAATGGGTGGAGGGGAGGGACTACTAGCCACCAGGGCATTTGTGACTCAGGCTGTGTTGGCAATGTCGGGCAGGGAATGGGGGAGGGATCGCTATTTAAGGAAGGAGAAATATTTTTTAAAAGTCAGGCGGGTGATCCAATGAGTAGAGGGACAGCAAGCCACCAGGGACTAGGGACATGTAATGTTATTTGCTTGTGGGGCAGGTGAGGGGAGGGACCACTAGCCACCAGGGATTACTGTAGAACCATTTTTACTAATTTTTATGAATTACAGGGGAGGCGGAATGTCCACAAAAGTTCAGAAATGGATCTCTGAACTTTTGAGGAAGCCAAAGTCTGACTTTTGCTTTAGATCCGCCAGCAAATGTTTTTTTTTGCACACCCCTAATAACAGTTCCATAAATCTGAAACCAAAACAAAACACATCAGACAGCTTCAGCTTTTATTCAGGCACAGTTAAATAGGGATCCTTTAGAAGTATGAATATAATTTGTGAAAATAGAGACATTTCAAACACCTACACATAAGTAATCAATTCCTGTTCCCATTAACTCATTCAGACCCACTGTGTGTTTAGAAAATTGGAGACAGAATTTCAAATTGCTTTTCATTGAGAATACTCCTAAGACACTGTAGAATTCTTAGAAAATATGCACACATTCCAAACAAATCTAAATGTCTTTAAAACTATTTCAGGTGCACAAAAACAACCAGTCTGAAAGTCATTCAGGACAAAAATACCTTTCAAATGAGGGTAGTCACTAATCTGAATTCTTTATATTTTGTAAAATATGGTCATCTTATTACCTGCATTTCCATTTTTGTTTTTACAAAATCCACATTTCTGTTGGCAATTAAAAAAAAACTATAAAGAATTTAGATTAGTGACTACCTTAATTTGAAAAGCATTTTAGTCCTGAACACAAAAATGTAAAATAATTCACTTGGGGCACAGAAATCCAGGGCCAGAGTACAAAATGGGCATAGTGGTACTGACAACAGTAGGAAAGCACACATTAAAAAAAAAAAAACTTTTACATACAGCTGATTACAGTGTTATGCATCTATGGCTGCCACTGTACATCTGATGCAAACTCATAATCACGTTCCTCACTTGAACTGAAAAGGGGTTGGGGTGGAGGCCATATTTGACTCCTTGTTTTTGTGTTAAAGGGGTCAGTTTTTTTTACAGCAAAAACAAGGAAAGGGGCATTTCTAAAATGTGCAGACAAGCATGGGGACCATTTTTTTCAGAGCATGCCACCACCGGCAGCTACCACTTCAAGACTGCTACTCCCCTCACCTAATACAATCAGGGGAAAGTCAGAAGTATTCTACCAGCACTGAGATCAATATGGTTAAGGCATATTTACCAGATATTACTGCTTAGACAAGAATGGGAAAGTGACTGTGTTAATGAGCAAATCCCAGACTAGATCTCTAGTTAGTTAATAGTCTCCTCCTGAGTCTGATTTTTACAGCTGTGTAGGTCAAGCTCTATAGATGTTATGCCATCATCAGATTTCAAGTTTCAAGTTCAAGTTTATTGCAGGAAAGACTCCGTTGAGCAAGCTTATTCACAAGGAGGTTCTGAGGCACATACACATACAGTTCGCAATTACACAGACAGGAGATATAAAATGTAGAACAACAAAGAAAAAAAAATATATAATACAAGAGGTATACACAATAGAAGTCCTTATGCTATATATGCAGTACATTCCAGCTTTAACCTTGCCCTAAATTATGCAACACATTTCAGCTTAATAAATAGAGGGCCAGTTGGTACCTAGGAAGTTGACTTGGCGTTGGGGACCTAGTAGCACCTACATATGTCTTTTAATTTAGAGATAGCTAATGTTTTGTAGGAGTTAATTGATACTATGCTGGTTAGCTTCAGCATGGCTTGTAGTTGGTTCCAAATGTTTGGGAGGGCGTATGAGACAGCTCTTTGGCCAGCTGTGGTACGTGTTTGTATAAGAACACTGTGGAAGCATGTAACTGAACCACTGTCTGATGCTCAGCCACAGTGCTCCAGCATAGTTTCCAGTGTTTCTGCTTATGCAGGCATTCCCCTCTGCGGGCCGCATAAACATACTCGCTTCCTGATGCACTACTTTTGCTTTCCACAACTGCAGAAGTGACAGCGGCTATGTGCAACATGGTGGCACTGACTTAAAGTGTGCATTCATGAGTATTGTACATATGTATGTAACCCCCATGCCACCTCTGGCAAGCTGGAACCCCCTTATAAGAACTACTGCCAACTACATGGCATATAGTTTTCTTTTGGCAGAACAACACTCATGGCACCACCCTTAGTGTTGGCGTGTATACAAAGATCATTATCTAGAGGACAGTGTGGGGGGGGTGAGGGTACATACTAAAATGAACCTTTTTATTTACAACAAAGGTCCAGGGGAGAGGATGGTAGGTATATGCTAGACCTAACTGCTGAGGGGCCCTAATAACATTCACACTAGAAGCAGCAAGCGGAATGTCCAAAGCAGTAACTGGGATTTTGCAGTGTGGCTTTGTTTATAGATGTTACTTAAAGCAAGGGTGGTCCTCCAAAGGTTTGTCGTTGCAGTGCAGGCACATTCTCCTTTGCAGGACACTTTGTTGGCAGTATTGTTTTCCACAAAACACATCTCTATCTCTCTTCCAAAGTGTTTATCTGTGGGATGTGCCACACACTTTAAAATCCTCCTGGTGTATGGTCTTTGCCCAGGGAATAATGGTGCCCATCCACAAACCACTTAGCACTGTTTGAAACTCCAGATGGCGTTCCTCCCACTCTTTACCCCAAACAACCTCTGCCATTCCTTCAAGGTTACACCAAATGTCTCCAATCCCCAATGAATTGCTAAAGACTCCCAACTTGAACTTTAAATTCAGCACAGTTGTGGTGAAAGGGTTCCTGGCCGATGTGATCTAGCCTTATTTAGGGCACACACACCTCAGACAACTCCCTCAGAGAACAGTCTCAAATTCTGTACTCACAGATTGGTTGTTCTTTCCTCCCAGTCATGGAAAGCACAAAAGGCACATTTCTTTCTCTGGTAGCTGTCAGATTCCACTCATTGTTCTTCCTTGAGGCAGCTGTGAACTTCAGGAACTTCAAGGGATTGCCACTTGGATCTACAAGAACTGCAGTCCCTCTCACTCCCCCTGGAGTGAAACTAAAGAGTCCTACAGGTTAACTGAAGATTTTACCAAACTAGGGTGAGAAATACTAGGGCTCCCTTTGACAGAGCCCCCAATGGCAGACCTCATGTCACTCTGACTGTCACACTTGAACTTACTGATAAACATTCTAAGCTCCCCTAGAGCAGCCAACTCTAAAATGGTTTTGCTGCTGTGAGAGTTCTAAATGACATAATCATCCTTCTTTCATGCAAGCTGAGTAAACAATATTATTATGTAGAAAGCCCTTAATGAGCTCCCCACCAGCTGCATTTTCCTACCTGCCTAAGACTAGTACTAAGGGGATTCTAGGAACCCGAGGGGACTGGGTTGTACACATAGTTATGTGAGCACCGCCATGTTGTTCAAGGCTGACTCTGGTGCAAACTGCACATGTGCGAGTATCACGCATGTGCAGTACTGTAATCACTGTAGTATTACGGCTGACTCTGGTGCAGCTAGAGCACAGCATATTCTTTTCACTGCTCTTGCCACTCCAAAAAGCTCTCCACATCTGTATGGGCTCTGACCAGAACTTGTTCTTTATAACCATCTTCAGAGCACAGTAACATGAAAACAATATTACAATCCCATAGACTTAATTTCTTCTGGTTGTTCATCTACACCTGACATCACAATCCTCTGGCTGTACTGCAAAACTAATTTTCACGGCCACAGATAAGGATGTCACAAGCAGAGGATTATTGTGTGTTACCTGGTGTAGACAAAATGGCCAAAGCAGATGGGGCCAAGGGGAGAGTGATCCTGTTTCCACGTTAGCGTGCATCAGTGCGTAACAGTGATATGCTCAAATTGACAGTTTAATGGTGCAATAGTTCCAGTCACTGCTGATGTGTCCACTTATGAAGCTAAACAAGTCTCCAAACAGTGGTTTCTATTGTTTGGGTAATGTACTAATTGTGCTGTGCCGCAGCACAACAGTATCTGATGAGATTCGCCATGTGGTGGGAAGATTCCTCAACAGTGTAACAGTTATCAAAAAGAAGGGGAGGCTAAATAAAAAATATATGAAATACAAAAGGTTCTCCTGAGATATTAGTGTCAGCTGATAGAGAAGGCTGAAGTGCCCCGGTGCACTTTTTATGTTGTCTTGAGGATGTGCAGGCAACATCTTGTGGTAGCAGCAGAAATGCAGAGGTGTCAATTATGGCGAATGAATGCAGGGCAAGCTTTAGTAGGTTCATCCCTCATTCCCCAATTAGCCAGCATGCTAGCACTGATGCAAGAATTATATAAAGTTGCACCAACTTGAAAGAAATCTGCCACTGCAATCAGAGACAAGCTCATCATGCAGTTGCAGAGATGACACGCATCCTGTAAGTGCTTTTCCTGGTGAAACATTTCATTAAACATGGCGGCGTCCAGACAAATCCCCAAACAAAGCCAACATTGGAGGTGCAATCACTGTGTTGGCATGTCCCCACCCCCCACATTGTGTAGCACACTGGGAGCCCACCCCAGTGTGCCGCCGCTCACACAAAGCCAACCATGTCAGCATGTTCCTCCCCCCCACTTGCCATTGTGTGGCATACTGGGAGCCCACTCCAGTGTGCCCAACACCCCACAAAAGTTATGGGGCACACTGGGAGTCCACCCCAGTGTGCCCAACATTTGTTGTGTTTCACCTGTAAAGAAAGAAAACTGTCTGCAATGTCTGTTTTGTTTTCTGTACCTGAAAAAAAGAAAATGGTCCCTTGTTGTCTGCAGTGCCCACCTCCCTCAACCTGCATCCATCTTCTGCGCACCCACTTCCCCACACCCTCCCTCACCCCATACTTACCTCCGGAGGTCTGGTGCTGCAGTCTTTGGTGGAGAGGGAACATGATTGGACTCTTCAAAGTCGAACTGCAAAATTAAGAAATACCAGTAAGCTATATAATGGCATCAATGGGGGTGTTCAACTTAGGTGGATATCTTAACCATTGTTTTGAATTTTGGCTCCAGACTTTCAACATGGGGTTCTTGGGATGCCATCTCATGAGCACATGCACTGTCATCTTGTTATTCGGTGCCAAAAGTGATTTTGAGTTCAGTGCGTGGAATCACCTTTTGGGACCAATTAATGAAACGACATTGCTACTGTTCATGAGGTTGGTCCCAAAAAGCCTATGTTGCAAATTTGGTGAAAAAATTCCAAAAAATTACTGTTACGAGCATGTATTGCACAGTTTCCATGCATGCTCGTAACTGACAGTTTTAAATATTTTCACTCCAGATTTTCAACATTGCCATTTTTTCACACCTCATTGTGAACAGTACAGCTATCATTTTTCACATCCTGCCCAAAATGTGTTTTTGCACTTCTGGCACATAATCGCACCGTCACTATGGGAAATCAACTTTTGGGACAGATTAACAAAATGCCAGTATCACTGTTCATAAGTGGAGGTCCCAAAATGCCTATGTGGAAAATGTGGTTAAAAAATCCCACAAATAATTGCGTTATGGCGTGTGTTGTGCAGTTTCTACGCACACTTGTGACTTGACCAATTTTTCATATTTTCACTCCAGATTTTAAACATTGCCATTTTTTCACACCTCATTATGAACAGAACAGCTGTCATTTTTCACATAATGCCCAAAATGTGTTTTCACACCTTTGTCGCCAATTGGTGCAGTCGCTGTGCAAAATCACCTTTTGGCTAACGAACTGATGGTGCCACTGTTCATGAGGTGGGGTCACAAAAAGCCCATGTTGAAAATCTGGAGTTAAAATACCAACAAATGTCCAGGGCATTAGGGTTTCCAACTGTAATGCCCCACCCTGCAGAGACTGACAGGCATCATGGATGTGACTTGGGATTGTCAGCTATAGTGCTCATGTCATTCCACTGCCACCCCCACCCTGCAGCCAGTGACAGGCATCAATGCGTGCCTTGGGCTCTTTGGCCCTGAAGTTCACCCCATTCTCCTATACTGCACCCATCTCAGCATATTTTCTTATGGAATGGGGTGAGCGTAAGGTCTGAAGACAAGGCACACCATGACACTTGGTGTCTGCAGGGTAGGGTGAGGTGAAATGGCATGAGCATTATGGCCGACGATCCAAAGGCACACCCCAATGCCTGTCATGCTCTACAGGGTGGGGGTGGGGTTGGCGTCAGTTCAGTACTTCACTGCCATTCCTATTATGCATCTCTCCATCTCCTGGACTACCAATGCCAATGCCAGCAAGACAACATTCAGTATTGACAAATGCTTGTTAACAGAGGAGGGATTTCCATATGCTTTCTTTTTACTGGGCGAGATTCACAGAGGAGACTATTCTCTCAGATGGTCTGATAAATGGAAGTGACTGATAAAATGAAATAGGGGTTCACATGGGGAGGGAAGGGGGTGGTGTAGCACTGTTAGTCAGAAATGGCATGGGTATTGGAGGGGTAGAGGAGGCAGAGGGGAATATGGAGGCTATTTGGGTCACCTTGCTGATGCAGGGGGGTAAGAGAATAAAGGTCGGAATGGTTTACAGACCACCAGCACTGGCAGAGGTCCTGGAAGAAAGTTTGGTGGCAAATCTCGAGGGACAGTTTAGATTGGGAAAGGGAAGGGTAGTAGTAATGGGGGACCTCAACATGCCAGGAACAGACTGAGGGACAATGACTTCACCAGTGGCTAGAGAGCAGAGGCTACTAGATGTCTTCCAGGATGCATTTCTGACACAACAGGTGGGTGAGCCAACTAGGGAGGCCAGGACACTGGACATGGTCCTGACGGACAGTGATCAGATTAGGAGCCTAGAGGTGAGGGACCTGTTGACTGGGAGAGATCACACCACAGTCTGGTTCTTCATGGACCTGGGGGGGGAGGAAAGCCGAACAAGGATGGTAGTAACCGACTTTAGGGGTGCAGACTTATGGGAGATGGGAAGGATCCTTAAAGATCATTTGGACAGGATAAGGCCAGATATGGATGCTGACAGCAGGTGGGAGATCATTAGGAGGGGAATACAGAAAGTTACCAGATCCTGCGCAAGGGAAAGGTGTAAGTTTGGTAAAGCCAGAAAACCCTGCTGGTGGACCTGGGAGGTACAGGAGGTGGTGAGGGAAAAGAAGGTGGCCTATAGGCGCTTCAAGTGGAAAAGGAGTGAAAGAGATCAGGAGAAATATGAGCTGACAGTCAAGAGAGTCACCAGGGTGGTGAGAACAGCTAAGGCAAAAAAGGAGCAGTCCTTGGACAGTGGGGTTCGGAGGGGGGGACAAGGGGTTCTTTAGATACATAGGGGGAAAAAGGAAAGTAAGGGGGCAGATCAGCACGATAAGGATAGGGGATGGTTGGGCACAGGAGGTGGGGGAACAGGCAGAAGCCCTAAATGAGTACTTTGCCTCAGTTTTTACCAGGAGGGACAGAGGGAATAGGCCTTGTAAGGGGAGCAGGGGAAAACCGGAGCAAGGGGTGGAACCGGTAGAGACCAGGGGCCCTGATGGGTCTGGGGACATGGAGTGGCCACCACAGACAGGTGGTGGCCCAGCAGTGCAGGGTGACAAGGGGGAGGACGTGGAGACTGATATCCCAGTAGAGAGAGTAAGGGAAGCCCTTCGGTCCCTTCGGATGGAGAAAGCACCTGGGCCAGATGAGATACATTCCAGGGTGCTGAAGAAACTAGAGGATATCCCGGCAGTCCCTCTAGTGGAGCTTTTCAAAGCTTTTCAACATCCCTCTCTGAGGACTGCGTGGGTGCCCCAAGATTGGAGGGTGGCCCATCATGCCGATCCACAAGGGAGGATCAAGAGAGGAGGTGGGTAATTACTTGCCCATTAGCCTGCCATCGGTGGTCGGCAAGGTGATGGAGGGTATTGTCAAGGAAAGGCTAGGGGGGTTACTGGAGCAAACTTGGTACTTGGACAGTAGGCAGCATGACTTTGTCCGGGGAAGATCGTGCCACATAAACCTTGTTGAGTTCTATGATTGGGTGACGAGGAATCTGGACCAGGGTAGGCCAGTGGACGTCCTCTTTCTGGACTTTAGCAAGGTGTTTGATTCAGTACCCCACAGTGGCCTGCTGGCTAAGTTGAAGGAAATGGGGGTAGGGAGACAGTTGTTAAGATGGATAGGAAATTGGTTCCCTGAGCATACTCAGAAGGTGGTGGTTGGAGGGTTAGCCTCATCCCAAAGGAGGGTTACTAGTGGGGTTCCCCAGGGGTCGGTGCTAGGGCCACTCCTGTTCAACACTTATATCTCAGACAACAGGAGGGGGATCAGGAGTCAGATGAGTCTCTTTGCAGATGACTCAAAGCTGGATGCAGTGGTGGATGGGGAGAAGAGGAGGGTGGCCTTGCAGGAGGACCTGGAGGCTCTGGAAAGGTAGTCAGAAAAATGGAAACTAAAATGCAATGTGGAGAAGTGCAAGGTTCTGCACCTGGGAGTCAGAAATCCAGGCCAGGGGTATACCCTGGGAAGAGACATGATTCAAGTCACAGAGGGTGAGAAGGACCTGGGGGTAGTGGTAGATATCGAAATGAACAACTCGGAGACCTGCAGGAGGGCAGTGGCAAGGGCGAATAGGATGATGGGATGCATCCCCAGGGGAATTACCTCCAGAAAGGCGGAAGCGATCCTTCCACTGTATAGCTACTTGGTTAGGCCACAACTTGTGTACTGTGTACAGTTTTTGAAACCACATTTAAAGAGGGACATAACACTCCTAGAGAGGGTTCAAATGAGGGCAACCAAAATGATATGGGGCCTGGGGGAGAGGACGTATGAGGAGAGGCCCAAGGAGCTCGACATGTACACCCTGGAGGAGAGGAGAGGAGGGACGGGGAGGGCATGATAGAGGTCTTTAAGTACATGAAAGGGATCACTAAAGGAGGCCTAGTCAGGGTGCTCCAAAGGAAGGAGGGTGGGGCAACAAGAGGTCATGGGTGTAAGCTGGAAGGGGGCAGCCTCAGAGGGTTTGAGGAGTAGATGTCATTTCACTGAAAGGGTGGTGGAGCCATGGAATGCCCTGCCCAGGGATCTGGTAGAGGCAGAGATTGTGGATGGGTTTAAGAGGGGATGGAACAGGTACAAGGGGGAGGGTAAATCTGACCAGGCCCAATACAGGTAGGAACATCTGGGACTAGGGATGGTATAACCCAAGGGGGAGGGAGGTGACACCAAAACCGGCCCTCAGTGTGGGTGCTGAAAATCATGCAGACGCAAGAGACCATTAGGCCTATTCTGCAGGCATTTTATTATGTTAGTATGTATAAACGGAGTGTGATAACTCCATTTATTTGAATAACTGTGCATAAATGTCATTTATACACACAGTTACTCATTTATCCACACAGTTCCTACATCACAGGCCATTTATCTATACAGTTTTTACGTCACTAGTTACTTCCCCCACTGGCACTACTTTTCCCCACTTTCACTTTTCTTTTTGTTACTGATTGCACTGGTAATCCACCACTGTCCACATCAACTGATCTGCAGCTTCTAAATGCTCCAGTCTCCTAAAAAACTCAGTTTCTTTTAAAACAAACCCCATATAGACAACAGGCAGTCCTGCTCATGTCGATCTTGCTGCACATCGCGTCCACTCTCAGTCTACATAGGGATAGCACTTTAAAAAAAGTTTCTGTTTTTAAACAAAATGACTTCTTCTATTTTTTCCTGCTCACGTCACCCCTGCTGCACATCGTGCCCACTCTCACTCCACACAGAGACAGCGCTTAAAAAAAAAATGTTTAAACAAAACTGCTTCTTCTGTTTCCACCTAATGTGCTTTTTTGTTAGAAATTTACTGAACACTCACAGGCTGAAGAGTGAAACAGCTCGGCTTTCCTGTTTCTTTTTTCCATGGCATGCCAGCTCTTACAGCATGCTCTGTCCCATCCCCCCTCATTAACTTGCACGCATAACACCAGATGAAAAGAAAATAACTAAATTGTGTTCTAGGTGCCAAAGGCAACTAAATAGCAACTCAATCTTGTACGTTTTGTTGCTTTAACAGGCACCTGAACTCTGTTCAAGTTCCCTGCTAAACGTAGCCGCAATGTTTGTAGGAAATTTTTTGAAAACCGTGTTCTGCACCAATCAATGGGTACAGCAACAGTGATGTCAACACGCTGCATTCATGGTAACGCCCTTAGCAATAGGGCTCTCAAAAAGCACAGTAACACTTTTCCACAAAATAAACCCACAAACTCCATGACGAATCACAAAATAAAATAAAAAAACTAAAACCAAAAATAACAGAACACACATGGTCTTGCCCTGTTGCATAAATTAAATATGCAGGGGAACCTTGTGAGACATACTGTATGATTTATGCACACTCATGCTGTTTGACCTTGGCCACCTTACTTGAGGCTAACGTCACTCGTGAGGTTACCCAAGGTCAAACAGCACTTGTGTGCATAAATCAGGTATCTCACAGGTCCCCGTGTATCCCTTATAAGCATGTACTGTAGTATACAGTATGTGAGCAGTTAAAAGTTCTATTGGTTTTAGTACTGGTTTCAGTTATAGCTATTTTTAGACTGCCACATATACATTTACATATAGTCTCTTAACTGCAGTACAGTACGTGCATATACTTTTTGCTGATGCTATTACTTTACATAGTTTACCAAACATTTAAATAATTTTGAAAATGTTAATGTGTTACCTTATTATATTGCACACTGCAGGAGAATATCTTCCTAAACTGAACTCAACAGTTGCTGGAGAAAACTACTTTGACAGTACCTACCAGATGCTTCACATTTTGGTAAAGGGATCGACACCTGTGGAAGTCCATACGACTCCAGTTCTCTTCATTTCTTTCAATATGCCTGCAATGACAGTGGATCAGTTCTACGGGCCAGCCCTCATTACAAACCTCGCCCTTTTCCTGAAGGTGCCTAGTAATAAAATCCGCATCACAAAGATCGTACGAGAAAACAGTAGACGCAGAAAACGTTCAACCGGCTTGACTGTTCAACTGCAGATTTCAGAGCCACCATCTCAGGAGATAGCTGCTAATAGTACTAATACAACTGGTAAGCACAGTTAAATATATACTGTAGATATTTTAGCAGGAGATTGGTCATGCAGGTTCCTGGACTTTCCAAAGCTTTAAAGATCTTGTCATACTGAAATCTATAAATAAAGTCACAGTTTAAGAGGTATCAAATTAGTTTGGGGCAACATAAATGACTTGGCACTTCAGAAAGCAAATAGTGGTAGAAAGCCTATGTGAAACACATTTGAAAGTGTATGAGGAATTAAATTTATGCACTTGAGATGGCAGGTAGATGTTTGGTACAGTAGTAGCCACTACTTAGCAACTGAATCACAAATTATATTGAGAAAGAAATAATTTATTTCTCACTGTGATGTATGCATTTAATGAAGGGATCAGTTTGCTGTTAAAAAGACCCCTTCATCAAATGCATACATCTTAGTGGAATGCATAGGGAGAGGTATCTCTGGCAGCAAGAGGAGGGAGGTGGTGTTGCCTCTGTATTGCTCAATGGTGAGGCCCCACCTGGAGTAGTGTGTCCAGTTCTGGAGGTCACATCTCAGCAAGGACATAGAGGAGTGCCATGAAAATGGTGCAGGGTTGCACCAAAAGCTCTATGAGGAGAGACTGAGGGATCTCAACATGTACATCCTGGAAGAGAGGATAGCATGAGGGGACACTGTAGAGACCTACATCATGGAGACATCATGGAGTTGAACAGGGTAAAGGAAGGAAGTCTCTTTCAATTAAGGAAGTGCACAAGGACCAGAGGACATGAGATGAAGCAGAGGTGGGGCAGGTGTTTAAGAAGGATGTGAGGAAGTATTACTGCACTGAAAGAGCAATAGATGCCTGGAATAGACTCCTAGGAGAAGTAGTTAAAGAACAACAGTAGGGGGTTTCAAGCATGCTTGGGATAGACAGAGGAGAATAATAGGCAATGAGGAGGGAGGGAGGGTCACTGGAGACCAGCTGGGGTCTGCAGAGTCATACTAAGCAGGGACCATCTAGGCAGATTGGGTGGGTCAAGCAGTCCTTTTCTGCCAACAAATTCTACGTTTCTGTTTATGCAATTCTGTTAAAAAAAAAACAGAAAATTGTTCATATTTCAAAGTGCTTAATGTGTGGTGTCCACCCTATCACATATTGTCTAATTGGTGGAATAAAATGCCATCGGTCTCAGACTGTGTGACAAGCTGAACAACACAATCTGCAAGTCAAATACCACGTACCTTTGCAGGCCTTTTCTCAAGTATAGGACGGGTGAATTCCCATTCCGTTGTTCAGAGATTTGTGGGGGAAAAGCCACAAGCAATACAAATTGTACTTTTTACACAACTTAAGGAGTTTTGGCTGCATTACATGAAGCTTGCAAGTATATACCATGAAGTTCTTCCATCTCTGACTTTAGTAGACCATCAATACAGATGATCAGTGTTGGCCCCGTGAAAGGGGTCATACTATCTGAGAGATGCTTCATTTAGAATTCAAACTATGGCTCTTAAAGGTGATAGGAATATATTTTTACATAATTAACTACCTTTCCTTCTTCATTTCCATGCCAGTTATGTATTCTGGTACGCTTTGACAAATTTGTGATATATAAATAATCCAGTTATGTGGTTCCCTCACTTCTACATAGAGTTCCATTCTCCTCACCAATTACTGCTCTTTCTTTTAATATTTCTAAGACACTATTACATTAGTAGCACCATTCCATGCTGTTCATCTAAATGGCCTGAAGTAGTGTTACTGAGGTACTAAAATGTTCAGACTGTAGGAAAAGAAAGAGCAGCAACTGCTAAGGAGCGAAAGATTCAAGGTAGTTACAAAGGCCACACAATTAGATTATTAATTAAACAAAAAAGGTCACAAATATATTAAAATATTCAATAGACACCAAAAGAACAACAGGAAGGGATCTAGAGGTTTAAAAAAAGTTTAGGGACATGGATATGGTTCACTTTATTCACACTTCTGGCAGTTGTTCCTTAAGAGCTGATTTGCCAGAACATCTTTAAGCAAGCTTCTCCCACCACCTGGGTGATATACCCCTCAGCTCCACCCCATAACATCAGATCTACCTTTCCAATGGAAAAGTTGGGTCTCCACCCTCACAGTTCCATGCAGTGTAGGCCTCTCTAAGTGTGCCACTGGCAAACTTGGTAAAATTGTTCAGTAAAATGAAAATTTTTCTGAATATTCTTTGGTTCCACTGTCATTATCAACGCTCCACAGAACATGAGCACTCCAAGCCAGTTCCCAGTTTTAAGCACTGTGACCAGTTCAACTGGAAGATGTCTAGGACAGGTCAGCATGTGTCATGTATCTACTGCCTAAGAGCATCATGCGATCTTGCTGTTTGCAACCTGTGCCAAGCGATGCTACCCTCATTCCTGGAAGACAACCAGGCTCGCCTTCTTCTCAACTGGCCAGCTGATTGGACCCCAAAGTGAAGACCAAAGCAGTGCACAAGGTAGTCCCCACAGCATCATGGTCCAAAGTCCAGCTAGCAGCAATGGAGGAGGTGACGGCCAATGCTGCTGTGGGTACCTCACCAGTCTCAGCACTGCTCCCACTTAGGGCCAGTGTTGAAGCAACCTTCAAAGGGTGAATTTCGTAAAATGAGCTTGTCCCTCAAGACTCTTGGTGACAGCCCTGCTCACCATGAAAAGAAGCATAAGAAATCTGGGATCTCTGTCGCGGTCAAGAGGTTCCTTGTACACTGAATCCTGCTCAACTGGTAGATGTTGCCATCAATGCTCCTCTTCCTGTTCATCTTTAGATGAAGAGAGGCTCCACTGGTACTTGCAGCAATGCGATGAAGAGCTCCTCTGGTAGCACTGGGCCTAGGCAGGGCAGGGTAGGGCTCTACATCTGACATCTCCAGTTGATTAGTTTTCACCAGTCAAGCTCACACTGGTCCTGCCAAGACAACTGTTGTCAACATGTATTTTACCACCATTGCTGGTGGAACTGCCACCACAGCAGCCCAAGTGGGAAACACCTTCTAAAGCCTCCTGTCAGGCTACTGGATTGCCATTCCGTTGTCAATGTATGACTCCAGGGTGGTGCATGGTAGTAAGAGGTTGAGGGATATCTTCGATGAGTCCTTGGATGACTCCAGTGGGTCCTCCATGCAGTTCTCAAGGACTCATACATTCAACCATGAATTAGTCAAGGAAGTGACCACCGACCATGGGCTGGTGTTATCTGGCACTCTTCTCTGACTTATCTCAGAGTTTATGGAAGGTTCCTTGAAGACATTGCAGAAAAGGACCATGTACCCTTTCACTGATATACTGTACAGAGATGAATCCCTGAGGGTTGCCTTTTCTGTGGCAGAGGCCATTCTAGGACAGGCTCTAGAGCTTTGGCAGCACCCAGATTCCTGCCCGGCACCCTCAGCCCATATGGTTCACAAATATGTGGTCCCTACCGGCTCCTTGTGCAGATCTTCAGATCATCCCACAGCCAAGGGTCTGGTTGCTGGTTCCATGTTTCAGAAGTGCAGTAACACTGGGGACGTAGACACACCCCCTGACAAGGAGTCACAGAGGCTTGCCCATGTGGCAGACAATATATATGCTGTGTTCACCCTTGATCTCTGTCAGGCAAGTCATATGCTAATGACAGCCCATTTTGGTCACTCCTTGATATGAGTGCTGAATAACACCCTCCCTTACTTGCCTGCCAACATGCAGCTTGCAGTAAAAATGGTCCAAGACCAGATCAAGCAGAGACTAAACACCGGCTCCAGATAGCTTTGGACATCAGAAATTCTTGTGCCTGTGGCACGGTAGCAGCTTTCGCGATACATTGTAGGGCTTGGCTGAGGATCTCCACCATTATGGCAGACACTCAGTATAAGTTGGCTGATGTTCCATTTTTGGGCACTGACCTCTTTGGCCCCAGGGTGGATGGACACCTCACCAGGATCGAGAAGCCCAATGCTACCCTAGATTCTGTGACTTCCCACCAGACAGACCAGAAAAGACAGAAACAGAAGAAAAAATCCTTTTTAGTGTCAGCCCTTTCTGTCACTGCAGCCTGGGCAGATGCAACCCCAGCTGAGGCAGTATCAGGCTTGGCACCCAGAGACTAAGTCCTCCTGTGAGGGTCACAAAAAGCATGGGGGAAAGGGTAGTGGTGACCTGCTGCCAGCAGCAGCTGGTACCTCCTCCAATACTGCCCAGTGACAGGTTGGAGGGTGTTCTCTTCCTGCCCATTTAGTCTCTGCCTCAGCTCCCATTGGGGAGGGCAACTATGCCACTTCTGGCATCATTGATCTGTAATTGCTTTGGACAAATGAGCAATTTAAGTGGTAGGTAGGGGGTTTCCTTGCGAATTCGAGGATCTTCCTGGACATAAAGTCTCCACTACTCATTCACACTAATGGGAACTATGCCGGAGGCTCTAGGACCCAGCAGGAGCAAACTTTTTCCAAGAAGGCTGGCGCCAAGGATGGAGCCGTGAGGAAGTGGCACCGCGAGCCCTGGCTCATGTGATAAAGACTGTCTTGGCGTCGCCCCTTCAACCGCCTCAGTTCCTTTTTTCCCGCCGTCGAGAGCACTTCAGTGACAATGATGCTCACCCTCCAGGAATCAAACTTCAAACTAGCAGCATCATTTTCAGTTCATTGTTTTGTAATTTATCTTCGAAATAAGTACCGATTATATTTAACTTTACTTATTAAGAAAGAAGTCTTCAGCCCTCCATTCACAGAGTCAACCATGAGCGGGTCAGGTGATGGTAAGGAGACTTCGTATGAAAGTTGTTCAGTCAGCCTGGCTGGGTCTGGTCCACCACCCTCTCCAGAGGAAAGGTCTGACAATGGACGGTCCGATGCTCAGGAAGATGGGCGGCCCTCCCGAAAGCATAAAAGGAAACAGTCCCATTCTCAGCACCATTCAGCTTTGAGCTCTTCTTCAGCCCACAAGTCAAAAAAGAGATGGCATCACACGAGGTTGCCTTCTGGTATGTCTGCGCGTCGATGGTCGGTCATTGGGGCTAGTTGCTGGTCTCCTCCTCTATCAGAGTCATTGGTTTCTGTTCCAGTGGTCAACCTCTTCGACATCGGAGCCAGTCCCCACCTCTTGGAGGGGCTTCCGATGAGCAGTTTCATCAGTGGGCTGCTCTTATGGAGCATTGGGCTTTGAGGTTGGTCCAGCTACCTGATCTGGTCACTCCAAGGCCTTCGGGCCATTCAAGGGAGCGGTTAGGGTAGTTGGACCTTCCTAGTCATGCGGTGCCTTCTTTGGTGCCATTGACTCCGCGCTGAGGTATTTCCCCCCTCACATGGCTGTGGCACAGGGGTCCACACCAATGCCTCTATCTCTTGCCAGTTTTCCTCTTTTTTCCTCAATTCACAGTTTTCAGAACCTTGGGGCACTTTCAGTGCTGTCCGCATCGCCGGGGGTGTTTGGTTCTCTCAGCACCGCCTGCGGCATCAGGGGTTCTGTCGGCATCAAGGGCTCTGTCAGTGCCATCCTCAGCACCGGGGACTCTCTCAGCACTGTCCACAGCACCAGGGGGTCTCTTGGCATGGATTGCGGTGCTGCAGGCTCTGTCAGCACCGTCTGAGGTGCTGAGGGGTCTGTTAGTGCTGTGCGCTGGGCTGTTTCCGACGGCGCCAACTTCCTTGTGTTCTGCACTGTATTCTTCGTCGGCATCAAGGCTTATTGTGGTGCCATACGGCCTCCAGGGGTTCTGGACTCCGATTTCTTCCTCTTCTACTTTTCGTACTGATTTTCATTCCTTTCCTGTCCATGCAGTCCCTCCTGGACTGTCAGGAGAGGATTTTGA
This sequence comes from Neoceratodus forsteri, assembly GCA_016271365.2. Classification (NCBI taxonomy): domain Eukaryota; kingdom Metazoa; phylum Chordata; order Ceratodontiformes; family Ceratodontidae; genus Neoceratodus; species Neoceratodus forsteri. The sequence continues at coordinate 413,701,268 of CM057455.1, read as the reverse complement.
GCCTGACCCAGATCTTCGGCTGGGTGATGATGTTGAAGGAGCAGAGATCAATCCTGCTGTAGAGCCTGTGGTCAAAGACCATTCCTTTAAGTCTCTGCTGAAAAATTTAAATTCTGCTCTTTCTCTCCAGACTACAGAAATCGATCCTGGAAAGCTTTTAAGACTCCAATACCTACATGCCCCGGAGATCCCTATGGATTTAACTCCTCTGGTACAACCCTCTTTTGAGACCCTCTCTCAGATGGTATGGAACAATCCTGCTCTCATCCCTTCCATGGCTAAGTTCATAGATAGGAAGTATGATCCTCCCAAGGATCTACCCATATTGGCCTCACAAACTTTTGCTGATCCCATTGTAGTCTTAGCAGAGAATGATAAGGCCGACCTCCCTCTGGCATCTACAGCCAGCCTATAGATAAAGAATCTCACAAGACAGACTCCTTAGGTAAGAGAGTCTTGGCTGTCTCCACCCTGGGTATGCGTATTGCCAGCTACCAGGGCTATTCCTCTCAATATGAGTATGTCCTTTGGCATTCGCTCAAACAGATGGTACAAGCTCTGCCCAAGTCAGAAACTAATTCAGAGCTACTTCAGACTATAACCAGAGGTATCAAGTCCAACAACCAACAGGTTAAAGCAGCAATGGACCCTTTCGATACTGCTTCCTAAGGGGCAGCAGAGGACATTTGCACCCGTCGCCACTCTTAGCTACATACTTTGGGCTTCACGAATGATGCCCAGCAGCAAGTCATGGCTTTACCCTTTGATGGTATGTATCTGTTTGGGCCCCAGGTAGAGCAAGCTCTGGAGGCCATACAGAAGACTAGGTCTGCCATTAAGACAGCTTGATCCGCACCCACCGCCTCCCATGGAGGTGGTGTCAACAAGCATCAATTTCACAACCATCAGTCCTTTCGGGACAAAGGTAGAGGAGGTTTTAACAAAAATCACATCCCTCAGCCACAAAAGAAAATGCAGCAGAAGGCACAGGGCCCCAAAGCACCCAGTGCCACCTTCTGAGTTTCTGGCCCAGGTCCCACCTCAACTGTCCGAGGAGGACTCTTCCTCATTGGTGGGAGGACATCTGACTCAGTTCTACAACCAGTGGAAATCCATAACATCAGACAAATGGGCCCTCTGGATAATCCATGAGGGGTACTCCCTCTGTCTTTCTGAAACCCCTCTGGATCATCCCCCCAAATGACAGCCCAAGCTATCAGCAGTAGAGTCAGACCTTCTTGCTTCCAAGGTACAAGACTTTTTGAACAACAGGGCAGTAGAAGTAGTTCTGCTGGATCAATGAAACACAGGTTTCTACTCCAATTACTTCCTGATCCCAAAGAAAACTGGTGGCATGCACCCCATTCTGGACCTCAGAAAGCTAAACAACTTTCTTCTCAAGAAAAAGTTCAAGAAGATATCGCTAGGTACCCTGTTACCCTTGCTTCAGCAACATAATTGGCTAGCCTCCTTGGACATGCAGGATGCCTACCAACACATTCCTATATACCCAAAGCACCACAGATACCTAAGGTTTGTGGCGCTGGGTCAACATTATCAGTTCAGAGTCCTGCCCTTTGGGCTATCCTTGGCGCTGCGAGTTTTTACAAAGTGTTGTGCAATTCTCGTGGTGCATCTCAGGAAAATTGGAATTCAAGTGTTTCCATATCTGGATGACTGGCTCCTAGCAAGCCCCTCCAGACAAGAAACTCTGGACGCCATAGCCATGGCTTCAGACTTCCTCGCGTCCATGAGAGTCCTGCTGAATCTCAACAAATTGCAGTTGCAGCCCTCCCAGAAGCTCCTCTTTATAGGAACTCTTCTGGATACTTTCTGTGCAAAAGCTTTTCTTCCAGAGGACAGAAGGAGCGATATCTTATGGCTGGCCCAATACATTAGAGAAAACAGGCCAGTTCAGGCTACCTTAGTGCAACAGATGCTGGATCTCATGGCATCCTCGGTGTTCACTGTACCCCTAGTATGTCTCCACATGAGAACCTCACGGTGGATGCTCAGTACTCAGTGATCTCCAACCACTCACCTCCAGTCCTTTCCCATCAAGGTGACAGAACCTCTGAAGAGGTCACTCACCTGGTGGTTGCAGGAGAACAACCTTCTGGAAGGATATCCCTTTGCTCTTCTGGATCATCAGATCTCTATTACCATGGATGTGTCCCTGATGGGGTGGGAAGCTCATTTCCAGAATCTCCACACCCAATGTACGTGGACTCAGGATGAATCCCAGCTTCACGTAAATGTCCTGGAAATGAGAGCCATCCTCTATGCAATCCGAGCCTTGAAGGACATACTCTGTCACAAGAACATTCTTCTTCAAACAGACACCAAAGCAGTGATGTATTACATCAACAAGCAGGGTGGTGCACACTCTTATCCATTATGCAGGGAAGCTATGAGAGTGTGGGAATGGTGCCTGGAGAACAAGGCTCTAATCCACGTGGTTTACCTGCCAGGAGTACAAAACGAGCTGGTAGACCATCTCAGCAGGCGGACAGATCCTCACAAGTGGTCTTTCGACTTAACTGTTGCTCAGTCACTCTTCAAAGAGTGAGGGACTCCAGACCTGGACATTTTTTGCATCCCCACTCGACGAAAATTGCCTCTGTTCTGCTCCAGGACCTGGCATTTTCTGTCAGGATGCATTCAGGCTGCAGTGGACAAAACACTTTCTATACGCCTTTCCTCCTCTTCTCATAATTCAGAAGGTACTTCTCAAATTCAAGTCTCAGAGGGACAAAATGATTCTCACTGCTCCCTTCTGGCCTCGACAGATATGGTTCCCGCTGCTCAACAGTCTGTCAGAACCCACCCTTCCCCCCAAAGGTGCTTCCCCTTCAGACAAACCTTCTGACCCAGAGTCCCGTGGTCCATCTCAGTCTGAGGTCACTTCACCTTCACGTTTGGCTCCTGAAGAGACAGAGGTGAATAGGTTCAATGTCTCTTGTAGGGTTTCAGATATTCTTTTGGCTGCGCGGTAAGCCAGTTACCAGAAAAACCTATGCAGCCAAATGGAAGCATTTTTCTCTCTGGAGTGCAAAATCCTCTTAGAACCCTTTTCCTGCCCACCAAATAAAGTTTCTCAAATTCAGGTCTGCAGTACTCTACAATCAAAGTTCACCATTGTGCTATTTCAGCTTATCATGAGCCAGTACTTTCCTTGTCACTGGCTCAGTTACCTGTAGTTAAGAGGTTTCTTAAGGGTATCCTGCATACCAGACATCCTATCAGACATCCAGTCGCAGCTTGGGACATTAACCTGGTGCTAGACATGCTCACTCGAAAGCCTTTCGAGCCTCTAGCTACCCTGCGGGTTGAAATTCCTCACTTGGAAAATGGCCTTCCTGGTGGCCATCACCGCGGCCCGCAGAGTTTCTGAAATACACACATTTGGTCACAGACCCCCCCCCATACACTGTATTTCACAAGGACAAAGTAGTTCTAAGGTCTCCTCCTAAGTTTCTCCTTAAGGTTGTCTCAGGATTCCATCTAAACCAACCTTTAGTCCTGCCTACATACTTTGCGAACTTCCAGAATGAAGGGGAACATACCCTTCATTCCTTGGATTTTAAAACAGTGCTGCGATTCTATCTAGATAGAACAAAAGAAAATTGCAAGGCTCAACAACTGTTTGTTTCCTTCAGTGAGACCCGGCTGGGTCAACCTGTCGCTATTAGGTGCATTTCAGCGTGGCTGGTAGCATGCCTTGGCCACTGCTATTCTATGGCACAGGTTAAGCTGGAAGGCAAAGTGTACACTCACTCTACTAGAGCAGTTGCGGCATCCCTGGTGGAAATCTGCAACGTGCTCATTGCAGACACTTGCAATGCAGCTACCTGGAGCTCAGTGCATACTTTCGTTAAGCACCATGCCTTGGATGTCCTTGCCAGATGACATCTGTTATTTGGCAGGACTATCCTTAACGGACTTCTGTCCTAAATATGTGACCTCTTAGTTTCCCTGCCGCCCGTCTCAGGGAATTATTAGCTTGGTATTATCCCATTAGTGTGAATGAGCGGTGGAGACTTCGTCCAAGAAGATCAAGAATTACGGTAGGTACGTAATTTCCATTTCTCCTGCCTTACAAACCTAATGCTTCCAGGGAGTCTGTGATGTTGCAGGACATGCTGTTCACCTTCAGGAAGGACGTTGCTCAGCTCCTCACAAAAGGAGCCATAGCCTGTGTCCCAGACTCTGTGGCAGGTCAGGGATTCATGTCTAAGTACTTCCTCATCCCAAAATGGATGGGGGACTTGTGCCCCATACTAGATCTTCACAATCTCAATCAGTTACTAAGAAACAACAAGTTCAGTATGGACACACAGAACAACATCATTCCACCTCTGCTTCCTTGACTGCCATGATGCATTCTTCCACATTCCTGCCCAATTGTCTCACTGATGGTACCTCCAGTTCTGCACAGATGGGGTGCTTTATCAGTTCCAAGTCATGCCTTTCAGCCTCTCCTCAAGTTCCAGGATCTTCACCAAGTGCATGGGAGTAGTGGCAGCATTCCTGTGAAACAGGGTGCCAGGGTTTACATCTACCAGGAATATTAGCTGATAGCTGGGCCATCCAAAGTGGATGTGGAGTGGTCCAGGGACCTGACCTTCCAAACCTGCAGAGACATGTGCCTTTTGGTCAACCCAGACAAATCTGAACTGATCCCCTCACAGGTGATACACTTCATTGAGGCAGAGCTAGACTCGCTCTGGGCCAAGGCCCTCCTATCTGCAGACTGGGCATCAGATCTCATCTCCTTTGCCTGATCATTTTAGTTTGGGTGCTTGCACCCTGCCAGGAACTTTCTGTGACTGCTGGAGTACACGGTAGCAGCATGGTCAGATGGGCTTGCTGGTGGATGCAGCACCTGCAGTGGGAGCTGTGTCATAAGTGGCTCCCTAGCACCTAGTTTGCCTGGACCAGCTGGTCACAGTGGCCCCACCAATGTGGGATGCCATCCAGTGGGGGCTTATATCCAAAACATCTGGAGGAAAAAGTAACATTTTTCTTCCCAGAGATGATGGTCACACTTACAAAGACATGTCTCTGGTAGGGTGGGGAGCCTGCAGAGCCCATGGATTCTGGACTCCCAGGGTGTCCCATACCACTTCAGTTACCTGGAGCGCCATGCAGTGCATCCAGCTGTGACAGAATAACTTACTCCTCTCATCTGATGTCAGTCATGCAAGTTCAGAGAAGTTCAGGTCGACAACACCATAGCCATGTTTTGCCTAAATAGACAGCACAGCATGCACTCCCTTCTACTGTGTCGGGTGGCCCTTAACACCTGGGCCCTCATGCGTAGCTTAAATGCAGATCACCTGGTGATTCATGTTGTAGTGGCACACAACCTGCTAGCAGGTGCCCCTCAGCCGGGTGGGTGAGATATTGCATGAGTAGTCACTTTATCAGGAAGTTGTGTACCACCAGTTCTCCCTGTGGGGCACTCCTCTGGTGGACCTCTTTGCTTCCTGGGAAAATGCAAAGCTGAGTCTGTTTTGTGCCAGCCCCTGTCAGTCTTGGCACTACTGGGGGATGTCTTCGCAAGGCCCTGGAAACCAGGCCTCCTGTACTCCTTCCCTCCCTTTCCTCCAATCCACAAGGTGATGGTTAAGGGGCAGAGGGACAAGGCATGGATGTTTCTGATTGCGGTGGACTGGCCTCACCATTTTTGATACCCGGATCTACTCAGCCTCAGCAGCAGTCCTCCCTGTCCAGTCCAGTCCTTGAACCCGAGCCTGCTGACATGTCATCCGGTGCCCTTGTTTAATTGCCACGTGATCAATGTAGTACATACAACTGTTGATAAAGTTACCCCCCTAGACTACAATGTACCGCATCCCCACGCTCTTCTTGTGATCACGTCATACAGTCAGCAGAGGTGGGGTGGCACAGGGTCTTCCAACCAGTAAGTGCCTGTGTCCTGGTATTCAGAATTTTATGAGCAGATTTCCTAACAAATAAATTTTCTATTTTTGGGGAAACTATGGCTTAGAGGCAGTTCATGGAGGTAAGGCATCGAACTGTGGGGTGCACAGGGTTACATTGGTGAATCTCTTTAAGGAAGACCTGCCAACAGTGTGGATGTGAACCATATGCCACTCCTAGAACTACAGTTACAGGTAAATAAGCCTCATTTTCACATCACCTTTAAGGCCTGCAGTACATATTTTTATTGACATTTACTGCTTCTTTTCCATGAAAAGGGATTTCATTGTGGAGATGTTCCTTTGGTGGTTAAAAGCCATTCTGGACAACTGCCAACACCTGAGCCTCAAATGTCAGCACCTCGTCTAGGATTATGTCTAGATTTCTCACCTTAGCAGCAGCAGCAAAGCCCAGAGGAGCCAAGATGAAGTCCCGTCTCTCATTCTCTGCAGCTGCCCCCACCTCCAAATGATCCAGCTCTACCACCAGTGCTTCAGTTTTATCAGGGTTGCATCTCAGCCAACTCGATGACATTCAGTCTTGGATCTTGGCCAGGCACTTATTAAACACACTGACCATGTCAGGTGTCCCGGGTGCAAAAGACAGATAGAGCTGGATTTTTTTTTTAGTCTTTGGTAACCGGGTAAAGCCCACTAGGCACAAGTGCCTGTTTTCAGGGGCGACCTGGGAGCACTGGGTGGTTAAGTGACTTGCTCAGAGTCACGCAGTATGCAAGTGGAGGCTGTGAGAATCAAACTCAGGTCTGGTCTGCTGGATGTATCAAGCTTGTTCACAACTCGTTCCTTTAACCTCTAGGCTATACTGCCAGCCCTCGTGGATATCATCTGCACCACAGTGAAACCCAACTCCATACTGTCTAATGAGCCTTCCTGGGGCAGAATGTATACCATGAACAACATTTATTTATTTATTTAAAAGTCGGTAACCTGGAAAGGCACACGGAGCCGAGGCTCGTTTCCAGGTGTGACCCAAGGCAAGGGACAATGAGTGGATGAGCACGTATCACACAATGCAATGAACATTAGAGGCAACAAACAAAGTATAATGCAAAATGATTGTGGCATGTAGCAGTCAGAAAACAAGGCAAAAATGCAATACCATGCAAATAAACTATGGAATAACTAACAAGGATGTAAAATATACAATATCAGCATGAGGTAAATGAAGGTATAACTCTGTGCAGGCAGATTAAATACAGTGTCCATGGGGATTTTATAGCTGAGTAGACTCTGTGCTGGGCAGGGAGGAAAAAGAACATAAGACGGATAGTAGGGAGAAGATATGGTAGGAGACTTAGAGAAGGGTATGGTAATAGATTCAGTACAGGAGGGAACAGGCAAGGAGACAGTAAACATTAGGAAGGGAAGGTAATGTACAGTTGAGGGGAAGTGATGCTAGTTTAGGATGGGAGTAGGAGGTGTCTGGGAAGGAGGGTAATGACATGAGCAAATGGTGTTGGTGCAGCTCGGAGCAGGGATTTAAGGGCAGAGGGAGTGAGGAAATGGTGAACGTTCCATGGAATTAGATTCCAGAGGTGGAGGAGATAGTAAGAGAAGGCAGCCTTACCTGAGCATATGTGAGGATGAGGGAGGGAGGGAGGGAGAACATGTTGAGCATCACTGGAATGGAGGCAGTACAAGGAGGAGCTTACTGGAGACAGGCAGGAGTCGAGGTATGAGGGGAGGATCCCAAACCAGAATTTGGAGATGAAAGTGATGCTTTTGGTATGGCGCCTAGCAGGAAGAGGCATTAGGGAGAGGGAGGAGTAGAGGGTGCAGTGTTAAGAGGGGTGGGGTGGAAAAATGACAAAGTGAGTTTAATAGAGTGTTGAGTTTAGCGAGGGAGGTAGCAGGCACAGAGCTGTAGACAATATCTGTGTAGTTGCTAACTATAAGATAGTTTTGGTGACTAGGTCTTGACGGGTGGGCATAGGGAGACAATCCTTGTAGCGGTAGAGGGCTCCTAGTTTTGGATGAAGTTTGGAGCAGATGGAGTAGATGTGGGCAGAGAAATCAAGTTTGCTGTAAAGCCAGACCCTGAGATATTTTAAAGATTTGACTGTGTCCAGAAGAGAACTGTCCTGGTGGCAAAAGCAGGGGAGTTTTAGGATTTGGATAATCTTTGTCTTGAACTGAAGAATGTTGAGACTGTTTTATTGGAGTTTAGTTTGAGCTGATTTTGCCTGGACCAAAGCAGCACTTAAACCAAGTTGTGCTGCAGAGGGGTAGCTACATCTGTAGCAGTTGTAAAGGAGATGTGCAACACATAGAATTTGATTTTGATGGCACATAAGGACCACTTGGCCCACCCAGTCTGCCCATTTCCCTACCTAATGGATAAGCTGCAGATCCTAGTTAACCAGCAGCCTACTTCTTTCTACCCCCACCCCCTAGAATTGCATTATGGCTGTCCCATGCAAGCTTGAATTCAATCACTGTTTTTGACTCCACACACAGTTCTGACTGCAAAGAAAGCAGGTTAGACAAACTGTCATTTCATTATTACTCTAAATGATTTCTGGCAAACAGTTACATCTTTCAGATAGGTTCCCTTTGCACTCCTAGTGACTGCAAAAATGGAGTGAATTGGCAGCAGCTCGAGTGGTACTCAAACAGAGAAGCACACAGACCCCCATACAAACTAATTATGTCTGCAAGCAGACAGCTCTTAAAGAGACAGTACCAGAGGCTCTAAAAACACTCACTGATAAATGGCTTAAACGCCAAACACCATTCAGGCTTGGAGCATTCAAGCAAGCTCCTGGAAGTCTTTTGGGAACCCCCATTTGCAGGGGGGTTACACCTGCACACCTCTTTTTTTGAAAGATGCTACCCTCTTGGACTTTGTTGATTCCCTTGAGGTACTTGAACGTTTCTATCACGTCCCCCCTCCCCCTCCTTTACTCGAGGCTATACATATTAAGCTCCTTTGGTCTCTCTTCATATGTCTTCCGGTGCAGACCCTGCACCATTTTAGTTGCCCTCTTCTGGACAGCTTCCATCTTGTCTATGTCCTTGCTGAGATTGGGTCTCCAGAACTGCACACAGTACTCCAGATGGGGTCTCACCAGCTGTCTGTACAGAGGGATAACAACTTCCTGTTTTCTACTGGTGATGCCTCTCCTATGCATCCCAGTATCTCCCCAGCCCTCCTTACTGCCCTCTCACATTGCTTGCCCACCTTTAAGTCATCTGATATGACTACCCCAGGTCCCTTTCCATTTTTGTTGCTGTTGGTATCTCACCCCCCATTGTGCACTCTTCCCCTGGGTTTTTGTTTCCCAGGTGCATTACCTTGCACTTTTTAGCATTAAATCTAAGCTGCCATACATTTGACTATTCCTCTAACCTTGCCAAGTCCCTTCTCATCCTTTCCAACCCACCTTGTGCATTAACTCTGTTGCAGATCTTTGTGTCATCTACAAAGAGACATACTTTTCCTTCCAGTCCCTCTGCAATGTCGCTTACAAAGACATTGAAGAGGACCAGTCCTAATACTGAACCCTGCAGCACCCCACTAGTAACCCCCCTTTCTTCAGAGTGGACTCCATTTACTATTACCCTCTGTGTCTTATTCTACAGCCAATTCTTTACCCGGGCTATCATCTTGGGACCCACTCACAGGCTGGCTAACATGTATATTAATCTTTTGTGTGAGACTGAGTCAAATTCCTTGCTAAAGTCTAGGTAGGCCATGTCCACAGCCCCTCCCTGATCTACTACTTTGGTCACCCAGTCAAAGAAATCTATTAAATTCGTCTGGCATGACCTTCCTGCTGTGAATCCATGCTGCCTTGGGTCCTGTGCCCCTCTGGCCTCTAGATACTCGACAATTCTTTCCTTCAGAAGTGATTCCATCATTTTCCCTATCACTGAGGTTAAACTAACTGGTCTGTAGTTTCCCACTTCTGCCCTGCTCCCACTTTTGTGAAGGGGAATCACATCGGCCCTCCTCCAGTCATCCGGTACCACCACATCCTCCCATAATTTGTTAAAGAGAGTAGTCAGTGGTGTCACTAGTTCTACCCTTAGCTCTTTTAGAATTCTGGGATGAATCCCATCAGGCCCCATTGCTTTGTCCACCTTCAGTTTTAAGAGTTCTTTCAGAACCCTTTCTTCTGTAAATGGTCTGGTATCAGCTTCTGTATCCAGAGTGTTTCTATTGTTTGTTTAGGTACCTCCCCCTCTTCATTTGTAAATACTGAGCAAAAATATTTGTTTAGTATCTCAGCCTTTTCACAGTCACCCTCTGCCCACCCCCCCCTTTATTAAGCCTCACTATCCCTCCCTTAGTCTTCCTTCTCTCCCTGATGTACCTAAAAAAGGTTTTATCCCCCTTCTTAACTGAGTTGGCTGTCTTTTCCTCAGTTCAGGACTTTGCTGTTCTGACTGCCTTCCCAGCTTCCTTTTGCTTTAACTGATGCAATTCTCTGTCCTGCTCCTTCTGTGATTCCTTGTACTTTCTGAATGCTTTCTTTTTCCCTTGAACCTTCACTGCCACCTCATTTGAGAACCATAGTGGTTTCTTACATCGTTTTGTTTTGTTTATTTGCTTCGCACAAAGGCTTGTTACCTCTGTGATGCAGTTTTTATTATTCCCCATTGTTCTTCCACCCCTCCTTCCTGCCCATTTGCTAGTGCATTCCTTAGGCACTCACCCATTTTGGCAACGTCAGCCCTCCTGAAGTCCAGTACTTTTGTCTTTGTATGGCTTGACTCTATTGCTGTGTTTATTGTGAACCATACTGTTCGATGGTCGCTAGTTCCCAGATGGCTACCCACTTCTACATCTGTGATCCTCTCTACATTTCCATTTGAGAGGACCAGGTCTAAGATTGCTCCCTCTCGAGTGGGTTCCAATACTAGTTGTCTAAGGCATGCCCCCTGGGGCATCTAGAATAACCCCACTCTTAGAAGTGGCTGCGCTTGCACTCCAGTTTACATCTGGCATATTCAGATCACCCATCAGCAATACCTCCCTTTATCTGCCATTCTAAGTATACTTTCTATCATTTCCTTGTCCATTTCCTCCCTCTGAGGGGGGGGGTCTGTATACAGCCCCTGTGCGGATTGTGGTGCCATTGCCTGCCTCCAAATTGACCCACAGTGCTTTTTCTCCTCCTGTTTACCTTTTTGTTCTGTTGCTTTGATTCCTTCTTTTATGTAGAGAGCTACTCCTCCTCCTCTTTTACCCTCCCTGTCCCTCCTGTAGATAGTGTATCCTGGTATGTTTACGCCCCAGTCATGGTTCTGTGTGTACCATGTTTCTGTGACCACCACGATATCCAGATGTTCCTCCTCCATCAAGGCCACTAATTCAGGAAGCTTGTTATCCAGACTACGGGCATTGGTACTCATTCCTCTCCATTTTTTGATGGCTTTACCTTCTGTAGTAGCATCCCCCACTGACCTTTCTACCTTGGTTGTTTTCTCATTTAGTACCCTGTTTTGTAGGGGGAGGCTGGGATTTTCCTGCTGCTTATCAGTGCTTCCCCCCCTTGACTAGTTTAAAAGCTTGCCAATGAAGCATTTAAACTGATTGCCCAAAAGACTTGTTCCCTTCCTGGACAGATGCAGAACATCCTGCCAGTATAGGCTGGTGTCCCTCCAGGTGGAACCCCAGTCCCCAATGAAGCCAAACCCCTGTGCTCCACACCATTTTTTCAACCATTCATTAAACTGCATGGTGCAAAATACCCTCTCCTCACCCATGCCACTGACAGGCAGCACCTCTGAGAAGGATACTGTGTGTGCTACTTGTCTTAAGCCCCTTCCCAACTCTACAAAGTCCTTCTGCACTGCTCTAATCTCATGATGCGCCAAATGATTTGTCCCTAGGTGGACAATGACATCCAGCTCAGACTTCCGTGCAACTGTTCTCGTGATCCTAAAGATTCGCTTCCTGTCCCTCCAAGCCATGGCAGCAGGTAGGCACCTTACTTCAGTTTTCCCTGCTCCCCCCAGATCTATCCCCCTAATAATTGAGTCCCCCACCAGGAGCTGCTTCCTTTCCCTGTGGTGCCCTCTGCCTCCTTCCTGAGGGCCTCCCTTGTGGCAGTTGTCTGCACCTTCCTTAGTCTCCTCTGCGGGTGCATCCATAGGGGAGCTGTGCTCCCCCAGAATGGTATATGGATTGTGGAGTGGAACAACTGACTGGATGTGCCTCTGTTCCACCACCCTTACCCTCCCTGAGCCCACTGTGGTCCAACTGCTGTGCTTTATTCGCAACCTCTGAGGTAGTGGTGGTGGCTCTGGTGCTCCCTGGATGGGGGAGGTTCCCTTGCTACTGTCCAGTGCGGCCTGAAGATGGGCAACTTCCTTCCTCAGGGCAGATAGTTGTCTGCAAACAGGGCAGCATCTCAGCCTCCAGAAAGACTCCCGGAAGACTGCTGCCCCACAGCCATTACATTGTACTACTCCCCACATAACTGTCTACCTTGTTTAGTTTTTTGTGTGTGTGTGTGATTGGTGTATTATATAGAAATATATGTATTTATATAATGTGTATGCTTATATTGTCAGTGCAGTGTGCTAGAGAGGATATGACAGTGATATGCACCTTGCCCTCTTGAGAAAGTGATGTCAGAACCCCAGGTGTCATCCACGTATGTGTGGATTTTGGAGGGAGAGCAGATGGAAAGAAGGTCATTTATAAATAGTGAGAAGAAGATAGGGCCAAGTATGAATCCTTTGGGGACACTGGTTTGGATAGGGAGAGGGGGAGTTGCCTACTTGAACAGATTGCTGTCTATTACGGAAGTGGGATTTGAACAAGTCTGTGGCAGATGGGGCCAGACTGGAGGACAGCAGTTTTGGGATGAGAAGATGGTGAGAGACTGAGTCAGAGGCCTTTACCAAGTCTGCAAAGATGGCAGCAGTGACAAGACCTTTGTCCATGGCTGACTGGATATGGGAAGCGGCCCAAAGCAGGGAGGAGATTATGTAGTGCTGCTTCCTAAAGCCTGAATGGAAAGAAGAGAAACTGTTGGTTTCAGGGAGGTGTTTCAGGAGCCTCAAATAGATGAGAGACTCCTGGAGTTTGGCAAGAACAGGAAGGAGAAAGAGAGATAGGTCTGTAATTTTCAGGTGTGGTGGGGCCCTGCTTTATGGAGGGGAAGTGCTTTGGCTACTTTCCAGGCCTGGGGGACGAAGCTGGTAGTGAAGGACAGCTTTAGCAGATGAGCGAGGGGGGCAGCTGTTGCAGATGCAGATATACGGAGAATCTTGGGGTGTAAGCCGTCTAGGCTGGTTTTTGTGGGGTTGAGCAACATTAGTGCCATGAAGACCTCCTGGGAGATAATGGGAGGAAAGGAGTGATCTAAGCCAGAGTGGAAGGGAGGTGGACCTGTCGGGGTGGGAGAGGGCTGATCAGGGAGGGCGCAAGTCATAAAGAAGGTGTTGAAGGTGTCTGCGATAGAAGCTGGGGCATTGTTTGTCAAACCTTTATAATTTAGGACAAGGGGGTTTGAGATGCTGGAGGGTCTATGAGGGAGTGGGGAATTTTCCAGAAGTTAGATGGGGAGTTGCATCTAGCCTGCAGTTGGGATTTGAAAAAAATTGATTTGGCTAATCTGATGACCTTGGTGCAGGTTTTTTGGTGGGATTTGTAAAGTAGAAGATGTGCAGGAAGGAGTGAGGCTTGGAAAGTAGCCCAGTGTTTATCCAGAGTTCTGCAGAGGGAGAGGAGATCAGAAATAATCCAAGGGTGGTGGTTATGCTTTACTCTGGCTTTTTTGAATGGGGCATGGATGTTCCAGGTGGTAGTCAGGGTATCAGAGAAGACGTGGAATGCCGAATTGACATCCGGGGCTGTATACACAGTGAACCAGTTGGCTTGAGTCAGGTACTACAGGAGGGGATTTGTGTCCAGGGAGTGAAGAGGACTATACAATAAATCATTGGGGGCAGATTGGGGAATTGAGGCTTTCATTATTCAGAAAGTGGTGCAGTGATTGCTGAGGGCATCAGGAAGAACTCCAGTGACAGAGATGTGGTGGGGGTGAGAGGTGAGTGCCCAATATAGGAGAGAGTGGTCTGGAGACTTGGGGTTGAGGTGTGTAGGTTCATAAATCAACTGGGAGAGATTTAGTGATTCGATTTTAAGGATTGACGGTTTGGAGGAGGGAAAGAGCCAATCCAGATTAAATCATCAAGCAGGATAAGCTCACCTTTACTTGAGTGGGAGGAAATGGTGTAAATGCACTTAATAATAGAGTTGTGGGGAGCGTTGGGTAGGCTGTACATTACTCCAATGTAGATTGGGAGGGCAGAGGGGAGCGTGAGGAGAGCTATAAGGAGCTCATGGGAGGGGGGTATGCATTTCGGTGGAAGAGAGAACAAGACTGATTTTGCCTGGTATTGATAAATACACTGCCTACACGTTTAGCACAGTCTTGGTGGAAAAGGTTGAAATCAGGGATAGTAAGGGATGAGTCTGGGATCCTGGCAGAGAGCCAAGATTCAGTTATACACAGCACATCAAGGGAGTGTATGGTGACACAGACTTTTAGGGCATCCAGTTTGGGTATAATCCGCCTAGCATTTAGATGCAAAATGCGTAGTCCCTTTGGCTGGGCAGAGGGAGCTGGAGTAGGAGGGGGTCTGGGATTTAGTTCGACATCTCCCAAGAGGAGTAAGAGAAGCAGGTAGAGGGACAGTGACATGTGCCCCATAGGAAACAGGACCGAACCCTGGAATATCCCACGAGGCAGAACTATCGGGAACAAGGAAAAATCTCTCACCACTACCCTTTGTGTCCTGCCAGTGATGTAGGACTCATACTAGCAGATGACTTTACCGTCAAGTCCTACATACTTCCTGAGCCAATCTGATCACAACTCATGGCCCATGGTGTCAAAAGCTGAGATGAGGTTGAGAGAATGAGAATTGACCACTCTCCCCTAACTTGCACCCTCAGAAGGTCTTTATGCACCTTGACCCCTGCAGTCTCCGTGCTATGCCTAGACTTAAAACCAGACTGGAGAGGCTCATAGATGTCAAAGGCAGAGACATGTGCCTCAGGCTACAGTGCAACTACCTTCTCAATTACCCTGCCCAAAAAGGACATGTTAGAGACAGGCTGGTAATTTTACAGTATGCTCAAGTCCAAAGATGTATTTATTTCTGATAGGGCTTCACCAATGTATGTTTCAATACTACTGGGGAAGATTCTTTCTGACAAGGAGCACTGGGTAATTCCAGCAAACACTGGGCTCAGCTGCCTGACGCAGCTCACTAGAAGCTGAGTTTGGCTAAGATCCAGCTCATAAAATGTTGGACGCAGTTCTGAAATCACCTCACCTACTTCATCCTTCATCACAGGCCTAAACTCTCACCATGGCCATTGAATGCTACTGAGTACCATTGGCCCAACCCTGCTGGGCTGTGATGACCAACTTGGCAAGATCCCAGCTCGAATAGAAGACACCATGTCCAAAAAGAACCAAGCAAACTCCTTGCATTTAGTGGATGAAACAGCTCTCATGGGCTCCAGACAGGCTATATAAAGAAGCCTGTCTACAGTCAAGAAACACTGAACTAGTTGGTTTCTTCCAGTAGCAATCTCCCTAAGCAAAAATTATGCCTTCTTATGGGTGCTTGCCATTTGATACTCACCGTAGTGAGTAATCAAAGACAATCTATCCTCCTGGGCCCTGGACCTCCTCCAACAAAGCTCCAACCTCTGCCACTTTGTTTTCACCTCTCTCAGCTCGACAACATACCATGGCAAGCAACAGCATGAAACCAGTGGGCATACATGAGCTGGCACCACAAACTCAAAGGCCACTCCAGCAGCTCTATTATAAGCTGCAACAGCGTCCTCTGAACCCGAGGCACACGCCACCTACACATTCAAGGTTTCCAGCACTGCCAAGAGTTGCTCCTGCTGAAACCCTTGCAAATTGCTGAACATCAAGGTGTGGACTTCATGGGGGGCCTGAAGGTGAACCTGATAGCACAGAGGTCTGACCAACAGATCAGACCACTCCTGAGGTCTTCTACCTCAAGCCCCAGAGAGAATACTAGGTCCAGGGTGAGGCCATGTTTGGAGGTCGCAGACACAACTGTTTGTGTGTGGCCTGGGGATTCCATTCCCCAGAGCAAATCTTTGCCCAAAATGCTAGAGTTTGTAATCAAGCCAGGCATTGGAATTACTCAGAATCAACCATCTAGGTGACTCCAACACTCTCTCAGTGATGAAGTCCATGATTTTCCACTGAAGATTCCCCTCGCATCGCAGAGGCTGATAAACAGACAGGATCCTGCAACTTGCACCTGGACCCCTATGCACAGCCACACATTCAAACAAGAGGTATCCCCTATTGGATGCATCACCAGGTTCAGCTCAGATCTTAAGCTGTTGAACCCCCCAACCCCATAGTCCTTTCCTGGGTAGTGCCCCACGGGGAAACCCAGTTGGGGTGGTTGCCTCCAGTAGAAGACCAACATCGTCACACAGTCGGGTCTCCATAAAGCAACCCAGATTGACGGACAAATGAGATAGGAAGTCTGCTATAATATTGGTCTTATTCCTCATCGATCGGCACTGCACAGAACTCCTGAAAGAGGAAACTCAGTAGTGACCAACCCCTCAGCTACCTGCCCACTTGGTCTGGTGGGCTTCCTGGGTATTGGGATTAAACACATCTGGCTTGTCTCCAATCCTCATTTTCCCCTAGGATGTCTCCTGGTCCTCACTTTCTTACTTAGACCATGTCACCTCTTTCCAAGTCTTGTGCCCCCTTGTGCCTCTTAATAATACTCACCTCTCTGCAGCATTGCTAGGCTGCAGTAGGCATGGGAAGGGTCACAGAAGCGGCACAGATCCTGGAGCAGAGATGGGGAGTAGCTTAGTCTAGAGGTCTGCAAGGAATTACACATCTCCAGAAAAACTGACAAACTAAACTAGAACTAACCCTTTCCTTAAATTAAAATCCACCCTCAGCAGCCCCTTCCGTACACTCACCCTTCACTCTTACTAACATTCATCATGATATACAGTACATACAAATCACACACACCCTCGCACATGTCACTCCTTACATACCCAACTCACCTCAAAAATAGTAAACAGTGAAACTTAATTAACATAAATGCAAATAAATTAAAATATAAATGTGGTGAAGAGCAGGTACAACTGTTCAGTAACAATTTTCATAAAGTCCCCGCCCAGAGTAAACTCTGGGCCAAAGTGCAAGCAGATAAATATTGAAAAATCTATAGGATGCCAGCCCAACTCTCACCCAAGAATGGCTCCCTTGACCAGTCTCAGTCACAGATGAATTTAATCTATAGAATGCTAGAGCAATGTTTATCATCCTATCTCTCATCTAGGAGGAAAAGTCACAATTTCACACCTCTCTAACCCACTGCCACTAGCTAGGACAAGGGACAGACAGCAAAAAAGTTGTAATCACCAGCAGAGAGACCTTAGAGCAACTGACTGAGCAGGTATGGCTGAGTCCTCTGTCAAATCCTTGGTAAACTCAGTTCAAACCCTATACCTCTAATGCCACTACCGAACTAATACAAGGCAGCCTGTTTTCTGGTGTCTTTGCACTCTGCCACTGGTGTCTTCCTTGCCACCAATGAGTTTACCAACTTCCAGATCAGTTCCAATCTCGACTGCAACCGACAGTACCTCCCAGCAACCAACTCACGATTAAACGCGTCTCCCATCAGCATCCACACCAAGCAAAAAAGATTTCTATTGCACAGCATAATGCTTCTGTCCACTCCCAAACCAAGGCCCCAACCCCTGTGGTACACTTTCAAACCACTGGTATCTCACGGGTGTTTTCCAGTGGACAGAAAGTGGGGGAGCAACTGCACATGAAACTAAACCACAGCTGCTCTTTACAGTTTTTAATAGTGCACAAGTCTGTAGAAGTCTGTAAAAGCAGCACATCTGCAGATGCTACAGATATTTAGTGTCTGCAACAAGAAACAAACACACGCAATTGCAGCAAAAATGCTGCTGTTATAAATACCCCTGCTTGCACCACACTGGGCCCGATCTGTAGAAGTGCACCCAGAGGATACGCAGTGGAATGCATAGCGCAACGGAGGTGCACCATGGACAACACAAGCCATATTCAGTACATGCACCACAGACATGTGCACACGTAAGCAGCATCAAATATAGCACAGATGCACAAATGCGCAACCAGACATGCGCCACACAACCAGGACTGCAGAGGAGCAGAACAGGAGGCAGCAACAGGCAAGCTGGGCATGCACAACAGGCAGGGCAGCACAAAGGCAGAGTAGTAGGCCAGCATGTGGTCCCAGGCCACACAGGGGGTAGGAACACGGTGCAGAGCACAGACACACAGCAAATGGGCCACAGGGACCGGACACTGTACTACAGAGGCACACAGGCCAACAAACATACCCAGCAGCCCACCCAGAGGACAGAGCAGACAGCAGACGATGGCACTGCGCCACCACAACCCAGACAGGCCACACAGTACAGGAGACTGTAATAGGCACATCATACATGACCAGGCCCAGCACACTGCGAATGGGCACAGGAGCCTCATAGGCACAGTAGCCTCATGGGCACAGGGAAACAGGGTGCACAAACCCCGCTACCAAGCACACACACATGGCCCAGCAATGCAAAGCACCCCAGCAGTGGCAAGGGCAATGGTGCAGGTGAGGGGTACAGCAGCAGTGCTGCACAGGAACGTGCAGCAGTGAACCGCAGACAGGCCAGAAGCACACTCATGGCCCAATGGGCCAAGTCATGGTGTCAGGCAGCACGCAGCAGCCTCAACAGAAGGGAACACACCATGAAGGCTAGAGCTGTGGATCACAACGGTCACACCCAAGAGCAGCACAGAGCAATGGGAGGTACAGTGCAGGTAAAGCAGACGCGGTCACAGAGGAGTACAAATATAAAGGTTTAATGCATCACCAAATAGGGGAGTGCAAACAGTGCACAACACAACAGAATAGGATGTGAAGAGGAAGGGGGAGGCTGGAGGAATGCAATGTGGAATAGGAGCAAGTGCAAGGTGGCAGTAACAGACAGGGAACAAAACAGAAGGAGGGGGGAAACTGTCTATGTCCCAGTGATGGGCCTCAGTCATCTCATTGCTGCGCATGGCTCACAGCCTCCCTCAGCAGGCACACCTTCTGCACCAGTGCCCTGGTGATGCCGAGCTGCCTGCAGCTGATGCACAGAATTGCACCCATTCTCTGGAACATGAGAGGTACCAGACCACAGGAAACTGTCAGCATCACTCCATGACCCCACTGTGGGTGCCACCCCTGCAGCCTGGCATGACCTACAGGAAGGGAAACAAGACAGGCAATGAGTTCCAGTGCCCATGCCACCCTGCCCCACCCACACGTGTGAATGGGACAGCCACTGCACCCACAGGTGGACAGCACTGGAACAGGCACAGACACAGTAGTCAGCAGCAGCCAACACCGTGATGCCCCTGGGGCTGCATGCAACAGACCTACCACAACACCAGGGCAGTGGACCACATAGACCAAGTGCAAAGGCACACCCTCACCCCACCCTGGACAGCAGCATCCCAGTAGCACACAGAAACCATGGCCAGGCCCCCCAGTGGGTGCAGCATGCAGCAGGTGCTGCAGCCTGGCACTGCCCAGCACAGTGGGCATGCATGGCAGCAGAGGTCCGTGCACCAGCCAACAGCTACCCATACAGCCAGCAATAGCCCCACACACCATGCCACATACACTCACCTGCTTGCATGGGTGTGGGTGCAGCTGCGCCACCCCCATCAGCACGATGCCTGTCCTGCACTGTGGCCTGCCTGGCCCACCTGCGGTCCTTGTAAGAAACAGAGAGAGAGAATGCATAAGAGTGGCATGCCATGTCCACAGCCTCCAACCACCACCACCCTCACCCCTGTGCACAGCACTAGCAAGGTACGGGCAGCTGCACAGACCTGCACCCACGGCATGCAGCATGGCCCTCCGGCACCGTGCACACCACAAGCATGCAGTTTGCCAATGGAGGATGTGCACCAGCCACCGTTGCAGGCCCCCCACAGCCACAAACATGGTGCACAGCATGATGCAGGCCTGTATGTGCAGATGCATGTATTAGTCAAGGTGGCACCTACCTGGCTGTGGCACCAATCCCATGCACGCCTGCTCCTGGAGCTGCCGTAGGTGTCCCGGGTCCAGCCTTTGCAGGTCACCATACTGGTGCCTGCACTGCTCTTCCATGTGTGGTACACCTGTCCTCCACTGTAGGTCAGCTGCCACACTGCTACGCGTGGCTCCTGGAGGTCTGCCACACCAAGAGGCCATCCACCATGGGCAGTAATAAGGCCATGAGGTTAGCCAGCCTGCATTCTGACCAGTTCACCACCCTGCAACTTCACACTGCCCTGAGCCAGACATGCTGCCTACCACCGTGTGCTACATGTGGCACGACTGTACAAGCATGTGGAGTGCTTCACCATGGATGCACAATAGGGCTTTGTATGACTGCTGCACAGCACGGATCTGTGTGATTGGGATGTGCAGCAGCCACCAATCGCGCATCTGCACACATGCACAGTGCGTCCATGTTGGGCGGGAGTCAGGGGTCAGGGTCGTGACCTCTCAGATGCACAGCATGACCCCTCTGCCCGCACGCACATGCGCACAGCAGCAGGCACTACGTGGTAAGGTGCGTTGCGCAGACAGCAGCGGTGCACAATAGGCCCATACAGCACAGGGAGGCAGCATGTGTGCCAATACACAGAGCCACATGTGCAATGTGAGCACACTGTGCAACATGCACCAGTGTGCCATAGGCTACACATGGTGGCCACACTGTGCATGTCGGAAGCCATGCTGCGCTCCATGCATGAGCAGGAAGTGCACCATCGGCACTCCCTGGCACAATCGGAATGCACATGGTGCAATAATGGGAGATTCAGTCACGCTATGCAAATCACATACTGAGTCTATGCATGGCACAGTAAGGCACATTAACATACCATTAGGGTTGCACTTCTGCTCATTTGCATGTCTTGAGCCATAAAAGTGCATCACCATGGCACTGGGCACTGACAGGTATTGCAGCCATTCTGGTATGTGCCCACATACATTGTTATGCTACTGGGAGTTCAGGCTGTGCAGCAGTGCACCTGTCAGGTCTCACAGTCCACTAATGGTGCCACTGTTACTTTCTGCAGGTTGCAGCATGTCTGAGAATGAAGGAGCTGAGGAGCAGGGGCCTGCATAGAAGTGCAGGCCCAACTTCAGCAGGGATGAGCAGTAGGCCCTGTTCAAGGCCTACATGGACAGGGAGGAGCTGCTGAGTGTGGCCATGGACACCCCACAGGATCGTGCCACAGGGTGGGTGGAGGTGGCAACATATGTGAATGCCCACAGCTGCCATCAGTGCAGTGCACAGGAGTGCAAAAAGAAGACGGGGACTGACAGGCCCCGCATTAAAGAGAAGGTTGCTGCCATCAGAGCATCCTGACAGACAACCAGCAGGGGCCCTGGAGTCACCCCAAGCCTCACAGTGGGGGAGGAGATGGTGGCGGTGACCATCAGCCAGGCAGCCATCAAAGGCATCCCAGGTGGCAGCTTCCAGACAGGTGGCAGCCCATCGCAGCACTGTGAGTCACCACCATATGTATGGAGGGGTGTGTGGGGGTTCTGGCCAGGATGGCTGAGGCTGGTGGTGGGCCGGGCTGGGGCTGCTGGGGGCAGGGATGGAATGGCTTCATGGCAGCCTGCCAGCATGTGGGCCCCATGCATGTCCTGCGTGCCACAGCGCCTGCTACATGGGGTGCCACTGAGCATGCCAGTTTCTGCTTGGGGGCACTGCAGTGCCCACGTGGCCATAGGTCAATGGACATGCCCCTGGCCCCAGAGCATGCTGTATGCCCCAGAGACACCTTGATAGCATATGGCTAGTGCACACAGGGCATGATCTGGCCAGCAGGAGTGTGGGCAGCCACACAGAGCGCAGCGGGTGGGGAGGGTGACAGCAGTGTGCATCCACGGCATGCCGCCATGGCTGTAGTGTTGTGCCATGTGCCCTGTCCACCATGCTTGCCCAACCGTGCCCGTGCACCATGCAAGGCATGCCCAGCCCACTGTGTGGCACAGTGGGCCCGCACTGACCCATGGCGGCCAGGCGAGTGCATGGCAGCCCCACCCAGGGCATGGGGTGGGATGCACACTGCTGTTCAACTCATGTATACCACTGTTGTGTGTTTCAGCTTTGTTATGCCTTAGGAGTGGACTGCAGGATGCAACTGCAGACACAGGGCCCACTGAGGATGAGCCATCAACCTCGACAGGCATCAGGGCCACGGATTGACAGAAATGTGGCAGTGCGGGTCTGCTCGCCTTCCTGGGACTGGAGGACGATGACCCCCTATTGGACCTACTACTCCTGGAGGAGCTGCCTGTGCTGGTACCAGACACGCAAGAACCCAGTGGGTCCGACAAAGATGCTGACCTTGTGCTAAGCCTGGGTGGCACAGGCCTGGGGATGCCACTCAGGATACACACCAGCACACTGGCTGCCGTTGCCTGTGGCAGCAGTGCAGCACCCGTGCAGGCACCCCTTTTCAATGTGCCTGCTGCGGTGGGTGGCAATGCCACCATGGCTGGCCATGGTGGTGCAGGAGCGGATGAAACAAGAGGCCACAGGGAATGTGCAACAGGAAGCAGGATGGCAGCTCAGGGCAGCGGTGTCCACCGTGCAGCACACCGCAGGTACCACTGATGGTGCATGCCCCCAACCTCCACCCCTTGTGTGGACTCCCGAGTGACATCCCTCTGCATGAGCAGTTGCCGGGCATACCGCCACACCCCCAGCAGGTCAACATCATCCCCAGGACATGCACTCCACTGACAGACTGGAGGAGCACACTGCACTGCTGTGGGCATCCGTGGACAACCAGGTGATGCTCGGTGCACAGTTGCATGTACTGCAGGTGGACCTACACCACTGGTCCGCGCATGCGTACATTGTATGCGCCCAGTTGATAGGTGAGGTCTGGTAGCTGCAGGAGGCCACGACCACTTTGCTGTACCATATTGCCGGTGCCATCACCGCCAGACTTGCATTGCTGGCATCCAGTGGGCGCAGCAGGGCGCATAGGAATCTCCACAGTGCAGCATCCACCCTGAGATCCCAGTGTCTGGTGACCCATGCACGGCTGATGGCGGGCTGCAGTGCAGCCATCCCAGACACCAATGGCAGCACTCTGTTCACTGGGCTGTTCACACCTGCAGGGACCCGGTCACGTTCCTGAACCTCCACCCCCACGAGTGTGTTGAGTACACCTCCTGTGGCTTTTGAGCAGCCTGTGGCTGCCACACGTGCAGGTCGTGGTCGCCCACATGGCTGTGATGGCCGTGCCTCCACCCAGCAGGCCTGCATGGTGTGCTGTTCAATCCTGTTGCACGGTGCAGTGTCCTTTTGCATGATCCTCCATGCACGCCGGTGTGTGTGCGACAGCATGTAGCCCCCTTGTGTGCATGCTGTGCTGCAGGGCCCTGTGATATGGGCGTGATGAGGGCAATGCTATGCCAGCCTTGCCAGTGTGTCGGTGCCATCTGTGTGATCCATGCCACCGCCTGTGGCCGCATGTGTGTATGGCCTGTGGCCAGTGCCGCCACCTGGTGCAGTGCCATCTGCATTGCACACCATGGGACGCTGCACCCCTGTCATGCTGCTGTTGCTGCCTGTGCCCATCCTTGGCCAGATGGCCATTGTTAGACCCCATGCCTGTGTGTATGTGCCCTTGAGTGTGTGCTGTGTGTGTCCATGTGTCAGTGCTGTCCCTGTGCCGGCTGTGTGTGTGCCAGTGGCCCCGCATGCCTCTATGTGTGGCCATGCACCTACATGGGGATGTGGGTGTGGGTGTCTGTTCCATGCATGTGCATCTGTCATGTCCTGTACTCATCTGCACCTCCCAAAGTGCTCTTGTACAATGGTCACCTTGTGCATCCTGGCCCTTGCTGCGATCCTGGTGTCCCTGAATAGCAGGTTTGGCTGCTCCACCCCCTCCGGCCCTTCATCCCCACTGTCATCACTGCTGTCGCCCTCATTCACCTGTATGGCTATTCCATGGTCTATGGCCATGTTGTGCAACCTGCAACAGGCCAGGAATAGTCCACAGGTTTTCACAGGGCTGTATTGTAGGCACCACCGGACCGGTCTAGGCAACAGAACTGCACCTTGAGCATGTCAAAGACCCGCTCGATGATGTTGCATGTCACTATGTGGGCCTCATTGTACCATTCCTCTGTGGGGTTTGATGGACACCGGATGGGGGTTAGCAGCCAGGGACATGGGGGTATATGCTGTCTCCTGTGTGGGTAAGGTTTACAGGTTAGCCTGTTGCCATGATGGTGGCCCTTCACCTCCCATGTCCCCTTCATCATTGCTGTGGATGGGTGCCATGTGTGACCTGGGCCCCTGGCCCACGCACAGCCTCCCCAACTCCCCATCCTGGCCCATGCTCACAGACCAGGTGGCCCGTGGTGATCGCCCCATGCTTGAATATATGGCACAGCATGGAGCTGCACCAGTTGAAAGCATCATGTGCACCTCTGGGGTGTATGGCACAGACATTGGTGATGCGTCCCATGGCCTTGCACACCACCTGGCAGTTGACCGATGGGTAGCCCTTTCAGTGCATGTATGCCATGCCCTCTTGGCCAGGTGGTGCACATATGGCCACGTGGGTGCAATCTATCGCACCTATCATGCCTGGCATGCATGCCACCCTATGGAAGCCCTGCTTTTTTGCTGTACACTCTGCCTGTGTGCATGGGAATCAAATGAACTCGGAAGCGTGTGGCAGCAGAGCACTGAGGAACTGTGTGAGGAGACGGGATGTGATCAAGTGGGTGACACCTATGGTTACCCGTTGGTGTTTGGAAGGTGCCAGTGGCAAGCAGGCACATTACTGCTGTCACCTTAGTCTCCACTGTCATGGAGTGGCTCCTCCTGGTGGGTGCCTGCAACTCATTATGGCACAGCTTGCAGAGCTGCCTCAGTATTGCCCTGTTCAGACAGTACCGGCTCATGATCTCGGCATCCCCAAAGTCCTCGAAGGTGGTCTGGTCATGGTACCTTCAATGTCTGGCATACCACCAGCGGGCCCTTCCCTGGACATGTAGCTGGTCCTCTTCCTGCCTCCTCACGCCCCTCATAACTGCTTCCATCAGGAATGGTGATGCATCCATGTTAGTGCTGTGCGCCCCCTGTTGCGCATCTGCTATGTGTGCGTTTGAGCCTGCTTTTATATACTCAACTCTGTGCGGCGCAGTCTGTCGGTTGCTCCTGACTTGCGCCATGCTTTATGGCTGAATATGCCATTGTGCAGCTTATTCATGGGTCTGCCCCCTGGCACTTGTGCATTTGCGCAGTGTCATTTGTGCCGTGCATGCTGATTGGTTGAATATGGCTCAGGGGCACATCTCTATTGTTGTGCATGTGCAACTCCTCTGAATATCTCCCTCACTATGTACTACCCTCACTGAAAATAAATAACACTTGACTCCTACTGCTATCGCACTAAGAAACTATTCCATACCACTAAACTAACTAAATTAACATAAAATGCAATAAAAATTGCAATCCAGAAACCCTCCTAAGAGTGTTTTATTCCATTTGTTAAGATCATTACAAATGGAGCTCATGAGGCCAGCCCAGACCAATGTTCATCTGCTACATTTATTTATTTTATTTTACTTCTTTCTAGGAACTACAAATACCTTTGAACCAACAGTTCATTTACAAAGGTTCCACGCCAAATCCATATACACAGATACTGAGTCGTAAAGACAAACAATAAATGTCAAAAGTAAAAAATAAAAAAAAAATGGAACAAATTTAGACATGGTTACAATGGAGACAAATTGAGGTTACATAGGAAAGCCGTCACCGTGGTGACATTGCCAAGAGAAAGTCACAATAATTAAGTGCTACATGAGAGGAGAGGAAGTGAGGAGGAAGTAGGTGGTGAGCTTGAGAGGGGAAAGGGGAGACAGGGGTGTTGAACCATGGCGACAGAGGTGAAGGGGGACAGGGCAAGGTGTAGTTAAAAAAGACGGTGAAGAGACTAAATGTGAAAGTAGTGGAAGAAAATGATATCCATTTATGCCCATATGTTATGCCCATTAGCCCACATTTTAAACCCCCACCTGCCATCCCTTGCCACCCCCCTCAAGCTCCCTCCAACTCCCTCCCCTCCGCACTCCCAACACCTCCCTTTCTACCCACTCTCCCCTAAATATTCTCCTTCTCCCAGTCCCTTCTCTCTCTCTCTCTCTGCCCCCTCTCTCCCCCTCCTCTCTTTCTGTTCTCTCTCTAATCTATCCCTCATTTGCACTCTCCCACCCTTTCCGATACTCTACCTTGACAGGCCCCCCTGGGGCAGCTATGCCATACATTGCTAACTGTGAATCTCCTCCCACAGTTTAATTTCAGTTGTCTAGGTTACTCAAATGTATTATTTATCTATATTCTGTATTACATAGTAATGTTATGTTCTAGGCACATGGATATGTTGTTCATCCACACTATCTGGCAGGTTCCTTGCCGCTTTAAATCTTGCCGGAAGGTCTTCAAGCTAGCTCCTCCCACCCACCCGGGTGGTAAAACTCTCGGCTCCGCCCCATGACGCTAGATCTTCCTTACCGCTTGGAAGCTCAGGTTCCCTCCTTAACGCTCCGCGATTAAGACTTGGTGCCTAACTCTTCTAACTTTGAAACTTGTTTCAAATACTTACGAATTACTTCGGTCTTCTCCTCCTAGCGGCTGTGATGGACAGATTGATTCACGGATTTCGGAGATGTCCCTGCGGGCAGAAAATGTCTCGGACAGACCCGCACTCCACGTGCGTCTGCTGCTTGGGCCTTGAGCACGATCCGCAGGCTTGCGACCTGTGCTCTTCCTTTTCGATCTATGTCCTTGAAGATCGTGCTGCCCGTCTTCAGTTGGGGCGTCCAAAAGGGATTTCCTCCGGTTAAATCGAAGGAGGCCCGATTGGCGGTGTCCGCGGCTGCGGGCTCTGCGGAACAACTAGAGCAGATGATAGCCCTCGAGGAGGAGGCGGCGCAGGCCGCTCCATCTTCGACCCTGCATTTGTCCCGCTCTCTCTGGGCGCCTCATATTCGGCTTCCTTTAAGGAGCTTTGCATGACCCTCTCGACAAAAGGCGAGGGTCCAACCTCTTCTGGACCGTTTCCTCGGTCAAAAAAGAGTAAGGGTAAGTCCCATCGTCGACGCTCTTGGGAGCGGGAAAGATCTCCCTCCCCTTGTCGACAGTCGACTTCGGTCGATGCTTCAGCTTCGGCCACTGGCTTCACGGTGTCCCCGTCAGGCCAGTTGACCGAGACACCCGCCGACGCGGTTGAGATATTTCTCGACCCGTTAGACGGGTTGTCGGCTGGTGAAGCTGAAATTCCCCTCTCCCCGGTTCCCCCGGCGAGAGTTGAGGATCCCGTCGGCTCATCTGTGCCTCCGGTTCCAGAGCCGTCGGTGCAGTCATTCGAGCCGGCGTGCCCGATTCTCGGTACCCGCCGTGCCGACCTCGGCCCTAGCCGAGACTCGGTCTGGTCTCGGACCTCCTCGCGTCCAGCCAATCCCACCGCCTTAGGGCGGTTCGTCTCGCATCGCCTGGAAGCGGGCGCCGCCGCCTTCTTCCTCTCTCCTCCTCCTCGGATGAGGGAGGCTTAGCGCAAGTTGCATCGGAAATATGAGGAGCTTATGTGGCAACAGCTTCTGTTGGCCGGAAGCCACCCAGTCGGCCCGGCCATTAAGTGGTTGTCACCGAGCGGCCAAACAACCCTCGCAGTGGTCGAGGAGCCTGTTCCCAGGCCGGTTGTTCGGCAAATTATTGCTGCCCCACCGATTTTGGTGGAACCGCCTCCTCCTCAGCCGTTAGTTGGGGCTCCGACCAAGGGTTCTCGGTCAGCTCAGGGGCTGCCCCATAGGCTGTCGGTCACTCTCACTCCCGATAAACCTCAGCAGGTGGAGGGTGTCTCAGGC
This sequence comes from Neoceratodus forsteri, assembly GCA_016271365.2. Classification (NCBI taxonomy): domain Eukaryota; kingdom Metazoa; phylum Chordata; order Ceratodontiformes; family Ceratodontidae; genus Neoceratodus; species Neoceratodus forsteri. The sequence goes on along the minus strand of CM057455.1, from coordinate 413,673,297 downwards.
TCAAGGCAGTTGTTCGAAGACTCGTCGAGTCTGAAGATAACTCCTCCCTGTTCTCAGGCGGATGGACTTGGAGTCCTCAGGGGGCAGTCGGTGGACGTATAGCCCTTCCTTCCTTGGCTTACTTCCGCTTATCTCGGAGTCCACCGGGATGAAGCTCGAACCCGTTTCCAAATGGGCCAGGTATCCCCTCACAGAGATTCTGGACCGAGGGGATTCTCCGACGGAGGCCTTTCCGGTGGCCAAAGCCATCATTGGTCCGGCCTTGGAACTGTGGCAGCGTCCTGCTTCCTGCCCTGCGCCTTCGGCCAGGATGGCTAGGAAGTACGCAGTCCCTACCGGTTCCCTGTCCGGTTTCTCGGAACACCCCTCTGCCGAGGGGCTGGTTACCGACAGCGTTTTCCGGTGCACCGGGAACGCTAGGGACATGGACAAACCACCCGACAAGGAATCCAAGAAATTGGATTACGCTGGGCGAAAAGTCTATGCTGCTTCTTCTCTCGGCCTTCGTCAGGCCAGTTCTGCCGTTCTGATGGCACACTTCTCCCATGCCCTGTTGGGCCCCCTGGATGAGGTTGTTCCCCATCTTCCCGCGGGCTTGCAGACCACGGTCAAACAGGTGCGGGATCAGGGCAGGGCAGTGGCTAAGCAGCAGCTCCAGACTGCTCTCGACATCGGAGATTCTTGTGCCAGGTCAGTGGCGGCCGCAGTGGCCATGCATCGGCGGGCGTGGCTGAGGATATCCACCTTCACCTCGGATACCCAGCACAAACTGGCGGATGTTCCCTTCCTGGGAACAGACCTCTTCGGCCCTGGAGTGGAAGGTCACCTCCAGAGGATCGAAAAGTCCAATGCCACCTTGGACTCGGTCTCCTCCGCCCAGAAGGACAAAGGCCGCAAGCCTCAGCCTAAGCCCTTTCGCCCTTCTGTGCCCGCGCGCGCCCGGCCCAGCAACGTCAGGGCCAGCAGGCTCGACCTTGGTACCCCAAACCCAAGCCGTCGTCTTCCTCTAATAGGAAGCAGGGAGGTAAGGGCCCAGGAGGTTCCTCGGCCGGTCCCTCCACTAAGCCTGCCCAGTGACGGGCTGAGGGGTGTCGCCCCCATTCCCGTTGCCTTACCCCTGGTTCCCCCGTGGGACGGCTCCGGCACTTCCTTTCCGCCTGGTCCGCTGTTACCACGGACAGGTGGGTTTTGGAGGTGGTGGGAAGAGGCCTGCTTCTAGAATTCGAGCAGGCACCGCCCTTCAGAGCCGTCGCCCCTCAGGGGGCTTCGGGGTCCCCAGCCTCACTGGCGGCTCGTCGAGCTGACATCGCTCTCCTCCTCCAGAAGGAGGTGATAAGAGAGATGGAGGACCCCCTTCAGACCCGGGATTTGTGTCCAGGTATTTCCTGGTCCCGAAACGGATGGGGGCTGGCGCTCCATCCTCGACCTACACGACCTAAACAAGTTCCTAAGGTCTCGAACCTTCAGAATGGTCACTCTGGCTCAGATAATACCATCTCTGGAACACGGCGTGTGGTTCTGTTCTCTGGACTTTCAGGACGCGTTCTTTCATGTCCCTATCCGTCCGTCTCACCGGAGGTTCCTCCGCTTCCGAGCGGAGGGATCCCTATTCGAGTTCCAGGCCATGCCCTTCGGCCTTTCTTCAGCTCCCAGGGTCTTCACCAAATGCATGGCAGTGGGACAGCATTCTGGGCGGCGCCGAGGGTCCGGTGTACCTTACCTGGACGATTGACTGATAGCAGCCCCCTCCAGTCAGGAGGCGGAGCGGTCCAGGGACCTAGCCCTCCAGGCTTGCTCTCAAGTCGGCCTCCTTATCAACGAGGCCAAATCGGAACTCGAGCCGAAGCAGGTGATACTGTTCATTGGGGCAGAGCTCGACTCTTTAAGAGCCAGAGCACGGCTCCCGGCGGACAGGGCCGAGGTTCTTACCTCCTTTGCCCAATCATTTCTGGTTGGGCAATCGCGCCCTGCCCGGGACTTCCTGCACCTCCTGGGTCTCATGGCGGCCTGTACCAGCGTGGTCCGTTGGGCACGTTGGCACATGCGTCCCCTTCAGTGGGGACTGGCCAGCCAATGGTCACATCGCTGCGATCCCTTGGACCAGCTTGTGGTGACAACCCAGGAGATGTGGAACGCTCTCCAGTGGTGGACCGTTCCGTCCCATATGCAGGAGGGCATCCCGTTTGTCCGCCCCGAGCCGACGGTCTCTCTGACGACCGACGCCTCTTTGATGGGTTGGGGTGCCCATCTGGGGGAACACAGAGTGCATGGCCTCTGGTCCCCGTGGGAGTCATGATGCCACATCAACCTGCTGGAGCTCCGTGCAGTCCACCTAGCTCTCACCGCCTTTGCTTCGTTTCTCCGGGGTCAAGTGGTCCGAGTCCAGACGGACAATACCACGACCATGTACTACCTGAGCCGCCAGGGCGGGACGCGCTCCATGCTTCTATGCAAGGAAGCTCTCCGCATCTGGTCACTTGTGCGCAGCCTGGAGGCAGATCTCCTGGCCATTCATGTGGCAGGAGCCTCCAACACCCTGGCCGATGCCCTGAGCCGGATATGGGCTGCATCGCATGAGTGGTCTCTCCTGCCGGAGGTAGTACAAGATCTGTTCTCCCTTTGGGGCACACCTCTGGTGGATCTGTTTGCCTCCAGGGAGAACATGAAGTTGAGGCTGTTTCATGCCCACCCCTCAGCAGGGCTCGCTGCAGGGGGATGCCTTCTCGAGGCCATGGACCCCGGGCCTCTTTTACGCCTTCCCCTTTCCCTGATTCACAGGGTCCTGCTCAAAGCGAGGAGGGACAAGGCACAGGTGATTCTGATAGCCCCAGACTGGCCACGCCAGTTCTGGTACCCAGATCTCCTCAGCCTCAGCTCCAGGCTCCCGAGGCAGCTTCCAGCTCGCCCGGACCTGCTCTCAGTCAATCAGGGGAAGGTGTTCCATCCGGACCTTCAATCCCTGCACCTGACGGCCTGGTTCCTGGCGGCTAGGTTCCAGGCCTTGGGTCTTTCGACAAAGGTCCTCAACGTCGTTGAGGCGTCCGGTAAGTGCGACCAGAAAATGCTACGCCTTCAAATGGAAGAGATTCTCCATGGTGTCGGGGTAAGGGCTTGGACCCTTCCTCGTGTTCTGTGGCCAGCATTTTGGACTATCTATGGTCCCTATCTAGTCAAGGGCTTAGGTCGATGACCCTAAAGGTGCACCTGGCAGCCATCTCTGCTTACCGGGCGCGGGCCGGTCAGCAGTCGGTGGCGCAGGAGAAGGTGGTCAGGCGCTTCTTCAAAGGCCTTGATCACATTTCCCCTTCAGTGCGGGAATCCCCACCTCCGTGGGATTTACTGCTGGTACTGGCAAAGCTCATGGGCAAGCCATTCAAACCAATGCACAGGTGTGGTTTCCCCCACCTGTCGTGGAAGACCGCCTTCTTGGTGGCTATCACGTCAGCCAGAAGGATGGGAGAACTCCAGGTGCTTAGCATCGAGTCTCCTTACCTGGTCTTCCACAGGGACAAGGTTGTCCTATGCCCCCACCTGAAATTCCTTCCGAAGGTGGTGTCGGAGTTTCACCTTAATCAGGTGTTGACTCTGCCGGTGTTCTACCCCAATCACACCTCGGAGGCCGAATATAGGCTCCATACTTTGGACCCTAGAAGGGCGCTCGCCTATTACAAGGAGCGCACGGCTGGGATTCGGGGAGAGGTTCGCCAGTTGTTTGTCACCTACGCTGAAGCCGCACCTGGCAGACCTGCAGCCAAGCGGACGATAAGCAGATGGGTCACCTCCTGCATAGATCTCTGCTATGAGTTGGCGGGCATGGAGCCTCCCAGAGGGATAAGAGCTCATTCTACCCGCCATACTGCTGCATCGGTGGCTGCTTCCAGGGACGTCCCTATCCAGGAAATCTGCAGGGCTGCTACCTGGAAGTCAGCGAACACCTTCATTACCCACTACCACATCGACCTTGAGTCACGCCGGGATGCTGGTTTTGGGGCCTCGGTTCTCCAGTCCTTATTCCCCAAGTAAGTATTAAGGGGGTGTGCGCCTTGCCTCCCTCCTCCCGGAGAACTGCTAGGAGTCTGCCAGATAGTGTGGATGAACAACATATCCATGTCCCTAGAAATACAGGTTACTCACCTGTAACAGGAGTTCTAGGAATGGTATATGTTGTTCATCCACACAACCCACTCGACCTCCCCGGCTTCGACGCACAACCTGAACTTCCAGCGGGCCAGATCTGGCGTCATGGGGCGGAGCCGAGAGTTTTACCACCCGGGTGGGTGGGAGGAGCTAGCTTGAAGACCTTCCGGCAAGATTTAAAGCGGCAAGGAACCTGCCAGATAGTGTGGATGAACAACATATACCATTCCTAGAACTCCTGTTACAGGTGAGTAACCTGTATTTTTGTGCTGTTAATTTTTTGTTATGTCTCTGCTGTTTTACATCCCGACATGGAACCTTTGTAAAAGAGTGTATACTCAAAGGTTGTATCCGAATTACCAAATAAATAAATAAATAAAATAAATAAAAGACTTTGGTCCCATAGAGCTCCCATAGTTGAATGAAACTGGTTGCTATGGTTAAACTCCCCCACACACACACACAGGCTTACAAAATGGGCAGAAATAGTTTTAACTAGCTTTTGGGGGCTTGATTGCAGTCCATTTCTTTATTTGTTTGCAGTTTTATGAACTGCCGTTTCTTTTCCCCAACTGACAGCACGAGAGCAGTAGGAGAGTGGCATGCGTTGTTTCAGGCAGTGACATTTAGGTACTCACTGTGATTTTCTTTTTTGTATGTGTGTGTGAGAAGAAATGTGTAAGGAGGCTCTCGTAGGCTTACAAAAATATTGCCTTTAAACTCGTAACTCACATACCGAGTTAAGTGAGTGCCAAGTGAGCAAGACCCCGAGTGTGTCAGAGAGAGCCAGTGAGAGACTGCTAGGTTTGCAGTTGGGAAAGTCAAGAAACTACATGTCCTTTCAGCAGATCTAGCACTCTTTGTCTCGCTCATCTTAGCTTCCGATTGTGTAGACGATAGTAAAATTGTGTGCCTTTTATGTATCTCATTCCAGTGGGGACGGAGGAGATCAGCGGCTGATGTATGGCTCGCGAGAGAATAAAATGGCGTCTAAGGATTTTGAAAATTCAGGGTGCCCAATCATACTGTCGGTAATGGGGTACCCCAAATTGGCACTTGTTTTACACTGGACGTCTATCGAAAAATAGATGCCCGGATTGGAACTGCTTTCAACCAATCAGGTTTCACTATCAAATCTAGCCTTTTTCTAAAAACTTTTAAGTACCTCAAGGGCATAAACAAGGTGCAGGTGGGAGATGTTTTCCAATGTAGAAAAGATACCAGAACGAGGGGACACGATATGAAATTGGAGGGGGGATTAAGAGATAACGTGAGAAAGTTTTACTACGCAGCGAGAAGGTGGTGAATGCTTGGAATAGTCTGCCACAAGCAAGAGGTGGTAGGGGCTAGCACAGTGGCGGGGTTTAAACATGCTTGGGGCAAATGTAGGGGAACCTCGGGTGGGAAGGGAGTGATGAAAAGTCATTGACCACTTAGGGTGAGTGGATGCATACATGTATAATGCCTACAGGCAGATTGGATGGGTCAAGCGGTCCTTATCTGCAGACAATTTCTATGTCTCTGTTACAAAATGTTCTATCCAAAGTGAAATGGTCATCACTTAAGCAATAATGACTGAGGAGCTGGTCATTTCCTAGGGATGAATGACTGGCTGGGGGTGAAGGGTGGCTTGAGGCACAGCCAAAGGCCACCCTCACCCAGCCAGTCATTAATCGAGAGGAAATGACCGGCTCTGAGGTCATTATTGCAATTATAAGTGTAATCAAAACAATGATTTTTCTTTTATTTTTAAAATCATTTTTGTGGCGTCATTTCTGTGGCACCACGCACACTACTCTAGCGGGACCAGCTGAACGACTGCTGTGCTGGTTGCTTCTCTGCACTGGCTGCCTATTCGGTGGTGGATCACTTTCAAAGTTGGTTTACTGACTTATAAAGCCCTATATGGACTTGGGCCTGACTACTTTAAAGAGCTTCTTGTTCCCTATCCCCCTGAGCGATAGCTCCGTTCGACCCAACGAGGGTTGCTGGAATTCAAAGTGTCTTTGAAGTCTTCTGGGGCTCGTGCATTTATGTACGGGGCCCATAGCCTCTGGAATTCTCTACCCCGTCGGCTGCAGGAGTGCATGACGGTGGGAAGTTTTAAACAGGCATTAAAGACTTTTTATGGTGCCAGGCATTTGATGGTACTGGATGAGTGAACCTTCTCAGACTTTTGTTACTACTGTTCTGGATTGTATTTATTGATTTTATTATTGTTGTTTTAATCTTTTGTAAAGCACCTCGGTATTTTGAAGGCGCTTATGTGAAATAAAGTTTATTATTATTATTCTTTTTATTCTAAGAGACTTCAGACTGGCACGGCAGCCAATCAGCGCGCTACCTCAGGTCATAAATAAAAAAATTTTTTCCAACTTTCTTTCACTCCGGTCACAGTCTAAGAAACCTTCTCTCAGGCATCCTGCCTGAGTCCTGCCCACCTGAGGCTCCCCAGAACTGCACCTCCTCTCTCCTCCACTCCCTGCAGCTAGCACCCCCAGTTTATTTGGAGCTAATTGCTGATTACATTTTAAAGCCAGATATATCAAGCAGCTAATATAGATCAGACTTGTTTAATATGGTGGTATTGAGCGAATTGTGCTTGTAACTGAAGGCATTAGGTTAGCTGGGTCCTAGTGTGACCTCATTTTGGAATAGCCCTGTTTGCTTAGAATGGAGCTCCTTTGTGTAAGTCACAACATATTCTCCCGCTGCATAGTAATGAGAGGCTTTGTTTTCTCCACAACATAGGCAGCTCCCCCCCCCCACCAAGCTAGGCACTTAGACAATCAAGCAACTGAAGCAACACAAGCAGCTCACCTGAGTAGCTGAGGAAGCCAAATCTCCAGCCTGATAACTTTCGAGGTAAAGAGAGCCTCTTCTCTTCATCTGGACGCCTGCAGAGGGTGCTAGCCCATGGTCGCCGCGCCTGCTTGCCCCGCCCCCCAACCACCTCCCACCCAGAGGCGGCTGTCAATTTAATGATCCACCCCATGACATCACATCCGGTGTCATCCGTCCTGTTGCCCAGAACCTATCTCCCCACTTTCCCATTTGCAGGTTATACCTGCTGGCCACTAGAGGACCTATGCTCCCTCACTACTTCCTACTCCTACCTGTACAGCACTACTTCCTGGGATCTTGCTCACCACAATGTATTGGCCTTGCATCATGCTCTTCCGTGCCTATCCCCACTCAGCAGTGCACTTACCCACTTACCCATCTGCTAGTCCACACCAGCCCTGGCACCCCTCCCCTTGCTCCTGAACCTCCTCTTCTGCCCCTTGGGACCTCTGTGTGTCCCCGTCCTCCCTGCCCTCCCCATAGCTTTCTCTTCAACTCAGGCACATCTGGGTGTCTTCTTATTCTTGCTTTCCCCTCCTGTACCTCCCTGCCCACCCCCTGCTCCCTTAGCCTCCCCCCCCCATGTCAATCGTAGGAAAACCTCTCACCATCTCCCAGCCAGAGTGTTAGTCATGCTACTACTCCTGTCAGGGAACATTCATCCAAACCCTAGCCCAGTTCCCAGGAGCTCCCCAACTCGCACCACAGGCCTATGCATGGTCTCCATGAATATCTGTAGCCTCCTAAAAAAGTTTGACTCACTACAATGCCTGGTCACACTAATTAACCCTGATGTTATCACCCTGGTTGAGACTTGGCTGTCGAAATCCTCCCCTGACTCCCTAGTCTCCCTTCCTGGTTTCACCCTTTTCCGGTCCGACCGTGTTGGGAGACGGGGCGGCGGCTGCACTATTTATGTCAAGGAATCTCTCCCCGTATTAGCCCTGCCCACTCCCATCCTTGACTCCAGGGCCCAGGCGCTTACGCTGAAACTAACCCCTGACCCTTTAAAGGGACCCCTTTATCTGACTACTGCATACGTGCCCCCCAGGGACCAAATGCAGGCCATTGCCTCTCTTACAGAATACCTTACCTCTCTACCTCCTACCGCTGATCAAATTCTGGTGGGTGACTTAAATGTCAACTGGCTCAGCCCCTCCTCCTCCTCTACCGAGACTCCTTTTCTGCAGTAGACCTAACGCAACTAGTTACCCACCCTACCAGGACTAACCCCAAGAGAGGCTCCAGTACCCTGCTTGATGTGGTACTCACCAACCGCCCTAATCGGATCCCCAATGTACAAGTCCTCCCAGACTCTCTCAGCGATCACTCCCCCATTCTATTCCACTGATCAACCTCAGTCCCCAAACCCATAGCACAGTCCACATGCCGGCGACGTCTAATACCTTGTGGACTGATAAAACTTAAGGAATTTCTGTCCCAAATTGACTGGTCTCCTATACTGGCAACTCCTGACATCGACACAGCTCTCTCCTTCTTTACCCAAACTTTTAATAATGCCTGTGATATCTTTGCCCCAGTGTTGACAAGCCGTTCTAAAAGGAAGAATGCCCCCTGGGTTACCCCAGCTTTGATCCACCAGCTCAAACATAGGGACAACCTATGGCACCGTGCCATTGAGACTGGCCGGCCCAATGACAGGCGGTTATATGCTGCCACCCAAAACAAGTGCACTTGGGCCATCAGAAAGGCCAAGTCTGAGCACTATCGGTCCTCACTCACTGCCTCATGGGGAATCCCAGAACCTTCTGGGATAACATTAAACAGTTAAATGGAGTGCACACTCCCACCCACCCAGATCAACATTAATGGTGTGATCTCTCAGACCCAGCCCTCATAGCCAACCACCTCAACACCTCATTCACTGACCTTAGCCCTATCCTCCCTACAAATTTTTGACCCTCCTCCCCAGCACCTGCCGTAAATCTTTCTCCCTTATTTTCTCCTCCTGTGTTTCTGTCCAAGAACTTAGGCCGACCTTGTCACTGCTCTCAAGAGTAATAGTACGGGCAGTGACACCTCGGATCCGTGTATCCTCACGGCTGGTCTTAGACACAGTCCTTACCCGATCACATGCCTCATCAACCACTCTCTTTGCCTGGGAAGGTTCCAACTGCTGGAAAGTCGCCACTGTCACCCCTATCTTAAAGGTGGTGATAGGACTGTGGCTGGAAACTATCGACCGATCTCCATTCTTTCTCCTCTCCAAGGCCTTGGAAAAGTGGTGGCCTCTCAAATCTCTGACTACCTCTCCACCTACAATGTCCTTTGTCCTGAGCAGCATGGCTTCCGAGCGGGCCACAGTACCAACACAGCCCTCCTAGAGTTCTCCAACTTTCTCCACTCCTCCTTAGACACTGGTTCTCTGGCTGGTGCTGTCTTCATTGATCTCTCGAAAGCTTTCGACACTGTCTCCCACCCCCTCCTTCTTGATGCCCTTAGTCTCTCTGGTTTTGCTGCTGGGCCTATCTCCTGGTGCACCAGTTATCTGTCTGACCACTCACAGCATGTAAAAATTAATGGGACCTGCTCAGACATCTGTCCCATCTTTCTGGGTTCCCAGGGCTCCATTCTGGGCCCCTTACTATTCTCCCTTTACCTTAACACCCTTCCAAACTCTTGCTCGGGAACATCTCTATTGTCACGCTGATGATGCAGTCATCTTTGCCTCAAGTCGAACCCTATTGCCCTCCAGGACTCGCTGCAGAAGTCCTTCACTGAAGCCGAGGGCTGGTTCAAGGAACATAGATTGGTGATAAATCTTAAAAAACAAAACTATGTTCTTCTCTCATCCCCAAACAAGTCCTGCAACTTCAAACTCCTCATTCACTCTGGGTCCTCATTCCCACTCGAACAAGTTTGCTCCTATAAATACCTAGAGATCCATTTGACCCCTCCCTCTCCTTCCATGGACACATCGCTGCCCTAGCCACTGCCACTAATATCCGATTGGGCATCTTACATCGGTATAAATACTGCCCTCCCCGGAGCCTCTTGTTCATGATCACCTCCTCACTATCCTGTCCCTAGTGGACTATGGACTGCGGTGTATGGTGCTGCTGATCAGACCGCACTCCATAAAATTCGCACTACTCTGAATAAGGCCTGCAGGTTAATTACTGGAGCACCTAGGATGACACACACCTGTCTACTGTATGCTAAAGCACTGGTACTTGATCTCAACGAGCTCCTCAAATATCTTACCTGTACCCTTACAAAAATGACCCTCCTTGGGCTTTCCCCACCAGGATTGACCACCACCATACGCCGCTCTGTCCCACTAGTTCATACTCGGACCTCTGGGAAAACCTCTCTTGTTATCCCTAGAGCTAGGACCTCTCACGGCCAAAGATCCTTCAGCTTTAGGGTCCCCTCCTGGTTCAACACACTGCCCCCCTCCATCTCCAAAGCTCCAACTATTTCGTGCTTCAAAACTTCCTTACGTAACCACCTTATTAACACCCGATGCTGTAACTGCCGCTAGTCAAAGCCGCACTAATATTTATGACAAAGTTTATTAAGCTGCTAAGGACAACATAACTCTGGTATTGTTTGCATCCATCCTACCTGTACCAGCTTGTTTGTATCTATGTCTTAATTTACTGCTATACCTATGTGTTGTACTGCTATACTGTGTATTTTGGTTTGTCTTACTGTGACAAGGTACCTTTGTAAATGAGCCTATGGCTCAAAGGTTTTCCAAACTGCTGTTTAAATAAAATAAATAAATAAAAAACCCATCCGGGGTGGGCTACCCACTCCTCTTCGGTGCTCTTCTAAGGCAGTCTCCAGCTGCAGGCGAGGGTTGGCAGGAGGAACAGGAAGGCCAGTCTGGGTGAGCCCGGCAGAGGTCATGGGGGACAGGCGCCGTCACCTGTTCCTCTGAGCTGGTGTTTTCCCTGTTCTTAGCGGCGCATGGCAACCCTACCAACATCAGCCACACTGTCTAGTGTGCAGCCTGCATACTGCAGCACTCCCGATCTCCACCGGGAGCCTCTGTTGCTCGGGCTGTCCTCACCCACCCGCCCAGACAGGAGAGCCACCCACCGGGTGCTCGATCCTCTACCATCCCCTGCCGACCCTGGCTCCTCAGCTCGCTCCCAAACTCGGGTCACCAGTGTGGCGTGAGGTGTAGCATCCAGTGCTTCAACCCTCAGTGCCACTGGGCAGCCTGGTCATGAATAATTAATTAGACTTTTAATAGTTAGTACAACATGGTAATTTATGGTTGGAAGAGACAATAGATCCCCCCCCCCCCACACACACACACGCACACTACTTCATATGCAGGAATTATTTAGTATACTGCACAAACATGTATTAATTTATTGGGATACCCGACCCACTTTACTACCCAGAGTACCCTGTGATTCTCTTGGTAAGCAGAAATGAAACCATGTACTGTCTTCATAGCCACCATCTCTACTTGTAGGCTATTCCATGGTCCCCCCCCACTCCCTCCCCCGGGGTGAGGTACAACCTAATTACTTAAGTCAAAGATAATGGTTCTAGATTTCAGGAGAGTGGATTTGGGAAAATGGGGGTGATCCTCCAGGGCAAGCTTGAGCAGGATGAAAGGGGTAGGAGTAAATCAATATACATGGACTCTTGAGACTCTGACTTATACAAATTCTTCTGAAAGTTATTCTCAAGGGAGTCCACCACCCTTGTCAGCTTAGCAGATCATCAGCGTACACTGCCTTAATGCTACAGCAGTATTGTTAGTACTTTCTATATTGAAATCAGTTTATGTTAACAGAGTTTTATTGACCTTCCTTCAGTTAATCATTAATTATGTTTTTTTGTAATATGGAGTACCTTGCCTTGCCTGGTAAAGTAATAATACTGAAATCCATTTTTTCACAGGACAGCTACAGTACGCAGATCTAATGAACATGTCCCAAAGCCTAGGACAATTAGCAGTGTCTGGAAACACCTCTCTACTTGGATATCAGATCGCTTCAATGAGCATTTCCAACCCAACCCCCCCTTCTAGTGATCCAGCATGGAACCAAGTAAGCTACTGTTCTTAGAAACACATTTTGTTTATTTATTTATGTAACCCCCAGGCAGCGCTACTCCTAGAGTTACACCCCTGCCTGCTAGCTATGAGCAAGGCTGAGGGAGTTGGGTTCGTTAACTTACATTAAATTTTTAAACAATTGCGCAGTGCCTCCGCTCAGAGTATACTTTTACGTGAGCTAGCTGTTACCTGGTATAACCCCCTGAGATGTTATACCACCCACAAATACCATTAGCCACCCCCAGACATGACCCATTTGCATTTGCCCACATTTATGACATTTTTGTAATTAATGACGCTCTCTAATAATATGATCACACTCAATGATTTGCAAAAACAGTAATAACATTTATTTTGGGGAACATAGGAGTTAGGATGGGGAACGCGAGTAGAGTTTATGCATTTACAGTATATATAATGGGTAGATTGATTGGTGCTGGTGAAGCCCTCCAGCTGGGTAAATCAGTGCAGTTTCAATTTACATTTTCAGACTGTACTCTCCCCACCAACCTTAGTGATCAACCAGAGCCCTGGCTATCTAACTAGCTGCATAAGACAGATCATTTTTAGCAATACCCACACTGATATCAGTATCTCAGACTATGCAAAACCCCACAATCCCACACAACCTAGGTACCCAAGGGCTGGATTAGGGCTTTGGCTGGAATGGGGCACCAGGGGCAGGACAAGACCTGGCGGGACTAAAAAATTTACAGGCTGGAATCGGGAGATGCTTAGGAGAGGACAGGAGGAAAAAAAGGCTGCATGGGTGGCAGGTAGGCCCTCGCAGGGGGGTTACATTTATTTATTGAAATGTTTCACCAGGAAAGCACACTGAACAACTAGTTGCTTGTCTCCCAGTGCGACCTGGGTGAGAGGGGTACAGGGAGAATACATAAAAGAAAACAATTACTTTACAGACAGAAGCACTTGTAAGTACAAAAGACAGTAGACAATATCCCATAGCAGTCATATATAGAGCTGTAGTCTGAATTGTGTATTCCATGTTATACTGTGTTCCAATCTACTTGAGGTAAGACGTGGAGCCTTTGCAAATAAGTCTCTGACTCAAAGGGTTGTAATTCCTAGACCATAAATAAAATAAATATAGAGTACAGCAAACATGAGCATACAATATAACGAACAATTGACTAATTCATGCGTATCAAAAGTACTTAAATGCAATGCCTATACTGATTTGGAGGGGGATATTAAGAGTGGGTGGGAATTAAGAGAGGGAGAAGGGAGCATCAGGATTGTCAGAAACGGGTACAGTTTGAGGACAGGAAATTGTGGTGTGCAGAGGAGAGAATGAAGGGAGGAGGAGTACCAAATCTGTTGAGGAAGACAGTTCCAGATTTGGGGGAAATGATGTGCCAAAGCAGACTGGACAGCCAGTGCAGAGCAACGAGGGACCACAAATGTGCACGAGTCTGTGGATCTTAAGGATTTAACAGGAGGAAGAGGGTGGAGATGGAAGAGAACAGGTAAGGAGGTGGAGAGCCAAGCCAGTATTTAGAAATACATTTGGCACAATGGGAGAGGCGCCTGTTGGCAAGTGAGGGGAAAGATATGGGAAAGAAGTCTATGTCTGCCTTCCACCAATGGTTTCATCTTCACTGGTATGAAATATCCAAGACTTAGCAATGCAGCTAAAGTATTGCGTATTACTTGCTTAACTGGGTCATTTGCCATTACTGGTTGGCAGCAACATTTTTTTTATTGATTTATACAGGACCGCCCAACTGAAATACAACATCTTAATTCAGTGGCATTGGTCCAGCTTCTACCAAGTTTTGCTGTGTTTTTCCTGTAGCCCAGTCATCGTATGCCAGTGGGCTACTACCCCTGCCTGTTGACCCTCTAACAGGTTAATGGGCCTGGGTCCTGCTACAGTGTTAGTCGGAGGTTCTATCCCAAAGACCTAGTAGATAGCGTGGTGCCTCCACCCAGAGTGAGTTATAAGTGGGCCAGGTGACTGGTTGGCGCAGTCCCTTGGGATGCTGCACCTCCCCAACCAATCACCCCACACACTGAATACCCAGTGGTTTCCCAATACCAATAACCATAAACACCTGGTAATTGACAGTCACAAAATGCCCATCACACAGCAATTCCAAACAACAAATCACAACTTTATTGGCAGTAAAAGGGGGTTAGGATAGGGGAACCTGGACTAGGGATAGCTGTGGAGGAAAAAAGATTGTTAGTAAGAAATAACTAGGCAATAACAACATGAGACCGGAGGCCAAACCACCCCTGTAACCCACCCCCACTGGTACCTCTGTAATGTTTAAAAGGTTTATCTGGGTACCCAATAGGTGCAGGCCTGGACAGCACCATGGGTTGGCTGGCTGTTTGGGCCTTAGGGCGTTGAAAAGTTAAAGGTAAATGTAAGCTGAACACTCCCCTTGTATTCCAGGGCAAGCCCTGGGTACTCACGATTTGAAGAAGAAAAATCAGCATTTATATAGCACTTTTCATACACAGTGTATCCCAAAGCACTTTACAAGCAATGCTAGACTGGTAGTGAAGTGACTGAATGTGTAGTGGTGGCCAAATTGCACATCAGCACCCACACTCAGCCTGGACAATTGCATAAATCAGTTTATGGGAAGGGAAATGTTGGCCAGGACACCGGGAATGTCCTCTACTCTTTGCGAAGAGTGCCCTGGGTTCTTTTACTTCTACCTGGACACCCACCAGGGCAGCACCAGGATGGGTAGAAGGGACCTCGGTTTAACATCTCATCCAAAGGATAGCATACCCCAGCAGTACAACACCCCCCTAATACCGCACTAGAATGCCAGTGTTTTAGGAGCAAGTCCAATCCTGGTGTGGAACAAGAATCCATGACCTTCTGGTCCAGAGGCGGATGTGCTACCAATTGAGCCACACAGACATGCTGACCTGAAGATTCTCTGGAGTCTCTAGCTCAAAAGGGCTCCACAAGTACGGGAGTGTTGGGCTCAGTTCTCAGAGGGTGGTGTAGTGGATAGCAGAAAGGTGCATTGAAGCCTTGCTCTTGACTGAAGGTCTAGCAGCTTGTCACCTTGATTGAAGATCTGGCCGCTTGTCACCTTCGGCCTCTTCTGGACCATTGCAAAGCACAAGTGCATGCCCCACCCAGCCTCAGAAGGCCAAGACCCGTGAGTGGCTCCACAGCCAGCTCCCCCAATGGATCGTAGGTGCACTAGCACCCCAGCAAGCACCGGTAACCCTCTGAGACTGGCATGCCCCACCACTGAGGGGTTAGTAAGTTCCCTCCCTGGCTCTGGAGAGTGCCTCTGTAACTGGAAGAGATCACTGTTTTTCTGCATTAATACGCAATTCCTAAGGCAGCCAGGCAACTTTCCACTTTCGGTCTGCAGTGCCGATGTGCCACTGACTTCCAAACTTTAAGCAATAGTTCGACTTCACACTGGGATGCACAGCAATAGCATGGATCCAGAGACATGAAAGCACCTGCTCACCTTTTTCTCACACAGTTTCTAAATATCAGTCCAGCTTCCAAAACATCCTTAGCAGGGACACAGCTTTCAGAGATCTGTCCTGTCCTCAGTTTCCACACAATCTGGCTTACACCCAGCTCCAGAAACTTTCAAGCTCTCAAAGCAGCTTCTCAAAGTCCAGCCAAAGTGCAGGATTTCTGCAGCAGAACAATTTCTCCAAAAAAGAAACAGCACAGTCCAAACTACCTGTAGTGTTCTCACACCAGATCAGTCTCTGTCTCTCACTCTCAGTCAGAATTCACTTTCCTCTCTCATAATCAGTTCCTAGCTTAGGTCCTGTGGAAGGCCTCAGAAAATTCAGCTGTCTCAGCACAGATCACCTCCTGACTTGATGGGAGTCTAGGCAAGACTGACCCAAACTTCTCAAAGTCTCTGGGATTTCCTCCTCAAGCTCCTGCCTTCTAATTGGCTGTCCAATGCTATCAATCACAGTTAATGACTCACCAAGCCCTCTGATTGCCTATATCCCTTGGTGCCTGAAAATAGTTCATTCCTTCTCATAAGTCATCTGAAACAGTTTTAGGCTTTCTAAAGACTGGATTGGCTGCCAGGCAGAGGTCAAGGTAACAAGAAATTGGCTGCTGGTACACCTGAGAATGCAGTCCCACACAGTTCTATAGCAGTTCCAATTTTGGACATCGAGTGCAGTCAGAGTATTTACATTTATTTTATAATGTTCTCAGTAAGTGATAAGGGCCCCTGTCCACTGTTAAGCAACTGCATAAACTTTTAAAAAGGCTCCTTCAATTCCCTATCGTTAGCTCTATTTCAAGCAGTCCCCAAAGAGCAGCGGCTAGCTCATTATTATTCATGAGCTAGCATTAACATCTATGAAAAAACCCTGTTTCCTAAGCGCTGCCTTGTGCTGATTTAAACATAAAACCTGTGGTCACCTACCCCAAGTGTCTAACCCCCGTAGCCTATTTTGGGCAGGATTCCAGGGCGTGAGCATGAAAAACATAATGTAAGTCCTCAGAGGGGATTACAACCCCCCCCCCAAATGCTTGGCTTCCATACCATGCCTACGAACAAAGTACTATAAAAATTGCAAAAAGGTGAGCAATAACATTAACACACAATGACAGTTATAACTATTTACTTGATTCCTATCTCTTACACCATGAACTATTTAAGAACTGGAAAACATTATATGCAGTTCAGTAAATACTTTCCCCTTTAACTAGCTTACTGGTCACGTAAGATATGGCACCCATATGTTTAACCTTTACAACCATAGGAATTTTAGTACCTCCTAGTATACTTGTACTAATCTTTCCCTTTATACTCTTTCACCTCCTTCTTTTCCTTTTGGCCTCCTTCCTTCGGGCCGGGGTAGCACTAACAGGGTCCATGAACACCCTTTCCAGGGACCTAGGTGTGATATATACCTCCTTGTGTACTACAAATAAGGTCAGGTCAGTGGGCAACCCAGTGCATCATAAGTCAGCTTTATCAGGGGCCGTACAGTCCTCCCTGACCTTCTGGGACTTTCTTGCACTCCTGTTCGGAGGCAGAGACCATGTCACTTTCCCCTTGGCCTGTGCCTTCTTCTTCAGCAGGGGCTGGGTGCTGTGACTCTTCCTCTCCTGTACCACTCTCTCCAGGAGTGCTCTCTTGGGGCCATTCCGAGGACCTTGTTGAACTAGTATTCAGGTTCGATGTGGGCTCTCCAAAAGGCATTTCTTCAGGGGGGTTGCTCTGGAACCACTCAAATGGCTCAGTCAGACTAGTATTCAAGTCTGAAGTGGTTTCTTTGGGGGGGTAGAAGGAGCAGCCTCCCCTTCAGCACCCTGATCCCAAGGCACAGCCATGTCCACCTCTCCATGTCTCTTTTATCAACCGGCTCTCAAAATCACATCCCTGGTCCGAATGCATTGGACAAAAAACTTCTTGACAAACACTTTGGCCACCATGGAAGCCCTCTGGTCCTTGGTGGGGTAAGTGTGAGCATACCAAGTGATATGGTCTGTAACCACCAATATGTTGGAGATATTCCTGGAGTCTGGTTCCAATGTGAGAAAATCGATGCACACCAATTCCATTGATGCACTGGTACTGATGTTAACTAGTGGGGCAGCCTTTTGGGGGAGTGCTTTATTTTGGATACACTGCTGACAGTTCTTGCAATAATATTCCACATCAGCTCCCATCTTAGGCCAATACAATCTGCTCTTGACCAATTTCAGGGTGTGTTCGCTACCCAAGTGGCCCATATCGTCATGTAGAGCTTTCAACACGGGGTCATGGAAACAGTCAGGCAATACCAACTGCACATGGCATGCCCCCTGCTGGTCTTGAGTCACTCGGTAGAGCAAACCTTTCTTTAGCTGTAACTTTGGCCATTCTCGCAGTAATAACCAGGCATGTGAATCATTAGCTTTTACTTGAGCTGGATCTCCTTTTCTCTTAAGCACTTGTATTATCTCCCCAGGACGGAACTGTCTTGATGCTCGTTTTGTAAGTCCTGAGTAGCCAGCTGTGGCAAAGACCTCATGTCCAGGACGGTCAGGTGGCAATAAGCTACAGGAAGGCAGCTCCCAGATATTCCTACAGTCCATCAAATTAGGGGCATCTTCGGGAGAAGGGGACTCATCACCATCAAATTTCTTACACCAAGCTTTTACCACTTGTTCAGGTATCTTGACCCAGCTGGAATGCTCAGCCCCCTGAGTCAAAAGACATCGGGACAAGGCATCAGCATTTTTATTATTCAGCCAAGGCCAGTACTCTAAGCTGTAGACATAGGTAGACAGAGCCAACAACCACCGGTGGCCAGCTGCATCTAGTTTAGCTGTAGTCTGTACATACAGTGAAGCCTGCCAGGATGAAGTGCAGTGTCACAGGTTTACTGCATGACAAAAGTGATTAACTCCCACTGAAATTGCATTGTTTGCTGTAGCAACTCTGCTGCAGAATTCTGCAGTGCTGCACTTCATCCTGGTGGGCTTCACTGGAAGTGAGCGGGTTATTGTCAGTCTTCACAGTAATCTTTTCCCCATACAGGTAATTGTGAATTTGGTCCACAATAGCCCATTTCAATGCTAAATATTCCAGCTTGTGGACTGGATACCTTCTTTCTGAGGGGTTGAGACTCTGGCTCGCATGTGCCACTGGGCGCAGTCCCTCTGGATATTCTTGATACAACACTGCCCCATGGCCATTAAAACTTGCATCTGTATGTAGGATATAGGGCTTCTGTTGGTCGGCATAGGCAAGCACCAGTGTGTGAGTCAGGCAGTATATAATGTCCTCAAAAGCTCTATCACACTCCTTGGTCCACCGGGAGCCAAAATGTTCAGATGGGAGAAAATATATAGGTTGTTCTCCAGGAGGAGGGGTATTCTTGCTCTTACTTATTGGAGGGATACCCCTGTAGGAATTTCAAAAGAGACCTGACTACTCTGGCTACTCCTTCCACACTGATAGCAGATTATCTCTTCTCGCTTAGGTTGTCTGGGGTAGTAAGCACCAGGAGGCGATCGGGGTAGTGGATAGCTTGTGCCCCCTGTATACACTAAGGGAGGAGAGGGGAATCTCTGGTAATACCCACAAAAGCCAAGCAGCCATTGCAGTTCTTTCAAGTTTCTGGGTTTAGGCCAGGTGGTGAGGGCCTCCATTTTACTGGAGTCGGTCTGAATGCCCTTGGCGGAGACGATGTGTGTAACATATTTGACCGAGGCCTGGAAGAATTGACAGTTGTCAACAGAGAGCTTCAGGCCAAATTCCTCTAGCCAGTCTAACACCTTGAGTAGCCATGACTCATGCTCTTCCAGAGTCTTTCCAAACACAATAATGTCGTCCAAGTAATCCAAGCATTCCAGAAGGTTCATATCCCTCACACCCTTTTCCATAAGGAGCTGAAACATCACAGGGACACCCAAAATGCCTTGAGGCATTCTCTTAAATTCATAAAATCCTAGGGGCATATAAAAGCTGTCTTCTCCCAATCCTGTGGGGCCATGGGAATTTGATAATACCCACTTCTTAAAGTCCAAAACCGAAAACTACTGGCTGCCGTTCAAACAGTCTAAAGCATCTTGTATTCATGGCATCGTATATTGATCGGACACAGTGTGCTTGTTCAAGGTGTGGTAGTCCATGCACATCCTGACAGCCCCACTCTTTTTTCTTATCACCACTATAGGCGATGCATATGAACTTCGGGACTCCTGGATGATGCCTGCAGACAGTATCTCTTGAAGGTGCCACCTTACGTCATCTTTGTCAGCTGGGGTGAGATTTCTGGATCTCTCCCTGAATGGGTGCTGATCTGTGAGCCTTATGCAGTGCTGTTCTCCTGTAATGCAGCAAACATCCCACACATGCAAAGAAAACATTTTTGCCCTGGTAGCCAGCTTCCTCTGGACACGCATCTTCCACTCCTCTGGGATGGGGGAGTTACTCAAATCAAACAAGGCAGGGTCAATACTACCATAATCACCTCTCCCTGGAGCAGCGTACTGCACAGCTGTGTTGGCACAGTAAACCCTGGCTAATGTTTGGAACCTTCTGACAACCTTCTTCTGTCAGTTGTGTCCTCACTCTCACTATCACCCTTCGAACATAGGCATGCGCCTGTGCCGATAAGACACTGGGCTTCACTAATAATCCTGGTGACAATCAGTGTTCCTCAGGGGCATCAAGATTACAGTTTTGTTCTTTACCTCCTCCTTTAACCATGTTACTTAGTTGATATTACATTCCGCGTTGGGTGGCAACACAATCTCCTTTGCATCCCTCCTCCAAACTATGCCCACTGACTCATCTACATCTTCGGGGGTGTTGCCTTGTCTCACATAGGTCTCTTGGATCACCAGGTGAATGGGTAATTTCTTCCCTTGCTGTTCTGCTTCTCTGGTTTGGCAAAGTTGAGCAAGCCTCCTGAACATGTGAGCATTTGTGCCCACCAGCACAGGTACCCCATCATACACACCAGCCTCAGAACAGATTAAAGCCATGGTCTCAACTGCGTCTTCCTCTCCAGCCACATTAGTCGGAAAGGCCATCCATACTCTGACATATCCAAGGTAGGATAAGACTTCTCACTAAGCCCCCGCACATGTAGTCCTTCCAAGGGCTGCAATTCCAGGTGGGATAAGTATCTGTCATATCAGGTCTTGAAGATGATAGTGACCTGGGAGCAACTATCAAGGGTGGCATGGGTGGTTACTCCGTCTATAGTGACAAGGGTTTCAGTTGATGGCCCCACCAGCCTGTGCATATCAAAGGGGTGCATTTGAGGTGGCTTTTGCTGAAAAGGCTGTTACCTTAGCTATGGAGCTGGACCTACACGGGGCCCTGGTATGCTCCTTTACCAAGCCCCACCGAAGTTTCCCTGTGATTTTCCTTTCTTGCCCAACAGTCTGTTAGCCACTCGAAGGGGATATGCTGGTGCCCAGCACCCTCTCCAGTAATGGCTATTCCTTCCACACTGATAGCAGACTATCTCTTCTCACTTAGGTTGTCTGGGGTAGTAAGCCCCAGGAGGTGATCAGAGTGGTGGATAGTGCAGTCCTCCTGGATACACTAAGGAAGGAGAAGGGGAAACTGGGGCTATTGTTTAGGCCATAGCTACTGGTTCAGGAGACCCTGCCCTTACCACTTCCTGGGTCTTTAGTTCATTAACAGCCTGACACAGTTTCTGCAACCAGGCTTCAATCTGAGGGACTATAGGGGGCAGTGTAGTTGACACCCCCAGGCCGATCATGGGGAAGGTGACAGGGGCTGTCTGGGTAGCATGTTCAGAGGAAGCTTCAGGGGTCCTAGTAGAACCAACAAAAACCCTATCCAACATTTCCCTGTATTCTTTCAATTACTTTTTCACCTCAGAATCCTCAGCCAGGGAGAGTGGCTTCTTGGACCTTGGCAGTAGCTACTATAGTGGTCTGGACCCCCCCCCCAAACTGGGCATCTCTTTCCTCCACCTCTCTCACCTCCCTAAGCAGCACCCAGTGCAGAAGTAGATTACTTATTTTGTCTTTTACGCCCAACTTCAGTAGCAGGAACTTTGAGTACTGGGCGCCCCTCAGTACTTGCTCTAACCTAGTCTTAGTCAAGTCAGAGGCCTGGATCCCCCCCCCTTCCTATATACATTCTGCAGTGTCTTCTCCAGCCTCTGCACATGTTCAGACATGGGCTCCCCCTTCTGCTGGCAGGTTGCTCTAAACCACCACCATAAGTCTTCACATGTCTCCATGCTACTGAGAGCACTGTCCAAGGTAGCCATATAGTCTTATACCTTAGCCTCAGGGTCAGTGGTCCAGAGAGACCAAATGGCATCGAGGGCAGGGTCCCACTTGCTCTCCTTTAACCTTTTCCATTTTTCCCCTTCACTGCACTGCCAGTAATGGAGCAGTGGTAACACATCATTTACACAATACTCTTAATCTTCCTCCCCCACGGGAGTAGGTTATACCCCCAAAAACATCCTCAACTTCCTATAAGATTCCATGTGGGTGGGCATCTGTCTGGAACTAAGCCTCGCATGTGGTGCAGAGGCCCGTAAAGGATCAGACTTCCCTCCCCCTGAGGAAATCACACTGAACATTGTTGCTGTAGCCCAGACATCTACCTTGCCCTTTATCTCTAGGGTGTCCAGCACCCAGGCAGCCTCTATGGCATTTAGGCATTCCATCAAGACAGCTAACTCCCCAGTACCTGAATCATGCATCTGTTCCCGCAATTTCACTTGACCCAAGGATCTGACTCTGGTGTCAGGGGAACAGCAGGGTTCAACTGCTTAAACTGTTGAGGCATGTAACAGGGTTTCTAGTTGTACACATACATGATGTATTTTCACACAGAAACCACCAAAACACTGAAGTTTGAGAGTTCAGACAGTACATGTGCTTGAAATACTGTAGCAAAGTGTAACAGGCACCTGTTTGTCAATCTGACATGAAAAAAGAAATTTCTTACATGTATGTATTTATGAAGGCTACATCAAAGACACACTGTTTCTGTGAATGAACAACATTTAGATTTATTTTGTCTTCATTAAACAGCCCTGTGTTATATAGTTAGAAAAAAAATCAGAGTTGATTAGAAAGAATTAAAAGCTGTAATACATACAAGCTGATTTCTCACAGAGAAAGATTTCCACTACTTCAGTTCAGCATTCAAACTCAAATGTTCAGCTTTTTAAAAGGAAGAGAATGATAGATTTTAAGCTGATCTATCTAAACACAAACCAGAGACCGGGTTTGTAAGAAACCTGGAGAGCTCAGCAAATCGTTAACTCTACAGAGTGCTGCTCTGATTAGGAATCTGAAACAGCAAGCTATTCCAAAATGATGTCATCGCTCTCGAAGCTTGACTGAGAGGACAGAAATAACTCCACTGTTTTCAGCAGAGCAAGTTAACAAGCGCTGATTTAAAGAAAACCACAAAACTAAACATCATGACATTTTCAGAAAACAATAATCATGACACGGTGACTTGAATTTCAGCTTTCCAAGCTTTTCTTAAAATATTTAAAAACCGTAGCACATGATCTTCAACAGTCGTGTGTACCGAAGAGAACTTTACACACTTATCCGAGGGTTGTGGTGGGATTCGATCCTTGGATTGGTTTTATGTGATAACAGCGACTCAAAAAGAGTGCCGACCACAAGAACAACCACAATATCACAGAAAGGAAAAACAGCAATATCAATTACAGAGGTCACCGCAAACAGCGAAGGATGCTTACTGTGTACTCGGGGGCAAATAGATTACATTTTTATGCATTAGGCTATGCCCCCGCACTCCCTTTGGGATGGCTCCCCCCACACCCTCAAACTAATTATAATCAACTCCGGGGGGGGGGGATTGACACAGGGGAAAAGGGGGAACTTGGGAGGGGCTACTCAGGGGGGAGGGTGACCTGCTGGCAGGAGTTAACTGGGAAACAGGACTTATACATTTTTTTTTATTTTACTAGAAATAACATTTACACCCCACCCAGGCCCAAACCCAGGACCATCATCTTCACTGGTTGTGGCCTAACCCACTACACCAGACAGCCAGTTGGGTACTACCTGGCCAAAAACAGTCCTATAATGTTATACAGCAACTGTACCTCACTGCGACACTTGCTGTACACTACTCGTGCTATACTTTCACAGTCGCTACTATTGTAGGCACTCAAACTGAGTCACTCAAATTGAATAGCTCGGCTTGCGTCATCCATATAATGTGTTACCCTTGCAGTTCTGTGCTGTAAGCACTACCTCACATTTAGAAGTCATACAGTTTCTTTACTTCTTTACCTTTATGCTTTCATGAGGTGCAGCCTTCCCAGTAAATGCACTGGGCCATTAATTATTTTGTTTTTTGCATTTTTAAATAATTGAAGGATGCGTTTTATTTTATTTTTTATTTTATTCTGTGATAACCAGGTAAGGCCAATTAGGCACAAATCCCATTTACAGGGCTGACCTGGGAGCACTGGCTTCACACAGCTGAAACTGGATGTTGTAAGACCAATATATAATGGGTAGGGAATTTCCTTCATCCTGATTCTCAAAGAAGATTTTTAAGCCATGTGGTATAGGAAAAGAAACCCATGGCTTCACACTTCTTTCGACAACCAGGATTCCACACACTAACATAACCATGCTCATAAGAAATCTTTTCAAACAAATTCTAGCTGTCATCTTGATGTAGAAAAAAAAAATCTACCCTTCAAACTTTATAAAACTATTAAAGCAACATATTTCCAACTCCCAATAAGTACCCACCCGCCCACACATAACACAATCATCTTTATTTAATAAACACACAGAACCATACTTAAGTTCCTTCTTTTTGGGGACTCCATTTTCAAAAGGTTAGTGTGGCACAAACCGAGTGTGTGTTCAGTGCTAACTAGGAATAGCACTGGACGCCAGGGGTGTGGCCATATTCAAAGGCCAACTAGGCATAGTATTATGAAAAGTGAACTCAGCCATGCAAAGATAGAGTAACTAATTGACTTCATTCTGATACCTGATGAGGAACCCAACTGAATCTGGATGGAGAATCTGAAGTTCCAATTCTGTATCTGACTCTGAATTCAGATTTAACCCCCACCTCACAAAGTAAACCCTGAACAGCCCTAGTGGGCCAGGATTAAGGCCCTCCCTGACCAGTCATTCTCACCTTAACTAAGGAGTGTCTGTCCTGGCAGTCCCACGTTGTAGGTCTGGTAGGGAGGTAAGGCTATCTCATCACATACTACTGTAGTTTAGGACAGTAATCCGCTGGTGCCATACCTAGTCAAGTCAATGTGGGCAGCAGGCAGGCAGGTAGTGCCAGTAGGTGATGACTACATGTATTTTATTCTACCTTCCCCCAGATTCCACACTAAAATGAATGTCAGCCCCCGACTGGCTTGTTCAGCAATTGGCATCACTGGCAAAAAACCCTAAGTAGTAGTCGGCACTACAAGACACTTTTATAAGGTGGTTCTGGCCCAGAAGAATAGCTGTGTTGGGCTTGGCCAGCACAGAAGATTTACACTGGGACAGTTGCTGCTGGGGGCCATGATGCTGATTGCTGAAAAAGCTAGCTGTTGGCCATGCTGCTGACTGCAGAACAGGCTGGGGGCCGAGGGGGCATTCACTTCATTGTGAAACAGTGGATGGAATATAATACATGAAGCTGCCACTGCCAGGCGTCACTACCTGCTCTACCTGCCTGCCTGCTGCCCCCATGGAACAGACTGGGTCTGGCACCAGAGAATTACTGCCTTAATTTCACATACATCAGTATGTGATAAGGCATCCTTCCCTTCTCATCTGCCAGGCCTGTAGTATTGGACTGCTGGGATGGAGACTGCTAAGGTAAGGGGAGGGTAATGGGTCAGGGAGTGTTGGCCTACTAGGAGCTCCTAGTTTTTTCATCTGCTGAGTGGGGGGAGTTTCATTTAATTTTTAATTTTGTTATCATAATGAGCATTGCTGCCCATTTTCACAAGCAACACTTTTTTTTCTACATAAAAGGACAGCAAAAAATAACTAATATTAAAATTTAAACAATTACAGTATAGATGCTAAAAGTACAAATGTACAGAAAAAGATCTATCTACTTTTGCATTTGAATACATGAACAAACATTAGAGGCGTCAAACCATATTTTTAGTTTATTTTTGAAAGTCTGAACTGAAAGGCAATTAGTCAGGGAGGTAGGTAACATATTCAAAGATTGTGGCGCTCTATAGAGTAAGGATTGCTGACCAATAGTTTTTAGGGCTGTGAGCAGAGCCTACAGCCCTATTGGGATCAGATTGTAGCTCTAAAAATGTTTGACCATGGAACTCCCTTTTTGGACATTTGGAAGAATTCCTCCACAGCTTCAAAATCCTCTGATTGTTTTCTGTTTGCTGCTGTATGTTAAAGGCATCTGTACTGTACCTACAAACTTCTCTCAGGATATTAACAAAAAATAACTTTTGAAACTGCTGTTTCTAGCCCTGAATTGAACCTTTGCAGGGCTGCAGACTTTCAGTAACCTAGGGGTTAACTCAGTATCTGTTGTACTGGAATTTATTGGAAGCTTTGAAACAGTCAGGCAGACTGCAGTGTCAGACTACAGACTGTCCAGCTGTAGCTATTTTCTTCAGTTTTTTTATGTTGATTGCACACATGCGCAAGAAACATATTGCAGCAGCTTGCTGCGGAAGCAGGTTGTGGAGGCGCGGCACTGTTGTGGCCAGTGCCCCCACAGCCTTTGGAGGCTTGGCCCGCTTTTGCCAATGGGGTGGCACGCTGCTGCTGACACTAGTTCAGGCAGTGTGCCACAACCTTGTAAGGTTTCAGCCACTGCAATCAGGGGCCGCCTTGTCATTGCAGCTTAAGCCATTTCGCTG
Organism: Neoceratodus forsteri; assembly: GCA_016271365.2. Lineage (NCBI taxonomy): Eukaryota > Metazoa > Chordata > Ceratodontiformes > Ceratodontidae > Neoceratodus > Neoceratodus forsteri. Next base: position 413,646,932 of record CM057455.1, on the reverse strand, counting down.
CAATGAGGGAGCGACCCGTCACTGCTGAGCGGAAACTTGGTACTGTGATATTGTTTGTGAACATAGCGGCGGCTTGCCGCCATGTTCACAAACAATATTAGTGAGCTCCCGTGCCGAGGGGGTGCCCAATCCTTGGCATGTGCCCCCACCATGTGTTTCAGGTGTTGACGGGCCCCAATCCCCATCGGGTTCCAGTGCCCGTGAACAGTAAGGTTCATGTTGTCAATGGGGTGCCCCTCCCTGTCGCATTATGTCCCCCAGCAAAGTTTCATTTCCTGATGGGAGACCACTCCCCATCGGCATAATCCCCCAAACACGCAGTGCAGTTGTACCAAAGGGTGCCCAATCCCCATAATCTTTTTAACTTTTGTGCTGTTGGGTGTGACCAATCCCTGTCTGCTAGAGCTGCCCCCAAAAACATTGTGAAGGCACGCAGGAGCCCATCCCAGCGTACAAATAGTCCTGTAAAAATGTCCTGGCGATGTTTTTTTGGTATCTAGTAAGTTATAAAAAAAGAAAACGGTCCCTCGCCATCTCTCTGTCCCCTCCCACAACCAGCGCCCATCCTCTGCACACCCTGCCTCCCCACACCCCCATCACCCCATACTTACTTGCCGAGTCTGGTGCGATGATCTTTGGTGGACCAGGAACACGTCTGCACTCTTCAAAGCCAACCGCGAACTGAGGAAATGCCGGTAAGTTGTATAATGGCATAAATAGGGTTTTTTCAACTTTGATGCATATCTCCGGAATTTTTGGGAATTCTGGCATCAGATTTTCAATATGGAGTTTTTGGGACCCCTCCTCATAAATTCAGCCACTGTCATGGCATTATTCAGCCCCGAGAGGTGATTTCGCGGTCACTGCACGGAATCACCTTTCGGGACTAATTAATGAAATGACAGTATTAGTGTTCATGAGGAGGGCTCTCAAAAATCTACGTTGCAAATTTGGTGGAAAAAAATCCAAGAAATGACTGTTTTACGTGCGTGCATTGCGCAGTTGCTACGCACGCTTGTAACTTCGCAAATATGCAATATTTTCACTCCAGATTTTTAACATTGCCATTTTCCCACACCTCCTTATGAACAGTACAGCTGTCACTTTCTACATCCTGGCTGAAATGTGTTTTTACACTTCCGGTGCGGAATAGCGCGGTCGCTGTGGGAAATCAGTGTTTGGGATACTGTACGAAAATCACAGTGACACTGTTCATTAGCAGAGGTCCTAAAATGCCTATGTTGAAAATTTGGTGATGGAAGTCCATAAAATTACTGTGTTATGAGCAAGCATTGTGCTGTATCCAAGCACGCTCATAACTTTGCCAGTTTGCAATATTTTCACTCCAGATTTTCAACATTGCCATTGTTCCGCACCTTCTTATGAACAATGCTGCTGTCATTTTCCCCATCCTGGCCGAAATGTGTTTTCGCATTTCCGGCACAGAATAGTGCAGGCGCTGTGGGAAATCAGTGTTCGGGACGCATTATGAAAATCACAGTGACGCTGTTCAGGAGCAGATGTCCTAAAATGCCTATGTTGAAAATTGTGTGATGAAACTCCATAAATGACTGTGATACGAGTGTGCTTTGTGCATTTTCCACGCACCCTTGTAATTTTGCAAATTAGTAATATTTTCATGCTAGATTTTCAACACTGGCATTTTTTCACACCTCCTTATGAAAAGTACAGCTGTCATTTTTCACACCCTGGCTGAAATGTGTTTTCGCTTTTCCGGCACAGAATACCACAGTCACTATCGGAAATCAGTGTTTGGGACAGATTAGGATCGGCCAGTGAGAGAAGGGAAGTGGTCAAAGCTCAACTGGCTCTGTCAGGACTTCTCGGATTTCTTTCTGGGCAGAAAAAAGCCAATGCAGGCAGGGGCCCAGTACAAAAGGGCAGCCTGCAGTGCCGGGAGAAACAGAATGAGCAGGTGAGGGAGGGGGACTGAGCGAGCTCAACAGAGCAAAGCAATTAACATTCAGCATTGACAAATGCTTGTTTGTATACAGTATATATTTCTATTCAACCTTTGTATATTTGCTATCCAGTGATAGTGGAAGGTGGGGACTTACAACACCTGTGTTTATCCACAGAATCAGGTTCACAGCTGACAGCTAAACTAAAGCTCTTTGTTTATCCACAGGGACAGGTACTGTGCAGCTCCCCCCCCCCCACTCACCCACTGTGATGGATTTAATGCTGGGTATCTCTAATATCCCCTCGTCGGCTGAGCGGAGAGGTCTCACAGGGTGGTAAGGGATCAGGAGTTCTTTCAGGTAATCAGGGCCCAGATCATGCAGGGCTTTAAAAGTCAGTAAACCAACTTTGAAGGTGATCCGCCACTGAACTGGTAGCCAGTGCAGTTCCCACAACACCGGTGTAACATGAACAGATCTAGGAGTACCCATCAATACCCATGCCGCAGAATTCTGCGCCAGCTATAGGTGGCAGATATCAACCCCTAGAAGCCCAAAGTAAAGCGAGCTGCAGTAGTCTAGGCACAAGGTCACAAAGACATGGATTAAGGTTGGCAGATCACTGGATGGAACAAGGTGCTTAATTCTAGCAATGTTTCTTAGATGGTAGAAAGATGACTTAACCACCGCTAACACCTGGGACCGAAGAGTCAGCCCCGCATCTAATATCACCCCCAGGTCTCACACCCATTCAGAGACCTGTAGTTCGACATCCCCAAAAGACAGTCCAGATGGGGATCCAGCTCCAGGTCCCCCTATCCGGCGATCTGGATCCAGAACCAACACCTCCATCTTCCCAGAGTTCAACTACAGCCAACTGGACCTCATCCAGTCCTGGATTTCATTTAGACAGCTGTTAAATACCAAGACAGCTCTTTCCTGGTCGGGTGCAAAGGACAGGTATAGCTGGGTATCATTGGCATAACAATGAAACCTCAGCCCATACCATCTCACAATGTCTCCGAGGGGGAGCATATACACCGCGAACAACATGTTGGACAATATAGAGCCCTGAGGCTTTTCTGGTGCCAAATCCAGTATTTCTTTCAGAAAGGATGCCATAAAGATAGGAATTGGGTTGGTTTCTGTTTCTTCTAGCAACCCATGGATGAGGATGTTATTCCGTCTATTTCTATTTTCTAGGTCCTCCAATCTTCTTTCTAATTGCAGCTGTATTTTGTGAAGCTCTAATAAGGCCATATTGTGGATGTCTATGGTGGTGGAGCACTCAGTGAGCGCTCTTTCCATTTGCTCTGTTTTCTGATCCAAATTTTCCAGCTTTTGGTGGTCCTCAAGCACTCTGGATTTCAGTCTCTCCAATGTGGCATTTATTTTTTGAAGGGTGGCACAGAGTTCTTTAGAAGTTATGGTACAATCTATCTTCCAAGCTATCCAGGTCGGGGACTGGAGACCGCAAGGCTGTGGATATTGCGATTTGAGTAGGTTGTGCATACTCGAAGAGGGTTTTGTTAGATTTCTGTGTCTAGGTGCCCAATTTGTCCCTCATTTTGTTTCGAGCCGCCATTGCCTTCAGTTTTAGTCTCTCTGCGCTTCGGTTGGTTGTGATTAGCTTTGGATTTCAGCGGATTAGGGTAGCGGTGAGCTCCGTGATCAGGCTGCCATTAAGGTGGTGTGTGCACCGGAAGTCAACATGGGCTTTTTGTGACTCCACCTCATGAACAGAGGCACTATCAGTTCATTAGCTGAAAGGTAATTTTGCACAGCGACTGTGCCATTTGGCGCCACAGGTGCGAAAACACATTTCAGGCAGGATGTGAAAAATGATAGCTGTACTGTTCATGAGAAGGTGTAAAAAAATGGCAATGTTGAAAATCTGGAGTAAAAATACAAAAAATTGGTGAAATCATGACCGTGCGTAGAAACTGCGCAACGCATGCCTGTAATGCAATTATTTGGGGGATTATTTTAACCAGATTTTAAACATAGGCATTTTTGGACCTGTGCTCATGAACAGTGTCACTGTGACTTTGTTAATCTGTTCCAAAAGCTGATTTCCCACAGCGACCATGCCACAATGTACCAGATGTGTGAAAACACATTTCAGGCAGGATTTTAAAAAATGACAGCTGTACTAATCATGAGACGATGTGAAAAAATGGCAATGCTGAAATCTGGAATGGAAATATTAAAAATTGTCGAACACAGGCTTTTTGGGACCCCACCTCATGAATTGTGGTACTGTCATTTCATTACTCGAAAGGTTATTCTGTGCTGTGACTGAAAATCACCTTTTGGGACCAAATAATGAGATACCAGTGCATATGTTCATGAGGTGGGGTCCCATGAACCCTGTGCTGAAAATTTGGAGCCAAAATTTAAAAAAATGACGGAGATATCCACCTAAGTTGACCTCCCCAATTGATGCCATTATACAGTTTATTGGCATGTCTTCATTTTGCAGTTCAACTTTGAAGAGTCCAGATGTGTTCCCGCTCCACCGAAGATCACAGCACTGGACCTCCAGAGGTAAGTATGAGGTGAGGGGTTGGGGGAGGTGGGGTGCACAGAGGGTGGGTACGGGTTGGGGAGAAGGGGCATACTAATGACAAGGAACCATTTTCTTTTTACAGGGACAAAAAAACAACAACATTTCTTTATTTACAGGTTTCACAAACAGCGTACATTTGGGTACACTGGGGTGGGCTCTCAGTGTGCCACATGAGATTTTAGGGGGATGAAGCTGACAGGATTGGGCACCCCTATCAGCAAACAAATTAAACTGGGGGGGGCATTATGCTGACAGGTATTGAGCACTCCCATTGGCAAACAAATTAGGCATGGGGTGGGCACATTATGCCGACGGGGATTGGGCACCCTGTCGGCAAACGAATTGAACTGGGGGGGCATGCCAACAGGAGGATTGGACCCCCCAAAGTCAGCTTTCTGGGGATTGTGTGGTGGATGGCAGGAGCCACCATGTGTATTGAAATGCTTCACCAGGAAAGGCACGTTCAGGAGGCGTGTCATCTGTGCCATTGCATGACGAGCTTGTCTCTGATTGCAGAGACCCATTTCTTACAAGTTGTGTCCACTTTACATAAGTTTTGCATCATTGCTAGCATGCTGGCTAATTGAGGAATGAGGGATTCACCTACTAAAGTGTGTCCTGCATTCACCAACACTGGCACGCTTCTCTTGCTAGTACTTCCGCAAGATGTTGCTTGCACACATGTGCAAGACGACATAACAAGGGCAGTGGCAGCAGTTTTTATGTTACCTTCAGCAGTGTGACTGGATGCCTATGTTTTGGGCAGTTAATGTTGACTCTGTACTAGAATACTTTATCACCGCTTTCAACGCAGCCTGTGATAACTTTGCCCCTCTGAGAAAAAGGAAATAAAAAGGTGCCTGTAACCCCTGGATCTCCACCTCTCTCCTTAATCAGATGGCTGCTCGAGGTCATCTCTGGCATAAAGCCCATTCTACTAGGATCCCCTCTGACTGGGAGAGATACAAGGTGGTTAGGAACAACTGCACTCATGCAATTTGCCTTGCTAAATCTGATTATTACAAAACTGTGTTTACTGACACATGGGGTAACAGGAGGAGTTTTGGGGAGAACATCAAGGAACTGACTGGCAAGCCCAACAAAACTCCACCCTCATTTATCAACATCAACGGGCTTTCCTCCCAGGATCCACAACAGATTGCTGACACGTTTAATAATGCCTTCTCAGACCTGAGGGGAGTCCTTCCCCCTGACTTCTTCTCTAACGCCCCCTCTACACCTGGAACCCCTAACAGCTCCCCTAGAGTTATGACCACTCCCAACTCCCCCCTTCTTCTTTAGGACAGTCTTGACCAAGCAAGCAAAAAAGTACCTCCTTCAGGTCCTTAACATATCATGCTACAGCAGTGATTACTGTGATGTAAAACTGCTCCGCCTTGCCCTTGATGCTGCACTGCTACGCCTCACCAAGATTTTCAATCTGTCCCTCTGCTTAGGTCAGTTCCCTCTTTTGAGGAAGGCAGCCATAGTTACCCCTGTTTACAAAGGTGGAGACAAAACCTTGCACTTTAACTACCATCCCATCTATATACCCCCCCTTCCAAACTGCTTGAACGTATAGTTTCCGATCAGCTCTCCGATTACCTGTCCAGCTACAACACTCAATGTCCGCAGCAACACGGGTTTAGAAAAAAATCATAGCATCACTACCACACTTCTTGAATTTACTACATTTATTCACAGAGCACTTGACTGTGGCCACCTAGCTAGGTCCATCTACATTGACCTAACTAAAGCATTCAACACGGTTAATCATTCCCTATTTATTGAGTCTCTCCTCATCCTTGGTCTTTCACATGCAGTTATCTCCTGGTTTTAGAACTGCCTTGCTGGCAGAATGAAATGGGTGAAAATTAATGGTACCTTCTCCATCTCCCATCCTGTGCTGTCCGGTGTACCACAAGGTTCAATTCATGACACCCCTCTTTTTAGTCTCTTCCTCAGTTCCCTCCCCCAGGCCTGCCCCAGTCAACTCCTCCTCTGCATGGATGAGGCTGTCTTATTCACAAGCTAGCCAGACCCCTCCCTCCTTACTAGAGAGTTGCAGCACAGTTTTGCCCTGATCAAGTCCTAGCTTACAGAACACAAGTTAATCCTGAACTATAAAAAGACCAAAGTGGTATTATTTGCAAAGTCACAACAAGCATAAGTCAGCTCAACTCACCATCCTTAACAACAGTCGTGATCCTCTGGAGCAAGTATACAATTTCAGGTACCTAGGCATTACACTTGACAGCATCTTATCCTTTAATGACCATATAAACATTTCTAAAGCTGTTAATACTTGAATAGGGCTCCTCTACAGACACCATCACAGCCTTAACCCTGATGCACTCTGTCTTGCTGTCAACAGCTCTGTGCTCTCTCTTGTAGACTACAGGCTAGTCATTTATGGAGCAGCTACTGACACTTCACTTTAACATATTAAGGTTGCCCTCAGTAAGGACTGCCAATTAGTTTCTGAGGCTCACAGGTACACCCACACTTGTGATCTGTATACCCAAACCTATTGGCTGAATCTTAGTGACAGGATCATGCACCAGACCTGCCTACTAGGGAAGAAGATCTGTCTAGGTCTAACCCCTCCAACAACACAACACCCCCTTACCCCAGTAACCAACGAAGGATGAGAAGTACAAGTAGACCTACTGTTTCTATCAGGCCCCATACTGTCGGACTAATCAAGCACAGCGGGCCTTTCTCTGCAGAGCACCCACCTGGCTATCTGATCTCCCTCTTGATGTACAAACTGCCTCCAAGTTAGGGCAGTTTAAATGCAACCTCAGACAGTACCTTCTTTCTCTCAACTGCTGCAACAGCCCAACTTAAGCTACTTCACCTTCATATATCCCTCATTTCCTGGCTAAATAGTTGCCACCTCTCTCCCCCGCATCCCCATAGGTACCTCTCTTGACGTGTTTCCTCTCTACTTTACCTCACTCTGTAGCTCCTGAACCCTGATTTCCACCTATTCCCCCTCCTCCCTCTTTCCCCTTTTTCCCTGCTCCTTTTTATTTGTCTTGGCTGATCCATGTTAACCTATTGACTTTGACAAAGTTATTCTTGACCACCTATTATCGCATACTGATACATTATTGTATTTTAATATATGGATGCAGTAACTAATACTACGCTAAAGCATACCAAAAATTCTTGATAATATTGTCACTCCCAGAGTGATAATAGCACACTTCTGGAGTGATAATATACAGAATAATGGATGGGCAGGTGGTATAACAAGGATTTTACACCCCCCCCCGAGGGGTGGGATGCCACATCAACCCCAAGAGCAAAGCTCGAGGGGGTTTATTAAGGCATTCCATCCCAAGAGTGTGTGTAAAATCTGAGTTTTACTCACCTACTCATCCTTTATTTTGTGTAATTGTTGGGGATCATTTTTTGCCACAGCAATTATACAAAATAAATATATATCTCTGTGGAGCCAAGCCCCAGATCGTTGGGGTTTCAGCACGGTCCATAGCAGCTTGGCTCCTAATGTACAGCACTTTTTAATTTTTTTTTATTTCTGATTGGAAAAAATACATTTTCTGTGCCCAATTATATCTGTGTTTGAAAAAATAACTTACTGCTGACTCCTACTGTTGGCAACCTGCAGAGCATTGAGCAGTGGGACAACAGGAGACACACAGGGCAGAGGAAGATCTCAGCTAGCGCATGCCCCGAGCTAGGGAATCTGGGCACATGTTTGTCATTATAACCAGCTGGTTATAACAATAAAATTACAATCCAGCTTCTCTATGGGAATTAACAAGAGCCAGTTATTATACTCTTGTTCAGGTGCCGTAATACTATAGTTTGGGACCTAAATGAAAGTATTATCAGCAAAGGAGAACAGTGCAAGTGCAAGTTTCCCACCAGACATCTTCTAAAGTGTGCCTTCTGATTGGCCATTTTTCCTGTGTGTGTGGGTGGAACAACATAGAAAACATGGCAGCTCTTTCGTTCGCTTAGTGAGAGAAATCCTCGGTGCTAGCTGCAACATTTTTTTCCCCCTTTACCCTCTAGTGCAGCATTATCTCTCCCATGTTCAGTAATGGATGACTTGGTGACCCACAATATTTTGCTCTTTATCGGCAGCGATGAGACAGTCTGGAACAGCTGGACAGTGACTGCCTTCTCTTGACTCTTCGCCCAGGACCCTGAGCTGGAAACCACCTTGCCTGCATTGCAGTCACTGCTCTAAGTTTTACACTGCCCTCCTACTCCTCCAGAACTTTCCAAACCTTTCCAAATTGGATCCATATATTTTACAAAATAATGGATAGCTACTGTTGATTGCTGGGGTGTCCTACTATCTTGAGGTTCTGGACACACTGGAACATCTCGAGCTTTGCTCTCGAGGTTCATGTCTGTTCAGAACCTCTTGATGGCATTACTCCCCGGTAATCAACATTAGCATATCCATTATTCTCTTTTTATCTTAGCCATTACCCTGGTATCTATTTTTGGTTCTTATTTGCCAACTTCGACAAAGTCTGATATAATGATGGCTCTGATTGCTTTTTGGTTTATTTGTTATACCAATGTCATATTTTTGTTATATTGTATTTAGCCAATTGTTATGATTTCTTGTGGATGTTAAACCTTTGTAAATGAGTCCTTGACTCAAAGGTATGTCACATTCAGAGGCTGTAATAAATAAATAAATAAAAAGAGCCTGTTTGAAACTCCATCCTGTCCATGGTTTAGCAAGGAAGAGACACCATGGTCCAGGATATCACCAGGATGGTACACACAGCTATAGAAGCTACAAAGTATCAGTTCCATATGACGGTGGATGATAATGACATAGCATTGAGGGTCATGGCTCAGGCAATTTCTCCCAGATGTTTTGCCTGACTGAGAACCATTAGTCTTTCACAGGCTAACCAGTCCAAGGTTATGGATTTCCACTGTAAGAACAATTCCCTGTGTGGGGATAAAACTGAGGCCTACATGAAAAAGGTGGATGGGTACTATTTAAGGCCACCTACAAAAGCAATACAACTAAAGAGAAACCCTCTATTCATCAGAGAGCCCATAGCAGAGGGAACAGAGGCAGGGGGTACTTCCCAGACCTTTCTATCTCATGCCAGTATCCATAGATTTTTCACATATGAGGAGATACTTTAGAGCAAGGGAAGGAAGAGGCCAGAGAAGAACCTCATTTACCCCCTCTCCCACTACTCAACCAAAACAGCAGTATTCCTGACTGCCTCGAGGACACCTCTCCATCTCCAGTAGGGGGCAGTCTCTTCCACTACAGTACCTCCACCAATGGCAACTCTTCACCACGGATGAGTGGATACTGGAAGTTATGGGCCAGGGCCTCTCCTCACAGTTCAGGAAATTCCCTTACCTCCGAGGGCCCAAGATTTCAAAACCCCTTTTTGCAGAGGACAAATTGCTGTTGGAATTGGAGGTCACAAACTGGTTGAAGGCCCAAGCTGTGGAGAGAGTCCCCTTCTGCCAGTGGAGAAAAGGCCTCTATTCCAGATACTGTACTTCCTCACTCTAAAGAAAAATTGGGAGTGGCAACCTATTCTCGACCTAACATACAGTATCTGAACAGGCACTTGCTCAAGCCAAAGTTCAAAATGGTCACTCTGACCCAGGTGATACATTCTCTGCAGCAGGGAGACTGGCTCATTTACTTGGATCTCAGGGGCACCTACTTTCATATCACCATAAGGCTGTCCCACAGAAAGTTTATCCGATTCAGGCTGCCATCTGGCTACTACCAGTTTGCAGCTTTGTCTTTCGGACTCACCTCAGCTCCCAGAGTGTTCACAAAATGTCTGACAGTTGTGGCAGCTCATTTAAGAAGACAGAAGGTCTCAGTCTTCTCATACTTGGACGACTGGCTGATAATTGGCAATTAATGTCAGCAAGCAACAAAAGCCATGCACCTCACAAGAAGTAACCTGGCGTCTCTAGGCTTCATCATAAACAAAGAGAAGTCCCACTTCAAGCTAGTCCAGGTACTGGACTTCATTGGGGCAGAACTCAATACCCTGCAGGGGAAGGTCTTCCTTCCTTTAGACAGGGTACAATCTTTCCTGAACTTTGAAAACTCTTTTGACATAGGTCATCCAAGGCCAGCCAGACATTTCCTGAGAGTCCTGGGCCATATGGCATCCATGACAGCAGTGGTCCCAGGTGTTAGATTTCAAATGGGGGATATTCAGTATCATCTCAGAGCTTACTGGTCCCAGAAAAAAGTCTCCCTATCAAAACTAGCTCCAGTCACAAGGACATTGCTCCAGGCTCTAGGGTTGTGGAAAGTCAGACAACTTCAGGGAAACAGCTGTCTTCCAGAGTTCTCACAAAAGATGCCTTCCTCCTAGGTTGGGGAGCCCACCTACAGGACCAGTCCCTAAGGGATACATGAATGTCCAAAGAGTCCACTTACCATATCAACCTACTCAAACTAAGAGCTTTATACCTAGCCATCAAGGCATTTGCCCCTCCGCTAAATTGCCACTTAGTTCAGGCGAGAACAGACAACATCACAGGCCATGTTCTACATAAACAAGCAAGGTCGTGCAAAGTCTACCAAACTCTGCAAGGAGGCGATGAGAATTTGGTCTCTAGCCTACTCCTTGGACATGAACCTCTCAGCTATTCATCTCCCAGACAAGGACAATACCCTGGCAGATGCCCTAAGTCACATAAGCCAGGGTCACCACGAGTGGAGCCTGAACATGGTTCTGGTGACAGTTTTCAGGAGATGGGGAGTTCCAGAGGTGGATCACTTTGCATCCAGCAGCAACCACCAGCTTCCACATTACTGCTGTAGGCCCCCAATTTTAGGGACCATTTCAGTAGATGCTTTAACCCTAGATTGGACAGAGAGGTTACTGTATGCTTTCCCTCCTTTTTCCCCTCATATATATATAGTTCTGCTAAAGCTCAGAGTCCAGCCAGCCACCATGATCCTGGTGGCTCCAGACTTGGTAAGGCAACCATGGTACTCACTACTTCTTGCCCTGCCAGTTAGGAAGCCCATTCACCTGTCGGTGACCCACAGTCTTCTGACTCTTCCTCAGACAAGGGTAGCATACCCCAATCTACAGTCTCTTCACCTCAAGGCCTGGTACTTGAGGAGTTAGAGTTCCTTGATGCTCAGTACTCTGAACAGATCCTGAAGATCCTTCAAATGGCCAAGAAGCTTTGCACGAAGAAGAATTATGCTTCTAAGTGGAAAAGGCTTTCCCTATGGTGTCAGGATAAGGGGATAAACCCTCTCAGAGCTGATCCTTCTTCCCTTTTGGACTATCTAGTACATTTCCAGTCAACAGGTCTTAAAGCCTCATCCCTTAAGGTACACCTTGCAGCCATTTCGGCTTACCTGATGACTGGGAAAGAAAAATCTGTCATTTCTCAGCCTATTTTTCAAAATTTTTTTTAGAGATCTACTACATATTCAAGCCCCACTAAGGGGACCCTATCCATCCCTGGGATTTTAACCTCTGTAGAGCCAAGCTCATGGAACCACATTTTGATCCAATGGCCACTGCTGATTTTAAGTATGTCATTTGGAAAACTGTTCTTCTATTTGCTGTCACCTTTACTAGAAGGATTTCAGAGCTGCAGGTCCTGTGTACTGAACCCTGCTACATCATTGCACACATGGACAAAATAGTACTGTACTTTGGACAAATATGAAGTTTCTGCCCAAGGTGAGCTCTGATTTCCACATTGATCAGTCAACCAAACTCCCTGTCATTTTCACAAAAAAAAATCCACACCAGGTGAACACAAACTGCATAGTTTGGATCCCAAGAGAGCTCTGACCAACCATTTGGAACACATAAAGCAGTTCACAGAAGCTCATACTCAGCTTTTCCTCACTTATGGTGAGGTGGGTAGGGGAAGATCAGCTACCAAGAGGATCATATCCCATTGGATTGTCTCCTGTATTCAGTTTTAGTACAGCAAGGCTGGCAAATAACTCCCTCAGGGCCTTAGGGCCCATTCTACTAGGAGCAATGCTGCCTCAGTGGCAGCTACAAGGGACATCCCCTTACTAGATGTCTGCAAAGCAGCCACATGGAAGACTGTGCACACATTCACTAAGCACTACTGTCTTGATGTGCAGTCCAGATCAGATGCCAAATCTGGCATGGCAGTGCTGCAGAGCCTTTTTCCTAAGCAGGTTCTGTACCCACCTCCCAACTGCACTGCATTGTAGTGTGTACCTGTGAAGCATACTAAAGGACCCCTAGGATGAGAATAAAAAATGACTAACCATAGTAATGTTGTTTATTCCAAGGTATCCTTTAGTATGCTTCATCTCCCACCCATCCTTCCCCTACATAACCTACTGGGCATAGCTCTGTTTTTTCTGTCTTTGACAAACTCTTTCGGCTGCATTCTTTATATAAACTAGTTTGTTTCCAATAGTTGGTCTGTTCTGTTTAGATTACTAGGGTAAGTTTTTATATTAGTATTTGATTCCTGTTGTAACAGTCTTTTATCTTGGGGCACAGTTTTTCCTTTTTTTCTGGGTCGAAATAATTCTGAAACCCTCTAGGCTGACTGTAGGCAGCATGTCCCCCATCTATCTTCTGATTGGCCCATGTGCCAACTTCATTTACATTGTCTCACCTCTGGGGCAACTTAACCCAGCTGACATACTGCAGCTGTGAAGCACACTAAAGGACACATTGGAAGAAACACCATTACTACGGTGAGTAGTTTTTTCTTTGGTGCCGTGTGCTGTGTGAGGAGGTATGGTGCCACTTGCAGTGTCGGGTGCTTTGGCACCAGGTCCAGTGCAGAGTTCCTTGACATCAATGCAGCCTCCAGTTTCTCCTGTGTTTCCTTCACCTGTGCCAGGCTTTGGTCTCACAGGATTAGCCTCTGACCTTTCCGGGGTGGAAGGTAGAACATGACGAGTCTGATCCCAACCTGATTTTATCTGACAGTGTTGAAGATGATTCGGTCTATGACTTGGAAAGCAAGCCTTCTGTCTCAGTTGAATCATTGGTCAATGACCTTTCCTTTTAGTCCCTCCTTAGGAATATGAGTTCCACTCTGGGTCGTCAAACATCAGTGGTGGACCCAGGGAGACTCATGCGTCTCGGGTTTCTTCATGTTCCTAATATTCCCACAAATCTTACAACCACTGTGCCCTCCTCTTTTGAGACGTTGTCACAAGCAGTAAGTGGGCTAGGCCAGTGCTTATCCCTTCTGTGGCTAAGACCACAGACAGAAAATATGTCCATCCTAAAGAAAGACCCTTCCTGGCATCGCAACCTATTGCAGGTTCTTTAGTGGTGCTTGTGGAGAATTATAAGGCTGTCCTCCCCCAGGAGGCCTTGGCACAGCCTATAATAAGGAGTCTCGCAAGACTGATACTTTTGGTAAATGGGCTTTCACAGCCACAAACATGGGTATGCATATCTCCCGTTATCAGGGCCTTTTCTCTCAATACAAATACACCCTGTGGAATTTTCTTGAATCTATAGTCGAGAACCTTCCAGAGTTTGACATTAACATGGTGCTTCTCCAAACTATTACCAGGGGCATAGAGTCCAATAGTCATCAGCTGAGAGCTTCTATGGATGCCTTTGACACTGCGGCTAGGACATCTGCTGCTTAAATATGCATTAGACGGCACAACTGCCTCAGCACATCCAGTTTTTCACCCAATGCTCAACGGCAGGTTAGGAATGTCCCATTTGATGGTGCTTGTCTGTTCGACCCTCAAGTTGAGCAAGTGCTGGTGACCACTCAGAAAACTAGGACTGCCATTAAAGCAGCCAGGCCGACTCCTTCTGCCCCTCAAAGGGGCCGGAACTGTCATCAGTTTCATAATAGGCACTCCTTTTGAGGTAAAGGTCAAGGCGCATTCAACAAAACACAACCAAACTCCTCAGCCACAAAAGAAAACAAAGCAAAAGGCACAGGGCCTGAAAATGCCTAGCACCACACTCTGAAAATCTGGCCCTGGTCCCTCCTCAGCTGCCCGAGGTGGACACTTCCACGGCAGTGAGGGGGTCACCTGACTCAGTTTTACAACCAGTGGAAGTCCATCACTATGGACAAATGAGCCCTCTGGATACTCCCACAATTTCCCAGATACTACCCCCCCGGACCTTCTACCCAAGTGGCAGCACAGTCTGTCCTATGCCTAGTAAGACCTTCTCACTTCTGAGATTCAGGGCCTTCTCAGAAACAGGACAGTAGAAATAGTGCCTTGGGAAGAACAGAACACAAGTTTCTACTCCCATTAGTTTCTAGTTCCAAAGAAATCAGGTGGCATGCACCTAATTTTGGATCTCAGAAAGCTAAACCAGTGCCTATTCAGAGAGAAATTCAAGATGATCTCTGTGGGAACCTTCCTTCCTTGTCTCTGTTGGTATGACTGGCTGGCATCCCTGGGCATGCAGGGTGCCTACCAGCACATCCCAGTATAGCAAGGCCATGGCAATTATCTCTACTGTGTGGCATTGGGTCAACACTACCTGTTCAGAGTCCTGCTCTTTGTGCTCTCCTCAGTGCCTTGAGTCTTTACAAAGAGTTTCGCAGTTCTTGCAGTGCACCTCAGATAACTGGGCATTCAAGTCTTTCCCTACCTGGAAAATTGGCTTGTGGCAAACCCATCCAGACAGGAGACAAAGGAAGCAAGTGCCATGGCTTCTCAGTTCCTCAATTCCATGGAAGTTCTTCTGAATCTGGAAAAATCCCAGCTTAAGCCCTCTAATCAGCTCTTTTTTAAAGGTACACTCTTGGACACGTCCGGGGCAAGGACTTTCCTTCTGGAGGACAGGAGGAATGACATTGTCCAGATGGCTCACTACATCAGGGAGAATGTCTCCATATGAGCCATCTCCATGCAATGAATGTTAGGCCTCGTCACCTCATCTGTGTTCATGGTAGCTTTAGCCCGGCTATACATGAGGATCACCCAGTGGATGCTCAGCATGCAATGATCACTGACCATGCATCCACAGTCCTACTGCATAAAAGTGATACAGCCTCTTATGAGATCACCTGTGTGTTGGATTTAGGAAGACAAACTTCTCCAAAGTCTACCCTTTGCCCCATCAGAATCTCAGATCACCATCATCACGGATGCATCTCTGATCTGTTGGGGAGCTCACTTCCAGGATCTCTGCACTTGAGGGGTGTGGAATCAGGAAAAGTCTCATCTACACATAGATGTTGTAAAGATGAGGGATGTTCTGTACACTGTTCAAGCCCTGAAGGATGTCCTATCTCACAAAGTAATCCTTCTTCAGATGGACAACAAATCAGATATGTACTACATCAACAAGCAGGGTGGAGCACACTCCTACCCTCTGTGCAGAGAGGCCATGAGGGTGTGGGAGTGATGCCTTAAGAATGATGCTCTAATTCAGGCAGTTTTCCTGCTGGGAACTCAGAATGACCTGGCAAATCACCTCAGCAAAACAGAGGTGAATCCCCATGAATGATCACTTGTACAAGACATCATGCAATTGCTATTTGACAAGTGAGACAGTCCAGACCTGGATCTATTTGTGTCCCCACTCAATGCAAAACTGTCTCTATTCTGCTCCAGAAATCCAGAACCTGGTGTTTTCTGTCAGGATGCATTCAGACTGCTGTGGATGAGACGCTTTCTGTATGCATCTCCTCCACTTCTGTTAGTTCAAAAGATGCTGCACAAATGGGAGGCATGGGGGGGAGGATAATCCTAATCAACCCACACTGGCCTCGACAGATATGATTCCCATTGGTCAACAAGTTGTCAGATGTCCCTTTGAGGCAACTTCCCTTACAAATGGACCACCGGCTGCAGGGACCTCTGATCCATCCCAACCTGTGATCTCTTCATCTCCATGCCTGGCTCCTAAGGAAATAGAGGTGAGTAGGGTTAAAGTTTTTCAGAGAATCTCGGAAATCCTCTTGGTGGTGCATAAACCCTCCACTAGGAAGACATACACAGCTAAATGGAAATGCTTTTTGATTTGGTGTGCTAAATCCCTTCTGGACCCATTCTGCTGCCCACCAAATAAAGGGTTGAAGTACCTCCTTGATCTGTGAAATGCAGGACTGCAGTACTCAACAGTAAAGGTACATCTCTGTGCCATTTCCACCTATCATGAGTCATTACAGAACATGACACTGGCTCAGCTACCCCTAGTCAACAGGTTCCTCAAGGGTATCCTGCACACTAAGCCCTTGGTACAGAGACCAGTGGCCACATGGGATAGTAATCTTGTGATAGATATGCTCACTCGTAAACCCTTTGAGCCTCTAGCTAGCTATGGCTTGAAGTTCCTGAATTGACAAACTGCCTTCCTAGTGGCCATTACATCCACTCGCAGAGTCTCTGAAATACATGCCTTGGTCACAAGGACAAGGTAGTACTTGGTAGTACAAGGTAGCCTTGGTCACAAGGACAAGGTAGTACTTTGTACTCACACTAAGTTCCTATTCAAGGTGGTTTCAGAATTTCACCTCAATCAGCCCTTGGTTCTCCCCATTTATTTTGCTAACTTTCAGATTGAAAGGGAATACACTGTTCACTCCCTGGATGTTAAGAGGGCTTTACAATTCTACATCGACAGAACAGGGGAGATTTGTAAAACAAAGCAGCTCTTTGTATCATTCAGTATGGCCCGGATGAGTCAGTCAGTTGCCACTAGATGCATTTCTACTTGGATTGTGGCATGCCTTCGCCATTGCTATATGATGACACAAGTCAAATTGGAAGGCTGGGTCAACGTCCACTCTACAAGAGTGGTGGTGGCATCCCTGGCAGAGATCTGTAATGTGCCCATTGCAGAGATTTGCAAAGCAGCTACTTGGAGCTCGGTGGATACTTTCATGAAGCACTACACTCTAGATGTGTTTGCCAGACAACATACTTCCTTTGGTAGGACAACCCTTAATGGACTTCTGTCCTGAGTTAGGTCTGTCTCCTACCACCCTGCCCGGGGTATTGGTTTTCAGCTTGGTACTCACCCAGCAGTATGAATGAATGGTGAAGACTTTAATTCCAGGAAGATAAGTCCCTCCCTTCCCCCCCCTCCATCTTCACATCTATCAATCAATCAATCAATCAAAATCTTTATTTATTCAGGCGAGCATCATTGAGCATAGCTCATTTACAAGATGGACCTGATTGGTCATAACAATATAAAGGTACAATTTTTTACACAAATACAAGATATAGATTGAATACAAAAACAAGGACATTATAAATGAACAAAAAGCAAGAATATTCACATATATACAAGGCAATGAGCCAAAGAAACTGGGTTATAATAAAAAGGAGCAAAATAAGACAGTAATGAAAGATTAAAGCGAGGGAGGTGGGATTGTGGGAATAAGGTCAGGTATGAGTTGAGTGGGTGAAGGCTACAAAAACAAATTAAGGGTGGAAATGTGAGTTAAAAAAGGGGTGTGGGAGAAAAAAGTGGGTTGTGGTAGGACTAGGCCTGAGAAAACAGTTGCATGGCTCTGGAAAGCGACTAGTATATAGCTTTTTGAAGGATGTTAATGGAATGAGGGTATTCAACTTCAGGATCTTTTGAAGAGAGTTCCAAATAAGTGCTAGAGAGTAGCTGATTGCAGCCCTCCCATGCCGGGTACAGGTAATAGGCATCTTCAGCATGATGAGTTTGTTGTTCCTTAGGTCATATGGTCTGGATATGACCTGGGTAAAACAATCTGAAATGTAGGATGGTTATTTGTTTGTTAGAGCTTTGTAGATCCATAGAGCAGCATTTTTGTTTCTTCTATGATATAGGGATGTCCAGCCGACTGCAGTGTAGAGAGAGCAATGGTGGGTGCTGAAAGGAAGGTCTGTAATGAATCTAAGAGCTCTATGATACAGGGTATCCAGCTTGTTTAAGTGGGAAAGGGAGCAGTGACTATACAGGAAATCAGCATAATCAATGAGGGATAGGAATGATGCCAGGATTAATCTTTGTTTAGAATCTTTGGTTAGGTAATGTTTTATTCTGTAGAATAGGCCAAGTCTCTGCCTGAGCTTCTTCATGAGTTCTTCAATGTGGCTAGTGTAGTCAAGTCTATTGTCAATCCAAACCCAAAGATATTTAAATTTATCCACATAGTCCAGACTTTCACCAAGGATGGTAGATAGTTGGGGAAGGGTGTTTGGTGTGAGAGTGGAAGAGAAGCTCTTGGAGGAGAAGAACATGGCTTTCGTTTTCTTGACATTCAGTAGGAGTTTCTTTTCTAGTAGTTTGTGCTGCAGCAGAGAGAACTCAGATTGTAAAAGTTCACAGGCTTTTGATGGTGTAGGACTACTGACATATAGGACAGTATCATCTGCAAAAAGGTGAATATTAGATGTGGTGAGGTTGGAATCAATATTATTGATATAAATGGCAAAGAGGATAGGGCCCAGGATGGAACCTTGTGGTACACCTCTTAGGAGTGGTTTTGAGGTAGATAGGTCACCTTCATTTTTTACATGCTGTAGTCTACCAGAGAGGTAGCATCTGAACCATTGAAGAGAGACTGAGTCGAGGCCTATGGAGTGTAGAGAGGAGATTAGTAGTTCATGGTCCACAGTATCAAAGGCTTTGCTTAAATCCAGAAATACAGCACAGATATTATTCTTTTTGTCTAATTCAGTCTGCCAATCATTAGTGACTTTTGCTAAGGCAGAGATGGTGCTGTGCATGGATCTAAAACCAGATTGAGCTGGATTAAGCAGATTATTGGTGTCTAGATAGGCACTTAATTGGCTGTTCACTAGTTTTTCAAGCATTTTGGACAATACTAGTAAGATGGGTATGGGCCTATAGTTATTGAGGTCCATGGGGTCACCTGCCTTGAGTAGAGGAAACACTTGTGCTGTTTTCCAAATTGCAGGAATAGATCCAGTGGCTAGTGACAAGTTGAAAAGGTGAGTTAGGGGGGCTGCTAAGGTGTGCAGAGCAATTTTTAGAAAATAGGGGTCCAGAGAGTCTGCACCTGCGCTTTTAGTTGTATCCAAATGGAGTAGGAGGTCTTCTACTTGTTTTAGAAGTATAGGCTTAAAGGAAATGTGGAAGTAGCCTATGTGCCTCAGTAGTCTGGAAGTTTAATTGTGACCGCAATAGATTTGCTGGAGAGGAGTCGAATGCTAGGCCGGCTGTAGTGAAATGGTTGTTGAAGGCATTCAAGATTTCTTGCTTGTTAGTGATATCCACATTGTTTAGGTGCACTTTGGGTGGTAAGACAGGGGTAGAATCTTGTCCTAAGATCCCCTTTATGGTCCCCCAGAATCTGGCAGGGTTATGGTAGGAGGCATCCAGTTCTGCTGTATAGAAGGCAGCCTTGGCATTTCTCACTTTTTTTGTGCAGGAGTTTCTGGCTTTTCTGAATTGAAGCCAATCATTTGGGTCTTTGGTCTTTCTTGCCCTTTTCCAGAGCTTGTCCCTAGCAAGCAATGCGGATTTAAGGTCAGCAGAGAACCATCGACAGGTTTTGAGCTTGGTTCTGACACTGGAGAGAGGTGCATGTATGTTGAGGGCACTAGTGATAATGTCATTTAAGACTTGTAGAGCTATCTCTACTGAACCTGTGAGATAGAAATCTTGCCAGCTGCAGTGACACAAATCATGGAGGTATCCTGTGATATTAAGGTTCTTTTTAGACCTTCTTGGGAGAAATTTTGCTGGGTTGGATGGCTTGAATGAAGATCTTATACCAGCTATGGGACAATGGTCGCTTATGTCACTAAATAGCACTCCAGCATGAGAATACAGGTGAGGCTTATTGACCAGCAAAATGTCCAGAAGTGTGCTGTTATTTTTGTTTTTTGGGTTAATCCTTGTTGGTTCTTTAATTAATTGAGTGAAGCCATGAGTGTCACAAAAGGATACTAGTGGTGCGGATGCATTACAGCCAATTTAAATTCAGGTCGCCTAAAATGATGGTGTCTTCTGGGCCTAATTTAATTATAGTGTCCAGGTGGGATAGGAATTTAGGCCTGCTGAGGGGGGCCTATAGCAACCAATCAATTGAAAAGCTGACATATTGGGAAGAGATATTTTAAGGGATAAGCATTCGAATTCCTTTGGCTGTGATGTAATATTGAGGCTGGATGCAGAGATATTTGCTTTAACATAAATGGCCACTCCACCGCCCCTGGATGGACGATCAGATCTGAAGAGCTGATAGTTGGGAAGATTTATTTCTCTGTCATTTGTTGCAGATTTGAGCCATGTTTCGGAGATTACCAGAAAGTCCGGTAAGGTGTGTGCAACCCAGGCCTGTATTAATGAGAACTTTTTTTAGGAGGCTGCAGACGTTGATATGAAGAAAACTCAGGCCTTTTATGGAGGTCAAGTCGGCTGGGGAGATAGAGCTTTCTATGGGTCCAGGATTGGTTTCAACAGTGCCAGCACAGATCAGCAGGAAGAGAATTAATTTAATGAGGGCTTCAAGTGATAAAGGGAAGGAATAGCCAGAGGATTTTCTCTTCTTGCTTGGGGTCCAGTGTTTAGAGGGTCTTGAGCCTGCTGTGTAGTTAGATAAATTGCCAAATAATACCAGCTTAATGGACAGGCATAGGGGGGCTCTGTACTGCCAAGAGTGGAGTTGGGGGCTTATGAAATATGGAACTGGATATGAGCCTGGTGTATATTTGTATTTTACTTTTTTTCTTCTGTTACTTCCTCCAGCAACCTTAGATAACCTGCTTTATCTTCCTATAGACACTTCTATGTACGTAAATACCCTGTAATCTGTACAATAGCTGTATAATTCTATGTGCATATGAATTTCTTTTTCTTCCTCTCTGTAAACAGTATTATCTGTATTACTTTGTAAATACTTGTGTTGACCTGTTTATACAATTGTTCATGCTCCACCCAGGTCCATCTTGCAAATGAGCTTCTGCTCAACAATGAACGACTGGTTAAATAAAGACTTGATTGATTGATATGGAAATGACATACCTACCATCATTCTTGATAATCTTGGACAAGTCTTCACCACTCATTCATATGCCCACCCACCATCCCCCGAGCTCACTCATCCTGTTTCTGTTCTTCAGTCCCTCGTTGGTCTGGGTTGTGAAGACACTGTTTTGTAGACCCTTCTTATATGGGTTAACCGGGCTATCTTATGCCTGGATTAGGTTAGGAGTTTTTCTAGGTTAGTTTGTGCTGCACCTCCTTGGTCAAAAAGGTACTGAGGTGGTTGGGGGGTCAATGCCAAAATAGTCCACACAGGCGCAAGTCAGTCTTGTGGTGCTGTGCCAGCCATCCTGAAGAATTTCTTTTTTTATTATTAAATATGCTTTATTAAGGTTTTCATAACAATGTCTACAGGCATCCAATGTGTTTCTTGTTCATATTTCGCTGTTGTCATGCACACAAAAGAAGATCTTGCATCTATCAAAGTACAGTGAATTACTTAAAGAACATCAGAGTAAACAGTTGCCTGTACCCCACCCTCCTCCCTCTCCCATCCTGACTGCCACTAGCTAATAGTGCTAATTATATGTTGGGTGTTATACTTCTGAATCTTTTATAACCAAACGGGTTACAAAGGGGCACTAGTGTTGGAATTGACATAATTAGACTGGATCAACAACAGGCTGAGAAGGGGGTCACAGACTTGTTTAAACTTTTCTAGGCTGTTGGTCTTTACAGCTATAACTCGCTCTGCCTGTATAGCAAACATTATTTCTCAGTACCTTTCAGTATAGGAAGGGGTAATTGCATCCACCCAGTGTCTTAAGTAATACCTTTTGGCACATGTTGAGATTAGTGCTATATGGACTCGTTGGGATCAACCCTGAAGTGTAGCATAGTCTCTTAAAATGCAGATCTCAGGAGTAAACTTATCTGAAAGAGATAATAATGGGTCCAAACGGGACTTGATGCTATTCCAGAATGGGGAAACTCTTTCACATGACCACAACATGTGCAGCAAGTCTCCTGGAAGCTTTAAACATTTGGTACAAAGATTAGATGGCAGGGAACCTATCCGGTAAAGTTTGACCGGGGTATAGAATAAATTATGATTGATTTGGAACTGCATAAACCTGTACCTGTCCCATTTAGTGTATCTATATAGGTTTAGTTTAGTTTAGTTTAGTTTATTAGTCTAGGAATTAATACCTTTGAGCCAGGGCTCTTTTACAAAGGTTCCACATCACAAAGAACATTTAACAAAGCACGATACACATTACAGGTAAAACCAAACAGGAAAGTTACATCATAAATTTGCTATTAACAGTTTAAGGCAGTAACGTTTCTAAGTTTCATAGAAAACAAGTATAACAGGTTCAAGCAAGTAGATAATTTCAAGGTTAAGAAACTTCCAGGAGAGGGTGATCATTAGGCCAAAAGGAGGCTAGAGAGGAGGGAAAGGTGGTGAGTGGGAGAGTAAGTGAGAGGGACAGGAAAAAGGGGGGAGTTTGGGTGGGAGACAGGAAGTAGTAGAGGTACCAGAGGGTTCATTAGTCAGGAGGAAGAGGCCTCAGATGTGAGGATGGACATGAGGAGTAGTAGTCTTTATCTAGCTGAATCACAGTTGCCAGTGGTGGTGAGGTGGGCATAGAGCATGGATTGAAAGCTTCAAGCGAGGTTGAGGATAGAGTAGGTAGACTAAGCGCATTGAACCATGTCGGGGCCCCGTATGAAAGATCTTTGTCCCTGTGCAGTCCGGCATCTCGAACCAGGAAAGGTTGGCTCAGATCTGGTGGAGGGCGTGAGCCAGGATTCAGTCGGAGTAGGTTTTGAATACATAATGGAGTCAGTCCCAAGATAGATTTTTTGCCATTGTGCAGGTGAGATAAATAAGATGATTTGATAGGTTCAACCAGCCTGATTCATAGTACAGATCACACGTGTGAGTCAGTCTTTGCGCCCGTGGAGGAGCGGCAGGCCTTATTTAGAGTGATTGAGATACGCCTTAGAGCAGTGGAGGTAGCTGAGCCATAAATAATAAGGCCATAGTCAATGATTGAGATTATGGAACTCTGTATAGCTATTCTCAATGCTGCTTGATTTAGAAATTGACGGTTACGGAATAGTATTCCAATGCTGGTTCACTGTTTTCACAGTGTTGTCAATGGGTTGCAAAGGTGCGCCTTGGTCAAAAGTGATGCCAAGGTATTTGAAAGTATTTACTTGGTCCAGTGTAATTCCACAGAGGTTTGTATGGTGAGTGGAGTATGCCTATTTTTGTTTGGTGATTGGAGAAGAGCATGGCTTTTGTTTTATTGTGGTTTAGCACAAGTTTACTATCCAGGAACCACCTTTCAACACTAGAGAAAGCAAGTTGCAGGCTTTTTCTAGGGAGTTTAGATCCTTGTGGGAAGAGAGAATTACAGCATCATCAGCGTATAAGATTATTTTCTCCTGGCAGATATCTGGGAGGAGTTAAGGAACAGGCTAAAGAGGAGCGTCCAAGAATTGATCCCTGTGGTACACCCGAGAGAACTGGTTTGAAGTCGGAGAGTTCATTAGAGATTTTTACAGCCTGTGACCGATTGGACAGGTAACTTTTTACCCAAGCACAAGGACCTTCGGCCAGGCCTAGGCTAGAAAGTAGGGAGGTAAGTAGGCCATGATGGACTGTGTTGAAAGCTTTTGTAAGATCGATAAAGACTGCACCTGTTTGGCACCCTTTGTCCAGGGCTGAGTGGACTTCTCCAGAGAAATCAAGTAAGGCTGTTGTTGTACTATGTCCTTTCCTAAAGCTGTGCTGTTGATTACAGAGTAGATTGCATTTGTCCAGGTAATCAGAGAGTTGGTCTGCCACTATTCGTTCAAGTGCTTTGGAGAGGGGAGGGAGTATTGATATTGGTCGATAGTTTCCTGTTGAGGTTTTGTCCCCCCCTTTGTGCACTGGCATAACTATGGCAGATTTACATTTGTTGGGAAATTGACTTTGGCAAAGTGACAGATTAAGAATTTTTGCAAGGGGGTGAATTACTTCATCCAGGGTGAGAGACAGGATTTTAGATCTAGCGTGTCACTACTTGTTCTGGATTTGGAGCAGGCCTTTCTTATGTACTTGTGTGCTTCAGCACTTTGATTTTCTTGAAGTAAAATTGTGGTTTGTCACGAGGGGTGTTTTGTGATACTAGGCTAGGCACAGGTAAGTCCGAGAAGAAATCTGGGGAAGGACCCCACTAAGGTCTGTGGAATGTCTTATTAAGCGATCTGCATAGACTTTGGGTCAAGAGTGGTGGATCCATCAACTTTCATAATGGTAGGTGACAATTTTGATTGTTTACCCATTATGTTTCGATGTTGTCCCAAAAGCTCTTCCATCACCCCAGGTGGATTCAAGGGCATTTTGAAATAGGCACTCTTCATTTGCCTAATTTGTGAGGTACATCTATTTCGTGCCTGCTTGTATTTTAGGTATCATGAGGTGAGCCTGTGTCTCTGGCAACTGCCCAGAGGTGGTCCCGAACCTTGAGCTCGGCAAGTAGTTTGGCAGTAATCCATGGATTTGATAGCGTTTGATTTTACGCTTTTTTACTGGAGGAGTAAGTCACATGCAGAGTTGAAAGATTTAATGAAGTATTCTAGTGCGTATTAATATCAGTTGATTCAAGGATTGGCGCCCAGTCCTGTTGTAGGGAGATGGGTTTTCAACTTGATAAGATTCCCATAAGGCAATACTCTGCTTGTTATAACTTTGGGGGGTGGCTTGAGAAATTTATTAGACCAGGTACAGGACACTGGGGAGTGGTCACTGAGGGAGTCAGGGAGGACTTTAATGTTTTTTATCCGGTCAGAGTGATTTGTGAGAACCCAGTCAATAAGGGAGCTTGTACCAGTTTTGTAATTTTTCTGGGTGGGGGAGGTTACCATCTGAGTCAGGTTTGCTACTAGGATGTCATCTTTGTAAGAGCCAGTGTCAGAGGCGAGCCAGTTTATGTTGAAATCCCCGAGGAGGAGGAGCTCATTTTCAGAGGGCTGCAGACTAACAAAATCAAGTACAGACTTAATACTGGCACGGTGGTCTTTTGGAAGGATATAGACTGTGGCCACTGTGACAACTTTGTTTTGTGCACCAAGAAGCAGTTTGATAGGGAGGAGTTGCATCTGAGTATTTGTGGGGGTGAAGCTGCCGCGTTGACAGAAGAGGTTGTCCTTTATGTAGATAGCACAGCCCCCACCTTTCTTGCTTGCCCGGTCGAGTCTGAAAAGATTGTAGCCTTCAAGCGAGACCGCATGATCCGGGGTGCTGGGAGATAGCCAGGTTTCCACAATGGCAGTATATCAGGGTTTTTTTGTCCAGCGAGAGTTTGAAGAGATGCCAATTTGGGAAGGAGGCTGCAGATATTTAGAGTGATAATGGAGAGACCACTACCAACTTTCCCTGTTTTTGTCGGCTTCAGTGCAACAGGACCAGGGTTTGGGTGTATCCCACCAGATATTAAAAGTAGGAGGAGCAGGAGTTTCAGCGATGCCATTCGTAGTTCATAATAGGTTGGCACATGTTGAGATTAGTGCTATATGGACTCATTGGGATCAACCCTGAAGTGTATAGGTGTTTCCAGATTCTCAGCCAGCACCTGGGAGGGGTAGATATTGGTAATGACTGGCCCCACCAATGACATCTATGACTTTCTAGCCGAGACATTGTGGTCTTCAAAAATTTATATGCATGCGTTATTAAGTGGAAGGTCAGGAGACAGTTAACATATGGGGCAAGCATAGATGACAAAGTGTTAATCCACTGCCCAGTACCAAAGTGTTTCATTAGCATGTGGGAAATTTGCAAATATTTAAATGCATGTACAGGGAGCCATTTATAAAGAGTGCAGGCATCCTGGAATAGCATCAATTTGTGATCGATAACCAAGTCATCAAGCTTCTCAATTCCCATATTAGGCCATAATGAAGTAGCCTTGAGGAGTTTATCCGAGATTAAGAAATTAGGGTTGTTGAAAAGAGGTTGTGCTAAATCCCAATGGCCAACAGCTCTAGGGAGAGTATTAAGTTGCTGTTGTATTTTGAGCATAGAACCCAGTGAGGAATCTTTTAGTTTATTAGGAAGATTCTTTTTGATTACGAAAGGGAGAGCACTGGGATTTACCTTTTGTGCTAGGTATAGGGAGCGCTCTATTTCCAGCCAGAGGGGGTGGTAGTGAGACTCAGAAGAGAAACTGGAGGAGAGTAGCCAATACCTCATCCTTGTTAGGTGTATCGCTAAGTAGTATAAATAAAAGTTAGGAGCTTGTAAGCCACCATCCA
Organism: Neoceratodus forsteri; assembly: GCA_016271365.2. Lineage (NCBI taxonomy): Eukaryota > Metazoa > Chordata > Ceratodontiformes > Ceratodontidae > Neoceratodus > Neoceratodus forsteri. Next base: position 413,620,236 of record CM057455.1, on the reverse strand, counting down.
TCTTTTGACGAGTAAGCTTGATATAGCTACGTCTGGATTTTTTCCCACCCATAAAAAGGAATTTACTATTTTCTGAAGTTGGGAGAACCAAGAACTTGGCAGGGCCTAGTTATGCATTTGCAAGGGATACAGTATGCGGGGTAAAATGTTCATTTTTATTATAATCAATCGGCCCCACAGGAAAAGGGGTGATCAAGACCAACATTTGGTATCCTCTTTTAAGGTATTAACGATAATATCGAGGTTAAGTTTTTTCATTATTTTGGGGGAAGAGTGAAGGTTTATACCCAAGTATTTAAGTTTATCTGACTGCCATTGTAGCCCCAGGTTTTCAACCTCTACCCTCTGGGAATATTTATTGAGGGGAAAGACTTCTGTCTTTTCAAGATTCAATTTATAATTGGAGAAGGTGCCAAACTGAGAAATTATTGTAAATGCAGCCGGAAGGGATTGGGGAGGAGATGAAATGTGTAATAAAATATCATCCGCATACGTGGAAAGTTTATATTCTGTGTTACCTATCTTAATGCCAGAGATTAATAGGGAGGACTTCAGTTTTCTTATAAGAGGTTCTAGAAAAAGATTAAATAAATATGGTGAAAGGAGGCAGCATTGGCACGTCCCAGGTTTAAAAATGAAAGGGAGTAGAAAGCAATCCGTTACACTGAACATGTGCAGAAGGGGAGGAATAAAGTATTGTAGCCCAATTTACAAATTCTTGGGGAATACAATATTTAGGAAGTAATGAAAAGAGATAATCCCATGATACTTTGTAGAAAGCTTTTTCTGTGTTCAAGGATGCCAAGACAGCAGGTGTAAGAGAATCCTTGGACACAGAAAAAAGATAGGCCACCTTCCTAAGATGATCAGAGGACAGATGACCCTTAATGAAGCCTACCTGTTCTGAACTGATCAGAGAGTCCCAGACCCGGTTTAATCTTGATGCCATGATCTTGGCAAGGATTTTTAAATCTACATTAATAAGATAGGTGGGTCTGTAATTAAGGATGAACAGAGGGTCTTTACCAGGTTTGGGAAGGACTACTATGGTGGCCTGAGTGAGGGAGAAATTGGATATGCCGTTTTCATAAAGATATTGAATGGTGCTCAGAAGAACCGATACTATTGTATACTTAAGGGTTTTATAGAAATTGGAGAAGAGACCATCTGGGTCAGGCGCTTTGTCCAGGAAAAGTGAATCAATGGCATCAAGTAATTCCTCGATTGCAATAGGGCCTTTAGAGTGAGGATTTTGGATTCAGAGAGTGTCGGGAGGGGGGGAGCGAGAATATTACCTAATGATGAATGAATGGAGGTGTCAATCCTGTCAGAGGTTTGGGACCAAAGTCGGAGGGCCAGGAGCTTCCCAGCTCTTTCTCCTTGATCAAAATAAGATATTTTAGACCTAAGCATGAGAAATTTGGCCTTTTCAGCCAGTAATAGATTATATTGTGCTGAAAGAGACTTAGCTTTTTCCCAGTCCTCTACAGGAGATAAGGCCAATAAATTAACCTCAGCTTTTATAATCTGATCAAATAAAGAGGAAAGGGCTTGCTTTTTCTGTTTTTTACATTTCAATGCTATACGTATTTGTTCCCCCCCCTTAAAGCACATTTTAGAGTACACCATAAAATACCCACTTTGTGCATGGATGGGGAGTTATATTCCATGAAGTTTGAAATAAAGGATTGTAAGTGTTGTATAGCTTCATCAGATTTTAGAAATTAATTATGATATGACCCCATGGAGATGATCTGCACTCATCAAGAAGTAGTCTAGATGTGAAAATGTATGATGTGGGAGGGAGTGGAATGAGAATTCCTTCTTGTCTGGGTAGGCTATTCTCCAGGGATCTGTAAGACCTAGTGAATGCATTAGCTCATGTAGAGCTTTTTGCCCTAGTGATAAGGATAGTCTAGATTGGCCTGATCTGTCAAGATTGTTTGGTAGGACTTGATTTCAATCACCCCTGGAAATTATTGGTATCATGGACCATGTAGCTAGTATAGTCATTAGGTTCACAAAAAAGTTAGGATCATCTGAGTTGGGACCATAGATGTATCCTAGAACCATTTCTGATTGTCCTACAACAGCCCTTATAATGACATAGCAACCCTCAGGGTCAGATATTTCTTGTAATAGGTGGAATGGTATCCTATGTGCTGTAAGAATGGCAGTCACCCTTTTTCAGGAATTAAATCCTGAACCAAAAACTTGTCCCACCCAAGTCCTATGAAGAAACTGTATTTGTGTGGGCAAGAGATGCGTCTCCTGTAGGAAGACTATGTCTGCTTGAATACTATAGAGATGTAATAAAACTTTTGTTCTCTTAGCCGTGTTTGCGCGCCCCTTTGATATTCCATGAACAGAAATTGTAACCAGTCATTTTAGCTGAATAACAGGAAAAGTTACATCCGTGTATAAAAGAATATTAAAAGTCGAAGAAAAAATGAACAAAGTGACCCATTTATTTGTGGCAGTCCCCAGCTATCCCAAGCCTTTTAGAACCCCCCCGCAAACCTTACCCCCTTGAAAAAAAAAAATAACAATCCCCTGAGCCCCACATGATAGGTTTAAAAAACTAGGTAACCTTGGTCCCATGCTGGGGAATCGATAGTGGAGGCTTTTCCCCAAAATGTAAAGATATGACTTCTTCCTTGGTAACGCAACACAAACCTACCCCCTCTCCAAAACCCCCAAAAAGCCCAGAACATCAACCATCTTAAAACCAATTTAAACTCCAGGGGTAACATGAATAAAAGAACCCCTTCATGTATTTTAAACAATGTTATCTATATGTGCATGATAAGCGTCAATGCCACCATATGAACAACCAGTAATGTCTACATTGAAACATAGAAACATAGAATTTGACGGCAGATATGGACTGCTTGGGCCCACCCAGTCTGCCCATTTCCCTACCTGATGGATAAGCTGCAGATCCTAGTTAACCAGCAGCCTACTTCTTCCTACCCCCACCCCCTAGAATTGCCTTATGACTGTCCCATGCATGCTTGAATTCCACCACTGTTTTTGACTCCACAACCTCCTCTGGAAGGCTGTTCCATGCATCCACAACCCTCTCTGTGAAAAATACTTCCTTAAATTACCTCTGAGCTGCCCCTTCTATCTTCAAATTGTGCCCCTTGTTCTTGCACACCTCTTTTTGAAAGATGCTACCCTTTGGACTTTGTTGATTCCCTTGAGGTACTTGAAAGTTTCTATCATGTCCCCCTCTCCCTCCTTTCCTCGAGGCTATACATATTAAGCTCCTTAAGTCTCACTTCATATGTCTTCCGGTGCAGACCCTGCACCATTTTAGTTGCCCTCCTCTGGACAGCTTCCATCCTGTCTATGTCTTTGCGGAGATTGGGTCTCCAGAACTCTACGCAGTACTCCAGATGTGGTCTCACCAGCTGTCTGTACAGAGGGATAATAACTTCTTGTTTTCTGCTGGTGATGCCTCTCCCTATGCATCCCAGTATCCCCCCAGCCCTCCTTGCTGCCCTCTCACATTGCTTGCCCACCTTTAGGTCATCTGATATGACTACCCCCAGGTCCCTTTCCATTTTTGTTGTTGTTAGTATCTCACCTCCCATTGTGTACTCTTCCCCTGGGTTTTGTTTCCCAGGTGCATTACCTTGCACTTCTTAGCATTGAATCTAAGCTGCCATACATTTGACCATTCCTCTAACCTTGCCAAGTCCTTCTCATCCTTTCCACCCCACCTTGTGCATCAACTCTGTTGCAGATCTTTGTGTCATCTGCAAAGAGACATACTTTTCCTTCCAGTCCCTCTGCAATGTCGCTTATAAAGACATTGAAGAGGACCGGTCCTAATACTGAACCCTGTGGTACCCCACTGCTAACCCCCCAACCAGTAATGTCTACATTGAGATTAGCAAACTGACACATAACACATCAACTGCATAGCATTTAACTTTCATGAGCAGGTATAAATATATGATAAAACAAGCATTTGTCAATGCTGAATGTTAGTTTGCTGGCATTGGCATTGGTAGTGCAGGAGTTAGACAGATGCATCATAGGAATGGCAGTGAAATATTGAACTGATGACAACCCACCCCCACCCTGCAGAGAGAGACAAGATTAGGGTGTCCCTTTGGGTGTTTGTTAGTGTAGTGCAGTGTGGGAAAACATGTCAGGCAGGATGTGAAAAATGAGAGCTGTACAGTTCATAAGGAGGTGTAAAAAAATGCCAGTGTTGAAAATGTGGCATGTAAATATACCAAATTTGCGAAGCTACTAGGCTGCGTGGGAAATATGCAATGCATGCTTGCAACACTGCCATTTTATGGGCGTTCGGCACCAAATTTTCAACAGAGGCATTTTAGCACCTCTGCTGATGTACTGTGTCACTGTTATTTCCTCAAAGTGTCCCAAGAAGTGATTTCGCACAGCGACCACGCTATTCTGCGCCGGAAGTGCGAAAACACATTTTGGGCAGGATATGTGAAATGACGACTGAACTGTTCATCAAGAGATGGGGAAAAATGGCAATGGTGAAAATCCAGACTGAAAATATCACAAATGCACGACGGTATGAGTGTGCGTGCAATCTGCCAACGCACGCTCGTGACACAGTTATTTTATGGAGTATCATCACCAAATTTTCAACATAGGCATTTTAGGTCCTCTGCTCATGAACTGTGTCACTGTCATTTTATAATCTGGCCTAAACACTGATTTCCCACAGCGACTGCGCTATTATGCGCCGGAAGTGCGGAAACACATTTCGGGCAGGATGTGGAAAATGACAGATATACTGTTTACAAGGAGGTATACAAACATGACAATGCTGAAAATCCAGCAGTAAAATATTGTGAATGCGCGAAGTTACGAGCCTGCTTAGCAACTGCGCAACGCACGCTCGTAAAACAGGCATTTGTTGGATTTTTTCCACCAAATTTGGAACTTAGGCTTTTAAGAGGGCACCTCATGAACACTGCCACTGTCATTTTGTTAATGGGCCTGAAAGGTGATTTCGTAGTGACTCTTGAAATCACCTTTCGGGCCGATGCGCTCATGACGATGACAGAATTCATGGGAGGACTAAAAACCCCATGTTGAAAATTTGGTGCCAAAATTCCAAGAAATGCCTGAGATATGCAGCAAAGTTGAAAAAACCTATTCCCTCCATTATACAGCTTACGGCATTTCCTCAGTTTGCGGTCGGCTTTGAAGAGTGCAGGCGTGTTCCGGTCCACTGAAGATCATCGCGCTGGACTCCGGAGGTAAGTATGGGGGGTGAGGGGAGGCAGGGTCGCAGTGGTGGGTCTTGGTGGGGAGGGGCATCAACACTCACGGGACCCGTTTTAGTTTTACAGGCAAAAAAAAAAACCATCACAGGACAGTTTTCCTGTTGCAGGGCATTTGGCATGCTGGGGTGGGCTCTAGCGTGCCACCTCCCTGTTTTTAGGGGGTCAGTAGCCGGCGAAGTTGGGCACCCTCGTCGACTCACGGCACGGGGGATAATGCCGGCGGGGATTGGGCACTCACGGGCAAACAAAGACAGCGGGGGGGTGCACGAGCCGAGGGGATTGGGCACCCCTTGGCATTCTTCAACAATTGGGGAGACGGATGCCGATGGGGAGTGGGCCCCCCCGTCGGCATAGAAACACAGCGGGGGGGTGCCAGCCGAGAAGCTTGGGCACCCCCCTCGGCATTCCAGATTGGGGAGGGTATGCTGACAGGGAGTTGGCTCCCCTGTTGGCATGGTAAAATGGGGGGGTTAAGTCGCTCACTGACCATGCTGATAATGGCAGCGAGCACGCAAACAAAAGGTCAACTGTGTTTGATGAGCATTGCTCGGATTGCAGCGGACCTTTGCTTAGATGTGCTCGCACCATTATATATCCATGGTGTGGCGCCGGCATGCAGGCTGATTGGGGAATGAGGGACGCACCTACTGATCGCGTCTCTGCATTCAAGCCAGCTGGCTGGGCCCCCAATTCTGCACTTCCCAATATGTTGCAAGCCTGCGGCAAGCCAACATAAAAAGGGGGAGAAAATATTCAGGGGAGGGACAAAAAAAGGGGGGGCGAAGTACCTTGCAGCCTCCCATTTTAGTAATAACAAAAAAAACAACTTAACAATGAAATATATGTCAGAAGCTAGCATGCCCGATTTACATGGAGGCATATGAAGAGCAATGAAAAAACAAAAATAAAAAAAAATGAGGAAGGGAAAGGCTAATAAATTACAGAGCCATAAATCCCAGACTAAAACTGTATTTCTAAAGCCAACATGTGAAAACTAGGCAGCTGATGTGCTTCAGATGCGTTAGTGCACTTGTGGTGCATTTGCCATGGTAATTGCTTAATCGGGAAGTGGAGTACACGCACCTGTGCATGATTGAGCAGCCAGCTAGATCGCATTGTCAAGAGAGGATATATTTGGATTCTATTTCTTAGTCCACGGTTTTGGAAGCAGACCAACTATGTTGGGTACCAGTAGAGAAGGCAAGGATGGAAAACTATGCAGGCAGATCTAATTAGAAAGTAATCAGGCATTGTAAGGATATTAGACTAGAGACAGAGGTTAGACAGTTCCCATTTACTGAGGCGTTCCTTTGCTAGGAGGATCAGAATTACTTGGTGCCATGCCGACAAACAGTTTCAATGAACTCAGAATATTAGCGGACTAAAACAATTAACCAACACACTTCTGGTGAGACTATAATATTATTGTAGAGCATTACCAAGAAAATACACTTGAGATTGCAGGCTCAACGATGAGTAGACAAGTCTGGAAACATGAAGGCTAGGCTATCAGCAGCTTGTTCTGCATTTTCAAATGATCTCCACCTCCTCTGATATTGGACCGATAGTTTAGTGGGGTATATCATTCGGAATTTGATTCTGATGGCAATTAATTTAGTTACTGAGGGGTGGTACTCGGCCTATTTCTGCCTGATGGCCACCAATAAGTCTTGTGAAATTCTCAATTGGGCATCCTCCCATCTTATTTCCTGCAGCTCCTGAGCCTTAGCCAGGATATGCTGCCAATCTATAAAGCTCAAAAGATGGATAATAAATGTCTACAGTAGGTTTAGCCCCAAGAGGTGGTCGGGGCTTTAGTGATCTGTGAGCCCGTTCCACATGATAGATGGTGAAATGCAGTGGAGGGCCTGCAATTTTTGCCAACATTTTCTGGGTAAATAAAATAGTGGAGGATCCTTCGGTTTCGTCAGGTAAGTCGAAAATAACTAGATTGTTTCTCCTATTCTGACCCTCGAGATCTTCCAATTTTGTTTCCACCTTATTCAGCTTTTGTCTGAGTGTTGCAACTTCTGGATTTAACCAAGCCTGCCAGCCTTCTAATGAAGCCGTACATGCCGAGAAATCGGAAATCTTATTAGTTTCCTTTAGGTTGGCCTGCATATTTTTTATATTTTTAAGGTCTGGGGCAAACTCTAGAAGGGCTTGTTTAATCGGCGCCATTTCAGCAAGAAATCTATCTTCTGACAAGGGACTAGAGCTGGTGGTTGATGTTGGATTTTTGGCATTAGATGCAGCCTGAGTTTTTGATCGTTTGGCAGCTTTCTCTGTTGTTTGAAGAGGTGTATGAGCCGGGAAGCCCTGGTGCATTTCGGATTCCATTGCAAATCTTGGAGATCGCAAGAGATTTTCCCCATTTAGATGACAATCGCTGATTCCTCTGAGCTGTAAGATGTTGCAATATTCACTTAATAAACAGTTCTGTTATCAGAAATGTGTTAAATTAAAGGATTTTAAGAGGGTTGGAGCAAGAGCAGAGCAGCCGTGCATCCTCTCAGGGAGAATGCATCACGTGATCTCCCTCCTGAAGATTTTTGGCTCCCGCTGGGTCTTAGCGCCTCCAGTGTAGTACCCAGCAGTATGAGTGAGTGGTGAAGACTTGTCCAAGAAGATTAAGAATTGCGACTGGTACGTAATTTCCATTTCTAGAGACAACATCTCTGGAAGGACATAGAGTGAAGGCAGTTCAGAGGAGCATAACTAAAATGGTGCAGGGTCTGCATCAGAAGCCCTATGAGGAGAGACTAAATGACCTAAAAATGTACACTCTGGAACAGAGAAGGGAGAGTGGGGATATGAGAAAGACCTTTAAATACATTATGGGTGTAAATAAGGTACACGAGAGAAGTATTTTTCAGAAGAAAAGATGCTCAAGAACAAGGGAACATGCTATGACGCTGGAAGTGGGTAGATTCAGGAAATATATGAGGAAGTACTTCATCACAAAAAGATTAGTGGATTCTTGGAACAGCCTTCCAGCTGTGGTGGTGGGGGTGAAAACAGTGATGGGGTTCAAGAATGCATGGCATAAGCACAAAGGAATCATAGGGGAAAGGAAGAGGAGGAGGGAGAAAGAGCTGTAGATGGGCACGGTCTGCAGCAATAGTGTAGACAGTGAGACATGGCAGACTGTATGGGCAAAAGCAGTCCTTATCTTTATTTATTTTTGTATTTATTTATGACTTTGTTAACCAGGCAGGTGCACTGATTCCAGGGACCATTTTCAGGCATGACCCCAGCCACGTAAGGCAGCACAGAGTAGAAACATCAGAATAACAAGAACATAACAAGAGCAGGTAATACATAGTGAAAGGTTACAGTTGTTACATTTGGCAATACATGGTGGCAGTAGTTGAGGGACAACAAAAAACAAAGCAAATTAAGGCTCACGGTGGTACAGTTCCAGTAAATAAGATAACCTATTTGGCCCCACCCCTGGAACCTATTGGGGGGGCTAGTTCTTTAAGCAGTTGCAGGTGGATGCCAACAGGAACCAGTCTTTGAGGCGAGTCTTGAATTTGTGGTGAGTGTTTATGGTATGCAGTTCAGTGGGCTGCCATCAAAGTCAATATTTCTATGTGTGTTTCTTCCTTGTGTATGCATACCCCCCATTTAATCATCACCACATCCCTTCTTCCTCAGGTCACTCTTTTCTATTTTGTTTTAAAATGTAAACATAACTGCAGCACCACCCACTACCAGCTGCCAGTGGCAAAGAGTTGCTCCCAGGAGTTGGCTTTAGCCAGGATAAAAAAAATATCAAATAAACAGTTCATACAGACTGGCAGCTGGGACCAGCGCAGAGTGAGGGAACCAGAATCAGTTGGGGCACAAAAGCAACTACCACACTGAGTCTGCAGTACAGCATAACTCCCGCCCCCTCGCAGGTCACACTACCAGTCACAGCTGGCACCACGCTGAACCCCCACCAATTACTCTTACCTTGTAATCAGCCATGGTGCAGCCAGTAGTTTGCGCTAAATACAAAATGTTTATGCGCTCCTCCTGTGTGATGTGCATTTAACTGCTCATGTGACGTGAAAATGCAGCAACAAGCAGAACTTCCTCAGTGAGGCTGTGTACTTGCACCACAGAAATAGAATGCATATGCCTTTCTGGGCGGCATACTTCCAGGAGGTTCACAATTCAGATAGTTCTAAAAGAACTCTGTAACCAAAGGACCCATCATCCTGACTGATCTCTAGTTTCCTAAGAAAGAACTCTAACCAAAGGATCCCTTCCCTGAGATCCATCATCTTTTTTTTTTTTTTGAAATTTAAACACTTTATTGAGTTTAAGGTTACAAATAACTCAGTACACATATCCAGTTACATCGTGATGAGGGGATAACCCCTCCTAGGCATCTCGAATATTACAATATCATACAGCAGAACATGAAAAACATGAGATGCCCATTTCCATCAAATACCGACAGCTACATTCTATCATCCCTGTAATCCCCCCCATTAACACCCCCACCCCTGAGTGTGCCCCCCACTCGAGTGCTAACTAATTAAATCAAAAATCTTATTAAGATGTTGTAATATCACTTTAACAGGTTGAGGTTCCAACAGAGACACCTACACCCAAATTATTTATGTAAATACAAAGTATACAATTTACCCCACTTTTTATTAAATGAACCCAAACAGTTACGCAAACTTGCTATCAGCCTTTCATTTTTAAAGCAGGTAGACATTTCTTTTAGCCATTCCGCATAGGTTATATTTTGTTGGTCCATCCAATGCCTAAGTACCAGTTTTTTAACCACCATCGAAATTAATGCCATGTGGAATTTACATTCTGTAATATGAATATTAGAGTATATACTCAGGATACATATCTCTGTTGTAAACAATCCATCCAAACCCAGTAATGAACTAAGATTTGTTTGAATTGTCTGCCATAGTGGTGACATTTTCTCACAATACCAGAAAATGTCTAGCAGATTACCTTCGTTCCGGCCACATCTAGTGCAGCTGGAATCAGGAAGCCTGCCCAATCTAACCAGTCTCACCAGAGTGTAATACTTGTTATTCAAGAAGTAATATTGAATAAGTCTTAATCTATCCTGAGTATGAAATCTATGTAAATCTGTCCAGATCAGAGACCAATTAAATGTAGTATTTGGCAGAAGAGAAGACCAGACAGCAGAACCTGATAAAGGTTCAGGAAATTTGAGGCCTAGTAAGAAGGAGTAGGTCCTCGAAACTGCGTGCGGTCGGTTTATATAACTTTGAATATGAGAAAAGAAGGGTCTGATTCAAGATTCTTTAAGTTCAGTGCCAAAATTATTCAGGACCAAGTGTCTCAATTGATATATTTTAAATATATCTTTTGGTGGTATTTCAAAAGACTCCATGATTTCGAGAGAAGAGAGAAGAGAACCATGCAGGAACAAGTTCTCTACCAGTTTTCCTTGGAGTTGGGGGAGCCACGTTAAGGAAATCGGTGAACCACTAATTCTGATATTGGGATTAAGAGTGAGAGATTGTGCCATGTCCCTTTTGCCTGATATACCAAAGAAATGCCAACATTGATCCAGAACCTTGAGTGAAGTACCGATAACAGACTCCTTGATTAAAGATGGTAGTATCAGTATGAGAGAGAGAAAATAAGAGCTGAATTAAGGTAGTTTGTTTCCAGAATATGTCTTTTGAGCTGTAGCCAGATAGGAGTAAATTCATCATCTCTGACTAGTAACCATCTACCCAGTTTCGACAAGTGGCTAGCCCAGTAGTATAATATGAAATTGGGGAGACGTAATCCCCCAAGGTTCTTGGGGAGACTAAGTTTAAGGAAAGAATGTCTGGGACATTTACCCTGCCAAATACATTTAGAGAGTATGGAGTGGAAGTGCTGCAGGCATGACAAAGGAAGCCATATATTAAGCAGATTCAAGGGATAAAAAAGGCAGGGCAAAACATTCATCTTGACAATGTTGACCCTACCCCATAATGAGAGAGGGAGTTTAACCCATCTTTTAAGATCGTGTTGAATATTTACCATTAAGTCATCCAAGTTAAGCTTTTTGAGTGAATCAGGATCTGTAGAGAGGTGCAGCCCTAGATATTTAATTGAGTGGGAGGACCACTTCATCCCAAACTGCAGAAAGCTGGCCTTATGTGTAAAAATATTCAGTGGGAAGATTTCAGATTTAATAAGATTTAATTTGTAATTGGACACTTGACTATATTGTGCAATGATTTTTAACGCATGAGCCAGTGATTTATCAAGGTGAGCCAAATGAAGTAGTACATCATCTGCGTATGCAGATAGGGTTAGTGTTTGCTGATATATTGGACAGCCTTGTATATATGGATCCTGTTTAATAGAGAGAAGAAGGGGTTCCAGATATAAATTGAAAAGAAAGGGGGATAATGGACATCCTTGTCTGGTGCCCTTAAACAACAGAAAGCGAGATGAAAAAACCCCATTACAATAAATTCTCACTGAGGGTGACTTGTATACCGTCTGGATCCATCTAATGAATGAGTCTGGAAAGTCCATTTTATCGAGTGTGGCCCAGAGGAAGTCTCAATTAAGTTAGTCAAAGGCCTTTTCGGCGTCCAGTGAGATGAGGGCCATAGGGATATGAGAAATTTGGGCGGCCTGAAAAATATGTGAGAGAGTTCTAAGGTGGTCGGTCAAGGAGCGGCCCTGCACAAACCTGACTTGTTTGGGACTCAACAGATGAGTCCAAAACTTTTTGACCCAATTAGTTAGTACTTTTGTTAATATTTTTATGTTGCAATTTAAGAGAGAATGGGCTGGTAACTAGTCAGATCCTCAGGTGGTTTGTCTGGCTTGAGAAGTAGAACTATTGTGGTCTCCAGTAATGTGGAGTCTAGAGTATCTGCGGTATACATATACTCATATAGATTGAGCAGAAGAGGGGCTAACTCTTTATGAAATATTTTATAAAAATTGGATGGGAAACCATCGGGTCCCGGTGATTTATCTGGGACTAGGCCATTAATTGCTTTTTCCACTTCTGAGATAGAGATAGGGGAAGATAGTACTAGTTTGTGGTGCATCTGTAGGCAGAGTAAGTTCAGGCCTTCCAAGTAGTTCTCAATCTCTGATGGGGATGCTGGGGTGGGACTTTTGCTATATAAAGAACTGTAATATTCTTCAAAAACTTTGGTGATATCCTGGGGTGAGATTTTAGTGGAGCAGTCTTGGGCTTGCAAAACTGGGATCAGTCTTGAGCTTTCTATTTTCTGTAATCTCAGAACTAATAGTCTACCTGCTTTTTCCCCTTGATCTACATATTTGGTCTGAGTTCTCAAAATGGCATATTCTGCTTTCTCTTTCAATAGATCTGAGTACTCGTTCTTTAATGCTAGCAGTGTCTCTATGCTATTGGAGGACGGAGAGTTCAACAGGTTACTTTCTAAATCTTTAATATGAGTTAGGAGATTGAGTGCTTTACTTTCTCTGTTTCTCTTCCTCTTGGATGCTAGCTTAATTAGTTCACCATGTAGAAAGCATTTGAGGGCACACCAGACCAAATCAGCTCTAGGTGTAGAGTCTTTATTATGCTCCATGTAGAAGGAGATTAAGTTTCTGATGTGAGAGACTATTTGCTTGTCTTTCAAGAGTTGTGTATTTAGTCTCCAAGTTGTGTCTCTTTGGAGGTTAAAGTCTGGGGAAAGCATTAACCAGGTAATTGAATGGTCTGATAAAATGATAGGCTCAATGTCAGCCTGGTAAAGACCAGGTAAAAGTGAGGTACTGATAAGAATATAATCTATTCTCGACCATGATCGGTGAACATGTGAATAGAAAGAGCACTTACGGTTGGAAGGATGGAGGAGGCGCCAAGAGTCAGATAGCCCCAGGACATCCTTAAAATCTGTTAGTGCCTTTGGGCTGGTGTAGGCAATTTTGACGATGAGAATGTTTTATCCAGATCTTGGGATGGAGGGGTATTCCAGTCCCCTCCTAAAATTATTTGGGCAGGCAAGAGTTCACCTGTCTTCCCTGCTAAACTCATAATGAACTCTGCATCCCCTCCAATAGGCCCATATATGGACCCCAGCACTACTGTTTTGTTATCAAGGGATCCCTTTACTAGAATAAATCTACCTTCTGGGTCTACAATCTTCTCTCCTGCCAAAAACAATACATGCTTTTCATTATAATAGCCACTCCCCTACTTGATGACGATCCGCTCGAGGCAAAAACTTGAGCAAAGCCCTGTCTGCGTAACCAATGCACCTCTGTATCTGGTAGGTGGGTTTCTTGAGGTATGAGAATATCTATTTTAAGTATCTCCAAATTTTTGAAGACCTGATACCTCTTTGTTTTGTCTCTGATACCTTTTATATTCCACGTGGCAATTCTAAGTGGTTTTACTGACATCGTGTTTCTTTAACCAATAAACATCATAAAACATCATAAACCAAAATAACCAGCCCCTCTGGCACACTCCAGCCCTCCCCCCATCCTATATAAGAAGGTCCATATGGACAGCCCCAGTTAACTACATCAGGCATCCTAACCCAGATACAAAACCAGGTCAGGGTAGTCCCGATAATGTCCTGAAACCCCCCCCCTCCCCAAAAACTATTATAACTATCTACACCAAGGCCCCATAAAACAATCATCCAAATTGGTAGTATTATACCAATAGATGGGGCCCTAACCCATCTAGCTATAACCCAGGTAACCAACTTGATTCGGTATTTTGACTTGTTGTAAGTGAGGGTCCCATGTTGTAAGCAATGAGAAGGTTGAGCCTGTATTTGGGAATGACCCTTTAGGGTTAGGTTCCTATGAGATATGCCAGTCCCCTTAAGTTTCAGCTCCCGATGCAAGTCACCCAAGCACATCCCTGTCCCAAGCCTCCCCCCACCTGCCCTCAACAACCACTGTCTTCCAGCACTCATGGGTCATGTGTTACCATTAAGAGACTGTGAATTAACCTTTGAGTGTCATAACAACCATCTTGTTACTCTGTATTTTTCCCGGTGAACATGAGTTTCATTAGAGAATTACCCTGAGTGGGGTAGTACAACACCCCTTCTTTCCTCTGGTATTAGGCATCTTTAGGTGCCCTATACCCTTAATTTATCTCTATTGTCCTGGAAAATGTTCATCCCTTGAATAACAGTGCTCCATTCCAAAACAGATATTACAGATAGATCAAACACTCAACCTCCATGAAGCCCCTCATAGCACCCAGCTGTCTGCAGATTAATTCTCATTCCACCCTCTATGCAACAAACCACAAACTAATCAGCTCAAGCTACTTAGTCCTGTTCTGGCCAGCGAGTTTGTAAAATCAAAATGAGATGCCATCTGTTCCTGAGTCCTAGTACTTTTATCCCATCACTAACTGGATCCCAGCTGGCTAGGAGATATTCCTCCAAACCCCAGAAGAAACCTAATTTGATTCAGGCAGTGATCAAGCTTATTACCCTCGTGGTCTCACCCCAGGCGTTAAACAAACCACCTCAGACTGAACAGAATTGCAAACCAGCTAGACCGACAACCCATCGGCGACCCTCCTCCCCCCATGTCCCATAGCTGAATCAAGGCTAATTACTCGGTACGGTGGACAGCCCATCTTGGTGAGCCAGGGACCATCACAAACCCAAGGGCTACTTATCGGTTATAACTGGTAACCATAAAAGAAGAAATAATTGTACCTATTTATGGAGAAGTAGTGCTTTCCCTCGGTTAGTATGATTCTGAGCAGGGGACCCAAACAGGAGTAGGACCCGATCCGGTCCGTTCCTGAAATAGTCCCCCACCAACCGTAACCAATACTATAGTTCCAGTCATCTTCCCTTTCAGGAGCACACTTCTGACCTAGCAAAAGGGATATTGGGCCTTTCAATTCCTACCAAGACCGGAGCCCTCTCTTCCCCACTTGACTACCAACCCACAGGTACATCCTCCTTATATCGTTAGCAAATAGCCATGGTTTTAAAGAAGGGCAAAGAAAACACTAACAAAAAAGGGGGGGAGGGACAAAGCTTAATAAAATTCAGAATTGTAATTATTCAGTCAGCCCACTTTAAAGAGTTCAGGCAGTCAGAGGGTAAGGTCCTTGATGGCTTGATCTGGTGAATTGAATGAAATCCAGCTCTTGTCCAGGAGAATTTGTAGTTTAGCCAGGTATTGCATTCTGAAGCGAATGCTGGCTGCGATTAATTTGGTCATAACGGGATGAAAGGCGGCCCGCCTTTGTCTGGTTTCTCGAGGTAGATCCTGTGTGATCCCGATCTTCGAGGCTTCCCACATAATTGTTTGCAACTCCTTCACCTTAGCTAAGACGTGCTGTTTCTCAATATAACTGAGTAACTTGATAATTATCGGTCGTGGGGGAGATCCTGCAGAAGGTTTCGATCTGAGAGACCGGTGGGTCCTTTCTATGGGATATTGAGGGTTTAATGGGGAAGGGCCCACTACCTTGTGAAGGAATTTTTGTATAAAGGCAATGACATCCGCGCCTTCCTCGGATTCTGGGAGCCCAAATATCAATATGTTGTTCCTTCTGCTTCTCTCCTCCAGGTCTTCTGTCTTGAGCTGAAGTTTGTGGAGCTGCTGCCTGAGCAAGGCTAACTCAGGGCTGACTTTCTCCCTCCATGTCTCTCGGGAGGCTGTCTTAGCTTCCGAGTCGGCCACTCTGGTCTGGAGACCAGTAAATTCTTTTTTGATAGATTTCAGCTCCGAGGTGATGTCGGCTAATGATTCACGAAAGGGTAGCAATTCCTGTAAAAACCTCTCTTCTGACAGTGGTGTAGTGGAGGTACTAGGTGCATTTGACTTATTGGGATTTCCTGATCCCTGACTCCTCGATTTCTTGGAAGACTTCTCCGGAGTGGTAGGTGGAGTGTGTCGCATTATGGCCTGTTTCATTTCTGACTTCATGATCGCGGTTGTGCTACGTGATCGTTAAACCGACACTCCTATGTTATTTCGAGGAGAAGTAATTTTCACTAGTCCTGCAATTTGTTCAAATCGCTCTCTTTATTATTATTTATCTGGTTAGTTGGAGGTGGTAGAGCGGAGCTTGAGATCAGTGCAGCTGCAAGCTTGGCTGCATCACGTGATCCTCCGAGATCCATCATCCTGATCTCTAGTTTTCAAAGAAAGAACTCTGTAACCAAAGTCACTTTGTCAGACTAATTCACCTTTATCAACCATTTTGCAAATTGACAGACATCAGTTTTTTTATTATGTTCATGTTTCTACATTTAACCCTTCCCCCCCACACACCAGTCGCACTACCAGCGGCAACCAGTGGCAAGCTCAACTCCAACCAGTCCTTGTAATCAGCTGTAGTGTGACCAGTAATTTGTGCTAAGGCTATGATTTTATTATTTTATTTTCCCACTTGCAGGGGCCTTTTCACTGAACTGGTTTTCTGGCTATAACTCCAGTTGAGACATCATGTAAGCATTAATCCATGACAAAGAAGGGCTCTTCTAGGGGATTAATGCCTGGTTGGGGGGGGTTGGGGTGCCTCCAACCACCAACCAGACATTAATCCCCTAGTAGAGCCTGCCTATGGAGTGTATTAATGCTCTTATAACATATCAAATGCAGAAGTAACAAGTGTAAGGTTATATAGTTCTAAAAATATATAGACATACATGCACTGTTTGACAAAATATTAATTACATGGAAAAATTGCAAGCAACTGCAATTTCAGTACAACCATATTTAATAATATGGTGGTGTTTATTTTTCTGCAACATAAACAAATGCTTCCTCAAAAAACAACTGAATCATTACTCCACTACTACCTTTTTCTTACCAAACCATATGTACAATATTTTTTAAATTAACTCGCTAACCCTGTCTCTTCAATATTTGTTAGGAATGCTGGGATAGCAGAGTATCTAATTTGCATAACTTTTTTTACGTGTCTGCTATTAACATTATGAATGTTTGTTTCTGAAACTTGGTAACACAACTTCTACTCTTTTACCACAACTATGTGTCTAATACTACTGAGGATTAAATGTTTCACATTGAAAAATATTGAACTTACTAGTACAAATATTTTAACTATATGCATCATGTGCAACAGAACTATTGGCTTCCACTAAATTTGAACACATTTCTGCACCTCGGTCGACAATACCAGACCATGCTACATTTGGCTTATGATGTGATTTAGCTGACAACTTTGGAACGGAAGACGGCATGTCTACACACAACAATCTCCACTACAACACACTGACACATTCTAGCTACACTGATTATGTGCCCACTGACAGATACCTATCACTCAGCAAAAGGTATTAGTTCATTTATAGATGTTAATCGTTTGTTACACCTCTAAGATACATGTGGATGGTAACATTTTCATGGGGTGGATATGTGGGTAATGACTGTTATATTTGTGTAGTGTGCGATGTGCATCCCTGATTGTTCTGCGGTTTTTGGAGTATTACACAAGCGGGCATTATTGTCTGCGATAAGGGTTTGGATGTGGCTGTGGCAGGTATTGCAGTAGCAGGCATTCCTCGTGGATTAATACCCGCTCCAATTCTGTCACATGCTCCATTTCAACTAGTCATAATGTTGTATTTAACTTCTCATTTATTGCCATGTTACAAGCAAAAAATAAATTCTGTATAGCCCTTCTACCACATTGATTCTTTGGGTGTCTCTCTCAGCCAATGGTGGATCAGCAGGCTTCTCAAAATACTGCAATTCTGATTTTACCACTCTGGTTGATGCCTCTTGTGCCTGCTGCTGCTGCCGCCACTCTGATACAACAGCCGATCGTCAAACAAAAGGTAAAACACAGACTTTGAATAGCTCACTGATCTGCTGCCCCAGGCCCTGCCATTGCCAACAGCATGTTGTTGTTACTTTGGCACACCTCCTAGCCTTCTCAGCTACCAATTGGTGCCACCTCTGATGCGTCACACCACATTCTAAGTCCACCATCTGCTTCCATCTTGTCCTATAGAGCCCTGTCCCAGTCTCATATTTCTATTATCATATAAAGGGCCAAAAGGAGGAGGGAGGAGGGAGGGAGAAAGAGAGGACCAACAGGAGGGAGGGAGGAGGGAGAGAGAGAGAGAGAGAGAGAGAGAGAGAGAGAGAGAGAGAGAGAGAGAGAGAGAGAGAGAGAGAGAGAGAGACAGAGAATGAATGAGAATGAGAATCAGTACTGGGCAGTCTTCATGCACTGCATTGCTACCCTAGCTGGAAACATTTCGTACACAATAACAAATACTGTACGCCTACCGATGCCCTTGCCAGAAACAAGTACCCATTTCAGTTCTTATCATAAGACCAACAAGGTTTCTATTTTTGTCTTAATGGGTGGGTGAGCAGCTGATCTGGCTTGGCGGGGGCTCTGCTTCCTGTGTGGTGACAGTAGCAGCTCACTCTTTTGAACTATAAGCAGTTTCTACTTAGTAAACAAGGAGCACTGTCACCATCAGCTAGGCTGATCACAGACCTGTCACTGCCAAGGCCACCGCAGCCTGAGCAGCACTGGACCCGACAGTGACACATCTGTGAAATGGCCTCATTGTAACTAGAAGTTTGGTTTGTGCTGCTCAAGTAAGCAAATATAAACAAGCATTTGTCAATGCTGAATGTTGTATCACTGGCATTGGCATTGGTAGTGCAGGAGTTAGAGATGCATAATAGGAATGGTAGTGAAGTATTGAACTGATGCCAACCCCACCCCCACCCTGCAGAGACTGACAGGCATTGGGGTGTGCCTTTGGGTCGTGAGCTATAATGCTCATGGCATTTTACCTCACCCTACCCTGTAGACATTGACAAGTGTCGTGGTGTGCTTTGGGGTCCTTGGGCCTTATACGTACCCCATTCCATAAGGAAATACGCTGAGATGGGTGCAGTATAGGAGAATGGGGTGAACCGTAGGGCCGAACACTCCAAGGCACACCTTGATGCCTGTCACTGGCTGCAGGGTGGGGGTGGAATGGTGTGAGCATTACAGCCAATGATCCCAAGTCACACCCCTGATGCCTGTCAGTCTCTACAGGGTGGGGTGTTACAGTTGGAAACCCTAACACTGTAGGTGTTTGTTGGTATTTTCACTCCAAATTTTCAACATGGGCTTTTTGTGACTCCATCTCATTAAGAGTGGCACTATCAGTTTGTTAGCCAAACTGTGGTTTTGCATAACGACTATGCCATTTGGCGACACAGGCACGAAAACACATTTTGGGCAGGATGTGAAAAATGACAACTATATTGTTCATGAGGAGGTGTAAAAAAATGGCAATGTTGAAAATCTGGAGTGAAAATATGAAAAATTGGTAGTCAAGAGCATGCATAGAAACTGTGCAACTCACATCCATAACCCAATTATTTTGGGGATATTTTTAACCACATTTTCAATATAGGCATTTTGGGGCCTCTTCTCATAAACAGTGACCCTGTAATTTTGTTACTCTGTCCCAAAAGTTGATTTCCCACAGTGACCATGCCATTGTGCGCTACAGGTGTGAAAACACATTTTGGGCAGGATGTGAAAAATGACAGCTGTACTGTTCATAATGAGGTGTAAAAAAATGCCAGTGTTGAAAATCTGTCATGAAAACACTGCAAA
The DNA here is from genome assembly GCA_016271365.2 of Neoceratodus forsteri. Taxonomy (NCBI): domain Eukaryota; kingdom Metazoa; phylum Chordata; order Ceratodontiformes; family Ceratodontidae; genus Neoceratodus; species Neoceratodus forsteri. Next base: position 413,600,373 of record CM057455.1, on the reverse strand, counting down.
TTTGCAAAGTTACAAGGATGTGTGGAAACTGCACAACGTATGCTTGTAACACAGTGATTTTATGGACTTTCATCACCAAATGTTCAGCATAGGCATTTTAGGACCTCTGCTCATGAACAGTGTCACTGTCATTTGCTTAATCTGTCCCTAAAACTGATTTCCCACAGTGACCATGCTATTCTGCGCTGGAAGTGCGAACACATTTCGGCCAGGATATGTAAAATGACCGCTGTACTGTTCATAAGGAGGTGTGGAAAAATGACAATTTTGAAAACCTGGAGTGAAAATATTACAAATTCACGAAGTTACAAGCATGCATGGAAACTGCACAATGCATGCTCTTAAAACAGTCATTTTTTTTAATTTTTCACCAAATTTGCAACATAGGCTTTTTGATTGCCCACCTCATGAACAGTGGCACTGTCATTTCGTTAATCAGTCCTGAAAGGTGATTCCGCACAGTGACCACAGAATCACCTTTCGGGACAGAATAATGCCATGGCAGTGACTGAATTCATGTGGAGGGGTCCCAATAACTCCATGTTGAAAATTTGGTGCTAAAATTCCCCAAAATGCCAGAGATATGCACCAAAGTTGAAAAAACCCTATTTATGCCATTATACAGGTTACCAGCATTTCTTCAGTTCACAGTCGGCTTTGAAGAGTGCAGACGTGTTTCCGGTCCATTGAAGATCATTGCGCCAGGCTCCAGAGGTAAGTATGGGATGAGGGTGTGTGTGGGGAGGCAGGATACGAAGAGGGTGGGGTCGGGTTGAGGGAGCGGGCTGGTGAGACCGTGAGGGACCGTTTTCTTCTTTTACAGGGAAAAAAAAGACAACCAGGGTCGGCTTTCTTTTTTTGTAGGTGTTTGTTTGGTACACTGGGATGGGCTCCCAGTGTACCACCTGCAGTATGGGGAGGTGGACCACAGCTGATGGGGACTGGGCCCTCCGTTGGCACAAGAAATGGGTGGGAGTAGGTAGCATGATGCCAACAGGATTGCACCCCCCTCGGCACAACACAAATCAGGGGTTGGGGATATGTATATGGGGGAGTGGGCTCCCCAGTCGGAAAATTGAACTAGGCAGGGGGGACTGAAGCAGACAGGGATTGGGCCCCTCGTCGGCAAGGAAAGACTTCTGGGGGGCGCATGATTCCAAGGGTGACTGGGCACTCCCTCAACACACAATTGGAATGGGGGGCATTATGCTGACGGGGAGTAGGCTCCCCTGTCGGCAAATTAATTGGGTCAGAGCATGCTGATAGGGGGAGTGGGCACCCCTGAAGTCAGAACTCTGAGTAGTGGCAGTCAGCGCTGCCATGTTTATTGAACTGCTTCACCAGGAAAGGCATGTCGGGAGGAGTGTTATTGTGCTGCTGCATGACGAGCTTGGCTGTTATTGCAGTGGCATTTTTCCTAGATCTGGTGGCCACTTTATGTACTGCTGGTGTCAGTGCCTGAATGCTGGCTTATTGAGGAATGAGGGACGCACCTACTGATGCATGCCCTGCATTCGTCCACAGTGACCGCACCTCCAAATCTGCTACTACTGCAATATGTTGGCTGGTGTGCAAGCACGGGCCAACATAAAAATGACTAGGACTAGGACCACTTTGAAAATGAGCTTGCTCAATGGTATTTATGCCTGGTTAAATAAAGTGATTGATTGAGTGATTGATTGATTGACTAGTGGTCCAAAGCTCAAAGGTCGGGACTGTAGTAGTCATTAAGCTGCTAAAACTAGGTCAGGGTTAGAAAATATAACAGCAAATGCAGCAGAACATTTCTCCCTGAGCGGCAAGACCTCATATGTCTTGTTGTCTATCTGTTCAGTGGTTTGCACTGAAATTATGGAAAACAATGATGGGGAGTAGCAGCACATCTTGTAATAACAGGATACATGATGATGATGATGAGTGCTCGCAATGGGATGATGACTGGAGGCCCACAATAAAATCAAGGCCTTGACTGATCTTCTGGGACTTAAGTCTTCACAATGTATTCATACTGCTGGGTTGAAGCCAGAGGTGTTGGGATTCTGTGGGAGCCAAAAATCTTCAGAAGGGCCGGCTCTGAGACAGGACCATGCATGCGTGGCACTGGGAGGCTGGCTCATGCAGTGTAGGCTAAATCGGTGTCAACCTTCCAACCCCCTCAGTTCCTTTTTTCCCATTGTTGAGTGCCCTTTAGTGATAATGTTGCTTATCCTCCAGGAGTCTGATCTTCACGTCTGTATGACAAAAGTGGTTAGTTTTAGTTTATTTATTATTTTCTGTAGTAAAAAAAAAAGTTTTATTATTTTTCTTCTTCAGCCCTACCATCCGAAGGAGTTGGCCAAGGACGTTGACGATGATGGTAGGGAGTTTTCTTTAGAAGGCTGCTCTGGCAACTAGACTGTGTATGGTCTGGTGCCCTCTCTGTGGGAGGAGGGGGACCATTGGCAATCCAGTGTTCGGGAGGGAGGACAGTCCTCCAAAAAATACAAAAAGGTGGTCCTTTTCCCAATCCAGGTTGGGGACTCTGCACCATTCTGCCTCAAGTTCTTCCTCTTACTGCTCGAGGTTGCCCTCTTGTATGTCAGTCAAGAGGTTCTCGGTGTCCATGGGTGATAGGCCTTCCACAGCTCCATCCAGTTCCCCAACAGACTCCACCCGCGGTCACTTGGAATCTTGACACCAGAACCCTTCTCTGTCCTCTTGTGGGGTTTCCAGTAAGCAGTTTCACCACTGGGCTGCTCTTATGGGACAGTGGGTGCAGCATCTGGCCTGTTTACCCCTTCCTGTGGATCTGGTGCCAGGGTCCTTGGGCCTAGTTGTCTTAGACTTGTGTCTGGGGCCTTCTGGTTAGGTTGAGCATTTGGATCCAGCAACGGAATCCTTTCCCTTGTCAGCGACCATGCTGCCGATGCTGGTTCCATGTGCCTACCCCCCTCATTCTGCTAGGATCTGCAGCTTATCCATTAGTAGGGAAATGGGCAGACTTGGTGGGCCAAGTGGTCCTTAATCTGCTATCAAATTCTGTGTTTCTATGTTTCTTCACGGGGACTGGCAAGGTACAATCCCCTGCCCCTTCTTCCTCTTCTAGGCCTTGGTTGGGTGCTAGGGCAGTGCCATCCCTGGTACTGACCCCTTGGTTGGCACCATCTCCAGTGTCACATCCAATGCCGATTCCCTTGGGTCCGGCACCAAGTCCGATTCCTACTCCGGTGCCAGGTCCTGTGCTGGCTGTGGCGCTAGTTCTGGTGTCACTGTTTTACCTCTTCCTAGGTCTGGTCTCAGCCTTTTGGGCTCCACACTGCTTCCTTTCTCCCCCTCTGAGGGGGATACGGAGAAGTACAAGTCTGACCCCAACCTCATAATTTTTGGAGAGGTGAATGAAGACTCTTTCTACAGTCTGGACAATAAGCCAGTAGTTCTGACTTCTGTCCCTCAGGAGGACCTTTTCTTTCTATCTCTATTAAGGAGTATGCAGACCACCTTGACTCTACAGATCCCTTTATTAGACCCAGGAAAGCTCATGCATTTTGAATGGCTTCATGTTCCCAATATTCCAGTGAACCTTATGCCTCCTGTTCCCCCAGCCTTTGAGACTTTGTCTGAAGCTGTGTGTGCTAGGCCTGCCTCTCTTCCTTCTGTTTGCAAGTTCATAGATCAGAAATATGTCCCTCCTAAAGAGAGACCTAGTCCAGCTTCACAACCAGTTGCAGATGCACTGGTTATTCTTCCAGAGAACAACAAAGCTGTCTTACCACAAGAAGTAACAGCACATCCTTTTTTTCTTAAAACTTATTTATTGGTTTTTCTTAGACATATATGACATACAGTTACATACACAAATATATACCAGAGAATGCCCCCGGTCCCTCAGCCCCAAACTGGCTGTGGATACTATGTACATCTAAAACGATGTACATACACAGCTACATTAAGATTTCTACGCCTTTGACAGGTCGTCTGACCAATGTCTAACCTCCAGAATAGGATAGGCATTAAATTATCTCAAATATATAGAACCTAATAGATCATTGCCCACCACCAAATATGTCCAGTTGTGCTAACCCCTCATACTCAGGTCAGACTAACAGCCGTAGCTGCATCCCCTGAAAAGAGAAAGAGTCCCCCCCACCCTTTCCTAATTTGCAGATCTTTGTGTCCCTACCCTATATAAAACCAGTAGTACAATTCAACTTATTAGCAGATTCACAAGGAAAGAAAAAACATAGCAACTAAGCGAACCTTCAAGCTGTTATTCATCAGCTAATCTCACCCCGACAGACAGACCCCCGCTTCGGGCACCTAATAGTTGTATAGAATAAATGGCTTCCAAAGGGTGCTACCTTTTCTTATACAATCCCATCTTGCCCTCACTCAGCATATGCCTTCGTAGCATTCCCAGGGTTCTCATAAGATCCCACACCCATTGGTCATAAGTATAGGCAAGGATGTCTTTCCAGTGCTTTAAAACAAAGGATTTGACAAGGGCAGTAAGTAAGGAAGTACGTGCTTTATAATAATTTGGCCACCTAACCAGAAATTCAGGTTGTCTATTATTGGTTGCTCCCATGCCTTTTCTTGACCACTTCTTTGTGCTGGCGTTAAAAAGGACCACCATGCATTAACCGTTTTTCCTATTGGAGTCAAGTGTCCTTTCTTAGAGAGCTTGTCTGGGTGGGAAAATAGCAATGCTTCTGGGGAAACTCCCAATTCCTTCAAGATCTGTCTCTCAATGTGAAACCAAATTGGCACATATGTCCCCCCGCCCCCGTCCATTGCACCATCCCACTATCACTAGCTGCCCTGCCACATAGTACAATTGAAGATCTGGCATCTTAAAGCCCCCTACATCCTGTGGTAGACGCATGGCCATGTGTTTCTTCCTTGCGGGCTTAGAGTTCCATAGGAAGCCATATAACAACTTTCTAATTTTTAAAAAGCAGGACTGAGGGAAGGGATATGGTGCCAAATGAATCAGGTATAATAACCTAGGCAATAGATTCATTTTGATCATTCCTAACCTAGCTGTAAAATTCAGTGGAAGTTTATTCCATCTGAGCATGTCACCCCGAATTGTAGTTAACAGTTTTTCTAGGTTAATCTCTGCTCCCACCTCTACATTAGGAGTAATCCAAATACCCAAGTATGTGATTACTTGAGGGGCCCAATGAATCTGAAGAGGCTTGAAATCCGCCCTAAAGGTGTGTGGAGTAAGGGGAAGGATGTGTGTTTTGCTTAAATTCAGTTTATAATTCGATATTGCTGAGTATCTTCGAATAATTTCCAACGCCTGCTTAAAGCCCTCACCCGGGTCCTGCAGATGTAAAAGTATGTCATCCACAAACACAGACAGTTAAGTTCCTCCCCCCAAATTTTAATTCCCTGGATCCTGGGATCTAGGTTAAGTGCCCTTGACAAGGGTTCTTAGTAAATGTTAAACAAAATAGGGGAAAGGAGGCAACCTTGCCTAGTCCCATTTTCTAATTTAATTTCCTGGGATAGATATCCATTGCATAACACCCTAGCAGTGGGGGATACATATAAATTTTTATTTCCCCTGAGAAGACCTTCTGGGAATCCCATCCTCTACATGATGGCGAAAAGAAAGGAATGAGAGACCCTGTTGAAGGCCTTCTCAGCATCTAAAGATATCAGTGCCATAGGTATCTGAGAGTCCACTGCATAGTTAAGGATATGGTGCAACTTCCTTAGTGCACCAACATGGACGTGTCGATAGGGAGAAGGGCAGGGGTAAATGGAGAAAGTGACAAAGGCAAGAAGGACAGGGATGGGGCAAAAGGGGGTAAGGCCATCAGGAAATGGAGGGTAATGAGTACCAATGCCCATAATCTGGGCAACAAGCTCCCTGAGCTGGTGGCCTTAATGGAAGAGGGATGCCTGGATATCGTAGCAGTCACAGAAACATGGTACACAGAGAACCATGACTGGGATGTTAACATACCAGGGTACATAACTTACAGGACAGACAGGCAGGGAGAAGAAGGGGAGGTGGATCTCTATAAAGGAAGGGATAAAAGCAACTGAACAAATAGTAAACTGGGAGGAGAGGAGGCACTGTGGGTCACCTTGGAGACTGGAAAGGGTACCACAATCCACAGGGGTTGTGTACAGACCCCCATGTCAGGGGAGGAATGGACAAGGATATGATGGAAGGCATTCTTAGAATGGCAGAGAAAGGAGATACTGTTGATGGGAGACCTGAATATGCCAGATGTTAACTGGAGCACATTTGCTGCAGCCACATCCAAACAGGGAGCCATTCTTGGCGCTACAAGTGGCAGGCATTAGACAGCTAGTTTTGGAACCCACTCGTGAGGGAGCAATCTTAGACCTCGTACTCTCAAACGGGGGCAGTGAGAGGATCTCAGATCTAGAAGTGGGTTGCCATCTGGGGACAAGTGACCATCAAACAGTGTGGTTCACGTTAAACTCAGCTACAGAGTCAAACCATACAAAAGTGAGGGTACTGGACTTAAGGAGGGCTGACTATGGCAAGATGGGACAGTGCCTCAGAAAAGCACTAGCAAACAGGCTAGAAGGAGGTGTGGAGCAACAATGGGGAATTATCAAAACTGCCATCACAGAGGCAACAAGCCTTTGTGTGAAACAAATAAACAAATCAAAATGAAAGAAAAAGCCACTATGGTTCTCAAGAGAGGTGGCTGTGAAAGTCAGGAAGAAAAAGATAGCATTCCGGAAGTATGAGGAAACACAGAAGGAGCAGGACAGAGAGCTGTACCAGTTAAGGCAGAAAGAAGCAGGGAGGGAAGTCAGAATAGCAAAGGCCCAAACTGAGGAAAAGATAGCCAACTCAGTTAAGAAGGGGGATAAAACCTTTTATAGGTACATCAGCGAGCGTAGAAAGACAAAGGGAGGGATAGTGAGGCTGAATAAAATAAATGGTGGGTGGGCAGAGGGGGACAGTGAAAAAGCAGGAATACTGAACGAATATTTCTGCTCAGTATTCACAGAAGAGGAGGGGGAAGTGCCTAATTCAATTAACAGAAGCACTCTTGATAGGGGGGTCGATCCCAGTCCTTTCACAGAAGAAAGGGTTCTGCTAGAACTCCTAAAACTGAAGGTGGACAAAGCAATGGGTCCTGATGGAATTCACCCCAGAATTCTAAAAGAATTAAGGAAGGAACTAATGAAACCACTGGCTACTCTTTTTAATAAATCATGGGAGGATGGTGTGGTACCCGAGGACTGGAGGAAGGCGGATGTGATTCCCCTTCACAAAAGTGGGACCAAGACAGAGGCAGGAAACTACAGACCTGTCAGTCTGACCTCTGTGGTAGGGAAAGTGATGGAGTCACTTCTGAAGGAAAGAATAGATGAGTACCTAGAGGTCAGTGGAGCACAGGATCCAAGGCAGCATGGGTTCACAGCGGGAAGGTCATGTCAGACGAATCTAATAGATTTCTTTGACTGGGTGACCAAAGTAGTAGACCAGGGAGGGGCTGTGGACATGGCCTACCTAGACTTAGCAAGGCATTTGACACAGTCCCACAAAAAGATTATTAGTCAAATTAACCAGCCTGGGAGTTGACCAGGGTGGTAGCCTGGTAAAACATTGGCTGGACAACAGGACACAGAAGGTAATTGTAAATGGAGTCCACTCTGAAGAAAGGCGGTTACCAGTGGGGTACCGCAGAGGTTCAATATTGGGTCCAGTCCTTTTAATGTCTTCATCGTACATTGAGGACTGGAAGGAAAGTATGCCTTTTGCAGATGACACAATGATCTGCAACAGGGTTGATACACAAGGAGGCGTGGAAAGGATGAAAAGGGACTTGGCAAGGTTGGAGGAATAGTCAGACGTATGGCAGCTAGGATTCAATGCAAAAAAGTGCAAAATAATGCACCTGGGAAACATGAACCCAGGGGAAGAATACTCAATGGGTAGGGCGGTAGTAACAACAACAAAACAGGAAAGGGACCTGGGGGTAATCATATCAGATGACCTTAAGGTTAACAAGCAATGTGAGAAGGCAGTAGGGAGGGCCGGGGGTATACCGGGATGTATAGGGAGAGGCATCAGCAGCAGAAAACAGGAAGTTGTTATCCCTCTGTACAGACAGTTGGTGAGACCCCATCTGGAATACTGTGTCCAGTTCTGGAGACCCCATCTCCGCAAGGACATAGACAGGATAGAGGCAGTCCAGAGGAGGGCAACTAAAATGGTGCAGGGTCTGCAAAGAAGCAGATGAGGAGAGACTAAAGGAGCTTAATATGTATACCCTTGAGGAAAGAAGGAGAGGGGGACATGATAGAAACTTTCAAGTACTTCAAGGAATCAACAAAGTCCAAGAGGGTAGCATCTTTCAGAAAAGAGACTTGCAAGAACAAGGGGACACAATTTAAAGATAGAAGGAGGCGGTTCAGGGACAATGTGAGGAAGTATTATTCCACAGAGAGGTAGTGGATGCATGGAACAGCCTTCCTGAGGAAGTTGTGGGGTCTAAAACTGTGGAAGAATTCAAGAATGCATGGGACAGACATAAGGCAATTCTTGTGGGGGGCAGGAAGATATAGGCTGTTGGTTAACTAGGATCTGCGGCCTATCCTGTAGGTAGGGAAATGGGCAGACTAGATGGGCCTAGCGGTCCTTATCTGCCGTCAAAGTCTATGTTTCTATGTCTATGTTTCATCATGAGTCCCACTGCCCGGCATAAATCCCACCTGCTCCTGACTAATTAAACTTGGAACCACTTTCAAGATTCTATTAGCCAATATTCTTGTCAGGATCTTGATATCCTGATTCATCAGTGCAATTGGTCTGTAGCTCTCCAGAAACTCCTTTGGCTTATCCGGTTTTGGGATGAGAGTAATGTATGCTTGGTAAAGTGGGGAATGACTTACCCCTTCTTGTATTATCCTAGTAAACATCTTTTAGGAGAGGGAGTACTGTTGAGATATGAGATTTATAAAACTTGGCTGTAATGCCGTTAGGCCCCGGAGATTTACCGTTTGGCAATGATTTAGCCACCTCTAAAATTTCCCCCCTCACTTATTGGTGCTACTAGGCCTTGTACCTGTGCCAAATTTAGAACAGAAAGAGGTATATTTCCCAGAAATGCTTGTATTTCTTCCCTATTGATAGTCCCCCACTTAATACATTCCCTTGTAATAAGTTGCAAAAGCATCAGCCACGTCTTGGGGGTCAGTTATAATTTCCCCTTCTACTTTTATTAAGTTTACTATCCGTGCAGCTTCCCATTCCCTCACGCTCACTGCTAAAAGGTGGCTAGGCACAACTCCCTGCATTAAATACTTAGCCTGAATTTTCTCCAACCAAAAATCCACCTTGGTATAGAGCAAGTCTGCCATCTCATCCCTCAGATCCTTAAGTTCAGCATCCAACTCTGCAGATGACCCTTCTAAAGACTCCAGAGAATCTATGGCCTCTAAAATAAACTCCTCCCGGGCTTGTCTGAGTTTGTTTCTTCTTGCTGCATACCTTTGCGCTACCCCCGAATAAAGAACTTTACAAGTTGGCCAAGCTATTTGCTTGTTCTGTAGTGTTGGTAGATGAACCTGAATGATCTTTCTAAGAGCCTCCTCTAACTTTCCATGTAGTTTGGTATCAGACAATAGGGATTTATCTAATCTCCATCTATATGGCTTGGGGGGAGCGGCTTTTAGTTCCCATGTCATCTGTATAGGGGAATGATCAGATAAAATTCTACTGTGGGTAGCCATTTCTTTTATTCCCACCAACGTTTCCTCATTAACCAGGAAAAAATCAGACCTAGAGTGCATTTTATGGGCCCCTGAGAAGAAAGTCATGCTATTCAGTCCCTTGCCATTTACCCAAGTAGGGTCCACCAATGCCATAGCCTCTAAAAAATGACTCATTGCTTCCTGTGCCTTGGATGGAGGTTTCTTAGAGGGTGGATTCCTGTCTTCCCAGTAACTTTGGCACAAATTCCAGTCCCCTACTAGAATGATTGGGTCTGCTAGTAACCTTACTGCATCTACCTCTAATGAAGCAAAAAAATCCAGACTAGGGGATGTTGGGCCATAAATGGAGGCAACTGACAAGACTGTACCCAGGATACAGCCAGAGAGAAAAAATCCCCTGTTGTCCCCTTTTATTACCACCCTCTTTACCACACATGGGCAAGCCTTCCCCACCAAGATAGCAACTCCTCCTGAAGCTGTTGTATTTCCCACTCCAAATACCTAACCCACCGACATTTTTTTCAACAGATCCAATTCCTCTGATAAAAGATGAGTCTCCTTTAAAGTCACAATTTGTGCCCCCATTCGTTGAATGTGTCTCAGAATCGCCATTCTTTTTTGCTTACCCCAAGGCCTTTAACATTCCAAGAGATAATTTTAATATTTAGCATTATACATGTGTACTCCCTTATTTATTGCCCTGCTACGATCTGCCAATATCTTGTTCCCAACTAACGGACTCTCTCTCTTTTCTTTTTCCCCCACCCCTTCACAATTCCCCAATCCAATGATCGCCCTCCTAGAACAAAAACAATCCATGACTGAACCAGTTCCCAAGTGTCCTCCAAGTCCCCTCTCCGAACTCATACCAGAAATCCCAAAACAAATCCCATCTTTCCTATGCCTCCCTACTCCCCCATGATCTTACTTCTCCTCACTCGCTTTCTCCTAACCCCATTGACCAGGGGGAGATGTGTTCCCGGTGGTCCCCAGCTTATATCTGTTTTCAGTCTATCCCACCTGATTATCTTTCAGAGTACATAAATGACTGATGGGGGACTCGCTGTTATAGTGCACTTTAAATTATTTACCCACTGTTCTCCTAGACCAGCATTATTTCACAAAATAACCATCTCCCCTGCCGTGTAGTTTCTCTTTTCCCTGTACTGCGAAGGAAGCCCAGCTCCAGCCTTCCATCCTGATATTTACCCAAAGGAGAACATGTCCCTTCCTCTGCTTCCCCCCTCCATAAGACTGCTCACAGCACGAAGGCCAGCCTAATGAATGAAAGCCATAGCTTACCAGAAAAGTGAGCTTACTGAGAAATTAAGTACTGCTGTTCATCCTTCGCCCCAGTTATGCAATTATCAAACCTCAGGTTCCTTGCCCCCAAAATAAACCTTTCACACTCGTTTCTGAGGTTACCAGGTGAAAGGGTTACAAATTCTCTGTCACCTAATACAGCGCCAAACCTGTTTTCAAAAGGGCAAACCGAGGCAAAGTAAAGCGCTCTCCCCACATCCATTAATACTGACCTTAACCCCCACCCCCATCTTGAAACTCCTTAAGTTACTTAAACTAAGGCACATCCGCCCTCTAGTGGCTTCACCCACTAATCGCTTTGCTACAGATCATATTAGCTCTGAAAAAGGGAGGCCTCCCTTCCAGTTTTCCAACCACAGCCCCATCCCCATTGCCTCCCTATAGGTCTCCATAACTCTTTCTCCCATTCGATCCCCTGAGCTGCCTTAACAAAAAATGTAGGCTATCTGCCTAATATAATCAACCATTTGTTCATTTTACTAAACCATAAACAATTTCAGTCCACGCATAACATTTCAGTCTTTCCTTTATCCTATCCAGATCCGTTGGAACTCCTCACTGCCACTGCTAAGCCAGTCAGGTTGGTGGCTTGAATAGTGATGGGAGCTCAAATCTCAAGCCCTCCAGAGCAACATGCTCTGTTAGGTCTTTTTTATCTCCAGTTTGGAGCTTAACAATTAAGGTCGCTGGAACTGCATCTGAAACTTGATCACAGCTAGGTAAAGCTTCTTCTTAATGTCCAAATACTCTTTCTAATGATCTGAAATTGCAGTCACAGTGGCACAGTGGTAGGGTGACAGCCTTTGGTGTAGAAGGTACCAGGTTCAAAACCTCGGAAGGGATACTACATTAAGCACCTGGCAACAGCTTGGGTAACCATGTGGGAAGGGTGTGTCCTGTGGCTTGCTCTTTCTTCCATTTCTTCCCCTGATTTCTGCCTTTGATCCTCCTTTTGTACAGACAGCTAGTGAGACCCCATCTGGAGTACTGCGTGCAGTTCTGGAGACCCAATCTCTTCAAAGACATAGACAGGATGGAAGCTGTCCAGAGGAGGGCAACTAAAATGGTGCAGGGTCTGCACTGGAAGACATATGAAGAGAGACTTAAGGAGCTTAATATGCATAGCCTCGAGGAAAGGAGGGAGAGGGGGGACATGATAGAAACTTTCAAGTACCTCATGGGAATCAACAAAGTCCAAGAGGGTAGCATCTTTCAAAAAAAGAGGTGTGCAAGAACAAGGGGGCACAATTTGAAGATAGAAGGGGGGCGGCTCAGAGGTAATTTAAGGAAGTATTTTTTCACGGAGAGGGTGGTGGATGTATGGAATGGCCTTCCAGAGGAGGTTGTGGAGTCACAAACAGTGGTGGAATTCAAGCATGCATGGGACAGTCATAAGGCAATTCTAGGGGTGGGGGTAGGAAGAAGTAGGCTGCTGGTTAACTAGGATCTGCAGCTTATCCATCAGGTAGGGAAATGGGCAGACTGGGTGGGCCAAGCGGTCCTTATCTGCCGTCAAATTCTATGTTTCTATGTTTCTATGAGGGTGTTTGATCCTGGAACAGCCACAAAGTCACCCCTTTCCACTGCAGATTTTTTGATTGTTTAGCTTTACTGAGAATGAAGGCTTTTTCTTTATAGTTAAGAAACCTCATAATTAATACCCGTGGGTGAGCTCCTGGAGGGTTTCTCTAAGTGCCCGATGCACTCTTTCTAGGTTGTATGCCTCCCCATATGGAGTCGGGCCTAGCAATTTCAACAGCAGGTCCAGCAAGAAGGTTACACAGTCCACCCTCTCCATTTTTTCAGGAAGCCCTGCCATAATTAAATTATTTCTCCTGCTACGCGACTCTTAATTTTCAATACGGTCTTCCAGCTTTCTGACATGTTTTCGTAGCACAACCACTTCTTGCTCTGTTACTGTAGTTTTCTTTACCTGCCATGAAACCCTGGCCTCCAAATCTCCCATCCTCCTAGCCAGAGCATTCAGAGTCGATTTTACCATTGAAAGATCCACCACCAAATGCTGTAGCATTTGTTCAATCTCCAAAATGTCATCTGCTTGCGCTTCCTCTCGCCTTCCATTCTCTCTTCATCATCTTGATCCTCTGGCACTGGCGAAAGGGATTTCTGGCATTTCACTGCCAGAACCCAAGCCGACAAAGGCTCAGGAATTCCACACTCCATCTCGGCCATTCAGTTAGGCCTTTGCAGATCCCCACCGAGACCAGGCAAAATGAATTCAATCTGCACCTTGCTGTTTGATCGGAAGGCAGATAAGCTTAAAAAACTTTCTCGAGTAGTTAGATTACCAGATTGAGACTTTAAGCTTATTTAAACGATAAAATAAACTGACGAGGGCCCTGGGACAAAACTCAGGATGTCCTCTCTCCTCTAGCTCATCACATGATCCCCGTAACAAAAAATCCTATCCACAAGGAATCTCACAAAATAGATACTTTGGGAAAGAGGACTTTTGCTGCTGCTGCTACTCTGGGCATGCGTATAGCTCGCTATCAGGGACACTTCTCTCAGTACGAATATGTCCTCTGGACCTCGCTTAAGTGTCTTGCAGAGAATCTACCAGAGTCTGACTACAAGCTTAAGATTCTTCAAACTATTACTCTTGGAAGAGAATCCAATAGCCATCAGCTGAAAGTGGCTATGAATGCATACAATATCGCTTCCAGAATGACCACTACTGGAATCTGTATTAGAAGACATTCCTGGCTCCGGACATCTGATTTTTCCTCCGATATCCAACAACAGGTTATGAATGTCACCTTTTATGTTACTTATCTGTTCAACCAGCAGGTGGAACAGGCCCTGGAGACCTCTCAGAAAGCTAGGACAGCCATCAAGACAACCAGACCAGCTCATCCAGCCCCTCAGAGAAGTGACTGTGCAACTGTGAAATCATCTTTCAGGATGCATTTGCATAATTTCACTGCATTTATTCATTATCCCAAAAAAGTTATGAAGAAAATTTGGGGAAAAAACATGTAATCTCAGGATCATAAAAGGCCTCTCATGTTGAAGCTCTGCTCTAGTACTTAAAAACATGACTAAAAAAATTGTTCCTATGCACTTGAATATGTTTTATGTATTGTAAACAGGGCCGCAGTAATGGAGTGGAGAAGTTGTCCGGGGCCTCGAGCTCAGAAGGGGCCCACCTGAGGAGCTGGCATTACCCTTGGCATTAGCTGGTTGGGAAACAGGGGCCTATTTCAAGTGACTTGTCCGGGGCTCCAAAATCCATAGCTGCAGCCCTGATTGTAAATCTATGTTTCTAACACTCGTTTGAATTGTATTTGTCAGTTGTGGAATGTTTGTGATTTGAACTCGCTGTACTTTTTTGCTTCCCTCTAGGTACATGTAACTAAATCCAGGTCACCCCTGAAAAGGGAGTGTCATGGTCTCAGTGGGCCTACCTGGTTACCAAAATTTAAATAAATAAATGAGGACATGTTCAAAATACATTCGAAATACATTGAACTGCATACCTTATTTATTCTGTTCCCAGTCCAGAAGTGAAGAGTGAAGACATGTCTCCAGTTCAGAGATGATTATGATGTTGGACCCCCTGTAGGTAAGTATGGGGTGGGGGTGTGTGGGGTGGTGGGTTCTGAGTGGGAGGGTAACGACATCAGTGCGCCAATGGCAGCAACAGTCATCGATAGACAGTTTTCTTTTTTACAGGATATATAAAAATAAAAAGTCTATAAGGGACTGCTTATTTCAGGTACTGCACTGAGGAAAGGGCCCCCAGTGTTGCTGTTGTGTTTGGTGGCACCGGTGGTGAGCTGCCCAGTAGCACACACTAAAATGAGTGGGATAGGGGTACTAACTGGCACCAGGGATTGGGCACCTTAGTGTCAGAAAAAGAAAAAAATAAATCAGGCTATATAAAATAAAAAAGTCTACACATGACTGTTTTCTTTATTTCAGGTACTGACACTGAGGAATGGGGCCCCCCAGTGTCAGTGTTGTATTTGGTGGTACCAGTGGTGGGCTCCCCAATAACACACACTGAAAATGGGTGGGTCAAGGGTACTAGGGATTGGGAACACCCAATGTCAGAAAATGAAAAAAGTCTATGAAGCATGGTTTTCTTTATTTCAGGTATTAACACTGAGGAATGACCACCCCAGTGTCAGTGTTGTGTTTGATAGCACCAGAGGTGTGTTCCCCAGTATCACACATTGAAAATGGGTGAGGTGGGGGGATACTAGCCAGCACTGGAGATTGGGCATCCCGGTGTCGGAAAATGAAAATTAAGGGATGGGGTGTCATGGTCTGGTGGGTGCTGAGTGGGAAGGCTAGGTGGGGGGAGGATAACAGCGACAGTGCACTGGGAGTGGCAACAGACATGGATATAAGGTTTTCTTTTTTAGTGTGTATAAAAATAGAAAAGTCTACGAGGAATGGTTTTATTTCAGTTATTGATACTGGGGATTGGGCACCCCAGTGTCAGTGTTCTGTTTGGTGGCACCAGGGGTGGGCTCCCCGATGTTGCACAGTGAAAATAGGCAGGGTGAGGGGTACTAGCTGGCACCCGGGATTGGCTATCTTGATGTCAGAAAATTAGGAAGTGGTATGAAATGGTAAGTTTGAGGGATACTTGGCAGAGGGTAGGAGGGATCATTTTTACTTTGGAGGAGGACCACAAGGCAGGCTGATCACGATGCTGATCAGCTCTGCTTGTTCAGTGGCTTATGCAGATCAAAGGAAAGATCTGCCTTATGACTGAGTGGTCTCTTTCCATTAAGCTATACAAAGTTTCTACCAGCAAAACCAAAACAGTTCCACGATCAGCCTGGCTGATGATTGGTCTGACATTGACAAGCCCCTTGCAGACTGCCTTGCACTGCACCAACAGTGACATACCTCTCAAAACAAAATATCATAGCAATATGTTTGCTATGCAGAAGTGCAAGGGTGAAAATCAGTTTCTGATTTGAAGGGGATCTATTTGTCACACAAATATAAGACATTAATTTAATATCAAGTCACTGCTCTTGCTGGACAGAAAATTTAAATTTAGGAGAGACTGAGGAGATTTTTAAGTCATATTCAGAGATCCCTGAAAATTAGGGAAAACTGACATGTATTAGCCCCCTTAGAACGCACTTCCCCGTGATATGTCTTGTCGTGGAAAAAATATATTCTTCTTACACTTTACTTTAAAATCAGGCTCGGGAACACTGCATGTAGTAAAAAGAAAAGTTTAATACATATGCATATGGGAGTCTGCTTTCAATAACATGCAAGGCTCCCTGAGTTTCATTAGTCAATCACTTATATACACTTATTATCAAGGCGTTGTTAGGCGTACTTTTATCTTGAAAAATGCCAACATTGCAGTATTAACCAATCATGAATTAGAAAAACATGTTGATACCAATGTAACAGAAAACACTCTCATTTCTTTCCCAATACTTCTTGATACATATGCCTGGGTCAAGCTGACCTGAGTGAAACAATGAGTTTCACTCACACCATAGCAACTGTTTTGCCTAAGCATGTTTTATCTTATATTTTTGTCCGGGCCTGTTATCCAGGCTGGTACCAACCAGTTCTATCCAGTTTTATTTTGCTTTCTGCTTCTACGAATGTACCTCAAGTAACCTCAGTGACATTCTGTAACCCTGTAACAGCATATACTAGTATGAACTCAAAAATTTCTACTACATTCTCCCCCCTTTTGATACTTTGTATCAACTAACCACCCCCCTTTTTATCTATATGATTTAAAACTGGTTGCCAGCATACAAATAGTTAAGGCATTTATAAAAAAACATGCTGTTCTGGAGTTGATACAGAGGTAGTTACAGATGGAACACAAATGATGAGTTTGTAAAACACAATACAGAACTGAGGGATGTCAACACCACAATTCAAATATGTGAAAAAAAAATGCTAACATGTGATACCATATATAACACAATATAACAACAATTTTGTCGATTAAAAAGAGTTCATGGAATCCACTTTGAGAGTGAATAAGGTAGATGCTACCTTGTGTTGAGGTGTGGCACACCCTTGGAGCTTGATTGAAGAATTTGTTGATAATGTCTCTTGACAGATAAGTCCTTATAAAACATAACAGTCCATGAAATTAACAGTTCATAAGTTCATATAAGTATCCACAGGTTGATGTAGTTACAGTACAGATGAAATGTCATTTGCAGAATGGTGGTAACCCCACAAGGCATATGGGGCAATGCAGACAGTAATTTAAAAACAAAACACCAGCATAGTAGAAAAGTCAGTGTTCATTTGCTGGCTGCAGGTTGGGACGGTAGGCACACTGGCCAGGGGTGCATTAAGTCCTTTTAATGGAATAACCACACACACACTGGCATGGCATTTGTTTTGTCGTAGTTGATTACACCCCGGCATAAAGATTAACAGTCCATAAAGGTAACAATTGACAATAAACCATTAAGAACACAGTCCATAACAGAGCAATAGGGTTGTAGAAAGTACCAGCCATGTTTGGAACAAGCGGCAGTGAAGAAAATGGATGTATTGCTTGAAGGTCAATTGAAGCAGAATCTTCTCGCTGGAGTTAGGAGAGTGCCCCTTCCCCAGGCTTAACTTCATAGTAAGCAGAAACAATAAGCTTGATTGCAGAGTCTGAACTGACTGGACCTTCTTCAGTTGATTTAAAGTTCTACAAATAGGTGTAATTTTGCTGAAAACGTTACACTTGCAGAGGTAGTAATAACTGGATTCATGCAATAGTCCTTATAAGGAACCAGTCAGGCACAAAGATGGTGATAACATCAAAACTGTGGCAGTTGTTTTTTTTTTTTTTTAAGGAAAAAGATGAAGGTCTTGGCAACTTAGATGAAAGTATTACTGCTGTTGAACGTGGAGATCTTATGTGTGCCACACCGTGGAAACCTGCAAACTTGCAAAGTGTGTTAGACACTGAATTAAAAACACATAAATAACAATCTTGTAAACCATTTGGCTTTTTTGTTTTGTAAAGAGTGGTGTGACAGAGCCTAAATTCTGGCAATTGGAAAGAGAAAAATAAAAATGGGACATCAACCGCACACCCTGGGGGTGCAGGCCAAGGTTCAATTATACCATTTGACCATCTGTAAATCATGACAGTGTTATGGTTACCTCCTGATTTTAAATCACAGAAGCAGTTATGACAGTGATGAACATTATTTCCCTGTCTGTTGCAAGCAGGCCTGAGTTATAAAATCTTGTAATGTTACAATACATAGATACATAGATACATAGACAGTGTCGGCAGATAAGGGCCTATGGCCCACCCAGTCTGCCCATTTGAGCTTGTAAGTTCAGTTTGTTTTTCTAGAAGTCTGTTTCCCCTTACCCCTGACCTCTAGAATTCCTTTATGTCTATTCCATGCATTCTTAAATCCCGTGATTGTTTCAGCCCCCACCACTTTCTCTGGCAGGGTGTTCCACTTGTCCACCACCCGTTCTGTGAAGAAATTCTTTCTTATGTTTCCTCTGAATCGTCCTCCCTCCAACTTCATCCCATGCCTTCTAGTCCTGGAACATCTTTTTCGCTTAAAAATAGTGTTTTCCTGCACTCTGTTTCTCCCTGTAAGATACTTGTATGTCTCTTATCATATCCCCTCTCTTCCTCAGTAAATACTGAGCAGAAATACCTGTTCAATATGTCAGCTTTACTGTTGTCATCCTCCACGCGACTCCCATCCTCCCCTTCAGTCTCACTATCCCTCCCTTTGTCTTTCTTTTTCACTTATGTACCTGTAAAAGGTTTTGTCCCCTTTAACCACTGATTTTGCAATGTGTTCTTCTGTCTGAGCTTTGGCTTCCTTACTGACTTTCCTGCCTCCCTTTGGTTTTCCTGGTACTTCTCCCTATCCCTTTTGCCTGTGTCTTTTGTATTGCCTGAATGCTATCTTTTTGGCTTTCACTTTCTTTGCTACCTCTTTGGAAAACCATAATGGTCTCCTCTTCCTTTTCCTCTTGCTAACCTGCTTAATGCAGTTGCACGCTTCAAACATATTGTTCATAACAATATGCCTTTTACACAATGCAATTAGTGGGACAAATACATATGTTGTTGGCCTATGCCAATTTAATAACAGTGCCTATTGCACCTGTGACAAGTGAAAAGGTCTACCTTTTTTTTACCCTGTATAGTGAAATACTTCAAAGTACTGAGTGAGGTAAGGCTTGAAGCATAGGTTTGGAGTACAATCTAAATGTGCATATTATAATTGTTAAATTGAAAATGACAAAACCTGCATAGAGTGCACTTATTTTTTAGGGGTACCTGTTAGTAATAAGACAAACGGAGCATTAATTTTACTTTTGGTTTTGCTTTGGAACATATTGTAGGGGTGGGTCAGCAATGCTGGCCCCAGTATTTAGGCTTGGTTATGAGCATTAAAAACGTTATACATGTGGAGCACTTTTCTGAATACACACATGATACAGTGTAGCAAGATGTATATCAAAACATTATAACATAAACATGAAACATAAGCATGTTTGTAATAGAACAATTTCAGTATTGAGCATAATGCATAATGCATAAAATACATTTTAAACAACACATATAGACTGTAAACTTAGCTTAGAGTCCAGAAATGTTAAGAGTACTGTGAATTTACTGGTTGAAAATGTTGCATTCATTGCTGTAAGGCAATGACAAAAGTTACTTTGCATTTGTTTTAACAGGATAAGAATGCTGAAAAGACAATCAAAGAATGAATATGTGTGGACATACATACACAACTCTACCCTCCAGTGTAACTGACTACTTGCTGAGGGCAGAAACCCTTGTACCAATAATAGGTGTGATTTAACTGTTTGCACTAGAGAAAACAGAGGGCTTGGCTGGGTTATGCTGTTAAAATACCTTGGGTCTTTTCTAAAACCTGTAAATAAGAAACAATTATTGGCAAATATACATTTTCTTTATTTACCCCTTTGGGGGAACAGTGATGTACCTTGCAACCTTTGTGGGTACTACACTGGAAGGGATGGAGGAAGGGTAGCTTACCCCCTTCCCCCAAGCTCCTACTGGTGGAAGAGACAGCTCGAAGTGAAAGAGACAGCTCGAATACTGTAGCAATAAAAAGGTTAGCTGTGGATGGTGACATGATCCCCACCTACTACACTTTAAATTATAACAAGATAATATTACAATTAGTTTAGTAAGTTTCATACCTTACTATAAAGATGGGGAACTTCTTTTTCTCTAGAAGAAAGAGAAGAAACACAGACAAACAACAAAACAAACACACACCAGTTTAAAATAAAACAAGATTATTTCCATAGGATAAAAGAAATAGCGTCCCTGGGTTCCCTTATCCTAAGCATGACAAAATGTCAGCTGAGTTTATAAAAAATCCAGATTGATGGTAATACCCGTGCGTATGTATCTCTTAGAATGCATTTCAAAAGACAAAAAATGATTACACCATGGTCACACATAAAACCAAAACCATTGTTTTTAACTGTAGATGGTAGACTCTCAAAACAGCTGTAATAGTCCTTTTTCAAAAGCATACTGTATATATATAATAAAAATATGGAGATGATGAATAATTCTCCCTTCCAGCTGGAGTATTGCCTGTGTTGGCTGCAAGTCAGAAGCAGTGAGAAGAAGAAAAGTTTGTTCCTCTTCACTTAGAATACTAGTTTTGCAATAAAAGTCAAATTACATGGTTCACTCTTGGTGTGCTTTCATGAAAACATACATTTTGTGTGAAAAGTTGTGCTTTAGGTATGGAATACACATCAAGTTTGAACTGGTAGTAACATAAAATGTTGAAACACAAGAAGGTCAAATAACATGCAAAAGGTCACAGGTTGCATGCAAGGGTCATTCAAACCCAGTTATTTTTGTAGTGTCCTTGAACACTACTAATATTAAAATATCTTTAAATAATAATAGAGCACACAATAAAACTGCTGGCTGAGACAGTACACACACATACACATACACAAAAATAAATACTTAACACAAAATAAGACTGATATTATTTGACACCAATTTGCTGAGGTAATGCCCATAGTTTTATTAGAAAACTGTACGTGTTTTAGATATATGTGCTGCCTCCTGCCTGTCTTGTAACACTGACAATTTTTAAATCAACACATTTATACATATCGCCATGCCAAATCTTTCCAGAACAAAACACTTTTAAACACATTTTAACTCCTTTAAAATGCAGTACAACACACCATCTGTAGTGAACACAACTCGTATAACATGGTTACACCTTTTGGCACATAGCTAAAATATGGCACTCTGCCGTTTTGCAAAAAGTTTCTGGTTTTAACTAGATGTAGTGAGAAGCCATTTATAGCTGTTAACACATTACATTTTCACCTAGCAGTGGCTTGCACGTTGCTTGCAAACTACAAATCTTTTGCACATTGCAATCTATGACGTCATATCTCTTCACCTTCAACACTACCTGCTTCAACCAACAACTACATACAAAAGTTCTTCACTGACCCTATCTAGGCAGCACAAATGTTCCATTAAAATAAAACCAATTAAAACAGTCAGATATGAGGCAAAGAAGCTTCCTCTTTCTTTTTACTGTATACATGTAATCAAGGCAGTCAATCCTATCTCGCAACCTTGACAACAGAACATAATTACAGAACACAGATATAAGCTAGAAAATATGCACGAGAAAGACGGAGCATTACCTTGTTTAGTATATGTATACAGAAATAAAACAGACAAACATAAAACAACTTTGAATAAAAAAATTCAGACTTACCCGGTGCCAAGGTATTTTTCTTCTTCTTTTTCGATACACAAGTCTGACTAAGAAAACTGACTGCAGGAACTTCATGATAATTTCCAAACACTGCAGCTATTAACCCTTTCAAAGGTTTTAACCCTTTCAAAGGTTTTCTTTCAGCCATTTTAGTAACCTGCCAAACCAAGTCTTTTTCCAGAGCTCTGGTTTGCAGTTTAAAAACAAAAAAAAAAAAAATCTCTAACAGTACTAGGTTGAGATCCATCTGGTAGAGGTCCCCAGTACTTGGGTTTGGGATCAAATGTTTCAGCCTCTATAGGAGGCAAGGAACTTGAAATTGATACAAAAACTTGAAACTACACAGATAGGCAACATGGGGGAGGATTTTCAAATCATCCGTCTGTAGTCACCTACTGTGCGTACATCCACAGTAGTTTATTTTCTTTTTCTAAATGTTGCTTATCTAACGTTATTTTAATCAGCCGCTGCTTTTCTACTAAAAACAGCCTGAACTGTGAAAGCCATCATTGGCTCTAACAGTATATACTTGTAGCAAGCACAAATTACGAGGGCAAAGGGCATTTATCCTTGCTTGTTTGAGAGACTTTTCCTTAATACATCTCTCCACATATTCTTAAACCTGGAGTCCTCAAATTCTCTCTTTCTACTTTTAATATTACACCTTCCTTTTTCTGATGTTCGTCTGTCTCACACACTCTACCCATGGCCTCAATTCTTTTCAGGGAATGGAGGGGTCCCTTGCCAGTGATATATGTGGGTATGACCCTGGGACCTGGAACACTTTCTGCTGTTCATGGCTGAGCCCCACTGCTGCTGCACAGTGATCTTTAGCTGCATATATTTTAGAAATGTTTAGGGTCTGCTCCACTGCTTGCTTCCCATTCCCCACACTCATACTTGCTGTCTCTTACCCTTGTTAAGTAGTGTGTAGTGCAATGCAGGTCCGTCAGCACCTGCAGGTTGTGTGTAATAGCCTTTGCACTACTACCCACAACCTTTGGTCTTAATTGATCATGGCTTCCCCCTCCTGCCTACATTCTGCCTTTCTTTTCCATCTGCAAAATCTAATCATTTTTTCCCATTTTTCTTTTTAGCAGCTCTGTATGCATATTACTCTCACAGTTTCATCAAAAAGAAAAGATAAAAAAAAACCACCAGGAGTTACTATTGTCTGCCTTATTCCTAAAGGGTGCTCAACCCACCTAAGGGTTCTGTTGCTGGGGTGCTCAACCTACTTAAAGGTTCTGTTGCTGGGGTGCTCAACCTACTTAAAGGTTCTGTTGCTGTCCCCCCTTTTTACATCAAAGCAGACTCAAACGTCCCTGTTAACTTGTTTACCGGTTTACTTTATGGCGCCTAGTCCCTATTGCCACTATTTCAGGCTCAGACTTATAGCTACTTTTGTCACTATTTCAGACTCAAGCTATCCTGATATCAGTTACAACTTATACAAGCAATTTTCTTTTTTTTTTTTTTTTATTGCAACAGCCTGAGTGCAGGTACTTACAGTGATCAGCGCCGTCTGGGTCCGAAGAGAATCCTCTGCGATCGGGGCGGTCCCACCCTGGCTCCGCTTGCTGTAGGTACTCTTACCAGAAGTCTTGGGATTCGTCCCCGACCAGGACTACTCCGGGTCCAGTCCGTGCTGATCCTGCCGACTACGCCAAAACTGTCGTGGAAAAAATATATTCTTACACTTTACTTTAAAATCAGGCTCGGGAACACTGCATGTAGTAAAAAGGAAAGTTTAATACATATGCATATGGGAGTCTGCTTTCAATAACATGCAAGGCTCCCTGAGTTTCATTAGTCAATCACTTATATACACTTATTATCAAGGCGTTGTTAGGCGTACTTTTATCTTGAAAAATACCAACATTGCAGTATTAACCAATCATGAATTAGAAAAACATGTTGATACCAATGTAACAGAAAACACTCATTTCTTTCCCAATACTTCTTGATACATATGCCTGGGTCAGCTGGACCTGAGTGAAACAATGAGTTTCACTCACACCATAGCAACTGTTTTGCCTAAGCATGTTTTATCTTATATTTTTGTCCGGGCCTGTTATCCAGGCTGGTACCAACCAGTTCTATCCAGTTTTATTTTGCTTTCTGCTTCTACGAATGTACCTCAAGTAACCTCAGTGACATTCTGTAACCCTGTAACAGCATATACTAGTATGAACTCAGAAATTTCTACTACAGTCTACGACAATGCCTCTGGCTGCATTCCTCCTCTATAGCTCTCCGCCCCCCTCTACTCTTCCTCTCTCTCATCCTCTATCCTCTCTGCACCTCATCCGCTATCTCCTTGTAACCTAGCCTCCAAAACTTGTTTTGTTTCTCAGATGCTTTGTGACTGTTTAACTTACACTTTTGTAACCTTATCCTGTGTATTGAATTTGTAATCTGACTTACATGTCTTATGTTTTGAATTGTAACCTGACATGGAACCTTTGTAAAAGAGCCCTGGCTCAAAGGTATTGTAATCCTAGACCTAATAAATAAATAAAATAAATAAATAAATCCAGTATGGCATAGCTGAGCAGATACTGGGGATCTCTTTTTGTCTCTGTAATTAAACTAAACACCGATAAGTCTTTCAGGTGAAGACTAATATCACAGGAAAATAATGTGATCTACAAGCATACAAACAGATTTAAGTCCGAGCAGTGGTGGCACTCACAAATAAAGTTGATAATTGCATTGCATGGAGATGGTGGACTAGTTGGGAGATGGGAGGACTACAGTAGCTGGAAGATGCTGCAGCTGCCAAAACGGACTTAGGATAGTGGCATCGGCCAAGTCGTCGACAGCCAGCTAGACATATTTTGTGCATGAAATGACCCATCATCTCCAAATAGTAGTTCAGGACAACCCACAAGTATGATGTGAGTCTGGGAGTCTTGAGTAACATCCAGAACCCAAAGGACTACCCCCCCCAACCAAGAACTGTTTTAAGAAATAGTCAGAACTGCAAGCAAAACCTGGTTCACAGAGAGGGACCAGGAGTCTGAATGATGGTATGAGATAAAGTCAATATACTTTAGGCACAAATAGTTATAACCTGGACGCTGTCCCAATGGGCTACTACCACTGCCTGTTGCCCAAAATACAGGCTGAGGGACCTGGGCTCTGATTTGGATGACAAAAGGGGCTCGTTACTAGTAGTAGAACTATTTGTGTGGTGCTTCCACCTAGAGTAGATTTTGAGTGTGTCTGATGACAAGCCAGTACAACCCTTTAGGATGCTGTACCTGCCCACTGCCCTAACCAGTGGTCCCACAGATGAATTAGCATACAGCACTTCACCTTGCATTCAGTAGTTCAATTATTAGTGAGAGCTAATGATATGCTCACAGTGACTGCAAGTAATATGCTCGCCATGACTGCACTTGTCAACATGGTTCTGACTTCTGAGACCTGCTCCCTGAGGAAGGCCCCAAGTTGGGTTGAAGCACTGGGGAAGAGGGTGTGTTCGTTCCTTGCACCTTTGTGGCAATTAAAATAAGGAAATTTAATCCC
This sequence comes from Neoceratodus forsteri, assembly GCA_016271365.2. Taxonomy (NCBI): domain Eukaryota; kingdom Metazoa; phylum Chordata; order Ceratodontiformes; family Ceratodontidae; genus Neoceratodus; species Neoceratodus forsteri. Next base: position 413,575,060 of record CM057455.1, on the reverse strand, counting down.
TAAGACTACTGGTATTTGCATTTATGAGTGCAGAATTCCTTTTATGTTTCTTGTTGGCTGGCTACCTTTTTTCTGCACTGAGAGTCTGGCCTGTGCACACCACAAACTGTTCTGTCTACACATCCTGTATAGCTGCAAGGAATGGTCATTGACAATAACAATGCATGTCTCAGCTAGACACAGTAAATTGGTGCTTGGTAATAATATGTTCATGGACAGTGTTAACATTTAACAATAAACCATATTTATTAGGCGATAAATAGTGGAGTAAGCGGAATTCAGAGCAAAAGCTGAGTAGCGGTATTTAACATTCAAACAACACTTTACAGTCCACCTGGAAAGTCCCAGTTAAATTCACTGGATACCCAGTCTTGAACAGTTGCAGGCCTGGCGCATTGCAGCTGGCTGACCAGTGATGGGGCCATTAAACAAATAATTGATTTATTCTCTTAAATACTGTAGAGGAACAATTAGAATAAACTTTAAACACAGGCAGTTGTAACTTCCCAGCCCAATGGCCCGTACAGCAGTCTAACAGCAACTTGATAACACAAGGCAACTTTAAATTGGTTGCAGGAACAAACCCTGATGTACTCACGGTACCATGGTTCCTCAAGCTAGAAACTGAAGTCAGGCTGCTGTTTCCTGGAATAGGATTCAAACTGCTGATGCTCTGCTGCAGGCAGAAAACTTTAGCATCTGGAACAGGACCACCATGCAGGGACCAGGGCCGGCATGACCCGACCCATGTCTATGCATACCCCGCCCGAGGTGGCCACAAACCAACGCTATCAGTGGCGGTGGTAGCTGACTCCCCACGCTGCTCTGAAAACAGTGGCCATTCAAAGTCAGAAGATAGCAACATTCTTTGGAGCCTTTGAAAGTGCAGGCCCTGCATAGGCAATACAGTTTCTGATGCAGTTCTAAAAAGGGTACATAGCTTAGCCTAATGGCAGGTTGCAGCCTCAGGCAATACACTGGCAAACTTATGTCCTTGTCTCTCCATCTGGCAGTTTTGCATGAGACAAGTTCTGTAGACATAGGCTTTGTGTGAATACAGCAATCCCTAAAACAGAATTCTTACATCTTCCTGGACATCAATTTTCCACCACTCATTCACAGTAGTGGGATTACACTGGAGGTGCTAGGACCAAGCAGGAGCCAAAAATATTCAGGAGAGCCGGCGCCAAGGTAGGGCCATGCATGCATGGAACTGCAAGGCTGGCTCATGCCATATAGGCTATTTCTGCGTCGACCCTCCAACTGCCTCAGTTACTTTTTTCCCGCCATCGAGTGCGCTTCAATGACAACATCGCTTGCCCGCCTGGAGTCATATCTTCACATCTGTATGACAGCAGAATAGTCGCTCAGTATTTGATTAGTTTTTAGTGTATTTATTTATTCTTTTATTTATTTAAAAAAAAAAAGTTTTATTTCATTTTAACCACGAAGAAAAGAAGTCTTCTTTAGCCCGCCTTCAACAGAGTCGACCATGAACATGGCCGGTGATGGTAGGGAGACTTCACGTGAAAGCTGTTTTAGCAGCAGGGCTTGGTCTGGTCTACTGCTCTCTTCAGTAGTGGGTCTGATCACGGGCAGTCCAGTGCTCGGGAGGAAGGGTGGTCCTCCTGAAAGGACAAAAAAAGTGGGCCCATTACCAATTGAGGTTGGGGACCCGGCGCTGCTCAGCTTCGAGCTCTTCTTCATCCCACTGGTTGAAAAAGAAGTGGTACTGCTCTACTTCGCCCTTTGGTACATCTGCATGGAGATCGTCAGTAGCAGTGGATAGGAGGCCGACCCGGCTCTGTTGGAGTCGCCTTGACTCTTAGCGGCTGCAGTCTTCGACTCCAGAGCCCCTCCCCGCCCCTGGGGGTCTTCTGGTGAGTAGTTCCATTATTGGGTCACTCTTATGGAGCAGTGGGTCCAGCAGTTGTCCCAACTACCCTAGCCGGTGGACTCGATCTCGAGGCCTTCAGGCCTGGGGGCAGTGGTTCCGCAGATGGAGCTGCTGGGTCAGCCTTGTCGTGCGACACCTTCTTCAGTGCCATTGATGCCACTCTTTCGTACTTTTCCCCCTCACATGGCTATGGTGCATGGACCAGCACAGGTACTGCTTTCTCCTACTCCTCTTCATACTTTCATGTCTCGAGCTTTGGTACCATGGTGTTGGGTTTGGGGACCCTGGGGTCTTGTCTGGCACCAGTTGCGGAGCTGCCCTCTGCTCTGGCCTTGGCGGTGCCACCTTGGGTGCTGGGGTTTTTGACTCAGATTTGGGGAGTGCCTTCTCCTGCTCTTCTTCCTCCCTTTCCTTTTTATACTATCCCTTCTGGGTTAGTAGGAGACTATATTGAATCCGATCCTGATCTGTGATTAGGGGACGATCTGGATGAGGATTCATCCTTTGGAGTGGAAACTAAGCCCTCCACTTCAGCAGAGCCTTTACATTGAAACATAGAATTTGATGGCAGATAAGGACCACTTGGCCCACCTAGTCTTCCCATTTCCCTACCTGATGGCTAAGCCGAAGATTCCAGTTAACCAACAGCTTACTTTCTCCTACCCCTTATTAGAATTGCCTTATGTCTGTCCTATGCATTCTTGAATTCTTCCATTGTTCTTTACTTCACAATCTCCTCAGGAAGGCTGTTCCATGCATCTACAACCCTCTCCATAAAAAAATACTTTCTAACATTACCTCTGAGCCGTCCCCCCTCTGTCTTCAAATTGTGCCCTTTTGTTCTTGCACATCTCTTTTTCTGAAAGATGCTACCCTCTTGGACTTTGTTAATTCCCTTGAGGTACCTGAAAGTTTCTATCATGTCCCCCCCTTCCTCGAGGGTATACATATTAATCTGCTTTAGCCTCTCTTCATATGTCTTCTGGTGTAGACCCTGCACCATTTTGGTTGCCCTCCTCTGAACAGCCTCCACTCTGTCTATGTCTTTGTGGAGATGGGGTCTCCAGAACTGCACACAGTACTCCAGATGAGGTCTTGCCAACTGTCTGTACAGAGGGATAACAACTTCCTGTTTTCCACTGTTGATGCCTCTCCCTATGCATCTCAGTATCCCCCCAGCCATCCTTACTGCCTTCTCACATTGCTTGCCCACCTTTAGGTCATCTGATGTAATTACTCCCAGGTCTCTGTCGATTTCTGTTGTTGTTAATATCTCACCCCCCATTGTGTACTCTTCCCCTAGGTTTTTGTTTCCCAGGTGCATTACCTTGCACTTCTTTGCACTGAATCTGAGCTGCCATACATTTGACCATTCCTCCAGCCTTGCCAATTCCTTTTTCATCCTTTCCACCCCACCTTGTGTATCAACCCTGTTGCAGATCTTTGTGTCGTCTGCAAAGAGACATATTTTTCCTTCCAGGTACTCTCCAAATGTCACTTATAAAGACATTAAAGAAGACCAGTCCCAGTACTGAAGCCTGTGGTACCCTGCTAGTTACCTACCTTTCTTCACTGTGGACTTCGTTTACTATTACCTTTTGCATCCTGTTGTCCAGGCAATTTTTTATCCAGGCTACCACCTTGGGACCTACTCCAAGGCTGGCTAACTTGTATATTAATCTTTTGTGTGGGACTGTGTCAGATGCCTTGCTAAAGTCTAGGTAGGCCATATCCACAGCCCCTCCCTGGTCTACTACTTTGGTCACCCAGTCAAAGAAATCTATTAGATTCGTCTGATACAACCTTCCCACTGTGAATCCAAGGTCAAGGACCTTTCTTTCAAATCTCTTCTAAAGAGTATGACTGCGACCCTTTCTCTTCAGAATTCGGAAGTGGATCCTAGGAACCTTTTGCACCTTCAGTATCTGTAGATTCCTGATATTCCTGTAGAACTGACACCACCAGTGCAACCCTCTTTCGAAACTCTTTCACAAATGACGTGGGACACACCAGTGTTCATTCCTTCTGTGGCTAAGTCCATAGACAGGAAGTACACTCCCTCTATGGATAGGCCAATCCTTGCCTCTCAAGCCTTTGGGGACACTATAGTGGTCTTGGCAGAGAATGACAAAGCTGTTTTTCCCCAGGAATCCACGGCTCATCCAGTAAATAAAGAATCCCATAATACTGACACTTTGGGGAAGCGAGTGTTCACTGCTACTACCCTCGGCATGCGTATTGCTAGCTATCAGGGCTGTTTCTGTCAGTATGAGTATACCCTCTAGTATTTGCTCAAAGAAACCATGGAGGCCCTTCTGGAGTCATTAGCTCGGAGCTTCTTCAGACTATTACTTGGTGCACTGAGTCCAACAATCATCAGCTTAATGCTGCTATGGATGTCTTTGTCACTGCTTCTAGTGCAGCAGCGGCTAGGATATGCACCCGATATCACTCATGGCTAAGGACTTCGAGATTCACAAATGAAGCTCAACAGAGAGTAATGAATTTTTCATTTGATGGGATTTATCTGTTTGGACCACAGGCGAAACAGTCACTGGCGACAACTCAGAAAACTAGGACTGCAATTAGGTTGGCCAGGCTGGCCCTTGCTGCCCCTCAGCAGGACTAAAACCGCCAGCAGTTCCATAACCAGCAGTCCTTTCATGGTAAATACAGAGGAGCTTTTAACATGAACCAAGCCTCTCAGCCAAAAAAGAAAACTCAGCAGAAGGCACAGGGCCCAAAGGCACCCAGTGCTACCCTCTGAAGACCTGGCCCATGTCCCACCTCAACTGCCATAGGAGGACTCCTCTTTGGCGGTAGGGAGCATCTAATTCAGTTTTACAACCAGTGGAAGTCCATCACAATGGATGAATGGGTCCTCAGGATAATTCAAGAGGGACACTCTCTAAATTTTTTGAAGACCCCTTCGCATCATCCATTCAAATGACAGCACAAACTGTCTACCACTCAGTCAGACCTCCTTGTTTCCGAGATTCAGGGCCTTCTGAACAAAAGGGCAGTAGAAGTGGTTCAGCAAGCAAAACGGGACATAGGTTTCTACTCTCACTACTACCTAGTTCCAAAGAAAATAGGCAGTATGCACCCTATTCTAGACTTAAGGAAGTTAAACAAATACCTGTTGAAAGAGAAATTCAAGATGATGTCGCTAAGAACACTCCTACCTCTGATTGATCGAAATGATTGGTTGGCCGCTCTGGACATGCAGGACACCTACCAACATGTTCCATTGCACCCAAACCACCACAAGTACCTATGCTTTGTGGTCCTGGGCCAGCACTACCAATTCAGAGTCCTGCCCTTTGGGCTATCCTTGGTACCTCAAGTCTTTATAAAGAGCTTTGCAGTACTCGTGGTGCATCTCAGAAAACTCGGAATTCAAGTGTTCCCATACCTGGACGATTGCCTCCTAGTGAGCTCCTTCAGATAAGGGACATACAAAGCAGTTGTCCTGGCTTGCAAGTTCCTCACATCCATGGGAGTTCTACTGAACCTGGAAAAATCACAGCTTCAACCCTCCCAACAGCGGCATAGGGTCATGTCACAAGACATTATGCTGCAGCAATATACTCTGCTGCCAGTACAGCACAACATATTGCCAACATATAAACATAGACTTTGACAGCAGATAAGGACTGCTTGGCCCATCTAGTCTGCCCATTTCCCTACCTACAGAATAGGCCGCAGATCCTTGTTAACCAACAGCCTATTTCTTCCTCCCCCCCCGACAAGAATTGCCTTATGTCTGTCCCATGCATTCTTGAATTCTTTCACAGTTTTAGACCTAACAACCTCCTCAGGAAGGCTGTTCCATGCATCCACTACCCTCTCTGTGAAATAATACTTCCTCAATTGTGTCCCCTTGTTCTTGCACTTCTCTTTTTCTGAAAGATGCTACCCTCTTGGACTTTGTTGATTCCACTGAGGTACTTAAAAGTTTCTATCATGTCCCCCTCCTCTCCCTTCTTTCCTCAAGGGTATACATATTAAGCTCCTTTAGTCTCTCCTCATATGGTTTCTCTTCCAGACCCTGCACCATTTTAGTTGCCCTCCTCTGGACTGCCTCTACCCTGTCTATGTCCTTGTGGAGATGAGGTCTCCAGAACTGGATGCAGTACTCCAGATGGGGTCTCACCAACTGTCTGTACAGATGGATTACAACTTCTTGTTTTCTGCTGCTGATCCCTCTCCCTATACATCCCAGTATACCCCCAGCCCTCCCTTCTGCCTTCTTACATTGTTTGCTAACCTTTAGGTCATCTGATATGATTAGCCCCAGGTCCCTTTCCTTTTTTGTTGTTGATACTACCTCGCCACCCATTGTGTTTTCTTCCTCTGGGTTCCTGTTTCCCAGGTGCATTATTTTGCACTTCTTTGCATTGAATCCTAGCTGCCATACTTCTGACCATTCCTCCCACCTTACGAAGTCACTTCTCATCCTTTACACACCTCCTTGTGCATTAACCCTGTTGTCATCTGCAAAAAGGCATACTTTTCCTTCTAGTCCCTCTGCAATGTCGCTGATGAAGACATTAAAAATGACTGGATCCAATACTGAACCCTGCGGTACCCCACTAGTAACACCTCTTTCTTCAGAGTGGACTCCATTTACAATTACCTTCTGTGTCCTGTTGTGTAGCCAATGTTTTATCTAGGCTACCACCCTGGGACCCACTCCCAGGCTGGTTAATTTGACTATTAATCTTTTGTGTGGGACTGTGTCAAATGCCTTGCTAAAGTCTAGGTAGGCCATGTCCATAGCCCCTCCCTGGTCTACTACTTTGGTCACCCAGTCAAAGAAATCTATTAGATTTGTCTGACATGACCTTCCCGCTGTGAACCCATGCTGCCTTGGGTCCTGTGCTCCACTGGCCTCTAGGTACTCAACTATGATGCCAGCATCATAAGTCTTGTTTTTGTGGGGGGCTCCACCTCTACATCCCCCCATTATGGGAGAATTGCCCCCTGAACCCCAAATCTAAAATATCTAACTACGGGGGGGGGGGGGGTTAACAGTTAAATTCACACAAAGTGTAAAAAATGTAAAAATTCATGCATGTGGGACTGGAAATTGAAACCAAGTCCCAAACGCACTGGCTGCCTCCCTTGCTGCCAGTGGCTTATCCTGTCGAGTCATGCCAGCTGCTCGTTGTACTGCTGTCCCTGCAGAGGTCTTATCCTCTCCCTGGGAAAGCGAGAGGGTCCACTACCGTGCATACACCCTGTCGTGGTTTTGCAACCTCTCACTCTTCCCTACCGTGCTGTTCCTGTTGCACGGTTTTGTCATATGCTGTACAGTGTATGACAAAGGGACCCGGTAGGCCCAACAACTTCTCTTCATAGGAGCTTTCCTGGACACCTCCAGGGCAAGAGCCTCCTTCCAGAAGGCAGGAGAAATGACATTCTCCAGATGGCTCACTTCATCAAGGAGAACAACTTGGTTCGTGCTGTCTTGATGCAGCAGATGCTGGGTTTCATGGCATCATCTGTGTTCATGGTGCCCCTGGCCCACTTGGATGTCAGAACCAATGGATGTTTAGCCCTCAGTGGTCTCCAATTATGCACACGCAATCATTCCACATCAAGGAGATGGAGCTCCTAATGAGGTCACTTACCTGGTGGACTCAGGAGGACAACTTTCTCCAAGGTTTTCCCTTTGCCCCACTGGAGATGCAGATCACCATCACCATGGATTCAACTCTGAATGGTTGGGGAGCTCACTGTCAGGAGTGCCACACCCAGGGCCTGTGGGGTCAAGACATGTCCCAACTGCACATAATGTCCTGGAGATGAGTGCTGTCCTGTATGCTCTGTGAGCTCTGAAGGATGTCCTCTGTCACCAACAGGCTCTGATGCAGAGCAGATGAAAACAGCATTTTTAGCAGAAAAACCCAACTCTCCTTCAGCTTGGGAGCTTGAAGAAGTTGTCTGCAGACTTTGGCAGTTCAAAAGCAACTCAAACAGGCTGTTAGGCTATGGAGAGTTAAGCAGACCTCCCCACATTTCCTCAGAATGAAAATTGGAGCTTCTTCTCTCTCTCTATGGAAGCTCTCTCTGGACTGTCCAGTTTAACTGCCCCTCCTTAACTGAAGGAAACACAATACTGTAATCCAATTGGGAGATGAGGCTGTCAATCACAGGTCTGGCATTCTGATTGGCCAAAATGGGCACCAAGCACACAGCTCTCTATTTCTCCCTGCAGCTATAGTAGAAGGACCCCTTTAGGACCTTTTGCGTCCGACTGGCTGAAAGGCAAGGTTAAAGTAACAAACATGGCTGCCACAGGGCAGATAGATAAATAGTCCAGCTTTTAAGTTTATTTGTAAACAACATTCCAGTTTTAAGTTTAAACATTTACAGCATTTGAAAGAGCTCCCTCTGCACTACTAAGTGACTTCAGAGTGGAGTCTGAAAGAGCATTGACTGACCGGTTGCAAGCTTTGGATCACTTGGACCCAGCACAGACTATGCACACTATATACACGGCCTGAACTTCTTAGAGCTACAGCATGATGGCACCGTCTCACATGTTCGCTCAGAAACTATGGAAACAGCAGTACCCCACGTGAATTTGCATTCATTTCAATGGATACTAACGCAGGTCTAAAGGCAAAACACAGGGGTGGATGTGACCAGGCAGAGGGCAAAAGAAGTACCCAGGAAGACACTTAAGGTGTGCCCCACCACTTTGTGGGGAGGGGGTTACACAGTGCATGCAGGTGAGGGATGGTAATTGTCACAGTGTCTGGCTGTGGCCTCTGAGTTGTCTCTTAGTTTATCAAGAGTGTCATCTAGAGCTTTCTTAGGGTTCAGGAACTGCAAAGTGAAGCTGAACAGTTCTAGAAACCTAAGGAGGCACAATATGATACTCATGATAAGGCATGAGACATCTCAAACCCCCCCATTATCCATTTGTAATATGTGGATACTTAAAACAATAATATTGAAAGCAATACCAAAACAATTCTGTAATACAACAGTAGAAATCCCATAATACTATAGTTGAAGTGCCATACTACTATCATTCAGAGCCTGTAATACTATTGTTCCAAGCTCTGAACAAATAGTATTACAATACTAACAGAGCAGTGATACTGGTCTGCTATATTGACAATTTTAATATACCTCCAAACTGTGCTATTTGTGCTGTTGACTCCATCATGCATGGTCGTGCTATTCACATTTTTTTCACCAGCCCTGAATGTGCTTGTGCAGTCAGTGTTTGCAGCACAATCCATCTAACAAGCGACAACCACAAAATCAAAGGTGGTGACTCCACGAGTAACTAACTGGGTAGCAAACAGTTCACATTATCAAACTGTCAAACATGCTGCATATAAAGTCGCTCCCACCAAAAAGCTGCAATAACCAGTGAAGTGCCTGCACATATGATAGCATGCCATCTTCTACATACTTAGGTTTCATGTCAGTTAGGGGAATCAGGCTGACAGTTAACAAAGGAGATGCCCAAGATTAAGAATTTAAATCACATGTTAGTGCTGTCTTACAGTATCATCATAGTATAAAATCTTCATTGATATTTCTGCCATCAAGTCACACCTTGAAACTTAGCCATCAGGTGTCAGGATCCCATGGACGTTTTTTTTTCTGTCACAGTCTACTAAGGGCTGCCCATGCCAATGGCAGGATCTGATGTAACACACCCTATATAAGCATAGGTAACCCCGCTTCTTCCTCAGTTCTTTTCCATCGTTGACCATTCGCACACACTCTGTGGAAGCTTCGTTGCTCAGTTTGACTGCCAGAATTACTTACCATTATTTCGTTTACTTACCCTTGTATCATTGGCTCTTGTCTGTCTCTGCCACTGCAGAAAGAAGATTTCTTCAACCAATGAACACAAGCTCTGTGTCTGCTGTCTTGGGCCTAGCCACAATGTTTTTGACTGTGAGTCCTGCCTGAAGTTCATCCTCACCACCCAGTGCCGATTCGAGAAAGCCCTTCTGATGTTCCTCATGGAGCAATCAGCAACCAGTGGAAATCAGGGATCCTCCAGAGCCACTCCCCACCGTCCCTGTCACTGGCATCTTCAACAGGCTTTCAGGCCACCAAGGCCTGGGACAAATCCTCAGGGAAACGCTCTCTATGGGACAAGGATCAGCCTAAGGACTCTTCCCATTGTCAGCACTCCTGGTCCCAGTGGGATTCCTCCTGTTCTCCAGGGATCTCCCTGTTGACTGCTCCACCATTGGCATCTAGCCCATCTAGGCCTCTACTACAATCAGGCCCCTCATGGAAGTTTCTTCTTTCAGTCATCACAGGGCTATGGAGGAACTGTTTTCCTCTTTGTGGATGGCCCCCAACCCACCATCAAGGCCTCTCAAATCCTTGAGGTCCTCAGGCACTGGGCCCAACCACTTCTTCTTCTGCCAGCGGTTCATCAGCACTGGACCCATGCTATGCACCCCCACCATCAACGCCTGCATCAATAATGAATCTCACTTTGAGGGGGAGCTCTTGCAGCAGGTAATACCATTCGGACTAAACCATCAGGTTCTAGGACCCCACAGAAAACTTCTAACTAGCAGTCTATGGCGGGGGACCACCCCTGACATCGGCTTCACTCTGATGTCAGACATGGTATAAAGGGGGCAGTCCCCCGGCACTACCTCAGTTCTTTTCCCACCATCAACCCGCGAACATCGGCTCCACGGAAGCTATCTTCGCGGACGACTGCCTTTTATGCACCTCACGCAGTTTATTGTTCATTGTTCTTTCGATCTTTTTTCTCCATCAAGTGTGTGTCTTCATTGTCCTCCCAGTGGTGGAAGCCGAAGTGCACATGTGGTAAGCAGATCCCGGCAAGGGACAGCCACTCTGCCTGTCTGAGCTGCCTAGGTCCCGACCACCGGCCTGATGACTGCCCGCAGTGTCAAATATTCAACAGTAAAACCCACATCCGCCGGCTCAACACACTCGTGGCCTACCTGCTGGAGCAACAAGTGACCACCATGCAAAGGACTCAGTCGGGACAAAGTTTTTCCTCCTCAGCTAGGGAGTCTCCCCCCAAGGAGAAAAGATTGGTCAGGAAGCACCACCATAAGGATAAGGAGAGAGCCAGTTCAGAATCCTACCCTAAGTCCCCTAACAGGACTTCTGCTTCCTCCTCCTCTGGTAGGAGGTTGGAGTCAATTCCCCCAGGTACAACGGCTGCCTCTGGGGTTTCCTCCAAGAAGACTACCACCTCCTCACACTCCAAAGGTAAGGAGTCTTCCTCTCATGGGCTTTCATCTGCCCAAGTTCCCTTAGCACCTAGGCCCCATAAGCATTAGCATGGGTCAATGCAAAAGGGACAGGCATCTGCTTTGGGCAAAATGTCAGAGCCCATTGCTCAAAAAGGGGTAGGACTACTCCACTAGATGCCAGGATGACATCAGGTGCTGGACGCCTCCACCACCTGAGGAAAGGGTGACATCGGCTTCTGAAGGCTAACAGACTACCGGCCACTCTGACTCCTTGTCAGAAATGGGCCAGACACTGCCATCCAAAGAGTGGCCATCTGTCCTGAAGGACCAGATGTCAACCCAGGTACCAAAGGCCCCAAGGGATAAGACACCTGGACCAGCAGATACCCAACCCCCTCTCCCACCTCCTCACAAGGAGCAGGACACGAGATCGCAAGGGGGCTCGACACTGCCAGATAAAGCCCCATCGGACCTAACACCCAAGTCACCCATAGACAAGGTGCCTCAGGACCAGATGTCAGTACCCAGAGAACCACAGGGTCCAATACCAAGTCCCTCAAATGTACCAAACCCAATGCCTCCATCTCCAGTCATCCCGCTGGCGGAATTGGGGAGCGCTTTTTAACACATAGAGGAACACCATTAAAGGGAACTTACTCCCAAGGTCTAGGAACCCATCCCCTGTCCAACCACCACCTAGGGAACAGTCACCCAGATGACCTTCCTTGCCAACAGAGCCTCCGCCACCCAATGATGATGACCAGTGGCTGCCAGTTCCAAGCGGCAGAAAAAGGCACCCATAGTCCATGCCGTCTTCCAGTGGACATCTGCCCTCTTCTTTAGGGGAGGATGCCGGAGACTCCTCTTCAGAGTACTCCTCTGAAGATGAACTACCCCTGCCTTCCCTGGATCCGAGAAGGGACTCGTCACAGTCACCTCCAGATGACCCATCCTTCTTGGACATTGTGAAACATTTCCAGACTCTGTATCTTTGGGACACAGAGGAGGTGGATCCTGAATGCCGCAGTCAGGAAAAAGTCCTAGAGGCTATGGATCCAAAGCCCTTGATCATCCCCCCACTTGTGAAGCCCTTGCAAGACATGATTAAATTAACCTGGAAGCATCCGGTTACCATGGTGGCAGTGCCAAGGAAAGCAGATAGGCTCTATAAGACACCAAAAGGAGATCCTTACTTAAGTGAACCACCAAAAGCCGACTTCATAGTGCTCACGCCTGCACATGGCAGGGTACAACATCCGAGACACGAGCGCTCAGCCCCTAGATCCAGAGTTTATAAAGCTGGACCAGATGGGCCGAAAGGTCTATTCTTCAGCTACCTGAGGGGTCAGGTAACTGAATTTCCTTGCTTATATGTTTACATACTAGGAGTCACTCTGGGCAAAAGCTATGGATCTAGCTAAAGCACAACCAGACTCGGAGGGCAAGGCAGAGCTTCTAGCTGTCATCCAGTCAAGCATGGATGTGGACAAACATGTGCTGAGGAGTTCTTGGCAGCAAGGGCAGCAGCAACTGGGATCTGTATGCGGAGGCATGCCTGGTTGAGGGTTTCTGGCTTCTTCCAGGATTTGTATGCTGCCATCTTGGATCCACCCTTTCAGGGACCAATCCTTTTCCTCTTTGGCAGGGAAACAGAAAAACTCATAACAGGATTTCAAGATTTGGGCAAGTCGGTGTCTGACGTCAATTGCATGTACAGATCAGATCCGCAGGCACCCAGGCGCCGTCCCTTTTGGAAGAACCAGGTACATCAGGGAAGACACCAAACACAACACAAGGGAGGCTTTAAGAGAAGAGGCACCCATGTTCCTTCAGGTGTCCAGGGCCCCAAAAATGCCAAGGCTCCCAGACCTCCCCTGCCCACTCCCTCTGCCACAGCATGACTCTCTACTGACCCCTTTGGAGGAAGCACAGGGGGAGGCGGTAAGAGGGAGATTCTCCCTTTACCTATCAGGATGGTCCAGCATCACTACAGACGAATGGGTCCTCCAGATAGTCGAGAGGGAATACTCTTTGGAGTTTACCCAGATTCCACTGGACAATCTGCCCATCTCCTCCCACTGCTCCCCCTACCATGTGGCCTTCCTGTGAGCAGAGATATAGGCCTTGCTTGAAAAAAGAGCTATCCAGAAGGTACCCTATGGGCAAAGAGACAAAAGGTATTGCTCCCACTTCTTCCTAGTGTCGAAGAAGATAGGAGACCTCCGTCCCATTCTGGATCTGAGCCAGCTGAACACCTTCACTGAACACAAAAGGTTCATAATAGTGACCTTTGCGAACTTGTTGCCCATGCTCCATCACGGAGACTGTCTCTGCTCCCTGGATATGCAGGATGCTTATATGCATATAAAGATCCTGCCATCCTGCAGGAAGTACCTTCACTTCACCTTCCAAGGAGGGCATTGCCAGTTCAGGATGGTTCCATTCGGCCTGTCATATGCACGAAGATTCTTCACCAAGTGCCTAGCAGTAGTGGCAGCAGTCCTCAGGAGAGGGGGTCACTTTGTCTACCGCTACCTAGACGATTGGCTTCTCACAGCTTAATCAGAAGGCTAGCTGCGTCAAACACTGGAGGCGACTTTCAGTCTTTTCCGGGCCTTGGACATCACTCTAAATCTGCTCAAGTCATACCTATGGCCTGTTTAAAGGCTACAAAATACATCAGAGCAGTCCTGGACACTGTCCATGGAAAAGCCTTTCTTCCCGCAGACAGGGCAGTCAGGCTGAGGGATGTCACGCATAGGGTGATGGCCTTGGAACGGGTCCCAGCGAGGGTAGTTCTGCAACTTTTAGGCCATATGGCCACAGCCATAGCCACAGTTCCCCTCACTCATTTGAATATGAGGATCCTGCAGTGGCACTTCAGAGTCCAGTGGGACCAAGGCCCATAGGGCTTGAAGAGCTGGTCCGAATCTCCAATGCAGTCCGTCAGTCCCTGGTTTGGTGGGTCACTCCGGCTCATCTAGACAGAGGGGTTCCCTTCCAGAGGCCCAGCCCACAACAAATATTTATGACAGATGCCTTGGGACTAGGATGGGGGACACATCTGGCTTCTCACCAGACGAGGGTCTCCTGGAATTTCACGAAACAGTCTCTCCACATAAGCATTCTGAGCACCGTACTGTATGCCTTACAAGCCTTTCAAGGGGTTCTCCTTCCTGGACCCCTTCTGGTCCAGTCAGACAATACCCCAGTAGTCTTCCATCTCAACAAGAGAGGGAGCATGCATTCTTATCCCCCTATGCAGAGAGGAAATGAGAATATGGACCTGGGCAGTGGATCAGTCTGAATTTCATGGCAGTCCATGTTCCAGGAATCCACAACATCCTCATGGACAGCCTAAGTTGCTCTCAGTCTCAGAGCCACGAATGAAAACTACATTAAGAGGTCATTCGAAAGGTGAGGTCAGCCTGAACTGGACCTCTTTGCATCCCCACTCAATGCCAAACTGCTCAATTTCTGCTCGCTAGATACAGAGCCTGGTGTTTTTTTGTGAGACACATTGTCCCTCTCCTGGACAGGGAGGATCCTGTATGCCTTCCCTCCCTTCCCTTTTCTTCTCCTGACTCCTGCTCAAGTTGCAGGCAGAAGGTACCTGAATAATTCTAATAGTGACCTTCTGGCCTCAGCAGATTTGGTTCCCGCTGTTGCAACAGCTGGCATCGGAGCTACCTGTTCCATTGCCCCTGTCCACTCACTTGCTCTCCCCAGGAGCAAAGTTCGCTGGTCCATCCGGCCCTCTGGTCCTTACATCTGCATGCATGGCTCCTGCAGACTTAGCTCTGATGTGTAAAGAGTCTTATCTTATTTTTCACAGGGACAAGGTAGTCCTGTGTACAAACCCTAAGTTTCTTCTGAAGGTAGTGTCTTGAGTTCACATTGAACCAAGACCTCCAACTATCGGTTTACATTCCAGAGTACTGTAACAGAGGGGAGGCCTTATTTAAAGCTACCAACTTTCCGAGACCTAAAACTGAGACGGTCCATCCTGACCATCACCCCTCCCCCCGTGTCACTCCCACAGGCTCCGCCACAGACAGTGCTACACACAATCAATTAAACTTTGCTGCTTGCTCTGGCCATGTCACCCCACAGTAACACCAGTAGCAAACATCCAGATTAAAACAATACATCATTCTGCTGCAGAAAGTTCCAAATCATGATGTACAGAAAGTTCATTAGAAGCAAACCTGTGTTAAATTTTGATCAGAAATTTGAGCTGCATGTATTGCTCCTCCTGACAGTCCCATCCAACCCACTTACACTCACTTCATTTGCTGAGCAAACTTCACTTTAGTGACTCCCACCACCACAGCAGATTGTTTTCACACACTTCCCTACAGCTGATCAGGTTCAAGTAACTTAGTTCATTGCTGCTGGTCTTGTCTCTGTCTGGAGTCCCTTTCAGCTTCTGGCAGGCACGCGTCCACATGCGCTTGTTTGCCCTACTACCCATTCTAATCTAACAGGAAGGAACATGCTTTACTGTTCTCCCACTGACATGCTTGCAGTGCATCATAGGCACAGGGATTGAAGTTACAAACTGCTGTTCAGCCCGAGCTGTCATTCATGGATTAGCAGTCAGCAAAAAAAAAGGGGGGGGCAAAAACTGGGACAAAAGTGACATTTTGCAAAACTTGTGGGGACATTGGGACATGCTGTCTAAAATAGGGACTGTCCTGGGAAAATAGGGACTGTTGGTGGCTTTAGCCTTATTGCATACTCTGGATGTACACAGAATTCTTCATTATTACCTTGCCCGGATCAGTCTCTCTAGAAAGACAGACCAGTTGTTTGTCTCTTTTGCCCAAAGAAAAGTTGGGGCTCCAGTGACGAAACAGACACTGACTAAGTGGCTCATGAATTGTATCACGTTCTGCTATTAGCAGTCCAACATACCCTTACTGGGACCGGTGAAGAGTCACTCCACCAGAGGGATTGCGACATCTTTCGCTTCACTCAGGAATGTTTCCTCAGAGGACCTCTGTGCAGCCGCTACTTGGAGTTCATTGTACACTTTCATTAGGCACTACGGTCTGGACATTGCTTCTAGAAGGAGAGCAGGTTTCGGCCTAGTCATCCTACTAGGACTCCTCTCCTAGATGCCTACAGCTCTGCACAACTGTCCTCCACCCTTCTGACCTGGGTCTCTTCTTTGGTATCACTTGAGACTCAATCCTAATGGTATCACCTGCTGCAAGAGATCCCCCTCGAAGTGAGATAGTACAGTTATGTAAGAATTTACCGTAATAGTAGATCTTCGAGAAGAGCTCTTGCAGCAGGTTGTATTCCCACTCACCTGCCTCCGGGGACTAGTATTCCATTTTTCTTTTTGAGGATAGGAGATCCTCCTCAATTCTCTATCTGTTTTCAGCCTGGTCTCTGATGGGAGAACTGAGGTAGTGCTGGGGGACCTCCCCCTTTATACCACGTCTGACATCAGGGTGGAGCCAATGTCAGGGTGGTCCCCTACCATAGACTGCTAGCTAGAAGTTTTCCATGGGGTCCTAATGCCTGGTGGTTTGATCTGAATGGTATTACCTGCTGCAAGACCCCCTCTCGAAGACCTACTATTATGGTAAGTTCTTACGTAACTGTACTTTCCATAGCCTGTGGTTGACATTAATGTTATCATTTCCTCTATTACCACATCTTTCATTCAACTGTTTGTTACATGGTCCAGGCCATTATCATCCACGCCATTGGATGCTGCTTTGGTGGCGACGCCAGTCTGACCCGCTTGCCCAGTGCCTTTCAAAGAAGCCATCTGTATTCCATCTGTTGGTCCCTCCCTCAGAGCAGTATGATGTCGAAGAGGAATACCATCTTGACCTCATCTTTCCTGAGGAAGAGGATGAGGAGGACGATATCGAAGTGGACTCCTGTGATAGGTCCACTGTCTCTTCCAGGAGTGAGAAATATGTCAAACATCTCCCCATGCCCTCCCCCAGAGGACCCCTGTTTTTTCTATATTATAAGGCAGCTCTCCTTCACTATGGGGTTTCAAATGGAGGAAGAGGATGAAACCAGAAGGAATCTGGTGGACTTCTTGGAGATCCCTAAGTCTTCTCCCAAAGTTATTCCTCCCCTGCTGCCAGCACTTATTGATGCGGCCACTATGATCTTGTGTAGGCCCAACATGGTGCCAGCTATGCTCAGAAAGGCTGAAAAGCTCTACCAAGTACCTCAGGGTTTGCCCTTTTATACTGCCCAGCCTAAAACCGATTCAGTGGTTATCAAGGCAGTTCATGACAGGACTAAGGCCCCTAAGCACGTTAGTTATCTGCTACCTGACCAGAAGTCCAGGAGCCTAAACCTCTGGGTAAAGAGGCCTTTCACCTCAGCCACTCTGGGCTTTAGGATTGTCAGTTATTTTATCCATCTGATTAAGTATTAAAACACACTCTGGAGGAAGGGCAAAGCCGATGCACAGACCCTTCATGAGTGTTCCCAGAGACAGGAACGTATCAAAGTGCTCCAGGCCTCAGAATATGTCAGTAAGCATCTTCTCAGAGCCACCTGTGATATTGCTGATACTACAGCCAGGGCAGCTGCCTCTGGCATTAGCCTTAGAAGGCACTCTTGGCTTAGGGTCTCTGGCTTTGCAACTAATGTCCAAAAAAGGTGTTGAATGCTCCTTTCGTGGGCCACAAACTTTTCAAACCAGACATGCAGAATATTATTAATGACCTGCAGACATCTGGCAGGGCTATTTGGTCTGTCCACTCCCTATACCATACTCAGTCCAGGAGTTAGAGTGAGGCCCTTCTTTCATAAGATCACTTACACATCAGGTTCCGGAACCAAGCTTCAAGGTAAATACAGAGCCTTGCCTGCCCAATCTTCCACCTCTGGTTCCTCTGCCAAACAGCCCAGAGGAGGAGGTGTGGCGCTGGCTGATGGTTCAGCTTCAGCCTGACTCTTTTTGATAGACCCCTTTCCTCTTGCTTCAAGCCAGGTGGTGGTGGTTGGAGTCTGGTTCTCCCTCCATCTGTCCCAGTGAAGAACTATTACAACAGATGATTGGATCTTGCAGATAATTGAACAGGGCCATGTTCTAGAGCTTCTAGAACAGCCTCCAGATGTTCCCCCATTCCTCACCTTTTACCCCACCCAGACCACACAGAGGTGCTCATGGAGGAGGTCATCACCTTGCTGCACGAAAGTGCCATAGAAGCAGTAGCCAGGTGACAAAGGAATAAGGGATTTTATTCCAGGCTCTTCCTGGTTACCAAAAGAACAGGGAACTTGAGGCCTATTCTACACCTCAAAAAGCTAAACCTTTTTATACAGTACAAAAGGTTCAGCAGGTGACAAAGGAACAAGGGGTTTTATTCCAGGCTCTTCCTGGTTACCAAAAGAACAAGAGACTTGAGGCCTATTCTAGACCTCAAGAAGCTAAACCTTTTTATACAGTACAAAAGGTTCTGGCTGGTCACTTTGCATGGCCTTCTTCCTTTGTTCAAGAAGGAGGAGTGGCTGTACTCCCTTGATATGCAGGATGCCTATCTGCATGTCCTGGTTTGCCCTACTCACAGATGATACCTGCTATTCCTGTTCAGGGAAAGCATTACCAGTTCAGGGTATTGCACTTTGGCTTATCCTCTGTGCCTTGGGTCTTTACCAAGTGTTTTGCAGTTGTGGCAGCATCCCTTCGATATGAAGGCCTCTGTGTCTCCCTGTACTTGGACGACTAGTTATGGAAAGCCCAGTCCAGGAAGCTCCTGTTATTGACTCTAGAACACACCTTGCAGCTATTCCAGTCCTTGGACATCACTGTCAATCAACTCAAGTCTGTGCTGACCCCTTCCCAGCAAATGCAGTACATAGGGGCAGTCCGGGACTCTACTCAGGGCAAGGTCTTCTTTCCCCAAGACAAGCCTGGCTGCCTGATTGCCCAGGCCTGGAAGTGGCTCAGAGCTGGCATGTCCCAGCCAGGGCATTCCTCAGGCTACTAGGACTCATGGCCATGACCATTGTCATGGTCCCTCTGGCTAGATCGCACATGAGAATTCTACAGTGGATCCTCATGGTCCACTGGGATCAGCACTCACACAATCTACATCATCTGGTCCTTGTCCCCTCACCAGTATGAAAAGTGCTTCACTAGTGGATGGACCCAGCCAATCTCTTAAAGGGGGTCACTTTTCTTATCCCCACTCCTCCCCAAATCCTCACCATGGATGCTTTGGATCAGGGTTAGGGAACCCATCTAGGTCCTTATCAGACCCAGGGTCTCTGGTTCCACTGGGAGACTCACCTCCACATAAATGTCTTAGAAATGTGGGCAGTTCTGTATGCCTTACAGGCCTTCTGGAACTGTCTCTCTCCAGGCTCTCTGCTGGTAAAGTTGGACAGTCTCAGTGTGGTCTATTATATGAACAAGCATGGAGGGTCCGATTCCTGCTCTATCTGCTGGGAAACAATAGGGTCTGGTACTGGGCTCTAAATAACGGTCTAGAACAGTCAGCCATCCATGTGCCAGGCACCTGAAATGCATTGGCAGACAGTCTCAGCAGCTTACCATCTAGAATGGATGAATGGGAGCTGCTGCCCATAGTTATAGAAGACCTGTTTGACAGGTAGGATCATCCTGTGCTGGACATTTTTGCATCCCCACTCAATGCAAAATTGCCATGTTTCTTCTGGCTCGATCCAGGATCTGGAGTTTTTTGGTGAGATGTGTTGTCCACTTCCTGAAAAGGGAGGTTTCTGTATGTCTTCCCTCCTTTTCCTCTGATTCAGAGGGTACTCATTAAACTAAAACAGAGGGTGCCACCCTAATTCTGGTGGCTCCATTTTGGCCTCAGCAGATATGATTTATATTACTGCAGCAACTGACTGTGGAACCTCCAAATCTTCCATGAGAATAATCTCTTGCAGCAGGTAATACACTTGGGTCATTGCCAGAGGGTGCTGTGGTGCATGGCAGCTCTCTTCTTGCAGTCTTTTGCCAGGGGCTACCAACACATGACATCATCATTCTGCTCCTAATTGAGTGAGCGGTCACTGGTATCCGCAGTTCCTTTCCCCACCGTCTTCAGCTCACACGCAGCAGCTAGTGCATAGAGCAGCAATCATTGATGAGAATCTGAGCTGGAAACAGATTTTCTCCATTTCCTTTCCTTCACTGATGAATGCCCCAAGAATTTACAAGCAAGTCAGCACTATTTCTGTCATGTCGTTGCGGTAGGAAGATCTACCGTTATGACAACCACATTATTTGTGTAAGGTGTCTGGGTTCCACACACAACACCATCTCCTGCATCCACTGCCAGGAACTCAACCAGGCAACCCATCGACGATGGCTACAGGAGATTGAAGCTCACCTCATGGAGCAGAAAGTGTCTCTCTTGGAGAAGGGGGCCCATCCCAAGGAGCCCCCTACTACTCCTTCACATAAGAAGCATAAATGCGATAAGGATAAATCATCCTCATACTCATTGGGCAGACACTCATCGACGGCCACCATCACAGGTGCTCCTCCATCAACGATGCCCTCCAGGAATGCTTCCTCATCTGTGGGGGTTTTCATCATCTCATCAATAGCGTTGTCTGGCACCCTTTCGGCAGTTTCTATGTAACCCTATGTTGGTTCTATCGGCGTCCCATCAACGGGGAATCATTTCCCATCAACGTCTCTTTTTCAGCATTCTCATGCCTCTTCCCTTGCTGCCCCGTCGATCACGGGTCATGCTTACATGGGAAGAACTACTGGTTTTGCAGTTTCCACTGTCCCTCCTCCTTCACAATGATTCTGTCTCATAGTGGTCAGTCAGACAGAGATTGGGACACTGGACTTTGCCACCCGGGGCTAGGCCTGTTTATACCTTGCATCCTATTTCCTCCACAATCCCCCTGGTTTCTCAGAAACTCCCTACTCCACCCCCTACCTCTACCTCATTGGACGTAGCCCCAGTGGTGCAACAGGTTCTACAAGTAATGAGGTACTCTCAACCTCCCACTCCAGGGGGTACTAGTATCCTTTCCCATTCTCCTACCCCTCCACTGAAGTGCTTCCAGGAAGACAGGGAACTATCTCCACCCTGGTCCCCTCTCTCCCTCCTTTGAGGAAGAATATTTTTCAGAAGTGGCAGAGTTTCTGGATGGTTTTCCTGGAGATCTTGAGGATGTTGACCTACAGGACCTGGACTCCCGTCCCCCGTCATTTCTTTCTACTATTTCCTCCTTACACCAGGATGATGCCTCCCACCATGTGGCTGCCTCTCCTCCCGATGACCCATCCTTTCATGAGATTATGGTCCAAATTCAAAAAATCATGGGATTTTCAACTACTGAACATGATAAACAAAGAAAGAATATGACAGATTATCTAGAACTGCCTGAAGAGTCTGTAGCAGTGGTACCCCTACTTATACTAAGTTTCCAAAATGTGGTACTGGTGGGTTGGAACCAACCCTCAGCAGTTCCAGCCATTCCTAGAAAGGTGGATCATCTATATCAGGCTTCTGTCGATCATCCTTTTCTTTCCACTAGCCCCGAAGCAGATTCGGTTGTGATCACAGCAGCTCTCGATTGTTCCAAATGACCAAAACACATGAGCTTATTACCCCCTGATAAGGAGTCCCGCAGGCTTGACTATCTCGGGAAAAAGGTGTTCCAGGTGGGTACCATAAATCTTAGAATTCTAAATTGTATGGGACACATGGTTAAATACCAACATGCCCTCTGGTCCTCTGCTACAGAACTAGTCAATAAACTCCCCCATCTCAGAGGAGGACCAATTATTGGCTACAATTTCCACTGGCAATTCCATCTCTGAACACCTGCTCCGCTCAGGTTATGATGCAGTGGATACTTCAGCCCACATGTCAGCCATGGGGATTACCTTGAGACGCCACGCTTGGCTTTGGGTATCAGGATTTGCACCAGATACACAACATAAAGTGGTAAATGCCCCTTTTAATGGATCTAAACTTTTTGGTTCAGGTACCCAAATACTTCTGGATGACCTCCAGGCTTCAGGGCAGACATTACGTACAGTGCATGGCATGTATCATGCCTCACAGCCATCTTCCCACTACCACTCCCAGTCCTCTTTTCAATAAAAGAGAAACAGTAAACATAGAGGCACCTACAGAGGTGGATTCCTTGGTCATTCCCAGCCTTCTTACAAGTCTGCCACTCCTGCCTCCAAGGGCTTCCACTCCCACCCGATAGGTGGAGCTGGTCAGCCCACTTCCAGTGACCAGCTGAGGCATTGCCCTGGCTTCCTCCACCAGACCTCGGAAGCTGTGGGTGGTTGCTTTTCCCTCCATTTAGAGGCTTGGTAAGCGATAACATCGGGTGAGTGGGTACTTCAGATCATAAGGACAGGGCACACGCTGGAGCTCACTTCAATGCCTCCCACTCATCCCCCCCCACTCTCTCCATTACCCACCCAACCATATTTCTATTCTCCAGGATGAACTTCAGGCACTGCTTCTCAAGAACGCCATCAAGCTAGTCCCTCTGTTGGAGTAGCACCAGGGATTCTACTCCCATTTCTTTTCTGGTACCCAAACGCACTGGAGATCTAAGACTTATGCTAGACAACTGAATCTACACATTCAGTGCAAAAGGTTCTGGATGGTCATCTTAACATCCATCATGCCGATGTTAAAACAAGGGGATAGGTTATGCGCATTAGACATGAAAGATGCCTACCTACATATCCCCATCCACCCCACCCACCAACAGTTCCTTCACTTTTACCTGCTAGGACAACATTATCAATTTTGGGCACTCCTGTTCAGTCTCTCATCCACCCCAAGAGTCTTTACCAAATGCCTAGTGGTAGTGGCAGCAGCCCTGAGATGGGACGGACATTTCGTCTTCCTGTACCTGGACGATTGGCTTATAAAAGCAGACTCTGAAACCTCTCTGCTTTTGTCCCTTCAAGCGACTCTCACTCTGTTCTGGTCCCAAGGGATTACAGTCAACTGGCCCAAGTCCAATCCAACCCCTACCCAGTCGCTCCAGTATATCAGGGCGATTTTGGATACTGCCTCCACCAGGGCTTACCTCCCTGCTGACAGAAAAACAGACTTCTGTTTCTGGCCTCCTAGATGCAAACTCAACAATTTATCAGAGCTGGATGTCTCTTATGCCTTCTGGGGCATATGACCGCAGTCATCCCCATGGTGGCCTTTCCCCATCTACATATGTGACCAGTCCAATGGACTCTTCACAATCAGTGGTGGCAAAAGACAGGAGATTTTGAAGACAAAATCAGAGTCACTCCCACTCTTAGCTCGGCACTGAGTTGGTGGACCTAGTGTGCCAACCTATCTTAAGGCATGCCCTTCCACTCCCCTGTTCCCCAGCAGACATTGAACATGGATACTTCCCTCAATGGCTGGGGAGCACCGCTGGGTCCCTACAGGACACGGGGCAGGTAGCCCCACTTTTCCATTTCTCCCCATATAAATCTACTGGAAATGAGAGCTGTCCTCCACCCTTCAGGCTTTTCATCCCCATCTCTCCCCGGGGCCTCTACTGATCCAAATAGACGACACCTCAGTGGTGTACTACCTGAACAAACAAGGAGGTACCAAGTCCCGCACTTTGTCGTTAATAGCCGTCCATCTTCCAGGACACCACAATACCCTGACCGATGTTCTCAGTTGTCAGTCCACCACGCATGAATGGACACTTCATCACAAAGTTCTTCAGATGATCTTTCAGTTATGGGAGACCCTGCACCTCAAACTTTTTGCCTCCCTCATCAATCACCAACTCTCCAGATACTATTCCATTATCCGGAACAGAAAGGGACTGTCTATATATGCCTGTCCCAACCATGGACGGGACTCTTCTTATATGTTTTGCCCCTTATCCTACTCCTGCAATGGACTCTACTGAAACTACAACTCAAACCTGCCACCATGATCCTCATAGCCCCTCTGTGGCCTCGGCAGGTGTAGTTTCCCCTACTTCAGCAGTTCTCAGTAGCGGACCCC
Source organism: Neoceratodus forsteri (assembly GCA_016271365.2). Lineage (NCBI taxonomy): Eukaryota > Metazoa > Chordata > Ceratodontiformes > Ceratodontidae > Neoceratodus > Neoceratodus forsteri. The sequence goes on along the minus strand of CM057455.1, from coordinate 413,550,956 downwards.
ATTCCGCTGCCAATCAGGTCAGAACTGCTGACTCAGGATCAAGGAACCCTTCTTCACCCCAGCCTGAAGTCACTACACCTTCACACTTGTTTCCTGAGGATGCTTTCATGGCCTGTCTTCAAATCTTCTCTCTGGTAGCCAATATTCTATTGGCTTCATGCAAACCATCTTCCAGGGAAACATATAATGCCAAATGGAAACGCTTCTTCATATGGGCTGCTTCCCGGTCACTGGACCCTTATTCATGTCCACTGACTAAAGAATTAGACTACCTGGCCTCGCTTTCTGGGACAGGTTTGAGCTACTTCTCTAGTAAAGCTCATTTGGCCTTTATCTCACCTTCCATGAGCCCTTAGAAGGGAGACTACTGTATCAAAATCATCTTGCCAAAATGTTCTAAAGAGGAATGTTACACATCAAACCTCCCATTAGACAACCCACCCCTCCGTGGGATTTGAATTTCCTTTTGGAAGAACTGACCCTTGAGCCTTTCGGACAGGTGCCACTTGCAACCTCCACTTTCTTTCTTGGAAGACAGTATTTTTAGTTGCTGTCACTTCCATTCACAAAGACAGGGTGGCTCTTCAAGCCAATCCTTCCTTTTTATCTAAGGTGGTCTCGGGACACACCTAAACCACTTCACAGAGTAACCAGTTTACTAGACTGAGCATTCTAATTGGGAGAATACCTGCTACACACTTTAGATGTCCATTGTATATTGAGATACTATATAAATCGTACCAATTCTGTTAGAAAGACTTCTCAGCTTTTTGTTACCATCATCTCAACCAGGGAAGATTTCCTGGTCACTAAACAGACCCTCTACCATTGGCTTGCACATTGTATAACCTTTTGCTATAAGAAATATATCAAGCCATTGCCAGGACCTGTCCAAGCCCATTCTATCAGAGCCATGGCCACTACAGCAGCCTGCTTCAAAGGGGCTTCTATCAAAGATATCTGCAATGCAGCCACATGGTCCACAATACATACTTTCACGAAGCATTACAACTTAGATGTTGCTTAGCGCCATAGGACAGCCTTTGTCTGAGCTGTCCTACAAGGCCTTCTGTCACAATTACCACTCTTTCTGGGTTTACTGCTTGGGAGTCATCCCAAGTATATTACCTGCTGCAAAAGATTATCCTCGTGGAAGATAGTACAGTTGTGTACTTACTGTGACGGTGGATCTTTGAGGGGTATCTCTTGCAGCAGGTACGATCCCTCCCTCCATCCCCCTCCTTTTCTAAGAGAACAACTTCTGATTCAAACACATGTGGGAAGGTATACCTATGGTGCCTCGGATCTCCCTTGGTCCTCGCTTAGCGAGCTGAATTCTGTGGGGAACTGAGCATACCATAGGCTGCCTACTCTTATATAGGAGCAGACTGATGATGTCATGTGTTGGTAACTCCCGGCAAAAGACTGCTAGAAGAGAGCTGCCATGCACCACAGCACCCTTTGGTGATGACCCAAGTGTATTGCCTGCTGCAAGTGATACACCACGAAGATCTACTGTTATGGTAAGTATGCAACTGTACTTTCCCCTGCCGTTCTGCTGGAACCTGTTGACACAGGCTCAGGGAACCCTGGTCCATTCAGATCTCAAGTTCCTCCACCTGCATGCTTGACTTCTGAGGGCATAACCAGTGCTCCATTTGGGGTGTCTTAGAAGGTGACCAATGTCCTGGTGGGTGCCAGAAAGCCTTCCACCAGGGCCACTTACTCTATGAAATGGAAACAGTTTGCTATCTAGGCTGATTCTCATTGCTTGGACCTTTTTACCTGTTTGGTGAATCAGTGCACCTTTCAGCCATATCAACCTTTCAAGTGCCCACTGCTGGATGTGGCCTGTACTTTTCTGAGAGGCATTCTCCATTTGAAGCTTCCTGTCCTTAACCTAGTTCCAACTTGGGACCTCAATTTTGTTTTAGAGAAACTGACCCTGCCTACTTTTGAGCCAGCTGTGTCTTGAGAGCTACACTTTCTGTCATGGGAAGTGTTATTTTTAATTGTCATTACTTCTGATCAAAGAATCTTGGCACTACAGGCTCTCATGTGTGAGCAGCCTTATTTGATTTTCGACAAAGACAGAGTATCTTTGCGTTCTAACCCTAAGTTTCTTCCTAAGGTGGTGTCTGAGTTTAACTTAAATCAATCCAGTCACCTGTCTATTTATTATCCAGAGCATGACAATCCAGAGGAAGCTTTGTTCCATACTTTGGATGAGCACAGAGTTTTGCATTTCTATACACAACGCATGGGGACTGCAAGATGATCGCTCAGTTATTTCTTTTGCCCCTGGCAGAGAAGGGAATCTGGTTTCAAAACAGTGCTTGTCTAAATGGTTGGCCAACTTTATTCATTTTTGCTATAGGAAAGGAACTTCCTGGAATAGTTAAGGACCATCCCATCAGGGGTATAGCCACTTCTGTTGCCTGTTTCAGGGGCGTGTCTGCAGTTGAGATTTGCGCTGCTGCCAGTTTGAGTACTGTCCAAACTTTCACCAAGCACTACAGTCTGGACATTGAATCCCAAAGAAGGGTAGGCTTTGGCCTAATGGTGCTTCAGGGCCTTCTTTCTTAGGCCTCTGGCCCCCTGCCACCCAGACTGTCTTTACTCTCAGCACTGCTTGGGACTTGTTCCATAGGTGTGACCTGATGACAGAGGTATCCCCAAAGAAGTTAGAACAGTTACATAATGACTTAACATAGCAGTATATCTTTGGGGGCATCTCTGTCATCAGGTGATGCCATCCCTCTCTCCATCCCCCTTTCGGTCTCTCCCTCTCTCTCTCTCTCAATCTACAGCTCGACTGTCCTGTTGCTTCAGGCCTTCTGCTAGCTGGGCACCTTCTCTCTCTCTCCTCAGTTCTGTGGTCGGACTACTGTCTCTCATGGCCTCTGGCTAGGAAAAGAACTGAGGAGGGAGCAGGGCTGTCTGTACTTATATAGGGTGTGTGACATCAGATCCTGATGTTGGTGTGGACTGTCCCTAGTAGAGTGCTGCAGAAAAAGCTTCCATGGGATGCTGACACCTGGTGGGTAAGTTCCATAGGTGTGACCCAATGACAGAGATTCCCTCAAGGATCTATTATTCTGGTAATTTCTTACATAACTGTTCTTTAACTAGATACCAGACCAACAAGGGAGGCAGTATAGCACAGTGGTTTAAGGCTCTGAGCTGCAAAACTGTGTTTGAATCCCACGCCCCACTTGCATACTGTGTGACTCTGAACAAGTCACTTAACTTCTTTGTGCTCCCAGGTCACACCTGTAAACAAGCTTTCAGCTTAGTGTGTCTCTACTATTTAAAAAAAAATATATGGATGTCTGGTTCTGAAAAGCATATTTCCAGAACACACAAATGAGAGAGTATGTAGGGGGAGTTTATCAGTGGTAGGATGTGAGATAGAGACAGATAGATACTAGGAGCTGGGAGTTTGAGACAAACTAGGGTGCATGGCATGGCAACGAATGTGAGAATGGCAGTAAGTGAAGAGATCTGCCCCAGGTTATGGGTGGAGTGATAGACAGGGAGAGAGAGTGGTAGAGAAGCAGAGATGGATAGAGAAAGAGAAAGAAAGATAGTGAGAGAGAAATAGAAGCTGGGCCATGTCTAATCGGGGGGATGGGTGGGGTTAACAGGGATGAAAAAGGTGGAAGATGAGAACACTGAGTCTAGGGAGTGTAACTAGTTAATGCACTGTATCCACCATATGTAAAGTGGTTCATTTTTGTAAAAACTATATTGACAGTTGTCATGCTCTTGTGGTTTACCCTGTCACACTCACTCTAGAGTCATCCATGTCTGTGACTGACAGGAGACTCATGGATAAGTGAGATGAACTGCTATCCTCTGTATGTGCATACACAGTTGATCACACAGCCACATCCTGCTGCTCCTGTCATCTGACTATATTCCTATGGGAGAAAAAAAGAAGCACATCTTTTATTTTATTTTCTGCAAATGAGAGGAGCCAGATGCTCTCGGAGTGGAGTTGTTGGCTTTACTCAATTATGCAAAGTTTGTGTCCCCAAAAATAGAAACACGAGTCATGATCCACCTCACTGATCATTGTGCTGTCACTGCTGAGCCCACAGCAGCCTGAGCTGCACTGGACCTGACAGTGACACATCTCTGAAATGCTATTCTCATAACAAAATAGGCACCAAACCCTATGGGTATGGGGGTGCTACAGCCCCCCCACCTTTGCCCATGAGAATTCAAAGTACCCCTTTACTTGCAAAAGCTACCTTTTAAAGCATGTGCCTTTTGAACTTCTGTACCCCCACTTTTCCCCATGTTCCAGCAGCCATGTGTAATAACATGTTTGGTTCATGCAGCGTGCACAGCTGTCATCGAGGCACAGGTCAGAAAGCAAAAGAAAAACCAGGAGCAGTTGCAAAATTCACAACAAGAGTTTTATTAGTACTAGCAGTAACATAAAAAAAATTGTTCAGTATAACTATTTATAAGGGCAAAATAAACAGAAGATGCATCTAAGTTTTCCTTCAGTCTCTGTGTCCTTCTTGCAAGCAATTGCAGATTTTTCTTATAAGACCTTGCAACCCCCATTCTTAACAGGCATCATGTTTTTTCAAAAATGTCCTTGTATATTTCAGGCAGGTGCAGGTAGAAACACAATGTCCCAGAAGTGAGGTCCCTTTTCCACAACTTTTGCAAAAGGCTTAAAAATTGCACTCAGGTAACGTCTTGAGTTTCCAATAGTTGTGTGTAATCATCTCAAACTAAAATTATATACATTTCAAAAATTAACAGAATATAATTTCTAAACAAAAAGATCCCAATATCAGTTGCATTTCCACATAATGATTTGCATATATTTTTATACCAGCAGATATGCAAGGGAGGAAAAAACAAACAGAAAGGGAAGACTGAGAGATAGTGAGAGGCAAACAAAGGGAAGGTTCGAGATAGGTCTGTAGTTAGCCAGGGAGTCGGGGTCCAAGGATGCCTTTTTCAACACTGGTGTCACCACCGCTTCCTTCAGGGAGTGGGGATATTCACCAGTGTCTAGGGAACACCAGACTATCCTGGCAAGAACCGGGAGGATAACCTCTCCACAGTCCATGATCAGGCCTGTGGGGCCTGGGTCTAAACTACAGCTAGTGGCGCGCATACTCTGGACAATCCTCACAACATCCTCGATTTCCGGCCTTATGAAGGTACTCCAGGTAAATGGTGTGCTAGTGACCATAGGCTGGGCCCCCGCAACTCCCATGGAGGGGGCGGCACAAATCTTAGCTCTGATGTCGGCCACCTTATCTGCAAAGAATCGAGCAAGCTCCACACACTGCATCTGTGAAAAGGCACGACGAACCTGCAGACAGGCTGGGTTACACAGCCTGTCTACGGATTCGAAAAGCTGAGCGGTCGGGTTCTGAGCAGCAGCAATCTCTCCGACAGGAACTCTGCCTTCTTATGAGTGATTGCTGACTGATAGAGTTTATAATGCTCTAGGAGTCTAAGATGGTCGGTATCTAAGCCAGACTTCTGCCAACATCTCAACCTCGCAACCTACTCTCTTGAACTCCCTCAGATCCTGATCAAACCAAGGGATCCGGGAGAAGGGAGAGAGGCCGCACACGGGTGGGAGCAATTGAATCCAAAGCAGAGGTGACAGCCTTATTATAGGCTAGCACCATCGCTTTGGGATCTAAGCTCAACCCAGGAAATTATGATAGGTCAAGAATCTCAGATAGACTAGTGGGAGTAACATCCTATAAAGGGCCGTACTTGACCATCTCCACATCCTTGTACTCATTATGTGAGTGACTGTCATGATCCTCATTGAGATATATATGTACTGTACATATTGTAGAGGTTAGTTTAACTTTCTCTTAGCCAAGCTTTAACATGTGAATTCTCTGTATATTATTGTGTTATAAATAACATTTTCTTTTCTTCTGTGTGCATAATTGTCTCATAAGTATGTGATGTAATTGCTGTGCATCAACTTGAACCTTGACCTTATCAGGTCCATCTTGTAAATGAGCCTTGCTCAATGATGATCGCCTGAATAAATAAAGATTTGATTGATTGATTGATTGAAACAGTTGTGAGACTGTCGGGGTGATCAAATCCTTGGTCTCACAAGAAAATTAGGTCACACAATCAGACAGACAAGAAACAGAAAAAGAAAGAACAGAACAGATCCCTGCCTTCAAACTCTCCATAATGACTGGGACAGGGTCCTATTCAACCCTGTCACATATATCCTTCCCAAGAGAAAACCTGTTTTATCAAACAGGTTTCCAAAACTTTCTATTAATTCTCTAATATTAACTTCTAACTTTCAGAAATTAAGGACATGTGCAGTATACTTTTTTCTATAACAGTATAGCAAACAATAAAGTTTTAACTCATACATTTGTTTTTCAACCTTCAGAACCCTTAATTCCTGATCCATATCTTGACAGAAAATCAGCATTGCTATTCTCTTTACCAGATTTATGAATCACATTGAATTTAAATGGTTGTAGTGCCAGGTACCACCTTGTGATTCTGGAATTTGTATATTTTATTAAGTTAAGCCAACAGAGAGGAGTGTGATCTGTTATAAGTACAAAGTCATTTCCTAGCAAATACAACTTAAGGGACCCCATGGCCCACTTTGCTGCTAAACATTCCTTTTCAATGGTGGAGTACCTTTTCTCTCTGTCATGCAACTTCCTATTTATGTACAGAGTAAGATGTTCTGTCCCATCTATATTTTGACTTGGGACTGCACCTAGGCTTACCTCTGATGCATCTGTTTATAACAAAAATGGTTTCTCAAAGTCTGGGCTTCTTAAAACAGGGTCTGAACATAATGCAACCTTAATGGCTTGAAAAGCTTCATCACACTCTGGGATCCATTTCACATTATTTGAGAACAGTTTCTTCGTGAGCTCAGTGAGGGGAGTAGCTAACTCAGCAAACTTGGGAACAAATCTGCAAATAATAACCAGCCAGCCCTAAAAATGACCTGATGTTTCTTTGTTTTAGGGACAGGGCTGTTAGCCACAGCTTCTATTTTAGAAATTTCTGGCTTAACTTCTCCATTTCCCAACACATAGTCCAAATATCTGGTTTCCTGCATGCCCAATGCACATTTGGTAGAGTTAATAGTCAGACCTGCATTTTTGATAGCTTGGACAACTGCTCGTAAGTGTTCCAGGTGACTTTTCCAGTCTGGACTGTACACCACAACATCATTCAGGTACACAGCACAATAACCAGTATGAGGTGATAAAATTACATCCATGTACTGCTGGAATGTAGCTGGCACACCATGTAAATCAAATGGCATTGTGGTGAACTGATAGAATCCAACAGGAGTGGCAAATGCTGTTGTGTCTCTGGATTCTGCAGCTAAAGGTATTTGTCAGTAACCCTTGGTGAGATCGAGGGTACTGATATACTTTGCACTCTCCAGTCTACATAGAAACATAGAATTTGACGGCAGATAAGGACTGTTTTGCCTACCTAGTCTGCCCATTTCCCCTACCTAATGGATAAGCTGCAGATCCTAGTTAACCAACAGTCTACTTCCTCCTACCCCCACCTAGAATTGCCTTATGTCTGTCCCATGCATTCTTGAATTCCCCCACTATTTATGACTCTACAATCTCCTCTGGAAAGCTGTTCCATGCATCCACAACCCTCTCTGTGAAGAAATACTTCCTCACATTACCTCTGAGCTGTCCCCCCATCTTCAAATTGTGCCCCCTTGTTCTTGCACATCTCTTTTTCTGAAAGATGCTACCCTCTTGGACTTTGTTGATTCCCTTGAGGTATTTGAAAGTTTCTATCATGTCTCCCCCTCTCCCTCCTTTCCTCAAGGTTATACATCTTAAGCTCCTTCAGTCTTTCTTCATATATCTTCCGGTGCAGACCCTGCACCATTTTGGTTGCCCTCCTCTGGACAGCCTCCACCCTGTCTATGTCTTTGCAGAATTGGGGTCTCCAGAACTGTACGCAGTACTCCAGATTTGGTCTTACCAACTGTCTGTACAGAGGGCCAACAACTTCTTGTTTTCTACTGGTGATGCCTCTTCCTATGCATCCCGGTATCCCCCAGCCCTCTTACTGCCTTCTCACATTGCTGGCCCACCTTTAGGTCACCAGATATGACTATCCCCAGGTCCCTTTCCACTTTTGTTGTTGTCAGTATCTCACCCCACATTGTGTAATCTTCCCCTTGGTTTTTGTTTCCCAGCCGCATTATTTTGCACTTCTTTGCATTGAATCCAAGCTGCATACTTCTGACCATTCCTCCAACCTTGCCAAGTCCCTTTTCATCCTTTCCACCCACCATGCGTATCAACCTTGTTGCAGATCTTTGTGTCATCTGTAAAGAGACATACTTTATCTTCCAGTCCTTCTGCAATGTCACTTATAAAGACATTTAAAAAGGATCAGCCCCAATACTGAACCCTGCGGTACCCCACTAGTAACCCTCCTTTCTTCACTGTGGACTCCATTTACTTTTACCCACTGCGTCCTGTTGTCCAGCCAGTGTTTTACCCAGGCTACTATCCTGGGATCCACTCCCAGGCTGGCTAATTTGTTTATTAATCTTTTATGCGGGACTGTGTCAAATGCCTTGCTAAAGCCTAGGTAGGCTAAGTCCACAACCCCTCCCTGGTCTACTACTTTGGTCACCCAGTTAAAGAAATCAATTAGATTTGTCTGACATGACCTTCCCGCTGTGAATCCATGCTGCCTTGAGTCCTGTGCCCCACTGGCTTCTAGATACTCAACCATTCTTTCCTTCAGAAGTGATGCCATCATTTTCCCTACCACTGAGGTCAAACTGACAGGTCTGTAGTTTCCTGCCTCTGTCTTGCTCCCACTTTTGTGAAGGGGAATCACATCTACCCTTCTCCAGTCCTCAGGTACCACACCATCCTCCCCTAATTTATTAAAAAGGGTAGTCAGTGGTGTTACTAGTTCTTCCCTTAGTTCTTTTAGAATTCTGAGGTTAATCCCATCAGGCCCCATTGCTTTATCCACCTTCAGTTTCAAGAGTTCTTTTAGAACCCTTTCTTCTGTGAAAGGACTAATATCAACCCCTCTATATAGAGTGCTTCTATTGACTGGATTAGGTATCTCTCTCTGCTTTACCACTGTAAATACTGAGCAGAAGTATTCTTTCAGTATCCCTACTTTTTCACTGTCCCTTTCTACCCATGCATCCTCTGCTTTATTAAGCCTCACTATCCTTCCCTTGGTCTTTCTTTGCTCCTTAATGTACCTATAAAAGGTTTTATACCCCTTCTTAACTGAGTTGACTATCTTTTCCTTGGTTTGGGCCTTTGCTATTCTGACTGCCTTCCCCACTTCCTTCTGATTTACCTGGTACAGTTCTCTGTCCTTCTCCTTCTGTGTTTCCTTATACTTCCTGAATGCTATCTTTTTCTCACTTACTTTCCCCGCCACTTCTTTTAAGAACCATATTGTTTTTTTCTTTAATTTTGATTTATCTGCTCCACACAAAGGCTTGTTGCCTCTGTGATGGCGGTTTTGGTGTTTCCCCATTGTTGCTCCATCCCACCTTCTTGCCTGTTTGCTAGTGCTTTTCTGAGGCACTCTCCCATTTTGACTAAATCAGCCCTCCTGAAGTCCAGTACCTTCACTTTTGTGTGGCTTGTCTCTACAGCTAAGTTTATCGTGAACCACACTGTCTGATGGTCACTTGTTCCGAGATGGCTACCCACTTCAAGATCAGAGATCCTCTCTCCATCCTCATTTGAGAGTACCAGGTCTTAGATTGCTCCCTTCCGAGTGGGTTCCAAAACTAGCTGTCTGAGGCATGCCCCCTGTAGGGCATCGAGAATGGCCCTGCTCTTGGATGTGTCTGCAGCAAAGGTGCTCCAGTTAACATCTGGCATATTCAGGTTCCCCATCAGCAATATCTCCCCTTTCTCTGCCATCCCAAGGATGCCTTCTATCATTTCCTTGTCCATTTCCTCCCACGAGATGGGGGTCTGTATATAACCCCTGCGTGGATTGTGGAGCCATTTTCTGTCTCCAGGATGACCCACAGTGCCTCCTCTCCTCCTTGTTTTCCCTTTAGTTCTGTTGCTTTTATGTCTTCCCTTACTTAGAGAGCTTCTCCTCCTCCTGTTCTTCCCTCTCTGTCTCTCCTGTAGATTGTGTACCCTGGTATGATGACATCCCAGTTATGGTTCTCTGTGTACCAAATTTCTATGCCTGCCACGATATCCAGGCATCCCTCTTCCATCAAGGCCACAATTTCGGGGAGCTTTTTACCTAGACTATGGGCATTGGTACTCATTACCCTCCATTTTTTATGGCTTTATTTCTTTTTGCCCCATCCCTGTCCTTTGTCTTTTCTCCATTTACCCCTGCCCTCCTCCCTATTGACTGCTCTATCTTGGTGTTTGCCTCTCTGATCACCTTGATTTTTTTGGTGGGACTAGGATTTCCCTTCTTCTTTTCAGTGTCTCCCCCCTTGGCTAGTTTAAATGCTTGCCAATGAAACATTTAAACCTATCGCCTAGGATCCTGGCTTCCCTCCTGGATAGATGCAGACCATCATGCCTGTATAGGCCTGCATCCCTCTGGGTGGAGCCCCAGTCCCCAATGAAGCCAAATCCCTGAGCTCTGCACCAGTTTTTCAACCAGTCATTGAATCTCATGGTGCGGAGAACCCTAGCTTCATCCATGCCATAGACAGGTAGCACTTCCAAGAAATTTGCAGTGGCCTTTCTCTAAAACCCCTCCCCAACTCCACAAACTCCTGTTGCACTGCTCTGATCCCATTCTCAGCCAGTTCATTCATCCCTAGGTAGATAATGACATCCAATTCCCTCCCCCTTGCAGCTGCTCCCACAATACTGAGGATTTGTTTCCTGTCCCTTCAAGCCATGGAATCAGGCAGGCATCTTACCTCCCTTTCCCCTCCCTCCCCCAGTTCTCCCCCCAACAACTGAGTCCCCTACCAGGAGTTGTTTTCTTCCCCTGTGGGGTCCTGTACCACCCTTCTGTGGGTCTCCATTGTGGAGGTTCCCAGCATCCTCCTTGGTCTCCACTGCTGGTACCTCCATAGAGGAACCATTATCCACCAGAGTGGTGAATGAATTGTGGAGAGGCACAACTGGAGGGATGCTCCTCTGTTCCACCACCCTCACTCTGCCTGAGCCTACCGTGGTCCAACCACTTTTCTTTCTTGGCAACCTCTGAGGTAGTGGCAGTGGCCTGGGTGGTCCCTGGGTGGGGGAGCAGGTTTCCCAAATCCTTGCCAGGTCAGCATGGAAATGAACAACCTCCTCCTTCAGACCAGAGAGGTGCCTGCAAATAGGGCAGCAACGCAGTCTCCAGAATGTCTACCGTAAGACTGCTGCTCCACAGCCAGTGCATTGCACCACTCCCCACATGCCTGTGTCCCTTTCTGTTACAGATGCTTTTCTTTTGTTGTTTTTTGTTCTTGTTTTAGTGTGTGCAAGCTTGTGAGTGCCTCTACCCCCTATTCAGTGTGCTGTGCCTTTAAAGATATGGACAGGTGCATGTTGTTAGCAGTTTTGGGGAAGTGATGTCAGAAGCCCTGCTATAAAGGAAGTTATGCACTTGGGGCAGATGGGGTGAGGGGAAGGGTGAGAGGGAGTAAACCTGTGCCATCAAGAAGCAATCAACTACAGCTCTGACCCTCCACCCGAGGGATTGCCTTCCTTCCTTTCAGCCACCTATTTCACAAAGGTTAAGTAACAGGTCTAGTCACAAATTACTGAAAATATCTCCCAGCTACAGTTCCTTCCTGGCAAATTAAAGTTAAAACTAAGAAAAGTCAACCCCAAAAACAGAATCAATACTAGTTAGTTACGCAGGTCCAAAAAGTAATAATTCAGTTCAGTGTAGTCTAGAAAATAACCTCCTTGATTCAAGGAAGCTGTGGCTGCTTTCTCACTCTCTCTGTCTCAGTCTCAGTCTGTCCATCAAATCACCTATTCTGGGCATAGGATAACTGTCAGATTCTGACACTTGATTAAGTTTCCTAAAATCAAAGTAGATTCCAATAACCCCTTCATTTTTGTCTACAATTACCGTTGGAGATGACCAAGCAGTCCTCGACTCTTCTATGATACCCAATTCTTTCACTTTTATGTTTGCTCGCATGCATGTTCAAGAAACATAGTGCCATCATCCGAGTGTTTGTAGGTGTGGCAGCTGTCTTCCAATTCAGTCAGTGTGTTTGCAGGCGCAGCTACAGTTCACCAATGAATGCTGCAGCTGTCTATGACAGCAGCTGAAAATGCAGTGCCATACAGTTGAAGAGCTCCATGGTAGGCAGCGATAAGACAGTGTGTCTCAATACACTCACCCCCACCACGCATATTGCGTGATCATAAGTCCCCACATGCACACAGCATGGCTGATGGGGTGCCAATCGCCCGTGGCTCTACGCGCCCCCAACAGAGTTCAGGTACCATGCAGGAACCCACCCCAATGACAACAGTCATATGGCGATGAGGTGCCAATTCCCACTCGAGCTCCACTGGCCTCCCCAAACAGCCTTCCAGCTGCCATGCTGAGAGCCCACCCCTAGTGTAGCGAGGTCCCGCGTCGTCTAGGAAAAAAAAAACCTGCAAGAAAAAGCCTTCTCTCACTGACTGTCCTGACCCCCCACCAGTGCCCTCTCTGCACCCTGCCTCCCATACCCCTCACACCTATGACACACCTCTGGAGTCCGGCACGACAATCTTTGGTGGACCCGAGAACCGTCTGCACTCTTCAAAGACTGCCGTGAACTGAGGAAATGCCGGTAAGCTGTATAATGGAATAAATAGGGTTTTTTTCAACTTTGATACATATCTCAGGCATTTTTGGGACTTTTTTCACCAAATTTTCAGTGTTGAGTTTTTGGGACCCCATCTCATGAATTTTGTCACTGTCATTTTGTTAATCGGCCCTGAAAGGTGATTTCACAGTCACTGCGAACCACCTTTTGGGACCGATTTATGAAACAACAGTGTCACAGTTCATGAGGTAGGCCTCCAAAAACCCTGTGTTGAAAATTTGGTGAAAAAATTCCCCAAAATGACTATTTAATGAGCATGCACTGCACTGTTCCTACACATGCTCATAAGTCTGCGCATTTTCAATATTTTCACTCCAGATTTTCAACATTGCCATTTTACCACACCTCCTTATGAGCAGTACAGCTGTCATTTTTCACATCTTACCCAAAATGTGTTTCTGCGCATGTAGCGCACAATGGCACAGTCGGTGTGCGAAATCAATGTTTGGGACAGATTAAGAAAATCACAGTGACACTGTTCATGAGCAGAGGTGTTAAAATGGCTATGTTAAAAATCTGGTGAAAAAAGTCCATTAAATGACTGTGTTACGAGCGACCATTGCGCAGTTTCCATGCACCCTCGTAAGTTCATGGATTTCTAATATTTTTAGTCCAGATTTTTACCACTGGCATTTTTCCACACTTCCTTATAAACAGTACAACTGTTATTTTTCACACCATGGCCGAAATGTGTTTTTGCACTTCCAGCGCAGAAATGCATGGTTGCTGTGCGAAATCACTGTTCAGGACAGATTAAGAAAATCACAGTGATACTGTTCATGAGCGGAGGTTCCAAAATGCCTGTGTTGGCAATCTGCTGTAAAAAATCCCCAAACTAATTGCTTTATGGGTGTGCTTTGTGCAGTTTCTATGCACGCTCATGACTTCACCAGTTTTTTTCATATTTTCACTGCAGATTTTCAACATTGCCATTTTTTGTAGCTCCCCATGAACAGTTCAACAGTCGTTTTTCACATCCTGTTCAAAATGTGTTTTTGCATCTGTGGTGCCAAATGGCGTAGTCGCTGTGCAAAATCAGCTTTTGGCTAATGAACTGATATTGCCTCTGTTCATAAGGTGGGGGTCACAAAAAACCCATGTTGAAAATTTGGGGTGAAAATGCCAACGAACGCCTGAGACGTTAGGGTTTCCAATTATAACACCCCAACCCGTAGAGATTGACAGGCATCAGGGGTGTGACTTGGGATTCTCGCCTGTAATGCTCATACCATTCCACACCCTGCAGCTAGTGAGAGGCATTTAGGTGTGCCTTGGACTCTTTGGACACAAAGTTCACCCCATTCTCCTATATAGCACCCATCTCACTGTATTTCCTGATGGAATGGGGTGAGCATAAGGGCCAAAGACCCCAAGGCACACTGTGACACTTGTCGGTGTCTGTAGGGTAGGGTGTGGTGAAATGGCGTGGCTGTTATGCCTGATGACCCAAAGGCACACCCCAATGTCTGTCAGTCTATGCAGGGTGCTGGTGGGGTTGGCTTCAGTTCAATACTTCACTGCCATTCCTATTATGCAGCTCTCTAACTCTTACATTACCAATGCCATTGCCAGCAAGCAAACATTCGGCATTGACAAATGCTTGTTTGCATTTCCTTAACCACGTCAGCTCTTAATCGCTCTGGTAACCTGTATGTCTTTTGTCTAATAGGGTGAGCATTCTTTGGCACTATCACATGCTTTACCCCTTTTGCTCTGCCTGGTACTGTGGTAAAAGTACTGTTAAATGTCTTTAGCACATTATGAATTTTTGCAGTTTGTTCTGAGGTTAAGGAAACATTCACCTTTACAGCATCAGCAGTTTCAGTTTGTGCCAGTCTGTCACAAGCTAGATCAATATCTTCTTTATCAGTTTCTGGTAAATTGCAAAGCAGCTTTTCGCATTTTTTCAACCTATTTCTTGAGGAGGTTAGCATGGTATATCTTAGTAGGATTTTTAATGTCAGGGGCCTCAATCTCATAGTTAACAGTGCCAGTATGTCTAAGCTCTTTATAAGGCCCTTAACACTTCATTTACAGTTTATTTTCTGTTGTGGGTAACATCAGCAAAACTTTTTCATCTGGTTCAAAAACTTTTTTCTTTTACCCCATGGTCATAATATACCTTCTGCTGGTTTTGGGCCTCTTCCTGATTGCTATGGGCAATTTCAACATATTTTGTCAGCTTCATTCTTAGGGCACACATGTAAGACATTATTGATTGTTTCTGAGTGGGTTTATCGTCTCATGTTTCTTTTAACACATCCAGTGGCCCTCTTGGCTGCCTACCATATAGCATTTCAAATGGTGAAAACCCTGTTGATGCCTGTGGCACTTCTCTGCAAGCAAAAAGTATTTAAGGCAAGTACTGGTCCCAATCTTTCCCTTTCCCTTTTACCAACCTTTTTAACATGTGTTTTGGTTTTTGGTTAAAACGCTCAACAAGAACGTCTGTCTGATGGTGATAGGGGGAGGTTCGTATGGCAGTGATACCTAGAAGTCTGTACAGTTCCTTAAGTAATACAGCACCAAAATGACTACCCTGATCAGTAATAATCTCTTTTGGTATGCCCATCCTGTTGAAAATTTTTGCAAGTTCTGCTGTCACTTTTGAAGCTGTGACAGTACGCATTGGAACTGCTTCTGGGTATCGAGCAGCATAGTCACATATTACCAGGATAAATCGTATTACCCTTTTTACGTTTGTCTAAAGGACCAACCACATCCATTGCAATTCTCTCAAAAGGCACATTTATCAAGGGTAGGGGCACCAGGGGCACCTTGTCTTTTCAAGTGACTGGGGCTACTTTCTGACACTCAGCATAAGAATTACTATAGGTAGCAACATCTTCACGAATTCCAGGCTAGTAAATTCTGTACAACAATCTGGTAAGGGTGTGATCCCTCCCTGAGTGACCAGCCATAGGACTATCATGTGTTATCTGCAACAGCTCTGTTCTGAAATTCTGTGTATAACAAATTGTTATGTCTGTTTCTGTGTCTGAGGTTTAACCCAAAGTCTGTACAGTAACCCATTACATTTTTTAAACATTGGTCCACCCTGCTTTGGTTTCACCCCCATGTGCTTAAAATAACCCTGGAGAGAAAAAATGTTAGCTTGTTCTGAAAGAAAATCACAATCAGTTATCAGCTTATTTTCAGCATTTTCATATCTTAACCCCTTATGTCCATCAGCCATTTGTTGCCAGTTTCTTCAGGCATCATCTTTCTTTCCTGGATTTCTAGATCTTGGAGCTGTACTCAAACAAGTCCGAATCAAAGTCACTGAAAGGAAAAGTGTCCCCACCATTTGAGATTTTCTTTGCCTGAGCTTGTTACCACTACTGCTGAAACTGAAGGGTTCAGTTCCTCTGAGATTAACCCAGTAAATCCTGGAAAGTTATTTCCAATAATCACAGGTTCAGGTAACTTAGTTACTACTCCCACTTTCATTTGGTGTGATACACCCTTAATGGTCAGAGTCACTTGGGTGGTGGGATAGTATTGAGTGTCCCCATGGATGCAGATGACACCAGTACTTGGTCATTTTGCAATGTTTTCCCCAGCACTTCAAGATGCACTAGGGTCTGTCTGCTTCCTGAATCAATGAGTCCCTTCACAGTCTTCTCCCCCACCTTCACATCTCTTAAGTACTTGCCCCAATCTGCCAAGGACAAATCTGCTCCAGTGCCACTCTCCTTACTGCAGCAGTTTCTTGCAGTATGGCCTGACTTATTACAGTTATAGCAAATAATGTCTTTGGGCACAGATTTGTTACCCTCACCAGCAGAGCCTTAGGAAGGCATTTTGGTGACCTGGGCAAGAGACTAATTTTGCACCCCCCAGAAAATAGCTGGTGGTCTTGGGGCCGCAAGGCCCCCAGAAGCTCTAGGTGGTTTACATGCTCTGTGGTGAGTTTGGGGGCTTTTCTTGAAGAAAAAACATACTTTTATTATATGTTCCCTACCCCTGATTTCAGGGAAATATTTGCTTCCATAGAATCTGAGGTGTGAGAGTTGAAGATGCTGGCTGGCTGTCATCAGAGTGTGCAGTGCAGCTGCAATTGTTGTGGACACCTGTCTGACCAACAGTTCCATCAAGAGTGGCTCATGGGGACATATACAGGCACTTCAATGGCATAGATGCAGTCCTTGAGTGCTGGACACAAAAACCTCTGAGATGCCCCACCTACAATCACTCATCCTCACACAGGGGGATGTATCCCCCTGAGCCCAGTCACTCAGCTCTAATGGCAGGCTCCACTACCCCTGTAGTGGAATTGTCACCACCTAACAGAAGGAAAAGCCTCCACCCCGACCATCTTTCCTTCAGCCAGACTATCTGCAGCACTCAATACTGCTTGACCACCCTTCCAGACCATAATCAGACTTTGCCCCAACCATACTACATTTGGCTTGAACACTGCCACAACACACTCACCTTAGCCACCTATCTTCCCTGTAGCTGAACCACCACTCTACACCAAGACCAGCGCCCATGCACCTGAACAATCCCTGCAACTAGATCAACCCTACATACCTCTAAACTGTCCCTGATTTTGCATCAAAATTTGCATTTGTCCATCATAAAGGTTGTGTTTTTATGGTAGAGAACAGTGGGGTGGGGGGGGGTAGTTAAAATCACGAAATAATGTAAAACATTAAAGCTGCAGACTTATTCTTCTTCAGAAAATGCAGATGAACACAAGTCCCCCTTTTCTGCTTTCTGAGTGAATAGTGCCAATTTATAACACGTGTCCAAGATTTTGGGTCTTTGTCTCTGATTATTTTAAGTCTTGTCCCTGATTCATGAGGCAAGAAGTTGAGAGGTATGCAGTCCCAAGTCTAGCATCCCTTCAGAGGACCACTCTTTCTGTAGTGGCCTCCTCTAGCCAAACAATATTCTTACTGTATCCAATACACCCCACTGCAGGAACCCCCCATAAGAAAGCACCCCCTGCATGTTCCTCTACCCCCCCCAGTTGGGAGAGGGCCAAGGAGCACTAGATTCACATGATAGAACTACTGCTATGGTGCTGTCCAGGGTCCCACAGTATAACTTCTGGCATACAAAAAAAGCGCTGCTCCTCTGGACCACTCTCTCCCTCTCTCTTTCCCCAACTCAGACTCATATACTCTGTTGGCAACCATGAACATGGCAGGTATTTTTATATGTAATTTATTAGCGCTGCAGAGACTGTCAGATGTCAAGATCCAGAAGTGGCCAACTGACATCCATGATTTAAGTGGCACGCTCAGTCTACGAAGTGTTATAAATTATTAATAAAACTGTCATGTTCATGGATGCAAGCCAAGCAGACCTAGTGAGTCGGGGACACAGATAAAGAGAGGGGGGAGGGGAGCTTTCCTTTTCTTCCAGACATTTTACTGTGGGACCCTGGACAGCACTGTAGCAGCAGTTCTTTGCTGTGGATTTTCTGCTTCCTGGCTCTTCCCTGACTTGTGGAGGGGGGGCTGCTGCAAGAGGTAGCTTGTCTGGTGGGGGGTCCTGCTGTGGGATGGGAATGGGATACATTATCTAGTAGTGTCCCCAAGAAGCAGTGTCTAGGTGGGGCACTCTTAAAAAAAAAAAAAAAAAGGCCCGACAGGGCATGATAGTGTGCTTGAGCTTGAGGACTCCCCCAAGGGCCCATTTGGTTAGCCCTGGTGAGAGACAGTGTAGGGGCCCCATGATGCAATGAGAAGTGTCATTAGGGAAAAAACATTCTGCCTAACCTATATCAGTTTTCAGTATGCCTTGGCAGTGCAGCCCCTCTCCTCTGCCCAGTAAATAACCCCTGCAAAGCACCCCCCAGTACAGCTGAGCCAGCCTAACTGCTCCAGTCAGCATCCCTGCAGCCAGAAAGAGCCCCACTCCAAATCCCCTCATTCCCCTGATTCCCATAAGTTCCCCTCCACAGGCCAAGCCAATCCAGATACATGTAACTGTTCATATGTTATGATCTAAACCATACAGATCCCCTCACATGGCATCCAAGACAACTAGGCAAGGCACTGGCAGGTGAGGCCTCATTTTCTAAGCAAGACAGGTGTGGGTGGCGGGGTGAGAATGGAACAAGGACTCGGCTAGGGAGAATCAGAAGGAGAGGACATGAAAAAAACCAAAAGGGAATGGAATGGGAGTGCAGGAGGGACACGGGTCAAGAGGAATGAAAAGAAAATATAACAACATGGTGGACAGAAGGGATGGTGTGCGTGGCCCATGCCTTGGCAGTCAGGCTAAGGCCGAGGCAACTGCTTCAAAATCTTCACTCCCATCCCAGTCCCAAGTCAAGTGCATGAAGTTCAAGTGAACTACACAGTCACAGCCCACCTGCCAGCAGAGCTGACTCCGAGACAGGCCCGCCCAGGCCCAATAATTCAACGGCAAGGAAAACAGATCTTTGTCTTCTGACTTCCTGAGTGAGACTATCAATCCCCCTGTGCCCCCCCACCCACACTGTGCTCTTACCACATAGATCCCATCTCATCATCTCACAATTTGGATTCGGAAATTAATTTGGAATTATTCATCGTTTAGCCAGGTCTGCTCTTCTGCTTGTCTGCAGTGCCATCACTTTTTACTACAGATACTCTGTCACTGATGAGTGACAACTACTAGTCTTGTCTACATAGACAACAAGAGACAGAGTACTTAGTGGGGTGTGCATTCTGCTTATGCTTACAAGTGATGAAAAAAAATATAAGACAAGGATCTCTTCTGTCTTCTCTGTCTCTCATGACTCATCTCTCCTCTCTGACTCTCTCGCTTTTTTTAGTTTCTGTAACTGTCTACTACTCTACACTAGTACGCTCAACAACTTGCTCCACACTCTCCCTGTCTACAGCACAAACCACCTCTCACTCAGTGCCAAATGCCCTTCCCGTACCTTTTATACTAATGGGCGGCACGCTGGCCTATTCACAATTCCTCTTTCTCAGCAACACCACTGCACTGCACTGCACAACATGATTATTATTTACTACAGTAGACTGTGCAACCATGTGACCCCTCCCCCCACTTGCTGGTCCTTGGTCCGCAGTTGCACCCCTGCTGACAGTCATTTGTAATTACAGAACCAAAATAAAAAAAAAAAGATTTAAAGCGGCAATGCAAGTCAATCAGAACATGAGCTTCAGTGGAAAAATGTGCCCCTTGGGGCTTGTGCCTGGGGCAGAAGCACCACCCGCCCCACCCTTCCTATGGTACTGCTCACTAGAGTTCTTATCAGACTTGGAGTTTAAATGGGAAAAAGAGTGCCTTACTGGTGCTTTTCTGTTACCTCGCTGCTGTGGTGTCTGTCTGGCCATTTAGTAGTTCTTGACCAAAGAAACAGCATTTTCCCCACTTTCTGGTCAGTGTTCCTTTACCCAAAACTGCACATCTGTAGGCAGGATGTTGATGAATTGCTGCATTGCAAATGTGTCAATGATCTTTAGGACTATTTTGCCCTCTAGTTGAAGCCATTTTATCAGGAGTGCTCTGAGTCGGGTGACAGCTTCTCGAGGATTGTCGTCTGAGTTGTACTTCAGAGATCAAAATCTCTGCCTGTAGGTCTCTCCTGAGATGTCATAACTTTCAGGATTTCACTTTTCACCAGGTCATAATTTTCTGACTGTGCAATGTCCATATGGCTATAGACAAGTTGGGCTTTCCCTGTCAGGTAGGGTACCAGTCTGATTGGCCGTTGGCAGGCTGTGGCAACTCTTTCAAAAGTTGACAGGTATGCCTCAATATCATCCGAAGGACACAGCTTTGTAAGTTTAATGGCTTTTAAGTTGCTTGTGCTTTGTTGCTTGTCTGGATCTGTGCCAGATCCTCTGCCTTTGATAACTTGCAAGTCATCCAGCTATTGCTGCGTCTATTGTTGCATCTCTTCTCTCATCTGCTGCTCCTGTTGTTGCATTTCTTCTTTTCGCTGTGCTTCTAAACATTGAAGCTCTTTTCTTCTTTGCTTCTCTGTCTGTTTTTGTTGTATAGCCCACCATTTGAAAAAGTCCATCAGGCTTTCAGGTTCTGTCACCACCTGTTATTTTTCCATAACTTGTGCTGGCTGTACAGTCTCAGCTTGGACTTCTGTCTTTGCTAGTTTGTCTGCCATTTTCCTGGTAATCACTCCTGGACTTGCTGCTGCAGAATCCATACCTTTCTGCTATGCTTCCCTGGTACTAGGTCCAGTACCCATGCACAAAACTCCTGGCTTAGAGTATGCACGGCGTAAATTGCACTTAGGCTGACGCCATCTGTCATCAAGGCACAGGTCAGGAGGCATAGGGAAAACCAGGAGCAGTTGTAAAATTCGCAACAAGAGTTTTATTAGTACTAGCAGTAACATATAAAAATTAAATTGTTCAGTATAACTATTTATAGAGGCAAAATAAACAGAAGATGCATCTGAGTTTTCCTTCAATCTCTATGTCCCTCTTGCAAGCAATTGCAGCTTTTTCTTATAAGTCCTTGCAACCCCCCCCTTCTTAACAGGCATCCTGTTTTTTTTCCTAAGGTGTCCTTGTATATTTCTGGCAGGTACAGGGAGGAACACAATGTCCCAGAACTGAGGCTCCTTTTCCACAGGCTTTGAAAAAGGCTTAAAAAAGTGCACTCAGGTAACCTCTTGAGTTTCCAATAGCTTTTTGCAATCATCTCAAACTATAATTATATACATTTAAAAAATGAACACTATATAATTTCTAAACAAAGGGATCTCAATATCAGTTACATTTCTACATAATGATTTGCATATATGCAGTATTTTATACCAGCAGATATGCAAGGGAGGAAAAAACAGAACAGCAAGGGAAGACTGAGAGACAGCAAGAAGCAAAAGAAGTGCGAGACTGTCAAGGTGATCAAATCCTTGGTCTCACAAGAAAATTTAGTTGCACAACCAGACAGACAAGAAACAGGAAAGGAAAGAACAGAACAGATCCCTGCATTCAAACTCTCCATAACAAGTGGGACAGGGTCCTATTCAACCCTATTACAACAACCAAACATAAAAACTAAATAAAAAAACTAAAGGTGAGGTCAGGAGGACATTCTGATTTGTAACTAAGTTTAACAGAATATAAAGCATTTTTAGGGCTGTGGGCGGAGCCTACAGCCATTTTGCGAGAGCTCTGTAGCTCTGAAAATGGCTGATCTCACAACAGCTTCCATTGGACATTTGGAAGTATCCTTCCAAAAGCCCAACGGAGCTTAAACCCTCCACTATGATTGGCATACAGAACAACAGCTGCACTATTTCAGCTGTTACGTCTGCATTCCAATATGTGAACTGTGCATGCGCATGACTCGTGCACATGCACAGTTCTGCAGGTGCCGCCATGCTTCAAATGACAAAATGCCATTTAGTAATTTCTGTGCCTCCCTTCCCAAATCATTCCTGACATCTCGTGACACACTGGGAGGCCACCCCAGTGTACATAGAAACATAGACTTTGATGGCAGATAAGGACTGCTTGGCCCATCTAGTCTGCCCATTTCCCTACCTACAGGATAGGCCGCAGGTCCTAGTTAACCAACAGCCTATTTCTTCCTACCCCCCACAAGAATTGCCTTATGTCTGTCCCATGCATTCTTGAATTCTCCCACAGTTTTAGACCCCACAACCTCCTCAGGAAGACTGTTCCATATCATCCACTACCCTCTCTGTGAAATAATACTTCCCCACATTGCCCCTGAACCACCCCCCCTTCTATCTTTAAATTGTGTCCCCTTGTTCTTGCATATCTCTTTTTCTGAAAGATGCTACCCTCTTGGACTTTGTTGATTCCACTGAGGTACTTAAAAGTTTCTATCATGTCCCCCCCCGTCTTTCCTCAAGGGTATACATATTAAGCTCCTTTAGTCTCTCCCCATATGGCTTCTGTTGCAGACCCTGCACCATTTTCGTTGCCCTTCTTTGGACTACCTCTATCCTGTCTATGTTCTTGCGGAGATGGGGTCTCCAGAACTGGACGCAGTACTCCAGATGGGGTCTCACCAATTGTCTGTACAGAGGGATAACAACTTCCTGTTTTCTGCTGCTGATGCCTCTCCCTATGCATCCCAGTATACCCCCAGCCCTCCTTACTGCCTTCTCACATTGCTTGCTAACCTTAAGGTCATCTGATATGATCACCCCCAGGTCCCTTTCCTTTTTTGTTGTTGTTTCTACATATTTTGTTTTTGCTCTGTAACTCCACAGGTTGGCCCCGTGGAGTTGGTCAGGTACCGCCCTTGGTGTGACGTGGTCCCTAATGACCTGATGGTGGTTACTGACCTCTCGTTGTTGGACGAGCTTTGCACTGATCCCGAGCAGTTGGTAGTAGCCTATAATGGGGCCATAACAACAGCCCTCAATCTGATTGCACCAGTCCATGTTTGCCCCATCTCACGTTGCCCTGGAGCCCCATGGTCTTATGGGGCCCTAAGGGAGTTCTGGAGGTTGGGGCATAGGTTAGAGCATCATTGGAGGAAGTCTGCCACTGATGCCGACCACCATATTTTGCTAGAGCACTATGCACTCTACCAAACAGTAATTTCCCATAAGAAGGCAGTATTCTTGTACAGGGAAATTTCTGTCACACAGAATCGACCGGCTCAACTCTTCAGAACTGTTGACAGACTGTGCAACCCAGTCTGTCGGCAGCTCCATCGAGTTTTTACACAAACTGATTGGGATGAGATCACTCGCTTCTTTGTGAATAAGGTTGAAGACATCAGGAGAGCATGCCACCAACTTCACTGTAAGGGAGTTGCTGTTGCTCGGTGCCCTGTCTCAGAACCTGGAGCTTTCTGGAGTATCTTTGGACTGCCAGATGTCATAGACACTATAAGGATTGCCCAACAGATGCGTCCCACAGATGTGCTACAGATGTGCTGTAGTTTAGACCCAGGCCCTACTTCCCTGATTTTGGGTTGTAGTGAGATCATTGGCCCGGTCTTAGCTCGGATTGTCCGGTGCTCTTTAGATACAGGAGTATTTCCTAGCTCCTTGAAGGAGGGGGTGGTGACCCCCCCTTCTGAAAAAAGCTTCCTTAGACCCAGAGAACCTAGCAAACTACAGACCTATCTCTAACCTCCCTTTTGTGGGGAAGGTTATTGAGAAAGTTGTGGCTGCTCAATTGAATAACCATTTAACCATCCATAGTTTATACGAACCTCTCCAATCTGGTTTTGGTAAGAGGCATAGTACTGAGACTGCTCCGGTTCGGGTGCTCAATGATCTCCTGATGGCGAGAGATCAGAGACACTGCTCCATCTTGGTTCTCCTAGCTCTGTCATCAGCTTTTGATATTGTGGATCATGCGGTTCTGCTCGAATGCCTGAGGTCCATCTGCGGACTGTCTGGTACAGTCCTCAGATGGTTTTCATCTTTCCTCACAGGGAGAATGCAGAGAGTGGTCTCGGGTTTGTTTTCTTCTGGGGTCTTCTCTCTGCCATGCAGGGTACCTTAGGGCTCGGTGCTGTCCCCCATGTTATTCACAGTATACTTGCTACCCCTCGGAGACATTGTTAGACGGTATGAGCTGAGGTTTCACTGCTATGCTGATGATACCCAGCTCTGTCTGTCTTTTGCACCTGATCAGGTTGATGCTATCTTGGTTCTGTACAACTACCTCACAGAAATCAAAGACTGGATGAATTCCAGTGGTCTAAAGTTGAACCCAGGTAAGACTGAGGTTTTGGTTGTGAACTCAGGTCATAGGGTAGAGGGATTGAGGACTGGGCTTCCTTCCGGTTTAGTCCTGGAGGAAGACCAGATTCTCTCCTCCGAATGAGTGCGTAACTTGGGAGCGGAGCTTGACATTGGCCTGACTCTTCGACATCAGGTATCAGCAGTCATCAAGCTGGCCTTCTTCCATCTTAGGAACATTACCAGGATTAGGCACCTTGTTCCACCCAGTGATCTGCCTGTTTTAGTTCACGACTTTGTGGCATCGCACCTTGATTACTGTAACTCCCTTTATCTAGGGCTTCCTGGGGTTGATATCCACTGCTTGCAGCTAGTGCAGACTGCGGCAGTACATTTGTTGACTGGGATATCAACAAAATCCCATATTACCCCAGTGCTGCACGCTCTGCACTGGCTGCCAATAGAGTGTCGGATCACCTTTATGGTAGGCCTTTTGACCTACAAAGCCTGACATGGTCTGGGTCCTGACTACTTGAAAGAGCTCCTGGTGCCTTACACCCCTCTGCGACAGCTCCATTCGGCTGATGAGCAGTTGCTGGAGATTCCAAGGGTAAACTTGAAGTCGTCTGGTGCTCATGCTTTTGGATTTGCGGCACCTACCCTCTGGAATTCTCTGCCCTGCCAACTCTGGGAGTGCAGGATGGTGGGGTGTTTTAAGCAGGCACTAAAGACCTTCTTATGGGCACAGGCATTTACTGTTTTATCTTGATTTTATATTTTATGTATCTGAATATATGTTTGTATTCTTGCTGTACAGTGCTTTGAAATTATGAAAGGCGCTTTATTAAATAAATGTTATTATTATTATTAAATTAGAAAACGGTCCCTCATCACGATTTTTCCCCCAGTGCCCCCCTGTCCAACTCATGCCCAACATGGGATGCCCAGTCCCCATGTTGGCATTCCATGTGGTACACTGGTAACCCACCCCAGTGTACCAAACTGTTTTGTTTTTGGGCTGAAAAATCAGAAAATGGTCCCTCGTTGTCACGTTGTTTTCCCTGTGAAACTAGAAATGGTCCCTCATCGTCACAGCATTCCCCCTCCTCCCTCCTCACCTTGCCACTGAGCACCCACCTCCCCACACCCCTCCTTACCCCATACTTACCTGCAGAGGTCAGCGCTGTCATCTTCTTTGGACTGGGACACATCTACACTCTTCAAAGCCCAACTGTGAACTTAAGAATTAAAGGTAAGCATGCTACACAGCCATTCAATGAGGTTTTCAACTTGTGCTGATATCTCAGCCATTTTTTTGAATTTGTGCCCCAAATTTTCAACATGGGGTCCTTGGATCCCCACCTCATGAAAGCTTTCACTGTCATTTTGTCACTCAGTCCTGAAAGGTGATTTCATGGTTACTGTGTGGAATCACCTTTTGGAACTGATTCACGAAATGACAGTGCCACTGTTCATGAAGTGGGGTCCCAAAAAGCCTATGTTGCAAATTTGGTGAAACAATTCCTAGAAATGACTGCGTTATGAATGTGTGTTGCGCAGTTTCTCCACACAGTCCTAACGTTGCCAATTTTTCATATTTTCACTCCACATTTTTAACATTGCTATTCTATTTTTGCACACCTCCTTCAAAACAGTGCAGCTGTCATTTTCCACAACCTGCCCAAAACATGTTTTTACACCACCTGTGGCACAGAATAGTGTGTTTGCTCTGCACAATCACCTTTCGGAATAATTGAACAAATTGACACTGCTACTGTTCATGAGCAGGGCTCCAAAAAAGACCATGTAGAAAATCTAATGCAACCCCTCTAAAAAATGGCCAAGTAACACCTAGGCGTTGAATAATTTCTATGCACATGTGTAACTTTCACCATTTGGTAGCTTTTCACAGCCCTATCACCGCTGGCCAGAGTTTGTTTTAAGTGCTGGGGCAGGACTGAGCAAGAGCTATCCATAATTTTCAAATATTTTGGATATGATCAAGTATCCATGAATATGAAGCAGATCCAAAATCATTATTCTGGTGAAATGAATTAAGTCACCTTGATTACTGCACTATCTTAGGCTCCAGGTAGCCTGGCTCGTAGGGTAATGCACTACGTGCACTAAACATTTTAAGGATCACAGAGCATTACTGTGATACAAAATTTTAAGTCTTGCATTCCTAACAATCTCAGCAAATAAGGAAAAAAGAATGTCGAAACTGTCTCCTTCATAATACAATTAATGCTTTGTCTTCCAGACAGCAGCTGCAGCATCGGACCAAAGAACAACATCTTCTGGAAGCTTTCTGGCATCTGTGGCATCCCTGATTATTGTGACACAGCCAGTAGCAGGGATGCAAGGACAGCTACTGACTCAACAGCCTAGTATACAGGCAGTGGATTCCAGTGTAAGCTAAGGCATAATCTTAAGTCACATTATCTGCTAGAAAGATATTGTCTTCCACTGTTTATATTACACAAGCTCCTCTCACAAATGCAAACAAAATATGGGAGAATTTGGGGTGGGGCTAGGACTGATCTAGGATATACCTGACACAACTAGGGACATGCACTTTAATTTCTTAGACACAATTCCAAATTAGCAAGGCCACTTGTTTTCATTTTTCATTGCAAACCCCTGTAAAAAATATTAGAATCTGAGACTGCCTGCACACCAGTAAAAACAAAGAATGTCACCGAATTAGACAGTTTTCTACCAGATCAGTAAACCCACAGAACTTGTATTTTTTTTTTTTTGTAGTCCGGCCTACCCCTCACCGAAAGGAGCTCAGTTCCCTCCCACGCACTGCCCCCTCACCCAGGCTTACTCCTCTGGGTGGGGCCACCAGGTGAGCACCCCTCCCTTGGTCCAGCGAAGCCTGACCTGGCTTACCCCCAGGGTGGGGCTACTGGAGTGGGACCCCCCCTCCAGGTGGACACTGTTGGCAGTGTGGGAACAGGGCATAATGCTTGGGGGCCAGAATTTTTGTGAGTGCAGCAGTACCTGAGGGCAGGGATGTGCAATGACAACCTGCATCCTCCCCGCCCCTCAGCTGATGGCACCAGCACAATGGATTCCCCCAGCCTCCTTCAGAGGTCTGTGGTGTGCCAGGCACTCTACCCCCCTTACACCAGAGAAGGACAGCAGTCTCTAGGATACTCAGTCCTTCTGCCCCAGCCAGCCATCTGACCTCCCGAGTCCATTTCTGAACCTGGGCCATTTGCGTTGCAGACAGATGCCCTTCCTGTGCGTTGGCAGGATGGCTGAAACTTGTATTTTTTCTTGTAATTGCTTCCTGTACTGTTTTCTATTTGCCTTATTTAATGTTCTGCATATTAAGCCTTCTTTTATTCAGATTATTTATACACATACTACTGTAAAAGAATGACCATAGAATACTGGTAACATCTGGAAATTAAACTGACAATCACTGGTGCAATTATCTGAATTTCAAGTCTTGAAAATGGAGTTTCATTACTTTAATCACCGTAAATTAGTGGTCTTGCAAATTGGCATAGAACATGTTTGCCTAAACTGATGCTGCACCAAAGAAAATTGTTTTGTATATGTGTCATCACTTAATTCATCACTTTTTATATGCTGTAAAACATAATGAAATATAATGTCACAGTTTTTCTGATGACATAAATACATATTATTGAAGTTCTGAGGTTAGAATATAGAAAAAGGAAAATGAGTTTGAATAACATGGTAACATTTAAATTATGAAACAAGGTAATCAGCTTTATTAGTTTCATTATGTAAAACATTTTCAAAAAGTCAATGGGTCTTGGGTCTCCCTAATTGAAACCAATACTATTTTCAGATATATACACATTACAATAAACTTAAAAGACATATATTTTGTTATCTTTTCTATCATTTTTAAACATTTAAAAAGTGATGAATTTTATAATCCCAATTCATGCCCCAAGGATATGTGCGTGTCTGCGCGCATGCGCGGTGCCACACTTAGAAATATGAGCACAGTAACATGCAACAGAGTGGATATGTTGGGAAATATGCTGTAGGCACTCCTTCTGTGTGTGTTGAACCAGATGGCAACAGGCCAAGTGCTTCTCAACATGCACTGGAGGATTTTTTATATTTCCCCACAAATGCAGCACCCTGGAGTGTGTTCCTGAATTTAAAACATGCAGTATTAAAATGTTTGGCTTCTAAAATGCCGCACCATGTGTTCATTCTAAATCTCATTTTAAACATTTATTGTTACTGAAGTTACATTATGACACTGTTTGCAAATGTGAATAATTGTTGTGTATGTTGTGTAAATGTAAACTTTGTATTGTAATGTTATATGTCAGGCATGGCTGAAAAAGGGCTGTGCTCAGTTCACTTCCTGGTTAAAAATAAAACAAACAAACAAGGAGTACATACAGGTATGGCAGCTGACCTAGTTCATCTAATCTGAGAGCAATATCTGCATATGTTTAGGTTATGCAGTTTTTGCATTCCTCAGTGAATATATCTACACAGTTGAATCAACCAGGATACAACACAATAACTTGCAGTAAATGACAGAAAATATTGCACGATAAAAATACTGTATTTTCACTGAATTACATTGTTCCCTGTGGTATAATGCAGTATTTTGCAATAATAATGAAAGGTATTGCATTGCGTCCCTGCTGGCGCTGCTGTGAGCTGTATATACATATGATCACAGTGGTGCAGTAGCACCTGTCAGAGTTATTAATAAATGTTTTAACAGCTTATAGCTTAGCAATCGTAGCCTCCAGGACTGTGAATGTGGTGTGCACATTCTCAGTACTGGGGCTAATTGTTTGGCATGTTTTGAATTTACATAATCCCCAAATTAGTTGGTTTTTTTTCAGTCATCTAATGGAAAAACTAAACCTAGTTATAACTGAAAACCTACAGGTTTGTTAGATCTTATGCCAGAAGAGGGCCTTTTTAAGTCATATAGGTGTTTATGCTCCTGATCCCTTCCTGCTCCTGCATCTGACCTCCCCCCCAAGTCCTGTCACTTGGCTTCTCCAGGACTTACCTTGTCTCCATTATCCTCTACCACAAGATTGTGTGTTTGTGGGGGAGGGTGGTGGTGGTGTTTGGTCACCAGTGGGGGCATGTGAGAGGTTTGTCGTCTTTCAGAAGTCGGGGTGGTTTTACACCGAGTGATTCATCCTGGGCCAACAGGAAATACAATGGGTTCAACTGCAAGCTCTGCCTCCACTGAGATGCCCCAGTGCCCTGAATGTGGGACCCCTTCCCTCTATGTGCAGCTAACTTGCTCTGACAGCTGGATACCTCCAGGTGGCAGTCAAGCTGTGAGCCACAGCAACCCCCCTCCATGAGGGAGGACAGCAGTACTGTGGATTGTCAATCCTTCCTCTTCAGCCATCCCCTGGAGCAACCAGCATTTGGTTCTGAACCTGGGTCACTGGTACAACAGGAGGTGAGTCACTCAGCAGCTCAGCCCTCTGTGTTGCTGGGCTAGCAGTATACAGCCTTGTTGTTGATTGAAATACCAGATCACATACTTAATTAGACTCTCTTCTGACAAACCATGTGAATGCCAGCCTTTAGAAAACCATCAGTGGGTGCTTAATCTTACTGCTGGTACCCCTACCCATCCAGAAGTTAGATAAAATAGCAGCAACAGGTGATGACTATGTCCACCGGTACCCCTCCCCCAATTGTTATCTTTAACTAGTGGCCAGTGTTCCATCTCATTGCTGGTATTCAACACTCCCTCCTGTCTTCCTGATTAGTAAGCTTTAGATCCCATGGTGGTTGACTGGCATAGCACTCCCTACATCATGGCTGGTCATTAATCTCAACCTGAAGTAAAAAATATATAATATACCTCTAGCCTTATCCACCATATGGCACCAATGCCACCCCCACACTGCCACCTGTTCACAGTATTACTTTAGTTGGTCCAATGGTGAGCAACCAACAAAGCCCTCCCTTCACCACGTCCGGTCGTCGTCTTCCTTAGTGTTCTCCCACTGACTGATGCCTTTAACAAAAAAAAAGGAAAAAAAAATATCAACCCCCCCACCCTCACCTGCACTCTGGCATCCATGCCACCCCACCACCACCACTTCCAGCATCTATAGTAAGGTCCTACAATGTGGATCCTCCATGTCCCTTGATGGTAAATTGTCAGTGTCCCACCACACTCTCCTCTCTCTGAAATGAATAAAAACTGGCAAAATAGTTCTCTCTCCATAAATGCATGTAAAGCACATGCACCTGGACTTGGAAGAAAGATGTTTTGCAGTTGCTTTCATGTTTGTCTGCCTGGACTTAGAAAAAATGACTTCTTTTTAATTATTTGTTTCTTAGCCACTAGCCAGTTTGGACCATTGTGAGCCCAAATTTTTATGGTGGCTAAGTCGCCTTACTATCTCAAGGCCACTTATGTGGAACCTTTTAAATCTGACCCAAAATGTGGTTTGTGGGATTAACATTTTATTTCCATACTTTCAGCATCATTACTGCATAGTGTTATCTTTGGACAATATATACCACAAGTGCAGAATAGAAAGCTAGATTGATAGATAGACAGACAGACAGATAGATAGATAGATAGATAGATAGATAGATAGATAGATAGATAGATAGATGATAAACAGACTATGGCTAGGAAGATAGATAGATAGATAGATAGATAGATAGATAGATAGATAGATAGATAGATAGATGATATGTGATAAATAGATGATAGATAGATAGATAGATAGATAGATAGATAGATAGATGATATGTGATAAATAGATGATGGATGGATAGATAGATATATAGATAGATAGATAGATAGATAGATAGATAGATAGATAGATAGATAGATAAACAGACAATGGCTAGGAAGATAGATAGATAGATAGATAGATAGATAGATAGATGATAGATAGATAGATAGATAGATAGATGATACAGTAGATGATAGAAAGCTAGATAGAAAGATGACAGTAGATAGAATAATAAAATATATGAAATCAAAATCATATTAGCAGATACAACATGTCTTCTAGTTGTATATAGTATGCATTAAGCATTCTCTTACTTGGCACTGTCAGTTTATTAAAAGGATAACAGTGAAGGTTCACTGCTATATGGAATTCTCAGACTTTTTATATTTCTACTTGGTAAACTATTGAAGTAATAAATTTATTGCACCTTCTCCCCTCTTCCTCAGGGAAACTGTGTTTCTGTAGAAATTTCAGGACTGACACTAACAGTCAGTCTGCTCGATTCAAATAATGTGCCTGTTCAAGGTTTGGGAGGAACAACTACTATTCCCTTCAGTGGCTGCTGGGCCAACTACACTGATCTCACCCTAACGGCAAATGGTAAGACTATTAAATTGTATTCAGAATGACAAAACTTCATAGATAATGGGTTCATCTGAATGTTTTCTTTTGACAATCAGATGAATATATTACTTTTGAAAACTGGAAAGCATGCAAAATAGACAGTACACAATTATGTTCTGAAAATTAATAACCTCACATATTCTAAGATAAAGGTCTTATCATATAGGACAGGGTCGTGCCAAGACTGTCATTTTAGGGAAGGGGGGGAGTTGGGGTATGCAAAGAAATCATGTCAAGACAAACTTTATGTGTGCCATTTTTTTAATTGTGCTGGTTCAATTTCGGGGGGCTCTCACCCCCACCCCAATGCATCCCTGTATCAACATAACAAAATTAATACATAATCACTAAAATATCTGGCTTCATAAAACCACACTTGTTGGTCTTGGTTTCTAGATAGCAGGTGCAAAATCACTGCAGGAAATGGCAGCTTCACAACACCAGCATCCAATGGCCTTGGCATGCAATACTGATGGTCTATAAAGATGTCAATGTTATCATTGTTCCCCAGTTCTTTCTTTTTTTCTGGAATAATGAGTCTTGGCATCGGGAAATTAGATCCCCTTTTTGATCTTGTCTTTGATATAATTGGACTTCAGAGTTTCTTGTTGATATTTTTTTATTTCCATTTTATTATTTTTTATCATAGATAAACCACACCCTCAACCTCAGGTTGCCATCATCAAATACACTCTTACTATTTCTGAAGAGAAGTGGAGAAATGGGAGCCTGAATTGACGTGTACCCAGTGCAAAGCCATTTTATTATGGCTGGACCCCATGCCCTCTGCCTCAAGTGACTTGGGGCAAATCATGATTCTGGTGCCTGTGATCATCATGGGACCTTGATGCCCAACTCCTTTCTGGCAAGGCAGGATAAACTGATTCTTATACAATTAAATCCTCTGATAGGCATCAGATTCAGAGTCACATCTGAGATCCTTGACACAGACCTCCATTGATGCTAGATATACTGTATAATGTTGTCCATTAGGGGGCTGGAGAAGTAAATGAAGGTTTTGATGTTCCACAAATCCATTTCCCATTACAAATTCCAACCTAGAAACATAGAAATTGTCAGCAGATAAGGATGTCTAGGCCCATCCAATCTGCCTGTAGGCTCTATACATTGTATGTGGCTACTGACCCTCTGTGCTCAATGGCTTTTCATCACTCCCTCCCCTCTCCAGCTTCCCTTGTGCCTGTCCCAGGCATTCTTAAACCCCTCCACTGTGCTTGCCCCCACGACCTCCTGTGAGAGACTATTCCAAGCATTGACTACCCTTTCTGTGTAGGAAATACTTCATCACATTACCTCTTAATCTACCCCCTTCCAAACTGATATTGTGCCCTCTTGTTCTAGTACTTTTCTACACTGGAAAAGGTCCCCGACCTGCACCTTGTTTATGCCCTTGAGGTACTTGAAAGTCTCAATCATGTACTCCGCTGTCTCCTCTCCTTCAGTGAGTACATATTGAGGCCCCTTAGTTTCTCCTCATATGTTTTGTGGTACAAGCCCTGCACCATCTTTGTTGCTCTTCTCTGGATAGACTCTACCTTATCTATGTCCTTGTGCAGGTGTGGCCTCCAGAACTGCACACAGTACTCCAGGTGAGGCCTTACCAATAGTCACTAGGTCACTGATGTTGATCCAGAGCCTTGCCTCATGCTCACTGATGTTGACCCAGAGCCTTGCCTCGTGCTCACTGATGTTGACCCAGAGCCTTGCCTCGTGCTCACTGATGTTGACCCAGAGCCTTGCCTCATGCTCACTGATGTTGACCCAGAGCCTTGCCTCATGCTCACTGATGTTGATCCAGAGCCTTGCCTCATGCTCACTGATGTTGACCCAGAGCCTTGCCTCATGCTCACTGATGTTGATCCAGAGCCTTGCCTCATGCTCACTGATGTTGACCCAGAGCCTTGCCTCGTGCTCTCTGATGTTGACCCAGAGCCTTGCCTCGTGCTCACTGATGTTGACCCAGAGCCTTGCCTCATGCTCACTGATGTTGACCCAGAGCCTTGCCTCATGCTCACTGATGTTGACCCAGAGCCTTGCCTCATGCTCACTGATGTTGACCCAGAGCCTTGCCTCATGTCCACTGATACTGCCTTTCTGAAGGTAAGAGATGGAAAGACAAGGGAAATGCATGACATACATAACATAGATACATAGAAACATAGCTTTGACGGCAGATAAGGACCGCTAGGCCCATCTAGTCTGCCCATTTCCCTACCTACAGGATAGGCCGCAGATCCTATTTAACCAACAGTATAAGGATAGAGAGTGTGGACCTTCTCCTTCGTTATTGGATTTATTGAACTTGGAGTCAAAATGGGATGCCAGGCCTCAACAGAAGAGATGAGACTGGGAGGTTGAGAAGTTTGAAATAATGGCTGCTGCATTCACGAGAGTCACACAGTGAACATTTCCTCCCATCTACCTTCCCTCAACCTGAACCTCCTGCTAGGATTAAAAAGAAATAAATGTGTGGTTAATATCCAGATCTGATTCTGTTGGTGTAGGAATTCTCCACTGAACAGCCAGAGTGTATAGATTATAATGTAAGCATCTGTCCAGGGAAATGAGTAAACCTAAATGCTCTTTTGGAGACTCCACATTTTTAGGATTGCTGAAGCAGATTTTGTTGACTGAAAGTTTTCCATTGGTGGAAGCTCCGGATTTGTGATCTAACATTTGGAAGAGACTGGATGTTTCCTACTCTTCTCTGTTGGAGGCTGCGTCATTCTTTCTTGCTGTCCACAAGACCAGGGTGGTGATGTGGGAGAGGCCTGACAGCCTCTTCTCAGCTTCTAAGAAGATTGATTGAAAATTCTTAAACATTTTAGCCCCAATACACAAGACAAAGACTCTAGTGCAATGGAATTCTATAGTATGCAGATTCAGATTTCTTTTTCCTTTGGTATGCATCATGCTGGCAGCTACCAAGGTTACATGATCAATCACCAGGAAGTTCTCCAGAAGAAATGCAATGATAAAATATAAATGATTTGAAGGCTAGCCAGTCAGTGTTGTGGTAGTGCTACTGCCTGCAGCGCTGGTGACCTGGATATAGAAGTGAACCTGGGTTGTGGGGGGCTGGCTGGGGGGAGAAACGTTTCATGTACTGATGAATGCTCCTTTCCTCCAGGAGGGAGGGTACAACATTCCCATTGCTGCGATGCTCCCTCAGTGACCAAAGGCGGGTGGTATGGAGGGAACTATAAAGAAAAGGAGGACATCTACGGCATTGCCAGGCATGTATGTGTGCTTGTGTCATGACACCATTGCGAGAGATGTCCTTAAGTGGAGGACTGGGGCAAAATAGGAGCAAAACCTTCAGCTATGTGAAATTATGTCCCTGCCATGCCCACAGTCACCTCAACCCCTGCCCTGGGCACTCCCTGGCTAGAGAATAAATACTTAAACAATAAACCACAACAGGGTGTGGGTTATGCTGGGATTTACCCATACCTGGTGTGGTTTGGTCACAAGGCTGCAGGCCGAGTGACTAAATCCACGCCAGAAGTGGGTAAATCCCAGCATAACCCACACTCTGTTGTGGTTTATTGCGATTATACAATGGCCTCCTATATTTCTTGTAAGAAAAAAATAAAGAAAAAGGTATTTTGTTTGCAGTTTAAATGTTTTTTTTAAATGTATTCCTATGCCACAAAAAAAATTCTGGTTTAATTAAAGAGCAGGTCCAAAACATCGGGTTCAGGCTTGTTATGAAACAATATGCTCCCCTCACAACTCAGTTTCCTGATTTATTCTTAAACTGAGTAGCAACTGTGACCAGTGTTGTTACTTGACTGTGTCCTGGCTCTGTTTTACTTCTAGGAGCCGGGCAGCATTCTATACACGCTCCTCGGTCAACTAGGCAACACAATTCAACCTGCAGGTCATAGCAGAGCCTTACTGAAAAAACAACTGCAACTTGCGGCTTGCAACCTGCACCTCAGTTTCCAGAAGCAGAACCCAGACCAAAATGGAAAGAGAAAGAAAGAAAGAAAGAAAGAAAGAAAGAAAGAAAGAAAGAAAGAAAGAAAGAAAGAAAGAAAGAAATAAATCACATACCAGAATAAAACTACCACCAAGACTGCACACTGCCAGTGACGCTGGTTACCACAGCGCTGAAGCCCCGTGAGGCTCATTGTCGCCTCTGACCATCATCGTTCAGTTAATCACTTATTTGAAGTCTTTCAGAAATACTGAAGGAGAAACCTGGTTCTTTTTTAAAAATGAGGGCTAAATCTTAGAGAAATCAAGGCAAAAAAGTGGAGTGTGATACTGGGCATGCGCATATACATAGGTGAGTGCCCAGTATCATGGCTCGGCTTTCCGGCTGTCATTTTTATAAGTTTTAGTCCTCATTTTAAATTAAAAAAACAGTTTTCCTACTTTAGCATTCTGGAAGGACTTCAAATATATCACTAGCTGAACGGGGATGGCAGGAGGAAGGTACGAGCCTCTCGGGGATCCAGTGCTGTGGTGATGGTTTAGCAGGGATGCAAAGTGGTGGGTACAAGCTTGTATTTTTGGAGGTCACATTGATTTATAATACATGTGGCTGACTGATACCTTTTGCATTAGTAATGCTAGGATTTACCATGCTAGAAAGCTGCCAGTCAGCCAATCAGCTTCAGGGATTTGAAAGTACCATTGTATAATCCAGAACAATTCTTCCCAGCCTAAGTGCCCCAATGTGGAGGGGAAGCTATGAGGGGAATGCAGGGGCACAAGGTAACTCCCAGGAGAAGCTGGGGTGATGGGGTTGGGGTGCATCAGGAAATCTGAGAGAGGGCCAAGGGCTAGCTGAGTACAGGAGCATAAAACAAATACAGAAAAACTGGAGATGCTCCCTGAAGATCAGGTGGCTTCTTCTGAGGCCTTGTTGTGGGACTTTAAAGAATCAGTCTGTCACAAGTCATCCAGTTGAATTGCAGAGTGCATCATACAGGGTCAGTTATTCAAGTGTAAGGAAAAACGAATCATGTTTCCCTTTAAGAAGATGGGACAGGAAATTCCTTTCCCAGCTGGCAACCCAATGAGTAAATAAGTAAAGTTTTATTTATATATGGTGCCCAATCCCAGAGGATCTGGGAGCCATTACAAATATTTAAAAGCAGGGTTCACAGGCAACATACAATACATTAATTAATTAATTAATTGCTATTTTTTCAACCTACAGTATATTTATTGATTTTTCAATGCAACAGGTATACGTCTAGCCTGTAGGACAGTGCATCATCACATTAAGAAAATACATCACCTGTTAAAGAACAGTATCATTAACAGCCCTAATTTGGTACATCATTAGAGGGTTTCCAACATGAATATATTCACGTAACTAATAATATGCTCTACATAGGCTAATTGCTGCTATGAGTTGGGAAATTCTTTCTGCAAACCACTCTAATAATATTAACATTTCCACCCCTTTTAATAGGTTTCACTTTCCCAACTTACTATATAAGTGAAAAGAAACCAAATAGTCTCTAAGCCCCCCATCCCCCCTCCACACCAATCACTCTACCATAATGAACAGAACACATTAACTTGGTATCAGGTTGTACATTTATATAAAGACCCCATTTACTAAGCCTAATAAAACTATTTAATATGACACAGAAACAATGAACTGTATAACTTATAAAAACAGAGAGTGGGGGGTGCTAGAGAGTCATCTTCCAGGTTGGAAGTTCTCCTTTACAGCTCTCCAACGCGTGGTGCTCAAAATAATTTTTAAACAGTTCATCTGGCAGATTTATTATCTCTTTTTATCAGAAACTAATTTCTCTTGTCTTCTGGAGTGGATTGGTACTTTATTTGAACATGGAATGACAGAAAGTTCAACCTTCGGGGTCAGCAAGAGACCAGAAGCAGCCAGGTACTAGCAAGGCCACAGCAGCCACAGGTGGTAGTGGAGATGGCCCCCAACATGCAGTGGAACTACCATGGAAATTGATGATTGGGTCTATGAAGGCCATGGACTCTAAAATAGAAAATACTCTCCAAAAATTGGAGAAACATGATGCAGCAATCCAACAATTGACTGGGACAGTGGCAGAGTCAGAAAAAAGAACTATATTGACTCTAACGACAGTTGCCACACTAACTAAAGAAGGCACTTAGGAGTTGCATGGAAGCTACAGAGAATTAAATATGTTCGGGAAATATAAGGCTTGTTGGAGTGCCTGAAGGGGCTGAAGGGACATCGCTGTTGGAATTTCTGCTGGACAGGTTTCAGGAAGTACTCACCTTGCCAGAGGGGTTTGGATGGCCGTCTCTGACCAGAGCTTACAGGGTCAACCCAAGGGTTCATTCGACCTCCCCTAATCAACTGTGCACCATCTTAGTGAGGTCATTGGGTTCAGAAATCAGGGATGCCATCATCAGTGCTGCTCAGGCGGTATATCCATTGAACATCAATGATACTGATATAAAATTCTACCCCAACCTGTCTTTTCAGACCAGAGTGAGGAGAAAAGGATTCGATGCTATGCGGCAGCGGTTGAGAATATTTGGGATCATACATTCTTTTCTTTTACCTTCCCATCTTCATGTGGTTTATGGTGGAAAGACATGGCAGCTCAACAATCCTCAAGATGCAGGACGCTGGGCAGAAAAGATAGAACAGAAGTTTGAGAGCCGGAGAGACAGTCCAACTCGCCGAGACTCTGCCTCTGACTCTGACGACTGATCAGTGAGTGAAGAGAGCCTGTTGTCTCAGGTTTGGCTAAATGACTGGACTAATGTGCAGCTGTTTTAAAATGTTATGATTTCTCTTAGTATCGTAAGAGAGCTGATTAACCAATATGTTTGTGGGTATAGTGGGGAAATCGAGGGGACTACAGGGTTAAATCTGTAATTTCTCTAATTTTGGATGCTCATGGCTTGCTTTGGATGCAAGGATCCCACTGTTTTGGAAGTTCCCAGATGATTCCCCCTTCCCCCAATATACAGCTGCTGTTCTGTTAGATCGTTTTTGCCTATTGTTAGTTATAACATAAACAAATAAGGCTTTATGTAAGAGCAAAGTGTTAGTAGGAATGGTATTAATGTGAAATAATACACCAACTTCTGTTTAAATAACACTTTTTACAGGTTATCAAGAATGTTAAATGATTACTGTTTTTGGGTAACAAGGTGAACATTAGTAGGCACCCAGGATGGAACTGTTTGTAGGGGAGTTAGTCTTTATGTTTTATTCTCCCTACCATTTGAAAAGGTTAAATAGCAATCCAAGGATTGCGTATCTCTCCCTTTGTTAACTTCTACCTAAGGACAAACCTATCACCTTTGAAAAGGCTGGCAATGTACTTGAAACTCTTGGGACTTTAAGTCAAGTACTTTTCATGGAATTCCCCATCTCCTTTTGTAAAAGAATATAAGGAATGTGTTGTTCTTGTCTATCATAATTTTACTGCATGGTAGTTTTACTGCCAAACAATGTACCCAATCCCTGTATGAGTAATGTAATTGTTAATGGACTGATTACACAGAAAATTAATAAAATAAAGTTAAAAAGAAAAAGAGAACGTGACCTTTTAAGACTCGACATACCTTCGCGATATCGCTCCATTGCGTCACATTAGACGCACATTTTAAATTCCCCATTTTAGTGCACCACAAATGTTAAAACATAAAGGCAGTTAAGCCTTAACCTAAAATGTTATATGTGCTCCAGAAGAGGCACTACTGTAAAGAAAGAATAATCATTTTGCAAATGTCCAAGTCCATTTAGTCACTCTTCATTATAGTAACTTACTGAGCCCAGTTTGTCAAAAGTTCAGATATTCTCTTCCTCCCCACAGTCAGAGTCCGATTCTTGGGCTGAGTAATCAAGTTTGATCTTCATAACCAATTTGCTTGCATCCATCAGATCCGAAAAATGGTAAGTCTTCGCCCCGTAGGCAATCTTGTGACACGGCAGCATCAGGAGAACACAGTGGACTCCAAGTTGGTGCAGCTTAGCTCAGACCCCATCAAAAGCTTTGTGATGTTGCCTCGCGGCATAGCTTAGATCAGGAAAAACATGAATGGGTATCCCCTGCCTCTTCACTGACCTGCCGGCTGCCACCCCCTCACAGTCCTCTGCCCCAGCTCACTCTTACGGGTCCCCACCCTCTCGCCTGCCTTTCTACCTCAAAAAGATCACTGTGGGTGAGACCCAAGCTCTCCTTGCTGGTCTTTCTCACCACACAGGAGTGGGTCAGGACGGCCTGGAACCAAGACTACTCAGCTTGGGTGCCCCCTTC
Organism: Neoceratodus forsteri; assembly: GCA_016271365.2. Lineage (NCBI taxonomy): Eukaryota > Metazoa > Chordata > Ceratodontiformes > Ceratodontidae > Neoceratodus > Neoceratodus forsteri. Next base: position 413,510,879 of record CM057455.1, on the reverse strand, counting down.
ATCGCCCGTCCCCTTGCCCACATATTCAACGCATCGCTTATCTCAGGGGTCATCCCCGACATATGGAAAGTTGCCAGGTTGTCCCTGTTTTAAAAGTGGTGACCCTAAGGATATAAACAACTATCGCCCTATCGCAATACTATCGACTGCCTGCAAGCTGTTGGAAAAAGCCGTTGCATCACAAATATCCCACTACCTACAGAGATATGGTGTCCTCTCCTCATCTCAACATGGCTTCCGAGAGGCCACAGCACCTCAACGGCACTTGCTGAGGGTCACCACTAGGATCAGGACTGCAATAGATCAGGGCAAGCTGATGGGGGCTATATTTGTTGACCTATCCAAAGCCTTTGACCGGGTGGACCATCCCCTCCTCCTCGCCACACTTCAGACCCTTGGCTTCTCCCTCCGTGCCCTTGACTGGTTCTCGAACTACCTCGGGGGCAGGAAGCAACTAACCTGTTTCAATCGGACCCTCTCACCCCTCTTACCCGTGAACAGTGGGGTACCACAAGGATCTGTCCTTGGACCTATCCTGTTCTCCATGTTCATCAATGAGTTGCCCTCGGTTGCCACAAAAGGGCACCTAACCCTGTATGCTGATGACCTGGTCATCCTAGCCGGTGCCCCTGATGCCGCCAGCTCAACTCGGACTTCTCACATATCAGAGCATGGCTGGATGTCATAAACTCACAGTCAACTTGAGAAAACCAGGCCATGCTATTTGCACTGTGGCCAAAATCTCCTAGCCTACCACGCCCTCAAAATCCATGGGTCCATAACTCCTTGCCGACATTCAACTCAGCTAAGTACCTGGGGTCACCGACCCTCTCTCCTTGACCTCTCTGGACATGTCAGAAACACTTGTAATGCTACTAATGCAAACTCGGCTCAGCTTATAGGGCAAAGACTGCCTCACCCCGCCAGCCAAGTTGGCTATAGCCAAGGGGATATTACTTCCCACCCTCTCATATGGTCTTGTTGCCTTTGCTGCCATCCCATCCTCAAGCCTCGCTAAGTGGGACACCACGTACAACAATATCTGCCGCTTTTCCCTCTCGGCCCCCCGTCTCACACACCGTTGTACACTCTACTCGCGACTGGAATGGCTCCCCCCTGAAAAACATCGGACCTATATCATGGGAAACTTCATTGACAACATTATTCAGTACAGCCACTCCTGCCTCTCTTGCCCTCCCCTTAAACATGCCTCCCCGTCTACCACCTCAGGTCTTACGTGTCCCAGACCCGCCTTGGTCCCCAAGACCCATACCTCTCAGGTGATCGGGCGCTCACCACCCATGCCCTCAGCTGTGGAACTCCCTTCCCTACAAGTTTGTGCATCCCCCTCCCATTCCACCTTCAAAACCTCCCTCTGGAACTTCCTGAAACCTGCTGCACCCTGCCTGTGTGCTACTTAACGCCCAGTCTGACAGCCGTCCCTCCCACAATGGTACCCCAGCTAGGCTCTTTCTGCCCCGCCACCTTGGTGAGGCACCTTACCTGAGGTTATGCTATGTATTGTCTATTATCAACCTAGGAGGTGACCTATACCTTTGCTGCCCGTAGGCCTGTATGTACCCTATGATATATGACCCACTAGCGTCGCATATATGCTTATCTCTATACTATGTACTACTGCTTTAATAACCATTGTTGTTTCACTCCTGTGTTGGAGCATGTCACTCCAGGTTTGTACTGTGACTATGTATTTCTCTCATGTATACCTTGTAACTATGTATTTCTATCATGTATACCTTGTAACTCTCCCGGGTCGCACCTGAAAATAGGCACCAGCTGTCTAGTGTGCTTACCCGGTTACCAAAAGCAAATAAATAAATAAATTAAGCGGGACCTTGTTTGCGTGCCTTGAGTAAGACATAGTCCCTCTCTTTTACCGAACTCAAGACAACAGGACTGCTCTTGCAGATGGGTGAGCGGAGTTCACGTGGAGTTGGGTCCCTCTGGTGTTCACTCTATAGGCCCAAAACATGGTTATTGGGAAGTCAAGATGCAGAAAACTGGGCAATCATTGTTCAACAAAGCTGTCCAGGGACTCTCCCTCTGATTCTTCCAGTAGGCCCAGGATTCTAATATGGGACACCTATGCCCCATTTTCCAGCATTTCCTTAACAGAGTGTTCTCTTTTATAAGGCCAGTCATTGCCGATAGCCCTTTTCCTCCATCTTGTTGGCTCTTTGAGCAGAGTCATCTTCCATTTGGAGTTTTGTTTCAATGGCTAGAATCCTGGAGGTAAACTCATCCATCCTTTTATCAATTGCTTGAATTGCTTTCAGCAATGCAGCATTGGATGGCTGATTTAGGTTGCTGTTGGGAGGTTCCTTTTCTTTCTCTGGGCCTGCATGAGATTCTTTCTGCCTGGCCTCATCTCCTCCCATTGTGGTTTTAGTGTGACCCATTTTCCAAACTTGCCAAATTTTATATTCTTGTAATTCTCAGAGTGCCAGCAATCTAATAAAAGTATTTTGGAGCAATAATAAATCACTTTTAGCTATGTTTTTTGCCAAGTAAAATTGAATTAGTGCAGAGCTGAAGGAGAGTGCTGCTTTCCAGCTCGGCTGCTAGCCACACCCCATAAATTAATTAATTATTCAATAATATCAAAATCAGCTAAAACCTTTTGAGAATGCTTTCATAAAAAGATGGGTCTTCAGGCCCCTTTTAAATGCCTCCCCCGATAGGGCCTCCCTCAAAGATTTTGGCAGTCAGTTCCAGAGGGCCAGGATGGCCAGCTCAAAGGAGCAGTCTCCCGAGGGTTTCAGCCTGGCCCTATCAACTGCCAGGAGGCCCTTGGTGGAGGAGCAGCGGGAATGTACTGGGATAGCTGGAGTAAGGAGATCAGGCAGTAAAAGGAGTAAGACCATCAGGAAATGGAGGGTAATGAGTACCAATGCCCATAGTCTGGGTAACAAGCGCCCTGAACTGGTGGCCTTGATGGAAGAGGGATACCTCGACATAGTAGCAGTAACAGAAACATGGCACACAGAGAACCATGACTGGGATGTTAACATACCTGGATACATAACCTACAAGAGAGACAGGGAGGGGAGAAGAGGAGGAGGAGTAGCTCTCTATGTAAAGGAAGGGATAAAAGCAACTGAACAAAAGAGTAAACAGGGAGGAGAGGGGGCACTGTGGGTCACCTTAGAGACTGGAAATGGCACTACAATCCGCACAGGGGTTGTGTACAGACTCCCATGTCAGGGGGAGGGAATGGACAAGGATATGATAGAAGGCATTCTTAGGATGTCAGAGAAGGGGGAGATACTGTTGATGGGAGACCTGAATATGCCAGATGTTAATTGGAGCACATTTGCTGCAGGCACATCCAAGAGCAGAGCCATTCTCAATGCCCTACAGGTGGCATGCTTCAGACAGTTCGTTTCAGAACCCACTCATGAGGCAGCAATCTTGGACCTCGTACTCTCAAATGGGGACAGTGAGAGGATCTTAGATCTAGAAGTGGGTTGCCATCTGGGCACAAGTGACCATCAAACAGTGTGGTTCACATTAAACTCAGCTACAGAGTCAAGCCATACAAAAGTGAGGGTACTGGACTTTAGGAAGGCTGATATTGGCAAGATGGGGACAGTGCGTTAGAAAAGTACCAGCAAACAGGCTAGAAGGAGGGGTAGAGCAACAATGGGGAAACATCAAAACTGCCATCACAGAGGCAACAGGCCTTTGTGTGAAGCAAATAAACAAATCAAAATGAAAGAAAAAGCCACTATGGTTCTCAAAAGAGGTGGCAGGGAAAGTCAGGGAGAAGAAGATAGCATTCAGGAAGTGTACTGAAACACAGAAGGAGCAGGACAGAAAGCTGTACCAGTTAAGGCCGAAGGAAGCAGGGAGGGAAGTCAGAATAGCAAAGGCCCAAACTGAGGAAATGATAGCCAGCATGGTGAAGAAGGGGTATAAAACCTTTTATAGGTACATCAGGGAGCGTAGAAAGACAAAAGGAGGGATAGTGAGGCTGAATAGAATGGATGGTGGGTGGGCAGAGAGGGACAGTAAAAAAGCAGGGATACTGAACAAATATTTCTCCTCAGTATTCACAAAACAGGAGGAGGTGGTGCCTAATTCAATTAACAGAAGCACTCTTGATAGGTGGGTTGATCCCAGCCCTTTCACAGAAGAAAAGGTTCTGAAAGAACTTCTAAAACTGAAGGTGGACAAAACAATGGGGTTTGATGGGATTCACCCCAGAATTCTAAAAGAATTAAGGGGAGAACTAGTGAAACCACTGACTACCCTTTTTAACAAATCATGGGAGGATGGTGTGGTATCCGAGGACTGGAGGAAGGCGGATATGATTCCCCTTCACAAAAGTGGGACCAAAACAGAGGAAGGAAACTACAGACTTATCAGTTTGACCTTTGTGGTAGGGAAAGTGATGGAAACCCTTCTGAAGGAAAGAATTGTTGAGTACCTAGAGGCTAGTGGGGCACAGGAGCCAAGGCAGCGTAGGTTCACAGCGGGAAAGTAATGTCAGACAAATCTAATTGATTTCCTTGACTGGGTGACCAAAGTAGTAGACCAGGGAGGGGCTGTGGACATGGTCTACCTAGACTTTAGCAAGGTATTTGACACAGTCCCATACAAAAGATTAATAGTCAGATTAACCAGCCTGAGAGTGGGTCCCAGGGTGGTAGCCTGGGTAAAACACTGGCTGGACAACAGGACACAGAAGGTAATTGTAAATGGAGTCCGCTCTGAAGAAAGAGGGGTTACTAGTAGGGTACCGCAGGGTTCAGTACTGGGTCCAGTCCTTTTTAATGTCTTTTATAAGTGACATTGCAGATGGACTGGAAGGAAAAGTATGCCTCTTTGCAGATGACATAAAGATCTGCAACAGGGTTCATACACAAGGACGTGTGGAAAGGATGAGAAGGGACTTGGCAAGGTTGGAGGAATGGTCAGAAGTATGGCAGCTAGGATTCAATGCAAAGAAGTGCAAAATAATGCACCTGGGAAACAAAAACCCAGGGGAAGATTACACAATGGTGGGAGGTAGTAAGAACAACAAAAATGGAAAGGGACCAGGGGGTAATCATATCAGATGACCTTAAGATTAGCAAGTAATGTGAGAAGGCAATAGGGAGGGCTGGGAGTATACTGGGATGCATAAGGAGAGGCATCACCAGCAGAAAACAGGAAGTTGTTGTCCCTTTGTACAGACAGTTGGTGAGACCCCATCTGGAGTACAGCGTCCAGTTCTGGAGACCCCATCTCCACAAGGACATAGACAGGATAGAGACAGACCAGAGGAGGGCAACTAAAATGGTGCAGGGTCTGCAAGAGAAGCCATACAAGGAGAGACTAAAGGAGCTTAATATGTATACCCTTGAGGAAAGGAGGGAGACGGAGGACATGATAGAAACTTTTAAGTACCTCAGTTGAATCAACAAAGTCCAAGAGGGTAGCATCTTCCAGAAAAAGAGATGTGCTAGAACAAAGGGCCTGTAATTTAAAGATGGGGGGACAGTTCAGGGAAATGTAAGGAAGTATTTTTTCACAGAAAGGGTAGTGGACGCATGAAACAGCCTTTCTGAGGAGGTTGTGGGGTCTAAAACTGTGAGAGAATTTAAGAATACATGGAACAGACATAAGGCAGTTCTTGTGGGGGGTAGGAAGAAGTAGGCTGTTGGTTAACTAGGATCGGCAGCTTATCCTGTAGGTAGGGAAATGGGCAGACTAGGTGGGCCAAGCAGTCCTTATCTGCTGTCAAAGTCTATGTTTCTATGTTTCTAGGCAGGCTACCAGGGTGCGAGCCAAATATGGCCTTGTAAGTGAGCAAGCCCACCTTGAAAATGATCCTCCACCCTGACAGGCAGCCAGTGCAGATCTCGCAGGACCAAGGTTACATGACAAGACCTAGACAGGCAAGGCAAGGCAAATTTTATTTCTATGGTGCCCATTCCCTGAGGCTCTGGGTGCTTAACAATAAAAACAACACAAGTAATAACAATGCAGATAATTAAAATAAGTATAAGGTATTAAAATTCATAATCACAGCTTATTGAAAGTAACAGTAATTTCTCAGATAGTCAGGCAAGGAAACTTATTCTAAATAAGCCAGGCAGAAGAGGTGGGTTTTAAATCTGTAACCCCCCTGCAAATGGGGGTTCCCAAAAGACTTCCAGGAGCTTGCTTGAATGCTCCAAGCCTGAATGGTGTTTGGCATTTAAGCCATTTATCAGTGAGTGTTTTTAGAACCTCTGGTACTGTCTCTTTAAGAGCTGTCTGCTTGCAGACATAATTAGTTTGTATGGGGGACTGTGTGTTTCTTTGATTGAGTACCACTCAAGCTGCTGCCAATTCACCCCATTTTGCAGTCACTAGGAGTGCAAAGGAACCTGTCTGAAAGATGTAACTGATTGCCAGAAATCATTTACAGTAATAATAAAATTACAGTTTGTCTAACCTGCTTTCTTTGCAGTCAGAACTGTCTGCCTAGTTCCCCATTCTGGTTTTGAACTGCTGAACTGGACCAATCAGTGTGGGGTAAACTAGCTCTAAAATGATGCCTTGGACGAATCAGAACTTGGGACTCATAATCTGAGCCAGCCACAAGAGGATTGTATGGGCAGTGACTCTGGGAGATGTAGTTTAGACTTCGTTGCCTTTTTGGACCAACAGCAGCAGTCTATTGTGAGTGACAGCCAATCCAGTCAAGAACTGGGAGGAACTCAAAGGAAGTGCCGGTTTTTGTCTGTTGGGAGTTTCAGTTTGAGATCTGAAAGTGAAGGGAAAGAAACCCTGTGCTCCTTCAGTGCACAGTTTCAGTCAAAAATGTGCAAGGCCCAGAGTTCCGGTCTACAACTTGTGTAACTGCTTGTTAGGACTGAATCCGTCCTGTGAAAAGAATCAAAGGATCTCTGAAGAGTAGAAACCAGGCTCACCCTGTAGAAGACTGAAGAAATTGTTGAATTACACTCGGTCTGTCAGGAACTGAATCTGCTGTGTGTTCTCCTGGTTATTGTGCAGTAATTGCGATTGGGATACAGATGCAGCCTGCCTGGTATAGTGCTTTCTTTTTTTACCATATAAATGTGTGAGAGTCTCTTGAGATCAAAAGTAGCCCTGCTGACATTGAAGGACCATATCTTCTTTGGAGGTCGTGAGTACTAATTGGGTCGCTCCCTGTTGAATTGCCACATTAAATCCAAATGGAATTACTGTACTGCTGACTGTTTAATTTTCCTTTCTCTGTGTGAAAGGGCCCTACCAGCTGCCACGGTTTGGACTAGCCACTAGGGCCTGGGTACCCAGGGACAGTAACTGGTAGGGATAGGCTCTGCACAGAGCCATAGGTAGATAGTAAAGTGATAAGCTAATTAACCTGATTTCCCTGTCCTTGTTATATCCCCTAAATAAATCAGAGCTGTTTGTTTCAACAAAGTTATACTGCCTGAGGTATTTGTCTATGTTAAAGTACTGTACTGTGATTGTTGCACTGTATCTTATTTTACAGGATGTCCGGTGCCTGAACCAGCCTTGGGGTAAGTGTATACTGTGAAGGTAATTCTGCTATATTGTGTGGGCCACTAGTGGGAAGAAAGGGGTTGCAGTGTCCCAGAGGGCTGTGACCAAGTAAGTTTAACTATTGCAAACCCTGACCTCTGGGTGGAGGCACCCGCCATTGGATCCAGGCCCCTCAACCTGTTAGTGGCAAATCAGGCAGGGGTAGTAGCCCCTGGGATAGCGCCATCTAGGGGTTACATTTTGGAGGCTCACCGCTGGGATTGTGTGTCCTCTAGTGGCCATATTTACAAACCACTGTTAAGGGAAAATAAATAAATAAATAAATAAATGGGTACCCGACAGAAGTGGCTGTGCACCGGCTGGTGGTGGTGTACTGGGAGGAGATCGACCCCAAAATGCTATGCTTATCCTGGACATCCCCTGGTATCAATACGGACACTGTGCAGGAGTACTTTCCAAGGTGGAAGGTTTACAAAATCCTGTGGTGGTGGGTGGGCACGCTAATCTGCTCACCCACACTTTCCTGGCCCTAGTAGAGTTTAAGGATCCCATAGATAGCTCCAAAGTACCACAGACCATTACCCCAGAGGGAGCCCTCACTGCTTGGAGAGTGATAACTAAGGACAGTAAAGACCCGGGGGGGAATGAGCCCCACCACTATCTGAAACTTTGAGGAGAAATTTGCTAAATGGTTGCTGGGAGAAGGAAAACTGTGGAGGACTTGAAGAAACTATTCTTGCCACCTGGGGTGTTCCTCCCCAACACCTCTCCTGCTCCAGTACCACGTAATGGTGGCTGAACCAATGCAGACTCCTATTTCTGCACCTGCCATTAGTCACGACTCTTACCGAAGGTTGAGGATCTTCTCTGGCACCCTCCCCACCCCCCAAGGGGAGGATGACTGGGAGACCTGGATAGACTATGTTGCCCCCCAAGTGCTAGAATGGCAATGCTCGGAAGCCGAAAAGCGAAAGAGGGTTAGTGAGAGCCTCCGAGGTCCTGCCCTGGCTACCATCCGTGCTAAACGGGCCAGTAACCCTGAAGCGACTGCACAAGCCTATCTTGAGGCCTTGGAGAATGTGTATGGGAGCCCAGATTCTGATGAGGACCTATGGTGGAGAGTAAGAAATACAACAGTACCAAGGAGTTGTTGTCTGTGTATGTCTCGGCTGGAAAATTGTTGCAAGAATGCCTCAGAAAGGGTGGTTTGCCAGCGATTGAACTGGACGAACCAGACTGGACAGAATCCTTAAGTCTGCCCCTTCTCAGAACTGCTGTTGCTTCAGTTACGCCTGGCAATCGACTGGAATCACCCTCCTATGATGAGTTAATGAGAGAAATTCGAGGAGTTGAGAAAAGGCGACTCGGAGGGACCTGCACCAATAGCTGTGGCTATGACCCGAGTGACTGAGGGTGGCCCATCAAGTGAAGTTCAGGGCAGAGGTTGCGGTCAATGAGTGCTCTGATAAGGAAAAAGATATGCCACAATGGGGTGAACTGTTGAGAGAGATCCGGGAATTCAAAAACAGTCCCTTTATGAAGGCCACGCCTGCAAGTACGGGCCCCGACCTATATCCGACTGCATCTGCTATGGGGGTGGGGATACCCACCCATGTATCTCCTGCTGATAACAGCTCTGAACTCGATTCCTTGACCATGGAAGTGGAGAAACTGACGAGATGTCTCCAAATGCTTATCACGCCGCAGACAGAGATGGCACCAAGGTTTCCAGTTAGTAATACCCCCGGCCTGGCTCCCAGTGTGGCGCCTCGGCCAGCTCAAACTCCAGAAAGTATGTTTTGCTATAATTGTGGGAAGGATGGGCACATGAAAGGAATGCCAATCCCAAAGACACTGACAAAGTTGCATATAGGCTACAAGGAGAGCTTCGAGAACAAATCAGTGGTTAAGAGGTGCACGAAATGATCCCAGTGAGGGCACCAAAAATGCTAATTCACGTCCTTTTGTGGCAAGGTCAGTTGCCCAGGCCCCCACTACCGCCTCTCCAGACTGGTCCAGAATAGTGGGTCCCTCCATGGAGACCACTGTAAAGGTAAATGGAGTGTCTACAAGAGCTGTATTAGACAGTGGCTCCCAAGTGACAATTATGTTTCAAGATTGGTATCAGAAGCATTTGTCAGACGTACCCTTACAACCATTAGAAGGACTGCATGTATGGGGGTTAAGTGAGAAGGCCTACCCCTATTCTGGTATATCCGAAATTTGGCTTCTCTCCCACCTCCGTGGCTGGAGTGGCAACAAGTAGAGACCCTAGCCTTAGTGTGTCCCCCCACTGGACTGTATGATGGTGTCCCTTTGTTGATTGGAACAAATGCTCCATATGTTCAGAAGGCTGCTCATTTGTGTTATGAAAAACAGGGTCAAAGACTAGTAGAGCTTTAAGAGTTCCGCTTTAATTAAGAAGGCCTATGAGGCACAGAGAGATGCTGAAAATATAGAACCAGAGGAACCGGTTGGAATTGTATGGAAGAAGGATCCTGAGTCTCTGATCCTGGCACCAAATGCCCAGTGTACCTTACAGGAGAGGTCCGTATCAGAAAGGATGTTAAGAATAAAATATTAATGTTGGATGCACCAGGCGATGGAAAATTGCCAGAGGGACTGCTGTCAAGCCTAGTATTTTGCCCGCTAGAGCCCATGCTTATGCCAGAAGGTAATGGTCCAAGTTCATAATGTGTCTGAAAGAGACATTCGAGTAAATAGAGGTTGCATCCTGGCTAATGTGCATTGTGCAGACACTGCAGTGCTACCCAGCAGCAAGAGTTCAAGGAAGAATGACAGAGTAACGCCTGACTTGTTTGATTTCGCAACTCCCGCTGCCAGCTGAATGGAAAGTGAGGATCAGTGAGAAGCTTGCCCAGAGAGACCAGGTGTTTTCTTTAAAGGAATGGGACGTGGGATGCGTGCAAGGAGCTGAGCACAATATCCGCTGCATGACGAAGACCATTTCGTGAGAGGTCTCGACGCCTGGCACCTGCTGATATAGATGATGTGAGACGGCATCTGCAAGAGATGTTAGCGGCTGGTGTAATACAAGAACCAGAAGCCTTATGCTTCCCCATTGTGGTAGTGAGGAAAAGAATGGGACAGTAAGGATGCGTGGATTATCGCACCTTAAACCGGCGGACTATCCCTGATCAGTACACAATGCCCGCATTCAGGATGCTTTGGACTGCCTAAACGGGAGCAAGTGGTTCTCTGTGCTGGATCTCCGCAGTGGTACTACCAGATCCAGTAGCCCCAGAGGACCGTGAGAAGACAGCCTTTATCTGTCCGCTTGCTTCTATGAATTCATGAGGATGCCTCAAGGGATTTCAGGTGCCCCAGCCACTTTTCAACGATTGATGGAGCGCGCAGTGGGGACATGAACTTACTAGAGTGCCTGGTATACCTAGATGATGTTATTGTGTTTGGCAGCTCACTGGAGGAACATGAGAGCAGATTATTTAAGGTATTAGATCGACTGGAGGACTTTGGCCTTAAACTGTCCATTGATAAGTGTCAATTCTTTCAAACATCAGTAAAGTATGTGGGACACATAGTATCCACCGAGGGAATAGAGACCGACCCAAGTAAAGTTGAGGCCTTGACCACCTGGCCACAGCCCAAAAATCTAAAAGAACTGCAAAGATTCCTGGGATTCTGTGGTTATTATCGGCGTTTCATCAAGGACTATTCAAGAGTGATCCGCCCTTTACTTAACCTTACTCAAGGGTATCCCCCAACCCACAAAAAATACCAAAAGTCAGCGTCCCTCAAGACTGAAAGAGTGTATTTTCATCCGAGTGAAGTATTTGGGGCCCGCTGGACTCCTGATTGTGAGACTGCTTTTCATGAGATCATATATCAACTTACCCATGCTCCAGTGCTGGCTCCAAGAAAACCTTACGTCCTGCACACTGATGCTAGCTTGCAAGGGTTGGGGCTGTGTTGTACCAAGAGCACGAGAATGGCCTGAGACCAGTGGCCTTTGCCAGTAGAAGCCTGACCCCATCCGAAAAGAACTATCCTGTACATAAGTTAGAGTTCCTAGCTTTGAAGTGGGCTATTGTTGACCAATTCCATGAGTACTTGTATGGGGCTAAAATACTAGTAAAACTGACAATAATCCTTTGACCTATGTGCAGACCTCAGCTAAGTTGGATGCCACTGGCCACAGGTGGCTTTCTGCATTATCTACATATGACTATGCTCTCAATACGGCAGGTCTGAACCACATAGATGCTGATGCTCTTCCCGAGGCCTGTTCCCCAGAATGATTGGGTCCGATTGGCAGAACCTGACATTCGGGCACTCTGCCGAAGTTTGACAGGAGGAACAATGTCCACGGACGCAGTGGACTGCATGGTGGATTGCTTTGGGACCCTCTGAGAATTGCATACCTGCTGCTTATTGCCACTTTTCTGCAATAGACATGGTGCACTGCCTCAGCTGGACAATGACAGTATAAGCGGGCTCAATCCGCGATCCTATGATCAAATCAGCTTTAGAAGCCCTCTATGCAGGAAAGATTGTCCAAATTACGCTCCACTGATTTGAGAACTGCACTGTTATACAAAGAAGGTCCTAAGTTGAAACTGATCAATAAACTGTTATAGAGAAACAGTAGACAGAGGGGACAAGTAGACAAACAACAACTGGTGCTGCCCACTGCCTTTCGAGACTCAGTATTGAGGTCCTTGCACAACCACATGGGGCACCTTGGTATAGACAGAACACTTGACTTGGTGAGATCCAGATTCTATTGGCCTAAGATGGGGCTGATGTGGAGCAACACATACGAACTTGTAGTCGCTGCTTACAGAGGAAAGCTTTGCCCCAGAGGGCTGCCCCTTGTTAACATAACCACCAGTGCACCCATGGAGCTGGTCTGTATTGATTTTCTGAGTTTGGAGTCAGATCAAAGAAATATCAGTAATGTGCTGGTGGTCACTGACCATTTCACGAGATATGCCCAAGCTTTCCCACCAAAGACCAGAAAGCATCCACTGTAGCCAAAGTACTGTGAGAAAACTTTTTGTTCACTATGGGGCTCTACAAAGAATCCATTCTGATCAAGGGAGAGACTTTGAGAGTCGTCTGATCAAAGAGATGCTTTCTCTGTGGGGAGTGAGAAAGTCCAGAACCACCTTACCACCCCCAGGGGACCCACAGCCTGAACGTTTCAACCGCACTTTGCTAGATATGCTAGGCACCCTGCACCCAAAGGACAAGCCTAGATGGAGCCAACAAATTAGCACCCTGGTACATGCTTATAACTGCACCAAAAGTGATGCCACTGGGTTCTCCCCCTACCGCCTGATGTTTGGAAGAGAAGCTCGACTACCGGTAGATGTGTTTTGGGGTCTCTCCTGATGGGGTTCAAGCTGACAACTATTTACAGTATGTGCAAAAGTTAAAGGCCCAGCTAACTCATGCGTACTAACTGGCTCAAACCATGGCTGCCAAAAGAAATCTGGCCAACAAAGAAAGGTATGATAAAAGGTGAAAGCACAGGAACTCCAGGAGGGAGATCGGGTATTGCTAAGAAATCTGGGACTGCATGGCAAACACAAGATTGCTGACAGATGGCACCATCTCCCTCACATTGTAGTGGGCAAACTAGATGATCTGCCAGTGTACAAAGTAAGGCCTGAGAACAATTCAAAGATGTAAAACAATGCATAGAAATCATTTACTACCCATTGGACAAACTGATTGAGTCTGAGCCCTAGAAGATGCCCCTCTGGACCAGTGACTAGAGCGTGCTAAGAAAAGATCAAGAAAGTCTGCACCTACAGAAGCAAAGTTAAAGTGTTCCTCCACAAGTCCCAGTTGAGCATGACTGTCAGTCCATATCGGAAGAAAGTGAGAGTGACTTTGAATACTATCCTTCTTACGAACTGAGTCAATTGTTTCGGGCAATCCCTCAGTCAATACTGGAGACAAAGCTGGGCCTTCTGGACTGTTTAAGCCCCTCAGTTTCATCCCTGGAGCCAATGCTCCCAGAAAGTGAAGTGCAAAGCATCAGATCAGATGAAATGGAATCATTGTGCATGGTTGAACTGTTTGAGCTTTCAGGGAGGAAAATGATAGATTGGGGCAGACTGGTGATACACCCAACAAGAAGAGTATTTTGAGTGCCCTGACAGTCCACTGCCAGTGTCCAAAGCTCTCCATGCGAGCCAAATGTTGTGGACTCAGAAACTGTAACTCCTGGAGCTGAAAGTGCCCCAAGTTCTAGCCTCTCTACCCCATGGAGACTCCCTGACAAGTGTGGACAATGCTGAAAATGAGGCTCAGAGTGCAGAGACTGTAACAGTTCCCCTAGAAAGACTGGTCGAGCTGTAAAGCCTGTGGTGCACCTCAGTTATGATTCCCTTGGGAGGCCTGTGGATTTGCCTCTCAATGTTGTCCATAAAGGAGTGTATGTGTCCCCGAGCTCATTGCCCAAACTGAGCGTCAGTGCTAACTCCAAGTTACTTGTGTTGCCCTCTCATATGGTGCCCTTGCCCGTCCAGCCCCAAGGTAACTGATAGGAAGGGCCTCTCTCTTCAGGTTTCATGTACAAGAGGTAATAACTTGAGTTATGGTACAATGTGTATGTAATACTGTGTAAAGAGGACGTACTGCAATGTTTCAGAAATGTGTTCTTGGTAAAATGATATATTGACTGATGATTACATGTGAGCCTAATGCAAATGTATATGGTTGCAGTTGAAACTTATGGGGTACTTGCTTGATGGCCGACGCTCAAGCTTTCCCAGGCCAGGAAGGGTGTAACCCCCTGCAAATGGGGGTTCCTAAAAGACTTCAGGAGCTTGCTTGAATGCTCCAAGCCTGAATGGTGTTTGGCATTTAAGCCATTTATCAGTGAGTGTTTTAGAACCCTGGTACTGTCTCTTTAAGAGCTGTCTGCTTGCAGACATAATTAGTTTGTATGGGGACTGTGTGTTTTTGATTGAGTACCACCTGCTGCTGCCAATTCACCCCATTTTGCAGTCACTAGGAGTGCAAAGGAACCTGTCTGAAAGATGTAACTGATTGCCAGAAATCATTTACAGTAATAATAAAATTACAGTTTGTCTAACCTGCTTTTTTGCAGTCAGAACTGTCTGCCTAGTTCCCCATTCTGGTTTTGAACTGCTGAACTGGACCAATCAGTGTGGGGTAAACTAGCTCAAAATGATGCCTTGGACGAATCAGAACTTGGGACTCATAATCTGAGCCAGCCACAAGAGGATTGTATGGGCAGTGACTCTGGGAGATGTAGTTTAGACTTCGGTGCCTTTTGGACCAACAGCAGCAGTCTATTGTGAGTGACAGCCAATCCAGTCAAGAACTGGGAGGAACTCAAAGGAAGTGCCAGTTTTTGTCTGTTGGGGTTTCAGTTTGAGATCTGAAAGTGAAGGGGAAAGAAACCCTGTGCTCCTTCAGTGCACAGTTTCAGTCAAAAACGTGCAAGGCCCAGAGTTCGGCTCACAACTTGTGTAACTGCTTGTTAGGACTGAATCTGTCCTGTGAAAAGAATCAAAGGATCTCTGAAGAGTAGAAACCAGGCTCACCCTGTAGAAGACTGAAGAAATTGTTGAATTACACTCGGTCTGTCAGGAACTGAATCTGCTGTGTGTTCTCCTGGTTATTGTGCAGTAATTGCGATTGGGATACAGATGCAGCCTGCCTGGTATAGTGCTTTCTTTTTTTACCATATAAATGTGTGAGGAGTCTCTTGAGATCAAAAGTAGCCCTGCTGACATTGAAGGACCATATCTTCTTTGGAGGTCGTGAGTACTAATTCGGGTCGCTCCCTGTTGAATTGCCACATTAAATCCAAATGGAATTACTGTACTGCTGACTGTTTAATTTTCCTTTTCTCTAGTGTGAAGGGGCCCCTACCAGCTGCCACGGTTTGGACTAGCTACTAGGGCCTGGGTACCCAGGGACAGTAACTGGTAGGGATAGGCCTGTGCACAGAGCCATAGGTAGATAGTAAAGTGATAAGCTAATTAACCTGATTTCCCTGTCCTTGTTATATCCCCTAAATAAATCAGAGCTGTTTGTTTCAACAAAGTTATACTGCCTGAGGTATTTGTCTATGTTAAAGTACTGTACTGTGATTGTTGCACTGTATCTTATTTTACAGGATGTCCCGGTGCCTGAACCAGCCTTGGGGGTAAGTGTATACTGTGAAGGTAATTCTGCTATATTGTGTGGGCCACTAGTGGGAAGAAAGGGGGGTTGCAGTGTCCCAGAGGGCTGTGACCAAGTAAGTTTAACTATTGCAAACCCTGACCTCTGGGTGGAGGCACCCGCCATTGGATCCAGGCCCCTCAACCTGTTAGTGGCAAATCAGGCAGGGGTAGTAGCCCCTGGGATAGCGCCATCTAGGGGTTACAAATCTGTTTGAGCACCTCAGTTGAAGGGGCCTCCCGGACCACAAGTGGAAGCAAGTTCCACAGGATTGGCCCAGTGACACTAAAGGTACGGTCACCCAATGTCTTGAGCCAGACCCTGGGAACTTCTTGGAGTCCCCCGGAAGAGAAGCGGAAGGAGTGGACAGAGGTTGCAGGTGTTAGGAGCTCTGTCAGGTAGCCAGGATCCAGTCTTTATAGGGCCTTAAAGTTGAGTAAGCACACCTTGATAAGGACCCTCCACCTGACAGGCAGCCAATGCAGTGCATGCAGGACTGAGGTCACATGACTGGACCTGGGCAGGTCCATCAGTAATCACGCCGTTATGTTCTGCACCAGCTGCAGTCTGCAGGGGATCCTTCCTGTGATCCCAAAGTAAAGAGATTTCCAGTAGTCAAGCCTAGAGTTAACAGGCATGTACCAGTGTCGGCAGATCTTCGGGTGGAATGAGGGCCTTGATCCTGGCAATGTTCCTTGAGTGGTAAAAATAACTTCTGACAACAGAAGACACCTGATCTTTGAGTGACAATCTGCTGTCGAGGATTACACCCAGACTGCACACTTTCGGGGAGATGATCAATGGAGTAAACCCCAGGACGAGACCTGTGTCATCTCCAGGTGCCATCCCATCATGCCCGTGACCCGACTCGATCTCTAGCACCTCCATCTTGTCCAGGTTCAGTTGCAACCAGCTGTAGGACATCCATTTGTTGATTTATGACAGACAGGTGTTCAGCACATCTACAGCATCAGACGTTCTGGTAGCAAATGACAGGATACAGCTGGATGTAATCTGCATAGTAGTTAAACTCCATGTTGAACTGCCGGATGATCTTGCCCAGGGGCAGCATGACCACTGTGGCATCGGTGACAAGATAGAGCCTCGGGGCACCCCACATGACAGGGGCATTGAGGAGGAGGAGAAATTCCCCATCATTACCTGCTGCACCCTGTCCGAGAGATAGGACTCAAACCATTTGATGACAACACCGGCAAGTCCACTATACTCACAGAGCCGATCGAGAAGCACGACATGATTCACAGTGTCAAAAGCTTATTTATTTATTTGGTATTCAGAAAATAACCTTTGAGTCAAGGTTCTTTTACAAAGGTTCCATGTCATGTCAACAGAGTATAGACATTCAATCAAGAAGGCTACAGAGTTTTAGGACTTTTGAGACACTGAACAGCACAACAATCAGGAAAAGGTTACAGAGTTTCTTAGACATTTAAAAGCTGAAGAGTGATCGAGGATAACAAGAACTGACTTGTTTCCTCTATCTCTTGCCCTGAGCAGATCATTATGCACCCTAACTAATGCTGTTTCCGTGCTATGTCTGGCACTAAAACCTGACAGGAATGGCTCATAAATATCAATGGACACAAGGTGATCCTCGAACTGTTGTGCCACAAGTTTTTGAACAACCTTGCTAAAAATGGCAAGTTGAAGATAGGACGGTAGTTCGCCAGAACATCGGGGCTGAGAGCTTGTTTCTTCAGGAGAGGTCTCACCAGCTCTTCTTTCAAGGCCACTGGGAAGACCCCCTCTGCCATCGAACACCTGGCAATTCTGGCGAACACCAGGCCAGCAGTCTCGGCACATCTCATTAAGAAACGCGTTGGGGCTGGGTGACATCCCTTAAGAGGTAGAAACCACTTCAGACCACAGACAACACCTTAGTTTCAAGTGTCAGCCTGTCATCAAGGATGACACCCAGATTTTTCAACTTGGGGATGCCATCAATGGAGTAGATCCCAGGACCGAACCTGTCACCATTCTTAAAACACTCCCATCATGCCAGTGACCGGGCTCAAACACCAGCACCTCAGTCTTGTCAGGGTTCAGCCTCAGCCAGCTAGAGTACATCCAGTCCTGAATTTTGTCCAGGCATTTATTCAACACTTCAGTGGCGCCATCTGCTCCATGGGAAAATGACATATACAGCTGGGTATCATCTGCATAACAATTGAAACCCAAACTGTACTGTCTAATGAGCTCACCCAGGGGCAGCATGCACACTGCAAACAGCATCTACGAAAGAATTGAACCTTGAGGGACTCCACGTAACAGGGGCTTTGAGGAGGAGGAGAAATTCCCCATTGCCACTCGCTGCCTCCTATCTGAGATATAGGAGTAAAACAATTGAATGACAGTTCCAGTGAGTCCACTATACACTCTCAGGTGATCCAAAAGCACAATGTGGTCCATAGTATCAAATGCAGATGAGAGATAGAAGGGGATAAGAACTGACAATTCTCCTTTATCCCTCGCACTGAGGAGGTCATTTTGCACCCAAACTAGTGCTGTCTCCATGCCATGCCTAGCTCTGAAACCGGACTGGAATGGCTCATAGATATCAGAGGCCACACGATACACCTCGAATTGCAGAGCCACCACTTTCTTGACAACTTTCCCTAAGAATCGGAGTTAGAGATAGGTTTATGATTCCCCAGGACATCAGAGTCGAGCGATGGTTTCTTCAGAAGTGCTGGGAAAGCACCCCTCTGAGAGCGAGCACCTGACTATCCTGATGAACACTGGACCAATGGTCTTGGTGCATTCCACTAGGAGATTAGCTGGGCCAGGGTCCACTTTCAAAATCACCTCAATGACCTCAGTCATCTCCACCGGCTGAAACTCCCCCCCCAGACAATAGGAGTGCCTCTGCTCCAACCAGGCTGACCACTACAGGACAAGTCTTGTCCCGCTAGGGAGATCCTGGCCTGAATAGAGGATACCCTGTCTAAGAAGAACTGAGCAAACTCTTCACACCATGCAATTGAAAATGCCCTTATCGGCTGTAGATAGACTGGATGTAACAGTCTGTCCACAGTCCGAAATAGCTGAGCTTGTCTGTTCCTCCCAGCAGCAATCTCCCTGGACAGAAGCTCTGCCTTCTTGTGGTTGATTGCCCCCTTGATAATTATTATAATGATTTCTCAAGGCCAGTCTGTCCTCCATGGACCGGGTCCTCCACCAACAATGCTCCAACTTGCGATCCCTGGTCTTCATCTCATTGAAAGCCTCATCAAACCATGTGGGTCTCAAACAAAAAGAAATGAGTCATATACAGACCGGTGCAATGGTATAGAGCCCCTTGGAAATGGCCCCATTATAGTCCACCACTTCCTCTCCTACAGCCATTTTTAATCTCAGTTAAGTGCTGAATCTGTATACTGTGAACATTTTAAAGTATTGTTGTAATTTGCAAGTGTTACAGCTCTTTTCTGCTCCTTTCTTACCTGTATCCCTCCCCCACATAGCCAAGCCCTCAGTTTGGTGCCCAAACTCCTAATCCCCTTTGTCTTGCTAATGTTGCCCACCCCCGTCTAGCCTGACTGCCTACTTAAACTCTATTTCTCTGCCCCTCAGCTGCTTGCCCTTGAACAGGGCTGCTCCAGCTCCCAGTGATCGGCCGGTACCTCCTGCCACCAATCGAGACCAGGACCCTGGACTCGAAGCCCTAGCAAGGTACGGCTGCAGTACAGCCAATCGGATCATGGGCACTTCTCACTACCCCGCTCCAACTGGCCAGGAACTATCCCACTTCTTTGTCGCCTGGTGCTCCTCTAAAAAACAATTTTACAGTAATTTTAATCTCAATTAAGTGCTGTATCTGTATACTGAGGACATTTTCGCCTCCCGCCCACCCTGCCCCTTCCACTGATTAAATGCACTATCTCCTCACCCACTTTCTCTCTCACATTCCCATTCATACACAACTGAACTTCGGCACTGCTCAGGAGCCAATCATCTACCCAACCACCGCCCCTTCACTCTTCTCTCTTCTCATTGATCTGCTCTGCAATTTGGCACGTCCTCCCCGCTCAAAGCAATGCCTCCTAGGCCTGGCTACCTGCCCCAGTTCATTTCCCTCATCTTCTTCCTCCCCCCTCTCTACCATGCCCCCCACTTCCCCCTTACACCCCCTCTTCTCCCTGCCTTCCCCCTCTGGAATCTATCAATACCCCAGCTTGCAAATCACCTCTACTCGCCCTATGTCTGGTTCCATTCTTCCTTACAGCCCTGCCCCTCCCTTATTATTCCCTCGCTTTCTTAGATGATGCCTCATTTGTTCACTCCTGGCCCAGCCCCTAAAAGTTAGTCCTCTCTGCTAACTAAACAACACCTACTCTCTTCCATGTTCAAACAGGTGTCAGCTCAGTACCTAACTATCGCACTCCTGCTCCTCGCTGCAGGCGACATTCACCCCAACCCTGGCCCTCTGCTCTCACCTCCCCTCCTTTACCCCATGGGCCCTCCCCACAGCCAGATCCCCACCTCTCTGCCCATGGGAAGCCCCTTACCCTGTGGACTGTGCCTACTACATCTAAATATTAGAAGCCTTCCCCACAAACTTGACTCCCTCCAAGTTCTCGCTGTCCACTATGCCCCTTATATCATTATCATCTCTAAAACATGGCTTAATGAAAACATCCCTGATACCTGTGTCGCCATCCCAGTATACACTATGACCCATCAGGACAGGGCCACCAGAGGCAGTGGAGTATCCATTTACCTAAAATCGCACATCCACTTCTTGATCATCCTAGCTAAGGCTGAACCCAAAGCCTACGAGATATTACTGCTATAACTGTCCCTCCCTTTCTCACTCCCAATCTATGTCACTGGTATCTACTGCCATCCAGGTACACCTTCCTTTACTGTCACCGACATCCTTGCGCTTACCTCCTCCTTCACCCTTGGAGGTAAATCCTATATCATGGGTGACCTGAATTGGCTATCCCCAGCCCTCAACAAGGCACGGACCGATGTTACTGGACTAAATCTCTCCCAACTCATCACTGAGCCCACCCACCTAAGCCCTAAAACTGGAAACCACTCTCTACTTGACTGAGTTCTGACCTCCCACCCACACTGGGTCATCAAATCTGGTCTCCTCCCAGACTCTCTGAGTGACCACCATCTCACCTACCTCGTCCGTAAAATTCGCCGCCCCAAATACCCCCAAAGTTCCTGGTCCAACGTTCCTACAAGTCACTTGATATTGCTCCCCTACTAAATGACCTTGCCCAAGCCAACTGGGTATAATCTTCTACTACCTTCTCTATTGATGCTGCCCTCCTTCACTTCAAAAGCACATTTCTCAACATCTGGGATAAACACGCCCCTATGCATCGCACACAGGTACGTGGCAACCATCTGCCCTGGATCACCCCTGAACTCCTAGCATGTCAAAGCACCCGTGACTGAGCCTGGAGTGTCCACAAATCCTCTAATCGTTCCCAAAAGACTTCTCTGTATATTGGATGCTTAGAAACAAGTGTACCAGAGCAACCCAGCTGGTCAAAGGTGAGTATTTCAACTCCACCCTCCAAACAAACCTAAAAAATCCCTCTAAATTCTGGAAGGTCATTCATTCCTCCCCACCACAGCCCCTACTCCACCCTAAATATAAATAACTCCCTTCTCTCGGAACCTAGTGCTGTTGCTGCTAAGTTCAACTCATACTTCTCCACTTGTGCAGCCTCTCTCCTCACCTCTCCTCTCCTCTCTGCCCACCCCCGCTCCATTCGGACACCGAAGGTCACAAGAAGCCATATGTGCCCCGCACCTTCTCCTTGAAAGATATCTTGGCATCTGATGCCTTTACAGCCCTGCTTTCACTCAACCCATCAAAAGGCAAATCACCTGATGATTTGGACCCCAAGCTCCTCCACCTCACAGCCCCTGCCATAGCTGCCCCACTTGCCAACCTACTAAACCTCTCCTTCGCAGTGGCAGCTGTGCCCTGCCTAAAGGAGGCCCCCCCACCACGACTTCAAACTACTATCCTATCTCTCTCCTCCTGACGCTTGCTAAATTGCGAGAGCACTTAGTGCTCTCGAAATTTAACCTCCTTTCTCTCTGACTCAAATTTCTACACAGATTTTTAATCCAGGTTCAGAATGGGTCATTCCACCACCTCATCTCTGGCTAGGCTCACTGATGCAATTCTCACCAGCGTGAATAGTGGACAGATCACCTCTACCATCTTCATCGATTTAGCTAAAGCATTTGACACAGTGTCCTATGCCTTACTTCTCTCCAGCCTTGCTGAAGTTGGTCTCTCCACCACTGCGACCAACTGGTTCTGCTCCTACCTCACTGGCTGAACCCCATCTGTAAGAATCTCAGATACCATTTCTGCCCCCCTGTCCATCACTACCAGTGTCCCCCAAGGTTCAGTGCTCAGACCCATATTGTTCTCCATTTTTCTGAATGATCTACCTCAGTCTGTCGGTCTTCTACCATACACATGTATGTAGATGACACCATTCTCTTCTCCTCAGACACCTCCGCTGAAGCGCTAGCCTCCAACTTCCAAGCTGATTTTGTCAATATCCAGCACTGGTTCTGCTCCCATCAGCTCTCTCTGAATGCTAAAAAACTGTCACCATGACCTTCGTCACGAGACAATGCCTGTCCAGACTCCCCTCCCTCCCTACCTTCTGAACCCTCGACTGGCAAGTGCTCGAGGATGTCCCTTCAGTCCAATACCTTGGGGTCTGGCTTGACCATCATCTATCCTTTAGTGTTCACATTGTTGCTAGTATTAAAAAACTCTGCCCCATGGTAGGAGTTCTGTACAGAAACCACCGAAGCCTCCCTCTAACTGTACGCCGTGAGCTAATCCAGAAGATGATTCTCCCCTCCTTTGACTACTGCGATATTGTCTGTAATGCAGCCCTTAAGTCCTCCCTATCCAAACTAGACACCCTGTTCAATGCTTTCTGCCACTTTGCTTTTAATGCCCCTCCCCTCACCCACCACTGTGAGCTATACCGCTCCTTGGCCTTATCATCCCTTGAAAACTGACACCTTATTCACTGCGCTAAATTCATCTCCAAGTTCTGGCCACGTGCCCTGCCATCCTTCCTCTCCTCTTTGCTCCCTCCTACCCCCCCATGCCCTCAGATACACTGACTCCCATCTACTTGTAATCCCTTGGCATAAGACCACTGCTGGCCAAGCAGCTTTCTCTCACCATTTCCCCAAAATCTGGAATGAGCTGCCCCCACAAATCCAGCATTCCTCCTCTGTAAATTCACTCTCCTCCACACTCGCTACTTACTTTATGGTAAACTGCTCTTGCCGTAAACTGTTCCCAGCTGACCTGCGGCTTAGTAACTGCTCCAAAGCTGGGCTACTTCTAGCTAAGCACAAGCATGTGCCCCGTAGGCACTGTCTTGTCCTCCAAACTGTTTACGTTTTTGTCTTCTCTGATCTTGAGTACTTTGTTGCTAGTCCATGCCTGTAATTGCAAAATCTGTGAACCCACAAATGTATTGTATATTCTCTGTACCACAGTCACTGTATTATCTTGTATCCTATATCCTCTGTAACTGCCCCTCCCCTCCCCCAGGTCACACCAGGAGATGAGCATCTTCTTGCTCAGTGTGCCTTTCCTGGTGAAACAATTTCAATAAATAAAAAAATTAAAAAATAAGTTCAAATTTCATGCAGTCGCTTTTGATGAATGGGGCAGTTCGGACCTGGTCCTTTTGCGTCCCCTCTCAATGCAAAAGGGACTCTATCCTGCTTCAGAAATCCTTACTCTGTTGTTTTCTGTAAGGATGTGTTCATTGCAATATTCAAGATGCTCACTGTATGTTTTCCTCCTCTTCCCTTACTTCAGAGAGTGCTGATCAAGTTGTATGCACTGTGGGGTAGGATGATTCTCATCGTCCCAGACTGGCCTCGGCAGATTGATTTGCATTGATCTACAGTCTGTCAGAAGTTCCCCTGAGGCAACTGCCGGGACTTTAGTCCATCCCATCCTGTGCTCCCATCATCTCCATGCTGGGCTGGAGGAGATGGAAATGGGTAAGCTCTGGTTTCTCCCAGACCATCGCAGACGTCTTCTCAGTCATGCATAGGCCTTCCACCAGGAAGGCCTATGTGGCTAAGTGGAAACACTTCTCCATCTGGTGTGCAAGTCCCATATGAATCCTTCAGTTGCCCACAAAGTAAGGTGTTGGAGTGCCTCTTGGACCTGTCGATTGCAGGTCGGCCATACTCCGCAGTGAAGGTTCACTTCTGTGCATTTTCGGTTTATTTTGAGCTAGTAGACATTTAATCACTGTCTCAATTACCGTTAGTCAAGTTTTGCTTTGTTAACTCCAGAAAGAAGGGGAGCACTCCATTCACTTTCTGGATGTTAGGATGGTGCTGTGAGTCTTCATTGACGGAACGAAGAGATACACATCCAAGCAACCACTGTATCTTCAGCATGCCTTGGCTGTGTCAACCTCTTGCCATGAGATGTTTTTGGCTTGGTTAGTAGCATGTCTCCGGCACTACTAATCCATGTTACAGGCAAGTTCAAAGGCCGGATTCATACCACTCTATCAGAGTAGTTGCAGCTTCCTGGCAGAGATTCATAATTTTCCCGTTGCAGTCATCTGCAAAACAGTGAGTTGGAGCTCAGGGCATACCGTTGTAAAACACTATGTTCTAGACGTCCGTAACAGACAGCTTTCCTTCTTTGTCAGGATAGTCCTTATGGCCTTTTGTCCTGAGTGAGCTCTGTCTCCAACCACCCTACTTGAGGGCGGGGGGGGTGATTTTTAGCTCGGTACTCTCCTATTAGTGTGAATGAGTGGTGGAGACTTGAGTCCAGGAAGATATGGAAATTACGTACTTAACGTAATTCTTGATCTTCTTGGACAGTGTCTCCACCACTCATTCACACGCCCACCCACCATCACCCGAGCTCACTCATTCTATTTTTGGTCTTCACTACCTTGTTGTTTGAGCTGTGAAGATATTGTTCAATTAACTCTTCTTACGTGGGTCATCCAGGCCTTCATGTGCCCGGAGGTTAGGGTTAGGTTTTCTTTCATTAGTTACGCTGCACTTCCTCAGTTGCAAAGGTACTGAGGTGGTTGGAGAGTCAACGCTGAGATAGCCTATATGGCATGAGTTAGCCTCGCAGCACCGCACATGCGCTGTCCTATCCCGGTGCCGGACCCCCTAAAGATGTTTGGCTCCCGCAAGGTACTAGCACCTCCGGTGTACTCCCATTAGTGTGAATGAGTGGTGGAGACTCCATCCAAGAAGATCGAGAATTACGGTAAGTACATAATTTCCATTTCACATCCTTGGGATCCAGAATACTCTGGCTGATGCTCTCAGCCAAACTCGGTTAAGAGCACATGAATTGATTCTTCTCCAGTCTGTCGTCACCAAGCTCTTCAGCAGATGCGGAAAACCTGAAGTGGATCTCTTCATCTCCCCTACCAGTGCAAAACTGCCCAGTTTTTGCTCACTAGATCCGGGGCCTGGTGTTTTCTGGTAAGATGTGTTGTACCTTTCCTGGAAGGGGAGATTCCTCTACACCTCCCCCCCATTTCTGCTCCTTCAGAAGGTTTTTCTCAAGTTACAAGCGCAAGGTGCGACAATGATCCTTGTGGCATCACTATTGTCTCAACAGATCTGGTTCCCACTGCTGCAGCAGCTGGCTGTGAAACCTCTGATTCCCTTGACATTGAGCATTTACCTGCTTTCCCAGGACAACGGGATCTTGGTCCATCTGAACTTTCGGTCCCTACACCTTCATGCATGACTCCTGAAGACTTAGACAGACTCTGTTTCAGGTCTCAGATAGAGTTGCTGACATCCTGGTGGCTGCCAGGAAACTCTCCACCAGACGACCTATGCCATGAAATGGAAACACTTTTGTCTCTGGGCTATGGCTCATCACCTAGACCCTTTGGTCTGTAGGGTGAACTCTCTCCTCGTGTACCTGTTGTCTCTTTTGGACTCAGGCTTGGGCTATTCCTCCATCAGAGTGCATTTTGCAGCCATTTCTGCCTACCATATTCCAGTCCAGAGCAGAACTGTGACACAGATGGAGGTAACCTGTATCTTTCTTAGAGGTATCCTACACATAAAGCCTCCCATAAGGGACCCCGTCCCTCCTTGGGACTTATTTGTTTTGGAGAAGTTGACCTTACCCCCATTTGAACCAGCTGCAGATTGCGAGCTTCACTTTCTTTCCTGGAAAGCCCTATTTTTAGTTTCTGTCACTTCTGCTGGAAGGATTTCTGAGCTTCAGGCCCTGATGTGCAAGGAGCCTTATTTTATGTTTCACAAGGACTGGGTGGCCTTGAGAACCAGTCCTAAGTTCCTACCTATGCTGGTGTCCGAGTTGACTTTAAATCAGGACATCCAGCTTCCTGTATACTATCCTAATCATTCTAACAAGGGAGAGGCTTTTCTCCATACTCTTGATGTTCACTGCATTCTGTGATTTTACTTGTCCAGAACAAAGGACTGTAAATGTTCCGACTAGTTATTTGTTGCCTGTACCCCCGGGACACAAGGGGCCCCTGTAGCTAAGCAGACCCTGTCAAAATGACTAGTTCATTGTATCTCCTTTTGCTATCAGAAACGCAACAAGCCTTTGCCAAGCTTGGTGAGGGGTCACTCCATGAGGGGTATAGCGGCCTACTTCGCAGCACTCAGAAACATGTCTGCATCTGACATCTGTGCAAAAACTACATGGCATACAGTCCACACTTTCACAAGGTACTACAGTATGGACATCACCTCTCAATGCAGAGCAGGCTTCGGCTTTACAGTTTTGCAGGGACTTCTCTCTTAAGGGAACTTCCCCTTTCACTCTTCTCTTACCTATCCCCCTGAGACTAGTATGGTCTTCTGTACTGCTTGGGAATCAGTCTTAATTGTGTTACCTGCTGCAAGAGCTGACTCTTGAAGTAAAATAGTACAGTTACTTTCATAAGAACTTACTGTAACAGTAGATCTTCGAGAGAAGCTCTTGCAGCAGGGGAAGAGTACACAGTGGGGGGTGGTGAGATACTAACAACAACAACAAGCATTTGTCAATGCTGAATGTTGTCTCGCTGGCATTGGCATTGGTAGTGCCACAGTTAGAGACGCATAACAGGAATGGCAGTGAAGTATTGAAGTGATGCTAACCCCACCGCCACCCTGTAGAGACCGACAGGTGTTGGGGTGTGCCTTTGATTTGTCAGCTATAACGCTCATGCCATTGTACCTTACCCTACCCTGTAGACACTGACAAGTGTTGTGGTGTGCTTTGAGGTCTTTGGGCATTATACTTACTCCACTCCATAAGGAAATACACTGAGGTGGGTACAATATAGGAGAATGGGGTGAAATATGTGATCGAACAGTGCAAGGCACACCACAATGCCTGTCACTGGCTGCAGAGTGGGAGTAGAATGGCATGAGCATTACAGCCGATGATCCCAGGTCACACCCCTGACACCTGTCAGTCTCTACTGGGTGGGGTGTTACATAGATACATAGACAGTGTTGGCAGGTAAGGGCCTAGGGCCCACCCAGTCTGCCCATTTGAGCTTGTAAGTTCAGTGTATGTATTCCCTAGAAGTCTGTTGCCCCTTACCCCTGACCTCCAGAATTCCTTTATGTCTATCCCATGCATTCTTAAATCCCATGATTGTTTCAGCCCCCACCACTTCCTCTGGCAGGATGTTCCACTTGTCCACCACCCATTCTGTAAAGTTGGAAACCCTAACACCGTAGGCGTGAGTTGGTATTTTCACTCCAAATTTTCAACATGGGCTGTTTGTGAGCCCACCTCATGAAAAGCAGCACTATCAGTTTGCTAGCTGAAAGGTGGTTTTGCATAGCGGCTATGCCATTTGGTGACACAGGGATGAAAACACATTTTGGGCAGGATGTGGAAATTGACATCTGTATTGTTCATGAGGAGGTGTAAAAAAATGGCAACGTTGAAAATCTAGAGTGAAAATATGAAAAATTGGTGAAGTCACGAGCATTCATAGAAACTGCGTAACACACATCCGTAACCCAATTATTTTTGTGAGTTTTTTAGCCATATTTTCAACATAGGCATTTTGGGACCTCCCCTCATGAACAGTGGCGCTGTGATTTTGTTACTCTGTCCCAAAAGTTGATTTCCCACATCGACCACGCCATGGTGCACCACAGGTGCAGAAACACATTTTGGGCAGGCTGTGAAAAGTGACAGCTGTACTGGTAGATAAGAGGTGTGAAAAAATGCCAGTGGGAAAATCTGGCATGAAAATATTGCAAATTTGGCGGTTAAAGGGTGTGGAAACTGCGCAATGCACGCTTGTAACAGTCATTTTATAGACTTTCGGCACCACATTTTCAGCATAGGCATTTTAGGACCTCTGCTCCTGAACAGTGTCACTGTCATTTTCTCAAACTGTCCCGAAAACTGACTTCGCACAGTGACCACGCTATTCTGTGGCAGACGTGCGAAAACACATTTCGGCCAGGATATGTAAAATGACAGCTGTATTGTTCATAAGGAGGTGTGGAGAATGGCAATTTTGAAAATCTGGAGTGAAAATATCACAAATTCATGAAGTTACGAGTGTGTGTGGAAACAGTGCAACGCAGGCTCTTAAAACAGCCATTTTTTGGATTTTTTTCGCCAAATTTGCAACATAGGCTTTTTGAGAGACCCCATCATGAACAGTGGCACTGTCATTTCATTACTCTGTCCCAAAAGGTGATTCGGTGCAGTGACTGCAAAATCACCTTTCGGGACCGAATAATGCCATGATAGTGGATGAATTCATGAGGAGGGGGTCCCAATAACCCCAATAACCCCATGTTGAAAACTTGGTGCCAAAATTCACAAAAATGGCTGAGATATGCACCAAAGTTGAAAAAAACCCTATTTATTCCATTATACAGCTTACCAGCATTTCTTTAGTTTGTGGTCAGGAATCAACAGAGTCTAAGAGGGGGTAACATCTTTCAGAAAAGGAGGTGTGCTAGAAAAAGGTAGCACAATTTGAAGATAATGGGGGGATGGCTCAGAGGTAATGTGAGGAAGTATTTTTCATGGAGAGAGTTGTGGATACATGGAACAGCCTTCATGAGGAGGTAGTGGAGTCAAAAACAGTGGGGGAATTCAAGAATGCATGGGACAGACATAAGGCAATTCTAGTGGGGGGTAGGAGGGAGTACGGTGTTGGGTGACTAGGATCTGCAGCTTATCCATTAGATAGAGAAATGGGCAGACTAGGTGGGCCATGCGGTCCTTATCTGCCATCAAGTTCTATGTTTCTAGATATATTTCCCACCCTCCTTCCCCCTAGAGGATTTCTCCTGCCTCTAACTTACGTCGGCTAATTCATGTTTGCTCTGTGAGGTATTGGCCTCCATTCTCTGGTTCTGATCACCTTCCATCCAGATGCCAGATTCTCTGGAGGAAGAACTGGGGCACGTCAGGGATCATCCACCCTTTATACTATATGTGGCGTCGGGGGCAGGCTGATGTCGGGAAGGGGTGGTCCCCACCATACACTGCTGGCTAGAAGTTTGCTGTGCGGTTCTGTTGCCTGCTGGTGACAGTTCTAATTGTGTTACCTGCTGCAAGAGCTTCTCTCGAAGATGTACTATTATGGTAAGTTCTTATGTAACTGTACTTTTCTGCAGTATGCTTGCTTGCTCCAGTCATTTAGACAATGTTCAGTTAAGATGGTGCGTGAGGGTGGTGTGTGATGGTTCTGCAATGGTCACCATCTGCAGATCTGATGGAAGGTCAAGGAAACATCAGGATGGGTTAGTTGAGGATGCTGAGTGTGTGGCCTGGGAAGGTGGTGGGTGTGAGTTCTTGTTTTTTAATTTTCTGTTTATTGGTTTTATATGTCATAAATGGATGGAATCTGCATTTTAATTTTAGGGGCGGTGAGGGAGACCTCTCTGCAAGTGGGTCCCCCCACCGCACCAAGATGCCACAAGTCCGCTACTGAGGCTGAGGTGCCAGCTCACTGAGTAGAGCTCGACAGACCTCCCTCACACCATTCTTTTCAAGTATCCTGTTCCCCTCCTGGTGCAGGAGCGTGCTCCAACTGAAAGTTAAGTTTTGCTGCTGGACTTAATTCTCCTACCTGCCACAAAGGGCTCCTGTGCTAAGCGGGAGCTGTATATTAGAAGGAAATGAAAATCCTTTCTTCGGGAATGCAATTTTGGGTGATTTTCAAAGGATGCAGCGGCACCCGATTGGTCTACTGCTGTTGTGCTGATGTGGATCCCTCCTGCTACTGAAGGCAGGAATCGGAGCCCAGCGGCTCACAAATGGACAGAATCTGCATTTGAATTTCAGGGGCAGTGAGGGAGACCTCTCTGCAAGCGGGTCCCCCGCTCCACACCAAGACACCGCAAGTCCGCTACCGAGGTTGAGGTGCCAGCTTACTGAGTAGAGCTCGGCAGACCTCCCTTACACCATTCTTTTCAATTATACAATGGCAAGAAAATTTCCTGGACTCTGATTGGTCAGTGTGTACCTGAGGCAGTGATGATATTACACAATAACATCACTGTGCTGCTTTTATGGAGCAGCACCTTTTTTTTCTTCAGAAACAAAGATACACTGCCTCATTAATAAGCTACTAAAAACATTTTTATTTTTATTTTTGTTTTCTATAAAATTGAGCATTGTATAATTAGTAACAAGGACTTAAGGTGTAGGTTATCGTATCAATGTCACCCTGGGTGGTGAAGCATCAGCTTGGTCTCACAGCTTCAACCCACCCCAGGAGTGACGTTATTACACAATAACACACAGCTTGTCATGCCTTATTGCTTAAGTATCCTGTTCCCCTGCCTGGTGCAGGAGCGTGCTCTGACAGAAAGCTAATTTTTGCTCCTGGACTTAATTCTCCGACCTGCCACAAAGGGCTCTTGTGCTGAGCGGGAGCTGTACATCTGGGGAAATGTTTCCCACCCACCCACACCATTCCCACCAACCCACCCCATTCCCTCCTCCCCCTAAAAGCTCAGTGGCCACACCCACTCACAACAAATGGCCTCTCTCCAGTGAGATACTCCTCTGCATACTTAATAAGGGGCTGACCCACAGACTGAACTAGGTAACCGAGTGAATGCCGGTTTTCCATATCTCTCTGATTGCCTATTCATGTGACACACTGTCTGAACCCCTTGCAGAATTTACTCTCTAATGCGAATTAGGCTAGCAACCAGACATTTCAAAGTTGTCTCAACCCAAATGGACTCTAAACAAGAAGCATAAATGCGCAGTTAATCTTGCAGTTTTAACCATTTGAAGACTTACAACTGTTGCTCATTTTGCTCGCTTTCTTCCCTTCCTATGTAAGCTGATTTAATTACTTGCATAAATGTGTAGTTAATCTTGCAGTTCTAACCATCAGAAGACTTGCAACTGTTGCTTATCTTGCTCCCTTTCTTCCCTCCTTATGTAAGCTGTTCTACCAGTTGCCAGAATCAATGTGATACTACCTGTATAATGATTAGGAGGTACCCCCATCTCTAGAATAGGTGGAGAAATTATAAATCCCTGTGGACCTGTTACCCAGTGTCACTAATATTTCGCTTCCCTAAGAAAATACAGAACTGCAATTTGCTGAAGACAGGGGTCAGCCTAGGACAAGGACAGTATTCCTAGACTTAATGAATACTTAACAGTTAGGCTTGTATAGTACACACTGCTAACATAATTTACTGCAGGATTAGAACTAACTGGTATCTCGTGACAGACTGAGCAGAAGCACTCTCCACTCCCACTTAACCCTGTAACAACCCCTGTGGTCCAGGTGAGTGCGACGTCCTAGAGACGGCAGAGGACACTTGAGTAACACACAGGGAGCAACTGCTCGACGAACATGTTGACCATGAAGCAGACCTGGACCCCTTATCCACCCTGTCCCGGGCTGTGTGGTGAAAAAAGCCATGTACTCTACTCCCCAACTAGGGAGTACTCTTGGCAACACTCTACATTCTGTCCCTACTATGGGTGGACTTGATGGTAGGCCAAGGAGACTCAGACATGAGGGGACTGCATGACAAGGATACCCCTCCCAGGGGCCTACATTGCACCAAGTCCTACACTAGCTTACAATCCTTACTGATAGCCCATGAGCTACTGAGAAGGGGCGTGTGCTATGAGTCACACCACTTTACTTTTAGGAGACTGAGAAGCAACCCAATCCTATCAGTCTGCCCCAAGCTACTTGGCCTGCTCGCAGCACTACTTCTCCTGGCAGGTGGTATCCAGCCCAACCCGGGCCCTCCCATCACCAATATCTCAATAGCCTCCCCACAAGACCCTCATTGGGCACTCTCCAAGGGTTTGAAGATTGCACATATGAGTGTCTGCAGCCTCAGATTAAAAATGCAAGAGGTGCAAGCCTGGCTTGACCTCTACAAGCCAGATATTCTAGCCATCTCAGAGACTTGGCTTAAGACCAACATCCTCGACCATGAGATCTTGGCACAAGGATACAATGCCTTCCTCAAGGATAGGGAGAGAAAAACAGGGGGTGGTGTGTTAATATACATGAAAGACTACCTAATGGTGTCAAACCTAACCCTGAAGCTAGACTCTGCCCCAGACAGTGAATCAATATTTATACGGGTCACCTTCGGCCAGTCCAAGCAGCTCATTATAGGATGTGTCTACAATCCCCCAAAGACGGTTATCCAATCCCTAGAGGCTATCACCAGAACCACAACTAAAGATGTCACCACGGAGCTTCTCATTCTGGGGGACTTCAACCTCAGTTGGGCCCGTGACCCCAATAAAGACCTCATGTCCCTAACACAAAAGGCAAATCTGGTACAGGTTATATCAAAACCCACCAGGTTGAACCATAAGTCGGGGAACCACACCATCCTGGACTGGGCTCTGGTGACAAACCCCACCAATATCCAGAAAGCTGGGCTCATGGTCGATGCCCTGAGTGACCACCCCCCAATATTTTGTATCTGAAGGAACAATGTGCCCAAAGTCCAACCCAGAATATTGACCGCCCGAGATTACTCAAACTTTTTGACGGCACAATACAATGACTACCCCAGTAGCCTGGACCGGAGACCTATCAGACTCCTCCCCTCCTTGGATGAGGCACTAAAATTCTTCCACAACTCATTGACTAAAGCAGCCAACTTCTTTGCCCCACTAAAGAAGCTCAGAGTAAAAGGCAGCTGCTACAAGTGGATGTCTCCAGCACTAAAAGCCCTAATGATCAACCGAGACAAGGCCTAGAAGAGGTTTGAGTAGTCCTTTCTTCAAGTCGACCTTGTGACATATAATACCCTGCATAACAAATGCAAGAGCACCATAAAATTGGCTAAAAGGGAGTATGTCATGCGCCTTAAAAAAATAGCTTAGGAAGCTTTGAACTGTTTTGGTCTCATATCAATGAGCTGATCAGAGGAAACACCAAGGCTGAACCAGGCCCCATGGAAGTCAATGGTAAGCTTGTGAATGATGACTCACAAATTGCCACAGCCCTCAACCTTCACTTCACCAACCTTGATGCATATAAGGCTAGACTACCCCCTCACAACCTGGCACCCAGCAAGACCAAACCCTCAATACTTCAATGACCACTATTCCACTTAAGGCTGGTCAGGACCAAAGCAGTGCAAACCCTCAAGGGCCCTGCAAATCAAAGCCCCAAGTGGACCTAATGGAATTAATCCCAGGCTACTCAAGGATGGAGCCCAATTCCTCTCCAGACCCTTGATGTGGCTCATAAATAGATCTCTGCTGGAAGGCACCGTACCACACCAGTGGAAACGCAAACATGGTTCTCATCCACAAGGGTGGCTCCAGGGAGAAAACCAGAAACTACAGGCCAGTTTCCCTGCTATGTCTGCTCGTCAAACTGCAAGAAAGACTAATATATAGCCAACTACGCAATTACCTGGAGACTCACCAACTACTGGCCTCCTCTCAACACGGTTTTCAAACTAACCATGGCACAGACACTGCCCTCACGAACCTCATGACAGATGAACTCAATGCCATGGACAAAGGGACCCCCTCCAGCATGGTATTCATTGACCTGTCCAAGGCCTTCAACCTTGTCAACCTAAACCTCCTGCTAGTAAAACTTAAAAAGATAGGCCTAAACCCTGTGGCTTTCAAGTGGTTCGAGAGATATTTATCTGGCTGCACCCAGAGAGTTAGCTGGAAGGGTGCGCTATCTGACCAGTTACCTCCAAAAAAGGAAGTACTACAAGGCTCAATCCTTGGTCCCCTATTATTCTTGTTGTTTACCAATGACCTAAAACTCCACTGTGGAGATAGTGCAGTAGTACAATACGTGGATGACACCATCATATATCACTCCTCGGATAACCTGGAGGCTCTTAGCTTCTTACTCCAATCTGACCTAATGTCACTGGAGAACTGGCTAAAAATAAGCAGAATGGTTTTGAACATAGGTAAAACAAAAGCCATGCTGTTCGGACCCAGATCCCTGAGGCAAGACAGGACCAGCTCCCTACAGCTCAAATCACTGGCAGGGACCAACATTGAAGTTGTGCCCTCCTTAAAATAGCTAGGGCTTACACTTGACCAAGGTCTCACCTTCAAGGACCATGAGGAACAAGTGACCAAGACCATCCACAGGAAGTTTGGCATCCTGTATTGGATTAAGGATCGGCTTATACCGGAAGCTAGGCTCTCCATTGCCTCAAGCATTCTACTACCCACACTGACCTTCGCAGCCCTGTAATTCAGGGAATGGCCAAGCTGGAAGTTCACTGGCTGCAGATTCAATACAACAAAGTAGCGGGGTTCGCTACCCAAGATCACTCCAGAAGCCACCACTGCAATACACTAGCCAAACTACAATCGCTTTCTTTTGAAGCACACCTCCAATACCCTCTCCTCTGCCTAGCATTTAAATTACTCAGCCCTGCAGCTCCACCCAGCCTCTCAGCTACCTTAACCTCCAAACACAACCCTTGAACCCTGAGGACCTCTGGGCGGACTTTGCTAGAAAATCCCCAGGATCAGGACCTGCGCTGGCTGGAAATCTTTCTCTACCACAGCTCCCTATCTGTGGAACAAACTTCCACTAGTGGTACAGGAAGCCCCCTCTCTCATGAACTTCCATACCAGGCTCAAGGTGCACCTACTGAAGGCAAGTACTTGCCAATGCCATGGCACCTGCCACCCCCCCCCAGACTTACTCCAAGCACCTTACCTAGACAAACTTAAAACTTGACACAGCACTTTCCTTATCTCAGTAACCCACCGACGTTCATGAGTCATGCCAAACCATTATGGATAGAATGCCATTACTGTTATGAATCAATGACAAAAACTGTAACTTTTGAACCTATACATACGTTTATACCTGTTTACTGCCTGTATCACTTCATGTAATGTCTCTCCGGGTCGCCCCTGAAAAGGGGACCTCCGGCACTCAGTGGGCCTACCCAGTCATCAAAATTTAACAAATAAATAAAAATAAAAATATGCATACCTACATACACATTTTAAACACAGTGGAAAACATGATTACATTGACTATAACTACAATAGGGAACTTTATGCTACCTCCCTATTCTTTACATCAAGGGGCAGAAAGCAAAGTAAGACAAACACAAAACTGGTACATACACAGCATTTTACAGCAAAATAAATTGATTTTATATACACTAACGAGCACTAAAAGCCTAACATCCTTTAACTGTTGAAAGTAAGCATTGGCCTTTTGAGGCATCACAGAGTTTATCAGCAACACATTTGAGACCAGGGCATGATGAAAATGGGCCACCAGTCACTCTTTCAAAAATGCCGCCAAATCCTATGCTTACAAAATTTTAGGTAAACTAACCAGCCTTAGACTGGTGGCCCAAACTTGCTTTTCCAAGTATTTAATGCAGAAATGAAGTAGTGTGGGTGTGCTGTGATGTGAGCGAGTTTTATTGTGCGTCTCAATTTGAGTGACTCAATAAAACCGCTCGTAGCAAGAGCGACTGGCAGAAAACACCAATGAGTACTTTACTGCACTCAGTCAAACAGGATATGTGGACTTGTGTGGTCAAGCCCTGCCAAGATGGCCATTTGGTGTAGTGGTTTGAGCCACCACCCTTGGAGCTGGTGGATCTGGGTTGGGATCCTCGCGTAGGAGACATTTATTTTTCTGGGGTTTTCATATTTCCTTTATGTCTGCTCCCCCCTGGAGTTGATAATCCTTAAGTTGTGGAGTGCTTGCCCCTGCAAAGGGGTGTGTGCATGGGGCACAACCCCCCACATAAAAACTGTTTATTTTTTGGATGTGCTTGAAGGAGTAAGTGACTGTCACTCTTTGCAATGGTCAGTGTAATGTTGTATGCCCTTTTTTCGTCAGGTGCATTTTGGTTTTATCTTTGTGGCTGACACATTGAAAGACTCGCCGTTATCACATAAAACTGTAGATTGTTCTTATTTAGTCTGGTCATGATAGCTAAAGTTTTTCCTGCCAGTCCCAAAGCCTCCTTTGCCTCAGCCATCACTTAGGATGTCAGCGACTCACACACCAGCATGCAAGTTGAAAAAATTATCACTTTTAGTTCTAATTCCATAAGGCAGCCAGTGATCTATTGCTTTTAGCGATGAGAGAATATCGTGCAGGGGTGGTTCTGAGGTCACAGGATCTGCAGATGTTGAAGCCCTTGCTCCTGCAGCTGCTGCCTTTAATTACCTCCTGACTGGGAGGTTTATTTTCTTGGGTTACCCATGAAGGATTTTGATTAAAACTTAGCCTAACTGCAATCAAACTGTGTAAAATAAATGCAAGTGTCAAATTCAAGTCCAAACTCTGTTAGTTTGGTCAATTTCTAGTAGAAAAACAGCATGATCTGCAAGAGCTACAGTACTACATGTCCTGCTCTAATGGTGTCAGGCTCCACTCACGGGGATATGATTCTTATAACAGGGATCAGGTGGGAGGGCTTACTACGAGGGATGTGATCACTTTAGTCCAGGATAGAGTTTGAGGGGGTACCACTTGACTACCAGGAATGTTTTGCATATGAACATGCATATGAACATACGAAGAAGCCAGCAGAAGAAGGCCATTTGGTCTATCAAGTCTTCTTGTGTTGCTGGGTCTACAGCTTGAGCTACTGTCCCTGCTCCCTCTCCCCACTCATCCCATCCTCCCTACCCATGACCCTTACTCTCCCCCGATACCTGTCCCAACCTCTCTTAAAGCTGCACACTGTCTTCTATGAGATTAACTCTTCTGGCAGTGCATTCCAAGTGTCCACTGCCCTCTCTGTGAGGAAGTGCTTCCTGACCTCCCTCCTAAACCTCCCACCCTCCAGCTTAAGACTGTGGCTCCTCATGTTATGGTTACCACTCAGCTTAAAGAGACTCTCCTTATCAACCTTATTTATCCTTTTCAAATACCTGAAGGTCTCAATCATGTCCCCTCTCTTTCTTCTGTTTTTCAGGGAGTACATGTTCAGTGCCCTCAACCTCTCCTCGTACGCCTTACCTTGCTGACCAGCTATCATCTCTGTAGCCTTCTTCTGGACCTTCTCCAGCAGGTTAATGTCCTTTTTGAGGTGTGGGCACCAGTACTGTACTCCATACTCTAGATGTGGTCTTACCAGTGACCTGTATAAGGGCAGTATAATCTCCTCTCTCCTACTACTGATCCTCCTAGATATGCATCCCAGCATCTTGTTTGCCTTTGCTGCTGCTTTCTTGCACTGCGTGGAGTGCTTCAGGTCATAGTGATCATCATTGCCAGGTCTTTCTCCTCCTCTGGTGCAGATACTTGGACTCTACCCAAGTAGTACTCTGTCCTAGGATTCTTGGCTCCAATATGCATATCTTTGCATTTCTTGGCATTGAAGCCAAGCTGCCAGATCTTGGACCACCTCCCTAGCTTTTCCAGATCTTCCTGTAGGTCCTGTAACCCTTCAGCTGTGTCCACTCTCCCATAGAGCTTGGTGTCATCCATGTATAGGCACCTTTTTCCCTTAATGCCATCTGCAATATCATTAATGAAGACATTGAACAACACCGGCCCCAGCAGCAAGCCCTGCAGGACCCCACTGGTTATCTGTCTTGTGCCAGATAATTCTCCCTCCACAACCACCATCTCAGTTCTGTACTTCAGCCAGTTTTCCACTCATCTGGCCATCTTTTCCCCAACTCCGAGATCCACCAACTTCTTGATCAACCTTTTGTGAGGCACAGAGTCAAAGGCCTTGCTGAAATCATGATAGAGGATGTCTACTGCTTGGCTCCTGCCTACCGTCTTAGTGACACAGTCAAAGAAGTCAATCAGATTTGTTTGAGACGATCCCCCCCCATGAACCCATGCTGCCTTGCATCCTGGAGACCATGCTCATCTAGATATTCTACTAGCCTTTCCTTTAGTATGGTCTCCATGAGCTTGCCCACAATGGAGGTCAGACTGACTGGTCTGTAATTCTCTGGGTCATCCTTGGGACCGCTTTTCTGGAGTGGCACTACAAGTGCTGTTCTCCAGTCCAGTGGTACTACGCCTGTCTCTAGTGAACTATTAAATAGGTCTGCCAGTGGCCCTGCCAGCTCCTCAGTCAGTTCCTTTAGTACCCTTGGATGTACTCCGTCCAGGCCTGGTGATTTGTTTACCTTCAATGCCTGCAGCCCCTCCCTCACTCTATCCTCCTCTATTACTACATTTGTGTTCCCCCTTCCCACTCCTCTTTTCCCTCCTGAAGGCACAGAAGGCATGTTATTGGGAAATGGGTCACTGAACCACTAGACTACCTGGTAACTTTGGCAGTTTCTCAGGGATGAAGGGACCACCAGGTAGCTTTGAACATTTCTTGGGGATGGATGGGGAGGGGAGCACTAGACTATTAGGTAGTTTTGATAGTTTCTTGGGGATGGAGGGACTACTAGACCAGCAGGTAGCTTTGACAGTTTATGAGGGATAGTGAAAAAGCCACTAGACTACCAGTATACTTTGACAGTTTCTTGGGGATCAGGTGAGGGTGAGGGAAATGACCAAAGCTCTGCACGATGCCTCCACAAAACACGGTAATTAGTAAGGTAAACACCAAGGTAGAGAAATCATTAGGTAGCAGGACAGAGGTAAATGTAAAAAAAGGCAAAGGCAGTGAGGACAGGAATGGGGTTAAAAGGGGTAAGGCCATCAAAAAGTGGAGGGTGATGAGTACCAATGCCTGTAGTCTGTGTAACAAGCTCCCTGAACTAGTGGCCTTGATGGAAGAGGGTTGCCTGGATATTGTGGCAGTCACAGAAACATGGTACACAGAGAACCATGACTGGGATGTCAACATACCAGGATACACAATCTACAGGAGGGACAGGTAAAGAGGAGGAGGAGTAGCTTCTATGTAAAGGAAGGATCAAAGCAACCGAACTAAAGAGTAAGCAGGGAGCAGATGAGACACTCTGGGTCACCCTGGAGACAGGAAGTGGCACCACAATCCTCATGGGGGTTGTATACAGACCCCCATCTCAGGGGGGAGGAAATGGACAAGGAAATGATAGAAGCTTCCTTAGAATGGCAGAAAAAGGGGAGATATTGTTGATGAGGGACCTGAATACGCCAGATGTTAACTGAAGCACTTTTGCTGCAGGCACATCCAAGAGCAGGGTCATTCTTGATGCCCTATAGGGGGCATGCCTCAGACAACTAGTATTGGAACCCACTTGGGAGGGAGCAATCTTAGACCTGGTACTCTCAAATGGGGATGGAGAAAGAATCTCAGATATAGAAGTGGGTAGCCATCTGGGAACAAGCGACCACCAAATAGTGTGGTTCATGATAAACACAGCCATACAATCAAGCCATACAAAAGCAAGAGTATTGGACTTTAGGAGGGCTGACTTTGGGAAAACAATAGAGTGCCTCAGAAAAGCACTAGCAAACAGGCAAGAAGGAGGTGTGGAGGAACAATGGGGAGTAATCAAAACAGCCATCACAGAGGCAACAAACCTTTGTGTAAAGCAAATCAACAAAACACAATGAAGGAAAAAAATGCTATGGTTCTCAAAAGAGGTGGCAGGGATGGTTAAAGAGAAAAGGATAGTGTTCAGGAAATATAAGGAAACACAGAAGGAGCAGGACGGAGAACTGTATCAGTTAAAGCAGAAAGAGGCTGGGAAAGCAGTCAGAATAGCAAAGGCCCAAACTGAAGAAAGGATAGCCAACTCTGTTAAGAAGAGGGATAAGACCTTTTATTGGTACATTAGGGAGTGAAGAAAGACCAAAGGAGGGATACTGAGGCTTAATAAAGGGGAGGAAATGTGGGTAGAGGGTGACAGTGAAAAAGCAGGGATACCGAACAAATATTTCTGTTCAGTATTCACAAAGGAAGAGGAGGAGGAGGTACCTAAACCAAACAAGAGAAACACTCTGAAAACGGGGGTTGATACCAGTCCATTTACCAAATAAAGGGTTCTGAAAGAACTAATAAAATTGGAGGTGGACAAAGCAATGGGGCCTGAAGGGATTCACCCAAGAATTCTAAAAGAACTAAGGGTAGAACTAATGACGCCGCTGACTACTCTCTCTTTAACAAATCATGGGAGGATGGGGTGGTACCTGACTCTTCACAAAAGTGGGAACAGGACAGAGGCAGGAAACTACAGACCAGTTAGTCTGACCTCAGAAGTAGGGAAAATGATGGAATCACTTCTGAGGGAAAGAAATGTTGACTACCTAGAGGCCAGTGGGGCACAGGACCCAAGGCAGCATGGATCCATGATGGGAAGGTCATGTCAGACAAATCTAATAGATTTCTTTGACTAGGTGACCAAAGTAGTAGACCAGGGAGGGGCTGTGGACATGGCTTACCTAGATTTTAGCAAGGCTTTTGATACAGTCCCACACAAAAGATTAATACACAAGTTAGCCAGCCTTGGAGTGGGTCCCAAGGTGGTAGCCTGGATAAAAAATTGGCTAGACAACAGGATGCAAAGGACAGTAGTAAATGGAGTCCACAGTGATGAAAGGAGGGTTACTAGTGGGATACTGCAGGGTTCAGTACTGGAATCTGTCCTTTTTAATGTCTTTATAAGTGACATTGCAGAGGAACTGGAAGGAAAAGTATGTCTCTTTGCAGACGACACAAAGATCTGCAACAGGGTTTATACAACAGATGGAGTGTAAAGGATGAGAAGGACTTAGCAAGGTTGGAGGAATGGTCAAATGTATGGCAGCTCAGATTCAATGCAAAGAAGTGCTAGGTAATGCACCTGGGAAACAAAAACCCAGGGGAGGAGTACACAATGGGGGGTGAGATACTGACAACAGTAAAAATGGAAAGGGACCGGAGGGTAATTATATCAGATGACCTAAAGATGGGCAAGCAATGTGAGAAGGCAATAAGGAAGGCTGGGAGGATACTAGGATGCATAGGGAGAGGCATCAATAGTTGAAAACAGGAAGTTGTTATCCCTCTGCACAGACAGTTGGTGAGACCCCATCTGGAGTACTGTGTGCAGTTCTGGAGACCCCATCTCCACAAAGACATAGACAGAGTGGAGGCTGTTCAGAGGAGGGCAACCAAAATGGTGCAGGGTCTGCACCAGAAGACATACGAAGAAAGACTAAAGGAACTTAATATGTATACCCTTGAGGAAAGGAGGGAGAGAGAGGGGACATGATAGAAACTTTCAAGTACCTCAAGGGACTCAACAAAGTCCAAGAGGGTGGCATCTTTGAGAAAAGAGATGTGCAAGAACAAGGGGACACAATTTGAAGATAGAGGGGGGGACAGCTCAGAGGTAATGTGAGGAAGTATTTTTTCACAGAGAGGGTTGTGGATGCATGGAACAGCCTTCCTGAGGAGGTCGTGGAGTCAAGAACAGTGGGGGAATTCAAGAAT
Source organism: Neoceratodus forsteri (assembly GCA_016271365.2). Lineage (NCBI taxonomy): Eukaryota > Metazoa > Chordata > Ceratodontiformes > Ceratodontidae > Neoceratodus > Neoceratodus forsteri. Next base: position 413,469,323 of record CM057455.1, on the reverse strand, counting down.
GCATGGGACAGACATAAGGCAGTCCTAGTGGGGGGTAGGAGGAAGGAAGTTGTTGGTTAACTAGGATCTGCAGCTTTTCTGTTAGATAGGAAAATGGGCAGACTAGGTGAGCCAAGTGGTCCTTATCTGCCATCAAATTCTATGTTTCTATGTTTCCACACATTTGCGCATGGAGACTTTGTACAGAACTGATTTTGGACACATAATGACATGCAAATAACCCCTTAGTACATATAATGCAATAAGTTATTATTACCAACTGATTAATGGCTCCCAGGAGCAAAAGTGCTATCCTATTTGGGATGTGCTCTCTCCATTTGGTCCTGGGAGTTTTTGTATGTCAAAATCAGTATTTGAAGGTTGGGTATGTCAAAATTGACTACTGGACAAATCAGAGAGCAGATTTCACAGTACTAATTACAATGTACTAATTGCACTTCTCTAGCCCTGTGCAGCAATGACACCAGGGGTTCTAATCAAAGGAAAATAGTTAAAACTTCACACTGATAGCAAAAGTCATAACTAGTAAATGGATCCTGCACAGCCCAAATATGCAATTGCCTGACTTGAGATATGCAGTGTATTATTACTTGAAAAGGGCAGAAGTTTCAAAACTCACTTGTGACCCTGCCACTCATGAGTTATGATCTTGCCCCCTCATACTTATTCATTTAAGTTTTGGTGACAGAGCAAGAGCACTAGTCCGAATATTGTCTGTTTGCAAGCATGAGTGGTAATGGCTGAGTTGCAGTATAAACAAGAAAGTGAAGAAGTGAAGGAGTGTCACAGTGATTAAACAGTTGCACAAAACTTAAAGATCAGTTGCATATTTTGAGTCAGGCCATCACATACTCCCTGTATACAACAATTCTGACTGTGCCACTTCACAAGGAAAGGGGTAGGTGATGAGCCATAGATAGTGAAGTAGGGCATTAAGGGAAGGAAGGTGGACACTAGCCATTTTACAGAGGAGGGAGTCCTCAGGAAACTAGCAAAATTAAAAGTAGATAAAGCTATGGGGCCAGATGGGGTTTACCCTAGCATACTGAAGGAACTAAAGGAGGAACTGTCTGTGCTTCTGACAGCCCTGTTCAGTCTATCACTGGATATGGGAAAAGTACCAGGGGACTGGAAGAGGGCAGATGTGGTCCCACTACACAAAAGGAAGAATAGGGAAGAGGCAGAAAACTACCAACCTGTAAGCCTGAATTTGATGGTGGGCAAGGTTATGTAACTACTTAAAGAAAGCTTTGAGGAATATCTTAACACCACTCAATTGCAGGATCTGAGGCAGCATGGGTTCACAGGGGGAAGATCTTGCCAAACAAACCTGACAGAATTTTCTGACTAGGTTATCAGGAGGTGGACCAGGGAGGAGCAGTGGATGTGGTCTTCCTGGATTTCAGTAAGGCTTCTAACACCGTTCCACACAGGCAAAAACAGGCAAAGCAGCATGAGAGTGAGTCCTAAGATAGTAAAATGGGTACAAAGCTGGCTAAGTAACAGAACTCAGAGGGTGAAGATAAATGGAGTTCACTCAGAGGAGGGTAAGGTAACCAGTAGGTTGCCACAAACGTCAATATTGGGACTGGTCCTCTTCAATGTCTTTATTAGCGATATTGCAAAGGGGCTGGAAGGAAAGGTATGCCTGTTTGTGGATGACACAAAAAGCTGCAACAGAGTGAACACCTGGGGGGAGGGGATTGAAGGAAGATCTACAAAAACCTGGAAGACTGATCAAGGGTTTAACAACTGGGCTTCAATGCCAAAAAGTGCAAAATTATGCACATGGAGGCACAGAAACCCAATGGCAATATCTCATTGGGGGGGGGGGGAGTTTTAATAACAACAAAACAGAAAAGGGATCCAGGGGTCATCATTTCTGATAACCGAAAGTAGCACAACAGTGTGATGAGGCAGTAGGGAAGGCTAGTAGGATGCTGGGGTGCATAGGGAAGGGTATCACCAGCACAGAAAGGGAGGTAGTGTTATCCCAGTATAGATCAATGGTGAGTCCACACCCGGAGTACTGTGCCCAGTTCTGGAGGCCTCATCTCAGGAAGGACATAGACTGGGTGGAGGCAGTACAGAGAAGGGCAACCAAAATGGGGCATAGCTTGCAACAGAAGCCAAATGAGTCTTTTCTCAGGGAATTAAATATGTACTTTCTGGAGGAGAGGAGACAAAGGGGAGACATGATAGAAACATTGATGCCTCAAGGGTATCTGTAAGGTACAGCAGGATGGCATATGCACAGAAAAAGATGCTCAAGGACGAAGGGGGTATGATAATGAAACTGGAAGGGGAAACTTAGAGGTGATGTGGGGGAACATTTTTTCATGGAATGGGTTGTAGATGCCTAGAACAGCCTCCAAGCAGAGGTAGTGGGTACCGAAATGGTAACAGAGTTCAGACATGCATATGATAGACACACGGGGACCTTAGTAACAGAGCTGGAGGTGAGGTGTAAGGCTGGAGATCAATTAGAGTCTACAGTAGCTCAGAAGGTCAGGACATTAGGGCAGATTAGGTGGGCCAAGAGGTCCTTTTCTGCCGATGTCTTCTATGTTCTATGTTTCTATGTGCCCAAGGAAACTGAAGATTCCCTCTCACTTATAATTATTCACAAGGTTCAGTATTATAGTTTATCTCCTTAAATACTAATAGAATATTATCAGGATAGTATTAACTTTCCATATGCGTCATGTGCGAAATACATTGTAATTAATATGACTTTGCAGCTCACATTCTATAATGTATTAGGGTTTAATATTAACAAAATGTGCTCAGTGTCTGTTTTCTGTTGCAGGTCATGGCTACCAACTGCAGTTTGTTCTGAACAATATAGCGGCTAAGTCTAGGTCAGTTGAAGTAAAGGCTACTGCAGTGTCTACCACTGCTGATTCAAGTTCTACATCAGATTCTAGCACTGCTGCAGGTTCAAGTACTGTTAAAAGTGTTACCACTGCAAAATCTGGTACAGCCAGCATCTCTGGCTTGACATATGTCCAGAAAATTGGTATCGTAGTTGGAGGTATGCTTGGAGGAGGCCGCCTGCTTACTGCAACTGTAACGACCCTTGTCCTGATTATGAACGATGCTGCAGGTATGTAGAACAACACTGGCTCTTTTATGTAGCAGCTTTAGTTCTACTGTATATATCCTCTGAAATGGCTTTCATTTTTGATCTGCTTAAATGCTACTGATTTTTGTTCTCAAAAGATCTTTTATCTGACATCTTTTTCATGCTGTGTTAGATGACCTGAAGAATTCTTTCAAATCCCAAAAAGCTGATGGTAATTCATGTTGAAACAAGCATTTGTCAATGCTGAATGTTGCTTGCTTATATGTGCCGTTTAGGTATTTGGAAGTGAAAGTACCATGCCTAAGAATTGCCATGTACCCCTCCCAAGACATCCACTGTCTTTCTGTTCAGTATTCACAGAATAGGGGGAGGGGCAAGGGCCACAGCACTACAGCAGTTGCAAAGGCGTGAAGAGGTGGGCAATAGTCCATTCACAGGCAGAAGAATCCTGCAGAAGGTGACTAAATTGAAGTGGACAAAGTGATGGGACCAGATGGCATACACCCAAGGATATTAAAAGAACTGTGAAGGGAAATAGCAGTACCTCTAGCAGCCAAGTTCACTGAATCACTCAACACAGGGGTGGTACCAGAGAATTGGAGGAGGGCACATGTAGTCCCTCTATACAAATCCAGCAGTAGGGAAGAGGCGGGGAACTATAGGCCGGTCAGCCTCACTTCAGTAATGGGGAAGATCATGGAGACATTGCTTAAAGAAAGGATAGTGGAGCATCTAGAAGCCATCGGAGCCCAGGACCATAGGCAACATGGATTCACAGTGGGGAGGTCATGTTAGACAAATCTGGTTGATCTCTTTGACTGGGTGACAAAGGAAGTAAATCAGGGTGGGGCAGTGGACAATGCTTACCCTGATGTAAGCAAAGCCTTTGAAACCATACCACATAGGAGGCTGGTAAACTAGTTGAGTAGGCTGGGCATGGGGGAAAGGGTGGTGAAGTGGGTTAGAAACTGAGTAACAATTCAATTTAAACTTTATTTTTATAGCGCCTTTCCACACCAAGGTGCTGTACATAAAACCAAGTACGACAATATACATAAGATTAAAAGAACAATAAAGCAAATTATCAATATTTTGGGAAGGCTGAATCAAACAAGTACGTTTTTAACTCAGTTTTAAACCTATTGACGGTCAGGCATTCTCTCAACTGACGAGGTAGAGAATTCCACAGGGTTGGAGCTGAGAAAGGGAAAGCCTGAGAACCAGATATCTTCAGTCATACCCTGGGAATCTCCAGCAATCCCTCATCGGCAGAATGGAGAGGGCGGAGGAGCAGGAGGCAGAGAGTGGCGGTAAATGGGGCACAGTCTGGGTAGAGGGGGTGACCAGTGGGGTGCTGCAGGGATGGGTTCTGGGGCCAGTCCTGTTCAATGCCTTCATTATTGACATTGCAGAAGGGCTGAAGGAAAAGATCTGCCTGCTTGCAGATCACAGCAAGATCTGTAAAACAGTGGATACCCCAGAGGGGTAGAGAAAGAAGGAGTTACCTGGGTAAGCTTGAAAAATTGTCTGAGGACTGGCAACTGAAGTTTAATTCAAAAAAGTGCAAAATTATGCACCTGGGACCCAGAAACCCTGGGGAAAGGTACAGGATGGGGGGGGGGAAGGGAGTTACTGACAGTCACAAAGAAGGAAAGGGACCTGGCTGTTCTTATTTCAGATGACCTGAAAATGTCAAAGTGGTAAGGCAGCTGGGAGGGCCAGTGACATGCTGGGGTACATAGGCAGGGGTATCACCAGCATAAGGAGGGAGGTAGTGATGCCATTATATAAAACCATGGTGAGGCTTCACATGGAGTAGCGTGTGCAGTTCTGGAGGTTGTGCCATCGTAAGAATATTAGTAGGCTGGAGATAGATAGTTCAGAGAAGGTTGAATTAGATGGTACAGAGCTTGCAACACAAGACTTATGAGGAGAAATTAAGGGACCTCAATAAGTACTCACTGGAAGAGAGGAGAGAAAGAAGGGATATTATATAAACATTCAAGTACCTCCATGGTACAAGTATAACTACTGAGAAGCAGGAGACAGCTGCTATAGGCACATGTGCCTGCTTCTGTGTGATATTCTTTTGTTCTTAAAAATCTGTAATCTCCAGTATTTCAGTAACCACATGACCACACTGCCTTCTTTAGGCAGTTTTATGCTAGTTCATGCCTGGTGTCAGATGGCAGACACAGGGCTCACCAGATTGTGTTGCCATTTGAAAAACTTCATAGAGTGTTCTTTTACTGGTAAGCGTTTTGGAAAGCTGGTGAAAGTCTCACAATTGTTATTATGATTTTATCTCCTTATGTCTGTCCCCTTTGGTCCCCCCATCCCCCACACCCCAACAGTCACCAGTGGCCACAGTTGCAGCCTCCTTCTTGCCAAGATGGTGGGTGAGCAGCTGCCTTCACAGTCTGTGAAGTCTGACGCCTTTTGGTGCTGCTTATTGATCATCTTCCAACACAGGCGAGGCGCTGCCAGCAGAGGCATTGCTAGAGCTGGGCCTCTGGGGCTGGAGCCCCAAATATTTTGTTTTGGGCCCCGAACATTTTTTGTCCCATTTAAAAAAAAAATGGCAGATTGCATTTGCATTGTACAGCAATGCAGCCCCCCAGCCCACCTGCCACACACCACACAGAATATTAAAATGCTCACTGTCTGAGCTTGTTTCAGCCCCGTAGTCACCATGGCTCCTTTCAGACTGTTTTCTGATTGGTGAGGAGTCTGTGGTTGCCCTAGTGATGGCGTACGCCACATGGTGGCACGATCTGAAAGGGAGAGCGGGAGCAAGGGAGTACTGTTTGGGACTTGGGATCAGAATTGGGAGCCTAAATGGAAATGCTTGAAGCCTCACTCAGCTGCAGTGTGCCACAATGCAGCAAGCTGCTGGTCAGTCCGTCGGTTGTCGGGTCAGGAAGGGGTCGCAGTCATGGGGGATGGAGACGGGAGGCCAGGACTGGGAGGGACACTCACTCACCCACTCACTCAGGAGTGGACACAGGAGGAGGAGGACAAGGACAATAGTGGCCACCTGGGACACAACAGACAGTGTGTGGGGACTTCGGAGCGGACTGCGAAGAGCCGAGAGCACCAACTGCAGCTGCTACTGCAGCTGCCAGTGCTCAATGCAGTGCTGGAGAGAATGAGCAGACCATAGAGCCGGGAGGAGACGATGAGAAGGAGACTGGGCTGAAGAGGAGACAACAAGAAAGAAAGACAGAGAGACAGACAGAAAGGATGGATGCATGTGCGAGGTGGGTGAGTCAACTCAAGATACATGATACAGTCTAACACAACAGTCAACGTCATGACATTATTAAATGTAATGGTGGGGTGTGGTGGACTACTGGAGGGACTGGTTGGCCAGGACGTGCTTCTTCTGCCCTGCTTGTTTGACCTGTTGCATGCTGGCTGGCCCAGCAATGAGCAGCAGCCAGCTGCTGTAGCCTGTCACTGACTGTGTCACATGACAGTCACTCTTCTGGACCACCTATGTGCATTGTGGGATAACTATTTTGTAGTTTATGCTACTTGATAGTCATGTGACTATCAAGTAGCATAAATTACAGAGTGTCATCACAGCAATAGAGTCTTGTGAGTGGCCAGTGAGTATCATATAGGGTGTGGCCATTATTCAGACAGAGACAGATGAGAGAGACAGAGAGAGAGAGAGAGTGAAAGCAAAAGCACTGCATGTTCAGTCAATGCACTGTTCGTCTCCTCTCTCTGTGTTTGTGGATTTTGAAAAAAGAATATGACCTATATTTTGGCATAAAAAAATATTTTCTGTATTTCAGCAATTGCTGCTGCTAACTTTGTAGTTCTTGGTCTTTTTTTGCCACTTTGTAAGGCAAGGAAAAAAGGAAGGCCTGTTTTTCACTCTAGGCCTTCTAGGTCAAAGGAACATAACTTCTAGTCTGTAGTTGTGTGAGTGTGACTGAGAACTGAGTCATCAACTCAGATCAGCACAATCTACGTGGACTGACTGGGAGGGCAGGGGGACATTTTGTTGTAAAAAAAAAAAAAAAAATTGTTGTAGTAGCAGACAGTTTAAATCTGATCCACCACCACATCAGAGACCCAGAGTACCTGAGGCCCTCATGCTGAGACTGAGATTTGTTTTTTGCCAGTACTGGCTACTGGGCTTGTGGTAGGGCTGAGGGGGCAGCAGTGTGTGTTGCTATACTCCACTAATAAAAGAAAAAATTGTTGCTGCAGATTAAATCACAGCAGTCTCAGATCCACCTCACCAGTGACCCAGCGTACAGGAGATATTTTTTTGCCAGTAGTACCGGGCTTGTGGGAGGGCTGAGGGCATCAGTGTGTGTCACCGTACTGTGTTAAAAAAAAATTGTAGTTGCAGTTTAAGTCACATCAGCCTCTGATCCACCTCACCAATGACCCAGCATACCTGATATATATTTTTGCCAGTAGTACAGGGCTTCTGGGAGGACTGAGGGCAGCAGTGTGTGTCACTGTACTGAGTTAAAAAAAATTGTAGTTGCAGTTTAAGTCACAGCAGTCTCTGATCCCCCTCACCAGTGACCCAGTGTACCTGAGATATTTTTTTTGCCAGTAGTACCGGATTTGTGGGAGGGCTGAGGGTGGCAGTATGTGTTACCATACTGTGTTAAAAAAAAATTGTAGTTGCAGTTTAAGTCACAGCAGCCTCTGATCCTCCTCACCAGTGACCCAGCGTACCTGAGATTTTCTTTGCCAGTAGTATCAGACTTGTGGGACGGCTGAGGGCAGCAGTGTGTGTTGCCTTACTGTGTTAAAAAACATTGTAGTTGCAGTGTAAATCACAGCAGCCTGAGTGACAATAAACCTTAGTGTGTCTGTGCCATTGCCATTGTGTTGCTGTGAGCCCTGAGGTGTTAGTGTGTGGCTCAGAGTCAGTTGTATAGCAAAGAAGTACTGTATATCAGAACTTGTTGGTTTCCACTGTTTCATAAAAATGGATATCCAACATTTCTTTAAGTCCAAAGAAAAGAATACACATGAAGAAGTGCGAGTAATTGCCAATTCAGCAAGTAATGATGATAATGTTGCACTCCCTGACTCTACTGCATCCTGTACCACTGTGCACGAGGGGAATGCTGAACCAAGCAAACATGACCAGAACAATCACAATTATGATGATGCTGACACTGACAGAAGGCATAAATAAAATGAACAATGAACTAGTAAATGCTCAAAATATCACAGACTTGGGAACACTTGAGACAGGGCCAATTCAGAGTAAGTAGCCTTCTTACCAACAGCGCACATTTGGAGGGAAAAAAAAGGTAATTCCAGTTTCACTGGTTTGAAAATTACAACTGGTTAGAATATTCTATTACTCTGGATGCTGCTTTTTGCTATCCTTGTAGATGCTTTGGAATGAAATATGGAGCAACTCGCCCTAATAAAGATCCTTTGTCAAGCACAGGATTTGTTAATTGGAAAAGGGCACTTGACTCATTTAGAGAGCATGAAAAGACTTCATATCATGCAAACGCAAACACCTTATGGGCTGGATTTAGAGACACAGAGTACTAGTGATATTGTTCACAAATTACAAGGTGCAAACATCAAAGAAGTAAATGACAGGCAATGCTATCTTGAGCTCATCATTGCTGTCACCTTATTTCTGGGTAGGCAAGGACTTTCTTTCAGGGGTCATGATGAAACACATGGTAGTTTAAATAAAGGAAATTTTCTGGAATGCTTGGATCTATTAAAACAATTTGATTCTTATCTACAAGTGTATAAGGCACCTTCAAATGCCAGTTATATTTCTCCCCAAACTCAAAATGAGGTGATTGCATGTTGCACAGACGAGGTCATTTCAAAGATAGTTGCCGAACTTAACAGCTCAGGAATGTTTGCTGTTACGGCAGATGAAGCAAGAGACGAACATAAAGAGCAGCTGGCAGTTTGCGTGAGGTATATTGTACCTGGAACTGGAAGCATTACAGAGTGTTTTATAGGATTCACAGAACTTAGATCTTTTAATGCTGACTCCATTGTGGAATCACTGCTAAAATGTCTCCAAGACAGTGGAATTACAGGTGCAAAATGTGTGGCACAAGCATATGATGGTGCCTCTGTTATGAGTGGGGCAGTAGGAGGAGTTCAAGCTAAGTTCCACCAGCATCATCCAGAGGCTGTGTATGTGCACTGCTATGCACATGAGCTGAATCTTGTACTTTGCCATACATGCAAATCTATTACTGAAGCAAGAACATTTTTCTGCACTATGGAAACTGTGTATGAGTTTTTTAGTACTTCCCTTGTTCATCATTATGAGTTTGTCAATATACAGTGTCAGTTAAGCTTGAGCCCATCAGAGTTGGTCCAGTTGTTAGATACTCACTGGTCTTGCCAGATCTGATCAATCAAGACCTTGATGAACTGCTATGTAGCTGTACTTCAGTGCCTTGCTACTATACGCACTCCTAAAGCCATTGGACTGTTAGCATCCTTGCAAAAGTCAACCACAATTTACTGCCTGGTCATCTTTCATTCTCTTTTAAAGGTAACAGAAGGCATCCACAAAGTTTTACAAAGGGAAGATCCAGATCTAGCCAGTGCAGTAGATTTTGTTGACTCAGTTTGTCACACTCTTGAAGAGATGCGGAGAGAGAACAGTAGCAATGAACTGTTCAAGAAAGCTGTGGATTTCTGTAACAAGAATAATGTGGAAATAAGTGACACAAATAGAAGAAAAAAACAAACAGATGGATGATTTTATTGTTGAGGTTTCAGTGGTAGTGCGGGACCAAACTTCTTCTCAAGTGGACTTTCGAAACAAGCTTTATTATCCATGCCTTGACAGAATTCTGTTGAAATGAAGCAAAGATTTTCTAGAGTTGCAGTCGAGATAATAAATGGCATCCATGCATGCAACCCATTGTCTGCAACATTCCTTTGCTCTGAACCTCTGGCATTTCTAGCTCATCACTATGGGATTGAACTGCAAACAGAAAAATTGTTTGTTGCAAAACATTACCTGAAATGAAAAATGGAAGAAAAACAAATTAATACAAATGAAGTTTATAAGCTACTAGACCCTCTTATGTTTCCAAAACTCAAGCAGTTAGTCCAGGCAGCACTCGCTATTCCAGTGACAAGCTGTAGCTGTGAGCGCTCCTTTAGTGCACTGTGATGGGTACATGCGTGGCTCAGAGGCACCATGACTCAAAACAGATTACGTGATCATGCAGTTCTAGCAATTGAAAAGGAAATGTGTTCTGTGTTATCACCAGATCGGGTAATTACATGATTTGCAAAGAAAAGTAACAGACGGCATCAGTTATTACCAGAGAAAGAGAGAGAACAGCATGGAGGAGAACAGAATGCACAAAAATTAAAATGATTAGGCAGTATTATTTAATGTTCTTTGTTGTTGTGTATTTCACTGCTGTATTTTTGAATGTAGACTTTCCAGTCTGAGTCTGAGCAGAAAAATTAAAACAAAATATTTTATTAAAGGGCCCATGTGATGAGAGTATCAAATTAATGTCATGCACCACTTTCATATGCCCGTGCTTCGCATTTTTCAATTTTGGTTAGCACCGTGGTTAGGTGACATAGGTAGGATACAGTGTTGCTGCATATAAACATTAAAGAGCAGCTGACACCTTTCCTTTGGGAACACTTTGAAAAACTTTAAAAAGCATTTTAAATTTGGACACCATTCACATTGCATTTTGTTATCTATCTTCTATAGATTTCTTCTCTACATTATTTATTACTGATTGCCTCTGTAGCTTGTTCCCTACTTGAATTGCATATGCTCTGTTGTGACATCACCTTCTATTGCCTTGGGAATAAAAGTGATGTGACAAGCACAGCATTATGACATCAAGTTGGGAAGAAACAATAGGAGCCGATGAGCACTCAGAGAGCAGTGCCAGCAGAAATACTGTTTCTGTTTCCATGCATATATGACCTCCATAATAACCAATAAGGATAAGAAATACAGAACGAATAAGTAATATATAACTGCTTTGTGTACAAATAGTTTTTTACAGTTATTTTCAAGGTGTCAGTGGTTCTTTACTTCTTTAAATTCCATTTTCTAGTACTTCCCTAAGCTCCCTTAGTGCATCAAGTATCATATTTTACTCAGTCAGATCAAGGACCTGTGCTGTGTGACTGTGTGGAAAATAATTTCATAAGGGTATCACTCAGCTCAGGGAGGGAGGCCACAGCAGCCCAGCCCTCCTACATGCCCAGCATACTTCTTAAATATCAGTAGATTTAGCCCAGATCTACTGATAGTTACAAAATATGCTATTGATTCTATAACTTTTAATCCACAACATGTAGATCTTCCTGGACTAAGTCTCCATCACTCATTCACACTAGTGGGATAGCGCCAGAAGCGCTAGGACCAAGCGGGAGCCAAAAATTTTCTGAAGGGCGGTGCGGTAGGACCCACGCCGCACGCAGCGCACCACGAGACTGACTCGCGCCTTATAGGCTATCTCGGCCGACCCTCCAACCGCCTCAGTTCCTTTTCTCCCGCCGTCGAGTGCACTTGGATGTCGACGTCGCTCGTCTGCTGGAGTCAAAGTTTTCGTCTATACAACAGCAGCTTTTAGTGTTTAATTTAAATGTTTTAATTGAACTATTTAATAGTAATTTTTTATTTTATGAATAAGAAGATTATGAAGAAATTCTTTCCTGTCATCCACGGAGTCGTCCTTAGACGGTAGCGGTGACGGTAGGAAGACTTCATTTGGAAGTTGTTATGGCAGAGGGGCTTTGCCCGGCCCGCCACCTTTAAGTAACGGGGGGGGTCTGACTATGGACAGTCCTGTGCTCGGGGGGGAGGACAGTCCACCGAAGCACGAATCTGGCGGTGCCAGGGATCCAGCTCCGCTTAGCCCCAAGCTCTTCTTCTTTGTTTGAGAAAAAGAATTGGTGCCGCTCGAGGTTGCCCGTTGGTATGTCTGCACGAGGATTGTTCGTTGGTAGGGGCGATAGGCCTGAACCGACTTCGTGGGTTCCCCCTTGGCCCCGCTCCTAATGGCTGCATTCTCGACTCCGGACTCCATCTCTGTCCTCGTTAGAGTTCCGGTGAGCAGTTTCACCTCTGGGCTGCTCCTGTGGAGCAAGGGGTTTGACTCCTTTTTCCTGGTTGTGTTACTGGTTTCGGGGCCTCCGGGCCTCAGAGCCGTTGGACCGGAGCCGGGTCAATTGGATCTGAATGAGCGCGGTGCCCTCTTGGTGCCTTTGCCATCCTGTCAGCCCCTCGTGCCTACCCCCCTCTTCCTTTTCCATGCAGGGGCTGGCATGGGCACCACCTTTCTCTTCTTTTCATTGGCTTTCCATGGTGTTTTTCCTGGCGTTGTGCCTGACACCTACTTTAGCCCAGATCTACTGATAGTTACAAAATATGCTATTGATTCTATAACTTTTAATCCACAACATGTAGTTTTTGCCTCTCAAGTGACAAGTGACAAGTGACAAGTCAACCAAAAAAAAGACACAAAATAATGGAAAAGGAATGGGGGAAAAAATAAAGCTGAAGTAGAAGAAAATGTGTTATTTTGCACAAGAGAGCACCAAAAGTTCTACAGTTTATGGTGGCCTAGGCGGAGCCCAGACCCCCAGTCTTTGTTTGGAGCCCAGGCCCCCAATGTTTACTCATGCTGGCAACGCCTCTGGCTGCCAGCCAAAAGGTAACTCAGGACAAGCAGGTTTCAAAATGGGGAAGAAATGGAGTGAGCAAGAATCAAGTACTCATTCAGATGCGGTGTCAGTTTTAAGAACAGCATAATAGTGTGGATGCTGCAAACAGAACCCCAGCTCATTAAGCAACCTTATGAAGAGTAAAGGCTTCTTGAAGCACTGGGGTTCTGTTTATTGTACTCTAAGTGGGCTGCATCTAATTCGGTAATTTACTGTACCTTACATCTGGATGTATGGTAGGCCCAACTTAAAATAAACCCTGCATCTGAAATAACACATGATGCCCTAGAAACACAGAATTTGTCAGCAGAAAAGGACTGCTCAGCCCACCCAGTCTGCCCAAGTGTTCTCTACCTACTTGTAACTCCTGCCTGTATATATTACTGCATGTCTTATTCTGCTTGCATCCATCTGGACCTCCTTGTGAATAAGCTTGCTTAATGGATTTTTCCTGCGATTAACTTGAACCTACTCCACCTCCATAGCCCTATTGATCTCCATTGACCCCCTCCTTCCCCTTTTTCTAATATACCCCTATGTTTATGCCATGCATGCTTCATGTCCCCTACCATTTTAGCTTCCACCACTTCTCCTGGCAGTCTGTTCAAGGCATCTACCACCCTTTCAGTAAAGAAATATTTCTTCACATCAATTCTGAATGCCCCCCAGCTTCATTGTATGTCCCTTGGCTTGGGTGCTCATCCTCACTGGAAGGAAACACCCCAACTGTACCTGGTTTACCCCTGTGAGGTACTTTATAGGTCTCAATCATGTCACCTCTCAGCCTCCTCTCTTCCAGAGTGTACATGTTGAGATTCTTCAGCTTTTTATTGTAGGGATTCCTGTGAAAATTCTGAATTATTTTAGCTGCCCTCCTTTGGAAAACTTCCACCTTATGTCCTTTCTGAAGCGTAGACTCTAGAACTGGGTACAGTACTTCAGCTGGGGGTATACCAGAGAATGATACAGTGGCAGCAGAACATCCCTCCTCCTACTGGAGATGCCATTGCTTATGCACCCCAGAATCCAATTTGCCCTGCCCATAGCCTTGTCACACTGTACTGCTATCTTGAGGTCCTCTGATATAATAACCTCAAGGACCCTTTCATGTCTAGTGAGTATCAGTACCTCCCGCCTCCTATACTCAGCATCATGGTTCCCATGCCCTAGGTACATGATTTTACACTTGTTGGCATTGAACCCCAAGTAAGTAAGAAAATGAAATTGATTTGAATGAATTGCAGGCTTTTAAGCAGCTTTTCGGGGAAAGTGTGTGGGGGGCGCTGCTACTATAACTATTTGCTTTTGATTTGGTATAATGTGCAAACAGACTAACCCTACTCCTCACTCTGTGTGCTATATCGGAGATAAAGAGCCCAAATAGCATTGGGCCAAGCACTGAACCCTGCTGCACTCCACTTGTCACTGCTCTGGGTACCAAGAGCTACCCCACCACCACCACCACCCTCTGAAGCCTCCCCTGTAACCAGTTCTCTATCCTCTTAGTCAGACCACCTTCCACCCATACCCCTCCTTCTCCTCGCTCTTCTCCTCCTTGGCCTATGTCCCTCCTCCTGGTAGTCAGCACCCTTTCTCCTCCTTATTCTTACCTGGTGGTGGTTCCTTCTGTATTACATCCAGACCACTCTGCCCGCCCCCTTCCAGGGTTACTACACCTCCGACTTTACCTATATCTAGGGCAGTGAGCTCGTCAGGCTCTCCCATCCAGACTTTTCTACCAACCTCAGTTTTTTTTGCCCCCTCACACTAGTTTAAATCCACTTTAGTAAAGATATACCCCTCTAATTCTGCTTTTTTTTTTTTACCTATTTTCTCCTCGTGCTATGGTCAGCTTGGTCATCCTGACCAACCCCCCCCTAGATCTGCCCCCGACATCAGGCCGACCTGCTCACCTCCATGGATTTCCCGCCGTGGCGGGGTGGTGAGGAGCTTCCCAGCTCGACTCACCAGAGCAGGATCTGGTTGAGGAGGCACCATTTGTGTCGGGCAGTGGGAGTCGGAAGCTCATGCTGCCTGACCATAGCCCATTTTCCACTTTTCTCCCTTTTGCAGAGTGCGGGCATACAAGGACTGTTAGGCACAGCATGCCAATGTCCGCCACACTCCACCCCATTTACTGTACTGCTGTAGTAGTTCCCGCAGCCATCAGCAGTGGCCGCTACAGAGCAGTGGGTCCCTGGATCCCGCCCCAGGATAGGAGAGCAGTCCTCCAAATGCTCAATCCTATCCCTCCCCTGTCAACCCCTGGCGGCCCAGGCTTGCGTCCAAACCCAGGTCGCCAGCGTGACGCGAGGTGTGACGTCCAGCGCCTCAACCCTTAGTGCCAGTGGCCCAGCAGTAATGCTGCCTTTAATACTCCCCTCCCCTCCTTCTCCAGTGTACCCTGTCCCCTGCATACAAGTCACTATTCCCCCCAGACCCTACCCCAGTTAGTCACTAACCCATAATGTTTCTTGTGGCACCAATCCCTCAGCCACTCAAACTCCTGAAGTCTACCCTTCCTCCCCATGCTTGCACATGGTACCGGCAGTACCTCCAAGAATGCCACCAACTTCCCCACCCCCTCACACTGCCTGCCCAGCTACTCAAACCTCCCCCTCACTACTTCCACAGTGTCCCCCCCAAGTTGTTTGTACCCATATACAACAGTAAATGAGGTTTCTTCCTCCCTCTCGCTGCACGCTTGAGCAGTGCCTGCCCTGCCCCTCCTGCAGTCAACCTGGGGACAGCTTCAACCCAAATATGGCTGCGCCTTCCCCCTTTCTGCCCCATCTCACCAAGAGCAGTACAAAATCCCCCAGGATGAATACCCCCCATCCTGTACCCCTTTTCTTTCTAATACCTCTTCCACCACCCCAGTATTCATTCTTCCCCTGCCCCTTACCCCCACCAACTGCACTCTCTGTGACTTGTTTCTGTACCCTCTACTTCCGCCTCACCTCTTTTGTCTGCCTTATTCTTCCCATCCAGCTTGAACTTTCTCAGCCTGACTACTTCCTACTGGGCTTCTCATGTCAGCCTTCCCTCCTCCCTTGCTGATTTCTAACCCCTCTCCTATTCCCATTGTTGTCGATTTAGAGACCCCATTCCCTTCTACCCTGATAGTGATGCCCCTCCCATTCTTCCCCTTCCTGTAGCCTTCTCTTCTCCAGTCGCCACCCCCTCCTTCCTTATTAGTCCCCTTCTACCCTTTCATCCTCACTATCTCTTCCCCTACCTGTTGCCATCCCTCTCATGCCCCGTTTGTCCTCCCCCCCTTCAGTGTGTTCCTGCTCCCCCTCTCTGTCCCATAGCAGAGGTTCAAATCTATTTCTAGTCGATACCCCTCCTAAATCTCTTCCCCTATCGGTTCCCCCCTCCTACTTGTTCCCCTCCATGCCACCCCTGGTCCCTTCCTACCTGCAGCCGTCTGCTCTCTCCCCTGGTACTCCTCGTGGTCTCTTCCTCCCCCATCAGGAGGCCCCACTTTGCCTCAGGCACCCCTCCCCTCTCCTGTCTTTTCTGTTAGTGCCGCTGATGTTCTTGGCTCTCATATAGTTTCACTTAGCCCAGTTAGAACTCCTACTGCACTCCAAGTATTGCTCGGCTCAGTCAGAGAAATAAACAGAACTAATAAATATGTATTATTACAGTAATCGTAACAGTATAGCTCAGTACTTAGCTTAGTTAGAGAAATAAACAGAACTAAATCTGTATTATTCCAGCAATCCTAAAAGTATCCAATCATTGCTTTGTCTCCACTCCAGAGACCCTGCTGTAATATACGACCACAGAGGACCATGGGCAGGAGGGTGGGCCACTCTAAAGTCCCGGCAGAGCGCCATTGAGCTCGCTCACTCCCCCTGTCTCACTCGCTCATTATATTTCTCCTGATGCTGCAGGCTGCCCTTTTGTATTGGGCTCCTGCTTGCATTGGTGTCTTTTTCTACCTACAAAGAAATCTGCAGCAATCCTGACACAGCTCCATTGAGCTTGCTTACTCCCCCTCTCTCACTCACTCATTCTGTTTCTCCCAGAGCTGCAGGCTACCCTTTTGTATTGGGATCCTGCCTGCATTGGTACCTTTTTCTGCCCACAAAGAAATCTGCAGCAGTCCCAACACAGCTCCGTTGAGCTTACTTACTCCTCCTCCTCTCTCACTCGCTCGTTCTGTTTCTCCCGGAAGTGCAGGCTGCCCTTTTGTACTGGGCTCCTGCCTGCATTGGCACCTTTTTCTGCCCACAAAGAAATCTGCAGCAGTCCCGACAGAGCTCTGTTGAGCTTGCTTATTCCCCCCCTCACTCGCTCATTCTGTTTCTCCCGCCACTGCAGGCTGCCCTTTTGTACTTCGCCCCTGCCTGCATTGATACCTTTTTCTGCCCACAAAGAAATCCGCAGCAGTCCCGACAGAGCTCTGTTGAGCTCGCTCACTCCCCCTCCCTCACGCGCTTGTTTTGTTTCTCCTAGTGCTGCAGGCTGCCCTTTTGTGCTGGGCTCCTGCCTGAGTAGGTGCCTTTTTCTGCCCACAAAGAAATCCACCGCAGCCCTGACAGAGTTCAGTTGAGTTCAGTCACCCCCCCCCCCTCACTTGCTCGATCTTAATCTGTCCAAACACTGATTTCCCCAAGTGAATGTACTATTCTGTGCCGGACTGTGGAAACACATTTTGGCCAGGATGTGAAAAATGACAGCTGTACTGTTCATAAGGAGGTGTGAAAAAATGTCAGTGTTGAAAATCTGGCATGAAAATTTTACTAATTTGCAAAGCTACAAGGGTGCGTGGAAACTCCGCAACGCACGCTCGTAACACAGTGATTTTATGGACTTTCATCAAAAAATTTTCAACATAGGCATTTTAGAACCTCTGCTCATGACCAGCATCACTGTGGTTTTTATAATTTGTCCCGAACACTGATTTCTCACAGCGACCGCGCTATTCTGCGCTGGAAGCACAAAAACAATTTCGGCCAAGATGTGAAAAATGACAGCTGTACTGTTCATAAGGAGGTGTGGAAAAATGGCAATGTTGAAAATCTGGAGTGAAAATATTGCAAATTCGTGAAGTTAAGAACGTGCGTAGTAAATGCGCAATGCACGCTCGCAAAACAGTAATTTTTTTCAATATTTTCCACCAAATTTGCAACATAGGCTTTTTGAGAGCCCACCTCATGAATGCTGGCACTGTTGTTTAATCAGTCCCGAAATGTGTTTCCACGCAGTGACCGCTAAATCATCTTTCGGGACCGAATAACGCCATGGCAGAGGCTGAATTCATGAGGAGGGGTCCCAATAACACCATGTTGAAAATTTGGTGCCAAAATTCCAAAAAATGCCTGAGATATGCACTAAAGTTGAAAAAACCCTATTTATGCCATTATACAGCTTACCAGCATTTCTACAGTTCGCGGTCTGCTTTGAAGAGTACAGACATGTTCCCGGTCCATCGAAGATTGTCACGCTGGGCTCGGAGTAAATATAGAGGTGGGGGTGAGGGCTGGCTGGGTGCAGAGAGTGGATGCCAGTTAGAGCGGAGCACGGACTCAACGAGGACCATTTTCTTGTTGTTTACAGAGTTAAAAAAAAAAAAGAAAAGCATAGCGGATGGTTTTTCCTTTTACAGGGACATTGGTACACTGGGTGGCCTCCCAGCATGCCACCTGAGTGGTTTTGGGGGTCTGTAGCTGGCGGGGGATTGTGCACCCTTGTCAGCACATATGGGGCCCCCCCTCGGCCCACAATTCATTGTGGGGGGGGCATTATGCCAACAGGAAATTGGCTCCCCCATCAGCAAATAGTGCTGGGGGGACCAATGCTGATGGGGATTAGGCCCCCCGTCAGCAATGAAAGACTGTTGGGGGGCCAATGATGCCAAGGGGGGTTGGGCACCCCCTCAGCACACAACAAATGAGGGAAGGATGACAGTATGCCAATGGTGACTGGGCTCCCCATCGACAAACTAGGTCAGAGGCATGCAAGGTCCCAACTTGTAATGACGGGTCGCTCCCTCATTGCAGTGGAATGGCTGATGCTGCAATGAGAGGCAGCCCCTGTTTGCAGCGGCTAAAACGTTTCAAGGTGGTGGCATGCTGGCTGAACTAGTAGCGTGCCACCCCATTGGGAAAAGCAGTCAAAGCCTCAAAAGGCAGTGGGGGCATTGGCTGCAACAGTGCTGCACCTCCACAACCTGCTTCTGCAGCAAGCTGCCGCAACATATTTGCTAAACTTGAATATCAGGGATTCCATCAAGCTGCAGCGACAACAAAGTTGTCGACATCCATGACATCAACAGATACAACACCGATAGTTGGCACAATGCCATTAGGAACCAACTCAGAGTCAGAGTTGTTTCGGGGACGGGGACAAGCACCAAGAGACAAAGTGCTGCCGTACAGTGGAAACCATTACAGCAGTCTGCCGAATTTTGGTGCTGTAATGGTCTTCGCTGTTTAGGTTTCGTTGTTTCAGTGGTATAACAAGATGAGGCAGGACAGCAGTGTTAAAATGCACAGAACTAGAATAGCTTTAAACGTAAATATGTTACAAAGGCAATAACACACAACAAAGTGAGGGCAGTACTGCAATTAACCAAATCTCTGTTGGCTCTAAGATGCAAATCATAGCTAAGGGCATTTAACCATCTAAGGTTTGGCTTAGGAGGCCCCATCTCAGAAGGACATAGACTGTGTGGAGGCAGTACAGAGAAAGGCAACCAAAATGGTGCATGGCCTGCATCAGAAGCCCTACAAGTAAAGACTCAGGGAATTAAATATATACTTGCTGGAGGAAATGAGTAAAAGGGAAGACCAGACCAACAAAACATTCAGATAACTCAAGGGTATTAATAAAATACAAGGAGGGTTGCATACTGCACAGAAAGAGATGCTCAAGGACGAGGGGGCATGATATGAAGCTGGAAGGGGGGCCAATCAACAAAGTCCAAGAGGGTAGCATCTTTCAAAAAAAGAGGTGTACAAGAACAAAGGGGCACAATTTGAAGATGGGGGGTGGCTCAGAGGTAATTTAAGGAAGTATTTTTTCACACAGAGGGTTGTGGATGCATGGAATGGCCTTCCGGAGGAAGTTGTGGAGTCAAAAACAGTGGTGGAATTCAAGCAGGCATGGGACAGTCATAAGGCAATTCTAGTGGGTGGGGATAGGAAGAAGTAGGCTGCTGGTTAACTAGAATCTGCAGCTTATCCATTAGGTAGGGAAATGGGCAGACTGGGTGGGTCAAGCGGTCCTTATCTGCTGTCAAATTCTATGTTTCTATGTTTCTATGACTTAGGCCTCATTCAGACTAGGGTATTTAAAATGGATTAAGGAGCTTAAACCATTTTAAAAGTGCTCTAGCACAGTTCATGTCTGCACCGAACATGACTTGTAGTCCATTTTAAAAAAAAAATGTGTTTAAACCCTAATAAGGCCTAGGCTTTAACATGGTTTTAAAAATGTTTCAGGCGTTAAATTGAATTTAGCTGCAGTGTGGATGGTCAGGCATGGTTTTCCTATATGAAGCAGGATGTCCCTGCATGAGAACTGGTTGCTAGTTAATTCTATCAAGAGGCAGTAGTGCAGATGCTGTAAGCAGTTTTTAATAATGGTTTACAACAAGCTGGCAGCAGTGCGGATGCTGCAATACAGATGCTACAACATGGTAATTAATCTGTTTTTAAAAATGCTTTAAGTTACCATGCTGTAGTCTGAACAGGGCCTTTGAAGTGATGTGAGGAAATATTTCTTCACGGAAAGGGTGGTGATGTCTGGAACAGCCTCCCAGCAGAGGTGGTGAGTACTGAAATGGTAACAGGTTTGAAATATGCATGGGATAGAGACAGAGGGACCTTAGTAACAGGGCTGGGGGGTTGGGAATTGATGGGGTCTATGGTAGCACAGTAGGTAGGGACTTTAGGGCAGACCAGGTGGGCTAAGAGGTCATTGTTTGCCAATAGCTTTTATGTTTTTATTCTTCTATGTTTTCACAGCACAACCAACATTTCCTGGAATGTTATTGTGGTTATAAAATGGTTTTAAAACAAGCATTTTTCAGTGCCAAATGTTTGCTTGCTGGCATTAGAAGTAGTAGTGTTGGAATTAGAGAGCTGCATAATAGGAATGGCAGTGAAGTATTGAACTGAGGCCAACCCCACCACCACCCTGCAGAGACTGACAGGCATTGGGGTGTGCCTTTGGGTCATCAAGCATAATGGCCACACCATTTCACCACACCCTATCCTGCAGACACTGACAGGTGTCACGGTGTGCCTTGGGGTCTTTGGCCCTTATGCTCACCCCATTCCATCAGGAAATATGGTGAGATGGGTCCTGAAAAGGAGAATGGGGTGAACTTTGGGGCCGAAGAGTCCAAGGCACACCTCGATGCTTCTCACTGGCTGCAGGGTATGGAATGGCATGTGCATTACAAGCGAGAATCCCAAGTCACACCCCTGATGCCTGTCAATCTCTACAGGGTGGGGCATTATGGTCGGAAACCCTAATGCCTCAGGAGTTCGTTGACATGTTCACTTCAGATTTTCAACATGGGTTTTTGTGACCCCCACCTTATGAACAGTGGCAATATCAATTCATTAGCTGAAAGCTGATTTCACACAGTGACTATGCCATTTGGCACCACAGGTGCGAAAACACACTTTGAACAAGATGTGACTAATGACAGCTGTACTGTTCATGGGGAGTTGCAAAGAATGGCAATGTTGAAAATCTGCAGTGAAAATATTAAAAAAAACTGGTGGTCACGAGCATGCGTAGAAAATGCACAATACACACCCATAATGCAATTAGTTTGGGGATTTTTACAGCAGATTGTCAGCACAGAGATTTTGGAACCTCCGCTCATGAACAGTGTCAGTGTGATTTTCTTTATCTGTCCCGAACAGTGATTTCCCACAGCGACCACACATTTCTGTGCTAGAAGTGCAAAAACACATTTCAGCCATGGTGTGAAAAATGACAGCTGTACTGTTCATAAGGAGGTGTGGTAAAATGGCAATGTTGAAAATCTGGAGTGAAAATATTGAAAATTCACAAACTTACGAGCGTGCATAGCAACAGCGCAATGCACACTCGTAAAACAGTCATTTTTGGGAATTTTTTAACCAAATTTTTAACATAGCCATTTTAATACCTCTGCTCATGAACAGTGTCACTGTGATTTTCTTAATCTGTCCTGAACATTGATTTCGCACACCGACTGCGCCATTGTGTGCTACATGCGCGGAAACACATTTTGGGCGAGATGTGAGAAATGACAGCTGTACTGCTCATAAGGAGGTGTGGTAAAATGGCAATGTTGAAAATCTGGAGTGAACATATTGAAAAAATTGCGAACTTATGAGTGTGCGTAGGAAAAGTGCAATGCATGCTCGTAAAATTGTCATTTTTGGGAATTTTTTCACCAAATTTTCAACATAGGGTTTTGAGGGGGGGCCTACCTCATGAACTGTGACACTGTCATTTCATAAACTGGTCCCGAAAGGTGGTTCTGTGCAGTGACTGCGAAATCACCTTTCTGGCCCAATTAACAAAATGACAGTGACAGAATTCATTAGGTTCGGTCCCAAAAACCCCATGTTGAAAATTTGGTGAAAAAAATTCCCCAAAATGCCTGAGATATGCATCAAAGTTGAAAAAACCTATTCCATTACACAGCTTACCGGCATTTCTTCAGTTCGCGGTCAGCTTTGAAGGGTGCAGACGTGTTCCCGGTCCACTGAAGATCATCGTGCGGACTCCAGAGATGAGTGTGGGGTCAGGTGGGGTGTGGGGAGGTAGGCTGCACAGAGGGTGGGCGTGGGTGGGGAGGGAGGTCAGGACAGTCAGTGAGGGAAGGTTTTTCTTTCTTTTTTTTCCTTTAGGCGGCGGGACTTGTGCCACACTGGGGTGGGCTCCCAGCGTGGCACCCGGTAGTCTCTTGGGGAGGAACAGTGGAGCCGATGGGGGATTGGGCACCCCCATTGGCCATACAGACTGTTGCCAGGCTGGGATGGGCTCCCAGCATGGCACCTAAAACTCTGTTGGGGGGGAGCACAGCAGAGCTGATGGGGGATTGGGCACCCCTGTTGGCCTTACAGTGTGTGCGTGGGGGGGAAGCATGAGCACACAATATGAGTGTGTGTGTGTGTGGGAGGAGCGCCTAAGCATGCAATATCTTATCGCTGCACTGAAGCAGAGCTCTCCCTTTCAACTGTATGGTACTGCATTTTCAGCTGCTGTCATAGACAGCTGCAGCATTCATTGGCGAACTGTGGCTGTGCTTGCAAACGCACTGACTGAATTGGAAGACAGGGTGCCACACCTCCGAAAACTTTGATGATGGCACTATGTTTCTTGCATATGTGTGCAAGCAAACATAAAAATTCAACAAAGAGAAAGTATTTCAAAGTTGATGATTATGCTGCTTTCCGATGGTTCACGTGTAAGACATTGAGGATATAATGATGTGATATGATCAGTTGCCAGAAGAAGTCTATAAGTGTGGGTTTGTGTCACACATACTCCTTTTAGCTATCAAAAACCATCTGCATTATGGCATTTTTCTCACTTATTATGTTGGCTCATGCATGCGCAGCCAACATATTGTGGTAGTAGCAGATCTGGAGGCGTGGTCACTGTTGAGCGAATGCAGGGCACACATCAGTAGGTGCATCCCTCATTCCCCAATAAGCCTGCATGCCGATGCCACACCAGGAATACATAATGTGGTGAGCACATCTTAGGAAAGGTCCTCTGCAATGCAAGCAAAGCTCGTCATACGCAGCAGCACCTCCTGACCTGCTTTCCCTGGTGAAAAAAAATTTAACATGGTGGCTCACTGCCTGCCATAATGCCGACTTCGGGGGTGTCCAATCCCCCTGTCGGCATGCCCTGATAAATGTATGTACCAACAGGGGATCCCACTCCCCGTTGGCATAATGCACCCAACCCGATTTGTTATGTGCCCAGGGTGACCAGTTCCCCATTGCTCTTGCCCCCCCTGCTTTCATTGTGTGCCGATGGGGGATTCGGCTACAGCATCCCCCCCAAATAAAAACACTTAGGTGGCATGCTGGGAGCCCAACCCAGCATGCTAAATCCCCTGAAAAATAAAAACCATCCTGCAATGTTTTTTTTTAACCCTGTAAAAGAAGGAAACGGTCCCTCATGATCTCCCTGGCCCCTCCCACAACCCGCACCCACCCTCTGCACACCCTGTCTCTCCACACCCTCCTCACCCCATACTTACCTCCAGAGTCTGGCGTGACAATCTTTGGTGGACTAGGAACACGTCTGCACTCTTCAAAGCCAACCGCGAACTGAAGAAATGCCAGTAAGCTATGTAATGCCATAAATAGGGTTTTTTTCAACTTTGGTGCATATTTTGGGCATTTTTTGGAATTTTTGCAGCAAGTTTTCAACATGGGGTTATTGGGACCCCTCCTCATGAATGCAGTCACTGTCATGGTGTTATTCAGTTCCAAAAGGTGATTTTGTGGTCACTGCGCGGAATCACCTTTCATGACCGAGTAACGAAATGACAGTGCCACTCTTCATGAGGGGGGCTCTCAAAAAGCCTATGTTGCAAATTTGGTGAAAAAATCCTCAAAATGGCTGTTTTATGAGCATGCGTTGCGCTATTTCCATGCACGCTCGTAACTTCGTGAATTTGTAATATTTTCACTCCAGATTTTCAAAATTGCCATTTTTCCACATCTCCTGATGAACAGTGCAGCTATCATTTTACATATCCTGGCCAAAATGTGTTTTCGCACGTCCAGAGCAGAATAGCACGGTCGCTATGTGAAATCAGTTTTCCGGACAGTGTGAGAAAATGACGGTGACACTGTTCATGAGCAGAGGTCCTAAAATGCCTATGTTGAAAATTTGGTGCCAAAAGTCTATAAAATGACTGTGTTACAAGCATGCGTTGCACAGTTTCCACGCACCTTTGTAACTTTGCAAATTTGCAATATTTCCATGCCAGATTTTCAACACTGCCATTTTTCACACTCCTTATCAACAGTACAGCTGTCATTTTTCACAGCTTGCCCAAAATGTGTTTCCGCAGCTGTGGCACACAATGGCGTAGTCGCTGTGGGAAATCAACTTTTGGGACAGAGTAACAAAATCCCAGTGCCACTGTTCATGAGGGGAGGTCCCAAAATGCCTATGTTGAAAATGTGGCTAAAAAACTCCCAAAAATAATTGGGTTACGGACGTGTGTTACACAGTTTCTATGCATGCTCATGACTTCACCAATTTTTCATATTTTCACTCCAGATTTTCAACGTTGCCATTTTTTTATGCCTCCTCATGAATAATACAGTTGTCATTTTCCACATCCTGCCCAAAATGTGTTTTCATCCCCGTGTTGCCAAATGGCATAGCCACTGTGCAAAACCACCTTTCAGCTAACAAACTGATTGTGCCGCTCTTCGTGAGGTTGGGTCACAAAAAACCCATGTTGGAAATCTGGAGTGAAAATACCAACACACAACTACAGTGTTAGGGTTTCCAGCTGTAGCACCCCAACCTGTAGAGACTCACAGGTGTCAGGGGTGTGACTTGGGATCATCAGCTGTAATGCTCACGCCATTCCAACCCCACTCCCACCCTGCAGCCAGTGACAGGCATGTTGGTGTGCTTTGCGTGTTCGGCCACAAAGTTCACCCCATTCTCCTATACTGCACCCACCTCAACGTATTTCCTTATAGAATGGGGTAAGTATAATCCCCAAAGACTCCAAAGCACACCACAACACTTGTCAGTGTCTACAGAGTAGGGTGAGGTAAAATGGCATGAGCGTTAAGCTGACGACCCAAAGGCACACCCCAATGCCTGTCAGTCTCTGCAGGGTGGGGATGAGGTTGGTGTCACTTCAATACTTCACTGCCATTCCTATTATACATCTCTAACTCCTGCACTACCAATGCCAATGCCAGCGAGACACCATTCGGCATTGACAGATGCTTGTTTTTGTAATAGCCATAGCCCATAGCATCAGCAGTACTCCATCATGACTGTTTATTGTATGCAATTATTGGGCTTAGTTTGTATGCATGTTCACTGCCCTCCTGATGTACATTGTACTGTACCTGACATTTTGGTCCTGAACATAAGCCTAACTGTCAAACGAATCTGATAGATTTCTTTGACTGAGTGACATACTATTTAGATCATGGTGGAATGATGGATGTGATCTATGTAGATTTCAGTAAGGCTTTCAACAACTTTCCATGTAGGAGCCTCATAAGTTAGCTGAGTAGCTTAGGAGTGAGTCTAAAGGTGGCAAACTGGATAAGAAATTGGTTAGGGCATAGGCAATAGAGCAAGGTGCAGTTACTCTGTGGCCTGACTGCGTGACCTCCGACCTTTTGAGCTCCCTCCCCTACCTTCAGAGACACATGCTAAGTGCAGGGATTTTGGGATTGTGCGTGGTCAGAGGTCAGGGCAGAGGGACATGGGAATGATTGTTGGAAAGTCAGAAATTTGGGTAGTGAGGCTCAGGGGGCACCCTGAGGTGAAATGGGTACTAGAGAAGGTTCGCCCCTGTCTAGTTCCCATACCCAAGGGCTCCACTCTGGATAGTGGGCAGATGGCTGGTGGTTCAGCAGTTCCCACTCCTCCAACCTGAGCTGTGCTTTGCAATGCCAGGTCGATGAGGAACAAGATCGCTATAATGGTGGACTTTGTTTCCTCTGTGGACCTGACCTGCATCATAGAGACCTGGCTGGATGATAATGCCGGCCTCATTCTGGGGGCAGCAATTCTGGCCAAATACTCTGTGGTACACACCCCAAGGAAGGATCACAGAAGAGGGCGAGTGGCCATTTGTTTTAAATTCATCTTAGGCCTCTCAGTGCTACCAGTGGGTTCTACAGGGTCATTTGTCAGTGTTGCCATGCGAGGAGGCCCTGGCGCAGGTTACAGGATCCTTCTATTTTACAGGCCCCCAAATGGGAAGAGAGAATTCCTGCAGGAGGTCAGGGACTTTGTTGCCAGCCTGGTGTTGTAATTCCCCAGATGGATAATTCTGGGGCATTTCAATGCCTGGGTCGACAATGAACTCTTGTCTTTTGGATGTGACCTCCTCCAAAGTGTGGAGGTCACAGGTTATCACCGCAGTGACCCACTTGCATGGGCACATGTTGCACCTTGTGTTCACACTGGGTCTTGGGGTCGGCGACCTCATGATTGATCCAGTCATTTTTTGGATCATAGCACCGTGAGGTTCATGTTTGCCCTCCCTCCCCAGGGTCCGTCCTCTGTGGAGGTGGCCTGGTACCGTTCACTGCGGGGATTGTCCCAAGCAGGACTACAGGTGGTGCTGGACCTATCGAGTGTGGAAACTGCATGTGGGATGGGTGTGAAGGAGACAATGGCAGCCTATTATAGGGCTGTTACTGCTGCTTTCGACAGTATCGTGCCCATCCGTGTCTGACCTGTATCTATTTGCCAGAGGCCCCCATGGTTTGATGGGGAGCTCAGGGAGTTAAAGATAAAGGGCCGGGGGTTGGAGCTGATGGTGGACAAATTGGCTTTGAGGTCACATTATGGTGACTATCAAAAGGCAATCTCCTAAAAATTAGATTTTTTGTCTAGAGAGATTGCTGCAGCAAGGAACAGACCAGCTCAACTTTTCTGTATGGTGGACAGGTTGTTGCACCCGACTTTGTCTCTGTGCGGTGGGGGGGGACCAAGTTAAGCACAAGGTGTGATGAGTTTGCTGTCTTCTTTGCTAGCAAAGTGGACTGAAATCTCCTCCAGTGCTGCTCAAATGACTTGCGGGGTGAGACCATAGGCATGGTGGGGCACCCCTTTTGTGTGGAATGAGTTTGATCCAGCTGGAATGAATGAGGTAGGTGAGATAATCTTGAGGCTTGGCAAACACATAGTGATCTAGACCCAGGTCCAACCCAACTTTTGGTTGGTTGTGTTGACTTGATTGGACCAGTGGTAGCTGGGATCATCTGGTGTTCCTTGTAGAGTGGGGTATTTCCAGTGGCCTTGAAAGAAGCCCTGGCCCTTTTGAAGAAACACTTCTTGGACCTGGAGTGTCTCACCAACTACAGACCAGTGTCAAACCTCCTGCTTTTAGGGAAGGTTTTGGAAAATGTGGTGGCTGTTCAGCTTGAAGCTTATCTCACCTTCTCTGCCACTTTTGAGTGTTTCCAGTCTGGATTTACACCTGGGCATAACACAGAGACTGCCTGGTGAGGGTGCTGAACGATCTCCTTATAGTGAGAGATAAGTTACCATCCTTGTTCTCCCAGATCTTTCTGTGGCATTTGACACTGTGGATCTTGTGGTGTTACTGGATTGACTACAGAACTGGGGTGGACTACATGGCAGTGTCATTAGCTGGTTTAGGTCCTACCTCACAGGCAGAGTGCAGAGGGTGGTGATGGGATTATCCTCGTTGGGCCTGATACTTCTGCACTGTGGAGTTTCACAAGGTTCGGTATTGTCACCTCTCTTGTCCACGGTGTACGTGTTGCCTTTAGGAGACGTTATCAGGTGGTATGGGCTGGGTTTTCATTGCTATGCCAATGACACCCAGCTATACCTGTCCAGTGCGCCTGGAAACCAGATGGTGATCTCTGCATTCAACACCTGCCTGGTCAATACCCAGAGCTGGATGACTCAAAACTGGCTACGACTCAACCCAGACAAGATGTGTGTATTAGTGGTGGATCCTGATCGTCGACAGGATGAGGGAGAGTTGTGGACTGATCCTGGTTTGAGGCTGGGAGGTGTGTCCTCTACCCCTCTTCTCAGGTTAGTGATCTGGGCATGGTCTTCGATGATGGTTTGACACTTGGTGCTCAGGAGTCATCCATCATCCAAAGTAGCTTTTACCATCTAAGTAACATTGCCTGGATTCGTGCCCTGATACCAGCTGATGATGTTATCACCCTAATACATGCCTTTGTCACATTGAGATTGGACTACTATAATGCCTTATACCTAGGACTGTTGGGAGGCAGTCTCCACCATTTGCAGATGGTGCAGAATGCAGCAGCCAGGCTGTTACTGGGTGCATCAAGATTCAATCATATTATGCCAGCTCTCCGTGGGCTGTACTGGCTGCCAGTAGGGTGAAGGATTGCCTTCAAGGTCAGATCACTGACCTATAAAGCCCTGCACGGCTGGGAACCAGACTATCTGCAAGACCTCCTGGTCTCTCTCTCTCTCTCTCTCTCTCTCTCTCTCTCTCTCTCTCTCTCCTCTCTCTCTCTCTCTCTCTCTCGAGGGATGCCTCTTGGTGGTCCCCAGGACTTGGTTGTGGCAGGCAGGAGATTGTGCTTTGTGGCTGAGCCAGCCATGTGGAATTTGCTGCCAGGTTATTTGAGAGAGGCACCTTTGGTGGAAATCTTTGAGGGGGCACAATACATTTTTATTTAACCAGGCATTTTATGTAACATAATTGCTGAAAGTTTTATATTTCTTACTGACTGTCTTGTTATGTGTGGCAGATTAGGACTTTAGGTTTTATGTGGTTTATAATATGATAACATGATTTTGAACTTTTTTTTCTGTATTTATTTTTACTTGTAATTGTACAGCACTCCAAGCCTCCTGGAAGGGATGCTTTATAAATAATCTGTCTATCTATCTATCTATCTATCTATCTATCTATCTATCTATCTATCTATCTATCTAATAGAAGGTGGAGGTAAACAGAGTTCATGTCAAGGAAAGGAGGGTGACTGGCGGAGTGCTTCAGTGATCAGTGCTGGGACCAGTCCTCTTTAATGTCTTTATAAAAGACCCTGTAGAGGAGCTGAAAGGGAAGGTCTGCCTCTTTGTGGATGACACTAAAATCTGTAAAAGGATTGACACTCAGGGGCGGGGGTTGGAAAGGATGAGCAGAGTCCTGAAAAAACTAAATGAGTGGTCATGGGTATGGCAGTTGGGTTTCAATGAATAACTATGCAAAATAATGCACTTAGGGCACAGAAACCCAGGGGCAGAGTACAAAATGGGCGAAGTGGTATTGACGACCACCAAGCAGGAAGCAGACATGGGGTATGTTGCTGAGGCACAGGTCAGGAAGCATAGGAAAAACCAGGAACAGTTGTAGGATTCACCAAAAATAATTTATCTGCACTAGCAGTATCATAAAATAAACCTGTTCCGAATAACTATGTACAGAGGATAAATAAAATAAAATGTTTTCTTTCAGTCTCTGTGTCCCTTGTTCTTCTCGAGGATTGTCGACCGAGTTGTACCTCAGAGATCGAAATCTCTGCCTGTATGTCTCTCCAGAGATGTCATACCTTTTCAAGATTTTGCTTTTCACCAGGTCATAGTTTTCTGACTGTGCAGTGCCCATACTACTGTAGGCAAGCTGGGCTTTCCCTGTCAGGTAGGGTACCAGTCTGACTGTCCACTGCTGCTTTGACCATTGGCAGGCTGTGGCAACTCTTTCAAAAGTTGTCAGGTATGCCTCAGTATCATCTGAGGGACACAACTTTATAAGTTTAATGGCTTTTAAATTGCTTGCATGTTGTTGCTTGTCTGGATCTGTGCCAGATCCTTTGCTTTTGATAGCTTGAAAGGCATCCAGCCATTGCTGCTCCTGTCGCTGCATCTCTTCTCTCATCTGCTGCTCCTGTTGCTGCATCTCTTCTCTCCTCTGTGCTACTAAATGTTGAATCTCTTTTTCTTTCTGCTGCTCAGTCTTTTTTTTTTTGTATAGCCCACCATTTGAAAAAATCCATCAGGCTTTTAGGTTCTGTCACTGCCTGTTCTTTTTCCATAACTTGTGCTGGCTGTAAAGTCTCAGACTGGACTTCAGTTTCTGCTAGTTTAGCTGCCATTCTCCTGGTAACCACTCCTGGACTTGCTGCTGCAGAATCCATACCTTCCTCTGTGCTTCCCTGGTATGAGGTCCAGTACCCACGCACAAAACTCCTGTCATAGGGTATGCATGGCTTAAATCCCACTTAGACTGACACCATCTGTCATCAAGGCACAGGTCATGAAACATAAGAAAAACCAGGAGCAGTTGTAGAATTCACCAAAAATTATTTATTTACACTAGCAGTATCATAAAATAAGCTTGTTCAGAATAACTATGTACAGAGGAGAAATAAAATCAAGTTTTCTTTCAATCTCTGTGTCCCTTGTTCTCCTAATCTTAGCAATTGCAGTTTAGCTCTTTTATAAGTATTTTCAACCCACATTATTAGCAAACATCATGTCCTTGTAAATATTGTGTTCTTGTAAGTTTCAGGAGCTGCTAGAACACAGTTTGCTGCTTGAGGCCCCTACAGCTTTTACAAAAGGCTCAACATTTGCACTCAAGTAACCTCTAGAGTTTACAATCATCTCAAAATATAATTATATACATTTCAACAGTAATACTATATATATTCTAAACAATAGGGATTCCCAATATAAGTTACATTTTCATACAATGATTTGCACATATTTTTATATTAGCAGATATGCAAGGGAGGAAAAACAGACAGCAAGAGAAAACAGAGACAGTGAGAGGCAAAGAATTGCGAGATTGTAGCGGTGATCAAATCCGACGTCTCACAAGAAAATTTGGTTGCTCAACCAGACAGTAAAGAGACAGAAGAGGACAGATCCTTGCTTTTAAACACTTTCTCTGTAAGAAATGGGACAGGGTCTTATTCTACCTTGTCACAGGGTAATCATATTGGATGACCTATAGCTGGCCAAGCAGTGCAACATGGCAGTAGGGAGGGTTAGTGGGATGCTGGGGTGCATAGGGAGGGATATCACCTGCAGAAAGAGAAAGGTGGTGTTGCCTCTGTATAGATAGCTCATAAGACCCCACCTAGAGTACAGTGTCCAGTTTTGAAGACCACATCGGCAGAAGGACATAGACAGAGTATAGGCAGTCCAGAGTAGGGCAACTACAATAGTACAGGGTCTGCATCAAAAGCCCTATGAGGAGAGACTGGAGAACTTCAGTATGCATACCCTGGAACAGAGGAGGGATAAAGGGAAGATGATAGAGACCTTTAAGTACCTCATAGTGGTAAATATGATACAGGAGGGAAGTATTTTTCAGAAGAAAAGGTACTCAAGAACAAAGGGACATGTTATGAAGTTGGAGGGGTAGTTTCAGGAGAGATGTGAGGAGTACTTCTTCACAGAAAGAGTGGTGGATTCCTGGAACAGCCCCCCAGTGGAGGTGGTGGGGGTGAAAACAGTGGACAGATTCAAGAATGGATGGAATGAGCACAAAGGAATCATAGTGGAAAACAGGGGGAAGTCAGAAAGAGCCGTAGATCATGCATGGTCTGTGATAATAGTGTAGGTAGGGAGAAATTGGCAGATCGGATGGACTAAGTTGTCCCTATCTGCCATCAAATGCTATGTTTCTGTGTTGATTGTATCACTGTTATGTGCTAGTCTATATAAGAAATCCTATTGGCACACAGCCTACTTGAAAATGTGCTACTTGTATGCCCATGGAATTACCTGGAAGAACAATGGAATGTGCACACTTGACCTTTTCTAAAGCAATATGGAGGGCAAGATTTTAATTTAAAAAGTTTAGAAATAATGATTTTATTTAAAAATGGGGGAACTGTGCCCCTGTACCCATTTTAATATTTAAACAAACAGTTCAATCATAACCAATAAAACTGGAAAACAATATTTTTATTCTTAGAACAACCACTAGTATTGTTCAACCATTTGCAAATAACACCTTTATACAATAGGGGTGAGTGATAAATAAGTGTGATAAATCCTGTTATTTTCACATTCCAAGTGTGATAAATTCTGTTATTTTCACCAGAATGTGATAAATGGAAGAAATTACATTAATCACACCCATGCAAATCCACATAAAGTGCATAAACCCGTGCAAACCCACAAAATTTGTAACTTTTGCGACAATGGTGGCCCTTAATGTATAAATTGGATACATGATGTGCACTCATGTGATATGGAAAATATTTTCACTCCTACACAGTGATCTCTGGGTAAGCCACTCGTGAGTATCCAGAGATCACTTTAAAGGAGTGAAAATATTTTCAATATTATACGAGTACCCATCATGTATCCCCTATTTATATTTTATAATGCTCTAAATTATATTTTGAAAGCAGTAACACTGAAATTGTTAATCAGACATTTTTTTAAATGAATGCTCAGAGTCTGACCAACATGCATAGATCCTAATGAAACAGTTCTATGTCACTACATGTCTTTGCATTATAATGTGTTGTTAAAAATATAAAATAATAGGACTTTAAAAATGTTGTCAAACATTTTATGTTTTTTTATATTGATATATGGTTGCGGTAGCAATATCTTATTGATACATCAGCTTCAAGTTTTCATTTTAAAATATTAAGTTTCTAGCCATAACTGTTCCACAGTTATCCCATTTTAAAGAAATTATCTTTTGAAAAATCTAATTTTGGAACTGTTGGGGATAGTCAATTTTTCAAAATGAAAACTTGGAGTCTACCCATTAAGAATTATCTCTGCCAGTACTGTTTTTATGTGTTGATACTTAAGCAATAAGCCATGACAGGAGGTGTGTTACGGTGAGATAACGACCCACCTCAGGTGGGTTGAAGCACAAGGTGAAGCTAACTGCTTCCACCACTCAAGATGGGCTGTTATCCCACCATAACGCACCCACTGGAGTGATTTACTGCGGTTATGAAATGGGTCCCTGTTACTAAATGGTACACAGTACTGTATTTTTTAATTATTTTTGGATTATTGCATTTAGAAAGCAAATATTTAAAAAATGTAAATAAAAGTTTGAAGCAAAAAAACAGTCCAGTCTGAAGTCTGCATTTTTTCTGATTGCCAGCAGGTGGCGCCAATGCTGCATTAAGTAGTAATAATGGAATGGGAGGACAGGCAGTGGCTTCAGCCATTAGCCTGTCCTGGCAGGAGAGCTTTCGTTCCCTCAGATCGGGTAACTAACCTATTGTCAGCGTGGAATCAGGGCAGGATGCAGTCCAATCAGGGAAGAGCAGGAAAATTTAAAAACTGCCAGTGAGTTTGTTGTTTAAAAAAAAAGGTGATCAGCGCTGTTGTTTGTGTGCCGTACGCAAGACTCAGATGCAGCAATGCACCTACAGTGCTTCTTCAAAAGCACTATAAATAAAGAAGATCTGTTTGTGAAGTGGGACCCCAAAAATGTGTAAGACTAGGGAGACAAGAGCAGGGTATTTACCACAGATCTCTTGAGAGCAGCAGTGGAGGATGTGTGTGAAAAACAGAGTTGCTTTTTACAGTTATGTGCTGAGTGAGGACAAGCAGTTATGCTTTTTTGTGATCCACTGTGTCTGTGTCGGGCAGTGCGATGGGGCAGATGGCTCTAAAGCTGCATAGTCTGCAAAGTCTGTTGGTCTGGGAGTATTTTCAGCCTGGCTGTTGTGGTGTGATAATGGCTCAGCTGAACATACCTCTCGATCAGACAGGATTCAGCATTCTTAGAACCCATGTCATACTGTAATATTCTATATGTTATCTAGACTATTTGAACCTGCCTTTTCAGTATATTATGGATGCATGTTTTTTCAATTGTGGCACAACCAAGAAACAGCAAACACATAGGGCAGGTTTCTCAAAAGGGATGCATCCAATGCATCCCGACTTGCACTATGGCTCAATTCTGGAAGGGTGCCAATGCACCAGCACATCCCCAATGTACCAACCCATTGCAGGTGCACCGCATACCACCCATAATGATATGCGGTGCATCTGGAGGGTCTGTGAAGGGGGCATATGGTGCACAGCCCCATTCACAGCCCAACATGGAGACGCATCCCCCGGTCAAGTCCAGAGATGCGCCTCCCAGAGATAAGTCTAAAACAAGTAGACTTATGTGGATTTCCACCCACAGGCAGGCTGCCATACTGCAGATAGCAGCATGGTAGCCTACCCACCCTAGCAGTCTAGAGTGCCACCCTACCTGCCCAAACCCCCATTCCGACTGCTGCACCCTGCGGCGGTGACTCCATATCCAGTGGAACCCCCCTCCCTGCCTGAACCCCCATTCAGACTGCCACATCCTGCAGTGGTGACACCATATTCAGTGAAACCCCCCTCCCTGCCTGAACCCCCATTCAGACTGCCCACCTGCGGCAGTGCCTCCATATACAGTGAAACTCCCTCCCACCTGACATGCAGGCAATGCCAATGGTGCTCCAAATACCCCCCTGTCAGTCCAGCACACCCCCCACCCACTCAGGCACCCTCTCCCCATCCCGCTTCCCACATCCCTGCCAGGCCCAAAGTGCGGCAGGTAGCACAACCCACTCACATACCGCCACAGCTGCATGCCAACAGAGCTGTCCATGACTGACAGCTACTGTGCTACTGAAAGCCCATTGGTGGACCCTGTCATCCAATGGGCTTGAAGTGCATACTGTACCCTGTCATTCACAAAATGACAGAGTACAATAATCACTGCAAGCCCATTGGTCAGCAGGGGTCCACCAATGGGCTTTCAGTAGTACAGTAGTAGTCAGTCATGGACAACTCTCTGTCAGTGGGCAGCCGTGGCAGTATAAGGTGGTTGTGCTGCCACCGCACACTGTGCAAGCTGAGACAGGGGTAGGGTGGGGAGAGGGGAGCCTAAGTGGGTGGGGGTATGGAGGTGAGCTGGACTGATGGGGAATTTGAGCACCATCGGCATTGCATGCATGATGGGATGGGGAGGGGGGTTCACTGTATATGGAGTCACTGCTGCAGGGTACAGCAGTCTGAATGGGGATTCGGGCAGGGGGGGTTCACTGGATATGGTGTCACTGCTGCAGGGTGCAGCAGTCTGAATGAGGGTTCGGGCAGGAAGGGGGGAACCACTGGAGCTCATTTGTGTGCATCCTCACAGCTAGCGAATTGTCTGGGGATGGGTGGGGGGTGCAAATTGCCTCCCTGGGGCTGTGTGCTGCCCATGGCCATTGCAGGACATCCAGTGCATTCCGACAGCACAACCCTGCTTGGCACATGCAAATGGAGTCACAATGACATGCAAATGGCCTCATTCTGCCTTGAATGCCTAATGGCCCCATTTGCATATCCATGGCTGTGAATAACAGCTTTCAGTGCAGCGCATCGGGAGATGCACTGCCCCATTGTGTACCCAGCCCAACCTGGGAGTCGCATTGGTGCATCCCGGGCTGGGCACAATTGTGATATTCACAGCGGGATACACCGGGGGCATCTTCTGTGAATATCAGTTTGTGCTCAGCGCATTTAATTTGCACCAGGGCATCTGAGATGCACCGAGTGCAAATCCTTTGTGAATCGTGCCCATAGTGTTTATGCTTTTTTTATTATTAGACTGTATTGATGCTATTTTTTGTATCAATGCAGAAAATTATATGCCTTTAAAAAAGTAGTATTTTTTTAACTTTTTGGAATCACAACATGTTAAATTAGTAACTGTGTAGCTTTACATTTAAGTTTCATTTATCTTATAACCTTAACTGCATTGCGAATATTTCAGCCTCCCCTCCAGCACTACAAATTCTACCTCACTCTGCAGGCTTTGCATATGAAAACGTTAGAAGATAATAAATAATAAATAAGCTGCTCACAAAATCGCATCCTGAACTCTCATCCACCATATTGTTTTCCAGAGGTGTGTTACATTCTGTAAACTACCCAAATACACCTTCTAAATATTTTATTTTACACACTCAAAATTTTATTGAGTTATTCAACACAATAGACTTAATTGAAGACTAATAACTGGGATATGTTTTTTCTCGTAGGAGAAGCTGGTTATAATTTGCTGTTGTAACGGCGAACACGAGCCAACTTTTCCGCAGCTCCGCTCGTGCTGACTCACTGTGCTGTCACAACTCTCTGTCAGCAATTTCAGATGTTGCTCATACTGGAAAATGGCTCACAAAAAAACTCCAACTAAAAACTGCCCCTTACTAACCTTTTGCAGCAGTATCAGGCAATTTGGGATCTGACACACACTGTCTCTCTATCTCCCTTTTTTCTTCTGTACAGAAACAGCTCTAACCTCTGACCTCTGCACTAACTACCTTACCCTCATGACAATGACGACCAGGACTAAATAAAACAAGCATTTGTCAATGCCGAATGTTGGCTTGCTGGCATTGGCATTGGTAGTGCAGGAGTTAGACAGATGCATCATAGGAATGGCAGTGAAGTATTGACCTGATGCCAACCCACCCCCACCCTGCAGAGAGTGACAGGCATTAGGATGTCCTTTGGGTGTTTGGTAGTGCAGTGCAGGAAAACATGTCGGGCAGAATGTGAAAAATGACAGCTGTACAGTTCATAAGGAGGTGTAAAAAAATGCCAGTGTTGAAAATGTGGCATGTAAATATACCAAATTTGCAAAGCTACTAGGGTGTGTGGGAAATATGCAATGCACGCTTGCAACACTGCCATTTTATGGGCATTCGGCACCAAATTTTCAACATAGGCATTTTAGCACCTCTGCTCATGTACAGTGTCACAGTTATTTTCTCAAAGTGTCCCAAGAAGTGATTTTGCACAGCGACCACGCTATTCTGCGCCGGAAGTGTGAAAACACATTTTGGGCAGGATATGTGAAATGATGGCTGTACTGTTCATCAAGAGGTGTGGAAAAATGGCAATGGTGAAAATCCAGACTGAAAATATCACGAATGCATGACGGTACGAGCGTGCATGCAATCTGCCAATGCACGCTTGTAACACAGTCATTTTATGGAGTATCATTACCAAATTTTCAACATAGGCATTTTAGGTCCTCTGCTCATGAACTGTGTCCCTGTCATTTTCATAATCTGGCCCAAACACTGATTTCCCACAGCAACTGTGCAATTGTGCGCCGGGAGTGCGGAAGCATTCCGGGCAGGATTGGAAAAATGACAGCTACACTGTTCACAAGGAGGTATACAAAATGACAATGCTGAAAATCATGTTAAAATATTGTGAATGTGCTGGTTACGAGGCTCATGAGCAACTGTGCACCCACGTCGTAAAACAGGCATTTGTTGGATTTTTTCCACCAAATTTGGAACTTAGGCTTTTTAAGAGGCCACCTCATGAACACTGCCACTGTCATTTCATTAATGGGCCCCAATAGGTGATTTTGCACAGTGACTGCGAAATCACCTTTCGAGGCCGATTAATGCCATGACAGTTATAGAACTCATGAGGAGAGGCCTCAAAAACCCCATTTTGAAAATTTGGTGCCAAAATTCCAAGAAATGCCTGAGATATGCAGCAAAGTTGAGAAAACCCTATTCACTCCATTATTCTGCTTACCGGCATTTCCTCAGTTCGCGGTCAGCTTTGAAGAGTGCAGACATGTTCCCGATCCACTGAAGATGCGTCGCTGGACTCGGAGGTAAGTATGGGGTGGGGGTGAGGGATGCAGAGTGCGCAGTGGGTGGGTGTGGGTGGGGGAGGGCATCGAGACTACAAGGGATGGTTTTAGTTTTACAGGGAAAAAAAAGAAAACCATCGTGGGACAGTTTTTCTGTTGCAGGGCATTTGGCATGCTGGGGTGGGCTCCAAGCGTGCCACCTAACTGTTTTTTTTGGGGGTGTCAGTAGCCGATGGGGGATTGGGCACCTCGTTGGCTCACAATGGGGGATAATGCCGGCGGGGATTGGGCACCTCCGTCAGCTGGCTCAAAGACAGCGGTGGGAGTCTGAGCTGAAGTTGGAAGCCCCTCGGCATTCAACAATTGGGGAGAGGTGTTGCCAACAGGGGAGTGAGCTCCCCATCGGCTAAAAAGACAGTAGAGGGGTGCCAGCTGAGAGATTGGGCACCCCTCGGCATTCCACATTGGTGGTATGCTGACGGGAAGGGCTCCCCCGTCGGCACAGTAAAACAGCGGGGGGGGATTACTGACAGGGGGATTGGGCACCCTCGATGTCGAGGGCCGTAAGCCGCTCGCCGACCATGCTGATAATGGCGGCGAGCACGCAAGCAAAGGGTCCGCTGCATATGATGAACTTTGCTTGGATTGCAGCAAACCTTTTCTTAGATGTGCTTGCCCCATTATGTATGCATGGTGTGGCGTCAGCATGCAGGCTGATTGGGGAATGAGGGACGCACCTACTGATGCGTGCCCTGCATTCGCCCAACAGCGGCCGCGCCCCCAAATCTGCACTCTCCCAATATGTTAGCTTGCGCCTGCAGCAAGCCAACATAAAAACTGAAAAACATAAACTACAAATTTTTAATAGTTTCCCTACTATTTAAAACTATTTTCCTACAATAACTTTATTCTTTACAACTAGTTTGAAAACTGACACTTTTAGAAAAGGAATTAACCTGTTGCCATTTTCAAACTCTGTAACTTAAAGCAACCTCTTCATATCTAGTTTAAAAAACTTAAAGTACTTAAACACACAAATACACATGTTGAAACATGTTGTCACTGTTTACCTAGTGCTGCGATAAATAAAAACAGGACACAAACTTGGTTTAAAGAGACTTTTATTCAAAGAAATCTGGTTGGAGAAAAAAACATCCTCCAGCAATGACATAAAACAATACATGGACACATAGGGGAGTGCAAAACTTGAATTTAATGCACAGCCTGTTTGGGATACTTAGATAAACCCCTCAAGCTTTGCCCTCAGGGTTTATGTAGCATCCCACAGCTCGGGTGTGCATTAAATTCTCGTTATGCACTCCCCACATCATTTATTATTCTATATATAATGTCAAGTTATGAATAGGTAATAGCAAAAGCATAAGAAAACCAATAAGTAAATAGGAGTCATGGGATTACAGTCAATGCCAGTATATTACACTGAGTACAAACTCATGTATCATTAGTCAATTAATAAAATTAGCATACTGTAACATCTATCTGCTCTTCTGTCTATAGCCATCTGTTTTAGCTCCTGCTTGAGGTGAACGGAGTACCCAATGAAAGAAACAGAATTGTTTCAATGTGTGGTTATGAAGGAAGATGCAGGTGTGAAGTGTAGGATTTTCCTTGTTAACCACCCTCCAGGGCAGGCATAGAAGTTCCTATGGGAATTTGTGGACTTCTTTGTTGACCTATTATTGAACACCCCCACCTAATTGTGCTGAGGGATTTCAGTGTATGAGTTGATGATGAATCCTCACAATTTGTTCAGTATTTCCTCCAGCTGATGGATTCACTGGGCCTAACATAGGTTGTTTCCACTGCAACCCATGAACATAGCCACAACTAGGACATTGTCTTTGTTCTGTGACTGAGCATCTTTTATGTCAGGGTGGATCCAGTGGGGTGGTTATATCATCAAACAGTTTATTTATTTATTGAATTTTGATGACCGGGTAGGCCCGCTGGGCCCCGGAGGTCCCTTTTTCAGGGGCGACCCAGGGGTCAAAATTGCATACAGGTAAACAGATCAGTACACTCGGGTAAATACAATCTTGTTTGACAATAAAAGACTCATAGGGTTACAAGCAGATAGGTAGTGGAGGAACATACAGGCAATAGGACATTAGGAGTTAGACATAAAGAAAACATTTTACATACCAAGTTCAT
The DNA here is from genome assembly GCA_016271365.2 of Neoceratodus forsteri. Taxonomy (NCBI): domain Eukaryota; kingdom Metazoa; phylum Chordata; order Ceratodontiformes; family Ceratodontidae; genus Neoceratodus; species Neoceratodus forsteri. The sequence continues at coordinate 413,429,070 of CM057455.1, read as the reverse complement.
GTAGAGATTGGGAGTGCTCAAGATAAAGGCAAGAAGTAGCTAAAGAAATGAGATACCTTCCTTAGGGCATAGTGGAAGGGGGATATATTGTTACATTAGTGCTCACCTTCCTTTGAGGGAGGTACGTTGATATATGGTCAGGTCCTGTGACATAGGCATGTGCTCTTGTCGAGCAGGTGTGCCTTGAGCTTAGTCCAGCAGCAGGTGCAGGACACTGCCTCCCGTACCTCCAGGGGGAAGTTGTTCCAGTTGGAAGGGGCTGTGTACGCAAAGGACCTGGACCCTGCTTTAGTCCTAGTATTGGGAACCACAAGGAGAGTTTGGCCAGAGGTACGTAGACTCCATGGGTTAGTTTTAACCCTGACAAGACCTTTGAGGCTAGGGGGAGGTGTGGGACCCAATAACTTAAATGTAAGGCAGAGAGTAGGGTAGATGAGGCGAGCTTCCAAAGACGGCCACCTGAGCCTTGATTGGGCCTCGCAGTGGTGGGTCCTTGGGTGTGATAGAGTGGCAAAGTGGACTATCTTGTTGTACAAGGTCTGCAGCCTGCCTAGCTCCATCATGGCCACGCCCTGGAGAACAGGGGCCACGTAGGTGAGCTTTGGGAGAAGTACGCTAGCTGCAATGGCTACCCTAGCTTCTGGGATAATCTGGTCCTTTATTCTGTAGAGGATACCGAGTTTCCCATAGATGGCTTTGGTGATTTGGTCTACATGATTTTTTTAGTGTGAAGCCTTGGTCCAGGGTTAGTCCAAGGTATTTAGTGGAGGTAACCACCTCAAGTTTTGCACCCCCCTGGACTGCAGATGTAGGAGCAGTGACCGCTCAGTACCCAGGGATCTGGGCCCAAACAGCATTACCTTAGTTTTGTTGGTGTTTAATACCATTTTGTTCAGAGTAAGCCAGTCCTCAATCTGAAGAATGTCCTCTTGGAGGGCTTTCTCCAATTCTTTTAAGTTAAGGGAGGCTCAGTAAATGACAGCATCTTCCGCATACTGGATAATGCTGCTGCTCCCACAGTGTGAGTGCAGATCATTTATGAACAGAGTAAAGAGAAGGGGGCCGAGTATAGACCCTTGAGGCACCCCTTCTTTGAGTGGTTCTAGCTTGAAGACATTATCCTTCCACTTGACCCTCTGGGTACGTCCAGTAAGGTAACTCTTGAACCATCCCAGTGCATGGGTGTCAAGGCCAAGTGAGCACATTTTTTGTAGAAATAGGTTGTGGTTTACCAAGTCGAATGCTTTTGAGAGGTCAATGAAGACCGCGCCTGTACTGACCCCTGAGTCATTATTGTTCAGGACTTCTGCCGAGAATTTAGTTAGCTTAGCATCTGTCCCATGCATGGCTCTGAAGCCATGCTGTGACGGAGAGATTACCTGGTGGATTTCCAGGTATTCTCGGAGTTGGGAGTAGACTAGCTTCTCTTGTACTTTCGCAATAGCACACAGCAAGGAGATAGGCCTGTAGTTCCCAATAGGCTCGGTAGACCCTTCCTTGTGAATGGAAATCACTAGGGCCTGCTTCCAAGGCTCAGGGACCGACCCCTCCATAATGGACTGGTTTATCAGCCAAGTTAGGGGCTTCACTAGCTTTGGAGCCTGAAAAACTTCTGGCGGTGTTGGATATCTCGGGCATGGAAGCAGCATGCAATGGAGGAGAAGACTGAGTGATTGATGGCTATGATTTGGCTATTATGGCGGCTATTAACTCCATTGCAGAAATCTTTGTCCACCCACTGACCTTCTGTTGTAGCATGTCATTGTATAACAAAGAGTTGCAGTTGAAGGTGACTGGGCAGAGGTTAGAGTGTTCCTGGAAGAGGACCCACTCGCTGGAGGATAGGATGGCTCTGAGGTCACATTATAGGGATTATCAGAGGCTAAAACCTCTCTACACTGGTATTGGGTGGCATCCACCCCCTTCTAATTGTATATGTACATCAGACATATATTGCTTTGTTCTGGACTTTCTGGGCTGTTTGAACATAAATGTATGATTGCTTTTGATTAGAATGGTACTTGATCTTCTATAAGATTGCTTATTTATAGCTAACCTAAACTAAGATTGTATTGTGTTCTTAGTAATGTATCCAATATGTCTAATAAAGATGAATTAAAAAAAGGCAGAGTTCCTGTCACGGATTATAGCCTTAGGAAGGAATACACCTGTTCAGCTCTTCTTTACTGTGGACAGGTTAATATCTGCTCTCTGTCTATAGTCTGGGGGAATGTTATCACAAGAAAAGAGTGAGGAATCTGGGTGTTTCTTTCTTTCTGGACAGAGTGTCCTCCATTCAAGCTGGGATCTCTAGAGGTGCCCTGTCAAGGGCCAGCAGTGGTGCAGATGGGAGGCACGTTAGCGCTCCCTGGGTTTGGAGTGAGTTCAGCACAGTTATTATGGAGGAGGTGATTGTGATGCTGTTCCCCAAGTGTTTTACTTCAGATCTGGGGCCTAAGCGGCTGTTGGTGGACTGTTGCCAGGCTCTGTGTCTGATGTTTGCTAGTCAATAGTCCCTTTCAGAGGGTCATTTTCCCTTGGCTCCTAAAAAAGGTGTGGTGAGTCCACTCTTGAGGAAACCATAATTTGACCTGGATGTGCTGTCTAATTACAGGCTTGCTTTTTCTCGAACTTTCCTTTTTTCAGGGAAGGTTATTGAGAAGGTAGTGGTAACACAGCTGGAGGCTCACCTGGAGAGGTATGACATCTATGAGTCATTTCAGTCAGGTTTCAGGCCTTGCCACAGTACAGAGACCATGCTCATCATGGTGTTGGATGACCTGCTCTTGGTGATGGATAGGGGGAGCATTCCATTCCTGTTGTCCTTGACCTGTCCTCACCATTTGACACTGTTGACCATAGGGATTTGATAAGAGTCTTGGTGAATATATGGGACTCACTATGACAACTTTGAAATGGTTTGAGTCCTTTCTTTCTGGCAGATCTCCCAGGTCATGATACATATAGTCAAGCCCGCCAGGATGAAGCGCAGTGTCACAGGTTTACTGCTTGACAAAAGGGATTAACTCCCATTGAAATTGCATTGTTTGCTGCAGTAACTCTACTGCAAATTCTGCAGTGCTGTGCTTCATCCTGCTGGGCACCACTTTAGATACTGATGACAGATAAGGGCCTTTGGCCAACCTAGTCTGCCCAATTGTGCATGTAAATGTGCCTCTTCAAGTTTCTCATGAACTGGGTTGTTCCCTTCTCCCAACTGCTAAGATCCCCTGATGCCTATCCCATGCATTCTTGAATCAAGTAATTGTTTTAGCCCTCACCACCTCCTCTGGCAGGGTGTTCCACTTGTCCACCACCCTTTTGGTGAACAAATACTTCTTCACGTTTTCTATGAAACTCCTTCACTCCATGTGATGGATATTTACTTATGGCCAGCTGCAGTTTGCTGTGGGGTTTCTCAGGGTTCAATTCTGTCTTCTGTGTTGTTTGCATTTTATATGCTGCCATTAGGATGGGTCACTAGGGTGTACAGTGTGAGCTTTTACTGCTGTGCAGATGCTACCCCGCTGTACTTGTCTTTTACATCAGATGGATGGGAGAATGTCACTGAGCTGGAGCAGTGCCTTAAAGAAATCTCTGACAGGATGGCCTCTGGCTAAGTCTCAGTCTAACCCAGACAGAGTTGATGTTGGTGGCACCAGGTCCTTGAGGGTTGGTTGGAAGTTTGAGTGTGGTCAGTTTACCATCTCTGAATGGCATCCTTCTGACAGCTGTGGATAGAGCTAGAAATCTGGGAGTTATTGTGGATTCTAGGCTGACACTGGAGTGTCAGGTGTCAGCTGTGGTCTGTAGTGGATTTTCCAGTTAAGGAATATCTCCCAGATTAAACCCATATTGGGCTAGAAGATCTGGAGACCCTAGTACAAGCTTTCATGACCTTGAGGTTGGACTACTGTAGCACTCCTTACCTAGGGCTGCCTGAAGGGTTGGTGCACCACCTAAAGCTGGTTCAGAATGTTGCAGCCAAGTTGATATTAGGGGTGTCATACAAGGACCACATGTCCCCTGTGCTGCTGAAACTGCACTGGCTGCCAGTTAGTTGGCTGTCTGCTCTACCAAGGAATTATTGTTGCTTGTCCCAAGGTCTCATCTTAAACAATCAAGGGATAGAACATTCTTGGTGGTGACCTGATTATTTAGAGGCTAGACGTTCTCAGGGTTCATTTAAAAACTTCGGGAGTGAGATCCTTTGCTTTTGCAGCTCTGACCCTGTGGAACACTATAACTTATCAGATTGGAGAGTGCCTGGCCACTGACGCCTTTAAATCCACCTTAAAGACCCATTTATTTAATTTAGCATTTTTTAAAATTTGAAATTTCTGCTGCCTACTCATTTATTGATTTTATATATGATGTAGTTTAGTGATTTTATATTTGTACAAGCACTTTAATAATTATTTGAATTGCACTTTCAAGAAATAAATTAGTGATTGATTGAATGATTTAGGACTCCATGCCTTTCCATCTAAGGAGTTTCCACTCAGTGGAGGCATTTAAAAAGGGATTAAAGAGTAATTTGTTTGACCAAGCCTTTGCAACTGATACTTGATTTTATTTAGTAGTACCTCCACTTTTTAAAACTTTTGTTTATTATGTTTATTTATTATGTATAATATGTGGGTATTATCATATAATTATTTTTAATGTAATATACTGTATGTGAAGCACCCTGAGACAGTGGTATAAAGTGCTGTAAAAAGACAATTGCCTTGCTTTGGCTGTGTCTGATTTGGGTGGCATGTTAGTAACAATGAGTCAAGGGTGGTACCCGGTCAATATGTTTTGCGGATTAGCAACCTTCAATACAGCTACTGGGATAGCGTAATGCAGGTACGTTAGCACCATCCCTGTAGCTGTTGTCCATTGGGAAGAAGAGGATAAAGGTTCCGCTGGGTGGTGTGCTGCTGAGCAGATGCCATGGTGCAGAGAGTAGATCCGCAGGCAGTGAAGGGCGGTGGAACATCGGAGGACTGGGCTTCAATTCCAGGTCCCACGAATTTTGCTCCCCCCCACTTTTCTTTTTACTTTGTCTGCCTCTCACCCTGCACTTTTGGTCCCCCACACCCAGTTGTCCTATTCAGTTCCCCCTTCTCCTCCTCTGACTTTTGACACCCCCAAGTTTTCTCCCCTGCCCCAAGCTTCCCCTTCCCCAGGTGATTATATATTGGTTGGGGTGTTCGGAGGTGAAGCAGTCATAGTAGCTAGTTTTCTTTAGCCATGGTAGCACTCGCTGTTTTTCCTGAGCACTACCTTTGGCTTTGCTCCTTTTCTTGTGCAGTTTGAGAGTGCTGTTCTGCAGGCAACATTAGCACCTAGTGCCATCAAGGGCTGCCCATTAGTGCTGAAACTTGTTAAGGAAAGGTTGAGTTTAGTTGGTAGAAATTCCAGTAAAAAATGTCTTTAACTATTATAGCCATCAAGTCAATGTAGGTGGAAAGGGTTTTTTTCCAACTAATAAAAGAAATACTTTTTCTTGCAGTTGTCACAAGCCCACTCCTGTGGGTCTGGAATTCCCTGGGCTACAGTGACTCTCCTTGTGATCAGGGTCAGGGATACCCCTCCTCTGTCCATTTAGTATGCTCGCAGTCTCACAACTGAACGTATGCCAGAGGATCCCGAGGCACCTTTTCTGTGGGTGAGGGAATGCAAAATATAGTCTTGAGTCTGTGTTCCTGGGCTAGAACCCTCTTGGCCACTGCACAGTGAAACAGGCATGTATAAGCCCACAGGGAATGGCCTATACACCCTATATGTGTCTTTCTCCAGAAATGCAGAGACTGGTTCAAACCCCCACATACTCCTCCTGAGACTTCTCATATTTCCTCCTGTCCACTAGTCTACAGAGTCCCTTGTGGTACTTTACTTCGGTAGTGTTTGGCCCTCAAGCAGTGAGGCGTAGTATAGTTTGAACAAACCCCCTCAAACCAACACACAAAGAAAGACATTGGCAGAATTATCTTAAAATAAGCCAGAGGCTTTACTAATTAATTAATAAATGCAGTAAATAACTTAAAGGCATACAATTTTTGACATTGGTTACAGGATATGGAAAAGAAAATGGAAATATAAAATAAAAACCTACACTTTAAAATTTTGAGATTAAAGGTTTACCTCACCAAGTCCTTAGCTGCTAAATTTAAAAGTGCAAAGTGTCCTTAAGAATAGTTGAAAATCTTGATCTTACTTCAAGAGGGTTCCTGCAGTAGGTCTTCACAGTTAGGACTGTGACCCATGATGTCAAGACAGCATGGCAAAATTGTAGTTATCAATCTTTGGTGGGGACCGCCCCCGGAGTCTGGTGACGGATATCAGCTTGACTATGAAAGGGGTAGTCCCCCGCCTGCCCTCCAGTTCTTTCCTGCCGTCGACCTGAATCATCTGACCTAACGCAATAGAACAGCTTCAGTCACCCACTATTTTCAAAAACATTTTTCGTACATAGTTTGTGATACTTGCTTCCATCCACATAGCAGTCTGTCATCTCGTTGGCCCAAGAAAAAGTGATCCAAGTGCGGCACGTAGATCCCACATGGGGATGACCATTCCCTTTGCGTCCTGTGCCTGGGGCCTAAGCATAACATTTCACAGTGTTCCATCTGCCAGGGCTTCAACGAGGTCATGCGCACCCATCACAAGAGGACCTTTGATGCCCATTTACTGACCTAAAGACTGGCATCAATGGAAAAAGAGCTTCAGGAGCTGAGAGAAAGATCATTGTTGCCAGCCCCAGAGAAAAAGGAGGAGAAGGAGAGACTCCAGGAGCGGAGTCACTCTCCATAGAGGAAATCCAGCCAGACGGCTGACGCCATCCTGGGTAGGGGCTCTACCCTCGTGAGTACCCCATCTCCAAGGCCTTCATTTGCTCCAGCAGACTGGAAACCCTCTCCTCCCCTGCTGAGTTCAGTGGGCCATCAGGTGTATCCTCTATGGAGGATCCAGCTTCGGTACCTGCTTCGAGCCCGACCACTAAGTCGCCCTCCGGCTCTGCCACCGGGCACCCCCGGCCCAGGCTGATCAGCCTGACTCTAGCCTCCCGGCTTTTTCCAGCCTGGCTTTTGTCTGTAAGTTGGTCAACGGTTCCTCCATTGCCCGCCAGACCATCACCTCTAAGTTGGGCACCGGACCACCCAGTGTCCGCGTGATGGCTTCTCTCCTGTTGGACTCCCTCATGGACCCTGACACTGGGCAGAGAGAGCTCAAAGGTCCCTCTTCATCCCACCAAGGTTCTCCCTCTAGAGATTCGCTGTCATTCTCTAACCTCTGTAGGCCTGATCACCATGACCCTCTTCTGTCAGATACTATACTGGACCTGTTGACAGGGACTCTAGCAGACCCCTCTGCCCTTCGCCAGGCTCTGTTCTGCTGATGTATCTTCACCCAATGGCAGATGACTCGCCAGATACTTTTGGAAATGGTATGGATCTAACACCTTCAGGACCTTCAGGGATTCCTCCTCCTACTCCGCTGATGGACCCACCACCTAGTGGTTCCTTGGCACTGCCTCTGGTGGGGCCCTACGCTCCTCCATCGGGCCTGACCTGGTATTATCCCTAGTACACACCACAGTATCCAACACCGGGGGCCCGTCACCAGGATACCCTCCTTTGACACTGGGTTACCTGATGCCGGGTCAGGCCATGCATTACCAGGGATACCAGTACCCTTACTGCTAACAATTGCCTAGCTACCATTTTTACCTCACAGGGTACCCAGGTTATCCTCCTCCCCCTCCTCCTCCTCCTCCTCCTCCACCACCACAGCCAGAACAAGATGCAATTCCTGCCTGGGAGAAGTACATGAAGTCTCAGCTGCTCCAGGAGTTGGGTCAGCCTCAGCTGGTGGTCAGGGCCACCCCACCTCACATGGTGTTTCCTGGTAACCTGGCACCTTCCAGTTGAGCCTTGGACAGCGGTTTGGGTGTTCTGCCCTCAGGCATTATAGAACATAGGTACAGGAATTGGGAACCTAAGGCCTCTCTGCCCAGTAGGCCAGAATCATCTAAGTCAGATGAGGAATCTGATGTGGGGGACCAGTCAGAGCCTTACTCTTCCATTGAGCCTCAGCTGAAAAAATCCCCAAATCCCCTCGGCAGGACCCGTCCCTCATGGATCTTCTCCAGACAATTCAGAAATCCTGCGGATGAGCCTCCCAAGAATTGGATCCTAAATGTAGACGACTGACAGAACATCTGGATTTGGTCAATGCAGACCCCTTCCCCATTCCTCCTTGGATGGGGTCGCATGAAGACCTTACGCCCACAATCTGGCAGCAACCATCATCCATCCCGGCCATTTCAAAAAAGGTCGATACAACCTACCACCCCCTGGAAGGGGTTTCCCACCTTACTGCCCAACCTAAGGCTAATTCTATTGTGATAACAGCTGCTCATGATAGGTCAGCCCAACCTAAACATCCTAGTTCCTCCCTTCCAGACAAGGAGTCAAAGCAGATGGACCAGTACGTTCGCAAGATCTATGCCTCATCCACTTGCACCATTTGCTCCTTAAATTACGTGGCCCATATGGTGACTTTCCAGAAATCCTCTTTGTCAGATCTGGAAAAGGATCTTCAGGAGAGTCCCGATGAGCAGCTCAGAAACAAGCTCCTGGAGAAGGTTAGGATGAATAAGTCATCCTGCTGACATGCCCTCCATGCCACCTGTGACTTGGTGGACTCGGTGGTATGAGATGCTGCTACTGGCATCTGCCTTAGATGCCTTGCTTGGCTTCACCTGGTGGGGTTGGCTCAAGATGTGCAGAGTTCCCTTCTGGACTCTCCCTTCAAGGGTCCAGTTCTGTTTGGCAGCAATGCCAAAGATATTGTCACGGTGCTGCAGGAGAGCAATAAATCCTTGAAGGATGTCTGTTCCCTTTACTGTTCAGGCCAGAAATCATGGCAGCAGCCCTTTTGCTGCCAGTGAAAATGGAATAAACAGAACCAGGACAGACAACAGACTAAGCGTCGCTCCCCGGGTTCTGGCACTCAAACCCCTAGACCAAGTTTTCCAAAACTGCCTCTGGGGGAGAAGCGCCCCTACCCTCTGTATCCTGACTCCCAACTCCTCTTCTGTGCCGTCCTACTGCCATGGAGGAACCTATGGGGGGGATGATTCGGCCTCCACCTGGCTGGGTGGAAGGCCGTAACTGCAGATGCATGGGTTCTTCAACTCATAGCAAGAGGCCACTTGATAGAGTTCCCAGAGAAACCTCCCTCCAACCCTTCGGGAAGGTCGCACTACTTGTCAGGCCAGCAATATCTGGTCGTCCAAGAAATCCAAGCTCTGTTGCAGAAAGTCGCCAAGCAGCGAGTTCCACCAGAACAAACAGGAAAGGGATTTTACTCCCATTTCTTCCTGGTTCCCAAAAAGACCGGAGATCTAAGGCCTATCCTAGATCTCGGCATGCTCAACCTCTTCATAGAGTACAAGAGGCTCCACACATTGACCTCCAGGGACTGTTACTCCTGTTCCAACCCAACACTTGGCTGTGCTCCCTGGACATGCAGGATGCTTACCTCCATATCCCCATTCTACCAGCCCACCACCGCCGCTGCTTCCTGAGGTTCTGTTTTCTGGAGGAACATTTCCAGTTCAGAGCCCTTCCTTTTGGCCTCTTCTTGGCACCTCAGGTGTTCACAAATGCCTAGTGGTGGTAGTGGCATTCCTATACTGCAGGGGCATTTATGTGTTCCCATATCTAGATGACTGGCTTTTCTCAGCCCCTTCTCCAGACAGTCTGAAGGAGTCCCTTTCCTTCACTTTGTGCCTATTTTCCAGTCTGGGCATTTCGGTCGCCTGCCCCAAGTCCCAGCTGTTACCCTCCCAGCACCTCCAATTTATTGGAGCGGTGTTATATACTGTGAGAGGTGAACTCTCGCCTTAGGAAGATAGTGGTCCTGGATGTACTTCTATTTCTTTGTCTTTTGTAATTGTATCATTATATGTTTGTTTGTTGGGCTGGCCATCCACTTTGTTTGTATGCTTACTGTGTTATTGTCTGTCTTTGTGTTTCTATCTGTATCTGTTTCCATTACATCCAAGAATTGCTGCCTGCCTATAAAAGCCCTGCTTTTAACAGAGATTGAGGAGGTGAGGACTGCTCCCCTGTGTAGTACTATTAAAGCGTCCTGTCCCTCTTTACACTGTATGCCTGGAGCTGTTATGCTCCTTGTAGTAAAAATGTCTTGATTTCCCCTTTAAAAAAATAAGTATTTGTAGTTGTTTTTGCTCCACAGGCTTTCCCCTGTAAAATGCCTGCTTATCAGCCAGTTTCTGTGAGGCGAATTAAAAAGAAACACTCTTCATTTCAAATATTTGTAGCGCGCTGCTATAAATTGCATTGTTATGCCTTTAAACATTTACTTTTCTGTAGGAACTGAAGTATTTTAAGTGGTACATACCCTCCCTGCTTGAAACAGAGTATTGTTGAAGTTTTCTGAGGAACTTGAAAAATGAAGGATTTCCAGTCGCAGCTCTATCTCCTGATGCACACCACCTTCAGCTCCAGCATCACACTAAGAGCCGGCCGGCCACTTCCTTGTTGTTTTTATGCTACAGCTAGAAGGGGGTGGTGCTTCCTGGTACCTAGAGACTAATTTAAACTTTCAGAAAGAGTGTAATTCACTTTAAAGACTGCATGCAAGTTGCTATTTTGATTTCAATGCATTTGTGTGATGTAAATAAAATAAATGCACTGTATTTAAAGAAATAATGTTTGAATAAAAAATCAAGGATGGAGTTAGCTAGTCATAGGGCCGGCTTTAGGGTTTTGGAGGCCCCCAGCAGAATTAGTGAAGTGCACGGGGCATCTCTCTACTTGGCCCACCTTTAGCCCATGTGTTTTACTGCAGCCCATAAGTACAAGATTTTATTTGTGGTGATACTATAGGCAGGGAAAAATGGGCAGACTAGGTGGGCCAAGCAGTAGTTATCTGCCGGCAAATTTTATATTTCTTTGTTTCTATGTATAGCTTTAGTATAACCAGCAGTATTTTAAAAAAAATTTTAGGGGGACACAGCAGTGTCAGTTCTTGGGGCTGTTCTTCCCATCCCATCCATTGCTGCCTGTCCACCTCATAGTGACTGGATCATAGCTTGTTGCGGTAATTCATGACATAACCAGAAAGATCTGCACAGCCCATTACTGATGTTTTAAAAATATATTAAGATAAAAAAAAATGTTTAAAAATAAATAAGGTAAACTTCTCTGGTTGGGGCCCCCATGAGCAGGGGCTCCCAGCAACCGCAGGGTTCGCTGGTGCCTAAAACTGGCTATGGCCTAGTCACATGACCCCTGACAAGTATAAATGCTGTTCACCTAGAACAGATAGTCAGCAGGAGGATGTGAAGCTGTTAACATCCTGTTTAGCTGGCATTTACTAGCTGTATTTTTTTTATTTGTATGCATTGTGCTTCTCTTTTATTTTGTCACCTTTAGTTCACTTTATATTTGTAAAAATAAATATTTGCTTTTGCTGCCAATCTGCCCCATTGCTCCATCATTACCCACAGCCTACGACAGATGGTGTTAGCAGTGGGATTTCTTCCAGTTGGTGTTGGTAATTTTACTGGTTGATCTGAGCACAGATTCTGGTGGACTGGTCATGCAACAAGAAGGGGCCGCAGCTCAAACTGGCATTGCTACTAGGTCCATTGTTCAAAAATTGCAACTACCTTTGCTGACAGGTGTGGACTCTGTGGTTCGTAGAAAGGTTGCAAGAAGAGGAGCAGGACTGGAAAACCTGCCAGTGGAGGATAAGAAGCCTGTAGAAGGGGCCCAAGCAACAGAGTCAGATGTGAAGTATCCGCCTGAAGACCCCCATGATTTACTACGCTGGCTATGTATTCGGCAGGTGGAGATGGAGAGAGACAGAGAGAGAGAGAGAGAGAGAGAGATCAGAGGGAGAATCAAGCTCGGTGGGAAGAGAAACAAGCTCGATGGGCGGATGCCCTGTGAGCTACACAAACAATAGGTACCAGTGGACCTCCTCCTTCACCAGGGGGTGGACAGAAAGACATTAAGTTGGTGAAATTATCTAGTTCTGATGATATTTAGGCATACCTAAAGACATTTGAGAGGGTGGCAACTGCTTGTGCCTGGCCCAGGGACCAGTGGGTGATTCGGTTAGCCCCCTACTTAACCGGAAAGGCCCAGCTGGCATATAGTCATGTGGACATTAATCACGCAAATGACTATGATCACGTCAAACAAGCCATACTAAAGAAGTATGATATTACAGTGGAGCCCATTTATAAGAACATTGGTTAGTGGAACATCCTACTTACAAGAACATGCCTCTAATGTCCCAATTTTTCCCTGTGTATTTCAATGGGCTGAAAGCCCGTTTATAGTAACATACAGCCCATTTAAAAGAACATTTTTTTTCAGTTGATAGCAGCTGTCAATGACTGAAACTCACTGGCTTACTGTCAAACTGTCACACCTCTGCTCTTGCGATGAACGCCTTCCGTGGTATGTGGCTAGGTGTGAATAGGCACTGATTAAGTGAAGCTCCCCATACATTCCAACACTGTTTATTTTCGTTTATCAAGTCTAGGATTACAAATACCTTTGAGCCTTGACTCTTTTACAATGGTTCCACATCAGAGAAATACAAATTATTGTGAACATCAAGACAGACATTACAACAATGTGGACATTGCAAACAGAGTACAGATTAATACAATTCAAGGGTAGCATTGTAACAAGGCAGCCAGCGACATTTGTCAGAGAAAATAGACAACAGATAAGAAGTGCCAGAGTCATAGGGAGAGGGAAGAGGGGAGGGGAAGGGAGGAGAAGGAATGTAGGAAGGGTGGGGAGAGGGTGAAAAGTGCAGCATTGGGTATACCTAGATGTGAAGGTAGAATCCAGTGAGTTGGGGAGGGGGGCAACTATTTTAAGCATTTTAAAGTCCTTCTTGGCTATTGTCTGCAGTCCCCACTCATCCCCTCAAGCCTCAGTAACGGTGTAAAAAGCTGTGTAATAGGAGAAGCTACCTGTAGCAGAACAAGGACTTTGGTGAAGAAGCTGAAACCACTGAAATAACCAACATCTACTGCTACTGAAGTTAAGGGCTGCATGATGAAAATACAGCAGCACATTCAAAGTAAGCCGTCTGCTGATCTGACAGCTTTTTATGCTATGAATTTCTATTTAGACAAGCTATTATTAATGAATACAAAACGGCTAAAAGTTAACTGAGTTCTGAGTGTGTATTTGATAGTACGTGTGCACCACCTTATGGCCTCAGTTAAGAATTTCATGTGCAGCTTCGTTTAAACAGGCAGCCCGTATATGAGAACAGCCCGCTTATAAGAACAATTTTTTGTGGCAAACAGAGTGTTCTTACAAGTGGGCTCCACTGTAGTACCGAAACTTACAGACAACAATTTCAGTCCTATAAATTCCATAATACAGAAACACCCCAAGATACATATACCCAGTTGAAGGACTTGTGTATTAAATGGTTACAGCCTAACACCCGGACAGTTACACAGATCCTGGAAGCCGTTATTCTGGAGCAGTTTACAAGAATTCTCCCCCAAGATGTACAATTTTGGGTAAAGGAGCACCACCCTGAATCATCAGAAGTGGCCATAAGACTGGCAGAGGACTATATCACAGCAAGACCTCACAGACACCGACCTCTGGGAAGCTCCTTGATATATCAGCCCATGGTAAAACAGTCTTCTCTTACACCTAATGCACAGAGTAATAGTACCCCTGGGACTAAACAGAACTCTAAATTTGGGAAGGGCTATAATCCCGACATTGTGTGTCACAGGTCCAGTGATAAAGGGCACATAGCAAGATTTTGCCCAAGAAAGAAAATTGAGGATGCACACTTGGCCCTTGCTAATTGGGGACATTACATTGTACCAGTTCGGGTCGGGAAGAAGGCGGTATCAGGACTTATAGACTCTGGAAGCAAGCAAACTTTAGTACATGCTTCTTTGTTAAATACCCATCTAGACTCAAGAGGGTCAACTACTGGAGTCACGTGTATCCATGGGGACATACATCGGTATCCATTAAAAGAGGCAGTGTTAGAGGTGGACGGGCACACCCAGAAAATGAAGGTGGATGTGGTACACCATCTCCCCATCCCAGTTGTTATTGGTCATGATTTTTTGAACTTTGAAACATTGTTAGGCACAAATATTACTGACGTTACCACCAGAGCACAGGCCAAACAGAGATACTGGGACAGACATTTCCTTTTGATGGAGACCTTTACGAGATTGTTGGAAAAGACAGGAAATCTAAGAGCCAGAAAAGAAAGGGAAAAAGAACTGTGGATTTACAAACATGGGGAAAATGTTGTTCAGGACTCTAAAAGTAATTTTATTGCTGATAAAATGCATACTCCCAACAGCATTGAGTTTAAAGAAGCTCAGAAAAATTAAGATACACTAACCCCATTCTTTTTGCAGGTAGGAAAACCTGATGGGTCGAAAGGTCATATCTATAAAATCATAAATGAGTTATTACACAGGGTACGTATAAATGCTCAAACTGAGGAGATAGTAGAACAACTAATGGTGCCCCAGCCCTATAGGAATCAGCTGTTGGGCATAGCCCATGATATCCCAATGGCTGGACATTTGGGAAGGGACCGTACATTGAGTCGCCTTTTGTACAGGTTTTACTGGCCTGGCATCCATGAACAGGTTACAGAATATTGCAAAAGCTGTGAGGAATGCCAAAAGGTGACCAAAATTGTCCGTAAAGACAAGGTTCCCCTGTTACCCCTTCCATTGGTAACCACCCCATTTGAAAGGATAGCAATGGACATTGTTGGTCCTTTGCCCAAAAGTTCAAAAGGGAATAGATTCATTTTAGTGGTTGTAGACTATGCTACAAAATACCCTGAGGCTATATCATTATGAACTATCACAGCTCCTAGGATAGCTAATGAACTTATAAAAATCTTTAGTAGGATGGGGATACTGAGAGAAATTTTAACTGATAGGGGTCCAAATTTCTGTTCAACCTTGTTAAAATGGTTATACCAGGCCTTAGGCATTGAACCACTCCTTACCATCCCCATACAGATGGGCTGGTGGAGAGTTTCAATCAGACCATGAAACAAATGTTAAAAAGTGTGTAGCGGTTGAAGGAAATAAATGGGACACCTACCTCCCCTACATAATGTTCGCCTATAGGGAAGTCCCACAAGCTTCCACAGGTTTTTCACCATTTGAGCTATTATTTGGACATAACCCTAGAGGGCCCCTAGATGTCATTAAAGAGGAGTGGGAAAAGACACTAAACAGAAAACTGAAACACTTCTCCTAGAGTACTGGCAGAAACTGAGCCAGCGGTTAATCTCCTATGTCCAGAAAGCACATAACACTAATGCCCAACAACAGATAAAACAGAAAGAATATTATGATAGAGAGATTAGGCATAAAGAATTTAATAAAGGAGATAAAGTGTTACTGTTACCATCTTCAGAGCAGAAGCTGCTTATGAAGTGGCAAGGCCCGTATGCAGTCATACAAAGAACTGGCCCAGTAACCTATGAAGTAGAGTTACCTGATAAGAAGAATAAGAGACGCATTTATCATGCTAACTTTTTTAAAACCTAGGTGGAAAGATCAACCCCTTTGTGTAGCTATGTACTTCCTGAATCCAAAAATGAACTGGACATTGCATACCAGCATCTAGAGGGCATAGGGAAGGTAACTGATTTGTACATAAACCCTGAGATAACAGAAGTTCAGAAAGCTGAGTTGGAGAAGGTCCTGTTAACATTTAAAGAAATCTTTACAGGTACACCTGGAAGAATACAGGATGTTAGTCACCATATCAGGGTGACAGAAATACAACCCATTAGACAAAAAACATATAGACTCCCTGAAAGAGTTAGAGAGGAAGTTATTCAGGAAGTGAAAAAAATGCAAGATATCGAAATCACTGAGCCATCTCACAGCGAATGGTGTTTTCTCATGGTAGTGGTAGGAAAGAAAGAAGGGGGCATATGTATTTGCTTGGACTTTAGAAGGCTAAACACAGTATCATAGTTTGACAGTTATCTGATGCCACACATCAATGATATTTTAGACCTTCCAGGTACATCAGTACCTTAGATTTAACCAAAAGGTACTGGCAAATCCCACTAGATCCCTTAGATAAGGAGAAAACAGCATTCAGCACTCCTGTGGGACTGTTTCATTTCACTGTAATGCCATCTGGCTTACACGGTGCCCCTGTGACCTTTCAGAGGGTGATGGATACACTACTGACTCCTCATACAGCATATAGTGCAGCTTACCTGGATGATGTGATTATCTTTAGCCCCTCATGGGAAGAGCATATTCGTCATCTGTCCTTGGTACTAGCTACTATATCTGAGGAAGGTTTAACCATAAACCCCCAAAAGGGTGCCATAGCCACACAGGAAACTAAATATCTTGGCTTTCAAATAGGAAAGGAATGTATTAAGCCAGAGATTAGCAAAGTGGCTGCCGTAGCTAACAGTCCTAGGCCTGTTACTAAAAAGGATGCATAGGTCCTTCCTGGGGCTTGCTGGCTACTACAGGTGATTTATTCCTAATTTTTTAACACTAGCTGGTCCATTAACTGACTTAACAAATAAAAGAAATCCAGAAAAAGTTGAGTGGACGGATTAATGTGAGGATGCCTTTCATTCTATAAAAGCAAGGTTAGGTTCCTCTCCCATACTAAGGATGCCTGATTTTACACAGCCTTGCAGACTGATGCATCTAATTATGGCTAACCCAAATCTTAGATGGAGAAGAGCCAACTCTGTTAAGGAGGGGGATAAAACCTTTTTTAGGTACATCAGGGAGCGAAGGAAGACTAAGGGAAGGATAGTGAGGCTTAATAAAGGGGAGGGGTGAGTAGAGGGTGATGGTGAAAAGGCAGAGATACTAAACAAATATTTTTGCTCAGTATTTACTAACGAAGAGGGGGAGGTATCTAAAACAAGCAATAGAAACACTCTGGATACAGAAGTTGATACCAGCCCATTAATAGAAGAAAGGGTTCTGAAATAACTCTTAAAACTGAAGGTGGACAATGCAATGGGGCCTGATGGGATTCATCCCAGAATTTTAAAAGAACTAAGGGTAGAACTAGTGAAACCACTGACTACACTGTTTAACAAATCATGGGAGGACGGGGTGGTACCTGAGGACTGGAGGAGGGCAGATGTGATTCCCCTTCACAAAAGTGGGAGCAGGGCAGAAGCAGGAAGCTACAGACCTGTTAGTTTAACCTCAGTGATAGGGAAAATGATGGAATCACTTCTGAAGGAAAGAATTGTCAAGTACCTAGAGGCCAGAGGGGCACAGGACCCAAGGCAGCATGGATTCACAGCGGGAAGGTCATGCCAGATGAATCTAATAGATTTCTTTGACAGGGTGACCAAAGTAGTAGATCAGGGAGGGGCTGTGGACATGGCCTACCTAGACTTTAGCAAGGCATTTGACTCACTCTCACACAAAAGATTAATATACATGTTAGCCAGCCTGGAAGTGGGTTCCAAGATGATAGCCTGGGTAAAGAATTGGCAGGAGAATGGGACACAGAGAGTAATAGTAAATAGAGTCCACTCTGAAGAAAGGGGGGTTACTAGTGGGATACTGTGGGGTTCAATATTAGGACTGGTTCTCTTCAGTGTCTTTATAAGTGACATTGCAGAGGGACTGGAAGGAACAGTATGTCTCTTTGCAGATGACACAAATATCTGCAACAGAGTTGGTGCACAAGATGTGGTGGAAAGGATGAGAAGGGATTTGGCAAGGTTAGAGGAATGGTTAAATGTATGGCAGCTTAGATTCAATGCTAAGAAGTGCAAGGTAATGCACCTGGGAAACAAAAACCCAGGGGAACAGTACACAATTGGGGGTGAGATACTAACAACAACAAAAATGGAAAGGGATCTGGGGATAGTCATATCAGATGACCTAAAGGTGGGCAAGCAATGTGAGAGGGCAGTAAGAAAGTCTGGGGGGTTACTGGGATGCATAGGGAGGGACATCACCAGTAGAAAACAGGAAGTTGTTATCCTTCTTTATAGACAGCTGGTGAGACCCCATCTGGAGTACTGTGTGCAGTTCTGGAGACCCAGTCTCCGCAAGGACATAGAAAAGATGGAAGCTGTCCAGAGGAGGGCAACTAAAATGGTGCAGGGTCTGCACCAGAAGACATATGAAGAGAGACTAAAGGAGCTTAATATGTATCGTCTCAAAGAAAGGAGGGAGAGGGGGGACATGATAGAAACTTTCAAGTACCTCAAGGGAATCAGCAAAGTCCAAGAGGGAAAGCACCATTCAAAAAAAGAGGTGTGTAAGAACAAGGGGGCACAATTTGAAGATGGGGAGGCAGCTCAGAGGCAATGTAAGGAAGTATTTTTTCACAGAGAGGGTTGTGGATGCATGGAATGGCTTTCCGGAGGAGGTTGTGGAGTTAAAAACAGTGGTTGAATTCAAGCATGCATGGGACAGTCATAAGGCAATTCTAGGGGGTGGGGGTAGAAAGAAGTAGGCTGCTGGTTAACTAGGATCTGCAGCTTATCCATTTGGTAGGGAAATGGGCAGACTGGGTGGGCCAAGCAGTCCTTATCTGCTGTCAAATTCTATGTTTCTATGTTTCTATCCAGTGATTTATGTAAGTAGGGAATTACACGAGAGGGAGATCCATTATTCAGTAATTGAAAAGGAGTCTTTGGCCATTAGATGGGCCATAGAGGCTCTGTGTTTCTATTTATGGGGAGTGGAATTCGAGTTGTGGACTGACCACAACCCCCTATGTTGGTTATATGTAATGAAGGACAGAAACCCCCGCATCATGCGGTGGTACCTTTCATTACAGCCCTACCGTTTTACTATAAAGTATAGAAAAGGTACAGCTCATAGTAACACGGATTTTATGTCCAGGTATGGCATGCATGACATAAGTACTTGTCATCAGACCTTGGGGTAAAATTGTTAAGAGACTATGAAGGAAATAGCCTTTCATAGTTGTTGGTTAATGTATTACGAGGGACCCCGAGGTGGAGCCCTAGGTGAGGGTGGACTATGGCTCCATCTCCCCTCGTGAGAGATCTGATGACAGGTATACTGAATTTCTTGTTTTGAACCAAAGCCCTGCTGGTTTGGTTTTAGATGGGAAGGAATGTGACAGAGTGAAGTCTCCCCGCCCCTTAGGAAGATAGTGGTCCTGGATATACTTCTCTTTCTTTGTCTTTTTGTAATTGTATCATTATATGTTTGTTTGTTGGGCTGGCCATCCACTTTGTCTGTATGCTTACCGTGTTATTGTCTGTCTTTGTGTTTCTATCTGTATCTGTTTCCATTACATCCAAGAATTGCTGCCTGCCTATAAAAGCCCTGGTTTTAACAGAGATTGAGGAGGTCAGGACTGCTCCCCTGTGTAATACTATTAAAGTGCCCTGTCCCTCTTTACGTTGTATGCCTGGAGCTGTTATGCTTCTTGTAGTAAAAATGTCTTGATTTCCCCTTTAAAAAAATAAGTATCTGTAGCTGTTTTTGCTCCACAGGCTTTCCCCTGTAAGATGCCTGCTTATCAGCCAGTTTCTGTGTGGCACTGGGCTGTACAGCATGGCCTATCCTTGACAGCAGTCCCATGCCAGGTGTTTACACATTCTGGCGGACAGTCTCAGCCGGTCAGTCACCAGGGCTCAAGAGTGGGAAGTAAAGTAGGCTGTAGTAGAAGACTTGTTTCTTCGATGGGGTTGGCCAGACAAAAATCTCGTCGCCTCCCAATCCAGTGCAAAACTACCCAGCTTTTGCTTGCTCTTTCCCAGGAGTGGTGCTTTTTGGTGAGATGCACTGTCTCTTTCCTGGACAGGGAGATTTCTATACACTTTCCCTCCCTTTCCTATTTTAGAAAAGGCTCTGCTGAAGCTTCAGGCAGAAGGAGCACACATGACCTCAGTAGTGGGCAAGATTATGGAGGCACTCCTTAAGGAAAAGATAGTTCAACACCTGGAATCCATAGGGGCACAGGATCCAAGACAGCATGGGTTTACAAAAGGAAGGTCCTGTCAAACTAATCTCATAGATTTCTTTGACTGGGTAACCAGAGTGGTGGACCAAGGGGGAGCAGTGGATGTCACCTACCTTGACTTCAGCAAAGCTTTTGACACTGTTCCATATAGAAGATTGATAAATAAGCTGGGTAGGCTCAGGGTGGGTCAGAAGTTGGTCAACTGGGTGGCAAACTAGTTGACGGGCAGAAAACAGAGAGTGGTGGTAAATGGTATACAGTCAGAAGAGATGCAAGTCACAAGTGGGGTACCTCAGGGATCAGTCCTGGGGCCAGTCCTCTTCAACATCTTCATTAGTGACCTTGCAGATGGACTAGAGGGTAAGGCTTGTCTGTTTGCAGATGACACCAAGATCTGCAACAGAGTAGATGATCCAGATGGGGTGGGCAGAATGAGAAGAGATCTGGATAAACTAGCAAAATGGTCAGAAGAGTGGCAACTGGGATTTAATGCAAAGAAGTGCAAAATCATGCACATAGGGAAGAGAAACCCTGAAGCCACCTATAGGCTGGGAGGGGAGTTGCTAGCAGTCACAAAGGAAGAAAGAGACTTGGGCATCATAATCACTGATGACCTGAAATCATCTAAGCAGACCTCTAAAGCAGTAGGTAAGGCTATGGGGTGTTAGGGTGTATTAGTAGGGGTATCACAAGTCGTAAGAGGGAGGTAATAATCCCTCTTTACTAGGCACTGGTTAGGCCCCATCTGGAGTACTGCGTGCAGTATTGGAGGCCACACTTTCACAAGGACATTAACCAAATTGAGGCAGTCCAGAGAAGGGCAACCAAAATGGTGCAGAGACTGCATCAGAAGACATATGAGGACAGTTTAACAGAGCTCAACATGTATACCCTACAGCAAAGGCAAAGGAGGGAAGAGAGGTGATATGATCGAGGCATTCAAACACCTTAAGGGCATTAACAAGGTGAAAGAGTCTAACATGTTTAAATATAAGAAAAATAGCAGGACAAGAGGACACAGCATGAGATTAGAGGGGGGCCAATTAAGGGGGAATGTGAGGAAATTCTTTTTCACAGAAAGGGTGGTGGATGCATGAAATGGCTTACCACAAGAAGTGGTGACTATGAATACAGTGCAGGGCTTCAAACAGGCATTGGATAGGCATAAGGGAGCAATACAAATGACTATGAATAGATAGGCCACTGACAGAGCAAAGGCCGATGGCACATTTATAAGGTAGAAAAAAGAAATGGGCAGACTTGATGGGCCTTGTGGTCCTTATCTGCCATCAATTTCTATGTTTCTATGATTCTCATTGCCCCCCCCCCATGGCCTCGGCAGATTTGGTTCCTGTTGTTACAGCAGTTGACACTTCAACTCACAGTACCTCTTTCTGTCTCTCGTGACCTTCTGTCCCAGGAGCAGGGCACCAAGGTACATTTGAGTCTCAAGTCTCTTCATCTTCATTCGTGGTACCTGTGGACTTCACAATTTCTTGCTATGGTGTCTCTTCCAGAATCGCTCAAGTCTTAGCGGAGGCTAGAAAACTCTCCACCAGATCCACTTATACCATGAAGTGGAAGAGATTTTCCATATGGGCATCAGCTAAAAAGATCAGTAAAAGCCGTCTTTTTAATTGTACTCAGTCCGTTCCGTCAGCAGCAAGTGGCTATTTTATATATAAAAAAAAAAAACATAGAAAGTTACAAAGATAACGCAGTTAAGTCAAGAAGAGTGTAAATGTAAAATGCTGCAAGGTAGCATATTAAAATAGACTTTTGCAGCATATAAAATGAATAGACTTCCAAGAGGCATCTGGTGTTCTTATCTAATCCATGCCATCGCTCTCCAACATAAGGAAAAAGCTGCATGCCTCCCATCACAGAGTTTCAATTAGTTTGCCATTTCCACAGTAACTGCCAGTGCCACTCTCATGCACAGTTGAACTAAAGAATTATTTCAACATCTTTATGATGGGGAAAAATAAATAAGATCAGCTGGTTGAATGTTGTGCAATGTAGCATGCTTGGGATTGTGTCTCCAAATCCAAAGGAAATCTTGTACTGCTTTGTAAAACATAAGGCAATCTGACTCCAGTTCCTACAATCTGAAAACAGAGGAGTAAGTCAGTCATGAGTCAGAGCCACGCAATCCTCCTCATACCAGTTTGTTTACTGTGCTGTGTATTGTATGTAATAACTTAACTACTGTATTTGTAAGTCTTATTCTTCTTGACACAGTCCGCAGTGTGTGATAACCGGAGCTAATTTTTTTTTTACACACAGTGAATGCCGGGCTCACAGCTTAAAGGTGATAGGAAATGTTCTGAGAGTATCCAATACTAAAATAAATTAATTTAACACTCCTTTCCCACCAGTGTTCCTGAGTCACTTGTGCCACAGTTACTGACATTGTATTGGCATTGGTGTCTCTTTTTTTTTTCAGCTCAGGATCAGACGCCATCTGTTCCATCTGGTGAGGAAAACAACTGCTGCTGACTGTCAGATTTGACAATTTGCATACTGTTCACATAATTTAATTTGGTTGGGGTTTCTTTTTTAACTGAAATTAGTGAAGGTACTATAATTATGAATGCACTAGTAGTGATTTATCTTATTATGACTAACGAGCTGTTGCTGACACTTTATCTACTATTTGGGATGCCTTTTTGTTGTAACATTAGTCGTACACCTACTAGTCATTCTGATAGAAGTGATTTGTGTTCTGGAGGGTTGGCAGCGGGAGAAGGATAGAGCATCATATGGACTGCTCTCCTTCTCGGGGGGGGGAGAGTGGGGAACTGCCCAGCACGAGACGGACCCCTGGCAGAGGCTGGGATTCATGCAGCTACTGGCGCTCACACATAATGGAGGTGGGGCAGACACTGGATGTCATTGCACATCCCTGCCTCCCGGAGGAGAAAAGGAAAAAAGAGGCGTGGGTCCTTCATCTACATGAAGCCCTCCCTGAGTCTTCAATTAGCCACTGTCGCCAGCACTCCCAACTAGTTACTGGTTCCGCTGCACTGGAATTAGGGGAACCATTGCCTTGGCCCCACCCTCCGGGGGGGTTAGCCGGTGGGGGGTGACTGGGAGATGCAGGCAGTTGACGGTTGGTGGGAGCCTGGGGGCCATGACCAGGGAAGAGTCTGATGGAGCACCTGCCAGAAAAAAGGGGAATAAAAAATAAAAGAAGTGATTTGTGTTGTTGGACTATTTTTCTATACTGTTCAGATTATTTAGCTCATTGACGAACAATGATGAGAAGAATTAGACAGATGCACAGTTGTGTGTCTGAATCTGTCTTTTTTTTTCTTCACTTGTGAAAAGTAATAACATACACGATAAAATGTCTAGATTTTTATGTTTAATTGTCCACGTATATATTTGTCATTTTTGCAGTCATGCACGTCATCTTGTTAGTGTTGGTGATGAATGGGGGAGTTGTGGCAAGGTGGAGGGGCTAGGGAGGAAACGACCAAACACCTTTACAACAGTGATGGGAGAATCATAAAGCTATTGGTGTAGAAGGTGGATAAGGTCCAATTTGTACATTTGCTCTACATATTCCTTCCTACATACAAAACCAAATTAGTCCATATTCTTTGTCAATGTCTGTGTTTGTCTTTACAAGTCAATTGAGTACATCACATCCTTTTTTGCTTTAACTACACAATTTTTTTGTTGTCCCCCATCCACTATATGCACTATGGATGAATTTGTCTTGCATAAAGTTCAATGCAAGGATCGAAGCTGCGATCCTACCAGATGTTGTTGTGAGTGTTTTATATTCTGTAGTGTCAGTGTTTCATGCTTTGTAGTTTTGTCTAAGATTTTAGAGAGTGTGTGTGTGTGTGTGTGTGTGTGTGTGTGTGTGTGTGTGTGTGTAGCGGATGTGTTGGGTGGGGCTGGGGAGGGACAAACAAAGACTTCAGTCTTATTAAAAAAAACATATTTTTTAATACACAAAGTCCATTGTATATTCCAACAATAAAAATAAATAAATAAAAATGAAAAATAAGGAAATAAATGGTATAGTGAAGTGAATCATCAGAAAATCTTGTTGCACACTTACATAGTCACACCATCAAGGATGGGCTACTCACACTTATTCATCTCAGGTGATACAAGACAGAATGATAGTGTGACTGAGCCTAATGAACAGTGCATCCTGTCAAATTAAAATTAATGAAGTAAATAGAAACAAAAAAAGTTATTTACTTTTCCATGGCACAATTAATTTCACTGTGCTGATGACTCAACCAGCCAACCCTCTCCCCACCCCAAAGATAAAAAATAATACGATGAGTATACACTCTTTCATCCATGCTACATATTTTGTGTTGCAGTTATAAAAACAAGCATTTGTTAATGCCGAATGTTGTCTCGCTGGCACTGGTATTGGTAGTGCCAGAGTTAGAGACACATAATAGGAATGGCAGTGAAGTATTGAAGTGACGCCAACCCCACCCTACCCTGTAGAGACCGACAGGCATTTGGGTATGCCTTTGGGTCATCAGCTATAACGCTCATGCCATTGTACCTCACCCTACCCTGTAGACACTGACAAGTGTCGTGGTGTGCTTTGGGGTCTTTGGGCATTATACTTACCCCATTCCATAAGGAAATATGCTGAGGTGGGTGCAGTATAGGAGAATGGGGTGAACTTTGTGGCTGAACAGTGCAAAGCACACCATGATGCCTGTCACTGGCTGCAGGGTGTGGGTGGAATGGTGTGAGCATTACAGCCGATGATCCCAAGTCATACCCCTGATGCCTACCAGTCTCTAGAGGGTGGGGTGCTACAGCTGGAAACCGTAACATCATAGTCATGTGTTGGTATTTTCACTCCAAATTTTCAACATGGGCTTTTTGTGAGCCCACCTCATAAAAAGCAGTGCAATCTTTTTGTTAGCTGAAAGGTGGTTTTGCACAGCGGCTATGCCATTTGGCGACACAGGGATGAAAACGCATTTTGGGCAGGATGTGGAAAATAACAACTGTATTGTTCATGTGGAGGTGTTAAAAAATGGCAATGTTGAAAATCTGGAGTGAAAATATGAAAAATTGGTGAAGTCATGAGCATGCATAGAAACTGCAACACATGTCCGTAACCCAACCATGTTTGGGAGTTTGTTAGCCTCATTTTTAACATAGGCATTTTGGGACTGCCCCTCATAAACAGTGGTACTGTGATTTTGTTAACCTGTCCCAAAAGTTGATTTCCCACAGCTACCACACCATTGTGTGCCACAGGTGCGGAAACACATTTTGGGCAGGATGTGAAAATCTGGCATGGAAATATTGCAAATTTGTGAAGTTACAAGGGTGCGTGGAAACTGCGCAATGCACACTTGTAACACAGTCATCTTACGGACTTTCGGCACCAAAATTTCAACATAGGCATTTTAGGACCTCTACTCATGAACAGAGTCACCATCATTTCCTCAAACTGTCCCGGAAACTGATTTCGCACAGCAACTGTGCTATTCTGCGCCGGATGTATGAAAACACATTCCGGCCAGGATATGTAAAATGACAGCTGTACTGTTCATCAGGAAGTGTGGAAAAATGCCAATTTTGAAAATCTAGAGTGAGAATATTACAAATTCATGAAGTTATGAGCGTGCTTTGAAACAGTGCAATGCACGCTTGTAAAACAGTCATTTTGGGGAATTTTTCACCAAATTTGCAACATAGGCTTTTTGAGAGCCCCCCTCTTGAACAGTGGCACTGTTGTTTCATTACTTGGTCCTGAAAGGTGATTCCACGCAGTGACCGCAAAATCACTTTTCAGGACTGAATAATGCCATGACAGTAACTGAATTCATGAGGAGGGGTCCCAATAACCCTATGTTGAAAATTTGGTGCAAAAATTCTGAAAAAATGCCTGAGATATGCACCATAGTTGAAAAAACCCTATTTATGCCATTATACAGCTTACCGGCATTTCTTCCATTCGTGGTTGGCTTTAAAGAGTGCAGATTTGTTCCCAGACCACTGAAGATCATCACGCTGGACTCTAGAGGTAAGTATGGGGTGAGGGGATGGGGAGGCAGGGTGCACAGAGGGTGGGCGTGGGTTGCGGGAGGTGGGGCAGGGAGACTGCGAGGGACCATTTTCTTTTTTCACAGGGTTAGAAGAAGAAAAAAAACATTGTAGGATGGTTTTCATTTTTCAGGGGATTTGGCATGCTGGGGTGGGCTTCCAGTGTGCCACCTAAGTGTTTTTGAGTGCTAGCCAACGGGGATTGGGCACCCCGTCGGCCCACAACAAAGTAGGGGGCAAGAGCCGCTGGGGATTGGGCACCCCCCGACATGAACAAATGGGGGCGATTATGCCGAAGGAGTGATCTCACGGCACATGCATAGGGTCGTGGCATGCCAGCAGGGAGATTGGGCACCCCCGAAGTCGCCATTGAGCTGCCATTTGTAATCTATTTTTCACCAGGGAAAGCATATCGAGAGGTCTGCTGCGTATGACGAACTTTGCTCACACTGCAGTGGACCTTTCCTTAGATGTGCTCACCACATTATGTATGCATGGTGTGGCGCTGGCATGCAGGCTGATTGGGGAACGAGGGACGCACCTACTGATGCATGCCCTGCATTCGCCCAACAGTGACTGCGCCTCCAAATCTGCTACTACCGCAATATGTTGGCTGCGCATGCACAAGCCAACATAAAAATGAATAGTCCAAGCAGGTTTGAAAATCTAGCTGCTGGTCACACATTAACAGAGCATTCAGGCATGTCTAGCAAAAGGAGAATCCCCTGACCATTCTACAGAGCTTAACAAACACCCCCGTACAGAAAAGATTTATGGAAACACTTTTTTTTTTTTTAAACAACCAACTCCTCTCTTGTCAGTGATGATAATGCCTCTTGGTCCATAGCCAGTACACATAGAAACATAGAAACATAGAATTTGACGGCAGATAAGGACCGCTTGGCCCACCCAGTTTGCCCATTTCCCTACCTGATGGATAAGCTGCAGATCCTAGTTAACCAGCAGCCTGCTTCTTCCTACCCCCAACCCCTAGAATTGCCTTATGACTGTCCCATGCATGCTTGAATTCCACCACTGTTTGTGACTCCACAACCTCCTCTGGAAGGCGTTCCATATATCCACCACCTCTCTGTGAAAAAATACTTCCTTAAATTACCTCTGAGCCGCCTCTTCTATCTTCAAATTGTGCCCCTTGTTCTTGCACACTTTTTTTGAAAGATGCTACCCTCTTGGACTTTGTTGATTCCCTTGAGGTACTTGAAAGTTTCTATCATGTCCCCCTCTCCTCCTTTCCTTGAGGCTATACATATTAAGCTCCTTAAGTCTCTCTTCATATGTCTTCCAGTGCAGACCCTGCACCATTTTAGTTGCCCTCCTCTGGACAGCTTCCATCCTGTCTATGTCTTTGTGGAGATTGGGTCTCCAGAACTGCACGCAATACTCCAGATGGGGTCTCACTAGCTGTCTGTACAGAGGGATAATAACTTCCTGTTTTCTACTGGTGATGCCTCACCCTATGCACCCCAGTATCCCCTCAGCCCTCCTTGCTGCCCTCTCACATTGCTTGCCCACCTTTAGGTCATCTGATATGACTACCCCCAGGTCCCTTTCCATTTTTGTTGTTAGTATCTCACCCCCCATTGTGTACTCTTCCCCTGGGTTTTTGTTTCCCAGGTGCATTACCTTGCACTTCTTAGCATTGAATCTAAGCTGCCATACATTTGACCAGTCCTCTAACCTTGCCAAGTCCCTTCTCATCCTTTCCACTCCATCTTGTGCATCAACTCTGTTGCAGATCTTTGTGTCATCTGCAAAGAGACATACTTTTCCTTCCAGTCCCTCTGCAATGTCACTTATAAAGACATTGAAGAGGACTGGTCCTAATACTGAACCCTGCGGTACCCCACTACTAACCCCCCTTTTTTCAGAGTGGACTCCATTTACTGTTACTCTCTGTGTCCTATTCTCCAGCCAATTCTTTACCCAGGCTGTCATCTTGGGACCCACTCCCAGGCTTGCTAACTTGTATATTAATCTTTTGTGTATGACTGTGTCAAATGCCTTGCTAAAGTCTAGGTAGGTCATGTCCACAGCCCCTTCCTGATCAACTACTTTGGTCACCCAGTCAAAGAAATCTATCAGATTTGTCTGGCATAACCTTTCCGTTGTGAATCCATGCTGCCTTGGATCCTGTACCCCTCTGGCCTCTAGATATTTAACAATTCTTTCCTTCAGAAGTGATTCCATCATTTTTCCTACCACTGAGGTTAAACTAACAGGACTGTAGTTTCCTGCTTCTGCCTTGCTCCCACTTTTGTGAAGGGGAATCACATCTGCCCTCCTCCAGTCCTCGGGTACCACCCCATCCTCCCATGATTTGTTAAAGAGGGTAGTCAGTGGTGTCACTAGTTCTACCCTTAGTTCTTTAGAATTCTGGGATGAATCCCATCAGGCCCCATTGCTTTGTCCACCTTCAGTTTTAAGAGTTCTTTCAGAACCCTTTCTTCTGTAAATGGGCTGGTATCAACTTTTGTATCCAGAGTGTTTCACTGTTTGTTTTAGGTACCTCCCCTCTTCCTTTGTAAATACTGAGCAAAATATTTGTTTAGTATTCTGCCTTTTCACAGTCACCTCTGCCCACCCTCCTCCCTTTATTAAGCTTCACTATCCTTCCTTGGTCTTCCTTCGCCCCTGATGTACCTATAAAAGGTTTTATCCCCTTCTTAACCGAGTTGGCTATCTTATCCTTGGTTTGGGCCTTTGCTGTTCTGACTGCCTTCCCAGCTTCCTTTTGCTTTAACTGATACAGTTCTCTGTCCTGTTCCTTCTGTGATTCCTTGTACTTCCTGAATGCTTTATTTTTCTCTTGAACCTTCACTGCCACTTCCTTTGAGAATGATAGTGGTTTCTTGCCTCGTTTCATTTTGTTTATTTGCTTTACACAAAGGCTTGATACCTCTGTGATGGCAGTTTTTATTATTCCCCATTGTTCTTCCACCCCTCCTTCCTGCCCATTTGCTAGTGCATTCCTTAGGCACTCACCCATTTTGACAAAGTCAGCCCTCCTAAAATCCAGCACCTTTGTCTTTGTATGGCTTGACTCTATTGCTGTGTTTATTGTGAACCATACTGTTCGATGGTCGCTAGTTCCCAGATGGCTACCCACTTCTACAGCTGCGATCCTCTCTTTATCTCCATTTGAGAGAACCAGGTCTAAGATTGCTCTCTCTCGAGTGGGCTCCAATACTAGTTGTCTAAGGCATGCCCCCTGTAGGGCATCTAGAATAACCTCACTCTTAGAAGTGGCTGCTGCAACTACACTCCAGTTAACATCTGGAATATTCAGATCACCCATCAGCAATATCTTCCCTTTTTCTGCCATTCTAAGTATACTTTCTATCATTTCCTTGCCCATTTCCTCACCCTGAGAAGGGGGTCTGTATACAACCCCTGTGCGTATTGTGGTGCCATTGCCGGTCTCCAAATTTACCCACAGTGCTTCATCTCCTCCCTGTTTACCCTTTTGTTCTGTTGCTTTGATTCCTTCCCTTATGTAAAGAGCTACTCCTCCTCCTCTTTTACCCTCCTTGTCCCTCCTGTAGATAGTGTATCCAGGTATGTTTACGTCCCAGTCATGGTTTTGTGTGTACCATGTTTCTGTGACTGCCACGATATCCAGATGTTCCTCCTCCATCGAGGCCACTAATTCAGGAAGCTTGTTACTCAGACTACGGGCCTTGGTACTCATTGCTCTCCATTTTTTGATGGCTTTACCTTCTGTTGCAGCATCCCCCACTGACCTTTCTACCTTGGTCTTTTTCTCATTTAGTACCCTGTTTTGTAGGGGGAGGCCAGGATTTTCCTGCTGCTTATCAGTGCCTCCCCCCTTGACTAGTTTAAAAGCTTGCCAATGAATCATTTAAACCGATTGCTCAAAAGACGTGTTCCCTTCCTGGACAGATGCAGACCATCCTGCCAGTATAGGCTGGTGTCCCTTCAGGTAGAACCCCAGTCCCCAATGAAGCCAAACCCCTGTGCTCCACACCATTTTTTTCAACCATTCATTAAACTGCATGGTGCAGGGGAGTCACTTGATGCGTTCTAGAGAGTAGCAGCTTTGCCGTGAGCGCTATCCCTTCCGATCTTATAAGCTTGCGAATTGCCATTAATTCGATCCAGCAAAGTAAATTAGCTCATTATATTGTCTATTAAGCGTCTTTACTATCTACCTGTGAGCAGTTGCAGCCTCATGTCAAACGCGAAAGGGATGGAGGAGCCAGTCCAGGAACTCGAGGCCAAACGGCCCCGCCGGAGCTCTTCTCCTACAACTCCAGAAGAAGATCTGACACCCTTCCGGGTCTACTCAGAGCTCTCTATGATTAAAGAAGCTCTCTTTAAGCTGATAGATGACGTTGCGGATTTTAAACCAGCTTTGACCCAACTGGCTCGTCGTGTAACCGACGCTGAAGAGAGGATATCTTCCATGGAGAGGAAACTCGACAAAAATGACCCCTCTCTGGCCGAATGTAAAAAATCAGTTGCAAAACTGGAAGACCGCCTGGATGATTTGGAGGGGAGGAATAGACGGAACAACCTAGTCCTGCTGGGGCTCCCCGAGGGGGACGAAGGCCCGAACATGATAATGTTTCTGCAGAAATTTCTTAAGAAGACAGTAGACCCCTCTCCAAACGGTCCAGAGTATATAATTGAGAGAGGCCATGGCTCTCTGCATGCCAAACCACCAGCATCAGATCCTCCTAGGCCAGTCATATTTAAGCTTCTCAACTATCTGGACCGCGAATTTATATTTAAAGAATCCAGAAAACTCTTGGTGATTTTATGGGAAGGAAAGAAGCTTAGACTTGTGCCAGACCTAACAGTGAAGATGCGCTTGCTCAGGGTGAGCTTTTGCCCCATCACCTCTAAGCTGTGGGCCGCCGGCATTAAGCATCACATGTTATATCCTGCACGTCTAGAGGTAACCCTGCGGGAGGGATCCAAACGCTTCGACTCGCCTGAGGAAGCTATGAAGACTCTCAAGAAATATTACCCTGATCTCTTCTCTAAAGACTGAGGTAGCAGTTTACTGAAGGCATTAAGGGGCCTATCTTGCAGCTCTTAATGGGACTCGGTTCTTACAATCAATACCAATTCCTGTGGTGACTTTATGTTTTTCTGGAGGACTTTCTAGCTGAATACCGAATTAAGCTGAACCTATTTGCATTTGGCTTGGAGCTGACTTGCTTTTTGCTTTTTTCTTTCCTTTATTATTTTATTATTTTATGTTAACAGTAATATCTCTAGGCTTCTACGGACTGTCATTTGCTGTCTGTTGTAGGACATTCGCTATATTTTCCACTAGAGGGAGCCTGGACCTCACAATTGGTTGCTTATATACTGTTTTTACTGCGAATATTTGCTTCCATTCATCCCTATCAAAGTTAAAGGGATAATCATTACAGCCTGGATCTGAGCTGGGGTTATCCCCAGGCAGTCAGTGGCTTAATTTGTCCTATGTTTCCTGTGTTTTTAATCTGTGTGGTCTGCACTTTATATTGGCTAACCCCCAGGAGCCTGCTATATATATATATATATTATTTTTTTCTCTGTCCTAACCTTGCTTTAAGACCTACAGTTGCTTCTGACCTCTGGTTGCCTCTCCAGTAGTTTTCTCTCTGCAAAGAGGCTTCAATCTATAACCAGTATGCAGAAGTGAGGTATAAGCCAAGATGAGCACAAGACCATGCATTTACTATTAGCCAAGTGCTTTTTTTGTCTTTCTTTTCTTTATTTGCTCTATATGCTCCAGATGTTAAGTAATGATTCACTGCTCTTAATTACATGGCAGTTTGCTTCTGCCAACATGTTTAATAGTTATTGGCTAGTTACGGGAACTAATTTAGTGGGATACCAATTGCAGGGTTTATGAAAGTTAATTATAATGTAGTTCGGATTTAACTGTGGGTATTCGCAAGCTCTTAGCAGCTGACTGTCTACTTTGAAGTTTGGATTGGGAGGGGAGGGGTAGAGCTCACTTTTTGGCGTGCATCATGGGCCAGATGGATAGGAGTTGACCCAGGGCCGGGTTGTTCAGTAGGTTTGTTAGAGGGGGGGTTGTGTTTGGGGGTGGGTTAATCGTAGAGTTACGTTTTCTCTTTGTCTGCGGGGGGGGCAGCTACTTATTTCCTTTCCTTTGGGGTTAATGCTGACACGTGCATGGTTAACGGCTTAAATATTCTATCCTGGAATGTAAAAGGAGGGAGAGACAATAAAAAGAAATATATCATCTTAAACCACCTGGCGAAATTTGATCCTTCAATTGTGTTTCTGCAGGAAACCCATTTGCTTCCCGAACAACTGCATTATCTCCAAAAAAGATGGGTTGGTCAGGTTTTTGGTTCAGGATTTACATCCAATAAATGGGGAGTAGCTATACTGGTGGCTAGAGGAGTCCCACTTTTACCGACGGAAGTCATTTCTGATCCAGAAGGCAGGTTTATTTTTGTAGCAGGCAAAATTGGCAACCTAAACTTAGTTTTGGGTTCCATTTATGGACCTAATTTAGATACACCATCCTTTTTCACACACCTGGCTACGGCTATGGCCCCCTTTTTAAGTCTACCCATACTTTTGGGTGGCGATTGGAATTTGGTACAATCTAACCACCTGGACCGCACTTATCACAAAGGAACCAAAAGCTCCTCCTCGCAGAGGGCTCTGCTAGAATTTACAATGTCATTGGGCCTCCTAGATCCATGGAGAATAAATAATCCATTAAGTAAGGAATTTACATTTTTTTCTCCAGTCCACAAAAGTTATTCCCGTCTTGACTATTTTTTGATTAGCCAGCAGTTACTGCCTTACATAGTAGAAGCCAACATCTTAGCCCGGGTAATTTCTGACCACTCTCCTATCATCTTGCAGTGTTTGTTGCCAAACATTCCAACAAGATCCTATTCCTGGGCTCTCAATAACAAATTATTATCCGACAATCAATTAGTGGGGCGTTTCCAAGACTTTTTATCAAACTCCATTGCTACCAATTGGGGATCAATCACGGCAATGGACCGGGCATGGGCTGCGTTGAAAGCCACCTGAGAGGAGAACTTATCCGCATAGCGTCGGTGTGGAAAAAGAAAAAAAACAATTTCTTAAACAGCTGTCTAAATAAAATTAAAGACCTGGACAGCAAAGAGATCGGTACACTTTCCCAAACACAAGAGCAAGAACTTTCCACTCTCAGAGCCATATATGCGAGTGTTCTCAGGGAATCTGTCCAGAGGTCAGCTTCTATACTAAAAGCCTCGTATATAGGCCAAGACAGCAAAGCGGGTAAGCTTTTAGCCTAGCAACTGAAACAGCGTTCATCTGCTAAATGGGTGGCAGCCTTAAGGCATCCTCAAACGAATGCTTTGGTCGCGGACCCAGAAGGTATACTAGCGTTGTTCCATGACTTTTATAAAAAATTATATTCTAGTGAGCCCAGTACTCCAGATCATGACACCAAAATGTGGGCGTTTCTAGATAAGATTTCTTTCCCGACATTGTCAGAGGAATTTAAACTATTGCTAGCGGCCCCTATTACAAGCGAGGAAATATCCAAAACTATCGACTCCCTAAAGCCTGACAAAGCACCTGGCCCTGATGGCTTTACGGGCCCTTTTTATAAAACCTTTAAAAAATGGCTAACACCTTTGCTACTCCAAGTTTACGCGTATTGTCATGCCCATGGGGTTAGCGATCATACACTGTTTGAAGCAAGAATAATTCTTTTGCCCAAACCGGGGAAATCTCCATCTGAAGTGGGTAGCTCCTAACCTGTTCTCCTCCCCTTCCCTATTATGTATTATAGGCACTTGCGCTTTTTTTAGTCTTGGTTGTTTTTTGCTTTTATGTTTCATGTTTGTTGATACTGTATAACATTGTTGTTCTGATGCCAATTGTAAGCTCTCTAATTACTGCCTAGTCACTTAGCTTGCCCTCGCTCCTGAGCTGTTTTCCCCACCTTCATTCCTTATCCTGCACCTCTGTTCCTGTAACACTTACTTTCCCAGCCCGCTCTCTTCCCTTCCCACTTAGCCATTTCTCCAGTACACCCTGTCATTACCCCTCCCATTTTCCTGCCCTCCCTCTCCTGCTCTTTGCCGCCTCACTCCCTCTAACCGCCTCCACTCCCCTCTTTGTCTTTCGTTCCACCGCCGGTAACAGGTTGTACCTTGTACCGCTACGTCAGAACTTGTCAGCCACCCTTCCTACCTTTCTTTCACCTTTCTGCCCCTCTCCTGCCAGCTTTCCTCCTTCTTTATTCTTCCCTCTTCTCCCTATGCTCAGTCCTCACCCTCCCCTCTCCTATTTTATCCGCCTCCCACCAGTTTGCGTGACTCCTCTCTCTCCTGCCATCTCGTAGTTCCACGGCCTGGCGCAGGGTTACTACTTTACCCGTAATGCCGTTTTCACGCCTCGTCTCTTGTTCTCCCTCCCTTCTTCTGCTCCGCTGCGCTCTTACTAGGTGCACTCTATCTCCTACCCCCACTCATTTCCTATCTGTTCCGTGCCCTTCATCCCTTTTCCCCTATACCCTGCCCTTCCCACCCTACCCTTCCCTCCCATTCCTTTAGTTCAAATCCTCCTCACCCTTGCACCTAGTCCCCACCACCCTCCCCTGCACATCACCCTCTCTCCTCTCATTTTTTGCACTCATAGCTTCACTGTCCTGTTCCCCGACCTCTCCGTCTCTCTTGCCGACTCCGGTTCCACCGTCCCGGCCACAGGTGGTAACCTTCTCCGCTAATGCCGCACTTGGCGCCTTAACCTCCTCCTGTCCTCCCCTTTTTGCTATTCGCCTACCACCCTGTCTCCGTCTCCTGCCCTACCCTTACACCTGTCCCTACCACCTCTCCCCTAGTTCTCAACAACTGAATACATGTAATTTTATCCTTATTGCTATGCTTGACTACACTGTGTGACTTTGTCCTTTGCAAATGTATCCTGCTCTGTGTAATTTCTTATGTATCCTGCAAATGTATCCTGCTTTGTGTAATCTCTTATGTATCACTGTGTTCTGTAACTGTACCTCCCGGGTCGTGCCTGAAAATAGTCACTTGTTGGCTAGCGCACTTACCCGGTCAACAAAAACTAAATAAATAAATAAAATAAAAAACTACAGGCCCATATCCCTCCTTAACATTGATGTTAAAATATATGCCAAAATTCTGGCTAACAGATTAAGACTATCATGGGAAGGATTACTCAGTCCAGAGCAGGCTGGGTTTGTGGTTGGACGTTCTTCTGTGGATCATTTCAGGAAGTTATTCTATTTAATCTCTGTGGCTGGGATTCTGGATCTAGAAGCATCTCTGGTATCCTTAGATGCGGAAAAAGCGTTTGATAGAGTAGAATGGTGCTTTATGTTTGCAGTACTAAGCAAATTTGGTATTCCCCAACGTTTCATAGATTATATCCGAGTTCTCTATTCAGGCCCATCGGCCAGAATCCAATGCAACAATCTTATTTCGAGCGATTTTCCCCTTTTCCGCGGTACTCGACAGGGCTGCCCACTCTCTCCGTTCCTCTTTAATCTATATATTGAGCCCCTAATAAGGGCCCTGAAGCTAGACAACCAAATCCAGGGAATTCATGTTGGCAAGCTCGAATGCAAAATATCAGCCTTTGCAGACGACCTGCTTATACATATAGAAAACAGCAGAAAATCTCTACCTCAATTACTTCAGATAATTTCTTGTTTCAGTGGTTTTTCAGGCTACAAACTAAACACGAACAAAACTAATGTGTATCCATTATCTCCTGTCTTACAGAAAGATTGGTGTTCCTCCTTGGGCCTTCAATGGCAGGAAAGCTCTCTGGTTTATTTGGGCATTAGAATCTCGAAAGACCTTACCAACCTGGTGAATCTTAATCTTCGCCCTCTGTTCAAATCTATTAAGGAGGATTTGGAAAGATGGAATAAATTACCTCTGTCCTTCTGGGGTAGAGCAAATACTTTAAAAATGATGGTTTTACCTAAAATTTTCTATCCCCTTTTTAATCTTAACATCTATTTACCTAAGTCCTTCTTTAAACCACTTTATAAATGCTGTTCAGATTTTCTGTGGAATGGTAAAGCACCTCGTCGGGCACATGCAAAACTTACCCGACCTAGAAAATTAGGGGGGCTGCAATTGCCTGACTTTTTTGTTTACTACTTAGCTATTCATGCTACGAGATGCTCGCAGTGGGTGGCCGAAACCGAAGCAACCCCGAATTCATCCCTTCGGCTTATCTTAGATCGCTCCTCAATTAATAATTTCAGTTTAGATTTGGAATCTCTCTTATATACCCCCTGGTCTAAAGTTCCTCAAAAAATTAAAAACACCCCATTAGGTTGGGACGTGAAGGCCCTACACCAACTCTATTCGCTGCTCCATAAATCTTATTTAAGTGACTTGACGCAACCTTTGCTAAGGAATCCAAACATACAGATAGGGAATCGTCCAATCACTCGTTTTATAGGTAATTATTCTCCCAAACTTCGTTTGGCAGACTTCGTTTCAGCTAATTCATTGATCCCAGTATCAGAGCTTGTCAATAAATTCAGGTGGGTCATGACAATCTATTGCGCTTGTACCAGTTCCAAAGAAGTGCCTTTTCTTGGGAAAAGTCCTTGGTCTGACTGGAGCTGGAATCCTTTTAAAAGTATGAGAGTTAGTAGAATGCCGCAAAGCGGTCTCTAAGATTTATAAGTTAATATTGACAGAAATAATGCGCAATTACACCCTCATAGCTCACTACTGGGAGTCCAACTTTGCTAAGTGCTGGCCGGCTGAAATTTGGGAAAGAATCTGGATAGACTCATATGCCTGCATTAAACAAGATAGACTTAGAAATATTCAATTCAACATTTTACATAACCTTTATTTTTCTCCTGCCAAGCTATCCCGGATATACAGGTCTTCCTCTTCTGTTTGTGTGGACTGTGGAGACCCTCTAGCCACAATACATCATAAACTTTGGGCTTGTCCAAAGGTGGCTAATTTTTGGGACTCAGTCAAGCAGTGGGTGGGCCCATACTGTAATATTTCAGCTTTTTTCAATGAAAATGTTTGCTTATTAGGGATGTATGCTCAAATCCCAACTTGGACTCAAAAGCGGCAGATGGCAATGGTAGCTCTTGTCACCAAGCTGGTAATTCTCCGACACTGGCAAGGCAGTTGGGAACCCTTATACAGAGAATGGGACGAATTTCTAAATCTTTAAATGCTGAAAGGTCTGTCACCAATTTCTAATTCTGCTGGAAAATTCCAGAAGTGCTGGGGTGGATTTTTTACACACCTAAAAAACAAATTTGGTTACTAGGAGGGAGAGAGCCTTGAACGCTACTAGCATGGGCCCCCGGGAATTTGGTTTTACCTTCCTGGTCGCTCTCTCTTGCCCATTCTCTCTCTGGGGATACACAAGGACAATGCAAGGTAGTCACTGGATAGACTACTTTCCATGTCTTTCTTCTATTGATGATTATTACTGTCCCCTTAGTCACCCCCTTTTTTACGGTTTCCACTTATTCCTGATGGTGTTTTCTTCCTTGTCTCCCCCTCCTTCGAGATGTTTATGTATGGCTGCGCCTCAGTTCTTTCCCTTCTCTCCTTCCGCTGCTAAGTTAACCTATGTTATATTACTCTAAACTCTGTAAGGAAAGTATATTTATTTGTAAATTCTATGTATCAGTTGCCACGGGGTGGATTCTGGGGTGGGCTTAGGGGGTGTTTTTTTTTTTTTTCTTCCTGGGATTATGCCACAGATAACTGTTGAATTTCATGAGTTGTTTCTGGGGTTTGTTTTATCTGTATGGTTTGTATTATTTCTATGAAATATAAAAAATAGTAAAAATAAAGTTATTTGCAAAAAAACTGCATGGTGCAAAGTACCCTCGCCTCACTCATGCCATTGACAGGCAGCACCTCTGAGAATGATACTGTGTGTGCTACTTGTCTTAGGCCCCTCCCCAATTCTACAAAGTCCTTCTGCACTGCTCTAATCTCATGATGAGCCAAGTCATTTGTCCCTAGGTGGACAATGACGTCCAGCTCAGACTCCTGTGCAACTGTTCCCGTGATCCTGAGGATGCGCTTCCTGTCCCTTCAAGCCATGGCACCAGGCAGGCACCTTACTTCAGTTTTCCCTGCTCCCCCCAGTTCTATCCCCCTAATAATTGAGTCCCCCACCGGGGCTGCTTCCTTTCCTTGTGGTGTCCTCTGTCTCCTTCCTGTGGGCCTCCCTTGTGACAGTTGTCCTCAGCCTCCTTAGTCTCCTCTGTGGGTGCATCCATAGGGGAGCTATGCTCTCCCAGAATGGTGTATGGATTGTGGAGTGGAACAACTGACTGGGTGTGCCTCTGTTCCACCATCCTCACCCTTCCTGAGCCCACTGTGGTCCAACTGCTGTGTTTTCTTCGCAACCTCTGAGGTAGTGGTGGTGGCTCTGGTGCTCCCTGGATGGGGGAGGTTCCCTTCCTACCATCCAGTGTGGCCTGGGGGAAGGTTCCCTTACTACTGTCCAGCATGGCCTGAAGATGGGCAACTTCCTCCCTCAGGACAGAGAGTTGTCTGCAAATAGGGCAGCATCTCAGCCTCCAGAAAGACTCCCGGAAGACTGCTGCCCCACAGCCATTACATTGTACTACTCCCCACATGTTTATCTACTTTTTCTTTGTGTGTATGTGTGTGATTAGTTTGTTATATAGAAATATATATATTATACAATGTGTATGCTTATATTGTCAGTGTAGTGTGCTAGAGAGGATATGACAGTGATATGCACCATGCACTTGTACTCTTGAGGAAATGATGTCAGAACCCCAGATATAAAGGAACTATTTCCAGGGTGGGTGGGGTGAGGGTGGAAGGGGTTGGGCCTAAACTGTGCCCTGGCAAAACAATCAGCTAAAAGCTCTGACCCAGCACTGTGATGAGTGCCTTCCTGTCAGCAAGATGCCCTACACAACAATTTGACAGAGAAAATACCCTGCTAATCAAACAGAGAAAAATCCAGACATCCAACTCAGACACAGGTAACCCTCCCCAGCCCCAAAACAGCCTGGTGGTTTGTGCTCTGAAAGTGGTCAGCCCCAAAATAAGTCAGCTGTACTTTACACTCTTCCTGTACTGAAAATCTTAAGAATTAAGCCAACTGATTGACTAGTGACACCTGTGATGTAAGCAGGCCTTTCAATGTAGGCAGGCTGCTGTCTGATTCCAATACACAAAATCTTTCAGTGAAACCAGCTTAACTACTCAGCCAGCAGGACACTTTTAAAATGTTGCAAAAATATCCCTCTAAATCCTAGGTCTCAACCCCAACTATCAAGCAAATTCAGTTGTACCTCGCTCCCTCTGGTTATAAAATGACTACACTTTTAATGGAATCCTGCAATTCTCTGCTTAATGCCAATAAAGAGAAAAAAAAATGAAACTCTTTGTAGAAAGCGTAGCTCCCCTGTTTTACAATATTATGCCTTACCAAGTTTCCAGCTCCTAAATGAAGTTAGTTTGTTCTTTGCAGTGTTGCAAGGTTCTCAGCTTCAGACAAATCAAAAGTCAGACTGACTGGCTTCTAACTGTGAAGGATGCCTAAAACAGCAGTGATGAACCTCACCCAGAGCCAACTGATTGACTAGTGACACCTGTGATGTAAGCAGGCCTTTCAATGTAGGCAGGCTGCTGTCTGATTCCAATACACAAAATCTTTTAGTGAAACCAGCTTAACTACTCAGCCAGCAGGACACTTTTAAAATGTTGCAAAAATATCCCTCTAAAATCTAAATCCTAGGTCTCAACCCCAACAATCAAGCAAATTCAGTTGTATCTCACTCCCTCTGGTTATAAAATTTCTACACTTTTAATGGAATCCTGCAATTCTCTGCTTAATGCCAATAAGGAGAAAAAAAAATGAAACTCTTTGTAGAAAGCGTAGCTCCCCTGTTTTACAATCTTATGCCTCACCAAGTTTCCAGCTCCTAAATGAAGTTACAGTTTGTTCTTTGCAGTGTTGCAAGGTTCTCAGCTTCAGACAAATCAAAAGTCAGACTGACTCCATGTAAATCATCAGATCAGGGGATGTACAACTACAATTTCTTTTTTTTATTCAGTATCAGTATAACATTTAGAAATCAAGACAGTGAGTACGACTGAATGTTACACAATAATTGTCAACAAAGCTCACAGTGACATAGTTATTACAAGCAGGAGCAACATTCTTTTTTTTTCCATTTTTTCCAACCCTTTCAAGGTAATTACAAATACAGAATTCATTACCACCTCCTTTAACCTGATTGCACTTGTGCCACACTCAGACACACCTGACAGTGACATACCTCTGCCACCTGACTAGCTGAATGCTTGTCAGGTGACACAGAGGTATATAAGGCTGTGTGTGGTGGGAATTACTCAGTGCATGTTGACTGCCTATGAGAGAGATACAGAGACGGAGCTTTGAGCTCACTGTATTTTGTATTATCTGATCACAATTTACCTTCGGCAAAAACATCCGCCAACTGATTGAATTCTTCTTAAAAAGAAAACACTGAAATATACAACTAAAAAGAAAAAAGGGGAGATAAAAGAATCGATCATGTGGTGGGGGGTGGAGCTTTGAGTGCTCGTCACTCACAGTGGACGGCCTATCTCCTCATGTTTATCAGATCTCATCTGCTCTTCCTTTTCTCTGATTATTCATAAACGTAAAGCTTGCAAACTAAGTGCAAGTGCCAGAACCTTATTAAAAAACAAAAACAAGCCGGCTAGTATATTTACTAGAAAAGAATAAAAGGGGAACAGAGAGAGAGCGAGCGAGAGAGATGGCAGATCACCATGGGCCTGGTAGGTTGGAAGCTTTGAGTGCTCCCTGCTCTCTCAGTGCCTGCATCTCTCTTTCCTGCTTTTTCTTTTCAAGTTAGCTGAGCTTTTTATTGCCTCATTTAAAAAGCCTGAAACTGCAGCAGGTGCCTTAATTTTATATATAAAAAAGAAAACATCAGTGAGTTAGTTTTATTCCCCCCCCCGGCCCGTGTCTCAAGTGAAGTGAACCTCTGAAATAGGGAGGAGATTGCTGCAAGATTCTACTTTGCTTTTACTGTAGTGCTGTACTTTGTCTTGCCTGGAAGGCATTAATTAAAAAGAAAAACTTGTATAGTGTAATTGCATCTCACACATGCCAGTTTGCCTGTGTGTAACTGACTGTGTGTTTGTTTACCTGCTGCTGTTGTGAATACACAGTTTCCTGCTTATATCATTCCTGCATGCTCCTTGCTAAAAAAAAAAAACAACCTACATGCAGGAAAAAATATTTTTTGTCTTATTCAAAACAAATAAACCTAGCTACATTGGTGGAAGGGGAGGGTGGCTGTGAGGTCGAGCCTGTCCTGAGAGGACGGACAAACTTGAGAACAAGTGAGAGGATTAAAAAAAAGAAAATTTCTACAGTAAAAAGCATTTTTTGTTTCATTCAAAAAAAAATAGCTACAATTGTGGAACGGGGAGAGTGTCTCTGAGATGGAGCACTTCAGGGGAGAACAGAGGTACTTGAGAACAAGTGAGAGGACTAAATAATAAGAAAATGCAAGACAAAGGCCTTGTGTGTACAAAAAAATAGTGGTGGAAGAGGGAGTATGGCTGTGAGGCTCAGCCTGTACTGGGTGGACAGAGGAACTTGGAAACAACTGAGATGATTAAATAAAAAGAAAACATACACAGGAAAAAACATTTTTGTGTGCAATAAAAAAAAGCTGAAAATGTGCACCACAGAGGACGAGAACGATGCCAAAATGGGGAAACGTATGTCACAAACAACACTGCACAGTCTGACTAGTAAAAGACCATTTGCTGGTACTTCATCTAGTAGCAGTAGTGGTTCTTCCATAATGTTG
Organism: Neoceratodus forsteri; assembly: GCA_016271365.2. NCBI lineage: Eukaryota > Metazoa > Chordata > Ceratodontiformes > Ceratodontidae > Neoceratodus > Neoceratodus forsteri. Next base: position 413,387,124 of record CM057455.1, on the reverse strand, counting down.
TCCAAACAGACAAGAAAGGTCAAAACTACCTTAATTAAAACTAAAGGAGTAGTTGGCACCACAAGGAGTGGCAAGCCAAGATATGGTACATGTGTGTATCGTAGTACCAGTAAAGATTTAAATGAAACAGGAGGGGGACAGTCTAGCTCTGATGAGAGTAATGATTATGATATGGAGGATGTAGACAAGGAGGGAGAAAAGCAGAAACAAATGGAAAGCCGGAACAATGTAGAGGTGGCAGCTGTGCAGACGCAGGATGAATGTGATGATTTAGACTTGGATGATGAGATGGGTAGTTTGGGCAGGAACAGAGTGGTGCAGGTGCAGGAGAAACGAGATTAGGGGGCTGTGCATTCAGATTTAGGTTCTGTTAGTGGCCTGGAGGAGCTGTTGGATAATGATAATGGTGGAACAGAAAAAGTCCATGCCTCCAGTGCTAGTAACTGCAGAACTGTGTGCCAATTTTTTAAAAGGAGAGAACTGTTAGTCTGGGCAGAATTTGATGAATTTGATTAATTTAAAGCAGGGTTTTCTGTCTGAAACTGCTACTGCCTATGCACAGCCTAGCCCAGGGGTAGATACTGCTGGAGAAGGAAAAGGGGAGTTGCAGGAATCTCTGCGGCTACAGTCTGCTGCTCAGGGCTCTTCCACATTTTTGCTCTTTGTTTGTGTAAATTCTGTAAATTGCCCGGGATGCAATTTCTACTGCACCACTTTTGATTTGCCTTCCAAACAAGAGCCTGAGCCCCACAAAGCTATCATTAGCATTTGAAAAGCATGCTCCGCCTGCATAGCCACTCACCTGAATTTAAGCCCTTCTCCTTTCTTCTGCAGAGTGGAGGTCGGGTCGCGAGGGCAGGAGTCCCTAAGTCCTCCCCACAGCCCTTGAAAAATACAGAGAGATGGACCCCCCCGGACCATGCCGAGGAGCACAAAAGGTAGCCAGAGTTTCTTTCTGCAGCTGCTTCCCTGAGCCAAGAGGAGCTCTAGCCCCGCCTGCAGCTCCCCACCGCCCCCACCACCACCCTTGGTTGGTTTGTCTTTATATAGTGGAGGTGCTCTCATACATCGTGAGCTCGTGAACCAATCAGCCCACTTTCCCATTAGTCCCTTATACTGCTCCACTACTAGCGGCCACCACTGAGCAGACTGTGTTTCCCTCCTTGCACACAAGGAATTACTTGTAAAAAAGAAAGAAAAATGCAGTTTCTCACTGCAATTATTCCTATGCTTTGCATAGCCCCATCCTCCCTCCCTCCCTCAGTCAATCCTTCCCTACCTGACCCTGTGCCACTTCCCACCTTAACTCTTAAGCCTACACCCCACTCCTCCTCTGCTCCACTTAAACACTACCTTCACCTGGGGCCAAACTGGACCCTGGGGGCCTCCATCCTCCCCCCTCTTTCCACACTGCAACACCTGCCTTATATCCCCCACTCTCCTCAGCCCCAAAGGCAAACACAACTCTCGCAATTCAACCCACTCGGAGGGGGGGCACAAATAAAGATCATGCACCAAGTAAGGAATGCTCTGGTATTCCTGCTGCTCATAGCAGGTGATGTTGAACGGAACACAGGGCCACAGGCACCCATGGCTGCCCCACCACCAGCACAACCCACACACCTCCCTAAAGGTCTTAAAATCGTACACATAAATATATGTAGCATCCTAAATAAAATCGCTGCCCTACAAACAACTGTCTTTGCCCTTCGCCCAGACATCATAATTATCACAGAGTCATGGCTGAAGCCCCATCACCAGGACGAGGAATTCTCTATACCTGACTTCTCACTAATCCGCCAAGACAGGCAGGGAAGAAAGAAGGGTGGTTATGCTGCCATTTATGTTGCCTCAAATCTCCAATTTTCTGTAATCACCTCACCAACACCCTCAATAAACATTGATTCCCTCCTGATCAAAATCCCCCTGCCCCACTCTATCCCAGTATGAATATCTGGGTCATACTGCCCACCGGACACACTGCTAACCAGTATCCTTGAACATCTAGGCAACCTGAGGGCCCTCACAGAAGGCAGAGAACTCCACATCCTCGGGGATTTCAATCTGAACTGGCTGGGTTGTGCAGCATCAAAGGCACGCTGCCAAATAAGTGCTCTAAACTTGCACCAGCAAATAGGGGAACCCACCTGCCTAAACCACAAATCTAAAAAACACACACTACTGGACTGAGCACTTACTACCCACCCTCATAGGATACTCAAAGCCGGCCTCCTACAGGACTCCCTTAGCGACCACCATATGATCTACATAGTGCCCAAAATCTTCCATCCCCCGGTTCCCCCACCCCATCTGCTGCACTGCAGAGCCTACAAATCATTGGATCTGCCTGCACTCCTAAACGCCCTCACCACCATTGACTGGTCTCCCATCCCTAGCGCCACCACCATGGATGAGGCCATGAGCTACTTCTCTACAAATCTCCTCGCTATCTGAGACATATATGCCCTGCTAAGGAGATCCAGAGTCAGGGGCTCCCAATTACCCTGGGTAATCTCTAACCTCATGGAGCAACTCCAAGCCAGAGACCGGGCCTGGAAACTGTTCAAGGCCACTGACTCTTATTTAGCTCAACAACAATACCGGTCCCTTCAAAATGCCTGCACAAGACTCATATGGCAGTCCAAATCTAACTACTTCAAATTGACGTTCAACAAAAACCACACCCACCCTTCTCAGTTCTGGAAATCCATAAAATCCCTCCTCACTCCACCAACCCAACCTCCCACCCCCACTCTCAACCTCACAGGCAAAATCATAAATGACCCTTGCCAAGTTGCATCTGAGTTTAATGCCCTCTTCTCCACCGCTGCTGCTAGGGTTGCCACCTGTCCGTTTTTTGACCGGATCACCTGGTTTTTTACTTATTTGTCCGGTTCTCCGGATTCCTCCCCATCTGCTCCAGTTTTGCCACTCTCATTGCTGCAACATGATGGAAAGGTCAGACAGAATCCTTGCTGGATCATTCATGTACCCGTCCTGTGACCCATCCTGAACATTTTTGCTAAGATGACAGACAACTGGCGACAGCATAAAAACACAAGAAGCCCTTCAAATTCAGTTGCTCGCTCCCATGCTCAGATGCTCTACACACCATTAACAGGCTGGCAGCAAGTTGCAACACCTACACCTTACAAACAAGATACCTACCCCAATTACTAGCTACGGTGTCGGTGTCATCATGCTGTCATCATCGCCTTTGCTTTAAATTTGGGAATTGGGATTCGGGGAATAAACTTGTGTGACTGTCTCCTCTTAGGATTTCTATTCTGCTTCGTTAATCGTTTAATCGTTTAATGAATGGTCTGAACTTGTCTTAAGCGGCACCGCCGGCACGTAACGTTACTTTTAAACCGGCAAGGCTGCAAATGTATTTAATTTAAATAAAATTAATCCTTATCCTGGGTCTGTTTATAATGCTGCTGCCAGCTGCCTTCCCACCTGACTGTCCGAGGCGAGTCCAGTCCGACTCGAGTCCGACTTGTCTTGTCACTCAGTCACTGACACTGTGAGGTGAGGCTGAGACTGAGAGAAGGAATTTGGATTTTGGGAAAAATACTAATTTTTCCTTTCTGAGCCCCAGATTATTTTATTTATTTATTAGGCAGGCACCAGGCACGGCACGGACCACGGTTAGGGCTAGGTGGTAGTAGCGCATGCACAGCAATCAGCAAAGCGTTAATTCATTAATTTTAATATAATAATGACCTTACGGTCTGGTACTCTCATCTGTTCTGTTCGCTGCTTGGCGGCTTGCTGATGTTATGTAGAGAAAGAGATTTAGTGTGATGTCAGTCTGTCTGTGTTGTTGTTCTGATCTTTCATCTTTCAGACTGTGCTGAGCCTGTGTGACTTTGACTACTGACTCAGTCTCTGTGAGTGACTGAAGCGAAGCCTGAACGGGCGAAGACTGGAGGACCGGGGTGAGGGGTCCGGCGAGTAAAGTAGAGCTGCCTGCAACCTGGAGTGATGCACATTGCACAGACTGTACTGTACTGTGCTGAGAATCCACAGTCACTCCTCAGACTCTCAGTCTGTATCCCCCGCCCCCACTGCTGGTGACTGGTCCCTGCCGCTTTCTCCTGAGTCCTGCCCAAGCAGACTTCCAGGAGTTCGGTCTGTTTTCACAGTAGCAGTCGGCATTGAAAGCCCTACCAATCAGTGGCTTCCGCATTGACTAGCTAATTTTTCTACCAATCGGTTGCTGTCCGACTTGCAGTAACCACCCACTGAAATTCATAGATTTTTATTGGTCCTTAAAAAGGGACCAATCATCTGGCCCTGGAAACTATGAATATGCAGCGGGAATTTAAAAACAAAAGCCGGTGCACCCCTACTCCTGACTATAAATACCCTAGCTTTTAGCTGCCTTATCTCATCTGTCCTTGGACAACCTGCTCTGCTGGCTGGCTGAATGACTGACTGCATCAATCCTCGTTCGATTAACACCACTACGAAACTGCAAATTTGCGATATCTGCTGCTGCAACTGTCTGATCTCCTTAGGTTCAACTTTGTAGGTAGACTTGCCCTTTTTGAACGTGGATTAAATTAATAATTGAAATAGTGAATTTCCAGGGCTCTCCAGTCCCGGCTCACAGATTGGCTGTTTCTTATGTCCTGCTGCCATTCTGTTCATGTTTTTTTTTTACTTGGGGGTGGGGGGGCTACACTATGTGATCAGAATTCAATAATTCTGACTGAATCCCATCACTATAGTGTATGCTCAGAAGAACACATTTTAAATTTATATATCATAGCAACAAGTACTGCAGTTCTCTTCTTTTTGGCTAGAGTGGAGTTAACTGTGGACAGGCTTGAAAAATTAAGTTAGTTTTCACAGGAATGCTTGCTGTAGGGGCCCAATTGAACAACTGGGCCAGCTGGCTCACCAATTTGAATAGTGTGTTATATTAGTTATATTGTATTTTTAAAAGTTACAAAATTCTGTCATCATGAAACGCAGAAACGTAATTTCTATTTGCCACTTTCATTACGGAAGTTCTTTTTGACTGGACTTGAAACTACAGAATGCAGTTTCAAGCCCAACCAAAAAGAACTTTAGTAACAAAAATGGCAAACAGACATTTTATGTTTCATAATGACAGCATTTTATAGCTTTAAAAGTACTTAATTTAATTTAACAAGGACGCTTGCTGTAAGGCTGGCTCACCAATTAGTATGGTGTGGTGTCAGTATATTATGCATTATTCTGCACACTGTCTGTATTAGGGGGTGCAGTGCAGTACTGTTGGGAAGTGCTGTCCTTCGGATGAGACGTTAAAACCAAGGTCCTTTCTACTCATCCTGGTGCTGTCCTGGTGGGTGTCCAGAACGGTGGAAGTAAAAGAACCTAAGGCATTCTTCACAAAGAGTAGGGGATATTCCAGGTGTCCTGAACAACATTCCCCTTCCCACAAAACCGGTTCATGCAATTATCCAGGGTAGGCTGTGTGTGGGTGATGATGTGTGATATGGCTGCCACTACACATTCAGTCACTTCACTACCAGTCTAGCATTGCTTGTAACAAGCACTTTAGGGTACACTGTGTATGAGAAGTGCTACATAAATGCTGATTCTTCTTCTTCTGAGATGCTGTGGCAAATGGCAACTTGTATTTGCTCTGTGTTATTGATACTGCCAAGTCAAGGAGGAGTGGACACTATTTTCAGTCAGTCTGAGCTCCACCACAACAGTGTCTCACTGCAATCTCTGAAAAAATATTACAGTACATAGAAACATAGAAACATAGAAACATAGAAGTTGACGGCAGATAAGGACCGCAAGGCCCATCCAGTCTGCCCATTTCTTTTTCTACCTTATAAATGTGCCATCGGCCTTTGCTCTGTCAGTGACCTATCTATTCATAGTCATTTGTATTGCTCCCTTATGCCTATCCAGTACAATGTTCATATTGTGCTGCCAACGGACTAAGCCTGTGACATCCTGCTGTCCTGGAACTTCCGTCAGTGGCCATCGCACACTGTTTTGTTTTTGAAGCTCTTTTTGTCTCTCACCCTCAACCCTCTCTCCTCTGCTTAACAGAAACATGAGTCTTAGTGGAAAAAGATTCCAACCCACCATTCGTGATGAAGGAGTAGCAGTCCTCCTGCTAAGAAGGCCAAAATATTTTTCTGCTACAACAAGGCTTGGGAAAGCAAGTATTCCTGGATCAGATCTGCAGGACCAGGAATGGAACATTCTGCCAAATGCACTGTATATGGCTCTGCTGTTACAGTGAAGTGGGATGCTGAGGCTGCAGTAAAGAATCATGAAAAAAGTGAAAAACACCAACAGCTAACACACCTGCAAAAAGAAAATCATATCATGAAGAAATTTTTTGTTGCAGAAAATAGTTCTGAAAGCAATAAGGTGATGGCAGCCGAACTTACAGAACTATACCACAGAGTCCAGCATCATCACTCCTACCTGTCCATAGACTGTGGAATGAAGATAGCCCAGCAGATCTACACAGACTCAAGTATTGCATCCAAAATGAGTTGTGAAAGAACAAAGGCTGACAGCATTGTCACCAATGTCCTGGCACCTTTAGGGGAGGAGCTGCTATTACAAGAAATGGGCAATTCATTTTACTCTGTTGCATCAGATGCTTCTAATAAAGGCAACAAAAAAATGTTTCCAGTTGCTGTGCAGTACTTCGATCCCAAAAAGGGGAGCAAGCAGAAACTGTTGGACTTTATGAAGATCACAATGAAACTGCACATGTTGTAGCAAAAATTATTGAATCCCTGACCATCAGAGGTTTAAAGCTTGCACACTTATCAAGCTATGCTCATGGACAATGCCTCTGTAAATTATGGGAAACATCATTCAGTTTTTCAAAACTTAAGATCAAACGTTGCCCACCTTTTGTCTGCCAACTGCCTGTGCCATGTCATCCACAACTGTGCCAGGAATGCCAGTAAGGCTCTGGCTAGGTATGATGTGGAAAACTTGGTAATAAAAGTATATAATGAGTTTTCCAGCTCTGCTAAGAATACGAATGAGCTAAAAGACGTGTTTGCCTTTGTTGAGTTGGAATGGAAGGATTTACTACGCCATGTGGTCACTCGCTGGCTTTCCCTCCTGCCAGCAATAAACAGGCTCCTCCAGTGCTGGCCTGCAGTTAAATCGTACTTCATCAGCCAGGGTTCAGATGAATGCCATCCTGCTATTTGGAGGTTCATCACAGAAAATGAAGATGGGTATAGCAGCAGTGATGAACTTACTGAGGGAGAGTGCTATATCCATTTTATGCAGTATACAATGGCCATTTTCCACAAATCAATAGCACTGTTGGAGAGCAAAACTGTGACAAGTACAGAGGTGTATGGCATAATGCATAACCTAAAACAGGAACTGGAGAAACGATTGGAGGACAACTTTGTTGGCTACAAAGTGAATGCAGCACTGCAGACATTTCCTGAAAACATCAGAGACAGAATTTTAAAAGACTTCTGTGGATTTTACAGTCGAGCCATTATGTATTTAAACAAATGGTTCAAATTTGAAACAAGTCTTCTTCAGGGGATGCAGATCATGGCACTTAGCAAGCCAGAAACGGCATGGAATGAACTGCTCCGCTGTGCAGAAATTCTGCAGCTCACGAACATTTTGGACATGGATGAACTTTATTCAGAATACTGTCTGCTGAGTAATGCACTGCCAGTACTGAGTGGTATGACAGGGTCTGTGGCAGACAAATGGGTAACATTTTTGCCAAGGCACCAGAATGTAAAACTCTTCTACAGCTTGTACAGTTTGTGTTGTCAATACCTGTCAGCAACAGCTTTGTAGAAAGAGTTTTTTCTATCATGGGGAACTACTGGACAGATGAGAGGAACCGTATGTCTGTCAGTTTAGTAAAGGCTGAACTGCAGGTTAAACTGAACTTTCAGCATAGCTGCTCACAGTTCCATGCCTTTATAAAAAACAATAATAAGTTGTTAGATGCAGCAAAATCAAATACAAAATACAAATTCAAAGTACAGTGCCATGCCAATGAAGTTTGAACTGATGAGACAATAGGTGCCAAACAACTGCCAATTCAATTCTGCCAGTTTAAAAATAAAAATCATATATGTGCACTCATTGTTTGATAGAGTGCATGTATCCCATGTGAAAGTGTGTTTAATTTAAATCTTCAATTGTTTGTCTAACTTTCAAACTGCATCAAAGTGCAATAAACTATTATATTATTAATTCATAAGTGGTGTTGTGGTGCAGTTCCTTAATGTCCACCGAACCGATCAGTAAATTTTATGTGGTGGTTTCAGATGGTCATGAGTTTGTAAAGGGGGGCGGGCCCAAAAAGGGGGTGTGGTTTAGGGCCGAAATAGGGGCAGAGCTTAAGGTCCGGTTTTTGCCTTATTCAGAGGTGGTAACCCTAGCTGCTGCCTCTCTACTCTCCTCCCACTCCCACCCCCACCCTCCACCACTCGTTCTCCCCAAGGCTCCCTCTGATCTCCCTAACGCACCACCCCGGGCCTCCTTCTCACTCTGCAAAGTCACTCCAGAACAGGTCTTAAAAATTCTACTCTCACTAAACACAACCAAGGGAAAATGCCCATCGGGTTTAGATTCTAAAATGCTCCAACTCTCTGCCCCGGCATTAGCCTACCCCCTATCCATGCTCTATAATCTGTCCTTTAAACTAGGTGCTGTTCCCACAACATGGAAACAGGCCACAGTCATTCCTCTCCCCAAGGGAGGGGACCTCTCCTCCCCTTCAAACTATCGGCCTATATCTCTGCTCCCCATCCTAGACAAAATTCAAGAGCCTCCTTGTTCTATCCCAGCTACACAACTATCTTGATACAATCTCCTTTTTAACCCCCTTTCAAGCTGGCTTCAGAAAAAATCACTCCACTACCACATCCCTCCTTCGCCTCACCAACTCCATCCTTACAGGCATTGACAATGGGGAAATTATCGCAGCTATTTTCATATGTAACCCCCTTGTTACCCGGGGTTACTAGAATCCCAGTAAGACCTAGTGGTAGGCAGGGAAGGCAGCTTGTGAAACTCCAGTTAAATGGGTTTCACACTGTCTCACTCTGTTCTCAGTCACAGCTGAGTCTTGAGAGATGACATCACCATAGAACTGTCGCAGCTGCATAAGCCACATTGGAATCTGCAGCACAGGGAGTGAGTTAGAACTTTGGGAGTTTTCAAAGTCAGTCTTCTGTTTGTCTTAAAGCAAGAAGGTAGTCTACTGTTTTGTTTACAAGTAGAAGGGAGTCGTCCAGTTTAAAGTGGTGGAGACCGCTGTCCAGGTCTCAGTGCCCCCTCCCTCCGGGGGGGGGGGAGAAAAGTCCCTCTGTGGATTCCAGGGGCAATCCCCTAATTTCCACTACAGAAGAAAGCTGCCTGTTTACAGTTTCTGTTCTGGTATAACAGTGAAAGAAGTGATACTTCGCCTGTGGGGCACCTGCAATGAAAGGGTGAGTGTTGTGCTCTATTTGAGAGGGCAAACAATATGTTTTCTTCAGTTTGGAACATATGAAGAAAAGCTGGGATGTGAACTACTATTTGGGAGGCCTATTGTACTAGGACAAACAAATGGAGTAGTTTAAAGTTTAAAGTCTGAATGGATTTCAAGTACTGTTGTAAAGGGGGTGCTTCAGGTCATCCACCGTTTAATCTACATTTCAAAGTTTAAGTTTCTGTTTGTCCAGAGAAATGGCCGGGTATGGGCTGTGGGAGCTGGAGGTGGGAACACCCCCCATCTTTAGTAACCAGGTCCACCTCTACGGATTTCTTCTGTGATTGCTACTTGCCTCATGCGCTTGGCCAGTGATGAGGTAGGTACCCAGACGTGGGTCGCAAATTGGAAAATCTCTCTTAGAGTTGCAGACTCTAAGTGGTGTGGGGAGCCACAGGATGGGAAAATGTTCTCCTTGTTTGATGGGAGTCGAAGGAAGTAAGAAAACAAATCTCTCTAAGAGTCGCAGACTCTAAGTGGTGTGGGGAGCCACAGTTTGGAAAATATACTCCTTTTTTGATGGGAGTCATCCCAAGTAAAATTGGGTTCATTCTTCAAATGGACTGTCAGTCAAGTGGCCGGCAGGGGAGCCGGGCCAGTCAGGCTGTGTATCCAAAGCGCATGCAAGTCCGGGCTGAGTGCCTGGTGGGTCCAGAGCCAGACCACAGTAGAAATGGGTTCATTCTTCAAGTGGACCGCCTTGTAGTCTCTAATCTGCATTTACAGTGAACGTAGCCCTTTGGGGGTCCATCTATGCTTTGTTATGTTCAGCTAGTTTTGAATAAAAGCCACACTGAAAAATCCCAATCCTGGTTCTGGACATTACAGTTATTGCTTCCTGTAGTTGGATTTACTTGGGTGCCCCTGTGCAGAGTAGCCAAACCTAGGTCCCTTGTGCCAGGTAACCTCATCCTCCTCAAACCCAGGTCCCCACCAGGTATTGCTTCCAACGCCAACAGCATGCCACCTGTCATTTTAGTAAAAAGGCAGAGGTGAGGGGTTACACATAGACCTGGCAAAAGCCTTCGACATGGTCTCACACCCCCTGTTGATATCCAAACATGCCCTAACTGGTCTGTCGATGGCAGCACTCAGTTGGTTCCAGTCATACCTGTCAGACAGGTCACAAGCAGTCCGCATCGGTACGGCCATATCCACCCCCCTCCCTGTCACCAGTGGCGTACCTCAAGGGTCTGTACTCGGCCTGCTGCTTTTCTCAATTTTCCTCAATGACCTGCCTGCTGTCTGCACACAGTCTGGTATCCATATGTATGCAGACGATACAGTGTTATTTGCCTTTGGCCCATCTGGTACCACTGTAGCATCTCACCTTCAGAAGGACTTCGACTCCATCCAACACTGGTTCATTCAGAACCAGCTATTCCTAAACTCAAAAAAAACTGTCTCCCTCACTTTTGGCTCCCGAGCCAAACTAACCTGGCTTATTGATGCACCCACCTTCTTTACCTTGGATAGGACCCCACTTGTGGCCTGCTCCACATATCGTTATCTCGGAGTATGGCTGGATCAGCACCTTGACTTCTCAGCACATGTAGAGGCTCTGCAAAAAAAGTTACATCCCATCCTGGGAACTCTCTATCGGAACAAGTTCTGCATCTCTCTACCAACCAGGCAAGCAATGGTAGAAAAAATGATCCTCCCAATTTTCGACTACGGCGATGTCATCTACGGTGCCGCCCCCCCCTCCAACATCCTTAGCCAGGCTCGACCCCATTTTCAACTCCTTCTGCCGGTTTGCTTTGGATTGTCCTCCCAACACCCACCACTGTGACCTCTACCAGTCCCTTGACCTCCCGTCACTCCAAAATTGGCGATTGCTGCACTGTACGAGAATTGCTGCTAAATTCTGGTCACATACGCTGCCCTCCTACCTATCCACATCTCTAACCACCATCCCCTCACCCACCTACGAACTCAGGTACTCTGACTCCAGGCTTCTTCACATTCCCCATAGATCCACCCAATTAGGTCAGGGTGCTTTCAGCTTCAGACTGCCCAAATTATGAAACTCTCTAGCCGCTGACATCAGACTCACCACAAGTACTCCCCAACGAAATGCCCTCCTCAAAACGCATTTTGCTACCAACTGCTTATGCTTTTCCCATCGCTGAACTCCTGCTCAACTCTAATCAGCTATCCTGGGCTCCATTTTAAATTCAGTTCCATACGCCACTTAATCCTTCCTCTGTTGCTGTTGATACGCACACCTACCCATTTAGTAGATAAATCTAAGGACACTATGTAATTGCTGCAATTTCTACCATGCTACTACATCACTGCCTGTAAATACTCTTCACATTGTATAAACCAATATGCTTCTCAGTTACTGCACCCATCCTACTGGGCCATTGCTGGGTATCTGCAAATTATGTATGTACTATTGTGTTTTTTATGTATTTATGTACTGCACTCTTCTAACCCCCTACCCCAGGGCACATCTGGAATCGAGCGGTACTCTGCTCAGTATGCCTTCCTGGTAAATCTCTTAAATAAATAAATAAATAAATAAATAAGCAGCTTCCCGGTGTTGAGAAAGAACAACACAGTGGAAGTGACAAAGGAGGACAGTATAGTATGCCTAGTAATAAAACAGAATAGGTGACATCTTATGAGTGGTCTTACTTTTCTCTGGCTGCCAATAATGAGTTATGAGCAGTTTGCTCTATATGTAAAAAGACCACCAGCAGAGGGAGTAAAAAAGGTGCTTTGGGTACCTCAGCATTAAAAAGACATTTAGAGAGATGTCACCCTTTACATCTCGGGCGTGATTCTTTTGGTTAGAGAGAAATAAGACAACATGCAGGCTGAGTTAAGTCAGACTACACCTGATGCACCTGTTATATCAAGTGATAGCAGCAGCAGCCCTGCTGCTTCAGTTGTACTGTCAGATTCCTCTCAGTCTTCTTCTAGAATAAGTATTACAAACTGTCCCCTTTTGCTCTTCTCATCATCCAGCACTCCTAATGTTGGCCATCTGAAAACTTCAACTGCTAGAAGACTGCTCATGATTTCAGAGACAATTGAATGTAAAGCTAAGTACCAGCATAGTTATCCTAAGGCAATTGCTATAACAAAACTAATTTCAGAGAAGATAGCACTGGACTTACAGCCTTACCGAATTGTGGAGCATGTAGGTTTCAAAAGGCTTTCGTATCACCTGTCACCACGATACAATATTCCATCCAGGAAATATTTCTCGACTGTTGCAATACTGCAGATGTATGATTTAGTAAGTGCTAAACTGAAAACTGTTTTAAAAGATGCAGTTGCTGGGGTTGTCCATCTGACTACTGACATATGGACAAGCTGCCAGCCAGAACCACTTATGTCACTGACTGCGCATTGGGTATTGTTTACTCCCTGTAGTGACACTGACAATTCCCCTCTGAAACTGGCTTCCTTTCTCATCCAGTATATCCGGCAGGATCACACAGCTTCCAGTATCCTGGATGAGCTCAACAGAGAGATACAGTACTGGCTGACATCACAAGGGATTTCTGTAGGTTTTATTTTGGCTGACAATGGTTCATACATAAAGAAAGCATTGTCTGATGGGGGCTTTGTCCACATTCGATGTTTTGCACACTGCCTAAATTTGATTGTGCATGCATTTATGGAAGAGGACAGAGATGACAAAATTGCTCACCTTAGTAATGTTGTTTCTTCTAATAGAGTCTTGCTGTATTCTGACTATTTGCAGACTACCAAGCAATATCTCCATGGAGGAGGGACAGAACCTACTTTGGGAATAGGCTCTGAAATACTGCTGTGCCAAACCAAGTATCACTCCTAGCCTGGATATCCAGAGAGTAATGCCTGGTAAAAGTATGGACTGTTTTCCAGGTGGCTGCTTGACATATCTCTAAGATAGGAATATCCCTGGCAGCAGCCAGGGAAGCAGCTGTACCTCTGGTAGAGTGAGCCCTCAGGCTTGAGGGTGGAGTCCTACCGAATTTTACATAGCAGAATTGTATACAAGAGACAATCCACCTGGCAATAGATCTTTTAGTGGCAGGTTTTCTCTTACCAACCTCACCATAAGTGAGGAACAATTGGAGGGAGTAAAACCTGTGACCCTTGGCACGCTCAATGTAGTAGCTAAGGGCCCTTGTCACATCCAGGCTGTGCAGTCTCCTCTCTCCAGAGGAGAAATGGTCAGTGAAGAAAACAGGAAGAGACATAGACTGGTTAAGGTGGAAATCTGAGACCACCTTAGGCAAAAACTTCCTATTAGTTCTTAGGACCACCATATCTCTGTGAAAAGAGATAAAATCAGGCTCCACTGACAGGGCCTGCAACTCGCTGAAGCGTCTGGCAGAGATAATGGCTACCAAAAACACAGTTGTCCAAGTCAGTACTTAAGTTCTGCAGAGGTCAGAGGCTCAAAAGGGGGTTGCATAAGCTGAGCAATGCAAACATTTAGGTCCCAAGCAGGAGCAGGGTCCCTGAAGGGAGGATTGGTGTGCAGCAGTCCCTTGAAGAATTTACAAAAAACAAGATGAGCTGAAAGAGAAGAGGGCTTACCTACTGACAAAAAAGCGGAAACAGCTGCTAAATGTACTTTGAGTGTAGCTGGTCTGTGTACCAAGCTCTAACATAGAAACATAGAATTTGACTGCAGATAAAGACTGCTTGGCCCACCCAGTCTGCCCATTTCTCTACCTAATGGATAAGCTGCAGATCCCTGTTAACCAGCAGCCTACTTCTTCCTACCCCTACCCCCTAGAATTGCCTTATGACTGTCCCATGCATGCTTGAATTCCACCACTGTTTTTGATTCCACAACCTCCTCCGGAAGGCCGTTCCATGCATCCACAACCTTCTCTGTGAAAAAAAACTTCATTAAATTACCTCTGAGCCACCCCTCCTCTATCTTCAAATTGTGCCCCCTTGTTCTTGCACACCTCTTTTTTTGAAAGATGCTACCCTCTTAGACTTTGTTGATTCCCTTGAGGTACTTGAAAGTTTCTATCTTGTCCCCCCTCTCCCTCCTTTCCTCGAGGCTGTACATATTAAGCTCCTTAAGTCTCTCTTCCAGTGCAGACCCTGCACCATTTTAGTTGCCCTCCTCTGGACAGCTTCCATCCTGTCTATGTCTTTGCGGAGATAGGTCTCCAGAACTGCACACAGTACTCCAGATGGGGTCTCACCAGCAGTCTGTACCGAGGGATAATAACTTCCTGTTTTCTACTGGTGATGCCTCTCCCTATGCATCCCAGTATCTCCCCAGCCCTCCTTGCTGCCCTCTCACATTGCTTGCCACCTTTAGGTCATCTGATATGACTACCCCAGGTCCCTTTCCATTTTTGTTGTTGTTAGTATCTCACCCCCATTGTGTACTCTTCCCCTGGGTTTTTGTTTCCCAGGTGCATTACCTTGCACTTCTTAGCATTGAATCTAAGTTGCCATACATTTGACCATTCCACTGACCTTGCCAAGTCCCTTCTCATCCTTTCCACCCCACCTTGTGCATCAACTCTGTTGCAGATCTTTGTGTCATCTGCAAAGACATATACTTTTCCTTCCAGTACCTCTGCAATGTCGCTTATAAAGACATTGAAGAGGACCTGTCCTAATACTGAACCCTGCGGTACCCCACTAGTAACCCCCCTTTCTTCAGAGTGGACTCCATTTACTATTACACTCTCTGTGTCCTATTCTCCAGCCAATTCTTTACCCAGGCTGTCATCTTGGGACCCAATCCCAGGCTAGCTAACTTGTCTATTAATCTTTTGTGTGGGACTGTGTCAAATGCCTTGCTAAAGTCTAGGTAGGCCATGTCCACATCCCCTGCCTGATCTACTACTTTGGTCACCCAGTCAAAGAAATCTATCAGATTTGTCTGGCATGACCTTCCCGCTGTGAATCCATGCTGCCTTGGGTCCTGTGCCCATCTGGCCTCTATAGATACTCGACAATTCTTTCCTTCAGAAGTGATTCCATCATTTTCCCTACCACTGAGGTTAAACTTACAGGTCTGTAGTTTCCTGCTTCTGCCTTGCTCCCACTTTTGTGAAGGAGAATCACATCTGCCCTCCTCCAGTCCTCAGGTACCACCCCATCCTCCCACGATTTGTTAAAGAGGGTAGTCAGTGGTGTCACTAGTTCTACCCTTGGTTCTTTTAGAATTCTGGGATGAATCCCATCAGGCCCCATTGCTTTGTCCACCTTCAGTTTTAAGAGTTCTTTCAGAACCTTTTCTTCTGTAAATGGGCTGGTATCAACTTCTGTATCCAGAGTGTTTCTACTGTTTGTTTTAGGTACCTCCCCCTCTTCCTTCATAAATACTGAGTAAAAATATTTGTTTAGTATCTCTGCCTTTTCACAGTCACCCTTTGCCCACCCTTCCTCCCCTTTATTAAGCCTCACTATCACTCCCTTGGTCTTCCATCGCTCCCTGATGTACCTATAAAAGGTTTTATCCCCCTTCTTAACTGAGTTGGCTATCTTTTCCTCAGTTTGGGCCTTTGCTGTTCTGACTGCCTTCCCAGCTTCCTTTTGCCTTAACTGATACAGTTCTCTGTCCTGCTCCTTCTGTGATTCCTTGTACTTCCTGAATGCTTTCTTTTTCTCTTGAAGCTTCACTGCCACTTCCTTTGAGAACCATAGTAGTTTCTTACATCGTTTCATTTTGTTTATTTGCTTCACACACAAGGCTTGTTGCCTGTGTGATGGCATTTTATTATTCCCCATTGTTCTTCCACCCCTCCTTCCTGCCCATTTGCTGGTGCATTCCTTAGGCACTCACCCATTTTGGCAAAGTCAGCCCTCTTAATGTCCAGTACTTTTGCCTTTGTATGACTTGACTCTATTGCTGTGTTTATTGTGAACCATACTGTTCAATGGTCGCTAGTTCCCAGATGGCTACCCACTTCTACATCTGTGATCCTCTCTCCATCTCCATTTGAGAGAACCAGGTCTAAGATTATTCCCTCTTGAGTGGACCCCAATACTAGTTGTCTAAGGCATGCCGGCTGTAGAGCACCTTGAATAACCCCACTATTCGAAGTGGCTGCTGCAACTGCACTCCAGTTAACATCTGGCATATTCAGATCACCCATCAGCAATATCGCCCCTTTTTCTGCCATTCTAAGTATTCTTTCTATTATTTCCTTGTCCATTTCCTCCCCCGAGAAGGGGGTCTGTATACAACCCCTGTGTGGATTGTGGTGCCATTGCCGGTCTCCAAATTTACCCACAGTGCTTCTTCTCCTCCCTGTTTTCCCTTTTGTTCTGTTGCTTTGATTACTTCCCTTATGCTAAGAGCTACTGCTCCTACTCCTCTTTTACCCTCCCTGTCCCCCCTGTAGATAGTGTATCCTGGTATGTTTACGTCCCAGTCATGGTTTTGTGTGTACCATGTTTCTGTGACTACCATGATATCCAGATGTTCCTCCTCCATCAAGGCCACTAATTCAGGAAGCTTGTTATTCAGACTACGGGCATTGGTACTCATTGCTCTCCATTTTTTGATGGCTTTACCTTCTTTTGCAGCATCCCCCACTGACCTTTCTACCTAGGTCTTTTTCTCATTTAGTACCCTGTTTTGTAGGGAGAGGCTGGGATTTTTCTGCTGCTTATCAGTGCCCCCCCCCTTGACTAGTTTATTGAGATGAACCATATAGTCCAGGACTGTAGGCAATCCAGCTGACTGTGGAGAAATATGCTTACCAGAGCACCAAATAGTGAACCTTTTCCATTTGGAGCTGTAAGTCTTTCTGGTGGAATGCTTTTGAGAAGCCTTTAGAATATCCAAAACACCTTGAGAGAGATGCAGATCTTCAAACTCTAACTCTTCAAGAGCCAGGCCTTGAGATTGAGAGATTTGAGATTCGGATACCAAACTCTCCCTGAGAGGATGTCAATGGGTTGTAATTCCTGGGAAAATACAGGGGATGGTGGACTGCTAAGGACAGCAACAGTGGGTACCAGGGCTGTCTGGCCCAGTCTGGAGCAATCAGAACCACTTTGCAGGGTTGAGACCTGATTTTGACTAGTACCTTGAACAGGAGAGGGAAGGGGGTGAAGCATACAAAAACTTCCCTTTCCAATTGAGAACTAGAGCATCCAGGGGGACTGAGCCCAGTACTGGAGGTCTGCAGCAAAAAAGGGGGAGTTGGTGATTGCCTGTGGCTACAAAAAGATCTATCTGTGGAGTGCCCCATCTGGAGAAATTCACCTTCAAAACTAGGGGATCTAGGGACCATTCATGATGGCCCTGAGATATCCTGCTGAGAGCATCTGCCAGGACATTGTCCTTCCCTGGGAGGTGCACTGCTGTCAGAGAAGTTTGCAGGGAATAGGCCAGAGACCACAACTTCTTTGCTTCTGTGCACAAGGCCATAGACTGAGTGCCTCCTTGCTTGTTGATGTACCACATTGTGGTGGTATTGTCTGTTCTGATCTGGACTACTTTGTTCTGAACAGACTTGGAAAAAGCTTGCAGTGCCAGAAACACTGCTCTGAGTTCCAAGAGATTGATGTGAAGCAGAGATTCTTGGTGTGACCACAGCCCTTGAGTAGTCAGATCCCCCAAGTGGGCTCCCCAGCCCAAGAGGGAGGCATCTGTTGTAAGGATTAGAGAATGAGGTTGAGTGACAAAAGAAACTCCTTGCCTTAGATTGTCCTGATCCTGCCACCACTGGAGAGCCAGGATCAGAGTTTGAGTTACTAGGACTAGTTTGGTCAGGGGATCCTTTCTCTGGGACCAGAAGGTTCTCAAGTGGAACTGGATGTCCCTCATCTGAAACCTTGCCCCTGGACCACTGCTGTAGAGGCTGCCATGTGGCCCAGGTGCTGCAAGAAGTGCCTTGCTGGTCGAGACAGCTGAAGGGTGAAAGAAGAGGCCAGTTTTACTAGTGTCCTTGCCCTGTCCAGGGGAAGGAAGGCCCTTGCTCTTATTGTATAGAGCTCTTCACCTAAAAAGGTGAGGAGCTGCACTGGTTCCAGGACTGACTTTGGAAGATTTAGTAGGAATCCTATGGAAGTGAGCAATTGCTGAGTTATCTGCAAATGTGACTTGACTTAGTCTGGGAACTGACCCACTATGAGCCAGTCATCCAGGTATGGGAAGATGGAGATCTTTTTTCTCCTTAGGGGAAGCAACAACTACTGCCATGCACTTTGTGAACACCCTTGGGACTGATGTTAGACCAAAGGGCATTGCTCTGAATTGATAGTGGCCTGAGGGCAACTCGAACCTGAGGTACTTTCTGTGGGAGCACCTGATGGGAATGTGAAAATAGGTATCCTTGAGGTCCAGGAAGGCTAGCCAGTCCCCTGGCCTTAGGGAGGGCAGAATTATTCCCAGAATCACCATTTTTAATTTTGGCTTTAAATGGTGCTTGTTTAAATATCTCAGATCCAGGATGGGCTGCCATTCTCCTGTCTTTTTTGGAGGTTAGGAAGTACCTGGTGTACAAACCTTTTCACCTGTGTAGGGCTGGAACTCTTTCTATGGCTTTGAGAGCCAAGAGGGAAGAGACCTCTGCCTCTAGGGCAAGGGCCTCTGAAGGACTTGCAGGTGGAAAGGATCTGGTTCTCATCTTGGGAAACATTTTGAAGCTGAGAACCAGTCCCTGGCTTACTACTTCCAGGACCCACTTGTCTGATGTTAAAGACTTCCAGTCCTGGACAAACTAAGCCAGCCTAGCCCCTACGGGTAGTGGAGAATCGGCCCGGCAGACCCATCAGGTGTCTGCTGGCAGAGGCTTTAGGCTGAGGGTGGAAGCAGGCCTGCTCATACCCGTCTGCCTCTCCCTCTAAAGAACCCTCTCTGAGCAAAGGCAGAAGAGGAGGCCTGGGCTTGGTAAAAAGGCCAATGAAAGGGCCTGCCCCTGCCCCTGGAATGCTGCCTCTGAGGGGTGGCTTGCCTTTCTTTGGCCTGAGCACTCCTGTAGGTGGCCCTGTACTCATCCATTTTTTCCTGTAATTCTCTGTCTGCTCCCCAAACAGAGAGTTACCAATGACAGGAAAACCCATGGCCTTAGCCTGGGTATCCTGTGACAGGGTAGTACATCTGAGCCAAGCCATCCTCCGAAGGGCCACAGATGTAGCCATGACTCTAGATGAAACATCATTGGAGTCCACAGCAACATGAAATTGCACCTTGGATGCCTCAATCTCATCTGCAGCCACCCACTCCAGCTCCTTGGCAAGCTGGTCAGGGGCCTGTTTAACTAGAGCCATAACAGTGTCTCACCTGGACTTCTGGTATCTAGCTGTGTAGGCCATATAATTAGCCTGCCTGAGTCCCAGGGATGCTGCCATGTACTGTTTCTTTGCCATGGCATCAATCCTCCTGGAGTCCTTATCTAGGGGGTGTGAAGCCAAGGGTATATTTGCCTTATCACAGGCAGCAGCCTGCACTACCCCAACATGGCTGCATTGCTGGGAAAGGAACTCCGTGTCTGAGCATGAAAGAGTATACCTCTTATCCATTCTTCTGTCCACAGGAGGTATGGAATTAGGAGTTTTTAAAAATTTAAATGTCTGTTTCCCAAAAGACTTATGGAGGGGAATAGACAATCTCCTGGACTCTGGGATGTTCATCATTTCAACGAAATCAGGCACCCCCTGATCCTGTACTGCTTCTTCCATAGGATGCTGCAGGGTTTCAGCCACTTTTTTGTAAACCATAAAATGGGAAGGAGACTCAGAAAGCCTAGGAGGAGAAACACCTGAAGGTCTATCTGGGGAGATGTCTGGGTCAATGGGTACATCCAGACTTTCATAATCAGCATCACTATCTTCATACTCTCTCCCTCCTCCTCCTCCAGTTCATAAAATTCTTCTAAAGTATAATCCGGAACCGGGGGAACCGACCGAACCGAGCTCCTAACTGATGGTGCCAGTTCAATCAGAACCAAAGTTAGCAACTGAATAATCCTTATCGCTTTGGCTATTTCATCAGCGGTCGGAGAAAGAACCTGTGGATCCGAACCGGCAGACTTATTCCTTCTTTTTCTTTTAACCGGAACTGACTCCTCAGAATCGGTTCTCCTTTTGCCCGAAGAAGTTTCACCCTGGTCAGAGAGCACTCCTTCTGATTCGGTCGGAACCAAACCGGGCTGGCCGTCCGGGTCAGCGGACTTCTTGGCCTCCCTTTTCCTTAGTCTACCTACTCTCTTATCCAGGGTAGCTTTGGCAAAACTTTTACAAATTTGGCAGTCTGAATTGAGGTGGTAAAACCCCAAACAATAAACACAAGTGGTGTGGGATCAGCCTTGTAAAGAGCTTCCACACACACTACTATGTTAAACCCAGTGGGCCGGTTTTTTGGGTTTCTCAGACATGGCCAATCTAACCAAACTTACCCTTTTACGGCAATCTACCAGGCAAGACACCCCTATCGGTTCCTGACCGTGTTACGGGTCTTGGAAAAAAACGTAATAAAATCTGTTTTTTTTAGAACTGATACGGACCGGTTACCACACTCTAATAAGAATAGAAAACTTTTTCACAAACCTGATCAGTCCAAACCAAACCGATCCAATGCTTACAAGTTCCACACAGAAAACTAATATGGAAAACCTATCTAGTACTCACGGTACCACAGACAGAGACTTAACCGACAGGTTAGATTGCAGAAATTCGGTTGAAACCGAGAAAAAAAAATGACACTTTAGAAACATAGAAACATAGACTTTGACGGCAGATAAGGACCGCTAGGCTCATCTAGTCTGCCCATTTCCCTACCTACAGGATAGGCCGCAGATCCTAGTTAACCAACAGCCTTTATCTTCCTGCCCACCACAAGAATTGCCTTATGTCTGTCCCATGCATTCTTGAATTCTCCCACAGTTTTAGACCCCACAGCTTCCTCAGGAAGGCTGTTCCATGCATCCACTACCCTCTCTGTGAAATAATACTTCCTCACATTGCCCCTGAACCGCCCTCCTTCTATCTTTAAATTGTGTCCCCTTGTTCTTGCAAGTCTCTTTTTCTGAAAGATGCTACCATCTTGGACTTTGTTGATTCCTTGAGGTACTTGAAAGTTTCTATCATGTCCCTCTCCTTCTTTCCTCAAGGGTATACATATTAAGCTCCTTTAGTCTCTCCTCATACGGCTTCTCTTGCAGACCCTGCACCATTTAGTTGCCCTCCTCTGGACTGCCTCTATCCTGTCTATGTCCTTGCGGAGATGGGGTCCCAGAACTGGACACAGTATTCTAGATGGGTCTCACCAACTGTCTGTACAGAGGATAACAACTTCCTGTTTTCTGCTGCTGATGCCTCTCCCTATACATCCCAGTATACCCCAGCCCTCCCTACTGCCTTCTCACATTGCTTGCTAACCTTAAGGTCATCTGATATGATTACCCCAGGTCCCTTTCCTGTTTTGTTGTTGTTACTACCTCCCCACCCATTGTGTATTCTTCCCTGGTTCTTGTTTCCCAGGTGCATTATTTGCACTTTTTGCATTGAATCCTAGCTGCCATATGTCTGACCATTCCTCCAACCTTGCCAAGTCCCTTTTCATCCTTTCCACGCCTCCTTGTGTATCAACCCTGTTGCAGATCTTTGTGTCATCTGCAAAAGGCATACTTTCCTTCCAGTCCCTCTGCAATGTCACTGATGAAGACATTAAAAGGACTGGACCCAATACTGAACCCTACGGTACCCCACTAGTAACCGCCCTTTCTTCAAGTGGACTCCATTTACAATTACCTTCTGTGTCCTGTTGTCAGCCAATGTTTTACACTGCCACCCTGGGACCCACCCAAGCTGGTTAATTTGACTATCAATCTTTGTGTGGGACTGTGTCAAATGCCTTGCTAAAGTCTAGGTAGGCCACGTCCACAGCCCCTCCCTGGTCTACTACTTTGGTCACCCAGTCAAAGAAATCTATTAGATGTCTGACATGACCTTCCCACTGTGAACCCATGCTGCCTTGGATCCTGCTCACTGACCTCTAGGTACTCAACTATTCTTTCCTTCAGAAGTGACTCCATCACTTTCCCTACCACAGAGGTCAGACTGACAGGTCTGTAGTTTCCTGCCTCTGTCTTGGTCCCACTTTTGTGAAGGGAATCACATCCGCCTTCCTCCAGTCCTCGGGCACCACCATCCTCCATGATTTATTAAAAGAGTAGCCAGTGGTTTCACTAGTTCCTTCCTTAATTCTTTTAGAATTCTGGGGTGAATTCCATCAGGACCCATTGCTTTGTCCACCTTCAGTTTTAGGAGTTCTTGCAGAACCCTTTCTTCTGTGAAAGGACTGGGATCGACCCCCTATCAAGAGTGCTTCTGTTAATTGGATTAGGCACTTCCCCTCCTCTTTTGTGAATACTGAACAGAAATATTCGTTCAGTATTCCTGCTTTCACTGTTCCCTCTGCCCACCCACCGTTCATTCTATTCAGCCTCACTATCCCTCCCTTTGTCTTTCTCGCTCGCTGTATGTACCTATAAAGGTTTTATCCCTTCTTAACTGAGTTGGCTATCTTTTCCTCAGTTTGGGCCTTTGCTATTCTGACTTCCCTCCTGCTTCTTTCTGCCTTAACTGGTACAGCTCTCTGTCCTGCTCCTTCTGTGTTTACTTATACTTCCGAATGCTATTTTTCTTCCTGACTTTCACAGCCACCTCTCTTGAGAACCATAGTGGCTTTTTCTTTCATTTGATTTGTTTATTTGCTTCACAAAAGGCTTTTGCGTCTGTGATGGCAGTTTGATAATTCCCCATTGTTGCTCCACCTCCTTCTAGCCTGTTTGCTAGTGCTTTCTGAGGCACTCTCCCATCTTGCCAAAGTCAGCCCTCCTAAAGTCCAGTACCCTCACTTTTGTATGGCTTGACTCTGTAGCTGGTTTAACGTGAACCACACTGTTTGATGGTCACTTGTCCCCAGATGGCAACCTACTTCTAGATCTGAGATCCTCTCCTGCCCCGTTTGAGTATGAGGTCTAAGATTGCTCCCTCACGAGTGGGTTCTGAAACTAGCTGTCTAATGCCTGCCACCTGTAGGGCGTCAAGAATGGCCCTGCTCTTGGATGTGGCTGCAGCAAATGTGCTCCAGTTAACATCTGGCATATTCAGGTCTCCCATCAACAGTATCTACCCTTTCTCTGCCATTCTAAGAATGCTTTCCATCATATCCTTGTCCATTCCTTCTCCCTGACATGGGGGCCTGTACACAACCCCTGTGCGGATTGTGGTGCCCTTTCCAGTCTCCAAGGTGACCCACAGTGCCTCTCTCCTCCCTGTTTACTCTTTTGTTCAGTTGCTTTTATCCCTTCCTTTACATGAGAGCTACGTCCCCTCTTCTCCCCTGCCTGTCTCTCCTGTGGGTTATGTACCCAGGTATGTTAACATCCCAGGCATGGTTCTCTGTGTACCATGTTTCTGTGACTGCTCACGATATCAGGCATCCCTCTTCCATTAAGGCCACCAGCTCAGGAGGCTTGTTGCCCAGACTACAGGCATTGGTACTCATTACCCTCCATTTCCTGATGGCCTTACCCCTTTTGCCCCATCCCTGTCCTTCTTGCCTTTGTCACTTTCTCCATTTCCCCTGCCCTTCTCCCTCATCGACACCTCCATGTTGGTGTTTGCCACACTTACTACCGTGATTGTTTGGGGGGCTGGGATTCTCCTGCTCCTTTCCAGTGCCTCCCCTTGGCTAGTTTAAAGCTTGCCAATGAAGCATTTAAACCTATCACCTAGGATCCTGGTTCCCCTCGGACAGATGCAGCCCATCATGCCAGTATAGGCTTGCATCACTCCAGAGTGGACCCCAGTCCCCAGTGAAGCCAAATCCCTGAGCTCACACCAGTTTTTCAACCACTGATTGAATCCCATGGTGCGGAACACCTAGCCTCTCCTATGCCATAGATGGGTAGCACCTCCGAGAAAGGTTACCGTCGTGCTACTTGACTAAGACCCTCCCAATTCCACAAACTCTTTCTGCACTTCTCTAATCCCTTTCTTAGCCAGGTCATTTGTCCCTAGGTGGACAATGACATCCAGCTCCCTCCCCTGTGCAGCTGCTCCGGCAATCCTGAGGATTCGCTCCCTGTCCCTCCAAGCCATGGCGCCAGGCAGGCACCTTACCTCCATCTCCCCTTCCTTGCCCAGTTCTACCTTCCTAACAATGGAGTCCCCCACCAGGAGTTGTTTCCTTCCCCTGCAGGGTCCCCTGCCACCCTCCTGTGGGTCTCCTTTGTGGAGGTTCCCAGCATCCTCCTTGGTCTCCACTGTAGGTGCCTCCATAGAGGAACCACACTTTGCCAGAATGGCATAGGAATTGTGGAGAGGTACAACTGGAGGGATGTGCCTCCGTTCACCACCCTCACCCTCCCTGGGCCCACTGTGGTCCAACCCGCTCCTCTTTCTTGGCAACCTATGAGGCAGCGGCAGTGGCACTGGTGGTCCCTGGATGGAAGAGGAGGTCCCAAATCCTGGCCAACTCAGCCTGGAGATGAGCAACCTCCTCCCTCAGCCCAGAGGTGCCTGCAGATGGGACAACACCGCATCCTCCAGATATCTCCCGGAAGACTGCTGCTCACAGCCACTGCACTGCACCACTCCAATCATGTCTTATTTCTGACCCCTTAACTGTTTGCAATCCTTACTCTTTCATCTGTTTTTTTTCTCTCTCTCTCCTTACTTTCTGTCTGTGTGCCCTTTAAGCTCCTGATTGTCCTGTTCTGAGACAAGAATATCCTATATTTCTCAGTAGACCACTTGCTTGTTCAGAGGCAGACCTCCAGCAGCTAGAGGGGGCCGGAGAGCTACTTTAACCGACTGTTTTGAACCGAACAAAGGAGAAATCTCCGGAATGACTGTTCAGTGAGGCAGAGTAAAGAATCTGGCGGTTGGGGTTCAAACTACAGCAAACAGAGGCTTCAACCGAGCTCGAGCTCAGCGTTCCATGCCTTGCATGGAAAGTTAACTCTTTCCTCTCCGGGGCAGTTCAAAGGTTGGAGATCACTGCAAATAGTCAGAATACAACCAGACTTCATGTTGTTTGAAATAAACACTCTCACATACAGTACGTGACAAAAAGAATATGCACACATTTCAGCCACTTCTGCAAAGCATGTCAATGTCTTCGAGCCATACAAGAAGAATACGGACTGCCTCCTAATACACTCATCCAGGATGTTGCAGCGAGGTGGAACTCAACCTTTTACATGTTCCAAAGATTGCTGGAGCAAAAAGAAAGGCTGCAAGACAGTATATACTAGAGAACAGCATAGGAGATGCTGATGTGTACATCATTCCTCAGTAGTGGGCTTTTTTACAATTTCTCATAAAGCTACTGTAATCCTTTGAGGAAATTACTAGGGAAGTGAGTTCCAACAGTGCCACACTCAGCCAAATAAACCCATTGATCAAGATGCTTATATTTCAGCTGAATGCAGTCAGGGATGAGTTGGAAGGTACAACAAGGCAGTTTCAGATGGGAGAGACTAGTGCAACTGAAAGATACTTGCCACCCAGAATAAAAAAAGACATAGTACATAGAATGATTAAAAAAGTTATAGATGTTGAGAAACTCTGTGAAATGCTCATGGCAGAACATTACATTATTGCAACAGTACTAGACCCATGGTACAAGATGAAACACCTCTCACAGTATGACCCAAATGTGTTACAAAACTGCAGAGAGAAAATAATTCAAGAAAAAGATGTGCTTTTGAAAAAAAAGCATAATAACTGATCCAGTCCCCTCATTCATTCCTCCTGCACCCTCACAGCTCTCTCTTCTCAATCAGGCTACAAAACAGTCAGCTGCTGCCATACGTTCTACACCCAGCAGTCATCTTTGGGGTCACTTGGATACTGTTGTCCTTGAAAAATCAGCCCTTCCTTCTCCATCTGTCACTGCTTCTGGCCAGGCCTTGGTTGACTGCTATTTAGCAGAAAAAGGTATTGAATGGAATGAATATCCTATTAAATACTGGCAAAGCAAGGATCCTGTATGTCCTGTACTTGTGCAGGTAGCCTTGAAGTATATGGTCTGTCCCCCAACCAGTGTATTTTCAGAGCAACTCTTTAGCTGTGCAGGAAATGTGGTAACAGATATAAGATCTAGGCTGCTACTAGAAAATGTTAAAAAGATAACATTCTTAAAAGTAAACCTTCCATCAACTGGTTACTCCTATGACCCGGAGGCAGCAAATACATTTTGCAGTGACCTCAAAGATAGCCACTTGGAAGAGTAGAAACTTAGATTATCATTTTTTCAGAAAAATAAAGTAGTAGTACTCACGTAAGCCCATATGTGGCCTACACAATTTTTGTACCTGATTGAATGATGTTGTCAGCATGTTCTAACAGACTGCTAATTTTTGGATTGCCTGAACCTGATGGCACACTTTTTGCAGCATGTCCTAATGGACTTGTGTAATTTGTGGACTGCCTGAACCTGATGGTACACTTTTCGCAGCATGTCCTCATGGACTTGTGTAATTTTTAGACTGCTTGAACCTGATAACATACTTTTCGCAGCATGTCCTAATGAATTTGTGTAATTTTTGGACTGCCTGAACCTGATGGCACACTTTTCACACCATGTCCTAATGGACTTGTATAATTTTTGGACTGCCTGAACCTGATGGCACACTTTTCGCAGCATGTTCTCATGGACTGGTGTAATTTCGGGACTGCCTGAACCTGATGGCACACTTTTCACAGCATGTCCTCATGGACTTGTGTAATTTCGGGACTGCCTGAACCTGATGGCACACTTTTCGCAGCATGTCCTCATGGGTTTGTGTAATTTGTGGACCGCCTGAACGAACCTGATGGCACACTTTTCACAGCATGTCCTAATGGACTTGTTTAATTTCGGGACTGCCTGAACCTGATGGCGCACTTTTCATACCATGTCCTAATGCACTTGTGTAATTTTTGGACCACCTGAACCTGATGGCACACTTTTCGCAGCATGTCCTAATGGACTTGTGTAAATTTGGGACCGCCTGAAGTTGGGACTGACGGCACAATGTTTTTGGCATGTCTTCCTCACATGCTTTGCTAATTTTTGGATTGCCTGAACCTGATGGCACACTTTTCCATGTGTGTCCTAATGTGGACTTGTGTAATTTTTGGACTGCCTAAAGTTGAGATTGATGGCACACTTTTCACAACATGTCCTAATTTTTAGATTGCCTGAACATGATGGCACACTTTTTTCAGCATGTACTAATGGACTTGTCTAATTTTTGCATTTTTAGATTGCTTGAATGTAGGTCTCTGCCCACTCAGTATAGGCTCAGCCTCACCGCTACACTCCTCTTCCAACACAGTAGCTAGATCTCTGGATTCTTAAGAACAAGCAGTTTTTTGGTAGGGGTCCCCTAAATGTGTCATCGATTTGGGTTGGTGGGTGGAAGGGACCCAATGCCATAGAAAATAACTGCATGGCTCTCAGTGGAGCAGAGAAGGAACTGGTGCAACAATAACAAACTGACATGTGTTAGGAGGAAGTAGGCTGTTGGTTAGCTAAAACCTGCAGATTATCCCATAGGTAGGGAAATGGGCACACTTGGTGAGCCAAGCGGTTTTTATCTGCCGTCAAATCTTATGCTTCTGTGTTTCTATGATATGTCCATTGTATAGTGTATACTACTAAATGGGAATGGGATTCCTCCTCTGAGGCCAGACAGGTCAGTTTACAGTTGTAGCACCAGTACTACTGACTCTGAGGCAGGAAACAGACAGATGTCAACTGCATGACTGCCATAATCCATTGACCAGCACATCAATGCTATAAACTCACAGTTTTCATATCTTGAATATCCTGAAATGCTGATTACCATTCTATATGTGTGTCTCAGATCTAATTATATAGCAGATTTGCAGTTTTCATCACATTTTGCAAAAGGTTCTGATTCTAATCAGAACTGATCAGAACTTATCAATACTTTGGCCTGGATCCTGATCCTGATAATAAGGGTCTGGACCTTTTCAGATCCACCCAACCCTAGTTACAAGTAGCCAAATGGTTTTATTTATCAATAATGCATTCCACAAACTTGGAAATGGCGGGCTACCTCACCAACGCACTGCCAATACAGCACCCTCCTTCCCCTGACTATGTGAATGCAAGAAGGATTACCTCACAGTTGGGGTTCTCCCCTTTCATCCTGTGCTTTGTGCAGCCATTCCTCGCTCTCCAGTCATGACTCGACATCACCAGGATGATGGTGGTGATAGAATCTGAAGAAAGGCAGATGTTCCTTGCAGTGCGTACACAGAATGGACCAAAAGGATGCTGCGCATGTGTGATGATGGTAACTCAGCAGAAAAATGAATGGTACAGAGTGCTGAGCTACTGCGAATGCGCGATGACTGAGGCTCTACCCTGTCACCAGAATGACGAGTTTCACATGAAAACTAGTGGCCAGAGTCACTAGCCAGGTCACATTTGGCAACCTGATGACCCTATTTGTACCACACTGGTAGGGAGAATCTGTCTGTGCAGTGTGTCCTTGATGTAAACGGCACAGCCACCCCCACACTTACCTAGATGGTCTGGTCGGTATAAGTAATAACTGGAGTGGGTTATAGATGCATCTGGGATCCGGGGGGAGAGACAGGTTTCCCCCACGACAATAACATCAGGCTGGTGTTGTAGTACCTAACACTGGAAGGAGTTAGCAGCCCTGACAGCAAAAAGACCACTTGCTCAGCTCAGTACACCATTAAGGAGGCTTAAGGGCATTCCTGTTCATATTTCTGGTGTGTGTTTTTTTTTTTTGTATAAGAACAATTTGCCTTAAGATTTTCCACATAGTAACAGCAAATGAAACAACAACAGTGAGAAGAGAAGAAAAATACTGTATCAAAATGTGTAAAGACACATCTGAAATGTCCAAATTTATTTATTTAAAATTTGGTAACCTGTAAAGGTACCATGAGTGAAGCTCGTTTCCAGATAAATGAAAGGTGACAATGGAGACCAGTCCAGCCCACCTCCCCCACATACTGCCGGACATAGTTACTCCAAAACTAAAATTGCAACTTATTCCAGGGAAGGAAATGCACACACAAGATACCCCCAAAAGCAATATTGAGAGAGGCTAAGCTGACCGTATACAGACAAAATAGACTCAGAGACAAAGCAACACAAATGACATACTAAACGGTACTGTGTGGTAAAATAACAAGTAGCTAATAATTGAACGAAGTATAGCAATAAATAAATAAATATAAGGATACATGAATAAAAACATCTGTCAGTAAATAAAAAATAAAGGGAGCAAATACATGAACCTGTATATAAGTAAGTAAGTACTGTAAATGAGCCCTGGCAGGACCTAGCCATGACCATTACTTCATTTCTTAGATAGTTACCCCACACCTTAATGACAATGGTGTCCAAACCTAGAAACATTTGACGAGTGCTGCCCTTCTCCAGAACAGTACCTGCAAATATGATACTTCCCAATGCACAGCTTGAGTCCAATGAGTTTGTGAGGGTCTATCAGGGGATCTCCATCTCTGAAGTATTAAGCATGTTGCTCACAATGCAGCAGTATGTAATAGGGGTTTATAGGGAAGTACATCCCTGGCCAACAACTTGTAAGCTCCACAGATCCAAAAAACAGGGGCTCAAGGAAGGGGGGGAAGACAACACTTGCTCAAGAACAGCAATGATTGAGTGCCATAAATCTAGAATTGGGGGGGGGAGCATTCCCATAGGATGTTAAAAATGGTCCCCCGGGCCTACCATACATCTCCAACATGTGTCTGAGACTAAGAGGCCCGTCCAAACTAGTTTATCCAGCGTCCTATACCATCTAACAAGGATCTTCTTTTGGATTAGCTGGAGCTTTGAATCTGGGGGAGGCACGGTGGGCCTCTGCCCAGCAGCGGGACATTTCTAGTGTTTTATTGGTTGGAGACAGTGCAGAAACAATTTGTTACAGCAGAGGACTATTATTATAGTTAGCTATAAATAACAGCTATTGACAATCATTTCTATGTAGGGCAGGACAGTAATTCACGGTCAGCATTGCTTCATTATTTTTGTTTTGCTTGAAGTAACTTATTTTCTTGCCCATATTGCTCCCAGAAAATTGGTTTCGTCAATGACCATTTTATTGTTGCAAGTGTGATACATTTGTGTTTTTGTTTTATCTTGCCCATATGACGGGTTATCTTTCTTTTTTCTCCCTATGAAAAGGTCACACCCCACAACCTCTCAGTCTTATATTGGCCTCCTCTTCTTCCTCTACCATCCCCTGTTTACTGTTCTCTAGCTGCCTCCTATCCCTTTATTTTCTAACCGACTTTACCCTCTGTCCCTCCGTGTCAAACCTCTGTCTCAAGTTTCAAGATTGTTTGGGATAAGCTCATTTACAGTGATGTCCCATCGAACAAAGTAAAGTAAAGGAAGTTCCATTTAAAATACAAAGTATCAAAATACAAAAAAATAAAACATTAAAGCATGCCAAAATTCACAATACAGTCTATCCAACTCTTCTCTAATATTCCAAACCCTGACACTACTGTAACTCTAATTCACCAGCCTAGAACCTCCTCTCTCCTCTACACTAAACTTATCTTCACCCACCTACATCCCTTCCTTCATACCAGGTGAAAAGAATTAATCGCCACTCTGTCAAAATAGCAAAAGCTAGTACAGCTACAGGGTAAGAATAGGGAAGGTCAGGTTATCACTATCCCTGTAGCTGTACTGATGGGAAGATAAGAAGAAAGGGATGGAGCCTGTGCAGGGAGGGGTTCCACTGAGCAGATGCCATGGTGCAGAGGACTGAGAAACAGGCAACAAGGACAGTGGCTGATTGGTGGTCTAGGGTTCGATTCCTGGGATGTCTGCTTTGTTGTTTTTGTCTCTGCCCTCCTGTCTTATTTTTCCCTTTCTCTGGTCAACAGTCCCCCCCCATACGTTTCTTTGTATTCCCAAGTTGCCTCCCCCCTGGAGGTAATTCTTTTTAGTAGGGTGGGTGTGGGAGGCGGAGCCCCCCCCCAAAACTGAAATGACTGTGTTTTTTGGTTTGCCATGGTAGCGGTTGCTGTGCTTGTAGATCACTACCATTGGCACTATTGTTGCCCAAAGTTTCTGTGTGTCCCCAAGTTGCCTCCCCCCAGGCAGTGGTTACTTTTAGTAGGGGAGTTTGGGGGCTGAAGTCCCTTGTAATGGGGGGTGTGCGTGGTGGATACCCCTGCAAAAACTGAAATTTCTACGTGTTGTGGTTTGCCATGGTAGCTGTTGCTGTGTTTCTGGACCGCTACTATTGGCACTATTGTTCTAGTCGCTGTTTTGGATGGGCACTGTTATTGACAGTGCTGTTTTGGCTTCGCAGTTTTGGAACAAACTATTGTGGTTTCACTGTCTTGACCTAGTGTCCCCATCCTCTGACCACCTCTCTCCCCCACCCTCCTCCCCCTTCTCAATTCCCTTCCTGCATTTCCTCTTACCCCAGCTCTGAGCCTACCAGTAGCAATCTGCTTCCTGCCCCTGGCTTTAGTACAGAACTCTTTAGAAGCTGCAACCACCCTGTCTCTGCTTTGCTACCTTCCCCGCTACCCTATCACTGGAGTAAGGAAGGCATAGAGGTAGTAGAGGGTGCATCCATCAGGGGATGGTGTAGGGAAATAGAAACACTGTGGGTACAGCTCACAACAGCCTCAGAAGGAGATATATAAACTGTTGGGACAGAGGTATGAGGGCACTCAGGAGCTAGGAGCAGAAATAGAAAATGAGGCTGCAAATAGGAAGGTAGTTGAGGTAGAGGATATCAACCTGCCAGACACAGATTGGAGCATTCCAGCAACAAAGAGCACCAGAAGTCAGGCCCTGCTACAGCAGATACATTTCAGGACTTCCTACTGGTGCAGCTGGTCAGAGAACCCTATGACAAGCTGCCATTCTTGACATGATGCTCACTGACTCAGAAATGGTAGGGGAAGTGTGGATTGGGGAACCCTTGGGGATCAACGAGCATAACTTCTTATGTAGTAATAGTAGTAGTAAAATCTTTATTTGTAGTCAGGAAAGTAAGACATTACATCATTAGGACAAAGTCCTATTTATAAGGTGCTCCTGAAAGCAATAAAACTACATAATTACAGAGACTTAGTCCAGTACTCCATATCACAATGACCAATTAATTTCTATGGTTCTTATGGTTCAAACAGACCCTACCAGCATACCCTATCAAAAGCCATGTTTACACGGCCACTTTTGGGATGCATTAACTCATGCGATTGTGTTGCTGCACTTCAAAACCCCCTGTGTGGACACTTACTGCATCGACGTAAGCCGCTCACTAATCCTCTCTGCAGCTGCTTTCTTCTTGTGATTGCACAGCATATTATGGCAAAACTCCTACCGTGTGGACTGTTTGTTTCAAAGCAGTGAAGCACTCCCATCATGCTCCATGACTGCTCCCTTGATTCCTTGGAAGACTACATGGAGCAACGAAGCACCTTAAACTGATGTATTGCCTGCTGTGTGGACAGAGGCAACCCACCATACTTAAGGTACAGTCCATCTTGCGTCAGCTTAATTTTATACTGCATCGGCCATGTAAACATGGCTAAAGGCTGTGATTCTGGATTTCAGAACATCAGAATTTAACAAGATGAGGGAATTTGCCCAGGATAAGTTGGTTGGAGTGAACAACATCACAGAAGTGGAGGACTGGTGGAGTGTAATTAAAGGGGCCATTCTTTAGCCAACTAAATCATGTTTAAAAGTGGTTGCCAAGAGAACAGACATAAGAAACCAATCTGGTTCTCTAAGAAGGTCAGGGAGACAGTGAGAGGCAAAAAAGGGCCTTCATCAGATACAAAGAGAGGCAGGGAGATGAAAACTAGAGCTACTGTCAATAATGATGAGGGAGACTAAGAACACAGCATGGGACACAAAATCGGACACAGAGCTATGTATTGTTGGGGTGGGGGGTAATTTTTCAGATACACTGGGGAAAAAGGAAAGGTGAGAGAGGGAAGTGTAAGGTTGATGAAAGGAGACAGGGCAACAGAGGATGAGGAGAAGACATCAGCCATTCTTTAATGACTACTTTTGTTCAGTATTCACAGTGCAGAGTAGCGAGCCTTTGCTGGATAGCAGCATAATGGCTGCTGTAAGAGAACAGAAATGGAGCAGGATGTATTTGTAGCAGAAAGGCTCAGAAAAGGGCTTGCAGCCCTGAAACATTGAAGCACAGACAATGTCAGCAGAAAAAGACCACTGGTCCATCCAGTTTGCCCTGTTATAACCTATCCTACCCAAGATCTGCTTTTTTAACCCCTCCTCCCCCTTGCCCTACAGTATGTCTTATCACTACCACCCTGAGTAAGTACAATAGTAAGCCTATTTGCTATTTAACTATTAAGATGTACTCTGTTTTAATGAAAATTACCTCAGCAAGAGGGGGGGAGAGAGAGGAACATAGAACTATTGTGAAATAAAAGCTGAACAGTGTCTAAATATTATGTTTTTGAAAGTTCTCCTGGAGGCGACTGCTGCTCTATTACTCAAATGCTGCCCAAGAAAAATAGACAAAATAGAAACATAGAAGTTGACGCCAGATAAGGACCACAAGGCCCATCCAGTCTGCCCATTTTTTCTACGTTATGAATGTGCCATAGGCCGTTACTCTGTCAATGGCCTATCTATTCATACTCATTTGTATTGCTCCCTTATGCCTATCCCATACCTGTTTGAAGCCCTGCACTGTATTCATATCCACCACTTCTTGAGGTAGGCTGTTCCATGCATCCGACACCCTTTCTGTGAAAAAGAACTTCCGACATTTTCACCTTGTTAATGCCCTTAAGATATTTGAATGTTTCAATCATATCACCTCTTTCCCTCCTTTACTCTAGGGTACACATATTGAGCTCTTTTAATCTGTCCTCATATGTTTTCTGATGCAGTCTCTGCACCATTTTGGTTGCCCTTCTCTGGACTGCCTCCATTTTGTTAATGTCCTTGTGCAGGTCCAGCCTCCAGTACTGCACATAGTACTCCAGATGGGACCTAGCCAGTGTCTTGTAAAAAGGGATCATTACCTCACTCTTAAGACTTGTGATGCTCCTATTAATGCATGCTAACATCCCTGTAGCCTCCCATACTGCTTTAGTGGTCTGCTTGGATGACTTCAGGTGATCTGTGATGATGATGATGCCCAAGTCTCTTTCTTCCCTTGTGATTGCCAGCAACTCTCCTCCCAATCTATAGGTAGCTTCAGGGTTTCTGTTCCCTCTATGTGCATGATGTTGCACTTCTTTGCTTTAAACCCCACTTGCCACTCTTCAGAAAATGTTGCCAGTTTTTCCAGATCTCTACTTATTCTGCCCAACCCATCTGGATCATCTACTCTGTTGCACATCTTGGTGTCATCTGCAAACAGGCAAACCTTACCCTCCAGTCCATCTGTAATGCCACTGATGACGATATTGAAGAAGACTGGCCCCAGGACTGATCCCTTAGGTACCCCACTTGTGACTTGGGACTTGCATCTCTTCTGACTGTATACTGTTTATCACCACTCTCTGTTTTCTGCCCACCAACCAGTTTGCTACCCAGCTGACTAACTTCTGACCCACCCCGATCCTACCTAGCTTATTAATCAGTCTTCTATGTGGAACAACATTGAAAGCTTTGCTGAAATCAAGGTAGGTGACATCAACTGCACCCCCTAGGTCCACCACTCTGGTTACCCAAAGAAATCTATGAGTTTAGTTTGACAGGACCTTCCTGTTGTAAACCCATGCTGTCTTGGATCCTGTGCTCTTATGGATTACAGGTGTTGCACTATTCTTTCCTTAAGGAGTGCCTCCAGAATCTTGCCCACTACTGAGGTAAGACTGACTGGTCTGTAGTTCCCTGCCTCCTCCCTGCTGCCACTCTTGTGGAGTGGGATCACATGAGCCCTTCTTTACTCTTCTGGGACTTCTCCTGTACTCAGAGACTCAATAAACAGACTCACAAAACAAACAGATAAGGCTCCAGGGCTGTATCCAGGGGTGCTCAGGGAACTGGCACTGGAACTGACTGAACCCCTGGCAGGGGTGTTTAATAGCCCAACACTGTCAGGGGTGGTTCCGTTAGATTGAAGGGTAGCAGATTAAGTTCTGCTCCACAAGGGAGGGGGCAATGAGCAACCAGGTAACTTCTGGCCCATCACTCTTAGTTTCATTGATGGTAAACTGATGAAGAGACTAGTAAAGGAGGACACAGTGGGCTACCTGGAGAGATATGATATCTCAAAGCCTGTGACCATTTAGGGTCTGCTGGTTAATATTATGTAGGGAAACTGGGGCAAACTGGATGGGCCAGATGGTTCTTTTCTGCCATCAACTTCTATGTTTCTATGAACTCCAGCAGAGTAAATGATACAGGTTCATGTGTAACTTGTGAAACATATTTATTTATTTTGTTCTTTGGAAAAAAACCTTTGAGCAAGGTGCTCATTTACAAAGGTTCCACATCAGCAAACACAAGACAATACATGGTTACTATTCATTGAGACATAGGCACAATCTAAACACACAGTAAACAGTTAAGAGGTGGTTACAATAATATACCAGGAGTTTGGGTTTCATCCTGGAAATAGAGAAGAGCAGCCAGGTACAAAGGCATTGTCAAGCAAGCAAGGGTTGAGGGGCAACAGACTTCTAGGAAAATATAAAGTGAACTTACAAGCTCAAATGGGCAGACTGAGTGGGCCGTAGGCCCTTATCTGCCGACACTGTCTATGTATCTATGTAACCCCTAGATGGCGCTATCCCAGGGGCTACTACCCCTGCCTGATTTGCCACTAACAGGTTGAGGGGCCTGGATCCAATGGCGGGTGCCTCCACCCAGAGGTCAGGGTTTGCAATAGTTAAACTAACTTGGTCACAGCCCTCTGGGACACTGCAACCCCTTTCTTCCCACTAGTGGCCCACACAATATATCAAATTACCTTCACAGTATGCACTTACCCCCAGGTCTGGTTCCGGCA
This sequence comes from Neoceratodus forsteri, assembly GCA_016271365.2. Lineage (NCBI taxonomy): Eukaryota > Metazoa > Chordata > Ceratodontiformes > Ceratodontidae > Neoceratodus > Neoceratodus forsteri. The sequence continues at coordinate 413,350,671 of CM057455.1, read as the reverse complement.
CTGGGACCTCCTGTGAAATGAGATACAGTGCAACAATCACAGTACAGTACTTTAACATGAACAAATACCTCAGGCAGTATAACTTTGCTGAAACAAGCAGCTCTGATTTATTTGGGGGATATAACAAGGACAGGAAATCAGGTTAATTAGCTTATCACTCTAATAATCTACCTATGGCTCTGTGCACAGCCTATCCCTATCAGTTAATGTCCTGGGTACCCAAGCCCTAGTGGCTAGTCAAACCGTGGCAGCTGGTAGGGCCTTTCACACAGAGAAAAGGAGAATTAAACAGTCAGCAGTACAGTAATTCCATTTGGATTTAATGTGGCAATTCAACAGGAGCGACCCTGAATTAGTACTCACGACCTCCAAATAAGATAGGGTCCTTCAATGTCAGCAGGGCTCACTTGAGGTGCACAAACCTCTTCACACATCCATATAAAAGAAAGCACTATACCAGGCAGGCTGCATCTGTATCCGATCGCAATTACTGCACAATACCGGAGAACACACAGCAGATTCAGTTCCTGACAGACCGAGTGCGATTTTCAGCAATTCCTCCAGTCTTCTACAGGGTGAGCCTGGTTTCTACTCTTCAGAGATCCTTTGATTCTTTTCACAGGACGGATTCAGTCCTAACAAGCTGTTACACAAGCTGCAGACCGGAACTCTGGGCCTTACACACGTTTTTTGACTAAAACTGCACACTGAAAAAGCACAGGGCTCCTTCCTTCTTCACTGCCAAAGCTCAACTGAACCTCCAACCGACAAAACCGGGCACTTCCTTTGAGTTCCTCCCAGTTCTTGACTGGATTGGCTGTCACTCACAATAGACTGCTGCTGTTGGTCCAAAAGGCACTGAAGTCTAAACTACATCTCCCAGAGTCACTGCCCATACAATCCTCTTGTGGCTGGCTCAGATTATGAGTCCAAGTTCTGATTCGTCCAAGGCACCATTTTAGAGCTAGCTTACCCCACACTGATTGGTCCAGTTCAGCAGTTCAAAACTAGAATGGGGAACTAGCAGACACAGTTCTGACTGCAAAGAAAGCAGGTTAGACAAACTGTAATTTCATTATTACTCTAAATAATTTCTGGCAAACAGTTACATCTTTCAGATAGGTTCCCTTTGCACTCCTAGTGACTGCAAAAATGAAGTGAATTGGCAGCAGCTTGGTGGTGCTCAATCAAAGAAACACACAGTCCCCATACAAACTAATTATGTCTGCAAGCAGACAGCTCTTAAAGACAGTACCAGAGGCTCTAAAACACTCACTGATAAATGGCTTAAAGGCCAAACACCATTCAGGCTTGGAGCATTCAAGCAAGCTCCTGGAGTCTTTTGGGAACCCCCATTTGCAGGGGTTACCCTTCCTAGCCTGGGAAAGCTTGACGTCCGCGTCAGCAAGTACCATAAGTTTCAACTGCAACCATATACATTTGCATTAGGCTCGCACATGTAATCATCAGTCAATATATCATTTTACCAAGAACACATTTCTGAAACATTGCAATCGTCACTCTTTACACAGTATTACATACACATTGTACCATAACTCAAGTTATTACCTCTTGTACATGAAACCTGAAGAGGGGCCTTCCTATCAGTTACCTTGGGGCTGGATGGGGCAAGGGCACCATATAAAGAGCAACACAAGTAACTTGGAGTTAGCACTGATGCTCAGTTTGGGCAATGAGCTCGGGGACACATACACTCCTTTATGGACAACATTGAGAGGCAAGTCCACAGGCCTCCCAAGTGAATCATAACTGAGGTGCACCACAGGCTTTACAGCTCGACCAGTCTTTCTAGGGGAACTGTTATAGTCTCTGCACTCTGAGCCTCATTTTCAGCATTGTCCTCACTTGTCAGGGAGTCTCCATGGGGTAGAGAGGCTAGAACTTGGGGCACTTTCAGCTCCAGGAGTTACAGTTTCTGAGTCCACAACATTTGGCTCGCATGGAGAGCTTTCGGACACTGGCAGTGGACTGTCAGGGCACTCAAAATACTCTTCTTGTTCGGTGTATCACCAGTCTGCCCCAATCTATCATTTCCTCCTGAAGCTCAAACAGTTCAACCATGCACAATGATTCCATTTCATCTGATCTGATGCTTTGCACTTCACTTTCTGGGAGCATTGGCTCCAGGGATGAAGCTGGGGGCTTAGACAGTCCAGAAGGCCCAGCTTCATCTCCAGTATTGACTGAGGATTGCCCAGAAACAATTGACTCAGTTAGTAAGAAGGATAGTATTCAAAGTCACTCTCACTTTCTTCCGATATGGACTGACAGTCATGCTCAACTGGGACTTGTGGAGGGAACACTTTAACTTTGCTTCTGTAGGTGCAGACTTTCTTGATCTTTTCTTAGCAGCAGCTCTAGTCACTGGTCCAGAGGGGCATCTTCTAGGGGCTCAGACTCAATTAAGATTTGTCCAATGGGCAGTAAATGATTTCTATGCATTGTTTTTACATCTTTTGAATTATTCTCAGGCCTTACTTTGTACACTGGCAGATCATCTAGTTTGCCCACTACAATGTGAGGAGATGGTGCCATCTGTCAGCAATCTTGTGCTTGCCATGCAGTCCCAGATTTCTTAGCAATACCCGATCTCCCTCCTGGAGTTCCTGTGCTTTCACCTTTTATCATACCTTTCTTTGTTGGCCAGATTTCTTTTGGCAGCCATGGTTTGAGCCAGTTAGTACGCATGAGTTAGCTGGGCCTTTAACTTTGCACATACTGTAAATAGTTGTCAGCTTGAACCCCATCAGGAGAGACCCCAAAACACACATCTACTGGTAGTGAGCTTCTCTTCCAAACATCAGGCGGTAGGGAGAATCCAGTGGCATCACTTTTGGTGCAGTTATAAGCATGTACCAGGGTGCTAATTTGTTGGCTCCATCTAGGCTTGTCCTTTGGGTGCAGGGTGCCTAGCATATCTAGCAAAGTCCCGGTTGAAACGTTCAGGCTGTGGGTCCCCTGGGTGGTAAGAGTGGTTCTGGACTTGCCTCCCCACAGAGAAAGCATCTCTTTGATCAGACGACTCTCAAAGTCTCTCCCTTGATCAGAATGGATTCTTTGTGGAGCCCCATAGTGAACAAAAAAGTTTTCTACAAGTATTTTGGCTACAGTGGATGCTTTCTGGTCTTTGGTGGGGAAAGCTTGGGCATATCTCGTGAAATGGTCAGTGACCACCAGCACATTACTGATATTTCTTTGATCTGACTCCAAACTCAGAAAATCAATACAGACCAGCTCCATGGGTGCACTGGTGGTGATGTTAACAAGGGGGGCAGCCCTCTGGGACAAAGCTTTCCTCTGTAAGCAGCGACTACAAGTTCGAATGTGTTGCTCCACATCAGCCCCATCTTAGGCCAATAGAATCTGGATCTCACCAAGTCAAGTGTTCTGTCTATACCAAGGTGCCCCATGTGGTTGTGCAAGGACCTCAGTACTGAGTCTCGAAAGGCAGTGGGCAGCACTAGTTGTTGTTTGTCTACTTGTCCCCCTCTGTCTACTGTTTCTCTGTATAACAGTTTATTGATCAGTTTCAACTTAGGACCTTCTTTGTATAACAGTGCAGTTCTCAAATCAGTGGAGCGTAATTTGGACACATCTTTTCCTGAATAGAGGGCTTCTAAAGCTGCTTTGATCATGGGATCGCGGGATTGAGCCCGCCGAATACTGTCATTGTCCAGCTGAGGCAGTGCACCAATGTCTATTGCAGAAAAGTGGCAATAAGCAGCAGGTATGCAATTCTCAGAGGGTCCCAAGCAATCCACCATGCAGTCCACTGCGTCCGTGGACATTTGTTCCTCCCTGTCAAACTTCCGGCAGAGTGCCCGAATGTCAGGTTCTGCCAATCGGACCCAATCATTCTGGGGAACAGGCCTCCGGGAGAGAGCATCAGCATCTATGTGGTTCAGACCTGCTCGGTATTCAAGGCATAGTCATATGTAGATAATGCAGAAAGCCACCTATGGCCAGTGGCATCCAACAGCAGAGGTCTGCACATAGGTCAAAGGATTATTGTCAGTTTTACTAGTATTTAGCCCCATACAAGTACTCATGGAATTGGTCAACAATAGCCCACTTCAAAGCTAGGAACTCTAACTTATGTACAGGATAGTTCTTTTCGGATGGGGTCAGGCTTCTGCCAGCAAGGCCACTGGTCTCAGGCCATTCGTGCTCTTGGGTACACACCCCCAACCCTTGCAAGCTAGCATCAGTGTGCAGGACGTAGGGTTTTCTTGGATCGGCATAGGCCAGCACTGGAGCATGGGTAGGTTGATATATGATCTCATGAAAAGCAGTCTCACAATCAGGGTCGCAGACCCCAAATACTCGGATGAAAATACACTCTTTCAGTCTTGAGGGCGCTGACTTTTGGTATTTTTGTGGGTTGGGGATACCCTTGAGTAGGTTAAGTAAAGGCGGATCACTCTTGAATAGTCCTTGATGACGCCGATAATAACCACAGAATCCCAGGAATCTTTGCAGTTCTTTTTAGATTTTTGGGCTGTGGCCAGGTGGTCAAGGCCTCAACTTTACTTGGGTCGGTCTCTATTCCTCGGTGGATACTATGTGTCCCACATACTTTACTGATGTTTGAAAGAATTGACATTATCAATGGACAGTTTAAGGCCAAAGTCCTCAGTCGGTCCAACACCTTAAATAATCTGCTCTCATGTTCCTCCAGTGAGCTGCCAAACACAATAACATCATCTAGGTATACCAGGCACTCTAGTAAGTTCATGTCCCCCACTGCACGCTCCATCAATCGTTGAAAAGTGGCTGGGGCACCTGAAATACCTTGAGGCATCCTCATGAATTCATAGAAGCCAAGCGGACAGATAAAGGCCGTCTTCTCACGGTCCTCTGGGGCCATCGGGATCTGGTAGTACCCACTGCGGAGATCCAGCACAGAGAACCACTTGCTCCCGTTTAGGCAGTCCAAGCATCCTGAATGCGGGGCATTGTGTACTGATCAGGGATAGTCCGCCCGGTTTAGGTGCGATAATCCACACATCCTTACTGTTCCATTCTTTTTCCTCACTACCACAATGGGGAAGCATAAGGGCTTCTGGATTCTTGTATTACACCAGCAGCTAACATCTCTTGCAGATGCCGTCTCACATCATCTATGTCAGCAGGTGCCAGGCGTCGGAGACCTCTCACGAAATGGTCTTTCGTCATGCAGCCGGATATTGTGCTCAGCTCCTTGCACGCATCCTACATCCCATTCCTTTAAAGAAAACACCTGGTCTCTCTGGGCAAGCTTCTCACTGATCCTCACTTTCCATTCAGCTGGCAGCGGGAGTCACCAAATCAAACAAGTCAGGCGTTACTCTGTCATTCTTCCTTGAACTCTTTGCTGCTGGTAGCACTGCAGTGTCTGCACAATGCACATTAGCCAGGATGCAACCTCTGTTTACTCGAATGTCTCTTTCAGACACATTATGAACTTGGACCATTACCCTTCTGGCATAAGCATGGGCTCTAGCGGCAAAATACTAGGCTTGACCAGCAGTCCCTCTGGCAATTTTCCATCGCCTGGTGCATCCAACATTAATATTTTATTCTTAACATCCTTTCTGATACGACCTCTCCTGTAAGGTACACTGGGCATTTGGCGCCAGGATCAGAGACTCAGGATCCTTCTTCCATACAATTCCGACCGGTTCCTCTGGTTCTGTTTTTCAGCATCTCTGTGCCTCATAGGCCTTCTTAATTAAAGCCGAACTCTTAAAGCTCTACTAGTCTTTGACCCCTGTTTTCATAACACAACTGTGCCAGCCTTCCGAACATATGAGCATTTGTTCCAATCAACAAAGGACACCATCATACAGTCCAGTGGGGGACACACTAAGGCTAGGGTCTCTACTTGTTCAGCCACTCCAGCCACGGAGGTGGGGAAAGACAGCCAAATTCGGATATACCCGGAATAGGGGTAGGCCTTCTCACTTAACCCCCATACATGCAGTCCTTCTAATGGTTGTAATGGTACGTCTGACAAATGCTTCTGATACCAATCCTGGAACATAATTGTCACTTGGGAGCCACTGTCTAATACAGCTCTTGTAGACACTCCATTCACCTTTACAGTGGTCTCCATGGAGGGACCCACTATTCTGGACCAGTCTGGAGAGGCGGTAGTGGGGGCCTGGGCAACTGACCTTGCCACAAAAGGACGTGAATTAGCATTTTTGGTGCCCTCACTGGGATCATGTCGTGCACCTCTTAACCACTGATTTCTTCTCCGAAGCTCTCCTTGTAGCCTATATGCAACTTTGTCAGTGTCTTTGGGGACTGGCATTCCCTTTCATGTGCCCATCTTTCCCACAATTATAGCAAAACATACTTTCTGAGTTTAGGCTGGCGGCGCCACACTGGGAGCCAGGGCGGGGTACTAACTGGAAACCTGGGTGCCATCTCTGTCTGCGGCGTGATAAGCATTTGGAGACATCTCGTCAGTTTCTCCACTTCCATGGTCAAGGAATTGAGTTTGGAGCTGTTATCAGCAGGAGATACATGGGTGGGTACCCCACCCCCACAGCAGATGCAGTCGGATATAGGTCAGGGCCCGTATTTGCAGGCGGCCATAAGGGACTGTTTTGAATTCCCGGATCTCTCTCAACAGTTCGCCCCATTGTGGCATATCTTTTCCTTGTCAGAGCACTCATTGACTGTCAACCTCTGCCCCTGAACTTCACTTGATGGGTCACCCTCAGTCACTCAGGTCATGAGCCACAGCTGTTGGTGCAGGTACCTCCCGAGGTCGCCTTTCTCAACTCCTCGAATTTCTCTCATTAACTCATCATAGGAGGGTGGGGATTCCAGTCGATTTGCCAGGCGTAACTGAAGCAACAGCAGTTCTGAGAAGGGGCAGACTTAAGGATTCTGTCCAGTCTGGTTGGTCCAGTTCAATCGCTGGCAAACTACCCTTTCTGAGGCATTCTTGCAACAATTTTTCCAGCGAGACATACACAGACAACAACTCCTTGGTACTGTTGTGCATTTCTTACTCTCCACCATAGGTCCTCATCAGAATCTGGGCTCCCATACACATTCTCCAAGGCCTCAAGATAGAGCTGTGCAGTCGCTTCAGGGTTACTGGCCTGTTTAGCACGGATGGTAGCTAGGGCAGGACCTCGGAGGCTCTCACTAACCTCTTTGCTCAGCCTTCCGAGCATTGCCATTCTAGCACTTGGGGCAACATAGTCTATCCAGGTCTCCCAGTCATCCTCCCTTGGGGGTGGGGAGGTGCCAGAGAAGATCCTCAACCTTCGGTAAGAGTCGTGACTAATGGCAGGTGCAGAAATAGGAGTCTGCATTGGTTCAGCCACCATTACGGGCACTGGAGCAGGAGAGGGTGTTGGGGAGGAACACCCCAGGTGGCAAGAATAGTTTCTTCAAGTCCTCCACAGTTTTCCTCTCCCAGCAACCATTCAGCAAATTTCTCCTCAAAAGTTTCAGATAGTGGTGGGGCTGATTCCCCGGTCTTTACTGTCCTTAGTTATCACTCTCCAAGCAGTGAGGGCTCCCTCTGGGAGTAATGGTCTGTGGCACTTTGGAGCTATCTATGGGATCCTTAAACTCTACTAGGGCCAGGAAAGTGTGGGTGAGCAGATTAGCATGCCGACCCACCACCACAGGGTTTTGTAAACCTTCCACCTTGGAAAGTACTTCCTGCACAGTGTCCGTATTGATACCCAGGGGATGTCCAGGATAAGCATAGCATTTTGGGGTCGATCTCCTCCCAGTACACCACTCCACCAGCGGTGCACAGCCACTTCTGTCGGGTACCCATTTTTTTTAACAGTGGTTCGTAAATATGGCCACTAGAGGACACACAATCCCAGCAGTGAGCCTCCAAGATGTAACCCCTAGATGGCGCTATCCCAGGGCTACTACCCTGCCTGATTTGCACTAACAGGTTGAGGGCCTGGATCCAATGGCGGTGCCTCCACCCAGAGGTCAGGGTTTGCAATAGTTAAACTAACTTGGTCACAGCCCTCTGGGACACTGCAACCCCTTTCTTCCCACTAGTGGCCCACACAATATATCAGAATTACCTTCACAGTATGCACTTACCCCCAGGTCTGGTTCGGCACTGGGACCTCCTGTGAAATGAGATACAGTGCAACAATCACAGTACAGTACTTTAACATAGACAAATACCTCAGGCAGTATAACTTTGCTGAAACAAGCAGCTCTGATTTATTTAGGGGATATAACAAGGACAGGGGAAATCAGGTTAATTAGCTTATCACTCTAATAATCTACCTATGGCTCTGTGCAGAGGCTATCCCTATCAGTTAATGTCCCTGGGTACCCAAGCCCTAGTGGCTAGTCCAAACTGTGGCAGCTGGTAGGGCCCTTTCACACAGAGAAAAGGAGAATTAAACAGTCAGCAGTACAGTAATTCCATTTGGATTTAATGTGGCAATTCAACAGGGAGCGACCCTGAATTAGTACTCGACCTCCAAATAAGATAGGGTCCTTCAATGTCAGCAGGGCTCACTTGAGGTGCACAAACCTCTTCACATCCATATAAAAGTAAGCACTATACCAGGCAGGCTGCATCTGTATCCCGATCGCAATTACTGCACAATCTCGGAGAACACACAGCAGATTCAGTTCCTGACAGACCGAGTGCGATTTCATAATTCCTCCAGTCTTCTACAGGGTGAGCCTGGTTTCTACTCTTCAGAGATCCTTTGATTCTTTTCACAGGACAGATTCAGTCCTAACAAGCTGTTACACAAGCTGCAGACCGGAACTCTGGGCCTTACACACGTTTTGACTAAAACTGCACACTGAAAAAGCACAGGGCTCCTTCCTTCTTCACTGCCAAAGCTCAACTGAACCTCCAACCGACAAAACCGGCACTTCCTTTGAGTTCCTCCCAGTTCTTGACTGGATTGGCTGTCACCACAATAGACTGCTGCTGTTGGTCCAAAAGGCACTGAAGTCTAAACTACATCTCCCAGAGTCACTGCCCATACAATCCTCTTGTGGCTGGCTCAGATTATGAGTCCAAGTTCTGATTCGTCAAGGCACCATTTTAGAGCTAGCTTACCCCACACTGATTGGTCCAGTTCAGCAGTTCAAAACTAGAATGGGGAACTAGCAGACACAGTTCTGACTGCAAAGAAAGCAGGTTAGACAAACTGTAATTTCATTATTACTCTAAATAATTTCTGGCAAACAGTTACATCTTTCAGATAGGTTCCCTTTGCACTCCTAGTGACTGCAAAAATGAAGTGAATTGGCAGCAGCTTGAGTGGTACTCAATCAAAGAAACACACAGTCCCCCATACAAACTAATTATGTCTGCAAGCAGACAGCTCTTAAAGAGACAGTACCAGAGGCTCTAAAAACACTCACTGATAAATGGCTTAAAGGCCAAACACCATTCAGGCTTGGAGCATTCAAGCAAGCTCCTGGAAGTCTTTTGGGAACCCCCATTTTCAGGGGGGTTACATCTATATAAGCAGTTTCATCTTAGTGGAAGAGAAAGGGGGACCAGGTAGAGAACCTGAGTAAGGCCAGGAGGGGGTGGGGTGGATATCAGTGCATGATATCGGAGGTGGTCCAACTGAGGGAGAGGGGTATTAAAGGGGAAGAGTGAGAGTGAGAGATGGGATGTGGGAGACGTGAGGGTTTACAGCTGGAAAAGAGTAGTCAGAGGGCAGCAGGAGGGGACCTGCCCACAGGAATAATGGGTTGGTAAGAGGCAAAACTAAATTCCAAAGTATGATATAGGCACTTCACCCATTCACCAAGGTGTTGTTTAGGAGTATGTGGGGAGTCAAGTAGATAAAGAGCAGGAGTTAGATGCCAAGTCGCTTTCCTACATACACATGTTCTGGTTTTGGCAAGGTGTTGTTTTATTTTGAGTTTGAAGGTAGGGAAGTTTCCAGTGTTATGCAATTCAACCGGGACCTCATTGAACCAATAAAGGGACTGATAAGTGAATGAATGTTGACTGAGAGTGGTTCTTCTGAACAGGACACTGTTTGGACACTGAGCTTTGCCCCTAGTTTAATAATTAGAATGAGTCACTTGGAAGATATCTACAGTGCAAAGGGGTACTTGGCCTAGCAGGGCTTTTTTTTCCAAGGAGGCACATCTGATTCTTTACCCTATTATTCAGGTTTAACCATTCAGTTTGTTAAAAATAGAAACATAGAATTTGACAGCAGATAAGGACCGCTTGACCCACCCAGTCTGCCCATTTCCCTACCTAATGGATAAGCTGCAGATCCTAGTTAACCAGCAGCCTACTTCTTCCTACTCCCACCCCCTAGAATTGCCTTATGACTGTCCCATGCATGCTTGAATTCGACCACTATTTTTGACTCCACAACCTCCTCCGGAAGGCCGTTCCATGCATCCACAACCCTCTCTGTGAAAAAATACTTCCCTAAATTACCTCTGAGCCGCCCTCCTCTATCTTCAAATTGTGCCCCTTGTTCTTGCACACCTCTTTTTTGAAAGATGCTACCCTCTTGACTTTGTTGATTCCCTTGAGGTACTTGAAAGTTTCTATCATGTCCCCTCCCTCCTTTCCTTGAGGCTATACATATTAAGCTCCTTAAGTCTCTCTTCATATGTCTTCCGGTGCAGACCCTGCACCATTTTAGTTGCCCTCCCTGGACAGCTTCTATCCTGTCTATGTCTTTGCGGAGATTGGGTCTCCAGAACTGCACACAGTACTCCAGATGGGGTCTCACCAGCTGTCTGTACAGAGGGATAATAACTTCCTGTTTTCTACTGGTGATGCCTCTCCCTATGCATCCCAGTATCCTCCCAGCCCTCCTTGCTGCCCTCTCACATTGCTTGCCCACCTTTAGGTCATCTGATATGACTACCCCAGGTCCCTTTCCATTTTTGTTGTTGTTAGTATCTCACCCCCCATTGTGTACTCTTCCACTGGGTTTTTGTTTCCCAGGTGCATTACCTTGCACTTCTTAGCATTGAATCTAAGCTGCCATACATTTGACCATTCCGCTGACCTTGCCAAGTCCCTTCTCATCCTTTCCACCCCACCTTGTGCATCAACTCTGTTGCAGATCTTTGTGTCTTCTGCAGAGAGACATACTTTTCCTTCCAGTTCCTCTGCAATGTCGCTTATAAAGACATTGAAGAGGACCAGTCCTAATACTGAACTCTGCAGTTCCCCACTAGTAACCCCCTTTCTTCAGAGTGGACTCCATTTACTGTTACTCTCTGTGTCCTATTCTCCAGCCAATTCTTTACCCAGGCTATCATCTTGGGACCCACTCCCAGGCTGGCTAACTTGTATATTAATCTTTGTGTGGGACTGTGTCAAATGCCTTGCTAAAGTCTAGGTAGGCCATGTCCACAGCCCTCCTGATCTACTACTTTGGTCACCCAGTCAAAGAAATCTATCAGATTTGTCTGGTATGACCTTCCCGCTGTGAATCCATGCTGCCTTGGGTCATGTGCCCCTCTGGCCTCTAGATACTCGACAATTCTTTCCTTCAGAAATGATTCCATAATTTTCCCTACCACTGAGGTTAAACTAACAGGTCTGTAGTTTCCTGCTTCTGCCTTGCTCCCACTTTTGTGAAGGGGAATCACATCTGCCCTCCTCCAGTCCTCAGGTACCACCCAATCCTTCCATGATTTGTTAAAGAGGGTAGTCAGTGGTGTCACTAGTTCTACATAGAAACATAGAAACATAGAAGTTGACGGCAGATAAGGACCGCAAGGCCCATCCAGTCTGCCCATTTCTTTTTCTACCTTATAAATGTGCCATCGGCCTTTGCTCTGTCAGTGACCTATCTATTCATAGTCATTTGTATTGCTCCCTTATGCCTATCCCATGCCTGTTTGAAGCCCTGCACTGTATTCATAGCCACCACTTCTTGTGGTAAGCCATTCCATGCATCTACCACCCTTTGTGTGAAAAAGAATTTCCTCACATTCCCCCTTAATCGGCCTCCCTCTAATCTCATGCTGTGTCCTCTTGTCCTGCTATTTTTCTTATATTTAAACATGTTAGACTCTTTCACCTTGTTTATGCCCTTAAGGTGTTTAAATGTCTCGATCATATCACCTCTCTCCCTCCTTTGCTCAAGGGTATACATATTGAGCTCCGTTAATCTGGCCTCATATGTCTTCTGATGCAGTCCCTGCACCATTTTGGTTGCCCTTCTCTGGACTGCCTCAATTTGGTTAATGTCCTTGTGAAGGTGTGGCCTCCAATACTGCACGCAGTACTCCAGATGGGGCCTAACCAATGTCTTGTACAGAGGGATTATTACCTCCCTCTTACGACTTGTGATACCCCTACTAATACACCCTAACACCCCCCTAGCCTTACCTACTGCTTTAGAGGTCTGCTTGGATGATTTTAGGTCATCAGTGATGATGATGCCCAAGTCTCTTTCTTCCTTTGTGACTGCTAGCAACTCCCTCCAGCCTATAAGTGGCTTCAGGGTTTCTCTTCCCTATGTGCATGATTTTGCACTTCTTTGCATTAAATCCCAGTTGCCACTCTTCTGACCATTTTGCTAGTTTATCCAGATCTCTTCTCATTCTGCCCACCCCATCTGGATCATCTACTCTGTTGCAGATCTTGGTGTCATCTGCAAACAGACAAGCCTTACCCTCTAGTCCATCTCGGGTCACTAATGAAGATGTTGAATAGGACTGGCCTCAGGACTGATCCTGAGGTACCCACTTGTGACTTGCATCTCTTCTGGCTGTATACCATTTACCACCACTCTCTGTTTTCTGCCAGTCAACCAGTTTGCCACCCAGTTGACCAACTTCTGACCCCCGAGTCTACCTAGCTTATTTATCAATCTTCTATGTGGAACAGTGTCAAAGCTTTGCTGAAGTCAAGGTAGGCGACATCAACTGCTCCCCTGGTCCACCACTCTGGTTACCCAGTCAAAGAAATCTATGAGATTAGTTTGACAGGCCCTTCCTTTGTAAACCCATGCTGTCTTGGATCCTGTGCCCCTATGGATTCCAGGTGTTGCACTATCCTTTCCTTAAGGAGTGCCTCCATAATCTTGCCCACTACTGAGGTAAGACTGACTGGTCTGTAGTTCCCCGCCTCCTCCCTGCTACCACTCTTGTGGAGCGGGATCACATGAGCCCTTCTCCAGTCTTCTGGGACCTCTCCTGTGCTCAGAGACTCACTAAACAATTCTGCTAATGGCTCTGCTAGTTCCTCCTTCCTACCCTTAGTTCTTTTAGAATTCTGGGATGAATCCCATCAGGCCCCATTGCTTTGTCCACCTTCAGTTTAAGAGTTCTTTCAGAACCTTTTCTTCTGTAAATGGGCTGGTATCAACTTCTGTATCCAGAGTGTTTCTACTGTTTGTTTTAGGTACCTCCCTCTTCCTTTGTAAATACTGAGCAAAAATACTAGTTTAGTATCTCTGCCTTTTCACAGTTATCCTCTGCCCACCCTCCCTCCCCTTTGTTAAAAGCCTCACTATCCCTCCCTTGGTCTTCCTTTGCTCCCTGATGTACCTATAAAAGGTTTTATCCCCCTTCTTAACTGAATTGGCTATCTTTTCCTCGTTTTACGCCTTTGCTGTTCTGACTGCCTTCCCGGTTTCCTTTTGCTTTAACTGATACAGTACTCTGTCCTGCTCCTTCTGTGATTCCTTGTACTTCCTGAATGCTTTCTTTTTCTCTTGAACCTTCACTGCCACTTCCTTTGAGCACCATAGTGGTTTCTTACATCGTTTCATTTTATTTATTTGCTTCACACAAGGCTTGTTACCTCTGTGATGGCAGTTTTATTATTCCCATGTTCTTCCACCTCCTTCCTGCCCATTTGCTGGTGCATTCCTTAGGCACTCACCCATTTTGGCAAAATCAGCCCTCCTAATGTCCAGTACTTTTGCCTTTGTATGGCTTGACTCTGTTGCTCTGTTTATTGTGAACCATACTGTTCGATTGTCGCTAGTTCCCAGATGGCTACCCACTTCTACATCTGTGATCCTCTCTTTATCTCCATTTGAGAGAACCAGGTCTAAGATTGCTCCCTCTCAAGTGGGCTTCAATACTAGTTGTCTAAGGCATGCCCCCTGTAGGAAATCTAGAATAACCCCACTCTTCAAAGTGGCTAGCTGCAACTGCACTCCAGTTAACATCTGGCATATTCAGATCACCCATCAGCAATATCTCCCCTTTTTCTGCCATTCTAAGTATACTTTCTATCATTTCCTTGTTCATTTCCGCCCCCTGAAAAGGGGGTCTGATCTAACCCTGTCGGATTGTGGTGCCATTGCCGGTCTCCAAATTTACCCACAGTGCTTCTTCTCCTCCTGTTTTCCTTTTGTTCTGTTGATTTGATTCCTTCCCTTATGTAAAGAGCTACTCCTCCTCCTCTTTTACCCTCCCTGTCCCTCCTGTAGATAGTGTATCCTGGTATATTTACGTCCCAGTCATGGTTTTGTGTGTACCATGTTTCTGTGACTGCCATGATATCCAGATGTTCCTCCTCCATCAAGGCCACTAATTCAGGAAGCTTGTTACTCAGACTACGGGCATTGGTACTCATTGCTCTCCATTTTTTGATGGCTTTACCTTCTGTTGCAGCATCCCCCACTGACCTTTCTACCTCGGTCTTTTCATCATTTAGTACCCTGTTTTGTAGGGAGGCTGGGATTTTCCTGCTGCTTATCAGTGCCTTCCCCCCCTTGACTAGTTTAAATGCTTGCCAATGAAGCATATAAACTGATTGCTCAAAAGACTTGTTCTCTTCCTGGACAGATGCAGACCATCCTGCCAGTATAGGCTGGTGTCCCTCCAGGTGGAACCCCAGTCCCCAGTGAAGCCAAGCCCCTGTTCTCCACACTGTTTTTTCAACCATTCATTAAACTATATGGTGCAAAGTACCCTCGTCTCACTCATGCCATTGACAGGCAGCACCTCTGAGAAGAATACTGTGTGTGCTACTTGTCTTAGGCCCCTTCCTAATTCTACAAAGTCCTTCTGCACTGCTCTATTCTAATGTTGAGTCAAGTCATTTGTCCCTAGGTGGACAATGACGTCCAGCTCAGACTCCCGTGCAGTTGTTTTCGTGATCCTGAGGATGCGCGTCCTGTCCCTCCAAGCCATGGCACCAGGCAGGCACATTAATTCAGTTTTCCCTGCTCCCCCCATTTCTATCCCCCTAATAATTGAGTCCCCCACTAGGAGCTGCTTCCTTTTCTTGTGGTGTCCTCTGCCTCCTTCCTGTGGGCCTCCCATGAGACAGTTGTCCTCAGCCTCCTTAGTGTCCTCTGCGGGTGCATCCATGGGGGAGCTTTGCACCCCCAGAATGGTGTATGGATTGTGGAGTGGAACAACTGACTGGGTGTGCCTCTGTTCCACCATCCTCACCCTCTCTGAGCCCACTGTGGTCCAACTGCTGTGCTTTCTTCGCAACCTCTGAGGTAGTGGTGGTGGCTCTGGTGCTCCCTGGATGCGGGAGGTTCCATTCCTACCATCCAGTGTGGCCCCTGGGGGAAGGTTCCCTTAGTACTGTCCAATGTGGCCTGAAGATGGGCAACTTCCTCCCTCAGGGTAGAGAGTTGTCTGCAAATAGGGCAGCATCTCAGCCTCCAGAAAGACTCCCGGAAGACTGCTGCCCCACAGCCATTACATTGCATTACTCCTCACATGTTTATCTACTTTTTTTTTGTGTGTGTGTGTTTGTGTGTGTGTGATTGGTTTGTTATATAGAAAGATATATATTATACAATGTGTATGCTTATATTGTCAGTGCAGTGTGCTAGAGAGGATATGACAGTGATATGCACCTTGCGCTCTTGAGGAAATTATGTCAGAACCCCAGGTATAAAGGAACTATTTCCAGGGGTGGGTGGGGTGAGGGTGGGAAGGGGTTGGGTCTAAACTGTGCCCTCACAAAACAATCAGCTAAGAGCTCTGACCCACCACTGAAATGAGTGCCTAGTGGGAGGAACTGAACTGGAGATATCTGCTTCCAGGTAAAGCACTGCTTTCACATCACACACTATAAATAGAAAACCATCTCATGAGTGCAAAGAAAGGACAAACACTTCAGTAATAAAGGACTACTTTCAAACATCAATAACATTTTCTGCCTGCTATTTTTAGCATTACTAACTCTTTCAAGTGCACTGCACATCACAAAGCTTGCTGTGAAGTTGCAGATCATACAAAATCCATCATGAAAGAAGGCACAGCAGCTGAACTGCATACCACTTAGCCCACTAAAGGCAGTGCCAATAAAATAAATAAAGCACTTCACACAGTACACTGCATTCAGTTTAACAAATGTTTTCGCATAGCCCAATAAAAAATACAAAATTAGAATACAAAATAAAATGATAACATTACTTAGATATAAATCATTCACTACACAGCCAGTGGTATTGTGCCATATTTATTGCGCAATCAACACAGGATAATGAGTATATAGATTGAAACACAGTACATTCCATTATAAACCTCACAAAACACCGAGCTGGGATCTCATATTCTAATAGGTCTACTAGCGGGTCCTTATCTGCCGGTGAATGTATTTATTTGTAAATTTTGACCAGGAAAGTCTCAATAAGCTGGGATAACATGTTTCCAGGTGAGTCCTCCTGGCGAGTAAGTTACATGGATCTGTTTTTGTTTGTTTTTATTGATGGGGAATGTTGCCCATGACACAGGGGAACACCTCTATTTTTTTATCAATGAATGCCATGAGTTCTTTTACTTCCAATGGAACAGTGACCAGAGAGGACTTCTGCTTTGTGTCTCATCCGAAGGACAGTTCCTCAACAGTGCAGCACCCTCTTGTACTGCACTTCAGTATCAGTTGTGGGTATCACCCCAAGTATCTGGTGTGGGGCTAGAACCCTGGACCTTTTAATCTTCCAGTCCTAGAGGTGAGCCTGCTCCTATTAAACCACTGACACTGGAAACAGAAATGCATAAATATAAAAATATAAAGAACTGATGGGTGATCTTCCCATGCACAGCTTAACAATTTTTTAAATTAAAATAAGGCTTTTTTAGATTTATTGTAAATTAAAAACCCCAAGGGATGGCTTATAGTAGCAATAAGGGAGCTGATAGGGAGCACAAAATGGTGCACTGCAGGACACAAAAGTAAAGTTGCTGGTGTAGCAATAAAGACTTGGAAATACTTTAAAGAATTAAAACAAAACAGAGCAAAACCAGTGAGAACACCATGCTCACTTGGGGTGGGGTGTTGCATTCTTACCTTTTTTTTATTTAATTTAATTTAATCAGTATTTCAGAAAGACTTTTGAGCATGAGCTCTTTTACAAAGGTTCCATGTCAGGAAGGACAATAAGACAATACACATATTCAGTGGTTACAGAGGCCTGATCATTAGGCATTAAAGAGCGATTACATGAGAATTAGACAAATAGGAAAAAAACAAAGCAGTTGTAATAGAATACTAAGCTATTTCTAATTGGTTGCCTTAGGTGGCACACCCCTTGAAACCTCCAAATCTGTCGATTGACTATGGCAGAGTAACTGCATAGGGTTTAACGTTCTCCCAGATGGTGAGAGGCTGGGTGACAGTGAAATAAGAGGGATTGGGTTTGAACCTACCGTAAAGAGTGAGAGGTCAAGTAGGGTGTGTGCGGGGAGGGTTAGGGAGGGGTAATCCCAAGAGCATTTAACTGATAGCTTACTTAAGCCCTTGGCTAGGCTGGGGGTAGGCCTGTCTATCAAGTGGGACCTGAGAAGCAGATGCATTTTGAGCTAGACATTAGGTGCTGTTTGAGGCCTGCTTTGAATTAAAACAGGCTGCTGTTTGTAATTTCATCAGGAGTTCATTTATCCAGAGGGGTGCCCAATAACAGAAAGTTCTCTGCCCTATTGAGGTTTGGCAGAATGGTATGGACAGTGCTCCATTCTTCCTCCCTCTGGTGATGTGTGATGAGAGAGAAGCCTCAAGCATGTTTCCTATACAGGGTGCAGGTTTTACGAGGAGCGTCTTCTTTCCCAGGAGGCAAGTTTGGTATTTGATCCTGTCTTTTAGGTTAAGCCAGTTTGTACGCTCATACAGGGTGCAAGTATGAGTGTAGTGATCTGTGCACAGGGTGAGGCAGCATGCCTTACTGAGTGCAATTTGGACCCTTTTGAGCACTGTGTCAGTAGCATCTCCATAGACCACCAGCCCGTAGTCTATCGTGGAGAGTATGGAGCTGGAGACTGAGATTCAGAGTGCTTCCGAGGTGAGGGATTTCTTATGCCTATAGAGGACACCGATCTTTGTGTTTACCACTCTGACAAGGGAGTCTGCGTGGTGTGTGTAAGTGAGAGAGTCATCAATGGTGACTCCAAGGTACTTGAACAAGTGCACCTGCTTAATCTGCTCACCAGCCTTATTGGTGATTATGAGGGGAGCATGCTTGCATTTGTTGTAGGGGCTGGATTGTAGTATGGCCTTGGTTTTCTTGTAATTTAGTAGCAGATTTTGCCTACTGAACCAGTCCTCGAGCTTATTGAAAGAGTTCTGTAGTTCTGTTTGTAGGGCAACCTGAGAGATGCTGCTGCTCAGCAGCATGGCATCATCCACATACAGGATACATTTTGTGTCACAGGCTGTGGGTAGGTCTTTTACAAAGAGGCTGAAAAGCAGGGGCCCTAGAATTGATCCTTGAGGGACTCCTATGAGTACATCTCTGGAGCTGGATAATGTCTGCCCAATTTTGACTTGCTGGCTCCTGTATGTTAGGTAGTCATTGAACCAATCAAGGGCGTTAGGTGCCACACCCAATCTTTGGAGCTGGAGTACTAGTAGAAGGTAGTTGACGGTGTCGAAGGCTTTGGTGAGGTCAGTGAAGATGGACCTCACCAGTCTGTCTTCATCCAGTGCCTCTTGCGCATAGTCAGTGTATTCCAGCAGTGCCGTGGTGGTACTGTGTTTTTGCCTGAAACCATGTTGGTTTGGGCAGAGCAGATTGTACTTACTGAGGTATTCTGTGAGTTGACTTGCCATAATTTTTTCCAAAGCTTTGGATAGTGGGGAAAGGATAGATATTGGCCTGTAGTTTGACACCAGCACCTTGTCACCATTCTTATGCACTGGAGTTACCAGGGCTTGCTTCTATACCTCTGGAAATTGAGCTAGAGCCAAGGATTTATTAAATAGCATTGTTATGGGCATGATAAGAACAACAAGGGTGAGAGATAGTAACTTCATGTCTAGCCCGTCACTCCTCAATCTGGTTTTGCCTAGGACTTTCCTGACCATCGTTAGGGCCTCCTTCACCATCATCTTCTTAAAGTAGAAGGCTGGGTGTTTAGTTATGGGCAGGTTGGCACAACCTTGGTCCTTTGCAGGCAGAAGGTAGTCTGAAGACAGCACTGAGGACAGGTCTGTAAAGGCCTGATTAAAGGCATCAGCAATGGCTAGTGGATCTGAGGAGGATGAGTTATTAATGTTGAGCATCTTAGGGTGCTGCTTTTGATTTTTACCAAGGGTGTTCTTGATGTTGTCTCAAAACCTCTTTCTATCTCCCCATGCTTTGTTAAGCTGGGTCTTATGGAAATTGTCTTTTGCGAGCC
Source organism: Neoceratodus forsteri (assembly GCA_016271365.2). Classification (NCBI taxonomy): domain Eukaryota; kingdom Metazoa; phylum Chordata; order Ceratodontiformes; family Ceratodontidae; genus Neoceratodus; species Neoceratodus forsteri. The sequence continues at coordinate 413,331,108 of CM057455.1, read as the reverse complement.
TGATAAGTTTGGTGCACCGATTTCGTGCCATTTTGTAGCACTGTAGGTCATGCTTGCTACTTGGGTTTAAGGCTTTTTCTCAGAGGCAGTCCCTCTCCTTTAGGAGGGAGAGGAGCTTGCCATCAATCCAGCCATTTACCTCCCCCCTAAATTTTCCGTTTTATGCTTGGTGCATAGATATCACAGATGGAATTGAAGCCCTTGGTGAAAAAACTAAGGACCTGGTCCAGCGTATGTGCCTTGTTGATGGGGTACCAGTTGTAGTCAGACAGGGCCAATTTGAGGGATCTGAGTTTGCTTTTCCACAGAACCCTGCTCTCAATGTGGTGGGGTGGGCTTTTGGCAAGTTTAGTGGTCCATATAAAGGAGATTGGGGAGTGGTCACTCAGCACATCCGGGAGAACCCTGAGTTCACAGAATTGAGTCGGTGAGCTAGCTAAGACCCAGTCAATATGGATGCTGGTACCAGTCTTGTAGTTCTGCTTGGTGGGGTTAATTATGAGTTATGTGAGATTGTGGGAGGAGATTAGATCTCTGGAGGGTGTCGCCTCCTTACATAACCAGTTAATATTAAAGTCACCAGTCAAGATGAGTTCTGAGCCCTTTTTGAGTGCGCTAATTTCTTCCATAACAAGAGGAAGGCCTTTCTTGGCTTTTTTGGGGGGCAGGTAGGTTGTGACGATGGTAATGGTCTTGCCTTTTAAGCCAACTTATATTTTTACCATTAGTAGCTCATAATCCTCCACAACTTTGGAGATGGGGAGGACGGAGCAACTCAGTGAGTTTCTGGCATATAAGAGGCAGCCACTGCCTTTCCTGCCTATTCTATCAAGTCAAAATGCTTGGAATCCTTCGATGGCTACCTCACCATCTTTGATCCTACCCGACAGCCAGGTTTCAGTTAGGCAGCGTATGTCAGGGGCATGGATGGTCATCCAAGCCAGGAGCTGGTCGAATTTGGCAGTTAGGCTGCAGATGTTTAGTGATGCTATCTTTAGGCACTTATCATGCACATTTTTTTTTGCTGCACCAGAATCTTAATTTTTTGTACTGCAGTGTGCTGATTCTATGCTCTATTTAGGTTCCCATGTTACCGTGGTGACATTTCCTGTCAAGTACTCATGGCGGTTGTACCAGTCAGCCCCAGGTAGGTTAATACTCATGGTACACCCTCACAGGGCATTATTTCACTGGTAGGGCCATTGTCAACTGTACCAAGTATGCACCTCCTCTTGGACTACATCTATACCAAGTGTCAGACAAATTCAACAAATTTGACTGAGTTATGCCTAAAAATCCCAAAGGAGTAGCTGGTAGAAGTCATTTTGAACCAACGTCACCTTTGTGTACCCCAGTATCAATGGTGAATTTCCTATTAAACAGAAAAACTTTGCAAAATGATCTGCAGAGCCAAATTTGGCAACATGAAAAGTTTAAATGCTTTATTAGCAAGAATTTAAACTAGCCATGGGGGGGGGGTGGAGGGTGGAAAGGAGATAGAATTGTCCCCCAACCCGCAAGATCATATAATCATTAATGGGAGCCCAGAGAGATAAGAAACAAGTAAATAAAGGAACAAATATGTTGTCATGAAGCTGGAAGGAAAAATCACGACTAGAAAGGATAGTGGGCAAAGTAAGGAGGGACAAAAGGGAATAGGAAGGGGGGACACAACCTGGAGAGCCACGTGTAGAAATGCTTGAAGTCTGAACAACAGGATTAGTGACCTAGAGGCTACCATGGCAGAAGCATACCTGGACATAGTGGCCATCACGGAGACCTGATGCAGTAACAACCAAGACTGGGAAGTGGCCATGCCAGGTTACAATATGTTCAGGATGGACAGGGTGGGCAGGAAAGGGGAGTGGCTACCCACAGAAACCTAGGGTGAACAGGGAATAGAAGAGATACTGTGAGTAACACTGGAAAGGAGGAAAGGGACAGCTATCTGCACAAGGGTGGTCTATAGACCTCCAACACAGGAGGAAGAGGTAAATGAGGATATGATACTAGCAATCCAAAGAATTGTACAGAGGGAGGGAGGTGTTGCTGGTAGGGGACTCCAACCCTCCAGATGTGGACTGGAGTCTCCAAGTGGCAGCAATGAGCAGGAACATCTTAGATACCCTGCAGGAGGCATTCCTCAAGCAACTTGTCATGGAGCCAACTCGGGAGGGGGCAGTACTAGACCTGGTGCTTACAAATAGGGATAATGTGATGGGAGTTTCAATGGGGGAACACCTAAGCAACAGTGCTCATCCTTCAGTGTGGTTTGACATAATTGCTGGGCATGAAACAAACCACACATTAGCAAAAATCCTGAACTTCAGAAGGGCGGATTACAGGAAAATGGGAGATTACCTGAGGAGCCCCCTAGCAGGGGTAGGGAATATCGGGACAGTGAAGGAGCAGTGGAAAACTATCAAAGAGGGAACTGAGGAAGCAGCGCATCTCTGCATCAAACAAGTAAGCAAGGAAAAGAGGAAAATGAGACCACTGTGCTTCTGTAAGGAAGTGGCAGAAAAGTTAAGAGCAAAGATGATGGCATTTAAGAAATACAGATGGACACAGGAGAAGGGAGACAGAGTGAGTTACCAAGAAAAAAAATCAATCAGTTAATCAGTATTTATTTATAAAAGTGCAATTCCAATTGATCAAAGCATTGTACAATAAAATACAACACATCATAAATAAAGGAAAGCAGGGAAGGCAGTTAGGAGTGTGAAGTCACAAATGGAGGAAAGCATTGTAAATTCAATAAAAACGGGGATAAAACTCTTTTCAGGTACATAAGTGAAAAAAGGAATTCAAGGGGAGGGATAATAAGGCCGAAAATTAAGGAGGGTGTTTGTGTGGAGGAAGACCACCATGAGGCAGACATATTGAACAATTACTTTTGTTTAGTATTCACAGACGAGGGGGCAGGTCATGGGCCAACAATAAAGGACAAAGACACAAAAGGGTGGGAGGCGGACACAAGTCCTTTTCTCAAGAAAGGGTCCTTATGGAACTGACAGCAATAAAAGTTGATAAGACCTCAGAATGGGCCCAGAAACTGCTTTATTGCTTGAAACTGGAGCACATGCAATACAAGGTGATGGGTAAAGAAGACAAGTTCTTGGCATTATGGGGTCTGCTGGAAGAAGCCATCGAATGCCCATGGTTCCCATCCTTTTAGGGAATAAATTATCAAGGACTGACCCATGTAAAACTAATAGTCTGCATGGGTGGGATACATGGGGGGGGAGAAGAGTAATACGTGCACTGGGATATATGCATCAATATACTGTATATAACTTGGAAAGGAGACTCCACTAAACCTTATCAGCAATCTGGAAATGAGTGGGAAATAAACATGAAATGTATTGTTATGGAACCTGTTTGTATTTGCTCTCTCAATAACATATTTAATGGTGTGTTTTCGGAAATGTTACATGTATGTACTTTCTGGCATGTACATAAATGCAAAGATCAAATGTGTTGAACTCTCAAAATAAAGTTTGGAAAAAAAAAGTTGATAAGGCAATGGGACCAAATGGAATGCACCCCTGGATACTGTGGGAACTGTGTTGGCTGCAGCACTGACAGCCATGTTTAGCCTCTCATTGGAAACAGGGGCAGTAACAGAAGACTGGAGGAAGGCTGATGTGGTTCTGCTATACAAAAGCAGAAACAAAGAGGAGGCAGGAAACTACATGCCAGTCAGACTGACTTCAGTGTTATAGTGGAATACCTGGCAACTAGTGGTCTGCAAGACCTGAGACAGCATGGTTTCATGGAGGGAAAGTCATGCCAGACAAACCTCATAGAGTTCTTCAACTGGGTAACCAGGAAAGTGGATTGGGGGGACCGGTGGATGTGGCATACCTAGAATTTAGCAAGGCCTTTGACATAGTTCCATATAGAAGACTGATATAAAAACTGGGGAATTTAGGAGTAGATTCTAAAGTAGTGAGATGGGTAGAGAATTGGCTGGAAAATATGACCCCTAGGGTGGTAGTAAATGGCACACTCTCTGGAGTGGGCAGAGTAACAAGTAGGGTACCCCAGGGATCAGTGCTAGGCCCAGTGCTCTTCAGTGTCTTTATTAGTGACATTGCAGAGGGTCTGGAAGGGAATGTATACCTGTTTGCAGATGACACAAACCTCTGCAACAAGGTGGACACTTGGGGGGGTAGATAGAATGAGGAAAGACCTAAAAAGGCTAGATGACTGGTGTAAAATAATGCACATGGGGCATAGAAACACGGGAGCAATTTACCATCTGGGAGGGGAGAAAATATCAGGCTCAAAACAGCAAAGGGGCCTGGGGTAGTCATCTCTGATGACTTGAAGATGTCAAAGCAATGTGACAAGCCAGCAAGGAAGGCTAGCAGGATGTTGGGATGTATTGGTAGGGGACTCACCAGCAGAAGGAAGTAGGTATGATCCCACTGTATGGATCATTGGTGAGGTCTCACCTTAAGTACTGTTTCCAGTTCGGGAGACACCATTTTCAAAAGGACATACACAGGGTAGAAGTGGTACAGAGGAGGATAATAAAAATGGTGAGGGGCCTCCATCATAAAGCCTATGAGGAAAGGCTGAGGGGGTTAAATGTGTACTCCCTGAAGGACAAGAGGAAAAGGGGAAGGGGCATGATAACTGAAACTTTCAAATACCTGACAAGGAAAAACAAAGTACTGGAGGGTGCCATCTTCCAAAGAAAAAAGATGCTCAAGGACAAAGGGAGCACAATATGAAGATGGGGAGGCAGAGGTAACGTGAGGAAGGCCTTTTTCATGGAAAGGGTGGTGGACAAATGGAACAGCCTGCCAGCAGATGTGGTGCAGCAGAAACTGTTACAAGATTCAAGAACCCATGAGAAAGACACAAAGGGGTCTTGAAAAGTTAAAGGTGGGAGGCACAGGTTGATTTGGGCTGCTGATTTGTTGAAGGAAGTGTAACAGGACAGATGCCATCAATTTCTGTGTTTATGTGTTTATGTTTCTGTGTTTAGCCTGCATATTAAAGCTTTGCAACATCTCTACTGTAAGAAGATGCAGATGATATCACCAGAATATGAATGCCAAACTTTATTTCACTGTGTTCTTGTTAAATGTTGTTCTTTTTGTTTTAGTTTCAGGAGTCAACATTTTTCAGATTTTTGGAAGTGAGAGGTCTTCGACTCAACTGGTGGCAGAGAACTAAGTATATTCTAATAAGTGAGTGACAGTAACTATGAATAACATTATATGATGGATGTGGTTATAAGTTATTGTACATCAGGTTAAATCAATTACCTTATGTAGGTGGTGTGAGATAAATCTGAGTATAACCATTAATTTAATCTCCTTGTTACAAGAGTGGCTGTGACCTGAAATATTTTTGTTCCCAAAGATTTTATCCCATCAGAACTCAAAGCAATGAAATGCTACCTACACATATATTAGCACAACCTCTGGTAGTCTGTTCCAAAACACCCCTACCTTCTGAATGAAAAAGTCTCCACAATCTTTTTGAGCACATCTCCCTTCAACAGTAAAGAGTGATGTTTTGTTCTAGACCCTGCAGACCTGGTAAACACTATTTTGCTAATTCACTTGTTACAAGGTTTTACTGATCTCACACAGCTGTTTGCTTGTTGAGATGAAATAATATTTCTTGTATTTTTTATTGAATTAACCTATTTTTTAATTTCATTATTGCACAATGTGCAGTCACAAACGCATACATATTTAGTTTTGCATTTGTATGACATATTTTAGTATATTCTGGCAGCTGGCGCATTGGTATCTCAAAAATAATCATAAGATGTAGGAGACGTCTATGTTTAACATTACGATTTGTTCATGTGTACAACAAGGAAAAAGATCCCTGTACAGTACTATGGGGTACCTATTGTGTATCTTGCATGCAGTGCATATTTTTATTTGAGAGGAAAGCGATGTATTGTACTGCTTATATTTTTATCATATTATACCATGCCATCGCTATGACAGTACAGTACCGTACTGTACAACAGCTGCTTACTATCCTTTCTTTTTTAGACAGAAAATGAAATATAATTTACGACTGATTGCATGAGGTGACTTATTATTTTTGGTTGAATATGTGAGGGAAGGAATTTTCAGTTTCTGGAAACTGATAAGAAACTCATTTAAGCAGTTATTATATTAAAAGCAAAATTAGCATCTGAACACTTGGGAAAGGTTGGAGCAAGAGAGACACATCAGTGGCAGTATGGAAGAGTTTCCAACTGTTGGCAATGTTATACAAAATCAGTAGCTGAGCGCCTTGTAGGGTGATGTGAGGCGAGAGACAGATGCAGCACCAGTGACAGTAGTGATGATGGGCACGGGCTCCCAACTGCCAGTCATGCGAGTGTAGCAGTGGAAGCTCCATAGCCCTGATAAGGCTAATCCACATACCACTGGTGGTTCTGTGCATATGAGAGATAGTAATACATGCATTGGTCTTATTAAAGACAATCTGGATATTTTTCAAATTGTTGTGCTAATCCCTAGCCCAAAAAACACCGACCCGAATTTTACAAAATTGACAGATGAAGAGATCCTATGCCAGATATCATGTTTTCACCCTTGTGTGAAATTCCATCAAGGAATAGCCAAGATATATACGTGTATGGTTGAAAATTGTGATTTAACATTTAACTGCTCACCCAACCCTAACTATAGTGGAACTACTGCACTACTGTTATAATATCTTGGCAGCAGTGGCCCACTATAATAATTGCACACTGACAACAGAAAAGTAAGTATAATTTTATTCAGGTTTGGGCAAAGTACCAGCTTTGCCAGAACTGCGCTTAACTTTTGTGAAGGGTGAAATTTGCCTTTTCATGACTTCTTCACCCACAGCAATTTTCTTCACATGTGAAGTAGTAATAATGTATTTCTGGCCAAAACATCAATACACCTGTTTTACTTCTAATTTTTTTATTTCATTCGTGAAATGAGAAACCTGGTTTTGAGAGTGTTAAATGTTTCTCCTCCCTTGCCATACCAACCATGCAAAAAAAAAAAAAACATCTGGGCATTGTGCTGGGATATTTTTCATCAGGAACATGTGTTTGCACTTTCCTGACACATCTACAGTACGAGACTAGTATGTATGGTCAACATGTAAGCTCAAGGAAAATTAATCTTGGAAAAAGCTGATCGTAGCCATATTTGCTGACTTGAGCCACTAAATACAAAACAGTAATAAAAGCAATCTTAAAAATACCAGAAGACATTAAAAATATATGAATTAATCTCAGTAAGTCAGAAGTACATTACTGCTACATAATACAGATACGATACAATACAATTGTCTGCTGACTAAAATACTGCTGCTTTATTTTCTTTTCCGCACTAACTCTGGGCATAACCATTTACTCCTTTTTACATAGGCCAAAATACCTTCTTAGTCTGCCCCCCCCCATAAGACCCCCAAACACCTGTTTTTAGAGAAGCTCCTATTGTACTACTTGAATTAGAATCCCTCCTCCCTAGTCTACCCATCCCTCAAGATCCCCACCTACCACTTATTGATAGATGACCTCCTCCTAATTTAAAATCCACAATTTGATGGATGTGAGGTGTGGGCAGTAGTCCAATGCCAACTGCCCAATCAGTTTGTTTAGTCTTCTTAATACCACCAGTCCAACTCCCTTCAGTGGGTCTTGGGGAGTTGGGCTAGGGAGAGGGACCTGAGCTTAGGTTTTCATGTGTGTCTAGGTGATTCACAATTGATTACTGCGGCCAACAGCAGTGGCAAAAACACAGCGACCTTGTCTATTGTTATTACTGTAGATCCAATCCATAGCTTGACTGCCAAACCTGTACTTAAAATACAAAGGGCACCCCTGAACCCAATTTGGGGACCAATAAAAGAATACCAAGCTAGCCCAGTTCCCCCTTCCTAACCTGCAATGTATACACCTGTATCATTCACAGACAGAGAGGTGGTGGAACTATTGGCAACTTTAATAATGCTAGGCAAATTAAATAGTTAATGTGCCTAGCATAAGCATAATCAATGATGCTTCCAGCTTGCCACTTCCTCCTAGATGTGTTTGCTCAGTCAGTGGGACTGGTATGAACTATCATGAATGCTGTGAGTTAGGTGAGGGGTGCCACTTAGCTAGCCTGGCATTGAAATATTCACACACATCCCCAGTTGTGAATTGGGGTAAAGAAGGAAGGAAGGAAGGAAGGAAGGAAGGAAGGAAGGAAGGAAGGAAGGAAGGAAGGAAGGAAGGAGAGAGGGAGGCCTTGTTCCATTGCAGTTTTTTCCCCACACATCCATCTCCTTTCACATTTTCCCCCGGTTGTTTAAACTCCATATGCTAGTTTCTAGCACTTTGCCAGGAGCCATAAACATCTTTTTATTTTTACACTCTCCCTAGCCTGATTTGTAAGTCCTAAAAATATTTGCTTATACGCTGCCCCTCCAACCCCACTTGCATTTTTGGGGAGGCTGTAGTAGATCCCATCAGGCTAGCTGGATTGGAGCTACTTTTGCCAGCCTGAGAAATCGTAGATCGGGGGTAAGGAAGGGCAGGAGCTCTGGGGAGGATCTTATACTGCAGATTTTTGTGTGTTTTGGCCCCTCAAGATAAACACACATGTAAACCTAGGCTATTTATGTTTGCTTGCATGCATGTGCAAGAAACATAGTGTCATCATCCAAGTTTTTGTAGGTGTAGCACCCTGTCTTCCAGTTCAGTCAGTGTGTTTCCAGGCACAGCCACAGTTCACCAATGAATGCTGTAGCTGTCTATGACAGCAGTTGAAAATGCAGTGCCGTACAGTTGAAAGGGAAAGCTCTGTTTCAGTGAGCAGATATTGTTGATAGCATATTGCTGGCAATCCAGCTTGTATACATCTCTGCTTTCTTTTTCTTTCTTTTCTTTCTTTTTCTTCAATAGTGCCCAATCCCCTGTCTGCTCAATTAATCCCCCCCCAAAAGAAACAGACTTCCAGTTGCCACGCTGGGAGCCCACCCCAGCATGGCACATGTCTGTATGGCCGACAAGGGTGCCCAATCCTCCGTCGGCTCTACGCTCCCCCCAAAAATCCCACCCCAGCATGGCACAAGTTCTGCGTCATCGTCCTCGGCTCCACTGCTCCCCCAAAAATCTTCCAGCTGCCATGCTCGGGGCCCACCCCAGCATGGCACAAGTCCTGCATCATTGTTCTTGGCTCCACTGCCTCCCCAAAAATCTTCCAGCTTCCATTCTGGGAGCCCACCCCAGTGTGGCACAAGTTCCACGTCATCCTCCTAAAAAGAAAAGAAACACCTGAAAAGAAAAAAATGGTCCCTCGTTGATTGTCTTGCCCTCCAACCTGCACCCACCCTCTGTGCATCCACCTCCCCACACCCTCACCTCACCCCATACTTACCTCTGGAGTCCGGCGAGACAATCTTCTGCACTCTTCAAAGCTGACTGTGAACTGAAGAAATGCCGGTAAGCTGTATAATGGAATCAATAGGGTTTTTTTTTTTTTAACTTTGATGCATATCTTTGCCATTTATTTGAATTTTGGCACCAAAGTTTCAACATGGGGTTTTTGGAACCCCGCCTCATGAATTCTGGCACTGTCATGGCGTTAATCAGCCCCAAAAGGTGATTTTGTGGTTACTGCTCAGAACCACCTTTTGGAACCGATTTATGAAACAACAGTGTCACAGTTCATGAAGTAGGTCCCCAAAAACCCTATGTTGAAAATCTGGTGGAAATATTCCAAAAAATGACTGATTTACGAGTGTGCATTGCGCAGTTTCTACACACGCTCATAAGTCTGCACGTTTTTTATATTTTCACTCCAGATTTTTAACATTGCCATTTTACCACACCTTCTTATGAGCAGTACAGCTGTCATTTTTCACATCTCATCCACAATGTGTTTCCACACATGTAGTGCACAATGGCTCAGTCGGTGTGCGAAATCAATATTCAGGACAGATTAGCAAAATCACAGTGACACTGTTCATGAGAAGAGGTCTTAAAATGGCTATGTTAAAATTTGGTGACAAAAGTCCATAAAGTGACTGTGTTTTGAGCAAGCATTTTGTGGTTTCCACGCACCCTTGTAAGTTCATGAATTTGTAATATTTTTAGTCCAGATTTTCACCACTGGCATTTTTTCACATTTCCTAATGAACAGTACAGCTGTCATTTTTCACACCATGGCTGAAATGTGTTTTGCACTTCCAGTGCAGAAATGCGTGGTCGCTGTGGGAAATCACTGTTGGGACAGATTAAGAAAATCACAGTGACACTGTTCATGAGCCAAGGTCCCAAAATGCCTGTGTTGACAATCTTCTGTAAAAAAATCCCCAAACTAATTACATTCTGGGTGTGCGTTGCACAGTTTCTACGTACGCCTGTGACTTCACCAGTTTTTTTATAATTTCACTGCAGATTTTCAAAATTGCCATTTTTTACACCTCCCCATGAACTGTACAGCTGTCGTTTTTCACATCCTGTTTGAAATGTGTTTTCACACCTGTGGTGCCAAATGGCGTAGTTGCTGTGCAAAAGCAGCTTTTGGCTAACAAACTGATATTGCCACTGTTCATGAGGTGGAGGGGTCACAAAAAAAAACATGTTGAAAATTTGGAGTGAAAATACCAATGAATGCCTGAGGCATTAGGGTTTCCATCCATAACGCCCCAACCTGTACAGAATGACAGGCATCAGGTGTATGACTTGGGATTGTCGCCTGTAATGCTCATACCATTCCACCCCCCACCCACACCCTGCAGCCAGTGAGAGGCATCGAGGTGTGCCTTGGACTCTTCGACCCCAAAGTTCACCCCCATTCTCCTATACAGAACCCATCTCACCGTAGTTGCTAATGGAATGTGGTGAACATAAGGGCCAAAGACCCCAAGGCACACCATGACACTTGTTGGTGTCTGCAGGGTAGGGTGTGGTGAAATGGCGTGGCCGTTATGCCTGATGACCAAAAGGCACGCCCCAATGCCTGTCAATATCTACAGGGTGGTGGTGGAGTTGGCTTCAGTTCAGTACTTCTCTGCCATTCCTATTATGCAGCTCTGTAACTCCTACACTACCAATGCCAGTGTCAGCATGCAAACATTCGGCATTGACAAATGCTTGTTTTATATAGCTAGCAACACAAAACAGTATACGATAGGACTTATGAGTCTTCAATTATCTGATCTGTTACAAGCTTTCTAACTGTAACAAATTAATATCTTTTTTTTTTACCAGAATGACTTTAAACTTTGGATGAAGGCACTGGGGTACCGTACCCTAGCTGATGACAATTCCAGAAAGGATGCAAAGAACACACATTTATTTTGCTAACTACAACTGAAATAAATATATCTACTGCATGTATTTAGCAGATCTTTGATTGTTAGATTTGATGGACTGAGGGTATTTTTTTCTGCCTGTAAAATTCAATGTGTCTATGTATAGGGATTTCAATTGATTTGGGTGTTTCTGTTATATGACAATTTTACAATAACTTCATGCAAGAGAAATAAACTAACATATTATTTACGACAATATATAGTAGTTTGATGCAAATATACTATTTCTCCTTATAATGCTTGTTTCTGTTGCTTGGTCAGACTGCATAGTTGCAAGTTTGGGGACTATAAATATTTCTCTTTTGCTTTCTTCTCTACCACATTTATATATCCAAAATTAACTGCTAACCAAGAAATAAAAAGTTCTTGATCCTTGAATTTTTCTGGGCATTTTGCTGGAGTTATTAAAGGACCCGAAGTCTTAGATGCCACCTATCAGCTTTCCGTTAAGTCTTGTAAAGCCTCACCTGTTGCCTCTTGGGTTTCTATCATACAGTACCTTGATGAGCCTCTCCAACCACTTCATGGACTCTGTGCTGTAACAATACTTGGACTGGCAGCTTCTGAATATCCCCACCTGCTCACAGCAGGCCACAACAACCATATCAGCTACTTCTAAGTACCACCCCACCTGCTCACAACATGCAGCAATAACAATCACATCACTAACTTTTAAAAGACCCCCCTGAATACCCACTCACAGCAGACCATAACAGCAGTCCCTTCTGCAGCATTTAAGGTGATGGAATCAAACCCCAATCATCACAACTAGGATTCTATAACCTACACTGCAAACAAAACAAATAGTTTCCATATTTGATCATCCCACTACTTTCTTTCACTGCTTCATTGCCACCCACCACACACACAAATCATTCATCACGTCTATGGTTTGATGCCCATTGTGGCACAACACAAAAGTTTTTCATTACCTTCTTCTCACACTGCTCCTTTCCTGCCAGCCAGTCTCATTTATCACAGTTAGCTTCATGGGCTTAAACTACTCCCAAAGGGGGAATACAAATATCTGAATTTCTCATTCTGTCCCCTCCTTCTGCTACTACAGTTTATCTGCTCTCTTTACCTGCTCCCTGAGAGCCATACATAGTCACCAGTGAGACAATAAAAGTACTTTTTCATGAGTCTTCCTGGTCCTTCCTCTAGTTCCTCTTCATCAAATGTATGTATATCCTTAATAAAAAAACAAGGGAAGACTAATACTGAAAGTATTTAAATTCTAAGATATATTGGGCAGAATTTGTGTACAGTAGGACACAGCACGTGTGTCCGTGCAGATATATCCAGATATCTGCATCCAGTTCATTGATATCTGGATGTATTAGTGATGATTCCCACAGTTTATGCCACAACTGTAGGAATCATGTCCATTTTCCAGATGCAAGGGCAGAATTCCTCCTGGGACTTAAAAAAACTTTTTGTGGTCTAACTCCCAGGACTCGAATCCAAAAAATGGGAGCAAGTTTCTGAAATCCCCATAATTTTGTCTAAATATCATATTTCTCAAAGTACTCCAAAAGGTGTCAAATGTTCCCTAAAATTTTCTTTTAATCTTCAACAAATCAGGAATCTATTTCATCACTGCAATCATACACCCCAGAGTTCAATGTATCTTGGGCTATCATGAGTTTTTAGTTGAAGTCACATGATTTCACCTCATGTATCACAGTGTACTCATAACATGATGATATCACATTATATACCTCACTTTTTTATATTACTGCTCACCTAGTGTCTATCACTTTTTACACATAACACAACAATACAAATAACAGGAGAATACATTAATATGCCTAAAATGTTATATTTTGGTAGCCTCATCTCCTGATTCCTAACTATATGTCCATAGACTTTACTTCTCACTTTGTGGAACTTCACACTTTTGTTAACGTTCTGCAGTTTTTAAAAGAAATTGACACAGGAAGTGCACAAGTAAATTTCAACTCAAATAGCAATAATGGCTGACTACACTGGTGAATTCTACAGTAAGCAAAAAATGTTTTGAAGTAGAGTTTCTGCTTTACAGTACATTCTGTGATTTTCTGTACAATTCTGTTGTTTCAGCATTATTTCCGTATGCAGTGGTTTTAAGGTATTATACTGTTTAGCCTCGTACTTGCTTTTCTTCACATTTGTGTGCTTCTTTGTGATGCATTAATATGTATGAAATACACTGTGCAATAAAATGGCATCATAATGGGTGGCATTTTCAACTGTTCTTTATTATTCATTAATCTACATGTCTTCTCTATTATTGTGCCCAGGTTGAATATATGTACATGCTCCTTTATTTTGTACTATTGCCTCCAGCTGTTACCAGTTTGTCAGTTCTATTGTTCCTTGTTGACCTGTTTTCAATATTTGACCTTCTTGTTCTGATTGTTTACAAATGAACTACTTTGTATTGTTATGTTCACTATGTTCCACCCAAGTCCATCTTGCAAATGAGCATTGCTCAATGATGTTCACCTGGATAAATAAAGATTTCTGATTGATCGATTGACACTATGGAAATCAAACTGAATTGTAATGAGCGGTACATTGATTTATTTGTTAATCTGTATGAAAGACACCATAGAAAACAAAACTGATTTGTAATGGGTGACACTTTAAAATAAATAATAATTCAAAACAAATGGTGGTCTTGTTTGATAGTTAATTACTGAAGATAAACCATGCACTTTAACATGTTACAAACATAAACCTTATTGTTCACATTCTTATTTCACAGATCATATCAGTTGAGGGTCTAGGAATATTAGTGCCTGGTGTCATCTCATTGGCCCTAACGCTTATCACATTCTATAATTAAATAACCTAAGATAGCTACAGTATAGGAAAATGGGGTGAGCTTTAGGGCTGATGACCTCAAGGCACATCCCCGACACCTGTCAGTGTGTGTGCAGGGTGGGGGAGTGGAATGAGGTGAGCATTAGGGCTGATGACTCCAAGGGATACTCCTGATGCTTGTCGGTGTCTGCAGGGTGGGGGTCAGGTGTTAGGATTAGAAACCCTAACACATCATTTCCCTGCCTTTGTCACTTTAGCAGGAGCCCTAACTGATGCATTAGCAAAGTTTATTTGCAATGAGAATATAATATATTTATGCAATGGGGTGGAGATAAATCTCTACTGGTAAATCCTGTTATGTGATAAATGGCTGATGACATGTCTACTATGTGCATAAATGTAGAATCTCACATTTATACACATAGTAGACATGTCATCAGATGTTCATCTACACAGTAAACACGTATTATCCCCCGCCCACGGAACTTGTTGCATAGTTTCATGTGGAAGCCCTAACTCCCTGCTTGCACACTTTTCTTAGCCACAGCTGAATTACACAGTAACTCTAGCAAACTATCCAGAAAGAAAAGATGCCCAAAACAGCAGTTTACAGTCCACAAATGTCCACACAGTTCCCTAACCTTTGAAAGCTCCCTTCGGCTCTTCCTGGGCTAAAAGTCTCTGTCACTCATTCACACTAATGGGAATATGCTGGAGGTGCTAGGAACCCATGGGAACCAGAAATCTTCAGGAAGGCCAGTGCCAAGATAGGATTGTGCATTCATGGTGCAGCGATCCTCCAACCACCTCAGTTCCTTTTTTCCCACCATCGAGTGTGCTTTGGCGATGATGTTGCTTGCCTCCTGGGAGTCAAGTCCTCATCTATACAACAGCAGTTATAGCCATTCAGTATTCAGTTAACTTACTACTTTTAATGTTATTTTCTTATTTAGAAAAACAAAAGAAGAAGAAGAAATTCTCAGCTTGCCGTCAATGGAGTTGACCTTAGATGGTAGCGGTGATGATAGTAAGACTTGATTTGAAAACTGTTATAGCAGTGGGACTGTTTCTGGTCCTCCACCCTTTGTGGATGGGAAGCTCGAACATGGGCAGTGGTGGTGCTTGGGGGGGAGGACAGTCCACCCGAAGCACAAAAGTAGTGTGCCTGTTCCCGTCCTCAACCAAGGACCCAGCTCTACTTGATCTTAAGCTGTTCTTCCTCCAGTTGGTGGAAGAAGAAATGGTACTGCTTGAGGTCACCCTCTGGGATGTCTGTATGGGGACTGTCAGTGGTGGAGAGTGGTAGGCCTGACCTGACTCCAGTGGGATTCTCTGTGGCTCTGTTCTTAACGGCTGTGATCTTCAACACCGGATCTCATCTCTGTCCTCAATGGGGCTACGGAGAGCAGTTTAATCTCTGGGCCACTCTTTTAGAGCAGTGTATATGGTCTCTGCCTGGTTGATCTGGCCAGTGGACCCAGTTCCAGAGCCTTTGGGCCTCAGAGCTGCAGGGCCACAACCGGGTTGGTCAGGCCAGGATGTGTGCATGGTGCCCTCTCCGCTGCCAGTGTCATTGACTGCACATGCCTACCCTCTCACCTTTTTCCCTGCAAAGGCCAGCACAGGTACCACTTTCCTTCCCACCCTTTCTTCAGGTCTAGGGCCAGTAGTAGTGTTGGGGCCATGTGGTGCTGGCACCATTTATAGTGCCAGTGCCATGGGTGGTGCCCGCACCAGGAATGGTGCTGAATTCCTTGACCCCAATCCAGGTGGTGGCATCTCCCATGATCCTGGCCTAGACCTGTCTTTTAGAGGTTCTTCTGGGGTAGAAGTGGATCTTGATGAGTCTCACCCTGTCCTGCTTTGTTGAAGAAGCAGTGGGGAACTCATTTTATGGGCTGGAATGTAAACCTTCTGTATCAGTGGAGCCTGTGATGGAAGATCTCTCTTTCCATTCTTTTCTCAGGGATATGGGATCCACCATAGCATTTCAGACTTCATCTGTGGATCAAAGCAGATTTCTATGTCTTGAGTTCCTACATTCCTCAGTAAAAGCACACCCTGTGGAACACACTCAGATCAATGGTCAAGAGCCTCCTGGAATCTAATGCTCCATTACCAGAAGCATATAGTCCAATAATCAGCTGAAAGCTTTTATGGACACCTACAACACTGCCTCTAGGGCAGCTGCCACTGGCATTTAGTTTAGTTTATTCGATTATACTAGAAAGGCAATATTGAGCAAAAGCTGCCTCTTTTCACATGCGTCTAGCGATACAGTTAATTCAAATAACAAGCTGCCCATTTTCATGAGTGTCCTGTAATACAACTAAAGCAAACATGTTACTAACAAGCATTTGTCAATGCCGAATGTTGCTTGCTTGTATGTGCTGTTTAGGTATTTGGAAGTGACAGTTTCAGTCCTTCCTCCCAAGACATCCACTGTGTCTTTCCGTTCAGTATTCACAGAAGAGTGGGAGGGGCAAGGGCCACAGGAGTACAGCACTTGCCAAGGGGGTGAAGAGGTGGACAATAGTCCATTCAAAGGCAAAAGAGTCCTGCAGGAGCTCACTAAATTGAAGGTAGACAAAGCGATGGAACCAGATGGCATACGCCCAAGGATATTAACAGAACTGCGAAGGGAGATAGCAGTACCTCTGGCATCCATGTTCACTGAGTCATTCAACATGAGTGAATTGGGGGAGGGCACACGTGGTCCCTCTACACAAGTCCAGCAGCAGGGAGGAGGCAGAGAACAATAGGCCATTCAGTCTCACCTCAGTAGTGGGGAAGATCATGGAGACATTGCTTAAAGAAAGGATAGTGGGGCATCTAGATGCCATCGGAACCCAGGACCATAGACAACATGGATTCACAGTGGGAACATCATGTCAGATAAATCTGGTTGATTTATTTGACTGGGTGACAAAGGAAGTGAATCAGGGTGGGGCAGTGGACAACGCTTACCTTGATTTCAGCAAAGCCTTTGACACCATCCCATATGGGAGGCTGATAAACTAGCTGGGTAGGCTGGACATGGGGAAAGGGTGGTAAACTGGGTTAGAAACTGGCTAACAGACAGGAGGCAGAGAGGTGGTAAATGGCATGCAGTCTAGGAGAGGGGGCGACCAGTGGGGTGCTGCAGGGATCGGTCCTGGGGCCAGGTCTGTTCAATATCTTCATTAGTAATATTGCAGAACATCTGAAGGGAATTTTTTCACCAAATTTTCAAAATAGCCATTTTAAGACCTCTGCTCATGAACAGTGTCACTGTGATTTTCTTAATTTGTCCCATACATTGATTTCGCACACCGACTGCGCCATTGTGCGCTACATGGGCCGAAACACATTTTGGGTAAGATATGAAAAATGACAGCTGTACTACTCATAAGAAGGTGTGGTAAAATGGCAATGTTGAAAATCTGGAGTGAAATATTGAAAATTCATGAACTTATTAGCGCATGAGGAACTGTACATACAATGACACTGTAAAACAGTCATTTTTGGAATTTTTCACCAAATTTTCAACATAGCCATTTTAACACCTGAGCTCATGAACAGTGTCACTGTGATTTTCTTAATTTGTCCCGTACATTGATCTCGCACACTGACTGTGCCATTGTGTGCTACATGGGCAGAAACACGTTTTGGGTGAGATTTGAAAAATGGCATCTATACTACTCATAAGAAGGTGTGATAAAATGGCAATGTTGGAAATCTGGGGTGAAAATATTGAAAATTCGCGACCTTACGAGCGTCCGTAGGAACTGCGTAACGCACGCTCGTAAAACAGTCATTTTTAGGAATTTTTTCACCAAATTTTCAACATAGCCATTTTAAGACCTCTGCTCATGAACAGTGTCACTGCAATTTTCTTAATTTGTCCTGTACATTGATTTTGCACACCGACTGCGCCATTCGCGCTACATGGGCGGAAACACATTTTGGGTGAGATGTGAAAAATGACAGTTATACTACTCATAAGAAGGTGTGGTAAAATGGCAATGTTGAAAATCTGGAGTGAAAATATGAAATTTCATGAACTTATGAGCCTGCGTAGGAACTGCGCAACAGCACGCTCGTAATACAGTCATATTTTGGAATTTTGGCACCAAATTTTCAACATGGGGTTTTTGGGACCCCTTCTCATGAATGATGTCACTGTCATGGTGCTATTTGGGCCCAAAGGGTGATTTCACAGTCACTGCGCGAAATCACCCTTTGGGCCTGAATAACGCCATGACAGTGACATCATTCATGAGAAGGGGTCCCAAAAACCCCATGTTGAAAATTTGGTGCAAAAATTCCCCAAAATGCCTGAGATATGCAACAAGTTGAAACCCCCTATCTAGCCCATTATACAGCTTACCGGCATTTCCTCAGTTCGCGGTCGGCTTTGAAGAGTGCAGACGTGTTCCCAGTCCACCGAAGATCGTCGCGCCGGAGTCCGGAGGTAAGTATGGGGTGAGGGGTGTGGGGAGGCTGGGTGTGCAGTGGGTGGAGTGCGGGTTGTTGGGGGTGGAGACGCCCAGGACAGTTTTTGTTTTACAGGGTTTTTTAAAAGACATTGTGGGACGTTGCCATGCTGGGGTGGGCTCCCAGCATGGCAAGATTGTTGGGGGTGCTCAGCTGACGGGGATTGGGCACCCTGCCGGCTATACAGTGCGCGGGGCACGCATCGCCTGGGGTGGGGTGCGTGAGCAGCCTCATTGCTGCTCACTGAAGCGTAGCTCCCTTTCAATCAAGTTCTGCATTTTGGAGCATGTCATAGACAGCTCCAAAATGCATTGGCTTACAGGGGCCGTGCCTGCCAGCGCACTGACTGAATTGGAGGAGGAGGTGACACACCTCCAAAATCTCCGATGATGGCACTATGTTTCTTGCACATGCGTACAAGCAACATAAAAATGAAACTGATATAGGTACAAGATACAGCACATCATAGTACAGTGGACCAGTTTGTGGAGGACAAAAAGGTAACAAACAGAGGAGGTATTTAACAAAAGGCTGTATGAACAGTAACAGGTCTAAAAAAGAAATGTGATGCAAACATATTTACATCGGCAGCAGTTAAACAATGACATAGATCTTCTAAAAAGGTAAGGATCAAAAGAGTGTGCTTGGGGGAAAGGGATGGGAAAGTTGGTAAAAGGTTGTGGCAAACCAGATTTGGGATAAGTGTGAACAGGTGTTGATTAGTAGAATGGAGCATACAGCTAGGCAAGAGGATTAAGTGCCAGGTTGGGAGGAGGGTGCCAACAAGGGGAGGCAAAGGGAGAAAATTGGTGGTGGGGGGTAGTTAAGGAGGAGAATTAGGAAGGGAAACAATTGCAGTGGGAGGACGGGGAAAGGTGCGTCTTTAAGTTGCATTTGAAAAAGGCAATTGACCGACTCTGAATAAAGGAGGGGGGAAGGGCGTTGAAGAGTTCGGGACCCATGAAGGCAAGGGTTTTTTGGCAATGGTTGCTACAACAAAAAGGTGCGGTGAAAGAAAGGGATGATGAGCATTGAGTGGACCTTGTGGGGACGGACAGAGGGAAGAGGGCTTGAATGATGAGGGGAGAGAAAGCCCAGGGAAAGCTTTTGGAAAAAGATAAGTACCTTGCTGTTGAGCCTGTCCTCAAGGGGAAGCCAGTTGGGGACCCTGTAGAAGTCACAGTGGTGGGTGCATCTTGGCAGACTTGCAACAAAGTGAATCAAGTTATGGCAGGAGGTGCAGAGTTTGTTAAGGTTAATCTGGTAAGGGGGGAGTAGACAAGAGTTCCGTAGTCAAAGAGAAGAAGTGAAAAACTGTTAAGGAGGAGTTGTCGAGATTCAGCAGTGAGGAAGAGCCTTGCTCTTTACAGCAAGCCAATCCTTTGATGTGCATTTTTATCAGCATGTTGGAGTGGTGATCAAAATTCAGATGGCAGTCAAGGTATAGACCGAGGTATTTAAATTCGTATACCCTCTCAATGGCATTCCTGACGTTGTTAAGGATGGTGAAGTCAAAAGAGGTTGATTTGTGTGGGTTAGAGTCAACCATGGATTTAGCATTCTGTAAATTGAGGACAAGTTCTTTGGTGGTAAATCCGGAGTGCAAAGCAAGAAAATCATGCTGAAACTTGACGCTGAGGGAAGAGGGGTCCTTATCATTGCAGTACAGGGCAGCATCATCCACATAAAGGATAAGTTCAGTGTGTTGGCAGATTTCAGGGAGGGAATTGAACATGAGGGTGAATAGGAGAGGACCCAAGATAGGTCCCTGAGGTACACCACTTTTGATGGGGCAGGAGTCTGAGAAAACGTTGTTTATGGTGGTTTGATGGGACCGGTGGGAGAGATAGCTGTGGAACCAGCTGACTACTGTACATCAGAGGAGAAATGAAAAGAGGAGAGAGTGGTAAGAAGCATATTGTGGTCCACAAGACCAAATGCTTTTGTAAGATTGACGAAAATGGAACCTGTATAATGGCCAACATCAGAGGCTTTGTTAATAAAGTTGGTAAATTTAATCAGAGCTGTCTCTGTGTTATGGCCTTCATGGAAACTGTGTTGTGCTTTGGTTAAAAGATTGTGTTTCTTGAGGAAGTCAGTGGTCTGCGAGTGAATAATTTTTTCAAGGGTTTTTGAGAGGCGGTGAGGAGGGAGATAGGTCTATAGTTGTTAATGTCGTCTTTTGGCATGGATTTATAAAGTGGTCTTATTATGGCATGTTTCCATACTAGAGGGATAGTGCCTGAGCAGAGTGGGTAGTTAAAGATGTTAGTGAGCGGAATGGCAAGGGATTCGCAGACCATCCTTTTTTTTTTTTTTGTGTGTAGATTATTTTTATTCTCTGTGTGGCAAGTCGACCTTAGTGTCCTCTGAGCCTACTGAGCTTGGGGTCCTTTGGGGGCTTGTAGCACAATGTACACCCTGGCAGATCCCCAGAGTTGGTCGGGGGGGGGCATCATACAAATCAGCCTCCACAGTTTCCTCTGTTTTATCAGATGAGCTACCCCAGGATCCCCAGAAGTGGTGATGCATGCGCGTGGAGGTGTACATGTGCACCGCAGCTCTGGACTGGGTCCCTTCAACCCTCCCAATGACCTATGTCTAAGCTGTTTATGTGGTGCCATCCATCTGGCCTCCACCAGAGGGTGACCAAGCTCCGAGAGAGCTGGATACCTCCTCCTGAGGTGGAGCATTACTAGCCGGCAGCTTTTTCGCATCCTCTCCCTCTTTCCCCTCCGTCGGCCTCTGACAACCCTGGCTCATTCCCGAACCAGGGTCACCAGCATGACATGAGGTGTAGTGTTCAGTGCCACCAGGACCAGTCGCAGACCATCTTTATGATCTTATAGTCAATTTTGTCCTGGCCCGAGGATGGATGAGGATTGTACATTTTATTTTGACAATCTCAGTGGGTGTGAGGAAGCAAAAATAGTAAGTAGGGTGGGGGTTGGAGGAGGATTGTGGGGAGGGTAAGGAGGAAGGGGGGAATTGGTCTTATACTGTTGAAGGTCATTTGCAGAAGGCAACTCTCTTGGCCCGGAACATCACGTTTGTCACCTGATGCCCAGCAGGTGATTAATGTCCCCTTATTGGTGCTTCTCTGTTCAGCCCTCAGGCTGAGCTCTGGAGGCCTCTCAGAGCATCAGGGCTACCATTAAAAAGCCACACTGCCTCCTACTACCCCTCAATGGGACAGAAACCATCGACATTTTTGTAACAGACAGTCCTTTCAAGGTAGAGGCAGAGGAGCATTTTATCAGGAACCAACTCCTCAACCACAAACAAAATGCAGCAGATGGCACAGGGCCCCAAAGTACCCTGTACCAACCTCTGTGGATCTGGTACATGTCCCACCTAAGCTGTCTGAGGTGGATGCCATTTGGCTGTAGGGGAGGCGTCTGACTTGGTTTTACAACAAATGGCAGTCCATAACAGCAGACGTATGAGACATCAGGATTGTCTGAGAGGTATACTGTCCCAATTTTGCAAAGATTTCCCCAGATCTTCCACCAAGATGGCAGCTCAGTCTGTCCACCTCTTAGTCAGACCTTCTTACTTCTTATATAAGGGGAGTCTCTGGGAACAGGGCAGTAGAAGTTGTTCCAATGCAGAATGGAACACAGGTTCCTGTTTCCATTGCTTCTGGTTCCAAGTTAACAGGCGGCATGCGCCCAGTTCTCAACCTTGGAAAATTAAACAAGCACCTGTTCGGGTAAGAGTTAATTAAAATACGGTGTTCAAGTCTTCACTACCTGGAGTATTGACTCCTAGCCAGCCCATCCAGGCAGGAGCAGTAGTCACAGCTTCTCAGTTGCTCACTTCCGAGGGGGGGGTCTGATCTAGAAAATGTGCCAGAATCACCATCCCAGGAGCTCCTCTTTATAGGAGTCTTCCTGTATACCTCCAGGGTGAGGGCTTTCCTTCTGGAGGATGGGAGAAACAACATCTTCAGATGGCTTACTACATCACGGAAAATGACTCTGTTCAGGCCCCTTTTGATGCAGCAGATACTGGGACTCATGGCATCATCCGCAGCAAGCAGTGATCTCCTACCACACACCCACAATCCTCCACATAAAGTGATAAAGCTTTGGACAAAATCACTTGCATGATAGATGCAGTTGGGCAAGCTTCTGCAAGGTCTGCCCTTACCCTCTGAAATCTCAGATCACCATCACCACGGTCACACTCCTGATCAATCTGGGAGCTTACTGTCAAGACATCCACACTCAGGTGTGGAGCCAGGAGGAGCCTCACCTTCTCATAAATATCTTAGAGATGAGAGTTGTCTTATATGCTATCCATGTCCTGAAGGATGTCCTCTGTTACAAAGTGATCCTCCTTCCTCCAGATAACAAGGGTGTCAAAGGTGGAAGAACAATGGGGAATAATAAAAACTGCCATCACAGAGGTAACAAGCCTTTGTGTGAAGCAAATAAACAAAACAAAATGATGTAAGAAACCACTATGGTTCTCAAAGGAAGTGGCAGTGAAGGTTCAAGAGAAAAAGAAAGCATTCAGGAAGTACAAGGAATCACAGAAGAAGCAGGACAGAAAACTGTATCAGTTAAAGCAAAAGGAAGCTGGGAAGGCAGTCAGAACAGCAAAGGCCCAAACCGAAGAAAAGATAGCCAACTCAGTTAAGAAGGGGATAAAACCTTTATAGGTATATCAGGGAGTGAAGGAAGACCAAGGGTGGGATAGTGAGGCTTAATAAAGGGAGGGAGGGTGGGTGGAGGTGACTGTGAAAAGGCAGAGATACTAAACAAATATTTTGCTCAGTATTTACAAATGAAGAGGGTAAGTATCTAAAACAAACAGTAGAAACACTCTGGATACAGAAGTTGATACCAGCCCATTTACAGAAGAAAGGGTTCTGAAAGAACTCTTAAAACTGAAGGTGGACAAAGCAATGGGGCCTGATGGGATTCATCCCAGAATTCTAAAAGCACTAAGGGTAGAACTAGTGACACAACTGACTACCCTCTTTAACAAATCTTTGGAGGATGGGGTGGTGCCTGAGGACTGGAGGAGGGCAGATGTGATTCCCTTCACAAAAGTGGGAGCAAGGCAGAAGCAGGAAACGACAGACCTGTTAGTTTAACCTCAGTGATAGGGAAAATGATGGAATCACTTCTGAAGGAAAGCATTGTCAAGTATCTAGAGACCAGAGGGGCACAGGACCCAAGGCAGTATGGATTCACAGCGGGAAGGTCATGCCAGATGAATCTGATAGATTTCTTTGACTGGGTGACCAAAGTAGTAGATCAGGGAGGGGCTGTGGACATGGTCTACCTAGACTTTAGCAAGGTATTTGACACAGTCCCACACAAAAGATTAATATACAAGTTAGCCAGCCTGGGAGTGAGTCCCAAGATGACAGCCTGGGTAAAGAATTGGCTGGAGAATAGGACACAGAGAGTAATAGTAAATGGAGTCCACTCTGAAGAAAGGGGGGTTACAAGTGGGGTACCGCAGAGTTCAGTATTAGGATCGGTCCTCTTCAATGTCTTTGTAAGCTACATTGCAGACAGACTGGAAGGAAAAGTATGTCTCTTTGGAGATGACACAAGGATCTTCAACAGAGTTGATGCACAAGGTGGGGTGGAAAGGATGAGAAGGGACTTGGCAAGGTTAGAGGAATGGCCAAATGTATGGCAGCTTAGATTCAATGCTAAGAAGTGCAAGGTAATGCACCTGGGAAACAAATACCCTGGGGAAAAGTACACAATGGGGGGCAAGATACTAGCAACAACAAAACTGGAAAGAGACCTTGAGGTAGTCATATCAGATGACCTAAAAGTGGGCAAGCAATGTGAGAGGGCAGCAAGGAGGGCTGGGGGATACTGGGATGCACAGGGAGAGGCATGACCAGTAGAAAACAGGAAGATATTATCCCTCTGTACAGACAGCTGGTGAGACCCCATCTGGAGTACTGTGTGCAGTTCTGGAGACCCAATCTCCGCAAAGACATAGACAGGATGGAAACTGTCCAGAGGAGGGCAACTAAAATGGTGCACGGTCTGCACTGGAAGACATATGAAGAGAGACTTAAGGAGCTTAATATGTATAGCCTCGAGGAAAGGAGGGAGGAGAGGGGGGACATGACAGAAACTTTCAAGTACCTCAAGGGAATCAACAAAGTCCAAGAGGGTAGCATCTTTAAAAAAAAAAGAGGTGCGCAAGAACAAGAAGGCACAATTTAAGGATGGGTGGTGGCTCAGAGGTAATTTAAGGAAGTATTTTTTCACAGAGAAGGTTGTGGATGCATGGAACAGCCTTCCGGAGGAGGTTGTGGAGTCAAAAACCGTGGTGGAATTCAAGGCATGCATGGGACAGTCATAAGGCAATTCTAGGTGGTGGGGGTAGGAAGAAGTAGGCTGCTGGTTAACTAGGATCTGCAGCTTATCCAGTAGGTAGGGAAATGGGTAGACTGGGTGGGCCAAGCGGTCCTTATCTGCCATCAAATTCTATGTTTCTATGTTTCTATGACAAAGCTGTGATGTATTACATCAACAAGCAAGGTGGAGTGCTCCCCTACACTCTGTGCAGGAAGTCCATGAGGATGTGAGAGTGGTGCCTTGAGCACGATGCATCAGTTTAGATGTCATGCAGTCGCTATTCTATGAATAGGGCAGTCGAGACCTGGTCCTTTTTGCATCCTGTCTCAACACAAGACTGCCTCTATCCTGCTTCAGAAATCCAGAATCTGGTATTTTCTGTCAGGATGCATTTTTCAGACTGCAGTAGACAAGATGATTACTTTAAACTTTCCTCCTCTTCCCTTAGTTCAGAGGGTGCTGCTCAAGTTGGAGGCACAGGGGGGCAGGATGATTCTCATCACCCTATACAGGCCTCGACAGATATGATTTCCAGTTGATCATCGGACTGTCAGATGTTCCCCAGAGGCAACTCCCTCTTCGAGTGGACCTTCTGACACAGGGACCTTTGGTCCATCACAACCTGCTCTCCCTTCATCTCCATGTCAGGTTCCTGAGGAGATAGAACTGGGCAGGTTTTAGGTATCCCAGACAATCACACAAATCTTCTTAGCTGTGCAATGGCCTTCCCCAGGAAGGCTTACATGGCTAAGTAAAAATGCTTCTCCATCTGGTGAGCAAAGGCCCATCTGGACCCTTTCGGTTGCCCACCAAGTAAGGTGTTGGAGTGCCTCTTGAACCTGTCGGACACGGGTCTGCAGTACTCGGCAGTGAAGGTACACCTCTGCATGTTTTCAGCCTATCTTGAGCCAATACAGAACATGTCACTGGCTCAGTTACCATTAGTCAGGAGGTTCCTAAAAGGTATCCTACGCACTAAACCCCCAGTAAGTAGATCAGTGGCTACATGGGATATTAACCTGGTGCCGGATTGCTCACATGTAAACCCTTTGAGCCGCCAGCTACCTGTAAATTGAAATTTATGACCTGGAAGACAGCCTTCTTAGTGGCTGTCACTTTCACTCGTGGGGTCCTGGAAATCCATGCTTCGGTCTCAGACCTCCTTACACCATCTTTCATGTGGACAGGATGGTACTCTGTACTCACCCTAAATTCCTACCCAGTGTGGTTTCGGACTTTCACGTCAACCATTCTTTGCTTCTCTCTACTTACTTTGCTAACTTCCAGAATGAAGGAGAGCACTCCCTTCATTCTCTAGATGTTAAGAGGGCTCTGTGATTCTAAATCAACAGAATGAAAGACATATGCAATCCTAGCAATTCTTTTATCTTTCATCATAGCTCAGCTGGTTCAGCCTGTTGCCATTAGATGTATTCCTGCATGGTTAGTAGCATGTCTTTGAAACTGCTAATCTATGCACAAGTCACGTTGGAAAGCCAGGTTCACACCTGCTCTACCAAAGTGGTTACGGCTTCCCTGGCAGAGATTCATAATGTACCCATTTCAGACATCTGCAAGGTGGCAACATGGAGCACAGTACATACCCTTGTGAAGCATTACATTCTGGATGTCTATGCCAGACATCTCACTTTCTTCGGCAGGACAGTCCTTATGGACTTCTGTCCTGTGCGAGCTCTGGCTCCTGCCGCCCTACTTGGGGGATTCATTTTTAGCTTGGTACTCTCTCATTAGTGTGAATGAGTGGTGGATACTTTTAGTACAGCAAGATATGGAAATGATGTACCTACTGTAATTTTTACTTCTTGGACGAAGTCTCCACCACTCATTCACATGCCCAATCACCGTCACTCGAGTGCACTCATTCTGTTTTTGGTCTTCACTTCCTTGTTTTTTTTTATTTTTATTTATTAAATCACGCAGAGGTACAAGGTAAATAAATTTCCATTCATTAACACCAGTATATTACAGTCTGATTACATATCTTTGCTTACTACATTATAACAGATATTTTCTCCATTTCAAGTACGGGTTAAATTAAAACAATCCATTGACAAGTTACACCTTTCTGGTTGTAAATCTAATAAATCATGCATTTATATGTCTCTCAAGGAACAAATTCTGCATCCTTTACTGCAATACAGAATACCCATGGCTGCCACTTCAATTCAAAACTAGAAGTTTGATGTTAGTGAAATGCAATTAATCATTCCAAATAGTAAATGTCATTTACTATTGAATGCCATTGGGGGAGAATAGGGATCACTGAGCTATGCCACAAGTGGGTAATCAATTTCTTTGCTGCAAAAATATATAAATACAGCTTGTTTCGAGGGGCAGGAATTGTTTCATCTATATTTATATATAGTAGGATCAATTGTGGTGTAAGAATTAAGTCTGGGACTAGTAATTGATGTAAAGCTGAGCCAATTTCTTGCCAAAATAAGGTAGGGCTCCGGCAGCTCCAAAAGATATGAAACGGTTAACTCAGGTTTCCCCACAGCCCTCCCAGCATATCCTGAACTGTGGTGGTAAATACCCTAGCAGTTTTGCAGGTGTGCGAAAATATCTAATGCAACATTTCCAAATAAATTCCTTCCAGTATGGGGCTTGAGATATTCGCATAGAAGGCGTTATGGGCTCTATTCATTTTTCATAAGAAATGTTGGATGAGAGTTCTTCATTCCAGGTATGAAGCACAGACTGAGTAGAGTCTAACCACATTTCCCTTAAGGCTTTATATGCCTCACCAATAAAGTGTGGATAGTTCAAACCTTTAAAGACATCCATCAATAATTTCATTAATTGGGGTAGATGATTTGGGAGAGTCAACCAGGTGGGGCCTTTGTGCTGCAAATAATTACAAATTTGTAGATAATGAAGATAATCCCTGGAAGGGAGCTGAAAGGCCGTCTGTAGTTGGGAAAAGGTTGTCACTCCATTGTTATCTAAAAATTGATAGATGTATGAGCAGCCTAACTTATGCCAATTCTAGAATGTTAAAAAGAAAGGAGCAGGGGTGAAGTCTACCTCTAAATTTATTATCTTAAAAAAATAAAAGTAAAATTGCAGTGTGGAAGGTCTCATTGTATACCAGCTACAAAGGGTATCCCTGGTACTGACAGTAAATACTTTAAAGTTCGTCAGAGATGACAATGCTGCAGATACCCGGCATCCAATATCAAACATATCATTAAGTATAAACTATATATATATATATATCCAAGCTGCCTAATAATGAGGGTTTAACCATAACAATATTGTTTTAAATAATACTGTCTTGTAATATTCTTGTAAATTAGGGAAGTTTAGTCCTCCCTTCTCTATTGGAAGTATTGGGAGAGACCATCTAATTCTTATATGTCATCCAGCCCAAATAAATCTGGAAAGTGCTCTGTGCTAGGAGATGAAATAATATGGTGAAGGGGTCAAAGGTAAAGTTTGAAATAAATATTAGAATTTAGGGAGTACTGCCATTCATACTGCTTCAGCCCTGGAATATAGTGACAAATTAAGATGTGTCCATCCATTTGATTCTCTTCGACCATTAAGATCAAGGTGCATAATTGTCTTCATTTCTTTGTTGTTCAGACTGTGATTACATTTTTGAATGGACCCTTCTTACATGGGTCATCTGGGCTATCTTATGCCTGTAAATTAGGGTTAGGTTTTCTTAAGTTAGTTTACACTGCACCTTCTTGGTCAAAAAGGTGCTGAGGGGGTTGGAGGGTCTATGCTGAGATAGCCTGTATGGCTTGAGCCAGTCTTGTGGCACCGCGTATGCATGGTTTTAACCTAGTGCTTGCCCTCCTGAAGATTTGTGGCTCCTGTGGGGTCCTAGCGCCTCTGGCATATTCCCATTAGTGTGAATGAGTAGTGGAGACATCATCCATGAAGATCAAGAATTACGGTAGGTAAATACTGTAATTTTTTTATTTAGTTGTTTTAACCAGGTATAGCACACTAAGCTGAAAGCTTTTTTACAGGAGCGACCTGGGAGCACAAGGAGGTTAAGTGACTTGCTCAGGGTCACACAGTATGCAAGTGGAAGCTGTGGGATTCAAACCCAGGTCTGGTCTGCTGGATGTCACCAGATTTGCAGCTCAGAGCCTTAGACCACTACGCTATACTGCCTCAACCTCAAATTTTCATTTTCTGCTGCTTTGACACCTGACCACAACCTCACTCACCCCCTCCTCTGCATTGAAAAAAACTCTGGCACCTTTCCCAAACTTCCAGTTTCTTTTTTCTCTGAATCCATTTCATTAACCCATAAAAAGAAATCACTGTCCTTTCATTATTTTTTTTTCAGCACAAACAGCACGCCAACTGTCTCCCCCACTTACACTCTGACCAGTCAGCTCTGCCTCCCTGCATGTTTATCTTACAGCAATTACTTAAACAGCTGAAATCATTGTGTAGGTTATTGTGCACTTGCTTTTTAAAACAGCGTCTTCATTTATCTCAGCAGCTCTTTCTCCCACCCACTCTTCTCACACTGGCTCCATTACCAATATCACTTCTCCCTGATCTGACAAACTAAAAAAAAAAAAAACTTGCTGTCAGCCATACCTTATTATGCACTACCATGTGAATGATTGCAAGAACCTCGCATACTGATCCATTCATTTTTTTAAATAATAAAGGCAGGATCAGTTAGATTCAAAATACAAACAAAAAAACAGTACCAGCAGTTAACACTACAAACTGCATCTGCTCGTTAAGTGAGAACCTGAGCTGCCATTTTCTAAAAAGTGTACAGCCTGCCCATAGACAAACTCCTGACCAATCTCAACATGTGCTGAAAAACAGGGGGACATGGCAGTCCTAGCAACCATATACATGTTCTTACAATCCACACTAAACAGCGCTGGTAACATTGGGCACAGCACAAAAAGTCCACTACACTTTACTAAAAAACAAAACATTAAATGAAATAAATAAAAACTGAACAAAAATGGATGCCTATTGCATAAATTGAATATGCAATGAGATATAAATAAATGATTAATCTGCACTCGAGCAGTTTGCTCTTGGAGAACTCACTCATGGCTTATGCCACTCATGAGGTTACCTGAGGTCAGACTGCTCTTTTGCAGATAAATCATTTATTTAACTTGTCCCCATTGTATATCCCTTATATACAGTATGACATGTACCTATATGCCTGTCACATTTCATAACATTTAAATGTGTCCTTTAAAAACATACTGAAATAAACAAAATTTAAATGTTGGCAAAGTCTTTGGCTGCCTATAACGCAACCCCCTTTAAAACATGAGACCTAAAACTCAGTACATACTGTATATCCATGTTGCATGGTTCTTTAAATCTTGAAGTTACAGAGACAGTTTGGATATGAAATGTTAAAATTAGATGGAAAAACTGAAGAATTATTTTTTTTTAAATGTTTGGCCACATAAAACTCAGTGACAGTCCCTTTTAAAATTAGCAGTCTGAAACCTGGTACACTTACGCGTAAATGAAATTCGCATTTTGGCTAAATTCTGCAGAATCTTCATGGAAATAATCAGAATAGTAATTCTGCCAGAATTCCACCTGTGAAATTTTGCATTCCACACAGCTCTAATCTTTGGTGATGTTTTGTCATTTTTGAAATGAGCTGTCTGTTTATGTGTGATTTTACAGCATTTACCAATAAATGTGCAAAACTACAGTACATCTTACTTGTTCAAGTAAATTTCCTACAATCTTCACAGCGTCTGCACTGGTTCCAATCAGGGCTCTTCTGCCTTTCAGTTCTCTCATAAACTGTCTAATCTTACAAAGAACATCACCATCGAGCTCTACTCTTTGGTCTACGATGGGAGGTAGTAGTAACCCACAGGAGTCAGAGTGTTAAGAGGCATCACAGCAAATCGTATGGTTGGTGCCAGGTGCTTTAGTTCTTTTTTTTCCTTTCAAAGAGCACAGGATCTTGTCAAGGAAGAACCTCTACTACCTCTTCCAAACAACATGAAGTCTTGCTGTAGTCTGACTAAATATGGTGCACCCCTTCAGGTCGACACCCCAATGGCAAAACATGAAACATTACCACTATGGAGACAGTCGCTGTAATGGTCCTTTTCCATGTTTTGATTCCCCCAGTGTGAAGCCCCCACCCCAGACCAACTCCCACCAGGAGCTGATAATTCTAAAGTCCAGGTGGTGAGGGGGGCAGAGCCCCCTGCATGAGAGGTGTGGGGGGCACAGCCCCCCAAAGAAAACACTTGCAGATTGGGCGGCACAATACCTGTGTCAGTACTGTGCCATCGCTGTGCGGGAGGTCGGTATTTTCACTGTCGACCTCCCTTGGTGCTTCCACTAAATGCAGTTAGCCTTTCAGTTCAACTGCCCCAGAGATAAAAGAGTTAACTCAATGGAAATCAATCAATCAATCTGTCTTTGTTTAACTAAGTGAAGCATCATTGGGAAGAACTCATTTCCGAGATGAACCTGGTCAGAACAATACAACAAGATAACAGGACATATAGCATTGTATAATATACAACATAACACAGCTCATAAGGCATTACTGAATACAGGCAATAAATAAAAGAGATCTATAGAGTGTAACTCATACAACTGAAAATATAATAATCAACACAGCAAGGTATACTTCTCATTTGTCAAAATACACATACACCATTCTTGTCTGATGGAGTAGGACAGAGTATCAGTTAAGGACAACGGTGTGTATAAACAGTCCTAGCATAAAGGAACCTCCTAGAAGAAGGTTGAGAGTTTGTAAGGGGAGACAGTAAAGTGTAAAGATGGAAGACCAAGTAAAAGGTAAAAAGCAAAGTAAAAGAGCCAAGGCATTCCAAAAAATAAAATATATATAGGATTATTGAAAACATTTACAAGGCTTAGAAGAAGTGCAGTCAAAGAGGGTTTTGAAGGAGGACAGCTTAACTAGGGTAGTCAGCTTAAGAGTTTTTCGCAATTTATTCCACAAGGAGCAGAGGGAGTGACTTACAGCTGCCTTTCCAAAGCAATTCCTAAATTTAGGGACTGAAAGTATATATGAAAGGCTTTGCAAAGCATAGCTTCCGGGGGAACAAACTGAAACGTGTGACATGTGACGAGGTACCTTTGCAAATGAGCCTCTGGCTCAAAGGTTGTAAACCGATATATCAAATAAATAAAAAATAAAACACTAAGATACTGTATATTGAGGGGGAATTTTGTTAAGGCTCGGTAAGTCCAGATAGCTTCATTTTTTTTGCATCTGTATTGTAGGGAAGACCATCCTACAAGGCTGTAGAGAGAACAGTGGTGGATAGCATAAGGTGCTCCTGTGATAAACCGTAATGCTCTGTGATAAAGAGTTATGCTTCATTAAAGATGTGTAGGTGCCCTGTCCATATAAAATGTCAGTGTAGTCCAGTAACAGGAAGAAGGTAGTTTGGACAAGTCTTCCATAGTAAGAAAACGCTTGATGCGTAAGAAAATGCCAAGCCTTTGTTTTAATTTTTTTGCTAGTTCCTCTATATGGTAGGAAAAGGATAGTTTATGGTCAATCCATGTGCCCAAGTACTTGAATTTAGGCACCAACTCTAGAGACTCCCCTAGGAGAGTAGTGATTTCAGGCAATACATCCAAGGCAGTAGCATACTTGGCCTTGGAAAAAGGGGAGAAAAACATAGCCTTAGTTTTCTTTGCATCCAGCAGCAACTTCAATTGCAGTAAATTTCATTGGAACTGAACTAACTCCAGTTGGATGTCAGAACAGTAGGAGAGGGCCTCGCTATATAGAGTACTGTGTCATCGGCAAACAGATGAATATCAGAAGATTTTATGCCAGAGTGAATATTGTTAATATAGATGGCAAATAGAAGAGGACCCAGAATGGAGCCCTAAGGAACGCCTCTTAGTAGGGTTTTTAAAGGGGAGAAGTCCCCATTGGCTATTGCCTGCTGCTGACACCCAGTAAGGTAACTACCAAACCACTTAATGGCCAAGGAATCAAGACCAGTGTTATGGAGGATGTCAAGAAATAGGGCATGATCTACCGTGTCAAAGGACTTGCATAGGTCTGGGAACTGGACACACACATAGTTTTTATTATCAAGGATGTTCAGCCAGTCATTTGAGACTTTGGCAAGTGCAGTAATTATACTGTGGTATGGTCTGAAGCCTGACTGGACAGGTGAAAGAAAATTGTAAATATCTAGGTAGTTACTGATCTGGAGATTAAATAATTTGTCCAATATTTTTGAGAGGGTGGGGAGCAGGGAAATGTACCTATAGTCATTGAGATCACTAGGATCACTGGCTTTGAAAAGTGAAATGTCATGAACTGTTTACCAGTTATGAGGACGTGAACCCTGTGAAAGGGATAGATTGAAAAGATGAGTGATGGGGCCGCCAGGATATGGTAACTTATTTTTAAGAAGTAAGGGTCTATTTGATCAGCATCTGCACTTTTTCTCATATCTAGCAAAAGTAGTAGATCTTCCACGTGTTTCAGGGAGACAGGACAGAAGGAGAACATGGAATTAGCAGGTAAGGTGGCTGTGATGAAGGGTATTTGATTCTGAGCATAAAGCTGCTCCCTTAAGATATGGGCAGGAGATGAGTCAAAGGCCAGCCCTGTAGTGGCAAAGTAATTATTAAGAAGATCAAGGATGGTAGGTTTGTCTGTGTATGCATGTAACGCCCTCACCTCTGCCTTTTGCAAATGACAGGTGGTATGCTGTTGAAGCTGACAGCAGTACCTGGTGGGGACTGGGTTCGAGTAGGACTAGGTTACTTGGCACAGGGGGCCTAGATTTGGCTACTCTGCACAGGGGCACCCAAGTAAATCCGAACACAGGAAGCAATAACTGTAATGTCCAAAACCAGGAATGGGATTCTAAAGTGTGGCTTTTATTCACATCCAAACTAACAAACAAAGCATAGACGGACCCCCACGGGGTTACATTCCTGGTAATGCAGATTAGAGACACAGAACACTTCTTCACTATTCCAGCCCTCAGGCTCTGAACCCACCAGGCACCACCAGGTGCACAGCCCAGACTAGCATGCAGCTTTAGGTATACAGCCCGACTTGTACACTACTTGGGTTTTCCCCATGGCCCGGCTCCTCCGCTGGCCACTTGATTGTGGTCCATGTGGGAATGAACCAGTTTTCCTGTTGGTGGCTCCCCAAACCACCTTAGAGCCTTCGACTCCTAAAGGGAAATTTTCCTTCCAATCCCACGTCTGGGTACTTCCCTCATCACTGGCCAAATGCATGAGACAAAGTAGAAATCCACAGAGCAAATCTGTAGAGGTGGACCTGTTTACTAAAGATGGGGGGGGTCTCTCAATTCCAGCTCCCACAATCCATACCCAGCCATTTCTCTGGAAACTAAACAACTCTTTTTTGAAAGCTTGGCAATGTAGATTACACGGTAGATGTATATCACATCTCCTCTACATGTCTTGACTTTCCCCTTGTGCTGGACTTGAACATACTTTTACTTTTGGCTAAGCCTATTACTCTAGGCCTCCCACTACTTCAGCAGTCCAATCCCCACTTTAACACAGTTCAGGATAAAACATGGGCCCTTTAGAAAGAGCAGAACTCACCCTCTGGTTACAGGTGCCCAACAGGCAAATCTTGAAATCTTCTTGTACCCCACACACTTGGGAACATGAGGCAGCTTCTTCTCTAGCAGTTGCCAGGGGGTTGCCCCTGGAATAGCAGGCAAACCTTCCACCCCCATCCCCTCAGGGATGGGGCACAGAGACCCATATCAGCGGTCTCCACCACTTTAAAGAACAGCTTACTGTGTCTCTCTTTAGGTGGAAACACACATCTTTCCCTAAATGTAGCTCTATTTCAGAGCTGAGGTTCCAAGAGCCTGTGCACAGAATTGCTGTGCTCCTCTCACAACAATCTCCAATTCCAAATGAACACTGACTGTTCAAAACTCCCAACATTCTAATCTAACTCCTTTCTGCAGATTCTAATGTGACTCATGCAGCTGCGATAGTTCTGTGGTGATGTTATCCCTCAGTCTCAGCTGAGACTGAGAACAGAGTGAGACAGTGTCAAATCCATTTAACTGGAGTTTCACAAGCTGCCTTCCCTGCCTACCACTAGGTCTTACTGGGATTCTAGTAACCCCGGGTAGCAGTGGGGTTACATGCGGATCTGCCAGAGAAAATTTTAGAGGGGAGGAATTTGGAAGATCTGTGACCTTGAACTTCCTTCAGTGTTTTCCAGCATTAGGTGGAACAATTTGCAGCTGTTTCCAATTTATTTGTGAAGTAGCTAGCTTTACCAGCTCTGATAAGTTTTGTACATTTGTTTCTAGCTGCTGTAAAAGCCATCCAGTCCAAAGGGGTTTTAGTCTTGTGTGCTTTTTTTCAATAGTATATCCCTATGGAGTAACTCTGATTTTAGGCTAGGACTAAACCACAGATATGATGTTTTCTTCATTCGGATCTTAAGTATAGGAGCATGCCAACTGATAGTCTAAAGGAGAATTCTGTGGAACACCTCATATGCTTCAGCCACGGAAGTGACCAAATAAAAGTCTTGCCAATGTGTGTATTGAAGATCTGAAAGGAAGGCAAAGTAATCAAGGTTATGGTGACTTCTATTAAAGATATATATAGAGGTGGAGACGGAGTGCGATGATGACCTAATACAGGCAACCGGACAAAGATCACTTAGGTCATTAAAGAAAACACCTGAGTGGTTGAGCAGATATGGTTTGTTTGCTAAGATTAAATTAAGGAGTGAACTGTGGGCAGGATTTTTAGCATTTGGACGGGTGGCTTCTGAGATTTATTATGTAAGTGCAAAAGAATCATATAGTTCCTTGAGAGGTTTGGAGCAAGCCGAAAACCAGTTGAGATTGAGGTCACCAAGTATTGCGACCTCCAAGGAAGAGAAGATGAGGACATTCTTCAGGCGGTTATGCACCTGTAACCCTGCTGAGGGAGATCAGTAGCACCCAATTACAAGGAACGATTCTGAAGAAGAAAGTTGAACCTTAATTGCAAGGCTTTCAGACTTCTTAGGCACTGTGGTAGAATCAAAAATTGAGGAAGATAATTTTTCCTTCATATAGATAGCTACCCCACCCCCTCTAGCATGTCTGTCTGTTTTATAAACAAAGTAGGAAGGGATATTTATTTCAGAATCCAGCGTAGAAGGTTTAAGCCATGTTTCCAGGACTACCAGGATGTTAGGAGTGGCGTGATTTACCCAAGATTGGATGGAGTCAAAATGTTTTAGAAGGCTGTCTGCATTGATATGGAGTTTGCTCATTCCCTTTAGTTGGGCAAGTTCAGTTGGTGAATTGATAAAGGATGGAGAGCCAGGGTTTAATTCAATGTTGCCTGAGCAGAGCAACAAAATCAGCAAAATCTTTTAATGGTGCTAAAGAGCAGTATCAGAATCCCAGTGCACCCTTTGTTAGAGGAATGGGTGAGCAGAGGAGAAGAATCAGATGTCCAAGGGCCTAGTGACCCTAAGTTGGCAAGCAACAGTGCCTTGGCTGAGTAAGTACAGGGTGGTGTAAAGAAATGGCGCAAGCATAATTATGAAAAGATTGTCCCAGATTGCACTGGGGTGAGGACCACAATCAACGAATATATCCAAAAACACATTAACATAGACAGGTTTAAGAAGGGAAAGCAAAGAAAATTAGCCCAAACCACAACAGAAGATTCCATATGGCTATTTATATTGCTGTGAAGCAGAGTAGGGAGCAGCAGGCCAGTTAGGCAGCAGAATAGAAGTGTACTATGCATCATATCAAGGCCCTTGCGATAAGGGTACTTAAGAACTTCAGATTATGTTAATGGCAGAAAAGGGGTGGGCCCTTTAAGATAATTTAGAATGGGCCACCAATGAGTGTACCACCGTGAAAAGGGGTGGCAAATACACAGAACGTTGAGATCGAACTTAGTTTTCAAACCCCTGTCCCTGGTACATTCTACGTAACCATCAAATTCTTTACTCTGCCTGCCTGTGAAGTCACTCCGGAGATTTCTCCTCGCTCGCTTCAGTTAGAGTGTTTTTTTAACGGTTTCTTCAAATCGTGTTTCATTTTTCGATATCTTCAAGCCTCTGTCCTACAGTACAGGTTAGACTAGTTTAGGTTTGCTCCAAAATTGGTAAGTCTTCGGTTTTCTCTCAAAGTTTGCATAATCGGGAGGAAACTGAGTGATTTCTTTCCTTTTGAGGTAAAATTTAGTTTAACTTGTTTACAGTAGTTATTTTGGGATCCAGCAGTTTTCAGTTTAAAAAACAGACTTTTTCTCATTTTTTTCAATCGACCATTGAACCGGTTGTTCACCAAAAACACATTTAGTTTCTCAGGCCTCACTGCCACTTCAAAAAGGGTAACTTGGATTTCAGTCTATTATGTCAGAGAAACCCAAGAAAAAGACCGGTACCACTGGGTTTCAGCACTGCACAGAATGTGAGGAGTTGTTTGCCAAGGCTGATCCCCACATCATCTGTGTCTACTGTTTGGGGTTTGACCACCTAAAAACAGACTGCCAAATCTGCAATAACTTTCCAAAAGCCAGGTTGGATAAGCATTTGGCCAACCTTAAGGAAAGAATGGCTGAACAATCTGCTGACCCAGACGGTCAGTCCAGTTCGGCTCCTGAGGGAGCTGGGGAACCGGAGGAGGTGCCTTCTGATCAGGGCGATACCTCCTTGACCAAAAGGAAGGCAGATACCATGGAATCAGTACCTGTGAAAAGAAAAAGAAAAACAGCTGGTTCAGAGCCAACATTTGCAGCTCCAACTGCTGAGGAAATCGATAAAGCAATATGGATTGTACAGTCCTTACAGACCAGCTCAGGGGATACTGGACCAGTTCAGAAACTGCATGCCATGGTTTGGCCACCTGCCGGTTCACTCCCTACTGGTTCAGATGATCCAGAGGCCAATTATGAACTTGAGTGGGAGAGTGAGGAAGAAGAGGAGGAAGAGGAAGGCTTGGATGACCCCATTGAGCCTGATGCCGTCCCTGATAGACCAGTCAGTTTCTCCTCCTAGACAGCCTGGAGAGTCCTCCTTTCACTATTTGTTTTTAAAAAAGTAGCTGAGACTTTACAGCTGCCTACTCTTGAGGCAGCTGAAGAGGAGGGGAAGCCAGATTTCCTTGAAATGATGGATGTCCCTGACACTAAGAGACTTTCAATTCCTCTTCATAAGTCTCAAAAAACAGACAAAATTATACAGATGCTTACTTCCATTCCCCTGTGGACAAAAGAATGGACAGGTGGTATATGTTTTCTGGCAATGGTTCAGAGTTTCTGTATAACCACTGTAGCCGTGTAGGGGTTGTTCAGGCTGCTGCCTGTGATAAGGCAGGCATCCCATTCTGCCAGACTGGCATAGAAACATAGAATTTGATTGCAGATAAGGCCCGCTTGGCCCACCCAGTCTGCCCATTTCCCTACCTAATGGATAAGCTGCAGATCCTAGTTAACCAGCAGCCTACTTCTTCCTACCCCCCAACCCCTAGAACTGCCTTATGACTGTCCCATGCATGCTTGAATTCCACCACTGTTTTTGACTTTACAACCTCCTCCGAAGGCTGCTCCATGCATCCACAACCCTCTCTGTGAAAAATATTCCTTAAAATACCCTGATCCGGGCTTCTATCTTCAAAATTGTGCCCCTGTCTTGCACACCTCTTTTTTAGAAAGATACTACCCTCTTAGACTTTGTTGATTCCCTTGAGGTACTTGAAAGTTTCTATCATGTCCCCCCTCTCCCTCCTTTCCTTGAGGCTATACATATTAAGCTCCTTAAGTCTCTCTTCATATGTCTTCCGGTGCAGACCATGCACCATTTTAGTTGCCCTCCTCTGGACAGTTTCCATCCTGTCTATGTCTTTGCGGAGATTGGGTCTCCAGAACTGCACACAGTACTCCAGATGGGGCCTCACCAGCTATCTGTACAGAGGGATAATAACTTCCTGTTTTCTACTGATGATGCCTCTCCCTATGCTTCCCAGTATCCCCCCAGCCCTCCTTGCTGCCCTCACACATTGCTTGCCCACCTTTAGGTCATCTGATATGACTACCCCCAGGTCCCTTTCCATTTTTGTTGTTGTTAGTATCTCACCCCCATTGTGTACTCTTCCCTGGATTTTTGTTTCCCAGGTGCATTACCTTGCACTTCTTAGCATTGAATCTAAGCTGCCATACATTTGACCATTCCTCTAACCTTGCTAAGTCCCTTCTCATCCTTTCCACCCCACCTTGTGCATCAATTCTGTTGCAGATCTTTGTGTCAGGCAAAGAGACATACTTTTCCTTCCAGTCCCTCAGCAATGTCGCTTATAAAGACATTGAAGAGGACCGGTCCTAACACTGAACCCTGTGGTACCCCACTAGTAACCCCCCTTTCTTCAGAGTGGACTCCATTTACTATTACTCTCTGTGTCCTATTCTCCAGCAATTCTTTACCCAGGCTGTCATCTTGGGACCCACCCCAAGCTGGCTAACTTGTATATTAATCTTTTGTATGACTGTGTCAAATGCCTTGCTAAAGTCTAGGTAGACCATGTCCACAGCCCCTCCCTGATCTACTACTTTGGTCACCCAGTCAAAGAAATCTATCAGATTTGTCTGGCATGACCTTCCCGCTGTGAATCCATGCTGCATTGGGTCCTGTGCCCCTCTGGTCTCTAGATACTTGACAATTCTTTCCTTCAGAAGTGATTCCATCATTTTCCCTACCACTGAGGTTAAACTAACAGGTCTGTAGTTTCCTGCTTCTGCCTTGCTCCCACTTTTGTGAAGGGGAATCACATCTGCCCTCCTCTAGTCCTTGGGTACCACCCCATCCTCCCATGATTTATTAAAGAGGGTAATCAGTGGTGTCACTAGTTCTACCCTTAGTTCTTTTAGAATTCTGGGATGAATCCCATCAGGCCCCACTGCTTTGTCCACCTTCAGTTTTAAGAGTTCTTTCAGAACCCTTTCTTCTGTAAATGGGCTGGTATCAACTTCTGTATCCAGAGTGTTTCTACTGTTTGTTTTAGGTACCTCCCCCTCTTCCTTTGTAAATACTGAGCAAAATTATTTGCTTAGTATCTCTGCCTTTTCACAGTCACCCATTGCCCACCCTCCCTCCCCTTTATTAAGCCTCACTATCCCTCCCTTGGTCTTCCTTTGCTCCCTGATGTACCTATAAAGGTTTATCCCCTTCTTAACTGAGTTGGCTATCTTGGATGACCCCATTGAGCCTGATGCCGTCCCTGATAGACCAGTCTGCCTTTTCACAGTCACCCTCTGCCCACCCTCCCTCCCTTTCTTAAACCTCACTATCCTCCCTTGGTCTTCCTTTGCTCCCTGATGTACCTATCCTGTAACATCCTCCAGAGAAGGATTCTCAGAAGATTGATGCCATAGACAAGAAGCAGTATTTGGCTGCCTCATTGAGAATTAGACTAGCCTTATACATGCACACATCTCTAGATACCAGAAATCCAGATGGGAATCTGTTCTGGAATTGGCTAAGACTGCTTCACCTCAGCTGGCTAAGGATCTGGAGCAAATAGCCAAGGATGACAATGAAGCATCCAAAGTCCAGTTTCACTCTGCTGTGGATTCAAATGACATATCCTCTAGGGTCATGGCTACTGCAGTGTCCCTAAGATGATTTTCATGGCTCAGGTGTACCAATCTCTCCCAGGACACCCAGTCTAAAGCTATGGACTGCCCTGTTGTCCAGATTTCTCTGTTTGGGGAACAGACATAGAAGTACATGAAGAAAATGAATGAATACAGGTCTATTTATTTATTTATTTAGCTTTTGTTTACCGTGTAAGTATGCTAGACAAGTAGTATGCCTATTTTCAGGAATGACCCGGGACAGCACAAAACATACAGTATACATACATGGCAACATTGGAGAAACAGCATGATACAGTAAAAAACAGCTATAACAATGCTTGTATAAGGGCAGAGATACTGCCACACATAGTACAAATTGTTACAGGACATAGATAGACATTAGAATCACTGAATACATATTTCATAGACCATCATGGACTCAGAGTGGACAATAGTGGACTGCAGAATATTACATTACAGAGACTAGGAGCAGTCACATCTTGTCGTTTGTTTTCGGTGGGACCACAAGGAGGAGTGAAAGGTCCCATGAGAAGGGGCAGAGCGAACAGAGTCCGGAATGGAGTTCTAGGGCCTAGGCACAAAAGCGGCAAAGTCACGATCCCCTATAAGGGTCCGAGTAGGGGGAACTTTAAGCAACTCGGCAGTCTGTGGCCTGAGCTGGTAGGGGATGGCATCCAGTTTTGGGAGGAGATGCGCCAGTCCCGACGGTATGCCCATGGCAAGCACTTTCCTGGTGAAGTTTCCTACACCAAGGATCAGGAATTCCGCAGGGAGGAGCCAGTTGAGTTTGTCATAGAGCTCACATCGGTGGGTGAGTTGGGAGCAGCAAGTGCAAACCGACAGATATCATTGTATGCTGTGTTCCACCGATTAAGATGGATTTGAGGTGACCTGGCAAATAGGTGGTATCCATAACTAAGGGAGGGGAGAAGCACTCCCCTCGCAAGTGCCAGCCTCGCTCCCGGAGTCAGGTTGTATTTGGCCCTGTAGGCAAGGCCAAGCTTACACCTGGTGGCTCTGCAGATGTTTTGGATATGGCTTCCCACGTCAAGTTGTGGGTCGAGGGTGACCCCAAGATATTTAATTGAGCTCGCTGTTGGCAACAGGAGGCCTCCATCACAAGCTATTTTGAGCATAGCTGATGGGGCTTTTAACTTGGCCATGGAACCAAAGAGCATGGTCTGAGTTTTGTTAGGATTCAATACCAGTCTGTGGTTGGTAATCCAGGCCGAGACTCTGCTGAAGTCTTCAGATAGGCACTGGTTAAGGTCAGCAGCATTACGAGCATGGGCCACTAGCACAAGGTCATCTGCATAAAGCGTGACTTGGCAACGAGAGGTCACCTGTGGGAGTTGATTAATAAAAAGTGAGAATAGGAGAGGTCCAAGTACCGATCCCTGGGGAACTCCCATGGTCACAGCCCTAGCCTCCGAGAGGACCTTGTTAAAGCAGGTGCGCTGCTTTCTACCCGTTAGGTAGCCCATCATCTAACTCATGGCATGCGGAGAGAACCTGAGAGCCCTGAGCTGCTCCCCCAGTAGGTCATGGTTGACAAGGTCAAAAGCTTTTGACAAGTCAATAAATATAGCACCTGACAGTTTGCCCTGATCCATGGCGGATCTAATACTAGAGGTTACAGTAATCAGGGCAGTAGTGGTACTATGACCCTTCCAGAAACCATGTTGGGCCCCAGAAAGCATCTCATGGGTATCCACGTATTCGGAGTTGCTCCACACAACCTTTTCAGGAGTTTACCAAGGGATGGGAGAATAGCAATAGGATAGTTGTCTGGGAGTTTGAGATTTCCTGCTTCAGAACAGGGACTATCCTTGCCTCCTTCCAGATGTCAGGGATTATCCCTGAGCTAAGGGATAGGTTAAAGATATGGGCAATCAGAGGGGCAATGTAAGCTGCTCCCAGCTTGAGAAGCCTGGGCTCAAGGTTGGCAGGCCCTGCACTGGAATGCTGGGAGAGGGCAGCCAAGCAGTTCCAATCATCAAGGACAGACACGGCCTTAAGATTAAATACTCTCCAAAGAGGATGTTCACTCTGC
This sequence comes from Neoceratodus forsteri, assembly GCA_016271365.2. Classification (NCBI taxonomy): domain Eukaryota; kingdom Metazoa; phylum Chordata; order Ceratodontiformes; family Ceratodontidae; genus Neoceratodus; species Neoceratodus forsteri. The sequence continues at coordinate 413,288,472 of CM057455.1, read as the reverse complement.
ATCGGAGGGATATTAAGCGAGCAACCCCCATCGGTCGTGAAACGAGAGGTGAGGGCCGAAAGGTCGGAGAAGTGGAGATTGAGGTGGTCGTACATAGTGGGATTATTGCACGAGACTCCATCAATAATCATGTCCACGACACCCGAGTGAGAGGGCCCACTGACGAGGGATTTAATGTTCCTCCAGAACCTCCTAGGATCTCTGACAGAGCTAAGTAGTGCCAATTTACAGAAGTTACTTTTGGCAGCCCTAATGGCTTTTTTACACCGATTCCTGAGTTGCTGATATCTCAGGAGATTAGCAGGATCTCTGGAACCCTTAGTACTTGCCCAACATTTGTCTATCTCCTGCATCTGGGCAAGTAAGTCACCATTCAGCCAGAAGGTGGCTGTTCCCCTCACCCTCTGGGTGACCCTGGGGGCGTGTCTATCTTGGATAACACCAAAGGAATGTATGAAGCAGGAGGCTGCCACTGAGGGGTCAGAGGCTTCAAGCACCCTGGTCCAGTCAGTACATCCTAGATCGGCCAGGAAAGCCTCAGGGCCAAAACTGGAGTATTTTCTGACTTGAATGATTTTGTGTGGAATTCTAGGGGAAGGGATTTTCCAGACACAGTATACCGGGGAGTGGTCAGATATGGAGTCTGATAGCGTGCCTGATGAGGCAATCCTCTCCGGCCAGTTGGTCAGGATCCAGTCCAGCAGGGAACTTGAGGAACCATTTATAGGAGTGCAGCTTCTAAGGAAAAAGCTGTAACTCCACAAAAGCAGCAGTCTAAGCTGGGCAGAGGCAGGACTTATCAAAAACCTTTCTACCAGGCCCAGGCATTTCCTGCTGTCCAGCAGCAGATGGGGTGCTTCAGGGGCAGAGGCAGGAGAGGTGTAAGTAGGGCTGCTTCCACCTCTCATCCTAAGACTACTGCCAAACTGACACCCTGATGTGTCACTCAGGGCCGCCTCCCCACTGCCAGTAGGCGGGCAGATTGGCTCACTACTACCTGGCTTGGAAAGCCATTACCACAGCCAAGTGGGTCCTGGAAGTAGTGAGCCAAATCCTAGCTCGAAGTTTCAAACAATTTCCAAGAACAAGAGTAAGGTCATTCAAATTTGCCAACAGTTCAGATACAGCCCTCATAGAGGCAGAGGTTACCATACTTCTAAAGTACAAAGCTGTGGAACCTGTTCCTCTTCTTCACAAAGGAAAAGGGTTGTACTCAAGATATTTCCTTACCCTGAAGAAAACTGAGAAGTGGCTGCTCATTCTAGATCTGATGTATCTCAACAAACACCTAACAAAACCCAAATTCAAAATGGTGACCCTCACCAAAATCCTTTCTACCCTCAGGCAAGGTGATTGGCTAGCTTCCTTGGACCTCAGGGATGCTTATTTCCCACATTTCAATCAGAGACTCTCACAGAAAGTACCTAAGGTTCGAATTATCCTCAGGCCATTATCAGTACAGGGCATGGCCCTTTGGCCTTACCTCAGACCCAGAACATTCACAAAATGTCTGGCAGTGGTGGTAGCCCATCTAAGAAAACAGGGAGTATCCGTGTTTCCCTATCTAGATGACTGGCTGGTTGTAGGTCAGTCCCCTTAGCAGGTGAGGGATGCCTTGGGTCTGGTGCAGGACACCCCTCATATCTTTAGGATTTCTGGTAAACCAAAAGAAGTCAGTACTGGAGCCCATCCAGATCCTAGAATTCATAGGAGAAGAGCTGGACATGGTCCAAAGAAAGGCTCTTTGCCAGTGGGAAGGGTAGACAACCTCATCCAGCTGGCAACCTCTTTTCATCAACAGGTGTCTCGTCCAGCAAGACATTTCCTCCAGCTCCTAAGGCACATTGCAGCTTCCACAGCAGTGGTTCCAGGAGCCAGGTTTCTGATGAGGGATATCCAGTTTCATCTCAGGTCCTATTGGTCCTAGAGAAAGGATTCCCTGTCCAAACTGATCCCAGTGACAGCCACTTTGATCCAGGCATTGCAGTGGTGGGAGGACAAGAACAACTTCAAGGAGGGTGTTCCATTCCTCCAGCAGTCTCCTATAGTGGTTCTGACCACAGATGCTTTTCTCTTAGGGTTGGGAGCTCACTTGGGGAACCACACTGCTCATGGGACATGGTCTCACCAGGAGTCCCTGCTCCGCATCAATCTGTTGGAGCTCAGGGCAGTATTCTTAGCTCTTCAGTCATTCATGAAGAGGGTACAGGGGAAGGTAGTGCAGATAAGGACAGACAACACCACCACCATGTACTACATTAACAAGAAGGGTGAGATGAGGTCCTCTGCCCTGTGTTCAGAGGCAATGAAGATCTGAAGTCTGGCTTACTCCCTCAAGACTTTCATCTCAGCCATGCATCTGCCAGGCAAGGACAATGTACTGGAAGATGCCCTCAGCAGAATAAATCAGAGCCACCATGAGTGGTCTCTGAACAGGGAAATAACTGCACACAGTGTTCAGGAGATGGGGCACACCACAGATAAATTTGCTTGCAGCCCCAAACAATCATCAGCTACCCCAGTATTGCTGCAGACCCCTAGTTCTAGGTTTGGTGCCTCTGGATGTACTCATACTGGACTGGGCAGGCAAATTTCTGTATGCCTTTCCCCCATTCCCATTTATCTTCAGAGTTCTGAACAGACTCCGGAGCCAGCCATCATCAATGATTCTGATTGCTCCAGATTGGGCCATAAAACCCTGGTTCCCCATGCTGCTGTCTCTGGCAGTGACCAGTCCAATCTGCCTCCCAAGAAGGCACAATCTTCTGACCTCCTCACAAGGGAGGATCCTATATCCCAACCTCAAGTCCCTATGCTGCTGTCTCTGGCAGTGACCAGTCCAATCTGCCTCCCAAGGAGGCACAATCTTCTGACCTTAACTCACAAGGGAGGATCCTATACCCCAACCTCAAGTCCCTCAGGCTCAGGGCCTGGCTCTTGAGGACCTAGATTATGCAGGCTTGCATCTCCCTGAAGTGGTACTGGATATTTTGAAGGTTTCCAGAAAACCTGCCACCAGAAAGACTTATACTTCCAAATGGAAGAGATTTACTATCTGGTGTGCACAAAAGGAAATAGATCCACAGGCAAGTGGACTGGCAGCCCTGTTGGACTATTTAGCCCACCTTCATTCCTTAGGCTTTCAGCCTTCTTCTCTGAAGGTACATCTGGCAGCTGTTTCTGCCTGTCTCTCAACAGGGAAGGGCCCTTCCTTGGCCTCTCATGAAATCTTCAAAATTCTTTAAAGGGTTGCACCACCTGCACCCCCCCTCACAGGGAGCCAACCCCTTCTTGGGATCTGAATATCTGCATAGCATAACTAATGCAGCCCCCATCTGAACCCATGTCCTCTGCTGAGCTCAAGTTTCTGACATGGAAAACCTTTCTTTCCAGTAACCATAACTTCTGCAAGGAGGATTAGTGAGCTACAGGCCTTGCCAGTGGAGCCTAATTACATAGCACTCCATAGGGACAAGGTCGTTCTTAGGACAAACAGAAAATTTCTTCCTAAGGTGGTTTCTGACTTCCACTTGAATCAGTCCATGGCATTACCTGTCCCCTTCACTGAACATTCTAGTTCAGAAGAGCATAGAGTACATAGTCTGGCTGTAAAGAGGGCTGTTAGCTACTACCCGGATCTGAGAAAGGCCCATAGGAATGAGTGCACACAACTGTTCCTCACCTATGGAGAAGTGGGTAAGGGCAAGCCAGCCACCAAGAGGATCATTTCTCCATGGATTGTGTCTTGCATTGAGTTTTGCTATGGCAAACTGAGGAAAGAGCCATCAGCTGGCTTCAGAGACCACTCTACTACGGGAGCAGCTGCATCTATTGCAGCTGCCAGAGATATTCCCCTGCTTGAAATTTGCAAAGCAGCTACCTGGAAAACTGTTCACACATTCACTAAACACTACTGCCTGGACACCCAGGCCAGGAGTGATGCCAGATTTGGCACAGCAGTACTGCAGAGCCTATTCCCTAAGTAGGTTATGTGCCCGCCTCAATGGAGCACTGCTTGATAGTCTGCATTTAGTCAGAATACAGCAAGACTTCATGTTGTTTGAAGAAAAAATTACTTACCGTAGTAATCTTTTTTATTTTAATGGAGTCTTGCTGTAGTCTGACCTCCCTCCCTGCCTCAACTACATAAACTGAGGGGGATACTGAATTACAGCTGTTCTATTTTTGAGTTTCACACCACTGGGGTGGCATTTTCTTGGACTTCTCAGACTTGAGTCTTTTAATTTGCCATTTGGTTTGGCTATTGATCTTTTGACTACTGTTTTATTAATTGGTACGTATGTAGTATAGCTTAGCAACCACTGTTTTAGTGCTCATAAGAATCTGACAGTTACATAGAATGTACCAGGGACAGGGGTTGGAAAACTGAGCTCGAGCTCAACATTCTATGCATTTGCATAGAGTTAACTCTTTCATCTCAGGGCTGTTGAACTGGGAAGGCTAACTGCATTTAGTCAGAATACAGCAAGAATCCATTAGAAGAAACAAGATTACTATGGTAAGTATTTTTTTCTTCTTTGCTATCTGTTTCCTCAACTATGGTAGCATTAGTTTGCTTTGCATTTAGTGTCTTCAACTGGTGCTGATCTTTTTTTTTATTGTGACATCACCATATCAGATAGGATTATTTTTTACCCGTCTTACAACAATGGACCTCCCTCAAGTCTGCTTCTGTTCTGTAGGCCCCAAAACAATGTCTATCACTACTAACATTGTAAATCTTTTAATGTGAGCTATTAAACTGAAATGGCAGCTCCTGGGGTCTTTGGACCTGTCAGCAAGCAAAGGTGTTAAAGAGCAGCCGACACCTTCAGGAGAACTTTACCAAAACATAATATTTAGATTCAGTCCATCTTGTATTTCACATTAGATCTTCCCTTGTCAGTCTTCACCATTCATCACTACTGGGTGTAAGCCAGAGGTGCACACCTATATGGGAGCTTTTTTTGAGGGGGAGCATCAGCACTGATGATGCTGCCCATGAGGCCAATGCATTGCATGGCGCACAAGGATTGGCCGCAAGGCACCGCAGACTCCTCCGGCGCCCCAGTTCTGTTTCTCCCGCCATCGAGGTCGCACCTACTGCATGAGTTCAGAGTTACTGTGTCATTGAACCTGCTCCAAATTTCAATGCTGTGTTGCTGCTTCTCCATCCCAGTTCCGAGTTTCACCCAGTGCCATCTGGAAACTGGCAAGCACGTTCTGTTTATTATTACTGACAGCGCTGGGTCCTTTTCTGTGAATTTTGTTGTTATTTTCGAATTCATGTCTGGTTCGGGGGCTAAGAGAAAACCCAAAGTGGGCCATGACCCCATGCGTCAGTGTCCCTGTGGCCAGCATTTTTCCATGACAGACTGGTATGATGTTTGCTTGCATTGACTGGGTCTCAATCATGATATGGACAACTGTGATGCCTGTTTCTCAGTTGGCTGCTGTGTTCTTGAGACCTGCAAGTTTAAAGTTGGCAGGACCCCACCAACATTCAGAGGACAGCATTGTTCTAGGGATGCCATGGCAAGATCTCTTGAACCTGCCTCCTGATCCCCTCCCGATAAGGAGGAAACCTCCTCAGATTCTAGCCTTGCCATTGAGGAGGTTTCTTCTGTGGTGCCAGAGGAGTGGCTCAGTTCCCTGCAGAGCTGGGTTGAGAGCACCACCACGACAGTTACCTCCACTGAGGTGCAAGCTCTCCCAGTGTTGCAGCCCGTGGCTGCAGGGCCCAGCACTAGCAGATTCTTGGCGCCACCTGTCAGCGCCACTTCGGATCCCAGCACTGTTCGCAGTGCCGGTGGTCAAGGCAGCACTGCAAGCAATGCCATGTCCTGTGGCAGCACTCTTTGCAGTTCCGCTGGTAATAGAGATCCTGGGGTTGCTAGTTTGATGGTATGTGTGGTCTCTTCCTCTTTGGAGGTGGGTGACTATCTGGCCAATCTGGACTGGTGCCCCAACTCCTCAGAGTTTGGGAGTCCTCTTGGACATGGCAACAGGTGGCACAGTGTTTGCCTACCAAACTCTTGGAGCCTGTGGTCTCTGCAGAGCCCCACACTGATGCTGGTTTTGGGGGTGCTGCACTAGACTGCAGTCTCGGGGGGCCTGGTATGGTGGTCTCGACCACAGGGGCTGGGCAGCTGCCATTTTTGGTGCTACCATGGCCGCCTTGATGGGGATGGGGACCTCCTCTTCTGTGGCTACCCTTAGGGGGCCTGTAGGATTGGGGGACCCATTGGCACTGGGTTCAAGGAAGAGGGTGGCCTCGGAGTCTGAGGAGTTGAGGGGCTGGGGTGAGGTGCAGAGGCTTTCTTCCACTACCCTGCAGGGAGTGGGGAGAAGCTGAAGCACTAAGACCTGCATCTCTTCCTCTGAGACTTCAGGGGCTCCCTTAGTGGGCAGTGCTGAGGGTTGCCCTTCTGGAACCATGCAACCTCAGCTGAACCACTGGGGAGATTCTCCCTTAGGGCTCAGCCAGGATCTGTTCACACATTTGAAGTGTTCATTGACTGGATTGACTCTTGCGTTTCCCCAACTGAGAGGACCTGCTGCAGGGTCTCAGAGCCCTGGCAGAGGCAGGGCACTTTCTATGAGATGCCCTTCCCCAATCCCTTTGCAGACACCCCCCGCCCAGGCCATGTGGGCCCTTCAAGACCTTTAACCTAGGAGATGTTCAGTGCCACTGTGGTGGCCTTCTCTAGGTATGTTAGAGCTATGGACAAGCAGGTCTTTTGCCTGTCTCCCCCACCACAGGAGGACTTCAAACACCCAAGCTCCTCTACTTCCTTGACTTCCTCATCTGAGGAAGAGGAGCATCCTGTCCACCTTTCCTCCGATGCTGATTTCACAGAATATCAGCGGTTCCTCTTGAGGTTAGTTCAGGAGCTCCACATCTCCCACATGGTAAGATGCAATCCTGAGTGGGAGACGTGCTCTTTTCTGAGCAAATTCAGTGCCAACCACCTAGTGGTGCCTTCCTGGCCTTTTCCCTTCCAGGAAGTGTCTATCCACACCTGGCAGTCACCATCCACCTCATCCCCAGCCCCAGCGGACTGCAGGAGGAGGTATTGCACTCCCCAGGATTCTCTTGGTTCTGTACCTCACCCACTCTTGGGGCTGATGGCTTTAGACACTCTTTCTGGGCTTCAACACCTGACACACAACCGATCACAGGATCTGGATTCTGTTGAGTTTGACCTGTGGGGAAGAAGCATTTTCTCATCACCTCATGTGTTACTCTACATCTGCTCACATCAGGCTCACCACGCTGCCTAGAACAGACACCTGTGGTCAATGTTGGCATAGGTTTTATCATCCTTGCCTTATTCTGTGGGACCTAGGCATGCCATTGCCCTCTCTGCACAGGGTCTGGAGCTGGAAAGGCACTAAGCAAGGGCATCATATGACACCAACGAGATGACCTCCAGACTGACAAGGACAGTGATCTGAATCAGGTGGACGGCATGGCTTCACCTGTCTAGACTGTCGCCCATTGCCTGGCGTAGGGCAATTTCCTCCACTTTCTGGATGACCCATCTTTTCTCCCACAGGGTGAGGAGTAATCTTCAGGGGCATCTTCCATCATCCCAGCCATGGGGGACACCTCCTCAGCCTGACCAGCCATAGGACATATTGACCTAGAATGGCTATTGTGAAGCTTGGCCAGCAAAAGACACAGGGGCATCCCTGACATTGGTAAAAGAGGATCTGGTGAAGCCTGGTCAGCTTATACCCAATGAATTTGTAACTGTACAAGACTTCACTGGGGAGGAGAAAGCATTGCCAGTTACTAGTGTTCTCCTAGACTGGGGTGAAACAGGGGAAACTGTGCAACAGGTGGCTGTAGCCAAAACTTTAGCAGTTGGTGTCATCCTTGGCAACAATCTCAAATGGGATGGTGTATGTAGTTACTCATAGCCAAGCATCAAAGGAAACTGGTAGTTCTCTGGACCCACAGAAGCCATTGTGGAAACCACTGGGAGGCTGGTTCCCCAGCCTGTGTCTCCTAATATGGAGACTAATGAAAAGGGGGTTGATATTTCTCCAGTAGCAGTTAACCACACAGCTATGGAGGGTTACTCCAAAGCAGGAGGGGTGACCCATTGTCAGAGGGTTAGAGATGACAGTGATCCTGACTGCTCTGATGCTAGTGCTAGGGACCCTAGTTTAGAGACTGAAGGTGACCTGTCTCATGCCTTGGGAATGTGTAAGGAATTTGCAGCTGCTCAGAAAAATGACCCTAGTCTAGAGAAGCTGAGGGTTTGGGCAGACTTTGACAGAGCACAGGGAGGTGACAATAAACATAAGGTTTACTGGGAAAATGGACTGATGCATTCTCAGGCTGTGAAGCCAGAGGGAGGGTTGATAGACAGGCAGCTTTTCATTCCTGAGGGGTACTGTAAGCAGTTGCTCAATATTGCACATGATATTCCCTTGTCTGGTCATCTGGGAATCACGCACACTACACAGTGGTTGGCCCAGAATTTCTATTAGCCCAACTTCACTCAGCAAGTGAAGGAGTATTGCAGGTCTTGTCACTGGTGCTAAGAAATAGAAAAGGTGGATAAGAAAGCTCAAGCTGAACTAATTCCATCGCCCATAGTGGAGAAGCCATTCCAAAGGGTGAGAATAGATATTGTGGGGCCTTTAAATACCTCCAGCTCCTCTGGGAAGAGGTTCATCCTGACTGTGGTGGATTATGCCACCCGGTACCCTGAGGCAGTCACCCTATCCTCACTGAGAACAGACAAAATGGCAGATGCCTTACTTGGAATTTTCTCCCGTGTTGGGTTTTGCAGGAGATTATCACCGATTGAGGGGCTTCCTTCATGTCACAGCTGATGAAATATTTGTGGGAGAAGTGTGGGGTGGTGCAGAGGTGCATGACACCTTATCACCCGCAATCCAATGAGCTTGTGAAAAGATTTAACGGTACCCTGAAGTCAATGCTCCAAGCGTTTGTGGAACAGCATTGGAGGGACTGGGAGAAATGCCTTCTCCAGCTGTTATTTGCATACAGGGAGGTGCCCCAAGAGTCGACAGGATTTTTCCCCTTCAACTTTTTATTTGGAAAGTGGGTAGGTGGTCTCCTAGACTTGATCTGGGATGACTAGGAAGGCAAGCACTCCACCCAGGGCACTCCCATAGTGGATTATGTCCTTAGCCCAGAGCAACCTGACAGCTGACCAACAGAAACAAAAAGTGTGGTATGACTGCAGAGCCAGAGCTTGCTTATACACGGTGGGTCAGGTAGTTATGGTCCTTATTCTGGTTTGGAAAGACAAGCTGCAGGCTGAGTGGGCAGGACCATACAAAGTAGTTAGAAAGGTAAATGATGTGAACTATATCATAGAGTTACCTGACAGAAGTCATACAGAAAGAATGTACCATGTCAACATGATGAAGCCATATGCTAATAGGGCTGACATAGTGTTTGCAGTATGTAGTCCTGGGGATGGGACAGATGAAGGAGACACCCTTCTGGACTTGTTGGAAGAAAGCAAACGGAAGTCCTCTGTGAAGGCAGTTAAATGGTCTCCCCAGCTGGCCCTGGACAAGATCCAGGAAGTAAGACAGGTTTTTGTAGACTTTGCCCCACTGTTTAGCACCAAGCTTGGACTAGCCCCCTTAGTAACGCATGATGTGGAAATAGGGACACAGACACCCACACAGCGGACAGCATATCGGGTGTCAGAGGCTGACCAAAAGGACATTAGAAGGGAGGTGGAGGAAATTCTGGATTTAAGGATAATCCAGAGATCCCACAGCCCCTGGTCCTCACCCATTGTCCTTGTGCCCAAGCCAGATGGCTCTACTCATTTCTGTGTGGACTATCATGGACTGAATGCAGTCACAAAGTCAGATGCTCACCTGATGCCCCAGACGGACAAGCTCCTGGACAAGTTGGGAGGGGTGACATACCTTATGACTATTGACCTGACAAAGGGGTATTGGCAGGTAGAGTTAACTGACAGAGCTAGGAAGAGGTCGGCCTTCATCACCCCGATAGGCTTATCTGAATTTAAAGTAATGCCTTTAGGAATGAAGAACACCCTGCACTTCCCAAAGTTTGGTGGACCAGGTGTTAAATGGGTGCTGAGGAGTATGCCGTGGCATACCTGGATGATATTGCCATTTTTAGTGCCAGCTGGGAGGAACACCTGTCCCACGTTAGGGAACTGCTGGGCAGGCTACAGAGGGCTGGGCTCACTGTCAAAGCTGAGAAGTGCCAGGTAGCCATGGTTGAAATGGCATACCTTGGGCATGTTGTAGGCCAGGGACAGCTCCGTTCTATCCAAGTAAAAATAGAGGTGATCAAGGCATGGCCCAGACCAGAAATGCAGAAGCAGGTTAGGAGTTTTCTAGGGACAGCAGGGCACTATAAGAAATTTATACCCAATTACAGTGCCCTGAATGCTTCCCTATCAGACCTGGTAAAGAAAAAGATGCCTAAGAAAATTACCTTTAAACCAGCCTATGAAAACTCCTTTACCAGACTGAAGGAGGCACTGTGCAGTACTCCTGTATTGACAAGTCCTGACTATAGCAGATCCTTTCTAGTCCAGACTGATGCCTCAGACGTGGGTTTTGGGGCAGTACCGAGTCAGACATTCAACCAAGGGAAAGATCACCCTGTAGTGTACCTGAGTAAAAAGTTACTTCCCAGGGAGCAGGCTTACTCTACTGTGGAAAAAGTGTCTTGCCATAGTGTGGGCCCTAAAGAAGTTAGAGCCATACTTATATGGGCAGCATTTTGAGGTTCAAACTGACCACAACCCCCTGGTTTGGCTGACACAAATAGGAAAAACTAATGGTAGACTATTAAGATGGAGTCTTGCCTTGCAAGGGTATGACATGATGATCTTAGATAGGGCTGGAGTGACCAAACAGAACGTAGATGGCTTATTGTGTCTATATGAGGCATGAACTGATTTTGGAAGCTCATCCCATGCAGGGCATAGGGCCCTCAAATTCATTCTAGGTGGGGAGGATTGTGACGCTTGGCCATCTGGTTATGATTATTGTATGATATCTGCAAAATAAAAATATAGTATGTGATTGTCTCACATAAGACATCCTATGCCTCCATGGGTGCCCCCCCCCCCAGGTTTCAGAGAAGCTACAGGATAGATGACACTGACCAGGAGAGCTCTGTAATATAATTAACTTCCTTGAGAAATTGCATTTTATTACCTTGTTATGACATGCCTAGGCTTTTTGAAGTACAATCTAAATATGACTTTATGACTTCAGAAACAGGACATCATTAAGCTGATTCCTTTCAGCTATCTCTCACCTGGGTGATGGACTGCAGAGTTGTAAAAACCTTTGATGTTCCTTGGGAATACAGGAACCAGCCACCAGTTCAAAGGAAAGGCTTGATTAAAGACTGTCAAACTTTGGGAAATGTATTTTTCCTTCTGAAGTCACAATATTTCAAATATCTCCTGACAATAAATTATTTTTTGTAATTTTATATTCTAAAAGGAGGAGCTAGATGTCTCACAGAAGGGGTGTAGAGACACAGTTTAAACTGGTACGCAGGTCTCAGATGAATGTCATATTTTTTAAGCCTCTTAAGAAACAGTTGGCCAGATATTCAAAGCTTTGCCCCTGGTTTAAGTTAACACTGCCCAGCAGGCAAACTTAGCCCGGAACACAAAGCAAGCCATATTCAAAAGGAAAAGCCTGGGGGAAAACAGCTTCTGAATATAGCATGGGAATGAGGTCGTGCAAACAAGTCTGGAAGTGCAGAGCAAACATAGCCCTGGAATAAGACGGCACTGAATACAGCAATCAGGAAGTGCAAACCACAACAACAACACAGTGCACAGCGAAGTGAGGGCAGGTAGAGATGAACTATGTGGCCAATGTGTGTGCCAGCAGATGCGTGGACCCAGTACAGCAGCAGGCAGCAGCAGATGTGAAAGAACAGCGATCAAAACTGTATATATACCCCTGAACTGTTAGCGCCACGCTAACACTTTAGCGTGGCTTTAGCACAGAGCTAAGCTGTTAGCCCGGTGCTAATGCATTTGCCTGGCACTAAGATTTGCCATATTCAAAAGTGACATGCAAATGAGCCTACTTAGGTAGTCTCTGGGCAAACAGCCAGATTAGCATCTCATTATTCCCTGATTTGCATGCAGTTTGTCCAGAGTTACTGCAGGGTCCCACAGCTCCACCTGTAGGTTAGTCTGGAAGTACAGGGGCTGGCTGCAGCTCCATCTGTAGGTCATTCTGACAGTGCATGATGGTTGCTGCAGGCTACATGTATGCAGTACAGCATAGCATTGTGTGCCCCAGGGGAGAACATAACATAGGCACAGGCGGTGGTGGTGCTGTATGCAACTGTCACACTGTAGGCTGTGCTACAGTGCACAACAGACACTACAGTAGCAAGGGGGCTGGTAGTGTGAGGGACACTACAACACCTATGGTATGTAGGGCAGTCATAACCACTGCATTGTACCCAGTGACAAGCCCAGCATGCGGGTGATTACTGACAGTGGACAGTACTGTTTTGCCATTGTGTGCGCCACAGATGCTGCACCTGTGGCATGGGATTCCCACAGTGACATTTGCATGGCTGGATGTGTGTGCTGTGGCTTCTGTAGAGTTGTGCGGTATGTGGCTGGGGGAGCATATACGCTCTGACATTCACACAGGTGGTGGGGTATTCCCACTACTGGCCCATGTGCACTGCATGGTGTGTCCCAGCCACGTGGCCACACCTGGGCTGTGATGAGGTCTGGCCACCCGTTCACCCTCCCCTCAATGGCCACCATGCCCACAATGCTGCATGTGTGTGCTAGCATCTGTTGGTCACCACAGACGTATGATCTGCAGGTGTGTGCTGTATGGCCATGCTACCTTGTTGTCCCCTGTGGGTCGGATACCCCCTTACTGTCTGTGCTTGGCTGGGACCGGTGGCTGGTGTTGGCATCATGGTGGTGCCATCAGTGAGCAGCATGTGTCCTCCATGTCAGGCATTTTCTAAGTGTCATGCTCTTATGATAGGTTCACACAAGCCACGCTAATCCCGCGCAAACATCACTCTATGCACCAATGATGTGAAAAGCTTTTTGCTCATGGTTAAGACTAGCTTTTCCTGGGCAGTAATTTTACTGTGCTAAGAGTCACGCCAGGGCACTGTAAACACCTTAACATGGCACTTGTCGCTGAATATCTCAGAGCACCTGTATTTATGTTCACTATGCCTCTTGCATATAATTATGGTTTGCCTGGCTCTACTGCTGTTTGCGTGTGCTAAGTGGCCTTTTTAATACGTCAGTCCCACACTAATCCCCCACTAAACTGTTTGCGAACCTTGCAAAGTTTTGAATATCTAGCCCAAGATCTCTAATTTAACTGCTCTTACTGTATAGAGATAATACATTAGCTAGAAAAGATCTGAGTGTATTTTGGTAGAAGTTTGTTCTGTAGTTTTCCTTGTTTTTCTTTTATGTGATTGTGATGCTCTTTAATATTTGTTCTGTATTTTATCTTACTGTTTTTATCCATTTTTAGTAAACCTATTCTTAAAAGACTGCCTGAGTGTCTGCCAGTTCTTTTTTGCATGTGACGTATAGATGGGAAAAGGTAGGAATATTCCTAAGGTCTCTTACAGAGTTAAAAGGGTTCATTTTGGAAGCCTGGCTGGGTGCCCTGGCAAAAGATTGTACCGTAATCCCAGAAGAGGGTACGTATCTGAGCCTGTACATTAGGTATGCTAGCATAAGGTTCACAGTTTGAATCCCCCCAGAACTTGAGATTAAAGTTGATTCGGACCCAAAAGAAGACAGGAGGGTTACCCTGTCTGTTACCTGGTAACACTATTGTGCTTGAAGGTTGGCACTTTGGCAGCAAAGGGCCTGACCTGCTGAGTGTATTTGAGACAGTTATAGGGTCTCCCCCTCCTGCATCTCTCCCGCAGGAGGCTGAAGGAATCTGTTCCCTCAAGGAAGTGCTAGGTCCCCTCTGGGGGGGCTTGGTTCTCACCCGGCAGTAATGAATGGTGAAAATTGACAAGGGAATATATGAAAATTACATACCTACTGTAATTCTTGATTTTCTCTTGTATCTTCACCATTCATTACTGATTCCTGCCCACCCTCCCCACTTGGGCCTCAGCTCTTGGACACTGCCTCCACCCTGCTCGCCCCCCCCCTTTGAGACCAATTGGGGCAGAGTCCCCCTGGTTCCTCAGAGCCCTCTGTTTCCTTTTCTAAAGTCACAGAGCACCCATTCTAGGAGGGTGGTGAGTAGGGTCTTCACTCTGGCCTCAGAAGGAACTCCCTGGGATTCTCAGTAGGGTGCACTCTGGCATACCCTTTAACCTGACATGGATATTCCATTTTGTTCTTCTCTTCTTGAACTGTGGATTGAGTCAGTGAATCTTGTTGGAAAACCCACAGAAATTTTCATCCTCTCCTTTCTCTTTCCCGCTTCCCCTCTACCTTAGAGGTCATTTTGGACAGAGTCCTCTTCTGTTTAAGGGATTTTTCCCTGTGTCTAAGCTATCAGGTGTTAAACTGTAGTGGGCCATATTCAGGACTTTCATTCCAAATATGGGTTTAGGGGTGAGAATGGGGAGCAGACTCCGCCATGTTTTATATTCTCCAAGACCTTTTCAAATTCTCTTGTTCTGGACCCCTGTCCAGTGGTCCCTGAAGTTGACAGGATCCTTGCACCTGTGTCTTCATAACTTCAGATTTTTTAGGCTAAAACAAGTCAATGGTGTTCCAACTCAGCACAGCTGAGGGCCCCCTTTCTTCCCCTATGTATGCTTACCTTTCTCTTTTCTCTTTCTCTCCCTCTTTCTCTCTTTTCCTGTGCTGCCACTCCCAAGGGTTGGGGCCCTATGGCCACTTAAGGGTAAAAAACAAGTTCAACCCAAGTCCAAATGTAAACAGCAGCATACCGTGGTCAAAAACTGACAACAGGTGATATGTGCAACAATCACAGTCTACATTCAAAGTGTATAATAGTACACATGCAGCACTGGAAGGATGGAGGATGATGAGCGGAGCGTGTATAGGTGGCAGGCTGCAAGACATAGTAGGGGCTGCCTCACAGCTGGGGCCATCCACACAGTGCACAAGTTCCAGTGCCGGGAATGTCCCTGATATCAGTTTGCCTGTCTGATGGTAAGTGTCTGCGCACCCCCCCCCCAGGGCACATACCACACACCTGCACAGACACCATGTCGTACACGACTAGCCATGTATATGGTACTGTGGGACATCTACATGAACTGGGGTTGTCTACAGGCCTCCAGATCAGGGGGAGGACACAGACACATAACTGTTAGAAGATATACAAAACATGACAGCTAAAGGGGAGGTTCTGATAATGGAAGACTTCAACATGCCAGATACAGGTTGGTCAATACCAGCAGGAACATCTGCCAGAACTAGACACATAGTGGATTCCCTGTGGGGGGAGGGCCTCAAACAACTGGTAGAACAACTCACAAGAGACAGGGCTATCCTAGATCTAGGACTGACTAACTGGGAAAGGATCAAAGATCTCCAGGTAGAAAGTCACCTGGGGGCCAGTGACCATCAAATGGTATGGTTCAATTTGGCCACTAGAACTAAATCATCCCATTCCAGGGCAAAAATATTGGACTTCAGAGGAGCTGACTTTGATAAGATGGCTAACAGTGTTAAGCTAGCCCTGGCAAGAAGAAATATAGGTGAGGGGGTACAGGCAAAGTGGGCAAGCATTAAGGATACATCTTTGAAGCAACATCTCATTGTGTTAGAGAGAAAGCAAGAGCAAAAGAAGGAAACCACTTTGGGTCTCAAAAACAGTAGCAGAAAAGGTCAGAGCCAAAGGTTGGTCTTCAGGAAATATAAGGGAACGCAGCCGGACGAAGACAGGGAGGCATACCAAACTACCCTAAGGGAAGCAGGGAAGGCAGTAAGGCAGACAAAGACCAAACCGAGGAAACACTACCACAAACAGTAAAATAAGGTGACAAGACTTTCTCTAGATACATAAGTGAAAGGAGAAAGTCCAGAGGGGGTATTGCTAAATTCAAGAAGGATAAGAGGGAGTGTGAGGAGGAGGACCAAGGAAAAGTATCTAAATAGCTACTTTTGCTCAGTATTTACTGAGCAGAAGGTAGGACTGGGCCCAAAACTCAGCACCATGGACACAGGGGGGAGGGAGGTGTGCACTAGTCCCTTCTCAAAAAAAGGGTCCTATAAGAGCTTACTAAGCTCTGGGTGGACAAGACAATGGGACCTCATGTGGCATACACCCCAGGGTACTAAAGGAGCTAAGGGTGGAACTAGCAGAGCCATTATCAAAACTGTTTAGTGAGTCTCTGAGCGTGGGAGAGGTCCCAGAAGACTGGAGAAGGGCTTATCTGATCCTGCTCCACAAGAGTGGTAGCAGGGAGAGCAGGCAGAGAACTATAGACCAATCAGTCTTACCTCAGTAGTGGGCAAGATTATGGAGGCACTTCTTAAGGAAAGGACAGTGCAACACCTGGAATCCATAGGTGTACTGGATCCAAGACAGCATGGGTTTACAACAGTAAGGTCCTGTCAAACTAATCTCATAGATTTCTTTGACTGGGTAACCAGAGTGGTGGACCAAGGGGTGCAGTTGATGTTGCCCACCTTGACTTCAGCAAAGCTTTTGATACTGTTCCACATAGAAGGTTCATTACTAAGCTGGGTAGGCTCGGGTGGGTCCGAAATTGGTCAGCTGGGTGACAAACTGATTGATGGGCAGAAAACAGAGAGTGGTGGTAAATGCATACAGTCAGAAGAGATGCAAATCACAAGTGGGGTACCTCAGGGATCAGTCCTTGGGCCAATCTTCTTCAATATCATCATCAGTGACATTGTAGATGGACTGGAGGGTAAGGTTTGCCTGTTTACAGAAGATACCAAGACCTGCAACACAGAAGATGATCCAGAAGGGGTGGGCAGAATGAGAAGAGACCTGGATAAGCTGGCAAAATGATCAGAAGAGTGGCAAATGGGGTTTAATGCAAAGAAGTGCAATATCATGCACATAGTGAAGAGAAAAGCTGAAGCCATCTATAGGTTGGGAGGGATGTTGCTGGCAATCAAAAGGAAAGAAAAGAGGCTTGGGCATCATCATCACAGATGACCTGAAATCATTCAAGCAGACCACTAAAGTAGTAGGTAAGGCTAGAGGGATGTTGGGGTGGGGGCTAAATGGCTGCACTCCTGACTCCGCAGTAGCTCTGCCAGGGTACACGATATTTCGGGCTGACAGACTAGCCAAAAAAGGGGGAGGTTGTGCAGTCTACCTCCATGACACCCTTCAAGGTCTCACTCTACCTTCCCCAGCTCTTGACCATGGTGCCAAGGTCCTCTCCCTCCAAGTTAATGTCACTCCTTCCAGGACACCTCTCTTCATCTCCTTTATATTCATCCACCCAGGAATCAAAAAAATGCTTTCCAGTCAGTTCTCACCCATTTCCAGCAACACCCAGAGAAGATAGAAATTATTGCCCTGGATGATTTTAATATCAATTGGTTAGCAGACACTGCCGCTCCATATAGGGATGCTGCAGCTGCACTCAGTCTATCTCAAGTTGAGCTCACTGCCACCCAATATAACCCGAGAACAGGTACCTCAACCCTCATTGACCTAATTCTTATTAATCGCCCTCACAAATTCACCCAGGTCTCCATGCTACCTGACATACTGAGTGGCCACTTGCTAGTACTCGGGCGCTGATCTTACTTGGCTACAAAGGCCCCTCTTAAAGTTAGCTTTCAGTGAAAACTCAGGCCAGGCAAGCTACAGTCCTTGAAATACCACCTCATCAGCTGGGACTGGTCTCCCACTGTTGTCTAGCCTGATATTGATTCTGCCCTGGAGTACTTTGTCAATTCCTTCAATTCCACCTGTGACCTTTTTGCACCCTTCTGCAAATGAGTCATTAAAGGGGCTGACACCCCTTGGATGTCCCAGTCCCTTCTGGACCGCATGGGCCACTGAGACAATCTCTGGTGCATAGCCTTTGAAACTGGAAGGCCCGCTGATGGGCAATGCTACTGTGAGGCCAGGAACCGCTGCACCCGGCAGGTCTGTCAGGCAAAGGCAGAATATTACGGAGCAGCCCTCACCACCTCCTGGGGGAAGGGGCACAATTTCTGAGACTCCATCAAAGATCTTAATGGCAAACTCTCTAATGCCCCCCCCCTAGATACTAGTAAAAGGTGGTCTCTCCTTGGACCCTGACACAATAGCAAATGCACTGAACTCCTCATTCACGGACCACAGTGGTGTGTTCCCTGCCAACTTTTTTGCACCCACTCCCACCATAACATCGATACTCACCCAAGTACCCCCTTTCCACTTCAAGGTTATCTCCCAGCGTGATGCTGCCCCATTTCTGCTTAAGGCACTCAGTAAATCCCAATTCAGCAGTGACAATCTCGATCTTAAAATACTAAGGCTCACTCTTCTTGAAGTATTCTACCTCCTCACTACCCTGCTTAAATGTTCCCTTGCCCTAGGTCAGTTCCCCTCCATGTGGAAAACTGCCCTCATCACTCCACTCCTAAAGAGTGGTGACCGAACCCTGCCAAGTAATTATCTACCCATCTCAATTCTACCCCCTCTCTCCAAGGTTCTTGAAACTATAGTTGCCATCGAAGTCACAGAGTACTTTGCTCAGCACAATTTCCTCTGCCCTGAAAAATACGGTTTCCAAAAAAAAACATAGCACCACAATTGCGCTTTTGGAATACACTAATGCTATCCATGTGACCTTGGTTGCAGGCCAGATTGCTGGTGCTGTCTATATAGAGCTTTCCAAAGCATTTGACACCATCCACCACTCATTTCTCCTAACCTCACTAACCCATATAGGATAGAACCACTTGGTTCTCAAACTACCTATCTGACAGAACTGAGAGAGTCAGATTAGGGCATACTTTATCATCCCCCCTCAGAGTTTCATCTGGGGTCTCCCAAGGGTCAATTCTTGGCCCCTTACTTTTCACTCTATTCCTTAACTCTTTGCCCAAGGCCTGTTCTGGGACTCTCCTTCTTTATGCAGACGATGTGGTTTTATTCAGCACCCACGCCAACCCTACTGTCTTACAAGTAGCCCTCCAAGGGTTATTTAATGAAGCCAAATCCTGGTTTACTGACCATAGGCTAGTTCTAAACTATAAAAAAACAAAATCCATGCTGTTTGCCCCTGCCCAAAACAAGTTCAGTAACCACCCCCTGCTTATCCATAATTCCCATAATGAGACCCCAGAACAAGTTTCTACCTTTAAATACTTAGGAGTTACTCTAGACTCAGGGCTAACCTACCATGAACAAATCCGCCAACTTAATATGGTTGTAAATGTGCGCATTGGTCTGCTCCACTGCTACAAGCACTGTCTCCCCCCGGAAACCCTACATCTAGCCATCTCCTCCTCCATCCTGTCATTCATTGATTATGGGATTATCTTCTATGGCGCTGCCAACAACACCTCCCTCAACAAACTTAGGGTTTCCCTGAATAAAACCTGTAGACTGGCCACAGGATGTGACTGGCTTACATACACCTGCACTCTGTATACCAGTACAAACTGACTTAATTTGATGATTGCCTAAAGTACCAGACCTGTCTCCTTGCCAAGAAAATCTTGACTGGCCTCATGTCCCCCCTGCTCTGGTGAAGCTGCTCCCCCCCAACAGCACCAGATGCACACGTCACACTGAGAAATCGCCCTACCAGATTCCCCACTATAAAACCTCCAAGAAGCAAAGAACCTTCAGATACCATGCCCCCAACTGGCTAAACTCACTGCCCATACCAGTCCTCTAGGCTCCAACCCTAGGACTGTTCAAATCTCTTCTCTGTAGCAACGTCTTGCATGACTCCACCTGTGACTATACCTGACCTACCCACTACCTATAACCGCCATGACAATAGACCCATTTGGTCCTGCTTCTAGAGTGCCTGTCCCTGGTTTTGGTCTTACCCGAGCCTCAGACTAGTTGACACTCACTGGACTGCACTGCTCTCACATTCCAGTCATAACTACTTCTCTGCAACAACTACTGTACTGTATGTGTGCCCCTGTAGTTACTGTATTTATTGTATTTTGTCACTGTACTGCTTTGTTTTTTGATTGTTGAAATTATCTTGCACAACATCCACCTGTTATAATTTACCATGTATCATTCGTAAGGTGTGATATTTCCCACACTGCTATTAATATTGTGATGTCTACAAAGTGTATGCTCTGTGTTGTTTTTTATGACGTAGAGCCTTTGTAAAGGAGTCTCTGACTCAAAGGTATTAATTCCGATTCTATTCAATAAATAAAACAATATATAATAGGGGTATCGCAAGTTGTAAGAGGGAGGCGATAATCCCACTTTACAAAACACTGGTTCGGCCCCATCTGCAGTTCTGTGTGCAGTAATGAAGGCCACACACATGCACAAGGACATTAACAAAATAGAGACCATCCAGAGAAGGACAAACAAAATGGTGCCAAGACTGCATCAGAAAACATATGAAGACAAATTAACGGAGCTCAATATGTATACCCTAGAGCAAAGGAGGGAGAGAGGTGATATGATCAAAACATTCAAACATCTTAAGGGCATTAACAAGGTGAAAGAGTCTAACATGTTTCAATATAAGAAAAATAGCAGAACAAGAGGACACAGCATGAGATTAGAGGGAGGCTGATTAAGGGGGAATGTGAAGAAGTTATTTTTCACAAAAAGGGTGGTGGATGCATTGAACGGCCTACCTCAGGAAGTGGTGTATATGAACACAGTGCAGGGCTTCAAACAGGCATGGGATAGGCATAAGGGAGCAATAAAGATGAGTATAAATAGATGGGCCATTGACAGAGTACAGGCCTAAGGCACATTCATTTTTGCCAATAACTTTATTTTAATTTTTTTTTTTTAGAAACAGCACAACTACACCATTGAATAATATATATAGAAATGATGGAGGTACACAGGTTGGTGCAAACGGAGTGTACAAAAACTAATATAGTCTTACAATTAATCAAGAAAAATTAAACAATAAAAAGAGAAAAGGAACCAAATAATAAAAAGAGAATATATAAACAGTCCCACCCACCCCCACCCAAGCTATCCGTAACATTGATAAAAACATGGGATAAATGAAGTCATATTAAAAACCTTAGTTCAGCTGGAATATGAACAATTAAGGAGAGAGAAAAAAAAACAAAAAAAAAAACAATATGGAATGATAACGTTGGAGGAAGGAAAATCATACTGGTGAGAAGAAACAATATTTAATTGGGACCTATGAGACCAAGGGTGTCTCAGTGCCGCTACCGTAAAAAGGGGAACTTGTCCCACAGACATTGGTTAAAGTCCTTCCAATATTTGTCAAATTTGTGCTGTGTGTCAGAGGCCACATAAAAGACCTTCAGCAAGAAAAGTGCTCAAGAATACCTCCCACCATTCCTTAAAAGAAGGAGTCCATATCTCCCACCAGTGACGTAATATCACCAGCTTAGTAACCATTACCACCAATGCCATCCGGGCTCTAGAGGCAATACCTGGGATAAGGTCGTACCTCCCAAACACACAAATCTCTGGCAAAAAAAAAATAGAGAGATCTTGAAAAGGCCTCAATCCCCACTTATCTAGTTCCCATAACTCACTACTTTCAGGGCATGACCACACCTTGTGAAAAGTAGTAGCTAAGGAGCCACTACAGTTCTCACAAGCTGAAGAGCAGTTGTTATTCAAACGAGACAACCTAGCCAGGGACCAATAAATGTTATGCAGTAATTTAAACTGGATTTCTCTTAATCTATCCTGTTTAATAAAAGCATAAGTGTCTATCCAGATTTTCTCCCATACTGACTCCGACCAATTCAAAGACATGCTAGCAGCCCAATGGAAGGGAATGGGAGAAGAATAAAGATCAGTCTTTTTAAAGATACCCTGGTAAAGTTTAGAAACCAATTTTCCTGAAAACAGGCATCGGATAGATATATCCAGAGGTCCCCACTAGGTTAGATCCATTGCCAGCTTCAGAAAGGACTGAATACAGCTTCTAATTTGAGCCAGATTTAACATAGCTTGGGGTCTAACCCCAAATTTTACTACTAGTGATGAAAGTGGGAGCAAAGCATTGCCCACATAAAATCGGTAATCAATTTTAGATGGGAATATTGAAGCAAATTGGTGTATAGGTTGATTGCCAATTAAGAGGTTGGTTCTTTAAAGAGGTTATACACGCCGAACCGAGGTTAATCTTTAGACAGGTGTATAGTTGATGAATAGCCCTAATATCCCACCCTATAGGGTATTTCTGATTTTATTCGGTACTTTAATCCAAGGGGTATAGAGGATGGACTCTAAATCTAACTTTAACCCTTTAACTATAGCCCTGTCTAACTCAAGGTCTATGGCAGGAGTACTAATTTTTCCGGACCATAAAACCGCTCTAGCTGCACGAATAGCTAAGTAATATTTAAAAAAGTCCGGTAATTGTAGGCCACCCAACTTACATGACCGACAAAGTTTAAGATAAGCTCTGCATGGAGGTTTATATTTCCATATAAAGTCTGAGCAGTACCTGCATAGATTCTTAAAAAAAGACTTGGGAAGATATATGTTCAAGTTGAGGAGGGGATAAAGAATCCTTGGCAGAACCACCATTTTTACAACATTGGTTCTCACAGAAAAGGACAATGGCAGTTTGACCATCTATCCAAATCTTCTCTAACAGATTTAATGACAGGTAGTAAGTTCAGTTTGGCCAGTTCGTCTAAGTTCTTGGAGATCTGAATGCCTAAATATTCAAAGTTTAGATTGCCACTGTAGGCCTAAAGACATACACCAACTTTTCACAAGGGTGGCCGAGAAGGGAAAAAAAGTTGTTTTTGCAAGGTTTAGTTTAAAACCGGAAAAACTACTAAAATTTTCAATTAAAGTGAGGGCTCTAGGTAGGGATAAAGTTGTATCTCTAATATGTAATAAGACGTCATCTGCGAATGCTGACAATTTGTGTTCCTGGTCTCCAATTTTAATGCCAAAAATCCGTTTGTCTATCTTAATTGCCCTAATAAGGGGTTCTAAATACAAATTAAACAGATAAGGCGACAACGGACAGCCCTGACGAGTTCCCCTCAGCAACGGAAAAATATCAGATATTAGGTTATTGCATTGTATTCTAGCAGTTGGACACGAATAGAGAATCCTAATTAGACACGAATAGAGAATCCTAATTAGTTGTATGAATTGTTGGGGAAAGCCAAATCTAACCAAAACCTCAAACATATACACCCATTCCACGCGGTCAAATGCTTTTTCCGCATCTAAAGAAATTAAAGATGCATCCTCATTAAAAACTTCAGGGGTGGACATTAAATAAAACAATTTTCTAAAATGATCTGCCGAGGTGCGTCCCTCCACGAAGCCAGCTTGTTCCATACTAATCAAATCTCGCCAGACACTCTTAAGTCTAGTTGCCAATACTTTAGCAAAAATTTTTACATCTAAGTTCAGCAAAGATATTGGTCTATAATTACTAACAGAGTCGGTGGACTTCCTGGCTTAGGTAACAGAATTATTCTGGCTTCAAGAGAGCGATCCTCACTCCATGATCGAACCAAAAGTAAATAACTCACACAACAACGGGGCCACTTGCTTTAAATAATTTATAAAAAAGAGGTGAGAACCCATCAGGGCCAGCTGCCTTGTCAGCTTTAAGTGAATCAATGGCAGATATAATCTCATCATTTGATATAGAGGATATTAGTTTCGCTTTAGAGTCTTGTGGCAGGTTAGGGAGTGGTATTCCGTCCAAGAACCTCCGCATTTGTGATAACATAAGTGTGGTAGGGGGCTGGGTCGAATATAAGTCTCTATAAAAGGAGACAAACGATTGTAGAATTCCCTTAGGGTCAGTAATCAGGTTGTCAGAGTCCGAAGATTTTAGGGCCGGAACCCATCTGGAATCAGCCTTACGTTTTAGCTGCCATGCCAGTAATTTCCCGGCTTTACTGCCCTGACCCAGGTATAACGCCTTAGATTTAGTTGACATACTAACAACCTTATCGTTCAGAGCCCCCGCATAGCATGTTCTCACTGCGGCCAGCTCCTGTTCTTGGTCACTTGTCCTCGTAAGCTCCGGTATAGCCTCTAATTGTTTGATCCTTATAAGATAGTTGGACAACTTCAAGTTATATTTGGCTTTCCTCACCGATGCTGTTCTAATCAGCTCTCCCCTCCATACCGATTTAAGAGCAGCTCAGACCTGGTCAGTGTTTGGGATTGTACCCCAATTCAATTTAATTGACTCTATCAAAAGATACGGAAACGTTCTAGTGTCTGAGCATCTTTAAATATATTATTGTTTAAGGCCCATGTGTAAGATCTCTTCGGATAGAGGTACGAAGCCCAAACAATTTTAATTGGAGAGTGGTCAGATATCACCCTTGGGAGATGCTCAGCATTCTTTATCTGGGACAACCTGGCAATTTACTAAAAAATAATCCAGCCTAGAAAAAGACTTGTGCATCGGTGAAAAAAAGGTATAATCGCGGACTGTTGGATTGAGTAGCCTCCACGGGTCTATCAGGCCTAAAAAAGACTTGCATTCAGCCAATGCCTGTTGAGCTAAAGCAGGAAATGATTTCCTACAGGCCGATCTGTCTAGTATATCTGACTGAACAAGGTTCCAGTCACCCCCCAATATAAGTGGCAACTCCTTAAAGGGAGACAAAAGCACAGCCAAATGGGAAAAGAAGGAGGGAGTCTCTATATTGGGACCATAAATTGATCCCAAAACTAGGGGCTTTCCTCCAAGCTTGCCAGAAACGATAATATATCTGCCATTTGGATCAGCAATTGTGTCCGAATGTACAAAGGGGACCCCCCGGGCTATCAAAATAGCCACACCCTGCTTGAGGAAGAATACCCCCAAACACTTGGCCTACCCATTTTTCCTAAAATATGAAAGGTGGCCTGAAAGGACATGGGTTTCCTGCAAAAGACAATTGCTGGTTGATAACGGTCTAAATGGTTTAGGACTACATATTTTTACAATTGTCTTTCCCCTTTGATGTTCCATGACAGGAGATTCAGATTAAATGCCATTGGTCGTTACTTCATGGAGCAATGTACGGATAGCTGCCCTCCCAAAAACCCAAAAACCCAAACCTTACCAACACCAACCCCTCACATCCCAATAAAATCAACCCCAGCTAAACCAATAAACAACCACCCCCAAGCCCGAGTTAACTCCTCTTGCACTGATCCAAAGTGCTATAGAGGTCGGGCTCCCCAACACCCACTCAAAACTTGAATCAGCAACATTAAAAACATGCAAACTGGCAACGACCTCAATAACAATTGGTTAACATACTTACCCCAAACAGTTATTGAGTTGTCAAGATTAAACTAATATATTAGGGTTATCATTGCAATAGGAGATCCATATATAAAATCTTATAGAAGATTATGAACTGAACACTCAAAAGCATAGTCCCCCTCCAATGCTCCCTGAAAAAAAGGGGGAAGAGAAAAAACCAGAAGGGTTAAACTGACCCTATTATATGGAAATCCCCTGCCTGTTAAGGCCTCCCCACCCTCTCCAAATGCCACCATACCAAACGATGGCTAGTTAATAGTCCAACAGAGAACAGCGGTGGCTTATTAAACATTGCCACAGCAGAAGGGACTAGTAATTCAGTGGAGAGGCGGGGGATAGCCTTTACTCGGCAGAACCAAACAACTCGCTGATCCTTCCTAGAATGAGGTTACCCAGCCCTGCCATATATATAGGGTACGCCATTTGGGCCATTCAGACCTCCTATCACATGGTCAAGGCAATAAAACTGTGAGTAAGCCTGATTTCAACAACCTCATATTGTTGTAGCGCAGTACTCTGACGGTGCAACACCAAATTAACCTCCTCCTGGGCAATACCAAAATAAATCTATTTCTGGAAAACTGATATAACAGGTATTCATCTAACAGTTCAACTCGAAATAATATATCCGTCCTGGTATAGTAAGATATATAAACAACAAAAAAAATTAGTAAAGCCCATGGAGCCTCTATGTAACACCGAGGTTAAACATAATATAGTCCACTGTTCCATATATTAGCATGACAGTCTAATCATACTGTCTCTTGGAGCATCTAAGCCCACTAGATCAGCATTAAACATCCCATGACTCAACCTTTGGAAAACAAATCTGGCATCAGCATTCGGAGTGAATTCAGAGCTTCATCCACTGATTCATATCGCTTCGCCCCCTCCTTAGTAGTGACCTCAAGCTTTGCTGGATATAACATACGGTGGCGAATCCCCGCCGCCCACAGCTTCGAAGTGACGGGCGAAAGTTAAGCTCTGGCCTGCCTCATCTTCCAGGTCAGGTCGGGGACTAGGCGAAGCTTGTTGCCTTCCCATTGAAAAGAAGACAATTTCCTGGTTTCTTTTAAAATGTGTTCCCTGTCCAGGAAATTAAGCAATTTAAAGATAATGGGACATGGTGGTTCTGTCGGTGGGGGTCTAGCTCTTAGGGCTCAGTGCCCCCGCTCAATAATATATTCTGGCCCATTTGGTGAGGGGCCTGCAGATTTCCTCAGCAATTTTTGTAGAAAAAGCAGCATGCTTGTGCCTTCTTTCCCCTCTGGTAAGCCAAGTAAAACGAGGTTATTGCACCGACTGAGCCCTTCAAGGTCATCCACTCTTTCTTCTAATTTGGCCACAGCTTTCTTATTTTCAGTGATCATGGGTTTTACTTTATCTAACGCTCGCTCCACAGACGATATGCGAGCCTCTGTATCTGTCACCCTGCGTGCAAGCTGCATAAGGGCTGGTTTAATATCAGTCATTTCATCTACCAGCTTAAACAGGGCCTCCTTAATAATGGCTAGATCACTGCTAATGCTGCCGGCAGAAGTACTCTCTTCCTCGGTGCTTGGTGAGGCGCTGCGGCGGGGCCGCTTCGCTTCTGACTCCTGATCGCCGCCCTGCATTTCTCCACCGATCGGAGCACCGGAAAAACGTTAAACCCGTCGGACCACTGATCTAGCAGCTCGGGGAGGTAAATACGAGTGAGTTTGATGGTCAGGAACAGCAGGATTGCCAGTTTGGTGCGGGAGCTCCGGTTAACAGCAGCTACCCCTCCATAGACGTCATGTGGTCTCCCCCCAAGGCACATTCATAAGGCAGAAAAATGGGCAGACTGGATGGGCCTTGCTGTCCTTATCTTGCATCAACTTGTATATTTCTATGTTTCAAACCATGCCATTGATGCAGTGAAGGTGGGCACAGGACAGCATGACAGTAATGTCCACTGTCAGAACACATCTGTCTATCAATGAGTGGTTTACAGCAGTCATTGCTGCCTGACATGCCACTCATTACTGCTGGATGTAAGCCAGAGGCAGCCTTCCCCTAGGTACTTCAGGGCTATGGATGAGCAGGTCTTCTGCCTGTCCCCACTGCTGCAGGAGGACTCCATATTTCCCACGTGGTAAGGCACAATACCAAATGGGAGACACGCTCCTTCTTGAGCGAATTCAGTGCGAACCACCTAGTGGTGCCTTCCTGGCCTATTCCTTTCCAGGAAGTGTCGATCCACATCTGGCAGTCACTAGCTGCCTCATCCCCAGTAGACTGCAGGAGGTGGCACTGCACACCCCAGGTGTCTCTTGGTTCTCTGCCTTACCCACCCTCTAGACTGACAGCTCTAGACACTCCTTCTAGGCTACAACACCCAGCACATGACCAACCACTGGATCCAGACTCTGCTGAGTTTGACCAGTGGGGAAGAACAGTTTTATCTTCATCTCATGTGCTTCTTTGCATCACAGCACATCAGGCTCACCACGCTGCCTACAACAGGCTTCTGTGGTCAATGCTGGTACAGGTGTTAGCGTTGTTGCCTGATTCAGAGGGATATAGGCAGGCCAACACTCTCTCTGCACTGGGTCTGGAGCTTGTAAGGCACCAGGCAAGGGCATTGTATGATGCCAATGGGGTGGCTTTCAGACTGGTAGGGACAGTGATCTGCATTAGGCGGATGGCATGGCTTTGCCTATCAAGATTGTCACCCGCTGCCAGGCGTAGGGTGATTTCTTCCGCTTTCTGGGGGACCCGTCTTTTTTCCAACAGGGAGAGGAGAAATATTTTTTAATCAATTCCAATCTTTATTGAATTTTTCACAAATAGCAAACACAGAAACAAATATTCCAAAAAGAAAATAAGTCTATATAGATTACAATTTTGATACAAAAAAGAAAAACATGAACATTCCACTTTACCTCCCCTCTCCCCCTCCCAACTAAGACCCATAACAGGAGCAAAAGAAAAAGGTGGAGAAATAACAGTCAAAATATATTAAATGTGAACTATATATATATATATATATATATATATATATATATATACTGTATTATCATTTGTTGATTCCAAATAGGATTTAAACCCATGGAGTGAGTCTGGTGAATGATGCCAAATTAGTATGATGTCATCAATAAAGCGGTGGTATTGTATCAGGTTACTCAAAAAATTATTTTTGTCTGACAGTACTTTTTATTTTTCCCAATTTGCAAGAAATAAATTTGCATAGTTGAGGGCAAATGCTGCCCCATTGCTGTGCCCTTTATTTGCAAATAAAATGGACCACCAAACAGAAAAGTAGTATGCTTTAATGCCTTTTCAGTTAAAGTCAGTAGAAATTCAATGAAACCTGTTGTGTAACCAGACTGTGAATATAACATGTTACGGAGTGCTTCTAGCCCTTAAATGTGAGGAATATTAGTGTACAGACTAGTGACAGCCATGGTAACAAAAATATCTGTCTCACTCAATCTCATGTTCACTAGGATCTTCAAATAATGTGTAGTGTCTTTAATATGCACTGGTCATAAAGGGACAGGTGCCTTAATGTGTTGATTAACATATTTGACTAATGGCTCAGTAAGGGCCCCAATGCTAGCCATAATGGGCCTGGCTGGGGAATTTTGTTGGTCTTTGTGAATCTTATTTATTTATTTGATTCTAGGATTACAAGTATCTTTGAGCCAAAGCTATTTTACTACGGTTCCATGTCAATTCTGGAACAGTACAACAGAATACTACAGAGCAGACAAGTTTTAGGCATGCTATACAGATTAACAGTCAGTTACATGTACATAAATTCATACATTTCAGATAAGACAGGCAGGGCAGCAGAGGGAATACAATAGGGTTACATGGATGGGTAAGACACTGGTAGTTGCATGCCTGGGGCAATTGTCTCAACACCTAGAGAAGTGCATGTGGTGGGACTGGGTGGGGGGGTGAAGGGAGGGAGGAGGAAGGACAAGGGAAGAGAAAGTGCGATGTAAAGACCTTAGGCAGGAACTGTGGAGTAGTAAAGAGGGTTAGTTAGGTGAGGCAGTCACAAGTGCTGATAGCAGAGAGATTGAGTCGGAGCCTTGTTTTGATTAGGCCTAGCTTGGGAACAGAGGTGATCTCAACATTGAGATTGTTCAACCAGCTAGGGGTCCTGTAGGCAAATTACTGTTGTCCCAGAGAGGTTCTGCAGTGCGGGACCATCAGGAGTTGAGTTTCTTAAACGAAAAAAAAGGGTTGCTCTGACTGGATTATCAACAGTTAAGAAATCATACTTCTTTTTGCCAGTAATCCCATTACACACTGCCTCTTATAAGTAGCTATCAATACCTTTTTTACATGTGGCAGTGTAATTATTGATTAGTTTGAGATAATCACTGTTCAAAAGCTGATTGTACATCTCAGTACAATACTTATCTTTGTCAAGTACAATTATAGCACCAACTTTTTCTGCTTGTTTAATCTCAATTAGTTCATTATTGAACAAAACTTTAAGTGCTTGCTTTTCTTCTCTTGTGCAATTAAAAAATCTTGGTGTTTCTTTCTTTGATATGTATCCCTGGATGTCTTTTCACACAGTCTCTCAAATACTGACACTGCTTCATTTCTTGCTGGAATAAAGGTAGAAGACTTTCTTAAAGGGCTTACATTTTGGGATATTTCACTTTGTGTAGATTCAGTAGACTTCGGGGTATCATTAAAGCATACTTTCAGATCCAATTTTCTTGTAAGTCTGGAGATCAACTATAGTGTCAAATTCATCAATTTGGCTAGTGGGGACAAAATTCAAATCTTTTTCTAGAACTTTATGTTCCGTATCAGTTAACTCATATTGTGAGATATTAATAACTAGGAAATTGTTTACCTCCTCCACCCCCTGCCTCATTGAAATCTCCCTTGGGGTCTGTAGACGTTGTTGGTTTCTCCTCTTCCTCTTCCCCTGAGTGCCCCTCCTCATTCGTCTTCAAACCTAACTATGCTAGGGCTCCTCCTCAGCGGTTTCAGTTGTGTTTCTGGCAGGC
The DNA here is from genome assembly GCA_016271365.2 of Neoceratodus forsteri. Taxonomy (NCBI): domain Eukaryota; kingdom Metazoa; phylum Chordata; order Ceratodontiformes; family Ceratodontidae; genus Neoceratodus; species Neoceratodus forsteri. The sequence goes on along the minus strand of CM057455.1, from coordinate 413,258,079 downwards.
CTGGATAAACACCTTCAATCATTTCCCTCTGTGGCTCGAATCTCACTGTGCTCACTGTGCTTTTTGGTCTTTCCTCCCCTTGGATGTGCAGTTGTTATTTCTTGTTCTGGTTGTACTTGATTCATTACATGTTGATTGCCTTGTTCTACTCCCACCTCTTGCTGATCCTGATGGAGGAGGGAGTCCCCCCCCAGCACTAAAAAAGGATCTGTTTCATTAGAACCTGAATTATTTTTTATTTTATTAATTTATTTATTGAAATGTTTTACCAGGAAGCACACTGAGCAACAAGTTGCTCATCTCCTGGTGCAACCCGGGGAGTAGGGAACAACTGGATAGAATAAAGAGAAATGCTACAATGTTGGAATACAATTTGTTTACTTGCATGAAATGAGAACAGGAGGGCTTACAGGTGGATAACACTGGCTAACAATACAACAATGAAGTATAGTAGATATGAAGACACATATAATAACTTGGCAAAAGTATGTAGCACTAGATGGTAAGGTGACCCAATAGTAATTAGTAGCCAATAGTGTAACCTAGATATTTAAGATTTACAGTGATTGGAGTAAAGAGAGGAAGAATAGAAGGAGGGAATGAAAAATTGCGAAGGGTAGAATGGAAGAAGGAAAGGAAATTTACAGAGAGACACAGGCAGAACATGATTTTCAAGGCAAACAGAGATGACAGGGTGGACTAAAGAGTATATAAGAGGGGTATAGATGACAGGGTGAACAAAGTGCATATAAAAGTGGTATAGAGGTAGGTTATAAGTGCTTAATTGCATGTAGTTAGGCAATAGGCAGGTAGTTAGCCAGTGTTAGGCAATGTTAACCAGAAGGAGTGTAGGAAGAAAGGAGACAAAGAGTGTGGCAGGGTAAATGAGAGAGAGGTATTGTAGGTGGGGGGTATCCAAGGAGGCAAGGGGGAGTTGAAATTCAATAGTGTCCTGTTATTCCTATCTGAGCAGAGTGATGGACAGCCCAACTGGTAGGACACTGGTTATAGGCGATGAGAGTTGTTTATATATAGTGATGCGAGACAGGGAGGTGTTGGGGGAGGGATGTTGTGGGAGGGGGTAGCAGAGGTCAACTATAGTAGGGGGTTAGTACCCCACCAGTGTGCTGGTGACCCTTCCTGAACAAGGCAGTGATCTAGCAGTGACTGAGGGAGTGCAGTAAAAGGAGAAATAGGGGAAGGGGTTAAGTTGTTGCCCACCATGCGCTATATATCCTGCCTGCACAAGGCAGTGATTAAGCTCACAGGAGGGAGATACAGCAAGGGTAGAGCAAGAAGGGGGAGTAACACTTTAGGAGAAGGGAGAGTAGGGGACAAAGAGGAGCATGATCAGAGGGAAATAGGAGTGGTGGGGAGTAGGCATATGAACCTGAGCAGAGGTCAACTATAGTGGGGGGGTAGAACTCCACCAGTGTGCTGGTGACCCTGCCTGCACAAGGCAGTGATCAAGCAGTGACAGAGGGGGTGTAGAAAAAGGAGAAATAGGGGAAATGGGGGAATAATGTTGCCCACCATGCACTATGGAGCTGCCTGCACAAAGCAGTAATCGAGCTCACAGGAGAGAGATAGATTAAGAGTAAAGAAAGATGGGGGAGGAACACTTTAGGAGGAGGGAGAGTAGGGGACAAGGAGGAGCACGATCAAAGAAATATAGAAGTGGTGGGGAGTAGGCATATGGTAATATGGGCCTAGGGGAGATGGTGGGGGTGTTAGGGAGGGTCTTGGCAGGCACAGGAAGGGGCAAGGAATTTCTTGAGGGCAGAATTAATGGAGTAGCAAGAGGATGAGTAGTGAATATGAGGGGGAAGTGAATTCTAGATTTTTGGGAGTTGATAAGAATAACCCGATTGGCCAATAAGGATGAAGTCGGTAGATCTTAGGGAGTGGGAAGGTGTGGGGTCGGTTGTAAAGGCAGGGGAGAGATAGGAGGGAAGTTCACACAGCCAGTGCTTGGAGGTGAATTTTGTGCAGTGAGAGAGATGTTGGTTTGTCAGGGAAGGGAAGGATAGGACATAGCATGGTAGAGATCACAGTGGTGAGTGCGGGGGGGGTGTCAAGGGGCAAAATGGCAAAAGGAGTTGAAGAGGGTATCTAGATTGGTCAGGGATGACTTAGGGGCTGCACTGTAGACTACATCACAGTAGTTAAAGATAGGAAGGATCATCTTCTAGACAATCTCACGCCTAGCCATGGATGGGATGCAGGCATGGTTCCTAAATAAGGCACCGAGCTTGGGACGCAATTTTTACTGAATGGTGTCAATATGACCAGAGAAATTCAGGTGTTGGTCCAGTTAGACCCATATGTGTGTGTGTGTGTGTATATATATATATATATATATATATATATCTGTTATCCCCTCTGTTCTTCATGATAGATTGTGGTATAGCATTCTGTTTTTCTTATTTGCATTCTTACCCCAATAAAATATACACCTGTCTAAATAATCTTTCCTGTCCCTTTCAAATTTCTTAGCTTTTGCCTTCTTAATTCTATCATCATTAGTTGGTATAGTTCATTCCAACATTTGTCTGTAAGGAGTATATTCAGTATGTGTACTGAATTGTTGTGCCAGCCTTTCTTTTCTATAAGTGCTGCTTTAATATCAACTTCAATTTCTCCTGCATCATCTAAAATTAACTGTATAAAACTTGCACTTGATTCCAAGCAATGTGTCTGCCATTTCGTTAAAAAATTAGGCTTATCTGTCCAAAAAGCTGGTTGTATAGTCACAAGAAGACCCCTCGGAACCCTTTTAACCTCCTGATATACAGTCATGGCTAATCTCTGTCAATAAAATACACGGGCTTTTAGAGCCGCAAGCTCCAACTGTACAAATGCTTGCTTGATATTGTTCGACTCCCCTATTCATCTGTGGGGCTTCAGTATTATTAACATTAAAAGTATCCGGTAGCACGTGAGGTTGGCGCCTGAAAGATGGTGCCATCTGAAACAGTGACACAGTGTGGGTGAAAGCCTGAAAGGTGAGGGGACAGGGAGGTTGACTGGGTGTCGGGTTGTGGGCAACCCTAGCGACAGGATGTCACTATATGTACGCACGTGCATGGGGGGGGAGAGTGAGCACAGCGAGCGTGGCCTGGGAGGGGTGAAGGGGATATAAGGGTGATGTTTGGTCGGCTGCTGAGCTGCGCTGTGGCATCTGGGCAGACATGCACCACCCTAGAGTTGAGAATCTTCAAGTAGGGGGATGTGGGAGTCATGGCCTCCAGTATTTAAATCCCTGGGCGCCATTCTTCCATGTGCTGAGGATGTCAGGGTGGTGAAATTGTTTTTGCTGCCCTGACATCTCGATAATGCTTGTTGCCGTTCAACTCTCATGATTATCACAAAGAACCAAAGCCTCCTGACCTTCAAGTAAAGGATTTATATCACCTTCTTTAAAAAACAGTGACTCCACAAAGTTGTTGTTCAGAATCCTATGTTCATTATGATTATTCTGTTCCCTCAGCTCCATTACTGGAATTGATGTGGAAATCGCCAAACTGGGATAACTTTGCGGATTGTCACAAAAAATACAGGGGATACTGCTGCTGCTTTCTGCCTAATTCTTTATTTATGACAACTATTATATGTTGTAGAAATTAATTAGTAATACAATCCTGCACAATAATTAGGCTGTAAGTATTACTGACACTTTTTGATATTATTGCACCTTATGATATAGCACTTCAGTAGTTAGTTGGATTGTTAACAATGTGTTTTTCATTGTTGGTTATGGTATATACATAGACATGTTTTTTTAAATAAAATGAATAATGTGCCTTTAAATAGAACCCCTTAAAAAAGATTACTATAACCATGCAACTCCGCCTTGAAAAAGCATAAAGTAATACTTGAAACATTGGCCTACATTGTGGGGAACATATGCTGCTGCTGTGTATTGTTTTTATATATTATGTAATAAAATTGTGAGTATATTTAAAAAAACTTGTCTGTTTTGACTGTGATGCCACACTTCTTTCCTAACATTGTCTGCTCATATGTAGTGACTCTACTCTCACCTTCTATGTGCTGCCTCTTCATTTCCTGATACAGAGATGCATGCAGGGACACAGGCTCGCACATTGCACACAATGGTGGACATGCACGCATGTGCACCCACACCCCCATGGAACAACAGAGACAGGTGCAACCACTTATGTGTCATGTGTTGTACACCCATGTGTATGATCACAGGCAGGCACATGCAGTGGCAATGCCACAGGGTGCACAACAGGGCACAGGGCACCAGGTGGAACACACAGAAAGGTGCAGCCAGGGACCGGAATACACACACAGCAGTACAGCAGGTTGTGGCATTGATCAGAGAGTAAGTACCAACACACACACACAGGCAATGCCAACACAGTGCTGCACTCATCATGCCCAAGCCACATGGTCCAGCAGAACTGCCCACACACATGCTGGACATGACACAGGTCACACGTATGAAACAGCACACAAGCAATGCCATGACCAGACATACGCACAGCTGGCAACAGCAGCAGGAAACTGGACTGGGCAGCGCACCTGTCAGGACTACCATGCAGAACCACAGCCACCCAGGCCATGTGAGCAGCCATGCCCTGACTGTGTGGCAGGCACAGGCTGCTCAACAACCACCGGTGGTGTCACCAACACATTCACAAGGGTAGAGGCCTGAGAATGTGACTGGGTCCTCACGGGTGCATACAGACTGGCAAACAGACTATTGCCAGGTGTGGCAGGGATGGGCATCACAGTGGGTGGTGTCAGCCTCAATGGAGTCACCAGACGCTGAGTCTGTTGTGTAGATATAGCACTACTGGGAGTCATGCATGCCCTGCTGTGACCATTGGACACCAGCAATGCAAATCTGGCAGCAATGGTCTTTGCTATGCAGTCCAGCAATGTGGTCATGGCCTCCCACAGTTGCCAGATTTCACCAATCAGCTGAGCATGTCCAGTGTTCCCTCACTCAGCCAGTTGATACACCTCAACCCGCAGGGCAAGTATCTCTGCCCTGAGCATTGCTTGGTTGTCCATAGAATTTCACAGTAGCCTGATGTGCTCATCCAGCCTGTCAGCACTGGACATATCATGGTGCTGCCGCGGACAGGCAGGAGGGGTAGCAGTATGCCATGCAACATCCCTCAACTGTGAATGCCACACAAGGGTCTGTACATGTGATGGGGACTAACTGCCTTCTCCGAAAATGGCCCCTTGGGATTCCTGCACAGTGTCCCCTGCAGGCCACTGTAGCACACCTGCAACCTGCTGAACCTGCCCAATGGCACTAGTGACCACACCAGCTCCCCATCTCTGGCCAGCACCAGCAGCAGTGCCACATGTCACCAAGTGGGCAAGGGGGACCTGCATGTTCACTGGGCTGCCTGCGCTGCATGCAATTCCCAGTGTCAACACCTGTCCCTGGGGCAGAGTGTCAATACCAGTGCTACTCAGGATCAGGAGGAGGTCATCATCACTGTCATATGCATTGTCATCCTGTGTTGCTGGCACAAGCACCGGTAGGTGCCCAGGAGAAGGAGATTGGCCAGTGGATCATCATCTCCCAGTCCAAGGAATTCTACCAGTCTCATACCAGTATGGCACCCCTCTGTCTGGGGCCATTATGCCAGTAGAAGTGGATGGCACAGCATCATCATGTGCCAATTTGATGGTTCTGTCCTGCACTGCACCTCTGAAGCATGATGGAGCTATAAGACAGAATGGCTGGTGCTAACGGTGATGTTGGTGCAATGCATGTAGTCTGGTGTACTTTACAATGTCTGCATGTGTGCGCCACTGGCTTTGCAGCACTACATGACATGTCGGCCATGCCACATGCATGGCACAGGACAAATGGCTGCACATGTGCACTTGCACACGTATGGCAGGCATGTCCCCCCATACAGCCCCCCCACAACATGCCCTGTGCAGTGTGCCATGCCAATGACTGTGACCACTGTGCCTGTGAGGGCTTCAGCACACACTGCAATGCTCACACAGCCATCTGGCATGTTGGGTGACATGCGCTTCCTGGACCATGCATGTCCATACCATCACATGCCCCGTGCTGCTGCCACACAGCACACTGGGTACCATGTCCATGCATGGTGTGGCTGTGCACATTGTGCACCACAACATGCTGCACTGAGTGCAGAGTAGCTGCACACTTGCAGTGTTCCAGGTACACCGGTGGCATGCACACACTGCCCCCTACCCCTCGCCCTGCTGTCATACTCGCAGTGCTGTGATGGGCTGTCTCCTGTCTGGAAACCTCAATGGCTGCCCAGCTGATGGTGGCTGCTACCAGCTCCTTCCTCGCTGACAGGATGGGTGCTGTGGATAGGCCTCCACCTGTCCTATTGCAAGATACCCTGATGGCAGCTATTCTTTTCCTTCAGGCACCTCCAGTCCATGTCCATCTTTTTCTTGCACTCCTGTGCACTGCGATTGTGGTGGCCATGGGCGTTGACATATGTCTCCACTTCATACTACCCATTGGTCAGGTCCTGTTTGGTCCCTGTGGCCCAACTCAAGAGATCCTCCCTCTCCAGGTAGGCCTCATACAGGGTCTGCTTCTCATCCTTGCTGAAGTTCGGCTTCCTGACAGGCACCTTCTCTTCAGCGCTCTCCGAATCCGACATGCTGCGTCCTGTGAACAGTAATGGTGCACCGACGGTCAGCATAGCAGCAGTTCCTGTAAAAGTGCAACACTGGATTTCAGCAGTGCAATAAAAGTGACATTTCACAATTGAACAGTCTTACCTTAAAGGCTGTAATACCTGTCAGCGACCAGTGCTATTTGGTGCTGCTTTTATGGCTCAACTCATGCAAATGAGCTTGTAAGCAACCAGTAATGAGATGCTAATGTGATCACTTGCACATGGGATTGGCTCATGAGTCCATTTGCATAAACTGGCTGAATATTGCAGAATTGCTCCTTGCACAATGGACAGTGCCATGCACAACATGAATGCACTGGAGCAATTCACAGGTGCAGTTCTTGCACATGCGTGCTGTGCAGTTCAGCAATTGCCATGCATGCAGGCAGCTATGCACTGTTTGTTTCTGTGTATCATGCAGCTGACTGGGATGCACTTGCATCTCCTATCAAGCAAGCCTCTGTGGGTGTGTGCCACACATGCGGTGGGGACATGCATACCATGCCTATTGTGCACCTGGACCTCCAGTGCCATGCCATTGTCCACGCATGTGAGATCACTGCGCCAGTGTTGTGCAGCATGTGTGGTGATGCATGGCCTTCACAAAATGGTGTATATGCACACCTGCACATACATGGGTTGCGGACGTGACCCTGGTCTCCCGCCCGTACTTCCGGCATTGCACATGTGGGGTACTGTGCAATAGGCCACAATTGTTCATGTCTATCACTTATTTAAGTGCTGCACGACAGTGTGCTGTGTGTTCCTGTTGCACAACAGATGCAGCACTGCTATGTGGGTATCATCTATGCATCACATTGCACAGTTAGGACAGTCTACTGCAAGAAGAGCATGGCACGTGCTGGGGGACTTGTTCGTCAGGCCAGGAACTGGAGTTAGGTGAAGATGGTGAACCTGGTGGCAGTGGTTGTACCATTGGAAGACCAGTTGTTTGGGGCAGGAGACTTGCTGGAAGCATAATACCAGGTGTGGGTCCATGTGGCTGAGGGCCTGAAGAGGCATACTGGTGTGCCCAGGATGGGGGAACAGTACCTCCACTATTCTGGGGACCTGCGGCATGACAGTCTGGATTGGCTACAGAGACTGCAGGATCATGCCCACCATGGTTCCCTCAACCAGGTGTGTGTGTCAGTGTATGGTGCATGCTGCCTCAGTACAGGCATTGAGCACTGGGGTGTACAGCCGGTTCATGTGCACCAGCACACAGGGCTGGCATGCCCTGTTAGGGTGTGTGGGTACTGTGGTGTGGTGGTGCTGAGCTCTGTGTAATACTATGTTGCACCATGCCAGTGGCCTCAACAATGTACCCATCACGTGGGTCAAGGTCACTGCATGGTGGTCTGTGTTGTGGTGCACTGTAACCGGCATGTCTGGGTGGGGGGATGGGTGTCTGTTGAGGGCATGACTCTTATGGTCCTTTCTGTATGTGTTTCCTTCACATGGCCAGAGGTGCGCAGAGGAGCTAGGTCAGAGGCCAATAGGATGGGATGCCATCCTGTCGATGGTGATGCAGCTGGGCCAGTGGGACAGGCAGCAGGTGAGTGTGTGCAGTATGCATTTACCATCAGTTGCTGAGGATGGGATGGGGGGCCAGTACACATAGCAGGCAATGCTGACATGCAGTGCTTTGGTGTGTGCTGGTGCACTATCAATGCTGCCTATGTTGGTTGGCAGCTTGTGGTGGTCCCATCATGCGCTTGGCATCTGTGTGGTGGTAACCTGTTGTTGTGACTGGTGGTGGGTGTGTGTGTGTCCCACAGTGTGCACATGCTGTTGCTGGCCAGCTCTTGTGTTGCCCATGGGGGCATCAATCTCTCACTGTGGGATGCCTGTGCAGAGGTAATGGTGCATGGCACTCTATGGTGTGCCACACAGTTTGTGTGTGGGACGGTGACCTGGGCTGCTGCTGTTGTCTGCTGTGCACGTGCTGTTGGCAGCAACATCCATGGGTGGGCACCACTGCAGTTCCTGGCACACACAGACTTGAGTGGGGAAGGTGGCCATTTGCTGTGTGGGACCTGTCACTTAGTGGCTGCTCTGTGTTTCCTTTGCAAAGGTCATCCAGGGCCAGAGCGTGGACATTGAGGTGTCGGCATACTTGGAGGAGTCATGCTGTAGCTACAGTGGCTCACATTGCGTATCATGTCCTGGATGGCACTGCACATCCACATGATGAGGAGGCAGCTGGCAGCAGCACGGGAGCTGGTGGTGGATGTGTGCCAGGTGAGATTGACCTTCCACCAGCTGCAGAGATAGTTTTTTGACACTGCCCTTTATTACCCTAGATTTCCCTCCCATGCACCCCATCCCACCTGGATAGTTGTGTTGTTTCCCCTTGCACTCCCTACACACTCCCATCCCTGTACCATTTTGTACTCCACTGGACTGTGCACTGCTTTCTGTACCAATACTCTTACTTGTTTTTGCCATGTTGGCTGTTCTGTACCTTGTTGTGTTGCATTTTCTTACCTGTTGTTTAAACTGTTTACTAACATTTTCTCATGTGTATCTATGTCTCTCTCACGTGCTTGGTCCTGCTCTGTGCTGGTTATGTACATTGCTGTGGTCTGGCAGGTACCTGTCTTGGCCAGTGGTGTCACTGTAGTGTGGATCTGGTAGGTGCCCAGTGGCTTGTGTGTCACGTCCGTGTGTGTCACTGTTACATGGGTGTGGGCTGTGGCACTTCTCTGTGCATGCCATGGTGCCATGTGTCCATGTCTACATGTGTATTATGGTACAGCCCCAGCTGTGTTGCCCTTATCCATGCTGCTGTGCTATGTGGTGCTGTGTCCGGTGTCCATGCATGTCTGTGTGTCATGTGCGGCATAATGCCCTGTGTCTGTGTGGCAGAGTGGCTGTGGCACACTGTCCATGCATGATGCCTTCACACAGTGGCTACGGTGGCTGGCTATCCCATGTTGGCTGTTGAGACTGTGATCCCGTGTGCTCAGTCGCTGTGGCCATCTGTTTCATGGCCATTCCATGCTCTGTCGCATTGGTTACCAGGTTCTGTGTGGGGCTCTTTGCCTCCTGCCCACTGTCCCCTTGTGGTCCTCCCCTGCATCCACTTCCATGCTCCTGTGCCATTGTGCAGCCCTGCCTGTGTTCCTTTACGCATGGTGCACCTTGCTCCACCTGCTATATTCAGCATGTACTCTTACTCCTGCACAGTTTAGGTTGCTCTGGTGTATGTCTGTTTGCACAATGGCGCATTTGTGCTATATTCAGTGTGGTTTGCGCAGGTGCATTTCTGTTGCGCATCCACTGAATATTGATTTTGTTTCCTGTGGTGCAACTGGATTGCACTGCACATCTCATTGCACAGGTTCAGGGTGCACTTTTGAATATCTATCCCTTTATTTAACTGATTTAGCCCCTGTGCTATTCCTTTGAATTTATTTGTTTATTTATTATTTACTTATTGAAATTGTTTCATCAGGATGGCACACTGAGCAAAAGGATGCTCATCTCCTGGTACGGCCTGGGGGGTGAGGGTACAGTGGGTGATAACTTGTAGGTTATCAAAGGTACATATGTGAGGAAAAACAGTAGAACATAACTGAGCACAATTACAGCAATACAGTAGGCAGATTCAGTTGAACAGTTTACAGAGAAAGTTTCAGTTATGCAGTTGCAGGATACAATTGTGTAATGGAACAGGGACAAGACAAACAGTACAGTACAACAACAACACTTGGCAGGCATAGATTATATTATAGAATGGGATAGTATTGGATAGATGAGGCGTGACACTGAGTGGAGAAAATGTGAGGATCAGGCAATATCAAGGAGGGTTTAGGACAGGGCAAAGCCCATGTACTAGAAGTGCTGAAGTTGGTATAGATAAGTCAACTTCCATAGCGTAAGCTAGGTGCCACTGGTCAGGCGATGGGGGGAGGGGAGAAATAATGGGGACACCTTTGTGGCTTAAGTGCAGGAGCAATTTACCGAGAGGTAGTTTGCTAAGGCTGAAGACAGGGAGTGGGTAGAGGAAGAGTGGCGAATTTGGGGAGGGAGTTCACTCCAGAGTTTGGGGAAGCAGTAGGAGAAGGCAGATTGCCCAATAGTGGTTTTCCACCTAGGGATTTGAAGCTTCCAGTCATCGAGGGATCTGCAGGCATGAGAAGGGGAGGAAGCTGGGGTAAGTAAGGTAGAGAGGTATGAGGGCAGGGCATCATGCCAAAATTTGGCCAAAAATTTAGCGCAGTGCTGCAGGTGACGGTTTCTGAGGGAAGGGAATGCGAGGGCATGGTAGAGGTTGCAGTGATGGGTGTGGGGGGTGGCATCGAGGGCAAAGTGACAGAAGGCATGGAAAAGTGTGTCAAGTCTGGCTAAGGTAGATTTGGGAGCGGCGCTGTATACTATGTCACAGTAGACAAAAGAGGGGAGGATCATCTTATGCACTAGCTAACGCCTGGCAATGAGAGGAGGCAGTTGCGGTTCCTGTAGAGGGCTCCGAGCTTGGGGTGCAGTTTTTTTATGATGACATCAATTTGGTTGGAGAAGGACAGGTAACGGTCGAGCCAAACCCCCGAGGTAGCGGAAGGAAGTGACAGTCTCTAGTACCGTCAAGGGTGTAGAAGGTAGGGAGGGATGGAATGCAAATATACTCTAATACAGAGTAAATGGTGTGACGGCGCTTCAAAATTTCAATTCCGTGGACAGTCTTTCTTGATTCCAAATTCTTTAAATTTAAATAGTGGCAAACCTCAACATTTCACCAAGTATCTTGGCTTTATCAAGAGATGCCTTCATCCAAAATAAATAGTTATATGAAGTCCTTTCCTTTAATACTTCTATATATTCATAATCATTCCTAAACTTTGTTATTTAACATGAGGCCTTGTTCATTTTGTATTGCATCATGTTCCTTTCAGGTCTGAGTCTGTAGTGATGGCTATGCCATGAATATGGCTTGCAAATGGTTCTGGGCTATTTCTGCACACCGAGTAGTGCTAGTTTTGCCCCAGGGCAACTTTTTGAATATCTGGCCCTTGATGTTGTAAATTGTGGATCTAAGATAGTTGCCTTGCTTAAGATTGGGTGTTTTTTGATGTTCTCAAACTTATTGTATGTCAGCTCTTTGAGAGATCTACATAGCAGTCTAGGGATGACCTGTAACCCAGTGTACATTGTGCCATTACTGTCAGCTGTGTCATCATCACCTTCCTCATCATCAGTATTTTCTGAGTCTGAATGAACCTCATTCTGCTCGATTAAAATGTCTAACTCAGACTGCATCTCAGTATTGGGATAACCACTGAAGATGTGATGTTTGACCAGTTTCTCAATGGCAGTGAAAAAAGGTTTTAATATTAACAGTACAGTCCCCACCGCTTATAACGACCACATCTGTGCAAGCACATTTGCCCGGTGTATGGGTTGGGTACTGTAACCAAAAGTTACATTGCCAGTGTTTACCAGTCATGGAAAGCTTTTGAGGAATGATGCCCACCCACCTGTATTTGCATTCTAAGGTGTTCTCCTGTAATAAACAGCACAAAACCGTGCTCTGGATACACAGATGCATAACCGCCCTCTGCCCAAACCTAATCTGTAACCCATAATCCATTAATCCATTAGACAGCACCTTTACCTTTAGAACTTCTCTGTTCCAGCTCACTGCTGTTCTGTGGGGTGCAATAAAAAGATGCCATTTGCTTCTTTATTTTATGTTCAATCCAAAAAAAAAAGAGCATGGCTGCACGTACCTCTGGATCCTACACATATGCTGCTGATCTGTGGGATGTGGTCGTGAGCTGCAGTTTGCTTCTTTATGTTATATTTGATCCAAAAATAAAAAGAGCAGGACTGCAAGTACATCAGGATTCTTCAGTTCACAACTTATAAACGGAGCCTGTGATGACACCTGATTAAGGATTTACTTGGTAGCTGACAGGGACCTGATGATTGTGGGTCACCAGGGTTCACAGCTTAGTGTGAACTGACAATTTACACCTTTATGCAGGCAAGCGGATGTTAAACAGTAGAAGTACAGTGTTAGAATGTCAGACTCGTGGGACATACTGTGACCACTGACCTCCATTTTGCCATTCACGCAGTGGATAATGTTGCATTTATAGCAATGTCTTGCTGGGAAATAGGTTCGGCCATTTTATATGCACTGTTCTTCCTGGTGACATATCTATTTTAAGTTTCTTCTCTGGAAGAGAATTTCTAATCTGCATATCTTTAAGCAATTATGATACCACTGAACTGTTTCTGAAGAATGTACTTACAGCAGTTGCCTAGAACTTTATCAACAGCCCCTACCTCTTTAACTGTTGCTGTTTCTATCAGATGAAAGCAATGATCAATATATATAATGTGATTTTCATTAAGACTGAGTAAGCTTATAACTATAGGGATATTTCAGCCATTGTTGTGAAAGAACAAACTTTTTTAAGAGGAATTCCAAATTCTTCTAGTAATGAACACAGTTGTTCCACTGCATTCTCAATTGTAGTTTCTCTGGAGAAGATCAGACATTCAAAGAAAAGTTATTGGTTAGTTACCGATGCATGAAATATGCTCCATGCATGGGTAAAAAAAGGTCAGAGAAGCAGAACCACATTTCCAAATGAAATCAGGAGCATTAGAATGTTGGCATTTAAAATGTCGCCATCTTCTATTCACTCGCTAACGCTCCGTTTATTTCATTTTAACTTATTAACATTTGAACAGCTGTGTGCGTTTTGAGTTGAATGCAGTTTACAAATTCCCGCTAAAGATTGTTGTTACTATCCATTAAACCCCACCACAGATCTCTTTCCGGTTGTCAGAGTCAGCCCCTGTGAAGCAACCCTATTTCACATCTTGTACAGCAGTCAGCCTCTGTTGTCCTCTAGTCTGTTTTTCTGCTGCTTGCTCCCAGGTAGTTTCCCATGGCAATTGCTCTTTTCTGCTGTGTGGGTCTCTTAATCTGCTGAATCGAAATGCCCCTGTAAATGCAGAGAATGCCTTGGTCAACAACAGAGGGGGAGCGACCGCATGAAAGCAGCACAAACATACAACTGCTGGCGGGAGGTAGATGGACTGAGGATAGGGTACTTCAGTCGGCTTCAGCAGGCATGTTTACAAAAAAAAACACGCTTCAGCACTCGTTTGCAGACTGTGCACACTACAATTATAGCAAACTGGAGTCACATAAATGCAAATCTAAATATGTTTCAGTGTTCGTTTGCAGCACAGACTGCACAGTACACATAAACTGGAGTCAGAAATGCAAATCAGCTCATGAATAATATAACTCAGTGTCTGTGGAAGGACTATTTTAGCTTACATTAGCATCTTAAAGTTTTTTTTCCACATGCAAGCAAGATTTTTCTACCTGTAAAAATTAAAATAAATATAGGTGCCCATTTTATAAGTGCAATAAGACAGTCCAGATGTGTGCATGGAACATATTTTACCACACCCAGGGGCTAAAGACACTCAGCCAAGGCCCTGTGCCTTATTATGCCCCTGTTCGTGTGGTAAAATTTGTTCTATGCACACCCTGTCATGTCTTATTTCTTACATCTTTCACTGTTTCATATATGTTAGGCAACAGTGTACAAGTTAAAGCCTTCCTGGATGGAAGTTCATAGTTTGGATTAAGCGCATTTATAAACTGACCAAAACCTTAATTCTCAACAGCAGATAATGGCTGAGAATCAATACCCACCATTAAAGTTAGTGTTTTATCAAGTTTTTTTTTTCTTTTAATGGTAACATTGTCTTGTGTTTGATGAAATCTGTCATGGACATTTAGCCTGACATTATTGCTGATTGTGCACTATAACTTGATCTTCATTTTGATTCTTGGTATTCTTTGTGTACCCCTTGAAAAATACTATATTGGGATTGATGCACGTACTCGATGTGTCTAGGAAGATTACTTCTTGTTGACCCTTTAACTTTTATGTGTAACCCCCCCGTTACCAGGGGTTACTAGAATCCCAATAAGACCTAGTGGTAGGCAGGGAAGGCAGCTTGTGAAACTCCAGTTAAATGGATTTGACACTGTCTCACTCTGTTCTCAGTCTCAGCTGAGACTGAGGGATGACATCACCATAGAACTCTCGCAGCTGCATGAGCCACACTGGAGTGCTGCAGTTGGAAGTTAGGATAGAATGTTGGGGGCTTTTGAACAGAGTCTGTGTGCAGTATTGAAGAGAGGAGCAGCACAGCAGTCTGTGTGCAGGCTCTCAGAGCTTTAAGCTCTGTTTTAGAGCTACTGTTAAGAAGGTGTGTGTTTCCACCAAAAGAGGAACACAGTAAGCCGATTGAGAAGTGGTGGAGACTGCTGTTACTGGTCCATGTGCCCCATTCCTGAGGGGATGGGGGATAGAAAAGTTTGCCTGTCTTCCAGGGGCAACCCTCCTGGTTCCAACTAAGGAAGAAGCTGCCTTATTTCAAGTTGTGCTGCGGCACCAAAAGCAGTGGGAGAGAAATTCCTGTGAGGAATTGCCTGTGGGGCACCTGCAACCAAAGGGTGAGTTCACTCTGACAGAGGGCCTATGTTTTCACCTGAACTGTTGGTAAGTGGGGATTGGACTACTTAATTTGTAGGAGGTCTAGTGAAATAGACATTGCTGGTTAATTCAAGTAGGTTCAAGTCCAGCACAAAGAATAAAGTAAAGTGGGGATTGGACTGCTAAATCAGTGGGAGGCCTAGAGCAATGGGTCAAGCCAAGTAAAAGTATATTCAAGTCCAGTACAAAGGGAAAGCAAGACAAGTAGAGGAAATGTGACATACATTTAGCCTTAATCTACATTGCTAAGCTTTACAGAATGAGATGTTTAATGTCCAGAGAAATGGCCTGGTATGAATTGTGGAAGCGATATGTGGGAGACTTCTCATCAGTAGTAACCAAATTCACCTCTACGGATTTGATCTGTGGCACCTTTATTTTCTCTCAGGTACTTGACCAGTGCCTGAGGAGAGTACCCAGATGTGGGATTAAAAGGACGTTTCCCTGATGGAGCTGAGGTGCTCTTAGGTGGTTTAGGGAGCCACCAGCAAATGTTTCCATGACATATGGAAGGTGTCTGAGTGGACGGAAAGGGAGCCAAGCCAGGGAAAATCCAGATCAGTGTATAAGTTCGGGCTGTGTACCCAAAGCAGCGTGCCAGTCCGGGCTGTATGCCGGGGGTTCAGAGCCTGAGGGCTAAAGTGTTGAAGAAATGTTCTTGATTCTTTTAATCTGCATTACCAGAAGTGTTGCCCCATGGGGGTCCATCTATAGTTCTTTTATTCTGTTTGGATGTGAATAAAAGCCACACTTTAGAATCCCATTCCTGGTGTTGGACACTACAGTTATTGCTTCCTGTGTTCGGAGTTACATGGGTGCCCCTGTGCAGAGTAGCCAAACCTAGCCCTTGTGCCGAGTCACCTATTCCTCCCCAAGCCCAGTCCCCACCTGGTACTGCTGTCAGATTCAAACAGCATACCACCTGTCATTTGCAAAATAATATGGGTGGGGGTTACATATAGTATTTTTTTTCCTTACATAATTTATATCTATATGTGACTGATCACTCATCTCGACAATTACCAGAACTACTCACGTAATAATCATACATAGTACGAAGGGCAACTAGAGTGTCAAAACAAATGGACAGACTAGATGGAGCTAGAGGTCTCTTTCCGCTGTCAACTTTTATGTTTCTATGTTTCAAAGTATGTTGCTGACTTGTTCTTTTTCTGATGGAAGTCTACTCTGCTGGATCTGTGGCATGTCTTACATCTACACATGTTTCTGCATTAATGTCAATCTGTCTACTCTACTACTCTCTGCTACATCTACTGAATTCTCTTCCACGTCTGTTATTTGTTGGGCAGTAAAATTAAAAAGTATAAGGTTAACAGTACTTGAACAATAATATACAACAGGAGTTGTGAGTAAATAGGTCAAGATAAAACATTTATGTTTGTAATGAAATCAGTAGTCACAAAATAGCAAAAATATGTTACTGATGTTGTGCTGAATATTTGTAAATGGAAACTTTTACAAATCTAGAATGTGCAGCAATCAATACAGAAACATCTAATTAGGGCTTCCATTATTAGAATGAGTTCTGCATTTATCTGCTATGCTGCAATTTTACTTCTGAGTCGCACCGTCCATAAAGACTGCAGAGCCATCCATGGCCATGTCACACAACCCGGGCAGCTTCCAGCTCTCAGTTTATGCTAAAGTGGCAACAAACCCTGCCTTTATTTGGTTGCCCCAATTAGCATAACCCATGTGCCAGAAGCTGTCCAGGGTATGTGAGATTGCCATGAGAAAATCTGTAGGCAGTAGGGAAGGAGCTAGTATTAGCATATTAAATTGCAGCACAGCAAGTAAAAACAAAATGTAGTTTTATGTTACAAGCCCTAATGGGTCGTTTCTGTAGCAGCTGCAGAAATTAACAAATTTGTAAGAGTTTCCTCTTAAGATTACTTTCATCACAGTGCCATACTTAACCAATTAGGGAGCATGTCTCAAAATGCTTTTGCACCAAACGTTACTAGTGCAGCACTGTGATCTGCTAAAATCAAAGGAAAGCAGCAAAATCTTCAATTGAAACACAGCTTTAGTGACTATAAACAACTTCATATTTGTATTGGTCCAGTTCTTCTAGATGTGTAAACAGACAAGCCTACACTGTTGAACTATTTAAAAGACAAAGAACCTCTGTGCGTAAACACTGAGGCAAGGGTTACCCCAAAGGGCATTTGGCTGGGAAGCCAAGTTTCAAGAAAATACAAAATCACACATGCCCCCACAATGCAAAGCATCATGGGCTGCATATGCAAATCACCACAGAATGTTATGCTGGACCAACTTTAAGCAGAATTGCATGGTGCCGAAAGGCCTCTCACACAGTTTGCAAAGGGTGCTAACAGAAGACATAGAACACGTGTTTAGGTCCTACCAGGACTCATCAATGCGCCTCGTCTGTTTGACACCCCAGTGAAATGGACCAGCTACCCCTAAGGCAGTGTGCCTGGGATATATCGTGGTGAACCCATTAAAATAAAAAACCACGATATATCCAGGCACACTGCCTTAGGGTAGCTGGTCCTTTTCACTGGGGTGTCAAACAGACGAGGCATACTGATGAGTCCTGGTAGAGACAGAAACACGTGTCTATGTCTTCTGTTAGCACCCTTTGCAAACTGTGTGAGGCCTTTCGGCACCATGCAATTCTGCTAAAGTTGGACCAGCATAACATTCTGTGGAGATTTGCATATGCAGCCCATGATGCTTTGCATTGTGGGGGCATGTGATTTTGTATTTTCTTGAAACTTGGCTTCCCAGCCAAATGCCCTTTGGGTAACCCTTGCCTCAGTGTTTACGACAGAGGTTCTTTTGTCTTTAAATGTTTTTATTTTAATGGGTTCACCACGATATATCCAGGCACACTGCCTTAGGGGAGCTGGTCCATTTCACTGGGGTGTCAAACAGACGAGGCATACTGATGAGTCCTGGTAGAGACGAAACACGTGTCTATGTCTTCTGTTAGCACCCTTTGCAAACTGTGTGAGAGGCCTTTCGGCACCATGCAATTCTGCTTAAAGTTGGACCAGCATAACATTCTGTGGTGATTTGCATATGCAGCCCATGATGCTTTGCATTGTGGGGGCATGTGTGATTTTGTATTTTCTTGAAACTTGGCTTCCCAGCCAAATGCCCTTTGGGGTAACCCTTGCCTCAGTGTTTACGCACAGAGGTTCTTTGTCTTTTAAATGTTTTTTTATTTTAATGGGTTCACCACGATATATCCCAGGCACAGCCTTAGGGGTAGCTGGTCCATTTCACTGGGGTGTCAAACAGACGAGGCGTGACTGATGAGTCCTGGTAGGACAAAACACGTGTCTATGTCTTCTGTTAGCACCCTTTGCAACTGTGTGAGAGGCCTTTCGGCACCATGCAATTCTGCTTAAAGTTGGACCAGCATAACATTCTGTGGTGATTTGCATATACAGCCATGATGCTTTGCATTGTGGGGGCATGTGATTTTGTATTTTCTTGAAACTTGGCTCCCAGCCAAATGCCCTTTGGGGTAACCCTTGCCTCAGTGTTTACGCACTAGAGGTTCTTTGTCTTTAAATGTTTTTTATTTTAATGGGTTCACCGGTATATCCCAGGCACACTGCCTTAGGGGTAGCTGGTCCATTTCACTGGGGTGTCAAACAGAGGCATACTGATGAGTCCTGGTAGGGACGAAACACGTGTCTATGTCTTCTGTTAGCACCCTTTGCAAACTGTGTGAGGGCCTTTCGGCACCATGCAATTCTGCTTAAAGTTGGACCAGCATAACATTCTGTGGTGATTTGCATATGCAGCCCATGATGCTTTGCATTGTGGGGGCATGTGTTTTTGTATTTTCTTGAAACTTGGCTTCCCAGCCAAATGCCCTTTGGGGTAACCCTTGCCTCAGTGTTTGCGCACAGAGGTACTTTGTCTTTAAATGTTTTTTATTTTAATGGGTTCCCACGATATATCCCAGGCACACTGCCTTAGGGGTAGCTGGTCCATTTCACTGGGGTGTCAAACAGAGGAGGCATACTGATGAGTCCTGGTAGGACTAAACACGTGTCTATGTCTTCTGTTAGCACCCTTTGCAAACTGTGTGAGAGGGCCTTTCGCACCATGCAATTCTGCTTAAAGTTGGACCAGCATAACATTCTGTGGTGATTTGCATATGCAGCCCATGATGCTTTGCATTGTGGGGGCATGTGTGATTTTGTATTTTCTTGAAACTTGGCTTCCCAGCCAAATGCCCTTTGGGGTAACCCTTGCCTCAGTGTTTACGCACAGAGGTTCTTTGTCTTTTAAATGTTTTTTTATTTTAATGGGTTCACCACGATATATCCCAGGCACACTGCCTTAGGGGTAGCTGGTCCATTTCACTGGGGTGTCAAACAGACGAGGCATACTGATGAGTCCTGGTAGCACCCTTTGCAAACTATGTGAGAGGCCTTTCGGCACCATGCAATTCTGCTTAAAGTTGGACCAGCATAACATTCTGTGGTGATTTGCATATGCAGCCCATGATGCTTTGCACTGTTGAACTATATTACATATATATATATATACACACACACACACATATAAATATGTATATATATATATATATATAGACACACATATATACATATTGTCATTCAGATCAGTCTACACTATATACTGTACTATAACAGGAAAATATTATTTGAGTACAGTAATGGATATACGGAATAGACAATATGCATTTCTTAAAGACGAGTGCAACCCAGCCTCAATGCCTTCAGCTCTGCTTCCAGAAACATATCTCCAGATGACATCCGCATCAACAGAACCACCAACACCTCCATTACCTGCCCTGTCTAGCTCACGAAGTGGTGCTTTCCTCAGGTTTGTGGAACCTACAATTTTGATGAAGAATACTGCGTTGTGACAAATCATCAGACTTTCTCCTATGGACCTTTACATAGAAACATAGAATTTGACGGCAGATAAGGACCACTTGGCCCACCCAGTCTGCCCATTTCCCTACCTGATGGATAAGCTGCAGATCCTAGTTAACCAGCAGCCTACTTCTTCCTACCCCCAACCCCTAGAATAAGGTTAACAGTACTTGAACAATAATATACAACAGGAGTTGTAAGTAACATTTGACATACCCCTACCAAACTTTTTCTTCATGCCCCAAGAGCGCTCTATCATTGGCCACACAGTTATCACCCCAGTTTCCACCCCAGAAGTGACCCTGACTATCTGTATGCTATAGCCCATAGTTATATCTTTGTTTAATGTGCAGATCAATCAACTCACACAGAATCTTAAAGCTCTACTAGAAAGAAAGGATACACACCTGGTTTATTTAAGTATCAATGTCGCTGAGGCAGGCAGTTTATTAAATGCTCTTTTCCATGACGGTGACTTAAGCATAGGGTTGCCACCTTTAGATGAGGTAAAAACCGGATCCTAAGCCGCACCCCTTTTTCATGACTCATCATGCACTGTTCCTCCAATAAAAGACAACACTTAAAGTAGCAGTGAAATAAAAATGTTAAGATACTGTACTGTGCCTGTTAAAGTTACTTTCCTAGGTTCTTCCTAATTATTTATGTATGTATTTATTTATTGACATTGGTTAACCAGATAAACATACAGAGATAAAAGAAATCTCATTGTCAGTGGCTCAGCAGGTAGCACACTCGCCTCTGAGGCCAGGAGATCAGAAGGCTGTGGATTCTATCTCCACACCAGGCACTTGGGGTAATATACTGACACTGCAGGACAGCATGAGGGTGGGGTTCTGCACTCCTGAGGTGCTGTCTTTAGGGTGAGATGTAAACTGAGGTCCCATTTGCCTGTTCTGGTGGTAGTTCAGGTGGATGTTAAAGATTCCATGGCACTTCTCGAAAACAGTAGGGGAATTTCTTCGGTGCCCTGGCCAAATTTCCTCCCATTCACTAAAAAATACTGCCAACAGCTTAATCTGGTTCAAAGTCAGCTGGCATTCATCTGTATTCCCCCAGGTCGTTCCTGAAGATAGGCAGAATTTGTCTAATGCACTTACCCGGTCAACAAAAAATAAATAAAATAAAATAAATAAATTTACAGATATGATCTGGGGGGGAGACAAGGTGAAATACTGTAAATAGCATACACCAGTATACATACTTTGTATATGTTTCTGCCTCCAGTTCCTGTTCTTGTCCACAGTGCTATTTCAAAGCCAAAGACGTGACCATACTTTTTTCTTGTGGGGAAAAAAATTAAAACATTTAAAAATGTCTAAATTATGTTACAGATGAATGTTCACCAGCAAATGAAAATGGAAGACAACAGGCTCTGTTACTGTTACAAAAGGTGGGGGCAGCTTTGCTGCTATGCTGTTTTAAGATGCAATAAAAAAAAGATTAGGTTAAGTAAGTGCTAATGGTGTTAATGGGCATACTTTACACCTCCCAGGGTGACTGCATTCACAAACAAAAGGCTACACTGACAACAGAACTTGTTTGTAACCTGGACATTTAGCTGAAACAATGAGTGATATGACAAAATTTGTTTCAAAAGTATGTGAGCACTGAAAATGACTCAAAAACCTGACCAGCACAGAGCAAAACTGAATTACCTGATAGAGACCTTGAAAACCTGAACAGCAGGTAAAAAACCTGACAGGTGGTAACCCTACTTTTTAATTTTATTTATTTATCAAGTCTAGGATTACAAATACCTTTGAGCCATGGCTCTTTTACAAAGGCTCCACAACAGAGAAATACAAATTGTGGGGAACATCAAGACAGGCATTACAATAATGTGGACATTGCAAACAGAGTACAGATTAATACAGTTAAAGGGCAGCACTGTAACTAGGCAGCCAGTGGCATTTGTCAGAGAAAATAGACAACAGATGAGAAGTGCCAGAGTCATGGGGGGGGGGGGGAGAAGGAATGTAGGAAGGGTGGCAAGAGGGTGAAAAGTGCAGCATTGGGTATACCAAGATGTGAGGGTAGAATCCAGTGGGGGGGGGGACAACTAGAGCAGAAAGGGAAGTGGAGAAGTGGAGAAATAAGGTTAAGTTGGGCAGTCACAGGAGCTGTTGGTAGTTAGATAGTCCCAGAGCCTAGTTTTAAACATACCAATAGTTGGGGCAGAGGAGATGGTTGGGCTGAGGCCATTGAACCAGAGTGGTGCTCGATAAGCAAAAGAGCATTGTCCATGTGAAGTGTGACAGTGCGGGACTTTCAGTAGCTGTAGCGTGGCTCTCCTAAGGCACCATTTGTTAATTCGGTGTTGTAACAGAGTTGAGACCCCAGAAGGTGCAAGGCCAAGGTAAATTTTTTGACCATGGAGCAGGTGAGAAACTTTATGCGGTTTGATAGTTGGAGTCAGCTGGTCTGAGTGTACAGGTCACATGTGTGAGTGAGACGGTGAGCACCAGTGATGAGCCAACATGCTTTATTTAAGGCAGTTGAGAGGCGTCTAAGGGTTGTGGTTGTGGCCGAGCCATAAATGATGAGACCATAGTCTATTACAGAGATCACAGAGATTACTTAAGCATCACATTACCTAATGCTTGCTTAGAACACACTTTTAAAGGTTGTGTCATAATACGAGTCTTTCTTATTATTTTTCTGGTTATTACCTTGCTCTGTCTATGCAAAACTTTGAAACAACACTGCACAATTGAAGTTTCTCAACGAATCTCATTCAGTAAAGTAGCTTACCTACTACTGTAGTTAGTGTTGCCTCTGTATCCAGGCAAGAAGGAGGGGGTAAGTATACTTGCCTGCCCTGCTGTCCCACATAAGGACCATCATTTTCTATCACAACAGACACGGGATAATACTATGCACTCATTTTTTACTAGTATACTAACAGATTTACTATATTAGGGCCTAATAAGAAAATGAATGTATTAGCTAGAAACCTAATATTTTAGCTAGGAATATGTGTTTGTAGTTTATGATGACATCTACTGACAAATGTGATATTAGCAGCCTAACAGAGAATAATAATATATAGTTGTGGTCTGCAGTGCCACTTACATGCCGAAATCAGCAAGCTATAGTCAGCAGTAATAATCTCAGAAGAAGCCTATTGTTTTATGAAGTTAGATAGTCAGCAATATGGAACTGCTACAAAATATATCAGCCTTGGGTGCGAGATGCCTAATGGATCAGCCAATGGAACACTGAATACAGAAATGTACTTGTGTCTATGAGCACGTTAGGTTTAGCAGTTTTAAATTCACAGTGGATAAAATAAAACAATTATTGGTAACATTACCTCAAATATTTGTGGCAGCATATACATGAAGCATCCAGAATTCTTTTTGAGGAATTTATTTATTTATTTATTTAAACATCAGTTTACAACCTTTGAGCCAGAGTCTCATTTACCAAAAAGGTACCTCGTCACAGAGAGGACAAACCAGTACTGACAAGCTTTTACAAAATAACAGTGTACAAGATTTGGAAGAACATGAAGACATCAATTGGTTACGATTTAAGGTTACAAGTACAAGTAGGTTTAGAATAATTTTTACATCAGGCAAAGCAGAGGAGGGCAATACAGTAATATGCCTAGCTGAGACAAGTGGAGAGGCAAATAGGACCATATGTAGAGGAGGTAGTAGGTTGGGTGCAGCCACTCGGGGAGCTTTGTCAGCACGATTGAGCAAGAGTAGACTTAGAAACAGCCACAGCTGTGTATAGTAAGTAGGTGATTACGAAGGGAGGTTTTGAAACAAGAGATCGTGGAAGCATCAGTGATACTGATGGGGAGGATGTTATACCAGGATGGGGCACAGTAGTGGAAGGCCCTTTGTCCTTGTGAGGTCCTTGACCTTGGTACTAACAGTGTGGATTTGCAGGAGGATCAAGTTTGCACTAGAGAGTTTGCATGGTGGATAGAGGCAGTCAACCCAGGTGGGGATAACCCAAGAAGAGTTTTCATTGTTAGGAGCCAGGTTTGATACCTAAGATGTTTGTTGAGATCGAGCAGATTACCCTGGGCATATAGATGGCAGTTATATGTAAATCTGGGAGCCCCGGTGATTAGCCTACAAGCCTTATTTAAGGTGAGGCAGATTTTGTTTAGTGCGGTCTGGTCAGCGGCCCCACAAACTGGCAAATCATAATCTACTAGGAACAGTATAGAGGACATGACTGTGAGTTGGAGGGCATCAGGGGGGAGACAATTTTTGTGGCAGTAAAGGATACCCAACCGTATATTGGTGGCTGAGGCTAGGGCAGAGATGTGGGCATGGAATGTGTGGGCAGTGTTGAAAGTTATCCCAAGGTACTTGTATGTGTGGACTTGCTCGAGTGGGAACTTGGAACTGGCAAGGACCTGAAGTGGAAAATTACTAGCTTTGTTTTGGGGGTGGGCAAAGAGCATAGTTTTAATTTTTTTAAGATTGATTACAAGTCTATGCTCTTTGAACAAGGCATCTGCGTCACTATGAGATAATTGCAGGGAGGCCTGGAGGGTGATAGGGTTACGGTCGGAGGCAAAGGCAACAGCATCATCTTCATAAAGTAGGAGTTTACCAGCACACTCACCTGGCAGGGAATTGAGATATAGGGAAAAGAGCAAGGGCCCAAGAATGGAGCCCTGGGGAACATCAGAGCGGATAGGACAGCCGTTGGAGAGTGTCCCATTAATTTTAACACACTGGGACCGGGCAGACAGATAGCTGGAGCACCAGGAGACTGGCCTGGCAGCAAAGCCTGTATGGCTGAGTGCATCCAGCAGGATGGGATGGGAAACAGTGTCGAAGGCTTTTGACAAGTCGATGAACACTGCACCCACTAGAGAGCCAGAGTCCAGAGAGGAATGAAGAAAGTTAGAGAACTCAAGGAGGGCGGTGTTGGTACTGTGACCAGCATGGAAGCCGTGCTGTTCAGGGCAGAGGATGCTGTATTTGGTTAGATACTCTGAGATTTGGGTGGACACTATTTTTCCTAAGGCTTTTGAGAGAGGTGAGAGGATAGAGATTGGCCGATAATTACCAGATAGGGACCTATCACCACCCTTATGTATGGGTGTGACAGTGGCGATTTTCCAGGCAGAGGGAAATTGCCCCAGGCAGAGAGAAATTTATTAAAGAGGCTGGTGATTGGAGCAATAACCAGGTCCAGTACCTGGCGAAGGAGTCTGGGGTCCAAGGAGTCACTACCAGTGGTATTGCTCTTTAAGGCCTTGAGTAGATACGTCTGACTTCATGGACAGTAACCCGGTGTAAGTGGAACCAAGGGTGTGGGAAAATAGGGTCAGGTGGGGGGGTCAAAGAAGTTGCTAGGGAGGACAGGGCTGAGGTCAGTGAAGGATTTATTGAGATAGTTGGCAATGAGGGTAGGGTCAGTAGAGATGGAGCCATCAATGTTGATTTGGGAGGGTGGGGGAGGATGTGAACCCCCATTTAGTTGTTTGATATTGTCCCCGAGAGTTCTGGAATTCCTCCAGGATAAGGTGAGTAAGACCTGATAGTGCTCGGCCTTGGCCTTGCATATGGCCCAGGTACATTTGTTTCAGGCAGCTGCATAAGTCTGCCTGTCTGCAAGGTGGCAGTTTCTGTGGCAAGGTGCCACAGGTTATCCCTGTCCTTAAGAAGTTGGAACAAGGGAGGTGTAACCCAGGGAGTATGCCATACTTTGGAACAGAGTACGGTTAGATGTGCGAAAATGTCACAGGTTTAACATTAAGGTGAAAAAGGTTAGGGCCAAATCAATGTTGGGGGCAGTCTCTATGGGAGACCAGTCAGTTTGGGCTAGGAATTGCTTAAGGCCTTTCGGTCCACCTGGTTGTAACCGCTGCCGTAATGTGGGCTATGCTGTGGATTTGGGTAAGGAGGTTGACCAACTGAAAAGTATAGGAGACTGGTCACTAAGTCCATCAGTAAGGACTTGTATATTGCAAATTTGGCTAGGCTGGTTGGTGAGGACCACATCAAGAAGAGTGCTTGATTCCATTCTGGGATTCACTCTTGTTGGTTGGGCAACTAGTTGTGTTAGGTCAATAGATGCAAAGGAGTCACAAGTAGCAGAGGATGAGGGGCTAAGCCAGTTAATATTTAGATCTCCCATAAGGAGTCGATCAGAGGAGTGGGGTAGAGAGGTAGGATACTCAATTAGCGGGACCAGGGTCGGTGCTTGATTTATTGGAGGTATATAAGCAGTAGTTAGAAAGAGGGGATGCCCAGAGGGATCAGGGGTCAGTTTTAGGGTTAGGGCCTGAGCCCTGAAATCAAGGACAGGGGCTGGAAGGGCTAGTCCTGTAAGTGAATCTTTGATATAGATCACACAGCCCCCACCCCATCTACCAACTTGGTCCTCTCGATAAAGGGAATAACCAGGGAGCGAGACAAGGAAGTCAGGGGTAGAGTCTGACAGCCAGGTTTCTACTAGAGAGACAGTGTCACAATGCATGTATCACTACTTCATTTGATAAGCTGGGCGGATTTGATAGGCTGGTCAGAAGCAGGCATTCCAGGAAAGGAACAGCAGGGAGTGCAGAGGTTCTGCTATCTCCAGGGAATGGCTGCTATCTCCAGGAAAGGGAAGTTACTGCAACACAATATGCTTTCATTCTTACTGTTTACATTGGTGAAGGAAGTAAGTGCAACACAAAGTGCTTTCATTTTACCTGTTTACACTGGTGTATGTTCTAGGAGTGAGCGTGTAGAAACAGAGAATTTTAATATGGATGCCTGATTTTTTTTTTGTGGGAGCAGGGGGCAGCAATGTAGCTGCCACCCCTCAACTCACCCACCCCAGAGCGCACCCTACCTTTTTAGGTAACTGAGTCCTACAACTTCCTGCATTTCCTTAGGGGGTACCTGAGTAGTACAACTTCCTACATATCCTTAAGGGGAAACAGCCTGCTCCTCTACATAACACTACTACCATTGGGCAGGACAGAACCCTTTGCAGGCAAGAGAAGACACCAGGAAACACACAGCAGCTCAGAGGTAGGATACTTTACGTTAGGCATGCTAGCATGGCAAAGAGGCGTTTGGGAGAAATAGCACACTTAGGGTGCTCTCCACCAATGCACTACTCCCTTGAGCAGGCATGGCGATCCTGCACCAATGGGTGCAGCAGCTCAATATGACAGCGGTGTTCCTCTGCTTCAAAGAAAAACACCGCTGCCATACTGGCGCCACCGGCGTCCGCAGCTACCCCTCGGGCACATCTGTCCGCCGCCCCCCAAAGCTTTACGTGCCACGCTGGAAGCCCACCCAAGCGTGGCAAACATTGTTTGCCGACGGGGTGCTCAATCCCGTCGGGCTCACGGCCCCCACAAAGCCATCCTGCTGCCATGCTGGAGCCCACCCCAGCGTGGCAAAGTTTTAACTTTATTTTTCCGACAGGGGTACCCAATCCCCTGTCGGCTCCGCTAACCCCGCATAGGTTGCCGACAGGGTGCCCAACCTCCTCTAGACTCGCCCCCAGCCACATCTTCTGCCTGCTGGAGCCCACCCCAGCGTGGCAAATGTCCCATGTCATCTTTTTTTTCAGACCGTAAACAAAAACTGTCCAGCTGCACGCCTCCCAACCCCTCTCCCACAACCTGCACCCACCCACTGCGCTGCCTCCCCACCCCCATCACCACACTTGCCTCCGGACTCAGTGATCTTGATGGACGGGAACACGTCTGCACTCTTCAAAGGCAACCGCCAGGAAATGCCGTAAGCTGTATAATAGGCTAGATGGGGGTTCAACTGTGCATATCTCAGTCATTTTTAGAATTTTTGCACCAAATTTTCAACAAAGGGTTTTAGGACCCCTTCTCATGACAGATGTCACTGTCGCTAGTGTTGTCGGAGCGAAGAGTGATTTCTGAGCACTGTGCAGTCACTGCACGAAATCACCCTTCGGCCTCAAATAACACCATGACAGTGACATCATTCATGAAAAGGGGTCACAAAAACCCCATTTTGAAAATTTGGTGCAAAAAATTCCCCAAAAATGACTGTTTTAGAGCGTGTGTTGTGCAGTTCCTACGCAGGCTCGTAAGTTCACGAATTTTCAATATTTTCACTCCAGATTTTCAACATTGCCATTTTATCACACCTTCTTATGAGCTGTACAGTTGTCATTTTTCACATCTCACCCAAAACGTGTTTCCGCCCATGTAGCGCACAATGGCGCAGTCGGTGTGCGAAATCAATGTATGGAACACATTAAGAAAATCACAGTGACACTGTGTATGAGCAGAGGTCTTAAAATGACTATGTTGAAAATTTGGTGAAAAAATTCCTAAAAATGACTGTTTTATGAGTCTGCTTGCGCAGTTCCTACGCACGCTTGTAAGTTTGCAAATTTTCAATACTTTCACTCCAGATTTTCAACATTGCCATTTTATCACACCTCCTTATGAGCACTGCAGCTGTCATTTTTCACATCTTGCCCAAAACGTGTTTCCGCCCATGTAGTGCACAATGGCACAGTCGGTGTGCGAACTCAGTGTATGGGGCACATCAAGAAAATCACAGTGTCACTGTTCATTAGCAGAGGTTTTAAACTGCCAATGTTGACAATTTGGTGAAAAAGTTCCTAACAATCACTGTTTTACCAGCATGCATTGCACAGTTCCCACGCACGATCCTAGGTTTGCGAATTTTCAATATTTCCACTCTAGATTTTCAACATTGCCATTTTACCACACTTCCTTATGAGCAGTACAGCTGTAATTTTTCACATCCTGCCCAAAATGTGTTTTCCGCCTATGTAGCGCACAATGGGGGTAACAAAAAGGTCATGCTGACAATTTATTGTGCAAATACTAGCAATCGCACAGGGCATTAGGGTAAAGCACCATACATGCCAAACACCACTGCAAACACCTGCAAGCGAACGTTCGGCATTGACAAATGCTTGTTTTTGTTTTGTTTTTGGTGTAGTTGGGGGACAAGCTGTGTTTCAACTGCAGTAATGCTAGGAAGGAGCTGATCACTACTTGGACTACAAGCTGACGGTAAGACTGTTCTTAGGCATTACTCTCTGTGGGGGGATGAGAACAAAGGTGCAGCATCTCAATCTGTAGTGGGTAAAAACATTATAGATAGTACTGTTTTATGCTTCTTTGCAGTGTAACAGTTGATAAGGTATTTTTAGTTAGGGACTAATCTGTTAAAAAAAAAGAGACAAATAGAAAAAAAAATGATGGATAGTACTGTAGTTTCCAGTAAGTACTATAGTGGTATTGTCTTATGTTTCGTTGCAAGTACAGTTGGTATTGCATTTTTAGTTAGGGTCTGGGCTGGTAGGTAACCTAAAATAATACTGTGTTTTCTAATTAGAACTGTATTTTCTAGATAGTACTGTTTAACAGGGGTAGAATAGTGTGCTGCAATTGTTGTGGGGCAGCAGCTGGATGAATATATTGTGGAAGCTAGGAGGGTGTCCAATCTGTCACAGGCTGAAGAGTCTCGAAGAAGAAGTGCTATGGCTTCGGAGGGAGTTGGAGAGGATTGGAGGGGAGAATTTAGGGCAGGAGGGCCTCCCACAGGGAGTATCATGAGGATACAACATGGAAGGTACATCAGATCGAGGGAGGGGGTGGAGAGGGGGTGTGGGAGCAAAACAAACAAGGGGCCTAGCACTGGAAGGAAGGAAGGCTCAAGTCAGGAAGGAGGAACCAAGGCACAGCAGTACAGAGGGGTCAGGTAATAGATTTGCAGTGTTGGCTACATTGGTGAAGGAGGAGGGGATGGTGGGGGATACCCAGGAGGGGGCAAGAGAGGGAAAGGGAGGGGAATGCACAAAGGATGGTAGCCTGTCTAAGGGGTGTGGCAGGGGAGAAGAGGTGAGGGGCACAACTGGAGGGATGGTCAAAGAGAGCAGGTATCCAGGAGAGCGGAGCAGGGTGGATAGAGAAGACGTCAGGGGCCTAGCAGCTATGGCAGCGGAGTATACTGATGGGGAAAAGGCAATGGGAACAGAAGGGGGGAATTGTGTGCAGGAGGAGGAATTGGACAGAAGAGAAACCATGACAGGGACAGACAGAGGGAATTATATATAGGAGGAGGAGTTAGGCAGAAGAGGAATGGCAGCAGGGATGGGGGGTTATGTGCTGGAGGAGGAGTCAGACAAGAGACAAATGGTGACAGGGAAAGACTGGGGAATGCTATACTGGAGGAGGAGGAGGAGTCAGACAGGAGAGGAATGGAGGAGGGGAGGCAGGCAGATGGAAATATGGGGGGAATACTAGTACTGGGGGATTCAATACTAAGGGGGTTAGGTGGGGTAGCAAGGGGGGAAAGGCATAGTCGTATATGGGTGGAGGCCATGCCAGGGATGGCAGCTGGAAGAGTGGGACAATCAGTCCTGAAATATGCTAGATGGGGAAGGGAGAGACTTCATTTAATTCTACATCTGGAGACAAAAAACCTGACTGATAGTACATTAAAGATAGTCCAAAAGAGGTTTGAGGAGCTAGGAACTTTATGCGAGGGGGAAGGAAGATCAGTAATTTTATCTGAGGTATTACCAGTACCTAAGGTGAGCATGGCTAGAAAACAAAGGATCAAGGGATTTAATGAATGGTTAGGCAAATGGTGTCACACCAGAGGGTATGGGTTAGTGGGAGGGTGGGGAAAGACCTGGGAGAACAGTAGTCAATATGCTAAGGATAGACTTCACTTAACTGAAGAGGGCAAGAAAGTGCTGAAATGGAAGCTTGGGGAGTATATTGAGGTAGCTGGACATTTAAACTAGAAAAAGGAGATGGTAGGTGGAGTGAGAGCATACAGTGGCCATGAGATGGGAAGCAGCACACACTTACCCCCCAGAACAAGGGTGACGAACTAGGTAGAAACAATAGAGGGGATGCTGGAAGGGGAGGGCAGAAGTATCGGGGAGGGATGGTAAAGGGATGGAAGGTGGTCACCATGAATGCTTGAAGCCTGAAGGATAAAACAAATGACTTACAAGCCCTCATGGTGGAGAGGGAGGTGGACATGGCAGCCATCACGGAAACATGGGCTACCCAATACCATGACTGGGACCTGGCGGTCCCAGAGTACAGAATATTCCACAGGGATATGGAAAACAGGAAGGGGGTGGCACTATACATGAGGAAGGGGATAAAGTGTATTAGGGAGGAGGGAGAGGAGTGAGAATGTCATTATGGCTGCTATTCCAGGATTACAGGAATAGGACTGTACGGATGGGAGTGGTGTACAGGCCACCCTCCCAGACAGAGGAGTTGGACAGGGAACTTGCAAGGCAGATTAGAAGGGCATGCGGGAAGGGGAGTGTGGTGACTGTAGGGGACTTCAATCTGCCAGGGGTAGATTGGGGAGCCCCAGTCACCAGCAATAAAAGGGAGCAGGTACTGCTGGACGCCTTTCAGGAAAGCTTCCTGACACAGGTGGTCAGGGAACCAGCTTGGGGGACACCCTGGACATAATGCTCACAAATGGCGGGGGTTCCACCATGTTGTGATTACACAAAATATGTCGACCATCAGCACAGCAATAGCACAAAACCACCAATTGGTATTGTGCTTTCTCTGGGGTAACTGGTGTTCTCTGTGGGGGACTTTCCCCCCACAACCCCATGTGGGGGGCTCTGCTCCCCATACACCCTGGACCTTAAATAACCAACTCTGAGTTGGAGTTAGTTCAGGGAGGGGGCAAACAGCCCAGAGGCAACAGTGTCAGGACCCCAGCAGATCATCACAGTGAACTGCTGAAAATGTCTCTGTGATGGTCTTTACTCTGTTCCCATCACTGCTGTGACATGATACTTAAATGGGTAGTTTGTGAGGGATGTCAAGGAGGATGAACCACTAGCAGAGAGTGACCATCACTCAGTATGGTTCAGGTTGATTATGGGCAAAGAGGGGGTGGCATCCAACATGAAGGTGCTGGATTTCAAGCCAGCAGATTTTGCAAAGATGGGGGAGGTAGTCAGTGGGCATTTGGCCAGGATCCAGCCTAGTATGGACATGGACCAGAGATGGGATCTCATTAAGAA
The DNA here is from genome assembly GCA_016271365.2 of Neoceratodus forsteri. Lineage (NCBI taxonomy): Eukaryota > Metazoa > Chordata > Ceratodontiformes > Ceratodontidae > Neoceratodus > Neoceratodus forsteri. The sequence continues at coordinate 413,225,934 of CM057455.1, read as the reverse complement.
GGGGATACTAGAGGCTACAAATTCCTGTAGCAGGACTTGGAGTAAAAGAGCCAAGGCAAAAAGGCCAAGCTGGATGAGCAGGGGAGTTGTGGAAAACGTGAGGAAAAAAAGTGTGGCCTTTAGGAGATATAGAAAATCAGAGAGGGAGGAAGATTGGGAGGAGTACCTACAGGAGAAAAGGGAGGTGACAAGGGCAGTAAGACTAGCAAAAGCCACCAAAGAGCTCATGCTGGTGCAAGGTATTAAGAAGGTGGAGAAGAGCTTCTTTGGGTACATCAGGGAGAAAAGGAGCTGTAAAGAACAGATAGTACGGATTAAGAAGGACAAGCAATGGGGAGAAAAGGCAGAAGCACTCAATGACTATTTCTGCTCAGTATTTATGAAAGACAGAGGGGTAATGCTTCTTAAGGGGGATGGGGTGGGAGGCAGTAAAAGCTGGGGTAGAAGTACTGGATGGGGTGATTATGGAAGGTAGAGTGCTGGAGGGCTTGAGAGCGCTGAGGGTAGACACTCCAGGGTACAGAAAGAGCTAGCAGAGATCCTGGTGGGGCCCTTGGCAGGCCTATTCAATACCTCACTGAATTTGGGATGCATACTCAAGGATTGGAGGGTGGCTCATGTGTTTCCCCTGCATAAGAGTGGTCCCAAAGATGAACCAGGGAACTATAGACCAGTGAGCCTCACATCCATCGTGGGGAAGCTAATGGAAATGATCCTGAAGGAGAGGCTAGTGTCCCTGCTGGAGTTCAATGGGCTGCAGGACAGTAGACAGCATGGCTTTGTTGCAGTCAGATCCTGCCAAACCAACCTGGTAGATTACTATGACTGGGTAACTAAGCAGATGGACAAGGGCCATGCAGTGGATGTCCTGTACCTGGACTTCAGCAAGGCATTCGATTCGGTGCCACCTGGGAGGCTTAGAATAAAGCTTGAAGGCACATGGGCTGGAGAAAAAATGGTGGGATGGGTGACAAACTGGCTACAGGGAAGGCAACAGAGGGTGGTGGTGAAAGGGGAAGTCTCATCCCCAAGGGCAGTAACAAGCAGGATTCCACAGGGCTCAATGCTGGGACCAGTGTTATTTGGGATATTTATTGCAGACATTTCCAGGGCATCAAGAGCAGGATCAGCCTGTTTGCCGATGGCACCAAGATTGGGGTGGCGGTGGGTGACATAGAGGGGTGGCAAGGTTTGCAGGAAGATCTGAAAAAGCTGGAGACCTGGTCAGACACTTGACAGCTGAGGATAAATGACAAAAAGTGTAAGGTGCTGCATTTTGGGGCAACAAATCCAAGGAGAAACTACCAACAGGGTGGGGGACAGCTGGCGGAGACTGAGTAAAAGGATCTGGGGGTAGTCATTATGGGATCAATGAACAACTCGGCACAGTGTAGGAAGGCAGCAGCAATGGGCAACAAAATGCTGAGTTACATTGCAAGAGTGATAACATCAAGAAAGGGGGAGATAATACTACCGCTGTATAGATCATTAGTTAGACCTCATCTTGAATACTACGTGCAGTACTGGTGCCCGTAGATGAAGAGAGCCATCAACCATAGTGTTACTGGCAAACTCCTAAAGACGCTACCCACCAGGAGCAGCCCAGGTAGTGATGATCTGTATTCTACCTTTCTGAAATTCCTCTCTCCTACCCTTGTAAAGTCACTGACCCACATTTTAACCTTGCCGTCTCATCATCTGCTATGCCTGACTCATGGAAGCATGTGCATGTAGTACCTATTTTCAAATCCCGCGATCCTGCTGCCCCAGAAATCTACCATCCCAACTCCTTCCTCCCACATCTAAGCAAACTATTAGAAAAAAATCATTCAGCACCAGCTATCCGAGCATCTAGATAAGTACATCCTCCTGAACCCCCTCCAACACGGCTTCCGCAAATACCAAAGCACCTCTTCAGCCTTGGCCCTTTTCTTCAGCCATGTCCTTAGAAACATGGACATGGGTATGGCCACAGGTGCAGTGTTTGTGGACCTAGCAAAGGCCTTTGACTTTATTGACCACCACCTTCTCCAATCCACCCTGCTAAACCTAGAGTGCTCCTTGGGACGCCTCTGCTTAGTTTATCAGCTACCTCACTAACAGATCCCAGTCTGTTCTAATAGACAAAGGAAACCTCTGTTGCATTACCTGTCCATACTGGTGTCCCCCAGGGCTCCATACTGGGGCCCCTATTATTCTCACTGTTCATAAATGATCTTCCCGCAGAAAGCACAAAGTGTAATGCACTCGTCTTTGCTGAGGACCTTGTCATCCACCATAGCACCAAGTCCCTCTAATCTATATCTTCTACACTCAGTACAAGCTATGGATCAGCTCAACATTGGTTCCTCTCCAAAAAACTTCTTGTAACTGAGAAAACACTGAAGGCTGTGCTTTTTGGCTCAAAGACATACCTTGCAAAGGCCACCAAATCAAAAACCTTGTTAGAAACATAGAAACATAGACTTTGACGGCAGATAAGGACCACTTAGCCCACCCAGTCTGCCCATTTCCCTACCTACTGGATAAGCTGCACATTCTAGTTAACCAACAGCCTATTTCCTGCAACCCCCCCACTATAATTGCCTTATGTCTGTCCCATGCATGTTTGAATTCCTCCACTGTTTTAGACCCAACGACCTCTCCAGGAAGGCAGTTCCATGCGCCCACCACTTCTGTGGAAAACGAATTTCACACACCGCCTGAGCTGTCCCTCTAACTTTAAATTGAGCCCCTTGTCCTTACACATCTCTTTTTCTGAAAGACGCTACCCTCCTGGACTTTGTTGATTCCCTTGAGGTACTTAAAAGTTTCTATCATGTCCCCCGTCCCTCCTTTCATCAAGGGTATACATATTAAGCTCTCTCAGTCTGTCTTCATATGGCTTCTGCTGCAGACCCTGCACCATTTTAGTTACCCTCCTCTGGACTGCTTCCATCTTGTCTATGTTCTTGCGTAGACAAGGTCTCCAAAACTGCATGCAGTACTCCAGATGGGGTCTCACCAACTGTCTGTATAGAGGGATAACCACTTCCCTTTTTCTACTTGTGATGCCCTCCTATGCATCCCAGTATCCCCCTGGCTTTCCCTACTGACTTTGCACATTGCATACCCACCTTTAGGTCATCTGATATGACTACACCCAGATCCCTTTCCATTATTGTTGTTGTTAGTACCTCCCCTGCTATTGTGTACTCTTCTCTTGGATTTTTATTTCCCAGGTGCATTACTTTGCACTTCTTTGCATTGAATCTAAGTTGCCATATGTCTGACCATTCCTCCAACCTTGCCAAGTCCCTTCTCATCCTTTCTACCCTCACCTTGTGTATCAACTCTGTTACAGATCTTTGTGTCATCCGAAGAGAGGCTTACCTTTCCTTCCAGACCCTCTGCAATGTCACCTATAAAGACGTTAAAGAGGACTGGACCCAGTACTGAGCCCTGAGGTACTCCACTAGTAACCCCCCTTTCTTCAGAATGTGTTCTATTCACTATTACCTTCTGTGTCCTGTTGTGCAGCCAGTTTTCTACTCAGGCTACCACCTTGGGACCCACTCCCAGGCTGGTTAACTTGATTATTAATCTTTTGAGCGAGACTGTGTCAAATGCCTTGCTAAAGTCTAGGTAGGCCATATCCACAGCCCCTTCCTGGTCTATTACTTTGGTCACCCAGTCAAAGAAATCGATTAGATTTGTCTGACATGACCTTCCTGCTGTGAATCCATGCTGCTTTGGGTCCAGTGCCCCACTGGCCTCTAGGTACTCAACATTTCTTTCTTTCAGAAGTGATGCCACACTTGTAGACAGAATGAGAAGCGACCTGCAGAAACTTGAAGAATGGTCAGGGGTTTGGCAGTTGAAACTCAATGCAAAGAAGTGCAAGATAATGCATATGGGGCACAAAAACCCTGCCACAATATACCAGTTGGGGGGTGAGGATATAACATGCACCAAGCAGGAAAGGGATCTTGGGGTTATCATCTCTGATGACCTCAATGTAGGGAAACAGTGTGACAAGGCAGCAGGTAAAGCAAATAGGATACTGGGATGTATAGGCAGGGGCATCACCAGCAGGAAAGGAGGTCATAATTCCGCTATACAAGACACTAGTGAGGCCCCATCTGGAGTACAGTGTACAGTTCTGGAGACCATACTCACGTAAGGACATAGACAGGGTAGAGAAGGTTCAGAGGAGGGCAACAAAGATGGTGCATGGATTGCATCACAAGTCCTATGAAGACAGGTTGAAGAACTGAACATGTACTCCCTGGAGGAGAGGAGGAGAGAGGGATATGATAGAGGCATACAAGTATCTTACAGGGAGGAACAGGGTGCAGGAAAACACTATTTTTAAGCGAAAAAGATGTTCCAGGACTAGGGCATGGGATGAAGTTGGAGGAGGATGATTCAGAGGAAACATGAGAAAGAATTTCTTCACAGAACAGGTGGTGGACAAGTGGAACACCCTGCCAGAGGAAGTGGTGGGGGCTGAAACAATCACGGGATTTAAGAATGCATGGGATAGACATAAAGGAATTCTGGAGATCAGGGGTAAGGGGCAACAGACTTCTAGGAAAACAAACTGAACTTACAAGCTCAAATGGGCAGACTGGGTGGGCCATAGGCCCTTATCTGCCGACACTGTCTATGTATCTATGTATCTATGCCATCATTTTCCCTACCACTGAGGTCAAACTAACAGTTCTGTAGTTTCCTGCTTCTGCCTTGCTCCCACTTTTGTGAAGGGGAATCACATCTGCCCTCCTCCAGTCCTCAGGTACCACCACATCTTCCCATGATTTGTTAAAAAGTGTGGTTAGTGGTGTCACTAGGTCCTCCCTTAGCTCTTTTAGGATTCTAGGGTGAATCTCGTCAGGCCCCATTGCTTTGTCTACCTTGAGTTTTAGAAGTTCTTTCAGTACTCTTTCTTCTTTAAATTGACTGGTATCAATCCCACTATCTTGAGTGCTTCTACTGTTTGGTTTAGGTAACTCCTCCTCTTCTTCTTTTGTGAATACTGAGCAAAAGTATTAATTCATTATCTCTGCCTTTTCACTGTCTCCCTCTGCCCACCTCAACTTTCCTTTATTAATCTTCCCTATCCCTCCCTTTACCTTTCTATGTTCCCTAATGTACCTATAAAAGGTTTTATCCCCCTTCGTAACTGAGTTGGCTATCCTTACCTCAGTTTGGGCCTTTGCTTTTCTGACTGCCTTCCCCACTTCTTTCTGCTTTAATTGATACAGTTCCCTGTCGTGTTCCGTCTGTGATTCCTTATACTTTTTGAATGCAGCCTTTTTCTCCTTAACCTTCCCTGACACTTCTTTTGAGACCCATAGTGTTTTTTTATTCCACTTTGTTTCCTTTATTTGTTTCACACAAAGGCTTGTTGCCTCCATGATGGCAGTTTAGATTTTTCTCCATTGTTCTTCCACCCCTCCTTTCTGGCTATTTGCTAATGCATTCCTCAGGTATTCACCCATTATGCCAAAGTCAGCCCTTCTAAAGTCCAGTATCCTTGTATTTGTATGGCTTGTCTCCATGGTTGTGTTTATTGTGAAACACACTGTGCAGTGGTCGCTTGTTCCCAGGTGTCTACTGACTTCTAAGTTTGTGATCCTCTCTCCATTTGAGAGTACCAGGTCTAATATTGCTCCCTCCTGAGTGGGTTCCACCACTAGCTGTCTAAGGCATGCTCCCTGTAGGGCATCGAGAATGACCCTGCTCTTGGATGTGGCTGCCATCCATGTTGCCCAGTTAACATCTGGCATATTCAGGTCCCCCATCAACAGTATCTCCCCTTTTTCAGCCATTTTGAGAATGCCCTCTATCATTTTCTTGTCCATTTCCTCCCCTTGAGACGGGGGTCTGTATACAACCCCTGTGCGGATTGTGATGCCATTCCCTGTCTCCAATGTGACCCAGAGTTCCTCTTGTCCTCCCCCTTTACTTTTTAGTTCTGTTACTTTGATCCCTTCCCATATGTAGAGAGCTACTCCACCTCCTCTTTTACCCTCCCTGTCCCTTCTGTAGATTGTGTACCCTGGTATGTTGACATCCCAGTCATGGTTTTTCATGTACCATGTTTCTGTGACTGCCACAATATCCAAGTGTTCCACTTCCATCAGGGCTACTAGCTCTGGAAGCTTGTTTCCAAGACTATGGGCATTGGTACTCATTGCCCTCCATTTAATGTTGGCTTTATCATTTTTTACCCCATCCCTGCTCTTATTGCCCTTGTCCATTTTTCCATTTACCCCTGTCCTGCCCTCTGTCAAGCTCTGTACCTCAGTGTTTACCCTACTACCTGCCATGCTTTGCAGGGGCTTGAACTTTCTGTTTCTTATCAGCACCTCCCCCCTTGGCTAGTTTAAAAGCTTGCCAAGGAAGCCTTTAAACCTGTCACCTAGGAGCATGTTTTTCTTCCTGGACAGATGCAGACCATCATGCCAGTATAGACCTTCATCTCTCCAGGTGGATCCCCCAGTCCCCAGTGAAGCCAAAGCCCTGTACTCTGCACCTGTTTTGCAACCATTCATTAAACCACATGGTGTGCAGTACCCTAGCCTCACCCCTGCCATAGACTGGCAGCACCTCTGAGAAGGTTACCGTGCTTGCTACCTGTCTGAGGCCCCTCCCCAACTCCATAAATTCATCCTGCACTGCACTGATCTCATGCCTAGCTAGGTCATTTGTCCCAAGGTGTTGTTACACATAGTCTCCCCTGTAGGCCCTCCTCTTGACACTGTATTCTCCTTCAAATACCTAGAAGTGACTCTTGATCCCTCCCTTACATACAATGACCACATTTTTAACACTATGAAGAGAGTCCACCAGAAGCTGGGAGCAGCCTACTGTGTTGATCCCAGAGGCTTGTCTTGCATTTGCCCAGGGAAATCTACTGCCCCTACTTGACTATTGCTCCCCATTGTTCTCCTCCATGTTTTCCTCACTTCTTTCTCATCTAAATATCACATACAACTCTATCTCTCACTTTGCCCTTCAGGTCCCTTCCTTCACTCATCACTGCTCTCTGTATCAGTCCTTAGGCTGACTCTCTCTGCATCAGTCCTTAGGCTGACTCTCTCTGCAGGGCCATTTTGAATATGCTATGAGCTGTCTAGTTGACACCTCTCTCAGGAACTCACATAAGTCCCTGTACTCCTGACTTCTCACTGACAGGGTGGCAACTCAATGTCTCTGGGTCTCTTCCATTCCCCCAGGTAGTCCCCCATGTATCTACCATCATGGAGAGCAAGACTTTCTCTGTCTCTGCCCCTACCTCTGGAACAGAATACCACCTGCTATCTGTATGTTATCCTGTCATCAGTCATTCAAATCAAAGCTAAGAGACTGGTTCATGTCTTAGGCCACTTGTGCCTGCTCCCTTGGAAACACCCTTGACAGAAATCTGCCTTAGGGGCCCAATGTGCCATTTGCCTTACTTCCCAAGTACTGGCTATTACATATACAACTGACACGTTTTTTGACTCCATTGTGAAAATGTTGATTGCTGTAGTGTAGTCCCTTATGTACTTTATTGTAAACCTTGGACTGGCTGAATAATGTCTTGATTTTCAGTAAGTGTATGTCCTAGTTCTTTGCAAGCAGAGAACCATTGTTTTATTTGTCATGAACTTGTTTTTTATGTCCTAAATCCCTATTTTTAAGACATGATGTTTATGTACAGTGTCACTGTTTCTGATACCACTGTACTCACTGTATTCTATGTACCTACTGTATTATAACTTGTACCTATTGTCTGTGCCACTGTATGGCCTGGGTCACAACTGAAAATGGTCCTTTGGATCAGTTTGCTCAGCCAGCTTCCAAAAACATACATAAATAAATAAATGGGACATTAAACTACGTGAAGGGGTGCAGTGCAGAGCAACTAAGATGATCCAGGGACTGCTGGACTTATTGTATGACAGTAGACTAATGGAGTTGAACATGTACTCACTGGAGGAGAGAAGGTACAGAGGGGATATGATCAAGACATTCAAGTAAATAAAAGGGATAAACAAGACTGGTACAGAGGGGCTATTCACAGTAAGGGTGGGGAGGGACACTCAAGGCCATGACATGAGATTGGAGGGGGGAAGGTACAGGAGGAAAATGAGGAGACACTTATTTACAGAGAGGGTGGTGGCAGGGTGGAATGCATTACCAGCAGAGGTGGTAGCCTGTAAAACAGTGGGCTGCTTCAAAAGGGCCTGTGACAGGGCAAGAGGGAGGATAACAGGAGGGGGAGTGAGGAAGGAGGGAGGGGCAGCTGCAGAAAAGGGATGCTAGCTGCAACATTGAGCAGACTCAATAGACCTAATGGCCTTTTTCTGCTGGCAAATTTCGTATGTTCGTATCTGTTTGCAGTCCTGCTGTGTCCTCTCTGGGTGACCACCCCCCCTTCTCTCTTGACATAGCCAGATTAACTCAGTAGGACTACTGATCTCACTGATATCCTCTTTGTTCTTTACAGTGACAAAATGCCTTAAAACCTGAGTCACCTATTCCTTTTCCTATCAACCTATCCTGTTGGAATAGCCAGAATTATTCCTTCCTGGTGCCCCAACATTGTCTTCCACCAGTACAACTTTTTGAGGACCTCTAAGTCCCAGACTTACATGTGCATCAAGCTCCCTGAATCATCAGTTTACTGGGTGTGATCCTTACATATTCTGCATTCAGGCTGGAAATGTTGACACTTTGTGTTTCCATGCTCCGGGGGGGGGGGGGTCTACCACTGGTGTGCTACCCAGCTCAGCTGTCCATTTCTTCATGAAACTATGTATCTAACTCCTAAACCTGGCGACCCCTGCATTACCTTCCTCTCATACTCCTATCCTTTAATTAAAATCCCCAGATAAGGCTGAGTGTACCTACCAAATTCCACAATTTTTCACAAAGACTCATGGAATTTGACTTTAAGTACAGATGCTATTTTGCAGTTTCTGCCAGCAAGCAATTAATAAAATTATCACACACTGTCTCCTTTTCTAAGAACCTGCCAAATTTAATGGCATTACATTCTCCTGTTTTAAAGTTTCAGGGGTTTATAAATTTGCAGTAACATTCTTGCAAAATGTAATGTTAAAGTTTGACAACTTTTAATTTGGTTCCATTTAAAGCTGTAAATATGAATTTTGGCAGAAATGATTGTGGTAAAATAGTTTGAATATTTCAAATCTGGTTACATTTGGATATGTTTAAATTTAAAGGGAAATAACCAACATTTAAATTTTGGCAATATGTTTGGCAGGTGATACCTCAGTCCCATTTGAAGGTAGACATATAAAACTATGTACATATATAAATGCAATAATTACCTGTATACCTGCAAAATGTTATAGCATTTCAATAAATACTATCAAAAGTATACTAAAATAACAGCCATTTAAATGTTTGCAAAATGTTTCGATACCTATAACCCAGTCCCCCTTCAGGCTTGAGACTTAAAACATGGTGCACATACCCATGCTGTATGTTTCTCTAAATCCTGCAACTGTGGGGTCATTTGGATATGAAATTTTAAAATTATATCGAAATGACTGAAATTAAATTTTGATTAAATGTTTGCCACCCATAACCTTGCCTCCTTTCAACCTACAACTCTGAATTTTGGTTCACCTAAATAAGCTGTTATGAACTGTCAACATAACACATTCGGTGTCAGTCAAACATGTATATTTAAAATTAGGGTAAAATAACTAATTTAAAATGTGGTAAAATTTCACAGCATTTTCATGCTAATTCTGTGTAATTCTGCAGAAATAGGATTAGTCTTTCCATGGGTGGAATTTTATATTCCACACAACTCTAGTATGGAACTTCGAGCACTGCTTTGCTATGTCAACAGTTCATGTTCAGAGGCCCATACATATACATTAACAGTCAAAACTTTACAGTCCTGGTTCCATGAAACGAACTGCACTAAATGTGGTCCATATTATGGATTTTAAATGTAGATAGCAGTTTTGTTGGGGGTTATTATAACACCCACTGCTAGTTCTGGACCAGATGGAGAATAACAATGCTGAATCCAGAAAGCAGATGTTACAAACTAAGGGTTTTATTCCATTACATCTCATACATTAGGTCAGTCTCATAAAACAGATTATATATACTCTGGAGTCTGGAACTCTCAACACCTGGTGCCTTGTACTGTAGGTTTTCCCCTCTATGGAGGTACAGGAAAGAAACACTCTTATATTGTGATAAGATCAAGTCCCACTGCTACATTCGTGCCTTATTCTATCAAGCTGTTCATCTTTCTTTTCTACAGTACATTGCATTGCATAATCAGAATCACTTTTGAGCTTTTCCATATGGGTTTCTAGTATTATTCTTTGCTCACTCATTTCCTTGGAGTTCTCACTCTACTCTTTAGTCTTAGACCCCAAGTCATTTTTCAAAGCCAAGTTCTCCATTTCCAGAGCTTGGAGTGTGGAATACAGTGCAGCAGCCATCACCCCCTTCTGGTCCTGCTTTTTCTTCATTGTCTGTTTGGTATCCAAATGCAGCATGCACACATACTGTATTAGAGTACCATGAGTTTTTGCGTCCAGCACGAGATCCCCCCAACCTTCATGCGAGGTTAGAACATTTTAAATGTCTAATTTTAATTCAGCACTGATGGCCTTTGTGAGAGATCCGCCTTTACCTGCCTAGACAGAAAGTAAAAAGTGTATCAATCCATTATCCTTTCTCACTCAGACAGTTAACTAGTTGAGTAATAGGGTGCTCAACTGACCTAGTCCATTTCTTGAGTGAGAGAGAGAGAGAGAGAGAGAGAGAGAGCACTTACATGCACGCTCATCTCACTGTTCCCACGTGGAGCCAGTTGAGTTATTTTTTCATTTCATTTTTATTTTTTATACTTGTAAACCAGATGAGCAAAAACTGCCCATTTTCACAGGTGACAAGTCATATCTAAAAAACAATAAAAATTATTAACACAATATTCAGAGCAAACCACTCTATCCACATAGAGTACAAGAGATATACATACAGAAGCAGATGGAACAAATACATTCATACATGAGAGAAAAGCCATATTAGTTGAACAGAGGGGTTTACCCGAATTATCCAATCTGTTCCCCTGTAACATAGAAACATAGACTATGATGGCAAATAAGGACCACTTGGCCCACCAAGTCTGCCCATTTCCTTATCTACTGGATAAGCTGCAGATTCTAGTTAACCAACAGCCTACTTCCTGCAACTCCCCACTATAATTGCCTAATGTCTGTCCCATGCATGTTTGAATTCCCCCACTGTTTTAGACTCATTGACCTCCCCAGGAAGGCGGTTCCATATATCCACCACTCTTTCTGTGAAAAAAAAATCCTCACATTACCTCTGAGCCATCCCCGCTCTATCTTTAAATTGTGCCCCCTTGTTCTTACACATCTCTTTTTCTGAAAGATGCTACCCTCTTGGACTTTGTTGATTCCCTTGAGGTGCTTGAAAGTTTATATCATGTTCCCCTGTCCCTCCTTTCATCAAGGGTATACATATTAAGCTCTCTCAGTCTCTCTTCATATGTTTCTGCTGCAGACCCTGCACCATTTTGGTTGTCCTCCTCTGGACTGCTTTCATCCTGTCTATGTCCGTGCATAGATGAGGTCTCCAAAACTTCACACAGTACTCCAGATGGGGTCTCACCAACTGTCTGTATAGAGGGATAACCACTTCCCTTTTTATGTTTGCTTGCACGCATGTGCAAGAAACATAGTGCCATCATCTGAGTTTTTCAGAGGTGTGTCAGCATCTTCCAATTCAGTCAGTGTGTTTGCAGGCGTGGTCACAGTTCTCAATCACTGCTGGAGCTGTCTATGACAGCAGTGAAAATGCAGTGGCATACAGTTGAAAGAGAGCTACACTTCAGTGAGCAGCTCCCCCACACACACAGATCAACTGTGTTGGTTACCTGATAGATTGCTGTAGTCTTGTCTAGCTTAGAGAGACAAGCACACATCATTACTTTAATAAACTGTTCCCTGCCACAGCAGGACCACCAAAATGTGTGGGTGCCTAACAATCCTCACACGCCAGCTCTCCAAAGCACACCTTCATGGACTCCTGGGTTCTAATCCTCCAGAAAAAAAAATACCTCAGCATTTGATGTGAAAACTCAGACTTCGTGTATGTGCAATTCAAAGCGTTTTCTCTTACTAGACTCTGTCAATGTGAACTCCCCGCTGCTAAAACCTATGCAAACGAACTTGAGCGTACTGTACTATCTGCAGCTGAAGCAAACAGCCAGAATGCACAAAGAAGAACATACTGAAATGCATTTCAGCAGCAGCCAGTGGGGGAGGTTTTCATGACTGAAACAGTTTAATGCGCCTTTTAGTGCTGTCATATACACACCCCTGTGTGGTAATTCACTAAACTACACACTTAGTCTGGTAATGCAGCTTCAAAATAATTTTTTTTTCTCTGAATTGCCATGAGCTGGCATTTTTATGTGACTGCAGAAACAAGATGCTGTATGTCAGCCATGTGTCTGCATTCCCACACTCATCCCCCTCGCACCTCTCAAACAAAGCCACTGGTGCTTACTGAATTGAGAAGAGTTACATGGATTTCAGAAGTTGTGCCAGATACACTGCACATTGCCTCATCCACTCTCTTTGTTTCAACCCTCCACCCCTACTTCTCTTGGGCAAAGCATGAAGGCTAGTTCACACTAGCACATTCAGATACTTAATAATTCACACTTCCTTTCAAATCAGGGAAAGGCATGTTGTTGGTCTATTACACTATGAAAACAAACATTTGTCAATGCATAACGTTCGCTTGCAGGTATTTGCAGTGGTATTTGGCACTTGGACATGGCTTAAAAAAATCAGTGACAAAGAAGTACGAGAATTTGTCAATGCCGAATGTTGCTTGCTTCTATGTACTGTTTAGGTATTTGGAAGTCATTGTAGTGCAAATATTGAAAATTTGCGAACTTACAAGTGTGCTTAGGAACTGCGCAATGCACACTCGTAAAACAGTCATTTTTAAGAATTTTTTCACCAAATTTTCAACATAGCCATTTTAAGACCTCTGCTCATGAACAGTGTCACTGTGATTTTCTTAATGTGTCCCATACATTGAGTTCGCACACAGACTGCACCATTGTGCGCTACATGGGCGGAAACATGTTTTGGGCAGGATGTGAAAAATGACAGCTGTACTGCTTATAAGGAGGTGTGGTAAAATAGCAATGTTGAAAATCTGGAGTGGAAATATTGAAAATTCGCAAACCTACAAGCGTGCGTAGGAACTGCGCAACGCACGCTTGTAAAACAGTCATTTCTAGGAATTTTTTCACCAAATTTTCAACATAGCCATTTTAAGACCTCTACTAATGAACAGTGACACTGTGATTTTCTTAATGTGTGCCATACATTGAGTTCGCACACCGACTGAACCATTGTACGCTACATGGGCGGAAACACGTTTTGGGCAGGATGTGAAAAATTACAGCTGTACTGCTCATGAGGAGGTGTGGTAAAATGGCAATGTTGAAAATCTGAAGTGAAAATATTGAAAATTCATGAACTTATGAGCCTGCGTAGGAACTGGGCAATGCATGCTTGTAAAACGGTCATTTTTAGGAATTTTTCCACCAAATTTTCAAAATAGTCTTTTTGAGAGCCCACCTTATGAATGCTGGCACTGTTATTTCATTAATCATGCCCAAAAGGTGATTTCATGCAGTGGCTGTGAAATCACCCTTCGGGCCCGAATAACGCCATGACAGTGACAGAACTCATGAGAAGGGGTCCCAAAAACCCCATGTTGAAAATTTGGTGCAAAAATTCCAAAAAATGCCTAAGATATGCAACAAAGTTGAAAAAAAAAAACATCTAGCCCATTATACAGCTTACCGGCATTTCCTCAGTTAACGGTCGGCTTTGAAGAGTGCAGACATGTTCCTGGTCCAGCGATGATCGTCGCGCCGAGCTCTGGAGGTAAATATGGGGTGAGGGGGGTGTGGGGAGGCAGGGTGCACAGTGGGTGGGTGCGGGTTGTGGGAGGAGGGTGGGGAGACTGCGTGGGACCGTTTTTAATTTACAGGCTTTCTTTTTTCTATAATTGACGATGCAGGACGTTTGCCACGCTGGGGCAGAAGGATGGCTGGGGGGGCCGTGGAGGCGACGGGGGATTGGGCACCCCATCGGCAGATGACGCGGGACATTTGCCATGCTGGGGTGGGCTCCCAGTGTGGCAGCAGAGAAAGCTGTTTGGAGGTGGAGCCGACGGGGATTGAGCACCTCAGCGGCAGACAACGTGAGGGATGTTTGCCATGCTGGGGTGAGCTCCCAGCATGGCAGCAAAGATTTGGGGCATGATGCACTGCAAGCACACAGTGGTGGTTTTCTTTGAAGAGAAGACCACCACTGTCATACACAGCACCACAGCGATTGGTACAGGACCACAACACCTGCTCAACAGAGCAGGGGATTGAACAGGGCAGGCATGCCTCCAAAGTGTCCCATTCTCCCAAGACGTTCCTTGCGCATGCACGAAAGCGAATGTAAAAACCAAAAACAAATGATGGACTTTAGAGGACACAGTAGCAGTGCTATCACATTGATTTTGCATTTTCCTGTAACTCTAGTGCACATTTTCCTCCCCCCCCCGTACACTTCATTATTTCACATGAAGCAGAATTGCTCTGATGCCCCTGAAGCAAATGATTATTTACCTTTTAATGGACCAACATAGATGTAACAACAAGAACAAAGTGCTCTAGCTTTCGGACCAACCAGTCCTTCTTCAGAAGCTCATGGCAGTTGTTTAGAAAATACAATACTTACAACAGCTAGATAATACAGAGAAAAACAGAAAAAAATCCCCATTGGTTTAAAATACTCATTAAAAAAAAAACAAACAGAAGATGATGTCAGAGAAGTTTACCAGTACTATACTGCCTTCAGCCAGAAGCAACCTTGGGTTAAATGTGCTTGGTGGAACACACATACAAAGAATCCTACTGCATATAAATTTAATTGACATAAGATAACACTGCTGAAGCAGATAACTCTAAATCAAGCTGAAGTGTCACAGTTAGTATAAGGATGTGATTACTGAAAGGCAACTCCCACCCAGATTAAAGACAAACTAAGATTGTTATAGGGCTCCATGAAGTTTCAATGTCTGCATTATAGACAAGAATTTACCAGTAAAGTTGTCTTAAAGACATAAGTGCACACTGTGTGATGTTAAACCTAGCTGGACCTGTCACCCAGCTGTACTCTCCAGCTAGATATATAAGGCCCAAGAAATTTCAAAAACCTCAGGACTATATAAATGATAATTTAAATATAAATTGATAATATTAGTGTCAAACAAAAACTCTAGTCGAGGAACCTCAAGGAATTAAGACCACATAGCCTGACATGTACTGATGTCAATATACACTGAGAATGTAACAACTTGATGTACCACAAGTGTCTAGGAATCTGAAAAGAGATAAACATGTAATTTCTCCTCCTCTTCCTTCACAAACAATACACCCTAACCCACCCCACATCACCATAATGTGGGTGGGGAGATATAGCTTTAAGGAGATGTTGTCTCTCTCTCTCTCTCTCTCTCACCCCCC
This sequence comes from Neoceratodus forsteri, assembly GCA_016271365.2. Classification (NCBI taxonomy): domain Eukaryota; kingdom Metazoa; phylum Chordata; order Ceratodontiformes; family Ceratodontidae; genus Neoceratodus; species Neoceratodus forsteri. The sequence goes on along the minus strand of CM057455.1, from coordinate 413,210,330 downwards.
TTTTTCCCCGTCTCTTTCTCTCTTTCTCTCTCTCTCCCTCTCTCCCTCTCTCTCTCTCCCACAGACACACACACACACACACTCACTCTCTCCTAGTGAACCTATATTCACTTCAGTCACTGCAATTGTTCCCCAAAGGAATTCAACTTGTCATGAAATCCTGAGTAAAAGGGCTTATGTCTGATGTCCCTGTAACCAATGCAAGTCAATGGGAACAATTTCCCTGTAAATGACTCCCTATAGATCTGGGAGCCCTGCTGTATGTAGTCTGCCAGGGTCTTACAATATAATTCTTATTTTAATGCAGTGCATTCAAAAAAATTATACTGAAACAAATGGTTTGTTGCCTTTTACTGAACCAACATACATGGATGTTACAAAAAGAACAAAGTGTCTAAGTGTTTGGCCCAACAAGGTCTTCTTCTGAAGCTTACATGAGTAAACTTACAAGGATGTTCTAGCTTGTGTGACAATGGTTTCAACTATGCCACTGAACTTGAAAAACAGCAATTAAATAACTTAGGATAATGCAGAATATATAAATGAAATCAACACATGTGAAGGCATTGTTGTCATGTCAAAGACAGCAACAGTACAGCAGCTACCTGAATTCACCTGCTTTTAATTGCTGTTTTAAAAGGGGATTTTTTAAATATCCTGTAAATAGCTTCACAATAATTCCCTCATACCTTTTTACCAAGTGTCTGCTCTACATAATTTAATGGTTGGCAGCTCCTCCACAGCACACAAATGAACAGAGACTATTTTAGTTGTAATTTTTCATATCTCGCCCAAAATGTGTTTCCGCGCATGTAGCGCTCAATGGCACAGTTGGTGTGTGAAATCAATGTTTGAGACAGATTAAGAAAATCACAGTGACACTGTTCATGAGCAGAGGTCTTTAAATGGCTATGTTAAAAATTTGGTGACAAAAGTTCATAAAATGACTGTATTACGAGCGAGCATTGCGCAGTTTCCACGCACCCTCATAAGTTCATGAATTTGTAATATTTTCAGTCCAGATTTCCACCACTGGCATTTTTCCACATTCTCTTATGAACAGTACAGCTGTCATTTTTCACACCATGGCCAAAATGTGTTTTCGCACTTCCAGCGAAGAAATGCATGGTCACTGTGGGAAATCACTGTTTGGGACAGATTAAGAAAATCACCATGACACTGTTCATGAGTGGAGGCCCAAAATGCCTGTGCTAACAATCTGCTGTAAAAAATCCACAAACTAATTACATTATGGGTGTGCGTTGTGCAGTTTCTATGCTCACTCATGACTTCACCAGTTTTTCTGATATTTTCACTCCAGATTTTTAATATTGCCATTTTTTTTACACCTCCCCATGAACAGTACAGCTGTCATTTTTCACATCCTGTTCGAAATGCGTTTTCACAACTGTGGCGCCAAATGGCATAGTCACTGTGCAAAATCAGCTTTCAGCTAACGAACTGATATTGCCACTGTTCATAAGGTGGGGGTCACAAAAAAACAATGCTGAAAATTTGGAATGAAAATACCAATGAATGTCTGAGGCGTTCCCTGTAGAGACTGACAGGCCTTAGGGGTGTGACTTGGGATTGTCGCCTGTAATGCTCATACCATTCCACCCCCACCCACACCCTGCAGCCAGTGAGAGGCATCGAGTTGTGCTTTGGACTCTTTGGCCTCAAAGTTCACCCCATTCTCCTATACTGCACCCATCTCACCTTATTTCCTAATAGAATGAGGTCAACATAAGGGCCAAAGACCCCAAGGCACACCGTGACACCTGTCGGTGTCTGCAGGTGTTGTGTGAAATGCCTAGCCAGTGCCTGACGCACCCAAAGGTACACCCAATGCCTGTCAGTATCTGCAGGGTGGAGGTGGCATTGGCTTCAGTTCAATACTTCACTGCCATTCCTATTATGCAGCTCTGTAACTCCTACACTACCACTGCCAATGCCAGAAAGCAAACATTCGGCATTGACAAATGCTTGTTCTAGTTGTGATGCCCCTTCCTATGCATCCCAGTATCCCCCTGGCTCTCCTTACTGACTTCTCGCATTGCTTAACCACCTTTAGGTCATCTGATATGACTACACTCAGATCCCTTTCCATTATTGTTGTTGTTAGTACCTCTCCTGCTATTGTGTACTCTTCTCCTGGGTTTTTGTTTCCCAGGTGCATTACTTTGCACTTCTTTGCATTGAGTCTAAGTTGCCATATGTCTGACCATTCCTCCAGTCTTGCCAAGTCCCTTCTCATCTTTTATACCCCCCCCTTGTGTATCAACTCTGTTACAGATCTTTGTGTCCTCTGCAAAGAGGCATACTTTTCCCTCCAGACCCTCTGCAATGTCACCTATAAAGATGTTAAAGAGGACTGGACCTAGTACTGAGCCCTAAGGTACTCCACTAGTAACCCCCCTTTCTTCAGAATGTGTTCCATTCACTATTACCTTCTGTGTCCTGTTGTGCAGCCAGTTTGCTACCCAGGCTACCCCCCTGGGACCCACTCCCAGGCTGACTAACTTGATTATTAATTTTTTGTGCGGACTGTGTCAAATGCCTTGCTATAGTCTAGGTAGGCCATATCCACAGCCCCTCCCGTAAGTACTCCAGTCTGCTTAAACTGCTTGGTTCAAGTCAATCTGGTTAATACCATGGTTGCCATTTGTTGGGGGTATTATAACACCCTCTAAAAAGTTCTGGGCCAGATGGAGAATAACAATACCGAATACAGAAAACAGTTGTTATAAACCAAGGGTTTTATTCCACTACAACTCATACATTAGGTTGGTCTCATATAACAGATTATACGTAGCTGGGAGTCTGGAACTCTCAACACCAGGTGCCTCATAGGTTATTCCTCTGAGAAGGTGTGGGGAACAAACACTCCTATAGTGCGATAAGATCAAGTCCCTTTGCCATGACTACAGGCTCATACACACATAAAGTGCGTATTCTACATTATTCTTATTGGTCAATTTGGTGGGCAACTTACTGTTATCAAGGTTGCCCTTTCAGATGTTACATCTAAAATATTGCAGGTTTGGTATATCCATACTTGTTGCAATGAAAACAATAGCACAGCCACGAATATGCTGTGCTGTCATAATTATCAGCTGTGGGCATTCTGGTAGTAGAGGGTGCTCCTGGATTACAAACTTGCGATAGGCAATATAAACTTTGACTAAAATATACTAATAATTAAAGTTATATTCTTGTAACAGAAGGTGGTGCTCTATGGCCACAAATGTGTAAACAGTATCATTTGTTCTCTCAGTTCATTCCAGACAAGAATCACTTTGTCTGGAAAGGAATATTTTGTACTATAGCATTTCTTAGCAAAATTATATCTAAACATAGGCAAAAATATAGACACTAACATCTCCTAACTAAATAGAAATCTAATAACCAAGGGGTGTGTGTCCTGGAGGTGTGGCGGTGGGCTGTGATGCCCATACATAAAAAGGGTACCAAGCAGGAGGTGGGCAATTATAGGCTGGTCAGCCTGACGGAGGATTATAAAAGACCATATCACAGACTTTTTCAGCAGTCTGGGGACATTAATTTCACACAGCATGGGTTCACCAGGGGCTGCTCTTGCCAGACCAACCTTTTGGATTTCTATGGCAAAGTCAGCAAGGCACTAGACAGAGGGAATTCAGTTTATGTCATTTATTAGGACTTTTCTAAGGTGTTCGACAAGGTCCCACATAGGGAACTTGTTGATGCCCTAATTGAGCATAAGACACAGGGAAACCTATCCCATTGGATAGCTTCATGGCTGACTAATAGAGTCTGTGTCAGAGGTTCATACTCAGAGTGGGCAGAGGTGACCAGCAGGGCCCCCCAAGGTTCCGTCCTAGGCCCATGTTTATTCAACATATATCTCTTCTATGACTACCAAAATGAAAGTATGGGAATCAAATTTTGCTGATGATACCTGGGCAGGCTTAGTAGTAAACAACATAGAAGAAGCAAACATTTTGCAGTCTGCATTGGGAGAGTTGGAACAATGGGCTGTACAATACAATCTAACATTTAATACTGACAAGTGCACGGCGATGCATCTTGGGAATAAAAACATGAAACTAAACTATGTACTGAATGGGACAATCTTGAGGGAAGTTGCAGATGATAGGGATCTTCAAATTAGAATTAGTAACAACCTAAGTTTCAAACTGCACTGTAATCATGTAGTAAAGAAAGCTAGTAATATATTGTACTGCATTAGTAGGCAAATTAAGAGAAGAGAGAGGGAGGTGCTGGCTACACTGTATGCTTCATTGGTGAGACCTCAAAAAAAAACAAAGTTAGAGCACTAGAAAGAGTTCAGGGCAGAGCTACACATATGATTAAGGAAGTCAGGCTGATTTATAAGGCCTTATCAGACACAGGGCTATGGGAACAGCTAGGTCTGGTGTTAAGGGAACAGAATTATTGTACAAGCGCTCATCCGCTACAATTAACCGGAGATAGATACCATACCAGCAAAAGAAAACACTGGTTTAGTATAAGGGTGGTGAAGGTGTGAAATGGACTTCCAGTTGAGGTAGTTGCAAGTGAAAACATGCTGATTTCAAGAACAAACTGGATTAGCACCTGGTTGCTAATAACATTTTTGGGTATAGCTGAACCAGCTTGGCGAACTACACGGACCTTGGTCTTTCAAGCTCTGTAACAACTTATGAATATGACAGAAAGGCACATGCCTGTTGTTATGTGGGGGAAGAGCTCCTCCTCCATGTCCTACTTAAACTAGCTAGCTACCTGCAGCTCCGCTTAGAGTAAGTTGCACTCGCCTGTGGGGCTGCTCATGCTCGGCTGCTCTTTCCTCCATTTTTGCACCACCCATGCCTCCTTTGCTTATTTGTGTGTTTTCCATTTCCTCATTCATCCCCCCCCCCATGCTCCTCCGTTGTTTCCTGTTTGTTTTTCGCCCCTTCTTTTTGGGGATTCCCTATTCTGTCTCTCACCTGCTGATTCCTTCCCTTCTTGCCCTCTCCATGAGTGCCTCACTGCTCCTGTATTTCTTTCTTGTCCCTGCCTCTGCTTTTCGGGCAGCCATTGCCGTGCTACCACCGAGTCATACCTGCATTGCTGCCTTGAAGGATGGAGTTCCAGACCTTCATTCCTTGCACCACTTTGCTCCTCCACTGCTATGGCCAATGCCGCTACCCCTACCCAAGCTTCAGTTTGCTTTACTAGCAGGACACTCACACTAACTCCACCGTTGTCGCATCCAGACCTCTCAGATCATTCAGCATGCCACCTGCCTCCTAGAACTCACTCTTCAGTTTGGACAACGTGCAAATGCTCAGGCACAGTTTGAACCCAGGTTTACCAGTATGTATGTACACTCGAGCTATCATTTAAACTCCAGCCCCATACTTTAACATCTAGGCTCAAGACAATGCATTCATTTTAAAGGGTGTATATTACAGCAACACTAGCTACATGCCAGTCCTAGATCTGTTGACCTGTTCATCATTTTACCCTTGCTAATAACGTAGCTCACCACACTCGTTAGTGCAGTTAACAATTTATTTATTTATTTATTTAAATAGCAGTTTGGAAAACCTTTGAGCCATAGGCTCATTTACAAAGGTACCTTGTCACAGTAAGACAAACGAACATACACAGTATAACAGTACAACACAGTATAACAGTAACTTAAGACATAGATACAAACAAGCTGGTACAGGTAGGATTGATGCAAACAATACCAGAGTTATGTTGTCCTTAGCAGCCTAGTAGTAATCTTGTCATAAGTATTGAGTACCAGCTTTGACTAGTGACAATTACAGCTCTCGATGTTAATAAGGTGGTTACGTAGGAAGTTTTGAAGCACGATATAGTGGGAGCTCGGAGATGGAGGGGGGCAGAGTGTTGAACCAGGAGGGGGCCCTAAAGCTGAAGGCTCTTTGGCCGTGAGAGGTCCTAGCTCTAGGGATAACAAGAGAGGTTTTCCCAGAGGTCCGAGTATGAACTAGTGGGACAGAATGGCGTATGGTGGTGGTCAATTCTGGCGGGGATAGCCCAAGGAGGGTCTTTTTTGTAAGGGTACAGGTCATATATTTGAGGCGCTCGTCAAGATCAAGTACCAGCGCTTTAGCATACAGTAGACAGGTGTGTGTTAGCCTAGGTGCCCCAGTAATTAACCTGCAGGCCTTATTCAGAGTAGTGTGAATTTTATGGAGTGCGGTCTGATCAGCAGCACCATACACTGGCAGTCCATAGTCCACTAGGGACAGGATAGAGGAGGTGACTGTGAGTCGAAGAACCTCTGGGGGGAGGCAGTGTTTATACCGACGTAAGATGCCCAATCGGATATTAGTGGCAGTGGCTAGGGCAGCAATGTGTCCATGGAAGGAGAGGGAGGGGTCAAAATGGATCCCTAGGTATTTATAGGAGCAAACTTGTTCAGTGGGAAAGAGGACCCAGAGTGAATGTGAGTTTGAAGTTGCAGGACTTGTTTTGAGGATGAGTGAAGAACATGGTTTTGTTTTTAAGATTTATCACCAATCTATGTTCCTTGAACCAGCCCTCGGCTTCTATGAAGGACTTCTGCAGTGAGTCCTGGAGGGCAATAGGGTTACAACTGAGGCAAAGATGACTGCATCATCAGCGTACAATAGAATGTTCCCGAGCAAGAGCGTGGAAGGGTGTTAAGGTAAAGGGAGAATAGTAAGGGGCCCAGAATGGAGTCCTGGGGAACCCCAGAAAAGATGGGACAGATGTCTGAGTAGGTCCCATTAATTTTTACACGCTGTGAGCGGTCAAACAGATAACTGGTGCACCAGGAGATAGGCCCAGCAGCAAAACCAGAGAGACTAAGGGCATCAAGAAGGAGGGGGTGGGACACAGTGTCAAAAGCTTTAGAGAGGTCAATGAAGACCGCACCAGCCAGAGAACCAGTGTCTAAGGAGGAGTGGAGAAAGTTGGAGAACTCTAGGAGGGCTGTGTTGGTACTGTGGCCCACTTGGAAGCCATGCTGTTCAGGACATAGTACATTGTAGGTGGAGAGGTAGTCAGAGATTTGAGGGGCCACCACTTTTTCCAAGGCCTTGGAGAGAGGAGAGAGAATGGAGATTGGCCGATAGTTTCCAGCCACAGTCCTATCACCACCTTTAAAGGTAGGGGTGACAGTGGTGACTTTCCAGGCAGTTGGAACCTTTACAAGGAAAAGAGAGTGGTTGATGAGGCACGTGATCGGGGTAAGGACTGTGTCTAAGACCAGCCGTAGGATACATGGATCCAGGGTGTCACTGCCTGTACTATTACTCTTGAGGGCAGTGACAAGGTGTGGCCTAAGTTCTTGGGCAAAGCACGTGGAGGAGGAAAATAAGGGGAAAGATTCTGGCAGGTGCTGGGGAGGAGGGTCAAAAAAAATTGTAGGGAGGATAGGGCTAAGGTCAGTGAATGAGGTGTTGAGGTGGTTGGCTATGAGGGCTGGGTCTGAGGAGATCACGCCATTAATGTTGATCTGGGTGGGTGGGGGAGTGGGCACTCCCATTTAACTATTTGATGTTATCCCAGAAGGTTCTGGGGTTCCCCCATGAGGCAGTGAGTGAGGACCGATAGTGCTCAGGCTTGGCCTTTCTGATGGCCCGAGTGCACTTGTTTCGGGCGGCAGCATATAACTGCCTGTCACTGGGCCAGCCAGTCTCAATGGCACGGTGCCATAGGTTGTCCCTACATTTGAGTTGGTGGATTTAAAGCTGGGGTTACCCAGGGGGCATTCTGCCTTTTAGAACGGCGGGTCAACATTGGGGCAAAGATATCACAGGCATTATTAAAAGTTCGGGTAAAGAAGGAGAGATCTGTGTCGATGTCAGGAGTTGCCTGTATAGGAGACCAGTCAATTTGGGACAGAAGTTCCTTAAGTTTTATCAGTCCACCAGGTATTAGACTCCGCCGGCATGTGGACTGTGCTATGGGTTTGGGGACTGAGGATGACCAGTGGAATAGAATGGGGGAGTGATCACTGAGAGAGTCTGGGAGGACCTGTACATTGGGGATCCAATTAGGGCAGTTGGTGAGTACCACATCAAGCAGGGTACTGGAGCCTCTCTTGGGGTTAGTCCTGGTAGGGTGGGTAACTAGTTGCATTGGTCTATGCAGAAAAGGAGTCTCGGGTAGAAGAGGAGGGAGGGCTGAGCCAGTTGACATTTAAGTCACCCACAGAATTTGATCAGCGGAAGGAGAGTGAGGAAAGGTATTCTGTAAGAGAGGCAATGGCCTGCGTTTGGTCCCTGGGGGGCATGTATGCAGTAGTCATATAAAGGGGTCCCTTTAAAGGGTCAGGGGTTAGTTTCAGCATAATCGCCTGGGCCCTGGAGTCAAGGATGGGAGCAGGCAGGGCTAGTACGGGGAGAGATTCCTTGACATAAATAGCGCAGCCACCGCCCCGTCTCCCAACATGGTCAGACTGGAAGAGGGTGAAACCAGGAAGGGAGACTAGGGAGTCAGGGGAGGATTTCGACAGCCAAGTCTCAACCAGAGCGATGACATCAGGGTTAATTGATGTGACCAAGCATTGTAGTGAGTCAAACTTTTTTAGGAAGCTACAGATATTCATGGAGACCATGCATAGGCCTGTGGTGCTAGTCGGGGAGCTCCTGGGAACCGGGCCAGGGTTTGGATGAATGTTCCCTGACAGGTGTAGTAGCATGACTAACATCCTGGCTGGGAGATGGTGAGAGGTTTTCCTACGATTGACATGGGGGGAGGGAGGCTAAGGGAGCAGGGGTGGGCAGGGTGGTACAGGAGCGAAGACAAGAATAAGAAGACACCCAGATGTGCCTGAGGTGAGGAGGAAGCTAGGGGAGGCAGGGAGGACCGAGACACACAGAGGGTCCCAGAGGGCAGGAGAGCAGGTTCAGGAGCAGGAGGGAGGGTGCCAGAGGCACAGTGTCTGGAGTAGCAGATATAGGTAAGTAGGCAAGTGCACTGCTAGTGGGGATAGGCACAGGCAGAGCATGAGGCAGGGCCAATACATTGTGGTGAGCAAGATCCAAGGGAAGTAGTACTGTCGGGTAGGGTAGAAGTGGCAGGAGCATAGGTCCCTCTAGTGGCCAGCAGGTATATCCTGCAAATGGGAAAGTGGGAGATAGGTTCTGGGCACCAGGACATGATGTCACCAGATGTGATGTCTGAGGGTGGGTCCTTAAATTGACAACCGCCCCAGGGTGGAGTGGGTGGTTAGGCGGGCAGGGGCAGGTGACGCGGCGTCATCGAGACTAACACCCCCTGCAGGCGTCCAGGCGAAGAGAGGGTCTCTTTACCTCAAAAGTTATCAGGCTGGAGATTCAGCTTCCTCAGCTCCTCAGGTGAGCTGCTTGTGTTGCTTGTTTGTCCCGAGTGCCTAGCTTGGGGGGGGGGCTGCCTATGTAGTGGAGAAAACAAAGCCTCTCATTACTATGCAGCGGGAGAATATGTTGTGACTTTCACAAAGGAGCTCCACTCTAAGCAAACAGGGCTATTCCAAAATGAGGTCACACTAGGACCCTGCTATCCTAATACCTTCAGTTACAAGCACAATTAGATCCAATACCACAGTATTCAACAAGTCTGCTCTATATTAGCTGCTTAGTATATCTGGCTTTAAGGTATAATCAGCAATTAGATCCAATACCACAATATTAAACAAGTCAGCTCTATATTAGCTGCTTGGTATAGCTGACTTTAAGGTATAATCAGCAAGGCAACTCTAGGGCACCCAGTGAGTCCCTAGCTTTACACTTCAGCATTAGTAGCACAAAGAGAAGCAAATAACAAGCCCACCCAGTGGTGAACAGGGAACAAATTTACATGCCACAGGCTGATCTAAACTGCTATGTCAGCTGCACATGCTTGTCTCAGGAGTCGTGTAAGTCATTGTAATGCCAAGCCCACAGAAGTCTTCTTCCTGTATGTAGCAAACAGACACAGTAACAACTAATATACCTTACAATCTCCCTTTACAGCAGTCCACTGGATGTGCTTACTGGCAATGTCTCCCTCCTCGCTATGTCAGCTCCTGTCTGCTCGAAGCTTGAAGCTAAATCCTAAACCCAGTCTTATACAGTTAGTAAGTCTCTCCTTAGCACTATTCCCTGGAATTCCAGTTCTCAGAACCATTTGCCATAATCATAGCTTTGGTTACTTTAAGGACAATATGGGACAGAATGACTAACATAGATATTTAATTGAGCTTTCAACCTGTGACCAGATTCATGATGTTCCTTATGAAGCGAGAGCTTTCTGGACACATGAACTTTCTATTCTTGAGCTCAGCTGGTTGCAACATCTCTTATTGCCAACTCTATGGGGCCTACTATCTGCTAACATACTATTACAGGGCTATGTTGCTTGGTGACACAGGAGGCTTCCTATACTTGCTACTTACTCTATACTTCAGCCCTGGAAAGTCTGTCCAGCCGGGCAGCCCTCCGTGGTGGCACCCCGTCATGCTAGCCTACGTGGGGTCTAGCTTGGCTCACTCTCTCCTTTCACCTACCTACATGGGGTCTGGCTGTTACACTGGCCATGCAGAGACCTTGCCTGGTTTACTTTTCTGCTCCTTATTGCCCTATGGGTGTTTTGCAGCCTGCTAGCCTACGTGGGGTGTAGCTGCCATTCTCTACTCACTTACCAGCTGACCTATGTGTGGTGCAGCCATGAATGCTAGCCTTCTTGGGGTTTAGCTGCCACACTCTCCTTACTTTACCGGCTGACCTACGCATGGTCCAGCCATGCATGCTAGCCTTCGTGGGGTTTAGCTGCCACTCTCTGCTCACTTTCCCGGCTGATCTACGTGTGGTCCAGCCACACAGCCTACACCTCATATGGGCCTAGCTTGCAGTTATCTCCCTTGGATGCTTCATACCCTACTGCTTTATTCATTCAGATCTACTACCACTCCAGTTCCTCCTGTGATGCTCAACAGAGCTATTCTAACAGCGCCTTTCTACATTATACCTCAAGCCTCGAATGCAATTCTTAGAGCCATATTTGCTTATTAACAGTGGTTCACATTGCCAACTCCTCCACCTTTGTCTTTTCCTACATTCTGCCATCTTCAATCAATCAGGAATTTGTTTCTACACAACCATTGCTGCCTTCAAATTGGAGCCTGGGGTTTGACTATTCAGTAATACTCCTCTGTTACTTCGTCTGCTTCGGGCAGGCTCAATTTACTACTACTGCTGCCGACTTACGTTCAGGTCCACTTATTTACACTATCTGTTTGTAATAACCTGCTTTACCTATCAGGGCATAGAGGTTCATCAAGACTGTCTCAAATTGTATGCTCAACCATGGATTCCAATCTACTATAGGATTCTGCCCTGGACATGATTCCCTGAACTACGAATTCACTAGAAGGATGTGCTGTTATCTTCTGCCAACGCTCAAAGATCAATTTCCATTCAGCTTCCCTGCTTTCACTGTATCAAGATCTACAACTCTGGAGTTTGGATTACCGACAATTTAATATTGTTAATTTAGGATTGCTCTTCTTTAGCATGCCCAGAAGGATGGGCAGATCAGTAGCCATGGGTCCTCAGAGGTTCCGCCCAAGGGGGTTTTTCCTCTCCTGCATGCTACTGGCCACACTGTCCGGAGTTGGAGGAGATAATGGTACGATAATTATTTTTTCTTTGGGAGTCTCATCCTACTCGACTAACCATCCTTCCTATGGTGGAATACAGAAAAAGGCCAAAACATTAAGTCATAACAAGTTACTCATCAGTTCAAGCATCTAAGCACCTTGCATATACCATCCAGTTCATATGTACTATAATGAGTGACTTGCTCATGTCTATGCTGAAGTACCTAAGCACTAATCATTCCATACAACTAATACCTAGTAAGCATTATCTTACATACTCATCTGGACTCAGTGTCCAAGCACAACCTACAGTAATCAGCTACAGTCTGTAACACAAGCACCGAGCTATGAACCATACATAACTAAGCATTGGCACAAATATATGTAATACATTCAACACTAAGTTCTTACTAACCTAACTAAGCATAATATCATACGTAGAGTGCTGAATAGTGATGTCACAGTGTTCCAGATAACGTAAGAGCTGTAAGGGTTGTAGGTCTAACAGGTCTACTGTATGAAAATCATAACTGAATATAGGAACATTACACACAACTACACAATTACAACTACAAAATTAGCAAATGTATCCCATCTTCATCAACAAAATCAAGCATTAGCAAGCTAAATTTGACTTTACTGTCAATATGTATTTTGTGTAACCTCTATCCAGGTATGTTTGCATTAGTCAGCCAGGGCTGTGCCAACAACTATTGGGGTCCCCCTACAAAATATTTTGTGGGGCCCACCTCCCCACAAATAAGCATAAAATAACCTTTTAGTTCATATTATATATTTATAACATATGTTTTTTTGTAGCAGTCCTGCTAAGCATCAATAGTTTGTCCATAGTGCCCCAATCCCACTTGCAGGTATCATGACCAAGAAACCGAACAACATAATTTGCCCCTGCTCCTTCTAGATACACCAACACCAAAATTACATTTTTGAGTAATGGTCCCTATTGCTTCTTTGCTCTGCACTCCTCCACCACATGAAACTCACATTGGAGTCTTCTGCTGTCACTGCTGATAGCCCCAATTTCAAATCGATAAGCAATGTCCAAAGAGAAAATTGCAAGTTTGTCTGTGGTAAAAGGTTTTCTTAATTTTGACCTGCGAGGCAGTGGGCCCCCTGACAGTGCCGGCCTTACTGCAACCACCGCTCTTGCACCCCCCTGGTCATGGCCCTGTGGTCAGCAATGCCAGTGACAACAGGCAGAACATTTATTAATTTTGAAAAGTTGTCAGTAGTTACTTTTATATTTAAAGTATTTTTCTTTTGCCTTTTGCTCATTACATGGCTCTACCTGATGGAGTGATAGTGCCAGTCTACAAGGTACTGGTGAAAACACATTTCAAGAAGCACCCAGTTCATGACATCATATTACAACAAGCATTTGTCAATGCTGAATGTTGTCTTGCTGGCATTGGCATTGATAATGCAGGCATTTGAGAGATGCATAATAGGAATGGCAGTGAAGTATTGAACTGACGCCAACCCCACCCCCACCCTGAAGAGACTGACTGGCATTGGGCTGTGCCTTTGGGTCGTCGGCCATGATGCTCACACCATTTCACCTCACCCAACCCTGCAGACATGGCAAGTGTCATGGTGTGCCTTGGCGTCTTCAGGTCTTATGCTCACCCCATTCCATAAGGAAATACTCTGAGATGGGTGCAGCATAGGAGAACAGGGTGAACTTTGGGTCCAAAGAGTCCAAGGCACATGTCGATGCCTGTCACTGGCTGCAAGGTGGTGGTAGAATGGCATGAGCATTACAGCTGACGATCCCAAGTCACACCCCTGATGCCTTTCAGTCTCTACAGGGTGTGGCATTACAGCTGGAAACCATAATGCCCTGGGCATTTGTTGGTATTTTCACTCCAAATTTTCAACATGGGCTTTTTGTGACCCCACCTCATGAACAGTGGCACTATCAGTTCATTAGCCAAAAGGTGATTTTGTACAGCGACTGCGCCATTTGGCACCACAGGTATGAAAACACATTTCAGGGAAGATGTGAAAAATGACAGCTGTACTATTCATGAAGAGGTGTAAAAAAAATGGCAATGTTGAAAATCTGGAGTAAAAATATGAAAAATTGGGGAAGTCACAAGAGTACATAGAAACTGCGCAATGCACGCCCATAACGCAATTATTTTGGGGAGTTTGTTAACCACATTTTCAATATAGGCATTTTGAGACCTCCACTCATGAACAGTGGCGCCGTAACTTTGTTAATCTGTCCCGAACATCGATTTCCCACAGCAACCATGCCATTGTGCGCCAGATGTGCGAAAACACATTTTGGGTAGTATGTGAAAAATGACAGCTGTAATGTCCATACAGAGGTTTGAAAAAATAGTAATGTTGAAAATCTGGAGTGAAAATATTAAAAATTGTCAAAATTACAAGTCTGCATGGAAACTGCACAATACATGCGCGTAACACAAGTCATTTTTTGGATTTTTTTCACCAAATTTGCAACATAGGTTTTTTGGGGCCCCACCTCATGAATAGTGGCACTGTCATTTCATTAATCAGTCCCAAAAGGTGATTCCATACAGTGAACGCGAAATGATCTTTCAGGACCAAATAACGAGATGACAGTGCATGTTTTCATGAAGTGGGGTCCCAAGAACCCCATTTGGAAATTTGGAGCCAAAAAAAAAAAAAAAAACATCTGAGATATCCACCTAAGTTGAACCCCCACCACCACCACCATCATTGATGCCTTTATACAGCTTACTGGCATTTCTTCATTTTGCAGTTCTGCTTTGAAGAGTCAGGCGTGTTCCGCTCTAATGGGTGCAGCACTGGACCTCTAGCGGTAAGTATGTGGTGAGGAGGTGAGGGGTGTGGGAAGATGAGATTGACAGAGGGTGGAGTGCGGGTTGGGGAGAGCGTCACGGATAAATTGAGGGACCATTTTCTTTTTTTCAGGTACAGAAAAAATATGAACATTGCAGGACCGTTTTCTTTCTTTACAGGTGAAATAAAACAAATGTGGTGCTCACTGGGATGGGATCCCAGTGTGCCCCATGACTTTCGGGGGGATGTGGGCCACACTGGGGTGGGCTCCCAGTGTACCCCATAACTTTTGAGGGGGATGTGGGCCACATTGGGGTGGGCTCCCAGTGTGTCCCATGACTTTTGGGGGGGATGTGGGCCACACTGGGGCTGGCTCCTAGTGTGCCACACAATGGGCGTGAGGGGGAGAACATGCCAACACAGTCAGCTTTGTGTGAGTGGTGGCACACTGGAGTGGGTTCCCAGTGTGCCACACAATGTGGGGAGGACATGCCGATACAGGAGTTGCACCCCAGATGTCAGCTTTCTTTGTGGATTATGTAGTGGTGCCTCTTTCTGCTGCCATGTTTATTGAAATGTTTCACCATGAAGGGCACGTACTGGAGACATGTCATCTGTGCTACTGCATGATGAGCTTGTCTCCGACTGCAGTGGCACATTTCTTTCAAGTTGGTGGCACTTTACATAATTCTTGTGTCAGGGCTACCATGCTAGCTAACTGGGGAATGAAGGATGCACCTACTAAAGCATGCCCTGCATTCACCAACACTGACACACCTCAGCATTTCTCCTACTACCACACTATGTTGCTTGCGCGTGCACAAAACAACATGAAAAGGGCACTGTGGGATTGGGAAAGGTTCAGATGATTAGAGGAATAGAAAGGTTGTAGCATAGTTATTATATTTTGCCATGTAGATGCCATCCTGATTAGTACCTGCCCCCAAGAAGCTACAGGCAAGAAAAAAATCTTTGTTTTATAAAAGCCACCACTACTAAATGACTTCTAAACCACGAGATAGGGCAGGCAGTTAAGTACTGTGGCTGAGTGGGACAAAGTAGCTATAGTTCTCAGTTTCAATTTGTAAGTTTTATTTCTCAGCTGTAGTTGTAGGTTGCAGTTTAGTTTAACTGTATAGGCTAAGAAATGCAAGCAGGAACTCTCAATTGCTCTGGCATAGCATGTTTTATCTTACTGCATGGTTAAGGAACAGAGCTGAATAAAGAAAAAACATACTTAAAGTGGTGTTTTGTAATCTCTCCAACACAGTCTTAAGTAAGTCAACAAACTTTGGCAAAGTTTCAAGTAATGCAGCATGTAAGTGAGTGTGGCAGGGCAACTCCAAACATTTAAAGCTGTCGGCATGATTTAGGAGTGTGAACTCAGAACTTAGAGAAGTACAGTTCTCAGTGCAGTTATTGGTGCTGTTTCTATCAAATATGATGCTGAATTAAGGGACACTGATAAGCAGCTAATCAACAAGATGCCTTTCCCTGTGCTCCGTCTCCACGTAGGTTAAATAAGTCTTAAAAGTGTTTTTTCAATATCTTAAATTTCTGCAAACTGCAACAGTAGAGATTTGAACATAAAATGGATGAACATCTCATGTCAGTTCTCGAGAAACCGTCCCATGTAGCAGAACAATCAACTAAAAAAGCTGGTGCTCTGACTGCTGGAGAAGGCCTGGAGATGGTCATGTGTGTGAGGGAGATGGAAGTGTTGGGTTGCACAGTTACAGACCAGGTCCTAGCTGCATTCAGTTTGAAGCTGGATGCCTTGACTGGAAAACTCACTGAGTTATTCACCCAAGGGACAGGCCACACATCTTTCAGAGGCCAAACACCAAATTTCTACTGTGGAGGATCTGGTCAATCTCTTTATGCTGTAGCACAGCTGAAAAAAGAAGGTGAGGACTTAAAAAAACAACTGGACTAGTAAGAAAATGACCAGCACAGGAGCAATTTATGTACCTGAGGTCTGCCGGAGGGCAAGGAAGGCAAAAATGTGACAAATTTCTGTGCCAGCATCCTACTGGGGGTCCTGGAACTACAACTAACAGGTGGTCAGTTTAAGATCAAAAGAGCTCATCGAACCTTGGCTCCCAAACCTCCACCAGAAGAGCCCCTACAGCAGATTGTTTTCCCACCCATCCAAATTGCTGGCACATTTAGGGGACCCCTAACAAAAAAATAACTGCATGTCCTTAGGAATCCAGAGACCCACCTACTGTGTTGGAAGAGATAGTGTTACTGTGAAATAGAGCCTGTACTGAGTTGTCAGAGATCTACAGTATATTCAGGTAATCGAAAAATGCAAAAATTAGACAAGTCCGTTAGTACTTACTGAGAAAAGTGTGCCATCAGGTTCAGGCAGTCCAAAAATTACAGAAGTCTATTAGGACATGCTGCAAAAAGTGTGCAATCAGGTTCTGGCAATTCAAAAATTAGCATAGTCTGTTAGGACATGCTGAAAACACTGTGCCATCAGGTACAAAAATTGTGTAGGCCACATATGTGCTTACTTGAGTACTGATTTATTTTTCTGAAAAACTGTGATCTTTCTACTCTTCCAAGTAGTCATCTTTGAGGTCACTGCGAAATGTATTTGCTGCCTCCGGGTCATAGGTGTAACCAGTCAATGGAAGGTTTATTTTTAAGAATGTTAACTTCTCAACATTTCCTGGTAGTAGCCTAGATCATGTTTCTGTTACCACATTTCCTACACAGCTAAAGAATCACTCAGAAAATACACTGGTTGGGGGACAGACCATGCACTTCAAGACTACCTGCACAAGTGCAGGCCATACAGGCTCCTTGCTTTGCCAGTACTTAATGGGATCTTCAGTTCATTCAATACCTTTTTTCTGGTAAATAATAGTTCACCATGGCCTGGGCAGAAGCAGTGACAGATGGAGAAGGAAGGGTTGATTTTTCAAGGACGACAGCATCCAAGTGACCCCAAAGATGACTGTTGGGTGTAGAATGAATGGCAACAGCTGACTGTTTTGTAGCCTGACTGAGAAAAGAGAGCTGTGAAGGTCCAGGAGGAATAGATGAGGGGACTGCATCTGTTGTCATGTTTTTTTTCAAAAGCAAATCTACTTCTTGAATGATTTTCTCTCTGCAGTTTTGGAACACATTTGGGTCATACTGTGAGAGGTGTTTCATCTAGTACCATGGGTCTAGTACTGTTGCAATAATGTAATGTTCTGCCATGAGCATTTCACAGAGTTTCTCAACATCTCTGACTTTTTTAATCACTCTATGTACTATGCCTTTTTTATTCTGGGTGGCAAGTCCCTTTCAGTTGCACTAGTCTCTCTCTTCTTAAACTGGCTTCTTGTACCTTCCAACTCATCCGTGATTGCATTCAGCTGAAATCTAAGAATCTTGATCAATGGGATTATTTGGCTGAGTGTGGCACTGTTGGAACTCACTTCCCTAGTAATTTCCTCAAAGGATTACAGTAGCTTTATGAGAAATTGTAAAACAGCCCACTACTGAGGAATGATGTACACATCAGCATCCCCTATGCTGTTCTCTAGTACATACTGTCTTACAGCCTTTTTTTGCTCCAGCAATTTTTGGAACATGTAAACGGTAGAGTTCCACCTCGTTGCAACATCCTGGATAAGTGTATTAGGAGGCAGTCCGTGTTCTTCTTGTATGGCCCGAAGGTGTTGGCATGCTTTGCAGGAGTGGCTGAAATGTGTGCATATTCTTTTTGCCACATGAGTGAGAGCCTTTATATCTCTGTCCTCTTCCATAAATGCATGCACAATCATATTTAGGCAGTGTGCAAAACATCGAATGTGGACAAAGCCCCCATCAAGCAATGCTTTCTTTATGTTTGAAACATTGTCAGCTACAATAAAACCTACAGAAACATAGAAACATAGAAGTTAATGGCAGATAAGAACCGCAAGGCCCATCCAGTCTGTCCATTTTTTTCTATCTTATGAGTGTGTCATAAGCATTTACTCTGTCAATGGCCTATCTATTCATACTCGTCTGTATTGCCTGCCCCATGCCTGTTTAAAGCCCTGCACTGTATTCAAATCCACCACTTCCTGAAGTAGGCTGATCCATGCATCCACCACCCTTTCTGTGAAAAAGAACTTCCTCACATTACCCCTTAATCGGTCTCCCTCTGATCTTGGTTATGCCACAGCTCGAATATTGTGTACAATTTTGGAGACTGCATTTAAAGAGGGACATTACACTCCTAGAGAGGGTCCAAAGGAGGGCCACCAAAATGATCTGGGGCCTGAGGGAGAGGACCTATGAAGAGAGGCTCAAGGAGCTCGACATGTACACCCTGGAGGAGAGGAGGGACGGGGGGACATGATAGAAGTCTTTAAGTACACGAAAGGGATCAATAAAGGAGGCCCAGTCAGGGTGCTCCAAAGGAAGGAGGGTGGGGCAACAAGAAGTCATGAGTGTAAGCTGGAAGGGGGCAGGCTCAGAGGGGAGAGGAGGGGATGTTATTTCACTGAAAGGGTGGTGGAGGCATGGAATGCACTGCCCAGGGAGCTGGTGGAGGTGGAGACTGTGGACGGGTTTAAGAGGTGATGGGACAGGTACAGGGGGAAGGTAAATCTGACCAGGCCCAATGCAGGAGGAACATCTGGGACTGGGGACACTATAACCCAAGGGGGAGGGAGGGAGGGAGGGACACCAAAATTGGCTCTCAGTGCGGGTGCTGAAAATTGAGCAGACTCAAGAGACCATTAGGTCTATTTTGCTGGCATTTAAGTATGTTACTATGTAATCTCATGCTGTGTCCTCTTGTCCTGCTATTTTTCTTATATTGAAACATGTTAGACTCTTTCACCTTGTTAATGCCCTTAAGATGTTTGAATGTTTCTATCATATCACCTCTCTCCCTCCTTTGCTCTAGGATATACATATTGAGCTCTGTGTTGATGTAAGCCACTGCTGTATCTCTCTATTGAGCTCTTCCAGAATGTTGGAAGATATGTGATTCTAAGGGATATACTGGATGTGAAGGGAAGCCAGTTTCAGAGGGAAATTGTCAGTGATACTACAGGGAGAAAATGATACCCAATGCGCAGTCAATGACGTAAATGGTTCTGGCTGGTAGCTTGTCCATATGTCAGTAGTCAGATGGAAACCCCAGCAACTGGATCTTTTAAAGTGTTTTTCAATTTAGCACTTACTAAATCATACATCTGTGGTATCACAACAGTCGAGAACTATTTCCTGGATGGAGTATTGCATCGTGGTGACAGGTGATTCAAAAGCCTTTTGAATCCCACATGCTCCACAGTTCTGTAAGGCTGTAAGTCCAGTGCTATCATCTCTGAAATTAGTTTTGTTACAGTAATTGCCTCAAGATGACTACGCTTGTACTTAGCTTTACATTTAATTGTCTCTGAAATCGTGATCTGTCTATTAGCTGTTGAAGTTTTCAGATGGCCAACATTAGGTGTTCTGGGTGATGAGAAGGGCAAAAGGGGACTGTTTGTAGTACTTATTCTAGAAGAAGACTGAGAAGCAGTTGACAGTACAACTGAAACAGCAGGGCTGCGGTTGCTATCACTTGATATAACAGGTGTAGCAGGTGTAGTCTGACTTAACTTGGCCTGCATGTTGTCTTCTTTCTCTCTGACCAAAAAAATCACACCTGAGACGTAATGGGTGACATCTCTCTAAATGTCTTTTTAATGCTGAGGCACCCAAAACACCTTTTTTGATCCCTCTGCTAATGGTCGTTTTACATATAGAGCAAATTGCTTTTAACTCATTATTGGCAGCCAGAGAAAAGTAAGACCACGTATAAGATGTCACCTTTTCTGTTTTATTACTAGGCATACCTTACTGTCCTCCTTTGTCACCTCCACTGTGTTGTTCTTTCTCAACACCGGGAAGCTGCTCATCATGGTCTGTCTCTGTTTCACCATTTACATCACCCTACAGCTCCTCCTAGCCAGTAACAGAACCTAAATCTGAATGCACTGTCCCCTCATCTGGTTTCTCCTGCACCTGCACCACTCTGTTTATGCCCAAACTGCCCATCTCATCATCCAAGTCCAAACCATCACGTTCATCCTGCGTCTGCGCAGCTGCCACCTCTACCTCATTCCGGCTTTCTATTTGTTTTTGGCTTTTCTCCCTCCTTGTCTACATCCTCCATTTCATAATCATTACTCTCATCAGAGCTAGACTGCCCCCCTCCTGTTTCATTTAAATCTTTACTGGCAATACGATGGTACACATAGGTACCATATCTTGGCTTGCCACTCCTTGTGGTGACAACTACTCCTTTAGTTTTAATTAAGGTAGTTTGGGCCTTTCCTGTCCATTTGGACAACATTGTGAAAGAACCACTACTGCTGAAGTACCAGCAACTGGTCTTTTACCAGTTAGGCTGTGCAGTGTTTGTGCTATACATTTCCCCATGCATTTCCCCATTTCAGCCTCCGCCTCACCCTGTCTGGTGCACATTTCCAGTTTTTTTTTTAATTACATACAGGAATGCTTTTTCCAGTATGTGTTTTTTTTTTATTTAGTTCTCTCAGTTGTTCCCACTTTCCTCTGCCCACTCTGTACAGGTGCACCCTCACAGTCACAATGCCCCTTCCACGACAGTGTCTATTTTTATTTTAATTACACACAAGGTCTTGACTGTTGCAGTACCGCAGATGTATAGTCATCTCAGCTGTTCCCACTTTCCTCTGTCCACTCAGTACAGGTCTGTCCTCACAGCCACACTCCCCCTTCCATGACAGTACCTATTTTTTTATGTTGCTTGCATGCACTTGCAAGAAACATAGTGCCATCATCTGAGTTTTCGGAGGTGTATCAGCCCGTCTTCCAATGCAGTCAGTGTGTTTGCAGGCGTGGCTCCAGTTCCCCAATCACTGCTGCAGCTGTCTATGACAAGCTGAAAATGCAGTGGCATACAGTTGAAAGGGAGAGCTCCGCTTGAGTGAGCAGAGCTCTCCCCCCCAAACACACTGCCTTGCGCATGCACACTGCGTGCTCATGTTTCTCCCTCACTGTATGGCCAACAGGGGTGTCCAATCCTCCGTCAGCTTCACACCCCCCCAAAGCATCCAGGTGCCACACTGGGAGCCCACCCCAGCATGGCAAAATCATGTTATGGCCGATAGGGGTGCCCATTCCCCCGTCGGCTCCACTGTCTCCCCTTCCCCAGTACAGGGTTCCATGCTGGGAGCCCACCCCAGTGTGGCAACAGATGCCATGTCCGATGAGGGTGCCCAATCCCCCGTTGGCTCCAGGCCCCCCCAGCCATCCTTCTGCCACACTGGGAGCTCACCCCAGCATGGCAAGCGTCCAGCGTCGTCACTGCAAAACAAAAACCTGGAAATAAAAACTGTCCTCGGCACTTCTCCTGGCCCCTCCACAACCTGCACCCACTCACTGCACTCTGCCTCCCCACCCCCCACCCCATACTTACCTCTGGAGTTCATGGCACGATCTTGGTGGATCGGGAACACGTCTGCACTCTTCAAAGCTGACCGTGAACTGAGGAAATGCTGGTAAGCTGTATAATGGGATAGATAGGGTTTTTTCAACTTTGTTGCATATCTCAGGCATTTTTGGGAATTTTTGCACCAAATTTTAAACATGGGGATTTTGGGACCTCTCCTCATGAATTCTTGCACTGTCATGGCGTTACTCTGGCCCAATAGGGTGATTTCACACCCACGCACAAAATCACCTTTCCAGAATGATTAACAAAATGACACTGCCAGTGTTCATAAGGTGGGCTCTCAAAAAGCCTATTTTGAAAATTTGGTGGAAAAATTCCTAAAAATGACTGTTTTATGAGTGTCGCTGCACAGTTCCTACACACGCTCGTAAGTTCATGAATTTTCATCATTTTTATTCCAGATTTTCAACATTGCCATTTTACCACACCTTCTTATGAGCAGTACAACTATCATTTTTTCACATATCACCCAAAATGTGTTTCCGCCCATGTAGTGCACAATGGTGCACTTGGTGTGCAAAATCAATGTACAGGACACATTAAGAAAATCACAGTGACACTGGTCATGAACAGAGGTCTTAAAATGGCTATGTTGAAAATCTGGTGAAAAAATTCCTAAAAATGACTGTTTTACGAGTGTGCGTTGCGCAGTTCCTACGCACGCTCGAAAGTTTGCAAAATTTCAATATTTTCAGTCCAGATTTTTAACATTGCCATTTTACCACACCTCCTTATGAGCAGTACAGCTGTCATTTTTCACATCTCACCCAAAATTTGTTTCCGCCCATGTAGCGCACAATGCCGCAGTTGGTGTGTGAAATCAATGTATGGGACACATTAAGAAAATCACAGTGACACTGTTCATGAGCAAAGGTCTTAAAATGGCTATGTTGAAAATTCGGTGAAAAAATTCCTAAAAATAACTGTTTTACGAGTGTGCGTTGCGTGGTTCCTACGCGAGCTCATAAGTTTGTGAAATTTCAATATTTTCACTCCAGATTTTCAACATTACCATTTTAATAAAACCTCCTTATGAGCAGTACAGCTGTCATTTTTCATGTCTCACCTAAAATGTGTTTCCGCCCATGTAGCACACAATGGCGCAGTTGGTGTGCAAAATCAATGTACAGGACACATTAAGAAAATCACAGTGACACTGTTCATGAGCAGAAGTCTTAAAATGGCTATGTTGAAAATTTGGTGAAAAAATTCCTTAAAATGACTGTTTTACAAGCGTGCATTGCGCAGTTCCTACGCATGCTCGTAAGTTTGCGAAATATCAATATTTTCACTCCAGATTTTCAACATTGCTATTTTACCACACCTCCTTATGAGCAGTACAGCTGTCATTTTTCACATCTCACCAAAAAAAGTGTTTCTGCCCATGTAGTGAACAATGGCGCAGTCGGTGTGCGAAATCATGTATGGGACACATTAATAAAATCACAGTGACACTGTTTATGAGCAGAGGTCTTAAAATGGCTATGTTGAAAATTTGGTGAAAAAAATTCCTAAAAATGACTGTTTTATGAGCGTGCATTGAGCAGTTCCTACACACGCTCGTAAGTTCACAAATTTTCAATATTTGCACTCCTGTGACTTCCAAATTCCTAAACAGCACATAGAAGCAAGCAACATTCGGCATTGACAAATGCTTGTTTTATTACACACAAAAAAATATTTCTCAACTGTTGCAGTACTGTAGATGTATTTTCTCCTCTCAGTTGTTCCCACTTTCCTCTGCCCGTTCAGTACAGGTCCGCCCTCACAGTCACACTCCCCCTTCCACCACTTTACCTAGTTTCCTTATTACATACAAGAAAATAGTTCTCGACTGTTGCAGTACCACAGATGTATGTACTCCTCTCAGTTGTTCCCACTTTCCTCTGCCCACTCAGCACAGGTCTGCCCTCACAGCCACACTCCTCCTTCCACAACAGTACCTATTTTTTTTTAATCACACACAAGGAAATATATCTCGACTGTTACAATACCGCAGATGTATGTACTCCTCTTAGTTGTTCCCACTTTCTTCTGCCTGTTCAGTACAGGTCCGCTCTCACAGCCACACTCCCCCTTCCACTACAGTACCTAGTTTTTTTTATTACACACAAGGAAATATTCCTCAGCTCTTGCAATACCGCAGATGTATGTACTCCTCTCAGTTGTTCTTACTTTCCTCTGCCCACTCAGTACAGGTTTGCCCTCACAGCCACACTCCCCCTTCCACTGCAGTAGGTAGGTTTATTTTTTTTATTTCACACAAAAATGTTTTTGCCTAAATGTAGTTTTTGTTTTTATTTAGACCTCAGTTGTTCACAAGTAAGTCTGCTCTCTCAGGGGCCAGGTGACTACTGAATATATATTTTTTTCACCTTTTGTGATATTATAGTGGCATAGTCGCGCTACAATATTTAGGGTTGAGATGTCACTTCTATGTTAAAGACAAAATTTTGCACGTCACGTTAATAACTTTGGACCTGTTCAATGGATTTGCCTGAAATTTGGTATGCGCTGTGGAGCGTGGTAGATCTCTTGATTTTCCAAATTTAGTTTTGGTCGGTCTTATGGTCTTTGTGCACAAAAATGTTGAAAAATGCAAAAGTATCCATTTTTGGATGCAGCTTTTGGGATTTTGTATGTGGCCCTGCATGGTCGGCGTGTGGCATGCTACTCTGTGAGATGGCTTGTTTGAAAGAGCTCTGGTGGCCGAACATGCCACTTTCATTTGATGAAAAAATATTAAGGCATTCAAAAGTTATGTCACTTTTAAATTCCCATAATAAGTCAACGGAAAAATTTATATGTATGTTTTATGAACAAAGAATGGGGTTCTGGGCATCTCATCCTGCCTGGTGGTCAAAGAATTTGCAGCCTTGTGGTTCAAAAATCTTTGTTCCCGAGAATTCTTTAATCGCAAGGTCCGCCATCTTGTTTTTAGATTTCCAATTGTAAAAACACAAATATCTCGGCTCAGGGGTAACTCCTGAGGTAAAACTTGAATAGGTTTTACTCAGAGGACTGTGATCTATCAAGTCATGCCTTTAGTTTCATTCAAAATGGTCATAAAATAGGGTTATATGGTTTTAAAATCTGTGATCGTGGCTCGCTAACGATCTTTGATCGTGAGCTAGCAAATTCTTTGATCGTGAGATTCTTTGATCACAATCTTGCATTGCGTGTGAAAAACACAATTATCTCAGCTCAGGGGTGGGCTAGGGAATCAAATGTGGGTGGGATTTGCTCAGGGGGCTTCATTCTATCGAGGCATGGCATTGGTTTTGTTTAAATCCATCAAAAAATCATGTTTTGCCATTTTTTATTCTTTGATTGCGGGCCTGCAAATTCTTTGATCACGAGATTCTGTGATCGTGATTGTGCATCGCGAGTGAGAGATGAGATAGCCAAATTAAAAAATCAATTTTCTCAGCCCAGGGGTGCCCTAGGAAGTCAAATGAGGGTGGGTTTTGCTCAGGGGGCCTCATTCTGTCGAACCATTGTGGTGGTTTACTGCAATTCCTTGTCATTTTTGAATTACAGCATTTTTTATTCTTTGATCATGAGCCTGAAAATTCTTTGATCACGAGCCTGCAAATTCTTTGATCACGAGATTCTTTGATCGCAATCTTTGATTGCAAAATAGGGACAAGATGGCCAGATTTTTTATAATGAAATAGATGGGGCAATTTTGCCAAACTTTAACATTACATATCTCGGAAGTGGTTTGGTCTTTTTACTTGAAATTTGGAGGGTGTTTACAGCATGTACTGTAGATGTAAATTACTGTGTTTACGTGTCAGAAATTTTTTTTTGCGGAGATATTGCGTGGTGCAGTTTACATTCTGTGAACAGCTTTTTGCATTGTGGTGGTGATATGAAATTGATAGGATACCTAGCCTTAGTGTCATGGATGTAGTTTTCAGTCATTGTCTCTGTTAAATGTCAACAGGTGCAGAACTGTGCCAGTCTGACAAATGAAAATCTCAAACTTTAAAAATGTTATATCTCGGACACGGTTTGGTCTTTTCACTTGAAATTTTGAGGGTGTTGACATCATGTCCTGTAGATGTGAATTGTCATGTTTATGTGTCAGAGAATATATTATTTGTGGAAATATTGCATAGTGCAGTTGATGATTTGTGGACAGTGTTTTCCATTGTTGTACTAGCTTGACATTTGTATGGTAGCTGGCCTTGCTGTTGTCAATGTACTTTTTAGTCATTAGGTGTATAATGTAGCTCGCCACTTGCAAGTTGGTACTTTTATATTCTTTCTTAAAAAATAAGGAAATTCTATGCAAAAAAACTTGTGTTAATGCATCATTTGGATTAACCACAAAAGTCAGGAAGAAATCTTTGGGTTGTCCCACTCCGAATCTGCCAATCATCCCAAAGATTGACAGATGATGGATGTGTCCTTGGGGTCGTGAGGCCTAAATGTCACCCCATTCATTTTTGCTATCCCTTGTGAATATGAGTAGACATAGAATGGGGTGACATTCAGGGCTCATTACCCCAGTGACATACCCCATCATCTGTTAATCTTGGGATGATTGGCAGGTCTGGAGAGGAAGGGCAACCCTAAAGATTTTTCATTTCCTGACTTTCTGTGGTTTAACCCTAAATGATGCATTAACACAGTTTTTTGCATAGATTTATATATTTACACTCTGGTCCTCCACCAGGCCTTGCAAACGCCTCCCCCCTCTACCACAATCTTTCTCCTTCCTCCACCCCTTCACAGTTATGCCTCAGACCCTCCTTAAACTTTTTCCTTATTCCCTATTTTTTTTATTAGCCGAGAATGAGTCAATGAGATCAAGAAAATGTTACATTAAAAAACAACAAGCACAGTGCAGTACATTGCACACTCAGTACAAACGATAACTGTATGCCGATGCCAAAACGTGAAGCTTTGCACTTGACTGGGACAGTATCCATTTTCTCTGATATTTTTCAGCCGTATGGAGCCTCTTCCAACTGATGCCAATTCAAGGAGACTGACAGCTCCGCCCACCCACTGCATTAGCAAATAGCCAGAACCGACAGGCAGTCTCCAATTCACCAGTGTGGCTAGATATAGCCAATCAAGTTCTCCACTCTTCTGTGGTCCCTCCCTGGCTGGAGCGCTCATTCATGAGCCATATCGGCTCACTCCTGTGGCTCCTACATTGCTGTGCTGTCCCCCTTCCCGGCAGCCACATGAAGAAATTGTGTTGTGATCATGTGACTGCTGGACAGATGGGCTACGAAGCTCCCACTAGAGGAGGCAGAGAGAAATGCTGCACAAAAGGCAGAAAAAAAAATGCTTTTTAAAAGGGATGCGGCTGATGGACCCAGACTTGGTACTTATAAGCACATGACTCTTATTGATCTGGACCCTTCAGACCACATTAGATCCGGGGGTGGTCTGATTTTCCATGGGTCGGTCTGCCCAACCCTAGTGAGACAGCTCCTTAATGTGATCCAATGGGGAACTCAGCATTCTCGGCATGTGGTGGTGCTGTCCATGGATGTTGAGGTCTTTGATCACACAGAATGGCTGTACTTATAGTGTACTTTGGAGATATTTGGGCTGGGGGACCCTTTCATTGTTATGGTTAAATTATTCAATAGGGGACCTGGTGCGCAGGTATTGGTGAACAGCACAAGATTGGATATTTTTTATCTTGGCAGAGGAACGAGGTAGGGATGCCCTCTCTCCCTGCTCCTCTTTGCATTGACTATTGAGTCTCTGGCTATCTGGATCAGGGTGGGATTCCAGATTTAGGGGGTCGTCAGTGGGTCGGGTCATAACCATAAGGTCACACTATAAGCAGATGATTTATTATTATTTGTTGCAGAATCTGAGACTACCATTCTGGCACTACTGGAGGTGGTGGGGGCTTTTGTTGCCTTCTCAGGATATAAATTAAATATTTCTAAATCATAGATGCTTAGGATTTCTGCTTGGAATGGGGCTACAGTAAGCAATACCTGGGAATTTAAAGAAGTGTAGACCTGCTTTATGTACCCTGGTATTAATGTTGGGAGAAAAATAACTGGGCTATATAAGTTGAACTATATTTCTGTAATGAGGGAAAAACTGACAGATTTGGAAAGATGGCATGCTCGCCCCATCTGTTGGATGGGCTGCATCCATCTTCTCAAAATGAATATCCTTCCACGCATTCTTTATATCCTGCAAATGCTCACCATGGGCTTAACAAAAGAAGATACTAAGAGACTAGAACAGGGGTTTAGCAAATTTATATGCAGAACAAAACTCCTTGAATGAGCTTAAAGAGACTCAAAGGGAGCACAGCTAAAGGGTTCCATGCCATAGTAGCGATCACAAAATAGTGATCACTATTATGGTGAGTATATATCACCATAAAGCAAATTGGCAATATACACTTGCCAGTGACCAGACATCCAGCAAAACAGAAAGTGTTTTTGTTGGGGGGCTGCACCTTCCTGCATCCCCATGAATAAAGGTAACTAACTCCAGGGGGGTGCATGTTGGGGAAGGAGCACAGCCTGTATTTGCAGGAAAAATGAAGTGCCACACCCACAGGAACTGGTGAAATGGTAACCAGGTCCTCAGCCCCAAACCCCGTATTTGCTCAGCCACAGCTAGCCTCCCTCACCATCACACCACAGGGCTAGCTTGGCTGAAGCAGGCACAGCAGTCCCCTATGGACCCTCCTCCCTATCCCTTCCCTTCCTTTTGCTATCCCTCCCTGCAGTCACTCTTCTTCATAATCACTTTCACTGTAAGGTCACTACCCTTGCAAGGTAGCCCTTGATGATATCACTGAAAATGAGTTGCTGTTTTTGCAGTCGCTCATTTTCAGTCTCTATTATAACTGGCTACCCAGCTAAAGGGGAACTAAATTTCCCAGATATCAAGGGGTACTTCTTGTCTATTCGATATAATATGTGTATTAACAGGGGGCGCAAAGGCTTGCTGAGTAGATGTAGAGAGGGAGGAGGCTTCCACCCATTTAGTGGCTTATTAAGACCCAAGTGGCAAGTGAGCATATGGCTGGCTCAGGCACAAAAATCCTCTAGTGGATCTCACCTTAGATGCTTGGGAGCAGACTAGGAGGAGAAGAAGATGGGCAGGGGAAAATTTAACATGGTTAGTTCCTGTAGTTGGAAACTCAACATTCCTACCAGGAGTTGTGGATGTTGGTTTCGACTATGGGATGAAGGGGCAGCGTGATGTTTGGGGGACTTATACACACTAGAAGGAATCAAGCCTTTTGAGGATCTTCAAAGTCAGTTTGGAATTCCTATCACACATAGATATAAGTATTTCCAGGTTTGTGCTTTTGAGCAAAGCAGAGGCAGAATGTTGGCGGATTCATCCTCTTTGTGCCCATTGGAATGTGCAGTGGTTCATGCGCACCACTCCCCAAAAGGCCTAATAGTAGAACTGAAATATCAACATAAGGATGGGTTTCCAGACTTGCCAAGTAAGGTAAAAGCATTATGGGAATGAGACCTGTGGACACTGATTTCAGAAGAAAATGGGGCTACCATAATTAGAACCCATATGGACCTCTTGGTTTGTAAAAAAATACAAAGAATTACAATTCAGATTTCTGTGAAGGCCATACTGTCCCCCAGTTATAATACATACGTTTCACCCAGCAGTGTCCCCTATGTGTGGTCACTGCAATAGGGCCCTGGGTACATATATTCATTATTTTTGGGAATGTGTGGAGCTCCACCCCTTGTGGATGCAAATTGCCCAGGTCTCAAACATTTTTAAAATGCAGATAGTGGATACAGCTGTGTCCCTTCTATTTGGGGTGGAGGACCTGGGAGAGGAAGGGTGGAAACTATATCCCAGAACAATCAGACTATTACTGGTTATGGCTTGCCAGTGCATCCAAAAAACCTGGGTAACTCATGGTAAGTCTACTGTGGGCCAATGGAGGACCCTAGTACTGCAGAATCAGGCTCTGGAGTGCTTAACTTATCTGTTACATGGAAGAGAGGAGTTGTTTCTCAGCAGGTGGGATTGCTATATTAACTCCTTATCTGGGGTGGAACTAATTCTGCTTAGACAAGGCATACTGTAAGGGGCTTGGAGTTTCTCTTTCATGGTACCTGGGTTGGACGGTGCCACTCTGATTATATCCTGATAGCTGGGTTTGTATGTCCCCCCCCCTTTGGTGGAAGAACAGCTTGACCCAAGTAGAAACGTCTTGGAATCTATACAATTGCCACATCACAGATTCATTTATGTATGTGTGTATTTTTCATTTTTTTGGTGGGATAAGTTGCCAGTTATTTCTGTTACAAACTTATTAATAGTACTTATAATTTTATAGGTTATTTATTTAGATAAATGGACTATGAGTTGACATATGCAAGACTGAATTTTGCCGTTGTGTTTCTTCTGTATGTGATATATACCTTGCTTGATTTCATTTTGTTATTGTATGTGTTCCTTCTAAAAATTAATAAAAAAGATGAAACAAAAAAAAATGATGCCGCTGAATACCGGTACCTGGGAGTGAATGTTATACGTCTGACAAGGATTGGGGCTGATTATCAACTAAAACTGTCCCCGATTAGTACAGGTCTCCATTTAGAAGCAGAAAGAAATGTACGAGCACACCAACGATTATTGAAAGCTATATTAGCTTGCTTTTATTGCCAGAATATCAATGGCCAGTAACCCTGCGCTTCGGCTAAATTGCCTTCAAGAAGCCACAGTTCAAAACAGAAAAATGCAATAGAAGCTGCAGCTCCTTTTCTCTTTTTTCCTTATAATGAATATTTTTATCAATTCCAAGTTCCTGCAATAATACAACACAATGTAAATGGAAGATTCCTAGCCAGGTTCTAGCCTCTTGGAGATAAGCACTGTAGGATTGAATACAAGTGATAACAGTAATATAACATCCTGACCATAGAAAAAACATGGAAGCCAAGCTGTTTATCTGCCTTGGCTCCCAGCAGCCCTCTGGTTTAAATCATAGACTTATTTTCCACTAACATCTTTCAGCCATCCTTTTTTCCCTAAAGTCTATTTGTTTTTGTACTCATTTAATTTATTTTTCATTTTCACCATATGTCTCCATTTCTGTCTCCTTCTCACACATTTGTCACCTTTCAGCCTTCTTACTAGGCCCTGTTAATTAGTCTCCACATGGGAACTTTACCAGCTCTTTCACTCCCATTTTGCTTTATCTTTGCCATCATCACCTTTTTGTTACACAGATTCTCTCTAAATCTTACCATTTATCATTTCTTCTCCCTGAGCCTTCCCTTTCTTCTTTCTCCACATATATATATATATATATGTCATTTTACCTCTCCTCTACACTAACTTGTTTTTTTTTTTTCTCTTTTAGATATTTCCTGAAGAAGACCTAAGGTCGAAATGTAGATTTTTAACTCTATTTTCAGCGTGCATTTAATATAACCGTTTTGTTTTGCTTTTAGACTACATGCTGACACAGTGCCTTGTTTTTGTTTTTTACAACAAGTAATATAACAGTACATAAATATTGATTTGTATAAATCAAATTATAATCAAAGTTACAGAGTTGTGTTAGGGCATCTGGAACTTAGAAAAACACAAGTCAGAACCAACTAGCACTTTGTTATACATATCTGATATGCTCTGTCTCTGAATTAATGGC
This sequence comes from Neoceratodus forsteri, assembly GCA_016271365.2. NCBI lineage: Eukaryota > Metazoa > Chordata > Ceratodontiformes > Ceratodontidae > Neoceratodus > Neoceratodus forsteri. The sequence goes on along the minus strand of CM057455.1, from coordinate 413,178,803 downwards.
TTATGAAGAGAACTGCAGGCATGCTGCAACCAGGATGGACAGGCAATAAAAAAGTTTTCCAGTAAGTCCCCCTAGAAGGACCTTGGTATCTTTAAGGAGTCAGACTCTTGCTAATATACATGCTGCAGAAATGCTGTGATTGTCTAATAGAGCATGTGTGTGGAGTGGACAGCTGTGTCTTTGGGGAGGGGTAGGCTGCTGGTATGGCACGGTATTCTGATTTTAAGTATGCCCCCCTACCTTCCAATAGTGGTTTGTTTTGCTTGCATGGGTGCATTGGCATCTTGTTGTGTTCACATCTAAGTAGCCTTTTATATCTGCAGTATGCTGCTCCCTGAAAGGGAAGTCTTTCAGTAGGTACATGTTGAACCTCCAATCTGCTTTCCCTTAGGGTTGGGCCCAGGTGGCACTCAGATGAAGGATACCAGAACATGGTCAGAAATCAGTATTTTGCAGACTTCTGGTGATGTCATGCTCCTCTTAGCAGCAAGCCAGGAACTCTCTGTGAGGGATCAGAGATTAAACCTCTTAAAATCACTCCAAATAACAGCGAAAACCTTCTTATTACGACCGCACAGGTTCTCAGAAAGGATGAGGAGGTCAAGTAGGACTCTCCCCCTGGTGGAGTCTGTGGATGGCAACCTATTCTGCAGGAGCTAGTCAGGCAGTGAGAGATCTCCACCACCATGCATTGTAAATAACGGGAACAAGGTGGCCATGACCCCCTGCAACAGAACATTGCAGTGACAGATGGACCTGATGCTGTCAGAGATCTGAAGCTTCAGGCATGAAATGAAATACACACAGTCATCCTCAGAACTGATACTGGGAAAATCAAGAAGCAGCTTAATGGAGTTGATGATGATTGCCTGAGTGCTATGGTGTGGGCCGTCCTACAGCTCCACAACTCAATACAGGCACTGCAGGACAGGACAGATGATGCGGAGTGTCAGGCAAGATGCAACAACTTGTAGCTCTACAGAGTACCACAGGAAACAGAGGGCATAGATATGATCACATTCCTGCCTATTCTCCTATACACAGCTCTTCAAATCTTATTGAACCTAACTCTGTAGCTAGAGCGGGACCACTAAGCTCTGGGACTAAAGTCACCCCCAGAGGCCAGACCCTGCTCCATCATGAGCTGGCTTCTCTGATACCAAAAATAGAACACATCCTACACTTATCTTAGCAAAGAAAAAACAGACCGGTTCCAAAATAAGCAGATTTTTTTTGTTTTTTGTGAAATCTATTTATCTCCCGTTGTCATGACGGGGAACTACTCCCTTATCTGCCCTTGTAGGCGGGGTCTCACACCTGCCAACTGCCAGCCTCTGCCATGACCTCAGCAAAAGCAGGGAGGACCGTAGCTTACCCCCCATTGAGGGGCTCTTCCCCGGGGAGGTGTATGGGGGAGGGAGACTGCATTACCCTTGTACCCTACCCATCGAGACTGGCATTGTTTGGTGGTGGCAAGGCTGGACCCCTTCGGAGGCATCATCCTGTTGTGTATGGGGTTTTAGCTCCTTGTGGTTCCCCCAGAGACACGGACATGCAATGACATCCACGCACCCTACAGTGCAGGCATCCACCACATCCCTCGTCTTACTATGACTCCGCTCCTGTAGTACCACCAGTCTCAACTGGAGGCCACTGCAGAGCGGTGCATCCCCCAAAAGCCCACCCCAGGAGAGGAGAGCAGTCCTCTGGATGCTCAATCCTCTCCTCCTCTGCTGACCCCCGGTGCCCCAGGTTCATTCCCGAATTCAGGTTGCCAGTGTGGCACAAGGTATGGCATCCAGCACCTCAACCCTCAGCACCACCAGGCTGGCCAAAATAAACAGATTTATCTCGACAATGACTACTCACCCCTGATTGTGACCAAATGCAAAAGACATAGTACATACCCTAGAACAAAGGAGGGAGAGAGGTGATATGATTGAACCACTTAAACATCTTAAGGGCATTAACAAGGTGAATGAGTCTAACATGTTTCAGTATAACAAAAATAGCAGGATGAGAGGACACAGCATAAGATTAGAGGGATGCTGATTAAAGGGTAATGTAAGGAAGTTCTTCTTCACAGAAAGGGAGGTGGATGCATGAATTGGCCTACCTCAGGAAGTGGTTGATATGAATACAGTGTAGGGCTTCAAACAGGCATGGGATAGGAATAAGGGAGCAATACAGATGAGTATGAATAGATAGGCCATTGACAGAGTAAACACCTATGGCACATTCATAAGGTAGAAAAAATGGGCAGACTGGATGGGCCTTGCAGTCTTTATCTACCGTCACTGCTATGTTTTTTATGCTTCTATTCCAGTCAAGAGCATTGAAACAGCAAGAATTGAAATTTCGTACCCCATAGCCTGCTCATATGACATTATATTTGGCTAGTGGAACACACAATAGAAACATAGAAACATAGAAACATAGAAGTTGACGGCAGATAAGGACCGCAAGGCCCATCCAGTCTGCCCATTTCTTTTTCTAACTCATAAATGTGCCATCGGCCTTTGCTCTGCCAGTGACCTATCTATTCATAGTCATTTGTATTGCTCCCTTATGCCTATCCCATGCCTGTTTGAAGCCCTGCACTGTATTCATAGCCACCACTTCTTGTGGTAAGCCATTCCATGCATCCACCACCCTTTCTGTGAAAAGAATTTCCTCATATTCCCCTTAATGGCCTCCTCTAATCTCATGCTGTGTCCTCTTGTCCTGCTATTTTCTTATATTTAAACATGTTAGACTCTTTCCCTTGTTTATGCCCTTAAGGTGTTTAAATGTCTCGATCATATCACCTCTCTCCTCCTTTGCTCAAGGGTATACATATTGAGTCCGTTAATCTGTCTCATATGTCTTCTGATGCAGTCCCTGTACCATTTTGGTTGCCCTTCTCTGGACTGCCTCAATTTGGTTAATGTCCTTGTGAAGGTGTGGCCTCCAATACTGCACGTACTCCAGATGGGGCCTAACCAATGTCTTGTACAGAGGATTACTACCTCCTCTTACGACTTGTGATACCCCTACTAATACACCCTAACACCCCCTAGCCTTACCTACTGCTTTAGAGGTCTGCTTGGATGATTTTAGGTCATCAGTGATGATGATGCCCAAGTCTCTTTCTTCCTTTGTGACTGCTAGCAACTCCTCCCAGCCTATAAGTGGCTTCAGGGTTTCTCTTCCCTATGTGCATGATTTTGCACTTCTTTGCATTAAATCCCAGTTGCCACTCTTCTGACCATTCTGCTAGTTTATCCAGATCTCTTCTCATTCTGCCCACCCCATCTGGATCATCTACTCTGTTGCAGATCTTGGTGTCATCTGCAAACAGACAAGCCTTACCCTCTAGTCCATCTGTGAGGTCACTAATGAAGATGTTGAATAGGACTGGCCCCAGGACTGATCCCTGAGGTACCCCACTTGTGACTTGCATCTCTTCTGACTGTATACCATTTACCACCACTCTCTGTTTTCTGCCAGTCAACCAGTTTGCCACCCAGTTGACCAACTTCAGCCCACCCGAGCCTACCTAGCTTATTTATCAATCTTCTATGTGGAACAGTGTCAAAAGCTTTGCTGAAGTCAAGGTAGGCGACATCAACTGCTCCCCTTGGTCCACCACTCTGGTTACCCAGTCAAAGAAATCTATGAGATTAGTTTGACAGGACCTTCCTTTGTAAACCCATGCTGTCTTGGATCCTGTGCCCCTATGGATTCCAGGTGTTTGCACTATCCTTTCCTTAAGGAGTGCCTCCATAATCTTGCCCACTACTGAGGTAAGACTGACCGGTCTGTAGTTCCCTGCCTCCTCCTGCTACCACTCTTGTGGAGTGGGATCACATGAGCCCTTCTCCAGTCTTCTGGGACCTCTCCTGTGCTCAGAGACTCACTAAACAATTCTGCTAATGGCTCTGCTAGTTCCTCCTTTAGCTCCTTAAGTACCCTGGGATGTATGCCATCAGGTCCCATTGCCTTATCCACCCTGAGCTTAGCAAGCTCTTGTAAGACCCTTTCTTTTGTGAAGGGAGTAGTGCTCACCTCCCTCCCCCCTGTGTCCATGATGCTGAGCTGTGGGCCCTGCCCTACCTTCTCTTCAGTAAATACTGAGCAAAAGTATCTATTTAGGATAGATGCCTTTACAGGGTCCTCCTCTCACATGCTCCCTTTTCTCCATTAAGCTTAGCACACCCCTCTGGACTTTCTCCTTTCACTAATGTATCTATAGAAAGTCTTGTCACCTTCTTTACTGTTAGTGCTAGTGTTTCCTCAGTTTGGGACTTTGCCTGCCTTACTGCCTTACCTGCTTCCCTTAGGGCAGTTTGGTATGCCTCCTATCTTCATCCCTTGTGTTCCTTATATTTTCTGAAGGCCAGCCTTTTGGCTCTGACCTTTTCTGCTACTGTATTTGAGAGCCAAAGTGGTTTCCTTCTTCTTTTGCACTTCCTTTTCTGTCTAACACAATGGGATGTTGCTTCAAGTATTGTATCATAATGCTTGCCCACTTTGCCTGTACCTCCTCACCTGTGTTTCTTTTGCCAGGGCTAGCTTAACTCTGTTGGCCATCTTATCAAAGTCAGCCTCTGAAGTCCCATATTTTGCTTTGGAATGGGATGATTTAGATGTAGTGCCAAATTGAACCATACCATGTGATGGTCACTGGCTCCCAGGTGACCTTCTACCTGGAGATCTGTGATCCCTTCTTTGTTAGTCAGTACTAGATCTAGGATAGCCCTGTCTCTTGTGGGTTGCTGTACCAGTTGTTTGAGGCCCTCCCCCTGCAGGGAATCCACTATGAGTCTAGTTCTGGCAGATGTTCCTGCTGGTATTGACCAATCTGTATCTGGCATGTTGAAGTCTCCCATTATCAGAACCTCCCCTTTAGCTGTCATGTTTTGTATATCTTCTAACAGTAATGTGTCTATGTCCTCCCTCTGGTCTGGGGGCCTGTAGACAACCCCAGTTCTTATGGCTGTCCCATTTCCTGTTTCCAGGGTGACCCACAGTTCTTCTGGCTCCTTATGTGTATTCTGAATTTCTGTAGCTTTGATATTTTCATTAACATACAGGCACAGGCAATAGAAAGGCACATGCCTGTAGTTATGTGTGAGAAGTGCTCCTCCCCCACATCCTACATAACCATCAGGCTCTGCTCTGCTTAGAGCGAGTTGCACTTGCTGCTCAGTGGCGCAGCTGGTTGGTTCCCCCTCCTTTCTGCACTTTGTTTTGGTGCTTGAGCCTTTCCTGATTTTTCTCTCCTTTGGGAGCTCTAGGGACTTGTGAATTTGCAGGTTGCCCCCAAGTCCTTCCTGGCATTTCTCTGCTTGCCTTCCTTTCACCTCCCCTTCCCCCTCCCCTTCCCCCTTCCTGCTTCCTTTCTTGCGGGAGGCTTCCACCGGCTGCTCTTCAGTTCACCGCCGTGCTCCATGCTCTGCCGTTCATTGTCTGCTCACTTGGATTCTGGCTGTGTTTGGCTCACCTGCCCTCCACTTTCTGTCACCCACTGCAGCCATGAAACTCCTCCTTTTGCACCATCATTTGGCTCTGCACTTCTCCTCCAGATATTTGCTCCTCTCCTGACTGTCTTCTTCTAGCTGTGGCTCTGTCACTCTCGCTGCCCTTGCACCAGACCACTGCCTTCTTCCACCACCTGTCAGCCTTCCCTCCTCCTCGGATGCCATCCCTGATCATCCAACTGTTTTCTTCAGCTGCAGATTTGCATCAGAATAGCCTGCCTGCTTCAGTCTTCTCTGCAATCATATGTTTTTTACTGGACCATACTGCAGCGCTCATGCTTATTATTCCGCACTCGATTCAGGCGTGCTTCCTGTGCTGGCAATTCGTCCACGTTTTCAACTCACCTGAGGCTCTGTATGGCCATGTTGCCTGCTCCATAGCTGGCCTGTGACTATTTTTGGGGATGATACAGGTACCAGACACATATGGCTTTCTCATTTCAGATCTGCATTATATTTCTATAGCATTCCCTAACCGTCTTGCAGGGGCATCTGATCGTAATCTGTCACTTGACTGGCCCAATATGAAGCAATAGTACAGAATCCTATTCTATCTTCCTCTCAGTGACTGCACTGCCATTCTCCCCTCCAGCTGGATGCCCCTTTACAGGGCTACTTTGCTCAGCTGCACAGGAGGCTTCCTCTACTTCCCTACTTATGCTACAGATTCACCTAACTTCCACTAAGCTTCAGCCTCTGGGATGTCTGCTGTGCCAGGTGGCCCCCGTGGCAGTATTTCCCGATCCAACTAGCCTTCATAGGGGCTGGCTTGGACACTCCCTATCTCTTTTTCCTGGCCCATGTGGGGTCAATCCAGCCATTCTCTCTGGCCACAAGGGGGCCTAGCCTGCACCTGCTTCACCCAAACATCAGGGCCAAGGGGTTCGACTTTCTACTCTACACCTGCTTTGCCCTGCATCGGGGCCTGAGAGTTCGATATTCTACTACACCTGCATTGCACAGCATTGGGGCCTGGGGGTTTGACTATTCCTACTCTACACTTGCCTTGCATAACCATCAGCCTGGAGGTTCGATTATGTCTGCTGTACTCTTCCCTTGCCCTTGCCCAGTCTCTGTCTTTGCCGGGCCTGCTTTGCCTGCCGAGTTGGAAATTTTCTAAGCTTCTGGCCTTACGTTCTTTACTGCTTGCCCACCCAGGACCAGGGGTTCAGTTGCTCTGCCTTCTTCAGCTTCCCACCTGTATCTAGCTTACTCACCTCACATTCCCGGACTCTCTGCTTCCATGACCTTGTATATCGGAACTTGGACCTCTACTTCAGGATTGACTGTGCATTCACCTAGATTCCGGATGACCTTCTATCAATAGTTTGCTTTGAACATTGACAGCTCGGCCTGGGAATTGCTCCAGATTTGCTACCATCTTCGCCATCCATTTATCATCGGTACTGGATTCCATTTGCTCTCTCGACTTTCAGATCTTCTCCTCTTGGGGTTTCGGACTAGCCGATATTATGTATATATTGCTTATTTAGGATTACTCTCCCTTAGTATGCCAAGAAGGATGGGCAGGTTAGTAGCTATAGGTCCTCAGAGGTTTCCCCTCTCCTGCGTGCTACTGGACACACTCTCTGGAGCTGGAGGAGCTAATCGTACCTGCAATGATTGTTTCTTTTGGGAGGACTCACCCTACTCGACAAAGCATCCTTCCTAAGGTGGGATACAGAGAAAGGGCAAAACATCAAGTCTTAACAAGTTACTCACTACTCAAAGCACCTAAGAACTATGCATATACTATCCAGCTCATATGTACTACAATCAGTAACTTGCTCATGTCTGTGCTGAAGTATCTAAGCACCAATCATTTCATACAACTTATACCTTGCAGGCATTGTCCCACCTACTGGTCTGGCCTATGTATCCAAGCACAACTTACATCATTCAGCTCTACTGTACGCAGCACAAGCATGAGCTATGAACCACAAATAACTATGATTTAGCAGAAGCAGCTATTGCAGGGCTTGCAAAACATGGTATTACAATTAAATTGATGCTCCACCTTAGCCTACCCCCCAGAAAACACTATTAGCAAAGTTGGCACAAAAAGCATGGACTAAAATTGGCAAACAGATTCCTAAAGCCCTATGCTGATGGCAAGCTGTGGAGGCCATCCAGAAAATTATAGGACATCTCAAAGGCACCAAGAAAAACTCTGATTCCCATCCTAAACCTTGGCCACCAAGACATGAGTATGCAACAGCTTCACTTGATCCAGGCGGGTGGTTCACATCGCTTTGGTTGTCCCGTTCCCTAGCCTCTGGGCCCCTCTCCCTTAGGCCAGTAGGCCGATACATATAAATTAAAAAAATATTTCCTACCAAAGTGGTTTGATTGCTGGTGGCTTAGTAGCACATGGCTTCCCCTCTCCATTTGCTCTCCCAATGGGATGTTGTTCCCTATCATGACTGCTGTGTCTGTCCCCCTCACCTCCTTTTCCCTTCTGCATGGGTGGTTGTCCTTACCTTGAGACCCAGGCTTAGCTGAGGCCCTGCATGAGGGAGGTCTGCATGGCAAGAATGATGCTGATGACCCTACATGGACTGGTGATGGCCTGGGATGGCCCCCCCGGTGAAGTTACAAGGTCCCAGGGACACTGTTGTGGGCCACATTTCTGGCTCTAGTGGACCTTGACACTCCCATGTCTTCCTACAGTGCTGCGATCAGAAGCCCACATGCAGGGCGGTCATGCAGCTGCACATAATACTCTTCCTTCAAGAGGGAGACACAGAAGAAATACATAACTGAGATTTCTGTCATCATTCTTTCCTCCAGCATGCCACAAGACCCAGACTGATGCTAGTAAGAGACATCTGCCATAAGTAAGTAACTGGGTGCATTATCTTCAAGGGGGATGGGGGCAATGCCATCAGACATCTATTCTCTTGGGGAAGAGAGTGGGGAAGCCTGAGTTCAACACCAGCCTTTCAGATCGCAACAGGAAAAGGAAAAGTAAGCCTCATAAACAGGCACTAATGTGTAAGAGTTGTGTTGGCCTGCTGGCTGGGGCTTGAGTGGCTGCCTGGTGTTGCCGGTGGGGGGGCATTCATGGGGGTAGTCGATTCAACTATTAACACAGAAAGGTGGAAGAACCAAGGGCACAGTGCAACACACTGCCTGAATTTGGGACCTAGGAGACCTAAGACTTTTTTTCCAGAACTCGCATGTTGGTTCCCAGGACAATTGCAACTAAGAACACTCTTCAACTTGGGACAGAAAATCTGGCTTGGATCCATGATTGCTAGAAGGAACTGCAAGCTGAATGCGCACTGTTATTTTTATCTTGAACTACAGGTGGGATCCTGTTTGTTCATCAAGAGTGGCAAAAGGAGAAGAGATCTCACCAGAGGCAGTAGTTTTCTCCCTTTAGCTGTAGACCAGTAACTAGCCAGTGTGGCCCCCTTAAGTTAATGTCACACCTACTGTTCAAGACAGCTTCTCTGCAGGCACTGACAGTAAAGGGGCAGCCCCTTAGTGCATGTTCTGGAGGTCCTGGATGCACTGGGTGGCCCGCCCAGTTCACTAGATACATGTTCTGCTTGCTCAGGAGCAGAATAACACAAACAACCAAGAACTGCAATAATATCATAGGTATAAATCCCAGTCATCCCCTATCAGATACCTCCAGAGTCCATGCTAAACATGATATACTCCCAAAAGCCTTGTATGTTCCATCAACACAGAGGTCCCCTTTGAGGATATCTTCCTGTTTTTCTGCCCATCCTTAGCCAGCTACACTAAGCATTACCCCCTGGCAGATTTCTGCCTAAGGGAGGAATATGGCCCACACCTTGGAAGCCAGTCCTCAGTTCAGTCCTGGTTGGACTACTTTAGACCCTGGAACCCCAGTTAGCTGTTCTCCAGAGGCCTGTGGCAATGTACAGTTGTCCATAATGGCAGTTTGTTTTCTGCTGTAACAGTTCTCTTCACCCTGGGATAGAGCATTTTCTCTCCACTTTCAACCCTTTATAGTTCTCTCAGAGTTATATGTTAGAAAAAGGTCATGTCAGAATGGCGTAACAGTACAGTGTGTTGTGGTGTGTGGGGGATGGGTGTCCCCTATGGGGAGGAAGGGGTGGGTATGTAGGCAAAATTCTCACCAACATATAACATAGAAACTTAGAAACATAGAATTTGACGGCAGATAAGGACCGCTTGGCCCACCCAGTCTGCCCATTTCCCTACCTACTGGATAAGCTGCAGATCCTAGTTAACCAGCAGCCTACTTCTTCTTACCCCCAACCCCCAGAATTGCCTTATGACTGTCCCATGCATGCTTGAATTCCACCACTGATTTTGACTCCACAACCTCCTCCGGAAGCTGCTCCATGCATCCACAACCCTCTTTTGTGAAAATACCTTAAATTACCTCTGAGCCGCACCCCCCATCTTCAAATTGTGCCTCTTGTTCTTGCACACTTTTTTTGAAAGATGCTACCCTCTTGGACTTTGTTGATTCCCTTGAGGTACTTGAAAGTTTCTATCATGTCCCACCTCTCCTCCTTTCCTCGAGGCTATACATATTACGCCCTAAGTCTCTCTTCATATGTCTTCCGGTGCAGACCCTGCACCATTTTGGTTGCCCTCCTCTGGACAGCTTCCATCCTGTCTATGTCTTTGCGGAGATTGGGTCTCCAGAACTGCACACAGTACTCCAAGATGGGGTCTCACCAGCTGTCTGTACAGAGGGATAATAACTTCCTGTTTTCTACTGGTGATGCCTCTCCCTATGCATCCCAGTATCCCCCCAGCCCTCCTTGCTGCCCTCTCACATTGCTTGCCCACCTTTAGGTCATCTGATATAACTACCCCCAGGTCCCTTTCCATTTTTGTTGTTGTTAGTATCTCACCCCCCATTGTGTACTCTTCCCCTGGGTTTTTGTTTCCCAGGTGCATTACCTTGCACTTCTTAGCATTGACTCTAAGCTGCCATACATTTGACCATTCCTCTAACCTTGCCAAGTCCCTTCTCATCCTTTCCACCCCACCTTGTGCATCAACTCTGTTGCAGATCTTAGTGTCATCTGCAAAGAGACATACTTTCCTTCCAGTCCTTCTGCAATGTAAACTTATAAAGACATTAAAGGGGACGGTCCTAATACTGAACCTACGGTACCCACTAGTAACCCTCCTTTCTTCTGAGTGGACTCCATTTACTATTACTCTCTGTGTCCTATTCTCCAGCCAATTCTTTACCCAGGCTGTCATCTTGGGACCCACTCCCAGGCTGGCTAACTTGTATATTAATCTTTTGTGTGGGACTGTGTCAAATGCCTTGCTAAAGTCTAGGTAGGCCATGTCCACAGCCCCTCCCTGATCTACTGCTTTGGTCACCCAGTCAAAGAAATCTATCAGATTTGTCTGGCATGACCTTCCTCTGTGAATCCATGCTGCCTAGGGTCCTGTGCCCCTGTGGCCTCTAGATACTCGACAATTCTTTCCTTCAGAAGTGATTCCATCATTTTCCCTATCACTGAGGTTAAACTAACAGGTCTGTAGTTTCCTGCTTCTGCCTTGCTCCCACTTTTGTGAAGGGGAATCACATCTGCCCTCCTCTAGTCCTCGGGTACCACCCCATCCTCCCATGATTTGTTAAAAGGTTAGTCAGTGGTGTCACTAGTTCTACCCTTAGCTCTTTTAGAATTCTGGGATGAATCCATCAGGCCCCATTGCTTTGTCCACTTTCAGTTTTAAGAGTTCTTCGGAACCCTTTCTTCTGTAAATGGGCTGGTATCAACTTCTGTATCCAGAGTGTTACTACTGTTTGTTTTATGTATCTCCCCTCTTCATTTGTAAATACTGAGCAAAATATTTGTTTAGTATCTCTGCCTTTTCACAGTCTCCCTCTGCCCACCCTCCTCCCTTTATTAAGCCTCACTATCCTTTCCTTGGTCTTCCTTTGCTCCTGATGTACCTATAAAAGGTTTTATCCTCCTTCTTAACTGAGTTGGCTATCTTTTCCTCGGTCTGGGCCTTGCTGTTCTGACTGCCTTCCCAGCCTCCTTTTGCTTTAACTGATACATTTCTCTGTCCTGTTCCTTCTGTGATTCCTTGTACTTCATGAATGCTTTTTTTTCTCTTGAACATTCACTGCCACTTCCTTTGAGAACCATAGTGGTTTCTTACATCGTCTTGTTTTGTTTATTTGCTTCACACAAAGGCTCGTTACCTCTGTGATGGCATTTTTTATTATTCCCCATTGTTCTTCCACCCCTCCTTCCTGCCCATTTGCTAGTGCATTCCTTAGGCACTCACCCATTTTGGCAAAGTCAACATATAATGTTCTTTAGTTAAATATCTTCCCCACCAATTCATCTTTGCTCATGGATTATGAACTGGCTTATCAACATAAGTGTGGGAAAATACTTTCTTGGGTTTGAAAACTGAAAATGGATCTAGTATTCCTCCAAGAGTCGCATCTTACCCCACCCAAACACACCAAACTACAGAAGCTAGTCTTCATCAGGGAATACTGCTCTTCCTACAAAGGTAATCATAAACTGGGTGTAGGGTTACTATATCCTAGGTACACCCAGTTTGAGGAACAATTGTCCTACATGCAGTTATAATTGCCACCCAGCACCCAAGGCCCATGCATTGTCGCCATATCCACCGCTAACCACTGAAACAATCTGGGATCCTCCACAGTTGGGGGGTAAACCGACCCATTGAAAGTGTTCCCACACCTGCCAATTCTGCCCTCACTAAAACATACCGACCTGAGTTGTCCTTCACCTGGTCAAGCATTTTAACCATGCAGGAACCAGATCGAAGCCCCCCTAGCCTTTGGCATAAAGCATGAAGACACCCAAGTTCCCCAAGGAATTCGCTGGTTTTCTGGGCCTTTGCTACTGACATACAGTATGTGTCTCCTGTAATAAAACTACATGTAGCATGGATCTCCTAACCTTAGCATGCATGCATTTTCTTTTGACCACAGATTTTAAGCTATTGATATTCCAAGCAGCAACTCTTACTGTTTTATCCATTTTCAAATTGCAGTGAAGCATTTAAGTACGTCGGGTAGGTTCAGACATTTTCCCTCATACATACTCCAGATAAGTTAAACTACTAAATTATAAAGTATATCACAACCTGACAGATTAGTTTTACCCTGTTTTCTCCCTCCCCAGCCCCTGGCTCCCCCCACCATGACCAAATAACAGTTTGCAAACTTTCCCAATGTTGGGCAATGAGCATTCAACCATATATATTCCCCAAAACCCAGCCTCCCCCCCCCATCTTTCTTCCCATGGCCACAGGAAACAGCCAACAAACATGTGGCAACTCAGTAAGACGTACATTCCCCTCATACCCAACTACAACTAGATATAACACCCAAAGCAAAGATGCCCTCCCCCTACAACCAGGAAAGATATAACCTGGCAAAGTTTCCCCTGCAAACATATGGCACTTAACAGACAGATGAGCAGTGTAAAACTCATTATCCTAGTTCTGTAACAGAGAAAAACATCAGGTATGGACACACTATTATGACATCAAAAGGCATCTGCGCCTTGCAAACAGATATGACTTAAAGCAACAATAGGGAGGATTTAAATGTTCTCCCTCCGTCTTTGCTTAAACAGATATGTAACCGGATAGTGTGTCTGGGGCATTATCGCAGTTGCATAGCGACAGGTCCCTTGCAGTATGACAGCCTTCTAACTGGGAATTGACAGATTTGAACTGCTTCCCAACAGTAAAGTGTACAGAGTGCAACCATCTGGTCACAAAGTGGGAAGTCTCAACTTCCACCGTGTAACACCATGAATTGCATGAGGGCGGAAGATAAAGGAAGATAAACTGCAGTTCATAATTCTATTAACAACCATCCTGATGATAAAGATTCTGAGCCTAACTAGAGCTGAATGGAGTCAACAGAGCACATAATTAGACCATTCAGGACCTCACAGAGAACCGGAAGTGTGTATCATTTATCGACAAGGGGCGCCGTGTGGAGTCCAAATGTTGTAAATGTTCCTGCCAACCTCGCTGATACCCATGTCCCTAGACATGGTTTGGGCTGCTCTGTGCTCAGACCCAGTCTCCCAAAACTTAACAATAAATAAATTCAAATTTAAGTGCCCTCCAAAAAGAGAGCCAGTCCCCACAACAGGTGGGTCAAAAAGTGTACTAATGCATGGTCCAGGCAGACCCTGGTGATGTGCTCCAGTGAACCCCACTGCCAGCCAATCAAACCACAGCCCTTTTGTGACTTGAAGCCAAGGAGTGCTGTAAACCCACCACTACTGAATCCTGCCTATGCCTGGCCGTTAAGGCTGTTACATGGCTGTCATCTGACAGGCTCCCACTCAATGCAGGTGCCGGCCAGCAAATAACAGAGTGGTTTCCAAGAACACAGAAAGATTTAAACAATTAAAAAAAGGGAGAACTTATCTGCTGGTCAAGGCCAAAGACCTGGAAGCTGGGCATCCCTTGAACACTCTAGATTCCTCCTCAACCCAATTCTCCACTTCTTTGTGGCAGAAAAATTGTCTGAAAGGCTTGCCCACTAAATCAACCCGGAGCTTGGCAGGATACATAAATAGAAAAGGCCAGCCTAGAGAGTGCAGCTTTGATTTAACTGGGATGAACTTCTGCCATCTGAACTGCAACTCCTGACTGTAGTCCTGGAAGATGTTCACTCTGCCATTGCCAAAAGCTATAGGCCCTCGTGCCTTGGCTGCTTTTAACATTGCCTCCTTCTCCACATTTCAGAGGTATTTCATGAGACAGTGCCTCTGGTGGTCACCAGGTTTCAGCAGTGGGCCCACCCTGTAGGCCCACTCAATTTCAAATAGCCGGGCCTCCGAAGTAGGTTGAGGTGCTCCACGAGCTACTTATGCAGCCTCTTCTCTGGATTCCGGCCCTTGGTCCCTTCAGGCAGCCCAACAATCCTAATGTGGGAGCGGTTTTCCTAATTGTCTACTCTTAGAGCTAGTTCTGCAAACCGCTCTTTCATACTGTTATGCTCTGAGGAGACAGAGTTCAGGGAGTCCTCCAGGTCACTGACCCACTGTTTAAGCTCTGAGATTCGGGTCATGTGAGAAGCAGAAATCTTGGATAGCCCTGTCACAACACTTTGAAGGTGAGCAATTTAGGGCTGTGGTGTTGGTGAACCCTGCCCGCATTTCAGTTTGCATAGTAGCCAAGGTAGCAGGGGCCTCAGTTAGTAAGAGCTCTAGCTCTGACATGTTGTATTGTGACTTCCCGGCCTTGTGGGTCAGCAGTCTAGTGTAGTGCAGGTCTCCAGGCCTCAGTGGCTTTCTCTTGGTGGTGCTACTGGATAGAATTTTAGCTTGGACTGCTTATTTGTATACTTTCCCTAGCTATCAACCTTTTACTATGCTTCTGTAGTAAAACATTTCTCCCTTTTCATCCACTAATCTGCATGCAAGGCGATTACAAAGATGTGTCCTGAGGAGCTCAGCTACATTACAACTGCCATGCTGTAGAGCTAGTAAATGCATTCTTGAGAAGCCAACTCATACAGTACTCTTTACTGCTGAATAGATGCAGGCAAGAGCGCAGGTAGATCTTCAAGGATACCCTGTACTTTCTTCAGCAAGCGAACCAGCATGGGGACCATTTTATTTATTTATAGCAATTGTTTCACCAGAAAAGGCACACTGAGCAACTAGATGCTCGTCTCCCAGTGCGACCTGGGGGGACATGGATATGATAACATGAAGGTTATCAAGTGAACAGTTAACAAAAGCAAGCATCGCACATTGAATGCTTAGGATATTATAGTATCAAATAACGATTTTTGTGACAAGAAGCAGCAGACAAGGTGAATTAGCACAGTAGTAGCAGCTGGAAGTAACAGAGGATGTATATCACAGTTATACACAGTACACAGGGCAAAATAGGCCCAGAACATAAGTGCAAGGTTGGGGTTATATGCCAGCTTCTGTAGCAAGGCTGAGGCCACTGGTCAGGGACTGGGGAAGGGATAGTTGGGCATGGCAGGTTCAGGGACAGGAGCAATTTGTAGTAAGGAAGTTTGCTAAGGTGGTAGACAGAGAGTAGGAAGAGGAAGAGTGCAGAATTTGTGGTGGGAGGGCATTTCAAAGCTTGGGTAGCTGGTGTGAGAAGGTAGCTTGACCAGCAGAAAGTTTGCAGGAGTCACTGGATATAAGATGATGGGGGGGAGTGGGACATATGTGAACATGGTGGCAAGGTAGGAGGGGATGGACCCAAGCCATTGGTTGGAGACAAATTTAGCACAGTGAGAGAAGCGGTGGCTTTTGAGGGATGGTAGTGCCAAGGCTCGGTAGAGGTCGCAGTGGTGGGTGAGGGGAGAGGCATTGAGAACAAAGCGGCAGAAGGCATTATAAAGTGTGTCCAGTTTAGATAGGGTGTACGTAGGGACTGCACTGTATACAATATTGCAGTAGTTGATGGAGGGAGTATCATCTTCAGGACCAGTTCTCGTCGGACTCGGGGAAGGAGGCTCCTGCGGTTCCTATATAGTGCACTGAGCATGGGGCGTAGTTTTTTTGAGATAGCATCGATGTGGTCAGAAAAGGTGAGATGGCTGTCAAGCCAGACCCCCAAGTAAAGGAATGAGGAGACATCTTCAAGTTTTTGACCATCCAGGGTGGTAAAATAGGGAAGGGAGGGGAGTCTGTCAAGGCATTGTCATGTGCCGAAGGTCATAGTGATAGTTTTTTTACATTTAGGGAAAGCTGGCATGAGTAAAACCATTGCTATACCTTTTTGAAGTCAGCTTGGAGGTTTGATTGTACCACATCAGGGGTGGACCCCAAGTAGTAGAGTACAGTATCGTCTGCATACATGTGGATTGAGGAAGTAGAGCAGATGAGTGGCAGGTCATTTAGGAATATAGAGAACAGAATGACACCAAGAACCGACCCCTGTGGGACACCGGTAGTTAAGGAAAGGGGGGTGGAGATCACATTTGAGACTCTAATGGACTGAGTTCTATCAGACAGGTATGATCTGAACCAGTTTGTGGCTGCGACAGAGAGGCCTGATTCAATGAGACTCGAGAGCAGTATGGGGTGGGAGACGGTGTCGAAGGCTTTTGCATGGTCAACAAAAATGGCTGAGGTGATCAGTCCACTGTCCATGCCTGTCAGGATAGTGTCTGTAAGCCTTATCAGAGAGAAGGTGGTGGAGTTTCCCTTCCTGAAGCCAGACTGGAATGGCGTGAAGAATTTGGAGTCAGAGAAGAAGGAGGTAAGTTGGGCAAGCACAAGGTGCTGTTGTAGTTTTACTAGGACCTGGGGGGAGGGAGATAGGGTGGTAGTTAGAGGGGGAGGTAGGGGCACCTCCTTTTGGCAGAGGGATGACAATGGCGTGCTTCCATGCATGGGGGACAGCAGCGGCAGCAAAGGATTGGTTTAGGAGTTTAGCAAGAGGAGTTGCTATAGCAGAGGCAGAGAGGTATAGAAGTTTGGGGTCTAATCCATCCGAGGATTTCCCCTTTGAAAGGTTGAGAGAAAGTAATGCATCTAGGGCCTCAGCTGCAGAGATGTCTTTAAATGAAAAGGAGCGAGTCATAGTCTGGGTCTTTATGTCTGTAGGCGATGTGAGAGGTGTAGTGTGGGGCAGAGAAGAGAGGAGGGTGGCAGCACAAGTGAAAAAGTACACATTGAACTCAGTGGTGACTGCTGTGGGCTCTGATAGGAGAGAGTTATTGATCTTTAGCATTGGAGTGGGATTGGCAGCTGGTGGGGTGAAAATGGAGTGAATGACCTTCCTGAAATTTGAGGGTTTAGTTAGGTTTGACTGGAAGGAGCTGTGGAAGTACTCTGCTTTTGCAAGATGAGTGGCTCTGGTGCACTTGTTACAGGGCATGTGGTATGTGGAGAGGTGTTGTGGGAGTCGTGAGGATTTATGCATTTTCCAGGCTTTGTCCCGTGTGATTTGACATGCAATCAGTTCTTAGGTGATCCAAGGTAGGTGGTTTCCTTGTACTCTTGTATGACACAGTGGGGTGTGTGTGTTCCAGACACTGAGGAATGTGTTTTTATACTGTAGGAAGGAATCAACAATGGAGATCGTAAGAGGGGTAGGGGTCCAGTTTGCTAGTGTAAGGTCATCTAATAGAGGGGCTAGATTGAGGGATTTATAGGAGCACTGGACTACAAATTTAATGGGGAATTTTGGATGGTGGATTTTACACACTAAGAAGGTTATATGGTAGTTGCTGAGGGAGTCAGGAAGAATATTGGCTTGTTTGACCCGGTTGGGGGGGGGGGGGTGGTAAGGACCCAGTCGATAAGCGAGTGGTTACCAGATTTTAGGTTAAGCCAGGTAGGCTCAGTAATGGTTTGTGAGAGGTTTAGGGTGGAAATTTCAGTCCTGGTTTTATTGAGGGCAGGAGCTAACCAATTGTGGTTAAGATTGCCCATAATGTACAGTTCGCCTGTCGTGGTTAGGCAGGAGATTTGCTTGAGGAGGTCGGTGACAGCAGAAGCTGGCGTACCAGGTCGGCAGTATATCCCAGCAATGTAGATTGGTAACGAGAAGGAAAAGACAAGCTGAATTAGTATTACTTCAAGGACTTTTGGTTTGGACTTGGTCAGGACCACTGAATAGTGCAAGTCCGAGTTTACATAGATGGCTATTCCACCGCCTTTAGAGGCTCTGTCCTGGTGGGCCATAGCATAATCAGGGATAGTGACAGAGGAGTCATTGATGTTTTTGTTGAGCGAGGTTTCGGACAGGGTGAGGATATCTGGAGTATAGTGGGAGGCAAGAACCTGAAGGGAGTCAAGCTTGTGGCAAGGCTTCTTATATTTAGGTGCAGGAGGCACAGGCCATGTGGGAGAAGGTCCCCAGAGTGAGGTGAAGAAGAGGCCAATGTTGGAGAGGGGCATGGGGGGTAGTTTTGGGGCTGGGGTTAGGGTGGATGTCACCTGCTGCAAGAAGCAGGAGAGTGAGAGTTAAGCAGTGAGCAAATAGCTGTATATGACTGACTGCGAGTGGTCGTCTCTTAGATTGATGGCGTGTATGAGCTGGGCATAGGGGAATAAGTTGAAAAATGACCCAGGGCAGCGATGGGTTGAAAAGAAATGGGCTGGGACGTGTGGCACAGTGTGTCCATGCTTGGGTGAAAGGGGAGGTGGACACTGGGCTGGAGGGGTGGCAAAGCTCAACGAGGTTTGGCAGAATTTGGGAGGGGGGCATGGGAGAAGTGGGTGGCATGTTGGAAAGGAAGGGAGGGAGGGGGAAGAAAATAGGGATGAGCAGGGTCAGGTGGCCTGGTAGAAGGATCATGGCATGGATCCGGTGCTAGGAGGACCCTACTGCTGTGGTTACTTAGCGGGGAAGGTAGATGCTGTAGTTACTTAGTGGAGAAGGTGGAGGGCTGGGATGTGGGGGCAGGGAAATGATAGGGACCTGTAAGGACTAGGAACCAATGAGGGAGTAGAGGGAATGAGGGTTTTAGGTAGCCAATGACGGAACGAGCAGTGCTACTAGGCTTATTAGCCAATGAGGGAGCGAGTGCTGCTAGGCTTACTAACCAATGATGGAGCGAGATGGAATGTGGACGGGCAATAGGTGTATTTAATCAGTGGAGGGGGGTGGGAGGGCTGAAAATCCTTCTATGAGACACTTTAATTTTGCTTAGTTGCAGCTAAATCTAGTTGTAAAAAGTGCCAGGCAGCAAAAGCAGTGGAAAAAGTCCTGGCCAATTGGAGGAGGTTTGCTGGAATTGTCCGTGTTCTGATTGGCTGCGCTGTTGCCGTACCTTCAAGGAGCTGCAGGCAGGCATCCTGGTCTTGGCCGGTGGCTGGCTGTATGCCATCTGACCATGTGGGAGATGAAGCAGGCCCTGTTCAAGGGCAGGCAACTGGAGAGAAGAAAAATAGCAGGGGTTAAATAGCGAAAAGGCAGGACAGGTTTAGACTGAGCAATTTAGCAAGACAAAGGAGAGTGAGACTTTTCGGCCCCAAGGCAGAGTGCTTGGATAGGGGGTGGGGGTGCAGGAGCAAGGAAACAGAACAGCTGTAAGCACTTTAAAACAGTAATAGAAATTACAATCCCGCTAAAACAGTTGAAATCCTTCTATGAGACACTTGAAGTTTGCTTAGTTGCAGCTAAATCTATTTGTAAAAAGTGCCAGGCGGAAAAAGCAGGGAAAAAAGTCCTGGCCAATCAGAGCAGGTTTACTGGAAGCGCCCATGTTACAATTGGCTGCGCTGTTGCCGTACATTCCAAGGAGCTGCAGGTGGGCAACCTGGCCTCGGTTGGCAGCTGGCTGGGTGCCGTCCGACCGTGGGGGACCTGAAGCAGCCCTATTCAAGGGCAGGCAGCTGGAGAGAAGTAAAATAGCAGGGGTTAAATAGCGTAGAGGCAGGACAGGTTTAGATTGAGCAATTTAGCAAGACATAGGAGAGTGAGACTTTTCAGTGCCAAGGCAGAGTGCTTGGATGGGGGGGGGGGGCAGGAGCCAGAAAACAGAAGAGCTGTGAGCACTTTAAAACAGTAGTAGAAATTGCAATCCAGCTAATCCAGTTGAAATCCTTCTATGAGACACTTGAATTTTGCTTAGTTGCAGCTAAATCAATTTGTAAAAAGAGCCAGGCAGCAAAAGCAGGGGAAAAAGTCCTGGCCAATCGGAGCAGGTGTGCTGAAAGCGCCCTTGTTCTGATTGGCTGCGCTGTTGCTGTACCTTCCACAGAGCTGCAGGCAGGTGTCTTAGTCTCGGTCAGCAGCTTGCTGGGTGCCGTCTGACCGTGGGGGAGCTGAAGCAGCCCTGTTCAAGGGCAAGCAGCTTCCAAGGACCTGCAGGTGGGCATCCTGGTCTCGGTCGGTGGCTGGCTGAGTGCCATTCGTCCATGGGGGAGCTGAAGCAGCCCTGTTCAAGGGTTCATTTGGTCACATTGCAATGTATTTAAGGCTGACCTGGATAAACTAATCCTTAAACAGACTGACATAGTGCTTACTCTATGTCAGTGCAATTATGAAGCAGGAGTTAGATCCATCCAGTTGCTAGCCTGTCAGCTCTAGAAGCAGTAGAAAGTGACCACTATCATGGAGCTATTGCACCCTAGTAGTGGTGCACGCCTCATTCAGTACCAAGAGATTGCAAAAGCATTCCAAAAGTTATTATGAATCCCTCTACACTCCGGAGTCTGCCCCATGATAGGAACTTATTGACTTCTTCCAGCAGCACCTTGAGCTACTGTACACCTGCTTTTACAGAATGCAGGTCCTCATTTACTAAATCCCATCACATAAAATGATCTTGATTTTGTGCTCTGCACCTCTAAAACTATGAAGGTTCCAGGGATGAATGGATATGGTGCAGAGTTCCATAAATTTACCAAAGAATTTACCACAGCTCCCCTGCTAGCTGCACATACAGTAATGAGCTGTTACAGGGAGGTGATCCCCCACCATCCTGGTCTTCTGCAGCAATATCAGTAATCCCCAAACCTGACAGAAGCCCACTTCAATGTCATTCCTACCCCCCCCCCATCAGTGCT
Source organism: Neoceratodus forsteri (assembly GCA_016271365.2). NCBI lineage: Eukaryota > Metazoa > Chordata > Ceratodontiformes > Ceratodontidae > Neoceratodus > Neoceratodus forsteri. Next base: position 413,157,796 of record CM057455.1, on the reverse strand, counting down.
CAACATTGACTATAATCTGTTTATGTCCATCTTGCCTAAGCGATGGGACAAACTTCTCTCTGCCCTCATACACAGAGATCAAACAGGTTTTGTTCCCTATCACACCACAACCACTAACATCTCCCACAGCCTGCATGTTTTCTATCAAATGCAGCAATCACAAACCCCATTCCCGCTGCTCAGCCTAGATGCCAAAATGGCCTTTGACCAAGTCTCCTGGCAGTTGTTATACTCTGAATTAGGTTGCTAGGATTTCCAGCCCCATTCATACAGCTCCTGCAAAGGCAATATCACTCTCCCAAGCCCTGTGTGAAAGTCAGCGGATATCATTCCTCGGACTATCCTTTTTAAAGATGGATGCACCAAAATGTTCCTATGTCCCCTTTTCTTTTTGCATTATACACTGAACTTTTAACACAGGCTATATGTGCTACCCCCACTTTCTAAGGTATATTGGTGAAGGGGGAGGAACACGACATTGCTCTTTATTCGGATGACATGCTGTTATACTTCAGTAGTCCCAACGGAGTACTACCAAAGGTTTTTGACCTACTGCAGCATTTTAGAGAGGTGTGCCTGGCTACTGACTGACTACTTCTGAAACAGAGACTCTGGCCTAGATATTCAAAAGGGCTGCACCATGCACAATAGGGTTGTGCCTGCGCAAGTCCGAAATTGTGCCATTCTGCAGCATTCAGCAGGAGGCAGTTGCGCCACTGAAAACATGCTGAGCAACAGCGCAGTGCAAATGAATGCATGCTGAACTGGAGGGGGAGGAACCATCCATAAACTGCACAGCCCGATATTTAGCCAGGCTCTGCAGAGTTGTGCGGGTGCAACCCCCAACCTGCGCCTGCACAACTTTGAGCCAAAAAAAAAGAATCAAGTCGAGGGCTACCCACAGGTGAGCTGCCGCATTGCAGGGCGCAACACAGCAGCTGCCACCTGTGGCTGGCCCTCAACCTACTCTCTGTGCCCCCCCGAAGCCCGATTGCAGGTAAAAGTGTAAAACACCCCCCCAACCAGCCTGATCGCGGGCATAAGCTTAATCACCCCCAACCAGCCCGATCACAGGCAGCAGGTTTTAACCCCGAGCGTGTCCCTGGTGGTCAGTGGCCCAATAAGCCCGATCCCAGGCTGCATAATGGCGAACCCCCACAGACCACATCCCTGGTGATCTAGTGTCCCCCCACCCACCCACCCACAAAGTCCCCACCCCACTCCCCCGCAGACAGCGTGCAGCAACATCCACCTGCTTGCCGCCCGCCGCCCGCCGACTGACTGCCCGGTAGGCGGCCGCACCCATTGGTGCAGAGCAGAGCCAATGGGCTTGCAGCCCATACCGCTACAAGGCAGTCCAGATATGTGAATGAAGTCATTCATTCACATATCTGAACTGTCTTTTCTTCAGATATGGGATGCACGCCCATATGGCTCTTGCTCTACACCAATAGAGCATGCAACCCTACCAGGCAGTCAATCGGCCGCGGCAGGGCAGCGAGGCGGGTGGATGCTGCCACCAGCCATCTGCGGGGGCGAGTGGTGAGCTCATGGGTGGGTGGGTGGGGACACTAGATCACCAGAGATATGGTCTTGGGGGTGGGGGTTCGCTACATTATGCAGCCCACGATCGGGCTTATCAGTCCACTGGACCAGCAGGGATACATTTGGGAGGGGGTTTAAACTGTTCAGCCAGCGATCGGGCTTAGCTGTCCACTGGACCACAAGGATACATTGAAGGGGTTTACAACTCTGCAGCCCACGATCAGGCTTATCGGTCCACTGGATCACCAAGTATATGTTGGGGGTTTAAAACTGTTCAGCCTGCAATCGGGCTTAGTGGTCCACTGGATCACCAGAAATATGTTGGGGAGGCACTTTTCTGCCCATGATTGGGCTGGTGAGGGGGGTGATGTAAGCTTATGCCCGCGATTGGGTCAGTCGGGGGAAGGGGGCTTTCTTACACATTTGCCCATGATCGGGCTACAGGGGGCGTCGGTTCCCGATGGCTGCTGCCTGGCAGGGCGCCAGGCGCAAGTCCTTGGGGATCGGTGCACCTGCATGCTAAAGGCATGCAAATGGGGCCATAAACAGATGCAAATGGTCCCCCCTGCGCCTTGCATGAATTATGGCCCCATTAGCATGTCACCTTTTGAATATCAGAAATTTGCGCATGGCACAATCGTACTTGCGCCATCACAAGTTGAATGCTCCACTCTGATCACTTGCGGTGGCACAAGTTCCACTGCACCATGCACAGTGGCTGGGGGGTGATATTCAAAGGAGTTGCTCAATAGCGCAACTCCTTTGAATATCGCTCCGGCCACATCCCTGTGCAACTATTTTGTGCAGCACAAGGGCTTGCATCACAAAATAGCGCAGTTTGAATATCCGGTCCCCTGTGTTTTACTTTTATCCCCTCCTCTGTCATACATGAAGCTACCAATTTGAATGGGACCTACATAAACTAAAACATCTAGGTTCCACAGCCACACTTCAGCATTCTGGGGCAAAATTTCTCCATTGCCACAGGCAATGATGACCAGCAGTCTCCAAAGATGGGGGATGTTGCCACCCTCCCTATCCAGACAGGTAAAGGTGGTTTGCATGGTCACATTCCCCAAAGTCCTATACCTCTTTCAAAATGTTCCTCTGTTTCTCCCAGCAAGCTGTTGGACAGCATGAAGTAATGAAATCTTGAGATGTATTTGGGCAGGTCACAGATCATGCATCAAACTAATGAAACATTTCTTATTCAAAGCGAGTGATGGGCTGGCCCTTCACATACTTCAAGAGTACTATTGGGCTGCACACATGCACTTTCTTCTCTCTTGAAACCTGGGAGGAAGTTACACTGCTGGCTTGAATGGAGATAGTTCTATTACTAAAACATCTGTAATGTGCTATGTAGTGCAGGTTGCCATAGCACAGTTCTTGGGATTAACCTCTCCTGAGAAGGCCAGCCTGGGTTCCCTAAGGAGTTGCTACACTGGCCTAACATGGTGCAATACCTCCACCTGGGGCAGTGAAATGGGATACCTGACTCCGGAAACACAAGGCTATATCCAGCCCACCATAGAAACAGTGCATAAACTGACAACACAGTCCCTCCCCCAAAGCAAGCAACACAGTAAGCAATTTCCAAATGGTAAAATGCAAGTTAAAACAATTAATTTATTTCAAAGGCAGGGTATGGAAAGAACAAGGGACAGCAAGGGTAAAGTGGAGCAATGGGGTAGCAGTATCTCCATAGTCTAACTCTATGCAATATAAGACAATAACCAGTTCAGCTCAATACTTTGCCATCCCTGGCAGTTCTCAAACCCCAATGCAAGTGATCAGCCATGCCACATTTTGTCTGAAACCTGTGCCTGAAAGCAGAATACCCTACCAGTTAAGTTTAACTATGTATATTCTTAATTTTCATCTTTGACTACTTACAGTATCTAGTGAAAATCATGGTCCTCCCTCAGCCTTTTGGAATTTAACACATAAAGAAAGGTACTGTCTAATAAGTGAGAAATCTGCAGAAAAAAAAGTGCTGTCCACTGATCACATCCCTGTTTCTTATTGAATAAGGCATGGATTGTTGTGACTAAGGCTATATCGACAGCACTGTCTTTAAATGATTAAAAGGCAGAGGGTGGGCAAATTCCCCAGCAACTGTCTGCATAAATATAACATTAAACCCTGGGGAGAGGGAGGTGGTGCAAAGGATACTTCTGAGTCCTTTCTTTACCACAGTCCAGTTCTGCTAACACTGATGCAGCGAGTTGGTGCTGTTACAGCTTTGCAGCTGGGTAAGGAGGCTGCATCAGGCAGGGTTGAAAGTAGTATTATGGACAAGGTACAGTGCTGTGCTTGTGGCTTCAATGTTTTCAGTTCTGCTTTCATTTTTTTCAGCTGGTAATATACTTTATTTATTTATTGTGCTCTAAGAAAACACCATTGAGAACAAGCTCATTCCATAGGTTTCATGTCAGAGTTAGGACAACACAGTACAAACATAATACAAGTACGGTTATACAGGTAATATTGTAAATTCAGTAACAAAAGCATAAATAAGACAATTTATGAACAAACAGTAGTTAGGCAGACAAACAGGTTGAGTGTCCAGGAAAATTACCTACACTCGGGTCAGTTAGGACTAGAGAAGTCAGTTCAGGGAGGGAAGGGGCAACAGGAGATAGAGTACAGGGTGAAAGGTTGTTGAGGAGATAGAGAGGTAGCCCAGGTAGAGCCTTGAGGTATGGCATGTGCCAGGAATTAGAGGGATTATTGGTCTGAAATGGGTATGATGTGGGGAGCTTGAGTTAAACAGAGTAGTGCTGGCTTATGAAGTAGTTCTGAAAACAGGGAGGGCAGTAAGAAAGGGGAGGGGAGGGGAGGGGAGGGGGAGGCTGGTGGTGTGGGGCTTATGGAAGGAAGTAAAGGGGAGGATGAGGCAGTTGCGAAGACGGTGAGGGCAGATGGTAGGGAGAGGGAATGGTTGTTGGGTGGGGATTACAGTAGGAGGTATAGCGCGGAAGAAAGCTGGGTGAATAAGCCAAAAGAGAGAGTCAGGAACTGAAAGGATGTCTGGTATGTGAAATCCATGGGACACATAGCGCATGGTCCAGATTGTGAAAATCATGGGGTACCTAGTTCATGGTCCAGCATGAGTGAGGCCATAGACAGGTAAGAGGATCTGCACAGTCTAATGAAAGCAGTCGGAGTTGGCTTTAGCAACATTATAGCTCCTGAGCTCCCATTTAAAAGAGCTTATCTTGGGTTCTGTGATCAAGGCTGGTAGAAGATCAATGATCCATTTAGGGGCCTGGTGGGTGAAGGCTTTTTGACCCAGGGATGTGTGACACTGGGGAATCTTAAGAATCATATTGTTCAAGCTTCTGGTCAGGCAGTTCTGTTCATAGGGAGAGAGGAGCTTCTGCACCCCAAGAGGCATGAGGCCCTGATTAACCTTCTTTGCTGAGAGGCAGGTTTGGTATTTGAGCCTACCTGAGAGCTGGTGCTAATTAACCTGTGCATTCCGATCACATGTATGTGTCAGCTGTGCAGTCCCAGTTAGGAGGTGGCAGGCTTTATTTAATGCAACTGTGATACGGCAGAGGGCTGAGTCTGTTGCTGAACTATAGACTACTAACCTGTAATCAACAAGTGAGACTATAGAGCTAACTATAGCTATGCTTGAGAGCTTTGGGAGTAAGACTCTGCATGTGCCTATAAAGCAAGTCAATGTGAGTGTTGACAGCCTTGCCAGTAGCATCAATGTGATTGGCATACTGCTAGGTGCTGTCCAGTGTGACACCCAAGTATTTGAAGTTATTAACTAGTTCTAGCAGGGCCCCAAACTCATTTACTATGCTGAGAGGAAAGATGTCATGTCTGTTTTGAGGACCATAAAGCACAATAATCTTGGTTTTCTTGTAATTCATTACAGGTTTGCGGTCTTTGAACCATTTCTCAACTAATGAAAAACTATCCTGGAGCTTACACTCAAGCCACCGAGAGACCTATCACTTGCAAATAGGACTGCATCATCTATGTAGAACAGAGTTTGGCAGCAACTAGTGGAAGGAAGATGGTTTAGGAATATGCCAAACAGTAGGGGCCCCAGTGTTGACCCCTGGGACACTTCGGAGAGGACAGGTCTGCTATCAGACAGCATGCTGTAGATCTTCACCTGTTGAGAGTGGTTGGTGAGGTAGCTTTGGAAGCAATTAACTACATCCTGGGAGAGGCCAATGGATGCCAGCTCTTCAAGCAGCAGGGCATGATTTAAAGTGTAGAATTCTTTTGATGAATCAATGAATGTCACACCAGTGAGTGCTCCGTTGTCAAGAGAGTTTTGGATGTACCCAGTGAACTCTAGTAGGGCAGTTGTAGTACAGTGCCCTTTGTGAAACCCCTGCTGCTGTGAATACTGTAAATTATACTTTTCAGGTATTCAATTAGCTGATCTGCAACTATTTTTTCAAGAGACTTAGGCAGTGGTGGGAGAATTGAGATGGGTCTGTAATTTTCCCATAGTGCTCGGTCCCCACACTTGAAAATAGGTTTCACTAGGGCATCTTTCCAAAGTTGTGGGAATCGGGACAGTCTAAGCAAAACACTGGTAATGTGCATTAGAGGTCCAAGAATGCAGTCCAGGGTGAGTGCAACGAACTTAAGGTCGAGAAAGTCTCAGCTGAAACATTACTTGCCTGGGATGCTTAGGAAGTATTTCCTAGCTTTGCTTGTGGTGATGGCTCTAAAGTGGAACGGAGGGTGAGAGGGTGGCTGGTTATCAGATCTGGTAGTCTGATGGGTGGTTAAAGGGAGGAAGAAGTCAGGAGGGAGTACACTGCTAAGGTCAAAGAAGGCATTATTGAACAAATTTACTGTAATACTGTAATCAGTGGTGGGTACACCATCCATGTGAAGCTTTGACGGTGCTGGCTTCTGTTCTTTCCCAGTGACCTCACTGAGATTAGCCCAGAAATACATCAACATATACTGCTGATGAACTGGTAATAGAAATGAAGGGGTGTCATTGAGAGGGTTGCAGAACTTGCAGTACGCTGTTTAGTGGACATCCATATCAGGCACTAGGCTTGGGCCGTAGGTAAGGTTTTTTTTTGGGGGGGGGGATTATTATATAAAGAATGTAATGTAATGTGGAAATGGATTACATGGACTGAGGTTTCCAATTGCAGATAAGTGTGGCAGAGTGAAGGGGATATGCAAACAAGCAGGAGTGGGAGAGGATGTTGCAGCAGGTGTGCTGTGTTAGTTCTGCTTTATAAAACAAAATGCACGTCATTGCATTGTTTATGACAAAAATACAGAATGACAATGAACTTATTCTTCAGCAGGAACTAATGGCTTTGATAGTTTATCTTACAGAATTTGTTTGGCTTTATTATTTTATCAACAGCAGGCTCCAACAGTACTATCTTTTGCAGGCCTAGGAAGACATCACAGCTTGCTGTGCAGTGCCGCTCTCTCCCCTGCTAGGGTCCACATTTCCCAATAGTCACACACACATTTGTAAAAAAGTAGATACATTTATTGGGACTCATGTACACCCCTGTTGCATTGTACCTTGGGGGAAGTGGAGGATAAATACTTGAATACAGTCAATATTAAAGTGTGGAAGGACCGACAACAGTATGTACTCTATTCTGCACTGATATTACAATGTGACCTTTGAAAGTTCAATAAACATAGAAGCATAGACTTTGATGGCAGATAAGGACCACTTGGCCCATCTAGTCTGCCCAGTTCCCTACCAACAGGATAGGCCGGAGATCCTAGTTAACCAACAGTCTATTTCTTCCTACCCCCCCTACCAAGAATTGCCTTATGTCTGTCCCATGCATTCTTGAATTCTCCCACAGTTTTAGACCCTACAACCTCCTCAGGAAGGCTGTTCCATGCATCCAATACCCTCTCTGTGAAAAAATACTTCCTCACATTGCCCCTAAACCACCCTCCTTCTATCTTTAAATTGTGTCCCCTTGTTCTTGCAAGTCTCTTTTTCTAAAAGATGCTACCCTCTTGGACTTTGTTGATTCCACTGAGGTACTGAAAAGTTTCTATCATGTCCCCCTTCTGCCTTCTTTCCTTAAGGGTATACATATTAAGCTCCTTTAGTCTTTCCTCATACGGGTTCTTTTGCAGACCCTGCACCATTTTAGTTGCCCTCCTCTGGACTACCTCTATCCTGTTTATGTCTTTGCGGAGATGGGGTCTCCAGAACTGGACATAGTACTCCAGATGAGGTCTCACCAACTGTCTGTACAGAAGGATAACAACTTCCTGTTTTCTGCTGCTGATGCCTCTCCCTATACATCCCAGTATACCCCAGCCCTCCCTACTGCCTTCTCACATTGCTTGCTAACCTTAAGGTCATCTGATATGATTATCCCCAGGTCCCTTTCCTTTTTTGTTGTTGTTACCTCCCCACCCATTGTGTATTCTGCCCTGGGTTCTTATTTCCCAGGTGCATTATTTTGCACTTCTTTGCATTGAATCCTAGCTGCCATACTTCTGGCCATTCCTCCAACCTTGCCAAGTCCCTTTTCATCCTTTCCACGCCTCCTTGTGTATCAACCCTGTTGCAGAGCTTTGTGTCATCTGCAAAAAGGCATACTTTTCTTTCCAGTCTCTCAGCAATGTCACTGATGAAGACATTAAAAAGGACTGGACCCAATACTGAACCCTGCAGTATCCCATTAGTAACCCCTCTTTCTTCAGAGTGGACTCCATTTACAATTACCTTCTGTGTCCTGTTGTGCAGCCAATGTTTTACCCAGGCTACCACCCTGGGACCCACTCCCAGGCTGGTTAATTTGACTATTAATCTTTTGTGTGGGACTGTGTCAAATGCCTTGCTAAAGTCTAGGTAGGCCATGTCCACAGCCCCTTCCTGGTCTACTACTTTGGTCACCCAGTCAAAGAAATCTATTAGATTCATCTGACACAACCTTTCTGCTGTGAACCCATGCTGCCTTGGGTCCTGTGCTCCACTGGCCTTTAGGTACTCAACTATTCTTTCCTTCATAAGTGACTCAGTCACTTTCCCTACCACAGAGGTCTGACTGACAGGTATGTAGTTTTCTACCTCTGTCTTTGTCCCACTTTTGTGAAAGGAAACACATCCACCTTCCTCCAGTCCTTGGGTACCACACCATCCTCCCATGATTTATTAAAAAGAGTAGCCAGTGGTTTCACTAGTTCCTTCCTTAATTCTTTCAGCGTTCTGGGGTGAATTCCATCAGGACCCATTGCTTTGTCCACCTTCAGTTTTAGGAGTTCTTGCAGAACCCTTTCTTTGTAAAATGACTGGGATCGACCCCCCTATCAAGAGTGCTTCTGTTAATTGGATTAGGCACTTCCCGCTCCTCTTTTGTGAATACCAAGCAGAAATATTCGTTCAGTATACCTGCTTTTTCCCTGTCCCCCTCTGCCCACCCACTGTTCATTATATTCAGCCTCACTATCCCTCCCTTTGTCTTTCTACACTCTCTGATGTACCTATAAAAGGCTTTATCCCCCTTCTTAACTGAGTTGGCTATCTTTTCCTCAGTTTGGGCCTTAGCTATTCTGACTTCCCTCCCTGCTTCCTTCTGCCTTAACTGGTACAGCTGTCTGTCCTGCTCCTTCTATGTTTCCTTATACTTCTGGAATGCTATCTTTTCTTCCTGACTTTCACAGACCCCTTTTGAGAACCATAGTGACTTTTCTTCATTTTGATTTGTTTATTTGCTTCACACAAAGGCTTGTTGCCTCTGTGATGGCAGTTTTGATGATTCCCCATTGTTGCTCCACACCTCCTCCTAGCCTGTTTGCTAGTGCTTTTCTGAGGCACTCTCCAATCTTGCCAAAGTCAGCCCTCCTAAAGTCCAGTACCCTCACTTTTGTATGGCTTGACTCTGTTGCTGAGTTTAACGTGAACCACACTGTTTGATGGTCACTTGTTCCCAGATGGCAACCCACTACTAGATCTGAGATCCTCTCACTGCTCTCATTTGAGAGTAGGAGGTCTAGGATTGCTCCCTCATGAGTGGCTTCTGTAACTAGCTGTCTAAGGCCTGCCACCTGTAGGGCATCAAGAATGGCCATGCTCTTGGATGTGGCTGCAGCAAATGTGCTCCAGTTAACATCTGGCATATTCAGGTCTCCCATCAACAGTATCTCCCCTTTCTCTGCCATTCCAAGAATGCCTTCTATTATATCCTTGTCCATTCCCTCCCCCTGACATGGGGGTCTGTACACAACTCCTGTGCGGATCTTGGTGCCCTTTCCAGTCTCCAAGGTGACCCTCAGTGCCTCCTCTCCTCCCTGTTTACTCTTTTGTTCAGTTGCTTTTATCTCTTCCTTTACATAGAGAGCTACTCCTCCCCCTCTTCTCCCCTGCCTGTCTCTCCTGTAGGTTATGTACCCTGGTATGTTAACACCCCAGTCATGGTTCTCTGTGTACCATGTTTCTGTGACTGCTACAATATCCAGGCATCTCTCTTCCATCAAGGCCACCAGCTCAGGGAGCTTGTTGCCCAGACTACGGGCATTGGTACTCATTACCCTCCATTTCCTAATGGCCTTACTCCCTTTTGCCCCATCCCTGTCCTTGATATTAACAACAGCAACAAAATATATCAATATTTGTCCAATTTCTGCTTCAATCACATGCACCACAGTGTCCTAGAGTAACATCCAGGGGGTCAGTTCTCTATAGTGCTTGTGGAGGTGCAAATAGAATCAGTATTCCCTACCCTGTGGGTGAATCAGCCTCCAGATGTCTGACTAACATATCTCTACAAGCAGGGCATTCAGGGCTAGGGAGGCCTGGGATATTTGCCCAACCAGGAGCTTGCTCATGTCTAGGAATGGGTGTGGAATCTGAGGGTGATACTTGATGATCTGCTGATATTTCTTTCATAGGTGTCAACTGTGGTCAAGTTCTCATTTTACCATCGATCTTCCAGCCCTGGTCCACACTTTTTTGATCTCATGCCTTGACTACTGTAACTCCCTGTACCTGGGTCTTCCTGGGGTTGATATCCACCACTTGCAGCTAGTGCAGAATGCTGTGGCCAGGTTATTGTCTGGGTCAACTCGATCCAGCCATTTTTCTCCTGTGCTGCACTCTCTGCACTGGCTGCCAGTTCATGGCCGATCACCTTAAGGTTGATTTACTGACTTTCAGAGCCCTACTGTACATGGTTTGGGTCCGAGCTACTTGCAAGAGCTTCTGAATTTCTACTGTCCCCTCAGACCACTCTGCTCAACTGATGAGGGATTGCTAGAGATTCCCAGGGTGCATTGGAAGACCTTGGGAGGATGGGCTTTTGTTTATGCTGCCCTTACCCTCTAGAATTCTCTACCTCGTCGGATAAGGGAGTGCCAGACAGTGGAGAGTGTTAAAACTCTATTAAAAACCCATTTGTATTTGTGTGCTTTTCCTGATTTTTGATTTGGATATTAATTGACTCTGTATATCGTATTAATATTTTAACAATTTTTTTTAATTTTATTTTCTACATAAATATTTTAGAGTGTGATGTGGTTGTACAGTGCATTGATACAATGCAAATTGTGCTTAATTAAAATTATTATTATTATTAGAAACTCATCAGGGGGCTGTTCATTTCCCCACCTATAAAGAGTTTGCCTTGTGTCACTGTGAGGTGTTGTGTGAGGGAGTGGAAAAAATCTAGACTCTGAGAGTTTGGTGCTTAAATATGTCACAGGGTCTCCTTGCCATTCTGAAGCAAACCCTTTAAGAAAAGGAATCTGCCTTCTGGGCCCTTTGCGACTTATTTCTCCTGAAAACTGAGGTCTTTACATATTAGAATGGTGACCCACTGCTCTGAAAAATTATTATTCCGTGCTATTGCAATACATGCTGACAACGTTCTCAGAGGTGTAGCTCAGCAGGGTGTGCTGATTATAGGAAAGATAAGGTCAGGTCCACTTTGCCAAGACTTGCTGGGACTTTGAGTCACTTGCCATCTGGGTTAGTAGGCCAGACTTTCTGGTTTCCTATCTGGGTTGCAGTTGTAGGAATAATGAGGAGGGGGGTAAAGGCAATCTACATCATAGAATGCTAGCCCATTTAATCTTTGTTTTTTTGTGGTCCCACCCCCCACGAAAGGGAGCCCTGTCTCATCCATGCCAAGGTGTCCCCAGAGGGGCCACTGGGCAGGCATCCCTCCTCATGATCCTTTGTATCGCACCTCTGGCTTACCCCCCACGGACACTGTTGGCAGTGAGGATGGCTGCAGAACCAGGCATCATGCTTTGAGGCTGGACTTTTGTAACATTTTTGTAGCAGTACCTGGGGGTGGGGACATACAATGACATCCCATGTCCGCCCCACCCCCCAGAGGTAATTGTGCTGACACAATAGGTCCCCCAGCCTCCACTAGAGGTCCATGATGTGTCAGACACTCTACCCCTCCCAGGAGAAGGACAGTAGTCCCAAGGATGCTCAATCCTTCTCCCTCCCTGCTGGCCCTCTGATGTCCCGAGTCCATTTCCAGACCAGGGTTGTTGGTGTCGCAGAGGGACACCCTGCCTCTGTGCCAACAGGCTAGCCATCCTATTTGATTTTTACTTATTTATTTGTTTGATGACCAGGTAGGTACACTGGTCCGAGGGACCATTTTCAGGATTGACCTGGGCCATCTAGATGGCATATCCCATACAAGAAATACAATACATAAGGTTCAGCATACAGAACGTTGGTAACTACAGTACACTTAGAGGCAATACTTGAAGTCAGGCAGTTCAGACACATAATCGGTACAATAGAATCAATATACAAGTGAAATTCGCTCCTGTAAAAAAGCTTTCAGCTTAGTGTGCTATACCTGGTTAAACAACTAAATTAAATAAAAAAAAAAAAGAAAGTGATACACCCAGTCCAACAATGCATACAAACAAAAAGCCACCACAAGGCAAGTGGACTGGCTAACATAGACTGATTAGAGTGAAAGAGCAAATTGTAAGTAATTGCACCTCTGCCTTATGTCAGAAAGGGCACTTGCAAGCAGAGGAAGATACGAGGGAATTTTTTAAATGCAATTTGAAAAGGTGGGAAGTGCCTGGAGAGTGAAGCATGGCTGGTAAGGCATTACAGAGCTTGCGGTCAGCGATGGAGGGGGCTCTCCAGCCCATCTCAGTTGCAGTCTGGGGATAGTTGGGGTGACATTGAGAGGAGGACTTCAGTTTGTGTGTGCTGGATTTAATGCTAAGTTTAGCTAGAGGGGAACTAACCCATTCAGAAGGGACTTAACAATAAGGGAACCCATGAGGTAGTCACAGCGGTCCTGAGGGGACATCCAGCTAAGCCAGCCCTGTCCTGTGGAATTTGCTTCCTCCATCTGTAAGGGAGGCCCCTTCAGCTGTGGCATTCAAAGCCCACCTTAAACCTACTTATTTAGCTGGGCATTCCTGGACATGGTCTGGTAGATGAAAATTTCAGCTATTTTAGATATTTACAGTATATGGGGTTATTTTTAAATCTTGCTGACATTAGGCCCTCATGTTACTGTGTTATTTAAAGTATTTATTGAATGTTTATTTTTCTTGTGTTTAATTGTTTATGTCTGATTGTACAGCGCCCAGAGCCTCTGGGATTGGGAGCCTGAAAAATAATATTTGCCTTGCCTTGCCTTGCCTTGCCATGGTGTATAGGGAGCAGTGGTGGGTGTGCAACAGGGCAAGTGTGACAAACTGAAGGCAGTACTGAGTCATGTGAGATACAGATTCATAGTCTAGGAGAAGATAGGAGAGCAATAATCCAGAGGGGCAGAAGCATGCCTTGGGCAATAGCCAGACACACCTCAGAGGTCATGAGGTACTTTAGGTAGTAAGAGATGCAGTTTCTGGTTCACACATGTAATTACTTGTCCTATGTGATCCATGAAGGTGAGGGAAAGATCGAAGATGACTCATAGGTATTTGAAGGTAGTAACTTGTTCCAGGGAGGACCCATATTGGGGCAAAATACTCGGGGAGTTATTTTGCCCTGCAGTGCATTAGGCAATCCTCGGTTTGGACCCAAAGTGCATTGTCTTAGTTTTTTTGGCATTTATGAGTAATCTGCTAGATGCAAACCACTTCTGGATAATCCCAAAATCCCTGGAGAGGGATAGGAATAAATTCAGTAGTCTCTTATCACTTCTGCACAAAGCGAGATTATGCACATACACATCTGTGTGGTAGCCTGTAATAACTCTAAGGAGGTGGTTCACAAAGAGGGAGAATAGGATAAGTCCTACAATGGGCCCTTGTAGGACTCCATTCTATACCCTTAGTGTGCTTGATGTGACCCTCCCAGTATGGACCCTTTGGGAACTACCTATTAGGTAGTTCTTGAATCATGCCATGTTCCCTGTTGAGAACCTATAGGAGCAGAATTCAGGTTGGGTCCCATCTGATTGGGTGCTGGTTCTTCCACTGAATCTGAGCTTGCTTCTGATTCCCTTTATCCTCTACTTCTGTCCCTACTGCTGTGGGTCCCTGCAGCTGTATGTATTGGGTCAATTTGGTTCATTTTTCTGCCACTTCTGTTGGAGCACTTGGATTTAGAAACTTACTCCATATCCTGACTGTAGGCATCTTCATAGTCTGATGGATCTTGGGCTTTGTGCATTTTCTGTGTTGTGGCAGGTCTAGGATCTATTGTGCTATGCAGTAGTTAGCAGTTAGGGCTGACAATCCCTTAATGTTGTCTGGCTAGTTTCTGTGGAGGAAGTTGATAGCTTCATCAGGGAACAGAAATTCATTAGGAATGCCATGTCTTGTGATTTTTAGGGTAGCCAGGTATTGAAGCTGGTTGTGGCTCACAGGGCTTGAAGGTGGGTTTGCACCTTGTTGAAGACATTCTGGTGGAGGGCAAGTTCAGAAGAGAAGTTGTTGAAAATGCAGATATTAAGGCCATTCCAGATGAGGGCCTGCTGTCCCTGGCAAGTGGCAGAATGTTTTCCTTATCTGGAAATCTGAGAAATGTGGTTACGGTAGGTCATGGTCACCCTCCCTGTATTGGGGGGGGGGGGATTGCAGCTAGGGCTCTGTGTGCCCTTTCTGTCTCCAGTGTAGATCTCCAGTTGTGCTTCACAAGTTTAAGCAGCTCAATTTCGGAACTTCATGTATGGGACAGATACAAGGGGACTTTGGAAGTAACTAAATGGGAGGGGACAACTGCAGATCGTATAGAGGCTGAGTGGCTCAGTACGCAGGGAAAATGGGAAGACTGGATGGGCTAAAGGAGTCTTTATCTGCTGATAACTTCAATGTTTCTAGGTGTGTAAGTTTGTAGAAAGCCAGGCAACCCTTTTTTCATCTCATTCAGGAAGCCCAATATAACATTAAATGTTTCTCCAGTTTCTGTTTTCAGCATCCTCTGCTCAGTTTCATATGGGCCCCACCATTGGGTCTGACTCCTGGATCATGCTCTCATGGCTGCTGTCTTTCTCACTGATGTAAGAGAGGAACACTTCTATATCTCTAGCATTCATGTCTGCTAGGGTCCAAACTTTATCTTCTAGTGCAGAGACTGCTGTCTTCAACAAGTTAATTTCTATGAGCACTATTTGTAGTAAACCCTTGATTTCAGCAGTGTCCATCAGTAGTGTCGATACCAGAGCTGCTGCCTTTTCTGTGCCAAGATGAAGCAGTTACAGCCACTGTGGTTGTTTGAGGATAACTTAATACTGCTTCTACCAAGCTTCACCAAAGTCAAGATTTTATTAGAGATTTCTTGACACCTGACAATATGCAATTAGTGTCTCTTTCTTCACCAATACTGTAGATTCTGAATGAAAATAAAGAGCAGGTTGGGACAGCTGTATGGTTGAGCTGTCATCCTCTCTGCACATTTGAAGTTGCAACTTTGAAATAGTAAGCAGCTGGATCTTTCTCTGTGGAGAAAAGGTAGGTGAGGAGTAATATGACTGAGTTATTTAAGGTAGTAATACGGTAGACTCATGTGGGCTGTTCAATAGCTAGGAAAATAAGTCAAGGGGACAAAAGCTGAAGTTTGGGATAGGTTGATAGGAATCAAACTAAGGAACCATTACTTCATTCAGAGGGTGGTAGGACTGTAAGATAGGATGACCTAGGAGATAATGAAACCATAAGCAAAAGGGTGATATGAGCATCCATTGACCATTGTGCCCATTCTCTCCCTCCAGTTCAGTGAGCGTAGCTTGTTATGTGATTGTCAAATTTCGATTCAGAACTATGTACTGTCTCTGGCTCTGCTACTGTACATCCACCAGTAATTCATTTTATATCCCAGACATTCTCTATGAAGACAATTGAATTGAATTCAGTTGTGTGTTTTGATGAGGTCCTACAGAGAAATAATATCACAGGATACATCTGCTAGCATAGTAAGGGAATGGTTATGTTAGACCAGTAATGCTAGTCTTCCTCCTATGAATAGCATTCCATCCTATGAAATGTGTATATACCTTGTTATGGCCCCAAACATTGTCGGCATTGTATGGCTAACCTCCTGATCATGTTCATCCTTTATTTATGTGTTCATATTTTGGGAACCCTTGACTTAGGTAAAATGCACTAGCAATTGTATAATTTCAGAATAGTGGGTTACATAACCAATTCTCATTGACTGTTTCTGCTTGATAAGTGGCAAACAGTTGAGGTCTAAGACATTTTACATTGAACAGACAGTTGAAAAGTTAAACAGTCAAAGAAAATGTTTGAAGCCTTATTTAGTGGGTGTGTGAGGGCTGTACAGATACTTTTAATTTTCTAGTGAAATCTTATGCTCAGCTTCAAATGACAAGCCTGTAGCCTAAGGCTATGTTTCTAATGGCAAACAATAGATGTGTTGTGCCAGTATTCAGTAAGAGATATGAAAAGAAAGGTTACTGAAAAGAAACAAAAGAATACCAGCTAATTAATACATGTCACCTACAGTTTAATTTAGTTGCAAGCTGCTGTTGCTTCCAGACCTTTGTCTAACACAAGTATAGACAGTTTTTGAAGGTCAGGTCTCTGCTTTAAAGGTTATGAGATGCACATAGAGGAAATCAGACCAGCCTTACTAGCTTGTTAGGTAGTTTTCTGTTTGGAAATCCATGAAAGGAAACCCAGAAACGTATACCACAAACAAGTAACAAAAGAAAACAATATGTATGTATTGAACAATATCCAAACCTGCTACTACAAGGTACTACATTGTGATTCTTTTCTTGTCAGTAGCAATGACAAAGCCAATTATTAGTTTACTAGTTTATAGTAAAACTGTTGACTCAGTTTTGAGGGGTTACTTCTTGGTGTGAGAGTACTGAAGCAAAGTTAATGAGTCTAGTTTATTATAGTCGGAGCTATCCAGTAGTCTTTCTTCTGTAACTCTGCTGTCCCTAGTAATTAATTATTAAATTTATTTAAAAATCAGTAAGCAGGAAAGGTGCACTGAGCCAAGGCAAATTTCTATACATAGATACATAGACAGTGTCGGCAGATAAGGGCCTATGGCCCACCCAGTCTGCCCATTTGAGCTCATAAGTTCAGTTTGTTTTCCTAGAAGTCTGTTGCCCCTTACCCCGTCCTCCAGAATTCCCTTATGTCTATCTCATGCATTCTTAAATCCCGTAATTGTTTCAGCCCCCACCACTTCCTCTGGCAGGGTGTTCCACTTGTCCATCACCCGTTCTGTAAAGAAATTCTTCCTCATGTTTCCTCTGAATCATCCTCCCTCCAACTTCATCCCATGCCCTCTCGTCCTGGAACATCTTTTTCACTTAAAAATAGTGTATTCCTGCACTCTATTCCTCCCTGTAAGATACTTGTATGTCTCTATCATATCCCCTCTCTCCCTCCTCTCCTCCAGGGAGTACATGTTCAGTTCCTTCAATCTGTCTTCATAGGACTTGTGATGCAATCCATGCAATCTTTGTTGCCCTCCTCTGAACCTTCTCTACCCTGTTTATGTCCTTACGTAGGCATGGTCTCCAGAACTGTACACTGTACTCCAGGTGGGGCCTCACTAGTGTCTTGTATAGCGTAATTATGACCTCCCTTTTCCTGCTGATGATGCCCCTGCCTATACATCCCAGAATCCTATTTGCTTTACCTGCTGCCTTGTCACACTGTTTCCCTACCTTGAGGTCATCAGAGATGATAACCCCAAGATCCCTTTCCTGCTTGGTGCATGCTATATCCTCACCCCCCAATTGATATATTGTGCCAGGGTTTTTGTGCCCCATATGCATTATCTTGCACTTCCTTGCATTGAATTTCAACTGCAATCCCTGACCATTGTTCAAGTTTCTGCAGGTCCCTTCTCATTCTGTCTACACCCTCTGGTGTGTTTACTCTGTTACAGAGCTTTGTGTCATCAGCAAACAGTGAAATTCTGCCTTCTAGGTCCTGCGCAATGTCACTGATGAAGATGTTGAATAGGACCGGGACCAGCACTGACCCCTGTGGTACTCCACTGGTCACTCTTCCCTCTGTGGAGTGACAGCCATTTACCACCACTTTCTGTGTCCTGTCACCCAGCCAGTTACCTACCCACCACACTACTGTCCTGCTCACACCCACCTGCCCTAGTGTGACGAGGGGGAGGGGTATGTGATACAATCAAGTAAGTCCGATAGTATTGATGCATACTACACAAGTGCAAAGAAATGTAATGCAACATGGTAAAAATGCAAAACAACGAAAGTGGATCTCTGGAACATGACCCACTCTACATCCTGAGATAAATTCTAACAACTGGTTGAATATATCTGTGCAATGAAATTAGGAAATGTACAACCAGCCCTGGAGAGGGATCCTGAACTGGGGAATGGAGAGGAACAAAGGGCAGGTCAGTAGGGAGTGGAAAAGTACACCAGGGGGAAGAGTTGGAGTTTAAGCTGGCATGTAAGGGAACTTGGGGAGGATGAAAGATGGACAGAAGAGGGGAAGAGGTTCCACAGAGAGGGAACGTGATAGGAGAAGGCTGACTGCCCAGCAGAGAAGTGAGGGTTGGGAGTGAGAAGGTGCAGTGATCCTTGGAGCAAAGGGAGCATGAGGCAGGTGGAATGGGTAAGACGAGTGTGGAGAGCTATGAGGGTATTGCCTCAAATGAGCATTTACAGATGAGGGATGCACAGTGGTGCAGGTGAATGGAGAGAAAGGTAAGGATGGACTTGGAAAAAAATAATAAGTAACGATTAGTGCGAGGGGGTGTTTGTAGCAAAATTCTATTCAATTTTGTTCAATTCAATTCAAATTTATTTTACCAGGAAGAGGCTCCATTGAGCAAGCTCATTTTCAAGGAGATCCTGGATAGGATAGCATACAGTAATGAGGTACAGGTACAGTAGAATACAAAAGTGGTGGGACACAATTGAAATGCCAACACTGTTAAACTATATATCTATCAATTAATCAATCAATCAATCAATCAATCAATCAAGTCTTTCTTTAACCAGGCGTTCATCATTGAGCAGAAGCTCATTTGCAAGATAGACCTGGGTGGAGCATGAACAATTGTATATACAGGTCAACACAGGTATTTACAAGGCAATACAGATTCAGATTCTCTTTACAGAGAGGAAGAAAAATAAGTTCATATGTACATATAATTATACAGATATTGTACAGATTACATGGTATTTACGTACATAAAAGTGTCTATAGGAAGATAAAGCAGGTTATCTAAGGTTGCAGGAGGAAGTAACGGAAGAAAAAAAAATTAAAATATACACCAGGTAGAGGTGAAGGTAGAATGGAAGGGAGGGAGGGGGAGAAAGGCTAGGAGGACATGGTGCACAGAAAGGAGTTGGTAAAATGGGATGTAGAGAAGGTGGATAGGGAAAAGGAGTATGCGTGAGCCCCAGGATTGAATGCTATAAAGTACGGGGCATGGTAGGATGTCACAACCCAGGGTAGTGAGCTCCTATCCGAGGTTGGGAAAGGAAGAATAAGGGGATGGACGGGCCTAGTGTTGATGACATGGGGGATAAGAGAGAGAGAGAGAGAGAGAACAATTAGTCTGGTGAGGAGCAAGCTGGGGGGTCAGTACTAAAAATTGGGTCCAGGTGTGGCTATATACCAGTGCAGACACCGGTACTGGGTCTGAGTGGGTGAAGCAGTTACATACTTCTCTGATTGTATGGAAATAAAGCATCTTGAAGGTATTTATACCAATTAGAGTGCCTAATCTGAGGGTTTTTTGTAGATCATTCCATAAGGAAGGTAGCACAAAGCTTATGGCTGCCCTGCCAAAGCGTGATTTTGCTTTGGGTACTTTAAGTGTAATAGCTGAGTAACTTCTTAACGCGTATTTCCCAATTATACTCAGGGGAAGACAGCAGGAGATATAGTAAGGCAGCTTATTAGAGATGGCTATATATCTATCTATCCATATATATAGATATACATCGTCATTCAGATCAGTCTACACTATATACTCTCACAGGAAAATATTATTTTAGCACAGTAATGAATATACAAAATAGACAATAAGGAAAATTAAATAGCTCTATAAGGATAAAGAAGAATTAGTAAACCTATACAATATGTTAACTAGTATACAATCACTTAACAGGTCATAATAGAAACAGATATTCAATGATGCGTAAGCCAAACAGATATGTAATTGCAAATGTTGCTGCTACTGAAACAGATCAACATACATCAGCATTTATGGTTTATTGTAATTACAGGAACGTATCTCTTTGCATGCATTTTTCAAGAGTGATCTGAAAACACCTAAGCTTACTATGTTGGTCAGTTTGAGTGTATTTTGCA
Source organism: Neoceratodus forsteri (assembly GCA_016271365.2). Classification (NCBI taxonomy): domain Eukaryota; kingdom Metazoa; phylum Chordata; order Ceratodontiformes; family Ceratodontidae; genus Neoceratodus; species Neoceratodus forsteri. The sequence goes on along the minus strand of CM057455.1, from coordinate 413,137,531 downwards.
AATTCCATGCCATAGGGATGATGCCACTGATTGCCGACTTTCCATAGAGGATGTTGAACCTTGGTGTCTCTAGAAGCATATAAAGAGTGTAACTACTGTGTGAGCAAGAAATGATTTTTGAAATGTAATGTGGCAGTTTATTGGTTACTAATTTATAGGCCCACATACAGAGATTTTTGAGTCTTCTTATGATCAGCGATGCCTACCCTGTTGCTATACATGAGGTACAATGGTGCATTCTAGGCGGAAACATTATAATAAATTGTAAGGGCTCTATGGTGTAGTACATTTAGTTTGTTAAGGTAAGTAAGGGGGCAGTAACTATAAATCAGGTCAGCGTAGTCCAGTATCAGCAGAAATATGACTTGCACCAGAAGGTGTTACAGAGGGTGTTCAGTCTGGCAAGGGAAGAGGAGAGAGAGTGGTACTGTAAACCATATCTGCATAGTCAAAGAGTGGGAGCACCATTTTGGTAACCAGCTCCTGGTGGACGTGCAGGGATAGGCAGTCTTTATTACAGTACAGGACACCAAGCTTGTGACAGGGTTTGGCATGGATGGCATTGATGTGGGCAGAGAAATTAAGCCTATTTCCAAACCACACATCAAGATACTTGAAGGCATGAACCACTTCAAGGGGGGAACCGTCCACAGTGATGAAGAAAGGGAGGTATGCAAGCCTGGTCAATTTCTGGCAGAATCCAAAGGTCATGGACACTGTTTTCTTGGTGTTGGCCTGGAGTTTGTTTGCCTGAAGCCATTGCAGGACATTGTGGATGTCTTGCTGGTGCAAAACCTTTACAACCTCAGTTGATGGGACTGAGGTGTAGAGGACTGTGTCATCTACATACATGTGAATATGTGAGTTGATGCCGGTTGAGGGTAGGTCATTGAGAAGAATGGAGAGGAAGAGGGGACCCAGGATGGAGCCCTGTAGGACCCTGGTCTAGACTGCAAGTGGAGGAGACAGGACACCACTGACCTGCACTGACTGCTGACAACCTGAGAGGTAGGAATGGAACCATTCAACAGCAGAAGCTGAGACGCCAGCAGAACTCAACTTGTCCAGCCCAGCACATCTCCTGCACATTGTATGGCAATGCCCTAATCTGACACATTTTTGGCCCGCAGTGTTTGAGGACTGCTCCAGGGTAGTGGGCACCACCATTACTCATGAGAACCCACTGTTGCTATGAGTGACACATCCTCCTTAGATACCTTAACTCCATTCAAATGTGAATGGTTCATGGCGGCCTTGCTGGAAGCCAAAAGACTTGTTATAATGAAATGGAGACAACTCTACTCTCCCTCCCTTATGAGCTGGCACTTAGCTCTAGCTAAACTGGCTTGTTTTGAAAGACTGTACTATTATAATCTAGACCAAAAAGCCAAGTTCTACAAGCCATGGGATGCCTATCTGTCCTCATATCTGTGTTTGGCTCCTCCCCCATGCAACCCCCCCACCCATAGTAGAAATGCACCTGACCCCTGTTCTAGTACCACATTCTCTGGCAGTAATTTCAGTCCCCCTCCCCACCCTTTTACATCTTATGGCACCTTTCTGGTACTGCAGTTAGCCAAGGACATCCTAACCTTCGCCTTATTCTCAGTAAAGCTCAATAGTTTGTTGATAGAATTGCAGATAGATAGTTGATATCAGCCAACCTATGTTATAAAGTATTTTTTCAGTGATTGTCTCCCTACGCTTCTGTGTAGGGTGGTACGTTATACGTTCTACCATGTTGTCAATGAGCCTTTTGGATATGTATGATACGCTTATCCCATGGTACTGCCAGTATCCTTGTTAACTTAAGGCTTAGTTGTCTTTTCCTTGTTGGGAGACTGTGTTGATTATTTGATGTTGTATGTATGCAAAAATGGAAAACTAATAAAATCTTTCATATTAAAAAAAGAACTCAACTTGTCCAGGAGGATCAAATGGGCCACCAAATCAAAGGCTTTGGCAAGATCAGTGAAAATGGCTGCCATGATGTGTCCCTGATCCATCCTAGAGTGGATGGAGTTGTTGACATGTAGCAGAGGAGACAGTGAAATGGTTCTTCCAAAAACCAGATTGGAAGAGGGAAAGGAAGTAGGAGGAGTGTACTAAGTCAGACAACCAGGAGTAGACCAATTTTTCTTAAGAACAGGGAGGAATAAGATGGGAGAGATGTCACCAGAGGAGGAAGAATTACCCCCTTTGTGGAGGGAAAGAACTTTAGCCAACTTAAAATCTTGAGGGAAAACGCAATGGTGAAGGAAAGGTTGAGAAGGTGAGTTGGGCGATGATGGGGAGGCAAGTTTGGACTTGGACTGACTGAGTGAAGAGAGGACAAGTAGGGTTTCCCGAGCAGAGACAGGAGGGAAATGAAACCCAAGGCAAGGGGTGGATGGACAGGAGGTTGGAGATGCAGGTAGGAGAGATGAGCTAGGAGAGGGTGAAGAGGGGAGATCACATGGTGAAAAACTCATTGAAGTGAGCAGTAACAGAGGAAGGGTTAGAGACGGTGAGATATTTACCATGAGGACTAGGGTAGCAGACTTGGGAGGTTAAAGATTGAGTGGATCACCTTCCAAAACCTGGTGGGGCAGTTGGGATTGTTCTGGAGGCTGGCCTTGAGGAGAGGATATCTTTTATTGTATTTTGTAAATGCTGTCTCTCCTATTTTGTATTTTGAATATCGTTGAACTTGCACTTTTTATTTCATTTTGACTTTTGTCTTAAACTGCATTTTTCTATGCGCTGAAGAATTGTGTTTGAACTTGTAACTCTCTGCTTCACCCATTGTTGTGTTGTTTACACTATTTGTTGTTACGTACACGTACTCCAACTTGTACCCTCCTGGGTGGTGCCTGAAAATAGGCATGTCTATGCCTAATGCACCTACCAGGTCAGCAAAAGCAAATAAATAAATAAAAATTAGAAGTTACCCTTCAGTGGAAACTGTCCTAAATAAACTATTTTAAACAATTAATTGAAAACGTCCTTAAATCAATTAAGTTAATTTAAATGAAATAAACTACTGCAATGTAATGTGAGCAACAGATAGGTCATTTGTAGTTTACAGTCCTTGAAAGTTAATTCTTTTACACATGTAAAAATGTTTTAGATGTTGATGAATAATTTCACTGTCTTGCACAGTCTACATTTCTGTGTCACTCCACATTGTCAATGGGGTGATGATTACATATAAATACATATGCACCTTCATCTAGGGATCACTCATACTGCAATAGCTTTAAAGACCTCCTGACACAGTTGAGGTAACTTTGAAAAAAATTTAATATTCAGGCACAAATGTAAGTTATATTTCATATTTTATTCTGTAATTCTCACCCTTATTTGCTTATTACTAGAGGCATTTACATGCATACAATATGTCTGCCCTTTTAGCTCTGGCTGCCTGCCTACACCTAAAGAGCAGCGGCTGGCACAGGGGATACATGGAGGGGAAAAGGGGTTCTTCCGGTACATTGGGGAGTGGAGAAAAACTAAGGGCCATCTCAGCAGATTGAGATCAGAAGGAGGGTGGGTGGAAGAGGCGAGGGACCAGGCAGAGGTATTTAACGAGTACTTTGCCTCTGTGTTCACTAGGGAGGGGGATGGGATATCTACAAAACAAGGCATGAAGGGGATGGAAGCAGCAGGGAGTGGGATCAGGGGAGCAACAGAAATGGAGCAAGAGGGAGGGAAAGGTACCCCAGGGGGGTCACATCTGGATAAGGATAAAAAGACCAGTAAGGGGGAAGGGACGGATGATGCTATCTCCACCAAAAGGGTGTGGTTAGCCCTCAAGGCCCTAAAGAAAAATAAATCTCCTGGGCCGGATGGCATTCATCCGAGAGTACTATGGGAATTGGCGGACATACTGGCTGCACCCCTGGCGGAGCTTTTCAGCAGGTCACTTGAGACAGGGAGGGTACCTAGGGATTGGCAAGAGGCACATGGTACCAATCCATAAGAGGTCGAGGAAGTACCAGGTAATTATAGACCCATCAGTTTGACCTCGTGGTGGGAAAATTAATGGAGAGTATTCTAAAGGAACGATTGGGGGTGTACTTGGAGGAGGTGGGAGGTCTGGATAGTCGGCAACATGGGTTTGTGCCAGGTAGATCATGTCAAACCAACCTTGTGGAGTTCTATGAATGGGTAACATCAGAACTGGACAGGGGTAAGCCTGTGGATGTATTATTCTTGGACTTCAGCAAGGCATTTGACTCTGTCCCCCACAATGGTCTGGTGGAGAAACTGATGGGATTAGGAGTAGGCCCTTTGATGGTCAGATGGATTGAAAACTGGCTAGCTGGACGCACACAGAGAGTAGTGGTCTGTGGGGAGCTCTCGAACCCTAGAGAGGTTGGTAGTGGGGTACCACAGGGCTCGGTCCTGGGTCCGATCCTGTTTAATGCATATATATCGGACATCAGGGAGGGTATAGGGTGTGAAATGAGTCTCTTCGTGGATGACTCCAAGATGGGAGCAGTAGTTGAGGGAGAAGAGGGGAGGTTGGCCCTGCAAGGGGACCTGGACACCCTGGAAAGCTGGGCTCACACATGGAAATTAAATTTCAATATCACCAAGTGCAAGGTGTTGCATCTTGGTCGGAACCCTAAACACAGGTACACCCTGGGAGGGAGGTGCTGGAGGCCTCAATAGGGAAAAGACCTAGGGGTCATGGTGGATACATGTATGAATAACTCTGAGCAGTGCAGGAGAGCAGCTAGCAAGGCAAACAGGATGTTGGGATGCATCATAAGGGGATCACCTCTAGGAGCAGGGAAGTGGATTCTGCCCGCTGTACAATGGACTGGTTAGACCACACCTTGAGTACTGTGTACAGTACTGGAGACCACATTTGAAGAGGGACATACAGCTCCTGGAGAGGGTACAGAGGAGGGCAACAAAGATGATACAAGGGCTAGGGGATTTGACTTATGAGGACAGACTTGAGGAGCTCTGCCTGTTTTCATTGGAGGAGAGGAGAGACAGGGGGGACATGATTGAGGTCTTCAAGTACCTCAAGGGAATAAATAGGGTAAACATGGAGGGGATCTTTAGACTAAAGCAGGGAGGTATCACCAGAGGGCATGGTTTGAAGTTGGAAGGTGGAAGGGTGAGGGGGAAAAGAGGAGGAGGTTTTTCACCGAGAGGGTGGTGGACCCTTGGAATGCACTGCCTGGTGAGCTGGTTCAGAGATCCACAGTGGAGGGCTTCAAGAGAGGGTGGGACAGACACAGAAAGTGGATGTATCAGATGATGGCCTGTCCCGGGGGGGTGGGGATGAATGATAGGGGTTTCTAGAGAACAAGGGATGGGAGGATCTCGGCACCCAACTAAGGATCTAGGTTCGAGCAGACTCGATAGACCGTAAGGCCTAATCTGCTCGCAAATAGTATGTTAGTATGTTAGTATGACATCATAATTCTGTTTATGACATCAAAATATGTTGCTGTGGAGATAATTGTGATGTCATACACAGGGAATTTTAATGTCATGTGTAGAGAAGCAGTAAGAGTAGATATAGTCGAGGGGACATGGATCTTGTTTTCATGCAACTGTTTTTAGTAATAAGGGAAATTACTTACTGAAAATTTATGAAGTAATAAAGAAAATGTGATGGAGCTGAATATAAATCTTGCTTTTTTTCAAAGTTTTCCTAATGCTGTCAGGGGCTCTTTAAAAAGCTGTGCTTGCAATGCTGGTATCATCTGTGTTCTGAAGCTCCAAGTCATGGGTGTTGCAAGGCATGTATACTTCAAGGTGTATGTACAATTTAATTTTTTGGGGGGGGGGCAGCAACAAGGCTGTGCACTGCTGCAAGTGTTCCACATCCCACAACACAGGGTCAGCTAATCTCTTCTGTACGTTCATTTCTGGTAGTAAAACTAGAAGGGTTTGCCACTCAGATTGTCTTTGCATCCCAGGGACCATGCAACATTAGTGGCTATGTGATGGTATACAGACATACGAATAGTGTCAATAGAAGTATGTCCAGTGGTCTATCATGTCAACTCATGTTACGGAGTCCTTAGTGGAAACTAAAGGCTCCGCCCCCTTCCCAACTGCTACCCCCTCTTTCTTGACTGATCCCATGACCAGTGGTGTAGTGCTAAACATAGGAGTGTGGGATCTCTGACCACGAACCACGATTCCCCCCTATCAACCCCAACATCAGCCTCACTCATGTCCCTTCCACACTATGAGAGGCAAAATAAGGACAGCTGTACCAGAAAATAAGGATATTGATTGGAGTGAATGAATTCATTCTATTGCAGGGCTCAAACTTGTGTTTTTTTGGGGAAGAGGCGGAGGCTATAGCATTTAGACACTTTTACAAAAAAAAGTTTTCACCAGTCCCCATTTATTTATTTATTTATTGATAGCTAGTAGTTAACATCTTTGAGCTGAAAGTTCATTTACAAAGGTTCCACGTCAGAGAACAGGCAGACATACAAAACATATAATACATAAATACAGTGTGCAAACAATATGGAGGCTGTCCTGGTAACCTATTCCTTGTTATAGCAGAACTCTTTATTGCCTTACAGCAGCCATCCAATCACTGACTGCCTAGTTACAAAGGGAAAGGGGCATTTTTGCAAGATTGTGTCTCACTGCTGGTGTCATTCAAAACAGAGAATGCTAACACACACATAACATAATACCACATAAACTCTTGTTGTACCCAGAGTCATTTATTGGGTAAACTGTTTTTTTGCTAACAGAAACAGTAACACAACTCATACAGGCACTTTCTTATATGAATACTGTATATACATGTCAAATCAGTGCTGCATCACACTCATATGGTCCTAGTTCCTATTAGACCTGCACTTCAGGGTGTGCACAACACTTAAAGGGTTCCTCCATTACTCAAGTGGGGAACCAAAGACTGTAGGTTTGGTTTAGTGGTGGAACTGCATTTAGTGCAGCACCATTACCTGTTGCTCTGATTACATCATCCTCCAGCAACATTGATGGTAAAATGGAGGACAAACACATTGATAACTTCTGGGGGATGTACATTTTTATTTATAATCTAGATTTGGCCAGCAATAGGACTGCTGGAAACTGGAGGAGGCACACGACAGTTACACATAAGGAGTTAGGAAAATATTGGTGTGAAACTGTGGGAGACGTCCCCTTTAAGATGGAAGCTATTTTTTTTTTTGAATGAGGGGGCCAGAGCGATATAGCAAAGGCTGGCATGGCATGAGTCTGGCTGGAACTTTTACCCATTGATAATGCTAGGATTTACAATGGGTAAACCGAGCCAGCCAGCCAGCCAATCATTTCTCAGTATTTTAAGACCTATTATATAATGCCCTTTATGCTGTTGCCAGTATCTTTAATGATTACATTTAACAACACCAGGCCTCAAACAGAGTCCTGTGGGTGACTTCCCAAGAGTCTAAGCAGTCCTCCACCACTACTTTCTGGGTCCTATCCTTCAACCAGCTTGCCACTCAGCCAGTGAGTTTCTGCCTTCCCCCAGATCCTCTAGTTTTCTAATCAACCTCCTGTATGGCACTGAATCAAAGGCCTTGTTGAAGTCCAAATAAAAAGATGCCAACTGCTCGGCCCTTGCCAATGATTCTTGTCACCCAGTCAAAGAAATTGATCAGGATTGTTTGGTAGGATCACCCAGCCATAAGCCCACACTGTGTTTTGTCCTGGAGACCATTTTTCTCTAGGAAATCCACCAGCCTTTTCTTGATGATTGCCTCCATAAGTTTACCCACAGTTGAGGTCTGCCTGACCAGTGTATATTTGCCAGGGTCATCTCTGGGTCCTCTTTTTTGGAGTGGCATCATGTGTGCCATTCTCTGTTCCAATAGTACTGCCATGATCTCCAGTGAACTACTAAACTGTTCTGCCAGAGGCATGCTAGTTCTGCCGCTAGTTCCCTTTGTACCCTGGAATGGATACCACCCAAGCTTGGGGATTTATCAACCTTGAGGGTCAATATTCCTTTCTTCAACCTTTCCTTACTGACCTTTTCATCTGTGCAACACCCTGTTTCCCCCTTTCCTTCCTTATGGTACTGGGCCATCCCTCTTGTTTATAAAGACAGAGCAGAAGTATTCATTCAATACCTCTACCTTGTCCATACTATCTTCCACCCATCCCTTCCCTCTCCTTAGTTTTGCTGTACCATCCTTTGTATCCCTTTTCTCTGTAATGTTTTGAAATAAGTATCTCTTCCACTAACTGCAGTTTCTTTCTGGCCTTGGCCAGCTAGACTGCTTTCCCTTCTCCTTTGACTTTTCTATGGTAGTTCTCCCTGTGCTCCTCCCTCTGGGTCCTCCTGAACTTCCTGTAAGCAGTCCTCATATCCCTAACTGGCTGGGCTATCTCACTGCTAAAGCAACTTAGTGCTTTTGTATGGGGGGTCTGAGGGAACAATGTATGGCAACTGTCTTTACCAATGCATGAGATGGAGCAACAGACACTTCTACGATGTACTGAAATTGTGGTAATAATGCCAGATGGGACAACAAACATGGCCTTGATGCACACATTTTTGCTGTCTGATTACACTCTAGCTCTAAGTTTCTTAATCTTTTCTGTACCAATGATAAGGATCACAGCCTTGAGACAAAGCACTTCACAAGTATTGCCAGCACCATTTTTATGTTCACCCTTGCTCAAAGTGAACCTATAGGTATGACAGTTGATTTTGAAAGGTATGTCACTGTTGGTCTAATGCAGGGCAGTCTGCAAAGGGATTGACAGTGTCAGACCAGTCATCAACCAGACTGATCAAGACACCCTTCTGGTCTAGAAGCATGGAAAGTCTGTGTAGTTTAAAAAAAAGAGCTGCCCAAATGATAGGACAGCTCTTTCTTTGATCTGTATAAAGCCACCCAGCAAGCAGAGCTAATCAGCATCATGATCAGACTGCTGTAGTCCTCTCCCCCCAACATAAAACAATACCTTCCACCCCTTCTTTCTTAATTTTCTAATACTGGAGTGCCCAGTCACCAGTGCTTGCTAGTACCCCCCACCCTGCCTATTTTCACTGTGCAACACCGGGGAGCCCACCCCCAGTGTTGCCAAACATAACACCAACACTGGGGGTGCCCAGCCCCAGTGTTACTACCTGAAATAAAGAAAGCTATCCCTCATTTCCTTTCACCCATTATTTCTTAATTTCCCAACACTGGAGTGTCCAATCCCAAGTGCTTGTTAGTATCTCCCAACCTACCCATTTTCATTGAGTGACTCCAGGGTGTCCACACCTGGTACTAACAAAATTAACACTGACGTGCCCAATCCCCAGCGTCAGTACCTGAAATAAAGGAAACTGTCTCCCAATCCCTTCCACCCCTTCCTTCTTAATTTTCCAACACTGGGGTCCCAACCCCCAGTGTCAGTACCTGAAATAAAGAAATCAGTCCCTCACAGTCTTTTTTCTTATTTTAATGCACCAACACAGCCTGTAAAAAAGAAAACTGTCCATTGAGATCTGCTTCTGCCATCAGCCCATTGCTGCCATTATCCTTCCCCCACCCAACCTCCCACTTATCATCCACCACCACCCTACAACCTCCCCCATCCCTTACTTACCTACCGGAGTCCAACACTGTAACCCTTTCTGGACCAGAGACATGTCTTCACTCTTCAATGTTGGACTAGGAACTGAGGAAATCAAGTTATGTGTTTCAATGTATTTTAATGGATTTTGAACTTGTCCTCATAGCATAGTCATTTTCAAATATTTTGTCCCTAAATTTTCAACATGGTGGTTTTGGCACCCCACCTTATGAACAAGAGCAGTGAAATTATGCAACTCCAGCCTGAAAGGTGAGTTTGCTGTCCCTGCCTGAAATCATCTTTTGGGCATGGTGTGGAAATTAGGCGTGGGCAGGGAGTGAAATACCCTACCCTAAATGCTATCTTTAACTACCTTTAAACTACCCTAAATTACCTTAAAAAATCCCTAATGACAAATGGATAGTTTGTTAGGGTTGGGTATTTACTACCCTACTCATTCTACTACCCAATTACCCTACCCTTCATGATCATAACAACATGTGAAATATTGTTTTTGACTACCCTAAATAGAGAAAACAACTTAAAGGTCTGTCTTGAGGCAGGTATGATAGGTACAGTTACTCTGAAAAAGTCTGCCACTGTTTCCAAACTACAGGCTTATAGGCTTTCTTCTATAGGGCCACTGTGACATGCCATGGTTCATTGTCTTTATTAATGTGATATTGCTGGCCTGTGTGTCTGCAGTAGTTACAGGGTTTGAAATTCCCTATTATTTGGTGTTCCCCACATACCAAAAATCATGCACAGAACACCAACTTCAGCCTCTTGGTCATCTGAATAGTATACCACTTAAAGTGTATATAGTTCATGAGCCGCCAGCCATAATGCGATTCAGCAGATTGGCTGTAAACAGTTTTTTTCTCTCCCTCTCTCTCTCTCTCTGTGCAGCCAGAGTCCCAATTTCATGCAGTTACTCACTGCAGCCAGTCGCATGCTTTTTCTCTGCCCAGAGACTGATTAAAATCTTGCTGTGTGTAAGATTTCAGTCTTGGGCTGAGCTCTTGCAGAATGTGGAATTCTGTCTCTCTCCAGGAAGAAACCACACTATTGACATCTCCTGGCAGGACTCTCTTGGTTTGAAAAAAATCTCATTCTCCATCTCTGGTCAGCACTTCTGCTGCTAAGCTGGGTACTTATAATCGTGGGGTGGGTGTCTGAAATGGGAACTGTGCCGGGAGAAAGATTTTAGGGAGAGAGGTAATTTTTTTGTAGCTTGTTTGCATGACAGATGATAAGTCGGTGAGCTTGACAGAAAAAAAGATTAGAATGGGGATTTAGAGCAAGGACGGAGGTCAGAAAGTCATGAAATATTGGAGTTTGTGCCATGTTTAGATAGGTTGCCTTTTGCAGTAATTAAGGTTTCCGTGCAAGTTGACTATGGACGTCACAGTCGATAAAAAACAAACTTTGGTCAGAGCCAATATGGCTGTGGAGAACTTTTGGGATACTTTTACCCATTATTTCTAATGAATTTGCACAATGCATATCTTCTGAGAGGCAGCTTCAATGTGGTCTTCCTTTTACACATTTTTACAATGTATTTTCTTAAAATATGCCTCCTGATTGCTATACATTTAGTCTGGATAGTTCATAGAAGAAATGGCATCTTATTTTTGAGTGGTGAAGCACTAGCAGTAGGACACTGGAATGTGTCATAAATAGGTACAAGATGTGTGTGGGTGAGAACACCCAGTGGCCATACACCTCAGGCTCTCGCATGTGGATCCATTGTCCTGGTGCCACTGCACTACTCAGTGTGGGTGAAAGCCATTGCTGTACTCACTCACACAGGTCCCGGAACAGGCATGTTACAGCTAACCTCCCATTTGTTTGTACAATTGGGGAACCACAAACTCACTATCCATAACCTGGAGTGTACACTACAAATACCATTGCAGGATACCACACCCCATGGCACCCAGGAAACCTCAGCAGTCTAGAGGGTGGCATGTTACACAGGGGAACAGGGAAGAGTGTATGACAGCAGGAAGATACAGGATCAACAAGGCATGCATTAGAGGTATGTCAATTCCCTCTTACAGTTTGCCAGGGACATACACACAGCTGCATACACTGGTGGGCCCACAGCTTATATAGTGCCCCAATGTATGGCATAGCCACTTGGGTCATTCTGGAGTGAAGGTCCCCAGCATGGGTCCAGTGCCATCAGTAGCTGCCTGTGGCAGGGCATGAAGTGCAGTGCTAGTCTCCACAACAGCTATGGTATGGTGGGAGCAGTGTTGTCTATGTACCAAGGCAATGGGTGGGAGTCCTCTATGCTATGGATATGGACCAAGGTTTCCTCTGGTGTGATTGGGTCCAGGGGGGCCCTACACTATGGAGCTGTTTGGGGATGGAGTTGGATTGATCGGGGATTGGAGAGGGTACCTTTAGTCCACCAGGGCTGCCAGACTGCTGTACAAAAGGGTGCACTTCCACAGCCCACGTGTGGGTGGCTGACTTGCATAGGCCAGCTATGTATGGCCTTGCTGTGGGCCACTCTGTTCTGAGCTGTGAGGGGTGGATTTACCACTGAGTATGCCACAGTGTCATATGCATGGGAACACACCCTTGACTTGCATGGCGTATTATTTGTGTGCACACCGGCCCATTCCCTTGCAGCAGGTCCATTCTGCACATTTGAATAGCATACTGTGATGCATTGTTGGAGGTGCATGGCACATCTCACATTTCCACCAGGAAGCACTACTCATCTCCTTTGAATATGGGGGCCCTGGACTAGGCTACCCTGAAGAAAACCATTATCAAAATGGAAAAATCATGACCCCCCTCAAAATAAGATATTGCATCTAATCTGGGACAGCCTGAGTAAATGCAAAGCAGAAATATATAAATGAAGATCCCTATGACAATGAGATGTAGCATCTCCCTTGTGCTATCCAGGATACAAAATATAGGATAAGAAATATTTAAAGGAAATCTACTCTAAACTGAACTTCACTGTGGTCACTGACATAAACAGACAGTTTCTTTATTGTTACAGTCACACATGAGTCTGGTGTGCATATTTTTTGGGACATATACAAACAGAGGTGAGAAAGAAAACATGCCTCAGCTGGGACTTGAACCCAGGCTGCCTGGAATACCATTCTGATTGCACTAACCAGCTGCACCACTGAGACATTTGGAACCTGGGCCATCCCTGAGCACATTACTCTTTCTCAATGCACAATCCAATAGCAACACACATATTTATTTGAAACAATCACACAGGAGTGTGGAGTGCATATTTTATGGAACACATACAAACAGAGGTGAAAAAGAATAAGTGCCTCAGCTGGGACTTGAATCCAGGCCACCTGGCAGTGTTGTGGCCATAAGGATGGTGTGAAGTGTGTGTGTGTGTGTGTGTGTGTTGTTTGTTTATGTACCAAATACAAGATAAATATTTAAAGGAAATCTACTCTAAATGGAACTTCACTGTGTTCACTGACATAAACAGTTTTTTTAACAACATATTAGAATGCAATATTTATTTTGATTGTTGTGGCCATAAGGATGGTGTGTATACAGTGTGTGTGTGTGTGTGTGTTGCCGTAGCTCAATATATTTTTTCCCCAAAAAGATAGTAAAAAATGGCTTCTTAGTGATACATATTTAGTCTAAGCAATTCACTAAAAACCTGGCATATATCTGAGACTGCTCATTAAATAGTGTCTGTAGAGGTTAAAAAAAACAGTGTAAATCACATATTTGCTGAGGAATGGGTGACGTTTATGAGGTATGAAAATTTCTTGAAAGAGAATACAGTCCCAAGTTAAACTAGTATCAGGAAGCTGTTTAAATGCTTAGTATTTAAATGTGCAAATCTCCAGTTTCATAGGCAACCAATGTTTAACAAATATTTAATAAACTGTTATATAAAATGGGCAAAGAAATCCCTATGTCTTGATTGGCTGAGACTTGGTTCTAGCCATTGCAGTAAGAGAGTACCACCACTGGCTAAAACAAGTCCCTGCCAACCAGAGCAACTCACATAATTCATAAGCCACCTATTTCCTAGTTTCCATCACAGACACAGTTGCAGCCTTTACTCGAATATAAATTTTTTTTTTTGACTAGGCCTTAAAAATAAAAGCCCATTAAATTAAATAAAGTAAGTAAATAATTTAACATTATTTATACTCACAAGCACCCCCCCACACACACTACGTACATTCACAAATTTTAAAAAATCAAGTGCTATTCAGTGTTTCCATTGCTGGTGTTTCTTTGATGACCATGAAAAATCCCCCTCTTGTCCCTACCACTTTGTCAAAGAACTCCCTGCTCCTTACCTGGCAACAGATAAAATTGAGATTCTGGCTCAACTTTAGGCCTGCGTGTGTGTGTCCTTGTTTGTTGCCAGTTGAGCTCTAAAGAATGTTGAATTCATGTATTCCATATTACCATTCCGAGTGTATAAGGGGGGAGGGGAGCATGCTACTGCTGGAATAATGCAGAGTTTTGAATTCTTCTATTCCATGGTAAACAATCGCACAATGTATGAAGTGCAAAGAAAGATAGATGACTGACAGGTGGAAAATATCTGTGGAAGGACTATTTTACATTATTTAGCAACGTTTTAGTATATTGTTTTGTGACTTTGAAAACTTTTAGAATATTCTTTTTCTCAAAGTTGTCTATGGGTCCATTTTATATAAGCAATAAGACATGACTAGGTGTTTGTAGTACTGAGAGACCAGCACACATAAAGGCTGAAGGCACTCGACCTGCAGTCTAGTGCCTAACTACGTCTTAGGGTGTGCCTGTATCTCAGTACTATGAACACCCAGCCATGTCTTATTGCTTACTCAGTTTTTGAATGGCATCTGATCTGAAGCCTGGAGTTATGTCTCCAACATTCCTAACAGAAAGAAGAGAATATTTTATTTCAGTTGGCTGGAAGGATACAATGAAAAGTTTAAAACGTATTTCACAATACTCCATTTTCCAGCTACAAATAGCAAGAGGACTGTAGGCTCCAGAGGTTAAAACAACAGTGTAAATCATAGATTTGTTGGAGAAAAAGTGACATTTATGAAGTATGATTCTTTCTTGAAAGACAATACATTCCCAAGTTAAACTAGTATCAAGAAGCTGTTTTAATGCCTAGTATTTAAATGTGCAACTCTCCAGTTTCATAGGCAACTAATATTTAATAAATATTTAACAAGCTATTTCAGTTTCCTAATGGCATCTGATAAGCAGCTTAGAGTTATGCCTCCAACATTCTTAACAGAAAGAAGGGAATATTTTATTTCAGTTGGCATAGAAGGATACATTGAAATGTCCAAAACATGTGTTCCACTAAACTCCATTTTCAAGCTACAGATAGCTCTGCTCACAGCCATAGAAGGGGCAGCAGGGGAATAGATCTTTTACATTTGGGTACATCTTGGTTCACAAATGTGCTCTGAATTGAAAGGCAAAATCTTTTACAGCACTTTTCCATTGCTTTGCCATTGAAGGCTATTTTTTCTGGTGAACTCATTGTGCCTAAACAAAAGACAAAAACAAAAAACAGTGTGCCAAGAAAACCAGACTTTTTCTTTAACTGTTTGATTAATACAAGAAATAAAAAGATAATTAGTACATTTGTCAGGTTATAAGCAACATTTTTTGTACAGCTTTCATTGATACCTGAGCTTATTTTCTGTGCAGTTCAACCTGTAAAAAGCAAAAGAAAAAAAGTTAGATTCTGGTTTTAACTAACGTGCAGAAAGTTGAGAGTCTTGCTATCGCCTACACAATGTCATGAAATTCAATACATATCTCTGTTTCTGTCAGAGGAACTCCTTCCCCCAAAATAAATAAAACCAGTTAGTCAATATGTGTATTTGCAGATAGTGCTCAATTTTTACAGTTGCTCTACTCTTTCCTGACTCTTGCTTCGATTCTAACTACCAGGACAGCAAAGAAGCACTGTAATTTCATTGCACAGTGTACAACTCACATTGGACAGAAGTCTACCTCAGAGTTCTAAAATCTGGGGTGGGGGGGGTAAGACTCAGTCTATTGTGGGGTGTGGATATTGAGTGCTAATACAGTAACTCCAGCTTGCCCTGAAATTTGTTGTATCCTCCTCTGTCTTGCCCGGCTACATATGGCCTTATTGTGGCAAACTTGACAAAAGAAATTAAACTGCAGCCCACCAAGAGGCAGTTTTGGAATGGAGTAAAGAACCCTAAAACCATAGCAGCAGAGAAGGAGGCTGTCAGAAAAAAAAGGAGAGATGCTACTCATGACAAAAATAATAGCAAGACTATTACTGTTCAAGAACACTGGGTTGCAAAGTACAGTTGGGTTAAGCTTGACCCTGAAAAAAAACATACTGCTTTGTAAATCTTGCAGAAGCTTCCCAGAAATTGCCGATATTACATCAGCATATTATGAAGGGGGCTGTAATAATTTCACTGAGCAGCCTTTGCAAAAGCATACTAACTCTAAGAAGCATGTCCTTGCTGATGCCAGATTTATAGTGGAATGCAAACAGGCATCTGCTGCTGAAAAAGTGATTGAAATGCTCAATTCCAGTGTGTTGTCACACACCATGTGCAGCTGTTAATTGGAAATACACATGCCTTGGCCAAAAATGCCAGGCCATATACAGACTTCCCTTCGATGTTTAACTTGACAAATGTAAAGGGGTAGAATGTCAAGTCGTGCAGAATGTTCATAAGTACTATTACTGAAGTTGAATGACTGAAGCTTGAGGATGTGGTAAAGAATGCAGAATTCATTTTAATAATGATAGATGGAGCAACAGATTTCCAGAGTAAAAGAACAGGAAATAATTTACATAAGAACAGTAAACAAGGGGGAGCCTGGTGTTTTTTATTGTGTGTCTCTGGAAAGCCCACTTAAAGCAGATGCAGCATCAATTACAACAGCTATCGATCAAGTCATGCTTTCCCAGACAGGGTCAGTTGATTGGAAAAACAAATTGGTGGGGCTTACCATGGATGGGGCAACAGTGCTGACTGGTAAAAGGAGGGGGGGACAGCTTCTATACTGAAAAAGAATCAACCTCATCTTTTCACAATACATTTGCAATGCACGTAGACTGGAGTTATCCCTGAAGGATGTTTTAAAAAACATACCCTATTAAAAAGCTCAACCAAATACTACTAGGGATATATTTGTTTATTATTTTTCAGCACTGAATCACAAAAACCTGAAAGAGTCCTGTCAGGCTGTGAGAGTCAGATGCCTGACTCCAACAAAAGTGGGAGGAACCAGATGGGCACAACACACCTTAACAGCTCTTAACATTTTAATTGTGGACTACCCAGGGGTCCTGCTGCACTTGCAACAGGTACATTTTTTCATAGGTTTTCAGCTACACAGGCTGGTACAATTGAATTGTAAATAAAGCAAGTGTCTCTTTTTATTTTCACAGACACAACAAGGCGGATCCTTAGGGGACCAAGCAGTGAAGGCCAAAGGCTTCCTTAAGGCCATGCAGACCTAGAGATGCCTACACTACATACATCTTCTGGCAGACAACACAGAAGAGTTCACCAAAGTCAGCTAGCTTCTGCAAGCAAATGATACTTCACTTGGTCTGGTGTTTGAATCTCTTCAGGACCTGAAGGACTACCTTTTAAAGCTGAAAACCTGGTAAATGTTTTGGGTTTTTTTGTAAATGGAAAACAGATTCATGCTTCTCTTTGTTCAGGTTCCATCTGTCATCATTGATCTGACTTGGATCCTTCTTGACAGATTAGCATTTGTACGAAGGAAGTCAGAGTAATAGTGTTTTTTTCTTTATGTTTTTATATTTTAGACCTGGAAAGCACTTATTAAATCTTGACACTTAGGAAGGACAAAAATTCCATGGGCACACCCTGTCTGAAGATGAGCTGGACCAGTTCTCACATGACAGAGGGACACTACTGACAGCCATGATCATAAATGTCACTAACAGATTTGAAGACATGCACCAGCTGGATTCCATTATGGTGGCCATGAACCACAGTGTGAACTTTAAACAGTGGCCAGCAAGCCACACAGACTTGACAGGGTATTAGGGAGGGCATGTAAGAGTGGGTGGGGAAAATCAGTAAATCACGGAAGGTAAGATATTTTTTTCCAGTTTGTTTCAGATTATACAGAGGATGCAGCAGCTGCTGTTGTATATAAATTCAGTACAGTCTTGAAAGAACAGTAAATAAATCCAGAATTGTGCGTGGGGGAGCGGACCAAGCTAAAATGTTACATAAAGTGAAAGTGAATTGTACCACAAGTAAAATCAGTCTTTAATTCTTAAGTGAACTTTGAGGTAGGAAGTAATCATATACATGTATATTCTTTGCAAAAATATGTTAATGCAGACATTAGGGTTGTAAAATGCAATGCACACAAAGATGGGAAATGAAAGAACTTTAAGGATCTGGGTCTCTGGCGTATTGGTGAATCAGTGGTGGAGTCTTACTTGGGGTTGTCAAATCTAATGTCCACCCCTCCTCCCCCCAGACCATGGGCCTCCTGTCTGAAGCACAAGATACAGCTTCAACCTAGTGCTTCATAGTGATACAGTATGACCAACATAATATGTCAGAGCTTTCTTCACACAGAGCCCTATGGGCCTTGCGTAAAGACACCACAATTGACATCATCTGATCCAGGGTAGGGGTGGGCATTAAGGTTTGCCAACCCCAAGTTAGACTCCACCACTGATTCGCCAGTACTCTGGAGACCCAAATCCCTAATGTTTTTACAGTGTTACCTCATGTTGAAAATCACTGTCAGACTTCAGCTGCTAAGACTCTGTAAGCTTAGGTTCTAATTTCAGTGTTTTGTTATGTGACAGGAATAAGATCAGGTTCGACTTGAGCAGCAGCAGCAAAGTTTCATCTAACTTGTAAAATTCCAGCAGTGCTAGCCACCATGTAAGCCTGCATATAATCGTTAAGCACAAAGAATGCACCTAACTGTTATGGTTTTATTTTTATTTTATATCACTGTAATGTGCCTGGAAATCTGATGGGGACTCAGCACCAGAAATACATCCAGAACCTGGGTATATGGATTTTATGTTTAAATAACTTGATTTGTAATCTAGTTTTCTGGCTTCACATTGCTTCCCCACCAGACTTAGCCCAATAGTACCCTGACCCACCACTGCTACTACAGTGGCAAAGCACATATGGAATATTATGTTTGAAAAGTTGCAGGGAGTAGCCTGGGATTATGTGGAGGAAGAGCTCCTCCCCCACAGCCTATTTAATTGAAGCAGATAACTTCCGCTCTGCTTAGAGTGAGTCGCACTCACTTCCGGCTGCCCGGCTGGCCCCCTTCCCTTTCCCTGCCTTGTTTTATGTTCTCTGCCCTCCGCCTCCATTCTCTGTCTACCTTGCTATCCCCCCCATGTTTGCACACCCCCCATTTCGTACCTCCTGTGCTGTTGTTTCTTTTCTTCTTTTGGGCCCTCCTGCCAGCTCGCCTTAATTTGTCTGCTGCTGTTCCCGTACCTTGCTGGCTTTATTTCCTGGTAGCGGGAGTCCTTTGTGTCTTCACATGGTCCACCTCCTCTAGCAGGCTCTTCCAGCCACTGTTACTACACCAGAGCACAGCCCAGGAGTGACCACTTGTTCCTCACTGCCATTGCTGCCCTGGATTCTGCTGCTCCCATGTACTTCTTCTACAAGCACCATGGTCTGTACGCCTCAGGAGTCCCTCCTTGTTTTACGAGCCTCCGGTTTCTACAAAGTGCATTCCAGTGTACCCGATATGCTTCATTACCTGTCTTTCAGATGGCTGAGGTCTTCCACTCTAATGGAGCGCTAATCTGCTGAAGCCCAGCTATGCCTCCGCTGGGAATGCTTTGCAGCTTCTGTTGCTACCACCACTGTCTGTTGGGCTTTCTCTTTCCCTCTGCTGCATCGCTACTACAGAGCTATCTCTTAGCAGTCACAGCCTCACAACTTATTTATGGCCATTACTACATGCCACAGTTTCTAATGGAGCCTTGCTCCATGTTGGGAGCTGTGAGCATGCTGAGCAAGGGCTGCTGGAACCAGTTCGCTGTTCAGGAATTCCTTCGCTCCTAGAGGAAATGAACTGGCTAGTCATTGCATTTTACTGACTGTTTGAAATTGTTCTGCTCACTAGTCCCCTCTATTACTCAAGCTGCATTTCCTGGTTGCTGCCCTCATTCTCATTTTTGCTATCTGCTTCCAATGTGCCTGCCTGGAACCGGTGCCTTTGCTGCCTGTGGAATCCTTATTGCTTCCACTACTTCTGCATACCTAAGACTGCCATAGAATATTCTATGCTACCTCTAAGAGGAATACGTCTGCACTTACTATTGGGCTATATCTATATACTCATGTTTCCACTGTTGTTCTTCAAAGGAACACCTTAGGTGGGTCAGACAACTCCCCTACTAGTTACATGACTCTTTGTTACCACTACATTCCTTATGCATTATTCAGTACTGCTTATTGCTATGTCATTTACATTCCTGCAAATCCATGACTGCTACTGCCTCTATTACTACCAACCTATGTGCAGGTCTTTTGCTTACAACTCGTTGTTGTTGCTCGCCCTATTCATCGCATTCCCACTTCCGGCTTCTCCCTGGCTGTCTGAAATTTCACCAACTGTATCTATTCGAATTGCATGAGCCTTACCCTCAATTACTTTGAATCTGCTCGTCAGTGCTCATTCATTTGCATCAAGATTTCTCTCTTACTTCACCTGCCTCGCTGCATTGTGGCTTGAATGTTTGCTTACTATTCACTATGCCTGCCTCGCACAGCATTGGGCATGGAGGTTCATATCACTATTCGTACTATATGCCTGCCTGCGCCGCATCTGACCTGGAGGTTCATGCATCTGTTTTGGGCCTGGAGGTTCGTATTTTTCTACCTTGTATCTACTTCACTTTGAAGACCTGGGGATTCAACTAGTCATAGACTATGCCTGCCTCGCCCATCATCGGGCATGGAGGTTCATATCTTCTGTCAGCCTGCGACTTCTGTTTACGTGTTTACTGTGACCTCTACCTGCCAGGACATGACCCTTGTCCCCCATGACCAAAGGTGGAGAACATTTTTAACTCCTGCCCCAAAAGGTCAGTTTGAGCAGCAACTGGGAAATAACCTTTTGGAATGCAAAAACACATTTTTGCCAGAATCTGAAAAATGACAATGGTCATATTCTTGAGGCACTGTGAAGAAATGACTATATTGAACATTTTGGGTCAAAATATTGAAAATTGCCAAAGTTATGAGCCTGCTTTTGCAAATTTCAATCCAGGATTATAACTTTGTTTTTTAATATGGTTACGCCAAATTTTCAACATAGCCTTCTTAAGACCGCACCTTATGAACAATGGTGAAAAAACTTTTGTACTGCTGCCTGAAAGGTGATTTTGTGCAGTGCTGGCAAAATCACATTTCAGAACAGATTTACCTAACATTACTTGCATTGTTTATGAGGTGAGATCCCCAAAAATGTATTTTGAAAATTTGGGGCAAGTTATGCCACTAAGTTGAAAATCCCATTGAAATACATTGACGTCGAAACCCTGCCTGAACTACTGTACAGTATGTTTTGACAAGCTGTCATATTTTGAACAACATTTGAATATAGTAGCTCAGGAAATAAGAAGGCTAAGTTGAAAATGTGAGGTGGATCACCAGCCCAGCGATGCTGAGGGTTGAGGCACTGGATGCCACACCTTGTGCCATGCCGGTGACCTGTGTTCAGGAATGAGCACAGGCCTCTGGAGGGTCAGCAGGTGAGGAGATGGATCAAGCACCCCAGGCAAAACCCTCCTTCTCTGGGGAGAGGGGCAACCAGTTGTTGCTGCATGTCTGGCCCCTAGTGGTGGCTGGGAACTAGCACACCAATGCTACAGACATCGGGTCAGAGGCGGGGCAGAAAGCAGACAGGGTGCATTCATGGGAGCATGTATGGCACCATCACTGGCGTCCTTGCACACTCCACCCCTGAAGGGGAGAAACCAGGAGGAAAAAAGCTCATGGCTGATGATGGAGGGAGCTTGCAGGTCCCACCCCCGAAGAGTTACTGTGCCGACCCCTGTACTGGATTTGGTCTTGGTGCAGGTGGGCCCCCCCCATCAACCCTGCCGGGGGGGGTAAGATTTTGGGGTAGCTGGTCAGCACTGGCTGGTGGACGTTGAGGGATGGGGCTGGGGATCCCTCCAGACAGAGAGGGCCTTGGAGCAGGAGTACAAATAATTAAAAAAAAACATGTGGGGTGTAAATATTTAAGAGTTCCACAGTTACTAGCATGCATACTGGAACTGTAAGAACTGGCCATAACTTTGTCATTTTTTTATATTTTGACCCCGAATGTCGAACATAGTCTTCTTATCACCCCACCTCTTGAACCCTGTGGTGAAGATTTTCAAATCCATGAGAAAACGCCATTCCACACCACAGGTTCAAAAACACATTATGGGCAGGTTGTGAAAAATGACAGCTGTACAGCTCATGAGGTTTTGTGATAAAAAAAGGCTATATTGAAAACTTGGAGTGACAATATTGAAAATGACCAAAATTACATGTGTGCATAGAACATTTTGAATGACCAGGTATAACTTGGCCAGTTTTTGGAGTTGTTTCACTAAATTTTCAACATGAACTTTTTGTGACCCATCTCATGAAAAGTGCCAGTGACATTTTGTTCACTTGTGCTGAAAGGTGATTTTGCAGAGCTACCATGCCATTTTGCACCACATGTGCAAAAACATGTTTTGGGCAGGATGCAAAAAATGACAGCAATGCTGTTCATAAGGAGGTGTGAAAAAAATGGCAATGTTGGAGTAATGGTCAAATGTATGACAACATAGATTCAACACTAAGAAATGCAAAGTAATGCACCTGGAAAACAAAAACCCAGGGGAAAAGTACACGGCGGGGGGGGGTGAGATACTGACAACAACAAAAATGGAAAGGGAACTGGAGGCAGTTATATCAGATGACCTGAAGGTGGGCAAGCAATGTGAGAAGGCAGTAAGGAGGGTTGGTGGGATACTGGGATGCATAGGGAGAGGGATCACCACTAAAAAACAAGAAGTTGTTATCCCTCTGTGCAGACAGTTGGTGATATCCCATCTGGAGTACTGCATGCAGTTCTAGAGATGCCATCTCCACAAAGAAATAGACAGGGTGGAGGCTGTCCAGAGGAGGGCAACCAAAATGGTGCAGGGTCTGCACCAGAAGACATATGAAGAGAGACTAAAGGAGCTTAATATGTATACCCTCGAGGAAAGGAGGGAGAGGGGGGACATGATAGAAACTTTCAAGTACCTCAAGGGAATCCACAAAGTCCAAGAGGGTAGCATCTTTCAGAAAAAGAGATGTGCAAGAACAAAGGGGCACAATTTGAAGATAGAGGGGGGATGGCTCAGAGGCAATGTGAGGAAGCATTTTTTCATGCAGAGAGTTGTGGATGCATGGAACATCCTTCCTGAGGAGGCTGTGGAGTCAAAAACAGTGAGGGAATTCAAGAATGCATGGGACAGACATAAGGCAATTCTAGTGGGGGGGAAAGGAAGTAGGCTGTTAGTTAACTAGAATCTGCAGCTTATCCATTAGGTAGGGAAATGAGCAGACTAGGTGGGCCAAGTGGTCCTCATCTGCCATCAGATTCTATGTTTCTCATTATTCATTTTTATGTTGGCTCACACTTGTGCGCCAGCCAACATTTTGCGGTAGTAGCAGATTTGGAGGCGCTGTCACTGTTGGGCGAATGCAGGGCACACATCAGTAGGTGCATCCCTCATTCCCCAACAAGCCAGCAGCAGGCACTGACATAATGTATCCCTAATGTGGCCACCAGATCTAAGAAAAGGTCTGCTGCAGTGAGAGTGAAGCTCTCATGCAGTGGGATCACAACATGCCTCCCAATGTGCAAGCAACATGGTGGTAGTGACTGCTGCTGCCGCCACCTGTCACAATGCTGACGGGGGAGCCCACTCCCAGTTGGCATAATGTCCCCTCTCCCATATCTGCTGTGTGCTGAGGTGGTTCATAATCACTCTTGGCATCATGTGCCCCCCCAAAAGTCTTTCTTTGCTGAAGGGGGCCCAATCCCCGTCGGCTTTTCCCCTTCCCCATTTATTTTGCAGATGGGGAGCCACTCCCCATCAGCATAATACCCCCCTGCTTTTTTTGTACGCCGAGAGTGGTGCCCAATCCCCCTCAGCTCTTGCCCCCCTTCAGTATTTGCCAATGGGGTGCCCAATCCTCTGTAGGCTACAGCATCCCCTCCACAAAAAACACTTAAGTGGCATGCTGGGAGCCCACCCTAGTGTGCCATATCCCCTGAAAAACAAAAACCATCCCATGATGTTTCCTTTTTTTTTTACCCTGTAAAAAGAAAATGGTCCCTCATGGTCTCCCTTCCCCCTCCCACAACCAGCACCCACCCACTGTGCACCCTGCCTCTCCACACCCTCCCTCACCCCATACTTACATCTGGAGTCTGGCATGACAATCTTCGGTGGACTGGGAACACGTCTGCACTCTTCAAAGCTGACCTGACCGCAAACTGAAGAAATGCCGGTAAGCTGTATAATAGCATAAATAGTGTTTTTTCAACTTTGGTGCATATGTCAGGCATCTTTGGGAATTTTGACACTAAATTTTCAACATGTGGTTCTAGGCACCCCTCCTCATGAATTCAGTCACTGCCATGATGTTATTCAGTCCTGAAAGGTGATTTTGCGGTCACTGCATGGAATCACCTTTCAGGACAGAGTAACAAAATGACAGTGCCACTGCTCATGAGGGGGACTCTCAAAAAGCCTATGTTTCAAATTTAGCGGAAAATAATCCCCAAAATGGCTGTTTTATGTGCATGCATTGCGCAGTTTCCACGCACGCTCATAACTTTGTGAATTTGTATTATTTTTACTCTAGATTTTCAAAATTGCCATTTTTCCGCACCTCCTCATGAACAGTACAGCTGTCATTTTAGATATCCTGTCCGAAATGTGTTTTCGCATGTCCATTGCCAAATAGCACGGTCGCTGTATGAAATCAGTTTTCAGGACAGCTTGAGGCAATGACAGTGACACTCTTCATGAGCATAGGTCCTAAAATGCCTATTTTGAAAATCTGGTGATGAAATTCCATAAAATGACTGTGTTGCAAGTGTGCATTGTGCAGTTTCCACGCACCTTTGTAACTTCACAAATTTGCAATATTTTCATGCCAGATTTTTAACACTGGCATTTTGTCACACCTCCTTATGAACAGTACAGCTACCATTTTTCACATCCTGTCCTAAACATGTTTTTGCATCTGTGGCGCACAATGGCGTGATCACTGTGGGAAATCAACGTTTCAGACAAATAAACAAAATCACAGTGCCACTGTTCATGAGGGAAGGTTCCAAAATGGCTATGTTAAAAATGTGGTTAAAAAATCCCCAAAATAATTGGGTTACAGATGAGTGTAATACAGTTTCTATGCATGCTCATGACTTCACCAGTTTTTCATATTTTCACTCTAGATTTTCAACATTGCCATTTTTTTACATCTCCTCATGAACAATATAGTTATCATTTTCCTCATACTGGCCAAAATGTGTTTTCATCCCTGTGTCGCCAAATAGCATAGCCGCTGTGCAAAACCACCTTTCAGCTAGCAAACTGATAGTGCTGCTCTTTATGACATGGGCTCACAAAAAGCCCATGTTGAGAATTTGGAGTGAAAATACCAACACATGCCTATGGTGTTAGGGTTTCCAACTGTAGCACCCCACCCTGTAGAGACTGACAGGCATCAGCGATGTGACTTGGGATCATCGGCTGTAATGCTCACACCATTCCACCCACATCCCCATCCTGCAGTCAGTGGCAGGCATTGTGGGTGTGCCTTGCAATGTTCGGCCACAAAGTTCATCCCATTCTCCTATACTGCATCCACCTCAGTGTATTTCCGTATGGAATAGGGTAAGTATAATGCCTAAAGACCCCAAGGCACACCACAACACTTGTCAGTGTCTATGGGGAAGGGTGAGGTAAAATGGCATGAGCGTTATAGCTGACAACCCAAAGGCACACCCCAATGCCTGTCAGTCTCTGCAGGGTGGGGATGGATTTGGCATCAGTTCCATACTTCACTGCCATTCCTATTATGCATCTCTAACTCCTACACTACCAATGCCAATGCCAGCGAGACAACATTTGGCATTGACAAATGCTTGTTTCTTTTTTACTACCCTTGTGAGCCTGATGAGCAAACTGCCCATTTTCACAGGCAACAAGCATTACACATCAAAGGTAATACAAAAAAAAAAACATGAATTACATTAACAGTACATATACAAGACATCTCATTCAATACAAAATCAAAAAACAATCATTAAATATATAATAAACAGTTAACAAGTACATTTCTTAGAACTATGAAACAACATAAAAAAGTTTATGTTTAAAATGTCCAATAGTTTTGAAATGGAAAAGAATCTGTGGGGAGAGAATTAAAACATTTGGGGGCCCTGTACAGGAATGATCTCTAACCGATGGACCTATGAAAAACTGGTATCTGAAAAGAGTGTTTATATTGGGAATGAGTACCCCTACCATTAATGAACCTTGGGAACAATTGAGAAATAAAAAGGGGAAGGACACCTAACATAATTTTAAACAGCAGTATGTAATATTTAAACTGTATCCGATAGACAAACGATAAACAATTAGAATCCTGAAGAAGAGAACAGCGATGAGTGCGCTATGGAACCTGAAGCATAAACCTGAGAATGTAATTATATGTGGCCCTGAGTGGATGCAAGATGTTTTTATAAGTAGATGAGTAAACTAATAAACCATAATCCAATTTGCTAAAGAGAAAGCTATGGGCAAGCAAAATCCTAAATTCTTTAGTGAGACAAGTTTTAACATGATATAAAGCATCGAGACACTGGTGGATGGCCTTTCTAATATAAACAATGTGATTTGCGAAAGATAATTTGAAAACTAAAATTAACCCCAGATATTTAAAACAGTCAACACACACTCAACTGGGGTACCTTTTAGGTCAACAAGAGGAATAAGAGCCTTAAAACTAAGTTTATTGAAAAAGACCATAAGTTTGGTCTTTTGAATATTTAGTACCGTATGATTACAATAAAACCAATCTTGAAAAAACTTGAAATCAATCTAAACTTTTGAGATAGCATAATTTTGTTTGGGGGTAGAACTAAATAACACAGCATTGTCTACATACATGGTTGAGGTCTGGGTGAAAATACTGGGAACAGTGTTCATGTATAACGAGAAAATCAATGGTCCCAGTATTGAGCGCTGTGGAACGCCACAGACAATGGGGGTAAATTGGGAGAGAAAACCATTAAACGATGTGGCATGGAAATGGTTACTAAGGTAATCAGAAAACCATATAACTACTTCTGGGGAAATAATGGGTCCTAGCCTTCCTGATGGCAGCTTTACATTTGTTACTCAGTACTTTATAAGCCTGCAATAGAGAAACAACTCTAGATTTCCGATAAGCCCTACAGCTTCTGTCTCTAGTACGTAACATCTTAAGTAACACTGGGGAGACACAAGGTTGTTTATATGACCTAACTTTAATTTGCTTAAGAGGAACAATCTGGTTGACTACTCTCTGAACAACATCAGAGAAGCATAAGAGAAAGATCAAAGATGGATTCAAGTGAAGACCAATCAACTGCAAAAAAGGTAGTATCCATTTGTTCAGAAGAAAGACCATTAATCGAACTGAATTCAGTTACCTGGGGGGGGGGTTGGGGGACTTAGAGATCCAGCTACCATGGATGGGACAGTGTTCACTCATACTATCTGGCATAACCCTCGAAAAGGGGATCCTGCCTAGGTCTGGAGTGAAAATATTAAAAACTGGCAAAGTTACAAGTGTATGTAGAAACTTTGCAATGCATGCTTGCAATGAGGTCATTTTTTTGGAATGCACACTCATAATGAGGTAATTTTGGGTTTTTTTTTTCATCAAATTCGCAACATGTGCTTTTTGGGACCCACCTCATGAACAGTGGTACTGTTGTTTTATTAATTGGTCCCAAAAGGTGATTCTGTGCAGTGAATGCAAAATCACCTTTCAGGACTGAGAAATGAAATGACAGTGACAGTGTTCATGAGGTGGGGTGCCAAGAACCCCATGTTGAAAATTTGAGACCAAGATTCCTAAACACGGCTGAGATATCAACCTAAGTTGAAACCTCCATTGACTGCCATTATACAGCACTTACCTTTGATTCTTCAGTTTGCCAGTCAGCTTTGAAGAGGGCATATGTGTCCTAGTTGGGAGAAAATGACAGTGCTGACCTCCGGAAATAAGTATGGCGTAAGAGGCGTGCAGGGAGGGGGTGCACAGAGGAGGTGGGGATGAGGGAGGGGGACTGGGGAGACAATGAGGGACTGTTTTCTTTTTTACAGATAAACAAAAAAAAAAAGTGGTGGGGGACCATGTTCTTTATTTTACAGGCAAAAAAATTATAAGTTAATTTAGGCTCACTGGGGTGGGCTCATAGTATGCCACAAAAGTGGTGGTGGTGGGGGCATGCCAACATGGGGAATGGGCACCCTGATGTCAGCATGGCCCGGGGACAAGTACCAGATGGTGCAGGATGGACAGCAGACAGTGGGAGGGAGAGGGAGGGTTTTATTTTGTGTTGGGGACTGCTGAGGACTGGGATGGGAGCGGGAAGGACAGCATGTAGTGGGAGTGAGCAGGAGGATTGTATTTGCTGCTGAGGGCTTGAATGGTGGGATATCCAGATTCAGTATAACACAGTGGTTTAAGACTCTGAGCTGCAAACCTGGAGACCTGGGTTTGAATTCCACAGCTCCCACTTGCATACTGTGTGACCCTGAGCAAGTTACTTAACTTCCTTGTGCTCCCAGGTTGCAGCAATAAACAAGCTTTTTGCTTAGTGTGTCTCTCCTGGTTAAACAAAACAAAAATAATAAAGCAATTTCTATGCCTACGAGTCTGTGCCAATTTCTAAATTGACCATTGCTACCGCTGCACTTTTCTTACACTACATCATACATTGCTAAATGCACAGGATGCTGAACAATCTTTTATTTTGATGTTTGAATGATAAGCAACTGCACAACATCTCTCAGCTGATGACAGGGACCAGGTATAGTCTAGAAATCAAAGGACCGAGCTGTCAATGCTGCGCAACTGTACAACACCTCTCAGCTGATGATAGCAACCAGACATACTCTACAGATCAAATGACAGAGCCGTGCTACTATTGATTTGGCTCTGTCATTTGAAATCCTTGACCACTCCACCCCAAAACCAGAAAGTGTGTAATCGGCAGCCTGCCTCCTGATTTGCCTACACCAATACTGCCCCTTTAACAGACCTTTCCATTGGACGCCCCCATCACACCCCTTTATTGCAACTGTCATATCAACATGTTCAGTCTCAAACATACTAATAAACATAAAAAAGGGTTGCATACCAGTTTTCAAGATGGAATACCAAATCTTGGGACATGGTATTCTGCGTGGAACACTAATTTTTAAAACAAATTTATAGCCCTGAGTTAGTGAAACAGAGAACCTTTACTGTTAAATAAGTCATGTGCTTGTTGAGTCATTGTGTGAGACAGGCAGATACAAGAGATGTAGCTGCTCTGATTGAGCCTGCTGCTGTTACCAAGAATTAATCCCATGGTGAGCATTGCTGAGGCAGGTACGAGAGGTGCCTTTCCAGCCATTAGAGCATTGGCATTAGTGTGCTGATTTTCAGGATTCAAGCCCCCTTCCCAAGGTCTGCCCCCTGGAGTTAGAATAATAATAAAGGGGTGTGGATAGTGCAGTCCCCCACATGGGGGTGTGGGGTGCACATCCTCCTGAAAAAACAGAGGTCGGCAAAATCCCAACTTGGAGCCCTGATAACTGGGCACACTAAAGCCAGCACTCTGAATGGGTGTAACCCAAGAGGCACAGATGCTTTTAGTGTGCTTGCTGCTGTTCAAAGAATTGTACCCATGGTGGGTATGGCTGGGGGAGGTATGAGTGGTACAACTGCTCTGAGTAAGCCTGCTGCTGTTTCCAAAATTATACCCATGGCAGACATTGCTGAAGTAGGTAGAACAGGCGCAACTGCTGTGAGTGAGCCTGCTGCTGTTTCCAAAAATTAATTCCATGGCAAAATTGCTGACTCAGTTAGGACAAGAGCATAGAAACATACATAGAAACACGGACAATGTCGACATATAAGGAATTCTTTGTCCATCCATTCTGCCCTATTTTTCCCAACCTACAGCTACACTGCAGACTCTACAGAGTCTTCAGTCTTCACCAGATGCTCTAAGAGAAACTGCCACTGTTTCCAAAAATTATACCCATGGCGGGCCTTACTGAGGGAGGTATGAGAGGTGCAGCTGCTCTGAAAGAGCCTGCTGCTGTTTCAAAAATTATAACCATGGCAGGCACTGCTGAAACAGACAGGACTTATGCAACTGATATGAGTGAGCCTACTGCTGTTTCCAAAAATTAATCCCTTGGTAAAACTGCTGAAACAGGTAGGAGAAGCACAGGTGCTCTAAGTCAGCCTGCTAATGTTTCCAAAAATTATACCCATGGTGGGGATTGCTGATGCAGGTACAAGAGGTGCAGCTGCTCTCAGTGAGCCTACTGCTGTTTCCAAAAATGAAACCCATGGTGGGCATCACTGAGGCAAGTAGGAGAAGTGAAGCTGCTCAAAGTCAGCCTGCCGCTGTTTCCAAACAATATATCCATTGTGGGCATTGCTGAGGCAGATACAAGAGGTGCAGCTGCTCTAGTGAGCGTGCTGCTGTTTCCAAAAATGATACCCATGGTAGGCACTGCTGAACCAGTAGGACAGATGCAGCCATTGTGAGTGAGCCTGCTGCTGTTTCCCAAAAAAATTCCCATGGCTAAATTGCTGCAATGGGTAGAACAGGTGCAGCTGTGCTGATTGAGTCTACTGCTGTTTTCAAATATTATGCCCATGGCGGGTACTTCTGAGGCAGGTAGGACTGGTGCAGTCTCTGTGAGTGAGCCTGCTGCTGTTTCCAAACACAGCCTTTATGGCTGTGTAAGGAATTACATAGAAACATAGACTTTGACAGCAGATAAGGACCGCTTGGCCCACCTAGTCTGCCCATTTCCCTACCTAGAGGATAAGCTGCAGATCCTATTTAACCAACAGCCTATTTCTTCCTACCCCCCACAAACATTGTCTTATGTCTGTCCCATGCATTCTTGAATTCTCCCACAGTTCTAGACCCCACAACCTCCTCAGAAAGACTGTTCCATGTGTCCACCACCCTCTCTGTGAAAAATACTTCCTCACATTGCTCCTGAGTCATCACCCCCATCTTCAAATTGTGTCCTCTTGTTCATGCACATCTCTTTTTCTGAAAGATGCTACCCTCTTCGACTTTGTTGATTCCACTGAGGTACTTAACCATTTCTATCATGTCCCCCCTTTCCCTCCTTTCCGCAAGGGTATACATATTAAGCTCCTTTAACCTCTCCTCATATGGCTTCTCTTGCAGACCCTGCACCATTTTAGTAAGCCTCCTCTGAACTGCCTCCATCCTGTCTATGTCCTTGCAGAGATGGGGTCTCCAGAACTGGATGCAGTACTCCAGATGGGGTCTCACCAACTGTCTGTACAGTGGGATAACAACAACTATTTTCTGCTGGTGATGCCTCTCCCTTTACAACCCAGTATCCCCCTAGCCCTCCCTACCGCCGTCTCACATTGCTTGCCAACCTTAAAGTCATCTGATATGATTACCCCCAGGTCCTTTTCCATTTTTGTTGTTGTTACTACCTCCCCCCAATTCTGTAATCTTTCCCTGGGTTTTTGTTTCCCAGGTGCGTTACTTTGCACTTCTTTGCATTGAATCCAAGCTACCATACTTCTGACCATTCCTCCAACCTTTCCAAGTCCCTTCTCATCCTTTCCACGCCTCCTTGTGTATCAACCCTGTTGCAGATCTTTGTGTCATCTGCAAAAAGGCATACTTTTCCTTCCAGTCCCTCTGCAATGTCACTTATAAAGACTTTAAAAATGATTGCACCCAGTACTGAACCCTGCGGTACCCCATTAGTAACCCCTCTTTCTTCAGAGTGGACTCCATTTACAATTACCTTCTGTGTCCAGTTGTTCCGCCAATGTTTTACCCAGGCTACCACCCTGGGACCCACTCCAAGGCTGGTTAATCTGACTACTAATCTTTTGTACGGGACTGTGTCAAATGCCTTGCTAAAGTCTAGGTAGGCCATGTCCACAGCCCCTCCCTGGTCTACTACTTTGGTCACCCAGTCAAAGAAATCAATTAGATTCATCTGACATGACCTTTCCGCTGTGAACCAATGCTGCCTTGGGTCCTGTTCCCCACTGGCCTCTAGGTACTCAACAATTCTTTCCTTCAGAAGTGATTCCATCACTTTCCCTACCGCAGAGGTCAAACTGACAGGTCTGTAGTTTCCTGCCTCTGTCTTGCTCCCACTTTTGTGAAGGAGAATCACATCAGCCTTCTTCCAGTCCTCAGGTACCACACTATCCTCCCATGATTTGTTAAAAAGGATAGTCAGTGGTGTCACTAGTTCTCTGCTTAATTTTTTAGGAGTTCTTTCAGAACCCTTTCTTCTGTGAAAGGACTGGGATCAACCCCCCTTTCCAGAGTGCTTCTGTTAATTGGATTAGGTACCTTCCCCACTTTCTCTTTTGTGAACACTGAACAGAAGTATTCATTCAGTATCCCTGCTTTTTCACTGTCACTCTCTGCCCACCCACCATCCATTCTATTCAGCCTCACTATCCCTCTCTTTGTCTTTCTACACTCCCTGATATACCTATAAAAGGTTTTATACCCCTACTTAACTGAGTTGGCTAACTTTTCCTCAGTTTGTGCCTTTGCTATTCTGACTACCCTCCCTTCTTTCTTTTGCCTTAACTTTTAGAGTTCTCTGTCTTGTTCCTTCTTTGTTTCCTTATACTTCCTAAATGCTATATTTTTCTCCCTAACCTTTACCAACACTTCTTTTGAGGACCACAGTGGCTTTTTCTTTCATTTTGATTTATTTATTTGCTTCACACAAAGGCTTGTTGCCTCTGTGATGGCAGTTTTGATATTTCCCCATTGTTGCTCCACCCCTCCATCTAGCCTGTCTGCTAGTGCTTTTCTAAGGCACTCTCCCATCTTGCCAAAGTCAGCCCTCCTGAAGCCCAGAACCCTCACTTTTGTATGGCTTGACTCTATAGCTGAGTTCATCATGAACCACACTGTTTGGTGGTCACTTGTTCCCAAATGACTACCCACTTCTAGATCTGATATCCTCTCACTGTTCCCATTTGAGAGTACGAGGTCTAAGATAGCTCCCTCACCAGTAGGTTACAAAATTAGCTGTCTATTCTATTGAGCCACTGTGATATGCCTGACTATTTTTCTTTATTGATGTGACATTGCCAGCCTGTGTGTCTGCAGAAGTCGCTGAAACAGAGAGTCTTTTATGGTTAAATAAGTCATGAGTCAATTGGGTCATTGCGTGAGACAGGCAGATGTGGGAGGGGCAGCCACTCTGATTGAGTCTACCGCTGTTTACAACACAATCTGGTCAGAGCCAATATGGCTATGGAGAACTTTTAAGAGTGGCAAGAGCATGGAAAAGAATATGCGGTGCTTTTGCTGCGGCCGTAAGTAATACTGCAGCGATTACAATACTGCGCATGTGTGATACTCGCACATGTGCAGTTTGCTCTGCAGTCAGCCCTGCTCAACATGGCATTGTTGACATAACTATGTATGCATGATAATCATACATGCACACTCTAAGTCAATGTCAACATGTTGCACATGGTAGTCATCACTGCTGCAGTTGCAGAACAGCAATGTAGTGTGCCAGGAAGTGGGTATGTTTATGCAGTCCATGGAGGGGAAGGGCTGCATAAACAGAATCACTGGAAACTATGTCAGAGCATTGTGGCAGCACAACAGACAGTGGTCCAGTTATGTGCTTCCACGTGCTCTTATACAAATCTGATGATGACACACCATTCGTGGAGCTTAGCCCACGTAGCAGTACAAGTCAGACTCAGGGGGAGTCTATTAACACACTAGAGATCTGGTCTGGGACGTGTTCATCATCAGTCACTTTCTTTTCAAAGCAGCAATTTCTGGCAAATGTGCCTTAACCATATCGATCTCAGTGCTGGTAGACTACTTCTGGTTTTCCCCTGATTGTATTAGGTTGGGGGGGATAGTAGCAGTCTTGAGGTGGTAGCTGCTGATGGTGGCATGCTCTGGAAAAGAAAAAACTGTTCCCATGCTTGTCTGCACATTTTAGAAATGATGCCTTTCCTTGTTTTTGCTGTTAGGAAACTGACCCCTTAACACAAAAACAAGGAGTCAGTTACAGCCTCTACCCTCCCCCTTTCGCTTCAAGTGAGGAACGTGATTATGGGTGTGCATCAAATATACAGTGGCAGCCATAGATGCATAATATTGTTAAACAGTAATCAACTGTATGTAAAAGCTCTTTTTTTTAATATGTGCTTTATTAATGTTGTCAGTACCACTCCACCAGTTTATACTCTGCCCCTGGATTTCTGTGCTCCAAGTGCATTATTTTACATTTTTGTGTTTAGGACAAAACGGCCTTTCAAATGAGTGTACTCACTAATCTAAATTCTTTATAGTTTTTTATGTCTCCTTGCAGGTGTGCAAGAAACATCTTGTAGAATGACATTTCAGAGGTGTGTCAGGGACGAGTCCAATGCACAGCGACCTACAGTGGGCTTGTCCCTGACAGACCAATGAGCACGCAACCGTACTGTGACACTAGTCACGGTTTCACAGCTGGAAGTCATTCTCTATTTGAAAGAAATTAAGCACTCCAATGAGAGTACTTAATTCCTTTCATTCATCTCCAAACTGATCTTACCGTTGATCTCCTCACCCACCCTGCAGATGTCTGGATATCCAGCCATACACTGTGTCCCCCTCTCTCTGTACCATAAGCAGTAAACTGTCCTAGCGGTAAAGAACAAATAAATATAATTTATCCTTCCACCAACAGGTGTCCGCATTGAACTCATTTGTGTGTCTGTGTGAATAAGAGTGCGTGTTCTTGTCCCTGAGCTCCTCTCTCTCCGGTGCTTCATCTTTGCCACAATGCCCAGCCTGAGCATTGCTCTCCATGATAGTACCCACTGATCTGCCCCATGGATCTGAGAGAGAGTGCTGAGAAGTGAGGCAGCATTGCCTGCAGAGCTGTGGCTTAGCCCTGGACTGCGGGGAGACACAGGCTGCATGGACAAACAGTGAGAGGGAGAGGCAGCAGTGCCCCCCTACCCAAAGAGAGTGCAGGATTGAAAGAGATGGTGAGTGGTACCAGTGTCAGAGACAGAGCAGGAAGAAAGCTCCCAAACAGTGAGAGCAACATGCTGAGATTGGCGAATAAGCAGAATGAGAGTGATCACCAGGTGACAGACTGTCACTATTTGTAGCACCACCTTGGCAGTGTGAAATTGGGAGCAGTGCAATGTAGTGACCATAACCATGATGATCAGTGGCTCCCAGATCTTCAACTGAACAAATGTTCATTTCAATGGGTGGCTCTTCCCCTAGCAGTGTCTACTCCCTTCTCCCCTACCCCCACCCCCCAAGACAGACACAGCAACAGCGAGAGCCACTTACAGTGCAGTATATATGTGCAGGTCCAATCCGTTCCAGTTAGAGATGGTGTCAACCCCCCCCCACATAAAACAGAGAAGTGGAGTACAGTGTGTGCCCAAGCCCAGTTCCCATCCATTTTATTGCCACGCATGCTTCCAGCACCTGACTGTCAGTTTGACTCCCTGTTTGTCTTTCTGAAGCCCAGTGAAAGTGGACAGCACATACAGAGAGGCAGAGACAAGTGGCAGCAAGAGTGCTGTGAGTGGATGAGCGAGCAGTTCTGCAGAGTTTTCCTTTCACTCTGGGGGAGCAGAGGTTGGAGGGGAGAGAGAGAGGGAGAGGGAAAGGGAGGGAGATAGAGAGAGAGAGAGACAGACAGACAGACAGACCAGGAGTGACACAGTGTAAAACAAACTTGGTGTATCTATTCCACCACTGCACAAGAGGAACACCCAGACAGAGGAAGAGACAAATATGTGGGTAACATATCTGCCCCTTCACATTGACTAGCACAGTGTAGGGTGGGCACTGGATGGGCACCCCTGGCAGTTTTTGCCCCCTACATGTCCAGCTCACATCAGCACATGTGGAACAATCTGCTGTAGCCAGAGACTGATGTAGGTTACTCATCTTGTCCTCCACACCCATCCCACTACACACAGGTTGGCACAGTAATGAGGTGACCTCCAGGTGGGTAGCCCAAGAAAAATAGTGGACTGTGGCCTGGCAGAAGTTGGTGATTGGTGCCCCCTCCACAATCGTCCCACCACTGCACATTGGATGCCTCAGCCAGAGACAGCGTGAGTTGCACATTTACCACAACACACCTGTTTCTGTCTAGCCTGGTGGGCTCCAGGTGGGTGTAAATGGGGCTGTGGTCCAGATGCACTGGGTGGCCTGAGGCCATTGGCACCCAACACACCATTCCACATCTCCACACATGTGAAGCATTTTCTCCTTCCATTCCAGCTCCTGCACATGAGGAGCACTCTGCAGGAACCAATGACAGATGTGGTTCACACATCTGTCCATCTTTACCTATCTGAATTCCATGAAAGCTGGAACTGGCATTGGGTGGGCTCTAGGCAGGTGGCTCTGGGAGAATGATACCCCATCCCACCTCCACACAAGGGTAGCATCCTACAGCAGCCATGGATAGAGATGCAAGTTGTACTTCTGCTTCTTCCTATCCATCCTTGCTCCACCAGGGCTAGCATGAAGGTTAAAGTGGGCTTTGGGTGACTGGTACTTCCTCACCTTATGCCACACCTCTACACTAGCAGAACACTCTGTTTCAGCCAGAGGCTCTCCCATCTAATGTTCTCCGCCCGGAGAGCACT
This sequence comes from Neoceratodus forsteri, assembly GCA_016271365.2. Lineage (NCBI taxonomy): Eukaryota > Metazoa > Chordata > Ceratodontiformes > Ceratodontidae > Neoceratodus > Neoceratodus forsteri. The sequence goes on along the minus strand of CM057455.1, from coordinate 413,100,977 downwards.
CTGAGGTACTGAGATATAAAAATGCGGCTCCTGTATCTGCTCCTCCACAATTGTTCCCACTCTTCTGGGTGGGTGGGGCAGGATACAGTGGGTGCTCCTACATAACTGGTGCCCCCACTTGCACCACCATCTATCAACCCAATACTTTACAGCAGTCAGAGAAGAGATGTGGGTTACATATCTGCACCATCATAAACTGTCCCCATTTCAAACAGTTTCATACACAGGCTGAAGTGGGGCCTTGGATGGTGGCCCCTAAGTGACTGTTCCCCCCTCCATCCCACCTCCACATATGGGGAGCACTACTCCTCCTCCATTACACATTTGCACATAGAGAGCACTCCTTCCTCTCCATGCCTTATTTGCTATGGTGAGCAATTCTCCTTCTCCACCCCTCTTCCACATGGTTAACATAGGGTCTTATGTAATCATATTTGGTCTCAATGCTTGTTGAATTCAATATTGTACATATTCTGCCAGGGGAGGCCTCCTTGGAGTTCCCAGGGTTAGGTTGCGGCATTCTGAGGGCAGGGTTCTCTGTGGCCGCACCTACCCTGTGGAACTCCTTTTCTGTCTATTTAAAGGAGGCTTCCTCGGTAGAAGCCTGTAAGAAGGGCCTAAAAACTTACTTGTTCCAGCAAGCTTTTATTGATTAATTTTTTGATGTTAGTGGGATAGATAGATACATTTTTAATCTGCTCCTGGTTGCATTTTACATACATTTTTGGTGTATGATTTTATACTGTTGTCTGCTTTTTGTATTGTACAGTACCCAGAGTCCCAGGAAATGGTTGCTTTTATAAATACAATTTCTATCTATCTTATCTATCTATTCTATACACTAATGTAAAGAAAATTGCTTTATTTTAATTCATATTATGTGTCCTTACTTTTTGTATCTCACCCCATGTATTGTCTTTATCATTGCTTGTACAAGGGACTCCTTGCAAATGAGCTTGCTCAATGGATGTTATCCCTTCACAGTAAACTTGAACAAGGAGAGCACTTTTCCTCCATTCCATCTCCACAGATAAATATCATTGCTCCACCTCCATCCCACCTCTGTATATTGTGAGCACTGATCCCCTGTCCCCCAGTGCTTCTCCGACTACATTTCACCTCCCCACATGGAGAGCACTTCTCCCACTGCATCTCACTTCTGGCACATAGGGAACATTACTCCCTCTCCATTCAACTTCCACACATGGGGAGCTTTCCTCCCACTTCATATCAGCTCTGTACATGGGGAGCAATCCATCCCTTCATCCCACTGCCTCTACAGGGGGAACAATCCATCCCTTCATCCCATTGTCTCTACTTGGGGAGTATTGCTTCCCATCCATCCCACTCCTACACATGGGGACACCTTCACATATTTGCATCACTCCTCCTTTACCACCGTCCAACCTCTGCATAGAGTGGTTACTCCTAATCCCATTCCACCTTTGCACAGGGGAGAACTCTGCAACAGCCAGAGACAAAGATGTCAGTCAGGCATCCAACTTTCCACATCTATTCCTACTCCACATGATAATCTCCAAGTTGGGCAGATCATCGGTGGGGTTGGGATGTAATGAGTGGTTTGTCCTAGGAGATGGTGCCAATACCCCTTACCACCTCTCTGAATAAGAGAAGTCCCCTTCCCTGAATCAATCATTATTCTTTTCTCCACTCACCACTTTTCTGCTGATTATCCTCCTGTTCACTTGTCTTAACAGTTGCTCCCCTCCCAAGGCAGGATTACAAGCCACTAGGCCAGGGCAGATTTTTCCTTGACCTCTCCTGTCTTCTCTTCAGACCACATCACCAGTCCAGCCAGTATCCAGCACAGTCAAGAAGATGCACCATGTGTTACTTACAGCTCAGCCTCAGATGAGTCTGTTCTTTCTGTGGTAGACCGTACTTCAAGTTCTCCAACAGTTCAACTAAGGCTAGAGAAGAGCAGCACACTGCCTTACTCTACCACCATGACAGTCAACAGGACACCACACTTGCTCGGTGCTGTATAGACGACGCAGCACAGCAGCATGCTTGCCAGTCTGTCTCACCAGGATACTCCCGCTTTCTCTGCTGATGATGTTTCTATCTTCCCTAGTCATCAGTGGTCCCATGCATGCACACTGTGTTGCAGTTAGCTCCAGCCACTATGAAGATTGCTGAGAGACTAAGTGTTTTACAGCTGAACCTCAGCCAAACCAAAAAATAAAATAAAGGAATTTGAAAATTTCTGAGATAATGTTTTTTTTGGGGGGGGGACACCCTGAGCACCCCCCTGCCTACATCCATGCAATCCACACCAGTTCAGACACATGCAGTCCTCACACTTAAAGGCACTCCTCTCAGCCCAGCTAGCCCCATCTGCCCCAGCACACAAATGAACATCAATCGCTACCCCTCCCACTTCCTTTGCAAGCAGTGAGGCTCTCTCTCAAGTGGTTAGTCCTGTACAAGTAGCAGAGTTTAGGTTCTGGGCTGCTGCAGAGATGATTGCTACAGCCACTCAGGCACCACCAGGGATTTAAAACAAAAGTGGGACTATGGCAGTCTGCCTGCCATCTGCTTCCTCCTCCTCCTACACTGACTGCTTTCAGCACTTACACAGCTCCTCCTCTGCTACCAGTGCCCACCAGTGGTCAGTAGTGTCAGTGGGTGGCTTCCATTGGAGTGGTCAAGCGAGCTCCTCTACGTGTTACTAGCTCCCACAACCGATACTCTCCTTTGACTTCCTCCTGTGTCTCATTGCATTTGCCTGTTTCCAAAACACCCAATAAACTTTTTTCTAGTGTCTACTTAGATACAGAATATTAAATATATCAAAATAAAATATAATTGCTTTGAAGAAGATAGAAGCCTTTATTATGGCTTGGTTTCAATGTATGGTTGGAGAACGCTGAAATCTCATCTTGTTTGTTTTCTTTCTTATTGCTATTTTGCATTTTCAATGTAAATTAAATATAATAAAATATAATTGATTTTCTGAGAAGATAGAAGCTTTTATAATGGCTCTTTTTGGTTTGATTCATGCACACTGAAATGTTAAAGCAGTGAAATCACCATGATTTTGGCAGCTTTGCACCATTCCTCTGATCCTAAAAATATGTATCACAATGGTTGTATAATTATAGGCCTATATTCAAATGTCTTTTCCAGGATGGTAAACATTTTTTTCCAGGATGGGGCACATACTGGAAAGTCATATGGCAAGCAACTGCCCAGAAATGGACATGGAACAAAAATGGGCAGTCATCAAGGCAAGACTGGCTGAAGCCACTAAAACTTGTGTCAAGAGCCAGAGCAAGAAAGCCAGGACCAAGAAACCATGTTGGATGAGTAGAGAGGTAGTGGAGAATGTGAGGGAAAATAGGAATGCATTTAGGACCTACAAGTGATCCAACAGGGCAGAAGACAAAGAAGAATATGTGAAGAAATCCAGAGAAGTGAGCAGAGTGGTAAGGGCAGCAAAGGCGGCTAGGGAACAGAGGTTAGTGCAGGGGATCAAAGGGGGGAAATAATTTCTTCAGATATATCAGAGAAAGAAGAGGAAGAGCAAGGATCAAATTGTTAGGCTTAGGAGGGGGAAGTGGGTGGGTAGAAAGGGGGGCTGAGCAGGCTGAAGTACATAATGAATACTTCTGTTCAGTCTTCATCAAGAAGAGGGATGGGCCCATACCTGAGAGGAAGGGCTAGGTGGGAGATGGTGGGGGAGAAGCAACCGAAGATGGGTAAATCATAGTGGAAAGGGTGAGGGAGGGCCTTAAGTTCTTGCAGGTGGACAAGGCACCTGGCCCAGATGGAATCCACCCCAGGATGTTGAGAGAGTTGGAAGAGGTACTGGCAGGGCCACTGGCAGACCTGTTCAATACCTTTCTGAACTCAGGGTGCATGCCCAGGGACTGGAGGGAAGCACATGTGATACCTCTCCATAAGAGTGGGTCCAAGGATGAACCGAGGAATTACAGACTGGTGAACCTTACTGCAATTGGGGGAAAATTGATGGAAACAATCTTCAAGGAAAGGCTGATGCAATTTCTTGAGGATAACAGCCTCCAGGACAGCAGGCAGCATGGAGTTGTCTCAGGCAGATCCTGCCAGACAAACTTGGTTGATTTTTACAACTGGGTTATGAGGGCACTGGACAGGGGACATGAGGTAGATGTTCTTTACCTGGATTTCAGCAAATCCTTTAACTCCATGCCACACGGTAGACTGACTGGCAAGTTGAAGAGTCTGGGAGCAGGGAAGAAACTGGTCAGATGGATCAAGAACTGGCTGCAGGGTAGATACCAGAAGGTAGTAGTGGGGGGGGGAGACATCTGAATTCAGGACAGTAACAAGTGGTGTACCACAGGGCTTGGTGCTGGGACTGGTTCTGTTTAACAATTTCATAGCCAAACCTGCAGTGGGGATTAAGAGCAAGATCAGTCTCTTTGCAATTTACACAAAGATTTGCATCAAGGTAGATGGGGGGGAGTAAGCAAATGTACAGTACTTCAGAAAGATTTGGCAAAACTGGAGGAATGGTCTCACACTTGGCAGCTTGGATTTAATGCCAAGAAGTGCAAAGTGATGCATTTAGGAGGCAAGAATCTATGACACAATTACTTACTGGAGGGTGACCCGTTAACAAAATCCAAAGAGGAGAAGGATCTGGGAGTGCTGGTAACCAGGAAGATGAACCACTGCTCAATGCAGGAAGGCAGCAGTGAAGGCAAACAGGATGCTGGGTTGCATAGCAAGAGGGATTACTTCCAGGAATGGGGAGGTCATCTTGCCCCTGTACAGGTCCCTGGTGAGACTACACCTAGAGCACTGCATGTAATTCTGGCACCCCTACTTAAAAAGGGACGTCAAACTACTGGAGGTGGTACAGCACAGGGCAACAAAAATAATTCTGGGGATGGGGAACAGACCATATTAGGAGAGATTGAGAGAGCTCAATATGTAGACCATGGAGGAAAGAAGGGTGAGAGGGGATATGATTGAGACCTTCAAGTACCTGAAGGGTTTGAACAGAGCAGACACCAGGTGTATGTTCGGTCTGAAGGGCGGAAGGAACCCAGGGGACACTTTATGAAGTTGGAAGGGGGCAGGTTCAAGAGGTAATGTAGAAGGCATTGTTTCACAGAAAGGGTGGTGGCAGGGTGGAATGCTCTGCCAAAGGAAGTCATATCACTGCAGAGTGTTGGGGGCTTCAAGAGGGGGTGGGACAGATTCAAAGGGAGGGTAAAAATCTGGCCAGAAGGGAGTGCGAGATGGGGGGAGGGCATATGAGGAAGGGGGACAGCTGCAGTCTAATGGCCTGAAGTGCTACACACTCAAGCAGACTAGACAGGCCAAATGGCCTGTATGTGCTGGCCATTTTGTATGTTCGTATTATAATTAAAAACTAAGAAGAATGGTCTTAATGAGTTAATTTAGGGCTTCATAATTTGACCTTTTGCAATTTTAATGATCTCTCAGTCATGGAGTCATCAATTTGTTTTATCTAAACATGTCTTTGCTCATTTCATCAATAGTCCAATAAGATTTAGTATAAAATTACTTCAGCACAAAAACTGTATAAACTTTGGGTTTGATGTTGTGCAAATATTAACTCCTCTCTTGTTGAAAATGCATAGGAGATTAGTTGTACATACCTTTGCATTTCTCCACACTTTACCATCAGAAATCTGTAAAAGAAATAACACTCAACAATCCATTAAGATTTAGAATTAAATAACTTTAGAACAAAACTGTATAAACGTTGGGTTTGATTTCATGCAAATAGTAACTTCTCTCTGAATTGAAAATGCATAGAAGATTAATTGTACATACTTTTCTATTTCTCCAAATTTTTACTTTGGAGATTTGTAAAAAAATATGAAAAAATAACACTTGGCCTTTTGCACAGGTCTTGACCTCCTGTAAAGGGAATGGCATAAAACTTATTTAAGAGTCATTAAAGAGTTATCCCAAGGTCATGATTTAGTAAACTATACATTTAATGCATTTTAATAGTAGACATTGCCAAAGAGGACATAATAAAAGAAAAAATCAGTTGTGCAGCATGGATGCCTAAAATGTATCAAACCATTTGCTTCTAACAGTCTTCTTGATGTGTTTGAGCATTGTTTTCTTCTGTGTCTTCCTTCTTCCCCCTATCTGGTCAGTGTCAGCTTAACATATAGATATTGCTGGCTAATAATTATGGAAATTAATCTGCTGCTTTGTTCCTGGAAAGATTTAAAATGATCCCATTCTGAAAAAAACTAATATGCCCCAATAAACAGATCTTTTATTTCAAGCATTTTTTTTCTTCATATTAAGAACTAAAGAATTCCAATGATGTGTTCTAGTTGCTAGAATAACTTCAGGGTCTACTGTTAACTTAGGCATGACACAATATAAACCATATGTTCTGATCTCAGAGTAGTGGTTCAAGAAATCAGACTGTCAGAAATGCAATAGGAGTTATGCTAAAAAAATGTAAATATCTGCAAAAGTATAGGCATTACTCATAACCCATCAGTATGAAAGTTGTTCAGGACAAAAATACCTTTCAAATGAGCCTGTTCATTAAGCTGCACTACAGTAATTATATATTTTTTTTAAATTATGGCCATCTGATTACCTGAAATTTAATTTTGCTTCATAATTTTCCTTTCAGATGGCTATATTTTAAAAAAAAAATCTAATGAACTCAGATTAATGACTACCTTCATTTGAAAGGTCATTTTGTCCTGAACAGCTTTCTTGTTGGTTATATATTGGTAACTTCTATACTTCCCAAGATATTTACATGTGTTTGGCATGACTCCTACTGTGTTCCCTCAGAGAGTAAAATACATTAGGTTGTTTGTAAGACCATATTTTACAAAATATAAAAGAATTCAGATTAGTGACTACTCTCATGTGAAAGGTCTTTTTGCCCTGAACAACTTTCATGCAGGTTGTTTTTGCACACCTTGAATAGTTTTAAAGATATTTTGATTTGTTTGGAAGGTGTGCACATTTGCTCTCAGAAAAAAAGCAGCTTTAAGTTCTGTGTCCATCATTCTAAACAGAAAGAAGGGAATATTTTTTAACTGCCTTAGGGATTTGCAGTGTTACTGTGTGAAAGGATATACTGAAAACTACTAATAGTGACCGCAGCACCATGGAAGCACAGAGCTGAGGTATCCAGTCATGTGCTTCCAGAACCCCTTTTCACTCTCCTAGAAAAACATCTGCAGGGCTCCACCCTTGCAGCCATAATAAATGACAAGACTTAGGGCACCTAACAAACAGTGGCCCTAAGACAGTTGCATAAATAAAGCTGTAAAAGGATATTTTTTTCGCTAACTGCTGTACAGAGTATAGCTGAGTATGTCACAGTAATAAATGACAGAGCTCTGGGCAACTAACAAACAGTGACTCTATGATGATTGCATAAGACGGCCATAAAAGGATATTTCTTTCACTAGCTGCTGCAGAGACAGAGATCATAGCTGACTATGTCACAGTAATAAATGACAGGGCTGGGGGCACCTAACAAACAGTGGCCCTAAGATATACAGCCATAAAAGGATATGTGTTTCAATAATTGCTGCAGAGATGGAGAGTATAGCTGACTATGTCACAGTAATAAATGACAGGGTTCAGAGAATCTAACAAACAGTGGCTTTAAGATAACTGCACAATACAGCTGTAAAATGATATTTGTTTCATTAAATGCTACAGAGAGTATAGCTGACTATGTCACAGTAATAAATCACAGGGCTCAGGGCACCTAACAAGCAGTGGCCCTAAGACAACCGAATAATATAGCCGTAAAGGGATATTTGTTTCACTAGCTGCTGCAGAGACAGAAATTACAGCTGACTATGCCACAGTAATAAATGACAGGGCTCAGGGCATGACAAACAGTGTCCCTAAGATGATTGTGTAATACAGCCTTATAAGGAGTTTGTTTCACTAACTGCTGCAGAGACAGAGAGTATAGATGACTATGTCACAGTAATAAATGCAGGGTTCAGAGCATAACAAACAGTGTCCCTAAGATGATCGTGCAATGCAGCCTTAAAAGAATATTTGTTTCACTAACTGCTGCAGAGACAGAGAGTATAGATGAATATGTCAGTGTAATAAATGACAGGACTCAGGGCACCTAACAAACAGTGGCCCTAAGACAATTGTGTATTACAGACATAAAAAGATATTTGTTTCACTAACTGCTGCAGAGACAGAGAATGTAGTTGACTAAGTCACAGTAATAAACAACCGGGCTCGGGGCATCTAACGAACAGTTGCCCTACGACAATTACATAGAAACATAGACTTTGATGGCAGATAAGGATTGCTTGGCCCACCTAGTCTGCCCATTTCCCTACCTACATGATAAGCTGCAGATCCTAGTTAACCAACAGCCTATTTCTTTTTAGCCCCCACAAGAATTGACTTATGTCTGTCCCACGTATTCTTGAATTCTCCCACAGTTTTAGACCTCACAACCTCCTCAGGAAGGCTGTTACATGCATCCACCACCCACTCTGTAAAAAAAAATACTTCCTCACATTGCTCCGAACCACCCCCCCATCTTTAAATTGTGTCCTCTTGTTCTTGTACATCTCTTTTTCTAAAAGATGCTACCCTCATGTACTTTGTTAATTCCACTGAAGTACTTAAAAAGTTTCTATCATGTCCCTCCTCTTCCTCCTTTCCTCAAAGGTATACATATTAAGCTTCTTTAGCCTCTCCTCATATGGCTCCTCTTGCAGACCCTGCACCATTTTAGTTCCCCTCCTCTGGACTGCCTCTATCCTATCTATGTCCTTGCGGAAATGAGGTTTACAGAACTTGATGCAGTACTCCAGATGGGGTCTCACCAACTGTCTGTACAGAGGGATAACAACTTCCTGTTTTCTGCTGGTGATGCCTTTCCCTATTCATCCTAGTATACCACCAGCCCTCCCTACTGCCTGCTTACATTGCTTGCTAACCTTAAGGTCATCTGATATGATTACTCCCAGGTCCATTTCCATTTTTGTTGTTGTTACTACCTCCCCCTCATTGTGTAATCTTCCCCTGGGTTTTTCTTTCCCAGGTGCATTATTTTGCACTTCTTTACATTGAATCCAAGCTGCCATACTTCTGACTGTCCCTACAACCTTGCCAAGTCCCTTCTCATCCTTTTCACGCCTTCATGTGTATCAACCCTGTCACAGATCTTTGTGTCATCTGCAAAGAGGCATACTTTTCCTTCTAGTCCCTCTGTAATGTCACTTATAAAAACATTATAAAGGAGTGGACCCAGTACTGAACCCTACAGTACCCCACTAGTAACCCCTCTTTCTTCAGAGTGGGCTTCATTTACAATTATCTTCTGTGTCCTGTTGTCCAGCCAATGTTTTACCCAGGCTACCACCCTGGGACCCACTCCCAGGCTGGTTAATTTGACTATTAATCTTTTGTCTGGGACTGTGTCAAATGCCTTGCTAAAGTCTAGGTAGGCCATGTCCACAGCCCCTCCCTAGTCTACTACTTTGGTCACCCAGTCAAAGAAATCAATTAGATTTGTTTGACATGACCTTCCGCTGTGAACCCTTGCTGCCTTGGGTCCTGGCCCCACTGGCTTCTAGGTACTCAACAGTTCTTTCCTTCAAGTGATTTCATCACGCTTCCTACCACAGAGGTCAAACTGACAGGTCTGTAGTTTCCTGCCTCTGTCTTGCTCCCACTTTTGTGAAAGGGAATCACATCTGCCTTCCTCCAGTCCTCAGGTACCACATCATCCTCCCATGATTTGTTAAAAAGGGTAGTCAGTGGTTTCACTAGTTCTCCCCTTAATTCTTTTAGAATTCTGGGGTGAATTCCATCTGGCCCCATTTCTCTGTCCACCTTCAGTTTTAGGAGTTCTTTCAGAACTCTTTCTTCTGTGAAAGGACTGGGATCAACCAACCTATCAAGAGAGCTTCTGTTAATTGGATCAGGCACCTCCCCCTTCTCCTCTTTTGTGAATACTGAGCAGAAATATTTGTTCGGTATCCCTGCTTTTTTCACTGTCCCCCTCTGCCCACCCACCACTCATTCTATTCAGCCTCACTATCCCTTCCTTTGTCTTTCTGTGCTCCCTGATGTACTTATAAAAGGTTTTATCCCCCTCCTTAACCAAGTTGGCTATATTTTCCTCAGTTTGGGCCTTTGCTATTCTGACTTCCCTTCCTGCTTCCATCTGCCTTAACTGGTACTGCTCTCTGTCCTGCTCCATCTGTGTTTTCTTATACTTCCCAAATGCTGCCTTTTTCTCCCTGGCTTTCCCTGCCACCTCTTTTGAGAACCATAGTAGCTTTTTCTTTCATTTTGATTTGTTTATTTGCTTCACACAAAGGCTTGTTGCCTCTGCAATGGCAGTTTTGATATTTCCCCATTGTTGCTCCACCCCTCCTTCTAGGCTGTTTGCTAGTGCTTTTCTAAGGTACTCTCCCATCTTGCCAAAGTCAGCCCTCCTGAAGTCCAGTACCCTCACTTTTGAATGGCTTGACTCTGTAGCTCTAGTTTATTGTGAACCTCACTGTTTGATGGTCACTTGTTCCCAGATGGTAACCCACTTCTAGATCTGAGATCCTCGCACTATCCCCATTTGAGAGCACGAGGTCTAAGATTGCTCCCTCACGAGTAGGTTCCAAAACTAACTGTCTGAGGCATGCCACTTATAGGGCATAGAGAATAGCCCTGCTCTTGGATGTGGCTGCAGCAAATGTGCTCCAGTTAACATCTGGCATATTCAGGTCTCCCATCAACAGTATCTCCCTTTTCTCTACCATCCTAAGAAGACCTTCTATCATATCCTTGCCCATTCCCTCCACATGACATGGAGGTCTGTATACAACCCCTTTGCGGATTGTGGTGCCATTTGCAGTCTCTAAGGTGACCCACAGTGCCTCCTCTCCTCCCTGTTTACTGTTCTGTTCAGTTGCTTTTATCCCTTCCTTTACATAGAGAGCTACTCCCCCTCTTCTCCCCTCCTTGTCTCTACGGTAGGTTATGTAACCTGGTATGTTAACATCCCAGTCATGGGTCTCTGTATACCATGATTCTGTGTCAGCTATGACATCCATGCATCCCTCTTCTATCAAGGCCACCAGTTCAGGGATCTTGTTGCACAGGCTATGGGCATTGGTACTCATTACCCTCCATTTCCTGATGGCCTTACTCCTTTTTGCCCTATCCCTGTCCTTATTGCCTTTGTCACTTTCTTCATTTACTCCTGCCCTTCTCCCTATTGACATCTCTATCTTGGTGTTTACCTCACTTACTACTCTGCATTTTTTTTGGGGGGGCTAGGATTTTCCTGCTCCTTTCCAGTGCCTCCCCCCCTTGACTAGTTTAAATGCTTGTCAATGAAGAATTTAAACCTATCATCTAGGATCCTGGTTACCCTCCTGGACAGATGCAGTTCATAATGCTAGTATAGGCCTGCATTACTTCAGGTGGACCCACAGTCCTCAATGAAGCCAAATCTCTGAGCAGTACACCAGTTTTTTAACCACTGATTGAATCCCATGGTGTGGAGCACCCTAGCCTCACCTAATCCATAGACAGGCAACACCTCCGAGAAGGTTACTGTGCATGCTACTTGTCTAAGTCCCCTCCCCAACTCCACAAACTCTTCCTGCACTGCACTGCTCTGATCCTTTTCTTAGCCAGGTCATTTGTCCCTAAGTGGACAATACATCCAGCTCCCTTCCCCATGCAGCTGCTCTGGCGAGCCTAAGGATTTGCTCCCTGTCCCTCCAAGCCATGGCGTCAGGCAGGCACCATACCTCCCTCTTCCCTTCCTCCCCCAGTTCTACATTCCTAACAATGGAGTCCCCCACCAAGAGTTGTTTCCTTCCCCTGTGGGGTCCTATGCCACCCTCCTGTGGGTCTCCCTTGTGGAGGTTCCCAGCATCCTCCTTGGTCTCCACTGTGGGTGCCTCCATAGAGGAACCACACTTTGCCAGAACGGCATAGGAATTGTGGAGAGGTACAACTTAGGGATGTGCCTCTGTTCCACATTCCTCACCCTCCCTGAGCCCAATTGTGTAATACAGCCACAAAAGGATATTTGTTTCACTAAGTACTGCAGAGAATATAGCTGACTATGTCACAGTAGTAAATGACAGAACTCGGGGCACTTAAGAAACAGTGGTCCTAAGACAATTGCATAATACAGATGTAAAAGGATGTTCATTACATTAACTTCTGCAGAGAAATGCTTGGGTTGCCAACAGTCCCATTTTATAAGGGGCATCCTATATTTTAATAACAAATTGCCTGTTCCTTATTAAGTCAGTATGGGGCACCTTTAATCCTGTATGTTGTGTTGGTGCACTTGCAATAGTGCAGAATCAGTTTCTCAGCAGCTAACATTAGCTACTGCAACCTTACGCACATCAGGATGTTAGTCAGAAGGAGGAAAAGCACTGGGCTGAGTGTCAGCGTGGAGCAGCGGAGAGCGAGCTGTGCTGAAGAGGGAGACCTGTGTTAGCAACAGGAAAATCCTAGTAAGTTAAACGGGTCATTTCTGCAGTACAGTTTTTGGGCGGGAGTGAGAGAAAGGTATGGCATCCAAGGTACTTCCAAATGGATCATTTCTGCAGTACTATGGGAGTGAGGGAGGGAGAGCAGAGGTAAATATGTGTTTGGGACAGACCAGCCATGCCACATTTATCTGAAATCCAGATCTGAAAGCAAAACTTCCTACCAGTTGAGTTTAAAAATATACAGAGGTGTTAGCATGGCTCAGCTGGTAGCACATCTGCCTCTGGACCAGAAGGTTGTGGGCTCTTGTCCCACACCGGGATTGGACTTGCACCTAAAAATTACTGGCATCTGAGTGCAGTATTGGGGGGAGCTGTACTGCTGGGGTGGTGTGCCGTCCTTCAGATGAGACGGCTTACCCTGGTGGGTATCCAGGTGGAAGTAAAGAACCCAGGCAATTTTGCAAAAGAGCAGGGAGCATTCCCGGTGTCCTGGCCAACATTCCCCTTCCCATAAACCAGTTCATGCAATTATCCAGGCTGTGTGTGGGTGATGATGTGTGATATGGCCGCCACCACACATTCAGTCACTTCACTACCAGTCTAGCATTGCTTGTAAAGCGCTTTGGGATACTGTGTATGAAAAGAGCTATATAAATGCTGATTCTTTGTCTTCTTCTATTCTTAATTTTTATCTCTTGCTAGTTATCTGGTGGAAATCGCAGTCCTACCTCAGCCTTTCAGATGTTTACTCATAAAGAAAGGCACAGTCTGATAAGGGAGTAATTTGCAGATAAAAAAGTGCTTTCCACTGATCACATCCCTGTTTCTTATTGAATAAGGCATGGAATGTTGTGACTAAGGCTATGTCGACAGCACTGTCTTTAAATGTTAAAAAGGCAGAGGGTGGCAAATCCCCCAGCAACTGTCTGCATAAATTTAAGATTAAACCCTGTGGAAAGGGAAGCAGGAGGAGAGCATACATCTGGGTCCTTTCTTTTCCACAGTCCAGTCGTGCTAACTAGTGATGGGAGTGGCCCCTGGTCGCTCCGTGAAGTAGAACTCGGAGTGAAAGTGAATTTGTGGAGTGCTCCGCAACGCAAAGCAGAGTACTTCGCTTTATAATGGGTAACGCAAAGTCCACTGAAAACAATGACTTTCTGTTACTCTGTTTCCCAAACCACTACTTCACCAATTCTTAAGGTGAAATGCATTGAAAACAATGTACTTTGCCTTGTTTTTAAGCTCCGAAGACAAATTTTGCAGTGATTAATGGGATTTCAGGTCACATGGACTCTAGATTGTTCTGCACAGCTTCAGTTTGGGGTAGTGTGTGTAGGAAGCTGTAGGAGACAATCTGCTCTGAGTGCTCTCTGTGATTCAAACCTTCTAAAAGCAGATGAAAAAACCTGTTCGAGTCATTTTTTTTGCTGAAACTTTAGTTAATCGATTATAGGAAACCCTCCTGTGCTCATATCAACGAGCGTTTATTGTTTGTGTGTGGATTTTGAATGTAAATGTACAACATTCAGTCTATGTACTGAGAGACAGTGTGCTTTGGGGGAGGGGCGTATCTGTGGTTTAGGCAGATTAACTTGAAGAAAAAGACAGTGCTTTCTGTTTTGGTGATATTTTTCTTGTACAACTGTGTTAATGTACACACAGTAATATTTTCAATAATTCTTGCCATTTTTTTGCTGAATGTTGTGGTGCAGCAGTGTATAATTTTAGTTTGTTTAAAATATGTGGTCATATTACTGAAGTTTTCAATTTGCTACGCATTACTTAGTGTGTGTGTGAGTATGTGTGTGACACGTGTCATCAAATCAAACCCCTTGTATTGTGCCACATAATTTCAGCAATGTGAACCTGCTAACCACTGCAGCTATGTAATTTTTGTACTTCTTTGTGGTATCTTTTCTGGTACTAGTACTAGTGACTGTTACTGCAGCAGTGCAGTACACTGCCCTCCACCCCAGCGGCCCGCCCCAACTGGCAAAGATATTTTTTTCCAGATTTGAATTTCTGATGGTGAGCTCTGGTTAGGTGTTGTGCCTTTGCATCTGCATCTCTTCAGTGCGCAGCACAATCTTAATCTGTCTGTATTTGCATCTCTTTAGGGCCCAGTCTCCATCTGTAACTTAAGTCACGGTTGTTTCTTTGGCTTCCCTTCAGAGTACTGAACAGGTGTGGTGCTTAATTCAGCATGAACATTGTACTCATTAATATGCATTTTTTAGTCAGGACCATCATCAAGAGTCACTCGTGATACAAATCACAGTCTTCATCATCACGGTCACAAATGCAGTCACAAATCATGATGTACGTTCACGTCATGAATCACAACGTTCATTTTTTTAATAGTTACTTGGATGTATTGTAAGCCTGTTTTGTAGTATCTCTCCATGCTTCACCACCCCACCATTGTATTCATTAATGAATGTTTTTAAGTCTGGGAGTTTTGTGACACACCTCATTGGGGCCCAAGGAAGTACAGCCATAAGCATTCACGTTTCTTCATCATCATCACGGTAATAAATGCAGTCACAAATCATGATTTATGATCACGTCACAAATCACAACATACATTTTATTTACTAGTTATTTGGATGTATTGTAAGCCTGTTTTGTAGTATGTTTCCATGCTTCACCACCCCACCAGTGTACTCATTAATGAGTGTTTTTAAGTCAGAAAGTTTTTTGCCACACCTCATCGGGGCCTGGGGAAGTACAGCCGTAGGCATTCACATTTCTTCATCATCAAGGTCACAAATCATGATTTACGATCACATCACGAATCACAACATTAATTTTTTTATTAGTTACTTCACGTTCACTTCACCAGCAGAATTTAAATTCACTGCATCTCTAATGCCAACACTGATGCAACAATCTGGTGCTGTTACCGTTCTGCAGCTGGCAAGGAGGAGGCAGCATCAGACATGGTCTAGTGAAGTATTAAGGGTAGAGATGGGTGAAGTCTATCAGCTTCGCTACGTGGAGAATTTCACGTATAATTTGAAATTTGCAAAATACTCTGCAGTGCTAAGTGAATTTCACATTGCTGCACAAGAACATGAAGTTGCCACTGAAACACATGAACTTTGGGTAACTTTGCCTTTTCGAATTTCGCAATGCTGTGAAAAAATGCAAAGTTGCCATTGAAACTTATGGACTTTGAGTTATTTCACTTTTTTCTTTGACTCCCAAAGGCAAATTTTGCAATGATTCATTGGATGGCAGGTCACATATGCTCTGTATGAGCTTGCACAGCCTCAGTTGAGCAAGTGTAGTTTGTGTAGAGGAAAGCTGGAGTTAGTTATGTCTCTGAGCTGTGAGATTTAAACCTTCAAAAAAACGATCTACCTTTGAACTTTTGAGTGAAAAGGTAGTACACTGTGTGCACGAATCTCTTGTGTGTCTGTATCGTCGATCATTTATTGATTCTTTGTGCATTTTGCATCTTTAATTCATACATTTAGTGTCTGTACTCTGAGAGACAGTGCAGAAGTGTGCTTCAGGGAAGGGGCAGATCTGTAGTGCAGAAGGGAGATCCACAGAGAACACAGTGTGAAAGGCAATCTTGTCAACTGTTGTTGGCTAGTGTTTGGTATTAGTGTGTTCAGTTGTGTACACAGTTACACATATTCCAGTAGTTTTTGACAATTTTGTGTAGCTTGGTGTTCATTTTTTTCTGTCTTTGTTTAGAGGACTTTGACTTTACAGAACTGTTAAACTTTCTGCGCGAAGAGACAGGTATGCAGAGCTGTTTCTTGCTGTGGCACTGCTGCCAAGAAGACTATTGCTTGTGTGCCTCCAAATGGTAGCAGTGGAAGTTGTGATGATGAGGCAGGTTCATCAAGGGCTAACAATGTTAAGTCTGGTTGCCATGGACTCGTGGATGTGGTAGTACTAAGCAGTACAAAGGAAAGGTAGTAGTTGCTGCAAGTTCAGGGAGTTTTGTGGCCATGTGTTTGAACGAGTACCTGAAATTATAACAATAGGAACAGAAAACGTTTACTTTTAAATCTGGCAGTTTCAATTGAAGTCCCCACCCCCAAACCCACAAAAAACAAGAGAAAATAAAGAACATATTATGCAACAAGGTGTGGCAATACAAATGGAAAGCATCATGTTTGGTCATTGTTGCAAAAGCAGACCATCATCTGAAGCATGGAGGTGGCAGAAATACAGCAAGGAAGTCATAGTCAGCAGACACAGTGACTTACAATTAATGAGTCATTGCAGAACTACTGAAACACAATACAGCAACAAACAATTCTGCCCCCCCCCAAAAAAAAATTACTTACCTTCTACTCTACCAGGCTCAGCCAGCCATGACCATAATAATAAGACCATCAAAACAAATTAAACACCAATAAATACTTACCTTGGCATTGCAATCTGCGGTCCTAATGTGAAGTACAATTCAAAACAATCTCCAAGATGAGCCCCAAAAAGAAGCAAGCATTTGTCAATGCCGAATGTTTGCTTGCTGGTATTAGCACTGGAAATGCAGGAGTTTGAGAGATGCAGAATAGGAATGACAGTGAAGTATTGAACTTCACACCAACCCCACCTCCACCGTACAGAGATGGACATTCATTGGGGTATGCATTTGAGTCATTGCCCATAACGTTCATGTCATTTCACTTCACCCTGTCTTGCAGACACTGACACATTTTGAGGTGTGCCTTGGGCTATTCGGCTTTACAGTCATCCCATTCCATATGGATATACAAAGAAATGGGTGCAGTATAGGAGAACAGGGTGAACTTTGGGCCAAAGAGTCCAAGGCACACCTCGATGCCTGTCACTGGCTGCAGGGTGGGGGTGGAATGGCATGAGCATTATAGTTGACAATCCAGAGGCACACCCCTGATGCCTGTCAGTCTATACAGAGTGGGACGTTATAGTAAGAAGCCCTAACGCCCCTGGCATTTGTTGGTATTTGCACTACAAATTTTCAACATAGCCTTTTTGTGACCCCCATCTCATGAAAGCATTTGGGACCTCTTCTCATGAGTAGTAGCACTGTGATTTTGTTAATGTGTCCCGAACTTAGAGTTCTCACAGCAACCGTGCCATTCTGCACCAGATGTACGAAAACACAGATCAGGAAGGATGTGAAGAATGACATCTGTACCATTCATAGGGAGGTGTGAAGAGATGGCAATGTTGAAAATATGTGAGGAAAATATTAAAAATACTCAAACTTCTAGGCTTACGAGTTAACTGTGCAACGCATGCGTGTAACACAACCATTTAATGGAATTTTTTCACCAAATTTTCAATATAGTCATTTTGTGACCTCTGCTCATGAACAGTGTCACTATGATTTTCCTAATCTGTCCTGAACATTAATTTCCCACAACGACTGTGCTATTCTGTGCTAGATGTGAAAATGCATATTTCGGGCAGGATATGAAAATTACAGCTATACTGTTCATAAGGAGGTGTGAAAAACATGCCAATGTTGAAAATCTGGAGTGAAACTATTATAAACGCACACAAATATGAGGGTGCATGCAAACTGCAGAACGTACACTCGTAACACAGTCATTTCATGGACTTTTGTTACAAAATTTTCAACATAGGCATTTTCGCACCTCTGCTCATGAACAGTTTCACTGTGATTTTTTTAATCTGTCTCGAACACTGACTTCCCACAGCGACCGCGCTATTCTGCACCGGAAGCACAAAACACATTTCAGCTCGGATGTGAAAAATGACAGCTGTACTGTTCATAAGGAGGTGTGGAAAAATACCAATGTTGAAAATCTGGAGTGAAAATATTACAAATTCGCAAAGTTATGAGCGTGCGTGGAAACTGCACAATGCATGCTCGTGACTCAGTCATTTTATGGACTTTCATCACCAAATTTTCAACATAGGTATTTTAGAACCTCTGCTCATGAACAGTGTCACTGTGATTTTCTTAATGTGTCCCAAACACTGATTCCCCACAGCGACCGCACTATTCTGCGCCGGAAGTGTGAAAACACATTTCAGTCAGGATGTGAAAAATGTCAATTATACTGTTCATAAGGAGGTGTGTAAAAATACCACTGTTGAAAATATGGAGTGAAAATATTACAAATCCACAAAGTTATGAGCGTGAGAGGAAATTGCGCAATGCATGTTCGTAAAACAGTAATTTTTTGTATTTCTTTCACCATAATTACTCTGACTAGGTTACAAACCCAGCAACTTATTTGGAATGGATTTCATTAACTGCAGGTACTGTGGAACAATTTTCAGAAGGACAGTCTTACAGGATTTAGGACACTGTCCTACATGCTGGGCCTTTGGAGATCTTAGGGCTCAGCTCCGGGCAGCATGGGCAGAGATTGCACACCTCAAATTTCATATTGAAGAGGAAATACATTATAAGAACCACCCGCCATTTCCCAGCATCCAACAGAAAAACCTCGACCATGCAGAGGGTAGTTGGTCCAGGAGGTTGGCAGGTGGTTAGGAGGAACAAATCAGGTGCCCCATCACTCTCTGCTCTCCAACACATTACCTCCAAAACCATATAAACACTAGAAACAGGTATCTGCCTCTATCTCTGAAATCAAATAAGAGGCAGAAGACACTGCAGAGCAGGACACTGCAGCACAGGAGCTAGCACAACAAAACTCACCCAAATCAGGAACCAAAACTAAACAAGCACAAAGGAATCCAAAAACTTCTGATCATAGGAGACTCCATGATTCAGGGAGTTGACACCCATCCCAGCCAGGGGTGATGGTCAGATGTCTCCCAGGTACATCAGCATGGAGGACACTGACGCATTACTAAAATTGTTCACAAAGCAGGAGAAAACATTGATGTCCTAGTACACATAGGACTAATCGATCTCACCAGCCGGGTCAGTTGTGGAGACCAAGGAACACCTGACTAGGCTGGGTGACAAACTATCATCTATTTCATCCAGCATCTCCTTCTCTGAGATCCTACCAGTCTGGGAGGGAGCAGATGGACGGAAGGTCAGAGAAGGGAGATAGGGAGCTAAACACGTGGCTCAAGGACTGGTGCCAGGAAAAGGGCACAGATTTGTAGGGAACTGGCAACAGTTCTGGGAGAAAGTTCTTTAAATTTGATGGACTGCATCTGACTAAAGAGGAGTCAGTGCATTGGGGCAGAAGTTTGATGTCTTTGCAGAATATTTAAACTAGCAAATGGGAGAGAGATTTTGCACACCCCATACGTCGAATGGGAAGAACACCCCTCCCCTCAGCTAGTGGTCAAACAGGAATTCAGCGTGTTTGCCGTTCATTTGCATCACCAGGTAAGAAAAAAGGTTTGTCTCCCCATACGATGCACAGGGGTAATGCCAAATTTCACCCAACAACTAACACACCAAAATCTGGCCAATGGAAAATCATGTACACAAATGCTCACAGCCTGGGAAATAAGATCCCAGACCTCCAGACAATAATGTCAGAGGCTAAACTGGACATAGTAGCAATTAATGAGACGTGGTTTACCAGTAACCACACTGGGAGACTTCAGTACCTGGCTATGTATTGTTCAGAAGAGACCGAGGTGCAAAAGGGGAGGAGTGGCCCTGTATGTTAATGAAAATATCAAAGCTACAGAAATTCAGAATACACAAGGAGCCAGAAGAACTGTGGGTCACCCTGGAAACAGGAAATGGGACAGCCATAAGAAATGGGGTTGTCTACAGGCCCCAGACCAGAGGAGAGACATAGACACATTACTGTTAGAAGATATACAAAACATGACAGCTAAAGGGAGGTTCTGATAATGGGAGACTTCAACATGTCAGATACAGATTGGTCAATACCAGCAGGAACATCTGCCAGAACTAGACTCATAGTGGATTCCCTGCAGGGGGAGGGCCTCAAACAACTGGTACAGCAACCCACAAGAGACAGGGCTATCCTAGATCTAGTACTGACTAACAAAGAAGGGATCACAGATCTCTAGGTAGAAGGTCACCTGGGGGCCGGTGACCATCACATGGTATGGTTCAATTTGGCTACTACATCTAAATCATCCCATTCCAAGGCAAAAATATGGGACTTCAGAGGAGCTGACTTTGATAAGATGGCCAACAGAGTTAAGCTAGCCCTGGCAAAAAGAAACACAGGTGAGGGTACAGGCAAAGTGGGCAAGCATTAAGGATGCAATACTTGAAGCAACATCCCATTGTGTTAGACAGAAAAGGAAGTGCAAAAGAAGAAGGAAACCACTTTGGTTCTCAAATACAGTAGCAGAAAAGGTCAGAGCCAAAAGGCTGGCCTTCAGGAAATATAAGGGAACACAGCGGGATGAAGATAGGGGAGGCATACCAAACTGCCCTAAGGGAAGCAGGTAAGGCAGTAAGGCAGGCAAAGTCCCAAACTGAGGAAACACTAGCACGAACAGTAAAAGAAGGTGACAAGACTTTCTATAGATACATTAGTGAAAGGAGAAAGTCCAGAGGGGATTATGTTTTAATGGAGAAAAGGAGCATGTGAGAGGAGGACCTGTAAAGGCATCTATCCTAAATAGATACTTTTGCTCAGTATTTACTGAAGAGAAGGTAGGGCAGGGCCCACAGCTCAGCATCATGGACACAGCGGGAGGAGGTAAGCACTACTCCCTTCACAAAAGAAAGGGTCTTACAAGAACTTGCTAAGCTCAGGGTGGATAAGGCAATGGGACCTGATGGCATACATCCCAGGGTACTTAAGGAGCTAAAGAAGGAACTAGCAGAGCCATTAGCAGAATTATTTAGTGAGTCTCTGAGCACAGGAGAGGTCCCAGAAGACTGGAGAAGGGCTCATGCGATCCCGCTCCACAAGAGTGGTAGCAGGGAGGAGGCGGGGAACTACAGACCAGTCAGTCTTACCTCAGTAGTGGGCAAGATTATGGAGGCACTCCTTAATGAAAGGATAGTGCAACACCTGGAATCCATAGGGGCACAGGATCCAAGACAGCATGAGTTTACAAAAGGAAGGTCCTGTCAAACTAATCTCATAGATTTCTTTGACTGGGTAATCAGAGTGGTGGACCAAGGGGGAGCAGTTGATGTTGCCTACCTTGACTTCAGCAAAGCTTTTGACACTGTTCCACATAGAAGATTGATAAATAAACTGGGTAGGCTGGGGTGGGTCAGAAGTTGGTCAACTGGGTGCAAACTGGTTGACGGGCAGAAAACAGAGAGTGGTGGTAAATGGTATACAGTCAGAAGAGATGCAAGTCACAAGTGGGGTACCTCAGGGATCAGTCCTGGGGCCAGTCCTCTTCAACATCTTCATTAGTGACCTTGCAGATGGACTAGAGGGTAAGGCTTGTCTGTTTGCAGATGACACCAAGATCTGCAACAGAGTAGATGATCCAGATGGGGTGGGCAGAATGAGAAGAGATCTGGATAAACTAGCAGAATGGTCAGAAGAGTGGCAGCTGGGATTTAATGCAAAGAAGTGCAAAATCATGCACATGGGAAGAGAAACCCTGAAGCCACCTATAGGCTGGGAGGGAGTTGCTAGCAGTCACAATGGAAGAAAGAGACTTGGGCATCATCATCACTGATGACCTAAAATCATCAAGCAGACCCCTAAAGCAGTAGGTAAGGCTAGGGGGTGTTAGGGGTGTATTAGTAGGGGTATCACAAGTCCTAAGAGGGAGGTAATAATCCCTCTGTACAAGACACTGGTTAGGCCCCATCTGGAGTACTGCAGTATTGGAGCCACACCTTCACAAGGACATTAACCAAATTGAGGCAGTCCAGAGAAGGGCAACCAAATGGTGCAGGGACTGCATCAGAAGACTTATGAGGACAGATTAGCAGACTCAATATGTATACCCTTGAGCAAAGGAGGAAAGAGGTGATATGATCGAGGCATTCAAACACCTTAAGGGCATAAACAAGGTGAAAGAGTCTAACATGTTTAAATATAAGAAAAATAGCAGGACAAGAGGACACAGCATGAGATTAGAGGAGGCCGATTAAGGGCGAATGTGAGGAAATTCTTTTTCACAGAAAGGGTGGTGGATGCATGGAATGGCTTACCACAAGAAGTGGTGGCTATGAATACAGTGCAGGGCTTCAAACAGGCATGGGATAGGCATAAGGGAGCAATACAAATGACTATGAATAGATAGGTCACTGACAGAGCAAAGGCCGATGGCACATTTATAAGGTAGAAAAAGAAATGGGCCGACTGGATGGGCCTTGCGGTCCTTATCTGCCGTCAGCTTCTATGTTTCTATGTTTCTACAAATTTGCAGCATAGGCATTTTAAGAGCCTACCTCATGAACCCTGGCACTGTTATTTCATTAACTGGTCCCAAAAGGTGATTCCGTGCAGTGACCGTGAAATCACCTTTCGGGAACGAATAATGCCATGACAGTGGCTGAATTCATGTTGAAAATTTGGTGCCACAATTCCCTGAAATGCCTAAGATATGCACCAAAGTTGAAAAAACTCTATTTATGCCATTATACAGCTTACTGGCATTTATTCAGATTGTGGTCGGCTTTGAAGAGTGCAGACGTGTTTCCGGTCCACTAAAGATCATCACGCCAGGCTCTGGTGGGAAGTATGAGGTGGGGGGTGGTGAGGAGTGCGCAGTGGGTGGGTGTGGGTTGGAGGAGGGGACTGCAACCAGTGTGGGGCTGTTTCCTTTCTTTCAGGGAGAAAAAACAACAACAAAAAGACATTGCGGGTAGTTTTTTTTTTTCAGGCTTACTTTCAGCACACTGAGGTGGGCTCCCAGTGTGCTACCTGTCTTTTCTGGGGTGGGGGGACTTAAGCTGATGGGGAATGGGCCCACTGTCGGCAAAGAATGACTATTTGGGGGGGCATGATGCCGAGGGGGATTGGGCACCCACATGGCACACAACAAATGGGGGAGCGGGTTACATTATTTATTTAAAAGTTTTACCAGGAAGGCATACTGAGCGCTGCAACACTTGATTCCAGATGCATCCTGGGGGAGGAGGAATGGGAGAGAACTATACATGTAGTTTGTCAACGGGGAGTGGGCTCCCCTGTTGGCAAATGAGCTGGGCCGGGGGCATGCCGATAGGGGGATTGGCCACCTCCATCAGCTTTCATGGGGCTGTGTAGTGGTGACAAGCTGCTGCCATGTATACAAAAATGTTACACTAGGCAAGGTACCGCCCTGCAATGACAAGTCACTCCCTCATTGCAGCAGAATGGCTGATGCCGCAATGATGAGGCAGCCCCTCATTTCAGTGGCGAAATCGTTTCAACTTGGTGGTACTTTTGGAAACCAATGTCATCAGCAGTGTGCCTGCATTGGCTCACCAGTGCCAGGCCCCCAAATGCAGTGTCGCCAATGGCTGCCACAGTGCCGCACCTCCACAACCCGCTTCTCTTCTAAGCTGCTGCACAATGTTTCTTTCGCATGCATGCAAGCAAATATAAAAAGACACAAGTGAGATATGAACAAAATGATCAAACATTCACTTGTCAATACAACAGACCCGGACTACACTGGCAAAGATTACTTACAACTGTTAGTGTGTGTATGAGAGTACAGTTCCAACATGCACCATCTGTCTGTCACCTAGACAACAGCAGCAAACTGTAGCAGCACTGCATGTTCTCACTCCAGGAAATCAAAATCATCAGCAGCTGCAGCGGCAGAACCAAGAGCACCAAATAAAACAGCACATCAAGTTGCATTTCTTTTCACTTAGCAGTAGCGTATGTGATAATGAGACTCTGTCAACAGAAGATACTCAATTGTACGTCACAGTTTTTTTTTTTACTTTTCTACAGCAGCGGGAAAGATGTTCATGTTTGATTTTTGTGGAATTCTCTTCCCACTTGCACACCAATGCATCAGCAGCAGCAGCAGCAGCACCAAGCAGCATGTAAGCATTTCTGTAATGGGGGCCACTTCTTGATATTTGTGGCAAGCAGGAGGATACAACAATACGAAAAGACTTATGTTTCAATAATCACAAACAATGTTCATTTGTTTTATTTCTTTTTTTATTCTTTATTCAGATAACACCTTTGAGCAAAAGCTCTTTACATAGGTTCCGCATCAAGGATCAAGACAATAACTAGAACATGAACAAAGGAATGAAAACAACAGACTGGCAATACAGCGATTAGAGTGATACTATTACACTGCTACAGATTTACATAAGAGCACGAGTCATTACATACAGTGAAAATGTACGGTGGCTTAAGGGTGTTGTAAAAAGTATGTCCATTAACTAAATGCTATTAGAGAGAGAATATTGGGTAATGACAGAGAGTAGTGTTGGCAGTGATAGATGATCTGGTGCAGGGGAGAAAGTAAGTCAGCCCAGGGGCCTCATCAAGTTGCTCAACTGCATGGGAGAGCAGACATAAGTCACTGAGGCTTTGCCAAGGTGACCTGGAACAAGTTGGTGTGGGTAGTTAGTGGGTGCAGTCACATTTGGAGTCAGAGACAAGTTGGAGTTTAAGCTTCCATTTGAAGGCTCCTAGGGTAGCAGCAGATAAGACATCAATAGCAAGTGAGTTAAACCAGGGCGGGGCACGGTAGGCAAAATACCTTTGACTCTGGGAGGTATGGTATTGAGGGATCTTGAAATATTGGCAGACTGATCCTCATGTTTGATTCTTGTGGAATTCTCTTCCCACTAGCATACCAGTGCATCAACAGTAGCAGCGGCATGACAGCATTTCTGTAATGGGGCCATTACTTGACATTAGCGACTAGCAGGGGGATACATCAATATGAAAAGACTTAGACACATAGAAACATAGACTTTGATGGCAGATAAGGACCGCTAGGCCCATCTAGTCTGCCCATTTCCCTACCTACAGGATAGGCCGCAGATCCTAGTTAACCAACAGCCTATTTCTTCCTACCCCCCCACAAGAATTGCCTTATGTCTGTCCCATGCATTCTTGAATTCTCCCACAGTTTTAGTCCCACAACCTCCTCAGGAAGGCTGTTCCATGCATCCACTGCCCTCTCTGTGAAATAATACTTCCTCACATTGCCCCTGAACCGCCCTCCTTCTATCTTTAAATTGTGTCCCCTTGTTCTTGCAAGTCTCTTTTTCTGAAAGATGCTACCCTCTTGGACTTTTGATTCCACTGAGGTACTTAAAAGTTTCTATCATGTCCCCCCTCTCCCTTCTTTCCTCAAGGGTAAACATATTAAGCTCCTTTAGTCTCTCCTCATACGGCTTCTTGCAGACCCTGCACCATTTTAGTTGCCCTCCTCTGGACTGCCTCTATCCTATCTCGTCCTTGCGGAGATAGGGTCTCCAGAACTGGACACAGTACTCCAGATGGGGTCTCACCAACCGTCTGTACAGAGGGATAACAACTTCCTGTTTTCGCTGATGATGCCTCTCCTTATACATCCCAGTATACCCCAGCCCTCCCTACTGCCTTCTCACATTGCTTACTAACCTTAAGGTCATCTGATATGATTACCCCAGGTCCCTTTCCTTTTTGTTGTTATTACCTCCCACCCATTGTGTATTCTTCCCTGGGTTCTTGTTTCCCAGGTGCATTATTTGCACTTCTTTGCATTGAATCCTAGCTGCCATACTTCGACCATTCCTCCAACCTTGCCAAGTCCCTTTTCATCCTTTCCACGCCTCCTGTGTATCAACCCTGTTGCAGATCTTTGTGTCATCTGCAAAAGACATACTTTTCCTTCCAGTCCTCTGCAATGTCACTGATGAAGACATTAAAGGACTGGACCCAATACCGAACTCTCGGTACCCCACTAGTAACCCCCTTTCTTCAGAGTGGACTCCATTTACAATTACCTTCTGTGTCCTGTTGTCCAGCCAATGTTTTACCAGGCTACCACCCTGGGTCCCACTCCCAGGCTGGTTAATTTGACTATTAATCTTTTGTGTGGGACTGTGTCAAATGCCTTGCTAAAGTCTAGGTAGGCCATGTCCACAACCCTCCCTGGTCTACTACTTTGGTCACCCAGTCAAAGAAATCTATTAGATTCAGTCTGACATGACCTTCCGCTGTGAACCCATGCTGCCTTGGGTTCTGTGCTCCACTGGCCTCTAGGTACTCAACTATTCTTTCCTTCAGAAGTGACTCCATCACTTTCCCTACCACAGAGGTCAGACTGACAGGTCTGTAGTTTCCTGCCTCTGTCTTGGTCCCACTTTTGTGAAGGGAATCACATCCGCCTTCCTCCAGTCCTCAGGTACCACACCATACTCCCATGATTTATTAAAAGAGTAGCCAGTGGTTTCACTAGTTCCTCCCTTAATTCTTTTAGAATTCTGGGTGAATTCCATCAGGACCCATTGCTTTGTCCACTTTCAGTTTTAGGAGTTCTTGCAGTACCCTTTCTTCTGTGAAAGGACTGGGATTGACCCCCTATCAGAGTGCTTCTGTTAATTGGATTAGGCAATTTCCCTCCTCTTTTAGTGAATACTGGACAGAAATATTCGTTCAGTATTCCTGCTTTCACTGTCCCCTCAGCCCACCCACGTTCATTCTATTCAGCCTCACTATCCCTCCTTTGTCTTTCTAAGCTCGCTGATGTACCTATAAAAGGTTTTATCCTCCTTCTTAACTGAGTTGGCTATCTTTTCCTCAGTTTGGGCCTTTGCTATTCTGACTTCCCTTCCTGCTTCCTTCTGCCTTAACTGGTACAGCTCTCTGTCCTGCTCCTTCTGTGTTTGCTTATACTTCTGGAATGCTATATTTTTCTTCCTGACTTTCACAGCCACCTCTTTTGAGAACCATAGTGGCTTTTTCTTTTGTTTTGATTTGTTTATTTGCTTCACACAAAGGCTTGTTGCCTCTGTGATGGCAGTTTGGATAATTCTCCCTTGTTGCTCCACACCTCCATCTAGCCTGTTTGCTAGTGCTTTTCTGAGGCACTCTCCCATCTTGCCAAAGTCAGCCCTCCTAAAGTCCAGTACCCTCACTTTTGTATGGCTTGCCTCTGTAGCTGAGTTTAACATGAACCACACTGTTTGATGGTCACTTGTCCCCAGATAGCAACCCACTTCTAGATCTGAGATCCTCTCACTGCCCCCGTTTGAGAGTACGAAGTCTAAGATTGCTCCCTCATGAGTGGGTTCCGAAACTAGCTGTCTAATGCCTGCCACCTGTAGGGCATCAAGAATGGCCCTGCTCTTGGATGTGGCTGCAGCAAATGTGCTCCAGTTAACATCTGGCATATTCAGGTCTCCCATCAACAGTATCTCCCCTTTCTCTGCCATTCTAAGAATGCCTTCTATCATATCCTTGTCCATTCCTTCCCCCTGACATGGGTGTCTGTACACAACCCCTGTGCGGATTGTGGTGCCCTTTCCAGTCTCCAAGGTGACCCACAGTGCCTCCTCTCCTCCCCTCCCTGTTTACTCTTTTGTTCAGTTGCTTTTATCCCTTCCTTTACATAAAGAGCTTACATTTCAATACTCAGAAATAATGTTCATGTTTGATTCTTCTGTAATTCTCTTCCCACTTGCACACCAGTGCAGCAGCAGCACTCAGCAGCATGTAAACATTTCAGTAATAGGACCACTGCTTGACATTCGTGGATAGCAGGAAAGTAGGAAAAGGAGTATGCAGCAGAATGAAATGAAAAACACCGACATTGAGAAGTTAAAGTACTTGCACTGATTATGAAGCAATGACTGATTCAGAGAATGTTGCTTCAGCTTATAGATCCACCATGGAGGCACAGTACGTGTTCAGCAGTAGCAGCACCGTCTCGTGGAGGATGGACCACAACACTACAACAAGGTGACAGCTTCAACAGAGATTCAGGCAATTTTTATGAGCATTACAGTAAAAAGAAAATTACTTACTACTTTGTATATGGGGGATGGTGGGATATGTGAGCTGAAACATCAATCTCCGCAGTGGCCAGGGCATCATCAGTGCCACTAGTTATCATTTAACAGATAAGGTGAGAAAGGGTCTAGGAAGGATAGCACAGCTTTTTGGGGATTATCATTTTGATATATGTAACCCCTAGGTGGCACTATCCCAAGGGCTACTACCCCTGCCTGCTTGGCTAGTAGCAGGTTAAGGGGTCTGAGTTCTGGAACAGGTGCCTCCACCCGGAGGTCAGGGTTGGCAATGGTCAAGCTAACCTGGGCACAGCCCTCCTGGACACTGTAACCCCCCTCTTTCCTTACTAGTGGCTGGAACAATACACACTTATCACTTTCACAATACCCCTGATACACCACATTAGTACCCATACTGTTTGCACTTACCACCAAGGCTTTCCTCTGGCTCGGCCCTGGGAACCCCCTGTAAAACAAGGTTATACACAGCAAATAACAGCAATACAGTACTCTTGCACAAACTGGAACCACAGTCAGGGTAAATGCAAAAAAGAGTTAGATCTGATTTATTTAAGGGACTTGAACAAGGGAGGGGCGTAATCAGGTTAATTTGATTAAAGGTTCTATCAATCAAACAGTTATGCATGCACTTCAGGATCCATAAACAGACACACACTCTGGGTACCCAAATGGAGGATGGTGGGCTAGCCAGGAAAGTTGCAGCTGGTTGGAGCCCTGTGATGGAAAAAAACAACATGCACAACACACACAATTTGTAATCTGGAGCCAGAGGGCTCAGTTCGTGAAAAGAAAACAAGACAATCAGCTGACACATTTTTAGATTAGGCTA
Source organism: Neoceratodus forsteri (assembly GCA_016271365.2). Classification (NCBI taxonomy): domain Eukaryota; kingdom Metazoa; phylum Chordata; order Ceratodontiformes; family Ceratodontidae; genus Neoceratodus; species Neoceratodus forsteri. The sequence continues at coordinate 413,071,870 of CM057455.1, read as the reverse complement.
TTGTTGCAGGGAGCTACCCTGATGATTACTCATGATACCCAAGACTGGACACAGGCTGGATGAAAATTGAGACAGCAGGTGGTTAATCTGGAATGCCAGGAGAAGCAGGGTCCACACAATTCGCCGAGGCATCATTCCTGTTCAAGCATGGAGCAGGGAGCTCATCCCCAGGCAGGTCTCTCATCGGTGGCTTTCTCTGGGCAGTGGGGTAGTCTGGCACAGCCAGCTTGTCATGGCTCAGGCCAAATGGAGATGAATGCAGATTCAGTCTGATTAGGCTGGATAAAGCTTCCAGCAAGCAGAACACAGTTCACACAGTGGGGAACCAAATCACGACCCACTTTCAATATCCCGGAACATTTACATGTAAAGGATTCTACAGTACCAACAAGCAGAACACAGTTCACACAGTGGGGAACCAAATCACAACTCTCTTTCAATACACAGTACATTTACATGTAAGGAAATTCTACTGTACCAGGCAAACCGCTCTCCGGTCACAATCTCAAAATCTTTGCACAAACCGGGGATTCAAAAGCAACTGGAAATCCTGACAGGCCGATAGCATTCAACAAATCTTCGGTCTTCAGTTTAAAGCCTAGTGATAATCCAGTGGCTTAAATAGTCCTTACAACTCGGATTCAGTCCGAATAAACTCTATTTTCCCTCTCAGGGACAGCAGGCAGACAGGAAGGCCAAAACTCAGCTCTTTCACAGTTCTCCCATGCAAAACTACACAGAACTGCTGCTCAAAATCACTTGAGCTCTTTCTTCTTCACTTCTCAGCTCAAAACTGAAACTAACTGCAGCAGCCTGGAAAATTCCCCAAGATTCAAAAGGTTCGGTTGGCTGATACTCCTGTCAGTCACAACAAAGGCTCCCCCTTCAGGTGCAAAAAGCCCCAAACTATAATTCCTACAGATTTTGACTCCAGACAGCTCCTGTAGTCCAGTTCCATTTTAGGTCCCACCAGTACTGATTGGTCCAATTTGCAGTCCAGGACCAAAATAGTGGAGACAAACAAAACAGTCCTTGCTGCAAAAAAGGCAGGTTAGACAAACTACTGTACATTATCATTATCACTCTAAATGATTTTCAGCAAATAGTTACATCTTTCAACAGATCTCCCTCTCAGATTACTTATGACTGCAATCCAGGCAGTTTTTAAAAAGACATTACACAGAGGCTGTACAGAAACTCTCTGATAATCACATTTAAACTGCTAAAACGCAGTACACCAGCCTGGCAGTTAGCATTTAGGCAAGCTCGAGGAAGACTTTTCTTAAACTCCCATTTGTGAGGAGGTTATACCCTTCCCTGCCTGGAGAAAACTTGGCATCCATGTCAAGTCTGTACCATCATGCATCAGTTAACATAAACATATTTCTTTACTATACATATTCACTACACTTCATGATACTATATCCATTCTGACAACACATGGTGCATATTTCACACAGGTAAACTGAACATTACTATACTGAATCAGGTAATGACTTCTTGTACCTTAAACAATGCAAGAGGGGGTCTTCCCTATCAGCTAACTTGGGGCTAGAGGAGGCAAGGGCACCATAGTGAGAGGCAAAGACAGCTTGGTGAGACATAAACACCTTTGTGCACCACATTGAGAGGCAAATCCACTGGCCTCCTGGGAGAATCATAACTGAGGCATACTACTGGCTTGACAGCTTGGCTAGTCTTTCTGATGGTGACAACTACAGTTCTGTACTTTCAGCACTGGTCTGGTGACTCTTGTCACTTGTGAGGGGTGCCTCTGCCTGGGTGGGAACATCCAAACTTGGGGCACTGTCGGCTTCTTGCTCTGCTGGCTCTGTTTCTACAACACATGACTCATTTTTTGAAGGCTCAGGCAAAATCAAGCTTTAAGGCACTGAAGGGGGGTGGTCAGCACTCTCATAGTGTTCTTCAAGTTCTGGTATGTTACCAGAAAGACTCATTCCAAGCCCCTCCCTCAAGCAAATCATACAGTTCCACAACACACAGAAACTCATCATCTTCAGACGTGATACTTTGCACTTCACTTTCTGGGAGCATTGGCTCCAAGAATGAAGCTGGGGGGTTAGGCAGTCCAGAAGGCCTGGCTTCATCCCCACAATTAATCATGGAGTTACCTCAAAACAGCTGACTCAGTTCATAAGAGAGGTAATAGGCATAGTTGCATTCACTTTCATCAGAAGTGGACTGACAGTTACTATCATTCTGGGCCTGCTGCAGAGGAAACCTTACATCTGTGACCACTGGGGTAGGTTGACTTTGTCTCTTCCTTGCAGCAGCATGAGTCACCAGCCCAGAGGGCTCAATTTCTGGGGGTTCAGCCTCAATCATGACTTGGCCGATAGGTAGCAAGTGGTTATGGTGCAAGGTCTTGACAGCTTTGGAGTTGTTCTCTGGGCACACCTTGTACACAGGTAAATCATACAACTTTCCAACTACTACATGGGGAAGATGGTGCCACCAATCAGCAATTATGTGTTTACCATGCAGTCCCAAATTGCATAACAACACATGGTCTCCAGGTCAAAGCTTTTGAGCCTTTACTTTTTTATCATGCCTCTCTTTTTGGCTAGATTTCTCTTGGTGGCCATTGTCTGGGCCAATTGAGAGGCATTGTTTAAGAACTTTTCAATTTTTGCACATATTGCAAGTGTTTTTTGGCTCAGACCCCATCTGGAAAGACCCCAAAACAGACATCAACTGGCAGCCGGGCCTCTCTCCTGAACATGAGGCAGTAGGGGGAGAACCCAGTAGCATCATATTTCATGCAATTGTATGGGTGCACCAAGGTGCTAATCTGCTGGCTCCATTTACGCTTGACTTTTGGGTGGAGGGTGCCCAGCATGTCTAGAAGTGTGAGGTTAAAGTTTTCTGGTTGAGGGTCTCCCTGCGGGTGATAGGGGGTGGTTCTTGACTTTCGCACCCTCCATAGAGAGACAGAAATTCTCTGATTAGCCAACTCTCAAAGTCTCTGCCTTGTTCAGAATGAATCTGCTGGGGAGCACCATAGTAAATGAAAAAATGTTCCGCTAGCACCTTGGCCAGAATAGATGCCTTTTGATCTTTAGTGGGGAAAGCTTGTGCATACCGTTTGAAATGATCTGTAACCACTAACACATTTCCAATGTTCTGCCGATCGGGTTCTAAACACAAGTCTATGTGTACTTGTTCCATGGAGGTGCTAGTAGTAATATTAACAAGGCAGGCAGTCCTCTGAGGCAGAGCTTTTCTTTGCAGGCAGTGACTACAAGTCTTTACATGGTGGTCAACATCGGCCCCCATTTTGGGCCAGTAGAAGCGAGATCATATCAGGTCAAAGGTTCAGTTGATAGCGAAGTGCCCCATGTGATTGCGGTGGGACCTCAGTACCAAATCTTTAAAGGCCGTGGCAGAAACAATTGTCTACTTTGCCACTATGATCTACTGTCTCTCTATACAACAACTGATTGAGCAACTTCAATCTGGGGCCTTCTTTAAACAATAAAGCAGTTCGCAAGTCAGTGGAACATAACTTAGACACATTTTTCCACGCACGCAGGGCATCAAGTGCTGGCTGAATCACAGGATCTGGGATTGAGCCCACTGAATGCTGTCATTGTCAAATTGAGGTAGTGCACTAATATCTAGAGCAGAAAAGTGGCAATAAGCAGCTGGTATGCAGGTGTCAGAAGGGCCCAAGCAATCTACTAAACAGTCAACTGTGTCCACAGACATCTGTTCATCTCTATCAAACTTTTGGCACAATGCTCAAATGTCAGGTTCAGACAGCCTGAGCAAATCACTCTTGGAAGTGGGCCTTCATGATAAGGCATCAGCATCAATATGGTTCAGGCCCAGCCTGCATACAACAGCAGCATACAACAGCATAATCATAGGTTGATAATGCAGAAAGCCACCAGTGCCCAGTGGCGTCTAACTTAGCTGAAGTCTGTACATTGGTCAATGGGTATTGTCAGTCTTCACTAATATCTCTGTCCCATAGAGGTATTCATGAAACTGGTCAACAATGACCCATTTTAGTGCAAGGAACTCCAACTTATGCACAGGGTAGTTTCGTTCAGATGTGGTCAAGCTCCTGCTTGCAACTGGTCTCAGGCCATCCTCATGATCTTGATACTGCACCGCTCCTAGACCCTGAAGACTAGCATCTGTATGCAGCACATAGGGTTTGGTGGGGTCAGCGTAGGTGAGGATGGGATGTGGGTGAGCTGGTATATGATCTCATGGAAGGTTGCTTCACAGTCGGGCATCGAACGAGGCCAAAGAGTTCACCTGGTTGGAAGTATACTTTTTCTGGTTCTTTAACAGCCCCTTTTTGTATTTACAATTGGTAGGATGGTAACCCCGGGTAAGGTTCAAGAGTGGGCAAATCACCTTGGAATAGTCATTTATGAACCTGTGGTAGTAGCCACAGAACCCCAGGAAATGGTGTAGTTCTTTCAGATTATGGGACTGGGCCAAGTAGTCAGTGCTTCAAACTTGCTGGGATCAGTCTCTATCCCTGTTGTAGATACGATGTGCCCCACATGCTTCACGGAGGTTTGGAAAAACTGTCACTCGTCAGTGGACAGCTTAAGGCCGAAGTCTTCCAGTCAGTCTAGGACTTTAAACAGTCAGTTCTCATGCTCCTCTAAGGTGCTCCCAAACACAATGACACTGTCCAAGTACACCAGTCATTCCAGCAAATTCATATCTCCCACCACACATTCTATCAGTTGCTGAAAGGTGGCTGGGGCACCCAATATCCCCTGTGGCATCCTCAGAAACTCATAAAACCCCAATAGACAGATGAAGGCTGTTTTCTCACAGTCTTCTGGAGCCATCGGGATCTGGTAGTATCCACTGAGAAGATCCAGCACCGAGAACCATTTGCTCCTATCCAAGCAGTCCAGGGCATCTTGTATGCAAGGCATAGTGTATTGGTCTGGGATGGTCCGCCGGTTCAGGGTTCGATAATCAACTCACATCCTCAAAGACACATTCTTCTTATGCACAACCACAATGGAAGAGGTGTATGGGCTCCTGGATTCTTGCATCATGCCAGCAGCGAGCATTTCCTGCAGGTGTCTTCTCACATCGTCTAAGTCTGCTGGGGCTAGGCATCAGGACCTCTATCGAAATGGCCATTCATCATGCAGGCGTATGTGATGCTCCACACCCTGGACATATCCGACATCCCATTTCTTCAATGAAAACACTTGGTCTTTCTGAGCAAGTCTCTTGCTATTTCTAGCCTTCCATTCAGCTGGCAACGGGGAGTCACCAAAGTCAAACAAGTCTGGGGTCACTCTCTCCTTCTCACCAAGGTGCTTGTTGCTGGGCAATACTGCAGTGTCTGCACAGTGTACCATAGCTAGGGTGCACCCTCTGTTCACCTGGATCTCCTGATCTGACACATTGTAAATCTGGACCATCACTCATCATGCATAGGCATGGGCATGAGCAGGCAAGATGCTGGGCTTGACCAATAATCCTTCTGGCAATTTTCCATTGCCTGGTGCATCCAACATCAGTATTTTGTTCTTGACATCTTTCTGGAGGTGGACCTCCCCTTGAGTGGTACACTGCGTGTTAGGGGCCAGTACCATCGAATCGGAATCTTTCTTCCACACATTCCCCACTGGTTCATCCTGGTCTGCTTCCCTGGGTTTCTGTTGCAAATCATAGACTCTCTTGATCAGGGCCAGAATTCTCAGGGCCCTCCCAGTCTGTTGCCCATGTTTCTCATGACAGAGTTGCGCCAGTCTCCCAAACATATGGACGTTTGTTCCAATTAACAGGGGAACCCCATCATACAGTCCAGTGGGGGGACACACTAGGGCCAGTGTCTCAACTTGCTCCTCTACACCAGTGACAGCTGCAGGAAAAGACAACCAGAGGCAGGCATATCCTAGATATGGATAAGACTCGTCGCTCAGCCCCCACACATGTAGGCCTTCCAGGGATTGTAAGGGCACATCAGATAAGTGTTTGTCATACCAGTCCTGAAACATAATGGTCACTTGAGACCCACTGTCAAGCACAGCCTGAGTAGGAATACCATTCATAGCCACATTATTCTCCATTGAAGGGCTCACTATCTTGGACCAGTCTGGAGGGACAACAGTAGGAGCCTGGACAGACGATTTAGCCACAGAGAGGTTTGAGTTAGGATGGCCGAAGCTTTTACTGTGGTCATTTCGTGAACCCCTTGACCACTGACTCATTTTCTGAAGCTCTCCTTGAAGCTGGTTCACCAGTTTCTCTAAGTCCTTCTGAGACTGGCATTCCCTCTTCATATGGCCATCCTTGCTGCAATTGTGACAAATTACACACTCTCGGGGCATCCTTGGGAAAAACGTAGCAGGGAATGTTAGAGCATTGATAGGAGATTGTGATCTGACTTCTGTGGGTAGTGTACCATGTCTCAAAAGTTTCTTTAGGGTGGCAGTCAATTCCTTGAGCTCAGCTGAGAAGCCACCCCCAGTAGAGGATGTTTGAGGGTACACCCCCAACCCCATAACAGTCACGTTCTGACAGGAACCAGGGTCTTTGTCAACAGGGGATACCTCAATGAGAACATCCGGTTGTACCTTTCTGACTTCCTTCAGCAGCTCCTCTCCCCACCGTTTAGCCCACATCAGGACACCCTTAGTGGTCTCCATTTTGGAAGGGTCTTCCGGTGCCATGACCACTTGAGCTGCACTCACCCCATAATTATAATCTCCCTCTTCCCCTTCAACCTCCTGGAGTTCTTTCCTCAAGTCACAGTAGTCGGGGGGTTACCTCTCCTATCCAGGAGCCGTAACAGGAGGATCTGCAATTTAGAATTCTTTGTATGTAGCAGTATGTGCCCCAATCTCACATGGTTCAAGTCATTGATGGCTACCCCACCTTTCCAGTAAGCTTTCTGCAAAGCTCTTTCTAGATGAGTAACATATGCAGACAAACTTTCCCCATTCCATTGTTTGGTACCTCGGAATTTCCACATCAAATTCTCCCCTGACTCAGTGCTCCCAAAATTGCCTTCCAGTGCAGATAGGTACTTCTGAGCAGATGCATCAGGGTTTGTGGACCTCAAAAATGTAATGGCTTCAAGGGCGGGACCCCTCAACCTTTCTATGATTCTTTTCTGCTTCTCAGCCTCTGCACACTACCACTCAGGTACCAAGGGAGCAACATAGTCTATCCAGGTCTCCCAGTCATCCTCCCCCTGGGGAGTGAGGAGGGTGCTCGAGAAGATTCTTAGCTTTCGGTAAGAGTTGTGACTAATGGCAGGTACAGATATAGGGTCCAGCATTGGCATGGGTACAGAAGGTGGGGCAGTAACAGGTGCTGAAGTGGGAGCGGGTGTTGAGGAAGGAACACCCCCAGGTGGCAGTAATAGTTTCTTAAAGTCCTCTATGGTTTTCCCTTCCTCCAGCAGCAACTTAGCAAATTTCTCCTCAAAAGTCTCAGATAATGGTGGGAGCTCATCCTCCTTGGGTCTTTACTGTCTTTTGTTATCACTCTCCAGGCAACTGGAACCCCTTCTGGGGCAATAGTCTGTGGCACTTTAGAGCTGTCCACAAGGTCACTACAATCTACCAAGGCTATGAAAAGTTGGGTGATCAAATCAGCCTGTTGACCCACCACCACAGCGTTTTTTAAACATTCAACTTTGGAGAGTGCTGCCTCAGCAGTGTCTTTACTGGTACTCAGGGGAATATCCAGTATAAGTAAAGCATTTGGGGGTCGATCTCCTGCCCAGTACACCACCCCATCAACTGGTGTACAGCCATTTCTACAGGGGTAGCCATTAATCTTTAACAATAATTTGTAATTTCTGGCTATTAGAAGGCACAAAATCCCAGCTGTGAGTCTCCAACATGTAACCCCTAGGTAGCGCTATCCCAAGGGTTACTACCCCTGCCTGCTTGGCTAGTAGCAGGTTTAGGGGCCTGAGTTCTGGAACAGGTGCCTCCACCCGGAGGTCAGGTTTGGTAGTGGTCAAGCTAACTTGGGTACAGTCCTTGGGGACCCTGTAACCCCCTTCTTTCTTTACTAGTGGATGGAAAAATACACAATAATTACTTTTCACAATACCCCTGATATAGCACATAAGTACCCACGCTGTTTGCACTTACCACCAGGGCTTTCCTTTGGCTCGGCCCTGGAGAACCCCTGTAAAACAAGGTTATACACAGCTAATAACAGCAGTACAGTACTCTTGCACAAACTGGAACAACAGTCAGGGAAAGGCAAAAAAGAGTTAGATCTGATTTATTTAAGGGACTTGAACAAGGGCGGGGCATAATCAGGCTAGTTTGCTTAAAGGCTCTATCAGTCAAACAGTTATGTATACACTTCAGGGTCCATAAACAGTCACACACGCTGGGTACCCAGCTGGAGAATGGTGGGCTAGCCAGTAACACTGCAGCTCATTGGGGCCCTGTGATGGAAGAAAACAACATGCACAATTCACACTATTTGTAATCCAGAGCCGGAGGGCTCAGTTCATGAAAAGAAAACAAGTCAATCAGATGACACACTTTTAGATTAAGCTGTTGTTGCAGGGAGCTACCCTGATGATTACTCACGATACCCAAGACTGGACATAGGCTGGATGAACATCGAGACAGTAGGTGGTTAATCTGGAGAACCAGGAGAAGCAGGGCCCACACAATTCACCGTGGTGTCATTCTTGTTCAAGCTTGGAGCAGGGTGCTGATCCCCAGGCAGGTCTCTCGTTGGTGGCTTTCTCTGTGCAGTGGGGTAGTCTGGCAGGGCCAGTGTGGCATGGCCCAGGCCAAATGGAGATGAACCCAGATTCAGTCTGATTAGGCTGGATAAATCTTCCAGCAAGCAGAACACAGTTCACATAGTGGGGAACCAAATCACGACTCACTTTCAATACACAGCACATTTATAAGTAAGGAAATTCTACTATACCAGGCAAACCGCTCTCCGGTCACGATCGCAAAGTCTCTGCACAAACCAGGGATTCTAAAGCAGCTGGAAATCCTAACAGACTGATTGCATTCAGCAAATCTTTGCTCTTCTTCAGGTTAAAGCCTGGTGACAGTCTAGTGGCTTAAATAGTCCTCACAACTCGGATTCAGTCCGAATAAATTCTATTTTCCCTCTCAAGGGACAGCAGGTAGACAGGCAGGCCAAAACTCAGCCCTTTCACAGTTCTCCCATGCAAAACTACACAGAACTGCTGCTCAAAATCACTTGAGCTCTCACTTCTTCACTTCTCAGCTCAAAACTGAAACTAGCTGCAGCAGTCTGGGAAATTCCCCAAGATCCAAAAGGTTCGGTTGGCTGATCCTCCTGTCAGACACAACAAAGGCTCCCCCTTCAGGTGCAAAAAGCCCAAGACTACAATTCCTACAGATTTTGACTCGAAAGGGCTACTTTAGTATGGCTCCATTTTAAGTCCCACCAGTACTGATTGGTCCAATTCGCAGTCCAGGACCAAGATAGTGGAGATAAACAAAACAGTCCTTGCTGCAAAAATGGCAGGTTAGGCAAACTACATTATCATTATCACTCTAAATGATTTTCAGCAAATAGTTACATCTTTCACCTGAACTACCACCAATCCAGGCAGATGGGACCTCAGTTTAATGTCTCATCTGAAAGACAGCACCTCAGAAGTGCAGCACCCCTCTCATGCTGCACTACAGTGTCAGTATTGGGATATTAACCCAAGTACCAGATGTGGGATCTGAACCCACAGCCCTCTGATCTCCCGGCCTCAGAGACGAGTGTGCTACTTACTGAGCCACTGTCTGCAGTACTATGAGACATGGGAGAGAGAGCAGAGGTGAATATGTATTTTGGACGGACCAGCTATTCCATGTTTTGTCTGAAACCCGGGTCTGAAAACAGAACACCCTACCAGTTGAGTTTAAAAATGTATATTAATTTTTGTCTTTGGCTAGTTAAGGCTATATTGACAGAACTGTCTTTAAATGATAAAAAGGCAGAGGGTGGGCAGATCCTTGATCAACTGTCTGTATAAATATAACATTAAATCCTGTAGAGAGGGGAGGGATGCAGGAGCAGAAGATACATCTGGGTCCTTTTTTTTCCCATAGTCCAGTTCTGCTAACACTGACACAGCAAGCTGGTGCTGTTACAACTGTGCAGCTCAGCACGGAGGTAACATTAGGCAGGGTTGAGAGATGTATTACAGGCAAGGTACCGTGCTGTACTTGTGGCTTTGACATTTCAAGTTCTGCTTTCATTTTTTTTTAACGTGTAATATGCTGCTGATGAACTGGTAATAAAAATGAAGGGGTATCATTGAGAGGGTTGCAGAATTGCAGAAGGTTGTTTAGTGGACATCCATATCAGGGACCGTGCTTGGACAGTGGGTAAGGTTTTTTTTTTGGGGGGGGGGTTAATATAAAAAGGGTATAATGTCATATGGAAATGGATTGCATGGACTGAGGTTGCCAATTGCAAATAAGTGTGGCAGAGTGAAGGGGGCAGGCAATCTGGGCAGAACAGGGAGAAGTTGCAGCAGGTGTGCTGTGCTAGTACTGCTCTTAGAAATAAAATGCACATTATTTGTATTGTTTATGATAAAAACAGGATGACAATAAACTTATTCATCAGCAGGAGCAGATGGCTTGGATACTTTGTCTTGCAGAATTTGCTAGGCTTCACTATTTTATCAACATGCACGCATCTCATAAAAGACAGACCTGGTTGGAGAAACAGCTTCAGAATGTCGGCCTGGCAAGTGGCGGGGGAAAGGGTCTGAAAAAACTGTACCTTATTTTTGAAATACAAAGTTGGCAACTGTAAGTATAACTTACTATGTCATAACAATAATTAACAGGTTTTAGGGCATTTAACAAACAGTTGCCCTTAGACAATTGCGTAATACAGCCATAAAAGGATATTTGTTTCACTAACTGCTGCAGACAGAGACAGGAAAGCTGACTATGTCACAATAATAAATTACAAGGCACAAGGCACTTAAACAGTGGCCCTAAGACGATTGTGTAATACGGCCATAAATGGATATTTGTTTCACTATCTTCTATAGAGGCAGACAGTATAACTGACTATATCACAGTAATAAATGACAGGACTCGGGGCACCTAACAAACAATGGCCCTAAGACGATTTCCTAATACAGCCATAAAAGGCTACTTGTTTCACTAATTGCTGTAGATTGTGTCACAGGCTATGTCACAGTAATAAGTAAGAGCTCTGGGCACCTGACAGTGAACCTAGCCAAGACGATTGCCTAATGCTGCCATCACCAACTGCTGCAAAGACACCAGAGAGGATAGCTGGCTATGTCATTAATGAATCACAGGGCTCTGTGCAACTAAAAAACACTGGCTCTGGCTAAAATGAATCTGAATGCCTAATACAGCCATAAAATGACGCACCTGTTTCACCAACTGCAACAGAGAGGCTATCTCACAGTAACAGGTCTCAGAGCAGCTAGGGTGGCCGCATGGTGTACTGTGCAGTGTGCACAGTAAATCACACAATACAAAAACTGCCTTTTTTGTCAGAGCAGGGTGATGATAACCAAATAAATCCTCTCAAAAAAAATGTATCTCTCTTTTTTGTTTACATAAAAATAAACCAGTTTTTTTCTCTCTCAATATGCTGGCAGACTGCTTCAGACTAGGGAAACCTGGTTGAGTAAAAAAAAAAAACAATGCAACCCTTGACAAATGTAGAAGACCATTATGGCTTGCTGCAGTACTCAGGTAAAAAGTCAAAGCTCATGTTTTTTTTTTCATTTCTTTTCTTTTGTATGCTGTAGCCGGTCTGATATTTTCTCTGCTGGGCAAGCCCTCAAAAAAGCCCTAAACCAATTGGCAATCTAATTAAAGCTGTCTGAGACTCAGATCTTAAGTTATTTACATTTGGAACCCAAGCTGGCCTGGCCACCAGACCAGACTCCCTCATGTCCAAATTCCTCCCAAGTCCCACAGTCATTTTCACTTTCTTACCTCCTCAGGCTGCTGAACAGAGCAAGGGAAGAATCACCTCACCATCTATGTTTTTCCACTGCACCATTCCCTCTTCTCTCTTAGTTTTTTGTATTAATTTCTTTATAGTGGACAGACTCCAGTGACTCGCCATCGCTCGCAATCCTGACCCTGGTCTAAAACAGCATCTAACTCTATCTCCTGGCTCTGCTTTGCTGCCCTGCACTAATCTTTCTTTCTTTCCACTCTACTGTCTGTGACCCAACTGCATTGTACACCAGACAGATCTCACTTTTATACCATGGTGGATGTGCATGCCGATTGGATCACATGTCTGCACTGGGAATGGCTATCTGGATTATTGCCTTTTTTGGAGTACATTGTCAGTTTAACAGGTGAAATACTATAAAAGGTGGAGGTTGATGTGAACACAGCCTCTCTGAAGAGCAGCACATGCTGGAAACCAGTTGGGGCCTCTGAAGACTGTTTCTGGTGTTTTTCCCATTTACGTTGATGGCTGTAACTGATTTTTTCACTTTATTAAATAATACTGATCAAGTCAAATTGTGTCAGTGCCTGTCTGTTTTGTTTTGCCAGTTTTGGGTTGTGCCAGAGGTCATGGACACAGTTTTTTTGTGTGTTTTGACCCAGAGTTGGTTAGATTGAAATTAATGCAAGACGTTGTGGAAGTTTTCCTGGAGCAATTCTTCCATGGCTCTAGTGGAGGGACATGGTGCAAATGACTGTGCCATCTGCATATATGTGCATGTGTGAGTTGGCACAAGCTGCTGGGAGGTTGTTAAGGAAGATGGAGAACAGGATAGGCCCTGGGATGGAGCCTTATGGCAGCCAGTCTGGGATGAGTAGGAGACAGGGTGCTACCAACCTGTACTGACTGCAGACAGCCCAAGAGGTGAAAACTGAACCAGTCTACAGCAGGAGCTGAGAGGTGAGCAGCACTCAGCTTAATCAGGATGAGAGTGTGGGACACCGAGTTAAAGGCCTCAGCCAGATCAATGAAAATGGCAGCTGTGACATGCCCCTGATCCATCCCTGAAAAGACAGAATCAGATACATGCTGCAGGGAGGAAATGGTGGAATGATACTTCCAGAAGCCAGACTAGAGCAGAGAGAGGAAACTGTTGAAGGAGAGAAAATCAGGGAGTCTAGTGTAGACAAGTTGCTCTTGCAGTTTAGCAAGGAAATGCAGGAGGGAGATTTGACAGATTTTTAACCAGTGAGGAGGGGTCCCCCTATGTGCAGTGGAAGAACTTTAGACAGCTTCCAGGACTGAGAAATAGCACTGAGAGAGGTGGAGAGGTTGAGTAGGTGAGTCAGTGGATGTGCTATGGCAGGTGCAAAGATATGCAGTTCTTCAGGATCCAGTCCATCAGGACTGCATTAATGTAAGTTGAGGGAGTAAAGGGCAATAAGGGTTTCCTGGGTAGTAACAGGAGGAAAGAGGAAATCAGTGGAACAGAGATGAAAGGGAATGTGTGGAGGAGGGGAGGAGACTGGAAGGTGAGTGGAAGGGAGATCTTGCACGTGGTGAAGAACTAATTGAAATAGCAGCAGCAGAGGAGGGGTTGGACACAGGTGAACAATTTACTAGAAGGACTGGAGGGGCTAACTGGGTGGAAGGGTCAAAAAGGGAGTGAATTACCTTCCAGAATTTTGAGGGGGTGTTAAAGTTGTTCTGAAGTTTGGCCTTAAAATGCTGTGACTTCACAGTCTGGATAACCTTGGTACAGGAGTTCCTCATAGTCCTGTATAAAAGGGGGTCAGGAAGGGAGTAAGATGGTTTGAAATGTGCCCAGGGAAGATCACGGAACTTGCATTGGTCAATGACTTCAGGGGTAATCCGGGAGTGATGGTAATTTTTGAGCAAGGATTTTCTGAGAGGTACATGCTCGTCCCATATAGAGGAACATTGGGAATGTAATAGGGAGAGGGCAATGTTGATATCCATGGCAGAGGGTATGGCTGTCCAATCTGAAGTAGCAAGGTCACTCAAGGGGGTGGAGGTGTTGAGTGAGTGGAGGAATCTGGTCCAGATGTATTTAGGGGAGGAGGAAAGACAATGCAAGTTTTACTTCTTGGGTGCCCAATCCTGGAGGCTCTTTCGCACCTTACAAATACAAACAATCAAAGAGAAAGGACAGTATATAAATACATAAATATAACTGAAAAAATACAAATATAATAAAATAAGTTAACTAAGTACTGTTATCTAGAAAGTCTACATTTGACATCTGGAGTCCAGTTCTAAATGAATCAGATTCTTGTATGTCTGTAGTGTGAATCAAAGACACACACACACACACACACACACACACACACACACACACACACACACACACAAGCAGTACATAATAATATCAAAAGGTTTATTACAATACTCATACCAAACATGTGACAGAGAAAATCACAAGGGAGTTGGTTTCTCACCAGTCCTTCAGGAAGGTACAAACTTTTTCAAGGACTAGGCTGACTGAAGGTTATATATAGTAGAGATGACAACATGGCTACAGGTATGATAAACCTACAATAAGGCATGTAAATAAGGCGTCTCCCTTGGGCAGTTACTTAGGACACAGAATTACTAATGAGTAAGAAGTTAGACAAAGGAAATATTCTGTCAGCACTAAAGCACAGACAAATTAAATGCTGAGTATACAGAAATACATGTGGCTTAATAACTAGGTATAAGACACATGCTATATATGATTATATGATAATATAAGTATATAAGAATATCTAGTAATCACTGATGATCTGTAAAGCCCTCTTATCAGTGGTATGGGTCAGAACATGTGTATTCAATACATAAAATTTAACATAACCTAGGTAAATGCATTATGATGAGGTATAATATATATCATGCATGACAAGTGTAAAACATAAATCGTAACAGTAAAACAGCATATAAAATGATGTAAACATAATATATAGTAACATATGTTCGCAGTGAAGCACATTCCTAGTACCCATGCTTGTACAGTACTATGGGTACCTACATCTGCTATTAGTGTAAATAGCAGTATCACAGTATACGTACCTTGTAATGTGTATGTGGGATAGTAGTGGGGCATAACCTATCGCATAACAATACAAAAATCAATCATTAAAGATAACTCAAGTAACAGTTCTCTACAGCTCTATACTGTATCTGGCAATGCCAGAGCAAACAAGTAGGTCTTTAGGTGGCTCTTGAAGACCTCAACTGAAGGGGCCTCCCTAACAGTAGGTGGTAATGAATTCCATAGGATGGGGCCGTGACACTGAATGCCGTGTCACTGGCCATTTTAGCCTCATTTTGGGAATTATGAGGAGGCCCCTAGCAGAGGAATGGAGGGAGCAGACAGGAGCAACAGATATAAAAAGGTCAGAGAGATAGCCAGGGCCTAATCCGTGCAGGACCTTTAAGGTGAGAAAGGCCATCTTGAAGATAACCCTCCACGTGAATGGGAACCAGTGCACTTTGCGCGGTACCGGGGCTACATGACTGAACTTGGAGTGTTCCATCAGCAACCTGGCAGTAGCGATCTGCACAGGAGGATGGATGCCCAATCTTCTTGATGCAGAACATCATGCAGTGATTGCTGAAAATGTCCGGCAGGATTCCTGCTATTACAAAATGGTGGGGGTGGGAGGAGAGAACCAAGTCCAGGAGGGAGTGGTTATGAGAGTGGGGTTTGAGAATACTATAAAAGATCAGATGGTCAACGGAAGTTTCCTCATGATAGATCCAGTGGCCCAGAAAACTGTAGTTCTCAGATCTGATAAATGTCATGATATGGGGCCCCCTTTCTAGCTTCCTTACCAAAGGAACTTCTAAGCCAGAGTCCTGTGCTTCATCAATGTCTGGGGTCTTTTCAGCTGGTAGCCTTGCTCCTGAGAGGTTACACCTGTTAAAACACCCTGTACATATGTCAAACCTATGTAAATACCTGTACAGTAATGCCCCCTTGTAATTCCCCCAGGATGCATCTGGAAACGAATGATCCCCCGCTCAGTATGCCTGCCTGGTTAATCTCTTAAATAAATAAATAAAACAGGGTTTCTCTTTGGGAGGGCATTGCCTGTGATTCATTGTGGGGGTAATAAACTCCTCACACACTCCAAATAAAAGTCATCATCTCCTAGCAACCCATGCTCTGAGTGTTTCGAGCAGTGTTTTTGCATTGGTCTCTTCGTGGTGTGTGGCTGTGCCCTCTTCTTCCTTGCAGTCCCTGCCACACCCTTTCCCCATCTACTTTCTAGCTTTCTTCACTTGTCCTCATTTCTGTCCTACCCTTCTTCCCTGTCCCTGTCATCTTACCTTTCTGCCCTTGTTGTGTTTGGCCTAACAATTCTACCCCCCCCCATACCTCTCATCTCTCTTTTGCCTATTCAGTCTCCAACCATGTTGTGCTGGCTGTTTTTTTTTTCATTTTGAGGTTTTCTTTCATTTTTGGCTGATTTCCCTTCTCGCTCCATTCTTGGAGTGTTTCTGCTCCAGTCTCAAGAGTCTCCCCATCTTCTGGGTGGTAACGAGTGCTGTCATCACTGCTTGGCTCTAGCTCCATTCCCAGCCACCTTGTCTTCTGCTCCACTAGGCACTGGCCAGAGTTTTTACGTCCTCAATCCCTATACCAGTTTCTGTATTATGTTACCTAAGCCTGCATGTTTTCTAGGGTTGCCAATTGGCTCCAGCGATTGCAATCTGCTCTGAGTTTTCTATGAATGACCATCACAAATATTTACTTTCTACCATTCACTGTGAGTCTCAGTGAAGCAAAGCTCATTTCCAGGGAAGAATGAAAAGGGGGGGGAGGGCTCTTAACAGACAAAGAGGGACTGAGGGGGAATGATACTGCAATTCTGACAAGCACTATCTCGGCACAACTTATATGCCCAGAATAGACTCACAACAATATCATAATAAAACTGATCAGGGAAATGCTAGTATTATTCACATCTCTATTGTGGGCAGTCTAGCCAGGAAATCCAGGCTGCACACAGTTATGCCATAGGGGCAAGACTTTATGGCCCCCATGTCAGACCATGTGTGCTCAGGTCTCTGCTCTATTGCTCATCTTTGTTGTCCACCATCATCACTGCTATACTAGTGGTCAGCTCCTTAGTTATCTGTTAACTATCTCATTAATACTGTCCAGTACCATCTAACCTTTCTGCATGACTATGCAGCATCCATTCATATATATATAAAATAGGGAATTCAGTACACTACTGTTTCATCAGCTTAAGTCCTCCAGTTTCCCTGCTTCTATCACATGCTCCACTCTCTCCAACTCTTTCTCATCTGGCATCCTGTTGTTCTGCTTTCCTCATGCAGCTACAGTATGTCCTTTCATGCTTTCAGCTTCTAACTAAAACATACTGCTGTTTTGGATGATTTTCGGCCTATATCCATTTTGAACCCTTTGAGTAAATTGCTAGAGAAAGTTGTGTCTAGTCAATTGAAGGATTATTTGGATTGTCATAATATTTTAAGTCCACAGCAGCATGGGTTTCGACGTGGATATGGAACTGGTATGGCCTTGGTCAGGTTCACAGACATTATTCTCAGGAGCTTTGAAAATGGTCTAATGACTGGAGTGGTGTTTGTGGACCTGACCAAGGCAATTGAAAGTTATTGGTATTCAAAAGATACATTATCCTGGGTTAATGATTATTTAGTAAATCATCAACAGTTTGAGCATGTTGGATCGCAGGATTCCCAAATGGCTTTAATTGAGTGTGGTGTTCCACAGGGGTCCATATTGAGGCCATTGCTGTTCTCCCTATTTGTTAATCAATTGCCTGCTTGCTGTGGATCTTGCGACTCAATAATGTATGCAGATGGTCCCATACTCTATAGTCAGGGTAAATCACAATATGAGTTGGTAGATGTGTAAATGGTTTGTAAAAAACTCCATGATTCTAAACACAAAAAAAAAATCTATGCTTTTTGGGACCCCAGCTATGTTGAAAGATGATCCTTGTTTGTTGATTTCTGATGGGGATGATGCTGCAATAGATCAAGTTACCCAATTTAAGTATTTGGGTGTGTGGTTGGACTGTGGTTTAACTTTTTCACTACATATTACGAATGTTAGTCAAACAATAAATCAGAAATTGGGTTTTTTATTTAAATTTCAGTCATTTTTCCCCTTTGAAACTAGAAAATCAATTGCTTTTGGCTCATTACTATATTATTTTGATGTGTGTTATTTGTATTAGAATTTGAATGCTAAGGAATATAATGTTTTGTCAGTGGCCTATAATAACATTTGCAGGTTTATTTTATCTATTTCTTTTAGGACACTCATTGTTTATTATATTCACAATTAGGTTGGTTCTTCCCCTAAGGGTAGAATCAATTATTTTTCTGATTGTTTGATTTATAAATCCCTTTTTGTTACTTAATTTCCACTGGTAGATATGGTTACAGTTCATCCTTCCCTTCCCAAATTGCGATCTGCAAATGGGATTATATTAAATCTTCCAGTCTTTAAGATTAGGGTTGTACATAGGTCCTTTTCTTTTGCAGACCCATCCCTGTAGAATGCCTTACCTCCTGAGCTTCATCAATTTATGTCTTTGTATTTTTTTAAGAATATGTTTAAGTCTTTTTAGGTGAGCAAGTGTAACTGTGATTGTTGATTTGTGTAATTGTTCTGTTATTTGTTGCTTGTAGTTTGTCCTGGGTCGGACCTGAAAAAGGACATTGTCCAGAGTCCCTACCCAGTTACCAAATTGTTAAATAAATAAAAAAAAACAACATTTCAAGCCTCCATATTTCTTCCTCCGCTAACTGTATTTCTACTCCTATGCAACCTGTTCCCCTGCTTTTACAATCCTCACCAGCAGATCTACCAGACTCCATTTCCCTACGTTATACCTTGGGTGAAGGTCTGCAAGTGTAAGCAGGGTTCACCCTTGTCCTCCAGCAAGAGTCTGCAACTTTCAATTTGCCAGCAGTGCATTGCAGTCACATCTCACATGCCCCAACATCCTTCAACTGATTTAATTTCTTTTTTTAAAATCAAAGTTTATTATTTTACAAAGAAAAAAAAACAGATCCAATCTTGACAATTGGAGTTGGAAATGATACTAGAAGCAGTACTTCACTACATACATTGGAACTGTTCTCCCCCAAACCCGAGCCCCACCCCCCTACTAGAATCCTTCTCCCCAATCAGCGCAATAATCACTTATTGAATAGATAATTACAGCTTGAGTTCAATGGTAATATGCAATGAACTAGGTAGCGAGCAACTATATAGTGAGCAATGTGTGAAAGGGTTCCCAAATTTTCATATATCTATTCATCTTGTTACTTAAACTAGCCACCATTCTTTCCTCCCTGAGATTGACCAGTAGTTCTTTAAGCCATTCCGCATGTGAGGTATCTCTATCATCCTTCCAATGGCAGAGAATAACCTTCTTTACTGATAAGAAAATCAATGCCATATAGTAACATCTGGAGATTACTGGTATAAGGGTATAGTCACCTGAAAGACATAACTCAGGAATAAAGAATTGAGAAAGGCCTAGCAAGGGATCGAGCCTGCGAACCAATGAGACCATATTTGTATAATTTTTGGGGAGTATAATATATATTATGTAGTATATGAAACAGTGTAAGCCGCAGTCTATCCTGCGTAATATACTTATGACAATTCGACCACAATACTGCCCAATCTATGTCCAAACTGGGGAAACATAAGGACAAATATTTCTCAGGTGCAAACACAGTCGGGTATTTATAGTTATATAAAATTTTGTAAATAGAAGATATGGAGTGAGGTTTGCTAGTGTTAAGCACAAGTTCATCGACAAGACTTCTCATGCTTCTTTGGGTGGGTAGTCGTCCCAAAGACATTCCCTACTGAGTGTTTTAATTGAAAAACTTTGAAAATAAGTTTACTGGGAATATTGAACTTATCTAGTATTTCAATAACTGAAAGTCAAGAATTATCCAGTGCAACAAGCTGGGAAAGCTTTGCATCTTCTAACTGAGGGAGTCATTTAGGGGAGATTGGCTTATTACCTACTTTTAAATTAGGGTTGCCCCCAATCGGTTGAGCTAAATCCTGAGTATGATTACAATCCATAAATGAGCTTATCTGGGAGTGCACTTTGACCAATATCACAATGGGTGTTGATTTCAGTAACAGAGGGAGGGAACCAGGCCTAACATGAAGTAGCAACGCAGGTGAGAGGCCGCTCTGTTTGATTAATGAGAGAAGAAGAAAATGCATTTATATAGTGCTTTTTCTTACATCCAAAGTGCTTTACAGGCAATGCTAAACTGGTAGTGAAGTGACTGAATGTGTGGTGGCAGCCATATCGCACATCATCACCCACACACAGCCTGGATAATTGCATGAACCAGCTTATAGGAAAGGGAATATTGGCCAGGACACCGGGAATGTTCCCTACTCTTTGCGAGGAGTGCCCTGGGTTCTTTTACTTCCACCTGGACACCCATCAGGACACCACCAGGATGGATAGAAGGGACCTCGGTTTTAACATCTCATCTGAAGGATGGCACACCCCAGCAGTACAGCACCCCCCAATACTGTACTAGGATGCCAGCGATTTTCAGGTGCAAGTCCAATCCCGGTGTGGGGCGAGAACCCACAACCTTCTGGTCCACAGGTGGATGTGCTACCAACTGAGCCACGCTGACACTGAGAGTTCAGTTTTGAGCCAGATAGGTGAAAACCTATCAGAATTCAGTTCTCCCATCTGTTCCACCCATCTCATGTATTTTGCCAAATGACTCGCCCAATGATAATAAATCAAGTACGGAAGACGGAGACACCCTTTGTCCTTGGGAGCCGCCAGTTTGTAAAATGCAATCCTAGGTTGTTTATTAGCCCAAATAAATTTTGTTATCAGACCATTAATCTTGTGAAACCAGGTAATGGGTATCCAATTATTAAAGAGATACAAAGGGTAAAACATCCTAGGGAAAACATTCATTTTGATTAAGCTCACTCGGCCCCAAAGCAAAATTGATAATTTGGCCCACCTATCTATATCAGCACCTACAATGTTTACCAAATTATTCAGGTTCAGCTTTTGAAGCAAAGCAGTATTTCTGACTACTTGGATGCCTAAATATTTTAAAGAATTTGGTGCCCAAGACATACCCGCCTCAGTGATACTTGATTTAAGCATTTAATGATTAAGTGGGGAAGACAAGAGATGTGTCAATATTTAGTTTATAGTTGGAGAATTTGGCAAATTCTTCTATAATAGATAACATGACTGGTATTGACTTATCTGGATGTGATCGCTGTAATAATAAGTCTTCGACATAAGCCGATACTCTAACTTCAAATCCTTGAATTGTAACTCCTTGGATCATCGGTGAAGACTTTAAGCACCGAATGAAAGGCTCGAAATATAAATTAAAGAGTAAAGGTGAAAGGGGGGCAGCCCTGTCTAGTTCCTGAATGTAACAAAAACCTTTCTGAAATAACCCCATTAACCATTACTCGAGCTGAAGGAGCACTATAAAGAGCTTTAACCCACTTTTGAAAGGATTCGGGAAATTTATAAGCATTTAGAGCCCTAAATAAGAAATTCCAACCTGCCCTGTCGAACGCTTTCTCAGCATCCAGTGAAACCAAAGCAGCTGGAAAAGAAGTGTCCCTTGATGCTGAAAGAAAATGTGACAGGGTTCAGAGGTGGTCCACTGAGGAGCGCCCTTTCATGAATCCTACTTGTTCAGGGCCGATAAGATCAGACAGAACTGGTGTTATATGATCTGCTAACATTTTGGCTTATAGCTTGATATCCTGATTCATCAAAGATATTGGGCAATTCTAATTCTAGGGTAATTCTGAGGTTTTCCCAGGTTTCAATATAAACACTATTAAAGCCTCCCATAAAGTAGGATCCACAAGGGCACCTGATAGGATATACTGAAATAAGGGAAGTTTACAGTGGTAATAATTGCCCTAGAAATATCTTATAAAAATTGGCTGAGAAACCATCTGGGCAGGTGATTTGTCTGAGGGTAAGTCTTTAATGACTCTGGAAATCTCTTCGGCTGTTATTGGGGACATTAATCCTTCCTGCTGAGTGTCTGAAAGTATAGTTAGTCAGGATGTCCTTAAGTAGTCGTCTAGGCAGTGTACTGATACTGCATTTTCTACAGGGTTATATAAGTTAGTATAGTACTTCTGAAACTCCAAAACAATATCATTCAGAGAAGTTTTTAAGATTCCATCTGACTGGGAACGAATTGACGGGATATATCTAGTCGCTTCCATTTGTTTGATTCGGAGCGCTAACAGTCTTCCCAGTTTTTCTCCCTGGTCTAAATAACTTGCCTTGGCTTTCAAAATGGCAAATTCAGCTTTATCCCTTAAGATTTCCAGACAGTTTTCATTTAATTTAACCAGTTCCTGTTGAGTTGATTCCAAGAAATTATGAGAAAGCAAGGATTCTTTAGAGCGAATCTGGTCTAGGAGATATATTATTTTTCTATCTCTTTCTCTTTTTCTGTGTGAGGCTATACTTATTAATACACCCCCTAATGAAGGCTTTAAAAGCACTCCAAATTAAATCTGGTCTGGAAATAGAATGATGGCTAATTTCAATAAAGTATTCTATGTGTTTACTGATAGTTTTAACAATGTGGGCATCCTTTAACATTTGGTTATTAATCTTCCATCACGAGGATTTCTTAGGAGAGGTTGAAAGGGTAAGCTGACATGATACCAATGCATGGTCAGAGGGTGGATCTGACTGTATACAGGCCTCTATGATTCCTGGGAGAAGGGCTTGGGAGAGAAAGATATAGTCAATATGCAAAGCCATTTTATGTACTGGCGATAGAAAGGTAAATTGTTTCTCCGAAGGGTGTATTACTCTCTAGACATCGCACATGGCATAATGCTCTAAAAGCTCTTGAAGAGCCCTTTGAACCGGGGAGCGGATTCTTCTCAAAGGAGAAGAACGATCCATTAATGGATCCATAACAGTATTTATATCACCCCCAATGATAATTGGTAGGGAAATATAGGGATACAAGAGTTCAATTAGTTGCGTGAAAAAATCAAGGGAATCTGCATTAGGCCCATAAAGAGTTCCCAGGAGAACCTCGGTGGCATATAAAGTACAATGAATAAACAAAAAAATGACCCTGTGGGTCCCTAAGCACCTGTTTAAGTACAAAAGGAATTTTTCTGTTAATTAAAATCAATACCCCGGCCCTATTAGTAGTGACTCCTCCAGAGAATACATAACTAAACTGCTGCCTTCTCATACAATTTGCTTCCAAATCCAATAAGTATGATTCTTGTATTAAGGCTATGTCTATAGACAGCAAAGCAAGGTGCTTAGGGATCTTATATTGTTTCACACATTGTGTCAGTCCTTTAACATTCCATGTTGCAATTTTAATTACATTAGCCATTATTTGGATTCCTTATACTAAGAGTTGCAGTTATATTGAACTCCCCAGAGAACTCGGTCCAGAAATGTTCAAAAGAATTGCACTGATTCCCACCCCAACCCCTCTTGACCCTACCCCCTCCAACCAATTTGAAAAAACTACAAGATTTACCCCTCCCCAACCCATCCATTCTATCACAGGTTTCGCTCTGCAGCACACCAATACCTTTGCTCCGTCCCCCCAGCCACCCTAATATAACCCTCATTTCAAATACAAAAATGATGGGCAAGGCAGATATCATATAGGGATCATTCAAAACAGATTTAAAAAAAAATAAGTAATGCCATCAAAGAAAAGTCCATATTAACCTAGTTCAATCCTAGCCCAGAAGGGGATATCTCCCACGAAGTCACTTTAAATGCTTCAGTTCTTTGTACAGTTTAAAAGGAAAAGGGAAAATCCCCCAGAAAGTAAAACATATTGTAATACTCTACCTATGACCCTTTGAAAATTAACTTTAAAATTATATTAGCTACGTGGTCCACATACACAGTGTCAGTTTACCATTTAAAGTGGTAACTTAATCTACTGTATCCTGTAAAGGCCACAGTAACCAAAACCAAGAATGGAGCCTCACCTTGAGTATTAAAAGAAATTATGATGTTCTCTTTGGGGCTTAATTTATATTTCCTTGTAAAGAAGCCCTTTTTAATCTCTATTAAGAGTAAAGTTATCCTGCATACTATGATGTGAAATGTCCTACTCAGACAATATGAAGCCCAGTTAGGGACCACACTGGGGTTTCCAGCGCGCACATCAATCCCAGTAAGAGGAGATAAAATATTCTGAATTTATCCTCCCTTGCAGGATACAGTAATATAGACTTTAAGACTAAGGCTGGGGGTCACAACTACTTGTTTACCAAACTAGATTACTTAAGCTACCATTCCCAAACAATTAAAATTGACTTAAGCCAAATGATTAGTACCCCTAAGGGCAGGTTAGACCCATTGCTGATGATTGTTAACTGGACACTGAATTTTAATGTTACGGGTCTCTTTGTTATTTGCAAATCCTCAGCAAGAAGGAGTATACTGGGTCGAACTATTTACAATCCCCTTAAAGGTAGATTTCAAACTAAATATTGTGCATCAGGTATATGTAATACCAGCTTACTGTATGAAAATCTAGCATAGACCACTGACTCCCTATAATGGACATTCTAAGCCATATCAGCCGAGCTCTCTCATAACAAAATTTTACATTGTGACATTTAATACAATTTCTTCTGAAAGCTATCCCACCAAGAGATATAGACAGCGTTATCCTTATCTTGTCGGCTTTAGCACAAACTGCGCTCTGATCAGGAGATCAAATTGCTAAGCCCCGTAATACTTTTTCAGCTAGCAGCTATATATCAAAAAGGAAATACGTGAAACTTTGAAACTGCCCTACTAACCAGAGCAACGTGGTATATTTTTAATGCAGAGATATTAAAAGCCAAAATTATTTAAACTACGAACTAGCTAAGGGTAAATGCAGTCCCTTAACCATTAATTACAGAGAAGGGGCCAAATTAGTACTCCATATAATTGACATTAGCCCTATATAAGTAAACATCAGTTAGGCAAGCATTCCTCCCTGGAGGTAGTCAACCAGTTCAGTCTAAATTTTCTTCCTTTATCGAGGACAAAACCAGGAATGTGTCTTTTATTGAGAAATTTTTCACTACTTATTCATGCAGATCAATTCCACTTGGTCCCGGAGAAATTAAGGTGCTTCTCATGTGTATAGTCAAAGGAAAAAGTGAGAAGCGAGTAAAGGGGAGCGATTGGTAATAGCCAATGGACTTTTCTTGTCTAAATGGGTCTCCATACATTACAAAACTTGATTTCCCCAATCGTAACAGTGATGATGCAATTTGAATTCAAAAATAATTGTACATAAAGTTCAAACTTCTCAGAGGAGATCAGGGAGGAGTTCCTTCAATCCGATACGAGCAGCATCTGGTCATTAAAGGTATGCCAGGCATCTGAGATCAATACTTGTAAATGGGTCGGGTACAGCATTTTAAACCCTATACCAGCTGCTATTAGCTTTGCTACATAGGGATGGAAGGCAGAGCATCACATCCTGACCGTTGCTGGGAGATTCTGGGTCACTCTCACCTTCTTGCCCTCCCAGGTAATACTTTGCGCTTCTCTGGTTTTCTTCAGGAAGTGCTGGCGTTCAAGATAGTTGAGAAATCTAAAGATCAAAGATCTTGGGGATGATCCAGATGGGGGAGGTGGTCTGAGGGCTCTATGTGCCCTCTTTATGGCATATTTAGCCCCATAAGGTGAGGGACCAGCCACCTGCTCCACAAACTTCTGGATGAAAGAGACCGCATCTTGTACCTCTTCTGTCTCAGGCAACCCTATTAGGACTGCGTTGTTTCTTCTGCTTTGACCTTCAAGGTCTTCCAACTTTGAACATATCTTAGTGATCCTTTGCTTCATAGTTACTAATTCTCCTTCTATTTTGATAACTCTTTTTTCCAGAGAGAGTATTTTAACTTCAGAGTCCGAGGTTCGTCGAGCTAAATCTTCCAGAGTTGACGTCAAGGCTTTAATATCTGTTGACAATGAGGTAATCTCCACTTTGAAGAGCTTAAATTCAGCTAGAAATCTAGCCAAGGTTAGTGGCTCTTGTTCTGCAGGACAGTAAATCACTTTGCCAGGATCCGATGTATTTGCAGACCGAGGCTTCTTAGGCCTTTCTCGGGAGTAGCTGGCGGCATCCTTTTGGGCAGACTTTTCTTCACCTCGATATCCATTTGAGTGGATATGTGAACCAGAGGCACAGGTTACTTTTTAAGAGTTTAACCTTCCCCTTTACCAGCTTTCTATTTTACCTAAGATGTAAAATTAGATGTAAATAAGAATTGGGTGGCTGGGGCGATCAAGAGGAGCCTGCGATCAGTAGCTACATCACATGACCAGTCCAACTGATTTAAATTTTAAGCAGTCTGAACAGACTCCATCTCCCTAACTCATTCCTTCAGGAAGTCTATGAATGTAGGTAGGGTTCGAGTTTGTCCACTAGAAGCCGGAATCTGCAGCTTTCAGTTAACCAGCATCATATCAAGTCTGAATTCAAGCAATCTTTTAAACATCATAGGGCTTGACTTCGTCTTCCAGCTTCAGGAGTCCGCACCTTTCAATCAATCAGCAACATATCAAACACAATTCTCATTTTGAATTCAAGCCATTGTTCAACTCCTCATATCTGAGGAATCGACTTAGTCCACCAGAGGTTGTATTCTGCAATCTTCGAAGCTTGAAGCAAACGCAACCCACCAGAGTGTTTCATACTTGATAAAGTCCAGGAACTGGCCCTGGTTGCATAGAAACATAGACTTTGATGGCAGATAAGGACCACTTGGCCCACCCAGTCTGCCCATTTCCCTTCCTATTGGATAAGCTGCAGATTCTAGTTAACCAACAGCCTACTTCCTGCAGCCTCCCACTACAATTGCCTTATGTCTGTCCCATGCATATTTGAATTCCCCCACTGTTTTAGACCCAACAGCCTCCCCAGGAAGGTGGTTCCATGCATCCACCACTCTTTCCATGAAAAAACATTTCCTCACATTACCCCGAGCTGTCTCCCCTCTGTCTTTAAATTGTGCCTCCTTGTTCTTACACATCTCTTTTTCTGAAAGATGCTACCCTTCTGGACTTTGTTGAGTCCTTTGAGGTACTTGAAAGTTTCTATCATGTCCCCCCTGTCTTTCCTTTCATTGAGGGTATACATATTAAGCTCTCTCAGTCTCTCTTCATATGGTTTCTGATGCAGACCCTGCACCATTTTAGTTGTCCTCCTCTGGACTGCTTCCATCCTGTCTATGTCCTTGCATAGATGGGGTCTCCAAAACTGCACACAGTATTCCAGATGGGGTCTCACCAACTGTCTGTACAGAGGGATAACCACTTCCCTTTTTCTACTTGTGATGTCCCTTCCTATGCATCCCAGTATTCTCCTAGCTCTCCTTACTGACTTCTCACATTGCTTACCCACCTTTAAGTCATTTGATATGACTACCCCCAAGCCCCTTTCCATTTTTGTTGTTGTTAGTACCTGCCCTGCTATTGTGTACTCTTCTCCTGGGTTTTTGTTTCCCAGGTGCATTACCTTGCACTTCTTTGCATTGAATTTAAGTTGCCATATGTCTGACCATTCCTCCAACCTTTCCAATTCTCTTCTCATCCTTTCTACCCCCCCTTGTGTATCAGCTCTGTTACAGATGATGCTCAAGACTGCATATGATATTCCCACATCTGCTTATCTGGGAATCACACACACTATGGAGTGCTTGGCCCAGAATTTCTATTGGCCAACTTTACCCAGCAGTTGAAGGAGTATTGCAGGTCTTGCCACTGGTGCCAAGAAATAGGAAAGGTGGGTAAGAAAACCCAAGCCACCCTAATTCCACTGCTCATAGTAGAGAAGCCATTCCAGAGGGTGGGAATGGATATTGTGGGGTCTTTAAATATCCCCAGCTCTGCTGGGAAGAGGTTAATCTTGACTGTGGTGGATTATGCCACCCAGTACCCAGAGGCAGTTGTCCTATCCTCACTGAGGACAGACAAAGTGTCAGATACCTTACTTGGGATTTTCTCCCATGTTGGGTTTCCACAGGAGATTATCAATGACCGAGGGGGTTCCTTCATGTCGGACATGATGAAATGTTTGTGGGAGAAGTGTGGTGTGGTGCAGAGATTCACGACACCTTATCACCCACAAGCCAATGCAACCCTTAAGTTAATGCTCCAAGAGTTTGACGAACAGCATGGGAGGGACTGGGAAAAATATCTTCTCCACCTGTTGCTTGCATACAGGGAGGTGCGACAAGAGTCAACAGGATTTTCTCCCTTCAACCTTTTATATGGACATTGGGTATGTGGGCCTTTAGACTTGATCCGGGAGGACTGGGAAGGCAAACATGCCACTCAGGGAACTCCCCTAGTGGATTACGTTTCTAGGTTTAGGGAAAGGTTGAAGCAACTTATGGGGACAGCCCAGAGCAACCCAGCAGATGCCCAACAGAAACAAAAAGTGTGGTACAACCTCAGAGCCAGAGCTCACTTGTATATGGTGGGTCATGAAGTCATGGTCCTTATTCCGGTCCAGAAAGGCAAGCTGCAAGCTGAGTGGGCAGGACCGTACAAAGTAGTTAGCAAGGTAAATGAGGTGAACTATATCACAGAGTTATCTGACAGAAGACAGAAAGAAAGAATGTACCATGTCAACATGACGAAGCCATATGCTAATAGGGCTGACATGGTGTTTGCAGTATGTAGTCCTAGGAGGGGACAGATGAAGGAGACCCCCTTCTGGACTTGTTGGAAGAAAGCAAGTGGGAGTCCTCTGTGGAGGCAGTTGAACTGTCAATCCAGCTGACCCCTGACAAGATCCAGGAAGTAAGGGAGGTTTTAGCAGACTGTTTAGCACCAAGCCGGGACTAACCCCATTAGCGATGCACGATGTAGAGACAGAGACACAGACGTCCATACAATGGACAGTATATCAGGTGTCAGAGGCTATCCAAAAGGACATTAGGAGGAAAGTGGAGGAGATGCTGGATTTAGGGGCAATCCAGAGATCCCACAGCCCCTGGGCCTCACCCGTAGTCCTTGTGCCCAAGCCAGATGGCTCTACTCATTTCTGTGTGGACTATCATGGACTGAATGCAGTCATGAAGCCAGGAGCTCACCCGATGCCCTGGATGGATGAACTCCTGGACAAGTTGGGAGGGGAGACCTACCTTACGACTATTGACCTGACAAAGGGGTATTGGCAGGTAGAGTTAACTGACAGAGCTAGGGAGAGGTTGGCCTTCATCACTCCAATAGGCTTATTTGAATTTAAAGTAATGCCTTTTGGAATGAAGAACACCCCAGCCACTTTCCAAAGGTTGGTGAACCAGGTGTTAAATGGTGCTGAGGAGTATGCCGTGGCATACCTGGATGACATTGCCATCTTTAGTGCCGGTTGGAAGGAACACCTGTCCCATCTTAGGGAAGTGCTGGGCAGGATACAGAGGGCCGAGCTCACTGTCAAAGCTGAGAAGTGTCAGGTGGCCATGGCTGAAATGGCATACCTTGGGCATGTTGTAGGCCAGGGACAGCTCGGTCCTAACCAAGTAAAAATAGAGGTGATTAAGACATGGCCCAGACCAGAAACTCAGAAGCATTTCAAAACTTTTCAAGGAACAGCAGGGTACTATAGGAAATTTGTTCCCATTTACAGTGCCCTGGCTGCTCCCCTATCTGACCTGGTAAAAAAGAGAATGCCTAAGAAAATTACCTGGGAACCAGCCTGTGAAAAAGCCTTCACCAGACTGAAGAAGGCACTGTGCAGTGCTCCTGTATTGACAAGTCCTGACTATAGTAGACCCTTCATAGTTCAGACTGATGCCTCAGACATAGGTATTGGGGTATTGGGGCAGTACTGAGTCAGAGATCCAAACAAGGGAAAAATCACTCTGTAGTGTAGTGTACCTGAGTAAAAAGTTACTTCCCTGGGAGCAGGGATACTCTACAGTGGAAAAAGAGTGCCTTGCTATAATGTGTCCTAAAGAACTTGGAGCCATATTTATAGGGGAAGCATTCTGAGGTACAAACAGACCACAATCCCATGGTTTTGCTGACTCAAATGGGAAAAACTCATGGTAGACTGTTAAGATGGAATATTGCCTTGCAAGGGTATTACATAACAATCTTACATAGGGCTGTTGCAACCAATTAAAACAGTGATGGCCTTTCGCATCTTTATGAGGAGTGAACTGATTTGGGAAGCTCATCTCATGCAGGGGATAGAGCCCTCAAATTCAGTCTAGGTGTAGATGATTGTGACGCATGGCCAGCTGGTTATGATTTTTCTTTGATATTTGTAAAATAAAAATGTAGTGTGTGATTTGTGTCCATGAGGCAGCTGTGCCATGAGTCAGGTTTTAGTGGAAATAACAGGATATATTAACCTGAAACCAGGAGGTAATTTAAAAGACCAGAGCCTTAATTAAGGGTCTCCTGTTTATCTGACTTAATTGGAGCTGCCCAGCTGCCAGGATATAGGGATCATAAACTTTTATGATGTCTTAGAGGAAGAAAACATGTTATATCACTGTGGTGCTAAAAATTTATAAAATCCCTAGAAAGCAGGGACCACACAGAATCAAAGGAAGGGCTTGATTAAAAGGAATCATATTGGGAACTGAGTTTTTGCTGATGTCACCTTATTTAATATATGTCCTGATAGGACATCCTGTTTTGTACATTTTTTATATTCTGAAAGGTGGAGCTAGATGACATCATGGAAGGGGTTGAAACACAGCATTTTAAATTGTATTCTGTGTTTCATCTATGACACTTCTTTTTTGGACTCTTAGGAACAACATCTAACTTTAAGCACTGTGTGGAGGTATACATTAGATAGAAAAAGTGTAACTGTATGTTGGTAGGAGTTTGCATTAAATTTTCTTTGTTTTCTTTTAAGAGATTGTATGCTTTGTGATATATCATTCTGTGTTTACAGTTTACATATTTTTATCCATTTTTAAGTAAACCTACAGTATATTTAAATACTGCCTGGGTCTTCCAAGTTCTTTCATTTGCATGTGATGTATTCAGGGTTAAGATCTGACAAAATTGTTTATAAGCTTAATGGCATTACCAAACTGGGAAAAGCTAAGAATATACCTAAGGTCTTTTATAGCATTTTAAGGAATCATTTTGGATACCTGGTTAGGTGCTCTTAGACAAAAGATATCTGGCATCCCCTGAAGAGCAGATTATCTGAGCCTGTACATTTGGGTATGCTTGCATATGGTTCACGGTTTGAAGCCCCCCAGAACTTGAGACTAAAGATGATTCAGACCCACAAGCAGACAGGAGGGTTACCCTGTCTGTTACCTGTTCACAATACTGCGCTCAGAGGTTGGTACTGTGGGAGCAGAGGGCCTGACCTGCTGAGTGGGTTTGTGACAATTACTATTTCCACTGCTACCAAAGTAGTAAATGTTAGCCTCTTTATAATGACTGGCTCAGGAAGTGGGGTGAAGAGAGTGGGTTGTGGGTGTTAGGGAACTGTAAAGGAGTTTGGGAGGATAAGGGGCTGTATGCCAAGTACAGGCTTCATCTTGCCCATTAGGGAAGGAAGTCCTTAAACAGGGGATGGCTGACTACATTCAAGAAAGGTGGGGTTTAAACTTGTGAGGGAGGGGGGAAGGGATAAGGGAGGGGCTGACAGAAGCCCTGTCCTCCAGATGAAGGAGTAGCCTTCAAACCCAAAGGGAGGGGGAAACAGACTGGGGTGGAGGTTTCAGGAGGAGCAGAGGGAGGATGGAAGTATAAGGAACCTGGGTGGGGTTCAACAAAGGGATCAGGGATAAGGGTGGGAGTTGGTGTTAGTAAATGCCAGGAGCTTGGGAAACAAGTTGCCAGAGTTCCAGACCATGCTGTTCAAGGGGGAAGGGTGGATGTGGTGGCAGTCATGGAAACGTGGGCCAACAAAAACCATGACTGGGACCAAAACGTGCGAGGGTACACTATGCTCACTATGCTTAGGAAGGATAGAAAGGAGGGCAGAGTGGGTGGAGTAGCTATGTTCATTAGAGATGACATAGAAATTGCTAGGGTAGAAGAGGCAGAGAGAAACATGGAGGCCTTATGGGTCACCTTAGTATCCCCAGCAGGAGATAAGGTCAAGCTGGGTGTAGTATATAGGTCCCCCAGGATGAGTGATGTTCTAGAGGATGGTTTGCTGGACAACATCATTGCCCAGTGTGGACCAAAAGGGGAATGATTGGTGTTGATGGGGGACCTTAATATGTCAGGTACTAACTGGGGAACCATGTCCTCTAAGGTGGAGCGGAGGCTGCTGGACGGCTTCCAGGATGTGTTCTTAACACAGCATGTGATGGAGCCCACAAGGGAAGGGCATGTCCTGGACGTGGTTCTGGCAGATGGGGATCTGGTAAGGGACCTGGTTGTAGAGGACCCCCTGACTGGGAGCGACCACAATACCGTCTGGTTTCAGATAAGCATGGGGGAAGAGGGGGAGATCTAGGACACTGGCAGTGGACTTCAGGGGGACAGACTTTGTGGGCATGGGAAATATTCTCAAGGATCACTTGAAGGGGATTACATCAATGACAAGTGTGGAAGGGAGATGGGAGGTCATAAAACAAGGACTTCATGAGGCAGTCAGGATCTGCGCTAAGTTGAAACGTAAGGGAGCAAGGTCACATAAATCTTGCTGGTGGTCCAGTGAGGTACAGAGAAAAGAAGGCGGCCTACAAAAAATATAAAACAACAAGAGGGAATGGGGATAAGGAAATGTACCATCTTGCATCTAGAAAAGTCACCCGGATGGTGAGGGGAGCAAAGTCCAGTAAAGGGCAGCAGCTGGCACAGGGGACACATGGAGGGGAAAAGGGGTTCTTCTGGTACATTGGGGAGAGGAGAAAATCTAAGCGCCATCTTAGCAGATTGAGATCAGAAGGAGGGTGGATGGAAGAGGCAAGGGACCAGGCAGAGGTATTTAATGAGTACTTTGTCTCTGTGTTCACTAGGGAGGGGGATGGGATATCTACAAAGCAAGACACAATGGGGATAGAAGCAGCAGTGAGTGGGATCAGTGGAGCAACAGAAATGGAGCAAGAGGGAAGGAGAAGTACCCCAGGGGTGTCACATCTGGACAAGGATAAAAAGGCCAGTATGGTGGAGGGGATGGATGATGCTATCTCTGCCTAAAGGGTGTGGTTAGCCCTAAAGGCCCTAATGAAAGACACATCTCCTGGGCCGGATGACCAGTAGGAGGAAAGAGAGCTTACCTGGGGGATGTGGTTTAGACTCTAGAAAAGCAGGTGAGTCAAATTACAACTTCCTGTTGCTAGCTTTGCTTGTAGAGCAGAAAGCAGCTAACTAAAAGAAGCTACATTTTCTTGTTAATTTAAAACTTATATCTTAGCAAGAGTCAGTGTCGGTTAAGATTAAGTAGACAGATAACTTTATTAGAAGTAGAAGGGGTCTTATTTAGGGTTAAAAAACAAGAAAGAAAGGCAGTGTGTGTTCTGTGCAGGGAAAGGTACTGTATCAGGTGACTTTGCTAAACCAGTAGGAGGAAAGAGAGCTTACCTGGGGGTGTGGTTTAGACACTAGAAAAGCAGGTGAGTCAAATTACAACTTCCCGTTGCTAGCCTTTTTTCTTACTAATTGCCCTCCATCCCACCCAAAGCCAGTTTTACTTTTATAGCCACTGGATTTGACTGTCAACAGGAACTTCCTGTTTGGCAGTAGGAAGGAAAGGATCATAGAGAAACATTGGTTTTGTCAGCCCTAAAGTAAAAAAAAAGTAGCTCACTCTCCCCCCCTAGCTGCTGGTGGTCTGATATTGAGCAAGGAAGAAGGAGGCTACTGAAGAAGATAGGAAGTTGCTGTCCCAGAACAGGAAAGTCAGAGTTGTAAGGAGAGGAGAGAGTAAGCATCCAGAGAAACAGTAGAGAGGACACAAAATGAGACATGATGGGAGTGGTGCAGTGCAATGGCTGTGGGGCGGCAGTGTTCTGGGAGACATTCTGGAGGCTGCGATGCTGCCCTATTTGCAGGCACCTCTCTGGTCTGAGAGAGGAGGTTGCCCGTCTCCAGGCTGACCTGGCTAGGATTCGTGAAACCTCCTCCCCCACCCAGGGACTACTAGGTCCAATGCCACTACCTCAGAGGTTGCCAAGAAAGAGGAGCGGCTGGACCAGGGTGGGCTCAAGGAGGGAGAGGATGGTGGAACAGAGTTGCACCCCTCCAGCTGTACCTCTTCACAATTCATTCGCTCTTCTGGTGGATAGTGGTTCCTCTATGGAGGCACCTGCAGTGGAGACCAAGGCAGATGCTGGGAACCTTCACAAAGGAGACCCACAGGAGGGTGGCATGGGACCTCACAGGGAAGAAACAACCCTGGTGGGGACTCAATCATTAGGGGGTAGAAATGGGAGAAGAAGGGAGAGGAGTAAGATGCCTTCCTGGCACCACGGCTTGGAGGGACAGGAAGCGAATCCTCAGGATGGGGAGGAGCTACTCAGGCAGGAGCTGGATGTCATTGTCCACCTAGGGACAAATGACCTGGCTAGGAATGGGATCAGAGCAGTGCAAGAGGAGTTTATAGAGTTGGGAAGGGGCCTTGAACAAGTGGCGCATACAGTAACCTTCTCGGAGGTACTGCCTGTCTATGTCAGGGAGATGCTAAGGCACTTCTCACCAGGGAATTCAATGAGTGGTTGAAAAACTGGTGTGGAGCTCAGGTTTTGGCTTCATTGGGGACTGGGGAGCCATCTGGAGGATGCAGACCTATACTGGTGCGATGGTCTGCATCTGTCCAGGGGGGATCAGGATCCTAGGTGAAAGGTTTAAATGCTTCATTGTGAAGCATTTAACTAGCCAAGGGGGGATGCACTGAAAAGGAGCAGGAAAATCCGAGCCTCCCCCCACAAAACACAGTGATTAGTGAGGTAAACACCAAGGTACAGAAGTTATTAGGGAGCAGAACAGATTTAAATGTAAAAAAGGCAAAGGCAGTAAGGACAGCAATGGGGCTAAAAGGGGTAAGGCTATCCAAAAGTGGAGGGTGATGAGTACCAATGCCCGTAGTCTGTGTAACAAGCTCTCTGAACTTGTGGCCTTGATGGAAGAGGGTTGTCTGGATATTGTGGCAGTTACAGAAACATGGTACACAGAGAACCATGACTGGAATGTCAACATACCAGGATACACAATCTACAGGAGGGACAGGGAGGGTAAAAGAGGAGGAGGGGTAGCTCTCTATGTAAAGGAAGAGATCAAAGCAACAGAACTAAAGAGTAAACAGGGAGCAGATGAGGCACTTTGGGTTACCCTGGAGACAGGAAATGGCACCACAATCCGTATGGGGGTTGTATACAGACCCCATCTCAGGAGTGGGAATGGACAAGAAATGATGAAGGCTTTCTTATAATGGCAGAAAAGGGAGATATTGTTGATGGGGACCTGAATATGCCAGATGTTAACTGGAGCACCTTTGCTGCAGTTACATCCAAAACAGGGTCATTCTTGATGCCCTACAGGGGCATGCCTCAGACAGATAGTATTGGAACCCACTCGGAGAGAGCAATCTTAGACCTGGTACTCTCAAATGGGGATGGAGAAAAGAATCTCAGATTTAGAAGTGGGTAGCCATCTGGGACAAGCGACCACCAAACAGTGTGGTTCACGATAAACACAGCCATACAATCAAGCCATACAAAAGCAAGAGTACTGGACTTTAGGAGGGCCAACTTTGGGAAAATGAGAGTGTCTCAGAAAAGCACTAGCAAACAGGCAAGAAGGAGGGTGGAGGAACAATAGGAGTGATCAAAACAGCCATCACAGAGGCAACAAGCCTTTATGTAAACAAATCAATAAAACACAGCGAAGGAAAAAACGCTATGGTTCTCAAAAGAGGTGGCAGGGAAGGTTAAGGAGAAAAGGAGCATTCAGGAAATATAAGGAAATACAGAAGGAGCAGGACAGAGAACTTTATCAGTTAAAGCAGAAAGAGGCTGGGAAGGCAGTCAGAATAGCAAAGGCCGAACCGAGGAAAGGATAGCCAATTCTGTTAGAAGGGGATAAGACCTTTTATAGGTACATTAGAGACGAAGAAAAACCAAAGAAGGATACTGAAGTTTAATAAAGGAGGAGATGTGGTGAGGTGACAGTGAAAAAGCAGGATACTGAACGAATATTTCTGTTCAGTATTCACAAAGGAAGAGGAGGGAGTACCTAAACCAAACAAGAACACTCCAAAGAGTGAGGGTCGATACCAGTCCATTTACAGAAGAAAGGGTTCTGAAAGAACTGATAAAATTGAAGGTGGACAAAGCAATGGGGCCTGATGGAGTTCACCCAAGAATTCTAAAGAACTAAGGGTAGAACTAGTGACACCTGACTACTCTCTTTAACAAATCATGGGAGGATGGGGTGGTACCTGAGGACTGGAGGAGGGCAGATGTGATTCCTCTTTACAAAAGTGGGAGCAGGACAGAGGCAGGAAACTACAGACCAGTTAGTTTGACCTCAGTGGTAGGGAAAATGTTGGAATCATTTCTGAAGGAAAGAATTGTTGAGTACCTAGAGGCCAGTGGGGCACAGGACCCAAGGCAGCATGGATTCACAATGGGAAGGTCATGTCAGATGAATCTAATAGATTTCTTTGACTGGGTGACCAAAGTAGTAGACCAGGGAGGGCTGTGGACATGGCCTACCTAGATTTTAGCAAGGCATTTGATACAGTCCCACACAAAAGATTAATTCACAGGATAGCCAGCCTTGGAGTGGGTCCCAAGGTGGTAGCCTGGATAAAAAAAATTGGCTAGACAACAGGATGCAAAGGGCAGTAGTAAATGGAATACACAGTGAAGAAAGGAGGGTTACTAGTGGGGTACCACAGGGTTCAGTACTGGGACCGGTGCTTTCTAATGTCTTTATAAGTGACATTGCAGAGGAACTGGAAGGAAAAGTATGTCTCTTTGCAGATGACACAAAGATCTGCAACAGGGTTGATACACAAGATGGAGTGAAAAGGATGAGAAGGGACTTGGCAAGGTTGGAGGAATGGTCAAATGTATGGCAGCTCAGATTCAGTGCAAAGAAGTGCAAGGTAATGCACATGGGAAACAAAAACGCAGGGGAAGTGTACACAGTGGGGGGGTGAGATACTGTCGACAATAAAAATAGAAAGGGACTTGGGGGTAATTATATCCGATGACCTAAAGGTGGGCAAGCAATGTGAGAAGGCGGTAAGGAAGGCGGGGGGATACTGGGATGCATAGGAAGAGGCATCAATAGTAGAAAACAGGAAGTTGTTATCCCTCTGTACAGACAGTTGGTGAGACCCCATCTGGAGTACTGTGTGCAGTTCTGAAGACCCCATCTCCGCAAAGACATAGACAGAGTAGAAGCTGTACAGAGAAGGGCAACCAAAATGGTGCAGGGTCTGCACCAGAAGACATACGAAGAAAGACTAAAGGAGCTTAATATGTATACCCTAGAGGAAAGAAGGGAGAGAGGGGACATGATAGAAACTTTCAAGTACTTCAAGGGAATTAACAAAGTCCAAGAGGGTAGCATCTTCCAGAAAAAGAGATGTGCAAGAACAAGGGGGCACAATTTGAAGATAGAGGGGGGACGGCTCAGAGGAAATGTGAGGAAGTATTTTTTCACTGAGAGGGTTGTGGATGCATGGAACAGCCACCCTGAGGAGGTTGTGGAGTCAAGAACAGTGGGGGACTTCAAGAATGCATGGGACAGGCATAAGGCAGTCCTAGTGGGCGGTAGGAGGAAGTAAGCTGTTGGTTAACTAGGATTTGCAGCTTATCTGTTAGGTAGGAAAATGGGCAGACTAGGTGGGCCAAGCGGTCCTTATCTGCCGTCAAATTCTATGTTTCTATGTTTCTATTCAACCGAGAGTACTATAGGAATTGGTGGACATACTGGCTGCACCCCTAGCGGAGCTCTTCAACAGGTCACTTGAGACAGGTAGGGTACCTAGGGATTGGCGAGAGGCACATGTAGTGCCAATTCATAAAGGGGGGTCGAGGGAAGTACCAAGTAACTATAGACCCATCAGTTTGACCTTGGTGGTGGGAAAATTAATGAAGAGTATACTAAAGGAACGATTGGGTGTGTACTTGGATGAGGTGAGAGGTCTGGATAGTCGGCAACATGGGTTTGTGCCAGGTAG
This sequence comes from Neoceratodus forsteri, assembly GCA_016271365.2. NCBI lineage: Eukaryota > Metazoa > Chordata > Ceratodontiformes > Ceratodontidae > Neoceratodus > Neoceratodus forsteri. Next base: position 413,033,737 of record CM057455.1, on the reverse strand, counting down.
ATCATGTCAAACCAATCTTGTGGAGTTCTACGAATGGGTAACATCAGAACTGGACAGGGGAAGGTCTGTGGATGTATTATTCTTGGACTTCAGCAAGGCATTTGACTCTGTCCCCCACAATGGTCTGGTTGAGAAACTGATAGGGTTAGGAGTAGGCCCTTTAATGGTCAGATGGATTGAAAACTGGCTAGCTGGACGCACCCAGAGAGTAATGGTCTGTAGGGAGCTCTCAAACCCTAAAAAGGTTGGTCGTGGGGTACCGTAGGGCTCAGTCCTGGGTCTGATCCTGTTTAATGTGTACATATCTGACATCAGGGAGGGTATAGGGTGTGAAATGAGTCTCTTCGCTGATGACTTCAAGATGGGAGCAGTAGCTGAGGGAGAAGAGGGGAAGTTGGCCCTGCAATGGGACCTGGACACCTTGGAAAGCTGGGCTCACACATGGAAATTAAATTTCAATATCACCAAGTGCACGGTGTTGCATCTTGGGTGAGGAAACCCTAAACACAGGTACACTCTGGGAGGGGAGGTGCTGGAGGCCTCAATAGGGGAAAAAGACCTAGGGGTCATGGTGGATGCATGTATAAATAACTCTGAGCAGTACAGGAGAGCGGATAGCAAGGCAAACAGGATGTTGGGATGCATCATAAGGGGGATCACCTCTAGGAGCAAGGAAGTGATTTTGCCGCTGTACAATGAACTGGTTAGATCACACCTTGAGTACTGTATGCAGTACTGAAGACCACACTTGAAGAGGGACATACAGCTCCTGGAGAGGGTACAGAGAAGGGCAACTAAGATGATACGAGGGCTGGGGGATTTGATGTATTAGGACAGACTTGAGGAGCTCTGCCTGTTTTCATTGGAGGAGAGGAGAGACAGGAGGGACATGATTGAGGTCTTCAAGTACCTCAAGGGAATAAATAGGGTAAACATGGACGGGATTTTTAGACTAAAGCAGGGAGGTATTACCAGAGGGCATGGTTTGAAGTTGGCTGGAGGAAGGGTGAGGAGGGAAAAGAGGAGGAGGTTTTTCACTGAGAGGGTGGTGGACTCTTGGAATGCACTGCCTGGTGAGCTGGTTCAGAGATCTACAGTGGAGGGCTTCAAGAGAGGGTGGTACAGACACAGAAAGTGGATGTATCAGATGATGGCCTGTCCCAGGGGGGTGAGGATGTATGCTAGGGGTTTCTGGAACACAAGGAAGGGGAGGGCCTCGGCACCCAACTAGGGATCTGAGGTTCGAGCAGACTTGATAGACCGTAAGGCCTAATCTGCTGGCAAATAGTATGTTAGTATTTATCACAAAGCCCCCCCCCCCGAACCACCACCACCAGTCAGTGGAAATAAATATAGTTTTAGTTTGCATTTGGTTTGTAATTTCGTTCTCTTGATTGCTTGCAGAGGCAATTGATTCTACTTTTACTTCAAAACTGGCAGATGCCTGCATGTGCAAGAAAAAAAAAGGTTGTAATATTTATGTGGCAATTTGAACCTCAGATACAGCTTCTCTTGCCTTTTGGTTTTACCCATGCTTCTGTTGTGTTTCACTTGATTGAGTAGATGCATACTATTTTACTATGCAGTGTGGGTTACTGGTGTAGGTCCTTTGCATGGCAATGTATGAAAATTAGGCTACTAAATGCCTTATTTTCATGAAATAATCATTCCTTATATTCAAACATTGTTTTTCCACTTGTGCTGCACCGTCATGCTGGCTCAATCCATGAGGTGATTTGCATCTGGTTAGCACAGCTTATCATGGCTTTCACACAATTGTGTAGCTTTACTTTTGGGAGCCTGCTTACAGCCAACTTATAGGTATAGACTAGTACCTCATTAGTAAAATCTGTTCTTCTGGATACATATAAAAAATGCACAGTTTAGTTTTACAGTACTATGTTGTGTATTACCAACTGTGGATTGAGTTCAGAAGGTCTGCTGTGCAGTGCCATAAGATAACTTAAGTTGGCAATGCTTATGATAAAGAGGGCTTACTGCAGAAAAAAACACTTGTTTCTCAAAAATGTACCATTTGCACAAATAAGCAATACAAGTTCTGTCAATGTGAACTACTCAATGTATACAAATGAGCTGTGTCATTCAAACAGCAGCAGCAAATCAGCACTGAAAGCCTGTCTCTCTTATAAGTGCCAGTCCCTGTTCTCATATAGCAATGCCCACGGGACTTGCAGAACTCGATCCTCAGTACCTAAAAAGTAAAACACTGAACTAAACTATGCTTCACACCCACATCTCTCACATTATTTCTGAAACTATGGAGCATTTTAGAAATAGCCAGCAATAGAACAGAGAAGCTTCAAAATACAGAGTTGTTGGTTCAGAGTTCCATGCAATTCAATCTTTGGTGTTAGTACAGATCATTTCTGTTATATTACAGACTCCATCTACTTGTAAAAACTCATATTTTGCACAAATTGCAATAAAAGCTCATTTGCACAGTATGGAATTCTCGAGCTATGCAAATTAGCCGTGACACAGAAAGCAGATTTAAACGGCATGGAGCTGATCAGCAGCAGTCTGGTATTGTGACGCCTTCCATGTTCTGTTGCAATTTACTGCTGTTTACTGAAATGCCTCAGAGTAAGTGTAAATACTGTTTGCCAAGTCGGATTCAAAAGAAAACACGTTTCTTGTACTCACTGAAGCACTACCAGGTGGAGGAGAAGTATTTGTTTCTTAACCCCTAGACTTCTGAAAGAACTAGAATGAATCTATTTGATTGAGCTCTGGATAGGTGTTCAGTCTGCAGACCAGCAAGGATTAAACTGAAGGGCTGCAAAGAGGCTCGGTAAACTCCAAAGGAAGTGTTCCATTTGATTGAGCTCTGGACAGCTGTTCAGTCTGCAGCCCTGCAAGGGTTAAATTGAAGGGCTGCAAAGATGTGGAATGATCATTGGAAAACTCCAAAGGAAGTGTTCCATGGTCCGAATTCGGTAGCTAATTTTTAGAGCTAATGCAAGAGGGCTGCAGGCTCCGCCTACCTGCAGCCCTAAAAAGCTAGTTATGGGGCCCCATGCAACTGCTCTCTTTCAAACCTCTTGACCGTTAACCTCTCCTTAGTAACCTTACCACTTCTGACTGGTCCCCCCAACCTCCTTCCCATCAGTTGATAAGGCCCTTGCCTACTTCAAAGAAATCTTTCTTGAAAACTGGAACGTCTTTGCCCTACTCAGACAAACTACAGTCAGAGGTAACCAACTTACCTTGGATAACCCCTGAACTTCTGGTCTGTTTCAGGACTAGAGATCGAGCCTGGAAGCATCATAAAGCTACTCAGCATCCTAGTGACCTTGTGACCTTCTGCATGCTCAGAAACACTTGCACCCGGGTTACAAGGTTAGCCAAGTCTGAATATTTCAAATCTGCCTCATCACCAACTTAAATTCCTCTGCAAAGTTCTGGAAGATGGTGCACACCCTATATAACCCTCATCTCACCTACCGCTCCCAGTAGTTAAAGCAAATATCTCACTAGTGTCCGACCCACCAACTGTAGCTGCAGAATTTGACTCCTATTATACCTCCTGCACCACTGAACTACTTAAATCTCTCCCCTCCTACGCCTTCCCCTTCCCACCCACTACTGGTGTACCCCCTCCACCACCCTCCCACCTTCCCTTCTCTTTCACTACTGTAACCCCAAACAATGCCCTAAGTGCCCTCCTCACAATCAATCCCTCTAAAGGTGCCTCCCTGATGGCCTTGACCCAAAACTCCTCACCTTCTCCACCACAGCCATTGCCTACCCCCTCTCAATAATCCTAAATCTCTCATTCTCTACTGCCTCTGTCCCCTCTTCATGGAAACATGCTGTGGTCCTCCCTCTACCCAAAGGGGATGACCCTTCACCCCCTGGCAACTATCGCCCCATTTCTCTCCTTTCTACTCTTGCCAAGCTTCAAGAACGCATTGACCTCTTCCAACTCACCTCTTTTCTGACACCTCCTTTTTCACCCCTTTCCAGTCTGGTTTCAGGAAAAAAACACTCAACCACCACCTCTCTCCTACAGCTCAAAGACTCTATCCTAACCAGGATGGACAGTGAGCAAATTACCTCTGCCATTTCTGTCGACCTGGCCAAGGCCTTTAACACCATCTCTCACTCCCTTCTCCTCAACTCACTCCCAGCAGCTGGCCTATCTCCCTCTGCCACAACTGGTTCAAGACCTGCATTATTGGTAGAACCCAATCAGTTAAGATCTTGGATGCCACTTCCTCTCCCCTCCTGATTAGCACTGGAGTTCCCCAGGGCTCGGCATTAGGACCCATCCAATTCTCCATCTCCTCAATGACCTTTCCTCTGTTTGCTCCCCATACTCCGCTACACATATGTATGCTGATGATACAGTCCTGTATACATCTGGCTCTTGTCCTGTTGAGGTTACAACCAGCTCACTTCAGCAAGGTTCAACTCTGGTTTGCTAACCATAAACTTTTCCTCTATGCCAAAAGACTGTCTCCATGACCTTTGGCACAAGGCAGAGACTCTCAGGCTTCCCTCCTACCCACTTTTCACACCCTTGGGACTTTGCCGAGGACATCCTCCTTCCAAGTGCTGCATGTGTTGGTTGGATCAGCACCTAAACTTCTCTGTACATATTGGCGCCATCCAGAAAAAACTGCACCCGAGCTTGGTGCCCTGTTCAGGAACCATAGTTGCATCCCCACTACGGCTGGGCGTGAACTTATTCAAAAGATGATACTGCCCATTTTCGACTACTGTGACATGGTCTATGGTGCTGCCACTAAGTTCTCCCTGGCCAGACTGGACACCCTCTTCAATTCCTTCTGCTGCTTTGCCCTGGATGCCCCCCTTTACACCCATCACTGTGATCTTTGTCATGCCCTATCCTTCCCCTCTCTTACAAATAGGTGACTCTCCTACTGTGCTAAATTCACCTACAAGCACTAGTTGGGTGAGCTCCCTTCCTACCTCATCTCCTCCTTTATAACACCCCCCACCATCCCATTCCCTTAGATCAACTGACTCCTGTACTACATGTTACGCACAACACTGTTATAATATTGTTTGTAACACCTGCCTTACAACTATATGCTAATATTGATCTTATAACTTGAATGTATAATGTCTCATTCCAGTTGTACTCCTTCCCCCCCAAGTCGCACAGGAAGATGAGCGACTTATTGTTCAGTGTGCCTTTCTTTTTTTTTTTGTAAACTTTATTTAAATTGGACTCATTCAGACATACCTTGCCTCCCTAACCCTGGGAGGGTTCTTTCATATTTCAGGTTGTACAGGTACATTACTTTATCCATCTATGACAGTAGTAGAAATGGAATTATGCAAGGAGTACGAGATAAGTAGCAGCTAATTGCTAAGTATGTGCATCAAGTCAAGTCATACCATGAGCTGTTATACAATTTAAACTACTAGCAACCTTGTGCTATAAGTTGCATAGACATATAGAGAAATATATAAATAAATACGTGGAGAATGTCAATGGATCTATACCCCTTTTTCAAAAGCCTGGGAACCAGTTCCTAGTGAGAGCTCCAAAGGAAGCCAAATATCTTCATATTTACCAGGCTGTTCTCTGACTAGGTATTATGTCCTTTCCAGCTTCATTACTTGCATAAGAGATGTTATCCATGAAGCTATTGTAGGGATTTGTTTAAGTCTCCAATATGCCACCAAGTCCCGCATTCACACTAGTAAACCAATCTTCCATAGCTTATGGCCTCTCATAGGTTTCCAGCTCCCCTGTATCTGGAGTCTCAAGGATATTTCAACTGGGTCTTGCCTAGGTACACACTTTAGGATTCTAGAGAGGGTGTCTATTACCCCTGCCCAGAACTTCTGGAATTTAGGGCACTCCCAGACCATATGATAGAAGGTGCCCACCTGTGTGGAGCACCTGTAACAATATGGAGAACTCCCTGGGTCTATTTTATGTGTTAAATTGGGGGGGCGGTGATAGACCTGCATAAAATAGTTATACTGTATGACTCTCAGGCAATTATTAACAGAGCACTTTAGAAAGTTTTTACAGATTAACCCCCAGTCCCCCCTGATAAAGCCATTTGGATAGATGTTCTCTTTCCAGGACTTCCTGATTCTGCCCATAGGATCTGGAAGGCATCCTAGTAGCAGCTTGTAACACCTAGTCAGGGGTTTAAACCCATGGGTATTAGAGAATTTTGAGAATATCTCTTCTTAAGGTAAGCGTTGTAAGACCCGAAGACCTGTATCTGATGGCAGTTACACAGTTATTCTAGCTTTGAGTCTGATATAAAGAAAGTATTGCAATGTGGTTAATTTAAATTCCTTCTTTAGTGCAAAGAACTGATGCATCTCCCCTCCCCCCCCGCCAATCATGATCTGACTAAACCAGAACAGGCCCCGGGCTCTCCATACTCTAAAGCTCATGCCATCGTGTTTTGAGAGGCCGCCACTGCCCCCGCCAGCACCGACCCCAAGGTCGTATCAGGTGATAAATATGAAGTGTCCCCTAGAAGTGAGTGGGCAGCTGCCCATGCCTTCCAGGTCACCCTTGTGCAAGGATTAAGGATCTTGGGGGAGGTCTTGTCCTTCTGGGAGTTGACTAGCAAATTATAATAAGGGTAGATGTGTTCTCTACTCTCTATATCCCTCCAGGTTGAAACTTCTCCTTCCTCCCTCAACAGGTCCTGTATATGGGCCAGTTGCACAGCCAGGTAAGATAGGTGCATATTGGGTAATACCAATCCCCTTAAGTGTTCTGGGTTCCATAGTATTTCTCTCCTAATTCTAGGTTTCTTACCCTGCCACAGTAGTTGGGTACACGCCCACTCCAATGCCCTCAAATACTTCTGTGGGAGGTGTATGGGGATAGATTGAAATAGGTAAAATGCTTGTGGTAAAATATACATCTTAATCAGGTTAACTCGTCCCATTAGGGTTAGAGGAAGGGCTCTCCAATTAGTACAGTCCTCCTTTATTTTCTGTATCAGTGGCCTGTAATTAATTTGGATTACTTGAGAAAGTCTACTAGGAAGAAGGATACCCAAATATATTATTTGTCTAGTGGTATTAATGGTGGCACCCACAATCAAAATTGATGTCCTTCTGCCTCCCAATGGAAGCCATTCACTCTTCTCCCAGTTAATTTTACGCTCTAAAAGGGGTCTATATTCCACAAAGCTCTTACCCAGTGCCAGCAAAGCCTCTCCAGAGTTGTCTAGGAACAGGAGTATGTCATCAGCGAACAGGGAGATGACCTGTTTTTTATCTCCTACAACACATCCCCTTATTACTGAGTCTACCAGTATAGCAGATGCCAGGGCCTCCATAGTAAGAATGTAAAGCAGGGGCGGCAAGGGACAGCCCTGTCTGGTTCCTCTAGACAAACTAAATGGGGCCGAGATGGTACTGTTAGTTAATATCTGGGCCTGGGGGTTGATATATAAGGCTTTTAGCCAGATGAGGAGGGGCTCTCCCAAACCATATTTGTGGAGGACCGCAAACATAAAAGGCCACTCGACCCAGTCAAAGGCCTTCTCAGCATCTAGGGCGAGAAGGCCTCTATTGGGTCCCCCCTTCCCTTTGCTCCACTGGTGGATGACATTAATGGATCACCTATGGTTGTGGTTATCATGTCGCCTTTGACAAACCCTCCCTGGTTGACATGTACCAGTCCTGGAAGTACTTTTTCTAGTCTATTAGCTAAAGTCTTAGCTAGTATCTTGTAGTCAGCATTAAGGAGGGATATAAGGCAACAAGAGCTGCATGTTGTAGGGTCTTTCCCTGGTTTAGGGAGAACCACAATTGTTGCAGGCCTCTGGGAAGGTGGGAGCTCTCCCTCCTTCAATGCACTACACAGGACCTCTGTCAGAAGAGGACCCAGGGAATCCCAGGTGTGCTTATAAAACTTGGCAAGTATACCGTCCAGGCCCAGTGACCTCCCCTTGTTTGTCTGCAATACTGCCCCTCTGACTTCCTCAAGGGTAATGGGTAAATTCAGGTCCTCCCTTAGGTCCTCACCCAGAAAAGGTAATGCAACTCCTGTGAGGAAATCCTCATTGTCCTTGTCAGGTGGCATTTGGGAGGTATACTGGCACAAATAGAAATCCTGAAAGATGTCATTTATTTCTTTCTGTTTAAATGTATATGTACCATCTGGTTGTGTCATCTTAAGGATAGCCCTTTCCACTTTCTTGTGTTTTACAAGGCCGGCCAGCCATTTGCCCCCACCCTATCACCCTCAAAGTGTGCATATGATTTAGTAAATAGGAGATCCCTTTCTAACTTCCTAGACTCCAACTCATTTAATTTGCCCTTCAATAATTTAAGTTCTTTAACTATGTGCAGTTGGGTGCCTGCCATAGCCACTCTTTCTAGCCCTTGAATCTCATGTATGAGCTGTCCTTCTTCTTTAAGAGACTGCTTTTTTTGTATGCAGAGTAGGAGATTGTCTACCCACATATGAAGGCTTTTAGTCCATCCCACACAAAGTTAATATATGTCCCTTTTCCTTTATTAAAGTCAATGAAATTCTTAATTTTCCCATTTATAAATTTGGAATAGTGGCTATCCAGGAGTATAATACGGTCCAGTCACCATGTAGTCCCTGTGTGGACCTGTGGTCCAGTTGACAGGTGCAGCAGTAAAGGGGCATGGTCTGATATAAGTATAGGCCCATATTTGGCCCACATGTCTTCTGTATTCTCTGTCCCCGGAGTGGGCATGTCTCCAGGTTTCCACTAAGGCTCTCCCCTCTATGAACTCCCTCAGTGCCGTCACACTATTAGGGTATGGTTTTTGGTTTGGTACCCGAGTGGTCCAATATGGGGTCAAGATAGGTGTTAAAATGCCCCCCCAGCACAAGATGGTCCAGGAAGGGGCCAAGGTCACCCCCAAGTGGGTAAAAAAGTCAGCGAAATCAAAATTAGGACTGTAGACTGAAGCAAAAGTGAATATCATCCTCCCCAGGTCCACCTCAGCTTTAATAAATCTTCCCTGTGGATCCACCACCCAGTTGTTGACTTTGTGTGGGAGACCAGAGCATATCCAAATTGCAACCCCTCGGGCTCTCGAGGTAAAGGGTGCTACCAAGAGGACCCCCCCCCCAATGACTGGGCCAATCTACCTGCTTCTTCTCTGGAGAGGTGGATTTCTTGTAATAACGCCATGTCTCCCTTTGCTTTCTTAATATAGGACCACACCTTCTTTCTCTTAATTATGGTTTTCAATCCTTTGACATTCCATGATAACACTGTTAGGTCTGCCATGCTCTTTGTGTCACGGTATGCCTAGCCACTACTACATGATAGTTCCTTTTAACAATAGGTATTAATCCAAGGCCTTGTCTGTACAGTTAACTTTAATTAACCCCCACAAAACAGATCCCCCTGCCCCCTCCCTATACATAGTGTAGTCCCTTCAGCTATATCGCCGGTATCTCCCCTCGTTACTTCCCCCGATAAACTCCCTCCCCCATCTCCCCAGAAAACTTATCTCCCCACCCCAAATCCCATATTTGGTTTCCTGATTTCCATCTCGCTCTACTTTTCATGGAGTGAGTTTCCAGATCCACTGAGTATTGAGAAATGGAATCACAGTTATGGAAGCATCCTGCATTAGAGAATCAATGATGTGGTCAGGGTAGAGGCCCACAACCGGTGATACTGCCAGTCGTGAGTGACCATGGGCCAGTAGGGTAAATTTTCTGCCCCATCTCCCTTATCCTCCAACTAAACATGCACACGGGGCAGCATTAAAAGGGGCCCTCATCACGCCCTGTCTGACACGTGAGTGCAGGCCTCCCATCAGCTCCAATATGCTTCTTACAAAATGTCTCCATGGCTCTTCCACCCATATCTTAGTATCCCCATCTTCCAACAAGGTGTATAGACCCCAGTAGGAAAGTAAACGCTGGGTCAAACAATGGGGACTTGCCCGCCGGTACACCTCCCCCAATAGCTGGAATATCTACTCAAGTAGCTCATGTATAATGTGTGTTTGCCCTGTACCCACTTAGTATAGGACCTTTTTATGTAACATTAAAAAAAGGGAAAAAAAAACAGAGTTTAACAGCCAAACCAGCAATTATGCAATAGTGTGTATAGAACCGCCAGAACTGAGAGTCTGTTTCTTATACATAGCGTAAATGTTAGTTCAGGTGTCCTGGGGAGAGAGCTCGTAGTTCAAGTAAAGAAATGTCCCGTCTGGAGGAGAGGGTGGGTTAAATCAGAGATCTTCTTAGATCATGCCCTGATAGGCCTCCAAGCCCCACAGTTGCTGGTCAAGAAGACCCCCCCCAAAAAAAAACAAACCTCCACAGGGTGTTCAGATTTCAGAAAGTCACAACATGGTGCCATATTACCAGAGTCACTCTCCATTTTCTTTCTCATGATCAGCCCTCTCACCAATCTCTCAGGCCCCTCACATATTCCACTGCAGCATCAGGATCAGTAAAAGCTCTCTGCCGACTCCCGGGGTGCCGCATGATCAGTTGCATTAGGTAGGCCATCATGAAAGAGCAACTCAAGCTGTACAGCTTCCTTTAACCTCCGCAAACACTTGTCATCTGACTTGTAAAGGCCTGGAGAAGTCCGGGAATATGCTGACATGGGATCTCTGCTCCAGAATATGTTCGCTCTTTTGGGCCACTGCAAGGACTGCCTGGTGATCCTGAAAATGAAGGAACTTGACTAGGAGGTGCCTTGGCTTTTTTTCCAGTGGTGGTTTCTGCCCAGGAGAGTGGTGAGCCCTCTGTATTTCTAATGTAGTGTCCAGTGGTAGTGAAAGGTGTTTTTTAAGCTAGCCTCTCATAAATGTCAGGCAGTCCCTCCCCTCCATGCCCTCTGGAAGGTCCACGGCATGTATGTTGCAGCTTCTTTCTCTGTTTTCGTGGTCATCCATGACTTGTTTGAGGAATCCAGTGTCTTTAAGGGCATGTTGAAGGTCTAAAGATAGCTGGGTGGTGATATCCGCTTGGTCGCTCAATCGGTTTTCTGCTTCAGTGATGCAGGTAGTGTGGGCCTCCACAGCCTCCGAGGTAGTGTTTACCAGTTGTTGCAAATGTTGAATTTGAACAGTCATATTGTCAAATCTTGACTGCATTCACGTTCCCAAATCGTATTTCAAGTCACGGATCAGTCTCTCTAAGTTCTGGTAGCCAGAGTCCATTTCTGTAATCGCAGCATTACCGCAAGATTCCTGTAAGTTTTTGGCCTGGGAGGGAGGGCCCTCCGATGGATCTACAGGCAGCTGAGAAGCAGTCGAGTTAGAAGGCTGATTGAATCTTAGTTTAGCCTGTTTTTTTGCAGATTTAGATGGAGCCAGCATCAGGGCTATAGAGTCAAAGAAAGAAGATAGATGTTAGTGCAATAATGCACTGGATGGCTCAGATTTTCAGTGGATCTAGATGGAGCTCTCTTAAAACAACTTCATGCAGCTCCTCAACTAGGCCACACCCCTCAGTGTACCTTCCTGATTTAACATTCCAATAAATAAATAAATAGAAACAAAACATTTACACTTGTGAAATACTCCAGCACAAAACACATGATGATTCAAAGGCAAACTTGCCTCTGATAATGTTAACTGTCCTCTCTCAGCTTGAAAGAAAGAACTACTCAGGCATCTCTTTGTAATCACACTCTGTAGGAATCCACTAAAATAGGAAAACAGAAAAACAAATATAGTAGTATGCTCTTATGGCCAAAGAGAGGACTCTGAACCAGTATACCCTGGTATAAGTTCCAGTTCTCAGACGCTGTTGGTCTAATGGTCAGAGACAGGACTGTAAATCTGAAAACTGTTGTCAAAATCCCAGCTTTCATGCCCTGTTGGTCTAGTGATCACAGTAAGGAAAGTAAGGCTAGAAATCATACAAATTCCAACCCTCAGGCCCTGATGGCTTAGAGTTCCAAAAGAGGAATGTGAGTCCAGAGGCCCAGAAACAAATCTCAGCTCTCATACACTGTTGGTATAATGATAATAGCAAGGACTATGGGCCCAATTCCAAGATGGGATACTCCAGCGTAAGGCAGGATACGCCAATCCCCATGGCATATCCCGCAACTTACACCATGCAATATGCCAGGTGCTATTCCAGGAGGCCACCTGTGCCATGGTGTCTGCGGGTTGCAACAACGCAAGATATGACTGCACTTACTCCGCAGCCCACAACACCTGGTGCAACTAACTGCAGGTTGTGACAGCAACTTAGCCCAATTCCTGGATTGCCACTATCACAAACCGCAATTTCTATTCCAGAACACGCAGTGGCATAGCTAACTTCTGACAGCTTGGAGCTGTCTTAAGTGATATCTGATGGCTGGCATCCTGGCCCCCACTAGTACACACCCACCTCCCAAACCCCCAATTGTGAGGGACCCATGGGATTCCATTTCAGTAGCACCTCCCTGGACACCTATGCCATCTGTCCTGGCCCCTCCCATGCTCCCTGATGTGTGCTGCAGTGGACCAGGCTGGGGGGGCTCCAGGAGAGCCGCTTGTCGCTGTCCACGAGATGCACCATGAGGCTGCAATATGCCATGCATGGGCTATTGCCACATGCATGACACAAGTACTGGAACAATGTCACTCTTGGAATTTAGCATAGTACCCCTGGCATAGAGGCGACCGATGTAACTCCGTAACCGTGCAAGTTACTACCGGCCATCTTGAAACGGCCCCATGAATCGTTAACCTGTTCTGAATCTCAGCTCGGGCACTAACTGGTTAATGGTCAAAGCAAGGACTGTGAATTTGGGGAACCTGGTCCAAATCCCATCTGTCAAGCACTGTTGGCCTAATAGGGGTTGAAAATTTTTGGGGGGAGGCCATAAGTCCAGGACTTATGTCTCTTTTATTCTGTAAGTCCATGTGAAGCATTCAAAATTCACATTGTCATTTTGCTTTAAGTTTTACCAAAGCAAACCCCTTTATTATTTATTAATTTTTTTTGTAATAATTAATTTATTTTCCAGGTTGGCCACAGTATAGCACAGGGTTGGATAACTATGGTCCAAGCGGAGTAAGGCAGAAATGCTGATTCCACCCACCAGTCTGTTCTCACTGACCCTATTTCACACTGAAACAAAAAACAAGCAGATTTGTTTTGTAGTATAATAGATAAAAGAAAATAATTTCTGTCCCACTTCAGGTCTAATTAACTCACAAAACAGACTGTACGCTTGACTCTGTTATATGTCACAAGCCAAACCCAAAGCCCAGAATCTGTATCCACAAGTTAAGTTATTTAGACCTCTGGAGCGCTGAAGGCCTTTTTATGTTTGCTTCCACGCATGTGCAAGAAACATAGTGCCACCGTATGAATTTCCGTAGGTGTGCCACTCAGCTTCCAATGCCCTGCTCCCTTTTGCAGGCGCTGTCTCACCGCACCAATACATGTCATAGATGTCTATGACAGCAGTTCAGATGGAGTGGCGTACAGTTGAAAGTGAAAAACCGCTGCAATCAGCGGTGGTAGTGGGTAAGCAATTTGCATACTGCCGTCGGGTGAAGGAAAAACACAAAAACAAATAACTGTTTTCAACAGTTGTCCCCCCATACAGTCCCAGAACCAGCTACACTGGGTGCACGTGGTTTTCTTCCCACGGCTGTAGAAATTGTTACTCTCAGTCATGGTGGGTACCTCACCGGGATGCTGGTGGCCAACCAGATGATGCAAGGCTGATGAAATTTGGAATGCAGGGGAACAAACAGTTTTTTTTAAACCCTGATCTTGGAAAACTTTGAAAGGGGCCCAACTGGTTCCCAAAACTGAGTGTAACAATTGAACTAGGGACATTTTCTGCCTGGGCACTTCCTGCACCATGACTTCAACCTCCCCCCCATTAAATATCTAGCTAAACTAACTAACATTTGAAAAGAACTCCTCAGGCCACAGCCCAGAAGTACTCACAGTCTGTTGACAGTCTCAGGGGGGGGCTGCAGAAGGCTTTGAACTGGCACTACTGCTCAGGATGCAGCAGGCAGTCTCTGCAGAAGCAGAAGACACTGGCTGGACCTTTGAAGCAGCTGTTGGACAATTCATGACAGGACTTTCATCATCGTCACCTCTTGAGTCTTTCTTTGTCTTCACCTCCATGGGCCTTTCATCATCTTCACCCCACTGGCCTTTCGTCATCTTCACCCCACAGGCATTTCATCATCTTCTTGGTATTTGGCAGGCTGGAGGTCACCCTTGATGTCCTGCTGGCTACACAGGTTCCACTAACACAGAGCACAACTGAACTTCTTTTTTTTTTTTACTTTCTGTTTTTTTTTTTTGCCCCCAATTTTGCCTCAGCAGCTGCTGGGACCTCCTTCCAGGGGTCAAAGTCCACCATCCAACATGTGATGCTCCAGATGATCTCATCCCAACACCAGCCTTTGCTTGATAAGCTGCCGGGTACCCCGACTGTAACTCACAGCATATCCCCCATGGGTGGGACCCCCGGTCCCCCTCAAACTTGGAGGAACATACTTAATTCGACAGTTGGGGCTCATGGGGTGGAGCTGGGGAAATGTGGGAGGAGTTGTGTAGACCCTGCCATGGTGTGGGGGGGGTGGGACGGCTTCATCTGCCCAGAGCTGCTGGGGAATTTATACCCTTTTCCTCCCCTTACCCCAGGGCATGGTCCAGAGAGGTGGCCTTGGTGAAATTCCTACTGGGAACATCGGCAGGATAGGTGAGCCCTGCCCTATCTTCAGTGCTGCTTTGCTGGCCCTACTCTGGGCAAGTGATGCCTCCATGTCAACTGCCAGATGAGTGCGTATGTGCTGATGTAAGGCCACCCCAAAGGGACCACTTGTTCCTTCCCGCACGACAATCCCCTCCCCCTGGGTCATCAAAGGGTAGTCATTCAATGGAAAGAGGTGCCCTCCCTCCCTAAGGCAGGATGTGTCCAATGGATGCCTGAACCCTGCCTTGCTGGCCGGCACCAAACGTTCTAGGCTCAGGGTGCAAACCCAAGTCACCTGGATGGAAAGCAGTAGCTCTACCACTGTGCTATCCAACTGGACTACACTGAGCTTAACAGTCTCAGACCCAACCCTTTTAAGTAGCCTCCTGGCTGGGAAAACAGTTCAGCAGTCCCAATAACGTCTAAGCTTGAAGGCATAGTAACACAATTCAAATAACTTTTCAAAACTGGAAACACTTCAGAACAGGCATTTAAATAAATTCCCACTTGAAGAACAGGTTATCTGTCCAATTACATCCTTGCTGGCACAAAAAAAAGGCTTGTAGGCAATCTTTCTAAAGAGTCTTGGGCTCAGAGGGGCCTACATGCACCAAGGACAACATACTGACTCATGCAGCTCAGCAACACCATCTCTGTCCCTGCAGTTTCTCTGCTGGATCCCTCCCAGAATCCAGGGCACTGAATACTTTATAGACTCCTCCAGCTTCTCACTCGATTGGCCAGTAATTTCCTGGTCTGCAGAAGGTGTCCTTTGATCCCATCTTAGCAGGGGTTTGGCATTTGAAATTCAATGCAAAGAAGTGCAAGATAATGCATATGGGGCACAAAAACCCTGGCACAATATATCAGTGGGGGTGAGGATATAGCATGTACCAAGCAGGAAAGGGATCTTGGGGTTATCATCTCTGATGACCTCAAGGTAGGGAAACAGTGCAACAAGGCAGCAGGTAAAGCAAATAGGATGCTGGGATGCATAGGCAGGGGCATCACCAGCAGGAAAAGCGAGGTCATAATTCCACTATACAAGACACTAGTGAGGCCCCACCTGGAGTACAGTGTACAGTTCTGGAGACCTTACTTATGTAAGGACATAGACAGGACAGAGAAGGTTCAGAGGAGGGCAACAAAGATGGCACATGGATTGCATCACAAGCCCTATGAGGACAGGTAGAAGGAACTGAATATGTACTCCCTGGAGGAGAGGAAGGAGAGAGAGGGGATATGATAGAGACATACAAGTATCTTACAGGGAGGAACAGGGTGCAGGAATACACTATTTTTAAGCTAAAAAGATGTTCCAGGCTAGAGGGCATGGGATGAAGTTGGAGGGAGGATGATTCAGAGGAAACGTGAGGAAGAATTTCTTCACAGAACGGGTGGTGGACAAGTGGAACACCCTGTCAGAGAAAGTGGTGGGGGCTGAAACAATCACAGGATTTAAGAATGCATGGGATAGACATAAAGAAATTCTGGAGGTCAGGGGTAAAGAGCAACAGACTTCTAGGAAAACATAAAGTGAACTTACAAGCTCAAATGGGCAGACTGGGTGGGCCGCAGGCTCTTATCTGCCGACACTGTCTACGTATCTATGTATCTATGTACAGCACAGTCTGCATTATATCCCAGTACAAGAAAAGGGAACCCACTCTGTGTCCAGAGGAAGCAGTAATACGCTAAGACCCAACTCTTGTTTTCAGTTAAAAAATCACTTTTATTACAAAAATCTGATGAAAATACTCAGGTACATCCCCTCATGGTGTACTGAAAACACCCCAGTTTGCGCATGTCAAACCTGGATATTGGGACCTAAGCTGCTAGCTTGGGTGCTCTTTCATCTCTCCCTACAGTCTCAGAAAGCCAGTCACATGACTGACAAAAAGGCAGAGGCTGGGGAGGTTAAAACAAAAGGAAGTTAAAAAAAGAACAAGAAATCCAAGCTTAACTGGTAGTGTTCTGTTCATTATTTAAAGAAACCTAACCATGTGAGTTCGATGCAGCTCAGTTTCCATCAGAGGATCTGTGCCTATCCCTAATTTTGACCTTCAAATTCCTTAAAGGAATTAATAAAGTGCACTGTGGGGAACTATTTAGCCTGAATACCACCTGAATATCAACCCACAGTCACATGGACATGAGTGGAAATTAACAGGGCAGAGGTTTGGGGGGATGTGGGTTAGTATTACCTTAGGGAAAGGGTGGTGGAACCTTGGAACAGTCTTCCAGCTGAGATGATGGGTGCAAAAACAGTTGAGGAGTCAAGCAGGGCTGGGTTAGAATTAAGAGAATAGCGTTTACCTGGGACAAAAGAACAAAGGA
The DNA here is from genome assembly GCA_016271365.2 of Neoceratodus forsteri. Taxonomy (NCBI): domain Eukaryota; kingdom Metazoa; phylum Chordata; order Ceratodontiformes; family Ceratodontidae; genus Neoceratodus; species Neoceratodus forsteri. Next base: position 413,016,740 of record CM057455.1, on the reverse strand, counting down.
GGAGAATGGGAAGATGATGGACAGAGTTAGTACCCTGGAGCAACAGTAGATTCCAGGAAATATAGGGAACTTGGGCAGACTGGATGAACCTCTGGTCTTTTTCTACTATTATTGTCTATGTTTCTATTTCTGTATTTGATCAGTTGAGCCTAAGCCAGCCCATTGCCATCCAGTTCCTGGATCTCTATGAGGCACTTGCCCAGCACAGTCACTGCATTTACTGTATCTCATGAGGTACAAACAACAGGTAGATCTTGGAAATTGGTTCCTTACCAGTCTGTTGAATGGCTGGTGGTGCTATACAGAGGGTGCACTGGGCTCTCTGCACTTTCACCATCCAACACTGCCATACAGAAATAGTTGTCACTAGTTGCAGGGAATGGACTCCCCTTAGACAGCAGTGCAAAATACTCTAATGCAAATCACCTACCAGATGTTATTGGTTGCGTAGATGCGGCATGTAGGCTGTCCAGCTAGTAACATACTGGACTGTGACAGCCGCAGGGATTGTCCCATGGCAGCTACCTAAAAGGGGTCACAGTCAATGAGGTATTTCAACTCCCATCTAAGACTGAAAAATGTACCGAGGGGAGTGAAGTGTTCTCATCTTGTCTGTTCAAAGTTGTGGTGCAGATGAAAGCCAAATTGTGTCTTCATTTAACCTTTCACTTATCTCTGACCAGGTGCCTGATATTTGGAAAAAAGTCATTGTAGTTTCTATCCTCAGAAGAGGCCATAACCCTGATTGGTAATTACAGACTTATGTCTTTTCTTGTTTGCTTGTAAAACTTTTGTAAAAGTCAATATACAAACAAACCACTCTTTGCATTAATTCCCATAGTCTGTTGTTTCCTAGTCAGCGTGGATTCAGAAAACAACATGGAACATCTGCTGCCCTGGTTACAGTCACTGATAATCTTTACCAGTTCATGAACAAAGGCTTGCTGATCCTGTAGGTGCTTTGTTTTTAGACATTCATGTTTCTAAAGCCTTTCATTTTGTCAATCATCAGCTACTAATCCCAACTTGAAACTCTGGGTTTGGTCACACAATATTTAGCTGGTCCCATGACTACCTAACCAACAACATCAGGTTGTCAATTCCAAGAGAAGCAATCCTCCCCCCTTGCTGTCAAGCAAGGTGTTCCCAGTGATCAATCATAGTCCCAGTACACTTATCTCTGTTTATTAATGCCTTACTTACAATATGCAAACACCTCAGTGTACTGTTTGCCAATAATGTTCTGTAGTACTTGAAGTCTACTAGTGCTGATTAAATGAATTCCAGACTACATTCTGAACTTAATCTCCTCACAACCTTGATTAAAGTCAGTAGGAGTTTATGAAATAAAATCTAAACTAAGGCTATGACTCCAAGCTTAGAGCCCTTAAGCATAATTAATTAATTAGTTTAATTTAATTCAAAAATGTTACCAGGAAAGATATGCAGAGTTGGTAACAGCTCATTTCCAGATGTGGCCTGGAGGAAGGGGGAAGGAAGGTGAATAAGGATCACTAAGAACAATAAGATATTAATAGGTGAACAGGCATCATAAATAATTGCGTAAGGACAAGCACTGTGAGAAGCAGAATACATAACAATATAATAAAGTACTTGAGTATAACTACATTTACAATACAATAAAGTGCTGGAGAATAACAAGGGTATATGCATATGAAGGATTTGTGCCTGGTTACTTCTTAGAGTACCACAACTGTATGTGCAGATTGCTTTAAATATTCATGGATACATTTTGACTCCTCCCTTTCCTATGCTTAACATGTCAGTGTTATGACTAAATAAGGTTTAGCAGAAACTGGGTATGCTGTAGCTATAGCTAGACTCATAAACACATTGGGAAGCCTAGGAGTAGATCCTAAAGTGGTAAACTGGGTGAGAAATCGGTTGGGGGACAGGAGGTAGAGGGTTGTGGTAAACAGAATTCATTCTGAAGCAGAGAGGGTGGCAAATAGGTGCAACAGGGATCAGTACTGGGACTGATCCTCTTCAATGTCTTTATTAGAGACATTGCAGAAGGGCTAGAAGGGAAGGTATGCCTCTTTACAAATGACACTAAACTCTGTAATAGGGCAGTCATTCCAGAGGGGTGGAAAAAATGAATAGTGATCTAGGAAAGTAAGATGAGTGGTCAAGAGTGTGGCAGCTAGTTTTCAGTGCACAGAAGTGCAAAATCATGCACTTGGTGCACAGAAACCCAGTGATGGAGTACAAAATGGGGGGGGTAGTATTAATCACTTTCAAACAGGAAAGGGATCTGTAGGGGTAATCATATCTGATTACCTAAAGGTGGCCAGACAGTGTGACAAGGCAATGGGGACAAGTCAGTGGTGAGAGCTAGTGGGATGCTAGGGTGCATAGGTAGGGATATCACCAGCAGAAAGATAAGTGGTGTTACTGTTGTATAGATCACTGGTGAGACCACACCTAGAGTACTGAGTCCAGTTCTGGAGAACACATCTCAGGAAGGACATAGACAGGGTGGAAGTAGTCCAGAGGAAGAAAACCAAAATGGTGCATGGTCTGCACCACAAGCCCTATGAGAACATACTGAAGGACCTCAATAGTATACCCTAGAGGAAAGGGGGGGGGAGGATATGATAGAAACATTCAAATATCTCACAGTTATAAATAACGTTCAAGAAGGAAGCATTTTACAGAAAAAAAGATGCTCAAGAACAAGGGGACATGCTATGGGGGGGGGGGACTCAATGCCTAGACAGCCTCCCAGCGGAGGTGGTGGGGCATAAATGGTAAAGGGCTTCAAGAATGCATGGGATAGGCATTAGGGAACCTTAGAGGTGGGAAAGGGGGGTAGTAAAGCTGGAGATCAAGTAGGATCTGCAGTGTTATAGTAGGTAGGGAAAATGGGAAGACTAGGTGGGCTAAGCAGTCCTCATCTGGGAATGCCATCACTAGGTCGACAATTTTCCCTTATCTGCTAGCAGTATCTATGCTTCTATGTAGTCATGAACTGTCAGACTCCTGAAGTCAGAGAAGGTCTTACAGTGCAAGAGATTCTTCCTCTAACTGAATTTCGGTCCTTAGGTTACAAACTGGCCTGAGCCTCTGAACTCTACAGGAAAGCAATTTTCCAGAATCGTAATGCAAGGTTTTCAGTGATGACAGACCACATAGTGCACCATTGCCTACTGTACTGTAGACTGAACTGGCTATCAACAGCTACTGTCTTGCTCATGAAGTAATTTCATATATGTACCTGGTCCACCTAGCCTCCAGGTTGGCACCCCATTCTAGAATAGGAACTCTTCATTTCATGAACACTTGCACGATTAATGTTAAACAGGTTAAGGTAGCTGTAGGGCAAACAACATTTGTTTTCAGGGCCTCAAAAATCAAGGACTCCTTACTGCCTCACTTTTGGACTACAAAATCCCTTGCTACCTTCATGTCAAGGCTAAAGGAACATTTATCTGTGCACACCACCTGTAACTGTCTCTAATATTCTGAATATTTTAGCTGCCCTATGCTTTGTTTTTTATCCTCTTCATTAATATTGTTATCTCATCTCCTTCATCACTATTGTAAAATTGACCTTGTTCCAGTTTGCTCACCCAATCAATAAAATAAATCATTATTTATATAAATAAATAGACATGAACTAGACACCTTGCATTTGCTGCTGAAGTCATTCCCCATGAGAGTCTGTGTAGGTCCCATTCCCTTGGTTGTCCATGTCCATGGCATCCAGTGCATCCCCCCATTGGCCGAGTCCCTTTTGTTACTATTGTCCATGGTATCCCATTGCCGTATTGAATATTCTTACTCATATTGTATACTTTACAAGAAAATGTAAAGGCAGCCGTTGTTAGCTGTAACCAAATCTCATTTAACCAGCTGTTTACCTATTTGACAACCGTATATGGGATGCCAAGTCTTATCAGTTTGTCATGGAACTCTTTATAAGAAAACTGTGTTGAATTCTTTACTTAGGTCTAATAAAATAATATCCTCAGGAATATTTTCATCCAACACTTTGCTCTCTGGCTTATAAAAGATACAAGATTAGTTGCACATAGTAGTTACCATCTTTAAGAAATAAATTGCAAATCCAAGTTATGACTAACACGGTCTTTTATGCTGATAGTCTTATTTTGCTAGCAATACCCATACCATTATTTACTGCTAATAAAGATAAGATGATTCCCAATTTAGCCTTTTTGACCTGATATATCTGGCTATTTTCTGTTATATGTTTTAGTTCATTAATATCGGTTTCCTTTTTATTCTTAATTTACATTGGAAGATAACTAACACTGTAAGTAGTATTAATTCATTGTAAATATGATGGACTTGTTCTGTTGTGTGTAGATTTTGAAAATCTATTAAAAATGTAAATAAAAAATAGTTACAATAACAATAATAACAATAATAACTTTATTTATAAAGTACCTTTCATAAACCAAGGCACTGTACATAAAATCATAAGTAAAACAAACAGCAGTCTTAATAAAATCCAGATTGAAATGACATAATCCATAAAATCCAACTGATAAAATAACTTATAAGGATCAATTTTCAGGGAATGCTTGTAAGAATAAATATGTTTTTAGTGCTGTCTTAAAACCTTTGATAGTCTGGCAGTCTCTCACCCAACAAGGTAGAGAATTCCACAGGGTAGGGGCTGCATAACAAAAAGACTGAGCCCCAGATGTCCTCAAGCATACCCTGGGAATCTGTATCAATCCCTCGTCGGTGGATTGGAAGGGACAGGAGGGGCAGTAGCGATGAAGGAGATCTTTCAGATAATGGGGTCCCTGGTCATGTAGAGCTTTATAGGTCAGCTTAATAAGGCCCAGTTCAGATCTAAAACAGATGGCTACACCCCCGCTCCTGTGATCACTTTTCAGATGATGCATCACCAAGTACCCTGGTGGAACAGCTGAGGCCAGTACTGGACCCGCATTTTTGTCCAACTAGGTCTCAGTGATGCACGCCAGGTCAGGTGTACAAACAAGATCTGTTATAATTGCAGTCTTGTTACAGATGGACCTGGTATTACATAACACTGTCTGAGTAGGATGAACAGTCAGGGAAGGCTGCTCTACCCACCTGCAATCAGCAGTGTCCTTGGGTATGGGACTCAGATAGTGAGGACCCCTGCTCTGGTCTCATTTCACCCCAGGGCATCTCCTTGTCCCCACCACCTATATTCAACCTCTCCACTCCATTACTCTTCCAGATCCGGGGCCCATCCATAACCTCCCCCTAGTTATCCCCAGGGTGCGACATCTAGTATATGTCTCAGGTGACAATGGAAGGCAAACAATGGGGTGAAGTTCCTGAAGTCTGGAAAGGGAACAGTGCCTGACTGTCTTACAGCCTTCCCAGCACATTTATACAACAAAGAGAAATAAAACAAAATCAACACTACTAACAGTACTAGAGGCAAAACTACTCCCCGTTCCACCCATATAACAAAAATGAAAGACTATAACCATTCACTCACATAAATCACATTGTATAACTAAAACCACACTTTCCCACTGCAAGTAAGTAAAATAAAACAGTTAACCCACCCACCCCCAATACAGAGTGGGAGAACAATATCCAACAGCAGAATAAAAAAGCTGCTAATCGCAAGCAATCACTGATGCCCTCAAAATATCAAAATAACTAAACTGAAGATCTTTCACTTCTTCAGGCAATTAGTTAAACATTATCCAAGTATGTCTCTTTGCAGATGACACAAAGATCTGCAACAGGGTTGATACACAAGATGGAGTGTAAAGGATGAGAAGGGACTTGGCAAGGTTGGAGGAATGGTCAAATGTATAGCAGCTCAGATTCAATGCAAAGAAGTGCAAGGTAATGCACATGGGAAACAAAAACCCAGGGGAAGCGTACACAATGGGGGTGAGATACTGACAACAGTAAAATAGAAAGGGACTTGGGGTAATTATATCAGATGACCTAAAGGTGGGCAAGCAATATGAGAAGGCAGTAAGGAAGGCTGGGGATACTGGGATGCATAGGAAGAGGCATCAATAGTAGAAAACAGGAAGTTGTTATCCCTCTGTACAGACAGTTGGTGAGACCCCATCTGGAGTACTGTGTGCAGTTCTGGAGACCCCATCTCCGCAAAGACATAGACAGAGTGGAGTCTGTCCAGAGAAGGCAACCAAAATGTTGCAGGGTCTGCACCAGAAGACATACGAAGAAAGACTAAAGGAGCTTAATATGTATACTCTTGAGGAAAGAAGGGAGAGGGACATGATAGAAACTTTAGGTACCTCAAGGGAATTAACAAAGTCCAAGAGGGTAGCATCTTCCAGAAAAAGAGATGTGCAAGGACAAGGGGGCACAATTTGAAGATAGAGGGGGGACGGCACAGGGGTAATGTGAGGAAGTATTTTTTCACTGAGAGGGTTGTGGATGCATGGAACAGCCTCCCTGAGGAGGTCGTGGAGTCAAGAACAGTGGGGGACTTCAAGAATGCATGGGATAGGCATATGGCAGTCCTAGGGGTGGGTAAGAGGAAGTTCTTATAGCACCATTCAGTTGAAGCCACAGCAACAGCCCAAGAAAATTGTATCGCAACCAATCTAGCAGGTCAATACCCGAACCCAAGTAATTCCCCCTACTTTGGTCTCTGGAGTACACCCGACCTTATCAGCTAAACCCACCGAGGCCACAGGCACACATAACCTTGCACTTTTGAGTCCATATTGGATTTTATCTTTCTTAATTTTGCTGCTATTTTCGAGACAAATAATGTCAAGCTCATTGACCTATAGCTTGATTCTTTACAAAAAACTGTGTTAAAGAGTTGCTGATGCCATTGGGAAAACTTTGGAAAACATGATATTCAGACACAGCTCAGCTTGCATTTCATATATCTGGTATACTGTATATACAGAAGCAAATAGTTTTATATCTTTTATTAGACCAACCTATATGTTACAAAAAGAAAACAATGTCTAAGCTTTTGGACCAACCAAGTCCTTCCTTGAAGACTTATGAAAATTGTTCAGAGAGTCACATTCTATTAACACCCAGATCATACATAAAAAATACATTATGGAAACCAGAAACAATTCTCATTGGTTTAAAGTTGTTTTTCCAAAAATCACAGCCTTAAATGGAATGAACAGCATTCTATTAACTTGCTACTACTGAGAATCTTTTCAAGGTCAAATAACATCCACAGCAAATAAGCTAAACATTCAAGTGGACCAAATGTCTAACTGAAATTATTAATGAATGTGTTATAAGAATATATTTAAAATTAAAAGCAAGTCCTTTAGGTTTAATATCACATATGTTCAAGTTAAAACTTGATAGCATTGCATGATAAAAAACTGTACAACAGAAATGTATGTATGGACATAGGAGGGAATAAAAAAATTCACCTTGTATGAACAACAGTTTAAAACATTCATACAGAATTAAACCTGTCTGGAAATATTTTCAAAACTTTACTCTCAACCAGTTAACACACTCCATAAACATTAAAACCTGCAATGCTGTAACAATGTTTTTTTACATTATAATATCGATTGTAAGTATTATTGCCAAATAAAAAAAAGAAATCTCGCAGGGACCACCTACAAAATGAGTTCATGCATCTTAAAATGTTCGAAGTTCAATAATGAGTCAGCATATAATCAATTAACTATATGAACAGAAACAATCTTAAGAATTTGAATAAACCTCCAACAGAATCAAACTCCCTTCCTCAGAAAAGATAACTGGAAAAGAAGTGTATATTTACTATGTATGTGAGCCAAGAGTTCTAACACCCTGTAGCATAATTAGGACATGTACCTAAATATAAGCCTACCTAAAGATGTTAGCAAAACCACAACCCCTACCCCCCCACACACATAACTCCTCACAAAAAAAAATCCTACAACCCCCCAAAAACACACACAAAGTTACCCCCAAGATACACACTCTAAACTCTCCTCATATACACTTACCCAAGACAATCCAACCCCTTCCCACATATCTGGACTGTGTTATGCGGTATGGGCTGCACTCGCATTGGTTCATGCTGTGAACCAATGGGCATGCAACTCCCGAACTGATCAGTCGGCAGGCGGCGGGCAGGCAGGTGGGTGCTGCCGCCAGCTGACGGGGAGCGGGCGGTGGGGCTTAGTGGGTGGGTGGGAGGGGGCACTAGACCACCAGGGTAATAGGACTGTTCTATGTTTTAAAGATGCCAGCGATCGGTCAGAGTGTGGTTCATTGGACCACCAGGGATATTGGACGGGGGGGGTTATACCGATGCCCGCGATCAGGCACATAGGGATCCACTGGACCACCAGCAATATTGGATGGGGGGGTTTATACCGATGCCCACGATCGGGCACATAGGGGTCCACTGGACCACCAGGGATATTAGAGGGGGGTGTCTTTATACAGATGCCCACTATGGGGCATGGAGGGTGCCGCCAGGTGCGGTAGGAACTTGGATGGCCACCCACAGGTGGCAACTGCTGTGTTGCGCCCTGCAATGCAGCAGCTCACCTGTGGGTGGCCATCATTTGTTCCTTTTTTTGGGGACTTAACTTTATGCAGGCACAGGTAGGGGTTGCGCATGCATGACTCTGCACTTACCAGGCTGAATATCGGGCTGTGCAGGTTATGCATGGGCACGCCCCCCCCACCTGTGCCTGCATACAATACAATGCGCTCCGGCACATCGGGATTTGTGCGGTGCACTTTTCCCTTTTGAATATCGCACCAGGGCGCATCAGTGGGTTGTGCATGGTGCAACGCTGTTGCGCCATGTGCAACCCTTTTGAATATCTGGGCCAGATAATACAACAAAAGCATAGGTTAGATCAGACACCATAAGCTAGTTTCCATAGATGAGTTTTGAGAGCCTGTTTAAATCCCTCCATGGTTGCACACTCCCGTATGTGACAGGGTAGAGAATTCCAAAGGGTAGGGGCCATGTACATAAATGCTCGGACCCCAGAAGATCTTAAGCGTACCCTTGGAACCTCTAGCAACCCCTCGTCAGCTGAGTGGAGTGATCGCCCAGGGCAGTAAGGGACCAGAAGCTCTTTCAGGTAGTCTGGGCCCTGTCCGTGTGGGCTTTGTATGTCAGAAGTCTGACTTTAAAGGTGATCCGCCACTGTACTAGCAGCCAGGGCAGTCCACATAGCACCAGAGAAATATGACAGGACTGAGTAGCTCCTGTCAATAACCGGGCCACCGCATTCTGCACCAGCTGCAAGCGGCGGATATCCACCCCAGGTAGCCCTAGGTATAGGGAGTTGCAATAATCTAAACATGAGGACACAAAGGCATGGACCAATGTGGGAAGATCGCCAGATGGAACAAGATGATTAATCCTGGAGATATTCCTCAGCTGGTAAAAACAGGATCTGACAACGGCCAACACCTGCGATTGTAGTGTTAGCCCTTCATTAAAAATTATCCCTAGGTTTCGCACCCATTTAGAGGTCGGGAGTTGAATGCCCCTGAGACAAAGTCCTGAAGTCAAGCCCACCCCCGCCCTCCCCATCCGGTGCCCCAGGTCCACAACCAACACCTCAGTCTTTTCTGAGTTTAACCTCATCCAGCTTGTATTCATCCAGTCATGGATTTCTGTGAGACAGTTATTAAAGACTGAGTGAGCTCTATCCTGGTCAGGTGAAAAAGAAAGTTAGAGCTGGGTATCATCAGCACAGCAGTGAAACCTCAGCCCATACCTTCTTACAATGTCTCTGGGGGGAAGCATGTACACTGCAAACAACATGGGGAACAATACCAATCCCTGAGAAACCCCACATGACAGAGGACCTGGGTCAGAGGAGTAAATCCCTGACACTGCCCTGTGAGTTATTCCAGTGAGGAAAGATGTAAACCACCTGAGGACCATCACTGACAGGCCACAGATGAACCTCAGGCGATTGAGCAGAACCCCATGGTCCACAGTGTCAAACGCTAAAGAGAGATCCAAAAGGACCAAGATGGAAAGGTTCTTTTGATCTCTCACCATCAGGAGATCATTGAGTACCTGAACCAGTGCCATCTCAGTACTATGCCTCTTTCGAAAACCAGACTGGAGAGGTTCATAGATGACATGGATCGTTAAATGGTTCTCTAGTTGTACAGCCACTACTTTCTCAGTCACTTTCCCTATAAAGGGAAGGTCTGAGATTGGTCTGTAGTTCAGATGGCAGTCTGGGTCCAAAGAAGCTTTCTTCAGGAGGGGTGTTACCACTGCCACCTTCAGGGAGCTAGGAAACTCACCTGTTTCCAAGGAGCACCAGACTATCCATGCTAGGACTAGACCAATGATGTCACTACAACCCATAATCAGGGTAGTTGGTTCTGGGTCCAAACTACAGCAATTAGGGTGCATACTCTGGACAATCTGCATGACATCCACAAATTCCGGCTGGCCGAACATACTCCAGTAAAACCGAGGAGCAGCAACCAAGCACTGATCCAAAGCAATGCCCGTAGAGTGTGCTGCTTGGATCGCCGCCCTGAAGTCGTCCATCTTAGTAGCAAAGAATCGATTAATCTCATTGCACTCTTCTTGTGAAAAGGCCTTTCAAACCTGCAGACAGGCTGGGTTGCACAGTCTGTCTACAATTTGAAACAGCTAAGCTGGTCGATTCTGAGTAGCTGCAATCTCCCCCGGACAGGAACTCAGCCTTCTTACTGGTGATTGCAGATTGATAGGCTTGATAATGGTCCATCTTTCTATAGTGGTCAGCATCCAGGGCAGATTTCCATCAGCAACGCTGTAACCTTTGTCCTATTTGCTGCATCTCCCTCAAGGAACAATCAAACCAAGGGGACCGAGGGTGAGGGGAAAGAGGGTGAATGCGGACAGGAGCAATGACATCCAGGGCCACATATTATTATAGGCTACCACTAGGGTCTCTGGATCACTATTTGCTGATGGAAGTACCGATAGGTCAAGCAACACTGCCAGGCCTTCGGAGCTTACATCTCATAAAAGGCGATACCTGGCCACCTCCACAGGGGTAGGCCTACGAAGGGGGGTGCGGAAACTGAACCGCAACATGTAGAAATAGAATCATCTGACTGGTTCCACCCCCAAATCTAAGGCTTCAATCCCCAGGAGGAAGACCAATTCAAGGGAGTGACCATGTTTATGGGTAGCAGTGGTAACAATCTGTGTTAGACCCAAAGATATCATCAACTGGAGGAAGTGTTGTCCAAATTGCAAAAGTTCGTCATCGACCCAGGCATTGAAGTCACCCAGTACCATCAGCCTGGGCGACTCAAATGCCATGTCGATCATGAAGTCCGCCACTTTCTGAAGGAACCACTTCTCATCACCAGATGGATGGTAGATAAGGGGCGATCCTACAACCTACACCTGCAACCACAGTACACTCAAATGACTGTCTCCTCAACTGGTACACTCGTGAGGCCCAGTTCAGTAATAAAGCAGACTGTAACCCCCCCCCCCGCTATCTGATCTCGAGCGGTGAATTATCGCATACCCAGCTGGAGTTGCAACCTCCAATGTGGGGCCAGAGTTCTCATCCAGTCTGCTTGGTGTTGCATAACACAGATCGAGTCGGATGAGTCTCCAGGGCCACCCGAAAAACCTGCCCACCAAAATTGGTAGTGCCCTTGGGTATGGAAACCAGGCATGGAGAACCATGGTCTGAGTTCCATATCGCCCCAGAGCATCCTCTGGATTTTACAACCCCGATACAATGACCCTGCTCATTCAACCTCCCCCATTTGCACCCCAACCCCTCCCCCCGGTGGGCAATACCCTGTGCTCTACAGCACTGGTAGACTGTAAACTGCAAAGGGGTGAATAAAGAGTCAAAGGGTGCAAAGAGTGGAGGAAGATTAGCATATGACCATGGGGCAGGCCTCCAGCACATCTTGCTGACACAAAAAAATATACCAATCTACAAAAATAACAATAAAACAAAATTGCAAACAACCCTAATCACTCAACTAAATCTACTCGTAAAACAAAATAAGCTTACAACACATAAATAAAATATAATGGCAAGATGTAACAAACTTGGTTTTATACATTCTTTAATAAAAGTAACTTGAACTTGAACTTGAACTAGTCATTGCTTTCTTTTTATAACATCTATGTTGGTCCAATAAAAGGTATCAAACTATTTGCTTCCGGATCTGTTCTTACAAAGACCAATACGGCAAATAATTTATTTCTTTACGTCATACAGTATATCTGGTATAGATTTCTCCCCTCCATTATTTATCAATGAAGACATTCTTTCAAAAACAAGATCTTCATCCCAAAGACTTCATTTAAATCTATGGCTTATTCCCTACTTGAAATGTTAATGCTCTGTTGTGACATCACAATCTGCTCTCATGGGAATTATTTATTTATTTATTTAGTTTTTGTTGACTGGGTAAGTGCACTAAACAAATCCTGCCTATTTCCAGACATGACCCGGGGGAGGGGATACAGATGAATGCCAACTAACCTTGAACCAGATTAAGCTGTTGGTGGTATTTTTAGTGAATGAGGGAAATTTGTCCAGGACACTGGATGGGATAACTGTGATGTCACAAGCAGAATATTATAACATCAGATTGGGAAGAAGCAACAGGAGCTGATGAAGCCTCAAGGAAAAGCTATCTTGTTTTCATGCATCTGATCTCAATACTAAATACTGGAGATAGACAATGCAGAGCTAAGTAAGCAATAACCCACAGCAGGCTGTGCGGTTATTGGGGATTAATCAACGCTCCGGGTGAGTCGTGAGGCACGAGGCCGCAGGCTGAGTGTCTTCACAGCACCTGGGGTGTTGATTAATCCCCAATAACTGCACACCCTGGAGTGGGTTATTGTGCTTATAACATGGGCCACATTTGGACAGAAATTGACAAAAAATGTTCTTATAACAAACAAAACATGTGGGAACTATTTAGTGTTCCTCCACTATTTTGGACCATGGAACCACAGTTTTCTGTGTTCTGCCACAGTAAAAAAGCTCCAGATGCAGAATTTTTTGGTGAACAGGCCACACATTATAGAATCAAGGGACAGGTTGAACTTCTTATTCAACTGTCAAAAGTACAGAGGGTGCTGTATTTCTATAATGCTATTGTGTACTTTTTTCTCCTTGTTATACTGCAGTCTTTGAATGTACAGATTTCCCCCCACTCCCACAGACACTGAGGTTTGAAGCAGCACACTGTTCTGAAATCATGGCACAAGTGAGTCACACAAATATTGTTTAGCAAAGATTTGCCAATAAAACTTCCTACATTACTTACCACAATTGAAAAATGCCACTTACATGCCGCCACCAACCACATTATGCTGTGGTTCACAGAGTTCCATACCACCGGTGAGTAGGTCAATGACAGCCAAACGGAGAGACAACATTGCATGACTTCCAGATCATGCCATTTTGCAAGGAGAGAGCCCCTTTTCTGCACACACTCACTACTATGTGCAGAACTACGGCAGTCATGCTTGTGATGTCTTCAGGGAATCGATGGCTACCGGTTCAGCGTTTAACATGGTGTGTACATTGGGATAACTTGCTATGCATGCTGTCCATTCTACGCAACTGTCATGTCGCTTTTCAAAACCTCTTTATGACACATGGCAAGGGGCATTTCTGTGTGTGGTGCCCTGAGAAAGGTGAGATGCAGACATAGGAGCACAGGACAGTGTATGGAGGGCCAGGGGAGGGGCTCGGCTCTATGTCTCTTTATCAAAAAACAGCTGTTCACATCATGAAGCAGCACAGTGAGTCAGACGGTGGGCAATCCTCATAACGGACACCATCATGCCCGAAACATTCCCGACACTGTGCAGGCAAGTCTTTTCATAGTTGCTGTGTGCTGTTTTACACACATAAGCTAGGACCTCAAACTTCCACCGGGTGGGTGGGTAGGTGGCCAGCAGCTACTCTGTCTGTGTTCCACGGGGTGGGTGGCTGGCTGGGAAGACACACAGTGGGGAATCCTCGCTTAGTGAGAACAACAATAGCCGTCTAACATAATTATTAACGTATGCCATAACAAGATCCAGAGGGATGATTAATTCCTTTCCAGGGATTGATCACCACTTGCAGTTACTGTGCATCTCTGGGGAATTAATGTATAGTCATGTGAGTGCCCTACACCAGTCACTTGTCTGACTACTGTAAACCCATGTTATAATGAGAAATATAAGTTGATTTGTGTCCAAATATCATGTTTTTCAAAGTTTTTCTTGAGGCATCAGTGGCTCTTTAATGCACGAGTTAGGGTAACTTAAAAACAAAAAAGTAGGGAAATGTGGTGTTAGGGTTTTCATCCCTAACTCCCCCCTACTCTCCCACCTTCACCAACAAGCAGCAATAGGAAAAAATATTAGGATTTTGGGAGTCCAGAGTCTTGGCGAATCAGTGGTGGTGTCTTCCTTTGTAGTTTAGTTGGAAACCTCAATTTATCATTTCTTTTTTTCCAGTTTGATCATATTTTTACAGTGTTTTGCTGTTTTGGTATCAGCTTCATCTATATTTTTATTGTTAAGTGCGTATTATAGTTTCTTATTTTTGTCAGTTTCTCCTGGCTTGTAAACAGTTCACCTGTGCAGCAGCAACACCCATTGCAGTGATTTAAATGTCAGCACAAGCAATGTGCCAACACCAGCTGCCACGCTCTGAAAATTCAGATAGCAGGAGTGATGTCCCTTGACCTCCCCACACCCCACACTTACTAAAATAACCAACTCTGGGTCACACCCTGCTGGGAAGAAGGGTAAACCGAAAATCACCCTTGGTGCCCAATGGCAAGAAATCAAGGTGGCCAAGAGAGCCTGCGCCAACATCCCAGCAACATCATCACCGTGTCAGAAATCTGTCGGCACATTAACAGACTACCCTTGAAAACCATATACATTTTTTCCTTTCTTAGAATATTTCTTTGTTAGTGTATATATATATATATATATATATATATATATATATGTGTGTGTGTGTGTGTGTGTGTATATATATATATATATATATATATATATATATATATATATATATATATATATATATATGTACCATGGCTACATGAAAATAAATGATTTAGTTTGAACAGCTGGTTATTACTTCTATTTACCTCATGAGTGGTGGAGCCACTAATGAGGTCTAAAGAGGTCCCACTCATCCATTCAGAATAAATCATTTATTTTCATGCAGCCCATAGCATGTGCCATTTATACATTGCTGATTGTTAGTAGTGCAATCCCGATCATAAAATAATGTTGTTTAGGCAGATAGATAGATAGATAGATAGATAGATAGATAGACAGACAGACAGACAGACACGCAGATAGATAGATAGATAATTTAAAAATGTCTTTCTGAAAACCAGTGTGCTTTACATAAACACATTAATAAATGAAATATACAAATTAATAAATAAACCCATAGTATCAAAGAATTACAGAGTAGTTTACTAACATTGGGCCCTATGCACGAATGGGCAGAAATTATGTACCGGAGGTGCATATCCTGCCCGTTTAGGTCTGCACTTGGGGACAGGTATGCACCCAGGAAATGCACGACCGATGTGCACCTGTCCGCGGGCCCACCCCCGACACACAGGACTCCACAGGGCAGCTAGGGGTGGGGTTGTGGTTCCAGGTGGGAATCCAATCAGATGCCTGTTCTGGATCGAAAGTGGATCCCTTGTGCAGAGAGGCATGGATCCGGGTGTGTGATTACCCACCACAGGTACCCATACCCGCGTGCACATGACCCTCTCTTGGGCCACTGGATGGCAGCTTCCACCCACCCACCACACTGCAAGGCCACTACCAGTACTGGCAATACTACACCCATGACCCTGTCAGCAGCAGCCCGACTCCGTCCCTGTATCCCATCTGTTGGTAACCGAATTGCCCTTGGTTGCCCCAACTGACATGTCGGCTGGCCAGTGTCTCCCCCCATGGCACCAACCCCCCCACAGCAGCACCCCGACCTCCTGGCCCCCGTATCTGTGTGCCAGTGCACTCCTGAGATGGCCAGTGGCACAGTCCTCCACTCACCGCCATGGCTGCAGGCTGTTTGATGTATGCAGGGGCGCGCAGCCGATGTGCGCCCGAGTATGTCAGATGGGCAGCAGCCATGGCAGTGAGTGGAGGGCTGTGCCGCTGGCTTTCTCAGGAGCAGAACCGACCTGCAAGTATGGGGAATGGGGGAGGTGGGATGTTGGTGCCAGGGGGGCACCCAGACCAGTAATGGGGATGGGGGTCACCAGGAGGGGGGTCTGCAATGTGTGCCAGTCCATCCCAGACAACACATGGATGGGGGGGTCTGGGGATGGGGCTGTGTGGTGGAAGCTCCTTCAAGATCAGGGTGCTGTGTCTCTGGGGGGTTGCATGTGTCCCAGGTGTCTGGACGGAGTGTGGCCCATTGGCACCGGGCACTGTGCCTTGCACTTTGAGCTTCTTCCAGCTGCACCACACTGGCGCCACCACAGTAGTCTATTGGGCTGGGGCAGCACGGCAGCTCATCGCCATGTCATGCCGTAACTGGTTGGTCATGTCTGTGGGGGTGCACAGTGAGTTATAGCAGGGTCCAGTCTGCTGTAACCTGTGCCCTCCTCCACACCCCTGTGGGCAGCTCTAAGCACCTTGGAGACTGGTGCGTAGTGCTGCCACACCCCCAGCCCGAACTGGTGCTTTGCTCTCTAAGTGGCCAGGGGATCATGTGTGGAACGTGTTGCATGCACCAATGGTGCACGCTGTGTGGGCTCCACTCCACTCCACAGGTTATGGGCATAGCGATGCCAAAGCACCAGGCTTATGCGGTGCATTGGCATCATGCGTAAGGTCCGTTAGAAATAGCCAGCTCAATCTCCAACAAAAGCTTGACTGAACAGCCAAGTCTTAAGTTTCCTCTTAAAAATGATGACAGTGGGGACAAGATGAATGTCAGCTAGTGTTCTATTGCATAGCAAAGGAGCTGCTACAGAAAACATTCTGTCTTTGTCCATTTTTAATGTTGATTTTGGAATAGTCAGTAAACCAGTGCCAGTGGAACACAACCCACTCTTGACCACTGCAATTGTGAGACATCATCATGAAGGAAATCTCAGCTCATATATCTGCAGCCGTGGCTGAGAAGAAATTTGCAAACACATCACACCTTTCCTGAGAAATCTCCCCCAAATCTTGAGAGAGACACTCCGGGTGAAGAATTCCATCCTTTACTCTAAAGAGGGTGGTGGGTCTGTTTCTCTCAGCTGCAATGATGCCCTAGAAGAAAGCACTTTTCATGGCAATCATCACCTCTGGGTATTCTCAATAATAGCTTGCTCTCTAACCTCCAACCCTTCACTCCAAGAGAATTGAGTGCATCATTTTACTATGGTGCACTCTTTCTCCTAGGTGAAGGGCGGCAATGGACTGGCACCAGAGTATCAGAAGTAGACAGGATGTTTTTATGAAAAACCTCCACTGCCTCAGTGACACTTCTAGTGGAAGAAGCTCCCCCTGGCACTGCTGTGGACCATTTCCAGAGGGGAGAACAAACACCGGTGGGCCATCAACTTGAAAGATATGGCAAAATGGTCCAACCAGGCCACAGGCTCAATCTTGGGGCTGTCAGACATTATTCTGGTGGTGAACACAAGGTCCAGTGTGTGCCCCCCCCCCCCACACACATGCATGGCAATCTGAATATGCTGAGTGAAACCCAGTAGTTCCATCAGTTTGAGAAGCTCAACAAGTAATCCTATCATCATTTGTATCTACCCGGCAGTTAAAGTCCCCCAACACCAATAGTTTTGTGACTCTAGCAGCTGAGCAGACACAAAATTGGAGAACTCCTCTAAAAACTCCCTTCTCCCACCACCTGGGGGGCAGTATAATAGCAGGATATTATAATTCAGGCCATCCACACATGTCATGGCCACACACTCAAGGAACCCTGCTCACCCATCAGGACCGCCATACTGTTCAGATTAGAGCTTTGAATTATGGCCACTTCCCCACCCCTACACTCCAAATGAGGGCAATGTATGACCAAGTAACCTGCCATTTGTTACTGGCAGGCCTGGACAGAATGCTAGGTATAATGAAAAATTCTGCTCAAAACATTATAGAGCTGGAGTAGAAATCTTCATTGTACTCTGAACTGGAGTGGTAATAAATAATTTATTTGTTACTGCAGCTGCCCTGACCATGAAAATAAATGCATTATTTGGGATTTTTTATGCTCACTGGCATTGTATGATAATTTATTCCAGAGCTTCCATTTTTTGGTAAGAATGTTCCTTTTTGTGTGAACTTCTTTGTTAAGGAAGTTCTTTTTCTGATCTGAGTGTTTCAGACCCCTTTTTATGTTTGCTTGCGCATACGCAAGAAACATTTCAGCACAGCTTAGGAGAGAAGCGGGTTTTGGAGGTGCGGCACTGTGGAGGCCAATGGCTCCAGTGCCTTTTGAGGCTTGGCCAGCTTTTCCCAATGTGGTGGCATGCTGCTGCTGACACTAGTTCAGCCAGTGTGCCACCACCTTGAATCATTTTCGCTGCTGCAATCAGGGGTCCCCTCATCATTGCCGCATCAGCCACTCTGCTGCAATGAAACATAGAAACATAGAAGTTGATTGCAGACAAGGACCGCAAGGCCCATCCAGTCTGCCCATTCCTTTTTCCACCTTATGAATGTGCCATCGGCCTTTACTCTGACAATGGCCTATCTATTCATACTCATCTGTATTGCTCCCTTATGCCTATCCCATGCCTGTTTGAAGCCCTGCACTGTATTCATATCCACTACTTCCTGAGGTAGGCCGTTCCATGCATCCACCACCCTTTCTGTGAAAAAGAACTTCCTCACATTACCCCTTAATTGGCCTACCTCTAATCTCATGCTGTGTCCTCTTGTCCTGCTATTTTTCTTATATTGAAACATGTTAGACTCTTTCACCTTGTTAATGCCCTTAAGGTGTTTGAATGTTTCGATCACATCACCTCTCTCCCTCCTTTGCTCTAGGGTATGCATATTGACCTCCGTTAATCTGTCCTCATATGTTTTCTGATGCAGTCCCTGCACCATTTTGGCTGCCCTTCTCTGGACTGCCTCAATTTGGTTAATGTCCTTGTGATGGTGTGGCCTCCAGTACTGCAAGCAGTACTCCAGATGGGGCCTAACCAGTGTCTTGTAAAGAAGGATTATTACCTCCCTCTTCCGAGTTGTGATACCCCTACTAATACACCCCAACATCCCTCTAGCCTTACCTGCTGCTTTAGTGGTCTGCTTGGATGATTTCAGGTCATCGGTGATGATGATGCCCAAGTTTCTTTCTTCCCTTGTGACTGCCAGCAACTCCCCTTCCAGCCTATAGGTGGCTTCAGGGTTTCTCTTCCCTATGTGCATTATCTTGCACTTCTTTGCGTTAAACTCCAGTTGCCACTCTTCTGACCATTTTTCTAGTATATCCAGATCTTTTCTCTTTCTTCCCACCCCATCTGGATCATCTACTCTGTTGTAGATCTTGGTGTCATCTGCAAACAGACAAACCTTACCCTCCAGTCCATCTGCAATGTCACTGATGAAGATATTGAAGAGGACTGGCCCCAGGACTGAGCCCTGAGGTACCCCACTTATGACTTGCATCTCTTCTGACTGTGCATATGCCCCAGCACCCAGCACTTACAATCAGTCTTTGCACCCCAGCACCTTACCTGTCATATTCCCTTGACAAAGCCCCCTGGCTGCACTGTCTCCTGCCCTTGCCCACCTCCCCCCTGTATCTCCACTCCTGCCCCCGCCCCAACCACCTCCCATACTCCCCTACCCCTGCACCTCCTTCCCCCGATCTCCTACCCTCACCCCCACCCACCCCCTTCCCTTGTCTTGCTCATAGCTCAAATTTTGTACTGGTTATTACATGCCTGTAAGTCAATGACTACATGTTTGTAATTAAAAATGATGACTGTTGCACACGCTGATGTGGAACCTTTGTAAAAGAGCCTCGGCTCAAAGGTATTGTAATTCTAGATTAAAATAAATAAATAAATATACAGTTTACCACCACTCTCTGTTTTCTGCCCGTCAACCAGTTTGCCACCCAGTTGACCAACCTCTGACCCACCCAAGCCTACCCAGCTTATTAATCAATCTTCTATGAGGAACAGTATTGAAAGCTTTGCTGAAGTCAAGGTAGGCAACATCAGCTGCTCTCTCTTAGTCCATCACTCTGGTTACCCAGTCAAAGAAATCTATGAGATTAGTTTGACAGGACCTTCCTTTTGTAAACCCATGCTGTCTTGGATCCTGTGCTCCTATGGATTCCAGGTGTTGCACTATCCTATCCTTAAGGAGTGCCTCCATAATCTTGCCCACTACTGAGGTAAGACTGACTGGTCTATAGTTCCCTGCCTCCTCCCTGCTACTACTTTTGTGGAGTGGGATCACATGAGCCCTTCTCCAGTCTTCTGGGACCTCTCCTGTGCTCGGAGACACACAAAACAGTTCTGATAATGGCTCTGCTAGTTCCACCCTTAGCTGCTTTAGTACCCTGGGATGTATGCCACCAGGTCCCATTGCCTTGTCCACCCTGAGCTTATCAAGCTCTTGTAGGACCCTTCATCTTGTCAAAGTCAGCTCCTCTGAAGTCCCATATTTTTGCTTGGAATGGGATGATTTAGTTCTAGTGGCCAAATTGAACCATACCATGTGATAGTCACTGACCTCCAGGTGACCTTCTACCTGGAGTTCTGTGATCCTTTCCCTGTTAGTCAGTACTAGATCTAGGATAGTCCTGTCTCTTGTGGGTTGTTGTACCAGTTGTTTGAGTCCTCCCCCTGCAGGGAATCCACCATGTGTCTAGTTCTGGCAGATGTTCCTGCTGGTATTGACCAATCTGTATCTGGCATGTTGAAGTCTCCCATTATCAGAACCTCCCCTTTAGCTGTCATGTTTTGCATATATTCTAACAGTAATGTGTCTATGTCCTCCCCCTGGTCTGGAGGCCTGTACACAACCCCAGTTTGTATGGCCGTGCCATTTCCTGTTTCCAGGGTGACCCACAGTTCTTCTGGCTCCTTATGTGTATTCTGAATTTCTGTAGCTTTGATATTTTCATTGACAAAAAGGGCCACTCCACCCCCACCACCCCCTTTTTGCACCTCGGTCTCTACTGAACAGTACATAGCCAGGTATTGAAGTCTCCCAAGTGTGGTAACTGGTAAACCATTGTTTCGCTAATGGCTACTATGTCCAGTTTAGCCTCTGTCATTTATTGCCTGCAGGTCTGGGATCTTGTTTCCCAGACTGCAATCATTTGTGTACATGAAGGGAGCGATCCGTCATTGCAGGGCTGTACCTTGCCCTCCGCATGCCCCCAACCTAGTTCATTTGCCAATGGGGAGCCCAGTCCCCACTGGCATAACGTCCCCACCCTCAAGTTTCTGTTGTGTGCCGAGGGGGTGCCCAATCTCCCTCTGCATCATGCGCCTCCCCAATAGTCTTTCTTTGCCGACAGGGCGCCCAATCCCTGTCAGCTTCAGTCCTCCCTTCCTAGTTCAATTTACTGATGGGGGAGCCCACTCCCTGTCAGTATAATGTCCCCCCCATTTGTTGTCTGTCGAGGGGGGTGCCCAATCCCCTAGGCTCTGCCCCCACTTGGTATGTGCCGATGGGGTGCACAATTCCCGTCGGCTACAGCCCCCAAAAAACACTCCAGGTGGCACAGGGAGCCCACCCGTGTGCCAAATGTCTTGAAAAGAAAAAAAACAGTCCCAATGTTTTTTTAACCCTGTAAAACAGAAAATGGTCCCTTGTTGAGTCCAGGCCCTCCCAACTCCACGCACCACTCTTTTGCACTCTGCCTCCTCACACCCCTCACCCCATACTTACCTGTGGAGCCCAGTGCGATGATCTTTGGTGGACCGGGAACACATCTGCACTTTTCAAAGCCGACCATGAATTGAAGAAATGCCGGTAAGCTGTATAATGGCATAAACAGGTTTTTTTGAACTTTGGTGCATATCTCAGGCATTTGGGGAATTCTTTCACCAAATTTTCAACATGTGGTTATTGGGACCCTTCCTCATGAATTCAGCCACAGTCATGGCGTTATTCGGTATTGAAAGGTGATTCCTCGGTCACTGTGCAGAATCACCTTTTGGGACTGATTAAGGAAACGACAGTGCCAGTGTTCATGTGGTGGGCTCTCAAAAAGCCTATGTTACAAATTTGGTGGAAAAAATCCAAAAAATGACTGTTTTATGAGTGTGCATTGTGCAGTTTCCACACATGCTCATACCTTCGCGAATTTGTAATATTTTCACTTCAGATTTTCAACATTGGCATTTTTCCACACCTCCTTATGAACAGTACAGCTGTCATTTTCCACATCCTGGCCAAAATGTGTTTTTGCACTTCTGGTGCAGAATAGTGCAGTCGCTGTGGGAAATCAGTGTTCAGGATACATTAAGAAAATCATAATGACACTGGTCATGAGTAGAGGACCTAAAATGCCTATGCTGAAAATTTGGTGACAAAAGTCCATAAAATGACTGTGTTACAAGCGTGTACTGCGCAGTTTCCACGTATGCTTGAAAGGGCACAAATCTGTAACATTTTCAATCAAGAGTTTCAACATTGGCATTTTACCACACCTCCTTATGAACAGTACAGCTGTCATTTTTCATATCCTGCCCTAAATATGCATTTGCACATCTGGCACACAATGGCACAGTCGCTGTGGGATATTAATGTTTCAGACAGATTAAGAAAATCATAGTGACAGTGTTCATGAGCAGAGGTCACAAGATGCTAGGTTGAAAATTTGGTGAAATAATTCCACTAAATGACTGCAGTACAAGCATGTGTTTCGCAGTTTCCACGTACGCTCGGAACTTGAAGCATTTTTAATATTTTCATTACAGATTTTCAACATTACCAGTTCTTCACACCTCCCTATGGATGGTACAGCTGTCATTCTTCACATCCTGCCTGATCTGTGTTTTCATACATCTGGCACAGAATGGCATGGTCACTATGGGAACTCGAAGTTTGGGACACATTAACAAAATCACAGTGCCACTGTTCATGAGAAGAGGTCCCAAATGCTTTCATGAGGTGGGGGGGTCACAAAAAGTCCATGTTGAAAATTTGTAGTGGAAATACCAACACACACCCGGGGTGTTAAGGTTTCTAACCATAACGTCCCACCCTGTACAGACTATCAGGCATCAGACATGTAACTTTGGATCATCGTCTGTAATGCTCATGCCATCCCACCCCCACCCTGAAGCCAGTGACAGGCATCGATGTGTGCCTTGCACTCTTCAGACCAGACTTCACCCCATTCTCCTGTACTGCACCCATTTCAGCATATGCCCTTATGAAATGGGGTGACTGTGAAGCCGAACACCCCAAGGCACAGCTCAAAATGTGTCAGTGTCTACAGGATATGGTGAGGTGAAATGCCGTGAGTATTATGGGCAACAACCCACAGGCACACCCCAATGCCTGTCCATCTCTGCAGGGTGGAGGTAGGATTGACGTGAGTTCAATACCTCACTGCCATTCATATTCTACATCTGTCTAACTCCTCCATGTCCAATACTAAAATCAGCAAGCAAACATTTGGCATTGACAAATGCTTATTTTTAGCCTTTCTGAAGTTCTTTATTTTGGTTTACCCAGTAGACATCTGCTTATTAACTGTTCGGATTTCAAACTGCACCATGTTTATGGTCACTACTGCTCAAGGGTTCTCCAGTTATACAGTTTTTCCCCCTCCTCCCAGATGGCCCTCCTTCAGAGGAGCACCCCAGTCCCATCACCCTGACATCCACTTGGACTTACCTTTCTGGCCGTCTTCTCCTAGGGATTCCCCCTCCCCCCAGCAGGGTTCCTCAAGCCCCACTGGAAAATGGATCCAGTTTGGGGTGGTGTGCCTAGTTGGTCTGGTGTGGGGCCTGCGGGCACTGCTCCCCATCCTGCCACTGGGCTTTTCTGGTTTTCCTGTCCCTGAGGAGATGCGGCATATGCTGACATCATGGCGCATGCACTGATGTCTGTTACACTTCCATACTTTCTGTCCCAAGCTGCCTTTCCCCCAGCTTCTGGCCAGGGGCCAGGCAAGCACTGGGCTCTGCCAACCCTACCCCCTGGAGAAGGAGAGCAGTCCTATGGATGCTTGATCCTCCTTCCCCCAGCCAGCCCTCTGACACCCCAGAGTTGCTTCTAAACCTGGATCGTCAGCATCGCAAGCAGTAGTGCTACCATTGCATTGGTAGGCAAGCCATGTTATACAATTTGTACTACACTCACCAGTATTATTTATATTATTTATTTATTTAATTCATTAACTGGACCGAGGGTCCTTTTTCAGGCTCAATCAGGCAAATTATGTAGTACAAAGGTATACAACATTCAACAGTAACATTCACAGTTACTGTAAAAGTACATATAACAAAAAATACAGTTTTAGTCACTTTTTAAAAACTTGAAAAGAGAACAGCTAGTATGCAAAAATTCAGGCAAGTATTCCAGAATTGAGGAACAACTGCAGTAAAAGCATGTAACAGCAAAGCGTAAAAGCATATGTAACTAACAACACTGTCCAATATTTTGTGTGTAACCCCCAAGGGGAGCTATCCTAAGGGCTACTACCTCTGCCTGATTTGCCACTAACAGGTTGAGGGGCCTGGATCCGATGACAGGTGCCTCTACCCAGAGGTCGGGGTTAAGACAGTCTGATATGACTTGGTCACAGCCCCCTGGGTCACTGCAACCCCCCTTTCTTCCCACTAGTGGCCCACACAAATCAATCACAGTACCCTTGAAATATACACTTACCCCAGGATTGGTTCAATTAGCTTGACTCTGGGGACCCCCTGTAAAGTAAGATGCAGTTATAAAATAACAACTGTACAGTAATTCAACATAGACACACAGTTCAAGCTGTGTAACTTTGCTAAACAACCAAATCTGATTAATTTAGGGGATAGTAACAAGGACGGGAAAATCAGGTTAATTGATTCAGTCACATTAATAATCACAGTACTGTGCACATATTTCAGAGTCCCAAATGTCCCAAATGTCACTCTTACTGGGTACCCAGGAAATAAGAGGCTAGCCTATTTGGTGCAGCTGGTTGGGGCCCTGAGGATGGAAAAATGCACGCACAATACCCACTTTGTAATGCGGAGCCGGTAGGCTCAGTTCGTGAAGAAAGAAAGAAAAGTAATCAGATGGAACACTTGCAATTAGATGATGGTAGGGAGCTACCCTGATTTGTACTCGCAAATGTAATGCTAAAACTGAATGGAATGCAGATGGTCCCGGATTGCCAGGAGAAACAGAATAGCTGGCCCAGCCCTTGTGGCAGGGCTCACTTACACTCAATGCAGGCAGATGCAGTCCAAGTGATGCTGGCTGCGACTTCCAGCTCGCTGCACAATTTATATGTACACAAAACACTACCAGGCAAGCAGCTGGTCACCTTAGGAGATTGAGCCTGGCTACCGAGGCATTCTCCTCTGACTCAAACACGGATTCAGTTCAAACCCTGCTAGGGAATCACACTCCCAGCACAGCACACAGTTCACAACATGGGGAATTACTCAGAGCTTAGTCCCCACAAGCACTCACACATTTATATGTAAAGGTCACTTACTGTACTAGACCACAGAGTCCTGACAGGCCGATCACAATTCTGCACACTTTCGGTCTTCTTCAGGTTAAGTCTGGTCCCAAAATTACTTCTGCTTCTTCTCTCACTCTGAAAGCTCAGAGTCGCTGTCCAAATTACACTTGCTAATGAATGCAGGCCAACTTTATGGCCTTACACGTGCTTCCCGTATGAATCTACTGCACACAAAGGCTGAACGAACACTCAGGGCAGTTTCCCCCTCAGCTTCCAACTTCAAACACAGTTCTCTTCTGCCCCAAACCTCAGGGCACTTCAGCATCAAGGTTCCTCTTCGGAATCGCTGTCTGAAAACCAAGGCTCCTCTTCAGAATCTCTGTCTGAAAATCAAGGCTCCACTTCAGAATCTCTGTCTGAACACTTGGTTGCCCATGATCTAGGCCACCACACTGCTTTCCTTTTTACATAAGTTCAGATACTTGATCCGAGAAAACACAGTCCTTTTCTCTCCCTTCAGGAGAACTGCTGAAAGACAGGCCTCTTTCAGGCCTCCCGCGTGGTTCCCGTACTGCCCCATGGGCAGCAGCCCCACGAGCTGCTCACTCTTCCAGCTCCATGCTCAGTCTGACTCTCCCAGCAGACAGTCCGGGCATTTCCCCCAAATCCAAAAGGTTGCAGTTGGCTGATTCTCCTTGTCAGTCACAACAGGCTCCCTCTATTGGTGAAAAAAGGCGCCACGGTCCAAACTACATTTCCCAGAGGCTCTCTCCATACAAGCCCCTTGTGGCTGGCTCCATTTGAGAGTTCAAGTGCTGATTTGCCAGCAGGATCCATTTTAAGGAGCCCCCCCCCCATTAATTGGACCTATTCAGCAGTTCAGATCCGAAATGGAGGGGCTAAACACATAGAGTCCCAGCTGCAAGAAAGGCAAGTTAGACAAACTGTACTGTCATTATCACTCTAACAAATTACCAGCAGATAATTACATCTTTTGAAAGTGCTCCCCCTGCGCATATAGCAACTGCAGAACAGAGTGATCTGCTCAGTGGCCCAGGCGGGACTCGAGCAAGGAAACACACAGTCCCCCCATTTCAAATTCCGATAGGATGGGCAGGCGTGGAGGGGGGTGTGCTATCTACCTGTGCAACTCACTCCTCTGTCATGTCCTCTCCAACCCCGAGCTTAGCTACGGGGCCCAAGCCATTACTTTAAAAATCTCACCCCACCCAGGTCGTGGCCCCCTTTATCTAACCGTGGCTTACCTACCCCCGGGGCCAAAAAAAGATCTTGCGGTCACCTCCCTTCTTGACTACCTATCCACCCTACCCTGGAAGGCCGAACAACTAATCTTGGGCGACTTAAACACCAACTGGCTCAGCCCATCTTCTGACAATATGAAGAATGAGCTTGCAGCCCTTGACCTGTCTCAAATGGTCACCCAGCCCACTAGGCTTAACAAAGTAACAGGAACTAGTTCCCTTCTGGATGTAGTTCTCTCCAACCGGCCACATAAAATAGGATCTGTGCAAGTCCTTGCGGACTCACTCAGTGACCACTCCCCTATCATCTGCTCTTGGTCATCCCCCACTCTCAGCCCAGTGTACTGCAGGACCCCACGACGCCGTTTTCTCCCCAGAGGTCTTGTCAGCCTCAAACGTCACCTCGCCCAAATCAACTGGACCCCAGTGGCCTGCGCACCTGACATCAACTCTGCCCTAACACCTCACCACAGCTTTCAACCATGCCTGTGATCAGTTTGCCCCTTCCGACTCCCAAGTTAAAAAACGGACTGCTGCATGGATAACCCTGCACTGATACAACAACTAAAAAGAGATAACCTTTGGCACATAGCTAATGACTCCGGTAGATTGGCGACAGGCAAGCCTACAGGGCAGCCATAACCAATGCGTGGACCATCAAGCAGGCAAAAGCTAAATACTACCAGGCTGCCTTGACATCCTCCTGGAGCTCGTCCAGAGCTTTCTGGGACAACATAAAAGAACTGAATGGTAAAGCCCGCTTCCCCCTCCATCCCAGATTGTCATAAATGGGGCTGTCTCAACTGACCAAACGCGTATCGCTGACTGCCTTAATAAGACTTTCACAGATTTAAGTGCTGTCCTTCCTGCCCACTTTTTTGACCCAGTTGCCACACCCACTCATACTCCCACTTCCAGGCCACAATTCCACTTCCAAATGATCTCACCACATGATGCCAAATCTTTCTTATTAAGGTCCTTGCCTCTCAGAACCCAAGTAGTGACCCTCTTGACTCCAAAATACTCCGCCTCACGCTAGATGTCATGCTTATCCCCTCACGCTTATCATAAATAAATCCTTATGCCTAGGCCAATTCCCAGAGGCCTGGAAGCATGCTGAAATAACCCCCATCCACAAGTCTGGGGACCGTAACCTGCCTAACAACTACAGGCCCATCTCCATCCTCCACCCCCCCCATCCAAAGCTTTAGAAAAAATCGTAAACACACAGCTCACGGAATACCTTTCTAAATACAACCTTCTATGTCCGGAGCAACATGGGTTTTGTCCTGGCCATAGCACATCCACTGCCCTCCTGGAATTCTCCCATCACACACACTCCGCGCCGACAATGGTCAGCTTGCAGGGGCGGTTTTCATAGACCTTTCAAGGCTATTGACACGGTGTGCCACCCCTGCTATTACACTCCCTGAGCAACTGGGCCTCTCATCCAACCCCTTAAGTGGTTCACAAGCTACCTTCACAACAGGACCCAAAGAGTCAAGCTAAATGGAACCTTCTCCTCCAACCTACCCGTTACTCTCTGGGGTCCTCAAGGCTCCATCCTTGGACCGACCCTTTTCAGCCTATTCCTGAACACCCTCCTAGTTCCTGTTCCAGCAAAATACTACTCTATGCAGATGATGCTGTAATTCTAGCTACTCACCCAGACCCTCTCCCTCTCCAAATCATATTACAAAGCGCCTTCCTTCAAACCGAAAAATGGTTCAATAACCATCGTCTAGTCCTTAATCTAAAGAAAACAAAGTCCATGCTATTCTCACATCGGCAAAACAGCGCCAAGGACTTTCCCCTCCACATCACCACCAGCACACCCCTCCCAATTGAACTAGTAACATCCTATAAGTACCTGGGCATCACCTTTGACTCCGGCCTTACTTTCCATGCCCACCTCAAAGCCTTGTCATCTGCCATGAACTCCAGGACGGGCTTCTCACCGCCACAAAGACTGCCTCCTGAACCCGCGTAAAACCAGCCATCGCCACATCGGTGTTATCGCTGGCTGACTACGGCTCCCAATCTCACGCTGCTGCTGACACCACTGCCTTATCTAAAGTCCAGACCACTATTAACAAAGCCTGTAGGCTCCTTACCGGTGCCCACAGCAGAACCCACACCTGTCTGCTATACTCCACCACAAATATACTCACTCTTGAGGAAAGACTGAAATATCAAACCTGCCTGCTGGCCAAAAAGTCCATGTTAGGCCTTTGCCCTCCTGGGGTCTCTGGACCCTTGCAGTTGGCTACCAGGTCCCTGCCCACCCGCAAGTCCTCCACTGCCACCTTCATTGTTCCCAGGGCCAGGACCTCTCAGCCAAAGGTCCTTCCATCACTTGGCCCCGCATTGGTTCAACTCCCTTCCTGAATCTATCTCCAAGATCCCGGGGATTGGCCGCTTCAAAACCACCCTCCGTAAGCATATTATTGACAGCCGATGCTGTAAATGCCTGTAGCTACCTAAACCGGTCCCGCCCTACTACATAATTTGTCTAAGACTAGCTGTTAGTTGTGTGATGTATCTATTGCTTTGTTACAATGCGTGTAACTCTACACATGTTTGTACCAGTATAGCTGCTGCCTGTAATTTGTAATTTCCAAGTGTGTTTATGTATCTTTCACCCGTATGTTCACCCCTGTCTCAAACTCACTTAATTGTTGTCTCCCCCCCATATGACGAGGTACCTTTGTAAACGAGTCCATGACTCAAAGGTTGTAAAAACTGATTTCTCCAATAAATAAATAAATAAATAATTCCACTGCAGTTTGGCAGCTCTTAAAGCGACAGTACATGGAAGCATTATGCACTCTCACTAAATTATTTTTTAAATCGGCTGAAATACAGGACACCAGCCGGGTGGAGAGCATTTAGGCTTACCCAAAGAAGGCTTTTTAGTGACCCCCATTTGTAGGTGGGTTACATGTGTATACGTGTTGGGCTTCTGACGTATTGGTTTAATTCATTATCAATTATAAGAATAACAAAAGAGGCTTCAGCTGCTGATGTTATAGTGAGATTTACCCAGTTTGTCAAATATAGGTGAAAATCTCCCATGCAAATAAACTATTTGCGGCCTACGGCTTGTTTGAGCTGTTGAGCCAGTTTAGCATCTCTGATATCATATTAGAGGAATGCAACAGAGACCAAGGAATATATTTTCCCCCTTGGTCTCTAATGGTATTTTTAAGAGAGACTACTATTCTGTCTCACCTTCTATGCCCTCTTTCCTGGCCGAAGTTAGTATAACATGCAATGTCTTTACCCCAGTCATCATCTTTTGCCCCCCATGTTTCAGTAATACCATTTACTGTATACTGAATGTATCATCTGAGACTGTAATTACTGGCTTGCCATGCTTACTTAGACTTTTAGTGTTGGTAAGAAGACACCTTCACCATTGTAGATACCATATCAAAGTGCACATCGTTTATTTC
This sequence comes from Neoceratodus forsteri, assembly GCA_016271365.2. Classification (NCBI taxonomy): domain Eukaryota; kingdom Metazoa; phylum Chordata; order Ceratodontiformes; family Ceratodontidae; genus Neoceratodus; species Neoceratodus forsteri. The sequence continues at coordinate 412,986,440 of CM057455.1, read as the reverse complement.
TGATGATATTGGAAAAACGGATGATTTGGGGTGATTTCTGACCAACACTGAGCTGGGCATTGTGAAAACTGGAAGTACAAAGTTTGTCCCACTTCTGGTCATGGTACAGCTGTGAGTAGGGGCCCTCACCATGAAACAGCTAGTTGACACAAGCTTGACTGAGGCAATGAGGCCAAGGCCAAAGTGGAGTCTACCTTGGAATCGGCCAAGAGATGCTGCCACACAGCCGTAAACTACTGCACATTCAAGGGAGAAACACAATTAGAAACATCAAAATCTGACACATGAATAGTGAAATTATAGCCGGGTACAGGCAGTCATCTAGCATGGTGTGAGACAGAATTATTACCTTGCATTGGGAGGTGGAAGTTGCAGTAAATGCAGAAATGTACTTAACAACAACTTAGTGAAGGTAAATGCTTTGTATTACTCTTCTCCAAAAATGGATTATGTTCGTGAAGCTAGTGCCTTGCAAAGCAGCTCCCCCGGCTGTGCAGCCCAATATTTTAGTCCCCCCAGCTCAAGTTCCCCCTGGAGAAAGAGAGACAGAGGGTGATTAGGAGATTGTTTTTCAGCACTCAGTTTCTAGCTTCAGGAAAAGAGAGATGGAAGGAAAGAAAGAGAGAGATTGCAACTTATCACCCCTGAATGTATTAAGCCCATAAATCTCTTTTTTATTCTCAGGTCCCCTGCTCCCAGATGTAACATGACCAACAGTGGGATGAACTCTGCACTTCTGGCATTCACAATACCCAGCTCAGTTTAGGACAGAAATCACCACAAATCCTGTTTTTCTCTATGTCATCACATATTTGCTTGCAGCAGTTTAGTGCAGCTAAAATATAGGGGTTACTCTGCTCCAAAAAGGGACTGTATCATCAGAGATAGTTTCTTGTACAGCAGCCCCCCTGCCTCAGCTGCTCAGTGCTTTGATTCTCCTCTAGCTCAGGTTCCCTCTGGAGATGGAGAAGTAGATAATGCTTTGAGTGCTGTTGCTTGGATAGTATTCTTCCAAGTCAGATATAATCATTTTGGCTGGATTTCAGATGGGCTAGGATTGTATAGGCATTTGACGAAAGACCAACCTCCTCAGATCCAAGTTTATCTGAAAATGCCTATGGATCCCACTAGGATCCAACCATCGGATATAGTTATCCGTCCATCAGCCCCAACAATCCTTAACTGGTTCCAATGGATTTGACCACAGATTCTTGGATCCACACTCGGATACACAACAATCTGACTCTGGATTCGAAATCTGACTTTGGTGGTATTACTGTCAAATCTGGAGGTGGACACCAGCACTATTCAATGAAGGGTGGTTGGATCCACAAAAGCATTATCAAGCACCACTAATTTGGACAGTGTTCCCTTGCTCTGAGGCTTCCTTTTGTGCTCAGGTCCCCTGCTTCTAGATGTACAGTGTCTCGAAGTGGGGCAAACACCACATTTGTGGCTTTCACCGTACCTAGCTTTTTTTTGGTCAGAACGTATCTCAAATCTTCTTGTTTTTCCTAAGTCACCACAAATTTGCTTACAAGAGTTTAGTAAAGCTAAACTGTTGTGTTCCTCTGCTCCGAAAACAAACTATGTCATCAGAGATAGGGAGAGGGAGAGATAGACAATGATTTTCAGATTGCTTTTCAGTACTCTACTCAATTTCCAGACACAAGACCAGCTAGAGAGAGAGAGACAGAGACAGAGAGGGAGAATGTGTGTGTGTGTGTGTGTGTGTGTGTGTGTGTGTGTGTGTGTGTGTGTGTGTGTGTGTGTGTGTGTGTGTGTGTGTGAGAGAGAGAGAGAGAGAGAGCACAAGAGAAGTGTGTGCAGCTTGCCACCACTGAATTTATCTGCTCAGAAAGATACAATATGCAGAATATACCTCAAAAAGCTTTTCTTGCTGCCTTTGCAGTAACAGGTTTGAGCAGCACTCTTTTACAGTGGACAGACTAGAACTTAGAGACTCCCTCCATTGCAAATGCTTTCTTTAATTGAGTGCTAATATAGTAATATGGAGAGATGGAAACTTTCTGTTTTAATTTTTCTTTACTCCATATTTAGTTTCCATTTTCTTTAACATCCTGGGCTTGCCATGACGTGGACTGAACCACGGAAAAGCTGACATTTCTGACATAGTGATGTTTTCCTCAGAGCTTAATGAATGATGCTGCAGGGGCTCTTCTTATCCCCTTTGGTTGCCATGGTTACATTGACCACTCACTTGATTTGCAATACCACAACTTTCCACCTTAATACTTGTGCTCCTGTGCTTACAAAGAGATTTTTTTAAAAACTTCAGTGATATTAAAACACAACATATTCTGAGTTCCTTGTCTGTATTATTCTGTTCCTTCCATATTCTTTTAAATATTTATTCATGTTCTTATTTACTAGAGCACACCAAATTCCCTAAGAGTGGTGCCTATGTTAACCCTGGGAAGAAAATAAATGATTAAAAATAATAAACAGCTTAAATCTCCAAGAGAGCACAAACAAAACACAACATTCTGTGCAGAATATACCTAGCGGTGTTACCAAAGAGGTACCAATGTGCAAGCAGTAATTGTTAATTTATGTTTACATGTCCCACATTAGTATGATGATTATTGAGTGTGATGTCACATGTATGTAAAGCTGTTTTATAAGAGAAATAGCTGAGAATTAAAAAAAAGGCACAACTGACAGAAACATATGGCCAGGCACATTCTTGGAAGTGTTCAGGTATCAACTTATCCAAGTAAGCAGTTGAGTTTCTTCTACAACTGGCAATTAGACATACAAGTAACAAAAAAGTGTGTCTCTAGTCATCAAAAGGAATGATGGTAATAATAATAGGCATGGCATATGCATTCATGCTAGGGAAAGAATGATAGTTACAGACACGTCAGTAAGACTGGACTATGTACTGACTGGGAAAACAAAGGCAGATGAGTTCATTTGCAGCAGTAAGAACGATGTCACCACAGAAGCACAATTGAAGGGTTACATTGTCACTATGAGCAACGCGGTTACGAGGCTCAGAATACAGAGTACACATACACAAATGGGTAATGAAGGTTGCAGCCCTCTCAACCTATGAACGTTCTAAATTGCAAACAATGGTGGAGTTAAACCTGAAAACATATTGATTTTATGTATTTATTGAAAACTTCATAGAATTACCTTGTAGCACAAATATTCATTTACAAAGGTTCCACATCAAAAACATAGTCACAAAAAACATTACCAGTACAATAAGCAGTTCCAGAGGAAATGCAGTTGAGTGAGGCTCACAGCGCTTAAGGCAGTACAGTTACATACAGTTCTGAAAAAAATAAACTCCACACAGATCATTATATAAAAAGTTACATGTAATATACAGAGAGAAACCAAATAAAACAGTTTATTAGTTACAGTTGCATTAGACTACAAAGGCAGATGGCAAACATCTCTGAAACTGATTAAACTTGGGGGCATTCAGCAGTTTATCAGGAAATTCATTTAACCAGTTAGGGGCCCTGACAATAAATGACTGCTTGCCCATTTGAGCACCTCTGAAAGGATGCTTAAAGGCATTCATGGCCATGTTCCTGGTGTTGTTTTGGTTGGAGATGGTGTGGAATCAATCAGTTAAAGCCGGGGGGTGTTAAGCCAAATATGCACTTTTCAGACTGTGGGCAGAGCCTACACTGTTTTGCATTGGCTCCTCAACTGACCAACTGTGGCACATTTCTGTTGGACTTTTGGAAGTATCCTTTTGAAAGTCCAACAAAGCTTGGAACACTTCACCACGATCAGTCGCTATGGAGTAACAGCCGCACTATTTCAGCTGTTACTTTTGCATTCCGGGACAAGAACCGGGCATGCATGCCTCACGTGCATGCACAGTTTTGCCAGCACCACCATCTTGGGAATGGCAGAATGTCATTCACTGCAGCTATGCATGCGCAAATGCCATGCATGCACAGTTGCGTCACCACCACCATCTTGGAGATGGCAGTCAGTGATGCTCACTCCCTGGAGCTTTATAAGCTCGCCACAGTCATATCAGCTCTTGCTAGGTCTTGTTAGCTAGCAAACATGTCTGGAGTTTTAGTCTTCTGGGTAAAGGTAGCCAGTCAGTGAATGCGTAAAGGGTACAACCATAAGTGCAGTTATCTGAGTGTGGTGTAAGGGAGTGTGGTGTGTGTGGTTTTGCTGAACTGATTTGTTTTAATCTTTATAGCAGTAGAACTTACAGAAGTAGTTAGCAATTCATATTGGAGATGGGTTTTCTGACTCAGGCCCTGGGGCTATGTTACTCCCCCCTTGTTGTTAAAAGCTTTATGTCCCTTCTATGATCCACCCCTTGTAGCTACAGTTTCCTGGAAGTGTTGGGAGTTGGGTATTACAAGGAGGGGCATTGGGGGAGACAGGAAGAAGGATGTAGCCAGAGGGAGCAGATTCAGGTGCTAGGGACCAAAAGATGCCCTGGGTTGAGGGGACAGTTTGAGTGGTGTCCCTCATGCCTTGTCTCTCTACCCAGGGAACCCTCCAAACTGAGAGGCCAGGTAGCTGAGAGACTGGCCTCAGCCTTTCATCCTCTTCAGGCAGTGCTGTGCAATGCCAGGTCAATGGAGAACAAGACTGCTGTAATGGTGGAGCTCGTTACATCGGTTGATCTGGCATGCATTACGGAGACCTGGCTGGGGGATACTTTGGGCCCTGTGCTAGAGGCATCCGTCCGGACTGGTTTTACCATGGTTCATTGCCTGAGGAAGGAACGCAGTGGAGGGGGGATGGCCATTTGTTTCAGGTTGGAGCTGGGCCTGGTGGAGCACCCAGTGGGGGACACAAGTTATTTTGAGTGCATGGCAGTGTGAGGTGGTCCCGAGGTGGAGTTCCAGATTCTCCTGGTCTACTGTCCACCTGGTTGGGACAAGAGTTTCCTGAAGGAGATGTTTGCCTTTGTCACTGAGAGGGTATTGGACTCACCAAGATGGCTTATTCTAGGCAACTTCAACACCTGGATGGATGATGAGGCATCATCTGGGGCCAGAAGCATCCTTCCAAATATGGAAGCTCTAGGTCTCATCCTGGTGACCACAGCTGGGACCAACCACTCTGGTCATGTGCTTGAGCTGCTTTTCTCCCTGGAGCTCGAAACTGATAACATCGAGACTGATCCAGTCATCTGGTCAGATCACTGTACTGTCAGGTTCAGCTTCAAAGCCCCCCCCGAATGTCCCTTCCCCTGTGAAAATGGTTCAGTTTCTCCCTTTGAAAGGTTTACAACCATAGGGACTGACAGTGGAATTGGATATTTTGTCTGTGCTTGAGGCTTGCACTGATGGTCTGGGGAATGTCATGATGGCCTATAACAGGGCTGTCATCGAGGCCCCGGACCACCTGGCACCGATCCATGTACACCCCCTGGTATCATGCCTTGGCTCACCATGGTTTGATGGTAAGCTGAGAACATTAAAAACCAGGGGGCAGAGGTTTGAGAGGTGTTGGAGGATGACCAGGTCTCTGGAGGACAGGCTGGTTCTGATTACTGATTATGATGATTTCCAGAATGCAATCATCCAAAAAATGAGGCAGCTTTTATGACTAAAATGATTGTTGCTGGGAAGAACTGACCAGCTCAGCTCTTTTGCGTTGTAGACAGGAAATTACATTTGACCTATCTGGAACCCATCAGAGCTTTTTCAGCTCACAAATGTGAGGCGTTTGCTCAGTTCTTCTCAGACAGAGTGTCATATGTGAGAGCTGGGATTTCTCCAAGTGAAATAACATCCTCCAAAAGTGGCTGCCTCTGAGTGGACGGAAACACATGGTCATTCTGGGGAGATTTCAGGCTGGTGATGATGGTTGAGGTCTGTGGGGTGATGTCTGGGCTTAATCCAATGCTCTGTGACCTTGACCCGGGCCTGACGCAACTACTAGTTGGCTGCATCGAGGTTCTGGGTCCAGTTTTTGCTGAGATTGTCAGGAGTTCCTTGTTGGTGGGGGGTTTTCTGGAGTCTCTTAAACAGAATCTGGTTAAGCCCCATCTGAAAAAAAAAATCTTTGGATCCAGATGTCTAGGTGAAATACTGAAATATCTCAAATCTCCCCTTTTTGGGGGGAGGTTCTTGAGAAGGTGGTGATGGAACAGCTCGAAGGTCACCTCATGGACTTCCAAATTTATAAACTGTTCCTGTCCAGATTTAGGGCTTTGCATTGCATGGAGATTGCATTGGTCAGGGTGTTGAATGACCTACTCAGAGGGAGGGATAGAGGAGAGAAAATGATTCTTGTCCTTCTCAATCTCTCCTCAGTGTTTAACTGTGGACCATGGGATGTTGGACAGGCTGAGGTAGTATGCAAGACTCACTGGCAAGGTCATCAGCTGGTTTGAGTCCTTCCCCCCCCCCCATGCTGTTTGCAGTGTACATGATGCCCTTGGGTGAGGTTATAAGGAATATGAGCTGAGTTTTCATTGCTATGCTGATGATACTCAGCTGTACTCTACCTATCCTTATCGCCTGGGATATCTGATGCCTTTGATGTTCTAAATGAGTGCTTGGCTGAGATCCAGGCTTGGACAGTGTCGAAATGGCTGGATCTTAACCCGGGGAAGACTGAAGTGCTAGTGGTTGAGCCAAGTCAAAGGGAAGAAATAGGCACCTCTGGAGATAGGATAGGGCTTTTTATTGGCCCAACTGAACTGGAGGCCTCTTCAAAGGTGAAGAATTTGGATGTTATGTTGGTCAATGAGCTGACACTTGATGCTCAGGTGTCAGCTGTTGTCCAGACTGGATTTTACCATCTCCAGAACATTGCCTGAATTAAGTCTCTTATTCCCCCGGATGACCTGGCCTCACTGGTACATCACCTTGAGGCTTGACTACTGTAACACACTGTACCTTAGGGTCAGAGGAGGTGTGATGCTGTGCTTGCAGCTTCTGCAGAACGTGGAAGCCCGGTTGTTGACTGGACACTCGCGGTTCAGTCACATTACTCCGGTGCTGCACAAACTGCATGGCTGCCGCTGTGCTGGAGCATCACCTTTAAAGTAGGTCTTCTGACCTACAAGGCCCTACACGGGTTGGGTCTGGGCTACCTGAAGGAGTTTCTGCATCCCTATACCCTATCTTGCTCTCTCAGGTTGGCTGTAAAGGCCCTCCTGGAGGTCCCCAGTGCTGGGTTAAAATTTTCTGGGGACCAGGCATTTGAAGTGGCTGCCCATGTCCTCTGGAATTCATTGCCAGGGTTCCTCCAGGAGGCAGCATCTGTAGATGTCTTTAAAAAATGGTTCCACCCATTCAGAGCGCCGGCGTTAGTGCTCTTGGTTATCAGGATGTAAGTGGCGATTTTGCTGATAACTGTTTTTGCAGCTGGCTAAGCTCCCATGCCCACCATGTGGGGGGCTGTGCCTCCCTTCTAATGATTCTAACTCTGAGGGGAGTGGACCTCGGGGAAGGGGCGCAAATCCCAAAATCAGTGCCCTGATGTGCCGGCATATAAATGCCAGTGCTCTAATAGCCAGAAGGGTTAAAAAAATCATCTTAAGGCCTTGCTGTTTGAGCAGGCCTTTGGGACCTGAGGAATTTATTTTGGGACCATCAGACAGCTTGGGGATCAGTTAGTTTTTAGACGTTGAATGGGTTTGTGTAAATTTTAAATATTTTATTTTGACTGTCCCTTATTGCTGTATTTGTCTGTTTGTATATCTTGCTGTAAGGGCACCTTGAGCCCACAGGGAAGGGCACCTGAAATAAATAAACTCTACTACTACTACTACTACTACTACTACTACTACTACTACTACTCTACTAATACTCTACTACTACTGGGGCCAAAAATAGCAAAGTTGGTAGAAGACTGGTTATGGGACAGAAGCCAGAGGATAGTAGTGAAGGGGGTGTACTCCAGTGAAGGGAGGGTGATAAGCAGGATGCCCCAGGGGTTGGTGCAGGAGCCCTTACTGTTTAATATATTTATCGCAGACATAGCTGAGGGACTGGAGGGGAAGGTGTGCCTGTTTGTGGATGATACAAAAATCTGTAACAGGGTGAACATCATGGGGGGATGGAGACAATGAGGGGAGACCTGAAGAAGTTCGAGGAGTGGTCCGGAGCATGGCAACTGTGCTTTAATGCCAAGAAGTGTTCAGTGAAGCACATGTGGCATAACAATCCACATGCCAAGTACCTGCAAGGAGAGGAGGAAATAAAAGGGTCCAAACAGGAGAGGGATCTGGGGATTATAACGTCAGATGACCTCAAGATGGGGAACCAGTGCAGAAAAGCAGTAGACAAGGTAAATGGAATGCTGGCTTGCACTGGGAGGGGCATAATGTGTAGAAATAGGGAAGTACTTATGCCCCTCTACAGATCCATGGTGAGGCCACATTTGGAGTATGGGGTTCAGTTGGGGAGGCTGTACCTGTGTAAAGATATTGATGTGGTGAAGAGGGTTCAGAGGAGAGATACTAAGATGGTGCAGGGCATGCACTGGCTGTCCTATGAGGAGAGGCTGAGGGAGCTGAACCTGTACTCGCTAGAGACCAGAAGGGAGATGGGAGACATGACTGAAACATTCAAATACGTGAAAGGAATAAACAAGACAGGGGAGGGGAGCCTCTTCAAGAGAATATGCATGGATAGAACTAGGGGCCACAGTCTGAGGTTGGAGGGGAGAACACTCAGGGGGAGTTTAAAGGCACATTACTTCACCAAAAGGGTGGTGGAATCCTGGACTGGGCTATCAGAGGAGGTGGTGGGAGCTGAAACAGTGGGGGGATTCAAGAGGGCATGGGACAGATTTAAGGGATTAGCTGTGTAAAAAAGAGTAGCAGAGCAGGGAGGGATGAGGATGTAATTGTGGGGGGGGGGCAGACTCAATGGGCCACCGGTATCCTTTTCTGCCAACAGCATTCCATGATTCTATGATTCTATGATACTTAACTGCAACGAATACAAAGTTGGATGCCTTATTACAGATGGGCTTTGCTCTGTTTAGCAGCGTGTCACAGGCAGCTGTGTAGACAGGGAGCCAATAATCCATAAGTGACAGAATAGAGCTGGCCACATCCAGGCATATGGCATCCCCAGTGAGATGGTTACTGTTCTGGTAAAGGGTACCCAGTCTTCTGTTAACTAAGATCATCAGATTGTTAACATGGGGTGCAAAAGATAAGGTGTCATCCAAAGTTACTTTAAGGTATTTGAAGGCCTGCACCTCATCAAGGTTATGTCCTTGACCATTTCTGATGACAAAGCGTGGACCTTTCTTCTTCTTCTGTGGGAGGCTAGAAAAGAGCATGATCTTTTTGTTTTTGTAATTGAGGATCCATTTGTTATTGGAGGACCAACTATCAACTGATCTAAAGTTACTCTGAAGAGTGGTAGTAAGGTTGTCAAGGTCAGGGGTTTTAAAATAGATGACTGCATCATCAGCATACAGGAGTATGTTGGCTATCTAACAAGCATCAGGCAGATGATTTTATAAAAAGGCCAAATAGGAGTGGGCCCAAGATGTATCCCTGGAGACACCAATAGATACTCCTCTAGTGTTGGACAAAGATTTGTTGATCTTCACCCAGTTGGAGCAATTGATGAGATAACTGTGGAACTAGTCAGTTGTGTTCTGTGACAAACCAGACCGAGGAGTTTGATAGGTAGGAGACTGTGGTTGACCAGGTCAAAGGCTTTAGTAAGGTGAAATATATATAGTTCTGACTAGGTCACCATTGTCAAGGGCCTCATGAACAAAACTGGTGTATTATAATTGAGATAGTAGCCCTGTTTCTTTCTTGACTATATCTTTAATTAAAATTGACTTTGGGGTTGAAGTGACTTTGATATGATAGCATGAAGGAATTGTCTTGCAATACAGATCCAAGGTGCAGTGCTGCTCCTAACATGACAGGCGGTCAGTGCTTCCTACAATACAACTATGTCAGCTGGACCTGAAGAGATGGAGTAATCATCTAGTGCTCTGAAAGCTTTTCACAGGACATGAAAAGCTGAGCCAGTTTCTTACTCCAGTGTCCTACTTGTACACACAGAGCAGGCTGGTACCCATTCCAAAAGAGATGTTCCTAAGCTGGACCTACATGAACAGATGAGTAGTGAAGCAGGTATAGTATCTGTATACTGTAAAACAAGCCATTGTTCCACCTGAGACAATTGTGTTGCAGCATCCTAGATGGAAAGCCACTTTGCAATGGTTTCAGAAAGTTCACCCAAACTCCATACAAGACATTGACAAACAGAACAGAGAAGTAGGACCAAAGTAATTCAAACCATTATATAGATATCACAGTAGTGCTGCAGCAGCCCATGCAGATTCAAACAACCTAGAAACCTGGCATTCCCAGCTGTTCAAACAAACTTAAACAAGCATTCGTCAATGCTGAATGTTGTCTTGCTGGCATTGGCATTGGTGGTGCAAGAGTTAGAGATGCATAATAGATATGGCAGTGAAGTATGCAGCTGATGCCAAATCCAGTCCACCCTGCAGAGACTGACAGGCATTGAGGTGTGCCTTTGGGTCACTGGCCATAACTCTCATGCCATTTCACCTCACCTTACTCTGCAGACTCTGACAAGTGTCATATTGTGCCTTGGGGTCGTCGGGCCTTACGCTCACCCCATTCCATAAGGAAATACATTGACATGGGTGCAGTGTAGGAGAATGGGGTGAACTTTGGGGCTGAAGAGTCCAAGACACACCTTGATGCCTGTCACTGGCTACATGGTGGGGGTGGGGGTAGAATGGTGTGAGCATTACAGCCGACAATCCAAAGTCACACCCCTGACGCCTTTCAGTCTCTACAGGGTGGGATGTTATGGTTAGAAACCCTAACGCTCCAGGCGTTTGTTGGTATTTGCACTCCAGATTTTCAACATGGACTTTTTGTGACCCCACCTCATTAAAGCATTTAGGACCTCCACTCATGAACAGTGGCACTGTGATTTTGTTCAACTGTCCTGAACGTTGATTTTCCACAGCGACCAAGCCATTCTGGGCCAGATGTGAGAAAACACATTTCAGGCAGGATGTGAAAAATAACAGCTGTACTGTTCATAAAGAGGTGTGAAGAAATGGCAATGTTGATAATCTGGAGTGAAAATATTAAAAATTCTCACAGTTATGAGCGTGCGTGGAAACTGCACAATGCACGCTTGTAACAATCATTTTGTGGAATTTTTTCACCAAATTTTCAACATAGGCATTTTTGGACCTCCTCTCATGAACAGTGTCACTGTGATTTTCTTAATCTGTCCTGAATGTTGATTTCCCACCATGACCACACCATTGTGCACCAGATGTGTGAAAACACATTTCAGCAGGATGTGAAAAATGACAGTTGTACTATTCATAAGGAAGTGTGAAAAAAATGACAATTTTGAGAATCTGGAGTGAGGATATTAAAAATTCTCAGAGTTACAAGTGTGCATGGAAACTGCGTAATGCATGCTCGTAACACAGTCATTTTCTGAAATTTTGTCACCAAATTTGCAACATAGACTTTTTGGGAGCCCACCTCATGAAGTGCCACTGCCATTTTGTTAATCGGTCCTAAAAAGTGATTCTGTGCAGTGGCCACAAAATCACCTTTCGGGATCAAATAATGAAATGAGAGTGACCGAGTTCATGAGGAGGGGTCCCAAGAACCCCATGTTGAAAATTTGGAGCCAAAAGTCACAAAAATGGCCGAGATAACCACCAAAGTTGAAATCCCCCCACTGATACCATTATACAGCTTACTGTAATTTTCTTCAATTCGCGGTTGGCTTTTGAAGACTTCAGAGTCTCCCCCACTCCGTCGAAGATCGTCACGCCAGGCTCCGGAGGTAAGTATGGGATGGGGGCGTGTGGGGAGGTGTGGTGCACAGATGGTGGTGTGGATTGGGAGAGGAGGAGTGTCATGACCACGAGGGACTGTTTTCTGTTTTGCAGGGAACAAAAAAGGAAAAAGGACATCATGAGAAGATTTTTTAATTACAGATTTGCTTTGGGCACACTGGGGTGGACTTCCAGTGTGCCACCTGTGCTTTGTGGAGAGGGGGGACTGAAGCCAACAGGGATTTGGCCCCCCATTGGCAAAGAAAGCGTGTCTGTGTTTGGGGGGCATGATGCCAAGCGAGGGAGACTGGGCATCCCCCTTGGCAAACAAAACAAAGGGGACATTATGCCGATGGGGATTGGGCTCCTCCATCTGCAAATGAACTGGGGAAGGGGCATGCCGACAGGGGGACTGGGCACCGCTGACGTTGGCTTTGTAGAGACTGTGAGAGGCAGACTGCAGGAGTCACCACCATGTTTATTGAAATGTTTCACCAGGGGCATGTAATGGAGGTGTATCAGATCTGCCGCTGCAATGACGAGGCTGTCTCTTATTGCAGTGGTGGATTTCTTTCAAGTTGATGGCACGCTTCTGAACTGCTGTCATAGACAGTGTACTCATTCATTGGTGCCATGGAGACCAGCCCAAAAAAGCAGTGGCACCATTGGCCACAACATGGCTGCACCTCCACAACCTGCCTCTCCAGCAAGCTGTCACAAAATGTTGCTTGTGCTGCACACACAAGACAACATAAAAAGAAAAATAATTGCAGAAATATACTTAAATGCTGTCACTTTTATTTGTGTGGTGAATCCGGTAAACAGTAGAAGTATGGCCATACAGTAGCTGTATTCCCCAACGCTTTGATATCAACGTGTCTCTTCCTCAAGGGGGCCACAAAGATCAGGCTTCCAAGTGTTCTGAAAATAATGTACCTATAGTGTAAGGTGGAACATTATACTGACTCGAAATACAGCCTTACTAAAATGCTGTTCATCCACACACTAAAATGAATGGAATGCTGTATGGTCTGTATGTGCAGAACAGCATTCCAGTCATTTGGAGCTGAAAGCTCAAGCTGTGCTTTGAAAGCATGAACCAAAAATGGCTGCGCGGCAATGCTATTTCAAACATCACTGTAAACTGCCACTGTGGTTTTCTGACAAGGGAGCAGATAAATAACTTCAAGGAAAAATGCAGGATCAACCAGATATGCTCCCTTTACATGTATTTATTCACAAGTTTCTGTCCCTGTGTGCTCCCCTACTCACTAAGCAAGTTGTCTGTCTGCCAATTCTTTTTTGTGTAACCCCTAGGCGGTGCTATCCCTAGAGTTACTATCTTTGCCTATATTTCTGACCACAGGTTGAGGGGCCTGGATTTTATATTATGGTGCCTCTACCCAGAATAACAATAGTTGGGGTAAAATAGTGTGTATAGCCCTCTGGGAAGCTATAACCACCCACAAGCCCACCTAGTGACTCAATACCTTTGGCAGCAGTTAACGCATGCTCAGCACTGAACATTAATAATATGCACAGACCCTTAACACTTACCACCAGGGGCTGGCCTTCAACAAATTCCCTGGAACCCCCATAAAGGCAAGGTTGCAAGACTTGGTTTGCTGGCCAAGGCACCTAGCTTCACCTGAGCTCTTTCCTTCTAAGACTACTTGAAAGGCAGAGTAGAGAAACTTACCAGAGCAAGGGAAAAGGATTAAGACTTATTTTGGCTAAGCAGATTTACTGTGTGGTGTTGTTTTTATTTTTTACTCACAGGGATTGCTACTGTTCGTTGCTAACATTTCATTGCTTTATTTTTCTCTGATTCAAATTGTTGTTGCTGGTATACCTTCAGAACACCCCTCCCCCCTCAGCTAGTGGTCAAACAGGAATTCAGCGTGTTTGCCGTTCATTTGCATCATCAGGTAAGAAAAAAGGTTTGTCTCCCCATACGATGCACAGGGGTAATGCCAAACTTCACCCAACAACTAACACACCAAAATCTGGCCAATGGAAAATCATGTACACAAATGCTCACAGCCTGGGAAATAAGATCCCAGACCTGCAGGCAATAATGTCAGAGGCTAAACTGGACATAGTAGCAATTAGTGAGACATGGTTTACCAGTAACCACACTAGGAGACTTCAGTACCTGGCTATGTATTGTTCAGAAGAGACCGAGGTGCAAAAGGGGGAGGAGGAGTGGCCCTGTATGTTAATGAAAATATCAAAGCTACAGAAATTCAGAATACACATAAGGAGCCAGAAGAACTGTGGGTCACCCTGGAAACAGGAAATGGGACAGCCATAAGAACTGGAGTTGTCTACAGGCCCCGAGACCAGAGGGAGGACATAGACACATTACTGTTAGAAGATATACAAAACATGACAGCTAAAGGGGAGGTTCTGATAATGGGAGACTTCAACATGCCAGATACAGATTGGTCAATACCAGCAGGAACATCTGCCAGAACTAGACTCATAGTGGATTCCCTACAGGGGGAGGGCCTCAAACAACTGGTACAGCAACCCACAAGAGACAGGGCTATCCTAGATCTAGTACTGACTAACAAAGACGGGATCACAGATCTCCAGGTAGAAGGTCACCTGGGGGCCAGTGACCATCACATGGTATGGTTCAATTTGGCTACTACATCTAAATCATCCCATTCCAAGGCAAAAATATGGGACTTCAGAGGAGCTGACTTTGATAAGATGGCCAACAGAGTTAAGCTAGCCCTGGCAAAAAGAAACACAGGTGAGGGGTACAGGCAAAGTGGGCAAGCATTAAGGATGCAATACTTGAAGCAACATCCCATTGTGTTAGACAGAAAAGGAAGTGCAAAAGAAGAAGGAAACCACTTTGGTTCTCAAATACAGTAGCAGAAAAGGTCAGAGCCAAAAGGCTGGCCTTCAGGAAATATAAGGGAACACAGCGGGATGAAGATGGGAGGCATACCAAACTGCCCTAAGGGAAGCAGGGAAGGCAGTAAGGCAGGCAAAGTCCCAAACTGAGGAAACACTAGCACGAACAGTAAAAGAAGGTGACAAGACTTTCTATAGATACATTAGTGAAAGGAGAAAGTCCAGAGGGTATTGCTAAGCTTAATGGAGAAAGGGAGCATGTGAGGAGGAGGACCCTGTAAAGGTATCTATCCTAAATAGATACTTTTGCTCAGTATTTACTGAAGAGAAGGTGAGGCAGGGCCCACCGCTCAGCATCATGGACACAGGGGAGGAGGTGAGCACTACTCCCTTCACAAAAGAAAGGGTCCTACAAGAGCTTGCTAAGCTCAGGGTGGATAAGGCAATGGGACCTGATGGCATACATCCCAGGCTACTTAAGGAGCTAAAGGAGGAACTAGCAGAGCCATTAGCAGAATTGTTTAGTGAGTCTCTGAGCACAGGAGAGGTCCCAGAAGACTGGAGAAGGCTCATGTGATCCCGCTCCACAAGAGTGGTAGCAGGGAGGAGGCGGGAACTACAGACCAGTCAGTCTTACCTCAGTAGTGGGCAAGATTATGGAGGCACTCCTTAAGGAAAGGATAGTGCAACACCTGGAATCCATAGGGCACAGGATCCAAGACAGCATGGGTTTACAAAGGAAGGTCCTGTCAAACTAATCTCATAGATTTCTTTAACTGGGTAACCAGAGTGGTGGACCAAGGGGAGCAGTTGATGTCGCCTACCTTGACTTCAGCAAAGCTTTTGACATTGTTCCATAGAAGATTGATAAATAAGCTAGGTAGGCTCGGGGTGGGTCAGAAGTTGGTCAACTGGGTGGCAAACTGGTTGACTGGCAGAAAACAGAGGTGGTGGTAAATGGTATACAGTCAGAAGAGATGCAAGTCACAAGTGGGGTACCTCAGGGATCAGTCCTGGGGCCAGTCCTATTCAACATTTTCATTAGTGACTTGCAGATGGACTAGAGGGTAAGGCTTGTCTGTTTGCAGATGACACCAAGATCTGCAACAGAGTAGATGATCCAGATGGGGTGGGCAGAATGAGAAGAGATCTGGATAAACTAGCAGAATGGTCAGAAGAGTGGCAACTGGGATTTAATGCAAAGAAGTGCAAAATCATGCACATAGGAAGAGAAACCCTGAAGCCACTTATAGGCTGGGAGGAGTTGCTAGCAGTCACAAAGGAAGAAAGAGACTTGGGCATCATCATCACTGATGACCTAAAATCATCAAGCAGACCTCTAAAGCAGTAGGTAAAGGCTGAGGGGGTGTTAGGGTGTATTAGTAGGGGTATCTGAGTCGTAAGAGGAAGGTAATAATCCTCTGTACAAGACATTGGTTAGGCCCCATCTGGAGTACTGCGTGCAGTATTGGAGCCACACCTTCACAAGGACATTAACCAAATTGAGGCAGTCCAGAGAAGGGCAACCAAAATGGTGCAGGGACTGCATCAGAAGACATATGAGGACAGATTAACGGAGCTCAATATGTACACCCTTGAGCAAGGAGGAGAGAGGTGATATGATCGAGGCATTCAAACACCTTAAGGGCATAAACAAGGTGAAAGAGTCTAACATGTTTAAATATAAGAAAATAGCAGGACAAGAGGACACAGCACGAGATTAGAGGGAGGCCGATTAAGGGGAATGAGAAATTCTTTTTCACAGAAAGGGTGGTAGATGCATGGAATGGCTTACCACAAGAAGTGGTGGCTATGAATACAGTGCAGGGCTTCAAACAGGCATGGGATAGGCATAAGGGAGCAATACAAATGACTATGAATAGATAGGTCACTGACAGAGCAAAGGCCAATGGCACATTTATAAGGTAGAAAAAGAAATGGGCAGACTGGATGGGCCTTGCGGTCCTTATCTGCCGTCAACTTCTATGTTTCTATGTTTCTGTTTCTTCTGCATTATTACAAGGTGTGCCTACAGGTGTGTGCTAACTGATTACTGCTGTAATCTTCTGATTCAAATTGTCATTTGCAAGGTATATCTTCTGTTACTGTTTTATTTTTCTCCGTAGCAAAGTGTTTCTTACAGGGTATATCTTCCCTGAAATTACTGTATTACAGGTGGAGCTTACATTTTTGTGACGTTTTTATCATTGGGCTAAGCAAAATTACTGTTTGACACTGTGTTTTATTTTATTCTTGTTTTTTTTTTGTTTGTTGAAAAGGTTTGTTTTCTCAGAGGTGTTTCAGTCTCCTTCTCACATTGAAGGAGCTAATTGCTTTCCTCCACAGCTCTTCCAAAGGATTAGGTGTGTATGTGGGGGGTGGAGCTGGCAAACTGTCAGTAATTTCCAACAGAAAGAAAGGTTAAAAAGTCAGGTTAGTTGATATCTTGGAGGTAGAAGACTTGGTTTGCTGGCCAAGGCACCTAGCTTCACCTGAGCTCTTTCCTCCTAAGACTGCTTGAAAGGCAGAGTAGAGAAACTTACCAGAGCAAGGGAAAAGGATTAAGACTTATCTTGGCTAAGCAGATTTACTGTGTGGTGTTGTTTTTATTTTTTACTCACAGGGATTGCTACTGTTTGTTGCTAACATTTCATTGCTTTATTTTTCTCTGTAGCAAAGTGTTTCTTACAGCGTATATCTTCTCTGAAATTATTACAGGTGGTGATTTACAGGTTTTACAGTTTTATCTAACATTAGGATAAGCTTTCAGGGTTACTGCATTTGTTGTTGACTGATTGTTTCTGCTCTTACCTCCTTGTTCTTTCGTCCGTGGTTCTTCTTTTTCTGCAGGGGAAGGGCCCAGCCACCCATCCCCATCCCCAACCACCCCACACTACACTCCTTTTATAGGGTACCACAGTTGTGACATTTCCTGTGGCAGAGCAGGAAGGGGTGGATCAGTGGGGCCTCCACAAGGTGAGCTCATTTACAGGGGTACTAGTAATTTAACTTGTTATAACAAGTTAAACAAAACACAATCAAACCATTACTTGCATTTTTTTTTCATGTTTTTTCCTTCTAATTACTCTGACTAGGTTATAAACCCAGCAACTTATCTGGAATGGATATCATTAACTGCAGGTACTGTGGAACAATTTTCAGAAGGACAGTCTTACAGGATTTAGGACACTGTCCTACGTGCTGGGCCTTTGGAGATCTTAGGGCTTAGCTCCGGGCAGCATGGGCAGAGACTGCACGCCTCAAATTTCATATTCAAGAGGAAATACATTATAATAACCACTCGCCATTTCCCCAGCATCCAACAGAAAAACCTCGACCGCAGAGGGTAGTTTGTCCAGGAGGTTGGCAGGTGGTTAGGAGGGGCAAATCGGGTGCCCCATCACTCTCTGCTCTCAACATATTACCTCCAAAAACCATATAAACACTACAAACAGGTATCTGCCTCTATCTCTGAAATAAAACAAAAAGGCAGAAGACACTGCAGAGCAGGACACTGCAGCATAGGAGCTAGCACAACAAAACTCACCCAAATCAGGAACCAAAACAAAAAAAGCAAAAAGGAAATTCAAAAAACTTCTGATAATAGGAGACTCCATGATTCGGGGAGTTGATACCCATCTCCAGCCAGGGGTAATGGTCAGATGTCTCCCAGGTACAACAGCATGGAGAGACACTGACCACATTGCTAAAATTGTTCACAAAGCAGGAGAAAACATTGATGTCCTAGTACACATAGGGACTAATGATCTCACCAGCCGGTCAGTTCTGGAGACCAAGGAACACCTGACCAGGCTGGGTGACAAACTATCATCTATTTCGTCCGGCATCTCCTTCTCTGAGATCCTGCCAGTCTGGGAGAGGGCAGATGGACGGAAGGTCAGAAAGGAGATAGGGGAGCTAAACATGTGGCTCAAGGGCTGGTGCCAGGAAAAGGACACAGATTTGTAGGGAACTGGCAACAGTTCTGGGAGCAAAAGTTCTTTAATTTGATGGACTGCATCTGACTAAGGAGGAGTCAGTGCATTGGGCAGAAGTTCGGCGTCTTTGCAGAATATTTAAACTAGCAAATGGGAGAGGGTGCAGCACCCCATACGTCGAATGGGAAGAACACCCCTCCCCCCTCAGCTAGTGGTCAAACAGGGATTTAGCATGTTTGCAGTTCATTTGCATCACCAGGTAAGAAAAAAGGTTTGTCTCCCCATATGATGCACAGGGGTAATGCCAAAACTCACCCAACAACTAACACACCAACTAACACACCAAAATCTGGCCAATGGAAAATCATGTACACAAATGCTCACAGCCTGGGAAATAAGATCCCAGACCTGCAGACAATAATGTCAGAGGCTAAACTGGACATAGTAGCAATTAGTGAGACATGGTTTACCAGTAACCACACTTGGGAGACTTCAGTACCTGGCTATGTATTGTTCAGAAGAGACCGAGGTGCAAAGGGGAGGAGTGGCCCTGTATGTTAATGAAAATATCAAAGCTACAGAAATTCAGAATACACATAAGGAGCCAGAAGAACTGTGGGTCACCCTGGAAACAGGAAATGGGACAGCCATAAGAACTGGGGTTGTCTACAGGCCCCCAGACCAGGGGGAAGGCATAGACACATTACTGTTAGAAGATATACAAAACATGACAGCTAAAGCGGAGGTTCTGATAATGGGAGACTTCAACATGCCGGATACAGATTGGTCAATACCAGCAGGAACATCTGCCAGAACTAGACACATAGTGGATTCCCTGCAGGGGGAGGGCCTCAAACAACTGATACAGCAACCCACAAGAGACACGGCTATCCTAAATCTAGTACTGACTAACAAGGAAGGGATCACAGATCTCCAGGTAGAAGGTCACCTGGGGGCCAGTGACCATCACATGGTATGGTTCAATTTGGCTACTACATCTAAATCATCCCATTCCATGGCAAAAATTTGAGACTTCAGAGGAGCTGACTTTGATAAAATGGCCCTCAGAGTTAAGCTAGCCCTGGCAAAAAGAAACACAGGTGAGGGGGTACAGGCAAAGTGGGCAAGCATTAAGGATGCAATACTTGAAGCAACATCCCATTGTGTTAGACAGAAAAGGAAGTGCAAAAGAAGAAACCACTTTGGTTCTCAAATACAGTAGCAGAAAGGTCAGAGCCAAAAGGCTGGCCTTCAGGAAATATAAGGAACACAGCGGGATGAAGATAGGGAGGCATACCAAACTGCCCTAAGGGAAGCAGGGAAGGCAGTAAGGCAGGCAAAGTCCCAAACTGAGGAAACACTAGCACGAACAGTAAAATAAGGTGACAAGACTTTCTATAGATACATTAGTGAAAGGAGAAAGTCCAGAGGGGGCTGCTAAGCTTAATGGAGAAAAAGGAGTATGTGAGGAGGAGGACCCTGTAAAGGCATCTATCCTAAATAGATACTTTTGCTCAGTATTTACTGAAGAGAAGGTAGGGCAGGGCCCACCGCCAGCATCATGGACACAGGGGAGGGAGGTGAGCACTCAGTCCCTTCACAAAAGAAAGGGTCCTACAAGAGCTTGCTAAGCTCAGGGTGGATAAGGCAATGGGACCTGATGGCATACATCCCAGGGTGCACTAAGGAGCTAAAGGTGGAACTAGTAGAGCCATTAGCAGAACTGTTTAGTGAGTCTCTGAGCACAGGAGAGGTCCCAGAAGACTGGAGAAGGCTCATGTGATCCGCTCCACAAGAGTGGTAGCAGGGAGGAGGCGGGAACTACAGACCGGGTCAGTCTTACCTCAGTAGTGGGCAAGATTATAGAGGCACTCCTTAAGGAAAGGATAGTGCAACACCTGGAATCCATAGGGGCACAGGATCCAAGACAGCATGGGTTTACAAAGGAAGGTCCTGTCAAACTAATCTCATAGATTTCTTTGACTGGGTAACCAGAGTGGTGGACCAGGGGAGCAGTTGATGTTGCCTACCTTGACTTCAGCAAAGCTTTTGACACTGTTCCACATAGAAGATTGATAAATAAGCTGGGTAGGCTCGGGTGGGTCAGAAGTTGGTCAACTGGGTGGCAAACTGGTTGACGGGCAGAAAACAGAGAGTGGTTGTAAATGGTATACAGTCAGAAGAGATGCAAGCCACAAGTGGGGTACCCTCAGGATCAGTCCTGGGGCCAGTCCTCTTCAACATCGTCATTAGTGACCTTGCAGATGGACTAGAGGGTAAGCTTGTCTGTTTGCAGATGACACCAAGATCTGCAACAGAGTAGATGATCCAGATGAGTGGGCAGAATGAGAAGAGATCTGGATAAACTAGCAAAATGGTCAGAAGAGTGGCAACTGGGATTTAATGCAAAGAAGTGCAAAATCATGCACATGGGAAGAGAAACCTGAAGCCACCTATAGGCTGGGAGGGAGTTGCTAGCAGTCACAAAGGAAGAAAGAGACTTGGCATCATCATCACTGATGACCTGAAATCATCAAGCAGACCTCTAAAGCAGTAGGTAAGGCTAGGGGGTGTTAGGGTGTATTAGTAGGGTATCAAAGTCGTAAGAGGGAGGTAATAATCCCTCTTTATAAGACACTGGTTAGGCCCCATCTGGAGTACTGCATGCAGTATTGGAGGCCACACCTTCACAAGGACATTAACCAAATTGAGGCAGTCCAGAGAGGGCAACCAAGATGGTGCAGGGACTGCATCAGAAGACATATGAGGACAGATTAACAGAGCTCAATATGTATACCCTTGAGCAAAGGAGGAGAGAGTGATATGATCGAGGCATTCAAACACCTTAAGGGCATTAACAAGGTGAAAGAGTCTAACATGTTTAAATATAAGAAAAATAGCAGGACAAGAGGACACAGCATGAGATTAGAGGGGGGCCGATTAAGGGGGAATGTGAGGAAATTCTTTTTCACAGAAAGAGTGGTGGATGCATGGAACAGCCTATCTTAGGAAGTGGTGGCTATGAATACAGTGCAGAGATTCAAACAGTCATGGGATAGGAATAAGGGAGCAATACAAATGACTATGAATAGATAGGCCACTGATAGAGCAAAGGCCGATGGCACATTTATAAGGTAGAAAAAGAAATGGGCAGACTGGATGGGCCTTGCGGTCCTTATCTGCCGTCAACTTCTGTGTTTCTATGTTTCTATGTTAAGGTTAGCAAAGCAAGTATACCCTTCCAGTACGGTAACCCAACTCATAATAATAATAATATTCTTTATTTACATAGCGCAATTCAAGTAATCAAAGTGCTGTACAGATAAAAACAATAAAACAAACAGATAAAACGATAGAATCACAGTGCAACCCAGCTTATACACTGATTAACAATAAATAATGACATCATATAAAATCACCAAAGCCAATAAGGAGCAAGTAGGTCTTTAAGGCCTTCTTAAAGCTCTCCACAGTCTGACACTCTCAAATCCGATGAGGTAGAGAGTTCCACAGGGTGGGGGCCGCATATGCAAAAGCTCGTGCTCCTAATGTTTTCAGTCGTACCCTGGGAACCTGTAGCAATCCCTCGATGGCTGAGCGGACAGGTCAGAGGGAGCAGTAGGGAACCAGGAGCTCTTGCAGGTAGCCCAGACCCTGTCCATATAGGGCCTTGTAGGCCAGTAAACTGACCTTGAAGGTGACATGCTCACAGGCCATGTTAAATGTGAAACAACAAATCAGA
This sequence comes from Neoceratodus forsteri, assembly GCA_016271365.2. Taxonomy (NCBI): domain Eukaryota; kingdom Metazoa; phylum Chordata; order Ceratodontiformes; family Ceratodontidae; genus Neoceratodus; species Neoceratodus forsteri. The sequence continues at coordinate 412,964,093 of CM057455.1, read as the reverse complement.
TTTATTAAGAGGGTCATGAACAAGGAAGGGGCATGAATTTAGATAAATGATTACTTTACTGATTAGATTCAGGTTATTTTGCATGCACTTTAGTCCCAAGTAATCAGTCTGACAACACTGGGTACTCAGAATGTTATGTTGGCTAGCCAGAATCAGTGCCCGGGGGTGGCTGGCATTGCAGCTTTTGCTGGGGCCCTTGATGGAAAGAAAAAGGCAGTTAGCATGCACAAACAGAGCTTTGATTGTTTGTAATCCTGCCCGGTTGGCCCAGTCTCTTGCAACCCAGTAATTCACTGAAAAAAAGTACCACAAAATAATTGAACGAATTGTTGCAGGGAGCTACCCTGAATTTACTCATGCGACTGGTTGGCTGTACTTGGCCTGGCGATATGAAGACCCTCTGTAGATCACCAAGGAGCATGGAGAAGCTGGGCCATCATGACACACTTCCGCTTCACAGCCTTTCCCTCCAGGTGGCCGCAACCTGCAATTCATCTTTGTGCAGGGGTTGGATCCCCAAGCTGGTCTCTCACTGAGAAACATTCTCTGGTACAAGCACAGTCGGCCTGTGCTGGGTTTGGCAATGGCCCAGGCTGGATGAACACTTTTGGCAAAGTCCAGTTTGTTTTGCTGGTGAAGCCTCCAGCTGGCATAACAGTCCGGTCAATGGCAAGACAGGCCTCAGCCCATGATAACCATTCAGTACATTTAACAAGAACAGCATTAACTTTTCTTCCTCACAGTTCAGTTCTAGTCCGGTTGCTATTACAGTCAATTCAATGAGCAACCCTCTTGATCATCAAATCAGTCTCTAACCATCTTTGGGCCAAACGTTTCACAAGAGCTTCCTCTCAGTCCAAATCTCAAACTGTACTTTCAAAAGTTTTGGAGCTTTCTGCCACAAGTAAAAGTTCCTTTCCAGATTATTCTGATTACTGCTATAAGGCAGTCCCAAGCAGGAGAACCACAGCAGGGAGGCAAATCAGGCCGTCCCCCACTGATTCCCCTAGGCTCCTTCCTGGGAGCAACTTCTTGATAGCTCGATCTGCTCACTCTCCAAACTCTAACTCAAATTGCCCATTGTCTCTTAACAGTTCTGAGACTTCTCCAGTTTTTCTGTGTTCTGGTTGGCTAGGGAAGCTGTCAGTCACAGTTTGGATGCTCCCACCAGTACAGTTTAGGTGCCAACCTAAAAACTATAAAAACTACAGTTTTCATTCCCACGAGGCCCTTGAGCTAAGGACCCTTCAAGGCTCCCTGTGTGCTACTGGTCCAAATTCTGGAAGTTCCAGACCAAACATGGTGGCTTCCATTCAGATAAGCAAAGCTGCAAGAAGGCAGGTTAAACAAACACCCTAATTCAAATACAACACCAAGTTAGGAGTAAATAATTACAGTACAGTTTCAAACTCCCTCTGCTTTACTATTGACAGCAGAGTGGAGGAAATTAATGCAATGTCTGGCCGGTCACGAGCCTTGAAGCACTCGGACCCAGCCCAAACCATTTACTATACACATACTAGCTAAAGTCTTAAAAGGGTCCTGCACGGAGGCACAGCATGGCACACTCACGTAAATCAACAGGACCAAACAAACAACCTTGGCTTCACTATATATAAAGGACATCTGCCTGGCAGTGGACACGGATGGTGCCCAGGAAGACATTAAGGTAAACCCCAAACTGGTGGTGGGGGGTTACACTTGTAAATCCCTCCAACAGTAGAGTGGCAAATAATGGGAGTGTGCATTGCTAATGTAGTGATGCCCACACAACTCACCATAACGGCAAGCCATACCTCTGGGAAACATGCAGTGTGAAAAATACATTTAGCAAGCTGAAATCACTCACAAAATACTAATAAAATAATTTGAGGGGCAACATACACTATAAAATACAGGATGGGTAACTCAATGCAGAACCATAGGTTCTACATGGTAACCCATCCAGTATTCCATATATACTGGATGTGGATAAGCAGAATTGAGAAGCAGGCATGGATTAACAGTCTGGCTATATCAGACCCCACAGGGCAGGCTGCTGGCAGTAGTTCTAAGCAGTCCTGTCTATACTGCATCTAGTCTTTCCTCTTCCCTGTCTACAAAACAGCTGCAATGTTTCAACAAGTGAATATTGAGTCTAGAGAGAAACTCTTATCAATCCATTCTCACAAACCTTGCTACTTGGCTCCTAAGAATATGAACATATGGCTCAAAATAGAGTTGAAGATAGCCACTGAATAGAAGGAAGTAGACTAAAGAGAGGTGTCAGTTAATGTCCATGTATTTATTTATTTATTTTCAACAAATACCTCGTTTCCAGCATTGGCACGCTCAGATCTAGAAAAGTTACCTACTTTTGGGTGTATAAGGGGATATGTTGGCCATGACCAAACTGAAACAAAGGCACTTTCAATTAGATATCCCCAGGGAGACTAAACTGATGACTGTGCTAATGGCATCCATGTCATCTTTCAGTAAGCTAACAGTGAAACAGTGAATGCAGGTAGGAAGCTACATGTAAAGTTTCTAAGCCTTTCTGTTCTTTGAATGACTGGATTTTACTGTAATTGTTTTCATTGCTGATGTTGCTTTTTTAACATATAGCTCACCTTTTTGCAACTGCTGTACTTTACATTTAAGTGATCTACAGGGTTGACAGCTTTAATTTTTCCCCTTCCTTACACAGCAGATCTGGTTCTCTGTCAGACTTTCCAACAGCTTTTGATTGTACACCCTCTGGAAGAGTTGTCACTGGCCCTCAGAATCCCAGTACTTTTACCCTTATAGCTGTCTTAGGTTTACCTATTGGGTAGGGTTAGACAGCTGGATATAGAGTCAGTGCAAGCTTTCTTACACTGGGGATGGTGGGTGGGGGAAGGGGGAACTGCATGTCATCATATGCCTCAACACCACCAATGTTTTCTCTTGTTTTTCTTCCTCACAATGTTCCACAGTCACTCCACTGGGGCATGGCTAAAGATGTGAGACCTTTCTGGCCAGTCAAAAACATGAGTGAAAGAAATAGCTAACAACAGTTTCTTCCAATAGAATACAATATTCAAGTTACAATTTAAACATGGAAACAGAAACATAAAATTTGATGGCAGATAAGGACTGCTTGTCAGTCTTCCCATTTTGTTCCCTGCTATACTGACTCCCCTGACTCCAAATAACCTATTTGATCTCCGGCCCCCCCTTGCTTCCCACTAAGATCCCCTTACGCTTATCCCATGCATGCTTGAAGCCCACTACTGTTTTCACCCTCACCACCTCCACTGGAAGACTGTTCCAGGTATCCACCACTCTGTTACTGAAGAAGTACTTCCTCGCATCTGTCTTGAATTTACCCCCTTCTTGCTTCATTGCATGTCCCCTTCTTCTTATACATCTTTTCTTCTGAAAAGTACTCCTCTCCTGTACCTTATTTACCCTGTGAGCTATTTAGAGATCTCTATCATATCCCCCTCACTCTTCTCTCTTCCTGGGGTGTACATATTGAGGTCCTTCAGTCTCTCCTTGTACAGCTTCTAATGCAGACCCTGCACCATTTTAGTTACCCTCCTCTGGACTGTCTCAATTCTGTCTATGTCCTTCCCGAGATGTGGTCTCCAGAGCTGGACAGAGTACTCAAGTTGGGGGTCTCAAAAGTGATCTACACACCTTTGTCCTTCTACTGGTGGTGCCCCTTCCCTAGGCACCCCAAAATCCCACTGACCCTATCCACTGGCTTGTTGCACTGCCTTGCTACCTCAAGATCATCGGATATGATTTTTCCCAGGTCCCTTTCCTGTCTGGTGACCCTCAATATCTCTTCTCCCATATTGTACTCTGCCTCTGGGTTTTTGTACCCTAGGTGTATGATTTTTCACTTTTTTGCAATAAAACCTATCTGCCAGGCCCCTGACCACACATCTAGTTTCCTCAGGTCTCTTTGTATTCTTTCTACCCCTTCTGGAGTGTCTACACTATTGCAGATTTTGGTGTCCTCTGCAAAAAGGCAAATCTTCCCTTCCGGTTCCTTTGTAATGTCACTTATAAAGATGTTAAAGAGGACTGGTACCAGTACTGAGCCCTGTGGCACCCCACTGGTCACCCTCCCTTCCTTGGTGAACATTGAATTAGCCATGTTAAAAAAGACACAAGGCAAAACTGGTGACAGCTTAGTCCCTCAAAAATGGATTAGTATTTTTTTTGGGGGGGGGGGATTTCTGATAGTCTCTGGCAATTGCACCACCCTTTGGTCCTAGCAAACTTTCTTTAATCTACAAAAATATATTGCTATGAATTTACATTTCTGGATTGCAAAGTAAGGAGCATATTGTGCGTTTCAAAAATATGGTCATTATAATTGCAAACACTGAACTTTTAACTTACTGCACATAGATTGTTTTTGGCAGTACCCTTGATTTTCAAACATATGTGGTCCTGTATAGATAGTCTCTGTGGTACTACCTCCCATATAGTTTTTTCAGTTAGCTCAAATCAATACTGTGACTATTATGATGTACCTCCTTCAGTGACGGAGTAGAAAATTAGAAAACTTTAATGCTCAGAGTGCCTCTCTGGCCAGATATTGTTTTCAGTTGAATACATATCCTACTCTACCACCATGCAAATATTTATGAAGGTCAGACTTTGTTTATTTTATGTTTTGCTGTCACTGTTTTGTTTATTTCTGCTATTACAATATTGCATTTTTCTGACCTTTCTTCCAAAGTCATATCTGGAAAGGAACTTCAACTCCGTGTGCATTTCCTGGACAAAAATTCTAAAAGTAGAACACCTATGTGACTGGCTTTTAATATAGTGTATGGTGTATGAATGATTACATTTTGCAGAAACACTAAGAGTAAAGTTATCAACATTTATTTTGGCAGCACTCCTGATTTTCCAACAAGCTGCTCTTTTATTGATAGTCATGTGGCACTGTCTCCATCATCAAGCTGGAGTCATTAAGTGTCTCTCGTTCCTAACTCCTCATGTCTGTGGACCACCTCTTAGTGAAAGTTAACCTTCAAATTAAATTTGAAAAACAAATTAAGCTCCTGCTTACGTGTGAACCTTAGTAATGTGTCAGAAATACTAAACAGTAATGTTCCTGCTCATATTTAGACCCTGTGTTTCTTACTAGACTGTGTATATATCCACCGAAGAAGAGAGCTGCACTTACGTAGAGTACTGTAAATGGTAGTACACCTAGAAAGCAAGAAACCCAAGACACCTGGGTTTCAATTCAAGACAGAGATATTGAGGTAAAATGTAGGAAAAACAACTTACAGTACCTGCCTCACAAGCAATGTACTATGAAGACCTGTATAGCAAAAGAAGGAAGCCACTCTGGTTCAACAGGGAAGTGAGGGGTGCAATTGGAGAAAGAAAAAGGACATGCAGAACATATAAGACAACATAGGGGAAGGGAAAAAGGGAGACTTACAGGCAGAAGCTGAGGGTGGCAGGGCAGAGGATTAGGAAGGCAAAAGCGGAAATGGAGGAAAGAATTGTTAGGCAGGCCAAGAGGGGGATAAAATTTTTTTGGTATATAGAGGAGAAAAGGAAGGCAAGACAGGGGTTAATAAGGGGTGACAGGGTGGGTGTCGAGAGACTTTAAGAGGGTAGATGTGGTGCCACTACATAAGGGTGGGAGCAGGGAGGAGGCAGGCAATTATCACCCAGTAAGCCTTACCTTGGTGGTGGGCAAAGTGACAGAAGCAATATTAAAAGAAAGGGTGGTCAGCTACTTGGTGGAAAGTGGTCTACAGGATGTCCATCAGCATGGCTTCACAAAAGGGCGATCATGCCAGACAAACCTGACTGCATTTTTCGATTGGGTGACGAGGGTGGTAGATCGGGGGGGAGTAGACGTGGCCTATCTGGACTTCGGGAAAGCCTTCGACACAGTCCTCCACAGAAGGCTGGTAAGTAAGCTGGAGAGTTTGGAAGTGGGACAGAAGATAATGAGGTGGGTAGAGAACTGGTTAATGGGAAGAAGTCAAAGTGTGGTGGTAAACAGGGTACATTCCAAGGAGGAAGGGGTGATGAGTGGGATCCACCATGGGTCAGTGCTGGGGCCCATTCTGTTCAACATCTATATCAGTGACATAGTGGAGCAGCTACAGGGGAAGGTCTACATATTTTCAGATGATACAAAGATCTGTAATAGGGTGGAAGGGGTGAAGGCTATGAGGAAAGATCTAAGATTTCTGGAGGGGTGGTCAGAAACCTGGCAGCTAAAATTCAGTGCTAAAAAGTGTACAGTAATGGACATGGGGAGGAACAACCCACAAGCAAAGTACAGACTGGGGGGGGGATATAATTAAGACAACTGAGCAGGACAGGAATCTGTGGATTATAATTTCAGATAACCTTAAAGTGGGGACCCAATGTAGCAAGGTAGTGGGGAAATTGAATAGAATGCTGGCATGCATTGGAAAGGGGTCTGACAAGCAGAAGGAGGGAGGTGTTGATACCACTGTACAAATCCATGGTGAAGCCTCACCTGGAGTACAGGGGTCCAATTCTGGAGGCCTCACCTATGCAAAGACATAGATGAGGTTGAAAGGGTTCAAAAAAGGGTCATTAAGATGGTGCATTGGTTGAATGAAAAATGCTATGAGGAACACTGTGGGATATGGCTCTGTACCTGCTGAAGACCAGAAGGGAGAGGGGGGAACATGATAGAAATGTTTAAGTATGTGAAGAGGGATTAATAAGGTAGGGGGGAGTTCATTCATGAGAAAAGAAGGTGATAGAACCAGGGGCCATGGACTAAAGTTGGAGGGGGGAAGGTTTAAGGGTAATGTGAGAGGGCGTTACTTCACTGAGGAGGTGGTGGAGCCCTGGAACAGTTTGCTGGAAGAGGTAGTGGGGGTCAGAACTGTGGAGGGGCTCAAGAGGGAATGGAACAGACACAAGGGGTTGAAAGGGCAGTGAAGGGGGGAATCTCTGGATGAAGGGAGCAATTAGGTAGGGGGAGTAAGGGGCAGACTCAATGGGCCAAAGGAGTCCTTTTCTGCTGTCACATTTTTGCAATTCTATGATTCTATGATTATTAGCGTAACTAGTCTTCCAATTCAAACTAATAAAGAGGATCATCCTTTACAGTAAGATTCGGAAAGAAGCCAAACTTTGTGGCACATGCCAGCGGTGCTGGCAAAAGGGTAACCACTCACTATAATGTCAGCAAACAGTTCCAAACACACAGCCCACTAACATGGAAGAGATTAGTTAAAGTGCAGAATAGCACACAGCAGACAGCCACATTAGTTCAAAGGTAAGTAGTGCAAGAATGTATTACACAAGTTTCACAGTGCTGTATAATGCAGTCACAACAGATGTTATATGCCAGTGGATGCCCTGGTGGTTTGCTTGGCTTGAGCTTCATCAGGAGGCAGGCTTAAGTATGAGAAATGCCCTTTAAATACTCTATTACTGTGCTGACATCACAGACTAATTAAATGTGATGTATTCATGCTGTTAGCAAATGCACTACTAGTAAAGAGGTGATATGGGGTACTTAGCAAATCTAACTTATTTCACAAACATACACAAAGTGCATTTGTACATAAGTGCAAAGTACTTTACAGATCATCCATCCAGGAGGAGAAAATGGACAGGGAACTGGGTTTTGTGATATGGGCAGCCAAAGGAAAGGCAACATGGTAATTGTGGGGTACATTAACCCGCCTATGGTGGATTGGAAAATCCTTGCCATAACACTGCCAGAAGTCAGGTAATCCGGGATACAGTGCCGAGTTTATTCCTGATCCAGGAGATCATGGTACCCACCAGGGAGGGAGCAATCCTCAATCTGGTATTGACAAATGGGGACCACATGCAGGACGTCCAATTTTAGAAGCCCTTGGATGGGAATGACCATGGTACAGTGTGATTCAGGTTGGACATGGGCAATGAGAAGGTACCCACAAAGACCAATGTCCTAGACTTCAGAAAGGCAAACTTCATAAGGATGGGGGAGCTGCCAAGGGGGCACCTGGAGGACATCAGTGCAGAGACTGGCATGGACCAAAAGTGATCCTTCATTAAGGAGGGCATAGCGGCAGCCACAAAGAAGGTGTGGTCACACCTGGAGTACAGTGTGCAGTACCAAAATCCATACCTAATGAAGGACATAAATCTGCTGAAGGCACTTCAGAGGAGGGCAACAAAGATGTTTGAGGGTCAACAGAGCAGGATATATGAGGAAAGGCTAGAGGCCATAAACATGTTCGCCTGGGGAAGAGGAAGGAGTGGGGAACATGAAGAACTGAGACCTTCAAGTATTTGAAAGGCATAAACAGGGTGGATAAGGAGAGCCTCTTCAGGCTCAGTGGGAGCAAAAGCAGAATGGGGCATTGTCTTAAGTTGGAGGAAGGGAGGTTTAGCAGGGAGATCAGTAGGCACTTCTTCATGGAGAGGGTGGTGACGGGTTGGAATGGGCTCCCTGAGGAAGTGGTATCACTTAAAACAGCACATGGCTTTAAGGCTTTAAAGAGGTTGGGACAGGATAAAGGGGAAAGTCAGGGTCAAAATGGGTGTAGCCAGAAAGAAGGGGGCATTGTCTAAAGGGGTAGGGGGTTAGAATCCTTAGCTAGCACAGAAGAGTCTGCAGTATGAGCAGACTCAATAGATCAAAAGGTCTTAGTCTGCTGGCACCTTGTTATGTTCATATAAAACTGACATCTTCCTTTTTCGGAAGTATGATTAGATTCACCCATGTGTGACATTACCACCAGACAGAGAATTATCTGTGGTGTGTGGCATGTATATAAGATGCCAGCTTCTTTTGGATATTTACCATGAACTCTTCAAGTGATAATGGACACTTCAGGTTGCAGCTTAAGAAGGAAGGCATATAGGTGTTGTACCAGAGGCAAAGGTAGTGGAGTGACCAATTGATGAAAGTATAACTTAGGTCATTTAATCACAAAACTACTATACATGGTGCATGCTACTGTAGAAGTGTACTGATTTTACATTTTTTGGCTCATGCAGAGCCAAAATGGTTTATTTTTTTATTATTTAAGAGATTCTCAACTGCAGCCACTGCCCTGCTGATATCCAGCCACTGTTCCTCCACCACCGACCCCGAAGCTGTCGTGCCCAGCTGGCATAGGCAGCTACACCGGCGAGAGAGGCTCTCCCTATGCCTCCGCCCCCAGCAAGGATCCAGTAGAGGAGGAGGAAGTGCCTAATCCAATTAACAGAAGCACTCTTGATAGGGGGGTCAATCCCTGTCCTTTCACAGAAGAAAGGGTTCTGCAAGAACTCCTAAAACTGAAGGTGGACAAAGCAATGGGTCCTGATGGAATTCACCCCAGAATTCTAAAAGAATTAAGGGAGGAACTAGTGAAACCACTGGCTACTCTTTTTAATAAATCATGGGAGGATGGTGTGGTACCTGAGGACTGGAGGAAGGCGGATGTGATTCCCATTCACAAAAGTGGGACCAAGACAGGCAGGAAACTATAGACCTGTCAGTCTGATCTCTGTGGTAGGAAAAGTGATGGAGTCACTTCTGAAGGAAAGAATAGTTGAGTACCTAGAGGCCAGTGGAGTGCAGGACCCAAGGCAGCATGGGTTCACAGCAGGAAGGTCATGTCAGATGAATCTAATAGATTTCTTTGACTGGGTGACCAAAGTAGTAGACCAGGGAGGGGCTGTGGACATGGCCTACCTAGACTTTAGCAAGGCATTTGACACAGTCCCACACAAAAGATTAATAGTCAAATTAACCAGCCTGGAGTGGGTCCCAGGGTGGTAGCCTGGGTAAAACATTGGCTGCACAACAGGACACAGAAGGTAATTGTAAATGGAGTCCACTCTGAAGAAAGAGGGTTTACTAGAGGGGTACCGCAGGGTTCAGTATCGTGTCCAGTCCTTTTTAATGTCTTCATCAGTGACATTGCAGAGGGACTGGAAGGAAAAGTATGCCTTTTTGCAGATGACACAAAGATCTGCAACAGGGTTGATACACAAGGAGGCGTGGGAAGGATGAAAAGGGACTTGGCAAGGTTGGAGGAATGGTCAGAAGTATGGCAGCTAGGATTCAATGCAAAGAAGTGCAAAATAATGCACCTGGGAAACAAGAACCCAGGGGAAGAATACACAATGGGTGGGGAGGTAGTAACAACAACAAAAAAGGAAAGGGACCTGGGGGTAATCATATCAGATGACCTTAATGTTAGCAAGCAATGTGATAAGGCAGTATGGAGGGCTGGGGGTATACTGGGATGTATAGGGAGAGGCATCATCAGCAGAAAACAGGAAGTTGTTATCCCTCTGTACAGACAGTTGGTGAGACCCCATCTGGAGTACTGTGTCCAGTTCTGGAGACCCCATCTCCCAAGGACATAGACAGGATAGAGGTAGTCCAGAGGAGGGCAACTAAAATGGTGCAGGGTCTGCAAGAGAAGCTGTATGAGGAGAGACTAAAGGTGCTTAATATGTATACCCTTGAGGAAAGAAGGGAGAGGGGGACATGATAGAAACTTTTAAGTACCTCAGTGGAATCAACAAAGTCCAAGAGGGTAGCATCTTTCAGAAAAAGAGACTTGCAAGAACAAGGGGACACAATTTAAAGATAGAAGGAGGGTGGTTCAGGGGCAATGGAGGAAGTATTATTTCACAGAGAGGGTAGTGGATGCATGGAACTGCCTTCCTGAGGAGGTTGTAGGGTCTAAAACTGTGGGAGAATTCAAGAATGCATGGGACAGACATAAGGCAATTCTTGTGGGGGGTAGAAAGAAATAGGCTGTTGGTTAACTAGGATCTGCGGCCTATCCTGTAGGTAGGGAAATGGGCAGACTAGATGGGCCAAGCAGTCCTTATCTGCCGTCAAAGTCTATGTTTCTATGTTTCAATACCAGCACACACCTTCCAGGCATCATCGGCCAGTGAAGCTTGTGGCCATCAAGCTGCCACGGACTAGTACTGCCATTTTCCCTGTTCTTTTTCCCTAATGGGAGCACGGACGTGCAGTGACATCCATGCACTAACATGCAGATGTCTACCGTGCTCCCTTCTCAATTCAGCACCCACGCATCTGCAGTACCTCCAGGCTTCCCCAGGGACCACCAGAGCACGGTGAGCATCCACCCCTTCCCCCTAGGAGAGCTGTCGTTGGATGCTCAATCCTAGTCCTCCCCTGCTGACCCCGATGACCCGGGCTCATTCCTGAACCCGGGTTGCCAGCATGGAGCGAGGTGTGGCGTCCAGTGCCTCAACCCTCAGCGCCACCAGGCCAGTCAAGCTATAATTGTTTAAAACAATATATTCCTTAGATCATTTTTTTTTTTTGAATGTTCACTCTGCCAAAAAATCTGGCAGTGTGATAAAACATATATGGTAAAACACTCTTGAAATTTTATCTAAATTTCAAGTAGCTCTTTGCCTCCTGAAATTTAATTCAGGTTGGTCCTGTATACGGAGCATCATGTGCACAATTAAACACCTTGGAGTCCTTGTAGAGCTTGTTAAAATTATCTAAGATTGGAGTACAAGGAAATAGAAGAAACAGCCTGAAGACTTCCAAAATAAGATTTATGTTTTGAGTAACAGAGTCTTGTACAGTTCTATAGTAGTATACAGTGTATGGTGTTTGCCTTTTAACTTGATAAGAGGCAATAGATTTGAAAAGCTTTTATTTAAATGCTTTGTTGATATTTATATACAGTAATGCCACTTTGGGGGCATTTTATTAACTTCTTTACAGGCCTCTTAGTACTTAAATGTTTGGTTCTGGAAACTAATATAGTAACAATTTAAACTTATTATTTTGGCTGTCGAACAATATGATAGAATCAATTAGAAAGCGTCCCTTTGTTTGAGCAGCATGTTAATTGATGTGATTTTATGGATTTATTAATAAATAACAGTTAAATAGGTCACATAATAAATTAAAGAGCAAGTGGAACCAAAACAGGCAGACAGAAAAATAATACAAATTTTAAGTAGTCAGTTGTATCTCTTTATTTCTTAAGTATTTTTCTTTTTCCTTTTACTCATTAAAAAGTCTTCTATGTGAAACAAATCAGCCTGGTAGCTGACATATTTATCTCTACCCTCCCCCCACCCCACCTACATCATCAGTATTGTGATTTTGTGTATACTGTATCTCTCCTACCTCTGTTTTTGTTTTGATTTTTGTTTACATTGTTGAATCCTACACTTAATATGTACTATTTTAATTGCTGTATTTCACATTATATGTACATCTTATGAGTTTTACGTGTTTTATCATTTTCTTTTTATGTATTTTTGTATTCCTGTCTCTACCAAATGTGCTTGTATTATTGTTGCTCCTCTCCCCTCTCCCCCAGGACTCACCGGGAGATAAGCAACTTTTTTGCTCAGTGTGCCTTTCCTGCTGAAACTTTTCAATAAACAAATCTCATGGACTGTGACATCACAGGTGACTGTCCTGGCAGCAACTAAGTGGCTGTCTCTAAGCAGAAGTGATGCCACAGTCAGTGAGGTCACAATGCTGATGATGTAGTAGGTGAATAGAGATAGATACGTCAGCTTCCATAGAAGTTGATGGCAGATAAGGACCGCAAGGCCCATCCAGTCTGCCCATTTCTTTTTCTACCTTATAAATGTGCCATTGGCCTTTGCTCTGTCAGTGGTCTATCTATTCATACTCATCTGTATTGCTCCCTTATGCCTATCCCATGCCTGTTTGAAGCCCTGCACTGTATTCATAGCCACCACTTCCTAAGGTAGGCTGTTCCATGCATCCACCACTCTTTCTGTGAAAAAGTATTTCCTCACATTCCCCCTTAATCGGCCTCCCTCTAATCTCTTGCTGTGTCCTCTTGTCCCGCTATTTTTCTTATATTTAAACATGTTAGACTCTTTCACCTTGTTAATGCCCTAAGGTGTTTGAATGTCTCTATCATATCACCTCTCTCCCTCCTTTGCTCAAGGGTATACATATTGAGCTCTGTTAATCTGTCCTCATATGTCTTCTGATGCAGTCCCTGCACCATTTTGGTTGCCCTTCTCTGGACTGCCTCAATTTGGTTAATGTCCTTGTGAAGGTGTGGCCTCCAGTACTGCACACAGTACTCCAGATGGGGTCTAACCAGTGTCTTGTAAAGAGGGATTATTACCTCCCTCTTACGACTTGTGATACCCCTACTTATACAGCCTAACATCCCCCTAGCCTTACCTACTGCTTTAGAGGTCTGCTTGGATGATTTCAGGTCATCAGTGATGATGATGCCCAAGTCTCTTTCTTCCTTTGTGACTGCCAGCAACTCCCCTCTCAGCCTATAGGTGGCTTCAGGGTTTCTCTTCCCTATGTGCATGATCTTGCACTTCTTTGCATTAAATCCAGTTGCCACTCTTCTGACCATTTTGCTAGTTTATCCAGATCTCTTCTCATTCTGCCCACCCCATCTGGATCATCTACTCTGTTGCAGATCTTGGTGTCATCTGCAAACAGACAAGCCTTACCCTCTAGTCCATCTGCAAGGTCACTAATGAAGATATTGAAGAGGATTGGCCCCAGGACTGATCCCTGAGGTACCCCACTTGTGACTTGCATCTCTTCTGACTGTATACCATTTACCACCACTCTCTGTTTTCTGCCTGTCAACCAGTTTGCCACCCAGTTGACTAACTTCTGACTCACCCCGAGCCTACCCAGCTTATTTATCAATCTTCTATGTGGAACAGTGTCAAAAGCTTTGCTGAAGTCAAGGTAGGCGACATCAACTGCTCCCCCTTGGTCCACCACTCTGGTTACCCAGTCAAAGAAATCTCTGAGATTAGTTTGACAGGACCTTCCTTTTGTAAACCCATGCTGTCTTGGATCCTGTGCCCCTATGGATCCAGGTGTTGCACTATCCTTTCCTTAAGGAGTGCCTCCATAATCTTGCCCACTACTGAGGTAAGAATGACTGATCTATAGTTCCCTGCCTCCTCCCTACCACCACTCTTGTGAAGGGGGATCACATGAGCCCTTCTCCAGTCTTCTGAGACCTCTCCTGTGCTCAGAGACTCACTAAACAGTTCTGCTAATGGCTCTGCTAGTTCCACCCTTAGCTCCTTAAGTACCCTGGGATGTATGCCATCAGGTCCCATTGCCTTATCCACCCTGAGCTTAGCGAGCTCTTGTAGGACCCTTTCTTTTGTGAAGGGAGTAGTGCTCACCTCCCTCCCCCCTGTGTCCATGGTGTTGAGCTGTGGGCCTGCCCTACCTTCTCTTCAGTAAATACTGAGCAAAAGTATCTATTTAGGATAGATGCTTTTACAGGGTCCTCCTCCTCACATGTTCCCTTTTCTCCATTGAGCTTAGCAATACCCCCTCTAGACTTTCTCCTTTCACTAATGTATCTATAGAAAGTCTTGTCACCTTCTTTTACTGTTCGTGCTAGTGTTTCCTCAGTTTGGGACTTTGCCTGCCTTACTGCCTTCCTGCCTTCCCTGCTTCCCTTAGGGCAGTTTGGTATGCCTCCCTATCTTCATCCCGCTGTGTTCCCTTATATTTTCTGAAGGCCAGCCTTTTGGCTCCAACCTTTTCTGCTACTGTATTTGAGAACCAAAGTGGTTTCCTTCTTCTTTTGCATATCCTTTTCTGTCTAACACAATGGGATGTTGCTTCAAGTATTGCACCCTTAATGCTTGCCCACTTTGCCTGTATCCCCTCACCTGTGTTTCTTTTTGCCAGGGCTAGCTTAACTCTGTTGGCCATCTTATCAAAGTCAGCTCCTCTGAAGTCCCATATCTTTGCCTTGGAATGGGATGATTTAGATGTAGTAGCCAAACTGATCCATACCATGTGATGGTCACTGGCCCCCAGGTGACCTTCTACCTGGAGATCTGTGATCCCTTCCCTGTTAGTCAGTACTAGATCTAGGATAGCCCTGTCTCTTGTGGGTTGTTGTACCAGTTGTTTGAGGCCCTCCCCCTGCAGGGAATCCACCATGTGTCTAGTTCTGGCAGATGTTCCTGCTGGTATTGACCAATCTGTATCCGGCATGTTGAAGTCTCCCAGGCAGAGTGATGTCCCACACATCATAGCTACGAACATCAGGTAAACAATCTTCTAATTAAACAAAGGGAAAAGAAAAAGTGCTTCATATGTAAAAGGTAATTCACTGCTTTTAAAAACTAATACTAGTTTAAGACAGTACACTGGCTCTTTAATAATTATGCAAGTTGATCGGCTTTAGTAATAAAAAGGGATATATTTAATATCTTAATGTTTTATTGAAGCACACCAGCACAAGCTTTATACTATTCTTTAATCTTGGAACCATATTCTGGAAAGAAACCTGAGAAACTGAAGACTGCAGGAATTTGACCTTTTTTTTTGTGCCAGCTTTTAGTGAAAGACTTTAGCCTACAAGTCTATTTTAATGAACAAAATTTTCAGGCCTCTCTGAGGTTGCTGCTATTTGTATTGGTGAAACCTAAGCCCAGATTACACCACCAATATTATGGATCCATGATGCCAGTGCGACAAAAAAGTTGTTGACCAGCTGGCCCAGTGGCATGCAGGGCTGAGGCATCCATGCCTTACTTCCTGTCACACCCGCAACCTGTGTTTACGGTGCGAGTGGGCTGCTGGGGTCGGCCAGGAGTGAGAGGAATGAGCATCTGTAGAACAGCTCTCCTCTCTCGGGGGGGGGGGGGACACAGGGTCGGCACTTCCCTGACACCTAGAGGAGGCTGGGTTCCAGCGTGCCATAGAGCCTGTTTGCAAGCAGGGGGTGGAGCAGTCAGCCAATGTGCTGTGGGCGGAAGTGCACACAGCATGGCCCTTGCCGGCATTACATGCTCCACCTGGGGGAATAACAGGAAAAACAGGAAAAAAGGTCTCAGATCATGCCAGATGAACAGCCACCATCTGCAGGACCTGACTTAAATGACGCTATCCCGAGGTCTGGATACTATTCGAGGTGAGTTGAGTTGGGGGCTCCTCACTGCTCTACCACGGATGGGAAACCATGGGGGAAATTGGGGACAGCAGCCTGATCTTGGGTGCTGAGCTGTGTGGGTGGCTGAGAAGGAATGCCAACTGGGGGGGGGACCAGGGGAGAAAAAAAGACACAAATTTTTTTTTTTCAAAAACCAAAGTTGTCAACCAACATTATAGTGATGGGTTTATGTTGACCACAATTGTGGTCGGCATAAACCCATCCAAAGAAAGTTACTTTTCTTTAGGGGGGCTTCGCCCCTGAAATCTCCATGCAGGGAACCCCCCATCCCCCATAATATACATATAATCAACACCAAGCTGGAGATGATTCGGGGAGGAGGTGCAACACCCCCCTGACAGTAGTGCCGGGTCCCGGCGACATTACAGTGGCAGCAGCGAATTGTCATATAACGTTTGATTTAAAATTGTCGCTGTTCAGGCAGCATACCAAATATTATTTCAGACAGACTTTTTTTTTTAACTACTGCAGTCCAGCCAGAATAATACTTTTATAATATACTGAAGTACTGATTTATTTTAGTGTACCTCTCTGGGTTCAGTTTGGGCACCTTTGTTTTCTCTCAGTGCATTTGGCCAGTGCCTGAGGAAAACACTCAGACGTGGGATTTTGGATTTCCAGTGAGCCAGAATGTGCTCGTGGGTGGTCGAGGGAGCCACCAAGAATTCCTCATGAAATATGGGAAAGTTCCTAGTACTGGTTGAGGGTGCCAAGTCAATGGAAAGAAGGAAAGTGTCCCAGTTCGGGCTGTGTGTGCCAAGTTTCAGTCAGAACCTGAGGGTTTGCTGTGTGCGTGTGTGCTCTGTTCCTCAGCAATCTGCATTACCAGTGGGAGCAGCCCTGTAGGGGTCCATCTTCACTTTGTATTATTCTCTGTGTTATGTGAATAAAAGCCACACTCTAGAATCCCTACCTGGTTTGGACAGTATTGTTATTGCTTCCAGTGTCTGGATTTACTTGGGTGGTCCTGACCAGAAGTACAACCCTAGCATAATGCTGAGCAAATGTTTTCTCCCAGGGACTCAGGTTGATGGCCATGCTAAATGGTCCCCCCAGGTGTGAGCCAGGTAGTTGACACACTTGGTTTGCCTATCTGAGGATGGCAGGCTATGAAGTAGAAGTATGGATCAATAGAACTATTTGTAGTGACTACCCCCATCCCTCTCGGTGGTGCCATGTGTGAGAGGAGCAGCCCTGCTAGTTGGACAAGGGTTCCAGTGAGGGGAGGTTACATTAAGGTTTCTATAATTTCATGGCTAAAGTCTGTCCTAAATGGCAGGTACCCAGTTGTACCTATTTCTCATTTCAGGCAATCCCCGAACTATGTGATGCACTTACTAGTACCATCAAGCATGCCTTGCATCACAGTGCATGTGAGTGTGTGCATTTGACCACAGATATGTGGAGCTGTGAGACAACAGTTGCCAACTCATACATGTGTGTAACAGAACACTGGGCTGAACTTGAGGGTGTTAGGAACCCTGTTGTCAAAAACTGCTCTAATCAGGATTGCTCCATTATTGCAAGTGGCTGCAAGAAAAGTGAGCGATCTGACAGCATGCAACACTTGTGATGATGAGCATGCTGGACAGCCATACTGGGGCCAACATTCTGGGCAGTATCTTAGAGGAGGTGGATAATTGGCTGCACCCAATTGGTCTAAATGCTGGAATCATTGCCATTGACAATGGGGTAAATGTGATCAAAGCACTTAGCAATGGTGGCTACAAAAGGGTGCAATGCATGGCCCATTGCTTAAATCTGGTTGTGCATGAGTTCTTGTCACACTTTTTTTTTTTAGTCTTTGGTAACCGGGTTAGGCCCATTAGGCACAAGTGCTTGTTTTCAGGAGTGACCTGGGAGTACTGGTTGGATAAGTGACTTGCTCAGAGTCACACAGTATGCAAGTGGAGGTTGTGAGACTCAAACCAAGGTCTGGTTAGCAGGATGTACCAAGCACATTACTCTAACCTCTAGGCTATACTGCCGGCCCTAAGACTTAGAGAAAAATAACTTGTTGACTACATTTTGGCACATGTGTGCCTGCTTTCATAGTCTGACAAGGCAAGAGATCAGCTTCAGGCACTATTGGGAAAGAATGGCGTGCATCAGCACAATCTGAAACAAACAGTGGTCACTCACTGGAATTCAACACTGGCAACGTTGGAATGTATTTTATGAGCAGTGTTCTGCATTGTCTGACTATGTAATGCTGCATATGTGCAGAGACTGTTCTGAGGCTTCTATTTCACTGTTTCCTTACAACTAGCAACTTATGCAGTCTTTAATTGTGATCCTAAAGCCATCTGACCACGCCACACAGGCTGTGAGTAGTGACACTAGCTCTGTTAGTCAGAGGATTCCACTATTAAGGGTGCTGAGGCAGTCCATTTTGAATGCTGAAGCAGAAGTAGTGGACATGAACAGTGGTGACACATTAACATCAACATTATTCACTGAACTCATCGGTGTGTTGGATGGCAACTGATATCTACAGAGCATTTTTCAGTCTTGTGATTTTGCAATAGCCACCCTGCTGGACCCAAGATATAAGCGTGGCATTTCCACAATTCTTCCAGGCAGAATTGGAGAGGTGAAGAAGGTGAAGGCTACCTTAATTAACAGAATCTGTGCCATGCAGATTGTGCAGAAACTTGATCTGTAGGGACACTCCCAGCAGGCTACATGTAGCACTAGCAATCACAATGGCAGCAGCAGTGTCATGCAGAACCGTGATGAGATATTGTCAAAAGCAGGGCTTTTTCTTTTCTTTTTTTGGGTGGGGGGGCTTAGTTATATCACATAATCACAGAATCACACAGAATCTGACGGCAGAAAAGGACTGTACTGGCCCATCCAGTTTGCCCTTTTCCTTCTTTCTCCCCTACACGTCTTCTCTTTTGCTGTCCCACCCCTTCTCCCCACTAATTAACCCCCTATGTCTGTCCCATGCCCTCTTGAATCCCTCCACCGTTTCAGCCACCACCTCCTCTGGAAGACTGTTCCATGCCTCCACCACCCTCTCCATGAAGAATCATCCCCTCACATTGCCTCTGTATCTTCCTCCTTGAAGTCTTAGGCTGTGCCCTCTAGTTTTCAGCCCTTCCTTCCTTTTAAATACACACCCTTCCTTTACTTTGTTGATCCCTTTGACATACTTAAAAGTCTTAATCATGTACCCCTCTCCTTTCTAGTTTCCAATGTGCACAGATTCAATTCCCTACATCTCTGTTCATATGTTATCCCCTGAATACCCTGCACCATCCTGGTAGCCCTTCTCTGAACTCTCTTCATCCCGTCTGTCTTTTCATAGATGTGGCCTCCAGAATTGGACTCTGTACTCCAGGTGCGGTTTTAACATGGCTTTGTAGAGGGGCATCAGTACCTCTCCCCTTCTGCTGGTGATGCCCTTGCCAATGCATGCCAACATCCCATTGGCTTTTCCCACTGCCCTGCTGCATTAGTTTCCCACCTTACGGTTACATTATACTATAATCCCCGGATCCCTCTCCTGCTCTATATCTATGATGTCCTCCCTCCCAAGGGTGTATCCTGAATTTGAGTTCCCCAAGTGCATCACTGCACATTGTTTGGCATTGAATCTCAGTTGCCAAGTCTCAGCTCATCCCTCCAGAGTCTTCAGGCCCTCCCTCATGTCCTCCATCCCTCCTGCTGTGTCCACCCTATTGCAGATTTTCATATCATCAGCAAACAGGCACACCCTTCCCCTCAGCCCCTCCATTATGTCGCTGATATAGATATTAAAAATGAGGGGTCCCAACACTGACTCCTGGGGCACCCTGCTTGTCACCTCCACCACCCCGGAGTACACCCCATTTACCACCTCTCTCTGGCTCCTTCCCTCCAGCCAGTTTTCCACCCACCTGGTTATTTTCCCACCTAGTCCTATACTTTCCAGCTTACTTACCAACCTTCTGTGGGGTACGGTGTCAAAGACCTTGCTGAAATCCAGACAGACTATGTCCACCGCCCCCCCCCCCGGTTGACTACCTGCATCACCCAATCAAAGAACTCAAAGTTCATCTGACATGACTTCCCTTTCTTGAAGCCATGCTGCCTGTCATCCTGCAAACCACTGTCCTCCAGGTAGTCCACCACTCTTTCTTTTATGAGTGCCTTCATGACCTTCCCCACCATTGAGGTGAGATTGACCAGGCGGTAGTTCTTCGTTGCTTCCCTACTACCCCCTTTGTGCAATGGCACCATGTGTGCCCTGTTCTGGTCCTCCAGCACCCTCCCCCCATCCAGAGACAAGTTGAAAAATCTCGTCATTGGGGCGGCCAACTCCTCCTCCAGCTCCCGGATCACACTCAGGTACAGACCATCTGGCTCCATTGCCTTATCCACCTTCAACATATCTAGTTCCTCCTTAACTCTTTCTACACTAAACAGGCTCATATCCACCCCTCTATTCTCTCTCTCTCCCCCTTCTGCTGAGCTTGGGGCCCCCTACCCTCCTCCTCCTCCATAAATATTGAGCAAAAGTACTTGTTCAGCTCTTCTGCTTTTTTCACAGTCCCCTTCCAGCTTCACCCCTCCCTCCCACGCAGCGTTACAATCCCCTGCCTTGCCTTTCTCTTTTCTCCCACATATCTAAAAAATGTTTTATCCCCCTTTTGGCCTGTTTAACTACTCTCTCCTCCGTTTCTTCCTTCATCCTCCTTATCCTCTGCCCTGCTAGCCTCCTCTTTTTCCTATAATCCTCCCTGTCCTCCTCTTTCTGTGTCATCTTGTATTGTCTGAATGCCTTCTTCCTGTCCCTGACCACTGTTGCTACTGTACCTCCCTTGTAAACCAAAGTGGTCTCCTCCTCTTTCTGCTCATCCTTACCGTTTTTATACACAAGTACATTGCTTCCAGCACCCCATCCTTAATAATTTCCCATAACCCATCCACTTACAGCTATCCCTCTCCTCTATTCCCATTTTCGTGGCAGCTGCCTACTGCTGCCCTGGCACCAACTCCACAGTCACAACAGGCCTTATTAATTCCATAACATTCCACATCTCTTCAGGTGAAGCATATATCATGGGAGATTTCAATCTAAACTGGTCATCCCCCACCCTAAACAAAGTGCTTAAAGATATTAATGCCCTTAACCTAACCCAGCTCATCCTTGAACAGACTCGGATACACCACAAAACAAGAAACCACTCCTTAATCGACTGGGCCCTCACCTCGCTCCCCCACAGGGTCATTAAGTCCGGTGTACTACCAGATGCCCTAAGTGACCACTGCATGATCTTCCTGGTGCATAAAATTCACAAAATTAAAACCCCTCATAAAACCTTACTAAACCGTTCATACAAATCCTTGAACTTTGCCGCTTTCCTCTGTGACCTGGTGCATACTAACTGGGCCCCCACAGTATCCGCAAACTAGTTAGACAAAGCCACAGATTACTTTAGAGGCAAATTTCTTGATATCTAGAACAAGCATGCTCTACTTCAATGGGTCAGGGTCCACGGGAACCACCTGCCTTGGATCTCACCTGAACTCACAGCATGCCAAAATACGCAGGACCAAGCTTGGATGCTTCACAAATCCTCTAAGCTCCCCAAAGACTATGAAGCCTACCATTCAATTTGCAACAAGTACACAAAAGCCACACTTTTGGTCAAGGCCGATCACTTTAATTCTACCTTTCAATCTAACATAAACAATCCCTCTAAATTTTGGAAAGTAATACACTCACTTTTCTCCCCCCTGTCTATCCCTCCCTGCCCCCTCCTTAACATAAACTACTCCCTCATTACTGACCACCTTAGCGTTGCTACTGTATTCAACATGTGCTTCACCTCTTGTGCCTCTGCTCTTCTGGCCTCCTTACTGTCTACAAGGCTGGCCGCCCCATCACCTCTCTTCGCTCACCCTCACAAATAGCTTCTCTTTCTCCAAAATTACTCCTACTGAAACATTGGAGGCTTTGTACGCCTTAAACCCATCCAAAGACAGCTCACCTGATGGCTTGGACCCCAAGCTACTTTATCTTTCAGCCTCTGCTATCACTGTCCCTTTGTCTGATCTCTTCAAACTCTCACTTGACATGGCTGCCATCCCAACTGGTTGGAAGCATGCTATCATTCTTCCTCAATCTAAGGTCAGTGACACCTACACACCGGGGAACTACTGACCCATTTCCCTCCTTCCCACCCTCCCTAAACTGTAAGAACACTTGGTTCTAACCCAACTCTCGTCTAACTCTAATTTCTTCACTCCCTTCCAGTCTGGCTTTCGGAAACACCATTCCACCATCACCTTTCTGATTAGGCATACAGACTCAATCTCTCAGGGATGGACAGTGGCCAAATCACATATGCCATTTTTGTCAACCTTGCCAAGGCGTTTGACACAGTTTCCCATACCCTACTACTAAATGCCCTCTCCTCAGCAGGTCTGTCTGACTCAGCCACCAACTGGTTTAGTGCCTACCTAGTAGGCCAGACCCAGTCAGTCAGAGTTGCTGACTTTATATTCCCTCCCCTCCCTATCAACACAGGTGTCCCTCAGGGGTCCGTGTTGGGTCCTATCCTGTTCTCCATATTCCTAAACAACCTCCCATCTGTCTGTAATTCATCCTGTATACATATGTATGCAGAAGACACAGTCCTTTTCACCTACGGCTGGTCCCCATCCGATGTTGCAAACAGACTTGCGCTGGACCTCAATAACGTCCAGAACTGGTTTCGCACTCCTCAGCTCTTCCTAAACACGAAGAAGACAATCTCCATGACCTTCAGCACTAAGCAGAGACTCTCAAGGCCCCCCTCCCTGCCCTCCTTCCATACCCTTGATGGGACAGCTATTGAGGACACCGCCTCATTCAGATATCTGGGTGTTTGGCTTGATCAACTTCTCACCTTCTCTAACCATATAGACACCATCCTGAAAAAGTTGCATCCCAAGATTGGCACTTTATACAAGAACCAGAACTGCCTCCCTCTCCCGGCTAGGTGTGAACTGGTCCAGAAGATGATCCTACCTGTTTTTGACTACTGTGATGCAGTCTACAGTGCTGCTCCTAAGACTTCCTTAGCCAGACTGGATACCCTTTTCAACTCCTTCTGTTGCTTCACTCTGAACTCTCCTCCTTTCACCCATCACTGTCAACTCTACCACTCCCTAGCATTTCCCTCTCTTGAAAACAGATGCTTACATCACTGTGCTAATTTCATCTCAAAATACTGGTTTGGCTCACTCCCATTATATCTTATTTCTTCATTAGTGGTACCCCCTTCCCCCGCCCACTCACTTAGGTCTCACAATATCAGATCTCTGGTAGTCGCTTGCTGGTTTACCACTATAGGCCAGTCCGCTTTCTCAAACCGCTTTCCAAAACTGTGAAACTCGCTTTCACATCAGATTCTCCACTCATCCTCCACACCCCCTCCTTAACTGCAGCTCTTCATAACTTCCTCTTTGTTAATTGTTCTTGTTCCTAACTCCTCCAGGGTCTCCCCATTCCCATCTATTATCTGCTCTAGTGAGACAGTTGCAACATTCTGCCCAATTACTGCACTTAAATGCGATGTATTATGCTTCTGTGAAGTGTTATTTTCTACCAAGTTCCCATTACCCCTGTTGTGTATATTGTCAACTGTATGCTCCTCCTAAGTGCATTCCATATGCTACACCTAACTTGTATTTGTTGTTTAGATTATGTTAGGTACCTATGTTATCCTTGATGTGTTATGGTTTACTATATGTATTTTATTAATGTATTTCTCCTATTGCCCCTTCCCCAGGACGCACAGTGAGATGAGCAACTTGTTGTTCAGTGTGCCCTTCCTGGTGAAACATTTAAATAAATAAATAAACTTCCCCTATATTCTCCATTCTCACCATTTCTTCCTTTACTATGCTTCTAATCCTGTGGAATTCTGTGGTCCTGAAGTCCATAACTGTTGTGCTGGTTTGATTTACCTCCCTCCCTGTCCTTACCCTGAACCTTACCATCCTGTGGTCACTGGTGCCCAGTATGTCACCCACCTCCACCTCCCCATACTCTCCCAATTTGCCAGGACCATGTCCTTCAGGTTGTTGTCCCTTGTTAGCTCCCTTCCCAGCTGCTGTAAGAATAGTCAATGTAGAACCTCTAGCATATCCTTGCTTCTAGCTGATACTGCATCTGGGATGGCCCAGTTCACGTCTGGGAGGTTTAGGTCCCCCACCAGGAGCAATTCCCCTTTGAGAGCCATCCTCATGACTGCCTGTATCAGCTGTCTATCCCCTTCCTCCCCCTGCATAGGTGGTCTGTAATCCACCCCCAGTCTCAAGGATTCCCCTGTCCTTTTATCCAGCGTTACCCACAGGAGCTCTGTCTCCCCTTTTCCCTCCTGCCCCTCTGATACCCTTATGTCATCCTTAACATGTAGAGCAATTCCCCCTTCCTTCCTACCTATCTACCCTGTCCCTTCTAAACAGCCTGTAGCCAGGGATGGTTGTCTCCCAGTTGTGATGTTCTGTCCACCAAGACTTGCTTATTGCTACTATTTCCAGTTCTTCTTCCCCCATGAAGGCCACCAAGTCCACTATCTTATTTCCTAAGCTCCTGGCATTGGCTGTCAATCCCTTCCACCAAATTCCCTTCCCTTCCCCCTACCCTTGAGCATGTTGATGCTTAACCATCTATCACTTTCCTGGGAGCGAGGCTGAACACCCCCTGTCTCTTCTGTTTTTTGGTGCAGCCTATATCCACTCCCCATCCCCCACCCCTGATTCAGTTTAATTTATATGTTCTGCCTTTCTATTATGTGGCCCAGGGGAATATTCCCTACTGACGTATGATTCCTGTCTCTATTCATTTATAAATTGTACAAGAAGCATTACCAATTTTTTTCAAATTTATCCTGATTCCCAGACATACTGTAGGAAAACGCTCTCTCATTTTTTTCTGACCCTAATAGTAAATTCAATAAATTATCATATACTGGTGGATTTCTATCTTTTCAATGTTGCAATATTATTTTTTTTTTTGCATTTACCAATATCTTTTTTAATTTTTTTTTATTTTAGTCTTTGATAACCGGGTAAGGCCCACTAGGCACAAGTGCCTGTTTTCAGGTGTGATCTGGGAGCACTATCAGGTGAATTAACTTCTTCATTTCTTCTGTTAAATCCATGTTTTTCATAATTCCCAAAAGCATGCCCCCTGGAACAAAAGGAAAGTCATGGCATATTTTTCTAGATATTAATTGTAATGTTTTCTGTCAGTATATGGTTAACTGGGGACATTTATTTACTTATTGAAATGTTTCACCAGGAAGGCATGCTGAGCAACACGTTGCTCGTCACCTGGTGCAACCTGGGGGGGGAACAATGGGATAGAATACAGAGAAATGTTACAATGTTGGAATACAATTTGCTTCCTTGCATACAAATGAGAGCAGGAGTGATTACAGGAGGATCACATTGGCTAACAATGCAACAGTTAATTATAGTAGATATGAACACACATATAACAATTAGGCAGCAATTGGTGACAGCTGGTAACACTGGAATACGTATAATAACTTAGCAACAGAATGTAGCACTTGATGGTAAGGTGACACAATAGTAATTGGTAGCCATTAGTGTAACATAGATATTCAAGAATTATAGTGATAGGAATAAAGAGAGGAAGAATGGAAGGAGGGAACGAAAAATTGCAGAGGGCAGAATGGAAGAAGGGAAAGGAAATTTATGAAGAGACACAGGCAGAACACGATTTTCAAGGCAAACAGAGATGACAGGGTGGACTAAAGTGCATATAAGAGGAGTATAGGGATAGGTTATAAATGCCTCTATGACATTCATAGCCATTCTATGAACATGTGCATTAATGTGCCCTTTTCTGTTCGGCATCTTGAACATCTGTCTGATATGACTGCATTAAATTTATTCAGTCTAGCCGGAGTGTAGTAGACTGTACAATATTAGACAGTATCTGTTTCAGTTTGTTATTTCGAGAGACTTGAGAGATTGTTTTCAAGATTTTTACCCATTGTTCCTCCATGACCTTCTTCCTTATATCTTTATCCATGTCCTTTTCAGAGTTACCAAATCCAAGGTACACCTCTCCTGAATATATCTAAAAACTTTACTTAACAATTTCTGTGGAGAGCCTGTTTGTTCTTTAAATTCTTCCATAGGTGCCCATAGTGGTTGCTAAACACTGGCTGGGTGAACTCCCTTCCTACCTCTCCCCTCATTTATAACACCCCCTCCTCCTTCCCACTCCTTCAGATCTACCGACACTCGCACGCTAACTCTCCCCCACTGCTACATCCTCTCCAGCGAGTCTGGGTACTCTCACCATTTCCCTAAAATATGGAACTCTCTATCTCGTCAAATCCGACATTCCTCCTTCCTCTATTCCATCAACACTGCCATCTCCAACTATCTTACACTAACTGTTCCTGTCATGACCCACCTTAGTTTCCTTCATCTTGCTCCTTACAGTTCATCCCCCTTTGGAATTTACCCAGTGCCTCTATTGACACTACTGCTTCTGCTTACCCTAGACCCTCCTAGGTGCTAGTTCTCATACCTTTCTCCTTTCCCCTACTCTCTTCCACTTTTTCTCTCGCTTTCACACTCCCCTTGCAGGGTTCTCAGCATCCTAAAGGGGTCCTATAGTGTCTAGGGTTGCCACCTCTTCTTCCCCCATCTACCTATCTTTGGCCTTCCAGATCCCCTTGCAGGGTCCCCAGCATCCTAGAGGGTTCCTTAGGTCAGGCTTCATCCCTTCCCAGGTGTTATTTCTCATTTTCTCCCTCTTGCTATCCCTCTATAATTACAATGCCTAACCGCAGGTGGGTTTACAATCGCCTGAACCTCCCTGCCCCCTTGTAGGGTTCATCGCATCCTGGAGGGTTCTCTTTTTGGTTCAGGCCTTATTTCCTCTCCTAGGTGTTACTCAGACTTACTCCCTTCCTCTCTCTCTCTCTCTCTCTCTCTCTCTCTCTCTCCCCCACTTTGTAATCACTACTCCAGTCCCCTGTCCCCTTGCAGGGTTCCCTGCATCCTGAAGTGGTCTCTCTGGGACATGACTCTGCACTATTTGTCATCTCATCCTCTCTCTCCTTCACCCCTTATTTCACGATAACCACTTGTTCACTTTTTACCATTGCACTCATTAATTGTTCTCACAAATTACATATGTATGCAACACTATAACAACTACCTTAATTGTATGCTATGTTGATCTTTGTAACTTGCATGTAAATGACTCATCCTTATTGTACCCCTTCCACCAGGTCGCACCGGGAGACGAGCAACCTGTTGCTCTGTAAGCCTTCCTGGTAAAACATTTCAATAAATAAATGAGTGGTCCTTCTAGATTCCCTAGACATTCCTTCACTACTTCTCTGATATGCAAATACAGTATTTCAGTATGCTAACTGTCTTACCCTCTAAAACCTCCTTCATCTCTTTATGGGTTACAAAGTGCCCATCTCGATATAAGTGTTTCAAAAATATAAAGTTGTCTTGAATCTGTGAATTGGGGACCTCGGAAAGGGGGAAATTAGGGTTGTAAAATAGTGAGGACAATGCTGATAATGTATCCTTTAAGCCTAATAGTTTATTTACCTGTTGCCATGCCTTGGCAGCGCTCTTGGTAGATTCCAAGCTCTTCTGATGTATGCCTTTTTCACTGAAGTCCAAATATAGTGTCACTCCCAACCTTTTTCCTGGTACTAGCTGTACTTCTAATCAAGGCCCACTGAGCAGTTATTTTTGTATTTTTAATCTGTTTATATACTGGTTCTACCTGAGATGCTAAATAATACCAGTACAGATTGGGCAAATCCAATCCACCTGTCTCCTATGAATTATATCATTTTTCTAAACTCACCTCTGGCCTCTTATTTAACCATATAAATCTACAAAGGTGTTTCTCCCACTGTTTAAAGATTTTTTTTTTAATCCTATAGGCAATGTTTGAAAATAAAACATTCTGGGGAGAATGTTCATTCTTACGATGTTGACCCTTCTTATTAGTGACAGCGGAAGAAGTGCCCATCTGTTTATATCTTGGTATATTTTTTTCCATTGGGGGAGTAATATTCAGTTCCTCTTTTTTTTCCTGTCTATATGCATCCAAATCCCTTAATAATGTATTTTTTCATTCATCTCTCCTATAAATGGGTGTATTTGCTTTGTACATTTATATCCATTTTCAGTAGTAATGCCTCACATTTCTGCTTGTTCACCTTGTACCCTGAAAACCTGCCAAACTCGATAATCACATTCAGAAGTTTCGGGACAGTGTTGGTCGCATCTCTGATGTATAATTGCATATCATCTGCATACAATGAGATGCAATGTTTATTTCCATTGCACTCCACCCCTTTTATATCAATATTTTCCCAAATCAGGATTAAAAGTGGTTCTATATATATAAAGCAAACAACATAGGTAATGAAGTACAACCCCGTCTTCTTCCTCATGATATAGTACATTTGTGGGACAGTTTATCATTAGTTTTAATCTGAGCATTTGGATTATTGTATAGCATCTCAATCCATCTAATGAATTGTCCTCCAAAGCCAAATTTGTTTAAAATTATTTTCAAATAATCCCAATCTACTCTTTCAAAAACCTTCTCGGCATCAATTGTCAATAGTATTGTGTCATTTTCTGATACTTGCTCCATAATTCCTAATGCTTTTTATGTTGATTGCATGTATGCACAAGAAACATATTGCGGCAGGTTGCCAGAAGCAGGTTGTGGAGGCACGGCACTGTTGTGGCCAATGCCCCCACAGCCTTTAAAGGCTTCGCCCACTTTTTCCAATGCCATGGCATGCTGCTGCTGCTGACACTAGTTCAGCCAGCGTGTCACAACCTTGTAAGGTTTCAGCTGCTGCAATCAGGGGCCGCCTCGTCATTGCACCACAAGCCATTCTGCTGCAATGAGGGAGCGACCCATCATTGCTAGGCCAAACCTGTAACAGTGATATTGTTTGTGAACATGGCGGCGGTTTTCCGCCGTGTTCACAAACAATATTAAGCACCCCCCCACTGCCAAGGGGGTGCCCAGTCCCCCTCAGCAGCATGTGCCCCACCACCATATTTGTTTGCTGACGGGGGCCCCAATCCCCATCGGCTTCAGTGTCCGAGTGATGTTGCCCGATGGTGGAGCCCACTCCACATCGGCATTATGTAACACCCCTCCCCCGCTTTTGTTATGTGCCGGGGGTGTCCAATCCTTATCGGCTACAGCTGCCCCCAAAAAGAAGTCTGTTGGCATGCTGGGAGCCCACCCAGCATGCCACATGGTCCTGTTAAAGAAAAAAAAAAAAAAAATGGCCCCATGATGTTTTTATCTTTTACACTGTCAAAAACCAGTCCTTGTGGTCTCCTGCCCCTCCACAACCGCACCCACCCACTGCACCCCTGCCTCCCTACACCCCCTCACCCCATACTTACCTCTGGAGTCCAGTGCGATGATCTTCGGTGGACCGGGAACACATCTGCACTCTTCAAAGTTGACCGCAAACTGAGGAAATGCCGGTAAGCTGTATAATGGAATAAATAGTTTTTTGTTTTTTTTTAACTTTGATGCATATCTCAGGCATTTTTTGGAATTTTGGTACCAGATTTTCAACAGGGGTTTTTGAGATCCCTCCTTATGAATTCTGACACTGTCATGGTGTTAATCGGCCCCAAAAGGTGATTTCGCGGTCACTGCTACGGAATCACCTTTCGGGACCGAGTAGCGAAACGACAGTGCCAGTGTTCATGAGGTGGGCTCTCAAAAAGCCTATGTTGCAAATTTGGTGGAAAAAATTAAATTAACTGTTTTACAAGCATGCATTGCGCAGTTTGCATGCACGTTCGTAAGTTCACAAATTTATAATATTTTCACTCCAGATTTTCAACATTGCCATTGTTCTGCACCTCCTTATGAAAAGTACAGCTGTCATTTTTCACATCCTGGCTGAAATTTTTTTTCACAGTTCCGGCACAGAATAGCGCAGTCGCTGTGGGAGATCCATGTTCAGGACACATTATGAAAATGACAATAACACTGTTCATTAGCAGAGATCCTAAAATGGCTATGTTAAAAATTTGGTGACAAAAGTCCATTAAATAAGTGTGCTATGAGCATGTGTTGCACAGTTTCCACGCATGCTCGTATCTTCACAACTTTGCAAAATTTTCACTCTAGATTTTCAACACCTCCTTATGAACAGTGCAGCTGTCATTTTTCACATCCTGACCAAAATGTGTTTTTGCTCTTCCGGTGCACAATAACGCTGTCACTGTGGGAAATCAGTGTTTGGGACACATTAAGAAAATCACACTGACACTGATCACGAGCAGAGGTCCTAAAATGCCTATGTTGAAAATTTAGTGATGAAACCCCACAAAATGACTGTGTTATGAGCGTGCATTGTGCAGTTTCCATGCACCCTTGTAACTTCACAAATTAGTAATATTTTCAACCCACAATTTCAACACTGGCATTTTTCCACACCTCCTTATGAAAAGTACAGCTGTCATTTTTCACATCCTGGCCAAAATGTGTTTTCAGACTTCCGGTGCAGAATACCGCAGTCGCTGTCGGAAATCAGTGTTTGGGACAGATTAGGACTGAGCGAGTGGGGGGGGGGAGTGACCGAGCTCAACTGAGTTCTGTCGGGACTGCTGCGGATTTCTTTGTGGGCAGGAAAAGGCACCAACGCATGCAAAAACCCAGTACAAAAGGGCAGCCTGCAGTGCCGGGAGACACAGAACGAGCGAGTGAGGCAGGGGGAGTGAGGAAGCTCAGTGGAGCTCTGCTGGGACTGATGTGGATTTCTTTGTGGGCAGAAAAAAGCAGCAATGCACGCAGGGGCCCAGTCCAAAAGGGAAGCCTGCACCGGCGGGAGAAACAGAACGAGCAACTGAGAGAAAGGGGGAGTGAGTGAGCTCAATGAAGCTCTATCGTGACTGCTGTGGATTTCTTTGTGGGCAGAAAAGGGTGGCAATGCAGGCAGGAGTCACGTAAAAAAGGGCAGCTTGCAGTGCTGGCAGAAGCTGAACGAGTGAGTGAGAGATGGAGAGTGAGTGAGGTCAATGGAGCTCTGTCGGGACTGCTGCAGGTTTCTTTGTGGGCAGAAAAAGGTGCCAACAGAGGCAGGAGCCCAGTACAAAAATGGCAGCCTGCAGTGTCAGGAGAAACAGAATGAGTGCATGAGACAGAGGACTGAACAATCTCAACGGAGCTCTGTTGGGACAAATGCAGGTTTCTTTGTGGTCAGAAAAAGGTGCCAACTCAGGCAGGAGCCCAGTACAAAAGGGCAGCCTGCAGCACCGGGAGAAACACAATGAAGGAGTGAGAGAGGGAGAGGGAGCGAGCTCAACGGAGCTCTATCATGACTGCTGCAGATTACTTTGTGGGCAGGAAAAGGCGGCAACACAGGCAGGAACCCAGTAGAAAAGGTCAGCCTGTAGCACTGGCAGAAATGGAATCAGCGAGTGAGAGAGGGGGAGTGAGTGAGCTCAACAGAGCTGTGTTGGGACTGTTGCAGATTTCTTTGTGGGCAGATAAAGGCAGCAGTGCATGCAGGGGCCCAGCACAAAAGGGCAGGCTGCAGCAGTGGGAGAAACAGAATGACCGAGTGAGAGAAGGGGAGTGAGCGAGCTCAATGGAGCTCTATCATGACTGCTGCAGATTTCTTTGTGGGCAGAAGAAGGCGGCAACACAGGCAGGAGCCCAGTACAAAAGGGCAGCCTGAAGTGGTGGCAGAAATAGAAATAGCAAGTTAGAGAGGGGGAGTGAGTGAGCTCAGCAGAGCTCTGTCAGGACTGCTGCAGATTTCTTTGAGGGCAGAAAAAGGTGCCAACAGAGGCAGGAGCCCAGTACAAAAGGGTAGCCTGCAGCGCCAGGAGAAACAGAACGAGCAAGTGAGACAGGGGGAGTGAGCGACCTCAAAGGAGCTCTATTGTGACTGCTGTGGATTTCTTTGTGGGCAGAAAAAGGCCCCAGTGCAGGCATGAGCCCAGTACAAAATGGCAGCCTGCAGCGGCGGGAGTAACAGAACAAGCGAGTGAGACAGGAGGAGTTAGCGAGCTCAACGGAGCTCTAGAGTGACTGTTGCAGATTTCTTTGTGGGCAGGAGAAGGCAGCAACACAGGCAGGAGCCCAGTACAAAAGGGCAGCCTGCAGCACCGGCAGAAACGGAATGATTGAGTGAGAGAGGGGGAGTGAGCAAGCTCAACGAAGCTCTGTTGGGACTGCAGCAGATTTCTTTGTAGGCAGGAGAAGGCGGCAACACAGGCAGGAACTCAGTACAAAAGACCAACCTGCAGTACCGTCAGAAATGGAATCAGCAAGTGAGAGAGGGGGAGTGAGCAAGCTCAACAGAGTTGTGTTGGGACTGTTGCAGATTTCTTTGTGGGCAGAAAAAGGCAGCAATGCACACAGGGGCCCAGTACAAAAGGGCAGCCTGCAGCAGTGGGAGAAACAGAATGAGAGTGAGAAGGGGGAGAGTGAGCGAGCTCAACTGAGCTCTATCATGACTGCTGCAGATTTCTTTGTGGGCAGAAGAAGACGGCAACGCAGGCAGGAGCCCAGTACAAAAGGGCAGCCTGCAGCAGTGGGAGAAACAGAATGAGCCAGTGAGAGAGGAGGAGTGAGCGAGCTCAACGGAGCTCTGTCGGGACTGCTGCAGATTTCTTTGTGGGCAGAAAAAGATGCCAACAGAAGCAGGAGCCCAGTACAAAAGGGCAGCCTGCAGCAGCGGGAGACACAGAATGAGTGAGTGAGGGAGGGGGAGTGAGTGAGCTCAACGGAGCTTTATCCTGACTGCTGCGGATTTCTTTGTGGGCAGAAAAAGGTGGCAACACAGGCAGGAGCCCAGTATAAAATGCCAGCCAGCAGCACCGGCAGAAACAGAATGAGCAAATGAGAGAGGGGGAGTGAGTGAGCTCAACAGAGCTGTGTCGGGACTGCTGCAGATTTCTTTGTGGGCAGAAAAGGCAGCAATGCACCCAGGGTTCAGTACAAAGGGCAGCCTGCAGCGGAGGGAGAAACAGTACGAGTGGTGACAGAGTGGTAGCTCAAACGGACTGTCAGGACTACTTCAGATTTCTTTGTGGGCAGAAAAAGCCACCAACAGAGGCAGGAGCCCAATACAAAAGGGCAGCCTGCAGTGCCAGGAGAAACAGAGTGAGAGAGGGGGAGTGAGCCACCTCAACGGAGCTCTGTCAGGACAGCTGCTGATTTCTTTGTGGACAGAAAAGGGTGCCAATGCAGGTAGGAGCCCAGTACAAAACAGGCAGGGATAATAATTGAATTTTGCAGTTCCTATGCCTCGCCTATAGTGGTGGCCCAGAAAAAGAATGGTGCCATAAGAATGTGCATTTACTATCGCACCCTGAATCAGTGGACAGTGGTCAATCAATACATAATGCCTTGAATGCAAGATGCCTTGGACAGCCTTACAGGTAGTAGATGGTTCTCTGTTCTGGACTTGCACAGTGGTCATTACCAAATACCAATGGCTGAGGAAGATAAGGAGAAGACTGCCTTTATTTGTCCACTTGGATTGTACCAGTTTGATCAAATGCCACAAGGGCTATCTGGCACCCCAGCAATGTTCCAGCACCTGATGGAGAAGGTAGGGGGTGACATGAATCTCTTAGAAATCTTAGTTTACTTGGATGACCTGATGGTGTTTGGGAGAACACTGGAAGAACATGAAACCTGACTACTCAAGGTACTGGACTGACTGAAGGAATATGGTCTAAAAATTTCCCTGAGCAAGTGTCAGTTCTGCCAGACTTCAGTGAAGTATGTGGGATTCATTGTTTCCAATCAAGGTATCAGCACGGATTCAGAAAAAGTGAAAGCTCTTATCACATGGCCTAGACCCACCAACTTGAAAACCAGAGATCTGTGAAAAAACTACACCGCGGTGGTGAAGCCTTTGTACAGACTAACTCAGGGATATCGTCTGACTCAGAAAAGCAGACTTCTAGAAGCCGCAAAGACATCCCCCAGTGAATATTTGAAAACCAATGAATGTTTTGGGGACAGACAGACTAATGAATGTGAGAGTGCATTTCAAGAAATTATTCGACTTCTAACGGACGCTCCTGTTCTAACCTTTGCTGACTACACCAAGCCATACACTCTTCACATTGATGCCAGCATGGAAGGATTGGGCACCTTACTCTACCAAAAACATGACAAAGTTATGAGACCCGTCGCCTATGCCAGTCACAGTTTGACTTCCTCTGAAAAGAACAATCCAGTCCATAAGTTTGAGTTCCTGGCACTGAAATGGGCAATGACTGATCAGTTCCATGAGTACCTGTATGGGGCCAGATTCATTGTGCGAACTGACAATAACCCATTAACATTTGTGCTGATCACTGCCAAGACGGAATCCACTGGGCATAGCTGAATCTTTGCACTATCAGCTTACAATTTCTACTAGCCATATCATCCTGGGAGAAACAACATAGATGCAAATGCACTGTCCAGATGCCCCCATAATAGTCCTCCCATGGAAGGGCCCTAGACCTGTGTTTTGGAAGATGGCATGAAAGCAGTATACCAGATGATGGTGCCCGATGACTGTCCTGCTATCACCAACCCAGACAGAGCTCGGTACCCACTTGGAGTGCATCCTGACGCCATACCAGAAGTGTACGCATGATTCACCACACCCCACAACACCTCCTTGCCTCATTTATCTCCTACAGATTGAAGAAAAGCACAATGAGCAGATCGATGTTTAAGAGACATTATCTTAGCCAAAGAAAAGGGTTTGTCATCCTTTCAAGTCAAAGCAAACCTGCCGGATGTATCACTCCTCTTGAGAGAGTGGGACAAGTTTTTGTTAAAGCATGGACTGTTGTATTGCATCTCCAAAACACAAACTCAGTTTCCCAAAGAGCAACTGATGCTGCCCAAAAAGTATTGCTGAATGGTTTTGCAAGCACTTCATGAAGACATGGGACATTTGGGAATTGATAGACTTTGGGCCTGGTACAAGACCACTTCTACTGGCCTTGTATGGCTATGGAGGTGGAAAGACATTGCAAAAGCTGTAATAGGTGCACCACCCATAAGACTTTATCCAAACGAGTAGCTCTTTTTGTAAACATCACCAGTAGTGGGCCGATGGACTTCGTCTGTATGAACTTTCTTTTGTTTCAACCTGATCAGAAAGCGATCAGTAACATTCTAGAAGTAACTGACCACAACACCTGCTATGCCCAGGCTTTCCACACAAAAGACAAAAAAGCAATTGCTGTGGCTAAAGTATTGTGCGAAAAGTATTTTGTGCACTATGGACTCTCCAAACACATGCACTTTGATCAAGCATGAGACTTTGAGAGTCGCCTTATCAAAGAACTCACAAGCATTATGGGCATCAAGAAGTCTCATACTACTCCATACCACCCTCAAGGTGACCCTCAGCCAGAGAGATTCAATAGAACACTGCTTAATATGCTGGGAACATTGGATTCTAACAGAAAGCCATGCTGGAGCCAGCATATAAACATAGAATTTGATGGTAGATAAGGACCGCTTGGCACACCCAGTCTGCCCATTTCCCTACCTAATGGATAAGCTGCAGATCCTAGCTAACCAACAGCCTAATTCATCCTACCTCCACCCCCTAGAATTGCCTTATGCCTGTCCCATGCATTCTTGAAGTTCACCACTGTTTTTGACTCTACAACCTCCTCAGGAAGGCTGTTCCATGCATCCACAACCCTCTCCATGAAAAAATACTTCCTCACATTAACTCTGAGCCTTCCCCCCTCTAGCTTCAAATTGTGCCCCCTTGTTCTTGCACACCTCTTTTTCTGAAAGATGCTACCCTCTTGGGCTTTGTTGATTCCCTTGAGGTACTGGAACATTTCTATCATGTCCCCCCTCTCCCTCCTCTCCTCGAGGCTATACATATTAAGCTCCTTAAGTCTCTCTTGATATGACTTCTGGTGCAGACCCTGCACCACTTTAGTTGCCCTCCTCTTGACTGCTTCCATCCTGTCTATATCTTTGTGGAGATTGGGTCTCCAGAACTGCATGCAGTACTCAAGATGGGGTCTCACCAGATGTCTGTACAGAGAGATAACAACTTCCTGTTTTCTACTGGTGATGCCTCTCCCTATGCATCCCAGTATCCCCCCAGCCCTCCTTACTGCCCTCTCACATTGTTTGCTCACCTTTAGGTCATCTGGAATTACTACACCCAAGTCCCTTTCCATTTTTGTTGCTGTTAGTATCTCACCCCCGATTGTGTACTCTTCCCCTGGGTTTTTTGTTTCCCAGGTGCATTACTTTGCACTTCTTAGCATTGAATCTAAGCTGCCATACATTTGACCATTCCTCCAGCCTTGCCAAGTCCCTTTTCATCCTTTCCACCCCACCTTGTGTATCAACTCCGTTGCAGATCTTTGTGTCGTCTGCAAAGAGACATACCTTTCCTTCCAGTCCCTCTGCAATGTCACTCATAAAGACATTAAAGAGGACTGGTCCTAGTACTGAACCCTGCGGTACCCCACTAGTAAACCCCCTTTCTTCAGAGTGGGCTCTGTTTACTATTACCCTCTGTGTCCTGTTCTCCAGCCAATTCTTTACCCTGGCTACCATCTTGAGACCCACTCCCAGGCTGGCTAACTTGTATATTAATCTTTTGTGTGGGACTGTGTCAAATGCCTTGCTAAAGTTTAGGTAGGCCTTGTCCACAGCACCTCCCTGATCTACTACTTTGGTCACCCAGTCAAAGAAATCTATTAGATTCATCTGACATGACCTTCCCGCTGTGAATTCGTGCTGCCTTGGGTCCTGTGCTCCTTTGGGCTCTAGGTACTCAACAATTCTTTCCTTCAGAAGTGATTCTATCAGTTTCTCAATCACTGAGGTTAAACTAACAGGTATGTAGTTTCCTGCTTCTGCCCTGCTCCCACTTTTGTGAAGTGGAATAACATCTGCCCTCCTCCAATCCTCAGGTACCACCCCATCCTCCCATGATTTATTAAACAGGGAAGTCAGTGGTGTCACTAGTTCTACCCTTAGTTCTTTTAGAATTCTGTGGTGAATCCCATTAGGCCCCATTGCTTTGTCTACCTTCAGTTTTAAGAGTTCCTTCAGAATCCTTTCTTCTGTGAAAGGGCTGGTATCAACCCCTGTATCCAGCGTGTTTCTATTATTTGTTTTAGGTACCTCCCCCTCTTCATTTGTGAATACTGAGTAAAAATATTTGTTTAGTATCTCTGCCTTTTCATAGTCATCCTCTGTCCAGCCACCCTCCCCTTTATTGAGCCTCACTATCCCTCCCTTGATCTTCCTTCGCTCCCTGATGTACCTATAAAAGGTTTCATCCCCCTTCTTAACTGAGTTGTCTATCTTTTCCTCGGTTTGGGCCTTTGTTGTTCTGACTGCCTTTCCTGCTTCCTTTTTCTTTAACTGATACAATTCTCTGTCCTGCTCCTTCTGTGATTCCTTGTACTTCCTGAATGCTCTCTTTTTCTCCCTAACCTTCCCTGTCACCTCTTTTGAGAACCATAGTGGTTTCTTACATCATTTTGTTTCGTTTATTTGCTTCACACAAAGGCTTGTTGCCTCTGTGATGGCAGTTTTTATTATTCCTCATTGTTCTTCCACCCCTCCTTCCTGCCCATTTACTAGCGCATTCCTTAGGCACTCACCCATTTTGGCAAATTCAGCCCTCCTGAAGTCCAGTACTTTTGCCTTTGTATGGCTTGACTCTACTGCTGTGTTTATCATGAACCATACTGTTAGATGGTCACTAGTTCCCAGATGGCTACCCACTTCTAAATCTGTGATCCTCTTGCCATCTCCATTTGAGAGTACCAGGTCTAAGATTGCTCCCTCTCAAGTGGGTTCCGATACTAGTTGTCTAAGACGAGCCCCCTGTAGGTCATCTAGAATGACCCCACTCTTAGAAGTGGCTGCTGAAAATGCACTCCAGTTAACATTTGGCATATTCAGATCCCCCATTAGCAATATCTCTCCTTTTTCTGCCATTCTAAGGATACTTTCTATCATTTCCTCTCCCCGAGATGAGGGTCTGTATACAACCCCTGTGCGGATTGCGGTGCCATTACCTGTCTCCAAATTGACACACAGTACTTCTTCTCCTCCCTGTTTACCCTTTTGTTCTGTTGCTTTGATTCCTTCCCTTATGTAGAGAGCTACTCCTTCTCCTCTTTTACCCTCCCTGTCCTTCCTATAGCTAGTGTATCCTGGTATGTTTACATCCCAGTCATGGTTCTGTGTGTACCATGTTTCTGTGACTGCCACAATATCCAGATGTTCCTCCTCCATCAAGGCCACTAATTCAGAAAGCTTGTTACCCAGACTACGGGCATTGGTACTTATTGCTCTCCATTATTTGATGGCTTTACCTCTTGTAGCATCATCCCTGTCCTCATTGACTTTGCTTTCTCCATTTACCCCTGTCCTGCTCCCTACTGACCTTTCTGCCTTTGTCTTTACCTCATTTAGTACCCTGTTTTATAGGGGATGCTGGGAATTCCCTGCTATTTTTCAGTGCCTCCCCCTTGACTAGTTTAAAAGCTTGCAAGTACCTTTCCTAGTCCATGCCTACAATTGTATTAAAAATGACTCAATGGGGTTCTCACCCTATTTCCTAATGTTCAGAACAGAAGCTAGGCTTCCAGTGGACTTATGTTTTCCTGTGTCTACAGATGGCATCCTATCAGAGACACACTTGGAGCATACCAAGAGGCTGTAAGCACAGCTAACAGAAACCTACCAGGTGGCCCAAGAAGCAGCTGCAAAGTCCGACCTAGCAAACAAAGACAGATATGACAAGATAGTCCAAGAACAAGCTCTTCAGCCCAGAGACAGAGTATTGATTAGAAATTTAGGGCTCCCAGGCAAACACAAAATAGAGGACCAATGGAAATCTGATCCTTATTTAATTGTGGGACAGGTTCCAAATTTGCCAGTATACAGATTAAGAATGGAAAAAGGAAATATGGTAGTTAAAACGCTGCATTGAAACCACCTCTTGCCAATTGGTCAACTGTTGCTAGTAGTTGTTAATTCAATACCTCTATCACCTCCATGAAGACTGGTCACTAGAAATGAGACAAGGCATAAGAGACACAGTCAAGTTCAACCGCCAGTACCTGTTTCCCACAGGCGACGCAGTCTGATGTGTTCAACAGTAGTTCCAAGGATGAAAAACCTTACATTTGTCTGATACCACATCACTATCGGCCTGCACCATATCCCATGGACTGTCCACTTTCAGCACCTGAAGAGAGTAATGCAAGTCATTCGAGGCCATTGAATCCGGTTGCAGTACGCTTTGTTCTGATAGACACTGGGCCCACAGTCATGAACTATGTTCAAAATGCAGGGAATGTCAAGACTCTAGTAATAGAGCCAATACAGAACACCAAAAGATTTGAACCCCCTGTGGCTGAGTGTGCAGAACCCCTTAATGATCCTGATCAAATCATTTCTGAGGAACCTGCAGTACCCCGCCGCTCTGCTAGAGAAGTCAAGCATAGAGTAAAACTCACTTATGATGTCCCTGATGTCCCTTCTGATCTCCCTGTCAATATGATACATAAAAGGGTTAATCTGATGCCAAGCCCACTATTGTTGCCCCCCCCCCACCCTTGTGCTGCCCACAAGTTATAATAGGGAGGTGTAGATGTAAACCATGGTGGGAAACTAATCATTTCAGTGCATGCCCGGTGTTTTAAAATATGAAATGCTAATGTTGGCTAGTCAGGTATCAGGAGTATTATATAGCATGTAATGTATTGTATTGCAATGTTTGATGTTTAAGGCCATGATGAGGACATCAAGTGGGAGGAAGATGTAACCCCCTCCCAAGTTGGGAGCTTACCTTGGGGCTCCTCCTGCCTCTCAGTATGCCTCCTGCAGCCAGAGCTCACATCTTGTTTCCTTGACTGCTTCTGCACTTCTGACAGGGTCGGGGAGCAGATTAACTTTGCTGTGGTGCCTCCCGCACCTAGTCCCTTGCAGCCGGTGAGCTGCTTAGCCTCCTCACTTCCCCAGGCCAAATCTGGACTGCTGTCAAGGCTGGGAAGTGCAACCAACTGTTTCTTGGTGCCTCATGCTGCACAGTGGAGCAGGGAGCCAGGGACAGGCCACAAAGTATTTCTAGTGCCTCAAGCACTCACCACAGATGTGGCAGAAGTGACACTTGTGTGACTCATCTCCCCAGCCACATCAGACAGGCCACATCGGACAGTGAAGGAGGCTGTGGGGAACCAAAATAGACAAACAAAAAAACTTTATGAAGGCTTCTGACCCAATCCTTGCATCTAGTGGGTCAGGAGTCAGGAGACAACATGGCACCCGCTGGGACTACAAGTCCCGTGACCATGATTCCTTCCACTGGACTGCCTTTTTTAGACACAACTCCTCCAGGGGAGCCCACACAACGGAGCTTCCGATGGAGCTCCTGTCCCCCAAAAGTGCCCCCTGGACCTAGCGACCACCAGAAGGGACCAGGAGGGTCTTAGCCATGCAGCCAGATGCCAACATGTTATACTTTTATTTATAATGGACTTTGATGAGCAAGTACTGTCTGGGGGTGAACATCTTTGCGAGGTCTGCATGAGGGCAGCATGGAATGCTATTGGTAGCTGTAGTACATCCAGTCAGGATGTGGAGCTCAAGACTAAGGTGGACCAATGAGGTGTCAAGATTTAAACTAAACATTCTGGGGTTGACAGTTTTATCCTTGTGAGTCATTGTGAGAGTTTTGAAGAAGAAACAATTGATTTCAAAAGCTCCTGCTGCTGTCACAGCAAAAACTGAAGTAGTCTGTGCTAAAACGAACTGAGAACAGCAGAATTTATTGCTAATGACCTGGTAAATCCCAGAGACAAGGGGATTTACCTCAGCCTGCTTGAACTGATGATATTTGGCAATCCAGATATCACTGACTGCTGAAAGAAGTAGCTTATCTAAGCTTGGGTGAGGTAACAAAATCCAATGCCTCACTGTCCTGACACAAGAGACTGTGATTCTTGCCAGGGGACCTAAGCTCAGAGGTCCTACCTGCCTGTTCAACTGTTGGCCTACCTGCAAGGTGGGTGAAGACAAGTCCCTCTGTGGGGTGAAGACAAGTCCCTCTGTGGGGTAAAGACACAGCCTGCCTACCTGTCAAGGTAGGTGAAGACAAGTCCCTCTGTGGGGTGAAGAGGATCATCACCTACATCCATGCCAGTTCTTCCTGTTTTTCCAAATTGCCTACAAGGGGAGACATCCCTCAACTCCTGCATCATCTATTCACCAAAAGGTCATGAGTATTGGGTTTCACCCAACCAAATACTTTTCTAACTGTTCAGCTTGCTAGCTAGTTAATTTTCCATCTGGGCTTCCTGCGCTACCTTAGCTACATTCACAGCAATTGTTACAGCCAGGATAAACTGTATTCCTACACCCCTGGTATAGTTTGTACTTTGCATCTGCAGCATCCAATCATTGCAACTGTGCTGCCCCCAGTGTCTACCAGTCACAAGACTGCAACTCCTCAGTGTGCACACAAGGCATCTGGGAGCTCCCACAGGGATTGTGAGGTTAACTGGTGCCCCAGTGGGAGGAGACAGACTGGGACAGGGAATACTGGGTTGTAATGTATTGTGTTATATGATAATTCTGTTTCTTACAGTTTTTATTCTAAGGTTTTGTTGAATGTTTTATTACTCTTTTCTTCCCTTGTCCCTTACCTCATTATCCAGTCCCAAAATAACCCCACCCCGTTTATTTTACTGCAATTGCTGTTTGCATTATTGTGTAGTGTAATATTTGCATGCTTAGAGTGATAAGTGAGGTTGGAAGTGTATATTGTTCTACCTGTTACCAAGGGAGGGGGCAGTATTTCATTTCTTGTGGGGAAGCACTCTGGCAGTACGTTGCTATAAGGATCCCCATAGGTGGAGGCACCATACCACTTGCCAAGCCAATTCTAATCACAAACCCAGGTGCCAACCTATATACCTTAGGCAGCCCCACTTATGAATGGGTGTGCAGATAGAAGAGTAGAGGTGATTACAATTACAAGAAGCATGCCTAGCATGGCAAGCAGGAGAAAGTTTTCTTTAGGGCATAATGCACTTTAAGATTAATTAAAGCAAGCATGCCTGTCATGGTGAGC
Source organism: Neoceratodus forsteri (assembly GCA_016271365.2). NCBI lineage: Eukaryota > Metazoa > Chordata > Ceratodontiformes > Ceratodontidae > Neoceratodus > Neoceratodus forsteri. The sequence goes on along the minus strand of CM057455.1, from coordinate 412,922,002 downwards.
AGGAGAAATTTTTGTTTGGGGCATAATGCCCCCACCAGATTAATTACAATGAGCACATCTGGCATGGTGAGCAGAAGAAATTTTTCTTTTGGGCATAATGTCACACCAGATAACATACGAGAAGCATGCCTGTCATGGTGAACAAGATAAATTTTTTTTCAAGCATAATGCCACCACCAGATTAAATATAAGAAGCATGCCTGGGATAGTGAGCAGAAGAAATTTTTCTTCTGGGCATAATGCCACTACCAGATTAATTACGAGATTCAGTCTGGCATGGCAAGCAGGAGACATTTTAATTTCAGGCATGAAGTCCAGACCACACCATATTATTTACACAACAAGCGGGGGGGGGGGGGCTGCTCTTGGCCTTCAGGGGGAGAAGATGTAGAACCTCCAGCCAGCATGCCAGTATCAGGTATAGTTTGCCCTTAAGCCAGTCCGTTAGCTCATTCAGGGAAGACTGGCTGGCCTGCAGATTCTTGACCTCCTCTAACATTACATTGAGGTCTGGCTCTGCATTGTGACCTAGACAATGGCCACTGGACTGCCTCCTCCCCCATCACCACTGCTTGGGCCCAACAGGGCCCACTGCTGCCACTATTGGCAGTGTCCTCTCCTCTACAACCATCAGCTTGGTGCCTCTTCCATGTCTTCCAGTGCTGAATTCAGATAGATCTACTGGCTCCTCATGCACAAGTGGCTGCCCCTCTTCCTCCGTGTGCAAGTGGATCCCACAGATCTTGCAAGTGACCACACTTGGGTCACTGCAGTCTGCCATACTAAAGAAGTCCCACACCATATATTTCTTTGGCCATGGAGAAGAGGTGGCTGTGCCTGATGTATTTGGCACTGAATGAGCAGGCATGGTAATAGTGGTGGTTGGGACACTGCTGGTGGTGACAGTAGTGGCAGTGCTGGTGGTTCCAGTAGTGTTGCTGCTGGTGGTTGTGATGCCAGTGGAAGGTATAGTGCTGGTTGTTGTGGCACTTTTAGTGATGGTGAACACAGACCCCGCTACCTGCCTCTATGGGGTCTACAAGTGGGGCTGAGGAGGAGGTCTCAGCCCTGGTGTCTGCTGTGGGAACCCAACGGCACAGCCTGATGGGCCCCTCTGCCACTGCCACCAGTCTCATCTGGCAAACTGCACATACTGGGTGGGGGAGAAGGACTCTGGCCTACTGCTCAGACTAGGTAGGTGGAAGGGAAAACAGATTTTTATTAAAGATAGTTACAGGAAAATTCAAGTATGAAAGAATGAAAGAAAGATTAGCAAATAATCAGACATAAATGCTGCAGAAAGCTGCACAGAAAACTGTAAAGACCTTAAAGGATTTTCAGAGAAATTAAACAGAAAGCACTACAGACAGAGAGAGGTGTTAGCAGAACAAAATACTTGGAAAAAGAAACAGATTAGTTGCTGTATTGGTCCCTCTAAGAACAGATCCAGAAGCAAATGGTTTGATACCTCTTATTGGACCAACATCGATGTTACAAAAAGAAAACAATGTCTAAGCTTTTGGACCAACCAAGTCCTTCCTCAGACTTGTCATAAATCTCCAAGGAAGGACTTGGTTGGTCCGAAAGCATAGACATTGTTTTCTTTTTGTAACATCTATGCTGGTCCAATAAAAGGTTACCAAACAATTTGCTTCTGGATCTGTTGGAAAAATAAATACATACAGTGTTTTAACTACTAAATCTGCTCAAAAACCCATACAACGCTCCTAGAAAAGCAGCTACATAGATAGACTCTCAATTGGCTTTCACAAAGCAACTGAGAGAAAGGCTGAATGGGCTGAGATGGTGTTCTGGCAGCATGTGACCTCATTAGCATAGAGGCCCCTGCAGGGAGTCACATGGTCTGAACATGAGTTGTTGACCACCTTCAGGCAATATGTATAACTCTGCAAAGCAGCGAAGCTGCACATAGCAGGTAAAGTCCACCTGCGAAGTTTGCACTTTGGGCTCAGACTTCGCACTTGGGCATGTTTTGATTAAAGGGGGAAGGGATCACTAGGGGGCACAGTCTGAGGCTGGAAGGTGGTAGGTTATAGAGGGAAATGAGGAGATACTATTTCATGGAGCGAGTGGGTATAGGATGGACACATTGCCTGTAGAAGTGATATCTCTGAAATCGGTGGGGAGCTTTAAGAGGGGGTAGGATAAGTTCAAGGGCAAGGTACAAGAAGTGAGGAAGGTGAACAGGGTGGGAAAATCAGCAGGGGGGTAATATCGATGATGGTTGGCCACAGAGTGGGGGGCAGCAGCAGTATTCTAAGCTGTGTGCTGCACATTCATGCAGACATGATAGACTGCTTGGACTGTATCTGCTGGCATTTTGTATGTTCGTAAGTGCAAATTTAGTTGTAGCTTTAAGAAAACTTTGTGGAAAATAGGTGGAGGCAAAGTAGCAACTTTTGGCTACATTTGCAGATTAAAACTTTGCTGCATCTCCACGCACAGCGTTAAATAGCTAAAATGGAGAAACTGAGTAGCAACTAGACACGATAGATGTGCACCATACACAAAGCCCTTAGAATTCTGCAGCCTCAGATCTTTGTGCAGAACTTGCAACCTACCGCATAATATCAGCAGTGCCACAGAATTTACTCTTCTTGGTGATTCTTTATTAATATTTACAGTTTTTCCATAGCACCTGGTTCTCGTCCCCTCCTTTTTTATCCTAAACCCCCTCTATGCTCAGCAGATGATGTTATAAATGACATAACACCATACAGTAGCTAATGACTGCATGGGATAGGCACAAAGGAGCCCTCACACAAAACAGATAGTAGGTGGCTAGCGAAATTCTAAGCAGGGCTACTACAGGGCAGACTAGATGGACCAAAAGGTCTTCTTCTGCCATCACTTTCTATGTTTCTGTTTCTATGACAGGGCGGCATTCTGACACAGAAATGAATTGTCATTTATCTACCACTGCTCTCACTCCCTGAGGAAATGGCACAGCACATCGGGTACTATGATAGTTGCTCAACCTGTACTACAATCTAATAAACATTTTAGTCTTAAGTTATTACAGTGGGACCAACTTAAACAAATACTTGACAATAGCACAGACCTGTTAACTCCATGCCTTACTTTGTACAGATGTATTTGTGCCTTTGAGTTATAGGGAAGCCTGCTGAAATGAATAACTAATAAAAGAAATTAACCTATCTTGAATAAATAAAAGAATTGTGCCCAGAAAGGTGGAATATCATGATGTGTAGACCTGTTGAAAGAACAGACCTGTTAAATGAATAATTGTGCTGTCCACATTTTGTCTGAGTTTGTGTCTGTGTGGAGACTCACCTGCAGCCAGTGAGGAGAAGGAGAGAGATTTTCAGCAGAGGACAGGCTGCTTATTTCCTGCTGGAGAGATTGATTTGGAGCTCCTAGATGAGAGATGCTGATGTTTTCCAATTTATTTGTTTTTGTTTTGTGTACAATAAATCACCACTTGCGGTTTTTCTACAACTTCTTCTGGACTGCTCATGCTTCCTGACCTATATGCCTCCAAAGTATTTGGTGATAGAGGCATCTGATTTAGTTACAACTGGTGTTATTCTGAGTCAGAAGCCATACTACATCCAGAAACCTCACCACACCAGAGTTATTGATTACATGTTATTATGGGTTGATAGAATTACCTAAAAGCACTGAAGAAATGTGTGCAGAGCAAGCTGTTGGACCAGAGGGTAGCATGTTGTGTTCCTATGCTGGTGACTCAAGTTTGTGGATGAAGTCACGGGGCTGGCTATCCAGCATAAAGATGAGAGGGGGGGCAGCATTGTCACACACCAGTGATCCAAGCCTGGAAAGGTGTGGCGCATTGTTCTGTGGCATGGGTGACACCTTGTGATGGGCCGGGGAGCCTCCCTTACCAAGCGGTTCACATGTATGTCATGGCCTGATGGGGTGACGTACTGCATCAGGGGAAGTGAGTTGGCATGAAAAATGATTCTCAAAATAGCTCCACTATCCTGTTTATTCCATTTCCAAAGTAACATGTACGAATGAGGATAGAATTTCATGATCACAAAAGGGTTATTTATTTAAAAAAAAAACTCTGCTACATATTGCATACAAATATGAACTGCTACGCAGTGAAGACCTCACACGTGGCATAAGCAGATTGAGTATGGATAAAACATTTACTATACAAGGTCTCCTCTGCGTATTTCATTTATGCGGTAGGACAGAAACATAGAAACATAGAAATTGCCAACAGATAAGGACTTTTTAGCCCACCTAGTCTTCCCTACCTACTGTGCCATTGCAGCCCCTACTCAGTCTCCGGTCTTCTCCCCCTTTCCTTACTTCTAAGGTCCCCTTGTGTCTATCCCATGCATGCTTGAATCCCGTTACCATTTTAGCACCCACCACTTCTGCTGGAGGCTGTTTCAGGTGTCTACCACCCTCTCCATGAAGAAGTATTTCCTCACATCTCCTCTGAGCCCCCCTCCCCCAGCTTCATAGCGTGACCCCTTGTCCTGGAGCATCTTTTCCTATGGAAAATGCTACCTTTCTGTACCTTAATACCTGTGAGGTATTTGAATGTTTCTATCATATTCCCCTTTCCTCTGGAGAATACATATTTAGTTCCTTGAGTCTTTCCTCATACAGCTTTTGATGCAAGTCCCACACCATTTTGGTAGCCCTCCTTTGTACTGCCTCTATCCATATATATGTCCTCCTGGATGTGGGGCCTCCAGAACAGGACACAGTACTCGAGGTGAGATCTTACCAGTGATTTATACAGGGGTAATACTACTTCTTTCCTTCTGCTGGTGATGCCCCACCCTATGTACCCACGCATCCTGCTAGCATTCCCCCCGCCTCATCACACTGCTTGGCTACTTTCAGGTCATTATTACCCCTAAATCCCTTTCCTGTTTTCTGGTTGCTAACACCTCTCCACTTAATTGGTATGTTGCCCCTGGGTTTCCATGCCCCAAGTGCATGATTTTGTACTTTTTTGCACTGAAACCCAGCTGCCATTCCCTTGACCAATCTTCCAGATTTCCCAGATCGTACGTCACCCCCCCCCCAACTGTGTATCCACACTGTTGCAAATTTTTGTGTAATCTGCGAACAGGCATACTTTTCCCATCTAGCGCCTTCCACAATGTCACTACTAATAAAGACGTTGAAGAGGGCCGGGCCTAGTACTGACCCCTGAGCCACCCCACTTGTCACCTTGCCTTCTCTACAGTGGACCCCATTTACCACCATTCTCCAACACCTATTGCTTAGACAACTTCTTATCCATTTTAGAACTTTAAGACCTACTCCTGGGTTGCCCAGCTTGCTCACCTATCTTTTTGTGGAATGGTGTCGAAGGCCTTACTGAAATCCAGGTAGACCACATTTACCACTCCTCCCTGATCCACTTCCCTGGTCACCCAGTCAAAGAACTTGATCAGATTTGTCTGGCAAGATCTCCCCCCCCATGAACCCATGTTGCCTCAGATCCTGTAATCCACTGATTGCAAGGTATTCCCCAATTCTTTCCTTCAGTAGTGATTCTATTGCTTTACCTACTACTGATGTCAGGCTGACAGGTTTGTAATTGGAAAGGCTTTGCCTAAGGTTATATGGGGGAAGAGCTCCACCCCCATAACCTATTTAAGCAGCAGAACCCTGCTGCTCTGCTTAGAGAGAGACACACTTGCTGTTGTGCTGTCGCTGGTCTGTGGCTGCTCCCTTTGCTTGCTTGTGCCCCCCCCCCAGTCAGTTCTGCCCGTTTGTTTCTTCTCTTGGGTTTTTGTCTCACTTCCCATTCTCTGTTTGTATTTCTTCCATCCGTGTCATTGTTTTTCGCTTCCTTTTTTGGGGGGGGGTTTCTAGCTCTGTTCCAACTGCTTGATTCTTTCTCTACCTGTCTCCTTTCCCTCGTGCGCCTCTGCACAAGCTTTTCTGTTTCTTCTCCTCCTTGAGCAGCCCCTGCTCCATGCCCAGTCTGTTGCCGCTTTCACTCCCATTTCTTTGCTGACACGGCTGACATTCTCCGGTCCACTACCATACATAGGTTCTACTAGCCTGTTGCCGCACCGGCTACCTCTCTATGCCTCCCGCTGACAAGACTTCCAGGACGTGGACTCTGCACACCTACCTTCCCTGGCCCTCCTGGTCTTGGGTTACCATTTACTATTACCCCTTCTGTGTATTCTGCTCACTTATCCCTTTGCTAAGCTACCCTATATCCTAGTGGCTTTGTCTGTTCCTATTACCACCTTCATGCAGCCGGACGCTGCCTCCAAGCTGGGGCCTTCATCTTCTACATACCGAGGATGTCTGCTGCTTCTACCCTGTAATAGTGCCTGCCTCAGGACTTAGCTGGTTCAGCTGCCTGCCAGCATTTCCTATTCACCCATTAGGAATTAACAGCTAACAGATGGGGACAATATTGGAGCTCACGCCACGGTGTCTATTAATTCACAACCTCTATGTCTACTACCGCTACCTTACGTTGAGTGTCAGTTCGAGACACAACATTACTTAAAACCGTCCTATGCCTCAACTACTATGACCTGACTGCTTCACGGCAATGCTAGCCATATGTGCCTGACCATTCATCCAATGCTTATACAAGCTGCCATGACCTGTGTTTAGTGCTCTGACTTTCGCGTTCCTATTATCCCTAGTTCTGCAGATTCCTGATGCTCATAATGTTGCAGCTCATTCTGGAGACACAAATTAAATCAATGAACTCACTGATTGAAACATTCTATTACTAATTATATAGGGCCGTTTCCTGTAAACTTGTTATTGTCTACCATAAAGACGTTGCTTCACATTCTGGCCCCTTGCTCCGATTTGCTGCATGGTCGCCAATCAAACTGATTTAGGAAGGTCAGACTAATTCCTGTTATTCATATCCCTCTTCAGTCTCCACTATGTACCTTTGTATTATTCAGTACTACTTCTTGCTACTTATTTGCATTTCATGCAGTCCAATGACCATTACTGCTACTGCTCTGCGTGCAGGATAGTGCTTCCAACTCGTTACCTATTATTTGCACTATTCATTACATTCATGTCTCCTGCTCTTCCCTGGCTGCCTGGAATCTGCTAATTGTATATATTTGAACTTGCAAGGTCCTCATTCGCACGCTTCTTCAAACTGGTTCATCAGTGCTCATTCAGCTTCGAGTTTGCCCTTCACTCCAACCTGCCTCGCCCAGCGTCAGGCCAAGGTTCACCACTTCTATCTACCTGCCACACCTGCCTGGACCTGGAGGTTCGTATATTTCTGCCTCAAACTTGCTTTGCCTCTGGGCTTGGTGGTTCACCTGTTCATACCCTATGCCTGCCTTGCCCAGCATCGGGCTTTGAGGTTCGTAATCATCTATCTGCCTGCCATGCCCGGTCCGGGCCTGGAGGTTCGTATACTTCTATACCGTACCTGCTTCATGTAATATGCCTGCCTTGCCCAGCATCGGGCCTGGAGGTTGATATACTTTTATATCATATCTGCTTCATACACTATGCCTGCCTCGCCCAGCATCGGGCCTGGAGGTTCATAACATCTGCCAGCCTGCCACGCCCATTTCTGGGCCTGGAAGTTCGTATACTTCTACCTCGTACCTGCTTCACCTTCAGAGCCTGGAGGTCTGACTGTTCATACACTATGCCTGCCTGCCCCGCATCGGACCTGGAGGTTCATACTTCTCTCAGCCTGCCATGCCCAGTCTGGGCATGGAGGTTCATATACTTGTACCTCATACCTGACTATTCTACCCTAACTTGGCATTGACTCCAAGACCATATTCTCCTACCGGATTTCAGTCATTCGTTCAAGCTCCTCTCCTTCTCAGAAAGACGTCCTCATCTGCTAGAATTACTCGACATGTACGACTCGACCTAAGTGGATCGCATATGCTCGCCTGTGGATCTGATCATTTCTCAAAAGTAGTCACCCTGGATATACTCTATTCCCTCACAATTCATTTATGCTAATTCCAGCTGACTTACGTGCATTCCACTGTGCATGCTAGCCCTTATGGGCTTGATCGCCGTTTCTGACAACCTATTATTACTCATCAGCTGACCTACGTGGGGACCTACTGCGCACACTAGCCTACGAAGGCTAACTGACACTTTACTTACTTACCAGTAGACCTACAAAGGTCTGGCTGCACTTACATGTTACCTGGAGCTAGCCGCCACCCTACTTACCTCACCAGCTAACCTACGAGGGTCCAGCTTTGCACCTCAGCCATGGGCATTCTACTACTTCTCCACTGACCAACCTGGTCTACATTACCTGCTACTTACTACCTCATCTCCTAATCTTCATGGTCCAGCCTCACATTCATACCTATTGGGCTTGCCCCGTTATACTCCTTCAGATGCTTCCTAACTTTACACTCTATTGCTTCAGATTTACTACCTTCAAAATCCTGCCAGAACCTCAGCTCAGCTCTACTACCGTAAGCCTTCTGTAGCATGAACTAAACATATGTCTACTCTATTCATGATATCACCTTGATGGGTTTGTCACTCATCAGCTTCATCAGCCTCTACCATTCCATGAAATTCATAAGCCTTCTATCAGCAGTAGCTTGGAGGTTGGACTACTTCCAATTCATTCTGCCCGCCGATGTCAGAGCCTGGATATACGTACTCAATATTTGCCTAATTATCATGTGTTAGCATTAGGAGCTCCTCACTTTAGTCCTATCCTGACTCTGTTAGATGTGTTCCAACAATGCTCATCTCAGTGCAATCTGCTTGGATGCTTCGTGTTCATACAGCTACCTGCAGCGCTCACGCAAGACTTGGAAGCCTGTTCCTGTCCTTTCACTTGTTACTCCAAACTATTCGCTGGATCTTCTGTAATCTGCAACTTGGATTAGCCATTGAATTAATTAATTAGGATGATGCTCCTTTAGTATGCCCAGAAGGACGGGCAGGTTGGCAGCCATGGGTCCTCGGAGGTTTCCCCCTAAGGGTTTTTTTCCTCTCCTGCGTGCTGCGGGCTATACTCTCTGGAGTTAGAGGAGATAATCGTGGATATCATATTTCTTTGGGGGGGTGTCACATCCTAATCAGCTAACCATCCTTCCTATGGTGGGATACAGAGTAAAGCCAAACCATCAACTCATACTGAATAACTCATCTGTTCCAGTGGTGTCATGCCCATAGGGCCTGAAGGGGCATGTGCTCCACCAAATATTGTTGTGACATTTATTAATAGAAATGCATTTTGAGTAAACTTTTATCAGGTCCTGCAGGTGGTAAAAAAAGTAGTGTTTTTTCATGCTCTTTATGGTGGGAGCTGGGGGGTGGTGCAGGTTCCGAATCAATTGTGTGTGCGGGAACTGGGAATGAAAGAGTGACTGAAAGCCACCAGGCCGGGACATCAGTTTTTAAAAGAGGTATTTGTTGTTCCCGCTGGGCTAGTGACTGGCTTTGGTGCTCAGCGCCTTTAATAACAAAGTCAGAGTGAGCGAGACACCAACAGACAGTTGATTGGTAGTAAAAAACTGCCAACCAGAAGCAGCCAATTACAGTGCTGGCAGTTACCACCGATCAACTGTGTACAGGCAGTGGAGGCGCGAACGTGAAGTAATAGATCACCAAGGCTTTGATCTTCCTTTAGTGCCAGCACCTACCTGAGTTACAATCTTTAAGTAGATGCAGTTGCAGAGTCGCAGACAACGAGAGCGAGTCATTGACTTGCGGCAGTAACTTAGACAACGCAGTTGGTCCAGTCGGGTGGGTTCAAGTCCACACGTCCTCCAGACCAGAACACTGCATGAAGTTCCTGCCTGGCTGCTTCCTACAGAAAAAGGTCAGTTAGCATTACAGGGGAAGGAAGGAAAGAGTTTGCTCAGCTGCAGGTTGACAGAGCAGGTCTATTACGATCGGGGGGGCATGGAACAGCTGAGGTTCACATTTCTTGTGTTATTTTGCTCCTAGGAGTGACAGGGCACTTTTTTGCCCCACTGTCGTCCTGACATTGCTATTGCCTGCCGTAGCGGTCACCCCGCGGTTTCTCCAGGACACTGACAGCTCACAGGCAAGAGGGCAGTAGGAGCAGCATCAGTAGCCCATCCTCACAGGAATGCCGTGAGAGTTGTTGCACCATTCTGCTTCATCTTTCACCCCTGGGTTAGTGCAAGCAGCTCTGAATTGTGGGCCCCTGGAGTCCTGCAGGTAGAGGGCACAATTTGAGCACACCTCAGAACCCTTCCCCGACACAGGGGAAAATAAAATAATCTGCACACGGTTTGTTAGGTAGCTGCCAGAGAATGGTCAGAGCCAACCATTTGTGTTCCATTTCCTCACTACTTGCACCCAAAAAAAGAGCCCCTAGAGTTGGATAATAGTAATCTGAGATTTACGAGCATTTATCCCGTGGCAGATGGTTACCCAGTATCCCCAACCAGACTTGCACTGGGAGAAAACCCACACAAGATACGGCTGTCCGCTGCACTTGCCTTCGCTGTCTGTGTTTGCTTCAGATGTATGCCTCCTTTCATTTTCTGCTTTTTCCTGCCAGGAGTGAGTTTTTTTTAGTATATAGGGCAGCTGGTAATTTGATTACCGTCATGTATGTGTGTGTTGATTGCGCTGTGCTGTACAGTCCTGTATATGTATGTTGGTGGAGTATAGTGGTGGGTGTATTGGGGGGTATGTGTTAGAGAGCACACAGTCTGCACTGGGAAACACAGTAATCACTGAGAGGACCTAACAGGAGGTCTGAGATCTTGCTCGTTCATCAGGTTTACTGCTAAGTGCATGCAAAGGCTCAGCTGGTTGTGTGTGCATGTCATTAGGGAGGAGTGAAGGGTCAGCCATGGGAAAAACTGTGGAGCCAGCTAAATGAGAGTTGTTGACAGTTGAGAATGGAGAAATAGCAGATTGGTGGAATAAAAATGTAGCGGTGATGGGGTGCGGTGAGGATGCTTGCTAATACTACCCTTCTATACCTTAATATAGTGAGAGATGATCGATGTGAAGTCTGAATGCAGTGCTCCAAAATTAAGACTGGCATTTTTCGTAGGGAAACTGAATTGCCTGGATCTCTTGCAAAAATTAATGTAAGTCTATGGGAACCATTTTCCTGTAGAGTGCTAAATTTTCCTGTAAAGTACAGGAATGGTTGTAGATCTGGGAGTTGTCTTTATGTATTACTTACTAAAGGGCGAAGCAGACCTGAAATAGTATGGTGGGGATGGGGTGGGATGGGGGAGGGAGGGGGATTCCTCAAGGATGGGAGAGGGTAAAGGCCTGCGGGGGTGAGTTATTACCTGTAGTAATACTATATTGTGCTGCACAGGACAAAAAAGCTAATCAAATGTGAAACTCCCCTTTTCTAGTCAGTGGCCCAGCCAGATAAAGCAGTACTGCTGCATGCGTCCGTGCCATGCATGGGAATTGGGGCTTGTGGGCCAGCCCAGGTCCTTGTTTATTGGATGGCCCAGGGACAGATCTCTCTTTATTGGGGAGGTAAGCAGTGTTGTGTCATTCCTGAAGTGGTTTGTGACTGACCTGCCTGGTGGGCCAAGTTTGGTCTCTGACATGTGAGCAAAGGCTGGACTGATGCACCTGTACCATGAGGGAACTTGCCACCCTGATTGCTTCTGGGATGAAAAAAAGATGGATAATAAGTGATGGCCCATCAAATGTGAGTGCAGTGGGAACCAGTGGGCAGGTAGGAGCGGTGTTGCCCAATAGTGCGGGCATCATTCTTTTGTAATGTGGGGGACCTGTAGGCAGCCAGGAGTGGTGGGGTCTGGAACTGCTGGCATCATGCTGCTGTGTGGAGGGCCAGTGGGCAGTGGGAGTGGTGGGGCCCAAGTATCCTGTCATCATGCTGCTCTGTGGGGGACACATGGGCAGCTGGGAGTGTTGGGACCCCCGAGTCCTGGCATCATGTTGATGTGTGCGTGGTGGTGGGGGGCAGTGGCATTCAGGAGTGTTGGGGGCTCAAGAATGCTGGCATCATGGTCCTGTGTGGGAGACCAGTGGGAGTGCTGTGGCCTGAGAATGCTGGCATCATGGTGCTGTGTTGGGGACCAGTAGGCAGTTGGGAGTGGTGGGGCCTGAGAGTGCTGGCATCCTGCTGATGTGTGGGGAGACCAGTGGGCAGTGGGAGTAGTGGGGCCTGAGAATGTGGGAGTCATACTAATTCTTAAAAAAAAATTAATACAAACAGTAACACTGTAAGTAGAATGAACAAAGGACAAAAACAATTGATCATTCCTCTAACCTATATCAGTATTATGGCACTTAGATTGTTGGGGAACAGCTTTCTGGACTGCTGAAAGTCACCAAAATGCACCATTTGGCCTCAGTTTTTCAAACTTTTCCCGGGGGAGCATACCCCTGGACCCCACTAGACAGGTTGAGATTTTGTGCCCCTCCAGAATTTCTGTCTGCATGACGCCCCTGATCTGTTCCAGTATCAGCACTATCTTACCGTTAGTTCATCATGTACTATATTCATTGATTTACTCATGTCCATGCCTAAGTACCTAAGCACTATTCATTCATACAACTATACCTTGGAAGCATCATTCTACTTACTGGTCTGACCTCTGTATCCAAACTCAAACCTACAGTATGTAGATGCAATATGTAACACAAGTACTGAACTCTGAACCACATATAATTGGAAAGGCTTTGCCTAAGGTTATATGGGAAGAGCTCCACCCCCATAACCTATTTAAGCAGCAAAACCCTGCTGCTCTGCTTAGAGCAAGATGCACTCGCCTTTCATCCTCCCTTTACATCTCCTCCTTCTCCGGCACTCGTATCCCACCAGAGGGGTGTCACATCCTAATCAACTAACCATCCTTCCTATGATGGGATACAGAGTAAAGTCAAACCATCAACTCATATCAAATAACTTATCTGTTCCAGTATCAGCACTATTTTACCATCACCTCATCATGTACTATATTCATTGACTTACTCATGTCCATACCTAAGTACCTAAGCACTATCCATTCCTACAACAATACCTTGAAAGCATCATTCTACTTACCAGTCTGGCCTCTGTATCCAAACTCAAACCTACAGTATGTACTGGAGATGCAATATGTAACACAAGCACTGAGCTCCGAACCACATATAATTTCCTGCCTGCTCCCTATTTCCACTTTTGTGTAGTGGGACCACATCTGCCCTCCTCCAGTCCCCTGGAACTTCGCCTGTTTTTAGTGATAGGTTAAACAGAACTGACAGAGGTGCAGCCAGCACCTCCTTGAGCTCCCTCAGTATCCTAGAGTGCACCCCATCTGGTCCCATTGCCTTGTCTACTTTTAGTTGTGCTAGTTCCTTGAGGACTCTCTCCTCTGTGAAAGGACTAGTATCCACCTCCATTCCTTTAATGCCCTTGTCCCTTATCTTTGGCCCATCACCTACTGTACTCCTTCCTCCATAAATATTGAACAGAAGTATTGTAATTGTTCAATATGTCCGCTTTTTTTGCTCCTCTTTCTCTCAAATCGCCCCTTCCCCTTTTAGCCTTGCTATCCCTACTTTGGTCTTTCACTTCACTCTTATATATCTAAAGAATGTTTTAGCCCCTTTTTTCTCTGATTGAGCAACATTCTCCTTCATTTGTGCCTTTTTGCTCCTAACTGGTCTCCCTGCCACTTTTTGTTTCTCCTGGTAATTCTCCCTGTCCTGTGAGGAGCGGTTGGACCGCAGTGGGCTCAGGGAGGGTGAGGGTGGTGGAACAGAGGCACATCCCTCCAGTTGTACCTCTCCACAGTTCATATGCCATTATGGCAAAGTGTGGTTCCTCCATGGAGGCACCCGCAGTGGAGACCAAGGAGGATGCTGGGAACCTCCACAAAGGAGACCCACAGAAGGGTGGCATGGGACCCCACAGGAAAAGGAAACAACTCCTGCTGGGGGATTCCATTGTTAGGGTGGTAGAACTGGGGGAGGAAGGGGAGAGGAAGGTAAGGTGCCTGCCTGGCGCCATGGCTTGGAGGGACCGGGAGCAAATCTTCAGGATCTCAGGAGCAGCTGCACGGGGAGAGAGCCGGATATCCTTGTCCACCTAGGCACAAATGACCTGGGTGAGAAAGGAATCAGAGCAGTGCAGGGAGAGTTTGTGGAGTTGGGAAGGGGCCTTAGACAAGTAGCACACATGGTAACATTCTTAGAGGTGCTGCCTGTCTATGGCATGGATGAGGCTAGGGTGCTCCACACCATAGGATTCAATCAGTGGCTAAAAAAAACTGGTGCAAATGTAACCCCTATTTGGCGCAATCCCATGGGCTACTACCCATGCCTGTTTGGCTAGTAGCAGGTTAAGGAGCCTGAGTTCTGAAACAGTGCCTCCAACCAGAGGTCAGGGTTGGTAGTGGTCAAGCTAACCTGGCACAGCCCTCTGGGACACTGTAACCCCTCTCTTTCCTTAATAGTGGCCAGAACAATACACAATAATCATTTTCACAATACCCCTGATACACATGAGTACCCACACTATTTGCACTTACCACCAGGACTTTACTCTGGCCCAGCCCTGGGGACCCCCTCTAAAACAAGGTTATACACAGCAAATAACAGCGGTACAGTACTCTTGCACAAACTGGAACCACAGTCAAGGTAAATGCAAAAAACAGTTAGATCTGATTTATTTAAGGGTCTTGAACAAGGATGGGGCGTAATCAGGTTAATTTGCTTAAAGGTTCTGTCAATGAAACAGTTATGCATGTACTTCAGGGTCCGTAAAGAGTCACGTACTCTAGGTACCCAGATGGAGAATGGTGGGCTAGCCAGGAATGTTGCAGCTGGTTGGGGCCCTGTGATGGATGAAAACAACATGCACAACACACACTATTTGTAATCTGGAACTGGAGGGCTCAGTTCATGAAAAGAAAACAATAAGACAATCAGATGACACACTTTTAGATTAGGCTGTTGTTGCAGGGAGCTACCCTGATGATTACTCACGATAACCAGGGCTGGACACAGGCTGGATGAAAATCAAGACAGCAGGTGGTTAATCTGGAGTGCCAGGAGAAGCAGGGCCCACACAATTCATTGAGGTGTTGTTCCTGTTCAAGCATGGAGCAGGGGGCTGATACCCAGGCAAGTCTCTCGTCGGTGGCTTTCTCTGTGCAGTGGGCTAGTCTGGCAGGGCCAGCGTGGCATGGTCCAGGCTGAATGGAGATGAACGCGGATTCAGTCTGATTAGGCTGGATAAAGCTTCCAGCAAGCAGAACACAGTTCACACAGTGGGGAACCAAATCACAACCCTCTTTCAATACACAGCACATTTACATGTAAAGGATTCTACAGTACCAGCAAGCAGAACACAGTTCACACAGTGGGGAACCAAATCACGACCCACTTTCAATACACAGCACATTTACATGTAAGGAAATTCTACTGTACTAGGCAAACCGCTCTCCAGTCACTATTGCAAAGTCTCTGCACAAACCGGGGATTCAAAAGCAGCTGGAAATCCTGACAGGCGGGATCGCATTCAGCAAATCTTCGGTCTTATTCAGGTTAAAACCTGGTCACAGTCCAGTGGCTTAAATAGTCCTCACAACTCGGATTCAGTCTCAATAAACTCTATTTTCCCTCTCAGGGACAGCAGGCAGACAGGCAGGCCAAAACTCAGCCCTTTCACAGTTCTTCCATGCAAAACTACACAGAACTGCTGCTCAAAATCACTTGAGCTGTTACTTCTTCACTTCTCAGCTCAAAACTGAAACTAGCTGCAGCAGCCTGGGAAATTCCCCAAGATCCAAAAGGTTCGGTTGGCTGATCCTCCTGTCAGCCACAACAAAGGCTCCTCCTTCAGGTGCAAAAAGGTGCAAAAAGCCCAAGACTACAATTCCTACATATTTTGACTCCAGACAACTACTTTAGTCCGGCTCTATTTTAGGTCCCATCAGTACTGATTGGTCCAATTTGCAGTCCAGGACCAAGATAGTGGAGATAAAACAGTCCTTGCTGCAAAGAAGGCAGGTTAGACAAACTACATTATCATTATCACTCTAAATGATTTTCAGCAAATAGTTACATCTTTCAACAGAGCTCCCTCTCAGATTACTTATGACTGCAATCCAGGCAGCTCTTAAAGAGACAGTACACAGAGGCTATACAGGCACTATCTGGCAATCACATTTAAACTGCTAAAATGCAGGACGCCAGCCTGGCAGTGAGCATTTAGGCAAACTCATGAAAGACTTTTCAGGAACCCCCATTTGTAGGGGGGTTACACTGCGCTTAGGGATTTGGCTTCATTGGGGACTGGGGGTCCACCTGGAGTGATGCAGGCCTATACTGGCATGATGATCTGCATCTGAGCAGGAGGGGAACCAGGATCCTAGGGCTTCATTGGCAAGCATTTAAACTAGCCAAGGGAGAGTCACTGGAAAGGAGCAGGGAAATCCTAGCCCCCTCCCCCCAAAAAATCAGGGTAATAAGTGAGGTAAACACCAAGCTAGAGATGTCGATAGGGAGAAGGGCATGGGTAAATGGAGAAAATGACAAAGCCAATAAGGACAGGGATGGGTCAAAAAGGGGTAAGGCCATCAAGAAATGGAGGGTAATGAGTACCAATGCCCGTAGTCTGGGCAAAAAGCTCCCTGAACTTGTGGCCTTGATGGAAGAGGGATGCCTGGATATCATAGTAGTCACAGAAACATGGTACACAGAGAACCATGACTGGGATGTTAACATACCAGGGTACACAACCTACAGGAGAGACAGGGGAGGGTAGAAGAGGGGGAGGAGTAGCTCTCTATGTAAGGGAAGGGATAAAAGCAATGGAACAAAAGAGTAAACAGGGAGGAGAGGAGGCACTGTGGGTCACCTTAGAGACTGAAAACGGCACCACAATTCGCACAGGGTTTGTATACAGACCCCCATGTCAGGGAGAGGGAATGGACAAGGATATGATAGAGGGCATCCTTAGGATGGCAGAGAAAGGGGAGATACTGTTGATGGGGGACCTGGATATGCCAGATGTTAATTGGAGCACCTTTGTTGCAGCCACATCCAAGAGCAGGGCAATTCTCGATACCCTACAGGTGGCATGCCCCAGACAGCTAGTTTTGGAACCCACTCATGAGGGAGCAATCTTAGACCTCTTGCTCTCAAATGGGGACAGTGAGAGGATCTCAGATCTAGAAGTGGGTAGTCATCTGGGAACAAGTGACCACCAAACAGTGTGGTTCATGATAAACTCAGCTACAGAGTCAAGCCATATAAATGTGAGGGTACTGGAATTCAGAAGGGCTGACTTTGGCAAGATGGGAGAGTGCCTTAGAAAAGCACTAGCAAATAGGCTAGAAGAAGGGGTGGAGCAACAATGGGGAAACATCAAAACTGCCATCACAGAGGCAACAAGCCTTTGTGTGAAGTAAATAAACAAATCAAAATGATAGAAATTGCCACTATGGTTCTCAAAAGTGGTGGCGGGGAAGGTTAGGGAGAAAATGATAGCATTTAGAAAGTATAAGGAAACACAGCAGGAGTAGGATAGAGAACTGTACCAGTTAAGGCAGAAAGAAGCAGGGCAGGAAGTCACAATAGCAAAGACCCAAACTGAGGAAAAGATAGCCAACTCGGTTAAGAAGGGGGATAAAATCTTTTATAGGTACATCAGGGAGTGTAGAAAGACAAAGGGAGGGATAGTGAGGCTTGATAGAAAGGACAGTGGATGGGCAGAGAGGGACAGTGAAAAAGCAGGGATGCTGAACGAATACTTCTGCTCAGTATTCACAAAAGAGGAGGAGGGGGAGGTGTCTAATTCAATTAATAGATGCACTCTGGATAAGGGGTTCGATCCCAGTCCTTTCAAAGAAGAAAGGGTTCTGAAAGAACTCCTAAAACTGAAGGTGGACAAAGCAATGGGACCTCATGGAATTTACCCCAGAATTCTAAAAGAATTAAAGGGTGAACTAGTGACACCACTGACTACCCTTTTTAACAAATCATCTGAGGATGGTGTGGTGCCTGAGGACTGGAGGAAGGCAGATGTGATTTCCCTTCACAAAAGTGGCAGCAAGACAGAGGCAGGAAACTACAGACCTGTCAGTTTGACCTCTGTGGCAGGGAAAGTGATGGAATCACTTCTGAAGGAAAGAACTGTTGAGTACCTAAAGTCCAGTGGGGCACAGGACCCAAGGCAGTATGGGTTCGCAGCGAGAAGGTCATGTCAGATGAATCTAATTGATTTCTTTGACAGGGTGACCAAAGTAGTAGACCAGGGAAGGGCTGTGGACATGGCCTACCTAGACTTTAAAGAGGCATTTGACACACTCCCACACAAAAGATTAATAATCAAATTAACCAGTCTGGGAATGGGTCCCAGGGTGGTAGCCTGGGTAAAACATTGGCCGGACAACAGGACACAGAAAGTAATTATAAATGGAGTCCACTCTGAAGAAAGAGGGGTTACTAATGGGGTACCGCAGAGTTCAATACTGGTTCCAGCCCTTTTTTAATGTCTTTATAAGTGTCATTGCAGAGGGACTGGAAGGAAAAGTATGCCTCTTTGCAGATGATACAAAGATCGGCAACGGGGTTGATAAATAAGGAAGCATGGAAAGGATGAGAAGGGACTTGGCAAGGTTGGAGGAATGGTCAGAAGTATGGCAGCTTGGATTCAATGCACAGAAGTACAAAATAATGCACCTGGGAAACAACAACCCAGGGGAAGATTACACAATGGGGGTAGGTAGTAACAACAACAACAATGGAAAGGGACCTTGGGGTAATCATATCAGATGACCTTAAGGTTAGCAAGCAATGTGAGAAGGCAGTAGGGAGGGCTGGGGGAATACTGGGTTGTACTGGGAGAGGCATCACCAGCAGAAAACAGGAAGTTGTTATCCCTCTGTACAGACAGCTGGTGAGACCCCATCTGGAGTACAGCATCCAGTTCTGGAGACCCCATCTCCACAAGGACATATACAGAATGGAGGCAGCCAGAGGAGGGCAACTAAAATTGTGCAGGGTCTGCAAGAGAAGCCATACGAGGAGACGCTAAAGGAGCTTAATATGTATACCCTTGAGGAAAGGAGGGGGAGGGAGGACGTGATAGAATCTTTTAAGTGCCTCAGTGGAATCAACAAAGTCCAAGAGGGTAGCATCTTTCAGAAAAAGAGATGTGCAAGAACAAGGGGACACAATATGAAAATAGAGGGGGGACAGTTCAGGGGCAATGTGAGGAAGTATTATTTCACAGAGAGCGTGGTGGACACATGGAACAGCCTTCCTGAGGAGGTTGTGGGTTCTAAAACTGTGGGAGAATTCAAGAATGCATGGGACAGACATAAGGCAATTCTTGTGGGGGTAGGAAGAAATATGCTGTTGGTTTACTAGGATCTGCAGCTTATCCTGTAGGTAGGGAAATGGGCAGACTAGGTGGGCCAAGCAGTCCTTATCTGCCATCAAAGTCTATGTTTCTATGTTTCGTCCTGTGTCTTCTTGTATCTTCTAAATGCTAGTCATTTGGCCCTTACTTTCTCTGCTACTTCTCTAGACAACCATAGCGGTCTCTTTTTTCTCTTTAAATGATAGATTTTTGTTAGCTTTTTAAAAAAAGATATTATTTGAACTAGTGGTACTGTGTGTACCCCCATCCTGTTTGCCATAACCATTGTCATAGACGAGGTGTGTTAGGATGACAAGCTGACACTGTGTCGAGGCAGTTCATTAGTGTCACAGAATTTCTGCAGAAATTATAACCCCACCGTTGCAGAAGTTCTGCAGCAAATGGTAATCCTGCCACAGAACATGGTTCCAAAGCACCGCTGAAAAATCAGGGCCTTGACTATAGAACACAGGCACTAGGCAGATTATAGCAGGCAACAATAAATAATTACACAATGGTAGGGTGCCAGAAAATTAATAACACCCAGCTGCAGAGTATGACTTGCACCTGCTTAACAGTGCTAGTCTGACTCCACTTTGCCTAGCACAGAATGATTGGCTGTGCCTGGCACGCAAGAGTATTAGAGGCAGGGTTAAACAAATCCCCTTGATCAGTACAGTGTGGAGATACAGGACTCCAAGAAGCAGATGTAATCAAAATAATTTATTAGAACACAGTATGGAGATATTGGACCAAAAAAAAGCATATTTAAACAAACCCCTTGATTAGTAAACAGTGGGGAGATACAGGACCCTGAGAAGCAGATTTAAACAAAATCCTTGATTAGAATAAGAGTAGAGATACAAGATCCTGAGAAGCAGAGTTAGTTGAACTCCAAATGACTGGCACATAATGTGTAGGTACTACAGTGGTTTGGGGTATTAGGCATTTACTTTGAAATCTCTTCACTTCTCTTAGGAAGCACAACATTCCAAACAAAACGTACACAGCCTCGCTCCTTCGCCCTCCCCCTACCACATTCACAATCAGGCAAGTTATCTTTCGCTTTCAGGCTCCTCAGCCTATAGTACCATCTCCCCCACTCGGTCCGCTTCTTGCTCACTGCTGCATCCTTCAAAAAACAACTAAAACCC
This sequence comes from Neoceratodus forsteri, assembly GCA_016271365.2. Classification (NCBI taxonomy): domain Eukaryota; kingdom Metazoa; phylum Chordata; order Ceratodontiformes; family Ceratodontidae; genus Neoceratodus; species Neoceratodus forsteri. The sequence continues at coordinate 412,901,536 of CM057455.1, read as the reverse complement.
CACCCCTGCTCCTGCTTCCCTCCTCTTCCCCCTTGACAGCCTACTCACCTCCCTCTCTTTCCCTTGATTTCTTATCCCTCTCTTTACCTCTCTAGCCATTCACGTGAGGCTGCTTACACTTAACTCCTTATACTATTGCTGGATCATAAAACACTGTACATTCTCATTTGTATTTAGTGTATATATTGGAGGCAGCATAGCACAGTGAGTAAAGGCTCTGAGGTGCAGATCTAGAAACCTGGGTTTAATCTTACAGTTGCCTAGGTGCATATTCTGTATTCTTGTTGCATTTTCTCCACCCCCCCCCTTCCTGGGTCGCACCTGGAAATGAACTTCAGCTCAGTGTGCCTTTCCCGGTTACCAAATTTTAAATAAATAGCCCTTCATGCTACGCTGGGATTCTGCTGAATTCTGAGAGTCCTAGTGCCCTCTATTAATGGTGACAAGTCCAAGGGCATACAGTTCTTATTTATTTACTTATTGGATTTTGTTAACCGGGTGGGCTCACTGAGACAAAATGTCCCTTTGTGAGGAGTGACCTGGGATTAATTAAATACTTTGTACATCTGCTCTCAGCTGCTAGAAATGCCTGCACCCAAGAAATCCACTTGGCCAAAAAGTTGCACTACCAAAATAGGCTTACGAGTTCGTGGGTCACTAGCAAGAACTTCTAGCAAAAAATTAAAGACCTCACCGGAAAACCAAACAAAGCATCCCCCAATATGGTAGTCGTTAATGACACCCCAGTGCAAGACCCTAACTCCATTGCTGAAGCCTTCAACAAGACCTTCACAGATCTTAGTCATATCCTCCCATCCAACCTTTTTTGACAATTATAGTGCTAATGACACCTCAACTGTAGCCTTCCCCACAGCCCACATTCCTCCCTTCTATTCCAAAAGGCTCACGCTTACTGAGGCCAGAAAATACCTAGTCAGGTTATTGGGTAAAACAAGGTACAGTAGAGACTCTATTGATATGAAATTACTCCAGCTATCACTGGAAGTTATGCTGAAACCCCTCACCTCCCTTCTGAATCTCTCCCTTTCACTCAGGCAGTTCCCCAAACTGTGGAAAGCAGTGATCGTCACGCCTGTACATAAAAGTGGTGACAGATCTCTAATCTCAAACTACCACCCCATCTCAATCCTTCAACTCCTATCCAACGTTCTTGAGCACGTGGTGTCTGACCAACTGACTGAATTTCTCTGAAAATATAATATTCAATGCCCCCAGCAGCATGAATTCTGGCCGGCACATAGTATCACCACAGCCTTGTTGGAATTCACAGACTAGATTCACAAAGCCCTGGATCGAGGTCACGTTGCTGGGTCAGTTTACATTGACTTAACCAAGGCTATTGATACTGTGAAACATTCCCTCCTACTTACCTCTCTCCCCCCCCCCAGCCTCTCACCTGCTGTAACAAACTGGTTCAATAGCTACCTTGGTTCTAAATCACAGCAGGTCAAAATCAATGATACCCAATTGAGCTGTCCGCCTGTTCATTCTGGTGTCCCCCAAGGATCCATCCTTGGGCCTCTTCTATTCAGCCTGTTAATTAATACACTACCCAAAGCCTATGACTGCAACCTTGTCCTCTATGCGGATGATGCATTTCTCTTCTCCAGTCATTCAAATCTGCTCCCTCTCACTAGTACCTTGCAACGCAACTTCTCTAAAGTTAAATCACGGTTTACCAGCCACAAACTGCTTATGAACTACAAAAAGACTAAAACAATTATCTTTGTAAGCGCCCATAACAAATACAAATCCGCACACCTTTCCATTTGTAGTAACCTAAAACAACCCCTGGAAATGGTCCATGACTTCAAATATCTCTGTATCATGCTGGACAGCTCTCTGTCTTATGCTCTCACATCATCCTTACTTCTTAGATTGTTAATAGCAGGATTGGTGTCTTCTGTAGGCAGTCTTACTCCTGAGGCTCTAAAGTTAGCTGTCACTAGCTCCATCTTGTCCATAATAGATTATGGTGTGATAATCTATAGTGCTGCATGAGATACCACACTCAAATGTCTTACAATATCTCTCAGAAACTAAACTTGGAACTTTCAAAGCCAAGCTGTGTTGTCACCTTGCAACGCTAAGTACATGTGATTGTGCCCCATAATTCTAGTCCTGCCCAAGTCCTTCTCCTACCCCCTACGACCCAAGTGCCCTAGTCCTACCACCCAAATCCTCCTCCTACCCCCTATTACCACCTTCAACCCCCTCCCCTCTCACCCTTGTCCCTCCTTATTGCTGTCTCCCATTCCCCCGTTACTCCACATTTGACAAGTCCACTATCTTGCTTGTCTGTACAGCTGCTTTGACAAAGTCTGTATTCTTAAGACTGCATAACTGTGCTGTTGATTCTAATGACTTGTAATTTATACCTGCTGTATCTTCTGACCTATACTGTACATATTCTACTGTCAATGCTACCTGCTGATACTTATGTATATGCTGTATTTTATTGTACTTAATTTATTTTGTGTCACATCATGTGTATAATGTTCTTTGTGACAAACCCAGGTCCATCCCGAAAATGAGCTTCACTCAATGGTAATCGCCTGGTTAAATAAAGATTTTGATTGATTTATTATCACCTGCTGGTTTCAGTGTAACATTCTCTGTATATTTATCCAGCAAAATCAGTATGTACAATCCTATTCCAACTCTTGATTATGTTATGTATTTGTATTTGTCTTTGTTTCACTTGAAGTGGAACCTTTGTAAATGAAACCCTGGTTCAAAGGTTCTTGTAATCTTAGTTATGATTAAATAAATAAATAACCATCAAAGCATGCGGGAAGTCTAAGCCAAATACACCAAGCAATGACAATAGCAACAAGCATTTGCCGATGCTGAGTGTCTCGCTGGCATTGGCATTGGTAGTGCAGGAGTTAGAGATGCATAATAGGAATGGCAGTGAAGTATTGAACTAACACCAACCCCACCCCCACTGTGCAGAGAGTGACAGGTGTTGGGATGTGCCTTTGGGTCGTCAGCTATAATGCTCATGCCTGTTTACCTCACCCTACCCTATAGACACTGACAAGTGTCGTGGTATGCTTTGGGGTCTTTGGGCCTTATACTTACCCCATTCCATAAGGAAATACACTAAGATGGGTGCAGTATAGGAGAATGGGGTGAAATTTAGGGCTGAATACTCCAAGGCACACCTCGATGCCTGTCACTGGCTGCAGTGTGGGGGTGGAGATGGAATGGTGTGAGCATTACAGCCAATGATCCCAAGTCACACCCCTGATGCCTGCCAGTCTCTACAGGGTGGGGTGTTACAGTTGAAAACCCTAATGCCATAGGCGTTTGTTGGTATTTTCACTCCACATTTTCAACATGGGCTTTTTGTGACCCCACCGCATGAACTGTGGCACTATCAGTTTGTTACCCGAAAGGTGGTTTTGCACAGTGACTATGCCATTTGGCGCCACAGGCACAAAAACACATTTTGGGCAGGATGTGAAAAATGACAACTGTTGTTCATGAGGAGGTGTAAAAAATGACAACGTAGAAAATCTGGAGTGAAAATATGAAAAATTGGTGAAGTCATGAGCATGCATAGAAACTGCGCAACACACGTCCGTAACCCAATTATTTTTGTTTTTTTTTAACCACATTTTCAACATAGGCATTTTGGGACTTCCCCTCGTGAACAGTGACACTGTGATTTTGTTAATCTGTTCCAAAAGTTGATTTCCCACAGCAACCACACCATTTTGTGCCACAGGTGAGAAAACACATTTTGGGCAGGGTGTGAAGAATGACAGCTGTACTGTTCAAAAGGAGGTGTGAAAAAAATGCCAGTGTTGAAAATCTGGCTTGAAAATACTGCAGATTTGCAAAGTTACAAGGGTGCATGGAAACCGTGCAATGCATGCTTGTAACACAGTCATTTTATGGATGTTCATCACCAAATTTTCAACATAGGCATTTTAGGACCTCTGCTCATGAACAGTGTCACTGGAATTTTCTTAATCTGTCTCTAAAACTGATTTACCACAGCGACCATGCTATTCTGCACTGGAAGTGCAAAAACACATTTTGGTCAGGATATGTAAAATGACAGCTATACTATTCATAAGGAGGTGTGGAAAAATGCCAATGTTGAAAATCTAGAGTGAAAATATTGCAAATTTACGAAGTTATGAGCGTGTGAGGAAACTGTGCAATGCACGCTCATAAAACGGTAATTTTTTTGATTTATTTTGCCAAATTTGCAACATAGGTTTTCTGAGAACCCACCTCATGAACAGTGGCACTGTCATTTCGTTAATCGGTCCCAAAAGGTGATTCCACACAATGACCGTGAAATCACCTTTCGGGGCTGAATAACATCATGACAGTGACTGAATTCATGAGGAGGGTCCCAATAACCCCATGTTGAAAATTTGGTGCCACAATTCCCTAAAATTCCCGAGATATGCACCAAAGTTAAAAAAAACTCTATTTATGCCATTATATAGCTTACCAGCATTTCTTCAGTTCCCAGTCGGCTTTGAAGAGTGTAGACGTGTTCCCGGTCCAACGAAGATAATCGCTGTGCACCAGAGGTAAGTGTCACGGTGGGGGTGGGAGGCAAGGTAAGCAGAGGTGGAGTGTGGGCTGGGAGGGGCAGGAGAGACCGCGAGGACGTTTTCTTCTTTACAGGGAAAAAAGACAACGAGGTTTGTTTCTTTTTGCAGGTGTTACTTGGTATACTGGGTGGCTCCCAGTGTACCATCTGCATTATGGGGTGGCAGACTGCAGCCAATGGGGTTTGGGCCTACCATCAGCACAGAAACAGGTGGGAGGTGCCCATGATGCTGAGGACAGGGTACCTCGGCGTACAACCTGAATCGAGGGTTGGGGCATTATACCCGATGGGGGTGGGCTCCCCATTGTAGAATGAACGGGCAGGGGGATGTAATCTGACTGGGATTGGGTCCCCATTGGCAAAAAGACTGTTGTGGGGGCGCATGATGGCAAGGGAATTGGGCACCCCCTCAGCACATAATTGGATTGAGAGGAGGGACATTATGCTGATGGGAAATGGGCTCCCCTGTCTGCAAATGAAGTGGGTTGGGGCATGCTGACAGAGGGATTGGGCACCCCTGAAGTCGGCAGCAGCAGCAGTCAGTGCCGCCATGTTTGGTGAAAAACTTCACCAGTAAAGGCATGTCGGGAGGCGTGTTATTGTGCTGCTGCATGACGAGCTTGCCTCTTATTGCAGTAGCACTTTTGTTAGATTTGGTGGCCACTTTACATACTGCTGGTGTCAGCACCTGTATGCTGGCTTATTGAGGAATGAGGGACGCACCTACTGATGTGCGTCCTGCATTCACCCACATTGACTGCACCTACAAATCTGCTACTACTGCAATATGTTGGCTGGCACGAAAGCGTGAGCCAACATAAAAATGTTAGGAGGTCAGTAACAATGTCATTGTCTGCAGTTTTGAGCTCCTTAGTATGAAAAGGACATTAAGGCACTCCAGAGATTATGATACAAGGCCATCAGAATGGCACTGGTATGGGGAATAAAGCCATGAGGAGAGGCTGGAGGCCGTTAACATGTTCACCCTGGAGAAAAGGAGGCTGAAAGTTGACATGGTCTCAATCTTTACTTGAAGGGTCTCTGCAAAACTTAACAATCAGATATGTGTGATCTGTGCTCTGTAGCAGGATACAGAGACACACTCTGAAGCTCAGGGGTGGTAAATTTGGGGGTAACCACAAGAGACACGTTTTTCCCCCAGAGAATGGTCAACCTATGGAACATTCTGCCAATGAAGATGGAGGACCTAAAGACAGTAGAAACCATTAAGGTAAACCTCAATGTATTTTGACTTACCAAGAGAATCACTGGGATCCACCAGTAGTAGTGCATCTAGGGATTCTATATAAATTGATACATGCTTGAACAGCATATTTATTTCCTTCCTGCTTATAAAGAAGGGGAGATTGACATGATGGACCCAGAGTCACTTCTGAACTTAAATGACTATGTTACTGTGACTTCTCACTGTTTACTTGTTGCAAAACCATGAGTTTCTGCAGTCTAAACTGGCAGTGCCACATTCCACTCCATGCCACACCAAACCACACCATGCCAGTCCACTCTACTCCACACCACATTACTTGACTCAGTTACACTCCACTCTACTCCACACCACACCAAACTAGCTAGCGAAGCAGTGTGACAAAGTAGTGGGGAAGGCTGGAAGGATGCTGGGTTGCATAGGAAGGGGATTTACCAACAGAAGGAGGAGGTAATAATACCCCTATACAGATCACTGTTTAGACCTCACCTCAAGTACTGTGTGCAATTCTGGAGGCCTCACCTCCATAAAGACATAGAGAGGGTGGAGGCAGTACAAAGGAGGGCAACCAAAATGGTGCATGACCTGCATCAAAAGCCCTATGGGGTAAGGCTAAAGAACTTAACATGTACTCCACAGAGGAAAGGATGGAAAGGGGGGGGGTATAATAGAGACATTCAAATACCTTATAGGCAAAAACAAGGTACAGGAGGGAAGCAATTTCCACAAAAATGATGCTCAAGGACAAGGGGTCATGCTATGAAGTTAGACACGGGAAGGCTCAGAGGAAGTGTGAGGAAGTACTTCTTCATGGAGAGAGTGGTGGATGCATGGAACAGCTTACCGGTGGGGGCAGAAACAGTGATAGGGTTAATGAACACATGGGATAGACACAGAGGGATCTTAGCAGTGGTTGGGGGTGCAGAGAGTGAGTAGTGTCTGTGGCAACACTATAGGTAGGGAAAATAGGGCAGACTAGATGGGCCATCAGGTCCTTATTTGCCAACAGAGTCTATGTTTCTATGATACTAAACTACATCACACCCCACTCCACTCAACCACACCCCACTCCATTCCATTCCACCACACCATACTACACCACACCACACTAAACTACACCACATCACACCATACCAAACCACACCACACTAGACTACACCACACCCCACTCCACTCCACCACACTACATCATACCACACCACAACACACCACACCACACTATACGTTTTACAAGAAATAAAATATACTATAAAAATAACAGATAACTAACCACACCACATACCCAGTTGTTTTAGATTTGTACTCCATATGTAATCTAAATGCTGGATTTTCCATTTAGGAGAATTGCCACCACTGTGCACTAATGTGATGTGTATTACATTATGTTGTAACAACTTTTGACCAATTCTTTGCATCTTGTTCTGCATAATGAGTCACCTACAAAACTACAACAAAGGTGCTACGGAAACCTCTGTCAATAGATACTTGTACTACTAAACTCAATGCCCAGAATAGTCTAGGTGAATCTATGGGAGATACGTGACTGGGAATTCAAAGAAAGGGGTCAGAGGAGTTTAACCTTCTATTATGAAATGTGACAGGTAGAATTTCTTTAACTATCAGTCCTGATAATCAGAGACAACATGTCTCTTAAGCAGCATCAGTGGCTGTCATTTCATGGCAACGGGGGAACTTTTCACTATTTTTCTCATTAGTTCCTGGCACTCCCAGGCTCTAAACTGGTAACGGCCTAGCAGCATGCAATATAAATAGGACAGGTTTAGCAGCCATACTCTATCTGCATTAGACTCCAGGGGCACTATCCAGCTCCCACAGTTTGCAGTTGATCAGTGGTGGAGAAAAGCTAACGTTGTCTTGGATTGTGGTAATTAGTTTCTATCATTCTACCTATGTTCAGTTTCCATTTGTACAGCAGTATAATAAAATGCAAAATGATGAGTGTTATTTGAATCTTACACATACAATAAATATATATAGCTGTAGGCATGCATCAAATCATGAGTGTTATTTAATGTGGCATGTTGCTTAAGAGGAAAATAAAGCTTCTATGATGGGAATTAATTTGATATTTCTACATTTTTGTTAAATTAAGAATGTAGATGATATTACTTTACTGTTACTGTCTGTCACTGTGCAATATATACCAGATTTATTTACCACACCTGACTTGTAAATACGTCAATTGTGTAAACATGACAAGATCCAAATATTTTACAAGACATGCTGGTTGCTGCATTATAAAATGTACAGCGCACATGTTTCAAAAGATCCAATGTGTAGACATGCAGTTGGCAGTTTGTTTTAGAAGTTACAGCACTGTTGGGCAGCAGGCTATCACAGGTTCAAACTCAGCAGAGCCAAATAACCACCGTAAGACATTGGGCAAGTCACATAACCAACCTATGATCCAGTCCACCCAGTGTGGAAATGGGTAGAAGCAGGACACCACTGAAAAATTAGATGACATCCTAGATGAGCTATCTTTGATATAAATGTTGTACAAACATTTCTTATAAAATGTAATTATTTATTACCACATAAAAGAGGATGCATATGACACATAACCTGGACTAGGGGTTACCACAGAGATCTGGGAACAATAACAAAGAATTTGAGAAAGGGTTTAGTAGGATAATTATGTTAGACCCCCAATGTGCTGAGCATTTACATGTATTTTGACCACTAGCACAGAAGTACAGTGCTCCTGCCAGGAGGTGGATTTAGCTGTGCTTACTAGGAGACTTGTATGAAATAACCTCTTATACCATAAGAAGAGGAAACAAAGCTGATGAGACAGCTATTCCAAATGTAAAAGTTAGTCAGCATGCTACACATGCCTTCTGTAATACAATACAGCGTGTGCATGTGTGAGCAGTGTGTAACACCCAACAAAATGAGTGTCCAGCACAGAAGTGTACTTTTAGTGTAACTCCTCCTGAGATCAGAGTGGTTTTCTATTAAAGTTCTAATGTACACGAGAATTCCAATATAAGACATGTCAAATGAAATCGGAACGCAAACCTGACATTTGGAAGAGGATACATTTGGACTACACTTCTACAACCCTGTTTTGGAATTGCTTTTTCCACATTGAAAGTATTGACAGAACATCAAGAGGAATAGCAGGGAACAAGCATTAATGGCAGATGTTAGAAAGACTAGGCATGTAAAACCTCATTCTTGAATAAAATGGGTGAGAACTAGTCTTCATATATTTTTAACTAAGCCTTAACTACAAGATTACAAGGCTAAAGTGTGTTTACAGGCAAGTGCTTTACACTCGGAACGAGAATTCCAGAAAAATAAAATAAACATACCGTCAGTAGGAAAGAATCAAAACACAGAAGTGGAGCAGAATTAGAGTAAAAAACATTTGGTGAAAGAACCCTAAAACTCATGATAGCGCAAGCGTGTCTTAGTAAACTTAAATGTCCCCAGGCCATTGTTATGATTGATATGTCAGTAAAGTACTCTGTTTTTAAATGAAGCTTGGCTAATAGTTTGCAGGCATTTTCCATATGCTATTGTATAAAGGCTAGTTAATGATTACAATTTACGTTGTATTGTGTATGCACTGTGACACCCCTCATGTTGTACCCTTTCCCCCAGGTGTGGCTGAAAATGGATCATTTTGATCCTGTTCACATTCTTGGTAAAACAGAAATAAATAAATAAAAATAAAATGATTTGGGAAGGCGTGAGGGTAGCCTCATGTGCTTCCAAACCCCTGTTTTTAAAATTATTTAACTACTGCAGTTGTATTGCACTTAAAAGTTAATACCTTGGGCAGTTTCTCTGCATAAAGGGTGTTAATATGTTTGGTGGGTATATAAACAGTTGAGGGAAACACCAAACTTAAATCTATTATGAGAGATTAATAACAATACTCATGAGAACAAATGTTGCATTTGTTTGACATAACATAACTCAGACTGCAGTAATTAAGATTGTTATTTTACAGTTTGTTACCTTAGGACAGACCCAATGAGATACAACATCTCATTTGCAGAAAGGTCCTGCTTCACCCTAAAGTAGCAGTGTTTGTCAGTTACGACGTAGAGTTTTTCAGCAATAATGTTTTTGGTTTTTTTTGTATGGTTTTTTCTGTTTGCTTGCTTTCATTTCTAATCTAAAGTATGGGATTTCGAAGTGTGTGAGAGTTCCTGCTCCCGCACCTCACCCACCATGAAAAAATTGAATATCTGGGTACAGTGCTGTACCATTTGCCATCCTAAACATGTGGTAGCCCACCCTACAACATCCGTAGTAGGAATCTAGTATGTACATTATACGGGTCACCACAGTGTGAGAGAGATTTTTTATAATTGAGAGAGGCCGCCATCTTTAATGACTTGAGCCATTAACTACACAATTAGCTATAAAAGCTTTTAAAAAATATCTGAGGACATAAAACATACACTGAAGATAAATCTACATATGTCATAAATGTATTTTTGAAAAACAAAATCTACATGATGGAATTTTCTGCCACCAATAAATATTGTTGCTTTAAGCTGGGTGGAGAGAAACACAGGAAGGTCAGCTGACTTGGTTGAGATTATGCAGTGAGTCAGTGGGGATTGCAGAATTTAAACCTGGGATCTCCAGGTTTAGAATAAAGTGTTTTAACCACTACACCACCCTGTCTTCCTAAAATCTACATCAAGTTAAACATTACGTTCTAAGTTATAAATACTAAATATGATTTTTTTTACCTTCCTTTTTAGATGGGAAATGCTTGATCATAACTTCGGTAAGTAAACTACGCAACACAATATATCAACAAACTGATGTAAACCTCTATCTTCTCAATTCAATTTGTGGTGTGTTGTCCACCTTTTTTTCAATGGTATGTACATTTCATTGGACTTGATAGAGTGACTCAAACATAGTGTGTCTGGAGGTTTGCAATGTGAGGTTATGTCAAGCTGAAAAGGGTTTAAAAGAAGATGTTCATAAATATGTTATTGTATTATGACTACATTATAATCCCGTGTGGGGAAAATAATTCATTAATAGCATAATGTGCCATTATTGTATATTAAAACTTGATCATTAAAATAACGTTATGATAAAATCAATTGTAGATGCTTTCTAAAATTAGCTCTCATGAAAGTTACAATGTAATATTAGGCAAGGCAATTGTTATTTGTTTGGTGTCCATTCCCAATGGCTCAGAGAGTATCTTACAGGGACAACAGAACAGTAAAAATCATAGACTAATAAATAAGCAATAAACACCTTATAGGAACAACAGAAAAATAAAAATGATAGACTAATTAATAAGCAATAAACACCTTACAGGAACAACAGAAAAATAAAAATCACAGAGTAATAAATAAACAATAAACACCTTACTGGGACAACAGGACAGTAAAATCCACAGACTAATAAATAAGCAATAAACACCTTCCAGGGGCAACAGAACAGTAAAAATCACAGACTAATAAGCAATAAACGCCTTACAGGGGCAACAGAACAGTAAAAATCACAGACTAATAAATAAGCAATAAACGCCTTCCAGGGACAACAGAACAGTAAAAATCACAGACTAATAAATAAGCAATAAATGCCTTACAGGGCCAACAGAAAAGTAAAAATCACAGACTAATAAATAAAGGATAATGTGTGGTCTTTTGTTAATGACCAAGCTGTAAACACTTTGAGAGGTTGCCCTGACATCATTGTAAACCGTGAGAGTGCAGCTTGACATGTTTTCTTATGTCATGGCAACATCAAGTAGTGTTTTCAGCATGGTTGTTAACCAAATACCATACATTATATAAGCAATAAACACCTTCCAGGGACAACAGAACAGTAAAAATCACAGGTTAATAAATAAGCAATAAATAAATCAACATGTAACAAAATGTAAAACAGTAGGCAACCTCATTAAGTTTTGACATTTTACATATGGCATCAAAAATATATACATAGGCAAGAAAACTATATTTTACTGTTACAAAAATATCACTTAATATGTTGATAAACAAAGCAATGTATTTATTAGATGTTTTCAATATTTTATTTAAAGCTGCTAATATTTTTTTAATTTTTTAATTAAAAATCCTTTAATTAATGTTTTAGTTACAATGATATCACTTAATGTGTTGATAAATAAAGCAATATATTTATTAGATGTTTTCAGTATTTTAAAGATGCTAACATTTTACGGATCTGAACTACAAATGCTATAATATCCAAAACGTATTGCTGTTACACAGTAGTGTATCTTATAACTCTATTTGATTCATTACTTGGAATATGTTATAAACAAATTAGTTGTTTAATTGAAAGTTACAATTTAGGAGAAAACATATTTAAGATTAACATATTTTATAAAATAGACCCTGTTCTCAAAATGGAAAGAACATGTCTCATATGTGCATCACGCATTTGTATTTGTAACTTTAAAGTGCAATAAGTAGTTTAATGTATACATAGCACAGTAATTTGCTGAATATTTAAAAAAATTCAGCTCATGTCTTTTCAACTTCTGAACCATTTAAATTATTTTCTGAGTTCTTACTGGCCAGTTAGCATCCTCAAAAAGTAAACCTTGTACTTTTATTGAAAAGCTGCATTCTGATTAACTCAGGTCAATTAAATTCAGCTTAAACTCTCTCTTAATCAGCTTTAAACTGTTTATTAACCCTTTGGCTGCTGACAGAATTCGAACGTATAGGAATTCTGGACTGATGTGTCAGTCTGCAGCCCTGCAAGGGTTAATAGAAAAAAGTAAATGATTTAATGCTAACAGCAAAGAATAAGAGTAGCTTGATTCATTCACAATGTTACATAGCACTATGGTGATAGAAGGAACTTAGATTTTATCTTGCCCACACCCTAAAAAGACAATCTTGGCAGTAGTGGGATGTTACTGTAAATATTAAACCAATATTGGCTCATATTGCTATATAGGATTACTACAAAGGCTGTAGTGAAAGCGATTGCATGTTCTGAAGTACAGCATTACCCCCTCCATATAATACAATTGAGAAAGTATTTCCTTGTTTGTGAACCCCTCCAGACAAGCTCATATCAAGTAAAATTCACTTTTTCTCAAAAAAAAAAATGTTTTGTTCCCCCACTGGTGTGGCAGAACTGCTCAGCTTGTGGCCATATCAGGGCATCACACTACTGTGGTGGAGAGAATTTACCCCTTAGTTTCCCCTCTCTTCCCAGTGAGGATGTTGTGACAAGGGTAGAGGCCCCTACTGCTGCATGGGAAGGCACACCGTACCAAGCATCTAACAACGCCATCCCATCCCCACACCTCATCAACCACAGCACCACCTGTGCACCCATAGAGGATGGCAGCAGTGTATGCTCTTGCTTCCCTTAATCCCAAGAGCATGACAGTGTCGCTGGGATGCTCAAACCTCCACTTCCCAGCCATTCCTGGATAATCCTTTTTTGGTTTTGTTTTATTTTTTGCAACCTATAGCTGGACTTGATGTAGAGAACAGAGTGTTTGTTTTAGAAACAAGGAAAAATCATCTGAAAAGTGTATTATTTTCTTGAATCAAGGCTTATATTGTCATGTTCCATGGCCAATCCTCATCCTCCTTGGCCCATCTTGCTCCATCACCCACATCTCTGAGACGTACCTGTCTCCTAGCATCCCCTACAGTTTTCTGTTAATGGTGGGGTAACCACACCCCACTCCACTTCAAATCCAGTGCCCTGCCCAGTTGTTCAGTGGTGTGAGCCCTGCAGTGGGCCTGGGAGTCACTTAGCTGCTTGAGATCTTTATTCCAGTATTAGCTCTCCCAGGACTTCCTGTGTGCAATGATGCACGATATGCATGCACATGTCAGCGTCATAGGCAACCATTCCCACAACATGGGCTATCCTGCTGCACTACCACTTGGCTTCCAACAGGTGGCAGCATATGAATGGAATGCTGATCCCTATTCCCACCCAAGAGAAGAGAGCTGTCCATTGGACCCTCAGTCTTATCAACCCTGATGGATTCCTTGTGATATGTACTGGTCTGATTACATTTGCCCACCAAATAATATGCTGACTGCAGTCTATTGATTTTTTGACCTCACCAGCCTTTGGCAGTGCACTGGCTGCAGCACTACATTGTGTTTTTCTTGCATGCAACCCCAAGCCTTCCAGGTAGCAGTATGATGAACTGCTACAGTGCCACTGAGATGGCCCAGTACTTTATGTATAGGTATTACCTTCTTTAATTAACCTTGACACATTTAAGCTCCCTTCATCAGGTATAGAAAAAAACTCTCTAACTTATCAGAATAGGTTCTAATATGCTTCACAGAACCTGATGAAGGACCCTTAAGAGATCACTACGGTACTTTATTGTCAATATTTAAATCATATTAAATCAAAGTCTGTATACCATATACATTAGGTTTTCCAGCAAGTTTGCATTACACATGACATAGGGCCAATAAAAATCTCAAAAGGTCTCTACAAACATGTTTTGGCTAGGTTCATAAAAGGTGTTATCCAAATCTGTGTGCTGGACTATCCACAAACAATTACAGCACTGCAGACTCTCAGTGCTGAAACAATGGTTTAACAGAATGCAAACTAAATACACCTACCACTCATCATGCCTACTGCACATTTTCAACTGTGGTAATCTGTATCTAAAGAGCCCAGATTCTTTCCATTGTCTGTCTATTCTTTCTTGTACAGTTTCTTCAGTATCTGTGAGCAGGCCTTGAACTCAGTTGCTGGACACATAAATGGGAGGAACCATGAAGCTCAAAGCGCTCTTTGAGCATTTTACTGTTCACCTTATGCTGACTGCGGTACTCCTTCGAGTTTCCGGTATGTTTATAAATATTTAATAGAATATGTAAGATGATAAGCTATGTACAGTAGCTGTACAGACTGACTTACATACTATGTTTAATTACTGATAAATCACAGTGTTGTTTTATTTCCTAGTTGCCTATCAGCATGTGTGCAACATCAAACATATCAAAGCCTGCATAGTGACATTGTATATTATAGCTCCTTACTTAATTCTCATCTAAAGTACTGGGCACATGTGACTCCATTTCTAGTCACCATACTGTGGAGTAAAATACATACATATGCTAGAAAGTGTGCAGAGAACATGCTACCTGGCCTGGGGGTGTTGGCAATGAAAAAAAGATTACAGATATATATATCAAGAATACATTTAGGGGTTGCAGTGGATTATAAAATGGCGAGAATAATTCCTGGGTTGTGATTGGTCAGTGTTGACCTTCAATAGCGATATTATTCTAGCACAACATCATGCCTATTCAAAATGCAGCTAAAAATGTATTTTAAAAATTAATTTGTTCCCCTTTCTTTTATTTACAAACTTGTCATTTTATAATTGCAATAATACAGTCTAGGGAGTGTGCTGGGGAATAATGTCATTTCTCGTGCATTGGACGCAGTTGGCTGTGGCCTTTTGCCCAGCTACCCAAGGTGTGATGTTATCCCAGCACGACGCATGTCCTGTCATATGTTATTGCTTAAATAACACATTTATCTCCACTAGTGAGTGATAAGACCCATAGGTCACAAGTAGTAAAGCCACAAGTAAGTTAAGAAGGTTTTAACACTCATGTTTGGAGATAAATGTGTTATGCCACTATAATCCATCATATATTTGATATATTTGATACATACTGTACTATTGTTAATGTTTTGTTACTGTTTCACCTTAAAACTGCCTTCTTTTTGCTATTGTAAATTCTCTACCGATCCATTGTTCTGTGTTCTGTTTCCAGATTTTACATAGAGAATAATGGATAGACAAGTGTGTATTATGGATTTTTTTTTTACACATCCAAGGTGTGTGATGACCCATAAACCTCGAAAGCGATGCTCAAGAGGTTTATGAAGTCATCACACACCGAGGGTGTGTAAAAAAAAATCCACAACACACACTTGTGTATCTTTTATTTGTTATAATTACTGGTGCAGGGAGTTTTTCAAGCAGTGCTGTCAGAGAGTGAGAGAGCGGGAAAGAGAGACACACACACACCAGCTAGCTGTGTCTGTCAGCCTTTCTCTCTCTCTCTCTCTATTCGCTTCTCATCTCTTCGCTGCAATTCAGACATATATATTTTTTTATTTGTTTGAAACTGCCAATACGTTTTAAGTGCAGCAGGACCACAGTGAGAGTAGTCAGTCACTACGGTCCATTCACGATCAGAGAGGCTGTCTCCCGAGTCTTTGACAGACTCCTAATAAGTGCAGGATTGACCGCATGCTTTTTTTTGTAAAGGCAGGATCAACCACATAAAACCAAAATAAGAAACTGGTGTCTTGCCTGTGAGGAGGGTGAGAGGGAAGTCCAGGTGATGACTGCGGGTCCTTGGGAAACGGGAAACGTAACTTTTTTCTTTCGTCGTGCGCTCGGCCATACACACACAAAGTGACAGCCAGTTAGGGAAAAGGCTGCACATGAGTGACATACTGCAACTAAGTTTTAAATAATAACCTGATTGGGTTATCGGCATTTGAAAGTACTCAGAATCCGGTTGGTAAATAGGGTCACCAGTAATTATAATGAAATAACATGTTCTAAGTGAAAAATAAGTGTTCTGTATGAAATAACTTGTGTTTCATGTCAAATTAAATATTTATACCAAAATAAAATGATTTTATTACATCAATCATGTGTTTGGTACATACCATATATATAGGGGATATTCCATAGGACAGCAAGGAGTAAGCTTAGTTTTTAACCTGGCTTCTGGAATGTTGCCAACAAGGTACTGTAGCAATGCTGCCAAGTAGCGAGTGGCTGAGTGAAGCGCAGTCGTATGTGCTAGTCTGCATTGTTGATAACATTCCAGACTGACTAAAAGAGTACTCTTAGATGCATTATGAAATATCCTCTTAATACCAAGGGATCCATCTTGAAATTGTGACAAGGCTGTATTGGAAATAGAACTGCAGTGGACATAAAATGCTATTTCCACCACAGTCGAATAACTGGCAAAAATAACAGTTTTTCTGCACTGTTATTCATCCCTATCATGGTATAAATGAAAAGAACCTTCAGGTTAGTGAAAGCAATAACTCTATCTGATCAGGTAAAGCTGCTATATATCTATATGTATATCTATATCTATACCTCATAACTATCTATTATGCCTATAGCTGTCTGTCTGTCTATCTATATCTACCCATCAAAAGATGATAGAACTAGGGGGTCAGTGGGCAATTAGAAGGGCCCCTGCTTATAAGAAATAAACAAAGCATCCTTGGCATCAGCAGAGCTGGACTATACACAGCAACACACATTTGAATTTCAAACAATGTGGTATCCAATACACAGTTATTGCTATTTATATCAAAGTGAAAACTGAGGCCCCAATTCTCAGGTACAAGGGAGTGGCACTAAATTGTTGTGGCGTAATTCAGCCTTAATCCCTTGCCGGTGATACTCTCCAACTATGCTCAGTGGGTTGGACAGCCTTTATGCCCCAGCACACATGAAAATACACTAGTTCATGGAAGGGGTGGGTTGGCATGTTAAAGAGCTACTCACACTTCAAACGAAAGCTTTAAAAAAACATAATAATTAGGTACAATTCAACTTGCATTCTATTTATATTCTGTATATCTCTCCTACCCTTTATTTATTACTGAGGAAAAGTGCATAAATATATAATCTTTAACCTTTAGCATTCATCTGCCTCTATAGTTTACTCCCTACCTCATGTCATAGTCCTCTGTTGTGACATCACTATCTGTTGCCATGAGAGTAGCTGTGATGTCATAAGCAGTGCATCACATCTGGTAAGGAGAAGGCAACAGGAATAGAAGAACTCTTCAGGAGCAAAGATCCTGTTTTCATGCAAATGACCTCAATTATAAATAATGGGGGGGGGGGGAGATACAGAACTAATGTGAAATATAAGCTGAGCTATGTCTAAATAATGTTTTGCTAAAGTTCTCCTGAAAGTGTCAGCTGCTGTTTAACTGAATGATGTGCCATCCACACGGTCAATTACTGCTAGTGTAGCAGGCAGGACACTTTTGCAATGCTCTTTATCTTAAAAAAGTGTAATTTAGTGGTGTGGCATATGGAAGCTATGCCCACTGTGCACTGTCAACAGAGGACCGACTTCAGAGGAAAACAAAACTGGAAAATGTAACATTGGGAGCAAACACAGCTTTTTTTGGCATAATTGATAAACAGGACTATCAGTGTTTTCAAAATTCTGTGGTGCCAGAAATGTAAATGTGCAGCCGTGTTACAGTAGCTAGAGGTGTGGAATATCTTATTTTACAGTTACAATATTAGAACAGTGTGCCTATTTACATCATGGCATCCTGGACAGCTCTGACAGTCTCTCAGGGTTCTGCTGCCCGTAAGAACAGCAGTGGTGGCACGTTTACAGCCGTAAGTGATGTGCCCACCATACATCATAATAATAGATTAGAAGTCAGCAGAGTATGTTTGATGGTTTCCAATAAGGGAAATGTTTAAACAAAAACAACAACAAAAAAAGTGCTGGTCTGACACTTCCGTAGAGCAACTGGGTTGTTGCTTACGATGCCGAAGATCTGGGTTTGGGAACATGCCTGAGACACTGGAAGGCCATCTGGGAAGGAGGAACAAACATTCCCAGATGATGCTCTCCTTCTCAGGGAATCCATTTATTTATTTATTTGAAATCTCGGAATTACAATCTTTGAGTCAGAGACTAATTTCTAAAGGTTCCACGTCAATTCAAAATGCAGACATAGGTAACACAGTAGACAATAAGATACAGGATACAATGCCAAGACAATTTGGTGGCAATGTTACACCATGAAAATGTATACAGATATGTCTAACACAGTGTTGAGGCTGTAGGCTGTAGGTGACACAGTAAACAGTAAGAAACAGGGTACAGTGCCAGGAGCAATTTGATGGCAAGTTATAGCATGACCAGTTTACAAAGATGTCTAATACATTGTTGAGGCTATAGACAGTGCATAGGATATATTTGACAATAATAACTGGTCAGCAATTTTTCTCAGTGTACTGACCAGGTTGATATTTTCCGTAACAACCTGCTAGTTGTTATGACATTCACGAGCCATGCCAATCAAACTATGCTGCTGCCTCATTGGCCAACATTCTGTGAATGGCGTGCCAAACAGTTTCACAAACATGGTGGCTCTGTCTCTCGTTTATGGAGCTGCCAACACAATGACTTCACACTCGCATTTTTTTTAATTTATTATACTTATTTCACACTACCTGGTTGATCCTACCATTTACTTTTCCATTTGAAACTCTGTCTGGTTGATCCCCCCCCCTTCGTCTGCTTCAGAACGGCAACATGCTGTCACACACAGCGCCAGCCCAATCAGGACAGCTCTCTCCAAATGTAAGTGGAAAAAAAGAAGAAAACAATAAAAAGTTTGAAAATAAAAATGAGAGGGACCGGTGTGTGCGTATGTGTGTGTGTGTGGCGTGTGTGTGTGCGGCACTGGTGCAACTCGAGGTTACAGAAACTGGGCTGGAGAAAATTGCTGACCCTTTATTATAAAAAATAGAAGATGGGAAGGGTGTGCATATGAGAATTTGATGCACACCCTTATTGTGAGATGCTTTGATAAACCGCTCGGGCTTCACCCTTGGGGTTTATGTAGCATCCCACAACTCGAATGTGCATTAAATTCTCATATCACACCCTTCCCCATCCTTTATTCTCTATATAATAGCGAATGATACAGTGATATAGGGGACAGCACGCATGCCTTATATGCTTCACTGAAACCGAGGAACTAGGTAGTGGGGGGAGGCAGGTAGTGTGTGTTTTTAGAGAAGTCTGTTGGGAGACTTTGCTAGAGTGCCTGAGTAAGATTGGAGGCCGTTGACTGTGAGAAGGCTGGGTGGCAGGTCTGAACAGCTGGTGCAGATACGGGTGGTGGACCTAGTACGTGCAGGTGCAAGTGCGGGTGGCAAGAAGGGGGGGATCTTGAGTGCATTTTTAAAGGGGTTAAGTTTTTGATGGTTAGAGACTGATGGGGGGAGGGTGTTGAAGTAGAAGGGAGCCCTGACCAGAAAAGACCTCTGTGCAGGTGTGGTTCTGACTCTGGGAATGGCCAATGCAGCTTTGGTCGAGCTACATGTGTTCACTGTGGGGGTAGATGAGGTTAAGAAGGCAGATAGGCCTGGGGAGGGCAAGCCAAGGAGGGATTTTTGGTTAAGAGGCAGGACTAGTAATAAACCCTCTCATCAGAGTTCAGGCTCTGGGCAAGGAAATAGAGCATACATGTGTCATATGGTCTGCAGCAGTTAAGAGCCTGCAGGCTTTTTTAATGACCACTTTTATTTTACCAATAACTGTGGCATCTGCGACAGCATAGACCAGCAAACCATAGTTGATCAGAGACATTACTGAGGAGGTTATGGCTAGTCTCAGGGCTTCTGGTGGAAAGCAGTCCTTGTGGCGATAAAGGAGATCAATGCGTGTATTTGTAACAGATGTGAGGGTGTTGATGTGTACGTGGAAGGAGAGGGCAGAGATGAAGATATCTCTTAGATATTTGTAGGACGAGACCTGCTCCAGGGTGTAGAGTGACTTTGCTTAAATATGCAATTGGGCATTTTTTTATTTGCTTTGGTGATGTGCAAAAAGTAGAATCTTGTTTTGTTTTTTTTTAGGTTCATGACTAGTCTATGCTTAGCAAATCAGAGTTCAACTTGACTGAAAGCATTCTGGAGTGAGGCCTGAAGGTCAGTTGGGTTGGTGTGGGAGGCACAGATGACAGTGTCGTCTGTGCAGAGGAGGATTTTTTCAGGGCAGGTGGTGGGAATTGCATTTTAGAACATGCTAAAAAGCAGGGGCCCTAGAATGGATCCCTGTGGGACTCCCGAGTGGATGGGGTGCAAGCATGAGACTGTGTTATTTATCCGCACACACTGGGACCTGGATGACTGGTAACTAGTGAGCCAGTCCAAAGGCCCCTGTGAGAACCCCATTAAGAGGAGAAAGTGTAGAAGGAAGGGATGACTGACCATGTCAAAGGCCTTGGTTAGGTCTATGAACATGGCTCCTACGATATGCCCTCTGTCAAGAGCAGTATGTATGTAGTTTGAGAATTCTAGGAGGGCCATGGTGGTACTATGCCCAGCACGGAAACCATGCTGTTCTTTGCAGAGTAGGTTATGGGTTTTAAGGTAGTCTGTCAGTTGATCTGCCACAACTTTGTCTAGCGCTTTGGACAGTGGGGGGGGGGGAATGAAGATTGGTCGGTAGTTTCCAGGTGTTAGGGGCTCACTGCTTTTGTGGATTGGTGTAACAACTGCATTCTTCCAGGCTGTGGGGAACTGACCAAGGCATAGGGAGCAGTTCAGGAGGCCAGTTAGCAGGGTGTTCAGTACGTCCAGAGACAGACAGAGGAGTTTGGTGTTGATTGGGTCATATAGGGGGCTAGTACCATTCAGGGCATTGGCTAGGTAAGGCCTTGCTTCTGTGGTGGAGATAGTCCAGAGATAGAATGGTTGCCATGGGAGGTGGGGGTGGTGCAGGGGCTGCTACTGGGTCAAACAAGTTTGGGGGAGAATGCAACTTAGGTCAGTAAAGTTGTCGTTGAGTATGTTGGCATTTTCCTTAGGGTCTATGGTAACCAGTCCCTTAGTTGCAATTTGGAACGGGGGCGGCGTTCGCGACTTTCCATTTAGGGACTTTATGTTGTCCCAGAACTTGTGTGTTATGCCCCAGGAGGTGGTTAGAGTGGCTCGTTGGTGTTTGGCTTTTGCTTTTCGAATAGCCCAGGTGCAGCTGTTCCGAGCAGCTCAGTAGGCCTGCCTCTTGGCAGGATTGCTTGATTCATAGGCCCTATGCCATAAGTCATCTCAGCTTTTGAGCTGCAGGAGGAGGGATGGTGTTATCCATGGTGTGCTCTGTTTTTTTATTTTTGACTTTTTTATGGGGGCAAAGATATCACAGACCCGAGTGAAGGAGTCCTGGAAGTAGCTGAGTGCTGCATCTACGCTATGGGCCCAGTATATTGGGGACCAATCCCATTGAGCAAGATGCTGTTTAAAGTTGGAGAGTTTGCCTGAGTGCAGTTGGCGTCGGAGTGCTGTGGTAGGGGGTGGTGCAAGTTGCTGGCCTGACCATGAGCAGATTAGCGGGGAATGGTCACTGAGGGAGTTTAGTAGGACTTCAATGTCCTTGATTTTGTGGGGATGGTTGGTGAGGATGACGTCCTGCAGGGTGTGCGTGTGCCTGTGGCTGGGTTGCACCTAGTTGGTTTAGTCACCAACTGATATAGGTCAAGAGCTGTTAGCACATCAAAGGTGGTGGTGGCTGCTTTGTTGAGCCAGTTTAGGTTGAGATCCCCTAATAGTATGTGTCATGATTTGTGGGGGAGGCTGGCAAGGTACTCTATTAGTGAGTGGAGGGCTTGTGTTTGTTTGCGGGGTGGGAGATAGGCTACAGTGACTATAAGGGGGGCCTTTGATGGGTTGGGGGATATTTTAAGTGATAACGCTTGTGCTCCATGTTCTAATGCTGGGGGGGTAGTGCTTGGGCCAATAGGGTGGGCTTAGTGTAAATTGCACAACCACCGCCTCACTTGCCCACTCTGTCCAGTCTAAGGAGTGAGTAGCCAGGGAAGGAGACAGCTGAGTCGAGGGTGGACTTGGATAGCTAGGTTTCAATCAGACTTAGGATGTCTGGTTGGTGCCTTGTAATCCAGCATTGGAGTGTAGCTGTTTTTTTCATTATACTGCAGATATTCATGGACCCAATGCGGAGGCCGGTGGCTGTTGCCTGTTTCTGTGCATTGGCAAACCTAGGTCCTGGGTTTGGGGGGATGTTTCCGGACAGAAGTAAGAGGAGAGATATAACTCTTAGGAGAGGCCTGTGCTTGTTTATGTATCCAGCTGTGGAGTGGTATGGACTGTGTGTGCTCCTCGTGCATGGTATGGTGAGTGACCATAGGGTTGGAATGGCAGGGCCAATTGTAGGCCATGCTGAGTTTGTGTGGGGCCAAAGCAGTGGCATATGCTTGGGGGACAGGGAGGGGTGATAATGCAGCAGACAATGTGGAGGATCTGTGGCAGTGGAGGAAGTCTCAGGGTGGGGGGGGGTCTGGTACTTGGGTGGCATGGGGTGTGTAAGGAGTGGAGAGAGATAGGATCAGTAGCAGTAGTGTGGTCAGCATCGTAAGGTGAGCAGGGCTGGCCATGGGTAGGAGTGGGCTGGTGTTTGGGGGGTTAAGGGGAGTGTTTAGCATACATCAAGAGAGGGAGTCCCCGTGGTGCAGGGGTAGGGCTGCAGACTTTGGTGCATAGGGTACCAGGTTCGAGTCTGGGGGTGGTGGTGCTCCTAATATGCAGACTAGTGAGTGGTATGTGACTGGGTGATGTGTCGCTAGACAGTGCGTGATGAGCTGGGATGGAGGTGTGCGATAGTGACTCCTAGTGGTGGCTATGGGAGCAACTCCTAGTGGTGGCTATGGGGGAGGCAAATCGGGGAGTGCTCCTAGGGAGAGGGTGACAGACTTATGTCCCCTCTCCTTCTGTCTTTGCCGACAGGAGTGCCCAATCCTCCACGGCTCATGAGCCCCCCCCAAGTATGTGCCGACAGAGGTGCCCAATCCCTGTTGGTTCCAGTGCCCCCCCTCGCTCAAAACACTCAGGTGGCATGCTGGGAGCCCACCCCAGTGTGCCAAAAGTACTTTCAAAAAAATAAAAACGTCCTGCAACATCTTTTTTTTTTTTTTTTACTCCTAAAAAGAAGAAAATGGTCCCCCCCAGTCTGCGAGCCCCCTCCCACAACCCGAGCCCTCCCACTACGTACTCCACCTCCCCACACCCACCTCACCCCATACTTACCTCCAGAGTCCGGCGCGACGATCTTCGGTGGACCAGAAACACGTCTGCACTCTTCAAAGCCGACCACGAACTGAAGAAATGTGGGTAAACTGTATAATGGAATAAATGTTTTTTTCAACTTTGATGCATATCTCAGTCATTTACTTGAATTTTGGCACCAAATTTTCAACATGGGGTTTTTAGGACCCCTCCTCATGAATTCTGCCACTGTCATGGTGTTAATCGGCCCTGAAAGGTGATTTCATGGTCACTGCGTGGAATCACCTTTTGGGACTGATTAATGAAATGACAGTGCCAGTGTTCATGAGGTGGGCTCTCAAAAAGCCTATGTTGCAAATTTGGTGGAAAAAATCCCAAAAATGACTGTTTTACGAACGTGTGTTGCGCAGTTGCTACGCACGCTCTTAACTTGACGAATTTGCAATATTTTCACGCCAGATTTTCAACATTGGTATTTTTCCACACCTCCTTGTGAACAGTACAGCTGTCATTTTTCACATCCTGGCCAAAATGTGTTTTCGCACTTCCGGCACAGAATAGCGCGGTCACTGTGGGAAATAAGTGTTTGGGACAGATTATGAAAATGGCAGTGACACTGGTCATGAGCAGAGGTCCTAAAATGCCTATGTTGAAAATGTGGTGCCAATACTCTATAAAATGACTGTGTTACGAGTGTGCATTGCGCAGTTTGCACACACGCTCGTAAGTTCGCGAATTTATAATATTTTCACTCCAAATTTTCAACATTGCCATTTTTCCACATCTCCTTATGAACAGTGCAGCTGTCATTTTCACATCCTGGCCAAAATGTGTTTTCGTTCTTCTGACGCACAATAGCGTGGTTGCTGTGGGAAATCAGTGTTCAGGACACATTAAGAAAATCACACTGACAATGTTCATGAGCAGAGGTCCTAAAATGCCTATGTTGAAAGTTTTGTGATGAAACTCCATAAAATGACACTGTTATGAGCATGCGTTGTGCAGGTTCCACGCACCCTTGTAACTTGGCAAATTAGTAATATTTTCACCGCACATTTTCAACACTGGCATTTTTCCACACCTCCTTATGAACAGTACAGCTGTCATTTTTCATATCCTGGCTGAAATCTGTTTTCACGGTTCCGGCGCAGAATACCGCAGTCACTGTCAGAAATCAGTGTTTGGGACAGATTAGGACTGAGCGAGTGAGAGAGGGGGGAGTGACCGAGCTCAACTGAGCTCTGTCGGGACTGCTGAATATTTTTTTGTGGGCAGGAAAATGTGCCATCGCAGGCAGGAGCCCAGTACAAAAGGGCAGCATGCAGCGCCGGGAGACACAGAACAAGCGATTGAGGGAGGGGGCATGAGTGAGCTCAACGGAGGTCTGCTAGGACTGCTGAGGATTTCTTTTTGGGCAGAAAAAGGCAGCAATGCACGCAGGGGCCCAGTACAAAAGGGCATCCTATAGTGGCAGAAGAAACAGAATGAGCAACTGAGAGAAGGGGAGTGAGCAAGCTCAACGGAGCTCTATCATGACTGCTGTGGATTTCTTTGTGGGTAGAAAAGGGCAGCAACGCAGGCAGGAGCCCAGTACCAAAGGCCAGCCTGTAACATAGTACAAAAGGGCAGCCTGTAGCGCTGACAGAAACAGAATGAGCGAGTGAGAGAGGGGGAGTCAGCGAGCTCAACAGAGCTGTGTCGGGACTCCTGCAGATTTCTTTGTGGGCAGAAAAAGGCAGCAATGCACGCAAGGGCTCAGTACAAAAGGGTAGCCTGCAGCAGCGGGAGAAACTGAACGAATGAGTGAGAGAGGGGGAGTGAGCGAACTCAATGGAGCTCTATCATGACTGCTACAGATTTCTTTGTGGGCAGAAGGCACAATGCCGGCAGGAGCCCAGTACAAAAGAGCAGCCTGGTGTGGCGGCAGAAACGGGATGAGCGAGTTAGAGCAGGGAATGAGCAAGCTCAATGGAGCTCTGTCAGGACTGCTGCAGATTTGTTTGTGGGCATAAATAGGTGCCAACAGAGACAGGAGCCCAGTACTAAAGGCCAGCCTGCAGCGCAGGCAGAAACAGAATGAGCGAGTGAGAGAGGGGGAGTGAGCAACCTCAACAGAGGTCTATCATGACTGCTGCAGATTTCTTTGTGGGCAGGAAAAAGCGGCAACCCAGGCAGGAGCCCAGTATGAAAGGCCAGCTTGCAGCGCCAGCAGAAATGGAATGAGCGAGTGACAGAGGGGGACTGAGAGACCTCAACGGAGCTGTGTCAGGACTGCTGCAGATCTCTTTGTGGGCAGAAAAAACCCCCAATGCAGGCAGGAACCCAGTACAAAAGGGCAGCCTGGCAGTGGGAGACACAGAATGAGTGAGTGAGGGAGGGGGAGGGAGGAGCTGAGCTGAATGGAGCTCTATCGTGACTGCTGCAGATTTCTTTTGTGGGCAGAAGAAGGCAGCAATGCATGCAGGAGCCCAGTACAAAAGGGCAGCCTGCAGCAGTGGGAGAAACAGAACGAACAAGTGAGAGAGGGGGAGTGAGTGAGCAAGCTGAACGGAGCTCTATCGTGACTGCTGCAGATTTCTTTGTGGGCAGAAGAAGGCGGCAATGCAGACAGAAGCCCAGAACAAAAGGGCAGCCTATAGCACCGGGCAGAAACGGAACAAGTGAGTGAGAAAGAGGGAGTGATCAAGCTCAACAGAGCTCTGTCGGGACTGCTGCAGATTTCTTTGTGGGCAGAAAAAGGCGCCAACAGAGGCAGGAGCCAAGTACAAAATGGCAGCCTGCAGTGCCAGGAGAAACAGAATGAGCGAGTGAGAAAGGCAGAGTGAGTGACCTCAATGGACCTCTGTCGGGACAGCTGTGGATTTTTTTGTGGGCAAAAAAAGGTGCCAATGCATGCAGGGGCGGGAGAATCAGAACGAACGAGTGAGACGGGGGAGTGAGTGATTGAGTGAGTGAGTTCAGCAGAGCTCTATCGTGACTGCTGCAGATTTCTTTGTGGGCAGAAGAAGGCGGCAACACAGGCAGGAGTCCAGTACAAAAGGCCAGCCAGCAGCACTGGCAGAAACAGAACGAGCGAGTGCGAGAGCGGGAGTGAGCGAGCTCAACGGAGCTGTCTCGGGACTGCTGCAGATTTCTTTGTGGGCAGAAAAAGCTGCTAGCTCAGGCAGGAGCCCAGTACAAAAGGGCAGCCTGCAGCAGCAGTAGACACAGAACGAGCGAGTGAGGGAGGGGAATTTAGTGAGCTCAATGGAGCTCTGTTAGGACTGCTGCATATTTCTTTGTTGGCAGAAAAAGGCAGCAATGTACCCAGGGGCTCAGTACAAAAGGGCAGCCTGCAGCGATGGGAGAAACAGAACAAGCGAGTGAGAGAAGGGGAGTTAGAGAGCTCAGTGGAGCTCTATCGTGACTGCTGCAGATTTCTTTGTGGGCAGAAAAAGGCGGCAATGCAGGCAGGAGTCCAGTACAAAAGGCCATCCTGCAGTGCCAGCAGAAACGGAATGAGTGACTGACAGAGGGGGCGTGAGCAAGCTCAACAGACCTGTGTCGGGACTACTGCAGATTTCTTTGTGGGCAGTAAAAGTCACCAACAGAGGCAGGAGCCCAGTACAAAGGGCCATCCTACAGTGCCAGGAGAAACAGAATGAGCGAGTCAGAGAAAGGCAGTGACCCACCTCAATGGAGCTCTGTTGGGACAGCTGCAGATTTCTTTGTGGACAGAAAAGGGTGCCAATGCAGGCAGGAGCCCAGTACTAAACAGCAGCCTGCAGCACTGGGAAAAACACAACCAGCAACTGACAGAGGGCCACTGAGCGAACTCAACGGACCAATGCAATCAACATTAGGCATTGACAAATGCTTGTTTTCTGTTGCAGCCAGAGGCTTTGTTGGCCGCTCCTTCACCTGCTTTCCCCATTTCTGATTTCAGTTGTCTCCATACCTTCCGTCTCACCTCTGGATGCCCTTGCTGCTTCTCTCTGTTTTTTCTATTTCCCTGTTGTTGTCCCTTCCCTATCCTCTCAGCTGACATGTGCAGCCAATGCCCCAGCCATTGTTTTTTCTTGCCACTTCATGGCTTGCGTCCCCACCCATCCCATACCTCATTCCTTGCTGTCCCTTTCTTTTGGTGTTGTTTCCCTCGTACTCTCTCTCTCCCTGTTTGCTGGCCATTTCTCCGTCCTCTATCAGGTCAGAGCTCCCTGACATCATTGCCGGCTCCATTGTCCCTGTCACCAACTGTCTTGCCCTCTGCGTGTGCTGCCTTCCCCTATTTTCACTGTTGCCAGTGATCCCGATAGTGATTTAATCCTTGCTTCAGATGAAGGGCAACTTACTCTGCACTACTACCTACATACAGTTACTGTACCCAAGTCATGCTGTGCCTAAGCTTCTGTACTGTTTTCTGTGCGGTTTACCCCAATGTTCCAGCTCCCTGACTTGCCCTTTGACATATTTCCTCAGCGTTTATATTCCACACAAGGTGTGCATGGCTACCATTGATTACTTGTTTATGTACTTTACTCCACGGCATGCTAGCCCAGCTACAGCTGCTGGCATTTAATAAACTGTTTTCTTCTACCCTATTAATTAGCTGTTTGGTGTCACATGCCTGGTTGTGACTTCCCTGTTTTTCCCATGGCAGGGGTCTGTGTTGTTGCAGTGTCTTCGTGGCTCCAGACAGCACAAGCTGCTTTATAAATCTCGTTTAATTAATCAGAGCTGGCTGCTACCTATGGCCTCCATGGCTTTTACACAGCCTCCTACCGGCCCCGCTTTCCACCGATGCTCGGTGTAGCCCTCCTACCACTCACTGCAGCCTATGGCACTTCCTGTAAGTGTGCACATACCAGCCTTCCTGACATTAATGCACTCAGCATGTCAAGTCTATTCATCCTCGACCCTCACTTCTTCGTATCCTCCTTATACCTCACCGTCAGCTGTGGGCTTCGCGCAGCCATTACCATCTCTCCCACTTGTAAATGTTCAGTTCACTCCAAATTTGGCTTAATGGACCTGGTTGGCATGAATTTCTGTGGTTACAAATTGCTATCTGCCTTATCAAGACCCAAGTCAGGGTCCCCATTGCTTTGTCCGACCTACGTGAAGTTCTACACACCAAGATCAAATTCCTAGCATGACCCACATATCGGTCCACGCTACATCTCAACATACTTTCTCACCATTTGGAGGCATGCCAACTACATCATTTACTTCCATGGCTCAGGGCTAGCCTGTAGCCAATGGTCTTGATCTGTACCCATAAAGTCCACATCTTGAGCATGGGAGGCTCGGAGCAGGGACCTTCTCATCTGGCCCATAGTGGGAATGTCCTCACCCCGGGTGGACCTTCAGTCATCAACCATACCAACAGCAACTCTTGATGTAGAATTTATGACTTCAGCAGTGACGGTTAGGGTTCTCCTGGGAAGGGCCCCTTTAGCTGCCCGAGTGGGTTTGGAGGCACCCTTTAAGCTATTTTCCCCATGACCGCCTCCAGTTCATCTGGTCTGTTCTTAGATTGGTAGGCCAGCTGAGTGCCTCAGCAGTCATTACTCTCCTCTTCCCACCTTGGAGGTTGTCACTCTGTGCCCCGCGTTGCAGAGATCGCTCACAACACTTCACAGCATTCCCATTAGAGGGAAAGAGTGAGAGTGTTCCCCTAAATTGAAAATCCACCCCAGGACTGGCCTACTAAATTGCAGTAGCAGAGCCGTCACTAAATCAAAATGTCCTGAAGCCTGGAGAGAAGGCAATCTAGGCCTTGGATCCCCAAAGGTTTCCTCCTCAAAAGTGTTTTTTCTCTCTCCTCTGTGTCAGTGGTCATAATACTTAGATATGTGTAGTAATATTCCAATGATCAAATTACATATGTAGTCAGCTTTCCGCTGTTGGAC
This sequence comes from Neoceratodus forsteri, assembly GCA_016271365.2. Classification (NCBI taxonomy): domain Eukaryota; kingdom Metazoa; phylum Chordata; order Ceratodontiformes; family Ceratodontidae; genus Neoceratodus; species Neoceratodus forsteri. The sequence goes on along the minus strand of CM057455.1, from coordinate 412,872,002 downwards.
GGAGATGGATGGTGGCCTTGTAGCTATTCCTATTCATCCCCATGGCTGTTCCCTCTTTCCCTAGGAAGTCATGCCTCCATGCCTTACATTCAGACCTACGAGTGAGTCACTTCCTGCCTACTCTACTCAAGTTCTTGTCCGTACCACCTACCGACCTACGTACAGGTCTGTGATTCAGATTTAAGCATTCAGCACCTCATATGCACTTCTCAACACTTTTTGGGCTCCTTCCTAAGGTACCTTTAGCCAAGGAAATCATTCTCACGCCACACTCTAGGGTTGGAACCCTCTTCTAGGGTTCATTGCCTTCATACCCGTACAGGGTGTTACATCCCACAGATAGAGAGAACAGCCAAAGATTATCTACGTTACACAAGAATAACACTATACCAAGATTTGTCGGCCCATTCAAAAGGAAGGCTATGCCTCTAGTTTAATGGTGTGGAGCAACTAACAACGCCCCTGCTTAGGCCTTTTAAGGACCACTCCTCACTGCTCCCTCAATTGTTTTCTGTTGCCCACCATCCTCCCTTCCTCCTCCAGTGGCTCATCTCTCTGTCTCTCGTGGACTCCTTCCTAAGGTACCTTTAGCCAAGGGAATCATTCCCATGGCACCTCTAGGGGAGGAACCCTCTTCTAGGGTTCCTTGTCTTTGTACCCCTACAGTGTGGTACATCCTATGGATAGAGAGGCGAACAGCCAAAGATTACCTATGTTACGCAAGCATAACACTATACCATGTTGTGTAGGCCCAGTGAATACATGTAATGCTCTGAAATGTGCCAGGCAGTTCTGTTTTCCCCTGTATTTTGGTATGTAAATGCACAGGAGATTAAGAGCTTGATTTTTAACAGTCCTGCCCTCAAAATGTTATAATATTTGAGTGCATTTTTTACTACTGTTTCCTGCCTTTGCTATAAAAATCGTAATGTTTTGAAGCATTCAACATTTTTCATACACAACTTGAGGCACTTAGGGCAAAAGTTTAGACTTCTTTAGTGTGGTCTAACAGTTCTGCTGCAACTAGTACAAGTGCACTGAACTGGTGGGGCAAACATTGGGAAAATCAGCCTCATGTTTGTATGAAATAACCTACAAATCTTACAAATGTCTGAATGCAGCAGTGCACAAAAATGGGGACCCCCCCACCAAATAAAAGCTAGTTTCAGTTTCAAGGAATTAAAATACTATCATGCCTGTCGTATCTAATTTTCTAGGTACCTCCCACCGTAGGCACCATGCTTTTTTATTTTTCTTGATTCTAACCTTACGATGTTTACAGTGGTATTTTTAAGTCGAACGTGGCCACCATATTTTGTGTTTGTTTGGTTTTTTTGAGAAGAAAATAAACACATCTATAAAACACTCAAATTTTGGTGGAACTCGAAAAATCCGCCACTAAATAACATTGGAAGATGCCTGGAATCTTATAGTGAAAAAGGAAAGGTCAATTTTTTGCTCAATCTGTTTTGCACTGCTACTTTAAAATGAGGGAAACTTTGGCATTGTCATTACATAGTACAGCTGTATCGCTATACTGAACAATTAATATTAGTACCCTGTAAATATCAGAGTCCTTATTGTTTTAGTCTCAGATGGTATAAATAAAAAAACATTGTTATGTTTAACAATATTACTATACTAGGAGTGTATTGGTTTATGTACAGTAATTATCTTTCTGAAAAACTTCACTTTTTTTTTCTTCTTATCCAGTGTTTCTTTCTTTTTCCCAACACCATCTTTTCCTTCTGGCTTCCCTTTCCCTGGCTCCCATAATGCAGTGGCCAAATTCAGTGCTACCCTCCAGCACCATTGGCTAATTCCTACTTATCACCGCCAGTGACAGGACAGACCCAAAGCAAAGAGAAGTAGAATCCAGATAGTGAGAAGCACATGGTCCAATGACTGAAGCTTATGCTTGCAAACTAGAAGACCCAGGTTCAAGTCCCACCAGTGCCTCTTAACCTTTCAGTGCTTCAGATCGCTTAGCTTTAAAAAATGGTTAACAACTGGACGTTACTGAAAACAAGATATTACGTTTCAGATGGGCTATACTTGGGTAAATCAATAAAAAATAATGTCTCTGTGGTACTGACAAACTCCTTTGTTAGGTGTTCTCCCGGGTGTTGAAAGGACACTTGTAAGAGTTGTTCTGGTTGCATGTGTCCCCTCCTGGGCCTCCAGGTGGCAATCATGCAAAAGAAATGATGCATGCCAGCACCCCGAGGCAGCATCTTGCATTGTCTGGGGTCTCTCGCTTACCAGACTAGGAGCCCTGTCTCTGAACTGAATGTGGATCCTCCATGCATTAAGCAGGAGTGTAGACCCATTATTATTTTTAAATGCTCAATAAAATGGTATGCTTTCTTTTCCAAGAAATATATTGAAATTATCATGTTATTTGTTTAACCATATAATAACATAGGAAGCCCCAGCTGAGCTGCATCATGTTGCCTGACAGATCCAACTTTGTGCCAAGTTTGACTGGAGGTCAGCTGGCAAGCTAAAGGTTGCACCGTGACCTTGTGGCTTTGGGGATTTGAACCTGTGACCTCCTGTTTTATATGTTGTTGCTCTAACCTAGCAGTACAATAGCAGATTTTGTCTGGGATCTGTACTACAGATGGACAGCAGCTGTGATCCGAGCAATATAAAGTCCCACCGTGACATTTTCTGGACAATGGCATATCATTATTTTTTACTAAGGGGTGCTAGCTGCACATTTGAGCAGACTTGATGGACCTCTAGGCCTTCATCTGCTGTCAAATTTTGTATGTTCATATGTTCATACTATTAACCTAACCTCTTTATCTTTACAGACAGCCAAACTACACCTAGAATGGACTATGTGTCACCTCAGTATGGCAGTCTGAATGGGGCAACACGGCTTACTATCCAAGGGCAAGGTGTGTGATTTAGAAATATATTTGAAGCATATTTAAACTGCATTAGTAACAGAACATCCATTATTTGCTGAACATTAGTTTCTAGCAATCTTTATAGGACAGGTGTTGACAACGTTAGCCCCTCCGTTAACATTTGAAGCATTTCTTTCCTGATGTATAGATCAAAAATATCAATTTTCTATGAGAATAAAATATAATTTGTGTTGTATGTAGTGCCCCTTATACACAGTGTATCACATAACACTTTACAAGGCAATGAGTTAGATACTGATAGTGCAGAGACTGTATGCAGTGTACGTACAGCAGCCATCAAGCACGCTCATTAAGGAATAGGACCAAGAAGCTGGTAATAATGAGTGATTAATGGCTGATTGACTTTAGGTGGCCCAAATCTTAGCCAAGTCACTTGTTAATCCAAGAACATGATTAGCCATAGAGTCAAGCCATACAAAAACAAGAGTACTGAACTTTAGGAAGGCTGACTTTGGGAAAATGAGAGAGTGCCTTAGAAAATCACTAGCAAATGGGCAAGAAGGAGGGGTTGAGGAACAATGGGGAATGTGATGGAATCACTTCTGAAAGAAAGAATTGTTGAGTACCTAGAAGCTAGCGGGGCACAGGACCCAAAGCAGCATGGATTTACAGCAGGAAGGTCATGTCAGACGAATCTAATTGATTTCTTTGACTGGGTGACCAAAGTAATAGACCAGGGAGGGGCTGTGGATATGGCCTACCTAGACTTTAGCAAGGCATTTGACACAGTCCCACACAAAAGACTAATAATCAAGTTAGCCAGCCTGAGAGTGGGTTCCAGGGTGGTAGCCTGGGTAGCAAACTGGCTGCACAACAGGACACAGAAGGTAGTAGTGAATGGAACACATTCTGAAGAAAGGGGGGTTACTAGTGGAGTACCTCAGGGCTCAGTACTGGTCCAGTCCTCTTTAACATCTTTATAGGTGACATTGCAGAGGGTCTGGAAGGAAAGGTATAGTTAAACTAACTTGGTCACAGCCCTCTGGGACACTGCAACCCCCCTTTCTTCCCACTAGTGGCCCACACAATATATCAGAATTACCTTCACAGTATACACTTACAACTTTGCTGAAACAAGCAGCTCTGATTTATTTAGGGGGATATAACAAAGACGGGGGGAATCAGGTTAATTAGCTTATCACTTTACTCATCTACTTATGGCTCTGTGCACAGGCCTATCCCTACCAGTTACTGTCCCTGGGTACCCAAACCCTAGTGGCTAGTCCAAACCATGGCAGCTGGTAGGGGCCCTTTTACACAGAGAAAAGAAAAATTAGTTAAACAGTCAACAGTACAGTAATTCCATTTGGATTCAATGTGGCAATTCAACAGGGAGCAACCCTGAATTAGTACTCACGACCTCCAAACAAGATAAGGTCCTTCAATGTCAGCAGGGCTACTCTTGAGCTCCCTGAGACTCATCACACATTTATATGGTAAAAAGAAAGTACTATACCAGGCAGGCTGCTTCTCTATCCCGATCGCAATTACTGCACAATACCCAGGAGAACACACAGCAGATTCAGTTCCTGACAGACCGAGTGCAATTCAGCAATTTCTCCAGTCTTCTACAGGGTGAGCCTGGTTTCTACTCTTCAGATATCCTTTGATTCTCTTCACAGGATGGATTCAGTCCTAACAAGCAGTTACACAAGCTGCAGACCGGAACTCTGGGCCTTACACACGTTTCCCGACTAAAACTGCACACTGAAAAAAGCACAGGGCTCCTTCTCTCTTCACTGCCAGAGCTCAACTGAAACTCCAGCAGACAAAACCGGGCACTTCCTTTGAGTTCCTCCCAGTTCTTGGCTGGATTGGCTGTCACTCACAATAGACTGCCCCTGTTGGTCCAAAAAGGCGCCGAAGTCCAAACTACATCTCCCAGAGTCACTGCCCATACAATCCTCTTGTGGCTGGCTCAGATTACAAGTCCAAGTTCTGATTCGTCCAAGGCACCATTTTAGAGCTTCCTTAACCCACACCTGATTGGTCCAGTTCAGCAGTTCAAAACTAGAATGGGGAACTAGGCAAACACAGTTCTGACTGCAAAGAAAGCAGGTTAGACAAACTGTAATTTCATTATTACTCTAAATGATTTCTGGCAAACAGTTATATCTTTCAGATAGGTTCCCTTTGCACTCCTAGTGACTGCAAAAATGGAGTGAATTGGCAGCAGCTCGAGTGGTACTCAAGCAAAGAACACACAGTCCCCCCATACAAACTAATTATGTCTGCAAGCAGACAGCTCTTAAAGAGACAGTACCAGAGGCTCTAAAAACACTCACTGATAAATGGCTTAAATGCCAAACACCATTCAGGCATAGGAGCATTCAAGCAAGCTCCTGGAAGTCTTTTGGGAACCCCCATTTGCAGGGGGGTTACACCCTTCCTGGCCTGGGAAAGCTTGACGTCCACATCAAGCAAGTACCCCCATAAGTTTTAACTGCAACCATATACATTTGCATTAGGCTCACACATGTAATCATCAGTCAATATATCATTTTACCAAGAACACATTTCTGAAACATTGCAGTACGTCACTCTTTACACAGTATTACACACACATTGTACCATAACTCAAGTTATTACCTCTTGTACATGAAACCTGAAGAGAGGGGGCCCTTCCCTATCAGTTACCTTGGGGCTGGACGGGGCAAGGGCACCATACTTAGAGGGCAACACAAGTAACTTGAGTTAGCACTGACGCCAGTTTGGGCAATGAGCTCGGGGACACATACACCTTTATGGACAACATTGAGAGGCAAGTCCACAGGCCTCCCAAGGGAATCGTAACTGAGGTGCACCAGAGGCTTTACAGCTCGACCAGTCTTTCTAGGGAGAACTGTTATAGTCTCTGCACTCTGAGCCTCATTTTCAGCATTGTCCTCACTTGTCAGGGGAGTCTCCATGGGGGTAGAGAGGCTCGAACTTTGGGCACTTTCAGCTCCAGGAGTTACAGTTTCTGAGTCCACAACATTTGGCTCGCATGGAGAGCTTTCAGACACTGGCAGTGGACTGTCAGGGCACTCAAAATACTCTTCTTGTTCTGGTGTATCACCAGTCTGCCCCAATCCATCATTTTCCTCCCCTGAAAGCTCAAACAGTTCAACCATGCACAATGATTCCATTTCATCTGGTCTGATGCTTTGCTCTTCACTTTCTGGGAGCATTGGCTCCAGGGATGAAGCTGGGGGCTTAGACAGTCCAGAAGGCCCAGCTTCATCTCCAGTATTGACTAGGAGATTGCCCCAAAACAATTGACTCAGTTCGTAAGAAGAATAGTATTCAAAGTCACTCTCACTTTCTTCTGATATGGACTGACAGTCATGCTCAACTGGGACTTGTGGAGGGGAACACTTTAACTCTGCTTCTGTAGGTGCAGACTTTCTTGATCTTTTCTTAGCAGCAGCTCTAGTCACTGGTCCAGAGGGGGCATCTTCTGGGGGCTCAGACTCAATCAAGATTGGTCCAATGGGCAGTAAATGATTTCTATGCATTGTTTTTACATCTTTTGAATTATTCTCAGGCCTTACTTTGTACACTGGCAGATCATCTAGTTTGCCCACTACAATGTGAGGGAGATGGTGCCATCTGTCGGCAATCTTGTGTTTGCCATGCAGTCCCAGATTTCTTAGCAATACCGATCTCCCTCCTGGAGTTCTTGTGCTTTCACCTTTTTATCATACCTTTCTTTGTTGGCCAGATTTCTTATGGCAGCCATGGTTTGAGCCAGTTGGTAAGCATGAGTTAGCTGGGCCTTTAACTTTTGCACATACTGTAAATAGTTGTCAGCTTGAACCCCATCAGGAGAGACCCCAAAACACACATCTACCGGTAGTCGAGCTTCTTCCAAACATCAGGTGGTAGGGGAGAACCCAGTGGCATCACTTTTGGTGCAGTTATAAGCATGTACCAGGGTGCTAATTTGTTGGCTCCATCTAGGCTTGTCCTTTGGGTGCAGGTGCCTAGTATATCTAGCAAAGTGCGTGGAAACGTTCACAAGTGGGTCCCCTGGGGTGGTAAGGAGTGGTTCTGGACTTTTCGCGACTCCCACAAAGAAAGCATCTCTTTGATCAGACGACTCTCAAAGTCTCTCCCTTGATCAGAATGGATTCTTGTGGAGCCCCATAGTGAACAAAACGTTTTCTACAAGTACTTTGGCCACAATGGATGCTTTCTGGTCTTTGGTGGGGAAAGTTTGGGCATATCTCGTGAAATGGTCAGTGACCACCAGCACATTACTGATTTCTTTGATCTGACTCCAAACTCAGAAAATCAATACAGACCAGCTCCATGGGTGCACTGGTGGTGATGTTAACAAGGGGCAGCCCTCTGGGGCAAAGCTTTCCTCTGTAAGCAGCTTATCACAAGTTTGAATGTGTTGCTCCACAGCAGCCCCCATCTTAGGCCAATAGAATCTGGATCTCACCAAGTCAAGTGTTCTGTCTATACCGAGGTGCCCCATGTGGTTGTGCAAGGACATGAGTACTGAGTCTCGAAAGGCAGTGGGCAGCACTAGTTGTTGTTTGTCTACTTGTCCCCTCTGTCTACTGTTTCTCTGTATAACAGTTTATTGATCAGTTTCAACTTAGGACCTTCTTTGTATAACAGTGCAGTTCTCAAATCAGTGGAGCATAATTTGGACACATCTTTTCCTGCATAGAGGGCTTCTAAAGCTGCTTTGATCATGGGATCGCAGGATTGAGCCTGCCGAATACTGTCATTGTCCAGCTGAGGCAGTGCACCAATGTCTATTGCAGAAGAGTGGCAATAAGCAGCAGGTATGCAATTGTCAGAGGGCCCCAAGCAATCCACCATGCAGTCCACTGCATCCATGGACATTTGTTCCTCCCTGTCAAACTTCCGGCAGAGTGTCCGAATGTCAGGTTCTGCCAATCGGACCCAATCATTCTGGGGAACAGGCCTCGGAGACAGCATCAGCATCTATGTGGTTCAGACCTGCTCGGTATTCGAGAGCATAGTCATATGTAGATAATGCAGAAAGCCACCTATGGCCAGTGGCATCCAACTTAGCTGAGGTCTGCACATAGGTCAAAGGATTTTTGTCAGTTTTACTAGTATTTTAGCCCCATACAAGTACTCATGGAATTGGTCAACAATAGCCCACTTCAAAGCTAGAAACTCTAACTTATGTACAGGATAGTTCTTTTCGGATGGGGTCAGGCTTCTACTGGCAAAGGCCACTGGTCTCAGGCCATTCTCGTGTTCTTGGTACAACACAGCCCCCAACCCTGCAAGCTAGCATCAGTGTGCAGGACGTAAGGTTTTCTTGGATCGGCATAGGCCAGCACTGGAGCATGGGTAAGTTGATATATGATCTCATGAAAAGCAGTCTCACAATCAGGAGTCCAGCTGGCCCCAAATACTTCACTCGATGAAAATACACTTTTCAGTCTTGAGGGACGCTGACTTTTGGTATTTTTGTGGGTTTGGGGATACCTTGAGTAAGGTTAAGTAAAGGGCGGATCACTCTTGAATAGTCCTTGATGAAACGATAATAACCACAGAATCCCAGGAATCTTTGCAGTTCTTTAGATTTTGGGCTGTGGCCAGGTGGTCAAGGCCTCAACTTTACTTGGGTCGGTCTCTATTCCTCGGTGGATACTATGTGTCCCACATACTTTACTGATGTTTGAAAGAATTGACACTTATCAATGGACAGTTTAAGGCCAAAGTCCTCCAGTCGGTCCAATACCTTAAATAATCTGCTCTCATGTTCCTCCAGTGAGCTGCCAAACACAATAACATCATCTAGGTATACCAGGCATTCTAGTAAGTTCATGTCCTCCACTGCACGCTCCATCAATCGTTGAAAAGTTGCTGGGGCACCTGAAATCCCTTGAGGCATCCTCATGAATTCATAGAAGCCAAGCGGACAGATAAAGGCTGTCTTCTCACGGTCCTCTGGGGCCATTGGGATCTGGTATTACCCACTGCGGAGATCCAGCACAGAGAACCACTTGCTCCCATTTAGGCAGTCCAAAGCATCTTGAATGCGGGCATTGTGTACTGATCAGGATAGTCCACCGGTTTACAAGTGTATAATCCATGCACATCCTTACTGTCCCATTCTTTTCCTCACTACCACAATGGGGAAGCATAAGGGCTTCTGGATTCTTGTATTACACCAGCAGCTAACATCTCTTGCAGATGCCATCTCACATCATCTATATCAGCAGGTGCCAGGCGTCGAGACCTCTCACGAAATGGTCTTTCGTCATGCAGCCGGATATTGTGCTCAGCTCCTTGCATGCATCCTACGTCCCATTCCTTTAAAGAAAACACCTGGTCTCTCTGGGAAAGCTTCTCACTGATCCTCACTTTCCATTCAGCTGGCAATGGGGAGTCGTCAAAATCAAACAAGTCAGGTGTTACTCTGTCATTCTTCCTCGAACTCTTGCTGCTGGGTAGCACTGCAGTGTCTGCACAATGCACATTAGCCAGGATGCAACCTCTATTTACTCGAATGTCTCTTTCAGACAAATTATGAACTTGGACCATTACCCTTCTGGCATAAGCATGGGCTCTAGCGGGCAAAATACTAGGCTTGACCAGCAGTCCCTCTGGCAATTTTCCATCGCCTGGTGCATCCAACATTAATATTTTATTCTTAACATCCTTTCTGATACGGACCTCTCCCTGTAAGGTACACTGGGCATTTGGCACCAGGATCAGAGACTCAGGATCCTTCTTCCATACAATTCCGACCGGTTCCTCTGGTTCTATTTTTCAGCATCTCTCTGTGCCTCATAGGCCTTCTTAATTAAAGCCGGAACTCTTAAAGCTCTACTAGTCTTTGACCCCTGTTTTTCATAACACAACTGTGCCAGCCTTCCGAACATATGAGCATTTGTTTCAGTCAACAAAGGGACACCATCATACAGTCCAGTGGGGGGACACACTAAGGCTAGGGTCTCTACTTGTTCAGCCACTCCAGCCACGGAGGTGGGGAAAGACAGCCAAATTCAGATATACCCAGAATAGGGGTACGCCTTCTCACTTAACCCCCATACATGCAGTCCTTCTAAAGGTTGTAAGGATACGTCTGACAAATGCTTCTGATACCAATCCTGGAACATAATTGTCACTTGGGAGTCACTGTCTAATACAGCTCTTGTAGACACTCCATTCACCTTTACAGTGGTCTCCATGGAGGGACCCACTATTCTGGACCAGTCTGAGAGGCGGTAGTGGGGGCCTGGGCAACTGACCTTGCCACAAAAGACGTGAGTTAGAATTTTTGGTGCCCTCACTGGGATCATTTTGTGCACCTCTTAACCACTGATTTGTTCTCCAAGCTCTCCTTGTAGCCTATATGCAACTTTGTCAGTGTCTTTTGGGGCCGGCATTCCTCTTCATGTGCCCATCCTTCCCGCAATTATAGCAAAACATACTTCTGGAGTTTGAGCTGGCCGAGGCACCACACTGGGAGCCAGGGCGGGTACTACTAACTGGAAACCTTGATGCCATCTCTGTCTGCGGCATGATAAGCATTTGGAGACATTCGTCAGTTTCTCCACTTCCATGGTCAAGGAATTGAGTTTGGAGCTGTTATCAGCAGGAGATACATGGGTGGGTACCCCCAACCCCATAGCAGATGCAGTCGGATACAGGTCGGGGCCCGTACTTGCAGGCGTGGCCTTCACAAAGGGACTGTTTTTGAATTCCCGGATCTCTCTCAACAGTTTGCCCCATCGTGGCATATCTTTTTCCTTGTCAGAGCACTCACTGACTGCCAACCTCTGCCCCTGAACTTCACTTGATGGGCCACCCTCAGTCACTCGGGTCGTAGCCGCAGCTATTGGTGCACGTCCCTCCCAAGGTCGCCTTTTCTCAACTCCTCGAATTTCTCTCATTAACTCATCATAGGAGGGTGGGGATTCCAGTCAATTTGCCAGGCGTAACTGAAGCAACAGCAGTTCTGAGAAGGGGGCAGACTTAAGGATCCTGTCCAGCCTGGTTCGGTCCAGTTCAATCGCTGGCAAACTACCCTTTCTGAGGCATTCTTGCAACAATATTTCCAGCTGAGATACATACACAGACAACAACTCCCCTTGGTACTGTTGTGCATTTCTTACTCTCCACCATAGATCCTCATCAGAATCTGGGCTCCCATACACATTCTCCAAGACCTCAAGATAGGCCTGTGCAGTCACTTCAGGGTTACTGGCCCATTTAGCACAGATGGTAGCCAGGGCAGGACCTCGGAGGCTCTCACTAACCCTCTTTCTCTTTTCGGCTTCCGAGCATTGCCATTCTAGCACTTGGGGCAACATAGTTCATCCAGGTCCTCCCAGTCATCCTCCCTTGGGGGTGGGAGGGTGCCAGAGAAGATCCTCAACCTTCGGTAAGAGTCGTGACTAATGGCAGGTGCAGAAATAGGAGTCTGCATTGGTTCAGCCACCATTACGGGTACTGGAGCGGGAGAGGGTGTTGGGGAGGAACACCCCAGGTGGCAAGAATAGTTTCTTCAAGTCCTCCACAGTTTTCCTTCCCCAGCAACCATTTAGCAAATTTCTCCTCAAAAGTTTCAGACAGTGGTGGGGCTCATTCCCCGGTCTTTACTGTACTTAGTTATCACTCTCCAGGCAGTGAGGGCTCCTCTGGGGTAATGGTCTGTGGCACTTTGGAGCTATCTATGGGATCCTTAAACTCTACTAGGGCCAGGAAAGTGTGGGTGAGCAGATTAGCATGCCGACCCACCACCACAGGGTTTTGTAAACCTTCCACCTTGGAAAGTACTCCCTGTACAGTGTCTGTATTGATACCCAGGGGGATGTCCAGGATAAGCATAGCATTTTGGGGGTCAATCTCCTCCCCAGTACACCACTCCACCAGTCGGTACACAGCCACTTCTGTCCGGGTACCCATTTTTTTTCTTAACAGTGGTTCGTAAATACGGCCACTAGAGGACACACAATCCCAGCGGTGAGCCTCCAAGATGTAACCCCTAGATGGCGCTATCCCAGGGGCTACTACCCCTGCCTGATTTGCCACTAACAAGTTGAGGGGCCTGGATCCGATGGCGGGTGCCTCCACCCAGAGGTCAGGGTTTGCAATAGTTAAACTAACTTGGTCACAGCCCTCTGGGACACTGCAACCCCCCTTTCTTCCCACTAGTGGCCCACACAATATATCAGAATTACCTTCACAGTATACACTTACCCCCAGGACTGGTTCAGGCACTGGGACCTCCTGTAAAATAAGATACAGTGCAACAATCACAGTACAATACTTTAACATAGACAAATACCTCAGGCAGTATAACTTTGCTGAAACAAGCAGCTCTGATTTATTTAGGGGATATAACAAGGACAGGGGGAATCAGGTTAATTAGCTTATCACTTTACTCATCTACCTATGGCTCTGTGCACAGGCCTATCCCTACCAGTTACTGTCCCTGGGTACCCACGCCCTAGTGGCTAGTCCAAACCATGGCAGCTGGTAGGGGCCCTTTCACACAGAGAAAAGAAAAATTAGTTAGACAGTCAGCAGTACAGTAATTCCATTTGGATTCAATGTGGCAATTCAACAGGGAGTGACCCTGAATTAGTACTCACGACCTCCAAACAAGACAGGGTCCTTCAATGTCAGCAGGGCTACTCTTGAGCTCCACGAGACTCCTCACACATTTATATGGTAAAAAGAAAGTACTATACCAGGCAGGCTGCTTCTCTATCCCGATCGCAATTACTGCACAATACCCGGGAGAACACACAGCAGATTCAGTTCCTGACAGACCGAGTGCAATTCAGCAATTTCTCCAGTCTTCTACAGGGTGAGCCTGGTTTCTACTCTTCAGATATCCTTTGATTCTCTTCACAGGATGGATTCAGTCCTAACAAGCAGTTACACAAGCTGCAGACTGGAATTCTGGGCCTTACACACGTTTCCAGACTAAAACTGCACACTGAAAAAGCACAGGGCTCCTTCTCTCTTCACTGCCAGAGCTCAACTGAAACTCCAGCAGACAAAACCGGGCACTTCCTTTGAGTTCCTCCCAGTTCTTGGCTGGATTGGCTGTCACTCACAATCGACTGCCCCTGTTGGTCCAAAAAGGCGCAAGTCCAAACTACATCTCCCAGAGTCACTGCCCGTGCATAATCCTCTTGTGGCTGGCTCAGATTACGAGTCCAAGTTCTGATTCATCCAAGGCAGCATTTTAGAGCTACCGTGAACCTACACTGATTGGTCCAGTTCAGCAGTTCAAAACTAGAATGGGAACTAGGCAAACACAGTTCTGACTGCAAAGAAAGCAGGTTAGACAAACTGTAATTTCATTATTACTCTAAATGATTTGTGGCAAACAGTTATATCTTTCAGATAGGTTCCCTTTGCACTCCTAGTGACTGCAAAAATGGAGTGAATTGGCAGCAGCTCGAGTGGTACTCAAGCAAAGAACACGCAGTCCCCCCATACAAACTAATTATGTCTGCAAGCAGACAGCTCTTAGAGAGACAGTACCAGAGGCTCTATAAACACTCACTGATAAATGGCTTAAACGCCAAACACCATTCAGGCATTGGAGCATTCAAGCAAGCTCCTGGAAGTCTTTTGGGAACCCCCATTTGCAGGGGGGTTACACAAAGATCTGCAACAGGGTTGATACACAAGGTGGGGTGGAAAGAATGAAAATGGACTTGGCAAGGTTGGAGGAATGGTCAAATACATGGCAGCTCAGATTCAATGCAAAGAAGTGCAACGTAATGCATCTGGGAAACAAAAACCCAGGGGAAGAGTACACAATGGGAAGTGAGTTAATAACAACAACAAAAATTGAAAGAGACCTAGGAGTAGTTATATCAGATGACCTAAAGGTGGGCAAGCAATGTAAGAAGGCAGTAAGGAGGGCTGGGGGGATACTGGGATGCATAGGGAGAGGCATCAACAGTAGAAAACAGGAAGATGTTATCCCTCTCTACAGACAGTTAGTGAAACCCCATCTGGAGTACTGCGTGCAATTCTGGAGACCCCATCTCCGCAAAGGCATAGACAGAGTGGAGGCTGTTCAGAGAAGGGTAACCAAAATGGTGCAAGGTCTGCACCAGAAGACATACAAGGAGAGACTAAAGCAGCTTATTATGTATACCCTTGAGGAAAGGAGGGAGAGGGGGGGCATGATATAAACTTTCAAGTATCTCAAGGGAATTAACAAGGTACAAGAGGGTAATATTTTTCAGAAGAACAGATGTGCAAGAACAAGGGGGCACAATTTGAAGATAGAGGGGGACAGCTCAGAGGTAATGTTAGAAAGTATTTTTTCACAGAGAGAGAGTTGTGGATGCATGCAACAGCCTTCCTGAGGAGGTTGTGGAGTCAGGAACAGTGGGAGAATTCAAGAATGCATGTGACAGGCATAAGACAATTCTAGTGGGGGGCAGGAGGAAGTAAGCAGTTGATTAACTAGAATCTGCAGCTTATCCATCAGGTAGGGAAATGGGCAGACTGGGTGGGCCAAGCGGTCCTTATCTGCCATCAAATTTTATGTTTCTATGTTTCAAGGTTGTTGTTCTGATTATAGCTCTAATTGCAATAACAACGTTAATTTCTACTGTTTTTTTTTAACTTCCTGTTGTGTTTGAGTGATATGGTGTGAGCAGTGTAGCACGAGTGTGTCTTACATTTAAGATGTTGAATGCTGCACAGCATCAGTTATTTCTTTATTTCAAAACTGGAAACAAGGAAAGGCAGTAAGGCACACTGAGCCAGGGTTAGTTTCTAGGTGCGATCCGGGGGAGGTGGATGGGGATATAATCAAGCAAATACAACAGTAAGGATGGGTAGCACACAATTAAAGTGCAAACAGAGGTAGTGCAACATGGCAAAAGTGCAAAACAAAGAAAGTGAATGTCTGGAATATGACCCACTCTACATCCTGAGATAAAATCTAATGAACATGTCTGTGCTACTGTATGAAAATAGGAAATGTAAAACCGACCCTGGAGAGGGGGCCTGTACTGGGGAGGGGAGATGAATAAAGGGCAGGTCTGGTAGTGCGCTGACAGGTGCAAGAGGGCAGAAGTATAAGCTGGTGCTTATGGGGAGTTAGGGGAGGATGAGAGATGGAATGAAGAGGGGAGGAGGTTTCAGAGGGAGGGAAGGCGATAGGAAAAGGTTGGGTAGCAGCAGGATCAGTCATCTCTGAGACATTAATTTCCAAGCCAGCAGCTTCACTCGGCTCATGAATAGATAATTGGACTTATAACTCACCACACAACCCATAAGCAATAATCCATGACATGACTAAGGAAGGGGTTCTGAGGAAGGCAGTGGATGTGGCCTATCTGGGCTTCAGTATGCCTTTGACACTGTGCCACACAGGAGGCTAAGAAAGAAACTTAGCAACCTGGAGATTTGGGAGAAGGTGGTCAACTGGATATCAAACTGGTAGGAAGCAGAGGGTGGTGGCAAATGGCAGACACTGGGGGGATGGGAAAGTGACCAGTGGAGTACCACAACGATCAGTACTGGGTCCTGTCAGCTTCAATGTCTTCACAGGTGACATTGCTGAGGAACTGGAGAGGAAGGTGTTTCTCTTTGTGGATGAAACAAAAATCTGCAACAGGGTGGATAGCTAGGAGGGGGAAGAGAAAATGAAAAGGGCTCTGGGGAAACTTGCTGAGTGCTCAAGGGTGTGACAACTGGGTATCATTGTTAAAAAGTGCAACATCAAGCACGGTGAAGGGATCTGGGGGCTGTGGGTAAGTTGGGGGGAGGTACATACAATTACCTAGCAAGAGAGGGACCTTGGGGTAATCATATCTGATCTGAAGGTGGCAGTGCAGTGCTACAACGCAGTAAGCAAGGCTAGCTGGATGCTTGGTTGTATAGGGAGGGAGATTTCTAGCAGGAGAAGAGAGGTAGCGTTGCCACTGTATCACTCTCTAGTGAGACCCCACCTAGAGTGCTATGCATAGTTCTGAAGGCTGCATCTCCAGAAGGACATTGGTGGGGTAGAAGTGGTCCAGAGGACAGCTACCAAAGTGGTATGGGGGTTGCATGACAAACCCTATGAGGAGAGGCTATGGGAGCTAAACTTCTACTCCCAGGAGGAGAGGAAAACAAGAGGGGATACAATTAATACCTATAAGTACCTCATGAGGGTGAACAGGGGGCAAGAGGGAAGTCTGTTTCAGTGGAGGAGGAGGAGTACTAGAACACAGGGGCATGTTATGAAGCCTCAGGGGATGATGTTTAAGAGGAATATGAGAAAACACTTCTTCATAGAAAGGGTGGTGGGCACCTGGAACAGCCTACTAGAAGAGGTGGTGGGGCGGAGACAGCAGGGAGATTCAAACATGAATGGGATAGGCACATGGACATAATAGGTAAGGGAAAGGGAGGAAGGAGGGAGGGACACCTGTGACCAAAAAGGGTCCATGGTGTTGAACTAGGCAGTGAACATAGGGCAGACTAAATGGACCTACTGGTCTTTTTTTGCTGACAAATTCTATGTTTCAATGTTTCTATGACATAAATTTCTAGAGAATTGTTGCACGCCCAGGGTGTACTGGAAGGCACAAGGCCAACAGCCGAGTGACTTTCAGTGTGCCTGGGAAGTGCATTCAGTTTCAAGAAACCCACTTTGGAGTGGGTTATTGTGTTTAAAAAATGGATTACTTTTTTTTTTAGTATCTAGGTATTTATGCTCCTCTTGGCTGAGGCAGGTTGGGCTCCCCTCAGCCCTGTCAGTGCAGTCCCCCATCAACTACTGCCTCCCAGCCCTATCTGCACAGCTTGGGTACCCCCATGGATTGCCCCCTGTGGCAGGGTCAGGAGAGGGCAGGCTGTCCTCCTCTCCAAGAAACATCTCCAGTGTTCCCACTGACAGGTTCCTGGTGGTGGAGCAGCTGGGGGGTCAGTGCTGGTGTGTCATGCATGCCTGCCTCACCAATTGTTTTCCTCCAGTTTTCATCCCTCCCCTTGCTGGGCTGCGCAAGGTGCATGCAAATGAAAGCACAGCCATGCTGTGGAGTCCTGCAGCTCCCTCCCATCTTTGCTGCTCCAGTCTTGTACTGCCCTGACACCTCCACCTGGTGGCAGTCATTCCATGGAAGCAGCCATCCCGGCCTCCCTGTGTGAGGAGAGCAGTGCACTGGACTCTCAATTCCACCTCCCCCCCCAGCTCACCTTCAGCAACCCCAGATCACTTCCGATACTGGGTCGCTGGCCTGATGGACCGCAGCATATTTCCATGCCACTGGGCTGGCCCAGGTTTTTTCCCCAATGGAAAAAGATTCTATTTTCCTGTACTTAGGTTGTTGCTAGGTAGAGTAGGTGAGTTTGGTAACAAAGACTAAGCTTCTTTAAATAAACCCGTTAAGTGCATTAATTTAGAAGAAACGTATTACCTGTTGTCAGTTTTTGTGTTTAAAAAGTGAAGGTTTTTATTTTAATGATTAAAAGGTGTTACCATTATTTAGCTAGGCAGCTGCTAGGCAGAGTAGGGTAGGTTACTTAGAAAGTGTGCGTATACCATTAATCAATGGTCAGGGGATTTGTTTAAACCAATGAAGTTGCTAGGATTCTGTAACCCATTTTATAAAAACATTTTCCTAAGTCATTTATGAGGAGAATGTGAAATATTGGTAAAAGATTGATGACAACTGACATCAAAACTGTAACTGAAAAACTTAGAGCAAAGGATAAATTAAGAACTGGCCACTAATGTTATTTTTAAATAATGTAACATCACTCCAAAAATTAATTAAGCATGATCCAAAAATTATATGAAGACCAGCATCGTCAACAGTGTATTAATCACATTTTGGCATTATTATTTTAACATAAAATCACTATAAAACATTTCAAATTCTCAAGGAATTATTTTTTACACTTATTACCAGTTCCATATGAATCACATATTAATGGCGTTCCCATTGGAGGTATAATTTGTTCTAAAGCCCACAGAAAATATTAATTGCCCCCATTTAGTATCCCATGAGCCTCTTGACAGTAAGGTCTATACTCCATTCAATAATTAATTTTGGTTTTAATTTATTTCACAATTTTTGGCCAGGAAAGACACACTAAGCCATGGCTTGTTTTCAGGTGCATTTTGGGAGCACAGGTAAAATTAAATGACTTTCTCATGGTTGCACAGTATTCATGTGATGGCTGTAGGATTCAAACCCGGTTCTCTGGTTTGCAGCTCAGGGCTCTTAACTACTATGTGATACTGCCTTCCCAAATAGTAATAATAAGTAGTGCATGCTAGAAATTACAATATTTCCAAAGTTAAGCCATGAGGATGACCCTTGTTCCTAACTGGGAACAATTAAGTTAATGTGGCAGAAATGTTGTGACCCATTTGACCAAAATCGTGGGAGAAAGAAGAAGCAATACTCAATCACTGCTAAATACTGTACACTTCTTTATTCAACAATCTATGGTTGATGGCTATCCAAAGGCCCAGCAGCAGCATGTTGTGTTGCTGTGCAGATGACAGATGTTCAGAAATGATCTCTGGGAATCACATCAGGAGGCAGACCAGGCAGAAATAGTTGCCCCTGGGTGTGCGTCTCAATGAGGTAAAATTGGTAGCAGGTTCTGCCACCACAGTGCCCCCAGCAGTTGGGGCAGGGAGCAGCTTACTCCTGCCACAGTGGGAAGCTAAGTGTGTGCAAGGCCAACAGAGGCATCGATCAGGTCAGAGGAAGTGGGAGGGAGAAAAACAAGGGTGAAAAACCTTGTGGACATCTAAATGATGTCCAGATATGGACTGATCAAGATATAGCCCTATGATCAGGATATATCGTTAAACAGATGCGCTACTGACTGGGGGAAAAAATCTATGTAGTAAAAAAAAAAATCCATGGCCGCCTAGGTCTCATCGCTTTGCCTTCATTGTCTTAATCATGAGCAGTGGCCCTTTAAGTAATGATCCAAAATAACGTCTCTTGTTTTTGGTGCAATATAAGTTACCACACAAGAACTTCGTAGCATTTTTTTGTGACATCTTAGTGACTGGTTATCAAAGTTGTTTTTATAATCCAGCCAGCACTTGTAGGGGCAACCACTTTTGCAAAAACTGCAAGACAGTTAACCTTAACCTTCACTATGGAGTTTCACAAGGTTCTGATAGATAAATTCAAATATTTTGAATATTTATAGAGATTAGATTTTAGCTCAAGCACCTGTTGACAGAATGAACTATTTTCTTCAGTTTAAATGTGAAGCAATGTTTTGTACTTGATTTATTTCTTTTGGGCGCTTTCACATTTGATATGTTTATATTCTTTAAAAGAAATGCACTTTTTCACAGGCACGTTGTTAATGAATTTTTCATGAACATTCTGTTTTTAAACTGTGATGTTTCTTCCTTAACCACACCCCTGTCAAAGAGTTCATTGACTCTAAGTGCTGGGGCTAATACTGGGTGAAGTTACCTGCACCCACACTGTAAGCACTTTCATTGTTATTAAATGGACATACCAAGCTGCCTTGCTTCAGTGTGACTTTTTGGATGGTTTGACCACAAGGTCCTTCCTGGTATCAGTGGCTCAGCAGGTTGCACACTTGCCTCTGAGGCTAGGAGATTGGAAGGTTGTGGAGTCTAGCCCCGCACCAGGAACTTGTGCTAAATCCCAATACTGACACTGTAGTGCAGCATGAGGGGGTGCTGCTCTGGTGGATGTTAATGATCCCATGGCACTTATCAAAAAACAGAAGGGGAATTTCCCCAGTGTTCTAACAAAATATCACCCATTTACTAAAAACACCACCAACAGGGTAATCTGGCTCAGTATGTCAGTTTGCATCTGTATCTCCACTCCACCTGGGATGAGGCTGACAATAGGCAGAATTGCCTAGCCTTCCTTTCCTGACCAACAAAAACTTAATAAAACACATAGAAGCTGAACAATGTCTAAATACAATGTTTTTCCAAGTTCTCCTGGAGTCATTGCCTACTCTTAAAGAGGGAACAGGGCATCCAATTGGAAACAAAATTTAAGTGAGTGCTCTTCCCCTAACACCACTTTGCAAGCACTGTGTATTTTTTGTTTGTGATATGACACGTTGGGGAAGTTTTAGTGCTCTTTCTAGTGACAGACTAAATAGATCACAAGTCCTAGAGAACCAGAAGTGCATTGTGAATATGATGCCTCATTAGTATACTTTGCTTTTTTCATTTGTTTGCATCTTTATTTCTAGGATTTTCTGACGCAAACCAGTTTAACTTTGGTGCTGGTAATGAGTACCTTGGTAACAGTGTTCAGCTGGTATCTACTAGCAGGTCCATCCCATGTGACGTAGAAAAGGATGCCAGCCATGCAACTCAAATCACCTGCAATACCAGGTATATTCTGATATGTAAATCAACATCCTTGTCTGTGTAACCCAGGATCCTCAGGGGCTGCATCCTATTTAGTAGGACCTTGTCTTTGCAACCCAAGCTCCCTAAGAATTACATCCTGTTTAGTAGAAACCTGATGGGGGGAGGCTCAGGTCTTAGAAAATTCTGGGCTTGTGTGAGGTGTAAAACTCAGGCTTCAGATATGTGCTTCACTAGCAGAAAAGTAATGAACGTCTATCGTACATAATATTGAAATCATGATCAAAGCAGAGCAGGAGTTTATTCACACTTCAGATAGCAGGTAAATGAAAAGCCTTCTCAGGTCAGCTGGTACATACACCCATCTTTTAACCATAGATGTCATCTCTTTCTGGCTGCTTTCACAGACACACACAGCAGCCTAACTTATAACCCAGGACTAGAGTCTCATTGTTACATGGTCTAGTATGTTTGCTATGTTTTCCAGTGGAAACCCCATTCCTCAGAAGACCACAGGGATGTGAGCTTCTGAACTGGGATCCAGACAGATGTGCTCAGCTTAATGGGTTCAGTTCACAATCTCTGGATAAGCAGCCTTTCTTTCCCTGGCACCCAGTTGCAACTTGTGCACACCACCAGACTGCTAGACAGAGTGACATCTAAACAGATCTGCCTGCCTTGGACTAGCATAACCTGACTCTTACCCACCAGCCAACATGCTTGGGATCCCTTCACCAGAACAAAACAGGGGCCTCAATGACATCATGAAAAGGTACTTCTTTAACCTGACTCCAAGATTTCTCCCAGCAGACCAGGATGCACCCTACCTTCTTCTTTTTCATCTTGACCAAGATCCCACCTGTGAGCTGGGATTGAGACCTGCATGGACTTCTAAGGGGCACTTTCAAGGGATGATCTTCTATTGACCACAGACCCTACTGTCTGTGAAGCCCTGGGGTTGTTAGGCTCTCTATACCTTTCTCAGCCCACTATTTGCAGCTGGAGCTTATTACCATTGTGGCCTACACTACTCTGTAGCCACAGATCTTATTACCACTATTGGGTCCCTTACCTCCTCTGCGGAGCTTTATCCGCTAGGTGACCTTAATCTGAACTAGTTGTCACCTGCCTTAAGTAAGACTCATTTTGCCATAGCTGCTCTTAACCTGTCCCAACTTATCACAGAACCAACTAGGCTAAACCTCAAATCCCCAAATCATATTCTCTTAGACTTGGCCCTAACTTCCCACCCCCACAGGGTTGTCCAGTCTGGCCCATTACTAGATGCTTTTAGTGACCATCATATGATTTACCTGGTCAAGAAAGTCCACAGATCCAAGGGCCCCCACAAGCTACTTATGATCCGCTCCTACAAAACACTAGACCTTGCCCCTCTTCAACAGGATCGCAGCTGGATTGACTTGACCCCAGTAGCCTCTGCCAATACTATTGACCAAGCCCTCGAATATTTCAAAGTCAATTTCCTCACCGTTTGGAACAAACACACTCCCCTGAAGAAAGTTAGGGTGCAAGGTAGTCACCTTCCCTGGGTAGTCCCTGAACTCCTAGCCTGTCAACAAGCACTTGACACAGCATGGAAAACCCACAAATCCTCTAAAATCCCTTGTGATAACTCTGCCTACTGAACACTCCAAAATGCCTGTACTAAAGCCATTTGGCTGGCTAAAGCTGAATACTTATGGTCTACCTTTAACACCAACATAAACAACCCATCAAAATTTTGGAAAGGTGTTCACTCCCTTTTCTCACCCCAAACTAAAACCCCATCCCGCTACTCTAAATAACCAACATGTTGCTGATCATCCTACAGTTGCTGAGGAGTTCAACTCATACTTTTCTTCCAGCGCCTCCACCCTACTAGCCTCCTTCCCAGCTCATCTCTCTCCTACATCCACACCCACCGATTCCTCCCAACACCACCAAACGGTAGAGTTTTGCCTTTGCACCCATCTCTCCCATCACTGGCACCTTAAAGGCACTTCTCTCTATTAACCCAACTAAAGGTAGCTCCCCCGATGACCTCGACTCTAAGCTTCTTTATCTATCTGCTCCTGCTATTTCCCTCCCTCTGTCTGATCTCCTCAACCTATCCTTCTGTACTGTGACTATCCCTAAAGCCTGGAAACATGATACTGTTCTCCCCTTACCTAAGAGTGGGGATATCTCTTCTCCTTGGAATTACTGCCCTATCTCACCTCTTCCCACCTTGGCTAAACTTCAGGAACACCTTGTCCTCTCTCAACTCTCCACCTTTCTTGATGACTCCTCTTTCTTCACTCCCATCCAATCTGACTTTTGGAAGAATCACTCCACAACCACTTCCCTGCTCAGATTCACTGTCTATCCTTTCAGCCATGGATAAAGGTCACATTACCTCTGCCATCTTTGTTAACCTTCCTAAGGTCTTCAACACTGTCTCCCACTTCCTCCTCCTTGAAACCCTCGCATCAGCTTGCCTGTCTCAGACTGCCTGCAATTGGTTCTGAGCCTACTTGGTAGGCAGAACTCAATCTCTTAAATTGCTGATTCTATGTCCTCACCTCTACCAATCTATACTTGTGTGCCTCAAGGCTCTGTACTTGGCCCAATCTTATTCTCTATCTTTATCAATGACCTACCGTCAGTTTGCTCCTCGTCCTCTATTCACGTGTATGCTGATGATATGGTCTTGTTCACCTCAGGCCACTCCTCCTCTGATGTGATTATCAGACTACAGCTTGACTTCATTAATGTTCAACATTGGCTAAACTCACATCAACTCTTCCTCAACACCAAGAAGACAGTCTCCATGACCTTTGGCATGCGGCAGAGACTCTCTAGGCTACCCCCCTTCCTTCCACACCCTTGATCGGACAATACTTGAGGACATCTCGTCATTTAAATAATAATAATAATAATAATGATATTCTATATTTTTATGGCACCTTTCAAGAAACAAGGTGCCTAACAAATATAAAACAGCATATCAAATAATCCAAACATTAAAAACAGATAATAACAGTTAAAAATGGTCAGTCACCAAATGCCTGGGTATCTGGCTTGAACAACACCTTAACTTTTCGGAACATATTGATGCCATCCTGAAAATAATTATGCCCCAAGCTCGCTGCCCTTTACAGGAACCATAGAGCCCTACCACTTCCGGTTAGGCATGATCTTGTTCAGAAAATGATACTCCCTGTCTTCGACTATTGTGACATAGTCTACAGTACTGCTCCCAAGTCTTCCCTTGCCAGGTTGGACACCCTTTTCAATGCTTTCTGTCACTTTGCTCTTGACTCCCCACCCCACGACTGTCACTGTACTTTGTATCGCTCTCTAGCCTTCCCCTCCCTAGAGGGTAGGTGCCTCTCGCACTGCGCCAAGTTCACTTTTAAATTCTGGCTCAGGCTCTTCCCTCTTGCCTCACCCCTTCACTCACTGCCCCACCTCACTCCTCCTGCCCTCTCTGTTCCACTGACGTGTGCACCCTAGCTATCCATTGTTGCACCACCTCCATACACCAGGCTGCTTTCTCTGACTGTTTCTCAATGCTTTGGAACTTGTTTCCTTCCCCTATCAGACTTTCCTCATCCCCATCTTCTATCTCCCAGGCCCTACACAACTACTTTCACCCTAACTGTTCTTGCATCTAGACCCCCTCTTTACACTCACTTACAGTACTTAGTGCTCTACCCTTCTCCCCTTCTCAACCCTATCTTCTGTCTCCCTGCCTACACAACTACTATTCCCCTATCCATAATTGCTTCTAGCCCCCTCCCAACCCTTCCCTCCCTAGAACTACCCTCCTCCACTTCTCATCTTTAACAACCTATATTTGTTCCCAGCCCCCCCACCTCCCCTATCTTGAGTAAATATCCTTTATCCAATACCCCTGATCCTTTCCCTAGTCTACTAAATGGGTCCTTTCTACTAATTATGCCCACAGTATTTTCTACCTTCTTCCCCTTTCTTCTCACCCCATCTCTCCATACAGTGCTAGGGACACACTACTGTGTCCTCCTCCCACCTATTTCCCCCCTCTGAATCCCTTCTTTCCATACCAGGATCCCCTATCTCTCCTGCCTCCCAAATTCCCTGTTTTCTTTCTCCTCCCCAATTCTGTCACCCACCCCCCCGACTCCTTCTCCTACCCTCCAATCCTCCTCCCTATCCCCCTTTCCCTCTCCACCTTTTCCACCTGGTCCTATCCCCCTTGCAGGGTTTCTCAGCATCCTGGAGGGGAACTTGATCTTGGCTGCCTCCCCCCCACTTAATCTCCTCCTCCCTTTCTGCCTGATTCTCATCTCCCTTGCTGTGTTCTCAGCATCTGGATGGGGCATAGATTCATAGCTGCTCGCTCCTCTTTCCCCACACCAGTCTCTTACTCTTGCTTGACCCCTTTTCTTGGCTCTCTACACCTTCATGTTTCACATACTAGCATCCTTGGGCGTGCACTGGCACTTAACTTTTGTGCATTCTCGACCTCTAGTACTTCATTTGTGATATCTGAGTTTCCCTTCCCAGTGTACTACCATGTTATGCAATAGACCCTCATTGTATGTAATAGTTATTGTACAATAACTGGGGAGCCTTTTCTCCCATAGGGAAACCCAGTTATAATTCACCATTCTAACCCTTGGGTTATAACAGCGAACATGCGCTGGGTTTCCCTCACTGCACACATGTGTCTGCCACTGCTCCCTCCCTATTCAGCATAGGAAAGCTCTCTCCACTCGTTGATATGGCAAGTTTATTTTTATTTTTAAAAAGCATTCACAGATTACTTCACCAGTCCATGGTAAATGGCACTTTTTTAGGAGAACCATGGACCGGTAAACCAAACCAAAAAAAAAAAGGTTTTGGCAGCCACTTGCTCTACAGGCTGCAGACAGGCGAATGAACCTCGGCGATGACTGTTTTATTTTATATAATTGCTGTGGTGAGAAAAGGCTCCCCAGCAATTACATAAAATATGGGTTAGTGTGTTTAACTTGAGTTTCTACACACACCCCTTGGTGTTGGATGCTTAAATAAACCCCTCGAGCTTCGCTCAAGGGGTTTATGTAGCATCCAAAACCTCGGAGGGTGTAAAAACTCATTAAACACACTACCCCATGCATTATTGTATATTTTATATTACTTTGTATATGTATTTTGTATGCTCTCCCAAATTTTGTAACCCCCCCTCCTCCAGGATGCTTCTGGAAACGAGATTTTTTTCAGCTCATGTTGTCTTTCCTGGTGAAATATTTTACAAACAAACAAATAAATAAATACTGCTCACCACTGCCTCCTCCATAATGTCAACACTCACTCATCACTGGTAACCTATGCTACATACAGGTGAACTTTAAGGGGATAACTGGCCCCTGGTTGCATGGAAATCCCCTGGACTATGACATCTGTTCCACCTAACCCAAATGCTATGGGTGATCCCCTGCTGAGGCCCACTTTCTTTTCTGTACACCTCGAGCTGCCAGTCAGTCTGATTCAGGGACTCCATGCCCCTTGCTCTCTCTGTATCCTAGGGGTATGCTAGGCCCACCTAAGCAGGCATCCATATCTCTTGCTTTGAGCCTGCCACAGGCCTTTTGGTCCTCTGGGGACTCCTTGAGGAAGACCCCCTGCCTTAACGTCTATCTCTCTTCACACTTCAAAACTCCCATCACTCTTCTCATGGAATAATATGTGGACTGTCTTTCTTTTTCAACTTCTCGGTCACATGGCAAAAGCACTAGCTATGCATGCAAACTGGGCATGTAGAATGTGGAGGGCCCTAAGAAGATATGCTTGACAGAGAGGGATTTAACACTGTTAATGCCAGATTTCAAACAGGCTGCAGCTGGCAGGGAATGCATGTAGACTGGACACAGAAGCACCCAAATCTGCTTCCACTGTGGTCAAATATGAATCAGTTGTTTACGATGACTTCTGACATTAACTGCAGGTTTCGTTAAATGTTTTTGTCTTAAATGCAGTATGTGTATGCAACTGATCTTTTCTTACCTCACATGCAATCAGTTAGGACTTGTAGAATGTAACCAAAACATTGAAATCAGGACATCCTTGTAAATAGGTCTTTCAGGCCCGAAGTGTTTCATCCTGCACAGAAATAAATACTTTTTTTATGTCGAGTGCTTTTCTAAATGCGCAATTGCTGTACTGTCTGAGAGCATCTCTTCTGTCAGTCTTGCTTTTTGTGTTGTGTACATTGAACCTTTATACCTCTCTGAACCTGTTCTGTTTGTTACTGTACCTTTACAAAAGTCATATCAGGATATGTACTTCTGGCTATTGTGAATCATGATGCAAGTCGCCTAATGAGAATTCAGTAGTCAAGGCCCCCTATTCTCAGCAGACATGTGTATTAAATGTCCGTGGCAAGGACTCTGAAATTTTGTAGAACAGTATGGTCAAGTCCTATGGAAGCAGATGAAGTACAACAGCTCATTAACAAAGGAACCTACACATCTGAATTTATTTTAGACTCTTCACCACCAGTGGAATCACAGCTTGATATTCCCACTTCCTGCAAACAACATTACTGTTGCCAGCAGTAAAACTCAATTATAAAATGTTGAAGAGGAACGAGGACCTGCGATTTGTCAGATGTGAACACATGACCAGGTGTTATACGACTACTACAGCACAGATCAGAAATACTTATTGTTATGAACCAAAATAACTCAGTTTTTACAGTATAAATCTGTGGAACTATTTTTATTATCACAATTAGGCACTCCAGGGTATGCGTACTGTAGGATACCGGCACTTCTTGAGTGTGTAACGCACTTGGTGTTGCCTTGTGCATCACTTCCTGAGGCATTTCATTATCTCACAGTAATGCACACTCTGTCATGCCTTATTGCTTAATTCTCATAATTTTTCCCCCAGAAAATGTACTTCATTTTTTATACCGTTATCGAACAGCTGCATGTAAACTGGGGCTTTTCCACCTTAGATGTCAAGGTTAGATGGGGTGTCAGTGTGGCTCAGTTGGTAGCACATCTGCCTCTGGACCTGAAGGTCGTAGGTTCTTGTCCCACACCAGGATTGGATTGCTTCTAAAACACTGGCATCTGAGTGCAGTATTAGGGAGGTGCTGTACTGCTGAGGTATGCCATCCTTCAAATGAGATGTTAAATCAATGTACCTTCTACCCATCCTGGTGCTGTCCTCATGAGTGTCCAGGTGGAAGTAAAAGAATCCATGGCACTCTTCACAAAGAGTAGGGGACATTCGCATTGTCTTGGCCAACATTCCTCTTCCCATAAACTGGTTCATGGAATTGTCCAGGCTGTTTGTGGGTATTGATGTGCACTATGGCTGCCACTACACATTCAGTCACTTTATTACCAGTCTAGCATTGCAAAGTGCTTTGGGATACACTGTGTATGAAGAGCACTAGATAAATGCTTCTTCTCCTTCTTCTTCCCTGAAGTCATATTCTTCTGCTTGAGATGTTAGAATTGTTCATGTGGCAAGTTTCTGATGTTGTAAGCAGAAGATTATGATTTGGACAGTAATCTGTCAGGAGTACAGATGAAATCTAAGAGAAAAAGGTCTTGCTTTAATGAAAATGTCTTCATTAATGAATTAAAGTACCAGTGGTGCTGAGTGGTGCCAAGGTATGGATGTGACATTTTTACTAGTAAAAGTCACACATATGTGCTAAACAATGTACACGCAGATGCTGAATAATGCAAACACATACCTGTACAGTACATGCATGCAAGTACATATGTAGACATAAAAAAATAAACAAGCATACCCCACACAATACACAGACTTAGAACTTTTAAACTGATTGGTTCCTGCACTAGGGCCTCTGGAGTTAGCATGATTTTTTGTTTAGTTGAAGTAAGTTTCTCAAGTTGCATTTAAACCTCAAAGCCTCAGCTGGCTGGCCCAGTGGCGCTGAGGGTTGAGGTGCTGGATGCCTTACCTCATGCTGTGCCAGCGATCCGAGTTGGGGAATGACCTCAGGGCATCAGGGTGCTGACATGGGAGGGTGGGAGGAGCAGAATTGAGTGAGCCATCAGGCTGCTGTCCTCTCCCGGGGTTGTGGGTTGTTCACCCTCCCATAGTTCCATCCCCACTGGGTGGAGGTCTGGTGGGGTAACGTAGGCAGGCAGGAATGGCTGTATGGGTGGGCTGAGCTGGCTTCCAGTGTGCGTGTCTCCCTCCAAATGCATGTACAGCCATGTGCCGGGGCCCTGGGGGGGATATGGGGAGAAAAACAGAAAAAGCCTATAAAAATTTATATAAAACAAACTTTAAAAAAAAGCCTCAGCTGGAACCTTTTACGTTATCTGCAACATTGAACTTCAAACCTTGCAGAACTCTATCATTAACATGAGCAATTCAATCTAACAATTTCTCTCATGCTACAGAAATTGTAATGAGAAAGAAAAAATATTCCACACTGGGGATCAAACCAAGGCTCACAATATAGATGTCACGCTCAATGTTTGTTTTTGTTTGTAAATTTTGTTTTGTTGTAAACCAACAGGACATTACAAATAACTTAACATATCAGAATAACAGGGTATTACAACACTTGCCCAACAGCTATGGATACAAACTGTTGTGGTTCTTTCAGAAGATTGTTTTAAGCTGTGACAATATGGGTTGTCTTGTGACAATTTTTAACTATGCCCTAGCCAACTTGTATGTACAGTACCACTTGTATACCCATGCTGTATTTATTTCCAATCTATTGGAAGAAACCTGCTTCAAGCACTCTGTCTAGCTTAGTCCATATATGGTCAAATTGCTGTTTTTTTATCGGTTATTGTACTTCGAGTTCTTTCTATCTTCAGGCAGTTGTGAAGATTATTCACCCATTGCTGGGTAGATGTTGGATTTTTGGATATCCAACATTGTGCTGTGTGGTACGGGCATTGATTAGGGCAAGTGACCATAGAGGCAGGTCAGGTCCTAGGTCCTCTCTTTTGGGGAGTGCACCCAGAAGGAACTTTAGGGGAGATTTGGGAGGTGCACCCCCATCACTCTGGTCATGGCTCTGTGCACAATATGCCAAAAGGCCAAGATTGTGGGGCACATTAGGGTCATGTGCAGGAAGGTACCCTCTGCTGCCTGACATTTATGGCGTGTAGATGGTTTTGTAGGATCTACTCTATGCCTCTTCATTGGTGTAGTATAGGTCCTGTGTACTATGTTGAGCTGGGTTTGGTGCAGTCTGCTGCTCCTGGATCAATTATTAAGATGGAGCAATGCTCCTGACCATATTTCCAGGATTATAGGGATGCCCAGATCGTTCTCCCACTCTCTCTGCAAGTGTAATGTAGAGTCCAGTACACCTCCCAGCAGTATATTGTAAAATACTGAAAGTGGACCTGTCAGAGGCTGGGGCCTTAACAAACATTTCCTCTAGGAATGAATCCTGACTTGGCATCCGTGGGGGATCCCAGGGGAGGGACTGTAGCCTATGTCTGGTCTGCAGATATATAGACAGTTGGGGAGTTTCCAAAGAGTTTGGAGTTCCTGAAAAGAGAGGAGCCTCCCCCCATACAGTTACTGCACCTGTTTCTGCCCTTTCTTTTGCCACCTGAGCTGTCCTCTATGTAAGAAAACATTGTACCTGGGTGTAGACTCGAGAGTAGCCCAGATAGATGCGTACTGCAAAAGCTTGTGTTTTACACTGATTTGTACATGGGCAGTTTTCCAGACCCTCAGCAATGTTCTGGCAAATGGGTTGGGATATGCCTTTTTGGGAAGTTTAGGTTGTAATGCTGCTGCCAGGATGTCCCTGCGGATATCTCCTCCCTCACATTCCCCCTCCACACTCAGTCAAGCTGAATTTGTTGGTTCCATTCCTGTGGGCAGAAATGCTAACTGAGACACGCAATAATACATGTTAAAATTTGGCACCCGCCCCCCCCTTGCTTATAGGAAGCTGGAGGCCCTCCCTACTGATCCTTGCAATTTTTCTGTGCCAGATGAAGCTGTGCAATGTGCTAGTTACCTCTTTGAAGAACTTGCCTGGAACCCAGCATGGTATGGACTGAAACAAATAGAGGCATTGAGGGATCTAACATTTTTATAGTGCCTACATGACCATATATCGTGAAAACTAGGTCAATCCATCCATCACACTCTGCTCATATTTTACTAAGAAGGGGCTCATAATTTAGGGCGTATAGTTTTATTTATTTATTTATTAGATCGTCGGTTTACAGACCTTTGAGTCATATACTCATTTACAAAGGCACCTCATCAAGAGAGCAATACATCACAGCAAACAAAACAGTACAGTACATAACGCTTAGATTAAAAAAGCAACCAGTGTTACAGGTTTTGCTATGTTGGAGGAAATATTTACCCCAGGTATTTCGTTTTTGGCACCACCTATACTCTGAGGTCATTGTTCAATAAGGCCATTTTGTTCCTACTTCCCACTGGCAAGAGCTCACTCTTGGTCCAATTAATTTTATGTCCTGACAGCGAGGCATATTCTTTCAACAGAGTATGGACACAAGGGAGGCTCTCTTTAGGGTTCTGGAGCTATAGCAGCAGATTGCCCCT
Organism: Neoceratodus forsteri; assembly: GCA_016271365.2. Lineage (NCBI taxonomy): Eukaryota > Metazoa > Chordata > Ceratodontiformes > Ceratodontidae > Neoceratodus > Neoceratodus forsteri. The sequence continues at coordinate 412,841,216 of CM057455.1, read as the reverse complement.
CAAATACTGTAGGCCAGTTTCTGCCCTCCTTCAGGGCCATAGCCCTCCACTTCTTGGTGATTTCGAATGACTGAGTTCAGTGGTTCCAGAACTAGTATATATAGAAGGGGGAAAAGTGGGCACCCGTGCCTAGTACCACGTTGCAAGTGAAATGGTGAGGAGAGAGAGCTCCGTTGGTTAAAACATGGGACGAAGGTAGGGTGAATAGAGTCTAGATTAAAGAAAGCATATAGGGCTGAATACCAAATGCTGTGAGCACAGTAACCATAATCCCATTCCACATGGTCGAATGCTTTCTCTGTATACAGGACAAGGACTGCTGCAACGTGAGATGATGGAGTCTTCGACCAATTGTGTATAATATTTAGGGTTTTCTGAATGTTATGTTTACCCTGCCTCCCCTGGACAAACCTGCTTTGATCAGGGTGAATGACTGATGCCAAGATAGGTTCAAGTCTTGCCGCAATGGTTCTGGCTATTATTTTGTAATCTGAGGTATGCAAAGAGAATGGGCAGTATAATGAACACGGTGAGCTTGGGGATGACCGTTCTCATGGCCGATCTCATGGATGGAGGGAGCTTCCCCCCTTCCCGGATACTCTCTACACACATTTTGTAGAGTGGTTCTATAAGTTCTGTATGGAAGCTTTTATACAAGTCAATTGGTAGTCCATCTGGGCCAGGCAACTTCCCACTTTTCAGCTGTTTCACCTCCAGTATTATCTCAGCAACCCCTGACGGTTTCTCCAACTTCTCCGAGGCCTCAGCCCTCAATGGGATAATGGAGGCCTTCTGCAGGAAATTTTGTCTCCGGTGCAGTGTTGGTGACACCTCAGAGGAGTAGAATTTTGTATAGAACTCTGTGAATGCCAGGTGGTGGTCAGTGCCAGGGGGCCCATGCGAACATTGAACCTGTTTTATGCTAATTTCTCCCTCTCTCTCTTTGTCAGTTGATTTGCTAGTAGATTCCTCCACCCCCAACACCATCAAAATATGGGCCCACTTTCTCCAATAAAAAGTTACGTTCCAGTAGTGAGGCACTCATTGAGTTGAACTGACACTTAGCCCTCTGGAGCCTATAATAAAGCTCTTTTCTGGGGTGTGCCATATGGGCTTTCTGTAACTCTGAAATTTTTCCTTCCATTTCTTGTTGGTCTTTTTCTTCTGTTTGTTTCTTGAAGGCAGCATAAGGGATAACCTGCCCCCTATTAAAGACCTTCATTGCCTCCCATCTCACTGTATGTGTGATATCTCCTCTTTTATTATTTCCCTAGAATTCATTAATTGAGGCCCTCATATGTGAAAGAAAGGATTTGTCCTTAAGGAGGACAGGGTCCAGCCTCCAGTGTCTCTGGACCTCTGCTGTTACATCCCAGTTAGATCTTGAGGTTAAAGGGGCATGGTCTGAGACCAGGATGGGCTCCTACCCTGTGTTCTGCATGTGGATTATTATGCCCAGGAAGACCAGGAGTTGGTCCAACCTGGCGTATGAGTGGTGGATGTGACAGTAGAAACTATACTGTCTTCCGGTGGGTTCCTGGTATCTCCACATGTCCACTAGCGCATAAGCTCTATCTCCTGCAGGGCCATGGCATTTTTGGTGAGGGGTACAGGGGCTGTATGTGACCTGTCTAGCACTGTGTCTTCTATACAGTTAGAATCCCATCCCCCCGAGTATCCACAGTACTCTAAAGGGGGCCATTTCTAGCAGTAGTTTATGGTAAAATTTTTGGTCTTCTATGTTGGGTCCATAAACGGAACCTATTGATATGAGCTTGCCCAGGCTTAGCTGCACTTGAGCCAGGGCGTATCTACCTCCAGGGTCTGTGTATGAGCCCAATACGGTCCCCCAAATCCCCTCAGAAGCTATATAGATGTGCCTCTAGCCCTAGATGAGTAGGTTGCTAAGATCCATGTGCCTCCGTATGTTTTTTCAAGCTTATCAGCTTCACTGGCAGACCTATGTGTCTCCTGCAGGAGGACTACTTTAGTCCCCATTTTTTTTTATCTAGTCTGAACCCTTTTCCTTTTTACAACATTTTCCAGCCCCTTTACATTCCAAGTAGTAACATAGAAACATAGAAACATAGAATTTGACGGCAGATAAGGACCGCTTGGCCCACCCAGTCTGCCCATTTCCCTACCTATTGGATAAGCTGCAGATCCTAGTTAACCTGCAGCCTACTTCTTCCTACCCCCAACCCCTAGAATTGCCTTATGACTGTCCCATGCATGCTTGAATTCCACCACTGATTTTTACTCCACAACCTCCTCCGGAAGGCCATTCCATGCATCCACAACCCTCTCTGTGAAAAAATACTTTCTTAAATTACCTCTGAGCCTCCCCTCTATCTTCAAATTGTGCCCTCTTGTTCTTGCACACCTCTTTTTGAAAGATGCTACCCTCTTAGACTTTGTTGATTCCTTGAGGTACTTGAATGTTTCTATCATGTCCCCCCTCTCCCTCCTTTCCTCGAGGCTATACATATTAAGCTCCTTTCGTCTCTCTTCATATGTCTTCCCGTGCAGACCCTGCACCATTTTAGTTGCCCTCCTCTGAACAGCTTCTATCCTGTCTATGTCTTTGCGGAGATTGGGTCTCCAGAACTGCACACAGTACTCCAGATGGGGTCTCACTAGCTGTCTGTACAGAGGGATAATAACTTCCTGTTTTCTACTGGTGATGCCTCTCCCTATGCATCCCAGTATCCCCCTAGCCCTCCTTGCTGCCCTCTCACATTGCTTGCCCACCTTTAGGTCATCTGATGTGACTACCCCAGATCCCTTTCCATTTGTGTTGTTGTTAGTATCTCACCCCCCCCCATTGTGTACTCTTCCCGGGTTTTTGTTTCCCAGGTGCATTACCTTGCACTTCTTAGCATTGAATCTAAGCTGTCATACATTTGACCATTCCTCTAACCTTGCCAAGTCCCTTCTCATCCTTTCCACCCCACCCTGCACATCAACTCTGTTGCAGATCTTTGTGTCATCTGCAAGGAGACATACTTTTCCTTCCAGTCCTTCTGCAATGTCGCTTATAAAGACATTGAAGAGGACCGGTCCTAATACTGAACCCTGCGGTACCCCATTAGTAACCCTCCTTTCTTCTGAGTGGACTCCATCTACTATTACTCTCTGTGTCCTATTCTCCAGCCAATTCTTTACCCAGGCTGTCATCTTGGGACCCACTCCCAGACTGGCTAACTTGTATATTAATCTTTTGTGTGGGACTGTGTCAAATGCCTTGCTAAAGTCTAGGTAGGCCATGTCCACAGCCCCTCCCTGATCTACTACTTTGGTCGCCCAGTCAAAGAAATCTATCAGATTCGTCTGGCATAACCTTCCCGCTGTGAATCCATGCTGCCTAGGGTCCTGTGCCCCTCTGGCCTCTAGATGTTCAACAATTCTTTCCTTCAGAAGTGATTCCATCATTTTCCCTATCACTGAGGTTAAACTAACAGGTCTGTAGCTTCCTGCTTCTGCCTTGCTCCCACTTTTGTGAAGGGGAATCACATCTGCCCTCCTCCAGTCCTCGGGTACCACCCCATCCACCCATGATTTGTTAAAGAGGGTAGTCAGTGGTGTCACTAGTTCTACCCTTAGTTCTTTTAGAATTCTGGGATGAATCCCATCAGGCCCCATTGCTTTGTCCACCTTCAGTTTTAAGAGTTCTTTCAGAACCCTTTCTTCTGTAAATGGGCTGGTATCAACTTCTGTATCCAGTGTGTTTCTACTGTTTGTTTTATGTACCTCCCCCTCTTCATTTGTAAATACTGAGCAAAAATATTTGTTTAGTATCTCTGCCTTTTCACAGACTCCCTCTGCCCACCCTCCTCCCCTTTATTAAGCCTCACTATCCCTCCCTTGGTCTTCCTTCTCTCCCTGATGTACCTATAAAAGGTTTTATCCCCTTCTTAACTGAGTTGGCTATCTTTTCCTCGGTTTGGGCCTTTGCTGCTCTGACTGCCTTCCCAGCCTCCTTTTCTTTAACTGATACAGTTCTCTGTCCTACTCCTTCTGCGATTCCTTGTACTTCCTGAATGCTTTCATTTCTCTTGAACCTTCACTGCCACTTCCTTTGAAAACCATAGTGGTTTCTTACATTGTTTTGTTTTGTTTATTTACTTCACACAAAGGCTCGTTACCGCTGTGATGGCAGTTTTTATTATTCCCCATTGTTCTTCCACCCCTCCTTCCTGCCCATTTGTTAGTGCATTCCTTAGGCACTCACCCATTTAGGCAAAGTCAGCCCTCCTAAAGTCCAATACTTTTGTCTTTGCCTCTGCCATTATCCCTGCTTCCAGAAAACAGCCATCTGAGCACAACCTCAGTCACTTTCAATCGTAGAACCCTTATATAAGGGCAACTGTATCACTTTGCTGCTTTTGCATCAATATAAAAACTAATAACTGTAAACAAGCAAATGCAAACTTTAACCTTTTCCCTCTTTCCCCCTTTTAATCTTCCCCCTCCCTCCACGCTCCTTCTCTATCCCTCCCCATCCCTTAAGCCCACCCCCTGCCATTCATCACTCAAGATCAGAACAAGAATAGAATTGTTCAGTCTGGTGTTCGAACCTTCCCCCTGCCCCTCTGTAAATGGTGGCATTTAGGTATGCACACTGGGTATTATCCCACTTTTAATTTTACTGTTCTTTTTAGGCAACATTTAACTGACCATTGTTCAGAACAAAGGAGGTGGTCAGCCTCCCCTTCTGATAGCATACTGGCTAATCTGTCTCCTCTCCCGAATGCATCAGCTAGTGAATCATCCCCTTCCATATCGATCTCTCTTCCCTGGTCGGGTCTTTATGGGATCCACGGTGTAGGTCCCACCGCACCCACAACCACATACTCAATATTCCAGAAGAATGAATTAGCCATCAGATTATCATTTACTGTAACATGTACATTCAGCTTGTGGCAGTTCTTAATCAGAGTGTTTGCATTAAGGTCCCTTCATTGGGAATATTGCTGCCTCTCTCTCCATTGTTGCAGCTCACCCACCTCTCCCTGTAGGCACCTGTAACCCACAACACAGTGGGGGGCAGGGTGGCCGGGTGGGGAGTCAACCCATCTGCGACTAAGGAGAGTTGCACTAGGACCGTGTCACTCCCCCCACCCCATTTGGCACCTGCATCCTATGATACAGTCGGGGGTGGGACGAATCTGGGGAGAAGGAAAGTTAGCCACTCAATGTTCAAGGAGAGATGCATTCAGATGTTGTTCCCTCCCCCGTAGATACCTGCATCCCATGATATAGTCAGGGGAGTGGGTGCCTCTGGGGAATATCGGATTCAGCCTCTCAGTGTTCAGGGAAAAGTTTCTGCAGGATGTTGTTGATCCAGTGATGCCTCAGATAGTGGACCTGGTCTCAAGGTGTTATATCTCTGTGAATGCTCTGAATTTAGTGCCTGTTTTGGCAAGAGTCAGGGGGCATACTCTGCGCTGATGCTATCCAGGTCTCTCCTCCTCTAGTACAATGGTAGCGATTGGGAACACCAGAGGGCTTTCCTGCATGGGTGGTCAGATTGTGCTGGTTCGAATGGGACAGATCTTAAGAAATCCTGCAGGAGACACTAGGTGAGCTATACGGTCAAAATGGACACTGCATAGTCTGGGCAGCTTACCCTTTCAGCATATTTCGTCAAATCCTCTCAGCCCTCAGCCCTAAACATGCTGATCTGATCTGCCCTCTCTCTCACTCACTGTAGCAGCAATATAAGGTGTTTCAATAATTATTCAGCTTGAACTGCACAATGTGAAATCTATATTTTTTGTACTTACTGAGCGGTCTTGGTGGAAGGGGTTGAATTACTCTGGAGACGAGCACTGCGGTCGGGGCCCCTCACCAGTTAAGGGAGAAATTGACAAATTTGTTGATTTCACCTGACAGCTGTCAGGCATTATTAACTCAGTTCCTTTTAGGAGTTCTTCCATCTTCAATGAGTCCCTCATCCCTCATGAACTTCTCATCCTCTTGGGGGATGTCGAAAAAATTGGGAGGCTTACTGGGTCTGGATAGTCGCAGACAAGAGGGGTAAAGGTGCACAAAGTCCCATCCTGTATGATGGAGTGTGGCCTTGACACCATTGAACTTTTGCCAGTGGTGTTGGAGATTGCGGCTATAATCTTGCACTATAAACGCTTTACCACCCTCGCTCAAAAGCATGAGATTGTTCATCTTTGCTGCTTTTCGAACTTTTTCTTTATCCGTGTAGCAAAGATATTTAATAAGAAAGTGTCTGGGTCTTTCGCACGGTCGCGATCTCAGCCCAGTTCTGTGAACCCTCTCCACTTCGTACTCTAGTGCGTGATCTCCCATCTTGAGTTGCTGCACAATCCATTGGTGGATTTCTTTCCCTGGATACCTCTTCTGTTGCCTCTCCAGGAGTCCGATTATTCTTAAATTAGATTGGCGGGACCGATTTTTTAAGTCATCCGCCCTCTGACAAATTTTTTCAATTTGCTTTTTGTAGTCTGTCTTGTCTCTATGAATTTTGGCCAAAGCATGCTCTGAGTCATTGATCCACTTCTCAGCCACATCTAAGCGTGTGGTGTGTGAAGCGGAGGTTTCAGACACGCTGGTAACCACAGATTGCAAATAGGTTATTTGAGCAGTTATATTTTGAAAACCAGCATTCATCTCCATTTATATCCTGTAGAGTGCAGTCAGGACTCTGGCCATGGATTTTTCAAAGTCTGTCATTCCCTCTGACGACGAACTCAAGGAGGGCAGGCCCAGTGGTGCCTCATGACTGGCTGCCACAGCTATTTGTCCTTTTCCTATTGGAAATAGCAGTTTTTTCTATATAGTGTTTATCTTGACTAGCAGCACTTAATTTCTGGGTAGAATCAGTTTCAGCAATTCGACCGTTTCATTCAAATATTGCCTTAATTGAAGTTTTCCCATTCAGTGCTGTACTAAAGTGTGTCTGCTATCTTGCCTGGTTGACCACGCCCCCCCCCCGCCAATATTCAGTGTTAACCACATAAATTAACATAGTAACATAACAGATACCCAATGTGATTGTAAAATATTTTTATATTAGAGAGTCCTTTCTCCACAACTGAGGCAAATAGAACATCCTCATACTCAAACAGGGAATGAAGATTGTGATTGGCTATGGCAGGATGAGCCTCATTCTTTAAGCATCAATTAATCTAAAGAATGAGCTAATCTTTTTTGTTAATATGGGTAATGGGTAGTTATGTAGTTTAACTGATCCTAATTTATTTATTTGTCTTTGTTAACCGGGTAAGCACACTAGACAGCCAAGTGCCTATTTTCAGGTGCGACCCGGGAGGGTTACAAGGTACATACGTTCAAGAACAGCAGGAAGAGTCAATGTTAACATACAGAAAACATCAGGCATAACAGAGATTAATAGGTAGCTAACAGCATGAGACTTCAGGCACAAACTGATTAATGTTTAGATATCAGCATAAGATACATAATAGACAATAAGGTAGATAACAGCATAATACAGAATAGTACAGACATTGTCAACAGGGCAAATAATATAGGGTAAGCCATACCCTGGGGGGGCACTAGGTGGGTAAACAGGAGGAGTACAAAAGTGCAGGAGAGAGACCTGGAAAAGATAGGGATAAGGCAGGGTACCCTTCTGGGACACGTAGGCAGGGAGAGAGCCAAGTGCAAAAATGCCAACTTACTGTTATATCGACCGGTTACAGGAGCAGAAGTGCTTTAAAATGCTGGAGCCACCCCCCCACCAGTAAGAAACTGGGAGAAAAAGTGTGCCTCAGCAGGTGGTCTATGAGGCACAGAGACAAGCAGAGGCTGATTTCAAGAAGCCCCATAAGGAGGCTTTAAAGCAGGGATGGGAGGGGGAGGAGGAGGAGCGAATTAAGGCAGGAAGGGAGTGCCACATTTTCAGCATGTAGGCGGTGAAAGCCCGATCACCCACAAGGGTGCGGGTTTTTGGAACCAGGCGGTTCAGCAAATCCCTGGATCTTAAGTGGTAAGTTGGAGTGCCATGTTTGAGGGGAAGGGCGAGGGCAGAAGGGGTAGCCGTTCTGACAATGTTGTCGATGAAGTTGCCAAGGACAAAGGTGCAAAACACATTTTCTGGAGCTGGAAGGACACTACTTTCTTCAACTGCGAGCTGTGTGAGAAATTCTGTATTGCACTTGATATCTGCAACAAACGTGCACTTTTGCTTAATTCTGTGGGAGGTGAAACTAACCACCCTTGGTAATTGCTTTTTATTCACATTTATTTAGTGTTTAACCAAGAAGGGGCTTGTAAACTCTGTTTATCTTGTTAGTAACTTCAGAAGGATTTAAATACTGCATTTGGGTGGATCCTTGAAGGTAGCTAGATTGTCTACTAGGATTTGCTGACAGTTAAACTATTTTTAAATGAATTACAGTTGGCTGAGGAGTTGAAAAAGAAACTTGCAAACTCTGCTTATCTGGGAAGTAACCTCATAAGTGTTTGAATACTGCATTCTGGTTGTCCCTTGGGGGTAGCTGGATTGACTACTAGGATTTTGGGACAGAAACTATTTTTAAATAATTTACTGGTGCGTAGGAGTTTGATAGTTAAACTTTTTAACAGAGTTACTGGGGTTAAGGGTGGTCACAGAAAAACCTGCAGTGTGAAACAGGAAAAGACAGTCTTTCAAGCAACAGAGGGTGGTGGATCTAGGTTTATGTTTGTTTGTTACAATTCTTAAGATTTTCAGTGCAGAAAGAGTTTAAAGCACAGCTGACTTATTTTGGGGCTGCCAGCTCTCGGAGCACAAACCACCAGGCCTGTTTTGGGGCTGGGAAGGTTTACCTGTGTCTGACTTGGATGTGTGGATTTTTCTCTGTTTGATTAGCAGGGTATTTCTCTACCAAATTGTTGTGTAGGGCATCTTGCTGACAGGAAGGCACTCATTGCAGCAATGGGTCAGAGCTTTGAGCTGATTGTTTTGCGAGGGCACAGTTTAGGCCCAACCCCTTCCCACCCTCACCCACCCACCCCTGAAATAGTTCCTTTATACCTGGGGTTCTGACATCATTTCCTCAAGAGTGCAAGGTGCATGTCACTGTCATATCCTCTCTAGCACACTGCACTGACAATTTAAGCATACATTGTATATTATAAATATATATTTATATATTACAAACCAATCACACACACACACAAAAAAAAATGTTGGGAGTAGTGCAATGTAATGGCTGTGGGGCAGCAGTCTTCCGGGAGTCTTTCTGGAGGCTGAGATGCTGCCCTATTTGTAGACAACTCTTTGCCCTGAGGGAGGAAGTTGCCCGTCTTCAGGCCACACTGGACAGTAGTACGGGGGCCTTCTCCCAGGCCACACTGGACAGTAGGAAGGGAACCTCCCCCATCCAGGGAGCACCACAGCCACCACCACTACCTCAGAGATTGTGAAGAAAACACAGCAGTTGGACCACAGTGGGCTCAGGAAGGGTGAGGATGGTGGAATGGAGGCACACCCAGTCAGTTGTTCCACTCCACAATCCATACACCATTCTGGAGGAGCATAGCTCCCCTATGGATGCACCCACAGAGGAGACTAAGGAGGCTGAGGACAGCTGTCACAAAGGAGGCCCACAGGAAGGAGGCAGAGGACACCACAAGGAAAGGAAGCAGCTCCTGGTGGGGGACTCAATTATTAGGGGGATAGAACTGGGAGGGGCTGGGAAAACTGAAGTAAGGTGCCTGCCTGGTGCCATGGCTTGGAGGGACAGGAAGCGCATCCTCAGGATCACGACAACAGCTGCAAGGGATTCTGAGCTGGACATAATTGTCCACCTAGGGACAAATGACTTGGCTCATCATGAGGTTAGAGCAGTGCAGGAGGACATTGCAGAGTTGGGGAAGGGCCTAAGACAAGTAGCACACACAGTATCCTTCTCAGAGGTGCTGCCTGTCAAAGGCATGGGTGAGGTGAGGGTACTTGGCACCATGCAGTTTAATGAATGGTTGAAAAAATGGTGCAGAGCACAGGGGTTTGGCTTCATTGGGGACTGGGGTTCCACCTGGAGGTACAACAGCCTATACTGGCAGGATGGTCTGCATCTGTCCAGGAAGGGAACAAGTCTTTTGAGCAATCGGTTTAAATGCTTCATTGGCAAGCTTTTAAACTAGTCAAAGGGGGAGGCACTGACAAGCAGCAGAAAAATCCCAGCCTCTCCCTACAAAACAGGGTACTAAATGAGAAAAAGACCAAGGTAGAACGGTCAGTGGGGGATGCTGCAACAGAAGGTAAAGCCATCAAAAAATGGAGAGCAATGAGTACCAATGCCCGTAGTCTAGGTAACAAGCTTCCTGAATTAGTGGCCTTGATGGAGGAGGAACATCTGGATATCGTGGCAGTCACAGAAACATGGTACACACACAACCATGACTGGGACGTAACATACTCAGGATACACTATCTACAGGAGGGACAGAGAGGGTAAAGAGGAGAGAAGGAGTGGTTCTTTACATACAGGAAGGAATAAAAGTAACAGAACAAAAGGGTAAACAGGGAGGAGGAGAAGAAGCACTGTGGGTAAATTTGGAGACAGGCAATGGCACCACAATCCGCACAGGGGTTGTATACAGACCCCCTTCTCAGGGGGAGGAAATGGACAAGGAAATGATAGAAAGTGTACTTAGAATGGCAGAAAAAGGGGAGATACTGCTGATGGTTGATCTGAATATGCCAGATGTTAACTGGAGTGCAGTTGCAGCTGCCACTTTGAAGAGTGCAGTTATTCTAGATGCCCTCAGGGGGGCATGCCTTAGACAACTAGTACTGGAGCCCACTCGAGAGGAGCAATATTAGACTTGATACTCTCAAATGGAGATGGAGAGGATCACAGATGTAGAAGTGGGTAGCCATCTGGGAACTAGCGACCATCAAACAGTATGGTTCACAATAAACACAGTAATAGAGTCAGCCATACAAAGACAAAAGTACTGGACTTTAGGAGGGCTGACTTTGCCATAATGGGTGAGTGCCTAAGGAATGCACTAGCAAATGGGCAGGAAGGAGGGTGAAAGAACAATGGGAATAATAAAACTGCCATCACAGAGGTAACAAGCCTTTGTGTGAAGCAAATAAACAAAACAAGACGATGTAAGAAACCACTATGGTTCTCAAAGGAAGTGGCAGTGAAGGTTCAAGAGAAAAAGAAAGCATTCAGGAAGTACAAGGAATTGCAGAAGGAGCAGGACAGAGAACTGTATCAGTTAAAGCAAAAGGAGGCTGGGAAGGCAGTCAGAACAGCAAAGGCCCAAACCGAGGAAAAGATAGCCAACTCAGTTAAGAAGGGGATAAAACCTTTTATAGGTACATCAGGGAGTGAAGGAAGACCAAGGGAGGGATAGTGAGGCTTAATAAAGGGAGGGAGGTGGGCAGAGGAGACTGTGAAAAGGCAGAGATACTAAACAAATATTTTGCTCAGTATTTATGAAGGAAGAGGGGAGATACATAAAACAAACAGTAGTAACACTCTGGATACAGAAGTTGATACCAGCCCATTTACAGAAGATAGGGTTCTGAAAGAACTCTTAAAACTGAAGGTGGACAAAGCAATGGGGCCTGATAGGATTCATCCCAGAATTCTAAAGAACTAAGGGTAGAACTAGTGACACCACTGACTACCCTTTTTAACAAATCATGGGAGAATGGGGTGGTACCCGAGGACTGGAGGAGGGCAGATGTGATTCCCCTTCACAAAAGTGGGAGCAAGGCAGAAGCAGGAAACTATAGACCTGTTAGTTTAACCTCAGTGATAGGGAAAATGATGGAATCACTTCTAAAGGAAAGAATTGTCGAGTATCTAGAGGCCAGAGGGGCACAGGACCCTAGACAGCACGGATTCACAGTGGGAAGGTCATGCCAGACGAATCTGATAGATTTCTTTGACTGGGTGACCAACGTAGTAGATCAGGGAGGGGCTGTGGACATGGCCTACCTAGACTTTAGCAAGGCATTTGACACAGTCCCACACAAAAGATTAATATACAAGTTAGCCAGCCTGGGAGTGGGTCCCAAGACGACAGCCTGGGTAAAGAATTGGCTGGAGAATAGGCCACAGAGAGTAATAGTAAATGGGTCACTCAGAAGAAAGGAGGGTTACTAATGGGGTACCGTGAGGGTTCAGTATTAGGACTGGTCCTCTTCAATGTCTTTATAGCGACATTGCAGAAGGACTGGAAGGAAAGTATGTCTCTTTGCAGATGACACTAAGATCTGCAACAGAGTTGATGCACAGGGTGAGGTGGAAAGGATGAGAAGGGACTTGGCAAGGTTAGAGGAATGGTCAAATGTATGGCAGCTTAGATTCAATGCTAAGAAGTGCAAGGTAATGCACCTGGGAAACAAAAACCCAAGGGAAGAGTACACAATGGGGGGTGAGATACTAACAACAACAAGAATGGAAAGGGACCTGGGGTAGTCATATTAGATGACCTAAAGATGGGCAAGCAATGTGAGAGGGCAGCAAGGAGGGCTGGGGGATACTGGGATGCATAGGAGAGGCATCACCATTAGAAAACAGGAAGTTATTATCCTCTGTACAGACAGCTGGTGAGACCCCATCTGAAGTACTGTGTGCAGTTCTGGAGACCCAATCTCCATAAAGACATAGACAGGATGGAAGCTGTCCAGAGGAGGCAACTAAAATGGTGCAGGGTCTGCACCAGAAGTCGTATGAAGAGAGACTTAAGGAGCTTAATATGTATAGCCTCGAGGAAAGGAGGGAGAGGGGACATGATAGAAACTTTCAAGTACCTTAAGGGAATCAACAAAGTCCAAGAGGTAGCATCTTTCAAAATAAGAGTGTGCAAGAACAAGGGCACAATTTGAAGATGGGGGGAGGCGGCTCAGAGGTAATTTAAGGAAAGTATTTTTTCACAGAGAGGTTGTGGATGCATGGAACGGCCTTCAGAGGAGGTTGTGAGTCAAAATCAGTGGTGGAATCAAGCATGCATGGGATAGTCATAAGGCAATTCTGGGGGGTTGGGGTAGGAAGAAGTAGGCTGCTGGTTAACTAGGATCTGCAGCTTATCCAGTAGGTAGGGAAATGGGCAGACTGGGTGGGCCAAGCGGTCCTTATCTGCCGCCAATTCTATGTTTCTATGTTTCTATGTGCAGTGCTTTTCCGAGGGGAGCCACTCCAGTCACGTGTAAAGATCACAGCAGTGCGTGAGGGTAGGGGCCGAGAGCGCAAAGTGGCAAATATTGTTATAAGCAGTGTCCCATTTCGTGAGGCTAGATCTAGGAAAAGAGGCAAAGGATACAAGCCCATAGCAGAGCGTTGGTAGGAGGACCCCCCTGGCTAGGTCCACTCGTGCAGCCGGGGTGAGGCAGCGTTTTGCTCTATAAGCAAGACCGAGGGCAGGCCCAGTGGTGCCTCATGACTGGCTGCCACAGCTGGTTGTCCTTTTCCTATTGGAAATAAGTTTTTCCTACCTAGTGTTTATCTTGACTGGCAGCATTTGATTTTTAGGTAGAATCAGTTTCAGCAATTCGCCCGTTTCATTCAAATATTGCCTTAATTGAAGTTTGCCCATTCAGTGCTGTACTAAAGTGTGTCTGCTATCTTGCCTGGTTGACCATGCCCCCCCCCCAATGTTCAGTGTTAACCACATAAATTAACATAGTAACATAACAGATACCCAATGTGATTGTAAAATATTTTTATATTAGAGAGTCCTTTCTCCACAACTGAGGCAAATAGAACGTCCTCATACTCAAACAGGGAATGAAGATTGTGATTGGCTATGGCAGGATGAGCCTCATTCTTTAAGCATCAATTAATCTAAAGAATGAGCTAATCTTTTTTGTTAATATGGGTAATGGGTAGTTATGTAGTTTAACTGATCCTAATTTATTTATTTGTCTTTGTTAACCGGGTAAGCACACTAGACAGCCAAGTGCCTATTTTCAGGTGCGACCCGGGAGGGTTACAAGGTACATACGTTCAAGAACAGCAGGAAGAGTCAATGTTAACATACAGAAAACATCAGGCATAACAGAGATTAATAGGTAGCTAACAGCATGAGACTTCAGGCACAAACTGATTAATGTTTAGATATCAGCATAAGATACATAATAGACAATAAGGTAGATAACAGCATAATACAGAATAGTATCCTGATGCCCTCCACCTGGCTGTCACCTCCTCTGTCATGTCTCTCATTGACTATGGCCTTCCGGTCTATGGCTCAGCAGATCAGACTGCCCTCCACAAGGTTCGCCTCACAGTTAATAAGGCCTGCAGACTTATCACTGGTGCTCCCAGACTCACTCACACATGTGAACTGTACACCCTGGCTACCCTACTCAACCTGGAAGAGCGACTCATGTATCAGACATGCCAGCTCACCTTTAAAGCCCTCATTATCCTATCCCCATAGGCTATCCAACTTCATTTGCTGTACTGCACCGACCCTGATCACAGCGCAGCTCGTCAAGAGCTACCCTAGTTATTCCGGTGAGCCAGGACCTCTCAAGGTCAGAGGCATTCCTACCGTATGCCCCACTGGTATAACTCCTCCTGCCAGTGTCTCAAACTCACTAACCTTAGCTTGCTTTAAGCCCAGGCTCAGAAACTTCCTTCTTAGCTCTCGCAAATGCAACTGCCGCTAGCCTAGTGTGAAAAAAAAAAAATATATATGTATATATATATACTCTGTTTGACAATGTTCACTGAGCGGCTCCCTTCCCTACTAATTCCTCCTCCCTATCTCCTCCCTTCTACTCCCACCAGCTCGCCTCGACCATAAGTTTTGCACCTTTTGTTATCTTTTGCTTCGTTGGAGATTGTATTCTATTGTAACAAAATTGTAATTGAACTGTAACTTTTTTGTTTGTAAGTACTGTGTCCCTTGTACTACTGTTCTGATGTCCTCTTTGTGACGAGGTACCTTTGTAAATGAGCCTCTGGCTCAAAGGTTTCTAAACTGATGTTTAACTAAATAAATAAAATAAATAGTACAGACATTGTCAACAGGGCAAATAATATAGGGTAAGCCATACCTTGGGGGGGGGGCACTAAGTGGGTAAACAGGAGGAGTACAAAAGTGCAGGAGAGAGACCTGGAAAAGATAGGGATAAGGCAGGGTACCCTTCTGGGACAGGTGGGCAGGGAGAGAGCCAAGTGCAAAAATGCCAACTTACTGTTATATCGACTGGTTACAGGAGCAGAAGTGCTTTAAAATGCTGGAGCCACCCCCCCCCCAACCAGTAAGAAACTGGGAGAAAAAGTGTGCCTCAGCAGGTGGTCTATGAGGCACAGAGACAGGCAGAGGCTGATTTCAGGAAGCCCCATAAGGAGGCTTTAAAGCAGGGATGGGAGGAGGAGGAGGAGGAGGGGCAGTAAGGCAGGAAGGAGTCACATTTTCCTTACGTGGCGGTGGCCAATCACCCGCAGGGTATGGGTTTTGGAACCAGGCGGTCCAGCAAATCCCTGGATCTTAAGTGGTAGGTTGGAGTGCCATGTTTGAGGGGAAGGGCGAGGGCAGAAGGGGTAGCCGTTCTGACAATGTTGTCGATGAAGTTGCCACGGACAAAGGTGCAGTGCTTTTCCGAGGGGAGCCACTCCAGTCACGTGTAAAGATCACAGCAGTGCATGAGGGTAGGGGCCGAAAGCACTAAGTGGCAAATATTGTTATAAGCAGTGTCCCATTTTTCCTGAGGCTAGATCTAGGGAAAGGGGCAAAGGATACAAGCCCATAGCAGAGCGTTGGTAGGAGGACCCCCCCTGGCTATGTCTACTCATGCAGCCGGGGTGAGGCAGCGTTTTGCTCTATAAGCAAGACCGAGGGCAGGCCCAGTGGTGCCTCATGACTGGCTGCCACAGCTGGTTGTCCCTTTCCTATTGGAAATAACAGTTTTTCCTACCTAGTGTTTATCTTGACTGGCAGCATTTGATTTCTAGGTAGAATCAGTTTCAGCAATTCGCCCGTTTCATTCAAATATTGCCTTAATTGAAGTTTGCCCATTCAGTGCTGTACTAAAGTGTGTCTGCTATCTTGCCTGGTTGACCATGCCCCCCCCTCCACCAATGTTCAGTGTTAACCACATAAATTAACAGTACCATAACAGATACCCAATGTGATTGTAAAAGATTGTTATATTAGACAGTCCTTTCTCCACAACTGAGACTAATAAATATATACTGAAGTTAAAGCAGATCAACAGATACTTAAAAAATGTGATGGCCTCCTGTAAATATCTAACAATAAACCTTATTTCAAGTGCCTTGCCTAGAGTGTTTCATCTGGTTTTGGTGCCAAAAAAACATGGTTTAGAAGCGTTTATTGCCAATGAAACATTTCTCAAGTAAAGTTCTGCCCCAGGTCTTGGTTAATGTCCAGAGTATTATACACACTCCGATAAATGACTGCATCATCTTTAAAATGCTGTGTGCTTTCTCGAATTTAGTTGCCTCAGCCATTTTGTCTGTGCATAAGTAGGGGCTTCTGTTTGCTGATAAATTTCTGGAATTTTCTGGCAGTTTCTAACTGAGTGTGTCTGTACATTCAGTGACAGTAAGAGCAGGCACCAGATTTTAGGTGGCTGCCTTTAAATTGCTGTGTGTGTGTGCTGATTGGTGAGGAGTGGTTTACCTATTTTTGTTCTTCTTTTGTTATCTACAGTTAGCTGATTGTTTCTGGCACACAGCTACTGAGGTATAATCCCGCCCCCTCCATCCCACCCACCTCAGATCAGGCTCATCCACCTTTATAGACATCCAGTAGCTTACAACTTTCTCCTTGGAAAAAGTAATAGGTTAGCACAAACTGAATGCACAGACTATATGATCTAAATGCTTACCCCCCCACCAAAAAAAACACCTGTGGTAGAACTCGGATAGAGGACTAAGCAAGGCAGCAGAAGGTGCTAGTCTAGGGATGACTAACCTTGATTTAGAGGGTCAATATCCAGAGAATAGGAGCAAGAAATACATCCAGGGTACAGGAGATAAGCACCAGGGCCAGGAGATAAAGTTTGGCAGCAGGATGACTTAGATACGATATAGGGAGGTGACATTGACAGAATAAGAGGGGAAGATGCATGGAGTAGTACAGTGCAGTGGGTGTGGAGCAGCAGTCTTCAGGAGGACATTCTGTATTTTGCAGTGCTGCTCCATATGCAGGCACCTCTCTGGGTTGAGGGTGGAGGTTGCCAGTCTCCGGGCAGAGTTGGCTAGGATGCTGGGGACCTTCATTCTCACCCAGAGGCCACTAAGTACACAGCCACTACCTCAACAGTTGCCCAGGAGGAGGAGGAGGAGGAGTGGATGGACCACAAGTGGGATCAGGGAGGGAAAAGGAAGTGGGTCAGAGACACATCCCCTATCTGGCCCAACTTAGATACTACTTTGCAGTTCTGGAGGAGCAGGAGAGTCTCACAAGGACACCTGAGGTTGTGACCAGGGCGGATGAGAGGGTCCTCCAGGAGGGTGACCCAGGGACAGAGGGCAGAGGACCCCAAAGGAAGCTACTCCTGGTGGGGAACTCAATTGTCCAGGGAATGCAGTTGGGCACAGGCAGCGGTGTGGAGAAAGAGGTCAAGTGCCTTCCAAGAGGCATAGCTCAGAGGGAGGGGGAGTGGATCTAGAGGATCACTAGAACAGTGGCTAGGAGGGGGAGGCTGGAGATCATTGTCCATCTGGGGAAAAATGACCTAGCCAGGGATGAGGAAGGGATGGAGAAGGTGCAGGAGGACTTCAGGGAGTTAGGAAGGCACCGTAGGGAGGTAGTGAGCTCTGTGACATTCTTGGAGGTGCTGCCAGTCCATGGGAGGGAGGAACCTAGGAACCTCTGCATCAGGAACTTCAACACTTGGTTGGATGGCTGGTGCAGAGAGAATGATTTTGACTTCATTGAGGACTGGGGATATACCTGGAATGATGTGGGCCTGCACAAGGGTGACGGCCTGCACCCATCTAGGAAGGGCACAGCAGTCCTCAATGAAAGTTTTAAATGCTTCATTGGCAAGCATTTAAACTAGCTGGGGTGCCAGATGGGAGCAGGGAGAACCGTACTGCCCATGCCAAAGGTTAGAGCAACCAACAGGGAAGATCAGGTAGTTAGGTTATTGCCAGGAATACCTGAACTTGATAAAAGAGGTATGGCAGAGTAAAGGAGGCTGCACATGAATGAAAGTGGGGTTAGACAGAGAAGGCAAGAGGGCAAAATCATGAAGAGCAGATCGGCAGGTAGAGAAACACGGAAGGCCATGTACACAAATGCCCGCAGTCTGGGAAATGAAATCCCAGACCTGGTGGCCTTGATGACAGAGGCTGACCTGGACATAGTAGAAATCACTGAGACATGGTACACTGAAAACCATGACTGGGAGGTAGCTGTACCAGGTTATACTTTATTCAGGAGGGATAGAGAGGGTAGAAAGGAAGGGGAGGTGGCTCTTTATGTCAGGGAGGGTATAAATGCAACTACAGTACAGAGGCGGCTGAGGCACTGTGGGTCACCCTTGAGATGGGCAATGGAACAGCAACTTGCACAGGCATGATCTACAGTCCTCCAGCACAGGGGAGGCAGTGGATAGGGTGCTAGTGGAAGACATCCACAGGATGGCACCAAGAGGGGCGGTATTGCTGTTGGGCAATTTTAATGTACAGGATGTGGATTGGACCATCCCGGCGGATGTCTCAGCCAGGAGCTGAGATATCCTGGAATCCTTGCAGGGAGCTGGCCTTGGGCAGTTACTGCTAGAATCCACCAGGGACAGTTCGATTCTGGACCTAGTACTAACAAATGGGGACAGAATCATGGAAGTCCAGGTGGAAGGACATCTAGGGTCCAGCGACCACCACACTGTGTGGTTTAATACAAATACAGTGTTGCAGTTAAGCCACACAAGGTCAAAAGTCTTGGATTTCAGGGTGGCAGACTTTGCTAGGCTGGGGATATATATCAAAAATGCCCTTGCAAGGAAGGAAGTCAGGGGTTGGGTTGAGGAACAGTGGGAAAACCTAAAAAGAGCCATAGTGGAGATGACAAACCAGTGCATTGAACAGAGAAACAAGGGCAAGAGAGGGAAAAAACACTGCAGTACTCAAAGCATGTGGCAGAGAAAGTAAAAGCCAAAAAGTTGGCTTTAAAAATAAAAAAAAATCAAGCTCAATAAAAAATACTGTACAAGGGGACGCAGAAGGAAGAGGACAGCGAGGTGTATTTAATTAGACAGAGGGAAGCAGGGTAAGTGGTTAGGAGGGCTAAGGCACAAACAGAGGAGAGAATAGCATAGACAGTAAGGAAAGGGGATAAGACATTCTATAGGTACATTAGTGAAAGAAGGAAGGCCATGGGTGGGATTATAAGGCTCAAAGGAGAAGGAGGGAAATGTGTTGAAAGGGATCTAGAAAAAGTGTCAGTACTAAACAAATACTTTTGTTCAGTGTTCACAGAAGAGGGGGAGGGAGAGAGACACCACAGATAGGCATCAGAAACCAATAGGGGAGGGAGGTGAACACCAGTCCATTTACAGAAGAGAGAATCCTCGAAGAACTCGCAAAACTGAGGGTAGACAAAGCAATGGGACCAGATGGCATAATTCCTAGGATATTGAAGGATCTATGGGTAGTGCTGGCAGCACCACTGGCTGACCGTTTAGTGAAGCGCTCGATACAGGAGTGGTTCCAGAGGACTGGAGAGGGGCACATATGGTCCCTCTTTACAAAAGTGGGAGCAGAGAGGAGGCTGGTAACTATAGACCAGTCAGCTTCACCTCTGTAGTGGGGAAGATAATGAAAGCGCTACTAAAGGAAAGGATAGTGGAACACTTAGAATCCAGTGGAGAACAGGATACGAGGCAGCATGGATTCACTGCAGGAAGGTCATATCAAACAAATCTGATAGATTTCTTTGACTGGGTGACAAAGGAGGTGGATCAGGGGGGCAGTGGATGTCATCTACTTTGATTTCAGCAAGGCCTTCAACACTGTTCCACATAAAAGACTGGTAAACAAGCTGGGTAGCCTGGGTGTGGGTTATAAGGTAGTTAACTGGGTTAGAAATTGGTTTAGGGACAGAAAGAAGATGGTGGTGGTGAATGGAGTTCAGTCCGAGGAAAGGGGGGGTGACCAGTGGGGTACCACAAGGTTCAGTTCTGGGGCCAGTCCTTTTCAGTGTCTTCATTAGTGACATTTCATAGAAGTAGCCAGTAGATAAGGACTGCGTGGCCCACCTAGTCTGCCCATGAATACCCCCAAGCAGAATCCATCTACTGGGGGGGGGGATCTCAAACCTGTCCCTCCCATTACCAGTATATCCATATGCTTGAACTGCTTGATCATATCCACCCCCACTTCCTCTTCTGGCAATTTATTCCAGTCATTCACCACCCTTTCAGTAAAGAAGAACATCCTCCCATTTCCCCATACCCTGCCTCCTAACAGTTTCATACTGCGCCCTTTAGCATTAGAAGCTCCACTCAGCTGAAATAGACTCTCCACTTGTGCCTTATTAATCCCTTTTAAGTATTTAAATGTCTCAGTCATATCCCCCCTTCCCCTCCTTTCCTCCGAGTGCAGGTTTATTTCCCCAAACCTCTCCTCATAGGACATCCCCTGCATTCCCGCCTTCATCCTGGTAGTCCTCCTCTGTACCGCCTCTAATCTGTCCCTGTCCTTTTGGAGATAGAGCCACCAGTACTGCACTCCATATTTGAGGCGTGGTCAGTCATATCAGTGCTACATACAGGGGGAGAAGCACCTCTCTCCTCCTGCTGGTCAACCCCCTTCCAATACATCCAAGCATTTGATTTATTTTCCCCACCGCTTTCCCACACTGCCTTGCCACCTTGAGGTCATCAGTAATAACTAGTCCCAGGTCCCTTTCCTTCTCTGTGGCTTCTAGCACCTCCCACCAATAGTGTATTTCGCACCTGGGTTTCTATTTCCCAGATGCATGATTTTACATTTCTTTGTGTTGAACTTCTGTTGCCACCTTCTGGACCACTTCTCCAACTTTCCTAAGTCAGCACTCATCTTGTCCACCCACTCCCCCTTGAATGTCCACCCTGTTACTGAGCTTTGCATCATCTGCAAACAGGCAGATTTTACCTTCCAGACCTTCTGTAATATCGCTGACATAGATGTTGAAAAACACTGGTCCCAAGACAGACCCCTGAGGTACATTGCTAAAGGACTGGAAGGGAAGGTTTGCCTCTTTGCAGATGACACCAAGATCTGAAACAGGGTAGACACTCCAGTGGGGGTAGAGAGAATGAGAAGGGACCTAGAAAAACTGGAAAAATGGTCCAAAGTGTGGAAGCTAAGATTCAATCAATAATCAATCAATCAATCAAACTTTATTTAACCAGGCAATTACATCATTGAGCAAGCTCATTTTCAAGATGGTCCTGGACACATAGGATACTTTTGCTTACAGTAGACAACTATTCATACAAAAGTAGACATCGGTACAGGCAGTTACAATATACAAAGTCAGTACTTGGATGAATCAGACATGGAAAGCAAGTGCAAATATAGGCATTTAAAGTGCAGCGTATACAGGTTGTAGCTTATAGAATACAAGTGAGGAGAGGAAGGAGGGACATAGAGAAGGGCGGTGGGAAGAAAGGGTATCAGACACATAGTAGAGAGGTAAAATAGGGCAGCCTAATAGAATGAGGCCCCCTGCAAGCCAATTGATGAGGGGGAGGTGGGGGTGAAGGCGGTTGCCCTAAAGGGATGCTGGCCGACATGTGAAATAGTTGGCGTAGAATTACAGAGGTTAAGGGACTCAGTTGAGCGGGGTAAGGCTTTGCCTGAAACAATCACATGCCATTTTCAGGTCTCTGTAGAGCAGCCCCCTAAATGTAAAATGGCTGGGCAGCAGGGAGATTTTAAGTAATTTTTGCATGCTATTCCAAAGCGCTGGCAAAAAGGAACTAATGGCAGCTGAGCCAAGACATGTCCTTGTTCGCGGTAGCCTAAGGAGGACAAAGGAGGATTTACTTAGTCCATAGGCACCCTTTGAACATTCAAACAGGTCACAGATATAGGGTGGTAGTTTGTTGGACAAAGCCCAGAATGGCCACATGAGGATGTTTATTTGCCTCCTCGTGGAGAGGGATGGCCAATCTAATGCTTGGTACAATGAGCAGTGATGAGTTCTAATGCTTGGTACAATGAGCAGTGATGAGTCTGCAAGGGCAAGTCAAGAAAAAATATCAATGCACGATGATCGAGAGTATCCAGCTTTTGGAGCGCATACTGGGGGCAATGGCTGTATAGGAAGTCTGCATAGTCAATCAGGGGAAGAAAGGTTGCTTGAACCAGCCGCTTTCTAGCTTCCAGGGTGAGTGGGCATCTTACACAGTAGGAAATACCGAGGCGCTTGCCAAGCTTTTTGTTAACTCACTTGGATGTACACCGAAGGTGAGTTTGTTATCCAACCGGACTCCCAGATATTTAAATTTATCCACTAGCTCTAGTGGTTCATTAAGGAGATAATAATCTGTGGGGTCCCAGGTATCCCTGTATTGTGGGATGGAGAGATAATCATAGCTTCCTGGATTTTATTTTCCTTAAGGGTGCGTGTTGGTTGATAACGTTTACTAGCAGATCCTGGAAGATACCGAATGCTTCAGACACAGAGGGTGTAAGGTAGAAATCCTGCCACTTCATGTTCCCAAGATCTGTTAGGAAGGTCAGGAGACTGAAGTATTTTAGGTTGCGCTTAAGCTTGAAAGTAGAGGTGGAGGGGAGGTGAAGGGAGCACCTAGCACAGGTGACTGCACAGTGATCACTCAGATCATTGTGGAAGACCCCTGCATGAGAGATATTATGTGGCTTGTTGACAAGTATAAGGTCCAGACATGAACTTCGGTCAGGATTTTTCTTGTTAGGTCGTGTAATGTCAGAGATAATCTGAGTGAGCCCATGCTCGTCACAGAAGTCCTTAAGCTTGTTTGCACTGGCATCGTTCCAGTTAAGGTTAAGGTCACCCATGATAATGCATTCCATGTTCACTTTTTCCAGGAAAGAGTGAATATGGGGCATTATACACAGGCCCACTGCAGGAGGTCTATAGCATGCAGCTACCAATAAGGCAATACTAGGCAAGAGGGTAATTTTGAAGGCAAGACATTCAATACAAAGAAGTACAAAGTCATACACCTGGGGCCAGAAACCATGGGGGGATTACAGGATGGGGGGTGAGTTCTTGATGGTCACCAAGGAAGAAAGAGATTTGGGAATAATCATTTCAGATGACGTAAAGGTGTCCAGGCAGTGTGCTAAGGTCATGGGGAAGGCCAGTGGCATGCTGGGGTACATAGGAAGGGATATCACTAGCAGAAGAAGGGAGGTGTCAATGCCAGTGTACAAAACACTGGTGAAGCCTCTTCTGGAGTACTGTGTACAGTTCTGGTGGCCGCATCTCCGTAGGGACATGAATGCAGTTCAGAGAAGAGCAACTAAAATGGTGCAGGGCATGCACCAGAAGATGTAGAAGGATCGAGTAAAGGACCTCAATATGTATACAGTATGTTGGAAGAGAGGAGAGAATGGGGAGATATGACAGAAACCTTCAGATAATATACCAACAAGGACTAAATACACCAAGGGGGAGAAGTCACCTTGTTGGCTGACTCACAGAATCAAAAGACTGATCAATAAAAACAAAGCTATACAGGGCTGCAAAGGGTAATAATTATGAGGTTGGACGGGAGAGTTACAAACATATGCAAAAAAAGTTGAAGAAATAAAAAGGGCAAAAGCAAACTATGAGCTTAAATTGGCTAACAAAACAAGGGACACTCATAAAGCTTTCTTTTCATACATAAACAAATAAAAAGGGCACACAAAGTTCCATCGGATCCTTGTTGGATCAGGATGGCTCACTGACTTCCTCAAATAAGCACATGGCTGACATACAGAACAAATATTTTGCTTCAGTTTTCAGTGAAAAATCTAACTATGATTGTACAAATAGACAAGCAAATGTTTCAGAAAGTCCTATTCAGTTAGATCCAAATGATATTAGAAAGAATCTGAGGAAAATAAATCTGAATAAATCACCAGGTCCAGATGGTGTTCATCCTAGAATTATCAAAGAGCAGGTAGACGAGACTGCCTCCCCCCTAACATTTATCTTCCAGACATTATTAAACATGGGTGAAGTAGTAGAGTCCTGGAAAACAGCGACAGCGATCCCATTATTCAAGAAAGGAAGCAAAGAACAACCTGTAAATTATCATCCAGTTAGTTTGACATCTATCCCATGCAAGGCTCTAGAGGTGTTTATAAAAGAATTCATAACAAACTACCTACACCACCATAATTTAAAAGACAAAACACAACATGGCTTTTTAAAAAGTAGATCATGTCAAACGAATAAAATTAGAGTTCTATGATAGGGCAAGCAAGATTTTGGACAAGGGAAACTCTGTGGATATGGGGTTCTTGGATTTCACCAAAGCTTTCGACAAGCTCCCCCATTATGAACTGGTGCAGGCTCTCACAAAATTAGGTATCCATGGAAATATTACTTCATGGATTTACTCATGGCTATCTGGCAGGAAACAGAGTGTCTGTATAAGAGGGGAATTCTCGGACTGGACTGAGGTGTTGAGTGGGTGCCTCAGGGGTCAGTTCTGGGCCCGTGTCTATTTAATATATATGTCAGCTCCTTAAATTATTCCAGAAAGCTAACAGAGTTCTAAACTGTATCATCAGACACATTTCTAGCAGAAACAGTGAAGTGTTCATGCCACTGTATTGCACTCTGGTGAGACCTTCCTTGGAGTATTGTGCTCAAGTATGGTCACCTTACAAACAAGCATTTGTCAATGCCGAATGTTTGCTTGCTGGTATTAGCATTGAAAATGCAGGAGTTAGACAGATGCAGAGAAGGAATCATTATGAAGTAGTGAACTTAGCGCCAACCCACCTCCACCCTGCAGAGATGGACAGGCATTGGGGTATGCGTTTGGGTTGTTGCCCATAGCGTTCATGCCATTTCACCTCACCCTATCCTGCAGACAGACAAGTGTTGAGGTGTGCCTTGGGGTGTTCGGCTTTACAGTCACCCCACTCCATAAGGACATATGCTGAAATGGGTGCAATATAGGAGAATGGGGTGAACTCTGGGGCCGAAGAATCCAAGGCACACCTCAATGCGTGTCACTGGCTGCAGGATGGGGGGAGGTGGGGGTGGAATGGCATGAGCATTACAGTTGGCAATCCAAAGGCACACCCCTGATGCCTGTCAGTCTATACAGGATGGGACCTTATGGTTAGAAACCCTAACACCACAGGTGTTTGTTGGTATTTGCACTACAAATTTTCAACATGGTCTTTTTGTAACCCCCACCTCATGAAAGCATTTGGGACCTCTTCTCATGAACAGTGGCAGTGTGATTTTGTGAATGTGTCCTGAGCTTTGAGTTCCCACAGCAATCGTGCCATTGTGCGCCAGATGTACGAAAACACAGATGGGGCAGGTTGTAAAGAATGACAGCTGTACCATTCATAGGGAGGTGTGAAGAGATGGTAATGTTGAAAATCTGTAGTGAAAGTATTAAAAATGCTCAAACTTCTGAGCGTACGTGGGAACTGTGCAATGCATGCTCCTAACAGTCATTTAGTGGAATTATTTCACCAAATGTTCAACATAGGCATTTTGCGACCTCTGCTCATGAACATTGCCAGTATGATTTTTTTAATCTGTCCCGAACATTGATTTCCTACAGCAACCGCGCTATTCTGTGCCAGATGTGTAAATGTATATTTTGGGCAGGATGTGAAAAATGACAGCTGTACTGTTCATAAGGAGGTCTGAAAAAATGCCAATGTTCAAAATCTTGAAAGAAAATACTACAAATTTTCGAAGTTATGAGGGTGCGTGGAAACTGCACAATGCATGCTTGTAACACTGTCATTTTATGGACGTTTGTCACCAAATATTCAACATGGGGATTTTAGGACCTCTGCTCATGAACAGAGTCATTGTGATTTTACATACGAACATACATACAAACATACAAATCTACCAGCAGAACAAACCAATCTGTCTAAGTCTGCCAGAGTTTGCAGCGAGCACCCTAGATTGCAGCTGCCCCAGCTTTCTCCCCCTCAGTGCCTCCCCTGCTTGTCCCAGACCCTGCTCCACTAACTCTTCCTCTTGCTTTATCCCACTCCTTCTTAAAGTTATTGACTGTTCTACATGTTACCACCCTCTCTGGCAGTGCATTCCAACTAGTCACCACTCTCTCAGTGAAGTAGTGCCTCCTCATTTCCCTCTTGAAACGTCCTCCTTCCAACTTTAGTCCGTGCCCCCTCGTCTCTCTTCCACTCCTCAGTTTAAACACCTCCTCAGTGCTAGGTTTATTTACCCCCTCAGGTATTTAAATGATTCAATCATATCCCCCCATCCTTCCTCTCCGCCAGTGTGTACATGTTCAGCTCCTTCAGCCTAACTTTATATGCCTTTCCTTCCATCCACCTTCAACATTTTTATTGCCCTCCTTTGCACCCCCTTCAGTAACTTTATCTCTCTCCTGAGATATGGCCTCCAGTATTGCAGACAGTACTCCAGCTGTGGTCTGACCAATGACCTGTAGAGCGGTAGGATCACATCCCTGTGTCTGGACGAGAACCCCCTTGCAATGCACCCCAGCATCCTGATTGTCCTTACTGCTGCTCTCCTGCACTGGGCCGAGTTGTTCATGCTCCCAGTTGCCAACACCCCTAGGTCCTTCTCCCCCCTCCTCTGTGATCTCCAGCCTCACCCTCTCCCAACTAATAGTCCCTCTTCTGGGTCTTAGCCCCAAAATGCCTCACCTTACACTTCTTTGCATTGAATTCTAGCTGCCACTCCATCGACCATGTCTCTAGTTTGGTTAAGGTCCCCCTGCAGTTTTTCCCATCTGTCCTCTTCGTTCACCACCATCCACAATTTGGTATCATCTGTGAACAGACTAACCCTGCTCCCCAATCCATGTGCTATATCAGAGATAAAGAGCCCAAATGGCACTGGGCCCAGCACTGACCCCTGCAGCACCCTGCTTGTCACTGCTCTGGATGCTGAGAGCCCCCCTCATCACCACCCTCTGCACCCTTCCCTGTAACCAGTTCTCAATCTATTTAATCAGCTTTTTTCCCACTCCCACTGCCATCAGCTTCCCCCCAGTCTCCCATGAAACACTGTATCAAAGGCCTTACTGAAGTCCAAGTAGCGGACATGTACCGCATAGCCCCAGTCCAACTCCCTTGTCACCAAGTCAAAATACTCTATTAGGTTGGTTTGACAAGACCCCCTTGAGATGAACCCATGTTGCTGCCCATCTTGGAGGCCATCATTCTCTAGGAATGCCACCAGCTTCTCCTTCAGTATTGCCTCCATAAGCTTACCCACTATGAACATGAGAATGACCGGCAGATAATTTCCTGGCTCCTCTTTAGGCCCACTCTTCTCCCTTGTCCCTTATGCATTTGATCCCTTCCCTCAAATAGAGTGAAACCCCCCCTTCCAACACCCCAGTCCCTCCTGTATATCCAGTATCCTGAGATTGCCAAGTTGCAATTGTGGTACTCTGTGGCCCAAGTTTCTGTCACTGCAGCAATGTCCACCTTCCCCTCTGAAAGGAGCACCTGAAGCTCTGCAATTTTGTTCCCCAGACTTCTTGCATTGAGAGAAACCACCTTCCACCTGTACCCCTCCTTCTCCTCACTCTTCTCCTTGGCCTGTGTCCCTCCTGCAGATAGTCTGCACCCTTTCCCCTCCTTGGTGGGTGGTGGTGCCTTCTGTACTACACTCAGACCACTCTTCCCACCCCCTCCTGGAGTTACTATGCCTCCGACTTCACCTATGTCTAGGGGGGTGAGCTCATTAGGCTCCCCTGTCTGGACATTTCTATCAACCTCAGTCTTTTGGCGCCCCCCACTAGATTAAATCCACCTTAATAGATATATACCCCTCTAATCCCACCTTTAATACTCCCCTTCCCTCCCTGCTCAAGTGTAGCCTGTCCACCGACTATGAGTCACTATTCCCCCAGACCCTACCCCAGTTAGTCACTAACCCATAATTTTTGGTGTGGCACCAATCCCTCAACCACTTGTTGAACTCATTGATCCTACCCTTCCTCCCCATGCTTGCACTTGGTACCGGGAGTACCTCCAAGAATGCCACCAACTCCCACCCCCTCACACTGCCTGCTCAGCTCCTCGAAACTCCCCCTCACTCCTTCCACAGTCTCCCCCGCCAAATAACTTCTACCCACATGCAACACTAAATGAGGTTTCTTCCTCCCCCTCGCTGTACACTTGAGCAGTGCCTGCGCTGCCCCTCCTGCAGTCAACCCGGGGATAGCTTCAGCCCAAATATGTCTGTGCCTTTCCCCCCTTCTGCCCCAATTTACCCCTTTCGGTATTGAATCCCCCAGGATGAGTACCCCCCTGTCCCTTAACCCCTTTCCCTTCTAATGCCCCTTCCACCACCCCAGTATTCGTTCTTCCCTGCCCATTACCACCACCAGCTGCACCCTCTGTGACTTCTGTATCTGCACCCCTACTTCTGCCTCACCTCTTTTCTCTGCCTTATTCCTCCCATCCCCCTTGAACCCCTTCTCAGCCTGTCTACTTCCTACTGGACTTCACATGTTGACCTCCCCTCCTACCCTGCTGATTTCCAACCCCTTTCCTATCGATTTAGAGCCCCCATTCCCCTGGCCCCGATAGTGATGCCCCTCCTATCCTTCCCCCATCCCATAGCCTTCTCTCCTCCAGTCACCCTCTTCCTTCCTTACTAGCCTCCTTTCTACCCTTTTGTCCTTGCTATCTCTTCCCCTTACCTGTTGCCATCCCTCTCATGCCCTGCTTCTCCTCCCCTCCTCAGTATGTTCCTGCTACCCCTCTCTCTCCCATAGCAGAAGCTTGAATCTATTCCTAGTTGAAACCCCTTCTACATCTCTTCCTCCTATCAGTTCCCTCCTCCTACTTGTTTCCCTCCATGCCCCCGTGGTCCCATTCCTGGTCCCTCCCTACTCGCAGCCATCTGCTCTATCCCCTAGTACTCCTCGTGATCTCTTTCTCCCCCATCAGGAGGCCCCCCCACCTCGGGCACCCCCTTCCTTCTCCTCTCTTTTCTGCTAGTACCTCTGACACTGGGGTCGGTTTCAGTCCCTAGTTGTTCTTCCCCCATCCCCTCTTGCCACCCACCCCCGCAGCCAGGATGCCTACCATACTCATCTGCCCTGCCACTTAGACTCCTTCCTAGCCTCCACAGTTCCTCCCTCAAACTAGCCAGTTGTATACAGACCATACACCTCCCCATCCTCCAAGCCCAGTCCAGGATCATGGCAGACCCACACCCTGTACATCCCACTACCTTTCCAAGGATGCACACCCTATTGACATGCAGCAACTGCCCCATTTTGGCCTCTGTCTTATGTTACAGGCTCTTACTCCTAGTTTGTGTACCCTACTACAACTGTTAGGCCCCTATTTACTCAAATTCCTGTTCCCCCCACACTAGTCCCCCTACTGCCCCCTTGCCAACTGGGTTAATTCAGTCTCAGATCTCATCCTTTAGATATTGTATTACTGTAGCAATCCTACAGCCTCCTTGTCCATTTTAAACCCCTCAGCTACCATACTTTTTGTTCTCAGCCCTCATATACAGTAGTTTCACGTAGCCCAGTTAGAAATCCTGTTGCACTCTAAGTATTACTCAGCCGAGTTACAGAAATAAACATAACAAATAAATATGTGTTATTACAGTAATCCTAACAGTGTATAGCTCAGTACTTAGCTCAGTTAGAGAAATAAACAGAACAACTAAATCTGTATTATTACAGCAATAGTAAAAGTATCCTGTCATTGCTTTGTCTCCACCCCAGAGAACCTGCTGTAATATAGGACCACACAGGACTGTGGGCTGGAGGGAGGGCATCTCTAAAGTCCCGACAGAGCTCCATTGAGCTCGTTCACTCCCCCTCTTTCACTCAATTGTTCTGTTTCTCCTGGCGCTGCAGGCTGCCCTTTTGTACTGGGCTCCTGCCTGCGATGGCACCTTTTTCTGCCACAAAAGAAATCTGCAACAGTCCTGCTAGAGCTCCATTGAGCTTGCTCACTGTCTCTCTCTCACTCACTCATTCTGTTTCTCCCGGTGCTGCAGGCTGCCCTTTTGTACTGGCCTCATGCCTGCATTGGCACCTTTTTCTGCCCTCAAAGAAATCTGCAACAGTCCTGACAGAGCTCCATTGAGCTTGCTCACTCCCCCCTCTCACTCGCTTGTTCTGTTTCTCCCGGTGCTGCAGGCTGCCCTTTTGTACTGGGTTTCTGCATGCATTGGCCCCTTTTTCTACCCACAAGGAAATCTGCAGCAGTCCCGACAGAGCTCCGTTGAGCTCACTCACTCTCCCTCTCTCACTCGTCTGATCTGTTTCTCATGGGGCTGCAGGCTGCCCTTTTGTACTGTGCTCCTGCCTGCATTGGCACCTTCTTCTACCCACAAAGAAATCCGCAGCAGTCCTGACAGAGCTCAATTGAGTTCGCTCACTCCCCCTCTCTCACTCGCTTATTCTTAATCTGTCCCAAACACTGATTTCCCACAGTGACCGTGCTATTTTATGCCAGAAGTGTGCAAACACATTTCCGCCAGGATGTGAAAAATGACAACTGTACTATTCATAAGGGGGTGTGAGAAAATGGCAGTGTTGAAAATCTGGCATGAAAATATTACAAATTTGCAAAGTTACAAGGATGCGTGGAAACTGTGTAACGCACACTCGGAAACAGTAATTTTTTGGGATTTTTTCACCCAATTTGCAACATAGGCTTTTTGAGAGCCTACCTCATGAACAGAAGCACTGTTGTTTCGTTAATCGGTCCTGAAAGATGATTCCGCGCAATGACCGTGAAATCACCTTTTGGGACTGAATAACGCCATGACAGTGACTGGATTCATGGACAGGTCCCAATAACCCCATGTTGAACATTTGGTGCCAAATTTCCAAAAATGCCTGAGATATGCACCAAAGTTGAAAAACCCTATTTATGCCATTATACAGCTTACTGGCATTTCTTTGTTAGCTGAATGGCTTTGAAGAGTGCAGGCGCGTGTTCACGAAGATCATCCTGCTGGGCTCGAGAGGTAAGTATGGGGTGAGGGGTGTGTGTGGGGAGGTAGAATATGCAGAAGGTGGGCACAGGTTGAGGGCGAGGGGCACCGGAACACTTTGAGGGACCGTTTTCTCATTTTACAGGTAAAAAAATAACAAATGGACAACATGGATCGGTTTTCTTTTTTCACGGGTGTGTTTGGTACACTGAGGTGGGCTCCCAGTGTACCACCTGCTTTTGTGGGTTGGGGGACTGAAGCCGATGGGGAATGGGCCCCCCATCGGCACAGAAACTGGTGGGGGGTGCATGATTCCGTGGGGGACTGGGCACCCCCTTGGCACAGGCATACAAGCATTGGGGGGCCATTATGCTGATGGAGAGTGGGCTCCCCCATTGGCATCTGGAACTGGGAAGGGGAGACTGAAGCCGACTGGGATCAGAAATGTCTGGGGGGGGCACATGATGCCGAGGGGGATTGGACACCCCCTTGGCACACAACTGAAATGGGGGACATTATGCCAAGGGGGAGTGGGCTCCCCTGATGGCAAATGATCTGGGTTGAGGGCATTCCAACAGGAGGATTGGGCAACCCCATCAGTTTTCTATGCACCTCTGAGGTGGCGGCATACAGCTGCCACATTCCTGGTAATGTTACACCAGGCAAGGTACCGCCCTGCAATGACTGGTCGCTCCCTCATTGCAGCGGGATGGCAGATGCTGTAATGATGGGGTGGCCCCTGATTGCAGCAGTGAAATCACTACAACTTGGTGGCACTCTGCAGAACCAGTGTCATCAGGACACTGGCCCTGCATTGGCCAAGTACTGCCAAGCCCAACAATGCAGTGCCAGCATTGGCCGCCACAGTGCCACACCTCCACAACCTGCTTCTCTCCTAAGCTGCCACATAATGTTTCTTGCACATGCATGCAAGCAAACATAAAAATTAGAGAAAACTTCTTTACAATGCGTACAATAGCATTTTGGAATCAATTGCCAAGTACTGTGGTTGGTATTCCCAAACCAAATAAGTTTAAAAAAGCTGTTGACAACTTGTTGGGTTATTAAAAGCTGTGCCCCACTAGAGTGGGGGGACGTATATGATGGGCTCACGCCTAATTGCGTCCCAATCTTCCAAAGTACAAAGTACAATTTCTTGCCTATTTTCAGGCTCGACCTGGGGGGGGGGTACAGATGAATGCCAACTGACCTTGAACCAACTTAAGCTGTTGGTGGTATTTCCAGTGAGGGAGTGCATCAATTCGCTCCCGACAATTCGTGCCCCGAAAATCCACTCCCAACAGTATGCTCCTGTTATTTTCACTCCCTACCACCTTTCACTCTGCATTTTTTCACTCCCACTCATTACATAGTAGACAGAAGCAGCATTTGCATTAGATCCCCACTAATGACCGGGCTGCCAGTAAAAGTGAAAGAAAATGACAAAGCAAGTCAGCTCAAATGCAATTGACATACTTCCACTGAATTGCACTCTGAGATGCCAGATGTCTTTGACTGACCGGGCTGCCCATAGAATCATCTTCTGATCCTGAAAACGAAGTAAAAGAAAATGACAAACTCTCTGGTGGCATTATTGAATTGCAATGAATTTGGCAGAGGTTTCATGTTGGGGGATCTTGTTTGTGTTTTACAATGTTTGGCCAGGAAAGACACACTAAGCCAAAGCTTGGTTTTAGGTGTGACTTAGGTGCTCATTGTTACACAGTATGCACTGTATTTTTTGTGTTACCTTTCACTGGCACTAAACTAGAAAACCTGGATGAATCTGAAGTGATCAGGGAAGTGGGGCATAGATGGCAGGGGTGGAACTGTGCAGACACACCGCTGAAGCGATCGGGGAAGTGGGTGGGATATATGCCAGGGGTTGGACTGTGAGGGCAGACTGGTAAAGTGATCAGAGAGGTGGGAGGGATAACTGGCAGGGGTGGGACTGTGCATAGATTTGCCGTTATATCCACGTTTATGGTGTGTGTAAATAAAGTTATTACAGTCCACTAGCTTTCTTTTGCTACGCTCCAACAGGATGAACCGCCCTTCCATTGTAAAAAGATAGCAGCGATCTTGCGCTGCAGTAACTGTTTTTGTATGTTTTGCTGATTGATGATTGCTAATGATAGCCAGCAGTGATTGACAGTGATTGACAGCAAATGGACAGGAGTAATTAATTAATGAAGCACGTATGTTGCTTAAGTATTTGTAATACTATGGTAACTGTAACAAGGAGCATGTAGTGAAGCACTGACAGTATTACAGAGAAATTCTGTAATGGGATCGAAACTGCAAGGAGCGTGTAGTGCAGGAGCTAACTGAGTCAGGAGCGAGTTGATGCAGAGCGAAGAGACGGGAGCAAGTTGACATTGACCCTTTTAGTGAATAGGGGGAAATTTGGCCAGGGCACCAGGGAAATTCCCTTACTCTTTTCGAGAAGTGCCATGCGATCTTTAACCTCCACCTGAACTATCACGAGAACAAGCAGATGGGACCTCGGTTTAATGTCTCATCCGAAAAACAGCACTTCAACAGTGGACCCCCCCCCTTCCAAATGTTGCACTGCAGTATCAGTATTGGGTTATTAACCCAAGTACCTGGTATAGGGATAGAATCCACATTCTTCTGATCTCCCTTCCTCAGAGGCGAGTGTGCTACCTGCTGAACCACTGACACTGCTCAATACTGATGCCATGATTTATAATTGTAAGATTTTGTTTTCAACTGGCAAAGTGCCTCCATCTGAGATGGCTCCTTTTCAGGTGTACCTAGTGATTCTGCTGCTCAGGAAAAGTACTCTTGGTGTAGTCACACTTAGCTGTTTCTATCTCCGGAGGGTGGTCTATGGTGCTAACTCAGCATTAGCTGTCATGATTAGGCACGTTCTACGTTGATGGCAACTGGCTTAACAACTTCATTAAACAACAATTCTCAATTAAGCTTTCCATCCTTAGTCATCCCTCAGCACTATGGAGCCATGGTTCATTGCATTGGAAAAATGTGAACAGGGCACACGGGTTTCAAGTTGCAATAGCAAAGAACAAGTGCTTTTTTATAGTTCATGTACCCAGGCCTTCAATGCTGCACAGCCAGCTTGATGACATTTGTGATACCCTCTCTCCATGCTGGAGTAAGCAGAGAATGTTGGAACTTGGGAGATTCATCCCCACTCATTAGGGTCCTTGACTTGCAGCTTCGATAGCGAATGCCAGAAGTTCATGCCAGGCTTTGAACAGAAGGCACTCATGAGCACCTTGCTAACCCAACTCTTGCATTAAGAACAGCAACATTCAGTTACAGTGACTTCTGTTAATGTCTAGGCATTCATTAGAACCCTAGAAACACAGAATGTGTCAGCAGAAAAGGAACAGTAGTCCCATCTAGTCTACCCTATTTTCCATACCTAACACTACACCATGAACTCTGTTTGATCTAACATGTCCCTCTCTCCTCCCGTACCTCTGTCTGTTACACCCATGTGCCTGTCCCGTGCATGTTTGAAGCTGCCCCCTTCTCTTCTGGAAGACTGTTCTGGGCATCCAGCACCCTTTCTATGCAGATGTATTTCCTCACATGCCTTTCAAACTCCCCCCTTCAAGCTTCATGGCATGCCCCTGTGTTCTGGTGCTCTTCCTCCTATGAAAGAGACTCCCCTCTTGCATCTTGTTTACCCCCGAAAGGTACTCACAGATCTCAGTCATGTCCTTTCTCACTCGCCTCTCCTCCAGGGAGTATATGTTGAGCTCCCACAGCCTCTCCTCATATTGTTTTTCATCTAACCCCTGTACTATTTTAGTATCCCTCCTCTGGACTACTTCTACCCGGTCAATGTCCTTACAGAGGTGTAGCATCCAGAACTGGACACAGTACTCCAAGTGGGGTCTCATAACTAAGTGGTACAGAAGCAACCCCACCTCCCTTCTCCTGCTCGAGATCCCCCGCCAATGCATCCCATTACCCGGCTCATCTTGTCTACTGCTTTGTCTTACTCTATGCTGCCACCTTGACATTACCTGCTTAGTTCCTATCCAAGGGAGATCTCTGGTAACATATGATAGGTAGTCAGGGGATAAACAATCTGTATTCCTCCTCTTTGGCAATTCTATGCAGTGCCAGATCCCTGTCAAGTAAAACTGCAGTGATGTGGGATTTCATCACTGATTCCTCAGTGGATCTGGTGTGCGTGACTGAGACTTGGCTTGACGGTGATTCCAGGTCAGGCCTGGAGGCACCTAGTTCAGGAGGTTTTTCAGTGTTACACTGCCTGAGGGAAGATTGCAGTGTGTGTGTGTGTGGGGGGGGGAGGGGCATATGTTTTAAGATCCAGCTTGAGACTCACAGCATACAATTATTTGAACAAAAACAGAATCTGAGTCTCCAAGATTTCATGTTATTCTCCTGCCTTTCCCACATGCTCTGTTTGTGATATGATTGGTTCCACCACAAGTTTTGTGAAGTCACAGACTATTACATGAACATCCCAAACTGCTAGCAGAAGAAAGCCATATGGTCTACTGAGTCTGCCAGATGTGGGCCCCCATAGAGAGCAGCAAGAGGAAGGAGGCGCTACTAGAACTTTACTTCTCTATTACTGAGACTAAAGAACTAGAACTTTATTACTGGGGCCTTCAATCAGGGAAAAAACAAACAAAAAACAACAGCTAATGTGCTTGTCTGAGTTGGGGGAAGGGAACTGTTATCTGTACAGTTAGCTAGGTGAAGAAGAGAGCTGTAAATTAGTGGGTGTGGCTTAGGCAGCAGAAAACCAGGTGCTTGCATTTAAAACTGCTCTAGATAGCTTTTGGCAGAGAGCCACAAGAGGAAGGAGGTGCTGCTAGAACTTTACTTCTCTACTACTGGGACTAAAGAACTAGAACTTTACTACTGGGACCTTCAATTAGGGTAAAACAAACAAACAAAAAAACAAACAAACGAGTTAGTGTGCTTGTCCGAGTTGGGTGAAGAGAATTGTTATATGTGCAGTTATATGGTGAGGAAGAGAGTTGTCAGTTAGGGGGTGTGGCTTAGGCAGCAGAAAATCAGTTATTTGCATTTAAAACTACCCTAGAAAGCTTTTGGCAGAGAGTAGAACGAGGAAGGAGGGCTTCTAGAACTTTACTTCTTTACTACTGGGACTATATAGCACATCCTCCCACCCCACACCCACCCTTAGCCAGTCCCACTTTCATAGGCACTGGCTTTGACTGACTAACAAGGAATTTCCTGTTTGGGAGCAGGAAAGGAGTGATCACAGAGGTACAAAAGACTCACCATCGTAGAAGGGGCATGAGCTGTAAGGGCACGAAAGCAGTAGGAAAGTAGGGTGAAAAAACAAACACAAAAAGAGAAAACAGAAAGAGGAAAGAGTAAGCATACAAAGCAGCAGGTGAGGGGGCACAAATAAGACATGATGGGAGTGGTGCAGTGCAGTGGCTGTGGAGCAGCAGTCATATAGGAGACAATCTGGAAGATGCAGTGTTGTTCCTTCTCAGGCACCTCTCTGGGCGGAGGGGGGCTGCCTGTCTCCAGGCTGAGTTGGCCAGGATTCAGGTGACCTCTTCTTCCACCTAGGGACCACCAGGGCCGCTGCCTCACAGGTTGCCAAGAAGGAGAAGCAGTTGAACCACAGTGGGCTCAGGGAGGGCGAGGGTGGTGGAACAGGGACAAATGACCTGGCTGGGAATGGGATTAGAATAGTGCAGGAGGAGTTTGTGGAGTTGGGGAGGGGCCTTAGACAAGTAGCATGCCTGGTAACCTTTTGGAGGGCTGCATGTCTATAACATGGGTGAGGCTAAAGTGTTCCACACCATGGGATTCAATGAATAGTTGAACAACTTTTGCAGAGCTCAGGGTTTTGGCTTCATTGGGGACTGGGGGGCCACCTGGAGGGAAACAGGCCTATACTGGCATTATGGTCTGCATCTGTCTGAGAGGGGAACCAGAATCCTAGGTGATAGGTTTAAATACTTCATTGGCAAGCATTTAAACTAGCCGAGGGAGGAGGCACTGAAAAGGAGCAGGGAAATCCCAGCCTCCCCATACACAAAACAGGGTAGTTAGCGAGGCAAACACCAAGGTAGAGAAGTCCATAGGGACAGACATAAGGCAATTCTAGTAGGGGGTAGGAGGAAGTAGGCTGCTGGTTAACTAGGATCTGCAGCTTATCCGTTAGGTAGGGAAACGGGCAGACTAGGTGGGCCAAGCGGTCCTTATCTGCCATCAAATTCTATGTTTCTATGAGAAGGATGGGGTAAATGCAGAAAAAGGCAAAGACGATAAGGACAGGGATGGGGCTAAAAGGGGTAAGGCCATCAAAAAATGGAGGACAATGAGTACTAATGCCCATAGTCTGGGTAACAAGCCCCCTGAACTAGTGGCCTTGATGGAAAAGGGATGCCTTGATATCGTGGCAGTCGCAGAAACATGGTACACAGAAAACCATGACTGGGATGTCAACATACCAGGGCACACAATCTACGGGAGGGAAAGAGAGGGTAAAAAAGGAGGAGGAGTAGCTCTCTGCATAAGGGAAGGGATCAAAGCAATGGAACTAAAGGATAAACAGGGAGGAGAGGAGGTACTGTGGGTCACCCTAGAGATAGGAAATAGCACCACAGTCTGCACGGGGGTTGTATACAGACCCCCATCTCAGGGGGAGGAAATGGAAAAGGAAATGATAGAAGGCATCCTTAGGATGGCAGAAAAAGAGGAGATATTGTTGATGGGGGACCTGAATATGTCGGATGTTGACTGGAGCACCTCTGCTGCAGCCACATCCAAGAGCAGGATCATTCTCGATGCCCGACAGGGGGCATGCCTTAGACAGCTATGTGTTGGAACCCACTCAGGAGGGAGCAATGTTGGACCTGGTGCTCTCAAACAAGGATGGAGAGAGGATCTCAGATTTAGAAGTAGGTAGACATCTGGGAACAAGTGGCCACCAAACAGTGTGGTTCACGATAAACACAACTGTAGAGTCAAGCCATACAAAAGCGAGGGTACTTGTCATTTTTATTTTTTTATTTATTTATTTCAGTTTGGGATTAAATACCTTTGAGCCATAGGTTCATTTACAAAGGTTCTAGGTCAGACATCCTACAATACAGAATAAGACAGACAACAGGAATAATACAGTGATAGAATAAAAAAAAACAGCAACAATGACGTTCTTAATGGGTACAGTAGCACTAGTTACTTTATAGGTAAAAATCACTATGAGGAAGATAATTTTAAGTTCCCAAACAGTTTAGAACTCTTCAAGGGGAATTCAGCATTGTTACATCTAGAATGGAGGTAGCACATACCCAATGGCAGTAATAGGCAGCAACACTATTGAGCAAGTGGGCAGGGGGGGATTAACGGGCCCGAGAAACAAAAGGGGAAGGGCAGCCAGAGTGTGTCTAGGGATTAAAGTGAGAATAGCAGCCAGGTTAGGCATTGTCGGGGATTAGGAGGAAGGGAAGGAAAGGGAGATAGCTAAGGGGGTGGGAAGCTAGGAGATGGGAGGTGGGGGAGAAGAGAAAAGGGGGTGGAGAGAAGGTGTGGGGTGGAGGGAGTGAGTAAGGGAGGGGTAGTGCAGTATGTGGGGATTTAAGTGGGACGTGGGAGAGAAAGAAAAGAGAGAGGGAGAAAGGCAAAGTAAATACTGGGGATGAGTACAGGACGAGGAAGGGCCAGAGCTTGTCGATTAGGGGTAGGGCAGGTAATAAAGGTGACAGAGATACAGGGTCAGAGGATTTCAAGAGCTGCAGAGTACTGAGAATGGGTCAGGGCACACAGGGGTACTCACACTTACATGATGAGGTAAGATGGGCACGGAGACCAGCTTTGAATTTTCCGATCTTGTTGCAACTGAGGAGATCAGGGGGTAGGTCCTTTATCCACTTAGGACCTCTGTAGGACAGGGATCTTTGAGCTATTGAGGTACGCTTGAATGGTACTAGGAGTATGCCCTTGGAGGTCTTCCTAGTGCTGATAGATGGTCATTCTTTTTTAAATAGACACGAGGTGGAATCGGGAGCAAACCCAAGGATGGCTTTCTTACCCACCAGGGAGCTTTGGTATTGGGCTCTGATGTGGAGAGGTAACCAACCAGTTGCTTCATAGAGGTCACAGGTATGGGCCAGGCGATCTGCACCCAGGACCAGCCTACATGCTTTGTTGAGGATGGTTCTTACCCTATTCAGGATGGTGTCCGTGGCTGCACTGTAGATTGCAAGGCCATAGTCAATGGAGGATACCGCCGAACTGTAGGTGACTAGCTTTATCGCCTCAGGTGGTATGTATCGACGGTGTTTATACAGAACACCTAATTTTGCGCTGGCAGATTTGACTAACTGATCCACATGTGTCGAGAAAGAAAGGGAGCGGTCCAAGTGTATACCAAGGTATTTGAAGGCGTCAACCTGCTCCAATAAGCCTCCTTTGGAGCTCAGGATCTGCAGTTTTCCACGGTTGTTCTTCCTCTGTGGCAGAGAGAAGAGCATGCTCTTGATTTTCTTGTAGTTGAGCAACAGTTTGTTATTACTGAATCATTCCTTTAGGAGGTCTGACTTTGGCAAAATGAGAGAGTGCCTCAGAAAAGCACTAGCAAACATGCAAGAAGGAGGGGTGGAGAAACAATGGGGAAAAATCAAAACTGCCATCACAGAGCAAGCAAGCAATTCTGTATTTATAAAAAGCTATCCCAACAGATCATAGCATTGTACAAGTATTATAAAAACAATTATCCATCAGGCCATATCAATAAAACAAATATTAAAACAGCAGGACTTGACATGTTAAAGAAAGTTGAATCAAATAAATAAAATTTTAGGGCAGCTTTAACGGCCTCAACGGACGGGCACACTCTGATTTGACGAGGTAAAGAATTCCATAGTGTCAGAGCTACAAAATCAAAAGATCTGGCTCCCGAGGTTGTCATACAGAACCCTGGGAATCTCTAGTAATCCCTCGTTGGTGGAACGGAGAAAGTGAAGGGGATTGTAGGGACGAAGGAGATCTTGCAGATACTGTGGTTGGTCCCTGTCTGTGTAGGGCTTTATAGGTCAGTAACCCGACCTTAAAGGTGATCCTCCACCACACTGGCAGCCAGTGCAGGCTGCGGAGCACAGGTGTGATGTGGCAAGATCTTGATAAGCCAGTCAACAACCTGGAGCTGTATTCTGCACCAGCTGTAGGTGGCAAAGGTCCACTCCCGGTAGCCCTAGGTACAGCGTATTGCAGTAATCAAGGTGCGAGGTCATACAGGCATGGTCCAACAAGCCTTTGTGTGAAGCAAATAAATAAATCAAAACAGTAGGAGGAAGTATAGTGCAGTGGTTTAAGGCTCTGAACTGCAAATCTGGAGACCTGGGTTTGAATCCCACAGCCCCCACTTGCATATTGTGTGATCCTGAGCAAGTCACTTAACTTCTTGTGCTCCCAAGTTGTACCTGTAAACAAGCATCAGCTTAGTGTGTCTCTCCTGGTTAAAAAAAAAAAAAAAACTAAGGAAAAAATCACGATGGTTTTTAAAAGAGGTGGCGGGGAAGGTAAGGGAAAAAAATATATCATTCAGGAAGTATAAGGTTAACACAGAAGGACCAGAACAGAGAACTGTACCAGTTAAAGCAGAAGGAAGCGGGGAAGGCAGTCAGAATAGCAAAGGCCCAAACTGAGGAAAAGATAGCCAACTTTGTTAAGAAGGGGGATAAAACCTATTACGTTAGGGAACAGAGAAAAGACCAAGGGAGGGACAGTGAAGCTTAGTATAGCGGAGGGTGGGTGGGCAGAGGGTGATGGTGAAAAGCAGGGATACTGAGCGAATACTTCTGCTCAATATTTACAAAAGAAGATGAGGGAAGTACCTAAACCAATCAATAGAAAGCACGCTGGATCGAGGTGTACGATACTAGTCCATTCACGAAGAAAGTGTCCTGAAAGAACTTCTAAAACTGAAGGTGGATAAAGCAATGGGGCCTGATGGGATTCACCCCAGAATTCTAAAAGAACTAAGGGGAGAACTAGTGACACCACTGACTACCCTTTTTAACAAATCATGGGAGGATGATGTGGTACCTGAGGACTGCAGGAGGGCAGATGTGATTCCCCTTTACAAAAGTGGAGACAAAGCAGAGGCAGGAAACTCGTAAGCAATAACCAGCGATAGTGTGTGGGTTATTGAGGATTAATCAACACCGAGGTGCGTTGTGGGGCACAAGGCCGCAGGCCAAGTGTCCTCACAGCACCTGGGGTGTTGATTAATCCCCAATAACCGCACACCCTGGAGTGGGTTATTGCGCTTATAACATGGGCCAACTTTGGAGAGAAATGAACAAAAACTGTTGTTGTAAGAAAGAAAATATGTCAGAACTATTTAGTGTTCCTCCACTATTTTTGGCCATGGAACCACAGTTTTCTGTGTACTGTCACAATAAAAAACAGTTCAACACACTAAATTGTGTGGTGAACAGGCCATACATTATACATCAAGGAGCACCTGGAAGTTCTTATTCTGTCACAACTACATACTGTGCTGCATTTCTATACCGCTATTTTCTGCTGACTCTGCATATGTGATATTTTTCTCTCCATTACACTGCACTCTCTGGCATTGCAGATTACCCCCCCTTACATACTGTACACACACACACACACACACCTGTTATGTCTCTCTGCTCCAGCATGCTCACGCTGCTCAGTACCTTGCTTCAGGAATCATATTTACTTGGGGGACACGGGTTTGTTGCCAAAATTATAATTATTGTGTTCACAGTGGCATTTACTGTTTGGTGGTTCTCTGAGGTTGACAGCTGCCCACGGCAGGTAGTAAGCAGTGCTTTACTCTGCAAGTCACTCTACACATTCAGTCCTGGAAGGGAGCACACGGACTGCCAGTTTTTGTCTTTCGGTTACAGTGCTGCCGTTCCATGCAGGGCTGCAGTTGGGAAGCGCTAATGGTGAGGCATGACATAGCGAGGAATCGATGACTGCTTGCGGGGAGGGTGTGCATCAAGAAGGAAAGAAGCGCTGTACACATTGCCACAAACGGCTGACTGGATCGGTGGTGTGGGTGGGGGGGAACATAAGGACATCACAGCCACAGCTATACTTTGCAGTATGCCTGCATTCTCTTACTGCCATAGAGCTGTGCTTGGAGCATCAGCAGAGACATCACTTGGGGAGGACAGCGATTGCTGTTAGTGCCACAGTAGTGATGTACTGGGACAGTCCTTCATAGGAGATGTCACAGATTGCCCGATTCCACTGTGTCCATAGGGTGGGTGGGAACTGTAATACCTGTTCTCTGGGTGGCTGGGTGGGAACACTCGCTTAGCTCCATTTCAACATGGCTACTGCTGACAGTTTTCTATGCTGTTTAAAATTAGTTCTTTATAGAAACATAGAAACATAGAATTTGACAGCAGATAAGGACCGCTTGGCCCACCCCAGTCTGCCCATTTCCCTGCCTACTGGATAAGCTGCAGATCCTAGTAAACCAGCAGCCTACTTCTTCCTACCCCCATCCCCTAGAATTGCCTTATGACTGTCCCATGCATGCTTGAATTCCACCACTGTTTTTGACTCCACGACCTCCTCCGGAAGGCCGTTCCATGCATCCACAACCCTCTCTGTGAAAAAATACTTCCTTAAATTACCTCTGAGCCGCCCCCCCTCTATCTTCAAATTGTGCCCCGTTGTTATTGCACAACTCGTTTTTTGAAAGATGCTACCCTCTTGGACTTTGTTGATTCCCTTGAGGTACTTGAAAGTTTCTATCATGTCCCCCCCTTTCCCTCCTTTCCTCGAGGCTATACATATTAAGCTCCTTTAGTCTCTCTTCATATGTCTTCCGGTGCAGACTCTGCACCATTTTAGTTGC
The DNA here is from genome assembly GCA_016271365.2 of Neoceratodus forsteri. Classification (NCBI taxonomy): domain Eukaryota; kingdom Metazoa; phylum Chordata; order Ceratodontiformes; family Ceratodontidae; genus Neoceratodus; species Neoceratodus forsteri. The sequence continues at coordinate 412,798,271 of CM057455.1, read as the reverse complement.
CCTCCTCTGGACAGCTTCCATCCTGTCTATGTCTTTGCGAAGACTGGGTCTCCAGAACTGCACGCAGTACTCCAGAAGGGGTCTGACCAGCTGTCTGTACAGAGGGATAATAACTTCCTGTTTTCTACTGGTGATGCCTCTCCCTATGCATCCCAATATCCCCCCAGCTGTCATTGCTGCCCTCTCACATTGCTTGCCCACCTTTAGGTCATCTGATATGACTACCCCCAGGTCCCTTTCCATTTTTGTTGTTGTTAGTATCTCACCCCCCATTGTGTACTCTTCCCTGGTTTTTGTTTCCCAGGTGCATTATCTGCACTTCTTAGCATTGAATCTAAGCTGCCATACATTTGACCATTCCTCTAACCTTGCCAAGTCCCTTTTCATCCTTTCCACCCCACCTTGTGCATCAACTCTGTTGCAGATCTTTGTGTCATCTGCAAAGAGACATACTTTCCTTCCAGTCCCTCTGCAATGTAGTATAAAGACATTGAAGAAGACTAGTCTAATACTGAACCCTCGGTACCCACTAGTAACCCCCTTTCATCAGAGTGGACTCCATTTACTATTACTCTCTGTGTCCTATTTTCCAGCCAATTTTTACCCAGGCTGTCATCTTGGGACCACTCCCAGGCTAGCTAACTTGTATATTAATCTTTTGTGGGACTGTGTCAAATGCCTTGCTAAAATCTAGGTAGGCCATGTCCACAGCCCCTCCTGATCTACTACTTTGGTCACCCAGTCAAAGAAATCTATCAGATTTGTCTGGCATGACCTTCCTGCTGTGAATCCATGCTGCCTTGGGTCCTGAGCCCCTCTGGCCTCTAGATACTCGACAATTGTTTCCTTCAGAAGTGATTCCATCATTTTCCCTACCACTGAGGTTAAACTAACAGGTCTGTAGTTTCCTGCTTCTGCCTTGCTCCCACTTTTGTGAAGGGGAATCACATCTGCCCTCCTCCAGTCCTCGGGTACCACCCCATCCTCCCATGATCTGTTAAACAGTGTAGTCAGTGGTGTCATTAATTCTACCCTTAGTTCTTTTAGAATTCTGGGATGAAGCCCATCAGGCCCCATTGCTTTGTCCACCTTCAGTTTTAAGAGTTCTTTCGGAACCCTTTCTTCTGTAAATGGGCTGGTATCAACTTCTGTATCCAGTGCGTTTCTACTGTTTTGTTCTAGGTACCCCCTTCCTTTGTAAATACTGAGCAAAATTATTTGTTTAGTATCTCTGCCTTTCACAGTCTCCCTCTGCCCACCCTCCCCCTCTTTATTAAGCCTCACTATCCCTCCTTGGTCTTTCCTCGCTCCCTGATGTACCTATAAAGGTTTTATCCCCCTTCTTAACTGAGTTGGCTATCTTTTCCTCGGTTTGGGCCTTTGCTGTTCTGACTGCCTTCCCAGCTTCCTTTTGCTTTAACTGATACAGTTCTCTGTCCTGCTCCTTCTGTGATTCCTTGTACTTCCTGAAAGCTTTCTTTTCTCTTGAACCTTCACTGCCCCTTCCTTTGAGAACCATAGTGGTTTCTTACATCGTTTAGTTTGTTTATTTGCTTCACACAAAGGCTTGTTGCCTCTGTGATGGCAGTTTTATTATTCCCATTGTTCTTCCACCTCTCCTTCCTGCCCATTTGCTAGTGCATTCCTTAGGCACTTACTCATTTTAGCAAAGTCAGCCCTCCTAAAGTCCAGTACCTTTGCCTTTGTGTGCTTGACTCTAGTGCTGTGTTTATTGTGAACCATACTGTTCGATGGTCGCTAGTTCCCAGATGGCTACCCACTTCTACATCTGTGATCCTCTCTTCATCTCCATTTGAGAGAACCAGGTCTAAGATTGCTCCCTCAGGTGGTCTCCAATACTAGTTGTCTAAGGCATGCCCCCTGTAGGGCATCTAGAATAACCCCACTCTTCGAAGTGGCTGCGGCAACTGCACTCCAGTTAACATCTGGCATATTCAGATCACCCATCAGCAATATCTCCCCTTTTTTTGCCATACTAAGTATACTTTCTATCATTTCCTTGTCCATTTCCTCCCCCTGAGAAGGGGGTCTGTATACAACCCCTGTGCGGATTGTGGTGCCATTGCCGGTCTCCAAATTTACCCACAGTGCTTCTTCTCCTCCCTGTTTTCTCTTTTGTTCTGTTACTTTGATTCCTTCCCTTATGTAAAGAGCTACTCCTCCTCCTCTTTTACCCTCTCTGTCTCTCCTGTAGATAGTGTATCCTGGTATGTTTATGTCCCAGTCATGGTTTTGTGTGAACCATGTTTCTGTGACTGCCACGATATCCAGATGTTCCTCCTCCATCAAGGCCACTAATTCAGGAAGCTTGTTACTCAGACTACGTGCATTGGTACTCATTGCATTCCATTTTTTGATGGCTTTACTTTCTTTTGCAGCATCCCCCAATGACCTTTCTACCTCGGTCTTTTTCCCATTTAGTACCCTGTTTTGTAGGGAGAGGCTGGGATTTTCCTGCTGCCTATCAGTGCCTCCCCCCTTGACTAGTTTAAAAGCTTGCCAATGAAGCATTTAAACCGATTGCTCAAAAGACTTGTTCCCTTCCTGAACAGATGCAGACCATCCTGCCAGTATAGGTTGGTGTTCCTCCAGGTGGAACCCTAGTCCCCAATGAAGCCAAACCCCTGTGCTCCACACCATTTTTTCAACCTCTCATTAAACTGCATGGTGCAAAGTACCCTTGCCTCACTCATGCCATTTACAGGCAGCACCTCTGAGAAGGATACTGTGTGTGCTACTTGTCTTAGGCCCCTCCCCAGTTCCACAAAGTCCTTCTGCACTGCTCTCATCTCATGTTGAGCCAAGTCATTTGTCCCTAGGTGGACAATGACGTCCAGCTCAGACTCCCGTGCAGCTGTTCCCGTGATCCTGAGGATGCGCGTCCTCTCCCTCCAAGCCATGGCTCCAGGCAGGCACCTTACTTCAGTTTTACCAGCTCCCCCCAGTTCTATCCCCCTAATAATTGAGTCCCCCACCAGGAGCTGCTTCCTTTCCTTGGGGTGTCTTCTGCCTCCTTCCTGTGGGCCTCCCTTGTGACAGGTGTCCTCAGCCTCCTTAATCTTCTCCGTGGGTGCATCCATAGGGGAGCTGAGCTCCCCCAGAATGGTGTATGGATTGTGGAGTGGAACAACTGACTGGGTGTGCCTCTATTCCACCCTCCTCACCCTCCCTGAGCCCACTGTGGTCCAACTGCTGTGCTTTCTTTGCAATCTCTGAGGTAGTGGTGGTGGCTTTGGTGCTCCCTGTCTCTAGGTCTGCTTGGGCACCATTTCACCACTTCCACCAACTGTTCATATATTGGGAATTAACACATGGTCACCTGATTATGACTGACCAATCATTTTCCTGATATATAGATGCCCATTTTATAAAGACCTATTAATTTGACCTCAGTTGTAGGGAAAATAATGGAATCACTTCTGAAAGAAAGAATTGTTGAATACCTAGAGGCCAGTGGGGTACAGGACCCAAGGCAGCATAGATTCACAGCGGGAAGGTCATGACAGTTCCACACAAAATATTAATAAATAAGTTAGCCAGCCTGGGAGTGGTAGCCTGGGTAAAAAAATTGGCTGGACAACAGGACACAGAAGGTAATAGTAAAGTGAATCCACTCCAAAAAAAGGGTGTTACTAGCGGGGTACCGCATGATTCAGTACTCGGACTGGTCCTTTTTAATGTCTTTATAAGTGACATTGCAGAGGGACTGGAAGGGAAAGTATGCCTCTTTGCAGATGACACAAAGATCTGTAACAGGGATGATACACAAGGGGGTGGAAAGGATGAGAAGGGATTTGGCAAGGTTGGAGGAATGGTCAAAAGTATGGCAGCTTAGATTCAATGCAAATATGTGCAAAGTAATGCACCTGGGAAACAAAAACCAAGGTGAAGAGTACACAATGGGGGGGAGGGGGGTACTAACCACAGCAAAAATGGAAAGGGACCTGGGTGTAGTCCTATCAGATGACCTAGAGGTAGGCAAGCAATGTGAGAAGGCAGTGAGGAGGGCTGGAGTTATACTGGGATTCATAGGGAGACGTATCACCAGTAGAAATCAGGAAGTTGTTATCCCTCTGTACATACAGTTGGTGAGATCCCATCTGGAGTACTGCATGCAGTTCTGAAGACCCATCTCAGCAAGGACATAGCCAGGAAGGAGACAGTCCAGAGGAGGGCAATTAAAATGGTGCAGGGTTTGCACCAGAAGCCATACGAAGAGAGACTAAAGGAGCTTAATATGTATACCCTCGAGGAAAGGAGGGGAGGAGGGACATGATAGAAACTTTCAAGTACCTCCAGGGAATCAACAAAGTCCAAGAGGGTAGCATCTTTCAGAAAAAGAGATGTGCCAGAACAAGGGGGCAGAATGTGAAAATAGAGGGGAACGGCTCAGGAGCAACATGAGGAAGTATTTTTCCACAGAGAGGATGGTAGACGCATGGAATGGCCTTCCTGAGGAAGTCATGGGGTCAAAAGCAGTGGGGGAATTCAAGAATGCATGGGACAGACATAAGGCAATTCTGATGGGGGGTAGGAAGAAGGAGGCTGTTGGTTAATTAGGATCTGCAGCTTATCAAATAGGTAGGAAAATGAGCAGAATGTGTGGACCAAGTGGTCCCTATCTGCCGTCAAAGTCTATGTTTCAATGTTTCTGTATGGTTATTTACAATGGGTCTTATCCCCTCCCCATTACTGTAACCCTTCCCTTTACTTTGTCTTACCCTCTGTCGAATCCACCAACATCATCTGGTTGACAACCTTTGCCGACAATGTGTTTCATTTTGGCTTCACCCACTCTGTAAAGAAATATTTCCTGACACCTTTCTTGAATCTCTCCCCCCCCACCAGTTTATAACTGTGCCCACTTGTGTTCTTATTTTGACTCAAATTAATAAGTTCCCGATATACACCTTATTCATATCTTTAAGGTACTTGAAGGTTTCACTCATGTCATGCCCCTCTCCTTCTACCCGTCACCTGGCCACTTCCCCACTTGTCTTATAACTGCCCTCTCTTGGGTATATAATATCACTTTGAATCATGTGCTCAGCCTACTACTTCTAGCACTTCAGATGTGTTATCCATCCTCTAACCTTTACCCTACTGGATCACCTGCTCTTGGGTTGATACAATGTACATAATAATCTGAACATAGTTTTGTTTACCCTGGCCAGTTCTGCTCTTTAATTGTACTACACTGTTTTGTTTTAGTAATTGTACTTGCATTGCTCTGTTATCGCTATGTGTTTGCTTGTTCTCCCAATTCTTGACCCTCCCCGGATGTTTCTGGAAACGAGCTGTTTACAGCTCATGTTGTCTTTCCTGGTGAAACATTTTCCAAATAAATAAAATAAAATAAATGCCCCCCTCCCTATTTTGTCTTCCAGTGAACAAATACTAAGGCTGTTCAGCCTGTCCTCATATGAATTGTCCTGTTGATATTATTAACATTTTCGCAGCCCTTATCTGTACCGCCTTGAGATGATTTATGTCTTTTTTCATATGACATCAGTACTGCACACAGTACTCCCAGGGCGGCCGTGCAGCGGAAAGATAATCTCTGTCCTTCTGCTTGTGAACCCCCTAGCTATGCATTCCATCCCCTTATTTGCTTTGGCTGCTGTCTATCTGTATTGCATAGACTGCATATGGTTGCTGTTCTAGCTATTATTATGAGGGAGAAGCAGGAGGATGAGATGATAAAAAAATCTGGTGACTACAACCCTGTTTTATGGAGATGTCCTCTGTAATAAAGAAAAAGGGGAATAAATACAGAACATTAATGAAATATAACCTGTATTGTGTCAGAATACTATATTAAGAAATGTTTTCCTGGGTGTTGAAAAATCACTTTAAAAGAAGTGAGGGCTAGTCATTGTACTGTCAAATATATTGTATATAAGCTTGTTTACTGAACTTGTTTTTCTGAACTAAAAATAAAAACACATGTAAGAAATTATTATCTTGTCTATGTGGTAACTGGTCCATCAGGGTAAAAGATTCTCTTTTTTCTTGTATTTATTATTAATAAATGATTCTGTAGCAACTTTCTAGAGTACACTCCAGTCATTTTGCTAAAAAAAACATTTTTAGTGAAAACGTGTACAGTACCATGTTTCTTTTTGTGGGTGAGAATTTTCTTTCATAATTGTTTTCCCTCCTTCACCGCTGACTTTTGAATTTTTAACTTTTTGGTAGGGGCAGGGCTGTAGAAGGAACTAATATTTTTTAATTAGTATGGTGTAAACTGTAGCATCTTTAATGATTAATTAAAAAGCTGAAATGTTGTGTGAATTACAGTATTGTAGCTCTGTCCATACACAGATGAAGTTAAGGTTTTTCAGACTCTTATTTTCTTTTATTTACATTAGATGACATTCCTTACTTAAAAAATATAAAAAAAATGTAGAGAAAACGTTTTTTTATGTCCAATTTAAGCACATGTCCTGTAGATGAGCTAAATGGGAATCTCTCATTGGTTATGCTGCTAGCTGGGCTTCTGGCCTCTTCATGTCACAAGTCCCGTTATTGATTATTGATTGAGTGAGAACTTCCTTCCAACCAACTGGAACTCTCTTTCCTCCTGTGCATGAGACACTCATGTTTTTGGATGAGTGCCTCACTCACAGGTGCCCTGGAAACAGGCTCATTGGGAAGGGGGTTATAATTTTTAATATAGTATTTATCAATCTCGATCAGTTATTTATTAATGGGACTGTGGGAACCACTCTTACTGTTGTAAGAATGGTCACACTTCCATTTGTAGGGCATTAGAACCATTCACCTTTGGTTTACGGTTTTCATACTCTAGGAATGCATGTGAGATCACTCTTACGACCACAAGAGTGGTCTCTGTGGCAGTATTAACATAAACACACTTTCTTGATCACAGGTAGAAGCCATGTAAGGTGCCCCTCTCCTATTCTGGGCTGGTAGTATAGCCTAGAGATTAAAGTAATGAGCTGTGAACAAGCTTGGTACATCCAGCAGGTGAGACCTTGGTTTGATTCTTACAACCTCCACTTGCAATACTGTGTGAGTCTGAGCAAGTCACTTAACCACCCAGTGCTCCTACGTCGCCCCTGAAAATAGGCACTTGTGCCTAGTGGGCCTTATCCAGTTACCGAAGATTTAAATAAAAAATAAATAAATAAATAAAGGACTTCTATCAAATGACTTCAACTAACTCCATCATACAATGGGGCATGTGGTGGCAGAATGGGACACAGCTACCACCCCTCAAGTTATGAAGGCAAATGTTATCAAAAATATTGGCAGAGGTGCTAACTTTTTATGTTTGAATAACATTTCATCTACCTTCACCATGTCCCTTCATAGCATGATTGATATCTATGATGGTGGCAAACAATTTGTGACTATTGGGCTGGAGCCAATTAAAATCCCCAGTGTTCACTAACAAGTATGTTAAGCTGGCCATATACTGCAATTAGTATATGAACATATTTATTTAATTTATTTATTTATTTCAGTCTTTGATTACTGGGTAGGTGCACTGATCTAAAGCATCGTTTTCAGGCATGACCCGGACCAAGAATTTGGCATGATACAGATACAGATACAGACAGATTACAATGAATTAGATAACTACAATACAATTACAATGGATTGGAGGAAGGATGACAGACACACAGTGGGGATATAGGACATGTTGAGCTAGTACAGAATGCATTCCAAAACAATTCACAAATCGGTAGGTACATGCAATTACAGGTTGGATAATAGGTTCGAAGAGCAGACTCAAAGTGCTTTGCTGAGGCATGACAATTGGAAGAGCAGGGCGGGCAGAAATGGAGGGTGGGAAAATAGCAAATCAAGGGAGATTACCCTGGAGAGCACAGGCATTTGGCTTCAGTCAACAACCAGGATTTGAGACAGAGTTTGAAAGTGTTGTGGGTATCAGCCAAGCACAGGGATGCAGGGAGTCTGTTCCAAAGTGAAGGGAGAGTGACAGACAATGCTTTGTCAGCCATGACTGCAGAGACTTTAGGGACCACCACGGGGGGAATTGAGGACACATGGAGACATGGGAAAAGCTGTGGCTTTCAGGAAGGGTGCCTATGGTGATGCATTGCCACCTCTGAGGGTGTTGTCAATTATACAGCCAAGAGCATAGTCATATTGACCCGAGAGTGGTAGCCATCCTAGCATCTGGTAAAGGTTGCAGTGATGTGTTGAGTAGGGTGCTAGTAGCGCAAACTGACAGATGTTGTTGTAGAATGAGTTTAGTCATGTGCACAGGGCAGAGGACACTTGGGAATATATAGGGGAGCAGTAGTCAATGATGGGGAGTAAATTGCCTTGAGCTATAGCTAAGCAGGCCTCATAGATCAGGAAATGCTTAAGCCGATAAGCAGCCCTGAGTTTCTGGTTTACCCAGTGCACTATGTTGTTAACCTGCTCTGTGTAAGAGAGGGAGAGGTCAAGGGTTACACCTAGGTATTTAAAGTAGGGAAAATTCTGCAGTGCAGGGCCATCGGGAGAAAGTACAGAGAGGGACAGGTTGGACTTGGAGATGCTGGCTAGGTAAGGTTTGGACCTGAGGAGCATTGATTTTGTTTTTTTTTCATTGACCAGGAGCCTATGTGACAGGAACCACTTATAGGCAGAACTGTAGTTATAGGTCAGGATTGAAGCTATATTTGTCAGGGACTTGTCACTGTGGAAGAGGATAAGATTGTCGTTGTATAGTAGTGCTTCGCAGGAGAGTCTGTTGGAGGGGAAGGGATTCATGAAGCTGGAGAACAGTATGGGGCCCAGGATGGATCCCTGTGGAACACCTGTTGTGATGGGTAGGTCAGGGGAGGTAGCAGTGCTAATATTCACTGACTGGGATTGCCCAAAAGACAGCTTCAGAATCACAGGGAGGTGTCCATTGAGCAGTCAAGTTGGTGGAGAGTGGCGTGTAGGAGGAGTTGGTCAACCAGATTGAAAGCCTTGGTCAGGTCCACAAATACAGTACCAGTAGCATTCCCCAGGTCCATATTCCTATGGACATGGTAAGTAAAATGGGCCAAGGTAGATGGAGTGCTTTGGAATTTGCGGAACCCATGTAGTTGACTGCACAGTAGGTTGTATTTCCCAAAATGGTCGGATAGCTGGTGGTGCACAATTTTCTCCAGGAGTTTGCTCAAGTGAGGAAGACAGGATATTGGCCTATAGTTGTCTGAAGAAAGGGGGTCACCTGCTTTGAAAATTGGTACCACCATGGCAGTCTTCCAGGGCTCTGGCATGGTTGAGGTGGTCTGTACCAGATTAAAAATAAAGGTGAATGGTTTGGAGATAGCAGGGGAAATGAGTTTGAGCATCAATGGGAAGATACCATCATTGCCAGGGCTGCCCTGTTAGGGAGGCTCTTAAGGAGTTTTGTGGTGTCCTTGGGGGAGATGGCCCTGAAATAGAAGGGGAGAGGGGGGTGGGCACCAGCGAGAGAGGAGAGGGAAAGCAGGCCATTAGGACCAGCATATGAAATGCCAGCAGAAGAAGGCCTGAAAGTCTATTGAGTCTGCTCGATGTGGAGCTCATGCACATATGCTACATTTTCGTCTCCCTCCCCTTTCACCCTAGACATCCCCTTGAATCTATCCTATCCTCTTTTAAATTCCCAAACTGAACTGTGATTTATTACCATCTCTGACAGTGTATTCTAGCCTGTCACCACCCTTTCAATGAAGAAGTGCCTTTGGGCCTCCTTGCGATACCTTCTCTCTGCTAATTTGTAGTTGTGCCCTCTGGTGTTTCTGTTCTTACTTCTGCAGCTCTATGTTTTGGGTGCCTAGCCAGTGGAATTCATTGAAATAGCAACTATCACATGAACTTTGCTCTATCTGCTGTCAAGCCACATTGGGACTGGGATGGGAGGGAGCAAAGACCTGGTAGAACAGTTCAGATAATGTAAAAAAAGATTTTGAAAAAGCAAGCATGGTTGACAGTAGATACATCTGTGGGACCTGATGGCTTACACCCAAGAATACTATGGGAGGTAGAAGGAGTAATAGCAAGGCTTCTTGCAGACATTTTCAATTGCTCACTTGCCATGGGGCTGGTCCATAGAGACTGGAGGACAGCAGATGTGGTTCTGCTACACAAGAGTGAGAAGAAGGATGAGCGTGGGAGCTATAGGCCAGTCATCTCAGCATTATAATGGGGAAAATGATGGAGTCTCTACAGGTGGAGGATGTGAGGGCTTCCTTAAATGAAATGGACTACAGGACCCCCAGCAGCATGGGTTCACAAGGGGATGGTCATGTCAGACAAATCTGGTCAATTTCTTCAACTGGGCAACCACAGCAGCAAATGGGCAAGCAGTAGATATAGTAACATACATAGACTTCAGCAAAGCTTTTGACTCTGTCCCCTACAGGAGGCTGGTCAAAAAGCTTAGGGATTCTGGGGTAGAGGAAAAATGGAAATTTGGGTAGAGAGCTGGATAAGAGGTAAATCACAGATTGTGATAGTCAATGGAGAGTTCTCAGAGGTGAGGGAGGTGATATGCAGGGTACCTCAGGGCTCAGTACTAGGACCTGGTTCTCTTCAATATATTAATATGTAACAGGTGAAGGTGTCAACGGTGAGAGCTGCCTCCTTGCAGATGACAAAAAGATCTGCAAAAGGGTAGACATGGAGGAGGAGAGAAGGAAAGTAAGGGAGGATCTGAGCAGATTGGAGGGCTGGTCAAAGAGCTGACAGATGAACTTCAGTGCTAAAAAGTGTAATGTAATGCACACTGGGAAAAGGAACCCAAGGGTGCAATACAAAATGTGGGGCAAGGGCGGGTGGTAATGCTGGATGGCACCATGGAAGAAAAGGATTTAGGGTCAATGATGTTGGAGACCTTAAAAATGCAGGCACACTGCAGCAGGATGGTGAGCAAAGCAAACAGAATGCTAGGATACAAAGAGAGGGGGAGAAGCAGTAGAAATAAGGAAGTGATCCTTCCACTTTGCAGGTCACCAGTGTGGCTACACCTGGATTACTGCACAAGGTACTGGAGCCCACATCTGAGAAAAGACTGAGACAAACTTGACTCCCTCAGATGCCCTGGTTTCTCCCCCTGCCCCCTTACATGGCTCACCAGCTACCTCTCTGCCAGAACTCAGTGTGTAAAAATCAATAGCACCCTGACACACAATCTGTCCACTCTGGGGTTCCCCAGGGCTCCATTTTAGGCCCTCTCCTCTTCAGTTTGTACCTTAACACCCTCACCTTGGCCTACCCAAGTAAGATGCTCCTCTGCACGGATGACGCTGTGCTCTTTGCCGCTGACCCCAACCCTAACACACTCCAGGCCACCCTCCAACAAGCTTTTGATAGAGCTGAGCATTGGTTCACATCACGAAGGCTAGTCCTGAACCTAAAAAAGACCAAAGCTATGCTCTTCTCGCATCGCCAAAGCAAAGCCAGTGGTGTCCGTCTTGTGATACTGCCTAGCACACTAAACCCCATTGAGCAGTTTTCCTCCTACAAGTATCTGGGCATTACCTTTGATTCGGCACTCTCCTTCCATTCCCATATCAATGCCCTTTCTGCTGCCACCAATGTCAGGATTGGATTGTTATACCGCCATAGGGAATGCCTGCCACAAGAGGCCCTTAGACCTTAGGCCTCCTCTGTCCTGTCACAAATCGACTATGGGCTGCCCATCTATGCTGCAGCTGACAACACTACACTTGCAAGAATCCAGCTCTCTATAAACAAGGCCTGCAGGCTAATGCTGGGAGCCCATAGGCACACCCATACGTGCCTGCTGTACTCCACCACCAACCTGCTCAACCTTGAAGAAAGACTCTGCTTCCAAACCTGCCTTCTTGTAAAAGACCCTGCTAGGGCTCTCCCCCCCTGGGGTCACCACCTCCCTGCAGTGTGCCTCCCCCACAGTCTCCACCCGCAGCACTGTCAAAACCTCCCTTATTGTACCCAGGGTAAGGACCTCTATGGCCCAGAGATCGTTTTGCTATTGGGCTCCCTCCTGGTTCAATTCCCTCCCAGCCAGTATAGCTGACTCCACTAAGCTTGGTCCTTTCAAGGTCTCCCTCAGAAGCCATCTGACAAGCACTCGCTGCTGCAACTGCACCTAATCCCCCACCTGCCCCTTACCTTCACCCCTAGGCTGGGTCTGCCCTGTCTACTTTTGCTGTATATACCTGGGGCCTCATGCAACATCTGCTGACTAATGTAATAAAATATATCTGGTTGCTACCTGACGCGGTACTCGTGTACCTATATTATGACTACTTTGATCTACCTATTACCAAGCGTGTACCACCAGCGAATTCCTGTAACACTGGTTGTTTTTTTAATCTAAGTGTTAAGTACTGTACTGTTTTGTTTACTGTGATGTATTGCTCTCCTGATGAGGTGCCTTTGTAAATGAGTCTATGACTCTAAAGTCTGTAAACCAATGATCTAACAAATAAATAAATACGTAAATAAATACATAAATAAAGTGGAAGCAGTACAGTGCAGGGCAACTAAGCTGATTCATTGGCTTGGGGAAATAACATATGAGAAGAGGCTGCAGGACGTAGACATATGAACTGTCAAGAAGAGGAGGGAAAGGGATGACATGATCAAGACATACAAGTATCTGCATAGGACAGAGTCAGCACCAAGGAACTCTTCTTGGGTTCAAACACAGTCGAGGGAGAATTCACTAAAGATGGTGAGGGGAGATTCAGAATGATGACTGTAAGTACGTTTTCACAGAAAGGGTGGAGGCCACGTGGAATAATAAGTGAAATGATCTTATGAGCTCAAATGGTCTGACTGGGTGGGCAATAGACCCTTATATGCCAACAGTATCTATGTATAAGCTGCCAAAGAAAGTGGAACAGGCCAAATCAATCCGCAGCTTCCAACAGGGATGGGGCAGGTATGTGGGATTAGTTGGAAATGTCTCTAGCCTGAAGGACAAAGAACCCTGCCTAAAAATGCAGTGGAACAAGCTACAGTCAGTAGTGCATCCCTTCCCCCAGGCATGCATTGTATGAGCACTGTGGTAAAAGCTCTTGACTCTGTGTGTTTCACATATTTATTCTTGCCAGTTTGACTTTTCTAATTGTGAGTTTCTCATGTGCTTTTTTTTTTTAGAGCTATGCCAGTGGACTCATACACCGTCAGAGTGACTGTAGATGGGGTACCTATCTCCGACAGCAATACTTGCTCTGGCTTTCTCACAAACTATTATTGCAGTTTCTATGTAAGTAGAATATTTGTTCTGTTTGTGTTGCAAAGGCTGGATGGGCACACGTATAGAACACTGTTGATACTACTGTATTCAAGTTTATTTCACCAGGAAGACTCCATTGAGCAAGCTCATTTACAAAGAGGTCCTGTACAGATAAGTATAGCACTGTGGTTTAAGGTTCTGAGCTGCAAACCTGGAGACCTGGGTTTGAATCCCACAGCCCACACTTGCATACTGTGTGACACTGAGCAAGTCACTTAACTTCCTTGTGCTCCCAGGTCACACCTGTAAACAAGCTTTCTGCTTAGTGTGTCTCGCCTGGTAAAAAAAAAATGTATAGAAAGTACATAGTAGATCTATAATAATACAAAAGGATACACAGAATACATATCTTTAATGTATCTTAAAAAGAATGCTGGCCTGCTGCTACAATGGCCCAGGGAAGGCGTATTGTGCTACTATGCTGATTGCCTGAGCTCGGAAGCCAGCCAGGGTCCCTGATTCTCAGATGACTTAGAAACATAGAAACACAGAAACATAGACTTTGACGGCAGATAAGGACCACTAGGCCCATCTAGTCTGCCCATTTCCCTACCTACAGGATAGGCCGCAGATCCTAGTTAACCAACAGCCTATATCTTCCTGCCCCCCACAAGAATTGCCTTATGTCTGTCCCATGCATTCTTGAATTCTCCCACAGTTTTAGACCCCACAACTTCCTCAGGAAGGCTGTTCCATGCATCCACTACCCTCTCTGTGAAATAATACTTCCTCACATTGCCCCTGAACCGCCCTCCTTCTATCTTTAAATTGTGTCTTAGATCCACATACGCTGCCGTGGGATGAACTCCCAGGCTTGGGGAGTACTGCACCACTGTGTTGCTCCTATAGCAAGCCGTGTAGATAGAAACATAGAATTTGTCAATGGAAAAAGACTGCTTGGCTCACCTAGTCAGCTCAAGAGCTCTCTACCCATTCTACACCCACAGACCCTATCTGGTCTCTGGTGCCCTCCCCCTCCCTGCCTCTGCTCTAATACACCCCTGTGTTTATTCCATGCAAGTTTGAAGCCCTCCACCATTTTGGCCTCCACCACTTTGGCTGGCAGTTTGTGCCAGGTGTTCAGTGAAGAAATATTTCCTCATATCTTCACTGAACTCCCCCTCCCCCCATAGCTTCATTGTATGCCTTCTAGTCCTGGTGCTGGTCCTCCTCATTTGGAAGAGGCTCCCCTTCTGCACCCTGTTCTCCCATGTAAGCTACTTGCAGGCCTCGATCATGTCACTTCCCACTCTCCTCTTTTTCAAGGTGTAAATGTTACAATCCCTCAGTCTCTCTTGTGGGCCACATCCACCCTGTACCTGCAGAATATTCAGGGAAAAGAGGGACAGACTAGATGGGCCAAGCAGTACTTATCTGTCGACAAAGTCTATGTTTCTTTGTGCCTATGTCTATGTTCTTTCTGAGGTGTGGTCTCCAAACTGGACACAGTACTCCAGATGTGGACATAACAGCGAGTGATATAGTGGTAGCACCACCTCCCACCCTACACACCCTGGCACCCCACTAGTCCTGCCCATGGCATTGTTACACTGTGCTGCCTCCTGGACCTCTAATATAATAACCCCAAGGTCCCTTTTTATGTTTGCTTGCACGCATGTTCAAGAAACATTGTGCCACCATACGAGTTTTCATTGGTGTGGCGCCCCCGCTTCCAATGCCTTGAGTGTTTTTGCAGGTGCGGCCACACTGCACCAATGAATGTCCAAGCTTTCTATGACAGCAGTTCAGATGCAGTGGCATACAGTTGAAAGAGAACAACTGCTACAAACTGTGATGGTAACGTGTAGGCAATTTGCATACTGCCGTGCCGTCAGCAGTATGCAATTTGCCTACACGTCACCACCGTAGCAGTTGTCTTTCAACTGTATGCCACTGCACCTCCTGTCAACATGAAGTGCCCCACCCAATTTGTTGTGTGTTGAGGGGGTGCTCAATCCCCCTCGGCACATTCACACTCCCTCCCCCAAGCACACTGTATGTCCTACGAGGTGCCCAATCCTCATCGGCTCCAGTGCCCCTCCAAACAAACTTTCAGGTGCAACACGGGGAGTCCACCCCAGTGCGGCAAAAGTCCCCATCATTTAAAAAAAAAAAAAACTGTAACAAAAGAAAACGATCTCTCATTGACTCTCTTACCTCCCTCCCGCAACCCGCACTCACCCTCAGCACACCCCACCTCTCCACACCCCTCATCACTCCATACTTACCTCCAGAGGCCGGTGCCATGATCTTCCATGGACCCGGGAACACATCTCCACTCTTCAAAGTTGACCGCAAACTGAAGAAATGCTGGTAAGCTGTATAATGGCATAAATAGTGTTTTTTTTCAATTTTGGCTCATATTTCGATAATTTTTTCGAATTTTTGCACCAAATTTTCAACATGGGGTTCTTGGGACCCCCTTCTCATGAATTCAGTCACTGTCATCTGGTTATTCAGTACTGAAAAGTTATTTTGTGGTCACTGCATGGAATCGCCTTTTGGGACCAATTAACAAAATGACAGCATCACTGTTCATGAGGTGGGTTCTCAAAAAGCCTATGTTGCAAATTTGGTGAAAAAATTCCCCCAAATTACTGTTTTAAGAGCGTGCATTGTGCAGTTTCTACGCACACTCCCAAGTTCATGAATTTGTAATATTTTCACTACAGATTTTCAACATTTGGCATTTTTTTATACCTCCTCATGAACAGTATAGCTGTCATTTTTCACACTGTGTTCGAAATGTGTTTTTGCACCTGTGGCGCCAAATGGTGCAGTCACTGTGCATAATGACCTTCCAGCTAACAAACTGATAGTGTCACTGTTCATGCGGTGGGGTCACAAAAAGCCCATGTTGAAAACTTGGAGTAAAAATACCAAGAAATGCCCAGGGCACTAGGGTTTATGACCATAACACCCTATACTGTAGGGACTGACAGGCATCACGGGTGTGATTTGGGACTGTCGACAGTAATACTCATGCAATTCCACCCCCACCCCCACCCTGCAGCCAGCGACAGGCATTGAGGTGCGCCTTGGACTCTTTGGCCCCAGAGTTCACACCATTCTCCTATACTGCACCCATTTCAGCATATTTCCTTATGGAATGAGGTGAGTGTAAAGCCTGAACACCCCAAGGCACACCTCAACACTTCTGCAGGGTGGGGTGAGATGAAATGTCATGACCATTACAGGTGATGACCTAAAGGCACACCTCATTGTCTGTCCATCTCTGCAGGGTGGGGGTGGAGTTGGTGTCAGTTCAATACATCACTGCCATTTCTATTATGCATCTGTCTAACTCCTGCACTTCCACTGCTAATGCCAGCAAGCAAACATTTGGCATTGACAAATGCTTGTTCTGCCTAGTGACTGTCAGCACCTGCCCTCCCATCCTGTACTCAGCACCAGGGTCCCTATACCCTAGCTGCATGATTTTACACTTTTTGGCACTGAACCCCAACTGCATGTCTTTGACCACTTCTCAAGTTTCCCTAGTTCCGTATGCATTTCCTTCACTCTTCCTGAGTTTCCACCCTGTTGCAGATTTTGGTGTCATATAAAAAGGCACATCTTTCCCTCCAGCTCTTCTGCAATGTCCACTATGAAGACACTAAAAAGGACTGATCCCAGTATCAAACCCTGTGGTAAACCACTGATCACTGTCCCATACTTAGAGTGAGTTCCATTAATTATCATCCTCCGTCTCCTAGCTGTTAACCAATTTTGAACCCAGTTTACTAGCCTCTAGAAGTGGGGCACTTGAGAGATGGGAACACAAAATGCTTACAGCTCATGAGTAATATATAACGGCGGAAAATGTCTGGGGACTGGATGAAGGTTGCCACCCACTACCAAGGTCCATGCCTATGTAATCTGCTTCCAACTCGGGGCTCAGCCATGGGTGGTAGGGTGAGCTATGGGGAAAATGTTGGGGATTTGTGGACTCTGGCAGACAGGGTTGGCAGGCCAAAAGGGGTCACTGCATTAGGTGCAAACAGGAAACCTGCATAATAGCAATGCAGGGTAGACTGACTCTCAACATCTCAATAGAAAATATACCAGGAAGGAACGTTCAACTTTGCCAACCATATTATTTGCAACAATTGTTTTCACAACAGACTTTGTTATGCTTTGATAAAGTGCCTTGGCTTTAGAAAGGCATTATATAAATAAAGTTTTGCTTTACTTTACTGTAGCCTTTTTTCTTACTCAGAAGGTTGTCTCAGGCTGCAGGGTTGGGGCAGGTATCACTGTTGGATTTTTCTGGGATTATGGCTATTAACCATCCTCACTTTCTAAAAATAATTTTAACATCACATCTGTGTTTGCACAGCACACTTATTTCATCCCTATTTATGAAGCTGATGGATCTACAGTCCCTTCTGACCTTTAATTACTGTTACTATGTGACTCAGTTAATATTAGGTAAGGCTCTGACTTCTGAGCCACAGGGTCACGATTAGAAGTCCCACACTGGGAACTTGGACAAAAGTGTTGATGCTGACTTCTGCCAAGCACTCTTGTGGTCTTTTGTTCATTAGCTCCACTCCCTTTTCCTCTCCCACTACAAGCACTCCCCAGTGTCTTGTAACACCCCACTTCCTCTTCTTGTCCTGAGTTAAACACTTTCTGGTGTCCATTGGCACCCCTTCCCTCTCCTTGTATCACACTAGTTGCTCCCTGGTGTTTATTGGCACCCTCGCTCTGTCCCATACCAAGTACGCCCTGATTTTCAGTGGCAAATCCTCTCTGTCTCACTGTCTCTCTCTCTCTGTATCATGCACCAAGTAATTTCTGGTACCCACTGGCACCCCTTCACTCATGCTAGTCCAAGTGAAGCACTTTCCCCTGCTCAGTCACACTCCCATTCCTCATTCCATCCCATGACAACCATTCTCTCCTACCCAGCAACTCTCCTCTCTCTGTCTCACTCTCCTGTGCCATGTACTCACTGGTGTCCAGAGGCATCCCACCTTCCTAATTCCATCTAAGGCCAAAGTCTTCCTTCTGTCAAGTGGCACTGTCCTCCTTTCCTCTGACTCATGCAATGTACTCTTTGGTGTGCAGCTGTACCCCCTCCATCTGCTTTCCCTCTGCCAAGCACTTCCTGGTGTCCAGTGGCACCCTATTTTGTCCATAGCTACACTCCCTTTTGTTTTGTAAGATCCCCCCTTTTAACCTTGCCCCCAGAAAGCAATTAGAATGACCTTACTCTCACCATTTCAGCTGTCTGCAATCTAAATTAATTGCTGCAAACCACTGTATAAAGAAAGGGCTTAGTAATTATTTTAAATGGTGGCCTGCTGAGGGGATGAGAGGATGGCTGTGCAGTCACCATTTAGGATGAGGATGGAGGTGTACCATTAAACTCCAGAGAATTTGAGGGTCTGGTGGTCAGAGTTGGGAAGGGGTGCAGAAATGGCTTGGGGACACAACGGGAAGTTGGAAGAGCAGTTTGTGAATATTTGGGGAAGCATGTCGGGGGAGTGCAGGGATGGTTTGGGGATGCATTGGTAGGAGTGAAGGGCAGTATGTGGATTTCTGCGAGGATTGGGTCAGGTAGGAAGAGTGGGGAAGGTTTGGGAATCCAGTCTGAAGATGTAATTTGTGTTTTTGGAGTGTGGGATGTCAGTGGTGGGGATGGGCTCTTGGTGCCAGACTTTATGTTGTTTGGGGTGCAAACTATGGTATAAATGAAGGCTCAAGAACTGTGTTGGTACATCACGTAATCCACATCTGAATGGAAGTTCTTCTATGGAACTGATTTGATTCACAGTCTGCTATTCTGAATATGCCAGTGCAAGGTACAACTATGTCTTTCTTAAAAATTGTGTTGTCTTATGTAGTTTCTGTAATCACCTCCAGGACATCACAAAAAATAGAAAATGTTTTCTGATCCCTGTTTTCCCAGTCAAGAAAATAAAAACAAACAAACTATAAAGTATTTCATTTATACTGTGGTTTCTCATAATTAGTTCAGAAAGTGGCAGGCCATGGTGGTAAGTGGAGGGTTGTGCCAGTCGTCTTTGGGGCTAGGGGATAGTGGTTGGGCTATCACCAGAACCCGGGGAATTGTTTAGGGGGTTGGATAAATGTGTAGAGAGCATTTGTGGACCCAGCTGTTAGAGGGAAGAGCCTTTTTTGGATTTTTAGAGGCGTCGGATTAGGTGGTGGTAGTGGTGCGGGGAGAGTTTTTGGATGCAGTATGATGGGGAATTTTTTTTTAACATGAGGAGGTTTACCAGTACAGTGGATTGGCTCCCAGTGCCAGAATTCATGTGCTGGAGTGTGGGGGTTGCTATCACCAGATCTTTAAGTGCTTGACTTCCTGTTCAGGGGTGAAGTGTTTGCCAGCACCAGGAATGTGGTACAGGCCCCAGATTTCATGTTAGGGGGTGGGGTGGGAGGTTGTAGAATTAATTTCTGGGTGTTTCTTTTGCTCCAGGTTTTGGTGGGGCTTTGTCTGTGCATGTATTTGTGTGTCCCATAATGTTAGCGAGCACAAAATGGCGACTCACAAAAACATTGAGGAAAAAACAATGACCATGGTTTTGGCAACTTCACCATTCCCCCCTCTTTGACTTGCCCCACACCCCCAAGTTGATTATTTAGAGTAAGGGGTGTGTGGGTTGCATAGCCCCCTGCAAAAAACACAGTTACTGTTTCTGCCTTCACTATTTAATTTTGTTTGTTTTGTTTTGCTTATTTAATCTGGAAAGCCCATGGGCCAAAGACCCATTTTAATGGGTGACCAGAATAACATAAATATAATACAAATACATAATAATTGCATGAAATAACATAAAAACATACAAATAATAATTACAGGTACAAGTACAAAGATTAAGACAATTAGTCGCTGACATCCAAAGAAACTAATTTACAAAACATTTACATTCACTTTCTGCAAACAGATGATTCCTCAGAACAGATATTTAGTGTTCGCTATTTGCAAGTTGCTGTTTTGCACTTGCTATTATCACATAGAACCTATACGTGTTTGTGTGAAGGGGTGGGTTAGGTTGGCTTTTTTAAAAAAGAAACATTATTTTGATCTATCTGTGGGTGATATTCTCAGTGACATATTTTCAGTGAATGTGTAATTAATACACAGGCATCCACAATACTTTTTTTTTTAATTTATTTTATACTTGTAGGCATAATGAGCATATCTTCCCATTTTCATATGCGACAAGTTAAAATGGCAAGAAAAGATCTAGAACTCTCATTGGGCAAGACAGATCAGCTGACCATACATTAATTCTCTGTATACGCACAGTCACCCTGGTCCTAAACCACATTACACAATGAGCGGATCAGTCCTCCTACAACCAGAACTATCTTCCATCAGTCTCCCTACAACCAGAACTGATCTTCCACCACAAATATGGCTGCTACCTTTACACTGTGGAAACCTTCAACTGGGCTCTAATATTAAAATTATCTTAAATATAAAATAAAACAAATTAATTAAATGTTGTTTACCAGATCGTCACACTCTCCTTACACACACAAACAAATTAGAAACATTAAATATTGTTTATAGTTTTCATTATACCTGTTTGTTTGCTAACAGTGAAAAATCCCCCTTCTATCTTTACCTCCTCATCAGGGAAATTCCTTCTGCTTTCCCTGACAAGTGAGATAATTGAGTCTCTGGCTCTAAAACAGGCCTTTATGTGTACAGCGTGTGTACAGCATATTAGTAGAGGAACATTTTGCTAGAAGAACTGAGCAGAATTTTGAATCCCTGTATTCCATGGTAAACCTTCCATGATAAACATTCCATTTCTTGAATGGGGGAAGCACAGAAAGAAAAAAAAAAACAGAACGAAGAAAGTAAGCAATAATACTATATAAACAAAGAGAAAAGGTGGTAAATGACCTACCCTGCTGTTTATCTTTTAGGGCAGAGCGAGCAGTTCATGATGTCATCAGTGAGTGTGGCAGTTTTGAACCACGCTCATGATTGCAACTCTAGGGAACTGAGAAGCCTCTGTTACTGCTTCCTTTTAGTTTTGTCTACAGAGTGAGGAGAATGAAATAAAATAAGGGTGATATGTTTCATACTTAGAATAAGAAAAACAGCATTCGTGAATTGTTGTGGCTGGCAGGGGAATATGAAGCTTAAGTTGGCAGAGAGGTACACACACTGTATAACACTACTTTAGTCTAGCACCAATAGGCGGAATGACTATTTTATGTTAAAAGCACAGATTCTCTTACATTTTTACTTATTTAAAAATGTGTTTATAAATGAAAAAAACTGCTTCTAAAAATTAAAGGACATTTTATAAACGCAATAAGACACTCCGGGGTTGTGCATTATGGTGTGATAACCACACTCCAAGGGATGACCGCCACTCAGCCTTCTGCCTCATGCCTAACTACACCCATAGGAGTGCAGTTATCACACCATAATGTACACCCCATCATGTCTTATTGCTTACATGTAAACAAAACATAAATACAATATTCACTTACAAACAGATGAAGTACAAAATAATCATACAATAAATAAATCACCGAATAACACCTGCAATTGACATCATAAATTCACATAAAACAATTGCATTCATCATTATCAAGAAACCAGGTCCATAATGTTTTTTTTTAAAACTATCCAATCATGCACAGTTTGTCATATGAGAGGGGAGAGAGTTAAAATGAATAGGAACAGTAAATAGAAATGACCTTTGACCAGCAGATTTCCTAAAAATAGGTGTTACAAAATTTAATTTATTTTGAGATCAGATTCCATGCAAATTTAGTGCTTTAGGAAAAAGGGCAGTAATAGAGGGAGGTAAAAGACCCCAGAACATGCTTAAACAAAAACACTGATGATTGAAAAAAAAATCATTTTGAATAAGGACGGACAACCTGAAATCTTATATAAGTCACAGGAATGGGTATTAAAAGGAGGTCCCATAAGAAATCTCAAGATAGAGTTATAAGTAACTCTAAGTCTGATCAAGATGGAATTTGTAGTAACTGTATAAATGTTAATGCCATAGTCTAAGAGACTAAATAAAAAATTGTGGGTTAATAACTTTCTAGACTCCTTAGTTAAGAATGGGTGTATCCTATACAACATCTTCAATCTTTGATGAAGAATCTTATGTAATTAGTTAGCATTAACATTAAATGATAAGTGTGAGTCAAGGTAAATATCAAGGTATTTGAATGTATAAACCCATTCAATGATACCACCTTTAAGATCCACCACTGCTACCATTGGGGGGGGGGGTTCCATCCTGGGCCCAGCAAAGATCATTAACTTAGTCTTCTTTCAGTTCAGCTCCATACATCTATATAAGAGCCAGTACTGAAATGAAATGAAATCTTCCCGAATATTCTTTATTGCTAGAGAATGATTATCAGCAATGCTATACAGAACTGCATCATCAGCATAAAGGGACATGAAAGAATGACAACAACTTAAAGGTGCAGAATTCATGAAGAGTGAGAAAATCATTGGGCCCAGGATGGAACCCTGTGGAACCCCACAATAATTATCAACAAAACCAGACAAAACACCAATAATCAAAGTGCAGTGACTTCTATTCCATAGCTAATTTGAAAACCATGAAATAACTGGATAAGAAAAATGAAACTCAGTCAGAACAGAGGGAACTAAATCATATTCAGCCAGGTTAAAAGCCTTGATGAGGTCCACAAATATGGCTGCAACAGAGCACCCATTGTCTAGGGCACCCTGTATGCGACCAGTCAACCCCACCAAGGCTGTCTCTGTGTTTATCCAAAAACTCAGTAGTTTGATCCAAAGTGATTTTTTCTAGGACTTTTGAGAGTGGGGCAAGGAGGGAAATAGGATGATAATTAGAAATAATAGAGGAATCACCCCCTTTTGGCGTGGGCTTAATAATTGCTTTTTTCCATGCAGCAGGAAGCAATCAGTTTGCACTGATAAGTTAAACAAAACTGACAAAGGAGATGCAAAGATGTCTATCCCAAGTTTGATCAACCTATAATCAATATTATCAGAAACAAAATTTGGTCTAGGGTTTAATTTAAAAATATATTCCCTGACCTGAGTGGGGGATACCTCACAAAAGTGAAATGAGGGGTGAGGTTTAGGATTATCATCAGTAATCTGAACAACCTGAATAAGAAACTGGGGAAGCCTAATGTTGTTGAGATTTCCAAAAAATTCATTAAAGGCTTGAGCAACTTGTTGGGTTTGCTTAAAGTATTTCCTTCCAATTTTAAAGTAATAGGGGAATCCGTAGGTCCTTTCCCCAGAAGATCTTTAAGGACTTTTCATGTCGGTCTAGAGTTACCCCGGGATTTACCTTGGATGGAAGCAAAATATTGTCCTTTAGCTCTCCTAGTATAGGTTTTACATTTATTGCATAACATCTTGTAATTTTGTAAAGACATATTATCCCTAGTAACCTTATACTTCTTCCATGCCTTATCCCTAACTCTAAAGGCCTTCAGTAGGTCTTGGAGAAATCTGCTTTTGTCTGTTGGCACTAACCCTGATCCTTCTCATAGGAGTCACCTTATCACAAATTGTAGTAAACAAGCTACTAAAAACTTTCAAGAATAAATCAACATCCTTAATTAAATCTAACCTGGACCAATAAATCAGCAGACAAGCCTGATTAACACTCTGGGGAGTGAGTTTATTAAAGTTCCTAAATCCAATAAAAGAGGGTGCTCCCACTTTAGACCTAGCTGACCATTCACAGTAAATAGGACTGTGATTGCTGACTGCATCAGGCAAAACCCTCACAGTTATAATCTTGTTATTAATAGGCACCATCAGTCAATCTAAGGTGGTTCCACCACCTGTTTTAGGGTTGTCCCTGGTGACATCAGAGATCCACTGAGAGAGGCCTTTATCCAAGAGAAGCTCTTGAACACCCTCCTTAAACTTAGAACCCCAGTCTTTATTAAAATCCCCCAAGAGTAATTAACATCCATAATCCAGTTCCAACCATCTTTAAAACAACCAGGGGGTATATAAATTATACTCAAACTCAGTTGTTTTTGTTGTCCCAAAACAAGATCAATAGTTAACAGGTCACAGTTAGAGTCAGGATAAACTATATCCAACATTGTGATATTAAAATGGGATTTAGAATAAATAAGTACCCCACTCCATCTTCTTGAGTCCCCATTGTCCTTTCTAAATATGTTATAACCAGGCAAAGAAATCTCAGTATCAGAAATATTGTCATTAAGCCAAGTTTCAGAGAGGGTTATAATATTAAACTTATATTGTTCAACCCAAATGTTAAAAATATCCCACTTAGCAGTGAGTCTTTACACGTTCAGGTGAACAAGTTTAATTACATTGGTGATTGAGGAATTAATCATTTCATGATTGCTTGAGATGCTAGGGCCTGGGTGGGGGTGGACCGACCCTGAAATTAGTAAAAGTAGTAACAATAATTTCTAGGGACATGGATATGTTGTTCATCCACAC
Source organism: Neoceratodus forsteri (assembly GCA_016271365.2). Lineage (NCBI taxonomy): Eukaryota > Metazoa > Chordata > Ceratodontiformes > Ceratodontidae > Neoceratodus > Neoceratodus forsteri. The sequence continues at coordinate 412,773,543 of CM057455.1, read as the reverse complement.
TGTCTGGCAGGTATCCTTGCCGCTTTAAATCTTGCTGGAAGGTCTTCAAGCTGGCGCCTCCCACCCACCCGGGTGGTAGAACTCTCGGCTCCGCCCCATGACGCCAGATCTTCCTTACCGCTTGGAAGCTCAGGTTCCCTCCTTAACGCTCTACGTATAAGACTGGTTCTTAACTCTTCGAAATTTCGAATTCAAAAGTTTTTTGCTTTAAAGACTTCGGTCTTCTCTACCTCGCGGCTGTGATGGACAAATCGACTCCCGGTTTCCGGAGATGCCCTTGAGGGCAGAAGATGTCTCGGACGGATCCACACTCCACGTGCGTCTACTGCTTGGGCCTTGAGCACGACCCGCAGGCCTGCGACCTGTGCTCTTCTTTTTCGGCCTCGTCCTCGAAGACTGTGCTGCCGTCTACAACTGGGGCGTCGAGCGTTTTCCTCGGTGAAGTCAAAGAGGCGGTCGGCGGTTTTTCGCGACAGCGGGCTCGTGGGATCAGCTCGAGCAGATGATCGCCTTTTGAAGAGGAGGTGGCGCGGGCTGCTTCTACCTCGGCTGCGGCATTTGTCCCGCTATCTCTCGGTGCCTCTTATTCAGCTTCTTTTAAGGAGCTTTGTCTGACCCTCTCTACCAAAGGTGAGGGTCCAACTTCTGCTGGACCATTTTCTCGGTCAAAAAAGATCAAGGGTAAGTCCCACCATCGATGCTTTTGGGAGCGGGAAAGATCCCTCTCCCCGAGTTGTCGGCCGTCGACTTAGGTCGACCGTTTGGCTTCAGCCACTGGTCTCACAGTGTCCCCGTCAGGCCAGTTGACCGAGACTCCCTTCGACGCGGTCGAGATTTTTCTCGACCCGTTGGACGGGTTGTCGGCAGGAGAAGCCAAAAATCCCCTCTCCCCGGTTCCCCCGATGGGAGTTGAGGACCCCGTTAGCTTGTCTGTGCCTCCGGTTCCGGAGCCTTCGGTTGAACCCTCCGAATCGAGGGGAGTGCCGGTTCCCCACGACACCTCCCCGCACCGTCATCGGGAAAGCCGAGGTCCTCGGTCTCGGTCTCGGACTTCCTCGTGGTCCAGCCGATCCTGCCGTCATAGGCGGTCTCGGTCTCAGCAAGCGGCGACACCACTCGTCCTCTTCCTCCTCCTCGGACGAGGGGAGGCTTCGGTGTAAATTGCGTTGACGATATGAGGACCTCATGTGGCAACAGTTCCTTCTGACTGGGAACAAGCCGACGCCGTCGCCTTCCCCGGCCATTAAGTGGCTGTCACTGGAGCGGCCGAAACAACCCCTCATTTTATCCGGGGCCTGTTCCCAGGCCGGTTGTTCGGCCAAAACCAGCTGCCCCACCGATTCCGGTGGAACCTCCACCTCCACAGCCGTGATCTGGGGCTCCGACCAAGAATTCTCGGTCGGCTCAGGGACTGCCCCATAGGCTGTCTGTCACCCTCACTCCTGATCGACCTCGGCAGGTGGAGGGGGGGCTCAGGCCCGAGGCAGCTCTTTGTTGACTCTTCCGAGTCCGAAGACGATTCCTCCCTTTTCTCCAAACGAATGGACTTGGAGTCCTCAGGAGGACAGTCGGTGGACGATAGCCCTTCGTCCTTCCTGGGATTGCTTTGGCTCATCTCGGAGTCCACCGGATGAAGCTCGAACCCGTTTCTAAGTGGGCCAGGTATCCCCTCATGGAGATTCTGGACCGAGGGGATTCCCCTACGGAGGCCTTTCCGGTGGCCGAGGCCATAGTGGGCCCGGCCTTGGAGCTCTGGCAGCATCCTGCTTTCTTCCCTGTGCCTTCAGCCAGGATGGCCAGGAAGTATGTGGTCCCTAACGGTTCCTTGTCCGGTGTTTTGGAGCACCCCTCGGCCGAGGGGTTAGTTACCGACAGCGTTTTTCGGTGTGCCGGGAACGCTAGGGATGTGGACAAACCTCCCGACAAGGAGTCCAAGAAATTGGACTATGCCAGGTGAAAAGTCTATGCTGCGTCCTCCCTCGGCCTTCGCCAGGCCAGTTCAGCCATCCTTATGGCACATTTCTCTCACGCCCTGTTGGGCTCCCTGGACGAGGTCATCCCTCATCTTCCCGCGGATCTGCAGACCACGGTTAGGCAGGTGTGGGGGCAGGGCAGTGGCCAAACAGCAGCTTCAAACTGCTTTGGACATCGGGGACTCATGTACCAGGTCTGTGGTGGCCGCAGTGGCTATGCGTCATCGGGCTTGGCTGAGGATATCCACCTTCACTTCGGATACCCAGCACAAGTTGGCGGATGTCCCCTTCTTGGGGACCAACCTCTTCAGCCCTGGGGTGGAAGGTCACCTGCAGAGGATCGAGAAGTCCAATGCTACCTTGGACTCGGTCTCATCTGCTCAGAAGGACAAAGGCCGCAAACCGCAGCCTAAGCCCTTTCGTCCCTCTGCGCCCGAGGCACGTCCGGCCCAGCAACGTCAGGGCCAGCAGGCATGAGCTTGGCATCCCAAGCCCCAGCCGTCGGCTTCCTCCAACAGGAAGCAGGGAGGTAAAGGCCCAGGAGGTCCCTTGGCCGGTCCCTCCTCCAAGCCTGCCCAGTGACGGGTTGAGGGGTGTCGCCCCCAACCCCGTCACCTCACCCCAGGTTCCCCCCGTGGGGGGACGGCTCCATCACTTCCTTTCTGCCTGGTCCATTATTACCATGGACAGGTGGGTGTTGGAGGTGGTGGGAAAAGGCCTGCCCTTGGAACTCCAGCAGGCCCCGCCTTTCAGAGCCGTCGCACCTCGGGGGGCATCGGGATCCGCAGCCTCACTGTCGGCTCACCGAGCCGACATCACTCTCCTCCTCCAGAAGGAGGTGATCAGGGAGGTGGCAGATCCTCCCTCAGACCCAGGGTTTGTGTCCATGTACTTCCTGGTTCCAAAACGGATGGGGGGCTGGCGCCCCATTCTCGACCTACACGACCTAAACAAGTTCCTAAGGTCTCGAACCTTCAGGATGGTCACTCTGGCTCAGATATTACCATCCCTGGAACCCAGCGTGTGGTTCTGCTCTCTGGACCTGCAGGATGCGTTCTTTCATGTCCCTATCCGTCCATCACATCAGAGGTTCCTTCACCTTCAAGCAGAGGGATCCCTTTTCGAGTTCCGAGCCATGCCCTTCAGCCTGTCTCCAGCTCCCAGGGTCTTCACCAAATGCATAGCAGTGGTGACAGCTTTCCTGCGGTGCTGAGGGGTCCAGGTGTACCTTTACCTGGACGATTGGCTGATAGCAGCCCCCTCCAGACAGGAGGTGGAGAGGTCCAGAGATCTGGCCCTCCAGGTTTGCTCTCAAATCGGCCTTCTTATCAACGAGGCCAAGTCGGAACTCAAGCCGAAGCAGGTGATTCTGTTCATCGGGGCAGAGCTCGACTCTCTTCGAGCCAGAGCACGGCTCCTGGTGGACAGGGCCGAGGTTCTTTCCTCCTTTGCCCAATCATTTCTGGTTGGGCAATCACGACCTGCCCGGGACTTCCTTCTCCTCCTGGGTCTCATGGCGGCCTGCACCAGCGTGGTCCATTGGGCACGCTGGCACATGCGCCCTCTTCAGTGGGGACTGGCCAGCCAGTGGTCACAACGCTGCGATCCATTGGACCAGCTAGTGACGGTGACCCAGGGGATGTGGAATGCTCTTCGGTGGTGGACCATTCCAGTTCATCTGCAGGAGGGCATCCCGTTTGTCCGCCCCGAGCCGACAGTCTCTCTATCGACCGATGCCTCTCTGATGGGTTGGGGTGCCCATCTGGGGGAACACCAGGCTCATGGCCTCTGGTCCCCATGGGAGTCGCGATGCCACATCAACCTGCTGGAGCTCTGAGTGGTCCGCCTAGCTCTCACCGCCTTTGCTTCATTTCTCCGGGGTCAAGTGTTCCGAGTCCAGATGGACAATACCATGACCATGTACTATCTAAACCGCCAAGGCGGGACGCGCTCCATGCTTCTATGCAAGGAAGCTCTCCGCATTTGGTCACTCATGTGCAGCCTGGAGGCGGATCTCCTAGCCATTCATGTGGCAGGAGCCTCCAACACCCTGGCCGATGTCCTAAGCTGGATAGGGGCTGCATCCCACGAGTGGTCTCTCCTGCTGGAGGTAGTACAAGATATGTTCTCCCATTGGGGCACACCTCAGGTGGACCTGTTTGCCTCCAGGGAGAACGCGAAGCTGAGGCTGTTCCATGCCCTCCCCCCTCAGCAGGGCTCGCTGCAGGGGGATGCCTTCTCGAGGCCATGGACCCCGGGCCTCTTCCCCCATTTCCCTTGATACACAAGGTGCTTCTCAAAGCAAGGAGGGACAAGGCGCAGGTGATTCTGGTAGCCCCAGACTGGCCCCACCAGTTCTGGTACCCAGATCTCCTCAGCCTCAGCTCCAGGCTCCCGAGGCAGCTTCCAGCTCGCCTGGACCTGCTCTCAGTCATTCAGGGGAAGGTGTTCCATCCGGACCTTCAATCCCTGCACCTGACGGCCTGGTTCCTGAGCGGCTAGAGTTCCAGGCCTTGGGTCTTTCCGATGAGGTCCTCAATGTAGTTGAGGCGTCCCGTAAGGAGTCGACCAGGAAATGCTATGCCTTCAAATGGAAGAGGTTTTCCATTTGGTGTCAGGGTAAGGGCTTGGACCCTTCCTCCTGTTCCTTGGCTAGCATCTTGACTATTTATGGTCCCTTTCGTCAAGGGCTTAGGTCGACGACCCTAAGGGTGCACCTGGCAGCCATCTCTGCTTACCGGGCACGGGCCAGGGAGCAGTCGGTAGCGCAGGAGAAGGTGGTCTGGTGCTTTTTCAAAGGCCTTGATCACATTTCCCCTCCAGTGCGAGAACCTCCACCTCCATGGGATCTACTGCTGGTACTGGCAAAGCTCATGGGCAAGCCATTCGAACCAATGCACAGGTGTGAACTCTCTCACCTGCCGTGGAAGACCGCCTTCTTGGTGGCTATCACGTCAGCCAGAAGGATGGGAGAGCTCCAGGCGCTCTGCATTGAGTCTCCTTACCTGGTCTTCCACAGGGACAAGGTTGTCCTGCGCCCCCACCCGAAATTTCTTCCAAAGGTGGTGTCGGAGTTTCACCTTAACTAGGTGTTGACTCTGCGGTGTTCTACCCCAATCACACCTCGGAGGCCGAATACAGGCTTATACTTTGGACCCTAGAGGCGCTCGCTTATTATAAGGCTGGCTGAAATTCGAGGAGAGGTTTCCCCAGCTGTTTGTCTCACCTCACGCTGAAGCCGCACCTGGCAGACCTGCAGCCAGCGGACGATAAGCAGGTGGGTCACCTCCTGCATAGATCTCTGCTATAAGTTGGCGGGCATGGAGCCTCCCAGAGGGATAAGAGCTCATTCTACCCGCCATACTGCTGCATCGGTGGCTGCTTCCAGGGACGTCCCTATCCAGGAAATCTGCAGGGCTGCTACCTGGAAGTCAGCACACACCTTCATTACCCATTACCACATCGACCTTGAATCACGCCGGGATGCTGGTTTTGGGGCCTCGGTTCTCCAGTCTTTATTCACTAAGTAGGGGGTGTGCGCCTTGCCTCCCTCCTCCTGGAGAACTGCTAGGAGTCTGCCAGACAGTGTGGATGAACAACATATCCATGTCCCTAGAAATACAGATTACTCACCTGTAACAGGAGTTCTAGGAATGGTATATGTTGTTCATCCACATACCCAACCGACCTCCCCGGCTTCGACGCACAACCTGAGCTTCCAGCGGGCCAGATCTGGTGTCATGGGGCGGAGCCGAGAGTTTTACCACCCGGGTGGGTGGGAGGAGCCAGCTTGAAGTCCTTCCGGCAAGATTTAAAGTGGCAAGGATACCTGCCAGACAGTGTGGATGAACAACATATACCATTCCTAGAACTCCTGTTACAGGTGAGTAACCTGTATTTCTGGGTCATCGGTCTATATAGCTGCTTCCTTTCATTTCTAGAAAGATCCCTTGGAACACTTACTTGTGGTTGTATGTTCAAGATATAAACAAATAGGCTATAAACTACCCCCTGAATATTCCAAGATTGATCCCCAAAAGGACAAAAGGAACCAACATCGGACCAGGGGAGGACAGTAAACGAAAAATTAAGATATTTAAAATCAAACATGTGATTATTAGCATCACCACCCCATTTCCCTCCCTGAACACCTCTAACCAAAGCTAAAGTAAAACAAATTAAAATTTAAGACAGCATTATTGAAACTAATACTGTACACAAACACAAGATACTAAAAGCAATTAAATATAACTGAACTCCAAATTGCACTAATACGTCTAAATCCAAAACTAGGAATCATTCTGCAGTGTGAACATGCTGTATGTTTTTCTTTTTGTAATGCACATGTCCAGAATGTTCTTTAACTCCCAATTTATTTAAAAAACTAACACATTACTATTTTACATGATTGTCAATAGTAGTAGTCAGAACTGCACTGCGTATGTGTATACATTTATACTATACTCTGTATATGTAACTGTTAACGGGTGTAGGAAATGAACTGTGTGTGTATAGATTTAATATTTATGTGTATGTCATTTTATTAATATGTTATCTGTCCTACTATATGTAACTTTTGAACACAAGTTTGCACATACAGACACCATTGTAAATGAGCATAGTGCAATGGTAAACTCCTTAAATAAATTGAAATAGAAAAAAAAAACATTATTTGAAATCATAAACACAAAAGGGTACTTCTATCCTGCCAGTTTTTTTTTTTAAGATTTGGCATTTTGTAGTACTAAAGGCACAAATAAAAAGGTACATCTACCCTGCCTGCTTTTTTTTAATGATTCTACCTTTTTGCAACTACAGCTATAGAACTAAGCAAACAAATGACAGAAACAACAAATCTTTTCCCAAAAAGTACTTTGCAATGAAAGAGGTAATGCAACTCCTCCTTGGCAGAGGGGATGGATACCCTGGATGTGTAACTGCTGACAGAGTCTACAAACTAGAACTACGGGAGTAACAAACGGTAATCTGTAAACACCATGTGGATGGTCTATTTGTTATTTAGAGTTAGAATAACAAATATCAGCCCTATTCAAGGTATTAGAATTCAGGAATTAAAAGGAAAAGTTGAAAAGTAACAAAAAAAACCTTCTAGTCCTCTGCAGGTAGTCAGTGCTAGTCCCGTGGTTACTCAAATGCCCCAATGCGATCACTTACCTCCCTCGGTCCTATTGTATGCAATACTTATCTGGCAAGCTGCCAGTCCCTCCCACAACCAATATTGTCTTTCTAAATCCAACCCCTCCCTAACCTGACCCCCAGTTCCTAGATCAACACGGGCCTCTGGCACCATTAATATCTTTAGCTCACGACCTGCAATCCATGGGCAGTGGGGAGGTACTAAAGGGTAACATATGCTTGTGTGGGCTATCTGATTTTCCTGCAGCCCTTGAAGACTGAATTCATGGCTGAGGACAGAGGATAGTTTAGCTATCTGGAGTGCTTGTCTTTGCCCCTAAAATGTACTAAAATATTTTTTTTATTTCATTTTGAAAGCGTTTCTGGATAAAGGTAGCACCACAATGCTACCCATGATCAATATTTTTGTGTAGGATTGAATGAAGTGCAAAGCTGGAAAAACAGTACAGACAGTCTAATAAGTATTATTGCATCAGTAGAGGGGAAGTAAACCCTAAAGTGTGTTTTGATGTTACAAATTCACATACACCGTGTGGATTGCATGTAATTGACTAGTATACCTGGATGTGGTGGGCCCAAGGGGTTGTTTGTGTGTTGTGTGTGTGTGTGTGTGTATATGTGCTCAGGGAGTGATGTGTGTGTGCATGTGAATACTGGATATTACTTCTAAAATGCCATTAAGAATCTGGCATTTATTACAAAATACAAAAAAATTAAAAAGTAACCAACCTGTCCGCTGAGTGTCATCTCCCCCCAGGTGTACTACTGTCTCCCAGCTCACAGACATGGGGGCTGATTCCAAGATGAATGTTGCAACACACAGGCGTAAGCGAGTTGCAACATTCACTGCTATGCCGTGGACCCTGCACCATATTCTAAGAGTGGCAGGGTCCCGGCATGTATGACCTGCAACTTGCGGCATGCGTAGGCTACCACCACAGGCATGGCATAATAGCCCTGCATGCCGCAAGTCAAGGCCTGCTGCAACCTGCCCCCCCCAGAGCCCCGCCAGAACATCATGACAAGTACCAGAGGGCATGGGGGGGGCTGGACAGGTGGCACAGAAGTCCAGGGAGCACGTTGGAAAACGGACCCCCTGGAGTCCCTGATATTCGGGAGGTGGGGGCATGGACGTGTTCATGGGGGCAAGTGGAGCACAGCAGGACTTTTGGTGTGGTGCTGCAGAGTGGGCATCCATCAGATGGCACTGATGGATGCCCCTTACAGCATCTCTGAGATGTTCTAACTCCGCTGCACCATTGCAGCTCCTGGAATAGCGTAAGTGGGTTATGGCAACCGCCCTTTTGAAATAGGGCGCAGTTGCTGCTGAAACCCACCCTTGGACCATGTCATTGCGGGTTGCAGTGTAGTGGGTGGCATATCCCACATTTGGCGTTACCCACAGAGGGCATGGTGCAAGGCGCCTTTTGGAATTGCAACTGGCATAATGCATGGCATAGTTTGTGAGTTACGCCATGGGGATTGGCATAACTTGGCTTGTGCCAGCGTAAGCCATCCTGGAATCGGGCTCATAGTACCTTACAACTAGAAATGGAAGAGTGCTGTGGTTCAGGGTTTGGGAACCACTACGTAGCCAATGTGATTTTCCTACATTTACCTCCCTCCTTCCCATTCATGGATTGTGGTCAATATTAGAGCTACCTTCCAGAAATTAACCTATGGAGACAGAGGGATTTGGGCTAAAAAATGGGGGCCTCCATAGCCAAACATGGGAGGTAATGTTGCATAAATGATATGGCAGCACGCTTATCTGTGCACTGATTTCTGGACAATATACTGTATCGGTACAGGTATAGTGCACCTGTCCAGCACACACTGCATGTATGAATATACAGCCATAGTAGCACCACACAAAGTGCAGGGCCTACAGCTCTCTGCAGTCAACAGACACATAGGAGCAAAAAGAACGAGCTCTTTCCAAACAGGTTAGCAACTTTTCTTCTGGGTACCATATTCAAACCAGGATGCAGCGAAAGCTGCTCTGTTCCCTGGTGTGCTTGTCCACACCACTAACTAGAAAACAGTAAAAGATGCACCACCACAAGTAGACAAGAGACATGAGGCAAAATATACTGTTCCGCATATTGTTTACTCAAGCATGCCAAGTGCAAGGTGACTTACAAACAGGGCCCCAAAAAGAGATGCTGGGTGAGACACTCAAAAAAAATACCTATGACCAGTTTCATGCTATCTGCGCATCATCAGGACATTCATACCTATTTTGTCTGGTTGTGGCAGTGCTATCCTTACTGTTTCCTACCTGCCACATTCCAACACCAGTATGCTAATAAACACATAAGGCATGCAGGGTGCTAAGAGGCCATTTTCATGTAATTAGCAGCTCAGGGCAATATTTCCATGTCTCCGTAAGAGCAAACACAATGTACAGTGTGCATTCAGTGCACCCTCCCTCCTTCATACCCCTTGTTTATCAATTCCCTGGTGCTAACAGTATCCTCCTGCTCACCCAGTCCCCAAACAAAAGTACAATAAATGGCATTTTACAGTGCTATCAGTAATCCCTTCTCTCATACAGTCACCACTGAAAAGTACAATATATGGTAGTCCCTCGCTCTAGTGGTACCCCTTTCACCCAATCCCCGTGTGCATGATCAAATACCTCCCTTATGTAAAGTGGTCCATCCTCCTCACAGTAGGCTGCCGACCACATCCACCCCAGTGCCAACCCCCCAGATGGTGGCTAGCACTTACTGCCCTGGTTAGCCACCATCTACCCCACACATCTTGTACTGATATACAAAGCTATATATTGATATAGCACTTGTGGCTGAAATTGAAGTAAGTTTGCACACAATGGTACTGGACTTAGTTGATTTTCATAGAATCTAATACTATTACCTGTAACTTTGGCAACTGCCAAGCTTTTGTCACCAAACTTGAGTGACAGCTTTTGGACCACCCTTCTTAACCACGTAAGTAGTGCCACCTAAATCACACCTAAAATGGGTGTTCAGTAGGCTACTGCTGAATCCACCATCCTCCCCATCTAATCTTTCTCTTTCCTTGGGGCATAGTCTTTTTCCCTATTGTCTCCTTAGTCTAAAGACACTTGGGATAGAGACATCCTCAAGTGGGTTTCTTTGTTTTCATGGCACCCCAAGAGAGTGCACACACAAAAGTTACAATCAATACAGCACAAGCATCCTGTGTACAGTAGTTCCTACCCTGCCCTCATTATCATTCCAAATCTTTAAACCTACCAATCAGTACTTACATTGCATAATCATTCTGACTTGTGGAGCCCACAGGTCCATTGAACTGTACTTTTTCTACCATTTAAGGACAAAGTATGAAACTGTGACAGGGGCACTTTGGAAGATGTATTTGGTGTTCCGATTAGGAGCGCCACATATTTTGTTTACTATCGCTATTTAATAACTGTACAGCATGCTGAAGTGAGGTTCATTTTCACTTGTGACGTAGGGATGGGGTACAAGTGAGAGGAAAAAAAACACACACCAAATAATTAGCAAATACATATTACAACATGAGAATATAAAGAAATCACATGATACAAAAATCTTATTTATATTTGACAGCCAGTGTCCTGGAGAACTCCAACTATTGACAGCATCACACCTTTGTCAGGTCCACCAGGTATGACATCTAAAATACATTAAAATATTATGCTTCATATTGTTACTCTTGTATTGTAAATAAGTGATATAGAACTTAGCCTTAACCCCTGTCTCCCTTTTTTTCCAACTAACATAAAAATGACAACTGGATCTCCTTGTGTGTGTTTTACTAGTAATATTTAATGCAGGTAGCCCTCCTAGCCTTCTGATGGTTAACTATGTTTCACAACTTTCATGTAAACAGATAACGATTTTAAGTCATTCAATTTTTTTCTCTGAACCACAGGAACTGTCTGGTAAGAAGAAGACACCATTGTTAAGCCCTCTCCTTTTTATTATTAGAAATCAATGTCATGAGTCAAAAGACCTTCAGTTGGCTGTGAGTCCATTTTGCACTAGGAATATTGTTCTGTGAAGAAATTCATTGTCAATTTTATTGTGCATGTCTCAAAACAAAATAGAAATAAAAAAAAATCAAACAAGCTGTGTTCTGTTTTAAAATGTTATCTATTTTAACAGAATTCATATAACAAAAGGATGTTGTGTAAAGTTAATTATGTAGGTAATCAACCCCCCGCCTGTCATTACTGTGTATTGAGAGGGGGTGAGCCATAGCTCAGGGATGATTCTTGTGTCTAGGTGTAATGGAGTAGTCAAATCTCACCTGGAGTGAACCCATGTAATCAATCCCAGTTTTGGCTATCTTCTTCTGTCGTGTGACCACTGGGGTACCATCTGTATAAGTCCCTGCGCCACCCCAGCGAAGCTGCTCTTAATTCTTCACCTGTGCCCTTAATGGTGAGGATCCAATGGCATAACCCAGCCTTCATGAATCTCTCCAACAGTTTTTACCTCCCTTTCCTGGAGAGATGGCCCTCTCTGACACATGATCACTCTTCCTTGGTGGACATGGCCCAGTGGCAACACAGATCGATGAAGCCACCCTTGTTTGGTCAAGAGGTAGACTTAATTACTCATACCATACACAGATCCTGGCATCACAACTTGGGTGAATAGTAATACATTTTGCTCAGTAACAGCTTCATTCAGGCAAGTTTAGTTGTGTTTAGACTCTGTCCCCTTTTTCACATTTACAGCAACGACATGGGATATAGGGCACCATGCCTGAGACATACACTACTTGTAAACCAGCAATTTATTTACACTGAAAAATGCACTGATCAGAATGACAGGGAGATATATTACTAGCTGGAGCATCAACAGTACCATTTGATTTGGGCCAAAGGCATCATTATTTACAAGGCCCAAGCCTGTAGGCAATAGGAACCACACACATAGCAATATTTCAGCATATTTACAGATTATATGTCCCCTCATAGCCAGGAGTGAACTGGAGTTATCACAAGATTAATCTGCTCCTCATTAGTGCATTTGCATCCTATCAACATTAGTCTCTCTAATAGCACGGTGAGGGATATACCCTCCCAGCTAGCATGATACAGTACCCGGGCGTGGGCATCAAGCAACATAAGATAGCAATTGGGTTCTTGAAAATTTTTTCAATAAAGAAAAGGAAAAAAAAACCTGGGCTCTATGAATCTTACCCATTCCATGGGTCTCAATGCCTCAGCTCCGCTCTGGCAATACAAAATAAGGCTTAATTAGGCTCACTGCATCTTACCTCTTTGATGTCTTAACAGTGCCTTTTCTCTGGTCTTCCACATTGAACTCTGGTCAAACATGCTTCCCATGTAGGAACTAGCTCAGTCATCAGAGAGACTGTAGTTCACACTTTTGAACCCTGATACATTGATACACAGATGTTGATGGCAGATAAAGGCCTATGGCCCACCTAGTCCGCCCACATGTTAATGTACTTTGCTTCACCAATGATGGCAATCATGACATCTGTCATGATTGTCATCAGGCAGCCCTCCTTGAGGGTGGACCACAAACCGACCCTCTATGTCCTTGTCGCAGCACAGAACAGGAAGCATAGGAAAACCAGGAGCAGTTGTAAAATTCACAACAAGAGTTTTATTATAAAAAAAAATAAAATTGTTCAGAATAACTATTTACAATGGCAGAAGAAAAACAGAAAGCAGAGTCCTTCTAAGATTTCATTTCTCAATTTCCAATCTCAGTCTCTCAGTCTCTGTCTCTCTTTTGCAAAGCGTTGCAGCTTTTTTTTAATGTCTGGGCAACCCCCACTCATTAAGAGAAATAGCATGCTTCTCACACAGTGTTCTTTGTAAGTTTCCAATGTTCTTATCAATTTCAACAGGTGCAGCAAAAAGAACATAGTGACCCAGAACTGACCTCCTGTTTGCATCTTCTGCAAAAGGCTTAAAATCACACCTCAGGTTAACCCCTTAAGTTCTAAATAGCTTTGCACTCATTTACAATCACCACTGGAGATGACCAAATACTCCTTAACTATTCTATGATATCCAATTCTTTCATTGTTTGTATTTCCTTAACCGCATCAGCGCTTAACCACTCTGGTAATCTCTATGTCTTTTACCTAATATTATTTATTTATTGAATTTTGATGACCGGGTAAGCCCACTGGGCCCCGAAGGTCCCTTTTTCAGGGGCGACCCGGGAATAACAGTACAAGAGATAATAAACAGTAGAAAACATATGGAAGTACAGATTATCATGGGTATACAGTATTCAGCTGTTTACACATAGCAGACATTACTTAGGTTTGGTATATCTGATTGGTCAGTGTTGTTCATTACATCATCCATTGACAGAGACATTAGTGAGACAGTACCGTAGATTCCTTAGGTGACATAGTTTAAGGGTATACAGTATTCGGCTGTTTACACATAGTTGTTATATAGGTTTGATATATCTGAATGGTCAGCGTTGTTCATTACATAATCCATTGACAGAGACATTATTGAGACAGTACTGTATATTCCTTTGGTAACATAGTTCAAGAGGATTAATAGGGTCAGATTGGGGGAGGAGAGAGTTAGTGCAACATTGTTATGGGCTAAAGATTATAGTTAGGTGAACAGGCTGCAGAGGTCACTGCAGTAGTGTCAAGGGTGGAGGCAATGGCATATGCTTGTTGATAGAAAATGGGTCTTGAGTCTTGTGCGGAAACACGGCAATGATGGGGTGTCTCGTATCTCCAAAGGGAGGTTACTCCAAAAAGAAGGGGCAGTATGAGAGAAAGATTTTTGTCCTGCCTTAGTCCTGACATTGGGGACCTCCAGTAGCGTGTGGCCCAAGGATCTAAGGCTGAGCTGGTTTATTTTTACTGTGAGGAGTCCCCCAAGACTCGGGGGAGGCGAAGGGCTAATTATCTTCTTCGCCAGGCAGAGTACAGGGTAACTGAGGTGAGATTCGAAAGATGGCCAGTTAAGCTTTGCCAACGCCCCGCAGTGGTGGCTCCTGGAGTGGGATAAGGTGGCAAAGCGGGCCACCTTGTTGTATAGGGTCTGTAGTTTACCGAACTCCAGCTTTGCGATACCCTGAATGACAGGGGCAGCATATGTAAGTGTTGGAAGTAGGACACTAGTTGCAGTAGCAGTTATAGCTTCTGGGATCAGCAGTTCCTTGAGCCGATACAGTTATCTGAGTTTTGTATGGATTACTCTCGCGACTTGGTCCATATGTTGTTTGAACGTGAGACCTTGGTCAATAGTAAGGCCAAGGTACTTAGTCGAAGAGACCACTTCGAGCTTGTTACCCTCAAGGGACGAGAGTTGGAGTAGATGTGTTCTATTTAGTCCAAGGGCTCTTGGTCCTAACAGCATGGCTTTGGTTTTGCTGGTGTTAAGAACCATTTTATTCTTGATAAGCCACTTCTCCATGATGTGAATATCCTTTTGGAGAGAGGTGCTAAGGTCATCCAAGTTGACCGAGGTTTTGTAGATGACGGCATCATCAGCATATTGGATTGCATTGCTGCTTCTGCAATGATTGCGCAGTTCATTTACATACAGCGAAAACATTAGTGGCCCAAGTATAGATCCCTGGGGTACACTGTCCTTTAGGGACAGTGGTTTGGAGAGTGTCTCCTGCCACCTGACCCTCTGTGAGCGACCAGAGAGGTAGCTTCCAACCCATTTGAGGGCGTGGGCATCAAGGCCTATGTCGTGGAGTTTTTGGAGTAATAATTCGTGATCCACCCGGTCAAAGGCCTTAGAGAGGTCTATAAAAACTGCCCCTGTAATGGAACCCGAGTCTAGATTTCTGAGTACGTCTGTAGAGAATTTGGTTAGGGCAGTGTCTGTCCCGTGTTTGACTCTTAAAGCCATGTTGGGATGGGGACAACAGCAAGTGAGCTTCCAGGGTTAAGTTGGGCATAGACGAGCTTCTCCTGGATTTTAGCCAGGGCACACAGCAGGGAGATAGGCCTGTAGTTCTCTATGCGTTCTACAGGCCCACCTTTATGAATCGGGACCACAAGTGCCTGCTTCCACAACTCCGGGACAGATCCTTCAAGTACGACCTATTGATCAGCCAGGTGAGCGGTAGTGCGAGAGCCGTAGCCCCATCTTTTAGCAACCTGGCTTTGAGTCCGTCTGGGCCTCCTGAACCTCTTGTTTTTAGGGTATTTAGAGTGGCCAGGACCTCTTTGACCTTAACCAGCCTTAAATGGAAGGGTGGACGGTCGAGGGTAGAGGGATCCAACAGAGCAGACTGGTAGTTGGGTACCAATGACCCTGCCTGAGGTTTATCAGGGTTTATGAAGTAGGAATTGAGGGTCTCAGCGACTAATGTGGTGTCGTGTAGTACCTGTCCATGAGCTGTGATAGGGCCCGTGACCGTCATTGTATTCCCCTTAATCAGTTCGTTGATGTGGGACCAGAAAGTCCTTGGGTTGCCGAGGTTTACTTTCTGGAGGTGGTTTAGATATTCCATTTTTGCTACTTTGGTGGCCTTTTTACCTTGGTTTTGGAGGGCTCTATAGGTAACCTGGTCAGCTAGGAGAGCCGAGTCTTTGGACTTTTTCCAGGCTTTGTCTCGGCTGGTCATCAGGGCCTTTGGGGGGGGTAATCCACTTATAGCAGTGGCCTTTTACCTGGTAGGTTTTATTAGGGGCCAGGAGGTCCACAGCCCACATGATAGACCTATTAAAGAAGTCCACTGCCCCCTCCAAGGTAGGAAGACTTCTTATTGGGCTCCAATCCAGGTTGCCCAGGAGAATGTTGTAGTGCTCCGTGGAGAACTTAGAGAAGTCCCGGGCAGTGAGTATTCTAGGTGGGACCTTTACTGCTCTGTTTTTCCAGACACAGAAGATTGGTGAGTGGTCACTGAGAGCATCCAACAGGGTGCCAGCAGCTTGAACGTTTTAAGGGTTGGACACCAGTACCCAGTCAATGATTGAGTGGTTACCCATTGTAGGCAGGGTGATTATCTGGGAAAGGTTAGCTTCTTGTAGCAAACCTGTTATTGAGGACCTTGCCTCTTTGGCCCAGTCCAGGTTGAAGTCTCCAAGGATGATAAGTTCAGTTGCATAGGGTGAGTATTCTTTGTCGCTATTATGTGCTCAACACTTTTAGCTCAGCCTAGCACTGTGGTAAAAGTATTGTAAAACGTCTTTAGCAAGCTACGAATTTCTACGATTTTTTTTGGAGGTTAAGGAAACATTCACCTTTACAGCATCAGCAGTTCCAGTTTGTTCCAGTCTATCATAAGCTACATCAATATCTTCTTTATCAGTTTCTGGTAAAACCAGCATAACAGCTTTTGATGTTTTTTCAACCCATTTCTTGAGGAGGTTAGCATGGTATATCTTAGTAGGATTTTTCCTGTCAAGGGTCTCAGTCTCACAGTTATTGTGCCAGTAAGTCTAAGCACTTTTATAAGGTCCTTGCCACTTCATTAACAGTTTATTTTCCATAGTGGATAACAGTAGCAAGACCTTTTCACCTGGCTCAAAAAACTCAAAAAACTCAGGAATCCTAGTATCCTTCTCAGAGGTGCTGCCTGTCAATGGCATGAGTGAGGTGAGGGTACTTTGCACCATGCAGTTTAATGGATGGTTGAAAAAATGGTGTGGAGCACAGGGGTTTGGCTTCATTGGGGACTGGGGTTCCACCTGGAGGGACACCAGCCTATACTGGCAGGATGGTCTGCATCTGTCCAGGAAGGGAACAAGTCTTTTGAGCAATCAGTTTAAATGCTTCATTGACAAGCTTTTAAATTAGTCAAGGGGGGAGGCACTGGTAAGCAGCAGGAAAATCCCAGCCTCTCCCTACAAAACAGGGTACTAAATGAGAAAAAGACCGAGGTAGAAAGGTCAGTGGGAGATGCTGCAACAGAAGATAAAGCCATCAAAAAAATGGAGAGCAATGAGTACCAATGCCTGTAGTCTGAGTAACAAGCTTCCTGAATTAGTGGCCTTGATGGAGGAGGAACATCTGGATATCATGGCAGTCACAGAAACATGGTACATACAAAACCATGAATGGGACGTAAAACATACCAGGATACACTATCTACAGGAGGGACGGGGAGGGTAAAAGAGGAGGAGGAGTAGCTCTTTACATAAGGGAAGGAATCAAAGCAACAGAACAAAAGGGAAAACAGGGAGGAGAAGAAGCACTGTGGGTAAATTTGGAGACCGACAATGGCACCACAATCCGCACAGGGGTTGTATACAGACTCCCTTCTCAGGGGGAGGAAATGGACAAGGAAATGATAGAAAGTATACTTAGAATGGCAGAAAAGGGGAGATATTGCTGATGGGTGATCTGAATATGCCAGATGTTAACTGGAGTGCAGTTGCAGCAGCCACTTCAAGAGTGGGGTTATTCTAGATGCCCTCAGGGGCATGCCTTAGACAACTAGTATTGGAGCCCACTCGAGAGGAGCAATCTTAGACCTGGTTCTTTCAAATGGAGATGAAGAGGATCACAGATGCAGAAGTGGGTAGCCATCTGGGAACTAGCAACCATCGAACAGTATGGTTCACAATAAACACAGCAATAGAGTCAAGCCATACAAAGGCAAAAGTACTGAACTTTAGGAGGGCTGACTTTGCCAAAATGGGTGAGTGCCTAAGGAATGCACTAGCAAATGGGCAGGAAGGAGGGGTGGAAGAGCAATGGGGAATAATAAAAACTGCCATCACAGAGGTAACAAGCCTTTGTGTGAAGCAAATAAACAAAACAAAACAATGTAAGAAACTACTATGGTTCTCAAAGGAAGTGGCAGTGAAGGATCAAGAGAAGAAGAAAGCATTCAGGAAGTACAAGGAATCACAGAATGGGCAGGACAGAGAACTGTATCAGTTAAAGCAAAAGGAAGCTGGGAAGGCAGTCAGAACAGCAAAGGCCCAAACCGAGGAAAAGATAGCCAACTCAGTTAAGAAGGGGGATAAAACATTTTATAGGTACATCAGGGAGCAAAGGAAGACCAAGGGAGAGATGGTGAGGCTTAATAAAGGGGAGGGAGGGTGGGCAGAGGGTGACTGTGAAAAGGCAGAGATACTAAACAAATATTTTTGCTCAGTATTTACAAAGGAAGAGGGGGAGGTACCTAAAACAAACAGTAGAAACACTCTTGATACAGAAGTTGATACCAGCCCATTTACAGAAGAAAGGGTTCTGAAAGAACTCTTAAAGCTGAAGGTGGACAAAGCAATGGGGCCTGATGGGATTCATCCCAGAATTCTAAAAGAACTAAGGGTAGAACTAGTGACACCACTGACTACCCTCTTTAACAAATCATGAGAGGATGGGGTGGTACCTGAGGACTGGAGGAGGGCAGATGTGATTCCCCTTCACAAAAGTGGGAGCAAGGCAGAAGCAGGAAACTATAGACTTGTTAGTTTAACCTCAGTGGTAGGGAAAATGATGGAATCACTTCTGAAGGAAAGAATTGTCGAGTATCTAGAGGCCAGAGGGGCACAGGACCCAAGGCAGCATGGATTCACAGCGGGAAGGTCATGCCAGACAAATCTGATAGATTTCTTTGACTGGGTGACCAAAGTAGTAGATCAGGGAGGGGCTGTGGACATGGCCTACCAAGACTTTAGCAAGGCATTTGACACAGTCCCACAAAAGATTAATATACAAGTTAGCCAGCCTGGGAGTGGGTCCCAAGATGACAGCCTGGGTAAAGAATTGGCTGGAGAATAGGACACAGAGTAATAGTAAATGGAGTCCACTCTGAAGAAAGGGGGGTACTAGTGGGGTACCACAGGGTTCAGTATTAGGACCGGTTCTCTTCAATGTCTTTATAAGCAACATTGCAGAGGGATTGGAAGGAAAAGTATGTCTCTTTGCAGATGACACAAAGATCTGCAACAGAGTTGATGCACAAGGTGGGGTGGAAAGGATGAGAAGGGACTTGGCAAGGTTAGAGGAATGGTCAAATGTATGGCAACTTAGATTCAGTGCTAAGAAGTGCAAGGTAATGCACTTGGGAAACAAAAACCCAGGGGAAGAGTACACAATGGGGGGTGAGATACTAACAACAACAAAAATGGAAAGTGACCTGGGGGTAGTCATATCAGATGACCTAAAGGTGGGCAAGCAATGTGAGAGGGCAGCAAGAAGGGCTGGGGGGATACTGGGATGCATAGGGAGAGGCATCACCAGTAGAAAACAGGAAGTTATTATCCCTCTGTACAGACAGCTGGTGAGACCCCATCTGGAGTACTGCGTGCAGTTCTGGAGACCCAATCTCCAAAAGACAAAGACAGGATGGAAGCTGTCCAGGAGGGAGACTAAAATGTGCAGGGTCTGCACCAGAAGACATATGAAGAGAGACTTAAGGAGCTTAACATGTATAGCCTCGAGGAAAGGAGGGAGGGGGGGACATGATAGAAACTTTCAAGTACCTCAAGGGAATCAACAAAGTCCAAGACGGTAGCATCTTTCAAAAAAAGAGGTGTGCAAGAACAAGAGGGTGCAATTTGAAGATAGAGGGGGGGCGGCTTAGAGGTAATTTAAGGAAGTATTTTTTCACAGAGAGGGTTGTGGATGCATGGAATGGCCTTCGCAAGGAGGTTGTGGAGTCAAAAACTGGTGGAATTCAAGCATGCGTGGGACAGTCATAAGGCAATTCTAGGGGTGGGGGGTAGGAAGAAGTAGGCTGCTGGTTAACTAGGATCTGCAGCTTATCCATTAGGTAGGGAAATGGGCAGACTGGGTGGGCCAAGCGGTCCTTATCTGCTGTCAAATTCTATGTTTCTATGTATTGAGAATTGGAGAAATCAAGCCAGAGGCTTCCAAGATAGAAGCTGAAGCTAACAGCCCTGTCCCCAAAACCAAGAAACATGTCAGGTCATTTTTAGGGCTGGCTCGTTATTATCAGAGATTTGTTCCCAACTTTGCAGAGTTAGCTACTCCCCTCACAGAACTCATGAAAAAACAGTACCCAAATAATGTGAAATGGACCCCAGAGTGTGACAAAGCTTTTCGGGCCATTAAGGCTGCATTATGTCCAGCCCCTGTTTTAAGAAGCCCAGACTTTGAGAAACCATTTTTGTTACAAACAGATGCATCAGAGGTAGGCCTAGGTGCAGTCCTGAGTCAAAATATAGACGGGACAGAACATCCTATTTTATGCATAAGTGGGACATTTCACGACAGAGATACTGTAAAAGGTACTCCACCATTGAAAAGGAATTTCTTGCAGCAAAGTGGATAACAGTAGCAAGACCTTTTCACCTGGATCAAAAATGTTTTCTTTTACCCCATGGTCATAATACACCTTCTGCTGGTTTTGGGCCTCTTCCTGTTTACAATGGGTGATTTCAACATATTTTGACAGCTTCTTTCTCAGGGCACACCTATAAGATATTGTAGATTGCTTCTGATGGGGGTTATCTCCCCATGTTTCTTTTATTACATCTAGTGGCCCTCTAGGTTGTCTGCGATATAGCATTTCAAATGGCAAAAAACTGTTGCTGCCTGTGGTGCTTCTCTGTAAGCAAAAGCAGGTACAGTAAATATTGATCCCAGTCTTTCCCTTCCCCATTTACAGACCTTTCTACATAGATACATAGACAGTGTCGGCAGATAAGGGCCTATGGCCCACACAGTCTGCCCATATGAGCTTGTAAGTTCAGTTTATGTTTTCCTAGAAGTCTGTTGCCCCTTACCCCTGACCTCCAGAATTCCTTTATGTCTACCCCATGCATTCTTAAATCCCGTGATTGTTTCAGCCCCCACCACTTCCTCTGGCAGGGTGTTCCACTTGTCCAGCACCCATTCTGTGAAGAAATTCTTCCTCACGTTTCCTCTGAATCATCCTCCCTCCAACTTCATCCCATGCCCTCTAGTCCTGGAACATCTTTTTCGCTTAAAAATAATGTGTTCCTGTACCCAGTTCCTCCCTGTAAGATACTTGTATGTCTCTATCATATCCCCTCTCTCCCTCCTCTCCTCCAGGGAGTACGTGTTCAGTTCCTTCAACCTGTCTTCATAGGACTTGTGATGCAATCCATGCACCATCTTAGTTGCCCTCCTCTGAACCTTCTCTACCCTGTCTATGTCCTTACATAGGTAAGGCCTCCAGAACTGTACACTGTACTCCAGGTGGGGTCTCACTAATGTCTTGTATAGTGGAATTATGACCTCCCTTTTCCTGCTGGTGATGCCCCTGCCTATGCATCCCGGCATCCTATTTGCTTTACCTGCTGCCTTGTCACACTGTTTCCGTACCTTGAGGTCATCAGAGATGATAACCCCAAGATCCCTTTCCTGCTTGGTACATTTTTAACATGCACTTTAGGGTTTGATTAAAACACTCAACAAGACCATCGCGGTGATCAAGTCCAAGGTCTCACAAGAAAATCTGGTTGTGCAACCAAACAGACAAGATGCAGAAAAGGAGAGAATGGAACAGATCCTGGCATTTATATTCTTTCTCCATAACAACTGGGACAGGGCCATATTCAACCCTGTCACAGTCCTTTTCTCAAACCCTTGCCAAGATATGAGCCCCAGAGACTTGAATGGAGGCAGCCAAAACACTACCACCATCCTGAGCCCACAAGCCTCCTCCAGCAGGTTGCAGCTAGTGCATGGCACCTAGCACATGCCTGCACCTCCAGGCTCTCTACACTGGACCATGAACAACAGGAAGTACTTGAAAATTGATTAGAACTACTTTTGTCAGACCCTCATTCCAATATTTATACTCTGGGAGGGAGAGCAGGAAAAAACTCAGGAACTTTTAGGAGCTAACAAATACAGGACATATTCAGAATATTGACATATCCCTGTTACTAAGGTTGTCAAGGCAGTAGACAGGAAACTAATAACTACACTTCAGTCAGTGACAAGAACATGTAACCCTTAGTGCAATTATAGGCAGAAACTAGACTGCTTAGCAGCCCCTATCTTTTATAGGAATATTACACTTAAACAATTATGCATGTCAGTGCATATGACGAGCTGGGGTAATGTCACGCTCCAGATGGGTTGGCCATGAGGCTGCAGTATGAGTGACTTCAACTCCCCTTCCCCAAGAAGTGACATTATCCCAGTGCAACACACACCCTGAAGTGTGTATTATTGCAATTATAAAATGACTTATTTGTATTAAAAAAAAACTAAAAATACATTTTTAAAGCAGAGGTATACGTTAGTAACCACATACAGTGCTCCCACTTTTATCCGCCAACCTTGATATGTCCTAAAATTTGGCAGATAAAAGAGGGTGGCAGATTATAGAGGGGAGACATTTTTCTGGCAATATTCACTATAAAGCCCTCCATATACACCCCCCCCCCCATATATGCTCAGCAGAAAGTGTCATTTTTAATTTTACTTTTAAAAGTGAGAGACAGCATGCATGAGAGAATGAGAGATAGGAGAAAGGATTTATTTATTTATTGAAATGCTTCACCAGGAAGACACACTGAGCAAATTGCTCATTTCCAGATGTGTCCTTGGGGATGGGGAAATGGATGGTTGCAGAGGGTGGATAGTACAATAAGCTACAAAACTAAATAAAACAACATCGGGTACAGTTTACAGCAGAGTAGGTCACATGTGTACATACAACTATAAGTTACAATACTGTACTGACTAGAGAAATAACATTGACCAAAACAGATTTTACATTTAAGCGCTGAAGGATAAGTGCAGACAGAGCATGCCAACTCATCATGGCTGGTAGTGCAGCAAGGGGAGGGGAAGATTGCGTTGGTACAAAGAGGTCTACATGGAGGAATTCAGAATAATTAGGGGCAGTTGCACAAGGGGGAGGTGGACGTGCACAGTAGAGAGGATAAGGAGCAAAATGAGGGGGCATTTCAAATAGAGATAGGGAGAGAGTAGATCCGGAGAGCTCAGACAAATTAGAAACAGTGTTATCACAGTCTGTTTTCTCACCAGCAGCACTGAACAATCCTGTGCTCTCTGGCTTCTCCTAGGCTTCTCTAGCATTCTCACCCCAAAAGCACAGCCACAACTGAATGAAACTCTACTTTGGGGAGTTAGGTATAGGGTAGTGGTACAAAATTTACCTCCACTCCTGCTGCCCCGGTCTGCCACTTCATTGATTGGTCTCTTCCCCAATCAAGGCAGTTGCAGCAGAAGTTAAATAAAAACTACTAGATTTCATGATTCACTTCCAGCCACCTGCTACTGCTTTCCTGTCTTACTGCCCCATACTGTTACTGTTACTTCATCTCCTTAGTCTCTGGCTGAGGAGTTCATGACTGAGGAGTTCACAGTTTAATTCCAGCCACCCGCCCCAGCTGTCCTGTCTTGTAGCATTTCAAAAAGTTTCTCCAACTCTTTTGCAGTTATAGTTTACTGCTTACAACTATACACCACTTACAATGGCAAGAACAGTGCTCCCAATGAACTGAGCAAGAGAAGGATGCATCTCCCACCTGCTGCCAAAAATTGGCACACAGACCTCTTCTATTTGAGTGGACGTTCAGGCGGTCTGGGAGTTTATTGGCAGGGCAGCAACTTACTTCTCTGTCTTCCTGTAATCTAGTAAAAATAAGCCGCCACCCTCCCTATCTACCATCTGCCTGGTAAAAATTAAGCAGGGGACAATACAGGGCTTCCAGTCAAGTCACCCTAGCACCACCTGGTAGGTAAGTGAGGGAGCTTGACACTGCTCCAAATATAATCAGTACAGCAGCAATACCTGGAGGATGACAGATTGCAAGGGTGGTGGTTAAATGAGGGAATTAGCATTGCAGCCAAATGGTGTAGAGGAGCAGATTGGCAGTAAGCGAAGGTGGCAGATAAATGATGGGCAGACAGTAAGAAGAAGGAGCTACTGTTAGAACTTTACTACTCTACTGGACTAAAGAACTAGAACTCTACTACTGGGAAGTTCAATTTAGGGTAAAAATAAACAAACAAAAAAAAAAGAGTGTGTTTGTCTGAGTTGGGTGAAGAAATTGCTATCTGTGCAGTTAGCTAGGTGAAAAAGAAACACTGAATTGGGGGAGTGGCTTAGAGAAAAGGAAGCCAGGTATTTGCATTTAAAAACTGACCTAGATAGCTTGTAGCAGAGAACAGCGAGAGGAAGGAGCTTCTGTTAGAACTTTACTGGGACTATATTGCTCTCCATCCCTTCCCTCCACCCCCCCCCCCAGCTGGTTCTACTTTTATAGGCGCAGGATTTGATTGACAACAGGAACGTCCTGTTTGGGAGCAGGAAGGAGTGATCACAGAGGCACAAAAGACTCACCATCCTAGAAGGAAAAGAGTAGCTCTCCATCACCCCCTAGCTGCTGGAGGTCTGACTCTGAGCAAGTAAGGAGACAACTGAGGAATATAGGAACTTACTGTCCCAGAACAGGAAGATCAGGAGCCTTAAGGGCATGAAGGCAGTAGGAAAGTAGGGAGAGAAAAAAAATATATAAATAAAAAAATAAACAGAGAGAGGAAAGAGTAAGTATACAAAACAACAGTTAAGGGGCCACAAATAAGACATGATGGGAGTGGTGCAGTGCAGTAGCTGTGGAGTAGCAGTCTTCCGGGAGACATTCTGGAGAATGCAGTGTTGTCCCATCTGCAGGCACCTCTCTGGGCTGAGGGAGGAGGTTGCTCATCTCCAGAGTGATTTGAC
This sequence comes from Neoceratodus forsteri, assembly GCA_016271365.2. Lineage (NCBI taxonomy): Eukaryota > Metazoa > Chordata > Ceratodontiformes > Ceratodontidae > Neoceratodus > Neoceratodus forsteri. The sequence continues at coordinate 412,748,810 of CM057455.1, read as the reverse complement.
CAGGATTCAGGGAACCTCCTTTCCCACCCAGGGACCACCAGGGCCGCTGCTGCTGCCTCAGAGGTTGCCAAGAAAGAGGAGCGGTTGGACCACAGTGGGCTCAGGGAGGGTGAGGGTGGTGGAACAGAGGCGCATCCCTCCAGTTGTACATCTCCACAAGTCATATGTCATTCTGGCAGAGTGTGGTTCCTCTATGGAGGCATCCACAATGGAGACCAAGGAGGATGCTGGGAACCTCCACAAAGGAGACCCACAGGAGGGTGGTATGGGACCCCACAGGGGAAGGAAACAACTCCTGGTGGGGGACTCCATTGTTAAGAGAGTAGAACTGGGGGAGGGAGGGGAGAGGGAGGTAAGGTGCCTGCCTGGCACCATGGTGTGGAGAGACAGGGATCAAATCCTCAGGATCGCAGGAGCAGCTGCACGGGAGAGGGAGCTGGAGGTCATTGTCCACCTAGGGACAAATGACCTGGCTGGGAAAGGGACCAGAGCAGAGCAGGAGGAGTTTGTGGAGTTGGGGAAGGGCCTTAGACAAGTAACACACAAAGTAACCTTCTCTGAGGTGATGCCTGTATATGGTATGGGTGAGGATAGGGTGCTCTGCACCATGGGATTCAATCAGTAGTTGAAAGACTGGTGCAGGACTCAGTGTTTTGGCTTCACTGGGGACTAGGGGTCCATCTGGAGGGATGCAGGCCTATACTGTCTCGATAGTCTGCATCTGTCTAGGAGTGGAATCGGGATCCTAGGAAATAAGTTTAAATGCTTCATTGGTAAGCATTTAGACTAGCCAAAGGGGGGAGGCACTGAAAAGGAGATGGGAAATTCTAACCCCCCCCCAAAAAAAATCAGGGTCGTTAGTGAGGTAAACACGAAGATAGAGAATTTGATAGGGAGAAGGGCTGGGGTAAATGGAGAAAAAGACAAAGGCAGTAAGGACAGAGATGGGGCAAAATGGGGTAAGGCCATCAAAAAATGGAGGGTAATGAGTACTAATGCCCGTATTCTAGATAACTGATCCCTGAACTGGTAGCCTTGATGGAAGAGGCATGCCTGGATATTGTGGCAGTCACAGAAACATGGTACACAGAGAACCATGACTGGGATGTCAACATACCAGGGTACATAATCTATAGGAGGGACAGTGAGGGTAGAAAAGGAGGAAGAGGAGTAGCTCTCTATGTAATGGAAGGGATCAAAGCAACGGAACTAAAGGGTAAACAGGGAGGAGAGGAGGCACTGTGGGTCAGCCTGGAGACTGAAAATGGCACCACAATCCACACAGGGGTTGTATACAGACCCCCATCTCAGGGGGAGGAAATGGACAAGGAAATGATAGAAGGCATCCATAGGATGGCAGAGAAAGGGGAGATATTGCTGATGGGGGACCTGAATATGCCAGATGTTAACTGGAGTATCTTTGCTGCAGCCACATCCAAGAACAGGGCCACTCTCTATGCCCTACAGGGGGCATGCCTCAGACAGCTAGTGTTGGAACCCACTCGGGAGGGAGCAATCTTAGACCTGGTACTCTCAAATGGGGATGGAGAGAGGATCTCAGATCTAGAAATGGGTAGCCATCTGGGAACAAGTGACCACCAAACAGTGTGGTTCACGATAAACTCAGCTGTAGAGTCAAGCCATGCAAAAGTGAAGGTGCTGGACTTTAGGAGGGATGATTTTGTCAAAATGGGAGAGTGCCTACAAAAAGCACTAGCAAACAGGCAAGAAAGAGGGGTGGAGCAACAATGGGGAAACATCAAAACTGCCATCACAGAGGCAACAGGCCTTTGTGTGAAGCAAATAAACAAATCAAAATGAAAGAAAAAAACACTATGGTTCTCAAAAGAGGTGGAGGGGAAGGTTAAGGAGAGAAAGATAGCATTCAGTAAGTATAAGGAAACACAGAAGGAGCATGAGAGAGAACTGTACCAGCTAAAGCAGAAGGAAGCGGGGAAGGCAGTAAGAATTGCAAAAGCCCAAACCAAGGAAAAGATAGCCAACTCGGTTAAGAAGGGGGATAAAACCTTTTATAGGTACATTAGGGAGCGAAGAAAGACAAAGGGAGGGATATTGAGGCTGAATAAAGAGGAGGATGGGTGGGCAAAAAGGGACACTGAAAAAAACAGGGATATTAAATACCAAACCTGCATCCTAGCAAAAAAGCTATAATTGGACCTGCTACCCCCAGGAGCACAGGCATTGCTGAAAGACCATATAGCGGCCCAAGACAAACCAGGAATTCAAACAACCTCTCCTTTACAGTTCCCCATTGCAGGACTACCCAAGGCCAATGATCCTTCTATTTCAGGGCCACATCCTGGTTCAACACCCTGCCAACAGAATTTACCAGCAAAGCAACCCTGGGTGCCTTTAAGCTAAGCCTGCATCAATGCCTCATCTCCTGTGCCTCCTGCGACTGCTACACCTAGCAGGTTTATCCCCCCACCTCCTTCCCTCACCCTTCCCCCAACTCCTTCCCTCCCTCCTCCCCTACCCCCTCCACACACCTCCTCTCTGACCCTGCCCCCACTCCCTCACTTTTCTCCCTCTTTCCACTAGCCTCTGGCCTCACCTCCCTCTGTCAGATGGCTACGTATACAAATCTATATTTTTTAAATTGCTATAGAAGTGCTTTACACAATTGTTATGTCTTGGTAATTGACAAAGCTCTCCAGCTGCTGCTATGTTTATTTCTTTTTTGCACATAACCACTGTCTGTCCTAATGTTTCACGTAAACTGACATGGAACCTTTGTAAAAGAGTCCCTGGCTCAAAGGTGTATCTGATTCCTTTAAATAAATAAATAAATAAATAAAACTGAATGAATACTCCTGCTCAGCATTCACAAAGGAAGAGGAGGGGGAGGTACCTGATCCATTCAATAGAAGCACTCTGGATAGCGGGGTCGATATCAGTTCTTTCACAGAAGAAAGGGTTCTAAAACTAAAGATGGACAAAGCAATGAGGCCTGATGGGATTCACCCCAGAATTCTAAAAGAACTAAGGGGAGAACTAGTAACACCATTGACTTCCCTTTTTAACAAATCATGGGAGGATGGTGTGGTACCTGAGGACTGGAGGAAGGCAGATGAGAGTCCCCTTCACAAAAGTGGGACCAATACAGAGGCAGGAAACTACAGACCTGTCAGTTTGACCTCTGTGGTAGGGAACATGATGGAATCACTTCTGAAGGAAAGAATTGTTGAGTACCTAGAGGCCAGTGGGGCATAGGACCCAAGGTAGCATGGGTACACAGTAGGAATGTCATGTCAGACGAATCTAATTGATTTCTTTGACTGGGTGACTGGGTCCCTGGGTGACCAGGGAGGGGCTATGGACACGGCCTACCTAGACTTTAGAAAGGCATTTGACACAGTCCCACACAAAAGATTAATAGTCAAATTAACCAGCCTGGGAGTGGGTCCCAGGGTGGTAGCCTGGGTAAAACATTGGCTGGACAACAGAACACAGAAGATAATTGTAAATGGAGTCCACTCTGAAGAAAGAGGGGTTACTAGTGGGGTACCGCATGGTTCAGTACTGGGTCCAGTCCTTTTTAATGTCTTTATAAGTGACATTGCAGAGGGACTGGAAGGAAAAGTATGCCTTTTTGCAGATGACACAAAGTTCTGCAACAGGGTTGATGCATAAAAGGCGTGGGAAGGATGAGAAGGGACTTTACAAGGTTGGAGGAATGGTCAGAAGTATGGCAGCTTGGATTCAATGCAAAGAAGTGCAAAATAATGCACATGGGAAACAAAAACCCAAGGGAAGATTACACAGTGGGGGGAGGTAGTAACAACAACAAAAATGGAAAGGGACCTGTGGGTAATCATATCAGATGACCTTAAGGTTAGCAAGCAATGTGAGTAGGCAGTAGGGAGAACTGGGGGTATACTGGGTTGTATAGGGAGAGACATCACCAGCAGAAAACAGGAAGTTGTTATCCCTCTGTACAGACAGTTGGTGAGACCCCATCTGGAGTACTGCATCCAGTTCTGGAGACCCCATCTCTGCAAGGACATAGACAGGATAGAGGTAGTAAAGAGGAGGGCAATTAAAATGATGCAGGTTCTGCAAGAGAAGCCATACTAGGAGAGACTAAAGGAGCTTACTATGTATACCCTTGAGGAAAGGAGGGAGAGAGGGACATGATAGAAACTTTTAAGTACCTCAGTGAAATCAACAAGGTCCAAGAGGGTAGCATCTTTCAGAAAAAGAGATGTGAAAGAACAACAATTTAAAGATGGGGGGGCGGATCAGGGGCAATGTGAGGAAGTATTTTTTCACATAGAGGGTGGTGGACACATGGAACAGCCTTTCTGAGGAGGTTGTGGGGTCTAAAACTGTGGGAGAATTCAAGAATACATGGGACAGACATAAGGCAATTCTTGTGGGGGGTAAGAAGAAATAGGCTATTGGTTAACTAGGATCTGCAGCTTATCCTGTAGGTAGGGAAATGGGCAGACTAGGTGGGCCAAGCGGTCCTTATCTGCCATGAAATTCTATGTTTCTATAAATGAACGATCACTGTAGTTTTTTCAGCAATAATGTACATCTAGCAACAATATCAGGCTACTCAGTTTTCTTTTATTTCTGAACCAAGATATAGGACTTTGAAAATGTGAAAAATTTCCACTTCTGTGCTATGCCCACCATTAAAACATTTTGATATGTTTTTATGGTGTTGTGCCGTCTCCCATTAGAAATGTGTGGTAGCACTATCCTCATACGTCCACATAATGAATCTAGCATGTACATTTGACAGGTAACTTCAGAAGAGATTTTTAAAAATTGTGAGAGGCAGCCATCTTTATTTATTGATTACTTATTGAATTTTGGTAAGCCCACTGAGACAAATTCATTCCCTTTTTCAGGGGTGACCTGGGAAGAGTGATATACATAAAAAACAGAGGCAATTGACAAGCTGGCCTGTCGGTGCAGCAGTTGGAATTCTGCTTGCAACACCGGTGACCCAGTTCTGAGAACGAACCCTAGTCTTCGGAGAGCCGGCCGGTGGGGGAGGGGAGAAGGATCAAGCATCCCAGGGACTGCTCTCCTACTCTGGGTGAGTGATGGGCAAATGTCCGATGCTTGATGGACCCCTTGCGGAGGCCAGAGGTACTGCAGCAACCAGCATTCAGAAGTAACTGGGAGGAGCGGGACAGACGCTAGACATCATTGCATGTTCCTGGCCCCCATGTACAGTCTACAAAATTCTCCCATGAACGACCCTAAATGAAGCCTGCCCTGACCTTCATCAACCTCCAGGACCGACCCTCGGAACTAGTCCCGGTTTGCGGCGCTGTACCAGGGCAGCGTCACACCCCACCCTGGGGGCAAGCCAGGGGGTATCCTAGGGGTTGTGGTCTAATGTGGAGGTGGAGGCAGTGGTCCATGACCAGGCTGAGGTGCCAGGTCATCCATAGTGGGGCACAAAAGCATAATAAATAAAAAACAAACAAAAAAAAAAAAAACAGAGGCAATTGACATATAAAGGGCAGGATACAATGGAATCAGATTACAACAACAACAACAACAAAGCAAAGTGAGTAACAAAATATATACAAAATATATACATCACAGATTATACAATAAAACCAATAGTAAACATAATAAGAGTTGTCTGTACTATGGCTGCCACAGAGAGAACAGCCAGAGCAACACAGTGTACATAACAGCATGGGCACGGCAAGGCTTAATCCTAACACACTGGGAAGGCTAAATTCAGGACAGTAGGTTACATGAAACAAAGGTCTACTGTTAGGAAGTAGATGAATGGTGTTACACTAGAGGGGAGAAGATCTATAGAGTTAGGAAGTAGATGTAAGTCAACAGGAGTAGGTACAAGGAGAGAAGGCAGAAAGGTGGGTTAGTAAAGAAGATTTAAATTTGGTGAAGGAAGAGCAGGAGAGGAGAGGTTGGGGCAGAGAGTTCCAGGAACGGATGGCAGAGTAAACGAATGATCTATGAGCCACTGCAAGTCAAGGTTTGGGCAAGACAAGCAAGGGTAAGGAGGCAGACATAAGGGCTCGTTGTGGTTGCTGAAGCCAAATGAGCTCACTAAGGCATGGAGGAATGTATTTATGGGCAAGCTTGTGCATCAGGCAAAGGGTGGTAAGACAGAGTTTAGATTCGTAGGTTATCTAACCCAAGGAAGAAAGGACATCAGTGGTGATAACGGGCATTGATTCCAAGGGTGAATCTACCCACCCTGTGATAGGCCAGTTTAAGGCAGGATAGGACTGACAAATTACCTGCTAGCAGGAGAGGTGCGCAATAGGTAAGGAGGGGAATCAGTGAGGCAGTAGCAATCTTAAAACGGGAAGCTGGTGTAAGTAAGGGACTGATATGGTAAAGCAGGCCAAGTTTCTGGTTTATAATTTTAGTAAGGAGGGTGATATGTGTTTCAAGAGACAGTGCTGGGTTATACCCAGGTATTTAAAGGATAGGACTGTATCAAGGATATTACCATTGCGAGCAAGGATCACAAGGGAGGGATTGCTATGTGAAGATGAAGGAGGATGGGAGAACAGTATACATTGTCTTTTTAGTATTCAGAACAAGTTGATGTTCAAGAAACCAGTCCTCGAGATCATGAAAATCATGCTTGAGCATGTTGTTAATCGACCCAACGTCAGATGAGGAGTGGTATATAATGGCATCAGTCATGTAGAGATGCATAGAGGCCCCACCACAGTTGTTAGGTAACTCATTAATAAAGAGGGAGAACAGGAGCAGGCCCAAAATGGAGCCTTGAGGTACTCCATGGGAAACAGGTCACAGGCTGGAGAGAGAGAGAGACGGCCCACTTGACCCTTTGGGAGCGGTCAGAAAGATAACTCTGGACCCAGGAGAGGGCATTGGTGTTGAGACCAAGGAAATGTATCTGATGGAGCAGGAGGCCATGGTTAGCCAGGTCAAATGCTTTTGTCAGATCAACAAAGATGGCCCCAGCAGCAAGGCCTTAGTCCATGGCGTGTAACAAATCAGATGTGGCTTTGGTTAAGGCAGTAATAGGACTATGATTTTTCCTGAAACCATGCTGGAAAGGTGAGAGTAATTGATGGAGTTGAAGGTATTCCTGGAGGTGGTTGTAAAGGATACGCTCCTGGATTTTCGCTAGGGGGCAGATAATTGAGATAGGCCTGTAATTTTCAATTGCTGTATGCAAGCCGCCTTTATATACAGGTACTACCATTGCAACTTTTCACTTGATCAGGACTGTGTTCAAGAAAAAGGACCGGATGAACAGGTCTCGGACAGGGTGAGTGAGGGCAGCAGCCCCCATCTTAAGAAATCTAGGTTCTAGGGTATCAAAGCCGAGTGACCCATCAGATTTCAGGTTAGCAAATAGATGGGTGACTTCTTTGAGGGTGGCAAGTTTCAAGTGAAAGGCTGGATGGGCTACAACATTTGCTACAGGGGGATGGTCAAGTAGTAAGGTGGTGACATTGGAGAATTGAGAAGTATAGCTACGAAGATCTGTGAAAAATTCATTGGAGCCAGAGGCAATGGAAGGTGGGTCAGAAAGAATGATATCCTAGATGGTGATGGAGCAGGGGACTGCAGTGGACTTTATTTATTTATTGAAATGTTTCACCAGGAAGGTTACACTGAGCAACAAAAGCTCATCTCACGGTACGTCCTGGGGGAAGGGGAGTGGGAACAATAAGCAGTACAACAGGATACATACATCAGGAAGTAGCTTAACAGCATATAGACAGACAGTACAGTATTACCACCATTAACAGCTAATAACATTTCTAGACTAGGATACATAGAGAGAGAGTGGTGGGAGATACAGTAATAAGGTACTCAGCAAGGGGGTGATACAGGAGTGGTGACAGAAAGTGCTAGGTTGCAGGAAGTGCTAGGGTTGCAAGAAGGGTTAGGAAGGGAGGCATATCTGGCCCAGCTGGAGGAAGGAGGATGTATAGACCAACAGCTAGGCAGGGCCCCACAGGGCTAGGTGCAGTTGAGTTCGTCTCTAGGAAGTTTGCTAGGGATGTAGAGAGAGAATAGGCTGAAGAGGAATGGCGGATTTGGGTTGGTAGTTGATTCCAGAGCTTAGGTAGGCAATGGGACAATGCCATTTCTGTAAGGGTATATTCAGAGAACGAGAGTCATCAGAATGGAGGGTGCAATTAGAGGGGTGAGGGGCAGACAAGGAGGCGGCGAGGTAAGGGAGCAGTGAGCCTAGCCAGAATTTTGAGGTTGCCATTGATTAGAGAGTTCACCTGCCTCCAGAATTCTGTAGGGTTGCAGAGGTGTTCTGTCTGGAGAGACCAATAATACTACTGCTTGTCCTTATTAATTTTGCTCTTACACTCATTCCTGAGTTACCTGTAGACTTACCAATCTGCAGGCAGCCCGCTAAACTTGTAGTTTTACCATGCTTTATGTCTAGAGGACATGAGTTTTTTTGAACTCTATGGTTAGCCAAGGGGCTTTTAACCCTCTTGATCTACATTTTTTCAGTGGAACATGACTATCAATTATTGCCGTGACGGTAGAGATAAAGTAGGCTAGTGCATGATTAATGTCAGAGAGAGTGTTAATGGGTCCCCAGTTGGTTGCATTTAATGTTACAACAAAGGTGCAAGGGTCAAAATGGGACATGTCCCATACCAGGGAGATAGTAGGAGGGGGATCTAGGGAAATTATTGTGCCAGATGCAGTAGGTGTGAGAATGATCACTAATGCTATCAGACAGGAGTCTAACATCTTTGATCCGATGAGCACAATTGGTGATCACCCAGTCAAGCAGGGATTGGTTACCAGTTTTAGTATTAATTTGCGTTGAATCATTTATAAGTCGGACTAGACTGCTATCAGCAAGCACAGCGCATGCCTTATCCAACTGGGGGCTCAACCAGTCAGTGTTGAAGTCACCACAAATCAGATCGTGATGAGGGAGGTTTGCTAAGGAGGTAATGAGGGAGGGGAGACTGGTAGTGGTCTCTTTTGGGGGCAGGTAAGCACATCCCACTATTATATTCTGCATAGAACCAAGGGTCAGCAATAGAAATAAGGATTCCCCAATAAGGGGTCCGGAACCAGGTGGATGAATTTCAGTAGAGATCAGGTCAGACCAGACATACAAGAGGACCCCACCACCCCTTTTACCCACCCTATCTTTCCTGAATCAGTTATAGCCAGATAAAGCTACCTCATGTTGTCTGATGGAGTAGTAGGGATGCACAAATATTTGTTTAGCCAGTGACCAAGGTATGCAATACAGCGATTAGGGAGGCCTGGGAAGTAAAGAAGCACATAGGTATAGTTATTCATAAGGCTAAAAGGAGGGTAGTGCAGACAACCGATAGGTGGGTGCTTCAAAGAGTAAGCAATGATGTAGTCAGCAGAGCAATTAATGATGTAAGTCGATTGCAAAATTAGCTATAAAAACAATATCCGAGAAAATTAAAAATACAAAGAGCATGATGAATCTTAGGATGTCAGAAACATATTTTTGCTAAAAAAACTACATGATGAGATTTTTTGCAGACTAAAATACTGCTGCTTTAAAATGTCTATTACATTCATTTTTGAATTAGTATGTAAAAAAAAAAGTCAAATTTTGCGTTTTGGCCGGTAGTTGGCCCTCATTCTCTCTTTCTACTCTTGCTCTCAAGTAAACATTTCCTCATCCCCTGCCCCAGTACTGGAAGCTGTGAGCATAACTAGTATTTTACACCATGGGCACGTTTAAAATTTCATCTTGTGAGTGGGACTGGATGAAGTTTGCAGTACTCAGTGAAGGGATCAGTCAGGAAATATAGTGAAGGGAAGCCAACGGCACAGCTTTTATGTTATGCATACACTGATGTACATGCTGCTGTGTGGGGAACTGCAAAGCTGATCACAATGACGGTTTATATTACTGTTGCAGTTTCCTTACAAGAGACAGTCTTATGAAATACAAGGCTCTTACTCTGAAGAAAGTGTATTTTTTTTCCATTAAAGATTGGTTCCAACACAGTGGGAGGGAGGGATCAATGTTTTTTTTTGGTTTTTTTTAAACTTCTTTTATTGAGTTAATCAAGTAAAGACAGACACAAACATTTAATCCTGGGACATTTCCCAGGCCACAACCCAACATGGCTGTGGTGACAATACATACACAGAGACTATATACGTACACAGCTGCCAGGGGAACTCTTACAATCATATTGCCTTCATCCATAGCCTGTTATTGCCTGAGGTAAGTTTTATACCTAAACCAAATATGGTAAATGCGTTCACAATACCTCAGTTGTGTGTCCCCTCAGGGTCAACATAAAATGGTGCCTATTCGGCTATCACCTACAAAACTAGAGCCCTGCAACTATGTCCCCAGGAAGGAGAGAGAGAGAGAGTCCACCCCACCCATAACAATTTAGTTGATCCATAACTTTCTTGTATTGCACACATGATACAGGTAAATAAGAGTGTAACGCACACATCACTTAGGAAAATCAAGCACAACTTCAAAACCTCTTACATTCCTATGCTTTCCATGAATGTCTAAATAATCTCACACAGACAGACCGGCCTGCACCTGAAGGCCCTTAACTTGGACTGAGTATTGAGCCTCCATAGCCATCCACCTTCTATTGTAAATCTCTTTTCTGCCATCTATAAGCATCTGTCTTCTCAGCCTACCCATCACTTGGATCAAATCTCTCACCCACTGCTCATAGGTATAGATCAGATCATTTTTCCAATGCTTAAGGAGAAAGGCCTTAACCAGGGCAGACATAAGAGTTATACAGTACCTGGCTGAGGTCCTTAAGACCTGTGTCATATCACCCAATATACAAATCTCTGGCAGAATATATTCTGAGCAATTTAGTAAAGGATCCATATTCTGTTTGATACAAGTCCATAGCGAGTGAATTTTGGAACATTCCCACATCACATGAAGAATGTCCCCTGGTTCTGTATTGCATCTAAAACACAGGTCCATCTGTCTGAGGCATCCAGCACAAAGTTTGGCAGGAGTATAGTAGATGTTAGAACAGATGAAGTATTGCATAACCTTGTACTTGGGTACAGGTATGTATTTAGCACTCTTCCATATTTCTTTCCATTCAGACCTCAGGGGAGCTATGCTTTTCTCCCAGTAAGGGATCTGAACAGGGGACTCCAAACCCAAAAAATCCAATAACACCCTATATGCTTTAGAGAGGGGAGCTTGAGAATAATTAATCTCCCGTAATTTATCCCAGGTGAAGGGATTTGCCCGAGTCCCTGTTGTCATTCAGCACCTGTTGGACCACCTTGGTAATCTGTATCCGTTTGAAAAAAGTTCATGTCCCTACACTGGGATGGAAAGACTACTTTATCTTCAGTTAGAAGGTCTACCAAAGATAGGCCAACCAACTGAGGAGCCCAATGCTAAGTGATTGTCTGTCCCTCAATTCGGAAGTTTAGATTTCCCAGTATAGTTTGGTCCTGAACTTTCCTTTGAGCTCTTCGCTGGGAGGGATTTAAAAAGGCCCACCAGGTGGACACTGTTTTATACATTGGAGTCTCCTTTCCCTTATTAGGTATTCCTTCTGGGTCTGAGAAAAGCATCGCCTCTGGGGAGAGTTTCAGATCAACTAGCATTTGTCTCTCAATTTGTAACCAAGTTGGTTCATATTCCACTCCCTCCAACTTCTTGTCCCGCCATCCCATTAGACCTAGTTGTCCTGCTACATAATAGAGATGGAGGTCTGGAAGCTTGAGACCCCCCACATGGTGAGAGAGGCGTAGGATATTATGTTTTCTTCTGGGCGGTTTTAAGTTCCAGAGAAAGTCCGCAATCATTTTTTGGATTTTAATGAACTTACCTTTAGGGATATTATAGGAAAGCAGATAAATTGGGTACAAGAGTCTAGGTAAAATATTCATTTTAATCAAACCAAGTCTGGCAGTGAAATTTAGAGGGAGTTTATTCCATCTAAGTATATCAGATTTAAGTAATGTCAGGAGAGTGCCCAAGTTTGTTTCTACCCCATCATCCATATTTGCCATAATCCAAATGCCCAAGTATTTAATCTTGTTTGGAGCTCAATTAATTTGGATGGGGGCGAAATCTGCCTTATAGGTGTAGGGGGTGAGGGGGAGGACTTGTGTTTTAGTTAGATTCAGTTTATAATTGGAGACCCCAGAAAATAACTGAATAACCTCTATGGCCTGTTTAAAGCTCTCCGCCGGTTCCTGTAAGTGTAACAAAATATCATCTGTACAAAATGAGAATTTAAGTTCGCTTCCCTATACTACTATCCCCTGGATTGCAGGATCCATATGGATCGCCCTTAATAGCGGTTCAAAGTAAATATTAAACTAAATTGGTGATAGGGGGAATCCTTGCCTGGTCCCATTTACCAATTGGAATTCTTACGATAAATATTCATTACACAAAACCCTAGCGGTGGGAGCTGCATACAAATTTTTGAGTCCTCTGAGAAGGCCCTCAGGGAAACCCATCCTCTCCATAGTGAGAAATAGCAAGGGATGGGAGACCCTATCGAAGGCCTTCTCCACATCTAATGAGATTAGAGCCATTGGTAACTTGCAGTTGGAGGCGGAGCTGGGATCAATGGTTTTAAGAAATGTTGTCTTGTACTGGCATACTTTAATGTAGACATGCCTAGTGTGGGAAACACAGAGTTGACTTGCATAGTAATTATTTCGATACATGTGAGCATGATTGGCTGTGACTTGATCATGTGATGTTGTGCCAGGATAGCATCACAGGTGAAAATCCCAGCTGACCAATCAGGCGACAGCATTTTTTTTCCTGCAGTTTTGTAATATTTTATCTGTCCCTACTGCACCGCTCGACTTTACCAAGAATCAAATCTGTGATCCTGAGTACTGAAGGCAGTAGCTCCAGTTATTCAACTAATGATTTTTACTTTTCATCACTATCAACTTCTCACAACTAGAGGACATTGGTGTTACCATTGTAAGCTCCCCTTTCCTGGTGCAGGGGATTTCTAGCAATGTTACATGGTTCTCAGGGATGGGTACACATAGCAACCATTTATGTTGCTGCACACCATGGGTCTGAAAGCAGAGAGACTCTCAGAATGCTGTGCTGTGGTCAGGCATTTCTCCTGAAGGTTCTTCTCTTCAATTTGACCTCCTCCATGTGACACTTTAGTTGTAGGCAGCCTTCAAATGCCCAGATGCTTCTAAGCTTCGGATGAGTGGATGAATGTGTTGTCCATGGGCAAGAGTTAGCTCAGTCTCAAAATGATTAGGCCAAACACACAGTTTGGTGCATCAATGCTTCTTTTCTGTCCTTGGGATCAGCAAATGGTACACTGTGGCGTGTACAGCACCTTTTTTTGAAGTTTCACACAATTCTTTTCAGGTCGCAGAGACCTCAATCAATCAATCAATCAATCAAAATCTTTATTTATTCAGGCGGACATCATTGAGCAAAGCTCATTTATAAGATGGACCAGATAGGTCAAGGAACAAATTGAAGGTACAATAGCAGACACATACAGAACATTTCTATTTAAACAGATACAGTAATATAAACATATATACAAATGGAAGATAAAGGCTGATAAAACTTGACAGGGCAAGGTAGGATACAGTAAAAGTACCACGCAACACAGGGTAGCCGGTATTACAGGCTCCAAGGCAAACTAACGCAAACAGACAGATATGATTGATGACTGCTAAAATGATGATAAACAGCCTCTGAAGAATGACATGGAGGGGCTGGTGGGAGATTTAGATAGAGACTAAGGCTACTAGTAGTAGGAGGTATGGAGGAGTGATTGGGGTAGAAGTAAGTGCCAGGAGTTGATGTGGAGGTCTTGGTCAGGGGTAGCAAAGCTGTAGAAAAAGGTATGATAGGGGCTGAGATACAAAATAAGGGGGCTGTGAGGGAGGGAAAAAACTAAGGGGATGATTTATGGAAGAGCTGTCAATAATAATTGCTGGCTGAAGGGGGGTTATGAATGTGATTGGACTAGGCCTTGTGATAGCAATTGCATTTCTCTGGGAAGAGACTTATGTAGAGCTTTTTAAAGGATGTTAGAGGTATAAAGATGGTCAACTTTAGGGTCTTCTGTAGAGAATTCCATGCCATTGCTAGAGAATAACTGATTGCAGATCTCCCATGCCGGGTGCAGGCTTTGGGTAGCTTAAACGTGATGAAGTTGTTGCTTCTTAGGGCATATGACCTAGCTGTGGCCAGTGTAAAGCAGTCTAAAATATAGGATGGAAGTTTGTTAGACAGAGCTTTGTATATCCATAGTGCAGCATTTCTGTTCCTTCTGAGGTGTAGGGACATCCAACCAACTGCAGCATAGAGAGAGCAATGATGAGTGTTGAATGGAAGATCTGTGATAAACCTTAGAGCTCTGTGGTACAAGGTATCAAATTTGCTTAAATAGGAAATAGGACAGTGACCATAAAGGAAATCTGCATAGTCGATAAGTGAAAGAAATGAGGCCTGGATTAGTCTCAGCCTTGAGTCTCTGGTTAGAAAATGTTTAATTCTGAAGAACAGGCCGAGCCTCTGGCAAAGTTTTTCAGAAGTTCTTCATATGCTGAGTGTAATCAAGCCTGTTATCAATCCACACCCTAAATATTTGAATTTGTCTACATAGTCAAGGCTTTCTCCAAGGATGGTGGATAGTTGGGGAAAATTGCTTGATGAGGAGGTGTTAGTATAGTAATTAGTGGAGAAGAACATAGCTTTTGTCTTCTTTGCTTTTAAGAGGAGTTTTTTTTCAAGTAGTTGGTATTGCAAAAGGGAGAATTCTGACTGTAGTATTTCACAGGCCATTGAAGGTGATGGATTACTGACATATAAAACAGTGTCATCTGCAAAGAGGTGAACATTGGCTTTGGTGAGATTAGAGTCAATGTTGTTAATGTAAATGGCAAAAAGGATAGGGCCCAGGATAGATCCTTGAGGAACTCCTCTTAGGAGTGGTTTTGATGAGGATAAGTCACCTTCAGCTTTCACCTGCTGCGTTCTATCAGTGAGGTAACATCTGAACCACTTAAGAGAGGGTGGGTCTAGGCCTATGGAGTGCAGTGAAGAGAGAAGCAGCTCATGATCCACTGTGTCGAAGGCTTTGCTTAGATCAAGGAATACAGCACAGACACTGTTCTTTTTGTCTAGCTCAGTTTGCCAGTCATTTGTGACTTTGGCCAGTGCAGAGATGGTGCTATGCCTGGTCCTAAACCCAGATTGAGCAGGGTTTAAGAGATTATTAACTTCAAGGTAGTCTCTTAATTGGATGCTCACTAATTTCTCTAGCATCTTGGAAAGCACTGGCAGAATGGATATGGGCCTGTAGTTGTTGAGGTCCATGAGGTCCCCTGATTTTAGGAGGGGAAACACTTGTGCTGTTTTCCACAGCGAAGGAATAGAACCAGAGGCTAAAGATAGATTAAAAAGATGTGTTAAGGGAACTGCAAGCACATGAATTGCAATTTTTAGAAAATGGGGGTCAAGAGGGTCTGCACCTGCACTTTTTTAGTGTCCAATTGCAGCATTAGGTCCTCTACTTGCTTCAGTAAAACTGGTTTGAATGAGAAGGAAGAATCAGCCCTCTGAACCTCAGTAGACTGGGAGTTAAGTTGCCGCAGTAGATTAGGCTGGAGAGAGTCAAAAGCAAGGCCAGCCGTTGTGAAGTGATTATTGAACGCATCCAGTACTTCCCATTTATCAGAGATAGCAACCTTATTAAGGTACACTTGAGATGGCAGAGAGGTGCTAGAGTCCTGCCCTAAGATCCCCTTGATGGTGCCCCAGAATCTAGCAGGATTGTGGTAAGAGGCATCATGTTCAGCCATATAGAAAGCAGCCTTAGCCTCAACAGGTAGCACACAGTTCTCTTCAAAAGCTCTGTTAGCTTCCCTATACAATTTCTGCTTCAGATCCTGGACTGAACCCAGACCCTGGAGTCACAGCCTGGGAGGTCAAGTGCCACCACAGATTCAGGATCTGCCACTGTCCCAAAATTTGCTACCCTTTACCATCCAATCGCCATGGGAGCTTTCACGGGGGGGGGTAACCCCACCTCTTCTGTAACTTCATTGCTACAGGTAGATGACATATTGTAATTTGTATATTTGTGCATTTAAGTCAATCTGTGCATATTTGTAAATGGGGTTGGCTCAATGGTCAACATCTCTCAATAAAATTGAATTGAATTGAATTCTGCATGGAGTCTCTTACTTCGTGTTGACTCCAGAATCTATCTCTCTAGTGCACTCTGCTACTCCATGCATTTATCAAGCTCAATACCTCCTGCAAGGAAGAAGCAATAGCCTGATCTCTGATAGGTCCATGGGGAGCCCTCACTCACAGAACCTTCAGGGAACAGTCATCTAAAATGTCCGATCCTGTTTATAGTTTTATGGCCTTCTTACTAAGCAGCACTATTAACCCTTTACCAGCTATTTTGCTCTACCACTATATACATTGCCCCAGAGGATTAGTTATGTCTGACTCCACCTAGTGGGAGGAGGAAGGCATTACACCCTTTCTCCCCACTATGGCACTCATGTACTTCTCTCCTTTTTTAGGGTGTCTGTATACCATTCTCATTACCACTGTTACATCTTCCTCTTATAATTGGGCAGATTCCCCTAGAGCCTTTGCTGAGAATCAAAGTTGGGACTCCGAATCCTGGAAGGAACAACTTTAACCATTTAGCTATTGTAAATTGAAATTCCCATTAACTAGGAGGTTAGAAAGTGCTTTTTGACTTTGCATTACTTTCAGCTTCCCACAACTAGAGGGTGCTATTGTTACCATTCATTCCCCAGCACCATCGGACTACATTATTTGCAGCTGACTCGTCTATAAGGTACTGCATTTTACATATACAGTTACATTATATTATGTTATCCATTTCATATTTACCAAAGAAATCTGGGAAGGGGTGGAACCAGTAGAATAGTAAGGCAATGTGCTTCAGCCTGTACCTACTCTAATGTGCATGCTCATCTAATTATAAGCATTACACTTTAACTTTTATTTTCTGTAACTGGACTTAGAGCTTCTATACAGACAAGGGCATCTATCTGTTGAAAAATTGGGAAGTCCCACACTATTACGGTACAAAAAGACTTCAAGTTTAAAGGTCAGCAAGCAGAAGGGAAGTAGGGTCAACAAGCCCCAATGGCAGGGAGCTGGGCCTGAGGCAATGAGGCAGTTGCTGCAAATGTTGATAAACTCCTCATGCCAGGTGGTACAACAATTTAATAAAAAGGTAGACAAAGTTAATGAAAGGCTGTCAGTTTCTTAGCAGGCCCTGGGAACCATAAAAACTATGGTGGACAATTCTCTCTTCCATGTGGACAAATCTCTGGCCACCACAACTGAATTAGTCAAAGATAACACAAACCTCTGTTTTGACACATATGGAGAATTGGCTAAGAGCTAGAAATGTAAGGATATTGGGAGAAGAGGAGGGTCAGGAAGTTGAGGACAATACAGCCTTCCTTGAAACATTGATCACAACTAGTTTGCCTTTATTTATTTCATTTTCCCTTGAAATAGGGGTTACATTAGGAGAAACAATACAGTTTACAGCATTCAGTACATCATGCATGGTACATCACATGTAGATAAAAAATTAAGCAATAGAAAACAGCATGTACTGTGTTTACTTCTGTACATAGTAACAATAGTGAAAAACAGAGTGCCAGCTTAATACATCTAAATAGTTCAGGTGTTCTCAAAGTAATTACTAGCTAACAATGTATTCAGATGTCCACTTAGGCTTCTTTTAAAAACAAATGGATGAATATAGGCAGCCAGGTCTTGTGATAGAAAATGCTTACAGCAATACCCTATGGAGAGCTCAGGAAGGTCATCCTAAGGCTATTCTCAGCACCTTTATGAGCCAGAGGGAAAAATGTCAGTTCTGCTGGCTGAGATAAACTGGGAAAATCATACCATGGAGGGAAGCAAAATCATGTTTTTCCTGTACTATAGTTATGCAACAAAGTGGCAGCGTAAAGCCTTCGATTTGACCAAAACCAAACTCAGGAATAAAGGATTCAGCATCATTCTCTTCTTTAAGCCAACCTCCAGGTGGTGGTGAATGGCTGCACATACATACTCTCACTCTGTAAAGCTGCAGGAACCATTGTGGTCAAGCTGGAAGCAGAGGCAGTTGCAGCAGTGGTGCATATGGAAGACTTGACTATGGTGAATTAGGAAGATTGAACTGTGGCTTGCTATCACTTGTGTCATATTGTGCAAGCAAAATCAGGACTTAAAACTAGATTTGAGTGGGGTGTTTGATTCTTGCTTTCTATACTGCATTTTATGGGGGATTTGGAAGGTTTACTGCACAAACCCTGTCCACACAATATGTTCTGGGGTAGTGCATGGTACAGCAGGACAGACTGGATGGGCCAATGATCTTTTTCTGCTGACACTGTCTTTGTTTCTATAATGGGCATACAAACCAGAAGTACATGCTGTAGTTATTAATTTTTACAAGTTTTTAGGTCTGAAAGGATCTGTAGAAGAGCAATGTCCAAATGGGGTGGCTGGGCAGACTGGATTGGCTTTTTCTGCTGTCAGATATTGTATTGAAATGCTGCTTATTGGGTTTACCTCATATGCATACACAACACTGCATTTGGTTCCAGGCTTCACCACGGGGAAAGCATAAATCAGAGTGCTCCCTCAGGCCCATGACTTGAGTTTTAAGGGCACCAAATTAGTGTTAAGCAGTGAACAAAACAGAAATTAAAAAAAAAAATCTGGAAGCTCTTGTTTGACCTTAATACTGGATGTAAAATGAGTTTTTAACAGGGCAACTAAAGACTTTATTGCATAAGCAGCAGTATGCAGACAAAACGTCTGGGTCTTTAATTAGTGGCAATAAGGAGGGTGGAAGTCTGAGAAGGTTAGCATAGGGCATGGAGCCTTACCCCCTCAAGGCCAGATGTCCAGATCAAGACCAAGATCAAGAATTTAATGACTGAAGGAGTCACGTGATGCGCTCGGAGGAATAGCTGCTTGTTTTGAGGTCTCCCCTCCCCGCTTAAAAGCTTGCAGTTCTACCGAGTTTTGCCGCGTTTTTTTATAGTCTTTTCCTGCCAGAACTAATTATTAAGATAGCGACTGTACTTTCCTGCTGAAATTTCGGTTTTGGTCATCGATTTAGGAGATGGAAGATCCAGCTCAGGAGTTGGAAGCCAAGAGGCCTCGCCGTAGTTCATCGCCAGCGATCGCCCAGGAGGAGTTCACCCCAGCGAAAGTATACACCGAGTTGTCGACAATCAAAGAGGCACTCTTTAAACTAATAGAAGAGGTCGCGGACTTCAAGCCTGCTCTGACTCAGCTAGCCCGTCGGGTGACGGATGCTGAAGCCATGATATCATCAATTGAATGGAGCATGGATAAAAATGGCCCCGCTATTGTGGACTGTAAGAGAGCATTAACTAAGCTAGAGACCCGCTTGGATGATCTCGAGGGGAGAAGCAGGCGAAATAATTTAGTTTTGTTGGGGCTCCCCGAAGGAGAAGAGGGCCCCAATACTGTCCTTTTCCTCCAAAAATTTTTGAAGAAGACGGTGGGGCCTTCACCAAATGGGCCCGAATATGTTATCGAGAGAGGCCACCGCGCCCTCAGGGCAAAACCACCAGCGACTGACCCCCCGAGGCCTCTGATTTTTAAATTGCTGAATTACCTCGATCGAGAATTTATTTTAAAGGAGGCCAGAAAATTATCAGCAATTTTATGAGAAGGCAGGAAGTTAAGAGTGGTCCCGGATCTGACTTTAAAGGTGCGTATGGCCCGTTCCAGGTTTCGCCCCATTACAAGCAAGCTCTGGGCGGCTAGTATTCGGCACTGCATGTTATATCCGGCTAAACTGGAGGTTACACTGAAGGAGGGCATTAAATGTTTTGAAACGGTGGAGGAAGCTTTGCAAGTTCTTAAAAGTTCGTTGCCGGATCTGTTTCCCAAAGGATGAGGAGTTCGTGAACTAAAGGAGTAGCATGGGATTCCACCGCCAAGCTCAGTTTGAAAAGGGGACTGTATGGACTTAAGGACCTCATTGTGGATGTGTGAGCCCGGTTCTTTTATTATGCACCATTTTGTTTTTAAAGGACTTTGTTATTTCTCGGCGGAGGGACAATGAATTTATTTTGTGCTGTGTTTATTAAAGAAGTCTTCAGTATTGATTCAGGGGTAAGATGATGCGGTGCGCTCAGAATCGGTCCTTCGTTTCTCAGACCCGTTACGTTGCAGTTTGTTCATTTGTTTGAGACCTCCCTTGTGCTCCTCCTGTTTTCTGTATAAACGAAGGGACTAGTTTCTGCGGAGGGCTTAGCTGGATTAATGTTCTTTTTTTTTTTTTTTTACATGTTATCTACTGTCATTCACAGTTATAATAGTGGGACGCTATATGTTTAGTAAAAAAGCCAGTAGGCTGCTTCTCTCCTTTCCCTTATATTTTACAAGGGGAGAGATCGTGGGGTTTAAACAGCTATGTGGACGCTGGTCTCAGGATTGATTTAAGAGTGTCTCTAGCATTGTAGTCAATATATTAGTTTTGTTCTAGGATTCTCGGCAGTAGATGCCAGATGAGAGGGGGTACAGGGAGCCTGAGGTTAAATGCATTACCCCTTTACTAGGCGGATTTACGTTGCTTCCCCTTTACCCCATGGTAGTGTGTAGGATGCAGGGCCACATTACTAATGTTCGGCTAGGCCCTCATTCTAAGAGTTACTAAGTTTGAATGGGCGTTTGGACATGGCCTAATGTAGGACCATTCTAGGTAGGGTAATGTTAGTTCTGTGCAGGTGAAGCCGTTCTATAGGGTAGTTTGGAGGGTTCTGAAGGCTGGTATATGGCAGTTAGATTGTTTTCTATTTCTTGGGGGGGGGGTGCCTCACCTCTAGTGCGCACCATGGGCCAGAGATTAGGGAGTTGGCTACGGGCCAGTCGGAGAGTATTTAGGTGGGTATTGGGAGGGAGGGAGGGCTCTCATGGGGAGGGGTTTGTTTCTTTAGCGTGTAGTAATTTTGGGGGTGTTTTGGCTGGGAGGGTTAGCAGCTATCCAAGTACAGGATTAGTTAGTTTACAACTTCTCAATGGCTAGCAACCTGAATATCTTATCTTGGAATGTTAAGGGGGGGAAAGATAACAAAAAGAAATATATTATACTAAACCATTTGGCACATTTTGACCCATCAATAGTATTTTTACAGGAAACCCATATCCTCCCTGATCGGCTCCACTATTTTAGGAAAAAATGGGTGGGGCAAATATTTGGTGCAGGATTTTCTCCAAACAAACGAGGGGTGGCTATTTTGGTGGCTAGAGGGGTTCCTTTTTCTTCGTCTGAGATAATCTCCGACCCAGAAGGAAGATATGTTATAGTGGTGGGTAAGTTGGGGGGTGCTAATTTAGTGTTGGGCTCAGTATATGGTCCCAATCAAGAAACTCCCTCTTTTTTTACCCGGCTGGCTATGGTATTAGCCCCCCTCAAGGATATGCCTGTAGTTCTGGGGGGAGATTGGAATTTGGTGCAGTCAAATCATTTGGATCGTTCTAGTTATAGAGGGCTACATTCCTCCCCGGCTCAAAGGGCGTTCTTGGAATTTTCATCATCATTAGGTTTGATGGATCCATGGAGATTGCATAACCCAACTACTAGAGCTTTTACCTTTTTCTCTTCGGTTCACAAAAGCTATTCCCGGATTGATTATTTTCTGGTCAGTACAGATTCTGTCTCATTCAGGAAGTTACTATAGCGAGTCAGGTAATCTCGGATCACTCTCCCATCAAACTCCATTGCTCCCCCTTGTCCGTCCCTTTGAGATCCTATTCCTGGTCCTTAAACGATAGTTTATTAAAGGACACCCAAGTCGTAAGCCGTTTTCAAACTTTTATATCAGACTCAATTACATCTAATTGGGGGTCAATCAATGCGACAGATCAAGCTTGGGCCGCCCTGAAAGCCATGTGGAGAGGGGGAGCTGATACAGATTGCATCAATACAGAAAAAGAAACTTAATTATTCCCTGGTTAGCTGTCTAAGTAAAATCAGAGTTTTGGAAGCTAAGGGGGAGGATCTAAGATCCGACGATTAGCAACATGAGTTGACCACTCTTAGAGCCTGGTATGCAGGATCTTTAAGTCAAAGGGTAGAGAATATGGCCTCTAAGATTAAGGGTTCCTATCTAGGTCAAGGTAGCAAGGCTGGGAAACTTCTGGCTTGGCAGTTAAAACAGAGGGCGGCAGCTAAATGGGTGGCAGCGTTAAAGCACCCACAAACTGATGATTTAATTACGAATCCGGAGGAGATATTGGGCCTTTTTTGTGATTACTATAGAGATTTATACTCGAGTGAACCGTTGTCTCTGGAGAGTGAAGGTAAAATGAGGGAATTTCTGGCGAATATTTCTTTTCCCCAAATGGCTGATGATTTCAGGCAGATGTTGGCAGCCCCTATTTCATGTGAAGAGATTACTAAGGCCATTGAGTCACTGAAGCTGGACAAGGCACCTGGTCCTGATGGGTTTACACCTTTCTTCTTTAAAGTGTTTCAAGAGAGATTGGCACCATTGTTGCAACAACTTTATGCATTTTGGTATCAATATGGGGTCAAAGATCAATCCCTCTTTGAAGCTAGGATAATTTTGTTACCTAAACCAGGGAAGCCAGCAGACTCAATGGGTAACTATAGGCCAATCTCTCTATTAAACATCGATGTTAAGATTTCCGCCAAGATTTTAGCCAACAGATTGAAATCCTCCTGGACGGGGCTATTGAGCCCTGAACAGGCCGGATTTGTGGCAGGTCGGTCATCGGCAGATCATTTTAGAAAGTTATACTATTTAATTTCTCGTCCACAAACCCCAACCTAGAAGCTTCCTTGATATCGCTGGGACGTAGAAAAGCGTTTGATAGGTTGAGTGGACCTTTATGTTTGCAGTCTTGGAAATTCGTATTCCAAAAGATATTTGACTACATCCGGATCCTCTATCACTGTCCGTCAGCTAGGATTCAATGCAATAACCTTATCTCAGCTGCTTTCCCTCTATTAGTAGGTACTCGTCAGGGCTGTCCTCTCTCCGTATCTATTTAATTTATATATTGAACCTCTAATAAGATACATAAAGATGAATAATCAAATTCAAGGGATCTGTATAAGGGACCTCGAATTCAAGCTATCAGCTTTTGCCGATGACCTCCTGCTGCATGTCCAAAACACTACAAATTCACTTCCTCATTTATTGCAGGCAATTTCTCACTTTAGTGAATTTTCCGGGTATAAGTTAAATAAGAGCAAAACAATGGTTTACCCGCTTTCTTTTTACCTTCAAGAAAGCTGGTGCTCCTCTCTAGGTTTGCAGTGGCAATCTAAATCCCTATGTTATCTGAGTATCCAAATTTCGAAAGACCTTTCTAATCTGGCAAACCTCAATTTGAAACCCCTGTTTAAATCTGTCAAAGAGGACTTGGAGAGGTGGACTAAGCTTCCCTTGACCTTTTTGGGTAGGGTAAATACCATTAAAATGATGGTATTACCTAAGATTTTTTACCCCTTTTTTAATCTCAATGTATACCTCACCAGATCTTTTTTCAATCCACTATATCACTCTTGTTCAAAAGTTTTGTGGAAAGGTAAACCCCCCCGTAGGGCCTATTCCAAACTTATTTCTCAACGCAAAGTTGGGGGGCTACAGCTGCCGGATTTCTATACCTACTACTTAGCTATTCATGCGGTGAGATCGGCGTTTTGGTTAGTGGAGACAGAGCTTACTTCCCCTGGGCTTCTTCTCGATCGGGCGGTAGCCCAGGGTGCCAATTTAGATTTAGAATCCCTTTTATACGTTCCATGGTCCAAGGTCCCGCCAGGGGTTAGGAATACTCCACTGGGGTGGGATATAAAGGCCTTGCATCAGCTCTACTCAAGATTAAACATCCCTTATGTAAGAGACCGGTCCCAACCCCTTCTGAGGAACCCTAACCTTCTAGTGGGTAACAGGCCCATAAGCAGGTTCGTGAGTAGTTTCACCCTCAAACCACGGCTAGCAGATTTTCTTTCTGATAATCTAGTTTCTTCGCCTTCGGTTCTGAGAGAGAAATATGGGATTGAAATGTCCAGTATGATGCGCTTGTACCAGATTCGAAGAAGTCTTAGTTCCTTCTTGCAGGAAGCTAAGCCATCTAACGAGGCTGGGGAGTTTATGAGGAAGGTGTGCGAACTGACACAATCAGGTAGAGCAGTTTCCAAAACATATAAATTTATTATATCTAGAGTAGTATCGAAGGTATCCCCAGTCCCTTTACACTGGGTGTTGAATCTCTCTTTTAGACTGGTCGGAAGTGACCTGGGAGAGAGTTTGGATGGATGTATACACATGTATTAAGCAGGATAGGTTGAGGGAGATTCAGTTTAATTTACTGCATAACCTCTATCTCTCCCCAGCCAAACTCTCCCGGTTAAATAAATCCAGCTCATAGGAATGTGGCGAATGTGGTGACCCCATAGCAACTAGTTATCATAAATTCTGGGCTTGCCCAAAAATAGCCAAGTTCTGGGAGTCGCCAAACACAGGATGGGTCAGTACTGTGATATCTCTGCCTTCTTCAATGTCGAGGTATGTTTATTGGGGAAGTATGCCCAAATTCCTTCAGTAATCCAAAAGTGCCAAATGGCTATGGTAGCCTTAGTAACTAAGTTACTGATTCTTCGTCACTGGAGAAATAATTGGACCCCTTCCTTTAAGGAATGGTGGGATGAGTTCTTAAATGCGTTAAATGCGGAAAGGGTGGTAACAACTTCTTTAAGGTAACTGGTCATTTCCAGAAATGCTGGGGAGCTTATTTCAGTGTTTAAGAGACAGATATGGATATTAGAGGGGTATGGGTTTACTTTTTGAGCTTCCTCCCTCCTTCGTCCTGTTCCCTCTCCAGATAGAGCTAGTTCTCATTTACATACTCCTTTCTCCTTTCAGTTAGTGATAGGTTGATAGCCAGAGTCAGGGTTCCATCTAGAGATATGGTTAATTGATTAAAGATTTGCTAGAGAATGCACGGGTTAGCTGCTGGGTGATGTAGATAGGGGTTGGATATAATTTTTTTTTTCCCCCCTTTCCCCATCTTTTAATAATTAAGTGATTTATGATCTTAAGCTTAAGAGATTTTGGGATTTGGGGTTTTGTGTATTATTTGGTATTGTATCGTTGTATCTATATCATAATAAAGTTATTTGAATTGCAAAAAAAAATAATTTAATGACTGTAGCCCCCAACGTTGGGGGCTCTGAGGCCACCAGCATGCATTCAGTGTCTTCATCTCCTGCACCCCCTTGGCAGACTTAACCAGAATCTACCTGTATTTGCCACAGGAGGGACGAAAGAAAGGCTTGTGTTTTTTTTCAGACAACATAGGTGGGGTAAGTTGTGATGAAACCTATTAGAATTAATGTATTTATTACTGACTGAAGGATATATTTGAGACCAGCCAGAGTAGCCCACATTTAGCAGCCATATTAGAAGAACTGTGTCTCGCCCTGTAGTTTGGAAGAGAGGTACTAAGTCTCTGGCCTAGGCTCCAGGTAGTTGATAACTGACCTCCCACAGCCAACAGCGCACTACCAAGAAGGGAGCAGGTTCTGCATAAAAGCAGCCACTGCCAACGTGTCCCACACATTCGTGTCCAGCAAGTGAGTGGAACAATGAATGTGTGGAATAGGTGGCCAGCATCATCAGCATCAGCAGAAGGAAGCGGAAAGTGAGGGACCCTGCCAGTTGACTAAGGCAAAGCACCTCTTCATTACTGTATAACTATCACTACTGAGAAAGGCGGAAGGTCAAAAGTAGGTGGTATACAGTCAAAAGAGATGCAAGTCACAAGTGGGATACCTCAGGGATCAGTCCTGGTGCCCGTCCTCTTCAATATCTTCATAAATGACCTTGTAGATGGACTGGAGGGTAAGGTTTGTCTGTTTGCAGATGACTCCAAGATCTGCAACAGAGTAGATGATCCAGATGGGGTGGGCAGAATGAGAAGAGATCTGGATAAACTGGCAAAATGGTCCGAAGAGTGGCAAATGAGGTTTAACGCAAAGAAGTGCAAGATCATGCACGGAGGCAAGAGAAACCCTGAAGCTACCTATAGGTTGGGAGGGGAGTTGCTGGCAATTACAAGGGGAAAAAGACTTAGCCATCATCATTACAGATGAACCAAAATCATCCAAACAGACCACTAAAGCAGTAGGTAAGGCTAGAGGGATGTTGGGGTGTATTAGAAGGGGTATCACAAGTTGTAAGAGGGAGGTAATAATCCCTCTTTACAAGACACTGGTTAGGCCCCATCTGGAGTACTGCATGCAATACTGGAGGCCACACCTGCACAAGGACATTAACAAAATGGAGGCAGTCCAGAGAAGGGCAACCAAAATGGTGCAGTGACTGGATCAGAAAACATATGAGGACAGATTAACGGAGCTCAATATGTATACCCTAGAGTAAGGAGGGAGAGAGGTGATATGATCAAAACATTCAAACATCTTAAGGACATTAACAAGGTAAAAGAGTCTAACATGTTTCAATATAAGAAAAATAGCAGGACAAGAGGACATAGCAAGAGATCAGAGGGAGGCCGATTAAGGGGTAATGTGAGGAAGATCTTTTTCACAGAAAGGGTGGTGGATGTATGGAACGGCCTACCTCAGGAAGTGGTGGATATGAATATAGTGCTGGGCTTCAAACAGGCATGGGACAGGTATAAGGGAGCAATAAAGATGAGTATGAATAGATAGGCCATTGACAGAGTACAGGCCAAATGCACATTCATAAGGTAGAAAAAATGGGCAGACTGGATGGGCCTTGCGGTCCTTATCTGCCATCAACTTCTATGTTTCTATGTTAAACTGGGTATAGGACCAAGACCAGTCTAGGATTGGAGTATAAAAAGATTTAAACAAGGCACAGAAGAGCACAAATAGAAACAAACAAAAAAGGGTAAAACTACAAATACCATATCAGGGGTAAAGGCACAAAGTATTTCCAGGTAACATAGGGAGAATATAAACTGAAAATGCTGGCAGTGGTGCAGTGCAGTGGCTGTGGAGTGGCAGTTTTCAGAGAGACCTTCTGGAGACTGCAGTGCTACATCATCTGCACATGCCTCTCTGGGTTGAGGGGAGGGAGGAGGTTACTAAAATCAAGGCTGAGTTGGCTATGATTCAGGGGACCTCTTCCCCCACCCAAGGGCCATGAAGTCTGACACCGTCACTTAAGAGGATGCCAGGAAGGAGGAGCGTCTCAACTCTGGTGGGCTCTGGAAGAGTGAGGGTGGTGGGAGAGAGGCACATTTCTTAACCAGTACCACTACATAATTCCTAAGGTACTCTGGTGGAGTGGGACTGCTGGGAGGAGACACCCCCAGTAGTGACTAGGGAGGATGTGGTGGTCCTCCATAGTGGAGACCCCAAGGAGGGTGATTGAGGACCCCAGAGGAAGAGAAAGCAACTTCTGATGGGGGACTTGATTGCGAGGGGGATAGATTTGGGATTAAGAAGGGGGGAGGGGCAGGTTAATTGTCTGGATGGGAAGCAAATCCTGAGGATTTTTAGGGCAACAGAATGGGAGGGAGAGCTAGATGTTATTGTCCACCCGTGGACTATTGACCTGGCTAGGGATGGGGCTGAGATAGTGCAGTGAGAGTTTAGGGAGCTGTGGATGGGTTTTAGACAGGTGGCTTGCTCTGTGGCTTTCGTTGAGCTGCTGCGTGTGTATGAAAGGAAACAGGAGAGGGGTCTCCACACCAGGAGCTTCAACTCATGGCTGAAGAAATGATGCAGAGAAGAATGGTTTGGCTACATTGGGGACTGGGGACCTACCTGGGAGGAAAATGGCCTATATAAGGGTGATGGCCTGCATCCATCTGGTGGGGGAACTGGCGTCCTCAGTGAATGGTTTAAATGTTACTTTGATGAACACTGAAACTAGCTGGGGGGGGGTGGCAGATGGTATCAGGAAGCTAGAAACTACCTCCCCCAGCAGGCTGAAGTAGAGTGTAAGGAGAACCCAAGGGGAGAGGAATTCCTCAGGGTGCAAATTAATAAAGGAAGCAAGGTGGTAGAGAAAAAGTTTGAAAGGAACAGGAGTATTAAAAAGGGAGGGGAAAAGGAGGAAGGGCAAAAAGAAAAAAAGGACAGCAAGTAAAGTGGAAACAAAATCTGGAAAGCCATGTGTGCGAATGCTAGAAGTCTAGATTAGATGGGCCAGGAGATCCTCATCTGCCATCAAATTCTATGTATCTTTTAAATAAGATTCCAGACCTAGAGGCCATCATGGCAGATATCAACCTGGATATTGTGGCCATTACTGACTGAGTCATGATGTACTGAAAACCATGACTGGAACATGGCCATACTGGGCTATACACTGTTCAGGAAGGGTCGGGTGGGAAGGGAAGGAGGGGGTGATGTGCTGTATGTGAGGGAAAGTATAAAAACGATGGAGAGACATAGAATACAGGGAAGGCAGAGATACTGTGGGTCACCCTGGAGATGGGAAATGGAGCCA
Source organism: Neoceratodus forsteri (assembly GCA_016271365.2). Classification (NCBI taxonomy): domain Eukaryota; kingdom Metazoa; phylum Chordata; order Ceratodontiformes; family Ceratodontidae; genus Neoceratodus; species Neoceratodus forsteri. The sequence goes on along the minus strand of CM057455.1, from coordinate 412,720,277 downwards.
CTATTCGCACTGGAGTTATCTACAGTTTATCTGACTTGAAGACAACAGAGAGTGACATTAAACAAATTTAGATCCACATTTTTGACCATCAAAACTGGGGTGCTACTGATTTTACTTATTTTCAATAAAATATTGTTTTATCATATCCTAGCAGTGGCTATTGGTGTCTTTGACATCCGAACTGAACCCTTCCTTTTTATTCACTCTGTGTAGCCGTACCTCCTACTGGGTCATAATGTCATACACTTAATAGCTTACAACATTATGCGCTTTCTGTGTTGGACCCCCCTGGGTTAGAATCCTAATTGGGGGTTTGGGGGCACAGCCCTCATAACGGGGTATGGGGGTCAAAGCCTCCACAGATCAATAAATAAAAGAAATTGCGCAACGTGATTAAGTCATTAATGGCATTCCCGTGTGACATTTTGACCCCGTGTCACCGTACCTTGGGTCTGCTGTTGGGAGTTTGGATCTTCCTGGTTCAAATACAGTGCATTGATTATCCTAAATACTTGTCCAATACCCTCCCTTACTATTGCTTCTTACGACCGTTTACACCTCCACTAGCTGAATAAGAAATTACAATTTACTGTAAGGACTTTCTTTATCCCTATATTGGGAATGCATTTTCTCTTGAAGAATTCCTAATCTGTGCATCAACCTCTCCACACACATCAATCTACCGCCACAGATCCAACCTTCCACACAGGTAAGAGGTTGATCAAGGCACACTGCTTCTTTCCTATATCCCGCCACATCTGCCCAAGACACTTCTCTGGTCCCCCTGCCATTCAAAGTCAATAAGGCTTCCCAGAGGGCAGATTTATACTGGTCAAAGGCTGTCTCAATATCTGCAGTATTGTGCTTGGCTCTGTTTACGGATCCAGTGGGTCCGGAGTTCTTTATGACCCTAGCAGATAAGATTGGCAATCTTTTACCTTCACAATTAATTTTAGGAGGGGACTGGAACGTCCCACCTAGTCAAACCCTTGACAGAACCCACACACCAATAAGACCAGCAACTCCAGCTCAAAAAGCCCTATTGGACTTCATGCAGCTTTTGGGCCTATGCGACCCCTTGCGGCTTACTAATCCCTCTCTCTGGTCTTTTTCTTTCTTTTCTCAGGTACATAACTCATGGTCTAGAATAGACTACATTTTGACCAGTAAGTCACTCCTTCCCGGTCTCCTCCAGTCAGGTATCGAGCCGATAGTACTGTCAGATCATTCAACAGTCTGGGTCAGGATCTCACCGGACCCCAACTTTCAACGGGACACTATCTGGAAACTAAACACCCAACTTCTCAAGGATAATCAGATTGTTTCCCATATTAAAGAACTCATCTCTGATTTTCTGGATTTTAATAACAATTCTACCCCGAGGGAGGACTCAATCTGGTGCTCCCTGAAATGCTACCTCAGGGGGGAGTTAATAAAATTGGCCTCTTTGAGGAAAAAAAGCAGGCTGGCACAAGCTGCTTCATTGTTAACCAAAATTAAAGAGTTGGAGTGCTCACATTCCCCTTCCTCCCCCTCAGGTTCATTAGAATCCCTGCTAAAACTAAAGAACGACTACGCGGACTTACTAAAAGAAAAAGTTGAATATGCTATTTTAAAAACCCAATCCAAATATATCGACCAAGGTGAAAAGGCCGGTAGGCTATTGGCTCTCAGACTGCATAAGACACAGAGCTCGAGATTGATCCCGATGCTGCAAACTCCGGAGGGACTAGTTAAAACTACGCCCAGAGAAATCACCCAGATTTTTGAGGAATTTTACAGTAAACTTTATAGCAGGCACCCCTCTCCAGCTTCCCCTTTGGATATTGCTACCTATTTAGAAGATCTCGATCTTCCCCGCCTCCTTCCACACCATAAAAGGACCCTCACCTCTCCTATCACTTTGCTTGAGGTTGAGGAGGCTATTGCTTCCTTAGCTTCTGATAAAGCACCGGGCTCCGATGGTTACCCTTCTAATTTTTACAAAACCTTTAATAAGGAACTAGCCCCTCTCCTCCTCAGGCTCTATGAATACTTGTTTGAAGCCAATACCATCGATCCTGCATTGCTGGAAGCCACGATTGTGTTAATCCTTAAACCGGATAAGCCACCCAAAGACTCTACAAGTTACCACCCCATCTCTCTCTTAAATTGTGATATTAAGATTCTATCCAAGATCTTAGCCGAGAGGATTAAAAAGATTTGGACTCACCTTCTGAGTCCAGAGCAGGTAGAGTTTGTACAAGCCCGCTCTCCCGCTGACCATCTTAGAACCCTCTCTCATATTTCACATGCAGCTCAATCATCGCATACTCCAATGGCTCTAATTTCTTTAGATGCTGAAAAAGCATTTGATAGAGTTAACTGGGACTTTTTATGGGCAACGCTTGCCAAGATGGATTTCCCAACCTCTTTTATTAGGTGGATTCAGGTGATATATATAAATCTTCCTCGGCTAAGATCTATTGTAACGGGGTCTTCTCTTCACTTTTCCATCTCTTTACTGGTACCAGGCAAGGCTGCCCCCTTTCCCCCTTTTTGTTTAATCTATACTTAGAGCCTCTTCTCCTCAATATCAAATGATCCCCATATATCCAGGGCTGTCCGGTGCTACAACAAGAGTTGGCCCTTTCTGTCTATGCGGATGACATCCTTCTTCACGTTGCCCACCCCGAAACATCATTAATGCATGCCCTTCAGGTTATTATGCAGTATGGCCGTCTTTCCCATTACAAGCTGAATCTAGCGAAATCAGAAGTCTTCCCTTTGAATTCCTTCACACACAAAGCTAGTCTTACTAGATTTGGCATGAGATGGTATTCTAAATTGATTAAGTATCTGGGCATACACCTCATTAATGACCCGACTTTACTTAAGAAGCTTAATCTGGATGACCTTATGACCAACGCTCAACTAGATCTACAAAGATGGTCCAAACTCTCCATTTCTCTTTGGGGCAGGATCAACATCATTAAGATGAATGTCTTACCCCGAATTTTCTACCCTCTTAGCCTATTGGGCCTCTGGCTACCCCTCTCATATCTGCAACAATTACACTCCACTTTCTCTCAATTTATCTGGCAAAGTAAGTCTCCCAGATGCTCTTTCTCCAAACTCTGCCTTCCAAAAGACAAGGGAGGACTTTGTCTCCCTAACCAACTATTTTATCACTGGGCAGCTCACCTCTCCAAATTGGGCAGATGGCTCCCAAACAGGGCCGAAGGACCCCTCCCGATCTGGCTCCAAATTGAAAGACAAATACTTGCAGAAGCCAATCTCTGCTCTCTGACCATATTCTTTCTTCCCAGGTCAGCACTCCCATCTTCAATATCGAATCCAACCATTATCATTTCTCTCAAAATTCTTTCTCAGTGCCTGCACTATCTCAAAATTTCCCCCAAAAGAGACATGGCACAATCCCTTATTCTAAATCCCAACATTCGGTTAGGAGGCTCAATGATTACCCCAGATTGGCTTCCTCAAATCCGAGAAGCCCTGGTTGAAAACCTATATCCTCAGGACTCTCTTCTCCAGATATTATGGCCAGGTTTGGTGTCCCTAGTAATAAGATCTTCAAGATATACCAACTGAGACATCTCATTAGCACCAACTTTGGTACCGAATTCCGCTGCTCACAAGTCAGTCCCTTTTTCTCCCAAGTGCAGGATTTAGCCTCCAAATCCCATGGCATCTCATCTATATACTCCTATTTGCTGGGTCTTAAATATCCGGACTCCCTCTCGGGCTCCATTGTTTGGACTTCTCTCCTGCCTGATATCACCCCTAACTGGCCGCGGATTTGGAAGGATCTACACAGATACCACACTCAGGATAGGTTCAGACTCACTCAATATCATATACTAAATAATATGTACTATACTCCAGTCAAATTGGCTCGATTAGGGAAACTACCTCTTCCTCTCTGTTCGAGATGTTTACAACCAGAAGGGAACCTGCTCCACATATTTTGGCAATGTGAAAAAGTGCCCCCTTGTGGTGTTATATTCAGTCCAACTTGGATCCTCTTTTGGGTCTGGATGGATTTTTCACCGCAGAAATATGTATCCCGGGTATTTATTCCAAAGTTGAGAACCATGAGCGCAGATTCCACATTGCACTAATCTCTATGGCGGTTAAAAGGCTGGTGCTCAAGCATTGGATGGACCAATTAACTATAACATATACCGAGTGGTTGAAAGATCTATCAACTTGTTTTAATATGGAGAGACTCGCTGCTAGTTCCCGCAACCGTATGGATTTGTTTCACAAAAAATGGGACAAATTATACACATTGTATTTACACTAGGGACCAGTTGGTTCTGTCTCTGATGCTCTCTTCCCCCCATCTATTTCACCATTAATTTTATAGTCTCATGGCATTATGATAATACCATATTGTAAACTAAATACGCACACTCTGGGAGGGTTAGGGTTGAGGGGAAGGGAGTGGTCTAGGGTTATAGGGAGGTTTTTCTTTTTCCTATTACATGTTCCATTTACTATTTTGATGTACAGGGGAGTTGTTAATCAACCCTACGAAAGCTCTGATGTAAACCTGTGAATTGTTGTAACTTTAAAAAATTAATAAAGTTAAATTTCAAAAAAAAAGTCAATAAGGCTTGCCCTGGTGCTGGAAGCTCTCCTTAAGCTCTAGAGACTTAGCCATAAATGAAGATTGTGTAACATCCTTTGTGTTAAAAAAAAAAGTTACTTTGCCTCCAAATTATTTATTCTCTGTTAAGGTAATTCAAGACTGTCTGCACTGTGCTTATGTATGCACTTTACCCTGTAGTCAATTCGGAGGCCTTGCTGTAAATACATTTATTTATACTATGTACACTTATGTAAATGTAATTATCCCTATGAACACCCTATTCCACCCCCACCCCCGGTTGTAACTGGAAACAAGCCTTCAGAATTATGTTTGTTTACCTGGTGGTAACATATGTTTTAATATGATTTAACTGACTAAATAAATGATATTCAAACCCTCCACTTATTGGCTCACCCATAGAAGACAGTTGCATGAGCTGATTAGACCCAGTTGCAGCTGTCTTAGACATTTCATTTTCGTTTTCTTTATTGGTGGCACCCATGTGAAGCACAGTTGTTACTTAGTACATAATACAAGTAAGAAATCCTTATTATGGAAGACACTAAAATATTACAAATACTGTACATCAGAAAATTGTCCAGATACACCAATATTTGTGTTGAAACATCACAGTATTACTATATACAAGAGTACAAACTCCCCCCCCAAAAAAAGGATTACACACTATTATAAATTCTTTACAAAAACTTTGTTGATGCACTAATTAGGGCTGAAGTGACAAAAGTAGGGAAATGTTGTGTTAGGGGTTTCAACCCTAACATTCAACCCCCACCTTGCAGGCATCAACAGGTGTGAGGTGGGTCTTGAGGTTGTCAACCCCTAACACTTACCCCATTCCATGAGTAAGTACATTGAGATGGTTACAGAATGTGAGAATGGGGTGAGCATTAGGGTTGACAACCTCAAGGTCAACACCATGCCTATTGCTGCCTGCATGGTGGGGGTGGGGTGTTAGGTTTGGATATCCTAGCCCCACATTTCCCTAATTTTGTCACTTCAGTCCTAACTAGTGCATTAACAAAGTTCTTGCAAAGGATTTCCTTACTTTTTGAGATAGTGTAAATGTATCCTTATTTATCTCTGGGAGTGCAGAGCCCTCTGGGCCCTACACTCCCATCCCTACTTTCATGCGTACATATACTGTATGCTGTTCTGAAAGTACAGGGCCCAGATGGCCCTGCACTGGTATTTGTACAAAAACAAGAATGAAATTGTCAGCATAACCTTCTTATTGCCCCACCTCATGAGCCCAGTAGTAAAAATTTTAAACCCCCACCGAAAACATAATTGTGCACCACTGCAATGCCATTGCATACCACAGGTGTGAAAACGCAGTTTGGCCAGTGTTTGAAAAATGACCTGTCACATTCATGAGGTGCTATAAAAAGATTGGTATATTGAAATATTTGAGTCAAAATATTAAAATTGCCAGAGTTACAAGGAGCATAGCAAAATGTTACCGTATGTGAACAACGTTGGCATTTTTACATACTTTGACCCCATAATTTCAACATAGCCTTCTTATGACTCCATGTCATGAATAGGGTCAGTAAAAATGTTCAAATCCTGGCCGAAAGGTGATTTTGCCAAGCAACTGTGAAATTGTCTTTCCAGATGGATTTGCTTTATGTCACTGGCATTGTTCATGAGATGGGGTCCCAAAAAAGGCCATGTTGAAAATTTTGGGTGAAAATATGCAAAAATGGCAAAGTTATGCACCAAAGCTGAAAGCCCCATAGAAATGAATTGAACCACATTTACCTTAGTTTTTCATATTGCAGTCGCTGGTTCAAGCAGCAAGACATGTCTTTGATTGGGAGAATGGATCTTGAACCTGGGACTTGTTCATGTGAGTGAGGGTGTATGCAGGTGTACTTGGTGTGTGTGTGGTGGTGGATGCTAAGTGGGAGGTGGTGGGGTTTAAGATCAGTGAGGGATCATTTTCTTTCTTGCAGGTAAAAAAAAACACATCAAGGGATGGTTTTCTTTATTGCAGCTGTAGAAGGATGAGGGGGGCTCTAGACACCAGGGATAAAAAGCGTAGATGGGACACCAATCAGAGGGTGGGGATGGGGGGGGTCACTAGATGCCAGGGATTAAATGAAAAGAAATAATACTGCAGATAGGATTGGAGGGTCATGGGTGCCACTAGACACCAGGGATTAAAAGAAATAATAATGCAGATGGGATCAGAGGGTGCCACTAGATGCCAGGGATTAAAAGAAATAACAACGTGGATGGGATCAGAGGGTGGGCCACTAGACTCCGGGGAAAATAAGGGATGGCAGTGGGAGGGTGGGGGCACCACTAAACACCAGGGAAAATTAAACATAAGTACGGGTGGGGCTGATGCCACTAGACTCCAGGGAAAGCATGCAGACGGGGGGAAAAAGCATATTTTCCCTGACAAAACAATATTTTTCAGAGAGTTGTCATATGAAAAATAATCTTTTTTCATATCGCAGCTCATAAAAAAAGATTTCAGAGTTATAAAACAAACATCAATAGTTCGAGACAGGAATAATAATTTTTCACCAAACTAACAAAAGTCACATCTGTGCCTCATGTCCTTTTAACCCTGAAAAGTTCAGGCCAAAATTCCGAACTGTCAGTAGAGGTGGGCGAAGTGGCCAAAATCCACTCCGCGAAGCAATTCGCGAATTAAGGAGGTAATCCGCTAAGTAATCCATAACGCTAAGCGGAGTACTTAGTGCCATAATGAAGAATGCGAAGTCCACTGGAAACAGTGACTTCATGTTACTCTGCCTTCCCCCAACTACTTCTGCACCAATTTTAATGTGAAGTACAGTGAAGTGAATGTACTTCGCATCACTTCACCTTGTTGGTGAGCTCCAAGGTGAATTTTGCAGTGATTCATGGGATTGCAGGTCACACAGATTGTTCTGCACAACCTCAGTTCTGTGTAGTGTGTGTGTACTGGTAGCTAGAGACAGTTTGTTCTCAGAGCTCTGAGATTCAAACCCTCTAAAAGCCATTCAAACAGCCATTTCTGAACCATTTTTATTTGCTCAAAATTTAGTTCATCGATTGTAGGAAACCCTCCTGTGCTCATATCATTGAGTGTTTATTGTCTGTGTGTGGATTTTGAATGTTAATTTAGAACATTCAGTCTGTGTAGTGACAGACACTTGAAGTGTGCTTGGGGGAGGGGTGCATCTGTGGAGGAAGTACATTAATTGGGAGAAAGGCAGTCTTTCTATTTTGGTTATATTTTTCTTGTATAACTGTGTTAATGTACACACAGTAATATTTTTAGTAATTTCTGACTTTTTTTGCTGATTGTTGTGGTGCAGTAGTGCATAATTTCAGTTTGTTTAAAAAATGTGGTTATATTACTGAAGTTTTAATTTGCTGAGCATTACCTGTAGTGTGCATACCTCTCAACCTCCCCTCATAAATCAGGGACAAGGCTTAAAAAAATCAACTAAGAAAGAACAAGTCTGTAACTTTTATGTTTGATATTATTTTGTACTTATAACCCCACTGTTTAGTCACAGAAACACAATTTTAGGAGGGCAGAGTAAAATTTGTAGACAAATCACGTCCCTGAAAATCAGGGACAGTTGAGAGTATGGTAGTGTGTGTGTGTGTGTGTGTGTGTGTGTGTGTGTGTGTGTGTGTGCGGCGTGTGCAATGCGTGCCATCAAATCAGACACATTTTATTGTGCCACAGAGTAATTGCAGCAGTGTGAACCTGCTATACACTGCACCTGCATTATTTTGTATTGCTTTGTGGTATCTTGGTAGTGAACTGTTACTGCAGGACACTGCCTCCCCTAACCGGCAAAAGGTATTCTTTTCCCGATTTGGATTTGTGACTTGTGAACACTGGTTTGGTGTTGTTGTGCCTTTGCACCTGCATCTCTTGAGTGTGCAGCACAATCTTAATCTGTCTGTGTGTTTGCATCTCTTTTGGGCCCAATCTCCATCTGTAACTTAAGTCGCAGTTGTTTGGCTTCCTTTCAGAGTACTGGTGTAGTACATATCTCGGTGTGAACATTGTACTCATTAATGTGTGTTTTTAAGTCAGGGCGTTCATGTTCATGGTCATGATTCACGAATTACAAAACTTTAAAAGTTTTTGGGTTGTAAGTTGCACATAAGCCTGTTTTATAGTATCTCAGCTTGTCTATTGTAGTCGTTAATATGAGTTTTCAAGTCAGGGAGTTTGGTGTGGTACAGGTCAAGAAAGTACAGTATATGGATATAAACATTTATGGTCAGGTTCTGTGGAAAACCATGGTGGTGCCAGTCACATTAACTTACCAAGAGTAGTATTAGTGTACACACAGAGGGTATTCTTCCTGTTGGGGGGCAGTGCAGAAGATATTAGGTAACCAACTGCATTATCACATCATCATGGACGGTTAACTCAATGGTTAAGTCATCCTTCAAGCACATCATTTGGCAAGACACTGTGCATCAGCCCAGTCAGGTCAAGAAGCATTACATGAAATTCCAACAGCAGCAGCAGCAGAGGACATAGTTCTTATTGAAGTGTGTGCATACATGACTGAGTGCAGCATGAATTAATGGAGACTTTTCATTCCATTTTATGCTGTCATTTCTCTTCGTCTGGAATCTGGAATTTTCTGGACATAAGACAACAGCATTTTATGGGTACACATTACTTCTCGCGACTGGGTTGGTGCACTGCACGCATTACTGCATGTGGCATGAATTAATGGAGACTTTTCATTCCATTTTATGCTCTCCCTTCTCTTTGTCTGGAGTGAGGAATTTTCTGGACATTTCTGAGGACTGGGTGGGTGCACTGCACGCATGACTGAATGCTGTATGAATTAATGGAGACATTTCTTTCCACTTTATGGTCTAATTTCTCTTCATCTGGAGTTGGGAATTTCCTAGACATAAGACAGTAGCATTTTGTGGGTGCACATTCACTCTGAGGAAAGGGTGGGTACACTGCATACATGACGGAGTGTGGCATGAATTAATGGAGACTTCATTTAATTTTACGCTCTTATTTCTCTTCATCTGGAGTCAGGAATTTTCTGGATATAAGACAGCAGAATTTTGTGGGTGCACATTAATTCTGGGGACTGGGTGGGTGCACTGCACGCATGACTGAATGCTGTATGAATTAATGGAGACTTTTCATTCCATTTTATGGTCACATTTCTCTTTGTCTGGAGTCGGGAATTTTCTGGACATAAGACAGCAGCATTTTGTGGGTGCATATTAATTCTGGGGACTGGATGGGTGCACTGCATGCATGACTGAGTGTGGCATGAATTAATGGAGACGTTTCATTCCATTTTATGTTCCCATTTCTCTTTGTCTGGAGTCAAGAAAAAAAAGATACACTAAAGGACATTACGTTTAAATACAAGGAAGGGAGATGGTATGACAGAAACTATCAAGTACCAAAAGGGACTCAACAAGAGGGTAGCCTCATCCAGAACAAAAGATGTTCATGAAGAAGGGACCAAAATTTGAAGATAGAGGGGGGACGGATCAGGGCAACATCAGAAACTATTTTTTCACACAGAAGGTGGTGGTGAGTGCAAAGACAAACTAAAACTAATAATCAGTGTTGTGATGGGACAGCAGCTGCTGAAGCATCCATGTGATCTGTAGTTGGTGCCCTTCAATTCAATCCAACTGCTGCTCAGCATTGTCCAGCCAGTGGTTTGCAGCATTCATCTCACTCCACAGCAGGTTCAAATCAGCCTGTGTGGCAGGCAGTTGGAGAGGGTTGCCACTGTCATCAGGAAGTGCAGCCAGTTCTGCCATGGCCCTCCCCTGCTTCACACCATGCACAGGTGGATGCCGTGCTTCTCCCTCTTCCCCAGCAGGGCCAGCAGTGTGTTAGTGCCCTGTTCTGTGACCTTGTCCTGCCATTCTAGGCAGTGGTGGTTATACATGTGGTGTGCTGACCCCCTGAGCAAAGGTGACTTCCACTGGGGCCACGGCGCACCTCAAAACTGCACAAATTACACTTTACTACACTGCTGTCCCCAGGTAGTGTAGTAAAAAACTCCCACACTAATGAGGTGCGGGGAGGACCAGGCATGGGGAGGGGACAGGTGTTGTTGGAGCCACTGTCTGCTGCTGTACAGTTGGGGCTGGGGTGCAGAAATCTACTGCTGCAACTGCTGCTGCTGTGGCTCCTCCTCCTCCTCCTCCCTGACTTCCTGCTGCTGCTGAGCCGCTAGCACAGGGGCCATAGCAGGTGCTGGCACTGGGGGGGGACTTGTAGATGCCACAGGAGGTGGTGCTTTCATGGCATCAACTCCACTATCTCTTGGTTAAGGAGGGAACACTCAGTATGGTGATCCAGTCCAGACGCAGCCATCCACCACGTGTGCACACACCCACTCGATCTCCGCCACATCTACAAATGCCACCTAGTCTCTCCCCCGCCATTCTGGGCTCCCTCTCACTCTCACAAGACACACACACACACAGACACATAAAAACAATTAACAATAAACAAATACTAAACTGAAATACTGCATAATCACAAATCCGGACAACACATATGCTAAAATAAGCACCTAATTAGCAAAAAAATTAAAAGGTTTAAAATAGTTTTCCAAAAGATTTTTCTCTCTTCCTAAGCAGCACACAACCTCTTTCTCCTACTACAAGGCGAAAGTGAAACTCTCTTTCAAGCATGAGTCACTTCCTGCCTGCCTGAAGCATGTGACCTACACTGTGTAAGTCATGTGATGTGTGTGGGATGGCTGTGAATTCTCACTCCGCCTAAAGGGAAGTAAGGTGGAGTGAGCAACACAAAGTCATAATTACAACACAAAGTGGTGAAGTGAGAGCTTTCTATGGGCACTTCGCATTGTGGAATGGCAGCGCGTAGTGACCTACTTCGCATTCAATTCACGGGCGGAATTTTACTTCGTTGCATCATTAACTGTCAGTCAGGTAGGCAAGTTGACATAAAAGAGATAAGGGGACCAGGTAGAACTGGATAACTACAGTAAACAATCTTTTTTTCATATTAAACTAGTGGTGAAAAAAGATTTTAAATAAAAAAAAAAAAAGAAAGAAATTCAGATAATGTAACAAACACTGAACTTCAGAATCTAGCTAATGGGGTACAGATAAGCAACATACATGTGTTGCTTGCACTGCAGAATGTCATTTTACAGGCTTTAAAAATTTGAATTGCAGGTAAATTCTGAAAACAAGATGGCAGCAAAATGAAACAAGCATTTGTCAATGCCAAATGTTTGCTTGCTGCCATTAGCATTGGAAATGCAGGAGCTAGGCACATGCAGAATAGGAATGGCAGTGAAGTATTGAACTGACGCCAGCCCCACCCCCATCCTGCAGAAATGGACAGGCATTGGGATGTGCCTTTGGGTTGTCGCCCATAACGATCATGTAATTTCACCTTACCCTACCCTGCAGACACCGACAAGTGTCAAGGTGTGCCTTGGGGTGTTCAGGCTTTACACTCACCCCACTCCACTAAGTAAATATGCTGAAATGGGTGCAGTATAGGAAAATGGAGTGAACATTGGGGCCGAAGAGTCCAAGGCACAGCTCGATGCCTGTCATGGCTGCAGGGTGGGGGTTGGGGTGGAATGGTGTGAGCATCACTGTCGACAATCCCAAGTCACAACCCTGATGCTTATCAGTCCCTACATGGCAGGGCTTTATGGTGGGAAACCCTGATGTCCTGGGTATTTCTTGGTATTTTCATTCCAAGTTTTAACATGGTCTTTTTTTGACCCCATCACATGAACAGTGACAATATCAGTTCGTTAGCCGAAAGGTGATTTTGCACAGCGAATGCGCCATTTGGTGCCACAGGTACGAGAATACATTTCAGGCAGGATATGAACAGTGACAGCTGTACTGTTCATGAGGAGGTGTAAAAAATGGTAATGTTGAAAATCTGGAGTGAAAATTAAAAAAAATCGGTGAAGTCATGAGCATGCTTAGAAACTGCGCTACGCTCACCCGTAATGCAATTATTTGGGGGAATTTTTACACCACATGTTCAAAATAGGCATTTTAGGACCTCCAGTCATGAACAGTGGCACTGTGATTTTCTTAATCTGTCCTGAACTTTGAATTCGCACAGCATCCGCTCCCTTTGTGTGCCACAGATGTGAAAACATGTTTCGGGCAGGATATAAAAAATGACAGCTGTACTGTTCATAAAGCAGTGTGCAAAAATGAAAATTTTGAAAATCTTGAGTAAAAATATAAAAAACTGGTGAAGTTACGAGCATGCGTAAAAACTGCGTAATGCACACTGATAACGCAGTAATTTTTAGGAAATTGTTCACCAGATTTGCAACATGGGATGTTTGAGACCTCTCCTTATGAACATTGTCACTGTGATTTTCTTAATCTGTCCTGAAAATTGATTTTGCACAGTGACCGTACCATTGTGCGCCACATGTGCGAAAACACATTTCAGGCTGGATGTGAAAAATGACAGCTATACTGTTCATAAGGAGGTGTGGAAAATGGCAATGCTGAAAATCTGGAGTGAAAATATTAACAATTCTCAAAGTTACGAGCGTGCATGGGAACTGCGCAATGCACGCTTGTAACACAGTAATTTTTTGGAATTTTTTCACCAAATTTGCAATTTAAGCTTTTTGTGAGCTCACCTCATGAACAGTGACACTGTCGTTTCATTAATCTGTCCCAAAAGGTGATTCCATGTAGTTACCGCAAAATTACCTTTCGGGACCGAATAACGACATAACAGTGACTGAGTTCATGAGGTGGAGTATCAAGAACCCCATGCTGAAAATTTGGAGCCAAAAGTGACAAAAATGGCTGAGATTTCCTTCTAAGTTGAAAACCCTCCATTTATGCCATTATACAGCTTAGCGGTATTACTTCAGTTCGAGGTTGGCTTTGAAGAGTGCAGATGTGTTCCCGCTCCACCGAAGATCATTGTGCTGGACTCCAGAGGTAAGTATGGTTTGAGGGGGGTGTGGGGAAGTGGGGTGTGCAGAGAGTGGGTTCAGGGAGGGGACTCAATGGCGAGGTACTGTTTTCTGTGTTTCATGTTATAAAAAAATTAATACAAAACCACCGTGGACCGTTTTCTGTTTTTACAGGTGTAAGACTTTAGGGGGTCATGTTAGCCACACTGGGGTGGTCTCCCAGTGTGGCACACAATAGGGGTGTGGCGGGGGCATGAAAATTCCCACACGATAGGCGGAGTTAAACATTCCAACATGGAGACTGGGCACCCCATCAACAAGCGTGTCTGTGTTTGGGTGGGGTGATGCCGAGGGGGATTGAGCACACCCCTTGGCAGACAAAACACAGCAAAGGGGCACATATGCTGACAGGGATTGGGCTCCCCCATCGAAAAATGAACTGGGGAAGGGGCATACTGAAAGGGGGGATTGGGCACCCATGAAGCCGCCTTGCTGGGGACTGTGAGAGGCAGATGGTGGCAGCCACCACCATGTTTATTGAAATGTTACACCAGGCAAGGCTCGCCCTGCAATGACGGGGCACTCCCTCATTGCAGAAGCAAAATTGTTTCAAGCTGGTGGCATGCTTGCAGACTACTGTCATAGTCAGTATGCTCCTTCATTGGTGACGCACGGACGAGCCCCAAAAATCAGTTGTGGCATTGGCCACAACAGTACCGCACCTCCTCAACCTGATTCTGCAGCAAGCTGCCACAACATGTTTCTTGCGCATGTGCTCAAGCAAACATAAAAAGATTTTCCCCTAACAAAAAAAGGATGATGTCGATAGAAAAAATATTTTTTTTTCCATTTCATACAGTTATTTTTTTGGTGCTTACTGAGCTTGCTCAGAACCAGTTATTCAAAATTTCAAAATGAAATAACTTTGGAACAGATTACAATCTTTCACCAAACAAACAAAAGGCACATCCATGGGCCAGCCCCCTTTCTACCCAGAAAATGTCAGACCAAAATTCAAAACCATCTGGGTGCTAGCCAAGTTGGCAGAAATTCCATTCAAACCAATGGGGAAAAAAATCCCAATAAATTCATTTTTTGCACTATTTGTATCTCAGAATCTGAACATCTGACCAGAACAAAACTTGGTACATCCAGAAAACTACCATGCAAGACCATGCATACAAACGTTTGTGCAAATCCATTGAATGGTTATGAAGTTATTAAAGTGCAAAAATTGGGTTTTAACACTGACGTGCCCATACAACCCTAACTGTAGGGGTGTGACCGCATCCCTATAATATATCACCTAAATGTGCAAAATATCTTACAACACTTTCACCAAAGATCATTACAAGGGCAAAATTCAAATAACACCAAAGAGGATAATATTGAACTAACATCATCACACATTAAATACACAGTCTCTTATAAAAACAAAAGAGTAATAGTACACTGTTTTTTTCCCCATTACATCACCCAACCTTTTTTACAGCCTGGAGAACAAAGCTAATTTCCCATGGGGCATCTGCCCACTTGTTATATAGTAAGCTGGGTGAGGGGCTCTCTGGGTATGGGTAGTACCATTTTAACCGAAAAGAACCTTAATGTCATCCATGTTCCCAGAGCTTATTGCTTGGGAGGCTTGAGGACCCTGCCCTGGCAGCAGCTAGTGGCTGAGTAACCTTCCTAGCAGGCAAGAGGTGGCATCACAATAATAGCCTCATGCTATGCCTTTAAATGAAGCCAAGGTAACTGAACCAGTATGCTCGCTTCCCAGAGTCTTTCTGTACTTGATTAATCATCAAACCAATAGAAAACAGGATATATTTTTCTTAATAATCATATGCCTGTTAATGAAATTGCATAGTAACAATTTCCAAAGGCATCAAAACAAAAACAAAATATGAAAAAGAAGACCTGCAGGTAGCCAGGGCCTTTTGTTAAAATATAGGATAGTGTATCACTCCTGATGCACAACAAGGCTATTCTCCAATTGAGTGGTTACTATGACGACTGTTGACCTCGAGAGCACAACTCAAGAGGTCACACAGTCAGCATAGTAACCACGAGGTTGGAGAATAGCCGTGTTGTGCATTGGGAGCCATACACTTTTCTATATAGTGTATGGTGAAAAACTTGCACTTTGAGGACAGGAAAACAGTGGTAATAAATGATAATTTCAACATCACTGCAGTGTTTACAATACATTTGTTTTTGTAAGGATCACAAACTTTTCAATTCGCTGTCAGGGTGGGGATTTGAGGTTACTATGGAGCAGATGTCAGTCATTTTGGTAGGGCAACCTTCGATTGGTTGCTGAACGGGTGTGGGTGGGCTTTTAACAAAAAATGGCGGCCAAATTCCTCGCTTAAAGAGAAGCGGTGTTCGTGAGGAGACTCTCCTGTTTGTAAGTACTATTTGTATAGCTGGTTGATCCTGTCTTCTAATTAAATGTGGAACTATCTGGTTGATCCTGCAGTTTGTGAGTGTTGGGTGATCGTGTTTCCGCCACCACCACAGTTATCTGGTTGAGCCTGCTGTTTCTGCTGAAGTAGGTGTTGTGCGACGTCCACAGTGCAGCTGAACTAAAGTTGTTCTGCTGCACTACAAACATCACTACTGCAGCAGAACAACATTTTACAGTTAACTGATTTCGCTGGAGAACAACATTCCACCATACACTATATAAAGTCTCTCTGTCAGCTGTGGTAATGCATCCTAGGTTACGGGAGCAGAAAAGAGGGGATTTTCCTCTTGAAGGCCATGGTAGGTTCACTCAGTCATAACTTACAGTTGGTTCTGTCTTGTAGTTGTCTTCTAATTTGATTGCATATTTGGCTTTATCCATGATGACCACGGGGCCGCCTTTATCAGCTGGCTTAATTTTGATACAGTTCTTTTAATGCTTTTTGTTCAGAATCCAATAGGTTGTGATATGTCTAGGGCCATTTTAAATTTAACAGATTTTCAATATTCCTCTGTACCAGTTTCTAGTGTATTTCTAGTGTGTTTGTAATGGGGCTGAGACAGCTGCTGAAGGACAGAAGGTAGATAGTTCACAAATTTATTTGATGGCATCGCTGTCCTGTGTTGAGGCATCCCTTAATGATGTCCATCTAATAACTGTTCTCCTGTCACATGTAGTGGTGCCTCTGAAACCTGATTTTTCTCAAATAAGGTTAGTAGCATGTGTAAATCAAGGTCTATTTCCTCAGGAGCTGCACAGGTAACTGTACTGTTGTTGAATTACCAATGGTGAGATCCATGTCACTAAAGAGTTAAAATTCGGGTTTATCATCATCAGTGTGAATTAACCATTGTTCCCCCCTGCCATTGTTCAAAGCCCTATGCCATTCTTGTGTTCAGGCTTTGATGGCAATAGCACGTTTAATAATGTATTACACTTATTAACCCTTTCATTCCTTCTTTTCTCTGTAGTTTTTCTCCCCTTCTTTTTCCACCTCCCTTTATTACTGCCCTTTTCCATTTCTACATCCCCCTTCCCTCTTGACTAAACAGCATCGAACTATAAATGTCATTGCAGTATTTGCTCTAGTTTTTGTACTTAGTTTTCCACACTTTCTGTGTTTTGAGTGCCACAATGTGTGCAGCCACCTCCAGTTTTAGTACAGTCTTAGATATAAACAACTTGCATTACCAGTGTTGATTTCATGCAGTCTGTCTGTAATGAAGGCTGTTGGTTACTATAGCTGGCCCCACCCCATTTAAAATAACCTACTCCATTTGATCCTCTCAGTCTTTATTCCTTTGCACTGGTATTCAGCTAAGCTTAGTAAAAGTCATACCTGTTAACTTTTAACAGGCACACAGATATGTGCTACAGATCAGCCACGTCCTATGAACTTTTTTGCACTAGCCATCTTATCTGAAACCACATGTCTTTTTTTATCCCCAACTCTTTCAAATCATTCCTTCCAGTAGTGCCATATGGTGTCAGAATCATCCATTGCTTAACCTGACCCAAAATGGCCGCACAGGATAGACTGGGTTTTAAAATGTGATTTTAGTATAGCTTTTCACCATACACTCTTTTTTGACATTCAGTCATCTGAGCACATTAGCAAAATGCTCTTCCATATGCTAAGCACTATAAAGCTAAAGTAAGGTAAGGTAAACTTTATTTATATGGCACACAATCCTGGGGCTCTGGACACCTTACAGAAGTCAAAAAATGTTAGGGTAAACAACAACAACATGTAAATCAAAGCTATAAATGGTTATACAAATAAAATGCAAGATTCAAGCATAAATAAACATTAATAAATAATAATTAAATTAACATTTAAAAACAGATGCAATTAGTCTGGGAATGCCTGTTTAAAAAGATAGGTTTTCAGACCCTTCTTGAATGCCACCACCAAAGGAGCCTCCCTTATGGAGCTGGGAAGCGAGTTCCAGAGCACCAGGCCCGCCACCTTGTATGCTCGGTCACTTAAGGTTTTCAGCCTGGCCCTCAGAACCACAAGAAGACCACTGGTGGAGGAGCACGTGGAGTAGACTGGAATGGCAGGTATGAGGGGATCAGTCAGATAGCCAGGGCCTGAGCCGTATAGGGCCTTATAGGTGAGCAAGCCCACCTTGAAGATGATCCTCCACCTGACGGGTAGCCAGTGCAGATCTCGCAGGACCTGGGTCACATGACATGACCTAAACAGGCCCATCAGTAACCTGGCCTCTGCGTTCTGCACCAGCTGTAGCCAGTAGCAGTTCCCTCTACTGACTCTGAAGTACAGAGCATTACAGTAGTCCAATCTTGATGTAGCAAAGGCATGCACTTGCGATGGCAGGTCATCTGGTGGCACTAGGGGGTTTAATCCAGGCAACATAGCTTAAGTGATAAAAAACACTTTGGACAACAGATGACTCCTGAATATCAAGCATCAACCTGTCATCCAGATTTCTCATCCTAGATGAAGCTTTCAACAGGGTGGTTTCCAGGACCAGTCCTGCTGCCACCCCGGAGGCATTCCATGTGGTTCAAGAACTACCATGACCACTTCACAGTGAGCTCAACAGAACCACCATTTTCTTTTAATAAATGTGGGGCATTTGCTTTTACAATACCCTGTGCAATTGCCAGAACTACACGAGCATTTACAACTGATCCCTCACATCTAAGGCTAACAACAATTTTATGGAGCTGCTCAATTACATCGGACAAAAGCAATGTTGATCACCCTCTTGGTTTATGTGGCAGTGTGGCTTCAAATCGGGTTGGGTCGAACATGTGAACATATGAAAACTTGTCAACAGAAACAGACCTCACGGTCTATCAAGTCTGCTTGTGTGCACAGCTAGTACCCTTATATTGCAGCTGCCCCTCCCCCAGGTAAGGTGTACTTTTAAGCTGCTGTAAATAATTATATTAAAATTTTTCTCACAGTGCTTTCATTAATGCCAGTTTGGTGCTTCAGTTTGTGAAAGTGGACAGCGGACATTACTCCATGGTCAGCTGCATACTGCCCAAACTCAAACCTAATCTGAGGGCTATAATGGATGAAAGTGTTGGGTTGTTTCTTTTTAGAAGCAGGTGGGGTACAAGCTAGCTACTTTGAAATGGAGGCAGCAACTTGTTTGTTAACACCAGTATCCTCACACAGTTTGTCAGCATCTAATGCTGTAACATCAACAGGGTACTCATGATTAGAAGGTTTTGATTTGGGTTTCAGCCAAGCAAGCAGTGACATTGTTAGCAGCAGAATGAGTATACACAGAGCTATTAGGACATGAACATGAAAAGTAGGAAGTGAGGCTAAATCCAGTACATATAGTAGTACTGTAACCATGTAACTGGATGACTGATAATGCTAACTGCAAGTTACCATGTCTTGCAGCTGCACTAATTTAAACTGCCGCAAACGTGTCACTCCAGCTGTGACCACAATTTCTATGGATTGTGAATTCATTCTCTTATACAGTATATTGCTCTGCCTTGGTTTGATCACTCTTCTTTTGTTTTGGTGTGAATCAGAGCTAAATAAGGGCAAACTGCTAACAAACTTGACTTGAATAATTAGATGACATTTGAAGATAGCTCAATATTGCATTTCTTTGGGTTGATTTAAACTGCTTTGGATTTGTTTATTCCTGCAGCAATGGAGCCTCTGGTCAATAGTCATTAACCATATGTTGCTCCACTGCGTAGAGGACCTGGTGTAGTCAGAGGCCACATGGATGTAACAAGCTGGGGACATGTCAGAGAAAATTGGTATGGGGGAAGGGAGGGAGGCGCTGCAGCTGGCTGGAGTGGGGTCACTACTGGACGGGGGGGACTACAGTTACAGGATGGAGGGGAAGCAGGCTAGTGGGATGCTGTGGCTGTGGAGCTGCAATGGCTATGAGTACTCTGTGGGGACTAGGGTGCTGACCTATATACACCAGGTTAATGGAATTGAAGGCTGAGTTATGCAGGCGATGGCTCAGGATATTGGTGATTCTTGTGCCCTCTTGGTGGTGGCCGCAGTTGCCATGTGCCATAGGGCTTGGCTGCGGATCTTGACCTTCGAAGCAGATACCCAGCACAAGCTGGCAGATGTTCCCTTTTTAGTCACTGTCTTTTGGGCCTGGTGTGGAAGGTCTCCTCCAGCACATTGAAAAGTCCAGTGCCACCCTGGACTCTGTGACATCCTCGCAGAAGGATCCCAAGGGATCCAGGCAGCAGAAGCACAAGTCTTTTCAGTCCTCTACTCCTGCAGCAAAACCAGCCCAGCATCAGTCTGGCCAGCAGGCTAAGTGCTGGTGACCATGGGCCAAGTCAATGGCCTTGGTGGTCTGAAAGCTTGGAGGGAAGGGACCTGGTGGCTCCTTAGCCAGATCCTCCTCCTCCAAACCTGCTCAGTGACGGAATGGAGGTTTCCACCCTTATGCTCACCACGCCTCCCCAGGGTCCTCCTGTGGGGGGCCAGATCCACTACTTCCTTTCCGCCTGATCCGCTGTTTCCATGGCCAGGTGGGTTTTGGAAGTGGTCAGGGTCTACCTCAGGAGTTTGAGCAGTACCCTCCCAGCTGAGCCTGCACCGCATGGGAGGACTTGGTATCCACAGACACTCAGTCAGCTCTTTGAGATGACATAGCCCAGGTCCTCTGCAGGGAGGTCATGGTTAAGGCAGCAGATCCTCTGGAACACCCAGGGTTTGTCTCCAGGTACTTCCTGGTGCAAAAGCGGATGGGGGGGCTGGTGCCCCATTCTAGATCTGCACAACCTTAACAAATTCCTCGAGACTTGCCCTTTCAGAATGGTCAGTCTGTCTGAGATCATACCATCTCTCAAGCAGAACATGTGATTTTACTCCCTGGATCTATCGGATACATTTTTCCAGATCCCAATTTGTCTGATCCCCCCCAGAAGGTTCTTCCGCTTTAGAGTTGAGAGAACTCTCTATGAGTTCTAGACAATGCCTTTCAGCCTCTCCTTGGCCCCCAGGGTCTTCACCAAATGCATAGCAGTGGTGGCAGCTTACCTGAGGGGCTGAGGGGTCCAGGTGTACCCCTACCTGGATGACTGGCTGATAGCGGGTCCCTTCAGGCAGGAGGTGGAGTGGTCCAGGGATCTGGCCCTCCAGACCTACATCAGCTTTGGCCTTTTGGTCAATGAGGCCAATTTGGAACTCATGCCCTCACAGGTGATAAGCTTCATTGGGGCAGAGCTCGACTCTTGCTGAACATGAGCTCAGCTCCCAGTGGATAGGGTGGAGGTTCTCTCCTCCTTTGCCCGATCATTTCTGGTTGTGCACTTGTATCCTGCCTTGGATGTCCTACATCTTCTAGGTTACATGGTGGTCTGCACCAGTGTGGTCCAATGGGCCCATTGGCATATGTGTTCCCTGCAATGGGAGCTGGCCAGCCAGTGGTCTCAGCGTAAAGATCACTTTAACCAGCTGGTTACTAAGGCCCAGAGGATGTGGAATGCTCTCCAGTGGTGGCTCATCCCAGAGCATCTGCAGGAAGAAATCCCATTTGTCCACCCTGAGCTGATGATCATCCTGATGACTGGCACATCTCTCACAGACTGGGGTGCCCAACTGGGGGAACACAGAGTCCATGGGCTCTGGATGCCTCAGGAGTCCTGATGCCACATCAATCTGCTGATTTTCTGAGTGGTTCAGCTTGCCCTGACCGCATTCGCTCCATTTGTTTGGGGTCCAGTGGTCCAAGTCCAGACAGACAACACCATGATGATGTACTACCACAACAAGAAGGGCAGGATGCGCTCCTTGCCTCTGTGCAAGGAAGCTTTCCCTATCTGGACCCTCATGCGCAGCCTAAAGGGAGATCGCCTAGCCAGCCATGTGGCAGGAGCCTTCAGCCAGCTGGCGGATGGCCTCAGCTGGGTGGCAAGGCATCTCATGAGTGGCTCCTCCATCCAGAGGTGGTTCACAGTCTGTCCTCCCAATGGGGCACCCCTCAGGTGGACCTGTTCACCTTCAGGGAGAATGCAAAGCTGAGGCTATTTTTTGCCCCGCCCCCAAGCAGGGCTCACTGCAAGGGGATGCCGTCTCAAGGCCATGGACCCCAGGCTTCTTCTATAACTTCCCTCCACTTCCCTTAATCCACAAGGTGCTGCTCAATGTCAGGAGGGACAAGGCACAGGTGGTCCTGGTGGCTCTGGACTGGCTTCTCCAGTTTTGGTACCCCAGTCTGCTCAGCCTCAGCAACAGGCTCCTGAGGTGTCTTCCCACATGCCCGGACCTGTTCTCCATCAATCAGGGGAAGGTACTCCACCCAGACCTTCAATTCCTGCACCTGATAACATGGTTTCTGAGCAGCTAACGTTCCAGACTTTGGGTCTGTTCGAAGATGCCCTCACTGTAGTTGAGGTTTCTAGAAAGGAATTGACCAGAAAATGCTATGCCTTCAGATGGAAGAGATTCTCCATTTGGTGCCAGGGCAAGGGGTTGTACCCTTCATCCTGTCCATTTTCCAGCATTTTGGACTATTTGTGGTCTCTCTCCCAAGTGGGACTTCAGTCAGTGACTCTTGAGGTGCACCTGGCTTCCATCTCTGCTTACCAGGATATTGGCTGGTCAGCAGTCAGTGACACAGGAGGTAGTATGGCACTTTTTCAAAGGCATTTACCACATTTCCCCTCTGGTGCATGAACAACCACCACAGTGGGACTTGTTGCTGGTTTTGGCAAAGCTCATGGGCAAGCCATTCAAACTGATGCACAGGGATGAGATGTCTCACCTGTCGTGGAAGACCACCTTCCTGTTGGCTATCATGTCAGACAGAAGGATCAGTGAGCTCCAAGCACTCTCAGTGGAGTCTCCTTACCTGGTCTTTCAGAGGGACAAGGTTGTCCTGCACCTCAACCTCACATTTCTCACCTTAATCAGGTGATGACTCTGCCTGTGTTCTTCCCGAATCACACCTCGGAGGCCGAACACAGGCTTCATACTCTGGACCTGAGGTGAGTGCTCGCTTATTATAAAGAGCGTACAGCTGGAGTTCATGGAGTGGTTCGCCAGCTCCTTGTCACCTATGCTGAAGCCGCACCTGGCAGACCTGCAGCTAAGTGGATGATTGGCAGGTGAATCACATCTTGCATTGATCTCTGCTATATGTTGGTGGGTAGGGAGCCTCCTGGAGTGCTAAGGGCTCATTTCATCTGCCATACCACTGTAATGGTGGCTGATTGTAGGGATGTCCCTATCCAGGAAATCTGCAGGGCTGCTACCTATAAGTCAGCACACACCTTCATTTTGCATTACCACATTGACCTAGACTCACGCCAGGATATTGGTTTTGGGGCCTCAGTTCTCCAGTCTCTGTTCCATAAGTAAGGGTGTGCACCTTGCCTCCCTCCTGCTGAACTGCTAGAATTCTGCCAGCAAGTGTGGATAGAACATCATATCCACATCACTAGAAACACAGGTTACTCACCTGTAATGGTAGTTCTAAGAGTGGTATATGATGTTCATCCACATGGACCCACCTGACCTCCCCAGCTTTGGCCCACACACTCTGCTAACAGTGGGCAAGATCTGGCATCATGGGGTGGAGCCAAGTGAGTTACTACCCAGGTGGGTGGGAGAAGCCAGCTTGAAGATGTACCGGCAAGTCTTAAAGGGAAAGGCAACTTCCAGAAAGTGTAGATAAACATCATATACCACTCCTAGAACTACTGTCATGGTTAAATAACCTGTGTTTACTGCTTATTTTTTTAAATTCAGCTGTATTGTCTGTGTCAGTTGCATGGCAAATATTTCAAAATCAGTGGTTACATGCCATTAATATAATCATCCTTACAGGGCATTAGGTGCCAGCAGCACAGCGCCGATTTCTGGTTTCACCATCCCCTCCTCAAAGTCCTCCGCCCCGAGTTAGAATAATTATTAAAGTGGGAGCCCCTCACAAAGAGAGAGGTCAGTGAAACAGGTGGTTGGCGCTGTGATGAGCGGGCACACTACCGTCAGTGCCCTGATGTAGTGGAACCTATAATCATAGGTATCACAGGTATTTTCAGTGCTTGTCAGACCATAGGTCCATAATACTCACCTATTTTAAGATCTGTATCCCCTGAAATTATTGGCATTGCTGAATGCATCTAACCTGTGTTTGAAATCCTGCATATCTGTGCTTCCTATGACCTCCTCAGGTTGAGAGTTCCATAATGAGATGACTCTGTGGTTATATCAGTTTCACCTCATATTTGATTGGCATAACTCCCCTTTAAGTTGGAGCTTGTGAACTCTTGTCTGGTAGGATAGATTTCTGAATTCCATGCCCAGGTAGTCCCACAGATCGTCATTAGTCATTGCGTTAAACAAGAGACACATATCTCCTCTCAACCTTCTATATTCAAGGGCGTACTTTTCTAGATTATTCAATCTAGCAACATAGTGGTATGCTCTGAGATTTCTGATCAGTGGTTCTAGAAACTTATTAACTGGCAAGGTCTCTCTGGGAACTGGTAAGATTTATGCTAACTGTTCTATTAGTAAGAAACATTCTCAGATAATAAGCATGCAGTGTCTTCCAGCTGCTCAAGATAGCGGCCATTTTAGGTCCAGACTTATTTGTCTGCAATGAATATTGAGGTACTGTATCCAGGTCATTATCCTGATACAACTGGTTTATCTGGGCTGATCCATATAGAGTGCCCTCTGTCAGGCTCTGTTCACCCAGATATATGTGCAATAACGCATGACAGGGTATGCATTCATGGGGAGATATTTTATTTATTTTTATTTATTGTCTCAGACTTTGAGCTACAAGCTCATTTACAAAGGTTCCACATCAGAGTGAGAACATAACAACAGGTACAATAAATACAGTGGATGGTACAGTATCATGTGAGAATTGTTACAAAGGAACACCAAGAATGCAGGATAAAAAAACATAGCAGTATCAGGTGGCAATAAGCACTAATACAAGACAGTCATTATGGTAACAAAAAGAAAACACCACATGATTGGTAGTCAAGACAGCAAAAGAAGGACAATAGATCAGTGTACTGGAGGGAGGGGAAGGGGAAGTAGAGATGAAGTGATAAGGGAGGGGGGAAAGAGCCACCAGGGAGTGGCTTAGCGAGATAGAGCAGGAACAGAAGTGGAGATAAGTTCAGGGGGGAGTAAGGATGAGTGTGGGGAGGGGTGGGTACAATAAGGGATGGGTTTTGTTGAGGGGATTTAAATGGTGGGCAGGGAAGCATTGGGAGGGAGCACAAGGGGTAGGAATGAGGGGAGACATGATAGGGATGGTGGGAGGAGAAGGTGAGGAAACAGTACATGCCTAAGTTGATCAGTTGGTTGATAGGATGCAGGTAAGAGTACGTGGAGGTGGGTAGAGGGAGGAGGTAGCTCAAGATGAGTATTAGGGATAGAACTGGAAGATAACGAGTGGGTGGGGATGAAGTAAAGATAAGGAAAAGGGAGGAAGGTAAGGGGAGAAGAGGAAAGGAAGGATGTGGGGGAGAACAAGGGAGAGGGATGGGGAGTAGGGAGGTGAGCAAAAACATAAGAAGTGCTTAAAATATAAGCCATCCACTGGTGTGTGCTGAGGCAGAAGATCACAGACTGTATGCTCCTCAGCACACCGAAGGAGTGCGTGTATCTCCCAATACACCCAACACATTGGAGTGTGTTACTGCAGTTATAAAATGGCCTAGTAATGAATGATTTGTCTTAGAAAATGCAACACTGTGTATTCTTGAGTACATATAGATACTGCAGGTGACCTAGTTATTCCAGTCAGAGAGCAGTATTTGTGGCAGACATCTTAATCCAGTTTATAAGCATACTTGAGCCATCCATGTTCTTTGATTCAGAGAAGTTAATGCATTACCTGAAAACCTCTAATTAGTAATTTTGTAATTTGTTAGGTACTGCGAACACAATATGTTTGGGTGTACAATATTTAAAAAAATACATTACATATGTTTTAGCATCCAGTCATACAGTAATCTCAATGTTTCTCCCTCTTTCTCTATTAGGCACACTGCTTACTATGAGAGGAAGGATTTATACTGATGTTTACGGCAGCAATACAGCCCTGAGCTCCAATGGCTACAATGTCAGATTTTTAAGGTAAAATGTCGTTCAAAGAATGTATCTGTGGAATACTAACAAGTGGGGTTATTATGAACTTTCATATAGCCCAAGTATTATTGCCTGTGTACAGTAAATCTGACACAGAGTGGGACTCAGAGCCTTAAATTGTAACTACCGCACTGAGGGGGAGGAGACCTGAAGAAAGCATCATCTACATAGGAGGTGCTGCACAAGATAAAAGCTTGCGCCGCTAACAGCATGAGCATTGTAGCACGAGCGTGAGTGGCACGCCACTCGGGAGAGGAAAAGACTTTGAAAAGATTTGCCTTGGTACTGGTGCCTGGACTGTACTTTTACTGTACTGTTTGCTTTTAATTTACAGGATATTTGTCTGGACTGCATTTTTACTGTTTTTAAATTTACAGGATATTTTATATTGTGTATCAATTAATCTAAAACAAATAGTGTTTTTAGAGGTAATCCTGGCCTAGAATCTACAATTCTTAATTAGGTTCATATTAACAGAAAATCTGATACTTGGTCTTGTGCAATATTTGATCCTTGTTGAGTTTTCTTCTATGTCTACTATTCACTTTAGAAGTTGATAAGACACTGTGTTTGGTCTTGCATTCAGGGTGTGAGAGTAAGAAACAACTATGGCCCTAAAGCAGTCTAGTAGTATACCTAACAGACTGGTATTTAGTTATATCCTGGGGATACTGACTGTATTAACATGCTTGTCTCAATTATGTGTTACTCATGTAGGAGAACGTACTCCTCTGAGGTGTGTAAGAGGCTATGGGAACTGATGGACACAGACAACAGGATCCAGAACTTAAAGCAGCTTTATTCAGCAAAACCAAAAATAAAGTATAACGGACTGTACATGACAAAAAGAAATAAAAGAGGGCATTTAGAAATGAAATTAATCAAATCTCGTTAGTTACAACCACTAAAAAGCACTAGAGTCTATCTGGGTCAGCTCCTTGCTGAACCCTACAGCTCACTGAACAACATACAAATGATGGCCCAGATATTCAAACTGCGCCAGGCTGTGGCACAAGCTTGGGCGCAGCTCAGCTTGGCTGCGCAGGGGTGTGGACTGGGCGATATTCAACAGAGCTGTGCCATGGCTCAGCAGCATTGAATATCGCACACTGGCCACCCGCAGTGTGCATAGCGTAGTGGCACTGCAGCAGCGCAAGTGGCCAGAGTTGAGCACGGGGATGTGCTAGCGCAAGTTCCATTGCGCTATGCACAGCAACTGTGATATTCAAAACTTGACATGCAAATGGGGCCATAATGTATGCAAGGTGCAAATGGAGCCATTTGCATGTCATTATGGCCCTATTTGCATGCAGGTGCGCCGATCCCCGACCACTTGCGCCTGGCGCACTGCCAGGCAGCAGCCATTGGGGAGTGACGCACCCTGCAGCCAGCAATGTGCTTCACAGCCCAATCGTGGGCATTTGTATAAATAAATAGAACTATGTCCAATATCCCTGATGGTCCAGTGGACTGCTGCCTGCCCGATCGCAGGCATTAGTAATACAAAGATATTCTGTCCAATATCCCTGGTGGTCCAGTGGATCGCTGTCTGCCCGATCACGGGCATTTGTAATAAAAATTATTATTCTGTCCAATATCCCTGGTGGTCCAGTGGACCACTATCTGCCCGATCATGGGCATCTGTATAAATAACGAAAAAAGTCCAATATACCTGGTGGTCCAGTGGACCGCTATCTGCCTGATCGTGGGCATTTGTAATTAAAAATAGAAATATGTCCTATATCCCTGGTGGTCTAGGGTCCCCCCCTCCCCACCTGCCCACTGAGCCCCAACGCCCCACTCCCCCCCATCAGCTGGCAAGCGGCAGCACTACCACCTGCCGCCTGACACCGTCATAGTAGCTGTATGCCCATTGGTTCACAGCGTGAGCCAATGGGCATGCGAGCCCATACCGCATCACTGGAATGTGTAGTATGGTGATAGAAGCTGCACACCCATTGGCTCACGCCAGAACCAATGGGTGTATGCCCCATTGATGGTGTCAGGTCAGCCGGGCGGCTCGCGGCAGGCAGGTGGGTGCTGCCGCCCGCCAGCTGACCGGGGAGAGGGGCGGTGGGGTTCGTGGGCGGGTGGGGGGCACTCAGACCACCAGGGATATAGGACATATTTCTATTTTTAATTACAAATGCCCGCAGTCAGGGAGATAGTGGTCCACTGGACCACCAGGGATATTGGACAGAGTAATCATTGTTATTATAAATGCCCGCGATCGGGCAGATAGCGGTCTACTGGACCACCAAGGATATTGGATGGAATTTCTTTTTATTACAAATGCCCGCGATTCGGCAGGCAACGGTCCACTGGACTACCAGGGACATTGATATTATTTATGTTTTTAATTACAAATGCCTGCAATTGGGTGAACAGCGGTCCATTGGACCACCAGAAATAATGGACATTAATCTTTTTTTTTTACAAATGCCCACGATTGGGTATGGGAGGGGCGCCGCCAGGTGTAGGCGGAGCTTGGGTGGCCACCCACAGGTGGCAGCTGCTATGTTGCGCCCTGCAATGTGGCAGCTCACCTGTGGGTGGCCATCAGTTGTTCCTTTTTTTTTGATCAACTTTGTGCTGGCGCAGGTAGGGGTTGCACATGCATGGCTCTGCACATCCCAGGCTGAATATCGGGCTGTGCAGAGTATGCATGGGCATGCCCCCCCCCCACCTGCGCCTGCATACATTACTGATGTGCTCTGGCGCATCGGGATTTGTGCCGCGCACTTTTCCGTTTTGAATATCACGTCGAGGCGCATTTGAATATCTGGGCCAACAGCTTCTTATATATCAGAGAAAGATCAGGTGGTGGAGCTAAGTTCCACCCCTTTTAGATTTGTGCAACAATATCATGTTTCAGATTTCCTTTTTATTTATTATTACCTCAGAGGTTGCGAAGAAAGCACAGCAGTTGGACTATAGTGAGCTCGGGGAGGGTGAGGATGGTGGAACAGAGGCACACCCAGTCAATTGTTCCACTCCACAATCCATACACCATACTGGGGGAGCATAGCTCCCCTATGGATGCACCCGCAGAGAAGACTGATGACAACTGTCACAAGGGAGGCCCACAGGAAGGAGGTAGAGGACACCACAGGGAAAGAAAGCATCTCCTGGTGGGGAACTCAATTGTTAGGGGTATAGAACTGGGGGGAGCTGGGAAAACTGAAGTAAGGTGCCTGCCTGGTGCCATGGCTTGGAGGGACAGGAAGCGCATCCTCAGGATCATGAGAACAGCTGCAAGGAGTCTGAGCTGGACGTAATTGTCCACCTAGGGACAAATGACTTGGCTCATCATGAGATTAGAGCAGTGCAGGAGGACATTGCAGAGTTGAGAGGGCCTAAGACAAGTAGCACACACAGTATCCTTCTCAGAGGTGCTGCCTGTCATAGGCATGAGGGAGGCGAGGTAATTAGCACCATGCAGTTTAATGAATGGTTGAAAAAATGGTGCGGAGCACAGGGTTTGCTTCATTGGGGACTGGGGTTCCACCTGGAGGGACACCAGCCTATACTGGCAGGATGGTCTGCATCTGTCCAGGAAGGTAACAAGTCTTTGAGCAATTGGTTTAAATGCTTCATTGGCAAGCTTTTAAACTAGTCAAGGGGGGAGGCACTGACAAGCAGCAGGAAAATCCCAGCCTCTCCTACAAAACAGGGTACTAAATGAGAAAAAGACCGAGGTAGAACGTTCAGTGGGGATGCTGCAACAGAAGGTAAAGCTACAAAAATGGAGGCAATGAGTACTAATGCCGTAGTCTGGGTAACAAGCTTCCTGAATTAGTGGCCTTGATGGAGAGGAACATCTGGATATCGTGGCAGTCACAGAAACATGGTACACACAAAACCATGACTGGGACGTAAACATACCAGGATACACTATCTACAGGAGGGACAGGAGGGTAAAAGAGGAGGAGGAGTAGCTCTTACATAAGGGAAGGAATCAAAGCAACAGAACAAAAGGGTAAACAGGAGGAGAAGAAGCACTGTGGGTAAATTTGGAGACAGGCAATGGCACACAATCCGCACAGGGTTAGATCACAGACCTCTTCTCAGGGGGAGGAAATGGACAAGGAAATGATAGAAAGTATACTTAGAATGGCAGAAAAAGGGGAGATATTGCTGATGGGTGATCTGAATATGCCAGATGTTAACTGGAGTGCAGTTGCAGCTGCCACTTTGAAGAGTGGAGTTATTCTAGATGCCCTACAGGGGCATGCCTAAACAACTAGTACTGGAGCCCACTCGAGAGGAGCAATATTAGACTTGATTCTCTCAAATGGAGATGGAGAGAGGATCACAGATGTAGAAGTGGGTAGCCATCTGGGAACTAGCGACCATCGAACAGTATGGTTCTAATAAACACAGCAAAGAGTCAAGCCATACAAAGACAAAAGTACTGGACTTTAGGAGGGCTGACTTTGCTAAAATGGGTGAGTGCCTAAGGAATGCACTAGCAAATGGGCAGGAAGGAGGGGTGGAAGAACAATGGGGAATAATAAAACTGCCATCACAGAGGTACGATTTGTGTGAAGCAAATAAACAAAACAAAACGATGTAAGAAACCACTATGGTTCTCAAAGGAAGTGGCAGTGAAGGTTCAAGAGAAAAAGAAAGCATACAGGAAGTACAAGGAATTGCAGAAGGAGCAGGACAGAGAACTGTATCAGTTAAAGCAAAAGGAGGTTGGGAAGGCAGTCAGAACAGCAAAGGCCCAAACCGAGGAAAAGATAGCCAACTCAGTTAAGAAGGGGGATAAAACCTTTTATAGGTACATCAGGGAGCGAAGAAAGACCAAGGGAGGGATAGTGAGGCTTAATAAAGGGGAGGGAGGGTGGGCAGAGGGAGGCTGTGAAAAGGCAGAGATACTAAACAAATATTTTTGCACAGTATTTACAAATGAAGAGGTGGAGGTACATAAAACAAACAGTAGAAACACTCTGGATACAGAAGTTGATGCACCATTTACAGAAGAAAGGGTTCTGAAAGAACTCTTAAAACTGAAGGTGAACAAAGCAATGGGGCCTGATGGGATTCATCCCAGAATTCTAAAAGAACTAAGGGTAGAACTAGTGACACCACTGACTACCCTTTTTAACAAATCATGGGTGGATGGGGTGGTACCCGAGGACTGGAGGAGGGCAGATGTGATTCCCCTTCACAAAAGTGGGAGCAAGGCAGAAGCAGGAAACTACAGACCTGTTAGTTTAACCTCAGTGATAGGGAAAATGATGGAATCACTTGAAGGAAAGAATTGTTGAGTATCTAGAGGCCAGAGGGGCACAGGACCCTAGCAGCATGAATTACAGCGGAAGGTCATGCCAGACGAATCTGATAGATTTCTTTGACTGGGTGACCAAAGTAGTAGATCAGGAGGGGCTGTGGACATGGCCTACCTAGACTTTAGCAAGGCATTTGACACAGTCCCACACAAAAGATTAATATACAAGTTAGCCAGCCTGGGAGTGGGTCCCAAGATGACAGCCTGGGTAAAGAATTGGCTGGAGAATAGGACACAGAGAGTAATAGTAAATGGCGTCCACTCAGAAGAAAGCAGGGTTACTAGTGGGGTACCGCAGGGTTCAGTATTAGGACCAGTCCTCTTCAATGTCTTTATAAGCGACATTGCAGAAGGACTGGAAGGAAAAGTATGTCTCTTTGCAGATGACACAAAGATCTGCAACAGAGTTGATGCACAGGGTGGGGTGGAAAGGATGAGAAGGGACTTGGCAAGGTTAGAGGAATGGTCAACTGTATGGCAGCTTAGATGCAGGTAATGCACCTGGGAAACAAAACCCAGGGAAGAGTACACAATGGGGGGTGAGATACTAACAACAAAAATGGAAAGGGACCTGGGGTAGTCATATCAGATGACCTAAAGGTGGGCAAGCAATGTGAGAGGGCAGCAAGGAGGGCTGGGGATACTGGGATGCATAGGGAGAGGCATCACCAGTAGAAAACAGGAAGTTATTATCCCTCTGTACAGACAGCTGGTGAGACCCCATCTGGAGTACTGTGTGCAGTTCTGGAAACCCAATCTCCGCAAAGACATAGACAGGATGGAAGCTGTCCAGAGGAGGGCAACTAAACTGGTGCAGGGTCTGTACCGGAAGACATATGAAGAGAGACGAAAGGAGCTTAATATGTATAGCCTCGAGGAAAGGAGGGAGAGGGGGGACATGATAGAAACGTTCAAGTACCTCAAGGGAATCAACAAAGTCCAAGAGGGTAGCATCTTTCAAAAAAAGAGGTGTGCAAGAACAAGAGGCACAATTTAAAGATGGGGTGGGCGGCTCAGAGGTAATTTAAGGAAGTATTTTTTCACAAAGAGGGTTGTGGATGCATGGAACGGCCTTCCGGAGGAGGTTGTGGAGTCAAAATCAGTGGTGGAATTCAAGCATGCATGGGACAGTCATAAGGCAATTCTAGGGGGTTGGGGTAGGAAGAAGTAGGCTGCTGGTTAACTAGGATCTGCAGCTTATCCAGTAGGTAGGGAAATGGGCAGACTGGGTGGGCCAAGCGGTCCTTATCTGCCATCAAATTCTATGTTTCTATATGTTTCTATTACATCCTTTCAATTCTCTTTAATCAAAACAATATATAAATGATTCCATAACAGCTTTTAAATGCAGCAAGAAAAAAAAAATCCTTGGTCTTGGCAGTTCCTCGGCAAAGGCAAACAGGCCCCGCCTACAAGTCCTCTGCCCTATATGAAAGAGATAGAATGGGCTGGCTGGCACTATAGTAAACAGTGCAGAGGCTTGAGAGGGTCCTGGGAGGGAGGGAGGGAAAGTGTGCCAGACCTATCCCTAAAACACTTCAAGAAAACATGAATTTCTTCTCAGAAACAGGTTAGCCTGGAAGAAAAAAAAAACAAAAAAAAAAACACAAGGAACAGCCAGCAAACAACAGTTTACTCCTGTTTTGCTTTATTTCCACATAGGCTGTTTTCTTTCACCGTTTATGTCAAAATCTTGTTTGGTCATGTCGCTAGAGTGATGGTGCAGTACAGAGCTGTAGCACTGAACAGGTCTGTAAAATGCAGCCCATAGCTCACATATATTTTCTGTTTATAGCTGTCCCAGGACTCTGTGCTCAATACAAAATAGGACCAAACAAACTAAAATGGATAACAATGCACAAGGCATCAAAATCTGCAAGCAAAGACAGCACCGGGAGAAAATGTAACAACATTTTCCAGCTCTGTAACATCGCTGTGCAACACAGCTCTGGAGAGTGTTTCAATCTGGAAATTCAAACATAACGACTATGCAGGCTCTCTCACTGGATAAAGGGGGGAATTTTGGTTGCGCGCATGGTGCTTAAGATGGTAGTCGGGTGATTCAACAACTCCTGCCCGCCTGTTTTATGTATTTATTTTCAACTAATGTTTTATTGTAGTTTCTTGTAGAAAACAATAGTTTTCATTTTTTAATTACAATACCACCTTTCTATTTAGTGAATCGCAGCATGACAACTTGTTTATTCTGTGCAATCTTGTAAGTTTCTTCCACCTCTAACAGCTGTGAGATGTCGCCTCCGAGTGGCAAGGCCATTACGGACAGCAAGAAGCTACATACTCAGAGCCCCAGCTTCACAAATGACTGTCAAAATAAATCAGACATCCAGTTCATAAAAGGGGTACTTAATAAAATGCAAGTAGATGTCTCTGGCACTAAAAATGCTGTTGGGTCCCTTCGTAATGACACTAATAAAAATACTGAGATGTCAAATTTATTTGAAAACAAGCTAGCTGGTTTATCTGACACAGTTAATTTTTTGGAAGATAAAATTGAACAACAAAATGAATGTATCCAATATCTACTTAAAAAAGTGGATGATTTAGAAAACTGAGGGAGACAAAATAACCTTCGCATTGTGGGCTTGCCAGAAGGAGCCGAGGGGAATGATCTGATTCCTTTTTTGCAACATCTTATCCCAGATTTGTTATGCACACAGTGGCCCTGGCCCCTCGAAATAGAAAGGGCACGTAGAGCTCTTGGTGCCAAACCTGTCCCTGGTAGCAGACCACGCTCTATTACAGCAAATTTTCTCAGATACACTATTAAAGAGGAGATCTTAAGGAGAGCAAGAGAACACAGGCAATTAATGTGGCAGGGGGAGAGAATTTACTTTTTCCAGGATTTTTCTTCGGAAGTTATAGAACAAAGAAAGATGTTTTATGAAGGGAAAAAACAGCTACAGAAATTGGGCTGTTCATATCATTTTAAATATCCCGCCACTCTTGTTGTTTCGCTACCAGGAGGTAAACCTTTCTATTGTGATTATGTGGAGCAGTTATGGGAAATCTTAGAGAGTCATGGTAATAATTCAGGGTCTCAAACTGCCATTTCTCACTCAAAAAATTTAGAGAAGACAGTAAAGGCACGTGAGGCTCACAAAGATTCGAATGACAGCTCTCCTCGAGCCCCACGCTCTGTGGCCATTATGCAAACAAACTCCCAAAATGCTCCCACGGTGGTACATAACATCCGAGACTGCACACCCATGGACTATGCTTCTGTTGTGAAAAATGCTACTCCAGCTTCTAGAATACCATCCTATTTGTCCGTTACCTGACATAGCATGCCAGCAAACAGATCCTCCTACTCTCACACATTTACCCAACCTAACTTCTTTTTAAGTAAAAAAAGACAGAGAAGTAGGAGCAGAGAATCCCCCACAACAGGAGGTAATACCTTTGGGAGACATGTTCCCAAGAATCCTACACAATTGCCTACTAAATCCCAACAAGACTTGACGAATAATCTGGTCTGCTCGATCGAAATGTGTACAACATGAATCAGCTCATTAGGAAGACGTAGCCTCAACTTCCTTTGTGGTTTTTAAAGGAACAGTGTCTCCTAGGTTAACACGCATATTAGAGGCTGTATGAGAAGCTTGAATTCTACACTCCTCCTTTCATACAGTCAATGCGCTGATTTGTTTTTGTGGTACTCCTGGTTATTAAAATACTATCTTGCTAACAAATGGCCTTTAACTTGCGGGGGAGGGGGTCACACTGCTGTGTTATACTTTTCTATTCTAAATAAAGATGATTAAGCTAAACCTAGCTGTCTCTGATGCCATCTAGTGTACATATTAATTCTTGTGCCATGAAGTCTTGGCACTCTTCAGTTTTTTTTTTCTCAGATTGGCTCAGGTATTATTTACTATAACTACTAAAATTGTTGTGATGTATTATCGGAGTATCTGTTGCCACTTATGTGCTCTTTGGTTTTTACTATATTAAAGCATGACACTTTGTACTGTGAATGTAGGGTGGTGAAGCAGCTTCTAATAATGGTCATTTTTTACATTATTCTATTTTAATACAGTATTACTCTGTTAGATGTGAAAGAGCACAAACCTGTTTCCAAATATAGAGGATAGTTTTTATCCTTAAAGGGTGGTACCTGCACAATATGGAAAGGTCTGCTATTATACAATCAAGCCTGAGCTGCCAATTAGGAGCATTATTTATAGGCATACGCAATATGATTAACTATATTAAACTATTTCTGGCTAATTGAAATACACATGTGCAGGGCTGCTATGGTGTTTCCTTTGAGAGACATGCAGTACTAAAGATTGACGTATCCTTTCTTATTATTGCTCTATGGCAGGCATGCATGATTAGTTTGCTGTGTGACTTCTATTGCATCCAGTTGGATCGCTGTCACCTAACATGTGCATTTTTCATTTTGTGACAGGTATTGGTTTTTGCACTTATAACCCCTTTCTTCTATATGATAATCTATTTGGAACAGGCTTGGTGCCCATGCTAGTTGTGTTAAAAACTATCCTATATTGGACATACTAGATAATAATCTATGATCAGGAGCTGCTTAATCATATCACACTCTGACGAAGGTCATCCTAATATTGGATTTATTTTATTGTTCTGTTATTTTTGATACTCTGGCAACGATAAGGATTCTTCCATTTTGCATCACTACAATTGGGAATACTTTATACTGAATACGTATTTAATGATATTTACTTTTACCTAACAGGCGAGGTAGTGTGGATATGTAGACTACTTCTACTACCTATCAGAATTGGAACTTGGTTCTTACATTTAAAAATACATTGTAATTACTTGTTATTGTTTTTGCCCACGAATTATTTGTGGGTCATCATACTACATATAGCCCTATCTTTGTTTTGGCTATACATCTATCACAGTATATCTTTACTGTATAATTACACATAAATTTTAGTTAGGCTTTGCCTAAGTTTATAATATACTCTTATTTGATATATCAGTTTGCAATATTAACTTTGTTTACTTTTAGTTACATTTAGTTGTAGAGGTGTTTCCTGAAAAGTAGGTGGACAACTAATTTACAAATGGCTACAACAAATTACCCACTCACAATTGTTTCATGGAATATACAAGGATGTAATAATCCTATTGAGAGATCTAAAATGTTATCCTATCTAAAATTAATGAAAGCTGATATAGCCCTTTTACAAGAAACCCATTTATCAGCTGAGGAAACTAGCAAGCTTAAAGATCTTGGGTTGGAGAGGTATGCGGCAGTTCATTTAATTCTAAAAGTAAGGGTGTTTGTATTCTGTTTCATAAAAATCTAAATGCTGTGTTGCAGTCCACGGTTTTGGATACAGAGGGCAGATTTATTATTGTGAATGTTAAAATCGAAGACAGAATAATATCCTTGGTTAATCTATATGTCCCCAATATTAATCAGGCTACATTCTTTACTCATGTAGCTGAAAAGATCTATAAAAACACAACTGGAGAAATTATTTTTACTGGAGATATGAATACGGTTATGGATGTATTCACTGATAGCACATATTTACAACCATTTGATCATTCTGCTTCCTCAAATGCCTTAAATAGTCTATGTAATGAATTTGACCTGACTGATGCTTGGAGAATTATGAATCCCAAGGGAAAAGACTATAACTTCATATCTAATTGACATGGCTCTCACAGCAGATTAGATTATATATTCATTGCAAAATCCTTACTATTTCAACAAGTCACATTGGTAACATTGTCATGTCCGATCATGCCCCTGTATCTATCAACCTATCTGCCAACTTCACGTTGCCCTCAGAAAGAAATTGGAAATTCAACAGTAGTTTGCTTAATTCCCCAGACTTCCCTATTTGGCTAAAAAAGGAAATCAAAATGTTCTTCCAAATTAATGATAATGGGGAAGTTTCAACCTTTCTCTTATGGGACTCCTTTAAGACTTATATTAGAGGACACATTATCTCCTACTCTTCCTATAGGAAGAAATTACGACAAGAAAAACTGAATAAATGGGAGGCTGATTTAAAAATAAGGAGAAAGCATTTATCTCCTCAGGCTCTACGGACCTTGCATTATACAAAGAGGTCATTGAGCGGAGGATGCCAAGGGTCTACCGAGAGGTAGGGATGTAAAGAGTCGAGGAACTAGCATGGTGCGATACCCAGTGGCTCTTGGAAAAGGAGAAATAAGTATTGGGGCTGGGTGGCCCGTGAGGGGAGGTCATGGAGGCAAGGTCACTCACTTGGAAGTACGAGGAAATGAGAAAGGTGCCCGGTGGCTTATGAGGGTGGGGTCTTGGGGACTGGGTGCCTCGTGTGGGTCCGAGTGCCTAGTGTGGGGCTGCCTGTTGGCAAGAGCTAGTGTAACTCGTGGGTGGCCGTTTGGCTCCCACCCATTAAATCTGCAGGTGTCGCTGTGCCAGCTGGGTCCGCACTTACCGCAATCATGTGGCGCTGGATCCTTGCTTGCTCCGAGTAATGATCTTCACTCTCTGGTCAATGGTCGCTGGTCTTACCATAGCCGCTATATCTCTGCTTCCTGAAAACTCGCAGCTGCGCCAAGGTGACTCACGGGCACAAAATAGCGGTCCTTCCAGCACGAACCAACTCTGCCAGCCCTGGGGTACACCAAATAACTGAGAAAAGTTACTGAAAATTCGAGATATCGCCGCGAGACTCGGAAGACATACTTAGTTGGGCAATGGATGTTAATTCTATAAATTACAGGCAGCCCTGTTGGGGGAGCATTTCTTAGCACATGAAACTGAGACACCTTCCCAGAACGCCCCCCCCCTCCATTTGGGAGATTCCCCATGGTACGGTCCAAGGTGCTGTTATCGCTCCAAAAAAGTGTGTGTGATCATTCAACCGCCTCCTAGCAGCCGGGGGGGAAGGGGGACTGGAGGGAGAGGGGATGTCAATCAAAGAGAAGTGGTTATCCTTCTGTACAGACGGTTGGTGAGACCCCATCTGGAGTACTGTGTGCAGTTTTGGAGACCTCATCTACGCAAGGACATAGACAGGGTGGAAGCAGTCCAGAGGCGGGCAACTAAAATGGTGCAGGGTCTGCATCAGAAATCATATGAAGAGAGACTGAGGGAGCTTAATATGTATACCCTTGATGAAAGGAGGGATGGGGGGCATGTTAGAAACTTTTAAGTACCTTAAGGGAATCAACAAAGTCCAGAAGGGTAGCATCTTTCAGAAAAAGGTGTAAGAACAAGGGGGCACAATTTAAAGATAGAGGGGGGACGGCTCAGGGGTAATGTGAGGAATTTTTTTTTCATGGAGAGAGGTGGACACATGGAACCGCCTTCCTGGAGAGGTTGTGGGGTCTAAAACAGTAGGGGAATTCAAACATGCATGGGACAGACATAAGGCAATTATAGTGGGGGGTGTTGCAGGAAGTAGACTGTGGGTTAACTAGAATCTGCAGCTTATCCAATAGGTAGGGAAATGGGCAGACTGGGTGGGCCAAGTGGTCCTTATCTGCTGTCAAAGTCTATGTTTCTATGATATTAAATATGAGATTAACACTATATATAATCAAAAAGCGGAATATGCTTTATTTAGACTCAAACAAGCTTATTGGGAAGCTGGTGAAATGCAAGGGAAACTAT
This sequence comes from Neoceratodus forsteri, assembly GCA_016271365.2. Lineage (NCBI taxonomy): Eukaryota > Metazoa > Chordata > Ceratodontiformes > Ceratodontidae > Neoceratodus > Neoceratodus forsteri. Next base: position 412,681,264 of record CM057455.1, on the reverse strand, counting down.
TGGCTCACAAGCTTAAAAAGTTATCAGAGGCAAATGTGGTAGCCTCAGTTAAACATAAGCATGGCAAACAAGTGCATAAATCTGAACAGACCTTAGAAGCCTTTAAAGACTTTTATTTGATCTATACAAACCTGAAGGCCAGTTTAAACAGGAAGATTTGGAACAGTTTTTGGGAAATATTAAAGTACCTTCTATATCTGAAAAAGACAAATCCAGATTAGACAAACAGATTACCCTAGAGGAAATTCAGAAGGCAATACAATCTTTTCTGGATGCTAAGGCCCCAGGCCCAGATGGCCTTACAAGTGAGTTTTACAAAACCACTATATAGTTAATGGCACCAGCTTTACTTAGAGCTTTTTGTAACTCTAAAGAAACAGGATTTTTACCTCCTTCTGTGAGGGAGGCTGCCATTGTTGTTATCCCCAAAAAAGATAGAGACCCAACTCTATGTGGTAATTACAGACCAATATCTCTTATCAATGTTGACTGCAAAATTCTTGCTAAAATAACGGCTAATAGATTAAATTTGGTTATCCAACAATTGATATATCCTGACCAAGTAGGATTTGTATGTGGGCGTCGTAGTTCAGACCTGTTTCACAAAATTCTACACATTATTCATGAGGCAAGGCATATCCCATTTTCTCCCATGCTTTTGTCCTTAGATGCAGATAAAGCTTTCGATAGGATAGAATGGAAATATTTAATGAAAATTCTAGAGAAATATAATCTAGGTAATCACTTTTGCAAATGGGTACAGATTCTTTATTTTGAAGTATATGCATCAGTTAAGATCAATGGTATGTCATCCAGAAAATTTCAGATACATAGAGGTACATGCCAGGGGTGTCTTCTGTCCCCACTTTTATTCCTATTAGCGTTAGAACCTCTCCTTATCAAGTTCCGTTCCTCCACTTTAATATCAGGTGTACAAATAGGAGAGGAACAGAAAATTTCAGCTTATGCGGACGACATTCTACTCTCAATTACCAATCCACAATATCCTATTCCCCAAATTTTAGTTATTGTCCAACAATTTTCCCCTTTTTCAGGCTTTAAGATAAATTTTGAAAAATCTGAAGCTCTACCACTGACTAGAGTATTTGATGAGTCAGTAGTTACGTTCTATAATATTAAGATTTCTACTCAAAATATTACATTTTTGGGCATTCTTATTACTTCCAAGATTTCTCAGATAGTTTCACCAAATTTTAAACTAATTTTAAAAAGGATGTCAACTGATTTTACTAGGTGGGGGAAAATGTGTCTATCTTTCTGGGGGAAAATACAAGCTTTCAACATGATGCTAGCGCCAATCATGTATTACCTTTTACAACATCTACTTATCCAGATCCCTAGAATTTACTTTCACAAAATATATATATTGATTAAGAAACTCTTATGGGAAAATAAGACCCCAAGAATATCTTTAATCAAACTTCAACAGCACAAAACAAAAGGTGGCTTCGGCCTACCAAATTTCAAATTAAAACATGATGCTTTTATTGCTGCTCAATGTATTAAATCTTTTTGGCTAACTAAAAAACAAGATATTCCAGGATGGGTTCAGGTAGAACAGAGTCTATTAAAGGGTAGCCACCCAAGAATAGTTTTGTTCTCCGACACAAAAAAATGCTTTGCCTCCAACCCTATTTTTGATCAAGTCTATAGTTCTTGGAATTCAGTGGCCTCTTCACTGAACTGGTCTCCAAAAACATCCCCACACTGTCCTTTATGGAGGAACCCCTTAATTAAAATTGAAGAGACAAGTATTACATGGTTAACTTGGAAAATGGCAGGAATTGCATTTTATAGAAGATCTTCTGGATCCCAGTAAGGCTATGTTAATGTCTTTTACGCAAATCTCTTCAAAATATAAACTTCCCAGAACACAGTTCCATACATACTTACAGCTTAGAGATGCCATGGCTGAAAATGGAGCATTTTGCTCTCAGATCCATCACCTGGATAAAATTTGGTCGACTAGTAATGGTCATAAAAAAATATACTCTATAATGCTTGATTCGTATACTGACCCAAATTGAACTTTAATAAATAGATGGCAACAGGAATTGAGTATTAATATTTCACTGGAGGAATGGCAGACAAAGTGGGAAATGACTTTAAAGACTTGTAGAGAAGATAAGGGCAGACTTACACAGTATACAATTATACACAGATGGTACTACACGCCCAATGAGATGCATAAACTTGGCCTTGCCAATTCAGATACATGTTGGAGATGTTTGAGAGAGGTTGGCTCTCTTTCTCACATCTTATGGTCCTGTTCCTGTATCAAATCATTCTGGGTAAATGTCTTACATATCTGTAAAAGTGTCTTGGGTTGCACATTTCATTGTTCAGCCAGCTTTGCTATCCTAGGTATCTGTTCAGAGTTTTCCAGTCTATCAATAAGTCAAAAACTCTGGTTGATTGCAGCTTTTATAACAGCAAAGAATGTTATTCTTAGACACTGGAACAGCCAAGAAACCCCATTGATTAAAGAATGGTTACAAGACCTGAGTATAAGAGCCAGTTATTAAAGAATTGCATATATAAAACTGCAACGATTGGACAAATTCTTAGATATCTGGGAACTATATGTAACATGTCACCTTTCTAAATACTAATATGTAATGTACCTATACTATACACATTAGTAATGTTCTGTTTTGATGGTTGTGGAAACACTCTACCTGTTTTTTTTTATAGATTACAATATCTTAAATAGCTCTGTTGTATTTTTAAAGATTATTAATATATATGTGTATTCTTTGACTTTATATTGACCAAGTCTTATGTAAATAGTTGTACTTTAATATTAAAACTCAATAAACATTGAATTATAAAAAAAAAGTGTGGGGGGGGGGATTTCACCAGTCTGAATGTAAAGTAGACCAAATCTGCAATAACTAGAGAAAAGTCCTTTTCCAGTGTGGAGACTGTAATTAATGTCACTGACTTGCTAGCACACAAACGCACATTTGCAAAGGAGATGTGTGCACAGTCATACATGTGAGTGTATGCACATTAGTGCAGGATCTGAAAACCCGAGGAGGATTGATTTTCACAGGAGCACACGGAGATGAGAAACAAACAAATAGACAGGTAGGGAAAGCAAGGACATCATACAGGAGGCTTGCCTGTAGATGGGGAAAAGTTTAGATAGCAGAGAAAAGAGAAAGTAGTAGATACATGGATATAGTGTCATAGTGCTGTTGCAACAGACTTAAGAAAGCAGAAAATTAGGCATCTCCAGAGTCCTCAGACCCTTTCACAAGGTACCAGTTCCATCAGAGCTGCCATACATTAACTTATACTTCCAAAGAAGGAAAAAATCTGATAAAAAGAAGAAATGTTTTTACTCTAACCAAGCTCCAATTGGAAAGTTATCATGTGAAACCTAACTTAGCATTGAATAAGTCAGTAGGTGGAACTGATTGATGTGTGCTCTGGGTGGCCCTGGTACTCAGCAGAGATATCAAACTAAATCCTGGACCTGAACTTTGGTCAATAAAAATTATGCACAACAGCGCATGTAGTTTGGTGAACAAAATGGACTTGTTCTGCACATGGGCTGACGTGGAAAAACCTGAAATTATTGCTCAATCAGAAACATGGCTAACTAAGGAAGTTGAAAACAATGAAATTTTATGAAGTAACTACTATAGCTATAGAAGAGATAGAGGCTCTCAGGGAGGGGGGACAGTACCCTACATAAAGCAAACTTTGGGCCATTCAGAAGTCTGCTACTGAAATATAATTGAAGGTATTGAGTGCATGTTGACCTATATATTTTCATTAGACTTAATGACTGGAGTGGTTTACTCCTCCCAAGACAAAAACAATACATTATAAGAAACTAACTGAGACTATAGCACAATTTGCTAGGGATACAAATAGTCCTGATGGCTGATTTTAATGCAGCTTGGGGGTGAAATAGAGGCCAAAAGTTGGAGGAGTTATTTCAAAGCCAAATTTGGTACAGATTACAGTATGACAAATCTGAGTAGAAGGGGAAAGACAAAGAACCTTAGTGCACAAGCACTGAGGCAAGGGTTACCCCAAGGAGCATTGCCCGGGAAGCCAATTTTCAAAGAAATACAAAATCAAACATACCCCCATAATGCAAAGCATCATGGGCTATATATGCAAATCACCACTGAATATTATGCTGGTTCAGCTTTAAGCAGAAATGCATGGTGCTAAAAGGTCTCTCACACAGTCTGCAAAGGGTACCAACATAAGACAAAGACAAGTGTTTCATCCTACCAGAACACATCAGTGTGCCTCGTCTCTATGACACCCCAGTGGAATGAACCAGCGACCCTAATTTGGTCTATCTGGGTTATGTTCTGGTGAGCCCAATAAAAAAAAAGCTAAAAGACAAAGAACCTCAGTGCATAATGACTGAGGCAAGGGTTACCCCAAAGGGCATTGGCCGGGAAGCCAAGTTTCAAAGAAATACAAAATTACACATCACCCCATAATGTAGAGCATTATGGGCTGTATATGCAAATCACCACAGAGTATTATGCTGGTTCAAGTTTAAGCAGAAATGCATGGTGCCAAAAGGCCTCTCACACAGTCTGCAAAGGGTGCCAACAGAAGACACAGACACAGACATGTGTTTCATCCTACCAGGACTCATCAGTGTGCCTCGTCTGTATGACAACCCAGTGGAATGAACCAGCTACCCTAAGTTGCTCTATCTGGATTATGTTGTGGTGAGCCCAATAAAAACCAAAAACAAGCTAAAAGACAAAGAACCTCAGTGCGCAAGCACTGAGACAAGGGTTACCCCAAAGGGGAAAGATTGATAGTCCAGGAAATTTACTGGATCTCATTTTTGTCTCCCCCAAGCTTGTGGTCCTAGAAAAGAATACTGGCCCCCCGAGTTTAGGAGACCATAATGTAATATATTGTATCATAAGTTCTGAGGTAAACAATTTAAATCCACAAAGAGTAACTACTCTTGTAAGTAGATGCTTTAAAAAGTACAACAAACAGCTTTTTCAGTTTTATATGGCCAAACAAAAGTGGTATAGGATTTCTCTTATCCCAGATTTAGATTTGGCTGTGGAGGAGTTCACAAAGATGTTTATAGAGGTATGTAACAAGTGTGTTCCTTATAAAAAGAAAGCGAGTAAAACAAGTCACCTGCCCTGGATAAATTTAAAAAATACTTATCGCACAGAAAAATCACATATGGAGGAAAGCAAATAAGATTTTAAATCAGTTAACATGGGAACATTTAAAAAAATAAATAAAATTAGTCAAGAAGTAAGGAAAGTAAAAGCACAATGCTTCAATCACAAGATCAGTGAAACAAAAGACCCCAAGAAATACTGAGCTTTATTGAAATCTCTTACAAATTCAGCAAATAATTTACAGGACATAAAGGTCCTTGAGAACGGAGTTCTAAAAACAAATCCAATAACCAGCCGAAACTCTACATAAGTATTTCACTGAGCTTCCCGACTTAGATATTCCAAGTAGAAATAACATCAATACTCAGACCTGTAAACTTGGTTCTGAATGTAGTTTAGATGAGTAAAATAATGTATCTGAGTTTAGGTTTAAAATAATATATAAAAACCAGATTATAAGGGAAATAAACTTCAAATAAATAAGGCTAGTGGTCCTGATGCTATTGAAGCTAGACTGTTGAGGAACTCTGTCCTTGAGGTGGCTCAGCACTTGACTGATCTTTTCAACAAAAATTTATTAGACAGCTGCTTCCCAAGTTCATGGAAGTTGGCCAAAAACGTCCCCATAAATAAAGGGGGCCCAGATGGTGGTCCAACAAACTATAGGCCAATTTCCCTTTTATCTCTTGTTTCAAAACTTTTGGAAAGATTGGTTCACAGCCAACTTATGAGCTACCTAGAGAAATACAAAAAACTCAATGATTATCAGGCTTTAGGAGGGGTTTGTCGATGGGCACCACACTCACGGACTTCAAAGATTTAATACGAGATCCATGGGTGCGGTGTTCGACAACTTATCAAAGGCCTTTGATTTGGTTGATGATTTACAGGTTGAAGAAAATTGGTTTACAGGAGGAATTGCTTAAATGGTTCCATTCATACTAGGAAAACAACTTGGAAGGTAGGTGTTCAAAACCTCTCCCAGTGTTTTGCAGTGTCCCTCAGGGGCCCATATTAGGAAGGACCCGTGTTATTTATTATCTATACAAATGAACTTCCCAGTTTAATAAAATCTACCTCCATTAGGCTTTATGTCAATGATATGGTCTTGGTTTCTGAGGAGTAAATTATTGAAGTGGTTGAAACCAGATTACAGTCAGACTTTATTATCTTACAAAACTGGTTCAACTCCACAAACTTGATCTTAAATCCTAAAAATACTCAGACTATACTATTTAGCTCAGTGACATCTGGGGAAAAAAGCCCAAGGATAACATCTTGAGGATAAAGACTGTAAACGGCAGTGAGGTAACTCAGGTTTCTGTATACAAATAGGAGTAAATATAGATCAAAAACTCTAATTTGAACAGCACATAAATGTATATGTCAATAAAGTAAACTGTAGAATAGGTGCATTAAGGAAAGTAGCAAACTGTATGAGTAAAACGGATAGACTGACCATAGTAAATCAATTGATTTTACTGTTAATCGACTATGGGTGTCATGTTTATTCTCACGCAAATAAACATTTACTCCAAAAGCTTGATACATGTTATAATAGATTAGCTAGGTTCATATTAAGATGTAAATATGAGACTCATTATTGTTTGACGGATAAAAACCTAAAGTGGACATCTTTGGAACTCCGAAGACAAGAAATCTAGGTAAAATCAGTATATAAAACTTACAAACTTGGTTCCCTTGTTGGTTTAGCCAAAAAAATTAATTAGCCCTTTGCATCAATTTAATTTAAGGAAAAAAGTGTCCAGAAACCTGGTAGTTCCTAAAACAAATAATACTTTTGAAATGGTGACTTTTCAGTATAAAGCTTCTATAAGATGGAATAATCTTCCACCTGTTAAAACCTAAGACAATGACTGTAGGAAAATTTAAAACAGCAATGAAACAGGAATTAAGTTTCCTTTGCACATGTAATAGATGAATCATTACTGTATTTTGGGCTGCTGAAATACTGTGCATTTCATGTACTTATGTTTGTTGTTTTTATTTCTTAAGAAATCGTATTGTCATATATGAAACTATTGTTATTATTACCATCAAAGAGGTGTGACTTGCAAAGAGGGCTTTTGTGGACCTAATGACGGTGTGACGTACTTTCATTTATCCTGCATAAATAAATATTTTACTACTACTACTTAAATATTGCTTTGCTGATCTCATACTGTTGCTGGCAGTATAGCCTAGAGTTTAGAGTAACAGGTTGTGGATGAGCTTGGTACATCCAGTAGACCTGGGTTGATTTCCATAACCTCCTCCTGCATACTGTGTGACTCTGAGCAAGTCACTTAACCACCCAGTGTTCCTGGGTAGCCCCTGAAAACAGGCACTTGTGCTTAGTGGGCCTTACCCGGTTACCAAAGAATAAAAAATAAAAAAAAATACTGTAACAACAATTTCACTGTAACCAAATGATGTACTTCATCATCAATTATGTTAACTGAAAATTCCGGAATGTTATTACCGACAGCTGAGCCGAGGCTCTTTTTAATGGTGTTCTTCATGAGAACTCAGTTATTTAGGTTTGAAAGGCTACACAATATGTATGAAGTTGTATAGATGTATAATTCCTATAAGGGCTAGAGGGAATTAAACCATGTAGAACTAAAAATCTGGAATATCCCACAAGTTTTGAGGATGGCAAGGAATATATCAATGTTTTGGAAAATGCTATTTTAGTTATATACAAGATAGGTTTACCGGTATATGTTTTTATGGTAATTTTTAATTAACAACAGTAACTGAATAATCATGAAGTACTGTACATTTTGTGTTCAGTGCACTTATTTTTGCTACAGTATGTATTTTTGTGCTATGTTTGACCTGGGCCATCCCTGAAGATGGGACATCAGTCCCAATGGTATTTACCTGGTTTACAAGCTAAACTAATATATAACAGTCAAATGAAGTGTTGAATTTATTTGGAACATATTCAGATTCTGGACATATAATTATGCCAGTTGTAAAGGCTAATTCAATAGAATTCCAATTCCATCATTACATCATATCAGCACTGGCAATAGAAGGAATCCAGCATTCATGTTACCCAGTTTACATGTTAATGTTTATCAGGTGCTGTTACTTGAGCAAGAATCACATTCATCCTTAAATGGCATAGGTACCATTTTTCTACATGGTGTTGGCTGTTATAGAGTCTTTACTGGTCTGGGAGGCAGTTTTATATACAGTATAATGGCCTAACATAGGAAGATGCATCAAAGTACAGTAAACAGAATCTCAATGAATAAGGTATTCACAAGCTATGGGTGCACTTATCAAGGTGAAGTAGTAATGAGGACACAAAAGCCCCTAGGTAGCAGAGAAAGGTCAGCACTCCAAAATGCCCACTTGTGTATAAATCCGTATAAAGTTTCATGCGTCACAGATGTGCAACAAAACAGTTTCATTTCAAGCAGCTTTCACTTTATTTATTACAGCAAATAAGACAGGTGCCTTTATCCCAGGTGTGTAAGGCAGTTGAGATATTCCAAAACTTCAATTTTAACAGAGGGCAAGCGGTACTTATGAAAACTCAATAATCCACCATTGGAAACTGTTCAGTACCTTCCGTTCCTCATCCTCACTACCTGTGCACTCAAGACAACACATGACCACCACAAGTAGACATTTTGGAGTGCTGACCTTCTCTGCTGCCTAAGCGGCTTTGTGTCATCATACTGCAGGAAGAAGCATGTTGGCCCTGTCAGCTTTTGATTCTGGGGAACTCAAATTCAATGCATATTGCAGACCAGCCCATACAGGGCAGTCATCCAGTGCTCTGCAATATATGCTGGAATTGTTTTGGCAGTGCATATATACATGAAATCAATCATGTGGGCCTTGCACCTGTTCTCCAGCATGATCCCTCTTAGCTTAGTCAGAAGATCACAAAACTGTGTCTCCCTTGGGGGTACTTGTATACTGTGTGACTCTGAGCAAGTCACTTAACTGCCCAGTGCTCCCAGGTCACCCCTGAAAACAGGCAGTTGTGCCTAGTGGGCCTTACCCAGTTGCCAAAGACTAAAATAAAAAAAATAAAACAATTTAGAATAAAACAGGCTAGGCTGTGATATGTGTATGGGGTCTAGTTTGCTCAGGATGGTTTAGAGGAGTACTGTAGCATAGCTTCTAGCATATTTGCCAAGATCTCAAAAGGGATACTACATTTTTATCTGTACAAAAACCCTAGTTTAAGCCCCATCTGTTTTGGTAGATGGTTTATAGTAAATTCTCATTTCAACTTGAAGTCCATAAAGTTTCCTAGGTACTGTATTTGTATTGGGTCATGTAAGACTTGTTTATATATATACTTTTTGATATAACCAAATATACTGTAGCTGACTATTTTAGTTTGGAAGTGTCATCCTGCTCAGCTAGAGGGACATCATCTTTATTTTAGAGCATGTATTATATCAAACATACACCACTGCATTTGAGGACCGTAGGATTGGGAAGTTGTTGCAGTGACTTCTAATATAATTGATGAGCTGCTTTCAATTTAAACTCCTTTCCTGGTCTGGTTCACATAAATAGTTTGTAGCTCTGTTGGTTCTTGTATGAATGGATAGGGACACGCAGAGCACATTACATGACTGATAGCTTTTATGGGACCAATAACAAAGTTGTGATACTCCAGCTTTTTTGGCCAATGGAGGCCTCCTTATCTACTTGAGGAAGTAACCTGTGCAGGCCTTAAAGTGCACTCATTAAATCTTACCCATTGGTTCAATAAAACGTATCACATATCTACTATTTCCAGTAATTGGATTAGGCAGCATCGGAAGTGGGGTATTACACATACTTAAATTACCCAGGGGTAAATTTATAGTTGATTACTATAGGCTACCAAATAATAAGAAGAAGCAAGCCTGGTGTGCCAGCATTAGCTGTTCTCCATGTCTAAATCATGAATAACTAATCTTCAACTGTCAGTAATCTATTTTATCCTGCAAATTGTTAGTCTCCCTAAACATCTTTTTAATTGGTCTAGTTTAGGTTGGTAGGAGAATACAATGTTTGAATAAAATGGAGTATACTATCCATCAGAAAAATCACATGAAAAGAAATCTGGTTATTCTGAGCAGCATTTTGTGATGAAGAAAAAGGCACGCAGAAATTAACATTCTTTGTTCTTTTTTATTCTGTTAAACTTTCAGAGTCTACGCTGGAGGAATGCCCTGTGAACTCTTAATACCCAACTCTGACACTCTGTAAGTTCAACTAACATCATTTTTATTTAGAACAGAACAGAATTGTTTTTTTTTTTGCTATTTCTAGTTATTCCTCCTATGTCCCTGCCAGAGCCACCCATCAGTAGTCACCAATGAAGCTTGTTCCTGCCAATGTCTTACCTGACAGCCTGAGTCCCACCATCCAGCCATGGATCGCCACCCAGGTGGGGTTGGGGTGGGGCGGGACACCCCCAAATCTTGTAGTCTCGTCATGTCCCCAGGACAGCAGGCAGACATTGACACATCAGGGCCAAGCTCGGTGATACATCTTCCCAGCTCTGGAGGGTGGTTTTCCCTGTTCTATGAGGACATTGCATGCACTAATGTCAAGGCGTGAGTGCTAATGTTTGCAACATCCTCCCCCTCAATGGTACAGCCCCTGGAGCTGATTGATCTTCAGGCCTACGTCTGTGACCAATCAGGCCCCCTGAGGCACCAAAGTGCTGTTGTACCCGCAGTCTCTGCCAGGAGTCACTGCTCATGGGGTTGCATCCCTTCCCTCCCCCCAGAGAAGGCAAGCTGCCATCAGACGCTCCAGCCTTTCTCCCCCGGCTGACCCCCAGTGGCCTCAGTCCACTTCCGAACCTGGGTTGCCGGTGTGGTACGAGGTGTGGCATCCAGTGCCTCAACCCTCAGTGCCACCAGGCTAGCTAGAATTTGATTTTATATAATACCTTAAATAGACAGGGATGGATTTTCCAAGCCCCTGAGACTGCTGCAAGCCCCTGGTGCGATGATCATATGGCTCACACGAGACTTGCAGCTGTCTCCCAGACCATGATTGGGATTTTCACTCCCATGTGCCAAATAACGCAAGTTAGACCAGTTCCTGCTGTTCAGAATGTCTGCTTTTTCCTGGTCCTCTTCCATACACACCCTTCCCCTTCATAGCCTTACAATCCCTCCCCGGTCTTTCTTCTTTCTCTTAAATACCTGAAAAATGACTTGTCCTCATTCTTTACTGCCTGGGCTATTTTCTCCTCTGTTTGCACCTTTGTTCTTCTGACTACTTTCCTTGCCTCCCTCTGCTTCTCTTTATTCTTCTTCCTATCCTCCTCACTCTGTGTCTCCTTATGCCTCTGAAATGCTAACTTTTTTACCTTTACCTTCATAGACACCTCTTTTGAGAACCATAGCGGTCTCTTTCTCTTCTTGTTTTTGCTTATTTCCCTGAGGCAGAGGATTGTTGCCTTCACTGTCCTAGCTTTTAGTTTTAGCCACTGTTCATCCACTCCAACTAAGTTCTCCCCTCTATCCGGACATCCCCAAGGCACTCCCTCATCTTTGTAAAATGAAAAATGGAAAAATTACATCAGTAATTATAACAGCTTCCTGAGCTAATATTGTCATTTTTTAAGATTTTGGTAATTTGTGTCTGATTTTTTTAATTCTGCCCTTGACTTTTGGAGTGGGGAAGGAGGTTGTTCTCACCCAATCACATTTAATTGCTTTGTAACCTGTTTACTGAGAGAGGGAATACTGGCCAGGAGGACATCAGGGTTATCCACTGTTTTTTTTAATGGGTTCCATAAGTTCTATAATGTCCACTTGAACTCTCATTAGAGAAGGGTGGAAGGGATCTCAGTTGCATGTTGGATACAGAATATGGAAATCTTTAGAGACCCCCCAGTACTGCTCTGCAGTGTATGTATGAGGTATGAGACCAAGTCTCCAGTGTGGGACTGAATACACAGCCTCATAGCACCAACATGAACGTGTTGCTGCTGAGCTACACTGACATAAAAATACTTACTATAAGAAGTTAATGGGGAGCATGCATGAGAGGGGGCCATCATAGCTTGACAGCCTATGAAATAATCTTTTAAATGAGTCATTTGGCTTACTTGTGGTTCACAGCAGCCTGGAGATATACATGAATAAATATGTCCAGTATTGACAGGACAGTGCCATCATTGTATGGAACATTTCATGTCATGTCATGCAGGGACAGGTGTTGCTTGATTACAGGTAGTTAGGTACAGTTTGTCCCTACATGACATCACAAGGTTTCATAAAGTGATGGAAATGTAGTATTAGTATTAGACTTATTCACGTATATCTCCAGAGTGCTGTAAACTACTGTATAGGAAAGCCCAATACCTTTTTTTTAAAAGATCACTTTCAGGCTTTCAAGCTAGGAAGGCCGCTATTCATAAACATTCCTTTTTAATGTTTTTATCTATGACCTTGCACCAGAATACAGGATGTTGGAGTCCACCATCGGTATAAGCAAGAATACTCACCATACACATTTGTGTGCAGTTTCATTAGTAGCCATCATAAGTGCTTTACTGCAGCTGAAACTGATTATTGTGTTGCTTAGCCTAAAGAGGGCGCATGAGCCCATTAAGTGGAGTGAACAAAATCTGAGTACATTGTAAAAGTGAAAAATTAAGTGTAACTGGGATTCCATCTAGATGTGGCTGTACTGAACAGAAGGAGGAAGGAGTCTAGAGACATCTGTTTTGGACTACAGGGCACTGTTAACCTAGCTTTTATTATCTTTTGGGGCATACAGTACTAAATATTTGAGAGATACATAAGGTTTGTACCCTCAAATCTAAAAAATAGGGACTTTGGATGAGTGGGATTTCAAGAGGCAGGAGTGACATCTCTTCCGGTCCTTGGAGCATATAAACAAAGCTACAGAGCGAGCAGTGTGCTTTACTTCAGCTGAAACTCTGTTTATTGTGTTGCTAAGCCTAAAAAAGGCCCATGAACCTGTTCAGTGGAGCAAACAGAAACTGAGTACATTGTAAAAGTGAAATATTGTGTATAACTGTCGGATTCCATCTAGCTGGGGCTGTACTGAACAGGAAGAAGGAAGGAGGAAGGAGCTGAGGGGCAGTAGTCCAGAGACATCTGTTGTAGACTACTAGTCACTGTTTTTTCAAATTGAATATACTTTATTAAAATCAATAAGAACCAAAAACAGACAAGAGTGATAAATCCTGACGGTACAGTGAAAGCAAAAGAAGACAGAACTTGGTCCAGTAATATATAAATTTTACAGAATAAACACAAGTCCCCCATTGAACCCCCCCCCCACTTCCCCTCCCATACCATACAACCCACAATGCCACCGGAGATAATAGAAACAACAAATCAGAGAGTTCAGGTCAATACATCCAACTATATGGACACCAATCAGCTGAAAATGTGCTACTGGGGGCATTAAAACTATACTCAACCCATTAATAAAACATATAATGGCTTACAGATACAATTATACCTGTGCATCTTACCAGAGAGGCTAGCTATAAGGCACTCTGCTTGCAAAGCAAATAGTATCTCCCTGTACCATTCAAGGAATTGAGGTGAGCACCAATCAAGCCAATGTCGAAGGATGACCTTTTTCGCACATGTCGAGATAAGGGCCATATGGAACCACTGGTTGCCAATCAAGGTATCAGTATAATCAAATACAAAAATAGTAGAGCACACAAACCTCATAAATACAAGGTTTTGTTGGCATATTGATATTAATAAATGTTTTTTTACTAGACTGGTGCCCCTGTACTTATGTACTGTGCGTGTGTGCTTTACTATTTTTGTTTTTTTATATGTGGTAATTTGTAGTATTGTAGCACCACGTCATAGTGCCCACTTCACTGTTTTAGTTATCAGTATAACCATCCAGGAGACAAATTTCAAGATGAAAAGCATCAGATAACCCCAGCAGCGGATCTAGGCGTGTTTGGATTGAAGTCTAAGAGGGGACTGCAGTCTAGCAGGACCACAGGATATGAAACAGAGTACCAGGTTCCTTTCCACATCTGGTACAGGTTCCTGTGGGTAACCTACCCATTTTGTGCTACCTAACTGGGGTATATTAAAGATTATGGATGATATGAAATTGCATCAACCAGTACCTGTCCTGCTTTATGTATTCATATAAATGCTTCCAGATGAGAGGCCAGTACAGGGCACAGTTAACCTAGCATTTATTATCTTTTGGGGCACATAGTACTAAATATTTGAGTGATATATAGGGTTTGTACCCTCATATCTAAAAAATAAGGACTTTGGATGAGTGGGAATTCACGAGGCAGGAGTGACATCACTGCTGGTCCTTGGAGCATATAAACAAAGCTACAGAACAAGCAACATGAGCTCAGGCAAGCGTGCAAAGCAGCATGTGGAGACACATGCAGAGACACGTGCATTTTAGCAAATGTCAGGTGTGTCTGGTGGGGATGAGGGGATGAGGGCCTACCTCTATACACTGCATCTGTAGTAAGCTAAGTAAGCTAGGTAGTCTTATTTGTGGAGCAACATTCTGTTATAAATTGGGTAGCAAAGTAAATAAATTCACACATAATAGTGAGTACCGATATAACTGAAGTACTTTTGAAGGTATCACTGCAGAATGGGGCTAAAGAAATGCTGTGACTGTCTGATGTACATTAACAGACAGAAACACCCTTGGAGGGACAATTTACATGTGATAAATATAGGAAACTAATGGCATTAAGGGAGGAGCTGAACACCCTCAGAAACAAAGTAACACAAATGGAGAGGGGATCATAGGAAATACCATTAAATTACCCATTGGAAACTGTAATTCAGGGTCAAAGCCAGGTGGCCTCTGGGTCCAGAGGAGCAGATGAAATGGATAGTGAGGATGCTGGTTGGGCCACTATAGCTCAGTTCCACAAAAAACCAAAAAGATGAGCTTTAGGAAGCAATGAAATTATTTTACACAATAAATACGCCCCCTTGGGCACTGAAGGTGATGGGGCACAACAAGTTTTTGCAGGTCAGGCAGACTTTACCTCATCTAATACTCTACCCACTATCATCAAAAAAGAAAATAAAAATGTCCTGGTAATTTGGAACTCCATACTGAGAAAAACTGACTCCATTATTTGTAAACATAACAAAGCAAGCACAGTACTAAGTTGTTTACCAGATGCAAGGGTGAAAGATAGCAAGGAAAGGCTTCCAAAACTATTGGATAAAAAATTGACAGTCAAATCGAGGTTATTCATGTGGGAATAAATAATGGGGGGGGGCAAGACCATGCGAAGGATATGGTCAGGGAGATGACTGAGTGCTCAGACATCATTCAACAAGCTGGCAAACCCCCATAATTTCTAGACCACTCCCTCAAATAAGCTTTGAAAAAAAAACCCACCATTCAAAGGATAAATACCCACTTAATAAATAAGTGTACAGCTGCAGAAATAAGCTTTCTGCACACCCTGGGATACTTTTTTTCAGAATACAAAATTATATGCAAAGGATGGTGTACTTCGTAGCCCCCTTGGAACATCAACCCTAGCCACTTTAATAGCAAATGAAGTAAATAATCTTTAAACTAGCTGGGAGGTGGGAGTGGAATTAAAATGGTCGAGCCACTCCAAAAAAGCAGTCTAAATTTACATGCAGACGGAAACAGGCTAATGACAAAAACAATTTAAAATGTCTACTTGCTAATGTAAGAAGCAAGAGAAATAAGAAGGATGAACTAGAGGCAGTAATAGAAATGCACAACACACTGGATGTGGTGAGTTTAATTGAAACCTGGTGGTCACTGAAGGACATATGGTGTAGAGAAATAGCTGGCTACACATTGTATCACCTGGATAGCAAGGAGCAAAAAGGTGTGTGTGTGTGTGGGGGGGTTACAGCATATATATCAAACTCAATTAAATCGGTAAATGTCTCTGAGAAAATTAAACAAGGGGCAAGAGAGACAGAAACTATATGGATATGACTGGAAACAGGGGCAAGTACTTTTATAACTGTGGGAGTTTGCTATAGACCCCCGGGACTAAACAATGAAGTCAGTGCTGTATATCAATTTATAATGAAATAGAGAGAGCCTGCACTATGGGAAAGATAGTATTGATGGGTGATTTTAACCTTAGTGATATAAATTGGGAAAAGCTGGAAGAAATTAAACCATCTAGTAAAATATTTTTAGATATAATAAATCAAATATGCATAACTCAATATGCAAGGTACCCGGCAAGAGGGGATAATATACTTAACCTAGTGATGACAACAAAGGAAATCAGTGTCACTGACTATAGGGTTAGCACCCCCTTGGAAACAGTGATCACTGAGGGTTGTAAGGAAGTTCATCTGTTTAACACAGCAAATAAATAACTTATCAGTAACAAATTGAAGAAGATGCAGTGGGAAACTATTTTTGAAAATGAATCTGTTGATGACATTATGGAGTGTTTTAAACACCACATAACTGCACTATGTGATAAATTCATCAGTAAGAGTATAATAAAAAGGGAATTAAACCAAAGTTGCTCGCCAATAAAATCAAAAAAATTATTAAGAAAAAAACAGAAACTATATGAATCATATAAAGCAGTAAAACTGAAGCAAGCATGGGAGAAATTTAAATCAACACAGAGACAGTGCAAAAATGTAATAAAAAAAGTAAACAAAATACAGAAAAGGAGCTGGCTAGCAGGGCAAGCAAGGACAACATGCAACAGTTCTACAGTTATGTTAACTCGCTTCCAAAAACAAACATGGGCTTATGCACCCTTACTGTAAATTACAAAGTAGTATATGACCCTGCAGAAATGGCGGAGATTTTAAATTCATATTTTGGGACTGTTTTTTCCTTGTAAACATGTAAAAACGAATCAAATAAAGAAACATACCTCAGCCCCAATACAGATAACAGAGTGTACTATAACTGAAAAAATAAATAAGCTAAAAAATAAATATTCTGCCGGACCAGAAAAAATGCTAAAATTACTATGCCCAGAGCTTGAAGAGTCATTAAGGCTAAGATTTTCAAAATCATTACAGAAAAATGAGATTCCGCAGGATTAGCTGGCAGCAAATGTGGTGCCTATTCATAAAAAGGGTGACAGATCGAATTATGCAAATTACCGACCGATTAGCTTGACGTCGATCCGGGGAAACTGTTAGGAGCCATAATACTGAGAATCATACAAAAGAACAGAAAAGGAGCAAAAAAGCATTTAGGCCCATCGAGCTCCTATATTACATATAGTAGGAAAGATCCTTATTTAAATCCAAAAAGCTGTCCAACCTGTTTTTAAAAATATTTTTGTTTGGACTAATAATAACTTTTAATGGCAAGTTATTCCATGGTCTGACAACTCTCAGAGAAATCAAAGGCCCTCTTTTTTGTACTAAATTTGCTTCTTATCAGTTGGAGTGGATGATCTGTAGTGTTGACAGTTATTTGCTTAAAGTCCAATCTACTTCCTAGTGTTAAATTGATATCATGAACGATATCCCATGTGAATAACAGGTCTCCCCAAGTCATTATTTTAAAGACATTAGATTCAGTTTTGATAACCTTTCCTCATACGTAAGTGATTTGTCAGAAATAACTGATTTAGTGACTCTTCCTTGAATTCTCTCTATTCTGTTTATATCTTTCTGCTTAAAGGGGCACCATAATTGGGAAATATAATCAAAATATGGTCTGACATATGCCCAGTAAAGGGGAAAATGAATATCTAGGTCTCTAGAAGTAATATTGTGTCTAATTGCCCACCAAGTTCTATTGGCTTTATTAATTGTATTTGTGATATGATTATTAAAATCCAAATTTGAATCAGTAATAATACCAAGATCCCTTTCATTATATTTGTTAATTAGCACTTTATTATACAGCTAATAGGGATACTTGGGATTATTTTTTCTGAAATGTAGAATAGCGCATTTAGACGTATTAAACACCAAGTTCCATTTTCTGGACCAAGCCTCTAAGATATTTAAATCCCTTTGGACAGTCACACAACCTTCTGAAGATCTGCAAATATTTGAGATTTTACAGTCATCTGAGTATTCAGTAATGTTACTTTGTACGTTGTGCGATAAGTCAGATATAAAAATTTAAAAAAATGACAGGAGCCAAAATCGACCCCTGAGGGATCCCACTCCTGACCGATTCCCAAACAGATTTATGGCCATCCACAACTACTCTCCTTCTTCTATCCTTTAGCCAGTTGGCAATCCAATGTATGAATAGAGGATTGATTTTGAAAATCTGCATCTTTTGAATTAGTGCCCAATGTGGAACCGAATCAAAGGCTTTTTTAAAGTCCAAAAGGATTACATCACATGGAATTTTTTTATCAAGGTTATCACTAATGAAATCATAAAACCCCACCAAGTTCATTGATACAGAACGTCCTTTAATGAAACCGTGTTGGCTGAAAACAATGAAAGTTACTGATGATGCAAGTTCGTCTTTGATAATTCTCTCAAGTATTTTACAAAAAATAGAAGTGAGACTAATAGGGCGATAGTTATCAGGAGAGCTCCTTTCTCCTTTTTTAAATAGAGGAATTACATTAGCCTCCTTCCCTTCAGATAGAACAAGATCTGAGGTTAAACTTTGTTTTAAACAAGATCTAAAGGATGAAATAAACTCTCATCTTGAAAGAAGCAGCCAGTCTGATCATGAGCAGCACTGCTTTCAGGCTGGTAGGTCATGTGTTACAAACTTGTGCTTTTATGAAAAAAATATCTTCTGCATTGGATAATGTGAGATAGGTGGATTGCATACATTTGGACTTTGCAAAGGCCTTTGATAAGCTACCCCATTGTGAAATCATCAGTAGCTTTATGGATATAGGACTAAACATAGGGATAGTGGGATGGGCTAATGCATGGTTGATGGATAGGACCCAGAGGGTGTGTATAAATGAATATATCCCCACCCCACCAGTGCCAGTGACAAGTGGGGTGCTGCAGGGATCGGTTCTGGGTCTAGTGTTGTTCAGGGTGTTCATATATATAGTATGGGGAAGGATGCAACAAACTGGCTAAGTAAATATGAAATGACACTAAACTTGCTGGCATAGCTTCTATACAAAATGATCTGGATAGGATACATAATTGGGCCACCATAAAGGGTATGAGCTTTAATACCAACAAGTGCTGTGTTATGCACTTGGGCAAACATAATAAAATGATGGCCTATTCCCTAAATGGATAAACCTTAAGGCACTCAGTTGAGGAGAAAGATCTGGGCATAACTATAAATAATAAGCTAACATGTAAAGCTCAATGTACTACCTAAATAGCTAAGGAAAACAAATTACTATGGGCTATAAAAAGACATTTCAGAAGTAGAAGCCAGGAGGTGATTATGCAACTCTATACAGCATACATAAGACCATTACTGGATTATCGTAGCCCTGTATGGGGTCCAATATCAAGAGATAGTGTAGATGGGATGGAGAGGATACAGAGGCAGGCTACAAAATTAATATATGAGTTAAGGGATAAATTGTACAAGGAAAGACTCCATGAATTAAACCTCATGACCTTAGAGACAAGGAGAATCAGGGGAGAACTTTTTGATGTGCTATGACTTCATGCAAGACACCTACTTGTTAAATGAATTATGTTAGAGCTTAAAAATGATACGGCCACCCACTGCAGTTTCAGCCCAGAAAGTTCAACACCAATAGAAGAAAGCCTTCTTCACACAGAGAGTGGTGTCCCCTGGTATGGGTTATTTTTATTTTTATTTATTTATTCTAGGATTACAAGGGTTACCCCAGAAGTTATCACAAGTAATAGTAAACTGCAGTTTAAACAGAGACTAGATAGATACATATTGAATGGTAACATTATACAGTATTATGGGTAAGTAGACAGGAGCATTTAATGGTCTTATCACCCCCTTGGCTCCTAAAGAGCTTAGTATGAACCTTAGTATAGTATAAGCCATATGCCCTGTTCTAACCTTTATCATTCTAATGTGTATTACAATAATGGGGGTGAACATGTTAGTGATATATCAGCAAATGGAGAGCATCTCTAGAAAACTGACGTTTTCGGGCAACGCCCCTTGATTCCACTGCTAAGAGACACATGTAAGCTCAAATAGGGATCATTGTGGGTATTACTTCCTTTCCATACATACATGCATACATACACAAATAAGGACTTGGCAAGGCTGGAGGAATGGTCAAATGTATTGCAGCTTAGATTCAATGCTAAGAAGTGCAAATTAATGCACCTGGGAAATAAAAACCCAGGGGAAGAGTACACAATGGGGGTTGAGTCACTAACAGCAACAAAAATGGAAAGGGACTTGGGGGTAGTCATATCAGATGACCTAAAGGTGGGCAAGCAATGTGAGAGAGCAGTAAGGAGGGCTGGGGGGATACTGGGAAGTATAGGGAGAGGCATCATCAGTAGAAAACAGTAAGTTGTTATCCCTCTGTACAGACAGGTGATGAAACCCCATCAGGAGTACTGCATGCAGTTCTAGAGATCCCATTTCTGCAAAGACATAGACAGGATGCAGGCAGCCCAGAGGAGGGCAACTAAAATGGTGCAGGGTCTGCACCTGAAGACATATGAAGAGAGACTTAAGGATCTTAATATGTATAGCCTTGAGGAAAGGAGGGAGAGGGGAGACATGATAGCAACTTTCAATTACCTCAAGGGACTCAACAAAGTCCAAGTGGGTAGCATCTTTCAGAAAAAGAGGTGTGCAAGAACAAGGGGGCACAATTTGAAGATTGAGGGGGGATGGCTCAGAGGTAATGTGAGGAAGTATTTTTTAATGGAAAGGGTTGTGGATGCATGGAGCAGCCTTCCTGGGGAGGTTGTGGAGTCAAAAACAGTGGTGGATTTCAAGAATGCATGGGACAGTCAGAAGGCAATTCTAGGGGGTTGGGGTAGGAAGAAGTAGGCTGTTGGTTAACTAGGATCTGCAGCTTATCCATTAGGTAGGGAAATGGGCAGACTGGGTGGGCCAAGTGGTCCTTATCTGCCATCAAATTCTATGTTTCTAATACATAATTGGGGGGAGAACACCAGCAATTCTTCTCTCCCACTCTCAACTCAGTGGGAATACCTTGTCACCTCATTTTCTTCAAACTACTTGTCTAGTCTCAGCTTTCAGGTTATATCCACATCAGTACCCTTATGTTCTCCAGTGGCTCACTATCCCGACACACATCTGCCAAGGCACAATTGCCCAGTGGGTGTAGTATCCCAATAGTGAGCATCCCAGCGATGGATTCTTCAATGGATTTTTACAGGGGTAAGGTAATGGATGTGACTGGTTGCTACTTTACCCCTGTTTGTGCACGTCAAGGGACAGTAGATTCTGGGAGTTGGCTGAGCTGCTCCGGTGGTGTACAGGGCTACATTACCTGCAGCTCTGCCGGCGCGCTCCCTCAGACCATTGTTCTGGACTAGGCATATCCTTTTGGGAAACACACCCCTGTAACACTTTTTTTTTACTCAGGGGTCTGCTCCCCTCTGGAGTTGTTTATTTTAGTTACAGTGGGTGTGGGGGAGTGGTGCCCCCCCCCATATGGGGGGACAATATGGGGGGCACCGCCCCTGCATTTTACACTTATTTTACACTTATTTTTGGTTGTAATGCCCGAAATATTGCTGTCAGGCATACAACCTGTTCAGGACTGTGCATTTCAGGCAGATTGACTCAGTATGATGAGCGTCAGCATACCAAGTTTAGGGATTACATAGTATATCCACTGCATCAGCTGATACCGTGTGCTCTGGAAGTCTATTTTAATTGTCCATGGCTTGTTCTGTGACACAGTTCTTCCTGAAGTTCCCCTTAAATCTTCCTCTTTTCAGTAACATTGGATGTCTCCTTGCTCCTTCATCCTTGTGAATCTTGGAAGAGCTGTGCTTGATCTGATAGGATTATTCCTTGTAAATACTTGAACCGGACCATACATCATACAGTACAAAATAAAAACTGTTTAGAGACATAGAAGCTGTCAGCTCAAAAGGAAATCCTGGCCTTTCTTAGCTGTGCTATGTTCTCTACCTACTGTGCTACCATAGACCCTAACTGATCTCCGCCCCCCCCAGCCCTGTTACTAAGGTCCCCCTGTGTCTATCCCATGTATGTTTGAAACCTTTTACTGTTTCAATAGCCACCACCTCTGTTGGGAATCTGTTCCAGATGTCCACCACCCTTTATTTAAACAAGTATTTCCTCACATCCCTCTAAGTCTCCCCTCTTCCAGCTTCATAACTTGCCCCCCTTGTCCTTGAGCATTTCTTTCTATGCAAAATACCACCCTCCTGTACCTTATTGATACCTTCGAGGTATTTCAATATTTCCATAAAGTCTCCCCTTTCCCGCCTTTCTTCTAGAGTGTGCATATTTAACTCCCTGAGCCTTTCCTCATAGAGCTTCTGATGCAGGCCATGCATAATTTTGGTTGCCCTTCTCTGTACTGCCTCCACCCAATCTGTGTCATCACATGTCATCCATAGGGACACTGGGTAACCAGTACTTCATCCAAATTTTGGTGTATTATTTGTATTTTGTGTATTGCTCAGTCTTGTAAAGATGGTGTTATAATAAGTACCATAGGTATACGAAGGCATTGTTCAAGGCCTCTGTATTTACTGTCATTGTCACTATACAAATTTGTTCTCCTATTGTTTTTCTGTTGGTTACACTAAATACATATTCAAGTACATTGCATGATGAATTGCATTACAATGTAGGGTTTATCTAACCCTCAGTGTGTGCTGCTTGACTGCCCTGCAGCTTGTGGCAAACCTCGCCGATGCATAGTCGGTTTGGCACATGGCCACAGTTGCTGCAAGCTGTGGAACTTTGCCACCGGGACCTTAATGGATACAGAATTAGGCACAGGGTCCCTGGTGCACTGGCAATGAATGCAAGCTGCAGGACCTTGCCACTGGGACCTTACTGGATAAAGAATTAGGCACAGGGTCCCTGGTGCACTGGCAATCAACGCAAGCTGCAGTTGGTGCAGCTTGCACCGACCTTTGAGAATTGAGCTCTACAAGTCCATATAGTACCCTTCTGTTCCTACATTGATTTACTCTGCCCTTTCTGAGCAATACATGTTTTAATCATTGCTTTACAAAGTAGATCAGCAATATGACCTAACTAATCATTGTTGTCCTTCTTTTCAGGTATGGTTTGGCACTGGATAATCAATACAGTGAAATGGGTACAATGATTTGTAAAATGACTGGAACATATATAGGTAAGCTTTCTTTACGTACAGTATGTTATTCTTTGACAAGCCTGACTTAGGTCATAAGATTTTTAAAGCTCAGATGATTTAGCTTTTAGGTGCTAAAGTCTCTAGAACAAGCTTTGGCAGCCTGTTGCAACTGTATGGGGATGCATACATGTAGCACAGACTATTTTGGTTTCAAGAGTGAACTGTGTAATAGCAATCTCACATAGTTTAAATGTAGAGCGATGTTTAGATGACTGTGTTTCAAAGCACTTTATACAGTAATCAGTTTGCCAATTTTGCAGTGTATCACTTATTTTTACATTGTACTAATAATGCTGCTATATTTCACCTTGTTTAAAAAGAAACCCTTTGTCAGTCCATCGACATTGTGGTAGCACTACCATTCACAATTTCGGAGACCTGGGATTGGACGTGATCTCAAGTCACCAGGGGTTAGCTATTGGGAGGAGGACTGAGCATCCCAGAGAAAGCTGTCCTCCACCAGGGACGAAGGGATCCTGTTGGCACAGCACATCCACCACCTGGGGGTTCTCAGGAGGTGGTACAGGCAGTTGCACCATGTTGGGTTGGAGTGGGAGATTCCAGTGGGCTTGAAGGGTGAGTAGTCATGCTCTGCACCTGCACTAAGCCCCACCTGGCACCTTCCAGTGTGCAGGGTCAGGAAGTGGAAAAAGCCCTAGCATAGCAGGATGATATGATGCCAACTTGTCGGATCCCAACTTGTTGAATGCCCATGAGCCCCCCAGAACCATGTAGTCAGTGAGGAGCCTCGGCAACACTCCCCTATCCCACCTCTGAAGGGTAAGTTCGTAGGTAGGAGTTTAAGGAAGTTCCATGATGTTTCAGCTGCCCCGTGTCAAATGCATCATTTTTTGCCCAGTATATGACAGTCATCTAAATGTTTAAAATCCACAACAAAAAACATGGGTTGCCATACTTGCTTTTAAGTTAATGGCGAGACTTAATCCGTCTTTATGGAAGAAATCCATAAAGGGTCAGATTGTTTTATATAGTTTTAAAATCATTGTATTACAGCAGGTGTCAATTTGAGTGTAAAAGGAAATCTGAAACACAGTCACATGATTTTTGCTTCATTCTTTTTTCACAAATACAAAAATGAAGAGTAAATTAATCAATACTATTACACCCCTTTGAACCAATATTCCAAAAAATGTGGGAAATATTTGGAACTTTTTATGTATAAAGCCATTTAAATCCCACATCGTGTTCATAAAACTCTTTTAAAAGATGTAGAATATGGTTGCAAATATAGCAAAAGAAAGAAATCTTGTTAACTGGCTGCTTTAGGTTATATATGCTTTTAAAGCTGCAGTTTCAGAGCTGTTGGCATAGGACAAAAATAATTAAAAATCCCAATAAAAAAACTTGCCAGAAAGCTATTCAAGCAATTCAAAAGTGCATGGAGAATAACAAGGATTTTAATATAAAAGAAACAGAATAACCAGAGACAGACAGACAGACATGTACGTATAGGGGCAGATATTTAAACTGCACCTGGCAGTGGTGCAGGCATGGGTGCAGCGCAACTGGGATGTGCCAGGGCCAGGACCAGGACCAGGTGATATTCAATGGTGATGCACCATGGCACAGCACTGCTGAATATGGCACAGAGCACACGTGGTGCAGTGGGACTGAGCCAGTGCAAGCCACAGCTAGGGAGCACGGGGGTGCGCCAATGGAAATGCAGTTGCGCTGGGTGCATCACCCATGATATTTAGCTGAGGGCATGCAAATGAGTCCATAACATATGCAAGGCACAAATGGGGCCATTTGCATGTCATTATGGCCCCATTTGCATGACTTGCATAGGGCAGCCCGGCTAATTGTGCCTGGCACCCTGCACAGCATGACGTGTGCACAGTGGGGGTCCTGAGGCATCCCCCACCCCATAGCCATGATTGCCGATAAAGCCCTGTAAATTGAGTCCCTGGTAGTCTAGTCATACTCCCCCCTCCCTCCCATGTCCCAGGTCACTGGTATATGTCTGTAAATTAATTCTCTGGTAGTCTAGTGGTACCCCCCTTCCTCCTGTAGCCGTGATTGCCAGTGTATCCCCATACAGTACTTCCCTGGTAGTCAAGTGGTACCCTCTTGCCACACTGCCCCAGCACTTCAGCACCTTGCTTTCCCAAGGGGCATGGCCCAAAAGTACAGACTATTACAATTTATAGGGCTCAGTGCCATGACTTCACTAATACATCTAATACTCTCCCCCAACCCCTTCACTCCTCCCTGTCCTTCTTCCCCCCTGTACCCTCTTCCCACTCCTCACCAACCCTCCATTTGACTTTGGTTGGTTTTTATTGTAGATTTTTTTAATTTTAGTAAGTGTTACCATCAGGATGTCTGGACTACTTAACAGATAAATATATTTTGTATATACCACATAAGTTTAAGTTTTAAAAGTGAGTTATAATGGAGCTCTTTTGTCTTCATAGTAGAATGAAAATATTATTTATTATTTATTTATTATTGAAAATGCATTTTTATACTGAAGCAACTTTTTTCTTTTTTCCTTTTTTGAAATTTACTTTTATAATGAGATAATATAGGTATATTTTGTTATTATGATCATGTTTTTTGATGAATTAGAAATTTGAGCCTAGTGTTATCTATTGCCTTATATGAGAGCTGTTTGAGATACATTAGTGAAGTCATTGCACTGAGCCCTATAAATTATAGTAGTCTGTACTTTTGGTCCACACTCCCTGAGGAAGGCAAGGTGCTGAAGCACTGGGGCTCACATGTTAGAGTAAGTGATAAGAGGCACATTTTATTGATTATTTCTGAAGTTAATGCTAACCAGCCCAAGAAACAATTTCATTTTGCAAAGAAAATGATATTGATGTTGTTGTTGATTTCTGGGAATGTGCATTTAAATCGTGGCCCAATGATTAATAATAATTATTCAATGTATGAATTTAGTAGCAGAGAAAATTTGGGATTATTACATCTAAATGTTAGGAGTTTATTGCCAAAACTTGAGTATTTAAGGGCACAAGTTTCAATATCTAATCCTGATTTGCTAGCTTTATCAGAAACATGGCTTGGATCAAAATCTGAAATAAGAATATACAAATTGACAATTATAATAGTTTCAGGGTGAATAGAATTAAGAAAGGGGGAGGGGTTATGATTTATCTTAGAGATAATCATAGGGGTCAGATCAAATTGGCAAAATCTATTCCAGGTCAGCTTGATCTATTAATGCTACAAGTACAAGGATCAGCTGGCTATTTGTTTAATTGTGCAGTTTATTATAGGCCTCCCTCAGCTAGTATTTTAGCCTTACAAACTTTAAGTGAATTAATTGCTCCCTTTTTAAAAAATGAGTTTGTGTTATTGGGAAATTTTAATTGGAATATGATGTCTCCTCAACAGGATGTTGTTAATCAGTTTAGTGCCTTAAATTTAGTTCAGCTAATAACGATGCCAACTAGACCCAATAGAAATAATAGTGCTAATGATTCATTACTGGAATTAATACTTACTAATAGAGGGGATAGATATATTGCTGCTGTACGTGAGTCTGATCAGAGTGATCATTGTTATATATCATGTGTTAGAATGACAAAAAAAGATAAAATAAGGGCTCAAACAATATATATCAGGTCTTTCAAAAAATGTAATGATCAAGCATTTTTAAGGGATATGGCAGGAATTAATTGGCAGTTGATGACAGTGTGTCCTGATATTGAGGCAGCTTGGTCTTATTTTAAAACATAATTACTGGAGGTTATTCAAAAACATGCCCCCCTGAAACATAGAAGAACTAATAAGAAATTGACACCTTGGATTACTGAGGAAGTAAAACAATTATTAAGATTAAAATCCAAATACTGGCAAAAGGCAAGAAAAACAAAGGAATTGGTGGATAATCAAGCTTTTAGGGTTATTAGGAATAAGAGTACTCAGGAGGTAAGAAAAGTAAAAAGGGCTTATTATAATACATATTTTGATAAGGCTAAGGGTAATACTAAAGTACTTTGGAAAGGTATTGACTCTTTAAGAGGTCAGCAAAGATCAAATTCCTTACCAACAGTTATTAATAGTGGGGGAAAGATCCTGATGTCAGCTGAGGATAAGTTGAATGCACTTAATACTTATTTTGCTACAGTAGGTAAGACATTTGAAATGAAAAATCCAGATCAGGATATCCCAGTTTTGGATACTGATTTTTCTTTGGGTGTTTCTAGACCTATTTTTGTATGCAACCAATAACTGCCGAAGATGTTTCTAAACAACTCCAGAGATTGGATCCCAATAAGGGACCAGGGTGTGATGGAATCCCTACTTTCTTTTTGAAGATAGCATCAGCTATTTTATCTCAATCCTTAACATATTTGTTTAATTATTCTTTTTCTTGTTCTGAAATTCCCCAGGATTGGAAAACTGTATATATTGTTCCTCTCTTCAAGGTGGCAGAGGGTTGTCCTTCTGACCCTGGTTCCTATAGACCAATTTCACTCTTGTCTACTTGTGCTAAGATCTTTGAAAGATTGGCACATGGTCAGTTTAGCCATTACTTGCTTAAGCATAATCTGATTGCTAAGGAGCAATCTGGGTTTAGGAAGGGATATAATACCAGTAATGTGATAGCTAAGGTTGTTGATGATGTGACGAATGCCTTCAACAGAAATTGTAGTGTACCAGCTGTGTTTTTGCATCTGTCAAAGGCATTCGACACAGTTCATCATACAATATTACTAAATCAATTAAAATCAGCAGGATTGGACATGACTGCTTTAAGATGGTTTTGTTCATATCTGCATAATAGACAGCAGTGTGTCAGAACGGACAGCATTTGCTCTGAATTCATTAATATAGGATCAGGGGTACCTCAAGGCTCAGTCCTGGGTCCCCTGTTATTCTTATTGTATGTGAATAGATTACCTGAGTGCTGTTCTACTGGCACCAGCATGTATCTCTGTGCTGACGATACTATTATACATACTGTAGGAAGTGATATGGATGAAGCAGTTGGGGTATTGCAAAGGGATTATTTGAAAGTTCAGGATATGCTTCTTGATTTGAGGCTTTTGCTGAATGATAAGAAGTCACTTTGATTGATATTTCAAAAAAAGAATAATAAACATATTTATAAAGGGAATATTCATACATTATCTGGGGTGGAGTTGGGACAGGTAACCTCTTATAGGTACCTAGGATTGACGATTGATTGTCATTTGTCTTTTGATTTACATATAAATAACATCTCGAATAAGCTGAAATGATTGCTTGGATTTTTCTAAAGGAATAAAAAAATGTTTACGAATAAAGTAAGGAAATTAATGGTTACTTCACTATTTTTGCCAGTTTTGGATTATGGGGATTGTATATACAAAAATGCTAAAAAATCAATATTAGTAGCCTTAGAACCACTTTATAAAAGTGCACTAAGGTTAATTACGAATTTACCTTATAGAACACATAGTTGTATCCTATATGAAAAAACAGGCCTTACATCTTTGCAGGATCAACGTGACATTCACTGGAATCTTTTTCTTTATAAATTTGTTTTATGCCTAGTACCAGTATTTCTCTTGGACCTGTTAAAAATTAGAACAGACTTAAAATATTCACGTAGGACTACATCTGGGATCACTTTTTGTGTTCCTAGATGTAATTCTGGATATGGTGAAAAAACATTGACATCATCAGTTTCTAAGACATGGAATTGTATGGTAAAGAAATTAAAGATATGCAAGTTGATATCCTTGGCTCATTTTAAAAAGTATTTAGCTGGGCTTTATAATAAACATTGTAAATGTTATGGATAATTGAAGAGTAATTCGGGCATTTGTTAAATAATACTTTTTTTGTAATGTTTGACATGTTGAGTTATGTTTTGTTTTATATGTACTATTTTTTGATGTGTTTGGATGCAATTGAAAAGGAGATAGTGTTATCTCAATTTGTTATCCAATAAAGTTGAAAGTTGAAAAGTTGAAAGTGTCAGACCCCTGGGAGCAGCGGCAGGATGAGTTTGCCAGAAACCAGACTTTAAGGCGGGACTTGAAACTGGAGTGTGTGTTAATGGAACAGAGTTAAGCTGGTAGTTTGTTCCACTGCAAAGGGGCAGCTGCAGACCAAGCTCTGCTATCCATGTTGGTGGATACCCTAGGAACAGCTAGGGGGGAGTACCACTAGAGCGGAGGTTGCGGAGGAGTGTTCAGGTTTTCAGAAGGGCAGTTGGGGGGATTCTGGAGCCATGCAGATGACATTGTCCACCATACAGCAGAGGGCTAGGTCCAAGTGACCTTGCAGCAGTAGCCATCCAAGGGTATTATAGAGGGTACAGTGGTGGGTGGAGAACGGGGCCAATAAGGCAAAGCGACAGGTGCTGTTGTAGGCAGCAGAGAGAGTTTAGCCATGGCAGTAGCTGAGTTTCTGGCATAAACAGGGGAGCAGTAGTCAAGAATAGGGAGAAGATTACCCTGGACAATGGCTAGTCTGGCTTCAGGGGTAAGGTATTGCCTGACTCTATAGGTGGCACCTAACTTTTGATGGAACCTTCTGACAAGGGAATTTGCATGCTCAGTGAAGGTGAGGAAGGGGTCGAGCAGTATTCCTAAGTATTTGTAGGTGCTGAGATCCTCTAGGGCTGGGCCGTCTGTGGTGAGAATGCGTAAGGGGGCATGGCTTTTAGTTTTGGCCAGGAAGGGCTTAGATCTGAACAGCATGGATTTAGTTTTTTTGGCATTTACTAAGAGGAGGTTTTTTGAGAACCAGCTGTGGGCTGCAGCATAGTTGTGCAAGAAAACTGAGGAGATTGCGGCCATGGATTTGTAACTGTGGAAGAGGACAAGGTCATCGGCATACAGGAGAGAGTGACAGTTGAGGCAGTCGAAGGGAAACGCATTAACAAATAAGAAGAAAAGGAGGGGACCCAGGATTGAGTTTTGAAGGACCCCCACAGAGACAGGCAGGGTGGGGGAGCAGGTTTGACCAATACACATGAATTGTGAGCGATCAGTAAGGTAGTTAGTGAACCAGCTTGTAGCTTTCTGAGAACAACCACGGAGGCTAAGCTTGGAGGTAAGGAGAGCATGGTTAACCATGTCAAAAGCCTTTGAGAGGTCAACGAAGACAGCCCCGGTAGCTTTACCATTATCCATGTTAGAGAGGATGTGGTCGATCAGAAGGGTGAGGGCAGTGGCGGTGGAATGATTCTTGCAAAAGCCATGCTGTTGGTTGCATAGGAGGGTGTATTTGCCTATGTACTCGGTGAGCTGATTGTGGACTCCTCTCTCGAGTAGTTTACTGAGATGAGGGAGGATGGATATCGGACGGTAATTGTTGGAGGATTTGGGGTCACCAGATTTAAGAATGGGTATAACCTTAGCTATCTTCCATGGGTCACGCATGGAGGAGGTGGAAAGGGCAAGGTTAAAGATGAAGGTGAGTTACTTGGTAATCACCAGAGAGATTGGCTTAAGGAAGACTGGAGATAGCCCATCAGATCCGGAGGAGCCATGGTTAGGTAGATTTTTGAGTAGCTTCACTGTGTTGTGTATGGAGAGGGCTTTAAAATAGAATGGGGGTATTTGCGGGTGAGTGGTAGAGCTGGAGGAAGATGGCAGTGTGCCAGGTATTAGGGCTGAGCTTTGAGGTTGGGCAGTTGGCAGCTTATTTAGGTACATGGATAAGTTGGTGAACTTACAGTTGAAGACACTGGCCACATCATGAGAGTCGGTCAGCAGCCCATCCTGGGAGTTGAGATGTGGTGCAGCGTAGCTGGAGCAGGGGTTTAGGAGGGAGCTGATTGAGTCCCAGACTTTTCTATGGTCTCCAAGGTTGGCCTTTTGCAAATTGCAGAAGTGGGTCTGTTTAAAAAATTTGGCCTGTTGTTTACATATGTTCCTCATGCGCCTGTAAGCATCCCAGATGGCAGGAGAGGGGTTTGATTTGAAAGTGGACCAGGCGCAGTCTCTGGCCTTCATAAGGGTTAGGAGGTCTTTAGAGACCCAGTGCGAGCACACACCTCTGACCCGTCTGGTAGTGACAGGGAAAAAGCGGTCCTGGAGTATTAGTAGAGTCTGGGTAAATGTGGAAACTGCCGTGGCTCATTGGAAAGGGAAAAAAGCATGAACCAGTACAAGGACTGGGCCTCCTCGAGGAGATTTGTGGAGACTGGGCAGCTGAAATTTCTGACAGATAGGTATTTGGGTGGGAGGTGCTTTAGTTTGGAAGACCAGAGGAGATAGGTCAGTGAGTGATTGCTTATAGCATCAGCCATGGTGCCAGCGTGTAGTGCTCGGTCCTCCCTGTTTATGAGGATCCAGTCTAGTAGAGTCCGGGTGGCTGAGCGTGGATTAAGTCTGGTGGGGAAAGTGATCACCTGCACCAGGTTGTGCTGCTTTAACAGGGATACATAGTCAGGCTGGTGGCAGCTCAGCCAGTTTAGATTAAAATTGCCGAGAAGGATAGATTCCCTATAGGGAGTTAGGGAGCTCAGGCATTGGAAGAGGCTGGTGAGTCCAATGGTTCCGGTCATGGGGGATTGTAGCAGCAGCCAATATAGAGTTTCTTGCAGGATCCCAGGGTCAATTCAGACAGTAGCCTTTCACTAGGTGAGGAAGGGTCAGAGTGTAGGACAATGCTAGCTGGGAGGGGTTTCCTTAAGAGCAGGGCCACACCACCACCTTTTTTCCTGCCTGGCCTGTCGAGGCATAGGCAGGAGTAGCCAGGTATTTTGAAGGTGCTTTCGGTGTGATGTGGCTTTAGCCATGTTTCAGTGAGTCCCAGAATATGGGGCATATGTAGCGCAATCCAAGCCTCAAGGTCAGTGAATTTGGATGGAAAGCTGCAGACATTAATATGTGCAATTTTAAGACTGGGGCATTTGTCCAGATGCTGGAGGAGGGGGTGATATGGGAGTTTGTTGGGCTAGGGTTGCACTCAATGTCCCCAGCAAGGGAAAGTAGTGATAGTAGGAGAATGTATGGGCAGGAGGGAATAGTAGGAGACCAGGAGAGATTAGCCAGGTAGCGGCCAAGGAGGTGGCATTCTCCTTTAGTGAGTAGTATGAGAGAGATGTACCCAGGGTGGACTTATCCCTAGTAGTGAGTGAAGAGGGTTGAGACAGGTCAAGAGGGGGACAATGAGAGGATGGAGAGGTGCTGTTGATCGCAGGCCAACATCGAAGCGCAGAAGTCGGTCAATACCAGTGCAGTAGTTAGGGAGATGGCCCATAATCTGCCATCAACTTCATGTTTCTATGTACCACATAG
Organism: Neoceratodus forsteri; assembly: GCA_016271365.2. NCBI lineage: Eukaryota > Metazoa > Chordata > Ceratodontiformes > Ceratodontidae > Neoceratodus > Neoceratodus forsteri. The sequence goes on along the minus strand of CM057455.1, from coordinate 412,648,622 downwards.
GTCGATTCCAGGTCCTGTACTGTTCAAAATGTTCGTCAGCAACATAGGGGAGGTTATCCAGGGCAGGATGCTATGTTTTGCAGATGACACAAAACTCTGTGACAGGGTGGACAATGAAGATGTGGTAAGGGAATAAACAAGAGGTTTGGAGAAATTGGACTGGTGGTCCAAAGTCTAGCCATTGAAGGTCAATGCCAAAAAATACAGAGTAATGCACATTGATAGAAACAACCAACGCACTAAGTACTGAAAAGTGTGTGTGTGTGTGTGTGTGTGTTTTGAGGTGGGAGATGAATTGGCCACAATGACAGTGAAAAGATATTTGAGGGCTATCATCAGCAACACCCTCAATTGCTCAACCCATTTCAGCAAAGTATGTACTGTTGCCAGGCTACCAGAATGCTGGAATATACGGGGAGAGGATTCAATAGTAGTAGGAGGGAAATGCTATTGCCCAAGTACAGGTTCCTGGTGGGGCCATCTGGAATACTGTACCCAGTTCTGGAGCCTGCACCTGAAGAAGGACAAGCATAGGCTGGAGACTGTGCAGCCTGTGGTCACCAATATGATGCAGGAGCAGCAGTAATCAGGAACAGCTGCCATAACTAAACATGTACATGCTGGATACAAGGAGAGAGAGAGAGAGAGAGAGAGCAGGGGCAGCAATGATCAGGAACAGCTGATATAACTAAACATGCACATGCTGGATACAAGGAGAGAGAGAGAGAGCAAGGACAGCAATGATCAGGAACAGCTGACATAACTAAACATGTACATGCTGGATACAAGGAGACAGAGAGAGAGAGAGAGAAAGAGAGAGAGAGAGCAAGGACAGAAATGGTCAGGAACAGCTGACATAACTAAACATGTACATGCTGAATACAAGGAGGCAGAGAGAGAGAGAGAGCAGGGGCAGCAATGGTCAGGTACAGCTGACATAACTAAACATGTACATGCTGGATGCAAGAAGAAAGAGAGAGGGAGGATATGACTGAGATTTCCAATTTTCTGAGGGTGATAAACTAAGTAGGAAGTGAGGACTTGTGCATCAGGCACAGATACACAGTGATGTGGTATATGAGTGGAGACCAGACAGGGAAGATTTAAGAAGCATATAAGAAAGCTCTTCTTCACCAAAAGGGCAGTGAAACTATGGAGCACATTGTCGAAGAAGTGGTGGAGATGGAGTCTATAAATGGGTTAAAGACTGGGAGAGACACATGGTACTTTTAGCACCAAAATGTGGGGTAAGGAGGGAGGAAGCAGCATGTGGAGGGGTCAACTCAGGGAAGGGAGAAGTAGATGTCAAGGTAAAAACTCTTTTTGGCCATAGGTCAACACAGAACAAGTAAAACAAATTTTGGTCAGATCCACCACAGCTGCATAATGAAGTTAGTGAGGTTGAGTGGAACTGTTAAGGAGACATGGAGAAACAACACAATGATTTTTAACTAGTAAGATTTGTTTTATTTTGCATTCTAAGGATGGCAGACACATTATTAGGAACAGATATGGAGGTGTAGATTTCAGTGGAAGGAATGGTAAGCAATATAGGTTTGACAGGTAGAATAGGTGGCAGTACATGAAAAAGTAATGGCTGGCATATGTTCAGTCTTGGGATTATTTACACAGTTTTATAGAGAAAAACAGGGGGTTTGTCCATGCGGTGATGTAAGTTATATTTAAGTAATGTGTTAATGTCAGGTAGTCAGGTGTAATGATGGACTTCATTAGGAGAGAAACTGTGATAGTAACTTTTATAAGGGGTCACTGTTGATAAGGTTAAGATAGTTATGCCTGTGATAATGGGAATATCACGACAGTATGAGGTCTATACAGGAGTGGAGTACAAATATGCACTGTATCATAAGTATGTGTTCAGAGTGCAGGCACATGCGATATGCAGGTTTCTTTTACATATACAGTAGGTAAAAATAGGGATAGATGCAACTGATAGAAATATAGATAATTACATAGATAGACATACAGATAGACAGACAGACAGACAGATGGAGAAGTTATAGTCATGACAGTCTTTGGAGAGGCAACTGCCCCTAGAGTCACAGTCATGTTCACTAATTTGGGTTGAAAAACTTTTCAAGCAGCACTATTGTGCTGTCAGTAATTGCCTATGGGTTTAAGCATATATTAACATATCTTAAACAGTTATAGTGCAGAAAAAAGAATGAAAGCAATTTTGTTATAGTTTAGCACTGAAACATGCATGTAACAAACATGTTGCCACCTTGCTCCAATGAGTACCCCCCCCCCCCCCAAGCAGACTGCTGGTCTTAAAGAGCATCTGACGCCTTCAGGATAAGTGAAAGAAAACATAATATTTAGACACAGTTCAGTTTATATTTCACATTGGTTCTGCATTTTCCCCCCCATTATTTGTTACTGGGCCATTTGCATGAAAAGAGGACCACTGCTCCTGAAGTGTTCATGTATGCCTGGTGCTTTCTCCCTACCTGAGGTCATAATGCATGGCTTGTGACATCACAGTTACTCCCAAGACAGCAGACTGTGATGTCACAAGATAGCATTATGACTCAAAGTAGGGAGTAAGTTCAAGTTCAAATTCAAGTTCAAGTTTATTGCAGGAAAGCTCCATTGAGCAAGCTCATTCACAAGGAGGTCCTGGGTGCATGGTTACAACAAATATACAATGCAGGCAATAACATAACAAAACATAAATGGCAGACCAGGTCCTACAAGGTACATGGATAAACAGTCCTGGGTGAAAAACAAAAAACAAAAAAATATTTAGTACAAGTTGTTTAAGGAAGGTGGTGTAGTAAGAACAAACTAAGGAAGTAAGGAGAAAGCTAGGAAGGGAGTTTAGAAACAGTTACAGGTGTCCTTTATTTTTGAAGCCACCAGTTTTTTGAAGAAATTTACTGAGACTACACTGGATAGTTTCAGAGTGGATTGCAGCTGGTTCTAAATAGTTGGTAGGGCACTTGAGAAGGCTCGTCTGCCAAAGGAGGTACGAGTCCTAGGTGCGTCGAGTAGGATAAAATCTGATTACCTAAGGAAATAAGAGCTGTGGGCAGTACGGATAAGTGCTACTAAACAGCTTGGTAATTTATACAGAAGAAGTTTTAGGTCCAAATGCCAGCATGGAGCGTGCGTCTAATGGTAAGTGAAGTCCAACCAACAGCTGCTTATAGTTCGCAATGGTGGGTTCGGTATAGGTAGTTTGTAATGAAGCGCAGGGCGCAGTGATAGAGAATGTTCAATTTGTTTGGGTTAGTAATTGCTGCAGAAGTGTATAATATGTCCACATAGTCAAGTAAAGGGAGGAAGGTGGTCTGAACAAGCCTGAGTCTGGTTTCCAGGGGAAAGAGGGACCTATTTCGGAAGAAGAAGCCTAATCTAGTTTTTAGTCTTCTGGACAGGTCGTCAATGTGCTCGTTGAAGGAGAGCTTGTTGTCTAACCAAAAGCCGATGTATTTAAATTTAGAGACAACTTCCAGTGGTTCACCTAGGGATGTAACGATGACGTCTTTAGGTGGGACAGTGAAGGTGACGGAGAATGTGTTAGGGGGGAAAATCATGGCCTTAGTCTTTTTAGCATTTAGGAGGAGTTTGGTATTGATGAGATTTGTTTCTAGCTGTGCAAAATTGACTTGAAGTATATCCCTGACTTCCGATATTGTATGGCCGGATGTATACAAAACTGTATCGTCTGCAAAGAAATGCAAGGTTGTGCTGGTTATTTGAGAATAGAGGTTGTTGATATATAGGGAGAAGAGTATAGGACCTAAGATGGAACCTTGCGGGACTCCCCTAGTAACTGGTAAGGAGGCAGAGAACAGCCCACCTGCTTTGACTTCCTGCATCCTACCTGATAGGTAACTGGAGAACCATTTGGTAGTAGCTAGAGTAGCGCCAATATTGGTGAGGCTGTTCACAATTAGAGTATGGGCAATGGTGTCGAATGCTTTACTCAAATCTAAGAATACTGCACCTGTAATTTTTTTAGCATCCTTGGCTGAGATCCAGTCATCGGTGACTTTAGCTAGTGCAGTAATGGTGCTATGATTAGAGCGAAAGCCTGATTGGGCTGGATTGAGGAGAGAGTAGGTTTCTAGATGATTCTTCAATTGTATATAAATCAATTTTTCAAGGACTTTTGAAAGGATAGGCAAGATTGAGATTGGTCTGTAATTGTTTAAGTCGCATAGGTCACCAGATTTAAATAAGGGTATGATATGAGTGGATTTCCAGCATAATGGAACTAAGGCAGAAGAGATAGAGAGGTTGACTATATGGAGAATGGGAGCAGTAAGATAGTAGTAGCCGACTTTTAAGAAAAATGGTTCTAAGCCATTGTCTCCGGCACTTTTTGTGGTATCTAAATTGATGAGTGAATCCTCGATTTCTTTGAAGCTGAGGGGGAGCAGCTGGAAAGGATGGGCTGCAGCTTTCGGAACAGTGATAGGGCTAGCATGGATACTAGTACGAGATGTGTACGGTGATGCATCGAAAGCTAGACCAGCTGTGGTGAAGTGAGAATTCAGTTCTTTGAGGATTTGGTAATTGTTCTCAATAACTGTGCCATTTATGTTGATCTTAGCTGGGATGGAGGGAGCAGCCGGTTGACCTTCAATAGACTTGATGGCCCTCCAAATTTTCTGCGAGTTTCCTTTGGCTTTTTCCAGCATGGAAACGTAGTAATTCGCTTTAGTAGAGCGAATATGTTTTACGCAGGCATTTCTAGCCACTCTAAATGTCTGCCAATCTGTCGGATTCTTAATTCTTCTTGCTACAGCCCAGAGTTTATCTCGGTTTATAAGTGTGATTTTGAGTTCCGGTGTAAACCAGGGGTGGGAGGCCTTGCGCGTACGCATCTTAATAAATGGGGCATGCTTGTTAGCCAGGGTGGTGAGATTTTCATTTAGGTTAGAGACAGCCTCATCGACTGTTTTAGAGAGGTACAGATCTTGCCATTTGACCTTGCTAAGGTCAGTCAGATAGCTCAGGGTGTTGAATTTACGAAAGGAACGCTTGATTATGAACTTAGGCTGATTGAGGGCTTTGATTTGATGTCTTGTACAGACCACAACTCTATGATCACTTATATCATTGGAAAAAACAGCTGATTGTAGTATTTTGTGGGGATGGGTGGTAAGTATGACATCGATGAGAGAACTATTGGCAATGTTGGTGGTGTTAATCCTAGTGGGCTCACTAATTATCTGGGCAAGACCTAGTTCATTACAAAGGGATTTCAGGCTATGCGATTTGTGTGTGAGCCAATTCATGTTGAGGTCCCCGAGTTTCAGTGTTTCTGTGTTGGCTGTTGTAACTAAGGATTTTAGGACGTTGATGATTTCAGTTCCACCAGTTGGAGGTCTGTAGCCGCCGATTACTGTAATAATTTAATTGGAGGGAAGGTGGAGTTTCAGAGATTCGATTTTGTATTCCTTAGATTTAGAATTGCAGAAGATGTCACTAATAGTGAATTTGGATTTGGCATAAATAACTACTCCACCCCCCCCCCCCCCGGTATTCCTATCAGCCCTATAGAGATTATAGTTGAGAAGAGTTATTTGCTGGTCCGTAATAGTATTTTTCAGCCAGGATTCAGTGATAATAACAAGGTCGGGCTCAGTGTGTGCGGTCCAGGCTTGTAAAAGGTCAATTTTTTGGGGCAAACTTAAAATGTTGACCAACATGAATTTAAGGCCAGGAGCGGCAGCAAACTCGGTAGGCGAGGAGAACACTGACAGAGGGCCTGGGTTTAGTTCTACATTAACTGAGCACAGAAGGAGCAGGAGCAGGAGTTTTTTTAATAGCTGTTGTGATGGATGTGGACACTTTTTTAAGTTGTGACCGGCTAACAGTACTGGTAGGGGACACCATTTTAGTGCTATTATGGTACAGTCTAATGTGGCAGTTAATAGATAGTAGGGATAATGCTCTGAGTGACATGTGAGAAGGGGGTAATAAAAGCAGGTGAGTGGGGAGTGGGTTGTAATTAAAGGGAGCGGTGGGCTTTGGATGAACGTTAGTGCAGTGAAACGGGGCGATGTAAATAGCAGTGAGATGTTCCAGGGTAGGTTTTGAACCTGGGACTTCGTCGTGATAGCATATAGTTAGGATGTTAGCGAGCAAAAATAAAATGACAATGGGAAGGTGAGTAATGGTTCAGCAGAGCAGGCTAGTGCAGGGGAAAGGGGTGGGGTGCCTAGAGAGAGGGTGGCTTGCAGCACGGTCTATGCCCTTAATGTGAATGAATACAGTGAAACAGCTCTATAGGGGGCAGAGTTAATTAAGTATTTAATGGAGGCCTGGGAGGGGATGGGGGGACGGGAAGAAAAAGCCCGGCAGGGACTGAACCCAGAGCACAGATATGCAGCGCCTTTCATCTAAGCCAATCGGGGCTTGCTTCGAAAAAGTGCCCGCGTTGCGATTAGCTAATAACAAGGGTAGCTCACCAGCTGCTGGTTGCAGGATTCCCCTGGCGGAACCCTGGCAGTAACAAATTGTTTTAGCAAGAAAGAGAAGGCAGGAGATTCATCAGGGATGGGAGTGGGCGGTGCTAATAGGTCTATATAATAGCACACAGGAGGAGGGATGGGCAGGTGGGTGATAAACTGCGGCTTTGCCGTACCTCTCAAGCGGTGGAGTCCGATGAGGAGGTCTCGGGCAGCGGCTTTGGAAGCGCCGACCGCCCGGTGTCCGCGGTCCATGTGGAGGGCGTCTGAGCTGGGATCCCTAGGGGGTTCCTGGCTAGAGAAAGGAGAGAGGAGCTCGAATTAATAGAGGGGCAACACAAAGGCTAGCAGTCTAAGCGAAAACAGCTCAATTAACAACTGAAAAGCCAGCGATTTCCTTGGCGCCTTGCAGTCTAGAGAGAGCTAGATATTTACAAAGGGGCTGAAACACTTGGTTGCTGGGAACATTTTTAGACAATAAACACAGTTTTTTGGCAAATCAGTCACAGTTCAGTAATTTGTAGTAAAATTTTCAAGTAAAATAGTGCCTTAGCAAGACAGGCTATGCTAGTCAGCAAGACAGGATATGCTAGTCAGCAATAAGCAGACCTAAAGTACCAAAATGGTATGCCTCAGCAAGACAGAATGAGATAAAGCTGCTAGAAGGCTTAGTTGCAAAAAGGGGATGGGAGGAATTGCAGTTGTTGACAGTAAGTAACCAATAAATTGAAACATCAGATAGGAGTGGGCGGAGACTGTGTGCATTTAAAGGAGGCCTGGGAGGGGGAGAGGGGATGGGACAAAAATCAAGGGGAAGTTTGCAGAGCTAACACTGAATCAGTGCACATACAGTTGGAGAGAAAATGCAGCAGGGGGGAATGGTAAGTTACTTTACACAGGCCAAGCAGAACAGGCTAAATTAAAATATTTAAATTAGAAGCCGAGTACAGGGATGCAGGCTTACATTAAGCCACACGTCTCGGATGCTCCTGTCTCAGGTGAGTGAGCCCAGCCAAATAAGGGAGCTCTACACAGGCGTGGAGCCACTACGCCTACCCCGGGAGAAGGCTTGAAATTGAAAACAGCAACTGCAAGTGATGATCCGGTTCCAGCTCACACAGCCCAGAGAAATCGTGGCAATTTTTCAAGCATCGTACCGTATCTATCTCTTTGGAGGGTAGGTGGATCAGGCTCCTTGCACCGTAGAGGTGCTATGGCTGGATCATGACCGCTGCCTGAAGGGGGCAAGTGGCACCTGTAAGGAAGGAGACAGCAGATTAAATAGGAGCAGATGGGGGGATGTCTAAACAGAGACACACAAAAAGAGCTGAGCACCAACTTCAAAGACAAGTCAGGGGGCAGTCTCAGACAGAGGCAAGGTGCTGGCTAACTTGGAAATCCAAAACAAGCACAAAAGGACAGACTGATGCGAGAGCTATAGAGGCAGATGAACTCTAACAGATAAAGATCATATATTTATCCAAATTTCCTCAGTAATAAAAGATAGGCAGGATAAGTCTACAGAATATATTTAAAATGTAAACTGAGTTGTACCAAGTTATTAGGTTTTTTCAAAGTTTTCACTGTGGCATCAGCAGCTCTGATTATAAAGAGGAGAGCTGAAAAAATGTTTCTCAAAGTAAGTGCAGAATAATTTTTCTTAAATCTGTTTCAAGATATTAGGCCTTTTCTCTTTTTTCAATTTAATGATAAAAAGAAGTAGCAGACTAATGTAAATGATGACAGTCAGTGATTTGGGATATGCTAAGTGTCCCCAGGAGCAAGGTGTACTCCTTCGCTGGCTAGAGAGTAGACTGTTATAAAAAAACAACAAAAAAAAAACAACAAAAAAACACACAGATCAGTCATTCTGCCAACGAGACATGCTAAGGTACAACAATTGGGGGGGGGGGCAAGAGTTGCTTGGGACTGCAGCTTCCATTTTTGAAACAGAAAACATTTCATGTTGATCTTGTCTCCTGTTTTAGCCTGAAGATAACATATTTTAAATTCCTGCTTTAAGTGTGTATAATGGACTGTTTTGCCATTTAGGAGCCAAAGAATGAATGTGTAACAGGGGACATTATGGTTACCTAGCAATTGTATGCCAAAGCAATGTAGGCATGTAATTAAAGGGAAATGTCCGCGTACAGGCGGATCCCACCTTCATGTGAAGTGGGGCCCGAGTAGTAGATGCAGTATAAAAAATAAAAAATAAATGTACTTGCTTCTCATTTATTTGAAATGGTATCTGCTTGATCCTGGGTACTCATTGCCCTGGCATTTTAGGAAGCAGAGCCCTCCCCGTCATGCCCACAAGCACCTGTGGCTGTCCCCATAATGATGTTTCAGGTGGGGAGCAGCCGGGGGCATCTATATACTTAACATGTGGCTCTTTTTTAAAATGTCTCTGGCTTGAGTTGGACATTTTGGGTATTTTTATTATATTGGCTGATACTTCAAGCCAGTCAGTATTGGTCTTGGTAGGTTTTTTGGAACACATAGAATGGGATTATTTGAAGATTTGGCAATATAGTAATCTGTATTGCCAACTCTTCAAATAGCTCTGGTTTAGAATCTATGTGTGCCCGAGCTACACCGAGACCAAGTACTGACTGGACAGGTACTTGTCAGCCAGTACTTGAATCAGAAATGCCCAAGAATGTCCAAGCTCCAAAGTGGAGATATTTTAAAAAAGGATCCACATATAAAGTATATAGATGCCCCCGGCTGCTCCCCACCTGAAGCGTCATCACGGGGACAGCTATGGGTGCTTGTTGGTGCGATGCAGAGGGCTCTGCCTCTTAAAATGCCGGGGCAATGAGGGTGCAGGATCAACTAGATACAATTTCAAATAAATGAGAAGCAAGTGCTTTTATTTTTTTTTTCTACTGCATCTACTAATCGGGCCCCACTTCACATGGAGGTGGGGTCCACCTGAACGTGGACATTTCCCTTTAAGCACTGGATCAATGGAAGGCCATTGCCAGGTTATTATATACACTGGAAGAACTTAAATTATAGCTAGCAAATTGCTGCATAGTACTTTGAGGATGCGTAAAGTGTAAAACATCAGTTGGGAATTTTAATAGCTGGGCACTGAGCTGTTGTCTTAAACAAATATGTAAGAATTCTACATGAATGTTATTTTTTCTAGCTGCTCTTTATCATCTTGTATTGAGACACCTATATTTTCAATAAAGAGCTGTCTTAGCACTAGTATCACAAGATGTGCCAACGGTAATCACTGAACCCACATAAATGGAAAATGAAGGAGGTCTACTTACTCCTTTGAAATGAAATGTATGCTGTCCCATTGTGTGTCATAGCAGCATTTCTAATTTTGAACTTGGCACCACCACAACAGGGAGTTCTCTATTTCTTCAACAACAAAAAATAAACACACTTTTTCATCAAAGTCAGTGTTAAACAAGTACTGTGCCCATGATGAAAATAATTTGAACTCCCTCTGCCAAAAAATGTGTCCTGATATGAAACTGCATGTTTAACTGCAAAGACAATTAAAAAATGTATTTCTAAATGCATTACTAACACCAATGCTTCATGATTAAAATAATTTGAACCCCCTCCCCCCAAAAAATGTACCCTGACAAACTGCACTCTGGGAAGATTGCCTGGGACAAGATGCTATAAAAAAACCTGAATAGCAGGTTCCATGGAGTAAATGTTAACATCCTGTTTCTAGTGTCCCTGATAAAATAAAGTAAAAAATACAACTGAAATTTTTTTTATGTCAGCTCTGATCAAAATAGCTTTTAAAATCACCAGTTGTTTTCTTGTTCAGTGTTTTGTAATACATACTTCTCAAACTTAAAAGAAAAAACACATTTTAACATCAAAGTGTGTGTTCACCAAGTACTGTGCCCATGATTAAAATAGTTTGAACCCCCTCCCCCCAAAAATGTGCCCTACCATGAAACTGCATGGTTAATTGTAGACAATTAAAACATGTATTTCTAAATGCATCACTAACACCAGTGCTTTCAAAGTTTTGAAAGTACTAAAAACACAAATTATATATAAACTATATATATATATATATATATATTTATTGAATATGGTAAAACAATATTGTTAATCCCAAAAGCTGAACTTTGTTTTTAGTATATTGGGGCCAGATATTCAAAACTTTGCGTCGGGCAAAAAACGTTTACTGAGGTTTAGCGTGGGATTAGCGCGGGTCTGCTATATTCAAAAGGCCAAATAACATGGGCAAACTGCATTAGCGCCGGGCAAAATTATAATGTATGCAAGAGGCAAACTGACATGAATACAGGAGCAATGCTATATTCAGCGACTAGCGCCGAGCTAAGTGGTTTTGTGTGACTTAGCATGACACTTAGCGCGGTGCACATTACTGACCAGGAAAAGCTTGTCTTAACCCTGGGCAATCAGCTTTACGCGACACTATGGCTTTTGCGCAGTGTTTGCGTGGGTTTAGAGTGGGTTTTGTGTGACCCTAACAAATAAATATGACACATAGATGAAGCTAAACATAAAGGAAGGATGCTACTAACTGATGGCATCACAATGATGCCATCATCCGCCACCAGTTCCAGCCATGCCAGGCAGTAAGTGGTGACCCTGCCACCAGTGGACAGCATGGCAGTGTGGCCATACAGCACACACCTGTGGACCACACTTCTGTGGACACCAACAGATGCCAGCACACACATGCAGCACTGTGGGCATGGAGGATGTTGAGGGGAGCATGTAAGGGTGGCGAGGCTGTGCTACAGATCAGGTGTGGCCACAAGGCTGGGACACATCATGCAGTGCACATGGGCTAGTATTGGGAATACCCCAACACCAGTGTGCCTTTTGGATAATATATGTCCCCCCAGCCACATACCGCACAGCTGTACAAGTGCCATAGCACCCAAAGCCAGAAATGTACATGTCACTGTGAGCATCCCATGCCACAGGTGCAGCATCTGTGGGTCACACAACAGCGTAACAGTAATGTCCACTGTCAGTAAACACCTGCAAGTTGGGCCTCTCACTGTGTATAGTGCAGTCATCATCACTGCCCTACACACCATAGGCATTGCTGTGTCCACACACTACTGGCCCCTTGCTACTGTAGTTTCTGCTGCGCACTGTAGCATGACCTACAATGTGACAGTTGCATGCAGCACCACCACCATCTATGCCTATGCTGTGTTGTCCCAGTACAGCTGCAGGCAGCAGAGCATGTGGAAGTAGTGTTCAGAACTGTATAATATTCCCCAAGCTGTTTGGCAGTGCTAACACGTCTGCGAGGGTTTAGCGCAGGGCTAAACAGTTAGCCCGGTGCAAACTGCATGCAAATCAGGGCATAATGAGATGCTAATCTGGATGTTTGCCCACAGACTACCTAAGTAGGCTCATTTGCATGTCACTTTTGAATAGGGCAAAGTTTAGCGCCGGGCAAACGTGTTTGCACTGGGCTAACGGTTTAGACCTGAGCTAAACCCATGCAAACATGTTAGCTCTGCACTAACAGTTCGGGGAATATTTTATAGTTTTGCACACTGTACTTTTACATATGCTGCTGCCTGCAGCTGTACTGGGTCCACGCATTTGCTGGCACACACACTGGCCACATAGTTCATCTGTACCTACCTTCACATCACTGTGCACTGTGTTGCTGTTGTGGTTTGCACTTCCTGGTTGCCATATTCAGAGCTATCTTATTCCAGGGCTAAGTTTGCCCTGCACTGCCAGACCAGTTTGCCCGGCCTCATTCCCATGCTATATTCAGAAGCTGTTTGACCCTGGCTATTCCTTTTAAATATGGCTTGTTTTGTGCTCCGGGCTAAGTCTGCCTGACAGGCAATGCTAATTTAGCCCCGGGGCAAAGTTTTGAATATCTGGCCCTAAATGTTTAAGAAAAACCTGTGGCTCTTACTATGAATTAGAATGCTGTGTCTGTTTTCCTTGGGAGATGTAGTTTCACTCTTTATTTGCTGTCTCCTTCTGAGGTCCCAGGTGGCTCTGATAATCATTTGTTCCAAAGGTTTTTTAAGTCAGTTTGAAGGCATTAAATATGTTCTGTTCTTCTAGTCCTTAATATAGGCATTATGTATCTTCTGTTCTCCTAGTCCTTAATAAAATGCAGGGGCTCCACAACGTGATCACTGCACAGACTTGTTCTGTTGGTTGATATAGGTCCCAAACTAGTGTGTCTTGTTACAGCATGATATAGCCACCTCATGCCCCTCCCAAATGAATCAAAAAAAAGTTGGGGGTGGATCTCCAGGAGCTTCTTGGGTGGAGGTAGGGGTGGATCTTACTCCCCCCCAAAAAACTAATGCTGCCTCCCACTACTAAGGTTCCAGTTCTTGTACCACCCATTTAAGAAAGAAAATAGTGCCTTGCAACCATTGATTAAAATGAAAGCGTATTTATTTGAGGGCAGAAAACAGTGCTCTGAGGAGGGTAAAGTGGAAGAGACTATTTACACCTTCAGTCAGTTCCATGGACAGAAACCACGACATCACTCCTTTTGTACATGCAAAACATCTGCAGGCTCTGCCTACTGCAGCCATAAAAACTGCAGAGGCTGGATGAAGCTTGTCTGTTTTCTGCTGTCATTTTTTCTGTTTCTACTTTATCCTGGCCAAATGTGTGTACATTGTTTCTTTGGATTATAAATGTTGTCACCAAGTTTTCCAATGGGGAAAAACAATTTTCCTGTCACTTGTTTGTTTCACCTACTTTTGTATTTTTTTAGAGAACTAAATTACATTTTATTTTATGTTGCAGGCCATCATAATGTAAGCTTCATCTTAGACAGTGGGTTCGGAAGGTACGTAAGACTGGAAAGCAAACATAAGTAATCATGTAACTTCGTGATGTATTGTACTAAAAGTAGATGCTTTCTACCTAGTCACAATTTTTCTATACTGTCAGAAAATTATACAGATTTAATAATTCAACCTGCTGACATTTACAAATGTTTATGTTGAGGTCTATGGATGTGTTCAGCCTTAAGAACCTTATTTAGTTTTAGTTCTGCTTTGGGCTCTATTTAAACCATTACAGAAACACACCATGAGATTTGGACTCAACTTCCCATTGAGCAGGAGTTTGTGACAGATGTTTGATGCCCAACATGAGAAACACTAAACTGGAATTGAGGCATTAACTTCTGACATAGTTCTTGCTGTGCTGGCCAATTACTGGCTTCTCTTCGATACAGGGTTTAAAACTGCTGTAACCTGGGAAAATGGAGATGGCTGCTGAGATAATGGCCATAGCAGTTACAGTTTTCAAACCCAGAAAACTGTTTAGAAAAAAATAGTGGACAACTAAGGGATGCATGGAGAAATGACAGGAATAAGGTTTTACATCACAGTAGTAGATACAGTATTAGTAATGTTTCAGCATTGTCTGCCATCTATGTTTCAAAGCCCCTAAGCAAAATTAACACAGAAAATGACCAAACCTGTGGCTAATTAGACTTTGCATTGCTGTTGATTGTGGAAGATCATGTTTTGAAGTGAAAACCATTTTAACTGTTGCAGAAAAGACACACAAGTTAATTTAGTTGTCATCTACAGCATATCAATGATTTTCAAGAGGTTATTTGTCCTTTTGATTAGCATTATACATATAATTCATTGGCTGCTGCCATATGGCTCCTGCCATGATTGACCAGGCAGCATTTTTCTTTTCCTTCAGCTACAGTATCTACATTTTTTTCCAGCTGGCCTTTTCTCTTCTTTTTTTGACTGTAATATAGCTTACATTTTGTCCCACCTCTCCCGCCCTGACCCCGGCCTCTATTAAATACTATCCTAGCCCCACCCTTTCCTTCTCCATTGTCTGTCGCTACCAAAACCTGCAGTTGTCTAGCTGCTGACTGACATCTTCCTTGTGAGTTCTAACTTGCAGGCATTTTTTCTTTGTGTCTCTGTCATGGGTAACCTTCTTTGGTCTTTCTCACTGTTCTGCCTTATTTTTCTTTGGTGCTGTGGGGATCAGTTTATTGCTAAAGCCTTACACTTCCCTTCTTCTCACAGTACCCCTCCCACCATGTCACCTTTGGCCATAATCCTCATGTGTGCTTCTATACCTCTCTTGTCTTCCCAAACAGGACACTGCTGTCTTTGGGCTATGGCTCCACAGATGTCTACACATACCCAATGTTCTAAATCCCCTAGTAATGCTCTCATCCTGTGCCTCTTCTTGGGTCCATCTATCTGTCCTCCTGTTGGCCCATGCTGGGGACATTGAGCCTAATCCCAGGCTCGCTCACCTTACTCTTGGCAACACCCCCTTCCACCTTATTACTGACAAAAGGCCTAAGAATTGCGCATATGAACATTCTTATCCTCCGCCCATAAATGGCTGACCTTGAGGCTTGGGTCCTGCAGATGACTCCCGACATTTTATATATATCGGAATCCTGGCACGAGCCAGCGATTAAACAATACGAGGCTGCTATACCTGACTTTAACTGTTTCAGAAAAGATAGCTTGAGAAAGAGGGGTGGCAGAGTTCTTACCTATTCCAGGTCTGATCTTGATATCATTGAACTCCCTGGGATTGACCTGGGATCTTCTTCTGCAGAATCCCTTTTCATTTCTCTCACTCTTGGAAATGTCAAGAAACTTATCATTGGGTGCACATATCTGCCCCGCAACAAAGCCTCACTTGGTCTGCCCCCTTCCTATCTTCCTTAGCTAGCCTTCCATGACATGACCTTATACTATGTGGGGACTTTAACTCTGATTGGCTCCACCCTGATGCTGACAAATTGTGTGCATCAGTTGCTGACTCCAGCGTATCTCAACTCCTCCAGGATCCAATGCGTCTCAACACCAAGTCAGGAAAGCATACTCTGCTTGATTGGATACTCACTAATTGCCTCTAGAAGATCAAGGCCATGGGTGTCCTCTCTGACTGTATAAGTGACCATCCCCCACTTTCTGTGTCTGGAGAAAGAATTATCCCAACCCACCTCCCAAAATCTCCCTTGTATAGGACATGTCAAGGTTTAACATGAACAACTTTTTTGCCGCCATCAATAACACTGACTGGCGCCCCATTAAAACCCTCCTTGACATTAATCAAGCCTCGATTTCTTTAGATCCATGTTCACTCAGATTGTTAAACACCCATGCCCCTCAGAAAAATTGCAGGTCCAAGGGAGTTAAAGATCTTTGGCTCACTAAGGATATTAGGTCATTTATGTCCCAATGTGACAAATCTTGGAGGAACTACAAGAAGAGTGGTCTCCTTTCAGATTGGCAAGTCTATAGGCAATTCAGAAACAAGTACAAAAACTCTCCCTCCATAAAGCCAAATGCCACCACTACAAATCTCTTCAATCTGAACACCTGTGCAACCCCAAGGAATTCTGGAGACAAGTCAACTCCTTTATTAAATGGAAGGCTGCTGATATCCTGAGCTCCGTTACTGCCAACGGCTTCACCCTTGCCGACCCTGCATCAATTGCAGCCGGCTTTAATAATTTCTTTACTGAGCTACATAAATATACATCGCTCTTCCACAATTCCTCTTCTCCACCCACCCCCTGTCCAATCCCCCCGAGCTCCACTAGGGTTTGACCTGCATTCCCTCTGAAACTGGCCACCCTCAAGTAGGTGCAGCATCTACTCTCTAACTTAAATTCAGAGAGCTCTCCTGGTTATGATTCCCTTGAGCAAAAATTTCTTAAACTGGCTGCTCGAGCCCTTGCTCGCCCTGTCCACAACTTGTTCAACCAATCTTTCTTTTCTAGCACTGTTCTGGATAAATGGAAGGTGGCAGTTGTCATTCCAGTACATAAGGTAGCCCCAATACTATTATCAAAAACTTTTGTCTAGGGCTGCGTGAACTTCTAAAAGTTCTACCTCGCGAACTTTCTGAGTAGAACTAAAATAAGTTCTACCAGGTAGAACTTGGTAGAATTGGGTTCTACTAGGTAGAATTAGGCTGTACCAGCTATAACTAAATTTTACCTATTAAAACAGGTTCTACCATGTAAAACCAGGTTCTACCAAGTAAAACCAGGTTCTACAGGGTATAACCAGGTTCTACAATATATAACCAAATTTTACCTGCTTCTACTTAATTAAGAAATCAACAGAAATATTGTTTTTGCATGTTTAGGAAAGTACATGTACCTGTTGTACCAAGAATGGTATGTATTGCAAAGCTTTGGTGCATGGGATTGTGTCTCAGTGCACCAAAGCTTTTCAAAACTTTCCATTCTTAAAATTAGAATCTTAGTACTACATGTATGTTTCCAAACATGCAAAATAAAATATGTAGATTTTTTTATACTCAAGTAGAACCAGGTAAAACGTGCATATGTATTGTAGTGCCTGGTTATACCCAGTAGATGCACTGAAAGGTTTAGTAGGCAAAAAGGTTCATGTCACAGCAGATATGTGGACCAGTAGCCAAATGATTAACTATGTGGCCTGACTGGTCATCGGGTAAACTTTCCTCTCTCCTCCTCTTCCTCCTCATCATGTATTTTCACTGTCTGCAGCAGCAGCTGCAGCAAGATGCAAGAAACTTTCACTGTTCGAAGGCAGACAGCATTATGTATTTATGGTTTTGTTAAAGACCACAAAGTGGAACACCTTCTAGAGGGCCTTGAAGAAAAGTTTGCTGACTGGCTGACTCCAAAGTCCTTGCAACCTCGGTTTATAGTGTCAGACAACATTTTAAATATTGTGAAGGCAGTAAGGCTTGGTAACTTTACACATGTATCATGCTTTGCACACACTTTAAACTTGGTGGTAAAAGACTGTATCAATGAAGACAAAAATGTTCCAAACTTGACTGCAGCTGTCTGCACTGTGTGCACCCACTTTAGCCATGCTGTTAAAGCCCTAAAGTTGTTGCGGCAGATTCAGTGTGAAAATATCCTCCCTCTCCACCAGATGATACAGGAAGTTCCAACCCAGTGGAATTCCACTTGCCATATGATGCAAATAATGCTTAAACAACAGAAAGCCATCCATCAATATGCAGTCCAACACTGCATAGGGAATGGTGTGAATATCTCTCTAATCAGTGGTGTTTGATAGAGAATCTTTGTTTTGTCCTTAAACCGTTTGAGGAGGCTATCTGAGTAGTAAGCTTCGATGGCGCTGGCCTAAGCAAGATACTACCCTTAATTTCACTCATCAGGCTGAGACCGGAGCATCTCGAGTCACAGTTGCTTGACAATGTAACATCAATGCTGCATCGCTTGTGGAAAAAATGTTACAGGCCTTCCTGGGTGATGAGAGCATTATAAATATGTACTGCAAGTTGAGCATTACATTTTGGCCACACTTCTGGATCCTCTGTTTAAGGATACAATTGAAACATTCTTCATGCCACATGACTTTAAGGAACTGGAATATTATCATGAACTGTTAACTGAGACAGTATCAGCATGTATAGTTGAGAAAAGTAGTACATCATCAGTGCTCTTTTGGCACTATTCAAATTCTGAACAAAATCTGGTGGAGAGGGGGGGAGCGCAATCTGCTGTTGCTGCTGGTACCACCATTACTGATATTTTTGGCCATCAAACACCAACCAGAACTGCTACTACACCACAAGAGGACAAACCAATGTGAGACATGCAGTCAAATGTTGGTCTAATAAAGACATTTAAAAGGCTCAGCCGGCTGTTGAGGTACCAGAAGTCCTTGATGCAAACATTGTGAAAGATTATATAGAGGAGACTGTACACTAGGGCTGCAAGTTTGGTTCACCCATGTACTTAAAACATTCAACCCCCCCCCACCAACAGGTCAGTACAGCACTGCTGGCTGGGTCGAGTAACTGCACAAAAAACAGGGAAATTTACTCCCAGACAGGTCAATACAGCACTGCTGGCCACATTGAGTCAAGTATTTTAAGTAGTAAAACACAGGGATATTTTTTACCTAACAGGTCAGTACAGCACTGCTGGCTATGTCAAGTACAGTACTTTAAGTGGTAAAACACAGGGATATGTTTCCCTAACAGGTCAGTACAGCACTGCTGGCTATGTCAAGTACTTTAAGTAGTAAAACACTGGAAGATTTTTTCCTTAGCAGGTAAATACAGCACTGTTGGCTGTGTCCAGTCAAATATTTTAAGTTGTTAAACACAAGGAGATTTATTCAGTAACAGGTCAGTACAGCAGCACTGCTGGCTACATCAAGTAACTGTGCCAAAAATTGGGAAATTTACTCCATAACAAGTCAGTACAGCACTGGTTGCATCAAGTTTGAAAAAACACAGGGAAACTGAATTGATTAGTTCAGTAAAGCAGAAGCAGGAGTAAAATATAAGGGAAAGGGGAAATTGTTTAATCAGAAAGGCACACTAAGCTGGAGCTTTCCAGGTGCGATCTGGGAGCACAAGGAAGTTAAATGACTTGCTCAGGATCAGAGGCTCACAATATGTAGGAGGGAGGTGATGGAATTCAAACCCAACTTTCCACAACAAAATCACTGGTGTTTAGCCTTTGAGAATCAGAGAACTAGGATGTATTTTTGTTGATGAGCCTTCCCTGCACTTTTTTCATAGTTCACTCCCTGCAGTACAAAAGAAATGTTTTTTTTAATGCCTAGACTTTATTTTGCAGTTAGTAGCACATTAGTGACCCTAGAGTACCCCTGCACTAGACCACATGCCCCTAGACCCTCTCAACCCTGCACTTCTGTACTGAAACACAAATTACATTTTTCTTTTTTGCCAGGACTCCCTTCAATTGCCACAAGTTCAGCAGTGAAGCAGTTTTGTGTTCCTGCAGTTACTGCACTAGCTGACCCCAAATCAATGCGAATTCGTTCCCCTCTGAAGTTAACCCTGCCATTCTGTACTTATTCTCCTTCTTTCTCTTCCCTTTAGTTTAAATCCCCACCAATGCCATTTCTATTTTTTTCCAGAGTCCAGACCTGGAGTTGCCAGAACAAACTGTGAGGCAGTAGCAATGTTCCCTGCCCCTACCACTTTGTGTCCCCCTCCAACCATGCACTTAATTTTCTCCTTCATTCCCTTCCCTTAATGCCCATTTGGTGCCAGTGCCTTTTATTTTTTCAGTTTAAACCATGATTGAGTTTTTTTCTTCCTTGCTCCCTTGTGGGAGAATAAAATGTGTTTTTATTTGTAAGAACTTGAGGACAGCTAAGTTTCTCCACTCCACCACTACGCACTGACTCCTGCGCACACTGTGCCAAACTGTCTGTGGAGCGGTCTGTGGAGCATCCCAGAGTTGTGACCTGCTGGCTGTTGCACCAATGGTAGCTGTTGTTGCTTGCTAGGATTCCTGTTGGTGCAATCAGGAAGAATGATACTGGGAGTAAGGTGCTGGCCATGGGATCACACAGTGTTGCTCCACATGGAGTCGGGTGGGGACTCGCAGCCTCAGAGGATGTGCTGCAGCTGCTACTGATAGGGAAGAGAACAGATTTTTTTTTACAGGTTGGAGTGAATCTAGCGAACCAAAGTTCACATTTTTACAGGAAATGTTTGTGCTGCACGGACCTCCACGAACAGGGGAGATTAGAAGTATTTCAGCCCAGGGTTGAACCAAACTTGCAGCCCTACTTTTGCCCTATATCTATCCTTTGTCTGTTGGCAAAAATCCAAGAAAGAATAGTGTATAACCACCTTCAGGACTACCTCAAACTTCACAATTTACTTTCCTCATATCAACACGGCTTAAGAAGGAATCATAATACACTTACTGCCCTAATAAAAGTGACTACTGACATATTCCAGGCTATGGACCAAGGCTGGGTCACAGGTGCCATCTTTGTTGACTTCACTAAGGCGTTTGACCTGGTGAATCACGGTTTTCTGTTCAATCAGCTTTATGTCCTAAGGCTGGACACCAGTGCTTTGAATTGAGTCAAAAGCTATCTGTCTAGCCATTCCCAAAGAGTTAAGTGGACTGACTCTGTCTCAGATCTAAGGACTGTAACACATGGAGTTCCGCAGGGCTCCATTTTGAGTCCTATATTGTTCTCTCTTTTCATTAATGACTTACACAGCTTTTGTAGTGGGGCTTCAGTGCACCTCTATGCAGATGATGCTATCATCTTTCGCTTCTCTTCTGATATTAATCTGATTAACAGCAAACTGGCCTCTGACTTTGCTTCCCTTGAGGGCTGGTTCAGTTGAAACCACCTTGTTCTTAATACGAGAAAAACAAAAAGTATGCTCTTTACCCTCTGACCTCCCTTCAAGTCCACTCTGCCTCTTTGCATAACCACTCTCAATGGTGATACCCTTGAGTCTGTACCTTCCTTTAAATACTTGTGCATCACCTTGGACTCTGCACTGTCCCTTAACACACATGTCTCCAACATTTTTAAATCTCTGAACCAGAAACTTGGACTCCTCTATCATGTCCGTCCATTCCTCACCTTTGCTTCCTGCCTTAAGATTGCTTGCTCGTCCCTTCTTCCTCTCCTGACATATGGTGCTCTTCTTCTACGCTCTCCACTAGTTCCTCCTCCCTGTCTCTCCTATCTCAGGCCTACCATAGGGTGGGAAGATTTGCCCTGGGGGATAATGCCCAAACTCACCACTGTGTCATTCTCACCTCAATAGGCTGGTTACCTTATTAAGCTAACTTGAGGTACTCCACCTTGAGTCTTATGTTTAAGCTTGTTCATAAATTCTTGCCTCCTTGCCTCAGTGAGATCATATGCCTGTGACAAGCCCCTCATGTACTCTGATATTTCTCACTCCTCCTTCTGTTAAAACCTAAGCTATGTCTAGCCTTCACCTGTCAATCTTTTTTTGTTTGCAGCAGTTTCTGACTGGAACTCCCTTCCCCCCTCCATCCTGTCCTGTTACTCTCTCCCTATGTTCCAATCTAATCTGTTTGCCTCTCTCTAAGACTCTGTATCCTGCTCCTGCTTTCGTTAATAACTTATCCCTCCTGCCCTGTTTTTCTTCTGTTTCTCCTTCCTGACCCTCTCCCTTAACCCTGCCCTCTGAGCTCTATAAACTTTTAATTATTGCTCATTACCTGTCCCTTCCCCTCCCTCTGTGCTACCCTCTCGACTTCTCAGCTCTGTAACCATTAGTTTCTATTGTATAAGCACTGTAAATATGTTTTATTGTAATGTGTTCTTATCATGTCTTGTCACCTTGCTGTATATATTCCAATGCAGTATGTTCTATGATCTGCCTTCTTGTATTTCATCTTTTGACTTCTCTGCTCATTAACAGTTAGTTCTTATTGTTTGCATTGTAGATATATTTTATTGAAATGTGTTCTTATCATGACTTGCCATCTGGCTGTATATATTCTAATATTGCATGTTCTATGATTTTGCATTCCTGTATCTGCTCTGTCTTTGTACTATGTATCTTGACCCCGGCTCGACCCTGAAAAAGGGAATGTAATTGTCTTAATGGACTTACCTGGTCACCAAAACTCAAATAAATAGATAACTAAAATTTATTAATGAAAGAATCAATAGAATCTTCACGACTGGGACAATGAATGAAATGGACTAACCAGTTTTGTTGCCTCATACAGGCTTACATTTTCTGTATAACTTTCATCAGAAGTAAGAACCTCAGTTTTGTCACCCAGTTGGTGATAAACTTTTCAGTAGATGAAAAATGCCTGCTTACAGTAGATTAAACATATGGGCCTCTATTCACTAACCTGTGTAGCATGCTACACACTGTGTAACTGCGTCATGTACAGCCCTACACTTGAGACATATGTAGATCCCACCTAAGCAGAATGCATAACCAGGCTATGCAGCATGCAAAGGCATGGCTTGCACACAACCCAGGGAAGCTTTACGTGGATGTACGCAGGGGTATGTCAGACAAACATGCACTGAACATGTGGCATACTGCCTATGTACAATGCTGTTTATGCAAATAAGGAATATTCACAGGCCATGGCATAAGCTACACCAGGCAGACCCCTACCATAAACAACTGAGCATGCCTCTAACAGCCGTCATCCCACAGGGATGTACCCAGTCCCAGTCTTTCATTAATAATAATGATGTACCCGAATGCACACTGCATGCCTACCATTCCCCCTTCCTCCATGGCACACATGACACAGAGGTGTAGAGATGCTGGACGATGGCCCCAGAGACTGTCTCCTGCAGGAATACATGAAGGGCTAAACTACCCGATGTAGAGGCAGTGATCATTGTCAGTACCCAATAGTATGCAGTGTCCTCAGTGCAGGCCGTGTGTCCCCATTGTCTGTCAGTGCACCCTGGTGTGTGTAGTGGCAGACTGTGCATGTGGTGGAGGCATCCACAGGATCTGGTAATAGGTTCCACACCCAACGTGCATACTGTGTGTCCCAGGGCATGACAGGGGATCCTGGTAAACCTGGTGGCAACCATGCCATAATGCAGAGTACACAGTGAATGTATGATACATTGGCACCCCACTCAGAACCCTGTGGTCCTGTCACCAACTGTAATATCCCCATGATATCATATGTACAGCATAGTCCCTGGTCACACTCTGCCACCCATGTCCCCCAAAGGGTATGCCCCTCTCTGTAGATGCCCAAATGGGCTGGCAAATCCTATAGCTACATAAGAAACCAGCTAACACAGTAGGCTTCAAAGCAGTGCAATATTTTAAGGCAACAGAAGGCCCTGGCAGGGCCGTACAAATACAGCATACACAACCTAAACAGTGAAGTAATATATGTGTGAGAGACATGCCAGTCATAATAACATGGCAACGTAATGCATTGCTATTGTCTCAAAAGGGAGGCAGTCGTAATGATCCATCTAAGGATTACTTATTTAACAAATGGCCCTGAATGTTGATAGTGGCCACCTTGCAAACATGCCTGTGTTCTAGACATCACTAATGGCAAGGCAAGGCAATTTTATTTATAAGGTGCCCAATCCCAGAGGCTCTGGGCGCTGAACAAGTATCAATACAGGAGACATAGCTTAAAACACAAAAAGGAAAACATAAAATACCCACAGTCAGTATAAAACACAGCTTTAAAAGAAAAAACTTAAAAAAGCTTCAGAACGCCACACCAGTGGACTGGACATGGATGGAATCAGCAATCTGCAAAAGCCAAGGCAAAGAGGTGGTCCTTCAGCTGCCACTTGAACACCTCAATTGAGGGGGCCTCCTGAACTGCAGATTGTAGCAAGTTCCACAGGGTTGGCCCAGAGATGCTAAAAGTGCGATCTCCCAAAGTTCGGAGTCGAACCCTGGGAACATCCAGGAGGCCCCTCAAAGAGAAGTGAAGGGAACGAGCAGAGGTAGCTGGTGTCAGGAGCTCTGGCAGGTAACCAGGGCCCAGGCCATATAGAGCCTTAAAGGTCATAAGACCCACCTTGAAAAGTACCCTCCACCTGATGGGCAGCCATTGCAGGGCTCGCAGGACTGGGGTCACATGACTGGATATCGAAAAGCCTGTCAGCAATCAGGCCTCTGCGTTCTGCAGCAGCTACAGTCTGCAAAGGGCTCTTTTTTGTGACCCTGAAGTACAGAGAGTTACAGTAGTCAAGCCTAGAGGTCGCAAAGGCATGCACTAGTATCAGCAGGTCCTCAGGCGAAATGAGGGGCTTAATCCGGATAATGTTCCGCAAGTGGTAGAAACCACTACTGACAACAGATGACACCTGATCTTCAAAGGTCAGTCTGCTATTAAGGATCATGCCCAGATTTTACACCCTTGGGGAAGTCACAAATGGAGCTGATCCCAGGACAAGACCTGTATTATTCCCAGGTGGCAACCATCATATCCGCAACCAGGCTTGATCACCAGTACCTCCGTCTTGGCCTGGTTTAGTCAAAGCCAACTGGAAGCCATCCACTCATTGATTTTAGCCAAACAGTTGTTAAGCATGTTGACAGCTCCTGATGTTTCAGGGGCAAAAGACAGATACAGCTGGGTATCATCTGCACAGCAGTGAAATTCCACACTGTACTGTTGAATGATTTCACCCCGGGGGCAGCATGTACACTGTGAACAACATCGGTGACAAGATTGAGCTCTGTGACACTCCACATGACAGAGGGGAGTAGGAGAAATTCCCCATCACCACCTGCTGCATCCTCTCAAAGATATAGGACTCAGACCACCTGACGACAGTCCCAGCGAGTCCACAAAACTCAAATAGCCGATCGAGAAGCATGACGTGACCGACAGTGTCAAAAGCTGAGGTGAGATCGAGGAGAACAAGAACTGATCTATCTCTTCTATCTCTAGCCCTGAGCAGGTCATTATGCACCCTCCCTAAAACTGTTTCTGTGCTATGTCTGTCCTGAAAACCCAACTGAAATGGCTCATAGATGTCTGAGGACACCAGGCAATCCTCAAGCTGCTGTGCCACTAAAATCTCAACAACCTTGCCCAAAAAGAGCAGGTAGGAGATAGGACGATAATTCGCCTGGATGTCTGGGTCAAGGGACAATTTGTTAAGGAGGGGCTTCACCAATGCTTCTTTCAGAGTGGTTGGGAAAACCCCCTCCACCATTGAGCACCTGGCAATCCTGGGGAACACTGGGCCAACAGCCTCAACACATCCCATTAAGAAACGTGTAGGGGCTGGGTCCAGTTCTCAAAAAGTGTGCTTCAGCTCTATGATCACCTTAGTCACTTCAATGCTAAAAGTGCGATCTCCCGAAGTTCTGAGTCGAACCCTGGGAACATCCGGGAGGCCCCTTGAAGAGAAGTGAAGGGAACGAGCAGAGGTTGCTGGTGTCAGGAGCTCTGGCAGGTAACCAGGGCCCAGGTCATATAGGGCCTTAAAGGTGATAAGACCCACCTTGAAAAGGACCCCCTCCACCTGATGGGCAGCCAGTGCAGGGCACGCAGGATCGGGGTTACGTGACTGGACCTAGAAAGGCCCATCAGCAACTGGGCCACCACGTTCTGCACCAGCTGCAGTCTGCACTTTCACTGGCCTAAATTCCTTCCAGATAAGTGGAGTACCTCTGAACCTCCTGACCTGACCACTGCGAGGTGAATGCCTCCCTGTCAGAATCCCCAACTGAATGGCCAGCACTCTGTCAGAGGAAAACAGAGCAAACTCCTTACATAAAGTGGATGACAACACTTTTATCAGCTGTAGGCAGGCAGGGTGTAAAAGCCTGTCCACAGTCTGAAATAGCTGGGATGGTCTGTTTCTCCCCATGGTAATTTCCCTGAACAGGAATTTTGCCTTCTTATGAGAAATTGATTACTGGTACTCAGGCCAGTTGGTACACAGGACCAGTCTGTCAGCCTCCAGCTGGGTCTTCTGCCAGCAACGCTCCAACTTCCGACTCTTGATCTTCATCACCTTGAGATCCCCATCGAAACAGGGGGATCTCAAGTGAGAAGATTTGGGTTGTATACAGACTGGTGCAAAGACCATCCTTGACAGGGTGCACCAGTATCCCCTGCCTGACTAGAAATAGTACCGGTGGTCCGACTTGGTGCACAGCTCATTGAATGAGCCCATGGCATCCACTGCATACCTCACTCTGTTGCCCTCAATGTCCTGGATCAATACATAATGCTTCATGATGATCAGCCTCTCATAACCAGTGTCCATGTGGAATCTGGCATTCACCTCACTCTCCAGGAGATATGGCAGTGCACTGTCCTTCCCCAGTCCATGCTTTTTGTGGATTTTCTGTAAGGCCACTTCATACTCCCAGTCCTCCCAGTTTTGTGCAGTGTTATCCCAGAGCACCTCTGGGAGGTAGGGAAAGATGTGCATGGGTACTCCTGCTTTACCTGATGGTGCATCATCCTCTCCACCTTGGACCACTTAGGTATTGATCATACATGGCCCGTGGAGCTCATCCTGGCTGCAGCTACTGGCCCTTGTGATACTCAAGGAGGTGGGATGTGTCCTTTTTACTAGCCTCCCCATGTAATTCTTTTCTCTTGGCTTACTTGCTGTGCTACATTTCCTAATTGTGATGCACAGTGTTTTCTGGTCCGTGGTCATCCAGATGTCCCTGCAGTAGGCAGTGCCACTGTGCCAGTCCCAACAACCAGGGGGTGAGATGTCTCAGCTCAGGCAGAGGTGTCTGGGTGGACTTCCCTTTGCTGTGGTTTCTGGGAGGCTGATTCCATGGTTGTGCTACTCCATGACATGAGTCACCCCTCTAGATCTGTTCTGTGGACACCTTGTGTACCGTCCCTGATGTCCACTGCCCCACCATCTGCACTCAGTGGTTTGGTTGTCCTAGGTGGGGGGTGATAGTGGCACAGGCCTCTGCCTCACAAGGAACCACCTGCTGCAGTCTGTCACCTCCAGTACCTCATACTCCCAGATGAGAACAGCCCTGGACACTGTTGGTTCCAGTAGTGTAGCCCTGTCAGGTACTCTGCATCCCTTACATAAGCATAGTTTCTTAACATCAGGGTCCCTGTTGCTGCACACGTCATAATGGCAATGCAGCTGTGGGGCAGGGGCCTTGCTGGTCTTTCTCTCTCTCTTCAGCAGCCATTCCAGCATACCTAGGGGTACTGTCACAGGTCTCCATTCCTGGCCATTCCGACACCCTGTGAACAAGACACAAAGATTAGTGTCCAGCTCTTTGTATGCCTTACCCTGCTTTTCAGCACCTACACATTTGCTGTTATACTTTATGTTAGCCAGACAGGACAGCTGTTGCTGTGCCTTGTCTTGCACATATGTATTATTATGTATGCACCCTTTCCATTGTTCAGCATAATTTGTATTTATTTTGTGACAAACTGATTTACCTGTATAACCTAACTTTAGGTCATCTCTGTCAGGCACATTGGGTGTGGTGCGCACAACAGTCCCTCGCTTTCCCTTGTTACCTGATTCCCCTCAAACCCATGCAGTCACTTAGCTGGACATGTTACTGTCAGCTCTGGCCTTTACTGGAAGGTGCCCTTACATGTCGATGCCCAAAGGGCATGCATGGGATAGAATGGATACTCACTGACAGTTCTTCACTGCATGCATTGCTCAGTATCACATATCTACCATGCTCACGGTATTGCGATAACCCTGAGGATTTTGTTCAACTGATCAGAGTGGCTGTTTGAGTGGTGGTTGCTGTGATGTGCTGGTGGTGTCTTTTTGGCTCCTGAACTCAGGCACCATTTGGCTCCTGCTCACACACAAGATGTCTGCCTGATTACACGAGCCAGTTGTGGCTCTTTGCACACTACGTCCCCTTTGGATCAGTGGTCCTATCACAGAGATGGACCTGGAATGGGGGGTAACAGTCTCTGCATACTGAAGGGTAGTGCACAATCCCAGGCATGATTCTTGATTACACCTAATCATGTGTGGGGTGCTGAGATTGGGCTGTTGTGGGTGTGGCAGACTGGACACCATGCCCTGGGCTGAGGGGGAAGGGCAACACACAGGACAGTACTGCACTCTGGTGCTATGACCTGTACATATTTTCAATACACAAAGTTAGTGAGCACACATCAGACAGGTGTCAGCAGTAGAGCATGGAAGGTTTATTCCTACAGTACATTTCTCTTACACCAGTAGGACATGAGACAGTGGCATGGACATCACATCACTGGGCTGGCTCCCATGGCTGTGGCCTTGTGTGTCCACATCCCTGTTTCCATGTCTTCAACTCTGCTTGTGCATACTTGTGTGTGCATGGGATAGCCACGTGTCTGTGGCAGCGTGGATCACCTTATATGATGGAGCCATAGGGTGTATGCCCCTGGCAGACTCTCCCATGCCCTGCCCCCCGCCCTTCAGTGCACTCCTGTACACCTTTCCATCCATGAGTGGGGTTGTTGGCAATGTCATGTGTTTTGCATACTGCCACAGGTGCACAACAATGCACCCACTACTGTGCTTCCTTCCAGCGGTTCCATGTCATACCGGCGAAGACATAACAGCATCTTACATATGGGCGAGTGCACAATGCTGAAAATACAAATGGCATCAGTGTACTATGCCGAATACAACATCAGTGCCCATACCACCATACAGTATCATATGTTCTATGCGGGGCTCTGAACCCCTCATGCCCCCTGCACGGAGGCTGTGCTCTCTGCACCCCCACTTTTCAAAATAATCAACTCAGGAGGGGGCCTGACACTCAGATAAGGAGCCAACTCAGAAAGGGGCAATTTAGGGGGGTGGAGTACAAACGGTGGACCACCAGGACGGCAGAGGAGCAGAACAGAGGAGGAGGAGTGGGAACACAACAGTGCAAAAGATGCACTGTAACAGAAAAAAAAATACTCCCAAACCACACACTTCCCAAAAACAGTAACACACCAACTCAGAATCAAACCCAGGTCCTTCCACACAGGAGGCATAAACTGCCTCCACAAGCCCACATGGCCAACTCAGTACTGCTTCCCTGAAATACTTCTTATATCCTGCTTCCCATGATGTCCCCCCTACCAGCGCTGTCACAATTTTAGCCCTTCTGCCCTTACCATTTCTATAGTCGCTCTCCTTCCACAGTCAGTGTAAATACAGGGGCTCAAACTGAGTCGCTCAGTTTGAAGTTGCCCATATCACTGGATACCCATTTGAGTATATGTAGCTGTGTTCAGGAATAAGGAGCATTCTTATTTAATACTAATTGTTAAGTTGTTATAAAACAAAATAGAGAATAGTGCATGGGGTGGGTGTATTATGAAAATTTAATACACACCGAGGTGTGTGATGCTACATAAACCTCGAGAGCGAAGTTCAAGGGGTTTATCCAGGATCAGTTAGTGTATATTAAATTTGAGTGACCAACTCTCTGGCGCAGAGTGAAGGGTTTCACTTGGCACACTGGTGACCCAGGTTCAGGCCCTGAGCCAGGTACCAGGAGCAGAGATCATCAGGGAGGGGTTTCACAAGTGTCCATTGGATGCTTCCCACCTGGTAGGGGTGGGACAAGCCTGGGCTCCTGCAGGTGGTTTGGTGGATGAGCATGCAGAGCATGAAGCCTTGACATGCCCTCCTGCAAGCCCCACCTCAGGATGCTGTCCATATGGCTAGAAAAAAAACTGGAAAATGGGCTCCCTCTGGCCAGATGATGAAAGCCTGGCCTACACCACCACAAAGCCCCGGATGAGCCCAGACCAACCCTGTGACAGCTTCCCGGGATATGTTGCTTACCTGGTGGCATGTCCCCCTTGGAGGAGAGTCCCTCTCCTCTCACAGAGAAAGGTTGAGTTACCTGAGGTAAGGCTGCAAAGCAGGATCGAGAGAATGGTGGTGCCGGGGCTGAGGTGGAGGTGTGGTGGGTGATGGTGCTCCAAAGGAGTAGCCAAAAGGGGTGCCACAGTGAAGAGCATAAACAAATAACACAAAATAAAATTGAAGGAATCACTCTACCCCATGCATTAGATTTTATAATTTCTGGTGTAGCAATCTTTCCCAACTAGTAAACTAAATCAAGGCAACCATTTACTCAAGCATATTTATCATTTAAATAAGCAGAGTCTGAGATAGTTGTAAATAAAAATAATGTAATAAAAAATAACTTATCAAGTACA
Organism: Neoceratodus forsteri; assembly: GCA_016271365.2. Classification (NCBI taxonomy): domain Eukaryota; kingdom Metazoa; phylum Chordata; order Ceratodontiformes; family Ceratodontidae; genus Neoceratodus; species Neoceratodus forsteri. Next base: position 412,618,751 of record CM057455.1, on the reverse strand, counting down.
AGGATTGGCAGTTTTTTATGTTTGCACGCACTTGCAAGAAACATAGTGCCACCATACGAGTTTTCGTAAGTGTGCCTCTCCCACTTCCAATGCCCTGGTCCCTTTTGCAGGCACGACTGCACTGCACCAGTGAATGTCCAAGATGTCTATGCAACCATTCAGATGCAGTGGCGTACAGTTCTGAGGAAAACACCGCCACAATCATTAGTGGTAACATATAGGCAATTTGCTTACTGCTATCGGCAGTATGCTAATTGCCTACACGTGTGTCTTCACTGCATCTGAACTGTCATAGACAGTTCTTCGTCCCCCACTAACACTTACGTAGCATGCTGGGAGCCCACCCCAGCATGCTCATGCACTCCTGTCCACCCATGTACACTGTATGACTGACGGGGGTGCCCAATCCCCCATCGGCTCCACTGTCCCCCCAAAACAGACTTCTAGGTGCCACGCTTGGAGCCCACCCCAGTGTGGCAAAAGTCGGTATGGCCACCCCAAAAAAAATAACCTTCCAGCTACTATGCTGGGAGCCCACCTGCGTTGTCTTCCTGAAGAAGAAAAAAAAAACCTGTTTAAAAAAAAAAAAACAGTCCCTCGTTGACTGTCTTGCCCCCTTCCCCCAACCTGCACCCACCCACCTCCCCACTTTGGTGCATATCTCGGCCATTTTGGGGAGTTTGTTCACCAAATTTTCAACATGAGCTCTTAGGCTCCACTCATTAACTCAGTCACTGTCATTTTGTTATTCAGTCCTGAAAAGTGATTTCGAGGTCACACCGTGGAATCATCTTTCGGGACCGAGTAACGAAATGACAGTGGTACTGTTCATGAGGTAGGCCCCCCCAAAACCCTATTTTGAAAATTTGGAGAAACAAGTCCCAAAAATGACTGTTGTGAGCGTGCATTGTGCAGTTCCTATGCACGCTCATAACTTCGTGAATTTTTAATACTTTCACTCTAGATTTTCAGCATTGCCATTTTACCACACCTCCTTATGAGCAGTACAGATGTCATTTTTCACATCTTGCCCAAAATGTGTTTTCACGCATGCAGCGCATAATGACACAGTCAGTGTGCAAAATCAATGTTTGGGCAGATTAAGAAAATCACAGTGACACTGTTAATGAGTAGAGGTCTTAAAATTGCTGTGTTAAAGTCCATAAAATGACTGTGTTACGAGCGTGCATTGTGCAGTTTCCACGAACCCTCGTAAGTTCACAAATCTGTAATATTTTCAGTCTAGATTTTAAACACTGGCATTTTTCCACGCCTCCTTATGAACAGTACAGCTGTCATTTTTCACACCCTGGCCAAAATGTGTTTTCGCACTTCCGGGGCAAAAATGCATGGTTGCTGTTGGAAATCAGTGTTTGGGACAGATTAAGATAATCACAGTGACACTGTTCATGAGTGGAGGTACCAAAATGCCTGTGTTGACAATCTACTGTAAAAAATTCCCAAACTAATTACATTACGGGTGTGCGTTGCAAAGTTTCTACGCACGCTCATGACTTCACCAGTTTTTTTATATTTTCATTCCAGATTTTCAACATTGCCATTTTTTACACCTCCCCATGAACAGTACAGCTGTCATTTTTCACATCCTGTTTGAAATGTGTTTTCGCACCTGTGGTGCCAAATGGAGTAGTCGCTGTGTAAAATCAGCTTTCGGCTAACAAACTGATATTGCCACTGTTCATAAGGTGGGGGTCACAAAAAACCCATGTTGAAAATTTGGAGTGAAAATACCAATGAACTCCTGAGGCATCAGGGTTTCGGTGCATAATGCCCCACACTGTAGAGACTGATAGGCATCAGGGGTGTGACTTGGTGTCGTCGCCTGTAATGCTCATGCCATTCCACCCCCCAACCACACCCTGCAGCCAGTGACAGGCATTGAGGTGTGCCTTGGACTCTTTGGCTCCAAAGTTCACCCCATTCTCCTATACTACACGCATCTCACTATATTTCCTGATGGAATGGGGTGAGCATAAGGCCCAAAGACTCCAAGGCACACCATGACACTTGTCGGTATCTGCAGGGTAGGGTGTGGTGAAATGGCGTGGCTGTTATGCCTGACAACCCAAAGACACACCCCAATGCCTGTCAGTCTCTGCAGGGTGGTGGTGGTTGGCTTAAGTTAAATTCTTCACTGCCATTCCTATTATGTATCTCTCTAACTCCTTCACTACCAATGCCAATGCCAGCAAGCAAACATTCGGCATTGACAAATGCTTGTTTATAAATGACATAGTCAGGAACACCGCAGGTATTACTCTTTAAATCAGAGACAGTGAGCACAGCTGTGAGAATGGGGCTTGCACTCACACTAATAAGATGCAGCCCATGTCTGCCCTAATAATCAGCCAGTTATTAAGAAAAAGAATAACTTGATGAACCCATAGAAAAAAATTGTTCACAGTTATTATTACAGAATAATACATATCTCTATACTGTATATCTCAATCTTTCCAGTCTCTCTCCCTCACACACACACACACAGACATGCACACACACTATATATATATATATATATATATATATATATATAAATCTCCAATCTCTCTCACTAAATATATATCTTAATCTCTCCAATCTCTCTTTCAGTCCATATGCATATCCAGTATATATATATATATATATATATATATATGTATTCAATCTCTCTCTTTTACTATATACTGTATATCTCAATCTCTCCACTCTCTCAGTCTATCTCACTGTGTATATATATATATATATATATATATATATATATAGAGCAAAAACTCTGTTTAATGCATTAGTTAGGGTTGTTCCACAGTGACAAAAGCAAGGAAATTCGGTGTTAGGGTTGACAGCCCCCCTTGGATCCCCCGCCCACACCCCCCAACGGCATCGGGTGTGTGTTGGGGTTGCCGGCCCTAAATCTTACCCCATCAGATGTGTGAAGAAGCAGAGGTATAGGAGAATAGGGTTATAGTTAGGACCGACAACCCCAACGCACACCCCGATGCCGGTTGGGGGTGTGGGCGGGGGGGTCCCAGGGGGGCTGTGAACCCTAACACTGAATTTCTTCACTTTTGTTGCTGTGGAAAAACCGTAACTAATGCATTAAACAGAGTTTTTTGCCTCTAATTTCCCTTCTTTTTGAGAATGATAACGAGAAATAGTGAACGTAATGCGGCGGCGAGACCACGGGGCCCGAAGTAACATTATGCCCGCAAACGCAAATGGTAATGCGCATGGTGACACAAAGCAAATCAGAAAGAGAAACAGTACTGTAGACAGAAATGTTAAAAACAACACAAAAGCAAGCGCAAATAAAAGCGCAACGGGTAACGCACATGGTGGCGTAGACGGGAACGGTAAGTGAAACGGGTATGGAACCACAAGCGGAAGCAGTAACAGTAACAGTAATGTAAGCGCACAGGCTGGCTTTCCCCAAAAGCTGCATAGAGAAAGACAGTGAGTACAAAGAATGTATGCATAATAATGGGTCTAGGAGCAGAAAATGTGGAGTTTGAATACTAAATTGCTTATATCTCAGGAACCGTACGACATAGAAAAAAAAATTAAAAGTCATATGAATTATCAGTTTCCTGGCTAGTTTTGTACTTAGTTTCTGTCAGGGGGCTAAGCATTTTTCCAACGAAAAGTCCGTATCTCGCCATTTCCGAGATACGGGCCCTGAAAAGCGCGGCGAATGCCGTAATGTTATCCTATGGGGAAAAAAAGAGAAGCTTGGAGTGCCATAACTTTGCCTCCCTGCAATATTTTTTCACCAAACCACTGTAAGGCACATCTGTGGGATGTTGGTTGTCTTCCCTCCAAATTTCAACCCAAAAGACCAAACCGTTATTTTGCAGCAGGGCACCAAAGGATTGCTGCAATGCGTCGGACGCCATAATGTTATCCTATGGGAAAAAGTGTCAGATTTGGAGTGCCGTAACTTTGCCGCCATGTAATATTTTTGGCACATCTGTGAGCTGCGTTCCCTTCAAATTTCAGCCCAAAACACCAAACCGTTCTTTTGCAACGGTGTGCCAAAGAATTGCTGTAATTTTCCCACAGCCTAGAAAAGTACTGTCGCAATTTGCGAAAGCTTTCACAAATTCATTCGACAGTGTCGCAAGTGCGACAGTACTTTGCAAATGTACTTTTTCCAGAAATTTGAAAAACATATTTCTGGGGTGTTTTACCCCAAAATAATGACATGGCTAGCATCCTCAGGGCCCGACTAGGTGAATACAAAAAGAATTAGGTTGCTAGAGGGTCTCAATTTTAAATGCCATGCATTTTTCTGATCATTAACTGAAAATAAAATGGTGGATTTGCAACAGTAAAAGGGCCGTATGCGACACTAAAAAGTGCATTTGCAACACTCTCGAACTTTTTGTTAACTTTTCCCATTGACTTATAATGGGAAATTGTTTTTTGAATAACTTTTGAACCGTTTAATATTTTTTCACGAAATCTTCAAAAGACACATCAGAGACCCTGGCCGCACGTTCCCTGAAGATTGCGGACCAGTTGCGCAAACCGTGCGACCTGTAGTCGCGACTGTAAAATTCCAGAAAAGCATAAACACTCGTGCAGATCACGCTTAATAACTCCGCAGCCGTATAAGCGATCAGTATGAAACCTGGCAGATTCCAAGGCATATGGGTGTTGATTGTGTATTCCTAATTTCAGGCAAATCTGTCAAACAGTTGCAAAGTTATTAAGGTACAAAATTTGGGGTTTAATCTGTAAATGGCTCCTCAACCCTAACTATAGTGGCACTACCGTGCCACTGTACTATATATATACTTATAAAATGGGTAGTTTCTCACCAGTAAGCACCTCAACCAGCTTTCTGTCAGAACCGCACATTCACACAGACTCTTCCCAAACCACGGCACCTGAAATATCACGTACCTTAGGAAAATCGACAGTACTTGTGTGAAAAACAGTCCCCAAAACATGCACATACATTTTTACAAGCCATAGATCAGCAGCTCTCATGTTGATTTTTTTCAGCACTGCAGAACCTTTTCTCTGTTCCCCAGTGGATTCATTGGTGCTGTTGCTGCCTGCCACCAATGCAACCAAGTTAAGGTATCTAAGTGCAGTTGCAAGAGTCAAGTTCGTTTAGGTGAGAGAACAAGGCATTCTTGAACATGGGGATTGATTTGGAGCTCTGGATTTAAAAGAGATAGGGAATTCCATAGTTTAGGGGCAAAGTGAGAGAAGGCTTGTTCGCTTATCTTAGTAGAACAATGCGGACAGAGGGCAGGGCAGAGTTAGCTGACCTCAAATGTCGAGAGTTAACCACAGGGGTGAGCATAGATGCTAGGGAGGCAGGATGGGAGTAACGAGTGATGGAGTCTATGAAGTACCCAAAGGTATAGGAACCATTGAGGAGGGGGATAGCCTTTGCAGGGCAGAATAAAGCTTACAGTGATGAGTGAGGTGAGAAGGAGACAAAGCAAAGCTGCATATATATTTATAGGCAGTGTCCCACTTCTGGAGTTCACTCGCATTTGCCTGGGAGAAGATTGGAAGTGAGTAGCTTTGTCCTGGTAGCAAAACACCTAGGGCAGCAGAGATCCTGGCAGCGGGGGTAAGAGAGTTATGAATGTGGTAGGCCACCCCAATCCTTGAGTTAACAGACCTATACATCTCACTTACATGGATAGAGAAGTCCATGTCAGGGTCAAGTGTGACCCCAAGGTATTTAGTTAGTAACAGTGACAGCAGAACCATCAAGGCATAAGATCTGTAGCTTCAGAGACTCGGTGCAGGATTTCTAAAGGACACAAAGAGCATTGGCTGGGTTTTGGAGACATTAAGGACTAGGTTATTTGAGGTGAGCCAGGATTGGATTTGTTGAAGAGCAAAGGAGAAGTGGTTATTAATGATGTCAGTGGACCTGGAAGCAGCGTAGAGTACCAAATCATCGGCATACAGTAGGGTCTGCAGCATGAAAGATGGGCAGGAAGGTCATTTATAAATAAAGAAAAGAGCAGAGGGATGAGTATGGAGCCTTGGGAAACACCTCAGGTAATAAAGGCACGAGCAAAGAGGACCTTACAGTAAGAGACAGGTTGAGACCAACTGTGAAGATAGCTAGTGAACCAGGATAAGGTAGCCCAGGAGATACCTAGTGCTCCAAGCTTGTGTAGGAGCAGAGGGTGATGTACCAAGTTGAACGCCTTGGCTAGGTCAACAAAAACAGCACCAGTAAGTAGGCCATTGTCCGTATTTGACTTAACCTTACTGGTGAACTGAGTAAGGGCAGTAGGTGGCCGGCCCTGAAATCATGCTGGACAGGGGATTGAAGATTAAATTTGAGTAGATGATTGGACACCTGACAATCAATGAGTTTTTCAAGTAGCTTGCTGAGAGTGGGTAGTAATGCAATGGGGTAATAGTGGCATAAGATCTTTGAGTCACCTTCTTTGAATACAGGGATAGGCCTGGTGTTTTTCCATGCAGAGGGCACAGTGGAGGAGTTAACAGATAGGTTAAAAAGCTTCATTAGAGGGCTGTCAATAAAAGAGGTAGCTAGTATAAGGATCCTGGGTTCAAGTCCATAAGGACCAGCACTGCCATGAGAGGGGATGGTTTTTAGTAACCACAGAACATCCTGCCTGATGAATGGGGTGAACTCCAGGGTGGGAGGAGCATCTTAGGGAACTGCGGAAGGAGTCTGCAAGGAGTGGTGTAAGGATGGCAAGGTGCTCAGAAGCATAGTGAATAAGGAGTTGAAGGCATTGGCGAGCTTGGTGTGGTTGTCGCAGTTGGCATTGTTTATAAGCATGTCATGAAAGGCTTGACATCTATTGTTCCTAAGGATCTCGTTAATTTGTGACCAATAGCTCTTGGGATCCTTGGCTGAGGTACAGAGCTGTTCTCCATAACAGTTGCTTTTAGTGACACAAATCTCCTTCTTGCAGGCGTTCTGCAAGTGCGATATGCAATGAAGTCTGCAGGAAAAAAAGAGGATCTCCATTTGGCCCATAACTTGTACCTCTGTCTGAGCAATTGTAGAAGGGGCCATTTTAACCATTTGGTAGCTGTGCCCCTGACCCTGTGTCTAGGGAATGGAATGTGATTTCTTTGTAGGGAGAGTAGGGTCTTGGTGAAGTAGACGGTGGCTAGGTTGATGTCACTTGCAGTAAATAGAGGAGACCAGTCAACCAGCCTTAAGTCATGTAGGAATGCGTTCAGGTCAAAAGCAGAAAAGTTGGATATGGATATAATTTTAGGCAGGCAGGAGAGAGGGGAGGCAGCCCAGTCACAGTAAACAGGAGAGTGGTCACTGACTGAGTCAGCTATAACCCCAGCAGAGGAAATTCTGTCCTTCCTGTTGGTGAGGATCCAGTCAATAAGTATGTGGCTAGATCCACTATGAGAGAGCCTTGTGAGTGACGAGATAAGTTAGGTTAGCCTTGCTGATGGTGGAGGCGAGGTTAGAGGAGTAGGAGCCTAGCCAGTCAAGGTTGAACTCTCCTAGAACAATCATTTAATTTTTCTTGACTACTGATGGTAAGAGATCAATAAGTTCCTCAAGGCCTTGTTTGCTATTTTTGGGAGATATGTAGACACATACAATGTTTAGTTTCTTAGTGCCACTTTGCAGTAGTAGTGAAGGTAGAACCTCACATTATTTCAGTGGGTTGCTAGGTAGAAGGGAGAGGTTAAGGTAAGCCTTGTAATAAAGTACCAGACCACCACCTCTTTTGGGGTGAGGATGGTCAGAGAGCAACATATTATAGCCCGCAACTGAGCATAAGGAATCTGGGAAGAAAGCTTCAACCATGATTCGGAGGTCACAAGTACGTCAGGTTTACTGACACGGGCCCAGGCTTCCAGCTCCACGTGATTTGCCAGTAGGCCACATATGTTTAGGTGGGCAACTCTTAGTCCAAGTGACTGGGTTGGAAGGTGGGAGAAAGCCAGTGGAGTTACATTAGAGGCAGTGGGGCCAGAGTTGGACTCAATGTTGCCCGAGAGTGATAGGGCGATAGCTATTACCCAAAAGGGTGATTATCCCAAAAGCACAAGATACACATCTGTGGAAGATATATATTTCATTCTAAGGAAGAACTTGAGGAGACAGCGCAGTGGTTTGAAGCTGAAGCCCAAGATTGGGATAGGAGGTAGAGTTGCAAATACCAGAAGGTTAGAGAAAGTAAAGTCCTCAAGGCAAAACCACAGCATGCTCCTGGTGAGATGAGTGGGGGACAGGTGAATGTATGAACCCCAATGAACCTGTAAAGAAAAGGAGCGCAGTAAGTATAAGGGATTAAGGGGTCATGCAGCACAAAGAAGAGGAGATGTCAGCTGAAGCGAGGAGAGGGGGGGAGAATGCAAGTTCAGGGCAGATAATAGCGAAATTAGGAAAATTCAAAGCACAGATCACAGTTAAAGTACACGACAACCAGGAATCAAACTACATGGATATACAGGCTTATTTTAGCTACTAAAATCAAACAGTTGTGTCCCTCCAACACAGCAGCACTTCAGGCAGTTACCTATTAATTTACTGCGCAACACTGCAGCAGGCTCCCAGTGAGAAGTGGGGGGGTGGGCAGATGGACAAACGCCAATGGGTCTATTAATTTATTGTACAACACTACAGCAAGCTCCTGGAGAGATGAGTGGGGGCAGGCAGAACGGATGAACTCCAGTGAGCCTATTAATTTACTATGCAACACCATAGCAGGCTCCCAGTGAGATGAGTAGGGGTTGGTGGATGGACGAACCCCAGTGAGCCTATAAATTTACTGTGCAACACTGCAGCAGGCTCCCGGTGAGATGAGTGGGGGCGGGCAGACAGATGAACCGCATTGGCCATGACAGTGTGAGTGGCTCAGCAGGTTGCACACTCATCTCTGAGGCCAAAAGTTCAGAAGGCTGTGAGTTCTGTCCCCACACCAGGCACTTGGGTTAAATCCCAATACTGACACTGTAGTGCACCATGAGAGGCGTGTTGCACTCCTGAGGTGCTGTCTTTTTGGATGAGAAGTTAAAACCAATCTGCTTGTTCTGGTGGTAGTTCAGGTGGATGTTAAAAATTCCATGGCACTTCTCAAAAAGAGTAGGGGAAGTTTTTAATAAAGAAAACAAACAAAAACAACAAACAATAGTACATTCAAACTTCATGTCCATTGAAAAAACAAAACAAAGTACTCTAGACAAATCTTGTACAAAACCCCCAGAACCCTGTACAAAGTTATTATCACTGAGATGGTAAGCCAGGGCATGTCATACAGGTAACAAAAAGGAAAGAGATGGGAGAATACCCAAAGGATGGGCAGTTAAACCAAGTCCGACCCCACCAAAAAAAGGGGAATCCAGCGTGACCTCAGCTGATCAGGGAACTGCCCAGGACCCCCCTCCAAAAAAGAATGAAATACTCAGGGCAAAAGGAAAAGGAAGGGGGAAATCATACACCAACCCATCCCTCACTGGGGTGGGAGGCAGCTCCAGGAGCAGGCATACACCTTGGAAGCAAATGTGGAAGGACATTAGAGTCGGAGAAACCCACAACTGTGGAACAATGTGTCATCACTGGACCAACACCATGCTTCTCCAACGAGATCTGAGTAGCAGGGGAGCCAAAACGGCCTTGTCCTGCCAGTACAATGAACACAGTTCTGTCTCCACCATACATAAGAGGACCTGGGGAGAGAGAACCTGTTGCTGAAAAAGGAAAGCACACCTGGAGTGCCAAAGATACTATTTCAAACAAGTAAACAGGAGACGGAGTGTGCTCGGATCATACCCATTAAGGGAGGTAGACAAACCCAGTATGACTTCTGAATAAGTCAGGGAGGACCAGGCTCCATCCCCCCATGATGTGGTTGCTTGGGACCAAACCCCTCATGTATATGGGCAATCAACTAAAAAATGGGACATGGGTTCCAAGAGCAATTCGCAACCCGACCTTGGACAATTCCATTCCTGTAAACTCCTGTGTTTAACATTCCCCTTAACACTAAGCCAGCCGTGACAAATGAGCCAAAGGACATCCCACATTTTGGGAGGGGTATGAGGTCCTATCAGGGCCCTCCGGATGTGGGGATGTGCAGTCACAGGGACATCTTGGAATTCAGGAGAGTACAAAAAAAGTACACATCACAGCAAAACAGTTAATTTGGAGGTAGAGTCACTCACACTATGAGGAGTAAAGAACCAACGAGTCATCCTATCGGTAATAACATGAACATAAAGAACAGCATGACTGCAAACGCGCCATGGAATAGGTCGGGGGCCCATAAAAGACTGCATCAGAATCATCCATGGGGAGAACCATGGAGGCCATGACTTCAGACAATGCCAAAAGGAAAAGGCCCCAAATTCCATCTTAAAAAATGGCAAAAGGAAAAAAAACAGGGGGTTGATCATGCCCAGGCCCCCCTGAGCAACTGGTAAATAAAGAAGGCTACGTTGAAGGGGATTCAATCTACTACTCCACACAAGACAAAAAAGTAACCCATAAAATCTAAACTCTAATACTCTTGGAAATGGAAATACCATACTCAAATAAGTAAACAGAGGCAGTACAAAATGCTTCAGAATGGCCACTTTCTTGTTCTTGGTTTGCACCCAAGTCTGCCAACAGTGAATCTTCCCCAAACAGGCCGTAATATGCACATCCTAATTAAACAAGGCCATATCCCCAGCCCCATAAAGAATTCCCAGGATTTTAGCATCAGTCCCCCCAATCTGTGTCACCAAGGGAACTAAGTTCCCCACTGTCAAACCCGTACATTTATAGAAGTTGAGAGAAGCCCCCAAAATGGGTGTAAAGGAGGCAAACACCTCCAAATCCAACTTATCTGAAATGTCATCCTGAACAAAAAGGATAATGTCATTAGCATACGCCAAGACTGTAATGGAGGCAGAACCCTCTGGAGCAACAATGCTCCAGATCTGTGGGTGTTGCTGGAGTTTCTGCAGAATGGGGTCTATCTAGAAACATTAAAGTAACAGGCTCAGTGGGCACCACTGCCAAACTCCGTGGCAAAGGGGTATGGCCTGGCCCACATGGCTGTTAATCAGGGATATCACAGTCACCCTCCCATACAAGAGTTGAAGCCATGTCACAAAACCCACTGGAACATGATAATGAACCAAGACTTGAAACAGAAAGTCATGTGACACCCTGCCAAAGGCCTTTTCCTGGTCCAGCATAAGCAGATACCTCGAGGCCAATCCCTTCCCTGCACAGCTAAGTACCTCATGAAGTAGAATAAGGTTATCCGTGATATGCCTACTGGGGACATCACAAGTCTGGATGGGGGAAAGTACCCCAGAGGCCAACGGGGCCAGTTGTCCCATCAAAATAGTCATTAAAAATTTCAAGTCTGAACTCAAAAGACAGAGGGGGCACCAGTTGGCCAAATCCATTCCCAGACCCTTCTTATGAAGGAGGATCTTGGAGGCCTCCAGAAAAGAAATAGAGGGATCACCAGTATCCAAAAGATCATTAAAAACTGCCATCAAAATCTCTGTCAAGAGAGTCTGAAAAGACTTTTAAAATTTGAAAGTCAGACAATCCGGACCCAATGCAGTATTGCAGTGTAACTTACGGATAGCAGACAACACCTCATCAGAAGTAAGCAAATGCAGAGCTACACCACACCGGTCGGATGCTCTATGACAAACTTTAAACTTCCAGTGTGTCAGTCACGGCACACCGACCACACAATAAAGCTGTCCACAACTCAGTTCAAGTAAAGTGCATAAAATTTATTTTCTCACCTCATGGAACACACAAGACTAACTCAGAAGCTTCATAAAAGCCAATGACTTGGTGAAACGTTAGATGTTTATTACTGTGGGCTTCTGAGATAGTCCTGTGTGTTCCATGCGGTGACAAAATACATTCTATGTACTTTACATGAACTGAGTTGTGGATAGCTTTATTGTGTAGTTGGTGTGCCATGACTGATACACTGGAACCTCATCAGAAATGACAGGGTGTACCATATCCAAAGGTCAATCTACCTCTAGGTGAGGCACGTCTACCAAAGCAAGGAAAGCATCAGCAGATGTGACCGGACCCTCAGTGCCAAACATATCTAGTAGATACAACTGAGCACCTGCCAAAATATCTGGGGTATCTGTCACAACATCCCCCCTCCCTGAGTCTAGGGTGGTAATAAGCCGCCTCTTGACCCATGTTCTACAGCTCTCAAAGGGGTCCCCAAGACACTGGGTGCCCTGGGTACCCACCTGGTGTACCATATGCAAAGAAGCACTGTGGTCATACTGCAAAAGCTTCATTTTAGATTTTAAGTTGGAAATAATCAAACCATAGTTCTTGCCAGACTCATTCTGCAAAGAAATGGCCCCGAAACAGGCGAAACCACAGGAAAAGATATTCCATAAAAGCTGTTGATTTCGAATGACACGAAATTGAATGGAGAAAGTCTGCAAGGGAGTGCTTAGTAACCTCTCATCAGGCACTAAGAGACTCCTCCATGCAAGTCATAAACTAATGAGTCTGAAGGAAGTCCACAATCCTGTCACAGGTCTGGTCCTCTGAAAGCATCATATTATTAAACCACCAAATCCCACAGCCCGTACGTGGTACCTGGGCTGTGAAAAAGGTACAGTGCAACAAAAGATGGTCCAAGGTTTCCAATGGCAGGAGACCTATTGTCTCAACAAGAAACTGCTCCAAGAGAAAAAGATAGTCAGTGCGTGTGCTCTATGGTATGTCGTACATCCCACTGGAGAATAGGCTCTGAAAGCATCTGTAAGGGACTCATCCGAATCAGTTTCTGCAGAGGATGGGCATCACAGCAAGTCTTTGAGTCAGGCTTAACAGGGTCTAATCCCACATTAAAATACCCTCTATAAATTATCGAGTGGAACATGTGGAGGTAGGGCCGAAGCTCCTGAAACATCTCCACCCAGGTCTTCTTGGTCAAAGGGCCATGTACATTTAGCAAGCACAGGGGAGTCCCCTTGAACAGCCCATCCACCAGCAAGGCCAGTACCAGGATAATATCAACCAGGGACTGAAGTAAAAAACAATTCCGAAACAAAATACCTACACCATCACAAGTATCGGTGCCTATGGACCAATAGGAGGGTCCTCAGCACCAATGCTTCTCGGCCAGTTGCAGTTCCCTGTATGACAACAATCTGGTTTCCTGCAAAAAAAAATAATATCCAAGTCAAGACCAGCAAGCATTAAGTATAGATATATGCGCCTAGAGGGTGCCTTCATACTGTTAACATTAACAGTTGCAAGGTAGAAATTAAGCACAGCCATAATGAGTGGCAAATAAAGGGCCCATGTCATGGATAGGTCATGTCCATTTCTACAGTCCGAGCAGCAGGCATCTTCTTCACAGCTGTCCTTCACTTCTTATGTGTCTTCATAGGTGGATGAGTTATTAAAGTGTACACTTCTCCCTCTGTATCCATGGAAACCATGGGCCTAGATGATGCCGGGCAGCTGTAGGGATATGAAACTAAGAACTGCACAATCGGACAGACTTTTTCTGCCAGCAATTTCATATGTTTGTACATTCATATGGGCAGGAGGAATAGTCTAATTCATCTCTGGTTTCTCCCTTTTGGGATAGGGCATCAAATCTGTTGTCCAATGGTATAGGTGAACCCCCATATGAAGTAGCAGGCATTTCTTTCATTAATTTATGGGATCGTAATGACCTTTTCTAATTGGGAATTGGTGGTTTTGGAGGAGGCATAGAGCAAAGAGTCAAAGCCTGTGGGGTCAATGCAGACTGCACCCCCACAACAGGTAAAACTTGAGCATCGTCCACCAGTAATCCAATAGGAAGGGGGGCCAGACCCAAATCAGGGTTCAGGAAGAGCCAGCAGCAAAGGAAGAACATCACTCTCCTCAGGTTCCTTGTTTGTCGAAACTTAGTGAGCCAATTGTGCAGCCAAAGATTTCTGCAGACGTTGTTGTGCCTTCAGCTGGACCTGATCCAGAAGGGTGTCCATCATAAAATCCTCTTCCTGATCATGAGTCGCCCACTGACACTGGCGGTAAGTATGGCCAGTGTCCTTGCACAAGTTGCACCTAAGGTCGTTCAAACACTGAGCATTAGCATGCTCCAAAGTCAGGCAAAGATAACAGTGAAGGGTATTATTTATTTTATTATTTATTAGAGTCTAGGATTACGACCTTTGACCTAGAAGCTCATTTACAAAGGTTCCACATTGATTTAGACAACAAAACAAGTAGATCAGATATTTTATCAGTGTTACATCAATGAGGTTGCAGTACAATTGATTACAATGAGTACACTATTTTTGAAATTTGGGGGTATGCTCAATTACAAAGGTTCAGTGTAGATTAAAAAACAACAAGCAAAGTAAAAACAGTCATAGTAGCAGGATTCCAATACGTTAGCTCCAATATGTACACAGAATATGACTTAGTGGGGTAGAGACAAGGTGGGTATGATGGGGGGGTGCTAATTATACCTTAGGTTAGTGAAGTTGAGGGGAAATTTAAGAAGGTTAAGAGTCGGGAATTGTGGCTCCACAGTTCACTTTGTCAGGGGGTGAATTGGGGGAAAGAGGAGGGGATTCCAGAGATTTGTAGTGGGAAAAAGGAGGATAGAAAGAAGGGGGAGTGGGGGTTGAGGTGAGGAGGGGCGGTGAGAGGGAGGGGATGTAAGGAGGTAGGGGGCTGAGCGAAGAAACAGAGGAGGAGTAGGAGAAAGAGGGGGAGCCTGTGGGGTCAGATTATGGGGAATAAGTGCAGGAAGAACTCAGGAGACAGGCCAAGATGAGGGGGGGGCGCGTAAATGGTGAGGTCTAGGTCATTAGGTCAACGGTGTAGGAAACAGTGGCACACCATTTGATTAGCCAGGTAGGAGTGAAGTTTGGATTTGAAAAGGACTAGTTTGGTCTCGGTCTGCAGGTCTAGTGGGAGTGAGTTAAATCACTTAGGGCCATGATATCCAAAAGAATGCTGTCCAAGGGTCATTCGGTAGAAAAGGACCTTATAGATGGGGAGGAGGGGAGGGTGGCCCTACAGGGGGACCTGGAGGCTCTGGAAAGATGGTCTAGAAAGTGGAAGCTGAGGTTCAATGCAGGGAAATGCAAGGTACTCCACCTGGGGGCCAGAAACCCAGGCCAAGTGTACACCCTGGGGGGGGGAATGCTACAAGTCTCGATGGCTGAGGGGACCTGGGGTGGTGGTGGATGTACAGATGAACAACTCTGAGACTTGTAGGAGGGCAGCAGCCAAGGCCAACAGGATACTGGGATGCATCACTAGGATCACCTCCAGAAGGAGGGAAGTGATACTCCTCTGTATAACTGCTTGGTGAGGCCGCACCTTGAGTACTGCGGCAGTTTTGGAGGCCACACTTAAAGAGGGACATTAACCTCCTGAGAGGGTCCAGAGGAGGGCAACCAAAATGATTTGGGGCTTGGGGACAGGACCTATGAGGAGAGGCTTGAAGAGCTAAATATGTACACATTGGAAGAGAGAAGGACCGGGGACATGATAGAGGTTTTCAGGTACATGAAGAGGGTAAATAGTGGAGGAACAGTCAGGGTGCTTGAAGGAAGGAGGAAGGGGCCACTAGAGGCATGGGTGGAAGCTGGAGGGGAAGATTCAGGAGAAAGGAGGAGGTGCTACTTCACTGAGAGGGTGGGAGCCATGGAATGCACCGCCTAGGGGGAGATGGTGGAGGCAGAGACAGTGGAGGGGTTCAAGAGGGGTGGGACAGGTACAGGGAAGGGTTCTGGAAGCAAAATCCAATGCAGCAAGAATATCCAGAACTGGGAAGGGAGAAGCCAGAGAAGGCGAGGGGGACTGCAAGGTCAGCACCCAGGGTGGGGGCTGACTAAACGAGCAGACACGAAAGACCGTTAGGCCTATTCTGCTGGCATTTTAGTATGTTAGTATGTTATTTAGAGACCCTCTGGTCAGCTTGGTAGGGGCTGTTTGGGTAAGCATAGATTGGATACCGGGAGAGGTTAAGCCAAGGGTGGCCTTTTTTGTTAGAAGACAAGTTTGATACCTAGCACAGTTCTCCAGGCTAAGACAGCGTGAGAGAGTATACAGATCACAAGTGTGAGTCAATTGCAGGACCCCCAGGAGGATCCTACAGGACTTGTTTAGGGTTAGGTCATGGTGGAGGTAGAGACAGTGCTGTAGATCACGAGACTGTAATAAATCCCAGAGAGGACAGAGCTAGTTATGGCAAGTTTTAAGGAGCCCATTGTGAAGCAGTGCCTGTAGCGGTGCAGCAAACCAATTTTCCTGTTTGCAGATCGGGAGATATTGTCTATGTGGGGCAAGTAGGTCAGGGAACTATTCAAGATGATACCAAGATATTTGAAATTTTGCACGTCAAGGATTTCATTTTTTTGGTTGCGGATGTTTAGGACGGCAGAGCTGTATTTACTGTGTGTGGAGGTGAGCAGCATTTTTTTTTTGTTTTTTTTATAGTTGAGTAGTAACTGGGCAATAGAGAACCAGTTTTCAAGAAGTCAGAAATTATTCTGGAGCCTTTGTTCCAGTGCAACAGGGTCAAGATGTCTCGTGTAGGGGATAGCGTCATCTGTGTATAGTAGGATTTTGGCATTGCATGCTTTAGGGAGATTGTTTAAAGAGATTCACTTACTTAGCCCCATGCACCACACAGTTTGATGCCTTACCTCCTGGAAATGCTTCTGATTTATAGTCGGCAAAAAAATATCCATCAGCATAAAAGTAAAATCGCCCAATGTCCAGTCCAGAATTCCTCCAGGTCCAAAACTGAACAGGGTCTCCCAACAGCTCACACCATTGAGATAGCTAATAGTGGATATCCTGTACTTGCACCCCTTCATTCTTTAACATCACAGTAAGAGGGGGACAGTCTGGAAGGGAAGCCAAAGTGGGGAATCCTTCAAGAGACTGTACTGTGCCCAGAAATGATCCAAAAAGACCGGGGTCTGAAACTAAGGTCAAAATAACCGTAGGCAGGGGCATGAAGCAAGGTACAAAATTCAGTGGGGGTTAATGTGCAGTGAATCTTTCAACAAGACCCAATCCACTTATGACTGGTCCGGCAGGTCCACCAACCCACCCTTGTATAGAAGTCAGACTGTGTTCTGACGCTGCACCAGGAGGGTGGGAAGGGAAAGCATCCATCTTCAGAAACAGCACCCACCACTGCGCCAAAGGGGGGGGGGGAGAGGTCACATCAGGAGCCCACATGACAGGGGTCTTCTCCACAAGTTCCACCCACTTTGCCCCTGTATGCAGTACGGAGTTGTTTGGGGGGCCTCTGGACCCCTGGAGGGGCCTCCTGAGATACAATTGACTGTAAAAGGGGGTCAGCCCCTGTGCAAGTGAATCAGCAGGAACCTTAGAAAACATCATCTCTGCCCCAACGCAGGCCCCATGGGCTCCAAGTCCAACCAAACCATACAAGATAGAGGAATCACCCTCAGTCAGAGCTATAAGGGGCTCTGTCATACCAGTAACAGAAGGCAGTGTACCAGATGAAAGGACAGGGCTAGACAGGGTGGCCACCTCCCTTGACACTGTGTCCCCCAGTAAGACATCTGGGATGAACATTGGTGCCGAGGAAGGGAGGGGGGTAGAGTGCCACTGTCCCACCCCATCCTGGGTCCAACTTGCTCCTTGTAATGCATGTACGGGAGACCACAATGCTGGAGGATAAGGGTTGACCCGTCATCCCCACCAGGGGCTCTGAACCTCTCACACTGTTCAATGCAGGAACACACCCTTCCCTCAGCTCCACCAAGTGCAGGACTACTTCCTGAACACTGAGATAGACCCTCAATATCCATCCTGGCTGGCCCAACAACGGCCGACTGTCTCAACCCTACGGGTCTCTGTGCAGCGGAGGGTGGTAGCATTGCAGGCAAAAGGACAGCCCCCCCACCCCAGTTTCTTTTCCACAGCCAAGTCTTGGGTTAATACTCCTGAACCTGACTGAAGAACCGGCATCTGTATACCCAGGCCAGCAGCGAGGAACCAGTAGCAGTTGCTGGCCCACACACAT
Organism: Neoceratodus forsteri; assembly: GCA_016271365.2. NCBI lineage: Eukaryota > Metazoa > Chordata > Ceratodontiformes > Ceratodontidae > Neoceratodus > Neoceratodus forsteri. Next base: position 412,600,752 of record CM057455.1, on the reverse strand, counting down.
CCATGTTCTGTTCCCCAAGTGGCAAAGAAAGCACAGTACCTTTGGGGATCTCCACCATGGTGGCATGTAGCCACCGAGGTCTCTCCTGCTCTTGAACCAGGAGATGAGCAACTTGTTTAGTGTGCCTTTTTGGTGAAACATTTCAATAAATAAAATAAATAAATAAAAGTATCACCCATTCTTCCTCCTCAAGCAGGGACAGTAAAAAGTCCTGTTTCTGTTTCAACACATCCTGCAAATGTCCTTCTGCCTCCCGAAAAGCAGAGGCATCCAACATAGAAACTGTTCCCACTGTGGTCCTGGGAACATCAATCCAGGCAGCATCGGCTGCCCCTAACTGAGTGCTCGAAGTTGGGCTCTTGGTGAGAATCCACCAGAAGGAATCAGAGCTTCCCCATCTACGTCCTCCTCCCGGAGCGGCATGACTCCCAGTGACTAGGAAGCCAGTCAGCAGCTCCCCTTGCCGAAGAGTAGAGAATTTTTTATTGAAAAGTTGGATTTCATTACCACAACAGTACAAAAGACAATTCATACAAATCAACAAAAAACAAAAATAAATTAAATAGATGGTGCAACATAACAAAAATAGCATCCCAAGCAAAAGAAAAAACATACCCAACACCTGTCTCATGCACCCATATCCTATCTACAGTGAAACACAAACAGTTCACAATATATTTCTTTTAATCAATCCATTTATCATAATGTATCCAAAGATGTTTAACTTTTTCTTCAGAGAATCGTTCCATGCCCAACTGCAGGACCCTCGTTCATGCACATTAGGAAGCAACCCTGTATATGTTACCAATCTTTGTTGAAGCACCCACATGCATCTTGCTTGCCAAATAAAATACCTCACCACAGCAAACATTATATATGTGGTGTCTATGTGGTATTACCCAAATTAGCTGTATAGGGACCATATGTCAAAGTAGCCTAAGAGAGGGGCATAAAAAACAGTTCTTCTCATTCAGTAGCAAGGAAGCTCCAAAATTGTGTAACATAAGCACACTCCAAAAAATGGGGACTGTTGAGTTCCTAGGATCTGGCTACAAGAGTATCTAGGGCAATACCTCTCAGAGAGATGCTTGTGTTTGCTATTACTATGCACACTCAATCTACCATAGTTACCCAGCCAAAGACTATCCTAAACAAAAGGAGGTATTCTAGGATTGACCAACTGTTTGAGTACACCCTCTAACTGGGAACCTGGACAAAGTGAAAAGGTGATGGCTGTTTGACATTCTGTATTTAGAATCAGTTTGTAGATGGCCTTCCTATCTAAAGTTTGAAGCTGTAGGGTAGTCAAACCCCATTTCATGGCATTCTTAATGCTATCTAACCCATACTGATGTATAGCTACCAAAGTTCTGAAAAGTCTGGGATTCCCTTGACCCCAGGGAGTGAGGCATGGTGCTAACCACTCATTCAGCAGAGGTTTCCATAACTTCTCTCCAGGTTTCTAAGCAATACCAATATTTTAAACCAAAAAAATACTAAAGTAAAATACAATAGGGTGTATCATGTTTACACCCCCTTCTACAATTGTCCGGTATGTGAATTTACTTTTAATGGGATTTAATCTAGAACCCCAAAAGGCCTGAAAAAACAAACAAATTATACAACCTAGTTAATACTCCCTGAGGCGGGGGAAACACACAGCTGATATATACATATATATATATATATATATATATATATATAGGGACTAGGAGTGTCATTATTAAAACCAGCTTCTTTTTTCTTTGAGAGCTGCTGGCCCTTCCAGATAGCCACCAATCTGTTAGCATGTACCATGCTCTTTTCCCTATTAGCAAGGGATAAGTCTCCTGGGCAAAATACCATACCTAAGATATCTATGGGATCTTCTGAAACCTGAATACCTGCAAAATTGCTTGACACAGGGATGTGGATAGTACCTAATGTCACGCCATGACTTTTTCCAAAATTAATCCTGGACCCTGAGATATCTGGAAAGGTCTGCAGGGTATTAGTGAGAGCAGTTTCACATGTGTCTTTGGCTAGTATTAAAACCAAGTCATCTGCACAAGCTAGGATCTTCATGGGGGGTGTTCTGTGTGGTAGTGAGCCCTTTTATTGCATCAGTCGAGACTATCTGTCGTATAAGAACATCAATGCCAAAAGCATAGAGAAGAGGACTAATTGGACAATCTTGATGTACACCTCTACAAATACTAATATGCCTGCCTCTCCAACCATTAACATTGAGATTAATGACAGCTGTCTGGTACATGATTCGTATCCAGGAGACAAATATCTGAAGGATGCCAAAGGCCAATAATGTGGAAAACAAAAATGCATGTGCCGTCCTGTCAAAGGCCTTTTCTTGATCTAATCCCAACACGTACCCTTGTAAACCCTCATACTGTCCCCTATGAAAAAGCTCCCGTAATACTATCAAATTATATTGTTGTTTCTATCAAGTGCAGCACATATCTGTGGTGAACCAATAAAGTATTTAGATACCTTAGTTAATTTGGCTAAAAAAAATTACTCAGAATTTTAAAATCAGTATTTAAGAGGCTTAAAGGCCTCCAATTACCAATCTCTGCCTTAGGACCACTTTTATGCAATAATACTAGTACAGCCTCTTTCATAGATTCAGCATATTGAGAATATGCTAATATACGATTATAAAGAATAGCAAGGGCTGGGGCTAGTTCTGCACTGAACATCTATATACAGTACACCCACCTTCAAACCATTAGATCCAGGAACAGTGTCCTATTTTAAGTGACCAATGGCAGCCTCAACTTCTCCTACCGAGATCGCCTTTATTAAGTCTCGAGAATCCAAGTCAGTTACTTGTGGCAAATCCAGAGAATCCAAATACCTCTTATCAGACAACATCTGTGGAGAAGAACCATACATAGATTCTACATAATGTTCTACAACATGCAGAATGCCTTCCAGGGTGGTGACAGTTTGCCTTGTGGGTGTCTCTAGTTCTGAAATGACTATGGTCTACCCTAGATTTACATTCTTTGAAAGTGGTCCAGGGACTCATAATTCCTGACTGATGGATTTGACTCGATTCATATTGTAAATTCATCATCTGAGATTTTATTGTACTAATCTGAGGGCCATAATCAAAACTGGTCACTTCAGCTTGTGATATCAAATGCTGCAGTTGTTGCCTTAACTTGAGGTAGTGCAAATACTCTTTATTGGCTGTATACTTAGCTCTGTTTTGAAAGAGGACCTGCCAGGATGTTTTTGTGTCTTCCAACCATTCGTATAAATCATCATATAATTCTAAAGCTGAAATTCTGGCAGCCCAATCTCGCCGCCACATTTTTTGCATCACTGGATCTTCTAGAAGGGACTCATTAAGACTCCAACCATTTTTTTTAACACCGTGGTGCACCATCCCAAGTGAACTGCAATGTAATAGGGACATGATTTGAAAATTCACAGACCTGTGTCTGAACAGTTAATATATTAAGTACAGCAGAGATAAACATAAAATCAATTTGTGTCTTTAGGGGGCCCCTAAAATAGATATAACCTCCAGTGGGATGCTGGCTCCTATATGCATCGATTAGTCCAGAAGTAGTAACTATATTGTGTACTGTTGTCAAATCAATAAAAAGCTTAGTGGTTTCTAAGCCTCTATCTGACTGCCTGAGTCCACAATTAAAATCTCCCATCCAGATAACAAGATGAGAGGTGTAAAGAAAGGGCTGGATTTTTTTAAATAAAAACACTCTCTGGGCCTTCGTTTGGTGTACATAGGTGGCAATGAGACAGAACCTCTCTGACGGATGAGACATCCAGTAGTAGTGCCCTACCAGGGTGTATATATCCACCAATCTAGATACAGTCAATAAGGGATTAGCAAAAAGTATACCCACCCAGTGGCGGAGCCAGGATAGGGAGCATTTGAGAGCTAGGAGGGGAGATTCAGTGAATCATGGGCTCCACAATGGGCACTAAATAGTGAATAAAGATTGTGGTGGGGCACCACTGCTCACACTTGGGCAGTCAGGAGGGGTGACTGCCCCCCCAGCCTCCCCTCTAGCTCTGTCACTGTACCCACCCCATCACAGGTATCTACCCCTGTGGACCAAAAGGAAGGCCCTGAAGTCCAAGCTTTAGACACCTTTTGGAGCTCAGTATGTGTCTTGAGTCTGGTATCTTGGATACAAAAGATATAATTTTCAGCTTCTAGGAGTGAAAGTAGTACACAAGCCCATTTTCTCTCACTCTTAATGATGTTCACATTGAGTGTGGAAATAGTGAGGCAATGCATCTATAGGAAGAAATATAATAGACCCAGTGTGTCAGGGAACAAACTTACAGAGTCTTGGAAGGCCTCCTTTGTCTAGTTTGTTTGGCTATAGAGTCCTCCCCTCCCCCGGTGTCCGTTGTGGAAGTTACAAATGACGTATGAGTGTCCTCCTCTTCTGAATCACCTTCTGCTGATTTAGTAAACAGGGACTCATATTTATTACCTTTTCTCCAAGATGAGGAGCCCCTTTCCTTTTTCTCCCTGCATCCCCAGTAGTTTTTGACAAGGCTTCCCCAATGTAGACTGCTTCTTTGAGAAACTACCATAAAAGGTCTGTCCAGTACTTGGGGCACCAAAAATGGAGACATCCACTAAAACCTCAGAAGTCTTTGGGGGGGTCACTACTGCTCTCTGCGTTACCTAAGATGACTACTGCATTCTTCACTGGTTGCTAGATCTCCATGGGTTGTAGTTCTACAGGCTGGAGGTCTGAAATGTCAGGAATTGGAGTGGCCCTTTCTATCTCCACTGTTTCCCTTGTAGCTCTAAGGCTTTGTTCAGCAACTATTTTGGCCTGAAGTTACTGGGCTGAGTTAATCAGGCATTCATGGGAAGGGCAATCCTCTCTGTTATGTGAAGCCGAGGAACACCACCTGTAGGCATTACCAGTATGTTCACAGAGATTGCACTTGAACAAGTTCAGACAATTTGTGACATGACCATATTCAAGGCAATGACTGCATCGGGCAGTGTCACAGGCTGAACTAAGATGTGTTCAAGCCCCACATTTGAAACAAGAGCAGGGCTGCTAAGCATAAAAGAGAGAGACATGGTCTTTCCTCCCCCCCCCCAAAAAAAGCTACTAGGAAGGTGCACAGGGCCTGAATTGGTGGAAAACAATTTTACTCAGATTCTCCACCCACCATTTCACATTTGTTCACTGCCCAGGGTAGGCATTGGTCTGCCCAATACCTCACATCGCTGTTTCAGCCAGAAAAGAATATCCTCGACTTTGACCTCTTTATTTTTGAACATAACAGTGATATTCTTGACCAGTGGCTTAGCAAGGGGGATGGCCTAAAAAAGGGATCCAGGCTGGGGAATTCTTCAGCCCGATGCTGTGCCCAGAACCTGTCCAGGCTAGAAACATTCATGAAGCTAACATTGTAGTTGCAATTACCTATATTAATCAGGGCAAAAATTTCCGAAGAAAAAAACTTCCTTGACCCTTTCAATAAAACCCTTGCCATGTGTAACCTGTCAGGAGGGAACTCTAACCCTCCTTTATATAATAGATGAACCATGTTCCTGCACGAGCAGGTTCCCCCTTAGCTTGAAGCAGATCCAATAATTTAAACATGGGTCCCACCCCAGTCCTACCGGCAGTATCCTCTAATATCTCCTCAGAGGGGCCTAACCATGGGGGATCCTAAGTTACATGTTCAGGGTTAGAAATCACATCAACAATAACAGAGGCATTTTCAGAAACAACAGAGTCAGAAATACAGGTAGTAACATGAGGTTTTGCAATAGATTCAGTGCAAACATTACCCCAGGGTTCTTTGGAGCTCATTGAAGGTGACGAGTCAATGACCACTACTGATGCTGATGCTGTATCAAGTTGATATTTCTGGAATGTAGAATTTGTTGGGTCAGGAGTCCATTGTCCATCCGCGCTCTATATCCAGCCCGCATCTTCCAGGGCATGGACAGGGGACCAGTTCCCAGTACCAATGTCTGTATTCTGTGGAGCAGGGTGTACAGTGCTTGTAGTAATCACATCCTGCCTGGCTGCACTCCAGGCAACATATCCTTTTGCCATTTGAGGAATGAACATCGGTTGCACACCTTGAAGATTCATCTCCGTATCCAGGGCTTGCTGGGGCTGCGAGTGGTAACCTTCGAATGCCGCCCTGCACCCAGTCTGTGCTTATTAGTAAATTCAGTTTGTTTGCCCTAACATGGAGCTCTTGGCTCTAGGCACATGGCATGTTGGACATTCACACTGCCAGCCATTGTAGAAGCTCCCTATAATTCGGCAGGCCTCTGAGAAGCCCAAGGAGAAGCAGTAGTGGGTGGAGCCATGGTAGCCTTTGGTGCTACTGCAACATCTTGTAGTTGACTCATTCTGTCAGTGCAAGTGGCAAGTTTGACAGGGGAGGGATGTTTGGTAAGCTTGCTCAGTTCCTTATCAAGTTTAAGTGCTTTCTGCAGACATTTTTCCCTTTTGACTTGCAATTCTCTAACATGCAAAGTAGCAGTATTTTTCTCAGTCTTACTTTCCATAACCGGACTGTCCACAACTAAATTCAGTACCTTCTGTGTGGTAGCAAAAGCAATCTCATCCTGCTGCTCCTTTGAAGACAAAAATATATCTGTAGCTGTATCATCCTGCAAAAAATCCGCAACTAGCATCACTGCATCGATGGCCTCTTCCATTGTGAGATCAGGGGAGGAGGCCTGCTCCCCTGTCTCCTCCACATCCATCCTCTCTGCTGTCTCCACCAAAGTGGTCATCTTGGAAAGACGGCGAAGGGTTCCCCCTACTGTCAAGTAGGGGTGTTTATTAGGTAAAGGAAATCATGCAAACAAATGCTTCACCAAAATACAAATGGATAATTACCATATAAAACAAAAAAGGAACCCGAGACTACGTGATGCAAACTGCCTAGTAGCAGCTCCACTTCATCGCTCCAGCAACCCATTCATTTTAAAGTTGATTTATCACCAGTAAACAAGCTGCAAATCTTTAAAAATTCTGGTCGGAAGAATCTTCAACCTACTGCCTAAAATTGATCAATGATTACTGCCCCATGGAGGTGCAAATGCGGAAAGCTACCCTGAGGCACACTCCCCCGGTCATGCCAGAGAAGGCCCCAAAGAAACCCAGGGCCGCTGGTACTGCAAATCTACTGGGGCCAGCTAACCTCCCACTGGAACAGGAACCGCTTAAAGTAAGCAGATTCTTGGAGGAATTCAAACCCTTTAGGGATGACATTTGCTCCATCACTACTGAATTAAAATCTCTGGCACAAGCTGGAGGTAAGGGACCCATTGGTGGGGAGTGACCATGCCACGGTCTGGTTCTGCCTGGACCTAGGAGGGGTAGAAGGCTGCACAAAGACGGAAGTAACCGACTTCAGGGGGGTGGATTTTAAGGAAATGATCCTTAAGGAGCATTTGAATGGGATTGGGTCAGACATGGACGCTGATAGTAGGTGGGAAAGCATCAGGAGAGGGGTGCAGGATGCTACCAGCACCTGTGCAAGAGTAAGACGAAAATGCGGTAGGGCCCAAAAACCTTGTTGGTGGACCAGGGAGGTCCAGGAGGTGGTCAGGGAAAGAAAGCAGCCTATAAGAAATTCAAGTGCTCAAGGAGGAAAGGATCGAGGGGAGTATGAGCTGTTGGCTAGAAGGCCACTAGAGTGGTGAGGCTGCTAAGGCAAGGAAGGAGCAGAACCTGGCCAGGGAAATTAGGAGAGGGAAAAAGGGGTTCTTTAGATACATTGGGGAAAGACAAAGGGTGAAGGGGCAGATTAGCAGGATTAAATCAGGGGAGAGATGGGCACAAGACCCAGAGGAGCAGGCTGAGGTACTAAATGAGTACTTCACCTCAGTTTTCACCAGGGAAAATGGGGATGCTGCATCATACATGGGAGGAGACAGAGATAATGAGGAGGCGGGGGCCCCTTACCAATCGGCAGGTCTGGGGAGGGGGGGGCATCACTGGCAGGTGGGGGGAGGGCTAAGTAGGGAGAAGAAGTACTGGAAGTGGAAATCACAGCAGAGAGAGTGAGGGAAGCCCTCAGCTCCCTTAAGACGGAGAAAGCACCAGGGCTGGATAAATTACATCCTAGAGTGCTGAAGGAACTTGCAGATGTCCTGGAAAACCCCTGGCAGAGCTTTTCACCATCTCTCTGAGGACAGGGTGGGTGCCCCAAGACTGGAAGGTGGCGATGTAGTGCCTATCCACAAGGGGGGATCAAGGGAGCTGGCAGGGAACTACAGGCCTGTCAGCCTGACATCAGTGGTGGGCAAGGTGATGGAGGGCATTGTCAAGGAGAGGCTAGGGGTCTCTGGATAAGTCAGGGTGCCTGGACTATAGACAGCATGGATTCATCCTGGAAATCGTGTCAGACAAACCTGGTGAGTTCTATGACTTGGGTGACAAGTGCCTTGGACCTGGGTAGACCAGTGGATGTCCTCTTTCTGGACTTCAGCAAGGCATTTGACTCTGTTCCTCACGTGGGCCTGTTGGATAAACTAGGAGAAATGGGGGTGGGAAACCAGATGATCCGATGGATAGGAAATTGGCTCCAGGACCGGACCCAGAGGGTCGTAGTTGGTGGGATAATCTCTTCCCCAAGGAGGATCATTAGTGGGGTCCCACAGGGATCAGTCCTTGGGCCCCTTCTGTTCAACGCCTACGTATCTGACATAAGGACAGGAATCAGGAGTGAGATGAGTCTCTTTGCAGATGACTCAAACTGGGGGCAGTGGTGGATGGGAGGAGGAGGGTGGCCTGCAGGGGACCTGGAGGCTCTGGAAAGATGGTCTAGAAAGTGGAAGCTGAGGTTTAATGCAGGGAAATGCAAGGTACTCCACCTGGGGCCAGAAACCCAGGCCAAGTGTACACCTTGGGGAATACTACAAGTCTCAATGGCTGAGAGGGACCTGGGGGTGGTGGTGGATGTCAAGATGAACAACTCTGAGACTTGTAGGAGGGCAGCAGCCAAGGCCAACAGGATGCTGGGATGCATCGCTAGGGGGATCACCTCCAGAAGGAGGAAGTGATACTCCTCTGTATAACTTGCTTGGTGAGGCCGCACCTGGAGTACTGCGTGCAGTTTTGGAGGCCACACTTAAAGAGGGACATTAACCTCCTGGAGAGGGTCCAGAGGAGGGCAACCAAAATGATTTGGGGCTTGGGGGACAGAACCTATGAGGAGAGGCTCGAAGAGCTAAATATGTACACTTTGGAAGAGAGAAGGGACCGGGGGGACATGATAGAGGTCTTCAGGTACATGAAGAGGGTAAATAGGGGAGGAACAGTCAGGGTGCTTCGAAGGAAGGAGGAAGGGCCACTAGAGGGCATGGGTGGAAGCTGGAGGGGGGAAGATTCAGGGGAGAAAGGAGGAGGTGCTACTTCACTGAGAGGGTGGTAGAGCCATGGAATGCACTACCTAGGGGCTGGTGGAGGCAGAGACAGTGGAGGGGTTCAAGAGGGGTGGGACAGGTACAGGGGAAGGGTTCAGGAAGCAAAATCCAATGCAGCAAGAATATCCGGAACTGGGAAGGGAGAAGCCAGAGAAGGCGATGGGGACAGCAAGGTCAGCACCCAGGGTGGGGGCTGACCAAACGAGCAGACACGAAAGACCATTAGGCCTATTCTGCTGGCATTTTAGTATGTTAGTATGTAAAGCTATGGAGGACATTTCTGTGCAAACCTCTGATAGTGAAGCCCGTATTTGTTCACTTGAAAAAAGGGTGGAGAAGGTAGACCCAGAGCTGACTGCGACTAGACAGAGACTTGCCAAAATGGAATTGAAAATTGAAGACCTTGAGGGCCACAGCTGCAGAAACAATGTGGTCCTCATAGGTCTGCCAGAACACGAAGAAAGTGTCAATGCTGTTCTCTTCATTCAGAAATTTGTAGAGAAGATTATGGGCCCCTCTCCATTTGAGCCTAAATATGTGATCGAGAGGGCACATCGGGCTCTCTGCCCGATCCCCCCAGGAGGAGCTCCACCACGGCCCCTAATTTTCAGCTTTCTTAACTTTTTGGAGCGTCTGCACTTTCTACTGAAAATACAGGAGTTTCAGGAGGTCCACTGGGAAGGAGTAACAATTTGAGTGGCACAGGATTTACCAACAACAATAAGGCAACAACGTACAGCTTTCCACTCCCTGGTTTCGAAATTAATAGCCGCGGGAATTACATTTCGCATGAACTACCCAGTGAGACTCCAGGTCCAAGTAGCCAGTGACTGGCTGTCCTATGAAACACCAGAAGGAGCTCTGAGTGGGCTTAAGGCAGCACTCTCTGATCTTTTTTGAGGCACTTGAACTGGCTATGTGTTTTGGCTAAACAGCTCTCTCAGACAGCATGGATTTTCATTAGTTGAAAAACGGACAGGTAAATGGTTTCTATTTAAAACCTGCTGAACTGCTCACTCTTTGTCCAATGCTCACCCCCCCCAGGAACTTGCTGATTTCACCATTGAGGCAAGAAGAGCTGAAGGCCCTGAGGGGCAATCTATAGACTTACATGTTTGGTAGACTAGGGATTGCTCTAACTGGTGAAAGGTCCTTAAGTGGATCCCGAGACCCAGGACTGTTTCATTAAAGGTTCCTCGTTTGTGCGCAGTCGAGTAGTGCCTATTGCAAACACTCACATTAGCAACAATAGTCCAAGGCCACCACCAGATGGAGTGAGACACCCGCTGTAAAACATTTATAGAAGCCCTGATGTCTGAGATTATGCGACCAGCAAATATGTTCTTTATATTTGGGTGCTGCTCAACAGTTAGAGGCATGAAAATCTGATTGACTCCTGGCTGGTTTGATTGGAGATGTCATACTAAGGCACCGGTCTAACATTAGCATTCACCATTTCTGTTTTATTTTATTTGGTGTGCCATGTTTCTTCTAACACATGACTGCAGGAGACTAGTCTTGCTATAACTTAATGTTGAATGTCTCATGTATGTCACTGTTCGCTGTTTGGGTTACATTAATAAATACCAGCAGATCTGGGGAATATTATCTCGGCCTGAATCATATTTGGAGCTATACAATTTTTAGGCCTGTTTAAGTTTTACAGTTTTCATGCTTTATTCCAAGTTTAAAGTTACAAGCCGAATCTTTAGCTGCTTAGGTTTACAGCATGTATTGATAGTGTTGCAATAACAAAATCTTTTCAGGTAGGTGCAGGGAGAACAGGATCACTAAAGTTTTTTTGTAATAGTTGTTGACTAAGTGTAATTTAGGAAAGGTCTTTTTCTTCTTGTTTTCCTTTTCTTCGTATTTACAGGTAAGAGGAACCCTATTACAGTGGCTGGAAGGAGGGAGCAGTAAAATGGTGTACTGCGGAGCGCAGTTAGTGACAGTAAGGAAGGTTGGGAGGGTAGGGTGAATTCACCATTTTGGAGCATCTGTTACATATGTTACGGGTTTGTGGGATTTAAGGAAAACTATTGGGTTGTTATAGGAATTGGGGGGGTGGGCAAGGGGCACAGAGAATGCACAGAATTGGGTACCTGGGCTAAGAATATACAACATATTATCTGACGGATTCCCTGTTTGCACAGTAGGGACCAATGGCTAGGGATCTATCGCTGGCTACATGGAATATTAAAGGGGCCAGAAAGAGAATGAAGCAATACAAGGTATTGAGACACCTGAGCCTGCTGAAAGCTGAGATCATATTTATAAAATAATCCTATTTATTAGACTCTGAGGCTATGCAAATGAGGAGACAACAGATAGGGAAGATTTTTTCTGCTAGTGGTGCCACCCAGAGTTGTGGGGTTATGATATTAATAGCAAGGACAGTTCCATTTTCCCCTGTTCAAATTATCAGTGACCCTCAGGGCAGATTTTTATTGGTCAGAGGTAAAATGCATACTAAAGAGATCCTACTGGGAAGTGTATACAGCCCAAATATAGATACTCCAGGATTCTTCATGCAGCTAATCAACATATTATCTCCCTTTCTTTCGATCCTGATAATTCTTGGGGGTGATTTAAACTTAACCTTTGACCCAACAAGGGATCGGTCAGGATTATCTCACAAAGGGCCTTCCGAGAACTGACGGATCAAGTGGGCCTGTGTGATGTTTGACGTGTCCTACATCCCACTGATTAGGGATACACATTCACCTCTCAGGTACATGGGACATCGTCCTGGATAGACTAACTACTTATTTCTCAAACTCTTCTCCCAGGGGTGATGGACTCATCTATTCACCCAGGCCCTCCCTTAGACAATTCTCTGGTTACCTGTCAACTCTCCCTCTTGACTCTCCCCAAAACCAGGGGATGTTGGAGGATTAATAACCAGCTTTTAAAGGACCCTGGAGTAACTAAATACATTTTTGACCATATCAATCAGTTTACTAGCATTAACCTAAACTCTACAAATTGGCCAGCTGTGGAGTGATGTGCATTGAAAGCATATGTACGAGGTATTCTGATTGGCCTGGCTTCATCTCAAAAAAGGAGAAAAACAATTATTGTCCACTCTTTCCCAAACTCGGGATATCGAAACTAGGCTCACCCCTTATTCTCCTGAACAACTCAGACATGAATTGGCTACACTGAAAGATGCATATCTGGAGCTTCTAAGAGAGAAGGCGGAATTTGCCATTTTAAAAGTTAAAGCATCCTATATGGATCGGGGGAAAAGACAAGTCGACTGCTGACACTGAGAATAAAGCAGCAGGAATCTTCCAGGCTGGTTGCGGCAATCCATTCACTGGAAGATGGATATTTGAAGATCTCCCCAGAGGACATTGTCACTGAATTTAGTTCTTATTATAAGCAGTTATATGGTCCCATGTCACTTACACCCTCTGACTAATCTTTGGACAAATATCTGACAGATTCTCATCTGCCCTCTCTCTTGGAGACACAGCAACACTCCTTACTATCCCCTATCTCACAAGCAGAAATGGTTAAAGTAATCAAAGACCTCCCCATGGACAAGACCCCAGGGCCGGATGACTTTTACCCTAATTTTTATAAAAGATTTGCCAATCAGTTGATCCCTTTATTTTTACTCTTGTATCAGCACATCCTGTCGGGTGCAGAATCTGATCAATCTTTGTTTAAAACCTTGATTGTCCTTTTGTCCAAGCCTGATAAAAGTCCTGAACTAGTAACAAGTTACCAGCCAATCTCCCTTCTCAACCAAGACATTAAAATTCTCACCAAATTATTAGCAGATTGCATTAGTGTAGTTCTTCCTGATCTTATAGGTCCAGAACAAGTGGGCTTTATGAAAGGTAGGTCCTCTGTAGGTCATTTGCGTACCTTGTCCCATGTCTTCTCGGTGTCCAGAGATGCCATTTTTCCATCAGCTGTGGTCTCTCTGGACACCTAGAAGGCTTTCGACAGGGTCATCTGGAACTTTTATTCCAAAACCCTCAAAGTGTTTATCTTCCCCTTAGAATTTCAGAAGTGGATACAAGCCGTATACAAGTTCCCGACCACATGGGAATCCGGGAATGGAGTACTCTCCGAACTATTTCCCTTACAATCTGGCACAAGACAAGGTTGTCTCCCGTTGCCACTACTTTTTAATCTCTATTTGGAACTTCTCGAACGCAGACTGACAGAGTGCTGTGGGAGTCAAGGAATCACTGTCTAAGGTCATGAAATTAAAGTCTCAGCTTATGCAGATGACCTTCTCCTTCAGGTATCTTACCCGGCCACATCCATTCCATCCATGCTGGACATTATTGATGAGTTTAGTAAGGTATCTAACTACAAGTTAAATATTGGCAAGACAGTGGTATTTCCCCTTAATCACAACCTTCTAAAAATGAAATCTTAGCCTTATGACCCCCCTGGAAATCAGATTCCTTAAGGTATCTTGGAATCGAACTTACAAGAAGCCTATCTTGTCTTCAAAAATTGGATTTAGACTCTCTTGTGCACATGATTACCCAGGATCTGAAAAGGTGGTCCCTTCTTCCAGTCTCTCTCTGGGGAAGAATTAATGTGATCAAGATGAATGTTTTTCCCCATCTCTTCTTTCCTCTCAATTTATTAAACATTTGACTTCCTCTTCCTCTTTTCTGGTTTAAAAAAAGTTCATAGCCTCATCACAGATTTCATCTGGTCTGGTAAGAGGCCAAGAATAGCTTTTCACAAGTTGGCCACCCCAAAGCTCAAAGGGAGTTTACGTCTTCCACATATTGGTCCTTATCACTGGGCTAGCCACGCTAACAAATATATCTGATGAATCTCAGCTGCAAACCCTCAGTCCTCCCCTTCTTTCTCATCAGTATGGCTTAAAATTAAGCTAACTCAAATAAGATTCCATGGTCTCTCCCATTCCGCACTTTTATATACAAAACTAAAATTTCTCCCTTGACCTTTACAAACTTCCCCTTTAGCCACCTCCATAAGGGTGCACTCTCAACTTTGCTCATTCCTTAAGTATAATAATACTCAAGATCTGACACAGACTGTATGGGGTAACCCCAATTTTAAGATAAAAAGTAGGGTGCCCTCAGTACAGTGGCTGCCTCAATCAGGGGATTGCCCACTTACTCACTTTGTAAAAGACGAGACATCATGACTTTCTTCTCCTGAGATTATGAATAAATTCAGTATCCCAAACTCCATGGTTTTCAAAGTTTTCCAATTAAGACATCTCCTGTTGAAAGTATTAGTGCAGGCCCCTCCACACCAGTAAACATATCTTTCCATTCAGAGCTGAGCCCATTGGCGGGGTTTCCAAAGGCTGTGTCCAAGACATATGGATCTCTATATGACTGGATTTACCCAACATGTCCAGCTGCTTTTTGGTCCTCCCATTTCCCTGATTTGACTTTAAATTGGCCTTGCCTACTGGCATAATTGCCACAAATTTGTGACCCAAGACAGGCTTCATCTAATGCAATTTCATATTTCGCGCAACCTGTATTACTCCCCACAAAAACTGGCCAAACTTGGTGTAGTGATCTCCTCCTCATGTACTCTATGCATGCAGAATGAGGGAACTTTGCATCATATTTTCTGGTCCTGCCCAAAAGTGGCCCCTTTATGGGCTCTTATCAAGCAAAGTGTGGATCCTCTCCTGGGTCTGAATGAATTATTCACTGCAGAAATATGCCAGTTAAAAGATTTCATGGGGGTCTTAGTTCTCAATCGTAAATACCATATTTACCATACCAACCCCTCCAGTCCGGTTTTCTTAGGAGGCATAGTACTGAGACAGCGCTGGTTTGGGTGCTCAATTATCTCCTAATGGCTAGGGATCGGAAGAACCATTCCATCTTGGTTGTTCTAGATCTCTCATCAGCTTTTGACACTGTGGACCATGGGGTTCTGTTGGAGCTTCTGAGATTTAGTTGTGGACTATCGGGTGTAGTCTTCAGGTGGTTTACATCTTACCTCTCCAGAAGAACGCAGAGAGTGGTTTCCGGGGTTTATTCCTCAGGCCCAGTTTCTCTACCTTGTGGGGTTCCTCAGGGCTCTGTGTTGTCCCCCATGTTGTTTGCAGTGTACATGCTGCCCCTCGGAGATATTGTAAGAAGGTATGGGCAGAGGTTTCACTGCTATGCTGATGTTACCCAGCTCTACTCTTCTTTTGCACCCATCCAGGATGGAGCTATCTCGGTCTTTAATAACTGCCTGAAAGAAATCCAAGAGTGGATGGATTCAAGTTGGCTGCAGTTGAACTCGGAAAAGACAGATGTGCTGGTTGTGGATGGGAGGGGTGGGGGTTAGTCCACCCTCTGGAATTTATCTTGGGGGGTGTTTCACTCCTGACCTCTGAACAGGTGTGTAACCTGGGGGTAATTTTTAATGAAGGGCTGACTCTACATTCACAGGTGTCTGCTGCTGTCAAGTCCTCATTTTACCATCTAAGGAATATCTCCAGGATTAAGCACCTTGTCACTGGTCCATGCCTTTGTGTCTTCATGCTTGGACTATTGCAATTCCCTCTACCTAGGGCATCCTGGGGTGGAAATATACTGCCTGCAGCTGGTGCAGAATGCAGCAGCCCGGCTTTTGACTGGTACCTCCCGGTCCAGTCATATTTTGCCAGTGCTGTGTGGACTGCACTGGCTGCCTGTTCAGTGGTGGATCACCTTTAAAGTCAGTCTTTTGACTTTCAAAGCCCTACATGGACTTGGCCTGGACTACCTGAAAGAGCCCCTGGTTCCCTACTGCCTAGGGCAATCACTCCACTCAGCTGATGAGGGGTTGTTAGAGATCTCATGGGTGTGTTTGAAACCTTCTGGGGCCATACAATTATGCATGCAGCTTCTACCATCTGTAATTCTCTACCCCGACAGTTATGGGAGTGCGCGACCGTGGAGGGACTTAAAAAGGCCCTTAAAACATATTTATGGATTAAAGCATTTGGTGAATGATTTTATTTGTTCATAATTTGTCAACTGTTTTATATATTTTAAGAATTGAACAGTTTAATGTGTTTTTAAAAATATTTTTGTACGGCGCCTTGGTTTTTGAAAGGCGCCATAGAAATAAAGTATTATTATTATTATTATTATATATGGCCTTAATATCAATGTCTGTCAAAAAGTTGGTACTGAGACAACTGGAAAGATAGTGAGGACATCACTTACATTGAATGGCTCAATGAGTTATTGACAAATCTTAGAACAGAGAAGGCAATAGCGAGCCTTCACAACAGGCCATAAGGATTGACAAAAATGTGGGGCCCCCAACACTCTCTTTATTCTATATAGGAATTGGGACTGGTACCTTATTAATAAACCAATGGTATAACAAATGCTACTCTGTGCAAGGGGTTAGGGAGGGTAAGGGAAGGGAGGGTCGGGAAAGGGGGGATGTGAGTGGGAGGAGGGACCTGTCAGACTATCCTGTATATGTTTTTGGACTATATGTAACCTGTGGATCCTTTCTCTGTATTGTATAACTCTAATATACTCTGAACTGAAAAAAAAAGAGAAACCCAATCCGAAAAACACCCAAAATTCAAAATGTAAACACAATAGCCTGAGCAAACCAATGTAAAAAGGAAAAAAAAACAAAGTTATAACAATCAAAATGAATTTCTAACAAATAATAATAGCATTATGTTTCAGCCACCCTATTACTTAAATCAAATTCATTAGTTAGGTGTGCCCTTTGAACATTTGAATGTAATGTAAAAAAATAACCCTTAAAACAAACAAACAAAAATCATCCAGAAAAACAAATATAGGGGAAAAGATCCTATGCATGTTAACAATAGAAGTCCCTGGCGGCCGGTGGCGCTTCAAGGGTTGAGGCGCTGGGCGCCCACCTCACGCTTCCTTGTGACCAGGTTCGGAACAGACTCGGGTTGCTGGGGCCAGCAGGGGAGGGAGGATTGAGAGTCCCAACGGACGCCTCCCTCGGTGGAACTACGGAACACGGGAATATTCCCGTGTTCCTCATCGCTCTCACGACCGGTGGAAGCACCGACCAAGAGAGGATGGAGGCGGCTCCATTCGGTGGAAGTCGGGGAGGGGAGACGTTGGCAAGTGTGTGAGGGCGTGCCCTCGGGACATATGTCCCATACGCGGACGTCTCAGGGGGCTGGGACTCAAGGGAGGAAACCAGGAAAATACCCTCCGGCTAGCCCTAGATGAAGGCTGCCTTAGCCCGCTCGGACCACCAAGGACAGACCCCAATGTGCAGGGGAGAGGAGGTAGGGCACTCTAGCGGCAGAACCCCAGGATGGCTCCGAGGCGAGGCACGAGTGGACGGAAGAAGTGGGCTCCGGAGGCAGTAAGGAGGGATAAAGACAAAATAAAAAAAAAAAATAAAATAAAAAAAAAACAATAGAAGTCCTGTTCATAATTACATCCAAGACAAAACTTACTATGAAAAATAAATTAAAGGAGAAAAAAGAAAAGAAAATTCAAGTAACAATAGCATCAGAGTTAGAAATCCAAGGAAGATTTCTCTGTTTTGCTCTAATATTTAACTCTTGGTTTCTTTTGAGTTCTTCCAAGTAAACCCTTTTGAGATCTGAGGTAATTTTGGTTGCCAATTCCTGATAATCCTTTTGCTGTAAAGTATACAGGCATCTGGAACTCCAGATATACCAACAAATAAGGGCCAAAATTACCTGCAGAGTACTTTCATCCTAAGCACTCCATGCAGACCCAGATGCTCCATAAATTAAAACTTCCTAACTCAAGGTTCTAAAAAAAGGTGCCCGCCATAAAGTAGCTAAAAAAGTCCAAAATTGTGAAATATAGGAGCATGGGAAAAAAAGGTGCTGGATGGATTCTATTCGCTGTGTTCATTGTGACCTGCTACCCAGACTTTCAACCAACTGCTTGTGTTTTTGGTTTTCTTTCATGTTTAACCTCTCATGACAGTAGAGCTAATGGACACTGCAGACATGAAGAGGAATTTTTTTATTTTCTAATAAATTTTGTAATGAGGACTAAAAAGTAGGGTTGCACTTAATAAAAATGGTAGGATCTGTAAAATAACCCACAATAATGTGATCATATAACATTTTCCTGTAAAAACATTCTGCTAGAGATCTGCCATGCCTTCAATTTTAGAAATAATTGCCAGATATAAGGGGGTGCCTGACTGGCAGCTCCCATTCCCCATAATTGGCCCGTATCCCAACGTCTGAACCATGGCAACAAGAAGGAAAACAAAAATGGAGTCCAACATTTCCCTGTGTGAAATAGCAAAGGTTTAAGGTTAGTTAATATAAAAATAGAATAGAAGAAAACCAGGGGATTCACCATCCCTAAACCCCCATTATCAATAGTTAGACAGAGGATATTCCATTTAATAGGGTTCAAACAGCTTCACCACACTGCGCTATAAAAAAAAATACTGTAAAGCACGATTTCAAAAGCTTTAGGAAGTGGAAAAATATAACTGAAATGCAAAAAAAGGGGAATTAAGAAGGTTCTAATTAAAGAAATTATTTTTTTCTTATTCGTTTTGTTTATTCCACTGGGCCACAAGAGACTTTCCCTGCTTCAGTTTTGAAGACCAGTTCAGTTCTTCTATCTGTCCTTTTACAAACATTATTCCTAAAGTCTTTATAGGTGTGGTCAGTAAGATAATACCTGCCACAGATGTTATATCTACCCGAGAGACTCCCAGCCATTTACCTTGGCATTTAGCAGGTTGAGAGAAGCCCCTGAGAACTCCCTAAGCTCCTGACACACTTGGATGGCCTGTTCAGCTGAGGGTATGTCCAAAACTAGCAAACAAAGGTAATCTGCATATGCAGTGGCCTTAAAAGAAACCACTCCATCAGAACACTGCAAATGCCTGATGGCAGGTAAGCTGTTAAGCTGACAGAGAAGAGGGTCTATGCTAAACACGTGTAGCAGGGGGGCTCAATGGGCACCCCTGTCATACTCTTGTTTTGATAGGAACCACAGGTCCTACTGAACCATTGGCTGCGGGTGTAACCATGGAAACTCAGTATAAACCACTAAGCCAATTGATAAATTTACATGGTATGCCATGTGATTTAAGCACAAGCCAGAGATACTTCTGGTTTATCACATCAAAGGCATGCTTCTGGTCCAGAGCAAAAACAAGGCCATCTGCCTGATGTTTCCTACCCCTTTCAAAAAGTTCCCTGAGAAGAATTAAATTGTCAGTCACCTAGCGTTCTTTGACAGAACAAAATTGTGCTGGATGAATTAAATATTCAGCTGTTTTGGAAAGTCTGGTATAGAGGATTTTGGCCAAAATTTTTAAATCACTATTTAAAAGACTAATGGGACTCCAATTCTCGATCCTTTGTCTGTCACCCTTACAAACAAAAAAATTAGTGTGCCCTTAGACATATCTAGTGGAACCCCAGAAGTAGATAGAATTTCATTGAAAACCCTGGCCATTTCCACCACCAAGTCCTGCCCCAGTAGTTTAAATAAATCACTGGGAAGGTCATATGGACCTGGAGCCTTTTCCTACGGCAAGGACTGAATAGCAACACTGACCTCTGTCGGTGAGATTTCCACTGCCATAGATTGCAACACTTCAGGTGGGCATTGTGGTAAAACCAGATTATCAAAGAACCTTTCTTGACCTGTGGGTCTGCTGTGTTCTTTGGAAAATAAGATTATTGAGTACTTCATCAAAACATCCAAAATGCCCCTTGTTGAAGTTTGCAAAGTGTTTTGTTCATCAACCAAACCATCAAGTCTTTTATGCGACCTTTGATCTGCATGAGTCATATGGGCATATGATAGTTGCCTTCCCCTGTGTCCCATATTCCTGCTGCTTCTGAAGTCTTTCTGCTTGGGTGGAATGGAGTGCCATCATGGCAGCTTTGACAGATGTTATTTGAGCTGGATAATCTAAACCTGTGGTGACACAAAGAAACAAGCATTTGTCAATGCCGGACGTTCGCTTGCAGGTATTTACAGTGATGTTTGGCATGTATGGTGCTTGACCCTAATGCCCTGTGCGATTGCTGGTATTTGCACTACAAATTTTCAGCATGACCTTTTTGTTACCCCCACCTCATAAAAGCATTTGAGACCTCTGCTTATGAACAGTACCACTGTTATTTTGTTAATCTGTACTGAACATTGATTTCCCACAGTGACCACACCATTCTGCTCCACATGTGCAAAAACACAGTTCAGGCAGGATGTGAAAAATGACAGCTGTAGCATTCATAGGGAGGTGTGAAGGGATGGCAATGTTGAACATCTGAGTGAAAATACAACAATTTCTCAAACTTACGAGTGTACATGGAACCGCGAATGAACGCCATGACACAGTCATTTGTGGACTTTGTCACCAAATTTTCAACATAGGCATTTTGGGACCTCTGCTCAAGAACAGTGTCACTGTGATTTTCATAATCTGTCCTGAGCATTGATTTCTCACTGTGACCACACCATTGTGCGCGCTGGATGTGCAAAAACACATTTCAGCCAGGATGTGAAAAATGTCAGCTGTACTGTTCATAAGGAGGTGTGAAAAAATGCCAGTGTTGAAAATCTGGAGTGAAAATATTTCAAATTCTCGAAGTTATGAGTGTGCGTGGAAACTGCGCAACATCGCTCGTAACACAATCATTTTTTGACATTTTTTCAGCAAATTTGCAACATAGGCTTTTGGGAGCCCACCTCATTAACAGTGACACTGTTGTTTAGTTAATCAATCCCAAAAGGTGATTTTGTGCAGTGACCATGAAATCACCTTTGGGGACCGAATAATTCACATGACAGTATTTGGATTCATGAGGTGGGGTCCCAAGAACCCCCTGTTGAAAATGTTGTGCCAAAATTTGCAAAAATGCCCGAGATAGCCACCTAAGTTGAAAAAAAAAAAACATTTATGCCATTATACAGCTTACCGTCATTTCTTCAGTTTGCGTTCGGCTTTCAAGAGTGCAGACGTGTTCCCACTCCACTGAAGATCATTGCGCTAGGCTCCGTAGGTAAGTATGGGGTGAGGGAGAGGTGGGGTATGCAGATGGTATTTGTGGGTTTGGGGAGGGGGCACAAGACACAGCGAGGGATGGTTTTCTGTTTTCACAGGTTTTAAAAAAACAAAAGATGTTGCGGGACAGTTTTTCCATTTACAGGGACAATGGGCATGCTGGGGTGGGCTCCCAGCATGCCACCTGGGTGTTTGTTGGGGGAGCTGGAGACAATGGGGACTGGGCACTCCGTCTGCACATACAATGTGTTTGGTGGGGGCAATAACAAGGGAGCAGGGTAGATGGCAGCAGAGGGAGGAAGTGGGAGGGATTTTATTAGCAGCCAGAGGGAAAAGGGTGACGTCAATATGTGAAATACACACACGTTACCAACGCTGATTGCAGTGGTGCTTTTCTTTTAACTCAAGACCACTGCAGCCAAACTGCTGTCATAGACAGCTCATGCATCCATTGGTGCAGTAGGGTTGCATACGTTACACTGAGCACTGCATTGGACAGGAGGGTCACACACCTTGAAAAAGTCGTACTGTCCCAAAGCGTTCCTTGCACATGCAGCATGGTAATGCAAAAATAAACAAGCATTTGTCAATGCCGAATGTTGCTTGCTTCTATGTGCTGTTTAGGTATTTGGAAGTCATTGGAGTGCAAATATTGAAAATTGCGAACTTACGTAGTGCGAAGGAACTGATAGCAACGACGCTCATAAAACAGTCATTTTAGGAATTTTTTCACCAAATTTCAACATAGCCATTTTAAGACCTCTGCTCATGAACAGTGTCACTGTGATTTTCTTAATGCTGTCCCATACATTGAGTTCGCACACACGACTAAGCCATTGTGCGCTACATGGGTGAAACGTTTTGGGCAGGATGTGAAAAATGACAGCTGTACTGCTCATAAGGAGGTGTGGTAAAATGGCAATGTTGAAAATCTGTAGTGGAAATATTGAAAATCGCAAACTTACGAGCGCATGAGAACTGCGAACGACGCCAGAAAACAGTTATTTTAGGAATTTTTCACCAAATTTCAACATAGCCATTTTAAGACCTCTGCTCATGAAAGTGTCACTTGATTTTCTTAATGTGTCCCATACATTGAGTTCGCACACCAACTGCGCCATTGTGCGCTACATGGGCGGAAACACGTTTTGGGCAGGATGTAAAAAATGATAGCTGTACTGCTCATGAGGAGGTGTGGTAAAATGGCAATGTTGAAAATCTGGAGTGAAAATATTGAAAATTCACAAACTTACGAACGTGCGTAGGAACTGCGCAACGCA
The DNA here is from genome assembly GCA_016271365.2 of Neoceratodus forsteri. Lineage (NCBI taxonomy): Eukaryota > Metazoa > Chordata > Ceratodontiformes > Ceratodontidae > Neoceratodus > Neoceratodus forsteri. The sequence goes on along the minus strand of CM057455.1, from coordinate 412,578,084 downwards.
CACACGTAAAACAGTAATTTTTAGGAATGTTTCCACCAAATTTTCAAAATAGGCTTTTTGAGAGCCCACCTTATGAATGCTGGCAGTGTCATTTTGTTACTTGGGCCCGGAAGGTGATTTCGCGCAGTGATTGCGAAATCACCCTTCGGGCCGAAATAACGCCATGACAGTGACATCATTCATGAGAAGGGTCCCAAAACCCCATTTTGAAAATTTGGTGCAAAATTCAAAAATGCCTGAGATATGCACAAAGTTGCAAAACCCCATCTAGCCCATTATACAGCTTACCGACATTTCCTCAGTTCGCGGTCGGCTTTGAAGAGTGCAGGCGTGTTCCTGGTCCACGGTCGTCGCCGCGAGCTCGGTGAGGAAGTGGCAGATTGAGGGGGTGTGGGAGGCAGGTGCGCCTGTGGGTGGGTGCGGTTGTGGGAGGGAGGGGGAGACAGCGTGGGAACGTTTTCTTATTTACAGTTTTTTTTTATTCAGACGATGCAGGACGTTTGCTACACTGGGGTGGCTTCCAGCGTGGCAGCAGGAAAACTGCTTGGGGGACGGGAGCCGATGGGGATTGGGCACCCCATCAGCCAAAATAAGATTTGCCATGCTGGGGTGGGCTCCCAGCGTAGCACCAAGCTTGGGGGGGGGGGTGAAGTGCTGCCAGCAACAGCGGTGGTTCTTTTGAAGTGAGAAGACCACCACTGTCATACACAGCACCCACATCCATTAGTGCAGGACTGCCACACCTGCTCAATGGAGCAGTGGGTTGCACAGGACACACCTCCAAACTGTCCTATTCTCCCAAGACGTTCTTTGCGCATGCGCGCAAGCGAACGTAAAAATGAGTTTTTTAAGTTGTTTCCTTTTCTGTAAGTAATGCCAGTAAAGTGTGTCCCTATTATTCTTGCCTTCTTGTTTTAATAAAGCTATCAAATCTTGCTTGGTGTCTGTCCACTATTGGACAAAGGAATTGTAGAACACCAAAACAGACTTTCTTGCTGCAATACAATATTTAAGATGGCAGAGTAACTGAATTTGTTCTTACTGAGCTGGGAAAAAAACTCCATAACCCAGGCCCAAACTCAGATTTCACCTGCCTACTTGTAATAAAAGGATTTCATAATCTGAAAACTCCACTGGCTCTGCTGTTATGGAGTATACTACCACGTGCTGAAAGACAAAGAAAAAATCAATACAAGTAGCCAGAGGGCCTTTAGGAAAAAGGTGGGTTCAGATCTGGAGTGTACTGAAAAAAAGCATCATTCAAAGCTGCAGTTCTAACAATATTTTTAAGACAGGTCATATCACAATAAACTTTTTGTATTCCAGCTGTTCTTCCTCTGTCTTCAAAAACCCAAACCACAGTTAACATCTCTCCCCAAAAATTAAATTATGAGGTATAAACAAATATGGTTGAATCAACTGAAATAATTCAATACGCTCAGATTTAGTCTGCGCAGCATAGATATTGATTAACCTATATAATATTCCCTCAATTTTCACATCCAGAATTAGAGTTCTTCCAGGATACAAATCTATTAATTTCAGAAATGTAAAATGTAGATCATTAAAAACAGTTCCTACTCCTGAGCTAGCAATCTGGCCGATAGACCAGTAAGAGGGCCCACATGCCATTCCTTTACCTATTTTGAAACATCTGGTCGTGAGTTGAACCTAGTGTCCTGTAAAAAGAAGATTCCCTGTCCCCTAGAAATTAAACCTGAGAATGTAGCTGCCCTTTTCCTGTGTGACTTGATGCTACTTACATTACAGGAAAAAAAAAAACGATGCCAGTGTAAATTAATTAAGGGGACACCATACAAAAATACCTTAAATTAAGGGGGTTATTTTAATTTCCCCTTCACATTTCTAGATTTTTTCTTCTTTTTGTGTTTGCTTGCGCGCATGCGTAAGAACCACATTGTGTCACCTTCCTTCACAAGCTGGTTGTGGAGGCGCCGCAGTGTTGTGGCAAATGGCAGCAGTCTGTTCTGGGGCTGGTCTGTCCTGTGCCAATAGAGGAGCATGCTGCAGTTAATGACTGTGCCACTGTGCTCAAATGAATTGACTGCTACAATCAGGGGAGCGGCTCGTCACGGAACAATCAGCTGTGATGCCGGAGCATTCCTGATTGTAGCGGTCAGTGTAGCAGAATGGTCTACACACACACACAGTTGAAGTAAACAGATGTCATCATTCAGCAAGCAGTTAGCAGCATTTAGGCAGATGAGAGTAGCTCGGCAGGACCACACACATAACTCCTAGACCCCAGAAGGACCAGATAGCCCTGGCTTTGTATGCAATAGGTATACTTATTATAGTAATATTCTTGCTGCTAAAATACTTTTCGGGTAGAAAAGTTAGGAGTTGGTAAGGAAACAGAATTGGGCTCTCCTGGCTATGTTGTGTGGAATGCAAACATGTACATTGCTCCCAAATGACAGCATTCTAATAAAAGCTTTATTTTCAACATGACTTGAAGGGATAAACAGTGCATGCTGGTGATAACAAGCACCCAGATAGCACGCTGGGAACCCACCCCAGCATGCTCATGTGCTCCCCCTCCAGCCCTCCACTCTATAGCCAATGGGGGTGCCCAATTCCTGTCGGCTCCACTCCTCCCCCCCCCCGCAACAAACTTCCAGGTGGCACACTGGGAACCCACCTCAGCATGTTAAAAGTCCTGAGTCATCTTTAAAAAAAAAATCCTGTAAAAAAAAAAAAGGTCCCTCGTTGAGTCTCTTACCCCCTTCCCCAACCTGCAGCCACCCTCTGCGCCTCCTTATGAACAGTACAGTACAGCTGTCATTTTTCACATCATGGCCAAAATGTGTTTTCACACTTCCAACGCAGAATGGCATGGTTGCTGTGGAAAATCAGTGTTCAGGACAGATGAAATAAATCACAGTGATACTGTTCATGAGCAGAAGTCCTAAAATGCCTATATTGAAAATTTGGTGACAAAAGTCCATAAAATGACTGTGTTACAAGTGTGCATTGCGCAGTTTCCATGCACGCTCGTAACTTGGCGAATTTGTAATATTTTCACTCCAGATTTTCGACATTGGCATTTTTACACACCTCCTTCTGAACAGTACAGCTGTCATTTTTCGCATCCTGGCACTTCCAGCACCGAATAGCGAGGTCGCTGTGGGAAATCAATGTTCGGGACAGATTAAGAAAATCACACTGCCACTGTTCATGAGTGGAGGTCCCAAAATGCCTATGTTGAAACTCTGATGTAAGAAATCCACCAAATAATTTCATTACAGGTGTGCATTGCGCAGTTTCTATGCATGCTCAAGACCACCAATTTTTTGTTATATTTTCACTCCAGATTTTCAACATTACCATTTTTTACACCTCCTCATGAACAGTACAGCTGTCATTTTTCACATCCTGTTTGAAATGTGTTTTCACACCTGTGGCGCCAAATGGTGCAGTCGCTGAGCAAAATCACCTTTCGGCTCATAAACTGATAGTGTTACTGTTCATGCAGTGTGGTCACAAAAAGCCCATGTTGAAATCTTGGAGTGAAAATATCAAGAAACGGCCAGGGCATTAGAGTTTCCGACCATAACGCCCTACCCTGTAGGTACTGGCAGGCATCAAGGATGTGACTTGGGATTGTCTACAGTAATGCTTATGCCATTCCACCCCCACCCTGCAGCCAGTGACAGGCAGCGAGGTGTGCTTTGGACTCTTCTTCCCCAAAGTTCACCCCATTCTCTACACCCATTTCAGTGTATTTCCTTATGGAATGGGGTGAGTGTAAAGCCCGAACACCCCAAGGCACACCTCAACACTTGCAGGTGTCTGCAGGGTAGGGTGAGGTGAAATGACGTAAGCGTTATGGGCAACGACCCAAAGGCACACCCCAATGCCTGTCCATCTCTGCAGGGTGGGGGTGGGGTTGGCATCAGTTCAGTACTTCACTGCCATTCCTATTCTGCATCTGTCTAACTCCTACACTTTCAATGCTAATGCCAGCAAGCAGACATTCAGCATTGACAAATGCTTGTTAAGATATGGGTTCTCTTCCTCTGGCTGCAGAGGCCACAGTTTGTCAGAGGAAACTTCATCCTGATCTGTACTTTGGTCTGGAATGAAACAGCTAAGGGTGGACTCATCCGATTCATTCCCAGACAAATCACCCTATTGGTGCAGAATGTGAAACCTGTTAAGAGAGTGACAACTCTGAAGTTTTAGGTTGTTTGAGAGGTGGAGGTTTCCTGCCATCTCTGTTGCACAGGACCATTCGATCCTTACCAAAAGAAGTCAACTGAAAGACAGGAGGCATAGTCTTCCTTTCAATGTGTACATCAGAGGTCTCCATTTGCACCCCCTCCATGGCATGAGGAACCTCTGGTTGTTGTGAAGATATTCCACAGTCTACTGAAGTAGGCCTTGCAGGACTGATTGTATCAGTAGCCATCAATACATCTGGGACCTGAGGGGGGCTTCAGAGATGCCTCTGGGTTTAGTAACAGAATGAGGCACAGAAAGGACCCTCTGTCTGTTGGCCCTAGGGGCTTTCTTAGCCATCTCCCTCTGAGCCACAGCAATCAGTAATCTCTGTTCCACATCATCAGCTTGGTTTTTCTGATTGTGTGCCACCCAGGACAGGCAGCATATGATTGACCCAGCTCAGAGCAAAGCTACACACCTGACTGTTGGTGCAATGCTCACTCGTGTGACCTATAGCATTACAAGAAGTACATATAAGTGTATCACACGTACTGCTGAGATGTGTGGAAGAACCACACCTATAACAGGCCTTAGGCTGGCCACCATAAAAAAATCATTCCCCTATCCATTCCCAAATAAAAGCTATTGGGAAGGTGTTGCAAACCAGTATCCGTGGTATTCAAAACTACATGGACCCTCCAACCCCCAGTCATATGTTCTGAGTGTCAAAAATGGCTTCATGGGCTCCTTGGACAGTACATTTCTGCCTTAGCCAATATACTAAGTCAGTTACACTGACCCCCTCATTTCGAAACAGGACAGTAATAGTTTGAAATCCTGGCTTGGTCAGAGGGGTTGCTTCAAAAGGGGCCCACAGAGGAGAAAGTCTAAGTTCTTGGTATTTTCCCCAGAATTTTTCCAGACCAGAGTCAAGTTTAAAACTCACATCGAAGGTACTCTCACTGAAGACATGAATCAAAGCATATATCTCTGCTGCATTAAAGCCCATTGATCCTTTCAGTAGGGTATGAGCCACATAGACCCTGTCAGGACGGGTATCCAAACACCCTTTATAATGCAGATGAACCGCATTATGCCTCTTAGCTGGTAAGGTCGGGGAATGAAATAAGGAAGCACATGGCAGAGCTGCTACAGGCCATAGGGTCTAAGCATCTGACTATAAGGTGGAATTATTGTCAGTTGAAACAGAGCATCTGTCAGTTGCTGAGGAAGAAGCAACCGGATCTGATACTGAAGCAGTAGAACCTGTAGACGTACTAGGAACTGCTGTCTGGGGCTGAGCCAAAAAAGGCAAAGAAGGATTTTGAGTTCAATAATTTGGGAGGCAAAGTCAAGGGTGATTTCAGCCCTAAACTGATAGGTTTCATTTCAGTATCAAAAGCAGCAGCACCACCACTTGGTTTGATCAAAGGCTGGAAAGCTTCAATATTGGGAACATTACTAGGCATAGTAATAGGCGTCATACCTGAAATCCACTTCCCTGTAGTGGTATCGAAAGCCCATCCAGCATCCCTCAACCTGGTTCCACTGATACATCTGCATTGTCCTTGATTGGGGTATGTGCTGGAGCAACTGCACATTTGTTAGCATCCCGACATAGGCCGGTTCATTCAGAGACTGTAGATATGTTTCCGGACAGGGCCCCAGCTCCTGAAGCATTACCAAAAACAAAAGATTCAGGTTTTCAAGCAGCCGTAGTGAAATCAAAATGAGCGCTATCTCTGATACGTGACCTGGAAGATGTTACTTCTATAGTTGCCACGGGCACAACTGAGTGCTCTTGGTGAATCTCCTTTGCCTTCGTTCCAAGGTTCCTTGCATTGAGCCAAGTCGATCGAATCTCCGTGATGGGCGCTTCCACTGCACTCACTTGTTTAATGGTCTGCAAAAGCCTGGTCAGCACTTCTTTTTTCTCCAAGAAAGCTTGTTCTTCTGGATGTAAGAGGTCTTGTATTTCAGCTTCCGCTCTGTGGATTTCTGTATTCAGTATCTCCTGTCCTTGCAAAATAACCATAGGAGGAGCTGCCTCTGCACTGATTGTCACTTCTGCATATCTGAATCCAGATACCCCATAGTGTCATAGAATTTGTCAGTCTCAAGCACTCCAGAGGCAGGGGAGGAGATCAGCTCCCCAGCCTCCTCACATCCATCACCATCAGAGTCTCTCCAGGACTGGTCATCTTCTGATGGTCAGTGGTTCCCCCTGCTGTTGGGTAGGGAAATTCCCTGGTGTCCTAGCCAAATTTCCCCCATTCATTAAAAATACCACCAACAGCTTAATCTGGTTCAGTGTCAGTTGGTATCCATCTATATCCCCCTCCCTGGGACAAGGCTGAAAATAAATCAAAATAGTCTAGTCCTTCTTTCTCAATCAACAAAAACTAAATAAAAAATGATAAATACTGGGAAAATCTCCTTACTCTTAATCAATAAGTGCTATAGGATCTTTTACTTCCACCGGAACAGTGACCAGAGATGGGCAAGAGGGACCTCAGTTTAATGCCTCATCTGAAAGATGGCACCTCAACAGTGCAGCACCCCTTCATAATGCACTACAGTGTCACTTATGGGTAAAAGTGCCTGGTGTGGCGCTAGAACTCACAACCTTCTGATCTTCTGGCTCCACACTGAATAGGTAAATACTGTGAAATTACAAAACATATTGTGCCCCATTCCCAGGGGCTGAGGGTGGCAGTGCAAAATGGTGCATTCTGTCACCTTTATCACCACCTGTTTGAGTCATTCTCATTACTCCTGTTTAGTCACGGTGGGTGGGGGTGTCACTATAGAAACTGTTTCCAGATGCTAGTGGACAATGATCTTAGAAAATTTGGACATTAAAATACTAGCAAAGGTTGTAGCTATCAGGCTATCAAATTTTTCCTTGTTTTATCTATTTTTATTTTCAGTATAGTGCATACACTGAAAAAATACTTGGTTCTGAGTAATGAAATGCATTCTGTTTGAGTGATTAGACAGTATAACATATTCTGATTCCTTTGTGATACATTTGTGAGATGTTTTTGCATATCTGACATATATAATCACACCATAATGCACCTTGCTGCATTAAACATGGACATGAAACAATAGATTCGATTCCAGATATTCAGTCCTTGGACTGAGCACAAAAGAAACGCTACAGTGTACAGCCAGCATTATGGTCCGTGTATACCATAATTTTGAAAATCTTCCACAGATAACCTGCAGATGCTCATACGAACACACATATGAACATACGAAGAGGCCAGCAGAAGAAGGCAATTTGGTCTATCAAGTCCCTGCCCTCCCTCCCCATTCCTCCCATCTTTCCTACTCACTCATGATCTTTACTATTCCTCTATGCCTATCCCAGCATCTGTTAAGGCTGCCCACTGTCGTCAATGAGATCACGTCTTCCAGTAGTGCATTCCAAGTGTCCACCACCTTCTTTGTGAAGAAGTGCTTCCTTACCTCCCTCCCTCCTAAACCTCCCACCCTCCAGCTTAAGACTGTGCCCCCTGATGTTATGGTTGCCACTCAGCTTAGAGACTCTCATTATCAACCTTATGTATCCCTTTCAAGCACTTGAAGGTCCCAATCATGTCCCCTCTCTCTCCTGTCTTTCAGGGAGTACATGTTCAGTGCCCTCAACTTCTCCTCATATGTCTTACCGTGCTGACCCACTATCATCTTTATAGCCCTCCACTGGACCATTTTGAGGTGTGGGCATCAGTATTGAACTCCATACTCTAGATGCGGCCTTATCAGTGAGCTGTACAAGGGCAGTATAACCTCCTCTCTCCTACTACTAATCCCCCTAGATATGCATCTCAGCATCTTGTTTGTCTTTGCTGCTGCTTTCTTGCACTGCGAAGAGTGCTTCAGACCACTAGGGATCATCACTCCCAGGTCCTTCTCCTCCTCTGATGCAGGTACTCGGACTCCACCCAGGTAGTACTCTTTCCTGTGATTCTTGGCTCCAATATGAATAACTTTGCATTTCTTGGCATTGAAGCCAAGCTGCCAGATTCTGGACCACCTCCCCAGCTTTTCCAGGTCTTCCTGTAGGTCCTGTATCCTCTCAGCTGTCTCCACTCTCCCGCAGAGCTTGGTGTCATCCATGAATAGGCACATTTTGCCCTTTATGCCATCCCCAATATCATTGATGAAGACACTGAACAACACTGGCCCCAGCACAGAGCCCTGTGGGACCCCACTGGTTACCTCTCTAGCACCAGATAACTCTCCCCCCACAACCACCCTCTGGATTCTGTTACCGCAGCCAGTTTTCCACCCATCTGGCTAGCTTTTCCCCATCCCCAAGATACACCAACTTCCTGATCAACCTTTTGTGGGGCACAGAGTCAAAGGTCTTACTAAATTCAAACTAGATGATGTCTACTGCTTGGCCCCTGTCTACTGTCTTAGTGACACAGTCAAAGAAGTCAATCAGATTCGTTTGACAAAATCTCACCCCCATGAACCTATGCTGCTTCACATACTGGAGACCATGCTCCTTTAGATATTCTACCAACCCTTCCTTTAGTATGGGCTCCATGAGCTTGCCCACAATGGAGGTCAGACTGATGGTCTATAATTCTCTGGGTCATCCTTAGGACTGCTTTTGTGGAGGGGCAATACATGTGCTGTTCTCCAGTCCTGTGGTACCATGACTGAATCTAGTAAACTATTAAATAGGTCTGCCAGTGGCTCTGCCAGCTCCTCAGTCAGTTCCTTCAGTACCCTTGAATATACTCTGTCTGGGCCTGGTGATTTGTCCACCTTCAATGCCAGCAGCCCCTCCCTCACTCTAGTCTTCTCTATCACTACATCTGTGTTCCCCTCCCTCCCTGCTCCTCTTTTCCCTCCTGAAGGCACTGGTCTGTCCTTCTCCCTGGTGAAGATGGAACAGAAGTATTCATTTAGTAACTCTGCTTTCCCCCATTATCCTCCACCCACTCCACCCCTTTGTTAAGCCTAACACTCTCTTCCTTCTTGTCTTGTTTCTCACTTATATAGCAAAAGAAAGCCTTCTTCCCTTTCTTAATTCCTTCAGCTATCTGCAGCTCCTTCTGTGCATTTTCTTGTTGGGCTTCCTTACTTGCCTCACTAACCAACCTTAGGTCATTTTCCCTATCCATCTCTCTTTTGGTCTTCCTGAATTTTCTATAGGCCAACCTCTTTTCCCTTACTGCCTGGGCAACCCCGGAACTGAATCAGCCGGGCACTTTGGCCCTTGTGTTTCTCCCCCTGAGCCTAACACACTCCTCTGTGGCAACCAGTATTCCTTCATTAATGATGGACCATCTTTGGTCCACCCCATATCTGCTTTGATGCCCACAAGATGGCTCCTTAGCATTTTGCCCATTTTCCTGAAGTTTGCCATCCTGAAATCCAAGATTTTGGTCTTAGTCGGGATGGTTTCCATGCCCGTATCCAACTGGAACCACACTGTGCAATGGTCACTTCCATCCTGTGGCTCTCTGACCATTATTTCCTGTATATGCTCCCCATTTGTGAGCACCAAATCAAGAATTGCCGCAGCTCTTGTTGGTTCAGTGATGCCCTGAGTCAGGAACCCACTTTGCAGTCCTTCCAGGATCACCTGACTCCTAGCACATGTTGTGGAGGGAATAGTCCAGTCCACCTTGCATACAGCAGCTTCCCTCCATACCTGGCAAACCCCCAAACTGTTCCAACCGATAGATAGTATCTCCACTGGAAAGCTGAAATTCAAGCTACAGTATCTATAACAATAAAAGTTCACACCTCTCCTGAGGCTCTTCTCAATCAGCACTCAGAGCTGTACTGCACTGCTCTGAGGCAGAAAACTAAGTGACTCAGCAATATTCTATCAAGGCTTATGCTGCTGCAAAAGTCACTCCCACTTGGAACCTCTTCCCAGAATGACAGACAGAAACTGCCAAGGGAGCACTAGAAGTTTACCTTTTGGCTTCCCAGGTTTCCTTCCAAAAAACCCATTAATTACCAGGGTTCTAGTAACCAAAGGGGGAGCCCAGGGGTTACACTTACTTCCTCCTCTTCTGTTTTGTTCAAAGGGGTATCTCAGGGGTCAGTGCTTAGGCCCCTGTTCTTTATAATCTATTTAAATGGTCTAGGCTTAAAGATAGAGGGAGTCCAATTAGATTTTTATGCAGTTTATGCATATAGTTAAATCTGATCTGCAGGCTGCTTTCAACATCTTGTAACTCAGTCTGCTTAGCAGTAGATGAACTCTTATATATGCAAGTGTGGGATTCCATTGAAGGTTTTTGATTAAATCAGTGACCATGTTAGCAAAGTTCAGGTGGTCATTGGTTTCATTCGAACCCTGAAATACTTCAGATTTTCTTTTGGAATTTTTTTCACCTATTTTATTTTCTCCCTTCACGCCTGAGCTTTTGCCCCTCCCAGCTGTACCTATATTAATGTTGTGGCACCCAGGTCCAGTTATTACTACTCACTGATGCTTCTGCTGGGTAGCCCAAATGGCAGCTCAAATCATCAATCCTCCCATTCTCGAAAACTCCTCTATTTCAGCTTTTTTTAAATAAACGTTTGGAGAAACTGCCCAGTTAATTTATTGAGCACTACGTTACCTTTCACAAATCCTAAAATACAGTGCTGTGAAAAGGGGCTATAGAAGAGTTGATGAAGAGAAAGAATGATAAGAAAAGATAATTTCTTTGGCCCTTAAAAATATCTCGTATATTATTTAGTTTCATGAAAAGCTATAAATTAGTTATCTATTAAGGACGTAGCGGGGGAACCAGTGGCCCAAGGGCCACATGCATCCCCCAGGGGCCAACCTTTGGCACCCTCATCTATCTGCTTTTGCTGTTTAATCTGTATTGAAGTGTTCTAATCCTTTATTGCATTTTTAATGTTATAATATATCTACATAGCTTGTTTTTAATTCAAATGTATGGTTTTGGATTGTGCCTGTTGTAAAGGCAGTCTTGCGGTACTTGGGGGGTGTTCGAGGGTCGCACCTGTGGCCCTCTGATTATCTTAGATTGCCCAACCCTGCTTTGGGGTCTTTCATAGTTGCAGCACTGTGTCATGCAAATTAGGAGGCGTATAGTGCAGTGGTTAAGAGCACTAAGCTGCAGACCTGGAGACCTGGGTTTGAATCCCATGAGTCCCATGCATACCATGTGACCCTAAGCAAGTAACTTAACTTCCTTATGCTCCCAGGTTGTACCTGGAAGCAAGCTCTGGCTTAGTGTGCCTTTCCTAGTTTAACAATTTCCCCCCTGGTTGGCTATGTTACCTTGCTGGCAGAAAATTGTCAAACTGAGCATGGTATCAGTTCAGCATTTTTTTGCCAATCGGTTTTATATCAGGCTGTGTGAGTGTGAAAGCCCCCATAGCATTTGTTAAATGTGTTACTCCTGCAGTACCACTCTATCACATTGTGGTTGTCACTGACAGCTGAAGATGTGTTATGCCACCTATCCTGGGCCTTTATAAACACTACAATCTTGAGAAATATTAGAAGTTGTCTGATGTTTTAAGTTTCATTCATTTTCTTTCAGTTATTGTAATCGCATATTAAATATATCTGATTGTAGGTAACTTAAATCCCATTGTGTAGTCATCACAGTCAGCTGAAGGTGTATTATGCCACCTATCCTGGGCCTTTGTTAATGCTACTGTCTTAGACAAATATTAAAAGTTGTTTGATGTTATAAGTATCATTCATTTTTTTTCAGTAATGCTCTCATAGTAAATAAATCTAATTTGCAGGTAACTGAAACTCCATTTTGTATTTTACAGGAGCTTACCAAATATTGCAACTTACTTGGTTTCCTCTCTTAATAAGATATACATGTTTCAGACATACGCAGGTAAGAAAATGTGCCTTAGACTCACATGTTCTAACTAGTAAGTACAAATCTTATGGCAGCACAGCTTCAGAGATCAGTGGCCGGATTTTCTAAAGGCTGAAGACAGCCGAGGCATTAAGGCTCATCGCACAAACTGCCAGTATGAAGAAAAAAGGTCCACACCAGCAGATAGCGTATTTTCAGTCTGGTTCCGGCACAGCTGCAGAAGAATGTTATGCCTGGTAATACCAGACATACCATTTTGGCACAGCTGTACATGGAAAATGGCCACAAGCTGACATAAATCATGGAGCCAGTCGCAAACTGGTTCCACGTATGAAAATTCCGCACTTGCGGCAAAACCTGCCGCTGCACTAGGGAAGCCCCACTTGTGTGCAGGTTTTACTGCCCATGCATGATTCTAAGCCAGTCTGAAAATCTTGCCCCAGGAAAGGAAGCACCTAGCCATGACACTGTGAAGTAAATTGCAAAAACATATCTTTCTTAGCACCTCAACACAACAGTTTTACAATGTGCTGAGCTGTATAACCATCTATGGTGCAGTTCATAACTTTAGCAACCCAGTATTAAAAGTAGGTTTTGACACTGAAACTTAGCAAATAACATATTTGCATTCAGTTTGTACAATAGCTATTTAAGTTGTTACAGCAGACAATTGCGTTGTTTTAATTCAAGTTTGCTTATTACTTTAAGACATGAGAGCAATTAGATAATAACAGTAAGTGTAGTTATTTGAAATTAAAAAAAATCACAGCATTGAAAAATCATTATGTTACAGCATACTGTGATGTAACATTTAATGGTGTAGAATGACATTTTTAAAGGGTTTTGTAAATGGCCCTTTACTCTAAGTATATCTGTACAGCCTTTCCTTTTTAGTTATTGAAATGTTTCACCAGAAAGGCACACTGAGCAACAAGACGCTTGTCTCTTGGTGCGACCTGAGGGGGAAGGGGTACAATAAAAATGAAACATTAAACATTCAAGTTACAAGATCAGCATTAACATACAGTTGTAAGGCAGGTGTTGTAAACAGTGTTACAACAGTGTTGTGCATAACATGTAGAAAGGATGGACAATAAAAAGTGCCAGGTTAATATGTAAACAAGTGCTTACATGAAAGAAAAGGGGGAAGGGGAGGGAGGGGCGAGGTTGGGGGAAGGGGAAGAGTTGTGTCCCTGGAGACCCCCTCAGGGTGCGAAGAACCCTGCAAGGGGTCTGGTGGGACCAGAGAGAAGGGGATAAGGTAGTGTCCCAGAGAGATCCCTTTAGGATGGTGGGGGAAGAGAGTAGATCAGAGATACAAGCCTTTTGGGGGGGTAGAAGAGGGACCCATGGAGAGCATTTGGGATCCTTTACACTCTGTAAGAGATCAAGGTAGACCAGTAAGGGGGAGACATTTGGGGGAAGGAGGGCTAGAGATTTGGGGGTTTGTGTGCTCAGGATAAAATTAAGGCGAAGGTAGAGAGGTAGGGTTTGTCCAGGGCTTAGAGGAGGGAATTAGGGAGGGACATGGCAGGAACAGCTAGGTGCAAGGTAATAATTGAGGGCAGAGCTGATGGAGTAGGCAGAGGAAGAGTGCTGAATTTGAGGTGGGAGGGAATTCTAAATTTCTGGGAGGCGGTGAGAGTAACTGGATTGGCTGATTTGGGTGTATCTGCAGGGGACAACCAGTGCTGAGGAGTGGTTGATCTAAGGGAATGGGTGGGTGGGGGTGTTATAAAGGAAGAGGTGAGTTAGAAAAGGAGCTCACCCAACCAGTGCTTGGAGATGAATTTAGCACAGTGGGAGAGTCGCCTATTTGTAAGAGAGGGGAAGGATAGGACATGATAAAAATCACAGTGATGGGTGCGAGGGGGGGTGCATCCAGGGCAAAGCGGCAGATGGAATTGAAGAGGGTGTCTAGTCTGGCCAGGGAGGACTTAATGGCAGCACCGTAGACTAAATCACAATAGTCAAAAATTGGCAGTATCATCTTCTGAACAAGTTCACGCCTAGCCGCAGGAGGGATGCAACTACGGTTCCTGAACAGGGCTCCAAGCTTGTGGCGCAGTTTTTTCAGGATGGCGTCAATATGTCCAGAGAAGTTTAGATTTTGGTCCAGCCAAACACCTAAGTACCTGAAGGACGATGTGCACTCAAGTAAAGTCCCATCAAGGGTGTGGAATGTGGGTAGGAAGGGAAGCCTAGACAGTCTCTGCCTTGTGCCAAAGGTCATGGAGACAGTCTTCGTAGCGTTGAGGAAAAGTTGATGGTTAGCAAACCAGAGCTGAACCTTGTCAAAGTCTTGCTGTAAGCTGGTAGTAACCTCATCAGGACAGGAGCCAGAGGAATATAGGACTGTATCATCGGCATACATATGTATAGTGGAGGATGGGGAGCAAACATAGGGAAGGTCATTTAAGAAGATGGAGAATAGGAGGGGCCCTAATATCGATCCCTGGGGGACTCCAGTGCTAACTGGGAGGGGAAGGGAAGTGGCAACTAAGATCTTAACTGGCTGGGTACTGCCAATATGGTAGGCCTTGAACCAGTTTGTGGAGGAGGGAGAAGGGCCAGTTGCCATGAGTGAGTCGAGGAGAAGGGAGTGAGAGGCGATGTAGAAGGCCTTGGCCAGGTCGACAAAAATGGCAGAGGTAATTTGGTCATAGTCCATCTTAGTTAGGAGGGAGTCTGTCAGCCATAGGAGAGAGGTGGCGGTTGAGTGGTTTTTCCTGAAACCAGACTGGAAAGTGGTGAAAAAGTAGGTGTCAGATAGAAAAGAGGTGAGTTGGGAGAGGACAATGTGTTCTTGAACCTTGGCAAGGGTAGGGAGGAGAGAAATGGGGTGATAGTTGCCTGGAAATGAAGGGTCACCCCCTTTGGGTAGAGGGAAGACCACAGCATGTTTCCATGAAGAGGAGACCTTGACAGTAGAGAATGAGAGATTTAAGATTATTGAGGGGAGGTAAGCAATGGCTAAAGTGGAGAGGGAGAGAAGTTTTGGGTCAAGGCCATCAGTGGAGGCACCTTTAGAAGGGTTGATGGTGAGGAGGGCACTTAGGGCATCATTTGGTGTTACAGTAGTGAAAGAGAAGGGAAGGTGGGAGGGTGGTGGAGGGGGCACACTGGTAGAGGGTTGGGTGGGGGAAGGGCAAGAGGGGAGGAATTTCAGAAACTCAGTGGTGCAGGAGGTATAGTAGGAGTGAAATTCTATAGGTACAGCTGGTGGGTCGGACACTAGTGAGCTATTTACTTTAAGTACCATGGGTGGTGGGTGAGATGAGGGGGTAAATAGGGTGTGGACCACCTTCCAGAACTTTGAAGGGGAATTTATGTTGGTGATGAAGACAGATTTGAAATATTCGGACTTGGCTAACCTTGTAGCCCTGGTGCAAGCATTTCTGAGCATGCTGTAGTTCACAAGGTCACTTGGATGATGGGTGGCTTTATGACGCTTCCAGGCTTGATCTCTAGCCTTGAGGCAGGCCAGAAGTTCAGGGGTTATCCAAGGTAAGTGGTTGCCTCTGACTCTGGTTTGTTTGAGTGGGGCAAAGGCATTCCAGTTTACAAGAAAGACTTCTTTGAAGTAGGCAAGGGCTTTATCAACTGAGGGGAAGGAGGTTGGGGGGACCATTCAGAAGTGGCAAGGTTACTCAAGAGAGGCTCAAGGTCAAGAGACTTGAAAGAGTGCTGTTGTATGGTTTTGTGTGGTGATTTAGTCCTGTGGAATTTCACAACTATGAATATTGGGTTATGGTCACTGAGAGCATTGAGGAGGATGCCAGAGGTAATGACATGGTGCAGGTGGGAGGTAAGGGCCCAATTGAGTAGGGAGTGTTGTTGTGTCTTGTGGTTTGGGCGGGTTGGTTCAGAGATCAGTTGGGAGAGGTCTAGGGCTCCGATTTCATTTTTAGTTTTGGTAGTTTTAGGTTACAACCAATTTATATTGAAGTCACCTAGGATGAATAATTCCCAGAGTGAGAACGGAAAGCGATGGAGGTTAGGAGGTCTAGCGAGACTGAAGGATGGACATTTGGGTGGCAGTATATGTTGGCTATGAAGATTGGGAGAGTGAAGAAGAGGGTCACGTGGATAACTAGAGCATCATGGGTCTCAGGATTGGAGGATGAGTAGATGATGGAATATTGGACGGAGGCTAGGACATAAATGGCCACACCACTACCCCTGCCAGCATGGTCTCGCCTTAGCAGTGAGTAGCCAGGAATGGAGACCGAGTGGGGGAAGGGGGACCAGAGACAGAGAAATTAAGAGGCAGAGAAATTAAAAGCCTGTGGCAGTAATCAAACAGTTTTCTACAATATGCTATTAAGTTTAACAGCTAACATTTGTATTAAACTTAAGTTAAAACAAAAGCATGAAGCAGAGACTCAGACAGTTATCTAGCACTGTCTACTAAGGCTATCAGCTAACATTTGAAATTAATTTAAAATTAAAAACATCAATAATGGTGCACAGTACAGAATAAAATCCATTTTATTTACTTTGTTTGGTTCATAATGGCCATAGGATTAGTCTGCTAAGTGGGTACTTATTTAGGCCCCCATATTCAAAGGAGATGCTCGGCAAACCTGGCGGTGCAGGGTGATGCACCGTGCAACCCCAACAAAGTACATCAGCGTGATATTTAGAAATACAGGATGCACCATCTGCAAAGGAATGGGCCAGTGCGCAGCAGTGATGTATGCTGCACAAGTGGAGGGGGCATTCCCATGAATATGCCATGCAGAGGGAATGCACCCCACACTGTCCAGAGATGTGTGGCACAAAGATCCACCATGAAAAGCATGCCTAAATCAGCCAGTCACCCACAGGTGGGCCCTGGCAGTGCAGGCATGTGCACAGTAGCCTGCCCATCCCAGCAGTCAAGTGGTAACCCCTCTCCCATTATCAAACCCTGTCCATATACAGTATGGAATCCTGAACATCGCTGGTAGTCTAGCTGCCCCCCTCCCATCCCGATTGTAAAACATAATAGTACCCCAAAGTCCAGTGGTAGTCAAGTACCCCCCACCCGCACAGCCATGAACCCCATCTATAGTTGAGAATAACACTTGACCATCCCTGGTAGTCTAGTGGTACCCCATCCCAGCCCGACTGTAAATAGAATACACTCCCCATATTTCCCTGGTAGTCTAGTGGCCCCTCCCATCCCCAATCGGTAAGATGAAATACAACCCCCATATTTCCCTGGTAGTCTAGTGCCCCCCCCCATCCACAATAGAAACAGAACAGGTACTCCACATATTTCCTTGGTAGTCCAGTGGTCCTCCCATCCACTGAGGCACCCACACCACACCCCATTCCCTCCATCCCAGCATGGCCAGTGATGACAGCGGGCAGCAAAACCCACCCACAAACCTCCATGGCTGCACACCAACTGAGCTGTCATTGAATGACAGCTTACAGTATGCACTACAATACCATTGTTTGACACTGTTGACCAATGCACTTGCAGTGTGTACTGTTTGCTTTCGTTCACAAAGTTGTCCATGTGAATGAAAGCTTACAGTACACACTGCAAGCCCATTGGTTGACAGTGTCGACAAATGATATTGTAATGCATACTGTAAGCTGTCATTCTGTGACAGCTCAGTTGGAGGGCAGCCTTGGAGGTGTGTGGGTGGGTTTTTTCTGCCTGCTTGCATCATTCAACATGCTAGGATGGGGGGATTGGGGTGGTGTGTGGGTGCCTCAGTGGTTGGGGGTGGGGGATTCACTGGACTACCAGGGAAATATGGGGAGTACCTGTTCCATTAAGCTCGGGGGATGGGAGGGGCCACACTACCAGGGAAATATGGGGTGTAATCCATTTTACAATCGGGGATGGGAAGGGGGCCACTAGACTACCAGGGTGCTGTGGAGTGTCATTCTTTCCACATGGTGATTGAAGGGCACCAGGAGCAGCAATGCTAATGGACTCATTATAAGCAGCATGATGCCCCTTTGCGCCATACAAGCCCAGTGAGCTCATTAGCATTTCCCTGCTGAATATCACGCTTGGGGCCATGGCAAATCCAGGTATGCGCCACACACAGCCCACTGGCAGTATGCAGCACAGTCCCTGGATGTGCTGTGCAGGACTCCGCGGCTGCCCGCTACGGGCTGCGTATCCTCGGTGGATATTTAGACAGTGTGCACGATCAGTGCTGATCATGCATACTATTAAAATATACCCTCAGAGCTGGCCGTAGCAACTATTCTGAGTGGTGCATCTTTGCACCCACGCATCCAGCCGGCTCTGAATATGTTCCCTCTAATATTTATGTATATATTTGGAGGACGCACTGAGTTGTTGTTCACTGAGACAAAGGACTGGATTTTCAAAGGATGGTGCAGGGCTTGCATCAGGCCCTGCATTAAATCCTGGCATTGCCTCAGCTGTGACATTCCTGATTGCCACAAGTGCACCAGAGTTTACAATCTTGAGTGCAGCTGCAACAGTTTTATCTGCTTTATGGCTGCTTGTGCCACATCTTGGGTGCAAACTACATGTTAATCCAAAACAGTGACACACACAAAGCCACAGAAAGATGGTCTAGTGGGTATTGCATGGACAAAAGGGATGCAAACTCCCATTAGATTGCTACAAGGCCATTGCCCCATATCTTCAGTACACCTGAAGATTGTGGCAGTTCTGGCCACCTGAAAGTCCTGCCCAAAGTCTCATTTTCAACAACATATGCACAGAGTGAAGTCACTGTACAATGTAAGGTCAGTGTGAGTACAGTGAAACTGGTGACAGAAATAAGTCTTACAACAGGCAGTATAACGCAGTGGTTTAAGGCTCTGAACTGCAAAACAGGAGGCCTGGATTTGAATCCCACAGCCCCCACTTGCATGCTGTGTGATCCTGAACAAGTCACTTAACTTCCTTGTGCTCCCAGGTTGCACATATAAACAAGCTTCAGCTTAGTGTGTCTTTCCTGCTAAAAAATATAAAAATACCTTTGCACAACCTCCCAGAGAATGTCACAGGCTGGTTTTAAATGCAAAAGAGTGACTATTTTATTTAAACATTAATGTGCATAAGATAAAAAGTCAAAGCAGACAACACCTGACAAAAACTTAGATTCGTGATAGAAATAATTCCACAGGCCATATTTCAAAGACCCCAATATAAGTCTAGATCCAGTGGTGAAGCAGTTTATTGTAAGGACCACAAACACAAAAAGGCTCTTGATCCAGTAAAGGTACAGATTTCTGAGACCTTTAACAGGGTTCCACCAAGCTGCATCAACACCAGAGTTGTCAACATGCGGCTTGGCGACATCCCTAATGTTGACAGGTGAAATTTAGCCTGTCAGACATTGTGTTTTTTTTATCAGGGGGATGCACCCCCTGAGCCCCCCATTTCTATATAACAAACTTCGAGTCTGAGTGTGTTCAAAATGAGGGGAAATCACTGGCAGAGTGGCAAAATTTCATTGGCGGCCCATCAAAGCGACAATCTCAAAACCTGTTGAGATTGTCGCTGTGATGGGCTTCTCCATCGGACTGTCGATATTTCACCAGTATATGTCACTGGTATACCCTTTAACAGCTGTTGGTCAATCCTTCTCAGTGCCAAGGGGGAAGATACTAGGGAATTCATGTAGCCAGGGGAGCAGTTTTTTTTTTACATCTTTGAGAAAATGAACAGAGGCTATGGTAGGGCCAAAGCTGAAAATGTAGCAAGCTCTGCCCTTATTTAATTCACAAAGTTCAAATCATGCTGGCTGGCCAGCCAGTGCAGCAGTAGAGCTAATGCTTGTGGCACTGACAACCGGGGTTTGAAAGCAGACTCTGGATCGTCAGAGGGTCTGCTGGGGGGGGGGGTGCTGGTGAAGGCTGAGCATCCAGAGGACTGCTCACCTTCTCTGGGGGAGGGTGGGGGCCTGGTGCCGGGTGTCTAATGACCCCTAGCACTGATTAGAGCGTAGGCAAGTCTGAAACCAGCACGAAGGGCCTAGCGGGAGGAGACGGTGGACATTTGCACAACTGTGTGTTGAGGTCTTTGCACAACCTTCTTTCTCCACTCATGGAGGTCACCAAGGGGAAACCACACAAAGGAGAAAAAAGAAACTTGGGGAGACGAGCAGCATCTGTCCAGAATCCCTCGGGGAACCAGCAGATAGATGTGGGGTGCATCTCTAAGCCATCACCAAGCAGCATAAACAAAAAAAACCCTCCAAAAAACAAGTTCTAATCACATTTCTCATAAGAGGTGCCACTGGGATATACAGTAGCATATATCAACAAACAAAGACCAATGACCCCCTTCCCCCAACCCTGTGGTACATTGTTAAAATGTCACAAACTTAATTTGCTTAAAATGGCTATTTCCTTACTTTGTCTTCATGAAAAAGGGGGTCTCTTAGTTTACATAACAGAGCTCTAATGTGAGTTAAGCCAAACCACCAGATGCCAAGGAGGACTCCCTCAGTTTGGTCCTATCTAATAATAAACCACCTGTAGTGGTTATATACCAAAATATCATCTTTTTCAAGATTATGGAAGGAAATAGTTCAGTGAGCAAGTTACTGTCTTTGTGACATTGTAAAGACTTACCATGAGGAAGGGTGCTCTGCACTTTTTTTAAATTCAAGTTTATTGAACAACATGGGTCAGGTACATCACATAGTAATGTGCACTTTGTTGACACAAAAGGACCACCTCATTTTTAGTAGGTGCCGGCCTGAGGTAGAACAAACTGTACATCTAAGCCAGCAATGAATATAATTATCATATTTCAATGTGCAGAGGACACAGATGTAATAAGATGTAATATCTCAACAAAACTAACTATCCAAATGGGCAGATTAGTACAATTTATTATTTTTATAATACTGTAATAACATGCATCTTTTTTTTTCATAGGGAAACCTGGTTATAATGCGCGATTATAACCTGTGAGTTATAATGGAAAATATGTGCTGGGTTCCCCACATTGTACTATTGTACGCATGCTTAGAGATCTCTTACGTCGACAACTCGAGAAATAATAACAACATTCATTTTCTCAGTATAGCACTGGATGGGCAATGACCACATTGAACTGCTCTCAACACTCACCAAAGGTTCCACCCATTCATAGAGCCAGCAATAATGCACCCAGTCATCAGGGCTCCAAGTCGGGATTTTGATGACCCGTTTTGGTGGGGGGCTATGCCCCCAACACCCCCCTTTATTAATATTCTAATTCTGAAGGAGGGCAGACCTTGTGGAGAGGGCACTAATCCCAAAATTGGCACTCTGATGTGCCAGCGCACTAATACCAGCACTCTAATGGCTGGAAAGACTCAACAAAAAGGCTATCTTCTTTCCTGGCTTTTTATTTTTTAAAGTAAAACAAACCTTTCAATTTACCGATAACTGAACCTCAGTCTGACCGTAACTGCCGTCGCTGCATGGCTATTCACTGCACTACTTCAAACACTCGAGCTACTAGGACCCATTCAAATAAGTTACAACAAAAAAAATCTTTAAATGAACAAGAAAACTTAACAAATTTAAAGAAATAAACACAGACAGTCTCCACAAATAAGGACAGTGTGCACAGCAGTGCCGTCTACTGTCCAGTAAAACTACAATTAATGTAACAGAAAATGAGATCTTAAGGGCAAAACAAATGATGCCAGCAATTATATATATATATAGAATAGTGGATGGGTGACCATCCACAACAAGGCTGTGTTTCCCTTGAGGGAGCTGATAACATCATAGAGACTGCGAGACTGTTTTATATAGTATATGGTTCCATAAATATTTAAAAAAACTTTTCATTTTCACTAGGTATCATACTTTGTGTTTGTAGTCCCGCTTGGTCCTGGCAGCTCAGTCGGTTCAATGTGCTCCTGCTCTGCTCCTGTTTCTTCAGTGACTGTCGGCTGTTATTCTACACTCCTGAAACTAAACACATTTGCTGCAGGAGTTATGCAAAAAAACCTGACAAAATTTGTCATCTGGTGCTGCTCCTGCTCCCAGTGTCTGCTGCCTCTTCCCGTTCCCACTCGCTGCGGCTTCTTCCCACTCTTGCTCTCTCTCTCTCTCTCTCTCTCTGTCTTCATTGTGGCATCTCCCTCACTCCTGCTCATTCTCTCTTTCTGCCATGGTTTATTTCAAAATTATATAAAAAAATTACTTTTTTGACCTGAAGTTGTGGGAGGCTCTTCCTGTCAAGAATAAGAAGATCATGTTGCCGCCAAGAGCAGGAGAATCGAGCCACCATGATACGATATTTTTTTCCCCTTTGGACTTATTTGAGAGAGCCAATCAGGCAGCAGGAGAAGGCTCAAAAGTTGTTGTACTATCGTTGTGATATCAGAACGATAGTACAACAAACTTTTGACCTTTGAACTGTCCTACAACAAGATTTAGAAATCATCTGAATTCTATCCACAATAAGCCTTAACCATATACTATAAAATGGTACATGGGAGGAGGGCAAAATTCGAATTTAATGCTCACCCTTGGTGTGGAATTCTTTGATAAACCCCTCAGGCTTCACCCTCAGGGTCTATTTAGCATCCCACACCTCAGGTGTACATTAAATTCTTGTTATGCACTCCCCCCACATGTAATATTCTATATGTAATATATATTTGTTTGGACCACCATAACTCTGCTAGGACAGCCACAGGACCTGCAAATAACAATGTACTGTGGCTCTATACACAGGAATGACTAAGGAGGCACAGCTGAGTTACTGGAGTAATCCAACATGTACTAAAAAGATACAGTGGCCTGGTTCCAAAATTAAAACATTAGTTAACACAATGGCATAAAGTACACAATGCATTTATTAACAGTAAAACAGTTTCAGATCCCTGACTAGACAAAAATGTCCAACATTGTGCAGTGCTGTGGGCCACTGCGTTAAGAGGAGGGGCTACCCAGGACACATTTGTAAATGAGATATCAGTCTCAAAAGTTTACCATTTTGGTTAAATAAATACTGCTACTACCACCCCACTATTACTAAAAGATGTATGCTTGTAATTTACAGAGGCCGCTAGAAATAAAATATTGGACAACAATATTAAATTACTCTGGTGTACAAATACATGAGTCTAACTTGTTAGCCTGTGTTGCTTTATTATTTAAGGACTGTGGTCCATGTAATAAGGATGCATTGCATTTTTTTTTTTGTTAAGAAATGTTTTTGACAGACTAATATCTCCGAATCCAGAAGACCTAGAACCCCCCCCCAAAAAAATAAACAAAAAAAAACTGATATGCATTATAAGGGATGTGCAGTGGCTTGACCCCAAAATATGCAATTTAGTGAGGAGGCAGGGTCAAAAATCATATGTGGCTTAGCAACAAGTAATTTATGACAGTCCAACCCATTCATGAATGGAAATAAATTGAATGTTTTCTGTCAGATCCAGAAGCAAATGATTTCTGTTTTCTGTCAGGCATTTAAATGTTTCATTCATGCAATGTATGTGTAAAAACAAATAATTTAACTTTGTAAATTAAACAGAACTCACAACAATACATAAGTGTTCAATTTTGGGGAAGTGGCTCCTTTTTAGAAATGCAAAATGACCTCACGCTCACCCAGTTATATTTAACAATTGATTTTTCTTTATTCACAATTCAAAGATATTCCATGTTAACCTGAGCAGTTAACATTTCACAGTTCCTGGCTGCATTCAGAGAGCTATTGGTCAGCATGAAGAAATGCACCTTTAAACTCAATCTATATCCCAAAAACTATTTTTCTCATTTCAGTACTTATTTTTTTGTGTCACACTCAATAACGCTGTCTGCTTTTGTAGTATAATGGGACCCTTCTGTTTCATGTGCTCTAAAACCTTTTGCGTTTTCTTGTTACAAACTAGAGAATGAAAATGTTTTTGGTTATGGATCAAGTTTAAAGTAAAATTTATTCACCAGGATAAGATTTACAAAAAATTATAGGTTGAAATGAGAATGACAAAAGTGTTTGGGATGTGGATTGCATTTAAAGGTGCATTTAGTCATACAGATCATAATCTATGAGGAAGCAACCTGGAGGTAGGAAACATTAGCTACTCAGGGTGGCATGGGAAGTTTTTGAATTAATAGTAAAACACTTTTTGTTTCATCTAACCAGATATGTGTGTAACCTTTTTGCAACTTGAGCAGCACCTCTCCACATCTTTGTGTTTGTATATTCTGAAGGATGTGTGATCCTTGGGATTCCCTCCAAAGGGAGGGTGGGTGTTTCCTCTGACATCTGGGATGGACTGTTAAGAGTATGCTTTTTTTCTGTTGCTTGTGGAGAGAGCGTTTTCTTTCTTTTATATCAAGCTAAACACTCATTCATTTTTTCAAGTGACCCTCCTCCCTTTCATCCAATAAATGTATACCTCACAGTGAAGAGAAAAGATTTGTTTTACTTTTTAATTGTGACACAAAACTACATGCATGTTTTGTTAATGTATTTTGTCCTTGGGTTTTACTTGTGTTTGGATGCAATTGTAAATGAGAGTCCTTTCTCTCCAATTTGCTATCCAATAAATGAAATGATGATAATGAGTTGGTACTAGTCAATAGAAGGCAGCTTGACTCCAATTGGAGCTGTAATGTAGAGGCCTAATACTGGCTAGCTTTTCTTACCTCCCACTGGACAGACTTATAACCCTATTTGGGAGAATATAAACACTGAGGCCACATGAACTTCAAGATTTAATTATTACCGTATAATACATGGATGGAACTTTCTCACCTAGATGTGGTTATCAGTTATATACTTATGAAATTCATTCATGAAATATACAAGCAAGAGGGGGTCATGAGACAGTTCCTGCCATTCACCCTTCAGCCTCATGACTAATTACCTCATGAGTTCCCCCTCAATGATACTTTGGGTGTACAATTCAGTTGCTTATCAATTACTCTCTAAATAAACCTCACCCACTATACTATTATTACTATAGCAACATTAGAGTTTGCAGACAGGTACAAAAGAAGGAACCTGAAAGATGGAGTTTAAAGACTACTAACCAAGAGTCCATGCTTTAATAAGTTTATTATAAAACAAGTACATAATCATAATATATTGCTTGGAGTTACATTTGCAAGTCAGGGTGTGAATGTGGATAGATATGCAAGTCTTTGAACGCCAACATCTCTGTGAACCTTAATGTTACTTTCACTTTGTCTTTTAATAAGACAGATAGATAGGCAAATACTGATAGACAGACAGATAGACAAAGATAAACAATGATAGCAAGACAGATAGGTAGACACATAGACAGACAGACAGATAGACAGACATATAGATAGATAGGTAGACACATAGATAGATAGACAGATAGATATATAGACACATAGACAGACAGATAGATAGACAGATCGATAGATCGTTAGATAGATAGATAGATAGATAGATAGATAGATAGATAGATAGATAGATAGATAGATAGATACTGTAGATAGACAGATGACAGTCACTTTATGACAAGAACTCTTACTAAATATCAAGCTCAGCAAAAACCTGGATCACACTGGGTGACCCCATTAGCAGGTGTGTGTGGCATACTTTCATACTGAATTGTGTCCTTGATTTAGTAATTTTATACGGTCTAGAAAATAATCTTACATTGGGTTAGAAAGGTGGAAAATGAAATTCATGAGGAAAAGTAATACTGAAGGAAATGACAGTGCTGTAGTCTCTGACATATTTAACATCTTTATCAAACTTTTTCATTTCAGACATCGCTGGTGTTACCCCATCTGTTGGAAGTGTGAAAGGTGGCACCATTCTCACAATAACCGGAGACTTCTTTGATGAGACAGATGCTCCAGCTACAGTTCTAATTGGAGGTATGCCATTTTCTAAATGTCTTTGAAAGACCAGATCTTTCTTTCTTCTCCAGATAATCAATGTCTGTGATCACTTAAAGTGTAAATGGCACCCTCCTGACATGAAGACACATTTTGAAAGACTCCTCAAAGTTAATTCCCACTCTGTTGCATACCAGTTTCACTCAAAATTCAATTTTGTGTTTTATTAGGGTCAGGAAACAGAAAAGAGAGTTAAGTTTGATAAATAAATGTAAATAGCTTCTTGCTTGGAGATGCAGATTGCCCTATGAAGACAGATTTGTAATTTCTGCAATGCATTAATGTTAAGTGTCTCTTTAACTTATTATTTCCAATAGCTTCACATGAAGTCCGTACTATCCATTGCTAACCTGGCACAAAATGACCACCAGAAGACATTGATAAAACCTCATAAGTGTTGATCAGCCACAGTATGAGCACCAAAGAGTGGAAAGTGGGAAATGTAGGGTCTCCCAAATAAAGAATAAATTCTAAACTTCAGAGTGTATCCTGTGCCTCACTAGAAGCATATCATCACAAAATTCATTCAAGCATTTTGCTTTCCAAATACTACAGTACTGTACTGTATATATATTTTTATGTTGTCTTGAGCATGAACAAGCAACATATTGTGATAGATTGGAATAGCCGGTTTTGGAGATGCAGTCATGTTGTGGCCAATGGCACCACTGCTTTTTCAGGCTGGGCTCTCTGGCATGAATTAAATAGCACCATGTCTATGGCAGCAGTTGAAAAGTATGCTACCAACTTAAAACATTTTCACTGCTACAATGAGGGAGTGATATGTCATTGCAGGGCGCACCTTGCTTGGTGTCACATTTCAATAGACATGGCCGCTGCTATCACCTTCCACCTCTCACAGTAACCAAGAAGTCAATGTCGGGGGTGCCCAATCCCCCTGCTGGCATGCCCCCTTCCCAGTTCATTTGCCAATGGGGGAGTCCAATCCCCATCGGCATAATGTCCCCACAAAATCATTTGTCTACTGAGAGGGTGCCCAATCCCCCTCAGCATCATGTCACCACCCCCTAGCACATGCCCTTTGTTTTCATTGCTGATGGGGTGCCCAGTCCCTGTCAGCTCCAGTCTCCCCCTCAAAACACCCAGGTGGCATGCTAGTAGCCCACCCCAGCATGCAAAATCTCCCTTTAAAAAAAGAAAACCTTCCTGTGAAGTGTTATTTTTTAATTTTTGCACCTGTAAACAAGAAAACGGTCCCTCATTGACTCCGGTGTTCCCTTCCCCAACCCATGCCCACTCTCTGTGCATCCCACCTCCCTGCACCTCCCCTTACTCCATACTTACCTCTGAAGCCAGGCGCGATGATCTTCGGTGGACCAGGAACACGTCTACACTCTTCAAAGCTGACTGTGAACTGAAGAAATGCCGGTAAGCTGTATAATGGCATAAATGGGGGGTATTCAACTTAGGTGGCTATCTAGGCCATTTCTGTGACTTTTGGCACCAAATTTTCTACATGGGGTTCTTGGGTCACCACCTCATAAATTCAGTCACTGTCATGTTATTATTCGGTCCCGAAAGGTGATTTCGTGGTCACTGCGCAGAATCACCTTCGAGGACTGATTCACAAAATGACAGTGTCACTGTTCATGAGGTAGGCTTCCAAAAAGCCTATGTTGCAAATCTGGTGAAAAAAATCCCTAAAATGACTGTGTTCCGAGTGTGCATAGCACAATTCCCATGCACGCTCGTAACTTCGAGAATTTTTAATATTTTCACTACAGATTTTCAACATTGCCATTTTCCACACCTTCTTATGAGCAGTACAGCTGTCATTTTTCACATCCAGCCCAAAATGTATTTTTGCCCATGTGGCGCACAATGGCATGGTTGCTGTGTGAAATCAATGTTTGGGACAGATTAAGAAAATCACAGTGACAGAGTTCATAAGGAGAGGTCCCAAAAAGCCCATGTTGCAAATTTGGTGAACAAATTGACTGCGTTACCAGCGTGCATTGTGCTGTTTCTCTGCACGACTGTAACTTCGCCAATTTTTTATATTTTTACTCCAGATTTTCAACACTGTCATTTTTGCACGTTGCCTGATGAACAATAAAGCTGTCATTTTTCACATCCTGCCTGAAACATGTCTTCACATCTGTGGCACACAATGGGAGTGGTCGCCATGTGAAATCAACGTTCAGGACAGATTAAGAAAATCACAGTGCCACTGTTCATGAGCGGACGACTCAAAATGCCTATGTTGGAAATCTGGTGTAAAAAATATCCCAAATAATTGCATTACGGATGTGCATTGTGCAGCTTCTATGCCCACTCATGATTTCACCAATGTTGTTATAATTTTACTCCAGATTTTCAACATTACCATTATTCTACACCTCCTCATGAACAATACAGCTGTCATTTTTCACATCCTGTTCGAAATGTGTTTTCGCACCTGTGCTGCAAAATGCCACAGTAGTTGTGCAAAATCACCTTTCAGCTAACAGACTGATAGTGTCACTGTTCATATGGTGGGGTCACAAAAAAACCCTGTTGAAAACCTGGAGTGAAAATACCAAGAAACACCCAGAGTGTTAGTGTTTCCCACCATAATGCCCTACCCTGTAGGGACTGACAGGTGTCAGGGGTGTGACTTGGGATTGACAACAGTAATGCTCATGCCATTCCACCCCCACCCCCACTTTCCCCACCCTGCAGCCAGTGACAGGCATCGAGGTGTGCCTTGGACTCTTCTGCCCCAAAGTTTACCCTATTCTCTTATACTGCACCCATTTCAGCATATTTCCTTATAGAATGGGGTGAGTGTAAAGCCCGAACACCCCAAGGCACACCTCGACACTTGTCGGTGTCTGCAGGGTAGGGTGAGGTGAAATGGCATGAGTGTTGTGGCCAATAACCCAAAGGCACACCCCAATGACTGTCAGTCTCTGCAGAGTGGGGGTGGGGTTGACATCGATTCCATACTTCACTGCCGTTCCTATTATGCATCTCTCTAACTCCTGCACTACCAATGCCAACGCCAGCAAGACAACATTCAGCATTGACAAATGCTTATTTATTTGAGATACCACATGAAGAAACACAATTGCTGTTCAGTAAAATTATTCCCACCACACTACTATTGTAGTAAAACACATTATAATGTCCTAAAGTGCTGGTATGCCTCAACCTGTTGTTTATTCTCACCTTAAGTGCTCACTGGTGAGAGTGCTGCTGCTGTATGTATCTCATCCGATCTTGGTTCCAGTATGCAGCATCCCAGTTTGTTAGGATTGCTTTACCTGCCACGCTGTGCTAGTAGCATACTCCACCTCTAGATTGAGACTCATTGTCCTGCCACCATATATGTTCTGATCTCCAGTTTATGATGTAAATGGCTTCTTATTTCTTTTATCCTCCTGTTACCGCCAAACTTTATACAGCGCACAACTCTTTCTACATATCCCTGTTCCTCCTTTTTAATGGTTGCAAGATATCCAACCCATTAGCATTATCTACTCCCTTCCAAATGTAGCCCAACTTCATTTGGACTACTCTGTTTATTAATGTTCTCCATGTTACTAACACTACCAATACTACACTGTCGACATCCCTCGTCTTTTCAGGCATCGGCAGCACTTTTCCGTATCATCACATATCAAAGGACCTGAGTTTATTAATGGTCTCCGTGTTACTAACACCACCAATACTACACCGTTGACATTCCTTGTCTTTTCAGGCATCGGCAGCACTTTTCCGTATTATCACATATCAAAGGACCTGAGTTTATTACACCAGGCCTTCCTCTATGTCCCTTTTCCTACTCTATAGAGACACACAGGCCATTCTATAGATCAGGATCCATGCAAAATAATATGTCTACTATGTATACGCAGTTGCTTATGTAGTATAACAGCTGTTTACATCTAAAAACATTCTTCACACATTAGGGATTACAATATTTATTTCATTTGCACAGCTCGTAGTTCATGATTTTTTATGACAGTCTGCTGTAAGTGACATATTCCAGACGTGGACTGGAGCATCCCAGCAGCAGCATCAACTAGGAGCAGATTTATCCTGGACTCCCTTCAGGGTGCCTTCCTCAAGCAACTGGTCATGGAACCAACTCGGCAGAAGGCAATACTGGACCTTGTGCTCACAAACAGGGACAGTGTGATGGGGTAAGAGTGGGGGAGCACCTGGAGAACAGTGACCACCAGTCACTGTGGTTTGAAATCACAGAAAGAGCAGAACCAAATCACACAAAAACACGTATCCTGGATTTTAGGGGGGCAAACTTTGAGAAAATGGGGAGATACTTGAAAGAGGCATTAAGGGGAATGGGGCAGGAATCAGGGGTTGAGGAACAGTAGGAATTATTTAAAATGGGGATTACAAGAGCAACAGAATTATGTATTAAGCAGGTTAGCAAGAGGAAAAGGAAGAGGAGACCATTATGGTTTTCCAAAGAGGTAGCAAAGAAAGTGAAAGCCAAAAAGATTGCATTCCGACAATACAAAAAGACACAGGCAGAAGGGGTTAGGAGAAGTACCAGGAGAAGCAAAGGGAGGCAGGGAGGTCAGTAAGGAAGCCAAAGCTCAGACAGAAGAACACATTGCAAAATCAGTGGGTAGAGGGACAAAACCTTTACATGTACAAGGAAAAGAAAAAGCAAAGGAGGGATAGTGAGACTGAAGGGGAGGATGGGGTCTGTGTGGAGGATGACAACAGTAAAGCTGACATATTGAATGGGTATTTCTGCTCAGTCTTTACTTGAGGAAGAGGAGGGTAATGGGTCTGAATGGAGTACAAGGGGTGAGAATGGTGCAGAAATGGACAAGTCCCTTTACACGAGAAAGGGTCCTGAAGGAACTGGAAGTAATAAGAGTTGATAAAGCAATGGGGCCAGATGGGGTGCACCCAGGGTCCTTAAAGAACTAAGAGAGGTGGTGGCTGAACCTCTTGCTATCCTGTTTAGCTGATCACTAGAAACAGGGAGGTACCAAAGACTGGAGGATAGCAGATGTAGTCCCCTTATACAAAAGTGGGAACAAAGAGGAAGGGGAACTACAGACCAGTCAGCCTCACCTCGGAGTGGGGAAGATCATGGAAGCACTACTGAAGGAGAGATTGGTGGAACATCTGGTTGTCAATGGACTACAGGACCCAAGGCAGCATGGTTTCACCAGGGAAGGTCATGTCAGACCAACCTCATTGAATTTTTGACTGGGTGACTAGGGAGGTGGATCAGGGGAGGGCAGTGGACATGGCCTATCTGGACTTCAGCAAGGCCTTGACACTGTGCCACATAGAAGACTATTGCACAAACTGGGGAATATGGGTGTGGGCAGGACAGTAGTGCGGTGGGTAGGTAACTGGCTGGGCAGCAGGACACAGAGGGTGGTGGTAAATGGCTGTCACTCCACAGAGGGAAGAGTGACCAGTGGGGTACCACAGGGATCAGTGCTGGGACCCGTACCATTCAATATCTTCATCAGTGACATTGCGCAGGACCTAGAAGGCAGAATTTCACTGTTCACTGATGACACAAAGCTCTGTAACAGAGTAGACACACCAGAGGGTGTAGACAGAATGAGAAGGGACCTGCAGAAACTTGAAGAATGGTCAAGGGTTTGGCAGTTGAAATTCAATGCAAGGAAGTGCAAGATAATGCATATGGGGCACAAAAACCCTGGCACAATATATCAGTTGGGGGGTGAGGATATAGCATGCACCAAGCAGGAAAGGGATCTTGGAGTTATCATCTCTGATGACGCCGAGGCAGGAAACAGTGTGACAAGGCAGGTAAAGCAAATAGGATGCTTGATGCATAGGCAGGGGCATCACCAGCAGGAAAAGGAGGTCATAATTCCACTATACAAGACACTAGTGAGGCCGCACCTGGAGTACACTGTGTAGTTCTGGAGACCTTACCTACGTAAGGACATAGACAGGGTAAGAAGGTTCAGAGGAGGGCAACAAAGATGGTGCATGGATTGCATCACAAGTCCCTATGAGGACAGGTTGAAGGCACTGAACATGTACTCCCTGGAGGAGAGGAGGAGAGAGGATATGATAGAGACATACAAGTATCTTACAGGGAGGAACAGGGTGCAGGAAAACACTATTTTAAGCGAAAAGATGTTCCAGGACTAGAGGGCATGGGATGAAGTTGGAGGGAGGATGATTCAGAGGAAACGTGAGGAAGAATTTCTTCACAGAACAGGTGGTGGACAAGTGGAACACCCTGCCAGAGGAAGTGGTGGGGGCTGAAACAATCACAGAATTTAAGAATGCATGGGATAGACATAAAGGAATTCTGGAGGTTAGGGGTAAGGGGCAACAGACTTCCTGGAAAACATAAACTGAACTTACAAACTTAAATGGGCAGACTGGGTGGGCCATAGGCCCTTATCTGCCCACATTGTCTATGTATCTATGTATGTATCTATGTATCTATGTATGTATCTATGTAAGTGTAGCATCTTGGCTGATGCCTCAGAAGACAGTTCCTTTAGAGACTCTGAAAAGTGACAATTCTGCAATTCTGGGCTCTATACCAAGCTAAATGCCAATGGTGATAGAACTCCAGATCACGCATCAGGGTTTTTTGTAGTGAACTGTAGTGTTAATGAAAGGTGCTGAACAAACAGCACTGTAACCTGAAGTCCTCTGTTTAGTTATACAAAAGGTACGGAATGAGCAGCTGCATTACAGGCTTACTCTCCACTGCTCTGTATCAGTCCTGCCATGAAGAGACCAAGTGGCATACATGAGCAGATAGTTCAAACTCAATACTCATGCAGTCCTTGGCCTCACATGTGAGTCTGCAAAGTCAAAGGTGCTAATTACTGCCAACTATGATACTGTTGATGTGGGCAGTTACCAACTAGGAATGAGACTGAGACCAACACAAGTGATTTCACATATACTGTAGTAGGCCAGCATTGTGTAGTAATTACTTTTGGTTGATAATGATGGGCAGAATTGTTTATTTTTCTTCAGTGGAATTCCTAAAATGGAGAAGAAATGTTCCACAGAATTTCACAAAGGAGTAGCATTACTCTGGTGGTGTCTGAAATCATTTGGCCAAACTCAGAATTCCACCAGTTCTTCTAGAGCAATTCCACTAGGGAATCCAGATTCCACTCTAGGGGCTAAAAAGTTTGCCAGGTTGGAAAATGGAATTGTGTAGAGAAATGTTATCAGGTGAAAATGCAGTTCCACATTGTTCTTCCAGTGAAGACAAACTGTGCCCAGCTCTATGTTTGGTCCCTTATGACCTGTTCGGGATAGGAACCATTGGCATAGAGTCAAATTGCTTTGCAATCTGTGATCAATCTGCTAGCTCATCTTGATGTTCCTTAATCATTTTTTCTTTCTTTTTTATTCTATGTTTATCTGCCAACACCTAGGTGGCCCCTTTCTAGCATCTTGGCGCTAGCCCCATTACCAAACCACCCTGGGACTTACGTTCCACCTTTTGCACCTCCATGGGTGGGTGAGTGCCAAGTTGGCTGGTACAGAGCCTGCAGAGCATGCTATCATTCTGCATGCATTCAGAATGTTCTCCTCAGTGGTTGTTCTCCCAGGCTAGTGTGTGTGTGTGCTATGGCGTGCATGTACCGCATGAAGACAGAGTACATTTCAATGACCTTCACCTGGCCAACCAGGGAAGTGACCACTGCAACACCACTCAGATTCCACTAGGTGGTGCTCATGTAATAGGTCACCCTTGCCTCCTCTCCGAAAAGGAGGACAGCCATCATGGGATGCTCAATCTGCCTTCCCTGACCAGCCTTCGGTGACACCAGTTCATTCCCGAACCCTAGTCGTCAGCATGGCTGATGGTAAGGCCCCCTGCCTTAGCTCGCCATACCACTCAACTGGCTGTTCCTTAACAATTGTAACTTTATTTTCGTCCTGTCCAGTTCAGTGCCTCTGTTTCCTTTTTATTTCTAATTGCATTCAGTTTGTTATCTACTTTAATGGAAAAGCTGATGATATATTATCTAGAATAACATCATTATTACCAACAATAACACGTTTTTTATACTCCTTCTGGATAGCCTTTGCAATAATCCTGTTTTCCTTTGCTGTTGATCTGACTTTACCTTGGAGTCAGACAACACAGACCCAAATAATGTTTAAGCTATGTTTTTACAAGTACTATACTGTTTCACATCATCTGGCTGCCTTACCACCCTAGCACCTTACTGTATATAGCATTCATAGCCACTGACTCCCTTTCTTATGGATTCTTCTCTGAGCTCTGCAAAATTGCAATTGACTTTGCCCCTCCACCAAAAAAAAATCGCTATCAGCCCTACTCTCCTCCCTAATTCCCTGACCTCTTTAGAAACTGTCTTTTGAGGTTTTTTTTTTCCTCTCATCTGAATTTCTGCTTTACTGACCCCTGGCCTGTGTCACCCTCCAGCCACATCACCAACTTCCTCATGGACTTTCTGGTTGTGGTAGTAGTAGTAAAACAACTTTATTTATACAAGCAATTATTTGACAAGCAAATGTTACACCATAGGGCCAGGCAAGCCTTGTTTTTAAGGTGGTCCTGTACTGATCATTTCTAGTTATAATAAATGCAACACAATACATTACAACAATTTTCAATAATTTACTGAACAGGGATATAATCTAGAATTTAGAGCCTAAAATTTAAAAACATTTTACTAGCTAGTGATTATCATACATATATCTTTATCTCAGGGAGGTTATGCAGAATACTTAGCAAAGGCCCTAATAACAAAAACATTCATGTGGTTTTGGTTTCACATATTTTTTAAACTTGTCTATGGGCAAAGTCAGATCTCTCCATTGGCTCAGAAAGTTATCCCAGGTAATAGCTGCCTGGAATTTAAAGATCAGCTCCCCAAATTTATTTTTAGCTTTGGGGATTTTCATACTTAGGTTTTTGTCTCTCGAAGAGTAATTGTGATTTTTCCACTCAAGTTGAACTAATCAGTCTGGTTGGTTCTCCTGATTTTAAACTTTTAAATAAAAAAAAATCCCAAACATTATCTCTCTTTTGTTGGAGTATGTGCCAAGATAAATCTCTATAAAGAATGAAATGGTAAACTTTATAGTAACTTCTTCGCACAAATCTGGCTATTTTGTGATGTCACATCTAGCTTATATAATGATTTTTTTATGCTATAATTAAATAAATGACTACCATAATCTAAGAGGGGAACCAATAACTGGTTAACCACTACCATGCAATCTTTCCTACTTTAGACAGTGAGATACCTGCCTCATTGCACCCAACTTTCTCCCTACTTTATTTACCAAAGAGTCAATATGAAACTCAAAATTTAGCTATTGATCAAATTCCACTCCCGGGTACTTATAATTTTGCACCTGGGATATGATACAGCCATCACCTGTTCTGATTTATAAAGTTTGGGGTTATTTCACTTTGTTTCTCCTGTTGACACAGAAAAGCATGCCTGAAACCTTTTTTTAGATTCATAATCAGTGCTTTTGATACAAATCATTTTTCCAGGTAATCAAATCTTCCTCGAGTTTGCATTCAACATCTTGAATATTTACTCCCTCTGCCACTATTACTGTGTCATCAGCATATAATGTCATGTGAGAATGCTGTATGTATCTTGGGAGGCTGTTCATATATGCCAGAAACATTAGGGGGCTCAATATTGAGCCTTGGGGCACACCCCTTGTTATTTGGGCCAAACCAAAATTTATATTGCCTACAGATACCATTTGGAAGCAGTTTTCTAAGTATGATCTAAACCAAATCAAGGGTTCATTCTTTACTCCATTTGCCTCTAGACAAGCCAAAAGTTTTCCATGTTCTACCAAATCAAAAGCTTTGGATGGGTCGACAAAGACTGTGCCCACAGACCGACCTTCCCCTAGAGGGGTAACCAATTGGTCGTAAAAGTCCTTGAGCTCAGTCTCCGTGGACCATCCTTTTCTAAACCCATATAGTACTGTTGTTAGTCTTTTATATTTTTCCAAATAATCCATCAATTGGGAGTGAACTAAATGTTCCATCAATTTTGAGATTATTGAAAGCAATAGGCCTATAATTCAAAGGATTTGAGGAGGCTCCCCCCTTAAATATAGGAATAACCTTAACTCTTTTCCACTTACTGAGGAAGATTCCTTGAGTTAAATGCATGTTAAACAGATATGCAAGGGGTTTAGAAATTTCTGCAGCTGTGTGTTTCAGAAAATGGACCTCTATACTGTCCATACCACATGCTTTTCTGTTTTTAAGTTTGTTTATTTTTGCAAACACCTCTCTTGTTTCAATGATTTTAAATCTGAAGTCTAGGATAATGTTATTATCACCTTGATTCTCTCTGGGGATTTCCTTGTTTTTAAGATCAGTATTGTCCAATCTGATGTCTAAATTGAGGAGATTTATGAAGTAATAGCTTAAAATTTCCACTTCTCTTTCCTGGGCAGCTAGTTTTCCATTCTCTATTAGTGGTACACTTTTTTGATTTTGTTCTGGATTTGCTAAGTTTTTTAAAAGCTTCCAATAATTTGTAGGCTCTTTAGTGTTCTCTATCTTCTGCTTATAGTAGCACCCTTTTATTTTTGTAATCTCCTGCTTGTCTATGTTTCTAACCATTTTTAAACTGTTCCCACAAGTTTTGGTCAAGTTTTTTATCAGCTTTTTTCCATAACCTATCTTTTTCTTTTAGTAGTGTTTTTATGGAATCAGTTGTCCATGGAAGTCATTTCAGTTTGAATTTTACATTCCTTAGGGGATCACATAAGTTGCAAGCCCCTCAAAGAGAATTAGAGAAATCATCTTCTGCTAAGTCTATATTGCCACTCTGTGCAAATGTAAGGCTCTAACTTTGTCCAGAAGCTCTTGGGGGTTGATTTTTTAAAACATCTTTTTGTAGCATAAGAGGGACTGTTTTGATATTTACTACATTTTGTTACTTTTATTTCACACATTATAGTGTTATAGTCTCCCAGGTTTGGTGGGATTACCCCTTTATCTACCCCTTCCATACCAGTTGTTATAAAAATCAAATCAAGTATATTGCCTGGGCATAATAATTTCCCTTTCCTTGTTGGAGTGGTTATTATTTGATCCACGTGGAGAGGCTGGATAAATTCTCCCAACTTTTTTCCCCTTGTATCCCCCCAGGCTGTACTGAAGTCTCCAGTCATAATTAGTTGTTTATTTTGTACTTGTATTAAAATCACTTGAATAAAAGGTTCAAATAAATCAGTCTTCACCTTTGGGGGAGGATAAATGGTCCCTATAACTAGCTTTAGGTTGTGTATTTGGACTAAGATACATTCTATTCCCCCTAGTGAACCTGAGTAAAGCAGACTGGTTGGGCCCAAGGTGCAGTATCCTTCATATAAAGTAAGATCCCACTCCCTCATGAATTTCTGTCTTGTCTATAGCTGTGAAATTCATTTAGTTCAATTTCTTTAGTATCAACTGTTTTAGTTAACCATGTCTCAGTTAGTGTAATCACATCATAGGAGACATTTTCTACCCAGAATTTAAACAAATCCATTTTCTTTACATGGCTCCTTGCATTGTTATGAGCTGTTTTTATAGTTTGGGCCCCTGGAGCTGGATTTAGCTCTACAACCCCACAAAGAATTAATGAAAACCACAACATTTTATTATAATGATTTAGCTTTAAATGATTTATGAAAAAAACATTTTGTTTTAAAGCCTAATTTTTACAAAAGAGTTTCTTCTCCTTTTAGGAATGTCCATTCTTGCATTTGTATTTACCGAGCATGGATTAGTCCACCACTAATCCATGCTCGGTAATCTGTGACTTGCCATATAATTCATACATGGGCCTGTGGAGGTTTCAGAGTTGATCAATGCATTTTACCTCCAGTTTTCTCCCAGGGCACTGGTGTGCAATGACATGCATGCACGCATGTGGCGGCATGCATGAATGCATGCAGACATCTGGCAGAGGCCCCTTCCTATGCTTTTGTGCTTGTCTGCGCTACCAGGTGACCTTTGCCAGGTGGCAGTCTTGGAGTGAGATGCAATGTCCCCACCCACCCTGAGGGTGTAGGCGTACTCCTGGGATGCTTGATATTCCTTCCCCCTGCTGGCCCCTGATGACCCTGGCACTTTTCCAAATCTGGATCTCTGGCATCACAAGCCATGGGTCTAACACTGTGCTGTTGAGCCAGCCCAGGGATGGCTCTGACAAGAACTATAATATATATTGTAAAGAACCCCTCATACTACAGGTGGCAGTAAGAGAAACAAACTTTAAAATACATTTCAGGTAATAATTCACATATTTGCTGATGGACCTATTGGCCCAGATTCTATGTTTCTGTGTATTTTGATTCCTGTCTTTCATTATGAAATGTACATTAGAATGAAAATAGAATCACAGTCCAGTAGATTTAATTTGTTTTTGCTCTTTTTCTACACCTGACACCACGGTCTTCTGGTTCTGACATAATAATTATTTATGCAGCAACAGACGCGATGTCAGAAGAAGACGATTGTGATGGCAGGTACAGACGAACAGCCAGAGCAGAAGAAGTCTAGGGGGACTTCAATCTTGTTTTCATGTTTAATTCCTTAGTTCTAAAGAAAAGGGAAAGGCAACATTCTGAAAATATATGGATAGCAAAAATTTGTCTAAAAATTGTGTCTACAATGTTCTTCCTGGGACTGCTCATAATTTTTTTAATTTGCATACATACATATATTTATATATATATATATATATATATATATATATATATATCTACATACATACATGACTACATAGGATTTACAGATAGGAAGGTGCAAGGTGCCCATCTGGTCTGTCTGACTTTACTTCAATGATACCGCCCAACAAACCCTCCTTTAATTAGATATTTATCCAAGCTGGATGTAAAGGTATATTAGGTTTTCAGTAGTCACCACAAGTTCTAGCAAAACATTCCTTGCTTGAACTACCTTCTATGTGAACCAATATCCCCTCTTGACAGTTTTAAAATGCTCACCTTTCAGCTGAAGTTTGTGCCCTCAAATTTTAAAATGCTCATCTTTCAGCTAAAGTTTGTGCCCTCTTGTGTCCATGACTAAGTTTCTTAATTTTAAGTGCAAATAATTTCTTAAATCCTCCTGTGACATGGCTCTATACATCATTATAAGATCCCCCACCATCCACCTCATCCATAAAGGATATAAACACATATTTTCCAATCTATGCTCAAATGAATGGTTTTCTAGACCATTTATAATCTTAGTTCATCTCCTTTGTATCCTCTGTAGTTTGCTAATGTCACTTACATTCTGTGGCGACCAGAACTGCCCACAGTACTCCAGGTGGGGCCTCACTGTTGCTTTGTACATTGGTAGTATCACTTCCCCAGCTTCTATAAGTGACGCTTTTCTTGACACATCCCAGAGCCCTGTTACACCTGGAGACTGCCTCATTGCACTGTTTACTATACTTCATATCACTAGATACCATTACAACAAAACCTCTTTCACATTTTGATACCTTTAGTACAATATTTCCAATTCTGCAATCTGCTTTAGGGTTTTGGTGTCTGAAGTGCATCACTAGGCACTTACCCAGACTGAATTCCCATTTTATTCCTGATCAACCATTCTTGCAGTTCATCTAGCTCAGCTTGTAATGCTTCCACTTGTTCAGTGGTGTCAACTACATGGGCAAGTTTTGCATCACCCTCAACCTTAGATATCCATCCACCTTATGAAATTAGCATATTAAATACATGAATATTAAACAGCATTGGCCCTAACACGGATATCTGTGGGACTCAACTAGTAACCTCTATTATGTCCAAGTCCTGCCCATTAATCCTCATCCACTGTGAATTATTACTCAAGCATTGTTTAATTCACACTACAGTTTTGTATTTATCGTGGCGTGTTTCAGGCATCGTGTGGTACAGTATCCAAAACCTTTTAAAATCCAAATAGATAACATCCACTGATCTTCCTCCATCTAGTGCTCCACTCACCCTTTCAAAAAAAGTATATTAAGCTAGTCATACATGAATGCCCCTTTTTAAATCAATGCTGTGTTTTGTCATATAGTTGATCTATACTGAGATGTTCCTCATTGAAACCCCTTAACATAGACTCCATTATTTTGCCCACCACCGTCGTAAGACTAACTGGTATATAATAACTCTTTTCAGATCTGCTACCCTTCATATGGATGAATATGACTATTGCTGCTTTCCAAGTCTCTGATATTATACCTGAGTCAATTGACATATTTAATATAAGTTTACTGTTCAGGAAAATGAGGAGGTTAGTTCTTTCAATAGTCTAAGGTGAACTCCATCTCACCCTTTGGATTTATTGACATTCAAATTCAACAAAGCTTTATATACTGTCATAAGCCCACTCCTGTGGGGTTGTATTCTCTGTGTCACAGTGAAAAAAATCCCTCTTGTGACTGGGGCAGGGATGCCCTTTCTCTGTCCTTTTAGCATGCTCATGGTTTCATAACTGAACATATGCTAGAGAATCCCAGGGCAGCCCCTCTCTGTGTGAAGGGATACAAATACAGTCTCAAGTTTGCATTCCTGCGATAGAACCCTCTCAGCCACTGCACTATAAACCAGAACATCCACAGGCATGTACCAAACTGGGGGCCTCTCGCCAAGCAATAGCCTACCTGACAGGGTGGCGGTGACAGGTATCTGAACCGCCCAGGAATAATGAGGCCTGACACTACAGGCGGAGGTCTTATAGCCCCTGAAGGTCGTGTTGCCTTATACCACCCTGGAGGGTATTATTGCGCTTAGAAAATGGCCCATTGTATTATGGCTGTTAAAAAAAAATAATATGTATGTCTGAATGATAAAACTCTCTGGTATTTTTTTGTTTTTGTAATAAAATAGTTCCTCCACATTTTGAGGTGAGGAGTTTTGTCCTAGTTGAGTTCCTGTAATTGTTGCTTTGGCACTCATTGCCTTGATAACACCCCCCCCCCCCCAAAAAAATACACAAGGATACAGAGTTTTACTGAGACACACTTAAAACAGGTATAGGGACCATTCATTATGGTCTATCCTTGCCACAGACAACATATTACACTCAACTGGGCAAAATAGCTTTCATCGTATTACAAATTGGTCATGGGCATAATGTTGACACGGCAGCGAGTTACAAGTGACATAGCCTCCCACTGTAGTCTGTCACAATTGATGTTTCGTTTCTCCTCTACCACCACAATTTAGATTACTTACAGACCATATTTCTAGCCGCTTCGTTTCTACTCTGCCACCAAACAGTACAATATTTCTAAACAGCAAATTTAGAAACTTTTAAGTGAAGGCTAAGCAAGAGTAAGCTACTCACAACTCACATTCAGTATCACTATGCCATTACTTCTTGTCAGTAAAATGTAACCTATTTGCTTCCTTGCACATAACTATAGTTATTTTAAATACTTTAACTGAATAAAGACTTCTTTGCATCTCTGTTGTCTATGCACATCTTTTATTTCTTATTCTCAGCTGGTCATATGTTCAGCTCCATTTTGCCAGACAACCAATGTGCTGCGCGATATTTATTACAGTTCTGTTTTGTCCTCACGATATTCTGCCCGCGATGAATTGTTTGCGACTTTTTGTCCATGGACGAGTACCTGTGTTTAAACAGGTATATTTATGTTTTCTTTTTTGTGGTTTATGTTGAGGATTGCAGCCGATGGACTGAGCTAAGCAGGCAATAGAAGGTGGCATGAGATTGCTGCAATTGGGAGAAATGCTTATGTTTCCACTCCTCAACTGCATTCAAGTAGGTTTTTTACGTATTTTCTGCAGTCAGGCTTCTCAAGAGGGGACACTGGTTGGTGTTGAGCAGAGCATGGTATCTCTCTCTGATGGTGACACACAGCCAGAGAAGGCGGCTGGAGAAGGGAGCGAGGCACTGTGAGCTGATGGAAGGATTTATTTTAGTTTGTGACAGTGCAGTGTTTAGAATGTTTTACCATTTAGAGATACAAAATACATTTTCAAATTGAGAGTGGGGGAGGTTACTAACATTGTCAGCCGACCCATTACTGTGTTTGTATCAAGAGTTGGGGTCTGGGGGGGAATCTGTTTCTCGCTGAGAGTCATGTTGTTGCGTAACAGGGCAGTGTCAGGCATGGGACAAAAGGATACTAAAAAAAGAGGAGAAAAATAACTGTACAGTTATAGTTTATGTGCATTTACTTAGGGTAGACAGGTGTCAATGAAGTAGGGGGCATTGGGTGGCTAGTATCTCTCGCTAAGCGAAAGAAAAAAAATGGCGGGATTTTAAATTCAGTTAGGTGTTTTTGGCCAATGACAACGCAGGCTGTGGGCACAATGATACCTCAGCAGGTGAAGAAGCACTGAGGCTGGAGTTTTTTATTTACTGGTAGTCTATTGAAAGTTAATTTACCCCCTGACAGGAGTACCAGCCAATCAGGGACCAGGAAATAAAAAGCCAATTTTCTAAACTGTATTGTGTGTCTTTCCCCAGAAATGCAGATCTTGGTTCAAACCCTCTGAAGCTCCTCCTGAGACCCTTTGTATTTCCTCCCCTCCTTTCATCATGAAGTCCCTACTGGTACTTCACTTTGGTAGTGTTTGGCCTCAAACAGTTACACAGGCATAGTATAGTTTGAACAACCCTTCCAAGGCAACTCACACAAACAACACTGGCAGAATTATCATATAAGCCAAAAGCTTACTAATTAATTAATAAATGCAGGAAATGGGACAGCCATACTAACTGGGGTTGTCTACAGGCCTCCACACTGGGGGAGGACATAGACACATTACTGTTAGAAGATATACAAAGCATGACAGCTAAAGGGGAGGTTCTGATGATGGGAGACTTCAACATGCCAGACACAGATTGATCAATGCCAGCAGGAATATCTGCCAGAACTAGACACATAGTGGATTCCCTTTGGAGGGAGGGCCTCAAACAACTGGTTCAACAACCCACAAGAGACAGGGCTATCCTAGATCTAGTACTGACTAACAGGGAAAGGATCACAGATCTCCAGGTAGAAGGTCACCTGGGGGACAGTGACCATCACATGGTATGGTTCAATTTGGCCACTAGAACTAAATCATTCCATTCCAAGGCAAAAATATGGGACTTCAGAGGGCTAACTTCGATAAGATGGCCAACAGAGTTAAGCTAGCCCTGGAAAAAAGAAATACAGATGAAGGGATACAAGCAAACTGGGCAAATAACAAGGATGCAATACTTGAAACAGCATCCCATTGTGTTAAAGACAAAAGGAAGTGCAAAAGAACAAGGAAACCTCTTTGGTTTTCAAAACCAGTAGCAGAAAATGTCAGAGCCAAAGGATTGACTTTCAGAAAATATAAGGGAATGCAGCACAATGAAGCTAGGAAGCATACCAAACTTCCCTAAGGGAAGCAGGGAAGGCAGTAAGGCAGACAAAGGCCCAAACCAAGAAAATACTAGCATGAACAGTAAAAGGTGACAAGACTTTCCATAGATATATTAATGAAAGGAGAAAGTCCGGGGGGGTATTGCTAAGATCAAAGGGGATAAGGGTTCATGTGAGGAGGAGGACCATGTAAAAGCATCTATCCTAAATAGATACTTCTGCTGAGTATTTACTGAAGAGAAGGTAGGGCAGGCCCCACAGCTCAGCACCATGGACACAGGGGCAGAGGTGTGTACTAGTCCCTTCACAAAAGAAAGGGTCCTACAAGAGCTCGCTAAGCTCAGGGTGGACAAAGCAATGGGACCTAATGGCATACATCCCAGGGTACTAAAGGAGCCAATGGTGGAACTAGCAGAGCCATTATCAGAACTGTTTAGTGAGCCTCTGAGCACAGGAGTGGTCCCAGAAGACTGGAGAAGGGTTCATATGATCACATTCCACAAGAGTGGCAGCAGGGAGGAGGCAGGGAACTACAGACCAGTCAGTCTTACCTCAGTAGTGGGCAAAATTATGGAGGCACTCCTTAAGAAAAGGATAGTGCAACACCTGGAATCCATAAGAGCACAAGATCCAAGACAGCATGGGTTTACAACAGGAAGGTCCTGTCAAACTAATCTCATAGATTTCTTTGGCTGGGTAACCAAAGTGGTGGACCAAGGGTGAGCAGTTGATGTTGCCTACCTTGACTTCAGCAAGGCTTTCGATACTGTTCCACATAAAGATTGATTAATAAGCTGGGAAGGCTTGGGGTGGGTCAGAAGTTGGTCAACTGGATGGCAAACTGGTTGATGGGCAGAAA
This sequence comes from Neoceratodus forsteri, assembly GCA_016271365.2. Classification (NCBI taxonomy): domain Eukaryota; kingdom Metazoa; phylum Chordata; order Ceratodontiformes; family Ceratodontidae; genus Neoceratodus; species Neoceratodus forsteri. Next base: position 412,534,024 of record CM057455.1, on the reverse strand, counting down.
ACAGAGAGTGATGGTAAACGGTATACAGTCAGAAGAGATGCAAGTCACAAGTGGGATACCTCAGGGATTAGTCCTGGGGCCAGTCCCCTTCAATATCTTCATCAGTGACATTGCAGATGGCCTGGAGGGTAATGTTTGTCTGTTTGCAGATGACACCAAGATCTGCAACAGAGTAGATGATCCAGATGAGGTGGGCAAAATGAGAAGAGATCTGGATAAACTGGCAAAATTGTCGGAAGAGTGGCAAATGGAGTTTAACGTAAAAAAGTGCAAGACCATGCACATAAGAAAGAGAAACCCTGAAGCCACCTATAGGTTGGGAGGAGAGTTGCTGGCAGTCACAAGAGAAGAAAGAGACTTGGGCATCATCATCACAGATGACCTGAAATCATTCAAGCATACCACTAAAGCAGTAGGTAAGGCTAGGGGGATGTTGGGGTGTATTAGTAGGGGTATCACAAGTCATAAGAGGGAGGTAATAATCCCTCTTTACAAGACACTGGTTAGGCCCCATCTGCAGTACTGCACACAGTGCTGGAGGCTGCACCTTCACAAGGACATTAACCAAATTGAGGCAGTCCAGAGAAGGGTAACCAAAATGGTGCAGGGACTGCATCAGAAAACATAAGAGGACAGATTAACGGAGCTCAATATGTAAACCTTAGAGAAAAGGAGGGAGCGAGGTGATATGATCGAAACATTCAAACACCTTAAGGGCATTAACAAGGTGAAAGAGTCTAACATGTTTCAATATAAGAAAAATAGCAGGACAAGAGGACACAGCATGAGATTAGAGGTAGACCGATTAAAGGGTAATGTGAGGAAGTTCTTTTTCACAGAAAGGGTGATGGATGCATGGAACAGCCTACCTCAGGAAGTGGTGGATATGAATACAGTGCTGGGCTTCAAATAGGTATGGGATAGGCATAAGGGAGCAATACAGATGAGTATGAATAGATAGGTCATTGACAGAGCAAAGACCAATGGCACATTCATAAGGCAGAAAATGAAATGGGCAGACTGGATGGGCCTTGCAGTCCTTATCTGCCATCAACTTCTATGTTTCTATGTCAATAACATAAAGACATAATTTAGACACTGGTTACATAGTCTTGAAAGTAAAAAAGGAAAGTATACATAAAAGCCTACATTTCTTAACTCTGAGATTAAAGTTCTACCTTGAGTCCTTAACTGAAGAATTCTGAAGTGCAGTGTTCTTAGAAGTGGCAGTTGAAGTCTTAGCTCTGGTGGTCCAGGAGTAATGTCTTGAACATAAATTGTCTCTGCTCCATGAGCAGAGAGGCAGGGTCCCCATATAAATATGGCTAAAAGCTAAGAACTCAGATACAGTCTTTCTCCCTTGTTTTATGGGATTTCTCAAAGGACAGGTCCAGTGGAGAGTGGCTTGCTCTGTGATTGGCTAGCATTCTGTTTCTATGGCTATGCAACCAATCAGTTTTTAGTATTTTATTACACAAATATGCAGCTCTGAATATGAGAGAATAAAATCTGAGAGGTCAGCTAGTTTAAACCAGAATTCTAGGGGAAATTCTAGTCTTCCTTCTTAGAAATAGCTGTAATTTACTACACTCAGTATAGCTAAAAATAACAAAGGTTGTGGCACTCATCACCCCGTATTATTAGGATGACACACAGATTGATAAAGAGAGAAATTACTTTATTCAGACAACACGCATCCTGCCTGATGCATTTCAGCAATAAAATGTCCCTTATCAAAGGTTGGCTAGGAAAAGACTCAAACATTTAAATAGCAGTTAAAAACATCTGACTACTATGACATCACTGTCGGATCCTGATCTGATTAGTCCTTATTTTTTAAAACTCAATTGATAATAATATATGCAGTGATACCAACTCTAAGCTACCACAAAATTGTATATATATATATATATATATATATATATAGTACATATATATATATATATATATATATATATATATATATATACATACAGTATATATATGTTCATAAAGTGCAAGCTGCTAGCACCAACTGCTTTGTTCATAATCACAATACAAAAAAAAATTGGGGGGTCTCTCTTAACTAAATATAACTCACTAGTCCTTATAATGCATTTATTATAAAATTAGATGTTATGCATTTCTAGTATAGATAATACCAGAGGTGAAGATAAGATAAGAAAAAAGGAAACTTTATATCCATCAACACTATTTCTTACTATGTATAATACAGAATCCATGTACTTTTACTGTGGCATAAATATCAATTACTTCTTTCTTTTCTGTTTCTTTTCTAGATTGGGGCATACATCTAAACTACTATTCAGGCAAGGTTATTTTGTAACCTCTGAGTTGTATCATCCAAAAAGTCTCCCTCTGTAGCATCAAGCTGTCATAATTTCCTTCTCTAGGATTATGACTTACTCTATCAATAGCTAAAAATTGAAATTTATGTTGTCCTGTATTCTTATTTGCCTCCCCTGGGGGTCAGTGGATGCTGACCAGAGGGTGGGTGTCTGTTGAGTGCCCTGGAAGTTGCAGAGGGCCGTCTAATTGATATCAGATGTGCATCGGTGGCTTTAGGTTTGGGAGGTTTATTCAAGTTGGGTACCTGCTGTGGGATTGGGCAAATTGACTTGGACTCTGAACATCGGGTCCTTATATTTTCTCAGTGTCAGTGGATTCAGGGTCCTTCTGAAGTGTTAGATTGGTTTGGGAGCATTTGCTGCCCTTGTGGGGGACCTTCTATTAAAGAACATAGGAATCCTACAGCTGGTACTGAATTGGTGAATCTGACTGATGTGGCAGTGACAGTGCTAAACGTTTTATTTCATGTACATTTTATAATGTTGTGTAGCAGTGAGAGTGTTATCATAATGGACAAATTGTGGGGATAATGGTGAGAGCTTACCCTCTAACATTCTGAACTTTTGTGAAGTTTTACAAGTGCTTCGATAAGTAAAAACTGTGTAATTCGTCACTGGGATTACGAGACAGTGAACTGTTTAAAATTTAATACTATCCATCATGCACAGAGGAATTTGACTGTTGCTGTCTGTGTTTTATTTATTTATTTTAGATATCCAAATTACAGACCTTTGAGTCATAGACTAATTTCCAAAGGCTCCATGTCAAATTAACAATTAATAAGAGACATACATCAATAGTGGCATGACATACAGCATAGCAGTTCTAGGTGTTAGGCAAAATATGGTACAAGTATTATGTACAGAGAGGAAAGCCTATACAGCATGTTAGGTAAGCAATACAGCAAGAGAGAAAATAACATAATGGGGCCAAGAGTGAGATAACTGCGCTGTCTAGACATGAGACATTGTCCTAGTGAGGGCCCGTTTTAGTAGCAGTGATCCTCCAGTGTGATAGGCAGTGGGCCTAGTGAGGGCAGGTGCAGGTACGTGTGTTGTAGAGGTGGTTCCTGGGGGCCACTTTGAAAGGGCCAAGCTTGGTGTGGGTAGTGACCGATGGTGATTGGGAGTTAAACCGGGTGGGGGCCCTGACTGGAAACAATCTCTGAGCAAGCATTGTCCTGACCCTGGGGATAGCTAATGAGAGTTTGTCCAAGCTTCGAGTTTGAACCATGGAGGTGGATGGAGGCAGGGAGGCTGATACTCCTGGTGGAGTTAGTCTGAGAAACAATATTTTTGCCATGAGGCAGGCCTGGAACTGAAGTCTTTCATCAAGATTAAGGATCTGTGCATGGCAGTAGAGGGTGCAGGTGTGGGTGGTACGATCAGCCCTAGTCAGGAGCCTGCAGGATTTGTTGATGATTACTTTTATTTTATTGATAGCAGTGGCATCTGAAGTGGCATAGATCAGCAGTCCATAGCTAACCAGTGACAGGGCGGAAGATGCGATTGCTAGTTGTATGGCTTCAGGGGGTAGGCAGTCTCTGTGGCAGTAGAGGAGGATAATGTGTGCATTAACTGCAGATGCAAGTGTGCCGATGTGGCCGTGGAAGGTGAGAGTGGGGTCGAACATAACCCCTAGGTATTTATAGGATGTGATCTGCTCAAGGGGGTGGAGCAAACTAGAGAGGATTTTCAGGTGGGTGTTTTTTAGTTTGCTTTGGTGGTGTGCAAAAAGCAAGTTTTTGTTTTTTTCAGGTTTATGATTAGCCTATGCTTGGCAAACCAGTGCTCAGCCTGGCTGAATGAGTGCTGTAGGGAGGCCTGTAAGTTGGCAGGGTTGGAGTGGGAATCACAAAAGACAGCCTTGTCTGCATATAGAAGGATCTTACCGGGGCATGAGACAGGGAGGACATTCAAAACAGATTAAAAAGTAATGGCCCTAGGATAGAGCCTTGTGGGACTCCAGAATGGGTGGGGGAGGTGCTGGATACTATATTGTTTTTCCTAACACGTTGTGTCCTGGAAGTCAGGTAGCTTGTGATCCAGTCTAGGGGACCTTGTGAGAGGCTGAGTTGTTTGTGGGTGTTCAGCAGTAGGAGGTAGTTGAACATGTCAAAGAACTTGGACAGGTCAATGAACATGGCCCCTGCCAGCGGAACCTTGTCTAGAGCAGAGTGAATGTGATTCAAGAATTCAATAAGAACCATGGTCATGCTATGTTAAGCTTGGAAACTGTGCTGCTCTTCGCAGAGCAGGTTATGAGTTTCTAGGTAGTTAGTCAGTTGGTCTGCCACTACCTTTTCCAGGGCCTTGGACAGTGGGGGGAGGATAGAGATTGGTCAATAATTCCCTGGAAGCAGGGGATTCTCTCCTTTGTGAATGGGTGCTACTACCACATTTTTCCATTTGCTGGGAAACTGCCCAAGGCAGAGGGAACAGTTTAGCAGGTCAGGGAATGGGAAGAGCAGTGCATCCAGGGCCAGATGGTGGAGTTTGGCATCTAATGGGTCATTAAGGGGACTGGATCCATTCAGGGCCTTGATCAGGTAGGGTTCTGCTTCCTGAAGTGAGATGGTCCGGAGATAGAAGGGTGGGCATGAGAGGAGGGGAGGGTCAGGGCTGGGTATGGGATCAAAAAATTGGTGGGAAGAACTGAGCTTAGGTCTGTAAAACTGGTGTTGAGAGTCCTGGCAATTTCTTTCAGGTCAGTGGTGATAGAGCCATTCACAGCAATCTGGGAGGGGGGAAGGAGTCACGACTTTCTGTTTAGTGTTTTAATGTTGTCCCAGTATTTGCAAGAGGAACCCCAGGAGGCAGTTAGGGTGGCCCTGTAGTGCTCAGCTTTGGCTTGCGAATGGCCCAGGTGCACCTATTTCATTCAGTATGGTAGGCTTGTCTGTATGCAGGATTGCCCGATTGATTGGCTCTATGCCATAGGTTGTCTTGGTTCTTGAGCTGTTATAGGAGGGATGTGGTAATCCAGGGTTCGTTCTGCCACTTGGTGTGGGTCTTTTTTAGGGGAGTGAAGGAGTCACAGGCTAGGGTGAAGGCACTGTTGAAGTATTCTAGTGCTGCATCCATGCTGGTGGCCTGATAAATAAAGGACCAGTCCCAGTGAGCTAGGTGTAGCTTGAATTTAGTGAGACTGCCAGGGCAGAGGTGGTACCAAAATGCTGTAGTTGGTGGTGTGCAGGTTGCTTGCCTGACCATGTAAAGATTACTGGAGAGTGGTCAGTGAGAGAGTTCGGTAGGACCACAATATCCTTAATTTTGTGAGGCCAGTTAGTTACTATGATGTCTAGCAAGCTATGGATGCCAGTGGCTGAGTGGTACCTTGTGGGTTGGGTCACCATCTGATGAAGATCAAGGGTTATGAGGGCGTCTTTGGAGACGGTGGTGGTAGTTTGTTAAATTGTAATACATTGTGTGCTTCGTGTGTGGATGTGTCAGTGAGTGGTGTGTGATTGTGAAATAATTTGTGCTCTGGTTGGGTAGGGGAGGTTTGTTTATTGGAAGGGTTGTTTTAAAGTTGTGGGTTGATTTGGGGTGTGTTTGGGTTTTGTGGTGGATAATTTGAGGACTAGTTATTAGTAAGTGGTTAGTTTGGAATGTGTCTGGGACAGAAATTGTTTAGGCGCAGCTACTCGGGTAGTTTCCTGTGGGACCTCCTTCCTTTCTAGCTTCTGGCACTTACAGCTGAGATCTATAGGAGTTGTAGAGCTATGAGGATAGCTTGGAGGGGGTCTAGTGAGGGTGGCTTCTGAGTGGCTGCCGTGGTGTCATGGATTGGGTGGTAAGATCAAGGAGATGCCCTAGAACAAAATGGGCACTTGAGAGGGGGTTGCCATTGTTAGTTTCCATACCCAAGGGCTCCATCTTTGATAGGCAGAAAACTGGACAGACTGCCTCACTTCATCCTACTCAGGTAGTGTTATGCAATGCCAGGTCGGTGAGAAATAAGACCACTACAATAGTGGACTTGATATCCTCAGTTGACCTGGCTTGCATCACTGAAACCTGGCTGGATGAAAATGCCACCCCCATTTTGGAGGCGGCAGTGTCGGCTGGGTACTCCATGTTACACAGCCCGAGAGAGGATTGTAGGGGTGGAGGTGGGGTGGCTATTTGTTTTAAATCCAGCTTGAACCTCACGGTGCTAACTATAGATCCTACATGGTCATTTGAGTGTATGGTGGCCTGAGGTGGTGTTGGTGACTGTTTCAGGGTTCTCCTGCTCTATCGTCCCCCGGGAATAGATGGGGACTTTTTGGGGGAGATTGAGGGCTCATCAGTGGCCTGATGTTGGAGTTCCCCAGGTGGTTGATCCTAGGGGACTTCAATGCTTGGGTCTAAAGTGGACTCTCAAGATTTGGGAATGACTTTCTCAGGAGCCTGGAAGCCCTGGGGCTGACACAAAATGTAACATCAGCAATGCACTCAGGTGGCCACACACTGGACTTGTTTTTTTCAGTAGGTTTAGATATTTTAGACCTCAGTGTTGATCCAGTGGTTTAGCTGGATCACAACACCGTGGGGTTCACATTTAGGGCTCCCTCCCGATGGTCCTGCCCCTATGGAGATGGTCCAGTACCGCCTGTTGAAAGGAATTTCCTCTATGGGACTATTGGCAGTACTGGACCTATTGGGTGTTGAGGTGACTAGTGCAGTTGGGCTTCTGGAAGCAGTGGCAGCCTATAATGTGGTGGTTACTGCAGCCTTTAACTCAATCACACCCATTCGTGCCCACCCCTTGTCTGCTCTCTGGAGACCTTCTTGGTTTGATGTGGATCTCCGGAGTTTAAAGACTAGGGGTCAGAGGTTAGAGAGATGCTGGATAAGATCTGGCTCAGTGGAGGACAAATTTACCTTGAGGTCACATTATGTTGACTATCAGGGGGCGATCTCCTGAAAAAAAGGCAGAATTCCTGTCTTGGGAGATTGCTGCGGTGAGGAGCAGACCAGCTCAGGTCTTCCACTTGGTAGATAGGCTTCTACATCATGTCTCTCTCTCTCCATGTTTGGAGAGCAGTCTCTAGCACTAGATGCAAGGAGCTGACTCTGTTCTTCACTGACAAGGTGTACACTATTAGGGCTGAGGTCTCTTCGAGTATCTCTCGAAACTGATGTAGTGCTTGACCTGAGTTGTGCCAGAACACTCTTTCTGTCTGGGATGACTTTGAGCTAGTTGGGGTAGAGGAAGTGGTGAGGATAATCTCAAAGCTGAGGCCTATATAGTGTGATCTAGACCCAGGTCTGACCCACCTTTTGGTTGGAAGGCTGGACCTGATTGGACCTGTGGTCACTGAGGTTGTCTAAAGTTCCTTGAGGATTGGGGTCATTCCACTGTCCTCGAAAGAGGCATTGGTTAGGCTCCATTTGAAGAAGCCCTCATTGGACCCAGACTGCTGCAGAAATTACAGGCCGGTCTCAAACCTTCCTTTTTTTGGGAAGGTTATTGAAAAGTTGGTGGCCTTGCAGCTTGAGGGACATCTTGCCTCTTCCTCTGCCTATGAGACTTTCCAGTCTGGGTTCTTGGCAAAGTATGGAGACAGCACTGGTAAGGATGTTAAATGATCTCCTGATGGCAAGAGATAGGACAGCATGTACCATCTTAGTTCTCCTGGACCTCTTGGCAGGATTTGACACCATGGACTATGAGGTGCTGCTTGGCTGCCTGTGGTTCTGGTGTGGCCTGTCCAGTACTGCCATCCACTGATTCAGGTAGACAGCATGCAGAGGGTAAAAATGGAACTTGTCTCATCGAACCCAAAGCCTCTGTGTTTTGGGCTTCCGCAAGGCTCGGTCTTGTCACCCTTATTGTTCACGTTGTATATGCTCCCATTGGGAGACATTATCATGTGGTACGGGATGGGCTTTCACTGCTATACAGATGTTACCTAGCTGCACCTGTCCTGTGATCTGTAAAATTAGTTGCTGGGCTTCGTATTTAACAGCTACCTAGAGGAAATCCAGTCATGGATGACTCACAACTGACTTAAACGCAACCCAGACAAGACTGAGGTACTGGTTGTGGATCCAGGTCACTGGGGGGGGGGGGTCATCCTCCTGATTAGTGTTGAGGGGTGTTCCCCTTGTTCCCTCTAGACAGGTGAAGAATTCGGGCATAATCCTAGACAACTGCCTGACACTTGATGCTCAGGTGTCAGACGTGGTCAAAAGTGGGATCTATCATCTTAAGAACATTGCCTGAATCTGAGCGCTGATTCCCCCGGAGGACCTGACCATGCTGATGCATGCTTTCGTCATGACCAGGTTGGACTGTTGCAATGCCCTGTACTTTGGATTATCTGGGGGCAATCTCTGCCGGCTGCAATTGGTGCAGAATACGGTGGCAAGATTTCTGACTAGGGTGAGTAGATCTGATCATATCACCTTTGTCCTCCACAGACTGCACTGACTGCCGGTCAGGTGGAGGGTTGTCTTCAAGATGGGGCTCCTTACCTATAAGACCCTGCATGAAAGGGGCCCAGTTTATCTGCAAGATCTCCTTGTTCCTTACCAACCAGTCTGGGCACTCCGTTCTACTGAGGGTGGCCTCCTTGGGGTTCCCAGGGTTAGGTTACGGCATTCTGGAAATAGAGCATTTGCAGTGGCTGCACCTACCCTGTAGAACTCCTTGCCTGGCTATTTAAAGGAGGCTCCCTCAGTAGAAGCCTTTAAAGGAGGATTAAAGACATATCTTTTCCAGCAGACTTTTATTGTCTGAATTTGAGGTATGCATTACAGAATGATTATTTATATATTTTTTAGGATGGTTTTATTGACTGAATGATTCTTGCATGGTTTTAAAATTTATCATTATATTGTTTTGCTGAACGGCGCTCAGAGTCCCAGGAATTGGGTGCCTTATAGTAATAAAGTTATCTATCTGTATATCTTTCTATCTTTCTATCTATCTATCTATCTTATTTGCTACGATATGAGCAGCTAAAGCGTATGTTACATCTTCGTTTGCAATGGCTCGTATATGTTCACCCATGCATGCTTTAAAGTTTATTTTCATCTTTAAAATACAGAATGCATCACATGTGCACATCGCTAAATAAATCATACCTACTGTGTCACATGTGATGCACTGCCTAATCTCATATTCTCTATCGCTGTTGCAAGTACTGAAACTTTTGCTTTGTTTAATTGAGCTGCAATTAATGTATTTTTTGCATGGGAAACAACCACGTGTAGGTTTAAGCCATGTCCCTGATTGTTTGCAATAAGTAACTGTGCATGAGAGTATCTCTGAGTGTTGTTGCTCTCCTGTAACACAGCCTAGGTGGTACCTTACTAATTTCTTTAAGGCCACTATCTGTGGATAGGACATGCCAATGTTTTTTAAGAATCCTTTCTAATTCATGTCCTTGTGCAGAATACTGTGTTACAAAATTGAATCTGGGGTCATGCTCAGTGACCTCCCTCCTGTCACTTATTAAACTCTCTCTAGGCTGTGTTACAGGAAAGCAACAACACTCAGAGACACTCTCATGCACAGTTACTTATTGCAAACAATCAGGGGACATGGCTCAAACCTACACATTGTTGTTTCCCGTGAAAAAAATACTTTAATTGCAGCTCAGTTAAGCAAAGCAAAAGTTTCAGTACTTGAAATAGCGACAGAGAATACGAGATAAGACAGTGCCTCACATGTGACACAGTAGGTGTGATTTATTTAGCGTTGTGCACATGTGATGCATTTTATATTGGAAAGACAAAAAAGCTTTAAAGTTTGCTTGGGTGAACATATATGAGCCATAGTACAGGAAGATGTAACATACACTACAGCTGCTCTTATCATAGCAAATAAATAAGAATACAAGAGAATATTCATTTCATTTTTTAGCTATTGATAGAGTAACTCATAATCCTAGAGGAGGAAATTATCACAACTTGATGCTACAGAGGGAGACTTTTTGGATGATACAAGTCTGACCCTACAAAAAAACCTGGCCTGAATACTTGTTTAGATGTACGTCCCTATCTAGAAAAGAAACAGAAAAGAAAGAAATAATTGATATTTATGTCACAGTAAAAGTACAGGGATGCTGTATTATACATAGTAAGAAATAGTGTTGCTGGATATAACGTTGCCTTTTTTCCTGTCTTTTCTTCACCTCTGATATTATCTATACTAGAATCATATAACATCTAATTTTACAATAAATACATCTTAAGGGTTAGTGAGTTATATTAAGTTAAGCAATCTCCCCCCCTTTTTGTGTTTGCTTGCGTGCATGTGCAAGAAACATAATGTAACAGCTTAGGAGAGAAGCAGGGTTTTGTAGGTGCTGCACTGTGGTGGCCAATGCCTGCACTGCATTTTGAGGCTTGGCCCGCTTTCCACAATGTGGTGGCATGCTGCTGCTGACACTAGTTCAGCAAGTGTGCCAGCAAGGTGAGACAAATTCACCGCTGCAATGAAGGAAGTGACCCGTCATTGCAGAGCGGTGCCTTGCCTGGTGTAACATTTCAGTTAATATGGCAACGACTCGCGCCATGGGTGCAGAGTCCCCATGAAAGCTGACATCAGGGTGCCCAGTCCCCGTTGACATGCCCCCTTCCCATTTCATTAGCCGATGAGGGATCCCACTCCCAGTCAACATAGTGTCCTGTACATTTAGTTTGCCGAATGGGGTGCCCAAGCCCCCTCGGCATCATGTTCCCTCCCCAAACACAGATTCTTTTTATGTGCTGGCCAGGGTTCCCTCTCCGTCCGGCACCAGCCCTCCCAAGTAAACACCCAGGTTGCATGCTGAGAGCCCACTGCAGCATGCTCATGCACTCCCTGCCACACTGTATGGCCGACGGGGCTGCCCAATCCCCATTGGCTCCACTCCCCCCCAACAAACATCCAGGTGGCATGCTGGGAGCTCACCATAGTGTGCCAAAAGTCCCATGTTGTCTTTTTTTCCAAAACCCTGTAAAAAAAAGAAAATGATCCCTCGTTGAGTCTCTTGCCCCCTTCCCTAACCTGCACCCACCCTCTGCACACCCTACCTCCCCACATCCCCTACCTCACCCCATACTTACCTCCGGAGCCCGGCGCAATGATTTTGAGTGGACTGGGAACATGTCTGCACTCTTCAAATCCGACCGCGAACTGAAGAAATGGCGGTAAGCTGTATAATGGCATACATTTTTTTTTCAACTTATGTGGATATCGTGGCCATTTTTTTGACTTTTGCGACCAAATTCTCAACATGGGGTTCTTGGGACCTCTCCTCTTGAATTTAGTCACTGCCATGGTGTTGTTCGGTCATGAAAGGTGATTTCACATTCACTGCGTGGAATCACCTCTCAGGACCAATTACTGAAACAACTGTGTCACTGTTCATGAGGTGAGCTCTCAAAAAGCCTACGTTACAAATTTGGTGAAAAAATTCAAAAAAATTACTGCGTTACGAGCATGCGTTGCACAGTTTCCGTGCACACTCGTAACTTCACTAATCTGTAATATTTTCACTCCAGAGTTTCAACACTGGCATTTTTTCACACCTCCTTATGAACAGTGCAGCTATCATTTTTCACATCCTGGCTGAAATGTGTTTTCATGCTTCTGGCACAGAATAGTCGCGGTCACTGTGGGAAATCAGTGTTTGGGACGATTAAAAAATCCACAGTGACACTGTTTATGAGCAGAGATCCTAAAATGCCTACGTTGACAATTTGGTGACAAAAGTCCATAAAATGACTATGTTACGAGCGTACATTGTGCAGTTTCCACGTACCCTTGTAACTTAGCGAATTTGTAATATTTTCACTCCAGATTTTCAACTTTGACATTTTTCACACCTCCTTATGAACAGTATAGCTGTAATTTTTCACATTCTGCCCAAAATATGTCTTTCCATATCTGGTGCACAATGGCGCGGTCGCTGTGGGAAATCAATGTTCGGAACAGATTAAGAAAATCATAGTGACAGTGTTCATTAGCAGAGATCACAAAATGCCTATGTTGAAAATTTGGTGAAATAAATTTCAGTTAATGACTGTGTTATGAGCATGCATTGTGCAGTTTCAATGTACGAGCGGAAGTTCGAGTATTTCTAACATTTTCACTCCAGATTTTCAACATTGCCATTCTTCACACCTCCCTATGAATGGTACAGCTGTCATTCTTCACATCCTGCCCAATCTGTGTTTTCACACATCTGGTGCAGAATGGCATGGTCACTGTGGAAAATCAAAGTTTGGGACACATTAACAAAATCACAGTGCCACTGTTCATGAGCAGAGGTCCCAAATGTTTCCATGAGGTGGATTGTCACAAAAAGTCCATGTTGAAAATCTGTAGTGCAAATACAAACAAATGCCCAGGGTGTTGGGGTTTCTAACCATAACCTCCCACCCTGTACAGACTGACAGGCATCAGAGGTGTGCCTTTGGACTGTCGGCTGTAATGCTCACACCATTCCACCCCCCCCAAAGCCAATGCCAGGCATTTTGGTGTGCCTTGGACTTTTCGACTCCAGACTTCACTCCATTCTCCTATACTACACCCATTTCAGCATATGTCCTTATGAAATGGGGTGACTGTGAAGCCATCCACCCCAAGGCACACCTCAACACTTGGTGTCTACAGGATAGGGTGAGGTGAAATGCCATGTGCATTGTGGGAGATGACCGAAAGGCACACCCCAATGCCTGTCCATCTTTGCAAGGTGGAGGTGGGGTTGGCATGAGTTCAATACTTCACTGCCATTTCTATTGTGCATCTGTCTGACTCCTGCATGTGCAATGCTAATATCAGCAAGCAAAGATTCGGCATTGAAAAATGCTTGTTTTGTATTGTAATTCTGAGCAAAGTAGTTGGTATTAGCACCTTGTACTTTATTAACATATATAAGCACTTTATTGGTTGCTTAGAGTTGTTGGTATCACTGTATATATTATTATTAATTGAGTTTTAAAAAATAAGCACCAACCAGATCAGGATCTGACAGTGATGTCATAGTAGTCGCATGTTTTAACTGCTATTTGAAATGTTTGTGGTCTTTTCCTATCCAGCCTTTGATAAAGGACTTTTTATTGTCTGACATGTGTCAGGCAGGATGCATGTTGTCTGAATAAAGTAATTTTTCTATTTATCAAGCTGTGTGGCATTCTAATAATACGAGGTGGTGAATGCCAGAAATTTTTTGATTTTTAACTTTGGACCCTTTTTTCTTGAGCACCACAATCCTAGTGCTTACTCTGTGTTGGAAGTACTCAGTATAGCTATTTACTTAAATAGTATTCCATCTAGTGGTAACAAGATTAGTCTAGGTAGCCTTGCAGAGACAAAAGAAAGCCAGACATCCAGGCAGCTCTGGATGCTGTGGCCCTTTCAAATACAAATGGATGTGCTTGCTGGTCAGCTCTGCTTAATTATTCTTTTGTCTCCTTTTAAATGATTTAATTTACTCTAGTCCCTGCATAGCAGCTGACAGATTCTCTGCCCACTAAAAAGAGGTACAACATTATTTTTGGTCCCATGGCTTTTCTTTGTACCCATTATCCCTTGAAAGTTACACTGGCCACCATGGGCACTTCTGATGCATTATATACATAACATTATATAAAACATGACCAAAATGATAAGGTATAGCCTTATCTCACCACATATGTCACCTCCTCTGAAATTACTGGATCAATATCTGGATTATCTATTTCCACTTTGTAGAGCTCAGATAATTGATACACTAAACCAAGTAATGTATTTAGTAAATTGGCAATATCTTTATCCAAACTGATTGTGTTGTCATCCTCTTGTAAGGGCCTCACTGTCCTGCAACCTCCTTTCTTTGTTCTAAGATAGACCCAAAACATTTCAGAATTACAACTGGCCCTGAATGCAATTTCCTCCTCCTTCTCTCTCAGCCTTTCTATTTAATGCTTTGCATACATCCCTCAATAAATAGAGTTTACACAACCCCTTGTTCCCCATGTTGTTTGCCCTCTTGAATAAACTTGTTTTGCTTTTAATTTTGATCATGACAGGGGTTTTTTTCAGCCGTATTGGAATGTTGCCATTTTCTATTGTCTTTATTTATTTTAGGTACATATTTCTCTTCACTTTTATTTTAGTTTCTAAAAGTATCTACATTTTGTTGACATTTCTGGATTTCATTTCCTCCTTCCATATCCAATAATGCTAATTCTTTTTTCCATTAAGCCAAAATCTGCCTTTTGATAATAACTCTGCTTTGATTCTTCCTTTCTTTGCAATGGTTTGTTTCTCTATCTCAGATATGACACTCAGATGGTAAAGATTACCTACTGATTTCCTAGTTCTGTGCTTGAAATTCTATCTGCTAGGCCACTTAGCACAACATCAAGAGTGTTGTTGTCCCTGGTTGATTCCTTTACATGGTAAACTAGGATTAGATTCATTATAGTTAATACTAGGGACTGCCACCTTCCCCATTCCCCAGTTTTTCACTGGCAGGTTCAGGTCACCTATTAAAATAGTGTTATTCTTGTTTATAAAATACTCTTTGTCACTTAGAGTATGCCATTGTTACAGTGGCACTGTAGCAGTGAATCCCCTACAGCAACACAGGAGCAGTGACTGCACTTGCGGTGAGCTGTATTTACTACTGACAGCATATCGCAGCAACTGGTGTGCAGGCAGCAGGATTGGCCATTTCGCCACTGTCTGTGTGACGTGGAGTTAGATATATTAAATATGGGGTGAGGGGGGGGCACAGACCCCACATTGGGGGATGCAGCCGCCCCTCTGTATGTACAAGAGTCAGTGTCAGTGTGTTCCCTGGTTGATGTTGGGATGTAGCGGTGCCGGGGATGTCGGCGGCATTGTGTCACTGTAGGGTACATATTTATGTACCCTACAGGGATGTCAGCAACATTTCTGCCACTGTGGCTAGGTGGCACTGTCACTCTTAGTAGGGTTTCATCCACAGACTCAAGTTATTTCATGGCCTTTAATATATACACAGGATAATATAATCTTGGCTATTACTAACCATGCATATCCATATGGATTCATCATCAATATTTCCTTGCTTAAATGTTTCCTCATCCATAAATTGTTACTGATAAAAAGGGCTATTCCGACACCTTGTTTTCCTGTTCTGTCTCTCCTAAATTACTGATAGCCCTCAATCTTTTTATTCCACACATCTTTCCTGATCCTCCATGTCTTAGTGACACCAATGATGCCCATTTTTAGGGCTACAGTGGGCAGAGCCCTGCAGACCTCCTGTGATCAAAAAAGGGAGATTTTTCTAAGCAAACAACAGTGTGGAGTTGCCTCACAGTCACCTCCATGTCTGTGAAGCAACCCCTTGTTCCACTGCCTCCATTAGCAGTAACCCAGCACTATTTTTCTTCAGTCTGAGGTCACGGCAGAACAAGGCACAATCCACCGTGTCCAAGATGGCTGACAAACTGTATTGCACATGCACAATTACTTGCACATATCCAATAGAGTATGGTGGTCACCTTGGGCACGGCGGACTGTGCTGTGTTCACTGTGACCTCTGCCTGTTTAGTTTTTTTAATATATATTTTTTTCCTCCTGACCCTCCCTCCCAGCACACATCACCTGATACCCTCCCAAAAAACATAATAGTGACACTGGGGATGCCCAATCCCCCAGGGTTGTGATCACAAATCCTCTTTCCTTTTTTTGTAACCCCCATCCACTACTATGCATAGGTGGTTACATTTTTTTTTTTTGTGCATAACAGTGACACTGGGGGTATCCAATCCCCAGACCAGGAATCCTCAGTCCATTTGTTTTCACTCTGTAAAAAGAAAACCATCCATCAATCTCTTTTGCTGCCATTACAGTCCCCTCACCTAACCCTCCCACTCAGCACTCACCACCTCGCCCTTCCCCCAAGTCCTTACTTACTGATCTGAGTTTCAATGCCATAATCCTCTCTGGGCCTCAGACATGTCTTCACTCTTCAAAGTCAGTCCACAAACTGAAGAAAAAGATATGCAGTTCAATGTATATCAATTGTGTGCATAACTTGGTCACTTTACATATTTTTGGTCCAAATTTTCAAGATGCCTTTTTTGGGATCCTGCCCATGAACAATCACACTTACATTAGGTAAATCTGCCCTGGAAGATGATTTTATGCTCCCTGTGTGAAATCACCTTTCAGGCAGGAGTTGAAAATTTTCTCTGCCCTTGTTCATGGGGCGTGGTCAGAAGAAAGCTATGTTAAAAATTTGGTCTAAAATTATGAAAATACAACAAAGTTATGAACTTACTAGTTTACTAGGTTTACTAGGTCATATTGGACAAAAGTAGGCTGGAGTCCATCGAGATTGTCCCCAACCTTGTGGGTCACTACATTTGAGGTGAATTTCCTTCAAGCCAGACATCAAGGCCATTCTTGAATTGGTTGAATTCATCAATACTAACAAGTTCCTGAGGTACTGAGTTCCAAAGTTTTACAGCTCGAATTGTGAAAAAGTTGTCTCTTTTATTTGTTTTAGCTTTCATAATTTCAATCTGCTTATTGTGACATCTAGGTACATTGTGTCTGTTTGAAAGCAGCTTATAATGAATTTTTTGAATGCAGGCTCGTTACATTCATAATTTTCAATATTTGTACCCCAGATTTACCACATAGCCATGTATTTACTGCATCTCATGAATGTGACAGCTGTCATTTTTCAAATCCTGGCCAAAATTTCTTTTTGCATCCTGAAAGGTGATTTTGTGGTCCCTGTACAAAATCCCCTTTCAGACAGAAGTTGAACATTTTCTTTGCCCTTGTTCATGAGGCAGGGTCATAAGAAGGCTATGTTATAAATTTGGTGTAAAAATATTTAGGCCAGGAGATGAACATTTTCTCTGTCTTGCTTCATGAGACAGGGTCATAACAAGGCTATGTTGAAAATTTGGTGTAAAAATATTTAAAAAAAACAATAAATTTACAAGCTTATGCTACATTTGGTAAACACAGGCTTGTAACTTTGATAATTTTCAATATTTTACCTCAAATTCTGCATCTGGAACCTGTCGGCTCTGGCCAGACCTTATTGCTGTAGTAGCTGTAGCCTCCAGTTCCCCATATTTAAGACTATTTGCATTTGCCAACATATATTTCACTTTCCCTTTCAATAACTGCTTGTTATTGTTATTTCTTTCCATTTCTTTACGTCTTCCCACAATAACATCCACTCATTCATTTGAACATGTATTACCTCCTCATTCCCTTCTCTATTTAGTTTAAATGTGTATCAATGAACTTATTTAATCTATCATTCAACACTATTGCCCCCAACTTGTTTAGGTGCAAGCCATTCCTCCTGTATAAATCCCTCTGGTTATCAAAAATCTGACAATTTATTCTCCTCTTGCCTCAGCTCCCTTCCACTTAATTGGAGCAGCTTTGTAGCTAAAGGGCTTACACCCACCATCGGATCCAACCATGCTGAATCAAACCTCTGGCTACCTCCTGGTTATGGAGGCAGGAGTTCCTGGGTTGCCATGTCCTGCAGACCGTGGCTGGGATTAGGGCCCACTTGTATGCAAGCTCATTCCATGTGCTGAAATAGATTAACTCAGGCAGTTAATCTATTTCAGTACAACACAACAGCACATACAAGAAGACATAACTTGAGGTTGTTGAGAGGTAGGTTCAAAAGCAACCTCAGGAAGTACTCCTTTACCGAGAGAGTGGTGGAATCATGGAACAGCCTGCCCCAGGAACTAGTAGCATCAAAGACAATTAGAGACTTCAAACTTGCATGGGATAGGCATTGCAGACAGGTTAGATTGCAGGCAACATGGGGGCAGTCTTTTGGGGCAGACTAGATGGATCATATGGTCCACATCTGCCGACATTGTTCTTATGTTCTTACATGATACAAGATGTTGTCATGTTTTTTGGTACCTGCCCCCTTTGTCACTGGCTCTCTAGATATCCCAAATCTGTGTACTCAAAGTGTGCTACAAGAAGAGCAGTCTGATTGCACCTCTTCCCACTTTACTGCCTCAGCACTACCGCCTGTAGCTACCTAGGTGGCAGTGTGGTAGTGGCAGCATCTACTCTCCCTCCCCAGATGAAGACAGCCTCCTTGGGGTAGCTCAGTCTTTCTCCACCTTCAGTTGACCTTAATGGCCAGAGTTCATTTTCAAACTCCTGTCACCAGCATTGTGAGCGATAGCCTTACCACTGTGCTGGGCAAGTTTAGCTGTTTAATATTAAAACTGTGCCCAGCTGATTCACAACAGAAAGTTACTATTTGAATTTACACTACCAAGGAGACCGAATTATGTGAGCTAGTGATTACTGCAGTACACTGGTATTATGTCGTACCCATGAAATATTGTGATCTAGCATTACTGAACTTGGGCAATAATCACATCATACCAGTTTTAAGTTGTGATAAAAAAGTTTCTGCATATAAGATGTTTTGTTTTGGTTTCTGTTTTTCCTCAGGCCAAAACTGCATGGTTTTAAGTGTAACAAATAATGAAATAACCTGCAGGAGTCCAACTCAGCCAGAAGTTTTGCCAGTGATGTTTCCAGGTAAATGACATTCATATTTAACATTAAAGTAAAGCATTCCTATTAAGGATACTGCAAACAGGGACAACTGAATAATATCTATGTATGTTATTTATAAATTGGTGAATGATAAGGTTGGACTAAGCTACAACTCGTTTTCAGGTGCGACTGGGGGAAGGGGATGGCACATGGGAGACAAGGTACAGAAGTCCAGAATACAGTACCTACAATGGCAAACAGAAAACAGTACAATGCTCAAACATACTATACCGATACATTAATAGTCACAGTTCAAAGTGCCAATGGTGCAGAAAGAATACATGGTGTAAATTAATAACAGACACATAAAACAGAACAAAATACAACATGCTGCAAAGTCAAAAGGCCAGGTGACAAAAAGGGAAGGCACGTGGGGGAAAGGAGTAAACTAGTGAAAGGGCACCAGACAGAGGATGCCTGAGCAGGAGGAGTAAGCACTGGGCTTCTTTAAATGAGGAGGGGAGCCATAAATAAGGGAGCATGCAAGATGCTGGTCAAAAAGATTAGGGACTTTGGGGTAGAGGACAAGATGGAGAATAGAATAAACTACTGGCTGGGAGGTAGAACACAGATGGCGGTAGTCAATAGAAAGTTTTCAGAAGTGGGGGAAGTGACCCAGCGGGGTACTTCAGGCCACGCAGGGGTCAGCGCAAGTACTGGTCCTCTTCAATATTTTCATCTGTGACATTGCTTTTTGTACCCTGAAATTTTCATATCAAAATTTGAAATCATTTGTTTACTGAGAAGTGACCAAAAACAACAGCTATATAAACGTTCTTTATTTGCAAATTTACAAAAAATAATCATTTTCCAGGATTCTTTTTCACAATTTGCAGAAAAAGAAAATCCTTTTTCACAAATTGCAAAACAGGATCCTGTTTCACAGCACTTTTTTCCACAGTTTGCGAAAAAGGATTTTCCGCATGATAAAAAAATACATTAATATGTAAGTAATCAAAAAACTTACCCCAGAATTTGATTCGATGGGCCTTGATTAGGTAAACACAACTGTTGGTGTTTACTAAACCCCTTCATTTTTTCTGTAATTTAATATTGCTGTCACAGCTAACTGAAAACGAGGTGGTGACAGCATGAAAAAAGATTCCGCAGTTGTGGCAAAAGATCCCATGTTTGCGAAAAAGGATTCCATATTTGCAATAAAGAATCTTTTTTCAAGGTGAAAATCTAATTTTTCCCTTAAGAAAAAATGGGAAACTTTGAAATGTAATAGCTTTGGAATGGTTTAATATTTTTTCACCAATTCTTCAAAAGGCACCACTGTTATCCAAAACTTATACACCCTGAACATTTCAGACAAAAATTCCACACCATTATTCTGCAGCGGCATGACAAAGAATTTGTCAAAAAATGGTAACTTACATGTTTTTTTGACATGCCGTATCTCCACATCCACACATTTGACTGGAACAAAACTTGCCACATCAAGAGATCTTTGGTTCCTGGTGGTGCATGCACAATGTCATGTGAATTGCTTGAATGGTTGTGAAGTTTTCAAGTGCAAAATGTTCACTTTAACATGCAGTAGATGTGAAGAATGAACCCTACTATGGGGCACTATCTCCCCCTGTATAATATGTGTATACATATACATGTATATACTCAAGAGGAGAAACATCCCCCTGCATCAATAATTTAGGTATTTCTTCCCTTGGGCACCTCTCATTTATATCAAGTACCCTACCCTTAGTCATTAACTGCCCCTGGGTTTGAACATTACCTGCTCACCAGCATAGTTAAAGTGACACTCTTGTTGGCTGCAGAGTCACGGGATTGGTATACTGTCCTAACTGGGTGAGCTAAGCATCTATACTGTAGCATTTACCAACAGAGAGAATGATGACCAAAAGGCCAGAAAGAATCTTAACATAATGAGTCTGTGTAATGGTTCCAGTTGCAACGCTATGAGACTCATGTTTATATCATAGAGTAAAGCACAGTCCCACAGGAAATGGTAATTTTAATTATTTCTTTTGCTGCCACTCCTGATGTGTCAAAAGATATGGGCATGTACTCTGTAACAGAGTGTCTCAAATGGTGGCGCTTTATAAATTCAATTCCGTAGACAGTCTTAATTTCAAGATTTCTTCTTTATTTAAATATTGGCAAGCCTCAACGTTTCACCAAGTGTTTTGGCTTTATCAAGAGATGCCTTCTTCCAAATTAATAATATTTCTAATTTCTTCCTTGTAATATTAATGTTTATGTTCAATCCTGCATGTCTGAACATTTTTTATCTCTTGCTTTCTGTTGCTCAAAGATTGAATTTTCCGCGTCCAGCATGGTGAGATGATCTGGGAAATACAGGTGTGAAAATAATATGGAGAAACACTAACTGAAATAGAAAATAAATGAGGTTACATAAAGCAACAGAAAGCAAGATATAAAAAATATTCAGACATGCAGGATTGAACATAAACATTAATATTACAAGGAAGAAATTAGAAATATTATTAATTTGGAAGAAGGCATCTCTTGATAAAGCCAAGACACTTGGTGAAATGTTGAGGCTTGCCAATATTTAAATAAAGAAGAAATCTTGAAATTAAGAAAGACTGTCTACGGAACTGAATTTATAATGCGCCACCATTTGAGACACTCTGTTACAGAGTACATGCTCATATGAGACTCATGGACAAGAAAACAAAGGCTTTGAAGTCACCATCGGATGAAACTATCATTTAAATAATTTTAAATCATATTGGACAGGACAACTGCATATTACAAATTGAGTTTAAGAAACAACATTTCTTTTATTGTCTAGGTGGCAGAGGTCTGAAGCTTGAGGTGTGGAATAACTCACATCCCAGCTCACTGGATGAAGTATTAAAATATAATTCTAGCACTCCTGGGTACCAGGGAGCCTCCTGGGTAGATGCAGCTTCATACAAGTGGCCCAATGAACTAAATCAATTTGTTGCTCGTTTTAGTGGCTTTTTCATCCCACCAGAGACTGATAACTACATTTTCTACATCCGAGGGGATGATCGATGTGCTCTGTATTTCAGTGAAACTGGACTTCCTAATGATAAGGTAAAAAAAGTATCAAAATAAAAAGAAGAATATTATTTTAAATGGTTAGACTAGTAGAGGTTAGCATTCTAGAAACTGTAATGATGCAAGCAAAACACAAGATAATTTTCTAAAGAGGGAATGTTGATCCTGTTACTAATTGTTTTACTACAGTAGTAACAGCTTTTCACAGCATTTTCCTGGTATTTTTGGTACCACAGTCATACTGACTAGTCTTATGACAGCAGTGAGGAAATTTAGAAGGATTCGGGATAAGCAAAAGGGGATGATAAGTGTTGTTAGGCTAACCTGACAAAACTGGGTGAAAATAATGGATTCACAGCATTTTTCATTTTTCTTAACCAGAATGTGTTTTTTTAAAAAGTCATCACAGAATATTTAGTAGGCCTGCTTCTTAAAAAAAGACTACAACATTCTCAGCTTTCAGTATAACTGCACTTTAAAGAACTATTTCAGTTTCCAGCAAAATAGAAACAAAAAAAAAAACTCACAGTCACAATCAGCAGAACTCAGTCACATAAAATTATCCACACATTTTAATTTTAAGACCTTCCATTCTTTATTATTGAAGATGTTTCCATAAAACAGGGTTTTTCTCCTTAGATGGTATCTGTCATGATACTTATTCCTGCCATGAAGTCATATTCATTTACTTATCACATCACATTGTCTTGCCACAAAAAAAGTATTCTGATGACAGGCAGAGGATTATGAGTTTATGACAAGAAAAGACACAGACACAGGTACAGGAAAAACCCAGGGGGAAGAATATCCAGTTTTCTTGCAAATGTATTTGTTGTTCAAAAGTGGAACATCATGAAATGCAATTTTTTGGGGGTGTTAAGAGATCCGAGTTGGGCCAATGTCAGATGTATTTTGTTTTGCAAGAAATGGAAAATCACTTCATTTTTTATAATATGTGGTTAACCTTGTGTGTCATTATTAAATCCAATAGGCTGTAGGATTCTGTTTCCCCCTTTATATTCATCCTCGTATATGTTAGTACCGCAGAGACCACTGTTACCCTAAGAATGTGAGACCACACTTACAAGCATAAGAATAATCTCCACAGCAGTATTACTATATTAGTGATCAAGCTAAATCAATAATGTACTGTATATATTTTTTTAAACTGTCCCAGAATGTGCCCTTTCCTGGGCGTCTGCACATGAGACACTCTTCATAGAATTAGAGTGTCTCACATACAGAGGAAAGGAGTGCTCCAATTGGTCGGGAGTGCTCACTCAGTCTATAATACTATGTATATATTTGTTTTTGTATGTTTAATGGTCTGAGTCTGTTCTGTTCTGTTGTGCTGAATTTGTTTTTGTGTATTGATTCATTGCTTTGCATGCTGCTATGGGTGCCATATAAACAAAGATCTACCTATCTATTTATTTCTCTGTCTGTAGTGTCCTCTTAGCAAGTTCGAAAGTTATCATAAGCTGCTTAAAATGCTAGAGTGTGAAGCTTAAGGAATCAATGATCCTGTGCATGCTGATGGTAACTTTATTTCTTCATTTTGTATTTCTTTTTTGTAGGTTAAGGCTGCATATCTTGATTGGCCCAGTAGCAGCTATTATAGTAGTTCAACTCAAAGATCAAAGGTTTTCCAGCTCCAGAAAGGCAAAGCGTAAGTTTATTTAAGTGAATTCATAAGGAAAAGTTGTAAGGCAGGCATCAAGTGCAGGTATGATGTACATTCTTGCCTCAACAGGAAAAATGGTGTAGGGGTGGGCACCTTACTTCTGAGGAACTTAATAGCTCTAAGCTGAGAGTTACAGAGTCATTGACACACCCAAAGTTGAATTTGACCTGATCAAAACAGACTTTTGGAAATGTTTGCAGCTTAGAAGGACTGTTAAACATCTCTTACAGCTGATCCTGGGATTCCTAAAATTCTACAGGAAAGGGTGTATAAATGGTTGGGTTCTACAAATAAGGGTATGGAAGGGTGCATGTACTGTTTGATTCAAGATATGATGCCCAACAAAATCAAAAAGTCCCAAGCAAACTGGGAAGCCCAAATTAAGAATCAAATTCCCCAAGATACATTGGGTTAATGCTGGCTCAGAGCACATACCACATGTCAGGGGCTGCCTCGTTTAGCAAACAAATAAGGCACAGGTGGTACAGGTCCCCAGCAAGTCCTCTGCCATCTGGACCTTCTCAATGATGATGAATGCATGAAAAAGAAGAAGAAGAATCAGCATTTATATAGCACTTTTCATACACAGTATCCCAAAGCGCTCTACAAGCAATGCTAGACTGGTAGTGAAGTGACTGAATGTGTGATGGTGGCCATATCGCACATCATCACCCACACACAGCTTGGATAATTGCATGAACCAGTTTATGGGAAGGAGAATGTTGGCCAGGACACCAGGAATGTTCCCTGCTCTTTGCGAAAAGTGCCCTTGGTTCTTTTACTTCCAACTGGACACCCACCTGGACAACACCAGGATGGGCAGAAGGGACCTTGGTTTAATGTCTCATCTGAAGGACGGCACACCCCAGCAGTACAGCACCCCTGATACTGCACTCAGATGCCAGTGAATTTTAGGTGAAAGTCCAATCCCAGTGTGGGACGAGCACCCATGACCTTCTGTTCCAGAGGCGGATGTGCTACCAACTGAGGCATGATGAGGATCAGGGAAGGCTACTGCACATTCTGTGGAGCTGTCCATGGCTTCCACTGTACTTCAGGCTTCCACTGTACTTTGGGCAAATCATCAGAGTGTACAACAGGTTCTAGGTACAGACAACCCCTCTCCTCGAGTAGACTCATTGCACCCAGGCAATTGCCACCATGAAAAAAGTAAATTTTGGGGGTCTGGTTCAATCATATCCCTTCTCATACACCTTTTTTTCAGGGAGTATATGTTGAGTTCCTGCAGCCTTTCCTTATACGGCTTGTCATGCAATCCCCTCACTATTTTGGTTGCCCTCCTGTGTACCGCCTTCACCCTTTCAATATCCTTGCAAAGGTGCTGCCTTCAGAACTAAACACAGCACTCCAGGTGGGACCTTACCAGTAAGCAATACAATGGCAGCACCACCTCCCACCTCCTGCTAAACATCCCTATTCCAATACACCCAAGCATCCTGCTAGCCTTTTCCACTGCTTTGTCATGCTGCTCAGCTGTATTGACGTCAACAGATATGATGATCCCTGGGTCGCTTTTTCCTTAGTGACTATAAGCTCCATTCTCCCCATCATATAAACAGAACTGGGTTCTGCAACTCGGATAACCAGATCTGTTTTTTTCTGTTGATATGCTGGTAAAGTGTTGCATGTGCACCAGATCTCTTTTTTTTCTCTTGATATACTTTTACAGCACTGCTGGTGCACTAGATACCAAGATTTCTTAGTTATATACTTGTACAGCATTGCATCTCGAACAAATAAACAGCTTTGTTCTATTTGTTTAAACACATGTATAGTGTTGCAGCAGATAACTAGATGTTTTGTTGTCACTGTATATACTTGTGCAGCACTGCAGCTGCAGCAGAAAGCCAGATTTATCTGTTATACACTTGTACAGCATTGCAACTCCAGCAGATAATTGGATTTTTTCATCTGTTTATACATTTGTTTAGTGATCGCTTCAGCTGCAGCAGATAACTGGATCTGTTTTATTGTTACATACTTGCGCAGTACTGCAGCTTCAGTAGATAACCAGATTTGTTGGATCTGTTTATATACTTGTATAATGCTGTATCTGCATCAGATAACTGGATTGATTTTATTGTTACAGACCTGTGCAGCAATACAACTGCAGCAGATGACTGGATTTCTTTGATCTGTTTATATACTTGTATAGCACTGCAGCAGATAACTAGATCTGTTTTATTGTTGCATACTTGTGCAGCACTGCAGCTGTAGCAGATACCCAGATTTACCTGTTATATACTTGTACAGCAATGCAGCTCCAGCAGATGACTGGATTTGTTTGATCAGTTTATATCCTTGTATAGTGACTGGTTCAGCATCAGGTAACTGGATCTGTTTTATTGTTACACACGTGTGCAGTACTGCAGCTGCAGCAAATAATTGGATTTGTTTGATCTGTTTATACACTTATATAGTGCTGCAGCTGCATCAGATAACAGGATCTGTTTCATTGTTACATACTTGTGTAGCACTTCAGCTGCAACAGATGACTGGATTTGTTTGATCTGTTTATACACATTTATAGCGCTGCAGCTCCGTCATATAACCAGATCTGTTTTATTGTTACATACTTGTGCAGCACTGCAGCTGCAGAAGATAACTGGATTTGTTTAATCTGTTTATACACTTGTATAGTGCTGCAGCTGCATCAGATAACTAGATCTGTTTTATTGTTACATACATGTGCAACACTGCAGCTGCAGCAGAAAACTGGATTTGTTTGATCTGTTTATACACTTGGATAGCACTGCAGCTGCATCAGATAACTGGATCTGTTTTATTGTTACATTCTGTTCTTGTGCAACACTGCAGCTGCAGCAGATAACCTGTTTGATCTGTTTATACATTTTATATAGCATTGCAAAAGCATCAGATAACTGGATCTGTTTTGTTGGTTCATTCTTGTGCAGCATTGTAACTGCAGCAGATAACTGGATTTGATCTGTTTATGCACTTGTATAGTGTTGCAGCTGCATCAGATAACTAGATCTGTTTTATTGTTACATATGTGTGCAACATTGCAGCTGCAGCAGATAACATGTTTGATCTGTTTATGCACTTGTATAGCACTGCAAAAGCATCAGATAACTGGATCTATTTTGTTAGTGCATACTTATTTGGCATGTGCAGCACTGCAACTGCAGCAGACAACTGGATTTGTTTGATCTGTTTATCCACTTGTACAGCACTGCAGCTGCATCAGAAAACTAGATCTGTTATATTGTTACATACTTGTGCATCTCTGCAGCTGCAGAGATAAATGGATTTGTTTTACCTGTTTATATACTTGTATAGTGCTACAGCCACACCAAATAACTAGATCTGTTGTATTGTTACATAATTGTGCAGCACTGCAACCACAGCAGATAACTGGATTTGTTTGATCTGTTTATATCCTTGTATAGTGACTGCTTCAGCAGCAGGAAACTGGATCTGTTTTATTGTTACCACACTTGTGCATTACTGCAGCTGCAGCAGATAATTGGATTTGTTTGATCTGTTTATACACTTATGTAGTGCTGCAGCTGTATCAGATAACTGGATCTGTTTCATTGTTACATACTGATGTAGCACTTCAGCTGCAACAGATGACTGGATTTGTTGAATCTGTTTAAACACTTTTATAGCACTGTAGCTGCATCATATAACCATATCTGTTTTATTGTTACATACTTGTGCAGCATTGCAGCTGCAGAAAATAACTGGATTTGTTTGATCTGTTGAAACACTTGTATAGTGCTGCAGCTGCAACAGATAACTAGATCTGTTTTATTGTCACATACTTGTGCAGCACTGCAGCTGCAGCAGATAACTGAATTTGATCTGTTTATATGCCTGTATAGTGCTGCAGCTGCAGCAGATAACTAGATCTGTTTTATTGTTACATACTTGTGCAGCACTGCAGCTGCAGCAGATAACTGAATTTGATCTGTTTAAACACTTGTATAGCACTGCAGTTGCATCAGATAACTGGACCTGTTTTATTGTTACATACTGTTCTTGTGCAACATTGCAGCTGCAGCAGATAGCCTGTTTGTTTGATCTATTTATACATTTTATATAGCATTGTAAAAGCATCAGATAACTGGATCTGTTTTGTTGGTTCATTCTTGTGCAGCATTGTAACTGCAGCAGATAACTGGATTTGATCTGTTTATCCACTTGTATAGTGCTGCAGCTGCATCAGATAACTAGATCTATTTTATTGTTACATACTTGTGCAACTGCAGCTGCAGCAGATAACATGTTTGTTTGATCTGTGTATGCACTTGTATAGCACTGCAAAAGCATCAGATAACTGGATCTGTTTCGTTGGTGCATACTTGTTCAGCATGTGCAGCACTGCAACTGCAGCAAATAACTGGATTTGTTTGATCTGTTTATCCACCTGTATGGCACTGCAGCTGCATCAGATAACTAGATCTGTTTTATTGTTGCATAATTGTGCAACTCTGCAGCTGCAAGAGATAAATTGATTTGTTTGATCAATTTATACCCTTATATAGTGCTACAGCTGCACCAGATAACTAGATCTGTTGTATTGTTACATAATTGTGCAGTACTGCAACTGCAGCAGATAACTGGATTTGTTTGATCTGTTTATACGCGTGTATAACACTGCAGATACATCAGATAACTAAAACTGTTTTATTGCTACATACTTGTGTAGCTCTGCGGCTGCTGGAGATAATGGGATTTTTTTTTGTTTATACACTTGAATACTGCTGCATCTGTACTATATAACTAAATCTGTTTTATTGCTACAGACTTGTGCAGCACTGCTACTGCGGTGGATAACAGGATTTGTTTGATCTGTTTATACACTTCCATAGCACTGCAGCTGTTTCAGATAACTGGATTGCTTTTATTGGTACATGCATTTGCAGTACTACAGTTGCAGCAGAAAATCAGGTTTTGTTTGCTCTGTTTACACACTTGTATAGTGCTGCAGGTGCAGCAGACAACTGGATCTGTTTCATTGTTACATACTTGTGCAGCACTGCAGCTGCACCAGATAACTGGATTTCTTTGATCTTGTATAGAGCTGCAACTGCACCAGATCACTAGATCAGTTTTATTGTTGCATACTTGTGTAGCACTGCAACTGCAGCAGATACCCTGATTTATCTGGTATATACTTGTACAGCATTACATCTGCAGCAGATAACTGGATTCGGGTTATCTATTTATACACTTGTATAGCACTGTAGCTGCATCAGATAACCAGATTTATCTATTTATACACATGTATAGTGCTGCAGCCACACCAGATAACTGGATCTGGACCAGATGGCAGGTCTTGCAAGTCCAACCTAATAGATTTCTTCGAGGGGTTACAGAGGTTTTTGATCGGGGGGTGGATGTGGCCTATCTGGATTTCTGGAAGGTGTTCAGTTCTGTCCCACAAAGAAGGATGGTATGCAGGCTGAGCAATCTAGGTGTGGGGTCTAGGCTTACAAAATGGGTGGACAATTGGCTGGCTGGGAGGACTCAGAGAATGGTGGTCAATGGTAGTCACTCCAGTGAATAAGGAGTGAGGAGCAGGGTGCCACACGGGTCTTTGTTGGGGGCCCATACTATTTAATGTGTAAGTTAGGGACTTAGTGGAAGGACTGAATAGAAAGGTGTGTCTGTTTACAGATGACACAAAGTTATATAATAGGGTGGATGCTCTGGAGGGGGGATAGAGAGCATGAGGTAGGATCTAATCATGCTGGAGGAGTGGGCAGAACAGTGGCAGCTGCAGTTTAATGCAGAAAAGTGCAAAATAATGCATATAGGTCAAAGTAACCCAAGGGACACTTACCACCTAGGGGGGTATCACTGCAGGCCGTAGAGCAGGAAAAGGACATAAGGATGCAAATCATGGACACATTGAAGGCTAGGAGGCACTGTGAGTGGACAGCTGAGAAAGCAGCGGGAATGCTGGCATGCATTGGGAAGGACTTCACTACTAGGAGGAAGGAGGTGATCATGACTTTATACAAAATACTGGTTAGACCACTGCTGGAAAATGGAGTTCAATTCCAGAGGCCCCATTTGCAAGGGGACAGGGACAGGCTGGAGAGGGGACAGAGAAGGGTGATCAAGATGATCCTGAGGATGCAGGGAAGAACATATAGGGAAAGTTTGTAAGAGCTTGGTCTTTATACACTGGAAATTAGATGGGAGAGGGGGCACATGGTGAAAACCTTCAAGTATATGAAGAGAGTAAACAACATTAAGAGGGAGAACATCTTCAGGCTGAGTAGGAACAAAACCACCAGGGGGCATGCTTATAAGCTGGAGGTTGCAGATTTAAGGGTGATACGATGAGGTGCTATTTCTCACTGAGGGTTGTACAGCCATAGAATAGGTTGCCAGAGTGGGTGGTGCAGGTAGACACAGTGGAAAAATTCAGAAGAGCATGGGACAACTATATAGGACTAGGAAAGAGAGGGGAGACAGTACGGGGTGAGGAAAAAGGGAGGAGGGGGCTATATCGGGCAGACTAGATGGGCCATATGGTCTATTTCTGCTGGCAAGATTCTATGATTGTTACATACTTGTGCACCACTACAGCTGCAGCAGATAACTGGATTTGTTTTATCTGTTTATACTCTTGTATAGTGACCGCTTCAGCTGCAGCAGATAGCGAGATCTGTTTTATTGCTACATACTTGTGCAGCACTACAGCTTCAGGAGCTGCTTGGATTTGTTTGAACTAATTATACACCTTTACAGTGCTACAGCTGCAGCAGATAACTAGACCTGTTCCATTATTACAGAATTGTGCAGCACTGCAGCTGCAGCAGATAACCGGATTTATTTGGTCTGTTTATACACTTGTATAGGGATGCAGCTGCACCAGATAACTAGGTCTGTGTTACTGTTACATACTTGTGCAGCACTGCAGATCCAGCAGATAACCAGATTTGTCTGATCAGTTAATGTAGTTGCATAGCACTGCAGCTGTACCAGACATACCTCTCAACCTCTCAGCATTAAAAATCGTAGCACTGGCCTTCAAAAATCATAGCAAAGGGTCTGAATGTGGAGCACTTTCTTATTTTCAACAATATTGTGTTTACAGAAAGTGGACTCCGTATAGTAAGTGATAAGGAATGTTTCTATCAGCTTAGTTCAATGATTTAGAAGTGTGTGTGTCCACAAATAGTTCTAACATTATGAAGAACATCAGTAAACTTGTGAGGAGCAAGGGTAAATTTGAGTTTGAAAATCAATAGCGCTATGAGGAATTCATAGCAGCTGAGAGGTATGGTACCAGATAACTGGATCTGTTTTATTGTCACATACTTGTGCAGCATTGTCACAGATAACCAGATTTGTTTGATCTGTTTATATAAATGTATAGTGCTTCAGCTGCATGGGATAACTGGATTTGTTTGATCTGTTTATACACTTGTGCAGCACTGCAGCTGCATCAGATAACTTGATCTGTTTATTGGTACATGCTTGTGCAGCAATACAGCTGCAGCAGATAACCAGATTTGTTTTATCTGTTTATTTACCTGTACAGTGCTGCAGCTGCACCAGATAACTGGATCTGTTTCATTGTTGCATACTTGTGCAGCACTACAGCTGCAGCTGATAAGTGGATCTGTTTTACCTGTATATACATGTTCACAGTGCTGCAGCAGATAACTAGATCTGTTTTATTAGTACATATTTGTTCAGCATTGCAGCTGTGGCAGATAACCAGATTTGTTTGATCTATTTATACATTTATAACCGGATTTGTTTTATTGTTACATATTTCTGTAGCAGATAACTGGATTTGTTTGATTTGTTTTTGTTTGATTTGTTTATACACTTGTATAGCACCGCAGCTGCATCAGATAAATGGATCTTTTTTATTGTTATATACTTGTGCAACACTGCAGCTGCAGCAGATAACCAGATTTATATTATATTTTAATTATTTTATACACTTCTATAGTGACTGCTTCAGCTGCAGCAGATAACTGAATCTTTTTTTTTCGTACATACACGTGCAGCATTGTAGCTGCAGCAGATATCTGGATTTGTTTGATCTGCTTATACACTTGTACAGTGCTGCAGCTTCACCAGGTAACTAGTTCTGTTTTATTGTTACATACTTTTGCAGCACTGCAGCTGCAGCAGATAACCAGATCTGATGTGCTAATACACTTGAATAGCACTGCAGCTGCATCAGATAACTGGATCTGTTTTATTATTGCATACTGTACTTGTTCAGCACTGCAGCTGCAGCAGATAACTGGATCTATGTAATCGGTTTATACACTTTTATAGTGCTGTAGATGCATCAGATAACCACATTTTTTAAATCTGTTTATACTCTTGTACAGCACTGCAGCTGCATCAGATAACTGGATCTGTTTTATTTTTACATTCTTGTGCAATACTGCAGCAAAAAAACAGATTTGTTTGATCTGTTTATACACTTGTATAGTGCTGCAGCTGCAGCAGATAACTGGATCTGATTTACTGGTACATGCTTATGCAGCACTGCAGCTGCAGCAGATGACTGGATCTGTTTGATTTTGTTTATATACTTGTATAGTTCTGCAGCTGCAGCAGATAACTAGATGTGTTTTATTGTTACACACTTGTGCAGCACTGCAACTGCAGTTGATAACTGGACTTGTTTTATCTGTTAATACATTTGTATAGTGCTGCAGCTGCAGCAGATAACTGGATCTGTTTTTGTTACATGATTGTTTAGCTTGGTGGAAGTTACTTTAATGAATTCAGCATTCAGGCTGGGTAAGCAGGGCTAAACTTTAGCTAAATTGTTACACTGCGCTACCTGCGAACTGAAGGCTGTAGACCAGGGGCTGAAAACTTAGCTGTTTAGCCAGAAGGATTGTTCTGTGCCTTTTGAACCATTTACAGACCTGTGTGAGTGACCTTTATTTGCTAACACTTTTCCCCTGTTCCATTCCTTGTAATTTTTATTGCTAATGTACCATTTTATTATATATATTACATTCGCTTGCGTGCATGCGCAAGGAATGTTTTGGGACAGTAGCACAATTGGAGGTGTGCCTCTTGCATCCAATGCACTGCTCCCTTGAGCAGGCATGATGGTCCTGCACCAATGGGTGCAGGAGCTCAGTATGACAGTGCTGTTCCTCTGCTTCAAAGGAAAGCACCACTGCCATACTGAGTGCTGCCGTCATGCCGTCCCCCCCTTGCGTCATGCACTGCCTCCCCGCACGCATCACACAGCCCCCCCCAAAGCTTTGGTGCCACGCTGACTGCCCACCCCAGTGTGGCAAATGTTGTTTGCCAACAGGGGTGCCCAATCCCCCGTCAGCTCCATGGCCCCCCAAGCCATCCTGCTGCCATGCTGGGAGCCCACCCCAGCGTGGCAAATGTCCATTTCGTTTGCAGACGGGGGTGCCTAATCTCCTGTCAGCTCCTCAGCCCATCCCCATGTAGTTTGCCAATGGGGGTACCCAATCCTCTGTCAGCTCCTCAGCCCCCCCAGCCATCTTCTGCTATACTGGGAGCCCACCCCAGCATGGCAAACATCCCACGTCGTCTTTTTTTTTAACCTGTAAAACAAAAACAGTCCCACAGCACATCTTCCAGTCCCCCTCCCACAATCTGCACCCATCCACTGCGCACCCAGCCTCCCCACACCCCCCTCACCTCATACTGACCTCCAGTCTCCAGTGTGATGATTTTCGGTGGACTGGGAACACGTCTGCACTCTTCAAAGGCGACCACAAACTGAGGAAATGCTGGTAAGCTGTATAATGGGCTAGATGTGGGGTTTCAACTTTATTGCATATCTCAGCCATTTATTTGGAATTTTTGTACCAAATTTTCAACTTGGGGTTTTTGATACCCCTTCTCATGAATGATGTCACTGTCATGGTGTTATTCAGGCCCGAAGGGTGATTTCGCAGGCACTGCACAGTCACTGCATGAAATCACCCTTCAGCCTCAAATAACACCATGACAGTGACATCATTCATGAGAAGGGGTCCCAAAATCCCCATGTTGAAAATTTGATGTAAAAATTCAAAAAAATGACTGTTTTATGAGCGTGCGTTGCGCAGTTCTTATGATGGCTCATAAGTTTGTGAATTTTCAATATTTTCACTCCATATTTTCAACATTGCCATTTTATCACACCTCTTCATGAGCAGTACAGCTGTCATTTTTCACATCCTGCTCAAAACATGTTTCTGCCCATGTAGCGCACAATGGCACAGTCAGTGTGCAAAATCAATGTATGGAACACATTAAGAAAATCACAGTGACACTGTTCATGAGCAGAGGTCTTAAAATGGCTATGTTGAAAATTTGGTGAAAAAATTTCTAAAAATGACTGTTTTATGAGCGTGCGTTGTGCAGTTCCTACGCACGCTCATATGTTTGCCAATTTCCAATATTTGCACTCCAGATTTTTGACATTGCCATTTTATCACACCTCCTCATGAGCAGTACAGCAGTCATTTTTCACATCCTGTCCAAAATGTGTTTATACCCATGTAGTGCACAATGGCACAGTCGGTGTGCGAACTCAATGTATGGGACATATTAAGAAAATCACAGTGACACTGATCATGAGCAGAGGTCTTAAAATGGCTGTGCTGAAAATCTGGTGAAAAAATTCCTAAAAATGACTGTTTTATGACTGCATTGTGCAGTTCCTACGCATGCTCGTAAGTTTGTGAATTTTCAATATATTTACTCCAGATTTTCAACATTGCCATTTTACCACACCTCCTTATGAACACTGTAGCTGTCATTTTTCACATCTTGCCCAAAACGTGTGTTTCCACCCATGTAGAGCACAATGGCACAGTCGGTGTGTGAACTCAGTATATGGGACACATTAAGAAAATCACAGTGTCACTGTTCATGAGCAGAGATCTTAAAATGGCTATGTTGAAAATTTGGCAAAAAAAATTCCTACAAATAACTGTTCTACGAGCATGCATTGTGCAGTTTCTACGCATGCTCGTAAGTTTGCCAATTTCCAATATTTTCACTCCAGATTTTCAACATTGCCACTTTACCACACCTCCTTATGAGCAGTACAGCTGTCATTTTTCACATCCTACCCAAAACATCTTGCACAATGGTGCAGTCGGTGTGCAAAATCAATGTATGGGACACAGAAAGAAAATCACAGTGACACTGTTCATTAGCAGAGGTTTTAAAATGGCAATGTTGAAAAATTTGGTGAAAAAAATCCTAAAAATGACTGTTTTATGAGCGTGTGTTGCACAGTTCCCACGCACGCTCATAGGTTTGCGAATTTTCAATATTTTCACTCCAGATTTTCAACACTGGCATTTTACTATACTTCCTTATGAGCAGTACAGCTGTCATTTTTCACATCCTGCCCAAAACGTGTTTCCGCCTATGTAGTGCACAATGGGGGTAACAAAAAGGTCATGCTGACAATTTATTGTGCAAATACCAGCAATCACACAGGGCATTAGGGTAAAACACCATACATGCCAAACACCACTGCAAATACCTGCAAGCGAATGTTCAGCATTGACAAATGCTATGACAGTTGCAGCTGCTGAGTACTACACAGTAATTGCTCTCTCTGGCATCTCATGGAAAGGATAGCACTACTGTGCCTATGCATTTATTTCAAACCAGAAGACAAAGAATTGCTTCACAGACCACAGGAGAAGGATAATTGGAAAAATTAAAACAGCTACAGATTTACAGAGGGGATTTCAAGGCTTGGAGTTTACTGGCAAGAAAAACAAAAAAAGAACATCTGGAACTCTGAATAAATTCGGGAATAAAGCTTAAAGTGACTGTCTAGATACAGAGAAGTTGGGAAGGTAAACAAATTCACATCTTCTGAAGTACTTAACTGGGCCTTAGATACTGCCATGATTTCATAGTGCTTTGGTAATATTAGTATTTTGTACAAACAGATACAACAGGCTGCTTAATTTTAAAATTTTAAAACATTGAACTGTGAAAGTTTGCTGTACTACCTGAGTCAGATACAAGTGCATATTGGAATATTTTTATAGTATTATTATAAATACTACAGCACCGGGGTTTCTTGAATTGTGGAGCTTTTCTCATCAGTTTACACTGGTGTAGTTTTTAAACTTTCTTTAGCACCAATACTTATCTATATAAAGTATTCTGATATAGATTGTTGCTAATTTTAACAGTTGGATAATATCTACTCTTTCTCTAAATGACATATTTATTAACAGCACTTAGCCTGAAGGTTACTTTCACACAGGATGGTTCAAATTAGAAGTGGAAAACCATTCACTGGTATGAAGGTAAATGAAATTAAGAAAAGGAAGCAATCTAGGAAGGAAAGCAAAAAGATTAGATTTAAGGAAGACTCAAGAATGAATTTGAGCCATGCCAGTGAAACGGACCCATTTCAGTTTAAACTCACTGATGTGTGGGCTAAAGATATCTGCTCTACAACAAGTACAGTGGAATACCTTGTTGTAAATGAAGGCCTTGAGGATAGTAGGAATAGTGAGAATAAAAAGGAACAAATAACCTATCAATAGAAAAAAGTAGGAGAAAATCAAGATAATACTTTAAATACAATTAATTCCTCTATGCCTTTGCCTCAGATCAAAGGGATCTCATTGAAAGATTATGGATGGGACTCTTGTGAGTCATTAGATCCCTTCTATGTCACTAATGATTCTTATAACAATAAGTCAGGTGCTTTTTCAAGCTTTTCTTCTGAAACATATGAGACATATATTCCCGGGATAGTAGGGATGATTGCACATTAGAATTTTTTTTCTCTCCCAAAAGTTCACTAAAAGGCAAAGATATGGGGAATATAGATCGTTTCACTCCCCAGAAGAATTCATTGAGGAAAGAGATAGGTCAATACAAACACCATGCCCTCAAGATTAATTGTAACCATTTTTGATTCTGAAATTAAAGAAATTACACAGACTTTAAGTATGATTATTGAAGGGCATACTTGAAAACTTAGTTGTGATCAAGGATGAGATCATCAATCTTAGGACAGACATACTGTAATTTATAATAGGACTGTTCTTGATAGGATAATAAGGAAAGATAATAAGTCAAAAGACCAATCTATTATTTTAAATGATATTAATGATGCTGAGAGGAGGATTATTCCAAGTGAGAATAAAGCATTACAAGAAAACTTGCCAGCACCTTTCAATAAAAATCAGGTTTATGCTTGTTATCTCAAATTAGAAGATAACAGAGGGGCAAGTTTAAATATTAATAAAAAAGGAATTGGTCAACAACAAAATATCCAAAGTAATCTCTTACTAAGGAATTTAAAGAGAAATGAGAACAAAGTAAATGGAAAAAGAAACATTACTCTGTCAGAACAATCTAGAGAGATGTTACATGATTAAGAATTACAAATAAAGAAAGCTAGTTTAAAAAAAGTCTCATACTCAGAAGAAAAAGGATCTAAATGAAAACACTCATGAACTTAACACAAAGATAGCACAAGGGAAGGAACATAAAGAGAAACAAGATGGAAAGAAAGAAGAAAAAGAAGCGTTATCAAACTTTGACAGGAAGGAGGTCGAGACCACCATGATATCACCATAGAAATGACATGTAGCTAATAAATATACTGATTTAGAAGTAAAAACCTGGAATATCTAGTGGAAATCCATGCAGTAGAAAGATTAAAGAATGATAATAGTGATAATCTTAAAGAATGGATAATGCATCTGTTCCACTTGCAGACTAAGGAAGGATCTAAAGTTAATTGTGTCAGACCACCAAATAATATCAGAATTGTGTGTTGTTATATACAAAACGTTGGATGGATGACAGATGCCATATGGAAACAAGAAAACATTTTGAAGTCATCAGGAATTTTACTGATACCAACACAAATAGTGCCAGATCAGGCATTGAGTTATCAAGAAAAAGGGGGGGGGGGGGTGAATGGGCAACATAACACTGTAATCAGACATGATGAAAATATTGAGAAAAAAGGTACAGAGCAATGTAAAAAATAACTTGAAGGAATTATCCAGAAAATAGACAATTATAAAATAAATTAACAATGAATTCATTCACATATCTGGACTGCCTTGTACAGTATGGGCTGCACGCCCAGTGGCTCTTGCTCTGAACCAATGGGCATGCAGCCCTGCAAGCAGTCAGTCGGTGGGTGGCGGGGTGGCAGGCAGGTGGGGTGCTGCCACCCGCCAGCTGTTGGGGGCGGGATGGTGGGCTCCATGGGTGGGTGGGTGGGGCCACTGGATCACCAGTGAAATTGGACTTTGGGGGGGTTTGACACTTATGCCCATGATCGAGCTTCATGGTCCACTGGACCACCAGGGATAGTGCTCTTTGGGGGTGTGAACTCCATTCTGGCCATGATCGGGCCAGTGTGGGGGGTTGTCATTCGCATTATGCCCATGATCGGGCCAGTCGGTGGGGTTGTCATTCACATTATGACCGCGATCGGGCCAGTGGGGGGGGATTTCACATTATGCCCATGATTCAGCTGCGGGGGGGGGCATAGAGAACAAGTGGAGGGCCACCTACAGGTGGGAGCTGCAGTGTTGCACCCTGCAATGCGGCAGCTCACCTGTGGGAGGCCCTCAACTTGATCCTTTTTTTTTTGCGTAAAGTTGTACAGGCACAGGTAGGGGGTTGCACCTGCACAACTCTGCATGGCCCGGCTGAATATCAGGCTGTGCAGTTTATGCATGGTTCCTCCCCCTCCGGTTGAACATGCCTTCATTAGCATTGCACTGTTGCTCAGCATGATTTGGGGGGCACAACTGCCTCCTGCTGAATATCGCAGAATGGTGCATTTTGGACTTGTGCAGGTGCAACCCTATTGCGCATGGCACAACTCTTTTGAATATCCAGCCCGGTATCTCATATTCCTATGATTTTGATGGGAGATCTTAATGCCAGGATATCTAGGAATTTAGAAAGTCCAGATTTTATAGATTTTCTCCCAGAATATAACTCTAGAATACAGAAGTACAGAGTAAGAATGTTGTAAGAACAATAATAAAGGGAAATTGGTTAACACCTTCTTGGTAAACAAGAATATGCTTCTACTTAATGGAAGGCTTCCAGGAGATAAGAAAGGAAAATCAACGTATATGGGTCCACAAGGTTCCTCAACCATAGACTTAATATGGTACAACTCTGAAGCTATAGAAATGATATATGATCTTAAGGCTATAAAAAGAACAGAATCTGCACATAACCTGGTACAGCTAACCTTACAATTTGAAATAAGTGAATTAAGAAATAACACACCAAGTGTGAAAGAAGGCATAAAAATAATAAATCAGAAGAGAATCCAATGGACGTCAAAATCTATCAGATTATTCAATAATTTGTTCACAGATCACTTGGATGAGATGCAAACTTCTATCATTGAAGAAACAGACTTCAATGATACTTTTGGCCTTTGGACAGGTATGAATAATCTGATAAGACCACAGTGTGTAATCAATAGAATTGGAAGTGACAAACAGCAGGTGAGGACATGGTTTAATTTAAGGTGTAGAAAAGCAAAAAAAGAATTAAGTAAGAAAATCAGAATATATATATAAGACACAAAATGCATACTAAGATTTGTAACAATAAGAAAGAACATATAGATATAAATAAAGAGAGGGCAAAATACCAAAAAATATTGGAACAAGAAAAACAAGCTCATTCCAAAATTAAGTTGGAAAAATTAAGAAATGCAGTCATGAGCAAAGATGGTAGGAAATTCTGGAAGTAAGTAAGTCAAGGATATAATAAATATACTACCAAGGTAGAAAGCTTTATAATGTATGGTAGGACGCTGTTAACCTTAGGAAATCATAATTTCCTAAGGTTGTTTACCTATCGATGTGACGTAGATATGTTGTTAACCTATCGATCCTACGTCACATTGATAAGTTAACAACAGTGAGTGGTCTTTTTTTTTCGACGGGGAACCGACGCGCGAACAGCAGCGGTTAGGGAAGGACTGAAGGGCCGCGGCGGTGACTACTTATGGAAAAGTAAGCAGTCTTTTGAGGTGGGACCATACACTATAAAAAATAATGTATGGTACCTCTATCGGCAACCGGTCAATTTTAACTGTCTCGAGGTTGCCATGGCGACGTAAACCTCTCGAGCTTCACTCTCGAGGTTTACATGGTCGCCCTGGCAACCTCTCGACTGTTAACTGACCGGTTAATGATAGAGAACCATACATTATCCTCTATATAGTGTATGGTAGAATGTTGTTAAGGATAGAAATCCATAACTAGAATGAAGTTGTTATGCTGCACTAGCAATGTCATCACAGCTGTTATGCTGCACTAGCTATGCCACTACTGCAGCATAATGACTTGGAATGCTGCCACATAGTTGCTTTCCTCAATCCAGTTAAGCTGGAAGTTGCATTTTTTTTAACTTGAACTTGCAGAAACATCTGCAGCACACTGTGTCAGTTAAAAAAAAAAAGAAAATGTTAAAATTTCTATTTTCTATTGTCTTCTCCAGCTCGTTTTGAGTGATTTTCTATGCTGTGACAGCCCATACACTATAAAAGATTGTGTATGAGCAGTCATACACAAACAAGGAAATTCTTGTATCTTGAGGTTCCCTTGGTAACAGAGTACCTCTTGAGCTGCGCTCTCGAGGTCATCTGTTACCAAGGAAACCTCTCGATACAAGAATATCCTTGTTATGTATGACTGCTCATACATAATCCTCTATATTATGCCGGGCACATGGGTTACATGTTTTACAGAGCTCTACTTCACAGCAGAAGAAATATATATTTTGCAGAAAGGACGATATAATAAGAAATCACTGAATTTCCCAATACCTATGAGAATAACTAAAGAGGAAATATTTGTAGCAATTACTCAACTCAAATCAAGCACATATCCCTGATAAAATATTGGATATATCTAAAAATATTTTACAGATTGGAGGGTTCTGGTATTGGAAAGTTTATTTAATATAGTGATATAAGGCCATGGACTCTCTGCTAGTTAGCATGGAAGCATCATCTATCCAATTTATAAAAAAGATGATCCTAGTGAACCAAAAATGTACAGACCAATTAGTCTGTTAGATATAACCCCAACAATATTCACCAGAATAATTCTGGAAAGACTGGCAAAATGGTAAGATAAAAGCCTTATAATTCATGAAGTACAAAATGGATTTAGGAAAAATAGGTCAACAATTCAGCAATGTTACATACTGAATCATCTAATATGGAAACACATACAAGTTAAGAAAGGTAAATTGTATTGCTGTTTCATTAACTTCTCTTCTGCATTTGATAGTATCAGCAGAACAATTCTTTGGAATAAACTGCAAACACTGGGTATAAATCAGGAACATTTAGATATATTAAGATTACATGAACATACATGGACTATGGTGCAATATAATCATTATGGCCATACATCTCATACCTTCCACACCAACATGGGAATGCAGCAGGGATGTTTATTGGCTTCTTCTCTTTTCAATATTTATATGAATAAGATTATATTGGACAGACAAAATCCCCAATTTCATGAACCAAAATTTGATACAACTAGGGTAGATTGTCTGGCATATGCTGATGACTTAGTTCTAATTTCAACTTCAAGGCTGGTACTTCAAACAAAGCTGGAATATTTTTTTAAAAGTCTGCATTGATCATAAACTAAAAATCACTCTGTCCATAACAAAAATGATAGTTTTTGGAAATAGAAGTAAGAAAAATCCAACTGTCTGAATTAACAAAGAAAGGATAGAGACAATACAGAATTATGATTACTTAGGAGTCAGATTTAATCAGAACCTTAGTTGGAAAAATAATATGGATTTGATTTGTAGTAAATCTAAGATGGCCTTTAATGCTTCTAAAATATTTAATGCAAAATGGGGTGTACATCAATTAAAGGAATATTAAAAGTATTGAATGCAAAAATTAAATCTAGCATATTATATACAGCAGAAATATGGGGTCTTGCAGATTTTGAAAAATTGGAGATAGCCTGTAATAAAGTAAATATATATATGTTGATGGCCCCACAATGTGTGCCAGCAGCTATCTTGAACTTAGAACAAGGTCAACACTCTCTAGGTACATTGGTAAGAGAAAAACAAATAATCTCAATATTAAAATTGTTCCTTTTAGGGGAAGAAAGATTGCCTAGACAGTGTTTGGAAGAGGAGATAAAATACTCAGTGTTAGGTTTTGTGTTTCATAGTTTAGAGGGAATGAAAACATTTCTGTTTCCATATGACCTCAGTCACATTTTATGTGACATCTTCTTATGACCATGGGAAGAAATAGTCTATACAGTTAAAACCAGACTTAGAAGTATAGATAAAAATAACACACAAGGAAAATTGAGAGATTACAAATTGTTTAGGTGGTACAAGCAATTAAAGCGGACACATGGATTTGAACCATATTTATGAAAACTTACAAATTATAAACAAAGAAGAATTTTTACCAAATTCAGATTGGAAATATATACAGCAAACTATACACATTATAGACAAAAAAGACAAACTATTGATTCTCCTTTTAGTAAGTGTAATAGATCCATGAAAGATGATTTAAAACATGTATCACTGGTATGTCCTTTATATAAGAAGCAATTTTCTAAATGATTGGGTGATGACATGGCAGATCTTGACCTCCCTCTCAAAGAAATATTAAGATATCTGGTAAATTCAAATAAAATCTTGATTTTAGTTAAAGTAGCAAACTTTCTGAAAACTACACATCTTTGATATTTTAAAAGTTGTTTATCTTGTATTAGAAGATGCAGAGATCACACTTTATTGTAGGCTGTCTGTGAGATATTTTAGATGTATTTATCATGAATAACCATGATTGATGATGTATTTATTATGTAACTATTCTAATGGCATGTTGCCGATCAATAAAAACATTTGAACTTTTGAACTTTTTTTATTGTTACATACTTGTGCAGCACTGCAGTTGCATCAGATAACCAGATTTGTTTGATCTATTTATACACTTGTATAGCACTACGGCTACAGCAGATAACTAGATGTGTTTTATTGTTGCATACTTGTACAGCACTGCAGCTGCAGCAGATAACCAGATTTGTTTAGTCAATTTATACACTTCTACAGTGCTGCAGCTGCACCAGACAACTGGATGTGCTTTATCTGTTTGTATAATTGTATTACATCTCCATTAATTTTCCTTTTTCTAAACTAAGAAGTCCCATGTTTCTAGTATATATTCACATATCTTACTCTTTGGTCCTTTTACCATTTTTGTCAGCTTTTCTTGTGCCCTGTCTGCACTCACTTTTGTTGTCCTTTTTAAAGTGTTTGCCCCAAATTATCAGTAGCAATAGTTAGAAACATAGAAACATAGACTTTGACAGCAGATAAGGACCACTTGGCCCACCCAGTCTGCCCATTTCCCTACCTACTGGATAAGCTGCAGATTCTAGTTAACCAACAGCCTACTTCCTGCAACCCCCAACTATAATTGCCTTGTGTCTGTCCCATGCATGTTTGAATTCCCCCACTGTTTTAGACCCAACAACCTCCTCAGGAAGGCTGTTCCATGTATCCACCACTCTCTCTGTGAAAAAAAATTCCTCACATTACCCTGAGCCGTCCCCTCTGACTTAAAATTGTGCCCCTTGTTCTTACACATCTCTTTTCTGAAAGATGCTACCCTCCTGGACTTTGTTGATTCCCTTGAGGTACTTAAATGTTTCTATCATGTCCCCCATCCCTCCTTTCATCAAGAGTATACATATTAAGCTCTCAGTCTCTCTCATATGGCTTCTGCTGCAGACCCTGCACCATTTTAGTTGGCCTCCTCTGGACTGCTTCCATCCTGTCTATGTCCTTGTGTAGATGAGGTCTCCAAAACTGCACACAGTACTCCAGATGGGGTATCACCAACTGTCTGTACAGAGAGATAACCACTTCCCTTTTTCTACTTGTGATGCCCCTTCCTATGCATCCCAGTATCCACCTGGCTCTCCTTACCAACTTTTCACATTGCTTACTCACCTTTAGGTCATCTGATATGACTACCCCCAGGTCCCTTTCTATTTTTGTTGTTGTTGTTAGGACCTCCCCTGCTATTGTGTACTCTTCTCCTGGGTTTTTTGTTTCCCAGGTGCATTACTTTGCACTTCTTTGTATTGAATCTAAGTTGCCACATGTCTGACCATTCCTCCAACCTTGCCAAGTCCCTTCTCATCTTTTCTACCCCTTGTGTATCAACTCTGTTACAGATCTTTGTGTCATCTGCAAAGAGGCATACTTTCCCTCAGACCCTCTGCAATGTCACCTATAAAGATTTTAAAGAGGACTGGACCCAGTACTGAGCCCTGAGGTACTCCACTAGT
Organism: Neoceratodus forsteri; assembly: GCA_016271365.2. NCBI lineage: Eukaryota > Metazoa > Chordata > Ceratodontiformes > Ceratodontidae > Neoceratodus > Neoceratodus forsteri. The sequence continues at coordinate 412,490,089 of CM057455.1, read as the reverse complement.
AACCCCACTTTCTTCAGAATGTGTTCCATTCACTATTACCTTCTGTGTCCTGTTGTGCAGCCAGTTTGCTACCCAGGCTACCACCCTGGGACTCTCTCCCAGGCTGGCTAACTTGATTATTAATCTTTTGTGTGGGACTGTGTCAAATGCCTTGCTAAAGTCTAGGTAGGCCATATCCACAGCCCCTCCCTGGTCTATTACTTTGGTCACCCAGTCAAAGAAATCGATTAGATTTATCTCATGTGGGCTCACCAGTAACCTCAGCCATGATGCAAATTATTCTTTAGATGTGCTTATACTATTTCATTTAATACACTATTTTATAATGGATGGATACTTGTTGAAAACTAATGGTTTCTATCAGTGAGTGTAACATTTTTATGTGTGTTTTCAATGATATAGTGAAATTGTGGATTATTGAATGGTAAATGTGGATTATTAGTAAAATGTGTTTGGTTATTAGTTTTGTGATTTTCTCCTCCAGTAGACTCCAGCAGCTGTGCCCTTTCTGTCAGGTCTTCAGAAGGAGGTTTTTATGTTATGTAAGTAGCTGGCTATTTTAAAGAAGAAGCAAGGCTGGGGGTAGGGAGAAGGAGGGGGAAAGATCTAATCTGGAGAGAGGCCCTGCCTCCTATTTTGTGATTCCCCTTTCCAGTTGTAGCTCAATTTTGGGGGATGTGTGAGGTGACCAACCTATTCCTGTAACTGCGATGTTACTTAATGCCAGCTCAGTTGTTAATGAAAATATGTTATTGCATGATTTGTTTGATTTAGAGAAATCTAACTCAATATTTATCAAGGAGACCTGGTTGGACAATAATAATGGGCCTGTATTATCAGGTCTGTTTCCATCAGAATGCTCTGTGATACATTGTCCTGATCTGGAATGTAGGGAGTGGGTGGGTGGTGGTGGAATGGTCATTGTCCCATGCACAAAAACTGTCAGATTTTCTGTGGATGTTTATGTTTCATTCAAGTCTATGGCTTCCAGTTGTATGGTAGCTGTTAACTATGGATTCGTGTTGGTATACCATCCACCTGGAAGAGGAGTTTCTTAGAGACTTCTTCAAGCTGGTGTCGTCTCTGGCCTTGATGTCTCTGAGACTTATCTTCCATGGGGTCGTCAATACCTGGGTGGGCATCGACTCATGTGCTTTTTCAGGGGATTTCCTGAGCCTGATGAAATTCTTGGAATTTCATCAGAGTGTAATGAGTATAGAGACAGTAACGCTCATTGCTGGCCACATACTTGATTTGATTTTTACCTCTGGTATAGAGGTTTCTAAAATATGTAATGAACCTGTTGTTTGGTCTGTCCATTTTGTTATATGATTCAACATAATGGGTGATAGTATCATAACTCCACCTGTCTGATTAAATGATCCACCCTTGTGTTTGGAAGAACATCATGTCTCACATCGTCCTGGCCCAGGTGGACATTTCAGGAATTTTGGTTGCCTCCTTCAGAGGGTACAGAGGCTTGTAATACAGCCACACTTGCTGTGGCTGACTTTCTGGTGCCAGTCCGCCCCTACCCACACCTTGAATGCCATAGCTTTCCTTAGTTTAATGATGAGCTGAGGGGATTTAAAAGATGAGGGCAGAGGTTTGAGTGATGTTGGAGGAGACTGGTAGGCTCTCTGGTAAGCTGTTTTGATATCTCATTATCAGTGATATCAAAAGGCAATGACTGGTGTCATAAAAATGTTTACTTTTCCATCACTGCTGCCAAGAGAAACAGACTTACTGCACTCTTCTGACCGGGTGGTAGTATCTTGAATACAGGCTGCCTTGACTTCTGTATGTATGGAGCCTAGTTCTGTGGAGAGATGTGAGTGGTTTGCTGATTTCTTTTCATCCAAAACTGTGAAGATAAGGTGAGATATTTCCTCAGCTGGGATTGTTGTTCACCACTGCAGTGCTCAATGAGCTGAAATAATTTAATGTGTGATGCTTTGATTAGACTGATTACATAGAAATCTGTCCACTGTTGTCAGTGCTGAGTCAGTCCATTTGCATCTTAGACACAGCCCCCCTCCCAGTTTGTGGTGGCATGCTGGCAGATGCTGTCTTTGTCTGCGGAGATTCAGAGCTCCTCTCTGAAGGAGAGTGTCTTTCCAGATTCTTTAAAGGAGGCTATTGTGAAGCCACTTGTGAAAAAGATGTCTTTAAATCCAACTAATCTTGCAAACTACTGATTCATTTCTAACCTTCCTTTTTTAAGAAAGATAAGTGTTGGTGCTTCATTTTGTGGAAATCCTGGACACTTTGAACTCTAGGAGCCTCTCCACTTGGGCTCATGGTCTCGTCACAGCACACAAACTGCTTTGGTCCAGGTCATGAATTATTTGCTCCTGGCACAGGAGTGGGGAGCGGTATCAGCTCTGGTTCTCCTTGATGTGGCATCAGGATTTGATATTGTGGATCATGAGGAGTTGGAGGAGAGCTTGAGGAGTTTTTGTGCTCTGTCTGGTACCAAAATTGACTAACATCTGATTGTCTGCATTTCTGTTCAGCATACCACAGTTTTCCCTGTATGTTTCCATCTGCTTTTGGGGAATTGTAGACAGTGCTGCGTTTGCTATCCTGTGCCAGTGCTCCCCCTTGTACATTCCAGCTATCCCCCTTGCTCCCGGTAACAGGAGCCTGAGTACTGTGCTTAAGGGAAGGGAGGAGTGAATCAACATCACAGAGGAGGAGGGGCAGCTGCTACAAAAGAACCGCACTGCTCAGAGTGCGAGCGCCACTCGGCAGAAAGAAAAAGAAAAAAATAAGGTGAGGAATACCATTTGATTTGGTGAACGTAAGGGACATTTAATGCACTGGAAATAAAAAGCCACTGTATTTAAAAGAAAATTTGTGTAGTAGTTTAAATGTTTTAAAGTTTGTAGAAACAATATTTAAAATTAATGCATATTGCATCAAGGGGTTGGAAAATATTGCCCCCAGAAAATATATAGATTGTTAGTGGTATCAAAATTGTTTTTGTTTTAAATTTACCTGCTGTACATTTGAAGGGGTATCTTATGGTGTTGCAGTAGTTGTGTTAGGTGATTAAACGCTATTATTTTTGAAAAACCTATATATGGTAAATTTTATCAGGTTGTAGCCTAAATATATATCTTGCAATATGGGTAAAACATTAACCATTTTTCTGGTGATAGTGTGGCTTATGTTATGTATTTTTTTTTTTTACAATTTAAGCTTTATTAATACATTTCCATTATAAGGGGCAGTTACAGCAAGACAAGATGAGACATAGTTCTTGAACAGTAAAAACTGCCCAGCCCACCCCTTCCACTCCATCCCCCCTTACAGCAGCAACAAAATTTGTTTGCCCATACGTGCAGTGCGTGGTTCAATGGTACGTATTGGTAAACCCAGAGTGTGATATAACTTCAGTGAGGTAACAAGAGTAAAGAATGAAGGGGATCCCATATCCTGCTATATATCTCTAATCTGTTATGAAGGCTTGCAATCGCCTTCTCTGTTCGAAGGTTAGCAGTGATTTCATGTAACCATTCCTGGAAGGAAAGAGCTGATTTTTCCTTCCAATGACGTAGTATAAGTTTCTTAACTGAGAGCGCAACCATAGAAATATGGTATTTCCTAATTCTAGCGTTAAATTCTTGACACTGAAGTTATATCACGCATGTCCCCTAGAAGGCATACCTCCAGAGTGAAATACAGCTGTAGGCCCAGTAGGGGATCAAAAGACATCTTAATTGAATTCCATAAGAAAGAAACTTTGGGACAGGACCAGAACATGTGCAAGAGAGTACCCTCTTCTTGCAGGCACTTACTACATATACTAGAGTTTGAGAAGCCCTAGTTTTTTAATTTGGTAGGGGTACAATACATGTTATGTAGAATGTGGTATTGTATGAGACACAGTCTATCTTGGGAAACATACTTATGACAGGATATCCATAGGGATTGCCAGTCCAACTGATATTGAGGGAGGAGTGAGTTCCAAAAACTAGTAGGTACAAAGGTGTGCCCGTACTTTTTATAGTACAGCACCTTGTATAGCTTGGATATTATGCCTCAAGATCCGGGCAATTGGGAGAATTCAGGAATCAGAGCTCATATCTTCTGGGAGGGCGGAGAACTCCCCAGGGCTACAATGAGAAGGTGTCTTAACTGCATAACTTTAAAATGGGATGAGCCTGGAATATGAAACTTGTCAATAATTCCACATGAGGACAACCAGTGCCCTTCTCCATCTACCAGGAAAGCAGTTTTCCATCACCTAGCTGAGGCAGCCAGTTGGAAGGAATCCACTTTCCGCTAAGAGTGAAAAATGTGGAATTCCAAATGGACTGAGCTAAGTCAGTCTGAGGGGAATAATGAAGAAATAAACATAACTGTGTATAAACTCTTAAAGTGGTACTTATTGTGGTACAGTTGACCATCTTTACATGAGACAACTTGAGATAAAATAAGTTTGAGGGATCCAGGCGTTTAGATTTAATTGCATCTAACTCAATCTTAAGCCACACTGGTTGTACCATTTCAGGGACTGGGGAGATCCATCTCAGACAATATGCTAGATGACTGTCCCAGTAGTATAGTACCATATGGGGAATCCTCAGCCCCCAACCCCAGATTTTGGGGCAGCTAGCTTATGATAGGCCAACCGAGGATACTTATCTGCCCAGATAAATCTGGTAACTATACTGCGTAATTTCTTAAACCAGCGTATGGGGATAAAAGAGTTAAGAAGGGCTAAGGGGTAATAAATTCTAGGAAATACATTCATCTTAATGATGTTAATCCTGCCCCATAATGATACAGGAAGTTTAGACCATCTGTCAAGGTCATGCATAATAACCTATGAGAGAGAATCCAGATTATCTTTGACCCTCCTGGAGGGGTTATGGGATAGCCTTATGCCCAGATATTTAAGTACTCTAGGAGTCCAACCTAAACCCAAGAGGCAAATATCATCCTTAAATACCTTGTGGTTTAGTGGGAAAAATAAGGATTTACTTGCATTCAACTTGTAGTTGGATAACACACTGAACCTAGCTATTTTGTTCAATGGGGTGGAATTGAAGAAACCGGATGGGAAACATATATCAGCAAATCATCTGCGTATGCAGTGAGTTTAATCTCATGATGCCCAACTCTGATACCTTGTATAGAGATGTTTTGGAGAATGTTTTGGATGAGGGGTTCCTGATATAGATTAAACAAGAGAGGCGACAGGGGGCAACCCTGCCTAATGCCTGAATGAAGTGAGAAGTAGTCTGAGAAGGCCCCGTTAGCTGAGATTCTTGCTATAGGGGATTTATATAGTGCAGCAATCCAAGAAATGAATACCAGAGGGAAGTTGAAGGCACTCAAAACCTTGAAGAGAAAACTCCAATTCACCCAGTCGAACGCTTTCTCGGCATCTAAAGAGACCAAGCCTGCAGGGAAATCAGCATCTCTGGAGGCCGAGAAGACATGGGATAACGTACGCAGGTGATCCACTGAAGAGCGTTCCTTCATGAAACCTACCTGATTCATACCTATTAACTCAGGGAGCACCACGGATAACCTGTTAGCTAAAATCTTTGAGAGGATCTTGATATCCTGATTTAGGAGGTATATATGTCTGTAGCTCTGGACGAGCTCAGGGTCTTTATCTGGCTTAGGGAGGAGCACTATCAAGGCTTCAAAGAGATGGTGATCAAGTTCTGACCCAGATAAGTTGTGCTGGAATAAACTATTAAGTATTGGCAATAGAAGATCCCAAAATGTTTTATAGAAAAGGGAGGAAAATCCATCAGATCCAGGAGTTTTGTCTGAGGGTAAACCACTAATAACCTCAGAGATTTCCCCCTGAGTTATGGGAGAAACCAGAGAGGCTATGTAATGTACTGGGAGGGAGGGTAGATGTGAGTCCGTCAGGTACTTCTCCATGCTTACTGGGCTGGGAGGGTACTCCATGTCCCCATAAAGCAATTTGAAGTATGCTGCAAACTCTTGAGCTATCTCTGTGGGAGATGTTTTCAGGGACCCATCTACAGAAGCCTTGATTGAAGGGATAAATCTTGCTGATTCTTGTTGTTTGATGCGAAGTGCCAAAAGGAGCCCGGCTTTCTCATCTTTGTCAGTATAACTAGCTTTAGTATGTATGATAGCTAACTCCGCCTTTTCTTGGAGTAGTTCTAAGTATTTGTCTCTCAACCCCGAGGAGCCTCACCTTGTCCTCCTCTGAGGAGTTAACCAAAACATTGTATTCCAGAGCCTGAATTTGGGATAACAAGGACAGTAATTCTCTCTCCCTAACTCTTTTCCTAGCCACCGAGAGGCCAATGAGAACTCCTCTCATGTAAGCCTTGAAGGCCCCCCATATAATATCTGATTTTGCACTATTTAAAGGGTTGGACAGAAAAAAGGCCTCAATGTGCTTCCTTATGGTATTGCAATAGTTAGAATATTTAAGCAGTTGATCATTAAGCTTCCAACATGTTTCTCTCTTTGACACATCTTGAATTGAGAGATCACACAGCACCAGAGAGTGATCAGAGACAGGGCCAGGCTGTATCGAACGAGGACTTAACCCTGGGCAGAAGAGTCTGAGAAATTAATATGTAGTCAATATAGGACTGTAAACCATGTACCAAAGACCTGAATGTGAACTCCTTGGAATCAGGATTTAAGACACATCAGACATCACAGAGCCCGCATTGATCCAGTAATTCTCTAAAAGCTCTTTGACCTGGGGAGATCCCCCCAATACACCTCCCGACCTGTCAAGATTGAAATCTGCAACTTGATTAAAGTCACCCCCAGGATAGTCCTTATGGGAAGGAAAGGCAGAATTGAATTTGTAAGTCCCATGAAGTACGCAGAGTCATCAGCATTGGGACCATATATACTGCCCAGTAGCAGAGGTATTGACCAGAGAGTACCCATAACAAAAACAAACCTACCCTCGGGGTCCCTGATAGTATGAGTTGGGACGAATGGAATTCCCCTGTTAATGTGATCATAACCCCACAGCTGTTTGAGGAGCCTTGCGCTTCATACACCGTCCCCACTTGTTGCCTCCTCACTTGTGAGGCTTCTGTTTCTAGTAAGTGCGATTCCTGTAGGAAAGTAACCCGAGTACATAACAGACTTAAGTGTATGAGAAGCTGGTATTGTTTAGATTTTTTCCAGATTCCCTTGACGTTCCATGTTGCAAAAGTCACCTCCTTAGCCATCTTCTTAAGGAGTCTAAGGATACTAGATTCAGCCTTGCACTCAAGGTGTGTAACACGAATAATCTAACCCCCCCGTTGCTGCTGTAAGGCCCTCCCACCACCCTAGCCCCCCAGCAGGAAGCCCCTCTAGTACACCCCACCCCCCAACAAGAGCACGTAACCCTCTCCCCCTCAACCCCCACACTGTTGCAAGCAACACTTAGCACAGCACTGGATCTTATCCTCCCCCTCCCACCCCACTAACGTATCCCCTGCAAGTGATCGCCCTTATAGTTCAAAGTACAAGGCAGTCAATAAGCTGCATTACTGAGGGCACAGTGTCAACGAGCGGTCTCGGGCTTCCAGGGCCTACAAACATCTGCTGGTGAATCCACTAATGAACGAGAGAGAGAAACTGAACTAGATACCATAAATGTGAATGTAAAAAAAAGGTCACTCGAGTCTTGAGAGGGAGTTGAGAAAAGCTTGTTTCCCACAGGGAACTACCTCTTGAACCAGAACCAGAGTGAAAATTAACATGGAGGGGTGAGCCCATCATCGAGATAAAAACCTGAAAAAACAGATCCAGATGAGAAGTGAAACAAAATCCAGAGATGGGAAACCCATGGGAGTAACTACCTAGGGGTTGCATACCCCTAGCTCCAAGAAGCCCCCCCTACGAAACCAGCACGACTTAAAAAACTGAAAGAAGTCCCTCTCAAGGCTGGATGACCGGAATTGCATTAAATGGGTGAGCTGCGCCCTCTTGTGGACATAACCTGATCCAGCTCATCAGTCAAAGGTGCTCTGAAAGCCCAGAATCACTTGAAAATCTAAATTCCCATCCTGCAAAGACTAAACAGGAGGCATAACCCAATACCTAGCTCTGTGAGTTTCCCCTGGATACTGAGCAAGCGAAGTTATATCGGATGCAGTCCAAAACAAACCCTGCAGGAGCCCACCACAGGACTTTCCCTGTAACACTGTTCTCACCAACAGGCCAGGGCCTGTTAAAAGTAAAGTTGAGCCTCTACTAGTAGACCAGTTCTATTAGAGAGCATAAGTCGAGTGAAATCCGTCTCTAGAAAGAAAACTGTCCACAGAAAGATCCAAACAACAGTTTGTTCTGAAGTTCCAGCGAGCCCCGAAGATCAGGAGGCCTTCTCAGGTCATGTGAAACAGGTCTGGCAATGCCGACTTAAGGTTTAGTAATGCAGCATCAGGATCCTCGAAATTAAGCCATGAGCCGTTTACAAAGACTTGTAATTTTGCTGGGTACCCCATCCTGAACTTTAATCCGGCCGCTATAATCTTGGATACAATCAGGTGGAAGGCTTTCCATTTCAATCGAACTGAACCAGGGATATCCTGAGCAATTCTCAGCTTCACCTTCTCCCATCTGACTTCTTGCAGGGCCTTGACTTTCTGTAGGAAATGCTGCCTTTCCAGATAGTTGAGAAAGCGGCAAATGATGGGGTGAGGAGGTGCATCGGGTGGGGGTTTTGGTCGCAAAGATCGGTGGACCCATTCTATTATGTAGTTTGGGCCAAAGGGAGAGGGACCAGTGACTTTTTCTACCAACTTCTGAATAAAGACAGCGGTATTCTGGCCTTCTTCCCCTTCGGGGAACCAGAGGATTACCACATTATTTCTCCGACTATGGCCTTCCAGATCCTCGAGTTTTGCTTCTAGTCTAAACAGCTTCTGTTTCACTAGTAGAAGCTCAGGATCAGTGCTTTCCAATTTTCTCTCGATCAAAAATATTCGGGCAGTGTTGTCCGATACTGTTGTGGAGACATCCTCTATCTTTCTGGAGAATGACTTCAGGTCGATTGCCATATCTTTCATCTCCTCTCAAAATGGTTTAAATTCCTCTAAGAGTCCATTGAGTGTTAGGGGTTCTTGGTCCCCAGCTTGACACGCAGGTTCCAGTTTGTCTGGGCCACTCGAGGCTTGGGATTTCTTCAAGGCCTTCTCGGGGGTGGTGGGGGGGTATGTTTCTGCGGGTCATTCTTCATGTAAGCCTCCATTTACCACACAGGAACCCAGTACAGGAGCATACTCTGTTCAGAGGCAAGAAGAACTCTTGAGCAGAGGAGTTAGATGAAATTTAATTATATTAAATGACGATTTTGTATTCGGAAGGCAGGAGCTTAGCGGAGGAGCATCTGCTCAGCACTCTGCATCATGTGATCTCTCTTGTTATGTATTTTTACAAACTTTAAGCATGAAAATGTGACTGGGGCTAGTTTGAGAAAATTATCTGCTAAACAATATGGGGATACTCAAACTCTGCCTTTAATTATCCTGGGGACAACAATTAGGCCAATTGCCCAGCTGTTAACTCAAGTTCAAAGCTCAACATTTTGCAAATTGGCTGTTTTAATAGGTAAATGGAAATTGAATTATGAAGCAAATTATAGATATTACTTTTGCCTCATGATGCAAAGACTTTTTTTAAAACAGTATGGAATGGTTGCAAAATTGAAAATTCTTATAATTTTGAGTTTATTGATTTTAGGAAATATCCATTTAAATCCAGGGCCAGGTGACAAGAATATATACACAGCTGATATTCTAAAAAGTAGTAAGCTCTCATTTGTTCAGCTGAATGCTAGGAGTTTTGTTCCAAAATTTGATATGATATGGGAGTGGATTTTGGAATATAAACTAGATGTTGTAACAATAACTGAATCCTGGTTAAATAAAAAAGTACAGGATGAAGAGATACAGATACCTGGTTATCAAATATAGAGACATGATCACGGGAAAAGGGGTTGGGGTATTTTGGTTTATAGCACTATAGTTTTGGAAATCAAACATCTAAATTGTGTCAGTACACCAGATATGGAAAAAGTAGCTTTGGAGAAAAAAATTCCATATTGTAGACCATTACTGCTTGTGGGTTGTTACTTTCCCCCAAAGGGTGATGATCAACAGTTTCTTGTCCTCCAAGATTGTTTGTTCCCTTATAGGGAAAGCAATGAGTTTATGGTTGTGGGGGATATGAATACCAATTGGGCAAGGGTATCACCCACCAGCAAATTAATGGATTTAAAAACAACATTGGGATTGATTCAGTTAATCACTACGGCTACAAGATTGAATGCCAAAACTCCCAACTCTTCCATCATCTTGGACCTGATGTTCAGTTCTGATGCCATTAAATATTCAGTGGCTGGAGTGCTTCCAGACATTTTTTGTGACCATCAGGTAACTTTTTGTGGTAGAAAAACAGATAAGCAATTGAGTGCTCCCCAAGTAAAATTTTACTGTAGTTTTCAGAATCTGGACTGCACATCTGTATAGACTATATAATTTGCCTGCCTGAGTCCCAAAGAAGATGCTAAGTACTGTTTCTTTGCCATGGCATCAGTCTTCCTGGAGTCCTTGTTGGGGGGTGTGAAGCCAAGGAAGTATTTGCCTTGTCACAGGCAGCAGCGTGCACTACCCCAACATGGCTGCATTGATGGTAAAAAAATTCTGTGTCTGAGCCTGAAAGTGTATACCTCTTGTCCAATCTTCTATCCACAGGAGGTATAGCGTGAGGAGACTTTAGTATTTTTGTGTCTGCTTCCCAAAGACTTTATGGAGGGGAATATACAGTCTCTTGGACTCTGGGATGCCCATCATTTCTACATAATCAGACTCCTCTTGATCCTCCAATGCCTCCTCCATAGGAAGCTGGAGGGTTTCAGCCACCTTTCTGTAGAACATAAAGTGAGAAGGGGATTCAGAAAGCCTAGAAGGGAAAACACCTGAAGGTCTGTCTGGGGAGACGTCTGGTTCTACAGGCACATCCAGACCGTCACTTTCACCATCATCATCCTGAAATTCCCCTTCCTCTTCAAACTCCGGTTCATGAAAATCTTCTAGGGTATAATCTTGAACTGGGGTAACCAACCAAACCGAACCCCTGCCAGAAGGTGCCGGATTGGTATGAACTGGGCAAAGCAATTCCACAATCCGAATCGCTTTGGCTATCTCTTCGGCAGTCAGAACATGAACCTCTGGATCCGAACTGAATGATTTTTCTTTGAGCTTTCTTTTTGTCGGAACCAATCCCTCGGAATCAGCTCTCCTTTTGCTCAAAGAAGTATTGCCTGGTCAGAGGGCACTCCTTCTGGTGCGGTCGGAACTGAACCGGGCTGGCCATCCGGGTCAGCAGACTTCTCGGCCTCCTTTTCCCTCAGTCTGCCTAATCTCTTCTCAAGGTAGATTTGGGAAATTTTTTACATATTTGGAAGTCTGAATTGAGATGGTCAAACCCCAGACAATAAACATAGGTGGTGTGGGGATTGGCCTTAGCAAAGACCTCCCCACACTCACTGCAGTGTTGAAACCCAGTGGGTCCATTTTTTTTCTTGGGTTTCTCAGACATGGCCAACCTAACCAACTTACCCCTTTTATGGCAACTGCCAGGCAAGACACCCTTATCAGTTCCTAACCGTGTCACAGGTATTGGAAAAAAATTTAGTAAAACATGTTTTTTTTAGAACCGATAAGAACCGGTAACCACATACTAAGTAAAACACAAAATTTTACTATCAAATGGTCAGTTCAGTCGAACTGATCTGCACTTTTACAAGTTCCATGCAAAAAGCGAAAAATTTCACAACAGACAGAGACTGAACCGACTATGCGGATAACTTTTTCGGTTTAAAAAATGACGAAAACTGAGACTTTAACCGTCTTTCGAACTGAGCTGAAGGAGAAATCTCCAGAGCGACCATTCAGAGAGGCGGAGTAAAGAATCTGATGGTTTGAGTTTGAAACACTCCAGACAGAGACTCTAACCGAGCTCAAGCTCAGCATTCTATGCTCTGCATAGAAAGTTAACTCTATGTTCTCTGGGGCAGTTCAAAGGCAGGGGATCACTGCATATATCAGAATACAGCAAGACTCCAATAGAAGAAACACAATTACTAAGGTGAGTAATGTTTACTTATGGTAGAAAGTGGCCCATTGAAACTCTCAGAAGGAGCAGCTGCTGTATTAAATAAAATGTTTGTTGATGTAAGGCTTCCCCAGATTAATGCATGTTCTTCTCTTGGTAAAATACAGCAAGACAAAAAACAAGAAAAAAGGGCTGAAAATGGACCACTGTTTTGCTTTCAAAATATTACTCCATGTCAAGTTTTTCAGGAATTGCTGAAACTGAATATAAATAAGGCCTAAGATCCAGATGGGATTCCATCTTTTTTGCTTAAAATTGCTGCCACAGTGATAGCCCCAATACTGGCTGACCTCTTTAATTTTTCATTAAAAACTGGTACCTACCCATTAGCCTGGAAACAGGCAGAAGTGATACCAGTCTTTAAGGGAGGTCAGAAAAATGACATGCGAAATTATAGACCAATATCACTGCTTTCAGTCACCTCTAAGGTGTTTGAAAAAATTGTGGTCTCTCAATTAAATAGTTACCTTGAAAAAAATAAAAAGTATAATAAATATTAGTCAGGCTTTAGGGCGCAACACAGTACCACTACTGCACTTATTAAAGTTGTGTCTGACATCCAGGTAGCCATGGATGGGGCCTCCTGGTTGAGGCCATATTTATTGATCTGTCGAAGGCTTTCGACACTTTGGGCCTTCAGGTGTTGATGAAGAGATCAAGAACTGTTGGCCTCAGCCAGGGGTCCCTGGACTGGTTCCATGGCTACCTGGATGGCAGACAACAAAGGGTCAGATTGGGCAGTAATTTTGTATCCAGTTACTTAAATATTAAATCTGGTGTACCACAGGGGTCAGTGTTAGGACCCATTCTGGTCAATATATATACAAATGGTGTCGGACATCTGATGAATGATGTCTGGTGTCATTTGTATGCAGATAATACAATATTGTATCTTGAAGGAAAATCTGTGGGGCAAATACAGGATAAATTACAAAAGTATTTTAATATATTACAAACATATTTTTCAGAACTTGGATTGGTCATAAACCCTCAAAAGTCACAGGTAATGTTGTTTTCAAATAAAAAAGTACCTGTGGACCTGGATATAGAAACATTGGATAGGTGTAGTCTGCCCCTTGTGGATTGCTACAAATATTTGGGAGTCTGGTTGAAGTCCCATTGTAATTGAGACTTTCATATTGATAACTTGATACAGAAACTGAATAAAAATTTGGGGGCATTGTACAAACATAGAAATTGCTGTTCATTTGATGTTAGGTCAAAGATTGTAAATTTGATGATAATTCCTCATATTGATTATGGTGATGTTGTATACAATGGGGCAGCTAGTGGCAGTTTGGGAAAGCTTGATGTTTTTTATAACAGATATGTGCGTTTTGTTCTGGACGCACCTCAAAAAACTCATCATGGCACCCTCTACAGGAACTTAAACTGGATATCCTTGATAGAACGGCAAAATATGCTTGTGTAGTGGTTGATCCATTGCTGTTATTTTAAAAAAGCACCAGGATACCTAGTGGAGTTCCTGAAGGAGTAGAATGTTAAGGAAGGACTGCGATCTGCAGGGGAAATAAAATTTAGGGTACCATTTATGAGAACAGTGAGGGGCCAACATTGTTATGTATATGAGGGCCCAAAACTGTGGAAAGCATTGCCAGGGCATTTGAGGTTATGTACAAACAAAACATCTTGGAATATATTAAAATCTTGGCTTGTAAAGCAGGCAATGTCCCTAAAAAGTTGTTGGACCTGAGAGATTTGCACATACAGTATGGTATATTGTAATTTTTTCTTTCTGTTTATGTATGTATTTTGTTGTATGTACATATGTATAATGCATGTATCTATAGTATTTTTTTTAAATGAAACTGATATTTTTGTACAGTAAGACCCCATTGTAAATAAGCTGATGCTAAATTGGGTTTTATCCTGTTTCTGATATCAGAACTAAACTTTTTACTACTAGTACTACTACAGTGTTAAACAGGTGCAGATCTTTCTTTGAAAATCATCACCAGACTGTGATTTTGGGTAATTTTTAATCTCTTCCTTCTTTGGTCTCGTGTGGAGTCTCTCAGGGCTTGCTACCCTTCTCATTGTTATTTGCAGTTTATATCCTTCCACTGGGAAAAGTGATCCAATGGCATGGCTTGAGTTTTCACTGCTGTGCAGATTATATTCAGCTTCACCTTTTGATTTGACCGAGCCATTATAAGTAATCCAGTGCTAATGGTTGAGAAGGTGATCACATAAATTAATGACTGGATGAGTGTTTGCTGTCTGAAACTCAAACCCAGCAAAACTGAATTGCTTCTGTTTGGCCTAGATCATCTGGCTTCTGCAAAAAAAAGAAAATCTCTATCTCTCAGTTCTTGAAGGGTCAAAACTGCAGCTAATGGAGGAAGTTTGCAATCTGGGAATGATTTTTGACAGCTGGTTGACTTTAACTTGTCAAATTACTGATGTCATTAGAAATGCTTTTTATCATTCTAAAAAATGTAGCCAGGTTGTGCCTCTCCTTCACCAGTGCAACCTGTGTACACAAGTGAAAGTTTTTTTTAATTAGTGAATTATTTCTACTGTGGTCTTCCAGCTATTCAGTACTGCTGACTCAGTATTGCTGACTGAAGTTGCTTCATTATTCATCAGCCAAGTTGTTAACCAGAACACACCCAGATTTGATCAGTTATGTCTGCTTTACATGAGTTATGTTGACTGCCAATAAAATTGTATTCTAAATTTAAAATCCTCTTGTTGGTACATAAGGCCATATGTGGACTGGGCCCGCTCTACATCCATGAACTACTGGCTATCCACTAGGAAGATTCTCGGAGCAGTGTAGTCCTTCATTCAGAAACCTAAAGAGTCTTGATAGTCCCACCAAAGAGACTAAAATCTGCTGATTACTGAGACTTTTGAGTTGCAACTGTGAGATTCTGTAATACTGTCCTAAGATCTATCCATCCTGCCTCGTCAGTTGAAAGTTTTATATCTAAATTGAAGGCCTGGCTTTTAATATAGGCTTTCTCAGGAGATCAATTGACTGTATAACTATGGCATGTTACCTGAGTTCTTTGTCTTGTATGCATTGCAGTGTTTTTGATAGAATTATTAGTTATCTGTTTTCTGACTCTATTGCTCTGAGACCGATTGTTTGTTTCTCAGGGGTTGAAGCTACACCAGTTGGGAATTATGCCTTTAAATTTAGGTGATCATTATCCTATTAAATGTTACATAGAGCTGATTACATCAAGTAGACTGGGGCCTACAACCTACTGGGTAACAACTATGAAAAACCTTATTTTAAATGCATTTGGACACAGTCTACACATCAAACATGGGAATATAATAAAATGATTCTAGATTTAGATGGGGCTATTCAAGATTTTTCTCTGACTTTCATAATTATATGTAATTTACATGCATCTAGGATTCAGAAAACTCCCAATAAAACCATTTACCTTGAATAACAGAAAAAAAATTAGGACATTGTTTAGATTAAAGAAATGAGTATGGAAGAAAGCTAAAAAAACCAAAAGGTATGAAGATTGGAATCTTTTTGCCATCCTCTCCCTCCTTCTATGCACTAGATAGTTCCAAAATCCTCTTAGTCAACTCCTGCAAATACTTGGGAGTATGGCTCAACCCAAAATTGGACTTCTCCCTAAACTCTGATGACTACCATAATAAGCTATGTCCAAAACTTGGCACACTGTACAGGCAGAAGGTCTCTCTATCCCCCCATCAGGAAGGAAATAGTTGCCGATCTTATCCTCCCTTTGTTCAATTATGTGGATGTGGCATACAGTTCTGTACCAGAACCCACCCTCGCCAAGCTTGACCCCATTTCATGACTTCTGCTGATTTGCCACAACTCTCCTTTACCGTACTCATCATTGCCTCCTCTTCCACACTGTCTCCCTCCTACCACTCGCAAACTATCGCCTTGCACATTGCACATCCTTCGTCACCAAGTTCTGGTTCAATATCCTTTCCTCTTACCTCTCCTTCTTGCTAGCCTGAGCTCCCAGTATGGGCTTTGCATTGCACTTCTGTGACCAGCGTTCTTTTGCCTTAGCCATACCGCATTCACTCGTTGGGAAACAAGCCTTCGCCTACCAACTCCCTGCCCTAGGGAATGCAGTACCCCTCAATGTACTCAGTTTGCCAACTGCAGTTTCCATCAAAAAGTATTTTAGGTGCCTCCCCCTACCACTGCCTATGTTCCCTTCCTGTCTAGTTGCTTGTCTCCCCTGCTTGAATTCCACCAGCCCCTAACCTTTCCTCCAATTGCCCTACACAACTTGTTCTTGCTGTGTGCCAGCTCATGCTCATATTTATGTTGTACCAAAAAGTTACTGTGTATCATGCCTTAAATTTGTAGCTTCATGTAACTGTTGTATGCACTGTATTTTGTGCTCCACTTTATTTTGTGATAGTTTGTGTGTGATTTGTACACTGTACCAATGTATACTGTTGTGTCATTCACTCTCATATGAACTGTAAACCACTGTAAACTTGTGACTTAATTCCTGTAACATTTGTAAACTATTTTCCTTGCATTCTGCTCTGGGTCACACCTGGAAATGAGTTTTGGCTCAGTGTGCCTTTTCTGGTTACCAGCTTTTTAAAAAAATAAATAATTTGTTTTTATAAAATGGCATAACAGATGTTTCAAACTAATTAGATTGGCTAAAACACAATATTATAAAACAAATATTTATCAGGCAAAGGACCCCCCAAAATACTGGTGGTAAGGAGGCAGTATAGTACGGTGGTTTAAGGCTCTGAACTGCAAACCTGGAGAACTAGGATTGAATCCCACAGTCCCTATGTGCATACTGTGTGACCCTGAGCAAGTCATTAACTTTGTTGTGCTCCCAGGTTGAACCTGTAAACAAGCTTTGAGCTTAATGTGTCTCTCCTGGTAAAACAATGGTAAAATGTGAAACAATTGCAAAACCTATTACGTTCTAGGGCACAGATAAAACTGGTTGATAATAGTATTTTGATAGCTGAACAATTTAGGGTAGCAGAAACTCTAAATCAATATTTTATAAAGTTATCCGATTTGGGACTGGACAAATTGAGGGTCCTGGCCTTAGATAGGGTTTTTGAAGATGGTAGGTGCCAATGAGGAGGAGAGTAGTGTGATAAATATGACAACTTCCAGACCTCAATTTAGGGTTAAGAAAATTACTATTAAAAAAGTTGGGAGGGAACTGCATAGCTAGAGGGTTAATAAGGCAGGGGGAATAGATGGGAGTCAAACTAGATTTAAAAAAATGAGTGCAGATATTGTGGCCTCAATTCTAACTTGGAATCATAGAATCATAGAAATGTGCTAGCAGAAAAGGACCTCATGGCCCATCCAGTCTACCCGATATACCCTCCCCATAATTAATCGTACGCCCTCCACTCCGCTACACTCTCTCTTATTTAGCCCCATGTGGATGCCCCAAGCTGTCGTGAATTTGTCAACTGAATCTAGCTATCTATCTATCTGAAACTACATGTGAAACTGGAGTCTGTGCTCCTCAACTTTTCCTGACTTCTGGAAAACAGGAAAAGTGTTCTGATTTTCAAGGGAGGGAATGTTTCAATTCCATTAAACTATAGACCTATTGCTCTGTTGTCCATATTGTCAAACATTTTGGAGAGGTTTGTACATACACAACTTTACCATTATTTTGAACAATATGATTTGTAGTCTGGACACCAGCATGGATTTCGGGCAAATAGGTCTATAGACACAGTAGTCGTGGGTTTCAACTACCCTGTAGCCACATCTTTGGATGTGAGGTTGAGTGTTGGGGCTGTATTTTTGGACCTCAGTAACTGACTTGGTGAATTACCATTTGTACTAACTGGAATGCACAGAATGGGTGTACAGTACATGATGTACCTTTTCAGTAGTTCAACTCATATCAAATCGAAGGCAATGTGTTGCCCAGGGGCTAACTGTGTCTGCTCCAAAGGAAAGTCAGAAGAGGAGTCCCACAGGATTCAGTCTTAGGCCTATTGCTTTTTAATATTTATTTAAATAATTTACCAAACGTATTGGTGAACAGTGAGGTCCACGGATGACACTGTTTTGGTGGCATCCACAGACAGAATCACTGAGCTGGAACAAAAACTTTAGGCTGATCTCCAGTCAATGGAATCATGGTTAGATGAGTCAGATCTTTTGTTAAATGGAAAGAAGACAGTGTATTTATTTTTCTGCAGGAGTGAAAAATTCCTTACATTGGAATTTGGACATCACATTTAAGAATAGGCAAAATGTGACTAATGTAAAATGATATAAATATTTTGACGTTTGTGTTGACAGCAGGTTGACATTTGCTGAACATGTGAATTTGCTGGTTAAAAAAAAAAATCAAAAACTTGGTGCACTGCAAAGGGTATATTCAAGCCTGTCAAAGGAGACTAGAGTGAAACTGGTTAATCAACTAATAATTCCTGTTTTGGAATATGGTAATTTACTATATCAAAATTCTACCAAATCAGTACTTAAGAAAATAGATAAAATGTACTGTACTCTAGAATGGCAAGATTTGCTAGTCTTAGTAAATTTGGTACTCATCACTGTGTTGTCTGTTCAGTCCTAAACTGGTTGGGGCCAAAGGACACAAGATAATATAAATGGTTAACATGGTGTTTCCAACTGTTGAAATCAAAAGCTGCCCAGCCCCTGAGCTATTTGGTAACAACAGAGTCACTCAGGGATAAAAAGTATCAACTGAGGGCAAATAATTGGAATTTACCTTATATACGTGTGCACAACAAATATGAAGACATGACATTACATATGTGTATGCTAAATCTTGGAACTCGTTGCAAATTAATTTAAAGACAAAGGACTCCATACACAAATTCCAGTCCATCACTGTGTTGTCTATTCAGTCCTAAACTGGTTGGGGCCATAGGACACAAGAAAATATAAATGGTTAATGTCAGGGGCTGGGCACCTGGGAAGGTGGACAAAGCAATGGGGCCTGATGGGATTCATCCCAGAATTCTAAAAGATCTAAGGGTAGAACTAGTGACACCACTGACTACCCTTTTTAACAAATCATGGGAGGATGGGGTGGTACCCGAGGACTGGAGGAGGGCAGATGTGATTCCCCTTCTTAAAAGTGGGAGCAAGGCAGAAGCAGGAAACTACAGACCTGTTAGTTTAACCTCAGTGATAGGGAAAATGATGGAATCACTTCTGAAGGAAAGAATTGTCGAGTATTTAGAGGCCAGAGGGGCACAGGACCCTAGGCAGCATGGATTCACAGCGGGAAGGTCATGCCAGACAAATCTGATAGATTTCTTTGACTGGGTGAGCAAAGTAGTAGATCAGGGAGGGGCTGTGGACATGGCCTACCTAGAATTTAGCAAGGCATTTCACACAGTCCCACACAAAGATTAATATACAAGTTAGCCAGCCTGGGAGTGGGTCCCAAGATGACAGCCTGGGTAAAGAATTGGCTGGAGAATAGGACACAGAGAGTAATAGTAAATGAGTCCACCAGAAGAAAGGAGGGTTACTAGTGGGGTGCATGAGGTTCAGTATTAGGACGGTCCTCTTCAATGTCTTTATAGCGACATTCTTGGAAGGACTGGAAGGAAAGTATGTCTCTTTGCAGATGACACTAAGATCTGCAACAGAGTTGATGCACAGGGTGGGGTGGAAAGGATGAGAAGGGACTTGGCAAGGTTAGAGGAATGGTCAAATGTATGGCAGCTTAGATTCAATGCTAAGAAGTGCAAGGTAATGCACCTGGGAAACAAAAACCCAGGGAAGAGTACACAATGGGGTGAGATACTAACAACAACAAAATGGAAAGGGACCTGGGGTAGTCATATCAGATGACCTAAAGGTGGGCAAGCAATGTGAGGGGCAGCAAGGAGGGTTGGGGAATACTGGGATGCATAGGGAGAGCATCACCAGTAGAAAACAAGAAGTTATTATCCTCTGTACAGACAGCTGGTGAGACCCCATCTGGAGTACTGTGTGCAGTTCTGGAGACCCAATCTCCAAAGACATAGACAGGATGGAAGCTGTCCAGAGGAGGGCAACTAAAATGGTGCAGGGTCTGCACCGGAAGACATATGAAGAGAGACTTAAGGAGCTTAATATGTATAGCCTCGAGGAAAGGAGGAGAGGGGGGGACATGATAGAAACTTTCAAGTACCTCAAGGGAATCAACAAAGTCCAAGAGGGTAGCATCTTTCAAAAAAAGAGGTATGCAAGAACAAGAGGGCACAATTTGGAGATAGAGGGTGGCGGCTCAGAGGTAATTTAAGGAAGTATTTTTTCACAGAGAGGGTTGTGGATGCATGGAACGGCCTTCCGGAGGAGGTTGTGGAGTCAAAATCAGTGGTGGAATTCAAGCATGCATGAGACAGTCATAAGGCAATTCTGGGGGGTGGGGGTAAGAAGAAGTAGGCTGCTGGTTAACTAGGATCTGCAGCTTATCCAGTAGGTAGAGAAATGGGCAGACTGGGTGGGCCAAGTGGTCCTTATCTGCCGTCAAATTCTATGTTTCTATGTTTCAGTCTACATTATGGAAAATTTTGCATAAAAACTGTATTAACTTCACCTGCTGATGACTTGATTATTCTATTGTGTTAGATATAATTTTAGTTATAATGTTTTATATTGTTTTTGGATTCATGTTTTTTTTGTCATATTTATAGTTGTACAGGGCATTTTGTTGTAAATATAGATTAATCCCTAATGATTGTCTCCATATAAAAATAAAATGTTACCTATCTATCTATCTATCTATCTATCTATCTATCTATCTATCTATCTATCTATCTATCTATCTATCTATCCATTTATTCCATGAAGTGCTCTGAGCTCAGCAGAGGTGAGGTGCTGGGTGCCTCTGTCCTCTATGCCACTGGGTCATGTTGTGCCCTCTTTTGTGCACTGATGTTGGTCTTATTGTTAGTGTCAGATTTCAGATATTAATGACTGGTATGTTTTTTTTTGTAGATATTATCTAGAAATACTACTTCAAGAATATTGGTATATAGCATATGTCGATGTTGGGATGTTCAAAGATATCAGTTCCTACAATGGCCAGCAGATAGCAAATACCATAAGTGAAGTCCAGTCCGTGAAGTCCCAAATGACTGTTCTACTGGAAAAACAGGTTTGTTACCTTGATAAATAAAAAATCGACTTTTTTAATGTTTATCTTGCAGAATGTACCACTTAACATTTTGTCACTGTTTTTCCCACAGCTCAGACTGGAATAACATGGTCAAACCATTTTGTTTATTTATCTCTTTATACTCCATTCTTATTAAATGGACCATGGATACCTTGTCAGGAACATTTCCTCAATGCTCAGACTGGGCATAACTTAATATATTTGCTGTAAGTTTACTGTTACAACTCTAACCAGACACATTTGGGACCCAATTCTCAGATGCAAATTCATACACTGCAAAACAGGGTATAAGCATGGATTGTAACAGCACATAAAAGTGCTATGCTGAGATGCCTGCCTACCTGCCTTCTTCCTTCCTTCCTCCCTCCCTCCTCCTCCTTCTTTCCTGCCTTTCTTGGGACTACGTGTCCCCTTTAATGAGATGATGTGGGCCAAACAAAAATTTACACAAACAATAAAAACTATCTACATTCTAATACAGAGAATATCATAATACAGAAGTCATACAAAGCATTACTGCTATAAATATTATGCAGTACAAGTACACACAAGGTTTACTTACAGATACTCAAAGGCATCAGTCTTAAAAGTTGATGTTTCACTAACACTCATTTTGTTGGAGTCCCCCATCCCAGATAAAGACATATAAATTAAATGATCATTATGCTGCTGTATGAAAACATGGTTTGTGAATAGTAACATTGCACAATACTATTTCATGGTCTACAATACCATTTCATACTTACGCAAATTCTCAGATGCACAATCCTATGAGGTACTGTAATTAAAGTATCATGGAAGACCTAAATCTAGATTGGCACTCCAACTGTTCTAAACCATTAAAACACTTCTGTTATAAATACTGATTTTTCCATCTTATAACAGGGGCTGCCTGTCCCAACCCCCAAAATCCTGCTAATAGTACAGTTCTAGACTTAAGATTAGTAAATAAGCCACATTTCTTCAGTCATGTTGGTGTCTTCTTTAATGATGTAAGTGACCACAGCATTATAGCTTGTGTAAGGTACATTCTTAAAATTGTATGTACCTCTACATGCATATTAAAAAGAAGTTGTTGGAACTTCAATTGCAAAAGTTTCCTAGTGGGCCCAAGTAATACCAGATGGCAGAACTTCTATCTTACTACCTCTGTGGCCACAGCCTACGAGTTGTTCCAAAAACTTGTATCAAAAGTTATAGATAAACATGCAACCCTGTAAAAAAGTTGAACTAAAACAGATCATGCCCTCGCTTTACTGCTGATCTAAAATCAACACTATGCAGTAGGGATGCCCTCTACAAAAGGGCATGAAAAACTAAGAACACTACAGACTGGGTTGCATTCAGAATTATGATGAATCAGTGTACAAAACTAGCTAGGGCAGCAAAATCCAATTATTTCCAATTACAGCTAGACTCCTCCACCAATGACTCTGCTATGTTTTGGAAAACATTGAGGGAAATAGAAAGGCATTGTCTGTCTATCTCCCCTCCCCACCAAGATTAGTACTGGTGGCACTAGTACCTTGATTAAGCAACATATACTAGAGCTACTAAATAACCACCTTGCTACAGATGGGCTAGCTTTTGACACATCTGCTGCTAGTAAACTTCTCTCACAGACTGATAATCCCATCTCTGTATGTTCCCCTATTTAGGCTCCTGCTCAGGAGGCAAAATTCTCTTTCATCCCTATCACCTTCAAGCACGTTGAAGACCTCCTCCTGGACCTGGACACCATGAAAAGTGCAGAAGTGGATATATTAGAACCATACTTCCTAAAAGTGGGTTACCATGTGTTGACTGTACCCATTACACATCTTTTTAACATGTCTCTTGTCCATGGCAAACTTCTTACCATGTGGAAAATAGTGCACTTTAGTCCCGCTCTTTAAGTCCAGTGATCCAAGCGACCTCAATAATTACAGACCCATATCTCTCCTACCCATCCTATCTGTCAGTACACAGGTCAGAAACTATTTAGACTCATTTGATATGCTTAACCCCCTTCAGTCTAGTTTCAGAAAAAAAAAAGCACAATATCTGCTCTAGCCAAAGTAACAAATTACTGGCACTTAGCCCTTAATTCTAAACTTCATGTGAGAGCCTTATACCTCAAACTAAGCAAGGCATTTGACACAGTAGACCACAACCTACTGCTGACCATAATACAAGGTATTGGCCTGGATGTCACTGCTTTTAAATGGCTTACATGTTACCTTATAGGTAGGCAACAGCAAATCAAGGCACAAGGGGATTTGTCACCACTGAAAACACTTCTCAGAGGTGTACCACAGGGTTCGATACTAGGACCTTTACTATTCGTAATATATATTAACAATATTAATGTGGGTATCAACCAAGCACGTGTTCACTTATTTGCTGATGATACTGCTATCTATGTTACCAGACCCTCCCTTGAACTCACTTGCAGTGCACTGCAGCAATAATTCAACTTATTGTAGCAAAATCTCTTAAATCTCAAACTTTTGCTGAATACCAAAAAAGCAAAAACTATGGTATTTTCCCCTAAACTCAGCTCGGTCAACTCCTCCTTATCAGGAGCCCAGCAGCAAATAATCTCCCTCCTTGAGGAACCAATTGAACTAGTAGACAAATTCAAGTATTTAGGACTCTAGATTGATCACAAACTCTCCTATACAGTTCAAATAAAGGAACTGGCTAAAAGGTTAAAGCAAAGACTAGGACTTGTCTTCGGAATCAAAAACACATTATCCCAGGAAGCTAAGCTAAGATTAATGCAATACATGTTCCACCCCCTCCTGGACTATACTGACCTTCTGTATAGTCATGGCCCATGCACAGTATTGGTCAAGGTTGACACCCTGTACAATAGGGCACTAAGATTCATTACTGGTGCTCTGTACAAGATTCACCACTGCAGCCTTCATGCCCTTCTTGGCTGGCAGTCCCTAAAAACCATGAGAGAAACAAAATGCAGCAATATGGACCTATAGAGCCCTAATTGGTAATCTCCCTCAGTACATAGCTAGTCTCTTAACCAGAACCCCTGGAAGTTATTCTCTCAGGAGACACTCCTACATATAACTAGACATTCCTAGATCTAGAAAGCACTTTGGGTTATCATCTATAAGCCATGCCTTCCCAGCCCTATGGAACAACCTTCAAAAATCCCTGAAGTTTTCAACTACTGTTAAAATGGCAACCTTCAAAACATTACTTAGACAACGCGTCAGGGACACTGGCAACTGCTACTCTCAACTCCTGACTAGTTTCCTACTTTCCTAGCAGCGTGTGCTTAGTTTGCCTCATACTGCCCCTGTCCATCCACTCTCTAATAAACCTTAGAAGACTTCTTCCAACTACTCCTCAGTCTTTCTGCCTAATCCTTCCTTTTTCCCTCCTCCTCTCTATCTTAACTACCTTAACTGTTTGGGGTTTCTACCTATGTTTCTTTCCTCTGATCTTCTGATACATCCCTTTTACTAATGATTGATTGCACTTTATACCGTAGGGAAATGTACATGTGCTCCGATGCACTTGGGCATAATATGCCCCATTTATATATGAATGTATTGCAAATACAAATCATGTGATCGTTGTGTGTA
Organism: Neoceratodus forsteri; assembly: GCA_016271365.2. Taxonomy (NCBI): domain Eukaryota; kingdom Metazoa; phylum Chordata; order Ceratodontiformes; family Ceratodontidae; genus Neoceratodus; species Neoceratodus forsteri. The sequence goes on along the minus strand of CM057455.1, from coordinate 412,465,227 downwards.
CCAGTTTGTAATGTTGTTACTGTTTCTCCTTAAGACTTTGTATCTCTGTTGTTTTATATCAGTGTTATCTGTGCCACCCTAGTCTACTTTGTAAATGAGTTTCACTCAGTGGTGCTTCACCTGGTAAAACAAAAGATTGGCTTATCGATACATGTACAGTATGCACATGTCACAGTTCCATGATCATACATACAGTACATGTGCCTGTCCATCAGTGGTACATATGTCTCTCCCTGACCACAAACCCATACTTCTGGCCAACTTGTGGGCTCTTCACAAGTGCCTGTGTTTGTATCTTGATGTCTTTCTGTGGCCAGTGGATTCTGCCTAATAGCAATAAGTTGTTGTCCCTGGTAGTCCAGGCAATTCACTCCCTAGCCATGACTGCTCCATGTGATGTACTTTCTAATCTGGTGCTATGATGACCTCAGTCTTATAACTTCTGTCCGCTACTGCTTAGCACTGTGACAGAGCCCTGTTGCTGGTATTTATAGGTGGCAATCTGCAGCTGTCACGAAATTATGTGAGGGGTGCCCTTGGGTTGTCTGGTTATGTGAATGCCATTTACATGCCAACTCCACCCTCTTCCATGCACTAACACACCTTGCTATGCATTGATGTGAAGGCCCCCTGGGACCCCTTCTTAGCATAGCTCAGTGAGGTCACAGTAAAGAGACTGTCACAAAATCAATTCACATCTGCAACAGTCACTTGCAAATGACAGTTAGGTGAGAATATTTTAGCTGTCTTCTACCCTTTAAAATTTGAATGTAAAGACCCACCCTGGAGACTGAGGTTCGAAGCCCACAACCACCACTTGCATACTTTGTGACCTTAAGCATGTCACTAAACATCTCTATGCATGCTGCTCTCCTGGGTCACACCTGGAGATGAGCTTCATCTCAATGCGCCTTACTGACCAAAAACTTTAAATAAATAAAAACATAAATCCGCTGTCAGTGTCAATCACTGAACTATGGTGCTGCACTGTACAGTAGTAAATGCTGGTTGCTGCAGCCTAGTGGTTTCTTCTCACATCTATAAAGCAGGAAACCTGGGTTAAAATCCTAGCATGGATTTTTTATTTTGTGCTGCTTCCAAAGCACAGTCTCTTGGATAGGAACATGTTATTTGGAATGACTGAGGTAGAGGGACAAGATAAATGGATACTCAGTGTGTTGGAATACATTCAACAAGGTGAATGTAGAGGGGACTCTTCAGGTAGTTGCTGGGCTGCTCTATACCACCTTTTTTGTTGGATTAAGCATAATTTCAGTTCAGTAATGTTAACATCAAGGAGCTTGTCCTTGAAATCACAGGCACCAGGAACAATGTGAACCCTTCTTTGAATGAGGGGCTCTGAAAAATCTAAGTGGCCACCTTGAAGAAGCTGGTCATGAGACCCTGCTCAAGAAGCATTCCAATCAAATCCAATCCAATCCGATTTTATTTATAAAAAGTGCTATTCAAATTATCATAGTGCTTGCACAATACTAAATTAAAACAAGTTAAAATAAACATAAATAAATAAAACAGTAACATTTCTGAGTTCATTCAAACTCCAGAAAAGCCAGATGGAAAAGATGTGATTTCAATGCAGATTTATAGCTCTCCATGGTCTGGCATTCCCTTATCTGATGAGGTGGAGAGCTCCACAAATATAAATGCTTGGGCCCCAGAGGTCTTCTAACACACCCTGAATACCTCTAGCTGTCCTTCATCGGTGGAGTGGAGTGGGCACAGGGGGCACTAGGGGTGCAGAAGCTTTTGCAGATAATGGTATTGATAGAACCCAATGGCCTCACTGATTATTGGAATATCCCCAACCTGACATTTTGGCAAAAAGTGTTAAGACGATGGTGATCAGTTCTTTTTACCTCCCAGGTCCCTTGAACAGGACCTCCTTCTGTCTCCACCAGTGTACTCTACCTGTTCATGGACCTCCTTCTGGCCTGTTCCTTCGGGTAACACCCATGTAGAGTGCATATTATTGAGCGCTACAATTTGAGTGACTCAATAATACTGCTCTCACTAACAGCGAGTGCTGAATAATGTCGCTATATCCTGTAGAGCAAGGATAGCAAGTACCTTGCTAGTACAGGATATAGGATCCCATGTGCCAGGTTCCTGCCAAGCTGGCAGCATAGTATTGTGGAATATGCCATTGCTTGTGATGCCAGTGGACCCGGGTTCGGGTCTGGCTTTGGACAGAATATATTTAAAAAAAAGTAAACAATAACTTGCTCCTTGGTCCACACTTGATTATTTTAGTTTGGGCAGGTGCAGTCCCCTGCATAAAAAAAGGTTTCCTGCGTGTGGATTGAAAGTATTGTAACAACTGTCGCTATTTGTAATGGTCACTACAATATCAGCCGCTCTTTTGACCACACGCTCTTTTGTGGTAGCTTTATGTGATAGCTGGTCTTTCAGACTCACCTTTATCACATAAAACCATTTCTTTGGTGTACTGGGAACTAGTGACACATTTCTGTGTTGCCCCCTTGGATTACTCACTGGGGGGTCTGTCTTTTTCTCTGTGGTAACTTCCCACATGATCCAGATGACCTCAGTAGAAGTCTCTTGGGGTCCACGCCAAGGCAGAATGGAGGCTAAGATGGATGTGGCCAGGGGGCAGGTGGGACACCACCTGTTCATTAACTGGACATGTTCCTCTTATAGGCCCCTACCACTGACATCGTGCTTTGGTCATCAGGAACCAATACGTCTGTCACACAGATGCATGTGATCGCTTCATCTAATTCAGTCTGCAAGCTTCCACCTGCACTGGCATCTATAGTTACCCATGGTGGTGCAAACAGCATGCCATACTACTTTCTCTGCCCGGAGGAGAAGACAGCATCCAGTGGGACACTGAATCCTCCTTTCCAGCTGGCCCTCCAATGCTCCAGGTTGGAGGCATTATTTTGGGTCACCGGTTTCATGAGTGTAATCCCTGCCACTGCACCAATGTGCCAGTAAGATTTAACATCTTCAGACAATTTCAGTCTGGATCCAACCAGTGCTACAGCACAGACATGGTTCAAGTCCAGGAGCGTGATGAGCTCCTTCAATCAAGTAGTCAAGGGGAAGTGGCAGTGGTGATCCTTCTTGATTACTCATCAGCTCTTGACATGGTGGATCATGGGGTGTTGCTTGGGAGACTCTGTGGATAGTCAGATCTTTGAGGATATCTTTTCCAGTGAGCTATGCCTTTGGAACTGGAAGCTGTGGGTTTCAAGACTACTCAGAAATGTTTACCTAGCTAAGAATGACAACATTCACACCTATGATATATAATCTAACTGTTAAGAATGACTTTTTGAATCAAAATCTATCAAACAGGTCAATGACGTTATTAAGAGCAACATTTTCTCACACATCTGTCAATTAAAAGCCTCTTTAGAGCATTTGTGCACACAGCAATGGAGATTTTTTTTCTCATCAAAAGCTTGTTGCTGTGATGTTCTCCAGTACTAGAAACAATATTTTCATTGACTCTTCAGTTCAGTTTGCAAAACAAGTAGCACTTGCATTTCTCAAAATAAACAGTAGTAGAATTTAAAGAATGGACTGATTCTTTACCACCTTGTAGGCTGTGTGACACCCTGAGTTCTTGAACTCACATGATGACACTGAACCCACTTGATGTTAAGAATCAGGCCCATTCTTAACATTTGGGGATTATTTATTTTATATAATCATTCAATATGACTATACAGAGTATCGTACAAGCTGAGCAAGTGGAGTTGCTTCCATAGCCCAACCAGTGGAGCTCTTGCTTCTGGGATTAAAGGCTGGGATTTGAAGCCCCCCTCAGTCTCTGGTTGAGTGTGAAGCCACATATGTGAGTGCCCAAATGCCTTATAAAAATGAGATGCTTGCAGCGTTTGCATGTAAAGAATTCTAAAAGGTTTCCATGATGAGTTATGGAAGTCAAGCCAAAGTGATTCTTTGATTAGAGCAATAATAGGAGATCCCAAACTATGAACTTACTGGCACTGTCATCAGCTGGTTTAAGTCCATTCTTACAGGCAGGTCTCAAAGATGCTAACAGGAAATATTTCTTTCCATCCTCAGTCCTTGCTTTGTGGAGTTCCCCAAGGGTCTCTCCTTTCGTCCATGTTGTTCACAGTGTACATGCTTCCCCAGGGTGAGATCATTAGATGTTACAGTGTGAAGTGGCATTGCAATGCTGATGACACCAAACTATATACTGTATGTCTTTTGTGTCTGGGACACAGGATGTAGTGGCAGTGCTAAATAACTATCTGGCTGAGATCCAGAACTGGATGTCCTCTAACTGGTTGAGGCTCGATCCAGGTAAGATGGAGGTACTGTTGACTAAATCGGGTTGCCAGAGACAGGCATGAACTGGGGGGGGGGGCTGAAACAGGATTAATTCTTGAGATAGCTCCTCTTTTGGCATCCAAAAAGGTTAAAAATCTGGCCATGGTCCTAGGCAGCAGATTGACACTTAAAGTTCAGGTGTCATCTGTTGTCCAAATTGTTTTTTTACCATTTTAGGAATATCGCCTGGATTAAAGCCTTTATACCTCCTGGCAACCTACAATTGCTAGTGCGTGCCTTCATGACGTAAAGGCTTGACTACTGTAATGCTCTACATCTCAGGGTCAGAGGAGGGGTCCTGCGCTGCCTGCATCTGTTGCAGAAAATCGTGGCCAGGCTGCTGACAAGTTCCTTTAGTCTTGGCATGTGATCCCATGCTGTGTGGACTGCATTGGCAGCCAGTTAGGTGAAGGATCTCCTTCAAGATGGGTCTACTCACCTATAAGGCTGTATACAGTTCAGGTCTGGGCTATCTTTGAGACCTCCTGATTCTGGCGTGCCTCTTGCGTGCTCTCTGGTCTATTTTGGAGGGCCTACTGGTGGTTCCCAGGGCTCGGTTGAAATCATCTGGTGATCGTACTTTTGGTGTGGCAGCACCCGTCCTGTGAAACTCACTTCCCAGATCACTGAGGGAGGCTCCCTTGGTGGAAGTCTTTAAACGGGGCCTGAAGATACACTTATTTAGACAGGCATTTGGTTTTGAAATATTTTTTTATCCTCTTTTGGTCTTACTACATTTTTTATTATACTGCATGCATTTATTGTAATTGTTTTGCCTGCCTGATTTGTACAACACCCTGAGCCTCTGGGAAAGGGTGCTCTGTAAATAAAACCTACTTCTACTACTACCACTACTACAACTGCTACTTCTACTACTACTATCACTACTACTACTACCACTACTACTGCTACCGCTACTACTACCACTACAACTGCTACTTCTACTACATCACTACTACTACTACCACTACTACTACTACTGCTACTGCTACTACTACCACTACTACCGCTACTACTACTACAACTGCTATCTACTACTACTAACTGCTACTTCTACTACTACTATTACTGCTACTATTACTACTGCTACTACTACTACTACAAATTAAAATCCCACCACAGTACCTGGCTAACTGTGTGACCTGTAAGCAAGTCTCCTGACTTCCTTCTGCTTCAGACCCCCTTCTCCAGTAAAATTAAGAAGAACTCAGATGTGATACCCCTGCACAAAAGTGGTAGCAAGGATGCAGAAGACTACTGCCCAGTCAGTTTGACCTCGATAGTAGGTAATGTAATAGAAACCCTACTTAAGGAAAGGCTGGTGGACTACCTAGAGTCAAGAGGGGCAGCTGGACCCAAGGCAACATGGATTCACAGCAGGGAGATCATACCAGACCAACTTGATTGATTTCTTCAAGTGGGTGACAAAAAAAATAGACCAGGGCAGAGTGGTAGATGTCACCTATCTGGACTTCAGGATCTGGGGGTAGGGACAGAGGTGGTCACATGGGTGAGAAACAGAACACAAAAAGTGGTGGTAAATGGGGTTAGGTCACAGGAGGGATGGTAACAAGTGGCATACCCCAGGGATCAGTGCTGGGACCAGTGCTCTTCAGTGTCTTCATAAGCGATATTGCAGCGGGTCTAGAAGGGAAGGTTAGCCTGTTTGCGGATGATACAAAGCTATGTAATAGGGTAGATACACAGGAAAGTATAGAAACAAGCATTTTTCAATGCAGAATGTTGTCTTGCTGCCATTAGCAGTGCAGGAGTTAGAGAGATGCAGCATAGGAGTGACAGTCAAGTATTGGACTGATGCCAACCCACCCCCACCCTACAGAGAATGAGAGGCATTAGGGTGTCCCTGTGGGTGTTTGGTAGTGCAGTGCGGGAAAACATGCTGGGCAGGATGTGAAAAATGACAGCTGCACAGTTCGTAAGGAGGTGTAATTAAATGGTAGTGCTGAAAATGAAGCATACAAATATCACGAAAGTTGCAGAAGTTGCAATGGTGCATAGCAAATATGCAAGGCGAGCCTACCCAGCACACTGGCAGTTTGTGGTGATTCGGCATAAATTTTCAACATAAACATTTAGCACCTCTGCTCATGTACAGTGTCACTGTTATTTCCTCAAAAGTGTGCAAGAAGTGATTTCGCACACCGACCACGCTATTCTGCGCCGGAAGTGCGGAAACACATTTTGGGCAGGATATGTGAAGTGACAGCTATACTGTTCATCAAGAGGTGTGTAAAAATGGCAATGGTGGAAATCCAGAGTGAAAATATCACAAATGCACGACGGTACGAGCATGCGTGCAATCTGCCAACACACGCTCGTAACACAGTCATTTTATGGAGTATCCGCTCCAAATTTTCAACATAGGCATTCTAGGAGCTCTGCTCATGAACTGTGTCATTGTCATTTTCATAATCTGGCCCAAACACTGATTTCCCACAGCGACTGTACAATTGTGTGCCGGAAGTGCAGAAACACATTTCGGGCAGGATGTGGGAAATGACAGCTGTACTGTTCACAAGGAGGTGCAGAAAAATGCTAATGCTGAAAATACCGCATTAGAATACCGTGAATGCGTGAAGTTACGAGCCTGCATAACAACTGCGCAACGCACGATCGTAAAACAGGCATTTCTTGGATTTTTTCCACCAAATTTGGAACGTAGGCTTTTTGAGAGGCCACCTCATGAACACTGGCACTGTCATTTCATTAATGGGTCCCGAAAGGTGATTTTGCGCAGTGACTGCAAAATCACCTTCTGAGCGGTTAATGCCTTGACAGTGAAAGAATTCATGAGGAGGGCTCAAAACCCCATGTTGAATGTGGTGCCAAAATTCAAGAAATGCCTGAATATCACTAACAAAGTTGGAAAAACCCTATTCATTGCATTATACAGCTTACGGCATTTCCTCAGTTCATGATCGGCTTTGAAGAATGTAGCGTGTTCTCGGTCCACTGAAAATCATCCGCCAGAGTCCGGAGGTAAGTATGGGGTGAGGGGTGAGGGAGGTAGGGTCTGTGAGTGAGTGGGTGCTGGGTGGGAGGAGGGGGTCTAGACTGCAAGGGACGGTTTTCGTTTCTAGGTAAAAAAAAAAAAAGAAAAAATTGCAGGGCATTTGGCACACTGGGGTGGGCTCCCAGCACACTACCTAAGTGGGTTTTGGGGGGGTGTCAGTTGCCGACGGGGGATTGGGCACCCCCACCGGCAAACAAAGTCAGGGTGGAAGAGCGCGAGCCAAGGGGGGGGATTGGGCACCCCCTTGGCATTCAGCAGTTGGGGGGGTGATGCAGATGGGGAGTGGGCTCCCCCGTCAGCGTGCAAAACAAGTGGGCGTGAGCTGAGGGATTGGGCACCCCTCGGCATCCCACATTGCAGGGGATGCCGATGGGTGTAGCTCCTGTCGACACATAAACACAGGGAGGTTGCCGACAGGCGGAATGGCCACCCGATGTGACACAGAGTGAGGCAGCTGCCTGTTAAGCCGACCATGGCCATAGTGGCCCGAGCATCAAGCAAGGACTGCTGCGATGGCGATTGCAGCGGACCTTTCCTTTGATGTGCTTGTCCCATTATGTGTGCATGGTGTGGCGGTGGCATGCAGGCAGATTGGGGAATGAGGATGCACCAACCTGATGTCTACATTAGCCAACAGCAAGGGCGCCCCAAGACCTAACTATGCATAAGATGTTTCTTGCATGCATAAGCCAACATAAAAACAAGCATTTGTCAATGCCGAATGTTGCTTGCTTCTATGTGCTGTTTAGGTATTTGGAAGTCATTGGAGTGCAAATATTGAAAATTTGCGAACTTACGAGCGTGCGTAGGAACTGCGCAATGCACGCTCATAAAACAGTCATTTTTAGGAATTTTTTCACCAAATTTTCAACATAGCCATTTTAAGACCTCTGCTCATGAACAGTGTGACTGTGATTTTGTTAATGTGTCCCATACATTGAGTTTGCACACCGACTGCGCCATTGTGCGCTACATGGGCGGAAACATGTTTTGGGCAGGATGTGAAAAATGACAGCTGTACTGCTCATAAGGAGGTGTGGTAAAATGGCAATGTTGAAAATCTGGAGTGAAAATATTGAAAATTTGCGAACTTACGAGCCTGCGTAGGAACTGCGCAACGCACGCTCGTAAAACAGTCATTTTTGAATTTTTTCCAAATTTTCAACATGGGGTTTTGGGACCCCTTCTCATGAATGATGTCACTGTTATGTGGCGGTATTCAGGCCTGAAGGGTGATTTCTCCAGTCACTCGCGAAATCACCCGCCGGGCTGAGCTCTTTAACCATGACTTCGCTGTTTATCATATGAAGAATCATGTTGAAAATTTGGTGCAAAATCAAATGCCTGAGATATGCAACAAAGTTGAAACCCCTATCTAGGCCATTATACAGCTTACCGGCATTTCCTCAGTTCGCGATCGGCTTTGAAGAGTGCAGGCGTGTTCCGGTCCCGAAGATCGTCGCCAGTCGGAGGTAAGTATGGGGTGAGGGGGTGTGGGTAGGCTGGGTCCGCAGTGGGTGGGTGCGGATTGTGGGAGGGGGTCGGGAGGCGCTCCAGCGGGACCGTTTTCGTTTTCAGGTTTTAAAAAAAAAAGCGATGTGGGACCGTTTGCCATGCTGGGTGGGCTCCCAGCATGGCACAAGATAGGGGCGTTCAGCCGACGAGGATTGGGCACCCCATCGGCCAAGGACTCATTGCCATGCTGGGGTGGGCTCCCAGCGTGGCACCTACTGGGGGAGGACGACAACAGTATCTCAGCCGGCGGGGATTGGGCACCCCGTCGACTGTACAACAGGTAGCGGCGCGCACACCTGCGTGTGGGAGGGGAGCTATGCTTCAGTTGGCTTCTTATCTCTGCTCACTGAAGCGTAGCTCCCCCTTTCAACTGTATGCCACTGCATTTTGGAGCGTGTCATAGACAGCTCCAAAATGCATTGGCTTACAGGGGCTACGCCTGCCAGCACACTGCCTGAATTGGAGGAGAAGGTGACACACCTCCGAAATCTCCGATGATGGCACTATGTTTCTTGCACATGCGTGCAAGCAACATAATGAGGAGAGATCTGAAGATACTAGAAAACTGGAATGACAATTGGGTTTCAATGCAAAAAAGTACAAGATTATGCACCTAGGGAGAGGGAATCCTAGGGTCGAGTATGAACAAGATGGGGTAACACTGGTCGCCACCACAGAGGAAAGGGATCTAGGGGTAATCATAGAAGACAGCCTCAAAGTTACTAAACAGTGCGATAAAGCAGTTAGAAATGTGAACAGAATACTAGGGTGCATAGGGACGGGTATAACAAGTAGAAGGAGGGAAGTGGTGGTACCATTGTACAACTCCCTAGTAAGGCTTCATCTGTCTGGAGTACTGTGTTCAGTTCTGGAGGCCCCATCTCCAAAAAGACATATAGAGGATGGAGACAGTACAGAGGAGGATGACAAAAATGGTGTCCGGGATGCAGCATAAGTCACATGAGGACAGACTCAGAGCTCTCAATATGTAATCCCTGAAGGAAAGCAGAGAGAGGGGGGACATGATAGAGATTGTCAAGTATCCAAAGGGGATCAACAGGGTACCAGAGGGGTACATCTTTCACATGAAGGGAAATAGCAGAACAAGGGGGCACAGCATGAGACTAAAAAGGGGAAAACTTAGAGGCAACTTGAGGAAATTCTTCTTCACTGAAAGGGTGGTGGAGAGATGGAACAGTCTCCCCCAGGAAGTGGTGAGGGCGGCTGCAGTTCAAGGATTCGAGAATACGTGGGATAGGCATATGGGAATTGTTAAGCTAGGCCGAAGGGGGGGAACATGTAGCATCTAGAGTACCTTAATCATTAGAAAGAGGGATAGGGCAGACTGGATGGGCCACAAGGCCCTTATCTGCTGATAACATCTATGTATCTACGAAGAAGACTCCTTGGGCTATCTGAGATAAATAATTTGTAAAAACAAAACTGGAGTATGCTTATAGGTAGCATACACTTCCTGAAATCCCAGCATATTAGAATTTTGGATGTTTTGATTTGGACTGGGAAATACAATGTGGGAGTTTCAGAAAAGGACAAACCTGGGCACCACTGGGCATTCTGCTTGCCTCTTTATTCACCTGCATGTGTCCAAAGTTTAGCTGACTTATATTCAGAGATGTATCTTTTATTTTTGTGAACTGTTTCTCTCCTTAAGCATAGAAACATAGAACTTGACGGCAGATAAGGGACTGCCTGGCCCACCTAGTGTGCCCATTTTCCTACCTACTAAATAAGTTCCAGACCCTATTTTAACTGTGGCCTACCTCATCCTTCCTACCACTATTTTTGCCTTCTGCCTGTCCCATGCATTCTTGAATTCAGCAATTGTTTTTGGCCCCCACAGCTTAATCCAGGAGACTGTTCCATCCATCCATCCACCACCTTTTCTGTGAAAAAATACTTCCTCATGTTGCCCGAGTCTTCCCCCCCCGCCTCATATTGTGACCCCTTGTTCTTGCACATCTCTTTTCTGAAAGATACTGTAGTCTTGAACTCTGTTGATCCCCTTGAGGTATTTGAATGTCTCTATCATATCCCCTGCTTTGTCCTGTCCTCAAGAGTATACATATTGAGTTCTCTCATATGTTTTCTGGTGTAGCCCCTTCACCATTTTTGTTGCCCTTCTCTGGATTGCCGCCACCCTTTTGAGGTCCTTTCAGAGATGAGGTCTCCAGAACTGCACACAGTACTCTAGATGAGGCTTCACCAACTGCCTGTACAGCAGCATCACCACCTCTTGTTTGCTATTGGTGACACCTTTCTGTATGCACCACAGCATTCAATTAAATTCCCTCACTGCCTTCTCACATTGTTTGGCTACTTTTAGAGCATCTGTTATGACTACCCGTAGGTCCCTTTCTGTTTTGGGTGTTGTTAGTACCTCCCCCCAACTGTGTTCCTCACCTGGGTTTTTGTTCTCCAAGTGCATAATTTCGCTTTTTTTGGCATTGAATCCAAGCTGCCACACTCTTGACCACTCCTCCAACTTATCTAAACCTCTCCTCCTTTGCTCCACCCCCCTGGAGTGTCAGTCCTATTGCAAATATTGGTGTCATCTGCAAAAAGACTTACTTTTCCTTTGAGTCCATCTGCAATGTTGCTTATAAAGACATTAAAGAGGATCAGCCCCAGCACTGAACACTGTGGCAGCCCGCTGGTTACCCCCTTTCTTCAGACTGAACTCTGCTTACTACCATCCTCTGATTCCTGTTGCTAAACCAATTTTTTACCCAGTTTACTACCTTAGGATCCACTCCAAGATTGCCCAACTTGTTTACCAACCTCTTGTGTGGGACTGTGTTAAATGCCTTGCTAAAATTTAGATTGGCCATGTCCACTGCCCCTCCCTGATCTACTACCGTTGTCACCCAGTTAAAGAAATCTATCAGATTTGTTTGACATGACTTTCTTCTAGGATATCTCTTACGAACATACGAAATGTGCCAGCAGATGAAGGCCTAGAGGTCTATCAAGTCTGCTTGAATGTGCAGCTAGCACCCCTTATTCTGCAGCTGCCCCTTCCTTCCACCCTTCCCCTTCATTAACCCTCCCCCTTGTCCTGTCCCATCCTCATTTGAAGCAGTCCACTGTTCTACTGCATACCACTTCAGCAAGTAATGCATTCCACCCAGCCACCACCCTCTCTGTAAAAAAGTGTCTCCTCATCTCCCTCCTGAACCTTCCTCGCTCCAGTCTCATATCATGGCCCCTGATGGCCCTCCCCTCCCTTACTTTGAACAGCCCCTCTGTACCCGTCTTGTTTATTCCTTTCATGTATTTAAAGGTTTCAATCATGTTACCCTGTCTCTCCTCTCCTCTCCTCCAGTGAGTACATGTTCAACTCCTTCAACCTCCTCTCATATGATAAGTCCCCAGCCCCTTGATCATCTTTGTGGCTCTTAGCTGCCCCCCTCCAGTAACTTAATGTCCGTTTTTTGAATCACGGACGCCAGTACTACGCGCGTACTCCAGGTGTGGTCTAACTAATGACCTATACAATGGCAGAATCACCTCCTCCCTCCTCGAGATATACCCTTAGCAATACAACCCAGCATTTTGTGGCCTTTGCAGCTGCCTTCCTACATTGTGCCAGTTGTTCATTGACCCTGTAATAGGCACACCCAGATCCTTCTCCTCCTCTGTCTGGGCTAGCTGCACTCCCCTAGCTGGTAACTCCTCTTTGGGTTCTTTATCCCAAAATGCAGCACCTTGCACTTTTTGGCATTAAAGCCTAGTTGCCAGGTGTCTGACCAGGTTTCAAGCTTTGCCAGATCATCCTGCAACCCCTGCCATCCCCCTAGGTCATCCACCACCACGTCTACCTTGGTATCATCAGCAAACAGACTGATCTTGCTCTTGATGTCCCATGATATGTCTGCAATGAATATCCCAAACAACACTGGTCCCAACACTGAGCCCTGTAGAACACCACTCATCACTGCCCTTGGGTGTGAGAGCTCCCCACCCACCACCACCCTCTGTTGCCTTCCCTGCAGCCAGTTTCCTACCCATCTCACCAGCTTTGCACCCGCCCCTGTGCCTACTAACTCTCTTTCCAGCCTTCCATGTGGCACTGAGTCGAATGCCTTACTGAAGTCCATATACAGGACATCCACTGCATGGCCCCTGTCCAGCTGCCTAGTTACCCAGTCATAGAACTCGATCAAGTTGGTTTGGCACAATCTGCCACATATGAAGCCATGCTGTATGCTGTCTTGTAGTCCTTTGGCCTCTAGGAGGGCCACCAGCCTCTCCTTCAGGATAGTCTCCATTAGCTTACCCACGATGGATGTGAGGCTCACTGGTCTGTAGTTTCCCGTTCAACTTTGGGGCTACTCTTGTGGAGGGGCACCACATGAGCCACCCTCCAGTCCTGAGGTACTGACCCCGAATGCAGTGAATCATTAAATAGGTCTGTTAAAGGTCCTGCAAGGACCTCTGCCAGCTCCTTCAGTACCCTGGGGTGGATGCCATCTGGGCCTGGCGCCTTGTCCACTTTCAGTGCTTCAAACCCTCACAAACTCTGCCCTCCATGATTTCCCCATCTGTCACCACTTCCCCCCCTTGCTTCTGCCATTTCTCTCACCTTGGGTGTCACCCCCCTCTTCTCTTTAGTAAATACTGAGCAAAGTACTACATTTATTCCGCCTTATCGCACCCTGCTTCCACCCAATCCCCTCCTTCCTAATCCTTACTATGTAGTCCTTACAGCTCCTTTTCTCCTGATGTGTCTAAAGAGTCCTTCTCCCCTTCTTAATGCCTTGTGCCAGCCTGAGTTCCATAGATGCTTTGGCTCCCTTACTGCCCTTGTCACCGCCTTCGATTCTGTCAAGTACTCCTCCCTGTCCTCCCCCCTCCCTGTTTTCTTGTACTTCCTAAAGGCAGCTGTTTTTCTCCTTACCTTTTCCATGATCTCCTTACTCAACCAGATCAGTTTCTTAGCCCTAGCCTTCTTGCTCTGGGCTCTACAGCAGGTTTTGGTTGTCTCTACTATCCCCAGCTTTATGAGCTTCCACCTCTGGTTAGTGCCCATACTAGATTGAATTCTGGCCAGATACCCTTTTACCACTTCCCTTATCCTCCCAAAGTCAGCCCTCCTGAAGTCCAGCACTATTGTGCCAGATTCCACTCCTTTCTTGCCCATATCCAATGTGAGCCATACTGAGCAGTGGTCACTCCCTGACAGCGGTTCCTCCACTGTAAGTTCTCTATAAAGTCCCCATTTGCCAGCCAGCATCAAGGGTATTTCCTAACCTGGTTGGTTCACTGACCATTTGCAGCAGGAAGCTGTCCTGGAAGGTATCCAGCAGCACATGCTCCCTTCTGTTCCTGGTTGTTGGGGTGCTCCAGTCCACTCCTGGCATGTTGAAGTCCCCCACAATCATCACACTACCCTTCTTGCAGGTCCTCCTGATATGTTCCACTAGTTCCCTGTCTAACTCCTCTGTCTGAGATGGTGGCTTGTACACCACTCCCATTCTAAAAATTCTATTCTTGGAATCCTGGATTTGCATCCAAAGTGACTCCGTACTACCCTCCTCCCCTTCCTCCCTTACACACTTCAGTCCTTCCTTCACATATAGTGCCACTCCCCTCCTTTCCCAGTCACTCTGTCCCTATGAAATAATCTGTACCCTGGTACAGACAAGTCCCAGTCATTGTATTGGATGGCCCATGTTTCCGTGATGACTGCAATGTCCAGCTCTCCCTCTGCCATGAGAACCTGTAACTCTGCAGTTTTCCTCCCAAAGCTCCTAGCATTAAGGGTAACCACCTTCCACCCTTCCCCTCCTGCCATCCTGCCCTTCTTTTCCTAGCATCACCAACAGTACTTGCCATTTGTCCTTTGTCACTGTTATGGGGAGTAAGCTCATATGGTTTCCCAACCTGTGGTCTCTGCATTTCTCTTCCCCAACTGCCACCCCACACTCCCAGTTTAAATTCCCAACTTCCTCTATGTACTCCTCCATCCTCTGTTTCAACACTTTCTTTCCCTCCTCACTTAAGTGTAGTCTGTCCTTGGCATAGAGACTACTGTCCTCCCAGGTCCCTCCCACCCCCAACAGCCCATACCTTTAGCACAACACCAGGTTCAGCCATCCATTAAATTCCTCTATTCTCAGCTTTCTTGTTGTGCTTGTCTTTTGCTTAGGAGGTATCTCTAAAAAGTTACTGGTCTTTCCTGCCCCTCATATAATTGTGCTAGTTCCTCAAACCTCCTCTGGACTGTATCTGTCTTGTCAACCAGGTCGTTTGTCCCAAGATGTATAATTAAATGAGCTTGTCCCTACCCTTCAAGCATATTTCAGAACAGACTGTCCACCCTTTCAGCTGTCATTCCTGTCATGGCCTCCAACCAAATCAGACTATGCCTCTCCCCCTTGCTTCCCCACTAACTCCCATAGTATTGAGTCCCCAGCACTAAGATTCACCCTCTTACTCCCTGCTGGCTTCCATTCATCTCCCTCTCTCATTTCCAGCTCCTCTTCCTCCTCCTGCACATTATATCCCCCTTTTACCCCTGTTGCAATTCTCCCAGCAGAACTTCCCCCGCTCCAGTTTGGTCCAGGCATTTATTAATTACTCCTCTAATTTCATCATTTCCCTCCTCCACCTTCTTCTTCTCTAGCAGTGCACAACTATTTTCTGAAGGCCCTTCACAAATGCCTGCTCCCTCTCTCTTCATAGTAACTTGTTCTCTCCTTTCCACTCCATGACTTTTGTCACTTCTGCACCTCCCCTCACAAGTCCCTATCTCCTCCTTCCATTTGTCTTTCGTCTCCTGACCTGGTTTCCCTGGCAATTGTTCTTCCTGGCCTGGGCCCTTTTCTCTTGCAGCAGGTAATACACTTGGGTATCCGCCAGAGGGTGTTCTCTTTGATGGTAGCTTTCACTAGCAGTGCTGACTGGGAGTTGACAACTATGACACCATCACAATTATTTCTATAAATATGTGGGCAGCCCCTAGCAACCACAGTTCTTTTTTCTGCCGCCTCTCAGTTCGCTGCAGGAGTAGCTTTTGCTTCAAGTATGTTGAGTCGCCATTGACGTGAAAACCATAGTGGGAATGGTTCTCCATTCATTTTCTTTTTTTTACTGCACCTTTTCAGATGTCCGGTTTGGAATCGTTATTTCAAAAGTGCCCTTATGGCAGGAAAATCTACAGATACGATACTCATTCCGTTTGTATCCATTGTCTGGGAGCTGCCCATAATTCTCCTCCTGTGCCTACTTCAAGGATTTCAATCAAGCCACCGGTTGTTGATGTCTGCAAGAACTTGAGTTATTTCTGATGGAACAAAAGATTGCTCTCCTTGACTAGGAGGTTTGTTTCCGTCCTCCATCGACAACGTCATAGGCCTCCCAGTCCTCCCACAAACATTCACCAAAGCACAAACACGGAGAGAAAGACAAATATTTTGAAAGTAAGAAATCTGGCCCATCAACAGCTATCGCTCCTGGCAGCTAATTGGTGGCCTCTGTTTCTACATCTACTTTATCTTAGGACAAGGCCCACTCAGATATGCCTCTGCCATCATAGATGACGGCCCTCCAGGTCCTCTCATTGATGATCGTAAGTCAAGCCCTAGCTGTGGTGACCATGATTGCTCCTTCTGTATCAACAGGTCACTCATTGATGATGGCCTGGTTCTCCAGCCTGGACAGTGGTGTCTCATCGTTGATGCCCATATTGAAACATTCAGTCTCTTCACCTTTTCAGTCTTTGTTGCAGAAACCCACGATGGATATATGGGGTATGTTATAAGGGAGAAAGGATTCTTCTTAACGGTGTTTCCAAAGCTGCTGCCTCCTTCCTAGGCAGCCACTCATTGAAGCCAGGCTGATACCTCATGAGGGGCAACTTGTCAAGGGCTGGACTGTCTGCATCCACAACTGTGACCTATACTTTCTGTTTTTCCTCTTCCCAGTTCTGTTACTCCTGGGATAATGGCTACGACCGCCACTCCCCAGTCGACGGCCCCCTCCATCAGTGTGGCTGCTGTAGTGCAAGCAGTTCTTCAGGTGTTGCAGAGCCTACCGCTGTTACTTCCTCTTTATCAACCGCAGTCTCAACTATCTTCTTCTTTCTCGCCTTCTCCACCAAAGCAGCCTCACCAGGACCTCTCTGCTGCACCCTGCAGGGGAGCAGTCTCCTGCACCTTCCTACCATTCTTTGGAGGATGAGTTTTTCCCAGAATATGTAGAGGAATATGAGGAAGACATGTACATGAGTGATGGCCTTCACCCTCCTTCAAGTGCATCGACTGTGTCTTCTGAGGAGGGGGACCCTGGGCTCTATACACCGTGTTTACCTCCAAATGATCCAACTTTTATAGATATAATGACCCAGATCCAGTAGGTGATGGAATTCAGCACCACCAAACAACACAAACACCGCTACCATATGGTGGATTACCTCAACTTACTGGAGGATCCTGCAATTGTAGTGCCTCCTTTAATTCAAGGGTACCAGGATGCCGTCCTTGCAGCCTGGCATCACCCGTCTGCAGTTCCACCAGTCCCTAAAAAAGATGGATCACCTCTATCAGGCACCAACATAGATACATAGGTACATAGACACTGTCAGCAGATAATGGCTCATGGCCCACCCAGTCTGTTCATTTGAGCTTGTAAGTTCCCTTTACATTTTTCTAGAAGTCTGTTGCCCCTTATCCCTGACCTCCAGAATTCCCTTATGTCTATCCCATGCATTTTTAAATCCTGTGGGTACTTCCCTTGTTTCCAGTGATTGGCTAAACAGGATTGGCAGAGGTTCAGCCACCACATCTCTTAGTTCCATTAGAATCCTGGGGTGCAGCCCATCTAGCCCCATTGATTTATCAATTCTTATTCCTTCTAGCTCCTTTAGGTCCCTTTCCCATGTAATGGGACTTGTGTCCGTTTCTGCACATTTTACTTCCTTCAGACCCATTACTCTCCTCTTCCTCAGTAAAGACTGAGCAGAAATATCTGCTCAGTATGTCAGCTTTACTGTTCTTGTCCTCCACATGGCTCCCATCCTCCCTCTTCAGTCTCACTATCCCACCGTTTGCGCTTCTTTTTTTCACTTACGTACCTGTAAAAGGTTTTGTCCCCTCTACCCACTGATTTTGTGATGCACTGTTTTGTCTGAGCTTTGGCTTCCCTTACTGACCTCCCTGCCTCCTTTTGCTTCTCTTGGTACTTCTTCCTATCCCCTTCTGCTTGCATCCTTTTGCATTGCCTAAACGCAATCTTTTAGGCTTTTACTTTCTCCACTACCTCCTTGGAAAATCATAATGGCCTCCTCTTCCTTTTCCCTTTACTAACCTGCTTAATGTATAATTCTGTTGTGCTTGTAATCCCTGTTTTAAATATTGCCCTGTGTTCCTCAACCCGATTCCTTCCCCATTCCCATTAGTGCCTCTTTCAAGCACGTCCCCATTTTCCCAAAGTCTACCCTCCTAAAATCCAGGATACATGTTTTTGTGTGGTTCAGTTCTGCTCCATCTGTGATTTCAAACCACAGTGATCAGTGGTCACTGCTCCTCCACTGTTACCCCTATCACACTGTCCCTGTTTGTCAGCATGAGGTCCAGTATTGCTTTCTTCCGATTGGTTCCACGATCAGTTGCTTAAGGAAGGAACCTTGAAGGGAGTCCAGGTTAAATCTGCTCCTGGTTAATGCTACTGCTGGAAGGCTCCAGTCTACGTCTGGAGTATTGAAGTCTTCAACCAGCACCACCTTCCCCTTGTCTGTCATCCTTTGGATGGCTAGCATTAACTCGGCTAAACGGGCAAAGCCCCTCAGAGCCATCCCTTCTCCCATAATCTATGGGAGGAAGCTGCTGGCCTGACCATCAAAGCAAATCACATCCCCAAGGATTCTCCCTGGCTCTCAAGCCCCAGGTGAAGCCCCTCAGGGCAATCCCAACTCCCGTAACCAATGGGAGGAAGCCCCCAGCCTGACCACCAACGCAAGTCGCATCCTCGAGGGTTCTCCTCGGCTATCATGCCCTAGGTACGGCACCTTGAATTCAGCTACTAAGCTGGTGAAATGATTGGCTCCCCACTGTTTGGTGATAGAAGCCCACTGGCTGCTTTCAGTTGCAGCCAAACTCTGACTGGCTGCTGCATCTGTTGACTCTCTTGGGCTGCTTCTCCATGGCTTTATCTGCTGAAAGGATCCGCTTCTCTCTGCCTGAAGATTTGATTTACTGTGTGGGTTTTTGTAATTATTTATAGTCGGGGAACAGCTCATTGCTGGAGTTGTGCTCTCATGTGCACCGTGAAGTTCATATAAAAACTATGCAATCCTAAGAGAATGTAACTGTAGCTCTGAGGGAATGTGTTTTCTTTTTATTTTAACAACTGCCTGATGAACCTGCAATCATTTTTCTTGTATAGAGCTGGTTCTTTTTACTTTGCATCACCCTTCTTCCGCCTTCTAAATTCTAAAGCTAAGCCCTCTAACCTTTCTAATAACCATTTTTCTAGTTCTGCAGAGCAAGAACCTTGCTCTGTTGTTTGCTATCAACTTTGCTTTACTTTAAATTGCTGAAATTTACTTGATTGCTGTCAGCCTTGATTTAATTTAAATTGTTGAAATTTTTTTCCCGCTGCTGTCTCCTGGACACAGACAGGCCTATGGCGTTCCTGAACTAATTTGATTTAGAAGCCAAACCAATGACCCCCGCTGAGCTGTTTCAACCCATCCCTGCCTGTCTCTCATCTATCCCTCATATGTCCACTTAATTAATCCTTTAATCCCCATCCTGCTATTAAGCATCCAGTCTAGCCTTTGTTTCTATACTATAAGTATAATCTTCTCTTGTCTCTTCTCTCCCAGGCGAAGCCCCTCAGGGCCATCCCCATTACTGTAACCAATGGGAGGAAGCTGCCGGCCTAATGACCAACAAAATCACATCCCCAAGGATTCTCCCCCGCTCCCAAGCCCCAGGTACAGAACCTTGAATTCAGCTACTAAGCCGTTGAAATGATTGGCTCCCTGCTGTTTGGAGATAGAAGCCTATTGGCTGCTTTCAGCTATAGCCAGTCTCTGATTGGCTGCTGCATCTGCTGGCTCTCCTGGGCTGCTTCTCCATGGCATTCTTTGCTGAAAAGACCTGCTTCTCTCTGCCTGAAGATTTGATTTACTGTGTAGGTTTTTGGCCCGCCCTTCCACCCCCTTCCTAATTCACCTTAAATACATCTTTGTCCCGCCCACCTTTCCAGGATGAACTCCCTATTGGTTATATTAGTCTTGCTATCTTTTGCATTCAGCTCTTTCCCACTTTTACTGGAAGAACTCTCTATTTGGCTATACTAGTCTGCATTCTGTTGTAATCAACTCTTGCCTCCAGAATTAGGTGTTAGTGGAATTAGGCTTGTTTAAAGCTACACTTGCCCTTAGCTCTTATCCCCTGCTTATAGTAGGCCTAACCCTAGGGGTCCAATACCTAAACGAGGGCTCTCCCTTTCTCTTTGAATGGGATTACTTCAAAGCTCCACTTGTTCTCAAGCTCTTGTCTCCTGCAGGCCAAGGACAAAACCCCTGGATAGTTAGCCTCATAAGAAATATTTTCTCTTTCCTACAGTTAGGTACTACACTGGGTTCCCATTCCATCAGTGTTAACTCGGTTGTTCCTCTGTCTAGTGCTGATTTATCCCTGTCAGTGTTAACTCAGCTCTCCCTCTGTCAAGGTTAATTTATCCCTGCCAACCTTTCCCCTGACCTCTCCAAGTTTGTCCACTAATCAGGCAATAACACACCTTCCACTGACAAAAAGTTTTCTCCTGCTTGCTTCCTTCCTTCCTGGTCTGTCTTCATAATAACTTATCTTACAAGGGTAGCACATCTACTCTACCACCTTCCTCCTCAATCTCTCTCCTACCTCCCCAACTTGACTTTCCTGCTACATCTAACATGTCCACCCATTGCCTCAGTTATCTTGTCCTCACCCAGTGTACTAAAACAATTATGCATATGCATCAGCCCTGGAACTTGTGTAAGTCTTCATTTATATGCTCACCTAATATTCACTCCCAGCTATGCTTACTCCTGCTATCCGGTGACATTGAATTAAGCCCCAGACCTTGCAAGAATGCTCAGCCCCACCCCCAATCTCCCTGTACAAACTGGTCAGAGAGAAAAGGGCTCAAGATAGCCCACATGAATAACAAAAGTGTCAGACATTAAATAGCTGAACTAGAAAGCTGGATTCAGGATAAATGCCAGATATTCTCAGCTTAATGGAATCCTGGCTAAAACCAGCCATATAATCTGATGAAGTTGCTCACCCAGGTTACTCCTCTTACCACCTGGACCGACCCAACAAGAAGGGGGGTACTGATATACACTAGGGTAGGGCTGGCAGTCAGTGAACTACCTGATATAAACATCAGCCCTGACACTGATTACCTATTCATCTCCATCACCCTCAGTAAAATCAAACAGTTGACAATAGGGTATGTCTACCTGCCCACTAAATGTGCGCCCATCTCCTTTGCCTAATTCTTCACCAGTCTTGACACCCTCCATCACAGTGACACCATACTCGGCGGTGACTGCAATCTTGACTGGCTTGGCCCCAAAAATGCCCAATATCTGTCAGCTGTATAAGATGTCAAGTTAGAATAACTGATCAACCAACCAAATAAACTTAGTATGAAGTCAAGTAATCACACCCTACTGTACTTGACCTGATATTAACCAATAGCAGAACCTACATCAGGGCTGTGGGAGCCCTCCCCTATTCACTAAGCAATTACTCCCTGACTTTCTGTATTTGGAAAAATAACTTTCCCCACCCTCCCCAAAACCATCAAATCCAGAAACCTAACAAACTTTAATACCTCTGAATTTGTACATAGCCTTACCTCCACTGACTGGACCCCTATCACCATGCTTCCAGAAATTTAGAATACTTAATCAACTCTTTCACCTTCATCCTTGACCTCCATGCCCCCTTCAAGTTGAGAAGGGCCAAAGGAACACTCTGCCCCTGGCTCTCCCAGGAGCTATGGCTCCTAATGCGGTCCAGAGACAAGGCATGGCAATCCTACAAAAAGTCTGGGCTCCATACTGACTGGAATTCCTACCGGCAGTTGCGGAATGCCTGCAAAGCTAAAGAAAACAAATCAAAGTGTATCTATCTACAGTCCCTGCAAGCTAGTAATCTTAGCGACCCTAAATGTTTCTGGATGAGAATCAATGCACTCCTTAAGGGCTGTGAATGAAACCCCCCTCAGACCATGATCTTGAAAGGCTCAGACTATCCTCACCCTTCGAGATCGCTGCAGGAATAAATTTGTTCTTCACTGACCTTGATGTATACAAGATAGGTCTCCCAGTTGTCCAACCCACACTGCACCCCCACACACACCGAAGCTCACCACCCCCTCTTTCATATAAAACTTACCTCATGTAAAGAGGTCCTTAAGCTCCTATTTGGACTCAACCCAAATAGTTCTGCTGGGATTTGACACCCTGCCCCCTCAGATTCCTTAGGATTGGTGCACCCATGCTAGCTCTTCCGATCACTCAGCTGATTAATCGATCCTTCCTAACACATTCTATTCTGGACAAATAGAAAAACGCCACTGTTATACCAGTGCACAAAACTGGCCGAACAAACCTCATTGAAAACTATAGACCCATATTTATTCTGTGTCCTATCATGAAAATCCAAGAGAGAATCCTCTATAATCAGATGTACTCCTTCTTTGAACTGATTAGCTCCCTTACAATACACCAACATGGCTTCAGGAAATCTCACGGGATGGAGACTACCCCCTGAGGGTCGCCTCTGATATTTTTCATGCTATGGATCAAGGTAGTGCCATGGGGGCAGTCTTGATTGACCTCATGAAGGCCTTTGACCTTGTTAACCATTCTCTCCTCATTTCCAAACTCCAATCCTTAGGTCTCTACTCCAACTCCCTTCCCTGGCACTCTTAACTATTTATCTAACCGTTTCCAGTGTGTCAAATGGGCTGGCACCCTCTTGCCTCTATCTCCAGTCTCGGATGGGGTTCCCCAAGGATCTATCCTTGGGCCTTTACTTTTCTCAATCTTTATTAACAACTTGCCTCTAAATCGCAGGGAGCATCGCTCCAGCTCTACGCAGATGATGCCTTATTATACTGGCATTGCATAGACATCTCCACCATTCAATCTGACCTGGAAAAAGACTTCCAACATCTGGAAGCTTGGCTCAAAATGAACCTACTGGTACTGAACAGAAAGAAAACCAAAGCCATGCTGTTCTGTCATACCTCCTTTGACCTAACCTCCCAGCCTCCTCTGGTTATTAACACCAACTTTGGTCTACCGCTCGAAGGGGTGAGATCATTCAAATACCTGGTATGGCTTTCGATGAACATCTGTCCTTTGACTCACATGTAATAAGTGTTATTAAAACTACCAATCAAAAGCTCAGCCTACTCCATCACACTGCCTCCTACGTAACTCCCTATGCTATAAAGACCATTGCTGCAGCTACCCTACTACCTGGTTTATTCTATGGTGTGCCCATAATTCACTCAGTCAAGTCCACTACTCAGGTCAAACTCAGACAGGTGTACCACAGTCTAGCCTACTTCACAGCTGGTACACCTGCTCGGGCTTATCACTGTGACATTCTTAGGTCCTTGGTTGGCCATCCTTTGAGCCCATAATGGACTTCCTGGTGTTATGTACCACCTTTAAACTTGCACACCTCCCTTCTCCATCCATCCCCTCTGGCCTGCTCACTCTGAAGTCCTTCCCCAGGACCCTCCACCACTCCCAACTCCCACTGTTGAACCTTCCCAAAGTTCCCCTTTACCATTGGCAGGTGGTACTTCGCTTTCTCCGCACTGCAAAAATGGAATACTTTACCATGTAGTTCACTCTCATGTACATCTCTTCCCCTGTTTAACAGAAGTTTCAAGAAAATCTCCAGTCCCCTTCATTCTGTAGCAGTATTTGCACTTAACCCCCTCTGCTTACCACAGTGTACTCTTCTCCATCAGTTGTCCTCTCTGGCTTGTCCATCCTCATCCCAAACCCTTTCTCTTACCCTTGAGCTCACTCCACCTCTCCCATGCCTCCTCTGACCTTCCAATCATCCTCTAAATCCTTTCTCTCCCCCGTTCTCTCTCTTTCCACTCTTATATTTTGTAAATATGTAATATATCATACTATATATTTGTATTGTGTGGTAACTTCTACTGGACTAGCTCACCTGTCCCAGTACAATAGTCTCAAGCCTCATCTAAGGACTTTTGATGCAAGACCTGATGCAAGCCTAATCTAAGGATTATCGACACAGGATCCCTCCGGACCAGTATTGGAATCATTATCCTACTGTGGAAGGAACTGACTTTCTGCTCACAGCATACCTTTGTGCTTATATACTGTATATATCCTATCTATTACTTCAGATTGTACTCGTTCTCCTTGTGTTTTACCTCCTGCATCCAAAAAGTATAGTGCACCAACTTGTGGAATTGTCTTTATTCTCCTGGTCACCCCTGAAAAAGAGACATGTCTATCTTAGTGGGCCTACCCAGTTATCAAAAGTCAAACAAACAAATAAATAAATACAATAAATAAACTCCCTATCTGTCTCTTCCTCCTGGGCTGGTGGTCTGTAGAGCATCCCTGTGCAGATGGCTGGACAGATTACCTGTTCTTTGCCACTGCACCACAAGCCAACTCTGCGATCATTAATGCTGTGCATAACAGGACAAAACATCCTAAACATATCATCCCCCTACCCCCCTAACTGGGAGTCCTGATGCTTGGACTTAATGGGCAGAAGAGTATACTGGGTTGCCACTAAGAGGCTGCATAGACTGATTTATATTGGCCAGACCCTCTGGACTGCAGCTTCAGAGGTTGCTCATAAGCTTCCTCAATGAGCAGAGGAAGAGCAGCTCTTGGCCACTTTTGCAACTGGCACCAGCCTCTGCCACCATTTACTTTGGGTAGGGTATGATGCAATGGACATCTCCACAAGGACTTCAGCTATGGGTGTCACCCTTCATTGGCATGCCTGGCTCTGGGTGTCAGGTTTTCTGACAGATGTACAACAGACCGTTCTCAATGCCCCTTTTTTCAGACATAAACTGTTCTGCTCAGAGACTCAGACCATTCTGGATGATCTTCAGTCTTCTCGTCGTACCCTCTGAAAGGTGCAAGGTATGTACCACATGTCATAAACTACAGGTCAAAGAACATATTATCAGCCCTTCCAGTTCTGCAGGGCCAGCCATCAAGGCAGAATGGCCTGACATTCCACTAGGGGCCAGAAGCAAACCCAGTCAGGTTGCCGTACCCCTGCTTCTGCCTCTAAGGGCATTCAAGCCACCCCTACTGCAGCGACTGGTGCTCCACAGCCTTTTTGACTCCATCACCTTCTTCCCCAGCATCCTTCAGCTAGCCTCAGAGGCTGGAGGGGGGCCACTTCTCCCTTCATTTAGAGGGATGGCAACAAGTCACAACTGGCAAGTGGATACTACAAATCTTTCAAAAGGGACACACACTGGAACTCACTCCCCTCTACCTCCCTATTCCTCCAGTCTGTCATGTACCCAACAGACCACATTCTAATATTCCTAGAGGAACTGGCTTCCCTCATCCAGAAAATCCAATCCATGCTTCCCAAAGAACAGTGATAAGGATTTTACTCCCATTTCTTCCTGGTACCAAAATACACAGGGGATCTGCACCCAGTTCTGGATCTCAGCGATTTAAATGTATACATTCAGTACAAATGATTCAGAAATGTGACTCTAGCCACAATATTTCTTCTCCATCAAGGAGACTGGCTTTGCACTCTGGACATGAAGGATGCCAACCTTCGTATTCAAACCTACCCAAAGCATCATCACTACCTCCATGTCCAGCTTCTAGAACATCACTACCAAATCAGAGTGTAACTCTTTGGACTGTCCTCAGCAGCTGCTCACACACTTGACTCCTTTTCCTGTCCTCTCCCCGATATCCTGGACTACTTATCCACCCTTTCCTCACAAGGGTTGTTACTCATCCATCAAGGTACACTTTGCAGCCATTTCAGCCTTTCACAAGCCAATAGAGGGCCATCAGATCACCCAACAGGATTTTGCCTGTATGTTTCTGAAAGGCATTTTACATCTTAAGCCTCCCATTTGGAGGCCGGTACCTCTTTGGGACCTCAATTTTGTAATAGAAAAACTTACCTTGGCACCTTGCAAACCAGCTGCTACTTGAGACATGCATTTTCTGGCATGGAAACTTTATTTTTTTTAGTAGCTATTACCTCTGATCACTGCATCTCTGAGCTCCAGGCCCTCATGTGCTCTAAACCTTATCTTGTCTTCTACAAAGGCAGGTTCTCCCTTCATAAGGTTGTATCACAATACACACTGAACTAATCCATACACTTGCCAGTTTTCTACCCTGATCACTCCAATCTTGGTGAATCCTTCCTGTATTCCTCGGATATGCACCGCATTCTATGTTACCACACAGCATGCTCCAAAGCCACATGTAAATCCAAATAGCTTTTTGTCACCTTTGCACCAGGCAAATAAGGTTTACCAGTTACCAAGCAAACTTTATCAAATTGGCTTGCACATTGCATAATCTACTATTACAATAAATATAATTATATATTTTATAGTTATTAAATATAATAGACGTAATGGGTATGTGGGAGGGTAGAGGCTTTATTGGTATTACTGGATACAGGAAAGAGAGAGGCAGTATGTACCAGGGTGATTTACAGATCAACAGTGCAGCAGGGGGTGGTAGATAGGGAAATGATGAAGGAGATTGAGAGGATGGAGGACAGAGAAGAGGTGCTGCTGATGGGGGACTTCAGCTTGCCGGATGTGGATTGGGGTACCCCATCTGCAGCATCTGCAGGCAGCAGGGAGATCATGGACTCCCTACAGGGGGCACTCATGAAACAGCTCATAAGAGAACTGACCAGGGAGGGGGAAATCATTGATTTAATACTTACAAATGGGGAATGGGTGGGTGAGATATCCATAGGAGAGAACCTAGGCACAAGTGACCATAGCACTGTCTGGTTCACTATTACAAGGTCCTATGCTGAGGTGCACCGGCCAAGAGTGGAGGTGCTAAACTTCAGCCATGCAGACTTTCAGAAAATGGGGGAAAGAGTTCATCAAGCACTAGGTGGGGTGGGAAAACTAAGGAGGGTGGAGGAAATGTGGGGTAAAATAAAAGGCGAAATAGTGGAAGCCACTAGCTTCTATGTCAGGAGGGTAACTAAAAATAGGAAAAGGAAAAAGCCCCTTTGGTTCAACAAAGAGATGGCAGAGAAGGTCAGGGAAAGGAGAAGGGTATTTAGGAGGTATAGGGCACACAGACTGAGGAGGAGAGGGCTTTATACCAGGAGAAGCAGAGGGAGGCAGGTAGGGAGGTCAGGAGGGCAAAGGCATGAACGGAAGAGAAAATAGCCAACACAGTAAAGGTGGGGGATAAAACCTTCTTCCAGTCCGTGAGCAAAAGGGGAAGGTCAAGGGCAGGGATAATCAGGTTGAAATACAGGGAAGGGAAATTGGTGGAGGAGGACTGTGGAAAGGCAGAAATACTCAATAGCTACTTTTGCTCGGTGTTCACGGTTGAAAAGGATGGGGAGAGCAAGAAAATCAGGGAACACAAGGTGATGGGAAGATGGGAAGGGGGTTGACTCCAGTCCATTCCAGGTTGAGGAGGTCCTGAGGGAGCTTGAGGGTTTGAAGGTGGATAAGGCGATGGGGCCAGATGGGGTGCACCCCAGGGTACTGAGGGATCTCAGCAAAGTGCTAGTAAAACCTCTGACCAGCCACTTCAATAGGTCCTTGCAGATGGGGGAGATCCCTGATGACTGGAGAAGGGCAGATGTGGTCCCCCTTCATAAGAAGGGTGACAAGGAGGAGTCAGATAACTACAGTCTGGTGAGCTAAACATTGGTTGTAGGTAAGCTCATGGAGAAACTGCTCAAGAAGAGAATCTCAAGCTACCTAAAGACCAATGGTCTTCAGGACCCGCAGCAACATGGTTTCACTGAGGGAAGGTCATGTCAAATGAATTTGATAGAGTTCTTTGACTGGGTCACCAGGGTACTGGATCGGGGGGATCTACAGACATTGTGTATCTCAACTTCAATAAGGCATTTGATTCTGTGTCACGCAGGAGACTTCTGCATAAAATGAGATGCCTTGGGATGGGACTGCTAGTGGTTAGGTGGGTGCAAAACTGGCTGGGGGCAGAAGGCAGAAGGTAATTGTTAATGGGGTACCATCAAATGAAGATATGGTCACCAGTGGGGTACCTCAGGGGTCACTCCTTTTCAATATATTTATGACGGAGCTAGCAGACGGGCTAGAGGGAAGAGTGTGTCTCTTCATGGATGACACAATGGTCTTCAATAGAGTAGATATGCCTGAGGGGGTTGAGAGCATGTGCAGGGATCTGGAGAAGCTGGAGAAATGGTCTAGGGAATGGCAATTGACCTTTAACACCAAAAAATGCAAACTCATGTATTTAGTCAAAAAATAATCAGCGCATGAAATACAGTATGGGAGGGCAAGCCCTAGAGATTACTGTGCTGGAAAGATACCTTGGCATATACATTTCATGGGACCTGAAAGTGGCAAAGCAATGTGAGAAGTTGGTAGCAAGGTCCAGTAGGATGGTAGGTTGTATTGGCAGGGGAATAACTAGCAGGAGGAGGGAGGTCATAATGCCCTTGTACAGGCAGCTTGTCAGGCCACACCTTGAATATGGAGTCCAGTTCTGGAGGCCATACCGTAGAAAGGATGCGGAGAGGGTGGAGAGTGTCCAAGGACAGCTGACAAAAATAGTAGGGGGACTTGGGCATCTGTCATATGATGAATGGTTGAAGGACCTCAGCATGTACTCCCTTGAACAGAGGAGGGAAAGGGGGGGCATGATTGAGACCTTCAGGTATATCAAGGGGTTTTAACAAGGTACCAGCAGGGGATATCTTCCAACTAAACCACGGTGCCTTCAGGTGTGCTGTCCTACAGGGCCTTCTTTTCTAATTGATCACCCTTCCTACTCCATTGTTCGGGAATCATCCCAAGTGTGTTACCTGCTGCAAGACATCCCTCAAAAAGGATAGTACAATTTCCTACTTACCATAATGGTAGATCTTTGAGAGGATCTCTTGCAAGTGGTATGTTCCTTTCCTCTGCCCCCCTCCTTCTCAAAGACAGCAATCTTCTGCAATTTCTTCAAAAATAAAAAAATAAAGGGTACCTCCAGACTCCTCGGTTCCCCTTTAAGTCTTTCTCCACAAGCTGATCGCCGGCTGGGAACTAAGGCCACTAGTGGCTGCCCACGTATTTATAGAAGTAAATGTGATGATGTCATTGTAAGTGGCCCCAAGTCAGCACTGCTAGTGAAAGCTACTATTGACAAGAGTGCCTGCTGGTGGATACCCAAGTGCATTAAGGCAAGGCAAGTTTTATTTCTATAGCACCCTATCCAAGGGTTCAGAATGCTTCACTTAAAACAATAAAAATAAGAGAATAAAATGACCCAGAATAAAACAACCCCAGCATACAATTCAAATCAAATCAAAAGCTTTTTTCCAAAAGATAAGTTTTGAGAAAGGCTTTAAAGGCCTCCACATGTATGGAGGAAGGAAGGGAGTTCCAAAGGAGTGGAGCTGCCACCCCAATGGCTCTATCTAATGATCTCCTTAAATGAGAAGGTGGAACAACTAATAAATCAGCATCGGTGGAGCATAGGGGTGGACCAGGGAGTGTAGAATCAGGAGCTCTTTAAGGAAGTCAGGTCTTAAACTGCATAGGGCCTTGTAAGTTAACAAGACAATCTTGAAGGTGATACACACACTCACAGGCAGCCAATGCAGAGAGTGTAGCACAGGAGTGACATGGTCCCTCATAGAGGTGCCAGTCAGTATCCTGGCTGCAGCATTCTGCACTAGCTGTAGGCGATGAATCATACCTCCATATAACCCCAGGTATAGGGCATTACAGTAATCGAGTCAACTAGTGACAGAGGCATGGATGACCATAACCAGGTCAAAGGGAGTCAACAATGGGCGGATCCAGGTGATGTTCCAGAGATGGAAAAAAACGGCCCTGACAACTGATGTGACCTGTTTTTGAAGGTCTAACCGGTCATTAAGAATAACGCCAAAGTCCTTCACCACCCCATTCGTCAACAGAGGGCAACCATCCACCATAAGTGGAGGCAACCTCTCATCAGCCAAAATGCCCTCAACAACCCAGCTTGATCACCAAAACCTCTATCTTGCCAGGGTTAAGACACAGCCACTTAGCAGACATCCAGTTGTTGATCTCGGCTAAACAATGACTCAGTATATCTGAGGTGGACAGCTCATCGGGGCACAAGACAGGTGCAACTAGGTGTCATCTATATAAGAGTGAAAACCCAAATTGTACCATCTAATGATCTCTATTAGTGGTAGCATATACACGGAGAACAACAGAGGCACCAAGATAGACCCCTGTGGGATTCCACATGGCAGCATGATGAAGCCCCAGGAAAAATTCCAAGGACCACATGCTGTGATCTTCCAGTAAGAAATAAGCAAATCCAGTGCAATACAGTGCCAGTAGCACCCACATAGTCCCACAGATGGTCCAACAGCACCTTGTGATCAGTCATGTCAAATGCTGATGATAGGTCCAATAGCACCAAAATAGTATAGTATCCTCGGTCCCTTGCCATGAAAAGATCATGAGGTACCCGGACCAGAGCCATCTCAGTGCTGTGCCGAGGCCGAAATCCAGACTGGAGAGTTTTAAAGATGGAAAGTGACTCCAGGTGCTGCACAAGTTGGTCAACCACCACTTTCTTAATAAGCATCCCCAAAATGGGAAGATTAGAGATGGGTCTATAGTTTGCAAGAACATCAGGATCGGGAGATGGTTTCTTCAGGAGAGGTCTAACCACAGCATCTTTCAGAGATATAGGAAAAACTCCCTTCCTTAATGACCCCTTGATGATCTCAACAAACACTGGACTGAAACGGTCCATGCAACTGATAATAAGCCATGTTGGACCTGGGTCCAAAGCCCAGGTGGTTGGATGCAAACTAATGAGCACCTGAAGGACCTCCTCTGCCAAAACCAGCTAAAACACAGACCAACATGGCAGATGTTGTCTCCCAGTAAACTGATCACCCCCAATTAGAACTCAACTGGAGGAGGTAATGCATGCTCTGATAGAGGCCACTTTGTTGGCAAAAAATTGTCTAAAATGTTCACACTTTTCTGCAGAAAGGGCTTTCCCAGACTGTCAACAGCAAGGATTTAACCAACTGTGAACAGTGCAGAACAGCACAATTGGATGATTTCTTGCTGCAGCAATTGATCGTGTCAAAAATTTGAACTTCCTATGATCAATTACTAGCTGATACTCCAAATAATGGAGTTGAAGCACCAATCTGTCCTCCTTAGAGCATGACTGATTCCAGCAGCGTTCTAACCTATGCCCCTTAGTCTTCTATCAGTGCAACTTAGCACAGCACCATGGTAAGTGATGCCAGAGATCAAGGGGAGAATGTGGTAAGGTGCGATCAGGTTCAGAGCATTGGTCAAACCTATATTAAAAGCATCGACCCAAGCTTCTGGACCCTGAGCACAGGCTAGCATCAAGCCCAAAACAACCAGTGACTCCTGGAGTTGGCGAGTCTCCAATTTATTTTTCGGATGACACTGGATAGTTTCCACAGAGGAGGTTAACTTACAGTGGGATCTGCACTGGAACTCAACCACATGATGATCCGACCAAATGACCGGATCAACCTTGACCGCTAAAATGTCAAGTTCAAGTGAGAAGACCAGATCCAGAGTGCGGCCATTAACTGCTGCAAGAGATACTCTTGAAGATTTACTGTTACAGTAAGTATAAAACTGTACTTTGCCCTGGGTCCTATGTCCTACTGGCTTCTAGATATTCTACAGTCCTTTCCTTTAATAGTGATGCCATCATCTTTCCCACCACAGAGGTCAAATTGACTGGTCGATAGTTACCTGCTTCTTCCTTGCTGTTACTCTTGTGAAGGGGTATCACGTTCACCCTTCTCCAGTCCTCTGGTATTACTCCTTTCTCCAATGATTTGTTGAATAGGGCTGTCAATGGTGACAGTATCACCTCTTTGAGCTCTTTTAGTATTCCAGGATACTGTATATCCCATAGGGCCCCTTTGCCTTATTCACCTTCAGTTTCAGAGTTCCTTAGACTCTGTCCTCTATAAATGGACGGGTGTCCACTGCTCTTTCTTATTTGTGTCTACTTGCTAATATCAATCCATCCCCAGTGCCACATTAAATTACATGATGCCCATAGGCTGGAAACTTCAAGCTCCACCCCCAACAAACATGGCTCAGTTCAAGGGATGGCAATAACACATATTCACATAAGAACAATAAAACAATTAGAATAATGACTTTGTTTATTTTTTTTTTATCACAACTTTCTTTATCCTCCTCCTTGCAGAGCTGTCCCAGCCATTGCCCAGTTGCTGGCACCCATATCCCCACACTGGATCCAGTGCATGAATTACGCCCTTTCCACACAGGCAGGCAAGAAGCCGGATCCACCCCCCATGGAGACCTTTCACACAGACACCCGCTATTGTGGATGCACCTTTCCTGTCCGGGAGCACAGGGCGCAGCCATCAGCCACCATGATTGCCCCACAATTTTCTGTCAGTTTTTACTCCTCTTATGAGCCAGACATGCAATGGCGTCAGCACAGCCATGCACATGCCTACTGTGCTCCTCCCATTACTGTGCATGAAACTGTAGGGCACTTAGCCTCCACTAGATTCCACTGCAGCGCGATGCAGTTTACCCACCCTCCCCAGAGGAAGGAAAGCAGTCATGGGACATGGTTAGTAAGTTTATCTCAGAGAACTTATAGCAACATTTCATCAAACTCTGGTCAGAGCCAAGATGACTGCAAAATGATGTTGGATGGGGTGAGCAAGGTAAGCAGAACAGTGATTGATATGGGCCTAGCTAGTGCCTGCTTGTTGGGATAGAGATGATTGGGTTGGTGGGGGGTAGACATCATCGAGTCTAAACTGGACTTACTGAATTATGAAAAGAAGCTGAGTCCCTAGCATGAATAACTGATCATTTTTCTTATGTCATAATAGTATGCATATGTGAACTCTAGACATTATAAAACTCATATAAACCCCACCCCAAACCAGCTCACTTCAAAATCATCTCACTCCAATGGTGATCATTGAATGTAACTGCAAGCATAGTCTGTTTTTCTGAAGTTTTTTTCTGTCAGAAAAAAAAATGTTATCTTGATCTTTTTTATAAGATCTGAGCCAGATGGGGGTCAAGTTTTTAAGTGGCAAGGCAGAAGATACCTCATGGTAGTGGACCTGGTGGGCGTCTAAGAAATATTCACTGCCACATCATAAGCCAGCTCCTTTAGATATGCTTTTTTAATACCCTAATAATATGTATGGGTTTACCTTATCCTTGCTGTTACAAGGATACACTACCCTTTGTTCCTAAGGGCAAGCCTAAATAATTTGCAAGTTTAATCCTGGAGTTACTTAGGTAACCAAGGGCTCATTTGAAAGTTCATAGCAAAAGTTGCAACTGGGTGTTCTGAAAAATAAATATTTCATAAAAAAGCTGTAGTCTCTGGGAGCAATTACTTTTTACTATAGGTCAAAGCAAAAATGCTGTAAAGATACTGCAGATAAATGTAGCTGCATAAATAATCTGCAAATCTAACCTTGATGTTTGTGAAGTAGCCAAGGGCTCATTGTAAAATGCTTAACAGAGGTAACAACATAAAGTGCTTGAATACAGTGCAAAAAAGTACTTTCCTAAAGTGGAAAATAATGCTGAGTCTTGAGGAGAGTTCAGTGCAATGTATAGAATGAGGAAATATTTGCTTAGATTGCAAAGTCACGCTGTATCTTTGTCAGATTTCAGTGTACCATATAAAAAAAAAGGAAGTCGATCAAGCAATCAGTCAGTCAGTTGGAATTATTGTGGTTTCAAAATCCACAACAACATAGCAACTGTACATGCAAAAGTTTATAACCCATCTCAGCAAAGAGGAAAAAACACTTTTCAAAAGGCAGAAATATGTGAGTTTCAAAAATAGAAGTGAGTGCCAGACATGGCTGAATAACAAAAATGGCACTGCAGAACATGATAACAGGAAGACTTTTTCAGATAATAGATGTCAACCTGCATACTGTATATCAATGCCAGTTAACCATGAGGTCTATAAATAAATATAGAGATACTGTATGGTCAGATGGAATGACAGGTGGCTATGGCTGCATAGTGCTCCAGTAAGACAAAATATCTTTATGGAAAGCCAGGCTAGGCCCCTGTACCCCCAACAAATATCCCTACATTAAAGTGTATCTACCCCCTACATTACCACCCCTGTACCCCCCCCCACATACAGTATATCTCTACATTAAGGCCCCTGTACCCCCAGATATATCCCTATATTAAGGCCTATATACCCTCTATATTACCATCCTTGTACAGTACCCTCCACATATGTCCCTACATTAAGGATCCACTTCTTACTTTCAACAGAGGTAATACCATTGTCAGAAAAGTGCCTAGCCTGGCTTTTCATAAAGATTTTTGTTCTTATCAGAATGCTTTGCATCAATAGCCACCTGTCATTTCATTTGACCAGATCTCTATTTATTTAGAGACTTGTTTCTGAAATACTTCATGGATAACTGGCATTTTTATAATGCTGCACTGAACTCTGTTAAAGATACAGTGTAACTTTACACTCCAAGAAATGTCCTCATTGTATTTGTTGCACTAAACTCTGGTCAAGATAGATCATTGTTATGTGCTTTGGCTCTGAGTGGTCAGGAGCAAGAAAACAGTGTGGCAGGTGAGGGGAAGGAGAGGGAGGAAGCAACCACATTGAACTGAACGGAGAGGATGGGGGAGAGATGTGATTCATGTCCAGTCCATGGAAGGAGATGGGCAGTGCTGCATTTTCAAACATTCCAGAGCCCCCTTTCCCTACTGATGTAATCATAATACATCAGCAATTCTCCACTCTGCAGCCATAAAAATGTGAAACCCGAAGGAAAGCAAAACACTGTGACAGGAGTAATGTTCTTTAGCTTTCTGGTACAGTCAAGCTTTTCAGGAAAGGAATGGATGAGTGACCAGAGTTGGGAAACATGTCTGCTGCAACTTAAGTGAAGTCTGGCTGGAGATAAACAGTTATATGAGATTGCTTCTGTTTTTTTTTCTGCCTGACTTGAGTTTTTGTACTGTTCCACCATCTATCCCCACCACAGTCCATCTTCTTTACAGCATGCTTTTTCAGTCAAGAGTGTTTTTTTTTTTCCATCTCCAATTTCAAATGTATTTACCTGTTGTTCAACTATTTAGGCAAAGATTTCTGTCACGAAGTGACAGGAAGGATAAATACAATTAAATCCGTATGACCCCTGGATTTCAGTAGATGGCTGTACTTTGTTGGAGTGAGACAACACATAAGCCTGTTTTGTATTGAGCGGTAACAGCAGAAAACAAGTCAAAATAAGGGAATTGTGAGTGTACAACAATAGATATGAAATGTTTTCTCACTCTTTCTTTTTTTGGCATATGTGTTTATGGACACCCTGGCAGTTTTTTTTCCACCTAGTGACTGACTAAAACATATGAGGATAGCAATTAGTTAATCTACTATTCCCATCATTGATTTAAGTCCCTAGCATGATTGCATGCATGGCTACAGGTTTGATCCCATCATTACCCAGCCTAGGTGGGCACTGCAGTACTGCCACCTGGCTCCAGTTTCCTTTGTGCCCACCACTACAGTCGTTGCATCTACCCCCACACATCTACCCTAGAACATAACAACACCCTGTGTAATGTGTGCAACAATGAGTGTCATTTCCAGAAATACATAGAGGACTACCTTTGTGCAATATGCTGGGGGTGCTGGTGGGGTTGAGACTACATTTCTTCCATAGCTCCCCCATCAAAATTTCCCCAGCCAAGTGCACGCGCATTTGCCAAGTCCCCCTTCATACACTGCAGAAGATAGCATGTAGAAAATAAAATTGTATCCATTTTAATGTTTCCTATATGAGAGTTTCTCAAGACATGCAGCCCCCATGAAGTTCATTTGTAAGTTACACTGCAGCTCATTTAAGATACTGTCCTTGATGAGGGTGGAACACACATTTGCTTCTATTTTAATGTGCTTTCCACTTTTTGTTCCCATATATATTATCTTTCTATTTCTTTTATTCCAGAGTGTATCCTTGTGTAAGAATGACACTAGATAAAACAAATGAAATGCAATTAAGTTTAAAAATTCATAAATGCCCAGTATCTTTAGCTTTCAAACATGATCTGTTGCTACGTTTCATCTGAAATTGGCAACCATTTTGTAGCATCATTGCCATGGCAACAGTGAGATGTGATGCCACCTGCATATGAGGGTGATGTCAGTCGAAGACAATTAGCAGCATGAAATGGGTCTTCTGTGCAAACAGTAATAGTAATTTAAGGTTTCCCCTCCATAAACGGGATGAATCAGTATGCTGTACAAACATTGATTTACAGGGACTTCCAAAGTTGGGAAAGCAAAAACTGCAACAAGCAACAACAACAAAAACACAAGGAAGCTAGTAACTGTCCCCATGCATAACATCAGGATGTGGCAACCATCTTGGGTGTCAGCTTTTATTATTGCATGTTAGGAGTTCTTAAGGAAACCCCACCCTCACCTCCCTCCCTTCCCCCCAAATGTATTGATACCAGACCAGGGCTGGTGAGGTTAAAGCATATTTTCGGTCACATTGAAATGTTAGACTTCACAGTGTCCATTCTGCCAGGACTGAACATGAAAAGCACAGGCAGGCAGATCTGAAACTCAAGCCACCAATCAGAAGGGGTTACACTGATCCCCAGTATAGATATCCAACTCATTGCACCCTACAAACCACCTTGAAATAATCCAAAATATTTCTCAGTCACGTAGTCCTTACCCCATGAGGGGATATTCTCAGCATTTCTCATTTCAGGAAAGGAGCTTGGAAATGCAACTGGCTTGTGTTTTTTTTGGGGGGGTTGCTTTTTTGTTCCATGTTATTTTTGTTGCATTGAGTAATTTTGTTGTGTTATATTGTATTATTCTGTTGTGTTACAGTAATCTTGGTGTGTTAGGCTTTTTTTGTTATGCTGGGTTATTTCGCTGTGTTGGGTTATTTTGTCATGCTGTACTATATTGTTATGTTGTTTTACAGTTTCAGAGTAACCCCGGTGAGTTCTTTTCTGTTTCTGTTAAATAGGAAAAGAGTGAACAAGGCAGGTGGAAATGGGAGAACACAGGGTCAGTAGAAAGAAACTAAGGCAGTGCAATATTTATTAATTTATTTATGTTAAACTGTGGTTACTGAGATAGGCACACTGAGCTGAGGCTCAATCTCAGGTTCAACCTGGGGAGAGGGTACAGCATAGGTAAATGTTGCAACATACTAAGGAGTAGTTATATATACAGAAAAATAAAGTACTGATGTAGCATCAGAGCCAGAGTGTCCATTTTGATTACAAAGTAGAATTACAGGAAGGATTACAGTTTTCATAAAGGTTCAGGGGGAGGATTACAATTGGACAATGGCAATGTTGGCAGTCTTAGTAGGTGGTTTGAAGTACGGATGGAGGGGAAGAGTCAAAGAGAAGAGGGAAGCTGGTTCCAGAGAGTAGGAAATTGGTGTGAGAAAGCCACTTGACCAGTACTAGAGTGAGGGAGAGGGACAGAGAGGGTGCATGAGTCTCTGAAATGTAAAGTGCAGGGCCCATGGTATTCTGCGGCAGAATTTTCTGATTTCTGTGGTTGCGGCAGGGCTCTTTGACTTCTGCGGCAGCATTTTCTGATTTCTGTGGCATGATTTATTCACTTCTCTGGCAGGATGCAGTCCTGTCATTGGCTAAATATGATGTGATGTTATCGATTACATCATATGCTGAGCATAGAGGAGGGACTTGAGGATAAACAAGATGGGAAAGAAGGCCTGACATTATGGAAAAACACTATATTTATATGAAAATTCACCAAAAACAATGAATTCTGCAGCACTATATATATTTTGCGGCATGACACAAATTCTGCGGCAAATTCCACAGCATAGAACCACAGAATTCAGGGGCCTTGGTAAAGTGTAGGCAGAGCAGCTACAGGGGGAGGAGAGAGGATAGGTAGGTGGGAAGTGAGCCAAACCAGCATTTGGCAATGAAGATAGAACAATGCGTCTGGTGACAAAAGAGTAGGGGAAGTAAGGACAGAGAGGAGTATTGCAAACAGTAGTGTGTGTGTGGTGGGGGGGGCATGTTAGTGGCAAAACAACAGAAAGTGTTGCAGAGTGTATCCAGTCTAGTGATAAAGGCGGAGGGGCAGAGCTGTAGACTACTTTGGTGTAGTCAAAAATAGGGAGAATCCGAGACCAGCTTTTGGTGAATTGGAAGGAAGAAGCAGTCCTTGTTGTGGTACAGAGCACCAAGTTTAGGATGGAGCTTGGTGTGGAGGGCATCAGTATGTGAAGAGAAATCCAGTTTGCTGGCCAGCCAAATCCCCAGATATCTGAAGACTGGGACTGCCTCAAGTTAGGTGCCATCAAGAGTAGTGAAGACAGGTGAAGGTGAAAGCCTGGCTAGCTTCTGGGCAGTGCTGGAGATCATGGACAAAGTTTTTTTGGTATTGATTTTGAGTTGGTTAGCCTGGAGCCATTGCAGTATGCTTAGAAAGTCACACCAAAGTGGGACTTCGACTGTCATGGTTGAGGGACCAGATGTATAAATATAACCTGACTTAATAAAGGTGAGAAATTCAAGAGGGTTACCCCCCCCCCCCATCAGCCAGTTATATATGTAGTGACAGGAAACAAGCAGTGCAGTTTCTGCTTTTTTTTAATATATGTATTATTAAGAGACAATCGCTATTACAGAAAAGAGGCCTGCACCCTGCAGCAACTGCAAATAGACCACCACCTCATCTCCCATACAGACCACCACAAACACCCTTCTCAAGACAGATCTCACATAAAACTGCACTCATGCTACATCAGCTAACTGCATGCCTGTAGGCAGATAGGACACCCGCACCTAAGGAAGCAGTAGAACCAGCTAACACAGACTGAAGCACCTACTTATCAAAATGCTGTCATGCAGAGTTAAGGCACCAGATATGTGGGGTCTGGCAGTGATTTGATCAGAAAAGAATGGCATACTCTCCTTATGAATTTTAGTCCCTCTAATGTTAATAAGGAATTGTTGAATAGACTGCTG
The DNA here is from genome assembly GCA_016271365.2 of Neoceratodus forsteri. Taxonomy (NCBI): domain Eukaryota; kingdom Metazoa; phylum Chordata; order Ceratodontiformes; family Ceratodontidae; genus Neoceratodus; species Neoceratodus forsteri. The sequence continues at coordinate 412,426,007 of CM057455.1, read as the reverse complement.
CCAGTTATGGTGGGAGGCATCGGTGTTCTCATCAGGTTTCACAGAGTCAAATTACATGCTGCCCATCTCCTACATAGACAAAACAAGTTCACCTCTTTTTTTTTATTTATAGCACCTGTAGACCAGGTCATTCTAAACTCTCAGGACAGCGCCCATCCTGTATAAAACTTGAACTTGACCCCTTTTGGGTGCAAGTCACAGCACTGTGGCAGTTAGGAGTCCACAGAGGATAGGAGCTCATCTTGTTTCACACCAGGGAAACTGCATCACTTCCCAGTAATGTGATTGTCTCACAAGCATACCTTGACTCTTCTTTGCAACTCTGAACCCTATAAACTGATTAAGTGAAGCCATGCTGGAAATGGACAGGTTAAGGGCTGCCATTTACCATTGTCTTATAAGAGTTTGGGGGGGTCTGGGGGTATGCATGTTGCATCCTGGCATAGCAGTCAATCGTTTCAATCAATCAATCAAACAAGCAAAATTTTTATTTAACCAGACGAACATCGTTGAGCAAGCTCATTTTTAATCAAGATGGACCTGGAAAGGAGAGGTTAACAATACATACAAAGGAATACTTAGTTACATCATAATTGGCTAAACAATATATACAAAATGAATTCACACTTACATTGTATTTACATAGAGCAGGAATTATACACAGGAGGTTTATAATACACACAAAATAGAGTATTAAAAACATCCATTAAGCTAAGACCATGAAGAGTATGCAGCTAAAAAATATAGCAACTGCAGTACATTATATACAGGTTAAACATACGAAACTATAATTACAGTGTGTATTTGAAGCATCCTTGAAAACAATTATTGATTGAAGGAGCTTGGTAGGGCATGGGAGAGGTGGAGAGGGGGACACAAGAGGATGAGTAATAAGAGGTACGTGGTACATGCACACAAGGGCATGTAGTGATTGCAGGCAGAGGTGACAACAGTTAGGCAGTGGAAGGTGGAAGGGGGTGAGGAGGAGGCTGTCCAGAGGGCAACCAAATGGCACGGGGTCTGCACCAGAAGATATCTGAAGAAAGACTAAAGAGCTTGTAACTTATACTCTTGAGGAAAGAAGAGAGAGAGGGACATGATAGAAACTTTCAGTCACCTCAAGGAATTAACAAAGTCCAAGAGGTAGCATCTTCCAGAAAAAGAGATGTGCAAGAACAAGGGCACAATTTGAAGATAGAGGGTGACGGCTCAGGGGTAATGTGAGGAATTATTTTTTCACTGAGAGGGTTGTGGATGCATGGAACAGCCTCCCTGAGGAGGCCGTGGAGTGAAGAACAGTGGGGGACTTCAAGAATGCATGGGACAGGCATAAGGCAGTCCTAGGGGCGGGTAAGAGGAAGTAAGCTGTTGGTTAACTGGGATCTGCAACTTATCTGTTAGGTAGAAAAATGGGCAGACTAGGTGGGCCAAGCGGTCCTTATCTGCCGTCAAATTATATGTTTCTAAGCAAAACACCATGATGGTATCAAGGGGGGGGGTAAGTAAGGAGTGTAGGTGGGAGTCTGGGGGACATGAAAAAGGAACTAACAATAAGGAAAAAAACACAGAGTCAGGATAGAGGGAGCAGCCAGGTAAGTTCTTATAGACTGTAACAATGCCCAAGAGGGGTGGAAAAGAAGCACCAGTAAAGGGATGCACTGGAGCAGATGGAGCTGAGGTTAGGGGAAGGTGACGTCAGGGGAAGCAGTTATAGGATTCCATGCAGAGCGAGAATAAAGTGCTTTGAAGACTGATAGTTTGATTGGGTAGGCCAATTTCAGGGTTTTTTGCAAGTTGTTCCAGAGAGAGGGTAAAGTGTGAGATATGGCAGACCTGCCAAAGCATGACTTGAACTTCGACACTGCAAGGCAGACAATGGAGGAACTCCTCAAGGCATATTTACCTATCACACCTAGAGGAAGACAATCCAAGATGTACTGAGGCAACATCTTCGTGATGTCCCTAAATGTCCAGAGATCTGCATTCCTGTCTTCTGTAGTTAAGGGATGACCAATCTACTGCAGCATAAAGGGAGCAGTGATGTGTGGAGTATGGGAGACCAGTAATGAACTTCAAAGCCCGATGGCTGAGTGTGTCTAATTTAGCCAGGGAAGACTCGGGGTCTTGGCTGTAAAGGAAATCTGCATAATCCAATAAGGTAAGGAATCTGGTTTGGACCAGTCTCTTCCTGGCATCCAGTGTTAAAAAAATGTTGATCATATGGAAGAGGCCCAGCTTCTACCTAAGCTTCTTTAAGACATCCTCAATGTGATCGCAAAAAGGAAAGCTTTTGGTCTATCCACACTACCAGGTATTTGAATTTAGTAAATATTCCAGTGATTCACCAAGAAGAGTGTGGATTTGGGGAATGTTACCTTGAGTTGTGGGGTTATTAACATATGAAAAGGGAGAAAAAAGCATTGCCTTTGTTTTTTGAGCAATCAGGAGCAGTTTCTGGTGTAGTAGTTGTAGTTGTAGAAGATTAAGTTCCCATTGCAGATCCCTACAAGCTGCTTCTGGAGAGAGCCTTCTGATATAAAGTACTGTGTCATCAGCAAATAGGTGGATGTTAGCAGATTTGATGGCAGCATCAATATGGCTAATGTAAATTGCAAAAAGCAACAGACCCAGTATAGAGCCTTGCAGTACACCCTTCAGTAGAGGTTTCATGGATGAGAATTCCCCTTCAGCCTTGACCTAATGCTGTCGCCATGTTAGATAGTTCAAGAACCACCTCAATGATGGGGGGTCACAGCCGATGTTTCTGAGGGAGACAAGGAGCAGCTCGTGGTCAACTGTATTGAATGCCTTGCTTAAGTCTAGAAATACTGTGCAAACAAAGTTCTTCAAATCCATAGCACACTACCAGTCGTTGGTGACATTTACAAGGGCTGAAATAGTACTGTGATGAGGCCTAAATCCTGACTGATAAGGATTGAGCAGGTTCCCACTTTCGAGGTAGTTCCTGAGCTGCATGCTCATTATTTTCTCCAACAGTTTGGAAAGGGTGGGAAGTAGGGAGATTGGTCTGCAGTTATTCAGGTCACTGGGGTCTCCAGATTTAAAAAGAGGGATTACGTGAGCCATTTTCCATATGGGAGGCATATCGCCCTGCAAAAGGGAGAGGTTAAAAAGGTGTATTATGGGCACAGCCAGGATGTGAAGACTAAGCTTCAGGAAGAATGGGTCCTATTGGTCTGCCCCTGCACTCTTCCTGGTATTTAACTGTAGGAGGAGATCCTCAACTTCTCTCATGGTGGTAGGCAGGAGGCAGAAGGCCATGTTTGTGACTGGATCTGGTAAGTCCGGTGCTCCAAGACTAGAGTGGAGGTTATTGGCGGGGAAGGCATCAAAAATTAGACCTGTGCTGGACGCCGCACCTCGCGTTATGCCAGCGACCTGGGTTTGGGAAAGGACTCGAGGTTGTCAAGGACCAGCAGGGGGCCAGAGGATTGAGTGTCCCAACAGATGCCCTCCTCCCCCAGGGGTGGGTTACCAGGGTTGTCCAGTACACCCGACGTTCCTGGGGGACAGTGGAAGCACTGGTTCACAGGTGTAACGGCGGCTCTCTCTGAGAGCCGGGGAGGGAGGAACGCTCTGGGCACTTGGCAACAGTGTGCATTGGCATGTTGTCTGCCTGGACTTCCATCCTTCATGCCAGTGTCCTCAGGGGGTTAAAGGGGGAGAAAAACAGGGAAAAAAATCATACAACAACAGCTCCCAAGTACAATGAAGCTGGGGTGCAGATGGCCTTGAATAGCCCAGGTGGACGGAGTAGGAGAGGGTACGAGGCCCCCTCTGAAAGCTGTGGGAGCTGGACAAGTGAAAAAAAAAAAAAGAGACCTGCTGTAGCAAAATGGTTATTAAAAGCATTGAGGATAGTCAATTTATCAAACACCAAAGTTGTGCCAATGGTGATTTTTGTGGGGTAAGTTGCTCATAGCCACGTGCCCTTCAATATCCTTGATGGTTTTCCAGAAGTTTGTCGAGCACTTAGTGGAAGCATCCAGTTCTTTGCAGAAATAGCTAGCCTTAGCCTCCCTAACCAGATTGGTACAGTGGTTTCTAGCCATCCTGAATGATGTCCAGTCATCTGGAAGTTTTGATTTCTGAGCTTTTTTCCAAAGCCAGTCTCTGTGCAACAGGGAGGCCTTTAATTGGGCCATAAACCAAGGGCTTGGTTATTTTTAGAACAACTCTGGACCAATAGTGCATGTTTATTCAGAGGCCCTAACATGATTTCCTGGAAGATATCATAGGCCGCAGGCACTAAGTTGGCCAAGTAAAAATCCTGCCATCTCAAGGAATCTCACAAGTCAGAAAAGAATGCGTAGCTGTCAAAATGATGCCGTTTCCTCTTGAGTGAGAATTTGGAAAGGGATGGTAGCTTTGGGGTTGATCTTACACCTGCTGTAATACAGTGGTCGATAAAATCCAAGAAGAACACTCCTGCATGTGAAAACAGATGGGGTTTCCGTACTAAAATGAGGTCTAGAAGTGTGCTATTTTTAGAGCACTTTTTGTTTGGACATGTTACTTCAGAAATGAGTTGGGAAAGACCAAAGGAGTTGTAAATAGTCTTTAGGGGTAAGGAACTATTGGAGTATCAGTCCATATTGAGGTCCCCTAGTATAATAATCTCTGATGGAAGGGATCCCATCATATTTGTTGTATGGTCCAGAAATTGTAGCCCTGTAGATGGAGGTCTATAGTATCCTAGGACGCATATTGAGACAGAGGAAGATAGCTTGACATTGAGAGTCAGGCTCTCAAATTCCTTTGGAAGTGAGGACAAATCTATAACTGATGCAGACAATTTCTTCTTGACATAGATGGCAACTCCTCCTCCTCCCCTGGTGAGCCTATCAGTTCTGAACAGGGTATAAGATGGGATATTCACCTTACTATCTGAGGTACCAGATCGGAGCCAAGTCTCAGTGACCTAGAGTATATCAGGCATTGTATGGGAAGTCAATGATTGAATAGAGGCAAACTTTTTAGTAAGCTGCACACACTACTATGCATAAAGTGCAATCCTTTGATACTGGCTATGTCAGCAGGCAAAGAGATTGTTGCAGGAGGACCAGGGTTGATTTTGACATTACCAGAACATAACAATAAGAGCAGCAATATTTTCTTGATAGCTTCAAGAAGAAATATGTGAGCTTTAGGTGAAACTCGTTTAGGGTTGCTATTACTTAGCTTCGGGGGGTCCCTGAGCTGCATGCCTAGTGGGCCAAGCAACGTAAAAAGAAGAACCCTGGCTGTTAAAAGCAAGGCATGCTGAGTGATCAACGCAGAGGTAAGCGGGATCTTACACTCTGTTACCATCATAGAAGAAGCTCCAATTTGCCATGGGGGTTGGAAAGGAGGATCTAAATTAGGTAACATAAAAGTCAGTATGTGAGAATTTGTAGTGCTGAAGGAAATCAGACAATCCAAAGTAGAGCTGTAACTGTCCATGCTGCAGGGAGACTAGTGCAGACTAACACGGGAATCTAGGGTGCAGAACAGTATGAGACAGAGGCAAGTAAGGAAGTAAAAAAGCCCCCATTATGCTGGATGCACTCAAAAATGACTACTGTTTTGCAAGCTTCCAGCATGTAAGAAGTGGGTGGCAGCAGCAAGGGATCTCAGATCAGATCAAGAGCAGAACTGATTAAGATGTCCTTGCAATGCAGACCAGAAGATGGCAGTATAAGTATTTTCCACTGAGTCAACAAGTTTGTTGCCCAAACAAGAGGATTGTCTTACACATAGATCAGAAGAGGTGCAGCCAATCAAAAGGGTTGTCCAGGACAGTGGGAATGGTCTGACTGTATTTAAAGGAGGCCTGCGGTGGGCTTGGTGGGGGGAGGGTGAAAAATCAGCCTACTTAGAAGCAGATCAGCCAACCAAATGGAGCTTTGCTGCTCCTGGAGAAGCCAATTGACTTCTTCCTTCAACTGTTAATCACTTCCCTGGAATTGGATCAGAGCAAGAATGCGGTACCTGGGGTGAAGTCAGTGGGGAAAGCTCTCTGTGGTGCAGTAGCTTAAAAAGCATCCAGCGGTTTCCTCCAGCTGGTCACTTAGTTGAGAATGGCCCGGTGGGGCAGCACCTGAGAAGAGGAAGAGGTGGAGATTACAAATAATCTCAAGCTCAGTGGTACAGCAGGATGCTTAAGGATGGGGCGGGGATTAGTGAGGTAGGAGACACAGTATTACACAAAGTGTGGAGAAGAGAGTTTAAATTTAATAATTTATAGAAGACCATGGTGATTATTTGTTTAAACAGTAAGCCCCTAAATAAAGAGGCCTGCACCCCTCAGCAATTGAAAAAGACCACCAATCCTTTCCCAAACAGACCACCAGAAACACCCCACTGGATACTGGTTACCAATAAAGCCACCAAGAACAACAGACTCTGCTCACTCTACAGCAAACAACCTGAAGTACCTACTTGTCAAAATACTATTCTGCAAAATTAATACACCAGTTATGTGAGGGTCTGACAGTGATTTGAGCAGATGAGCATGGCAAACTCTCCTTATGAATTAAGCCTCTCTAATGATAATGGGGGGAAGGGTGTTGAACAGACTGCTGCCAGGTAGGGTGTTGGGGTCTCTATGTTCTTGTTGAGTTCCCTAGGGTTGCATGGCATCCTGTTCATCTCCTCCATAGACAACTCAAGTTCACAGAATTTAAAAATGCATAGGATAGGCATCAGGGGATACTAGTAGTTGGGGGAACCTAGTTCTAGAGAAGCTTGAAGAAGCAAAGTATGTTCTCACACGGGCAGACTAGGTGGGCTGTAGGCCTTTATCTGCCATCAACATCTGTGTATCTATGTGTAACAGCCCCTATTGTCTCACTCACCTGGGCTGCCCTAGAGCCCTTGGGGTCCTCAACATACTTCCCCAAGGGGCCGGGCCTGATTTCTGGCCGGATCACCAGTGGTGACTTGTTGCCTTCACCTGGGGCAATGGCCCGGCCTCCTGTCAGCAAGACAGGTTACCACTCCCTAGGAACAATGATATATTCCCTAAGAGACTGACCCCTCTGACACAATTAGAGCAACACTCCCACCTTGCAATAATAATAACAAAGCACAAACACTTATGTAAGACGGCAAACAATAATCTCTTTTAATTTAAAATGATCTAAGACAGAGGACGTGAGGGCTACTCCCTTGAGCCTTCATAAAATCAGGCACAAAACCCAGTATGAGCTCTCCCCCCCCCCAGGGTGCACCCAGAACAATCTCAGATGGTGGGTACCTCACCATTCTCAGTTGCAGGCCTGCAGTCTCTCATTGGGGCCCTAGCAGAGCAACAAAGGTTCAGGGAAACTCAGTTTGTCGTTGGGGGTGGCGCTCTTCCCCGACCCTCCTAGTTAATGCAAACAAAGAATCCCCAGAGCTGCAGCTCGATGTACTCACAGCTTCTTCAGGAGGAGGATGATGGTCTTCCTGATTCAAGGATATGTATGGAGGGTGGAGGAGGCAATGTTCTTCACCTGCCTGGCCTTTCTATCTTTGCCCGAGGGCCTTTGTATACAGTATTCACCAGACAGGCCTGTTCGTCCTTCTATCTCTCTGGTCTCTACTGCAGCAGTGGATTCACACTGAAGACACAGAGTGGATTAGCTTCCTCTCAGCCAGACCTGGGCTAGTGGCCACCCAGCTTCCAGAGCTCTTTCCTGGCTGGAATTCAAGGGCCCTTGGGTGGAGCAGTCCCCAAAGCCTGAGGCTCGTTTTTACTGTCCCTACCAGTACAGTCAGTAAGCTCCAGTCCCCTCAGGGAAGCCTCCTCTCTCCTTTAATGCAGCAGCTCAGCCTTTCTCCTGCTCTTGCTTCCTGGGGGGGGGGTAGCCAGAGAGCCAACAACCCAGCAGGCAACCTTTGTAGCTGCCTTTTCTCTTGGTCCCAGTTTGTTTGTCTTTCTCTCCCAGCTCTCGGTTCCCCTCCTCTCAATCCTCTCTCCTTTGGGGAAGCATTGGGTCGCATCATTTTTTGTACAGTTGTATGCATGCAACAACTGACTGACCTTTTGACACCAGTTTGCTTTGTCCGAGGGGTCCAAGGTGCCCAACATGTTCAGCAATGTCCTGTTGAAATGTTCGGGCTGTGGATCCCCCTTGGGGTGCTAAGGGGTGGAATGGGATTTCTGTGTACCATATGACAACAGAAACTCCCTCATAAAATGGCTTTCAAAATCCTGGCCCTGGTCAGAGTGGATTCTTTTGGAGAGGCCATAATGCTGGACATACTGCTGCAAGAACTTAACCACAGTGCTTGCCTTCTGGTCTTTTGTAGGGAAAGCCTGCACGTACCGGGTGTAGTGATCCATGATGACCAGTATGTTAGCAGTGTTTTTTCTGTTGGGTTCCAAGGACAGAAAATCCAAGCACACCAAGTCCAGGGTCCCACTGGTGCTGCTGTTGACCAGAGGAGTATCCCGTCTGGGAAAAGTCTTCTGCTGGATGCACTGCAAGCAACGCTTGCAGTGGCTCTCCATGTCAGCTTTCATCCTGGGCCAATAGAACCTAGCCCTCACATGCGTCTAGGGTGTGGTCATAGACCAGGTGCTCTATATAATCATGTAGGGACTTGAGGACAGCCCCATGGTATACTGTGGGCAATACCAACTGCTGCTTAGATCAGCTCGGATGGTCCTTGTTCTGCACCACATGCAGCAGCAGTCCATCCAGCAGGACCAGCTTATCCCACTCCCTTAGCATGTGGCAGGCATCAGGGTGATTGCTCTTCACTTGTCTGGGGGCTGTTCCCTCCGCGATAGCCTGAAGAAGGTCTCGTATGCCAGGGTCCGACGTCTGCGCCCACTGCAGGTCAGCCTTACTAGGCTGAGGCAGGGACAAGAGGTCCAGGCCTGCAAAATTTAGATAAGCAAGTGGAATAGCTTCAGGGGTGCTCCCACTATCTCTGTGCACCAGGTGGCACATGTGACAGTATCAGGAGGGGGATCTAACTTTGAGCAGAGCACTTGAACCAGGGCTGGTCTGACCTGGGCTGGGGGGACGTGGGTGTCATCGTGTAGGTATCAGGACAAGGCATCTGCATCCACACTGGCTCGTCAACTCTGATACTCCAGATTAAATGTGTAGGTGGAGAGGGCTGAAAGCCATCAGTGCCCCACCACGTCCAACTTCACTGTGGTAGTGACATATGTCAGAGGGTTGTTGTCAGTGTGAACAGTGAATGGGACCCCACACAGATGTTCATGGAATTTCTCCATCACTGCCCATTTCAGTGCCAGGAATTCCAGTTTATGAACTGGGTAATTCCTTTCGGAGGACGTTATGCCATGGCTAGCTAAAGCCACAGGGTGGAACCTCTCAGGATGCTCCTGATACAGGGCTGTGCCCAAACCACTCAAACTAGCTTCTGTGTGGAGAACATAGGGCTTCAGTGGGTCAGCAAAAGCAAGGACAGGGGTCTCTCCCAGCCCCTCGATGATCTTCCTGAAAGCAGCCTCACAATCCGGAGTCCATTGGTCCCCAAAGGTTCCCCAATGCACAAGTACTCCTTGGGGGGCTGTGCCCCCTTCTTTTGGTTTGTTGGAGGGTAGCCTTGCATCAGGTCATTCAGAGGATGTACCACTAAGGAGTAATCCTTTGCAAACCAATGATAGTAGCTGCAAAATCCCAAGAAGGACTGCAAAGCTTGCAAGTGGGTGGGCCAGGGCCATGAGTGGAGGGCCTCCACTTTAGCTGGGTCAGTCTGCACACCTTCAACTGAGACAATGTGCCCAACATACTTAACCACAAGCTGACAGAACTAACATTTGTCAATGGAGACCTTTATGCCAAACTCCTCCAGTCGATCCAGGACCATCATTTACCGAGCCTCATGTTCCTCCAAGGTCTGCCCAAAGATAATGAGGTCATCCACGTAGACTATGACCTTGAGCAGGTTAATGCGTCCCATGACCTTCTCCATCAAATTATGGACGGTGGCTGGGGCTCAGAAAATATGCCCTGGGGCATACGCTCAAATTGGTAGAACCCCAGCAGGCAGATAAAAGCAGTCTTCTCTTTGTCCTCCTTGGCCATGGGTATTTGGTAGTACCCACTCCAGAGATCTAACATGGAGAACCGCTTGCTCCCTGACAAGATATCCAGTGCATCCTCCACTCAGGGCATCATGTACTGGTCCAGGATAGTCCTCTTATTTAGCGAACAGTAGTCGATGCACATCCTTTCCACTTCACTCTTCTTCTGGGCCACAATAATGGGGGAAGCATACGGGCTCTGGGACTCCCTGATGACCCCGGCGTTTAGTAATTCTTGCAGGTGTTTCCAAACATCTTCCACATTGCCAGTGGCTAACCTCCACGGCCGTTCTCCGAATGGGTGGTTGTTTTTCAGCTGGATTAGGTGCTCTTACCCGGTGACACAGCCCATGTCCCATTCATGTAAGGAGAAAACCCACCGGCGCTTTGCCAACTTGTGGCTTAAGCTCCACCTATAACTGTCAGATATAAGGGAGCTTCTGAAGTCAAAAAGGGATGGATCTATTTCTTCCCCTGAAGCGTCCCCAAGGATGATGGACATGGCTCCATCACATTGAAAAATAGTGGCCAACACACAACCCCTTTGGATGGTCACCAGCCTTTTGGACTCATTCTGAACCCTCACAGTAACTCACCGGGCACTAGACCTGTCCAGGGAGGGCAGAACTCCTCTCTGGACCAGTAGTCCCTGTGGCAGGCTATCTGGAGGTGGGGCGTTGAGTATGAAAGCAGTTTCTTGGGGTGGTCAGTCAAACCTAGTGATGCCCATCATGCAGCATTTGGCACCAGAGGGGAGAGTTAACTCTCCCCCATCCACCCGGTAGACTAACCCGATCCTGTCTCCCTTGGACCCACTAGGGTCGCTCTTCACCTCCAACCCCACCCATTTCATGGTGGCTTTAACAGAGGGGCTGGTGAACTCCCTTTCATCCCACCCCTGTCAGAGCACATCTGTGCCAACCGCTCGAACATATTGGCAATAAGCTCAGGGGTGTCAGACATGCTCTTTGGCTCAGGGCAGACTAACAGACTAACACAAGGGCCTCTGTAGCAGGAGGTGTCTCCTTCCCCCGTGTCAGGAAGGATATGCTGACCACACAATACCCATTGTAAAGGTAATCCGTGCTACCTATACCCCACAGGAACAATCCAGACAGGGGTAGGAGAGGTAGGTGTTTTAAGTGTAGGTCATAAAAAAGCTGGTGGATGATGGTTACCTGGGACCCACAATCCAGTAAAGTGAAACAGGTCACTCCTTTTACCATGACTTTGGAGTCTGCTTGAGGATCGATCAGGCCCCTTGGCACACCATGACTGGGGTGTACTTGGGGATCTGTCCAAAGGGTAGAGCAATGACATTTTGGGAGTGCAGTTCACTCCGTTACTGGTCTTTTGAAGTTTCCCAGCTCCCTTCATTTCTCAGCCACCAGCTGCAGATTCTCTTCCCTGCAGCAGCCCCTTCATGTATGGAAGTCCTGCCTGCACTTGAAACAGAACCATCCATCTTAGGGTCCCAGAGACCACTAAGGCCCAGGCCTGGGGGCAGTATAGGTTGCAGTTAGTCGATGGACATCAGGTGCTGCCTTGCCGGGGGACAGGTGTGATTCCATGGCCAGCTGCAAGACCTGTACTATGTTCTTCACACCCCGTACCTCCTGCAAAACTGCCCCCAAGTCCAGCGAACCTGCTGGTTCTGGTGGGGTTGGATCTTGGGATCGCACGGCGGCACTGGTGGCTGTGAGCACCAGCAGAGGGTCTCCTACCTCCTGTGAAGCTTCCTCCTCCTTTACCTCATCTAACAACTGGTTGAATGAGGGGGGATCACTCTTCCAGTCTCGCAGCCTGAGGGTGACCACAGTCAATCTGGAGTGCACCGCCCTTGCAGGATCTGTTTGAGCCGCATCTGTGCCACCGCTGACGGTGAGTCATGCCCAGTCTTGGCAATCTTGCACACCACGGTCTCCACCCTGGTAATATACTGGGACAGCTTCTCACCTGTATGCTGTGCAGTGCCCCACAGCTGGCCCAGCACAGCCTCCCTCTTCTCAATTACCTCAAAAGTGCTCCACAGGATGTCCAGGTAGCTGTATGGAGTGTAGTTGGGCTGGCTGGCCCTTAAGGACTGGATCACATCCAAGTCCAGGCTTTCCAAGACCCGCTTGTATTTCTCCTCCTCAGAATACCCCCGGATCAGAATCATCTGGGTGACCTGGCTGCTCCAGAAGTGGAAGTCTTCCTCACAAGCAGGTGTGGGGATAGCCCCAGAGAAGGTGTGCAGCTGCTTATACTGCTCATAGGCCACCCCCAGATAGGGAGTCAGTCCTCCTGGCAGTGTCATTGGGAGCACCCCACTTCCCGGGAGCAGGGCCCTGAGATCCCGCAGGGACTTCCTTTCCTCCTTAAGCCATGACCCCAACCGGGTCTCAAAACCCTTCTGCTCATCGCTCAAGGGGTTAGAGGGGCACGGCTCTCCCGAGGGCAGGTCGCTGGCCATTCCTTTTTTCAATAAGACCCAAGTCTCTTGTGATGTGTCCAGGGTCACTTTGTGGGGTACTTTTACTGGGCCCAAATCCTTTCCCATTTCCACTGTTATGTCCCTTCACTCCTCAACCCGGTCTGTCATCACCTTCTGAATCTTTAACGCCCCACAGTCAGGCAGGGTCCTCTCTAAGATATATAGAATATCCTCTTTATTTGCCCCACTGCCACGTTGCTCAATAGCAACATCCTATGGGAGTTAATACCCTCAAAGTCACACCAATCCACTACATCCTGGAAAGCCATTTTTCTGATCTCCACCCAGGGAAAAGAACCACCAGTCAAGTCAGCCCCAACCCCACTCCCAAAAAAAGGAAGCAGAACAAAATATGTGTGTGGGGGGAACAATGACACCCTGGATGGCAGGGTTACTAAAAAGTCAACTGTAAGTTTTTTGGGTTAAAGGGGCAGTCTCGGGGCCAGCAGGGTGTCTCAGCGGTGCCTCCACTTGAAACAGACCCTATTGTCTCACTCACCTGGGCTGCCCCAGAACCTTTGGAGTCCTCAGTGTTCTTCCCCAAGGGCACGGGCCTGAGTCCTGGCAGGATCACCAATGGTGACTTGATGCCTCCACCTGAGGCAATGGTATGGCCTCCTGTGGGCAAGGCAGGTTACCACCCCCTAGGAACAATGATATATCCCCTTAGTGACTGACCCCTCTGGCACAGTTAAATCAACACTTCCTCCCCCGCAATAACAATAACAAAGCACAAACACTTATGTAAGATGTCAAACAATAATCCCTCTTTATTTAAAATGATCTAAGACAGAGGAGGTGAGGGCTACTCCCTTGAGCCTTCATAAAATCAAGCACACTACCCAGTATGTGCTCCCCCCCTCTCCTGGGTGCACCCAGAACAATCCCAGATGGTGGGTACCTCACCGTTCTCAGTTGCAGGCCTGCAGTCTCTCATTGGGGCCCTAGCAGAGCAATACATGTTCAGGGAAAATCAGTCTGTCATTGGGGGTGAGGCTCTTCCCCAACCTTCCTAGCTGATGCAAACAAAGAATCCCCAGAGCTGCAGCTCGGGGTACTCACAGCTTCCCCAGGAGGATGATGATCTTCCTGATTCAAGGATATGCATGGAGGGTAGATGAGGTGCTGTTCCTTACCTGCCTGGCCTTTCCAGCTTCACCTGAGGGCCTTTGTGTACAGTATTCACCTGGCAGGCCTGTTCGTCCTTCTATCTCTCTGGTCTCTTCTGTACCAGCGGATTCACACTGAAGACACAGACCTGATCAGCTTTCCCTTAGCCAGACCTGAACTAGTGGCCACCCAGCTTCCAGAGCTCTCCCCTGGCTGGAATTCAAGGGTCCCTGCATGGAGCAGTCCCCAAAGTGCAAGGCTAACTTAACTGTCCCCTTCCAGTCCAGTCAGTCAGCCTCAGTCCCTCAGGAAGCCTCCCTCTCCTTCTCTGCAGCTGCTCAGCCTTTCTCCTGCTCTTGCTTCCGGTGGGTGGGGGGAACAGAGCCTACAACCCAACTGGCAGCCTTGTAGCTGCCTTTTTTCTTGGTCCCAGTTCATTTGTCTTTTTCTCCCAGTTCTTGGCTCCCCTCCTCTCAGTCCTCTCTCCTTTGTCCCCAGTCTCTCCATACTCACCCTTTTTCCCTGGTCCTTCTGCAGGTAAGCCCATTCTGGGGAGCTTACATATGTATCTATGTACTTCTTCTTTTATTTTCGGAGCCTATAGATCAGGTCACTCTAAACTCTCAAGACAGTTCTCAACCTCTAATAATTTTTATTTAATTACACATATTGGAATTACAGTTCTTTGAGTCAAAGACTAATTTCCAAAGGCTCCTCATCAGGTAGTACAGAGACATCAACAGTTACAAGTTCCATGGTTGCAAGATACAGTGCATACATTGTTGCATAGTTACATCACAGCAAGTTTGCAAAGGCAGTAACATAGTTACACTAAGCAAGATTACAGAGGCAGGTTGAGTAGACGTAGACAGTAGATTTACCAGTGATGGAATCATTGGCCTATTCAGTACAGTTTGCTTGCAAGACAAGTTATAAAGACAGTGTAACATTACATGAGCTACTATCATAGGCCTATACAATCCAGTAGCTAGGCAATAGTGTGACCTGAGGAAGAATAGCTGTAGTGATGTGGAGCATAGTAGTCCTGTGGACATTGTCCAAAGGAATAAACTAGCAGTTGTGTACAACCCTGACTTGTGAAAGGTTAACTGGAGGGACATGGAAATTCATAGTCCTAGGGACATTGTCAAGAAGATTGTAAGTTAACAGATGAGATTTACCCATTTTTAGGGCAGATTTTGAATGATAGGCAGGCCTGATTATTCACGCCTACAACACCATGAGGAGAGATGGTGGTTTCTTAGTGCGATTTTGAATGGTCCGATTTTGGGGATGTTGGAAATAGTGGCTGGAAGGGGAGTTGAACCAGGATGGGGCCCTGTAGCAGAAGGACCTCTGTGCAAGAGATGCCCTGACTCTAGGCTCCAGGAGGGTGTCCTTGTAGGCCCTGCAAGTGGAGATGGTGCTGGTAGTGTGGTAGAGGGAGGAGGTCACCCGGGGGGGGGGAAGAGGCCAAGAAGTGTTTTTTTAGTCAAAACACATGTCTGGTAGCGGAGCCTCTCCTCAAAGTTAAGCACGTTGGTGATGGAGTAGAATATGCAAGTGTGTGTGAGTCTGTCCGCCCCAGTCAATAGCCTGCAGGCCTTGTTGATGGCCAGTTAGATTTCATTAAGCGCAGTCTTGTCTGTTGCTGCATATATCAGGAGGTCATAGTCCACAAGGGACAGAAACGAGGAGGTGATGGCCAGCCGCAGTGACTCGGTGGGGCAGGCAGTCCCTGTGGTGGTAAAGTAGGCCAATCTGTGAGTTTGTGGCAGAGGAAAGGGTGCTAATGTGAGAGTGAAAGGTATGGGCTGTGCCGAAGGTGATGCCCAGGTATTTATAAGAGGACACTTGTTCAAGTGGGTGCTGCATATTGGGAAGATGGGGGAGTTTCTGGCCTTGCACTAGTAATGAGTGAAAAGCATAGCTTTGTTTTTTTTCAGGTTGATTACCAACCTGTGGTCTGTAAACCATTGTTCAATCTGGGCAAAGAACAACTGGAAGGAGGCCTGAAGGGAGGCAGGATTTTGGTGTGAGGCAAATGGGACTGCGTCATCCGCATATAGCAGGAGCCTTCCAGCACGGTAGCTGGGTAGTGCATTGAGGTAGAGACTGAAGATAAGAGGGCCCAATATGGAGCCCTGGGGCACCCCAGAGTGGACAGTACAAGTGTTGGACAAGGTGGTGTGGATTTTTATGCACTGGGAGCTGGAGGACAGGTAGCTGTTAAACCAGGAGAGGGGCCCAGGGGTGAGGCCAAGTTGGAGGAGGGAGTTGAGCAAGTGGGGATGGCAGCCCATGTCAGAGGCCTTGGAGAGGTCAATGAACACGACTTCAGCAAGGTTGCCTGAGTCTAAGGTGGAGTGTAGAAAATTGGAGAACTCCTGGAGGTCAGTGGTGGTGCTGTGTCCTGATCAAAAGTTGTACTGCTCACTGAACATAATTTCAAGTTTGGCCAGGTATTCTGTGAACTAACTGGCAACTATTTTTTCCAGTGCTTTTGACAGTGGGGGAGGATGGAGACTGGTCTGTAGTTACCGGAGGAGGAGCAGTCTCCACTTTTGGATATGGGTGTGATGCCTGCTGTTTTCTAGGCAAGGGGGAACTGGCCCAGACACAGTGAACTATTTAGTAAATCTGTAAGTGGGCGAAGTACCATGTCCAGGACCTGGTGAAGAAGTCTGGTGTCTAACTGGTCATTGCAGAGGCTGGTGCCATTGAGGGCTTTAATCAGATATGGCCTGGCTTTTTGTGGAGATATTGTGAGGAGATGGAAAGGTGGGCAGTGAAGGGTAGGAGACAGTGAGGAGGGGGCTGGGTCAAAGAAGCTGCTGGGCAGGACAGAGCTGAGGTCAGTGAAACTAGTGTTCAGGCAGTCAACAATGCTATGGGGGTCAAAGGTGATGGTGCCATTAACTGTGAGTTGGGCTGGGGGGGAGAGCGAGATTTGCCATTCAGCTCCTTAATGTTATCCCAGAATTTCTGGGCAGTCCCCCAGGAGGAGGCATGGGTGGTTCGGTAAAAATCAGCCTTAGCCTTGTGAATGGCCTAGGTGCATTTATTGCACTCAGTGTTATATGCCTGTCTATCTGCAAGCTTACCAGAATCAACAGCTCTGTGCCATAGGTTGTCCTGTCTTAATTGCCGAATAAGATTCCACATTGTGTTTCTTGGTATGGGTTTTGGTAAGGGGTGCATAAAGATCGCAGGCTTTGTTAAATGAGCTGGTAAAGAAGTCAAGCACAAGGTTAATGTCAGGGACGAGGTTGATAGGTGACCAGTCCAATTGGGAGAGGTACAGCTTGAGTTTGTTGAGGCTGCTGGGGTGAAGGTGCCAATGGAGGGTTGTCCTGAGTACTGGTTTGTGAGTGAGGGCAGACCATGTAAAAAAGATCGGGGAGTGGTCACTTAGGAGTTATAAGACTTGAACTTGACCCCTTTCAGGCACTCTGGCAGTTAGGAGCCTGCAGAGGAGGAGAGCTCATCTCGCTCCTTACTGGGGAGACTGCCTTAATTCCTAATGTTGCGACTATCTTACTAGAATACCTTGACTCCTATTTTTAATGGTGAGCCCTATAAACTGATTGTCAAGCCATGCTGAAAGAGGACCAGTAGCCAAGCTGCCATTTACTGTTCTCTTCAGAGTTTTGGGGGTGGCAGAGCGACTACATGGTTTGGGGGAATATAGGGGGCCTGCGCTCTGCATCACGACATGGCAGTCAGCCATTAAATGTAATAATTTATAGGAGACTGTGGTAATGGTTTGCTCAGACAGTAAGTCCCTACTTATTTTTAATCAATGATCCTGCAATGGGGGGGGGGAGCAATCCTGTTAAGTATGTGATAAGTTTGCAACAGGCTTTTTTTCAGTGTTCAGGTTTGCAAACTTATGAGAACCATAGAAATATATACTTTGTGGGGTTTGTTTTTGTATGTAGTTAGCCAATAAAATGTATGATCTTCCTGGACTTTAAGTCTTCACCGTTTAGTCACATTTCTGGGTTCTATGCCAGAGGCACTAGGACCCCATGGGAGCCAAAAATGTTCAGCAGGGTCAGTGCCGAGATAGGACCGTGCATGCATGGCACGGCAAGACTGGCTAGCACTATACAGGCTATCTCAGCATCAGCCCCTCAACTGCCTCAGTTCCTTTTCTCCCCTCTAGCAAGTGCACTTCATTGACGATGTTGCTCTTCCACTGGGAGTCCAAACTTCATGTCTCTGTCCTCTTGTGGGGCTTCCGGTGGACAGTTTCATCACTGGACTGCTCTTATGGAGCAGTTGGTTTGGCATTTGGCTTATTTGCCCTTACTGGCAAACCCAGTGCCTGGGCCTTTGGGCCTCAGTGCTGCTGGGCTGTGGCTGGAGCTTTAGAACTGGGATCTGTGTTCGGTGCCTTCTCCAGTGCCTGCGTGGCTGATGCTGGCCCCACATGCCTCTCCCCCTCACTCTGATTATCCGCAGGGGTCAGCACAGGTACCTAATTCTTCCTCCTCTTTTTCCAGGGATGGACTGTTACTGGGCTCTTTGGTGCCATGTGCAGCATCAGAGTTGACAGTGCCATGTGTGGTGCTATCCACTTCAGTGCTGTGTACAGCATTGTCCACTTTGGTGCCGGGCTCAGTTCTGATCCCGGTGTCACCGGTATATCTCTTGCCCAGGTTTGGCCTTGGTAGGGCAATTCCTGATTTCTCTGGAGTGGATGTGGGGCTTGACGAGTCTGATCCTGATCTCTTCATTTCTAACAATGGTGACAATGACTCATTTTACAGCTTGGATGAAAAGCTTTAACTTCCAACTGAACCCACAGTTGAAGACCTGTCTTTCCAATCTCTTCTTAAAAAGATGGGTTCTGCTCTGTCTCGGCTGAAGGTGTGCAGACTCTGGCTCTACAGACATCCGATGTAAGCCCAGGAGGGCTTTTGTGACTCAAATTTCTCCACATTCCTAACATTCCAAAGAACCTAACACCTCCTGTACCACCATCTTTTGAGACCTTGTCACAGGCTGTGTGGGAGAGGCCAGCTCCGATTCCTTCGGTGGTCAAGTCCATAGACAAAAAGTATGCCTCCCCCCCAAAGAGAGACCTTTGTTAGCTTCACAACCCAATGCAGATGCTCTGGTTCTCCTCATTGAGAATGACAAGGCAGTTATCCCTCATGAGTCAACAGCTCATCCTATCATCAAGGAATCTCATAAAATTGATAGCTTGGGGAAATTAGCTTTTGCTGCTGCAACCTCAGGCATGCAGATTGCAAGTTATCAGGTGCACTTATCTCAGTATGAGTACATCCTTTGGAACTCCCTCAAGGCCTTAATGGATAATGTCCTGGAGTCTGACTACAAAATGGAGCTGCTACAGACTATTACCCAGTGCACAGCATCCAACAGACATCAGCTCAAAGCTTCTATGGATGCCTACGACACTGCCTCCAGGGCAGCTGCCACTGGGAGCTGTGTCCGACAGCATTCCTAGCTTAGAACATCAGGATTTTCTTCTGATGCTCAACAGCTGGTCATGAATGTCCCTTTAATGATTCTCACCTGTTCAGCACTCAGGTGGAGCAAGCTCCATAGGCCACACAGAAGACCAGGACTGCCATTAAGACAGCCAGGCCAGCTCCTTCCACCCCCATAGGGGCGGGAACTGCAATCAGTTTAGCAATAGACAGTCCTTTTGAGGTAGAGGCTGAGGGGCCTTTAATAAAAAACAGTCTCCTCAGCCACAAAAGAAAATGCAGCTGAAGGCACAGGGCCAGAAAGCGCCAAGTGTCACCCTCTGAAACATTGGCCCGGATCCCAGTTCAACTACCTGTGGCGGATCTACCCTCAGCAGTGGGAGGTCATCTGACTCACTTTTACAGCCAATGGCAGTCTGTCGCAATCGCAACAGACAAGTGGGTCCTCCAGATTATCCAAGAGGGGTACTCCCTCAACCTGCAGAAGATTCCCCCCCCCCGACTGTCCACCCAAGCGGCAGCATGGTATCCCCACTACACAGTCAGACCTTCTCACTTCAGAGATTCAAGGCCTACTTCAAAACAGGGCAGTGGAGCTAGTTCCCTGTGTTATGTGATAAGATCAGGGTCCTAATCTAGCCTTCGAGGGTATAAGAACAGGCATCAAAGAGTGACACACAAACAATTCCTGTACAATTTCTATCAAGTTTTATTACCTAGCATGTTACAGGTTACACATGATAAAACTATTCTAGTTTGGCAAGAAAGTACCAAAGCACAATATTTCTAACAATTATGTACTGATAAAAGAGAGATAATTACCCAGCAGTGCCTTCAATCAGACATGTTAGCCTCGAGGACTTGTGAAGCACCTTTCCAGTATGGAGATTGCTTCAGCTTCATTGCATCTCTATTAGTACAAATGTTCTAGCAGGAAGGGGAGGTTCTCCACCTCGCCGTCTGCACTTTTAGATTATATGGATTACAAAGGACTCACTACTCTCCATGATGTCATAACTCTACCAACTATCTTTTCCAGGAAACAAGTCTTATACAGTATGTCTAAAGGAAGAAGTATTATAAAAAGTCCCTATGCTAACAAAAATAAGTCAGAAAAATATATTTCTTCCATTTGCATCTATTCTTCCTAAGTACGTATATATCTATGTGTACTTTTCCTACTTGTGTAGCTGTTAAATATTTTCCACAGATTAGGTAGGTGTGAGGGCTTACTCAGATCTAGCCTTAGTTATTTGCCTAGTACAGAAAATGTTTCTCTTTTTATAGAAAATGCTCTCTTTGTGACCTTTGTCATTTCCCAGAGATGCTTTTGTGATATTCAATCTGGTCTTGGCCCGCAAGCACACATGCAATTTTGTAATCCAATTCATGGCTGTGCAATGCCCAGGTACACATATTGTGTATGTGCACATACAAGCATAATGCAGATCACTACACCTGGGAAAAAAAGAACACAGGGTTCTACTCCCATTACTTTCTGGTCCCAAAGAAGACAGACAGCATGCACCCTATTCTTGACCTCAGAAAGCTAAACAAGTATTTGTTCAGGGAGAAGTTCAAAATGGTCTCCTTGAGGACTCTTCTACCACTTCTTCAGCTGCACAACTGGCTTGCATCCCTAGACATGTCGGGCACTTACCAACATGTTCCAGTGTTCTCAAGTCACCAGAAGTACCTCACTTTATGGCCTTAGGTCAACACTACCAGTTCAGAGTTCTGCCCTTTGGGCTTTCCTCGTTGCCTCAAGTCTTTACAAAGTGTTTTGCGGTTCTATCCGCACACCTTCAAAAGCTGGATGTCCAAGTCTTTCCCTACCTGGACGATTGACTCATCACAGTCCATCAAGGGAACAGGCTCAGAAGGCAGTATCCATGTCATCTCAGTTTCTCACATCTGTGGGGGTACTGCTGAACTTGAAAAAGTCACAGCTTCAAGCCACTCAGCAGCTCCTCTTCATAGGAGCCCTCCTGGACACCTCCAAAGCAAGGGCCTTCCTCCTGGAGGACAGGAGAAGTGATACTCTCCAGATGGCTCATGTCATCAAAGGAAACAATCCTGTATGAGACAATTTCATGCAGCAGATGCTGGGAATAATGGCATCATCCGTCTTCACAGTGCCTCTGGCACAATTTAATATGAGGACCACTCAATGGATGCTCCGCACACAGTGGTCCCCTATGACACATCTGCAGTCTTATCCCATAAAAGTGACAGAATCTCTAACAAGGTCACTTGCATGGTGGATTCAGGAGGGCAACCTTCTTTAAGGTCTCCCCTTTGCCCCTATTGAGTCTCAGATTACCATCACCATGGATGCATCTCTACTCGGGTGGGGGGGGCCCACTGCCAGGACCTCCGCATTCAAGGAATGTGGACTCAGAAGGAATCTCATCTGCACATCGATGTTCTGGAAATGACAGCAGTCCTGTATGCTCTTTGAGTCCCAGAGAAAGTCATCTGTCACAAAGTAATTCTTCTTCAGATGGACAACAAGGCAGTGATTTATTACATCAACAAGCAGGGAGGAATGCACTCATACCCCCTGTGCAGGGAAGCAATGAGAATATGGGAGTAGTGTCTGGAACACAGTGCTCTGATCCAGGTAGTTTATTTGCCAGGAGCCTAGAACAATGTAGCGGACCACCTCAGCAGGACAGAGGTGGACCCTCACTAGTGGTCGCTTGCACCAGATGTTGTGCAATCACTCATTGACGAGTAGGACAGTTCAGATGCAGACCTTTTTTCATCCCCACTCAATGCAAAACTGCATCTGTTTTACTCCAGAAATCCAGAATCTGGCATTTTCTGTCAGGATGCATTCAGACTGCAGTGGACAAGATGCTTTCTGTATGCATTTCCCTCGCTATCACTAATTCAGAGGGTGCTGCTCAGATTAGAGGCACAGAGAAGCAAGATGATCTTAATTGCACTATACTGGCCTCATCAGATCTGGTTTCCATTGATCAACAAACTGTTGGACTGTCGTCTGAGGCAACTGCCTTTACGAATGGACCTCCTGACACAGGGATCTCTAGTTCATCCCAGTCTGTACTCCTTTCATCTCCATGCCTGGCTTCTGAGGAGATAGATGTGGGCAGGTTTAAAGTGTCTCAGAATGTTTCCCAGATTCTCTTGGCAGTGCATAAGCCTTCCACCAGGAAAACATACACAGCTAAAAGGAAGTGCTTTTTGATTTGGTGTGCCAAGATCCCCCTGGATCCTTTCTGATGTCCACTGAATAAAGTTTTAGAGTACCTGTTAGACATTTCAGATGCAGAGCTGTAATATTTTACGGTCAAGGTATATCTCTGTGCTTTCTGCCTTTCATGAGTTGGTCCAGAACATGTCCTTGGCTCAGCTTCCTTTGTTCAAAAGATTCCTCAGTGGCATTCTGCATACTAGGCCCCCGGTAGGAATCCAGTTGCTGCCTGGGATATTGATCTCATGCTGGATATGCTCACTAATAAACCTTTTGAGCCTCTAGCCACATACAATTTGAAGTTCCTGACCTGGAAGACCGCCTTCTTGGTGGCCATCACTTCTGCTCGCAGGGACTCTGAGATACATGTTCTAATCACAGACCCTCCATACACTGTATTTCACAAAGATAAGGTGGTACTCCATACTCACTCTAAGTTCCTACCCAAAGTGGTTTCGGATTTCCACCTCAACCAGCCCTTGGTTCTGCTGACTTACTTTGATAACTTCCAAAATGAAGGGGAACGCACCCTTCACTCACCAAATGTTAAGAGAGCCCTATGTTTCTACACTGATAGAACTAGGGACATCCATCAGGCAAAGAAGCTCTTTGCCTCTTTCATCATGGCCCAACTGGCTCAGTCAGTATCCATCAGATGTATCTCTGTCTGGATAGTGGCATGCCTTTCCCATTGCTATTCCATGGCACAGACTAAGTTGGAAGGCAAGGTACACTTCCACTCAACTAGAGTGGTTGTTGCATCTCTGGCAGAAATACTCTCTGTTCCTATAATGGAGATTTGCAAAGTGGCAACTTGGAGTTCAGTGCACACAATTGTGAAGCACTATGCTCTGGATGTTCATGCCGGACAGCATGCTTCCTTTGGAACGAGGATCCTTAATGGGATTCTGTCCTAACATAAGCTCTGTCTCCTGTCACCTGGCTCAGGGAATTGGTTTAGCTTGGTACCCTAACCCAGAAATGTTACTAAATGGTGAATACTTAAAGTTCAGAAAGAAATGAAAAAGACATACCTACTGTAATTCTTGATCTTCTTGGACAAGTCTTCACTGTTTAGTCACACACCCACCTACCATCCTCTGAGTTCACTCATTCTGTTTCTGGTCTTCACTTCCTCATTGGTTTTGGGGTGTGAAGACATTGTTTCAGTTGAGCATTCTTACATGGGTCAATTGGGCTATCTTATGCCCTTGTTAGGTTAGGTTTTCCTAGCTTTATTATGCTGCACCTCCTTGATAAAAAAGGTACTGAGGCAGTTGGGGAGTTGATGCTGAGATAGCCTATATGGCATGAGCCAGTCTCACAGTGCTGTGCATGCACGGTCCTATCTCGGCGCCAACCCTCCTGAAGATTTTTGGCTCCCATGGGGTCCTAGTGCTTCCAGCATAGAACCCAGAAGTGTGATGAAATGATAAAGACTTGTCCAAGAAGATCAAGAATTACAGTAGGTACTGTACATAATTTCTATTTAATACTGCTGTGAAGACCACTCTTACACTTGTAAGAGTGGTCTCATATGCATTCTTAGGGTATGAGAACCATGAATTGAAGGTGAGTGGTTCTGATAGCCTAAGGATGTAAGTGAAACCACTCTTACAAGTGTAAGAGTGGTCTCTGTGGCAGTATTAATATATTATTGAACTGTCCCAGAACATGCCATTTCCAGGGCACCTGTGCTGAGACACTCTTAACAGAATAAGAGTGTCTCATTCACAGAGGAAAGGAGCACTCAGACTGGGTAGGAGCGCTCTCTCAATCTATAACAGGTTTAAATGCGG
The DNA here is from genome assembly GCA_016271365.2 of Neoceratodus forsteri. Taxonomy (NCBI): domain Eukaryota; kingdom Metazoa; phylum Chordata; order Ceratodontiformes; family Ceratodontidae; genus Neoceratodus; species Neoceratodus forsteri. The sequence goes on along the minus strand of CM057455.1, from coordinate 412,401,889 downwards.
CCTGCTTCCCATTATATACAGTGTTGTTTTGAGCTTTGTTTAACTCTCAGAAGTTGAGGGTAAGAAAATAGTGCAGCGCGGATGGAGAGGGGGAGGGAAGAAGCAACTGCACTGAATTGAATGGAGAGGACATGGAGAGATGTGATTCAAGCCCACTCTGTGGAAGAAGACAGGCGGTGCTGCATTTGAAAATAGTCGAACATTCCAGAGCTCCCTTTCTCTACTGATGTAATCACAGTATGTCAGCATAGCTCTGCTATGCAGCTGTAAAAATTAACAGCTTCTACAAGTTATAAGATCTACTCAGCAGAGAGGTTGTTTCTAATAATCTCCCACTTTGCATTCAGTCATATGCCTTGTCCACTTTTTGATAAGTTAATAATCTTAGCTTTGTAGTGCTATTAGAGTTAACATTGTGTTCCCCTCTCCACAACAGCTACTGATCTTTCTTCCATACAGTATTTCTAAGACACTCAATGGTGTCTGTTTTACCATTCAGTGCTATTCATCTGAATGGCCTGGAAGAGTATAACTGATGTTATAAAAATGGGTTTCAAAATATTAGCAACTTTATTGGTCTAAATACATTGCATGAACATACATTAATTTCTGTTATGCACATTGCCTGAACATTCATTAATTTCTGGCATACGAATGGGTCATAACTAACCTGCCTTAATTTTCCTAGAAACAACTGAACTAAATGAACATAAAACCTTTTCCCATTAAAAAAAAAACTGTTTCAATTTTGAAACACAAAAACTCCAAATAGGGCATAGGTTTCTTCAAAATAAAAACATTTCCAAGGTCCTTCAAAGGCACTTTGCCTTTCTTGCCAAACTTATAATTTCTAGTTAGCAACAACCTAATAAAACATTTTCCATAAAAAAAAAAAACTTTCCATTTTGTAAGTGCAATAAACCACTTCAGGGAATGGGTTTCCTGAGAATTAATGCACTTGGCTTCATGAATTAATTCTCTAGAGATGCATGCCTGTAGGGAGTTATTGATTAATCATGAAATGTGCAGGCACTATAAAAAGAAAAAACAGTAGCTGCTGAAGAGAGTGTAGAATTTAAGGTAATAATAAAGACAGGACAAATTCTTTGGTTTTCAACATTTGTTGTGTGTGCGGGAGAGGCCATTTGGCATCATTCATAAATTATTTCAAGTGATTTGCATACATATCCCATGATGCTTTGCATTTTCAGGATAGGTGTGATTATGTATTTTTTCAGTAAAATTTTGATTGATTTAACTAAAAAGGTCAACACATGCCAAAGTACAGGACTGACAGTAAAAAGAAAATTAAAAGGAAAACAAGCAGACACCTAAAATTATAAAAACAATTTCCTATCTTTTTTAATTAAGTATTTTACAACTTCTTTTTGTGTGCATATGAGTCTGAATCAAACATATCTAGAGTGCTACAAGTGTTGCACTAGTGTTGCTGGTATGACATATTTAGAATTGAGATGTTTGATAACTTTTTTATTTCTTAGCAATCATTTGGTTAGTAATAAAATAATAGAAGATAACTCATAATTATTGTAACTCTAGGATTTACTAACATCCTGACTGTAACAAGGAGTTAAATCCATCTACTTTTACTACTGTAAAGTATCTAGTATTTTTCCATTCAAAACCTATCAGCCTTGAGTCCTACTGCAAAATGTTCAATGTAGATATCAGGATGGGCTTAGCCACAACCCAGGCTTGGTTGTTCTACTTAAATCAGCACATACAAACAGCACCTTCTTGACCTTTGTAATGTGGCTGTTCCCTCATTTTATTTCTATCTGTACCTCTGTTTTGTAATATGTGTCATCAAGGCATAGATCAGAAAGTATAGGCAAAACTGGAGAGGTTGTAAAATTCGCAAGTAGCGTTGTATTAATAGCAAGAACAATAAAATTAAAAAAAATTTTGCTGGATAGCTTTTGATTCAGGCAGTTTAAACAAACAGACGTCCTTCATCTGAGAGTTGGTTTAACATCTCCAGCTCTCTCTAACTTTAAATAGAACATTGTTCTCTTTTTATAATATGTTTTCTTCTGACAATTAAATGCTGCATCCTGTTCCCGTAAATTACACCACCTGTGTTTCACAAAATGTATTAAAACTTTGTCAGTTCCTTTCCTGTGAGCAGCCTGAAGAGTACATTTGTCTTCTTAACAGGGGCAGCCTATTAATACATTCTGTTCTGGGGCTGATTTCCTGATGGCAACTCTGTTAGCAAACTTGTGAAAGTCAAAATGCACCTTAGGGTTAACCCCCTGTGTTTCAGATAACCCCAAGTAGCGTTTTGCATTCATTTCAACATTATAACTATATACATTTGCAAACCAAGGGATCTTAGTTTCACATAAAGATACACATATACCTTTTAACCACAGAGAAGCAAGGGGAAAGAGGAAGAATAGAAACAGCAAGTGATGGAAGGGAGAAAACAGGGAAATTGTGTGATTGTCAGAGTGGCCAGTTCCTATGTGTCACAAGGCAAATATGATTGTGCAGTCAGACAGCAAGAGACAGACAAGTGACAGGAGAGGACAGACTACATACTTGCTTTTATCTCCTCTCTCTCTCTCTCTCTCTCTCTCTCTCTCTCTCTCTCTGTAACAAATGGGACAGGGTCATATTGAAGCTTGCTCACAATATGCCTGGGTCACCTCTTTTAAGTTCTGTCCCAATGAGCTGTATCCAGTTACCAAAGTCTATATCAGTCAATCACTACTCAATCAATCAATGTCAGTTGAATCCCATGTTACAGTTAAGCTGCTCTTTTTCTAGATGATTTCAACTGGCAACCAAATTAAGCTGAAGACAGGACTAGACAGGTTAGTCAGCTACCGGCACGCAGGGCAGCGTTCACATCAGATCAAAGATTAGAAAGTGCCGTGGTTTGCTGCTAAATAATTACTATAGGCATGAGAAAGAGCAGGAAAAAGAGAGAGAGAGAGAATGAGTGTTGGAGAACCTCTGAAAGGCTGAAATATGTAACATCAGTATCAGCATGGTGATGATGGGCACATGACATGTAGGCATGCTGGAGAAGCAACCTTTTACCTTCAGAGACCCTAGACTGGTAAAATAAGAATCAGGGAAGAGGGAGACTTTGTTTCTGCAGACTAAATCTATTTAGCTTGCATAGGCTAAAAAGGGAGAATCACTAGCCCAATTAACTACAGTTGCAGACTACGGCTGCTGGGGAATCTGCTTAAATAAAAAAAAGAAGGGACAGGGCAGTTTTTTTTATTTTATATTTATTTAGTTTGTTCTAGGATTACAAGTTACCTTTGAGCCCAGGGCTCTTTTACAAAGGTTCCACATCAAAACACTGGTTTCACATAATAAACATTGGTTTCACATAATAAACATTGGTTTCACATAATAGGTTACAAGCCAACATGTAGCATGGAACAGATGGTGCAGGTCAGGAAAAGGGGGTAGGAGGATAGGAGGAGCAGTAACAGGAAGCCAAGGAGGAGGAGGGAGGGAGGAGAGGAGAGGGTAGGGGAGGAATATGGATGGGGTGGCAAAGGGAGGGTGAGAGGCAGCCAGACTGGTGGCATTGTCAGATTCAGAAGTGCAGGAGGGCAGAGGCCTACTAGGGCAAGTGTGATGGGCAAGGAGCCCAATAGGGGAGAGCAGCGGAGAAGTGGTGTTGAACAGTTATCCATGGCAGTCGCAGGTGCTGTAAGCAACAAAGGTGTTATGGAGCCTGGATTTGAAGGCCCCTAGACCAGTGATAGTGATAGTGATAGTATCATAGGCAAGACTGTTAAACCAAGTGGGGGCCATGTAGGTGAAAGATCGCTGGCCATGAGCTGTGCGGCAGCGGGGGATTCGAAACAGTTGTGTCTTAGATCCCCTGGTGATTCTGGAGCTGATTTTTGTTTGAAGAAGTGAACAGACTCCAGGAGTGGCAATTCCCAACTGGATTTTCTTTGCAACCACACAGGTTTTGGTACTGGAATCTATTTGCAAGTTGAAGCCAGTTTGCTTGTGAGTAGAGGTCACAGGTGTGTATGAGATGCTTGGCCCCAGTGATGAGTCGACAGGCCTTGTTATGGGTGGTGGTTATCCTTCTGAGTGTCAAGGTAGTGGCAGTGCCATAGATGACAAGGCCATAATCAATCTGGGAGATGATGGAGCTTTGAACAGCGGCAGGCAGGGCCTCTTTTGTCAGGTGCCGCCGTAGGCGGTAGAGTAAGCCCAGTCTGGTGTTCACTGTTTTTGCGACATTGGTTATGTGGGTTCCGAAGGACAAGTGGGGGTCTAAGGTGATTCCTAGATATTTGAAGGAGTCAACCTGCTCCAGGGAGCTGCCAAGGCAGGTATATAAGGAGAGTTGGAGATGTTTGTGCCAGTTTTGGTGGCTGGTGAAAATCATGGTCTTGGTTTTTTTCTGGTTAAGGATTAACTTATGTTCTTTGAACTAGTTTTCAACTGAGGTGAAACCATGTTGAAAGGTTTGTTGCAGGTGGCTTGGATCATGATGGGAGGCAAGAATCACAGTGTTGTCTGCATAGAATATAACTTGCTGAGGAGTGGAGTCAGGGAGAGAGTTGAGGAACAGGCTGAAAAGCAGTGGTCCCAGGATGGAGCCTTGGGGGACACCAGAGCGTACCTCTTTAGTGTCGGAAAACACATCCGCTATTTTCACACATTGGGTCCTGTTGTCAAGATAGCTATTGAACCATGCCACCAATTCCATAGAGAGGCCAATGTTCAGTAGCTGATGAAGCAGGAGGCAATGGTGGACAGTGTCAAAAGCCTTTGACAGGTCTTTGAAAATAGCTCCGGTTAGGGGACCATGGTCAAGGGAGATGTGTATGGCTCCGGTAAACTCAAGAAGGTTGTGGCAGTGCTGTGTCCTTTTCTAAAACCATGTTGCTGCTGGCAAAGGATATTGTAGTTGTCCAGATGATCAGTGAGCTGGTCCACTACTATCCGTTCCAGGGCCTTAAAGAGGAGTGGAAGGATAGAGATAGGTCGGTAATTCCCATGGGTGGTCCGGTCACCGCTTTTATAGATTGGTGTGACTGTTGCTGACTTCCATTTATCTGGGAACTGGCTGAGAGAAAGGGAGAAACTAAAGATCTTAGTGAGAGACCCCAGTACTTCTTCAAGAATGAGGGACAGAAGTTTGAGGTCCAGTGTGTCAGCACTAGCTCTGGTGTTTTTGATGGCTTTGGAGATGTATTTCCTGACAGTATTTTTGTTTACTGCTCTGAAGTAGAAAGGGGGGCATTGTTTAGGTGTAGACTGATGGGTGGGAAGAGGAGTGTCACTGTCATTGAAAAAGTCAGGGGGAGGATGCTGCTGAGGTCAGTTAAGGCATCATTGAAGGTGTAGGCTATGACTTTTAGGTCCAGTGTAGTATTTCTGTTCATTTTGAGAGCAGGCGGGGGTGATTTGGACTCCTTCCCGGTGACATTTTTTATGTTATTCCAGAATGCTCTTGCATTTCCCCATGTGTCGGCTAGTGCTTTCTTGTAGTATTCAGATTTCTGTTGGCATATGGATTTGGTGCAATCATTCCTTGCTCTTTCGTAGTTTTGGGTGTCTGCCTAGTTTCCAGTTGTTCTGGCCAGTTCCCAGAGGTGGTCCCTGTGTTTTAGCTTCTTTCAGAGGGAGCCCTTGAGCCAAGGGTTGCAATGGGCTTTAATTTTGCACTTTTTTAGAGGGGCAAAGATGTTACATGCTTCATTGAAGATGTGTATGAATTGGTCGAGGCTGTGTTCATGTCTGTAGCCCAGTCGATGGGGGACCAGTCTTGATTAAGTAGGTGTGATTTTAGGTAGATTACTGGCCACAGGGTAGGACTCTGCTGAGGATGACCTTAGGTGGAGATTTCCAGAATTTATTTGACTAGGTGCAGCTGACAGGGGAGTGATCAGTGAGAGAATCAGGCAGTACAGCGTAGCTAGAGATCCGGGAGGGGTGAGTAGCCAGGATCCAGTCCAGTAGGTTTGGCTACTGTTGTAGGGATTTACCCAGCTAAGAGCCCCCTGACTTAGAGTCGTTGCCACTGTCAGCTCAACCACCACCCACCTGCCTGGAATCTGGATGCAGATATTGAAAATGATGAAAATGATGAAAAGAGAGTAGGTAAATAGCCTCATTGTTCCAGTGCCTTAAGCAATAATTTTGCATCTGCAATTGTTGTCCCTCTTTGGCATCACAATGAGCCAGGACATAAATGCATGGAGGGGGCAAAAGAGAAGGCCTGAGACATCCTGAAGCAAATATTTTTAAAAAGTTGATGGGTAACCTAAGCAACCATGATTTTGCCTGCTGTAAGTCCAGGGCCTGAGAAATAAAAATCATGTGAAACCTCCAAATGTTGGACTGGAGTTTATGGTTTTAAGCTTTCACTTACTAGTTTTGCACACTAGGCAAACAGATGACCATTTGCTAACTTTGTTACTGAAAGAAGTTAAAAGAATTACCTTCCCACAATGACAGACATCTATGAGAAACCATGCAATAATAGAAAACAAACAACATAAGTAAATACAAACATTAAAGAGGCAAAAATATAAAAACAAATATTAACTGAATTATGAATCTTGAACTAAATGTATGTCCTCCAAACCAGACTCAGACCTGAAGAGCAAGACTAGTAGTTTTGCCAGTCATGAGATAGATGTGTGAATTGCCTCATGCAGATGCTATGGAAGATAAATGCATTGCATTACAAGATTCCTACTTTGACTCACAACATTGTGACCTAGTGGCATGCATTCATCATATGTAACTTGGTATGCATTGCACGCCCCAGAATAAAAGTGCAATAACTTTTTTGGGGATTTTTTTTTCAGTACAAACTACAATCAGTAGTTACTTACTCTTGTTTGTCACATCAATGAGGACCGGGAGCACCAGCGGTACTTTGACATTGGCTGTCCTACTGGCAATGGCATGCAATACTTCAAGTTGCATCCAGTTGCCTAAGTGACAGTGATGTCAGGCAGCTGACACTCCAACTGGCATTGCCTTGGAAAAAGTGACAATGGCATGCAACATAATAATTCAGTCTCGGCCTCCTCCTCCTTGATCTCTTCCTCCTTTTCTCTTGCCCCCATGCAGCATAAGAGATGCACTGTCGACCCTGTCCAGGAAGAGCTGGGTATTCCCCCTCTCCCACCCAAAGTACAATAGATGCAATGCCATCCTCCTCCTCCCAACCTCATCAATCTTGCCACAACTGGCCACAATACATAAGCCCCATGCAGCACAGAGAAAGCACTGTCGACATTCAGGGCAGACTGGCCCTGACAGCAAAGAATCAGTGGGCAAAATCACTGTTGGAACTTGACATCAATCCCCATTTTGTAGCAGCAGCAGCAGAAGGTTGGAGGTTGGTTACTACTCAATCTGTTATGCAACAGATGGGGCCCGGGGCAGTTTGTGACCCTGGTGCTGCTGCTATGCAACTGCACATCATTGTTCAAGAACTGGGTCAGGTAACTCATATTGTTGAGGAGTGAGACACATTGTGGCATTCCTGGTAGCCATTCATCTTGTGTGGAGCCAAGGATCTCAAGCCTGTAGGCATCTCTGACAACCTGAAGAAGGGAACCAAATTCTTGAAATGGGACGGTCGATGTAAGTAGAAAATTTTGTGCTGATTTTAACAAAATAAGTGGTCAAATTTCAAAAGTACCACTGCACAGTTGAAGCAAATGTAGGGCTGCAGGAAGTACACATACTGGAATAGTATAGTGTCAGTAACTGGTACTAGAAAAATCAAGAGGATGTGAGACCAGAAAGTGTGCAAATCAGGGTCAGGGTTAGTTTCACCCCAGTATCACATGCTTCCACTCTGTAGGTTTTATTTTCCTTCCCAGAACAGCAAACTATACCACATGAGGTCAGTCCCAAATCAGATCAACTAGAAAGGATGCCTTCCTTTTTATTGGTACCATCTTCTCTTTACTACCTGGAAAGTGGGCTCCCTCCCCATATTGTATGTGTAGTGGGGTTTAAAAGCTCCTGACCTTTCCCTTCTGCATTAAATCAAAGCACTTCATGGTATGCTTAACTGATACCTACCTACCACAGTCTGAGAGTGACAGTGTTACCATGGGATTTTCCCACACTCTAAAGAGCACATGTCTTTCATTCGACTGATGAAAGGCAAAGGGGTGTAGCATAGGAAGAAACTCTATTAAGATTGAATGCCAATATTTCCTGTTGAACTGAAACCTGAATGGAATTATTGAAATAGTGTGTCTGCCAAATTATATGAAACATGGAAACCAACTCATTGCATATTGAGGTTTACTACAAGTGTACAATATGTACTGAACACATACCATATCTTATAGATGAGCTGCAGATGACAGACACTATTCTAGATGTAGTAGTGTAACACCCCCCCCAGCCCTCCATCTAGGGGCATAAACTTCTGTCGCAGGATGGACTGCAGGCATTAAGAGGGGGTTACAACAAGCGCTAAACCCCCGAGCAAGTGTACCCCCAAACAAGGCAGGAAATCTGTGGGCCTACCTTACTGGCGTCTTTCTTCATCTGTGCACTCTCAGTCTCACACCAACCGAAATCTGGATTTCCCCTAAACGCTGACACCTGACCAGGATTTCCATGCTGCAACCTCCTGACTCCTCGAGCCCCAGAACCCCTCAGTCCCATCTAAGGTATGGTGAACAATTCATCTGGAATCAAAGCTTATGAAATGTTCATTTAACAACAAGGAGAGGGGAAGATTTCCATTTCATTAGCTCCCCCTTCCAACTTAAATAAAACACATCACTATCATCTCTTCCCAACTACCTTCTTTATTTAGCTTCTGCACCACAAATGATTCCAGCAATGCATGGGTCACATATTTCTTTTAAACAAATAAAGCAGCTCCATGTGGCTTTTCAAACCTTTGTACAAGAATACTTTGGCTGGACATTTAGAGCAGCAAAATGATTGGTTTACAGGCAATGCAAGCAAGGATTCTCCTCCTCTATCGACTTTGATGTTTTACCCAAGGCACTTCTCATTTTAGAAACCTACCAGTGTGGTAAAGCATGCTGCTTCCCCCACCTCACCCCTGGGCCTTGGCCCAAATCTCAAGGGGTACCAGGATTTTGTCCTTCGACCCAGGCCCTATAACCCACTCAATTTCAGCAAACCCTGCTGGTGCTACACAACTCACGGTACTTGCTCCCCCCTTTCACTCAACCTCTCCTCTGTACAGCTCTACTGGTGCATTGACCTCAAAATCCAGCCCTGCTTTAGAACTTAAACCCCTTGCTTCTAACAGCCCTGCCATGGGAGAGCTTCTGGACACTACCACCACTCAGGCCCCTCCAAACAACCCACTTTCACAGGTAGTGGCATTCTCATGGCTCCGCTTCCTGCTGACTCTTTACTGGGGATACATGTCCAGGCCCAGATCCCTACTCATCCATCCTGGACTTGGGTTAAGCTCCAGCCAGAGGCCACCCTCCAAGGTCTGTCCTATGACCTGTGACTCATCCATCCCTTTAATGCCGGTACCCCAGGACCTGCTCCTTGGTGATGGTCAGATGTCTCCCAGGTACATCAGCATGGAGAGACACTGACCGCATTGCTAAAATTGTTCACAAAGCAGGAGAAAACATTGATGTCCTAGTACACATAGGGACTAATGATCTCGCCAGCCGGTCAGTTGTGGAGACCAAGGAACACCTGACTAGGCTGGGTGACAAACTATCATCTATTTCGTCCGGCATCTCCTTCTCTGAGATCCTGCCAGTCTGGGAGAAGGGAGCAGATGGACGGAAGGTCAGAAAGGGGAGATAGGGGAGCTAAACACATGGCTCAAGGACTGGTGCCAGGAAAAGGACACAGATTTGTAGGAACTGGCAACAGTTCTGGGGCCAGTTCTTTAAATTTGATGGACTGCATCTGACTAAAGAGAGTCAGTGCATTGGGGCAGAAGTTTGACGTCTTTGCAGAATATTTAAACTAGCAAATGGGAGAGGGTGCAGCACCCACACGTTGAATGGGAAGAACACCCCTCCCCTCAGCTAGTGGTCAAACTGGAATTCAGTGTGTTTGCCGTTCATTTGCATCACCAGGTAAGAAAAAGGTTTGTCTCCCCATACGATGCACAGGGTAATGCCAAACCTCACCCAACAACTAACACACCAAAATCTGGCCAATGGAAAATCATGTACACAAATGCTCACAGCCTGGGAAATAAGATCCCAGACCTGCAGGCAATAATGTCAGAGGCTAAACTGGACATAGTAGCAATTAGTGAGGCGTGGTTTACCAGTAACCACACTTGGGAGACTTCAGTACCTGGCTATGTATTGTTCAGAAGAGACCGAGGTGCAAAAGGGGGAGGAGTGGCCTGTATGTTAATGAAAATATCAAAGCTACAGAAATTCAGAATACACATAAGGAGCCAGAAGAACTGTGGGTCACCCTGGAAACAGGAAATGGGACAGCCATAAGAACTGGGGTTGTCTACAGGCCCCCAGACCAGAGGAGGACATAGACACATTACTGTTAGAAGATATACAAACATGACAGCTAAAGGGAGGTTCTGATAATGGGAGACTTCAACATGCCAGATACAGATTGGTCAATACCAGCAGGAACATCTGCCAGAACTAGACTCATAGTGGATTCCTGCAGGGAGGGCCTCAAACAACTGGTACAGCAACCCACAAGAGACAGGGCTATCCTAGATCTAGTACTGACTAACAAAGAAGGGATCACAGATCTCCAGGTAGAAGGTCACCTGGGGCCAGTGACCATCACATGGTATGGTTCAATTTGGCTACTACATCTAAATCATCCCATTCCAAGGCAAAATATGGGACTTCAGAGAGCTGACTTTGATAAGATGGCCAACAGAGTTAAGCTAGCCCTGGCAAAAGAAACACAGGTGAGGAGGTACAGGCAAAGTGGGCAAGCATTAAGGATACAATACTTGAAGCAACATCCCATTGTGTTAGACAGAAAGGAAGTGCAAAAAGAGAAACCACTTTGGTTCTCAAATACAATGTGAAAGGTCAGAGCCAAAGGCTGGCCTTCAGAAAATATAAGGAACACAGCGGGATGAAGATAGGGGCATACCAAACTGCCCTAAGGGAAGCAGGTAAGGCAGTAAGGCAGGCAAGTCCCAAACTGAGAAACACTAGCACAAACAGTAAAAGAAGGTGACAAGACTTTCTATAGATACATTAGTGAAGGAGAAAGTCCAGAGAAGTATTGCTAAGCTTAATGGAGAAAAGGAGCATGTGAGGAGGAGGACCCTGTAAAGGCATCTATCCTAAATAGATACTTTGCTCAGTATTCACTGAAGAGAAGGTAGGGCAGGGCCCACAGCTCAGCATCATGGACACAGGGGAGGGAGGTGAGCACTACTCCCTTCACAAAAAGGGTCCTACAAGAGCTTGCTAAGCTCAGGGTGGATAAGGCAATGGGACCTGATGGCATACATCCCAGGGTACTTAAGGAGCTAAAGGAGGAACTAGCAGAGCCATTAGCAGAATTGTTTAGTGAGTCTCTGAGCACAGGAGAGGTCCCAGAAGACTGGAGAAGGGCTCATGTGATCCACTCACAAGAGTGGTAGCAGGAGGAGGCGGGAACTACAGACCGGTCAGTCTTACCTCAGTAGTGGGCAAGATTATGGAAGCACTCCTTAAGGAAAGGATAGTGCAACACCTGGAATCCATAGAGGCACAGGAACCAAGACAGCATGGGTTTACAAAAGGAAGGTCCTGTCAAACTAATCTCATAGATTTCTTTGACTGGGTAACCAGAGTGGTGGACCAAGGGGGAGCAGTTGATGTCGCCTACCTTGACTTCAGCAAAGCTTTTGACACTGTTCCACATAGAAGATTGATAAATAAGCTAGGTAGGCTCGGGTGGGTCAGAAGTTGGTCAACTGGGTGGCAAACTGGTTGACTGGCAGAAAACAGAGAGTGGTGGTAAATGGTATACAGTCAGAAGAGATGCAAGTCAAAGTGGGGTACCTCAGGGATCAGTCCTGGGGCCAGTCCTATTCAACATCTTCATTAGTGACCTAGCAGATGGACTAGAGGGTAAGGCTTGTCTGTTTGCAGATGACACAGATCTGCAACAGAGTAGATGATCCAGATGGGGTGGGCAGAATGAGAAAGATCTGGATAAACTAGCAGAATGGTCAGAAGAGTGGCAACTGGGATTTAATGCAAAGAAGTGCAAAATCATGCACATGGGAAGAAACCCTGAAGCCACTTATAGGCTGGGAGGAGTTGCTAGCAGTCACAAAGGAAGAAAGAGACTTGGGCATCATCATCACTGATGACCTGAAATCATCAAGCAGACCTCTAAAGCAGTAGGTAAGGCTAGGGGTGTTAGGGTGTATTAGTAGGGTATCACAAGTCGTAAGAGGAGTAATAATCCTCTGTACAAGACATTGTTTAGGCCCCATCTGGAGTACTCTCGTGCAGTATTGGAGGCCACACCTTCACAAGGACATTAACCAAATTGAGGCAGTCCAGAGAAGGGCAACCAAAATGGTGCAGGGACTGCATCAGAAGACATATGAGGACAGATTAGCAGAGCTCAATATATATACCCTTGAGCAAAGGAGGAGAGGTGATATGATCGAGACATTTAAACACCTTAAGGGCATAAACAAGGTGAAAGAGTCTAACATGTTTAAATATAAGAAAAATAGCAGGACAAGAGGACACAGCATGAGATTAGAGGAGGCCGATTAAGGGGAATGTGAGGAAATTCTTTTTCACAGAAAGGGTGGTAGATGCATGGAATGGCTTACCACAAGAAGTAGTGGCTATGAATACAGTGCAGGGGCTTCAAACAGGCATGGGATAGGCATAAGGGAGCAATACAAATGACTATGAATAGATAGGTCACTGACATAGCAAAGGCCGATGGCACATTTATAAGGTAGAAAAAGAAATGGGCAGACTGGATGGGCCTTGCGGTCCTTATCTGCCGTCAACTTCTATGTTTCTATGTTATGTTTCTATGTTTCCTTCAAGCAGGCCCTATACATGGGTGAAAGAACCCCTGGCTCCATCTTCCTCCTCAGGCTTCCCTGCAATGCTCGGTATGGGGAAGAGATGCTGCCATGGGCCTCCTCTCTGTGGGGACCTTGCCACCACTCCCACAGCCCTGGAAGCCTAGAAACACACTTTCATGGGGTCTCTATGGACTCCTGCCTATCCTGGTCCCCTATGGCAACCTACATTTCCATGACTCCCAACAACGCAGGACCTGGCCAGCCATCCTCTCCACAGAGCTCCCTTACCCAGCTTCTCAACACCACATCACTGCGAAAGCCGTCCTGTCTGCACTTCTGAGGAGGGGCCCACTGGCCAACCTGAACTGCTGAGCTCCCTTCCTTGACCACCTACTCTGCTCCTCCAGCCCTGGCCTAATGCCTGGGCTGGAAAATAATAATAATACATTTTATTTCACATAAGCGCCTTTCAAGCCATCAAGGCACTTTACAAAAAGATAAAAACAATAGTAAAATTAGCTAACACAACAATTATAATAATAACTGTCTAAGGGATCATACTTATTCAGTGCCACTAAAGGCCTGATGCCATAAAAAGGTTTTCAATGCCTGTTTAAAACCTCCCACAGTTGTGCACTCCTGTAGCTGATGGGGTAGAGAATACCACCTACATAAATGCACGGGACTGCAAAGATTTCAAAGACACCCTTGGAATCTCCAGCAACCCCTCGTCAGCTGAACAGAGCTGTCACACTAGGCAATAAGGCATGAGAAGCTCTTTCAGGTAGTCAGGGCCAAGTCCATGTAGGGCTTTATAAGTCAGTAAACCAACTTTAAAGGTGACCCACCACCTAATCGGCAGCCAGTGCAGATCGCACAGCACAGGAGTAATATGGGAACCTTGAGAAGCTTCCATCAACAATCGTGCTGCAGTGTTCTGCATGAGCTGCAGGCGGTGGATATCAACCCCAGGTAGCCCTAAGTACAGGGAGTTGCAGTAATCAAGGAGTGAGGTCACAAAGGCATGGAGCAACATAGGTAAATCCCTGGATGGAACAAGGTGCTTAATCCTGGAGATATTCCTAAGATGATAAAAGGAAGACTTGACGACCACCAACACCTGAGCTCATAAAGTCAGCCCATCATCAAGCACTGTCCCCAGATTTCGCACCCGTTCAGAGGAGAGGATCTGGGAGCCCTCAAGAAAAAGTCCAGAGAGCTGACCAGCCCACAACCCCTATATCTGGTGACCCGGGTCCACTACCATCACCTTGGTCTTTCTGGCTTTCAACTTTAACCAGCCTGAATTCATCTAAGCCTGGATTTCAGCAAGGCAGTTATTAAATACCAACACAGCTCTATCTTGGTTGGGAGCAAAAGACAGGTAGAGCTGGGTATCATCAGCATAGTAGTGAAACCTCAGCCCATACCATCTTACAATGTCTCCGAGGAGCAGCATATACACTGCAAACAACATGGGGGACAACACTAAACCCTGGGGTACCCCACATGGAAGACAGAATTGGTCAGAGGAAAAAAATCCCAGACACAACTCTCTGACTTCTGCCAGTAAGGAAAGATGTAAACCACCTCAAGAATCTGCTAAAAAGATCTGCTAGTGGTGCATCCAGTTCATCACTAAGTTCCCTCAATATGCGTTGGTGGACTCCATTTGGCCCCATGGCTTTATCTACCTTTAGTTTTTGTAATTCTGTCCTTACCCTCTCTATTGTGAATGGGCTTGTGTCCATTCCTCCTAGAAGACTTCTGTCCTCTTTGTGGTGGGTCCATTACCAGGTGCCTCCTTAGGAAATATTGAGCAGAAGTATTTATTTAAGACTTCTGCCTTTTTACTGTCTTCTCCTACCCTTCTCCCACCCCTGCTTATGAGCCTGACAATGCCTTCTTTGTTTTTTTCTTTTGTCTCTTATGTACCTAAAGAAGTATTGCCTCCTTTAACCTCCTGTGCTATGTCTTCCTCAGTCTGTGCCTTTGCTCCTGATCACCCTTCCTGCCCCCTTCAAGCTGAACTTGTATGCCTACCTATCTATTTCGCTGTTTGAGCCCTTGTATCTTTGGAATGCTAGTCTCTTTTTCCCTCACTGCAGCTGCTACCTCCTTTGTGAACCATAGCGGATTTCTTTTTTCCTTCATCTACTGACTAGCCTGGAGTATTTTGCAATAACATCCGCTAGTGCTTCTCTTATGTTTATCCAACATTCCTCTATCCCTTCTTTTGCTTTCCTCTTCAGGATATCCCTAGAGCATATTCTCATCTGATTGAAGTCTGTTCTTCTGAAGTCTATGACCCATGTCTTAGTGTGGCTTGTTTCCTTGGCCTTTTTGACCTTGAACCAGACAGATTTGTGGTCACCTGACATGCAATTATTTTTACTGATATTAACATTTTAAATAAGGTTGTCAAACATGGCCAATTTACCATTTATATATAAGGTTCCTATATTATTTATGCCTTTCTCTGCCACAGCTTTCCAGATTTATTTAAAAATGGATTATTCTGAAGTAGCATCGATCTTGCCAATTTAGCTTTATGGCATAACTTTTTATTGGTTTCCTGCCAAACTGAAATTGAGCTTAACAAGAATCTTGATATTTGATTTTCAGCTGTTAAATCCTTAACTTGGATTTCTACTATTTAATTTAAAGAACTATATGCTGTAGAGCTTAGTTCAATTAGCTGTCAGTGGATCCGAGTGGCTTTCACAAGATAGCTATCTCTTAATCCCTCTATTTGTGCTGCCATATAGTACCACTTAAGGTTTGGCAGATTGAGACCTCCTTTTTCTTTTGAAATGTACATTTTGTCCACTTTTAGCCTATCTTTTTTATTTAGCCATAAGAAGTGTTTGATTTTTTCCCAGTCTTGAAAAAATCTTTGATAGAACAATAGGTAAAGTCTGGAACAAAAATAAAATTCTTGGTAGAGCATTCATCTTTACTATATTTGCTCGTCCCCATAAACATTAAGGGGACATGTATCCATCTCTTTAAATCATTTGCAGTTTCTACAGTTAATGGTACATAATTTGCATCGTATAATTTATTTACATTTTTATTAATAACTACACCCAGATATCTGAAAAAAGTCTTTAGGTTTTAATATTAATTCTTGTTCTGTTAAAGTTGACTCATCAAGGAGCATCACCCCCCCCCCCAAACATTTATTTTATATCCGGAAACCTTTGCAAATTTCGTTATTAATTCCATTAAACTCTTTATTGTTTCTTTAATATTTGAAAGATACACTAGGATGTCATCTGCGTAAAGTGAGATTGTACAAGTCCTTCCTCCTAACTTTACTTCTGAAATATTATTTCTTATGGACTGGGCCAAAGGTTCAAAATATATTGCAAACAAAATTGGGGGAGAGGATGCAGCCCTGTCTCATCCCTCTATATAAATTAAATGAATCAAATGCTGTCCTATTAGCCTATATACTTGCATTTGGTTTGGAATATATAGCACTAATCCAATTAAGCATATCTGGATCCAGTCCGGCCTTCAACAAGGTGAGAGACAACAAAGATACAATCCAACCTGCATCCAATATGCTCACTGCTGTTTCTTTTTGTTTCATCAATTCAATAATAGCCAATGTTTTTCTCACCGCATGTGATAATCTCTTTTCCTGTATGAAACCAATCTGGTCAGGCACTATCAAAAACTTCATTATCTTGTTTCATCTGTTTGCCAAAATCGTTGTAAAAATTTTATAGTCACAGTTTAGTAGTGATATTGATCTATATAAAGATGGTTCTTCTAAGTCTTTGTTAGGTTTCAGAATCAGAATAACATGAGCATCAATAAATGATTTTGGCATTTCCTTTTTTTTCGCAATTAAGTGAAATAATTCTTTCAATTTAGGAATGAAGATATTTTGATATTTTTTATAAAAGTTTATTGTGAGGCTGTCTGAACCAGGGGATGAGTTTGCAGGCAAGCTTTTTATAGCATCACTAATCTCCTGCTCTGAAATTTCTTGATCTAATTCCAGTAACTTATTGGTTGTTAGTTTTGGTAAGTTAATTTCTTCTAGAAAGGATTCTACCTCTAGTATATTGGTTTCTTTTTCACTGGAATATAAGTCTTGATAAAATTATTTTTAAGCTTTTACTATTTTATCTTGTACCATTATTACATTTCCGTTGTTGCCTTTTATTCTATCATTTTGCTTGCTTCTTCTGTTTTTAATTGTCAAGCCAGCAATTTGCTGGGTGTCTCTCCTAAATAATAATATTTAGATTTGGATCTGGATAATATAGCTCTAGCTGTTTTTTCTACTAGAGATTTATATATATATATATATATATATATACATGCATACACACACACAGCTGAATCTGGTTCAAGGTCAGCTGCCATTCATCTGTATCCCTCTCCCGGGTTGTGCCTGAAAATAGGCAGAATTTGTCAAGTGCACTTACACGGTCAACAAAAACTAAATAAATAAAATAAAACTATTTTTAGTAGTCAATAATTTCTGTAAATCTAATTCAGATTCTGAATGTAACTAATCCTGTTCTTCACTTCAAAGTCTTAACTCAAGATTTTTCAGTTGTTCTGAATATTTTTTATTCCTATATGAAGTATATGCAATAATATGAGATTTTACTGTTAATTTTATCAGTTCCCATATATTCAGATTTGAAATGCCCTCTTCCTAATTTTCTAAAAAATGATTAACTAATATGTCACTTAATTAAATAAAAAAATTATCCTGTTCTACCAGAATTATTTAATCTAATTTCCAGATTTTATCTGACTGAAAACTTCCAGCAAACTCTAAATCCCAAGTCATTAAGGCATGATCAGACAGATTAATAGGGGCATATTCAATACTATAAATACATTGTGCAATTGTAGCAGAAGTCAACATAAAGTCAATATGTGAATGTACTCAATGGCTGAGATAGTCAGATTGTACCAGGCACTGGTGCAAGTGGGGGCGCAGCACATCCAAGATTTGCCGGGGCCAAGCCAGGGTCAAAGGTCACTTTAAACATAGCACATAATGCACATGGTGCAAGTACAATGTGTTGGTGCAGTCCCCAGACAGGGAGTCTTGGGAATGCGCCAGCGCAACTGTAGTTGTGCTGGGCACAGCACCCACAATATTCAAACATGGGCATGCAAATGGGACCAGAATGTATGCATGGTGCAAATGGGGTCATTTGCATGTCATTATGGACCCATTTCCATGAATTGCACAGGGCGTCCCAGCGAAATGTGCCTGACACCCTGCACAGCCACTGTCACCATGCAGCAACACCCTGGCAGGCTAGCATTCCCTTCCCACCCATAAGCCCAATTGCGGGCATGTGTCATAATAAACATACCCTGGCAGTCCAGTGGTTCCCCCCTCCCCTCCCATATGCCCGATAGCAGGCATTATTAAATAAAAGATTAGTCTGGTGATTCAGTGGTTCCCCCCACCCACCAGTATGCCCAAACTTGGGCAGTAGTATGTGCAATGTAATCCCTGGTGGTCTAGTGTCACCCTTCTACCTTCAGAATGCCTGACTGTGGGTTTGCAACATGAAATCGTAACCCTGGTTGTCCAGTGGTTCCCCCTACCCCCCACCCACAGAGGCCCCCAACCACTCAGCTCCCCCATCATCGGTGGGTGGCAGCACCCCACATGCATACTGCCAAGCTGCCTGCCAAATGACAGTTTACAGTATGTTCTGTAAGCCTATTGGTCCACAGTGAACACGTTCATTCACATATTTGTGCCTGTGTCATACAGAATGGTCTTCAAGCTCATTAGTCCACATTGTGAACCAATAGGTTTACAGAATATACTGTACACTGTCATTTGGTGGGCAGCCAAATGGTATGTGGGCAGGGTGCAGCCGTCTGCTGATGACTGGGGAGGGAGCTGGGTGGTCGGGGGCCTCTGTTGGTGGGAGGGGAGTGGGAAACCACTAGACCACCAGGGAGTACATTGCACATACTACTTCCCATGATCAGGCATATAGGTGGGTAGGGAGAACCACTGGACCACCAGGGAGGATTTGGGTGCACGTGGATGGTGTCCCCGCCAAGCGGGTGGCCACCTATGGCTGGTGGGTGCTGTGTTGCACCCTGCAATACAGCAGCCCACCTGTGGGTAGCCAGCATTTGAGCCAGGATTTCCTGGCTCAACCTTGCGCCCTGATATGCAGTGTATCTGAGGGTTGTGTCAGCATAGGCACCACACATCCCAGGCTGAATATCAGGATGTGCAGCATGCGCATGGGCCTGCACACTTCAGATGCTCCACATACATTAGCACTGCGCCCCGGGCATCTGGACTTGGGCTGCACAAGGCATCCCTTTGAATATCTCGCCGGGATGCATTGTGGGGTTGCACCTGGCTGCTTTGAATATCTTGGCCTACGTGTCAATGAAAAGTAAGAATATGCTTCTTTACTTGGTTCTCTCATTCTAAAATGATCTATTAGGGTTAGATCTCGTGCAAAGCTTGCAACTGCCTAAAACAGCTCTTTTTTTATTCTAAAAAACCTATTGACCTACAGTATCCCTTTTGTCCAGTGCAAGATTGTAGTCTCCAACAATTATATAAGAAGCAGGAAATTGTGATAGTGTCAAAAATAAATCTGAAAAGAAACTTGGTGAATCATCGTTTAGAGCATGTAATCCTAAAATTGTAATATCTTGTTTTTCAAACTGTAAATGCTAGATAACATATCGTCCTTATGTATCCACTTTAACATTTTTACAAATAATTGGGGAATTTTTACATAGAAAAAAGGCCACACCTCCAGCTGAGGAATCAAATAAAGCATAATACTCATGTGCTTTCCTTAAATTTGCACAGTATTTTGCATCCCGTAAATCAGTGTGTTTCCTGTAATATGAATAATTCTACTTTTTTCCCTCTACATTGTTGTACCACACTTCTGATTTGAGTTCTATTTCTTATCCCTCTAACATTCTACAAGGCTCTTTTGCAGCTATAGGACTCTTTCACATTTACCATATGAGCCATATTCAATAACACTAAAATTAAGGCAGGCTGGGCACATTGCATTGTCTTTTTTCATAACCATAGGAATATTTGAATCCCTTATATTCTTGTTTATCTTCTTCCAAATTTGTTTATTCCTCTTATTTTTCCATATCTTAATCAAATCTTTCATTTCAATGTCTACCCTTCCGTGCCCCCTCCCCCTCCCCTTACCTCTACTACTATTCTACAAATGGAGAAATACTACCTTCCTCATCACCACGATGAAAGAATGGGCACTGCACATGCCCACTAGTCAAGAGTCTGAATGCAGACCTGCCATCCAGGTCAAAAAACGAAGAATAAAAGGTGCCCCCCCCCTTTTTTAGACTAATATATTCCCAGTCCTTCTCTCTATACTTTCTAACATATTAACATTCTGATTTTCTTTAAACATTTCCCGTTCCTACTACCCCCTTCCTAAATCTTTTGCTCTTTGACCCATTCTGTTACATTCTACTAACTCTTTTCTCCTTTCTATTGCCCAACAGTTCTCTAGCTATACATTTAAACCTTACTAAGCCATCCTCTATCCAATTTCTGACCTTCTTTATCTTTCTTGTCATTTTCTCATACTTCCTATTCCATCTTATGTTATTGTCTATATTAGATTTTTATCTGCACATCAATGCTAAATACTAGTTATGGGGCCTTCCCTTGCATCCATAGATCCAGTAATATTCAGTTCAGATTAAATATCTTGAACTGTGGGCTTTTCCAAATGTAAGGTTTTAGTATCAAAGAGATGCATCTAATCAAAGACAGAGCTTGCAACCACCCAGTCTTCATTTTCTGATTGTTTTACATCATCTTTTTTTAAGGGGGTGGTCCATTTGCTGATTTTGTATGACCTATTAGAGATTTTATACAGAGACAGTGTCGGCAGATAAGGGCCTATGGCCCACCCAGTCTGCCCATTTGAGCTTGTAAGTTCAGTTTATGTTTTCCTAGAAGTCTGTTGCCCCTTACCCCTGACCTCCAGAATTCCTTTATGTCTATCCCATGCACTCTTAAATCCCGTGATTGTTTCAGCCCACACCACTTCCTCTGGCAGGGTGTTCCACTTGTCCACCACCCATTCTGTGAAGAAATTCTTCCTCATGTTTCCTCTGAATCGTCCTCCCTCCAACTTCATCCCATGCCCTTTAGTCCTGGTACATCTTTTTCGCTTAAAAATAGTGTATTCTTGTACCCTGTTACTCCCCGTGAGATACTTGTATGTCTCTATCCTAGCCCCTCTCTCCCTCCTCTCCTCCAGGGAGTACATGTTCAGTTCCTTCAACTTGTCTTCATAGGACTTGTGATGTAATCCATGCACCATCTTTGCTGCCCTCCTCTGAACCTTCTCTACCCTGTCTATGTCCTTACGTAGGTAAGGTCTCCAGAACTGTACACTGTACTCCAGGTGGGGCCTCACTAGTGTCTTGTATAGCAGAATCATGACCTCTCCATTTTCCTGCTGGTGATGCCCCTGCATATACATCCCAGCATCCTAGTTGCTTTACCTGCTGCCTTGTCACACTGTTTCCCTACCTTAAGGACATCAAAGATGATAACCCCAAGATCCCTTTCCTGTTTGGTGCATGCTAAATACTCACCCCCTAACTGATAAATTGTGCCAGGGTTTTTGTGCCCCATATGCATTATCTTGCACTTCTTTGCATTGAATTTCAACTGACAAACCCCTGACCATTCTTCAAGTTTCTGCAGGTCCCTTCTCATTCTGTCTACACCCTCTGGTATATCTACTCTGTTACAGAGCTTTGTGTCATCAGCGAACAGTGAAATTCTGCCTTCTAGGTCCTGCACAATGTCACTGATGAAGATGTTGAATAGGACCGGTCCCAGCACTGATCCCTGCGGTACCCCACTGGTCACTCTTCCCTCTGTGGAGTGACAACCATTTACCACCACCCTCTGTGCCCTGCCACCCAGCCAGTTACCTACCCACTACACTACT
Organism: Neoceratodus forsteri; assembly: GCA_016271365.2. Lineage (NCBI taxonomy): Eukaryota > Metazoa > Chordata > Ceratodontiformes > Ceratodontidae > Neoceratodus > Neoceratodus forsteri. The sequence continues at coordinate 412,379,908 of CM057455.1, read as the reverse complement.
GTCCTACCCACACCCATATTCCCCAGTTTGTGTAATAGTCTTCTATGTGGCACAGTGTCAAAGGCTTTGCTGAAGTCCAGATAGGCCATGTCCACTGCCCTCCCCTGATCCACCTCCCTAGTCACCCAGTCAAAAAATTCAATGAGGTTGGTCTGACACGACCTCCCCCTGGTGAAACCATGCTGCCTTGGGTCCTGTAGTCCATTGACAACTAGATGTTCCACCAATCTCTCCTTCAGTAGTGCTGCCATGATCTTCCCCACTTTCTGATAGGAATCTTTTAATTGACATTTCCGCTTCATGGGAGAATGTAAAAATTCATATTCTGCCATGTTCAGTGACTTTTAATTTGGCAGGGGGCAGCATCGCAAACTTTATATTATTTTTCTAATACAGATCTTTAACAGCTTTAAGCTCCTTTTGCCTCAGAAACACTTGTAGTGGCAAGTCTGGAAAAATCTGCAATCTCAGGTTTCTAACTTGAATTCTTTTATTCATCCTTGCTTTCCTTAAAAGTTCTTCTTTGTCTTGACAATATAGTGGTTTAACAAAAACAAATCTTGGGGTATTCCCCTTATAGTTGTTACTCTTAAAGGCTCTGTAAGCCCGGTCCAAAATTACTTTGTCAGTTGGATATTCTCTCCCCAGAGCTTCGGTAAGAAGTGCTTCAAAGTATGGTAATGAATTAGAGCCTTCTAGGTCTTCAGGAATCCCTCCCAGCATTAAGCTTCATCTTCTAGTTCTGGTTTCTAGATCTTCCACTTTTTCTTGTAAAATTCTAAGTTTTTTTGTATGCTCTTGAGTCTTATTAAATCCTGTGTTTGCTTCATCTTCTAACTTACTGATTCTTTTTTCTGTTTTATTAGTTCTTAAATTAAGTGACTCAAGCTACTTTGCTACTGCTGAGACCTGTCCTGAAAGGTCTCCAAACATGATTTTCATAGTATCAAAATGTTCAAATTTGCTGCAGTAAATCTGCTGTCTGATCTTCTTTCACTTCTATAGGCTCATTATCCCTTTCATTTGTAAATGTTGCATTCACTTTTTCTTCTTTCTTTTTTGTCTGCCTTTTCATCTCTGATTTTGCTTTACCCTATGTAATGTCTGCCATAATCATTTGCATTTCTAATATTTTTTGTAGGATTTGAACTTGCTCAATATTAAAATTGATAAGTTTATCTGAATGTTGCCTTAACATATAAGTTATTTTGCCAGTTTTATATCTGTTTTCTTTTTTGCTTTTCTTGACTTCTTGTACTTTTGATTTTGCTTGTGTATATACACAGCTACTTTGTGACAGAAACATAGAAACATAGAATTTGAAGGCAGATAAGGACCACTTGGCCAACCTAATCTGCCCATTTCCCTACCTAACAGATAAGCTGCAGATCCTAGTTAACCAACAACCTATGTCCTCCTACCACCCTGCTAGAATTGCCTTATGTGTGTCCCATTCATTCTTGAATTGCCCCACTGTTTTTGACTCCACAACCTCCTCATGAAGGCTGTTCCATGCACCCACAACCCACTCCATGAAAAAATACTTCTTCACATTGCTTCTAAGCCATCCCCCCTCTACCTTCAAATTGTGTCCCCCTTGTTCTTGAACATCTCTTTTTCTGAAAGATGATTGTATTTTTTTTATTTTATTTATCAAGTCTAGCATTACAAATACCTTTGAGCCAAGGCTCTTTTACAAAGGTTCCATGTCAGAGAAATACAAATTATGAGGAATATCAAGACAGACATTACAACAATGTGGACATTGCAAACAGATTACAGATTAATACAATTCAAGGGTAGCATTGTAAGCAAGGCAGCCAGTGGCATTTGTCAGAGAAAACAGACAGGAGATAAGAAGTGCCAGAGGCATAGGGAGAGGGAAGAGGGGAGGGGGGGGAGAAGGATGGGTAGGGTGGGGAGAGGGTGAAAATTGCAGCATTGAGTATACCAAGATGTGAGGGTAGGGTCCAGTGGAGGGGGGGACCACTAGAGCAGGCAGGGAAGCAGAGATGGTTAAGTTGGCAATCACAGGAGCTGTTGGTAGTGAGATAGTCCCTGAACCTAGTTTTAAACATACCAATTGTCGGGGCAGAGGAGACGGTGGGGCTGAGGCCACTGAACCAGAGTGGCACTCGATAAGCAAAACAGCATTGTCCCTGTGAAGTGTGACAGTGGGGAACTTTCAGTAGCTGTAGCATGGATCTCCGAAGGCACCTTTTGTTGGTTCGGTGTTGTAACAGAGTTAAGACCCCAGAAGTTGCAAGGCCAAGGTAGATTTTTTTTGCCATGGAGCAGGTGAAAAACTTTATGTGGTTTGATAGTTGGAGCCAGCTGGTCTGAGTACATAGGCCATGCTACCCTCTTTGACTTTGTTGATTCTCTTAAGGTACTTGAACATTTCTATCATGTCCCCCCTCTCCCTCCTTTCCTTGAGAGTATACATATTAAGCTCCTTTGGTCTCTCTTCATATCTCCTCTGGACAGCTTCCACCTTGTCTATGTCTTTGCAGAGATGAGGTCTCCAGAACTGCATGCAGTACTCCAGATGGGGTCTCATCAACTTTCTGTACAGAGGGAATAACAAATTGCTGTTTTCTACTCCTGGTACCTCTCCCTATGCATACCAGCATCCCCCCAGCACTCCTTATTGCCTTCTCACATTGCTTGCCCACCGTTAGGTCATCTGATACAACTACTCCCAGGTCCCTTTCCATTTTTGTTGTTGTCAGTATCTCACCACCCATTGTGTACTCTTCCCCTAGATTTTTGTTTCCCAGGTGCATTAATTTGCACTTCTTTGCATTGAATCTAAGCTGCCATACATTTGACCATTCCTCCAACCTTGCTAAGTCCCTTTTTATCCTTTCCACCCCACCTTGTGTAATAACCCTGTTGCAGATCTTTGAGTCATCTGCAAAGAGACATAGAGAATACTGGATGGGCAACCATGTAGAACCAGTGTATTCTGCCACAGAGGGGTTTGATTCCCTGTGACCTCGAGAGCGAAGCTTGAAATGTCCAAGGAATCAAACCCCAAGGTGCCAGAACACCCTGGTTCTGCACTGGGTTGCCCACCCTGTATTTTGTATAGTGTATGGTGCTCTTTGTATCCTATTTTTGGTTTTCTAACTAAATGTTTTCATTGAAAAATTAACTGTAGTCTCCCATTTAGAATTTTGGGAGCTACAGCTTGTTCTTGACAAATTGTGTGGTTGCTAGGGACTGGGTGTCCCTATGTTAGCAGCACAAATTCCAATTGTTTGCCGCTGTAGTGTTGGCGGGTTTTCAAAGAAAAAAAATATGGCTGGCAGATGTCTCGCTTAGTGAACTTATCCATGAGCTGGAAGCAGAAACTTCTTTTTTTATGCTGGTTCTCATCATGAAGAATAAACTGCTTCTGAGCGATGAGTGTTTTTTAAAAAAAGCCATGCGTAGCTTCCATGTTTGAAGCACATTACACTGCTGTCAATGCACAGCATTTTGTTTATGGTGGCTTTCACAAAGGGCTTGAGCTCTTCACTCTGAATGAATGGAATGCTGTTCTGCATGTACAGTTAGTACAACATTCCATTCGTTGTTGAGCGTGTGGCTGAACAGCATTTCAGTAAGGTAGAATTTCCAGTTAGAACAGCATGTCACCATAAACTATATATTTTTCCTACCAGTCCCTCTGCAGTATCACTTATGAAGACATTAAAAAGGACCAGACCCAGTACTGAACCCTGCTGTATCTCATGAGTAACCCCCCCTTTCTTCGGAGTGGATTCTGTTTACTATTACCCTCTGCATCCTGTTGTCCAGCCAATGTTTTACCCAGGCTACCACCCCGGGACCCACTCCCAGGCTGGCTAATTTGTTTAATATTTTGATGCTTCAGTTCTTATTATTTCTTCAAGTTCAAAATCCGTTTTGTCATCAATGAGAGCCAGCTTTTTTTTTTCTCTTCTCCTCTCTCTCTCTCTATATATATATATATATATAGTTATACAACATTTTTTTTTTATAAATGCAGGACCAAAAAAATGATATCCTGGCCAGGTCATGGAGATATCAGTGAAATCTTCACATATGAAGACATCACTAATATATCAACTTTCCTATACGTCGTCCTAACGAAACTGAAAGAATTTCCTACTAGTTGTCTACTGCCCGTGGCTGTCTCTCTACCCCAACCCCCTCCCCACCCCTACCCCATGCAGCTCTCATGTCATCTGTGAAATTATTCGGTTGATCCTGCCATTATTTTTGAAAAAATAAATATTTTAAATGCTTATCTGGTTGATCCTACCACTCTGAGCACTTTCTCTTTCCCTCTCTTTGTAGCGTGGCCAACTGCTATCTACACCAATGGTTGTTATATTGTCACACATTTTCTAGAAGGCACCTTGAGTTCAAAAACTCAGAAAACAATGTGCTTTATGCATAGCTTAGTGTTCATTGATGGAAAAAAGCTGCTGACTGCACACAAACTGCAGTAAGTGAGTGAGTGGCTTCAGAACAGTAGTAGGAAGTGCGACCAGCAGTTGCTAGGCAACACATGCTTGTGCTTCCCTCTGCTTTTCCGAAGTCACGAACTTGCTTGCTGCAGTGTGTCTGCAGTCGGTAGCTATTTTCCAACAAAGAACACTTAGCTGTGCATAAAGCACAGTGTTTTCTGAGTTTTTGAACTCAAGGTGCCTCTAGAAAACATCTGACAATATAACAACCGTCAGTGTACATAGCGCTTGGCCATGCTACATACAGAGGAAAAGTGAAAATGCTGAGTGGCAGGATTAGCCAGATAAGCATTTAAAGTAATGTTTTTTTTTTTTGATTAATAGCAGGATGACCCAGATATTTTTTAATAACTTTGAACTTGATAGGATCAACCAGATGTTTGAATACCCTATATAATCTGTTGTGTTTGGGGGAATGAGGAGCTTCTGAGGGGACTACTGATAAACCAGGTAACTTTAAAAAAATAACCATAAATACTCCACCAGATGTTTTTTTTAAGCAACAAATGACATCTGTTGTTTTTGTAGCATTTCTGTAAGGGGGTTGTATTGTTAGGGCCATGACCTTTATGTCGCCCATTGCATTGAGAGGGGCATGTGGTGGCTTGTGTTGGGGGGGCATATAAACTGAACATGACATAGCCTGAATAAAGATATCATATTTATCTTCACTTGAAGTCAGTCACATCAAGGCTTTGCCGATTGAGAGATATCGTGATATCACTGGCCTCTAGTGAAGATAAATATGATACCTTCAGTCAGGCCATGTTTTATCCTCTATATATATATATATATATATATATATATATATATATATATATATACACACACAACACACACATACTTATATATTCCCCTTTTTTAGGAAGCATATATAGTATATCATAGCAGTATAGCACAGTGGGTTAAGGCTCTGAGCTGCAAATCTGAAGACCTGGGCTTGAATCTCACAGCCATCTAGGTGCATGCTGTGTGATTCCGAGCAAGTCACTTAACTTCCTTGTGCTCCCAGGTCACATCTGGAGATAAGCTATGGCTTAGTGTGCTACTCCTAGTTAAATAATGTTCCATTTCCCTTTTATCTGATATTCTCAGAGGTTCAAAATGTTCAAATGTTCAAACATTAAGCGACAGCCACTGCACTCTGCTAACACTTAAAAATTAGATGCTGATCTCTCCTTCATAAAAAGAAAGGTTTTAGCAGTCAAGAACATTTCCTGTGCCCTTTTTCCTCCATAAAGAGAGTGAACAGCATAATATTCAATTTAGTAGAGCTTACCATTTTTCCCTCCATCCAATATTCAGCATATATTTTTAATCAAACGGCTACAATAATCGAGAGGGGTCCATTTTAATTTTAGGCTCCTCATCAGTTGTTCCTTTCATTTCTAAGGAGAAGGGGAATCAAGCAAGCCATATTTATTAAAATAAGCTTTATCTAGCATCCTTCAAGCACACAAAATCCATACTTATCTTTGTGGCTACAGTAAACCAGCCGTCGATCTTCCCAAAGAATCCTACCGGATCTGTGTCCTGCTGCTAGTAGGCACTTTTTTTATTTTTTTGGAAATGGTATGTAACTGCCTACCACAACTACTGGCCTCCCCACCAAGAGAGAGTCACTCGGAAATGTAAGGGGAGCACCCCTAGCATTACACAGATACCAACTGCCAGAAACAAGAAAAAAGACCAAACAAGGGGATGGCTCTGTTTCTGTCCGTTCTTGCTCACCACTCCAGCATTTTCATACCCAAAAGACTGGCTCCATTTATGCAACAACATCTCAGTTTTTCAAACCCCTTGATTTGCTATTGGAAAAACTGCCATGGACAATTGCCATTCTGCACATTGTCCCAACTCCGACCTTTACCTCTTTTGGCACCAACAAACTCCACAGCTTCTCTCCTCAGGACATAGATACTTTCTGCAACAGCAGCTCTCATGCCAGGAAAGAGACAAACTGCAGAGAACAGGAAGAGAGTTCATAAAGGAGAAGAAATGTCTACAAACAGTAAAATAAAAAGGGGTAACAAATGATTTATTTGAGTCATCTAAGCCTTCTACTGAGTGTGCCCATAAAATATACGCCAAAGGAAAACAAAAAGCCAAAATGGCCTGGAACAAGCAGATATGCTTCCTTTCACTTGACCAGCATTTCCACCACCTTGGATCTCCTCATCTAGGGGCATAAACTTCTATAGCAGATGGTCTGGGGTCATTAGGAGGGGGTTACAATAAATGCTAAACACTCAAGCAAGTGCACCCCAAACAAGGCAGGAAATCTGTAAGCCTACCTTACTGGCATCTTTGTTCACTTGTGCACTCTTGATCTCACACCAACTTAAATCTGGATTCTCCCTGAACTCTGACACCAGATGAGGATCTCCATGTTGCATTCTCCTGACTCCTCGAGCCCCAGAGCTCCTCTGTGCAATCTAAGACATGGTGAATAATTCATCTGGAATCAAAGCTTAAGGGAAGTTAATTTTACTACAAGGAGTGGGTGAATTTCTATTCCATTAGCTCCCCCTTCCAACTTAAATAAAGCACATTACTACCATTTCCTCCCAACTGCCTTCTTTATTTAGCTCCTGCACCACAAATGATTCCAGCAATGTAGGGGTCACATATTTCTTTTAAACAAATAAAGCAGCTCCATGGGACTATTTGATTTTGAACCTTTGCACAAGAGCACTTTGGCTGGACATTTAGAGCAGCAAAACAATGGATTTTACAAACAATGCAAGAAACGATTCTCTTCCTCTATCAATCTGGATGTTTTACCCAAGGCACTTCTCAATTTAGAAACCCACCAGCTCCTGGCTCTTTTATCTTGAAAGCCAGACCTCTTCTTTTTCTATTTCAGGTTACCTACAGTGGACACTCCTGCACTGGTTGATGCCCTATCTCCTGCATGGGAAAGTGTGCTGCTTCCCCCACCTGGTCCCTGGGCTTCAGCCCAAACCACAAGAGACACCAGGATTTTGTCCTTTGACCCAGGCCCTGTAACCCACTCAATCTCAGCTAACCCTGCTGATGCTACACAGCCCATGCCACTTGTTCCCTCCTTTCACTCAGCCTCTCCTCTGTACAGCTCCACTGGTGTAGCAGCACCAAAGCCCAGTCCTGCTGCAGTACTTAAGCCCCTTGCTACTGGCTGCCCTGCCACAGGAGAGTCCCTGGACACTGCCTCCACCCAGGCCCCTCCGAACAACCCACCTTCACAGGTAGTGGCATTCTTGTGGCTTCGCTTCCTGCTGACTCTTTACTGGTGATACATGCCCAGGCCCACATCCCTACTCATCCATCCTGGACTTGGGTTAAGCTCTAGCCAGAGGCCACCCTCCATGGCCTCTTCTATGACATGTGACCCACACGAACATTTAATGCTGGTGCCCCAGTTCCTGCCCCTTCAAGCAGGCCCCATATATGAGTGAAAGGCCCCCTGGCTCCATCTGCCTCCCAGGATGCCCTGCTACACCAGGTATGTGGAAGAGTCACTGCCATCAGTCTCCCCCCCCTCCGTGGGGACTCTGTTGCCATCTCCACAGCCCTGGCAGCCTAGGAACACACCATTGTGAGATCTCTATGGGTTTCTGCCTATCCTGGCTCCCTATGGCCACTTTCATTTTCCTGCTTCCCAATGACGCAGGACCAGGCTAGCCATCCTCCCCAAAGAGCTCACTTACTCAGCTCCTCAGTGCCACATTACTGTGAAAGCCATCCTGTCTGCACTTTGGGGGGTCCTCCCACTGCCCCACCTGAACTGCGGAGGTCCCTTCCTTGACTGCCTGCTCTGCTCCTCCAGCCACCACCCTGCAGCTCCAGGCCTAATGCTCAGGCTGGAAAAGGCCCCAAACTTTCTGTCTGCTCTCTTATGCACTCCTTAAACCAGCTGTCTGCTGCTTCTGAGATGCTGGAGGGGGAGAAGGGATGCCTACGATGGGAGCATAAGCCCCTCCTTAAAGAGGGTGCTTACATTAGTATAAACATACTCTTACTATTGTTATTGCAACAAGCATTTGTCAATGCCGAATATTTGCTTGCTGGCATTGGCAGTGGTAGTGTAGAAGTTACAGAGCTGCGTAATAGGAGTGGCAGTGAAGTATTGAACTGAAGCTAACCCCACCACCACCCTGCAGAGAGTGACAGGCATTGGGGGTGTGCGTTTGGGTCATCAGGCATAACGGCCACGCCATTTCATCACACCCCACCCTGCAGATACTGACAAGTGTCACGGTGTTCCTTGGGGTCTTTGGCCCTTATGCACACCCCCATTTCATTAGGAAATATGGTGAGATGGGTGCGATATAGGAGAATGGGGTGAAGTTTGGGGCCAAAGAGTCCAAGGCATACCTCGATGCCTCTCACTGACTGCAGGGTGTGGAATGGTATGAGCATCACAGGCAAGAATCCCAAGTCACACCCCTGATGCCTGTCATTCTCTACAGGGTTGGGTGTTATGGTTGGAAACCCTAATACCTCAGGCATTCATTGGTATTTTCACTCCAAATTTTCAACATGTTTATTTTGTGACCCCACCTCATGAACAGGGGGAATATCAGTTTGTTAGCTAAAGCTGCTTATGCACAGTGACTACGGCATTTAGCACCACAGGTGCAAAAACATTCCGAACAGGATGTAAAAAATTACAGCTGTGCTGTTCATGGAGAGGTGTAAAAAATGGCAATGTTGTAAATCTGCAGTAAAAATATTTTAAAAAATGGTGAAGTCACGAGCGTACATAGAAACTTAAGTCTTGAAAGCTATCTCTCCCCGTCTTGCCTCTTTCTACCTGCCTACCCCTTTGCCCCCTCTTCGTTTCCTCTCCCGGGGCATTTCCTGACTTTTATCCCTCCTCTCTCTCTCTCTCTCTCTCTCTCTCTCCCTCCCCTTTAGAGCTCTTACCCTCACCCTCTACCCTTCGACAATGGCCTTCCTGCCTGCATAGCCCCTTCCCTCTCACCTGCAGTGCATATTTCCAAGATTGCCCTTGGCTGGTTATGTCATGCTACCTAACATTTGGCACATTTTGAATTACTGGAATTTCCTAAGCCTCAGTCTCTTACTTCTTGTTATTGTGGAACTATGTATTATTATGTTGACCTTTGTATGTATGTATACCCCCCATTCCTTCGATGTGGAACCTTTGTAAACGAGTAGTTCCTGCTCAAAGGTATTTGTAATCCTAGATTTCAATAAAATAACATAAAAAAAAGTAAAACTGTGCAACGCACACCCGTAACATAATTAGGTTGGGGATTTTTTACAGCAGATTGTCAACTCAGGCATTTTGGTGCCTCCGATCATGAACAGTGTCACTTTGATTTTCTGCATCTGTGCCGAACAATGATTTCCCACAGCGACCATGCATCTCTGCGCTGAAAGTGTGAAAACATACTTCAGCCATGTTGTGAAAAATGACAGCTGTACTGTTCATAAGGAAGTGTGGAAAAATGCCACTGGTGAAAATCTGGACTGAAAATATTACAAATTCATGAACTAACGAAGGTGCGTGGAAACTGCGCAATGCTCACTCATAACACATTCATTTTATGGACTTTTGTCACCAAATTTTCAACATAGCCATTTTAAGAACTCTGCTCATGAACAGTGTAACTGTGATTTTCTTAATCTATTCTAAACATTGTTTTCACACACCAACAGCACCATTGTGCGCTACATGTGCGAAAACACATTTTGGGCAACATATGAAAAATTGCAGCTGTACTGTTCATAAGGAAGTGTAATAAAATGGCAATGTTGAAAATCTGGAGAAAATATTAAATTTTGCAAACTTCTTACTGCATAGGAACTGTGCAACACACCGTAGAAACAGTCATTTTAGGAATTTCTTCACCAAATTTTCAACATAGCCATTTTAAGACCTCTGCTCATGAACAGTGTCACTGTGATTTTCTTAATTTGTCCCGTACATTGATTGCAGCACGACTGCGCCATTGTGCGCTACATGGGCGGAAACACATTTTGGGTGAGATGTGAAAAATGACAGCTGTGCTGCTCATAAGAAGGTGTGGTAAAATGGCAATGTTGAAAATCTGGAGTGAAAATATTGAAAATTCGTGAACTTACGAGCATGCATAAGAACTGTACAATGAAGGCTCGTGAAACAGTTATTTTTTGGAATTTTTTTCACCAAATTTTCAACATAGCCATTTTAAGACCTTTGCTCATGAACAGTTTCACTGTGGTTTTCTTAATTTATCCCGTACATTGATTTCACACATCAACTGTGCCATTGTGCGCTACATGGGCAGAAACATGTTTTGGGTGAGATGTGAAAAATGACAGCTGTACTACTCATAAGAAGGTGTGGTAAAATGGCAATGTTGAAATCTGGAGTGAAAATATTGAAAATTCATGCGAACTTATGAGCATGAATAGGAACTCGCTAACACACATCAGTAAAACAGTCATTTTTGGAATTTTGGCACCAAAATTTTTAATAGTTTGGGATTCCTTCTATGAATGATGTCATTGTCACTAGCATTATCCAGGCCTGAAGGGTGATTTCACGCAGTGACTGCGAAATCACTCTTTGGGCCTGAATAACGCCATGACAGTGACAACATTCATGAGAAGGGGTCCCAAAAACCCCATGTTGAAAATTTGGTGCAAAAATTCCAAAAAATGCCTGAGATATGCAACAAAGTTGAAAACCCCCTATCTATATAGAAACAGAATTTGATGGCAGATAAGGACCGCTTGGCCCACCCAGTCTGCCCATTTCCCTGCTTACTGGATAAGCTGCAGATCCTAGTTAACCAGCAGTCTACTTCTTCCAACCCCCAACCCCTAGAATTGCCTTATGACTGTCCCATGCATGCTTGAATTCCACCACTGTTTTTGACTCCACGACCTCCTCCGGAAGGCCGTTGCATGCATCCACAACCCTCTCTGTGAAAAAATACTTCCTTAAATTACCTCTGAGCCGCCCCCATCTTCAAATTGTGCCCCTTGTTCTTGCACACCTCTTTTTTTGAAAGACGCTACCCTCTTGGACTTTGTTGATTCCCTTGAGGTACTTGAAAGTTTCTCTCATGTCCCCCCTTCCCTCCTTTCCTCGAGGCTATACATATTAAGCTCCTTAAGTCTCTCTTCATATGTCTTCTGGTGCAGACCCTGCACCATTTTAGTTGCCCTCCTCTGGACAGCTTTCATCCTGTCTATACATAGACAGTGTCAGCAGATAAGGGGCTGTGGCCCACCCAGTCTGCCCATTTGAGCTTGTAAGTTCAGTTTGTTTTCCTAGAAGTCTGTTGCCCCTTACCCCTGACTTCCAGAATTCCTTTATGTCTATCCCATGCATTCTTAAATCCCGTGATTGTTTCAGCCCCCACCATTTCCTCTGGCAGGGTGTTCCACTTGTCCACCACCCGTTCTGTGAAGAAATTCTTTCTCATGTTTCCTCTGAATCGTCCTCCCTCCAACTTCATCCCATGCCCTCTAGTCCTGGAACATCTTTCTCGCTTAAAAATAGTGTTTTCCTGCACCATGTTCCTCCCTGTAAGATACTTGTATGTCTCTATCATATCCCCTCTCTCCCTCCTCTCCTCCAGGGAGTACATGTTCAGTTCCTTCAACCTGTCTTCATAGGACTTGTGATGCAATCCATGCACAATCTTTGTTGCCCTCCTCTGAACCTTCTCTACCCTGTCTATGTCCTTACGTGAGGTATGGTCTCCAGAACTGTACACTGTACTCCAGGTGGGGCCTCACTGGTGTCTTTTATAAGCGGAATTATGACCTCCTTTTCCTGCTGGTGATGCCCCTGCCTATATATCCCAGCATCCTATTTGCTTTACCTGCTGCCTTGTCACACTGTTTCCTACCTTGAGGTCATCAGAGATGACAGCCCAAGATCCCTTTACTGCTTGGTGCATGCTGTATATCCTCACCCCCAACTGATATATTGTGCCAGGTTTTTGTGCCCCATATGCATTATCTTGCACTTCTTTGCATTGAATTTCAACTGACAAACCCCTGACCATTCTTCAAGTTTCTGCAGGTCGCGTCTCATTCTGTCTACACCCTCTGGTGTGTCTACTCTGTTACAGAACTTTGTGTCATCAGCAAACAGTGAAATTCTGCCTTCTAGGTCCTACGCAATGTCACTGATGAAGATGTTGAATAGGACCGGTCCCAGCACTGATCCCTGTGGTACCCCACTGGTCACTCTTCCCTCTGTGGAGTGACAGCCATTTACCACCACCCTCTGTGTCCTGCCACCCAGCCAGTTACCTACCCACCACACTACTGTCCTGCCCACACCCATATTCCCCAGTTTGTGTAATAGTCTTCTATGTGGCACAGTGTCAAAGGCCTTGCTGAAGTCCAGATAGGCCATGTCCACTGCCCTCCCTTGATCCACCTCCCTAGTCACCCAGTCAAAAAATTCAACGAGGTTGGTCTGACATGACCTCCCCCTGGTGAAACCATGCTGCCTTGGGTCCTGTAGTCCATTGACAACTAGATGTTCCACCAATCTCTCCTTCAGTAGTGCTTCCATGATCTTCCCCACTACGAGGTGAGGCTGACTGCTCTATGAGTTCCTCGCTTCCTCTTTGTTCCCACTTTTGTATAAAGGGACTACATCTGCTGTCCTCCAGTCTTTGGGTACCTCCTGTTTCCAGTGATTGGCTAAACAGGATAGCCAGAGGTTCAGCCACCACCTCTCTTAGTTCTTTAAGGACCCTGGGTGCACCCCATCTGGCCCCATTGCTTTATCAACTCTTATTACTTCCAGTTCCTTCAGGACCCTTTCTCGTGTAAAGGGACTTGTGTCCATTTCTGCACCATTCTCACCCCTTGTACTCCCTTCAGACCCATTACCCTCCTCTTCCTCAGTAAAGACTGAGCAGAAATACCTGTTCAATATGTCAGCTTTACTGTTGTCATCCTCCACAAGGCCCCCATCCACCCCTTCAGTCTCACTATCCCTCCCTTTGTCTTTCTTTTTTCACTTATGTACCTGTAAACGGTTTTGTCCCCTCTACCCACTGATTTTGCAATGTGTTCTTCTGTCTGAGCTTTGGCTTCCTTTACTGACCTCCCTGCCTCCCTTTGCTTCTCCTGGTACTTCTCCCTATCGCCTTCTGCCTATGTCTTTTTGTATTGCCTGAATGCAATCTTTTTGGCTTTCACTTTCTTTGCTACCTCTTTGGAAAACCATAATGGTCTCCTCTTCCTTTTCCTCTTGCAAACCTGCTTAATGCATAATTCTGTTGTTCTTGTAATCCCCATTTTAAATACTGTGAAGACTGGGTCTCCAGAACTGCACGCAGTACTCCAGATGGGGTCTGACCAGCTATCTGTACAGAGGGATAATAACTTCCTGTCTTCTACTGGTGATGCCTCTCCCTATGCATCCCAGTATCCCCCCAGCCCTCCTTGCTGCCCTCTCACATTGCTTGCCCACCTTTAGGTCATCTGATATGACTACCCCAGGTCCCTTTCCATTTTTGTTGTTGTTAATATATCACCCCCCATTGTGTACTCTTCCCCTGGATTTTTTTTTCCTAGGTGCATTACCTTGCACTTCTTAGCACTGAATCTAAGCTGCCATCATTTGACCATTCCTCTAACCTTGCCAAGTCCCTTTTCATCCTTTCTACCCCACCTTGTGCATCAACTCTGTTGCAGATCTTTGTGTCATCTGCAAAGAGACATACTTTTCCTTCCAGTCCCTCTGCAATGTCGCTTATAAAGACATTGAAGAGGACCGGTCCTAATACTGAACCCTGCGGTACCCCACTAGTAACCCCTCTTTCTTCAGAGTGGACTCCATTTACTATTACTCTCTTTGTCCTATTCTCCAGCCAATTTTTTTAACCAGGCTGTCATCTTGGGACCCACTTTCAGGCTAGCCAACCTGTATATTAATCTTTTGTGTGGGATTGTGTCAAATGCCTTGCTAAAGTCTAGGTAGGCCATGTCCACAGCCCCTTCCTGATCTACTACTTTGGTCACCCAGTCAAAGAAATCTATCAGATTTGTCTGGCATGATCTTCCTGCTGTGAATCCATGCTGCCTTGGGTCCTGTGCCCCTCTGGCCTCTAGATACTCGACAATTCTTTCCTTCAGAAGTGATTCTATCATTTTCCCTACCACTGAGGTTAAACTAACAGGTCTGTAGTTTTCTGCTTCTGCCTTGCTCCCACTTTTGTGAAGGGAAATCACATCTGCCCTCCTCCAGTCCTTGGGTACCACCCCATCCTCCCATGATTTGTTAAACAGGGTAGTCAGTGGTGTCGCTAATTCTACCCTTAGTTCTTTTATAATTCTGGGATGACTCCCATCAGGCCCCATTGCTTTGTCCACCTTCAGTTTTAAGAGTTCTTTCAGAACCCTTTCTTCTGTAAATGGGCTGGTATCAACTTCTGTATCCAGAGTGTCTAGCCCATTATACAGCTTACCGGCATTTCCTCAGTTCGCAGTCAGCTTTGAAGAGTGCAGACATGTTCCCGGTCTCACAAGATCGTCATGCTGAGGTCGGAGGGAAGTATTGGTGAGGGGTGTAGGGAGGCAGGGTGCGCAGTGGTGGAGTGGGATTGTGGGGGGGCCAGGAGACTATGTGGGACCATTTTTCTCTTTACAGGTGTTCTTTTTGTTTCCAATGACGATGTGGGACATTTTCCATGCTGGGGTGGGCTCCCAGCATGCACAAGAGACAGGTTGGGGCGTTCAGCCAATGGGGATTGGGCACCCCATCGCCTAAAACATCGATTGCCACGCTGGGTGGGCTCCCAGCGTGGCACCCAGTACTCGGGGAGAGGACAGTGGAGCCGACGGGGATTGGGCACCCCCGTCGACTATATCATGAATTGCGCTGGGGTGGGCACCCAAAGTGGCATTTGAAAGCTTTGGGGGCGGGGAGTGCAGCACAGCTGACAGGATTAGGCACCTCGACGACTGTACAGTGTGTGCGGGGGGTGATGCCTGTAAAAGCGTGGTGGGGGGAGCTGCGCATGAGCAAGTGATATCGCAGCGCACTGAAGCATAGCTCCCCTTTGAACTGTATGCCACTGCATTTTGAGCTGTCACAGACAGCTCCAGCATGCATTGGCTTACAGGCTGCTGCCACAACACACTGACTGAACTGAAAGAGAGGTACACACCCAAAATCTCGATGATGGCACTATGTTTCTTGCACATGCATGCAAGCAACATAACAAACATAATAAATGTATCTTAATTTTTGAAGACCAGGTTTTTTTGTGTGTGCATATGTGATGTATGAATGAGGGATCCACTCACTGTAGATCAAGGAGGAGTGAAATGGTGCAGGTACGTGGGGTGAACAAAGTGGTAGACAGTAAGTCCTACCAGAGCTTCAGGCTGATGTAGCACAGCCGATACATGGGGGGGGGTGAACAAAGTGGTACACAGTAAGCCCTACCAGAGCTTGAGGCTGATGTAGCACAGTGATACATGGGGGGGGGGGGGACAAAGTGGTAGACAGTAAGCCCTACCTGAGCTTCAGGCTGATATTTTACAGCTGGACTAAGGCACAAGAACCCACGGCATGTTACAGTCCCCATTTATATGTCCATTTATGTTCTTACAGCGCTGGTTGCCTAACTGAGCCAAGATGTAAAACAGATACTGAAATGTCAGGTTTATTTCAGGTGACCAGGATCGTAGTGGGGAGAGGGGGCAAGTGAAACAATGTCCTGAGAATGTGCTTAAACTTATTAACCGTTGCTGTGCCACAGAGTGATACACCGCTCCAGAATCCCTATACATTAAAATTCTGTTTGCAGCCTAAAGGTGCTTAGGTGGATTGGCATTTACATTACTCAGTGGCAAATCTTTTTCATACTTTTTGTGGTCATCGGTTAAGATATAACCACTAACTGATGACAGACACTTGGGGGCATGAAACTGTGCTACCAGCAAAGTTGCATTTGCAAAGCCCTGAATATTTATCTGTTGGTAATGAAATGAAAACTGTCAGCTGATAACATTCAGCCACTGTGCATTGCATAGAATAGACATCTCACTGATAGATCTGGAGCAAATGGACATGCACTTGCCAATAACACCACTACAGCTCCAGACACTGAAGAAAGAAGTTCATGCATTTTCATGACTGTTAACTTTTTCAGCATTTTAAAACAGTTACTTAGCATCTGCACTAAAATGTTACAATTCAGTTCAGCGACGTGTGACACCAGAATCCCTGCGATCAACATTTGTCAGCAAAAGTGAATTGAAAAAATCAATAGATGTATAAAATGGTAAGTAACGTGAGTCAATAACAACATATCTGCATGTAATACTTGGCTTAAAATTTGAGCACCACCATGTTCCGCACCACAGCGTCAAACAGGGATGCCATTTATAATTCAGCTAATGTCAAGCAGTTTTCGAGCTATAAAAAGAATTACTGTATCAGTATGATGGCAGCAACAGGATCAGGAAATTATGAAATAAAATGCAACAGCACCCCTGTCAGCCATATGTTGTGCGGGTGAAGGGAGTGCATGAGCACCCAGGGGTGGGCTGTTAGGCAGCTTCAGACTCGCCGGAGAAAAGGGTGGATTCGATTGTGAGCTACGGTTGTATTTGTGTTTTCTTTTTCTATACCTAGTTTTCGCTATTTTATTAGGGCACATGTTCAACCCTAAGATGTTTAGGGTCACAAGGTGATGTGACTTCATTGAGCATCTGATTTGAGAAAGAGTTGTGTGATTCTATCTAACTGCCAGCTCATGGCAATTTAGAGAAAAAAAAAATGTTGAAGCTGCATTATCAGACTAAGTGTGCAGTTTAGTGAATTACCACTCAGGGGTGTGTATATGACAGCACTAAAAGGTGCATTAAAGTGCTTCAGTCATGAAAACCTCCCCCACTGGCTGCTGCTGAATTGCATAGCAGTATGTTTTCCTTTGTGCATTCTGGCTGTTCTTTGCTTCAGCTGCAGGTAGTACATCAACAGTTCGTTTGCATAGGTTTTAGCAGCGAGAGTTCACATTGACAGAGTCTAGTAAGAGAAAACGCTTGGAATTACACATACAACAAAGTCTGAGTTTTCACATCAAATGCTGAGGTATTTTTTTTCTGGAGGATTAGAACCCATGGAGTCCATGAAGGTGTGCTTTGGAGAGCTGGCGTGTGTAAGGACTGTTAGGCATCCACACATTTTGGTGGTTCTGCTTTGGCAGGGAACAGTTTATTAAAGTAATGATGTGTGGCTTGTCTCTCTAAGCTAGACAAGACTACACCATCCTATCAGGTAACCAACACAGTTGATCTGTGTGTGTGTGTGGGGAGGGGGGAGCTGCTCACTGAAGCGTAGCTCCCTCCTTCAGCTGTATGCCACTGCATTTTCAACTGCTGTCATAGACAGCTCCAGCAGTGATTGGAGATCTGTGACCATTCCTGCAAACACACTGACTGAATTGGAAGATGCTGACACACCTCTGAAAAACTCAAATGATGGCACTATGTTTCTTGCACATGCGTGCAAGCAAACATAAAAATTAGACTGTTTTGTTAAAGTCTGTGCACATAAGGTTTCATCCCATTTTGTAGTTGGGTTGTCAAGATGGTAACCCACATGTTAACTAAAGTAATTTCTTTCTGAATGTTGGCTTTGGGCAGCATTTCAGTACTTACTGTATAATCCTTAAAGTTATTCCACACATACAGTGATTGTAGCTCCTCGCTTGATTGCACGCACTACAACTCCAAGTGCTTAATAAAGGAATAATGCCAAACAGGGTGGGTGTTATGCTTGGATAACATACCACCTGGGGTGGTTGGGCCTAAGGCCGCAGGTTGAGGGTGTCCAACACCCAAGAAGGGGTGTTATTCCAGCATAACACTCACCCTGGAGGGCATTATTCCTATTATACAATGGCTCGAACTGAAAATAAAAACTGAGAAAATATTAAAAGGTTAATTAAAATTACATTTTTTGTGTAATTTTTTGAAGGGGTTAGGTATACTTTTTGGAAAAAATAGTGCATATTATGTTTTTTGTCGAATAGGTGGCTCTGTCTCCCACCCCCACCCTGTTGTCCTTTTGGTATAGCTGGCAGAAGATAACAGGAGAGAGGTTGTTTTCTCTGTATTTTGTGTTTGTTCTTTTTTAGTTTAGAAGGGGATTCTGCTCTCCTATGTTTTGTAGCATGTCTCAATTTCTACGCCTTTCTTTATGTCTGTGAAACTGGAAGTACTCTGCCCGCTGCCACCACTAGCACCCCCATTCCGACTTAATATTTCCATTGTAGTTTGTCACTGGTTATTGGGCTTGTGATTTGGATGAGAAGAAACTGGGGATAATGCAAATAAAGAGGTGAGTAACTTATTTTTTCATTTTGGTAGGAAACCGCACATCAGTTGTCCACCCGCTTGTTTGTGTAACTGACTGTTTTATTTTTTCATTTTTTTGGAGGGGGAGTCGCGTGGTCAGCTGTTCAGAAACTGCCAGCAATTGTTTACACCAGAATTGTGTTGGTGGTTCTCCTGGCACAGTGGCTGTGTGTTTTGTACCTGGAGATTGAAGTAATACACACCTTCAGTGTGTTTGTGGCCAGCTGAGAGCACCAATTCTGAGTGTGGTGGGTAGCGGCAATTGGGAATGTGGGTTTCACTTTGGCTGCGAGCAGGAAGCAAAGGACAGGTGTGGACTGATTTTTTTTTTAAACTTTTAATGCAGTCATCAATATGGTGGGACTAGAGCTGGGATAACATCCCAGGTCCAGTCTCAGATGGACCAGTCAGGGACCAGCATTCTTTCTTGCCACTTTATAATGCTATTTATCACATACATTAATGAGTTACACTCCAAATGCTGGAGCCCAT
The DNA here is from genome assembly GCA_016271365.2 of Neoceratodus forsteri. NCBI lineage: Eukaryota > Metazoa > Chordata > Ceratodontiformes > Ceratodontidae > Neoceratodus > Neoceratodus forsteri. The sequence continues at coordinate 412,360,577 of CM057455.1, read as the reverse complement.
TCTTATAATTGCACTCAGGTTTTGTCTGCCACAAAGATTTAATGGCAAAAAAGGTATGGTTCTGTAGCTGTTTTGTTAAGTTATCAAGTTAAAATTGTTAGCACACCTATTATTAATTGAGCCAGTCACTCAGCCAGCCCTGGTGTCTCATCTGACTCGCATGGTGTTGTGCAATGCCAGATCTATTAAAAACAAGATGCCCATTATAGACAAACTTGTTAGGTCAGCAGATCTGGTATGCATCACCGAGACCTGGCTGGATGAGAATGATGGCCCCAGTTTGGCGGCAGTGATTCCAGACGTGTTCTCGGTGATACATTGTGCTATAGAGGATCACAGGAGTGGGGTGTAGCAATTTGTTTTAAATCAGAATTGAACCTTGTAGATGTGCCAGTTGAGGAAGTCAGACCCTTCAAGTGTGCCGTGGTCACAGGTGTGGGGTGCAGGATCATTTTCACCTACCATTCACCAAGAGTTGAGAAGTTGTTCCTACAGGAAGTCGCAGATTTCATTGTCGACATGGTTTTGGAGTCCCCCAGGTTGATGGTTCTGGGCAACTTCAATGCCTGGGTCAATGATGAACTCTTGCCATTTGGTCAGGACTTGCTCTGACTTATGATTTCGTTGGGCTTCACACAGGTGGTTGTCTCTGTGACTCACAGTCAAGGTCACTCATTGGACCTGATTTTCTTCCCGGGGATGGAGACTTCTGACTTGGTGATGGAACTGGTCGGATGGTCAGATCACAACACTATAAGTTCATTCTCCTTGTTCCCTCCTATAGGCCTGCCCCTGTGAAGATGGTCCGATACCGCCCTTTGTGGGGAGTGACCCCAGGAGGTCTTTTGGTGGAGTTGGATCTATCGGGACTACTGAGTGCAAGCGAGGGTCCTGATAACCTGCTACAGGCCTATAATTGGGCAGTGGCAGGGGCTTTGGACACCTTGCTCCAGTCCGTGTTTGCCCCCTCACCCTTCATCCTCAGTCCCCCTGTTTTGATGGGGCCTTGAGGGAGCTGAGGCGAGTGGGGCAAAGGATAGAATGTAGCAGGTGGAGATCCATCCAGAATGCCGACAGACTTAGACTAATGAGACATTATAGAGACTAACAGTAGGCAATCTCCCATAAGAAGGCAGAATTCCTGTCCAGGGAGCTTGCGGCAGATCAGAATAGACCAGCTCAACACTTTTGAACTGTGAACAGACTGTGCAATCCAGCCTGTTTGCAAGTTCATAGAGCATTTTCTTATGATAAGTGTTAGGAGTTTGCTCACTTCTTTGCTGACAAGGTTGCTGACATCAGGTCAGAGATCCACTTAGCACATTCTGTGGGGGGTGGGGTGGTAGTTGGTGGGGTGTCGCTACTCCTTGTTTCTGTTGGATGGAGTTTGAACATCTGGAGGTCATGGAGGTAATGCGGATTCTCCAGGGTATGTTCCTGACTTGCTGTAGTTTAGACCCCGTCCACATTTCACCCTTTATTAGGCTGTATTGATGTCATCAGCCCAGTCCTTGCCGAGATAGTATAGTGTTTACTGGAGTTGGATAAGTTTCCTTGCTCCACGAAGGAAGCGGTGATAACTTCCCTTCTAAAGAAAATCTTCACTTGACACAGACTGCCCGAACTACTACAGACCAGTCGCTAATCTTTCCTTTGTGGGGAAGGTTGTTGAGAAAGTTGTGGCACTGAAATAGAAGAACCATCTGACCATCCATGACATTTATGATCCTGGTCAGTACAGTTTTTACAAAAGGTATAGTATGGAGACTGCTCTGGTTAGGGTACCCAGTGATCTCCTGATTGTGAGAGATCAGAAATGCCATTCCATCTTGGTATTCTTTGATCTCTCTTCAGCCTTTGACACCGTGGAACATGGGATGCTGCTGAAATGCCTGGGTGTCATCTGTGGCCTGTCTGGTACAATCCACAGATGGTTCCACTCTTTCCTCACTGGCAGATCACAGAGAGTGGTCTCAGGGATTTATTTCTCAGTCATCTCTCTGTCTTGTGGGGTACTGCAGGGTTCCATGCTGTCCTCTATGTTGTTCACGGTGTACATGCTGCCATTAGGAGACATTGTGAGGTGGTATGGGTTGAGCTTTCATTGTTATGCAGATGATATACAGCTCTACCTGTCCTTTGTGCCCAACCAGTATAGTGCGCTCTCAGTGTTTAACAACTGCCTTGCAGAAATCCAGGATTGGATAAATACCGACTGGCTAAAACTGAATTCTGACAAGACTGAGGTGTTTTTAGTGGATTCTGGTCACCAGATAGAGGGGTCAGTGACAGGATGTCCCTCTGGGCTTTGGCTTGGGAGTGCCTAGTTGCTGACCTCTGAATGGGTGTGAAATCTGGGGGTAATACTTGATGCCGGTCTGACATTTCGTTCTCAGGTGTTGGACATGGTTAAATCCTCTTTTTAGCCATCTGAGGAATATCACCCAGATTAAGCATCTAGTTCTGTCTGGCAACCTTCCAATTTTCATCCATGCCTTTGTGATCTTACACCTGGACTATTGTAACTCCCTTTACCTAGGGCTTCCAGGGGTTGATATCCTCCACCTGCAGCTGGTGCAGAATGCTGCGGCCAGGCTGCTGTCAGGATCATTTTGATCCAGATATATTGCACCTGCGCTGTGCAAACTACACTGGCAGCCAGTTTAGTGGTGGATCACCTTCAAGGTTGGCTTACTGACCTACAAAGCCCTACACAGACAGGGACTGAGCTACCTGCAAGATCTCTTGCATCTTTACTGCCCCCTCTGACTGCTCCGCTAGACCGATGAGGGATATCTGGAGATTCCCAGGGTATGATTAAAAACAACTGGATCACGGGCATTCTCCTTTGTAGCTGCAACCCTGTGGAATTCTCTGCTTCATTGGATATGAGTGTGCCTAACAGTGGAGAGTTTTAAAACTGCTTTAAAAATGTATTTATTCGGACTCGCCTTTGGAGACATTCTTTAATTATATGTCAGATTGCTGCAGTTGTGTTTTAAATATATTGATGGATGTCTGATTTTAGAATTTTATGGATTTAGTTGTTGTTTTATGGATCCTACAGCGCTGTGATACTTTGTGAAGAGCGCTTGATAAATAAAGGTATTATTATTAGCACTATAATGTGATGTGATATGCACCTTATACTGTATGTTAATGTTATCACTGCACTGTTATGTAGTTCCCTCTCCCCTAGTTTACCCTCCACTAGGATGTATCTGAAGACCAGCTGCTAATAGTTTACAGCTTATGGTGTCAGAACAAATCAAAAATACATTTATTGTGAGACAGGTTTAGGGATACAGTACAAGCCAGTTGATTGGGATGCAGATCATCGGGACGTCTGCTTTACTGGGACATCCCGCCTGGAGCCGATTAAGAAGCTATACATTTCAATAGCATCCCCATCCTTTTCATGGGGATGGGGATGTGGGATTATTAGGATGGTTCACTCAATCAGCCCCTCTAATGGGCATTAGTGATCTGTTAGGCTTCTAATCATACATCCTCCAAACGTGCTTCCTAGCCATTGTGACCACTGCTGGTGCTAATGAGCTGTTGAGTATGTGTGAACAGCTGCAAATAGTGTTTGTTACTGAGAGAGCAGCCTAGCTGAGTGAAATGACTGCGGGGGGGGTCAGTATTCACATCTTGTGCCCTTGTTTTCTGTCTCTTGCAGCTTATGCTCTTGATTTCTGTAACCCAAAGAGAAGAAAGTTTCCCTACCGTGTAAAAGGGCTTGCTGAATGAACGGTCATGCCTGCTACCCAATTCCAGTTTAAAACACAGTGCGGCAGCTCTCTCTCTCTCTCTCTCTCTCTCTCTCTCGCCCCCTCTCTCCCCATTCTAAGTGACACTAACATTAAGAAAAAAAAGGATGCACAGCTTTCTGTCTATAACTGTTGTGTGCATTTTTAGTTATGAACCAAGTAGGTTTCCATGATTCTGGTGATTTGGGTCAGTTTGGATTCCACAATTGCTTCCATTTTACTGGCAAACACTACGAACTAGAGTCCTTATCCATAAGGTGAGAGAGCAGAGTCTGTTGCCTGCTAGTCTAGATTGGTAACTTAAATATTGACATCAAACAATAGGTGTTTTTACTGCTTCATTGTGGATCATAGTGTGTCCTCTTTGTGGTTCATACTGCTTCAGTTGTTTTCAAGGGTGTTCAGTCATGGGTACCTGTCAGTGTCGTAAGCCAGCTTGGGTGAGCGTTGGATACAAGGGATGCATGGAGGCCCAGGGGAGTGGACAGGAATGAGTTAATAGCAACACTGCAGGTGATGGGGAGCATCCACACAGGCACCAACAACGGCTTCCCACCACCAGTGGACCAGTAACACTTCATCCCCATTCCATCCACACATCCACTGGCAATGAATTAACAGCTATGTGCCATTTACATGCACCTTTGTAAAACAATTTTTGTAAGTAAGACTGATGTGTGTCCAACTCCAAAACCACTCAGAATGCTATAACATTTTTTTTCTTCTGTTTTTGCCTTGCTGCCAGCTGCTGTACATCAGCCTGGTCATGGAGCCCCCATGCTTCTACCTCCAGGTTCTGTCTGCCCTCTCTCAGCACCCCTGGTTTACCCCCCAGAGGGTGGGTACATGGCATCTGGATGCTGCATTACCAGTATGTATCTGGGGAGGGCCGGCCCTGAAGGCTTATCGAAGCCAGGGGCAGAATGCACCAACTTGGCCAGCAACAAGGAATTTTCTTGTTTCTCAGGGGAAGGGACGTTCAATGATGTCCAGTATCTGCCCCGGCCCTTTTGATGCTGGCGCCAGTAGCTGCATGACTCCCAGTCTCCACCAGGGGTCCAGTGAGCACAGAGCACACTCCCCACCATCCCCCCCCAGAGAAGGAGAGCAGTCCTCTGGATGCTCCATCCTACTCCCCTTGGCCGTCCATACAGTGACTCGGGTCTGTTCCTGAACCCTGGTTGCTGGTGTCACAAGCAGAAATCCAACCACTGCACTGATGGGCCAGCTAATGCTGCAACATTTTACACTTCTTGTTTGAGGAATCATGAAGGGGTTTGAAATGGGGTTGGGTCTGACATTTTTAAATGGCCTGATGTTTGGCTGGCTGACTTGGAGGGGGCTCAGTTTTTGTATTTTGTGTTGGGGGGTTGCTGGTGTAATGGGGCCCCTTGGTGTTGCATGGGGGGGGGTGGACTTGACGCTAAAGCCCTCTAATGTGGTTTTGGGCTCGAGGCTGAGAGTTTAAAAATAAATGAAACTACTGTCTGTGGAGTGATGGGAGGATTGAAATTGCCTGCTGACTGGCTGGTTGCTGGTGGAGCTTTATTATTTTGGGGGGCTCTCGTGGTGGAGGTTATTGCAGTAATGGTGGTGGCATTGTGGGGTGGGGGCTTGGAGCTTAAGTCAGGCTTGTTGGTCTGACTTTGAGATCTGGCCAATGACTTGGAGGGGTGGTATCGACGGACCTTCGAATCGGTTGGTTAAAACTGGAGTGAAGAGCCTATGGGGGGGCTTGAAGCAAAAGGAGATGGTCTGGCTTTGGAATCTGGCCTGTTGGTGTGGCTTATGGGGGAAGTGGAGTGATGCACCTCCTGGTCTGTCTTGGGGGTGAGTTTAGAGTAAAGGGCTTACTAGTGTGGCTGGGGGTTTGTGTTGAGGGGGAAGTAATGGTGCCAGCTGGTGTTTTGTGTGTGTGTGTGTGTGTGTGTGTGTGTGTGTGTGTGTGTGTGTGTGTTGTTGGTGCTTGGAGCATAAGGCATTCTGGTCTAGCTTTGGAATCCAACCTGTGAGTGCAGCGGGGGGGGAACTGGACTGATGGACCTTCTGGTCGGTTGAGGGATGGAGGGAAGTGCCTACTGGTGTGGCTGGAGAGGGTACTTGGAGTGAAAGGATAATTGGTGTGGCTTTGGGGGCTATTTTGGAGTGAAGGGTCTGATGATCTGGCTTGAGGAGCAATTGAGCTAGGCAAGCAGGCCCTTCACTCCAAGCCTCCCCATCATACCTCTCAACTGTCCCTGATCACGAGGCCCATCCTTCATTTTACTCCTCAAAATTGCTATGTCCCTCATCTGTCCCTCATGGAAATAGTGCTGCCCACACAGAGAATGTGCTGTAAATTCAGACTTTAAAGCAGAAATTTATAATATTCAAAAATGTTAAATCAAAAATAAACTTTATACAAGTAAACATGAGGGTTTCACAGTGTTTTGAGCTGGTATCTCCATGTTTAAGGATGTGTCCCTCCTTATGAGAAACAACTCATGGTGGGGACTCCATTGTTAGGAAGGTAGAACTGGGGGAGGAAGGGGAGAGAGAGGTAAGGTGCCTGTCTGGCATCATGGCTTGGAGGGACAGGGAGCGAATCCTCAGGATTGCCAGAGCAGCTGCACAGGGGAGGGAGCTGGATGTCATTGTCCACCTAGGGACAAATGACCTGGCTAAGAAAGGGATTAGAGAAGTGCAGAAAGAGTCTGTTGAATTGGAGAGGGGTCTTAGTCAAGTAGCATGCACGGTAACCTTCTCGGAGGTGCTATCCATCTATGGCATAGGAGAGGCTAGGGTGTTCTGCACCATGAGATTCAATCAGTGGTTGAAATACTGGTGTGGATCTCAGGGATTTGGCTTCCTTGGGGACTGGGGGTCCACCTGGAGTGATGCAAGCCTATAATGGCATGATGGGCTGCATCTGTCCGGGAGGGGAACCAGGACCCTAGGTGATAGGTTTAAATGCTTCATTGGCAAGCTTTTAAACTAGCCAAGGGGGGAGGCACTGGAAAGGAGCAGAAAAATCCTAGCCCCCCCAAATAACCACAGTAGTAAGTGTGGCAAACACCAAGACAGAGGTGTCGATAGGGAGAAGGGCAGGGGTAAATGGAGAAAGTGAAAAAGGCAAGAAGGACAGGGATGGGGAAAAAGGGAGTAAGGCCATCAGGAAATGGAGGGTAATGAGTACCAATGCCCGTAGTCTGGACTACAAGCTCCCTGAACTGATGGCCTTAATGGAAGAGGGATGCCTGGATATCGTAACAGTCACAGAAACTTGGTACACAGAGAACCATGACTGGGATGTTAACATACTAGGGTACATAACCTACAGGAGAGACAGGCAGGGGAAAAGAGGGGGGAGGAGTAGCTCTCTATGTAAAGGAAGGGATAAAAGCAACTGAACAAAAAAGCAAACAGGGAGGAGAGGAGGCACTGTGGGTCACCTTGGAGACTGGAAAGGGCACCACAATCCGCACAGGGGTTGTGTACAGACCCCCATGTCAGGGGGAAGGAATGGACAAGGATATGATAGAAGGCATTCTTAGAATGGCAGAGAAAGGGGGAGATACTGTTGATGGGAGACCTGAATATGCCAGATGTTAACTGGAGCACATTTGCTGCAGCCACATCCAAGAGCAGGGCCATTCTTGATGCCCTACAGGTGGCAGGCATTAGACAGCTAGTTTCAGAACCCCCTTCGTGAGGGAGCAATCTTAGACCTCGTACTCTCAAATGGGGGCAGTGAGAGGATCTCAGACCTAGAAGGGGGTTGCCATCTGGGGACAAGTGACCATCAAACAGTGTGGCTCACATTAAACTCAGCTACAGAGTCAAGCCATACAAAAGTGAGGTTACTGGACTTTAAGAGGGCTGACTTTGCCAAGATGGGAGAGTGCCTCAGAAAAGCACTAGCAAACAGGCTAGAAGGAGGTGTAGAGCAACAATGGGGAATTATCAAAACTGCCATCACAGAGGCAACAAGCCTTTGTGTGAAGCAAATAAACAAATCAAAATGAAAGAAAAAGCCAATATGGTTCTCAAAAGAGGTGGCTGTGAAAGTCAGGAAGAAAAAGATAGCATTCCGGAAGTATAAGGAAACACAGAAGGAGCAGGACAGAGAGCTATACCAGTTAAGGCAGAAGGAAGCAGGAGGGAAGTCAGAATAGCAAAGGCCCAAACTGAGGAAAAGATAGCCAACTCAGTTAAGAAGGGGATAAAACCTTTTATAGGTACATCAGCGAGCATAGAAAGACAAAGGGAGGGATAGTGAGGCTGAATAGAATGAACGGTGGGTGGGCAGAGGGGGACAGTGAAAAAGCAGGAATACTGAACGAATATTTCTGCTCAGTATTCACAAAAGAGGAGGGGGAAGTGCCTAATCCAATTAACAGAAGCACTGTTGATAGGGGTGTCGATCCCAGTGCTTTCACAGAAGAAAGGGTTCTGCAAGAACTCCTAAAACTGAAAGTGGACAAAGCAATGGGTCCTGATGGAATTCACCCCAGAATTCTAAAAGAATTAAGGGAGGAACTAGTGAAACCACTGGCTACTCTTTTAATAAATCATGGGAGGATGGTGTGGTACCGAGGACTGGAGGAAGGCGGATGTGATTCCCCTTCACAAAAGTGGGACCAAGACAGAGGCAGGAAACTACAAACCTGTCAGTCTGACCTCTGTGGTAGGGAAAGTGATGGAGTCACTTCTGAAGGAAAGAATAGTTGAGTACCTAGAGGCCAGTGGAGCACAGGACCCAAGGCAGGATGGGTTCACAGCGGGAAGGTCATGTCAGATGAATCTAATAGATTTCTTTGACTGGGTGACCAAAGCAGTAGACCAGGGAGGGGCTGTGGACATGGCCTACCTAGACTTTAGCAAAGCATTTGACACAGTCCCACACAAAAAATTAATAGTCAAATTAACCAGCCTGTGAGTGGGACCCAGGATGGTAGCCTGGGTAAAACATTGGCTGGACAACAGGACACAGAAGGTAATTGTAAATGGAGTCCACTCTGAAGAAAGGGGGGTACTAGTGGGGTACCGCAGGGTTCAGTATTGGGACCAGTCCTTTTTAATGTCTTCGTCAGTGACATTGCAGAGGGACTGGAAGGAAAAGTATGCCTTTTTGCAGATGACACAATGATCTGCAACAAGGTTGATACACAAGGAGGCATGGAAAGGATGAAAAGGGACTTGGCAAGGTTGGAGGAATGGTCAGAAGTATGGCAGCTAGGATTCAATGCAAAGAAATGCAAAATAATGCACCTGGGAAACAAGAACCCAGGGGAAGAATACACAATGGGTGGGGAGGTAGTAACAACAACAAAAAAGGAAAGGGACCTGGGGGTAATCATATCAGATGACCTTAAGGTTAGCAAGCAATGTGAGAAGGCAGTAGGGAGGGCTGGGGGTATACTGGGATGTATAGGGAGAGGCATCACCAGCAGAAAACAGGAAGTTGTTATCCCTCTGTACAGACAGTTGGTGAGACCCCCATCTGGAGTACTGTGTCCAGTTCTGGAGACCCCATCTCCACAAGGACATAGACAGGATAGAGGCAGTCCAGAGGAGGGCAACTAAAATGGTGCAGGGTCTGCAAGAGAAGCCGTATGAGGAGAGACTAAAGGAGCTTAATATGTATACCCTTGAGGAAAGAAGGGAGAGGGGGACATGATAGAAACTTTTAAGTACCTCAGTGGAATCAACAAAGTCCAAGAGGGTAGCATCTTTCAGAAAAAGAGACTTGCAAGAACAAGGGGACACAATTTAAAGATAGACGGAGGCGGTTCAGGGGCAATGTGAGGAAGTATTATTTCACAGAGAGGGTAGTGGATGCATGGAACAGCCTTCCTGAGGAGGTTGTGGGGTCTAAAACTGTGGGAGAATTCAAGAATGCATGGGACAGACATAAGACAATTCTTGTGGGGGGTAGGATGAAATAGGCTGTTGGTTAACCAGGATATGCGGCTTATCCTGTAGGTAGGGAAATGGGCAGACTAGATGGGCCTAGCGGTCCTTATCTGCCGTTAAAGTCTATGTTTCTATGTCATTCATTGTCCCTCATTTTGAGTGTCAAATGCCTCTTTTCAGTGACAAAAGGTTGAGAAGTAAAGCAGACACCTTGGGATAAAGTATAGCAAACCTACAAGTTTCAAGTTTAAAATCCTTCCAGTCTGTAGTTATAGCTGATCAACAAAAAGGTCCTGGGCCAGATATTCAAACTGCGCTGTTTTGTGGAGCAAGCCCTTGCACTGCACAAAATAGTTTTGCAGGGGTGTGACCAGAGCGATATTCAAAGAAGTTGCGACCTTGAGCAACTTTGACCTTTGAATATCACCCCCTGGCCACAGCCACTGTGCATGGCGCAGTGGAACTTGCGCCACCACAAGTGGTCAGAGTGGAGCATTCAACTTGCGGTGGCATAAGTACCATTGCACCATGTGCAAAATCCCAGTATTCAAAAGGTAACAAGCAAATGGGGCCATAATTCATGCAAGGCACGGGGGGGGGCATTTGCATATGATTATGGCCCCATTTGCATTCCATTAGCATGCAGGTGCGTCAATCCCCGAGGACTTGCATCTGGCACCATGCCAGGCAGCAGCTGTTGGGGACCGACGCCCCCTGCATCCCGATCACGGGCAAAGGAGTGTAAAATTCCCACCACCACCCCCACTGGCCCGATTGCGGGCATAGCTTTAATTCCCCCACCAGCCCGATCGCGGGCAGCAAGTGCTCCCCGAACATATCCCTGGTGGTCCAGTGGACCGATAAGTCCGATCGCGGGCTGCAGTAAATAAATACACACACACCCTCCCCCCGAACATACCCCTGGTGGTCCAGTGGACCGATATGCCCGATCACAGGCTGGAGTATAAATACACACCCACCCACCTCCTGAATATATCCCTGGTAGTCCAGTGGACCAAAATCCCAATTGCGGGATGGAGTAATAACCCCCCCACCTCCCGAATATATCCCTGGTGGTCCAGTGGACCGAAGATCCTGATCGCGGGATTGAGTTTGCAAACACCACCACCCCGAACACATCCCTGGTAACCCAGTGTCCCCCCACCCCACCCACCCATGAAGCCCCCACCCCGCCCCCCTCAGCCCCGGGCGGCAGCATCCCACCCGCCTGTCCTGGCCACTGCCAACTGAGTGCCTGCTAGGGCTGCATGCCTATTGGTGCAGAGCAGGAGCCGATGGGCATGCAGCCCATACCGCACAAGACAGTCCAGATTTGTGAATGAATACATGTTCGGGGGAGAGGGTGTGTGTGTATTTATTGATTCCAGCCCGCAATCAGGCTTATCCATCCAATGGACCACCAGGGATATGTTCGGGGGGGGGGAGACACTTTGCTGCCCACGATTGGGCTGGTGGGGAGGAATTAAAGCTATGCCCACGATCGGGCCAGTGGGGGTGGTGGGGGTGATTTTACACTCTTTTGCCTGCGATCAGGCTGCAGGGGGAGCACAGAGAGTGGGTTGAGGGCCAGCCACAGGTGGCAGCTGATGTGTTGCACCCTGCAATGCAGCAGCTCACCTGTGGGTGGCCCTCGACTTGATCCTTTTTTTTTTTTGGCTCAAAGTTGTGCAGGCGCAGATTGGGGGTTGTGCCTGCACAACTCTGCACAGCCCAGCTGAATATCGGGCTTTGCAGTTTATGCATGTTTCCTTCCCCCTCCAGCTCAGCATATATTCATTTGCATTGCACTGTTGCTCAGTATGTTTTCAGTGGTGCAACTGCCTCCTGCTGAATATCGCAGAATGGAGCAATTTTGGACTTGCGCAGGTGCAACCCTATTGCGCATGGCGCAACCCTTTTGAATATCTGGCCCCCTGTGTCTAATTTATGTAATTTTTTTTTCCCCTGGCTGTAATGATAGCTAGATAGATCAATAGGGTATCCAGTGAGAAGGATGACCGCTATTGAGCGCTTACAAAAAGGGCGACTCAATAGCGGAACCTGCTCACAGGGCTACTGGATGGGGGGGACGAATATGGATATAGTGATAGCCTGTCACTATATGTATACGTTTGTGGGGGTGGAGTGAGTATGCCGTGTGACGGGTGGAAAAGGAGGGAGGGTTTGTGACATGTAGCATGACAGTGGGTTGCCAAGCTGGTTGTATGGCTTGGTGGGTTGGTGGCAGGCTAGGTTTCTAGGTTCAGTGCTGGGCATGTTGGGATTTTTGCACTGGTCTGCCAAAATATTTTTTTTTCACACACCCCAGGCATGCATCCCCCTGGAGTTGAGAATCTTTAGTTGGGGGGGGGGCACAGCCTCCTGCATAGACCAAGAAATAGCAAGTTCCCAGCACCCTTTTGCTGTGCGCCGGGAATGTACATTGGTGAAATGGATTTTCGCCGATGTACATCTGCCCAAACGGCGATCACCTTTCTGTGAGAGTAGATAGATAGATAGATAGATAGATAGACAGACAGACAGACAGATAGGCATATACTTACATAGAGATTGATAGATAGATTGATAGACAGACAGACAGACAGACATAAAATCATGGTCTGATTTGCATTATGGGGGTTGTGCGATTTTGTATTTCTTTGAAACTTGGCTTTATGGACAGTGCCTTTTGGGGCAACCCTGGCCTCAGTATTTTTGCACTGACATTCTTTATTAGACAGACAGATAGATAGACAGATAGATGGATGGATGGATGGATGGATAGATAGATAGATAGATAGATAGATAGATAGATAGATAGATAGATAGATAGATAGATAGATAGATAGATAGATAGATAGATAGACAGATAGACAGATGGACAGATGGACAGATGGATAGATGGATGGATGGATGGATGGCTAGATGGACAGATGGATGGATGGATGGATGGATAGATAGATGGGTGGATGGATGGATAGATGGATGGATAGATGGATAGATTGACATATAGATAGATGGATAGATGGATAGATAGATAGATAGATAGATAGATAGATAGATAGATAGCTAGCTATATAGATAGACAGATAGATGATAGATGGATAGATAGATATGTTGATAGATAGATAGATGGATGGATAGATGGATAGAGATGGATGGATGGATAGATAAAGAGATAGAGAGATAGAGAGAGAGATATAGAGAGAGAGATAGATGGATAGATAGATGAATAGATGGATGGATAGATAGATGGATAGATGGATGGATGGATGGATGGATAGATGGATAGTGGATAGATAGATAAATAGATGGATAGATATATAGATGAATGGATAGATAGATAGATGGATAGATAGATAGATGGATAGATGGATGGATGGATGGATGGATAGAGAGATAGATAGAGAGATAGAGAGATAGATAGATGGATAGATAGATAAATAGATGGATAGATAGATAGATGGATGGATAGACAGATAGATAGATAGACAGACAGACAGACAGACAGATGGAGGGATGGAGGGATCAATAGCCACCACCATCAGTCACCTAGCTTTTGGGTCCCAACCAATTTCTTACCTAGCACGGCTCAGATATAATGGTATTCTGCCCTGTTTCACATACTGTACCTGTTTTTAAGGCAGAATACAATTTTCATCATGCTGGCATTCCACTTGTCCATGCAGTCAGTCTGCAGTTTAGTCTATAGCATGTTCTTTTGCATAGGTAGAAGATTTTGAGACAGAATACCAAATTTAGATTTTTGGTATTCCACCTCCCACACCAGATTATTTTCTTAATTTTTACCCCTGCCCTGTTTACCACCTTTAGACTGACATCTAAGCTACTCAGCTTACTGTACTTACCATTTTCCTGTATAGAACGGTGTAGAGAAAGTCTTATTGATTTCAAGGTAGGCTACGTCCACCGCTTCAACCTGACCCTGAATGTTAAGTTCATATTCTGTGTTGCTTTGATGAAGTATTTATCTTTAGCTGGATACTGTACTGACATTGCATGTACTGTTGCTTTACAAGAGTAATACCTATGATGGTCTGAATTTCTAATTAAACACAGTAGCAAGTTCAAAGTCATGTTCATGATTTTTTTTTCTTCTGTGGGGGGTGGGGACCTTTGCCTGTGGTTAGAAACCCCTCGTTTCAGCACTATACTTCTGTTTCCCACAACCTTCACTTGCATACCATGTGACTGAAAATAAAAAAAACTAGTTATTTTGATGGTGATAGTGGTTGTTGGTAACAAGTCAAAAAAAGCTTTAAAAGCAGTCAAAATAGTGTCAAGATACCTCCAAAATGCACCACAGAGCATGAAAAATCCTATAGTTTCAGGAGGTCTATGCTGCCCCCAGACCCCTGGCTTTCTGAGTGCCTAGGCAGTCTACAGAACCCTGGCCTTTTTTAATTGCCTTGAACATCCATTGCATGCCTTACTAAAAAAGTCACTGCATGCCACTGTCTATAGAATTTCTATATATTTAAACCGTATCTTTATTTTTTATTCTTCATCACAGGTCCTGACCTTGGAGAACTGGTCAATTGAAAATGCTGTCAATGAAGTTCAGCAGATAACTGTTACAAGTTCCTGTGCAGACCCCAGCTCCTGCTCATCTTACTGGTACAGACTGGGTTATAAGGAAGAACAGACAGGTACCATTGTTATAACATATATCTCTGTCAGTGACAGAATTATTCTATGGGGTAGGCTGCTGCATACAGGTAATGGGATGACAAGTTTAATATTTGATTAATAGAATTAATGTAGAATTTCCAACAGTCCGGTAAACACATTATCTTATAAAGTATTTCAAAGGAAAATGCTTACTTTCAAAAGTGATATGAACATATACAGTAGCAGTTCCACCAAAATAGCAACATGCAAGCAACACAGTCAAGTGACTAGAACGTAATTAGGAAGCACTGGGAACCGTGGTCCAGATCCCCCCAGAACCATTTGCACAATGCATGATCTTTAGCAAGTCACTTAACCCTTCATGGCAAAAGGTTACCTAGCTGAAAATATGAGCCAAGCAGGACACCACCTAAAACAAGATACTGCATCTTAGTAAGCTATCTTGGTTAAATAGATTCTATAAGCCACATTCTCAAATGTTTTGCCACAGGGGTTCACCTATGCCACAGTGACATACAATGCGACAATGTAAACTACAGCTCAAGCAATTCACTGACAGCACCTATAGCACCCTGACATTCTGCCATCCAGGAGCCAGACTGCCATCCCTGGAAAAGAAAGTGAAGTAGCAACAGAGAAGTTCAACAAAGTAGCAGAACACCAAGCTCAAATAATGGGTAGCACAAACTGATATGGACCTTCATTATTGCAGGGTACTTTGCCCCCCACACTCCCTGACATGGGGTCTCTTCATCACCTGCACCCCCCACAACTTAATGTAACAAACTCCACATCAGAGCAAGGTAGACAGAAGACACCTAACAAGGCAGGCAAAGAAGTACAGGACCCCAGAAGGTGGTTGCACAGCAACTTAACTGATGGCGCATGAAGACATCCAGCAGTCCACACAGTAACTAAAGTACTCCCCACACATTAACACCCACACCTGCAGTGGCCAGAAACACACAGAGCAAATTAATCACTGCAGACATGCACCTGACATCACTCCAACATTCAGAGACACCCTACAAACCATGCATGTGACACCACTCCAACATTCAGAGACATCCTACAAATCATGCACCTGACGCCACTCTAACAGTCAGAGACACTCTACAAACCTGGCTCTGTAAAACTGTTCACGCTAAGACGACAGAGTGACAATAAATCAAAGTAGCCCCAAAAGCCTGTGGCAACATTCCAGTGACATAATCAGCATGCCACTAATCAGTCAGCACATTAATGAGATACCTGTCACAGGAGACTCTTCTCTAAGAAAAGGGCTAGACAGGCTTAATCTTCAAATTTGCATGAATATTGATATTATTATATGTGAATGCATCCACATTTTCTGACCTTATCAATTATACTTGCTGCCTAACCATTACAATCAGTGCAGTCTGTGTGTGAGTGTCTGAATGGTAGCCAGAATTCAGAGGGTTTAGCAGTGAACGTAGGAGAATAACACAATACGAATTCCTTACAGGAGTAATGTAACGAATTATGGTATAACTGGTTCCCTGTGCTTACCTGTTATGAATTTCATACAAAACTGTGTATTAAAACTGTCACAATGTGTGAATAAAGGCAGAGTAACAACTGGTTACTTGTAATTATACACTTATGTGTAAGAAGGGTGTATAACAGAGAGCACATGGATGAAAGATGACAATCAGACTCAGCCCTGGCACCATTTCATAAATCTTGAGACCATTTAAAAGAAAAAAGTTGCCACTCCATCATTCAACAGAACCATAGAAAAGCAAATTAACCTCCCACATATTAAATTCTATTTAAATTACATTTTATAGTTGTCTCAATATTATAATCTCAAAATAGAAAGTTTTTACCACATAATTAATCTTGGCTCCATATCTCTTCTGCTGTGCCTTTGCTACCATAACCCAAATCCAAGCCAACATACAGTATCTGATTGAAAAAAAATAACTATTTGCAGTCATGCACTGTAATTTGAATCACAAATAGAAGTACATTTTCCCCATGTCTCCTATAATCAGTTATTTTAGAATACAAAACACTGAGTGGGTAGTAATTTGATTTTTGTTACATATCCTGTCTGAGAGACCTTCACAAACCACTCAAGCTTTTCTTTCATGGTTTATTTGTTATCCCACACCTTGGCTGTGTAAAAGCAACTTGTTACACATTCCTCCTCATTCATTATTCTATACTGTATATAATTACTGACTGCACATTACACCCAGGTAATGTGGCATAATTGGCTGTTATAACTGGTAGATTACAATAGGAACTGTGAAACAGCTCTAAGCTGTCAATCAGTGCCAGCTGCAGGACGACCTGCACTGTAACTGTTTGCCACAAGTGCCAAACACATTCTGTAAAAATGGTCAAACTGACTACACAACACCTTAGTAAAAAAAAAACCTAGCCTGTCACAAATTAAAATAAAGAACTTTTAAACTTGTACTTACACAGCCATGGTGAAAGACTGTTAGTCGTCAATTGATACAGAGTATGTGTGCCTCACTACAGTGGTTGGATGTAGAAGCATCTATGAGAAAAAAGTTAGTATTTAAAAAGCCAATAATAATAAATAGAGGCCATCCCAGTGGCATGGAGGGCTGAGGGATCACTGCCTTACCTCCTGCCATGCCAGCGACCCATGTCCATGGTGTGAGCAGGTAGCCAGGGGTTGGCCAGGGAGGAAGAGGATCGAGCATCCAGAGGACAGCTCTCCTCTCCTGGGGAGGGGTATGACTGGAGACTGCTGCGTGTCTAGCTCCTAGTGGCTGTTGAAGGCTGGCACACCAGCTCCAAAAGACAGGTGGCGGAAACCAAGCAGGCACTCCTTATGTCGTGTGCAGAAGCATGCGTGGCTCAGCCATTGGCCTCATTGCATGCCATGGCTCTGCACTTGGGGACATGAGAAATGGGGGCCAAAAAGCACCGACTGGTGAGATGATGCCAACCCCCCACAGGTGCTGTACCTAGCCAGCTGGCACCTCAACATCAGATGTAAGTTCCAGTGGACGCCGGGGATATTTGGCTGGTGAGGCCAGTGGTAGGGGGGCAGTTAGTAGAGAGAACATAAGTAAAAAAAAATATATAATAATAATTAGGTAGGGGTGTGTACTGGTTTTTACACTTGCCCTCAGTTGTTGATGTCTTAATAAACCACTAACTGTTTGCTCAAGAGGGGTTTATGTTGCAGCTCACACCTCAGGTGTGTGCAAAAAAATTATGCATCCCTACTCATATACATTATTCTTTGTATAATGTAACCCTGAATGTGTAAAACTCGTCTCCTTGATTAACACTACTGCAATCTAAAAGTTTATGAAAAATTTTGTTGATGAAAACTCTGAAGTCCAGTCAGTAGATGCCAGGTTTTACTCTAGTTATTGATAGATATTAAATGTTTTTTTTTTCTCAGTTTTGCTCTCTGCAGACGCCTCAGCAAGTGAGGTTGAATCTGCCTTGAATGCTCTGTGGTCTATACAGCCAGACACAGTTCAAGTGACCAGAACAGACATCAGTGAAGGCTATGAGTATAATGTGACTTTTAATTCAATGAGAGGTAATATTGAATCATTCAGAATCTGTCAGTATGTATTTGTTAGCTGGTGGTACCTTTTCTTTATTTCATGGGATTATGTATACATTGTAACTCTTTAAGAATGATCCTTCACAATCTAACAATCTAACAAGTAAACTAGAACCTTTTTAAGGGCATTAAACATTAACATTTTTGTATGTCATAGGCTACCATTTTTAAAAAATACCAGCATTACACTTCACTATGCTGTGTCCGCTGGGTATAAGGGGGCAATAAGAATAGGGGAAATCCTACAATAAAATATATAGAAGCACCTTTGACTTATTATTAATATATTATTTAATTCCCTTTGATATATTTGTGATTTTCAGTACAGACCAACCTGGTGAAGACACAAGCCCATTACAAAAACATGTACTCTATAGAAGTACAAAAAGCGTGTTGTTCGCCTTGATTTGTGACCACTAGTATCTTCTGTATTCTTTAAACTAGCAATTTCAGGGGATCATCACTTTTCCACTTTTTTTGTTTTATCTATTTTGCTCCTCCCTCTGCACTTCAGCCAGCCCCTCCTTCAGGCCACCTAGGATCTACTCAGCCCAGGCAACCTCTGTCACCAACTGCTGCCCCATTCTTGTCAGCCCCCCAAGGTAACCCAATGTAACCCTTCATTGGGTGGGTCCTCTCCTTCAAGAAAGAATGTGTCTTACCAGCTTCCTTCTTAGCCCTGGGTGCTGCTGGGGTTGGTCTCGGGAGTCCAGGGGCTCCCAGGCAGCAATGGTCTGGTGGCCATCATCTGGTCTGCAGGGGTGTCAATTTTTCCTGTTTTCTGTGCCCCCACACTACAAGTTCTTGGCCTAGTGTGCGTGATGTCCTCGGGTGGGTGGCATGTCAAAGTATCACATTCCCCAAGCATACACTCAATCCTCCCAGAGATGCACAGGCAGATCCCATCCTCCCTGGGAAGGAAGTGTCCAATGGACGCTTGTGCATCCCCTCCCTGCTGATCTCCACTCCTGGTAACCAGGTTCAGGCCACTAACCTGGGTTGCCAGTGTGCCGAGGGAACCCCTTTGCTCAGCACCACAGAGATAGCCTTTCCCATTTTTTTAACAAAGGATCCTGAAATGTTAGAGGTGACAAAATATGGGGAATTACCTTCATAAGGATACTTCCTATTAATATAGTTTACATCTGTCAGTATTTAACCGTTCACTTGTAAGCATAATGTAATGGTTAAAAATGTATTGATACTATGTATATCAACACGTAATTAAGTATTTTGATACATGGAAACTATCAACAGGACAAGTCATGCAAACGTGACTCAAAGCTTTCATTTAAATCAAAATGGAGTTCCTAGCCCTTGTGGTTTCAAAGTTAGATTTGTGTGTAGTTTCTTCATGGTTCTCAATTACCCAAAGAATGACTCCTTCAAGCTTTGAATGGGCTGGATCCTGTTGCCCACCTCATGCACCCGCCACTGTCAGACACTCATCACCAGCTTCTGTCAGGTCCTTCACCACTCCCATGAAGTCAGGCATGAGTACACTGGGTTGCTTTTCCCTCTTCTATTTTCTCAGCCTGCCACCCCAGTGCTCCTTCCACAGATGCCATTGAATGCATCTGAGGCCATCAAGAGGCTGTGCCTACAGCAGGAGAAGAGGGAGGATTGGTGAGAAAACATGGACTAAAATCCTACTTAATAAAATGGACACTGAAATCCTCAAAACCTGATTGGCTAGGATCTGTCACCTGACTGTGCATGAATGAGTATATAAAATGAGCAAGGAAATCTCTGTGTCATGATTGGCTGGGGCTTGGTTCTAGCCACGGCAGTAAGAGAGTACTACCAATGGCTAAAAACAAGTCCCTGCCAACGAGGACAACTCACTTACTTCCTAATTTCCATCACAAACGTGGCTGCAATCTTTACCCATATATAAAAAGCTTCAACTAGGCCCTAAAAATAAAAGTCCATTAATTTAAACAAAGTACATAAATAATTTAATGTTATTTTTCACTGAAGATTCCCTCCTCACACATATACACATATTTAAAAAATCAAGTACTATTCAGAGTTACTGCTGGTGTTTATTTGATGACCATGAAAAATCCCCCTTCTGTCCCTACCAGTTGGTCAGAGAACTCCCTGTTGCTTACCTGGCAACAAATACAATTGAGGTTCTGGCTCCATTTGAGGCTTATGTGTGTGTCTGTGTTTGTATGCCAGTGGAATTCTGAAGAGTTTTAAATTCATGTATTCCATGTTACCATTCTGTGTGTGTGGCGGGGGAGGGGGGAGCATTCTACTACTGGAATAATGCAGAGCTTTGATTTTTTCTATTTCATGGTAAACAACTAGAAATTGGGCAAAGTGTATAAAGTACCCTGACTGGCTAAAAGCACCAATCAGCTGGGTGAGTATGAGATAACAGAGGCCGGGAAATAACTAGTCCCTGTCTCTGTTGTCTCTTTTAGTTTTGACACCATTGGGCCAGTAGAACATTGAAAAAGGCAACTGCTGCCAGATTGGTTGCCTCGCTAAGGGAGCCTTCAACTGTCCACCAATCTCCCATGGGCTCCCTTGCAAAAGCTTCTGTGGCACGTAATTTATATCCAAACTGTAAAAACATAACACATGCAACTAAAATAAATTTCAGCTGTAAAATCTCATGAGCCGAGCAGCAGTGAGAGAGAGCGAGGGAGCGCACTCCAGAGGCACAACACACGAACATGGATGCACAAGCCTGATCACAAGTCCACTGCAATTTTTTATTTATTAATTTAAAAGCGGCAACATTCTTGTTCTGTGACCCCTGGCCCTGGCTGGCCCCCATTTCATGAAAACATGTCCCTGCTGCCTCATGCTCTTTCCTTCTGGATGCACCCATCATCAAGCCGAAGTTTTTCAAAACCTGTGCTTAACAGCATTCATCTGCCACCAATGGCATTTCCCCTTTTGTTAGCACTAAGTTCTTCCTGCTAGGTGTTCCTCCTAAGACACATATTTTGCCGTCAGCTCCCAGACAACCTACCCACCCGACTGTGATTCACCATACAGTGGGGGGTTGGGGGAGATGGACTGATGACAGTTTACTAAAAAACCAAAACAGAAAGAAAAACCCAGACCACAGCCTTTATGCTTTGGATGTGTGCTTGGGGGGGCAGTCAATTTTTTCATGCAACCTGTGCCTGTTTTGGAGCAGTGTCCATGACAGCCACCTTCAAGTTTCATCTAATGCTCTGAAAAAAAAGCACTACTCTTATCAATTATACTCAGTCTGCTGACCGCACTCACACTGCCTCCCTTACTGCCTTTCCCAGTTGCTATGGCAACACCTGAAGCTCCTGTTAAAAAAATAATAATTAATTCATTAATTAAACTTGTATTTGTCGCAGGGGGGGGGGTTGGTAAAATATACTTACTGTGTCCTGCTCCCCCGAAATGATTTTTTTTGGGTGTGATGTTTTTATCCCCCTACATGCCCCAATGGTCCCCACTCCTCTAGGCTGCCAAGTTCCCCAATACCCTGTCTGTCCCCACTCGAGCCACTCCTCAGCCTCGCATTGCAGCTGACCCAAAGTATCCCAGCATAACCCTTCACTGGGTGGGTCCCTCTCCTCCGAGGGGGAAGGCAACAGGGGAAGGCATACCAGCACACTCTTTGGTAGGTTTGGATGCTGCTGAGACAGACAGAGGGCTCCCTGGAGGATTCTGGTGGTAGCGGAGAACAGCAGCTGTCATCCAGCAGCCCACTGGTGCTGTTTCCAGTTTTCTGGGTTTTTTTTGTCCCTCCTGCGCCGCAACTTGTAGTGCCCCCGGTCTCCACCGGGGGCCACTACAGAATGAGGTGTGCTACCCAACCCACCCCAGGAGAGGAGAGCAGTCCTCTGGACACTCAATCCTCTCTTTCCCCTGCCAGCCCCTTGCACCCCAAGTTCGTTCCCGAACCTGGGTCACTGACAAGATTTGAGGTGTGACGTCCAGTGTCTCAAACCTCTATGCCACAGGGCCACCACAAAATGATTTTAATGCCTCATTGGAACTGAATGCTGTACCTGAATACAGATTTAAACTGCTTTCCAGGTTTGCAGTTCACTTGTTTATTTTCTTATTTGCCATGACTGTGTTATTAGTGTCAGTGGCTCAGTAGGCAGCACACTCGCCTCTGAGGTCAGGAGATCAGAGGGCTGTGGGTTCAGTTCCCACATCTGGCACTTGGGTTAATATCCCAGTACTGACACTGTAGTGCAGCATGAGAGGGCTGCTGCACTTCTGAGGTGCCGTCTTTCGGATGAGACGTTTAACCGAGGTCCCATCTGCCTGGATTGGTGGTAGTTCAAGTGGATGTTAAAGAACCCATGGTACTTTTTGAAAAGTGTAGGGGAATTTCCCGGGTGTCCTGGCCAACTTTCCCTCATTCACTAAAAATACCACCAACAGCTTAATCTGGTTCAAGGTCAGTTGGCAATCATCTGTATCCCCCTCCCTCGGGTCATGCCTGAAAATAGGCAGGATTTTTCTAGTGCACTTACCTGGTCAACAAAAAATAAACATAAATAAATAAAATCTAACTGCCATTGGTAACTACTGGGATTCGGTTCACAGAAGGAAAGTGCAGTTCAGCAGTAGATAAGATGATTACAACTTGTGGCTTCTGTCTGGAGTAGTAGTTTTGTATCACGCAGATAAATGTGACAGCCATCAGAGTTTCATGCAGCCTGTGGTAGCCCCTCCTTTTTTCCGCATTTCTTGGTTCCTTACCCTTGCAGCCATGAATGTGCAAGTGTGGAGGCAGATGCACATCATATAGCCACGCTCTTGCCTCCTGGTCCCTGACGCTACCCCCTGATCTTCACCAGGGGCAGCCAAGGAGCAGGACGACATCCTCCCCAACACTGAGCTGTCATCAGATGCTTTATCATCTCCTTCCACTGCCAACCGCCGGCAACCTGAAGTTGTTCCCAAACCTGGGTTGCGTACGTGGTGTGAGGTGTGGTGACCAGTGCCTCAACCCTAAGTGCCACCGGGCTGGCTGGCTTCAGCTATTTTAACTCTTCACTCTCAGCCCGCTCCAGATGCCTTCTGCCTTGTGGGAAGCCTCAGAGGTTACTCTCCAGGGATGGTGTCAGGGCCACTCCCCCACCCCCATGGGTAGAATCCTACCTACTTGCCTAAGTCCATGTCACAAGGGAGTGGACACAAATAAGGAGAAATCTGCCACAATACTTTGTCAAACTAAAGGAGAAAAAGCTAAAGCCAATGACCAGATAGGTTCACTGGCCACTTCATCAGGTAGCATAAATGGCTAGAGACTGGATGGGCCTGGTAGCCCTTATCTGCCAACAGTATTTATAAATCTATGCCGTTTTGTTTTATAATCTACTGTTTTATTGGGAGATCTGATGAGAGGGCATATTACCTCCATATAAAGGGGAGTTCAATATTTGTATTTGTGAAGGCAATGCCTATGCCTTTACTGGCTTAAATAAGCCATTAGTATTTTATATGGACCTTCTCCACTGTGTGTGCATTGCTTTTTTCTTTTTTATGTTTTGCCACTTGAAACAGCTCATGCCAACATGCTAGCTGTAGGACACATTAAAGCAATGATATTTTCCTCTCTTACTGCAAATGTTTGTTGATCTTGTTTGACAACCAATACACCAGCAAGTAGCTTATTTATCTAACTTGGACAGATCATCAGAAAATTTGCCATGGGGGTGGGGGATGTGCTACTTTGATGTATCCAGCAGTTATCATGGTGGTGTTATGTTTAATGTTCTAAAACATGACTGATTTAATATTACTGTATGCGGATGCACTGAATGCACCTTAAAATTTGTTCTTTAGACTTCAACATGATCAATATAGTTCTATGTATTTAACAAATAAACAAGGTACATGAATGTATACTGGGATGTCTACATGAGTAAGTGCACTCAGTACAGTTGTAAATGCTTATTTGTTTGGTAACTACATCTGATGCTTTACTGTACAGGGGAATTTGATGCTCTTCAGTGGGAGGTTAATGAAGGAAGCAACCTCACAGTTAATGTTGTTGAAGAAACAAAAGGACGGCCCAGCTTGGAAACCTTTACTTTGCAGTGGGACGGAATTTTTTCTAAGCCTTTGGCATCACAATCAAATGCTTCTCAGGTTGGTCTTGTAGCAGCTTGATTCTGTAGCACTACTAGAGTTAAAAGGATACAGCATTTCCATAGCATGCTTTATGAAAACATGTCTTATGTTTTATCACTAGACCCTGTCATCTTTAAAGCTACTGATCTGCCATTTAAGGATATGCATTGTTTATAGCAAAGACTATAAACAACATAAAAATGTTAATAATCTGTTTTAAAGGCAATGTATGTAACATAACTCCCACTTCAGACCTTCGCTACCAATGTGTT
The DNA here is from genome assembly GCA_016271365.2 of Neoceratodus forsteri. Classification (NCBI taxonomy): domain Eukaryota; kingdom Metazoa; phylum Chordata; order Ceratodontiformes; family Ceratodontidae; genus Neoceratodus; species Neoceratodus forsteri. The sequence goes on along the minus strand of CM057455.1, from coordinate 412,336,302 downwards.
CCTTGGTGAGAGGAAGGGGCAATAACTTCATGGGAAACTTCTGTACCTAGGGGTATATTGGATGAAACATCTCACTGGGAGCCATTCCCTGTGTATTATACTGTTCCCAGGTCTGGACTTGACCCACACCCCTGAAGGTGTGGCCCACCAAGGGCACCATCTATGACATTTCTACACCACTTCACTGGGAACTGCTCTGGTCATGCTACTTGTGCCCCTAGAGGGTAGACCCACTTATCGTTATCCATGTTGTGACCTCCATGCTGCATGGATGGAGACTCGCTGGCTCTACACTGACTAGCTGCCAAGCTTGGCCACTGCATCCCCAGCTCTTTTCCCCTCATTGTTTGTTCATCATCTTTCTCTTCTTTGCTCCAGGAATACTTGGAGCCACCTCTGTTGGTCCAAAAATATATGTCAGTTGCATTTACACTGTGCACTTTCCTGTCTCTGCATGGCAACTTGGGTAGTCTGTAACTTAAACTGTAACCCTCAACTTTATTTGCATTGCATTAGCAGTTGTGATAGCAATAAACACTGTGCCCTTTAGATAATCACTTGGACACAGGGCATGACACTTTAGGCTTAGCTTCTTTTGAAAACCCCAGCAACTTATTTACAAGCTGGTGTACACTCAGCAAGAGGTGGTGACTGTGATCCTGTAGCTGGCACCCTGGCTACAGTTCAGGCTTTGGGCCAAATTTCAATTGGAATTCCCAAAAAGTTGTCACATACAGCCTAATTCAGCAAAATTACTATTGGCAAGACCACTGTTTCTGTACATGCCCCATACCAACTGGCCACAGCAATAATTTATATGCCAAGCATTGTTCCTTCCTGCACTATACTTTCAGTTATTTTGTTGACACATTTCACCATTACTTGAAGGGTAACACAGATATATTTGCAGTTGCATTTCATTGCCCCTTGCTGCAATGAGTGAGAGCAGGGGACATCAGGGTGTACTCAGTCCTGCATGGCAGAGATGCAGTGATTCGTGCCCCTGGCAGAGGGCAGTTGAAGGGGTGTACCCTTCTGAGCACACACACACACACGCATGCATGCACGCACGCACATGCACATGCACAATGCACACATACGCACACACACACAGAATCTGAGGTAGGATTATTGCTGCTTTGATTTGCCTGCTCTGAGTGACATGCTTCTGGAGACTCACACTGGAAGGAGCCAGTGACATCAAGACCCAGGAACTTTTCAACCATTCCTGGTCCTACTGGTCCCCCTTGGCTGGTTGCATCAAGAGAAGTGTACCTGGATGAACTAAAGCTGGAACACTGCACACTGGTGCTCCGGACTAGAACACCATACTTGAGAAGCTGCTTTCAGAGGGTCAGAGCCCCTATTTCTATGCCCCTAGCTGGTGGGAAACATTGCCTAGGAAACCTCCCAACCAATGGGAAATTATAAGTGCAAAACACTGGCACCTAGACTTATTGGGCTTGATTTTCAAAGAGCTCTTAGTGTGACTCAAATTGCGTTGCTGTAGAGCTACCGCAAAGTCGGAGTGCATCAGGGACCTTGCACACAGTTTTATAAAAGGGGGTTCCCTATGCCAGAAACCCTGGGGCTTGATTCAGAAAGCTCTGAATTTGGTACAAGGTGCCTGCATCAAACATATTTGATGAAAATGTCACCTTACACTACAGCTTGTTAAGTTTCTGATTTAAAAATGCCCCTCGTGCCAAATCGAGGACCCTGTGTGTCAGACCAGCCTGCAGCAGGTCTGTGCCAAGCATATGGTTGTGCTAGGGTGCTAGGGGGCTTGTGGCAGATGCAAGCTGCCATATCTCCAAGAGGAGAATCTAGGAAACCCTCCCAGAGGGCATATGGTCTGGGACAGTTAAACCAGTCAGGTACTATTTTAAGTATCCATGTGCCACCCCTGGAGCCCTCCCTGTATGGGAGGGAACATGTGCCCCATTGGATTGCATTGTGCTGATATGCATTGCCTTGCATTGCATTTTTTTTGTGCAGCTAGTGTTGAATCACACATATATAAAACATATATTACTTGGGTAAAGTGATGGGAAATACAGACTACCGATGAGATGCAGGAGTGACATACGGTTAATCACAGGATCAAGACAACTAACATTAGGACTGATACAAGCACTGTATTAAACAATACCCAAGCAGGGAAAGTGCCACTGTACCTTCCCGCAGTTTGCAGCAGATATCTTAATTGCACCATCTGTATGCCGCATGGCCCCGTTTCCCTCAAGCTGTGGAACTTTGGTGCTGAAACTCTACCTGATAGTGAATTGGGTGCAGGGTCCCCAGTGCACTGGCAATTCGCGCACACTAGTATTTACCATAGCTTGCACTGAACTTTCTGAATCGAGCCCCAGGAGTGGGCACAGCTGCAGGCAAGTGCCAAACATTTGGCGCATCTGTGGGAATTGCTACAGGGATCTGTCCACCCCCTGGCCAGTGCAAAACTAGAAAGGGCTGCAAGGGTTTTGAGGGGATCTGCATGCCAGGAGAGAGCTGGGGGCAGAAGAGGCACAGGGGTGCTCTAAGAGGTATTAAGGAGACAGTGGGCATGATGTGGAGTCATGTGGCATCCAGTGGGGGTGCCCTTTAATGAGCCCTACAACTGCTCAGATGGGGCCACTTGTAAAGGGTCCAGCAACAGTGACATGGCCCCAGGTAGCACAACCCCTGGAAGCTGCCCCTGCCAGGTGCTCAAATGTGTAACCCCTGTATGTGGGAGGCAGCCTGCCACATCATGGGAGGGTGGGCACTAGGCAACTGTGGTGGTGCCTGGAGAAGGGTCCTCCCCACCACTTGCATCCCTCTACCTGTGGCTCCAGCTTTCTGCTTACAGGGTTCTACATTTCTTCACCTAGAGGCAGCTGCCAGGGCTCTGCACACCTGGGGCGATGTCACTGTTTGGCCGTTGCAGGTCAAAACACACGCATATACTAGCTGTACTAACCTTATTCAAATGCAAATAACTTTACATCAAAAAATGATAGCATGGTACTGTGAGCATGAAAATTGTTCAGCACAAACAACTAAAAAATTAGTGGTGTTTCATTTACAGCTAACTTTTATTTATTTATTAGAATTAACAAATAAAACAGCAGAAATTTTATTTTTTTTTACTTTTTCTACAAACAAATGCAAATACCTTGGAAACAAAAATGGATAGCATGTTACTGTTGGCATAAAGTTTATTCAGCATAAAAATATCTTCAAAATGGGCAGTGTTACATTTATAGCTACCTCTTAATTTTTTTATAATTAGTGAATAAACAGCAGATTTTTTTTTCACTTTCTCTACAAACAAATGCAAATAACTTTAAAACTAAAATATGATTTCATGGTACTGTCAGCACAAAAAATATCTACAAAATGAGTGGTGTTTCATTTATAGATACCTTTTTTTATAATTAGAAAAAAGCAGAAAACAATTTGGTTTCACATTTTCAACAAACAAATGCAAATAACTTTACACAAAAAATGATATCATGATATTGTGAGCACATTTATTCAGCACAAAAATAATTACAAAATGGGTGGTGTTTAATTTGTATATACCATTTAGATTTTTTATAATCAGCAAAAAATGGCAGGAATTTCATTTTTTTTCAGTCTTTTAGAGGTATGACATAAATGGAATATGCTACCCCCTACTGAATATATTGTTAATTTTTTTTTGTTCTCATGCCAATTGGCCTGATGACATCACTTGTGGCTTTGGCACATGTGATTTATTTGGATCAAACAAAAACTATAAACAGTATTTCCGGGGGGGGGGGGTAGTATATCCATTATACACAGTATTCTTTGCATAAAACTCTGTTAATGCATCAGTTTGGGTAGCCATTAAAGTGACAAAAGTATAGAAATTTGATGTTAGGGTTTTCAACACTAACTCTGTATAGCCCCCCAAGCAGCCAAAGGGGTCAAGGCAACACAAGGTACCACAGACATCCATCATCAGGTAAGATAAACAACATACAGTCCTTTTCACATAACATAAGAGACAGCCATCATCATGGTCTGGTGCTTCTGTAGCCATGGATACACATGCACACTTGCACACCACCTGGGAAGTGTGGTAAAAAATTCCCATAGGATCACACTGCAAATTGTAAATAAGGAATAACACATGATGGGGTGGGCTGCAATGCTAAATTACTGCATGTCCCAGGTGGGTTGTGAGGCATGAGGTGCAGCCGAGGGCCTTCAACCACATGGTACATGCGATATAGAATTCCTGTAGGATCAGATTGTAAATTGTAAGTAAGCAGTAACACATGGCTGTGAAGTATGATATAAAATTCCCATAGGATCACATTGTAAATTGTAAGTAAAATAAGACATTGCAGGGTGTATGGCAATGCTAAATTGCTGCTTGCCCCAGGTGGATTGTGAGACATGAGGCACAGCTGGGAAGTGGGATATAAAATTCCCATAGGATCACATTGTAAATTGTAGGTAAGCTGATCTGACAGAATTTGCCTTGGGTTTGCTTATTTAAGTTCCAAAAGCAAGAAGGATTGAAATTGCCTATGTCTATGTTTTCATGTAACATTTGCATCACTGATTAATTTGGTGCAGCAAGCCGTGTGTGTGTGTGTGTGTGTGTGTGTGTGTGTGTGTGTGTGTGTGTGTGTATGTGTGTGTGTGTGTGTGTGTCTGTATATGTGTATATGTGTGTGTGTGTGTATGTGTATTTATGTGTGTGTGTGTGTGTGTGTGTGTGTGTGTGTGTGTGTGTGTATTTTCATGAGGGTCAGTATGTCTAGAACCAACAGCACCTATTACTGCATTACCTTGATGTTTATACTTCTCTTTTTATTTTTCTATTATTGAAGTATAAATGAGTGACTTTTACATTACAGTAAGACAAGTACTACTAAGTCACACAATAATTATTTATCTCTGAGCACATTAATACATGAGCAGCCATTGTAGCTCTGACCAGAGTTTGTTATTCATTACCACAATTGATAACAAATCACATATTCTCCAGAAGATACAGCAATTGTTAACAATCTGTACCACGCTTAATCCCCCAACCAGAGACCCCATTGTTATGGAAGTAAACCTGTACATTGATTGCTCTTACCTCTTACTTAGCCATGAAGACACACATCTTGCTCCATATTGGCTATATCTCAGACCCACTGTGGAGAGGGCCAGTAACTGGCACTCCCTGCCTGAATGATGCTTAGTCCCCTGTGGACTGGTTGCCAGACACTCTGTAGAAATACTCAGTTGTCTCTAGCCATTATGCCTTTGCCTGGGTGATCATAGGACAACCTACAGGAACCCTCATCCTCCTCAATCTACCCCACAGTCCTTTTTCCCAGCCAAGCTACAGGGTGAATTTTCATTGGGACTCTCCCTCTGGTGGTACTGGAGTGCACCTAAGGCTATTCTCACCATGATAGATATGCAGGGGCCACAGCATCTTACATGTTAACCTGGTAGGGTCCTCTACTACTAGAGACTACACTGAATTCCTTTATACCTGCCTCTCCAATAAATAGTGGCAGTGCCTGCTTCATTGTCTAGGGATCTTTACCTCTCTCTATGCAGTCCCATTCCCAGGTGCTGCTAATCAGGGCTCTAACTTCCTCTGCTAGTAGTTACTTCCAGGTCAAAAAGTAATCAGGGCAGCCCCCTTTGATGGGTATTTCCACTGTTCATCCAAACTGACTGCTATTTTCCATCTCCTTCTCCTTTTTCTGACCTAAAAAATCTTCAGTCCTTTGAAGAATGCCCCGCATCATGAGACAGGGGAGCTTGCACTCCTGGCATTTAACCCCATAAGGTCACATAGTGTTGCCACTAACATATCCCACCTGGGGATGCATCCTTTTCACCTGAAATACCTTCTGGCCACAGCAAGTCCGTATTGGCAGCTTGGATGACTCTTGGCACATAAGGCCACAGCTGGAGTACCACCTTCTAATCCACAACAAGCATGGATAGCAACCAAGTCCCACCAGGCCAAGATAACCTCAAATGGATTAGCTCCATAGTACAAGGAGTAAAAGTTTAAAAAGGGCTGTGTGGTCAAGTGGTTAGGCCATGTGCCTGGGAATCAGGAGATCACAGAGTCAAACCCTACTAGAGGCAAATACTAATTTTATGACCGTGGGCAAATCACTTACCCTCTCACTGCTGAAATCCACTTAGCTGCTGAAATGGGTAAAAGGACTCCACTGGAAACTAGATATTGCATCTCAGCTGGGCTATCCTGGGTCAGTAAACTGAAAACAAAAAGTGGTATCCCTTGAATGGGACTCAGAAATGAACAACAACAAAAAAACAAAAATAAAAAGTGATCCCATAGGAAGACTGACCCCATTACCCACCAATTCCAGATCATTTTGTCTCCCTACAGCAGTAATTTAGCACCCAGCCACATCAGAACATTCTGATATAAAGGAAATAACAGCACATTCTTTGAAAATACTCAACACAATTCCCCAGAAAGGCAGAAATATTTAGACAGTAGGAATACATGTCCCCAGCAGAGAAAAAAAAGAGAAAAATGGCAGTGATCACAATCCAAGCATTTATTATTTCTAAGTTTTTCATTTTTTTATTTTCTAAATATATTTATTTTTCAACAAATATACTTCAGTGCTTTAGACAGGCAACTCACTACTTGATTTAATATCACTGTCCTACCATAGTCCTTGAAAACTGAACAAAGCCTCTTTTCTTTCTTCTCAGATGGTAGGTTGAACCTGGGTCCTGCCTCCAAGCAGATCCACATGGCAAAGACCCAGACTGAACTCCTCTTCAGGCACTTACAGCATACTTCATTGGGGCCCAGAGACCTGTGAAGACAAAAAAACATGGGGGGAAGTTCTGGAGGACTGGAGGAGGGTAGATGTAGTCCCACTACACACAAGTGGGAATAGGGAGGCGGCAGGAAGCTACAGACCTGTAAGCCTGACATAGGTGGTTGGCAAGGTTATGTAAACATTACTTAAAGGAAGGATGGTGGAATACTTTATAAACAGTGGATTGCAGGATCTGTGGCAGCGGGTTCACAGGGGGGAGATCCTGCTGAACAAACCTGATGGAGTTCTTTGACTGGGTTACCAGGTAGGTGGATCAGGGAGGAGTGGTGGATGTGGCCTACTGTACCTGGATTTCAGTAAGACTTTCAACAGCATTCCATAATCTATGTGTGGAGAACCAGGTGTGAAGTCTGCTGAAGTCAGATTGCAGTGTGTGTGTGTGTGTGTGTGTGTGTGTGTGTGTGTGTATGAAGGAGGAAGGGTCATTGTCAATGCAGAAGACGGACGCATCGTAGGCATAGAGGTAAGTTTAGTGGCTGTGCAGATGTCAGGAAGGGAGATTACAAAGAGGGTAAAGGGGGCAGAGGATGGAGCCTTGGGGGACTCCATAGGACACAGAAATCTAAGGTCAACATATAATTTTTTTTTTGGGGGGGCTAGAAACCACAAAACAGGAAAGGGATCTGGGGTCATCATATCTGATGACCTGAATGTAGCAAAGCAGTGTGATAAAGCAGTGGGGACAGCTAGTAGAATGCTGGGGTGCATAGGGAGGGGTATCACCAGCAGAAGGAGGGAGGCAATGATACCCCTGAATAGATCATTGGTGCGGCCTCATTTGGAATACTGTGTCCAGTTCTGGAGGCCCCACCTCAGGAATGACATAGACTGGGGGGAGGCAGTACAAATAAGGGCAGTAAAAATGGTGCACCAGAAGCCCTATGAGGAAAGACTCAGGGGGTTAAATATGTACTCTGTAGAGGAAAGGAGGGAAATGGGAGACATGATAGAAAAAATACATCAAAGATATCAATAAGGTACAGGAATGTTGCATTTACACAGAAAAAGATGTTCAAAGACAAGGGGGCATGATATGAAGCTGGAATGTGAGAAACTTAGAGGGGATGTAAGTAAATACTTCTTTACATAAAGGGTGGTGAACGTCTGAAACAGCCTCCCAGTAGAGGTGGTGGGCACCGCAGTGGTAACTGGTCTCAAACAGGCATGGGCTAGACACAAGGGGACTGTGGCAAACATTGCTGTTGGATGGGGGGAGGGGGTAAAGCCAGAGATCAATTAGGATTTATGGTAGCACAGTGGGTAGGGACCTTAGGGTAGACTTGGTGGGCCAGGAAATCCTTTTCTGCTGACAGCTTCTATTTATCTATGATTGTTCTTTAATAAGTGATACAATTAATTGCAGACGACTGCTGTCCCTGTCTAAACGATTTCTCAGGATCAGGCCTCAACATCCAGGAACCACCAGGCTGAGGCACTGTAGCCTAGGAAACATGCTGAGCCTGGATAGGTCATTTCATTAAGATAAATGATTCATCCCAGTTGCTAGCTGGCTACTACCCTCTTTAGACAGTCCTTTACTCAAAATGAGCCTGAGAGGAAGGGCAACAGGGGAGAGGCCATTGTCCAGGTAGTCGGCCACAATAAACTGGAGAATAACACTACCAAACTTCTGAGTGTCGTGAGTGCTTCTTTCGTTTCTTTCTGTTTTAAATTTTGGACTGCCAAGCCTTTTGAAGCACCAACTGCGAAGTCCTGTGCGCACTAAATCTTGTGTTCTTTGAGCCCATTTCTTTGTGTCAGGATCTCTAAAGCCTGAATGGTCACCCACTCCTCTCAACGCTTCTCTATCATCCTCCATGTCCACCCCTGAAGGGTGGGGAAAATCATACTTCAACTTTACCTTCTCCAACCTGCATATCTTCGTGTCCACCTGGCACAGTTTACAGTAATGGTGGTGGAGGTATCAGGAGGTCAACCAGAACACCACCTTTTTGGTGGTCAACCAATTCTTGGATAAATACCACACCATTCTTATATCACACATCTTGGGTGGTAAGACTAATCCCACTCCTCTCTGTGTCTTACTCATAAGTGGTAAAGACAGTCAGACTTCAGTCTTTTGCGGTGATCTCAGAGATATCCAATAAGGGCCCCAGATCAGGAGAGTCACAAGAAGAGACACTTGGGCTGGAGAAATCAGTGACTTGGAAACAAGACTTCAGTTTCTAGTATGGGAACATTTGCCAGGAGTACTTCCAACTTTAGAACAATGGTATTTTTGTTGGGTGACTTGAGAGAGACCAGGGTACTGCAACTGTTTAGGGTGGTGTCAATTCAGCTCTACCAGGATGGGGCACATAGCAGATGGGTAGAAGTCCCCAATGGCCTCCTGCCTCGTTGTCAGCAGATGGCTTTCACATTCACTCCACCATCTCAGGGGACTCAGGACAGAACCATGCATCTGTTTCCTCTTTCCTCTTTGCTGAAACATTCTTGCAAGGAACTCTGAATGGTGACCAGAAACAAAGGAGTTTGTCATGTGCCACAGAGCTTCAGATCTCTCACATTGTTGTCATAGACACACAGATGGACAGGACAAGATCATGGGCCCCATTCTCAAAGGTCTGAGCAAGCTGCACCAATGGCAGCTTGTGCCATTGCTGATATGCTAGGGACCCCAGCACCCGATTCTCTAGTGGGTAGGGTCCCAGTGGTGAAGTCTTGCAGCTTGTGGCAAAGGTGGCCATGCACCAAACAGACAGTGCATCAGAATAGTTTGTGGCAAGCTGTGAGCGGCCATGCAGCAATGTAACAAAGCATTCCCTGGTGGTCTAGTGGCCTCCACAGCCTGATCCCTTTTATGATAGAGAACAAACATCCCTGGTGATGTAGCTGCCCCCCACAAGCCAGTTTTATGATAATGAACAAATGTCTTTGGTGGTCTAGCAGGCCCCCCCAGCCCAGATCTGCCCATATAGGAATAGTTATCATTCTGTGATGGTCTAGTGGGCCCCTAACCCCCCATCCCAGCAAGCAGTGCCTCACCACCCTGCTCCTTCCCATCCCAAACCTCAGCCAGTGACCAGCACAGCCCTCCACTCTCCATCATAGTCAGACGCCTGACTGATTTGCCACTGTGCATGTACTGTATATAATACACATGAGTTGAGTGTGTACTGTATACAGTATGTGCTTTGTGACAGATCAGTCAGGTAGCCAGCTGTGGTGGATAGTGGAGGGCTGTGCCATTACCAACTAGGGTTTGGGATGAGAGGACAATGAGGGTGGTGATGCCTGCCGGGGTGGGAGTTCACGAGACAACCTAGGGAATAACTATTCCTATATGAGCATATAAGGGCTTGGGGGGTCTGCTAGACCACTGGGGTTGTATTTCACAATTTCAACATGGGGGTCAAGGCTGGAGGGGTCTGCTAGGCCACCAGGGACATACTGCATCATTTTAACACAGGGATTGGGGCTGGGGGGGGGGTTCGCTAGACCACCAGGGACATATTTCAGCATTTTAACATGGGGATCAGGGCTGGGGGTTCTGCTACACCACGAGGGATGTATTTCTTTTTGCAGCTAGTCTTTTTATTGGAAGATTTCAGACTTATTACAGAACTTTAACCATTAGGCCAAATGGCTGACAAAGTGGTTTACAACATTACCACATACTACACACAGCCGAAACTCCAGGTCTACAGTAGAGGATGGGCATATTTACCAGAAATATCACTGATTATTCAAACATCTTGTAAAGGATAACTATAAAACCTTGGGTGACCTTGTGAGGAAATTATTAAGAAACAACATATAGAGATTTACAAACTCACGGTACAAATAGGTGGAAACCGGAGCGGCTGAGCTTCTTCACATAAGGCGAGAAACCGATAGTGGGGGTTGGGGGGGAGGAACCAAAAATAATCATCTGGAAATGGAGTGCTCCTGATAGCTATATAGAGAAGATCAATAACAGTGTCTAATAACCATACTAGGAAGTCAGGGGGGGGTTTAATTTATCCTTCAAGTGTCTGGGGGACAACAGTCGAGTATTGCAGTCAATATACACCATGAAGGAGGCCCATATCTCAGCAAACTTATGTAAACACTGGTTCCTATAGCATGATATCCTAGTCAAAGTGGCCATTCTTTCCAAAGCCACAAGCCACTCTAAAATGGAAGGGACCTCTGAAGTTCTCCAGTGTCGTATAATAAGATGTTTGCATGCTACCAAGGCCTGTATGAGCCATAGAATAGAAGCTTTTGGCAGGGTAAGAGTTTCAGGTGCTAGGCCCAATACCCATAGACCTGGATCTGCCAGAAGGGTCGACCTTAGGATGGCAGAGCAGTGCTGTATTACTGCCTCACAGTAGGGTTTCAGAGGTGTACATGACCACAGGATGTGGAGCAGATCAGCCTCTGGGGTGTCACATCTCCAGCAGTAGTCAGTGTGAAGAAGACCCATCCATTTTAGTTGGGACAGTGTACGATACCAAAGATGTAATATTTTTTTCTGTAGAAGGAGGCTCTGGGGGATGCAGCAGGCCTGGTGAGTTCTCAACCAGCACTGTTGCCATTGTGAGTCCGTAATCAGTGGCGGCTCTACAGGGTGCCTGCCAGGGCACGTCCCAGTAAAAAAATGCTGTGCCCCAATTGGTGCCCCATATGATGCAAAGCTTCCCCCATTGTAACAATATACCAGTGCCCTGGCTGCCATCGGTTGTGCCCCAGCTGTGCCCTGGTAACCATTTGTGGCTAGAGTCACTACTGTCCATAATGGAGGTCTGTAGTGCGGTGGCCCACTTGTTCTTGGCCGGTAGAGAGGGATTAGGAGCACTATCTCTGAGGAACATCTGTATAAGACCAGCCCTAGCTTTGGTATGCATTATCCACTCCTTAAGAGGAAGCGGAGGGCATTTAGCAGTTTTGCATTTTTTACAGGATATACAGGTACATTTCTCCTAACCCAAGATTGGTAGAGGCTTCTCACTTGAAGTTATTTCCAAAAATCACTATGTGGCAGGTCGTACGACTTGTAAACCTTGGAATGAGTCCATATCTGAGTGTCCCGGGTGTTCCAGATCCTCAGTATTCATTATCCTTTTAAAAGCCTATCCCATCTAATTCATGGGGGAGTTATTTATGCAGAGGTAGGGGTTCTGTCACAGTGGAGTGTAAATCCCCAAACCAAGACAGTGGGAAGATATACCGTAAGCCCCAGTTTTTGCCATGCCAAATGAGCCTGTTGAATGGAAAGCCAGCCTTTAAGATGTTTGGGCAAGGGATATGGTGCAAGAGCGGACACCGAAGGGCCCTCCATCAGGTCTCTTTCTATTTGAATCCAGGCTGGAGGGTAGTAGGGGTGTTGAAAACCTTTACCTTTTAGTGTCTTTGCTACAATAAATGCAATGGAGTAGTGATAAAAATCCGGCAAGTTCCACCCCCTCTTAGGTTTTGAGCTCTCAGTTTGGTCCCACTGTATCTGGGCCTGTTAGAGCCCCAGAGAAAGGAACTATTCAGCTTTTGGTTCCAGATGTCGGTTAAGAGGAAGGGAATGTGGGATAGTAAGTGATAAACTCTAGGAGCCAGCAGTATTTTAATTGCAGCAATCTTGCCTGCCATGGAAAGATGCAGGAGTGCCCATCTGTTGGTGGCAGTTCGAAGTTTGGCCAGTAGGGGTTTTAAATTAATTTCCATTAGGGTTGAAAGTTTGCCCATAAGCTGGATACTCACGTACTTTATTTCTGATTCAGCCCAGGCTAATCCCTGAGTACTCACATCAACCGATGAAGTGAGGACACTAAGAGGAAGAATTTCTGACTTTGCTACATTAATGTGTAAGCCAGAAAGTTCTCTGAATGTTTGTAATGTAGACAGGATGTATGGAAGGCTGTATGAAAGGTCTCGGGTTAGGATCAGGCAATCATCAGCATACAGCTTGGTAGTGTAGCTTTTGTCTTTGACCTGAATACCATGGATGTGTGGATGGTTCCTTAGGGCAGCTGCAAGAGGTTCAATAGTTAACACAAAAAGTAAAGGAGACAGTGGACAGCCTTGTCTGGTGCCCCTTTGGAGGAGAAATGGATCAGATATGGCATTGTTAGTAAGAACTCTGGCAGAAGGACAGGCATAGAGTATTTTCATCCACGTAGAAGAATAAGAGCCAATGTTAAAAGTGTTCAGAACTGCATATAAATAATCCCAGCTGACTGAATCAAACACCTTCTTTAAATCAATTGTAACTGCTGCCGCTGGGCTGGGAAGTGAAGCCGCCACCTGCATTAGGGATACTAGGGCCCGAATGTGGTCTGCACTGATTCTGCCTTTAACCAACCCCACCTGTGATGGATGAATGATCTGTGGAAGAAATTCCTCCAATCTGGTAGCGAGGACTTTGGCCAATATTTTGGCATCCGCATTGATTAATGAAATGGGCCTGTAGCTAGCAGGAAGGGAGGGATCTTTACCCTCTTTTGGAAGTATGGTAATTAAGGCCTCAGACAGAGTAGGAGGAAGTTGCCCACACGAGTATGCTTCATTCAGCATATTCGCCAGGGGGGTTATAATTAAGGGCTGAATTAATTTGTAAAAGTCCACCAAAAAACCATCCCCTCCAGGGGCTTTATGAGGAGCCATCGTAGTAATGGCTCTGCGGATTTCTTCCTCCATAATGGGTTGGTCCAGTGTATCTTTCTGCAAGTCAGAAAGTTTAGCAAGGGGTAAGGTCTCAATAAACTGAGCATAGGAATTTTCATTCCAGCACCCATGGAAGGAGTAAAGTATTTTATAGAACTGGGCCATGATATTATTAATTGAGGAGGGGTTTAGGCAGAGTTTCCCTGACCCATTTCTTAAGCTGACAATAGTTCTTTCTGCTTGTCTTTGTTTTAGTCGATAAGCCAGCAACTTGCTAGCCTTCTCAGCCTCAGCCTGGTATCGGTGTTGGGTTCTATGAGCTCTACTTACCAGCGTGTTAATTTTTGTTCGTATGGCAGACAGGGCAGATGTAACTGATGGTGTCTGAACCAATGAGGGCTTCACTTTGTATTCAGCCTCCATACATTTTAAAGTGTTCTCTAACTGACATAGCTCCTGGTCCCTCATCTTCCATCTTTGTGAAGTGAAGCCAATGATTCCTTCCCTAATGGTGGCCTTATAGGCCTCCTATGTACTTGCTGCAGAGACAGAGGAAGGAGGATTGTGTTGAAAGAATTCCTCTGTGGCTGTGCAAAGCCACTGAGCAAAGTCCTTATCAGACAGTAGGAGGGGGTCGAGCCTCCACAATAATGATTTGGAGGTACGAGTAGCAGGTATGAGGGTAAGGGAGATGGGAGCATGATCTGAAATGTAAACTTGAGAGATCTCAACCCCAGAGGTAGCTGTGGACAAGTTAGGAGAGGTGAGTCAGAAATCTAACCTACTTGCCATTTGACATGGAGCAGAAAAAAAGGTAAAGTCCTTTACCGAGGGATTCAGAACCCACCATACGTCAGACAGATGATGTAAAGACATAAGGTCCTTCAATGCCTGCAAGGCTGTGCCATGGGGCTCCAATCTGGCATTGGATCTATCCAGAAGGTTATCCAAAACCAGATTGAAGTCCCTCCTACTAGCACATCCGGATTGTCATAGGAAATATCCATGAGTTTTTGAGAGATGCTATGGAAAAATTCTGGAGAGTCCTTATTGGGGCCGTATTTAATTGTCAGAATCAGGGGACCTGAGGGGGAAGAAACCTTCATAATGATCCACCTACCATCACCTCCTCTATAAACCTCTTAAGGTTGCCATTGCAGTGATCTATGCAACAAAATGGAGACACCCCGTTTAGCTGATTTGGCCATACAGTGAACTTCGGTGCCCACCCAGTCCCTCGCCAATTTGAAAGCTTCTTTGGAGACTAATATAGTCTCCTTCAAAAAGGCAACTTGGGTCCTCAGCTTCTTTAGCCGAGCTAGAACCGATTTCCTCTATATGGGAGAGTTCAAACCCCTGACATTCCAAGCAGTGGTTGTGATATTCGAAAAATTAGCCATTATCAAGATGATTCCATTTTGCATGCCAACAGTTATGGGCAAACATTGACACTATCCTAAGTGACAGTTGTATTTTAGCATAAATACTCCAGTATATAGCCAAGGGTCCCCATCTTGAATTAAGTAATGCAGTAATTCTAAGGACAACCACAAGGTGCCCATCATAAATCCTATCAACTCCTGAAACCATTTTTGCAGCTGTTATTATCTCTGATAGGGTAACGTAGGAACAAGAGAGCTGATATACTGCCCTGGGATGGGCCAAAAGTATCCAGAGTGCAATCACATCCCAGGGGAACAAAATAAGTAAGGTGGAGAGAGAAACCTCAACTGAAAGGTAGGTCATCGGAAGAGGTACTTGGATTACTCCAAGAGAGTGATGAGAGGTCTCACTGAAAATCTTGTGGGGATTGTAGTCCTACTATCGCCAGCCGAGGAGGAAATAGTCCATCACCTCCCAATGGCCCAAGACTCTCCTCGGGGGTGGGGGCGGTTACGAATAAAGTGTGGATTCCAGGCTCCACATCCTGGTCAGCATATAACATGCAATATTGACCATTAAGAACAATGTATGGAGGTTACTATTCTAAAAGAAAGGCAAAGGGAGGGATAGTGAGACTGAAGGGGGAGGATGGGGGCCACGTGGAGGATGACAACAGTAAAGCTGACATATTGAACAGGTATTTCTGCTCAGTCTTTACTGAGGAAGAGGAGGGTAATGGGTCTTGAAGGGAGTACAAGGGGTGAGAATGGTGCAGAAATGGACACAAGTCCCTTTACACGAGAAAGGGTCCTGAAGGAACTGGAAGTAATAAGAGTTGATAAAGCAATGAGGCCAGATGGGGTTGCCCAGGGTCCTTAAAGAACTAAGAGAAGTGGTGGCTGAACCTCTGGCTATCCTGTTAGCCGATCACTGAAACAGGGAGGTACCCAAAGACTGGAGGACAGCAGATGTAGTCCCCTTATACAAAAGTGGGAACAAAGAGGAAGCAGGGAACTACAGACCAGTCAGCCTCACCTCAGTAGTGGGGAAGATCATGGAAGCACTACTGAAGGAGAGATTAGTGGAACATCTAGTTGTCAGTGGACTACAGGACCCAAGGCAGCATGGTTTCACCAGGGAGGTCATGTCAGACCAACCTCGTGAATTTTTGACTGGGTGACTAGGGAGGTGGATCAGGGAGGGCAGTGGACATGGCCTATCTGGACTTCAGCAAGGCCTTTGACACTGTGCCACATAGAAGACTATTACACAAACTGAGGAATATGGGTGTGGGCAGGACAGTAGTGTGGTGAGTAGGTAACTGGCTGGGTGGCAGGACACAGAGGGTGGTGGTAAATGGCTGTCACTCTACAGAGGGAAAGTGACCAGTGGGGTACCACAGGGATCAGTGCTGGGACCCGGTCCTATTCAACATCTTCATCCGGTGACATTACGTGGGACCTAGAAGGCAGAATTTCACTGTTAGCTGATGACACAAAGCTCTGTAATAGAGTAGATACACCAGAGGTGTAGACAGAATGAGAAGCAACCTGCAGAAACTTAAAGAATGGTCAGGGGTTTGGCAGTTGAAATTCAATGCAAAAAAGTGCAAGATAATGCATATGGGGTACAAAAACCCTGGCACAATATATCAGTTGGGGGGTGAGGATATAGCATGCACCAAGCAGGAAAGGGATCTTGGGGATGTCATCTCTGATGACCTCAAGGTAGGAAACAGTGTGACAAGGCAGCAGGTAAAGCAAATAGGATGCTGGGATGTATGGCAGGGGCATCACCAGCAGGAAAAGGGAGGTCCATAATTCCGCTATACAAGACACTAGTGAGGCCCCACCTGGAGTACAGTGTACAGTTCGGAGACCATACCTACGTAAGGACATAGACAGGGTAGAGAAGGTTCAGAGGAGGGCAACAAAGATGGTGCATGGATTGCATCACAAGTCCTATGAAGACAGGTTGAAGGAACTGAACATGTATTCCCTGGAGGAGAGGAGGGAGAGAGGGGATATGATAGAGACATACAAGTATCTTACAGGGAGGAACACTGTGCAGGAAAACATTATTTTTAAGCAAAAAAGATGTTCCAGGACTAGAGGGCATGGGATGAAGTTGGAGGGAGGACGATTCAGAGGAAAGGTGAGGAAGAATTTCTTCACAGAACGGGTGGTGGACAAGTGGAACACCCTGCCAGAGGAAGTGGTGGGGGCTGAAACAATCACGGGATTTAAGAATGCATGGGATAGACATAAAGGAATTCTGGAGGTCAGGGGTAAGGGGCAACAGACTTCTAGGAAAACAAACTGAACTTACAAGCTCAAATGGGCAGACTGGGTGGGCCATAGGCCCTTATCTGCCGACACTGTCTATGTAGCTATGGTATCTATGTTATCAGCTATCCATATCTTGGAAGAGAGGCACCCTTAATCACCCTGGACTGGCCTATGCCCATAGTTATGCTGGAAACAGTGGGGCCAGAGTGCAATTGGAAGTAAGTGGGTTGTGGCAAAATTCCTTCCCTATACCATATTGGCATGCATCTGTACCCAGAAAGTAACTAGGGGTCGCCTATGTTTGCACATTGTTCCTGTAACAGACTCAGAATGTTACCCCCCTTAAGCCAGTGCCCCTAGGTGAGTCTAGAAGCATGCACAAACCTCACTGGACATCAGCTGCTAGGGGTACTGCGAGTGGGACCAAACTACAATAAATGTATATATACATAGTGTATCTACAGTTGCCTTTGTAACAGAGTGTAGCATACTAAGACCTTATAAACACCCAGTTAAACCTTAGCTTAATAATAAATAAGCTTGTACCGAGTTAGGAATCTGCCTGCAAATCTTCCCCCTCGAGTCCTGTTTCAATGCCAACCATAGGAGCTATCCCTGAGCTCCCCGGGCACCTTGTATGTACAAGACAGCAGCCCAAGAATATAGACATGGCGTCGTCTAGCAAGCCAGCAGGGTCAGAATATTGCAATAAGGGTTAATAAATCTAAAAGCTGGGACAAAGCTCCTCACTCTCACGTGTAAATAACACAGTGTTTAGGTGCAAAATCCTAATGGCAGGAAATGAGCATGTAAATTCTACAAGATTAGAACTGCTTGTCTAGCACTAACATCTACATCAGCCCTTCAATGGAGGGGAATTAAAACGCATTGAGACATTTGGGAAAAAGGAAAGCCTAGACAAAAACTGATCAGCATGGAGAAACAAACCAGCACAGACTCTCCAGGTTCTGATCCATACATTTAAACACCAGAGAGCAAGCAGTGCTGCTGAGGCGAGCTGAGGGGATGGGGAAAAAACTCAACCCCAAGATTAAGGCAGGAAAGTCCAGTATTCATACATCTCAGTGTCCACTGGGCCTCACAGATGGAAAAGGGGCAACTCACATACTAACAGCAATAGTTAAACAGTCCCAGAGCTGCTTAAGTGAAGAGGGCCCAGAGATTACAATAGCACCACTTACTGCAGCGGTCCATAATCATGAATATCCCTGGGTCCTTCTCTCTCCTGGAGAGGTTGGCAGCAGGTTCCTGGCACTTGTTCTTTCATGAGGGCTCTGCAGTTCAGCTGACCTGTCCTTATCGAGGGGAGCCCATTCGGGCACCACTTCCTCTTGATCCGGGCATATGGCATCTTTGGAGTTCACGCTGCTCTCGGGCAAAGCTAGGGCTGCCGGTAACAAATCCCCAAGTGGCTCATATTGATTAGGTAACTTTATGGGGGTAGAGAAAGCAGAGGAGCTGTCGCTTCCTGATAGTTGTTGAGCTCGTTGCCAACTCCTTGAGCTGTTTCTCTGCGGTTTCTCTGGCGCCGGCAGGAGACACCTATCGGATTTACCAGATGCTTTCTTCCGCTGTCTACTTTTATGAGGTCTGACTGGCAAGTACACATCAGCTGGCACCTGGGGTGGAGTGCAAATGCATCCAGAAGACCTGCTCGGTGGAATAGAAGTGTCTACGGGCACAGTAGTTTCACCACGCGGTTGAGAAGAATGGTCTTGGTGCGGCCTAGAATCGCCTCCAATATCCTCTAGGAAAAGTTCCACCTGAGCAGGAGAATTAAAGGTAAGATATTCTCCTTTATACAGCACTCAGAGCTGTGAGAGATATCTTAAAGAAGTAGGCAGGTTTAGTTTGTAAAGGGTCTGCTTTACCGGTCCGTAGGCTCTCCATCTCTGGGACAAATCATATGAGTAATTCTGGAAAATCTGAACAGGAGCTCCATCCCATCATAGCATTCTAAGGTCCCGTGCAGCTTTCAGGCACTGTTCCTTAAATGGGTTTCTTAAGAATTTGCACTATATTGGCCGGGGTCGGTCTCCAGGCTGGGGTTTAGCGGCTAGTGACCTATGGGCCCTTTCTAGCTCCAGGGGAGACAGATGATCCAACCTGAGCATAAGTAGGAGAGATGTTTGTAAAAAGGAACTCATATCAGGGCCCTCAGCCCCTTCCGGTAATCACACAATCCAGATATTTTTCCTTCTCCCTCAATTTTCAAGGTCATCGACCTTGGCCAGTAGGAATTGTATTTGGCTACAGTGGTCCTGAACTTGTAAGAATTGGTCATGTAGAATCTGATCTTGCCGCTTACCTTGCAGTTCAGTGTCCTCCACTCTGGAAGTTAGTTTTTCTACGTCCTTTTTGGTAGTAGATGTAGTAGAAATAAGTGCAGCCGTATCAATTAATACTTTATTTAGCATGGAAGTAATGTTGCCCAGTTGTTGCTCCACTGTTTGAGTAAGGGAGATCTGCGGATCGATGGAGTGTGCCATCCTCAGTTGGCAGGGATACTTTTCAGCTAGAGCCCAGAGGTCTGTGAGTGACTTACAGGCCTGAGTTGGCAATGAGGTGGAAACTTCAAAGTCTGATATTTTTGCAATCCCTTGTCCGATTTGCTCATTTTAGAGATTTATGGCTTCAGCTCGAAGTAGAAAATACAAATCCAAAGAAATATCCTGAGGAGGTAATTGCTGAAATTCTGGATGTATTAGGATGGATAAAGCTGGAACTGCAGCAGACTAATTATGCACCTTCCATCTTGGCTGGCTAGCTCCGCCCGAGGGATGTATTTCAGCACACGGGGACTGGGGCAAGGGGGTCCATTAGACCACCAGGGACATACTTCATCATTTTAACATGGGGATTAGGGTTGTGGGGTCCACTAGTACACCAGGGACATGATTATTTTAATAAAAGGGGAATCGGTGCTGGAGAGGGGGGACAGCAGCACATTGCCACAAGTTGCTAAACTCTCCCAAAGGGCACATTTTTAAGTAGCCTTAAACCAGCCCTGGCTGGTCTAATGGTACTTAGAAATGTGCCTTCTGGGAAAGTTTTGAGAATCCCGTATTAGGGGTTTGGCAGCTTGCATCTGCCACAAACCCCCTAGTGTCGTACTGCGGCCCATTTTATGCCACGAGGATGGTGCAAGCCCCCTTTGGTGCATGCAACCTGTGGTTCACTCCCGGTGCATATTTTGGTGCAAGGACTACTTTGCACCATTCCTTGTGGTGCAAGCCACTTGTGTCATTCTGGGAGCTTTGAGAATTGGGCCCCATAAGTTCATCAAATCTGTGCTGAAGTTCTACAATATATTAACTTTTAAATAACCTTTAAATGTTTCCCAGTCAGTTTTGAACCCAGCAATAGTCCCAGCAATGTACCCATTGCTTGGTAAGCTTTTTCACCCATCAACCACCTGTTCATTGAAAAAAAAAATAAAAAAAAACCTTCTAATGTCCTTTTTAAACCCCTTTCTCAGCTTGAGATTCTATCCTCTAGGGATGAACTAGTCCTTAAAGGTTACAGGAAATGTTTTTTTTTCATAGTTTACTGATCTCCCTCCTTTCTGTGGCAGTTAAGTGCTCTGACATGCTTCGACCATTTTTTGAAAACAAAATAATCTAGCTTTCACTTGCTTTCAGAGCTACAGAGTTTCACTCTCTGCAGCAGCTACCGCTCTTTCTTTTCATTTTTCTAAGACATTCCATGACATCAGTTACATCATTCTATGCTATTCATCTGAATGGCCTATAATGGTGTTTCTGTCATAGAATGCTCAGGCAGGATGAAATGGAAGGTATGCAACTGCTGAGGAGAGAGGGATTCAGAGTAGTTACAAAGGCAAGAAACAGATTATTAATTGAACAAAAGATGCCAAAATATATAAGAATATTAGATATGCACTAAAAGGAAAACAGGAGGGCATGTAGATGTGTACAAAACTACTTCCTATTACCTTCAAACTGAAGAGCTCTGTGGAGTTCACCTTATTGTCCTCCTTTTTGCATTTAATGATTCTATTCAATACCCCATCGCTCTGTCCTGCAGAGTACATGCTGATGCTACCCAATCTCTCCTCATAGGACCTCCTCTGCTGACCCTGGATCATTTTCTTGCCTTCAGTATATGGTTTCCAGCCTGTCTCTGTCCTTCTTCAGATGTGGACACCACATTGTCATTAGGACTCCACCTCCCATGGCATTGGAATGCACCTAGGACCATGGTCCTTCTGATACCTACTCTGGGTCCATGACACAGGTGATGCCAGCTACTTCTGGGAGCTTCCCTGAACACCTTGATACAAGCCATTCAGATAAATAGTGGCAGCTCCTCTTTCCTGATATAAGGACCTCTAACTCTCTCTTTCTACACTGTCATGTTTCCAGGGGCTGCAAACAAGGTTCTAACCTTCTCTGCTGCAAGGATCTTCCAGGCCTCAAAGTCATCAGGACAGGCTGTTTGAGGGGACTCCCCTGGTCTTCCGCTCAACTCGCTACACTCCCTCTCCTTCTCTAGACTCCTTTCCTTAAATCACTCTACACCTATATAGAAACATAGAAATTGTCAGCAGATAAGGACCGCTAGGCCCATCCAGTCTGCCTGTAGGCTCTATATATTGTATATGGCTTTTCATCACTCCCTCCCATCTCAGACTTCCCTTGTGCCTGCCTGAAGCATGCTTAAACCCTTCCACTGTGCTTGCCCCCACTACCTCCTGTGGCAGATTATTCCAAGTGATGACTACCCTTTCTGTATAGAAAAACTTCCTCACATTACGTCTTAATCTAACCCCTTCCAATTTCATGTTGTGCCCCCTTGTTCTAGTACTTTTTCTACATAGAAAGTTTCAATCATGCCCCCCGCTGTCTCCTCTCCTCCAGTGAGTACATATTGAGGTCCCTTAGTTTCTCCTCATATGTTTTGTGGTGTAAGCCCTGCACCATCTTTGTTGCTCTTCTCTGGATAGTCTCCACCTTATCTATGTCCTTGCACAGGTGTGGTCTCCAGAACTGCACACCGTACTCGAGATGAGGCCTTACCAATGTTTTGTACAATGGCACAAGGGTGTAGGCAGGCATACTCCAAGCACTCCATGGTGTGCAATTTTATTTAAGGGGGGGTAGCAAATAGGCTCTGAACTGCTTCCTTTTTCCATGAAAACTAACAAAGAAAATACTGAACCTTTCTGTAATTTTATTCATAGGAGTCAAAACTAGAAGGACAGGTCACTAATACTCTCTTTGCATCCCAAGGACAATACAACTTTACAGGCTCTGGGCTGGTATGTTGGTGTCTTAGGGAACAATGCATGACATTTGTATTTACCCATGCATGGCAAAAACCACTGTCATGAGATACAAAAGTTGTATTTATTGTACCAAATGAGGTAACAAACATGGTCCTGGTGTACATTTGTATACTGTCTGGTTACACCGGGGGTAGCAATGAGTCCACTTGGTGTGCAGATCTGAAATCCCTGGCTACACCCCTGCAATGGCATCACCACCTCCCGCCTCCTGCTAGTGATACCCCTGCCTATGCACCCCAGCATGCCAGTGGCCCTCTCTGCCATCTTTGTATACTGCTTTGATACCTTAAGGTCATCAGAGATGATAACCCTTAGGTCTCTTTCCTCTTTGGTGACAGTCAGCCCCACCCCAATATGTAGCCTTCCCCAGGGTTCCCTCTACCCAGGTGCATTGTTTTGCACTTCTTTGCATTGAACCTCAGTTGTCACATCTCTGACCATCTTTCCAGCTGCTCCAGGTCCCTCTTCATTTTCAGCACCCCTTCTGGAGTATCCACCCTATTTCAGATCTTGGTGTCATATGCAAACAGGCAGATCTTTCCTTCCAGACCCTCTGCAATGTCACCAATGAAGACATTGAAAAGGACTGGTCCTAGTACTGATACCTGTGATGCCCCACTGGTCACCCCCTCTAGACTAGCATAAAATTTATTGGTAACGTGCACTCCTAGCACTTAACCCTATAAGGGCATGTAGTGATGCCATTAACACCTGCTACACTTTGGGGGGTTACATCAAGTTATAGCCAGTGTAGTAAGTGAGACATTTATGTATGTACATTCACTACCCCTTCATCACTGGGGGATAATACTCCATAGGGGGTAAGAAAACAGGTTCTGCAGTTGCCTATGGCTAATTTTCTCAATGAACAGTACATTCCAGAAATATGAAATCCTCTTAACAATAAATGTAATTTTCTCAGCCATACAACATCACAGAGACACCATGCTGAATTTATTATGTGGAAAAGAACATGGAATTTTAAGATCTATGCAGAGTAGACTAGAATGGGAGGTACATACAAACAGAGGTGAGAAAGAAGTAAGTGTCTCAGCTGGGACTTGAGCCCAGACTGCCCGGAATACCATTCTGATTGCACTAACCAGCTGCACCACTGAGACAACTGGAACATGAGCTGTCCCCAGGCACATTACCCTTTCTCAAATGCACAACCCAGTGGCAGCACAACAATCACACAGGAGTGCAGTGTGCATATTTATGGATTTCATACAAACAGAGGGGAGAAAGAAGTGAGTACCTCAGCTGTCCTCAAGCACATTACACAACAGGTTCAAAATAACTACAATGTTTTAAAAAAGTATTTTCTTTGTAAACCACAGTATGTGATGTATTATATGTAAGTAAAAGGCCATAACAGGGTGTGCATTATAAGAGTTTACTGCATGCTCCTGGGGTGCAATAAGACACAGTGCCAATAGTTGACATTCCTTACTCCCCTAGGAAGAGCATTAAAATCCTATGATGCACACACTGGGGAGGCTTATTAGACTTTATAAAATGGATCTAAGTAGGTTTTTCTGGGGTAGAAAATAAGATTTGGCACCTGACTGTGAATTTATAGGTATTTAATGCACGGTCAGGTGACTTACATAAACAATCTCAGTAAGAATATTGAAAAAGCCAAATTACATTTTTTTGCTGATGATACAGCCCTGTATTTATCCAAACCAACCCTTGACACTGACCTTGTACGGACCTCCAGTCGGAATTCAATCCTCTACAAATTCATCTTTTTCATTCTACATTGCTTTTCAATGCAAAAAATACCAAAGTAATGTTCTTCCTGTCCTCAAACTTGGCCGTTTCCTTTAAAGTTAACCTCACAAATTCCATGATACTAGGTAATATACTTGAAATAGTGGCCAATTACAAATACCTTGGTGTATGGCTTGACCAACAAATTTCCTTCACTAATAATGTAGATACTATCTGTAAAAAACTAAGAATGAGGCTGGAATTCTTCCATAGAAACAATAATTGTTTCCACATGACATTAGAAAGAGGCTGGTGCAAGCTAGATTCCTTCCACTTCTAGATTATGCAGATTTGATTTATAGTCACTGTCCTGTTACACACCTAAGTAAACTTGATCTATTGTACCATAGCACCCTTCAATTTGTCACAAACTCTCTGCCTAGAATGCACAATTCCTCCTTACATTATGCAACAGGGTGGACATAATTGTCTACAAGGAGACTTTAAAATCTGTACATATGGGCCTATAGATTTTTAACTGACAAGCTGCTGCAGTGTATCACAGAACTCTTTTCTTACTCACATAGTAGTTACTCATTGAGAAGGAGTTCTTATGCCTTACTAGAAACTCCAAGGTTAAACAATCTTTATGGAAAGTCAGATATCAGTAGCATCATCCTTAGAGCTTGGAATAAACTCCAAAATACACTCAAACTTGTCAATTTAGTAATCCTAGGTGTCTTTAAATCACTTCTGGAAACTGAATGTCAAGTGAGATGTTCCTCTAACTATAACAATGTGTAAACATTGATGTATCTGTTGATGAGTCTCCTGCATATTTACCTGTCCTATACTTGAAATTCTGTTTTTCTGTGTTGTTTATTCAGTTCTGGACTTAACTTATATTCACATTATTGGTGTATATATTATAACCTAGTAATAATGATATTGTATATATTGTTCATCAGATATGGCACTGAAGTTGTATCTCTCTTTGCTTCAGCTTTATTGTACTTTCTCAATTGTTTGTATAGTATCTATTCTGTATGTTATCCTACCAAGGACCTCCTTGAAAATGAGCTTGCTCAACAGATACTTTTCCTGGTAAAATAAACATGCACTTGAACAATGAAATTTCTAGATTTTTCTTGCCATTTCTTAATACTAATAATCCTTAATCTAGAAGCAGTTACATGGATTTGGAAACTTCTATAACCATTTTGTTCTAATTTTCCTCCCATCGACCATCCCTATTCAGCTGGTGGCCTGCATGCCTGACATCAGACAACTGTGGATGTCTGCCTGGTCTTTAAAGTACAGATCTGAGAGTGCCAATGACCATAATCTTATGACTGGTGGTGTTTGTCTGCTTATCTGTCCTCCCACCTCTCCTGCCCTTGGAAGATCTGCCCACACCATGTCATCCTGGGAGGAGGGAGAGAAGTATGTCACAGGGGAACTGACAATGTCAGACCACACCCATTACTTGATCAAGGAAGCATAACAGCAGCAGCTGGGCAGGCAACGCCCTTCTTTTGGAGTCCTGGAACACTAGTGTCTTTGGCAGTCCCAAATGTTCTCTGACCTGAGACAGCGAGTTGGATTCATGCCACAAATCCATACCTCCCACAAGATAGTGTAGTGCGCTACCCCCCAGTGCCAACAGACATGGCATGTTCAACCATTTTAAATAATCAGCTAATCTCTTGACTGACAGAGGATTTACAGAAACTTACTGTAGACACTGGTGACCAAAAAAGGTGTCAAAGCCCATCTAGTCTGCCCACTCCTTGTAGTCCTAGACTTCTTTTAAGTAAGGCATCAGTCTCAAAATTTTAAGATTCTGGTACAATAAAGATGGCTATGAAGATTACTAAGGCTTTTACTACAACTGTTACTGTAACTATCTATCTCAATAATCTTTAGATCGCAGCTGCCCTTGAAGAAATGGTCAGTGCTCAATGTCCAGATGCAATTGATAACTATGAACAGGGACCTGCTGTGAAGTATTTCCAGAATTATGAATCAAACATCAACTGGGTAAGACAACTGTTTGCTTCTGGTGGAACACTTACCTCTCCTATTGAAATGTATGCTTTTCAACAATCATCATTCTTGTGGTGGCATCCCACACACTACAAGTGTGAAAAAGTCTTGTTACATACCCCAACCCATTATTTATCCCTTACTTTACAAACCATACTTGATCAATATAGGAGTTATTAATACATAAATGGTCATCATGTTACAAAACTGAAGAGAAGTATGTACGCAAGAAGCCACTACAGGTTGTGCATTAAGAATTGCAATGCACGTTCCTGTGGAGTGAGAGATGTGGCTGAAGATCAAGTGGCTTTTTACCCCGGCAAATTAAGTCAAATCTTTCAATTACACAC
This sequence comes from Neoceratodus forsteri, assembly GCA_016271365.2. Lineage (NCBI taxonomy): Eukaryota > Metazoa > Chordata > Ceratodontiformes > Ceratodontidae > Neoceratodus > Neoceratodus forsteri. The sequence goes on along the minus strand of CM057455.1, from coordinate 412,309,733 downwards.
TAGAGTGCCTTACTTGAGATTCAAATATAGCTCACTGCTTTTATATATTATATGTAGAGCAAAAAAAAAAGTTAATGTGATTTGTGTGTATAAAATCATTTATTTAAATACATTTTAAATGGAAAAAATATAAGATTGTTCCTGATGTTGTAGATAATGAAGCTTTTTTTTGTATTGGAAATCAGATCTGGCATCTGACCATGCATCACTAGCTTTTAATGCATAATCAGATGATGTCTTTCTGCCAATAATGTTTCAGGATTATTAAAGGAGGCAGTATACCGCAGTGGTCTAAGGCTCTGAGCTGCAAATTTGGTGACATCCAGCAGACCAGACCTGGGTTTGAATCCCACAGCTTCCACCTGCATACTGTGTGACCCTGAGCAAGTCACTTAACCTCCTTGTGCTCCCAGGTCACTCCTGTAAAAAAGCTTTCAGCTTAGTGTGCTATACCTGGTTAAACAACTAAAATAAATAAATAAATAAGGATTTTCCCTTGCCACTTTATATACATTGATAATAAAAGTCAACCATTATCTTTTTTGGTGAAGATGATCCATAGAGTATATCAAGAGCCACCAGATTATTTTCCAAAACATAAATCCATAACAGTCATTATTGAGACTGGAATGGTCAAATATGGCACCTATAAAACTGCAACTCAGAGTTACAGATTGCTAACACTGTATTTTTAGTGAATAACATTGTATTTTCAATGAATAACATCATATTTCCAGTGAATAATATTGCATTTTCATTGAAGAACAGCAAACTTTTACAAACCTATCACCTTATGGTGAAGAGAAAGAACAGCACTGACATGACATTAGCAACATGATTACACTGCCATTCTGGAGACCACATCTCAGGAAGGACATAGACAGAGTAGAGGCAGTCCAGAGGAGAGTAACTAAAATGGTGCAGGGTCTGCATCAAAAGCCCTATGAAGGGAGACTGAAGAATCTCAACAGGTACACCCTAGAGGAAAGGAGAGAGACGGGGTGGGGGGGGATATGATAGAGACTTTCAAATATCTCACGGGTATAAATTAGGTTCAAGAAGGAAGCCTTTTTTAGAGTAAAGATGTTCAAGAGCAAGGGGCCATGCTATGATGCAGGAGTGGGGGAGAGTCAGGAGATAAAAGGAAGTATCGCCTTGTCACACTGTCAGGCCACCTTTAAGTCATCAGATATGTTTACTCTGAGGCCCCTTTCCTGTTTGGTGGTCATTAATACTACTCCCTCAGGTTTCTGTGCCCCAAGTGCATGATTTTGCACTTCTTCACATTGAAACCTAGCTATTACACCCTTGACTACTACTCTAACTTTCCTAAATCACTCTTCATTTTTTCCACACACCCCCAAGAGTGTCTACCCTATTACAGACATAATTTACAATATAATATATGAAACATGTGATAGGTACTGAAAGTTCTGGATACAAGTGAAATATCACCATGGGGGGGGGGGGTAATTCTTTCACAATCTCACTCAAGCTTCAAGTTTATTGTTTGACCAAGTAGTCATTACACTTTCTATAAAAACAATAGACTATAAATAAGACACAACATTAATATGTATGGCAAGGTTTCTAAAATTCGGATACAGTCCATTTCATTCAGTGCATGTACATTATTACAGTTCAATTTAAAAAACAAGGACTATTTTATATTGACAATTGTAGGTGTGAGATAATGGAAATCAGCTTTAGCTAACTGCGGTACCAGAATTTAAACAGGTAATCCCACTTGCCCACCAGTCTCATGGGTTATTGAGATAAATCGTCTGCCTCAATGGTGATATTTCCTCATATCAGACACTTAACTGTACCTATCAGACACTCTCTCTCTCTCTCTCTCTCTCTCTCTTCTGATATGCATCTGACTGTCTGTCTATCTATCTATCTACAGTACAGTCCCAATTATCTGAATGAGCTGAGTGACATGAATTTGGTTTAAAAAATCAGAGGAGTTCAGTGAATTAAGACTGGTATTTTTGAGCAACCTTTAATAAATTGCATAGCATCATTATATACATTGTATATTGAGGCATCTTTTCCATCTACTTCACAGTACTTTACCACAAAAGGAGTCTGTACAAAACTACAACAGTAATAAAATCAGTAACCCAAGCTACACACCAATTTTCTACTGACCATGTGATTGTGACCCTTGGTATCAGACCGAGTCCAAGAGGGATCAAGGACAGCAATAAAGTACTGTACATGGCTTGAAAGAGTGTTGCAGTATAGTAACTTGAAACAATGTCACACATAAACTATCACATTTCTTAGAACACTAAGCCTTACAGTAGTTGAAGGCAGTACATCCACACATTATTCCATGGTTTGCATCTACCACATAGTTTCTTCAGTGCTTTCTCTCATCAGAGTGACTAAAGTAAGGAACAAGGAAGCAAGTGAAGTTTAAAAAGGCAGCCTACTACAATTCCTGTGCCACTGATTTAATTGTTAAACTTTTAAAACTCTCAAAACTGTCAAAGCCTTGCTCAACTGATGGCAGCCCAACCACATGTTGTTTCTTTACCAGCTGCACCATTTGTTTCCTATCTCAAGTTCACATCAAAGTATGGGTTTGGCAGAGGGGTCCTATACAGGGCTTGAGTGACAGCTATTGGCAGAACTAAAACTGAGCAACAGTTTTACAGTGCAGCAACTGAGAACAGTCCAAGATCAGCACAACACCAGTTATCCAACCATGATTCAAGTACAGCACAGTATAGTCTAAGGAAAATCTTGGGCGACAAGGGTCCAGTTTGTTAGATAGGGATTTCCAGATGATTGGGGTTCGGATAATTAGGACTACTGTCTATCATCTATCCATCTTTTTTTTAATTCAGAGAGAAAGAAAAAAATAACAAACAATCTGCACATCCGTACATTCATAAGTCATCTCAAAAATTAATAATAAAACAAAATGAATCCCCAAAAATATAAATAATAATTTTTGACGGGGTAAAACAAAATCCATGCAGATAAGCTAAGAGCTCTTCTTCATTTATTTATCCAGATTCATCTTTTTCCATGCTTCAAGTTTTAACTTCTCAACTAAAGAAACATGTAACTGAAAAGTTCATAATTTCAGGCAAAAAAAACCAAACAATTTCACCAACTATTTATTTAAGTAAGATAGTATGGTACTGTACTTAGATAAGGTGCTGAGAAACTATAAAGTTCTTAAAGCCCACAAAAGAAAAGAAAAAAAAGGACAAAAGCCATTATGTGGACATAGGAATATACTGGGTATTGTCCGACGTTTCTGCTTCATCTGATTCTTCCTGGTTGGAACCTAAATCAATGGGTAGAGTGACATTTTTTTTTCCAAAAAGCTTGAGCAGCCTCCACATCTTTGAAAAAGTATTCCTTATTCTGGAAGGTAACTTTCAGCGTGGCTGGGGCTTGTAACACAGCTGTTACCCCAACCTGAAGAAATGTAGCCCTTAAAGTAAGAAATTGCTTTATTTGTCTCTGTGTAGCAATGCAGAAGTCAAGGTACACATGAATCTTATTTCCTTCATAAAGAAATCCTTTCTTTAATCTTGCCTCATGAAGAATTTTATTCCTCTGATTGATTGAGACAAAGGTACATATAATATATCTTGCCATTCATTCCAAAGCAACTGCTGTCCCTTGTTTTTGTCTTGCTTGCGGTCTAAAGACAGAGTCCAGGACCACTGGTTGTTCTGATGAGAAAGCCACTGTTAAAATCCACTCTACCTCCATCTTCAAATCCAAGTTAGGAATTTTAGCTGACAGTCCAATCATTTTCAAGTTTTTTAACAGAAGAATATTTTCTATTTTCTCAAGCTTTGCTATTGTGTTTAGCTGCTCATGTAGCAAAGCGTTAACTGCCTCTTCCACTGCCAAGACCCTCACAGCAAGATTTTCCATATATTTCTCAGTGGCTCCAACTCATTCCTCAATTGTAACTATTTTAGCCCCAATACCACCACAGCACTGAGAAATTTCAGACAGAGAAGTTTGTACCTTCACAAATGATTCCTTAATATTGGCTTGTAATTCCACTAGAAACAATTGAAGAGATACAAGAGTCAGTTTTTGCATGTTCTTCACCCTAGCACCAGGTTCAGGACAAAACATTGCTGGGGAGGATGACTCTCCAGGTGGCAGTGGCTGCGGCAGGCCTACTACCCCCCACAGTGGAGGTACCTTACCCCTGTTTTGGGAGAGAGAAATGTCCATTTGTTTGGCTCTGGCATCTGCTCCTTCCTTTTGCCTCAAGCCCTTCTGTGTGGCCGTTCGGTCTCAAAACTAAAATGAGTGAGTGAAATAAACCAAACAAGCCAGATAAGAAGAAACAGTAGCTTTAGCTCTTTGTAATGGAGCTATAAAGAAGTGTGTGCCACCATATTGCTCTCTCCAGTGCCTCCATCAATCTATCTATCTATCTATCTATCTATCTATCTATCTATCTATCTATCTATCTATCTATCTATCTTTATTCTCTTTCTAGCCCTACCATTTTCAGAGTTAGCCTTTTTCAAATATGCTATTTTTAGAAATAGCTATAGTTGGAAAAAATAGGGCTTGACATATAGTTTTTTTTTTTAATAAAACCTTTGAGCCAGGGTAACATTTTTTTTATTCTTTGGTAACCAGGTAAGGCCCACTAGGCACAAGTGCCTGTTTTCAGAGGTGACTCTGGAGCACTGGGGTGAGTAAGTGACTTGCTGAGAGTCACACATTACATAAGTGATAGTTGTCGGAGTCAAACTCCGGTCTTCTGAATGTACAAAGCTCATTTACAGCTCATTACACTATCTTCTAGGCTATACTGCCAGCCCCCACATCATAAGACAGTATTATTGATACATTTTTTGATTATCAATGTTTTAAATTATCAATATTTAAGTGATAACATTCATCAAGTAGGAGTATACAAAACAATAACGGCTTCTGTGGCTGATTATATGCTGAGGAGAAGTTGAGGCATTTAATCCCCACAGAAGCCTGTTATTGCAAGTATACTCCTACTTGATGAATATTACTACTGTTATGCCACTAAGAGTTACATCATTTTTTTTTTATGTAACTCCTAATGAAAAAAGAACTGTGTTACATGTTAAAATCTGGCTTTGAAAAGTAAAGCTTTGACTCTGGGCATGCACATTACCGCTGGTAGTAATACACATGTCTAGAGTCACTGCTTTACTTTTCAAAGCCTGATTTTACACTGTGACTCTATGTGAGCTACACAGTCTCACAAAGGTAGAAATTAAAAAAGAAGAAGGTTGTCATTGTTAATGTTGTTACCCCTTCTGTCCCAGAGCTGTTTCTTTTTCTCCATTTCCCCCATGACCCGCTCACTTCAGGAAGAAAATTCTCTCTTACTCCTTGCTCAACATTGGTGTTCTTTTGCTCAGCTTCACAGATAATAAAATCTTGTTCAAGGTATAAAGTTTGCTGCACTATACAAGGGCTGCATGTAAAAATGTTGGGGGAGTGTGAGTGTGAGCAGACCGCAGAGCTGGACAGGCAGTGTGGACAGCAGAAAACAGAATCTGGTTAACCGACTGTGGGTATGATTAACATCTGATTATACTATGGACATAAGTGAATAGCCAATCAAATCATCAGACTGACAGTTTACCACCAGTGTAAATCCTCTGATAACCAACAGCTGTTGATGAGCAAATAAAGCAAATAATGGTCATCCACATCCTAATCATCTGCAGCACAGCAATAAATACAATAAAAATAAAAAAAACAAAGCAACCTCTTTAAAAGTTGCATTTTATCATAGTAAAAAAATGAACCTTGGTTTAATCGCAATAAGCCACTCGGAGGATGTGGATTATCGGGGGATTTACCACATCTGGCGAGGATTTACCCACTCAGCTGCACCTCGTGGGCAAACCAATCCAGCCATGGTAAATCCCCTGATAACCCACACTCCCTTGTGGCTTATTGCTTAAATAACCTACTGTGGGCGTGGTTAGAATGTGGATAACCTACTGTGGGCGTGGCTAAATATGGATAATTTACTGTGGGTGTGTATATGGTAGTTTGTGGGATAGTAACTGCCAGTTTTCCTGAGCTGTGATTGGCTTATGCTAGATATATGTGGTATAATTATGCATAATACATTTCCTTTTTCAGAGAAAAGATAGTAATAACATTCAAAATGTCCAGATTTTTGGTTCACATTCAGACTAAATAACTACTGTACAGTAAGCTCCCACTTACTTAGGGAACCTTAGTCCACTGCCAAGGTACTGCAATCACATCAAAAAATTGCAAAAGCCTCTATTTCCTGTTCAGTGATCCTTAAAGAGCAGCAGATGCCTTCAAGAGAATGTTAACAAAATATAATATTTAGATGCTGTCCAGGTTGTATTTCACATTAGTTCCGTATTTCTTCTGCCTATTAATTTTTACTGAGGTCATTTGCTTGAAAACAGGATATTTACTCTTGAAAAGTCTATCTAGTGCTGCTGCTTTCTCCCTACTCGAGGTCATAATACACTGCTTGTGACATCACAGTTACTTCCATGGCAACAGATTGTGATATCACAACACAGGATTATGACTTGAAGTAAGGAGTAAGCTATAGAGGCAGATAACCTCTAAGGGATAAAGATCATATATTCATGCACATTTCCTTAGTAATAAATAATTGGGCGGAGAAGTCTACAGAATATATATAGAATGCAAGCTGAATTGTACCTATTATATTATTCATTGTTTTCTTCGAGGCGTCAGCAGCTCTTTAAAGAGCTGCTGATGTCTCAAAGAAAACTTTGAAAAACATAATCTTTAGGTACAATTCAGCTTGCATTCCATATGTGTTCAATAGACTTCTCCCCATTAATTATTACTGAGAAATTTGCATGGAAATATTGCCCTATGTCCCTTACAGTTTGTCTGTCTCTTTTGCTTACTCCCTACTTGTCATAGTCCTCTGTTGTGACATCACAATTTGTTGCCATAGGAGTCATTGTGATGTCACAAGTAGAGCATTATGACCTCAGGTAGGGAGAAAGCAATAGGAATAGATAAACTCTTCAAGATCCCATTTGCATGTAAATAAGTAGTGGGGATGAGAAATATGAAACTGATGTGAAATGCAAGCTGAACTGTGTATAAATAATATGATTTGTTAAAGTCATCCTAATGGCATCAGCTGCTCTTTCAATCTTCTCTTGCCTTTGCAGGACAAGTCTGAGAAAGCTGAAGAACATAATAACATTTGTACACCATTACTTTCTCTGTCGCTGTTCTCCCTTTCCCAGTTGTAGGTAATAATATTTGTTGCCCATAGTTCTGTACCTCAGTAAAAGAGTAGGTAAGAAATCAAGTACTGTACAACATGGTGCAGTTTAAACAGGGGGTTTATGATGTCATTAGACTGCTGAGAAACTGTTGATGGCCTCGTTATGTTAATACTGCTTTTCTGTAAATTAAAAAAATGTACATCCACTATTGCTGTGAAATTGAATCAAACTATAGAAAAATACATACGTTTTAGCAATATTAAGTAGTTGTATAGTGTAAAAATAATGACAAGAAACAGTACATTTCAGGGGAAATCCACAAGTTGCTTTTATGGAGTGGCTGTTTTGATAATTAGACTGTAAAGGAAACAGAACTACATAAGTGAACATTCCACTGGAAGAGTCAAACGTCACAATACCTTCAGTATGACATCACATTAGTGGCATTATGATTTGACAATGTCATAACAATGGTATAAAAAACATATATGGAAAACTACATCATCTATATCTTATATGGCAATGTTTTTCTTAAGTACTGTGTGTGAATTACAAAAGGAAAAAGTATAGCAACATTAACTTTTAGGCATTTATGCAATGTTTAGATGAAGCAGAGCACAAAAAGTACAGTATGGTGTCATGAGGTAGGAGAACGTGGTTATGATTTGGATTCCTCTTGTTGCTTCTCACAAATAAACTTGTATGCCATGGCTTACCTGATGCATGCATTCCTATTGTATATCCATGAGCTAAATCACTTAGTAAAATAGGCAGCTAGCTTCTGTGTTTATCCAGTTTGAAAAAGTACAACCCATCAAAAACAAAGCTGGTAGCAGTGGGTTTTTAGATCTCAAGGTCCTATGTAAGGGTACTGTAAGAGTTCTTTTTCAGAGCAACTGTGCCCTAGAGAAGAGTAGAAATTGGAGTGAGGCGGTCCCCAGCAGGTGTACACTGTTGAGCTAGAGCATGCCACTAAGGTTATGGCCAGCACTGGTAGGACTTCAGCACAGTGGAGCTCATCATAGTTTATCACTACCTATGAGAGCCATCTACAGGTACAAAGATGTTAGTAGATGACAAAAAGACTCAAGGTCCATCTACTCTGCCCAGTTCTTAATCTAGGCCCTCATCAATCTAGCACTGGCTTGGCCTCTATCAGATCAATCATCCTGCAGTTCTACTTGCCCTAACCTGTCCCCTTAGCCATTTGCACCAGTCCCATCCCTTGTCAAGCTCAACAGTCCCATGTGTCTGTACATGATGCCATGATGGACGTAAATTATTTATGAATTTATTTATTTTTTTGCTTGCATTTTTCTCCCCTGGTCCAGGTTGGCCCTTTCTCCTGCCATCTACCCAGCCCTGTCCCCCCAGCCTTCAGGCACCAACCTTTAACTCCCATGGGTTACCCTCCATGGCAGGCTGGTGGGGAGCCCCCAACTCAATCCAACAGAACTGGATCCAGTTTGGGAGGTGCCTTCTCAGGGGTGGCACCTGTGGTGAACAGCCATCATGCTGCTTGACCCGGACCACTATTTCCACTTTTCTGTGGAGGGGAGAGTGCAAGCTGACAATGGCCGAGCTGCACGTGTGTCCACAGGCAGCATGCCAGTCAGCTGCTCTGCTTCAGTGACCCACAGTACAGGACCAGGCATGCCAACACTTAGCCTCTGCTGGGTGTCAGGCAGGTAACGGTCTCTGTTCTCCACCCTCCCTGGGAGAGAAGAGCTGTTCTCCAGATGCTCGATCCTCTCCCACCCTGGCCAACCCACTCGCACTGCAAACATGGGTCATGGGCATGGCAGGAGGTAATGCATCGCTGCCTCAGTGCTCCACACCACTGGACCAGGTATGAGTGATGTAAATTAGATTAGTTAGAACCATAGATATTTGTCCATTAAGTTTGCAATTACAACAGGTTACAATTTCAGCTGTGCCTATCACAAGCCTCTTATTTATCTGGAATCTTTATTTGTCAACTAGGTATTTCCGTACTATCGAGGACAGATTACTTCTGAGACAGATGCCTTCTGTGGACGTTATGCTTTGAAAAATCCATACATTGTTTTTGATTCTTCTGATGTTGGACCTGTACCACTGTCAATTTACAGTCAGGTAAATGTATACTGACAAATTCTTTCTACTGACAATTTTCCACATGGTCAAGTTTATAATTATCATTTCTGTTGATGCTAGTCTGTCAATATTCAGTAAATGCAGAAACTTTAAATTTAGACCCAAATCTGCTCATATTTTGTATAGATGTTCTATACTTCTGTATGTTCTTCAGTAGCTGGTTAATTTGCATTGATCCCTGTTCTTTAGAGTTCATGTGCTCCTGCTGCCTTATTCTTTCTTCATAGGTTTCAGAGGTTTAAAACTGAGCAGAGAAGACGATAGTCCATTGTGCTCACAATACCTTAGTTATAGTAACTTATGATTTTATTTGCTACACAGTATTTGTCCAGTTCCCTCTTAAACACAAGCATGTTCCTACTCGTAACTACCTCTTCAGGCAAGCTGTTCCAGACTGGTATTACCCTGACACTAAACCACTGTTTCCTTTTTATTGTCTTAAAATGTTGACCTTTCAACTGCAATGTATGTATCCTGGTATTACAATGCTGATCCCTAAGTGTAAGTTCCAATTTCCTCTATTCATTTGTGTCCTTGATTGATCTATAGACCATACACAGATCACCTCTCAGATGCCTATACTCCAGTGTGTACATCCCCAGAGCCTCCAATCTGTCCTCATAGTTTTTGACCCTAACATTAGCCACCAACCTTGTTGCCCTTCTCTGAACCCTCTCCAGTCTCCTGATGTCTGTTTTGAATCCAGGTGACCAAAACCAAGCATAATACTCCAATTGTGGTCTCACCGATGAACTGAAAAGAGGCACAATCACCTCTCTCCTCCTACTCCTAATATGTTTCTTAATGTTACTGAGTATACCACTCACAGTCCTGATCATTTGGCTACAGTGTTGATGGAACTTGAGATAATTTGTCACTTTTATGCCCAGATCTCTTTCCTCGGTAACCTTAACCAACGTATGCCCATTCAGAACATAATATATTTTATTGTTATTTTTCCCCAAAGTGCATAACTGCACATCTGCTTGTATTAAAGGATAATTTGTAATCCTTTCCCAAGTTTCCATCCTAAATAAAGCATCCTGAAGTTTTTGTGCATCCTCGCTATCTTTAATGCCAGCACCAATCCTGGTATCATCTGCAAATTTGGTTTCCCAAACTTCCCCTCCAGCAGATAGTGAATGTATGTAAATGTTAAACAAACAGGGCCCAAGCACTGATCCCTGGGGAACTCCACTATCCACACTTAACCAATCCGAATATACACCCTTCAGACAGACCCTTTGCTTACTTTCACTTAACCATGCTTTTACCCAACTAGTAATGTACCCGGGTATATTGTGATCTATTAAGGCATCCACTAATTCCCCATTGTGGACCTTGTCAAATGCTTTTGAAAAATCCAAAAACACAACATCCACCGGGGTACCCTCATCCGATGCCCTACTCATATGCTCATAAAATTCCAGGAGTTTAGTTTGGCATAATAAGTCTTTTCTAAAACCATGCTGAGTGTTATCACAATCCCCTGCCAGGTTCATGAGCTCCACTATTTGATCCCTAATAATGGTCTCTAACATTTTCCCCAATACAGTGGTCAAGCTTACAGGCCTATAATTGCTCAGATCTTGTTTTGACCCTTTTTTATGGATTGGTACAATGTTTGCTGAACGCCAAGCCTCCACCACCTCACCACTATCCAGTGATGATTGAAACAGTGCTGTTATGGGCTCTGCCAGAACTGCAGCCAGCTCCTTAAGGACTCTAGGATGGATCCCATCTGGTCCCTGAGATTTATTGGGGTCCAAATGGATCAATCTGTCCTCAATATCCCCTCTATTCAAAATAATTCTGTGGCCATCATTTTTCAGATGGTCCCTAGTACCTATTGTTTTGACATTAAATACTGATGTAAAATAATTATTAAAATGCCCCATCATAACCTGGTTGCCATCTACAATTTCCCCAGCCTGATCCTTTATAGGCCCCACAGTAGTTTTACACCTCTTTTGTTATTAATGTACGTAAAGAAGGATTTATGATTATCTTTGACTTTTGAGACCAAATTTAACTCATATTTCTGGGTTGCTTGATTTATTACTTTTTTTGATTCTTCTAATATGTTTTTATAAACCAGCCAGTTTCTTGCACACCCACTTTTCCTGGCCTTATTATAAGCTCTTTTTTTGTTTTGATCAATTTTTTAATCCTAGGGGATAGCCATGAGGGAATTTTACCTAAAGTATTATATTTTTTTCTAAGTGGAACATGCTTGTTAACCAAGCCTGTAATTTTATTCTCCAAGATAACCCAGTTTTCATGTAATGTTTTATTTTCAAACTCTTTTTGCCATTTCCAATCTAAAGGTTCCCTCCTTATCTTACTAAAATTGGCTTTTTTATAATTCCAAATCTCGGTTGAACCAGATAACCTAGTATTTGTTCCCTTAAGTACAAAACTAATCATGCAGTGGTCACTTGAGCCAAGTGGAGAGATAACTCTGCAGTGTACAATCTTGAAGACATAATCCTGTTTGTGACATCAAAGTCTGTTGTGGAAATGACTGAGATGTCACAAACTGGGGCTTATAATTTCAGCAAAGAATTAAGCAATGGGTGCATATCCATTTTGAAGGACAAGGACCCTATTAATGAAGAACAATGGGAACAGAAATACAGAACATTTATGATGTGTAAGTTGGATTTGTTGAACTATAATGTTTCTCTAAGTTTCCCCGGAAGGGACAAACTCACTTTAAAGTTATATCAATAGTATATACAAATTATTTGACTATCTCCTACGGTAAACAGCTATACCTTGTCTTCATCTATTTACTGTTTTGAAGTAAACAAAAGTTTGCTTTATGTATTCATACAGGATACATAAAACGATAGATGTTACTACATTTATGTCCTGACTTTTCAGAGTGTATTACAGGTTATACATAACAACACAGTATTATGATGAAAAAAGAGACTTAGGGTCCATTTTGTCCTCCCCTGAAGCCACATGGTAGTGGCTGTACCAAGTTGGTCTATTCACACACATCTAAACTTCTCAGTTGTATTATCCCCTACATATGGGGCCCAATTCAAGAATGCATGGTGCAACTTGTGGGTGTATGTGAATTGCGTTATGTACTACTATGCCGGAGACCCTGCACCCTATTCCAGGACAGGCATGGTCCCCAGCACCTATGACCCACGACATGCGGCATCTGCAGGCTTACACCACGGGAATGGTGCAATGGACCTGGGTGTGCAAGTCACAGACCACAAATAACTGCCCCCCAGAGCTCTCCACCCCATAACAAGCCTGCAATCCTCAGGGGGGCCTTGGAGGGGTAGGCTGGGTGGCACAGGCACAAGAGGGGGCACGGCGCAATATGGACCTGGGTGGCACCCTGAAATTTGGGCGTTGGGGGCATCACTGTCCTGGGGGGGCCAGGGGGCATGGCAATGTGTGATTTGCAGCACTGCAGGGGAGGCATCCATCATTCTGCCAGGACGGATGCCCCTCAGACCAGCTAAGTGCTTGTCTAACCCTGCAGCACTGTATTGGGACCTGTAATGGCATTGACTGGTTACAGCAGCTGCCATTTTGGAATAGGGCACAGGTGCTGCATTAACCCACCCTTGCACCATGCCACAGTGGGTTGTGGGCATAGAGGGTGGTGTAGCCCACTTTTAGTGCAACCCACATGCGGCATGGTGCAAGCTGCAACTTGGAATCGCGACTTGCGTAACGCATGGTGCAAGGTGCGATTTGTGCCATAGAGTCTGGCATAAATTGCCTTGTGCCATGCGTAACATGACTTGGAATCGGACCCATGATGTGTAACCCAGAATGACATACTCCCTAAGGAATCTGTCTAGTCCTGCTTTGAAAACCAGAGCAATGCTAGCTTCCACTATCCTATTCATTCATGATTTGTCACTCATACATGATCTGTAGAATAATTTACTAAGCCAAAAAAACTCAACTGAGATGCCTTATAAAATGTCATGGTAAAATCCAGTAATCTGATTGGTTCTTATTTATGTGTAAAATATGTTTTACACTTGGTTAAAAAAATGACTGCTCAAAAGTGAAGAGTCTAGAACCCAGATCAATAGGCATTTGGAACACAAGCATTTCAGTTAACCCCCTACTGCCAGAACTGATCTTCCACCACAAACATGGCTGCTACTTTTACACTGTAAAAAAAAAAAAAACTTCATCTGGGCCCTAAAAATAAAGCTACCTTAAATAAAAAATAAAACAAATTAATTAAATGTTGTTTCCCTGATTTTCCTGATTATCGTACTCTCCTTACATATATAAACAAATTAGTAACATTAAGTATTGTTTATAGTTTTCACTACACTGTTTCTTTGCTGACAATGAAAAATCCTCCCTTCTATCTTTACCTGCTCATCAGGGAACACTTTTCTTCTTCTTGCCCTGACAGTCAGATAATTGAGTCTCTGGCTGTAACAAAGGTCTTTATAGTGTATAGTGGAATGCTGTTATGCATGAAATTCCATGCCTGGAATATGCTTGTAATATATGGATCATCAAAATAATACTACCAAAATGCATGCAAAAAAATCATTGTAATACACTGCAGGTAAAGTGATAATACTATCGTTCCCAAGTGATAATACTATCGTTCAAAACTCGTAATACTATCATTCGAGCTCTGAACGATAGTATTATCACCAAACCAGAACAGCGCAGTCTCAAAACCCTCCAATACCATACACTCAGTGCGTGCTGACGTACCACAGATCGTGCCTCTTGATTAGACTCAGTGTCTCTGTGGGCGGGCAAAACAGTTTGAAAAAAATGGCGTCTGTCTCTCGCTTAGTGAGAGAAAGTGATCGTTCGGTCTCCTGCTGATCCTTTGCATAAAACTGATTCTATAATCCTGCATACGGCATCGTAAGAAACAATTAAAGGTAGGACTGCCTTAAAAATAAGCAGCTCAACAGACACACTGAGCGGCGAGCAGATGAGGCGGGGGGTGGGGAGAGTAGTGTGGAGGCGGAGAGGTCACTTTCTGAGTCCTTCCTGCGGCGGCAGCCTGCCCTGGAGTCACAGCACCTCTGAAACTGCCAAGAAAAGTCGCATCCATATATTACAAAATAAAATATAGCCGGTGTCTATGACTCGGGGAATTATACCATCTCGAGGTTCTGGGGTCAAGGGAACCTCGAGCTTCGCTCTCGAGGTTCTCTTGACCCCAGAACCTCTCGATGGTATAATTCCCTTGTAATAGACACTCGCCTATCTATTATTCTATTTATAGTGTATGATGGAATGTTGTTACTGATAAAAATTGGTACCTTTCAAAACATTGTTATGCTGTAGTAGTTACATCATCATGGCTGTTTTGCTGCACTAGCTACGTAGTCACTACAGCATAACAATATGGAACGAGCAAGCGCATGCACCTTACACTTCCAGGAAACAGCCGCGGTCAAAAGGCAGTTGAAGATAAGTGGCACTAAGAGAAAAAAAAGAAGGAACGATTACTTTTACTGCTTGTGGGGGCATCCTACACTATAAAAAACAATGGATAGTTACCTTTCAGTAACAAGCCGTTTTAGTCCATCTCTAGGTTACCAGTGGCGACCAAACCTCTCGAGCTGCACTCTCAAGGTTAATGCGGTCACCATGGTAACCTCTGGATGAATTAACCAGCTTGTTACCGATAGGTAGCTATCCATTATTCTCTATGTTCTGCTGCAGTAGTGATGTCATTATGTTGTTCTGCTGCAGTAGTGATGTCACTACTGCAGCAGAACCACTTGGAATCCTGGCACATTGTTGCTTTCCTCTGTTTAATTCTGTGGTGACAGTATTCTAGAACCTCTAGAGACTTTTCAAGTCAGTTTCATTATGAAAAAGAGAGAAAAAAAACACAAAGCACACATTTCACATAATACTACTACACACTATAAAAAATACAGGATGAGCAACTTTATGCACAACCTGTGTGTTCAGTCACCTCGGGGTTCTGATTTCCATGGACCTCTCGAGCTTCACTCTCAAGCTCAGAGGGAATTAGAACCCCTCCGTGGCAGAACACATTGGTTGTGCATAGTTGCCCATCCAGTATTCTCTATGTTGTCTGTGTGAACAGTATGTTAGGAGAGAAGCATTCTGCCGGTGGAACGGAGCAGAATTTTGAATCCATATATTCCGTGGTAAACATTCCATGATAAACATGCCATATCTTGAATGTGAGAAAACAGAGAAAAAAAACAGGAAGAAGAAAGTAGGCAATAATACAATGACATCATCAATGACATCACTTGCAGTGGGCGGAAGGACTATTTTATCACAAATGCACACAAGTAAATCTATTGTTTCTACATATAAACATGCTTTTCCCAACAGTAAAAAGTAAAAAAAAAAAAAAGACCAGTTTTATAGCACAGTAAGGCGCATAGGGATCGTGTAACTCGGTCTTTGGCCTCGTGCCTTACTACGCCCCTGACCATGCTGTAAAATATGTTTTACACACACCCCTTCATGCTGTATTGCTTACATATCCCATCTATAGTGAGGAACCTGCTTCCACCTAATCTGTTTCTACAGTAGCAGGGCGAACTGAAACCCACAGAGGGCAAGTAACTTCTTTAATGTTACACAGTGATCTGTTTCTCAGTTCAATGATCCTACCACTAGAACCCATTATCTTCCAGTAATGTGTATATGAACAACATGTGACAAATTTTTAGTATATTCTTCTTCCAGCTTATTTTGATACTTTTGAACTTTAAGACCCGGATATTCAGACTGCGCCAGGCTGTGGCGCAAGCCTGGGAGCAGCGCAACTTGGCTGTGCAGGGGCGTTGACTGGGTGATATTCAATGGAGCTGTGCCATGGCACAGCATCGTTGAATATTGCACCTTGGCCACCCACAGTGTGCATGGCGCAGTGGCACTGTGCCAGCGCACGTGTCCAGAGTGGAGCAGGGGATGCACTAGCACAAGTTCCGTTGCACTATGTGCAACAACCGCGATATTTAAAAGTGCACATGCAAATGGGGCCATAATGCATGCAAGATGCAAATGGGGCCATTTGCATGTCATTATGGCTCCATTTACTTGCAGGTGCGCCGATCCCTGGCGACTTGCGCCTGGAGCCCTGCCAGGCAGCAGCCATCGGGGACCGATGTCTCCTGCACAGCGCAGCAATGTTCCCCACTGCCCGATCGCGGGCATATGTTGGTGTCAAGAAATGTCCAATATCTCTGGTGGCCCAGTGGACCGCTCTCAGCCCGATCACGGGCTTCGGTATGTAAAAAAGCGTCCAATATCCCTGGTGGTCCAGCAGTGTCTCCCCACCCACCCACTGAGCCCCATGCCCCACTCCCCGGTCAGCAGTGGGTAGCACCTAACTGCCTGCCACTCGCTGCCATCAACTGACACCATAAGTAGGGCTGTATGCCCATTGTTCACAGCATGACATGGGTGTGTAGCCATACCAGATTACACATTCCAGATATGTGAATCCTTTCACATATCTGGAATGTGTAGTATGGTACGAGGCTGCACGCCCATTGGCTCATGCTGTGGACCGATGGGCGACAGCTCTACCTATGGTGTCAGTCGGGTGGGTGGTGGGGCGGCAGGCAGGGCGCAGAGGAGTGGGTGCTGCCGCCCGCCACTGACTGGGGAGCGGGCAGAGGGGCTCAGTTGGTGGGTGGGGGTACCGCTGGACCACCAGGGATTTGGACGCTATTTTACACACTGGAAGCCCACGATCGGCAGCGAGCGGTCCACTGGACCACCAGGGATATAGGATGTTTTTTATTTCAACAGATGCCTGCGATTGGGAAGGGGGGGTGCCGCCTTGGAGGTGCAGCCGGAGCTCGGGTGGCCACCCTTAGGTGGCAGCTGCCGTGTTGCGCCCTGCAATATGGTAGCTCACCTGTGGGTGGCTAGCCATTGTTCCTTTTTTTTGGCTCACCCATGTGCAGTGCAAGTAAAGGTTGTGCTTGCATGGACTCAGCACATCCCAGGCTGAATATCGGGATGTGCAGAGTATGCATGGGCATGCCCCCCCTACCTGCACCGCATACATTACTGATGCACCCTGGCTCATCTGGATCTGTGCCAGGCACAATCCATGCGCAACCCTTTCGAATAACCACGCCTAAGTCTCAAAACAGGCATTGCTGGGGTTCATTAAGATTCTACATTCCAAGAAACACAGAAATAATGTTGGGAAGCAACAATTTTATTTATTTATTTGCTTTTGGTAACTGGGTGGGTGCACTAGGCATAGAGGTGCCTATTTTCAGGCATGACCCAGGAGGATACAAGTCAAATACAACAACAACAACAACAGCAGCAATGTGATGTAGCACATAGAATATGAAGATGCAAAGGTAGTCAGAAAAAATACAAACATTTAGCCCACTGTCAGTAACATATTGTCAATTTAAGCAATAAGGCATGACAGAGAATGTGTTATACTTGGATAACATCATGACTCAGGTGCATTGTGAGGCACAAGATGCTGCTGAGTACTTTCAACAACCAGTAAGGTTTTATTTATTTATTCAGTTTTTGTTAACCAGGTACTGTAGGTACAGTAGACAAGCCCCAGGAAATCCTTACTATATTCTGACATAAGCAGTTAGCATTCACCATTCAACTGCCCTGGAGAGGAAGGAGTTAAAAAACCTATGCAAATAGAACATTGATAGGCCTTGAGCTCAGTTTTCAAACTACTGTCCCTGGTGCATTCTATGTAACCGTCAGATTTTTTACCCCACCTACCAAATTTAGATGCCTCGGAGATTGTTCCTTCAGCTTGAAGACTGTACTTTATTCTTAGTTTTTTCAAGTTACCGTTTTATTTATTTATTTTTTTAAAGTACTGTCCTTGGCAAAATCAGGTAGATTAGTCTAGATTTAGCTTCAGTTGGGTAAGTCCGCGGTTTCTCCTCGATTCGCTGAACTGGTGCGGAACTGAGATTTTTCTACACTTTTGATGTAAGAAGTTTTTAGTTTTACTAATAATTACTAGTACGTATACTCACCGGTTCCTGATTAACTGTGCTGTGTTCCCAAACCAGGAATGTTCTTATATTTTTCCTTGTTCTCTGACCTGAAAAAAAATAAAATAACATCTTACTAGTGTTATATTATTTCTTATTTGGCACAGAACTGGCATTTTGTTGTTAAAAGGTTATGTCACAGAAGCCTAAAAAGAAAACCTGCCATACTGGTTTTCAGCACTGTACTATGAGTGTTGAACCATTTGCTAAGTCTGACCCCCACACAACCTGTGTTGTCTGCTTAGGGTTTGACCACCTGAATGCAGACTGTGAAATTTGTAAAGCTTTTCATAAGTTTACACTTGATAGGCACCTCAACAGACTTAGAGAAAAAATGTCTGAAAAAGCTGCTGACCCAGCTCCTGAACAACCAGTTCCTTTCTCTAGCAAGGAAAAACTGAAGGAAAAGGAAGGAAAGCCCTCTGTCAAGGACAAAACCTCCTCGAAACCTAAGAGGATGGCAGAAATGGCCACTGAACCGGCCCCTGCCAAGAAGAACAAGCATTTGTCAATGCCGAATGTTGCTTGCTTGTATGTGCTGTTTAGGTATTTGGAAGTGATAGTTCCATGCCTTCCTCCCAAGACATCCACTGTGTCTTTCCGTTCAGTATTCAGAGAAGAGTGGGAGGGGCAAGGGCCACAACAGTACAGCATTTGCCAAGGGGGTGAAGAGGTGGACAATAGTCCATTCAAAGGCAAAAGAGTCCTGCAGGAGCTCACTAAATTGAAGGTGGACAAAGCGATGGAACCAGATGGCATACACCCAAGGATATTAAGAGATCTGCGAAGGGAGATAGCAGTACCTCTGGCAGCCATGTCCACTGAGTCATTCAACATGAGTGAATTGCAGGAGGGCACATGTGGTCCCTCTAGACAAGTCCAGCAGCAGGGACGAGGTGGGAAACAATAGGCCATTCAGCCTCACCTCAGTAGTGGGAAAGTTCATGGAGACATTGCTTAAAGAAAGGATAGTGGGGCATCTAGTAGCCATCGGAGCCCAGTACTATAGACAACATGGATTCATAGTGGGGACATCATGTTAGATATATTTGGTTGATTTGTTTGACTGGGTGACAAAGGAAGTGAATCAGGGTGGGGCAGTGGACAACGCTTACCTTGATTTCAGCAAAGCCTTTGACACCATCCCACATAGGAGGCTGATAAATTAGCTGGGTAGGCTGGGCATGAGGGAAAGGGTGGTAAACTGGGTTAGAAACCGGCTAAAAGACAGGAGGCAGAGAGTGGTGGTAAATGTGGTGCAGTCTAGGGAGAGGGGGTGACCAGTGGGGTGCTGCAGGGATCGGTCCTGGGGCCAGTTCTGTTCAATGTCTTCATTAGTAACATTGTAGAATGTCTGAAGGGAATTTTTTCACCAAATTTTCAATATAGCCTTAAGATCTCTGCTCATGAACAGTGTCACTGTGATTTTCTTAATCTGTCCCTAACATTGATTGAGCACACCGAATGCGCCATTGTGTGCTACATGCACGGAAACACATTTTGGGTGACATGTGGAAAATGGCAGCTGTACTGCTCATAAGGAGGTGTGGTGAAATGGCAATGTTGAAAATCTGGGAGTGCAAATATTAAAAATGTGCAAACTTACAAGCGTGCATAGGAACTGCACAACGCACGCTCGTAAAACATTCATTTTTAGGAATTTTTTCACCAAATTTTCAAAATAGCCATTTTAGGACCTCTGTTCATGAACAGTGTCACTGTGATTTTCTTAATGTGTCCCATACATTGATGTAGCACACCGACTGTGCCATTATGCGCTACATGGGCAGAAACATGTTTTGGGCGAGATGTGAAATGAAAAACGACAGCTGTACTTCTCATAAGGAGGTGTGGTAAAATGGCAATGTTGAAAATCTGAAGTGAAAATATTGAAAATTCACAAACTTACAAGCGTGCATAGGATCAGCGCAACAAATGCTCCTAAAACAGGAATTTTTAGGAATTTTTTCACCAAATTTTCAACATAGCCATTTTAAGACCTCTACTCATGAATAGTGTCACTGTGATTTTCTTAATGTGTCCCATACATTGATTTGGCTCACCAACTGTGCCATTGTGTGCTACATGCGCAGATACACATTTTGGGCGAGATGTGAAAAATGACAGCTGTACTGCTCATAAGGAGGTGTGGTAAAATTGCAATGTAGAAAATCCGGAGTACAAATATTAAAAATTTGCGAACTTAGGAGCGTGCGTAGGAACTGCGCAATGCACGCATGTTAAACAGTAATTTTAAATTTTTTCACCAAATTTGCAACATAAGCTTTTTGAGAGCCCACCTTATGAACACTGGCACTGTCGTTTTGTTAATCGGTCCTGAAAGGTGATTTTGCGCAGTGACCACAAAATTACCCTTTTGGGCCGATTAATGCCATGAAAGTGACAGAATTCATGAGGAGGGGTCCCAAAAACCCCATGTTGAAAATTTGGCGTCAAAATTCAAAAAAATGCCTGAGATATGCAGCAAAGTGAAAAAACCCTACCTATCCCATTATGCAGCTTACCGGCATGTCCTCAGTTCGCAGTCGGCTTTGAAGAGTGAAGACGTGCTCCCAGTCCACCGAAGATCATCGTGCCGAGGTCAGGAGGTAAGTATGGGGTGAAGGGGGGTGTGGGGAGGCAGGGTGTGCAGTGGGTGGGTGCAGGTTGTTGGAGTGGCCAGGGAGAAGTGCCTAGGGACAGTTTTTGTTATTTACAGTTTTTTTTAAATAAGACTATGAGGGACGTTTGCCACACTGAGGTGGGCTCCCAGCGTGGCAACTGGAAGGCTGTTGGGGGCTGGAGCTGATGGGGGTTGGGCACCGCGTCGGCCATAACATAATTTTGCCAGGCTGGGGTGGGCTCCAAGCGTGGCACCTGGATGCTGAGGCGTGCAGCCGACAGGGGATTGGGCACCCCTGTCGGCTGTACAGTGTGGGGGGGAGGGGGAAGACCCATGAGCATGCAGTATGCGTGTGTGTGTGTGTGTGCGTGTGTGTGTGTGTGTGTGTGGAAGGGGGAGCTCTGCTCACTGAAGCGGAGCTCTCCCTTTCAACTGTACGACCACTGCATTTTCAACTACTGTCATAGACAGCTGCAGCAGTGATTGGGGAACTGGGGCCGTGCCTGCAAACACACTGACTGAATTGGAAGACTGGTGCCACACCTCCGAAAACTCGGATGATGGCACAATGTTTCTTGCACATGCATGCAAGCAACATGATAAAAAGGAAAAAAAGCCCCGGAACAAATAGGCACAGTAAAAATAACCGTTTAGGTATTGTGCACTTGAAAAATGAGGTTGCTGTAAAACAATAAAAATAAAAGACCTCTAAAAGGAAATTGACAACAATTCTTTGTAGAACTCTTTATGAAAAAAGAGGGGGAAAAAAGCACCAGAACACAGAGGCACAGTTAAAATAACCCTTTAGGTATTGTGCACTTGAAAAATGAGGTTGCTGTAAAGGGAGTGTGTTGATTTAGTGGAGCAGCATTTTATGTTGTGAAGATATTGTTAGTTCCCCGCAAAATTCGTAATTTTTACTTAGAAAGGATTTGCCATTGTATGTAATTTATCAGGTTGATTTTGGGAAGGAAGAAGGGTGATCATAGAGAGACACTGCATAGATTGGAGCTATGCAGCTAAGCTTTAATGTCAGTGGTACCCACATGATTTCGTCATGATTTTGAGTAAATTATGTTTTCTACGATGCACATGTAGTGCTGCTTCTTTAGAGTTAGATTTTGACACAGAATGTGTTTTCACAATCCCCCTTCTTGCCCTTCTGTCCTGAAATTGTCTTTCTGGAAGAGAGCTTCATTGAAAAGTTGCAAATACAGTAATCAGACATGAACATAAAGTAGTACTGTTTATTAAAAAAATCAACAGAGTGGCACATGAACAGTAAAAATAAGACATCTGAAGTGAAACAGATAACAATTCTTTGTAGTTAAAAAAAAACTGCATTTAATGTTTTGAAGATATTGTTAATTCCCTGCAAAATTCATAATTTTTACTTAAAAATGATTTGTCATTATATTTAATGTATTTGTTTCAGCCTTGAATACTCAAATACTGAATGGTCATAAACCTTAATTAATGAAGTAGCAAAAAATGTGAAATGAAGAAAGTCAGCAACTCGTGACATAATCCCACATACCTGTATAGTTATTCCAGAGTCCATCAGTCATTTGTCTTGATTTGCTTCTGCGACCCAAAAAATGTCTATATTTATAATACTGTCATTTGATCTTCGGGGTTGCGGGAGCAAATCTTGATAAAAGAAACATCAAGTCTTTGTACTACTCTTTACTAGAAAAATCAATAACTCACGCCGTAATCCCATATATCTGTATACCTATTTCAGACTTCAGCATTCATTTATCTTGATTTGCTTCTGAAACTAAAAAATGTCTATATCTATAATATGGTCACGGTGTAATGATTCAACACATGGGTTTAAATGTGCATATATGTTGAGTCAGGTGTAGGCATGAATGATTTTCTATGCCATGGAAACATAGAAATTGTCGGCAGATAAGGGTTATGAGAGCCATGCAGTGAACCCTAAAACCCTATACTTAAACAAATGTGCTGAAGCATTGATCCATGAGCATATTATTGATATTGACCCTGTTGACCTTCGGGGTTGAGGCAGCAAGTCTTGATAAAAGAATGACTGAGTTTGAAATAATAAATAAATATGCTAGGGGATTGTGGTGTGAGTAACAGATTTTCTTATATTCAGAATTTTTGACTTTATTAAATAATTCTTATGAGCAGTCAGTATGTAAACCACAATGTGATGTAAATGAACGTGGGAAAATAGTACACCTTCTTCACCAAAAGTAGAAAAGCTAGAGTTGCATACATATTTTGCACACCTGGGCTGATTACCTACGGACACAGACACACACACACACACACACACACACACAGGCATGGGCATTTTGTTGTGAATGTGTTAATGACATTTAGAAATCATACACCAAAGTTGCAAAGAAATATGAAATATGTAACCATGGCCACTGATTTAAACGGATTGAAGTTGCTGAAGTCTGATGAACACGCTCAATATGTATAAGAATGTGTCAGAGAAACATAGTGTCTGAGAGAGCCTTTTACTGGTCCTAACCCTCAGTGTACCGTCCCCCACACTTGCACACTTCTAACCCCTACCAAAGAACCCAACTACACCCCGTACCTCATTTCCTCAGCGTCCTACTGTCATCTTCACAGTCTCACCTTCCTTTCTCCACCAACCCTGGGCGCAGTTTCCTATCCTCCCCCATGCTTTGTTCAGTTAAGAAGTCATTTCGTACATACAGTATGTGACATTTACTGCTGAAAATAAATATTTCAATGGATAGCTTTCATTCTGGATTGAAAAATAGCCATAATAATTGTATGTTTCCTAATTGAAGGCATCCGAGTGTTGTCTTACCGTTATTAAGGTTTTGATTTCTATATTGTGGCAGTTGTTTCTCAATATTTAAGGCTGTTTTTGAGAAAGGTAGCACTTAACTGCCATAGACTATTTCAGTGGTCATTCACACATGCTGTGCTTCAGAGCAAAGAAACAGCTGCCTTTGTTATATGCCTCCCAGCAGAGTTGTAAAGTAGAGCTGTTATTATAACAACTGTACTTTACAACTCCGGAAGTTTACCACTTAAGTGAAATCAAGCAGGCCATAGCACTTAGCTAGCCAGTAAGCCAGATAACCAGGAAAGCACTGAAATTGACATGCTCTGCCTCCACTTTGTAATTGCTTGTAGGTCTACTAAACGTATAAATCAGCAAGATTTGGAACTGGAAAGAAAAGACATCAGAGAGGAAACAGACATCTATTCTTTGTACTACTCTGTATTTACAAAGTCAAAAAATAACACAGAGGCACACTAAAAATAACCCTTTAGCAATTGCTGACTTGAAAAATGAAGTGTCTGTAAAGGTACTGTGTTGATTGTGTGGAACGGCATTTCATTTTTTTTCTAACATATTGATAAGTCCCCACAAAATACACAATTTTTACTTCAAAATGATTTGACATAACTTGTTCATTATTTTTTTCAGCCTTTACCCCTCCAACACTGAATGGTCTCAAACCTTATTTAATAAAGTAGAAACAAATGTGAATGTCAGAAAAGCATTAATGCACACCATAGTTCCATATATCTGTATAATTATTCCAGACTCCATCATTCAATTATCTTCATGTATGTCTGCAACCCAAAAATGTCTATATCTATAATACATGCATGGTGTAATGATGCAACGCATTGGTTTAATTGGGTATATACTGTATCTTAACTCAGGCTTTGGTATGAATGAGTTTCTATACTATAGAAACATAGAAATTGTCGGCAGATAAGGGTCATCCAGTATACCTCTAAACCCTATAGTTAAACCAATGTGTGGATTCATTGAACCATGAGCATATTATTGTTATTGACCCTTTTGACCTTCCGGATTGCGAGAGTAAATCTTGATAAAAGACTGACTGAGTTTGAAATAATAAACAGATATGCTGTGGGATTGTGGCGTGAGTAATTGGGCAGCTAGCTATGTCTCCGTGTTTCCGCCTGACATCATTTTTTTTTTCTTTTTTACCATTTACCCTCTTAATGTTAGGCTATACTTCCCTTGCTGTGCTATCCTCTAATTCAGTAACTGTAACACTGTATTTTTATCTTTTGTACTGTTTCCATGTACAATTATAAACCTGCAAGTAGCTCCAAGGTTTTAATTCTGTAACTCAAGTCCTCCAATAGAAGTGATAATGTGAAAATACAGTAATTGTTGGTGCTCTATGTGGAATTCTTCTATCATGACAACAGTTTCTTTACTACATTGAACAGGTTTCCAGCAATTGGGTGTACAGGAGGCACATGCTGAAAACTTGATTTGTTATAGTCGTGAAATGACTGCAGTGTTTTTAATGTCATGGAACAGAATTTACTGTATGAATTTTGTTTTTTAAGGGGGCAGTCAAATGGAAGCAAGCTGTTTGAGATGGTCAACCGAAAGTAGTATTGGTTTCCACTGTCAGTTTTATATAATTTTCGCAGATTTAGCGCAATCAGCGAATATTGGGAAAATAAAATGCAACTGAACTGCATTCGTTTTATAGCATTATCTGAGGAAGCACACACTAAATTCGGGCAACACATGCATATTCCGACAGGGCTGAGTCAGGTATGATATCTGAGGGAGCAAGCACCATATTCTGGCATCAGAGCCGATGGGGATTGGCCGTGACAGTGTGGGGACGCATGAGCACCCAGTGTGGTGCGACGCACTGTGTGTGTGGGGGAGCTCTGTCTGCTCAAGCGGAGCTCTCCCTTTCAACTGTATGCCACTGCATTTTCAGCTTGTCATAGACAGCTGCAGCAGTGATTGGGGAACTGGGGCCATGCCTGCAAACACACTGACTGCATTGGAAGAGGGTCTGACACACCTCCGAAAACTCCGATGATGGCACTATGTTTCTTGCACATGCGTGCAAGCAACATAATAAAAATGAGAAGCATACAGGGAAGGAACCGTAACTGAAGGTTGTTGTGATTCCAACCACAGAAGAAATAGCAAATGCAATTAAGATTCTACAGTTGCTGCAGAGTATTCCTAGCAGTTCGGTTCCGATTCCTCAGCAAGTTCCTCAGCAACCATCAGTTCAAACTCCGGTTCAGCCACTGTTCATACAAACAGTTGCTTCCTCAGTTTCTGGTTCAGCTGAACCGGACCCCTGTTATGAAGAGGAGAAAGACACAGGAGGAGCTGTAATAACCCGTCAGAGTGGGTGAAGAAAAATCAGAGTGGGGAGTGGGAAGCGGAGAGCGGTGTCTGAGCAGGTGAATCCCGGCGGCTCAGACTGGGGCAGGCCAGAGCTTTGGGCATAAGAGCCTGTTGGAAGTGGGAGGAGCCAGTGCTGCATCGGCAGCAGGAGAGGCAGAGGAGCAGGCTTTCCCTTCAGCTGCAGTCAGCGGCAGGCCAAGGGTAGAAAAGGAGAAGCGGACAGCCAATCAGGAGCCAGGGCGCGAACATTTGACTCGCAGTTGGGCTATAAAGGACAGGCCCAGCCGCATTCCTTTTCACCAGATACAGGAGGAGCTGTAATTACCCATTGGAGCGGGTGAAGAAAAATCAGAGCTGCGAGCAGCGTCTAAGCAGTTGAATCCCGGTGGCTCAGACTGGGGCAGGCCAGGGCTTTGGGCACAAGAGCGCGTCGGAGGTGGGAGGAGCCAGTGCTGCATCGGCAGCAAGAGAGGCAGAAGAGTGAGCTTTCCTGGTGGTGCAGTCAGCGGCAGGCCAGGGGTAGAAGGGGAGAAGTGGACGGCCAATCAAGAGCCAGGGCGTGAAGATTTGACTCGCGGCTGGGCTATAAAGGATGGGCCCAGCCGCATTCCTTTTCACCAGACACAGGAGGAGCTGTAATTTCTTCTCACACCACCCACCCCGGCCTCGACCTCTAGTAAATGGACAGTGGGGGTGGAACCAAGTGGGAGGAGCGGCCTGACTTTAGAGGATTTTAAAGAATGTTGATCTGATCAAGCAAGTGCACATGTTGCTAGGGCAGCTCTGACAGGGTGTGTGGCTTCTGTGGTGCAGATCACTGGTGCAAGCTCAGTGGCTGCTGTGGTGCAAATATTTGGTTTGGGCACTGTAACTAAGGGTACAGGCAAAACTAGGGTAGTCCTGATCAGGGGAGGGCACTGAAGCACTGATCATTCAGGAACCTTGTTTGTTTGTTTGTGAAGGCTGAGAGAAAGGGGAAGTATGTATTGTAAGTATGAAATTGCTAGAAAACTGTTATTGAAAGAGAAGTGGGGGGCTTGATCAAAGATGCATGATAGGATGGGAAGGGACCTCAAGTCACTAGAGCTGGCATCTTTGGGAGGGTGGTTGGGTGCACAGGGTGTGTGGCGGCCAAGGTACTAGACTGGGCTTGGAAATTTGGGGGTTGCCCAGTGTGCCACCAGCTGGCAAAGCTCAGGGAAGAAGTGGAAGGAATTCAGAGACAGCTGGGGGAATGGAAAAGGAGAGGGCACAGGGTTGCCTACAAAAATACAACAGGTGCTGAAACCCCAGGCACAAGGAGAGGAAATGGAGGTACTCTGGGGGAACAGGGGCATCCTGGCAGGAGGAGCCCAGAATGCAGGACTGCCCATAAAACCAGGCAGGGGGAAGGGGGTGTCAAGGGAGACCCAAGAGAGAGAGGGATAGTACTGGAAGGGGTTCAAGGGTAGCAGGGGAGAGTGGGGGCCCCAGATCAGAACTCTGCAAGAAGGCACAGATTGGGGCTGTAAGACTGGGACCTGGGATGTCTGTACAGGAACAGCAAAGACAGGGAGATGAGGAAACTGTGCAGGAACAAGCCAGGCAGGAAGCAGGGGTGCTGGGGATGGGGGCTTCAGCAGGAAGGGAAATGGAGCAGGGCCCAAAAATGAAGCTCGAAGTACAAGGAACAGAAGGGAAAGCTTTTGGGGGGGTGATCAAATGGAGCAAGACACAAGGGTGGGTAGCACCATAGAAGAGCCAGAAAGCCAGGATTTGGGGCAGGGAGAGGAGCAGGATGGGGAGACGGAGTATCGAAAAGATTCAGAAGAGGAAAAGGGCTGCACAAAGGAACCAGAGAACCAGAAAGGGGCACAGGGACTTGAGCAGGTGGAGGATGGGGAGGAGGGCTCAGGAAGTTTTTTTGGGGGAGATAACAAGGAAAGGATGGGGAAAATTGGGAAAGAGAGAAGAACAGCAGCAGTGAGGGGCACCCAGGAGGAAAAAGGGGATAGAGTCTTAATAGTGGGGGACTCTATTATAAAAGGAGTTACATGGGGGAGAAGGGGAGAGAGAGGGGGAGAAAATATGGATGGAGTGCCTGCCAGGTATTATGGCAGCCAAAGTTATGTATTGGATCCTCTCGAGGGGGAAAGAAATAGATGACAAAACTCATCTGATCTTCCACCTAGGCACAAACAACCTTGCAAGGAGCAGCGTGATGGAGGTGCAGGCAAGGTTTATGGCACTGGCTAGGTTCTGCAGCAGCTTGGACTTTAAATCCCTGTCCTTCTCTGAGGTGCTGCCAGTACCAAGGGCCAGTACGGAAGTGAGGCAAAGTATAGAGGAGTTCAGTAGTTGGCTTGCAGATTGGTGTGCCCAGAAGGGGTGTGGTGTTATAGGAGATTGGGGTTCAACATGGAGTGACAAGAGCCTCTATGCCCCGGATAGGCTGCACCTAAATGGGGAGGGGAAAGCAGTGCTCAAATGCAAAGCGGACGATTATGTTGACAGACACTGCCATTTAAACTAACTGGGGGGAAGGGCAGGGGGAGGCCCTGTTGATGAGGCAAGAGGCAGGGTGGAGCAAAAAGCCCTACCCACACAGCTATAGGGTAAGGGGACAAAATATATAGGACAGGAGGAAAGAGGGGGGTGGAGGGTCATGTGTGCAAACACCAGAAGTCTGGGTAGAAAGATCCCAGATCTAACAGCAAAAATGGTTGAGGAGGGCCTTGACATTGTGGGGGTAATGGAAACATGATGCCATCAGGAACAGGTATGGGAAATGGAGATACCAGGGTACAAATTGTTCAGGAGGGACAGGGTGGAAAAGAGAGGGGGGGGGTTGCACTCTACGTAAAGGAGAGTATCAGGGCATCGAATTGCAGGGTAAGTGGGGAGAGGCCGAAGGACTCTGGGTCTCATTGTCAGTGGGGATGGGGGAGACAGTGTGTATGGGGGTGGTTTACAGGCCCCCAGGACAGCAGGAATTAGTGGATAGAAGCATGGCTGATTAGTTTGTGAGAATGGCAGCAAGGGGGGAAGTGGTGCTGATGGGGGACCTGAACCTACTGGATGGAGACTGGAGCACCTTTTCAGCTGCTTCAACCAGCAGCAGGGAAATATTGGACTCCCCGCAATTGGCCCTCCTAAATCAACTGGTCAGGGAGCCAACCAGGGCAAGAGCTACTCTTGATCTAGTCCTGACAAATGGGGATAGGGTAGGAAATGTATCGGTGGGGGAACATCTTGTAAGAGTAACCACAACACGGTCAGGTTTAGAATAAGGAACACTGCAGAGGTTCACCAGTCTAGGTTGAAGTTGCTGGATTTCAAGAGGGCAAATTTTGGGAAAATGGGGGAAATAGTGGAGAGGGCCTTGGAAGGGGTGGAGGATTTGACAGAGATGGAGGCAATGTGGGGGAGGATAAAAGAAGCTGCTGTAGAGGCCACGGACATCTGTGCCAAGACAGCAAGTAAAAATAAGAGGAGGAGGATACCTCTGTGGTATACTAGGAAAGTAGCGAAAAAGGTAAAGACAAAAAAGAAAGCCTTCAGGAAGTTCAAGGAAACACAAGCTGAAGCAGACTGGGGAAAATACCAGGTGAGCCAGAGATAAGCTGGGGTAGAGGTAAGGAGGGCAAAGGCACAGACAGAGGAGCAAATAGCTAGAAGGGTCAAAAAGGGAACAAGGCTTTCTTTCTGTGCGTAAGTAAAAAGAGGAAGACTAGGCAGGGAATACTCCAGTTAAAAACAAATGAGGGGGAGATGCTACAAGGAGACTGAGAGAAAGCAGACCTGCTAAACAGCTATTTTTGCTCAGTGTTCAATAGGGAGGAAGAAGATGAAGGCAGCAGAGCAGGAAAAGAAATGGCAGGGGAAGGGGAAGTGGAGATGAGGCCTTTTCTCATGGAGGAACTTTTGGGGGAACTAGGCTGCATGAAGGTGGACAAGGCAATGGGGCCGGATGGGGTGCACCCAAGGGTGTTAAAGGAACTAAAAGAGATATTGGCAGTACCATTGACTGCACTCTTCAATCAGTCCCTGGAGACTGGGGTGGTGCCGGAAGACTGGAGGCAGGCAAATGTGGTCCTGCTGCATAAAGGGCGAGGGAGGGAGGAAGGAAGTGGGAAATTACAGGCCCATGAGCTTGACATTGGTGATAGGCAAGCTCATGGAGAAACTAATAAAAGGCAGGATCACCAGCTACCTGGAGGAAAGCGGTTTGATGAATCCAAGGCAACATGGCTTTACTAGGGGCAGATCCTGTCAAACAAATTTGATAGAGGTTTTTGATGGGGTCACCAAGGAACTGGATCAGGAGAGGGCGGTAGATGTGGCTTATTTGGATTTCAGGAAGGCATTTGACTCCGTGCTCCACGGGAGACTGCTGTGTAAAATGTCAGGCCTGTGGCTGGGGCACAGGGTGGGAAACTGGCTGAGGAACAGGAGGCAGAGGGTCATAATAAATGGGGTAGCACCCAGAGAGGGCAAGGTCACGAGCGGGGTCCCTCAGGGATCAGTGCTGGGGCCCCTACTATTGAATATATTTATAGGGGACATTGTGGAAGGCCTTGAGGGAGGTGTGAGTCTGTTTGCAGACAACATCTGCAATAGGGTGGACACACAGGAAGGGGTAAACAAAATGCAGAGAGATTTAGGGAGGCTTGAGGCATGGTCAAAGAGGTGGCAGCTTGCATTCAATACAGAAAAGTGTAGAATCATGCATCTTGGCTACAGGAATCGGAGGGCAGGGTACTGTATGGGGGGGCAGAGATCTGGAGGTAATGGAACAAGAAAGGGACCTAGGCATCATTATATCAGGGGACTTAAAGGTGGAAAGGTAGTGTGGGAGGGCAGTGACTAGGGGGCGTGGAATGCTGGGATGCATCAGAAGGGGGATCACCAGTAGAAGTAGGGAGGTCATAGTACCCTTGTACACCCATCTGGTTAGACAGCATTTGGAGTACAGAGTGCAGTTCTGGAGACCATACCTCAAAAAGGATGTGGGAAGACTGGAGCGGGTTCAGAGGAGAGCGGCAAAGATGGTAAAAGGGTTATGCCACCTATCCTATGAAGAAAGGTTGACAGATCTGAACATGTACTCCCTGGAATAGAAGAGGGAGAGGGGGGACATGATCGAGACCTTCAAGTACCTTAAAGGTATAAACAGGGTGCCAGTGGAAAGCTTCTTCCAGATGAAGGGTAATCAGAGGACGAGGGGGCATGGCCTGCAAGTGGAGAGGGGGCAGTTCAGGGGTAACATTAGGAAATACTATTTCACAGAAAGAGTGTTGGAAAGGTGGAACAGACTCCTGGAGGCAGTCGTTGGAGAAGAAACAGTGGAGGGATTCAAAAGGGCATGGGACAACCACAGAGGAGTGTTAACGGTGGGGGGGGGTGCAGGTCCAAGCAGATAGCTGGACAAATGGGCAGACTCGGTGGGCCTTGTTGGTCCTTTTCTGCCATCACACTTCTATGAATCTATGAAAGATGACGACCATGGGGAGCCAACTGAGCCTGAGGTCTTGCCAGAACAGCAGGAGTTCGAGTCTCCCACTCGACAGTGGCAGAGACTCTGGACCTCTCCACTCAGGAGACCACTGAGGAGGAGGAGGAGGAGGAACCAGATTATATGGAAATGATGGATTTGGCAGCTACTAAATGTTTACTGCTCCCCATTCATAAGTCGCTGAAGAGGCAAGTCCTCAAAATCTTAAAAACTCCTACCTCTGTCCCTCCAGTGGACAAGAAAATGAAAAGGAAATACCATTTGGCTAGAAGTGGGGCTGAATTTCTCTTCAGTCACCCCAGCCATGAGGGGGTGATATAGGCAGCTGCCTGTGACAGAGTAAATGTGCCATTGTCATCCCATCCCCCTGACAAGGACTCTCAAAAAATTGAGTCTGTGGCAAAGAAAGGCTACTTGGGGGCCTCTTTGGCCATCAGACAGGCCATTTATATGGCTTATGTATCCAGGTACCAAAAAAGTCTCTGGAGCTGTCTTGTAGATGGCCAGCAAAGCTCCTCCTGCACTAGCTGCTAATCTAGAGGAGACTGCCAGATGTGGCATTTCAAGTACCAATTCCACATGGCAGTGGATGCCAACGACACTGCTGCCAGGCTTATAGCAGCTTCAGTATCCCTGAGAAGGTTTGCTTGGCTCAGGGCCACTATCCTTTATCAAGATACCCAAACTAAGGCATTAGATTTTTCTTGTGAGCAGAATTCTCTGTTAGGCGAACAAACAGAAGCTTATATGAAAAAGATGGATGAGTACAAGGCAGCTTATATAAAAGTGCCTTTGCCAAAGAGAAGACATCCAGCTCCCAGATGCACCAAAGTAGGGCAGGTAGGGGAAGATCCTATACCAGGCCCTTTTACCAGGCTCAGGCTCTCCCAGACTACCAGCAGCAATGTGGCTACTTTAGAGGCAGAGGTAGAATGGGTAACAGGCCTTCTGACCCAAGACCCCAGCCCAGGACACCAGTAAAGCAAAATCCCTGACGTGCCTGTCAGGGTCATCTCCCCAGTACTGGTAGGTGTCAGATTGGCTCACTATGTCCAGGCATGGCAAGCCATTACCACAGACAAGTGGGTCCTGAAGGTAGTAAGCCAGGGTCTTGCTCTGAATTTCATGGGCATCCCAAAATTGAGGGCAAGGCTGTTCACCCTGCAACCACAGCAAAAAGGGCCTTGCTAGAATCAGAGGTAGCCAGCCTTCTACTGGCAAAGGTAGTGGAATCTGTCCCAACCTCAGAGAAGGAAAAAGGATTTTACTCAAGTTATTTCCTAACCCTAAAGAAGAATGGGGAGTGGCAATCCATACTGGATCTCAGAGCCCTAAACAGATATCTGACCAAGACAAAGTTCAAGATGGTCATCTTGGCAATGATTCTCCCCACTCTCAGGCAGGGAGACTAGCTGGCATCCTTAGACCTCAAGGATGCCTACTTCCACATCTCCATCAGACAATCTCACAGAAAGTACCTCAGGTTCAGATTGCCATCAGGCCACTATTAGTTCAGAGCCTTGCCCTTTGGTCTCGCCTCTGCCCCAGGGGGGTTGACAAAGTGGCTGTGATAGTGGCACATTTAAGAAGGCAGTGTATAATAGTGTTCCCTTACCTAGATGACTGGTTAGTCATGGGGCAGTCCCCTCAACAGGTAAGGGATGCCCTAGCCCTCACACAGGCTACCCTGGAGACTCTAGGGTTCCTTGTGAACCTGAAGAAGTCAATCTTGTAGCCAGTCCAGCTCTTGGATTTCATAGAAGTGGAGTTGGATACCCAAAGAGGGAAGGCATTCCTTCCTCAGGAAAGTGTGGACAGCCTGGTACAATTGGCAAGCTCCTTTCAGCTCACACCACCAGACCAGCAAGACATTTCCTGCAACAGTTGGGCCACATGGCAGCCTCAACAGCAACAGAGCGAGGGGCCAGGTTCCAGATGAGAGACATCCAGTTCTACCTCAGATCCCATTGGTCCCAGAAAAAGGACTCCCTGTCAAAGCAAGTACCAGTCACAGGGACTCACATTCAAGCACTGCAGTGGTGTCAGGAAAGGGACAACCTCAGGGAAGGGTTAACATTCCAGCAGGAGTCCCCAACAGTAGTGTTGATGACAGATGCCTCCCTCCGGATGGGGCACCCATACGGGAGAGCACACTGTACACGGTACATGGCCATAGCAGGAGTCACTACTGCACATAAACCTGTTGGAGCTCTGGGCAGTCTTTTGGGCCCCTCCAGTTATTCACCTCTCTGGTCCAGGGCAATGTGATGCAGGTCAGAACAGACAACACCAAAACCATGTATTACATAAACAAGCAAGGGAGCACAAGGTCCACCTTGCTGTGCACAGAGGCTATGCAAATTTGGAGCCTGGCATATTCCCTCAGGGGTCTGTCTCTCAGCAGTCCATCTTCCAGGGAAGGACAACATCCTAGCAGATGCACTGAGCAGGATCAATCAAAACCACCATGAATGGGCTCTGAATGGGCAGATCCTGCAGACTGTCTTCAGAAGGTAGACCACTCCAGAGATAGATATCTTTGCAGCCCCAGACAATCACCAGCTGCCACAGATTTGTTGCAGGCCTCTGGCAGTGGGCACAGTACCACTGGATGCACTAATACTGGATTGGACAGTGAAGTTCCTGTATGCCTTCCTCCCATTCCCTCTGTTGCTCAAGGTGCTGAACAAGCTTAGGTCCCAGCCAGCAACATTGATCCTCGTAGCTCCAGATTGGGCCAGGCAGCATTGATACTCCTTGCTCTTGTCCATGTCAATCTTCAGACTGATTTGCCTCCCCAGGAGGCACAACCTGCTGATATCCTTCCAGGGAAGGATCCTCTACCCAACCTCAAGTCCCTCAGGCTCATGGCTTGGCTCTTGAGGACCTAGAGTGTGCTAATCTGCACCTTTCAGAAGGGCTGCTTGAGGTCCTATGGGTCTCTCAGAAGCCCTCTAACAGAAAAACTTACACTTCTAAATGGAAGAGGTTCTCCATTTGGTGCCAGCAGAAGGTCATAGATCCTTATCAGGCTGGACTCACAGTCCTGTTGGACTACTTAGCCCATCTTCATTCTCTAGACCTTAAGCCATCTTCCTTCAAGGTACACCTGGCAGCTGTCTCTGTGTACTTCTCAGTGGGTAAGGGCACCTCCTTTGCTTCCAATCCAATTTTCAGGAAGTTCTTCAAAGGACTGCTTCACTTGCATCTCCCGCACGGGGAACCAGTCCCATCTTGGGAACTGAATATATGCATTGCACAGCTAATGCAACCCCCATATGAGCCCATGTCCTCAGCAGGACTCAAGTACGTGACTTGGAAAACAATCTTTTTAGTGGCAATCACTTAAAGGGGCACTGTCAGCTTTGCTCCTCATTTTTTCGTCTGCCTGCATAAGCGTGACTCTGTGCACTTACATATGACTTATTCCTCAAATAAACTCCCCATATATGCCACAAAGGTGATCGCTTACCAGATTTTTCAATTTTTGTAAGTTTCTACATTCCAGCGGCCCGATCGAAAATACCTTGTCCCCCGGAAGCAGTAGTTTGCTTAGAGCGCGCCTCTGAGACGGAGCGCCGGCATTAACATAAGTTTTTAACATGGACACACTAAAGAGTTAGTTGCAGCATGTCTTGCAGTACACTGAATTAAAGTTGCTGTGTTTTAAGTAAAACCGAGTGCTGGTAATGCCAAGAAAAACATTTAAACACTGCTGCCGAAATCCCACGCCTGCGTGAATGTGGGCAATTCCTGCGCATGCACAGGATCTGTGTTCTGTCCCGCTATTGTGCATGCGTGGGATTTCGGCACCTGGAGTGGTCCACATTCACGCAGGCGTGAGATTTTGGCAGCAGTGTTTAAATGTTTTTATTGGCACTACCGGTGCTCGGTTTTACATAAAAAACAGCAACTTTAATTCAGTGTACTGCAAAACATGCTGAAATCAACTCTTTAGTGTGGGCATTTAAAAAATGTATGCTAATGCCGGCGCTTCGTGTCACAGGTGCACTCTCGGCATACCACTGCTTCCGGGGGACGAGGGTTTTTTCTGTCAGCTGGTAAAATGAAGAAATGTCCAAAAATTTAAAAATCTGGTAAGCGATCACCATTGTGGCATACATGGGGAGTTTTTTGGGGGGATAAGTCATGTGTAGGTGCATAGAGTCAGACTCAAGCAAGCAGATGAAAACATGACGAACAAAGCTGACAGTGCCCCTTTAAGCCAGAAAGATTAGTGAACTCCAGGCTTTGTCTACAGAGCCTAACTACATTTCAATCCATAGGGACAAGGTATTCCCCAGAACCAATAGGAAGTTTCTTCCCAAAGAAGTATCTGACTTTCACCTCAATCAGACTATTACCCTGCCTGTCTTTTTCACCGATCATTCCAGTTCAGGGGAACGCAGACTGCATAACCTAGATGTTAAGAGTACCCAGAGGCCAGTGGGTCCCAGGGTGGTAGCCTGGGTAAAACACTGGCTGGACTACAGGACATAGAAGATAATTGTAAATGGAATCCTCTCTGAAGAAAGAGGGGTTACTAGTAGGGTACTGCAGGGTTCAGTACTGGGTCCAGTCCTTTTTAATGTCTTTATAAGTGGCATTGCAGAGGAACTGGAAGGAAAAGTATGGCTCTTTGCAGATGACACAAAGATCTGCAACAGGGTTGATACACAAGGAGGTGTGGAAAGGATGAGAATGGACTTGGCAAGGTTGGAGGAATGGTCAGAAGTATGGCAGCTTGGATTCAATGCAAAGAAATGCAAAATAATGCACCTGGGAAACAAAAACCCAGGGGAAGATTACACAGTTGGGGGGGGAGGTAGTAACAATAACAAAAATGGAAAGGGACCTGGGGGTAATCATATCAGATGACCTTAAAGTTAGCAAGCAATGTAAAACAGTCGTTTTTGGGAATGTTTTCACCAAATTTTCAACATAAGGTTTTTGGTGGCCTACCTCAAGAACTGTGACACTGTTGTTTCGTTACTCGGACCCAAAAGGTGGTTCTGCGCAGTGACCGCAAAATCACCTTTTGGGACCGAAACATAAAATAACAGTGACTGAGTTCATGAGGTGGGGTCCCAAGAACCCCATGTTGAAAATATAGTGAAACAATTCCTAACAAGCATTTGTCAATGCCGAATGTTTGCTTGCTGGCATTGGCAGTGGTAGTGTACAAGTTACAGAGCTGCGTAATAGGAATGGCAGTGAAGTATTGAACTGAAGCCAACCCCACTACCACCCTGCAGAGAGTGACAGGCATTGAGGTGTGCCTTTGGGTCGTCAGGCATAACAGCCATGCCATTTCACCACACCCCACCCTGCAGACACTGACAAGTGTCACGGTGTTCCTTGGGGTCTTTGGCCCTTATGCGCACCCCATTCCATTAGGAAATACGGTGAGATGGGTGTGATATAGGAGAATGGGGTGAACTTTGGAGCCGAAGAGTCCAAGGCATACCTCGATGCCTCTCACTGGCTGCAGGGTGTGGAATGGTATGAGCATTACAGGCAAGAATCCCAAGTCACATCCCTGATGCCTGTCATTCTTTACAGGGTTGGGCGTTATGGTTGGAAACCCTAATACCTCAGGCATTCATTGGTATTTTCACTCCAAATGTTCAACATGGTTTTTTTGTGACCCCACCTCATGAACAGGGGGAATATCAGTTTGTTAGCCGAAAGCTGCTTATGCATAGCGACTACGGCATTTAGCACCACAGGTGCAAAAACATTCCGAACAGGATGTAAAAAATGACACCTCTACTGTTCATGGGAAAGTGTAAAAAATGGCAATGTTGTAAATCTGCAGTAAAAATATTAAAAAAAATGGTGAAGTCACGAGCGTACATAGAAACTGTGCAACGCACACCCATGATATAATTAGGTTGGGGATTTTTTTTACAGCAGATTGTCAACTCAGGCATTTTGGTGCCTCTGATCATGAACAGTGTCACTGTGATTTTCTTTATCTGTCTCGAACAATGATTTCCCACAGCGGCCACGCATCTCTGCGCTGAAAGTGTGAAAACACAGTTCGGCCATGTTGTGAAAAATGACAGCTGTACTGTAAATAAGGAAGTGTGGAAAAATGCCACTGGTGAAAATCTGGACTTAAAATATTGCGAAGTCATGAACTTATGAGGGTGCGTGGAAACTGCGCAATGCTCACTGGTAACACAGTCATTTTATGGACTTTTGTCACCAAATTTTCAACATAGCCTTTTTAAGACCTCTGCTCACAAACAGTGTCACTGTGATTTTCTTAATGTGTCCCATACATCGATTTTGCACATTGACTGTGCCATTGCGCGCTACATGGGCGGAAACACATTTTGGGTGAGATGTGAAAAATGACAGCTGTAGTACTCATAAGAAAGTGTGGTAAAGTGGCAATGTTGAAACTCTGGAGTGAAAATATTTAAAATCCGCGAACTTACGAGCGTGCGTAGGAACTGTACAACACACGCTCATAAAACAGTCATTTTTTGGAATTTTTTCACCAAATTTTCAACATAGCCATTTTAAGACCTGTGCTCACAAACAGTGTCACTGTGATTTTCTTAACTTGTCCTGTACATTGATTTCGCACACCGACTGTGCCATTGTGCACTACATAGAAGTAGGAAACGTTTTAGGGTGAGATGTGAAAAATGACAGCTGTACTACTCATAAGAAGGTGTGGTAAAATGGCAAGTTGAAAATCTGGAGTGAAAATATTGAAAAATTATCATCCTACGAGCGTGGTGGAACCAAGCAACGCACGCCTGTAAAACAGCGTCATTTTAGGAATTTTTCACCAAATTTTCAACATAGCCATTTTAAGACCTCTGCTTATAAACAGTGTAACTGTGGTTTTCTTAATTTGTCCCGTACATTGCTTTCGAACACCGACTGTGCCATTGTGAGCTACATGGGCGGAAACACATTTTGGGTAAGATGTGAAAAATGACAGCTGCAGTACTCATAAGAAGGTGTGGTAAAGTGGGAATGTTGAAAATCTGGAGTGAAAATATTGAAAATCCGCGAACTTACGAGCGTGCGTAGGAACTGTACAACACACGCTCATAAAACAGTCATTTTTGGGAATTTTTTCACCAAATTTTCAACATAGCCATTTTAAGACCTGTGCTCATGAACAGTGTCACTGTGACATTCTTAATTTGTCCCGTCCATTGATTTCGCACACCGACTGCACCATTGTACGCGCTTCATGGGTGGAAACACGTTTTGGGTGAGATGTGAAAATAACAGCTGTACTACTCATAAGAAGGTGTGGTAAAATGGCAATGTTGAAAATCTGAGTGAAAATATTGAAAAGTTAACTGAACTTACGAGCGCAAGGAGAACAACGCAACGACACGCCTCAGAAACAGTCATTGTTATAAGCCAAGTACAGACTGTGTCAGGAAGTGCTTAAATCATAGCTACTTAACAGCCAATAGCTCTGGAAGAATCTTACAGACCTTGATAAAGTACTAATTTTAGCAGGCTCATCAGATAACCTCATAGTCTTCAGGTGAAAGTACCTCTGGCTCAAGCTGCAACACTGGACTTAATTTTCCTAGTCAAACTATCTCTTGTTGGGAACTGCAATACTGAACATAGGATTTGCAAGAAAGCGAGTTGTGCTCACAACAGAGGAGGGGAACCTTTCAATTGTCTTTGCTTCGTAAGCAGATATACTGCAGGTGGAGGCTGCTTCTAACTGAAAGGTGAAATAAGGTATTTACAATTATCAGGAAAAGACAGTCTTGTTACAATTCTTAAGATTTTCAGTGCAGGAAGAGTTCAAAGCACAGCTCACTTATTTTGGGACTGACTGCTTTCAGAGCACAAACCACCAGGCTGTTTTGGGGCTGGGAGGTTTACCTGTGTCTGACTTGAATGTCTGGATTTTCTCTGTTTGAGTAGCAGGATTTTCTCTGTCAAATTGTTGTGTATAGTATCTTGCAGACAGGAAGGCACTCATCGCAGTGGTGGGTCAGAGCTCTTAGCTGATTGTTTTGTGAGGGCACAGTTTAGGCTAACCCTTCCCACCCTCACCCCACCCCCGGAAATAGTTCCTTTATACCTGGGGTTCTGACATCATTTCCTCAAGAGTGCAAGGTGCATATCAATG
The DNA here is from genome assembly GCA_016271365.2 of Neoceratodus forsteri. Taxonomy (NCBI): domain Eukaryota; kingdom Metazoa; phylum Chordata; order Ceratodontiformes; family Ceratodontidae; genus Neoceratodus; species Neoceratodus forsteri. Next base: position 412,269,906 of record CM057455.1, on the reverse strand, counting down.
TCATATCCTCTCTAGCACACAGCACTGAAAAATATCATAACATTGTTTAATATATATATATATATATATATATTCTATATAACAAACCAATCACTCACACAACACACACAAAAAAAAAAAAAAAGTACATAGTCATGTGGGAGTAGTGCAATGTAATGGCTGTGGGCAGCAGTCTTCCGGGAGTCTTTCTGGAGGCTGAGATGCTGCCTATTTGCAGATAACTCTCTGCCCTGAGGAGGAAGTTGCCCGTCTTCAGGCCACACTGGACAGCAGTAAGTAAACCTTCCCCAGGCCAGACTGGATGGTAGGAAGGAACCCCCATCCAGGGAGCACCAGAGCCACCACCACTACCTCAGAGGTTGCAAAAAGCACAGCAGTTGGACCACTGTGGGCTCAGGGAGGTGAGGAGGGTGGAACAGAGGCACACCAGTCAGTTGTTCACTCCACAATCCATACACCATTCTGGGAGCACAGCTCCCTATGGATCTGAGGAGGAGATTAGGGAGGCTGAGGACACCTGTCACAAGGGAGGCCCACAGGAAGGAGGCAGAGGATGCCACAAGGAAAGGAAGCAGCTCTGGTGGGGGACACAATTGTGGGGGACAGAACTGGGGAGCAAGGAAACTGAGTAGAGTGCCTGCACCTGGTGCCATGGCCATAGGACAGGAGGCGCATCCTCAGGATCACGAGAACAGCTGCAGGGGTCTGAGCTGGATGTCATTGTCCACCTAGGGACAAATGACTTGGCTCAACATGAGCTTACAGCAGTGTAGAAGGACTTTGTAGAACTGGGAGGGCCTAAGACAAGTAGCACACAGTATCCTTCTCAGAGGTGCTGCCTGTAAATGGCATGAGTGAGGCAAGGTACTTTGCACCATGCAGTTTAATGAGTGGTTGAAAAAATGGTGTGGAGCACAGGGTTTGGTTTCATTGAGGACTGGGGTTTCACCTGGAGGGACACCAGCCTATACTGGCAGGATGGTCTGCATCTGTCCAGGAAGGGAACAAGTCTTTTGAGCAATAGGTTTAAATGCTTCATTGGCAAGCTTTCAAACTAGTCAAGGGGGGGAGGCACTGATAAGCAGCAGAAAAATCCCAGCCTCTCCCTACAAAACAGGGTACTAAATGGGAAAAATACTGAGGTAGAAAGGTCAGTGGGGGATGCTGCAACAGAAAGTAAAGCCATCAAAAAATGGAGAGCAATGAGTACCAATGCCAGTAGTCTGAGTAATAAGCTTCCTGAATTAGTGGCCTTGATGGAGGAGGAACATCTGGATATCATGGCAGTCACAGAAACATGGTACACACAAAACCATGACTGGGATGTAAACATACCAGGATACACTATCTACAGGAGGGACAGGGAGGGTAAAAGAGGAGGAGGAGTAGCTCTTTACATAAGGGAAGGAATCAAAGCACCAGAACAAAAGGGTAAACAGGGAGGAGAAGCACTGTGGGTAAATTTGGAGACCGGCAATGGCACCACAATCTGCACTGAGGGTTATACAGACCCCTTCTCAGGAGAGAAATGGACAAGAAATGATAGAAAGTATACTTAGTATGGCAGAAAAGGGAGATATTGCTGATGGGTGATCTAAATATGCCAGATGTTAACTGGAGTGCAGTTGGAGCAGCCACTTCTAGAGTGGGGTTATTCTAGATGCCCTACAGGGGCATGCCTTGAGACAACTAGTATTGGAGCCCACTCGAGGCGAACAATCTTAGACCTGGTTCTCTCAAATGGAGATGAGGAGAGGATCACAGATGTAGAAGTGGGTAGCCATCTGAGAACTAGCAACCATCGAACAGTATGGTTCACAATAAACACAACAATGAAGTCAAACCATACAAAGACAAAGGTACCACTGGATTTAGGAGGGCTGACTTTGTCAAAATGGGTAGTGCCTAAAGAATGCACTGTCAAAATGGGCAGGAAGGAGGGTGGAAGAACAATGGGGAATAATAAAAACTGCCATCACAGAGGTAACAAGCCTGTGTAAAGCAAATAAACAAAGCAAGCGAGGTAAGAAACCACTATAGTTCTCAAAGGAAGTGGCAGTGAGGTTCAAGAGAAAAGAAGCATTTAGGAAGTACAAGGAATCACAGAAGGAGCAGGACAGAGAACTGTATCAGTTAAAGCCAAAAGGAAGCTGGGAAGGCAGTCAGAACAGCAAAGGCCCAAACCGAGAAAAGATAGCCAACTCAGTTAAGAAGAGATAAAACCTTTTATAGGTACATCAGGGCCAGTAAAGAGCGAAGGGAGGGATAGAGAGCTTAGTAAAGGGAGGGAGGGTGGGCAGAGGTGACTGTGAAAGACAGAGATACTAAACAAATACTTTTGCTCAGTATTTCCACAAAGGAAGAGGGAAGTACCTAAAACAAACAGTAGAAACACTCTGGATACAGAAGTTGATACCAGCCATTTACAGAAGAAAGGGTTCTGAAGAACTCTTAAAACTGAAGGTGGACAAAGCAATGGGGCCTGATGGGATTCATCCCAGAATTCTAAAAGAACTAAGGGTAGAACTAGTGACACCACTGACTACCCTCTTTAACAAATCATGGGAGGATGGGGTGGTACCCGAGGACTGGAGGAGGGCAGATGTAATCCCTTCACAAAGTGGGAGCAGGGCAGAAGCAGGAAACTACAGACCTATTGGTTTAGCCTCAGTGGTAGGGAAAATGATGGAATCACTTCTGAAAGAAAGAATTGTTGGAGTATCTAGAGGCCAGAGGGGCACAGGACCCAAGGCAGCATGGATTCACAGCCAGGGGAAAGGTCATGCCAGACAAATCTGATAGATTTCTTTGACTGGGTGACCAAAGTAGTTGATCAGGGAGGATGTGGACATGGCCTACCTAGACTTTAAGAAACATTTGACACAGTCCACACAAAGATTAATACAAGTTAGCCAGCCTGGAATGGGTCCCAAGATGACAGCCTGGGTAAAATTGGCTGGAGAATAGGACACAGAGGTAATAGTAAATGGAGTCCACTCTAAGAAAAAGGGGTTAGTAGTGGGGTACTGCAGGGTTCAGTATTAGGACGGTCCTCTTCATTGTCTTTATAGCGACATTGCAGAGGGACTGTAAGAAAAGTATGTCTCTTTGCAGATGACACAAAGATCTGCAACAGAGTTGATGCACAAGGTGGAGTGGAAAGGATGAGAAGGGACTTGGCAAGAGTTAGAGGAATGGTCAAATGTATGGCAGCTTAGATTCAATGCTAAGAAGTGCAAAGGTAATGCACCTGGGAAACAAAAACCCAGGGAAGAGTACACAATGAGGGGTGAGATACTAACAACAACAAAAATGGAAAGGGACCTGGGGGTAGTCATATCAGATGACCTAAAGGTGGGAAAGCAATGTGAGAGGGCAGCAAGGAGGGCTGGGGGGATACTTGGATGCATAGGAAGAGGCATCACCAGTAGAAAACAGGAAGTTATTATTCCTCTGTACAGACAGCTAGTGAGACCCCATCTGGAGTACTGCATGCAGTTCTGGAGACCCAATCTCCGCAAAGACATAGACAGGATGGAAGCTGTCCAGAGGAGGGCAACTAAAATGGTGCAGGGTCTGCACCGGAAGACATATGAAGAGAGACTTAAGGAGCTTAATATGTATAGCCTCGAGGAAAGGAGGAGAGGGGGGACATGATAGAAACTTTCAAGTACCTCAAGGGAATCAACAAAGTCCAAGAGGGTAGCATCTTTCAAAAAAAGAGGTGTGCAAGAACAAGGGGGCACAATTTGAAGATAGAAGGGCGGCTCAGAGGTAATTTAAGGAAGTATTTTTTCACAGAGAGGGTTATGGATGTATGGAACGGCCTTCCAGAGGAGGTTGTGGAGTCAAAAACAGTGGTGGAATTTAAGCATGCATGGGACAGTCATAAGGCAATTCTAGGGGGTGGGGGTAGGAAGAAGTAGGCTGCTGGTTAACTAGGACCTGCAGCTTATCCATCAGGTAGGGAAATGGGCAGACTGGGTAGGCCAAGCGGTCCTTATCTACTGTCAAATTCTATGTTTCTATGTTTCTATTGTTAGGAATATTTCACCAAATTTTCAACATAGTCATTCTAAGACCTCTGCTCATGATCAGTGTCACTGTGGTTTTCTTAATTTGTCCCGTACATTGGTTTCGCACACCGACTGCGCCATAGTGCGCTACATAGGCGGAGACACATTTTGGGTTAGATGTGAAAAATGACAGCTGTACTACTCATAAGAAGGTGTGGTAAAATGGCAATGTTGAAAATCTGAAGTGAAAATATTGAAAATTCGCGAACTTACGAGTGTGCGTAGGAACTGCGCAATGCACGCTCGTAAAACAGTCGTTATTTGGAATTTTTCCACCAAATTTTCAAAATATGCTTCTTGAGAGCTCACCTTATGAACACTGGCAGTGTCGTTTCGTTAATCGGTCCCAAAAGATGATTTTGTGCAGTGATTGTGAAATCACCCTTTGGGCCCGAATAACGCTATGACAGTGACAGCATTCATGAGAAGGGGTCCCAAAAACCCCATGTTGAAAATTTGGTGCAAAAATTCCAAAAAATGCCTGAGATATGCAACAAAGTTGAAAAAACCCTATCTAGCCCATTATACAGTATACCGGCATTTCCTCAGTTGGCGGTCAGCTTTGAAGAGTGCAGACGTGTTCCCGGTCCACCAAGATCATTGCGCCCAGCTCTGGAGGTAGTATGGGGTGGGGGGTGGGAAGGCAGGGTGCGATTGTGGGTGCGGGTTGTGGGGAGGGCGGCAGGATGACTGCATGGGACCGTTTTCCTTTACAGGTTAAAAAAAAAGACGACGCAGGATGTTTGCCACGCTGGGGGTCTCCCAGCGTGGCAGAAGGACGGCTGGGGGGGTGGAGCTGATGGGGATTGGGCATCCTGTTGGCTATGGCATTTGTTGCCACGATGGGGTGGGCTCCCAGCGTGGCACCTTGTACCGTGGAGGGAGACAGTGAAGCCGGCGGTTGGGCACCTTGCCGGCTGCCATCGAGTTGCCACGCTGGGGTGGGCACCCAGCGTGGCATTTGGAAGGCTTTGAGGGGGAGCGCAGCACAGCCGACGGGGGATTGGGCACCCCCGTCGGGTATAGAGTGTGTGCGTGGGGGGGGAGCACGCATGGCATGTGTGTGTGTGTGTGTGTGTGTGTGCTGGTGGAACTGTGCATGAGCAGGCGATATCTTATCGCTGCTCACTGAAGCGTAGCTCCCCCTTTCAACTGTATGCCACTGCATTTTGGAGCTTGTCACAGACAGCTCCAGCATGCATTGGCAGACAGGGGCCGCGCCTGCCAACACACTGACTGAATTGGAAGAGGGGGTGACACACCTCCGAAATCTCGGATGATGGCACTATGTTTCTTGCACATGCGTGCAAGCAAACATAAAAATGGCCGAGATATCCACTTAAGTTGAAAAAACCCTATTTATGCCACTATACAGCTTACCGGCATTTCTTCCGTTCGCAGTCAGCTTTGAAGAGTGCAGACATGTTCCCGGTCCACCAAAGATCGTCACACCAGGCTCTGGAGGTAAGTATGGTGATAGGGGGTGTGGGGAGGTGGGGTGTTCAGAGTGTGGGTGTAGGTTGGGTGAGGGGGTGTCACAGACAGCGTGGGACTGTTTTCTTTATTTTTACAGGAAAAAAAACACCGCGGGATTATTGGCATGCTGGGGATGGGCTCCCAGCGTGCCACCTGGATGTTTGTTGGGGAAGGAGGAGCGGAGCCGATGGGAATTGGGCACCCCTTCGGCCATACAGTGTGCTGGGGAGGGGATGCCTGAGCTGAGGGGGGATTAGGCACCCCCCTCGGCACACAAACAATGGGGGGGGACGCATCATACTGATGGGGATTGGGCTACCCCATTGGCAAATGAACTGGGATGGGGATCATGCCAACAGGGGGATTGGGCACCCCTGTTGGCTTTTATTTAATTTATTTATTGAAATGTTTCACCAGGAAGGCACACTGAAGGGAGGGTGGCATCTTTCCATCAGCTTCATGGGGACTGTGAGTGGCCGACAGAGAAGCCATCACCCTGGGGACACCACACAATGCAGCTGTGTAATTGGTTGCTGCATTCTGGGACACCCCACAGCACAAACAGCTGATTGTGTAGTGACAGGGCGCTCCCTGATTGCAGTGGCCAAGATTCTTTGAGCATAGTGGCATGCTCATTAATGGTCATCATCGGCAGCCTGCTCCTATATTCGCCGTGGCAGAGACCAGCCCCTGAACAGACTGCTGCCATTCGGCACAACACTGCTGCTCCTCCACAACTGACTTGTGAAGGAAGATGACACAATGCGTTTCTTGCACATGTGTGCAAGCAACACAAAAAGGACTATTGCACACTGGATTGTTGCATTAATTCAGTTTTGCTATAGCAGACTGGGCAAAGAACTCCCAGTGGGCCTCAGGGCTCATTCCACCAGTGGTACAGCTGCTTCTATAGCAGCTGCCAAGGACATTCCTTTATTAGAAATTTGTAAAGCAGCCACCTGAAAAACTGTTCACACTTTTACTAAGCACTATTGCCTGGACACCCGGGCTAGAAGTGATGCCAGGTTTGGCTCAGCAGTACTGCAGAGACTGTTTCCTAAATAGGTTCTATGCCCACCTCCAAAGGTACTGCTTGGTAGTCTGCATATATCAGAATACAGTAAACATTTCCTGGGGCTTGAAGAAAAAAGTACTTACAATAGTAATTGTATTTCTTCCAAGGGAATATTTATTGTATTCTGAGCTCCCACCCTACCTCTCCTAACAGAACCTGCTGGGTACTGCACTCCAGCTGTTCATGCTTCGTTGTTGAAACTTGTTTAGGTTGGTGGTTTTTGGGCATCTGTGACCAGAGTCTTTTCAGATGTCCTATTCAAAGGGAGGATTGTAGTTCTTAGGGGGGATTTAGTTCTTGAGGATAACATAGATAGTATATTTTTTTGTACATGCTTCCTAAGAATCTGACAATTACATAGAATGTGTCTGGGGCAGTAGTTTGAAAACCGAGCTCGAGCCTGTCAGCATTCTACTATTTGCATAGGTTCTTTAACTCCTTCCTCTCCAGGGCAGTTGAATGGTGAATGCAAACTGCATATGTCAGAATATAGTAAAGATTCCCTTCGAAGAAACAAGATTACTATGATAAGTAATTTTTTCTTTTCAGGCATGACCTGGGTAATTACATTAGTAAAAAGAATAGGTGGACAACAGTATAAACAAGTAAGGGGAAAGCAGTGATACCTGACAATACTACAGGTTACAAAATTAAAGTATATGAATAGTAGATATACAGTGGTGTAATCAACACATTCAATTAATAAATAAATTGTGAATTATACCAAGTATACTACAATTGGACATTGTAACTTGACTAGAGAGGCCTAGTCATAAGTGTAATTAGTAACAGGAGTTTTCATGTAATAAATATTTTCTTAACTGAGGTTTAAACCATTAAGTTTCAGGTTTCAAGTTTCATGTTTATTCAGCCAACAGACTTTTAGGAAAAATAACAAATAATGAAGAAAAATACTAAACATAACAAACATTATTACACAAAAATATCAAATATAATGCAGTCTTCAGCTGAAAACAAATGAACAAACTGTATATATATATATATATATATATATATATATATAAAAAAGAACCTCTGTGCGCAAGCACTGAGGCAATGGTTACCCCATAGGGCATTTGGCCGGGAAGCCACATTTCAAAGAAATACAAAATCACACATGCCCCCACAATGCAAAGTATCATGGGCTGCATATGCAAATCACCACAGAATGTTATGTTGGTTCAACTTTAAGCAGAAATGCATGGTGCTGAAAGGCCTCTCACACAGTTTGCAAAGGGTGCCAACAGAAGACATAGACATGTGTTTCATCCTACCAGGGCTCATCAGTATGCCTCGTCTGTTTGACACCCCCGTGGAATGAACCAGCTGCCCTAAGATGGTCTATCTGGGTTATGTTGTGGTGAACCCAATTAAAACAAAAAACAATTTAAAAGACAAAGAACCTCTGCACTGTGGGGGCATGTGTGATTTTAAATATATGAAACCATGTATCTTCCTCAAATTAGTCTTCACCATTAATTACTAAATGGGTACCACTGGAGGTCAGGATCCTGCTGGGGAAATAAAAGAGCACTGCCTGTTTAAATTTTTTTCTGAGCTGGAGGAGTTGACATCGGGATGGCACTGCCCACGAGGCCAACATTCTACATGGCACTTGCAGGTTGGCCAGTAATTGACGCCGACTCCTCCCAGTCCTTGGTTCTGTTTATACCGCCATCAAGGATGGATCCTGCAAGGGAAGACTGCCTTCAAGCAACTTCTGTGTTACATTCAAAGTCTGGTAGGCCTCATCTTTGATCCAGCGCTGTGAGTACCGGTACCATTCTGGTTCTTTCTTTCTGATTTTATCATGGCACTGAATGTTCTTTGGTTAAATTCCCCTTTTTTTATTATTTTTCACATGACGTTATGTCAGGGTCGGTGTGTAGATCTAAACTGAAATGTGTGAGAGTTGCCACTGTGCGTCGGTGCACCTGTGGCAACTCCATGACCGTTATGGACCCCCCCACAACCGTTACTTCTCCTGTCTAGGTCCCCATCACATGGTGGACAAGTTCAATGCCTGTTTTTCCATGGACTACCATATGTTCATTATCTGCATGGTGCAGTTGGGGGGAGACTCCCAACTGTCAACACACTCGGGATGCCAAGACAGGGTCTCTGGGCTCTATCACTGAGCCCTGTCCTGGCTCTATATGGGCCCGCAGGGACAAGACTCCCCTCTGCTCCACAGCTTGCTGGTGCAAGGGGTCCCAGTGAGGGATTGGTGGTGCAGTTGTCCTCGGTGGGGGGGGGGTTGGTTGGTCTCTGCTCATGGTCCAGGGTCTCCTTGAAAACCGGACAACCACCACTGTGGAGCCTGAACTTTACACAGGCTCTGCTCTGGTGATCCCCTTGGTACCATGGATTAGTCATTGCCCCAGCCCCGGTGCCATCTCTTGTGCCAATGAGTGGGGCGGTGCCAACTGCATTCCCGGGCTCCCCCTGATGCTTGTGGTGCTGTGGGGCAGAGGCTTCAAGGGTTCACCCATTTTGGGGTCTCCCTGATCTCATCTCCCACCCAAGGAGATGAGGACCAGGATGATCCTGATTGGGTGCCGAGCCCCAAGGAGCGCTCTGACTCCACCCAGGGCTCTCCGAAGCCTTCAGAAGTTTGCAGTGCCATCACTCCAGAGTCTTCCAGTGCTGATACTGGTGCTGGGAACTTAGTTGAGGTTCTTTTTGGGGCTTCTGGAAGTGGTGGCACCATGGGAATTGCTGGTTCGGGTGACAGTGCCATGGCCAACGCTGTTTCTTGGGGCAGAACCACAGTGGTTGTTTCTGCCTCTGCTGCCATGGCCAGTGACAACTTGTGGGCCAGCGCTGTCTCTGAGGCTGGATACAGGCCCACTGTTATCTGGATCCAATTAATGAGGAAGATGCCCAAGAAAGCTCCACTGCCCCCCACCGTGGGGTCTGGGGTCGCCCCCCCTCAAGTCAGCCAATCCGGATTGCTCAACCAGGTCTCTTTCAAGGGGCAGGTCCCTCTCTTTGAAGTCAGGGGTTGGTAGAACCTGGTCTTAACAGTGACCCCGTCAGGGAGCCTCCTGAGGTTCCGATAGGAATCATAGTGTGGAACCGTCTTTGCCATTCTTCACTTTGGGAAGATGTCCTGCAGTTGTTGGGGACTGGGGCCTTCTGGTGGACTCTGCATGGCTCTGGTCTCCCTAACTGGGGGTTTCCCCTCAAGGGCAACACCCAGTCTGCCCCTTGCAGGTTTGGCACACTATGGTGGTCAAGATAGGCAGCCCTCACCTTCAGGAGGGGTCCCCTACATGATCCCATAGTCCTTGCAGAGGACCTCCCTGCTTAGCCAGGCTGTCCCTCCAGCTGTTCCTCTGCCATCCCCTTCCCCTCTCCCTGGTCTCTTGGGACCTGTGGGACCCATGACCTGGGAAAAGTTCAGGGGTTCGGTGGCTGCATTTCTCCATTAACTTATGGCCATCTCCAAGGTCATTTGTAGACCTCAGACCCCTGCACCGCATGCCTCTGATTTGAGTTCCTCTGAGTCTTTGACTTCCTCCACCGAGGAAGAGGATGAATCTCTCTACTTCTCAGCTGACGTGGACTTTACATCCTACCAGCCATTCCTAGCAGAGATGATGGAGGAGCTCCACATTCCCCACTTCACCAGATGTAACCCAGGACATGCAACACTGTTATTTCTGGGATAATACAGTGCTGACACTTTGGTCATACCTCCTGGGCCACGGCTGTTCACAGAGTCTTCGCACACTGTCTGGTACCATCCCTCCACCCCTTCTCCTGCCCCTAGGGACTGCATGTGCAGGTACTGTGCTGCATTGGGGATTCCAGGTGCCATGCCCCACCCTACATCAGGAGTGGAGCTCCTGGACACCGTATCTGGGCATCATCACCCTCGTCATGACCACCCATCCCAGATGCTGACTTGGCTGAGTTTGACCAATGGGAAGAAGGGTGTGCTTGTCTGTACAACTTCTTCTGCAGATCGTCGCTCATCAGGCTCACCAGGTGGCCTGTGCTAGGCACATCTGGACACTGCTGGGGCAGCCCCTTGCAGTGATGCCTGATGGTGAGAAAACCCAGAAAGCCATTCATCTCACTGCTCAGAGCCTGGAGCTGGCAAGACACCTTTCTAGAGCTGTGTATGATGCCATTGCAGTGGCTTCCAGGCTGGCAGGAACTTCTGTCTGCATTAGGCGGACTGCATGGCTTTGCCTATCAAGATTTTCACTCTTGGCCCTGCGTAGGGTGCTGTCCTCACCATTCCAGGGGGCCCAGTTCTTTTCCAGAAGGGCATCATAAGAATTGCAGGGGTGCCTTCCATCTCCCAAGTCTCAGGAGCATCCACCAGCCCATAGCCATCCTTGGGCCTTGAAAGATCAATAAAGGGCCCTCTCCTCCAATGGTTTTCCCCTATGGGGAGCTGGGGGAAAAAATCTTCTCCCTCGGAGTTTGCCATCTTGGCACTCGGACCCATTTAGTAATGAATTGTGAAGATTAATTTGGGGAAGATATGAAAATTACATACTTACTGTGAATATTGATCTTCCCAAGTAACATCACCATTCATTACACTGACTCTCCCTCCACATAACCAGGCTCTGGGCAGCACTGTTCTCCCCTTTTTCCTCTTCCCCTACTCTTGATTTGGGTGTGAGGATCAAAGGGGGCTCGCTCCTCCTAAGGGCAAACCCAGCTTCTTACGGCTCCAGGTGTCCTGCATTCTCTGGACAGGCCCTTTTTGTGAAGCCTTTCCTCTTTTCTTTGGTTAGAGGAGAAGATTTCCTTGGGATCTTCTCTCAGATCTTTTCTGATCACCTACTGGGGTTGAAGTTGACTTCTGGGAACAAGTGACCCCAAGACAGTATGGTTCACGATAAACACAGCTGTAGAGTCAAGTCTTACAAAAGTGAGGGTACTGAACTTTAGGAGGGCTGACTTTTTCCAAATGGGAGAGTGTCTCAGAAAAGTACTAGCAAACGGACAAGAAAGAGGGGTGGATGAACAATGGGGAAACATCAAAACTGCCATGCCAGAGGCAGTAAGCCTTTGTGTGAAGCAAATAAACAAATCAAAATAAAGGAAAAAAACACTATGGTTCTCAAAAGAGGTAGCGGGGTAGGTTAGGCAGAAAAATATAGCATTCAAGATGTATAAGGAAACACAGAAGGTGCAGGATAGAGAAGTGAACCATTTAAAGCAGAAGAAAGTGAGGAAGGCAGTCAGAACATCAAAGGCCCAAACCAAGGAAAAGATAGCCAACTTAGTCAAGAAGGGGGATAAAACCTTTTATAGGTACATTAGGGAGAGAAGAAAGATCAAGGGATGGATAGTGAGGCTTAATAAAGGGCAGAGTGGGTGGGCAGAGTTTGACAGTGAAAAAGCAGGGATACTGAACAAATACTTATATAGAAACATAGAAGTTGATGGCAGATAAGGACCGCAAGGCCCATCCAGTCTGCCCATTTCTTTTTCTACCTTATAAATGTGCCACCGGCCTTTGCTCTGTCAATGGTCTATCTATTCATATTCATCTGTATTGCTCCATTATGCCTATCCCATACCTGTTTAAAGCTCTGCACTGTATTCATATCCACCACTTCTTGAGGTAGGCCATTCCATGCATCCACCACCCTTTCTGTGAAAAAGATCATCCTCACATTACCCCTTAATTGGCCTTCCTCCAATCTCATGCTGTGTCCTTTTGTCATGCTATTTTTCTTATATTGAAACGTTAGACACTTTCACCTTGTTAATGCCCTTAAGGTGTTTGAATGTTTCGATCATATCACCTCTCTCACTCCTTTGCTCTAGGGTATACTGTACATATTGAGCTCCGTTAATCTGTCCTCATATGTTTTCTGATGCAGTCCCTGCACCATTTTGGTTGCCCTTCTCTGGACTGCCTCAATTTGTTAATGTCCTTGTGAAGATGTGGCCTCCAGTACTGCACGCAGTACTCCAGATGGGGCCTAACCAATGTCTTGTAAAGAGGGATTATTACCTCCCTCTTACGACTTGTGATACCCCTACTAATACACCCCAACATCCCCTAGTCTTATCTACTGCTTTAGTGATCTGCTTGGATGATTTCAGTTCATCGGTGATGAGGATGCCCAAGTCTCTTTCTTCCCTTGTGACTGCCAGCAACTCCTCTCCCAGCCTATAGGTGGCTTCAGGATTTCTCTTCCCAATGTGCATGATCTTGCACTTCTTTGCATTAAACCCCAGTTACCATTCTTCCAACCATTTTGCTAGTTTATCCAGATCTCTTCTCATTCTGCCCACCCCATCTGGATCATCTACTCTGTTGCAGATCTTGGTGTCATCTGCAAATAGACAAACCTAACCCTCCAGTCCATCTGCAATGTCACTGATGAAGATACTGAAGAGGACTGGCCCCAGGTCTGATCCTTGAGGTACCCCACTTGTGACTTGCAACTCTTCTGACTGCATACCGTTTACCACCACTCTCTGTTTTCTGCCTGTCAACCAGTTTGCCACCCAGTTGACCAACGTCTGACCCACCCTGAGCCTACCCAGCTTATTAATCAATCTTCTATGTGGAACAGTATCGAAAGTTTTGCTGAAGTCAAGGTAGGCGGACATCAACTGCTTGCCCTTGGTCCACCACTCTGGTTACCCAGTCAAAGAAATCTATGAGATTAATTTGATAGGACCTTACTTTTGTAAACCCTTGCTGTCTTGGATCCTGTGCTCCTATGGATTCCAGGTGTTGCACTATCCTTTCCTTAAGGAGTGCCTCTATAATCTTGCCCACTACTGAGGTAAGACTGATTGGTCTATAGTTCCCTGCTCCTCCCTACTACCACTTTAGTGGAGCGGGATCATTGAGCCCTTCTCCAGTCTTCTGGGACCTTTCCTGTGCTCAGAGACTCACTAAATAGTTTTGATAATGACTCTTCCCATTCCACCCTTAGCTCCTTTAGTACCCTGGGATGTAAGCCATCAGGTCCCATTGCCTTGCCCACCCTGAGCTTATTGAGTTCTTGTAGGACCCTTTCTTTTGTGAAGGGATTAGTGCACACCTCCCTCCCCCCCCTGTGTCCATGGTACTGAGCTGTGGGCCCTGTCCTACCTTCTCTTCAGTAAATACTGAGCAGAAGTATCGATTTAGGATGCATGCCCCCACTGACACCCCATCTTGTGGCGCTGCAGCTCAGCCTTTCTCCTTCCTGCAAGTTACCGCTGATGAGGTATACAATGCTGTAGTTGCCCTTAACCCTGAAAAGGGCAAATGTCCCACGGGGTTGGACTCCAAAATGCTCCACCTGTTGGCCCCTGCCATAGCTCAACCCCTAGCCTCCCTTTTTAAGTTATCATTCGTCCTACGAGAAGTCCCCACTGAGTAGAAACATGCCACTGAAATCCCACTTCCAAAGTGTGGTGATGCCTCAAACCCAAGCAACTACCGGCCCATCTCCCTCCTACCGACCCTTGCCAAGATACAAGAACGCCTGGATCTCTCTCGCCTATCCACCTATCTGGACTCCTCTTCCTTTTTTTCCCCCTACCAGTCTGGCTTTAGGAAATCCCACTCCACTACCACCTCCCTTCTCAGGATTACCACCTCCATCCTCATAGGGATGGATGCTGGCCACATCACTGCTGCCATTTGTATCGACCTGGCAAAGGCTTTTGATACGATGACTCACTCTCCTCCTGACAAAACTTGCCAAGGCTGGCCTATCTGATTGGGCCACATCTTGGTTCCACTCCTACCTCACTGGCAGATCCCAAGCTGTCCGTATCAGATCGTCCATGTCGGACCCCCTCCCAATTACGTCTGGAGTGCCTCAAGGATCGGTCCTAGGCCCCCTCCTATTCTTGGTCTTTCTAAATGATCTGCCATCAGCCTGCACACACTCCGCCATCCACATGTACACAGACGACATGGTGCTATACGCATCCGGCCCCTCGCCCTCTGAAGTCCAGACTTCAGCACGACTTCATCTCAGTCCAGCGCTGGCTCCGCTCAAATAGCCTCCTCCTAAATGCTAACAAAACAGTCTCCTTAACCTTTGGGATGAGGCAGAAAATTTCTAGGCTGCCTTCACCATTACTTTTTCACACCCTGGAAGGGTCCCCTCTGGAGTCCTGCACCACCTTCAGATACCTCGGTGTCTGGCTTGACCAACACCTCAGCTTTTCTGCACATATTGACTCCTTACTTAAGAAGCTGCACCCTAGGCTTGGTGCACTTTACTGGAATCGTGACAACATACCCCTTCCAGCCAGGAAGGACATTGTAAAAAAAATTATCCTCCCAGTCCTCGACTATGGGGACGTAGTCTACGGTGCCGGCCCTAAGACCACATTAGCTAGGCTGGACCCTCTCTTCCACTCTTTTGCCATTTTGCCCTGAACAGCCCCTACTCCACACCACTGTGCCCTTTATCAAGCAATGAACCTCACCTCACTTGACTATCGCAGGCTAACCCACTGCGCAAAAATTATGGCCAAGTATTGGACTCAGCGGCTCCCTTCCTACCTCTACGACATCTTAACAAACCCTAGCGCCCAAGCATACACACTCAGGAACTCAGACTCCAGGTCCCTAGCTGTCCCATACTGGTGTACCTCCACAGGGTAATCAGAGTTCAGCTACCACATTCCCTCGTTATGGAACTCCCTCCCAGTTAACATTCGTCACTTCACTTCCCTTTCCCACCTAAACTCCATGCTCCAAGATCATTTCGTCTCTACCTGTGCTTGTGTCAAGGCGTCTACCAACTACTAGGCAACTCTCTGGGAATGTCGGCACTTAGCAAATTTGTAATTCATCAGTGTCTAACTATTGTCCTCTCACCTTATACTGTCTCTTATATGGCTCAAAACCTAATTTTGTTGTACATTTGCTGTATGGAACTGTGTTACCAACTGACACACTCAATCCTGTATGAATGTGGTTTCAGAACCAAATGTTAGTGATCTTCCATAATGTATTCACTTGTCTATCCTGACTTCAAGTGTTATCTCATACCGTACGTACTGTGGTTACCAAGTATCTCTCTCAAGCTACTACTGACTTGTAATCAGATCCAAATGTTAGTACTGTATTTCTCCCACTATGTGTTTTCTTGTCTATACTGTGTAAAACTGTCTTCCTATGTTCTCCCCTTCCCCAGAACGCATCCGTAATCGAGCAGTACTCTGCTCAGTATGCCTTCCTGGTAAAATGCTTAAATAAATAAATAAATAAATAAATAACCATGGACCTCCTCCTCACACGCTCCCTTATCTCCTTTGATTTTAGCAATACCCTCTCTGGACTTTCTCCTTTCATTAACATATCTATAGAAAGTCTTGTCACCTTGTTTTATTGTGTGTGCTATTGTTTCCTCGGTTTGGCCCTTTGCCTGCCTTACTGCCTTCCCTGCTTCATTTGGGAAGTTTGGTATGCCTCCCTATTGTGATCCCACTGTGTTCCCTTATATTTCCTGAAGGTCAGCCTTTTGGCTTTGACCTTTTCTGCTACTGTTTTTGAGAACCAAAGTGGTTTCCCCCTTCTTTTGCACTTCCTTTTCTCTCTAACACAGTGGGATGTTGCTTCAAGTATTGCATCCTTAATGCTTGCCCACTTTTCCTGTACTCCCTCACCTGTATTTCTTTTTGCCAGGGCTAGCTTAACTCTGTTGGCCATCTTACAAAAGAAGAGGAAGGGGAGGTACCTAATCCAATCAATAGAGGCACTCTGGATAGAAACACAGAATTTGATGGCAGATAAGGACTGCTTGGCCCACCTAGTCTGCTTATTTCCCTACCTAATGGATAAGCTGCAGATCCTAGTTAACCAACGGCCTACTTCCTCCTACCCCCCACTAGAATTGCCTTATTTCTGTCCCATGCATTCTTGAATTTCCCCACTGTTTTTGACTCTACAACCTCCTCAGGAAGGCCGTTCCATACATCTACAACCCTCTCTGTGAAGAAATATTTCCTCACATTACCTTTGAGCCGTCCCCCCTCTATCTTCAAATTGTGCCCCCTTGTTCTTGCACACCTCCTTTTCTGAAAGATGTTACCTGCTTGGACTTTGTTGATTCCCTTGAGGTATTTGAAAGTTTCTATCATGTCCTCCCTCTCCCTCCTTTCCTCAAGGCTATACATCTTAAGCTCCTTTAGTCTTTCTTCATATGTCTTCTGGTGCAGACCCTGCACCATTTTGGTTGCCCTCCTCTGGACAGCTTCCACCCTGTCTATGTCTTTGTGAAGATGGGGTCTCCAGAACTGTGCACAGTACTTCATATATGGTCTTACCAACTGTCTGTACAGAGGACCAACATCTTTCTATTTTCTACTGGTGATGCCTCTCCCTATGCATCCCAGTATCCCCCCAGCCTTCCTTACTGCCTTCTCACATTGCTGGCCCACCTTTAGGTCACCTGATATGACTATCCCAGGTCTCTTTCCATTTTTATGTTGGTGCGCTTGCACAGCCAACATCTTGCGGTAGTGCAGATTTGGAGGCGCCGACACTGTTGGGCAAATGCAGGGCACGCATCAGTAGGTGCGTCCCTCATTCCCCAATCAGCCTGCATGCTGGCGCCACACCATGCATACATAATGTGGCGAGCACATTTTTGGAAAGGTCCCTGCAATCCGAGCAAAGCTCATCAGACGCGAGACCTCCGCCGCGTTCGGCCACATTCTATGCATGGCAGCCACCAACTGCTGACTGGGGTGCCTAATCCTCTGCCAGCTTCCTGGCTCCAATGTATGTGCCAATGGGGATCCCTACCCCATCTGCACTCTATTTGCTATATACCGAGGGTTGCCCAATCCCCTCGGCTCTTGCCCTCCGCTTTCCTTGTGTGCGGCCAGGGGTGCCCAATCCCGTCAGCATAAATTAACCCCTTTTGTGGTGTGCCGACAAGGGTGCCCAATCCCCATTGGCTGCAGCACCCTCAAAACAGTTAGGGTGGCATGCTGGGAGCCCACCCAGCATGCCAAATCCTCGAGGAAAAAAACTGTCCCGCCATGTTTTGTTTTTACCCTGTAACACAAAACAGTCCCTCGTAGTCTCCCTCCCTCCACAGCCTGCACCCACCCTCTCGCACCCTGCCTCCCCACACCCCCCCTCACCCCATACTTACCTGTGGAGTCCGACACGACGATCTTTGGTGGACCAGGAACACGTCTGCACTCTTCAAAGCCGACCGTGAACTGAGAAAATGCTGGTAAGCTGTGTAATGGAATAAATAGGGGGTTTTCAACTTTGCTGCATATCTCAGGCATTTTGGGGAATTTTGGCACCAAATCTTTAACATGGGATTTTTGGGACCCCTCCTCATGAATTCTTGCACTGTCATGGCGTTATTTGGTCCCGGAAGGTGATTTCGCAGTTATTGCGTGGAATCACCTTTCAGGAGCGAGGAACAAAATGACAGTGCCAGTGTTCATGAGGGGATCTCAAAAGCCTATGTTAAATTAGTGGGAAAAATCCGAAAATGACTTGTTCTAACATGCATTGCACAGTTGCTGCGCCTTGTTCCGTAACTTAGCAAATTTGCAATATTTTCACACCACATGTTCAGCACTGGCATTTTTCCACACCTTCTTGTGAACCGTACAGCTGTCATTTTTCATATCCTGCCCGAAATGTGTTTTCGCACTTCCGGTGCAGAATAGTGCGGTCGATGTGGGAAATCAGTGTTTGGGACTAATTACAAAAATGAGAGTTACACTTTTCATGAGCAGAGGTCCTAAAATGCCTATGCTGAAAATTTGGTGATGATACTCCATAACATGACTGTGTTATGAGTATGCGTTGCACAGTTTGCACGTACGCTCGTAAGTTAGCAAATTTATTATATTTTCATTCCCTATTTTCAACATTGCCATTGTTCTGCACCTCCTTATGAGCAGTACAGCTGTCATTTTTCACATCCCGACCAAAATGTGTTTTCGCAGTTCCGGCACAGAATAGCGCGGTTGCTGTGGAACGTCCATGTTTGAGACACATTATGGAAATGACAGTGACATTGTTCATTAGCAGAGGTCCTAAAATGCCTATGTTGAAAATTTGGGGCCAAAATTCCATAAAATTAGTGTTTTACGAGCGTGCGTTGTGCAGTTTGCACGCACACTCGTGACTTTGTGCATTTGTAATATTTTCACTCCAGATGTTCAAAATTGGCATTTTTCCACACCTCCTTATGAACAGTACAGCTGTCATATTACATATCCTGGCTGAAATGTGTTTTCGCATGTCCAGCGCAGAATTGCAAGGTTGATGTGCAAAACCAGTTTTCGGGACAGTTTGAAGAAATGGCGATGACACTGCTCATGAGCAGAGGTCCTAAAATGCCTATGTTGAAAATTCAGTGCCGGAAGTCCATAGAATGACTGTGCTGTAAGTGTGTGTCGCGCAGTACCCATGCAGCCTTGTAACTTCATAAATTTGCAATATTTCTATGCCAGATTTTCACCACTAGCATTTGTGCACACCTCCTTATCAACAGTACAGCTGCCATTTTTCACAGCCTGCCCAGAACGTGTTTCCGTAACTGTGGCACACAATGGCATGCTCGCTGTGGGAAATCATCTTTTGGGACACATTAACAAAATCACAGCACCACTGTTCGTAAGGGGAGGTCCCAAAATACCTATGTTGAAAATGTGCCTCAAAAACCCCCACAAATAATTGGGTTGCAGACATCTGTTGCACACTTTGTATGCATGTTCATTGCTTCACCAATATTTCATATTGCCACTCCAGATTTTCAACGTTGCCATTTTTTACACCTCCTCATGAACAATACAGTTGTCATTCTATACATCCTGCCCAAAACTGTGTTTTTGTTCCTCTGTCGCTAAATGGCACAGCCGCTGTGCAAAACCATGTTTCAACTAACAAAGTGATTGTGCTGCTTTTCATGAGATGGCCTGACAAGCAGCCCATGTTGAAAATGTGGAGTGAAACTACCACTACACGCCTACAGTGTTAGGGTTTGCAACTGTAGCACCCCACCTGGTACAGACTAACAGGCATCAGAGCTGTGACTTGGGATCATCGGATGTAATGCTCACGCCATTCCACCCCCCACGCCCACCCTGCAGCCGCTGACAGGCATCGTGGTGTGTCTTGCACTGTTCGGCCACAAACTTCTCTCCACACTCATATACTGCACCCATGTCAACGTATTTCCTTATGGAATGGGGTAAGTATAATGCCCAATGACCCCAAAGCACACCACGACACTTGTCAGTGTCTACAGGGTAGGGTGAAGTACAATGGCATGAGCATTATAGCTGACGACCCAAAGGCACACCCCAATGCCTGTCGCTCTCTACAGGGTGGGAGTGGGGTTGGCGTCACTTCAATACTTCACTGCCATTCCTCTTATGTGTCTCTAGCTCTGCCACTGCCAATGCCAGTGCGACAACATTCAGCATTGACAAATGCTTGTTGTTGTTGTCAGAATCTCACCCCCCATTGTGTACTCTTCCGCTGAGTTTTTGTTTCCCAAGTGCATTACTTTGCACTTCTTTGCGTTGAATCTAAGCAAGAAATAATACTCAACAGGGTGGGCAGTATTGGGCAATACCGGACCGCCCAAGGACATAATGAGGCCCAACGCCACAGGCGGAGGGCCTTATAGCCCCTAGAAGGTCCAGTTTTGCCCATACCTCCCACCCTGGAGGGTATTGTTGCGCTTAGAAAATGGGCTAAATGTAAAGTTTTTTTTACATTTAAGAATTACAAAAAAATCATAATAAAATTAGTACAAATTACCTTAAAGTTGATTTGTTAGTAAAATAGTCCCTCTATTGATATACTTACCAGTAGAGGGCACTGCAGCTTTTTTGTGGCTTTCTTACTGCTGTGTAGGATATGTCCCTCCTTGCCTCTTGAACCATCATCCCCCGGTGGCAGGAGCGTGATCAGGGAAACAGACTGAAGAAGTAAGCAGTAATGCCTTCAGTTTCGTTTTGTTAAAAAAAAAAAAACACGTAAATGTTTTCATGGAGCTGAGGTGGAGTTGGGGTGAGTGTCAGAAACAGAATTTATGCTGTATGCGAGTAGCGCTGAGCACACCATCTGCTAGTGCTACTCATTTAAAATGAAGGAAAACTTTTTTTTTACCATTTTCTGAGAACTGTGCAGGCGGGGATCAAAGGATTGCAGTGGGGCTGTGGCAGGATATGCCTGTGAGTGACGGCTGAACTGGGAAGAGTCCTCACTTACTGACATGGGAACAGTTATGTGGTTGTTGTGGCACGGTGGCATCTGGAAGTTGAGGAGTCCCCCCACACACACACACACACACACACACACACTACCATGGCTATATTTAGGGGGGTAGATCTTGAAACGCCCAAAGCTGGAGACTGAAGGCAGAGATTATCACTATGTAAGCAGAGAGTGTGAGGGCACTGGGAGAGACTTCCTTAAAGTTGATTGTACTTACGGCAGCCGATCTGACAGCTTTAACAGTACGATCTTTTTTTTTTTTCATTTTTATTAAATGCGGACATTTGGGATGTTCACCACACGGGATTTTAGTGCAGTACTGTACGGTGTTACAGTGAACCTAATCTCAAGCATGGTGTTCGGTTCACTCGCGAAGGTTGTCTCAGAATTTGACTGCATTATCTGTGTGATATCTAGACACTGTAGATGTAACTGAGCCCCTGGTTGGTTTGTGCTGTATGTGTATGGTGGGGATGAATTAGACTTCAGTCTCCCTTAGCGAGCAATAACAAAAATATGGCGGTTAGTCAGAGTGCGGTCAGCTCTCCGAGATTTGTGACATGTGTGAGAGAAAACAGCAAACTGACTTGCGAGAAAGTGCTATCTCATACACAGCAGTCCTGCCAGATATTGCACTGTCTCACTAGTCAGTTTGCGGTTTTGGAGCCTATCGGACCAACTAATAAGAAAAAACTGGCAATTCCTTGCAGCAGTAGGCTAAACGGGTAGGCAGACGGGTGGAGAATGGGGGTTGAGTGTCGGTTCCCACTTGCCGATGGAAAAAAATGGCGGCAGTTTGAAACTGGGTACCGAGCACTTTTAGCCAATGAGGAAGCAGGGTGCTGGGCACACAGATACTTTGCTGGCTATCAGGCAGGCTTAGGCTGGGGCTTTTTATTTGGTGGGTATCTATTGTCTGATAGATGCCCACCTAAATAAGTGTCTCAGCCAATTAGAAGAGAGAATGGTCTTTGCCCATTTTCTAAGCTGCATACATTTGACCATTCCTCCAACCTTGCCAAGTTCCTTTTCATCCTTTCCACCCCACCTTGCGTATCAACCCTATAGCAGATCTTTGTGTCACCTGCAAAGAGACACACTTTCCCTTCCAGTCCCTCTGCAATGTCACTTATAAAGGCATTAAAAAAGAACTGGCCCCAGTACTGAATCCTGCGGTACCCCACTAGTAACCCCCCTTTCTTCACTGTGGACTCCATTTACTATTACCCGCTGTGTCCTGATGTCCAGCCAATGTTTTACCCAGGCTACCACCCTGGGACCCACTCCCAGGCTGGCTAATTTGTTTATTAATCTTTTGTGGGGGACTGTGTCAAATGCCTTGTTAAAGTCTAGGTAGGCCATGTCCACAGCCCCTCCCAGGTCTACTACTTTGGTCACTCAGTCAAAGAAATCAATTAGATTTGTCTGACATGACCTTCCTGCTGTGAATCCATGCTGACTTGAGTCCTGTTTCCCACTGGCCTCTAGGTACTCAACAATTCTTTCCTTCAGAAGTGATTCCATCATTTTCCCCTACCACTGAGGTCAAACTTACAGGTCTGTAGTTTCCTGCTTCTGTCTTGCTCCCACTTTTGTGAAGGAGAATCACATCCACCCTCCTCCAGTCCTCAGCTAATACCCCATCCTCCCATGATTCATTAAAAAGGGTAGTTAGTGGTGTTACTAGTTCTTACCTTAGTTCTTTTAGAATTCTGGGGTGAATCCCATCAGGCCTCATTGCTTTATTCACCTTTAGTTTTAAGAGTTCTCTCAGAACCCTATCTTCTGTGAAAGGACTAATATCAACCTCCCTATCCAGAGTGCTTCTATTGAATGGATTAGGTATCTCCCCCTGCTTTTCCATTGTGAATACTGCACAGAAGTATTCTATTCAGTATCCCTGCTTTTTCACTGTCACTCTCTGCCCAACCACCTTCCTCTTTATTCAGCCTCAGTATCCCTGCCTTAGTCTTTCTTTGCTCCCTAATGTACCTATAAGAAGTTTTATCCCCTTTCTTAACTGAGTTGGCTATCTTTTCCTTGGTTTGAGCCTTTGCTATTCTGATTGCCTTCGCTGCTTTCTTCTGTTTTAACTGGTACAGTTCTCTGTCCTGCTCCTTCTGTGTTTCCTTATACATCCCGAATGCTATCTTTTTCTCCTTTACCTTCCCAGCCGCCACTTACTTTGAGAACCATAGTGTTTTTTTCTTTCATTTTGATTTGTTTATTTGCTTCACACAAAGGCTTGTTGCCTCTGTGATGATGGTTTTGATGTTTCCCCATTGTTGCTCCGCTCCACCCCACCTTCTTGCCTGTTTGCTAGTGCTTTTCTGAGGCACTTTCCCATTTTGACAAAATCAGCCCTCCTAAAGTCCAATACCTTCACTTTTGTATGGCTTGACTCTACAGCTAAATTTATCGTGAACCACACTGTTTGGTGGTCGCTTGTTCCCAGATGGCTACCCACTTCAAGATCGGAGATCTCTCTCAGTCCCCATTTGAGTGTACCAGGTTTAAGATGGGGGGGGGGGGTTGAAACCAGTCCATTCACAGAAGAAAGGGTTCTGAAAGAACTCATAAAACTGAAGGTAGACAAAGCAATGGGCTCTGATGGGATTCACCCCAGAATTCCAAAAGAACTAAGGGCTGAACTAGTGACACCACTGTCTATCCTTTTTAACAAATCATGGGAGGATGGAGTGGTACCTAAGGACTGGAGGAATGCTGATGTGATTCCCCTTCACAAAAGTGGGAGCAAAGCAGAGGCAGAAAACTACAGACCTGTTAGTTTGACCTCAGTGAAAGGGAAAATGATGGAATCACTTCTGAAAGAAAGAATTGTTGCGTACCTAGAGGCTAGTGGGGCACAGGACCCAAGGCAGCATGGTTTCACAGTGAGAAGGTCATGTCAAATGAATCTAATAGATTTCTTTGACTGGGTGACCAAAGTAGTATATCAAGGAGGGGCTGTGGACATGGCCTACCTAGACTTTAGCAAGGCATTTGACACGGTCCCACACAAAAGATTAATAAACAAATTAGACAGCCCGGGAGTGGGTCCCAGGGTAGCAGCCTGGGTAAAACATTGGCTGGACAACAGGACACAGAGGGTAATAATAAACAGAGTCCACTCCGAAGAAAGGGAGATTACTAATGGGGTACCGCAGGGTTCAGTACTGAGTCTGGTCCTTATTAATGTCTTTATAAGTGACATTGCAGAGGGACTGAAAGGAAAAGTATGCCTCTTTGCAGACAACACTAAGATATGTAACAGGGTTGATACATAAGGGGGGTGGAAAGTAAGAGAAGGGTCTTGGCAAGGTTGGAGGAAGGGTCAAAAGTATGGCAGCTTAAAATCAATGCAAAGGAGTGCAAAGCAATGCACCTGGGAAACAAAAACCCAAGGGAAGAGTACACAATGGGGTGGGGGGGGGCACTAACAACAACAAAAATGGAAAGGGACCTGAGGTTAGTCATATCAGATGACCTAAAGGTAAGCAAGCAATGTGAGAAGGCAGTAAGGAGTGCTGTGGGGATAATGGGATGTATGGGAAGAGGCATCACCAGGAGAAAACAAGAAGTTGTTATCCCTCTGTACAGACAGTTGGTGAGACCCCATCTTGGGTATTGCGTGCAGTTCTGATGACCCCGTCTCCACAAGGGCATAGACAGGATGGAGACAGTCCAGAGGAGGGCAACTAAAATGGTGCAGGGTCTGCACCAAAAGCCATATGAAAAGAGTCTAAAGGTGCTTAATAAGTATGCCCTCGAGGAAAGGGGGGGCATGATAGAAACGTTCAAGTACCTCAAGGGATTCAACAAAGTCCAAGAGGGTAGCATCTTTCAGAAGAAGAGATGTGTAAAAACAAGGGGCACAATTTGAAGATAGAGGGGGGGATGGCTCAAGGGCAACATGAGGAAGTATTTTTTCACAGAGAGGGTGGTGGGCACATGGAACCACCTTCCTGAGGAGGTTGTGGGATCAGATCAGAAACAGTGGGGGAATTCAAGAATGCCAGGGACAGACATAGGGCAATTCTGGTGAGGTGGAAGAAGTAGGCTATTAGTTAACTAGATTTACAGCTTATCCAATAGGTAGGGAAATGGGAGACTTGGTGGGCCAAGTGGTCCTTATCTGCCATCAAAGTCTATGTTTCTGTATTTTTATGACCTGATGTCTGGTTGGGCTAGGGGCTGAATTCTCCCCTATCCCTATCGGTTTTGCTGGAAAAGCAATTTCAGTAGGCTTCCCAACTAGCCAGTGAAGAAGCCAGTAGAGCCACTGGGAGTTTTCCCAGCCCTGGCTCTGTTGGCTGATTGTTCCATCCCTTCGACCTTGGATTCCACATTTAACAGGAGTCCACTTCTTAGTGTGGACTCCTCACTGCTACCTGGTTCTCTCTTGAAGACCCTCTGGGAGTGCTTCTGGAAGCGAGAGATAGAACTTGGAGATTTCTCTTTGTCCCCCCTGAGGAGAGCAGTGCATTGTGTCCTTACTTGTTTTATGTTCCTTCTTCCCCTCGTCTTGCTGACTGGAGGCCTGCTTGTTCTCCTGAGGCCTCTACTTGGCCCAGCTGGGTCTAAAATCTCTCCTTTAACTGACACGTGTCTGTCTGTGGACAGGTTGGGCAACCTGGTCATCCTCCTCGTGGGAGGTTAAGAAAAAAAAAGGGGCAGGAGGAGGAAGGTGACTAGAAAGGAGATGAACCTCCTCAATAAGGGGGGACTACTCTCTATCTCTCTCTGTTTCTTTCTCTTATATTTTTCCTCTTCTATTGCTTCTTCTGCCTATTAGTTCTACCCAGCATTCTGGCCACCCCTACCCTTCTAGCCTATCCCTTTTTTCCAACTCTTTCTGTCAGCTTTATATTTATTTTCTCCTCTCCCTCCTTTATCCTTCAGGCACCCTTGCCCTCCCTCTTTTCCTATCCTTTCCTTCTCTTCCTCACCTTGTGGACAGAACTGAGGAGTGGGAGGAGTCGGCGTAGGTTACTGGCCAACCCATGAGTGCCATGTAGAACATTGGCCTCGTAGCAGTGCCATCCCGACATCGGCTACTCCAGCTCAGAAAAAAATGTAAAGGGGTAGTGCTCTTTTATTTCTTGAGCAGGGTCCTGACCTCTGGTAGGACCCATTTAGTAATGAATGGTGAATATATTTGGGAAGATCAATAATTAAGGCAAGTACATAATTTTCATTTACACAAGATGACTTCCCATCCAGGTGAGATGTAACTTAATATATTCCTTCCAGTTACAGATGTTACATAGGTCAGGTATGAGCTAAATAGGCAATTTGCCCTTTGTTGCTTGCCTTTTCTTAAAAGCTTTATCTATTTATGTTTAAATGTGGCCTCACCAATGAAGTATACAGTGTCATCAACACCCTTTTATCCCAACTGTTTATGTTTGGGCAAATGCAACCTAGAATGCCATAGCACATGTTGACAGTTTGCATAGTGTTCATTGAAGCTCAGGTCATCAGTTACAATAACTCACAGGTCCCATTCTTCAGTTGTTTCTCTTAATACTTGGCATTTAAGTACTTATGTATTTCCCCCAAGTACATTACTGAGCACCTCTCCACACTGAAATCCAGTTTATGTTCAGGAGCTCAGTATTCCTGTTAAGATAGCTTCTTCTTGAGATTATGGATCTCTGACATGGTGCCAACCACTGAACCCACTTTGGTGTCATCAGCGAACATTGAAAACCAGACTCCCTCGCCACTGCTCATACACGATATATTGATTTTATATAAGCAAAGTCCCAGTACTCGCTCCATGGCACCTCAGTAATCAAATTACTGCCATCCATTGTGAATTTTCCCCCTCAGTGTCACCTGTTGTTCTCTATCCCTATTTATTCTCTATCATTTAATTCAAGACTCTAGCACAGGACATGTCCACTGCAATGCAGTTTCTTTCTATTTCAAGATTATTATTTTGTTTACATTGGAAGCTAACAAATAGGACAATTCCAATGCAAGAAAATGATATATTGGCTACTCGGTGAAGGAAAAGCCCATTAGTCATAATAAATAGTATAAATTAAGTTGATAGAAATGCTGGGTGGTAAACAAACAGAATCAAGCAACTGTACAAGATTAGAAAATATTTCTTGGGTCTAAACATTTGTTGAGCAGTTGTGCAATGAATTCAAAGGGGAAGGAGTTCCAGAATTTGGAGGTAAAATTGGAAAAAGCAAGCTCACCCATTTTTGTGTGGCATTTTGAGATGATAATAATGCCCAAGCTGGGACCAAAGGGTATAGGTTCAGGCTGGTTTCACAAAAGTGAAAGTAACCAGTCTAATACATACCCTGGATTGCCTCATTGTAATTCTAAAACAGATCCTTTAGAATAGACAAGCATTTGTCAATGCCGAATGTTTGCTTGCTGGCATTAGCAGTGGAAGTGCAGGAGTTAGACAGATGCAGTATAGAAATGGCACTGATGTATTGAACTGATGCCAACTCCACCCCCACCCTGCAGAGATGGAGAGGCATTGGGGTGTGCCTTTGGATCATCGCCCATAATGGTCATGACATTTCACCTCACCCTGCCCTGCAGACACTGACAAGTGTCGAGGTGTGCCTTGCAGTATTCGGGCTTTACATTCACCTCATTCCATAAGGAAATATGCTGAAATGGATGCAGCACAGGAGAATAGGGTGAACTCTGGGGCCAAAGAGTTCAAGGCGCACCTTGATGCTTGTCACTGGCTGCAGAGTAGGGGTGGGGGTAGAATGGCATGAGCATTACTGTCAACAGTCCTAAGTCACATCCCTGATGCCTGTCAGTCCCTACAGGGTAGGGCATAATGGTTTGAAACCCTAATGCCCTGGGCATTTCTTGGTATTTTTACTCCAAGTTTTCAACATGGGCTTTTTGTGATCCCACTGCATGAACAGTTGCACTATCAGTTTGTTAGCCGGAAGGTGATTTTGCACAGTGACTGTGCCAGGTGCAAAAACACATTTTGAACACAATGTGGAAAATGACAGCTGTACTGTTCATGAGGAGGTGTAAAAAATGGTAATGTTCAAAATCTGGAGTAAAAATATAAAAAAACTGATGTCATGAACGTGCGTAGAAACTGCACAATGCACACCCATAACGCAATTATTTTGGGGATTTTTTGCACCTGATTTTCAATATAGGCATTTTGGGACATTCGCTCATGAACAGTGTTACTGTGATTTTCGTAATCTGTCCTGAACACTGATTTCCCACAGCGACTGCGTTATTCTGCACCGAAAGTGCAAAAACACATTCTAGGGACATGGATATGTTGTTCATCCACACTGTCTGGCAGGTTCCTTGCCGCTTTAAATCTTGCGGAAGGTCTTCAAGCTGGCTCCTCCGCCCACCGGGTGGTAAATCTCGGCTCGCCCATGACACCAGATCTTCCTTACCGCTTGAAGCTCAGGTTCCCTCCTTAACGCTCATGATAAGACTGGTTCCTAATTCTTCGATTTTCGAAATTAAAAAGTTTTTGCTAAAAAGACTTCGGTCTTCTCTCCCTCGCGGCTGCGATGGACAAATCAACTCCTGGTTTCCGGAGATGCCCTTGCGGGCAGAAGATGTCTCGGACGGATCCGCACTCCACGTGCGTTTACTGCTTGGGCCTTGAGCATGACCCGCAGGCTTGCGACCTGTGCTCTTCTTTTTCAGCCTACGTCCTCGAAGACCGTGCTGCCCGTTTACAGCTGGGGTGTCCCGAGAAAAGATTTCCTCTGGTTAAGTCTAAAGAGGCCCGGTCGGTGGTGTCTGCGGCGGGGCTCGGGCGGATCAGCTCGAGCAGATGATCGCCCTCGAAGAGGAGGCGTGCTGGGCCGCTTTACCTCGGCCAGGCATTTCTCCCGCTTTCTCTCGGTGCCTCATATTCGGCTTCTTTTAAGGAGCTTTGTCTGACCCTCTCAACAAAAGGTGAGGGCTCAACTTCTTCTGGACCTTTTTCTCGGTCCAAAAAGAGAGACAAGAGTAAGTCTCACCGTCGACGCTCTTGGGAGCGGGAAAGATCCCCCTTCCCTAGTTGTCGACAGTCGACTTCGGTCGACCCCTCGGCTTCTGCCACTGGCTTCACGGTGTCCCCGTCAGGCCAGTTGACCGAGACTCCTGTCGACACGGTCGAGATTTTTCTCGACCCGTCAGATGGGTTGTCGGCTGGAGAAGCTGAGAATCCCCTCTCCCCGGTTCCCCCGGTGGGAGTTGAGGATCCCGTCGGCTCGTCTGTGCCTCTGGTTCCGGAGCCTTCGGTGGAAACTTCCGAGCTGAGGGGAGTGCCGATTCCCTGCGACACCTCCCCGCACTGTCCTTGGCCTAGCCGAGGTTCTTGGTCTCAGTCTCGGACATCTTCGCGGTCCAGCCGATCCCGCCATCATAGGCGGTCTCGGTCTCGGCACCGTGGCAAGCGGCACCACCGCTCATCCTGTTCCTCTTCCTCGGACAAGGGGAGGCTTCGGCGCAAGTTGCGTCGGAGGTATGAGGAACTCATGTGGCAACAGCTCCTTCTGACCGTGAATAAGCCAACGCTGTCGTCTTCCCCAGCCATTAAGTGGTTGTCACTGAGCGCCTAAACAACCCCTCATTTTAGCCGAGGAGCCTGTTCCCCAGCCGGTTGTTCGGCCAATTCCAGCTGCCCCACCGATTCCGGTGGAACCTCCGCCTCCACAGCCGTTATTTGGGGCTCCGACCAAAAATTCTCGGTCGGCTCAGGGACTGCCCCATAGGCTGTCTGTCACCCTCACTCCCAATAGACCTCAGCAGGTGGAGGGTGGCTCAGGCCCAAGGCAGCTCTTTGAGGACTCTTCCGAGTCCGAGGATGATTCCTCCCTTTTCTCCAAGCAATGGACTTGGAGTCCTCAGGAGGACAGTCAGTGGACGATAGCCCTTCGTCCTTCCTAGAATTGCTTCGGCTCATCTCGGAGTCCACTGGGATGAAGCTCGAACCCGTTTCTAAATGGGCCAGGTATCCCCTCACGGAGATTCTGGACCGAGGGGATTCCTCTACGGAGGCCTTTCCGGTGGCCGAGGCCATAGTGGGTCCGGCCTTGGAGCTCTGGCAGTGCCCTGCTTCCTGCCCTGCGCCTTCGGCCAGGATGGCCAGGAAGTATGCGGTCCCTACCGGTTCCCTGTCCGGTTATTTGGAACACCCCTCTGCTGAGGGGTTGGTTACCGACAGCGTTTTCCGGTGATCTGGGAACGCTAGGGATGTGGACAAACCTCCCGACAAGGAATCCAAGAAATTGGATTATGCCGCGTGAAAAGTCTATGCTGCGTCCTCTCTTGGCCTTCGTCAGGCCAGTTCGGCTGTCCTCATGGCACATTTTTCTCATGCCCTGTTGGGCTCCCTGGATGAGGTCGTCCCTCATCTTCCCACAGATCTGCAGACTACGGTCAGGCAGGTGCAGGACCAGGGCAGGGCAGTGGCCAAACAGCAGCTCCAGACTGCTTTAGACATTGGGGACTCATGTGCCAGGTCTGTGGCGGCCGCAGAGGCCATGCATCGTCGGGCTTGGCTGAGGATATACACCTTTACTTCAGACACCCAGCACAAGTTGGCGGATGTTCCCTTTTTGGGGACTGACCTCTTCGGCCTTGGGGTGGAAGGCCACCTGCAGAGGATCGAGAAGTCCAATGCTACCTTGGACTCAGTCTGTTCTGCTCAGAAGGACAAAGGCCGCAAATCACAGCCTAAGCCCTTTCGTCCTTCTGCGCCCCCAGCGCGCCTGGCCCAGCAACGTCAGGGCCAGCAGGCTCGGGCTTGGCATTCCAAACCCAAACCCAACAGGAAGCAAGGAGGTAAGGGCCCAGGAGGTCACTCGGCCGGTCCCTCCTCCAAGCCTGCCCAGTGACGGACTGAGGGGTGTCGCCCCTAACCCCGTCACCTCACCCCAGATTCCCCCCGTGTGGGGACGGCTCCGGCACTTCCTTTCCACCTGGTCCGTTATTACCATGGACAGGTGGGTACTGGAGGTGGTGGGAAAAGGCCTGCCTCTAGAATTCGAGCAGGCTCTGCCCTTCAGAGCCGTCGCACCTTGGAGGGCCTCGGGGTCTGCAGCCTCACTGTTGGCTCGTCGGGCCGACTTCACTCTCCTCCTCCAAAAGGAGGTGATCAGGGAGGTAGCGGACCCTCCCTCAGACCCGGGGTTTGTGTCCAGGTACTTCCTGGTTCCGAAACGGACAGGGGGCTGGCGCCCCATTCTCGACCTACACGACCTGAACAAGTTCCTAAGGTCTCAAACCTTCAGGATGGTCACTCTGGCTCAGATAATACCATCCCTGGAACACGGCGTGTGGTTCTGCTCTCTGGACCTGCAGGACGCGTTCTTTCATGTCCCTATCCGTCCGTCACATCGGAGATTCCTTCGCTTTCGAGCAGAGGGATCCCTCTTCGAGTTCCGAGCCATGCCCTTCGGCCTGTCTCCAGCTCCCAGGGTCTTCACCAAATGCATTGCAGTGGTGACAGCTTTCCTGCGGTGCCGAGGGGTCCGGGTGTACCCTTACCTGGACGATTGGCTGATAGCAGCCCCCTCCAGACAGGAGGTGGAGCAGTCCAGAGATCTGGCCCTCCAGGTTTGCTCTCAAGTTGGCCTTCTCATCAACAAGGCCAAGTTGGAACTCGAGCCGAAGCAGGTGATTCTGTTTATCGGGGCAGATCTCGACT
Organism: Neoceratodus forsteri; assembly: GCA_016271365.2. Classification (NCBI taxonomy): domain Eukaryota; kingdom Metazoa; phylum Chordata; order Ceratodontiformes; family Ceratodontidae; genus Neoceratodus; species Neoceratodus forsteri. The sequence goes on along the minus strand of CM057455.1, from coordinate 412,238,407 downwards.
CTCTTCGAGCCAGAGCATGGCTCCTGGCGGACAGGGCCAAGGTTCATACTTCCTTTGCCCAATCATTTCTGGTTGGGCAATCGCGCCCTGCCCGGGACTTCCTGTGCCTCCTGGGCCTCATGGCGGCCTGTACCAGCGTGGTCCGTTGGGCACGCTGGCACATGCACCCCCTTCAGTGGGGGCTGGCCAGCCAGTGGTCACAACGCTGAGATCCATTGGACCAGCTAGTGATGGTGACCCAGGAGATGTGGAATACTCTCCGGTGGTGGACCGTTCCATCTCATCTGCAGAAGGGCATCCCGTTTGTCCGCCCCGAGCTGACGGTCTCTCTATCGACCGATGCCTCTCTGATGGGATGGGGTGCCCATCTGGGGGAACACCGAGCGCACGGCCTCTGGTCCCCACGGGAGTCCTGATGCCACATCAACCTGCTGGAGCTCCGAGCGGTCCACCTAGCTCTCACCGCCTTTGCTCCATTTCTCCGGGGTCAAGTGGTCCGAGTCCAGACGGACAATACCACCATATGTACTACCTAAACCGCCAGGGCGGGACGCTGCCCATGCTTCTATGCAAGGAAGCTCCGATTTGGTCACTTAAAGTAGCCTGGAGGTGTATCTCCTAGCTATTCATGTGGCAGGAGCCTCCAACACCCTGGCCGATGCCCTGAGCCGGATAGGGGCTGCATCTCACGAGTGGTCTCTCCTGCGGAGGTAGTACAAGATCTGTTCTCCCACTGGGGACACCTCAGGTGGACCTGTTTGCCTCCAGGAGAACGCTGGGTTGAGGCTGTTTCATGCCCGCCTCAGCAGGGCTCGCTGCAGGGGGATGCCTCTCGAGGCTGTGGACCCTGGCCTCTTCACGCCTTCTCCATTTCCTTGATTCACAAGGTGCTTCTCAAGGCAAGGAGGGACAAGGCGCAGGTGATTCTGATAGCCCCAGACTGGCCCCGTCAGTTCTGGTACCCATATCTCCTCAGCCTCAGCTCCAGGCTCCCGAGGCAGCTTCCAGCTCGCCCGGACCTGCTCTCAGTCAATCAGGGGAAGGTGTTCCATCCGGACCTTCAATCCCTGCACCTGACAGCCTGATTCCTGAGCGGCTAGAGTTCCAGGCCTTGGGTCTTTATGACGAGGTCCTCAATGTGGTTGAGGCGTCCAGTAAGGAGTCGACCAGGAAATGCTATGCCTTCAAATGGAAGAGATTTTCCATTTGGTGTCAGGGCAAGGGCTTGGACCCTTCCTCCTGTCCTTTGGCAAGCATCTTGGACTATTTATGGTCCCTTTCTAGTCAAGGGCTTAGGTCAACGACCCTAAGGGTGCACCTGGCAGCCATCTCTGCTTACCGGGCACGGGCCGGGGAGCAGTCGGTGGCGCAGGAGAAGGTGGTCTGGCACTTTTTCAAAGGCCTTGATCACATTTCCCCTCCAGTGCGGGAACCTCCACCTCCGTTGGATTTACTGCTGGTACTGGCAAAGCTCGTGGGCAAGCCATTCGAACCAATGCACAGGTGTGAACTCTCTCACCTGTCATGGAAGACTGCCTTCTTGGTGGCTATCATGTCAGCCAGAAGGATGGGAGAACTCCAGGCACTCTGCATCGAGTCTCCTTACCTGGTTTTCCACAGGGACAAGGTTGTCCTGTGCCCCCACCCGAAATTTCTTCCGAAGGTGGTGTCGGAGTTTCACCTTAACCAGGTGTTGACTCTGCTGGTGTTCTACCCCAATCACACCTCGGAGGCTGAATACAGGCTCCATACTTTGGACCCTAGAAGGGCGCTCGCTTATTATAAGGAGCGCATGGCTGAAATTGGGAGAGGTTCACCAGCTGTTTGTCACCACGCTGAAGCCGCACTCTGGCAGACCTGCAGCCAAGCTGTCAATAAGCAGGTGGGTCACCTCCCGCATAGATCTGCTACAAGTTGGCGGGCATGGAGCTCCCAGAGGGATAAGAGCTCATTCTACCGTCTATACTGCTGCATCGGTGGCTGCTTCCAGGGACGTCCCTATCCAGGAAATCTGCAGGCTGCTACCTGGAAGTCAGCATACACCTTTATTACCCATTACCACATCGACCTTGAGTCATGCCGGGATGCTGGTTTTGGGGCCTCTGTTCTCCAGTCTTTATTCCCTAAATAGGGGGTGTGCGCCTTGCCTCCCTCCTCCCGGAGAACTGCTAGGAGTCTGCCAGACAGTGTGGATGAACAACATATCCATGTCCCTCGAAATACAGGTTACTCACCTGTAACAGGAGTTCTAGGAATGGTATATGTTGTTCATCCACACGACCCACCCGACCTCCCCGGCTTCGACGCACAACCTGAGCTTCCAGCGGGCCAGATCTGGCGTCATGGGATGGAGCCGAGAGTTTTACACCCGGGTGGGTTGGAGGAGCCAGCTTGAAGACCTTCCGGCAAGATTTAAAGCGGCAAGGAACCTGCCAGACAGTGTGGATGAACAACATATACCATTCCTAGAACTCCTGTTACAGGTGAGTAACCTGTATTTTCAGTCAGGATGTGAAAAATGACAGCTATACTGTTCATAAGGAGGTGTGAAAAAATGTCAGTGTTGAAAATCTGGAGTGAAAATATTACAGATTCGCGAAGTTATGAGGGTGTGTAGAAACTGTGCAATGCATGCTCATAATATAGTCATTTGATGGACTTTTGTCACCAAATTTTCAACGCAGGCATTTTAGAACCTCTGCTCATAAACAGTGTCACTGTGATTTTTTTAATCTCTCCTGAACATTGGTTTAGCACAGCGACCATGCTATTCTGCACCAGAAGTGCGAAAACACATTTCAGCCAGGATGTGAAAAATGACAGCTGTACTGTTCATAAGGAAGTGTGAAAAAATGCCAATGTTGAAAATCTGGAGTGAAAATACTAAAAATTCTAAAAGTTACATGAGTGCATAGCAACTGCACAAAGCACGCTTTTAAAACAGTCATTTTTGGGAATTTTTTCACCAAATTTTCAACATAGGGTTTTTGGGGACATATCTCATGAACTGTGGCACTGTTGTTTCATTAATCAGTCCCAAAAGATAATTCCGGGCAGTGACCTTGAAACCACCTTTCAGGACCAAATAACCAGATGACAGCTACTGAATTCGTGAGATGGGGTCCCAAGAACCCCATGTTGAAAATTTGGTGCAAAAATTTAAAAAAATGACCGAGATTTGCACCAAAGTTGAAAAAACCCTATTTATATCATTATACAGCTTACCGGCATTTTTTCAGTTTGCGGTTGGCTTTGAGGAGTGCAGACGTGTTCCTGGTCCACCAAAGATCATCACGCGACCTCCAGAGGTAAGGATGGGGTGAGGGGGTGTGGGAGGTGGGGTACGCAGAGGGTGGGCCTGGGTTGGGTGAGGGGGAGCAATAGAGTCAATGAGGGACTGTTTTCTTTTGTTACAGGTTTTTTGTTTTTTTTAACAATGATGATGCGAGGCTTTTGCCATGCTGGGGTGGGCTCCTAGCATGGCACCTGGAGTTTGTTTGGGGGGACAGTGGAGCCAATGGGGGATTGGGCACCCCTGTTGGCCATACAGTGTGGGGGGAGCACATGAGGATGCAGGACATTTGCCATGCTGGGGAGCATGGCACCTGGATGTTTGTTTTTGGGGGGTACACTGGAGCCAATGGGGATTGGGCACCCCCGTTGGCCATACGTGGGGGAGCTCATGAGGACACTGGACTTTGCCACACTGGGGTAGGCTCCAGGTGGCACCTGGAAGTTTGTTTTTGTCGGGGCTGGAGCCGATAGGATTGGGGCACCCAACGGACATACAGTGTGCTTGGGGGGAGTATGCATGAGCTGAGGGGGATTGGGCACCCCCTGGGCACACAACAAATGGGGGGGCTGCATCATGTCGGTGGGAGATGCAGTGGTGTACAGTTTGACACCTATAATCAGCAGTGGTGACTGTAAGCAATTTGCATACTGCTGACGCACGGTAGTATGCAAATTGCCTACACATTACCACCGCTGATTGTAGCAGACTTTCTCTTTCAACTGTATGCCTCTGCATCTGAAATGCTGTCATAGACAGCTCAGACATTTACTGGTGTGATGCGACTGCAACCGCGCCTGCAAAACAGATCAGGGCATTGGATGCGGGGGGGGGGGGCACACCTATGAAAACTTGTATGGTGGCACTATGTTTCTTGCACATGCGTGCAAGCAAACATAAAAAAGGCTTTTGTATAAGATTTTTAGATAAGTTTCAGACCATGATGTCATTCCAGTATAACATGGCTGACACTGCCTCTAGATTAATGACCTTTTAGGATTTTGTCCATCCTTTTTTAATGCTTTGTAATTAAGCAATACATCCCAAACAATTGTCATTTCCTAATGGTGAATGTCTAGCTGGGGGTGTTTATGGCTTGAGGTACAGTCTGGCCATTAACCTCAGCAAAGACATTAAACCCATGAAAATGCTTAGTTGTAAGGGCATTATTGTGATTTGATATGGACAGGAAATCATTTCTAACAGGCAGCTGCTTATAAAGTTCTTATTCTCAGAAGTTACATGCATTCCCCTGCATTATCCATATTTAACTGTACCTGAACAAAAAGTGATATGAAAAAAAAACAACATGTATTTTCCATTACTTTGTTTTCATGGGCAGCATTCTGTTTCAGTTCTTTTCATGAAATCAATAATTTGGAGTTTTAACTATGTCACAGTTTGTGCACAGAATGCTAAGCATAGTTCTGATAGGTCAACAGCTCATAATTAGCATTCTGTACACAAACTGTGACATAGTAAAATCTCCAAATTATTGGTTCCATAAAGAGAACTGTAACAGAATGCTACTGTAACAGAATGCTGCCCATAAAACAAAAATCAAATAAAATATGCGGTGGTGTGTGTAATGAAAAGTTTCTCCCCAACTTGAGGTGTTAGATGCTACATAAACCCTGAGAGAGACGCTCGAGGGGTTTATTAAAGCATCTAACACTGAGGGATGTGTAAAATTCGAGTTTACATACACCACCCCGTATTTTATTTTATATGATTGCTGGGTTTCCCTTTTTCATCACAACAATTATATAAAATACTAGCCGTTCCAGTGCGGTTGTACTCTGGTTCCATTTTCCCCACATTTGTCCTGTTTGCATGTTAAGAATGTTTTCTGATGTTTCTTTTACCTCGAGTTTATATTAGGCATTTTTTTGTCAACTAACCACCATGTTCTACTGGTGGTTGCATTCCCATGCAGAAGGCAAGCAGGCGTGCGGTCGGGAAACAATGAACTGCGGTGCATGCATGCATAGAATGAGGGAAAACATGCACATGTTTGCTGTAATAAACACTCCTTCATTATGATGAATTACACCACAGTTTCCATATGGGACAAGGGAAACCCATTAATTATAACAATGTAAAAAACAGTGTTCCTATCACTTTTTTATTCAGATACAGTTAAATATGAATAATTTAGGGGAATGCATATAATTAAAAGAATAAAGAGTTTATAAACAGTTGCCAATTAGCACAAATTTCCTGTTCCTTGCATTACTAAGATAGAATATCCATAAAGTACGCTATTGATAAAGAATCCATAAAGTAGACTTCATCCTTAAAAGTCCCTAACTATACTGAATCATCTGCATGTTGTCTAATGCTTTGCTATGTGTTGTAATTTCTCTGTAATCACTACTGTGCTTGCAGCTGCTGAAATGTATTGCTTCGCTGCTAGTTTTGTATTAAATAATAGCCTGTTTTCTGATGTTTATGGCACCCTCAGTGGAGACCAAGAAGAATGCTGAGGACACCCACAAGGGAGACCCACAGAAGGGTGGCAAGGGACACCACAGGGGAAGGAAACAGCTACTGATAGGGGACTCAATTGTTAGAGAGGTAGACCTGGGGAAGGGAGAGGAGAGGGAAGTAAGGTGCCTGCCTGGTGCCATGGCTTGGGGGGACAAGAAGCAAATCCTCAGGATTGCAGAAGCAGCATCACAAGAGATGAACTAGATGTTACTGTCCACCTTGGGACAAATGACCTAGCTAGGCATGGGATCAGTGCAGTGTAGGATGAAATTGTGGAGTTGGGGAGGGGCCTCAGAGAGGTAGCAACCACAGTTACCTTCTCAGAGGTGCTGCCAGTCCATGGCAGGGATGAGGCTAGGGTACTACACACCATGCAGTTTAATGAATGGTTTGCAAAACTGGTGCAGAGCACAGGGCTTTGGCTTCATTGGGGACTGGGGGTACACCTAGAGAGATGAAGGTTTATACTGGCATGGTGGTCTGCATCTGTCCATGAAGGGAACCAAGATCCTAAGTGACAGGTTTAAATGCTTCCTTGGCAAGCTTTTAAACTAGCTATGGGGGGAGGTGCTAATAAGAGGCAGGAAATTTCAAGCCTCCCCCCACAAAACATGACGGGTAGTAAGGTAAACACTGAGGTACAATGCTCAGCAGAGGGCAGGACAGGGGTAAATGGAAAAATAGACAAGGGCAAAAAGAGCAGGCATGGGGGGAAAAAAGGATAAAGCCAACATTAAATGGAGGGCAATGAGTACAAATGCCCATAGTCTGGGAAACACGCTTCCTGAGCTAGTAGCCTTGATGGAAGATGAACACTTGGATATTGTGGCAGTCACAGAAACATGGTACACGGGGAACCCTGACTGGGATGTCAACATACCAGGGTACACAGTCTACAGAAGGGACAGGGAGGGGAAAAGAGGAGGTGGAGTAGCTCTATACATAAGGGAAGGGATCAAAGCTACAGAACTAAAAAGTAAAGGGGGAGGACAAGAGGTACTCTGGGTCACCTTGGAGACAGGGAATGGCATCACAATCCACACAGGGGTTGTATACAGACCCCCATCTCAAGGGGAGGAAATGGACAAAAAATGATAGAGGACTTTCTCAAAATGGCTGAAAAAGGGGAGACACTGTTAATGGGGGACCTGAATATGCCAGATGTTAACTGGATGACATGTACTACAGCCACATCCAAGAGCAGGGTCATTCTCGATGCCCTGCAGGGGGCAGGCCTTAGACAGCAAGTGTTGGAACCCACTCGGGAGGAAGCAATATTAGACCTGGTACTCTCAAATGGAGAGAGGACCACAAGTTTAGAAGTCAGTAGACATCTGGGAACAAGCGACCACTGCACAGTGTGCTTCACAATAAGCACAACCATGGAGACAAGCCATACAAAAAACAAGCATACTGGACTCTAGAAGAGCTGAATTTGGCAAAATGGGTGAATAGCTGAGGAATACACTAGCAAATGGGAAAAAAGGAGGGGTGGAAGAACAATGGAGAAAAATCAAAACTGCCATCCTAGAGGCAACAAGCCTTTGTGTGAAACAGATAAAGAAAACAAAGTGGAGTAAAAAAACACTATGGTTCTCAAAAGAGGTGGCAGGGAAGGTTAAGGAGAAAAAGGCTGAATTCAAAAAGTATAAGGCATCACAGAAGGAGCATGACAGGGAACTGTATCAATTAAAGCAAAAAGAAGTGAGGAAAGCAGTCAGAATAGCAAAAGCCTAAACTGAGGAAAAAATAGCCAAGTCAGTTAAGAAGGGGGATAAAACCTTTTATAGGTACATTAGGGAGCATAGAAAGGTTAAGGGAGGAATAGTGAAGATTAATAAGGGAGAGGGGGAGGTGGGCAGAGGGAGACAGTGAAAAGGCAGAGATACTGAATGAATACTTTTGCTCAGTATTCACAAAAGAAGATGAGGAGGAGTTACCTAAACCAGACAATAGAAGCACTCTGGGTGGGGTGACACCAGTCCATTTACAGAAGAAAGAGTCCTGAAAGAACTCCTAAAACTCAAGGTGGACAAAGCAATGGGGCCTGATGGGATTCACCCCAGAATCCTAAAAGAACTAAGGGAGGACCTAGTGACACCACTGACCACACTTTTTAACAAATCATGGGAGGATGGGGTGGTACCTGAGGACTGGAGGAGGGCAGATGTGATTCCCCTTCACAAAAGTGGGAGCAAGGCAGAAGCAGGAAACTACAGACCTGTACGTTTGACCTCAGTGGTAGGGAAAATGATGGAATCACTTCTGAAAGAAAGAATTGTTGAGTACCTAGAGGCCAGCGGGGCACAGGACCAAAAGCAGCATGGATTTACAGCAGGAAGGTCATGTCAGATGAATCTAATAGATTTCTTTGACTGGATGACCAAAGTAATAGACCATGGAGGGGCTGTGGATATGGCCTACCTAGACTTTAGCAAGGCATTTGACACAGTCCCGCACAAAAGATTAATAATCAAGTTAGCTAGCTTGGGAGTGGGTCCCAGGGTGGTAGCCTGGGTTGCAAACTGGCTGCACAACAGGACACAGAAGGTAATAGTGAGTGGCACACATTCCAAAGAAAGGGGGGTCACTAGTGGAGTACCTCAGGGCTCAGTACTGGGTCCAGTCCTCTTTAACATTTTTATAGGTGATATTGCAGAGGGTCTGGAGGGAAAGGTATGCCTCTTTGCAGATGATACAAAGATCTGTAACAGAGTTGATACACAAGGGCGGGGTAGAAAGGATGAGAAGGGACTTGGCAAGGTTGGAGGAATGGTCAGACATATGGCAACTTAGATTCAATGCAAAGAAGTGCAAAGTAATGCACCTGGGAAACAAAAACCCAGGAGAAGAGTACACAATAGCAGGGGAGGTACTAACAACAACAAAAATGGAACGGGACTTGGGGTAGTCATATCAGATGATCTAAAGGTGGGTAAGCAATGTGAGAAGTCAGTGAGGAGAGCCAGGGGGATACTGGGATGCATAGGAAGGGGCATCACAAGTAGAAAAAGGGAAGTGCTTATCCCTCTGTGCAGACAGTTGGTGAGACCCCATCTGGAGTACTGTGTGCAGTTTTGGAGACCTCATCTACGCAAGGACATAGACAGGATGGAAGCAGTCCAGAGGAGGGCAACTAAAATGGTGCAGGGTCTGCATCAGAGATCATATGAAAAGAGACTGAGAGAGCTTAATATGTATACCTTGATGAAAGGATGGACAGGGGGGACATGATAGAAACGTTCAAGTACCTCAAGGGAATCAACAAAGTCCAGGAGGGTAGCATCTTTCAGAAAAAGAGATGTGTAAGAACAATGGGGCACAATCTAAAGATAGAGGGAGGACGGCTTAGGGGTAATGTGAGGAAATCGTTTTTCATGGAGAGAGTGGTGGATGTGTGGAACTGCCTTCCTGGGGAGGTTGTTGGGGCTAAAACAGTGTGGGAATTCAAACATGCATGGGACTGACACAAGGCAATTGTAGTGGGGGTGGCAGGAAGTAGGCTGTTGGTTAACTAGAATCTGCAGCTTATCCAGTAGGTAGGAAAATGGGCAGACTGGGTGGGCCAAGTGGTCCTTATCTGCCATCAAAGTCTATGTTTCTATGTTAAGGTCATGCTCAAAATAGGCAATGTTTATCTAGTGCACTTACCTGATACATAAAAATTAATAAAATAAATAAGGTGAAAAAGGACATTTAAAAAATAATTTATTGATTTATTGATGGAAATCGGAATTACAATCCTTTGAGTCATAGACTCCTTTGCAAAGGCTCCACGTCACTATTTACAGACATTTGTTACAACACAGTGTTACAGACAATTATTACAACAAGGTGATACAGCAGGAAATATACAGAGTAGTTAACATACTAGAAGCATAGCTAAACATCAAAGGGTAGAGTAGATCCTGAGTTAGAATAACATTCAAAGGGTGTGAGACCCAGAGTCAAGTAGCACACTTGAAACATACAATGAAATTAACTAAGGTCTTGTATACAAAACTACAACCAGGTTCCATTGAGCACAGGCAGGGGAGTTTAGGTGCAATCATAGGCCGGGCCCTTGAGGATGAACTCCCTGAGGCAGGTTTTGTAGGGAACAATTTTAGGTAAGGCTGAGATGGAGATAGGGAGGCCATTGAGCCATACAGAGGCTCTGTGATAGAAGCCTCTTTGGTCAAGAGCGGTCCTACAGCGGGGGACCAGATGAGCTTTGGACGAGCTCCTGGATATCCTTTGTTGAGGAATGGGCTGGATAAGGGTGTGGAGACCTGGTGGGAAGATTTTGTTGTTTTTTCATTTTCTTCTTCAATTGTTTAACCAGCAGAGACACACTAAGTTAAAAGATTGTTTACAGGTGCTACCTGGGAGTACAGGGAAGTTAAATGACTTGCTCAGGGTCATGCAGTATGCAAGTGGGGGCTGTGGGATTCAAACCCAGGTCTCCATATTTGCAGGACAGAGCCTTAAACCACTGTGCTATACTGCTGTGGATCTTCTTAACCAGCGACAGGTGTGATTTTATTAGATGGCCCTCAATGTTTAGCCAGTTGGTATGACTATAGAGATCACACATATTGGTGCATCTGTCACAAGGCAGCAGGCTTTGTTCAGGGCAATCTTTATTCTGCACAGGGCAGTGACATCTGCAGCCCTATAGAACACAGTCCCATAGACAACAGCAGAGAGGATCGAGGATTGCACAGCTAGATGGAGGGCAATAAAGAAAGATTATACACATATGCATCATGCTGAGCTGTATGGAGTATTTCTAAGGTATTTATAACCATTGTAGCAGTTAATCACAGCATGTGTTAGCTTCATTAATAGGTACAGTAATTACAGTTATAATACTGATTACAGGGGTTTATTATTTTGTACTGATTGCTCAGACTGAGTTTATCAACAAATGCCTCCCCTAGCTGGCCCATTCCATTAACTTTTTACTACTATGACTAACATGTGAAATGAGTATTCTTTCCTCCTTCCGTCCTTCCTTCCTTCTCTCCCTCCCTCCCTCCTTCCTTCCTTCCTTCTTTCCTTCCTACTTTAAGTATCCTTAACTACTCTTTAGTTACACTGTAGTAATACTAGGCTGTAAGTGCATCACAGCTGCAATGCAGTTAAATGTAACAAACATGCAACTCTGGTGTATTTACCTCTGCTGCATGTAATTAATGATTACTTACCCTGCAATTACACTGAAACTGACACTTAAAATATAGCGTGACCCACCCTTCCTTCCTTCCTTCCTTCCTTCCTTCCTTCCTTCCTTCCTTCCTCACTTAAAGCATGATCTATGTATCTTTCTTTCTTTCTTTCTTTCTTTCTTTCTTTCTTTCTTTCTTTTCTCCATATGAAATGCAATACAATATTACATTTTCAATAGTGATCCTCCCCCTTCCCTCCCTCCCTCCCTTCCTTCCTTCACTGTTAGCATCTTTTCTCCAGGAAATGGACTGAGTGAGATAAAAGTCATGTTAGGCCATGACTGACATAAAAACACAATGGAACAATATGTATGAGCAAGGCCCCTACTTTTCTGCGGCACAGTGGGACCAAGTTCTGCGGCAAGACTACCACTTGCCGCAGAACTTCTGCTGCGGTGGTTTGTAATTTCTGCGGAAGTTCTGCGGCACTAACAAACTACCACATCAGAGCATCAGCTTGTCATCCTGACTTCACTCTCATGGCAGCGGTTATAGCAATCAGGATGGTGGAAAGTACAGTAACACTAGTTCAAAAATTAACAGACTTATAGAAATTATTTTATGCCTAAAAAAGCAAAATAATTGTCTTTCCCTTAAGGTCCTAGCCTATTGCATAAATGACATATGCAGAGGGGAACTTATGTGATAAATAAGGTATTTCTATATGCATGTTGTCTATCCCACTAATGAGGTCTCTACTGTCTATCACTTATATATTTGTATGTGCTTTCTACACCACTCATGAGGTTCCCACTGTGTATCCCTTATATATTTATATGCAATCTGTAACATACATAAAATGATAAGTGTGTGTGTGTGTGTGTGTGTGTGTGTGTGTGTGTGTGTGTGTGTGTGTGTAAGAGAGACAGAGATACTGTATGTGTGTGTGTGTGTGTGTATGTTCATGAAATTGCATCCTCATTCATACCAGTCCCATTGGAAATGGAATAAATGGAATAGAGGAGTTATTGCAAAACTCATTTTTCATGTCAACCTGCTTCCCCTGACACACTACATAACACCATCAGGCCATGACATGCATGTGAACTGATTGTGAGATAGAGTTCTCCAGCCCATCTCAATGTGTCCACCATATAACAGAACACTGCACCATACCTTCCCAGACTCCGAGCAGTGATGTGTTCCACCAATCCTTGTGCTGCCCAGCCAGCTCCCAGAGCTAATCTCAGAACCTGAGGTGCCAGCACGGAAACACAGCATGCTACCCTCTGGCCCAACAGCTGTCCCAGCACACAACATTTCTCCATAACCTTTAGGTGATTCTATCAACCAATGACAATATGTAATCAATAACCCTGGCAAAAATGCGTACAGTGCAATTATTTAACAGGTCTATTCTTTCAACTGGTCTACACATTATTATATTCCACTTTTCTGGGCATAATTATTTTATTTTTCTTAAAAATGACAGTTAAATTCATTTTACCAGTTATTCATATCAGATGGCATCTCTATACTTTAAAGGCACAAATAAGTTTGTACAAAATGAGGAATTGACTTAACAGGTCTGTGCTATTGACAAGGATTTGTTTAAAGTTGGCCCTAGCGCAATAATGTAAGACTGAAAATTGTATTAGGCTGTAGGGCAGGTTGAGCAAATATCACCATGCCTTATGTGCTGTGCCACAGTCTCTGGCAGTGGGAGCTGTGGTAGATAAGTGACAGCCATTTCATTAGCTAATGTATGATGTTATAGCAATGATAACATCAGATTCTGAGCATATGGGGGGGTTGGATATAAAAAGAGGGGAAGGGAACCAGATTCTATGGATAAGCATAAATATTAATAAAAAATCACCAAGAAGAGTGAATTCTGCGGCACCGCAGAAGTTCTGCAGTAGATTGCAAGTTCCGCACAAAATTCTGCAGCCGCAGAATTCTAGGGGCCTTGCGTATGAGTAAACAGACATAGTGAGACATAAGTCTAGCAAAAAACATGGCACTCTCATTACATCATAAAAAACAGCACTAAGAAGGCTTACAGTGCCAAAAAATATTTTATGTACCTGGTACTAAAGCTAATAGGCAGCAGTGGTGAACCCTAAAATGAATGCCAACATTTCACACTTAACGTGCTTTTTCAAGACATAATCAGGGTCACCCAGTGATAAGTTTACTGTATGTAGTACAAATGAAATAGTGAAAACGTTTGAGTAGTACAGCCTCTCATGCCAAAGAATAATAGGAAAAAGAAATAGAAACATTGGGAGGGGGAGGTTGAGGGAAGGGGACAGAAAAGAAAACAAGAGAAAAAACATGTAATGCCCATTGAGAATCTTTATTGTTTATGATCCTCAGCATGTGATTCCATTAGTTCTGTTGAAATTCCTTCTGCTTATTCACAAGAAACCACTTATATTCTTCCCTAACCTTGTTTAAGTCTTTATAACTGACACCAGAATTCTGAGAGTTGACCAGCCTCACTATATGTTTAAGATTCTTTTTTGCCCTGCGACACTCGCCATCAAACCAGGTAGAACTGTGTCTTTTTGTATCATTATTATTATTATTCTAAACAGATAAAAGATATCTGTCTTCCTCAGTACAAGATATAACATATTGCTTAATCTTAACAAAATCAAGATTGTCCTATAGAGCTAGTGGAATGGGGTTTTGTAACAATTCACTAATTTAACTAGCTGATGTCTAATATTCTTATCTCTGATCTCTGTTTGAGGAGGTAAGGGCAGATTCACAGCTGGCTTATCAAAAATTATTGATTGCAGCACTAAAGGCAGAGGGTCACTTTCAGCCTTCAGAGGAACTGAGAAAGTTTCCCCAAATGTCATGTCTCCATTGCAAAATATGTAATCTAATATGGAAGACCCTCTAACCGAATAATGTGTAAACCTGCCAAGTTGATCTCCTGGTAACCTACCATTTATGGGAGCCAAATTATACATTTTTAAAATCTCAGAGAGCTTATGCCCTGAAGTATTCACTTTTTTGTCTTTTGTACATCTGAGAAAATTGAAAGCCTCTATATGGCATCAATTATGAAAATCATTATCTGCATAGCCATCATAGAGGCCAATTCTAGCATTGAAGTCACCACATAATATAATTTCTTCATAGCAAGTAACAGCCCAGGTTCTGTGTATAAGATATTCAAGCTGATCCCATATAGCAGAGTCATAGAATTTAGAGTTTGATGGAGGGATATATATATATATATACATTAGCTAAACAGAATTTTCCCCCTTAAGTTGCAAATAAAGAATAATAACATTAGTAATGGTGAATAATATGTCTACTTTAGTATCTTTCTCAATCTTTACCTAAGTAACCAAACCAACAGCCAGTCTGCCCTAATTGATTGCCTTTGTTCCTGGTACCTGAAAAGATACATATCCATTCAGTGATGTATCTGAGTCGTGGTTATGTCATGCCTCTTGTAGACATATTATACTAAATTTGGAAATGAATTCAGACCATTCCCTAGCTACAGATTTGTTGGCTATACCTGAAATGTTCCAGGAAACAAGGGTCAATTTCATATGATCAGATTCAGAATGTAATATGTCTGATACCTTCAGTAAGTCCTCTTGGGTATCAAAAGCATCACACTTGTTTGAAATTGAAATATCATATATTATCGATCTAGTATGTCTTTCATGAGGACTGTACTCAGTCTGTAAAGCTATATTTTGAGGGATAGTACAAGCTGAAACAGTATGATAATGAATCTCGTCAGCCGGAACTATATATAGCCCCATAGCATCCAATAACATCACATTGTCCAAAATCTTATTATAAAGGCTCAGAAAGCCCACCTTGATAGTGTCCAAGTCATAATCAGGATACAGACCCTGTCTGGAAGGAGATATGGCATCTGGGTTCTCAATGGAGATATTCAATAACTGTTCTAGAAGATCAAGTATAGTAGTCTTGAGTTTTCATGTTGTGTTCTACTCAAGCCATATAAAGCTAGTATCTTTATAAGTTTATCATCTATAGATACCAAGCTGTTAATGTCTGACCTTTAAATGAGTTTGTTTAAAATAGAGCTGTCAATTATATGAACCCCAGATTCATCCAAGACAGTAGCTTTCCTTAATATGCTTTCTGCTATGTCCTGATTCCAAATTAAAACATCTACGCGTCCTGAAATTGTATCGTTTTTCCATCTAAGGACATGGAAACATAGAAACATAGAATTTGACTGCAGATAAGGACCGCTTGGCCCACCCAGTTTGCCCATTTCCCTACCTAATGGATAAGCTGCAGATCCTAGTTAACCAACAGCCTACTTTTTCCTACCCCCACCCACTAGAATTGCCTTATGACTGTCCCATGCATTCTTGAAATCCACCACAGTTTTTGACTCCACAACCTCCTCAGGAAGGCTGTTCCATGCATCCACAACCCTCTCCATGAAAAAATACTTCCTCACATTACCTCTGAGCCTTCCCCCCTCAATCTTCAAATTGTGCCCCCTTGTTCTTGCACACCACTTTTTCTGAAATATGTTACCCTCTTGGACTTTGTTGATTCCCTTGAGGTACTTAAAAGTTTCTATCATGTCCCCCCTCTCCCTCCTTTCCTCGAGGCTATACATATTGCCCTCCTTAAGTCTCTCTTCATATGTCTTCTGGTGCAGACACTGCACCATCTTAGTTGCCCTCCTCTGGACTGCCTCCATCCTGTCTATGTCTTTGTGGAGATGGGGTCTCCAGAACTGCATGCAGTACTCCAGATGGGGTCTCACCAGCTGTCGGTACAGAGGGATAACAACTTCCTGTTTTCTACTGGTGATGCCTCTCCCTATGCATCCCAGTATCCCCCCAGCCCTCCTTGATGCCCTCTCACATTGCTTGCCCACCTTTAGGTTATCAGATATGACTACCCCCAGGTCCCTTTCCATTTTTGTTGTTGTTAGTATCTCACCCCCCATTGTGTACTCTTCCCCTGGGTTTTTGTTTCTCAGGTGCATTACTTTGCATTTCTTAGCATTGACTCTAAGCTGCCATACATTTGACCATTCTTCCAACCTTGCCAAGTCCCTTCTCATTCTTTCCACCCCACCTTGTGTATCAACTCTGTTGCAGATCTTTGTGTCATCTGCAAAGAGACATACTTTTCCTTCGAGTCCCTCTGCAATGTCACTTATAAATACATTAAAGAAGACCGGTCCTAGAACTGAACCCTGTGGTACCCCACTAGTAACCCCCCTTTCTTCAGAGTGGACTCTGTTTACTATTACCCTCTGTGTCCTGTTCTCTAGCCAATTCTTTACCCAGGCTACCAACTTGGGACCCACTCCCAAGCTGGCCAACTTGTATATTAATCTTTTGTGTGGGACTGTGTTAAATGCCTTGCTAAAGTCTAGGTAGGCCATGTCCACAGCCCCTCCTTGATATACTACTTTGGTCACCCAGTCAAAGAAATCTGTTAGATTCATCTAACGTGACCTTCCCACTGTGAATCCATGCTTCCTTGTGTCCTGTGCCCCTCTGACCTCTAGGTACTCAACAATTCTTTCCTTCAGAAGTGATTCCATCATTTTCCCAATCACTGAGGTTAAACTAACGGGTCTATAGTTTCCTGCTTCTGCCCTGCTCCCACTTCTGTGCAGTGGAATAATATCTGCCCTCCTCCAGTCCTCAGGTACCACCCCCCATCCTCCCATGATTTGTTAAAGAGGGTAGTCAGTAGTGTCACTAGTTCTACCCTTAGTTTTTTTAGAATTCTGGGATGAATCCCATCAGGCCCCATTTCTTTGTCCACCTTCAGTTTTAAGAGTTCTTTCAGAACCCTTTCTTCTGTGAATGGGCTGGTATCAACCCCCATATCTAGAGTGTTTCTATTGTTTGATTTAGGTACCTCCCCTTCTTCATTTGTGAATACTGGGCAAAAATATTTGTATAGTATCTCTGCCTTTTCACAGTCACCCTCTGTACACCCCCTCCCCCTGTTATTAAGCCTTACTATCCCTCCCTTGGTCTTCCTTTGCTCCCCAATGTACCTATAAAAGGTTTTATCCCCTTCTTAACTGAGTTGGCTATCTTTTCCTCGGTTTGGGTCTTTGCTGTTCTGATTGCCTTCCCTGCTTCCTTTTGCTTTAATTGATACAATTCTCTGTCCTGCTCCTTCTGTGATTCCTTGTACTTCCTGAATGTTTTCTTTTTCTCTCTAACCTTCCCTGCCACCTCCTTTGAGCACCATAGTGGTTTCTTACATCATTTTGTTTTGTTTATTTGCTTCACACAAAGGCTTGTTTCCTCTGTGATGGCAGTTTGATTATTCCCCATTGTTCTTCCACCCCTCCTTTCTGCCCTTTTGCTAGTGCATTCCTTAGGCACTCACCCATTTTGGCAAAGTCAGCCCTCCTGAAGTCCAGTAACTTTGCCGTTTTATGGCTTGACTCTACTGCTGTGTTTATTGTGAACCATACTGTTCGATGTTCACTAATTCTCAGATGGCTACCCACTTCTAAATCTGTGATTCTCTCACCATCTCCATTTGAGAGTACCAGGTCTAAGATTGCTCCCTCTTGAGTGGATTCCAATACTAGTTCTCTAAGGCATGCACCCTGTAGGGCATCTAGAATGACCCCACTCTTAGAAGTGGCTGCTGCAAATACACTCCAATTAACATCTGGCATATTCAGATCCCCCATCAGCAATATCTCCCCTTTTTCTGCCATTCTAAGGCTACTTCCTACCATTCCTACCATTTCCTTGTCCATGTCCTCCCCCTGAGATGGGGGTCTGTATACAACCCCTGTGCGGATTGTGGTGCCATTGCCTGTCTCCAAATTGACCCACAGTGCTTCCTCTCCTCCCTGTTTACCCTTTTGTTCTGTAGCTTTGATTCCTTCCCTTATGTAGATAGCTACTCCTCCTCCTCTTTTACCCTCCCTGCCCCTCCTGTAGATAGTGTATCCTGGTATATTTATGTCCCAGTCATGGTTCTGTGTGTACCATGTTTCTGTGACTGCCACAATATCCAGATGTTCCTCCTCCATCAAGGCCACTAATTCAGGAAGCTTGTTACCCAGACTATGGGCATTAGTACTCATTGCTCTCCATTTTTTGATGGCTTTACCTCTTGTAGCACTATCCCTGTTCTCATTGAATTTGCTTTCTCCATTCACCCCTGTTCTGCTCCCTACTGACCTTTGTACCTTGGTCTTCACCTCATTTAGTACCCTGTTTTGTAGGGAGGGGGCTGGGAATTCTCTGTTGCTTATCAGTACCTCCCCCCTTGACCAGTTTAAAAGCTTGCCAATGAAGCATTTAAACCATTTGCCCAGAAGACTTGTTCCCTTCCTGGACAGATGCAGACCATCCTTCCAGTATAGGCTGGTATCCCTGCAGGTGGAAACCCAATCCCCATTGAAGCCAAACCCCTGTGCTCTCTGAAATCCTCAATGCATAGGAAAAAGACTTGTCAAAGTGGCCTTCAATTTTCCCATAGTCTCGCTAGGCGAGGCTTTCAGTCTAAAGATATACAGTTGAGAAGGCTGGTTCACAGCTGGTGAGTTATGTTTGTTAACAAGCCTTCTGTTTATGTAATCAAGTGAACAGCCAGATCTTGCCAAACCCTTGCTATTAATCCAGATCTGATTGACAATACGAGGTGCAGGACAAAAAATAATCTATTCCATTAACATCCTTTTCCTTTCAAATTTGAACTATATCAGTATTTACAATATCAGCACCAGTGGCTGCCCTAAACAGGTGCACAATCTTATCTCTAAGTTTGCAAAAAGACCAGTCATAAGCTACAGAATAGCCATAAAAGCCTAATATGGCACATTCAGGGTTATCAGTTGTTACTTTTATGTCAGTGATTTCAGCTGCATTTAAGGGTACAGTGTGGGAAGAATTAAGACAGAAGTTGTCTTCCCTAATTACAGGGATTGACTCCACTGCATTCTTTTTACTCCAGGAGCTCCATTCATCCCTGAATTGATTCAGGTTGGACTCAAACCTGTTCAATTGAGCAGCTATATTCTCAGTAAGTAGAGCTTAGGAAATGGTTCGAACAAGAAGGCAGAAACAGGTATTGGAGGATGTATTAAACTCCTCTAATATATCACTTGGTACTTCAAGTCCATCAAATATTTGAGAAACTCTGTGTAATGATAAACTGCGGCAGGCTGACAATAGTCAAAAATCTGTCAGTTAATACTTCAGCAGATTTACATTCCACGCCTATTCTCTAGGTTATAAGAAAGGGTAAAGTTAGGAACAATTCAAAAATTTGCAAGAAAAATGGTTCTCAGGCTAAAACTAAGCAAACTAATAAAACTGAAAATTCTGATAAAGTTATCAATACTAAAAAGGCAGCAGCACTTCCAAATAAGGGTACACTGGAGGACAAATCAAAGCGATCAAGAATAAAAGATCATTTTAAACATCTTACAAATACCCCTATGTCTCAAATCTCATTAAGGCATACCAGGTGATACTTTAGATGTCATTGGCTCTGGCCCTGTGAATATACCAGCTAATACTGCTTTGAGCATACCTTCTAAAAGTGGTATAATTAGTGCGGAACAGGATACTCAATGATGATCAGCAGCAAATTAGAGAAGTTAATTCTACTGAGCAGAATGCTGGTCCACAGCTATAAAACAAGCAGTCTAGACAGACTAGGCAGGCTACAGATGTAGAAACTAATCCTGATATAAATAAAGATTTGGATGAAACCAATTACAATTGAGACTTCAGGGAGTTTAATGTATGATAATTAATGGCTTCCTCTTTTTCCCATAGGGAAACTGTGGCGTAATTTGCCGTTATAAAGGAGCGCTTATAACGGCAAACACGTGCACAGTTTCCCCCACTCTGCACATGCGTCTCCTCGCGCTCCTCAATTCTCGATCGCCGTCTACTTCCCAACCGCAGACCCAACATGTAAAGAAAACTGCCACGGACTCTCGGCAGTAAGTAAAATTTCAACTAAACTTTTGATGTTCCTCGTTTTTACTGGCTCGACCTCCCTCACAATAGTTGGACAAATGTTAAAAATAAAAGTGAAACCTGACTGCTTGCTCCATGATGTGATCGGACTGCGGTGGCACAGCAGCCTTTTTTATTTTATATAATTGCTGAGGGGAAAAAGAGAAACCCAACAATTATATAAAATAAAATATGGGTCTGAGTGTGTGTGAACTCGAATTTACACACACCCTTGGGGTTTGATGCTAGGCATAAACCCCTCGGGTGTGTGTAAATTCTTGTTACACACCCAGACCCATACTTTATTCTCTATATACTGTACTTTTAATCATTCTTCTGATTCTCTAGTATTCTCCCTGGATTATTTCTATGAATCTAATCCAAAACCAACCTTGCAACATGATTTAAAGAACATAGCTAGTGAACTACAGGAAACTATAAATGGGCTTAAACAGTTTATGACTCTGGGGAAGTCTAGAGTTGAAACTTTTCCCAGGCATCAGCTAAGTGAGTCTGCAATTACATATCCATTTACATTAAGCAAGGATTTAAAAATGTTTGTTTGTAATCCATACTGTATACTGCACATCTTATGATTCTGGATCACATAATTAATCTCAAAACTGAACTGGACACAGTTAAGAGAACATAACAATTAATGGCTCCAGATTGGACAATGTTTTACAAAAAATAAACATTCTAACCCCTTCTGAGGGCTCTCTATCATTTATTTTGGAGAATTCCTCTTCAAAACAACCTGATTTACCCACGATAGTTGTACCTGATTCTCTTATTCGTAAGGCAGAGATGAAGGTACCCAAAACGAATATCAGGAAAAACTAGAATAAGAAAAAGAAACTTAAGGAGTCTAAGGATACTTCTATTCAAATATCTGATAGTAGTTCACTTAAACCTGCTAATTCCCAATTGACACTTGTGGAACAGAATGTTGTTAAGCACATCAGTGCAATAATGATGTGTCCTGACCAAAAATCAACTGTCACTTTGCAGACTGATGGTACCATAAATGGATCATTGCAAAAAGTTATATTCAGTGTGAGTTATTTACCTGCATGATGCCACTGATAATGTAAGTGATAGGGCTTTAAAGTCCTGGTGTAGGGTTTCATATCTACACCAACCTGGGTTCCATCCCCAGTGCGGAACATTTTTTTTCTTTCTCACTACAATTTATGTAGTTGGAAAAAAATCCTTAAATGCTTTTGCTGATGTTGGTGATAACGTTTCAATAAAGTCTGAAGTTCTGTGTTATTGATAACTTGAAATGTTCCAGCTGAGACTTTGAGGTCTGAATGGAACTTGGGAAATATTACTTCAAACAGACAAACTGTTCAATACGAACCTCCACTGCAGCTGTGTGTGTGTGCTTTGGGGGGGTCTACACTCATTGCTGAATGTCCTTTAGCACTGCATGAATCTCCTGCATTGGAAGCTTAGTACAACAGTGTACTTACAGGCTACCAAGTAGTAGAGCATGGTGGCCTGGGTTAGATCCCTAGGGTGAAACATTTTATTCTTTCTTATTACAACTTATGTAGTATGAGAGTAGTACTGTAGTTAGATCTTACTTCGAGGGGGCTCCTGCAGCAGGTAACACAATTAGAACTAAGCCACCAGGCACTATGACCACATGGAAAACTTATAGCTAGCAGTCATTAACGGAGGACCAGACCACCCCTACGTCAGCATGCTGACATCCACTAATGGTTCAAAAGGGGTGGTCCCCCAATCCATCCTCAGTTCTGTTCCTGCTGTTAACTCATGCAAGTTTGATCTCCACGGATTCCTGCTTCTGTCAACCACTGTTTTTTCACGTTTTACCAGTGATTTCTAATTTTTTTTTACAATATTCTTTCTCCTTTCGAGATTTCAGCATTCTTTCATGCCTTCTTTTCCATCATGATCTTCAGACCGGCAGACGAAGTGTGCTTGTGGCAAACAGTTTCCCTCCAAGGACACCACTCTTCCTGCCTGCTCTGCTTAGGCCCTGACCATGACACCGAAGCCTGCCAGCATTGCCAGGACTTCAGCCAGGCCACATGGAGACACCAGTTGAAGACCCTCCAGTTTCCTGCTGCAGCAGAAATTAACTGCTATGGAGACAGAGCTCCAAAGAAAGGGCACCTGTTCTTCCCCAGGTTCTGGGACCTTTAATTCTTTCCCTTCACAGGAGAAGAAGTCTGGTGGGAAGTACAAGCACTGGGGCAAGCACAAGGAATGGCCCCAGTCAGCTTCATGCTCTTGGACACCGCATAAAGTGGCGGTCGATTCTGGATCTTCCTTTCACGGGAGGTTGGCCCTCCTTCACCAGTAGCCCTTTCTTCTTCTTCAGGGTTCTCAGTGTCTCAACCTGCTGCCCTCCTTAAAATTTCTTGAAGTGGTTCATCGGGGCTTCAGACTTCATCCCCAGCCTCCTAACCCCTGAGGCTCAGGCCCTTGAACCCAGTGGGTCCTCAGCCAGGTGGTTTTACTGGTTCTACCTTAGTCTTGGCATTGCCCATGTCAGTCTGAAGTTCTGGGACTGACGCCTCCAAGCAATGCCCAGAGTATGTGTTCGCCTCCCCCATGAGAGCGATGTCTCTGCCTCCATCAGGGACTAGCTCCCCTGTGCATGCCTCTCCTTCAAGGCCTGTGCCAGCTGTTTTGCCTGACCAGCATCAGCCCTCACCTGTTTGGCTGACTTCGATCCCCCCGGCACTGAGCCCGATGACTCCCCAGTCATCGTCCATGATCCCTCAGCTAATGACTGAGGATCTGACGCTCAGTCTCCCAACACATCCTAGACTCAAATTGGACAGACATTCACCACAAGGGCTGAGACCAGGTTACCTACACCTCCGGAGCTGATGCCAGGGTACCTGGTGCCTCAAAGGCTGATGCCAGATAAGCCTTCCCTGGTGCTGACTCCCCAAAATCCTCCCCTGGATTGCAATGCATTGTTTTCAGCATGGTGGGAGTTCATGAAGAGTAAGGACTTCTCAAGGGGACCCCCCACTTCACCTTCCAGGGACCCTCCTCAAAACCCAGACCAGATGGGCCCTAGCCATCCCTGATCATCAGGAGACAACAGAATCCATCCTCCCATGGACCATCACCCATTAACACCAGTCTCAGATTCTGACCTGTTAGGAGATAATTCACCATATTCCTCCTTGGACAAATTAGAGGACTCCAGGTTACCATCGGAGTCAAAGAAACAAAGAGACATTCCCAGATCTCCTCCTGATGATACACCTTCATGGATGTCATGAGGCACATTCAGTCCCTGATGGGTTGTGACACAGAATAGCTAGACCCCGAGTATCGGCATCTCACTACCTTCCTGTGTAGGAAGGAAACCCTTCCTATGGCGGTTCCTCCTCTTCTTATTGACTAATTTGAAGATGTCAGTAGCACCACCTGGCTGGCCCAGTGACGCTGAGGGTTGAGGAGCTGGACACCACACCTTGCGCCACACTGGCAACCTGAATTCGGAAGTGAGCTTGGGCGCTGAGGGTTGTCAGGGATGGGGTGAGGATCGAGCACCCGCAGGGCTGCTCTCCTCCCCCAGGGGAGGGGGGGTTTGTCTGATGTACCAGTGGTCCCTGGAGGTGATCAGGGGTGCTACATTATGCAAGACAACACATTAAGCAGTGTGGCTGACGTCAGCAAGGTTGCCATGTTCCATGGTGTTGGGGGTGCCCACACAAGGGTGGGCAGGGAGAGCACCAGATCACGGAAAAATCCAGCTCTGTGGGGTAGGTGATGGCACCTGACCCCCATGCCCACCGCCAGATTCATCTCGCCCAACCTTCCAGTTCCTCTTCCTGGTCTCTCACTTACAGCCAGGGTCTGACTTGTAAGAGTGCCCAAAGAGGAGGAGCAGCCGCACTCTGGAGGGGTCAAGCAGGGGGTACCGGCTGTAGGAGGAGGGAGGGAGAGAGGAGGCTTAGGACTGGGAGAACCTCAGGGGGGCAGGAATAGGCAGGATGCTTGAGAGAGGCTCTGCAGGCCATGACAGGAGGAAAAAAGAATTGTAAAAAAAAAAAATAACACCACCTCTACTCTGGCCTTAACCAAGAAGACGGATCACCATTATCATGTCCCCAAAGACAAGCCATTCTATGGGGAGCATCCAGAAGCAGATTAGATAGTTATGAATTCTGCTCATGACTGTAATAAGAAGCCCAGGTACCTTAGTACCCACCCTCCAGATAAGGAGTCTTACCAGGTGGATTAGTTTGGCAGACAGGTCTACTATGCTTCTGCCACCCTGACCATGCGAACCCTGAATTTTCTAGTTCACATGGTTCAGTACCAAAATGCCCTCTGGGACAAAGCTTTAGAGTTGGTGCTGGCTCTTCCTGAAGACCCTACCAAGTCCCAGTTGGTCCAGATACTAAAGCCTGGCTCAAACATGGGTACTCATGTCCTCAGAGCTTTCTATGATTTAGCAGATGCAGCAGGCCGGAGGCAGCTAGTAGTGTGTGCATTTTCTGCCATTCTTGGCTCAGGGTGTCAGGCTTTGCCCTCAATATGCAGGCCAAAATCCTGGACACCCCTTTCCAGGGTCCTGTCTTATTTGGCATAGATGACCAAAGTATTATCTCTCACCTTCAGGAATCAGGCAAGGCACTGAGTTTGGTACAATCCATGTATCGTTCCTAGCCTAAACCCAACTAATGCCAGTCCTTTGGTTGGCCCAACAGACAACCAACAGTTCAGAGGTGCCTTCAAATGGGGAGGCCACTTCTCAGATGACTGTAGTCTTAGCCCCCAGGGCCCCCTAGAGACCCCCAGGTGGCTTTGTCCATCACAGGTACCTCAGCCTGACTCCCTGCCCGAAAGGCGGTGGGGGGGGTCACTTTTCCCTATACTTAGAAAGATGGTGCAATGTAACCTCAGATCATTGGATCCTCCAACTGGTGGAAAAAGGACACACCCTGGAATTTCTGGAAATTCCCTCAGACAACCCTGGCTTGTGGTCCCATTATCCTCCGATGCACATTGCCCTCATTCAGGAAGAGATTCAGATGCTTCTGTGCAAACTAGCCATAGAACCCATTCCACCCACCCAGCAAGGGAAGAGATTCTGTTTCCACATCTTCCTTGTCTCAGAGAAGGGCGGTGACCTGAGACCAATCCTCAATCCCCAGCCACCTGAAATGGAAATTATGTACCTACTGTATTTCTTGATCTTCTTGAGCGAAGTCTTCACCATTCATTCACACTAGTGGGACTATGCCAGAGGTGCTAGGATCCAGCAGGAGCCAAAGATCTTCAGGAGGACCAGTGCTGGGATAGGACTGTGCATGTGTGGTGCCACGTGACTGTCTTGCACCATATAGGCTATCTCAGTGTCAACCCTCCAAACACCTCAGTACCTTTTTGTTCGAGGAGGTGCAGTGTAAACCAACTAGGAAACACCTAAACCTGACTTCCGGGCATAACATAGCCTGAATGACCCGTGTAAGAAGGGTCAAATCAACAACGTCTTCAAAGCCCAAACAATAGGGTGAAGACCAGGAACAGAGTGAATGAGCTAGGGGAATAGTGGGTGGGCATGTGAATGAATGGTGAAGACTTTGTCCAAGAAGATTAAGAATTATGGTAGGTATGTAATTTCCATAGCTTCCTGAACTAAAAGTCTTATCCACTCATTCACACTAGTGGGAGAGTACTGAGCTAAAAATCAATCCCCCAAGCAGGGCAGTAGGAGACCAAGCTTGCTCAGGACAGAAATCTATTAAGGATTGTCCTGCCAAAGGAGGTGTGCTGTCTAGCATGGATGTCTAGATCACAGTACTTGACAAAGGTATGCCCCAAGCTCCAAGTAGCTACTTTGCAAATATCTGCAATGGGTACATTACAAATCTCTGCTAAAGAAGCTGTGATTGCTCTGGTAGAGTGGGTGGAAACTCAGCCTTCCAGCTTGACCTGACCATCGAGTAGCAATGGTGAAGACATGCCACCAACCATGCAGAAATGCATCTAATGGCCAAAGGCTGACCCAGCCGGTGCATGCTGAAAGAAAGAAACAGTTGTTTGGACTTGTGGATCTCCTTCATTCTGTTGATATAGAAATGCAAAACCCTTTTGACATCCAGAGAGTAAAGGGTGCATTCCTCTTTATTTTGGAAGTTGGCAAAGTAAGCAGGAAGAACCAAAAGCTGAGTAAGGTGAAATTTTGAAACCACCTTGGGTAAGAATTTAGGATGAGTACAAAGTACCACCTTATCCTTGTGAAATACAGTGTACAGAGGGTCTGTGAGCAAGGCATGTATTTCAGAAACCCTGCGAGCGGAAGTGATTGCCACTAAGAAGGCAGTCTTCCAGGTCAATAATTTCAAATCACAGGTGTCTAGAGGCTCGAAAGGTTTATGACTGAGCATGTCTAACACAAGGTTAATATCCCATGCTGTCACCAGCTTTCTGTCTCGTGACCTAGTGTGTAAGATACCTTTAAGGAATCTTTTGACTACTGGTAGCTGAGCCAGCATCAGGTTCTGTACCAGCTCATGATAGGCCGAAATCACTCAAAGGTGTACCTTCACTGTTGAATACTGTATTCGACAGATCTTAGAGGTACTCCAAGACCTTAGTTGATGGGCAACAGAAAGGGTCCAGAAGAGACTTTGCACACCAAATGGAGAAGCGCTTCCACTTAGGCATGCAAGTCTTCCTAGTGGAAGGTTTATGCGCTGTCAAGAGGATTTCTGAGATTCTTCAGGAAACCTTAAACCTACCCACTTCTATCTCCTCAGGAGCTGGGTATGGAGATGAAGGAAGTGCAGGTTGGGATGGAGCAGAGATCCCTGCTTCAGGAGGTCCATTCACAGAGGAAGAGGCTTTGGAGATGCCTCTGACAACTTGTTGAGTAATGGGAACGATATCAATCAAGGCCAGTTCGGGGCAATTATAACCATTTTGTCCCCCTCATTCCTTGAATTTGAGCAGCACCCTCTGAATTAATGAAAGAGGAGGAAATGCGTACAGAAAATGTCTTGTCCACCACAGTCTGAATGCAATCTGACAGAAAACACCAGGTTCTGGATTTCTGTAGCAGAATAGAGTCAGTTTTGTGTTGCGCGGGGATGGAAAAAGGTCTACGTCTGGACTGCCCCAGTCATCAAATAGCAATTGCATGACATCTGGAGTGAGCGACCACTCGTGAGGATCCGCTTCTATCCTGCTGAGGTGATCCGACAGATGTTTCTGAAGCCCTGGAAGGCAGACTGCCTGAATCAATGTATCCTGTGCAAGGCACCATTCCCACGCCATCAAGGCTTCTTTGTACAGTAAGCAGGAAAGTGCTCTTTGTCTGTCTAAAGGAGAATTGTTTTGTGACAGAGGACATCCTCCAGGGCTTGGACCGCATACAGGACAACTTTCATCTTGAGAACATTTATGTGTAAATGAGACTCCTCCTGATTCCACACTCTCTCAGTGTGGAGATCTTGACAGTGAGCTCCCCAACTAATCAGTGATGCATCCATGGTAAGGGTGATCTGAGACTCCAGTGGAGCAAAGGATAGACCTTGTAAAAGCTTGTCTTCCTGTGTCCATCAAGCTAGAGACCTCATCAGGGGCTCTGTCATGAGGCCCAACATTTACTGCATCTACAGGGCTCAAACAGAGCTGTTCTTCCTGATGTATCGAGCCACCTGAAGAATGTCATTCTTCCTGTCTTCTGGAAAGAAAGATTTGCAGCAAGGGGGTGCTACCTTGTTCTTCAATAAGCAATTTTTTTAATTTTTAACCATTGTGGTTATTTTTGCCTGGGAACCATGAGCCCACCTTTTCACTGTGCACAAGTATTTTCTGTTGGTGGGAATCCAGAAAACTCCCTTGAGCCACGTTTTTCTTGTTTTTATTGTATTTCTAGAAGGAAAGCCCATGCCCTGGAGGGGTCCAGGAGGGCCCCTATAAAGAGGAGCTGTTGGGAGGGTTGAAGCTGGGTGCTCTGATTCAAAAGAACTCCCATAGAAGTGAGGCACTGAGAGCCTGTGGCAACTGCTTCCTCTGTCTCCTGTCTGGATGGGCTTGCTAGAAGTCAATTGTCCAGATAAGGGAAGACTTGAATGGCAAGTTTTCGAAGGTGCACCGTGAGAACTGTGAGACTCTTTGTAAAGACTCATGGTGCCAAGGAGAGCCCAAAGGGCAGGACTCTAAACTGGTAGTGTTGACACAGAGCCACAAAACAAAGATGACTGTGGTGGCTTGGGTGCACTGGAAGTTGCTGGTAGGTGTCCTACATGTCCAGGGATGACAGCCAGTCATACCGATGAATTAGCGGTAAGTGTTCATAGGGAAATCATTTTGAATTTCTCTCCAAACAGATACTTGTTCAACTTTCTGAGGTCGAGAATAGGGTGCATGCTGCCTGTTCTCTTAGGAATTTAGAAAGTAATGGGAGTAGAAACCAGTGTTCCACTCTGGTTGTGGAACAACTTCTATTGCCCTGTTCTTAGAAAGCCCTGAATTTCAAAGGCGAGGAGATTTGACTGAGCAATGGACAGAACGTGGTGTCGCTTGGGTGGAAGGTCTAGAGGGATCTCTGAGAAATTGAGTGAGTATCCCTCTCGGATAATCCTGAGGACCCATTTGTCTATAGTAACGAGCTTCCATTGATTGTAAAATAAACTCAGATGACCCTCTGCCACCGAGGAGGTGTCCACCTCAAGCAGTTGAGGTGGGACCCAGGCCAGTTCTTTAAAGGTTATTACTGGGCACTTTCAGTCCCTGTGCTTTCTGCTGTGTTTTATTTTGTGCCTGAGGAATTTGTTTCCTGGTACAGGATCCTCAGCTCTTACCTCGAAAGGACTGCCTATTGCAAAACTGTTAATGGTTCCTGCTCCTCTGAGGGGCAGCAGGAGCACGTCTGGCTGTGATGATGGCAGTCCTAGTTTTCTGAGTGGCCTCTAGAGCTTTTTCAACTTGAAGGCCAAACAGGAAACCCTGTCAAATTGAACGTTCATTACCTTCTGCTGAGCATCAGTTGAAAACCCTGATGTTCTGAGCCAGGAATGCCACCTTATACAAATCCCAGCAGCTGATGCTTTGGAGGCAGTGTCATATGTGTCCATGGAAGCTTTCAGCTGTTGATTATTGGACTCTGTGCCCCTGGTAATGGTCTGAAGAAGATTCATGTTTGCATCAGATTCCGGGAGGTTCTGAACCATATATTTAAGAGAGTTCTACAGAGTATGCTCATACTGAGAGTAATAACTATGGTAACTAGCAACACACATACCCAAGGTTGCGGCTGCAAACGTCCACTCCCACAATGTATCAGTTTTGCAAGACTCCTTATTCACAGGATGCTCTGTGGACTCCTGAGG
The DNA here is from genome assembly GCA_016271365.2 of Neoceratodus forsteri. Taxonomy (NCBI): domain Eukaryota; kingdom Metazoa; phylum Chordata; order Ceratodontiformes; family Ceratodontidae; genus Neoceratodus; species Neoceratodus forsteri. The sequence continues at coordinate 412,209,144 of CM057455.1, read as the reverse complement.
GAGGATGACCTTATCATTCTTCACAAGCACAACTAGAGCATCTGCCAAAGCGTGAGAAGCTAGGATGAGTCTGTATTTGGGGGGAGCATACTTCCTACCAATAGACTTAGCCACCGAGGGAATTAGGGTCGGTCTGTCCCACACCATGTCAGAGAGAGTCTTGAAGGAGGCGGGGTACCAGGGAAGTCAGATCTACTGGAATAGTGGGGACATGCAAGAAATGCAAAAGCTTACCTGGGTCTACAGTGGAGGTTTGTAGAGCTAGAGTGGACCCCTTATTTCTTAAAATAGACTGACTTAAAAGATTCAGCAGAAACAGGAGGCTTGCTTTCCAACCCATAAACTGAGTCATCCCTTTTATCAGATAAAAGCATGTCTGGAGCTGACTTATAAAGCTCCACTTCCACCCCAGAAAGACCATGGGGAGGCCTGGTCCAAGGAAAGGGCAGGACAGGCGAAACCACCAACAGTGTTGGGGAGCAGTGCTGGTGCCATCAGAGATGGCACTGGTGCCATCCAAGGCACCGAAGACCTCAAACCCACCAAGGGACATGCCACACTGAGAGAATCCCTGGCTGACCTGAAAGGCAGAGGGAAGAAGAAAATTCCTGTGCCAGCCCCTGCAAGGAATCAGAGAGAGGGGGAAAGGCATGGGGTACCAGCATCGATGAAACCAGCACAGCAAAAGACTGCACCAGTCCATCCTGCCCTGGCCCGCTCCACCTGGCCCAATGGCTCTGGACTCCGAAGGCCCTGGAGCTGGGTCTGAAGGTGAGGGCTGCCAAGACAGATTCTGCTACCAATGCTCCATGCAAGTGGCCCAGAGCTGAAACTGCTCGTGCTCCATGTGAGTGGCCCAGAGCTGAAACTGCTCACCAGAGGCTCCAGTGGAGGACAGCGAGGGGCTCTGGAGTCGACGATCACAGTCACCAAGAATGGAGGCTGCAGGAGACCCCACTGGAGTTGGCTTGGGTCTACCGCTCTCCACCACCGACAGTCGACACACAGACATACCAGAGGGTGACCTCGAGAGGTACCACTTCTTCTTTGACCAATGGGAAGAAGAACTCGAGGTTGAGTGGGGCCGGATCCCTGATCGAGACCGGGAATGGGCCCACTTCTTTTTGTGCTTACAGGAGGACAGTCCTATCCCTAGGGTACTGGACTGTCCTTTGGTCACACCCTTCCTCCATAAAGGGGTGGCAGACTGGACCCAGCCCCAATGCCAGAACAGCTTTCAACTGAAGTCTCCCTACCATCGCCAATACCGTCCATGGACAAATCCATCGGTGGCAGGCTGAGAGAGTTACTTTAAACTGTACATATTTTTAAACAAAAAATAATACTAGAACTAAAGAACTTAATTGAATACTGAACGACTATAAACTGCTATCATATAGGCGTGAAGTTTTGATTCACGGCAGGTGAGCGACATTGTCACTGAAGCACACTCGATGGTTGGATAAAGGAACTGAGGCAGTTGGAGGGTCGACACCGAGATGCCCTATATGGCATGAGCCAGTCTCGTGGCACTGGCCCTCCTGAAGATTTTGGTTCCCGCTGGGTCCAAGTGCTTCAGGCATAGTCCCACTAGTCTGAATGAACAGTGAAGACTTTTAGTCCAGGAAGATCCTGCTTATAGAATTCAAGCACTTAAGGATGGTCATCCTCCATGGCCTGCTTCCTCTTCTTCACCTCTTCCCCAAGGGGACTGGCTTTGTTCACTGAATACGCAGGACACTTATCTCCATATCCTGGTCTTTCAGCCCCACAGAAGGTGTTTCCACTTTTGCTGCCAGGGGAATGATTATTAGTTCAGGGTTCTGTCATTTGGCCTTTCCTTGGTTTCCTGAGTCTTTTCCAAGTACCTGGCCATAGTGGCTGTGACCCTCAGGATGCAGGGCCATTATGTCTTTCCATATCTGGATGACTGGCTGCTAACAGCCCCCTCCAGAGATCAGCTGAACCTGACTATGGAAGCCACCTTCTGCTTGTTCCGGATCCTGGGCATTAACCTGAACCTGCCCAAGTTTTCCCTTTGGCTGAGGCAACACTTACAGTAAATTGGAGCAATCTTAGATTCAGCTCAGGGTAAGGCTTACCTCCCAAAGGACAGGGTGGAACACTTATAAGCACAGGCCCGTCTGGTCTATGTATCTCAACAAGTACCAGCCAGATCCTTCCTGTAGCTCCTGAGCACATGGTGGTGGCCATAGACACTGTTCTTTTAGCATACCTGCACATGAGGGTCGCTCAGTGGACTCTTCGGGTTCAATGGGACCAACACATGGACGATTAGGAACAATTTGTCTTAGTCTCCAGCCCTGTGCGGCAAACCTTGGACTAGTGGTTGAACCCTTCCAACCTCTTCAAGGGGGTTCACTTCCGAGCAGAATTGCAACGGTAGATTCTTATGACGTACGCATCAAACCTGGGCTGTGGTGCCCATCTTACAGACCATCAGACTCAAGTGATTTGATCACAGCACAAGCAGCATATCCACATCAATGTCTTGGAGATGAGGGCAATCCTTTATGCCTTGCAGGTCTTTTGAACACATCTGCTCCCTGGCCCTTTTCTGATTCAGACAGATAACATGTCAGTTGTCTACTACAGAAACAAGCAAGTGAGGACTCACTCACTCCCATTACAGAGATGCTGCTAGGGTATGGTACTGGGCCATTGAGCACAACCTGAAGCTGACAGTAGTGCATGTTCCAGGCATCCAAATCATCCTGGACGACAGCTTAAGTTGGTCCAGATCAAGGGCACACAAATGGGAGTTCCTGCTCTCAGTGGTCGAGTATCTCTTCGATAGGTGGGGTTGTCCAGAGCTAGACATTTTTGCATTCCGACAATGCAAAACTACTCCATTTCTGCTCACTAGATCCAGGGTCTGGTGCTTTTTGGTAAGTTGTGTTGTCCCTCTCTTGGTCAGGCAGATTTCTGTATGTCATCCCTCCCTTTCCGCTCCTGCAGAGGGTTCTTCTCAAACTGCAGTCAGAGGGAGTGGAGATGATTCTTATAGCTCCCTACTGGCCATGCCAGATATGGTTTCCACTGTTGCAGCAACTATCTGTGGAGCCTCCACTTCCCTTGCCCCTTTTCTTCAACCTCCTCTCTCAGGACCAGGGCACTCTCATCCACCCGGACCTCAAGTCTCCATATTTCCATGCGTGGCTCCTGCAGACTTAGCCATTGCCCGCTTTGGAATTTCCTCTTGGGTGACGGATGCTAGGACATTTTCCACTAGAGCCACTTACGCCATGAAATGGAAGTGGTTCTCCATTTGGGCCTCCGCTCTGCACTTGGATCCCTTCACCTGTTCAGTGAACCTCGTCCTGGAATACCTTCTTTCCCTTTGGACTCAGGCCTGGGTTACTCCTCACTTAAGGTACATCTTTCTGCCTTCTTTGCATACCATGCACCTTTTGAAGGCAAAACTATTTCCCAGTTAGATCTCTCCTGCACCTTTCTGTGGGGCATCCTTCACTTGAAACCTCCCATTAGGGACTCAGCCCCATCATAGGATTTGTTATTTGTTTTAGAAAAACTTACTGTGCCTTCCTTTGATCCAGCCACAAGCTGCGAGCTCCACTTTCTGTCATGGAAGGTGTTGTTTTTGTTTGCCAGTACTTCTACTCGGAGGATGTCTGAGCTCCAGGCTCTGATGTGTAAAGAACCTTATTTAGCTTTCCACAAGGACAGGGTGTTCTTGCAGACTAATCCTAAGTTTTTGGCTGAGTTGGTGTCTAAGTTCACTTGAATCAATCCGTCTACCTCCCTGTTTATTTTCAGAAGTACACTAATCAAGGGGAGGCCTTACTTCATACTCTGGATGTTCACCAGGTGCTTAGGTTGTATTTGTACCTCACCCATACTGTTAGACAGACTGATCAATTGTTTGTTTTGTTTGCCTCAGGAGACGGGGGGGGGGGGCTCCTGTTTCTAAACAGAGTTTATCTAAATTGTTGCTTAATTGCATTGTTTATTCCTACCACAAGGCTGACTAGCCTTTGCCAGGCTCTGTCAAAGGCTATTCTACCAGAGGCATGGCTGCCTTAGCTGCTTCCTTTAGGAACATGTCCGCCATTGGCAATTGCACAGCTGCTACTTGGAGTTCTGCCCATATCTTCATCGAGCATTACAATCTAGACATTGCTTCTAGGCGTAGAGCTGGCTTTGACCTTGCAGTCCTCCAGGGCCTACTGTTTTATAGTACCCTATGGCTGATACGCACCTCCTTCTAGCTGACCAGGCCAGTTCTGTACTGCTTGGAACTCAGTCCTAATGGTGTTGCCTGCTGCAAGAGCCCCCTCGGAGTAAGACAGTACAGTTATGTAAGAACTTACCATAACAGTAGATCTTCAAGAGGAGCTCTTAAAGCAGGCACTGATTTCCCTTCCACTTTCCCCCGGTTTGCTGCTTCTCCATTACAGTTAATCTGCTTCCCTCAGTTATGAGGAAACTTCTTGGTTCTCCAATCACTGTGAATGCCCAGATCAATGGTGGGAGAACTGTGGAAGGGCTAGGAGACTACCCCTTTTATACCATTGGTGGATGTCAGCGTGCTGACATCTGGGGTGGTCCCATGCTAATGACTGCTAGCTAGAAGTTTTCCAGTTTTCTGTGTGGTCCTAGCCACTGGCAGCTTAGTTCTAATGGTGTCACTTGCTGCAAGAAGATCTATTGTTTCAGTAAGTTGTTATGTAACTATACTATGTCATTGCTGGTGATAGTGATATACTTTCAACAATGCTGGAAGTTCTACTGTATAGTGCTGATAACTTGAAAAGTTCCATCTCTGACTTTATGCAAGTTGTGGAAACACTACTTCAGACAGACAAACTGTTAATTATGAACATCCAGTAAAGCTGTGTGTGTGTGTAAGAGAGGTGGTCTTCACTCACTATTACTGTCTTCTGCCACAGCAAGCATCTACAATATATGTTGTACAAGATACATTGCAAAATGTAATTCTTGATGTTAGTAGCAGACTTTCAGCAAGGTTTGAATTTCTATGTTGCCGATCACTTGAAAAGACAGACTGTTATTTAGGAACATCCACTACAGCTGTGTACGTGTGTTGGGGGGTGGGGTCTGCAGTCACTGCTGAATGTCTTTGCCACACCATGCCTCTCCTGTCTAGGAAGCTTAATACAGTGGTACAGCTATAGTCTACCTATCAGTAGAGAGTGGGTGACCAGGGTTTGATCTCCAGAGTGCAACAATTTTCTCTTTCTCATTACAATTGATAGATGTTATGTCTCAGACCCAGTCCCTCATGCCATTTCCCTTTTCATTGACAGGGAAAGTTTGTCAGCCTTCTTTCTGGCCACATATATATTTCATACATACCTTATTTGGCACCTGTAGTACCATTGGTATTTTGATTTCCTACAGTTCTTTGGCATGAGATGAAGCTGCACTACTTTGTGGGTTTTTCCATGAGTATGGTTGAAAGTGAATACCGACATTGATATGTATTTGATGGCATTTTAACTTTATTTTTTTAAATTATCTGCCATTATAAGTAATTCACAATTACTCTTTGCACTATACCCTTAAATTTCTTCGTATATATTTGTTTAAAGATTTGATGGCTTGCACTATATGAACTTACCATTATGTGCCACTGATTATACCTTGAAAACGCGCACTTTGGGTACAAAATATTGGCATTCATTTTGGTGTTCACCACAGTTACTTACAAGTACTTCAGTGATCTTATCTGTGTCAATCTTCACAATTCATCACTGGTGGGATTATGGCTGGAGGATCAGGACCCTGCATGAGCACATTTTTTTACTAGGGGGAGGAGCCAGTGCCAGCACAGCACCACCCTTGAGGTCAACACACAGAGTGATGTTCCAGGGATGGCCACTAAACAACAACAACTCTTCCCTCACCTCAATTCTGCTTCTCCCACCATCGAGTGAACAGCAACCTTGTGGGAAAGCAAGATTTCAACTGCCACATCGTGGCCTAGTCTGTTTTCATCTACGCCAAAACCTTACTTCTGTGTACCATTACCATCTCTCGCAACTGATTCGACTCTGGATCATCGAAGCCGGTAAGGCTGTTTCTTTTTATCAGCGCCAAGGCTTTTTTTCTGTGATTGTAGTTAATTTTTCCTAGGGACAAGAAAATGTCTTCCAAAGTGGACCGGCTCCCACATGCATCGGTGTCCCTGCAGCTGGTTATATTCCGTTATGGGCTGATATGATCGTTGTTTGACCTGCCTGGGCTTAGACCATGACATATACCGATGCAACACCTGCTTCTCCATGGACCGCAAAGTGCTAGAAAACTTAAGGCCGCCGACTTTTAGAGGGCAGTGTCATCCATGGGATGCCAGTTGCAGGTCCCTCGACCCTTCCTCCGGGTCCTCTCCTGGTCCTATATGGGCCACGAAAGATGGGGCCACTGACTCTTCAAGCCTCACCATGGCAGAGGCCCCTCCTACAGTGCTAGAGGCATGGTCTGACCTCCCCCTGGGTGTCAGGCTGGGAGCACTGTCTTGGCAAACACCTCCTCAGAGGTGAGGGCTCCCCCAGTGCTGGGGCCTGTGCCTGCCAGGCCTGGCCTGGTGGTTTCCTTGGCACCGTCTATCAGAGCCGCTTTGATCCTGGAGTCATTCACAACCCCAGTGAATGGGGCATCATCATAGGTGGTGCTGGGCCATCTCGTGGTGCCACATGCAGCACCGGGAGTAGGAGAGCCCTGGGGGTGTCCCTTCTGGAAGTCCTTTGGATCCACTCTTGCTCCTCAGAGGATGATACAGAAATGAATCTGGACTGGCTGTCTTGACTCCTTGGAGTATCAGGGCTCTCCTCTGCCCAGCACCTCTGCGCCTTCCTGACCTCCTCTCCCTTTGGAGCTGGTTGTCTTAATCAGTGCTGGCCTGGGTGCTGCTTGCAGCACCGGGGAGCTTCTGGGGCTGAGGGTGGCACTGGAGGGTCCTCCAACATTGGTATGGACTTTGAGCTGAGGGGATTGAGTCCCCAGGTCCCGGTGACCAGGCTGACTCCTTTCCCGGAGCCACTCAAGCCATCAGAGGCCGGAAAGGGGGTTCCCTCACCGGCTTCCCTCTGGGGGCTGGTAGGTAAGGTAGAGCTCTTACAGTTGATTTTGAGGAAGAGGTCCCTCTCAGAGGCTGGAGGGTTGAGGGGTTAAGGTGAGGAGCGGTGTTTTTCCTCGGTAGCCCTCCAGGGCTTGGGAAGGAGCCTCAGTACTGAACCTTCTTTCTCCCTCTCAGGGGTCCTGAGGGAGACCTTGTTGTAGTAGGCTAGGTGCCACCCTTCTGGACCTATGGGACCCTAGTCACCTCACAAGGGGGAATCCCCTTCAGGGCTCAGTCCTGACCATTTCGGGATGGTGGAACAGTCAGTGGCTGTTCTGACTGGCGGATCCTTCTGGTATGCTTGATCACCTGCTCAGTGTCTTAGCCCTGACACAGAATGTCTTCTTTCCCCCAGGCATTTGTCCCATTTACCTCTGCCTTCCCCACCTTCCTTCCCGGAACACTCAGGTCCTGTGGGGCCTATGATCTGGGAACAGTTCAGGGCCTTGGCTGCTGATATTCCTCATTATGTCAGAGCCATAGATGAACAGCTTTTTTACCTATCATCCTTACAACAGCTGGACTTGGACTCCTCTGACTTGTCAGCCTCCTTGTCTTCCTCACCCGAGGAACAGGATCCTTCCATCCACCTGTCCTCGTACACTGATCAGACCTTTTATCAGTATTTCCTTTTGGGGCTGGGTGACAAGCTCCACATCTCCAGAGTAGGAAGACGTAATCCTGAATGGGAGACGTGTACTTTCCTGGTGATGCCAGTCTGGTCTACCCCTTTCCGGGAGGCATCGTACTGTACGTGGCAGCATTCATCAGTTCCCTTCCCAGACCAGATGGACTTTCAGCATAGGTATTGTGCACTCCAAGAATTTCCAGGAACCCTGCCTCACCCCGCTTTGGGAGTGACACTCCTGGATACTCCTGCCGGGCATAGAGACCCAAGGCAAGACTGACTTCCAGAGGCAGATTCTGCGGAGTTTGACCAATGGAGGAGGAGAGTCTTCTTCTTGGCACGCCTTTCACTCTCCATCACAGCACATCAGGCCCATCACGCTGCTTACAACTGGCCCTTATTGTCCATGCTGGGACAAATTCTAGCATCTAAGCCTGATACGGAGGCAACCAGGCAAGCCATTGCCCTCTCTGCACCAAGCAAGGGCATCGTATGATGCCAATGAGGTGGCATCCAGGTTAGCAGGGACAGCAGTCTGCATCAGGCAGACAGCATGGCTTCGCCTTTCATGGTTGTTACCCATGGCCTGGTGTAGGGTGATTGCCTCCTCTTTCCAGAGGACCCACCTTTTCTCCCGCAGGGTGAGATGAGAACTTCAGGGGCAACTTCCATCTCCCAGACATAGGAAGACCCCACCTCACCCTGACAAGTCACAGGCCTAGCTTGGCCTGTGAGGGTCTCCTCCTCAGGGGGCTGAGGGGAGTCTTCTCCCACAGGGAGGTACCAGGTGCCCTTCAGGGGGCTTGGTAATCACCCACCAGTGATGAATGGTGAAGACTGACACAGATTAGATATGAAAATTATGTCTACCACAATTCTTGATCTTTCTGTGTATCTTCACCATTCATCACTGCTTCCCTCCCACCTTCCCTTCTTGGGCCTCAGAATCTGGGCAGTGCCTCCCCCTGCTTACTTTTCTCCAATTGATGCCATTTTGGGCTGTGTGCTGCTGGTACCTCAGGATTCTCTTGTCCTCTTTTAGAAATAGGAGTCCTTTCTTTTGGGGGAGGGTATGTGGAGCTGCATCCCCTTAGGAGGGAGCTTCCTGGTGCCCTCCTTTTGGGACCCTGGTGAGGGTGTCCCCTCAGGAGACCCATGTCCTCCCAGATCAGGTTCTTTCTGCCCCCTAGATAGGGGGGTAGGGAGGCCCTCCTCTGGGTTGTAGGAACTCTGAGGGCTCTGGAGATCTTTCTCTCTCTCTTCACCTTTAGGTATTTTTTCCACACAGCTGCCTTGAGTGGGATCTGTTTCTGGGCAGTGCCTCTCCTTCTTCAGACCCTTTCCTCCCACTCCGGGAGGAGGGAGTGCGGGTTTTCTCTCGAAGGATGTTCTTTGAGATGATAGGAGGGCTCGGCCCCAGGGTGGGTTCTATCCCTACCTTAGCAACACTTTCAAAGCAAGAGTGGGGGACTTCCCTCTCTTCTTAAATGATGGCATTCCATCTTCAGGAGACACATAATTGAGGTAAGGGACAGTTCCTTGCTAGTATGACTGAGCTGAGTTTTTTCTCTCCCCTTGACCTCCTGGTACCCTTCTTGGAGGAGTCGGAGGGGGTCTCTCTCCTCCCTTCCTTTCTTCCTTCCTCACTTGGCATTACATCATTTTCTGTTGATATCCCGTCCTTTGGCTCCCTTGCCCCACACTCTTCTTTTCTCCATCTCTTATTTCTTCATTCTCCAGCGTATGCTGAACTGAGGTGAGGGAAGAGTCGGTATCATTTATTGGCCATCCCTCAAGCATCACGTTGTGCATAGGTCTTCAGGGGCGGCACTGTGCTGGCGGTGTGCTGGCACTGGCCCCTCCCCCTAGAAAAAAAATTGCTCCACAGGATCCTGATCCTCCAGCCATAACCCCACCAGTGATGAATGGTGAAGCTACAAAGAAAGATCAAGAAATATGGTATTTACGTAATTTTCATTTACTGTTTTTAACTTCAGTATCTGATAAAGAAAATAACTTCAGATCTTTCTAAGTGCTGTTTTTTTGTGGTGCGGTGAGAGTTCCCAGCTTTTTGCTAGATGAACTTGAGTAACTGTGGCTCTGCCATATCCTGGACCTGCCATTTTGTTGTTAACCGTAGCTAGACATAACACCAACCTACTTACCCACCTACCTACCTTCCTTCCTTCCTTCCTTCCTACCTTCCTTCCTTCTTCGTTCCTTCCTCCCTCCCTCCCTCCCCATCCCTTCTTCATTCCTTGTGACAGAGTAAAAACAAACAAGTTAAATATCATGCTAATGTATTTTCTTCATGTTTAGATTTGCTTCGCCTACAAAGGGTTTCTGAGCAAATGGGTTTACCTCACAGTACAGTATCAAGATGCAAACTACAACATCCAGAGCACCGGCATCTCATACTTTTATAATTTTGCTCAAGGAAACGAGTGAGTAATAACTTACTGATGCTGAATTTTAGACTTATGAAAATAAATGAGTACTATAACTGTTGAAGTTTTGTTTTATACTTTGCATGTACAGTAGGAAGCAAAAGTTCAAAATGAAGCTGAGACCCTTATGCAATCTTTTACACTCCCCACTCCATACTCTCGCAATCAATAACAAACCAGACAGTTCTCCTATCCCTTAAGTCCTTATCGCAGTGCATGCGCTCTTTTAGAATATTCCCGAAGGAAGATCTGAGTTAACCGGTTATGTTTAATCCTAACATTAAAGTTGGGAATTCAATGATCACTTCTGATTGGCTCCCACAGGTCAAAGAGACTTGTTTAGAGCACTTCTACGATTGTGGGTCCCTCCTTTCGTCTGCGGATATCCTTAATAAGTATGCCATCCCCAGGGTAAACATTTTCAAGGTATACCAATTGAGACACCTTATTGCTAGTAAGTTTGGCACTCACTACAAAGATTCGGTAGCTCGTCCCTTTCTCTCTCAGGTGCTGACTCTTGCTGCTAAGCCACATGCCATCTCCAAAATTTACTCTTTTTTGTTGAACTATAAGGTTTCAGAGCCTCTGATAGGTTCCAAGATTTGGTCCTCCCTCTTTCCAGACTCCACTCTGAACTGGTCTCGCCTCTGGAAGGATCTCCATAAGTATCATACTCAGGATAGATTAAGGCTCACCCAATACTATATTGTCAGTAATATCTATTATACTCCCAAGAAGCTCTTCCTACTTAAAAGGCTTCCTCTCCCGACCTGCTCCAGGTGTATGCTGGATGAAGGGGACCCCTTGCATATTTTCTGGAAGTGTAACAGAGTCTCCCCTCTGTGGTCCTCTATTCGTGATAAAATAGATCCGTTATTGGGTCTTTCTGAATTCTTTACTCCCGAGGTCTGCATCTTGGGAGACTATACCAGTGTTGATAGTGCAGAACGTCGTTACCACATGGCATTGATTGCTTCTGTGGTTAAGAGACTGGTCCTTAGGCACTGGACGGATCAGTTGACTCTGTCATATGCTGAGTGGCTGACGGAGCTCTCCGCGTGCCTCAATGCCAGATAACTGGCTGCTAGCCTGCGCAACCGCATTGACCTATTTCAGAAAAAGTGGGGTAAGCTGTACTCTTTGTATCTCCATTAATGTTTTAATAACCTTCTCTCTGAGGCCTGCTGTTTCTCGGATGCTCTTTAGACTTTGGTAGTGGCGATTTCTTGTATAGGAGATAGAAGTTTGTTCGGTTGGATGGATTTGCTGTTAACTCAGTTCTGATGTGTTGTTTGCCTGCACACTCGGGTGGGGGGAGGTGGGGTGTTTTTTTTATTTTTGGGGGAGAGGGATAGGGAGGGGTGGGCTAAGTTATGCCATGTAATTTCTTGGTCTATTACTACTGTCTTGCTGTATGGTTTGTTTTTTTGTTGTTGAAAATCAATAAACTTAAATTTCAAAAAAAAAAAAAAATGAAGCTGAGACTAAATCAAATAAATGTATCCCCTTGACTATGGTGATGACAGTCAGGTTAGGAAGTCACTTTTAGCATCACGATCCTGAGGACCATTGAAGTGCTAGCTCAAATGGCATCTCAGTTGATTTTATGCCCTGATGATGAGACTACAAGTGCTTGTTAAGAAATGGCTCCAGAAGACCAACACTCTTAATGGCAAAACAATAAAGGACCATGAAGCAGTGATTGCAGATAAACTTAAATCAGTTTATTCAAAGGCCCATAGCACACAGGTAGATGACCTTTGAATAAACTAATTTAAGTTTATTTGCAATCACTGCTTCATGGTCCTTTATTGTTTTGCCATTTTAGAGTGCTAGTATTCTGGATCCATTTGCTTTAATACTGGGCTGGCTGCCCCAGACTGGTATCATGTGATATGAGTGAGTATTATTGAGTGACTTGATATGAGCAACTCAATAATACCACTTGCATGTAGAGCAAATGGAGGAAAAGAGCAAGAAATGACTATAGCGAGTGTAGCACTGAAGTACACTCACTGCATTTGCTAGAGGGTATAAGAGGATCCATTTGGCCAAGCCCAGCCAAGCTGGCGATGTGGTGTAGTGGCTTTGTGGCTTGAGCCACTGTCCCTGAAGCCAGTGGTGCCAGGTTCTGATCCTGGTGCAGAAAACTATTTTGCTTCCTGTGGGGTTTTTCTCTTTTGTCTATATCCACTCCCCTGGGAGTTGTTAATCTTTATTTCAAGGGGTGCATGGGGCTTCCCCCCCCCCCCGCATAAAAATATATATATATTTTTTTTGCAATTTGTGATTTTGTAAGTGACTATCAATATTTGCGACAGTCAGTGTTGTGTGGTTCGCCCTTTTAACATCAGGCGCTTATTTTGTTGCTGTATGTAGTCGGCGGCCTTTCAGACTCACTGCTACCACATAAAACCAACCTGACCTGCACCCTTTGCTTTCTTTGTTCATGGTGGCACTTCCTTGGACCTGTTAAGAAATGGAAGTGTGAAGTTGTAGACAGAAGGCCTAGTGGAAAACAAAATGAGAAATAAATATGCAAATTTGAATCAGTCAGATATTTTTTTTGACAATGCAAATAAAAATTCAACAAGTTTCATTTATACAAGTATCTGTTCATATATTCATTTGTTCATCAAAATGCTTTTGCAAATGTGAAAACAGCTAAAATAATTATCAGGAGCATAACAGACATTTTTAGTATTTGCACAATATAAATACATGGAGCAAATTAAATATTGTTTTATATACAAACATTAAATGTTCTTTTAAAATGGAAATAGTTGTTTACAGACTATTAGCTAATGCTATTTGTATAGGATGTAAGCCCAAATGCAAGGGTTTAGGCCTGGCTGCCAACACTTTCTATGTCAAGGAACCATAGTACAGTGGTAGATCTATGGACTACTGATCCCAATAGTGAATAGGTGACCAAAGTTCAATCCCAAGTGCAGAACATTTCCAATGAAGGAAGGGTGACTAGCCTGGTGCCACATGGCTCAGTACTGGGACCAGTCCTCTTTACTGTCTTTATAAGTGACATTACAATTTGAAAATTATCTGGAAGGGAAAGTCTACCTCTTTGCGGATGGTACCAAAATCTGCAACAGGGTGGACACTCCAGAGATTGTGAAAAGATTGTGCATAGACCTGAGAAAACTTGAGTGGTCAGGGGCATGGCAGCTAGACGGAAATGCAAAAAATTTGCAAAATGATGTACTTAAGGCAGTGAACCCCAAAGGCAGAGTACAATATGGCATAAGAGATATTATAGGTCACCAAACAAGACAGGGACCTGGGAGTAATCATATCTGTTTATCTTAAGGTGGAGAGGCAATGTGACAAAGCAGTGGGTAGGGCCAGTTGGATGTTAAGGTGCATCGGGAGGAATGTCACAAGCAGAAGGAGAGAGGTAGTGTTGCCACTGTATAGATCACTGGTGACACCGCACCTGGAGTACCATGTCCAGTTCTGGAGATTACATTTCAGGAAGGACATATATAGAGTAGAGGCAATCCAGAGAAGGACCACTACAATAGTTCAGGGTCTGCATCAGAAGCCCAACCAGAAGAGACTGAAGGACATCAGTATGTACACTCTGGAATAGAGAAGAGTGAAAGGGGGATATGATAGACACCTCTAAATACCTCACGGGGGTAAATAAGATACAGGTGGGGAGTTTTTTCAGAGTAAAAGGTGCACGTGAACATGGAGAAATGCAACGAAGCTGAAATGGATACATTCAAGAGAGATGTGAGTAGATGCCTTGGACACCCTTTCAGTGGATGTGGTGGGGCAAAAACAGTGGTGGGCTTCAAGCAAATGGGATATACACAAGGGAATCTTACTGGGAAGTGGGGAGCCCGAGATCAAGTAAGGTTCCATGGCGACAGTATAGGCAACGGTAAAAAAATTGACAGACTGGGTAGGCCAAGCAGTCCTTACTTGCCATCAAATTCTGTTTCCATGTTTTTCACTACCTCATTACTTGTAAGGGTAAACTCCTTTCCAAATGGAAACAAGATCTACAAAGAGCAAAAATGGTACCAAAGCAGTCTCTCTCTTTCTTTCTCTCTCTCTCATTTACAGTTCTAATTTCACATGTATATAATATCTAGTTGAATTTAAAACTTTAGCCTATCGTGATAGTAATGAGAATTATGACACTCTGTTATTAGCAGCAGGTGTGACTCAGTTTACTCTTCTCCTTTATTTTTAGTTAATTTATGGCACTCTTTTATCTCTTGATTTTGAAACAATATTTGAGATATGCAATTAAAAATAGTGTTGAGGCTTTTGCAATTAAGTTAACTTTATTAGATTTTATAATTAACAATAACCACACCACCAATTAATAATACAATACATCACATTAACAAGGGCAACAAAATAAAAAAAGGGGGATATAATAACAACATAATGACAACCCCATAATTCCAAGGAAAAAGAAGAAAAAAAGAGAAAGAACACTCCAATCCCCCCAACCCCAGATGACCCACCCCACCCCATCTCATGCACTATCTGACCCTGAAAACATAATGAAATTAGGACTTAGCAATGGAGGGTGAATAATATCTAGACTCAATATAAACATAAGGCCTAAGTAAAACAAAACTAGGGAGAGAGATTAGACAAATAATTAGTCCTGTTGTTTAACACAGAGATATAAGGGAGACCAGTAAGTCTGGAACTTGAGCCATACGTGGTTTGAAAGGGCAGCAGCATGCTCTGCATTATATGCAGGTAAACATTCTTGAAGCTACTCAGAGTATAAAGTCTATTTCCCCTTCCAGTATCTCACAATGAGAAGTTTGATAACTAAGAAAATTAGAGCCATATATTTTTTTTCTTTCAATAGCAGAATAGAGGAGTAATCTCCATGCCATTAAGAAATCAGAGTGGCCAAAAAAGGGGAAAACTGTTTATGGATCCAGGCTCAAAACGATTCTACTCTAGGACAGGCACATAATTTGTGGAACAAGATAGCATCTTGCTTTTCTCATAGATCACATATTGGAGTATCTTTTTTGCCCATACAGTATAGCTTATAAGGTGTATAACACAAATCATGTAAAATATTGAATTGTAACAACCATAGCCAATCGTGCTTATTAATTCAATAAACATCTGACCATATCATGTTCCACTGTTTTTCTGTGGTCTGAGGGGAGCAGTCCACAGTTGGTTTTGATCTTTTCTGGATAGCAGATCTCAGAGAGTGGTATCTGGAATTTACATCTCAGCCCCTCATTGGCTGACCTGTGGGGTACCTCAGGGGTCAGTGCTGTCCCCTATGTTATTCATGGTGTATATGCTTCCATTGGGGGACATTATAAGGCAGTATGGACTGAGTTTTCATTGATTTGCTGATGATTCTCAGCTCTACCTATCCTTTATGCCTAAATGGGAGTCTGATTCCATCACAGTTTTTAATAACTGCCTCCTGGAGATTCAGGATTGGATGAGTGCTAGTTGGCTTAGGTTGAACTCAGAGAAAACTGAGGTATTGGTTGTGGACCCTGGAGGAAGGACAACAAGGGCTTGGACTGGGAAACCTTCAGGTTTATATCTTGGGGGAGCCCCGCTTCTGGCCTCTGGCCAGGTGCATAACCTAGGTGTGATATTTGATGAAGGCCTGACTATGAAGACGCAGGTGTCGCCCGTAGTCAGATCTGCCTTTTTTCATCTGAGGAACATTGCCTGGGTGGAACACTTGGTCCCACCTGAAGATCTTCCCACCCTGGTCCACGTCTTTGCCACCAGCTGTTTTGATTACTGCAATGCCCTCTATCTAGGGCTGCTGGAGGTGGATATCCACCTCTTGCAGCTTGTGCAGAACGCGATGGCCAGGTTGTTGATGGGAGTTTCAAGATCTAGCCATATGACAGCTGTGCTGCATGATCTGCACTGGCTGCCAATACAGTGGCGGATCACCTTCAAGGTTGCATTGCTGACCTTTAAGGCCCTACATGATTTGGGACCTCACTACCTGAAAGAGCTCTTGTTGCCTTACTGTCCTACCCGGTCTCTTCACTCCTCTGATGAGGGATTGCTGGAGATACCCAGGGTCCATCTAAAGATGTTTGGAGGTAGATCTTTTGCCTTTATGGCACCAACCCTGTGGAATGCTCTACCTTGTCAGATACAAGAGTGCCTGACTGTGGAAAGTTTTAAAAAACAGCTAAAGACTTTCCTTTTTACCCAAGCATTTGCTGGGATGTAATAAGTGGGTGTTATTTATGAATGCTGTATTTATTGTTTGTGTAGTATATGTTAAAGCGGTTTTGAATTGTTGTAAAAGTGCCCTGAACTTGGGAAGGGTGCTTGAAAGAAACAAATTTTGCTTACATACTTACTTACACTGGGAGGCTGAGAGGTCGATATGGAGTGAGTTTCAACAATAAAAGGCTACTGGTGAAACAGGTTCTAAACTTGTTGGGCTGTCTTTCTGTAAAGGCGAGATACAGGTTTATCTCGGAATGAGTGAGCAACCATTATCTTACAAAATTGGCCTGCCATGGTAGGCCAAGGTGGCCGAACCGGATGACATTTTAAACAGTTGTGGAGTTGTGCATACTTGAAAAAAAGCTTAACTGGTATCTTAAATTTAGATTGTAGTTCTGTAAAGGAAGCAATTTTGTCCCCTTTAATAAAATTTGCTATTATAAACACCTTTAACCACTTCCACCAAAAGACTGACAGCGGAGCACTTGAAATAGTAAAGTTGGGATTATTGAGGAGGGGTTGGATAAGACCTTTCACGTGAGGTAATTTTAAGAACTTGCAAAGTTGAGAATGGGCTCTGACAGACCATCCAGTGGGGGCAGTTCTAAGATCCTTGGGTAAGCTGGGTAACGACACAAACAATAGCGAAATATTATACTTACTAACTAAAGTTTGCTCGGGAAAGCGAGAGAGCTATGTGGGAGAAAAGGCGCTAACTGTTTTTGTATTGCCCCACTGGAAATATTTTGCTCCTTGTAAGGATAAATAATAGCAATAAAAGTCTAGTAACTGCAGTCCCCCAAGTGGTATGGCCTACAAATCATGTTGCATGATCTTCGAGGAGATTTACTCAACCAAGGAAAAGCTGAACATAAGGAATGTCATTTCAAAAAACAATTTTTGGGAATGAAAATATTAAGCATATTAAGTGGGTACAGTAATTTAGGTAACACATCCATTTTAGTAATATTAGCCCTGCCCCAGAGCGATAGGGGAAAGTGTCGCCATCTACTGAGATCTAGTTCAATTTGTCTGTAGACGGGGTCCAGGTTCAAGGATTTTAGCAGAGTTAAATTCCTAGGTAACTTGATGCCCCAATGCGAGAGGGCTTTGGATTACTATTGAAGGCCCAGTTGCAGCACTTCTTCTTTAGGACAACAGTTTGATAGGGGATATAGTGTACTATAGTTTTGTGTAGATTCAATTTGTAGCCAGAAAATTGACTAAATTGGGAAATTATTTGTAATATTGTGGGTAAGAACATCCACCAGTTAGAAATATGAAGCAGAATGTCTTCTGCAAAGGTAGACAGCTTAAATTCTTGGCCGACTAGTCTAATCCCCATACCTTACTTGATAGATTTATGGTTCATGTCAGTGGTTCTACATAAAGATTAAAAAAGGAGTGATGACAAGGGACACTTGGCATAGCCCTCTTGATAAACAAAACACCTCTGGAAGTTCATTGTTACACAAAATGCACCCAGTGGGCTTGAAATATAAAACCTGAATTTTGCAAATAAATTCAGGGAGAATCCCAATTGTTTCAAGAACTTTGCAAAGGTAGGGCCAGGCCACTTGGTTGAAAGCTTTCTCTGTGTCCAGAGAGACCAACACAGAATCTTTGTTGGTCTCCCCAGGTGCAGAGAAAAGATGGAACAATTTTCTAAAGTAGTCACTGAAGTTGTGACCTTTAACAAAGCCTGCTTGTTAAGGTCTTAGAAGAACAGTTCATACCTTTGCCAAATGCGCAGCGAGAATTTTATCATATACAGTATTTTTATATTGACATTTAACAGGGATATCAGTCATTAATTTTCCACTTTTGTGGCATCCTTGCCTGGTTTAGGAAGAAGTACTATTTGGGCTTCAAACAGGAAGGCTTCCTGGGGAGGAGAAGAGTCCCAGCATTAAAATAAATTTACCAATATGGAGGTCAGTGCCTCTTTAAAGGTTTTATAAAAAAGGGCAGAAAAGCCATCTGGCCCAGGAGCATTATCTAGTAAGAGGGCAGATATGGCAGTGGCCACTTTGGAAGCCATTATTGGCCCAGTTAGGGTAGCTCACTGGTCTCTGGAGATACTAGGCAAATCTGCACGTGCCAGGAATTCTCCCACAGCTGTAGAAAAAGTGGAATCTATAGATGAGGCTGAGTGCAAGAGTTGATAAAACTCCTGGAAAATGTTTGTCATTCTTTTGGCGTTGCTAGTGGGGGAGTTGTTTTGAAGATCATGTAGGCCAGAAATCCAGCGAGAGGCATTACTATGTGTCAGATGAAGAGCTAGGAGTTTGTCCACTTTATTACCTTGGCCTATGTAAGCAGATTTTAACTGCGGAGTAGCCTTATCAACATTGTCTAGAAGGTAAGCAGAATATTCTGCTTGCAGTTGGCAAGCTCTTCATGAGTAGAATCAGTGGTGTCCGAGGAGAGGGACTTTCTAAAAGTCTAATTTTATAAATCAGAGTCTCCGCGTGACAGTGCACTTTATTTTCAAACCATTGCTAGTCTTCTTAATTCTCCCCTCCACATAGTCTTAAGTGCTCCCCAAAGAATGTCTTGAGTCTGAATAGAGCCCAGGTTTTCCTGTATAGTTCAACTTAAAAAGACTTGAAATAGAGCAACTGTGAGGGAATCCTTTAAGAATAAAGTATTCCAGGACCATGTATGGGGCCTAGTTTTACGATTGGGAGGTTCTAAGGAAAGGAGTACTGGAGAATGGTCTGACAAAACACATGCCTGGATCTGGCAAGCTTGTATGAGAGGAAGTAACTTTTGACTGATCAAAACATAGTCTGTCCTGGACTTGACACAATGAGTGGTAGGAAAAAGGTATAATCTAGTACAGTAGGGTGCAAGACTCTCCACAGTTCAACCTGCCCTAAATTGTCTAGAAACTCTTTAAGGGATCTTTGGGCTGGAGACATTCCTGCTTTTGTTCTGTATAGTATGTCCTGTCCAGGTCATTCTCCAGCACTAGATTCCAGTCCCATCCAATTATTATAGGTAAATGTGTATATGGGGATAGGGCTGAGGCAAGTGCTGGAAAAAAGATGGAGTGTCACAATTAGGACCGTACACAGCTCCTAGAACTAGTTCTACATGGCCCAGACAACCTTGTACAAATAGGTATTGACCTTCTTGATCCTTAATCTCATTAAGGAAAGTGAATGGAACTGATCAGGTGACCAGTATTGCTACTCCTCTCTGACGTGTACTGTTACCCACCCCGGGAAACCTGACCTTCCCAAGTTTTACACAGATATTTAGATTGGGTATCTGGTAAGTGGGTTTCCTGTCAGAATACAATATGGGGATGATAGCCATTCACACAATGAAGAACTGCAAATTTTTTATGGTTATCCCTCCCTCCCTTAATGTTCCAGGTGATAGTTTTAAGAGCATTAGCCATATAACACTAGCACAAATACCACTGTCAAAGAAGTCCCAAACCTTCTGAATAGTGCATGAGATCTAGCCCTCCCCCTTCCATCCCCTCTACCCACACCAATCCTTCAACCCCCTAACAGTGCTCTCATAGATGAAGGAACAATATGTAACAATAATTAAGAAAGATAACAACAAGACTACTCCGGCTAAATGCCTGTTCCCATCCATATGGTCCATGAGCGGACTGAGGTTCCCTCATCCAAATCAACCTGCCCAAATAGTAATTTACAATTAATAAACTCTGCCCTCTCCCCTGGTCATTTCACATTGTAGCTACTGACATAGAGGGCACCAGTAACATGATAGTACTCTGGGGGCAAAATATTAAAGAAAATTACCCAACATATAATGCCAAAAAGTCATTTTTAAGTAACTATGTTTACTGTAGAATAGCAGGCACCCTAAGCTGTGGGTTAAAACCTATAAAATGCTTGTATATATCTACACGAAATATAAGCTATTCCAGCCTTAATAACTAGATCTTTATAAAGGAAAAATAAGTAAGAATTGGATCAAATGGACTGCCCTTTCTAAGCACACACATCAAAAAACCTTTTAAGGGGCTCTTAAGCTGTTGTAAAAAAGAACTAAGGCACTCAATATGACATAACCATCTTAATTAAGAATAGGCAAGAATTAAGTTGCGATAACTAGCAGTCCCAATCTGGTTAGAAAACAAATAATGAAAAACACCAGGATTGCATAAGAATTACAGAGCTAAACATGGTCTACTTACTTATGCTGGAGTTAAATCAATCTCGATATTCAGGCCATAAAGTTACTGGTCTTAAAAAGTTAGGGCAATTTTATGTAACACGGCAATAAAAAAGTTTTAATAGACTTGTACTGCTGAGGTAAACCCTACTGTAGGAACCTTTTTGGTAACAAAAGTTAGAGCATTTAAACACCTGTGGTAATAAGATAAAATAGTTACAGAAGTCTATTGTGAACGTAGCAATGTAAAATCCAACAAACTTTGGTGTCAAAAACCTCTGAATGTTCAGTTGGTACAGTTAAACACTCGTAACAGACCATGGAATACTAAAGTGTTGAGTAGTCCAAGCTGCTCATGATGCGGCATCATTTCCAATTCTGCAGCAGTAGCCAGCTGCGCTCTTAATGCCGCAACATTACTGAGGTGCTTTATTTAGGGAAAAAAGAACTAGGTACTGTCAGTTGATCTGCTTAAATCTCTGGTCCCTGCCAGTCCCAACAATCATTATAGACATTCTGGAACTTTGAACTGGCAAACAAATATCCCAGTTTTGGACTAATTCACTTGCAGAAGTGTATGAGCCAGCTTGATATGGCTAAAGCCACTGAATAATAAGAAGGCCAGTTAACCAGTCATGTCTTGCTGCTCCAAATGTAAACGGGTCTATTAAGCCCTCTTAGGTAAAATAATTTGAGGGTGGCTAATAAGAACAGGATTTCTGTGGTAGAATTTGGGAATGGTCGCCGGGTTAAGTTGAATAAAGAAGGCAGGGAACCAGCTGCATTCATTTTACCAAATGAAGATGCAAATAGGCTCCCGTGTAAAAGTTCACATCTGTCATCAAAAGAAAAGCCCCACTGTTAGAGTTGCTGACAAGATGAAGTCCCCACAGGGCAGCAGATGTTTAACCAGCAGGGGTGGAATATCAACAATCTAAAATTAAGAGTGATCTAGCGGCTTCCAGGGGTAGAACATTCTAGAAGGTACTGTCCCATCTGAGTAACTGTCCAAGGTGGCCCATTAAAACACAATAGCTGAAGTAGTTACTCATCCAACTAATTAACAGGATGCAATTTCCGATAGTAACAGAATGTCAGTGGGCTCACATATCACATCCGTACTTAGACTGCACTCTTTCCGGGGAATGTTAAAGTATAACCAGTCATTTCCCTTGAATTCACAAACCATTGCCAATTCCCACAGAATAGATGACTTAGGTCATAAAATTTGAGCCGTTACAGAAAATGTTAAGCAAGGTACTGGTTTGGCAGAATAGCAAAGGGCAAGAAAGAACAATTACACCATTCCACAGGATTAATTACAGGCACTCATCGCAAGTCATCCCTTTTTCCTAAACAGGTCTGGGACAATTTTTGTAAACTCAGCTGCTGCTTGTCCTGAGGATTTAAAAAACTTCACACAATTTGCTGTTTGAATTTTCAGTCTTGCAGGATATATTATATGGTGCTTAATTTTTACTGACCACAACTTTGACTGGAGACGTTTGTATGCTGCCCTTGCTTGTCAGACCTTGAAGGTTGGATCCTGGACCAGTCGTAATTTGACCCCTGACCATTGCAAGGAAGCTAGTTTCTTTATCTCTCATAATATATGGTCCCAATCTAAGTAATTCAATAATATGAAAATTATTGGTTTCGGGGGTTCACCAGGAAAAGGCTTTACTTTGGCAGCCAGTGAGCCCTCTCTGTCACGTAGCAGGGACTGTTAGAAGATGGACCGACTACTTTCTGGCAAAACTGTTGCATGGATTTAATAGTGTTGGTACCTTCTTTTCCTTCTGTGAGACCAAGTAGAATGATATTGTTCCTCCTACATCTTCCCTCCAGTTCATCCACCTTATCTTCAAGTTTCAGCATATTTCTCTTCATCAACATGATCTCGGGGACTAGATGATGCTGTCTATCTTTAAGAGAGGAAATCTGAACTTCTGTGTCCTACTCTTGTTTTGCTAGCTCTTGCAAAGCTGGCTTTATATCTTTTTAGTCAGCTATAATTGCAAAGACTGCTTGTTTGCTAGTTCCAGACAGACTTAGTTGGGTGACAGTTCCCTCGGTGTAGTTGGAGAAATTGGGGATGTGCTGCAACGAGGCCATTTCAGTTCAAGTGATAGAGCTTGGATTATCTCCTGTGCAGAGGAGGAAAGTGCTGCAGGTCCCTCAGGGGACTGGAAATCCACTTTTTCTTCTGCCATAAATGCCAGGTATGTTTATTAGAGGCAAAGACCACTGATTAAATGAGTGGGTACTAAGAAGTATTTTTGGCCGTGGTCTGAATGGAGCTCCCAACTATAATTCCTTCCTCAGTGCCTGCATCATGTGACTCCCCATGTTGAGACTTTTGACTTGGTGTCTCACAGACTCTTGAAATAGAGGATCTGAGTGCAGCTAAGGTCATAGCAAATTGGGTAGGTAACTGGCTAAAGCGGAAGCAACAGAGGGTTGTGATCAATGCAGTTTAATCAGAAGAGAGGGAGGTCATAAGCAGGGTACCACAGGGATCTGTTCTGGATCCGGTCCTGTTCAACGTGTTTGTCAGTGACACTGGTGAAGGAATCTGGGGCAGGCTGTGTCTCTTCGCAGATGACACTGAGAGCTGTGGGGGCTGGATAGTGATGAGGGAATAGAGGAAATGCAGAGAGACTTATAAAACCTAGAGAGGTGGTCTAGGGTTTGGCAGTTGAGATTCATCACCAAAAAGTGCAAGGCAATGTACACAAGTGACAAGAACCCCAGGACAGAGTACTGGATAAGAAGGCTGAGACTCAGTACTATGACTGAAGAATATTGTTGTCAGTGATTCCCCTAAGCAACTGAGACAATGCAACAAAACATATATGCAGTGTCTGTGGCTCAGCAGGTAGCACACTCGCCTCAGGGACTGTAAGACTGGAAGATGGTGGGTTCTAGTCCCACACCGGGGACGTGGGATAAATCCCAATATTGACACTGTAATGCATGGGGGGTAAGTGCTTCGCTCCTGAGGTATCATCTTTCAGATAAAACATTAAACCAAGGTCCCATCTGCCTGTTCTGGTTGTTATTCAGGTGGATGTTAAAGATCTCTTTGCACTTCTCAATAAGAGTAGGGGAATTTTTTATTATAACTTCTAAAAAACAATCAAATAATATCACAAAACATGTTAAAAAAAATCACATGAAATATATAAATCATAATCAGCTGAAAGTGTAAATAGAATTTCAGCATACCCCTCCTCCCCCCCAAACCCTTCCTGCTACTTTAAGAGTAGGGTAATTATTTTTATTTTACAATAAACAAAATTGTATACAGGCATCAAACATATATCAATTCAGTGCAGAATACAAGTAACAGAATTACCCATTGTGACAATAACGTTGTATTGTCCACTTTTGTTTCTCCACCCACCCCCCACCAAAGTGACAATGTTAAATCCAAAAAAGAAAAACCGGGAAAATATTTAAACAATGTATCATATTTCAAGTCTATTTTGAGAGAAACAACAATACATATTATTTATTCCTTTCTAGTTTTTAACTTATCTAAGTGGCTGGCCAGCCTCTATCTGTTTTGTTTTTGTTCAGTGTTGAGGGAAAAAATACACATTTAGGTTAATCAGTTGTGACCCAGGAACATAACTGCTAGTATTTTTTACATCTGGCTTTTGGTAACACCTGCTTTTCTATTTTGTATTTTGCTTTCAAGCTTGCTACTACTTGTATTACCACATATTCGGGGGTTACTTCTTTTTGTTGTATCAACAGGGCACATCTGGCTTGCCACAGGTAAAATTTACAGGCAGCAAAGATGACTCACAAAGTGCTTTTGTTAAACTTCCATAACTTAAAAGGATATAAAGCAAGTACCGAAATGTCATTGTCACTGGTATTAGTTTTGGATCTGTCCATTGATTGTACAAAGCTGTCCAAAAGGAATGAGCGAATGGGCAGTGAAGCAAGAAATGTTCTATTGTTTCTAAAGTGTTGGTGTAGCAAGGTCTAGGACACATCCTTTCTTCAAGAGCTTTATGTTTAAGATAGTTTTCCACCCCTAATCTACTGTGGTAAGACAGCCAGACAGTGTCCCATATTTGTTTAGGGATTCTTGTATCTGCCAACTGCAGACCGGCTTCTTTAACCTGAGCTTCTGGACCCTCCAGTAATGCCGGGAGTATATACAGTATTACACCTCTTCAATAATCTTCCTGTAAAAGGATTTCCTAGACTTTGAAGAAATCAATTGTTGAGTTATTTGCCACTGTCTTTTTTTAAATATGTGTTTTCAATTTTTATTCAGTTTTTCATAAAGTTCAGTACATTTTACAGAAAATATGTCCTTTTACAGCTTTCTTTTTATACAATTACATAAAATAAATTTAAGATATAACTGCTTCATTTTTTATATTGTTATTCAAAAATCTTTGTCAAGACAGGTTTTTATTTCAGTTAATCTTAGGCAGTATGTATATGCAGAGTCTGTTTTTAGTGGCTTACCCTGTCTATTATTCTACCAGTCAAGTTAAATGTTATAATTCAATCATACCTTCTAGACCTCTGTGTCCAACAGGTTCCTGCCTTTCATTCCCCTTACCCTTTCTACGCTAGTTTTTCTGTTCTCAGGGGACGAAATCTAGATAGTTATCTAGCTGGTGTTTGACCCATTTCTGCCAGAAGGAGTCAAAGCTCTTCAGTCAGTTATTCCAGCCTGGCTTTTATATGCTCCAGGGCATTCATTTTTCTAACCTCTGTGATCCAGCATTCCCTTGTGGATATTTTTTTGGTTCCCCAAAGGCAGGTGACTGCCTTGTGGGCTGCCAATATCAAAAATGTAACCTGTTTGAAGACTGCTTTGCTTACTTTTATGCCTTCCCGAAGCATGAATGTCAATGTGTATGTTGGGATAAGCCAGTGTGCACACTCATGAATATCTATAATGGCTTGTGTCACTTCACTCCAGTATTGAGTTAGCATGCCATACCCCCATAAGATATGTGTCTGTGCTGCCTGCTGAGTCCCACACTCTCTCCAGCACTCACCAAGTTTGTCTCCCCAATATTTTGCCACTATTGTGGGGGTATGGAAGAATCGGCTCCTTAGCTTCCATATAAACTCTTTCCTGTAGGTGGAGCTAGAGACCTTATAAGTTGGGAGAGCAGAGTTTAACCATCCTAGTTGAGATACTGTATTTTCATCTGTAGCTCTGTTTCCCATTTTTGTCTTATATGGTGATTGCCCAAAAGCCTCATAGGTTCTGCTGATTAGGTGTTCTGTAGGTGTCCCACATATGGAGGTTTTTATTTTATTATAAGTCTGGATGGGTTCTCTGCTATCGCCGCTAGATGAGTTTCAAATTGTTGAAGGAACCTTTTAAGCTGAAGGTAACTATAGAAAAGATTCTGCGATATTTCCTGCATGCCTTGGAGGGCCTACCAGTTGTGAAATCAGGTGGATTCCACACTGAGCCTATCTATTTAAGATCTTAGATCTCATTTTATTTGGTGACAAGTCAGGCTCACCTGTGAGGGCTGTTATGAAGAGCCTCTCATATTTGTTCATATAGTTTCTTTTCATTGTGTTCCACCCTTTTAATGTTTCCCTAGTGTGTTGTGGTAGGTCTTTTAACAAGTTATTCCCTGTGGGTCTCCCCAGAATTAGCTCAATTAGATTATACTGTTGGTTTATGTGCAATTCTACTTGTTTCCAGTGCATTGATAGACAGGGTTCAGCCAGCTGAGGGCCATTCTTATCTGAGAAGATAACGCATATTGTTCAGAGTTTGGCAGACCTACCCCACCCAGCTCCCTAGGGAGCTGCAGTATCATGTGCCTAATTATAGGGGGTTTACCTTTCCAGATGAATCTAGATGTTATTTTGTTCCAGGTATGGTAATAACTTTTATCTGGAGGGATTGGCAGCATCTAGACAAGAAACAAAATATGGGGGAGGATGTTTTGTTTTATAACTTCAATCCTATTTATAAAACTCAAGGGCAACTTTATCCATCTGGATAGGTCCTCTACTAGTTGTTTGGTTAGGGGTTCGTAGTTGATGAGGTCTGTTAACTCCAGTTTTTTTAGCCAATTTGATCTCCAGATACCTGATCATTAATCTTGATGACTTAAAGGGAAATTTAGATTTCAGCTGGACTGGAGGGGTGTAATTAAATGTGAGGACCTCAGTTTTCTGTTCATTTATTTTATAACCTGCCACTTGTCCAGATTGCCTGATCTGATCCCATACTGCTGGTATTGATCTTTCTGGGGTTGTTAAGGTAAGCAGAATGTCATCTGCAAATAGTGAAATCTTATTTTGCCTTTCTCCAATCTGTAGACCCTGAATTTCTGGGTGTGTCCTTAGTGCCACTGCCAGTGGCTCCAGATTTAGGCTGAACAGCAACGGGGACACAGGGCACCCCTGTCTGGTGCCCCTAGATAGTCTGAATGGGTCTGACAGTGAGTCATTAGCTCTAACATATGCCATGGGTGCTCGATAAATGTTTTTTAATTGGGTGATGAGACTGTCTAGGATACCAACTCCTGACAGGGTCACCCATGAAAACTCCCAGGCAACCCTGTCAAATGCCTTCTCCGTGTCCAGCCCCAATAGCACCAGAGAGTTTGCTTTTGACTGGAAATATTCCATTATCAAATATGTTCTCCTCACAGCATCTTATGATTGCCTGTTTTTTACAAAGCCAACCTGATCTGGGTCTATGAGGTCTAAAAGTAAGTCCTCTGACGTGGAACCTTTGTAAAAGAGCCTGGCTCAAAGGTACTTGTAATCCTAGTTGTAATAAAATAAAAAAAAAAGTAAGTCTTCCATTCTATGTGCCATAATTGACATAAACAGTTTGTAGTCAAGGTTTAACATTGATATGGGCCTATATGAGGCAGGGTGTTGTATGTCCTTCTGTGGTTTGGGTATAGCCGCTATGATCGCATAGCGTCAGGTTGGGAGGATTCTCCCTCTTGTATGACTCTGTAAGCTGAGTGCAGGGTAGGCAGGAGCAGGTTCTTGAATTGTTTATAAAATTTGGTATGGTACCCATCTGTGCCTGGTGCCGTCTGATTTTTAGTTTTAATTAGAGCTTGTTTAATCTCTTCTGTAGTAATCGGAGATATTAACTTCTCTGCCTTGTCTGCACTTAGCCCATGGAGATTTAGTTGTCCGAGATAGCTCCTGATAAAGTCGACTTGGGGAGGGTTAGTTTCTGTATATATAGTTTGAAAATAGCTTGCTAATATTTCCCTTATTTCTTTGGGGATCATGTGGGTTTTTCCTGTGGTCAGGTCATTTAAGCTAGTTATGCAGGTGTTAACTTTTCTTTCTCTTAATTTCCTTGCCAAATTTTTGGCTCCCCGATGCCCTCCTTCATGGTTCTCCAATTTCAAGTGCATTAATTGTTGTTCTAGTTTTTGGTCCATCATCCTTTGTATTTGTTGTTTGATATTTTTAATTTGGGTTTTTGCTTTATGGTCTGACTGAATATCTTGGGTCTGCAGTTGTTTTAGTTTTGTGTGTAACTCATTCCACTTCCTCTCCCTTTCTTTTTTTTTGTCTAGTGGTGTATTTTATTATTTCCTCCCCAATTACTGTTTTTAGTGTGTCCCATAATATAGTTGGTGTTATGTCCAGGTGTGTATTGTCTGCAATGATTTTTGGGATGTTGTCTTTCATTAGTTGCTTAAATTTGGGTCTCTCACATGCATTAGG
Source organism: Neoceratodus forsteri (assembly GCA_016271365.2). Classification (NCBI taxonomy): domain Eukaryota; kingdom Metazoa; phylum Chordata; order Ceratodontiformes; family Ceratodontidae; genus Neoceratodus; species Neoceratodus forsteri. Next base: position 412,180,850 of record CM057455.1, on the reverse strand, counting down.
TTTAATCTCCATAGATTAGTCCTCCCCTTCCCAATTCAAATTTTGCAATAATTGGGACATGGTCTGATAATACTGTCGCTCCATGCCAGACATCAGCCAGAGTTTCCAGAGACTCTACATTTGTAACAAGGTAGTCGATTCTGGCTGCTGTGTTAGAGCGGGCAGATCTATGTGTAAATTCCTTTCTTGTAGGAAAACACTTCCTCCATCCACCAAGCCTAAGGTTATCATATTCTGCTGTATACATTTCTGTAAAGGGTTAACTTGGTGTGGGAGGGGGCCTGGATGCATCTAAGTGGGGTTGTAGGGTGGTATTGAGGTCTCCCCCTTATATGAGTTGGCCTTGCATCTTCATGGCTAATTTGGAAAAAAAAAGTTTGAGCTACTCCCCTCTGAGATCCCGGGGGGGGGGGAAATAAAGTGAGACTAATGTCACTTTACGGGAATATATCTGGACCACCACTATCATGTATCATCCCTCTTCATCTGTCTCCTGTTCTATAATCTGCAAGGGAAGGTGCCTGGACGCCAACACTGCCAGCCCACTGCGTCTACCTGAGGAATGGGCTGATTCAGCTACCAACTTATATTTAGAATTCTGAAGCTTATGGTGTTCTTGGGATGACAAATGCATCTCCTGCAATAGCTCTATGTCTGGGTTTTGATTTTTAAGATAGAGCTGGAGACATGTATGTTTTACCAGGTAATGTATCCCATTTATATTGAGGGATAACACTAATGTTTGCCTGTCCATTTCACCTAAATGGGGAGGGTCATATGTTCTATCTTCAGCTTAACTCCTTCCCTTGTCAGACCTCTATTCTCTGTCTGCTTCATTGCATGCTGTACCTTGATTTTTCTACCTTCCAACCTGCTGTTACAATTCATATTCAAACCAGTAATATCTTTGTTTTTAGCATAAAAATTTCCTAGCAAATTACGCTTTAACAAGTCAATAAAAATAACCTTTTGCCAACAGGGCTGAAAACCTTGAAACATAACTGGCCTAGCGGCAGCTGTTAACGCATTCATACATGTAGTTAAGACAATACTTTGTCTTCGTGTGGGTTGTTCATCTATATTAAAAATTTGTAACTTCCTAGGTCATGAGAGTCAGATGTGCTCTCTTGGATTGGGGTTGCTGTTAACTCCCTCGGGGGTAAGTCCTCAGCTATTCCAGGGGCCCCCTGCACCATACCACCAAGCAGTTGCGGCTGCGTTGTATGTACACACTGCCTGGACCAGCACCAAAAACCACCAGAGCATCATGATCATGAATGGTTCTTTCCTATGGGTATTCTGGACCAGCCTCAGGGGAATTAAAATGAGCATTTTGAGTCATTACATGGGATTGGTGAAAGGCTCCTGTAATTTATTAGGGAGGGGCAGATTTCAGTGCGCCATCTCTATGTAAAGGTTAGTGATTCGATCAACTTATCCTTGGCGGCACTCTAATACATGCTACCAGCCTTTAATCTTCCCCTACCTAGACTGCCTATGTATTTGTTAGTCACAGAAGCCAGTAAATTATGTTTGGGTTACCACTAAGATCTTTACTGTACAGCTCCCCAGAGACCCTCTAATGGTTGTGTCTCTCAGCCTGTTTGAGGGAAGTTATTTTCTCCCTTTTCACTCTCAGGCATATAGGTTCAAAAGTCTACTCCTATTTTTTCATACCTTATTACTCTTTGGATCAAAGAAGCTCCACACAGGTTGACTAATATAACGATTTAGGTAGTTATAACTCTCAGTCCCGAAACTGATGATGCAGTCTGGTCCATTGTCTCCTTTCAATAAGGAGAGAACATTTAAACAGTACCTGTATTCAGGAAGTGTTTTTCAGACTGGGAGGGGTCTCTACCAGATTTCTGCAGCAGCTCTTTTGCATCTTGCAGCGTCAAGAGTCCCTGTTGCCTGAGGGATTGCAGTGCTTATTTTTTCCCCCACAGCTCTGTCTTCGTATTTCGTTGGTCATCCTCGATTGTCTGTCTGGCTACCAGCGGGACTGTGATTCCCTTGCTATTTAGTGCTCACGTGGCTTCTTCCGGCATCTCATATGCTTTTGGGCCTTCTGGAAACATGACCACAAGGCGTGCTGTATACAGCATTGTAAATTTTAGTTGCTGGGCTTTCAAGGTTCTCAAAATCGGGGCATATGCTATTCTCATGGCTGTCACTAGTGGTGAGTAGTCACTGTCGAAATAAATTTGGTGTCCTTTATACTTGATTTCCTTCATGCGCCATGCTCTCGTCAGCAGTTTTTGTTTGATTTGGTAGCTTAGGAGCTTGAGGAGGATTGCCCTGGAATGTTTATCAGCTTGTTGGGACTTTGGTTGAATGGTCCTGTGGGCCCTTTCTATGTCAAGAGGGAATGCTGGGTCCAATTGTAATATTTCCAGAGGAAATGGTCCAAGAAGGTTAACATGTCGGTTCCCTCCTCATCTTCAGGGACACCTGAAATTCTTAAGTTACACCTTCGAGATCTGATCTCCAGATCATCACATTTGTCTGTTAGTTCCTGATTGCTGTCTATCCGATGCATAACCAGGCATTCCAGCCGATCTGTTCTGGAGTCAGTGGTGGTTTGTTGGGTTTCCCAATCCGTTATTTTTTGTCCCTTTTATGTAAGCTTGGTGGTAATATGGTCATTGAAATTTCTTACTTCTTTTCTAAATTTCTGCAGGTCTGATAGTATTTCAGCATTGCTCAGTTGTTGCTGTGCACCTTGCAAGGTCGCCATGTCAGCTGCGATCTCCGAGTTGGCCTGAGTGTTGTTCATCAGTCCGTTGGAATCTGGGTTATTTTCTGGCTTTGTTTTCTTTCTCCTGCCTCCCATGAACTTTCTGAGCTCCTATTATTATCAGGATGGGTTTATTTGCCACTGTCTTAACTTAGTTACACAGGGTTTGATGTAATGTGATAACTATTTGCTATGTGTAGTCATAGAAACTGATAGAGTTCCTGTACCCTATTTTTGTAACAGAGGGTCAAGCTAATGGCCTAATATATTGTGCCATCCAAGCTGCCCTCTTTTTAAAATATCTACTAAGTTTCTGTACAAAAAATGCTGAGAAAGAATACTATAGGATTTAGCATTCTGATACCACCCACATCATAATAATAATACATAAAAATCCTTCTAATAGAGTTAAGCCTGCTACCCCACAGCCCCTGGAAGAATACATTTAACACCTGTGCCTCCCGAGCAAAGGGTATGGGGAAAATGTTTGTTATTTGCAAAAATTTAGGAACAATTAGCTTTTTTATTAAGTAAACCCCTTTTCTTTTTGGAAATTATTTTATTTTTCCATTGGTGGACAATTTGCTGTCCCTTTTGTAGTGTTAATTCCCAATTAATTCTAGCATTGTCTGCTGTACTAAAGGTGATCCCTAGGATTATTATAAGTCCTTCCTTGATTTGTATGTTTGCTATAGTAGGCATGTGTGATGTCCTAAGATCTGGGTTGATTTGTATCCCTTGACTCTTATCATAGTTTAATTTAGCACCTGAGATGTTTTCATATTTTTGTAGTGTTCAAACTATTTCTTGAATTGTTTCTTCAAACTGGATACTTAATACTAAGTCGTCCATGTATGCACTTATGTTAGTAGTTGGGGAGTGTCCTGTTACTGATATTCCTGGGATGTCTCCATTATTTGTATTTGCCTTATGAATGGGTTAATAAGAAGTATAAGACTTGACTGAATGGGCAGCCCTACCTCACTCTTCTTTTTATTTGGAATTCCTTCCTGGTTGTTTTATTTATAAAAGGTTGAGCTTGTGCTATCTGATATAGCAATTGTATGCACTTAACTAATGAATCTGGCACCCCATAAATTCTTAATACCTTAAATAGAAAGATATGGCTGATCCTGTCAAAGGCCTTCTGTTGGTCAAGTGACAGAAGCATGCCAGACCCTTGTCTTGATAGTCTCTGTGATGTATGGACAGCTGGTTCTGGTTGCTCTATGATTTTTAATATAAAAATGTGTTATTGAGTGTCTGTCATGAGATGTCCTGTGTTCCTGGGATGACCCCCCCCCACCATGGTTTCAGCTACAGGATGTTAACTTGAAAGCCAGGAGGTAATTAAAGACTAGAGAGACATAATTAAGGGTCTCCTGTTTATCTAACTTAATTGTAGCTGACCAGCTGCAAGGATAGGGATCGTAAACTGTTATGATGTTTCAGAGGAGTTGCATTTTATTGACATCCTGCCTTTTGAAATGGGGAAATAGGAACTGCTCAAAGATCAAAGAGGAGCAAGAAACCACTCAAGATCAAAGAGGGGGTGTGATTTAAAGAGTGTCATAATTTGGGAAATGAGTTTTGATGAAGTCACAGTATTTAATATAACTCTTGATAGGACATCCTGTTTTATATATATTTTTTTATATTCTGAAAGGAGGAGATAGATGACATAATGGAAGGGGTTGAAACACAACATTTTAAATTGTATTCTGTGTTTCATTTGAGACACATTCCTGTTAGACTCTGAAACAACAACATCTAACTATAAGCACTATAAGAAAAGAATAATACATTAGATAGACAAGTCTAATTGCATTGTGGTAGGAGTTTGCACTATTTTTCATTGTTTTCTTTTAAGTGATTGTATCCTTTGTGATATATTGTTCTGTGTTTACATTTTACATATTTTTATCCATTTTCTTAGTAAACCTCTTACTTTGAAGAGACTACCTGGTGTGCCTTCAAAATTCTTTGTTTTGCGTGTGAAGCATATATGGTTAAATTTGACACTGTTCATAAGCTTAATGGTAATACCAAACTGGGAAAAGGTAAGAATTTTCCTAAGGTCTTTCATAGAGTTTTAAGGGTTCATTTTGTATACCTGGTTAGGTGCCCTTGGTGAAAGATATCTGGCATTCCCTGAAGAGCAGAATTATCTGAGCCTATACATTTGGGTACGCTAGCATAAGGTTCACAGTTTGAATCCCCCCAGAACTTGAGACCAAAAGTGATTCGGACCCACAAACAGACAGGAGGGTTGTCCTGTTCTGTTAACTGTTCACAATACTGCACTTGGAGGTTGGCACTGTGGGAACAGAGGGCCTGACCTGCTGAGTGGGTTTGTGACAGTCCCAACATCTTAATATCCTTTAAAAATGTTAAGTTATAAAAGATCTATTTGGAATGCTGCAAGTTTGCACTATTGAGGTTTGCTTTTCTGCAATTTTTGTCAGGCGTAATGCTAAAATATTGGACACTATGTTTAGTCCACATATGAAATACTAATAGGGCTCCAGTTTTATAGCACTGTTCTGTCTCCTTTTTTATGTAATAGAATAATCTGTGTTTTGGAAAAAGATACAGGAATAGCCGGTGATTTTAATAGGGAGTTAAATAGCATAGCAAGTACTGGACTGAGTTTATCCTGGAATTCTTTGTAAAATTCTGCTGTCAGACCATCTAAGCCAGGAGCTGTAATTCAGTTTCAATTTTTATTATAGCTAGGGTGACTTCCTCTGGGAAAGTTTCCAATTTTATTTGATTAGCTAATTCTTCTGGTAGTTTGGGAATTTGTAAGTCCCTAAAAAATCTTCATCCTATTATATATCTATGTCTTCACCAAATTGTCTTTGACAACAGAAAATGCTGGCACTCACTACCTCTATAGATTAACAACTGAACACTTGGCTATAAAAAAACTTTAATAAGGAAACAATAAAAACCATAAGACTGACACGTTTCGGACTAAGGGTCCTTTTTTAAAGGCTAGTCCAAAACGCATCAGGCGTGTGGTTTTTACTGCTTCCTTATTAAAGTTTTTCATTTTTATAGTCAAGTGTTCAGTTATTAATCTATAGAGGTGATGAGTGGCAGAGATTTCTGCTGTGAATTTGATGTTTTACTCTGGGCACATCCTTCCCAGTGCTTCCTCTTTTGTATTTTTTTTTACCAAATTGACTTTGTAGATAGTTTTGAGTTTCATCTTGAATTTTTGGGGGTCCTCGCTAGGCCAGGGGTCATTCATGTACTGGGTAGAGTCTATGGTTGTAGATTTTATACTATCAGCACAACTCCTGAAAGTATCCAGGGATTGCTGGTGCCCTTTAGTGCCAAACTGGGCTTCCATTTTTAAACTCATATATCTGTTGTACTGGAACTTGCATATCTCTTCTTTGGTATTTTTAATTTGAGTATCTAGGTTTATTTTCTGTTCATGTGAGAGTGATATAAGTTGTTGTGGCTAGTTTCTTAAGAGTAGATATTGAGCGTATTGTTTTTGTCCCTTCTGAGTGGCATGTTTAATGAATAGGTTTTTTTAAAGTCTATTTTTGAATCCAGCCACCATTCTATGCTTGTGTTATAGGCTTCCATTATTGATACCCTAGCTCTTAGTAATTGATCCCATTTATCTAATAATATAGGATCCTCTAATAAGGAGCTACTCAGCTTTCACCTATTTTTGTCTGGTAGGAAGTTTGTTTCCCTATACTAAAAGACTTGGATACTGCCAGGTGGTCAGATGTTTCTATAGGAATAGTGTCTGCTTTCCTTATGACTAAATTTTTTGAAAAAAATTAAAAGTTGATTATAGATGTTAACTGTCCTTTAGTGAACATCTTCCCTCCTGATTTCTTTTTAGCTTCAAAAGCCTCCAGTAAATTGGCTGTGGTGATAATGTTCTTTAAACAGGCCATATCACTAAATATTTTTTGTGTTTTACATCCTCTGTTTTTTGGGGGAAGAGTCTGCAGTTAAAATCCCCTCCTAATATTATGGCTCTCTGAGTGTGTAAAAAAGGTTGGGTCAGTTTGAACAAGACTACTCATGAAGCTACGCTCTGTGGAGCATATAAACTTATCAATCTTAATTCTAGGTCCTGGGTAGACACATCCACCATTAAAGCTCTCCCTGGTTCAATGTCAGTAATTTTCTTAACCTGGAATTGGGACCCTTTTAAAAGGATGGCTGCTCCATCACAAACATCTGCCCCTTGTGACCAAAAAGAGGGCCCCTCTGACCATAGTTATTTGACTTGTAACAGTTTATATTCGGTTTTTAAATGAGTATCCTGTAAAAAAAGATGTTATTTGATAGACCTTTCAAAATGTGTAGAGTAGTCCCTCATTTCTTAAAGGATTTTATGCTACTGACATTAAGGGTCAGAGGGTTTAGAAGCTGATGCATTTATATGGCAAGAAGAGGGAGGTCAAAAGGTCACCCATCAGGTTTATGTTTTGCTTTACTTTTTATTTATTTATTTTTTTAATTTGGATTGTGTCATCGGGAGATCAGTAGTGTATTCTGTTATCCCCGATGTTACTGAAGAAGTGTCAGAATCCCCATCTTCATCTTCTGTGTCCCCTACTGCTTTCTTTTGGCTAAAACATTGTACATATTTCTAGACAAGGCGGGAGCCTCGGAGGGTTTAGTTTCAATTTTTCTTCTAGTCCTCCTAGGTTTCTCTGCCTAAACGACTTCAAAAAGGGTTTCCTTTGGAGGAGGCATAGCTTCTGGGGATGCTGGGTCAGTCCCAGGTACAGCTGCTACAGTCTCTGGTGCATTTGGGGGGAGGGAGGATCTATGTTTACGTCCTCTTCATGGGAGCGGTTAACAGCCAAAGGTGTTTCAGGTGTGTGACTTTCTGTAGTCATGGGAAGCCTGTCTTGACCTGAGGTACTGGGCCCCTGCCTAGCTCGCATAACTTTAACTTGTTGGGCTGTGATAATAATCTCCTGGTCTTGCATGGTCGTGTCCATACTGTTATGTGCCACCCAGGGGCAATTTACATATGAGTGGCCAAGTTCTTCACATAGATTATGCCTGAATGGGTTGGGGCAACCCAAACTCATGTGGTCATACACAAGGCACAAATTACACCTGGGCAGGTTGCAAGTGTAGCTAAAGTGTGTTCTTGCCCCACACTTATGGCAGGTCTTGGTTTGGCCCTTGTAGAAGTATATGTCTCTATGCCTATATCCCACCCAATGTAGAAGCTGCTGGGCAGATGCTGTGTGCCATTTTATGTGTGGTTTAATTTTACTTTAATCCACCACCCTCTATCCACACAAGATCATCATCATCTAAAATTGGTATGGGTTGTTGTAAGATTTCACATTTTTGGCTCAACCAGTGTTGAACATCTTCAGTATTTACCCCCTCATTTCTAACTAGTAAGGTCACAGTTTTCACAGTTGGTTTTATTAGATGGATGGGGAAAAAGTTATGCAAATCAGGATGATTCTTAACCACAGCAAATTTTTGCCCAAACTTTTCCAGTGTTTGATTATTCCTAAAACTAACAACATAGGTATTTTCTCCTTTTATATGTATAAAGGCAAACAATTCTTGTGCCTGAATCCCCATAGTGTCTTTCGGTAAATTGTGCATGATGAATTTCCTATCTGGGAACTGTTTGTTTGTTACAGTATATCTAAGACACACAGTGTTGCGTCTCTGAGCTGGTTCCCCTACCTGTTTAAACAGGTCTGCCATCCTGAACAAAGATGTGAACTGAGATGTTTCAGTTTTTTTTAAGTCTTGGTCCATGCCATTGTTTATGGTAGGTTGCTGGTTTGCTTCAGTGTGCACACCTTGTGTAGATTCTTCTGTGGTCCTGGTGAAGCAGGGTGGGGTTTTGTTTAGTCACTGTAATGTTTCTTTCTGAAACTGCTTGTTGTAATGTATCCTGTACAATACCTTATCACAACTGGATTGATTTTGAGCAGCTAGAATATCCTTCCTGTTTTCAGGAAACTCCATTTCACCATTTGCAGGCAGTACTCTGGACAAAAAGTTTTGTCTTTCATCTGTTGGTTTATTTTTATCAAGCACAGTTCCTGAAGTGGATGCTCCTCCTGGAGACAAACTTATAATTTCAGCTGCTGATACTGGACCTGGTGGTTTTCACCCTACTCCCCCTTGTGGCATTCACCCTGCAGCCTTCAGTGCTGAAGCAGGGTCCCACAGGGAAAACATGGGTGCGGTGCTGGTGTTTTTCACTCACCCCTGTCTCAATGCAGTCATAGCCTGACTTACTGGTGATACAGGACCTGTGCTTTTCACCCCTCATTTTTTGCAATATTAACAGAGTCTATGGAATAAGGTAAATCCTCAATGGTTTGGAAAGGAATTGCCATTCCTTGTGTTTTTGCCTAGTCAATTAAAGCTGCTTGCTGTGCTGTAGATGCAGGTTCAACTCCAGGTGACATTTGATTTGCATTTGCTGCAGATTCCTTCATTAATTTCGGTAACCAAGTCTTGTTATTTAGTATAGCTTGTTTTAATAATTTTTCTTCCTGTTCTAATGTCAGCAGGTTTGTTATAGCTTCTGGATAATTTCAAACCTTACAGCTGCTGATCCCTCAACCTGAGGAGATTGTAGAGGAGTGGTAGTCACAACAGTGTCCATGTCCATTTCTTGATCTGTGTCCAACAGGAAATATACAATTTCTTCCACATCTGTGTTGTTTTCTTCAGTTTCCGTCTCCAGACAAACTTTAATAGGATCAGGGGTTAGTTTACTGAAGGGAGGTTCCTCTACCTCCTCCTCTTCACAGCCTTCATGCTCACTGTCAGCCATCTTGGAAATGGCTGACAAGGGTTCCCTCTACTAGTGAGCAGAGGAATTTCTCTGGTGTCCTGGTCAAATTTCCCCCATTCACTAAAATACCATCAACAGCTAAATCTGATTCTGCAAGTCAGTTTACATTTGTACAAATATTCCCCCCTCCCTTGCCCTCGGGTCACACCTGGAAACAAGCCATGGCTCAATGTGCCTCTCCTGGTCACAAACTTTCAAATAAATTGAAATAAATACAGCAAGGCAAGTAGGATGCTGGGATGTAGCTGGAGATGTATGAATAGCAGAAAGAGGTAATATTGTCCCTTTTTAGATCCTTGGTGAGGCCTCACCTGGTGTACTGCACCTAGTTCTGGAGTTATCACCTCAAGAAGGATAGGTAGGCTGGAGACAGTGCAGCATAAGGTAATAAAAAATAATTCAGGGTTAACAGGGCAGGTTCTGTGAGGAACACCTCAAGGCACTGAACATGTTCTTGCTGGGGACCAGAAGGGAGAGAGGAGATATGATAGAGATATTCAAGTTCTTAAAATGAATTAACAAGGTGAGCTATATGGGGTACTATTTAGCTTGAATATTAGCACATGATCACATGGACATGAATGGAAACTAACAGGAGGAAAGTTCAGGAGGGCATAAGGAAGCACTATTTTACAGAGATGGTGGTGGAACCATGGAACAGTCTGCTACTTGAGGTGGTGGGTGTGAAAAGCATTAGTGGTTTCAAGCATGGTTGGGACAGAATGACGGATATAGTGGTTACTCAGGGTGGCAAAATCAGGGTGGAGAATTGGGGGGTGAGGGGTGGGAGGATAAGAAGGGCTAGGACCCTGGAGAGGCATTAGCTTTCAGGTCTAAATAGGAAACTCATGCAAACTGGATGACCCATTGTTCTTTTTCTGCTGTCATTTTTTTTCTATGTTCATGTTTCTATCAGCAGTTGTCAACAGAATTAGTAGCAATTATTTTTTGTTACCATATCAGTTTGAAAATTTCCCTCAGTTATCTGTGCTTAACTTTACTGTACAAATCACAAACACAAATTGTATGAAATAGGTTTTTTATATTCCCTTTACCACAATAACATGATGGAGTCGTTATTTTCCCATATTTAACATGGAGGAGATTGATGGGAAACTTATCAAATCTGTTCTAATTGTCTTATCCTATTGGTCTGTTAAGGCTGATAAATAATATGTGTTAGTATGTATTTCTTTAATTCTTTTATACCACATTGCACAGTTTGTCTCTTTTATTAACGCCAAATCTCTTTGCTTGGCAAGGTCTGATAATCTTTGTTTTATAAATAAACATTTTTTTGGCCAATTACTATCCTTTCCATGGCATAACTAAAATAGCACCCTAGCCCTGAGTCTTCCAGCAGTTATTTGACTGAAGATGTCCATAATGATTCATAACCATTCTCAGAGTATCAAAGTTTTACTTCTAAAACCACCATTGGGAATCTGTTATTTGTACATTGACATTAGTTTGAGCCCATAGGAGCACATTCTAACCTGTGTTAGTTATCTTGATCTCTATTTTTCCTAATTTTGCCTGATAAATGCAGATTATGTTGAGGGCAATACTTAAAGGAGGTACATGTAAAAAGAGCTGATTACTTTTTAAAAATTATTTGTGTAATAAGATGCCAATAGTTCAGCACCTTGGAGTATAGTCAGTTTCAACTTGGTTTCCCCTGCCACTAATGCAGGTGTTACTGTGTACCCTACATATTGATATTTTAATAGAGCATTTTTAACCAGGTTTGATTTAGCTATAATTCTTGTATAGCATTTTTTCCATTTTGTATTCTTAGAAAATATAATTCCCAAATAACAGTATTCACTTGCTTGCTCCAGATAATCTCTTCCTAGTGGCCAATTATGTTTTTAGCTTTCTTCCCCCAAAGACTGTTATTTTACTGTTTGACATATTTATCTCTAGATCTTCCAGTGATCAATCTTCACCATTCATTACTGGCGATAATAAGCTGAAGATGCCAGACCCTGTGAGAGCATGTAGCTTTAAACTTTTTCAGGAGGAGGGGCCAATATCAGAGATGGCACCACCCTCGAGGCTGATGTACAGTGTGGTGCTTGAGGGTTGGCCAGTAGCAGACAATGGCCCCCCAACCTCCTCAGTTCTGCTTTTCCCACCATCAAGGTTGCATCTCATGGGAGCTGGAAGTCAAAATTAGCAGCATCAGTTCTGCCACCGCTATGTTGACTGAATACTGTACTTCAGTCCATCTACACCATTCCTCAGCTGGAATCAGTAATAATTTCCTTTTTCTTTTTCCAAGCATAGATGCATCACCTTATTGTTATGAATTTTTTTTTTTATATCCTTGACCCATATTTATGATGTGATGTTATGTGTCACTGTTTCAGCTGCTACTGTACTCACTGTATTATATGTACCCACTGTATTATGACTTGTGCTTATTGTTTATGCCACTGTATACCCTGGGTCGTAACTGAGAATGGCCCTTTGTATCAGTTTGCTTACCCAAAACATACATATACAAATAATAAATTAATTAACAAATAAATAAATAAATAACAACTTTTTTCTTTATTTCAGCAGTGTGCTGAGTCAAGTACTTTCCCTTTTGTTTTAGTTTATTCACATGGTCATGACTGGTTCAGGGCCTAGTTCTAGGAAATCTAAGTTGGGGCATGACCCTATGCGTCAGTGTCCCTGGGGAAAGCTGATTACCATAATGAACCACCATGACTGTTATCTCTCCTGCCTGGGTCCATCTCATGACATGGATTCCTGCAACACCTGCTTCTCCATTGACTGCCATGTCCTCAAAATCCACATGTTGAAGGTTGGTTGGAAACTTCCCACCTTCAGAAGGCGGTGATGTTCACAGGACGCCAAAGCCAGATCTTTGGGCCCTTCCCCTGGGTCTCTCCCTGGTACTATATGTATCGAGGGAGAGCAGGCCTCTGCTGCTTCTAGTCTCACTGGGATGGGAGGCCTGCATAAGGGGCAGTGGGACAGTTGACTTCTTCTGGGGGGGGTTGGCTTTGCACCCCTCACAGTCCTTCACCGCCTTGTGAGCACAGATGCCCCCAATGTCATAGCTGCAGATATTCACTGGGCCAGAGCTGGTGGGGCCTTCAGTGCTGCCATCTAGTGCCACTGTGCTTTTGATGCCATTCTTGGTGTCGGTGAGCGAAGGGGTGCCAGTTTTGTCACTGGGTTCCCTTCTGGCACCATTCACGGTGCTGGGAAGAAGAGGGTCTCTGTGGTGGCTTCCTTGGAGATCTCCTTGATTTCCTCCTTTATGGAGGAGGATGATCAGGATGATCCTGACTGGCTGTCTGACTCCTTGTAACCCCAGAACTCTCCCCCACCCAGCTTCAGGGCCTCCTGTACCATGGAGTTAGGCACTGCCCTTCTCAGGACCATCCTTGGAGTTGCCTCTGGTGGTGCCTGGGGTACCAGGGACATTTTTGATGCTGACTGCAGTTCTGGAGAGGGGTTCGGCACCAAGGGTGGTCCTGGGTTGGGGGTCCAGTGCTGGCTCTGGTGCCGGGTCTGATTCCAGCAACAGTGGTACTGAATTGGACCTCGGCATCGGGACAGATCTCAGGGCAAGTTCTGGCACTGTTCATTGTGCCAGGGCTGCCTCGGTATCTCTGACTTGGGGTTCTAGGGTCCTTCTGAGGAGCAGGTCCCTGTCAAGTGAGGTAAGACAAGGCAAATTTTATTTTATGGCGCCCAATTCCGGAGGCTCTGGGCACCTAACAATAGCACAATGCAAATAACAACAGTTAAAAGGAGATGAAAATAAAATACTCGGATAAACATCTATGAAATACTAAAATTAATAATCAGAAGGATAGGAAATTTATACTTTTGCTCAGTCAGGTAAGTCAGATTGTATCCTCAGCAAAGGCCAGTCAGAAGAGGTGGTCCTTTAACCTCTGATTGAACACCCCAATAGAAGGGGCCTCCTGGACTGCAAATGGTAGAGAGTGCCACAGGGATGGCCTGGCAACACTGAAAGGGGGGGAAGGGAGGGCAAGGTTGGCATGGAGACCCATTTCCAGAGCGGCTAGGGGCTCTGGGAGGAGCTGAAGTGCTGGCCTGACCCTCCTTTCCTCACTGGAACAGTCAGGTCCTGCAAGGGCCAGACTGGCTCTGATCACCTCACCTGGGGGTTTCTCCCCCAAGGACACCACCCGGATCACCCCTGTTTGGTTGGGCATTCATCGGTGGCCAGGTTGCATGGCCCCGTCCTCCGGGAAAGGTCGCCTGCTCACTTCCACCGCCCTAGGAGAGGACCTACTCTGGCCCATCAGGGCTGTTCTCCTCCTCTTCCTCTGCCGCCTCCTCCTATCAGATGACCTAAAGGTGGACAAGCAATGTGAGAGGGCAGCAATGAAGGATGGGGGAATACTGGGATGCATAGGGAGAGGCATCACCAGTAGAAAACAGGAAGTTATTATCCCTCTGTACAGACAGTTGGTGAGATCCCATCTGGAGTACTGCATGAAGTTCTGGAGACCCATTCTCCGTAAGGACATAGACAGGATGGAGGCTGTCCAGAGGAGGGCAACTAAAATGGTGCAGAGTCTGCACCAGAAGACATATGAAGAGAGACTTAAGGAGCTGAATATGTATAGCCTCGAGGAAAGGAGGGAGTGGGGGGACATGATAGAAACTTTCAAGTATCTCAAGGGAATCAACAAAGTCCAAGAGGGTAGCATCTTTCAAAAAAAGAGGTGTGCAAGAACAAGGGGGCACAATCTGAAGATAGAAGGAGTGTAGCTCAGAGGTAATTTAAGGAAGTATTTTTTCACAGAGAGGGTTGTGGATGCATGGAATGGCCTTCCGGAGGAGGTTGGGGAGTCAAAAACAGTGGTGGAATTCAAGCATGCATGGGACAGTCATAAGGCAATTCTAGGGGGTGGGGGTAGGAAGAAGTAGGCTGCTGGTTAACTAGGATCTGCAGCTTATCCATTAGGTAGGGAAATGGGCAGACTGGGTGGGGCAAGCGGTCCTTATCTGCCGTCAAAATCTATGTTTCTATATTTCTCCTCCTCCTCTCCCAGGCCTCTTTGGCCCTATGTGGCCTATGACCCGGGAACAGTTCAGAGCATCGATGGCAGCATTCTTTAGATACCTGAGGGCTTGGATGAGGTCATCTTTAGACCTGAACCGCCAGATTTGCCGATTCCTGAATCAAGCTCCTCTGCCTCTTCATATTCCTCCTCCAAGGAAGAGGACTCCTCCATCCACCTGTCATCTAACTCTGATCTCGCAAGTTATCAGTGGTTCCTTTTGGAGCTGCTAGAGGAATGTCACATTTCCGATTTTGCCAGCTGCAATCCTACACATGACAAGTGTGCATTCCTTGGGGAATACAGTGCTGACAATATTGTCATCCCTTTATGGTCTTGACCCTTCACAAAAGTGTTGCACAAGGTCTGGCATGATCCCTCTGCCCCTTTTCCAGCCCCAAGGGACTGTCAGAACAGATACTGCATACCGCTGGGGTCTCCAGGTACTATGCTCCACCCCTCTTCAGTAGTGGAGCTCCTGGATACCCCTTCTGAGCATTGCCCCCCAAGGCACGACTGCAACCCAGAGTTCAACTTGGTTGAGTTTAGCTGCTGGAGTAGAAGACTCTTCTCAGCAGCATGCCTTCTCCTCTGCATCTTGGTGAACCAGGCCCACCAGGCACCTGTGGATAGTGCTAGGACAACTCCTGGCATCTATGCCTGATTCAGAGGCTAGCTGGCAGGCAATCAGCCATTCTGCCTATGGACTGGAGCTGGTGAGGCAACAATCAAGGGCATTTTATGATGCCAATGAGGTAGCTTCCAGGCTGGCAGGAACTGAAGTCTGCATCAGGTGAATGGCAAGACGTCACCTTTCAAGGTTGTCACCTCTGGCCCCGGTGAAGGGTGATCACCTCTCCCTTCCAGGGGGCCCACTTTTTCTCCAACAGGATAAGGTGTGAGTTAGCAGAGTGCCTTCCATCTCCTAGGCATCAGGAGTCTCCACCTCACCCTGACCAGTCTTGGCCTTGGCAGACCCATGAAGGGCCCCCACCTCCTTGTGTTCTCCCCCTACAGAAGGCTGAGGGAGACTGTATTCCCTCAGGGAGGTGCCAGTGCCACCTTGGAGGTGCTTGGAACTCACCCACCAGTAATGAATAGTAAAGATTGATCTCTGGAAGATATGAAAATTACATACTCACCATAATTCTTGATCTTCCAAGATATCTTCACCATCCATTACTGCTTCCTGCCCACCTTCCCCTCATGGCCAAGCTTCTGGGCAGTACCTCCTCCCTTGTATCTTCTCCTTCTGCATGACCACTATCCAGGTGGCACTCCCTGAGGGCTCTGGATTTGGTTGGAAAGGGGGGGGGTCTCCTTCTCCTCTATTTTTAGGGGAGAAGGCAGACAGGGACAACTGATCCCTTTTTCATCTCCCTTTTAGGGAACACCTTCTCTACACCTCCCAGTTATTGCATTGTCTCTAATTCTTTAGGTACCAGTTCATGCCACACTTTTCTTATGCTGCTGATTCTGAATCTTGGTTCAGACTGGCCCAGTGCCGTAGTACTGCCATATGTCTCTCTGTGCCATTGTAGGCATGCTTTGCAAGATAGAACCGGTTTGCAACTAGTTCTTATCACTTGCAAGATCCTCAGTTTTCTTCTGGGAATCTGCAGCTCAGCTGGCGCATTCCATGGGAGGGGGTGAGGGGAAGCCTCTTTTTTTTCTGTTTCTCCAGGGCACCTTATTGGCCAATTTGCTTTACAATGATATAAACTCTTTATAAAAGCAATCACTGTTTTGCAGTCACTTACGACATGGAACCAGTCACTTCTGGCCTAAGCTCCTCCCCAGAGTTGTATCCCTCTCTCTCTGGTTGGCTTTTGGTTTTCAGTTTATACCTTTCCTTTTCCTGTACCTTGGGCCCCTTGCCCCACCCTCCCTTTCCCTCTGTTTAATTTTCCTCTCCGACGAGCAGAACTGAGGAGGTTGGGGGGCCGGTGTCAGTTACCAGCAAACCCATGAGTGCCACATCATACATCGGTCTTGAGGGTGGTGCCGTCTTGGATGTCAGCCTTTCCACCTGAAAAAGCTTAAAGCTACATGCTACCACTGGGTCTGGTGCCTCTGGCTTGCACCCACGAGTAATGAATGATGAAGAAATCTTGGAAGATCAAGAATTACGATGAGTGTGTAATTTTCATTTCTTTCTGATCACAAATATTGCTTAAGTTTTATGAGTTTCCTTTTTAAACCTATAGGAATGGTGGGCATTGGGATTAGATCATCAGAATATGCTAATGTCTGGCATTTAGTGCCTAAAATGAAGAGTGTAAATTGTCATTTTCCAAAGCTGAAAATATGCCATCCATAAAAAGATTACACAGGGTCAGCACTAGTGGGCAACCCCATTTAATACATTTATTAGTTAAAAATGTGTCTATTTTTTTCCCTTTCAGAGTATAGTGTACAGATGCCCAATTATTCGTATTTGACATCATTGTAGCCTTAAGTAATGTTTTCTCTTTTCCCAGCTCCATTTAGGTTACCCATAATTAATTTTGCAATAGAGAATCAAACATGGATTTCAGATCCATGTATGCAGCATAGAGCTAAACTTTCTTGAAGCATACAAATTTCTCTATAAGATGGCACAATAATAAAGTTTAATCTATTGTAGAATGCTTAGAGTGAAACCCAGCCTGCAATTCACTTATTATTTTTTCCTTTTCCATTCAGCTATCTAGGCATGTACAGAGCACATTTGAGTAGATTTTTGTAATATAATTTATTAAACTTAAAGAATGATATTTAGATGGACCTGCCATATCTCATTTTTTGTGGATAGGGACTATTAGTGAGCTAAACACAGGGAACATAGGACATTTTATGAGCAAGGGTAGACTGTTAAAGCCTTCAATATGCTCTCCATTTCTCAATGGTTATATCATGTTATGCCACCTTCTCTAATGTGTACATCTTGAAGAACCTTAAATTATTCAATCATTGCATCTAGGCGAACTTTAAATGATTCAGTTATCATGGCTATGGGCGGAACCTACAATCATCTTGCTTTAGCTAGAAAAACTGCAATACTGTGGAACACATGTTTAGTACTTTTCAGTGTATCCATCCATAACTGCAAATCACTATGACAGCTAAATACTCCCTTCTTTCTGTTTAGAATGTTGTTGTCAGAACTCCAAGCTGCTTATCAAATGACCATTAGGAAACTGTAACAGCGTGTTAAATATTGGTTGCCTATTAAACTGGAGATTTGTTTACCCCCTTCAAAATTCAACAACTTGCACATTCAAATACTTAGCATTTAAACATTTTCTTGCTACTATCTTCCATTGGGCAGGTATTCTCTTTCAAGAAAGATTCATACGTCATAAATGTCATCCTTTTTCAGCAAGGAATCTCCAAAAAAGATTTACACTGTTTTTCTAACCTCTTAAGACACTATCTGATACACACTGTCTCATACATAGTTTATTATATACAGAAAACACACATACATACACACACACACACACACACACACACACTCTACACACCATCTTCATGGCCACAACATTCAAAGTAAATACTGCAATATAATATGTTATAAAACAATAAAGAAACTGTTTATGTCCGTCTTGGTTATGTGGAACACAATAAAGTTCAGTTTACAGTAGAGTTCATATAAATATTTCTTATCCTTTGTTTTGTATCCTGGAAAGCACAGGGGAGATGCTACATCTCATTCTCATAGGGATCTTCATTTTACACATTTTTGCATTGTATTTACTTAGGATGTCCCAGATTAGATGCAATATCTTGTATTCAGTGTGGTCATGATTTTAACATTTTTGTAATGTATTTATTCAGGGTAGCCTAGCTGAAATGTAAAATATTGTTTTCAGCATATTCTGATATTACACAATGCAGCATAATATTATGTAGATGTAGAGCCCCACTGAAAATAAGATGCCACGTTTTCTGTGTACTATCCAGGCTAAATACAGGATATAGCAATCAGCAGGCATATTCTAGGAAAACACAATGCAAAATGAAAAGAAGACTGCACTGAAACTGCCATCTCAGCAGAGCTGCATTGTGCAAATTCATTAGAAATAATGGGTAAAAGTATGACCACACTGTAAGTGGCATTTTACAGGATTTGCCAGTTGAGATTAAATGCTTTTTTAACATCTTAAGACAATATATGATAAGCACTGTTTCAGATATACAGTAGTTTATTATATACAGGAAACAAACACACACACACACACACACACACTGTACACATCATACTCATGGCCAAAACATTTGAAATAAATACTGCAGTCTAATATGTTATAAAACAATAAAGAAACTGTTTGTTTATGTCAGTCTTGGTTATGTCATTTGGATGGGATGTTAAACCGAGGTCCCATCTGCCTGGATTGGTGGTAGTTCAGGTGGATGTTAAAGATCCCATGGCACTTATCGATAAGAGTAGGGGGAATTTCCCTGGTGTCCTGGCCAAATTTCCCTCATTCACTAAAAATACCACCAACAGCTTAATCTGGTTCAAGGTCAGTTGGCATTCATCTGTATCCCCCTCCTCCGGGTCATGCCTGAACATAGGCAGGATTTGTCTAGTGCACTTACCCGGTCAACAAAAACAAAATAAAATAAAATAAATAAATGCGGAACACAGTTAAGTTCAGTTTACAGTAGATTTCCTTTAAATATTTCTTAGCCTATATTTTGTATCCTGGATAGCACTGGGGAAATGCTGCATCTCATTCTCATAGGGATCTTCATTTTACACATTTTTGCATTGTATTTGCTCAGGATGTTCCAGATTAGATTCAATATCTTGTTTACAGTGTGGTCATAATTTTATCATTTTTTATAATGTATTTATTCAGAGTAGCCTAGTCCAGATGTAAAATATTGTAAAAGATTCTGACATTAGAAGGCTTTGTAAACAAGGCACAAGTCACCTCTTAATCTTCTTAGCTCCAGGCTGTGCATGTGTATTTCTCAAAGTCTTTCATCATAACCTCTTCCCCTACCCCTCCTACCATTCTTGTTACCTTCCTCTGTACCCCTTCAAGAAGCTTGATGCCCCTGCGACTTGTTGATGTCCCTAGCAACTTGTGGGGACCAAAACTAACTTTTAGATGAGGAAACAAATGATGTCCCGGGGGAAATCACCAGTGTAAAAGTAAAGTCATAGGTGAACCTTGCTCTGTGTCAAGAAGCATTCCACAAATTGAAATATACGTGGGCTGCTCCTGGCCAAAAGGAGTCACAACACCATCAAAGTTTCTTTATTAAAATTCAGTTCATTCAAACATTCCCCAATGTTTCTTATTATTTGGCTTTTTCTGGGGGACTGTAAAAATATTAAATAACATTTTATAAGTATCTCATGATAATATTTACATAGAACTTCTTTATGCATTCAGTAAGTGACAAAATATCACTTTTATATCCCAGTGTTTATATAGATATGAGTACTGTTCACCTTATATGGCACAACAATTAAGTCAATTCTAATGAAAATAAAAATACAAGAAATGTTTTAACTCAAAATATACTGTTGATGTTCTCAGTTATTGTTGTATATTATATACTGGTTCAAACCCCAGGAAATCTTACTGTAGCCTGACATAGGCAGTATGATCTCACCATAAGCCTGCCCCAGAGCCTAAATGGTTAATTTAACCTATGCTAATGATGGAATGCTAGGCTCATGATCGGTTTTATTTTATTTACTTTTATTTAAATTTTGGTAACTGGGTAGGCCCACTGAGACCATAATGGTCCCTTTTTCGGGGCTACTCAGGATTAATTACAGGCAACAGTGTAATAAAAGTAGGAACACTTCAAGGGAAATTGAGCAATACAGACATTACAATCAGGATCATATTGCACGATCTCAGGCAGGTTAGGTACGATAAAGGGTTAACATGAAGTGTAAAAAGTTTCACAAGAATGACAGATTACATAATGATTCATTGAACAGGACATTTTTGACATTTTTACATAAATTACAGTTACAAGTGTCTCAATCAGCAAAAAAAGGTCCAATAATAGTAGTAAAGGCATGCCAGGCAGGAGACAGTAGCTACAAGTATAGACCACTGTACTGGTCCTCAGCGGTAACATGCACAGAGGCTGAGCCCCAATAGGTAGGTCTTGAGGCCTTTTTTAAAGCCCTCAAGGGAGCTACAGTCTTGAAGGTTACTAGGAAGGCCATTCCAGAGGGATGGAATGTAGGTCCTAAAAGATCAGGAACCTTGACATGTCCGGACTCTAGGGGTGTGGAGGAGTTGCCCATCAGAGGACATTAATGTTCTTCCAGGCTGATTGAGCATTAAGGTGCAACTCAGACTAGGAGAGGGGGTTTGTTTGTAGAAGCTTGTAGGGAAGAGAATGCCAGCCTGCCCTCAAGGGAGGGTCAATTTGGTAAGTGCAATACTTTACAGCGGTGTTCTAGAGGCAGAAAACCCAGGGCAAAGCACCCAACTCTATGATACAGCTTTCCTAGTTTTTGTATCTTCGTGTTTTATAGTGAGTGTAGCACTGGGACCCCATAGAATAGAGTTGGCAGGAGCATGCTGGTGACTATCCTTAACTTAGATGTCTGAGTGAGAAAAGGGCTCAGACGATAAAAGAGACCAAGCTTCTGGTTTAGCATCTTGGTTAGTTGATCAACATGTACCTTGAAGGAACAGTCTTGATCAATATACATGCCCTGGTATTTAATGCAATCCACAATCTCTATAGGATAACCACTGGACAGGCAGGGGGATAGTAAGCATGATCTATCAGGACCTAGCTTTTTGGGTCCAAATAGGATGGCTTTAGTTTTTTTTCATGTTGAGGGCTAGCTGATTTGTCTGGAGCCAGTTTTCCAATATGGAGAGGTCATGGTTCAGAAATTGATTTAGCTGTGCTGCATCTGGAGCAGATCTGTACAGTACAGCATCATTGGCATAAAGGGCCACCTTGGCTCCTCCACAGTGCTTAGGTAAGTTATTGATGAATAGGGAGAATAGGAGGGGCCCCAATATTAAACCTTGGGGGACTCCTTCAGAGATGGAGTGCTTGTCTGACTTCTCCCCATCCATCTGACTATTTGAGATCTACAATTCAGGTAATCAGTGAACCACTGTGCTGAGTGGTTGTCCAACCCAAGGGATCTGAGCTGCAAGATGATTAGTTGATGGTCCACCAGATCAAAGGCCTTGGTAAGGTCTTTGAAGATTGCACCAGTTAGTTGGCCTTTGTCTTAGGCTGTGAGGATGTCGGATGTAAGGCTAACCAAGGCAGTATCAGTGCCATGTCATTTTCTAAACCCTTGTTGTCGGGGAGTAAGGAGGTTATATTGTTCAACATATTCCTGGACTTGTTGGTACACAATTCTCTCAGGCATTTTATTTAGTGTGCAGAGTAAGAAAATTGGTCTGTAGTTCTTGACCAGCTCACTGGGACCCCTTTGGGGATGGGGTAACCAGGGCAGTTTTCCAGGCAGTGGAAACTTTCCCTTCCATCAGGGACCTATTGAATAACCACATGATTGGTGTGGCAATTTCTTGGTCTGCTAGTCTGAGTAGCCTGAGTTCTAGTTTGTCGTAGCCTGCAGAACCAGTGACCTTAATATTCCTGATCAGATTTAGGACCTCAGCCTTAGACACCAACTTAAGGTGGAAGTTAGGTGATGAAGGAGGATCCTCTGTATCATCAGAGGATTTCAGGCTAGGGCTGCAGGGGTGAACCTTATACCTGTCAAGATCAGTGAGGTAAACATTAAAGGCATTAGCAGTACCTTGTGGGGTTGTGCGGTGTATACCACCCACCACAATATCACACTCACTTTGCATGTGATGTCCCTTCAGGAGTGTGTTCATTTGAGACCAGAATTGTCTGGGGTTGGAGAGATTTTTTGCTTGCAAGTTTTTGAGGTACTGTCACTTGGCCTGTTTTAAGTCTCTTTTACATTTGTTTCTGAGCATTCGGTACAGGACCCAATCGTTGGCCAATTTAGTGGACTTGTACCTGGCCCAGGCCCTGTCCCTTTCCCTCATGAGTTTTTTTAGATCACGCGTCAGCCACCTGGACTGTTGTCCTTTGACCCTCATTTGTTTTGGGGGGGCGTGCTTATTGGCAGCAGAGAGGAAATTCCTGGTGAAGAGGTCCAAGGCTGTGTCTAAGCAGGGGGCAAGTTTAATCTGAGCCTAGTCCAATGCCGATAGGGTATCTCAGAAGGAGTTAGCGTCAAATTCAGAGTAGTCGCGAGTAAGAAAGGTTCGGCGGGGTGGGGTTGGATAATCATTTTTCCATATACCAAAGATAGGGGTGTGGTCACTTAAGGAGTCAGCAAAAGTGACGGCCAGCTTGAACCTATTCGGGTTTGACAGCAGGATCCAATCCAGAGTGGTGTGGTTTCCGGTTTTCAAATTCAGTCTTGTAGGCTCCTGGATAAGTTGAGTAAGATTGGTCTCTTGCAGGTTGGACTTAATGTCACTTTTAGTTGAGGGGTCCCAGTGGAGGTTAAAGTCACCCAGTATTATTTTCTCCCAGGAAGGCAGGTCAGGGATAATTTTGGTAAGGGCCTTTAATGCTTCCACTGCAGTCTTTGGAGGGTTGTAAACACAGCCTATCAGTAATGGCTTAGTACCACCCAACAGGAGTTTAACAAATAGTACTTCGCATCCCGCATCAGCCGTGGTTGGGACCTCTACTATAGACACTGTTAGGGATTCCTTGACTTATATGATGACCCCTCCACCCTTCTTTCCTATTCTGTCCTGTCGAAAAATTTTAAATCCAGGGATCTCAATCTTGTGTGCTAAGATGCTAGGTCAAAGCCATGTTTCAGAGATGGCTAGTACATCGAGGGAGTGCTGGTCAACCTAGGCCTCCAGTTCTTGTATTTTGGGTCTGAGACTATTTATATTGATGTGAACCAGTTTCAGCCCTTTTGTATTGGTCCAGCAGGGCAGGAAGGAAGTCATATTTGGGATATTGATACAGAGATGACCAGGGTTGATTTCTATTTCCCCTGCTAGCAGGCGCTTTTAAAAGGACCCATACCTTCTGTAACAGCTAGAGTGGGTGATGAAAGAGCAGGCATTTGTATAATCTGAGGAAAGCAGTGCAAGCATAACAACTGCCACCTTTCCTGAGACTATTCCAAGTAAGTAGGCTGGGGTAGCGGTCTAATTGGGGGTAGACACATGGATAGTCAGCTATTGTGAGATCAGGTGGTCAGTTACTTTCCATCCGAGAGACCAATTGGTCTGCACATAGTGTAAACAGGATATAGCCACTCCCCAGGAACATGCCCAGAAACATATTCAGTCTATTATATCAGTTTGTGAGGTCGCAAATAGTAGTTGTGGGTAGCAGGATTAAGCAGCAAGGGTGGAAGTGAAATAGGAGCTTGTAATAGGAGGTAAGCGCCAGTAGAGTGGGTTGGTAGAATATAGTACTGAGTGGGGGAAGCGATTCTCAGAGCTGTTTTTATTATAGCGGCCACTTGTGGCCGGAGCAGATAACCCGCAGATGGAAAATATTGCCTGATAGGTTAAATTAAGTCAGGTGCTTTTTGGTATAAATAGTAACGTCGATCAAGGGTCGTGGTGGGGGCGGTGGGACAGCTGATGCGAAGCATCAGCAGGATCCCTAGTCACTCCACGTAGCTTGTCTGACAAATACTGATTCTTTACCTGCCGTTTGGCTGGTTCCTTCAGCTATGGGGGAGGGCTCCTCGATTGCCCGCTCCCTCTTGACCCTGGAGGCTCTTGGAGAGCCGGTTCCAGTCTGTGGGGAGAGGAGAAGGAGAAACTTAAGTACAGGTATGGAACATAGGAGGGGCTGTGGAAAACAATGGGGATGGGGGTCACGTCGCGATTGCAAAATACCTGAGTGCTCCTATGCAAATTTAAGGCCTTTAACAGTAACCGTAGCAGAAATTAATGTGCTCAGCCACAGAAAGAACTGTAGCAGAAATTAGTGTGCTCGGCCACAGAAAGAACTGTAGCAGAAATTAGTGTGCTCGGCCACAGAAAGAACTGTAGCAGAAATTAGTGTGCTCGGCCACAGAAAGAACTGTAGCAGAAATTAGTGTGCTCGGCCACAGAAAGATCTGTAGCAGAAATTAGTGTGCTCGGCCACAGAAAGAACTGTAGCAGAAATTAGTGTGCTCGGCCACAGAAAGAACTGTAGCAGAAATTAGTGTGCTCGGCCACAGAAAGAACTGTAGCAGAAATTAGTGTGCTCGGCCACAGAAAGAACTGTAGCAGAAATTAGTGTGCTCGGCCACAGAAAGAACTGTAGCAGAAATTAGTGTGCTCGGCCACAGAAAGAACTGTAGCAGAAATTAGTGTGCTCGGCCACAGAAAGAACTGTAGCAGAAATTAGTGTGCCTCGCCACAGAAAGAACTGTAGAGAAATTAGTGTGTTTTGCCACAGAAAGAAACTGTAGCAGAAATTAGTGTGCTCGGCCACAGAAAGAACTGTAGCAGAAATTAGTGTGCTCGGCCACAGAAAGAACTGTAGCAGAAATTAGTGTGCTCGGCCACAGAAAGAACTGTAGCAGAAATTGGTGTGCTCGGCCACAGAAAGAACAGTAGCAGAAATTAGTGTGCTCAGCCACAGAAAGAACTGTAGCAGAAATTAATGCGCTCAGCCACAGAAAGAACTGTAGCAGAAATTAATGTGCTCAGCCACAGAAAGAACTGTTACAGAAATTAGTGTGCTCAACCACAGAAAGAACTGTAGCAGAAATTAGTGTGCTCAGCCACATAATGCATATTAAACAGATAGTAGGTGTTGTAGAATTAAGGTGCACAGTCAGAACAACCACGAGCTACAGGTGAAAATAAACTGCAGATAGATACAGTAATTGTAATAGAAATTTAGGTGCTCAGCACAAAAAACATTTAAACAGGCAATCGATGTTATTGAATTAAGGTGCCCAGTCAGAGCACACATTTAGCCAGTGTTTAAAGGGGAAAATGCATGGAAAAAACAGTCATCATTTGCATGGCAACAGTATATCACTAGAGTCTTTGAAAATGGCGCCGAAGCCTCCACTCCACTAGTCGGCTGCCTCCACTCCACGTAGCTTGTCTGACAAACACTGTGATTCTTTACCTTCTAGCCATTTTACCAGTTCCTTTGGCTGTGGAAGAGGCTCCTCGATCGCCCGTCCTCTCGACCCTGGAGGCTCTCGGAGAGCCAGTTTCAGTCTGCCGTTTTGCTGGTTCCTTCAGCTGTGGGGAAGGGATCCTCAATCGCCCGCCCTCTCAACCCTGGAGGCTCTCAGATAGCTGGTTTCAGTCTCTGGTTTTCAAACCACTGTCCCTGGTGAACATTCTACAACTGTGAAATTCTTTACTCCGCTTGCTTAGTACAGATACCTCGGAGAGCCCTCCTTCATCTTTCTTGCAGATTTTTTTTCCTCAGATTTTTGAAGTCAGTTTTATTTCTATTCATTTTTTAAAGCACTGTCCTTGAGTTTACAGATAAATTAGTCTAGATTTAGTGTTATTCCGGTAATTCTTTCAGTTTCTTTTCAGTTCATTTAACCGGGAGAGAACCAAACTTTTATTTATATTTTAAAAAGTACATTTCTGTATTTTATTCTTTCCCTGTGCTGGTGCTTAATTTGGTTATTTTTAAGGGAAACCAGAGTAATTCTTGGTTCTCTCAGTGGTTGCTGAATTGACCGCAAAGTAAAAGAAAAAATAATAATAATAAAGGTTTAAGACTCTTCATTTGTGTGGGATTCCGATTCTCAGAGATACATTTCTTTGGGTTTTTACTGGCTTTGTCACTAATCCAAGAAAAGAACCGGCCCAATGGGTTTTCAGCATTGTACAGAACTTGGGGGAACTGTTTGCAAAGAGATTCTCATTTAATTTGTGTTTTTTGCCTAGGGTTTGACCACCTGAAGGCAGACTGTGAAATCTGTAAAACCAAAAATGTTTTCCTCAGTTGACGCTTAACAGGCATTTGAACCGACTGAAAGAAAAATGTCCGAGAAGGCTGCTGACCCAGCTGCAGACAAAACTTCCTCCTCACATAAGAAGAAACTGAAGGAACTGGTTGAACAACCCTCTAACCAGGGTAATGGTTCCTCAGTTAAGAAAAGAACCAAAGACATTGCCACTGAACCAGCAAGTTCTGCTAAGAAAAAGAGGAAGGAAAAAACACTCGGTTCAGGAACCACAACCTACAAAACTGTTGATTCCAACCACAGGTGAAATAGCAAATGCTAAAAAAAATTATACGGGTGCTGCAAACCAGTACCACGGTTCCGATTCAGCAGCCCAGTTCACAGACTTCAGTTCAGGACCTGGGTTCTGCCTCGGTTCCTGGTTCACTTGAACAGTTTGCCGAGATGTACATGGAAGCACTGGGTCTTTCCACCCAGGAATCCACAGAAGATGAAGAGGAGCCAGATTGTGGGGCCTAGCCTGCCAGTACACTCCAAATGTCGACAATGTCCACTGGACAACTTGCCCTGCCACCCCCCGGCCTCTCTCCACCAGCACCAAAACTCCACCAACCCACAGGTTATCTGTTTCACTTCCTGAACCAGCAGTCACCAGTCATCACCATGTTGTAGCCTGGCCTGAGTACTGACTTCAGTTGCTACAACATCACGTGTCAGCTTCTCTACTATGTAAACTGAAATGTTTTGACTGGGGGGTGTTTCCCCTTCTGGCTCATGTGTAACCACTGTAAAAATGATTGTAAATCTGACTGTAACTGATCTATGTAATACCGTTTTGTCCTCTCTGTGATGAAGTACCTTTGTAAATGAGTCTCTGACTCAAAGGTTGTAAATCTAACTTTTTACAAATAAATTAATAAATATATGGAAATGATGGTTGTGCCAGTAACAAAAAGACTGTTGCTGCCCATCCACAAGTCTCTGAAGAGACAGGCTTCTAGAATTTTATGAACTCCCACTTCCATTTCCCCAGTGGACGAGGGGATGGACAGGAAGTATTGGGTGGCTAAGTCTGGAGCAGAGCACCTCAGCCATGAAGAGGTGGTGCAAGCTGTGGCTTGTGATAAGGCAGGGATTCCCCTGGCATCACACCTACTGGATAAAGACTCCAGAAAAATGAATTATATGGCCAAGAAATCCTACTTAGGTGCCTCTTTGGCCATTAGATAGGCCACTTACATGACCCATGTCTCCAGATATATAAAAGGGGGCATAGAGACCTCTAAAGCAGTGTCAGTGGCTCAGTAGGTAGCACACTCACCTCTGAGGTTGGGAGAGCTGAGGGCTGTGGGTTCAGTTCCCACATCTGGCACTTAGGTTAATATCCCAGTACTGACACTGTAATGCAGCATGAGAGGGGTGCTGCATTTCTGAGGTGCCGTCTTTCGGATGAGACGTTAAACTGAGGTCCCATCTGCCTGGATTGGTGATAGTTCAGGTGGATGTTAAAGATCCCATGGCACTTATTGAAAAGAGTAGGGGAATTTCCCCGGTGTCCTGGCCAAATTTCCCTCATTCACTGAAAATACCACCAACAACTTAATCTGGTTCAAGGCCAGTTGGCATTCATCTGTATCGCCCTTCCCCGGGTCGTGCCTGAAAATAGGCAGGATTTGTTTAGTGCACTTACCCGGTCAACAAAAGCCAAATAAATGCCAGTTCAGAATGGCAGTGGATGCTAATGATATTGCAGCCAGGAAAATGGCAACCTCAGTGTCTCTGAGGAGACTGGCCTGGCTGAGGGTACCTAATTTGTTCCAGGACAGCCAGACAAAGGCACTGGACTTTCCTTGTGGGCCCACATCCCTTGTTGGTGAACAAACAGAGGCTTACATGAAAAAGATGGGTGAGTAGAAGGTGGTTTATAAGAGTGCTGCTGCAGAGGAGAAAGCAGCAACACCCCAGGAGTACCAAGGCAGAGGGAGTAGGGGTAGAACCCATTACAGACCCTTCTTCCAGGCCCAGGCATCACCTACCTATTAACTTCAGAGAGGGTACTTCAGAGGCAGAGGCAGAAGGGGCAGCAGCCGTACAGGCCCCAGCATTCAGCCAAGTACACAGACTAAGTAGACACCCTGAGGGGTCTGCCAGGGCCACCTCCCCACTTCCAGTAGGGGGCAGACTGGCCCAGTACCTCCAGGCTTGGGAATCCATCACTACAGATGGATGGGTCCTGGAGATGGTGGGCCAGAGGCTTGCCCTCAGGTTCAAGATCATGCCCAAACTGAAGGTAAGGTTATTCAGACCTCCCAGTCTGTCAGAAGTAACTCTGTTGGAAGAGGAAGTAGCAAAACTAATTCAAGACAAAGCAATAGAGCCTGTTCCCTGGCCCACATGGGATGGGGTCTCTACTTAGGATACTTCATCACTCTGAAAAAACAGGGGAGTGGCGACCCATATGGGATATCAGGCATTTAAACAGGCATTTAACAAAGCCAAAGTTAAAAATGGCCACTCTGGCTACCCTCCTTCCTACACTCAGGAAGCTGTATTGGGCTGGCATCTCTGGACTTATAGGATGCTTACTTCCACATCTCTATCAGGCAATCACACAGAAAGTACCTCAGGTTCAGATTGCCACCAGATCACTACCAGTTCAGAGCCATGTGTTTCAGCCTTATCTCTGCTCCAAGGGTGTTTACCAAGTGTCTAGCAGAGATGTTTTCCAATTTAATTAACTTTATTATATTTTAAGTTAACTATTGCATTTGCAGTCTGCAAATAATTAAAACTTGTACAAACAGGTTGGTAATCAACAGTAGTACATAGCAAGTCTTTACATTTCTGAAAATTCCCTTAATACACAAGGGTGTAGATTATTACAGTGAAAACACCTTCATATTGTTTCACCCAACAGCAATACCCAGCGTTGAACGTCAGGAGCAATATTGTGAATTTTAACAAGGCTAGCTAACACAAAAACAGAGTATATGTAGAAGATAATGTATAACACCCATCCCCACCCTCCCATGTCACCACTGCACTATATAAGACTGGGAATAGTACTCGTTGAAGGAAAGAGAAGGATGGAAGATTAATCATTAACATCCACAGCACTATGTCAGGTCCAGATAAGATTCAGAATAACACTAAATGGATAGTAAAGTGTGTAAAGGGGCTCATACCTTCTAATATTTATTGCTATGCTTAGAGATACTCGTAATGAGATATTCTGCTTGTAGAGCAAAAAGAATTTCTTTATGCCACTCTGAATATGTAGGAGTTTGCTGATCTAACCAGTGGCGCAGTATAATTTTCTCAGCACAAAGGGATATTAAGGTCATATGCTTCCTTTGATTTCCTATTAGGGATTCTCCCGAGTCCCCCAAGATACAAATATCTGTCTGAAAGGCATTCTGTAAACCCAGCAGGGAGTCGAGTTTAGATCGGATATCTTCCTAAAAGGGGGTTACCTTCATTCCCAAAGAATATAAAGAAGATTACTTCTCTGGGACCCACATCTGGTACATGTGTCTGTTAGGAGGTTCCCCATTTTATTAAACTTTATAGGAGTGTAATATAAGTCATGCAATACATAAAACTGAACTAATCTATAGCGATCCCACCTAACATCTTTATACAGTTGTTTCCAAATTTGTGACCGTTGGCGAGGAACCATAGAGGTTGAGGGAAGAATCCTATCCCAAACATAACAAGGGGAACCTTCTAATTCTTTGAGTCGTGCCTGGAGCTCCTTACAATAAAAAGCAACATAATGGGAAGAAGACCTCTTGGAAAGTGAGCCAAAGATAAGGCCAATCATGTAATGGTCCCAAAGGCCACTACCAAGGTGTTGTTTTAATGCATGGGAGATTTGGAGATATTTAAAGCACAAAGAATTTGGCAGATTGTATTTCTTTCTTATAACTGAAAAAGCAAGCAATTTGTAGTTTTCTGTTAGATCTATTACTGCATCTCCAACTCTTCTGGCCAGAAAGATGGTATAATAACTTTACCCCCAATTTTAAAATTGGGGTTCTTTAAAATAGGTTGGGAAGAGTCCTTTTCAATCGGATACCCAAAAGTTTTATTCATCTGCATGTGAATCCGAACAGAAGCCATAATGGGCAAGTATTTAAATTGTTTAGGAACTTTATTAATGGATAGATAGGGAAGACTCTTAATATCTACTCCCATTAGAGTACAAATTGAGTTTTCTATTTGTAGCCACAATGGGGGGTCTTCCGAGGATTTCAGCCATTGTGAAACTACTGAGCAGTTAATCGTGAAATAATAGTGGTAAATGTTAGGAACTTGTAACCCTCCCTGTTCTTTAGACCTCTGTAATTTAGTGATTGCCCTTCGAGAAGACTTATTTTTCCAGATAAATTTGGAAATAATACTATGCACTTGGTTAAACCAGGATTTAGGGAGAAAATAATTGAGCATTTGAAGGAGGTATAACAAACAGGGCAGGACATTCATTTTAACTGTGTTGATACGACCCCAAAGGGAATTAGGGAGTAGCATCCAATGATTTAAATCTGTCCTAATATGTGTAAATAACTGATCCAAATTGTAGTGCTTCATTTTAGAAATAGATTGGGATAAATATATACCCAAATATTTTATTTTATCCCTCACCCAGGAGAGCCCAAAGTGTTCAATATCCACTCTTAAAGTTTGATTATTTAAGGGCATTACTTCTGTTTTGGCTAGATTCAATTTATAATTAGAGAGATACCCAAAGTCTTGGATAATACTTAGGGTAACCGGTATAGATTTAGATGGGTGAGCGATGTGTAATATCATCGGCATACACCGATAATTTGTATTGGGAATGATTGATCAGGATTCCAGATATCATTGTGGAGGTGTTAATTTTCCTAATAAGTGGTTCTAGAAATAAATTGAACTAGCAAGGAGAGAAAGAGCAGCCTTGTCTAAAGCCCTGTTGAAGGGGAAAAGGTGGGGGAAGAACTCCATTACATAGTACAGGAGCTGAGGGATGTGAGTAAAGAATTTTGATCCACTGTAAAAATTGTGTAGGAATACGATATCTTGGAAGTAAATTAAACAAATAATCCCATGATACCAGATCAAAAGCCTTTTCTTTGTCCAGGGATACCAAAGCTGAAGGAGTATGGGAATCCCTGGATGCAGAAATGAGATGGGAAAGTTTACGCAGATGGTCTGCTGATAAGCATCCAGCCATGAAACCAACTTGTTCAGGGCTTAATAAAGTATGCCAAACCTTGGCCATCCAATTAGCCAGAATTTTTGCTAGAATTTTCAGGTCCACATTTATAAGTGATATTGGATGGTAATTCGGCAGCAATGTAGGGTCCTTACCCGGTTTAGAAAACACCACGATAGAGGCCAACATAAAACTGGGATCCGAAAGGCCGTGCCTGTAAAAATAATTATAAGTATCAAGCAGAGTTGTATCTAATTGAGATTTAAAAGCTTTGTAAAAATTTGATGTGTAGCCATCGGGACCCGGCGCTTTGTCTACAGGGAGTGCATCAATAGCCTCGTGTACTTCCTTTAATTTCAGGGGAGCTTGTAGAAGGGCATTTTGGTGTTGGGTCAGGTAAGGGAGATCTATATCTTGTAAAAAAAAGTTATAATGCAGTACTATTGAAAGGTAGAGGGGAAGGTGAATAAATGCATTGGTAATAAGATTTAAAGCAAGAAACAATCTCCCTGGGAGAGGTATGGCGGCTGCCTGCCGAGTCTTGAATATTTAACACAGTCCTGTCTGTGACTTGTGCCCTGAGCCTTACAGCTAATAGTGTCCCTGCTTTATCCCCCTGATCAAGTAGGTAACTTTTGACTTAAAAAGGAGATGCTCAACCCTATCACTAAGAAGAATGTTATATCGAAACCGAAGACTTTCTAATTTTTCAAATTCCATAGTGAGAGATTGGGAAGACAGGGATTGATTGTTCTAAGGTTCTAATTTGCTGTGGTAGCATAGAGGATTCCGATGAAATTTTATTTTTCCTAATGGAAGTCAAACGAATAATTTCTCCTCTTAATGAACACCTCAAGGCTCCCCATAATACATCTAGTTTCTGCATAGAGGGGGCATTATATTTAAAAAAAAATTATTTGTACTTTTGAAGGTGATCTACCAGATCCTGGGATTTCAATAGTTGAGGGCTGAACCTCCAGACTTTGTCTTGTTCAACTGAGGCAGGCAGGGACCACTGCAGAAGAACTGGGTGGTGATCGGAGATCACTTTAGAAAGATAGGCACAGCTTTGTACTCTCACTAGTTGCTCAATCCCCAACAAAAACAAGTCAATTCTTCAGAATGTGTTATGGGGCAGGGAGTGAAATAAGTAATCTCTTGTTGAAGGAAAGAGGGTTCTCCAGGGGTCAACAAGGCCCATAGTATTCATTAAATCTTTCAGGGCTGATTGTGCAGGAGTAGGGGAAGTATGTCTGGATTTGGACCTATCCAATGTATTACAAAAAACTAGACTCCAACCTTCACCGAAGAGTGGACCAGGGATCCAAACTAGTCATAAGTCTGATAAAGAATTGTGGGTCATCCCCAACTGGCCCACAAACTGATCCCATAATCAATTCTGTGTGACCTAGAATGGCTCTCAACAATATACTGTATATCTTCCCTGGGGGTTGCATATCGATTGAAGCAGCCTGAAAGGTATGCGACGTGCAAACAACACTGCAACTCCACATTTACGGGTATCCAATCCGACTCCCAGTACATACCCCACCCAAGTTCTTCTTAAGCTGAGAATTTGTGAAGTGGGCAAGTGAGTTTCCTGAAGAAAGGCCACATCAATTAAGTTTATTGAGATATAACAAAATCTTGGCTCTTTTGCTCTTTTAGTGGGCGATTGAGCACCTTTAATATTCCAAGAACAGAATCTTAGTACTGCTGGCATAGCCAACTAAAATATTGATAATAGTTCTGTATAGATAAAGCAATCCCAGAGAAAACACTTACCCAGTTGGTTATTATGTGAATACTAAGTGGCGACAAACCTAAACCCCCCCCCAACACTTTGTAATTAACACTATGATCAAAAACAGCCTATCCCCCTTAACCCTATTTCCAGTCCAATTGTAACTTATAAATGTAGAAAACTGAAACAAAAGAAAACCACCCCCCATAAAGACAACCTTACTAATTTAACCCATTCCCCACCCCTCGCCCTCCCTGTCACCCAATATTCCCCTTCCAGAGCAAGGTAGTCAGTACCCCTGAAAGATGGGGGTAATTCCAATATTAGAGCCCTTGACAGTCTCAGTGCAGTAAACAATAACACAAATAACTGCCAGAACTTAACCCCGGACACTGCTGTGGACACCCAACCCACCCTATGCCAGTACGTGGTGCGCTGAAGGGACTGCAGAATAGACCTTGCCTCCAGCCCTGTCCCCCGACTCAATATTGAGTCACGTATAAAAAAGAAAACTAGTTACACCATTCCAGTAACAACCCCACAGTAGTAAAAGGAAATAAGAAATAACAAGGTCTGCAATGTTGCAGTCAATAAGTACAACTGACCTGGGAAAAGATTTGGAAAGAGAATAAAAAAATCGATCACTGTAAAGCAAAGATTATAAAGCAATCTTCTGCCAGCTGTGTCCTTAACATATGTACTCAGTAAGATAAAATAAAAGGCATAAAATATTCAGCCATGTTAAAATACGTGGGTGTTACTGCCGACAGCTGCCTCTACATCAAGTTTATTATTCAAGGTTGTGCTGCCCTCTCGTGGCCTCTCCAAGTAATAACATTAAAAGAAAAGAAAAAAGGCTTAAAGCATACTTGCATTGACAATAATAATGACAGGGGAAAACACTGGTCACAAGGGAAGTCATAAAAAAAAATATCAATCATGTAGAAAATTATCAGAGTACCGGTTCACCGGCTGGCAGCTTGTAAGGTATTCAGCCTTCCTTATGGCAGGGCTGTGAAAAATAAAAGCAAACAAACGTTCGATCGCATTGACTTCGAACTAAACCATTACAAGTAGGAGAGTATTGTGTCCATCTTCTTCAATGCAGTGGAATCCAGCGCCCTCCAACAGTCAGAAAACAAAACTTTTCAGGGCTATTTCAGCAAATAATGCCCTCTTGCAAGCAGATCCTCTGAGGAGGAGAGAATGTAACTTGAGCAGGTCATCCATGGAGCATCAGTGAGCAGGGAATAAGTTAGGATACAATGAGTGCAGTGCCGGGGCAGCTATTTGCACAGTATCATAAGAATGCCAGGTATCAGCATGGAGAACCACCAGTCGGAATGGATACTGGACTTTGCGCTTAATTACAGCAGCTATTAGTTTGGATACCAAGGGATGGTACTCTGCTCGAAGCTGCCTCACTGTAGCTGGAAGATCTTGTGCCAGTCGCAGCTGCTGGCCCTCCCAAAGGACTTGCTATAAACTTCTGGCTTGATTGAGAATGTGAGTTTTATCAAGATAATTCAGAAGTTTAATGATGACTGGTCTTGGGGGTTTTCCATTTACATGTTTAGGACACAACGATTGATGGGCCCTCTCTATTATGTAGATAGAATTATTGGGAGAGGGTCCAGCTATTTTTGTAAGCATTTTCTGGAAGAACAAAATGGGACAAGATCCTTCGGCTTCTTCTGGAAGGCTGAAGATAACAATATTGTTCCTCCTGCTTCTGCCTTCCAAGTCTTCCAGTTTTGATTCCATTTTATGAAAACGCTGCCTTAGATTCACAGCTTCAGGCTCTATTTTATCCCTCCAGTTCTCAAGAGATGTAATGCGGGCAGTGACATCTGAAATGGCCTGATTGGTATCGGAAAGCTCCCCTCTGAGTGATTTGATTTCGGCAGTAATATCTTTCAGAGCAAGTTTAAATGGTTGAAGCTACTCAATGAATTTTTTCTCCAATAGTGGAGTCGGAGATATTTGAGGTACTGTAGTTACAAGAGCTTTGACGGAGCTCCCGGCCTGGCCTTTGGGTCATTTCAGTCCCTTCTTCGGAGTTTGTGAGGGCATATGCTTTGGGAGAGCCTGACACATTTTGGCCTCCATGGTCGTATTAGGCCTTGATTTTAAAAGTGGAGCTTAGTTGATCCACTCTCGTTGAAAACTCCCTGAGTTGCTGTGAATGCATCGGAAGTCTGTTAGAACTGTGATCCCACGTTAAGGAAGCTGAAAACCGTCTAGTTAGTTATATTTTAACTGTTGCTGGAGGATTGAGATGGGAGTCGGTTCCCAGAGCTGCTAGTCTCACAGGAGCATCACGTGATTCCGTCTAGCAGCGGTGTTAGCACACCTAGAGGAAACAAGGGGTTACAGTCTTCCCTTACCTGGATGACTGGCTGGTGATAGGCCAGTCTCCTCAGCAGGTAAAGATGCACTGTTCACTATCCAGGATACCCTATGTATGCTAGGCCTCTTGGTAAATCAGAAAAGGTCAGTGATAACACTAGTTCAGCACTTGGATTTCATAGGGGTGGAACTGGACGCTCTGAGAGGAAGGCCCTTCCTCTCACAGGGAAAGGTAGACAGCTTGGTGCAGCTGGCAGGCTCATTCCAGCTGTGTACCCCCAGACCAGTGAGGCATTTTCTACAGCCATTAGGACACATAGCTACAGCAACAGTGTCAGGGTCAAGATTCCAGATGAGAGGCATTCAGTTTAACCTCAGGTCTCACTGGTCCCAGAAAAGAGCTTCCCTGTCAAAGATGGCTCCAGTCACAGGAACTCTGCTGCAAGCTCTGCAATGATGGCAGGAAAAAGACAACCTCAGGGCAGGTGTGCCTTTCCTCCAACTGTCGCCAGCAGCAGTCTTAGCAACAGATGCCTCCCTCCTAGGGCAGGGTGCACACTTAGGGGAACACACCGCACATGGTACCTTGCTCCAGCAGGAGTCCCTGCCTCACATAAAGCCTGCTGGAGCTCAGTGCAGTTTATCTGGGCATTCAGTCCTTCGCTCCAATGCTTCAAGGCAAGGTGTTTCAGGTCAGGACAGACAATACAATCACAATGTACTACATAACCAAGTAAGGGGGCACAAAGTCATCCCCACTGTGCACAGAGGCCATGAAAATGTGGAGTCTAGTTTACTCCCTGGGAATCTCCCTCTCTGCAGTCCACCTTCCCAGGAAGGGCAGATGCTCTTAGCAGGATCAACCAAAACCACCACGAGTGGTCCCTAAACAGACGGATCCTTTAAATGGTGTTCAGAAGGTGGGGCACCCCAGAAGTGGACCTCTTTGCAACCTCAGACAATAACCAGCTATCACAATTCTGTTGCAGGCCTCCTGCAGTGGGCACAGTCCCTCTGGATGCACAGCTGTTGGATTGGACAGGGACATTTCTATATGCCTTCCCTCAGTTTTCATTGTTGCTCAGAGTGCTGAGAAAGCTCAGGGTTCAACCAGTGACAGTGATCCTCATTGCTCCAAATTGGGCCAGACAGGCATGGTATTCTCTGCTTCTGACCAGTCAATTTCCAGGCCAATCTCTCTTCCCAGGAGACACAACCCTTTTGGACTCTTCATGGGGTAGGGTCCTTTACCCTAAACTCCGGTCTCTCATGCTCAGGGCTTGGCTCTTGGGGACTTAGAGTATGCTGACTTGCACCTTTCTGGAGGTGTGCTAGAGGTTCTTAGGGTTTCTATAAAACCATCTACCAGAAAGACTCACACCTTTAAATGGAAGAGATTTTCCATTTGGTGCCAGAAAAAAGAGATAGACTGCTGCCAGGCTGGCTTGTCAGTCATCCTAGAGTTTATGGCACACCTTCATGCTCTCTGCCTTAGATCTTCCACCCTCAAATTACACTTAGCAGCTGTCTCTGCTCATCTCTCAGCTGGTAAGGGGTTATCTCTGGCAGCTAATAAAGTGTTTATGAAGTTCTTCAAGGAGCTCATGCATTTGCATCCCCTCACAGGGAACACACCCCAGCATGGGACCTCAATATATGCACTGGCCAGCTAATGCAACCACCGTTTGAGCCCATGTCTTCAGCAAAGCTTAAGTATGTGACATGGAAAACAGTGTTCCTGGTAGCATCACCTCAGCTAAGAGGATCAGTGAGCTACAGGCCTTGTCCACTGAGCCAGATTACATATCAGTCCATAGGGACAAGGTAGTCCTCAGGACTAAAAGAAACTTTCTGCCCAAGGTGGTGCCGGACTTCCACCTGAATCAGTCCATTACTTTGCCAGTCTTTT
This sequence comes from Neoceratodus forsteri, assembly GCA_016271365.2. Lineage (NCBI taxonomy): Eukaryota > Metazoa > Chordata > Ceratodontiformes > Ceratodontidae > Neoceratodus > Neoceratodus forsteri. Next base: position 412,143,126 of record CM057455.1, on the reverse strand, counting down.
TCACTGACCACTCTAGTTCAGGGAAATGGACTGCACAGCCTAGATGTCAAGAGAGCTATAAGCTACTACTTGGATCACACAAAGGGCCAGAGGCAGGATAGCACTCAGCTCTTCCGGACCTAAAGAGAAGTGAGAAAGGGCAAGCCTACCTCAAAGAGGTCTATTGCTCACTGGATTGTTGCTTGTATTCAGTTCTGCTACAGCAAAGTAGGTAAACAACTCCTGCAGGCCTTAGGGCTCACTCTACAAAGGGTGCAGCTGCCTCAATAGCACCTGCTAGAGATATTCCTTTGCTGGAAAATTATAAAGCAGCTACCTGAAAACAATCTACATTCTACACCTTTACCAAACACTATAGCCTGGATACCCAGGCCAGAAGTGATGCCAGTTTTGGCACAGCAGTACTGTAGAGCTTGTTTCCTAAATAGGTTCTCTAACCTCCTCCAAAGGTACTGCTTGGGTAGTCTGCATATGTCAGAATACAGTAGGATTTCCTGGGGTTTGAAGAAAAAATTACTTACTGTAGTAATCTTGTTTCTTCCAAGGGAATCTTACTGTATTCTGAGCTCCCACCCTGCCTCCCCTGCTAGAACCTAAGGGCACTGCAACACAGCTGTCCATGCTTTTGTAAACCCATGAGTGGTTCTGTTGTTGGGCTTAGTGACTTGAGTCTTAGTGTTGTCCAAATTTTTAAATGAAAGGGATTGCTTGTTGTTAATTATTTATTAAATTGTTAAAGTTAGTAAAGATAGCTTGTTAGTATTCACACTCTGTGAGAATCTGACAGTTGTAGAATGTTTAGCAGGGGCAGTGGTTTGAAAACCGAGCATTAGCCTAATATTCCATCATTAGCATAGGTTCTATTAACCATTTAGGCTCTTGAGCAGTCTTATGGTGAGACCATACTGCCTATGTCAGAATACAGTAAAATTCCATTGGAAGAAACAAGATTACTATGGTAAGTAATTTTTTCTTAGTGCCAACAAACAACTGCTGGTGCAGTCTCGCAAACTCTGTTATTCACACGTGTGAATAACAGAGTTCCCTAAACTACCTTTTCAAAAATAGCCATCAGTTCACCTGGACCCTGAATGAGAAACTGTCTTCATGCTGGCCATTCACTCGTGCTTGCTCTAAACAACCTCCAGCGTGAATGGCAGTCTTTTTGGATGTTTAACAAAATGCAAACCAGGTACACTTTAGTAGTAAAAGTCTGTCAGAAATTAATTAAAAAATGGCAACTTCTTCACATTTCATGCCATCGAACAAATCGGAAAGGCAAAAATTCATAGAGGACCAAGAGGACACTTTTTCTCTCTCTTCCTTAGTCATCAAATCTGGCACAACCCGGACACAGAACAACAACTGTCACACAAAAAAAAACCAAAGAAAATGAGCCTCATATAGACTGTTGACTGAAAAAAAAAAGTTTCATTAATTTAAGTTCTGAACTGTACTTGAAAAACTGTTTCCAACTAGTTAACATTGATGGGAGAAACAGGTCGGGAGGCGGGTCTTATTTCTGCACCTCTAATTTTTCTTCATTAATTGCTTTAACCAGTAAATATAAAAAATAAAACATGGGGAAGTCCAGGAACTCAGATGTTATGAACACCCTCAATGCGTGATGCCCTGATAAACCCCACAGGCATTGCCCTCAGGGTTTATGGGACATCACACACCTGAGGTGTGCATAAAAGTCTTATAATTGATGGTTTGTGTTTTTTCCCATAGGAAAAGGTGTGTGTAAATTGCCATTATAAAGAAGCATTTATAATGGCAATCACGCACCACCTTCCTATGAGAAAGAACCATGAGCCAGAGCAGTGTCTCACGCCACTGTTGCCATCTCTCCTTCATCTCACACAGTGTAACAAATCACTCACCTCAGGTCAATTGATATCAGAACTCTGCCAGTAACTATGGCTGTCTTCTCATTCAAGTAATCCAAAAGAAAAGCATAAAATCTTTGAAATTCTTTCTCCCCCCCAATCAAAATATCAAGCACTGGTCCATCAGAAAAAAATATTTATGATCCCTACCAGAACGTCCTCTCTTTTTTTTGCCTGCCCTCATGTCACCAAGCTCCAGGATGTATCCCTCTATCCTAACTCTTGATAAATACACCCCTCCATCCTTCTACTTCCAGACTGTCACCCATAAGGACGCTGCCAAACTACCAAAGAGACTGCCTAGCCAGGGCAGCCCACACAGCGATGGTCTTTTTCCTGCTTTACTCAAACTCTTATCCCCTGCCATTTTAAAACCACTCACCTACCTCTTTAAACAGGCCTTGACCACCTCCTTGGTGCCGAGTATGTGGATGCATACTAAGGCAGTCCTGATTTTTAAAACTGGTGACCTGCTATCCACAGACAATTATCGGCCTATATCCTTGCTTCCTTGCCTTAGTAAGCTCCTAGAAAGGATCATACACTAACAGCTGCCTGACCACGTCGACATTCACAATCTAATGTCCAGACAGTAACACAGCTTCTGTAAGCATCACTCCACCATATCTGCCTTGGCTCTATTTACCAATCACATTCACAGAATTATGGACATTGGGAGAGCCATGGGTGCTGTCTTTGTTGACCTGTCTAAAGCTTTTGATCTGGTCGACCACACCCTGTTGCTCTCCTCTTTCCATAACATTGGCTGCTCATCTGAGACCACTCAGTGGTTTCAGTGTTACCTCTCAAATAGATCTCAGTCAGTACGTGTTGGTCCTGCCACCTACCCTGCCCTCCCAGTTACCACTGGTGTGTCGCAGGGCTCCATTCTTGGCCCATTATTATTTTCCCTGTTTATAAAATCTCTCCCCTCTGACTGTCTTACTTTGTGATGCCTACTATATGCCGACAATCTTGTTCTCTCTAAGTGACAAGGCTCTGAGAATATACCCACAGTTTTATCCAGTAACTACACTTCTCTGCTCATACCTGGTTCCAGTCACACCACCTACTTGTGAACATCAAAAACTAAATCTATGCTGTTTGAATCCAAACCTTTCCTATCACAGGTTGCCAAGACAGGGTCCTCCTCTCAGTAGTCACACCGGATGATACTGTACTCGAAAATGTACCAACTTTTAAATATCTGGGTGTAATCCTGGACTCCTTCCTCTTCTACATTGATTATGTTACCTCCTTTAACTGTCTTGTTAACCAGAAACTTGATGTAGCCTATTGGATTAAGCCATTCTTGACCAGGGAAGCCCGCACTGCTATTGCGCAAGGCAGCTTATTGCCCATTATTAATTACTTCCCCATTTGCTCGCATGCATCTTCAGCTATGCATGCACATCTCTGCCCAACACTTAACAACATCTGTAATTACACTTGTCTGGCACCTTACTCCACCCACCTCTGCCACTTCTACTAGACACTAGGCTGGTTTCTACTCCACCACAGATCTGACTATGTGCTTGGCTGCATTCTGGACAGTGCCATCAGGCAAGGCAATGTTTCCCCTTATATGTCCCTCCTAAACACCAGAACTCCGTCAAGATGCCTGTGTGCATCCTCAGTTCCCCCCATACATCCCAAAAGTCTCCCCAGCCATGGGTGGTAAAGCATTATCTGTAGCTGCTCCCATTCTGTGGAATAGTCTCCCTGTGACGATCCACTCCTTGGACACCCACACTATCTTTAAGGTATGCCTCAAATCCTGGCTGCTTGACAAAGCCAAGTGTCATTGCTCACCTGACTACCCCCCTTCCCTACTGACTACTCCAGTTCAACATCAGTTAGATAGCTTGGCCTCCCCAATGTGCTGTTTTCCACTATCTTTGTGACCTGTCTAATCTCCCTCAATACTTGTTTTGTGTACTCCCCCAGTCAGTGCTTCACGTGTTTCCCTAGCATGGCTCAGTTGGTAGCACATCTGTCTCTGGACCAGAAGATCATGGGTTCTCGTCCCACACGGGACTGGACTTGCACCTAAAACACTTGCATCTGAGTACAGTATATGGGGAGATGCTGTACTGCTGGAGTGTGCCGTCCTTTGGATGAGATGTTAAATCAAGGTTCCTTCCACCCATCCTGGTGTTGTCCTGGTGGGTGTCCAGGTAGAAGTAAAAGAACCCAGGGCTCTCTTTGCAAAGAGTGGGGGACATTCCCAGTGTCCTGGGCAACATTTCCCTTCCTATAAACCAATTCAAGCAATTGTCCAGGCTGTGTGTGGGTGCTGATGTGCGATATGGCCGCCACTAAATAATCAGTCACTTCACTACCAGTCTAGCATTGCTTGTAAAGAACTTTGGGATACACTGTCTATGAAAAGCACTGTATAAATGCTGATTCTTGTTCTATGTCTTACACTTATTTGTATTTGTCACTTATCTTGCCGTAAATCATGCACAGTTGGTTAATTTATCCTGACGAACTGTTTTGTTAGATATAATCTGTACAGCCTTCATTATTTGCTTTTCTCCTGTTGTACCTTACTCTGTCTGTATATGCACTAGCTTGGACTCATTGTATTATATATTTTCTCCTTCTGTATTGCCACCTGCTGTGGCCTGAGTCGTGCCTGAAAATGGTCCCCTGGATCAATGCACTTACTCTGTTACCAAAGACTTAAATGAATAAAAAAATAAATAAAATCATTTTTTTACAGTCTCCCAGAAGAAGCCAAATAATATACCTTGGGGCATATTTGAATACATTGAATGTTGATAAAGAAACTTTGATGGTGTTGTGGCTCCTTTTGGCCAGGAGTGGTCCACCTCTATTTTAATTTGTGACCAAAACTGACTGCAATACTCCATATGGGGCCTGGCCAAGGACCTATACAGAGGCAGCATCTCCTCCCAGCTTCTGTTGCTGATGTTTCTTCCTATGCATCCCATGATTCTCTAGATCTTTAATGTTACTAGTTTGCAATGGTTTCCAAATTTTAATTTATTGGAGACCATTACAGTCTCTTTAATAGTTCCTTTAAATCCATGCTGCATAGTTTGTGTTGTCTGTTTCTCACCCCTAAGTGCATCACTGCATGTTGTCTATACTAAACATCAATTTAGATTTGATGGACCGTGTATCTATGGTTTCCAGATTTTTATGAAGAGTATGCACCCCCTCATCTGAATCTACCACCATATGGATTTTAGAATCATCTACAGATTTACTCATCTGTGCAATCTATGCATCCCCTACAAGTTACATGGTTGCCATGTAAATATTAAATACAACTGGACCCAGTACCGAGTGCTGTGGACCCCACTAGTCATTGCTCCCCATCCAAATTCATGTCCTCTGATGCCTACGTTCTGTTTCTTATCTGTCAGTCAGTACTGAACCCATCTAACTAGTCTTCTATTTAAACCAAGCCTAGATAGTTTGAGAATAAGCTCATGATGTGGTGCAGTGTCAAATGCATTGCTGTGATCCAGGTAAATGACGTCCACTGGAGGACTTTTATCTAAGGTTTGGTTCACCTATTCAAAAAATTTTATGAAGTTAGTCTGACAGGACCTCTCCCCTCAGAAATCATGTTGGATGCCATCATGTAACCTACTAGGAGTGACGGATCTCTCAATTTCTTCCTTGACAAGCACCTTCATAAGTTTGCTGATGACCAGTATTACATTTATTACTCTGTTATTATGGTGGTTTGTCCTCGTCCCTTTTAATGGAAGGCTACCACTAAAGCCTCCCTCCAATAGCCAACCACTTTTCCTTCATTTAATGACCTTTTACAAGCCAATCCTCAGTGATAAACTCTTGTTCTGCATAGAGAATGACGAATACTGTCAGTAAATCTGACCATTTATCTGGTTCATCTTAAAACTTTGTTTGGATTAAATTCATACCTAGAGGTTTATTTAATCTTCATTCTCTAATTGCTTGTTCAACTTCATATTTTGTTGCTTCTACCCAGTGTATTTGAAAGTACACTCATTTTCTGATCATAATTGTTATATTCAATAACATTATAGAAAACATTTTTAAAATAATCCATCCATATCCCTGATGGTATGTATGCAGAGATGTTACATTGATAATTATCTGCACCTTTAGCTATTAATCTCCAAAAAGTTTTAGAATTCTCCTTTTCCATTACTTCTAACATTCACTCCCACACTTTTTGCTGATATATATTTTTTGTTCTTTTAAATTTTTCTGTAATTCTCTCTGTAGTAATTCAATTCTTTTACATTCTCTTTTGTTGGATTTTCTCTTGTATATCTAATCTGATAATTTTACGTTTTGCATTTTTATATATATATTTTTTTAGTTGTTTAACCAGGAGTAGCACACTAAGCTGAAAGCTTTTTTACAGGAGCGACCTGGGAGCACAGGGAAGTTAAGTGACTTGCTCGGGGTCACCCAGTATGCAAGTGGAAGCTGTGGGATTCAAACCCAGGTCTGGTCTGCTGGATGTCCCCAGATTTGCAGCTCAGAGCCTTAAACTACTGCACCTTGCTGCCTCCCATGACCCTATATATTTGTTATTAAACCATCCTTCCATTTTATATCTTCTTTGTTATTAATGTTATATATACTTGACATGAAATGGTTAAACATTTCAGTTAGATATTCCAAAGCCTATTTTGCAAAGTTTGCATTTTTGATTTTTTCAGAAAAACTGTACATGTAATCAGCTTCCATTCCCAGCTAGGATTTACTCTATATTCCAGATTTTTATTAATTTCTTCCTACCATAAATTTTCAATTTTGCATTTCCTAGGGAGGTTCCATTTTTAAGGGGTGTCCCTTACTTTACTTTACTTAACCTTTTTCTTAATGTCATAGGCATGTGATCGCTATCAGGGATATTGTTAATTTCTAAACTGGAGTTATTCTCATAGTCAATCAAGCAGCATATTATAAAATAAAACTCCAAATTCTCACTGTCAATTTTCCCTGTTTTCACTCAAGCAATAATTAGTGCGAAAATAAATTTGCACTAATTAGCACTTTTTCAAGAAGGAAAAGGGCAGACTGGATGGGCCAGTACAGTCCTTTACTGCCATCAGATTCTGTGATTCATTGTGGTGCTTATGACTGAATGCTAAACTGGGCCAGCAATGTAGCCTAGATGACAGAGTAATGAGCTGTGAATGAGCTTGGTACTTTCAGCAGACCAGAGTTTGATTCCCACAACTTCCCCTTGCATTCTGTGTGACCCTGAACAAGTCACGTACTCTCCCCAGTGCTCACAGGTCTCCCTTGAAAACAGTCTTTGAGCTAAGGGGGCCTTGCCTGGTCACCAAAAAAATAATGAAAAAAAAATCCATAATTATGGTTGAATTTGTGTTTGTGCAAAAATTACTTTGTGCGAAAATAACTCATTTTACAGTATATAATAGTCTATTGTTCTGGCGGTGTTCTCAGCTCCCACCCCATCCCAGTATATATGATTAAATCACCTGCTGAATGTGATGAGAGTTCTGTAGATGTCACTGACACTTATTGCAAAGACATACCCCAAGTCAGGCCATATTTCTAAAGGGTACACATTTGAGTTTCTGGGCAGAATGTAGATGTCTGCTAATATCAGTTGTTCCCCATAAAGTTCTAACCATAGAAAAACATACTGTAGTTATTGTGATGCTCTATCCTTATTTGATTTGTATATTTGATATCTTCACAAAATCAGCAATCCACCTGTTGAATGTCCTATATTCTTATCTTTAATTACTAGATCCATACTGCAGTATAACCATTCAGATTCATTTTCGCGTATGCCAATGTCTCCTGGAAACACAATACATTATGTTATTCAAGGAAATGAATATTGCCACTGCCACAAACCCACTCAGCAGGTCAGCCCTCTACTCCCAAAGTGCCAACCTCTGAGCGCAGAACTGTGAACAGTTTAACAGAACAAGGTAACCTGTTTGTCTGTTTTGTGGGTTTGAGTCACCTTTGTCCCAAGTTCTGGAGGGATTCAAACTGATAACCTCTTGTTAGTGTACCTAATTGTCATGCTCAGATAATTCTGTCTTCGGCGGGGCCAGATATCTTTGCCTACGGGCGCCTAATCAAGTATTACAAAATGAACCCTTAGAACTCTGTGCAAGACCTAGAGAACTCTTCTCTGTTTCCCAGTTTGGTATCACAATAATCTCATCCACAGTGTCAACTATAATCATCTAAGCTTCAGTTATAAAGAAAAGAAGTCTCAAGGCACACCAGGCAGTTTCTGTTTTTAAAATATATATCTTTATTTAAAATAGGTAAAATAGGAAAACAGTAAATACAGAACAAGATACCCCCACACATACAGTCTTAAAAACACAACAGGTTTTAAAGTGCAAATTCCTACAATACATATATGCAGACTGGTCTTATCTAAGGTCTCCTTACTTCTTAATCTTTCAGTGCTTTGTTTTTTCTCTTTTCTCAGTCAGAAAATAATGTTCTTGTGTAATGTCTGCTCAGTATTTTTAAAAGCAGTCTTGAGACAGCCTTCTCTCTGAGGTCACCTAACTCTGCCTTGGCGTATTAAAAATTGATATTTTATAACACAGGATGTCCTACTAAGATATTTAAAAAAAAATAATTGGTGACATAAATGTGACTTGCCAAAACCAGTCTGTGGTCTGCTTCACATATACATCAAAGGCTGTTTGATGCAATTCACTGGATAACCCCAAGCAAATGCATACTGGACTTCCTAATTTAGTCTGGGACCTGCTTCACCTAGACATCAAAGTCTCTTTGATGTATTTACTGGTTATCTTGGGAGACACCCCAACACATGCATATTCTCCTTCCTCCATGACTCCTAGTGCAAACCAAAGGATTTCCCTGAGGATGTCATGAATGGATATTTTATTTCTAGGGCTTCAAAGAAAACTAAACAAAGTAATTGCATTTCAGATATCTGCAGTTTAAGCTACCTCCTGTCCTTTGAACTTATCCCTGGGGGTTTTGATGTGTCAATTTCAGCAAGACAGTATTTCCACCTGACAGACATTCCCTTACATATTTTATATTGCAGAAAAAATATTATATTGAAATCAGAACCAGCTGTCCATGTGCCACAATCCTCCCCACCTAGACTGAATTTGGGGGGTCTATCCCCTGCATGGGATGAGCTTCCCAGATCAGTTCACTCCTCATACACACGAGACAGGCTGTCTGAGTTCTGATTGGTCACTCCAGCCCTATGTAGAATGGTCATGTCATATCCTTGCAAAGCAAGACTCCATCGTAGCAATCGACCATTGTTTTTCCCCATCTGCATCAGCCAAACTGGGGGGTTGTGGTCAGTCTGCACCACAAAATGCTGCCATGCAAGTATGGCTCCAATTTCTCTAGGGCCCACACTATGGCAAGACACTCCTTTTACACAGTGGAGTATGCCTGCTCCCTGGGAAGTAACTTTTTACTCAGGTAGGCTATTGGGTGATTCCCTCCCCTGGCAGGATGTCTGACTCAGTACTGCTACAATACACACATCTGAGGTGTCAGTCTGAACTATAAAAAGTTTGCTATAGTCAGGACTTGCCAACACAGGAGCACTGCACAGTGCCTCCTTTAGTTTGGAAAAGGCTTCCTCACAGGCTGGGCCCCAAGTAACTTTCTTGGGCATCCTTTTCTTTGTCAGGTCAGATGGGGAGCAGCCAGGGCACTGTAATTGGGTACAAATTTTCTATAGTACCCTACTGTCCCAAGAAAACTCCTGACCTGCTTCTGAGTTTCTGGTCTGGGCCATGCTTGGATTACTTCTATTTTTTATTTGGTTAGGATGGAGCTGTCCCTGGCCAAGCACATGCCTGAGGTATGCCACCTCTCCCATGGTCATCTGGCACTTCTCTGTTTTGACAGTGAGCCCGGCCCTCTGTATCCTGCCCAGCACTTCCCTAAGGTGGGATAGGTGTTCCTCCCAGCTGGTACTAAAGATGGCAGTGTCATCCAGGTACACCACGGCGTGCTCCTCAGCACCATTTAACACCTGGTTGACCAACCTTTGGAAAGTGGCCGGGACATTCTTCAATCTGAAAGGCATTACTTTGAACTCAAATAAATCTATCAGAGTGATGAAGACTGACCTCTCCCTAGCTCTGTTTGTCAACTCTACCTGTCAATACCCCTTTGTCAGGTCAATGGTCATAAGGTAGGTCACCCCCTCCCAACTTATCCAGGAGTTCATCCATCCGGGGCATCAGGTGGGCATCTGACTTTGTGACTGCATTCAGTCCATGATAGTCTACACAGAAATGAGTCGAGCCATCTGGCTTGGGTACAAGGACTACGGGTGAGGCCCAGGGACTGTGGGATCTCTAGATTACCCCTAAATCCAGCGTTCCTCCACTTTCCTCCTAATGTCCTTTTGGATATCCTCTGACACCCGATATGCTGTCTGCCGTATGGGCATCTGTGTCCCTGTCTCCACATCGTGTGTCACTGAGGGGGTTAGTCCAGGCTTGGCGCTAAACAAGGGGGCATAGTCTGCTAAAGCCTCCCTTACTTTCTGGATCTGGCCTGGGGTCAGCTGGGGAGACAATTTTACTGCCTCCAAAGAGGACTCCCACTTAATCTCTTCCAGCAAGTCCAGCAGGGGGTCTCCTTTGTCCGTCCCCTCCCCATGACTACACACTGCAAACACCATGTCAGCCCTATTTGCATATGGCTTCATCATGTTGACATGGTACATCCTTTCTGTCTGTCTACGGTCAGGTAACTCCACAATGTAGTTCACGTCAATTACCTTCCTAACCACTTTGTACAGTCCTGCCCACTCAGCCTGCAGCTTGTCTTTCTGGACCGGAATAAGGACCATGACTTCCTGACCCACCACATATAAGCGAGCTCTGGCTCTGCGGTCGTACCATACTATTTGTTTCTGTTGGGCAGCTACCAGGTTGCTCTGGGCTGTCCCCATAAGCTCCTTCAGCCTTTCCCTAACCCTAAGGATGTAATCCATAATGGGAGTTCCCTGGATGGCGTGCTTGCCTTCCCAGTCCTCTCAGATCAAGTCTAGGAGTCCACGTACCTGGTGTCCAGATAAGAGTTTGAAAGGGGAAAATCCTGTCCACTCCTGGGGTACCTCCCTGTATGCAAACAACAGGTGGGAAAGGTTTTTCTCCCAGTCCCTCACATGCTGTTCAGCAAACACCCGGAGCATTGACTTTAGGGTACAATTGAATCATTCCACAAGTCCATTGGCTTGTTGGTGATACAGTGTCATGCATCTGTACACCACCCCACACTTCTCCCATAAACATTTCATCAGGTCTGACATGAAGGAACCTCCTTGATCAATGATTACCTCCTGTGGAAACCCAACACTGGAGAAAATCCCCAAGTAAGGCATCTGCCACTTTGTCTGTCCTCAGTGAGGATAGGGTGACTGCCTCTGGGTACCGGGTGGCATAATCCACCATAGTCAGGATGAATCTCTTCCCTGAGGAGCTGGGGGTATTTAAAGGCCCCACAATATCCATTCCCACCCTCTGGAATGGCTCCTCCACTATGGGCAATGGAATCAGGGTGGCTTGGGTTTTCTTACCCACTTTCCTTATTTCTTGGCACTGGTGAAAAGACCTGCAATACTTCTTCACCTGCTGGGTGAAGTTAGGCCAGTAGAAATTCTGGGCCAACTGCTGCATAGTGTGCATGATTCCCAGATTACCAGACAAGGGAATATCATGTGCAGTCTTGAGCAACTGCTCATGATACCCCTGGGGAATGACAAGCTGCCTGCCTAGCATCCCTCCCTCTGTCTGCACAGCCTGAGTATACATAAGTCCATTTTCCCAGCAAACCTTAAGTCAGCAATCGCCTCCCTGTGCTCCACCAGAGTCTGCCAAAGTCTTCAGCTTCTCTAAACTAGGGTCACTTCTCTTAGCAGCTGCAAACCCCTTACACAGTCCCAAGACATGGGACAGGTCCCCTTCAGTCACTAAACTAGGGTCCCTAGCACTAGCATCAGGGCCCTCAGGATCACTGTCAATCCCAACCCTCTGACAAGGGGTCTCCCCTCCCTCTTCAGAGTAACCCTCTGTGGCTGTATGGTTACTTGCTACTGGGGAAATTTCTGCCCCCTTTTTATCAGTCTCCCCATCTGGAGACACAGGCTAGGGAACCAGCCTCTCAGTGGTTTCCACACTGGTTTCTGTAGGGTTCAGGGAACTACTATTTTCCCTTGCTGCTTGGCTATGGGTAACTGTACATACCATCCCCTGCTGTAGATTGTTACCCAGGAACACATCCACTGCTAATGTTTTGGCTACAGCCACCTGTTGCACAGTTCCCCCTGTTTCACCCCAGTCCAGAACAATGGCCAGTGGCAATGGTTTCTCTTCACCAGTGAACCCTTGGACAGTGATGTATTTATTGAGTATAAGCTGACCAGGCTGTACCAGATCCCCTTTTACCAATGTCAGGGATGCCCCTGTGTCACTTAACCCCTGTGTCTGTACACCATTCACCATGACTGGGTGCATATGTTCCATCATGTTTACTGGCATGCTTCCAGGGACACACAAACAACCCACTTCTTTCCTAGTACCATGTTGTGTATTATTGCTGGCCTTTTTGGGACACCGTCTGGCAATATGCCTAGTTTTCTTACACAACCAACATTCAGTTCTTCTGTCAGAGAAATATGTTCTCCGCAACCTGGGGCTAACTGGTTTCAGTGGAGGCAGTGAGGGTTTTAACTGCCCTGAAGGCGTGCTTTTCCCTTTCTGTGCTACCACACCAGCCCCATTCATTCTCAGAGCAGGTCTGCTCTAGGCATAGCAGTCCGAGAGTTCAGTAGCCTCTTGCACTGTTTTTGGATCTCAGTCCTCTAGCCAGGTATTTAGCTCTGTTGGGCATGCCCAATAAAACTGTTCTAATAAAATACATTTTCAATTTTATCAACAGAGTTTGCCTCAATTCCTTCCCACCAGCGTTTTAAAAACTGACATTGTTTTGTGGCTAGCTCCTCGTAGCTCATATCCGGGCTTCTCCTGAGCTTACAGAATTCAGCTCTGTATGTTTCAACAGTTAATTCAAACTTTTTTAACAGTGCAGCTTTTAGCTTGCTGTAATCATTGCTGTCCTCATTGTCCATTTGACTCAATACATCCCGAGCTTTCCTGGTAAGTAGCGGGGATAGCTGGAAGCTCCAGGACTCTCTAGGAATTTTAGCCTGAATACTAACTTTGTCAAAAGAATTTAAAAAGGCAACCATATCTTCCCCCTCTTTAAACTCGACTATTAATTTGGTGTTCAATTTGCAGTCCCAGTTAAACCCAAGCCACTTACCTGCTCTGGTGCCACTGGTTGGAGTCATATCTTCTCCAGTTCATGTTGCCTCTGGTGCTCCTGCTCCTTACGGTCAGTGTCTCACCATTCCCATTCTTTCTTCTCTTCTGCAGCTCGCTGGCGCTCATGCTCCTCACAGTCTGCCTCCCTCTGTTGTCGCTCTGCCTCTCACTGTTCCCTCTCTGCCTCTCTTCATTCCCGCTCTGCCTCTCAGCATTCTCGCTCTCTCTCTTTCTGGAACCCCAGCTCCATCCTGCGCAACTCAATTTGCAGCCTGAGTACTTCCGGATTCAGGATACTGGTGACCATCCCCTGCTTCTGTGGCCCTTCACTGACAGTGACCCTGCTGTCCTCCTCACCAGACCTGGACACAGTACTGGTCACTAGCCCTGCCACACTCAAGGTTTGACCTTTTCAGTCACGGTCAGTGACTCACTGCTCTGGGTATCTGCTACCATCAGGGCCTCTATGAGGGTCTGCTTTTTAGCTGTCACCTCGAACAGGACTCCTCTGTCCCCCGCACAACTGCTTTAAGTATTCTACAGAGTGTCTGCTGTAGTTGGAAGCCATCTTTCCTGTATATTTCTACTCTGATTGGCACTTTAGAAAAAAAATTAAACAGGTAGGAACTTGACTGTAAGCCAAGGGTTATAGTTCTGTTTCCTTTTGAAATAAAACACTGCCTTTCTTTTTTCCAAGTGAGCTGAATAGTCTCAAGCTGACACACTGAACAATGAAGCATATATCACCAAACTTTTTCCCACCGCTGCCAACCAATCTGTCACAAACCCACTCAGCAGGTCAGGCCTCAACTCCCAAAGTGCCAACCTCTGAGCGTAGAATTGTGAACAGTTTAAAAGAACAAGGTAACCCTCTTGTCTGTTTTGTGGGTTCGAATCACCTTTGTCCCAAGTTCTTGAGGAATTCAAACTGATAACCTCTTGTTAGCGTACCCAATTGTCAGGCTTAAATAATTCTGTCTTCGGCAGGGCCAGATATCTTTGCCTACGGGCACCTAATCAAGTATTACAAAATGAACCCTTAGAACTCTATGCAAGACCTAGAGAACTCATCTCTGTTTCCCAGTTTGGTATCACAATAAGCTCATGCACAGTGTCAACTATAACCATCTAAGCTTCACTTATAAAAAAAGAAGTCTCAAGGATCACCAAGCAGTTTCTGTTTTTAAAATAGATATCTTTACTTTAAAATAGGTAAAATAGGAAAACAGTAAATATAGAACAAGATATCCCCACACATACAGTCTTATAAACAAAACAGGTTTTAAAGTGCAAATTCCTACAATACGTACACGCAGACTGGTCTTATCTAAGGTCTCCTTACTTCTTAATCTTTCAGTGCTCTGTCGTTCCTCTTTTCTCAGTCAGAAAATAATGTCCTTGTATAAGGTCTGCTCAGTATTTTTAAAAGCAGTCTTGAGACGGCCTTCTCTCTGAGGTCACATAACTCTGCCTTGGTGTATTAAAAATGTATATTTTATAACACAGGATGTCCTACTTAGGTATTTAAAAAAATATTAGGTGACATAAATGTGACTTGCCAAAACCAGTCTGTGGTCTGCTTCACATAGATATCAAAGGCTCTTTGATGTAATTCAAGAGATAACCCCAAGCAAATGCATATTGGACTTCCTAATTTAGTCTGGGACCTGCTTCATCCAGGCATCAAAGTCCATTTGATATATTTACTGGCTATCTTGGGAGACATCCCAACACATGCATATTCTGCTTCCTCTATGATACCTAGTGCAAATCAAAGGATTTCCCTGAGGACGTCATGAATGGATATTTTATTTCCGGGGCTTCAAAGAAAACTTAACAAAGTAATTGCATTTCAGATATCTGCAGTTTAAGCTACCTCCTATCCTTTGAACTTATTCCTGGGGGGTTTGATGTGTCAATTTCAGCAAGACAGTATTTCCTCCTGGCAGACATTCCCTTTCATATTTTATATTGCAGAAAAAATATCATATTGAAATCAGAACCAGCTGTCCACGTGCCACAGTCACTATCCATCAATTTATTATGTATACCCACAATGTTCCAATTAAGGAAACTAATTTATTTAAATTCTGAACAGACACATATACTTTAGTGTACAAAAAAGTATGTTTCCTTTCATTTTCTGAAGGTCTTATATTTACATTATTATACAGAATATTAAAAGCATCGCTTAAGTGAATTTTGGTGGGATGCACAATCGGACATGCTTTTATTGTACTCTGGAATTTGCGAGGCTTCATCAGCACCCAGACCCATTTCTATAATTTTTATTCCTAAATCATCTGATGCCTCTGCTTTCATGAATACTTCTTCTGTTAAGTTTTCATTTCTTATTATTACAACTAACTTGTCCATCACTCCCCTAACCCTCCATGGTGGTATAATATCCACGACACTCATATTCCTACTATAGGTGTACCTTTAGGATAAGTTTAAAATGATGGCACACAGATTGAATACGTTCTCTCATAATTTCTCTATATTTGCTTTGAAGACCAAACAATAATTCAATCTGTGATGTTTCATTAACTATTTAATCTGTCTTTAAAGGGACACTTTTTGACCTGTTTTTCATCATATCATTTCTTGTTAAAAACCCACGTTTTATGATTGCTTACCTTCTCTAAAATTCATTGATGTTGGTGTTTGTTTTGCCTGCCTCCATGTTTAGTAGAACTGAAATGCATGGCAATGTATATTTATAAACAACTTTGTTTTTGTTTACAATTCTGGATCTGTTCTTACTGCATATTTCCTGAGCATTAGAAACACACCCAAATAGTGCAGTCAGTCATGAGGCAGTAGCCTCCTACACTCACTGCATCATGAGGGGATAGACTGTGTTGTGGGTATTCCCAAGTCCAGGAAAGATGTAGCTGGGGCTGATAAAAGGATATAACATAGAAACATAGAAACATAGAAGTTGACGGCAGATAAGGACCGCAAGGCCCATCCAGTCTGCCCATTTCTTTTTCTACCTTATAAATGTGCCATTGGCCTTTGTCAGTGACCTATCTATTCATAGTCATTTGTATTGCTCCCTTATGCCTATCCCACGCCTGGTAAAGCCCTGCACTGTATTCATAGCCACACTTCTTGTGGTAAGCCATTCCATGCATCTACCACCCTTTCTGTGAAAAAGAATTTCCTCACATTCCCTCTTAATCGGCCTCCCTCTAATCTCATGCTGTGTCCTCTTGTCCTGCTATTTTTCTTATATTTAAACATGTTAGACTCTATCAGCTTGTTTATGCCCTTGAGGTATTTGAATGCCTCGATCATATCACCTCTCTCCCTCCTTTGCTCAAGGGTATACATATTGAGCTCCGTTAATCTGTCCTCATATGTCTTCTGATGCAGTCCCTGCACCATTTTGGTTGCCCTTCTCTGGACTGCCTCAATTTAGTTAATGTCCTTTGAAGGTGTGGCCTCCAATACTGCATGCAGTACTCCAGATGGGGCCTAACCAATGTCTTGTACAGAGGATTATTACCTCCCTCTTACGACTTTGATACCCCTACTAATACACTCTAACGCCCCCTAGCCTTACCTACTGCTTTAGAGGTCTGCTTGGATGATTTCAGGTCATCAGTGATGATGATGCCCAAGTCTCTTTCTTCCTTTGTGACTGCTAGCAACTCCTCCCAGCCTATAAGTGGCTAGGGTTTCTCTTCCCTATGTGCATGATTTTGCACTTCTTTGCATTAAATCCAGTTGCCACTCTTCTGACCATTCTGCTAGTTTATCCAGATCTCTTCTCATTCTGCCCACCCCATCTGGATCATCTACTCTGTTGCAGATCTTGGTGTCATCTGCAAACAGACAAGCCTTACCCTCTAGTCCATCTGCGGGTCACTAATGAAGATGTTGAATAGGACTGGCCCCAGGACTGATCTCTGAGGTACCCCACTTGTGACTTGCATCTCTTCTGACTGTATACCATTTACCACCACTCTCTGTTTTCTGCCAGTCAACCAGTTTTCCACCCAGTTGACCAACTTGACCCACCCGAGCCTACCTAGCTCATTTATCAATCTTCTATGTGGAACAGTGTCAAAAGCTTTGCTGAAGTCAAGGTAGGCGACATCAACTGCTCCCCTTGGTCCACCACTCTGGTTACCCAGTCAAAGAAATCTATGAGATTAGTTTGACAGGACCTTCCTTTGTAAACCCAATGCTGTCTTGGATCCTGTGCCCCTATGGATTCCAGGTGTTGCACTATCCTTTCCTTAAGAAGTGCCTCCATAATCTTGCCCACTACTGAGGTAAGACTGACCGGTCTGTAGTTCCCGCCTCCTCCCTGCTACCACTCTTGTGGAGCAGGATCACATGAGCCCTTCTCCAGTCTTCTGGGACCTCTCCTGTGCTCAGAGACTCACTAAACAATTCTGCTAATGGCTCTGCTAGTTCCTCCTTTAGCTCCTTAAGTACCCTGGGATGTATGCCATCAGGTCCCATTGCCTTATCCACCCTGAGCTAGCAAGCTCTTGTAGGACCCTTTCTTTTGTGAAGGGAGTAGTGCTCACCTCCCTCCCCCCTGTGTCCATGATGCTGAGCTGTGGGCCCTGCCCTACCTTCTCTTCAGTAAATACTGAGCAAAAGTATCTATTTAGGATAAATGCCTTTACAGGGTCCTCCTACTCACTTGCTCCCTTTTCTCCATTAAGCTTAGCAATACCCTCTCTGGACTTTCTCCTTTCACTAATGTATCTATAGAAAGTCTTGTCACCTTCTTTTACTGTTCGTGCTAGTGTTTCCTCAGTTTGGGACTTTGCCTGCCTTACTGCCTTGCCTGCTTCCCTTAGGGCAGTTTGGTATGCCTCCTATCTTCATCCCGCTGTGTTCCTTATATTTCCTGAAGGCCAGCCTTTTGGCTCTGACCTTTTCTGCTACTGTATTTGAGAACCAAAGTGGTTTCCTTCTTCTTTTGCACTTCCTTTTCTGTCTAACACAATGGGATGTTGCTTCAAGTATTGCATCCTTAATGCCTGTGTTTGTGTGGTAGCACCAGTTTGGTGGGCAGTCTGTTTTTCACCTTTTCTAATAACAAAGAGTCAGAATCAAACTACCAGCTACACCAGCAATCTTTACAGAATGTTGGCAATCATAAAATGTGTTTTTTAAACTAGGGACACTTTGAGATTGAAAGGGGGTTGATAGTGTCCCTTTAATGTTTTTTAATCATTTCAGCTACTTGCTAATTGGTTAACACGACATTATTCTCTGTGTTTTGTACTGATTGCTTAAGAAAAGTTGTCAAACATATTGGGAAATCCAGTTTTAAAAGGGAACAAGGAAAAGATTGGTACCAACGGCATGCACATACAGCAATCATAATTTATTTCATTGCAGTGTAAAAATAACAAACCATACTCACAAGGTGCAGCACCACAATGGGATACACAGGACACCTAGCAAAGGCTCCACCCAGTTTTGTGCATATGCACTGGTTTATTGCATGAGGAAGTGGTCACACATGAGACTGATTGGGGCTTTTGCTAGGCATCCTGTGTATCCCGTTGTGCATTGTGGTGCTGCACCTTGTAAGCGTGTTTTGTTATTTCTACACTGCACTGAAATATATTGCAATTGCTGTATGTGCCTGGTGTTGGTGCAGACCTTTTCCTTGTTCCTTATTACATATTGTGGACATGGCATGATGGTGAGTCATGTGCGATCAATACCGCTAAACAATATGAGCGCAGTAATAACTGCACAGGAAAAAGCATGTGAGTGAATATAGATACAGGTAACATATAGTGCAGAACACTACAGTGCTATATCTGTAGCTACGTTCACTCACGCTGACAGCTTATTCACTTATGCTGCTGCTTGAGGAGTTCAACTGTGGGCAGAATCAGCATGCTGCCACAGTGGCTTAGAGGATAGTGCCACTGTGTAGGAAGGCAGCACAGGTGAAAAAGTCAGGGGTTTGAATCCAGCCCTCTGCATGTGGCATATTTTTACTTTCATGATGTCTGCGCATACTTTGTTTTTCCTGTGCCTGAACTCTGCTGGCATCACAGTACTGCCACCTCCTCGAGTGTGTCCCCCCTCAGAGTTGATTATATTTGTTAGGGAGATTGGGGGAGTGAAGCCTTCATGTGGGGGGTGCGGGGCCATAGCACCCCACATTACACAGTATATTTAGTGTTACAATCCCTGTAGTGTCTGGTGTCAGTGTGCAGCGCAAGTTCACAACATTGTAAGTTTCATGTTTTTCCCCACCACGACCTTGCACCTTGCTGTTCTCCCCACGCTGTTTTGAACCACGCTGTTTGCGTGAACTTCGACTAGAACCATTGTGAGTGGAGCATCTTCTCTTGGTGTAACTGAATTTCTCCACCTTTGTTAATTTTATCCAGATGTTTTTATTTTGACATGTTTCAAATTCAGTAACTCACAATTATAGAGGCAGGCTATAACACACCATACCTATCATTAAAAACATACAGTATGAGATATTGTTTTCAACCTTAGGTATTGAAAGTTCCCTTGCAATAAGATGTGTCATTGGTTCCTTGGCAAGCTTTTAAACTAGCCATGGGGGGAGGTGCTGATAAGAGGCAGGAAATTTCAAGCCTCCCCCCACAAAACGTATCAGGTAGTAAGGTAAACACTGAGGTACAGTGCTCAACAGAGGGCAGGACAGGGGTAAATGGAAAAATAGACAAGGGCAATAAGAGCAGGCATGGGGGAAAAAAGGATAAAGCCAACATTAAATGGAGGGTAATGAGTACCAATGCCCGTAGTCTGGGAAACAAGCTTCCTGAGCTAGTAGCCTTGATGGAAGATGAACAATTGGATATTGTGGCAGTCACAGAAACATGGTACATGGAGAATCATGACTGGGATGTCAACATACTGGGGTACACAGTCTACAGAAGGGACAGGGAGGGGAAAAGAGGAGGTGGAGTAGCTCTATACTGTACATAAGGGAAGGGATCAAAGCTACAGAACTAAAAAGTAAAGGGGGAGGACAAGAGGCACTCTGGGTCACCTTGGAGACAGGGAATGGCATCACAATCTGCACAGTGGTTGTATACAGACCCCCATCTCAAGGGGAGGAAATGGACAAGAAAATGATAAAAGACATTCTCAAAATGGCTGAAAAAGGGGAGATACTGTTGATGGGGGACCTGAATATGCCAGATGTTAACTGGATGACATGTACTGCAGCCACATCCAAGAGCAGGGTCATTCTCGATGCCCTGCAGGGGGCAGGCCTTAGACAGCTAGTGTTGGAACCCACTCGGGTGGGAGCAATACTAGACCTGGTACTCTCAAATGGAGAGAGGATCACAAATTTAGAAGTCAGTAGACATCTGGGAACAAGCGACCACTGCACAGTGTGCTTCACAGTGAGCATGACCATGGAGACAAGCCATACAAAAACAAGGATACTGGACTTTAGAAGGGCCGACTTTGGCAAAATGGGTGAATACCTGAGGAATACACTAGCAAATGGCCAAAAAGGAGGGATGGAAGAACAATGGAGAAAAATCAAAACTGCCATCATAGTGGCAACAAGCCTTTGTGTGAAACAAATAAAGAAAACAAAGCAGAGTAAAAAACCACTATGGTTCTCAAAAGAGGTGGCAGGAAAGGTTAAGGAGAAAAAGGCTGCATTCAAAAAGTATAAGGAATCACAAAAGAAGCACGACAGGGAACTGTATCAATTAAAGCAGAAAGAAGTGGGGAAGGCAGTTAGAATAGCAAAAGTCCAAACAGAGGGAAACAATAGCCAATTCAGTTAAGAAGGGGGATAAAACCTTTTATAGGTACATTAGGGAGCATAGAAAGGTTAAGGGAGGAATAGTGAAGATTAATAAGGGAGAGGGGAGGTGGGCAGAGGGAGACAGTGAAAAGGCAGAGATACTGAATGAATACTTTTGCTCAGTATTCACAAAAGAAGATGAGGAGGAGTTACCTAAACCAGACAATAGAAGTACTCTGGGTAGGGGGGTTGGCACCAGTCCATTTACAGAAGAAAGAGTCCTGAAAGAACTCCTAAAACTCAAGGTGGACAAAGCAATGGGACCTGATGGGATTCACCCCAGAATCATAAAAGAACTAAGGGAGGACCTAGTGACACCACTGACCACACTTTTTAACAAATCATGGGAGGATGGGGTAGTACCTGAAGACTGGAGGAGGGCAGATGTGATTCCCCTTCACAAAAGTGGGAGCAAGGCAGAAGCAGGAAACTACAGACCTGTAAGTTTGACCTCAGTGGTAGGGAAAATGATGGAATCACTTCTGAAAGAAAGAATTGTTGAGTACCTAGATGCCAGCGGGGCACAGGACCCAAAGCAGTATGGATTTCTTTGACTGGGTGACCAAAGTAATGGACCAGGGAGAGGCTGTGGATATGGCCTACCTAGACTTTAGCAAGGCATTTGACCTAGTCCCACACAAAAGATTAATAATCAAGTTAGCCAGCCTGGGAGTAGGTCCCAGGGTGGTAGCCTGGGTAGCAAACTGGCTGCACAACAGGACACAGAAGGTATTAGTGAATGGTAGACATTCTGAAGAAAGGGGGGTTACTAGTGGAGTACCTCAGGGCTCAGTACTGGGTCCAGTCCTCTTTAACATCTTTATAGGTGACATTGCAGAGGGTCTGGAGGGAAAGGTATGTCTCTTTGCAGATGACACAAAGATCTGTAACAGAGTTGATACACAAGGTGGGGTAGAAAGGATGAGAAGGGACTTGGCAAGGTTGGAGGAATGGTCAGACATATGGCAACTTAGATTCAATGCAAAGAAGTGCAAAGTAATGCACCTGGGAAATAAAAACCCAGTAGAAGAGTACACAATAGCAGAGGAGGTACTAACAACAACAAAAATGGAGAGGGACCTGGGGGTAGTCATATCAGATGATCTAAAGGTTGGTAAGCAATGTGAGAAGTCAGTAAGGAGAGCCAGGGGGATACTGGGATGCATAGGAAGGGGCATCACAAGTAGAAAAAGGGAAGTGGTTATCCCTCTGTACAGACAGTTGGTGAGACCCCATCTGGAGTACTGTGTGCAGTTTTGGAGACCTCATCTACGCAAGAATATAGACAGGATGGAAGCAGTCCAGAGGAGGGCAACTAAAATGGTGCAGGGTTTGCATCAGAAACCATATGAAGAGAGACTGAGAGAGCTTAATATGTATACCCTTGATGAAAGGAGGGACAGGGGGGACATGATAGAAATGTTCAAGTACCTCAAGGGACTCAACAAAGTCCAGGAGGGTAGCATCTTTCAGAAAAAGAGATGTATAAGAACAAGGGGGCACAATTTAAACATAGAGGGGAGATGGCTCAGGGGTAATGTGAGGACATTTTTTTTCATGGAGAGAGTGGTGGATGCATGGAACCACCTTCCTGGGGAGGTTGTTGGGTCTAAAACAGCGGGGGAATTCAAACATGCATGGGACAGACATAAGGCAATTGTAGTTGGGGGTGGCAGGAAGTAGGCTGTTGATTAAGTAGAATCTGCAGCTTATTCAGTAGGTAGGGAAATAGGCAGACTGGGCAGGCCAAGTGGTCCTTATCTGCTGTCAAAGTCTATGTTTCTATGTTACATTTCTGTGAAATTTGTATTATTTTCATAGTCTTTTACATCAATGCCAGTTAATCTTAATATCACTCCTTCAGTCCCTATCAGCTGTTGTCCAACTATCACA
The DNA here is from genome assembly GCA_016271365.2 of Neoceratodus forsteri. Lineage (NCBI taxonomy): Eukaryota > Metazoa > Chordata > Ceratodontiformes > Ceratodontidae > Neoceratodus > Neoceratodus forsteri. The sequence goes on along the minus strand of CM057455.1, from coordinate 412,120,222 downwards.
TCCTTTTTAACTATCCTAGGCATTAGTTCCTTCAGTGCCATTTTCATTGTATTTTTGACCGAAGTAAAATTAATATCAGTTTTTTCCCTTCAATAACATATTCTTCTGTCCGTCTGTATCACATTTTCCTAGTTTTTCTCATTGATACACGTTTCCCCTTTTATTTAAGCTTTTTCTTGCGTTCACCTTTTCCCTGCCTTTTTTTATTTCTAAATAAATGAACTGAACATAGATTTTATTTCCTCCCCCCCATGCTAACCTCATTTCCCCCAAACCCTGTTTACTAGTTGTTCTCTCCACTTGTACAGTTTCCTTGATCGTTTACTCATTACCATTGGATCTTCCATTTTTGCTGCTGTTTTTGCTACATCTTCTCTTAGTACATGGGTAACAACCATAAGTCCTATTGACTATTCTGCTATGTACATGTAAGAAAAATGTTGATTCATTTCAACTTTACCCCACTCCTTACTCAAAAATGTTTAATGCTTTGGCCCTTCATATTTATCCTACCAATTACCCCCACAATGTGTGATCAAACACTCAGCTGGCCTTTTATTTTTCAACTTGTTCATTCTTACTGATCAGTGATTCTTTAGTACTGATTTTTAAAATGTTCTCACTATCCAACTCTATCCAATCTTCTTCATAGTTATTTGTTTGTTGCTTTCCCTTTTATTAGATTGCCTATTTCCAGCAATGAGGATCTTATAGATTAAGATCTTTCACTAGAGGGATTTGAAAAGGTTATTTCTTTATTAGTTCTGTTGAATTACTTCGCGCAAAAAGATCAATCAAAATGTCTGAACTTTGAATTTCAATTGGTAATTTATAGTAGCTTGTCATTAATGTTTGCTTTTTATTCTTTGACTCTGTTTTAATATCCATGTCCACATTTTTTGTGTGTTTTAGCTTTATCAGAAAATAATTCCCTTATAATTGGAAGTGTTGCCATGGGTGTTGATATATTTTCATGAGACTGTGCTTTTTTTCCTTTATTTGCTTTACTTTTTTACTGTTATTTTTCTTTGGTCTAGATTTTGTTACCTGATTTACAACATTCTTTACATTTATTGTGTTAACCATCTTTTGCTCTAAGTCTGGTTTCATAATAAAGGTTTTAATATAGTACTTAAACAGTGCACAACACACAAAACAAACATATTTTGCTTCTCATTATTGCAGTTTAATTTTTACAAGATGAATAAATCTTTCTTGTTTTCCAGGTAAAGAAGTAATAATAATAGTAATAATGCTTTGTAAACTTCTTTGCTGTTGCTGAGCACTTGAGTTAACTTGTATTCCACCCCTCTAATCAGGCCAGGGAGAATTCTTACATTGATCCCTTTTAAAATAAAAAAAGAGGTAGCAAAATGAGTACAATGGCTTAAATATCAAGAAAATTTAATAAAGTATGTATACTGAATTTCTTTATTTGCCATTTTTATTTACAGCTTTTTCTCTGTACTTAGATTTTTAAGGATTATTCATATGATCTGAGAATGATTTCTCAGATTTGTACCACTCACAGATTCTGGCTCCGTTACAGAAGGCATATGTAATCACTACAGGGAGGAATCACTATAAAGTAGAGGGAAGAGAAAAAACTACTTTTTCTATAGCAGACGTGCATAAAATATAACAACTTTAACAAGTCAGTCTGAAAAAAAGTGTTTGTTATATAAATACCAGTGATTTTAGTAGTCGTATTACAAATGTTTTATTACAAACGTTTTTAAACAGAGAAACCAATATAACAGACAGCGTGCATGGAGAGTTATTGTTTCTTTCTTATCCATGATTAGCAGTGTGTGATGTCAGCTACCAGCTTAGACTTAATCATTTTTCTTATTCACAGGCCAAATAATGTGCTTGTCTAGTGGTGTAAAAAAGTATTCTCTTCCTTTTATATTTGTATATTTATTTAAAAAAAATGATAAAAGTAAATTACCCTTTCAGTTTAGGCTAAAAATATATATGTCATAAAAAGAAGATAAATTGCATGTGCAACATTATTTAAAACTAGCAAGATTAAAACAACAAAAGCTCCAGAAGAGTATATTTAAAAGCTGAAATAGTCACAGCCTATCTATCTATATGTATGATATAGTTTGTGCAAAATCTTGCATTTAGTAAGTGTCAGTCTGCCTCAGATTCTCTCTTCCTTGTTCAGCTCCCACTGTTCCTATGGATCTTTGGTACCAGGCTCTCTTCCTCCTTCATGTCACTTCGACGACTCTCCTCTATATCTGCATTCCCAGGGCACACAGCTCCGTTCCTCTCCAGTCCCATTCCTGGTCTGGGCCCCCCATTCAGGTTTTGGTCCTGCTAACTCTCTGCCAAGCAGAGCTCAGCTGCAAATTTTTTTCATTCTTTTCTTTTCTTGCTAGATTGTCTTCTGTTATTTTTTATCACAATTCTGACATCCTCAACACAGATAGTAGGTCAACTGCAATGGTCTGTTCATAGAAGAATTGCATTCATTTTGTTTTACTCTATGGCAAAAAAAAAAACAACCTTCCTGTAGACAAAAAAAAACAAACTTTCAAGATAAGGCCTTTCGAAAAAGAAGAGGGGGGAGGGCAAGATGGCAGTCTAGAGCTGACACTCCGCAAGTGAGCTCTGTAGCGAGCAGGTATTTAGCAGCTTTATTTGAGACCTTTGAAAAGCTTGAGTTTGCTGAGATGATGGACAAAAGGAAACAATATCCTAGCTCTTCATTGGAACAGTTTATTTCACCCAAGATATGCCAGCTGGATAAAATCCCATGGCCTGAATACAGCCTTAACTATCGGACAAGAACTGCTGGAGAGGCGGCTTGGAGTGACTCTGTCACTAGTGGGGCTAGTGTAGCAGATTCCCCAACCACAGTTTAATTTTACAAAACATCAAAAACTAAAACATCAACTGAAAAATTTACTAGACCAGTAGATAGGGAGGGCACCCGTGAGGAAAAGCTGATGTCAGTATGCTCCAATGCAGTTCTCTCCAAGATGGCTGGGTGTAGAAGAAACTAGACACCCCTGAGCATGACGGTCGTCCTTACAACAGCATTTGTAAGATTTTCCGTATGAGGTAGCAGTAGTTCGAGAGTGGTTGACTGCATTTCTAGTGAACAATAATCATCTTTTGAATTTGGTAGTGGTCTCTTAGTTTTGCGATAAGGCAGTGGATTTTTTAAACCACGAACTGCAATCCTGCACCATCAGAAGATGCTGGATGACTTAATAGTCAAGTGAAAAGTATAAAATGTGTTATCCCCTTGGCACCTGGCTTAAAAAGCATACTGATGGAATAACTGTTTTGTTTCTCTTTTGTGCCCGTATCGCTCTTTTCTTTTTTGCCATAGCATGTGACATGCCAGCTTTTCTGTACCAAGCGTGGGATAAATCAGCATGTCAAAATCAGTGCAATGCACTAGAGAATTAACACAAGCTAGGGGTAAAGAAAAGAGAAAACAACAAGATACACTGGCAACAGTAAAAAATAATTCACCTAGTTTGCCTGACCTGCGGTTGCTTACAGATGACATTCCTGCATTACTATCACCAGTGGTAAGCTCAGCTAGAGAAAAGGATGTACAAGGTAATAGCCACACTTATTTTATTCAAAAAGCAACAATGGTGAAAGATCTGGTATCAGGAAGTAGCAAAGAAAATGTAAGGAGCCTTTCAGGAATAAGTAATCAGCAAAAAAGGGAGGCTTTGAAAATGGGCTGCAGAAAGATTTAGAGCAAGAGGAAAATGCAACAGTTACAAACCCAAGTCAAAAGGTACAGGAAAATGAAGATGGTGGGGAAACTGGTCAAAATCAAAAGGGTACACAAAAGCAACAGCAACAAATACAGGACTCGAATTTGCTCTCTAGTGATGAACCAGACATCAATGATAAAGTAATCTCAGCAGCACAGAATAAAGGCGATAAGCACACCACAGGCCCTGCTAAAAACAGCACAGATAATAAGCAATTTAAGACAGAAGTGCTGGAAGCTGTAAACAGCTTAAAAAAACAAATGCTGGATGCATTAGGAGATGTAAAAGATACACTGCAAAATATTACAGGGGCTGTAATTGAAATGAATACTAAGCTCCAATCCTTGACATACAGAACAGATCATCTGGAAAATAGAGTCTCACGAGTGGATGACTTTTCCCGCCCTGTTCCAGAGCAAATACAGCAGCAGGGAAAACAATTGCAGGCTTTACAAATGAAAATAACAGAACAAGAGGACAGAGCAAGAAGGGCCAATATAAGACTCTGCAAAATTCCAGAAGATGTATAGGGGTCTGGGAATCCTTTTGAATATTTTGAAAAAATGCTCACTAAAGCTCTTGATAGGAAATATCATGAAGAAAAAGTTATTTTAGATAGAGCTCATCAGGCAGGATCGTGATTTGCAGGTAATTCAGATTTTCCAAGGACAGTGTTTGTAAAAACCCTGAAGTATCAAGACAGGGAAGCAGTTTTAGAAAAAACACGTGTATCTAGAGAGTTGAATTATGAAAATTGAAATTTTTAATGCCAACGCCAATTTATCAATAGATACGACTGAAAAAGGAATGTACAATTCCCTAAAGCAATTGCTCTATAAAAAGGAGATTTGCTTTTCAGTGCTATATCCTGCCAAGATAAGATTCATGGTAAATGGCCTTCTTCATACTTTTAAACCACTTATTACTGCATTAAAAGCCAACTATTGGTCCCAATACTCTATGGGGCTGAATTATGGGAGAGCAACAAAGTGTATGCCCTTATGACCCCAGCTTGCAAAAGTATTTGTTCAACTTTGCAACTAACTCCATCCTGCCCAGCTATATACCTCAGGGCAGAATTGGGACTTTTAAACATAAACTCCCATATAAATGGGAAGAAATTAAAATTCTGGTTACAGTTAACTTGATTAATCAATTAGTCAATGGACTACAGGACCCAAGGCAGCATGGTTTCACCAGGGGGAGGTCATGTCAGACCAACCTCATTGAATTTTTTGACTGGGTGACTAGGGAGGTGGATCAGGGGAGGGCAGTGGACATGGCCTATCTGGACTTCAGCAAGGCCTTTGACACTGTGCCACAAAGAAGACTATTACACAAACTGGGGAATATGGGTGTGGGCAGGACAGTAGTGTGGTGGGTAGGTAACTGGCTGGGTGGCAGGACACAGAGGTGGTGGTAATGGCTGTCACTCCCCAGAGGAAGAGTGACCAGTGGGGTACCACAGGGATCAGTGCTGGGACGGTCCTATTCAACATCTTCATCAGTGACATTGTGCAGGACCTAGAAGGCAGAATTTCACTGTTCACTGATGACACAAAGCTCTGTAACAGAGTAGACACACAAGAGGGTGTAGACAGAATGAGAAGGGACCTGCAGAAACTTGAAGAATGGTCAGGGTTTGCAGTTGAAATTCAATGCAAGGAAGTGCAAGATAATGCATATGGGGCACAAAAACCCTGGCACAATATATCAGTTGGGGGGTGAGGATATAGCATGCACCAAGCAGGAAAGGGATCTTGGGGTTATCATCTCTGATGACCTCAAGGTAGGGAAACAGTGTGACAAGGCAGCAGGTAAAGCAAATAGGATGCTGGGATGTATAGGCAGGGGCATCACCAGCAGGAAAAGGGAGGTAATAATTCCACTATACAAGACACTAGTGAGGCCCCACCTGGAGTACAGTGTACAGTTCTGGAGACCATACCTACATAAGGACATAGATAGGGTAGAGAAGGTTCAGAGGAGGGCAACAAAGATGGTGCATAGATTGCATCACAAGTCCTATGAAGACAGGTAGAAGGAACTGAACATGTACTCCCTGGAGGAGAGGAGGGAGAGAGGGGATATGATAGAGACATACAAGTATCTTACAGGGAGGAACAGGGTGCAGGAATACACTATTTTTAAGCGAAAAAGATGTTCCAGGACTAGAGGGCATGGGATGAAGTTGGAGGGAGGACGATTCAGAGGAAAGGTGAGGAAGAATTTCTTCACAGAACGGGTGGTGGACAATGGAACACCCTGCCAGAGGAAGTGGTGGGGCTGGAAACAATCAGGATTTAAGATGCATGGGATAGACATAAAGGAATTCTGGAGGTCAGGGGTTAGGGGCAACAGACTTCTAGGAAAACATAAACTGAACTTACAAGCTCAAATGGGCAGACTGGGTGGGCCAAAGGCCCTTATCTGCCAACACTGTCTATGTATCTATGTATCTATTAACAGATACTAGACTACCTAAATTATGCCTTATAGAACAAACAAACTGGATTAGAAATAAATGTGGGAAGAACAATTGGTTACAAGAAATATATAGTAAGTTGGACCAATATGGATTGATGGTATTAAAGCACTATACAGAAAATAAAATCTCTTTAAAGGGACACTGTCAACCTGTTTTTCATCATATTATTTCTATTTAAAAACCTACATTTTATGATTGTTTACCATCTCTAATGTTCATTGATGTTGCTGTTTGTTTTGTCTGTCTCCCTGTTCAGTAGAACTGAAATGCATGCTAATGTATATTTATAAACAACCTTGTATTGTTTACAATCCTGGATCTGTTCTTACTGCATACATTCTGAGCATTACAAACACACCCAAACAGTGCAGTCTCTCATGAGACAGCAGCATCCTAAACTCACATTGCATCATTAGGGGCTAGATTGTGCTGTGGGTGTTCCCAGTTCCAGGAAAGGTACAGCTGGAGCTGATCAAGGGATGCAAACAAACCTGTATTTGTGTGGTAACACCAGTATGGTGTGCAGTCTGTTTTTTCACTTTTTTAAAGAAAAAAGAGTCAGAATCGAACTACCAGCTACATCAGCAATCTATACAGAATGTTGGCAAACATAAAACGTGTTTTTTAAACTAGGGACACTTTGAGACCTAAGGGGGTTGACAGTGTCTCTTTAAGTTTGAAATATAAAACTTACATACAAACTGAGATAAACAATTACTGGATACAACAGGATTTGCACAAAATACAACTCTCGAATTATGCCAAATGGTACTCACTGGATAACCCAAGCTTTGATTTTAAATATTACTGGAATGTACCAACAGATATGAACCTGAGAAATGTATTCATCAAAGCAAAATTAGAACTGTTGGAGAGTAACTTACTTAAAGTCAGATATAAGAAATTACCTAAGATGCAGGAGATCTGTGACTGCCCACACGGGAGAGGTAGGACATACGTCATATGTTATGGAGGTGCCCTTGGTACGACCAATTCTGACACTGTTGGCTAGGACCATTCCTGGACTGGCCAAACCTTACAAAAATTAGTTAACATTTATATTATTTAACTGTGAAGATGACAATACGATCATATGTTTTGGCAAAATACTTCTTTACTATTGTCCAGATAAGAAGAAAAAAAAAAAGCAGGATTAGCATCTCCCCTGGTGACAGACCATACTTTGTTCCATTGGTCCATGTTTTCTGCACAGTCCTCTTTACTCTCCCTGTATGCTTACATGATTGCACATATATTTCTTTGTTTTACTACAGTCAGAATGAATTCTTTCCTGTTAATGGTAACTTTTTTCTGAATTCCTTTTAATTCGCTATGAAGTAGATGTCCTATTTATACAGAGTATGTTAATTTATATTATATTTGTGTGTATTTTGATTATTGTAAGGCTTTTTTTTATGATCAACATAAAACTACTTTAACATGTTTTCCTAATGATCTATCATCTCTCTCAGTGTGGGAGTGCAGGGCCCTCCAGTACTGCATAATGGAGGACCCTGAACTACCATTACTGCAAAATGGGATCCATATGTGGGAGTGCAGGGCCTGCTTCCACCTGCCCATATGTGTAGAGACATGGCGCAGACCTAGAGATATTCCAGGTAACCCTCGTGATGCAAATGGTGGAATATCTCAGTAACCACAGCAACACTGGAAATCATTCCACCAGAGTTGTAATCATAGCCTGGCAACCTGTATGCATGCTTAGTACACTTAAATAAAAATCTAAAATCATTTTCGAGATATAGGCATTGAAAGGTACTGGGTCCACCACAATGTTATCCTAGGGGAAATTTCCAAACTTCGAAATGCTATAAGTATGGAAACAATGTAAATTTGATCACCAGACCAGAAAAAGTCACATCTGTAGGGCAAGCCCTTTCTACTCTGAAAATTTCAGCCTGAAATTTCAAAATGTTTCTTTGCAGTGAAGTGGCAAAGAAATAGTAAACTTTAAAAATCCTTTTTTGTGAGCTGTCAAAATGTCTTTTTGTGAGCCGAATCCCTTTTTTGCGATTCCAGCAGGGCCATCTTGTCCCACAAATCCAAATTCCTTTTCGCAATGCGAAAAGGGATTTTGATACCTCATGAAAAGGGAACCAGCTCGCGAAAAGGGATCTGAGTTTTCAGACCAGATGGTCCTGCAGGTAATCGGTTACACAATGCAAAAATAGATTTTAACACCGTTAGGGGATTCACTCACAAAATGGATTTTGATAGCTCACAAAAGGGATATGAAAATGAATCCTTGTGAGGTGTCAAAATCCTTTATGAGCCAATCCTTTTTCTGAGGTATCAATATCCCTATTTTGGATACATCATGAAAAGGGATTGGAAGCGAGTCCCGAAAAGGGATTTTAAAAATCAAAAACATTCTGGGGCCACTGTAAAGTAAACCAATGTCAGAGAACTGTAAAGGATGTCTACATGAGCAAAATGCATACTTTGATGTCTCCAGCAGACATACCTGGGTAAAGTTATAATGTTATGTTTGGACTGGAGAAATGAAAACAAGACAATGGCTCACAAAAAGGGAATTTTTTTCTCATGCAGAGGGATTTAATGAATTCCTTTTTGTGAGCTGTTAAAATTCCTTTCTGTGAGCCCTAAATCCCTTCTCGCACCATGCGGCGATCCAAAAGACTGAACTGAGCATGCTCAGAACCCCAAATTTCAAAATTAACTTTGGAACACATTAATTTCTGAACCTTAATAACTTTGGAACCATTCAATGGATTTCACAAATTTTGGCATGCATAACGTCTATGGATAGAGCTCTTGACTTTCCAAATTTTGTGTGAATTTGTTTTGTGGTTTCTGAGATAGAGTGTTGAAAAAACAGAAATTTCAGTGTTTTTATATATATTTTTACAAATATATATATATATATGTAGCCAAGTTTTTGAACCTTAATAACTTTGGAACTATTAACCAGATTTTCACCATATTGTAGTATCCCAAAACACACCCCTCGTGCCTGTTTCTGCATTCACAGTGGGAGTGGGGTCTTAGGCTTGGGAACTCTAGGTCACACTTCCTACTTTTGATGCTTCACCTAATGTTGCATTAACAAAGTTTTTGCAATAAATAACATCTATATATATATATATATATATATATATATATGCATATATATATATATATATATATATATAGTATATATATGTAATGTCGATATGGCTGGGTGTTGGTAGTACTGAGATACCTGCACATCCAGAGGCATAGTTAGGCATGAGACCGCAGGTCAAGTGCCTTCAGCCTCTGGGTGTGTGGGTATCTCAGTACTACAAACACCCAGCCATGTCTTATTGCTTATATAAAATGGGCCCAATGGCAACTTTGAAAAAAAGAATATTCTAAAAGTTTTCAAAGTCACAAAAACAATACACTAAAATTGTTGCTAAATAATGTTAAATAGTCCTTCCACAGATGTTTTTCACCTGTCAGTCATCTGTCTTTCTTCACACTCAATACATTGTGTGATTGTTTACCATGTAATAGAAGAATTCAAAGCTCTGCAGTATTCTAGCAGTCGAATGCCCCCCTCCCCACACAGAATGGTAAAATGGAATACATGAATTCAACATTCTTGAGAGTTCAACTGGCATACAAACAAAGATACACACACAGGCCTGAAGTGGAGCCAGAACCTCAATTTTATCTGTTGCCAGGTAAGGAGCAGGGAGTTGTCTGACAAAGTGGTAGGGATAGGAGGGGGATTTTTCATAGTCATCAAAGAAACACCAGCAATGGAAACTCTGAATAGTACTTGATTTTTTTAGTTTGTGAATATGTGTAAGGGGGCTTGTGAGTATAAATAACATTAAATTATTTACTTACTTTATTTAATTTTATGGACCTTTATTTTTAGGGCCTAGTCAAGGTTTTTTTTATGTGAGTAAAGGCTGCAGCCATGTCTGTGATGGAAACTAGGAAACAGGTGGCATATGAATTCTGTGAGTTGCCCTGGTTGGCAGGGACTTGTTTTAGCCAGTGGAGGTACTCTCTTACTTCAATGGCTAGAACCAAGTCTCAGCCAATCAGGACACAGGGATTTCTTTACCCATTTTATATATATATATATATATATATATATTATAGGTGCCAATGCACCCCTATAGTTAGGGTTGAGAAGGCACTTTAATGTTAAATTTGAAAATTTGAACATTAATAACTTTGGACCCGTTCAATGGATTTGCATAAAATTTGGAATGCATGGTAGGGTATGGTAGGTCTCTTAATTTGCCAAGCAGCAATTTAGTCAAACTCATGGTTTTTGCGTAGCGAAATGCTCAAAACTGCACTTTTCACCACTTTTATGTGCAGTTTTTTTTATTTTGTCTGTGGTGCTGCAGAGCCACCGTGCAGCCTGCTAGTCTGTAACTTGGCACATAGAAAGAGCTTGGGTCAAGGAACATTTCACTTTTTGTTCAGTGAAAAAATATTAATCCATTCAAAAGTTATTAAAGTTTTTAGCTCTCATTATAAGTCTATGGGAAAATTTATATGGTTATTTTGCGAAAGAAGAATGGGGTTTTGGCCATCTGGTCACTCCTCACGATCAAAGAATTTGCAAGCTCAGGATCAAATAATTTTTTATCGCGAGACATTTATCGTTCGTGATGTCCACCATCTTGTTTTCAGTTTGGGGTTGGAAAAAAACAAATATCTCAGCCCAGGGGTGATTTGTGAAGTAAAACTAGGATGGGTTTTGCTAATGAGGCTTCCCTCTATTGACCCATGCCTGTGGTTTAATGTAGTTGTGTCAAAAAATGGAGTTTTAAAGTTTGAAATTCTTTGGTCGTGGCTCGCTAACGATCTATGATCGCGAGCCTGCAAATTCTTTGGTTGCAGGTTTTCATTCACGAGCTTCTTTCATCACTTCCCGACCAGATGTCCAGGTTTTTTCTGGACCAGATCTTCCTGGGACGGACCAGATAGCTCAAATCTCATGACCAGATGTCATCTGATGGCCAAAAATGATCTTAGGCTGCAAGGTCGCAGCCGATTCTCGCGACCAAAGAATTTTTAAAGGTGGTAAAACTTTAAAATTAAATATGTCTGAAACGGTGTGGTCTTTTTTCTTGAAATTTAGAGGGTGTTGAGGGGATGTCCTCGAGATGTGCCTGATGCTGTTTAGGTCTTCAAAAATTAGTTTGCTGTGGAAATATTGAGTGACATACTCAACATTTTGCCCATAGGCATATGCATGGTTCTATTGGCTTGAAATTTATAAGGTAAGTAGCTATAGTGCCACAGAGGTGCATTTCAGTGGTTTGGTGTATAAAACATAAACAGGTGTGGAATTATGCCAATTCAACAAATGAAAATTTGGTTTGTTCCATGTTAATAACTTTTGAACCATGCATCCGATTTACCTGAAATTTGGTACATAGAAAGATTCATCATAGATTGTCAATTATGCCAATTTTCATGTAAGTGGCATTTATGGTTGGCGAATTATGGCGCATACTCATTATATTTAATGGGGACGTATATATGTGCATTGTGAAAACCATGGTGAGCACATTTTTGGGTGCATAGGAAGATCTCATTATAAGGTATATGACAGCTCAAAAGGTATGGCAGAAGTACATTGTTATGCAGTGCTGGGCAATGTGGTGGGAATGCAGGGCCCTCTCAAAAGGCAAGGCAGAAGACTATTGTTATACAGTGCTGGGCAATGTGGTGGGCCCCACAGTCCCTCCAATACATGTGATTCAGTGCGTATATTGTAATGTTATGCAGAAATGTACAAGTTGGTGGGAGCATGAGGCCCGAAGATTTTAAACCATAGAGTAAGCCTGCAGTGGAATTTTATTCGTAGGTTGCACAGTTAATGAGATACAGCAATACATGTTTTTTACTACTTATATTACACTTTTTTCAGACAGTAAGGAAATTCTACGCAAAAAAACTGTGTTAATGCATTAGTTAGGGTTGAAGCAACAAAAGTCAAGAAATTCAGTGTTAGGGATGAGCACCCCCACACGCTCCCATCCTTCACAGACTGACAGATACCATGGTGTGGTATCGGGTTCTGAGGCTTAACTGTCACCCCATTCCTCTTTACTGTAACATGAAAGCCTGGTTACACATGGAATGGGGTGACAGCTGGGTCACACAACCCCATGTCACACCACAGCGTCTGTCAGTCTGTGGCGGATGGGAGTGTGTTGGGGGGTGTTCACCTCTAACGTTGAATTTCTTGACTTTTGTTGCTTCAACCCTAACTGATGCATTAATGCAGTTTTTTGTATAGAATATATATAGAGATATAGATATATATATATATATATATATATATATATATATATACATATATATAACGCACAACAACTCTGTTTTTCTGATTGTGTCTTAGGAACACAGTAATTTTTTATACAGTAATGCACTGATATCTATTACTTGTCATTATTAAAATGAACTTAGCTTGTGACATTAAATCTCACTGCATGATTTCTTTTATAATATCAACCACCAGATGAACTAAAAAAAGTTAACAGTTACTCTGTTCCCAAAGTTTAATCCCTGTTTCCGAAAACAAGCTCTGCTTTTAAAGCTTAAAAATGGGTGTGGAGCTTTTCCTGCAAAGGAATTTTTGAATGTCACTTCATTAATTTGAATGTACAGACTATATACAAAAAAAGCCATAAAGTATGCTGTTTAACTCTTAATATCAGCAAAGGTTCAAATTGATGTTTAGGGGTTTTATTCTGCTTACTAAGAGTTCACACACTGAAGCACAGTGCCATGAAAATCAGCAATTGTTGTGGACACCAAAAACATGTGATTTCAAATGCTGCTACAGTACGTATAGTGTTACAGACTAGGCTAATAGCAAATACATGATGTGGCAATCATAATAAAATTAGCACAGTAATACGCAACAATGTGGGACTGAGTGTCGGCCTAGGGAAAGCAAAAAAAAATACAAACTCTCCACCGCCCGGCCCAGAGCCTTGGTCTCTCCAGAATTCCCTCTTTGAAATTATGTATTTTTTTGCTGTGTATTACTATAAACTGGTTTGGGCTCCATTTTATTTGTTTTGTTTACTTGCTATGAATTATGCCTTTCAGATGGAATTATGCATGTGAAAATCTTCTGGCCCCATTAACAAACAGTATCCCTGGTGGATCAAACTTCTTCCTGCAGAGGATCTATTTATTTCAGGCATCCCCGCAGCTGGATTTCTATATGGACACAGTTTACATTGGACAAAGTCCCACAACTGGAAATCTAGAAGGTAATATAATGTCCTTGTATTAAAAATAATATATAGCCTGTCCAGTGTTTCATTACAAAACATGATCATACTGCACTGTTCTTAAAATATGTGCACCTCCTTCTAATACAGCAGTATGAAAGAATAACAGTATGCACGTATGTTACATTAGATAATTCTCTTGAAACTCTCTAGCCTACAGCAGTCATGAATGATCCAGTGGAGAATTTGTTCTTTCAGTTATGTTTAGCTAAGAAAAAATGTCCTCGACACTAGATACCATTCCATACAGAACAATGTTTCTGGTATCAGTGGTCGCCCCCTCCCCCTATCCCTGGTGCTAGTAGTCCCCCTCACTGATATTTGGCCCATTCAGTACAAAACAAGTATCTCTGGTGCTAGTGTCCCCTGCCAGTCCAGGCCCATGCTGTGATAACATGAAATCCCTGATGTTCACCCTCAGCCATGGTATTGAACCCCCATCATTTCCGGTACCTGCCACTGGTGCATACGGTGACCAGCGCAGTCCTCCTCACACCTCCTCAGCCTGCCAATAATATGTTTAGGCATGGAGGCGCACTCAGGGTGATGTGTCCTGTCATATAGATAAGGGTGCACTCGCTACCTGGACATATGATGGCCAACCGAGGAGGTGTAAGGAAAGCTGCACCGGTGCACCAAGAGGACTAGGAAGGTGAGTGGGGGAAGGGGGTTCAGTGCCATAGTTGGGGGTGCTAGATGCCTGAGATTTCATTTTATCACAGTGCAGGCTGATGATTGGCAGGGTGGGGACCAGTACCACCAGGGATATCGTTTTGTACAGAATGGGCAGGCAATCAGAGGGAGGGAAGGAACACTGCCACCAGGGATATTTTTTGTACAGGATAGGCCACTGATCAGTGGGGGAACCACTATCACCAGGGATATTGTTTTGTACAGAACAGGTTATTGATTGGTGGGAAGGGGGTAACAGCTACCACCAGGCATATTGTTTTGTACAGAATGGGATGGTGATCAGCAGGGGGGTACCACTTGCACCAGGGATATTGTTTTGTACAGAATGGGCAGACGATCAGAGGGAGGGAAGGAACACTACTACCAAGGATATTTTTTTGTACAGAATGGGACAGTGATCAGTTGGGGGACCACTATCACCAGGGATATTGTTTTGTACAGAATGGGCCAGTGATCAGTGGGGTGACCACTCTCACCAGGGATATTGTTTTGTACAGAACGGACTATCAATTGGAGGGAAGGGGGGGACTGCCACCATCAGGGATATTTTTTGTACAGAATGGGCTGGGGATCAGCAAGGGGGTATCACTAGCACCAGGGACATTGTTTTGTACAGAAAGGGCAGGCACTGAGAGGGAGTGAAGGAACACTACTATCGGGGATATTTTTTTGTACAGAACAGACTGGAAATCATCAGGTGGGGGTACCACTAGTACCAGGCATATTGTTTTGCACAGAATGGACCAGAAATCAGAGGGAAGGGGACCACTACCACCAGAAATATATACATTTTTTTTTACAGTACAAATGGATGATCAGCGGTGGGGGGGGACCACAAGCACTAGGGATATCTGCATGTCTGGGCTGGGCAGTTGGGGGGGCAGCACCATGCTAACCTGCCTTGCTACCCATGCTAATGAGCCCGTAATGGGCATGCAAATGGACCCTTAATGCCTTGCATGCCCAGTATGCCCATTTGCATGAATCCCTTTGAATATTACAGATAGCGCTCCGGCACTATCTATTCTTGTAGCGTACTTCTGGAGTCCTGTTGGGGCAGCAATAAGTAGCTTCGCACTGTGCTGACATGGCCCTATACTCAATCAGATAGTGCCAGTGTGCAATTTGACTGAATATAGCATCCTTGGGCACCCAGGCAATCACAATGTGCAGCGCAAATGTTACTGCTCCACTTTGCGTGATTTTGAATATTGGACACCTTGGGTGGGATATTCAGAAGGGTTGCACATGGCGCAACACAGTTGCACCATGTGCAACCCACTGATGTGCCCCAGCACGATATTCAAATGGGGAATGTGCCTGGCACAAATCACAGTGTGCTGGAGTGCATCAGTAATGTATGCGGCGCAAGTAAGTGGGGGCGTGCCCATGCATGCTCTGCACATCCTGATATTCAGCCCGGGATATGCTGAGACCATGCAGGCGTAACCCCTACTTGCGCTGCACACAGTTGATCCAAAAAAAAAAGGAACAGCAGCTGGCCACCCACAGGTGAGCTGCTGTATAGCAGGGCGCAACACAGCAGCTGCCAGCTGTGGGTGGCCACCGTGCTCAAGCGGCACCCCAACCGTGGTGATGCCCCCCCCCATACCGATCGGGCATTAGTATTGTAATAAGGTCCTATATCCCTGGTGGTCCAGTGGACTGCTGCGCTGCCGATCATGGGCAGAAGTAGCAAGGTATCCTCCAATATCTCTGGTGGTCCAGTGGACTGCTTGCCCTGATACGTGGGTGTCAGTAATAAATATAACAAACCAATCCATCCCTGGTGATCAGCGGTACCCCCTCCCAGCTGCCCACTAAGCCCCTACCCCCAATCCCCCTTCAGCGGTGGTGGCAGCTCCTCACTCGCTTGCGCCGCCCGCCAACTGACTACGTATGGTGGGCTATGCCATTGGTCCACAGTGAGCCACAAGGCAGCCTGCATTAACTACTATTACATCCCGATATGTGAATGGATCCATCTACATTTCTGGACTGTGTAGTACAGCATGAGCTGCATGCCCATTGTCTCACGCCAGGGACCAATGGGCGACAGCCCTACTGCACGGAGTCAGTCAGTGGGCAGCTGGGTGGCAAGCAGGGGAGCTGCCGCCCGCCACTGACTGGGGGAGGCGGGCCAGGGGCTCAGTGGGCGGTGGGGAGGGAGGTACCGCTGGACCACCAGGAACGGATTGGTTTGTCATATTTTATTACTGACACCCGTGATCGGGCTGCAAGTGGTCCACTGGACTACCAGGGATATTGGACATTTCAACATTAGTACATATGCCCGTGACTGGGCTGGGAGTGGTCCACTGGATCACCAGGGATATTGGACTCTCATTTGCAATCCCCATGATTTCGATCAGGCAGTGGGGCACTTTGCTGCTTGTGCAGGGGGCGTTGGTCCCCAAAGGCTGCAGCCTGGCGGGGCACTGGGCGCAAGTCATGGGGGATCGGCGCACCTGCATGCAAATAGGGCCATAATGACATGCAAATGGCCCCATTTGTGCCTTGCATGCATTATGGCCCCATTTGCATGTGCACTTTTGAATATCATGGTTGATGTGCCTAGCGTAATGGCAGTTGCACTAGCGCATCCCCCTGCCCCTCTCTGGCCACTTGCACTGGTGCAGTGCCACTGCACCATGCACATTGCGGGTGGCCACAGCGCAATATTCAGTGGTGCTGCGCTATGGCGCAGCACCATTGAATATTGCCATATCAGCACCCTGGCACATTCCAGTAGTGCTACACACAGGCTTGCGCCACAGCCTGGCGCAGTCTAAATATCCCACCCCTTTATAGGCTGTTAATTAGATGGCAATGTAATGCACAGTTTCTTTAGTGGAATATGTACTGTACCTATCAAGGCCAAGTTGAAAGGCAGTTTCAGTATTTTCACTTTTATTATTTATATTTGTCTCTATGCACTTTGTTATAGGTATGGCACCGAGAAGACCTGGCACATTGGCAAGCAGAGGAATTTTCATTGAACAATTTAATGTGGTGCAAAGGAGTACAGCAAACTCATCCTTTCCTAATCAGTATGAAATAACCATGACTCCTTACAACTGCGGTCATGATATTCCATTGCTGTCTGTGGGATTTGCACAGGTTAGTTCCACAAAGAAATGTCCCTCTTTACCTACTGTATGTTTCTTTCATCTTTACATTGTTTAGTTAGAACATCTACAATGGTGTCCTTTTAAGACCAAGTCTGTTATCAAATAGTAACTAAAGACTGGCAGGGGTTCTAGGTCCATCAAGTCCCCCTTCTTCTTAAACATGGATTAATAAGTCTGCTGGGAAAACACGTACTCATTTACAGTATTTGCTATAAATAATAAATTATCTGGTGATGGTACTGTATGTGTTCAGGAATTAATTTCTTTTAATGCACATAGAAAATTCACTTTCAGAATAAATAAACTCTGCTTACAACAATGAATATTTCAGAGTAACATACTAGCAGGATAATAGAGGGGACTTTGGGCCCATCTTGTCCAGCTCTTCTGCAGTACCATTTTTAATCTAGATACACATCCAAGCTTTATCAGCAGGAATTTTTCTGCAACTCATACGTTTTAACCCTCAATGCAGTTTTCTCTCATGACTCTTGCAGTATCTTATTCTGCTTTGAAAGATTAAACCATGATAGCTTCCACAACCACACCGGATAGGCTATTCCACATGTTAACTAACCTCTGTGTGAAGTAACACTTTCCAATGTTTCCCCTCATCCATCATGCTTCAATCTGTCACCAGGTTGACTACCTCACATTAACTATCTTCTGTAAGAAATAATGTTTTCTAATGTTTTACTGTTTCTTGTTCTCCCTCAATTTCTTACTGCATCAGTTATTCCATATGTTAACCCCTTCTGTGTGAAGTTATGTTTTCTAATGGTTCCTCTTACCCTACTACCTCTTAAATTAAAGACATGTCCTCTAGTTTTGCTTTCATTTACTAGCTCAGCCTTCTGTGTGTACTCTATCCTGTCTGTCTGCTTTAGTATTCAGAATACAGTGCCTATGTTTCCTCTCAACCTCTTCTCATGGCTTAATAATCTTGGGCATGTCCAATCTCTCCTCATAGCTATTGTGTTTTAAGCTGACAATCAGGCTGCTAGTCTTGTTTAATGCCCACTTGATTTCTTTAATGCTGTTCCTGTTTAGCAATGACCAAACTGGAGGCAGTGTTCTGAGTGTCATCTAACCAAGGTGCTGTACAGCATG
This sequence comes from Neoceratodus forsteri, assembly GCA_016271365.2. Classification (NCBI taxonomy): domain Eukaryota; kingdom Metazoa; phylum Chordata; order Ceratodontiformes; family Ceratodontidae; genus Neoceratodus; species Neoceratodus forsteri. The sequence continues at coordinate 412,101,762 of CM057455.1, read as the reverse complement.
TACCGTTACCAACAACGACGTAATTATGTCACAGCATTTACAGTGACTGACTTTTGCCAACACTGACAGGGACGACCTTGATTTCTGGTCGCCCGCTGTCAGGTCGGCTTTTGCCCCCAAATGAGTTTCCTCTTTACCCCAACATGCACCCCCCCGGAGTTTGTTATATAAAGTACAGAGAGTGCAGTGGGGATATCCCCCAGAAAAAAAAGTTTTCCTTGCAGAGTGGTTTATTGCTCTGTCATCAGAGAGCTGCACTGCATGGTGCTGTAAAGGCAGGCAGTGAATTCCCTGCACCCATATCGGTGTTGACACAGACATAGTGGAATCGTTGTACAGGACAGGGGAGACTTGCCCTCCCTTGGCTTGCTCCTTATCCCTTTCTAGTGCATCTCAACAATGTTTTTGCCATTTTGACTGTGGTAACACACTGCTTGCAGTCTTCAGCTCACTGTCCACAACTACCTTTAGATCTTTCCCCTCAGTTGTTCTGCCCACTTTTACATCACACAGATCTATGCACAACTCAGATTTTTCTCCCTAGGTGTGGAACCTTGAACTTTCTTACACAGTTCCCCCTGTTTACAAGTGCACTGTAACCCAGTTCAAGCATTGAAGAAACATGGATCAAAGAAAAAAATTATGGTTTACAGATGCATGCAAACCTGATTGGTGCATTAACTAATTACTTTTAAACCATGTTGAAAGTATGTGGTTCAGAAGAATCGATGCCTGTAGAACCCAGATTTGCTCCACATGTAAACAGCATCTGTTGCATGATCATTCCTGGATGCATGCATTTTTAATCAGTCCTCCCTTTGCAACACACAATAGCATGTACTGAGCATGCTCACATTATTCATGCATCCATTGCCGGTATTCCAGAGACACACGTGTACACTGGAATGCATCTCTGGAACCAGAATCAGCTGTTCATGTATGCTGAACAGCTGGAACTACCAGCACTGATCCTTGTTCTTCAATCACATTGCACATGCAAATCAAATAATACAGAAACAGAGGCAGTAACTCATTAGGTTCACATTCACCTCTGAGGCAGGATGATCAGAAGGTTGTGAGTTCTTCTAGTCCCAAACCAGGAACCTAGGCTAGTTCCTGATGCTGGCACTGTGGTGCAACACGAGGGGAAGGGGATGCTCTGTTGAGCTGTCCTTTTGATGCTATGCTAGTCCAGTATCCCTTTTGCCCATCTCTGATGGCTGTCCAGATGGAAGTTCAAGATTCCATTCTACATACCCTAAAATAAGGGGATTTTTCCATTGCCCTGGCTGATATTCCTTCCGTAAACATTCATGTGACACAGTCCTAGGGAGCACTTGAAAATGCACTGTCACAGCTCAGTGTGCCTTTCCTGATCAAAAATTACAGCTAAATAAATTAATGGAACTAGAAAAATTAAAGTGTTTCTTTTTGATGGAATGCCAGTGAAATCTCCAGATGACAATATACTTAAAACATAAAAATATTTCTTTCAAAGAAGACATAATCTATACCTCTATTCCTTTATATATATATATAAAATTATTTTGGCATAAAAAAGTTTTAAAATCCATACTACGGATACTAACACAACATCGACATAGTATCACTGAATTTCACCAATGGGCTGATTTGACATTTTCAAATGGGTACCAGGTCAATATGTCATACTCTTAATAGCGTACGACACAAGCGCTAAACCGAAACAGTGCTGTAGGGGTAAGGGGCAACAGACTTCCTGGAAAACATAAACTGAACTTACAAACTTAAATGGGCAGACTGGGTGGGCCATAGGCCCTTATCTGCTGACACTGTCTATGTATCTATGTATGTCAGTGAGAGCGTGCAATACTGCGAATGGTTCCGTGCATGGTACTGCATCCTCTTTCTGTCCCAGGCAGAGGATAAGACCTCTGCTGGAATAAGCTTCCACTGAGCAGTTACTGTGGCTCAACAAGATGAGCCACCAGCAGCAAGGGACAGAAGCAGAGTGTTTGGGACTGGGTTCAACACCTGGTCCCAGATGCATGGTAATTTTATTTTTTTTTCACACTTTGTGTGATATTTACTGTAACCCGCCTCCCATGGAGTTAGTAATGTTAGTTGGAGGGGTTTGGAGTTTGCAGCCCCCCATAAGGAGGGGTGCGGAGGTGAAGTCCCCCCCACAGAAAAAAAGACAGGCTGCATACAATAAATTGTGCTGTAGTGGCAGCACGCTTTATCCATGCATCATAATGTCTTGTGACATAATGACCCCATGCCTTTCAAGCAACAAAACTGTGGTTGTCATTATTACTGCACTGACACAGTGAAACTAAATGTTGCTACTTTGATGTACACTGGAGCCCATTTACATGCATATTGGGTAAGTGCACATTCTGGATAAATTTAGCACACTTTTTCTATTTCCCAGCTTTTTCCTGTCTCTGCAGTGTTAAATTTTCTGGCTGAGTGCACACTGGTTAAGCGCACATTTTCACAGTTCACCAGTGCATCTATTAACATGTAATTAGCACTTATTACAGTAGGTAGGTAAAATGGGCAGACTAGGTTGGCCAGGCGGTGCTTATCTGTCATGAATTTCTGTTTCTGTGTAAGTGCACTGCCTGTTTTCAGTGGTGGGAAATCAATATTTTAATGAGTACCCTACCTGCAATGCATTTTTAACAGTGAATTGAAGTGAAACAATAAAGAAATACACTAACAAAATAATTGTTAATCATATTGATGTATTTTGTTAATATATTTGTTATGCTTTGTTAAGTACAGAAATTAGGAAAATAAAAAAAGATTTCAGATTCACTCATTCCCATTGAAAAGATGTAGGTCTGGATAACTGCATAGCCACTTAAATGCACATTTTTTTCTGTGCAAAAAGGGTATGCATTTAAGAGTACTGCACTGTACTAACATTTTCATCTTAACAACACAATATCCTTTTACTAAATACAAGTAAATAAAAAACATGTTGGTACACTAAGAATGTATCAGTGTAGTAGAATTGCATTTTAATAACAGTGAATTGATTGAATGGTATTTTCAAACATTAAAATAATAATGGTCAGAATTGGTATGCTGACATTCTGAAACTCATTTTTAATACATTAACATAGTAAAAATACATTTAATTTACTGACATAAAGATGGCTTTGTAAATTTGCTTTAGTAACCAAATTAAAAGTGATTCATCAAAGAAACACCATCGTAATACTGTTAGACTGTATTAACTGCATAATTGTTTAAGTAACAGCACCAGCATGCTACTATAACATATTTCATCTAGGCACAACACAATTGTCAGTTTTTTGGTGCACCCACATAACAAAAATCACTTTTACCATATTGACACTAAAATGTTTAAAAAAATGTTATTAAAAAGGGTTTAAACATGTTCCTAAATTTGGTTCATATTGGACTAAAACAAATACATTTGTATGATTCTTGTAAAGATACCACTTTTCCAAATTGCTCTAATCATGTCATGAAAAATATTCATTTCCTCCTTGGCCACATCCAAAGCTGTCCCATGCTTTCACAGGCTCCAAAGCATCAGAGGATAATACATCAGTGCAATCCCTAGCACTTACACTGTGTTAACTTGCCCTTCACAACTGATTTTGTTTTTCTCACTTTTCTCCAGTAATGTTCCCCCCAATTTTATCCTATCCTTCCCCCAGCTTGTTTCCCCTGTCTACCCCGCTACCCTCCTTGATGTCTCCCCACTGGACCTCAATTATTCAATAATTGCTAAATAATCTGCCTCTTAACTGTGATCCACTCGTGCAAGGAGTTGGCTCCAAGGCTACATTACATTTCTGTACTATGTTACTCAAATGTGCTACTTGTAATTAAATTAGTATTCCACAGGTATGATATATTTAATTGTATGTTATGTTACAAATGCAACTGTATGATTATTTATATTTTTTTAACTGTATGCCTTGTTACAAATGTAATTGAATGTTTAATTTTCTCAGATATGTTAAATGATAAACTGAATGTCTAATTCTTCATCCAATTGTAACCCCCCAGGTCGGACTCGTACCGGGAGACAAGCAACTTATTGTTCAGTGTGCCTTCCTGGTGAAACATTTCAATAAATAAACAAACTCCCATTTTTTGGGCCACACCCTATATTTGTGCAGGTCACCGTGTTGTTCATCCCCTTCCCCACTATGCTGTAGCTACTCTACTCTACAATTTAGAGTCATTGGCACACTTGCAGCTGACCCCCTTCCTTCTGATCATTAATAAATATGTTCAAGAGCACTGGATCCAGCACCGTCCACTGAGGTACTCCACTCAGCACACCTCTCTACTCTAAATGGTTACTATCCACCACCACTCTCTGCTTCTTCTCTGTCAACCAGCCTGTTATCCACCTCCTGCACACTTTGTGGCCTCCATTTTGCATTAGGCCTTCTACTAGCATGCAACAAAAACTGCTCCCTGACCATATAGGACACTGGGGACATCAGGACTACCTTCGTACCACAAACCATAACTTCTAACATGGTGAACATGAAATGAAGTATAGCATCATATAAAATACAGTCATATGCAAGAATGAACAGCAGGGATCCATAATGGGTGGTTAAAAAGAAATGTATAATGAAGTCACTTTAAATAAATTTGATTTATAGTTATGTATCGTAGGTCAGGTAGCATTTTGGATGTTTGTGGAAAGATTTCAAGAGCACTTCTCCTGCTCTTTTGCCAGTTGTCCCCCAGAAACACAGAAGGATACTTACCTGCCCCAAGTCAAATGCTGTAATAAGAAATGTTTCCTTGCCTGTACTTAGGAAGGGATCATATTTAGGCTCTGTAGAGCTGAGAGCTTGATCCCTTCCACTTACCAGTCCTGAGTCATGCCCTGGCACTCATACATTTCGTGATGTGAACGTATGAAGAGTGTGGAGGTACACTCCATAGGCCTCTATGGGCTGTTTTTTGAATTATGATTTTTAGTATTTTAGAGGGCTGATTTAAACAAATCAAAGTCATCACTTAACTTACAAAGCCCTTGTCAGTTGAGCAGTGGTCTTCGTTTGTTTGAAACAGGCCTCTAAAACATTGAAAACAGAAGTTTAAAAAATGGCCCCCAAGAATCCTAAGGAACACCTCTCCCCCAACACACTCTCCAGACTCTTACATTCTGGAATATGTAGGGCAAGGCTCAGGATCAGGAAGTGGAAGGGATTGGGTTCCCGGCTCCACAGAACTTAAATACAATCTCTTTCCTTCATAAATATAGTCAAGGAAACATTCATACATTTTACAGCATTTGACATTGGGGGCAGGTAAAGGTCCTTCTATTGTTCTGGGTTGAGCACTAGAAAAGGTTATCTTTAAACACATGCATGTTTTAGGAAGAATTTTTACTGATTTTATATTTTGGAACAGGTTGTCACTAACAGTACAGAAAATGAAGCAGTTTACAGAGGGAGTACCTGGCCAAACACTGCACAGATCCGGGTAGAGAGAACCCAGGCGGCATCTCCTCCAATCGGTGGCACTTTTGATATCCTTGCCTATGGAAGCAAGATTGAGGGTAACAAATTAATATTTAAAAACTTGAGACACAAGTGTGTTTATTCTGTTTTCTGTGTCATATAGGGCAAGGGCATTTGATACTGATTCTCCCAAAGCATGTAATTAACCTAAATGTGTCACACCAAAATAAACTAAAGTAGTAGTGATAGAAAATTGTCATGCAGTTCATTGGGATATTCTAGTTTTTAATTCCTGTGTCTGACAAAAAATGCAATTTATTATTTTTTTCTGCTAAGAAAATGGATCTAAATTAGTCCTTTAAGTTTTAAAACAAGATAACAGTTACATTTTGCACGTAATTCTAAACTCTTCCAAACTGGGGGTGTTTGGAATAATAACATTTCATTCTATCCTGGGTGGCCATGTTGGGCCAAATTACACAGTGGATGATTTGGGTGCCATGTGGTGCTATTGGAAGTAATGAGAGCTAGTGCTACCACAGAATAGAAGGCAGAACATGTTAGTAATTTTTACAAGTATTCCCTTATGACTTTTTATTTCTGAAGTGCTTTTCTTTTTCTATGTGCTCATTTCGTAGTTTTCTACTTAATAGTGTGGGGTGTTACGTGACGAACCACGCTTTACTTGCAGCAGCCATATCTAGTTTTCTTCCTTCCATTACATAATCAGCATGTGACTTCACTCATATCGTAAGCCTGCTGCCTGCTTGGTAACATGTATCACAAGTTACCAATCAAGCAACAGGAGACTGGCTCTTCTTGGTTACTACTAATGTCACAGTCGGAGAGGTCACAAGGCTGATGCAGTATAGGAAGGGACAGAACTGACTACATCAGCCTCCAGGTAGAGTGCTGTTCCGCACATCACACCTAGTAGTCCTGATAGGTATAAAACGTCTTCTTTACCAAAACAGAACAGAAAAAAAAAATACCTCAGATATAAAAAGATTTATATATTTCTGAAAGCTACTGTTAATAATAGATTGTAAAGAAGCTGTTTAATACAAATACATCCAAACCTCCTGTTATCAGGTTTAGGTGTACTGCTTACTGTTTTTTTGGCAGTTTCGTTTTGTTGCATAGAATATCTTGCACTGACATTTACAACAGATATGATTCCATTGATTTGGGACAGAAATCTAAACTGTGAACCCATCCAACCCTGTATGATCACCCTGCACCCGCTGCATTTTATTTATTTATTTTATTTAAAAGTTGATAACTGGGTAAACATACAGTTACAGTACTGTAGCTGTACTATAAAGTGAAACACCAGCTGACCTTCCACAAAAACTGTCATGTAATTTCTGCATGATTTCAACAAGCTACTTATTATAGAAAGGGATGTTAGACACTACTTTTTACAGTATCTGGATTCTACACAGGAATCTGATACAGTGTAAGCCATTTAAATGAGACACGCTTAATATATGGCAGCTCAGATTCAGTGCAGAGAAGTGCAAGGTAATGCACCTGGGAAACCAAAACCCAGGGGAAGAGTACACATTGAGAGGCCAGATATTAACAACAACACAAATTGGAAGGGACCTGGTGTAATTATATCAGATGACATAAAGGTGGGAATGCAATGTGAGAAGGCAGTAAGGACAGCTGGGGGATACTGGGATGCATAGGGAGAGGCATCAACAATAGAAAACAGGAAGATGTTATCCCTCTGTACAGACAGTTGGTAAGACCCCATCTGGAGTACTGCGTGCAGTTCGGGAGACCCCACCTCTGCAAAGACATAAACAGAGTGGAGGCTGTTTAGAGGAGGGCAACAAAAATGGTTCAGGGTCTACACCAGAAGACATATGAAGAGAGACTAAAACAGCTTAATATGTATACCATTGAGGAAAGGAGGGAGGGGGGGACATGATAGAAACTTTCAAGCACCTCAAGGGAATTAACAAAGTCCAAGAGGGTAGTATCTTTCAGAAAAAGAAATGTGAAGGAACAAGGGGACACAATTTGAAGACAGAGTGGGGGCCGGCTCAGAGGTAATGTTAGAAAGTATTTTTTCATGGAGAGGGTTGTGGATGCATGGAACAGCCTTCCTGAGGAGGTTGTGGAGTCAAGAACAGTGGGAGAATTCAAGAATGCATGGAACAGACATAAAGCAATTCTAGTGGGGGGTAGGTGGAAGTAAGCTGTTGGTTAACTAGAATCTGCAGCTTATCTAATAGGTAGGGAAATGGGCAGACTAGGTGTGCCAAGCGGTCATTATCTGCCGTCAAATTCTATGTTTCTATGGGTTGGCCATTTAAGCGTGACTTCTCCTCTGGAACATATTCACTGTCATATAAAGTTATAGTGAAGCACAACGGTTAAATGGGACACCCATTCTGCAATAATCTGCTTTAGAGGGTCGTCTAATGGTTGATTCTCAGCTGATTTCAGCCAGTTACATTGACATTTTCGGCATACTGTAATCAGGTAACTGGCTGTAAATCAACTGCGAACAGTTAAAACCTCTGCTGTAGCTGAAGCTTGTTTAGTGTTCTCTAAACTGAGTTTGCAGCCATATGTCTGCTGAGAAATGAGACTCTTGCAGATCACATTTGTGTGATTGAAGCTCCTAAAAACCCAGCCGGCTCACTCTTTTCAGTGGCTGCTGACTTTCACATCTCAAAGAGCCAAGCAGGATGAATAAGTAAAGATCACAAAGCCCTCCCAGCAGAGTGGGATTCTGTCACAAACTCCGGCTGAAAGAGAAAGTGAGAGGGCAAAGACTGTGAGGTTGAGGATGCCCTCATGTTGTGGTTTTTGCAGGCTCTTGACAAGGCGGCTTGTATATCTGGTCCCATGTTAAAATCAAAGCACTTGATTTAGCTACACAGATGGGCCATTTAAGGTTTCAGGCTACAGGTGGTTGGCTTTCAAGGTGGAAGCAGCAGCATCAGATAGTATTCAAAAGAGAACACAGTGAAAAGTAAGATGCTGACGCCACCGCTGCACAAGCTTGGTAAACTGAACTGCTGCTTGGTCTTCTGTCTGGGTACAGGCTGGCTGATGTTATGAATGCCTACGAGATCCGCTTATTCCACTGAGGGTATCCTGACCGTGGGCATGTTCTGAAGATGCAAGAGCTCATAGCTAGGGGAAAAAGGCTGATGACAGAGTCTCTATTTTGTGTTGTGCAAACCAAATGGGAACAGAAAAGAGAAAGCTACCGGTCATTGACAAAAGCAAACATGCTTGCTGCTTGCCCAGAGACCTTAATCTGCTGCCATTTACATACACTAATTCAGGCAATGCCTGGATGACCAGTGCCATATTCCAAGACCGGCTATTAGCATGGGATGGCGAGCTTCATAGAAGTCACAGAAAAATTCTGTTGTTTGTGGACCTTTGTTCTGCCCACCCCCACGATCTTGCCAGAGACTGAAATTCATAAAACTTGTTTTCTTTCCACCAAACACCACCAGCATCATTCAGCCTCTGGATGTGGGCATGGTTAAGAATCCTACAGGCCACTACCAGTCACATGTTGCTGGCAAAATCTCGTGACAATAGATAAGAAAAAGACGGCTCATGACACTGAAATTGCCTGTAAAGTGAATCTTCTCTATGCCCTTTACTTGCCGCACAGAATGTGGGGAACAGTGAAGCAAAGCATGATCAAAAAACTGTTTTGCAAATGCAGGATTTACCTTCGGTGCCACTACCCTACCCCATGACCAGATCAGCACACTGACAGGGCTTGAGGATGTTACGATCCTGGCCTTCATGGATGCAGCTGCTTATCACGAATTTGTAGAAATGGATGCGAATAAACCGACAGTCAGAGAACTTACCGATGGGGAGCTTGTTAGTTCAGTGATGAAGGGGAGAGACACAAACACAGAGGTCACATCTGATATTGACACTCATGAGCCAGTGCGATCAGTGTCGACAGTGAAGGTACTGACAGGTCTTAAGACATCTCTGGAGTGGTGCTAACAGTGTGGACAAACCATGACCTAGGAAAAGATGTTTGTGGTCGAATGTACTGTATGATACAGACACAAGCTCTTAAGGAGAAATGCCAGGAAAGCATCACTGAGTTCTTCCTACCTGCCATTTCATCTGCATCATCTGCATCGGTACCAGAAGAAGAAGAAGAAGAAGCAGACCCATCAACATTGTACTTTTCCTTCGACACATAAATGGCAAATATTTTGATATGGGAGGAAGGTAACAAATGACCAAGATTGTATATGGTGCTTTAAGCACTGTGACACACCAAACCAAATAATAATAATAATAAAGTTTAAAAATATGTGGTTGAAAATAGTTGTCCACAGTTACACAAACCCAAATCACAAACATAAAAAATAAAGAAAAACACTAAAGTGCACCTTATTATTTCAGCAGTCACATTGTACCTCCATTCTCGCCCCACAAAAGTGCACTTCACTTAGTAGAGATAGCTGCTTAAGTGGAACAATCGGCTTTCCACCAGGCCATTCCATTTAAGTGGCTTGCACTGTATTACAGATCTAATAATCTATGGGTGACTGTGTGAGATGAGTTTGTTTTACACACCCAAGCTGTGTCTTGCCACATAAACCACAAGACAGAAGATGAGTGGTTTATAAAGGCAAACCACACCAGAGGTGTGTAAAAAAACAAAAAAACAACAAACAAGTAATGACACAATCACCCAATTTTAACTTTTAGAATATCTGTTAGAGTTTGATATCAACCAGAACTAGGAGCTAGCAAGTGAGTGTGCATAAAAAAGAGGAATAGGAGCGCAAGTGAGCCTCCAGCTGTGTGACATCTGTTTTCAGTTACTTTGACAGAGTAATGGATCCCCACATGGAAGATTCATCAGCTCTGACTTTCTCCATATTTACCTTGGGTGGCATCAGACCAAGATTTCAAGGAGACTTTCTTCGTATCAACCTGGTGTTATAAAGTATATGGTTAGAGTTTACTGTGGATGGAAAACAATGGCTTTCCAAATCATGTTGTAGGACAGTTCAGAGGTCAAAAAAATTGTTGTACTATCGTTCTGATGTCACATCGATAGTACAACTTTTGCCCCTTGAGCTCCTACCTGATTGGTGGAAACAGTCTGTGATTAAAAAAATACATTCTAAAATGGCAGATTCACTTAACAAGTGGTTGGGCGCGCAGACAGTTTGGACACGGAGTGCCATAATCGTCTCTGTGTGTCCAAATTCTCAATTTGTAGTTTTTTTTGTTTTAATCTCTGGCACAGTCACGGCGAAAGCAGAGCGGGACCACAGTGATTAATACTGCTATATTCGGGGATGCAACCAAAACAGAGCGCAACTGCAGTGAGTAGGACTGGTATCTTGGAGGACGGGACTCAAGCGAGGACCAGTGCAGGAGTGTCAAAGCAAGGTGAAACTTGTGACCATCTGGGGGAACCATATACTATAAAAAATAGTGGATGCTTGACTATCCACAAACTAAGTCTGTGTTTCCATCTCGGGAGTTGATGATGCCATGGAGATTTCTCGAGCTTCGCTCTCAAGGTCTGTATGACATCATCAACTCCCTTGATGGAAACACAGCCTTGTTGTGGATAGTCATCCATCCACTATTCTATATATAGTGTATAGTGGAATGCTGTTATACATGGAATTCCATGCCTGGAATATGCTTGTTCTGCTGTAGTAGTGACATCATTATGTTATTCTGCTGCAGTAGTGATGTCACTACTGCAGCACAACAACTTGGAATACTGCCACATAGTTGCTTTCCTCTATCCAGTTAAGCTGGAAGTATTTTTTTTTTCTAAACTTGAACTTGCAGAAACATCTGCAGCACACTGTGTCAGTGAAAAAAAAAAGAAAATGTTTAAATTTCCGTTCTCCAATGTCTTCACCAGCTGGATTTGTGTGATTTTCTATGCTGTGACTGCCCATACACTATAAAATATTTTGTATGTGTAGTCATACACAACAAGGATATTCTTGAATCTCAAAGTTCTCTTGTTAACAGAACACCTCTCGAGCTGCGCTCTCAAGGTCATCTGTTACCAAGGAAACCTCTTGATAACAGGAATATCCTTGTTGTGTTTGACTGCTCATACACAATCCTCTATATCATAGCAAGTTGACACGCAGAATATAGGAACTGATTTCTAGTTGATATCAAATCCTACCAGTTATTATACATTATTATAATACTGTACAAGAACAATAAATAATTTTTTGAGGCAAAACGTCAGTGTAGCACCTGGGAACGCTGTGCAATTGCAAGAAAAACAAGTAAAATCAAGTTGTAAGGTATTTTGCCAGCACTGGTTACTCTTGGAATCCTTGACTGGTGCAAAAAGGTGTTTCATTTTATTGATTCGTGCACAACAACACCCATCCAATGATTTCTATGATTAAGCACTACAGGGTGCAAAACACGTCAGGAGTGTGCGTTGTGGAGTGGAGGGGGCGAGCTGAACCTAAGAGAGACTGTGGTTGCTGGGTGTTGTTTTGCACGAATCAATAAAATAAAACACCTTTTTGTACCATTCAAGGATTCCAAGAGTCATATATACACTGTTTGAAACATTGCTTGCTTGACAATAAAAGGACTATGAGTAGCCAGTGTTGGCAAAATACCTTACTGCTTACAAGAACAATAAGGTATGATTTCCCTGTTGTTTTGCAGAGGGCTTATTTAGATGAATTGAGATTCTCTAACTCATTCATAATGGGGTTCTGACTGCTTCTACTCAATTCTACAGCCAAGAGGACTGTCGAACAATCCAGTCATATGACCTACCCAAGGTTACACAGTGAGCAAGTGACTAAACTGTTATTAGACCACTGTTAGAAAACAAAAGGTGTGTTTACACCACCACTGCATTGCGATAGTAGTGCAGCTCCTGTGCGTGGAATTCAGCACATCCATTTCTACTGTATCCGCACACAGAAGCTATGGAGTTCAATGTGTGGCTTGAATAACTGGTTTCCCTGACAGAAATGTGGAAATACTGTCCACTACTTGTGATATTTCTAAATTTAAAACACTCCCTCCCACTCTCAATTTATGTGCTCCCCCCTTCAACCAATATCCAATTCCCAATGCTATCTTTTTTTTTAAACACTCCCTTGACCCCTGACCACAGACCCTGTACCAGTGGCCCTCTGTTCATGTTCACTGTTCAGCTTGTCAGGTGCTGATGCCTTTCTGCTGCTATGGTTAGAGCGATGCAGAGCCGATTATTCTTGAAGCACTACCTCAGCCAGCAAACTATTTCACTGCAGGAGGTGGGGAGTTCGCTGCTCCCCCACTATTGCAGTGTCTGAAAATGTCTACACTGGAATACCTCTGCAGTGCTCTCAAATTAGTCCACACTGACCCACTGAAAGTAAATCAGCAAACTGTACCACTCACCACAGTGTAGAGAAGAAAGAACAGACACATGTAAAGATAGTGATTACAGCCCAGAAAGCCATGTTATAGCTAGGGCTGTGAGAATTACCCTTTTTTCAAATATTCAGCCGAATATTCGTTATTCGATGCTGAAATATTTGTTATTCGGTATTCGTTATTCATTATTCGGATGTCTAGGAGGGGGATATTTAAAAATAAAAGAGCACCTTCTCCTGGCCAGCATTAAATAAATGTTTTTATCCCTGGTGTCTAGTGGTCCTCCCCCCGGCTGTTCGCCGGTCTAAAATAAAGAATCCCTCCACCCCTGCCCAGACTCCCAGCATTATCCCCAGCCCTCGTCCCCAAATGTACAAAAATAAAAAATAAATCCCTAATTTCCCTGGTGTCTATTGGACCCCTCATCCTGTCAGGAAGTGCCTTCCACCCATCTCCTCCCCCACTCAAGACCCCGAGTGGGTAACCGACACAGCTCTCCATTCACCTCCAGGCCGGCAGCCCAGCTGGGTTTCAGTGAATGAGTGTGGTAGCCATGCAAGCCAGCGCTCATTCACTGAAAACTCAGTCGGGGCTGCCAGCCGTGGCGGTGAGTGGAAGGCTGTGCCGGTGGCCCACCATGGGTCGTTGGTGTATGGGGGAGAGGGGTGGGAGGCACTTTCTGATAGGGTGGGGGAGTGAGGGGTCCACTAGACACCAGGGAAATAAGGGAATGTTTGTATTTTTATACATTTGGGGACAGGGGACTGGGGGGTTATTGCTGAAGGTCTTGGAGAGGAAGGATTCTTCATTTTGGACTGGGGATTTGCCAGGGAGAGGTGGGACCACTAGACACCAGGGCTAAAATATTTATTTAATGTTGGCCAGGAGGGTGGGAATTACTTTTTTTTCGTGTGCACAGCCAAATACTGAATACCAGCCGAATAGTGGACTGTTTGGTATTCGGTTCCGAATATTCGGATAGCCTACTATTCGTGGTATTCGGAAAGTAATATTCGGTATTCGCACAGCCCTAGTCATAGCACATTTCATAGACAATTATTAATGGGGAGACTACTTTGTTCAGCTAAGCTGGTTTATACTGATGCCCAATGTTTTGCTACAGATCTAGTATGCTGATTTTAAACAGTCAAAAGGAAAGAAAAAATATACCCTCCAAATTGTGTACAAACAGATTACAGGATCTAGAAGCTGAAGCAAAAAGGAGAAACATCTTCTATAGAGACCAAAATGGAGATTGCTTGTTTAGCTCTTCGGCACAGTGGTAGGGCGACCATTTCTAACATTATCTGGTGCTCCCTTTTTGAGGGCTCTTTTGTCTCAGCTCTAAAAAAGTCATGGCGATACCCCTCCTGAAGAAACCATCACTGGACTCAGATGTGCTGGCTAAATACAGGCCTGTCTCAAACCTCCCTTTTTAAGGGAAAGTTACCAACAAGTTGGTGGTGACTCACATTGAGAGGTATGGTATTTATGAGCCATTTCAGTCTGGTTTCAGGCTCACCACAGTATAGAGACCATCTTATCAAGGTGCTTGATGACCTGCTCTTGGCCAGGGATGGGTGGAATCATGTTTCCAGGACCTTTCTTCAGCATTCAACACTGTTGACCATAGGGTTCTGCGAGCGTGTCTTGGGGAATATGGCCCGGGAGACTTGCTGGGATAACTTTGAATTGATTTGAGTCCTTCCTTTCTGATAGATTGCAGTAGGTTCTAATGGGCGCTCAATAGATCTCCCTGGACTAAAAGTCTTCACCATTCATTCACACTATTGGGACTATGCTGGAAGTGCTAGCACCAAGCGGGAGCCAAAAATCTTCACGAAGGCTGGCACCGAGATAGGACCACGCATGTACGGCACTGTGAGACTGGCTTGCACCTGTATAAGCTATCTCGGCGTCGACCCTCCAACTACCTCAGTTCCTTTTTTCCCACCATTGAGTGCGCTTCAGTGATCAACGTCGCTTGCCCACCAGGAGTCAAAACTTCATGTCTATATGACAGCTGCATTTAGTCACTCAGTTTCGCTTAGTTTTTGTTTAGTATTATTTATTTTATTATTTTTTAAAAAAATTATTTTTTGAAGAAGACTCTCAGCATACCATCGACGGAGTCGACCATGGATGGTATCGGTGACAGTAAGGAGACATCGCTGGAAAGTTGTTCTGGCAGTGGGGCTGTGTCCAGTCAGCCACCCTTTTCGGAGGACGTGGTCTGACCATGGGCAGTCTAGTGGTTGGGAGAGAGGACAATTTTCCCGAAAGCACAAAAAGAACCGGACCTGTTCTCGATCCTGGTCGGGGACCTGGCACTGCTCTGCCTCGAGCTCTTCTTCTTCTCATTGGAGGAAGAAAAGATGGTACCGCTTGACGTGGCCCTCTTGTAGATCTGCTAAGGAGTCTCCCTGGCTGTGGAGAGTGGTAGACCCATCCTGACCCCCCCCCCGGTGTCCGTGGTGGGCTCTGTTTTTTAATGGCTGGGATTCTTGACATAGAAGCCCCTCTCTGTCTTCTGACAGGGTTTCCAGTAGGCAGTTTCACCACTAGGCCACTCTTTTGGAGCAGTGGGTACAGTGTCTGTCTCATCTGCCCTTGCCTGTGGTCCCGGTTCCTGGGTCTTCGGGTCTTGGGACTGCTGGGCTTGGACCAAGGTGTTTTGGCAGGATGAGCATTTGGTCCCTGTGACAGAAAGTTCTCCCTCTCCAGTACCGATGCCTCTGATGCCAGTTCCATGTGCCAACCCCCCAACCAAGTTTCCATACAGAGGGCAGCACTGGTACCATTTTCCTTCCCCTTTTCCTCTAGGTCTGACAGAGGTCCAGTTTCATTGGTGATGCGACTGGCGCCAGGGGCTTCGGTGCTGTGCGTGGTGTTGACTGCAGGTGGTGTGGACCTTGGTGCCATATCCAGTGCCAGCCTCGGTGCCACATGCATCGTCAACCTCGGTGTTGCATCCAGCATTGACCACTTTGGTGCCACGTGCAGTGCCAAATGCTTCGGTGCCACGCACAGTGCTGAGTTCCTTGATGCCGATGCATTTCCCAGTGACTCCTGTATATCCTTCACCTGGTCCAGACTTTGGTCTAACAGGATTGGTCCCTGATTTCTCAGGGTGGATGTAGAACATGATAAGTCTAAACCTGACCTTATTTTGTCTGACGGCACTGAGGATGACTCTGTTTGCGACCTGGAAAGCAAGCCTTCTGTCTCAGTGGACTCATTAGTCGAAGACCTTTCTTTCCAGACCCTTCTTAGGAATGTAGGATCAACCCTGGTTCTCCAAACCTCCTCTGTTGATCCAGGGAGGCTCTTGTGCCTCAAGTTCCTTCATGTTCCTAACATTTTTATGAACTTTATGCCCCCTGTGCCCTCCTCCTTTAGGAACTTGTCAGAAGCATTATGGCCCAGGCCAGAGCTTATCACTTCTGTGGACAAGGCCACAGATAGGAAGTACTCCCTTCCTAAGGAAAGACCCTTTCTGGCATCACTGCCCTTGGCAGATGCTTTAGGGGTGCTTGCAGAAATTATAAGGTTTTCCAACCCCAGGAGACCTCAGCACAAACTATCAATAAGGAGGCTCAGAGGTAGGTGATCAATGTCCCCTTAGACTGTGCTTATCTGTTCAGCCCTTAAGTTGAACAGGTGCTAGAGGCCGCTCAGAAGACTAGGACTGCCATTAAGACAGTCAGGCCAGCTCCTGCAGCCCCTCAACAGGGCTGGAACTGTCTGCAATTTCATAACAGTCTGTCCTTTGCCAAGGAACCTCTAATAGAAACCAAACTCCTCAGCAACAAAAGAAAATGCAACAAAAGGCACAGGGCCCGAAAGCGCCCGGCATCAACCTCTGAAGATCTGGCCCAGATCCCATCTCAGCTGCCTGAGGTGGACACTTCTACAGCAGTGGGGGGATGTCTGACTCATTTTTGCAACTGGTGTATGACCATTACAATGGACAAATGGGTCTTCAGGATTGTCTGGGAGGGATACTCTCCCAATTTCATAGAGTTTCCACCCAGATCTTCCACCCAAATGACAGCACAACCTGCCCACTGCTCAGTCAGACCTTCTTACTTCCGAGATACAGGGCCTCCTAAAGAACAGGGCAGTAGAAGTTGTTCCGCAGGCAGAAGGGAACACAGGTTTCTACTCCCATTACTTTCTGGTCCCAAAGAAAGCAGGTGGTATGCACCCAATGCTCGACCTCAGAAAGTCAAACAAGTATCTGTTCAGGGAGAAGTTCAAGATGATCTCCCTAGGAATGCTACTACAGTACCACTGATTCATCAGTATGACTGGTTGGCATCCCTGGATATACAGGACGCCTACCAACATGTTCCAGTGCACCCAAGTTACTACAAGTATCTCCATTTTGTGGCCCTGGGTCACCACTACCAATTCAGAGTCCTGCCCTTTGGGATCTCCACGCCGCCTCGAGTCTTTACAAAGTACTTTGCAGTTTTCACAGTGCATCTCTGAAAACTGGGCATTCAAGACTTCCCTTACCTGGATGATTGACTCCTGGGAAACCCATCCAGGTAGGAGATGGAGGAAGCAGTCGCCACTGCTTCACAGTTCCTCACATCAATGGGGGTTTTGTTGAATCTGGAAAAATCCCAGCTTCAACCCTCCCAGCAACTACTCTTCATAGGAGCTCTCCTGGACACCTCTAGGGCAAGGGGTTTCCTTTCGGAGGACAAGAGGAACAACATTCTTCAGATGACGTGCTACATCAGAGAGAACAACTCCGTTCGAGCTCTTTCAATGCAATGAGTGTTGGGCCTCATGGCATCATCTGTGTTCACGGTGCCTCTAGCCCATCTACACATGAGGACCACACAGTGGATGGTCCGCATTCAATGGTAACTGACCACACACCCACAGTCCTTCCACATAAAAGTGACTGAGCCTCTGATGAGGTCACTTGCATGGTGGATTCAGGAAGACAAGCTGCTCCAAGGTCTACCCTTTACCCCACTGGAATCTCAGATCACCATCATCACAGTTGCATCTCTGATCGGTTGGGGAGAAACAGAGAAGCATATAAACATAGACTTTGATGGCAGATAAGGACCACTTGGCCCACCCAGTCTGCCCATTTCCCCTACCTATTGGATAAGCTTTAGATCCTAGTTTTACCAACAGTCTACTTCCTCCTACCTCCCACTAGAATGGCCATATGTCTGTTCCATGCATTCTTAAATTCCCCCACTGTTTTTGACCCCATGACCTCCTCAGGAATGCCATTCCATGCATCCACCACCCTCTGCATGGAAAAATACTTCCTCACATTGACCTTAAGTCATTCCCCCTCTATCTTCAAACTGTGCCCCCTTGTTCTTGCGCATCTCTTTTTCTGAAAGATGCTACCCTCTTGAACTTTGTTGATTCCCTTGAGGTATTTGAAAGTTTCTATCATGTCCCCGCTCTCCCTCCTTTCCTCAAGGGCATATGTACTGTATTAAGCTCTTTTAGCTTCTCTTCGTATGGCTTCTGTCGCAGACCCTGCTTCATTTAAGTTGCCCTCTTCTGGACTGCCTCCAACCTGTCTATGTCCTTGCAGAGATGGGGTCTCTAGAACTGCACAAAATACTCCAGATGGGGTCTCACCAACTGTCTGTACAGAGAGATAACAACGTCCTGTTTTCTACTGGTGATGCCTCTCCGTATGCATCCCAGTATCTCCCCAGCCCTCTTTACTGCCTTCTCACATTGCTTGCCTACCTTTAGGTCATCTGATATGACTACCATCAGGTCCCTTTCAGTTTTGTTGTCATTAATCCCCCATTGTGTACTCATTCATTGGGTTTTGTTTCCCAGGTGCATTACTTTTCACTTCTTTGCATTGAATCTAAGTTGCCATACTTTTGACCATTCCTCCAACCTTGCTAAATCCCTTCTCATCATTTACACCCCCCACCTTGTGTATCAGCCCTGTTGCTCACTGCCAAGATCTCCACACTCAGGGGGTGTGGAGTCAGGAGGAGTCCAATCTGCACATAAATGTTCTAGAGATGAGAGCTGTCCTGTATGCTGCTCAAACCCCAAAGGACGTCCTCTGTCACAAGGTAATTCTTCTTCAGACGGACAACAAGGCTGTGATATATTACATCAACAAACAGGGTGAAGTGTGCTCTTACTCTTTGTGCAGGGAGATCATGAGGATGTGGGAGTGGTGTCTCAAGCATGATGCTCTGATTCAGGCAGTCTACCTGCCAGGAACTCAGAATGACCAGAATGTCCTGTTTTGTCACCTCAGCAGGACAGTGGCAGATTCCCATGAATGGTCATTCGCACCAGAGGTCATGCAATCACTGTTTGACAAATGGGGTAGTCCAGACCTGGGCCTTTTTACTTCCCCACTCAATGCAAGACCACCTCTATTCTGCTCTGCAAATCCAGAACCTGTCCTTTTCTGTCAGGATGCAGTCATACTGCAGTGGACAAGATGCTTTCTGTACACATTTCCTCCTTTTCAGTTGGTTCAGAGGGTGCTACTTAAATTGGAGGCACAAGGGGGCAGGATAATTCTAATTCTTCATACTGGCCTCGTCCGATATGGTTCCATTGATCAACAGGTTGTCAGAGGTTCTCCTGAGGCAATTCCCTCTATGAATAGACCTCCTGACACAGGGACCTTTGGTCCACACCAACCTGCACTCCCTTCATCTCCATGCCTGGCTCCTGAGGAGATAGAAGTAGATAGGTTTCAGGTTTCTCAGAGAATCTCGGAAATCCTCCTGGCAGCATGTAAGCCCTCCACTAGGAAGACTTACACAGCTAAATGGAAACACTTCTCGATTTGGTTTGTGAAGTCCCTTCTGGATCCATTTTGTTGCCCACCAAGTAAAGTGCTGAAGTACCTTTTGGACCTGTCAAATGCAGGACTGCAATACTCAACAGCAAAGGTACATCTCTGCATGATTTCTGCCTTCCATGAGCCAGTACAGAATATGACACTGGCTCAGTTACTGCTAGTCAAGAGATTCCTTAAAGGTATCCTGCACACTAGACTTCCAATCAGGAAGCCAGTGGCCGTGTGGGATATTTTTAACTTTGTGCTAGATATGCTTACCCATAAACCTTTTGTGCTTCTAGCCACCTGTGACTTGAAGTTTCTGACCTGGAAGACTGCCTTCTTAGTGACTATTACTTCCACTTGGAGGGTTTCTAAAATCCATGCTTGGTCACAGGCCCTCCATAAACTGTCTTTCACAAGGACAAGGTGGTACTTCGTACTCACCCTAAATTCCTACCCAAAGAGGTTTCCGAATTTCACCTTAATCAGCCCTTGGTTCTTCCTACTTATTTTGCCAAGTTCCAGAATGAAGGGGAATGCACCCTTCATTCCCTGCATGTCAGCGATTCTGCACTGATAGAACGAAAGAGATTCGCAAATCCAAGCAACTCTTTGTATTGTTCAGCATAGCCCAGCTGGGTCAGCCTGTTGCCATTAGATGCATTTCTGCATGGTTAGTGGCATGCCTTCGCCATTGCTACTCAATGGCGCAGGCCAAGTTGGGAGGCCGGATTTACACCCATTCTACCAGAATGGTCGCATCATCCCTGGCAGAGATTTGTAACATGCCCATTGCAAATATTTGCAAGGCAGCTACTTGGAGCTTGGAGCATACTTTTGTGAGGCACTACACTCTGGATATCCACGCCAGACAGCATACTTCCTTTGGCAGGACAGTTCTTAATGGGCTGCTGTCCTGAATGAGCTCTGACTCCTACCACCCTGCTCAGGGGATTGGTTCTTAGCTTGGTACTCTCCCAATAGTCTGAATGAATGGTGAAGACTTTAAGTCCAGGAAGATATGGAAATTATGTACCTACTGCAATTCTTAATCTTCTTGGATGGAGTCTTCACCATTCATTCACATGCCCACCCACCATCCTCCGAGCTCACTTACCCTCTTTCTGTTCTTCATTCTCTCATTGGTTTGGGCTGTGCAGACATTACTGAGTTGACCCTTCTTACACGGGTCATCCAGGCTATCTTATGCCCAGATTAGGTTAGGTTTTCCTAGGTTTAGTTATGCTGCACCTCCTCAGTCAAAAAGGCACTGTGGCATTTTTTTAATTTTATTTATTTGTATTTTGAAAATAACCTTTGAACAGGGCTCTTTTACAAAGGTTCCATGTCATGAAACAGAATACAAAAAGACACACACATTGTAAAGATATGGTTACAAGATGCCATACAAATCAATTTGCAAAGAAAACAAGTAATTACACAGGCAGTTGCATGGGGTGCAGTTGAAATAGTTTGGATAAAAATATACAGTACCTTCTTAAATATACAGAAGGAGTTATGAGGTGAGACACTACAGCTGGGCAACAAAGGGGTCAGCAAGTTGGGGGGGGGGATAGGTGCTAGGGTTGCAGCCATAATGGTTGACCTTGTCAAATGGAGAGGAAGACATGGGGTGGGATGGTGAGGCAACTCAGGTTGCAGAACGGGCTGAGGGGAGTCAACGAGAGGAGAAAGGCGAGAGGGAGGTGGGGGGTATGGGAGAGGGTGAGTGGAGAGAAAGATAAGGAATAATAGCAGGTGGGGGGGGACTGGGGATGGGACACCCGATTGGGGTGGCTATCTGGGAGAGGACAATATAGAGGTAGGGTGGTCAAGAGGAGGGACATCAGGTGCCTGACAGACTATCACATGTATTCCTGGAGGCTAAGTGAAATTTCAATTTAGATTTGAAGGCATACAGGCTGGAGGTATTGTGCAGGATCTCCAATATCTCATTGAGCCAGAGGGGGGCTCTGTAGGAAAAAGATTGTTGGTCTAGCAATGTTCTTCAGAAGGCCACAGAGAGAGCATTCTGCATTCTTCCTCGAGTCTTGTACTTCCTGTCACAAATGCACTCAGCAGGTCAGGCCCTCTGCTCCCACAGTGCCAACCTCAGAGCGCAAGAGTGTGAACAGGTAACAGACAGGGCAATCCTCCTGTCTGCTTGTGGGTCTGAATCACCTTTAGTCTCAAGTTCTGGGGGGATTCAAACTGTGAACCTTATGCTAGCGTACCCAATGTACAGGTGCATATTCTTACCCTCTTCGGGGATTGCGGCACAATCTTACACCAGGGGCACTCAGCCAGGCTTCCAAAATGAATCCTTTAAACTCTAGAAAAGACCTTAGGTATATTCTTACCTTTTTACTCAAGTTCAGTAACACCATCAAGCTTTTGAACAATTGTCAGACTTAACCCTGTGTCACATGCAAAAAGAACTTGTAAACACCCAGGCAGTCTCTTTCAAATAAAAGGTTTACTAAAATGGATAACAATGTGTAAAATGTAAATACAGAACACAATATCACAAAGCATACAATCACTTACAAGAAAACAAAGAAAACTACAGACAAACTCTTACCAAAGTACATTTAGATCTTTTCCATCTAATTTATTACCTCTAAGTGCTTATCAGATAGTTGTGTGTTTCTCTCTGCCAAGATGGAATATGCCTAACAACTCAGACACAGTATAGTTTAAACTGTCTCTCTCCACACCTCTTCTATGAGTCATCTAGCTCCTCCTTCTAGAATATAAAAAAAAATACAAACATGATGTTCTATCAGAAGGTATTTTAAATAAGGTGACATCAGCAAAAACTCATTTCCCAAATATGATTCCTTAATTAAACATTTTCTCTGATTTTGAGAAGTTCCTGTTTTCCCAAGGAACATCAAAGGTTTTTATAGCTTTTAGCACTATGGTGGTATAACATGTTCTTCCTATAGGTATCATAAAACTTTATGAGCCCTATATCCTGGCAGCTGGGTCAGTTCTAATTAAGACAGTAAAACAGGAGACCCTTAATTAAGTCTCTCTGGTCTTTTAATTACCTCCTGGTTTCAGGTCACTTGACTGTAACTGAAACCTGGGGGGGGGGAACCATGGCACACTGTCACAATCACACAGTGTTTTTATATTACAAATATCATCCAACAATCATAACCAGCTGGCCAAGTGTCACACTTAGTATCAGTCAAGGAGAAAATTTCAGCGATGCAAGGAGGAGTCTTACTTAATAGAGCCTTCTTGACTAGGAGACATGTATGAAACTTGACTCTGTTGCTAAGGGAAAGCCAGTTTATATCACTATACAGTGAGCAGGTGTGCATAAAGAGATCAGCACCAAGAGCGAGCCTACATGCCTTGTTTAGGGCAGTGGAAATCTGTTTAATTGCAGTATCCAAGGCTGCCCCATAGACCACAAGCCCATAGTCTATAGTGGATAGTATAGCACTGGTAATGATGAGGCGGAGGGCAGTAGGAGTTAGATTATTTCTGTGCCTAAACAGTACTCCAAGCTTGGTGTTAACAGCCTTAACCACTAAGTCTATGTGTTGCGTGAAGGAAGGGTGTCATCAGTAATGACCCCTAGATACTTGAAGGAGTGGACCTGCTCCAGTGGGGCCTTAACATTGTTTTAAGGTGGTATGGGTGGGGTGCCTTCGCTTAAGTAGTGGGCTTGACAGGAGCATTGTTTTAATTTTTTTTATAATGAAGTATGAGTTTGTGAGCACCAAACCACTCCTCAAGTTGATGGAAGGAAGACTGAAGTTCACTCTGCAGTGGAATGATATATGAAGTGCTGCTGAGGATGATGGCGTCATCGGCGTATAGAATGAATTTGCTATCACAGGCCTTTGACAGGACATTTAGGAAGATGCTGAAGAGTAATGGTCTCAGGATTGACCCTTGGGTACCTCCAGGGATACTTCTCTGGACTCCGAAACATCAGGTCCCACCCTGACCCTCTGAGATCTGGGCGTCAGGTAGTCCTGGAACCAATGTATGGCATTTGTGGCCACCCCCAAGGTTGGAAGTTTAACCAGGAGGAGGGGATGGTTAACCATATTGAAGGCCTTTGTTAATTGATAAAGGTGGAACTGACCTTCTTGTCGTCATCCATAGCCTTATGAACAAAATCGGAAAACTCAACTAGAGCTGTAGCAATGCTGTGGTTCTTTCTGAACCCATGTTGTTGGGAACAGAGCAGTTGATATTTGTGAAGGTAGTCACTGATTTGATCCACCATTATCCTTTCCAGAGCTTTGGATGGGGGGAAAGGATAGAGATGAGCTGGTAGTTTGTTATACTTGACCTGTCTCCACTCTTAAAGACTGGGGTCAACTGAGCTTGTTTCCAGATTAAGAGGAATTTGGCCAGGGTGAGTGACTCATTGAAGAGTTTGGTTATAGGGATAATAAGCTCATCAAGGGTAAGGGCAATCAGTTTCATGTCCAGCCCATCACTATCCTGCCTGGTTGTTCTCATGACCTTTTTTATGCAAAGCATTGCTTCTCTGATTGTTATCCATTTGAAGTAACTGTTCAGGTGCTTAGACATGGTAGGAGTTTTACCAGGGTCCATATCCATGGGCTTCTGATAGTCAGGTGGAAGAACATGGCTTAGAACTGTGAATGAGGTGTTGAATGACTCAGCAATGGTGTGAGGATCCATGATATTTGACTCTAGAATATTGAGCATCTGGGAGTGTTTCTTCTCATCCTTCCCAAGGAGACTTTTGATGTTATCCCAGAATTTCCTCCCATCACATCAACTCCTGTCCAACTGGTCCTTGTGGAAGGTGGCTCTGGCCTGCCTTATCAGTTGCATACACCTGTTTCAGGATGCCCTATAGGCCTCAATGTCTTTTTTATCACCAGAGGCTCTAGCCTTTGACCAGAGGTTATCTCTTTCCCTCATCAGAACAAGGAGCTCACCAGTGATCCAACCATTGTTGCAGACACGAGTCTTCCTTTTCCTAACTGGGGCAAACCTATCGCATGTTGCATTGAAGCTATTAGCAAAGTAATTTAGGACAAGATTAAGATACAGCAAGTTGTCTATGGGTGACCAATCGATATGGGAGAGGACTGCTTTGAGAGGTCCCAGCTGTCACTTCTTTAGGACTCTGCTTTCGATCATAGCAGGGGGTGGTTTTCTATATTTATTGGACCACCTGAAAGTGATAGGGGAGTGGTCGCTCAGGGAGTCAGGTTCCACAGTGACCTCGGAAACCCTGGTGGGAGCGCTTGAGAGGAGCCAATCGATGAACATGCTAGCTCCCTATTTGTAGTTTGTTCTGGTGGGTTCAGTAACTAGATGCAGTTGGAGGGTCGATGCTGAGATAGCCTATATGGGCACGAGCCCATCTCATGGTGCTGTGCATGCACGGTCCTACCTCGGCACCGACCCTCCTGAAGATTTTTGGTTTCTACCAGATCCTAGTGCCTCTGGCATAGTCCCAATAGTGTGAATGAATGGTGAAGACTCCATCCAAGAAGATCAAGGATTACAGTAGGTACGTAATTTCCATTTCTTGTTGTATGTATGTGAAGTGCCCTGAGACCCTGGTATAGGTGCTGTATTATTAAAATTGTATTGCCTTGCCGTAGTGCTCACAATGCCAGTGACCCAGGTTTGAAAACAAACTCTGGTCACTGGGAGCCAGCTAGAGGAAGGAGGATCAAACACCTTAATGACAGCTGTCCTCCTTCATGGTGGGGGGCATATAGCATCTCAGTGCTTGACTGCTGCCTGGCAGAGCCCTACCATTTATGCATGCATTTTACCATATGCATGTGTGCACATCGTTGCTCAATAGCATCTTGGGGAGGACACTGGAGGAAGAATGTCCTGGTCTCACTCGGCACCCCTGCAGGCCCACACATGAGTAACATTGTAGGCCACACACCACATGTGGCGCTGGATAAGTAGTGGATAAATGGCAAGTCCATGAGAAGGTCAGTGAGTAAGCTATGGATGTCACAGGGCCAAGAGGCAGAATGCATGGAAACGCAAGATGGAAAAAATAAATGGAGGCTGAAAATGTTATTCTTTTGCTTTTCACGGTACTCACTGTGGATTCATAAAAGTTTGTTTTGTTCCTTTATTTATTTATTAAAAAATGGTGTCGGGGAAATGCATAATGAGGCTCATTTTCCAGGTGCAACCGGGGGGGGAGAGGTTACAGAAAGAAAGCAAGGGCATACAGTAACAATGCAATCAATCAATCAATAAATAAATGAAAGAAGAAAAAGAATAACAACTAAAACACACCCTAGGACAAAAATATATATGCATGCTGTATGGCATATAGACAACAGGAGCAAAACAATAATTCCACATTGTACAATACCCACCTGGCCATGCCTGGTGTGTTCAGTGAAAAACGGCAGCATTTTGACATTCCAGGAGCATAAGAAAACTCACCTAAAACTGAGGCACTGTAGTGGGAAAATACTGGGAGGGTACAATACTGGATTCTTCAAATAATTCAGCTGGTGGTGTGGGAGGGGGTGTTCCATATAAAATACATTGGTTGATAGGAGGGGTTCTTAAAAGAAAGCAGCACATAAAAACAAGCATTTGTCAGTGCCGAATGTTGTCTTGCTGTTTTTGGCATTGGTAGTGCCGGAGTTAGAGAGACACACAATAGAAATAGCAGTGAAGTATAGAACTGACATCAACCCCACCCCACCCTGCAGAGAGTGACAGGCATTGGGGTGTGCTTTTAGGTTGCTGGCCATAATGCTCATGCTATTTCCCCTCACCCTACCCTGCAGAGTCTGACAAGTTTTGCGTCGTGCCTTGGGGTCATCTGGTCTTATACTCACCCCATTTCATAAGGAAGTACCTTGAGATGGGTGCAGCATAGGAGAATGGGTTGAACTTTGAAGCTGAAGAGTCCAAGGCACTCCTTGATGCCTGTCAGTGGCTGCAGGGTGGAGGTGGAGGACCAGTGGTGTGAGTAGTACAGCAGACAATCCAAAGACACACCCCTGATGCCTGTTAGTCTGTACAGGGTGATATGTAATGGTTAGAAACCCTAATGCCCTGGGTGTGTGTTGGTATTTGCACTCCAAATTTTAAAACATGGCCTTTTTGTGACCCTACCTCATGAAAGCATTTGGGACCTCTGTTCATGAACAGTGCCCCCTGTGATTTTGTTAATCTGTCTCGAACATTGATTTCCCACAGTGACCACGCCATTCTGCATCACATGAAAATGTCAGCTGCACCATTGATCAGGAGGTATTAAGAGATGGCAATGTTGGAAATCTGGAGTGAAAATATTAAACATTCTCGAAGTTATGAGCATGTGTGAAAACTGCACATCGCACACTCGTAACACAGTCATTTAGTGGAATTATTTCACCAAATTTTTAACATAGCCATTTTGGGATCTCTGCTCATGAACAGTGGCACTATGATTATCTTAATATACCCGAACGTTGATTCCCCACAGCGACTGTGTGATTGTAAGCCAGATGTGCGAAACTACATTTTGGGCAGGATGTGACAAATGACAACTGAACTGTTCATAAAAAGGTGTGCAAAAATGACAATGTTGAAAATCTGGAGTGAAAATATTACAAATTCTCGAACTTACGACTGTGCATGGACACTGTGCAATGAATGCTTGTAACACAATCTTTTTTTGGAATTTTTCACCAAATTTTCAACATAGGCATTTTGGGACCTCTGCTCATGAACAGTGTTACTGTGATTTTCTTACTCTGTTCTGAACATTGTTTTTCTACAGCGACTGTGCCACTGCGCGTCGGAGGAGTGAAAACACAGTTCAGGGAGGATGTGGGAAATGAAAGCTGTACTGTTCATAAGGAGGTGTGAAAAAATGGCAATGGTGAAAATCTGGAGTACAAATATTAAAAATTATCAAAGTTATGAGCATGCATGCGTGGAAACTGCATAACGCACGCTTTGAAACAGATGTTTTATGGACGTTTGTCACCTAATTTTCAACATAGGCATTTTAGGACCTCTACTCATGAACAACAGAGTTACTGTGATTTTCCTAATCTGTCCCAAACACTGATTTCCGACAGTGACCATGCTATTCTGTGCTGGAAGTACGAAAACACATTTCGGCCAGGATGTGAAAAATGACGAGGGTGCTTGAACACTGCACAATGCGCACTCATAGCACAGTCATTTAATGGACTTTCATCACCAAATTTTCAACATAGGCATTTTAGGACCTCTGCTCATCAACAGTATCACTGTGATTTTCTTACTCTGTCCTGAACGCTGATTTACCACAGCAACCATGCTATTCTGCACCAGAAGTGCGAAAACACATTTCAGCCAGGGTGTGAAAAATGACAGCTATACTGTTCGTAAGGAGGTGTGGAAAAATGCCAATGTTGAAAATCTGGAGTAATACTACAGATTCATGAGGTTATGAGCGTCGTGGAAACTACGCAGGTACATTTGACTCGCTGGGGTGGGCTCCCAGCGTGTCACCTGGGCGTGTTTTTTCGTGGGGGACTGTAGCCGACAGGAATTGGGCACCCCATTGGCAAATAAAAAAAGAGTGTTGAGGGGGGAAGATGCTGACGGGGATTGGGCTCCCCCATTGGCAGATGAACTGGGGGGGCATGATGATGCTGACAGGGGGATTGGGTACCTCCCTAAGTTGGCTTTTCTGAGGACTGTGCGAGGCGGATGGTACAACTGCTGCCTTGTCGTACTGAAACAACAGGACCGCGCCTCCAAAACCTGCTATTCTGAAGTTACCACAACATGTTTCTTGCACAGGCGCAAGACAACATGAAAATAAACTACACGTAGTGACATGCCGCAGAGTTCTGCCTGTCAGGAACTATGCAAAATGGCACCTTCACTGCAAAGTGCCACCATGCATAGTTTTGGCCTGGTGAAGTGGGCATGCTGCAAGGTGAAAATCTATTACATGTGGCAGTTATGTGAAGTTGGGTCATGTTGCATAGTTCTATGCATAGTGAAGTTTAAACACACCACACAGACCTACTTAGAATGTGATTTTGAAGGGTCCCACTAGAAAGATACATTAACCCAATAATCAAAAACTAATCATCAAAGGGAATAAATGTCCAGAATATATTAACTTGTGGATATCTGTACAGAGTAGTCTTATTTGCATAAAAGCATAACAAATATATAGTAACAAATATAAAATATACTGTAACACATTGCCAAATGATTCATTAGATGTCTCTAATAATGTTGTGCAGCCATTTTTGCAATATGGGTTTTGATATACATAGAGACTTTTTCAAAATTGTCAAATTTATTGATTGTCAGATTGGTAAAACTGTAGTTAAAAAGGAATCCAATTAAACCCCTTCGCAAAAGGATAACTATTGATAATGAAAACTTCATTAGTGACAAGGGACTTTTTTGAGAAGCTGTAAAATAATATGCATGTAATGTAATAACAAGATCTGTGTTCATGTTGAGCTTCTATTACTACACTGCCTGTTCCCTCATATGTAGCACTGTCTAAGACTACCAAGCAGACTAAGCCTGTTCTTGACCCTGGGAGGAGGGGGGCAGGGACAAATGATCAGAGATCTGATTGCACAGCTGAGCAGAAAAAGCACACTGGCATTACCAACTGAGCAGTATGCCACCTTTATTTCCATTCATTTATCTCCCCCTCTGCTTATGTAATACCCCACCTCACTGGAGCGGAGCCCGGCAGATTTTTGTGACTGCCAGAAACTGGCCTCATTTTAATATGGATTTGATCATTTGTGTAAAGCATAGATAGAAACTGAAAATTTGATGGCAGATAAGGACCGCTTGGCCCACCTAGTCTGCCCATTTCCCCTACCTAATGGATAAGATGTAGATCCTAGTTAACCAACAGCCTACTTCCTCTTACCCACCACTAGAATTGCCTTATGTCTGTCCCATGCATTCTTGAATTCTTCCACTGTTTTTGACTCTACGACCTCCTCAGGAAGGCAGTTCCATGCATCCACAACCCTCTCTATGAAAAAATACTTCCTTACATTACCTCTGAGCCATCCCCCCTCTATCTTCAAATTGTGTCCCCTTGTTCTTGAACACATCTTTTTCTGAAAGATGCTACCCTCTTGGATTTTGTTGATTCCCCTGAGGTACTTGAAAGTTTTTATCATGTCCCCCCTCTCCCTCCTTTCCTCGAAGGTATACATATTAAGCTCCTTTAGTCTCTCTTCGTATGTCTTCTGGTGCAGACTCTGCACCATTTTAATTGCCCTCCTCTGGACAGACTCTATCCTGCCTATGTCCTTGAGGAGATGAGGTCTCCAGAACTGAACGCAGCACTCCAGGTGGGGTCTCACCAACTGTCTGTACAGAGGGATAAAAACGTCCTGTTTTCTACTGGAGATGCCTCTCCCTATGCATCCCAGTATCCCTCAGCCCTCCTTACTGTCTTCTCACATTGCTTGCCCACCTTTAGGTCATCTGATATGACTACCCCCAGGTCCGTTTCCATTTTTGTTGTTGTTAGTATCTCACCCCCCCCCCCCCATTGTGTACTCTTCCTCTGGGTTTTTGTTTCCCAGGTGCATTACTTTGCACTTCTTTGCATGCAGCTAAGCTGCCATACAGTTGACCATTCCTCCAACCTTGCCAAGTCCCTTCTCATCCTTTCCACCCCACCATGCGTATCAACCCTGTTGCAGATCTTTGTGTCGTCTGCAAAGAGACATACTTTTCCTTATAGTCCCTCTGCAATGTCACTTATAAAGACATTGAAGAGGACCGGTCCCTGTACTGAACCCTGTGGTACCCCACTAGTAACCCCCCTTTCCTCAGAATGGACTCCATTTACTATTACCCTCTGTGTCCTGTTGTCTGGCCAATTATTTACCCAGGCTACCATCTTTGGACCCACTCCAAGGCTGGCTAACTTGTATATTAATCTTTGTGTGGGACTGTGTCAAATGCCTTGCTTATGTCTAGGTAGGCCATGTCCACAGCCCATCCCTGGTCTACTACTTTGGTTATCCAGTCAAAGAAATCTATCATATTCATCTGACATGACCTTCCCCCGTGAATCCATGCTGCCTTGGGTTCTGTGCCTCGCTGGCCTCTAGGTACTCAACAATTCTTTCCTTCAGAAGTAACTCCATCATTTTCCCTATCACTGAGGTCAAACTAATAGATCTGTAGTTTCCTGCCTCTGCCCTGCTCCCACTTTTGTGAAGTGGAATAACATTCATCCTCCTCCAGTCCTCAGATACTACCCCATTATCCCATGATTTGTTAAAGAGGGTAGTCAGTGGTATCACTAGTTTTACCCTTAGTTCTTTTAGAATTCTGGGATGAATTCCTTCAGGCCCCATTGCTTTGTCCACCTTCAGTTTTAAGAGTTCTTTCAGAACTCTCTCTTCTGTGAATGGACTGGTATCGAGCGCCCTATCCAGAGTGTTTCTATTGTTTGGTTTACTTACCTCCCGCTCTTCTATTGTGAATACTGAGCAAACATATCTGTTTAGTATCACTGCCTTTCCACAGTCACCTTCTGCCCACCCCTTCTCCTCTTTATTAAGCCTCACTACCCCTCCCTTGGTCTTCCTTCACTCCCTGACGTACGTATAAAAGGTTTTATCTCCCTTCTAAACTGAGTTGGCTATATTTTCCTCGTTTTGGGCCTTCGCTATTCTGACTGCTTTCCCTGCTTATTTCTGCTTTAACTGATACAGTTCTCTGTCCTGCTCCTTTTGTGATTCCTTGTACTTACTGAATGCTATCTTTTCTCCCTAACCTTCCCTGCCACCTCCTTTGAGAAGCATAGTGGTTTTTCACTTTGTTTTATTTTGTTTATTTGCTTCACACAAAGGTTTGTTGCCTCTGTGATGGCAGATTTGATTATTCCCCATTGTTCTTCCACCCCTCCTTCCTGCCCATTTGCTAGTGCATACCTTAGGCACTCGCCCATTTTGGCAAAGTCAGCCCTCCTGAAGTCCAGAACCTTTGCCTTTGTATGGCTTGACTCTACTGCTCTGTTTATCGTGAACCATACCGTTCAGTGGTTGCTAGTTCCCAGATGGCTACCCACTTCTACATCTGTGATCCTCTCTCTATCTCCATTTGAGAGTACCAGGTCTAAGATTGCTCCCTCCTGAGTGGGTTCCAATACTAGCTGTCTGAGGCATGTCCCCTGCAGGGCTTCTAGAATTACCCCGCTCTTGGATGTGGCTGTAGCAAATGCACCCCAGTTAACATCTGGCATATTCAGGTCCCCCATCAACAATATCTCCCCTTTTTCTGCCATTCTAAAGATACCTTCTATCATTTCCTTGTCCATTTTCTCCCCTATGAGATAGGGGTCTGTATACAATCCTTGTGCAGACTGTGGTGCCATTGCCTGTCTCCAAATATATCCACAGTGCCTCCTCTCCTCCCTGTTTACCCTTTTGTTCTGTTGCTTTGATTCCTTCCCTTATGCAGAGAGCTACTCCTCCTCCTCTTTTACCCTCCCTGTCTCTTCTGTAGATAGTGTACCCTGGTATGTTTACATCCCAGTCGTTGTTCTGTGTGTACCATGTTTCTGTGACTGCCACAATATCCAGATGTTCCTCTTCTATCAAGGCCACTAGTTCAGGAAGCTTATTACCCAGACTACGGGCATTGGTGTTCATTACTCTCCACTTTTTGATGGCTTCACCTCTTGTAGCCCCATCCCTGCCCTTACTGACTTTGCCTTTTCCATTTACCCCTGTCCTGCTCCCTACTGACCTTTCTACCTTGGTGTTTACCTCACTAAGTACCCTGTTTTGTAGGGGGAGGCTTGAAATTCCCTGCTTCTTATCAGTGCCTCCTCCCTTGGCTAGTTTAAAAGCTTGCTAATGAAGCATTTAAACTGATCACCCAGGAGACTGGTTCCCTTCCCAGACAGATGCAGACCATCGTGCCAGTACAGGCGGGTATCCCTCCAGGTGGAACCCCAGTCCTCAATGAAGCCAAAACCCTGTGCTCCACACCAGTTTTTCAACCATTCATTGACTCGCATGGTGTGGAGTACCCTCGTCTCACCCATGCCATAGACAGGCAGCACCTCCGAGAAGGATACTGTATGAGCTACTTGCCTAAGGCCCCTCCCCAATTCCATAAACTCCTCCTGCACTGCTTAATCCCATGCCCAGCCAAGTCATTTGTCCCTAGGTGGACAATGACGTCCATCTCCTTCTCCCATGCAGCTGCTCTCGTGATCCTGAGAATTCACTTCCTCTCCCTCCAAGCCATTGCACCAGGCAGGCACCCTACTTCACTTTTCCCTGCCCTCCCCAGTTCTAGTCCCTTAATAATTGAGTCCTCCACCAGGAGCTGCTTCCTTTCCCTGTGATGTCCTGTGCCACCTTCATGTGGGCCTCCGTTGTGATGGTTGCCAGCAACCTCCTCAGTCTCCACTGTGGGTGCCTCCATAGGGGACCTTAGCCAATCTTAAATTACAATTCTTGGGCAAGATGAGAGGTGTGAAAAGGGAGGTTTTTGTAGCAGGCAAAGTCTAATGGATGGAAACTCTCTTTTGCAGGCCTGAGGCCAAATATCTCCTCCACTGATTTACAACATACTCTCCAGACAATACCTCAAATGGGACAGGTCTCAGTGTCAGGATTTGGAAACTGTGCTGGATATCAATGGACAGTCACGTGGATCAGTCAAGCTGGCAAACAACCTTTATTGCAGGTCTGGTCTTAGATTTGTTTTGAATTTTTAAATATATTTGATATCTGAATCTGTGCCTGGGACATGCTACAAAGTTTTATTTCAATATCTTCAATACCCAGATAGTTTCCTTTGGCATGGATGTTTCCTGCAAGATACTTCAGCTACAAAAAAGTGTTGCATGCAGTAATTGTAAAATTCATTAACATGTTATGATATGGTTCTTGAGTTATGCATTCCCTCATGGTTATTAGGCAAATAGCTATTTAATGCATCAGTTCAATGACAATGGGCAAAAACAATTGACCCTGCCCTTCTAGCACTCTAAAAGGTTCCAGGTACAGTATTTTCCAGTTTTATTTGGTCGTGAAGTTCTGTAGTTCCATGAAAATTTGAGTATTTTGTAAATGTTTTCATTTCAATTTTTTCACAAGAATAAAAGATGGCCACTACATTTGGCTTTGAAATAGTGTTATAGAGCTGGTATTGATTAGGATCAAGAAAATTTAGGATAAAAGTATGGGTCGGGGTGTTGAGAGTTTACACACACACCGAGGGGTCAGATGCTCATAAACCCCAAGGCTGAGCTCGAGGGGTTTATGATCAACATCTAACCTGAGGTGTGTAACAGGATTTACATCCTGACCCATATTTATTTTTATAATTGCTGGGTTCCTTTTTCGCCTCAGCAATTATATAAAATAAGGAGCTTCAGTGTGTCCTTGGTTCGGTTTAGTTTTAGCTCGGTGCCGAGATTTGCCATATTTTAAACTTGTTTTCTTCCTTTGAGCAGGTCTTTGTGTTTACAGTGTATGGGGGAAAAAAACAACTTACCGCTGAGTTCTTCTGGTGGTTTTGTTTTGGGTAGGCGGCTTGAGTGGTCTGGACTGGCGGCGCTGCTGCCCTGAGGCATGGCACAACAAGGGAAATCATGCGTGGGTTTGCCGTTATAAACACTCCTTTATAATGGCAAATTATGCCACGGTTTCCCTATGGGAAAAAGGAGAAGCCAGTTATTATATAAAAAGAACTCACGGTGTGCAGCATAGGAGGTACCTAGAAAAGTAGATTTGACAGATATGCTAATATTTTTATTAACTGTAGCTAGAACTAGCTTTTTGGAAATCACATTTTCATTGCTCTGCTGCTATAAACAACTTTTGGAGTTACTTAATGTCTTCCTCTGTATATTGCATGTAATATAACTCAGGATTCCCAACTCCCTGGGACTATACGATGGTGGCTGTTGTGATCTCTGCCCGTGGCACATTATTCCTTGGCTCTCCTCTATGCACTGTGTATGTGCACAAGTGGTTTTTAGTAAGGTAAAGTGCACTGGTATCAAAGCATGGGTAATAGTGCAAAAAGGATAGTGGTAAACCAAATTTGTCAAAGATTATATTAAAAAATTAGGGTGATGGCATAAAATATAGGGTGGGGCAAAAAAATGTAGTGTGGTGGTAAACAGTATAGAGCAGTGGCGGAGAAATATGGGGGAAGGGTGGACCACTGTGCTTAAAATAATGAATGGGGAACACTGCAACTTGTGATGACCTTAAATCAGCACTAGTTGTTAATTGGAAAAAATGTCATCATATGTTTTTTAACAATAATATATTTCTGACATCATTAGAGTTAACACTTGTGTATTTTTTCTGTCTGACATTTTTAAACCAGCTTTTGTTGCTAATTTTGCAAATGATGACCCACGTTATTAAAGATGGCTGCCACTAGAAATTTTCTAAAATGCCTTCCCTTGAGGTTCACTTTTTGACCTTACAGGCTGGATTCATACTGTTGATGTATTACGAGGGCGCAAGTACACACATCTAATGATAAATAGCACCACACTGCACCACACCATGCTGTTGAATTTATTCAAACTGGGCTTGGCCAGCAAACAGTTACATTTAAAAAAACTGATATATAGAAACATAGAATTTTTCAGCAGATAAGGACTGCTTGGTCCACCTTGTCTGTCCATTTGTCCTTGCCTATACTGTCACAACAGACACTACTCAATCTCCGGCTGCCTCCCTGCAATGGTTCCCTGCTGAGATTCTCTTGTGCCTATCCCATGCTTGTTTGAAGCCCACCACTCTTTTTGCTCCCACTACCTCCACTGGAAGACTGTTCCAGACATCCACCTCTCTTTCAGTGAAAAAGTACTTCCTCACATTCCTCCTAAATTGACTACTTCCAGATGCACTGCATGCCCCCTTATTCTTGTGCCCCATCTGCACTGAACATACTCCCTTCCTGTAATGTTTTCACCCCCATAAGGTAGTCATAGGTCTCTTTTGTGTCCCCTCTCTCTTCCAGGGTGCACATATTGAGATCCTTCAGTCTCTTCTCATAGAGGTTCTGATGCATCCCCTACATTGTTTTTGTTACCCTCCTCTGGACAGCCTCTACCCTGTCTATGTCCTTTCTGAGATTTGGTCTACAGAACTGGACAATGTACTCCAGGCAGGGTCTCATCAATGACCTATACAGTGGCGACATCATCTTCCTCTTTCTGCTGGTGCTGCCACTCCTTGTACACCCCAACATCCTGCTTACCCCTCCTACTGCCATGTCACACTGCTTCGCTGCCTTGAGGTGATCTGATATGATTACTCCAAGCTCCCTTGCCTGTTCTTTGACCATCAATACCTTTCCCCACATTTTACACCCTGCCTCTGGGTTTATGTGCCCCAGGAGCATGATGTTTACACTTTTTTTGCATTGAATCCCAGCTGCCATACCCATGACCACTCCATAAGTTTTCTGAGCTCTCTACATATTCTGTTTACCCCCTGTTGCATGTGTACCTTATAGCAAATGTTGGTGTCATATCACAGTTCAGGAATGCTATACAATGAAAAAAAGATCTATTGATGTATTTGCCAGAAATGCAATATTACAAAAAAGGTTTGATTTTTTTTTTCCACTAACAAATATTGCATCAGCAGGGGTTGTACTTTGTGTCTGTTCCCCTGTTAGTACCTCGTTTTGTGCTGTATGGGCTATTCTAAACTAGGCTTTCAGTGCTCATAGTTGGCACTGTTTCTTTTTAAAAATGCTAAACTTAGTTCCATACCCAAATTAATACTTAAGAAATTAACTTTGTGTGGCACAAACCTGAGAATTTAAATATTGTGCTGCATGTTCTTTAAAAGTACACACACACATATATTAAAGGCAAAAAACTCCATTTAATGCATTAGTTAGGTTTGTTCCACAGCGACAAAAGTGAGGAAATTCGGTGTTAGGGTTGAAAGCCCCCCTTTGGACCCCGCCCCACCCCAACTGGCATCAGGGTGCACATTGGGGTTGCCGGCCATAACTCTCACCCCATCACATGTGTAAAGAAGCAGAGGTATAGGAAAAGGGGGTGAGAGTTAGGACCAACAACCACAATGCACACCCCGATGCCTCTAATTTCCCTTCTTTTTGAGAATGATAACGAGAAATAGTGAATGTAATGCAGCGGCGGGGGCCCCGCGCTCATGCCACATGATGTCTTATCACATAGTAACAAGGTGCCCGCAAACGCAAATGGTAATGCACATGGTGATGCAAAGCAAAACAGAAAGAGAAACAGTACTGTAGACACAAATGGTAAAAATAATGCAAACGCAAGCGCAAATGAAAACGCAAAGGGTAACGCACATGGTGGCGTAGACGGGAACGGTAAGTGAAATGGGTACGGAACCGAAAGCAGAAGCAGTAACAGTAACAGTAATGTAAGTGCACAGGCTGGTTTTCCCCAAAAGCTGCATGGAGAAAGACAGCGAGTCCAAAGAATGTATGCATAATAATGAATCTTGGAGCAGAAAATGAGGAGCTGAAATACTAAATTGCTTATATCGCAGGAACCGTATGATGTAGAAAAAAATGTTAAAGTCATATGATTTATGACTTTCCTGGCAAAAAGTCCGTATCTCGCACCGTTTCCGAGATACAGGCCCTGGAGCGTGACATACCGTAATGTTACCCTATGGGAAAAGAGACGCTCGGAGCCATAACTCTGGCTCCCTGTATTATTTTTTCACCAAACCACTGAAAGGCACATCTGTGGGATGTTGACTTTCTTCCCTTCAAATTGCAGCCCAAAAGACCAAACCAGTATTTTGCAGCAGGGCGCCAAACGATTCCTGTAATGCGGCGTACCCCGTAATGTTATCCTATGGGAAAAAGTGTCAAATTTGGACTGCTGTAACTTTGCTGCCCTGTAATATTTTTTCACCAAAATACTGAAAGGCACATTTGTGAGATGTTGGCTGTGTTCCCTCCAAATTTCAGCCCAAAAGACCAAACCGTTCTTTTGCAGCAGGGTGCCAGAAATTGCTGTTATTTTCCCACAGCCTGGAAAAGTACTGTCAAACTTTGCGAAAGCTTTCGCAAATTCATTCGACAGCGTCGTGCATGTGAAAGTACTTTGCGAAAGTGCTTTTTCCAGAAATTTGAAAAACATATTTCTGGGGTGTTTTACCCCAAAATAAAGACATGCCTAGCATCCTCAGGGTCCGACTAGGTGAATACAAAAATAATTAGGTTGCTAGTGGGTCCCAAATTTAAATACCAAGCATTTTTCTGATGACCAACTGAAAACAAAATGGAGGATTTGCGACAGTAAAAGGGCCATTTGCGAAAGTAAAAACTGCATTTGCGACTCTGTCAAACTTTGTGTTAACTTTTCCCATTGACTTATGATGGGAACTTGTTTTTTGAATAACTTTTGAACCGTTTAATATTTTTTCACGAAATCTTCAAAAGGCACATTGGGGACCCCGGACGCACATTCCCTGAAGATTTTGGACCGGACAAGTAAAACCGTAGGACATGTAGAGATGACCACAGAATTCCAAAAGCGTGAATGCGCCAGCAAGAGATCATGCTTAATAACTCTGCAGCCATATATCTGAACAGTACGAAAGTTGGCAGATCCTAAGATCTATGGACCTTGATTGTGTTTTCCCAATTTCAGGCAAATCTGTTGAATGGTTGCAAAGTTATTAAGGTGCAAAATTTTAGGTTTAACACGTAAATGGCTCTTCAACCTTAACTATGGTAGCACGGTATATATAGTTACTGTATATATTTCAAAAATGTCATTAATGCATAAGTTAGGGTATAATATTATTAAATCAAATAGTGAGGAAATGTGATGCTAGTATTTTATAACCCTAACTCTATTCACCCCTATCTACCATCTCTGCGGAAACCACCAAATATCATGCAGAAGCACAACCCAAGTTAAATACATATTTTTAACAGCATACATAAACAACTTAGCATGAAGAAAACAGTTACACCCAACGATGAACACTACTCTTGCATACTGTGACACACAATGCCACAGGATGGCAGGCCATTCGCTAAGAAAACCCATAGCCACTGTTTCACAAAAAACAATGAACACGTGTTCTATCGAAATTTTTGATTCCACTTTGTTGACAGTATAGTGACATGAAAGAGCTCTCTCATGAATATAGGTTTTAAGTCACAGAAACTGCATATTTCTTTTATATTCCAAAAATGATTGCTTTAAAAGATAAAGTAGGAGCAACACCACTATTTTTTCAGACTTCATTTCCTCTGTCGACCTGGCTTGTGTGATGATGCCGGCCCAGTTCTTGCGGCTGCCATTCCCTCTGGGTACTCTATGGCACACTGCCCAAGGGAGGATCACAGGGGCAGGAGAGTGACCATTGTTTTTCGATCCAGCCTGGTCTTTTTGGTGCTCTCATTTGGTAGCACCCAATCTTTTGAGTGTATCACCATCTGTGGGAGTACAGGTACAGGCTGCAGGATTCTCCGTATTTACTGCCCCTCTGGGGTGGGGGGAGATTTTCTGCAAGAGGTAGTGGACTTCATCATTGACCAGGTATTACAGTCCCCTAGATGTTTAGTTTTGGGGGCCTTCAATGCTTGGATCAATGATGAATCCTAGTGCTTCGGTTATGACCTCCTCCAGTTGACACACTCTCTGGGACTGTCACAGGTAGTTGCTTCTGCTACCCACTAGCTCGGCCACACACTCGATTTGGTGTTCCAGCTGGGTCTTGAGGCTGGCAACCTCAAGATCGATCAGGTTGTGTGGTCTGATCATTACACCATGGAGTTCACGCTTGGGGCCCCTCCTGAAAGTCGATCCCCTGTAGAGATGGTGAGCTATCGCCCTTTGAGGGGCTTGCACCCAGTGGGATTGTTGGCAGTAGCTGATTTATCTAGGGTTGATGCAGCATGTGCATTTGGCACTGGAGAAAAGGTTGCCACCTGTGATAGAGTGATTTCCGAGGCTCTGGATGCCATTGCACCAGTTCATTTATGACCCAGGTCTTCTCATGTGAGATCCCCATGGTTTGACGGTGATCTCAGAGTGATGAAGATCAGGAGTCAGAAGTTGGAGTGTTTGCTGGTGGAGGATCTGACTGGAGTCTAACAAACTGGCCCTGTGTGCTCACTATGGTAAGTACCAGGGGGCCATCTCCTGTGAGAAGGCAGAACTCCTGTCCAGGGAGATTGCTGCAGGGAGGAACAGACCTTTTCAGCTGTTTCAAACTGTAGACAGGCTTTTACATCCTGCCTGTTTGCAGCCAAAAACAGCTTTTTCATCCACTTTATTTGAAGAGTTTGCTCTATTCTTCTCTGACAGAGTGTCAGCTATCCAGTCAGGGATACCGCCAGTTGGGCTTTCGCCCAGCAGTGGTCAGGCTGGGGGGAATAGAGGCACTCTGTCTCTCTGGGAAGAGTTTAGGCCAGTTGAGGTGTCTGATGTGATTAAGGTGATCATAGAACTGAAGCACACATTTTGTGAACTGGACCCAGCCTTGACACGGTTCTTAATGGGATGTGTCGAGGCTGTTGGCTTGGTGTTCACCAGGATTGTCAGGTGCTCGATGGTGGAGGTGATTCTCCCAGCTGCCTTGAAAGAGGTGCTGGTGAGGCCACTCTTTAAGAAATCTTCCCTTGACCCAGATTTCCTGGCAAATTACCGTCCTATCTTCAATCTGCCTTTTTTGAGCAAGATTGTTGAGAAGCTAGTGGCACAGCAGCTCAAGGATCACCTGGTGTCCTCAGACATTTCTGAGCCATTTCAGTTGGGTTTTTGGGCTGGACACAGCACTGAAACAGCTCTAGTGAGGGTGCATAATGATCTGCTCAGAGTTAGAGACAGAGGAGACAGGTCAGTTCTTGTGTTCCTCAATCTTTCCTCAGCTTTTGATGCTGTGGATCATGTTGTGTTGCTGAATCGGCACTGTGAGTTTTGTGGACTTGCCGGTACTTTCATCAGGTGGTTTGAGTCCTATGTCTCGGACAGGGTGCAGCGGGTAGCGATGGGGAATTTCTCCTCCTCCCCAATGCCTCTGTCTTGTGGAGTTCCACAGGGCTCGATCCTGTCACCGATGTTGTTCGCAATGTATATGCTGCCCCTGGGTGAGATCGTTTGGCAATACAATGTGGAGTTTCACTGTTATGCAGATGATACCCCACTGTATTTGTCTTTTACTTCTGGAACATCAGGAGCTGTGGATGTGCTTATAATATCTGTCTAGCTAAAATCAATGAATGGGTGGCTTCCAGACTGAGACTCAACCCAGCTAAGACGGAGGTGCTGGTGATCGAGCCTGGTCGCAGGCATGTTGGGTCGCTGTCCGGGGTGGAGTCTGGTCTTGTTCTGGGTTCTACTCCATTGACGGCATCCCCAATGGTGTGAAATCTGGGTGTGATCCTTAACAGTAGGCTGATCTTTGAAGATCAGGTATCGTCTGTTGTCAGTAGTAGCTTTTACCATCTTCGGAACATTGCCCGGATTAAGCCCTTCATTCAGCCCAAGGACCTGCCGATGCTAGTGCACACCTTTGTTTCCTCCAGATTTGACTACTGCAATGCTCTTTACTTCAGCATCACAGAAGGGACCCTCCACTGGCTGCAGCTGGTGCAGAATGCAACAGCCTGGCCTTTCCAGATTTAGCCATGTGAGCCCTGTTCTGCGCACTTTGCACTGGCTGCCAGTCAGGTGTAGGGTCCTTTTCCAGGTGGAACTTCTCACCTATAAGGACCTAAATGGACTGGGTGCTGGCTACCTGGTAGAGTTTCTGACACTGGGGACCACTGCCCGGTCCCTCCATGCCTCTTCAAGGGGCATCCTGGTCATTTCCAGGGTACGGCTGAAGACTTCTGGAGATCGTGCTTTTAGCATTTCTGGGCCATACCTGTGGAAGGCATTACTATTTGCAGTCCAGGAGGCCCCCTCAGTAGAGGGTTTTAAGCAGAGGTTGAAGGCACACCTCTTTGGCCTGGCATTTAGTTGATTTCTGAATTACAACAATTTGCCCAATCCCCATATATGATATTTTAGCAGTTTTTAGGATTTTTATATTTTAGTTTTAATTGTATGATGTTATTTAATATTTTGTATTGTCTGTTTATTTATTTTCTGTGAGGCGCCCAGAACTTCCGGGAAAGGGCACCATACAAATAAAATTTGCCTTGCCCTTGCCTTATATCATACTCTGTCGACCACATAAGTCACGCATTTTAGCTCACAAACATTTTTTACAAAACATGGCTTCTGCTTTCACGAGCACTAAGGCTCATGCAAATGACAAGCTTATCTCATGAAAAAGAAAAATGAGACATGAAAACAGGACCTCTGCTTTGAAAAAAAAAATCTTATGAAAAATCTGTGGCAAATGGAACTGGAAATGCATGAAAATGCAATCTTGTTTTCTCAATAAGTTAAATTCTATATATTTTTGAATAAAACCAAATAATAATGTGACACTCTTGGCTCTAAATCTAAAACCTACAAGTTTTAGTTTCAACACACAGATGGGTTTTTTTTTTGTTTTGTTTGTTTTTGCTATTCCCAAACAAAAACTCTTAAAAAGCATGGGCTGGATTTCAAAAGTCAGTTCCCCATTTTTGGCTGTACTTGCACCAAATAAATGCAGCATAATGTTTTACTGCTATTTTCAAATATTCTGGCACATTTATAATACTTTACATACTATACTCGATGGAAATATATACTTTTTTTTGTTGTTGTTGATTCTTTCTACGCCTCCTCAGCCCCGGTCAGCTCCTCGTCTGGCCACCATCCCATTGCTTCTGCTTCTTCAGGCCCTCACCCCAGTAACTCCCATGGCTTACCCCCCATGGTGGGACTCTGGGGAGCCCCATAGTCACCCATCAATTAGGATCCAGTTCAGGGTGTTGCCTCCAGAAATGGAGCACCGGGGGATAGCCATCAAGGTGCTACAAACAGCCACCAGGGTCTTCTCCTTATTTTCTTCCCCTTATGCTAGCTCGGCATGCAGTGATGCCTGTAGCGGGCTCTTGCATACACTCACGCGTATCCCCACCAAGCATCTGCTACATTCCCGCACCCCATTCTTGCAGCAGTGTATCGCTGAAGCCCAGCCTCCATCAGGGGTCAGGTGTGTGCCAACCGAAGATCACCCCCACTCCCCAAAGATGGAGAGCAGTCTGTCAGATGCTCGATCCATTTCCTGCCTGCCTCCCCCCAACAACCCACCCTCATTCCCGAATACGGGTCACCGGTGTGGTGCAAGGTGTGGCATGTTAGCCCTCAGTGCCACCGGGCTGGGTCCAATGGCAATACATACTTAATGGCTAGTAAATCTTGATATAATGTAACAAATTTAAACAGACAGTAAATGCAAAAAACTGAAAATCATTAGTTTCATGCTAAAAACAGAACATTAATGTCCATTTCAAATATCAATAGTTCTAATAAAATGTCTTAAGGCTGTGATAAAGGATGTGTAAGTTGCTAAGGTTCTGGTAGGTAAAAGTAAAGAATTCCAGTAAGCACTAACTCTATAATAGAAAGCTTATTGTCCAACATTTTTTAATGCTTAGGTAATTTTAAATATAGGTGATCTGTTGATCTGGTTTTAATATTAAACACTGTTTTTCATTGTACCAATATTTTTTTTACATTTTAACTGATACTTGCCCAATTACCATTTTCCAAGCCCAGAATCACAACTGATGATTTACTCTTTGTTGCAAAGTATACCAATTTGATATACTATATAAACAAGAAGTATGAAAATCCAGTGATAGGTCAAATGCAGACATGTAAGCTTTGTTAAGTAACAGTGCAATTATTGTCCATAGGCTTTCATTTTTAAAATAAATATTGAAATGTAATGAAAACAAGCATTTGTCAATGCCGAATGTTTGCTTGCTGGCATTGGCATTGGTAGTGTAGGAGTTAGAGAGCTGCATAATAGGAATGGCAGTGAAGTATTGAACTGAAGCCAACCCCACCACCACCCTTCAGAGACTGACAGGCATTGGGGTGTGCCTTTTGGTCATCAGGCATAATGGCCATGCCATTTCACCACACCCTACCCTGCAGACGCTGACAAGTGTCACGGTGTGCCTTGGGGTCTTTGACCTTTATGCGCACCCCATTCCATCAGGAAATACGGTGAGATAGGTGCAGTATAAGACAATGGGGTGAACTTTTGGACCAAAGAGTCCAAGGCACACTTCAGTGCCTCTCACTGGCTGCAGGGTGTGGAATGGTATGAGCA
This sequence comes from Neoceratodus forsteri, assembly GCA_016271365.2. NCBI lineage: Eukaryota > Metazoa > Chordata > Ceratodontiformes > Ceratodontidae > Neoceratodus > Neoceratodus forsteri. The sequence goes on along the minus strand of CM057455.1, from coordinate 412,057,879 downwards.
TTACAGGCAGGAATCCCAAGTCACACCCCTGATGCCTGTAATTCTCTACAGGGTGGGGCATTATGGTCGGAAACCCTAACGCCTCAGGCATTCATTGGTATTTTCACTCCAAATTTTCAACTTGTTTTTTTTTGGGACCCCACCTCATGAACAGTGGCAATATCAGTTTGTTAGCTGAAAGTTGCTTTTGCACAGCGACTATGGCATTTAGCACCACAGGTGCAAAAACACATTCCGAACAGGATATGAAAAATGACAGCTGTACTGTTCATGGGGAGGTGTAAAAAAATGGCAATGTTGAAAATCTGCAGTGAAAATATAAAAATAACCGGTGAAATCATGAGCGTGCTTAGAAACTGTGCAATGAACACCCGTAATGTAATCAGTTTGGGGATTTTTTTTACAGCAGATTGTCAACACAGGCATTTTGGGAACTACGATCATGAACAGTGTCACTCTGATTTTCTTTATCTGTCCCAAACAATGATTTCCCACAGCGACCACACATTTCTGTGCTGAAAGTGTGAAAACACATTTCGGCCATGCTATGAAAAATGACAGCTGTACTGTTCATAAGGAAGTATAGAAAAATGCCACTGGTGAAAATCTGGACTGAAAATATTACAAATTCATGAACTTATGAGGGTGCATGGAAACTGCGCAATGCTCATTTGTAACAGTCATTTTATGGACTTTTGTCAACAAATTTTCAACATAGCCATTTTAAGACCTCTGCTCATGAACAGTGTCACTGTGATTTTCTTACTCTGTCCCAAACATTGCTTTTGCACACCGACTGCTCCATTGTGCGCTACATATGCGGAAACACACTTTGCGTGAGATGTGAAAAATGGCAGCTATACTGCTCATAAGGAAGTGTAATAAAATGGCAATGTTGAAAATGTGGTGTGCAAATATTAAAAATTCACAAAGTTACAAGCGTGCGTAGGAACTGCACAACGTGAGCTCCTAAAACAGTCATTTGGGGGAATTTTTTCACCAAATTTTCCACATAGCCATTTTAAGACCTCTGCTCATGAACAGTTTCACTGTGATTTTCTTAATCTGTCCCAAACATTGATTGCGCACAACGACTGCGCCATTGTGCGCTACATGCAGGGAAACACATGAAAAATGACAGCTGTACTGCTCATAAGGAGGTGTGGTAAAATGGCAATGTTGAAAATCTAGAGTGCAAATATTAAAAATTTGCAAACTTACGAGCGTGCGTAGGAACTGTGCCATGCACGCTCGTAAAACAGTAATGTTTAGAAATTTTTTCACCAAATTTTTAACATAGCCATTTTAAGACCTCTGCTCATGAACAGTATCACTGTGATTTTCTTAATGTGTTCCATACATTGATTTTGCAAACTGACTGCGCCATTGTGCGCTACATGCGCTGAAACACATTTTGGGTGAGATGTGAAAAATGACAGCTATACTGCTCATAAGGAGGTGTGGCAAAATGGCAATGTTGAAAATCCAGAGTGCAAATATTAAAAATTCGCAAACTTAAGAGCGTGCATAGGGACTGCGCAATGCACACTCGTGAAACAGTCATTTTTAGGAATTTTCTCACCAAATTTGCAACATAGGCTTTTTGAGAGCACACTTTATGAACAGTGGGACTGTCATTTCATTAATACATCCTGAAAGGTGATTTCATGCAGTGACAGCAAAATCACCCTTCGGGCCTGATTAACGCCATGACAGTTCAAGAATTCATGAGGAGGGGTCCCAAAAACCCCATGTTGAAAATTTGGTGCCAGAATTCCAAACAATGTCCGAGATATGCATTAAAGTTGAAAAAACCCTATTTACTGCATTATACAGCTTACCGGCATTTCCTCAGTTCGTGGTTGGCTTTGAAGAGTGCAGACGTGTTCCCAGTCCACCGAAGATCATCGCGCTGAGCTCCGGAGGTAAGTATGGGATGAGGTGGGGGTGTGGGGAGGTAGATTGTGCAGAGGGTTGGCGCAGGTGGACAGGAAGACCATGCAGACCGCTGAGAGAACTTTTTTGTTTACAGGTTGTTGTTTTTTTCTTGGATGACGTGGGACGTTTGCCACGCTGGGGTGGGCTCCCAGCATGGCAGCTGGAAGGCTGATGACGTGGGACGTTTGACACACTGGTGTGGGCTCCCAGTGTGGCAGCTGGAAGGCTGTTTGGGGGAGTGGAGCCAATGGGGGATTGGGCACCCCCGTTGAACATACAGTGTGTGCATGGGGGGGGGGAGCACATGAGCAGGCATGTGTGTGTGCATGTGTGTCGAGGGGGGAGCTCTGCTCGCTGAAGTGGAGCTCTCCCTTTCAACTGTACAGCACAGCATTTTCAACTGCTGTCATAGACAGCTGCAGTGTTCATTGGAGAACTGGGGCCGTGCCTGCAAACACACAGACTGAATTGGAAGACGGCTGCCACACCTCCGAAAACTCGGATGATGGCACTATGTTTCTTGCACATGCGTGCAAGCAAACAAAATGATACCTCCACCATTTATTTGGTGCATTCATTATTTTCTGAATGCAGCTTGCAGCATTTGTGACCAAAACTTAGACTACTATATTTTATTGTGGGCTGACAATTTGATGCAAGTAGCAGAGCTACATTAATATTGTAATACAAGTCAACATGCACATCCAGAAGGCCTTTGAAAATTGGAAAATTGCTTCATTATATTTTGTTTTGCCTAATCAACGCCTTCTAGAACTTTTAAACAGCTGAATGGATTATTAGCAAGTTTTCTGGATCCAGAATCCTGGACCCAAGAATGTGCATGCCTAATTACAGGCTAGTGGGAGAAGAGGGCCAGTGGAGAATTTACATCTTACTTCAAGGGGGCTCTTGCAGCAGGTAACACATTTAGGACTGAAGCTGGTAAGTGCCAGGACCCCACGGAAAACTTTTAGCTAGCAGTATACAGCGGGAGAATACCCATGACTTTGGCCCGACCCTGAAGTCACATGTGTTATAAAATGGGCAGTCCCCCAGCTCATCCCCACTTCTTTTCTCGCCATCAACTGCACAAGTCGGACCTCCGCGGATGCCTTCAGCTAGTTGACTACCATGTTTTATAATGTTTTATTTTTCCCTAAAAACAAATTTCTTCCAGCTCTTCTTACAAGTCTTCATCTTCTCCATCCTTCTCAGTCAAGAGGCAGTGATCGAAGTGCATGTGCAGCAAGCAAATCCCTCACAAGGACAGCCATTTGGCTTGCCTCTTCTGCCTAGACCCAGACCATGATATAGAGTCCAGCCAGCATTGCCAAGATGTTAATCAGAGCACCCAGCTCCACCACCAGAAGACCCTCGACACCTTCCTGCATCCCAAAAAGCTATCTGAGATGGAGAAGGAGCTTCAATGAAAGAGTTCCTCCTCTTCCCCAGCCTCCAGAGCTTCCGCCTCCTCTTCTTCTTACAAGAAGGGGAAATTGAGTGGCAAACAAAAATACTATGCAGGCCACCTTTGCCCTATTTCAGGACCTAGGGGTCACCTTAAACCTCCCCAAGTCCTCCCCCTGGCCAAGCCAACAGCTGCAATATGTAGAGGCAGTTCTAAACATGGTGCAAGGCACAGCCTTCCTCCTTAAGGACTGAGCAATGCACCTTCATACACACACTTGACAGATCTTCTCCTCTCACCTGGTTCTGGCCAGGTCTGTCCTAAGACTCTTGGGACACATGGCAGCCACCATTGTTACAGTCCCCCCGGCCAGGTTACACATGAGGATGATTCAGAGGAATCTGAGAGTTCAATGGGATCAGTGTTCACACAACCTAGAACTACTGGTCCTGATGTTGAACCCCATATGACAGGCATTGGCATGGTGGATGAATTCCTCCAACCTTTCCAGAGGGGTTTGCCTGTGGAAGGAATCCCCCAATCAGATCCTGACTACAGATGCATTGGGCCAGGGCTAGGGAGCCCTCTTGGGAGGCCATCAGAGACAAGGGACCTGGTCCCAACACAAGCTCCATCTACACATCAACATCTTGGAGATGCGGGTGATCTTATATGCCCTCCAGGCTTTCCAGGCAGTCTTGCTATCCAGCCCCCTTTTAGTTCAGACAGACAACATGTCAGTGGTATTTTACATAAATAAGCAAGGGCTGACTCATTCTTACCCCCTCTGCCAGGAGGCCATGTGAGTCTGGTCATGTGTGCTGGACCATCACTTGGACTTGACAGCAGTCCATGTTCCAGGTGTGCAAAATACCCTTGCCAGCATTCTAAGCAGGTCCTGGTCCAGGGTACACAAGTGGGAGCTTCATCCCTCTGTAGCCGAAGAACTCTTCGATTGATGGGAACATCCAGATCTGGATCTATTTCCCTTCCCATCCAATGCAAAACTGTCCAGTTTTTATTTATTTATTTGCTTTTGGTAACCAGGTAAACACACTAGACAGCTAGTGCCTATTTTCAGGTGCGACCCGGGAGAATTACAAGGTATCCATGAAACAAATACATAGTCAACATTACAAACCAGAGCAACATGCTCCAACAGTGGGTAAAACTGCATAGGTACATACAGGCTCAGAGCAGCATCATGGGGGTCATAAAACAACAAGACATGACCAGGGAATTTAAAGCAACAGTACATAGCATAGGGATTAGAATAAATGCACCAACAGTGGGTAACACAGCATAGGGTACATACAGGCTCAAGAGGCATCGTGGGGGGGTATGAGACAACAAGATGTACCCTAGGCATTTAGAGAAACAGTACATAGCATAGCCATTAGAATAAATGCAACATAAAATAGAGGGGCAGTAAGTGCCTAGCTGGGGTACCATTGAGGATAGGAGGGCTGTGGGACTGGGCATTAAGTGGCACACAGGCAGGTCACACCAGCTTTTAGGAAGTTCCAGAGGGAAGTTTTGAAGGTGGGATGGGAGGAGGAGGCACGAACTTGTGCCGGAAGGGAGTTCCACAGTTTTGGCGTGTGGACGGTGAATGCCCGATTGCCTGCGAAGGTGTGGGTCTTAGGGACCAGGCAAGTCTGAGACATGCAAGACCTGAGATGGTAGATGGGGGAGGCGTGTTTCAGGGGAAGGGCGAGTGAAGCAGGAGTGGCCGTATGAACTATATTGTCAATGAAGTTTCCAAGGATGTAGGTCCGGTGTTTTTCAGGGGGGAGCCATTCCAAGCGAGAGTAGAGCGTACAGCGGTGTGTGAGATGGGGAGCCAAGAGTGCGAAGCAGCAGATGTTGTTGTACGTGGTGTCCCACTTTGCAAGGCTTGAGGATGGGACAGGAGCAAAGACAATGAGACCATAGGAGAGAGTAGGAAGTAGTATCCCCCTAGCTATGGCCAGCCAGGCAGCGGGGGTAAGGCAGTCTTTTGCCCTGTATGCTAGGCCAAGCTTGCTGTTTGTAGCGTTACATATGTTTCTGATGTGTCCGGAGAGATCTAATTGAGGATCGAGGGTAACTCCAATGTACTTGGCAGAGTCAATTGTCGGCAGGAGGGAGTCGCTAGGCCCATGGATTTTGAGGGGCGTTGTGCAGGAGGAAATTTTGGTCGCTGAGCCAAAGAGCATGGCCTGTGTTTTCTTCAAGTTGACTGTGAGTTTGTGCCCATCAAGCCATGTCCTGATACGGGAGAAGTTTGAGTTGAGCTGGGTATTGATGCTGGTGGCATCAGGCGAGCTGGCTAAGATGACCAGGTCATCTGCGTAAAGGGTTAGGAGCCCTTTTGTGGTGACAGAGGGTAAATCGTTGATGAACAGGGAGAACAGGATGGGTCCAAGGACGGACCCTTGTGGTACCCCACTGTTCACGGTTAAGAGGGTTGAGAGGGTTTGGTCGAAGCAGGTGAGTTGCTGCCTGCCCCTGAGGTAGTTGGAGAACCACTCGAGGGCACGAAGGGAGAAGCCAAGGGTCTGTAGAGTGGAGAGGAGGAGGGGGTGATCCACACGATCAAAGGCTTTGGAAAGATCAACAAATATAGCCCCCGTCAACTTGCCCTGGTCGATTGCGGCCCTGATCCTGGTGGTGACCTCAGCAAGAGCTGTCGAGGTGCTGAGGCCTTTTCAGAAGCCGTGCTGTGATGAGGAAAGGACAGCGTATCTCTGTAGGTAGTGGGATAGTTGCAAGGTGACAGTTTTTTCCAGGAGCTTGCAGGCAGCCGATAGTATGGCAATAGGGCGATAATTGTTGACATCTTTAGGGTCACCATTTTTCAGGACAGGGACAACCCTGGCAACTTTCCATATGTCAGGGATGATCCCTGAGATAAGCGAGGCATTGAAGATGTGGGCAAGAGGTCAGGCGATGAGAGGAGCCCCCAGGCTAAGTAGCTTGGGTTCCAGGCAGTCCTGTCCCACTCCTGTGTGGTGAGAGAGACCAGCAAGGAGTGCCTGGGTCTCACCAACAGTGATCCTTTTCAGGTAGAAAGGCAGACGAGGGGGTGGAGGCCCACAAGCAGGTGCTGGGGCAGAGGACTGTGGAGGGGTGGCAGCCGGTAGGTCCGTGAAGATGCGGTTAAAGGAGGTGGCAATGGTTAGGGAGTTATTGCAGTTGGCTTCCCTGATGATCATGTCGGTGACTTGCTCCTTGGCCGATTCCCCGATGAGAATTTTTACATTCTTCCAGAATTACCCACGACATTCTTCCAGAAACATCGGGGGTCATATTTTGCTTGCTAGATCCAGAGCCTTGTATTTTCTGGCAAGATGTGTTGTCCTTCTCCTGGACAGGGAGGTTCCTGTACACATTCCATCCCTTTCCACTACTGCAGTGAGTTCTTCTCAAGCCACAGTCGGAGGGAGCAGCGATGATTCTGGTGGCACCCTTCTGGCAGTACCAGATTTGGTTTTGCTTCTCCAACAGCTATCAGTGGAACCTCCAATTTCCCTGCCCCTATGCTCAGACTTGTTCTCCCAAAAGCAGGGAATACTAGTCCATCCAGATCTCAGATATCTGAATCTCCATGTGTGGCTCCCGCAGACCTAGCTATATCTAGAGTTGGGGTATCCCCAGGGTAGCAGACATCCTGGTGGCCACTGGAAAGGTTTCCACTAGGGCCACTTATGCTATGAAATGGAAGTGGTTTTGCATCTGGGCTACCACCCAGCATTTAGACCCCTTCACCTGCCCAGTGAATTTGGTTCTAGAGTACCTCCTCTCCCTGTCTGACATGGGACTAGGCTACTCCTCACTCAAGGTGCACCTATCTGCCATTTCAGCCTACCGTGCACCTATTGAGGGCAAAACTCTTGCCCAGATGGATCTTCCCTGTACATTTTTATGGGGCATTCTGCACTTGAAGCCTTCCATCCAGGACCCTGTCCCACCATGGGATTTTTTGTTTGTTTTAGAAAAACTTACTATGCCTCCCTTTGAACCTGCTGTAAGTTGCGAGCTATGCTTTCTGTTATGGAAAGCATTACTTTTAGTTGCCATTACTTCCACTTGAAGGTTTTCTGAGCTTCAGGCCCTGATGTGTAAGGAATCTCATTTCATTTTCTATAAGGACAGAGTGTCCTTGTGGACTAATCCTAAGTTTCTTCCCAAGGTAGTGTTAGAGTTTACTTTGAATCAGGACATCCACCTTCCAGTCTGCTACCCAGAGTACTCAAACTGAGTGGAGGTACTTCTTCATACTCTGGATGTTCAAAGAGTGCTTCATTATTACTTGGAGCACAGCCGAGCCTTTTGAAAGTCTGACCAGTTGTTCCTGTCCTTCGTGCCCAGATTGGAAGGGGCTCCTGTTTCTAAGCAGTGTTTATCCAAATGGTTGGTTAATTGCATTGTTTTCTGCTACAAGTATGACAAACACTTACCGAGCTCAGTAAAGGGTCACTGCACCAAGGGCATGGCTGCTTCCTTTACCTCCTTGAGGAATATGTTGACTGCCAACATTTGTGCAGCTGCTACTTGGAGCTCTGTCCACATCTTTGTCAAGCACTACAGTTTGGACATTGCACCTTGAAGCAGAACAGGCTTTGGACTAGCATTCCTCCAAGGCCTTCTCTCCTAATCTTCTTTGGGAGACTTCTACCTCCACCCAGCTGACCAGGGTCTCTCCTTACTGCTTGAGACTCAGTCCAGTGTTACCTGCTGCAAGAGCCCTCTCGAAGTAAGAGTGTACAGTTACATAAGAACTTGCCATAACAGTAGATCTTTGAGAGGAGCTCTTGCAGCAATGTATTTCCACCCACCCTCCCCTGGTAGCTGCTTCTTCATCACAGATACCTTTGTTTTCCTCAATTAAGAAGAATCTCCTTGGTTCTCCTTTTTTTGCACTTGCCAGGGTCTTGGGTTCAACACTTTGCCCAAAAACACATTAGGTCTATAATATGGGGATCTAGTAGCCATGAAAGACCACCAGAAAGGTCTCTTTTGTGACTTCTCCAACAGCAGTCACTTCCAGACCTTCTCTCAGTTCCTGTAGACTTTTTTTGTTTTAAAATGCCAGCTCCAGGTACCTTGCCAGGAGTGAGTGGCACCACCATAAAGCGTCTGCGGTGGTGTTTGTGCAGCTACACAGTAAAGTTTGCTACATTTATATTTTGACTCCTCTGGCTGTTTATGGTGTTGAGTGCTACAGTTATTTTCTTTTCTTTCAGTGTGTTTTGTTACAGTTAGCACCCAGTCCCTGGTGTGCCATCTTTTTTCCTTTTCTCAGGAGTCAGTGGTGTGTTTTGAATGAAATCCCCTCCATAATCAGACCTCCCCAGGTCCCCAAAACCATTTGGTTTAGTATGTGCCCCCCTTCCTATACTCCAGTCCTTGGTATGGAGGGAGGGCAGGGGTGAGGTAGTTGTGTCAGTTGTGTTGCTAGGTAGATGATGCAGTGAGTCTGCCTAGCTTCACTACTGAATCAGTTACTCCACACCTTGACTCCCAAACATGTGCTCACTTACTTAGTTCACAAAGAGCTTTCTGAAGGAGGTTGTGCACTGTGAGAGGAAGGTGACTGAGTTAGTCAGTTGCTGGTTTACTATCACTACCCTCCCCAAATTGAAGATCAGGATCCAGGCGGCATCAACTAATTAAAATGGGTTGGGGACCTGGGGAGCAGGTTAGATAAGAGTTGCTTTCAAAGACACGATCAGCTCCTTGTATACTGCTAGTAGCAGACTTCTGAAGAAAAGCATGGAGGAAGGGTGGGGGGCTGACTGGAGTGTGGAAAGGATGTCCATGAACAAGTCCTGGCCATCTAGAAAGGGATAGGTGTGTTGCATAAAAAAAAACATTTAAGTGTTTAACTGCCAAAAGAGAGACCGGACACTTTGGACTAGCTTCACAGGTATCAAAAGTGTGTTTTCAGTGGATCTACTGAACTCACTGTAGGCAATGGATCTTCCTCACTGTAGATGGGTGACAAAGCAAATATTCTCACTGCAGGCCCCTCAGAACAGAAGCCTGAGATTGTCCAAGTTCAGGACTTGATTGAACTCAGGAAGTTCTATTTGTAGAACTTTAACAGTAACTTTGTTAAGACAGCAACACATCTTTATTTATTTATTTTATTTATTAAATTTTGGTGACCGGGTAGGCCCACTGAGCCCCGAGGGTCCCTTTTTCAGGGGCGACCCGGGATAACAATACATTTATGATACAGTGGATAAAACATTTGGTTACAGGATTATACAGGCTTACTTTAGCTGTTACATACATGGTTATAATCATGACGCAGTCTTAACTAGAATGCTGCTTGGCTTAGTATTAAGCATGGCAAACTGATGTGAAGTTTTTGGAAGGAGAGCAAACTCCAATGCAAGAGATAGTATATAGAGTTGAGGAACCAGGATGACCTGGATATTGGGAGGGGTTCCTCGGTAGGCTCGCTTTTTGAGAGGGTTGATGTGGGAGAGGGAGGCAAGCTATGAGCAATGACAGAGGCATGTGATTATGGCAATCATATGGGCCTTAAGTCTGGTGCGGAAGTTCATAAGTGAGGAGGCCTCCTGCACCAGTGGAGGGAGGTTGTTCCACAGGTTGGGGGCTAGGGAGAAGAAAGATCTGCCACCTGCATTTGTTCTTACTCTGTGGACTTTCAGTAGCATTCGTTCTGACGTCCATAGTCTCCTGGGGTTTTGTTTTATTGCTATTGTTCCTACTCTGCTAGGAGGGGCAGGCAGTTTTAGTAGCTTGTAGGCCTGGATGAGTAGGGGATATTGTAGGCGAGCGGTCAAGGAGGGCCAATGTAGCTGGGCCAGTGTATCACAGTGGTGGAGTCGCAGATGGTCCTGGGTAGCGAACTGAGCCACCTTGTTGTACAGGATTTGCGTCCTGGAGACCTCTTGTTTAGCAATACCCTGTATGATAGGTGCAGCATAGGTCAAGGTAGGGAGTAGGACACTTGTGGCAATGGATGGCCTAGCCTCTGGGATAAGCTGGTCCATGAGCCGGTACAAGGTTCCAAGTTTATGGTGTAAGATCTTGGTGACCTGGTCCAATATGGTCCTTGAATGTGATAGACTGGTCAAGAGTCAGGCCTAAGTATTTGAGGGAGGGCACTATATTGATGCTTTTTCCAGAGAGCGTGGTAAGATGCAGGGATGCAGTCCTGTCATGACCCAATGATCTAGGCCCAAATAGCATCGCCTTGGTTTTGTCTGTGTTTAGCACCATTCTGTTCTCTCTCAGCCATGCCATGCCATCTTAATGTTTTATCACACTAACAGATGCCATTTCATAAATCAAACATGGCATAGGACTAATAAAAAAATGCCTTATCTATTTCATGTAATCTGTGACCTGTGTGAAATCATTTGTGGCTTCACTACTCGAAATGGGGTCATAGATAGCTCAGAAAATATCAGGCATATATTTATTAGACACACACCCTATCTTACATATTGGCAATATGTAATGGCCTGACTCAGTATAAGCCATTACAGTACTCATCATAAGTGAGGTGGCAAGTAAGGGCATATTTGCTTTAATAATATGATGGATGCCTGTAGATGTAAAATGCTAGCTCTTAAGTAACTGTTGACCATTCACTATACAAGACAATGTATGGTCATCAGTTAACAACATTGCTGAATTCACTTCTCAAGGTTACCATGGCAACTGTAAACCTCTCGAGGATTACTCAATTGCCCTGGTAACCTCTCAAAGTGCATGCAGCACCTTTGTTAACTGATGACCATATATTGTCCTCTATGTACAGTATATCACACTTTTTTATTCTTTCTTTCTTTCTTTCTTTCTTGTTTTCTTTCTCTATCCTGGGTATGTACATTTTCCCTCTCTTGTTCTCTCTTTCTCCCTTCCTCTAATAGTAAAGAACTGTGTTAATGCAGACAATAGGGTCAAAGAATGCAAAGTGCACAAAGTAGGGAAATGAAAAACATTAGGATTTTGGGTCTCCAGAGTCCTGGCAAATCAGTGGCAGGATCTTCCTTGGGGTTGTCATTGCTAATGACCCCCTCCCTTCAGGCCATAGCCTCATGTCTGAAGCATGAGGTATGGCTCCAAGAATGTGCCTCATAGTGATACACTCTTCAAAGGCACAGAGGTATGGTTTGCCAAATGTTGCCAACAGACTGTTATAGGTTTCTTCACACAGGGCCCAAGAAAACAGATCATATCAGACCTTGTTTGCCTAGTGGAGGTGTGGGCATTAGGTGCTTTATATTTCTAATGTAGTACCCCAACATTGGGGGAACAACAGAAAAAAAAAGAAAATAGGAGGTGCCCCAATAGCTTGAAAGGTGCCCCAGAAATGCCAGGTGTCCCAGTTTCTGATACAGCCATCAAATCTGTTTTAAATAATGAACATAGTTAAGAAAATAAAAAGTTTAGCCTTTTTATGCCAGCCTGACATGTGTGCATAGAGTGGCTCAGGATAGAATTCTAGGCTGAGCAGATGGAATGCCCACTGTGTGGCACATGCCTAGCATTCTAGTGCCAGAACTAGAATTAGAACCCAGAGTGTTGCTCTTTGAAAAATAAGTTGTTACAGGGTGAATCCTGGTGGCTGTGGAGCAGAGAGGACACAGAAAGCAAAAAGGGACCACAGAGCTTACCTGTAGGGTTGAAGCTGTCCCTGGGAGCTTGTCAGTGTGCCTCTGCTGCCTCTGGTCCCTTATTCTGCCAGCCTCCAGCCTGTGAAGTAGCTGTGTGGTCTGAAGTACCATCGGATCGCCTTGTAAGAAGAGGAGAGCATCCCATTCAGCATGTTGGGCTTGGAGCCCCGGTTTATAATTTTTTTATATTTAAAGTACAGTTTTCTGTCTCCTGAAGGTGGCGGTAGCAGTGCCGCATAACTAAGGGAGATGGTCACCTAGCCATCGAACCACTAGGACCTTGCAAAGTCCCCAGACGTTCTGTGCCCGCCTGCAAGAAAAGCCTTCCCTCTGCCAGCAGTACCTCCTGCTTCCCTCAACACTGTCTTCACCCCAGGCCGGTGCGGTGAGTCAGTGGCAGCAGCATCAGCAGCTAGGTGCTGACTGCCTAAAGTTATTTTTTTAAAGTAAAAGTTATTTATTTCGCAGCGCAGTTGGTGCTGCATAGGAACAGCCGAGAGCTGTGGTGCAGGCCAGAGGGCTGTATTTAAATAGATTTATATTCATCTGGGTTTAGCGACACCCGGGAGAGGGGCCTGATAGAGAGGCTCCTGTAGGGAGAAGTTATAAATATTAATAAAGAGAAGCCCCGGAGGTGGAGTTAAGGTGGAGCAAGGGCAGAAAAGGCCCCGACTGAAGTCAAAGATAAGACAGTGACAGGAAGGCCTAAGAAAGGCCCAGAGATTTAAAGGGGACCAGTCACATAGACCCAGCAGTTTATTTAAAGAGGCAAATCAGGCCCAGCCATTCATTTAAAGGGGTTCAGCATTTACTAGGCCCACTGCACTTAAAAGGGCAAGTTAGGGTCACTGCTACCTAACATGGTGAGTCAGGCCCACTGCTGTTTAAAAGGGCAAGTTAGGCCCACTACTACTTAAATGAGCGAGATAGGTCTACTGCTACTTAAAAGGGTGAGTTAGGCCCACTGCTACCTAACAGGGTGAGTTAGACCCATTGCTACTTAAAGGGGCGAGTTAGGCCCACTGCTAGCCAGTTAGGCCCACGAGTGTAAAAGGAATTCAGCGGCATTAGTGACCCTAGATGTTGAAGGAGCCTAGCTAGCCACATAGACCCACAGTAACAGGAGAACCTGATTTAGCTAGATGGGCCCCTTGTAGTTAGGACCACTGAAGCCTGGGTTCACCCAGAAGAGTAATGTGCCCATTTATTTACTGTGGTCTGGACATTGAGACTGTGTAATTGACCATTACAATAAGAAATGAGACATTCATTGCATTGCTAGTATCCCTACGAACTATATAAGTGCCAGAACTGTCCTTGTATTGCTTTGTACCAGCATTTTAACAATATTGCTTTGTTGCCAGCATCTCAATGTCAGAAAAGTATTCGAATCAGTCTTCAGCAAGTTCCAGAGTCACTCCACCACCGTATATTCAGATCAATCTTCCTCAGTTCTTCAGAAATCATCTCCCAGTGCATCTTCAAAGCAGCTAACAGCAACTTACCAAAGAACCATGCCACAGTCATCTCAGTTGCATCACCCTGTTTATTGTTTTCCTCTCAAGTTCCCAGTGTACGGCCTGGCCCAGTGCAAAGTTTGCCATCCGTTTTCTTGCTTTGTCATCCATACTGAAGTGCCATCCAGATCTTCTGTTACAGTACCCTGCATCATCATCCTGTTTCTTATTTTATGTTAGTCGTTGGCTCAACCAGCCTTGGTGCCCAGAATTCTGCTATTCTCTCACGTTCCACAGACTTTCTTCTTCCTGCATCTTCTTCATGTCCTGGCAGTCCAGAAGAGGGCTGTGGCTGGGTGTTCTGCATCTTCTTTGTTTCCCGGCAGTTAAGAAGTGGGCTGTGGCTGCTTGTGCAGTATCTTCTTCTTCTCCTCCAGGCAGTCCAGAAGCGGGCTGTGGCCAGGTCTGTTGTGTTTCAATTCCAGCAGCCCTCAGTTGGTTTTGAGCAGAGGAAATCTTTGCATTTTTCTGAAATTCCAACAACCCTAGAAAGGTGGGGTTTGACCAAGAACTCATGGCCTCTCCAAAATCCTCTCTGAATCCCCTTAGTTTTTAGCCCATTCCAGCCAGTCAGCCAAGTATTCACCTTGTGTATCATATCCGGCAACCCAGTTTCTTCTCGACGACAAAGAAAACTCAACTGTGCATGAACTGCTTCTTGAGACTTGTGTAGAGTCTTATAGTGACATGTTTTAGAGTTCTTAGAGTGGAGTACTCCAGGTAATAGGCCCTAGGTAGAGGTGCACCTGAGGGTAGTATTAGATACTGCATAGTGATTTGCTGATCTCAGTAGATAGACTGCTCGTAAAGCGGAGCTGTTACAGTCGATTACTGAAAGTGTGTATAGAGTCACCCTCATACAGGATATAGAGTATAGAATGCTTGTAAAGTGGAGTGAGTTCTCCTCGTACAGGAGAGTAGGGATAAGAGTTCCCTGTGTCTCCCATTCCCTGTTTGTGTGAATAAAATCCTGAGTTGTATTTGGAATCTATTTCTGACTCCTGCCTCTCTTTGTCAGGTGCCACCATCCACCTACTTGGGACCTGTGTTAGTAATTTGTGTGTAAGTTATTCTCGTCATCATGACACAGTTGCTTCTGCAGGAGCTGTTGTGTTCTCGGCGCCATTTTTGCAGATAAGATCTTTCCTTGGTTTTCTTTCAGCAACGAGACCTTTTACTGTGTTTGATTATTGTTTTTCCATTTGATCATGTCTCATCCAGGGAATAAAAATAAATCTTCGAAGGCAGGCTTACCCCCTATGCAGCAGCGTCCCTGTGGCCGGCTTTATTCCATCTTGGACTGGCATGATCGTTGCCTGACCTGCCTAGGCCCCAACTACAACAAGGACCATTGCAACGCCTGTTTCTCCATGGACCACAGAGTTTTGGTACACCACGTGTTTAAAGTCAGCCACATGCCACCAACTTTTGGAGGACAGTCAATCACTAGGAACACCAGATGCAGGTCCCTTGACCCTTCCTCCAGGTCCCCTCCTGGTCCTATACAGGCCGCGGAGGATGGGACCTCTGCCTCTTCTAGTCTCACCATGGCGGAGGCCCCTTCTATGGTGCCAAAGGACTGGTCCGTCTTTTCCATGGGTCAGAACAGAGGTACGGTCTTGGCAGTCACCTCCTCACAGGTGAAGACTCCCCCGGTGTCATGGCCTGGGTTTGCCAAGCCCGACCCAGTGGTCTCCTCGGTGCTGCCTTTCGACGACGCCCCGATCCCGGAGTTGTTTGTGACTCCAGTGATTGGGGCAGCTCCATGGGTGGTGTTGGGCTGGATCACACCAAGAGTGGGAGGGTTCTGAGGGTGGCCCATCTGGATTTCCTCTGGATCCACTCCTCTTCAGAGGAGGACAATTCGGAGGAGGATCTGGACAGGCTTCCTGACTCTTTGGAGCCTTGGGACTCTCCTCCACCCAGCACCTCTGCACCCATCCAACCCTTCCCTCCTTCAGAGCCAGTTTTCTGCTGGTTCCAGCGTCGGAGCTGCTTGCATCACCAAGAAACCTTCTGGAGCTGGGGGTGGCACTGGGAGGTTTTCCGGAGCTGGCAGGGCCGCTGAGCTTGGAGGAGATGAGTCCTCCATTCTGAGTGTTGAGGCTGGGCCCACTTCTGGGCCTTCTCAGATGTCTAGAGTGAGGGCAAGGGCTCCCTCACTGGCTGCCCTTTGGGAGCTGTTATGTGATGTGGATCCTTCTTAGCTGGTCTTGAGGAAGAGGTCCCTCTCGGAGTCTGAGGGAGTTGAGGGGACAGCACCTGGAGCAGCGCTGTTCCCTGGCAGCCTGCAGGGGTTAGGATAGGAGCCGCAGTGCTGGATGTGTCTTCTCCTCCAAGGTCTCCCCAAGTGGGATTTAATTGGTCAAGGCGAGGGGCAACCCTTATGGACCCACGTGGTCCTGGTCGCCTCATGGGGGGAATTGCCTTCATGGCTCAGTCCTGACCATTTCAGTATGATTGAACAGCTAGTGACTGTCTTGACTGACAGATCCTTCCAGGATGCTGGATCACCTGTACTGTCTTGTAGCCCTTGCAGAGGGCGTCCTCTTTCTCAGAGGTGTTTGGCCCCTTTACCTCTGCCTTCTCCTTCCCTTCTCTCAGGCCACTCTGGTCCTATGGGGCCTTTAATCTGGGAGTAGTTTAGAACCGTAGCTGCCCATTTCCCAGTGTGTGTCAGATCCATGTGTAACCAGGGGTCGGGTTGATGTTATTTTTTTGTTTTTTAGCACAGTGCCTTCATTTTTGTAACCCACTACCTGGCTGCCTAGGTTTGGGGGAAAACTGTTGCTCGGCAAGAACCCCCCCGCCTTTACTGACTTTATTGTTTGTTAACCCTTTTTGGTGGTGGCCTTTGATGTTCCTATAAGGACAAACAGATCCATTACCCACCATACCTACATGTTTTACAACTGTTTCAAAACTCCCAATGTTCTAAGCTAACCCCTTGCCGCAGCATTCCAATGTGGCTTATGCTGCTGCAAGAATTCTATATGCTGTCATCTCTCCAGCTCAGCTGAGACTGAGGACATAGTGAGACAGTGTGAAACCCATTTAACTGGTGTCTCACAAGCTGCCTTTCCCTGTCTGCTAGTAGATCTAAGTGGGATTCTTGTAACCCCAGGTAACAGGGGGGTTACACCCGCCCTTGGCCAGGAAAATGACTGTCTGCAGTCATTACTTACCCAGCCCAGGCCATCTTACCCTATGTGTTGACTACAGGGAGGTAGCGCTACCTCCTCCCCTACCATGTGCCAGCACAGGCAGACAACACTAAGGGCCCAGAGGCAGTCGGCTGACACATCAGCCTCTATGCTATGATGTTGCTATGGATACCTAGTGGCCCCGGTAGAATTGTCCAGAGCATAGCCCTAATAGATCAGTACTGCGGCCCTTTCAGCCGGTCAGAACCACAGCCTGTCTATCCCCCCAGTCCTCTAGGGAAAACCTATCTGACTCTAACCCAAATTACCCAAAAACAAACAAACAGGGGAACCTCCTCCAAACCCTGGACACCTGCAACCAAACCCCAGGGAACTAATGCTACACTCTATTCATTACTCCCACACTCCCCCACAACCATACCTGTGGAAGGAAAAGTTACACACAGTACACAACAACACTGTACTTTAATCACTACTACATTGAAGTACTATGAGAAACTCCACTGAGTCTCTCCTCCTCTTCTTGTCTTCTTCAGGAACACTTGCAAGAAAAAGAAAGACAAACACCCCTAATCTGCAAACACAGTACTATCTGAACCCTACCATCAAAACACTGGAGAATCCCAAAAATATTTTTAGAAAAGTAGAAAAACAGTAGAAACTGTAAAAAGCAGTAGAAAAACAATGACATTATTTACAATACACATTATGGGGATGCAAGGCCCTAAAAGTCCCATCTAGTGACAACAGTACCCGAAAGCAAGTCCAATAAAGAGTCTCTCCTTGGCTGAAGCCCAGTGAAGCACAGTTCTAGCAGGCTGGAATCCCAAAGGGGAGAGTCTTTGAGGACAGTTCAAACATCTGGAGTCTGCTAGTGAAGGGTGTGTACTGCAATGTTATTAGAATATAAAAGTCGGAACTTACCAGTCCCTTGTAGAACGAAAACAATACAGTACCTGGTTCCCACTGAAGACTCTCCCTCGCAGCATTCTTCAGATACAGCTGAGCGGACATCTTCTGCAAAATGACAGGAGGGCACATCTGGAAACTCCTGGACTAATGTCATCTAGGAGATGGAACCTTGGAACAGGAAAGGAAAAACAGCTGGTCTGAAGTCATCCGAAATCCCAGGGGATGAATCAGGATACAACTGGGCTGGTGTCCTCTCTGGATATAAAGTCATCTGGTAGGCCAGTCAATGGAATCTTGAAAGCCAGTACACTGCAAGGCTGACAAATGTCGGGCACCTGGTTCCTGGAACACCAGACTGGTGGAACAACATAGGTACGGCAATGGCTGGATGGCAGCACTGGCTACCACTGCTCTGCCCTCCATTTGGTAGGCATGGGCACATTCGTAGGAAGGTCTCTGCATTGTGGAAAATAGCACAATGGGTCAGGTGCAAGAATTATTACCCCATCTGGGCGCTCATAATTCACATTGTGAAAGGTTTCATTGCCCTCCCCATCCACGATTCGAACAGTGTCTATAAACAATGTCCTGCCCACTTTCCACTGTCTGAATTTTACTTGTAACACTCTGTCTCTGAAAAATCTGCTTGCACCAGGGTGTACATGTTTTGTGGCCTCTTCCACTATTCAGGATTTCCTGTTTCTTTCAATCTTCTCCCAGACTGTCCGAGGAAAGGTAGGAAAGGACATCCCATAGATCTCATTTGTCTTCCTACGAACCAGTCTTTCCTCTTTACTACACTTGGTCAACTTGAGACCTCTGGCCTGGCTTGGGGGTGGTCAGTCCTGGTTCTGCAAGCTATGCATACTCAATGCAATGTAAAATGGATCTTTGATTCCTCCTTGTGGGGACAGGGCTGTGGAGTTACTACTCTCTCTTACTTTCTGCTCCTTCGAGGCAAGAGCTTGAAGCTGTGGATCCACACCTTCGTCATAAGGCCACATGGGTTCCCCCTCATCTTCTTCCTGGCTAAGGATCTGTGCCCAGGAGTGAGCAGTCGTCCTCACTTCTGAGACTGTCCACTCTTCACTGGGCATGGCGGTCGACACCTCCCATTCAAGGGTCTCCCTCATCTCATCTTCTCCTATGAGACTTGGGCTAGGCCCCTCTCTCCAAGGGTCTGCTGATGCTCCCTCCACAGTGTCTGTCTGTGACCCAGACACGGAGACATCAGTACTTTGCTCTGCCTGTAGATCTGCACCCTCCTGCTTTATGCCACACTCAGTTGTGCTTCCCCCCATCAGGCTCCCCCGGTGCTGTGTGCTGCCAACTGCAGATTCTTGAAGCTTTGTCCATGTGGGAGCCAAGCGAATCTTGGGTGCTTTAGTCAAGCCATATTTCTTTAGGCACCCAGAACAGTGAGGAACCATGAAGACATCCCTTCCAGCCTTTAAGCACATTACACATACTCTAACTGGATATCCAGGAATCGCCACATGAGGAGGCAAACGTCCCCTGTAGTAACATCTCTCAATGTCTCTTAACTTATTAACTTCTTCTACTATCATAGCCCGGGCATGATCCAGGTAACGGGCTGGTCCAGAAGCCATGACTGCAGAGAAAAACAAACGCTCACTGTTATTTCAAGTCCCTCTTTCATGGAAATGTTTTTACAAAATGGCTCCCCTGCTGCTGTGTTTACTTTACTACCCCACCCTGTAATGGCGACGGCAGCACTCCTCCGCATCAACGTTCTATTTCTGACTCAAGCCACTGCACATCCAATTTACAAACTCTACTGATGAAGTTCACTCAAACTGCATAAACTGCACTGTTTGCTCTCTTAGCACATTTATATGATTTCTACTGAACTTTTCATTTGCTTTAAATCACTTTTCTAGCTTAACGTCCCCTAAAGCCACAGTATTTCATCGTACAGGATTGCCTGTAAATTTCATTGCATCTCTCGTACAACTCACAGTCTCTCACATGGCTTTGAAAATTATACTGTTGCTGAACCTATAATTATGCTCACAGTCTGATGCTCAGAATTCTTGTTTTAGCCGATTAACTTGACACAGTCCTTCTTTGCAAAACAGTCACACTGCTACACACATTCAGCTGGCTTTAGACGAAATCACACACAGTTTGAGCTGTTTCTCAGGATGGTACTCACTTAATCAGTAGCTTGTTATTGCGATGGAAAATGCAGCCTACAGCCGGTCTTGAAGGCCTCTTGATGGAAGCGGGCTGGCAGTCCTGCCGATTGCCCTCCGAACACCATGTTTTCTTTCCAGACGATCGATATGCGGGTTGAGCCCACTTTTAAACAGAAAAGTCAAATTTTACTAGTTTTAAAACAACATTTTCAGTCACCGCAACGCTCCTCCTGGCAAGCCATTTTCACACAATCCTCACTCTCTCCCTCTCGAACACTGTGCAGTCACTCCCGAGCTGGCTTGGGGCGGGACTGGTTGCAGTCTCACTAATCACTCGACGCCATGCAAATGAGCCTCTCTTTTCTCCTCCATGGCGATCGTTGAGCAGGCAAAATTTAAACTGCAAACCACACTTTTGTTTTTCAGCTCTGGCTTCTCTGCGGGAGCTCCATTTCAACCATTTTCATGGCATTTTACTCAGTAACTCTCTTAGTCCATACCACAAGCACTTCCAACTTCCTGGGCACAAATCTATCTTAGTTTTCCACACTTTTTCTTGTCACACAACACTTTAAAAGCTGGCAAACATTGTAATTATGATGCAGGACAAGGGCATACACTCTCGGGCTTTACTACTCCTTGGTAAACAGTTGGCACAATTACAGCAGCACATAGACAGCAGCACACAGCGGCACATTTAGTTGGCAAAGTTTCTGATTTTTGGGCTACCTACTGCCAGACAGCCAAAACGCTAGCCACCATCCGAGCAACCTTTCTTGTTTTTCTCCCTCAATTGCAAAACAAATCCCAGCGGTAGCCTCCAGTTTGTAACCAGGGGTTGGGTTGATGTTATTTTTTTTTGGTTTTTAGCATGGTGCCTCAATTTTTGTAACCCACTACCTGGCTGCCTGTGTTCAGGGAGGAAACTGTTGCTCGGCATTTTGGCTAGCTTTGAAACTTCTGCACATGGGCACCCAAGTAATCCAGACACAGGAAGCAATAACTGAAATGTCCAAACCAGGAGTGGGATTCTAGAGTGTGGCTTTTATTCACTACAACAACAGAATAATAAAGCATTGATGGACCCCCACGGGGCTACACTCCCTGGTAATACAGATTAATGGAAACTAGAATACATCTTCTTCACAAAACTGTAACCCTCAGGTTCTGAACACACTGGGCTTTCAGCACAAACTGGTACTGTTCTCTTGGATTCCCTGGTGTGGCACCTCAGCCAGCACTGGGACATTTCTCCATGTGGCATGGATATTTATCTGGCGGCTCCCTCTACCACCCATGAGCACTTTCTAGCTCCATAAGGGAAAACATCATCCTCAATCCCACATCTAGGTACTTTCTGTGAACACTGGCCAAGTGCCCGGAAGAAAGCTATAGGTACCCAAAGTAAACCCATGGAGGTAAATCTGGTTACTCCAGATGGGGGGGGGGGGTCTCCCACATCTCGCTCCCAAATCCATACCCACCCATTCATTTGGAATCAACACCTTTCTTGTGAACGTCTCTGGTTGTAGAATGCTATCTAGAAACGTATATCACATTTAACACTCTACTCTTCATGAACTGGTGTCCTGACTTGTAATGTTCTTTAAGTGGTCCATCCCTGTAGACCCCCACTGTTTAGATACATCAAGTACTGTACTTGGCTGTCCTTCCCTGACCCCACAATAGCAGATACTTTACACACTGTCTCGGTGAACACATGGGCTCTAACTCAGAACTGACTCACCAGCTGGTTTGCAGGTTCCCCAGGGATTCTGGCAAAGAAAAACACATCTTGGTACCTCAGTACATGCTCTACAAATCATCAGGCAGCTTTCCCTCCATCAGGAGGGCCAGGGGAATGCCCTTGAAATTTCTGGTCTCTTCCCCCCATCCCTCCAGGGATGGGGCACTGGAACAAGCCAGGGAGTGGTCTCTACCACTATGTCAGGTTTCTTGTGTGTCTCTATCTAGGGCAAGAACACACACCCACTACCTCTGGGTAGCTCTATAGCAGAGCTAAGCTCTGAGGGGCTGCCACCTGCAGCACACCTCCTTCACTCTCTGAGCCTGGCTGAAGACTGTTTCAAAACTCCCAATGTTCTAAGCTAACCCCTTGCCGCAGCATTCCAATATGGCTTGTGCTGCTGTGAGAATTCTATATGATGTCATCCCTCCAGCTCAGCTGAGACTGAGAACAGAGTGAGAAACCCATTTAACTGGTGTCTCACAAGTTGCCTTTCCCTGCCTGCCACTAGATCTAAGTGGGATTCTTGTAACCCCAGGTAACAGGGGGGGTTACACATGGATGAGCAAGTGTTTCACCATTGACCTCCTTATGAAGAGGGCTTAGATCCCTAGAAGCACTGACATTTGTGTCTGTTTGGCAGCACTTCTACAGTAAATAGAAACATAGAAACATAGAAGTTGATGGCAGATAAGGACCGCAAGGTCCATCCAGTCTGCCCATTTCTTTTTCTACCTTATGAATGTGCCATTGGCCTTTGCTCTGTCAATAGCCTATCTATTCATACTCATCTGTACTGCTCCCTTATGCCTGTCTTATGCCTGTTTGAAGCCTTGCATTGTATTCACATCCACCATTTCCTGAGGTAGGCCGTTCCATGCATCCACCACCCTTTCTGTGAAAAAGAACTTGCTCACATTACCCCCTTAATCAGCCTCCCTCTAATCTCATGCTGTGTCCTCTAGTCTTGCTATTTTTCTTACACTGAAACATGTTAGACTCTTGCACCTTGTTAATACCTTTAAGGTGTTTGAATGTTTCGATCATATCACCTCTCTCCCTCCTTTGCTCTACGGTATACATATTGAGCTCTGTTAATCTGTTCTCATATGTTTTCTAATGTAGTCCCTGCACCATTTTGGTTGCCCTCCTCTGGACTGCCTCAATTTAGTTAATGTCTTTGTGAAGGTGTGGCCTCCAGTACTGCATGCAGTACTCCAGATGGGGCCTAACCAGTGCCTCGTAAAGAGGGATTATTACCTCCCTCTTCCAACTTGTGATACCCCTACTAATACACCCCAACATCTCTCTAGCTTTACCTACTGCTTTACTGGTCTGTTTGGATGAATTCAGGTCATCAGTGATGATGACGCTCAAGTCTCTTTCTTTCCTTGTGACTGTCAGCAACTCCCCCTCCTAGCCTATAGGTGGCTTCAGGGTTTCTCTTCCCCATGTGCATGATATTGCACTTCTTTGCATTAAACCCTAGTTGCCACTCTTCCAACCATTTTGCTAGTTTATCCAGATCTCTTCTCATTCTGCCCACCCCATCTGGATCATCTGCTCTGTTGCAGATCTTGGTGTCATCTGCAAACAGACAAATCTTACCTTCCAGTCCATCTGCAATGTCACTGATGAAGATATTGAAGAGTACTCGTCCTAGGACTGATCCCTGAGGTACCCCACTTGTGACTTGCATCTCTTCTGACTGTATACCATTTACCACCACTCTCTGTTTTCTGCCCATCAACCAGTTTGCCACCCAGCTGGCCAACTTCTGACCCACCCCGATCCTACCCAACTTATTAATCAATCTTCTATGTGGAATCGTATCGAAAGCTTTGCTGAAGTCAAGGTAGGCAAAATCAACTGCTCCCCCTTGGTCCACCAATCTGGTTACCCAGTCAAAGAAATCTATGAGATTAGTTTGACAGGACCTTCCTTTTGTAAGCCCATGCTGACTTGGATCCTGTGCTCCTATGGATTCCAGGTGTTGCACTATCTTTTCCTTAAGGAGTGCCTCCATAATCTTGCCCACTACTGAGGTAAGACTGACTGGTCTGTTATTCCCTGCCTCCTCCCTGCTACCACTCTTGTAGAGTAGGATCACATGAACCCTTTTCCAGTATTATGGGACCTGTCCTGTACTCAGAGACTCACTAAACAGTTCTGCTAATGGCTCTGCTAGTTCCACCCTTAGCTCCTTTAGTACCCTGGGATGTATGCCATCAGGCCCCATTGCCTTGTCCACAATGAGCTTATTGAGCTCTTGTAGGACTAACCAGTGTCTCGTAAATAGGGATTATTACCTCCCTCTTCCGACTTGTGATACCACCACTAATACACCCCAACATCCCTCTAGCCTTACCTACTGCTTTACTGGTCTGCTTGGATGAATTCAGGTCATCAGTGATGATGACGCTCAAGTCTCTTTCTTTCCTTGTGACTGCCAGCAACTCCCCTCCTGTATTAGTAGGGGTATCACAAGTCGGAAGAGGGAGGTAATAATCCCTCTTTACAAGGCACTGGTTAGGCCCCATCTGGAGTACTGCATGCAGTATTGGAGGCCACACCTTCACAAAGACATTAACTAAATTGAGGCAGTCCAGAGAAGGGCAACCAAAATGGTGCAGGGACTACATTAGAAAACATATGAGAACAGATTAACAGAGCTCAATATGTATACCGTAGAGCAAAGGAGGGAGAGAGGAAGGGAACAAGTCTTTTGAGCAATCAGTTTAAATGCTTCATTGGCACGCTTTTAAACTAGTCAAGGGGGGAGGCACTGATAAGCAGCAGGAAAATCCCAGCCTCTCCCTACAAAACAGGGTACTAAATGAGTAAAGACCGAGGTAGAAAGGTTAGTGGGGGATGCTGCAACTGAAGGTAAAGCCATCAAAAAATGGAGAGCACTGAGTACCAATGCCCATAGTCTGAGTAACAAGCTTCCTGAATTAGTGGCCTTGATGGAGGAGGAACATCTGGATATCGTGGCAGTCACAGAAACATGGTACACACAAAACCATGACTGGGACATAAACATACCAGGATACACTATCTACAGGAGGGACAGGGAGGTTAAAGAGGAGGAGGAGGAGGAGGAGCTCTTTACATAAGGGAAGGAATCAAAGCAACAGAACAAAAGGGAAAACAGGGAGGAGAAGAAGCACTGTGGGTAAATTTGGAGACCGGCAATGGCACCACAATCCGCACAGGGGTTGTATACAGACCCCCCTTCTCAGGGGGAAGAAATGGACAAGGAAATGATAGAATGTATACTTAGAATGGCAGAAAAAGGGGAGATATTGCTGATGGGTGATCTGAATATGCCAGATGTTAACTGGAGTGCAGTTGCAGCAGCCACTTCTAAGAGTGAGGTTATTCTAGGTGCCCTACAGTGGGCATGCCTTAGACAACTAGTATTGGAGCTCACTCGAGAGGGAGCAATCCTGGACCTGGTTCTCTCAAATGGAGATGAAGAGAGGATCACAGATGTAGAAGTGGGTAGCCATCTGGGAACTAGCGACCATCGAACAGTATGGTTCACAATAAACACAGCAATAGAGTCAAGCCATACAAAGGCAAAAGTACTGGACTTTAGGAGGGCTGACTTTGCCTAAATGGGTGAGTGCCTAAGGAATGCACTAGCAAATGGGCAGGAAGGAGGGGTGGAAGAACAATTGGGAATAATAAAAAACTGCCATCACAGAGGTAACAAGCCTTTGTGTGAAGCAAATAAACAAAACAAGACGATGTAAGAAACCGCTATGGTTCTCAAAGGAAGTGGCAGTGAAGGTTCAAGAGAAAAAGAAAGCATTCAGGAAGTACAAGAAATCACAGAAGGAGCAGGACAGAGAACTGTATCAGTTAAAGTAAAGGAAGCTGGGAAGGCAGTCAGAACAGCAAAGGCCCAAACCGAGGAAAGATAGCCAACTCAGTTAAGAAGGGGATAAAACTTTTATAGGTACATCAGGAGCAAAGGAAGACCAAGGGAGGGATAGTGAGGCTTAATAAAGAGGAGGAGAGTGGGCAGAGGTGACTGTGAAAAGGCAGAGATACTAAACAAATATTTTTGCTCAGTATTTACAAAGGAAGAGGGGGAGGTACCTAAAACAAACAGTAGAAACACTCTGGATACAGAAGTTGATACCAGCCCATTTACAGAAGAAAGGGTTCTGAAAGAACTCTTAAAACTGAAGGTGGACAAAGCAATGGGGCCTGATGGGATTCATACCAGAATTCTAAAAGAACTAAGGGTAGAACTAGTGACACCACTGACTACCCTCTTTAACAAATCATGGGAGGATGGGGTGGTACCCGAGGACTGGAGGAGGGCAGATGTGATTCCCCTTCACAAAAGTGGGAGCAAGGCAGAAGCAGGAAACTATAGACCTGTTAGTTTAACCTCAGTGGTAGGGAAAATGAT
Organism: Neoceratodus forsteri; assembly: GCA_016271365.2. Classification (NCBI taxonomy): domain Eukaryota; kingdom Metazoa; phylum Chordata; order Ceratodontiformes; family Ceratodontidae; genus Neoceratodus; species Neoceratodus forsteri. The sequence goes on along the minus strand of CM057455.1, from coordinate 412,031,966 downwards.
GGAATCACATCTGAAGGAAAGAATTGTCGAGTATCTAGAGGCCAGAGGGACACAGGACCCAAGGCAGCATGGATTCACAGCGGGAAGGTCATGCCAGACAAATCTGATAGATTTCTTTGACAGGGTGACCAAAGTAGTAGATCAGGGAGGGGCTGTGGACATGGACTACCTAGACTTTAGCAAGGCATTTGACACAGTCCCACACAAAAGATTAATATACAAGTTAGCCAGCCTGGGAGTGGGTCCCAAGATGACAGCCTGGGTAAAGAATTGGCTGGAGAAAAGGACACAGAGAGTAATATTAAATGGAGTCCTCTCTGAAGAAAGGGGGGTTACTAGTGGGGTACCTCAGGGTTCAGTATTAGGACCGGTCCTCTTCAATGTCTTTATAAGCGACATTGCAGAGGGACTGGAAGGAAAAGTATGCCTCTTTGCAGATGACACAAAGATCTGCAACAGAGTTGATGCACAAGGTGGGGTGGAAAGAATGAGAAGGGACTTGGCAAGGTTAGAGGAATGGTCAAATGTATGGCAGCTTAGATTCAATGCTAAGAAGTGCAAGGTAATGCACCTGCAAAACAAAAACCCAGGGGAAGAGTACACAATGGGGGGTGAGATACTAACAACAACAAAAATGGAAAGGGACCTGGGGGTAGTCATATCAGATGACCTAAAGGTGGGCAAGCAATGTGAGAGGGCAGCAAGGAGGGCTGGGGGGATACTGGGATGCATAGGGAGAGGCATCACCAGTAGAAAACAGGAAGTTATTATCCCTCTGTACAGACAGCTGGTCAGACCCCATCTGGAGTACTACGTGCAGTTCTGGAGACCCAATCTCCAGAGAACATAGACAGGATGGAAGCTGTCCAGAGGAGGGCAACTAAAATGGTGCGGGGTCTGCACGGAAGACATATGAAGAGAGACTTAAGGAGCTTAATATGTATAGCCTCGAGGAATGGAGGAGAGGGGACATGATAGAAACTTTCAAGTACCTCAAGGAATCAACAAAGTCCAAGAGGGTAGCATCTTTCAAAAAGAGTGTGCAAGAACAAGGGTGCACAATTTGAAGATGGGGGGTGGTTCAGAGGTAATTTAAGGAAGTATTTTTTCTACAGAGAGGTTGTGGATGCATGGAACGGCCTTCCGGAGGAGGTTGTGGAGTCAAAAACAGTGGTGGAATTCAAGCATGCATGGGACAGTCATAAGGCAATTCTAGGGGGTTGGGGTAGGAAGAAGTAGGCTGCTTTTTAACTAGGATCTACAGCTTATCCATTAGGTAGGGAAATGGGCAGACTGGGTGGGCCAAGCGGTCCTTATCTGCCATCAAATTCTATGTTTCTGTGTTAGGACCCTTTCTTTTGTGAAGGGATTAGTGCACACCTCCATCCCCCATGTGTCCATGGTGCTGAGCTGTGGGCCTTGCCCTACCTTCTGTTCAGTAAACACTGAGCAGAAGTATCTATTTAGGATAGATGATTTTACATGGTCCTCCTCCTCACATGCCCCTTTATCCCCTTTGATCTTATAAAATACCCCCTCTGGACGTTCTCCTTTCACTAATGAATCTATAGAAAGTCTTGTCATCTTCTTTTACTGTTTGTGCTAGTGTTTCCTCGGTTTGGGCCTTTGCCTGCCTTACTGCCTTCCCTGCTTCCCTTAGGGAACTTTTGTATGCCTCCCTATCTTCATCCTGCTGCATTCCCTTATATTTCCTGAAAGCTAGCCTTTTGGCTCCAACCTTTCTGCTACTGTTTTTGAGAAACAAGGTGGTTTCCTTCTTCTTTGCACTTCCTTTTCTCTCTAACACAATAGGACGTTGCTTCAAGTATTGCATCTTTAATGCTTGCCCACTTTGCCTGTACCCCTCACCTGTATTTCTTTTGCCAGGGCTAGCTTAACTCTGTTGGCCATCTTATCAAAGTCAGCTCCTCTGAAGTCCCATATGATTGCCTTGGAATGGGATGATTTAGTTCTAGTGGCCAAATTGAACCATACCTTGTGATGGTCACTGGCCCCCAGGTGACCTTCTACCTTGAGATCTGTGATCCTTTTCCTGTTAGTCAGTACTAGATCTAGGATAGCCCTGTCTCTTATGGGTTGTTGTACCTGTTGTTTAAGGCCCTCCCCTGCAGGAAATCCACCATGTGTCTACTTCTGGCAGATGTTCCTGCTGGTATTGACCAAACTGTATCTGGTATGTTGAAGTCTCCCATTATCAGAACCTCCACTATAGCTGTCATGTTTTGTACATCTTCCAACAGTAATGTGTCTCTGTCTTCCCCCTGGTCTGTAGACCTGTACACAACCCCAGTTCGTATGGCTGAGCCATTCCTGTTTCCAGGGTGACCCACAGTTCTTCTGGCTCCTTATGCGTATTCTGAATTTCTGTAGATTTGATATTTTCATTGACATAAATGACCACTCCACCCACCCCCCTTTTTGCACCTCAGTCTCTTTCGAACAGCACATAACCAGGTACTGATGTCTCCCAAGTGTGGTTACTGGTAAACCATGTCTCTCTAATGGCTACTATGTCCAATTTAATCTCTGTCATTATTGCCCGCAGGTCTGGGATCTTGTTTCATTTACTTTTTGAAGATATTGAGAGCGTGTGTTTTTGTTCTGTGATTCTTTTGTTCCACCATTCACCTCTGCGGCAGCTGGACTGTGACTCCTCGAACTCGTCGGCCTCCTTGTCTTTCTCACCTGAGGAAAAGGATCCCTCCGTCGACCTATCCTCGGACACTGACAAGACCTCCTATCAGCGTTTACTTTTGAGGATGGTCGCTGAGCTCCACATTTTGTGATTGGCAAGATGCAATCCTGAGTGGGTGATGTGCGCCTTTCTCAGTGTATACAGTGTGGACCACCTGGTGGTGCCTGTCTGGCCCTCCCCCTTTCAGGAGGTGTATCAAATCTGGCAGTGTCCGTCAGTCCCCTCCCCAGCCCCGATGGACCGCCAGTGCAGGTATTGCACACCCCATGGGTCTCCAGAAGCCCTGCCTTATCCTGCTTCAGGTGTAACGCTCCTGGATATTCCCTCCAGGCATAGGCATCTGAGGCACAATTGACCCCTGGATGCAGACTCTGCGAGTTCAACTCCTGGGGAGGAGGTCTTCTCTTGACACATCTCTCTCTCTCTCTCTCTCTCTCTCTCTCTCAGCACAACAGGCCCATCATGCTGCCTATAACAGGCACCTATGGCCCTTGCTAGGACAATTGCTAGCATCTATGCCTGATATGGAGGCAACCAAACAAGCCTTTGCCGTCTCCACACATAGCCTGGAGCTTGCAAGGCACCAAGCAAGGGTTTTGTACAATGCCAATGAGGTGGCATCCAGGCTAGTGGGTACAGCGGTCTGTGTCAGGTGGATGGCATGGGTTCGTATTTCCCCATTATCACCTGTCGTCTGGCGTAAGGTGATTGCCACCTCTTTCCATGGAACCCACCTTTTTTCCTGCAGAATGAGGTGGGAACTTCAGGGGCGACTTCCATGTCCCAGGCAGAGGGAGACCCTGTCTCACTCTGACCAGTCCCAGGCCTAACTAGACCTGTAAGGGTCTCCCCCTTCCTGTGTCTCCCCCAAAGGAGGCTGAGGGATGTCTCTCCCTCAGGGAGGTACCAGGTCCCCTTCGAGGGGCTTGGTAATCACCAACCAGTGATGAATGGTGAACAGTCACAGATAAGATATGAAAATTACATACCTACCATAATTCTTGATCTTTCTGTGTGTCTTCACCATTCATCATTGCTTTTCACCCTCCTTCCCCTCTTGGGCTTCAGACTGTGGGCAGTGCCTCCTTTCTGCTTGCCTTCCCCCCAGTTGATGCCAGTTGTAGGCAAAGTCTCACTGGTACCTCCAGGTTCTCTACCACATCTTTGAAGCATCAGGGATCCACCACTGGTGGGGCGGCAGGACAGGTCACTTGCCTTCTCCTACTAGATGCTCTCCTGGGCCCTCTTCTCACATTCCTGAAAGGGCTCCCTTGCCTCAGATGGATTGTCTGTCCCTCGCGGGGACAAGTCACCATCTCTAGCCTTTTAGCTTGTGGGGCCATCGTCAGAATGAACTGAGAGTGGGAGGCACTGATAACCACTAGTCTCCTCCTTTGGGAGCTGTGTCTCCTTTCCTTCTGGTTCCCAGCTGAGTTCTCCTGCAGGGTCCCCTGTAAAATGGCATGGATGTGTCTCTAAAGGGGAGATAAGTCTTCAGACATCCTCTTCTCCTCTAGATTTGGTTTGGAGGGAGTGATATCTATCTCTAAGATCCTCTTGTGAGGAGCCATTCTGCAGGGGGACTCTGCAGTGGGGTATGTTCTGTCCCCACTCCAGGGTTACTTAGGGACAGGAGTGGGAGACCCTTGCTACCCATTCTTTCTTTTCTGCTCTGGGGGAGAGGGTGCCTTCAAGCCTGGTGCCCTAGCTGTTGCTGTCATGCTGAATGAGTCTCTGGTTGGCCATACCTTTTTTCCTTCTCAAACCTGTAGGTGTTTCTGTTTTTTGCTCCTCTCTCTTGGAGCAAGACAAAACAAAACAAAAACTTTCAGAGGTTGAAGGATAACTTAGACAGTAGTGCCCCTCTCCATTGAGCTTCAGAGTCCTTGGGCCTCTGATGGATCAGCAGAGGCTCTCCCATCTCTTCTCCCCTCTCTCTTCCTTTTCTTTTCTATCCTCTCTTACTCTCCCTCCCTTACTCTATCCCACCCTTGCCTGCCCAGAGGCTGCGACCCCCTGTCCCAGACCCCTACAGTAGGTTCAACCTTCCATCCTCTTGGCTGGCATTATCTCTTCCTCTATTTCTATCCTTTCATTTTTCTATCTTTCAGGATCCCTTGCCCTGCCCTCCTTCTTTTCTCTATTCCTAACTTCACTCTCTGGTATGCAGAATTGGGGTGGAGGAGGAGTCGGTGTCGGTTACTGGCCAACCCGCTAGTGTCACGCAGTGATTCAGCATCAAGCGCGGTGCCATCCACGGCACTGGCTCCTCCACCTTTTAGGGAAAAAATATGCTCCTGTGGGGTCCTGTTCCTCCCGCCAGAACCCACCAGTGATGAATGGTGAAGATGCACAGAAAGATCAAGAATTATGATAGGCACGTAATTTTCATTTTTTGGCCTTCTGCAACTTTGCCCCCCTTCCCCGTGAACTGATTGCCATGAACCTGTCAGGATCCAGAGATTCTGGCACAATCTTTGCGCGTTCCAAATTTCAGTTAAATTTGTTTGAACAGGAGAACTGATATTAAGGTGCAAACATTTAGGTTTAACATTAAGGTGCTTACTCAGCCCTAATATACAGGTGCTACTTATCCCTACCTTTCAATAATATTCTTTATAGATAATTTATGAACAAGAGCCATGGTTGAGACATTAATTCTAACTTTCTCTTTTCAGCATGCATTTTACCCAACCCCCTTTTGTTTTATTTACATCAAATTGTGTGCTGTTTTTTTTTCTGATGAACTAATTGCTTGTAAATCATAACATAATTCTTTACTAAAGAACATTTTTTAAATGTAGCAACAATCAGTACTTTCCATTTTAAAAGACAACTGGATCCCCCTCCTACCTCCACCACTGCTTGGGGTGATCTGGGTTTGTTTTGTTTGTTTTGTTTGGTAACTGGATGAGGCCTACTAGGCACAAGACCTGTTTCCAGGGGCAACCCAGGAGCACCAGGAAGGTTAAATTACTTGTTCAGTGTCACACAGTATACAAGTGGAGGTTGTGTGACTCAGACCCTGGTCTTCTCGATGCACCAAGCTCATTCACAGCTTGTAAGTCTAACCTCTATGCTACTGTATACTGACACAAAAAATGTGGACAGTAATTGTTTAAACATAAAATGCAGTACTGTGTTTATTTTAAAAATATTTAGGTTTTTAAAGTTAAATTTCAAAAAATAGTAACATGTACTATATTAAGAAAATGAGAATGATATAGTCATTTGAGAATGGAGGGATTAAACTATGAAGAACAGTTGGGCATGCTGGCTATGGCTTCACTAGACACTGTAGAATAAGGGAGTGCTTCCAACCAATCAGAGTGCTTGCTTCCCTACAGATGAGGCACCCCTATTCTGTAAAGTGTGTCTCACTTGCATGTGCCCTAGAAACTGGTTTATTTAGGGAAAGGATTTTAAATTGTTACTGTATTACTGATAGCCATTGATCAATAATGCATTACTGCTGTGAAGACCACTCAATTTTGGTTCACCGTTCTCATACCCTATGAATGTGCATGAGACCACTCTTACAACCACAAGAGTGGTCTCCATGGCAGTATTAACGTAGGTAGGGACATGATTTTTAGTATTAAGACTGGACAAAGTGGACTTGGACAAAACATTTTTAGCCTGTTCAGGACAGTATCACAGGAGGTGTCAGGAGGAGGACAACATTTTAGGTAATGTAAGGAAATATATATGTTTCACTCAAAGTAATAAACCTCCTCTATGGAACGAGATTTAATGGGAAGCTGAGGATGTGAGGAGTGCTGAATCTTTTATACTAAACTTGGATACGTTTTTTATGTAGGTAAACATCACTGGATACAGTATCTTATGAAGCAAAGAAAGGTGGGTCATAGGTGTTGCACCACATAGCATGCCTAGATGGAACATGTGGATCACCTGGTCTTAGTGCCCCAGAGGATTCTGGCACGGCTGGATTTTCCTCACCTCATTGCCCAGCTCCACAGAATCAGACAGTAATACTTCTTATTTCACAACATCAACAACAGCTCCTCCAGTACTCAGATGCAAATAGCCATTTTGATGGCAGGAGTTGAACTCGAAAGACATTTGGTCCTTCCTCCTTGCGCGTCCCCTATGTTCTTACATTAAATGATATGGTGCCACCAAAACACAACTCCATGTTCAACAATGCTAAGCACACATTATTTCACAAAAGGGCTAAGCATTTATTTAAACAAACTATAAATCCCAGTTTCAGTTTTCAAATGGGGGGGGGGGCAGTGGTTGAGGGGATAACAGTGGCCCTGTAAAGCTATGCTTAGTAAGTGTAATCCTGAAAGTTTAAATACCACCCTGGGGACATTGAGTGTTTAAGGCTTTCCCCTTGTTGTTCTGAGGGTAAAGGTTTACAGCATTTTAAACATTAAGTCTTTCATTTTTCATAAGGATGGGAAATTGCTTCATGAACCTGGATTGACTGCTTTGCTAAATGAGAGGTCTTGCTTGCACTTCCAGTGAAAATATTTATTTTCTGATCTATGGCAGCACATTCGAAACACATACAAAGTCACACAATAAAGTCTGTTAGTGCATGCCAATGCGTGCGTAAGACCAGAGATGGGATGTTGGAAGACGCACACCATTAGTGTTCCATGCACTGTCAGGAGTCCAATATACCCCATTTGAGAGTAGTACAAGGCAAAGCACTAACCTTTGTGAATATGCAAACCCGATGTGTGATCACATGAGCAAAGAACCCCTTTACTGAGCAAGTGGGGCAGTTTACGAGGTACAAACCCATTAGCACAGCACAGAAGAACTGCAATACTGTATTTGTCATGTATATTCAGCATGCAAGGCCTTAACACCTCCTTACCATTTCCATGCCATATCGTAACATGACACCTACATATCATTATCAAGGCATATTGCTCCTCACAGTGGATTGAGGCTGGGGTCTGTGCAGTACAGTGCAGATCCACATGTAGGAAGGGGGAAACGTGAGAATGTAGCACCTTTGGCCAGAGTAAATGTATTGGTGCATATGGGGGCAGCATGAAAATTGTAATGCAGTCACTGAAGGTCCACTATGTCAGGATGACATTATAGCTACCGTCCATGGTGGTCAAATCAAAGTATTCAACCTTCTGTCAATAATATTGCAGAAAGCTCCATTGCAAGTATACTTCTATCCCCTGGGTTCATCACCGAACCATAACTGCCTTTTACAGTGTTTTAATATGTGTTAAAACATGCTTTTGGCAAGCATTAACTAACACTGTGCAGACAGCCATTTAGTATGCTGTATGTTCTCTAGGATTCTAGTATACGATTGCACTATGTAGGCACAACTCAGCCTTTCATTTGCATGTGCTTCAGCCCTGCCTTTGTGCTGCCGCCCACACTGCTTGTATCACACAGATAGCAACTTCCAATGTAGAAACTAATGTGCAAGCACCAATCCAAGAGCTAACATCCATTGTTTTACAGTACAAAGTTTGTGAGATGCAAACTGCTCCAATATGCTGCCCAATACATTTTATTAGCTGTAAATCAGCCATACGTATGAGATTGCCTTTATTTCTGTCCCTTGCAGGACATTTAAGTCATTAAGCTAACCTGTTTTTCATCTTTAATGGCTATTTTATTGTAGGCTTACAGTATGCAAATGTTTGCACAGAAATCAGAAAAGCAGATGAAGGAACTGTTAATTATCATGCTATGATGGTATTCACTTCTAAACTGATTCTCTTTCTGTACAGATCAATGACTCTCAGATTACTGGAGTCAATGCTAGTGTGACTGCATTGGAGCAAACAAGTGGTGGAGTATTGTACAGTTATATTCTGGGAGATATGCTGCGCACACCGAATCCCACCCCTCAGGTAATTACAAACCAAACTGTTATTATGCTGCCGTCATAGTTGGGGGTTCTGATTTCTCCAAACCCACACAAATCCAATTCTTGGTGTTCACATTTTTGAATTTGGAGTCTTAGAATTGTGACTATTGAGGCTTGGAGCTCTACAGCCCTCTTAGATGTTTGAGAAGCATTTTAGTTATTTTTTGTGAAAAGTTTCAGAGAGCTTTTTAACTTGGAAATGTTACTTTAGTAATTTTGTAAATCAATGAATTTATTATAGAGCACCAATTCCACTTCTGCCTCCCCAAAAACATTCTCTAATGTGTATTTCTGTTTTTATGGCCAGAACATGTGTGACTGCTCCAAAACATGATTTTGTAAGATATTTTTATTTAATTGGGAGACAGGAGGAAGAGCTCTGCCCAAATGTTGTGTACTTTTCTGGTGTTCCCAACATTCTGTGTAATATAGAGAATAATACATGGGTGGGTGTATTTAATCAAGTGTTGTGTGCTTTCCTGGTGTTCCCAACATTCTGTATAATATAGACAATAATAAATGGGTGGGTGGATTCATATACAGTCAAAACAGCGAAGCTTCAACGAGTGAAAAGCCATTATAGCTATAATTTCGTGAGTTTGAAATTGTCGCTGTAATGGTCCTCTAGTGAAATTTAGCTGATTTACAAAGTGTTTCTCCCCCTTCAAACAAACTCTGACTCACAGTTTGTTATCTTAAAATTCAGGGGGTGCAGGTGGCAGAACACCACCTCATGGGGGGGGGGGGCTATAAAAAAAAACAGTCAGTGTCTGACAGGCAAAATTTTGTCAATCAGCATTGTGAATGTCAAAACCTAGTGGAGACACCAGCTACACTAAGGTTGGCATGGGGTCAACTCACCTAAAACAAAAACTGCATGGCAATAAATGCTGCAAACAAAAGGGTGTGTGCTGAAATAAGGTTGGGTAAAGCACCGACAACCACACAAACAGCACACGCCCTAAGAAACAATGGGCTCTCTTGTTTTTGCAGGAGGTTTTGGCCCCACACTCCCATCATGGGGAGCTTCACCACTCCCATCCCCAGAAAATATATAACAAACTCCAGGAGGGGTGTGGACTTTGGGGATGGGAAAAAACTCGGGAAGGGGGGGGCTTCTTTTTTTTTAAACAAAACTGCAAAAAGTGGTAGCATGGGGAGACCTGGATGGAACCAAACCACAGTCCCAGATCTCCGATTTCACCATGTGCTGGTGCCTTGGTCACTCCCCAGCGGAGTGGCTTGACCAGACACCCTAGCTCACGCAAATTGATCCCTTCATATTTAGAGTGTATATCGACAGGGGTAGAGGTAATTCTGTCTTGCTGTTATACCCTGTTGCTGTAAATCGATCAAAGTGCCACAGATCCCAGCAATTACACCAGAAAGGTAAACCACTTTTCATGTGGTCTGACCTTATAGCAAAATTTGTGAGACAGCACCAGAAGAGTGAAGCAAATCCTAGATCATGTTTGAAAATTTGATCCACTTTGTTTATCTGATTTGGAATCAAGCAAAAATGTCAACAGACTTTATTTGAATGTAAACCAGGATAACTTATAGCATTGGTCAATAAGTCGTATTAAAATTAAAAGGCCTGTTATTGTAGTTCTTCATAAATGTTTAAATTGTCTGAAGCAGTCTCAGATGATAGTCTAATGAATATTAAATATTATTTTTGAACTGGATTTGAAGTCCTAGTAACTTTTCTAATGCTGTTATATTTATTTTGTATCCTTCTCTCTCCAAGGTTGAAGTTTATATCAATGGACTACCATCCAAGTGCTCAGGAGACTGTAGCTATAAGTGGGATCCAAGCAACACACCAACTATTTCTGGCATTAATCCATCAGCAGGTTGGTGTCACTTTTAATTTCCACTCAGAATATGATGAATGCAAGTTGAATTAAACAGAAGACGGTCTGGTTCAAGAAGGGGGTAGACAGCTGTGTGACTAAGGTATTGTTACTTACCAAGTAGGGGATGGTCTTAATGCGCTATAACAATATTCCATCTTATTCTTGTATGCGTAGTTAGCTAACTATGCTTACATTTTACTTAATACATCATATCTCAACAAGACCTAATGGTAGAAACATTGCCACGAACTTTATGTTTTATTTTCAACATACATGTTAAATAATCCTATTGATCAATAGTAATAGTTCACTGCAGTAAACATTTTCTAAGGGATTACACAATACAATATTAGACTCAGAAGTGGGCAGAACCCATCATGTCCATGGGCGGAGAGAGTGTAAAGGGATCTAGGGAAACTACTGTAAACAAGAAGTAGAAAAAGCATGTTTTTGCACACAAAGTGCTCATTGGACCAGCCCCACACTTGAGTGCAGGCCCTTGCTGCTGACTGTTCCCCTTAAAATGTACATAAAGCAGGCATACAAAGTAGTGTCCTTCAGTACATTTACTGTACTACAGGTAATGTTCACTGTCCTTTCAGTTTCACTATGTCCACTGATCTAGAAAAAGCACTAAATTAAAAGGACAGAGAAATAAAAAAGACGCTGTGATTACAATGGTGTAGAATTACAGCTCCTTGACAGGGCACTTAAATTAACAGATGCAAATGCATTGATTTGGACCAAAGAGTGAACTTTAAATGGAGTGAACATATTCTGTAGTATAATATTTTTGTAAGGCTTGTCTGGCTCAATGACTTCAGTGCACATACATCTGAAATGCAGCAGCAGAGGAAGCCATACAGTAGTGCAAGCCTTCAGCAATTTGTGCAGTTAGTGCAAAATACATTACAAAATTATCTCTCCTGACACAGCTGCCTGTACCCCACTGCTGGGCCAAAACATGGGGCTTCGTGAAGAGGGCATGGTTCTAGCTTATTCAGCTAGCTTTATACTACAGTACCACTTTAATCACATGATTTATTCTTTTTTGTCATGAAGTCATCAAGAACTATTACATATCTTGAAGAAAGAAGCACAGCTGAGATAACTGCCATTATGACTGACATCAAAGCGCAAAGTGCAATGTGCTCAGTTTGAGTTTATTAAAACTAATCATCCAAAAAGTAGAAGTTACATATTACAAAAGCCTATATACAGGAAAATTTTAAAATTAATTTACGAAAGAGCTGTACATAGAAGCGGCTATGCCATAGTCAGGCATAGTCAAGGTACTGTCACTGTACAGTTTTGAATCAATTTCTTAACATTAGCTTTTCAAATGTGTCAAATGTCTGTGCAATACAATATTTAAAAGATTTCTAAGGAATGCTTGCCTTTATTGACACCCACATCTTCTATCACACTAGTTCTCACCTGGGTAACTATCAGACCCTTACTCTGTAGCAGCCATGCCTGAACCCATTGTTTTTGCTCCCACACGTCTGCCAGTAGGCTGTTCCACAACTCAGTCCCTCTTCCTTACAACCATCCTGAACCTCACTCCTACCAATCCCTATTCAAGTGCCCACATTACTTGACTTATAATTCCTGTTGAATAGTTATTTATTTACTGTGAGTTTTGGACAATACCTTTGAGCACAGGTGCTTATTTCACAGGTAGCTTGAATGCTCTCTGTATAGTAAAACGAGTCAGCTGGTTTGCTATACAGAGAGACCTAAGCACTTTTAATCATGAGAGGCAGCTGGCCATGGAGGAGGCAGCTTTGTGTCTGTCATCATGTCCTATCAAAAATTGGATGTTGGGAGGTGGAGGATGAGAAAGGGTGCAGCCAGGGTGGGGGCTGGGGAACACAACTGATTTTTTTCAAAACGAAGCTATCGATAAGAAAAATGGTGGCTGGCCATTGAGGTGGCTGGGTTGTGCTTGTCATCCATCAAGGGATTTATTTAATATGTATATTGTAATTAAATATAACAAATTGTGGGTGCTGGAGGGGAGGAGGTTGGGATTGGACTGTTGATAGAAAGTGGGAACAGGGGTTACATTTTACAGATTTTTTTGGGACTGGGAAGGAGTAGCCTTTCTTTAACTTTTTTTTTTAATTTCTTACATATCCAAATACTCTTTCTTGAATATGAATAGTGCTTTATTTGGGAAAGGGTTCCAAATATTTGGGAGCCCTACTCTTCATGGCACTCAGGAAATAATATTCACCCCCTGCACAGCCCTAGTGAAAACCTGCCTGACTCCATTGCAGAGGTCATGATCTGACTCATGTAAGACATCCTGGAATGTTATGATGTTTTAGTGCTAAAGCCTGCAGTAGTTATACTGTATTAGTCCATGCTTTTGTTGTCCTCTGCAGTCCCCATGTTCTTGCCTTATGCTGACAAGGACACTTTTCAAGGCATTGTAAGAATCCTGCTGTTTTCTGCAGTTTGAAGAGTTAGAAAACAATGATTTTAGAGAATACGTGGACTTCAGAAGACATTTAACAGAACTGAGTAAGACTATAACTTCTGCTGGCTTGTGCAGGTATCAATCAATCAATCAAAATCTTTATTTAATCAGGCGAACATCATTGAGCAAAGCTAATTTTTGAGATGGACCTGACAGGATATAAGAAAAATACACAGCACATTGAACACAATAAAATCACACAATATTTAAATAACTAACATAGTCAGTGCTAAATATAATACACAGGTAATGACAGTGGTAGTGCATGAGTACTATATACACACAAGAGCAGCTAAATACAGGTTATAGTCAAGATTGAGCACTATGGTGTGGTGAAAACAGAAGAATATACATGAGTGAGGGTCAACAAGGGAAGTTAGGAAGCTGATAAGCAAGGAAGGGGCTGTGAAGGTTAAGAGGGAGGGAAGGTAGGCAGGGGAACCTGCAACTGTTATAGCAGCAAATAGTGATACCAGTGCCATAGGTAAGAACAGACTCCAGATAAGGGAGTGAGGAGACAGAAGATAAGGTAGAGTGCCCCAGGGTCAGGAAGGTAGGGGGCATGTGAACAAGAGGTATGCTACTTTAAGACAACTGAAACCTACGAGAAGCAGGCTACACAAGGAAAAGCGAAAAGAATGCTATGAAAAGGTAAGAAGGAGGAAGGGTCAATGAGACAGGGTAGTAAATGTACTGTAATATTTCATCAGAGAGTGACCAGCAAGTCACTGAGGCAGGGAGGGAGATCAGGAGAAACAATTACAGGTTTCTTTAAATGAATGAGCATAGAGAGTTTTAAATGCTGATATGCTGATGCTGTGGGCCAATTTCAAGGTTTTTGCAGTGTGTTCCAGCACACAGGCAACATATGGCTCATGGAGGCCCTACCAAAGTGTGATTTGACCTTTGGCACTGTCAGGTAGATATAGGAGGCACTTCTCAGCATATACGTACATAACATGCTTAGGGGTAAGCAATCCAAGATATATTGAGGCAGCTTCTTGGTGATAGCTCTGAAGGTCCAGAGGAGGCATTTCTCTGTCTTCTGTAAGTGAGAGATGTCCATCCAATGGCATTGTATAGAAACAGTGATGAGTATTGTATGGAAGATCGGTGATAAACCTTAGGGCTCTATGATAGAGTGTGTCCAGTTTCGAGAGTGCAGCAGCTGGGCCCTGGCTGTACAGAAAGTTTGTGTAATCCAGGAGGGAGGAAGGTGGTTTGGACCAGTCTTTTCTTAGCATCTCTTGTAAGAAGATGGGTCTATGTGATAACGGTGAATGCCTAAAGGCGATCACTGTTATCGCTCCAGTCAAGTGCCAAACACATTTTCGGCACTCTGACAACCCCAGCGCACCAGAACAACGGCGCCAGGACAGATTTTTACTGCTTTCTGTGTGGGGGCTGCACTTCCCCACACCACCCCTTGCATGGGGCCTTGTCCCCAGCACCCCCATACTTAAGGATTCTGTACTCCAGGGAGGAGCATGTTGGGGGGGGTGAAAGCAGTAAAAATAAAAGGTTTGGGCCAGGCGCAATAAAAAATCGCACCAGCGCCCGGACTCGAACCCAGTACCTCAGCCACCTCAGCCACTAGCCAATCCCCAATGCAATGACACAGCTCAGCCATCAACTGCAGCACCACCCCCTACAGCCTCTCCACCCCCTCCCAGCCCACACTCGCTGTGTTCGCTCCCACCCCCCCCAGGTGCATACATATAGCGACATCCTGTCGTCTAGTTCGCCCACTGCCTCATCCGGTCACCCTACCTTTCCATCGCCGTAAGTGGATTGTGCCGGGAAGGAGTCACCATAACGGACAGCGCCCTTGCTCATGTGCCCACTTCACAGGTTACCTAAGAAGATGCTCAATCCTATAAAACAGGTCCAACCTCTGTCTAAGCTTTTTTGACAGTTCTTTGATGTGGTCGAGAAAAGAGAGTCTGTGGTCAATCCATAAGAACATTGCCTTAGTTTTTTGGCATTTAGAAGTAGCTTGTGTTAAGAAGCTGATGTTGCAAAAGATTGAAATCCTGTTGAAGGTGACTGCAAGTAGCCTCAAGGGTAGGTCTACTGGTGTAAAGAACCGTGCCATCTGCAAAAAGATGTATATTGGCATTTCTGATGCAGGCATCTATACTCTTAATATATATTGCGAACAGCAAGGGGCCTAGCATGGATCCCTGTTATACACCTCTCGTGGGGGGGGGGGACTTAAGTGAAGAGAGTTCCCCTTCCACTTTGACCTGCTGGAACCGATCCACTAGATAATTAGAGAACCATCTCAAAGGAAACGTGGTCCAGTCCAATGTTCTTGAGGTTAAGGAGAAGCAGGTCATGGTCAACAGTATAGAACACCTTGCTAAGGTCTAAGAATACTGCACAAACAAAGTTTTGGCATCAAGTTCACATTGCCAGTTGTTCATAACTTTGTAAGTGCGAAATGGTGCTATGCCGTGGTCTGAAGCCAGACTGCAAAGGGTTAAGTAGATTATATAATACAAATAATTCCTTAGTTGTGAGCTCACAATTTTTCTAAGAATTTAGACAGGATGGCGTGTAAAGAAATAGGTCTATAATTGTTTAGGTCGCTGGGGTCTCCGGATTTAAAAGGGAATAACATGCACAGTTTTCCATATGGAGGTAAGACACCTGAGAGAGAGATAGATTAAAAGGTGGGTAATTGGCATAGCCAAGATGTGATAACCAATCTTAAGGAAGAAGGGGTCAAGCAGATCTGCTCCTGTACTCTTCCTAGTATCCAGTTGCTGCAAAAGATCTTTAACCTCTTTTAGTGATGCAGGTTGAAGGGAGAATGACGAACTCGTGACAGGGACTTCGGGATCCTGTATGCCAACTTGGCTGCAGAGCACACTGGCAGGTGAGAAGTCAAAGGCTAGGCCTGCAGAAGAGATGTGATTGTTAAGAGACTCGAGGATGGATGGCTTATCAGAGATTATGTCTCCAAGGCAGATTTTTGCTAGCAGGGCATTTCTGGATGAGTGGTCTTCTACTTCCTTTATGGTGCTCCAAAACTTAGCTGAGCAGTTAGAAGCAGCATCATCAACACCCATAATGCCATTCATAAGTGGGGTGATTACCTTTTCAATGGAGACAAACAGGTTTTCATACCATAGAAAAACAGAGTGAAGTAACCTCATTTACATTTAAATTAGGATGAAATTAGGAGGACGTGAGAGAGGGAATCATTGTGCTTGCCTACAAACTACACAGGTATACAGAAAATAGGTTAAGGGGAACTTCCCTTTAAGGCATGCTGGGGTGAATAAAAAGGCTAGAGCATCAGCCACCTTGATTTCAGATAGAATAGCCAGGAATCTTTTCTCCGTGATTGGGTTTGCAGGCAGCAATGTGGATACAAGGGACACCTGCTCCCTTCTTTAAAAAGGTTTTTTTTCTGCCATGCCATCTAGATAGCCTTCTGTTTCTCTGAAAGTGTTTTAAATGTAATAATGATATAACTAGCTCCAGATAGAAAGGAGGCAGAAACATCACCAGGATTTAGTTTGGAATTATCGCCCCTAGCTAAAACATTGTGATGAGCCATAGATCTATGTACTGATTCTAGGATTAGTGGGGTTCAATAGAAAATCCCACCAAGAGTGCATTTTCAACTGTCTTCTCAAGCTTAATGTTTAAAATATTTGAAGGAAAGCCTGTAGAATACAAATGGTTCTGCAGCATATTGTTTTCCAGATGTAACTGTTCCAGCCTGGAAGCTTGTGCTAACTGCTCATGAAGGGCATTAACTACCCCTTCACCGTAAGTGTTCTTGTAGCCATGGATTTAATCTCATTCTCAAAAAAATAAAACCCCCTCGTATGTTAGTTAAGCAAGAATACACAACAAGGTCTGCAATTTCATAGAATATCGGCCTGCATCAGGTGAGGCCTGATGCCATAGGCTGAGTGATTACAACCACTTGAAAAGAGATGATATCCCATGATATTGCACATCTCAGAATGTATTACTGTGATTATGAAATGGATCCATTTTGATTTTGTTGACTGATGGCATGATCTGCTACCAAGCTGGGATTATGTACTGAGATATTGTCTCGGGGTGAATAGGGTCTCGACCAATCAGATATGAGGATTTTGGTGATCCATTTCCTAATACAAATTAATGAACTCAAAGAAGCCACATGAGTTTCTGCTTCCACATTGAACTATTTGACTATGGCCAATGATATCTCAAAACTAACGCCAATATTCATGATCTGTCTACAGATACACTGGGCTGAATATTCAAAAGTTGTCCCACTATGTGAGCAAGAATTTTGCTTGTGGAAATTAGATGTGTGGTGCATCCTCTTTGCCATATTTAATGTTGCTTATGTTGGTGACAGATGAGGAGTTCCCTGTCACCTGAATAAGTTGTCAAATGAGCCCTCAAACCAGTTGTGCTCCTACAATATCCGCTGTCTTGTGGCAGCACAGCAGGTAAAAAATAATCCATCCCAACACATACCCACACATACTGACCAATTGACCGTACTCACAAATTGGGCTTCTGCTTGTTGAATCCCTCACCCATCTCTTTATTCATAACATATTGTCAGCTCAATGGCAAAGCTTTTCTTTCCCAAGCTATATGCTATAGTATAAAAGGGTTGGCGACTGAAAAATCCAGTAGTGTTCAGATTCTTTGGTTGATAGAGTTCTTGTCTCACATAAGTAATCAACTATTAAATGTCTCTCAGTCACAGTTAATTTTTTATTAATCAATTCATTTATTCATTTCTTTATTTTTGTTTATCAGGTTAATGCACTGGGCATAAAGGTGCCTATTTTCAGACACAAACTAAAAGAGTAGAATACAATAGAAACAGTGGCAACATGATAATACAGAACAATTCTAATACTATACAACAATACAAAGCAGGGTAACATGACCACAGTTGACAAGATTGGCAATTAGAACCACAAGCAGAGCACAATAAGTGTAATAGGGTGTGGGATAACAGATGGACACACACAACCAGATGTAAGGTTCAGCACACCGTCGGCATGGCGCGATGTTTATTTACTCCATAAACAAAATAAAAATAAATTAATTGAAAGGCTTAAACTATAAGCAAATCAAACATCAAATGCAGAAAATAAAAGAAACCTTCACAGCCATGGCAAACTTTAACAACTAGTTTCCACTAGGATGCTAGCACTCTCCTCAGTCCTTCGCCTACCCAGGCCAGAAAGCACTGACTCTATCTGACATCCTGCAGGGCAGGTTAGACCTTTATACCCGCCCACTAAGTCATGTGATGCTGGTGTCATACAAACATCAAAAACATTTTTAATAAGCTCCTTTTAATTTACACAATGTAATGGAGCTTCAAATAACAGTAGATATTATAATTTTCCCCTAACAAGTACATAAAAGCTAGTGTGGACTAAGTTAAAGAACTAAAGCTTCCAGTCTGTCTTGACTGACAGCACGCCTAGCATAAAACTGGGCACTAGAGGCCGCTGCTGTCCTATAGATGGAATCACATTCCCTTGTCAACAGCACAGGAGACGTAAGCAATAAGACACAACAGGGTGTACATGAAACAGATTTTACCACATGGCCAGGGGCGTAATAAGGCACAAGACCTTGGCCGAGTGCCTTTAGGCCCTGACGTGTGGTAAAATCTGTTCCATGCACACACCTGGAGTGTCTTATTGATCTTATAAAATGGGCTACTTTATTTAAAAATCTTTGTTTATGTTAAAAAGCCATTTAGATATGAATACACTGAAATAACTTAGCATATTTATAGTAAAATAGTCCTTCTGCCTTTGTGTTCAGTAATTGCTTTAAGACATTTGTCCTCCATTGGGATCCATAGTTGTAGTTTCCTCCTTGCCACTAGCCCAGCTGTCCGATTGTACAGCTCTCTGCCCAGCTCCGTTAATTCACTCAGCTGCCCGCATGCACAACAGAGAAAGTGTGAGACAGAGAAGTGTTTTTGTTTCTGCACAACAGAGAGAGAGTGTGAGAGAGAAGTGTTTTCATTTTTATTTTATTTTTTTTTAATTTTTGAAGCATGAGTGAGCGGTACCAGAGTTTTCCCTGATCAGTCGGTGAGCGCTTGATGAGCTGCATTGGGGAGAGTGGCAGCTGCTGACAGGACACTGCAGACAGACACTAATCCGGTAACAGACACTTTTCTGTTATAATATCTGCTCTTGCAGTAGGAGAGGTGGTTAAAGCGTGGGGCTGGCAGGACAATGACAGACAGAGAAATCGGAGCGTTAGCGAGGGAAAAGAAGATGGCAACATTCTAAAGGCTCCTGATTTCTCTGTGAAATGTGGTCTTGTTTCTCTGAACTTTTTATTACCTATGCATGAAACACATTTCATGCATAGGCAATAACCAACCGGGAAGCTGGATTTTCACTTCCCATTTTATAAACAACAATAACTCAGCCTGCTGTGGTAGAAAATGTAAGAGCCGGACAATACAGCTATTCATAATGTTTCCTAAACCCTTTTCTACAGGTATATCTCAATATAAAGCTTATGGTCCTATAGTGGAAGCAGAAATGTACTAAGATAAACGTGTTTTTTTTGCCCATCGGATGAAATGTCAGCTGGCGGTAACACTTTCCCAAGCGACTCTTACTACGATAGTACAGAGATATTTAAGCAGAACTCATGTCCTTAGTGGGGAACTTACTGCTACAGGGTTTCTACTCAGAGGCAAGCACTAAAAGCAGCGCACACAATCGATCAGGGAACGGTGCCTACACCAGACTGCCGTGCTTGTCTCTCAGGTCAGTGAGTAAACCACATACATTAGTAGGAGCGCCAAGCACTTGTTCACAACTGGGGAGTACCCACTCACAAGTTCGTGAGGAGGACCATAACGCATTTATGGAGCAATCAATAGTCCTAAACTTGCACCGTGTACGCTTTCAGTTCGGACAGCGAAAGGAAGTGTACAGGGTTAAAGCTCAGACAGTACGCTAAGGTGCAATACCTACTGTAGTGCATCATAAGAGATTTTAACAGGGGTTTTATTAACAGAGCATGTAAGTAACCCTTTGCACATACAATACCAAACACTTCTCCGTAGTTCCTGAAGGGTGTAGTTTCAGCTTTCCCTTCGCAACATCATTACTTTATTCATTGCTATTTATGTCTGCAGGGCTACAAAACCCTTACAAGTTTACACTAACATTCTAAATCCTCGGTATTTAATGCATGGTTGGGATCGTTGTGGCATGAGGCCACAGGCCAAGTGCCTACAACAGGCCAACCATGCATTAATTCCCCATTAGTGCCACCTTCTGAGTGGCTTAATGCGCTTGTAACATGGCATGGTTCAGGTGAATCTTAGCTTTTTGCCTGTTTCTGTTGTGTGGAACAATGACTGCCACAATTTCTCTATGGACATAATCTGTTGAGTGCACTTTCATTACTGTTTTCATTTCACAAGTTACATCTTTTTATATACTTATGTGGTCAGCACAACACTGCAGATTACTATTCATTTACTGCAGTTCTCTCTGTTTCTATAACTGTTTTGCATTTGTACATGCCTAATATTGTTACAAGCTGTCTAGGAAGTCCAGAACACTCACATTTCAGAGTTCCGATATCTACTGCTGCTGATAATTTGCATACTCCTGACTGGAACTGTCTGCCACTCTCCCCTGCTGTAGATTTATTCTGTTTCTTGGTCCGATCACAACAGGGTGATTGCCTCCTACTTTAGCAGCATGTGTTCACAAGATTACTTTTCTTTTCCTCACTTTTTCCCATTGCCAGACTGCTTTGTGCACTCTGTTATGGTCGGTTTTGCCGTGTGTCATGCTTGATCACTAGGGGACTCATCACAGTTTGGCCAATACTGCCGGCAATGTTGGTGGCCACATGTCTAGAAAGCATGCTTTGCTCTCACATTTGCACCTGGCAAACAGTGCTCCTTTTCCCTCGGTGGCTGGTTTCGGTACTTCACAAGCAACATGGCATCTATCGTGGAATAATGCCGTGTTCTTCTCGTACCACCTGATGCGATTGCACCAAACCCTTCTCTTGTCTCCGGTGTGCTTCTGTTGGCCATGTTACAACAGCAACTGTAGTACAGCCCAAACCACCCTATATGTAATAGACAGCAAATGTTGTGGCAACATCAGTCACAAGAGGTAGGGAATAGCAGCAATACATGAAGAGAACTAAATACAGCATTTCTCATTTAACCCCCGTGATTAGTCTTTCATACAAAAGATTTATGTTTCCACATTACAATTTTGAATTCTAAAGCAGATACTAAAGCTGCACTCCACTAGTAATGAGCGGAGTTGGTAACAAGGTTCTTGATGGCAATGTATCAGGAAGTCTAAACCAAATGTATCTGAGTACAAGTAAATAGTTCAGACAGCTGTTATGATATTCAGTCACTTCAAGTTTGATCAGCTAGACATCTACATGAGAAAAACAATTAATTGTAATGTTCTGATTCCATTTACTTTCCAGGATCATATGCAAGTGGTACCATTCTGACGATTTCAGGGTCAGGATTCATGAGCAGTTCTGCCAATGAAACCACTTCAGTGTCTGTTGGCTCTGTTGACTGTCCAGTCATTCTGGTCACTGGTAAGTGAAACTTCAGAACTCAAATTAAGGTCCTCAAGAGGTTATTCTGTGGGGCTAAATTAGGTGGAAAGGCAAAATATTGTTTTACCACATATCACACATTTCTAAAATTGGTTATAGCATTGGCAATGTTATTATATTTAATTCAGCATTATTTAACATGGATATATAAGCATAAACATGTACAGATCTCCAGCTATTGAAACACATTTTAGGTTATTCATTTAAAATACTCCTATAAAATAATAATTGGACAGCTTTTCTAAGCTATGGCTGCTACTGGTTAAATATAATAGAAGCAGTGTACTATAATAAGCCTTCCTGTACCAAAGAAAATACTAACTGACCAATCTAGGCCCTAGAAGCTTTGTTGAACCACTACTTCTAGACAGCATGTACTATAAGCAAATTATTATTCCACTTAGAAAATATGTTATCAGTAATGGTGCTGCTGTAGTGGACCACTATTAAAAAGCTGCCTACTTATTTGCAAAACTTAATAAACTATGACTAGAATGGCACATGATAACAACACAACTACTGGGAGACCTGCTTAGTCAATCCTACAGCAACTTGCTATGAGATAATATTAACAAGAGTTAACTAGAGTCACTGTGCTTGCTCACCCATCTTGAGAAACTAGCAAACACACAAACTTATGTACAACCGCAACAACAGATGCATAGAGGCATAACGAGATACACACACACACACACAGCTGCTGGCAGTGGTTCTGTGGATTTGCCACTAAAATTGCTGAACTCATTCATGCATGAGTTCCACAGGATTAAACACTGGATCTCGATAAGGATGTGGAGGAAGGCATGAGTCAGATAATCAATCAATCAATCAATCAAATCTTTATTTATTCAGGCGAACATCATTGAGCAAGGCTCATTTACAAGATGGACCTGATAAAGTCAAGGTTCAATAGTTGATACACAGCAAATACATCATACGCTTTATAAGACAGTTATACATACAGAGAGAAAAATAATGTTTATACACAATGATGTACAGTGAATTCACATGTTAAAACTCAGTTAAAGGAAGGTTAAGCTAATATCTACAGTATGTACAGTACATACATATCCCAATGGGGGCCATGACAGACACACAACATAATGAATACTAGGATGGTGAAGGTATTATTGGGTGCCATAAGCTGGGGGTGTCTGACTGGAAGGAATATGCCATATATGATTGGAAGCCAGATTTGTAGGATGACTATTCTAGCTCTAGTGGTAGCAACTGCATTTCTCTGTGAAGAAGGCTGTACAATGCTGTTTAAAGGATGCAAATGGAATGATAATGGACAGTTTTAGGGATTTTTGTAGGGTGTTCCATGCTATATCTAGAGAATAGCTGATTGCTGCCCTCCCTAGTCTGGTGCTGACTTTGGGCAATTTGAGCAGGATGATATTGTTGTTTTAGGGCATAGGAGCTAGGAGTGGTCTGGTTGAAGCAGTCCAGGATATAGTTTGGGAGTTTTGTAATAAAGCTCTGTAAATCCATAGAGCTGCATTTCTGCTCCTCCTGATATGAAGGGAAACCCATCCAACTGCGTCATAAAGAGAGCAATGGTGGGTATTATATGGCAGATCTGTAATGAACCTTATTGCTCTATGATATAAGGTATCCGACTTGTGAAGGTAGGAGATGGGGCAGTGACTATAAAGGAAGTCTGCATAGTCAATAACTGATAGAAAGATGGCCTGGACTAACCTTATCTTTGAGTCTCTGTTAAGGAAGGGTTTTAATCTATAGAGGAGGCCAAGCCTTTGGCAAAGCTTTTTTAACAGTTCTAGATGATGAGTGAAGTCGAGTCTGTTGTCAATCCACACACCTAGGTATTTGAAGTTTTCAACATACTCCAGATTTTCTCCAAGTATAGTGCATAGCTGGGGGAGAGTGATTGAAGAGGATGTGCTGGTGGAGTTTTGAGTTGTGAACATCATTGCTTTAGATAAAAGTTCAGGACTAATGAAATACATTTTTTGCAAAAATTTATGTGTACAAGAAATTAAAATACAGTTGGACATGATGACAGAAATTGCCTTTAGAGTACCACTTACAGGCACAAACACAGACGAGGCCATTAAAATTGCTCAAAAGCTGACAGTATCTCTTTAAGGTATCAGGGTAGCCCTGGGTACAGTGAAGCATGAAATGATCTTTACAGTATATTTTTCTTAAGAAATCTAAGCACTAGAAAGAGAAGGAGAAAATATGGAATGTGAGAAAGGTATTACTGTTCAAATGTATTGAATGCAGGAAGATAACAATTTATAGAATATGAGAAAGATGTAATAAATTCACCAACTGTGAAGCACATAATAACTGTACAGAAACAGACCCTCTCAATGGCCTAGCTGTGAGCATATTTTCTCACAAAGGTTGAGGCCTGGGTTTGTATCTGGAGCCCAACACCATTTAACATGTCAAAATGGGTTCAAAACTTTAGAAGCACTTTGATTTTCGAACGGATAATAGACCATATTAGTGAGGGAGAAGACATATTCAATGGTACTTGGAATACAGTGCTAAATATGCTACCACCACTACTACATACATAAGTTAATAACTTTTAGGTAGAATAGGTAACAAAATAGTAATGAGACCTATGTTGGTAAATAAATTAATCTATTTGTTAGTTGATTAAATAATGATTGAATGTTTAGGTACAACTGGAATGTATTTAATAATGGTCACAATAAAGAAAGCACACCTATATGTAGAAAACAGAACATTTTCCTACGGTGCCAGTGACAGTCACCCAGGAGAACTAACTGACTTAAAAACACACTTATATTTTTAAAAAAGTTTGCATTTTTTAACAATGTGACATATAGCCCATTTTATAAGCACAATAAGACACTTCAGAGTGGGAGTTATGCTGCAATTACCTCACTTCCAGGGGCTGTAAAGCCCTCTACCTGTTGTAGTGGGCCTCATCACACCCGTGGGCATACAGTAATATCAGCATATGGTAACTCCCCCTTCACCGACCTCCCTATTCCTGCTACAGCAGCAAGATGCTGCAGGGAGGTGGGTATCACTAGGGAGCATGAAGGACGGTGGCAGCAGCGTATAGTGAGCTCGGTGGAGGTGAGGGGTATTGGAGTGATTAGGAGCAGGAGACACCCTGGGGTTAGATGGAACCAAGAGAGAAGCCAAATGTGTTTGGTGTCCATTCCCAGGGTTCCCACCCGTGCTGAGTGGGCAGGTAGCTGGGAATCCTACAGCATCCACTGGTCCCCTTTGGGCTGTGCTGTGGAATGCCAGATCGATGAGAAACAAGACCACAATCATGGAGGACTTGATTTCTTCAGTCGATATGGCTTGCATTACAGAGGCATGGCTGGGTGACGATGCTGGGCTAGTTTTGGGAGGCAGTCATTCCTGCTGGGTACTCTGTGGTGAATTGTTCAAGGAAGGAACGCAGGGGATGGTGTGTGGCCATCTGTTTTAGATCCAGCTTGGGCTCTGCCTTGCACCCAGTAGGTTCAGTCAGGTTCTTTTAGTGTGTGGCAGTGCATGGCGGTCCAGGTGTGGGCTGCAGGATTCTCCTCGTTTACTGCCCTCTGGGGTTGGGAGGAGACTTCCCTCCAGGAGGTTGCGGATTTTGTCATTGACAAGGTGCTGGAGTCTTCCAGATGATTGGTTTTGGAAGACTTCAATGCCTAGATTAATGATGAATCCTCACAGTTTGATCATGACCTTCTCCAGTTGATGACATCACTGGGCCTAATACAAGAAGTTACTTCTGCGACCCATCACTGCGGCCACACGTTGGACCTAGTTTTCTCACTGGGGCTTGAGGTTATGAACATCAAGACTGATAGGGTGATTTGGTCTGACCATGGCATGGTGGAGTTCTCGTTTAGGGTCCCCCATGATAGTCCCTGCCCTGTTGAGATGATCAGCTCTCACCCATTAAGAGGTTTGTCCCCAGAGGGACTGTTTGCGGTAGCCAATTTATCTAGTGTGATTGCTGCATGTGAGGTTGGTACGGGCCAGGCAGTGGCAACCTATAATAAGGTGGTATCTGGGGTGCTTGATGCCACTGCACCGATCCATATACAACCCAGATCTTCTCACTTGAGATCTTCTTGGTTTGATGGGGATCTCAAAGCAATGAAGATCAATGGTCAGAAGCTGGAGTGTTGCTGGAACAAGACCCATTCTGAGGAGGACAAACTGGCCTTGTGTGCTCACTACTGTAAGTACCAAGGAGCAATCAACTATAAGAAGGCAGAGTTCCTGTCAAGGGAGATTGCCTGAGGGAGGAACAGACCATCTCATCTTTTTTGGACAGGCTTCTTCATCCAATCTGTCTACAGCTGAAGAAAGATTTTTCAAGTGCATTATGTGATGAGTTTGCACAGTTCTTCTCTGACAGGGAGTCTTCTATCCGGTCGGAGATCTTGTCAGTGAGGCATGTTTTGCCTTGCAGTGACAAGCTTGGTAGGAGAAAAGGTGCTGTTATTGTCTGGTAGTAGTTTAGAACAGTGGAGGTGGCTGGGGTCATTGTGGTGATCTCAAAGCTGACGCACATTTATTGTGAACTGACCCCAGCCCTGACCTGTTTCTTGATGGGATGTGTTGAGACCATTGGTCCAGTGTTCACCAGGATTATACAATGTTCATTGTCGGAGGCCGTCTTCCCTGGTGCCTTAAAAGAGGCATTGGTGAGACCCCTCTTAAAGAAGTTATCCCTGGACCCTGATGTCCTGGCAAATTATCAGCTAATCTCCAACCTTCCATTTTTAGGAAAGGTTGTTGAGAAAATAGTGGCACAGCAGCTCGAGGAAAGCTTCATGACCTTTGACATCTGTGAGACATTCCAGTCAGGTTTCAGGGCTAGGCATAGCACTAAAACAATGTTGTTTATGATCCAAAATGACCTCCTCAAGAGATAGAGGGGATAGGTCACTTCTTGTTCTCCTAGATCTCTCTTCAGCATTTGATACCGTGGATCACTTTGTGCTTCTAGATTGCCTTAGAGACTATTGTGGACTCACCAATACTGTCATCAGCTGCTTTGAGTCCTATCTCTCGGGCAGGAAGCAATGGGTGGTGATGGGGAATTCTCCTCCCTGAAGATCCTGCCATGTGGAGTGCCTCAATGTTCGATCTTGTCACCAATGTTATTCGCAGTGTACATGCTACCCCTAGGTGAGCTCATTAGGCTTTACAGATTGAGTTTTCACTGCTATGCAGATGATACCCAACTGTATATGTCCTTTGTCCCTGGAACACATGACGCAGTGGACAAGCTTAACAATTGTCTGGTGGAGATAAGAACGTAAGAACATGATGACAGATGGGAACTGCGTGATTCATATAGTTTGCCCACTATTTGACCTACTCCCCCCAAGCATATTTTCCTATTTCAATATTCCACTGTGTCTGTCCCAAGATTTTTTGAACTCCATAACTTGGCGATCAATGACTGAATGTCCTCCAATTGGTTGTGACTGAACCCCGACAAGACAAAGGTCCTAGTGTTTGAGTCGTGTCATGGGCATGATGGGAGTGCCTCTGGAGTGGTGACAGGATTAGTCCTGGGAACCACTCAATTGATGACTTCCCCTAGGGCGAGAAATCTTGGCATCATCCTGGATAAAGGATTGACACTTGATGCTCAGGTGTCATCTGTGGTCCAAAGTGTTTTTACCACTTAGGAATGTCACCAGAATTAAATCAGTAGCTCCACCTGAGGCTTTGCTATCTCTGGTACATGCCTTTGTTACCTCCAGGCTTGATTACTGTAATGCTGTATGCTTCGGGGTCAGTGGAGGTACCCTCTGACGGCTGCAGGTGGTGCAAAACGCAGCGGCCATATTACTGATGGCAGTATAGCACAGTGGGTTAAGGCTCTGAGCTGCAGATCTGGAGATCTGGGTTTAAAGCTGCCTAGGTTCATACTGTGTGATCCTGAGCAAGTCACTTAACTTCCTTGTGCTCCCAAGTCGCATCTGGAAACAAGTTTCGGGCTTAGTGTGCTAGTCCTGGTTAAACAATGTTCCCTTTCCCTCCCCTTCCCCTTCCTGATGGGTCTGTCTAGGGCTAGTCATGTGAGTTTGGTTCTGCAAGCTCTGCACTAGCTGCCTGTTAGGTGGAGGATCATCTTCAAGGTGAGCTTGCTCACTTATAAGGCCCTATACGGATTGGGCTCTGACTACCTGACTGATTTCCTAATACCTGCCACCTCAGTCCACTCCCTCCATTCCTCCACCAGGGGCCTCCTTGTGGTTCCACGGACCAGGTTAAAAACTTCTGGTAATCAAGCATCTGAAGTCACTGGACTAGCCCTCTGGAACTCGTTTCCCATCTCTGTCAGGGAGGCCCCAATGGTGGGAGGCTTCTAAAAGGGGCCCAAAGACTCATCTATTCTGCCTGGCCTTCCCAGACTAATCAGAACTATTATACTTCTAAGATTGTGTTTATTGTTGTAATTCTGTATTATATGTTATATGTTGTATTTGTTTGTACTTTATTTTATTTGTATTAACCCTGCCTCCGGGATTGGGTGCCATATAAACAAATGTGCCTTGCCTGTTTTGTCTTGTTGCTTACTTGCCTTATCCCCCCCCCCATTGGACTATATGGCCTCTGGTTTTACCGGCAGTTACCAGCTCAAATATCTGTGCATCCTTCACCCTGTCCATAGCACCCTGATTATGTTCCCATTCAGCGTTCTCTTGTCGTGGCTGAATCCTTTGAATATGTCCTATCTCCCTAATCAGCTTGGTGGCTGAATGCTGGATCCTTTAAATCTCCTCAATGTCCTTTCTGCTCTGCGATGACCAGAAGTGGACACAGTACTCCTGCTATGGTCTCACCAAGACCTTGCACAGGGGAAGAATTAGCTCCCTTGGTCTGCTCCTAACCCTCTCCTAATGCATCCTAAAATTCTTTCTGCTTTCTTGACTGTGACAGCACAGTTCTCTCTGGCTTCATCTTACAGTCAGTTTTGATCCATAAATCCTTTTCCTCAATTGTACCATCTGCTGCAGCACCACAGAGGATATATGGGAGACCCAAACTCCTTCCCCCTAGATTTAGTACCTTGCATTTCCTCAGTCAAATCTAGGTCCAGCTTCCTCTGTGACATCATGTCCATAGGGTCTGGGGACAGTGCCCTCCTAAATTATCCTCCATATAGTATTTCATGGGCTAAGGAAGGCTATAAAAGTGTCATTTCGTACCCCTAGATTAATTTTTAATTGTTTTAATTGTGTACCCCTAGAAATTCTCTAGCATGAGATCCATTATTTCTCTGAGCATGTGCTAAGAGTGTACTGTGCCCAGTAGGGCATCTCTGTCCTCTGCTGTGTCCTTGCTTCTTGCCAATTTAGTGTCATTAAAAACTTTTGCAGCCTGCCGTTGACCTCAATGTCATTCTTTTTGCAAGAACTGGCTTTAATTCTGTTGAGTACTCTTGTAACACTCAAAGTATGTTACAGAGCATACAAGACTGATACAAATAAATATTGTAAACACACACACACACACACATATGCATGTGTGTATACACACACACACACACGCTGTACATGATAAAATAGCACAGGCCAAACAGAGAAGAAATGTCTCCATATTACATTAGGTAATGGGGCAAGGGAAAGCTGCAGTAAGCTGCCAACTCCTTACTTCTTACTTGAAGTGGCTCTCATTAGTTCCGGTACTGACTGGGGCTGGGAGGGAGTACCACTGGCTTGGAAACACAACACAAAAATTCCCTGTCCCCAAGTACACTCAAAAGCCCAAATTCTTCAAAACAGAGAGCTCTATCAGAATGGTGCAAGGTCAGAAACTAACAGAGATACGATGGACCCAGTCTACTGAGGGCCTTAAATTTCAGAGCAATCACTGTATCGTTGGTTTTCTGCCTTACAGCAGGCAGCGCTGTTCATGTAGTTGGTGCTAGATGCTAGTAATATGCTCTGATTTCCTTAATTCATTATCTAAATGTGCCTTGTCGTGGTTTTTTAAACTACACTAAGGAGTTGGTTGACTGTTCTGATTTCCTTAAAGAATTCAGAAAATGAGCTCTGGCTCTCTGTGCTAGCAAGTGCCACAATAAAAGCACACATCCGATAGGGTCAGAAATAAGAAAGATAATAACTGTTTAACAAATCTTTATTAAAGTGTGCATGGTATCACCACAGATAAAATGAGAAAAACACATGTCATGCAAAACGTCAATGGTATATACTGTAGATCACTTTCATTTCACAAGGAGGCAGCTGGCTCACTCAGATCACTAGTATTAATAGTCTTAAATTTACATACATTTACATGTGCACAGTATATATTCCCATAAAGTGACTTTTATAAATACTATAAATGTAAAATCAGAAAAAGGAGTTCATTATTAAATAATTCTAAATCCCAAACTTCATGTGCTCAAAACTTCCTATAATATTACAAAATATTTTAATATAAATGAAGAGTTTAAAATAGAGTTTATGAGTTTGTTCCATGATTTAGATTATACCTCTAGGTCTGGACATAGTTTACAGGCTCTTAAATGAAAAACTACGGCTCCCAGACAAACATTAACAGAAAGCAACACATGGGAATGGAGATGGGTACAAAAAGTTTACGAGGCTATGTCAACTTCCACTGGATCACACCTGAAAATGAGCCTTGCCCCAGTGTGCCTTTCATGCTTACCAGTTTTTAAATAAATAAATACTATTTCTCTCCATCCTGCTACCACCTGCATGTTGCCAGTCCCACTGTATCTCCTTCATTGCTAAATACTGATTTAGGTCCCTTTCCCTCTTACCTCTTCTCAGTTCTCTGACCCATTCCCTACTTTGTTTACTCTCTCTGCTCCAGGGATTCTTGTACCTTCACCATTCCCCACTAACACTCCTCTGCCATGCAAGCTGTCTTCTTCTACCACTTCTCTTCCCTCCCCTCTGGATCCTGCTTCCCTCTCCCTTCTGCCTCTTTCTCTCACTCTCAGCCCTTAGATGTCAGCTAAGGCACCTCTCAATTTATCCTGTCCCTGTCTACTCCTCTCTTGACTTCTTCTTCTCCTCTTTTCTTGCCCCCACTTTAATTTAGGGTAATTGTTGAACAAACCCAAGTTCTGATTCTAATCCCAGGAATCCACTAATATTATTACTCTTGCAGTTCTCCATTAAGACAGGACTGCCCCAGAGAGAATAGAATGCTATGCTAATCATGGAATGTTTAGTTCATGCATCTGTTTTCAAACTGCCTTGTGCCAACACTGTATCCTTCAAATATCTTGGTGTTACACTGGACCTGGTACTTGACTTTGCCTTATACATTAATGAGGTGTGTGCTCGTTAATGCTAATATTAGTGCAGCCTATAGAGTCGCCACTCACTCACTCCGGCATCTAGGATCTCTGTAACGAGAGGTGTTTTACTTCTGCCACTGCTATATGCCCTCCCAGTACTCTTTCATGCCAACGCGGGGATTCTTTGCAAATGGGACACATCCTACAACAATATCTGAAGATTTGCCTTATCGGCTCCTCACCTAGGTAGTTTTGTGGACTCCTTAACCAGATCCCCTTGTCCCTCCTCTCTGGGGGACATGCTTACCCCAGTCTCTCACTATTGCCCCCTTAGGTCCTCCATCTCACCCCTGCTCTCTGTTCAGCCCTGCTCCACCAAAATGGGTAAGCAAGCCTTTTCCTACTTTGCTCCTAAGTTTTAGAACCCACTTCCCATCATGTCAAGAATGCCTCAACTCATGTTACATTTAAGCATGCTCTGTTTTCTCACCTCATCTCCCTTGACAATTGTGATTGTACTTAACTACTGCTCTGTCTCTCTATTTTGTCCAATAGAGTGGGGCCATGCCCTTATGTGTGTATGCCTCTTGTGATGGTGAGATTACCTGTTTCCTCTTAGCTAGGCCTGTCTGACTTGTTTACCTTGTCATTCTGAATCACTTGTGAGTTATGTCTACCTGTCTGTTTCTCCCGTAGCCAGGCCTTATGCCTGAAGACTTGTTTTCCTTTGCTGTTATGTAACAATTGTAGTCAGCTATAATGTCAGTACTCCTGATGTTATCCTTGCTGTGTACAAATTTATGTAGCTGCTTATGCCGATGTATTTGCTTGTTAGTCACCTAGATCATGTACCTGATTGTTTGCACTGCTATATGTTCATATTGTACTCTCCTGGGTCATGCCTGAAAATAGGCAGGTTGTTTGCTTAGTGCACTTACCTGGATACCAAAGCTAATAAATAAACTGCTTACATTATACCTCAGATTTCTTCTCTCTGCTGCAAAGATCAGATGCCCTGGAGATCTCTCTTAATCAAGATTGTCTGATTAGTGTTTAAGAACAAAAACCCTAAGTATTTTTGTCTTATTTTCATTATTGCCTTGTGTCTATTGTTATTTACTGTTTTTCCTCATAGCTTAACATTTTAAAAGATTTTTTTTATCGCCTTCCTCGCGGTTCCTTTGAACTGAGGGACCCGATTCTCTTGTATATGTAAATCGGAACCTTTTCTAAGGTTCCAGTTAATTTATTCATAAATTTAGTTAATTTTACCTTTTTTTGAACCAAGAGTTACCAGTTCACCTAGCGCTTTACTCGGTTCCAGATCCGATCAGAACTGCGATTCTTTTCTCTTTATCGGTTACTGAACCAATCACTTTTCTAGCGGAACCGACTGCAAATATTTAGAATTAACCTATTTTTATCAGTTCCTGGTTCTGTTTTCTAAAAATGTCAGGCAAGCCAAAAAAGAAAACAGGACCTCCTGGTTTTAAGAACTGCTTGAAGTGTGCTGAAATGTTTGCCAAGGCAGATAAGCATGATCTTTGCTTGATCTGCCTTGGGCAACATTTTAATGAAGATTGTGATATCTGTAAGTCTTTCCTCAGTAAAACAGTGGAAAAATGCATGGAGAGGTATAAGAGGAAACTAGAGGAGGGATCCCTGAGCTCAAACCAGTCCACTCCCTCCATAAATGTGACAAGTCCTTCCAGAGCTTCTAAATCCACCCCTGATACGGGTGAAGGCTCTGGCAAGAGAGGCAATCAGCCGGCTGACTCCCTGGTGCCTGCCAAAAAGCTGAGGAAAATAAAGCATGCTGAAACCCCCGCTGAAATGCCTCAGTGGTCCCTCAGGTGCCTATAAAGCTCCCTCTCCTGCTGATCTAACTTAGGCCTTAGCTTTACTCCAGGTGCTACAGTGTTTCTTTCCCCCTCAGCAGCCTGTGATTGCTCCTGCTGAAAAGCAGCTGTTGTTCCCCTCTTATGCCTACTACTACTTGGGTGTATGGTGATGATGATAATAACCAGCATGAGGAAGGAATTGAACCTGAGGTGTCACCAGTATAGGATTGTGGTTACCCCCGACCCTCAGAGGATTTATTTTCCATTTCTTTTGTGAAGAAATGGTAGAGACCCTGAATCTGCAAACAGCTGAAGAGATCCAGCATGAAGAGAAGGCACAATATATGTAGCTTATGGGCTGACACCCTCAAAAGGCTCCTTTACCTATCTATACATTTTCAAAAACGATGTGTTAGACATCCTATAAGCTTTCTAATACTGTCACACCCACTGACAAGAAGTGTGACAAGAAATATCAGCTGGAGAGACCTGGTGCTGAGTTTCTGTTCGGTCACCCAGCTCACAAGGGTATTGTTCAGCAGGCTGCCTGTGAGAAAGCCAAAACTCCTTTGTCTTCTCACCCACCTGAAAAGGACTCGAGAAAGGTGGACAGTACAGCTAAAAGGGTACCTTTAGTATCCCTGGCAATCCAGTAAGCTAGGTACCAGGCCTATACAGCCCTCTACCAGAGCTCTCTGGCAGTCAGTTGTCGACAATGCTAAGGCTAACCCTCTTTATCTGTATCAGAGCTATTGGATATGGCAAAATTGGGTTTGGAGGCTTCCAAATACCAATTTCAAATGGCAACTGACACCAATGACACTGCTGCAGGATGGATGGCTGGTACATCACTCGGAGGAGACGGTTCATTGAAGGCTACCAACCCCACCCAGGACACACAAGCTAAGGCAATGATTTTCCAGTCAAGGGCCACTCTCTTTTTGGTGCCCAAACTGAAGCTTACATGAAAAAAGTAGATGAATAAAAAGCTACTTTTAGAAGTAACTCGACTAGAGACAGACCCTCTCCTTTGACTTCTTCTTATTCTAGGGGAGGCAGGGGCAGGTCTTCCTTTAGGAGATCTTTCTTCCAGGTACAGGCTGTCACTCAGCAGCAGTACCAACCACAGCAGACTGGTTTTTATAGGGCCAGAGGTAGAAGGGGCTCTCGTAGAGGATCATAGTCTACCCAGCCTCAGCAGCAAGCAAAACAGATCCCCTGACTTTTCCCTTCAGGCTGTCTCTCCACATCCTGTAGGGGGCAGACTCACCCACTATTTTCAGGAACGGTCAAAGATAACAACAGACAAATGGGTCTTGGAAATACTGAGTCAGGGTCTCTCCCTTTGTTTCAAGTCCCTTCCTCCTCCAAGGTTAAAACAATTTGCACCAGCTCCCTTCTCAGAAAGAAAATTGATGGAGCAGGGGGTACAGGCCTTATTACTGGCAAAAGGAGTTGAGCTTGTCCCCCACAACCAAAGAGGACAAGGGTTCTATCCCAGATATTTCCTAACAACAAAAAAGAATGGAGAGTGGCGGCCTATACTAGAACTCAGACTATTAAACAAGTACCTGGTAAAACCCAGGTTCAAAATACTCACAATGGCAATGATCTTGCCAACTCTACAGAAAGCATTTGTCAATGCCAAATTTTGCTTGCTTATATGTGCTGTTTAGGTATTTGGAAGTGATAGTACCATGCCTAAGACCTGTCATGTGCCCCCAACCAAGATATCCATTGTGTCTTTCTGTTCAGTATTCACAGAAGAGGGAGGGAAAGGCACAACAGTACAGCAGTTGCCAAGGAGGTGAAGAGGTGGACAATAGTCCATTCACAGGCAAAAGAGTCCTGCAGGAGCTGACTAAATTGAAGGTGTGCAAAGCGATGAGATCAGATGGCATACACCCAAGGATATTAACAAAACTGTGAAGGGATATAGCAGTACCTCTAGCAGGCATGTTCACTGAGTCATTCAACACAGGGGTGGTACCAGAGAATTGGAGGAGGGCACATGTGGATCCTCTACACATATCTGGCAGCAGGGAGGAGGCAGGGAACTATAGGCCAGTCAGCCTCACCTTAATAGTAGCGAAGATCATGGAGACATTGCTTAAAGAAAGGATAGTGGGGCATCTAGAAGCCATTGGAGCCCAGGACCATAGGCAACATGGATTCACAGTGGGGCGGTCATGTCAGACAAATCTAGTCGATCTCTTTGAATGGGTGACAAAGGAAGTGAATCAGGTGGGGCAGTGGGCAACGCTACCTTGATTTCAGCAAAGCCTTTTGACATCATTCCATATAGGAGGCTGATAAACCAGCTGGGTAGGTTGGGCATGGGGGAAAGGTTGGTAAACTTGGTTAGAAACTGGTTAACAGACAGGAGGCAGAGAGTGGTGGTAAATGGGGTGCAGTCTGGGGAGAGGGGGTGACCAGTGGGGTGCCGCAGGGATCGGTCCTGGGGCTAGTCCTGTTCAATGTCTTCATTAGTAACATTGCAGAAGGGCTGAAGGGAAAGATCTGCCTGTTTGCAGATGACACCAAGATCTGTAACACAGTGGATACCCCAGAGGGGATGGAGAAAATGAGGAGGGACCCGGGGAAGCTTGAAAAATGGACCGAGAACTGGCAACTGAAGTTTAATTCAAAAAAGTACAAAATTATGCACCTGGGACACAGAAACCCTGGGGAAAGCTACAGGATAGGTGGGGAAGGGGAGTTGCTGACAGTCACAAAGAAGGAAAGGGACCTGAGGGTGCTTATTTCAGATGACTTGAAAATGTCAAAGTGCTAAGGCAACTGGGAGGGCCAGTGACATGGTGGGGTGCATAGGCAGGGGTATCACCAGCATAAGGAGGGAGGTAGTGATGCCATTATATAAAACCATAGCCAGGCCTCACATGGAGTACTGTGTGCAGTTCTGGAGGTCACACCTTCGTAAGGATATTAACAGGCTGGAGATGGTCCAGAGAAGGGTGAATAAGATGGTACAGATCTCGTAACACAAGACTTATGAGGAGAAATTAAGGGACCGCAATATGTACTCACTGGAAGAGAGGAGGAAAAGAAGGGATATGATAGAAACATTCAAGTATCTCAAGGGTATACATATAACTACTGAGAAGCAGGAGACAGCTGCTATAGACACATGTGCCAGCTTCTGTGTGATATTCTTTTGTTCTTATAAATCTATAATCTCCAGTATTTCAGTAACCACATGACCACACTGCCTTCTTTAGGCAATTTTACGCTGGTTGATGCCTGGTGTCAGATGGCAGACAGAGGGCTCACCAGATTGTTGTGTCATTTGAAAACTTCATAGAGTGTTCTTTTATTGGTAAGCATTTTGGAAAGCTGGTGAAGGTCTCACAAATTGTATTATGATTTTATCTCCTTATGTCTGTCCCCTTTGGTCCCCCCATCTCCACACCCCAACAATGTTTGGTGGCTACAGCTGCAGCCTTCTTCTTGCCAAGATGGTGGGTGAGCAGCTGCCTTTACAGTCTGTGAAGTCTGACGTCTTTCAGTGCCACTTATTGGTCATCTTCTTACACAGGCGAGGCACTGTCAGCCCAAAACTAACTCAGGACAAGCAGTTTTCAAAGTGGGGAAGAAATGGAGTGAGCAAGAATCAAGTACTCATTCAGATTTGGCGTTGATTTTCAGATCAGCATATTGGTGGGGACACTGCAAATAGAACCCCAGTTCTTTAAGCAACCTTATGAAGTGTAAAGGCTTCTCAAAGCACTGGGGTTCTGTTTATTGTACTGTAAGTGGGTTGCATCTAATTCGGTAATTTACTGTAACTTACATCTGGATGTATGGTAGGTCCAATTTTAAATAAACACTGCACCTGAATGAACACATGATGCCATAGAAACATAGAATTTGTCGGCAGAAAAGGACCGCTCAGCCCACCTAGATTGCCCAAGTGTTCTCTACCTACTTGTAACTCCTGCCTGTATATGTTACTGTATGTCTTATTCTGCTTGCGTCCATCAGGATCTCCTTGTGAATGAGGTTGCTCAATGGATTTTTCTGGCAATGAACTTGAAGCTACTTCATCTCCATAGCCCTATTGATCTCCATTGACCCCTCCTTCCCTTTTTTAATATACCCCTATGTTTATCCCATGCATGCTTCATGCCCAGTACAGTTTTAGCCTCCACCACTACTCCTGGCAGTCTCTTCAAGTCGTCTACCACCCTTTCAGTAAAGAAATATTTCTTTACATCTATCCTGAACTCCCCCCCAGCTTCATTGTATGCCCCTTGGTTTCGGTGCTCATCCTCATTTGAAGAAAACTCCCCAACTGTACCATTTACTCCTGTGAGGTACTTTGTAGGTCTTGATCATGTCACCTCTTGCCCTCCTCTCTTCCAGAGTATACATGTTGAGATTCTTCAGCCTTTCCTTGCAGGGATTCCTGTGAAAATCCTGAACCATTTTAGTTGCCCTCCTCTGGAAAACCTCCACCCTATGTCCTTTCTGAAGTGTGGACTCTAAAACTGGACACAGTACTCCAGCTGGAGATATACCAGGGAGTGATACAATGGCAGCACAACATCCCTCCTCCTCCTACTGGAGATGCCATCCTTATGCACACTAGAATCCAATTTGCCCTGCTCATAGTCTTGTCACACTTTACTGCCACCTTGAGGTCCTCTTATATAATAACCTCAAGGACCCTTTCATGTCTAGTGAGTATCAGTACCTCCCCCATCCTATAATCAGCATTGGGTTCCTATGCCCTAGGTACATGATTTTACACTTGTTGGCATTGAACCCCAACGAAGTAAGAACATAGAATTGATTTGAATGAATTGCAGGCTTTTAAGCAGCTTTTCGGGGAGTGTGTATGTGGGGGGGGGGCTCTGCTACTATAACTATTTGCTTTTGGTTTTCGCCTCAAATCAGGTGCACTCCTGTAAACAGATAAAACACGTTTAAGAAAGACTCATAAAAGAAATGCGATAAAGTCTTTGTACATTAGCCAGGGCTGAGCTTGCTGAACCCTTAACACTGCATTGCAAACAGGAGAGATACAGCCTGTTACTAATTAAAGAGCGTCCCACTGGTCACCTGTGAGCCTCTTATGGGCCAGAGCTCACTACACAAGCATTTGTCATTGCCGAATGGTTGCATGCTGGCATTAGCAGTGGAAGTGCAGGAGTTAGACAGATGCAGTATAGGAATGGCAGTGAAGTATTGAACTGACACCAACTCCACCCCTACCCTGCAGAGATGGACAGGCATCGGGGTGTGACTTTGGGTCATCGCCCATAACGGTCACAACATTTCACCTCACCCTACCCTGCAGACACTGACATGTGTCGAGGTGTGCCTTGGGT
Source organism: Neoceratodus forsteri (assembly GCA_016271365.2). Lineage (NCBI taxonomy): Eukaryota > Metazoa > Chordata > Ceratodontiformes > Ceratodontidae > Neoceratodus > Neoceratodus forsteri. The sequence goes on along the minus strand of CM057455.1, from coordinate 411,993,943 downwards.
GTTTAGGCTTTACACTCACCTCATTCCATAAGGAAATATGCTGAAATAGGTGCAGTATAGGAGAATGGGGTGAACTCTGGGGCCAAAGAGTCCAAGGCGCACCTCGATGCCTGTCACTGGCTGCAGGGTGGGGGTGGAATGGCGTGAGCATTACTTTCGACAATCCCAAGTCACACCCCTGACGCCTGTTAGTCCCTACAGGGTAGGGCCTTATGGTTGGAAACCCTAATGCCCTGGGTGTTTCTTGGTATTTTTACTCCAAGTTTTCAACATGGGCTTTTTGTGACCCCACCGCATAAACAGTGATACTATCAGTTTGTTAGCCAAACGTGATTTTGCACAGTGACTCGCCATTTGGCCACAGGTGTGAAAACACATTTTGAACAGGATGTGAAAAATGACAGCTGTACTGTTCATGAGGAGGTGTAGAAAATGGCAATGTTGAAAATCTGGAGTAAAAGTATAAAAACTGGTGAAGTCATGAGCGTGTGAGAAACTGCACAATGCACACCGTATTTATTTTGGGGATTTTTACACCAGATTTTCAACATAGGCATTGTGAGACCTCTGCTCATGAACAATGTTACTGTGATTTTCTTAATCTGTCCCGAACACTGATTTCCCACAGCGACCATGCAGTTCTGGCTGGAAGTACGAAACACATTTCGCCAGGATGTGAAAAATGACAGCTGAACTGTTCATAGGAAGTGTGGAAAAATGCCAGCGTTGAAAGTCTGGACTGAAAATATTACAGATTTGTGAAGTTACAGGGTGCATGGAAACTGTGCAATGCACGCCATAACACAGTCATTCTATGGACTGTTGTCACTAAATTTTCAACATAGGCAGTTTAAGACCCTGCTCATGAACAGTGTCACTGTGATTTTCTTAATCTGTCTCAAACATTGATTTTGCACACTGACTGCACCATTGTGCTGCATGTGAAACCACAGTTTGGGTGAGATGTGAAAAATGATAGCTGTACTGTTCATAGGGAGGTGTGGTAAAATGACAATGTTGAAAATCTGGAGTGAAAATATTAAAAATTCTCAGTTATAAAACTGAGTGTGCATAGGAACTGCACAATGCACTCTCATAAAACAGTCATTTTTGGGAATTTTTTCACCAAATTTTCAACATAAGGTTTTTGGGGCCAACCTCATGATTCTGTGACACTGTCATTTTGTTAATCAGTCCTGAAAGTTGGTTTGGCACAGTGACTGCAAAATCACCTTTCGTGACCGAATAACAAAATGACAGTGACTGGGTTCATGAGGTGGGGTCCCAAGAACCCCATGGGGAAAATTTGGTGAAAACATTCCTAAAAATGGTCGAGATATCCACTTAAGTTGAAAAAACCCTATTTATGCCATTATACAGCTTACCAGCATTTCTTCAGTTTATGCTCGGCTTTGAAGAGTGCAGATGGTGGGCGCTGGTTGGGCGGGGTGCTACAGACAGCATGGGACCGCTTTTCTTTATTTTTACAGGGTACTAAAAAACAGAAGAAAAGGACACCGCAGGACAATTGGCACACTGGGGACTGTCTCCCAACATGCCACCTGAATGTTTGTTGGGCAAGGGAGTGGAGCCGATGGGATTGGGCACCCTTGGCCATACACTATGCTGGGGGGACAATGAGCCGAGGGGGGATTGGGCACCCCCCTCAGCACACAACAAATGGGGGGTGTGCATCATGCAGACAGGGATTGGGCTACCCCGTTGGCAGATGAACTGGGGAAGGGATCATGCCAACAGGGGGATTGGGCACCCCGTCGGCTTTTATTTATTTATTGAAATGTTTCACCAGGAAGGCACACTGAACGGCGGGTGGTGGCTTTCTGTTGGCTTTGTGGGGACTGTGAGAGGCTGACAGAGAAGCCGTCTTCATGGGAACACCACACAATGCAGCTGTGTAAATGGCTGCTGCAGTCAGGGATGCCCCGCAGAAAAAACAGCTGATTGCATAGTGACGAGGTGCTCCCTGATTGCAATTGCTCAGTTTCTTTGATCACAGTGGCCTGCTCATTAATTGCCCTCATTGACAGCATGCTCCTCTATTCGCTGAGGCAGAGACCGACCCCTGAACGGGTTGCTGCTATTCGGCACGACACTGCCGCGCCTCCACAACCCGCTTGTGAAGGAAGTCTGACGCAATGTGTTTCTTGCACATGCGTGCAAGCAACACAGAAAGCAGACTGGCTAGCCTCCTTAGATTTAAAGGATGCATACTTCCATATTCCCATAAGTGAGTCACACAGAAAGTATCTCAGATTCAGACTCCCCTCAGGCCACTACCAGTTCTCAACACTGCCTTTCCGCCTCACATCTGCACCAAGGGTTTTTACCAAGTGCATAGCAGTGGTAGTGGCACACCTCAAGAATGGGGAAATCCCACCAACAGGTGTCAGACCATTACAGGTAGCCCAGGATATACTGCTTTCCCTGGGGTTCCTTCTCAATACCAAAAGTCGGTGCTGATCCCTGTGCAAGTTCTGCAGTTCATAGGGGCAGAACTGAATACAGTAGTGGGAAGAGCTTTTCTCCTCAAGAGAGGGCAGAGGCTATTCAGCTTTTGGCAGGCTCATTTGCCTGGGCAGGCCAAAGCCAACAAAACAGTTCCTTCAGCAATTAAGGCACATGGCTTGTGCAACAAGCACAGTCACAGGTGCCAGATTTCAGATGAGAGGTATCCAGTTCCACCTCAGAGCACACTGGTGCCAGAGGCGAGACCCACTGTCAAGGCCAGTGCCAGTAACAAAAGCCTTGCTACAGGCCCTCCAATGCTGCAGGGAAACAGAAAACTTAAGGGAAGGGGTTCCATTTCTGCAGGAGCCTCCCTCTCTGGTTCTCACAACCGATGCTTCCCTGCTAGGATGGGGTGCCCTCTTAGGGGATCACACCATTCACGGCTCCTGGGACAGTGCAGACTCAGTCCTGCACATAGATTTGCTGGAGCTGAGGGCTGCATACCTGGCCCTTCAGGATTTCTCTCATCTTCTTCAGGGAAAGGTGGTACAAGTCAGATCAGACAATACCACAACAATGTACTACATCAACAAACAAGGAGGGACAAGGTCCACTCCAATTTGTACAGAGTCAGTGAAGATTTGGAGCCTTGCTTACTCTCTAAATGCCTCTCTACAAGCAATTCATCTTCCTGGCAAGGACAATACCCTAGCAGATGCCTTGAGTAGGATAAATCAGGCCCATCATGAATGGGCGTTGAACAGGCAAATGATGAATGCTCCATTCAGGAGGTGGGGGACCCCAGAAATAGACCTTTTTGCTTCTCACCAAAATCACCACTTGCCTCTCTATTGTTGCAGGGCCCCAGTGTAAGGGACAGTTCCCATGGATGCCCTGATTCTCGATTGGACAGGCAGATACCTTTATGCCTTTCCTCCCTTTCCACTGATTTTCAGGGTTCTCATCAAGCTCAGGTCACAACCAGCTTTGATGATCCTCATAGCACCAGACTGGGAAAGGCAGCCTTGACACTCCCTACTGCTCTCAATGTCAGTGAGCAACCCAATTCACCTTCCTCAGAGGTACAATCTACTGACTTCCTTTCAGGGGAGGGTAGAGTATCCCAACCTCAGGTCTCTCAAGCTCAAGGCATGGCTCTTGAGGACTTAGAATATGCAGACTGTCAATTCTCTGAAGCAGTTTTGGAAGTCCTTAGGGTTACAGGAAATCTTCCACTAAGAAAACCTATGCCTCAAAATAGAAAAGATTTTCCATCTGGTGCAATGATAAGGGTGTAGTCCCTTAAGGCCGGATCCCAACCCTTCTGGATTATTTTCTCATCTTCACTCCCTGGGGCTGCCGTACTCGACTCTGAAAGTGCACCTGGCTTCAGTTTCAGCTTACCTTTCAGCCAAAAATGATACCTCAATGGCATCAAATCCCATATTTAAAAGGTTCTTTAAGGGGCTTTCTCAGTTGTTTCCCCCTCAAAGGGAATCAGTGCCAGCATGGGATCTTAATGTTTGCATTGCCCAGCTTATGTTTATGCCCTTTGAGCCATTGGCATATGCAGAACTTAAATTTGTTACCTGGAAGGTAGTTTTTCTGGTAGCAATCACTTCTGCCAGGAGGATTTGTGAGTTACAGGCCCTTTGTGTGGAAAAGGACTATGTTTCTTTCCACATGGATAAGGTAGTGTTGAGAACTAATAGGAAGTTCCTTCTCAAGGTAGTCTCTGACTTCTACTTGAACCAGTCAATAACATTGCCAGTTTTCTTTACTGAACACTCCAGCTCACGTGAGTGTAAATTGCACAGCCTGGATGTAAAAAGACTGAGTTACTATATGACTCATACCAAACACCATAGGCAGGACAGACAACAGCTGTTCCTCAACTATGGGGAAGTAGGTAAAGGTACTCCTGCTTCGAAAAGGATCTTATCTCGATGGATAGCCCAGTGTATTCAATTTTGTTACTCAAAAGCAAGCAAGGCTCCTCCTTCTGGTCTTAGAGTCCACTCTACAAGGAGCACAGCTACCACTATTGCAGCTGCCGAGGTACCTCTATTGGAAATATGGAAAGCAGCTACCTGGAGGTCAGTCCACACCTTCACTAAACATTATAGCCTGGATACTCAGTCTAGGAGTGATGCCAGTTTTGGCAAAGCTGTTCTGCACAGTCTTTTTCCTAAATAGATTCTGCCCACCTCCTTGAGGTACTGCTGTGTAGTCTGCAAGAGTATTAATATTAGTGGATTCCTGGGGTTAGAAGAAACAAGCATTTGTCAATGTCAAATGTTGCTTGCTTGATTGTATGTGCTGTTTAGGTATTTGGAAGTGATAGTTCCATGCTTTCCTCCCAAGACATGCACTGTGTCTTTCTGTTCAGTATTCACAGAAGAGTGCGAGGGGCAAGGGACACAGCAGTACAGCAGTTGCCAAGGGGGTGAAGAGGTGGACAATAGTCCATTCAAAGGCAAAAGAGTCCTGCAGGAGCTCACTAAATTGAAGGTGGACAAAGCGATGGCACCAGATGGCATACACCCAAGGATATTAAGAGAACTGCGAAGGGAAATAGCAGTACCTCTGGCAGCCATGTTCACTGTGTCTTTCAACATGAGTGAATTGGAGGAGGGCACATGTGGTCCCGCTACACAAGTCCGGCAGTAGGGAAGAGGTGGGGAACAATAGGCCGTTCAGCCACACTTGAGTAGTGGGGAAGATCATGGAGACATTGCTTAAAGAAAGGATAGTGGGGCACCTAGAAACCATCGGAGCCCAGGACCATAGACAACATGGATTCACAGTGGGGACATCATGTCAGACAGATCTGGTTGATTTCTTTGACTGGGTGACAAAGGAAGTGAATCAGGGTGGGGCAGTGGACAACGCTTACCTTGATTTCAGCAAAGCCTTTGACACCATCCCACATAGGAGGCTGATGAACTAGCTGGGTAAGCTAGGCATGGGGGAAAGGGTAGTAAACTGGGTTGGAAACTGGCTAACAGACAGGAGGCAGAGAATGGTGGTAAATGGGGTGCAGCCTAGGTAGAGGGGGTGACCAGTGGGGTGCTGCAGGGATCGGTCCTGGGGCCAGTCCTGTTCAATGTCTTCATTAGTAACATTGCAGAACGGCTGAAGGGAATTTTTTCACAAAATTTTCAACATAGCCATTTTAAGACCTCTGCTCATGAACAGTGTCACTGTGATTTTCTTAATCTGTCCCAAACATTGATTGCGCACACCGACTGCACCATTGTGCGCTACATGCACGGAAACACATTTTGGGTGACATATGAAAATGACAGCTGTACTGCTCATAAGGAGGTGTGGTAAAATGGCAATGTTGAAAATGTGGAGGAAACATATGAAAATTATGAACTTAGGAGCGTATGAGGGAACAGCGCAACGCATGCTCGTAGAACAGTCATTTTGGGGAATTTTTTCACCAAATTTTGAACATAGCCATTTTAACACCTCTGCTCCTGAACAGTGTCACTGTGATTTTCTTAATCTGTCCCAAACATTTATTTCGCGCACCGACTGCGCCATTGTGCGCTAAGTGAGCGGAAATACACTTTGGGCGAGATGTGAGAAATGACAGCTATACTGCTGATAAGGAGATGTGGTAAAATGGCAATGTTGAAAATCTGGAGTGAACATATTGAAAATTTGCGAACTTACGAGTGTGTGTAGGAACAGTGCAAAGCATGCTCGTAAAACAGTCATTTTTAGGCATTTTTTCACCAAATTTTCAACATAGGGTTTTTGGGGGCCTACCTCATGAACTGTGACACTGTCATTTTGTAAATCGGTCCCAAAAGATGGTTCCGTGCAGTGACCGCGAAATCACCTTTCAGGGCCGATTAACGCCATGATAGTGACAGAATTCATGAGGTGGGGTCCCAAAAACCTATGTTGAAAATTTGGTGAAAAAATTCCCCAAAATGCTCAAGATATGCAGTAAAGTTGAAAAAACCCTATTTATTCCATTATACAGCTTACCGGCATTTCCTCAGTTTGTGGTCGGCTTTGAAGAGTGCAGACGTGTTCCCGGTCCACCGAAGATCATCGCGCCAGACTCCGGAGATAAGCATGGGGTGAGGTGGGGGTGTGGGGAGGCAGGGTGCGCAGAGGGTGGGCGCAGGTGGGGGGCTCAGGAGTCAGGACAGTCTGCGAGGGAAGGTTGTTTTCTTTTTGGTTTTTTTTTTCATTTGGATGATGCGGGACTTGTGCCATGCTGGGGTGGGCTCCCAGCGTGGCAGCTGGAAGGCTGTTTGGGGGTGGGGGCAGTGGAGCTGATGGGGGATTGGGCACCTCCGTTGGCCATAGGACCTGTTGCCACGCTGGGGTGGGCTCTCAGCATGGCACCCGATAGTCTTGGGGGGGGGAACAGTAGAGCCGACGGGGGGATTGGGCACCCCCATCAGCCATACAGACTGCTGCCATGCTGGGGTGGGCCCCCAGCGTGGCACCTGGAACTCTGTTGTGGGGGGAGCGCAGCACAGCCGATGGGAGATTGTGCACCCCCGTCAGCTATACAGTGTGTGTGTGGGGGAAGCACGAGCATGCAGTATGCGTACGTGAGTGTGTGGGGGTTAGCGCGCATGAGCATGCAATCTTATTGCTGCTCACTGAAGTGTAGCTCTCCCTTTCAACTGTACGGCCACTGCATTTTCAACTGCTGTCATAGACAGCTGCAGTGTTGATTGGAGAACTGCGGCTGTGCCTGCCTACAAACACACTGACTGAATTGGAAGAGGGCTGCCACACCTCCGAAAACTCGGATGATGGCTCTATGTTTCTTGCACATGTGTGCAAGCGACATAAAAAATTACTCATCTGTAGTAATCTTATTTCTTCCAAAGGGATCAACTAATATTTTTACTCACCGCTCTTGTTCTCCCGTTCAGAATCAATAACTAGAAAAATACTCTCCACAGCTGATAAGATACGCAGTTGGACTGGTATGCCACCTGCTGGCACATTCTGGTAATACCTATAGCTTGTAGGTTCTTTTCTTAGGGCATATCTGACTTCAGAAAAGGGGACTTTTGCTTCTATTAGCCCTTGGCTACTCTTTTTAAATGGCCCCGTTGAGCATTTAAAATTCTTTCATGTTTACTTAATTGTAATTCACATGTTGTTATGGCCTCTTTTCAGGCTTCTAAGAAATTTGAGGTAGAATGTAAGCAGTTGGCACAAGGCAGTTTGAAAACAGATGCACGAGCTAAACATTCCACTGCACTGTCAAGGCCTCTGGCTGCCTCATCCCCACTCCCCTCACTGCCTCCCACCCCCCTGACTCTGACAATGTCGCTGACTGCTTCCCTTTCTCCTCACGTCCTCACCATGACCCACTTACTCCCATTGCCCCCTTCAAACTCTTATCTGCCTGTTTTCCTCCTATTATGTGTTGCCTGCCATGCTCAAGTTTGCTCTCATTGATTTGCTTACTGTGTACTCAAACCTAACGTATTGTAAATATAATTGCCAGTATTTGTGCTGTCTTGCTTCTTGTACAACCTTTGTAAGCATTGTCTACCCTCCCACTGACATGTAACCTTTGTAAATGAGCTTCTAGCTCAAAGGTGTTTAATCCTAGATTTCAATAAATAAAAATCCCATGATTAGCATAGCATTCTAGTCTGTCGGGGCAGTCCTGTCTTAAAGGAGACCTGCAAGAGTAATAATGTTAATGGATCCCTTTAGAAGAAACAAGATTACTACAGGTGAGAAATTTTTCCTTCTGTACCCCATAGCACTGTCACCTTGCCCAACAGGGGCCGTGCACTTTATTGTATTCTTGAGCACTTATCAATACATCACTGCAATGAACCAAGATGCTGTTTACCTACTCATTCACCACAGTGCTCTTGCACCTGTAATGTTGTCTACGTAACCACACTCTGTTCTCTAATTTTGTTATTTCTGTACTCCCCTTCCCCTCTTCCCAGGTCACACCTGGAAATGAGCCTCAGCTCAGTGTGCCTTTTCCAGTGACCAGTTTTTAAATAAAGAAAACCGAATAAAATAAAAATTAGAAAAGATTTTACTTGTCAAAAACAACAGCAATATTCCCATAATTTTCATAATACATAAGCTTCATCAGCAAGCACTTCCATTCACTTGACTAAAACATGAGGAAGACATTAGCAATATCGTAGTTACTAACAGCTATTTTGTAAAACAAGATATTACATGACAAAACAGCAAGGGCAGAAGCGAGAGTGGTGAAGGAGGTGGACTCTAATTTTGCCCAGTAAACATTACCCAGCAGCATTATAATTTACCCTCTTCCTCTGGGCAAGGCTGCAGCTAAGAACTTGGGTCTAGAACAAGTAATTTGAGATGGGCCCCCATCTCCCAAACCAGCTAAAGTTGGGGTCTGGGGGCCCCCAGGCCCCACAGAAGCTCTGGGGGTTTAAATGCTCTGTGGTGAGTTTGGGGGTTTTTATTGAAAAAAATACACTTTTGTTATCTACTCCCTACCCCTGACTCCAGGGGAAATTTTGTTTCCCCCTAGAGTCTGGGTGTGGTAGACTCTGGCTAGCTTTAGACTGTGCTGTTGGAGTGTGTGTGTGTGTGTGTGTGTGTGTTGGGGGGCAGGTGCAACTGGCTGATCAACAATGCCATCTCAACAAGACAGACAAATAGGCATCTTAGACTGTTCCAGAGCTGAACACACCCAGCCCCTCTTAAAGTACCATGAATATTTGTTTTGTCTTCAAAAAAATAAAAAACATATTTTAGAATGGGGTGTAATGGGTCATCATTTTTAGAGATGCAAATATAAAAGAAAACACTAGGCCCATCTCCAGACTCCATTTGCATCCATTCCTAATCTCTGAGGTGGTCTCCACCCCTTCCTACTGATGATTTTGCAAATATCCTATAGGATAATCATTTTAAGGTGCTTCAGTCCACTCTCCAATGCAAAATGCACCCACAGTATACATTTCCACAATTTTAGGAGTTGGAGGGGATCCGGGTCTCATTTGCTCCCGGTGGCCATGCTGGGTCGGATCTAGCAATGGATGATTCCGACACCATATGGCGTATATGGGAACAAATGTGTTACCACTTCTTTCACATGGGATCTCAATCAACAGGTGAAGGAGTCTCTGAAAAAGTGATCAAATGGTACAAAAGTTGCAGTCGGAGGTGGCAGCAGGTCCTTGAGAGGACATACGAACATACGAAGAAGCCAGTAGAAGGCCATTTGGTCTAGCAAGTCTGCTCATATTGCAGGTTCCACAACTTGAGCTACTGTCCCTGCCCTCCCTCCCCACTCCACTGGGAAGGAAACCAGAGTGGCACATCAGACAATGCTGACACCAGACAGTCAAGGGGTGCGTCTACCATAGGTATGCATGACAGAGGGAGGCTCTGCTACCATAAGCTATTCAAGAGAATGGTGAAGCATTCTCCCCTCTGTGAGTTGTCTGATTTGCCCAATGGCCTGATGGTAGCCATGGTAAGTATCCTCCCCACTTAACTAATATCAGTGACTGTCTGCGATGGTGGCCATACCTTTTAAACTGGAGTCTGGAGAGGTTAGGTAATTTAGGTTACTGGACTCACTGCTCCCTCACCCTTCATAAGCTTTTTTCCTTCCAAATTCCAATTAGAGAAGAAGCCAGGAAGGCCAGCAGAACAGTGAGCACAGTCAACAGGTCGATAAAAAACAACAGTGCTGCACAGCCTGCACTTACTTAAAATTTAACCAGTCATGGGTTGGAACAGTAGAAACAAACAAATCAATGGCAGTGGCAGACAAATCTGAATAAACAACATTGCCCACCCACACCCTGCCGCGGACCATGCCATTGCACCACCTTACTACTCACCATCTCCAGGCTCCACCTCAGAACACTTTAAGTTGCTGAGTGTTGCCCCCTATGTTTCTGAATCGACTGGTGGCTAGAGCTTATGTATTTGAAGTCAGGTCGATCTTCTCCTCAGGACGATCCAGAGAAAACAAAATGTCAGAAACTGGCAGCCGATCCATGTCACCGACTGACCCTGCAGCAGCAGCATGCACTCCTGATCTCTTCCACTCTATGTGATGGCGACGTCCATGCAGTCCTCCTCCTGCTCAGCTCGGCTCCACCTTCCACTCCTCCACCTTTTTGGTCTGCCTCCATCCTTACCTTTTCACCAGGCAATCAGGTTGGCAGAAAGCATATTATTGATTGGAATTCATGGCAGCATGGTGAGTGTGGGGAAGGTCATACCATGAAGAGGACTGGAATGGGCTGGTGGGGCACCAGGTAAAGTGTGGGGGGAGAAAAAAAGAAAAAGCCCCCCCAAAAATGCCAGCTTCTCTCAGGACCCAGGACAGAAGTCCCAATTGTCCCCCATGATGGTGGCCCAGTTCTGAGCAAACATATTGGATTTACCCATGTTAAGGTTCATGCTACTAACAAGAAGAAACAAATATTAATATCATTCAGTAATGAAGTCTGTTTACAGCTTAACAGCATTCTTTACTAGTACTAAGCAATATCATTGATTGTAATATGCCTGATCTTCATCTTGGCATTTGAATGGTGAGAAGGGCCATTTATTTAGCTGTACAGAACCTTTTATTTTAGTAAAATAAATCAGTACAGATCAATCAAGTGCAAATAGATAGAAGTTGTTTTCCAATGCCGTGTGATTAACACCTTGAACCTTTTATCTGACAGACAAAATGGCAAATTCTAGTTGATAAGACTTGACCAACTTGTGATAATGAAATGTAAGAAAAATGGGCCCTATTACTAACATGGGAGGGGTATGCGTGAATGGCACGTGCCCCCCCCCCCGTGCAGCTCCGCACCCATGGGAGATCTGCACGGGGACCGCATTCATGAACACCAGTCCCTGGCTGGCTCCCTTATGTGGCCCCTCCCCCCCATGCACAGGTTCACTGGGGCAGGCAGGTACGGAGCTGTGGGATGCAGGCAGCCAATTGGCTGCCCATCCTGGGACCCTGCTGGATACCCACAGGTGAATGGCACAGAGGTGTGAGGATCCCCAGATTACAGTCCACCACCCTCCCAATGTGCCCCAATGAGAGGGGTGGCCACAGTGAGGGCTTCATTGACCCTGCCATTCCCACCATGACCAGCCGCAGCATCCGTGAGGGTTTGTGCCTTTTTCGGCTGCCTTCCAGAAGGCATAGCCATTGCTCCCCATGCAAGGCACTCACGCCTTCATGAATAGCGCCCAAGTGTGCTGCGCCCCAGCGCCAGTCCCAGGCCTGCCCCCATCCAGAGCTGCACATTTGGCCGGTGTGCCGGCTGCGTAGGAGGGCCATAGTGGGGACATAAATAGAGTGCATGGGTGCAGTGTGCGTGGCCAGGTGTGGGAGGGCTATGCACTGGGGTTATGCGGCGCATATCCCATCTGCACCCTTTGTGCATAGGGCCCGTTCTGAATATGACCTGAATGTTCTTATAGTCAGACTGGATTTTCTTTCATAACAATGTAATTACTTATTTCTGAGTGTACCATGTTCTGGCTGTTTGTGGGAAATTACCATTAGAACACCCTGTTGCCAAGTTCTTGAATTTCCATGAACAAACCAGGTTCTGAACAGTTGGCCCATTAATTGTTTAGAGCAAAGTGTATCATAAATAATGTGTAAAAAATCTGAAGCTCTGCAAATGTCATGTGTGTTTGATTTAAGATTTTTTTTAAATTTATGAACCTAGCAGACTACAGAGCTATAATGATTTAGCAAAGTTTTTTTGTCTTTGAATTGAAAAAGGACTTTGTCAATGCTGCTAGTGTTGGCATCACTGATCCCAACCTTGCAAAATTCATGAACCAGTCTCATTTCAAAGATTAATTTAAGATCACCAACAAATGCACAATTTGCATAACCATACTACTATATTAAAAAAAAAGTTGTTTTATTACATTTTAAAATGACTGGTATGGTATATTCTTTCTATACGAGAAACATTTTGGGAAAATTTACAGGAACCCATAGGCTTGTATATAAGTCCTGGGCGGATATTCAAACTGCGCCAGGCTGTGGCGCAGCCTGGGCGCAGCTCAACTTTGTTGTGCAGGGGTGTGTCCTGGGCGATATTCAACTGAGCTGCGCTATGGCGCAGCAGCTTTGAATATCGCACCCTGGCCACCCCCACTGTGCATGGCGCAGTGGCACTGCGCCAGCGCAAGTGGCCAGAGTGGAGCATGGAGATGCGCTTGCGCAAGTGCCATTGCACCATGCACAGCACCTGTGATATTCAAAATGGGACATGCAAATGGAGCCATAATTTATGCAAAGGCACACAGGGGGCCATTTGCATCTCATTACGGCCCCATTTGCATGCCATTAGCATGCAGGTGTGCCGATCCCCGACGACTTGCGCCTGGCGCCCTGCCAGGCAGCAGCCATTGGGGACCGACGCCCCCTGCAGCCAGATCTTGGGCATTCCTGTAATATAAAAACCCGTACAATATCCCTGGTGGTCCAGTGGACCCCTATGTGCCCGATCGCGGGCATCAGTATAGTCCCCCCCTCACGTCCAATATCCCTGGTGGTCCAGTGGACCACTATGTGCCCAACTGCGGGCATCAGTATAGTCCCCCCCCACGTCCAATATCCCTGATGGTCCAGTGGACCTATCGCCGCCTGATCACGGGCATCCATAACACATAACAGACCCCTACCACCCTATGGTCTAGTGTACCCCCTCCCCACCCGCCCACTGAGCCCCACCACCCCGCTCTCCCACGTCAGCCAGCAGGCGGCAGCACCCCACCCGCCTGCTGCCCCGCTGCCCGCCAACTGACAGCTCGGTAGGGCTGCACGCCCATTGGTTCACAACATACAGTACGTGCAGCCCATACCATACTACTCAGTCCAGATATGGGGGGACTATACTGATCGGGCGATCGGGCACAGAGAGGTCCACTGGACCATCAGGGATATTGGACTGGGGATTTCGCTCCAGGGATGCCCGCGATGGGGCATGGGGGGGGCGCCGCCACGTGCGGCAGGAACTCGAGTGGCCACCCACAGGTGGCAGCTGTCGTGGTTGCGCCCTGCAATGCGGCAGCTCACCTGTGGGTGGCCATCACTTGTTCCTTTCTTTTGGGTTTATCTTTGTGCAGGCTAGGTATGGGTTGGGCGCGATGCAGACCTACCATCCTGGCTGAATATCGGGCAGGCAGGTTATGCATGGGCATGCCCTCCTACCTGTGCCTGCATACACACTGATGCGCTCCAGTGCATTGGGATTTGTGCGCACACTTTTCCCTTTTGAATATCACGGCGGGGCGCATCAGTGGGTTGCGCATGGCGCAACACTGTTGCACCATGCGCAACACTGTTGCGCCATGCGCAACTCTTTTGAATATCTGGGCCTTGATGTTTTCTCCTTGACATGACTTTGGCCCTAAACAAGTGCTAGAACCTAAATTAAAATGGTGGCCCTGGTGCTAAGTCAGAGTCTGAATAGACTTCTAAAAGTTTATAAAAATATGTAAACATTTAGTGAAAATGGCAGGATCAAATGTGTTTTAATGCAGTGCTCTTTAATAACTAAACAAACAGCATGTCACGATTATCCTGTTTTGTTCTGCTGTTACAGCATACCATTAAAGGGATAATGGATGTTATCAGTATAATGAAGCAAGTTGTGCCTGTCAGTAGAAGGAAAGTTCAGCTACCACTAAAAGGCTATAAAAGGCTATATCTCACTAAAATGTCTTTTCACAAGCAATTAGTAGTGAAAAATAGACTTATTATTATTGAGCTTATTCTGTAATACTGTAACAAAAAGAAACTGTCAGTAGCAGCAACACAACTTATTTTTACACACTTAGTGTGCAAAAACTCTGTATGCATTGCTTTCCGCATTATTCTCCATGTAATTATTTTTCTGTTTGACATTAAAAATCATCTAGTCTCTTGATATACATTCTGATCACTGGGATAGAACCCTTGAGATTAAGCATCTTATTTGAAAGAGTGTCCTAGTAAGCAACAGCAGCAGCACAGAAAAACTGTAAACAACAAATTGGTCTGCATGGAACATACATAAATATGGGGAATATGAGACACACAAGACACGCCCATTTTATAAATGGTTTTAACATTTCTGATATTGCACTCCTTGTGGGGACAGCAGATAGCGAAATAGGGCAAGAGTTTTAAAGGAATTGCTAAGATAGCCATAAGAAATAGTCTTTTAAACCCATAGAGCCCAATATTCAAAAAAGCATGTAGCAGAGCAAAAAGGTTTGCACTGTGCTTTGCAGGTGCCTAAGAATCCGATGATGCTATGCTCGGTCAGATATCACACCGGTGATATCTGACTGAATATAGAGCCATGTTGGCGCTGCCCCAATATAGATCCCTGCTGTGCAGGGAATAGTGCCGCCAGAGTGGATACCACCGGAGCGCTATCCACAGTATTCAGAGGGACCCATGCAAATGAACACATTCGGCATGCAAGCCACTAAGGGGCCATGTGTATGCTCATTATGAGTCCATTTGCATGGCTAGCAGTGGCAGATATGCGTGGTGCTGCCCCCCTTGACTGCCCAGTCCCATGAGATGAAGGATGTCCCTGGTGCCTAGTGTTCCCCTCCAGCCCTCTGATTGCCAGGCCTTATATGACATAAATATTCCTCGTGCCTAGCAGCCCCTCCACTACTGACTGCCAGGCCATATAACTACATAATTCCTGGTGCCTAGCAGCCCCCCACACTGATCCCTAGCCATAGACAACTACATAATCCCTGGTGCCTAACGTCCCTCTGGTGCCTGATCCTGGTCTGTAAAGACAACAATTCCCTGGTGGCCAGTGGCCTCCCTGTACCCGACCCCAGCCCCATACAAGGCACAGGTGTCCTGATGGCTAGTGATCCCCCACCCTCCAGCTGCCGTCCCGATTATGGTAAAAATGTCTCTGGTATCCAGTGGTCCTAACTGGTCCCTGAATGCTGGCCCTGTCATGTACAGTGCAAAATATTCCCTGGTGTCTGGTGGTCCCCCCATCCCTCTCCCCCAGTCCCCAATTCCCTGCTCCATAACAAGGACAACACTCTGCCCTGTCTAAATGAGAACTGTGATTACATTGCAAATCTCAATGCACAAACCAACCCCCCCCAATTCCCTGGTGTACCATGGTAACCCCCCAACTGCTGGTCCCCCATGCCATAGAGGAAATCCCTGGCATCTAGCAGCCCCCTGTAGCACCAACCACCAACCTTGACACTCCCCATTACCTGCATCATTGGTCCCGTGGTATCCCATAGAGCGGCCAGCACAACCCTTCTCACACCTCTTCAGCCAGCCACCGTATACAATACCAGAGAGTACTCATCCAGTGTAATGTACAGAGAGCACATCCTCTACTGTATAGTAGGGGATGCATGCTCTGTACAGTACATTGGATACGCTCCTCTTTGGTATTGCATACAGCCACCAGCTGAGGTGGTGTGAGGATGGCTGTGTCATTTGCCATATGGGCTTCTGTGGCCCCAATGATGCAGGTAAAAGGGAGGTGGCAGGGTGAGGTGATTGCCACATGGGGCTGCTAGACATCGCTGGATTACCTCATGATGGCTGGGAATGGGATTGGAGGGGCACTTACCATGGCACACCAGGGAATTGGTGGGGTTGATTTGTGCACTGAGACTTACAATGTAACCACATTTCTCATTTAGATAAGGAAGGGTGTTATCTTGTTACAGAGCCAGGGTTCGAGGACCAGAGGAGGAGGGGGACTCACAAGGCACCACAGAATATTTTGTATGTGACAGGGCCAGGCTTTGGAGATCGAGAAGGAGCAGTGGACACCAGGGACATCTCTTACCATAATTGGGATGACAGTTGGATGGTGGGGGGCCACTCGCCACCAGGACACCAGTGCCTTGTATGGGGCCCAGGGATCAGGTATAGGTGGGGGGGCCACTGGCCACCTGGAAGTCATCGTCTTTTATGGGCTGGGGATCGGGTACTGGGAGGACGGTACCAGGAATTATGTATTTATCATGCAATCTGGCAATCAGTTGAGGGGGGGGGGACCACTAGGCACTAGTGAGTATTTCTTTCATATAGGGACTGGCAATCAGAAGGGGTATTCAGTAGACACAGGAGTATTTAATTAATATAGTGTCAGGCAATTGAAAGAGGGACCACTAGACTCCAGTGATTGTCTCTACATGGGTACTAGGATGGTGCTCGGACAGGGGGACAGGTGTGCTCCCCACTGGCCTATGCTGTTGTTGGCTACAGTTACTCTGGCAGCTGCTAGGGCTGACTGGAGTAAGTTGGGATTTTGTTTGGCGGTATTTGCACCATGCAAATGACCATGTTAAGCCCTCTTGCACAGTGCAAATGTGCTGCATAATGGGTTGCATGGATATACCTGTACCCACCCCTCCCTTTGCCCATCCCCATACATTATGTTTTGCATGGGTGCTAACCCTGTTTGCCCATGCAACCACCCCTTTTGAATATCGCCCTCTGGCGCAATACCCAGTTTACGCGGGGAAACACCTGTTTGCGCCCATGCAAACTTTTGACTATCAGGTCCCTGCTCTCTTACCTGGACCCTGCACGAGCCGTCAGAAGTAAAAGCAGAATTTTTAAGCTGTCTCCCATAGGAGGAAAGATATCACAAATTGGCCCAAGGAGGCTTCCCGACTATCCCTTCCACTTCCTGGTGTATCCGGTCCTGCCCCTGCATGCAGACATTTTGTGATGTCTAACCAGGAAGAGTGCAGAGGCACGCTTCATTGAAGTCTGTGGGGTAATTTTAGAATATTATTTTTACATATGCTATCACAGGCTGTAATATACATTATAAGTCTAATTAATTATTTATGAGCTTAACAAGGCTCCTGAGTGGCTTCTGGATCAGTCATTAATGTCTTAGAAATTACCTGTCCAACTGCCAACTGACGCTATGCAACACACGTGGCTCATTCCACTCTACTTTAAACTTGAATTGTGGTAAACATAATGGGAAAAAAGAAAGTTGTCTTTGCGATTAGACTTATAATTGCAATGTCAACCTCAAAGCCGGTCATTTCTTTGGATTAATGACTGGCAAGAGGTAAGTGGCCTTCGGCAGCACCTCAGGCCATTCATCCCCCCAAATGGTCATTAATCCTTCAGTAGTGACCGACTTCTCAATTGCTAATACTTGATTCCACCACTTGACTAACAAGGTCCTTGTGCTTGTAAAATGGTTTGCTGGACTTTTGTATTATATGTAAAGTGAAACATTTAACATATACAAGAAATGGTCTTGGATTTTGTAGGTAATTAGGCTTTTTGTCTTGTTAATGAGATCTGATACCTGACCATGCAGTGCTAGGAATTTAATGCACAGTCAGGTGACATCTCTCTGTCAATGAAGTTTCTAGATTTTTCTTGCCATCTGGCTCACCAGGACTCAAATCTATAAAGGCCATCATATGGCATGTTCTCCTTTCCCCTGGGATGAAATACAGATTAGGTATACTGATGAATACTGAGAAAGACAAAACGTGTGTCTTTGTCTATTGATCTTACCTTTATCATTCTTCACCATTCATCACTGGTGGGTACTACTCCAGAGGTGCTAGGACTCCAAGGGAAGCTTTTTAGATTAAAAAGCTTTTCTCCTAGGAGGAGGGGCAATGTCAGGGTTGGCATTGCCCTCGAGACCGATGTATTGCATGGCACTAGTGGGTTGGCCAGTAACTGTCGTCGTCCCATCCACTACGTCAATTCTGTTTTTCCTGCCATCGAGGCTGCAGCTCAGACAATGTGGGACAGCAAGAAATCTACACAGCTGGCTCCATGGCACTGAGTGAAGGGGTTCGCTTGATATGCTGGTGACCTGGGTTTCCTGCTCCAAGCCTAGGTACCAGGAGGGGAAACCCATAGGGAGGGTTCCAGAGCATCCATTGAATGCTTCCCTCCCAGTGGGGTGGGGTAGGGCCTTGGCACCGAAGGCGGATTGGATCGTGATGGGGATGTAAAGCCTCAACACCCCCGCACATCCCTCCTCAGGTCACCATTCCACACAGGCCCAAATAGGGTAGAGTAGGCAGGCCAAGGAAACCCGAATAAGTCCCTGACAGACCAGATGACTGCCACCAGTCCTTAGCACCACAGTAGCCCAGGATAGCCCTGTGCTGACCCTCTGCCAGCCCCTGGGCTAAAATAGTTGTGCCTATGGACATTTCTCCCCCACAGGGGGGGACCCATCCAATGAAGGATTACGTTGGGTTACCTGGGGGAACAACCGGCAGTAGCAGAGCAGTGGATGTTGACCAGAGGAGGAGGGTGGCCGAAGGTCCTAGTGGTCCAAAGGAGTGGCCAGTCAGGGAGGCAGGGAGGGGCAAAAAAAAGAGTCTACATGACATTCCTCAACTTACTGTTTTCTGCTCGCCTGACCAAATACTCAATGCTGCTCCTGTCGATGCCGTGTTTGGCATCATTTTGTTAATTTCTTAGCTAGTGTTGTATGGCGTTGAGTCTCTTTTCTTCTTTTCCTTTAAGTTAAGGACCTTAGGCCAGCCCCAGGCCTCCCCTACTGCTATACACACTGGGGAGGTAGGCCTCCGTTGGCTCAGCCCTTGCTGAGCCTGGATACTAATTGAGCGAGTCAGGGGAATGATCGGCCTCCTCTGGGGCCTGGCTGTGGATCGCTCAAGGCATGGACATCCTCGGTATAGGCCTCAGATACATGCAGGGCCTGCATCAGCTGTCCCTTTGAGGGCTTTGGGAGGTGCAGCCTTGGCTCCTGACACTGATCCGGTGTCAGTGAGTGAGGCCGGGCCTCTGGTGCTGTGGAGTCCTCTTCCGACACCGCTTTCCATGCCAGGATGGGGAGAGTGGCTGGGGTTGCCTCTCTTGGGATCACTGTGTTCTCTTCTTCACATTTGGAGGATGATTAGACTAATACAGATTGACAACCAAGCTCTCCGGACAACAGTCGCTCCCCAGATCTGCTCAAGATTGTCATCTGTGAGTTCGGTCTTAGGACTCACACAGTTTGTGTTACACCGCCTATCCTCCATTGGTGCCATGCTCTGCACTGTGGGGGGCTCCAGTGCTGCCAGTGCTGCCATCTCGGGTGATGGGAAACGACAGCACTGCCCCCAGTGTTGGTGTAGTGGAGGGTGCTACAGTCGATGGCGATGCCATGTTCAGTGCTGCATCTGGTGAAGACACCACGGTCATTGCCACACTTGCTATCAGTGCCACTGACAGTGCCGTTTCAAAGGTTGGTGTCATGGTCAGCATCGTTCCCAAGGTTGGTGGTCCCTGATGTTGATGCCAATACTGATGCTGATGTTGATGGTGGCACCATTTCTGGGGATGGTATCGATGTCGGTGCTGATGCTGGCTCCAGTGCCGCAGTTGGTGCCGCTTTTGGTGACGGCACTACTTTGGGTGCCATTTCCATAGAGGAAGCCGATTTCAGTGCTGGGTCACTCTTTGGTGCTGGTACAGAGTTGGAGGAGGAGTCAGAGGCTGACCCTAGTGCTGGCTTTTCTCTCCCCCCTCCCGTGGGAACAACTGCCATAGTGGGACCTCGCTTGAAGGGCAGGTCTTGGTCCTCTCGGGGGTTGAGGCCCTTCAAATGCTGACTTTTCAGAGTATCAGTGGCTCTGTTGATAATGATGGAAGAGCTCAATCCTACCACAGTGTCTCAATGCAATTCTACATGTGCGACTATGGTGATCCTTGGAGAGCACAGCCAGGAATCCTTAGTGATTCCTCCATGCCTTGGCTCTTTATGCAGGCATTGTATAACGTCTGGCAGTCGCCTGCTTCCACTTCCCCAGCCCCCCTGGGGACTGCCAGTGCAGACATTGCACTCTCCTGGGGGCTCCAGGAACTTTGCCCCTCACCACATCAGGCTTGGAGTGGCTGGATACCCCATCTGGGTGTCAGCGCCTGACAAGAGACTGCCTCACAGATGTGAATTTGCAGAGTTCGATCACTGGGGCAGGAGTTTTGCCTTAGTGTGTCTCTTGATGTCCATTGCTGCTCATCAGACACACATAGTGGCCTATGAGAGACACCTGTGTGCCATGTTGGGGGAAATCCTAGCAGCCTTGCCTGATTGCGAGGCAACCAGGTGAGCCACTGCCATTTCCACAAGAGGCCTGGAGCAAGTGAGACACCAGGCGTGGGCATCTTATAATGTCAGTGCAGTAGCCTCCAGGGTTGTGAGATCCGTGGTCTGCATTAGGCAGATGGCATGGCTTCACCTTTCCAGGTTGTCACCCTTGGCCCAGCATAGGGTGACTGCCTTGCCATTCTGGGGGGGGCCCATTTTGTTTTCAAAGAGCCAGTCGGGAAATGTTGGGCGCCCTCCCTTTCCTGCAGGTTGGGAACCCAGTCCTGGCTCTAAACAGTAGCCGGTCTGACCAGACCCATGATGGGCCCTCTTCCCTTGCGAGTCCCCCACAAGGGGCTGAAGGCTGTCCAGCCTTCTGGGAGGTACTGGTCCACCTTGTGGACTTGGTACTCACATACCAGTGATGAATGGTGAAGACTAATACAGGTAAGATGTGAAAATTACTTACCTACCGTAATTCTTGATCTTCCTGTATATCTTCGTCATTCATCACTGCTTCCTGCACACCTTCCCCTCTTAGGCCTCATCTTCTGGGCAGTGCCTCCTCCCTGCTTGCCTCACCCCCTCCAATTGAGGCCAATTGTGGGCGAAGCCCCACTGGTACCTTCTGGCTCCCTGCCACTTCTTTGAAGCACCAGTGGCCCACTCTAGGGGAAAGGACAGGCAGGAGCCCTTGCCCTCTTTTTCCTTGGCTCCACAGGCCCCTCTTCTTGGTAGGGGAGATTTTTAGGCCTCCTGTCTAGGAGTTCTGCCTCAGGCTACCCTTGTGGGTCTTGCTTTCATCTGAATCTCTGCTGAGATTAGGGTGCTGTGGACCCTCTCTATTTTTTCTTCTCCAGTTGCAAAAGATCCTCTCCTGGATCCCTTGTTTGCTCAAAGTCCCTTCGGACTTCAAGACTCAAGAACCTCGTTGAGGTCTTCTGTTCCTATTAATGTCACCTCTCTGGAAGTGCTAAATATAGGATTTGATACTCTTACACCCCGTGACTTTTCCCTTGGGTGCCGAGGTGGACTCTAACTGGAAGAAGGGTTCTCTTCCATCTTCCAGCTAAGGAGAAGGGGAGAAGGAGCATCTGTTACTAAATGTTCCTCCCCCAGTGTAACTGGAGTTAGCTTGACCTGCCAAGCATTTCTCCTGTCGGATCCCTCTTGCTGGTGGGGGTTTAGATTTTCCCGCTCGTCTTGGACAAAGTTCTGTTCTCTGGACTACCGCCTTGTCTCAGGCTCTTCCAAAAAAAAAAAAAAAGAGGGACATTTTCAACCTTAACAAGAGGATGTAGACAGTGGAGTTTTAATTTCCCTTGGTCCACAGGGACTTCAAACAACATGAAGTCTTGCTGTATTCTGACTATATGCATTTAGCCCCAGCCCTTGAACTGCTCTGGAGAGCAAAGGGTTAACTATATGCAAAGACATAGAACGTTGAGCTCCAGCTCGGTTTTCAAACCTCTGTCTGTGGTACTCTGAAGTGTAACCATCAGATTTCTTACTCCGCCTAACTGTGAAGTCGCCCCAGAGATCCCTCCTGTGCTTCAGTTTGGTAAAAGTTCGAATCAGTCAGTTATTTCAACCGTTACTTCTGTAGATTCGGTATTCTTACCTCTGTCTCGGTAACAGTAAGTGGTAGTAGTAGGTAGTGGTTATTTTAGTGCTTTTTGTTAGAAATTGTTTTACCTTCGGTTCTTTGCCGGTCGGTCCGGTTCAGAACCGAAACTTATTCTGATTTGTTGTATTGCTATATTGGTGTGTGGTTTCTGGTACTTATCAGTTCCTAAAAATCCGATATTTTGGGACTTTTTAACGATCCGTGACATGGTTGGAACTGATAAGTTGTTAGTCACCTGGCTAACAGCTGTATAGAGTGTCTTTGATATTTAAGGCATGTCTGAGAAACCCAAAAAAACCGGGCCCACTGGGTTTCAGCACTTTACCGAGTGTAAGGAGGCCTTTGCTAAGGCTGACCCTCACCTCGTCTGTGTGTATTGTCTGGGGTTTGACCATCTCAAAGACTGCCAGATCTACAAGAACTTTCCCAAAGCTACTCTGGAAAAATGTTTGAGTAGGCTGAGGAGAGGCAGGCCGAGAAGTCCGCTGACCCAGATGGCCAGCCCGGTTCGGTTGCAACCGAACCTGCGGAGGTGCCCACTGACCTGGGCGTTACCTCCTAGGGCAAACGGAGAGCCGATTCTGCGGAATCAGTTCTGGTTAAGAGAAAATGAAAGTCAGCTGGTTCGGATCTGACTTCCCGTGGTCCGACCGCTGAAGAGATAGCAAAAACAATTTCCATAGTGCAATCGCTTTGCCGGTTCCGACCAAACCGGTATCGGTAAAGAGACGGATCATTGGTCGGAAATAGCTCTTCAGACATAGATCCTGAGGCATACTATGAGGGCGATTGGGAGGAGGATGAAGAGTATGAAGAAGAGGGTGAAGGCCTAGATGAGCCAGTAGAGCCTGACATCTCCCCAGACAGGCCTTCTCAGGCTTCTCCTCCCAGGCTTTCTGAGTCCCCTTCCCATTTCTTGTTTTACAAGAAAGTGGCTGAGACTCTTCAGCTTCCTTTGGAAGAGGCTGAACAGGATCAGGAAGAACCTGACTACCTGGAAATGATGGATGTACTAGAGTCAAAAAGGGTGTCTATCCCCTTAAACAAATCCTTGGGGAAGCAGACACAAAACATTTTACAGTTTCCTACTTCCATTCCTCCTGTGGAAAAAAGAATGGACAGGAGGTATGCTTTGTAAGGTCCTGGGATGAAATTCCTTACTAATCACAGCAGCCATGTTGGGGTAGTACAAGCTGCAGCCTGTGACAAGGCTAATATTCCCCAGGCATCTCACCCCCAGATAAGGATTCCAGGAAAGTGGATGCCATGGCAAAAAAACAGTACTTGGCATCCTCTTTGGGACTCAGACAATCGAAATACATGGCATATACAGCCAGGTACCAGAAATATATGTGGGATATGGTTCTGGAACTGGCTAGGAATGCCCCTCCCCCGATAGCCAAGGAGCTGGAGCAGGTGGCTGCAACTGGTATTGAGGCATCTAAGGTACAATTCCACGCTGCTGTAGACTCAAATGATGTTCATTCCAGGGTCATGGTTACATCTATCTCCATGAGGAGATTTGCTTGGCTTAGGTGTACCAACCTGTCACATGATACCCAATCTAAGGCCATGGAGTTTCCTGTAACTAGTAATTCTCTCTTTGGGGATCAAACAGAGAATTACATGAAAAAGATGGATGAATACAGGACCATCTATAGGAGTGCTACAACCAAAGAAAAGCAGGCCACTCTTCAGAGACAGCAGTTTAGGGTCAGGGGCAGGCCTTTTCACAGGCCTTTTTACCAAGCTCAGGCCTCCTCCTCTTCTTTCCAGCAGAGGGGGTTCTTTAGGGGAAGAGGTAGACGAGGGGTGACTAGGACCCCATCATCCACTCAGTCTAAGCCCCCTGCCAAGCACACACCCTGAGGTGTCAGTCAGGGTGGCCTCCCCAATCCCAGTAGGGGGCAGGCTGGTTCACTACTCCCAGGCCTGGGAGTCTATTACTTCAGACAAATGAGTCCTGGAAGTAGTGAGCCAGGGACTTGCTCTCAGTTTCAAAAGGTTCCCAAAAATGAAAGCAAGGTCCTTCTGTCCTCCTTCTCCCTTGGAGACAAAGAGCTTAGAGGCAGAAGTCTCCTCTCTTCTGCTTCTGCAAGCAGTAGAGAAGGTACCTCTTTGTCACAGGGGAAAAGGACTGTATTCCAGATACTTCCTTACCCCAAAAAAGACAGGGGAGTGGCGACCCATCTTAGATTTAAGGTACCTGAACAAACATTTGACAAAACCAAAATTCAAAATGGTGACTCTGGGAGTAATTCTTCCCTCTCTGAGACCAGGAGACTGGCTAGCTCTCTGGATCTCAAGGATGCCTACTTCACTTACCTATCAGACATTCACCAGAAAGTACCTCAGGTTCAAGTTGACCTCAGGCCATTATCAATTCAGAGCTATGCCTTTCAGCCTAACATCTGCTCTAAGAGTGTTCACCAAGTGTCTTGCAGTAGTGGTGGCATTCCTCTGGAGACAGGGCATCCTTCTGTTCCCATACCTGGATGATTGGCTCCTAGTGGGCCAGTCCTCAGACCAAGTCAAGTCAGCCTTAGAGGTCACTCAAAGACTTCTAGAATCCTTGGCTAATTCTAAACCTAGAAAAGTCTGTTCTGGAACCAGCCCAATTTCTCACCTTCATGAGGTGGACATAAACACTATTCAGGCAAGGGCTTTTCTCTCTCTCTCTCTCTCAAGGTTCAGTCCCTGGTCACCCTAGCTTCTTCTTTTTGTCCTCCAGTTTCTCATCCAGCCAGACACTTTCTACAGCTGCTGGGCCACATGGCAGTATCCACAGCAGTGGTCCAGGAGCAAGGTTTCAGATGAGAGCTATTCAGTTTCATCTCAGATCTTACTGGTCTCAGAAAAAAGACCCTCTCTCCAAATTGGTTCCAGTGTCTCAAACTCTAGTCCAGGCCCTGCAGTGGTGGCTGGAGGAAAACAATCTTCGACAGAGTGTCCTATTTATCAGTCAGGCTCCTTCTGTGATTCTCACCACAGATGCCTCCCTACTAGGTTGGGGGGCTCAACTGGATCATCTTACAGCTTAGGGAACCTGGTCACACCAGGAGTCCCTTCTACACATAAATCTTCTCGAACTGAGAGCTGTCTTTCTAGTACTTCAGACATTCTCAGCTGTTGTTCAAGGCAAAGTGGTGTAGATCAGGACAGACAATACCACAACCATGTGGTACATCAACAAGCAGGGAGACACTCAGTCCTCAGCCTTGTGCACAGAGGCCATGAAAGTATGATTTCTAGCTTATTCCCTTCAGGCTTCCCTGATGGCTGTGCATCTCCCAGGGAAGGACAACATCCTAGCAGATGATCTCAGCAGGATTTCCCAGGGCCACCACGGATGGACTCTGAACTCTCTAGTTCTTCAGGTCATTTTCAAGATATGGGGCACTCCACAGATAGATCTCTTTGCAGCCCCAGACAATCATCAACTTCCTCTTTACTGTTGCAGACCACCTCTTCTGGGTCCTGTCCCTCAGGATGCTCTTTTACTGAATTGGACAAGCAAGTTTCTGTATGCATTTCCTCCCTTTCCTCTGATATTCAGGGTCCTGATCAAGATCAGGTCTCAACCTTGCAAAATGATTCTGGTGGCTCCAGATTGGGCCAGAGAACATTGGTATCCTCTACTGTTGTCTCTGTCATTAACAATGCCTTGGTGTCTTCCCAGATAGCACAATCTCCTCACTTCCTCCCAGGGGAGGATTCTGTATCCCAACCTTCAGACTCTCAGACTCAATGCCTGGCTCTTGAAGAGCTAGAATATGCAAGCTTGCACCTGTCTCAATCAGTCTTGGATATTCTAAAAGGCTAGCAGGAAACCTGCTACTAGAAAGACTTACAACTCCAAATGGAAAAGATTTGGGTTTTGGTGTGCCCAAAAACAAGTCAAGCCAGAGCTGGCTGATATTGCCACTATTTTGGACTATTTGGTGCATCTTAGCAGTTTAGGCCTCAGGCCTACTACTCTCAAGGTACACTTGGCAGCCATGTCTGCCTTCCTTTCTGCTGGTAAGGGATCTTCCCTAGCTTCTCATCCAGTTTTTAAGATATTTTTCAAGGGTCTGGTACATGTTAATCCCCCCTTCAGGGAGCCTACCGCTTCTTGGGATCTGAATATCTGTATAGCACAGCTTATGCAGCCCCCTTTTGAGCCCTTATCCTCAGCTGAGCTGAAATATTTGATTTGGAAAACTGTGTTCCTGGTAGACATTACTTCTGCCAGGAGAATCAGTGAATTACAGGCTTTATCAGTGGAACCTAATTTCATTTCATTTCACAGGGATAAGGTGGTCCTTTGAACCAATAGAAAGTGTTTTCCCAAGGTGGTGTCAGGCTTTCATTTGAATCAGTCTGTGTCATTGCCTATGTTTTTCACTGACCATTCCTCCTCTGGGGAGAGAAGGTTGCACAGTCTCGATGTAAAGAGGGTCCTTATTTACTATATTGAGCATACTAAGGTCCATAGGAATGACTGTTCTCAGTTGTTTCTCACTTATAGAGAAGTGGGAAAGGGCAAACCTGCTACCAAGAGAACAATTGCCAGATGAATTGTCTCCTGTATTCAATTCTGCTATTCAAAGCTTGGGAAAGAACCTCCCTCAGGCCTGAGGCTCATTCTACCAGAGGTACAGCTGCTTGGTCGCAGCAGCTAGAGATGTACCTTAAGTGGACATCTGCAAAGCAGCCACCTGAAATCTGTTCACACATTTACCAAGCATTACTCTCTGGACATTCAGTCATGAGAGTGATGCTAGGTTTGCCAGCTGTGTTGCAGAGCTTGTTCCCAAAACAGGTTCTGTGACTCCCTCCTCCAAGGGTACTGCTTGGTAGTCTGCATATCATCAGAATACAGCAAGACTTCATGTTGTTTGAAGAAAAAATTACTCGCCATAGTAGTGTTGTTTCTTCTAATGGAGTCTTGCTGTATTCAAACACCATGAAGTCTTACTATATTATGACTATATGCAGTCAGCCACTGCAGCTGAACTGCCCCGGAGAGGAAAGAGTTAACTCCAGACAGTCTGGAGTTCCACAGTGCGAGGGCGCTATACCAAAGCTCTATCTGGCCAGTTTCAAATGAAACTGTCAGATTCTTTACTCCGCTTCACTGAACAGTCGCTCCGGAGATCAGCTCCTTCACATCGGTTCAGTTCTCGGTTCAAGCGAGTATTTTCGGTTCATTTGAACCGGCAAAAAGTATTTATTTTACCGCATTTCGGTTAAAAGCTCTATCTGGTAAACCGTAAGTAGAAAATTTAAAGTCTGTGTGGAAATTCAATTATCGGTTCGGTTTGAACCCGATCGGTTGCTTAATTTAACGTTTTAAAGTGTTGGTTGGGCTTTTAGAGTCGGTTCCTGGTTCTTATCGATTCTAAAAACCTTGCTTTTAAGATAGGTTTTTTCAAATATCATGACACAGTTAGGAACACGATAGGTGTCTTACCTGGCACTGCCATCAAAGACAGTTTTGGTTAGGCTGGCATTATGTCTGAAACCCAAAGAAAACCCGGCCCACTGGGTTTCAACACTGTGATGTCTGTGGGAAGCCTTTGCCAAAGCGACCCACACACACTTGTTTTATTGTCTGAGGGCTGACCACCTCCTGTCAGACTGCCAGGTGTGTAAAATTTCCTGCAGCCACCCTGGAAAAGAGATTGGGCGGCTCGGGAATGAGAGGCCAAAGTCCGCTGACCCAGATGGCCAGCCGATCCAGTACCCACTGGACCAGAGGGTGCCCTCTGACCGGGCGAGACTTCCTCGGGCAAAGGAAGGCTGGTTCAGGGAACCAGTCTCAGTGAAAAAGACAAAGAAATCAGTAGGTTTGGAGTCCAAAATTGTCTCTCCAACTGCTGCAGAAATAGCTAAAGCCATACAGATTGTCCAGTCACTGTCTCAGGGTCCTGCCGAACCACCTACAGTTGGTAAAGGTTGGTTCGTTCAGTGCCAGTGGCTCAGGAGTATGATGTTGAGGAATTTTATGAACCACAGGAGGGAGGAGGAATTTGATCATTACATGTGTGGCTGGGAGGGTCTGGACGTGCCCATTGAACTGGACATTTCTCCAGACAGACCTTTAGAATCTCCTCCTATTTTGTCTGAGTCCCTTCTCATTTTATGTTTTACAAAAGGTTGCAGAAACCCTCCAGCTTCCTTTAGAGGAAGCTGTGGATGGCTCAAGAGGAGCCTGATTATGTAGAAATGATGGATATACCAGAGTCTAGGAGGTTGTCTATTCCTTTGCATAAGTCATTTAGGAAGCAAACAACAAAGATTTTAAAAAATCCTCATTCTGTCTCTCCTGTAGATAAAAAAATGGACAGAAGATATACCTTGTCAGGCTCTGATACAGACTTCCTCACTGAGCAGTGTAGTCATGTAGGTGTGGTACAAGCTGCAGCCTGTGGCAAGGCTAATATTCCTCTGGCCTCACATCCTCCTGATAAGGATTCCAGGAAGATTGATGCCATGACGAAAAACAGTATATGGCAGCTTTGGGACTCAGGCAGGCAAATTATATGGCTTATGGCACTGAATATCAGAAATCTAGGTGGGACACAGTATTGCAGTTAACCAAGCAGGCCCATGGCCAGCTAGGCTGAGTGAGTTGGAACAGGTGGCTGCTGATGTGGCATTGAAGCCTCTAAAGTTCCAATTTCATACTGCTGTTGATGTTAATGATGTTCCTCTAGGGTCATGGCCACTTCTGTAGCTTTCCATAGGTTTGCATGGCTCAGATGCACTAATCTGTCCCAAGATACTCAGTCAAAGGCTATGGATTTTCCTGTTGTGGGTAATTCTCTGTTTGGGGACAAACAGAAAACTATATGAAAAGATGGATGAATACAGAACTACCTATAAAAGTGCCCAGGCTAAGAGAGGCATGCCACTCCACAGAGGCAACTCCCAGAGAAATGAGGGCAGGCCTTTCACAGAGCCTTGCTACCATTCAGGCCTCCTCTGCATTTGCACAAGGGTTTCTTTAGAGGCAGAGGTAGGCGGGGCACAAGTAAACCGTCCCGTCCCTCAGCCTAAGGCTACTGCCAAGCAGGCACCCTGATGGGGTGCCCAGGGCCATTCTCCTGTACTAGTGGGGGCAGGTTGGTTTATTTCAGCCAGAACTGGGTGTCCCTAACCCGGACAGGTGGGTTCTGGAGGTAATAGGCAGGGTCTGGTTCTCAGCTTCAAACAGTTTCGAAGATGAGAGCCAGACATTCCCTGCAAATCCTTCAGAAACCCTTGCTTTGGAAAGCAGAGGTTTCTTCTCTTTGGACTGCAAAGCAGTAGAAGGGTCCCTCCTTGCCATCAGGGCAGGGGCTGTACTCAAGATACTTTCTACCCCAAAAGACAGGATGAATGACGCCATTTTAGATTTAAAGGTACCTGAAGAAGCATCTTTTGAAACCAAAGTTCAAAATGTTAACTCTGAAATGATTTTGCCCTCCTGAGGCCAGGGAACTGGTTAGCTTCCCTGGACCTCAAGGATGCCTATTTTCATGTTCTGATCAGGCCTTCTCACCGAAAGTACCTCAGGTTCGAACTACCCTCAGGCCACTACCAGTTCAGGGCAATGCCCTTCGGCCTTACCTCTGCGTCAAGGGTATTCATGAAATGTCTAGCTGTGGTAGTGGCTCATTTAACTCATTCCTTCCTGATGACGCCATATGGCGTCATAAAAAAAATACCTTTTTCTCCTGATGACGCCATATGGCGTCCTAAATCATGTGCTGTAGTGCCTGATGACGCCAATTGGCGTCCATATCTTTCTCTTGGTGCAGCTCAATCATTTGTTTACATTTGATGAATTGAGTTGTACCAGCTAATAAGGACATCGTCCCTTACTGATTTACCTAATATAATATCAGTTCCCATTGGCTGTTTTGAGAAAACAAGCCTTAATACATAAATAAATAAATTTACTATATTTTGCATGTGCTGTGAAAATGTATTATGTTCATTCTGCTATTAGTTTGTATTGTAACAACAAATCATCTTGTTTTAGTGTAACATGTTAAGCTGATCAGGTTGACACTATAATTAATTTCATAACTTATATTTTTTTTATTCGAGCAATCCGATTAGCGTCCTGCACTGGTGTATTTTTTGTCTTTTGGGGTATTTTCTACAATAACATGTTGTCACTGATATCATGAGTTGTTATAACTATTAGTCCATTTATACCACTAAGTGAGCTGAATATTTCTGTATTTAAAAATCGAGCTCTGTGATTGGTCGGATTTTCTGACATCATCAATTCTGAATTTAACTGGTATAAAGGAATAGTCTTAGATGCGAGCACCATCTCCCTGATGAAGCCTTAGTTGTCAAAGCACCAGGAACCTGCACGCAGAATCTTTTGTTGTGCCTTCCACTATTCTATTCAATGTGTGTGCCTGAAATGTTAGACTAAATCCTTACTTAGCATTCAAGCAAGGACTTGTATTTTTTACAACTGTCACTGGAGGAAAGTGGCTCTCTGGGCTCTGGGTGTACAGTGACTTTTTTGATGTTTCAGTTAGAAGTGTAGCAGCCCTCACCTGCCTGCCCTAGTTCTGTAGTGCGTCACCATTTGGTCATATTGATCCTCACTGTTGCCATGCCTGCTCTATGCTTGTACACATCACTATTTCCATTAACCAGTCAGAGCACACACTGGTGCAGGAAGAGCATGGTGACTGGAAACTTAGTTTCAAGATGGAGGTGCTGCTCTTATCCTAAAATAGTCACTTCATTTGGTGAAAACCTCGATTTGTAATCTGTATTTACTGTTGTTTTATTTTATT
The DNA here is from genome assembly GCA_016271365.2 of Neoceratodus forsteri. NCBI lineage: Eukaryota > Metazoa > Chordata > Ceratodontiformes > Ceratodontidae > Neoceratodus > Neoceratodus forsteri. Next base: position 411,962,978 of record CM057455.1, on the reverse strand, counting down.
TATGATACAAGTTTTCATAGTTGTTACTTTGTTCATTTTGGGATAATTCTGGTCATCCTGTGTGATCACATCTTATGGATCCGACTGGCATTCCTGATGGGAGAGAGTGTTTCTTGTGCATGTACTAGATGAGGTCATATAAATTCAGCACCTTTGTTACTTTTTAAGAGTTTATGTTCAGATTATAGCTATGTTAAAATCTGTGTGGTAAATTGCTCCCTGCGTTATGGATGATAAGTGGGTTAGGGTCAGTAGCATGTTTGTCTCATGCTCTGCATTGAGTTTTCTCCTTATCGCAGTTGCTGATTGTTTAAAATGAAAAAATAATGGTGTTGCCTTCAACTCATCTGGCATCAGTCAGCCCCAATCTCTGATGCATATGAAAGGCCAAATTAGTTTGAATCCTCCACAGTCACTGGTGTCCATCGACTCATATGATGTCAGTCCAGACTCAACCTCTGATGCACTGTAAAGTGTTCTTCCAGGTTAAAATCCTCACGGCCACTTGTAAGATCTAGCTCCTTACCATGCATCAGTCGAGCTCCAAACTGTAGTGAACAGTGAAGTGCATTTCAGGTTCAGATCCCTCCTCAACTGATGGTGTTGTCCATCGACTTACCATGCATCAGTCCAGACCAATCCCATAATGCACTGTGAAGTGCATTTGATGTTCAAAACCCTCCACATCCACTGGTGTAGTCCATCAATTCATATGACATCAGTTCAGCCCCAATCTGTGATGCACTGTAAAGTATTCTTCAGGTTCACATCCCTCCACAGCCACTTGTAAGATCTGTCTCCTTATTATGTGTCAGTTGCACCCCAAACTGTAGTGAACAGTGAAGTGCATTTCAGGTTCAGATCCCTCCATAGCTGATGGTGTTGTCCATCGACTTACCATGTATCAGTCCAGACCAATCCCATAATGCACTGTGAAGTGCATTTGATGTTCAAAACCCTCCACATCGACTGGTGTAGCCCACCAATTCATATGACATCAGTTCAGCCCCAGTCTCTGATGCACTGTAAAGTATTCTTCAGGCTCAAATCCCTCCATAGCCACTTGTAAAATCTCGGGCTCAAATCCCTCCACAGCCACTTGTAAAATCTATCTCCTTATCATGCATCCATCGAGCTCCAAACTGTAGTGAACAATGAAGTGCATTTCAGGTTCAGATCCCTTCACAGCCAATGGTGTTGTCCATTGACTGATCTGGTGTCAGTCCAGCCATAATCTCTACTGCACTGTAAAGTGCTGTTCAGTTCAAATCCACCAGAGTCACTGATTTAGTCCATCTGTTCATCAGTCTTCAGTCCAACCTTTATCTCTGATGCTCTGTGATGTGCATTACTGATATGGATTCTCCTCAGTCACCATGGTGTAGTCCATTGTGCACAACAAGATTCATTCCAACACTACCCTCAGATGCACTGTAATGTTCTATTCAACTCGAATCCTCCCAAACCACTTTAGTCCTTGTGCTCATAATGCTTCAGACCATCCCTTACCTCTGATGCACTGTGATGTGATCAGTGCCAGTGTATGAATTATACAGTCCATTCAAATGAAACATAGCACACAGTACACATGTGCACCAGTGAGCATCACTCCATGGTGCAGGCATACCCACACTCCTTCCCACCCATAGAGTGCGCCATACTGAATGTTGCAACATATCACATGTGTATGCAGGCAAACCGTGTGACACAGCACATAGTACACAACCTTTACAGGTGCCCGTGTCATCACCCTGTATGTGCACCCACAATGTTTCTGCATGGCATATGAACACCATTACCAGGTGCAGGCAGCCCCACCTGCTTCCCTACAACTGAGTATACCCCAGGGACGGTGCCAATTCATGACGCAAAATGACTGCAGTGCCTATGAGCATCATTCCTTGGTACAGGCACCACCCCCTTCCCCATGACTGAGTATACCCCAAATTACTAGTGCCTTTTCAGCAATTTCATCATCCTATGTATGCTCATAATGTATCTACAGTGTCTGTTAGCACCATTATTACATGCATACAGCCCCTCTCATTTCCCAGAACATATGAAGTGCATCAGAGCCTGTATTATGAATGCAGGACCCCCCAACTAACACACAGTGCTTCATCATTCAGTCATTCCCTCACCTTAAACCATCCCATAATACAACCCTCAAAAATAAACTATCGGAAATTAAATAATACACAGATTTATGTAACATGATGTTTACTGGAAGACTGTGAACCTTTACATGAACAACATCATGCTTCTCATTTACAGTATGATAAGGCAAACAGCACAAATAAAATACAGTTTCCTATACTTATTATGGGATTTTATTACAAAAATAAAATAAAATAGTTTATTTCAATGAAATTACACATTTTAACTACAGCACATATGCAATTAATCATAGAGAGACCTCCAGCACTAACAAATGTATCCATTTCCGGTGTCAGCTCACTGACCTACACTGGAAGTGTTCTTCCTATTTACATCACTTGACCTCACAAAGCACTTCCTTCCTGCATCACTTCCTGATATGTCCTTCTAAGGTAATGTGTAAATATGTTCTTACTAAACTAGGGGAAAAACAAAAAAAATGATAATCAGATTCATAAACTAAAATCAGTGGTAAGAAGAATTAAACACTGCAAAAATTCCAACCAGTGGAATGGAACAAAAACTCAAACTGTAATAACAAGAGATTCAGATATTGATTTCTGACTAAAAAAAAATGGTAAAAAACTTGCAAAATTTATATTTAGACAATGACAGATGTTTATTCTATATTTTTAACAATTTTAATCAACAATTTTACAGAAATTTAATATTTTTGCATGTCTAAGTAAACAGAACATAATTATATTTAGATAAAATCATCAGAATTTTTTAAAATATGAAAACAACCTTATACAACATTAAAACCAGTTAAATAGACATTACCAAACCTCACTCATTTTCAAAAACGTTTTGTCCTGAAAAACTTTTCTTTTTACAGTTTTAAAATTGGATGTATGGTTTTTTAAGATATGTAGGTTTAAGCACAGTGTGTTTGTATGAATGCTGCAGATCTAAAACCCCTTCAGGCACATAGGTGTTCTAGCAGCAGGCAGAGGGTACCTGAACATTCTAAGTGACAATAGGATAGAATGAGTTAAGAAGGCAAGGGATTGCTGTGTTTCCCTACCTGGACGATTGGCTCATAGTGGGTCAGTCCCCAGATCAGGTAAAATCCCACTTGCAAGTCACCCAGCAGCTTCTCACTACTTCCCTGGGATTCCTGCTGAATTTACCAAAGTCAGTTCTTGAACCAGTTCAGGTACTAACTTTCATAGGTGCAGAATTGAACACAAAGTTAGCCAGGGCATTTCTCCCCTCGGAAAGGGTAGACAGACTCATTGCCCTGGCATCCTCCTTTACCCTGCGGGTCTCTCGACCAGCAAGGCATTTTCTGCAACTCCTAGGGCACATGGCTGCTTCCACAGCTGTAGTGCAAGGAGCAAGATTCCAGATGAGGGACATTCAGTTCCATTTGAGGGCCTATTGGTCTCAAAGGAGGGACCCCTTTCAAATTGGTTCCAGTGACCCAAACCCTGATCCTGGCCTTACACTGGTGGCAGGATCAGCAATCTAAAACAAGGGTTCCTTTATTCCTGTTTCCCCCTCACCCTCACCACGGATACTTCCCTGTTAGGGTGGGGAGCTCACTTGGGCAACCTGTCCACTCAGGGAGTGTAGTCTCCCCAGGAATCTCTGCTCCACATCAATCTTTTGGAACTCAGAGCTGTCTTTTTAGCTCTTCAGGCGTTTTCAGCTTCTGTCCAGAACAAAGTGGTTCAAGTCAGGACAGACAACACCACAACAATGTGGTACATCAACAAGCAAGAGGGCACTCGGTCATCAGCCTTGTGCACCGAAGCAATGAAGTTGTGGTCTCTGGCTTACTCCCTGAACACCTTCCTGATAGCAGTTCACCTTCCAGGGTAGGACAATGTCCTGGTGGATGCCCTCAGCAGGATTCTCAGGGCCATCACGAATGGGCTCTGAATCCTCAGGTGCTGGGGTCGGTCTTTGCCAGATGGGGCACCCTCAGATAGATCTTTGCAGCCCCAGACAACCACCAACTTCCTCTGTTTTGTTGCAGGCCTCCAGTGCTGGGATCAGTCCCCTGGATGCCTTTCAGTTGGATTGGAAGGGAAGTTCCTGTATGCCTTCCCCCTTTCCCCTTCTTTTCAGGGTACTAGTAAAATCAGATCTCAGCCCTGCAAGGTGAGTTCTGATTGCTCCAGATTGGGCCAGACAGCCCTGGTACCCACTGCTTCTGTCCTTGACAGTCCACCCTGCCCTGAGCTTGCCCAGAGTCCACGACTTACTGGCCTGTGCACAGGGGAAGTGTGTATCGGACCTCAAATCCTCCATCTCAAGGCATGGCTCTTGGAGGAGTTAGAATTGCTGACTTACACCTTTCTCAAGGTGTTTTGGATATTTTAAAGGCTTCAAGGAAGCCTTCCACTAGAGCCACTTACAATTCTAAGTGGAAAAGGTTTTCCATCTGGTGCTCTGAGAAGCAGATTATCCCAGAATCTGCTGATCTGCCCATTTTACTGGACTATTTGGTCCATTTAAATTCCTTAGGCCTTAGGCCAGCTACTTAAAGGTTCATCTGGCAGCTGTCTCTGCTTTTCTGTCAGCAGGAAGCCTGCTTCCTTTTCTTCTCACCCTGTGCTTTCAAGTTTTTAAAGGGTTACTTCACACCAACCCTCCTTTTCGAGAACCAGCTCCCGCCTGGGACCTGAATGTTTGCATTGCTCAGTTAATGCAACCCCCCTTTGAGCCTCTGTCCTCAGCGGAGCTCAAGTTTCTGACTTGGAAAACTGTTTTCCTAGTGGCTATCACTTCTGCCAGATGCATAAGTGAACTACAGGCCCTGTCAGTGGAAGAAGATTTTATCTCTTTCCACAGAGATAAGGTAGTCCTCAGGACTAACAGAAAGTTTTTGCCTAAAGTGGTTTCAGATTTCCACCTGAACCAATCCATCTCTCTTCAGTATTTTTCACTGAGCATTCTTCCTCAGGTGAGAGGAGTCTGCACAGCTTGGACGTCAAAAGAGCCTTAAGCTACTATTTGGAACGCACCAAGGGTCTGCAGGTTTGAATCCTCCAACTCTTCCTTACCTATAGCGAGGTTGGCAAGGGAAACCTGCCACTAAGAGGACAATTGCAAGGTGGATTGTCTCTTATCCAATTTTGTTATCAAAAACTAGGTAGAGAACCCCCTCAGGACTGAGGCGCACTCCACCAGGGTACAGCTGCATCTCTAGCGGCTGCTGGAGATATTCCCATTCTGGAAATCTGTCAAGCTGCTACTTGGAAAACAGTTCACACTTTTACCAAGCATTATTCCCTGGATATTCAGTCCAGGAGAGATGCTCGTTTTGGCACAGCTGTGCTTCAGAGCCTATTTCCTAAGTAGGTTCTGACCCTCCTCCATGGAGGGTACTGCTGTGTAATCTGCATATAGTCATAATATACAAGACTTCATGGTGTTTGAAGAAAAATTACTCACCTTAGTAATTGCTTTTCTTCTCATGGAGTCTTCTTAATATAACCACCCTCCCTCCTGCCCCTCTCAGAACTTCTACTTGGGTAGGGGTGGCAAAGTAGTGCAAGCACTGTGTCATGCCATTTTAGTTCTTCCCTTCACCCCTTTATTTGGGGTTAGGGAATTAGGTATTTCTGTTTTAAGTAATATGTTGGCCCCCTTCCTGGACTTGAGTCTTTGGGGAAGGGGGGTCTAATAGTGCTTGTTAGGGAGAAACTAATAATACTGTTATTCATTGTTATTATTATTATTGCTGTTTATATTGTTGTTTATATTGTTGTTATTCCTACTAGTAGGTAGCCACTTGGCTAGTGTAGAGCTTTCCACACAGACTTGTTGCTTAGTGTTAGCTTCGTAAAGATCTGACAGTTTCATTTGAAACTGGCCAGATAGAGCTTTGGTATAGCGCCCTCGCGCTGTGGAACTCCAGACTCTCTGGAGTTAACTCTTTCCTCTCCGGGGCAGTTCAGCTGCAGTGGCTGACTGCATATAGTCATAATATAGCAAGACTCCAAGAGAAGAAAAGCAATTACTAAGGTGAGTAATTTTTTCTTCTGACCTCCCTCCCTGCCTCCCCTCCTGGAACTTAATAGTTTGGGGATATGGTGGGGCAGGCACAGTGTTGTACTGCAGAGGTGTACTGGACATGTCTCCATCTCTTAGTGGGGTTTCTTCTAGTTTTTATTATTAAAGTGTTTGGATAATTCACTACCTTCTGTGTTTTTTGGGGGTTCTCGACTTGAGTCTTTTGACCCCAAAAACCTTGTTTCCACTTGGCACAAAAGTTTAAAACAATTTCTACCTTTGAGTTAGTTAATTTAGAAACATAGAAATTTGACGAGATAAGGACACGCTTGGCCCATCTAGTCTGCCCATTTCCCTACCTACAGGATAGGCCGCAGATCCTAGTTAACCAACAGTCTATTTCTTCCTACCCCCCACAAGAATTGCCTTATGTCTGTCCCATGCATTCTTGAATTCTCCCACAGTTTTAGGCCCCACAGCCTCCTCAGGCAGGATGTTCCATGCATCCACTACCCTCGCTGTGAAATAATACTTCCTCACATTGCCCCTGAACCGCCCTCCTTCTATCTTTAAATTGTGTCCACTTGTTCTTGCAAATCTCTTTTTCTGAAAGATGCTACCCTCTTGGACTTTGTTGATTCCACTGAGGTACTTAAAAGTTTCTATCATGTCCCCCCTCTCCCTTCTTTCCTCAAGGGTATACATATTAAGCTCCTTTAGTCTCTCCTCATACGGCTTCTCTTGCAGACCCTGCACCAGTTTAGTTGCCCTCCTCTGGACTACCTCTATCCTGTCTATGTCCTTGTGGAGATGGGGTCTCCAGAACTGGACACAGTACTCCAGATGGGGTCTCACCAACTGTCTGTACAGAGGGATAACAACTTCCTGTTTTCTGCTGCTGATGCCTCTCCCTATACATCCCAGTACTGATCTCCTTGCACAACCACATGGGGCACCTTGGTATAGACAGAACACTTGACTTGGTGAGATCCAGATTCTATTGGCCTAAGATGGGGGCTGATGTGGAGCAACACATTCAAACTTGTAGTCGCTGCTTACAGAGGAAAGCTTTGCCCCAGAGGGCTTCCCCCCTTGTTAACATCACCACCAGTGCACCCATGGAGCTGGTCTGTATTGATTTTCTGAGTTTGGAGTCAGATCAAAGAAATATCAGTAATGTGCTGGTGGTCACTGACCATTTCACGAGATATGCCCAAGCTTTCCCAATCAAAGACCAGAAAGCATCCACTGTGGCCAAAGTACTTGTAGAAAACTTTTTGTTCACTATGGGGCTCCACAAAGAATCCATTCTGATCAAGGAGAGACTTTGAGAGTCATCTGATCAAAGAGATGCTTTCTCTGTGGGGTCACGAAAGTCCAGAACCACTCCTTACCACCCCAGAGGACCCTCAGCCTGAGCGTTTCAACCGCACTTTGCTAGATGTGCTAGGCACCCTGCACCCAAAGGACAAGCCTAGATGGAGCCAACAAATTAGCACCCTGGTACATGCTTATAACTGCACCAAAAGTGATGCCACTGGGTTCTCCCCTACCGCCTGATGTTTGGAAGAAGCTCGACTACCGGTAGATGTGTGTTTTGGGGTCTCTCCTGATGGGTTCAAGCTGACAACTATTTACAGTATGTGCAAAGTTAAAGGCCCAGCTAACTCATGCGTACCAACTGGCTCAAACCATGGCTGCCAAAAGAAATCTGGCCAACAAAGAAAGGTATGATAAAAGGTGAAGCTACAGGAACTCCAGGAGGAGATCGGGTATTGCTAAGAAATCTGGGACTGCATGGCAAGCACAAGATTGCTGACAGATGGCACCATCTCCCTCACATTGTAGTGGGCAAACTAGATGATCTGCCAGTGTACAAAGTAAGGCCTGAGAATAATTCAAAGATGTAAAAACAATGCATAGAAATCATTTACTGCCCATTGGACAAATCTTAATTGAGTCTGAGCCCTAGAAGATGCCCCTCTGGACCAGTGACTAGAGCTGCTGCTAAGAAAAGATCAAGAAAGTCTGCACCTACAGAAGCAAAGTTAAAGTGTTCCCTCCACAAGTCCCAGTTGAGCATGACTGTCAGTCCATATCGGAAGAAAGTGAGAGTGACTTTGAATACTATCCTTCTTACGAACTGAGTCAATTGTTTTGGGGCAATCCCCTAGTCAATACTGGAGATGAAGCTGGGCCTTCTGGACTGTCCAAGCCCCCAGCTTCGTCCCTGGAGCCAATGCTCCCAGAAAGTGAAGTGCAAAGCATCAGATCAGATGAAATGGAATCATTGTGCATGGTTGAACTGTTGAGCTTTCAGGGGAGGAAAATGATGAATTGGGTCAGACTGGTGATACACCAGAACAAGAAGAGTATTTTGAGTGCCCTGACAGTCCACTGCCAGTGTCCGAAAGCTCTCCATGCGAGCCAAATGTTGTGGACTCAGAAACTGTAACTTCTGAGCTGAAAGTGCCCCAAGTTCTAGCCTCTCTACCCCCATGGAGACTCCCCTGACAAGTGAGGACAATGCTGAAAATGAGGCTCAGAGTGCAGAGACTGTAACAGTTCCCCCTAGAAAGACTGGTCGAGCTGTAAAGCCTGTGGTGCACCTCAGTTATGATTCCCTGTGCCGGCCAGTGGATCTGCCTCTCAATGTTGTCCATAAAGGTGTATGTGTCCCGGGCTCATTGCCCAAACTGAGCGTCAGTGCTAACTCAAGTTACTTGTGTTGCCCTCTAAGTATGGTGCCTTGCCCCATCCAGCCCCAAGGTAACTGATAGGGAAGGGCCCCCTCTCTTCAGGTTTCATGTACAAGAGGTAATAACTTGAGTTATGGTACAATGTGTGTGTAATACTGTGTAAAGAGTGGCGTACTGCAATGTTTCAGAAATGTGTTCTTGGTAAAATGATATATTGACTGATGATTACATGTTGCGAGCCTAATGCAAATGTATATGGTTGCAGCTGAAACTTGTAAGGATTGCCTTGACGCGGACGCCAAGCTTTCCCAGGCCAGGAAGGGTGTAACCCCTGCAAATGGGGGTTCCCAAAAGACTTCCAGGAGCTTGCTTGAATGCTCCAAGCCTGAATGGTGTTTGGCATTTAAGCCATTTATCAGTGAGTGTTTTAGAACCTCTGGTACTGTCTCTTTAAGAGCTGTCTGCTTGCAGACATAATTAGTTGTATGGGGGACTGTGTGTTTCTTTGAGTACCACTCGAACTGCTGCTAATTCACTCCATTTTGCAGTCACTAGAGTGCAAGGAACCTATCTGAAAGATGTAACTGTTTGCCAGAAACCATTTAGAGTAATAATGAAAGTACAGTTTGTCTAACCTGCTTTCTTTGCAGTCAGAACTGTGTCTGCCTAGTTCCCATTCTGGTTTTGAACTGCTGAACTGGACCAATCAGTGTGGGGTAAGCTAGCTCTAAAATGGTGCCTTGGACGAATCAGAACTTGGACTCATAATCTGAGCCAGCCACAAGAGGATTGTATGGGCAGTGACTCTGGGAGATGTAGTTTAGAGTTAAAGCCTTTTTGGACCAACAGGAGCAGTCTATTGTGAGTGACAGCCAATCCAGTCAAGAACTGGGAGGAACTCAAAGGAAGTGCCCGGTTTTGTCTGTTGGAGTTTCAGTTGAGCTCTGGCAGTGAAGAAGGAAGGAGCCCTGTGCTTTTCAGTGTGCAGTTTAGTCGGGAAGCGTGTGTAAGGCCCAGAGTTCGGTCTGCAGCTGTGTAACTGCTTGTTAGGACTGAATCCGTCCTGTGAAGAGAATCAAAGGATATCTGAAGAGTAGAAACCAGGCTCACCCTGTAGAAGACTGGAGAAATTGCTGAATTGCACTCGGTCTGTCAGGAACTGAATCTGCTGTGTGTTCTCCCGGTATTGTGCAGTAATTGCGATCGGGATAGAGAAGCAAGCCTGCCTGGTATAGTACTCTGTTTACCATATAAATGTGTGAAGAGGCTTATGTACCTCAAGTGAATCCTGCTGCCATTAAAGGACTTTGCCTGTTACTGTTCACCATATAAATGTGTGAGGAGGCTTGGTTAGCTGAAGTGAATCCTGCTGCCATTAAAGGACTTTGCCTGTTGCAGTTTGCCATATAAATGTGTGAGGAGTCTCGTGGAGCTCAAGAGTAGCCCTGCTGACATTGAAGGACCCTATCTTGTTTGGAGGTCGTGAGTACTAATTCAGGGCAGCTCCTGTTGAATTGCCACATTGAATCCAAATGGAATCACTGTACTGCTGACTGTTTAAACTAATTTTTCTTTTCTCTGTGGGAAAGGGCCACTACCAGCTGCCACGGTTTGGACTAGCCACTAGGGCTTGGGTACCCAGGGACAGTAACTGGTAGGGATAGGCCTGTGCACAGAGCCATAGGTAGATGAGTAAAGTGATAAGCTAATTAACCTGATTTCCCCCTGTCCTTGTTATATTCCCCCTAAATAAATCCGAGCTGCTTGTTTCAGCAAAGTTATACTGCCTGAGGTATTTGTCTATGTTAAAGTATTGTACTGTGATTGTTGCACTGTATCTTATTTTACAGGAGGTCCCAGTGCCTAAACCAGCCCTGGGGTAAGTGTATACTGTGAAGGTAATTCTGATATATTGTGTGGGCCACTAGTGGGAAGAAAGGAGGGTTGCAGTGTCCCAGAGGGCTGTGACCAAGTAAGTTTAACTATTGCAAACCCTGACCTCTGGGTGGAGGCACCCGCCATTGGATCCAGGCCCCTCAACCTGTTAGTGGCAAATCAGGCAGGGGTAGTAGCCCCTGGGATAGCGCCATCTAGGGTTACCAGTATACCCCAGCCCTCCCTACTGCCTTCTCATTGCTTGCTAACCTTAAGGTCATCTGATATGATTACCCCAGGTCCCTTTCCTTTTTGTTGTTGTTACTACCTCCACCCATTGTGTATTCTTCCCTGGGTTCTTGTTTCCCAAGTGCATTATTTGCACTTCTTTGCGTTAATCCTAGCTGCCATACTTCTGACCATTCCTCCAACCTTGCCAAGTCCTTTTCATCCTTTCCATGCCTCCTTGTGTATCAACCCTGTTGCAGATCTTTGTGTCATCTGCAAGGAGGCTTTTCCTTCAGTCCCTCTGCAATGTCACTGATGAGACATTAAAAGGACTGGACCCAATACTGAACCCTGTGGTGCCCACTAGTAACCCCTCTTTCTTCAGAGTGGACTCCATTTACAATTACCTTCTGTGTCCTGTTGTGCAGCCAATGTTTTACCCAGGCTACCACCCTGGGACCCTCCCAGGCTGGTTAATTTGACTATTAATCTTTGTATGGGACTGTGTCAAAAGCCTTTGCAAAGTCTAAGTAGGCCATGTCCACAGCCCCTCCCTGGTCTACTACTTTGGTCACCCAGTCAAAGAAATCTATAGATTCATCTGACATGACCTTCCTGCTGTGAACCCATGCTGCCTTGGGTCCTGTGCTCCACTGGCCTCTAGGTACTCAACTATTCTTTCCTTCGAGTGACTCCATCACTTTCCCTACCACAGAGGTCAGACTGACAGGTCTGTAGTTTCCTCCTCTGTCTTTGTCCCACTTTTGTGAAGGGAATCACATCCGCCTTCCTCCAGTCCTCGGGTACACACCATCCTCCCATGATTTATTAAAAGAGTAGCCAGTGGTTTCACTAGTTCCTCCTTAATTCATTTAGAATTCTGGGGTGAATTCCATCAGGACCCATTGCTTTGTCCACCTTCAGTTTTAGGAGTTCTTGCAGAACCCTTTCTTCTGTGAAAGGACTGGGATCGACCCCCCTATCAAGAGTGCTTCTGTTAATTGGATTAGGCACTTCCCCCTCCTCTTTTGTGAATACTGAGCAGAAATATTCGTTCAGTATCCCTGCTTTTTCACTGTCCCCCTCTGCCCACCCACCGTTCATTCTATTCCGCCTCACTATCCCTCCCTTTGTCTTTCTACGCTCGCTGATGTACCTATAAAAGGTTTTATCCCCCTTCTTAACTGAGTTGGCTATCTTTTCCTCAGTTTGGGCCTTTGCTATTCTGACTTCCCTTCCTGCTTCCTTCTGCCTTAACTGGTACAGCTCTCTGTCCTGCTCCTTCTGTGTTTCCTTATACTTCCAGAATGCTATCTTTTCTTCTTGACTTTCACAGCCACCTCTTTTGAGAACCATAGTGGCTTTTCTTTCGTTTTGATTTGTTTATTTGCTTCACACAAAGGCTTGTTGCCTCTGTGATGGCAGTTTGATGATTCCCCATTGTTGCTCCACACCTCCTTCTAGCCTGTTTGCTAGTGCTTTCTGCGCACTCTCCCATCTTGCCAAAATCAGCCGTCCTAAGTCCAGTACCCTCACTTTTGTATGGCTTGACTCTGTAGCTGAGTTTAACGTGAACCACACTGTTTGATGGTCACTTGTCCCCAGATGGCAACCCACTTCTAGATCTGAGATCCTCTCACTGCCTCCGTTTGAGAGTATGAGGTCTAAGATTGCTCTCTCACGAGTGGGTTCTGAAACTAGCTGTCTAATGCCTGCCACCTGTAGGGCATCAAGAATGGCCCTGCTCTTGGATGTCGCTGCAGCAAATGTGCTCCAGTTAACATCTGGCATATTCAGGTCTCCCATCAACAGTATCTCCCCTTCCTCTGCCATTCTAAGAATGCCTTCTATCATATCCTTGTCCATTCCCTCCCCTGACATGGGGTCTGTACCTAACCCTGTGTGGATTGTGGTGCCCTTTCCAGTCTCAAGGTGACCCACAGTGCCTCCTCTCCTCCCTGCTTACTCTTTTGTTCAGTTGCTTTTATCCCTTCCTTTACATAGAGAGCTACTCCTCCCCCTCTTCTCCCCTGCCTGTCTCTCCTGTAGGTTATGTACCCTGGTATGCTAACATCCCAGTCATGTTTCTCTGTGTACCATGTTTCTGTGACTGCTATGATATCAGGCATCCCTCTTCCATCAAGGCCACCAGCTCAGGAGCTTGTTGCCCAGACTAAGAACATTGGTACTCATTACCCTCCATTTCCTGATGGCCTTACTCCTTTTCCCCATCCCTGTCCTTCTTGCCTTTGTCACTTTCTCCATTTACCCTGCCCTTCTCCCTATCGACACCTCTGTGTTAGTGTTTGCCTTACTGCCGTGATTATTTGGGGGCTAGGATTCCTGCTCCTTTCCAGTGCCTCCCCTTGGCTAGTTTAAAAGCTTGCCAATGAAGCATTTAAACCTATCACCTAGGATCCTGGTTCCCCTGCCGAACAGATGCAGCCCATCATGCCAGTGTAGGCTTGCATCACTCCAGGTGGACCCCCAGTCCCCAATGAAGCCAAATCCCTGAGCTCCACACCAGTTTTTCCACCACTGATTGAATCCCATGGTGCGGATAAGTGCTCGTAAGAATTTGATGGTTACACTTCAGAGTACCACATACAGAGGTTTGAAAACTGAACTTGAGCTCAACGTTCTATGCCTTTGCAAAGAGTTAACCCTTTACTCTCCAGAGCAGTTCAAGTGCTGGGGCTAACTGCATATAGTCAGAATACAGCAAGTCTCCATTAGAAGAAACAACAGTACTGTGGTGAGTAATTTTTTCTTCTGGAGCGTGAGGGCATGCAGTCTCATCCTCCCACCTCATTACTACTTCTTCTTTCCTCCTCCTCTTCCTCTCCTCCCCCAGAGGTTGGGGCCCTCCTCCCAGAACAAACTAGGCTCCAACCTCTGTTTCTTATCTAGTCGCTATTTCTGTTTCAGTTTTATCCTTTCCTTTTGCTGTCCCTTGGGCTCTCTTGCCCCACCCTCCACCCTTGATTTCTCTATTCCTGTTTCCTTTCCGGCAAGCAGAACTGAGGGAGATGGTGGGGGATGAAGATGGTTACTGGCCAGACTCCAGCAGGGCCACACAATGTGTCGGCCCCAAGGGCAGTGTCATCCCCGATGTTGCCCCTCCTACGAGAAAAACGTTTTAGGCTAAAAAGCTTTCTGTGGGGTCCTAGCACCTCCGGCATAGTACCCACCAGTGATGAATGGTGAAGATGTACAGGAAGATCAAGAATTACGGTAGGTACATAATTTTCCTTTCTCAGTCTTTGCAAATTGTATACGTGGCCATTTGATACCATACACTCTTACTTAATGCAGAACTAGTTTAAATTCTTTATGCACAATGTCTTCTCATCCTGCCTTTGTTAAAGCTCTTGAAGAATGTTTTATACTTAATTGTAAATGTGTATAGCTGTTTGCTTATAAATGTTATGTGCATCATGGAATGTATAATTACTTGTTCGTACCATATTTGTATTGTACTTGTATGTAATTTTTAGAGCAATTATGATATTTTGACCAAAGGAATTGTCTTGTAAAAAGGGTAAAATAACCCTAATGACATGTTTTCTGTTCATTTATAAAAAATAAATAGTTTACTACTACTAACATACTAAAATGCCAGCAGAATAGGCTTAGGTCTTTTGTGTCTGCTTGTTTGGTTAGCCCCTACCCTAGGAGCTGACCTTGCTGCCCCCCTCTCCCACTCTGGCTTCTCCCTTCCCAGTCCCGGATATTCTCGCTGCACTGGTTTTTGCTTCCAGAACCCTTCCTCTGTACCTGTCCCACCCCTTCTTGAACCTCTTCACCATTTTTGCCTCCACCAGCCCACTGGGCAGTACATTCCATGGCTCCACCACCCTCTCAGTGAAGTAGCACCTCCTCCTTTCTCCCCTGAATCTCCCCCCTCCAGCTTCCACCCATGCCCTCTAGTTGTCCCCCCTCCTTCCTTCGGAGCACCCTGACTGCTCCTCCCCTATTTATCACCTTCATGTACCTGAAGACCTCTATCATGTCCCCCCGGTCCCTTCTCTCTTCCAATGTGTACATATTTAGCTCTTCGAGCCTCTCCCCATAGGTCCTATCCCTCAAGCCCTAAATCATTTTGTTTGCCCTCTCTGGACCCTCTCCAGGAGTTCAATGTCCCTCTTTAAGTGTGGCCTCCAGAACTGCATGCAGTACTTGAGGTGCGGCCTCACCAAGCAGTTTTATAGTGGGAGTATCACTTCCCTCCTTCTGGAGGTGAGCCCTCTTGTGATGCATCCAAGCATCCTGTTGGCCTTTTCCACTGCCCTTCTACAAGTCTCCGAGTTGTTCATCTTGACATCCACCACCACCCCCAGGTCCCTCTCTGCCATCGAGACTTGTAGCATCCCCCCCCCCAGGGTGTACACTTGGCCGGGTTTCTGGCTCCCAGGTGCAGTACCTTGCATTTCCCTGCATTGAGCCTCAGCTTCCACTTCTAGACCACCTTTCCAGAGCCTCCAGGTCCCCTGTAGGGCCACCTCCCCATCCACCACTGCCCCCAGTTTTGAGTCATCTGCAGAGACTCATCTCACTCCTGATACCCTTCCTTATGTCAGAGACATAGGCGTTGAACAGGAGGGGCCCAAGGACCAATCCCTGAGGGACTCCACTAATGACCCTTCTTGGGGATGAGACTATCCCACCAACCATGACCCTCTGGGTCCAGTTTTGGAGCCAATTGCCTATCCATCTGATCATCTGGTTCCTCACCCCCATTTCTCCCAGATTATCCAACAGGCCCCCGTGAGGAACAGAGTCAAACGCCTTGCTGAAGTCAAGAAAGAGGACGTCCACTGGTCTACCCAGATCCAAGGCACTTGTCACCCAGTCATAGAATCTACTTACGGTGATTTGCATATACTTTCCATGATGCTTTGCACTATTAGTTTATGTGTGATTTTGTATTTCTATAAAATACAAGCTAATTTATGAAGACTATATGCTGAATTGTGTCTGAATATGATGTTATTTTTAATGTTTTCTCAAAAGTGGTGAACACTTTATGCTAGAATATTTCTTAAGAAAGTTTTCTGTTTTGAGAGACTCTACCATTATGGGGAAAAAAGCAGATTTCTTGTTTGTTGAACATGTTTATGAAGCACTTTATGAAAAACTATTTTTCTACACCTGCACTGATTTCACTTGATTGATCCACTGCCTCTTCTGTTTGTTCTCACGTATGCATTTTTCAGAGAACCAAATCACCTGCCAAGTTGGAAACAGGAGTGCAGGCTCTTGCGCTGTCACTGTCCACATTGCTGGGCTTGGGCTGGCACAAAATGCTGCAAACACCACACTTAACTTTACTTACCAGATGAGAATCACCGGCATCTCACCTTTATCTGGCAGCCTTACAGGTAAGAACAAGTGACAGATAAAGAACAGAGACACAGGCTAAGATTCAGTTTACAAGGTCTGCACATGAACAAAATTACATTGTGTATAAATCACAACATTCCTTGGGCAGACTAGATTGACCTTAAGTCTGTTTCTACCATCAGTTTTTCTATGTTCTGTGTTTCTATGTTAAACGTCTTTGGATGAGATAGTAGCCAGATCTCTTCCCCTATCTCTGGGAACTGTCCAAGTGGAAGTTAAAGATCCATTGCTACTTACCAAGGAAGAGTAGGGAGTTTCCCCAGTGCCATGGCCAACATTTTCCTTGTTAATAAAACAGACCCATGCAGTCCCCATCACCTGCCCCTGATGCACCTAGAAACACGCCATCATAGCTTAGTACAGTGGTTCTCAAAGCCTAAATCTTGGAGACCTCAAAGGGCCTCAAAGTTTGGCCACCAGAACCTACTGTGCATAAATGTGTACTGACTCACTCCTTGTGTTTCACCCCAAACCCTCTGTTATACTACAAACTCCCTTATATAAAAAATTTCTTTTCACACAGCATATGTTAAATCACTTGAAATGCATCTCCCATGTTTATATAAAGGTAAGAAATTGTTCCTCTCATTACCTTTGCAGCTGGGGCTCTAAATAGCTTAGTGACCACAGAAAATTGGTCTGGCTGCATGCAACCATGGTGGTCTCATGTGAGAAACATTGACTTAGTGTGCCTTTCTTGGTCAAAATAAAAATTAAAAAAATGGACATATAGATTGAGCTTTGAAAATAATGTGCACTAGTATTAGTAAATAGGATATTTTATTAGTGATCTGATTACCAAATTCAAATTTATAATCCATATGACCTATGAGTATTTTTTTCTGCAGGTGAACTTTGTGGAATTTTTTATATGTTCTGTACTGCAAAATATCCACAAAATGTTCCGTTTGTTTACATGTTACTGTATGTTGTTTGAATGCAGGGGAAAAAACTGTATTTTCCGGTTTCCCCACATTCAGTGGGATTTGTTTACTACTGTAAGTCAGTAAAATGCGGTAAAATTAGTATGCAGATTTTCCACATTTTGAAAAATTCTCCATAATCCATGCTCTTTGATATAAGTGTCAGTTTTGAAAAAAAAATTCAGATAAAGCAGAAGTTTTATGAAAAGGTTTTCTACATTCTGTTGACCTAGGCTGAAGTGAATTGTGAAAATATAGCACAGCTCATAAATTATCATTCATTCATTCATTCATTCAGTGTGACTTGGAAAGCTCTTGAGCTAAGCTCATTTACAAAGGCATACAAAGTGAGTGCAGGTACAGTGTTACAGGTGTGCAACAGATACTGTAACATCAGGATATTCAGTAACAGTTAAACACAAACAGCAGGTGCAATAACTGTTCAGGCAAACAGGTATCAAAAGCACTGATAATGTAGCATCTCCTCTCAACTGCAGTTATAAGGAGCACTTGCTTGATTCTTGAACTAGTGGTTGAGGCAAAAATGTCACTACTGGGGCATCAGCTGACTGGCAAGGGAATTCCATGTTATGAGTATGGCATATGAGAATGATTGCTAACCACATTTGATTTTTACTACCAGAATTGCAAGCTCATATAAACATACGAAACTGCCAGCAGAAACAGGCCACATGATCTATCAAGTCTGCACAAATGTGCAGCTAGCACCCTTACCTTGCAGCTGCCCCACCCTCACATTTACCCCCAACTCTCATCCTGTCCCATCCCCTTTTGAAACTATCCCGTCTTACAAGATACCACTTCCTCTAGCACAATGTTCCATTGCACCACAACTCTCTCCGTGAAAAAGTGTCTCCTCATCTCCCTCCTATATCTCCCCCCCTCCAACCTGAGACCATGACCTCTCGTGTTCCTCCCCCTCCTTAGCTTAAATATCCTTCAATGCCTGTCTTAATTATCCTCTTTATGTACCTAAAGGTCTCAGTCATATCCCCAATCCTCCTCTCCTCTAAGGAGTACAAATTTAACTCTCTAAGCGCGCTCCTCATATGGTTTGTCTTCCAACCCCTGGATCAACTTTGTCACTCTGCTGTACCTTCTCCAGCAATCTGACATCCTTCTTTAGATATGGGTGCCAGTACTGTACTCAGTACTCCAGGTGTGATCTCACCAGTGACCTGTAGAGAGGTAGGATCACCTCCCTGCTCCTTGAGGAGATTCCTCTCGCAGTACATCCCAGCATCATGTTGGCCTTTACAGCCACCTTCCTGAACTGCTCTGTGTTGTCCATTTTCTCCATTACAACCACCCCCAGATCCTTTTCCTCCTCAATGGTGACTAGCTGCACTCCCCTAGCAGGTGATCCCTCCCAGGGTTCTTTGCCCCAAAGTGCAGTACCTTGCACTTTTTAGCACTGAACTCTAACTGCCACTTTTCCGACCACCCCTCCAGTCTGGTCAGGTCATCCTGTAGCCCCTACCATCCTGCTACGTCATCCACCACTGCCCTCAACTTGGTGTCATCAACAAACAGACTGATCTTATTCCTGATGTCATGTGAGACGTATGCTATAAATATCCCAAACAGCATCGGCACCAGTACTGATCCCTGTGGTACCCGCTAGTCACCGTCCTCGGAGATGAGAGATCACCACCACCTCCCTTTGCTTTCTCCCCTGCAGCCAGTTCTCCATCCAGTTAACAATTTTGTCCCTGCCCCATATCCAACTTCCTCCAACCTCTATGTGGCACTGAATCAAAGGCCAAGCTAAGTTCAAATAAATGACATCCACAGCATGGCCCTTGTCCAGTTCTCTCATTAACCAGTCATAATATTCCACTAGGTTGGACTGATAGGACCTTCCTGAGAAAATTCCATGCTGATGATCGTCCTGGAGTCCATTGTCCTCTAGGAAGATCACCAGCCTGTCCTTCAGAATTTTCTCCATTAGTTTCCCCACAATGGATGTTAGGCTTACTAGTCTGTAATTGACCAGTTCATCCTTTGAGCCACATTTATGGAGGGGCACCACATGTGACATCTTCCAGTTCTGTGGTACACACCCCATGTCCATGGAAGTATTGCATAGGTCTGTCAGTGGCCCAGCCAGGACCTCCGCCATTTCCTTCAGCATGCTGGAATGTATGTCGTCAGATCCTGGTGCCTCATCCACCCTCAGAGCCCTTAGACCTCCCAACAGACTGCCCACAGTGATTACTCCATCTCCTCATGATCAACAGAAGACCTTAACCCAAACTGGGCACATTTTTACAAGCAGGTTGCACCTGTATTTTGGGGGCAGCACACTTTAGTCACCCGTGTGCAGCAGCAGTAGATGTAAGAGTTTGTCAGTTAGTGAGGTCCACTACAGTTGACTGTACATATCAGGTGATGGAGTTCCTTTGGTAGCTAGTATATATATATATATATATATATATATATATATATATATCAAGCCAGGGTGGTATACAGGACATCAAGTGTGTGCAGTAGGATATCTGGTGATCTGCTCATACAGGGTGTTCCCGTAGTCGAAGTAGGGAATGATCATGGAGCTAACTATTTTCATCCTGATGACCAAAGAGTCTTTATTTCTAAACAGAAAAGTGACTGTGGGTGTTTGCTAAGTATTTTGTTAACATATATCTCCCATTTCAAGCAGGGGCTATCTAGACACTAGAGTATTTATAATATAGTGCTACTCACAGCTGGGTACCTGAAAGTGGGAGAAACTAGTGGAAATGGGGGATAAGGGATGTAGGAACTGGGGGTGAAGGAGGGGGGCAGGATGGGGTAAAGGGAGGCCTGACTTGCACTGGAGGGTAGTGTCTCAGAATGCCAGAAGCCTGGGATACAAAGTGGCTGAGGTGCTAATGGCTGATGGAGAGGTGGACATAGGAGCCATCAAAGAGACAGGGGCCACATCATGACTGGGGCCTCGCAGTTCCTGAGTACAAAATGTACAGGAATAATAGAGAAATGGGAAGAGTGGGGAATAACTCTTTATGTGAAGGAGATAATCTATTCCAGAGAGGAAAGGGTGGCTGAAAAGACAGAAGTGTTATAGGTGCAGGTCCAAGCTACGAAGGGGAAAAAGTTAAAGATATGGGTAGTTTACAGACCACCTTCACAGGATGAGGAGATAAACAAGGTACTGGGGTCCCAAATATAGACATGGCAGGCAAGGGGGAGATACAGTAGTAATAATAGGGCACTTTGGTCTTGCTGTGGTGGATTGGAAAATCCCGGCTACCTCCAGCACCAGGGAGCAAGTAGTGCTGGATGTATTCCACAGTGGATTTATGACACAAGGTGTCATGGAGCCCATGAGGGACAGTACCATACTAGACCTGGTCCTCTCCCACTGTAGGCATGTCCAGGATGTAAAGGTGGAAGTGCCACTTGCAGGGAGTGACCACCATGCAGTGTGGTTCCATCTGGACCTGAGCAGAGGGATGGTCAGGACCAAGATGAGGGTTTTGGATTTTAGGAAGGCTGACATTATTAAGATGGGAGAAATTCTGGTAAGACACCTTGCTGGGATCAGAAAGGAGATAGAGATGGAACAGAAATGGACCATAATATAGGAACTGATGGAAGCTACTAGTGAGTGTGCCAAAATCAAAAGCAATAAATCTAAGGCCAAATAGCCCAGCTGGTTCAGAAAGGAAGTGGCAAATGCAGTAAGGGAAAAGACAGCAACCTTCTTGAAGTACAAACATACTCAGAATGAGGAGGATAGGGAGGTCTATAGTGTTAAATTAAGAATGACGAGCAAAGCAGTTAGAGAGTCAAAGGTCGCAAGGGAAGTATGGCTGTCACAGGAAGTAAAATCGGGTGACAAGACCTTCTTTGATATATAAGGGAGAAGAGGGATATTAAAGATGAGATTGTCAGGTTAAAAAAGGAGGGTGTTGGGCAGAAGGAAGTGAGAGAAGGCAGAAGTGCTCAACAAGTACTTCTGCTCTGTCCTCACTGGACAGAAACGATGGAACAGTGCCACAGTGGAGCAGGAGGTGGGGATGGGGAAAGGGAAAGTCATGGATGGCATAATAGAGATGGACAGGGCTCAGTAATGGCCTAAAGGCCCTGAAGGTGGATCAATCCCAGGGCAACACAGAGTGCACCAGAAGGCCCTAAGGAAACTGTCGGAGGTGTTGTGGGCCCCTGCCAGGCCTGTTTAACACCTCTCTGGAGTCCAAGAGTGTGGCTCAGGACTAGAAAATACACATAAGGTGCCTCCATAAAAGCAGTCCAAGGGATGATCCAGGAATTACAGGCTAGTCAGTCTGACTTCAGTATTGGGGAAACTGATGCAGACCATCCTGAAGGAAAGACGGGTGGTCTTTCTCAAGGAACACGGGCTGCAAAATGAGTAGCAGTATTAGTCTGTGTTGGGAGGTCCTGCCAGACCAATCTGACTGACTTTTTGACTGAGTGACCAAGACAGTGGAGAAGGGCCAAGTGGTTAATGCCCTGTATCTGGACTTTAGCAAGGTCTTTAACTCTGTACCTCATTGAGAGTGGTCAGGAAGCTGGGGGTGGAGGCCAAACTGCTAGACTGGTCAAAAACTGTTTGCAGGACAAAAGTCAAATGTGGTGGTTGGGGACAATTCTCAGAAGCTAGGCTGCTGACTAAAGTGGTCCCATGCTTACTGCTTGATCCAGTATATTTTATCGTCTTCTATCAGTGACACGTCAGATGGGATCAAAGGTAAAATCTGCCTGTTTGTGGATGACACAAAGTTCTGTGGGAGGATGGACACAAAGGAGGGAAACAGGAACTAAGAGAAGATCTGGCTAGATTAGAAAAGTAGTCTGGCACTTGGCAGCTGGGGTTCAATGTTAAAAGTGCAAAGTTATGCCTTGGGGGCAAAGACCCATCAACCAAACACTGATTGGGTGGTATGCCGGTCACCAATTCAGAGGAAAAAGGACCTGAGGTTATCATCAAGAGTGATGTGAAACATTCAGCACTCTTCAGGAAAGCAACAGCAAAAGTAGGAAGCTGGTCTGCACACCAAGCAGGAAAATCCAGCAGTAAGAGGAGGTCATAGTACTGCTGTATAGTAAGCCCACACCTAGAGTACAGTGTACAGTATTGGTGCCTTTATATTAAGAAAGATGTTAACTTGCTGGAGACAGTCCAGAGAAGGGTGATCAAGATGATCCAGGGACAGCAGGGCAACACCTACGAAGAGAGGCTCAAGGGGATCGACATGTACTCCCTTGAGGACAGAAGGGAGAGGGGAGGGATATGATCGAGACCTTCAAATACCGTAAAGGCATTAATAGGGTGAATACGGATGACCTCTTCAGTCTTAGTGGGAGTCTTTAGTCCACTAGGGGGCATAGCCTAAAGCTGGTAGGGGGAGGATTCAAGAGAAGGATGAGCAGGCACTTTATCACCGAGAGAGTGGAACAAGTTGCCAGAGGAGGTGGTCTCCCTGAAAATGGTGTATAGCTTCAAGATGGCAAAGTTGCTAGTCGGGAGGGAGGAATGGGGGTGCAGGTCCCACTGTAGACACAGGAGAAGCCTGCACACTCGAGCAGACAAGATAAACTGTAAGGCCTTTATATGCTGTCATGTTTGTTTGTTTGTACGCACAGTATGCTTTACTGTATATCTTTTTTGTAACTACACCTATGTGGCCATCAGCAGGACAATGCTGTAAAAAACTTTTTCATTTTAGTGGACCTATCCTGTATTTATAATTTTAATTAGTGAATGGATACATAAGAGATTATGTTTCATGGTGTGGGAATTATTTCAACCTAATGATTTCTAGACATTGGCCCCGATTCTAGAAAGGTTACACCTGGTGTAACAGCACTTGTGCCAAGTAGAATGGTGCAAGTAGCAACTTCGCCCAACAGATGCGACATGTGTGATTCGACAATGTGGCCTGCGACGTGTACAGGCCACTTGTGCAGAAGAGCTGTTACACCAGCAGTTGTGCCAAACCCCCTGCGACATGGTGCTATGGGGTTTACGGCAGCAGCTGCACCCCATTCCAGAAGGGCAGCAACAAAGTCCACAATGTTGGGATTCTACAAGAACCCCCGGAGGAGAACCGGCAATGTAAGTTACACCAGCATTTAGCTGGTGTAACTTACGAATGCCCCCCGGAGGTTCTGTAGACCTGCCAGCAGCCCAGCAGGCAATCCACATGTGCCCTCCCCCCATGCCCAGCATACCCCTGTAGGTGCCCTGCAGGGCTGCCCACACCCCCTGCTCCCTGAACCCCTGAACAGTGAATGCCCTGCAGGGCTGCCCACACACCCCATGCCCCGAACTCCCCACTGCTAAATGCCCTGCAGGGCGGCGCTGTCAACCTCCCCTACCCGCGCCCAGATCCCAGTCACTGCCACAATTGCTGACCATACCCCAGACCATCCCTGGTAGTCTAGTGCCCCCACCCCCATCCAGCTGTGCCAGTCCACCCAGCCCCCACCCGTCCCAGCCGGTGACTGGCATAGCCCCCTCTCACCTCCATGGTCAGCCACCGACTGAGTTCAGTGGGAGCTTACTGTATAGACACACTCAGAAACTGATTTCTGAGCGAGTCTGTTTGGTAAGCGCTCCTACTATTACACAGTCGCAGCTGGCCGTGGAGGTGAGAGGTGGGCTGTGCCAGTCGCTGCTGGGGATGGGTGAGGGAGTGCTGGGTGGACTGGCACAGCTGGGTGGGGGCCACTAGACTACCAGGTGCCACATAAACAACATTGAACTGCGTGTACTGTACATACTGTACAGTACACCAGTCACAAGGGACTACGGGATTGGTGTTGGGGACACATGGTGGCATGGCAGTGGGTGGGGGCCTCTTGACCTGCAGGGGCTTTGCTGGGGTTCAGGTATGGGGACACTTGTGCCTTCGCGGCATTGTGTTTGTGGCTTGCAACTTCCTCGCCAGGTACACTCTTCTGTTTGTGTACCTGGCCATATGTCACAAATCGTGGGACTTAGACAGGGGACGCTGCCCCTTCTAGAATAGGGCACGGATCCACGTCACAATGGTGATTGGCACAAGTCACGTTTGGCAGTGACATGCGCCAACTTTTTAGAATAGGGGCCATACACTGCAGAAAATCAAAAATAAGGAGACATATATTGCCTGATTCCAGACGCAGTAGGGCAGTGCAAAATGGGGTTTTGCTCATTTTACTGCTGCCTTTGCTTCTGCCTTTGGGGGAAAGTGGACCCTATAGAGGAGATGGATGTAAAGGAGGTAACCTGGATGTGGATGCTTTTACCTTAGAAAAATCAGAAGTAAGGTTTTGTTTGATCTGAAAAAGCAGAGTGGGAAAAGAAGTGCCGTCTGGTGTGAGGAGCTGCAAATGATGAGTCCTACAGTTCTGAGGAATAGCAGCAGCAGAGAGATCTCCAGTGCTAGTTCTTGAGATTGCAATAAATGGAACTCAAAAGAGCCCTCTAATCTTTCAGCTAGTGGGATTTCCCCTCAGCTGGGTGGTTAGAACCTTTGGGTTCCAGGGTTCCTAGTTTGACTATCAGCAAGGGCTGGAGGCACATCAGCCCAATTAGTGGGACAGACATATATAGAATAACAAATGGGCAACCATACCCAACAAAGCAGTGTTTCCATCAAAGGATGAGATGACATTATAGACCTCGAGAGTATAGCTTGGGAGGTCTTTGTGCTGTAATCTTGTCCCGAAATGGAAACATCGGCCTTGTTGTGTATGGTTGACAATACACCATTTTGTATAGCACGTTTGTTTTAATTCCTTTATCTTCTTTTTAATTCCGTCTTGAACATTAGTAAACTAAACAGAAAGCAGAGCAGAGTAAGATTAAAACATTTATAACATGGGCTGTGTGATTCATTGTTCTAATTGGATGTAACATGTCACATGGGGATACATTAATCCATGTTCTACACACTGTAAGAGTGAGTAGGTCATAAAAGAAATCACTACTTGACCCTACCCATGTGGCATGTCATATCCACAATAACACTGAATCACAGAGCCCTTGTTCTTACCCACCCACCCAGCTGAACTCCATGCCACCGCTGCATAAACTTCCCAGTGTCCTTAATGCCTGAGGTTATACTGCCCTAGACACCTTTCCCAAACATAATAAAATCTACACGTTTGTATACTGCTGTGTCTGTCGGCATGTTCCCCGCTGGTTCAGGTTTAGACTGCAGACACTCACCGCAGCATTATGACCTCCTTTGGCGATTTTCCTGTGATGTGTGCATGTGACTGCTGAAGCTCCCTGAGACTCAGAGCACCAGTTAGGAACCTATACGTGGGCCAGGACAGCATGAGTGCTGCAAGAAATTTGAAGGGAGATAAAGTCGGTAGTCCTCCCTCCCGGGTCCTTCATTTCCTCCCAGGTACTGGATACTCTGACTCTCCGGACTATAGCAGGGTTGTCTGTCACGGGCTGTTCCTTTGCGGTTCTCCTTCCTCTGTCTTTCAGAGATGGGGCACGATTGGCACAGAAACTTGCTTTTCCCCATCCAGTCATGCTTCCAGGGGATGCTATCTTCTTAGTTAAGAGGAACCTTTTGTTCATTTTTTAGTGACATATTTCATAGTGACCCTTGTTACAGTTCCTTGCTATTTCTGGTGCTGATTACTTGTTTAAATGTTGTGTGATATTTCACAGTGTTATATGAGTACTGCAGCTAAGCAATTGTACCTGCATATATTTGAGCACCCAATGTGAGTATTTTCTGATGTACTTGAAAACATTGTCAGTGTAACATCGTGCTGAAATGCACCATTCTAAAAGCGTTAAAGTTATTGACTTCTTACAGATAAAACATTATTCAATGTTTAACATGTGAATCTATTACTTTTTTTAATTTATGTTCAACTGCAAGATGAAAGACATGAAATATGATGTTAAATAAAAAAAAGAGTGCACTATTTTATGAGGTGTAAGGACACCTTTCAAACTTGTCAAAAAAATCCAATTTAAAAACATCTCTTTACATATTACAAAAATCTGTTCAACCCATGTTATAAGCGCAGTAACCTACTCCAGCCTGTGTGGCCCTCGTGCCTCACAACACACCCAGGGTGTTGATTAATCCCCAGTAACCACACAGGCTGTTGTGGGTTATTACTTACTTATTGTGAGTTAAGTAATAGCTACAGGGCTGGCAACATTTCCAGTAGTTGATCTTTTAACACACAGTTCACATGGAGTGTTTTTTGTCTAGCTGATATCTTCATAACAAGGAATCTGTAATGTAGGTAATCATAAGAAATCATAATAGACATGAGATTCTATGCTTTAATACCACAGTAGTGACATAGCTACTGTGGTAAAACAGGATTCAAACAACATGAAGTCTTGCTGTATTAAGACATATGCAGTTAGCCCCAGCACTTGAACTGCCCTGGAGATGAAAGAGTTAACACTATGCAGGAGCATAGAACATTGAGCTTGAGCTCAGATTTCAAACCTCTGTCTGTGGTGCTTCAGAGTGTAACCCTCAGATTCTTTACTCCGCCTAACTGTGAAGTCACTCTGGAAGATTGCTCCTTCACTCAGTTCGGTAAAGTCTCAAAAGAGTGTCATTTTCAACTGATTTGTTATTTTTTCGGTATTTCAAGTTTCTGTCTACGGTACAGTAAATGTGTAATAGGTAGTGAACTGTTTTTTTGTTTTTTTCTGTGGAAATTGTAATTTCTTCGGTTCCTTAGTGGTCGGTCTTGTTGGGAACTGACTGTTTCTGTTTGAATTCTTCTTTTAGAGTTTGTAGTGGTGTGCCGGTTCTGATCAGTTCAAAAACAGACTTTTACCAGTTTCTTTCCACAACCTGTAACCGCGTTGGTTACCGATCGGAGAGTATTACCTGCGTAACTGCTGTTAAGGGTAATTTTTTGTTAGTCTGGCCATGTCTGAGAAACCCCAAAAGAAAACTGGGCCCACTGGGTTTCAACACTGTGGTGATTGTGGGAGGCTTATGCTAAAGCTGATCCTCACCTCTTCTGTGTTCATTGTCTGGGGTCTGGCCACCTCAAAACAGACTGCCAAATCTGTAAAAATTTTCCCAAAGCCACTTTGGATAAAAGAATGAGTAGGCTAAAGGAAGGAGGCCTAGAAGTCCACTGACCCAGATGACCAGCCGGTTCGGTTGCGACCGAACCTGAGAGTGCCCACTGACCTGGGTGACGCCTCCTTGGGCAAAAGGCGATCCGACCTGGACGGGTCAGTTCCAGCAAAGAGAAAAAGAAAATCAGCCAGTTCAGATCCAGAACCGCATGCTCCAACCACTGATGAGATAGCCAAAGCGATAAGTATTGTCCAGTCGCTTCGATCGGTTCCATCCGAACTGACACCTTCAACCAGGCGTTCGGTTCGGATGGATCCTGCTCCATCGGATTACGATCCGGATGCCTTTTATGAATTGGAGTGGGAGGGGGACGAAGACTATCTAGAACAAGATGAAGAAGATGATAATGATTTAGAAGGTCTGGATGTGCCCATTGAACCAGACAACTCCCCAGACAGACCCTCCAGTGTCTCCCCTCCCAGGCTTTCTGAGTCCCCTTCATACTATATGTTCTACAAAAAGATGGCTGAAACTCTCCAGCTCCCTATGGTAGAAGCTGCAGAAGAGGAAGAGGAGCCTGATTTTGTCGAGATGATGGACATCCCAGAGTCTAAGAGGCTGTCTATTCCCCTCCACAAATCCTTGGAGAAACAGAAAAAAAAGATTCTTCAGACACCAAACACTTTACCTCCAGTGGACAAGAAGATGGACAGGAGGTATATGTTGTCAAGCTCCAAGTGCAAGTTTTCTAGCCATAGCAACCATGTTAAGGGGTACTGCAGGATACAGCTGACAAGACTAACACACTTTTGGCTTCACCACCCCCAAGATAAAGACTCCAGGAAGGTGGATGCCATGGCTAAAAAACAATATTTGGCATCCTCCTTGGGACTCAGGCAGGCAAACTATATGGCCTATACAGCCAGGTACCAGAAGTCCAGGTGGGATACTGTTCTGAAACAGGCTAAGCAGGCCTCTCCCCAACTGGCCAAAGAGCTGGAGGAGGTGGCTGCAAATGGGATTGAGGCATCAAAGGTACAATTCCATGCTGCTGTGGACTCAAATGATGTGCAATCACGAGTCATGGCTACATCTGTGTCTCTTAGGAGATTTGCTTAGCTCAGATGTACCTAGCCTTCACTTGAGACACCCAGGCTAAGGCCATGGATTTTTACTGTAGTAGGTAATTCTCTGTTTGGGGAACAGACAGCAGCTTAAGTGAAAGAAAATGTATGAATACAGGACTACTACAGGAGTGCTCAAGCCAAGGAAAGGCAAGCTACTCCTCAGAGGCAGCAGTCTAGGGGCAGGGGCAGGCCTTTTCACAGGCCTTTCTACCAAGCCCAGGCCTCCTCTCCCTTCCAAAAGAGGGGGTTCTTCTGAGGGAGAGGCAGGAGAAGGATGAGCAGGGCTGCATCCTCTTCCCAGTCTAAGGCTCCTGCCAAGCAGACACCCTGATGTCTCAGCCCAGGTCGACTCCCCAATTCCAGTAGGAGCAGGCTGGCTTACTACTTCCAGGCCTGGAAGTCTGTTACCTCAGACAGGTGGATCCTGGAGGTAGAAAGCCAGGAATTGGCCCTCAGTTTCAAAAGATTTCCAAAAATGAGGGTCAGATCTTTTCTACCTCAAACATCTCCGAAATCATTGCTTCAAGCAGGAAGTTTCCTCTCTGTTGGCTCTCAGAGTCGTGGAGGCGTTCCTACTCCACACAGGGCAAAGGTCTCTACTCCAGATACTTCCTTACCCCAAAAAGACAGGGGAGTGGCCACCCATCCTAGACTTAAGGTATTTGAACAAGCACATTTTAAAGCCAAAGTTCAAAATGGTAACTCTGGGAGTAATTCTTCCCTCTCTGAGGCCAGGAGACTGGTTAGCTTCCCTGGACCTCAAGGATGCCTATTTCCATATTCCCATCAGGTGCTCCCACAGAAATTACCTCAGGTTTGAGTTGCCCTCAGGCCACTATCAGTTCAGAGCTATACCTTTCAGCCTAACATCAGCTCCAAGGGTGTTTACAAAGCATCTTGCAGTAGTAGTGGCCTTCCTCAGAAGGCAGGACGATTCTCTGTTTCCTTACCTGGACGACTGACCCATTGTGAGGACAGTCTTCCGACCAGATCAAGTCAGCTCTACAGGTCACCCAGGATCTGCTCAGTTCCCTGGGGTTCCTCCTCAACCTGCCAAAATCAGTTCTCGAACCAGTGCAATTTCTTACTTTTATAGGGATAGAATTAGATACTGTTCAAGCAAAGGCCTTCCTTCCACTTGCAAGAGTTCAGGCCCTTACAGATCCGCTTCTTTTTTTCATCCTCTGGTTTCTCGTCCAGCAAGGCATTTTCTTCAACTCCTTGGCCACATGGCAGCTTCCACTGCAGTGGTACAGGGGGCCAGGTTTCAGATGAGGGACATTCAGTTCCATCTAAGATCATTTTGGTCTCAGAGGAAAGACCCCCTTTCCAAACTCATTCCAGTGACTCAGACTCTGGTCCAAGCTCTCCAGTGGTGGCTGGACCAAGACAATCTCAGGCAAGGTGTTCCATTCCTCAAGCAAACTCCTTCAGTGGTTCTCACCACAGATGCTTCTCTCCTGGGCTGGGGAGCACACCTGGGAGCCCTCACAGCACAAGGGGTGTGGTCACCAGCAGAGTATCTCCTTCATATCAGTCTTCTGGAACTCAGAGCAGTATTCTTGACCCTTCAGTTCTTCTCGGACTTAGTGAGGAACAAGGTGGTTCAGGTCAGGACAGACATCACCACCATGTGGTACATCAACAAGCAAGGGGGCACTCGGTCTATGGCCTTGTGCACAGAGGCCATGAAAGTATGGTCCTGGCCTATTCCGTCAAACTTCCTGATAGCAGTTCTCCTTCCAGAGAAGGATAATGTGTTAGTGGATGCTCTGAGCAGAATCTCACAGGGCCATCACGAATGGACCTTGGATCCTCTCATCCTGAAAGTAATCTTCACCAGGTGGGGCACTCCAGAGATAGATCTCTTTGCAGCCCCAGACAATCATCAGCTTCCCCAGTTCTGCTGCAGACCTTCAGTGATGGAGCCCTGGATGCTCCAATATTGGATTGGGAAGGCAGGTTTCTTTATGCCTTCCCTCCTTTTCCCCTTGTTGCTCAGGGTTCTAATCAAGATCAGGTCACAACCCTGCACAGTGATTCTAATTGCTCCAGATTGGGCCAGGCAACCTTGGTATCCTCTGTTGTTGTCCTTAGCAGTCTCACTTCCCCTGTCTCTTCCCAAGAGACACAATCTCTTAACCTCCTCCCAGGGGAGGATCTGGTCCCAATCTCCAGTCTCTCTCAACCTCAAGGCCTGGCTCTTGAAGAGTTAGAGTATGCAAGCCTGCATCTTTCTCAGGGAGTTTTAGACATCCTTAAGGGTTCTCGGAAACCCTCTACCAGAAAAATGTATAACTCCAAATGGAAAAGATTCAGCATTTGGTGTTCATGGAGGGATATCCTGCCAGATGCTGCAGGTATTGCCACAGTCTTAGATTATCTGGTTCACCTTAATGGTTTAGGCCTTAGGCCAGCCACTTTAAAAGTTCACCTAGCAGCTGTTTCTGCATTTCTGTCTCTGCATTTCTATCTGCAGGAAGGGATCTTCTCTGGGTTCCTACCTTGTTTTTGCAAAGTTCTTTAAAGGTTTGACTCATATCAACCCTCCTTTTAGAGAGCCTACTCCGGCTTGGGACCTCAATATCTGCATTGCTCAGCTTATGCAGCCACCCTTTGAACCTTTGGTTTCAGCTGAACTTAAGTACTTGACCTGGAAATGTGTTTCTGGTAGCTGTTACTTCTGCCAGGCGAATTAGTGAATTACAGGCCCTGTCAGTTGAACCTGATTTTATCTCATTCCATAGAGATAAGATGGTTCTCAGAACCAATAGGAGGTTCTTACCAAAAGTGGTTTCAGATTTCCATCTGAACCAGTCCATGTCCTTCCTGTGTTTTCACTGATCATTCTTCTTCAGGAGAGAGAATGTTGCACAGTTTGGATGTTAAGGGCACTTAGCTGCTACATAGAGCATATTAAGGCACATAGGAATTGTTGTCTTCAATTGTTTCTCACTTATGGTGAAGTGTGAAAAGGTGGGCCAGCTACTAGAGAACTGTTGCCAGGTGGATTGTAGCTTGTATACAATTATGTTATACCAAACTAGATGCATACCTCACCTCAGGCCGAGGCCACTCGACTAGGGTACAACCACTTCTCTGGCTGCTGCCAGAGATATACCTTACTAGAGATCTGCAAAGCAGCCACCTGGAAAACAGTCCATACATGTACCAAGCATTACTCTCTGGATATCCAGGCTAGGAGTGATGCTAGGTTTGGCTCACCAATGCTGCAGAGCCTATTCCCAAAATAGTTGGTATCCTCCTCCATGGAGGTACTTCTTGGTAGTCTGTATATGTCAGAATACAGCAAGGCGTCATGTTGTTTGAAGAAAATTACTCACCTTAGTAATTGTGTTTCTTCTAATGGAGTCTTGCTGTATTCTGACTCTAGCGCCCTTCCCTCTCAGAACCTAGTTTATGGGATGTGGCTGGCAGGTACAGTGTTGCTCCCTCGGGGTGTACCTTACACCTCTTCCCTTTGGGTGGGGTCATTGTATTGTTATTGTTAAATATATAATATATTGTTCACTACCTGGGTTTTCCTTTTGGGTTCTCGACTTGAGCCTTTTGGGACCCAAAAATGTTTTAACTATTAGTTTATTGTTTAATTTCCACACCAGGAGTATAGTTAGTTAGTTGTTCATAAGAATCTGACAGTTTACACTCTGAAGCACCACAGACAGGGTTTGAAATTTGAGCTCGAAGCTCAACGTTCTATGCTCCTGCATAGAGTTAACTCTTTCATCTCCTGGGCAGTTCAAGTGCTTGGGCTAACTGCATATGTCAGAATACAGCAAGACTCCATTAGAAGAAACACTATTACTAAGGTGAGTAATTTTTCTTCTCTGCCATCACTGCTGTAGAAGAACAGTATCTAGAAGTACATGGATTTCCATACACAACACAGAACTCAGTATGCAGTACTACTGTATAATACCATGCTTCTGTCTTTGATTAGAATGAAAAAAACTGTTTTTTACTCTCTAGGTGGCACTCAGTTAACAGTTACTGGCTATGGCTTTAGCCAGGACTCAGAAGTGTTGGTTGGAGAGAAAAGCTGTATTATCACAGCAGCAAGCCTGACTGAAATACACTGTACAACCTTAGAAGTAAGTCAGCTGTGTGAATACTTATGCTTTATGTGCATACTATGTTTATAAACATATACTCTTATGCATATAGCTATATCTATGTCCAAATCTTAATCTATTTTTAAGATCTACAAATATATATATTTTTGCAATATATGGATTAGCCTCAATAATACTATACTAAGTTGTACAAAAATTTCCCAGTAGTACATCACTACTCTCAATAATACTATCCTGAAAAGTGTTAATACTATTGTTTTTGCTGATACTACTATAGTTCAAAGGTCATCTCCAACTGTAGTATTATCGATGAATCCATATATTACAAAAGTAACAGAAATGCAAGAAAGTGTTTTACAAGGCAGTAATACCATCTCGAGGTTTTGGGGACTTTCGGACCTCTCGAGCTTTGCTCTCGAAGTTCCATGTCCCCAGAACCTCTTGATGATATTACTGCCTTGTAATACACACTTATCTATCTATTATTCTATTTGTAAAATATGTAGAGCTGCCAGGGGAATGTAAAATTGCTGTCTTGCTGTGTGGTCCTCAGCTAATTCTATAAACTATTTTGTGTGCCTGATACCACCCTTGGACTCTTCTGAAAATGAATTTGCTTCATCTCATAAGGTTATCACAGTGGATGACATTTCTTTCTTTTTTCTAACTCTTTTGTAAAAGGGATACAAAACACAGACATGCATAGTGTCATATATTGCAAAAGTTCTGACAAAGCCAAACAGCATGGAACCCAGGATTAGTGATATAAAGTCTAAATTGGCTCATCATGTGGGGGAGAATTAATTTAAGTAAATAACTAAATATCCCCATATCCTCGTCTGTATATCTGTCCAGCTAGGCATGTGACTAGGCCAGTCAATGGACTTTTTTTTAATTTAAAAATATTTTTTTCCCATGGCGTTAACAGGTAGAGGTCAGCAGGCTTGTTTTCAGTTGTGACCTGTTGGGGGTGTGGGGATGCCCACATTGACACCATCTCCCCTAAGGGTCTTCCTGAGTTTGATGCCCTTCACAGGAGCACAGCTTATAACTACGTTATTTAGAATGGCCTTATCAAACTTGTGCATCATTTCCAACTGGTGCAGGATGCCCCAGAATAATAGAATTTGTTTTCTGACATGCCTAATCAATGTCCTGGTCTCGAATCTCCCAGCATTTTGATGGCAGACCTTTAGTTTCCACTGAAGACAGTGGTTGCCCTGGACAGTACTTCTGCTTATCATTGGCAAAGTCACAACAATTTTATTTTTTAAAACAGTTTTAAGTTGGGCTGGCTGGTGGCACTGCGGGTTAAGGTGCTGGATACACCTCGCGCCACCAGTGACCCAAGTTTGGGAAGGACTCAGGTTGCTTGGGGGTCAGCAGGGCAAGGAAGGATTGAGCATCCATAGATAGCTCTCCTTCCTTGGGGGAGGGGGATCACGTGGACACCCAGCGGTGACTGGCTGTCAGCACAAGTACACCACCAAGAACAGGGAAGGGCTCATGTCAAGGGCGTTAGTCTGCCTCCACAGAGGCGGAGACAGCTGGTCCACTCATTGCATGGTCGTGGGGCTGGGGGTAAAAAGCAGCACAAAATCAAGAGCTGACAGGGTCAATGATGACCTGACTACTGGGTCAGAGTATGAGTCCCTCCGAGGGAGGGCCCAGAGCTCCCTGTCTGCATCCCCAAAAATTAAAAATTAAAAAAATAATAATAAAAACTGTTTTAAGTTGTTTCAGTTTATGTTAGGTTTTATTTTTATTTACTGTTTGATAAATAGGTAAGAACCCACAAGCAAAATGATCATTTTGAAGGGGACCCAGGAAACATGCACAAATAATTAATAAATTAAAATGTAACAATTCCAAACAGAACTCAATAACAATGTTGCTTAGAAAAGATTTAAATAAAAAAAAAGAGAGTATGATTAATAGTGCTTTTGGTTCCTCACTGTGTTTAAGTGCAAAAGTGTATTTTTCATCATTTGTACACAGGTGGAAGCATGGCCTAAACCAGAAGTTACACTCGGCTCACAATGACTGTGGTGAAGTTTGAGGTTTAGAGTTTAACAAGCAAGTTGCTCCAGTTTAATGGTTATGCTTTACCAAAAACCAAAAAGAAAGTGCTTCTGCCTAATTGGATCCTAGCTAGACAGCCCTCTCTCTCTTAGTCTTTCCTTTTCTCTACACTGCTATAACCTGTTCTCTCTATACCAGTTGCCATGGTTTGTACTATTGTTTTGCTTGCTTACTCGGATGTAGGTAACCCCTTTGGAGCGTGCAATATCTTACTGCCATATGCTGCTTTCATTGTAAATTTCCACTAAGTTGTGTGTAACCCCTAGATGGCGCTATCCCGGGGCTACTACCCTGCCTGATTTGCCACTAACAGGTTGAGGGGCCTGGATCCAATGGGGTGCCTCACCCAGAGGTCAGGGTTTGCAGTAGTTAAACTTACTTGGTCACAGCCCTCTGGGACACTGCAACCTCTTTCTTCCCACTAGTGGCCCACACAATATATCAGAATTACCTTCACTGTATACACTTACCCCCAGGACTAGTTCCGCACTGGGACCTCCTGTGAAATAAGATACAGTGCAACAATCACAGTACAGTACTTTAACATAGACAAATACCTCAAGCAGTATAACTTTGCTGAAACAAGCAGCTCTGATTTATTTAGGGGATATAACAAGGACAGGGAAATCAGGTTAATTAGCTTATCACTTTACTATCTACCTATGGCTCTGTGCACAGGCCTATCCCTACCAGTTACTGACCCTGGGTACCCAAGCCCTAGTAGCTAGTCAAACACGTGGCAGCTGGTAGGGGCCCTTTCACACAGTGAAAGAAAAATTAGTTTAAACAGTCAGCAGTACAGTGATTCCATTTGGATTTAATGTGGCAATTCAACGAGGAGCGACCCTGAATTAGTACTCACGACCTCCAAACAAGATAGGGTCCTTCAACGTCAGCAGGGCTACTCTTGAGCTCCACGAGACTTCACACATTTATATGGTAAAAGAAAGTACTATACCAGGCAGGCTGCTTCTCTATCCCATCATAATTACTGCACAATACCGGAGAACACACAGCAGATTCAGTTCCTGACAGACCGAGTGCAATTCAACAATTTCTCCAGTCTTCTACAGGGTGAGCCTGGTTTCTACTCTTCAGAGATCCTTGATTCTTTCTACAGGACGGATTCAGTCCTAACAAGCAGTTACACAAGCTGCAGACCGGAACTCTGCGCCTTACACCGCGTTTTTTGACTGAAACTGTGCACTGAAGAACACAGGTTTCTTTCCCACTTCACTGGCAAAGCTAAGACTGAAACTCCAACAGACAAAACCGGGCACTTCCTTTGAGTTCCTCCCAGTTCTTGACTGGATTGGCTGTCACTCACAATAGACTGCTGCTGTTGGTCCAAAAAGGTGCCTAAGTCTAAACTACATCTCCCAGAGTCACTGCCCATGCAATCCTCTTGTGGCTGGCTCAGATTATGAGTCCAAGTTCTGATTCGTCCAAGGCACCATTTTAGAGCTAGCTTACCCCACACTGATTGGTCCAGTTCAGCAGTTCAAAACCAGAATGGGGAACTAGGCAGACACAGTTCTGACTGCAAAGAAAGCAGGTTAGACAAACTGTATTTTCATTATTACTCTACATGATTTCTGGCAAACAGATACATCTTTCAGATAGGTTCCTTTGCACTCTAGTGACTGCAAAAATAGAGTGAATTGGCAGCAGCTCGAGTGGTACTCAAACAGAGAAGCACACAGTCCCCTCATTAAACTAATTATGTCTGCAAGCAGACAGCTCTTAAAGAGACAGTACCAGAGGCTCTAAAAACACTCACTGATAAATGGCTTAAATGCCAAACACCATTCAGGCTTGGAGCATTCAAGCAAGCTCCAGGAAGTCTTTTGGGAACCCCCATTTGCAGGGGGGGTTACACCCTTCCTGGCCTGGGAAAGCTTGACGTCCAGGCCAGCAAAGTACTCTATAAGTTTTAACTGCAACCATATACATTTGCATTAGGCTCACACATGTAATCATCAGTCAGTATATCATTTTACCAAGAATGCATTTCTGAAACATTGCAGTCGTCCTCTTTACATAGTATTACACAACATTGTACCATAACTCAAGTTATTACCTCTTGTACATGAAACCTGAAGAGATGGGGCCCTTCCCTATCAGTTACCTTGAGGCTGGACGGGGCAAGGGCACCATACTTAGAGGGCAACACAAGTAACTTGGAGTTAGCACTGATGCTCAGTTTGGGCAATGAGCTTGGGGACACATACACTCCTTTATGGACAACATTGAGAGAGCAAGTCCACAGGCCTCCCAAGTGAATCATAACTGAGGTGCACCACAGGCTTTCCTCGACCAGTCTTTCTAGGGGAACTGTTACAGTCTCTGCACTCTGAGCCTCATTTTCAGCATTGTCCTCACTTGTCAGGGAGTCTCCATGGGGGTAGAGGCTAGAACTTGAGGCACTTTCAGCTCCAGGAGTTACAGTTTCTGAGTCCACAACATTTGGCTCATGAAGAGCTTCGGACACTGGCAGTGGACTGTCAGGGCACTCAAAATACTCTTCTTGTTCTGGTGTATCACCAGTCTGACCCAATCCATCATTTTCCTCCCTGAAAGCTCAAACAGTTCAACCATGCACAATAATTCCATTTCATCTGATCTGATGCTTTGCACTTCACTTTCTGGGAGCATTGGCTCCAGGGATGAAGCTGGGGGCTTAGACAGTCCAGAAGGCCCAGCTTTGTCTCCAGTATTGACTAGGGGATTGCCCTGAAACAATTGACTCAGTTCGTAAGAAGATAGTATTCAAAGTCACTCTCACTTTCTTCTGATATGGACTGACAGTCATGCTCAACTGGGACTTGTGCAGGGAACACTTTAACTCTGCTTCTGTAGGTGCAGACTTCCTTGATCTTTTCTTAGCAGCAGCTCTAGTCACTGGTCCAGAGGGGCATCTTCTGGGGCTCAGACTCAATCAGGATTTGTCCAATGGGCAGTAAATGATTTCTATGCATTGTTTTACATCTTTTGAATTGTTCTCAGGCCTTACTTTGTACACTGGCAGATCATCTAGTTTGCCCACTACAATGTGAGGGAGATGGTGCCATCTGTCAGCAATCTTGTGTTTGCCATGCAGTCCCAGATTTCTTAGCAATACCTGATCTCCCTCCTGGAGTTCCTGTGCTTTCACCTTTTTATCATACCGTTCTTTGTTGGCCAGATTTCTTTTGGCAGCCATGGTTTGAGCCAGTTGGTACGCATGAGTTAGCTGGGCCTTTAACTTTTGCACATACTGTAAATAGTTGTCAGCTTGAACCCCATCAGAGAGACCCCAAAACACACATCTACTTGTAGTCGAGCTTCTTCCAAACATTAGGCGGTAGGGGAGAACCCAGTGGCATCACTTTTGGTACAGTTATAAGCATGTACCAGGGTGCTAATTTGTTGGCTCCATCTAGGCTTGTCCTTTGGGTGCAGGGTGCCTAGCATATCTAGCAAGAGTCGCGGTTGAAAGCGTTCAGGCTGTGGGTCCCCTGGGGTGGTAAGGAGTGGTTCTGGACTTGCACTCCCCACAGAGAAAGCATCTCTTTGATCAGACGACTCTCAAAGTCTCTCCCTTGATCAGAATGGATTCTTTGTGGAGCCCATAGTGAACAAAAAGTTCTCTACAAGTACTTTGGCCACAGTGGATGCTTTCTGGTCTTTGGTGGGAAAGCTTGGGCATATCTCGTGAAATGGTCAGTGACCACCAGCACATTACTGATATTTCTTTGATCTGACTCAAACTCAGAAAATCAATACAGACCAGCTCCATGGGTGCACTGGTGGTGATGTTAACAAGAGGCAGCCCTCTGGGCAAAGCTTTCTCTGTAAGCAGCAACTACAAGTTTGAATGTGTTGCTCCACATCAGCCCCCATCTTAGGCCAATAGAATCTGGATCTCACCAAGTCAAGTGTTCTGTCTATACCAAGGTGCCCCATGTGGTTGTGCAAGGACCTCAGTACTGAGTCTCGAAAGGCAGTGGGCAGCACTAGTTGTTGTTTGTCTACTTGTCCTCCTCTGTCTACTGTTTCTCTGTATAACAGTTTATTGATCAGTTTCAACTTAGGACCTTCTTTGTATAACAGTGCAGTTCTCAAATCAGTGGAGCGTAATTTGGACACATCTTTTCCTGCACAGAGGGCTTCTAAAGCTGCTTTGATCATGGGATCGCGAGGATTGAGCCGCCGAATACTGTCATTGTCCAGCTGAGGCAGTGCACCAATGTCTATTGCAGAAAAGTGGCAATAAGCAGCAGGTATGCAATTCTCAGAGGGTCCCAAGCAATCCACCATGCAGTCCACTGCGTCCGATGACATTTGTTCCTCCCTGTCAAACTTCCGGCAGAGTACCCGAATGTCAGGTTCTGCCAATCGGACCCAATCATTCTGGGGAACAGGCCTCCGGAAAGAGCATCAGCATCTATGTGGTTCAGACCTGCTCATTCAAGAGCATAGTCATATGTAGATAATGCAGAAAGCCACCTATGGCCAGTGGCATCCAACTTAGCTGAGGTCTGCACATAGGTCAAAGGATTATGTCAGTTTTACTAGTATTTTAGCCCATACAAGTACTCATGGAATTGGTCAACAATAGCCCACTTCAAAGCTAGGAACTCTTAACATATGTACAGGATAGTTCTTTTCGGATGGGGTCAGGCTTCTACTGGCAAAGGCCACTGGTCTCAGGCCATTCTCGTGTTCTTGGTACAACACAGCCCCAACCTTGCAAGCTAGCATCAGTGTGCAGGACGTAAGGTTTTCTTGGATCGG
The DNA here is from genome assembly GCA_016271365.2 of Neoceratodus forsteri. Taxonomy (NCBI): domain Eukaryota; kingdom Metazoa; phylum Chordata; order Ceratodontiformes; family Ceratodontidae; genus Neoceratodus; species Neoceratodus forsteri. Next base: position 411,923,587 of record CM057455.1, on the reverse strand, counting down.
CATAGGCCAGCACTGGAGCATGGGTAAGTTGATATATGATCTCATGAAAAGCAGTCTCACAATCAGGAGTCCAGCAGGCCCCAAATACTTCACTCGGATGAAAATACACTCTTTCAGTCTTGAGGGACGCTGACATTTGGTATTTTTGTGGGTTGGGGATACCCTAAGTAAGGTTAAGTAAAGGCGGATCACTCTTGAATAGTCCTTGATGAACGTACGATAATACCCACAGAATCCCAGGAATCTTTGCAGTTCTTTTAGATTTTGGCTGTGGCCAGGTGGTCAAGGCCTCAACTTTACTTGGGTCGGTCTCTATTCCTCGGTGGATACTATGTGTCCCACATACTTTACTGATGTTTGAAAGAATTGACACTTATCAATGGACAGTTTAAGGCCAAAGTCCTCCAGTCAGTCCAATACCTTAAATAATCTACTCTCATGTTCCTCCAGTGAGCTGCCAAACACAATAACATCATCTAGGTATACCAGGCACTCTAGTAAGTTCATGTCCCCACTGCAGCTCCATCAATCGTTGAAAAGTGGCTGGGGCACCTGAAATCCTTGAGGCATCCTCATGAATTCATAGAAGCCAGACGACAGATAAAGGCTGTCTTCTCATGGTCCTCTGGGGCCATCGGGATCTGGTAGTACCCACTGCAGAGATCCAACACAGAGAACCACTTGCTCCCATTTAGGCAGTCCAAAGCATCCTGAATGCGGGGCATTGTGTACTGATCAGGGATAGTCCGCCGGTTTAAGGTGCAATAATCTACGCACATCCTTACTGTCCCATTCTTTTTCCTCACTACCACAATGGGGGAAGCATAAGGGCTTCTGAATTCTTGTATTACACCAGCAGCTAACATCTCTTGCAGATGCCGTCTCACATCATCTATGTCAGCAGGTGCCAGGCGTCGAGACCTCTCACGAAATGGTCTTTCGTCATGCAGCCAGATATTGTGCTCAGCTCCTTGCACGCATCCTATGTCCCATTCCTTTAAAGAAAACACCTGGTCTCTCTTGGCAAGCTTTTCACTGATCCTCCTTTCCATTCAGCTGGCAATGGAGAGTCTTGAAATCAAACAAGTCAGGCGTTACTCTGTCATTCTTCCTTGAACTCTTGCTGCTGGGTAGCACTGCAGTGTCTGCACAATGCACATTAGCCAGGATGCAACCTCTATTTACTCGAATGTCTCTTTCAGACACATTATGAACTTGGACCATTACCCTTCTGGCATAAGCATGGGCTCTAGCGGGCAAAATACTAGGCTTGACCAGCAGTCCCTCTGGCAATTTTCCATCACTTTACTATCTACCTATGGCTCTGTGCACAGGCCTATCCCTACCAGTTACTGACCCTGGGTACCCAAGCCCTAGTGGCTAGTCCAAACCGTGGCAGCTGGTAGGGGCCCTTTCACACAGTGAAAAGAAAAATTAGTTTAAACAGTCAGCAGTATAGTGATTCCATTTGGATTTAATGTGGCAATTCAACAGGGAGCGACCCTGAATTAGTACTCACGACCTCCAAACAAGATAGGGTCCTTCAACGTCAGCAGGGCTACTCTTGAGCTCCACAAGACTTCACACATTTATATGGTAAAAAAGAAAGTACTATACCAGGCAGGCTGCTTCTCTATCCCGATCGCAATTACTGCACAATACCCGGAAGAACACACAGCAGATTCAGTTCCTGACAGACCGAGTGCAATTCAACAATTTCTCCAGTCTTCTACAGGGTGAGCCTGGTTTCTACTCTTCAGAGATCCTTTGATTCTTTTCACAGGACAGATTCAGTCCTAACAAGCAGTTACACAAGCTGCAGACCGAACTCTGGGCCTTACACGTTTTTGACTGAAACTGTGCACTGAAGGAGCACAGGGTTTCTTTCCCCTTCACTGGCAAAGCTAAACTGAAACTCCAACAGACAAAACCGGGCACTTCCTTTGAGTTCCTCCCAGTTCTTGACTGGATTGGCTGTCACTCACAATAGACTGCTGCTGTTGGTCCAAAAAGGTGCCTAAGTCTAAACTACATCTCCCAGAGTCACTGCCCATGCAATCCTCTTGTGGCTGGCTCAGATTATGAGTCCAAGTTCTGATTCGTCCAAGGCACCATTTTAGAGCTAGCTTACCCTCACTGATTGGTCCAGTTCAGCAGTTCAAAACCAGAATGGGGAACTAGGCAGACACAGTTCTGACTGCAAAGAAAGCAGGTTAGACAAACTGTATTTTCATTATTACTCTACATGATTTCTGGCAAACAGTTACATCTTTCAGATAGGTTCCCTTTGCACTCCTAGTGACTGCAAAATAGAGTGAATTGGCAGCAGCTCGAGTGGTACTCAAACAGAGAAGCACACCGTCCCCCATACAACTAATTATGTCTGCAAGCAGACAGCTCTTAAAGAGACAGTACCAGAGGCTCTAAAAATACTCACTGATAAATGGCTTAAATGCCAAACACCATTCAGGCTTGGAGTATTCAAGCAAGCTCCTGAAGTCTTTTGGGAACCCCCATTTTCAGGGGTTACACGTGTACTCAAACTGTTTGGTTTCATTGCTACCTGCTGCTCACCCATTATGGACTATAAATGTTCTAGTCTTTCACATATGTTATTTTCTCTTATGTATTATTTTCCACTGTTAGCTATCCCTGTTACTATGTAATGTTTTGCACTGATGCAATGTATTTGTCTGACTATCTGTTGTACTCTCCCAGGTCGTGCCTGAAAATAGTCATTCTATAGCTAGTGCACTTACCAGGTTAACAAACACTAAGTAAATAATTTTTTATAGTACATCAGGCTGTTTACTTTGGCTCACAATGAATGTGGTGAAATACAAATGTACTGGTCAACTTGTAATGACTATGGTCGATGTTTGAAACTGGCTGTCAGTGAATGAGATTAATATTTACAGTGGTACCAATTTCTGGTCTCATGTCAGAGTTACATCCCCAGGTTTCATAAGGTGAGAAAGGTATGGCCACTGTTTGCCTAAAGTAACAAAGATGGTGCATGGATTGCATCACAAGTCCTATGAGGACAGGTTGAAGGCACTGAACATGTACACCCTGGAGGAGAGGAGGGAGAGAGGGGATATGATAGAGACATACAAGTATCTTACAGGGAGGAACAGGGTGCAGGAATGCACTATTTTTAAGCGAAAAAGATGTTCCAGGACTAGAGGGCATGGGATGAAGTTGGAGGGAGGACGATTCAGAGGAAACGTGAGGAAGAATTTCTTCACAGAACGGGTGGTGGACAAGTGGAACACCCTGCCAGAGGAAGTGGTGGGGGCTGGAACAATCACGGGATTTAAGAATGCATGGGATAGACATAAAGGAATTCTGGAGGTCAGGGGTAAGGGGCAACAGACTTCCCTGGAAAACATAAACTGAACTTACAAACTTAAATGGGCAGACTGAGTGGGCCATAGGCCCTTATCTGTCGACACTGTCTATGTATCTATGTATCTATGTAAATAGGTATACAGTGTGCTGTAAGTGTATAGGCCAAGATAATGATTTGTCGAACTGTGATCAGTGTAAAGTTTTTGTCCTAAAACACAGAAAAGGAGGCAAAGCAAAAGACAGTCTTTATCAACTCCCACCTCTCTGTCTAATCTAAAAGAATGTTCCCCTGTTAAACAGGTTGAGGACATCTTTGCAAAAATATCTGTAGAACCAGCTTCCCCTAAAGACCAGTTTAATTCAGAGTCTACAAGGAACACTAGCAGGGAGCATAAATCTTCTGCTGAGGTATGCTCAGGCAAGAAAGTCTCTAAGAAAATCCATGCTGAGGATTCTGTCTTCTATTATAGTCTGAAAAAAGACTAAAACAGAGAAACATTTAGAACCTGAAAAAGAAAAGGCATGTGACTCAATTGTCCAGCCTGCTGGAGATAATCGAATGTCCTCTAAGGAGGAATATAAATAAATGTGGCAGTTCTCCCAAACTAGGAAGAGATAGGCCACTAAAATTCCTACCTCTACTATACTTAGTGTTGCGAAAGAGCAATTGCACTATATGGAGGATTAAAAAGAGCCGGTCACCCAGGGATCACTGGTGATTAGAAGATTGGCTCACTTTCCAGATCACTAGAGGACTATAAATCCTTTCCAGCTTTCCTAAAAGTAATGGCTGATGTGATTAACATCACAATTGCTGAAACAGAGATATTTGGAAGTCTGGTTTCTTAACAATTATAGACCTGATTTTAGCAAAAGGAGTCGGCATACACCATCATTGATACTTTTAAAAGTATTAGTAAGAAAATCTTGCAACTGCCATCTTCAACAGGAATTGACAAGAAGGTGAAAAATAGGCACTGTGCTATATTTCTATGATGATCTGTGCTTCATTGCTATTGTGAACTGTGTTCAGTTGCTATCATGATCTGTGCTCCATTGCTATCGTGACCTGTGCTCCATTGCTATCGGATCTGTGCTCCATTGCTATCAGAACTGTGCTCCACTGCTATCATGAGCAGTACTCCATTGCTATTGTGAACTGTGCTCCATTGCTATCATGATCTGTGCTCCATTGCTACTGATTCGTGAACTGTGCTCCATTACTATCGTGAACTGTGCTCCATTGCTATCGTGATCTGTGCTCCATTGCTATCATGAACTGTGCTCCATTGCTATCGTGAACTGTGCTCCATTGCTATCATGAACTGTGCTCCATTGCTATCATGATCTGTGCTCCATTGCTATCATAAACTGTGCTCCATTGCTACTGTGAACTGTGCTCCATAGCTATCATGATCTGTGCTCCATTGCTATCGTGAATTGTGCTCCATTGCTATGATGATCTGTACTCCACTGGTATCATGATCTGTGCTCCATTGCTACCATGAATTGTGCTCCATTGCTGTCATGAGCTGTGCTCCATTGCTATTGTGAACTGTACTCCATTACTACTGTGAACTGTGCTCCATTGTTGTTGTGAACTGTGCCCCATTGCTATCATGATCTGTGCTCCATTGCTACCATGAACTGTGCTCCATTGCTACCATGAACTGTGCTCCATTGCTATCATGAACTGTGCTCCATTGCTACCATGAACTGTGCTCCATTGCTACCATGAACTGTGCTATAGCTTTGAACCATACTATAAACATTTCTTTTGCAGTGAAATCCTGTGATGGCTCCATTGATTTGCAGACATATTAAGTTAACACCACACAATGGTGAACCATGGCTATAATCAACAAATTTACTAGCTCCAAAGATGTTTAGTATGAGGTGAGACCACTGTTCTTTGGTGACCAGACAGGGTTCTTAATACTTCTATGTACATCCAAACCCCGGGGGGTAATTCAAGCTGCTGCATGTGATACAATAATGGCAGCATTTCCATCTGCATCCCCTGACAAAAACTAGGAAAACTGACACATTAACAAAGAAGTCTTACTCTTCTGCAACACTTCTTATGAGAGAGGCAGCATTCTTCAGTAGTACAGCTCTCTACCAACAGGCGTACGGAAATCAGTGACACCTTTCTGTCTCCACTGAGGAAAGGGACCATGTTATGCCATATAAAATATGGCACAAAGAAACAACTCTGCACTTCAGCATCTGCTTTCATAACTAAGATGTTTCAGATGTTACAATTTACTAGAGAATACATTTTTTTCATTTTCAATGTTCCTTTCCAAGATTTACAGCATATCTTGGTATTCCATCTAAAAGTCTATATAGAAAACATTTGAAGTAATTTGCCTCTAACCTGTTAACCTCACAATGCCCTTGTTTATGACATCATAGTGCTCGCCATGTCAACAGACTGATATCATAAACAGAAGTTGTGTGGTTAGCAGGAAAAAGTCAGACACATTTTGAAAGACTCAGTGAAATGAGTGCTGCATTACCAACAATATTAAGTAGACCAACAGAAGAGGAGGGTGAAAAAAAAAAAACAAAGAAAAACAAATAACTAGAAAACAAATCTTGAGTTTTTAAGCTTTTTATTATAGTGCAGACTTGCTCTTTAACACTGCTAAAGACCAATTGCAAATGGCTGTGGACATAAATGAAATGGAAACCAGGGCTGCGGCAAATACACTGTCTGCTAAGAGGTATGGTTGGTTAAGAACCATTAGACTTTCTGTAGACCTTCAGAGCAAATCTGCAGACTACCCGTTTGAGGAATTTTCTCTCTTTGGAGACCAGATAGAACATTATATGAATATGGTTGATAAAAACAAAACTACTTTTAAAAATGTAATAGTGAAGGAGAAAAGGTGAAAGAACAATGCAGATGGTATTACAGACCCTATGCTAGGACAGGCATGGGAAGGGTTACTATCATAGTCAGTAGCAGCACCAACATAATAGTGCACCTAGAGGCTCACAAGGAGGAAGAGGTGGGAGAGTTAGGAGACAAGCAACTGCTCCATCCCAACTAACACAGACCAAAAGGAATCCCTGATGAAGTGCAGCTCATCACACTGCACTTTTCAGTAGGGGGGCATCTCTGTTATGATTTCCACCAGCAGCAATCTGTCACATTAGACAAAAGGGTGCTGTAGGTTGAGAGAGAAGGCATAAGCCTGTCTTCTGTTACCACTGCGAAACAAAAGAAGTTCCAAACATTCAAATCAAACTAATCAGAAGAGATGCAGCAATTAAACTTGGAAGTTCAAAAACTGCAGTCTCTCAATGCTGTGGAAAAAGTACCACCAGTAAATCTGGGAAATAGGTTTTTCCTCCAGATACTTCCTAACAAAGAAAAAATCAGGAGAGTGGTGACCAGTCCTTGACTTGTGATATCTGAACAGACATCTCAAGAAACAAACATTTTAAATGGTCACAATTTCTACAACAATAATTCCTCCTCTACATTGAGGGGACTGGCAGACTGGCTATACCCAATGGATCTGAAGGATACTTGCTTCCAGATTCCACTAAGATCAAGACACTGAAAGTACCTATGCTCCAGAGTAGGTCTGAGTCAGTACCAGTACAGCACAGTTCCTCCCATACTGACCTTTGACCTAAGTGTGTTAACAAAGTGCCTAGCTGTGGTAGCAGTAGCACTTTTATGGAAATTCAGTGGCAGTCAATCCATACTTAGATAAATAAATGAACCAGGGCATTGGCTCAGTCTTCAATGGAACCAACGATGTCCTGGGTGAAAACACTGTGATTCATCCTGAATTTAGAAATATCACACCTGGAACCCACACAAAATCTGCACTTCACAGGAGCAAAATAGGACACACTACAAGCAAGGGCCTACAATCTCCCCCAAGAGAGGATCGAGACACTTATGGAATATTTAACAAATCATGGGAGGATGGGGTGGTACCTGAATACCTGAGTACCTGGGATAGACATAAAGGAATTCTGGAGGTCAGGGGTAAGGGGCAACAGACTTCCTGGAAAACATAAACTGAACTTACAAACTTAAATGGGCAGACTGGGTGGGCCATAGGCCCTTATCTGCCAACACTGTCTATGTATCTAAGTATATGTTGCCTCTTTTCAAACTGAAACAATCCTACCTCTCAACCTCCTGCCTCATAAATCAGAGACAAGGCTTAAAATAATCAGGGACAAAGGACCACAATCAGAGACACATCTTCAAAACTGGTGCTATATACTCAGGAAGCTGGTAGACTATGGGGCTTATTATAAAAAGCATTTTCTAAAGAAGAACAAGTCTGTAACTTCAATGTTTGACATTATTATGTTTTTGCAGTCCCCACTGTTTAGTCACAGAAACACACATTTTAGGAGAAATGGAGTAAAATTTTGAGACAAAATCAGGGACGTCCCTGAAAATCAGGGACAGTTGACAGGTATAGAAACAATAAACATTGTACTGGATTTTCTGAGACTACAGGGCCTCATGTCAGTCACAACCTTGGCAAGGCTGAACATGAGAACCACACAGTCAGACGTAAAGGAATACAGGTTTCAGCTCAGCCCTAGAGACTCTGATCCCAGTGTAAAAAAGATTTGTAAGCTCCCTCCAGTCATGGCTGCAGGTACAGTATTTCTTCTTTGATGGGAAGGCCATATCTCAGAACAGACAGTGGAGGGGTCTGAAGTCCAGCAGAAAGGCTGAATACATAAATCAGCTTAAGTTAAGAGAAGTGTATCTGTCCCTGAAGTCTCTCTCGGCATTAATTAGAAAACAGGTCCTGCAGATATGGACATACAATACCAAAACAAAGAATTATATCAACAAACAAGATGGTGCAAGAGCCTCAACACTGGGCAAGGAAGCACATAGAAGATTTGGGATCTGGCATACACTCTCAGTGTACATATCTCTGCAGTCCATGGGAAGGAGAACCTACTGGCACACTCACTTAGCAGAAAGGATCAAATAACACTAATGGTCCCTTAAATGGACATTGTTAAATTCAGTTTTTATGACATAGGGTGTTCCAGAGCTAGAACTTTTTGCATCATGGGAGAGCAAAAAGCTACCACAAATTTGCTGTAGGGACCCATCTCAATAAACAATCCCAGAAGATGCTTTCTGCATGTACTGTGGAAACAGGTTTCTTTATTCTGTCCCAACTTTTCTCTTACTCTAGAGAGTATTTCTGAAAGTGAAGGTGGAACACTTGACCATGATTCTGATAGTGCTAAACTGGTCCAGAAAGCCATGGTGTTCCTTTTTAATAAAGGTGTCCCAGAAGACTCCATGAATTCTGACACTATGTAGAGATCTCTTGACAACTTCAAAAGGCCTGGTGAATCATCAAACCTGGAATCTCTTCAGCTAAAAGCATGGATCCTGAGGGAACAGAATTATCTGACTTAAATATTTCCACTCTGGTTATGGAGGTCCTCAAAGTGGCCAGAAAGCCATCAACAAGAAAAACATAAAGTTTAAAATGGAAAATAAAATGAGTAGATAAAAATATGTATCCTCTATAAAGAAGCCCACACTATGTGTTAAAGTGTGCAATATTTACCTCTGCATGCATTTTCTGTACATATACTATCACTGTATTTTCTAGTGTATTAATGTAATTCATTATATGACCTCCAAGGTCCACCTTGCAAATGAGTTCTTCTCAATGGTGTATCATCTGGTAAAATAAAGAAATTGATTGATTGATTGATATATCAGCTTGGGACCTACAGTAAATCTTATTCTCAATCGGTTGATAAACTATCAAATTGAACCCACGGCCACAACTGAGCTGAAGTACCTCACTTGAAAATGTCATTTCTGGTAGCTCTTACTTCAGCAAGGAGAGTCGATGAATTACAAATACTCATCATTAATCCTTCATTCTTGGTTTTCGACTAAGAGAAGATGGTAAATTTGAATCAGATTATTACTTTGCCAGTCTACTTCCCAAGGCCATGTGCCACTAGAGGGGAGGAGGAACTCCACAAATTGGATGTAAAAAGAGATCTCAGGTTTTACAAGTCTGGGACATAGGACATTAGAAAATATAACAAACAGTTGTTTGTTACAGTACATATGGTGCAATGACAAAGGGACAAACAGGTTCTAAGCAGACCATCAATCAAAGCCCTCAATCAAAAACTGTGGCTATTGTTGGATTCAATTGCTGACACATGAGAAAGCCAACTATGACTTCACCCTTAACAGTTCAACCCCATAAGTAAAACAGAGATCCCCCACTCACTAGAAACTGGCGACTGCAAATGTAATCGTGGGGTCTGGTGCAGTGTTTAAAAGACAGAAGTTACAAATATTATCTTTCCCTTGGGCTAATCAGACCCAGTGATAACTTACTAGGAGGTTAGGGTTTGTGAACCCTATGAAGAGATAATGTTTAATTCACTGTCTGATATCTGCATCAGAACATCTTTGTGGCTCTTGAGTTTCATATGTGCTGCACTTTCTTCACTCATCATGCTCAAACCACTTGCTCTAATAACTCGCTGTGCTTTACTACTTGCTCAGGCAGCAATCATTTAAATAGGCATTTCAATCACTGGTACTGTATCTAAAAACTAGCATTTTGGATTACAAGCCACCTTCGATCAGTAGCCGCCCTTGAACATAAGCCACACCAAAAAATGAATTATGAAATAAAAATCGCAGCTACAAATTGAAGGTATACGGTATTTCATGTTCAATGTGCCTTTCCAAGGTTTGCAGCAGATCTTGGTAGTCTATCTAAAAAGGCTATATAAAAACAGGCATTTGTCAATGCCGAATGTTGTCTTGATGGTGTTGGCATTGGTAGTGCAGGAGTTAGAGAGACGCATAATAGGAATAGCAGTGAAGTATAGTACCAACGTGCAACCCACCCCACCCTGCAGAGGTGACAGGCATTGGGGTGTGCGTTTGAGTTGCTGGCCATAACACTCATGCCATTTCACCTCACCCTACCCTGCAGTGTCTGACAAGTGTTGTATTGTGCCTTGAGGTCATTGAGCCTTATGCTCACCCCATTTCATAAGGAAGTACATTGAGATGGGTGCAGCACAGGAGAATGGGTTGAACTTTCGGGCTGAAGAATCCAAGGCACACCTTGATGCCTGTCAGTGGCTGCAGAGTGGGAATGAAGGACCAATGGCATGAGCACTACAGCAGACAATCCAAAGACACACCCCTGATGCCTGTTAGTCTGTACAGGGTGGGATGTAATGGTTAGAAACCCTAATTCCCTGGGCATTTGTTGGTATTTGCACTCCAGATTTTAAAACATGGCCTTTTTGTGACCCCACCTCATGAAAGCATTTGGGACCTCTGCTCATGAGCAGTGTCTCTGTGATTTTGTTAATCTGTCTCGAGCATTGATTTCCCACAGTGACCGTGCCATTTTGCACCACATTAAAATGTCACCTGCACCACTGATAAGGAGGTGTGAAGAGATAGCAATGTGGAAAATCTGGAGTAAAAATATTAAACATTCTCTAAGTTATGAGCGTGTGTGAAAACTGCGCATCGCACGTTCGTAGCACACTCATTTAGTGGAATTGTTTCACCAAATTTTTAACATAGGCATTTTGGAACCTCTGCTCATAAACAGTGGCACTATGATTATCTTAATCTGCTCCAAATGTTGATTTCCTACAGTGACCACGCGATTGTGCACCAGATCTGCGAAACTACATTTCGGGCAGGCTGTGACAAATGACAGCTGTACTGTTCATAAGAAGGTGTGCAAAAATGACAATGTTGAAAATCTGGAGTGAAAATTTTACAAATTCTTGAAATTACGACTGTGCGTGGACACTGAGCTATGCAGGCTTGTAACATAGTCATTTTATAAACACATTTTCTACTAAAATTTCAACATAGGCATTTTGGGACCTCTGCTCATGAACAGTGTTACTATGATTTTCTTACTCTGTTCTGAATATTGTTTTCCTACAGTGGCTGTGCCATCGCATGCCAGATGTGCAAAAACACATTTTGGGTAGGATGTGGAAAATAACAGCTGTGCTGTTCATAAGGAGGTGTAAAAAAATGGCAATGGTGGAAATCTAGAGTAAAAATATTAAAATTATCAAGTTACAAGTGTGTGTGGAAACTGCACAATGCACGCTTGTAACACAGTTCATTTTATGGACATCTGCCACCTAATTTTCAACACAGGCATTTTATGACCTCTACTCATGAACAGAGTCACTGTGATTTTCTTAATCTGTCCCAAACACTGATTTCCCACAGCAACCGCACTATTTTGCGTGGGAAGTGCGAAAACACAATTCAGCCAGAATGTGAAAAATGACAGCTATACTGTTCATAATGAGGTGTGAAAAAATGCCAATGTTGAAAATCTGGAGTGAAAATATTACAGATTTACGAAGTTACAAGGGTGCATGGAAATTGTGCAACACACACTCGTAGCACAGTCGTTTAAAGTACTTTCGTCACCAAATTTTCAACATAGGCATTTTAGGACCTCTGCTCATGAACAATGTCACTGTAATTTTCTTAATCTGTCCCAAACACTGATTTCCCTCAGCGACCAAGCTATTCTGCGCCGGAAGTGCGAAAACACATTTTGACCAGGATGTGAAAAATGACAGCTAAACTGTTCATAAGAAGGTGTGGAAAAATGCCAATGTTGAAAATCTGGAGTGAAAATATTACAGATTCGCAAAGTTACGAGCGTGCATGGAAACTGCGCAATGCACACTTGTAAAACAGTCATTTGTTTGGATTTTTTCACCAAATTTGCAACATAGGCTTTTTGAGAGCCCACCTCATGAACAGTGGCACTGTCATATCATTAATTGGTTCTGAAAGGTGATTCCACACAGTGACCGCAAAATCATCTTTTGGGACCGAATAACACCATGACAGTGACTGAATTCATGAAGAGGGGTCTAATAACCCCATGTTAGAAAATATGGTGCAAAAGAATCCCCAAAATCTACGAGATATGCACCAAAGTTTAAAAGCCCTATTTATGCCATTATACAGCTTACGGTATTTCTTAAGTTTGTGGTCGGCTTTGAAGAGTGCAGACATGTTGCAGTCCACAAAGATCATCACACGGGCTCCAGAGGTAGAAGGGGGCTGCGATGAGTGGGATATGCAGAGGTGGCAGCGGGTTGAGTGAGGGGTTGCAGACAGCGAGGACCGTTTGTACTTTACAGGTTAAAAAATGTAAACATCAGCGGGAAGGTTTTTCTTTTGACAGGTACATTTAGCATGCTGGGTGGGCTCCCAGCATGCCACCTGCTGTTTTGGGGTGGGGGAATAGAGCTGACAGGATTGGGCACCCTGTTGGCAAATAAAAGGGTGTTTGGCGGGGAGATGATGCCGAGAGGGATTGGGCACCCCTCCCTCGACAAACAACTAGCATGGGACATGATGCAGACAAGGATTGGGCTCCTCATCGGTAAATGAACTGGGGAGGGGGCATGATGATGTCGACAGGGGATTGGGCACCCAGCGTCAGCTTTTCTGGGGACTGTGAAGGCAGGCGGCACAGCTGCCTTGTCTCATTGAAATGTTACACCAGTGAGCACTCCCTGCAATGAGGTGGAGTTCCCTCATTGCAGCGGTGAAAACATTTTAAGTTGGTGGCACGCTTTGCAACTGCTGTCATAGACAGCGTGCAGTCTCATTCATGCCACACAACCAAGCCCGTAAAAGCAGTGGTACCACTGGCCACAACATGACCGTGCCTCCAAAACCTGCTCTTCCACTTCAAGCAACCCCAATATGTTGTCTGTGCTACGCGCACAAGACAATATAAAAAAATATTTGTCTCTCTTGGTAACGTCATAGTTCATTTGTTTATGACATTATAGTGCTCACCATGACAACAGACTGTGAAGTCACAAACAATAATTGTGTGGTGAGCAGGGAAGAGTCACATACATTTTACATAGAAACATAGAAGTTGACAGCAGATAAGGACCGTAAGGCCCATCCAATCTGCCCTTTTTTACCTTATGAATGAAAGACCCAGTGAAATAAATGCTGCCTTATCTGCAATATAAGTAGACCAGCAGCAGTAAAATAAAATAACAAATAACTAGAAAACAGTTAAGTTACGACATAATTGGTATAAATCTAGTGGTTGAAAGCTTTTAATTATAGCAGAGCTGCCTTTTAAAGCATATACCACTAGGAGCACATCAGCATTTGTGGCAGCTAGAAGGAATGTGCCGCTAGCAGAAATTTGTAAAGCAGCTACCTGGTTCACAGTCCACACATTCACATCTCATTATTGCCTATACACATGCGCAAGAAGTGATGCTCAGTTTGAGATATCTGTACTTCAGAACTTATTTCCAAAGTAATACCAAAACCCTTTAATCTGGAGTACTGTTGGAAGACTGCACATGTTCATGTTCAACAGGGCAGTTCTAAATCATGTAGTAAGACAGAAAAAATGCTCACTATGGCAATGTCTTTTCTTCTAATGGATTAGAACTGCCAGTCAAACTACTGTACCATTCCCTGCCTCACTTTTTAGGATGGGGTAATTAGGGCATTCAGATTCATTTGTTATTGTTAATGCTTGAGCTTTTGATGGTTGCTCTTAAGAACATAAGAACGTGTCGGCAGAAGGGGACCATATGATCCATCTAGTCTGCACAGATTGCCTACCCCTATTCTGTTCTTCTTCTGAGATTACCACAGTACTTGTCCCACACTGGCTTAAAACAGTGACTGTTTTGGCCTCCACAACCTCTGGTGGTAACCTATTCAAGGGTCCACCACCCTCTGTGAAATAGAACTTATGAATGTTTGGTTTAAACTTACCCCTGTTAATCTCAAGCTGTGCCCTCTCGTTCGCGTGGTCTCATTTTTGTGAAAGAGGTTTTCTGCTTGTACCTTATTCATACCCTTTATGTATTTGAATGCATCTATCATATCCACCCTGTTTCTCCTTTGCTTAAAGGAGTATACTTGCAATTGCTGTAGTCTAAGTCATATTGTTCTAGGGATGGGCGAGAGATTCTGAATTGTGCTTCGTGGAACTTCCACGTGAGATTACGGAAGTGCAAAACTTTAAGCCACTAGCAAAACTGGGATTTTCTGTATATTTTCGCCGAGTTCTGCAGACTTTTTTTGTGAACTATGAAAAAATGCATAGAAACTGCAGAATTTATTCTATCCACAATTTAATGAACTGTCAGTGAATGAGCGCCTGCTTGTACAACCATGCGGTCGTTCACTGACAATTCAATGGGCCACTGGTAGTGGAGGAGAGAGGAGTGCTGCACTGGTGGACCACTCAGGGCAAGGTGGGGAAGGGAGTGGGGTGGTGGCAGATGAACTGTCAGGGTGGTGGTTGGGGGGGGGTCCAATAGACACCAGGGAATTGGGATTTTTTTTTATAAGGGATCTGGGATGTGGAGGTCCACTACACACCAGGGAACACTGGGAATAGAGGGGGAAGAGTTGGCGGACTGCCGGCTGTTTTTTTGCAGTTTAAAACATCCAGGTTAGGGAGGGGGGTCCGCTAGACATCAGGGAAATAACATGTTTTAGGGGCCATGATCGGTGGGTGGGGGGCCACTAGAAACCATGGGGGTCCAAGGAGGGATTAGAGGTATATACTGGGACCCCTGATCAGTGGGGGTGGATTAATGAATTAAACTGCAGTTAAAAAAGCCTCAGAAATGACCACTGGAAGTTATCCTTTCTGCAGATTTTTTTTCTGCAGTTTAATAAATTAACCAACAGTTTTTTATATTTTTTACGCAGTTTTAAGTCGGAACTTCTGTGAAAGTTCCAAAAATGATTTTTGAACTTTCGTGGAAGCGAATTTGCACTTCGCCAAAATTCCTTGAAGGAAATTTTTTTTTCGCACATCCCTATATTGCTCCTGGTGCAGTTACTTCACCATTTTAGCAGCTCTCCTCTGTACAGCCTCCAAACAGTCTATGTCCTTTCTTAAGTGTGGGCTCCAGAACTGTATGCAGTACTCGAGATTTGGCCTCACCAAGGTCCTGTACAGAGGGAGTATGACCTTTCGCTTCCTACTTGTAATGCCCCTTCCAATACATCCAAGGATGCTAGTAGCTTTTTGCACCGCCTTTTCACATTGTGTACCCACCTTTAAATTGTCGGAAATAAGCACTCCGAGGATCCGTTCAAGTTTGAT
This sequence comes from Neoceratodus forsteri, assembly GCA_016271365.2. Taxonomy (NCBI): domain Eukaryota; kingdom Metazoa; phylum Chordata; order Ceratodontiformes; family Ceratodontidae; genus Neoceratodus; species Neoceratodus forsteri. The sequence goes on along the minus strand of CM057455.1, from coordinate 411,908,060 downwards.
TTCTGTTAATTGTTCACCTTCGAGTGTGTATGTGTTTCTTGGGTTTCCTTTACCTAGGTGCATGACATTGCACTTTTAGGCATTACATTTCAACTGCCAGTCCCTAGACCATGCTTCTAGGCTCTTTAGATCTGCTTACATTGCTGCCGTTCCTTCAACTGTATCTACCCTGTCGAAGAGCTTTGTGTCATCTATGAACAGGCATATCTTACCCTGCAGGCCATCAGCAATGTCACCAATGAATATATGGAAGAGGATTGGGACAAGGACCATGTTTTTATGTCTCTATAAAATTCTTTAAATTTAGAATTCAAATTGATATAATTAGATTTTTTTCCCCAAATTAGGTCTCGAGTTCGATGGCTTCTTTAGCTAAAAGATCTGCAGTTAAGAATGTTGGGAGGATCGAGACCAGCACAATGAGATAGCATCTCTGAACAAAAAAACATTCTAAGTTTTTGGGGCATCAGGCACCAGCTGGAGATGATACACAAGTTTGATTACCATTTTTAATCCATTAGGAAAAAATATGTTACTACAGTGAAGAACTTTTCTTTGCTTTCCTGATGCAACCAGATTGGGTGTCATTCAGGAAATGAACTCTCTGTCTTTACCTATGGTGACATTGTCTATGGTATTAATGAGAGACCTTCTGTTAAGTGTCACCACCACTTGCACTCTGCTATTTTGATCTGTAAGTACATGTTCAGTAGCCACCTTGAACACCTTTTCTTTCTGCTTGTGCCCACACTAGCTTCAGCGTATCTTCTCTGACACTCCAATCAGTGTACTTTCCTTACCCTCAGATGATGCAAGTAACTTTGGAAAGGAGCTTTCTCTTGGAGGCTACCCTAACAGAAACAAAGAAAATTCTTGGCAGAAAAGGACTATAAAGCCCACCAAGGGTACCCTGCCTATTGTACCTCTGCAGACCCTAACTGGTCTCTGGGGACACTTCCTCTCCCTGTTAATACACTATGTACCTATGTCTATCCCATGCATGCTTAAAGCCTTTCCTCATTCTTGCCTCCACAGCTTTGACTGGCAGTCAGTTCCATGCTTCTGCCCCCCTTTCTGTGAAGATGTATATCTTCACATCCTTCCTAATTTCCTCCCTCAATTTCATAACATGTCCACTAGTTCTGAAGCTCATCCTTTTTAAATAGTTCCCTCCCATAAATCTGTTCACCCCTGCAAGGATTTGAATGTCTTGATCAAATCACACCTTGCACTCATGCCCTCAGAGTGTACATGTTGAGAGCCCTCTGTCTCTCTTATAAAGGCTTCCTCACAACTTCTGTGCCATCTTGGGTGCCCTTCTCTGGACTGCCTCTATCCTGTCCATGCCCTTTCCACCTCCTCCGTGCCTGACCCATGGAAGATAGCTAAGGTTATCCCCATTCTTAAATCTGGTGACCCCAGATCCTCCGACTATTACCGTCTGATATCCATCCTCTCTCATCTCAATAAACTACTCAGAGAGCAGTCCACAATCAGCTCACTGAGTACATGAGCAAATACACCCTCCTATGGAACCAACAGCATGGCTTTCATAAGAATCATTCTACTGCCACTGCCTCAAACTTCTGACCGACCACATCCTCTCTAACATGGATAATGTTAAAGCCACCAGGGCTGTCTTCATTGACCTCTCAAAGGCTTTGACATGGTTAACCATGCTCTCCTTACCTCCAAGCTTAGGTTGTTCTCCAAAAGTCACAAGCTGGTTCACTAACTACCTTACCGATCGCTCACAATTCGTGTGTATTGGTCAAACCTGCTCCCCCACCCTGCCTGTCTCTGTGGGAGTCCCTCAAGGCTCAATCCTGGGTCCCCTCTTTTTCTACTTATTAGTTAATGTGCTTCCCTTAGACTGCCTCAACTGTCACTCTCTCCTGTATGCTGATGACCTTATCCTCTTCCACAGTGACAAATCCACAGCCACAATCTCCTCAGTTCTCTCGCACAACTAGCTGCCCCAGCTAGTTCTCAAAAAACTCTTCTTAGTAAATGCAAAAAAAGTAAATCCATGCTGTTCAGATCTAAGCCCTTTCTGGCCAAAACTAAAACCATGCCTCCTTACATTCTCACCCCAGATGGCCCAGCCCTGGAGGATGTCAACACCAACAAATACTTAGGAGTACTGCTTGACCCCTCCCTCACCTTCACTGAGCATGCAAATTCCCTTGTCAGAAGGTTCCATCAAAGTTAGGTATAAGCCTATAGATTCAGGCAATACCTTAACCCTGAAACCAGACAAGCCATTGTCCAGGGTAATCTTCTCCTTTTCTTGACTACTGCTCCCTATTTATGCCAGGACCTCAGCTACTGCCATGGCTAAACTCTCTGCTGCCTGCAACAGCGCCTGTTGCTTTGCTTTATTGGCCCTGTTCTCCACCCACCACTGTACCCTCTATAATACCCTTGGATGGCCTCCGCTACAGGAGTCGCTTTGACCTAGCCCTCTGCTGCATGGTAGACAGTGTCATCTGCACAGCTCCAGAATCCCCCCTAACTGCCCTTCTGAAAACCAGAATGCTCCTTCGCAACCTCCGCTCTAATGGTACTCCCCCTCTAGCTGTTCCTAGGGTATTCACCAACATGGGTAGCAGAGCTTGGTCTGCAGCTGCCCCTTTGCAGTGGAACAAACTACCAGCTGAACTCCATTCCATTGACACACACTCCAGTTTCAAGTCCTGCCTTAAAGTCTGGTTCCTGGCAAACTCATCCTGCTGCTGCTCCTTGGGGTCTGACACCAACCCACACTAGTCAACTCCCCAGCCCAGGGGTTACCCACCTACCCACACTAGTCAACTCCCCTGCCTACGACTGTTATATTGTATTTTTCACAGTAGTATTTGACTCCCTTGCCTGTACATTAGGGCCTGGATATTCAGACTGTGCCAGGCTGTGGCGCAAGCCTGGGCGCAGCGCAACTTGGCTGCACAGGGGCGTTGACAGAGTGATATTCAACGGAGCTGCGCCATGACACAGCAACGTTGAATATTGCACCCTGGCCACCCGCAGTGCACATGGTGCAGTGGCACTGCGCCAGCACAAATGGCCAGAGTGGAGCAGGGGGATGCGCTAGCGCAAGTTCCATTGCTCTCGGTGCAAAACCGCAATATTCAAAAGTGCACATGCAAATGGGCCATAATGCATGCAAGGCGCAAACGGGTCCTTTTGCATGTCATTATGGCCCCATTTGCATGCAGGTGCGCCGATCCCTGGTGACTTGCGCCTGGCGCCCTGCCAGGCTGCAGCCGTTGAGGACCAACGCCCCCTGCACAGCGCGGCAATGTGCCCCACTGCCTGATCGCGGGCATCTGTTAAAATAATAGTTGTCCAATTTCCCTGGTGGTCCAGTATACCGCTCGCAGCCCGATCGCAGGCATCTGTTAAACCAAAACATGTCCTATATCCCTGGTGATCCAGTGGACCACTCGCAGCCCGATCGCGGGCTTAAGTATAAATTAAAACATGTCCTATATCCCTGGTGGTCGAGTGGACCGCTTGCACCCTGATCGCGGGCATCTGTTAAAATGAAACCGTCCAATATCCCTGGTGGTCCAGTGGACCGCTTACAGCACAGTCGCGGGCATATGTAGGAAATAATGCCACCTAAAATGACCCTGGTGGACTAGAGGTATCCCCCTTCCCATCCGACCGCTGAGTCCCACCGCCCCGCTCCCCCCCCGGTCAGCGGTGGGTGGCAACTCTCCCACCACCGCGCCCACCGGCTGATGCCATACCGTGGGCTGTACACCCATTGGTCCACAGCGTGAGCCAATGGGCGTGCAGACCATACCATACTACACAGTCCAGATATGTGAATGGATCCATTTACATATCTGGACTGTGTAGTATAGTACAGTACAGGCTGCATGCCCATTGGCTCACACTGTGGACCAATGGGCGTGCAGCCCTACTGTATGGTGTCAGTCAGTGGGCGGCAGGGTGGCGAGTGGGTGGGGAGCTGCTGCCCGACGCTGATGGGAGGAGCAGGCAGTGGGGCTCAGTGTGTGGGTGGGGAGGGGGTCCTGCTAGTCCACCAGGGTTGTTTTGGGTGCATTATTTCCTACATATGCCCACGATCGGGCTGCAAGCAGTCCACTGGACCACCAGAGATATAGGATGTATTTGATTTTACACTTAAGCCCACGATCAGGCTGTGAGTGGTCTACTGGACCACCAGGGATAATGAACATTCTATTCTTCTCATTATGCCGCAATCGGACATGGGGTGGTGCCGCCACCTAAGGTGCAGTCGAGCTCGGTGGCCACCCACAGGTGGCAGCTGCCATGTTGCGCCCTGCAATACGGCAGCTCACCTGTGAGTGGCCAGCCATTGTTCCTCTTTTTTTTGGCTCACCTGTGTGCAGTACAAGTAGGGGTTGTGCATGCATGGGCTCAGCACATCCCGGGCTGAATATCGGGATGTGCGGAGTATGCATGGGCACACCTTTCCACCTGCACCGCATACATTATTGATGCACTCCGGCACATCGGGATTTGTGCCAAGCACAATCCCCATTTGAATATCGTGCTGGGGCACATCCGTGGGTTGCGCATGGTGCAACAGTGTTGCGCCATGTGCAACCCTTCTGAATATCCGGGCCTTGGTATACATATTTTTTACTGAGTATTCTGTGTATTACTTGCTCACTGAACGATGCAGTCACACATTGCACACTGTTCCTACGATTTGTTGTTTTGTACCAAATCTCCTCATGTCCGATATTGAAACCTTGTATTCACTGTTCTCAAATGGACCTATGTATCAAACCTGTATATTGTGCTTACTATTGTTGCTTGTATCAAATCTTGTTTCATGTGTATTACTGTTACCTTGTACTCCACTGTCACCCTGTGCCATGTGTTATGGCCCGGGTCATGCCTGAAAACGGTACCTGGGATAAGTGTATTCACCCGGTTATCAAAGTCATAAATAAAAATAAAATAAATAAATACATTTCTGAGGTGCAGTTTCCATATCTGGACACAGTATTTCAGGTGGGTGTGTATGAGGCTTCCCTTGCAACCCCTGCACCATCTTGGGTCCCCTTCTCTGGACTGCCTCTACCCTATTTATGTCCTTTCTTAGGTACAGACTCTGTAACTGGACACAGAATTCCAGGTGGGTGTGTACCAGAGAGTAGTATAATGGCAGCACCACCTCTCTTCTCCTGCTGGTGATGCTCCTGCCTATGCATCCCAGCATCCCACTAGCCATGGCCTTGTTACACTGCACTGCCACCTTAAGGTATTCTGAGATAATAACCCCCAAGGTCCCTTTCCTGCCTAGTGACTGCCAACAACTCTCCTCATCCTATATTCAGCACAGGGCTGCTGGACACTAGGTGCATGATTTTGCACTTTTGGCATTGAACCCTAACTGCTAAGCCTTGAACACTCCTCATTTCCCTGTATCCTGTGATTTCTCTCCACTTCCTCCTGGGTGTCTACCCTATTACAGATCTTGGTGTCATCTGTAAAAGGCAGACCTTCCCTACAGTTCCTCTGCAATCTCACCTATGAAGATATTGAAGACATGGTCCTAGCCCTGAATCCTTTGGTACACTGCTGGTGCATTACCCCCACCCCACCCCATCCTTAGAATACATTCCATTTATCACTACCTTCTGCCTTCTATCAAAAGCAAGGTATGCACTCAAGTTACCATTTTTGGTCCTCACCCCCAAATTGGTCAGCTTCTTAATCATCCTTCTGTGCTGCACAGTGTTGAAGGCCTTTTTGAAGTCTATATAGGCTACATCCACTGCTCTTCCCTGGTCTGTTTCCCTGGTCACCCACTTAAAGAAATCTATCTGGCTCATTTGGCATGAACTCCCAACTGTGAATCCATGCTGCCCATTGGCTTCTAGGTAATCAACAAATTTCTCTTTTAGAGACATAGAAGTTGACGTCAGATAAGGACCACAAGGCCCATATAGTCTGCCCATTTCTTTTTCTACCTTATGAATGTGCCATTAGCCTTCGCTGTGTCAATGGCCTATCTATTCATATTCATCTGTATTGCTCCCTTATGCCTATTCCATGCCTGTTTGAAGCCCTGCACTGTATTCATATTCACCACTTCCTGAGGTAGGCTGTTCCATGCATCCACCACCCTTTCTGTGAAAAAGAACTTCCTCACATTACCCTGTAATTGGCCTCCCTCTAATCTCCTGCTGTGTCCTCTTGTCCTGCTATTTTTCTTATACTGAAACATGTTAGACTCTTTCACCTTGTTAATGCCCTTAAGGTGTTTGAATGTTTCAATCATATCACCTCTCTCCCTCCTTTGCTCTAGGGTATACATATTGAGCTCTGTTAATCTGTCCTCATATGTTTTCTGATGCAGTCCCTGCACCATTTTGGTTGCCCTTCTCTGGACTGCCTCCATTTTGTTAATGTCCTTGTGAAGGTGTGGCCTCCAGTACTGCACGCAGTACTCCAGATGGGGCCTAACCAGTGTCTTGTAAAGAAGGATTATTACCTCCCTCTTCTGACTTGTGATACCCCTTCTAATACACCCCAACATCCCCTAGCCTTACCTACTGCTTTAGTGGTCTGCTTGGATGATTTCAGGTCATCGGTGATGATGATACCCAAGTCTCTTTCTTCCCTTGTGACTGCCAGTAACTCCCCTCCCAGCCTATAGATGGCTTCAGGATTTCTCTTCCCTATGTGCATGATCTTGCACTTCTTTGCATTAAACCCCAGTTGCCACTCTTTCAACTGTTTTGCTAGTTTATCCAGCTCTCTTCTCATTCTGCCCACCCCATCTGGATCATCTACTCTGTTGCAGATCTTGGTGTTATCTGCAAACAGACAAACCTTACCCTCCAATCCATCTGCAATGTCACTGATGAAGATATTGAAGAGGACTGGCCCCAGGACTGATCTCTGAGGTACCCTACTTGTGACTTGCATCTCTTTTGACTGTATACCATTTACCATCACTCTCTGTTTTCTGCCCGTCAACCAGTTTGCCACCCAGTTAGCCAACTTCTGACCCACTCTGAGCCTACCCAGCTTATTAATCAGTCTTCTATGTGGAACAGTGTTGATAGCTTTGCTGAAGTCAAGGTAGGCAACATCAACTGCTCCCGCTTGGTCCACCACTCTGGTCACCCAGTCAAAGAAATCTATGAGATTAGTTTGACAGGACCTTCCTGTTGTAAACCCATGTTGTCTTGTATCCTGTGCTCCTATGGATTCCAGGTGTTGCACTATCCTTTCCTTAAGAAATGCCTCCATAATCTTGCCCACTACTGAGGTAAGACTGACTGGTCTGTAGTTTCCTGCCTCCTCCCTGCTACCACTCTTGTGGATTGGGATCACATGAGCCCTTCTCCAGTCTTCTGGGACCTCTCCTGTGCTCAGGGACTCACTAAATAGTTCTAATAATGGCTCTGCTAGTTCCACCCTTCACATCTTTAGTACCGTGGGATGTATGCCATCAGGTCCCATTGCCTTGTCCACCCTGAGCTTATCGAGCTCTTGTAGGACCCTTTCTTTTGTGAAGGGATTAGTGCACACCTTCCTCCCTCCCTCCTGTGTCCATGCTGCTGAGCTGTGGGCCCTGCCCTACCTTCTCTTCAGTAAATACTGAGCTTTGCCACAGGAAATGTCACGACTGTGCTACCCTATAAAAGGAGTGTAGTGTGGGGTGGTTGGAGATGGGGGTGGGTGCCTGGGCCCTTTCCCTGCTGAAAAAAAGAAGAACCATGGCCAAAAGAAACAAGGAGATAAGAGCAGAAATAATCAGCCAGCAACAAATGCAGTAGCCCTGAAAGCTTATTTTAATGATAGCTAAAATTGTAAAACCTGTAAAGCACCACCTGTAATAATTTCACAGAAGATATACCCTTAAGAAGCACTTTGCTACAGAGAAAATAAAGCAGTAACAGAAGATATACCTTGCAAAGACAATTTGAATCTGAGGATTACAGCAGTAATCTGTTAGCACACACCTGTAGGCACACCATGTAATAATGCAGCAGAAGGTATACCCAGCAACAACAATTTGAATCAGGAAAATAAAGCAATAAAATGTTAGCAACAAACAGTAACAATCCTGTGAGTACAAAATAACAATAACACCACACAGACAATCTGCCTAGCCAAAGAAGCCTTAATCCTTTCCCTTGCTCTAGTAAGGTTCCTTGCTCTGTCCTTTCAAGCAACCTAGAAGAAAAGAGCTCAGGTGAAGCTAGGTGCCTTGGCCAGCAAACCTAGTCTTCCACCTCCAAGATATCAACTAACCTGACCTTTTAACCTTTCCTTCTGTTGGAAGTTACTGACAGTTTGCCAGCTCCACCCCCAGATACACACCTAATCTGCTGGAAAAGCTGTAGGAGGAAAGCAATTAGCTCCTTCAATGTGAGAAGGAGACTAAAACACCTCCGAGACAAAAACCTTTCAGCAAAAAAATAAAATAAAATAGTGGCAAACAGTAATTTTGCTTAGCCTAATGATAAAAAGTCACAAAAATGTAAGCACCACCTGTAATAATTTGACAGAAGATCTACCCTATAAGAAACACTTTGCTACAGAGAAAAATAAAGCAGTAACAGAAGATATACCTTGCAAAAGACAATTTGAATCGGAAGATTACAGCAGTAATCTGTTAGCACACACCTGTAGGCACACCATGTAATAATACAGCAGAAGGTATACCCAGCAACATCAATTTGAATCAGAGAAAAATAAAGCAATAAAATGTTAGCAACAAACAGTAACAATCCCTGTGAGTACAAAATAAAAATAACAACACACAGAAAATCTGCCTAGCCCAAAGAAGTCTTAATCCTTTCCTTTGCTCTGGTATTGTAAGGTTCTTTGCTCTGTCCTTTCAAGCAACCTAGAAGAAAAGACCTCAGGTGAAGCTATGTGCCTTGGCCAGCAAACCTAGTCTTCTAGTATGATTGGCTGTTAGTTTTCACACTACTGAATTTACGCTGACTGGCCTGTAGTAGCCAGATTCCTCCCTGCTGCTACTGTTATGCAATGGGACCACGTCAGTCCTTCTACAGTCCTGCAGAACCACTCCTGTTTCCAGAGAGAAGTTGAGCAAGGCTGTCAGTGGAGCAGATAGCACTTCCCTAGACACTCTCATTATCCTGGGATGTATCCCATCCGGTCCCATAGCCTGATCCACTTTCAGGGCTGCAGGTCCTTTCAGTATTGTTTCTTATTTCCTCCGTATCGAACTCCCTACCTTCTGTTTAGCAAATCTCCTCCTCATGTTGCTTACTGAAAAGGCACTTAAGAGAGCTGCACCCTATGCCCCATGCCTGTTAGTGTGTGGCCCCTTACACTGGTGTCAACTCACTAGCAACTGTCCACATGCTTGACTTCAGCTTCCAATATTTGCTGCAGTGGCCCCTTTAGGGTATTTTGTTTCTTATGCTTCAGTGGTCCCTTTATAGGGTGTGTTTGATTTATGGATGTTCTGTTCTTTTTATTTGGCACCAACCATTTGACTGGCTATTGTCTGCATACCATATAATTTGACTGTGACTGTTATATATGCTGGGTTATCTTTTGTATTTGTATCATTCCATTGTCCTTTTCCCCCGGGATGCTCCTGGAAATGAGCTGCATAGCTCAGTATGTCATCTGTCTGTCTATAAAACAGCTTGAAAAAACATGCATGTTAATTGGCTGAGAAAGTCACATGATGTTCAGCTATCACAAAATGCATACATATTTCAACACAAAACTGTCTTAAACTGTTTTTGTCTAAATCCTGTCTATATTATGAATGTAGTATAATACAACAGGGTTTTGGTGCATGCAAAGATATATAGACAGCTGAAGTGGCTGAAGGAGTCTTTTATTAATCTGTGTGCTATCAAGGACACTAACAGCTTTACTGCGAACACAAGCATATTTATTTACAAAAATATTTGTACATCGAAAAAACACAGCCAGATTACTTTTCCCAGTCTACAGGGACCCCTACCAGTCTGTTAATAAAGCTGAAAAGAAAGTGTTGCAGTTAGGGTGTTCTTTTATACTTTCAAGAAGTGACACTAGGTATCTGAGATAAAATGTGAAACTGTTTTGGCATGAACATTCTTACAGCAACTTACAATATAGGGACTCACAGATCTTTTTTCCATGATTAGTTAAATCTTACATTCCCGTGGAAATGTGTGCTTAAATCAAATGGACCAGTGCTGGGATTTTGAATACTGTAAGTAATTTACTTTCTAGTGACAAATAAGAAAAGTACTTTGATGACATGATGTCAAAAATTGTTTGTTGCCGTATTGGTCCTTGTACAACAAGATGCAACAAGTTGGTGATTTGATACCTTTTATTGGACCAACAGAGATTTACAGAATATCCTTAAGCTTTCAAACTCAGAGAATTCTTCTTCAGAAAGAAATGGCAGTTTTCTTTAAAAAGTTCCCTTTTTAAATGCTCAGAGCAATGTAAAAAGAAAAAAAAAACATTGTACACATGAGTGTGACAGATTAGGGGATTAATTTGCTAAGAAATACAACCAAACAGAGATAAGCAAGCATTCCTGAAACTATAGGCATCTATAGGTCAAATGTCACAGAATGGAACATTATCTACTGTAGTTGTAAAAGATCTATAAACTATCTGATGTTAAATGTCTTACTGAAGCTAAGTTGGGGTGTGTGTGTGTGTGTGTGTGTGTGTGTGTGTGCGTGCGTGCACACTCAAAGCACCAGAAATAAAAGTTCTGGCTGGCCTGCTGGTACAGCAGTAGGGCTACCTCTTGCAACGCCGGTGACCCGAGTTTGAGAATGGGCTTGGGTTGTTGGAGGGCCAGTCAGAGGGAGGAGGCTACAGCATCCAGGGGACTGCTTGTCTCCTCCAGGGGATTTGGGGGGTGCACTGACTTGGTGCAAGTCTGGCCACTGGCGGTGGCCAGAGGAACAGCTTGCCTGAGTCTGACAGAGGGGGAGGCATGACCAACATCAGCTTACACCTTGGCATCAAGCACACATCATGCCTGAGAGGGGCGTACATGAAAAATACTTGGCCCTGGCATGACACCGACGTGAGGGGTGGATACAATCCCTTGCCTGCTGGCACCTCAGCCTGAAGGATGGACCCCGACAGGATTAAGGTACGGTTCAGGGTTGGGAGTTGTGGCCCCGGGCCCTCTCCCACTTTTTCTCTGCCTGGAGGGTAAACCACAGCAGGATGGGGGATGCTGCTGGGGCCAAGGTGTCAGATGGGTAGTCGAGTGACAGCACTGGGGATGAGAGGGGGTATAAACAGAAACAGGGAAAAATAAGAGATAGAAGTTCTGCTAGTATGAAACTAAAGTCCATGAAATCACCACCCACCAGTTAAAATCGAACCTTTAAATACACAGTTATATAGATTAGATAGAATCATTTTATATATAAGCATATTAGAAATACATAAAACAAATATCTTTCCATGTCTTGTACCTGAAACCATAGAGAAGCAGGAGCACTTTAAACAGTGTAATTGGACATAAAACCAGTGTTCACATTCATATCATCATCAACCATATTCAGATGAAAGATAAGTTTAACCTCAAATGCTCATCTTCGTTGTGTATTTTTAAAGTGTTCTTTGAGAACCAGGAAAGAGAGGTCAGAAATTGAGTGATCAGACTAAGAGAAATGTTGTCCTATTGGTTTTTCAGTCTTCTTCATTTGAATATCATGTAAGTGCAAGTTCATTCAGGTACAAAGAGGTTGTCCAGTCTCTCCCACATAACCAGTTTGTGGACATTTCTTGCATTGAATGTAATAAACAACATTCCAAGATGCACATGTATAATTCCCGTTTCTTGAATTATTTGTTTTGGGGAGTCTGATAAAGTTTGAAGTGGAAATGTGCTCACATGTCTTACATTTAGAACAATTGCAGTGTAATGGGCCACCTGGTCACACAGACAAGATATTCAAATGAAGAAGACTGAAACACCAGTGGACAACATTTCTCTCAGTCTGACCACTCCATTCCTAACTTCTCTGTCCTGGTTCTCAAAGAACATTTTGAAAATATACAACAGAGACAAGCGTTGAGGCCAAACCTCTCTTTCTTCTGAATATGGTTGCTTATGGCATGAATGTAGACATTGGTTTCATGTCCCATAGCACTAGTGAAAGTGCTCCTGCTTCTTTCTGGTTTCAGGTACAACACATGGACAGATAGCTGTTTTATATATTTCTAATATGCTTATATATAACATGGTTCTAGCTAATCTATGTAACTGTGTATTTATAGGTTCAATTTTAACTGGTGGGTGGTGATTTCATGGACTTTAGTTTCATACTAGCAGACCTGCTATTTCTAGTGTCACCTACAGTTCACTCACCACTCGCTTCAGAGACAGAAATCAAAACCTTATTTTCAAGTTAGCAAAGGTTTATTCCATGGCTTATTTCAGGTTTCAACATGGTACAGACTTATATTTCACCCATCCAAGGGCTTCATCAGAACTAAATATTACATGCACCTAGTGGTGTTTATATACCCATCCCTATTTTCAAAATTCCTTTCTGACCAGTCCATTCCTGAGGTCAATTAGTGAATAATTAATTAATTCAATCTAGGAAACTTAATTAAGTACTCCATGATAAACATTCTTACATATTAAAGAAATTTCAAATAATACAATGTGAAGTTCATACCGTGTAATTATACCACAGCCACCAACAAGCAATTTATGTCTAACTTATAAGACAAAGCATTTTTTTTTTCTTTTTGCTTTTCATCAGGTCTTTACATTCTCATCAATTTAACCTCCCTCTAACCTCCTAGAGATGGTCATTATAGCAAAAGTGGAGGTTTTAATTTAAGTAACAGAATTTCAATATAGAAAAAATGCTTGCCCTCCCATTACTCAGAACAGCATTGGTATTTCAAATTTGAACAAACACATTCTCTTTCCTTGTTCTTGCTTTCCAATGGTTATAGGCTCATTTAGGCCCTGCGACAATAATTATAATAACAGCAATATATATAAAGACCTGATGAAAAGCAAAAGGAAAAGAAAGAAAAATGCATTGTCTTATAACTTAGACATAAATTGCTTGTTGTTGGTGATGGTATAATTACACGGTATGAACTTCACATTGTAGTATTTGAAATTACTTTAATATGTAAGAATGTTTATCATGGAGTACTTACTTAAGTTTCCTAGATTGAATTAATTAATTATTCACTAATTAACCTCAGGAATGGATTGGTCAGAAAGGAATTTTGAAAATAGGGATGGGTATATAAACACCACTAGGTGCATGTAATATTTAGCTCCGATGAATCCCTTGGATGGGTGAAATGTAAGCCTGTACCATGTTGAAACCTGAAATAGGCCATGGAATGAACATTTGCTAACTTGAAAACAAGGTTTTGATTTCTGTCTCTGAAGCGAGTGGTGAGTGCACGGTCTGAACTGTAGCTGATATATAAAGTGTAACCTGGAGCACCTCCATCCCAGAGCTCTATCTTTTTTTCCCTTTGTCAATGCTATTTCTAGTGCTTTAGCACAGACACACACACACACACACACACACACACACTACCCAACTTAGCTTCAGTAAGACATTTAACATCAGATAACTTATAGACCTTCTACAACTACTTAACATTCCATTCTGTGACATTTGACCTACAGTATACACTCCTATAGTTTCAGGAAGCTTGCTTATCTCTGTTTGTTTGCATTTCTTAGCTAATTACTGTGCTTCCCTAATCTGTTACACTCGTGTGTAAAATGTATTTATTTTCTTCTAATATTGCTCTGGGCATATAAAAAGGGGACTTTTTAAGGAAACTGCCATTTTGTTCTGAAGAACTCTGTGAGTTCAAACGCTTAAGGATATTCTATAAATCTCTGTCCAAGAAAAGGTATCAAATCACCTATTTTGTGCATTTTGATTATATGAGAGACAGTGTTTTCCTACTGAGTTAATGGGAGGAAGGAACTCTATGAACCAATGATCTTCTTTCCTCCCTAAAGTTGTGAGCATCAATGTAAAAGAACTGTAATTAATACCTCTGATTAGAACAGTTAATTTGTAAACAGCCCAGAAACTACTGGCATATAGCAGAATAAATATTAAATCTAAATTATTCTTTAAAATTGTAGGGATCTCTGGGTCAGTTGATGTTGTTGCATTTACCAACGGATTAAATTACACTGCTACATCACCTTTCAGCTATGATGAGTCCATGACTTCAAATAACTGAGCTAAGTCCAGAGACATGCAGTGTCATGGGTGAGTGGCATATTTTTCTGTTTCTGTGAAAGGCAATCAGGCAATCAGTCAACAGGCTACAAGAACAAGTAGTGCAAACCACTTCAACTCTCACTCTCTGTTTTTCATCATGGTTATAGTTTGGTTATGTTTGCAAGGAAACACGTTTATTTTTAAGTGGCCCCAGAATACACAGAGATGAACACACAGAGATGAATAGGTACATTTTAAACTAATTTTTGGGTTATCCTCAGCTAGCACCCTTGGTTCTCTATAACTTTTCAGCACCAAGTTTTGCAACATGACACCTAGACTTCTGTGGCACATTTTCCTTACTTATGTGGCAGGAATTGTTTACTTCTGTTTTGTATTTACATGCAGCCATTTTCTAACTTAAACCATATTATGTTGCTGATGACATCACATACTGAGCATAGGACAGGGGCTTCAGTGCAAATAAAGAGGGGAGAACAGTCTGGAAGTGTTGAAACTATTATTCCTTGTAATAAAAATCTTCACATATATGGTGAGGTCTGCAGCATCATATATTCTGTGGCTTGACCCAAGTTCTGTGGCTGCATAACTACAGATTTCTGAGATCTTGCCCTCAATGTAAATGCAGTAAGAGCAGTTACTGTAACACAAGAGTGGGATTTGATATGGTGTGCACTTTGATTGTTTACTCTTATGGTGCTACGGTATTAATTTTAGACATTTTTGCAGCACAGCTAGTTGTATTGTGTCTACAAAAAAACAGAAGTGTAAGAAGAGTACACAAATGCAGGAATCATTGTCACCTGAGAACTGAGAAATGTATTCATCTGAACATGGGATGCCTGATTCTGAAATGGCACAAGACTGTTCTGTGTAATCAATCTAGGTGCTCTGATTGCCAAATAAAGTCCTGCATGACAATCCCTTTGGGGCACCTAGTTTGTAAACCCCATTTTGTATTCTCAGTGTAACCTGCTTAACTACGAATTAAAAGCATTTTCAATTTGTAGTTAGGTGTCTTAGAGGTTACCACTGTGTGCTTTGTAGTACATCTGTCTGTTACAGTACATCCCCCTCAAGTGCACTGATTTCTGATGTTATGGATTGGCTCATTTGTCTGCTCAAACAGGGGATAAAAGACTCCTTCCATGCGGAAAAATAATATATTTCTCATTTACTGCATAGCAGAAAATGTTTTTAAAATATACCTAAAGTGATCCCTTTTTGATATTAAAGGGCCACAGTAGCACCCTTTAAGGGGCTCAGTAGGCAAGCCTATGTTAAGCCCAGATTTTTGCAACTGAAGAACACAACTGTTTCTAATTGGAATAACTTGGGATTTGGCATATATTTACTCAGTGTTAGAATCTCCGCAACCTATAAGTTTGGTAACCATCTGTTTATTTATTTATTGAAATCTCAATTACAATCTTTGAAATGGAAGCTCGTTTACAAAGATTCCACATCATGACAAAACAGGGATACAGTAGTTAAATTATAAAAATCAAAATAGTGTTAACAAAGGAAACAAACAGACAATTCAGATACAGACATTTATTGTAACATGTAGGGTTATAAAAGTACAGATATTATGGTACAGTATATGCAGCAACAAAATCACATGAAACATAAGTGCACTAACAATACAAGGCAGGAGAACGAGAGAGGACCATGGATGGGAAGGGACTGGTAGCAGGGGATAAGGGAAGATGAGGGATAGTGAAGGAAGAACTAAGAGAGGGGATGAGGGGAGGGCGGGAGCAGCCAAGTAGGCCTTGTGAAAATTTAGCGGATGAGGAGTAGATAGAGGGGGCGGAGGGGTATGGGGCAGGGCATGTAGATCTGGGTGGGGGAGATAGAGGGACATGGCTGGGAAACCTGAGGGAGGCATTGAAAGAAATATGAATTCAGGGGGATGTAGGAGGAAAGTGGAGGTGTTGATAGGGGCTTCAGCAGGTTAAAGGTAGCAGTCACAACCTTTTAATGTCTTTATAAGTGACGTTGCAGAGGGACTGGAAGGAAAGTATGTCTCTTTGCAGATGACACAAGATCTGCAACAGGGTTGATATGCAAGGTGGGGTGGAAAGGATGAAGGGACTTGGCGAGGTTGGAGGAATGGTCAAATGTATGGCAGCTTAGATTCAATGCAAAGAAGTGCAAAGTAATGCACCTGGGAAACAAAAACCCAGGGAAGAGTACACAATGAGGGGTGAGATACTGACAACAACAAAAATGGAAAGGGACCTGGGGTAGTCAGTATCAGACAACCTAAAGGTGGGCCAGCAATGTCAGAAGGCAGTAAGGGAGGGTTGGGGGATACTGGGATGCATAGGGAGAGGCATCACCAGTAGAAAACAGGAAGTTGTTGGCCTTCTGTACAGACAGTTGGTAAGACCACATCTGGAGTACTGTGTACAGTTCTGGAGACCCCATCTCGCAAAGACATAGACAGGGCGGAGGCTGTCCAGAGGAGGGTTAACTAAAATGATGCAGGGTCTGCATCAGAAATATATATGAAGAAAACTGAAGGAACTAAAGATGTATAGCCTTGAGGAAAGGAGGGAGAGGGGGGACATGATAGAAACTTTCAAATACCTCAAGGGAATCAACAAAGTCCAAGAGGGTAGCATCTTTCAGAAAAAGAGATGTACAAAAACAAGGGGGCACAATTTGAAGATAGAAGGGGACAGCTCAGAGGTAATGTGAGGAAGTATTTCTTCACAGAGAGGGTTGTGGATACATAGAACAGCCTTCCTGAGGAGGTCGTAGAGTCAAAAACAGTGGGGGAATTCAAGAATGCATGGGACAGACATAAGGCAATTCCAGTGGGGGGTAGGAGGAAGTAGGCTGTTGGTTAACTAGGATCTGCAGCTTATCTGTTAGGTAGGGAAATGGGCAGACTAGGTGGGCCAAGCGGTCCTTATCTGCCGTCACATTCTATGTTTAGGGTTGTAAGATAGTCACGGAGCTTAGCTTTGAATGGGCCGAGTTTAGTACTGGATAGCATGTCTTTGCTGAGAGAGTTCAGTCAGAGGGGAGCATGATATAAGAAAGAGCGCTGGCCCTGGGCGGTGCAGCGCAAAGGGACTTTTAAGAGCAGGATGTTGGACCCTCTAGTGGTGCAGGTTTTGTCGGTGGGGTAGAGAAGGCTTTGAACACCAGGAGACGCAAGCCCTAGCATAGACTTTTTAGCTAGAAGGCATACCTGGTAGCGAATTCTACAGTCCAGGTTTAGCCATCCTGACTGGGAATAGAGGTCACAGGTATGTGTTCACAAGATTAAAAGTTCTAGAGGGTTGAAAATATATATATAAATATTGCAGTTTTAACACATATTATTTGCCCACCATTAGCACAGAAATGTCTGTGAGTTAAAATCTTAAAGTTTCACACTTTGTTAGAGTTTGACCCAAGCAAGGGCGTAATTATGGGGAGGGGAAGGGGGCACAAGCCCCCAACAATTTGATTGATCACATTTGTCACCTCAAAATTCAGCCTCACCTTGCTGCTGCTGCCAGCTATGGGCCAGGAAGGACCTGAGCCTGCTGTGTTTAGGGGCGGGGGGGTTCACGTCTCACTAGAGAGCTGTGAGAGAGTGACAGACAGAGAGGCAGGTGAGGGTGACAGACAGAGTGGGGGGGGGACATCATTTCACAAACTGGCCTGATCAAAACTGGGAGGAGAAGGACTGAGTTGTGGCAGGAAGTGAGAAAGTGACAGACTGCAGTCACCGGACCCAGAAGTAGCATAAACATGCATAGCCACCAACAGCAAGTGTGGAGTCAGGACAAGCTGGCGTCAAGTCCATGGTGCTGTCATTTCTGGTGCATCCCTTCCCTCCTGTCTGCCTTTCTGAATGCTGCCTCATTTGCCTGCCTCATCCAGGAGTTGCCTGCTGCCGCTTTGCTTGCCCAATGCTTCAAATTGCCTGCTTCATGTGGGACTCGGTGGTCAGTCAGGCCGTGAGGAGTCCTTATCGGATTGAGTGATACGCCAGAGGCAGGCCCCACCTGCTGTGATGACTGAATTTGGGCCGGTCGGTGGGAGCATTGGGTTGCACTGAGTGAGCCTGTGGAACTGTCTGCCTGGACTTGGAGGCTGGAAAACTTTGAAACAGAGGAGAGGACAGCTGGACTGATTATGAGGCAGTGGCTGCAAGCAGCAACTCACTGATAGGACTGAGTCTGGTTACTGGTGGTGCTGCACTGGTGGGTTATGGGTAGAGGTGAGTAATGATTGGGAGACAGCAACAGCAATACTCTTGCCATGGGAGGACACTATGCACAAACCTGCTGCAATAAACAGAGGAGGTGGTGGAAGGGAATTCCAGCCTGCACAGTCAGGACAGTTCTGAGCTGGCAGGTGCCACAATCTATTGGCCATTTAATTTGGCACCAGTCAGGGTCAGAGAGCACCCAGAAAAAGAAACCTGCTGTAGTCTTTGAGGCATTCTCTCTTCCTGTAGTGTAGTGTGTCTGGACAGGAGTAGGTCAGTGGCTCTATGCCGCTACCAGTGACCACCAGCACAGAAAACAGCACAATTAGCTTCTCAACTTGAGATAACATAGCTCTAGTGTGCAAGAAGGCAAGGGTAGGTGGTGTTTAATTTTAATTATTATGTTTACTGGTGGTCTTCTCGGTGGTGTTGTGTTGGTCCTGTCTACTGTCTGTAGTCAGTCAATGCTGTGCTGTCTAGCATCTCTCCTGTGTACCACCTGACTCTGACTGAACTGGTGTACAGTGATGCTGTTACAATGAACCCCCCCACAGTGACACAACCTGTTCGATAACCACGGTGTTGAACGGGTTGTCACAACAAAGGTCTGAGATGCCGAATGCTGGTGTTCACTGCTCTTCCCCAACATCTGCTCCCCCTGGAGTTGAGAATCTATAATTTCAGGGGATGCGAGGGGCCCTCCACAAACAGTAAATCCCATGTTGCACTGTAGCAATCCTCAAAACTTTGCCATGGTGATGTGATCGCCGGCAGCAAAGTGTTGTCACTGTCAAGTCCTTCGACAACTTTGTTGTCGAAATGGCTTGGTACATCCGACTGAGCCTGATTATGTCTGCTTTGGTAGGGACTGCTGTGTTGGCTGGGTGCTTGTGGGTGAGGGAGCCGGGCAGGTATATGGTTAGCCTAACATGCAGCTCCAGTGTTTTCTTCAGTGTTATGTTACCAGAGTTAAAGTAATCAAAAAAAAATCAAACCCTGCAGGTGGGTGAACTGTGGATGAAGTAGTGTGGACACTGTTAACAAGTTAACAAATCACTCACAGGACCATCTTGTAAATAGGACTTCGGTCCTAATGATGTAAACATACCATCAATTTTCCCGTCTAAAAATAAAGATTTTCACTACTACTACTGTTGAAGGGCTTGAATGATGGGGTATTTCATTTTTGTTTTGCAAAAAAAAAAACTGTCAAGTGTAGGTATAGCTGTTTCTACTTCCTGAATATGTTTAAAGCAGCAGTAACTGCTGCTTTAAACTCAATGAGAACAATGAGTCAGTAACAGCACTAGGGGTTTAAAACATGGGTTGAATTGGCAACCAACCCATCCTTACCTAAAGGGTGGGTGTGGCGGGAGACCATATGACAACCAGGACGGCCCACCTCTCACCGCCTCAGTTGGCCACCGAATGAGAACACATGGAGCACATGTCCAATGTATATTGCATGCATGCATGCTTCTACTGTATTGTACAGGGAGTGCAGATGGATCGTGTACTATACAGAGAGCATGTGGCCTGTGTACTATACAGAGACCCACACCCTATACAGTAGACAGTCTGCCCTTCCTGTACAATACAGGGGATGGACAAGCAGCCTGTATTGTAAATTGTATGCATGCTTCATGTCTTCCCATTTGGTGGCAGGCCAAGGAGGTGAGAGGTGGATTGTGCCAGTCAGCGATGGTCTCCATGATGTCTTTAGTGTTTTTCCTGTATGTGATTAACTTTCAAAATACGTTGATAGAAAAAATGGTATTTTCCTGTAGATGATTTACTTTTTGGTGGGTAGAACAACACTCATGATCGAAGGCTGATCGAGAGTGAAGTTGTCCCCCCCAACCTTGACACCAAAATTACTCCTCTGGGCCCAAGAATAGTTCTTTGATAGGAGGCTTTTCTGAAGCAAATGTGTATATTTAACATTTGTAACATGTAATGGCATTATGTGTGCAAGTACAGTTAATTTTTTGATGAATTGTTTTGTAACTGTCATTTTGTGAAACTGATGTACAGTATATCTGTTTTGTGAGTCAAAACCCAGTTTTGTGAGATAATATCCTCGCCTTCATAAACTTCACTGTCATAAAAGTGGGAAAAGAGAAACCTGTTCACATCAAAAACAAGAAGATGACATACATTAAGTAAGAAAGTTATGTGTTAATAGTGTATAGTGTAAGTAGGGGTGTCGAAGTTGTAAAATTTGCTCTGCACAAAAATTTCATGGCTTTCAACTATTCTGTGAAGTTTCTGCCCTGTGAAGTCCCACTTTTGAAGCATTTTGGGCAGATTCCTAGAATTCAAAGTCAAAAACTTCGATTCCTGTTACAGTCAATGGTAGAGGTGTCCCACATCTGTGAAGTTGGGACTTCGCCATCGAAATTCAACATGAGTCAAAGTTTGCAATGAACCATGGGATATGAGGTCACACGTTGCTGAACAGCCAATGAGAAGCTAGTTTTGTCATTCTGTGAGTGTAGTGTGTTTGAGAGACTTTGAGAGCAGAGTTTGTGCAGCAGCTCAGAGTCAAATCTAAATACATTATATAAAAGAGCATTTTGTTTGTCAAATTGCTTCAGAACTGTTACTGTGAGTGCTCTTTGCACACACTATGATTTTTTGTGTTGTTTTTCTCCATCCTGTATTGTTTATTTCCAGTATTTACCTTTCTGTTAGAAGTTGTGGTTTGATGGCTTGTGTGGGCTGGGGAAGGGTAGGAGCAGTTTCGAAGGCATAGTTTTCTTCTGAACAAAATCAGTAGGCAAGTGCCCTGTCTTTTCTTAAGAAAAAAATCACTGTCCTCCTGACTGTGATTTAACCAGAGTGTTTGTTGTGTCCCTGCGTACACACCTGTATTTAGGAAAAAAAATCACTGTTCTCCAGACAGCGATTTAACCCGAGTGATTATTGCGTGACTGCGTGCACAACCGTATTTAGGAAAAAAATCACTTTTCTCCAGACAGCGATTTAACCCGAGTGATTGTTGTGTCCTTGCATACACACCTGTATTTAGGAAAAAAAATTACTGTTGTCCAGACAGCGATATAGCTCAAGTGATTGTTGTGCCATTGCGTACACACTCACTCTCTACTCTTCTCAATCACACTGTCTACTCTCTACTCTCCTTCAGCTACAAGTTGAAATGAAAGTGAAACATTCACTTGCTGCCTGTCTGGAGTCTCCCATGTGACATGCAGTAAATGAATCATGTGACAAACCATGTTTTTCATTAACTTCGAAGTTACTAACAAAGTCGAAGTTGCCTTCGAAGTTAACCAGCGAAGTAAGTTTTGGCACCAGATTGAGGCAATTACCTTCGAAGTTACTAAAAAAGTTGAAGTTAACCAATGAAGTTTCCTGGTGAAGTTTTGGAACCAGAGAGGTCATTTATACAAAGTTTTTTCCGTGTAATTTGGTGACTCTGCGGGAACTTCACCAATGGATTTAAACTTAAAACATCTCTAAGTGTAAGGTTGATTTGTAAACTATTTTTTTTTTTATAAAACAAATAGGATCTGCAATTAGGCTGTTGCATCTCATGAAAACAGGCCCTGTTTTGTGGCCCATGAACTTGCTTTCCTGTCTTGCAAACTCACCATCGTGAGTTACAGTGATCATGAAACAGGGGACAAGAACAGAAAACTTTGAACATCAAAACCTAAAAAATCTGTATAAGTCTGAAGCCTGTGCGGACGACAGTGTAGGGTGTAAGGTTGATTACTCATTTTTGTTTTGTTAAACAAGCAACAGATATTTAAAACAGTTATGAAATTAGGTTGAAGCATGGCACAACAACAGGTCTGCTTTTCATCACTTGTAAAGTTGTTTACATTACTTGCAAAACCACTTTGGGTAGAAATAGTACAACCTCACTTTTGTGACACTTGGGCTCAAAAGGAGAAAA
This sequence comes from Neoceratodus forsteri, assembly GCA_016271365.2. Classification (NCBI taxonomy): domain Eukaryota; kingdom Metazoa; phylum Chordata; order Ceratodontiformes; family Ceratodontidae; genus Neoceratodus; species Neoceratodus forsteri. The sequence goes on along the minus strand of CM057455.1, from coordinate 411,885,697 downwards.
ACCTAGATGGCTTTTTTAGGGCCATATCTGTGAGCATGCAGCTACGTCTGCTACATATGCATTTACTTCGAGAGTGGCCCACTGTACCACTTGCAGTGCAAGTTCTAGGGCTGGTGCAGTGCATGTCACTATGTTGCTACTTTGTAAGTGACCTGCAGGGCCACTTGGAAAGCAAGATACAGCTCTGGCACACTCAACTTCACTATGCAGTCATCACTGAGAGTGTAGGAAAGGTAAGGCTAAAAGTGTCAGTTCACATATACCCAATAATACAAAACATTATGGGATGTGTATGCAAATCTCCATGAAACAATGTAGACTTGTTTTGCTTTAAGCAGGAGTGCATGATGCCAAATGGCTCTTCACAATCTGCAGTGACTGAAAAACAGAAGACACAGTGATGTGTTTCATCATTGCCATGACTCATTAGAGTGCCTCATCTGTATCTCAGCCCAGCAAAAGGAGGAATGAGCTGTATGATGGCATTATGGGTTTGGGTCACGGTGAGCCCAAATAGGAAAGCAATCTAAATGACAAATGATTTTGGCTTAAAAAGCACTGAGGTGAGGGTTCGCGATGGAAAGACATTTGCAACAAAGTCAGGTTTCAACAAAATACAAGATCACATACCCCAATCATGGAAAGCATCATGGGAAGTAGATGCAATTCACCATGAAATAATTCATACTGGATCTGCATTAAGCAGGAGTGTATGGTGCCAAATGACCTCTCATACAGTTTTTTAACTTCTGGATACTGGTATTTCCCAGTCCACTTGATTGGCAGAAGAAAGGCTCACAGAGTTGTTTTATTTATATATATATATATATATATATATATATATATATATATATATATATATATATATATATATATATATATATACATACACACACACACACACAATAGAGGTGAGTGATAAATGAGTGAGATAAAATATGTTATTCTCATTGAGTGAGATAAATGCTGATGACATCAGCACAGTGATGATAATGACATTTATCACACCCATAAATCGCACAAACCCACAGAAACCCATGCAAAGCCAAGCAAATTGTAACTTTGCAAAATAGGGGCCCCTATTCTATAATTGACACTAGATATGGAAAATATTTTCACTCCTGATAGTGACCTCTGGATTGTCACTCATGGCTTCACCACTCATGAATATCCAGAGGTCACTCTACAGGAGAGAAAATATTTCATATCACACTTGTGCCCATCATGTATCCCCTATTTATATATATATATATATATATATATATATATATATATATATTAATGCCTCTATTTGGGTTGAAGTAGAAAACAGACAAAGTAGGAAAGTGAAGCATTAGGGTAAAATGTCCATGATCCTCGTGAATCAGTTGTATGGTCTTCCATGGGGTTTAGAAGAAGGAAAGGCCCTGCATCCTATCAACTCTGCCTAGCCCTGCCTATGTAATGCTGATTTTGAGAGCAGTATTGACTCTTCACTCCTGCTTTTCCCAGTTTCAACTGAAAATGTATTTATTAGTCATGTATGTCTGTCCCCTGTGCTTGAACCCCTCTCAACTTATATCACAGATAACCTTCCATGATAGCCTATTACATCTCTCTCTACTACTCTCTCTGTGAAAAAATGCTTTCTGATGTCCCTCTTAAATCTCCTGACCCACCAGCTTCATTAGGTTTCCACTGGAGTTAAAAGGGATCAAGGTTGTAGTGGTGTACAGACTGCTAAACCAGATGAAGGATGGGGACATGGAATTAGGGAGGAGATCAGGAAGGCATCAGTCAAAGGGAAGGTGGTGCTTGTCAGTGTCCTAAATGTGCTGGATATGGACTGGGAAATCCAAGCAGTCTAGTGTACAAGAATTCAAGCACAGGTAGATGTTTTACAAGACTGTTTTCATATGCATTGTGTCAGGGACCCAACTAGGGAGGGGGCCACCATTGACCTGACTACCAAATGTTTAGATAGAGAAATAAAGGTGAGAGAACCACTGGCATCCAATGACCACAATAGAGTATGGTTTAACATAGACACAGAAACATATCGCTCTAGTTGTAAAACTGCAGTCCTGGACTTCAGAACAGTGGACTTTAGCAAGACTGGGTAAATGGTGAAGGATAAGCCAGTACAGGTAGAGGGATCGTAAGAGGCAGAAGCCAAATGTGACGTCATAAAGAGGGTGTAATGGAGATGACTGGATGAACTCCACTGGTAGTCTGTATAATATTCCTTTTATTTCATTCCACACATAAAAGGAGCAACAGTTTTGTGGCTTCCACTTTCTCATGCCTCAATGTATTGTGTTGTATTGTCTTAAAAATATACAGAAATGCTTTTTTTCAGCAATCATGAAATTAACTACATTTTCTTTTCTCCACAAATTGCTCTCCTTCACCAAAAACAAATGCTTTTATATTCTTATATTGATATATCACAGTGGTTGATGCAACTAGCCTGGAGCAACAGCATAAGGGAACCTTTAGTCATTAAGCAAGGGAGGGCTAAGCCAGAGATCAAGTAGGGTCTACAGTATTACAGTAGACAAGGAAAATGGGCACAAAAACAAAGGTGATGTTGCACTCCAATTAGAAACTCCAGTAACAATTGTTGCAAGTAAAACATTAATTTATTCCATTTAGGTAAAGTTCAGTCAGTGTTAAACTCCACGACCAGATGCCCCTGTGCTTCGACTGTTAGGTCTTCCTCAGGGGGTGGACTCTGGTAACAAAAGGCACTGCATTTAAACTAAAAATCAAGCTGACATCACAGCGTACATGTTAAAGCTAATTGCTGTAATTTACAGGTAAATAAGTTCCAAATTTACCACATTTAAATATATATATGTCTTGAATCATTAAAAAATATACTGTATAGAGAGGCAATACAAAATAATAATACTAACTTTAATACAGACATTGATTTAAAATATTACAATCAATTTTACAATTATTTAAATGATGACTTTATCCCAATATCAAATTTCATAATCATATTTCTGTTTATTTCACCCATTTTACAATGTATAGAGCTACGATCAAATATGAGGAAAAAGGACAGAGTGGGTGAGCCAAGTGGTCCTTATCTGCCATCAAATTCTGTTTCTATGTAAATCAAACCGGCACTGGCATGGTCATCCCTCCCAGAAGTGTCCACTATTTTATTCAACCCATACCATTTATTCCTCGGTGGCCAGTTTTTTCAACTCTCATTGGCCCAATTGCCCACTTCCCTAGCAGTCCAGTGGATCTACACCAACTGCCCTGTCCCAGGAAAGTCCCAGGTGTCCAGTGGTACCATCTCCTAGCCTGCATGCTCTGCAGTTGCTGCTCTTCTAGAAAATCTTCTTTTAATCTATTCCTTAGTAGCCTTCTGCATCTGGTTCAGAACTGCACCCCTGCTGTGACCAGGCTTGGAGTGACTCCATGCCTTTGTAGACTAGCCCATTTGAGCTGCCCCTTCTCCCTTTTTACATGGTCAGAATGCCATTTGTGACCACACAGGATTGGGTTGTGGCTCCCAGTCTACAGGCAGCTTTCTTCCTCGGTTCTTAGAAACCTCTCCCCCTATTTTTGTGCTGCAAGTTTTGTCAGACCAGTTTCTAAAGATCAAGGTATGCTGGTCACTGTTGCTGGATGTGGTGGCAAGCCCTTTCATTCAATAATAAAAAATTTCCTTCTCTAAGAACATCTTTTTCAGATGTTTCACAAAAGGTGAAGAGTGTTAGATAGCTTGCCTTTTACTGAATTCCTATGTGTGATGGTTACAAATATTTATTTAATTTAGTTTTGTTGACCAAGTAAGTGCACTAGACAAATTCTTGCTTATTTTCAGGCATGCCATGGGGAAGGGGGATACAGATGAATGCCAGCTGACCTTGAACCAGATTAAGCTGTTGGTGTTTTTAGTGAATGGGGAGAATTTGGCCAGGACACTGGGGAAATTCCCCTACTCATCAGTAGGGGAACTTCTGTCCCACAGTCCTGAGATGGTCACTTTGAGTGAGGACCAGACGAGGATGGGCGTCCTGGAGGAAGGGATCAGGCCTCCTTCCCTGTCCTGATTACGTTAGAGGCCATTGAGCAAGCAATGCTAGTGCAAGAATTTGGAACCTGCAAGTCAGAAAATGTGAGTGCAGAGCTTTCCAGAGTTGAGATTCTACATGATGACCCTGCTACAGATCAAGGACACTCTGTCAGTAGTAATATATCCAGTTCTTTATCTGATGAAAAGTTATATTCTGGCTCTGTAAATGCCTTTATTGTTTTGTCTATGCCCCGCGCTGCTCAGCGTAGTTTGATGCGGCCCTTGACAGCCGCTTCTGCTGAAATTGACAGTCCGCTGAAAGACTGGCCTTGTTTGCTGGCTGACAAAATAATGACTCATGCTAAGTCTATGCAGGCACCTTCCACTTCAGAGGGGAGTGCGCTTCAACAGAACGTGGCTTGCAGTGAATCTGGAGCTCCCTCCGGGTGCCAACAGCCACACGTACTCCCCAAGAGGCAATTTCCCTTAGATTGGGCCCTAGCTTGCTACAGCCCAAACTGGCAATAGAGCCCAAGGATCGTGATGAAGTTGGCTCTGAGACTTGAACACCTTGTTCCACCTCTCCAGAGATGGAGAAAGTATTTTCTTTTTCAAATCGCAAATCTAAGAAGAATGATTCAGTGTATCCTCAGTATGACTGGTCTCCGGAGCATGTGCTGAAAGGTGTGGGTTGGCTGCATGCACCTGAAGGTAAATGGGTCCCAGACCCTTCTGTGGACAAATACAGTATGTCAAAGAACCATATAGTGCTTAATCCTCCTTCTAATACTACACCCTAGTCATACGGATCTTCCTGCAGCGTCTGTTTTACAGCCAGAGGCCATACCTCTCCCCACAGAATGTCTCTTAGACTGTTTTACAGGGTGCACCCTCAACTAACACTTCTATCTTTATGGGCCCCAACAAATCTATACTGAAAAACCCTTAACAGACTGCCTGGCTAGCTCCAATGTTTAAACTTGATGACTTATTCCACTCTACAGGGGAGCTGGCACCCAGAAAAAATGAAGTCAGGCTCCTCTATAAAGGAGGGTTAGAGGAGCCCCCAAACAGACTATATTGCAAAAGCTTTACTAAAAGGCTCTCTAAGGTTTTTTTCTTCTGAAATTTTCACCTTAATTCATATTGGTAATGGGGATTTCAATATAAGTTTTAGAGCTGTTTCTAAGCTAGACAAATTCTGGGCTCAGTTTCATAAACTTAAACATACTCCACTGTGGTTGCCATTTATGGCTATTCCACTGACAAAGCCTGCTGTTGAGATTTTAACTGTTATGTTCAAAAATGAGGGTGTCAATATAGAAGATATTTTATTTTGTCTTAAGCAGTGGTGTGAAGTCTTGGATAGACCCTCCCCCATTCTAGACAACGAGCAGATTTAGAATGAGGGATGGAAAATCAAGATTAAGTTGTTTTCCTCGATTCATGGGCCAATACATTTACTGAACTTTTTCTTTTTAGGTAAAGACAGGGGTTCACTGTTTTATATAGGCCAACCCAAGGCCTGTTTCAAATGTGACGCACACACCCACCTGAGTCTGGCCTGTGATTCTATTAGATGTAGTCACTGTTTTCAGTATGGCCACATAGTTGTAAACTGTTTAAATCTGTTTCGCTGTAATCTTTGTGAGAAAACTGGCCATGCCTATGGGAGATGTCCGTGAGCCTCCCATAATAGAGAGGACTGTCCCTCTCACGAAGGGCTCATTAATCAAGCTCGACAGGCCTGGGCAAAGAAAGTTGCCCAACAAGAAGAAAGTGGTATCCTCCCCAAATGAATCCTTGAACCCCAACCTAGGACAAGGTCCAGTTCCTGATATTCCTGGGCCCCTTCTGGCTGTCCTTCCTTCTGAGTCAGTAATTCACATGTACCCTGTCTCAGATATACAGGATACAGTTCCCAAACAGGTCCCTGTCTTAGCTACAGTGATACAGTGAGACATGCCCCCCCCCCAGGTAGATGCCTCATTTATTATGGTATCCTCTAAGAAGAGATCCAGGTTTCATCAAGTCCTAAAATGGGTAACTCTGAGGGTAAGAAGGAAAAAAGAATAAAGGGCAAGTCACTCTTACAAAGTCAGCTGGGAATAGGTATGCCCGTTACTGTGGATAAATCTTGGGAGATTCAGAGGAGGAAGACTCAGACACCCCTCTGTTGCCTCTACCACAACTGATGACACAGAGGAAGGGGGACTCTATTGCTAAGTGAACCAGGCACATAAAGAATTCAAAAACTCCTGAGTATGGTGATTAAAGTCTCCTTGGTTTTCCTTTTTGTCTAAAGGCCTACCCCTCCCTTCTTTTTGGTTCTTATGGCATCTTTAACCATCTCCACTATTAACGTTAATAGTATTAAAATAACAAAAAAAGAACTGGGGCATTTCATTCTTTACAACTTCACCATAGTGATATTTGGTGCCTTCAGGACACCAGACTTCAATCTCACTATGATTTAAGGCAAACCTCTAACAGCTGGCCTCTGGGCCCTGCTTTTGGTCAATAGGTGAGGAAAGTTGCGATGGGGTGGATATTCTTTTTTCTAAATCAGGGATTGTGGTTTCAAGACTGCTAGACATTTCTCCAGGTAGGGCCCTAACGCTTGATTTAATTACTGTCAGGAAATATTTCACCTGATTGCAATTTATGTACCGAGACCAGGGCCAAAGGGTTTCCTATTTAAATCTGTACTGCCATATCTATTTACTTCTAGAATTATCCTTTGGGCAGGACAGTTTAATTGTGCGTTGGAACAGTCTGATAGAGGGCTTAGAACCAATAAGATGTTCTGTGATTCAATTGCTTTGAGGAACATCATTTCGGATACAGGTGTTTCAGATGCCTGTAGACTCCTTTAGCCAACTGGGGGGGGCATACCTTTTTCAAAGGTACTTTGTCTACATGTATCGACTTTTTATTTCTTTCACAGATACTTAATTTAGATAAGGTTGCGACCATGGCTTGGGACTTTTCAGATCATACATCTGTATCTGTATAGTTTAAATGGGGTAACTCACCCAGATGTAAGAAGAATGTGTGGCGTTTTAATGAATCTCTAGTAGATAACCTCAATATCAGCAAAGCCTGTGTTAAGAACTGGGGGGCACACCTGTCTGTCTTAGCCTGTTATACTAATTTGGTCATATGGTGGGAAGACACAAAACTTGCTTGGAAACAATTTTTTCAAGCTAGATCTTCTGACATTTCTAATTCAGAATACATAACTTACTCACAGTTATGGGGACAGTTACAGTCTCTCATTTCCTTCTCAGAAATTCAGAAACAGGATGTCAGCCCTCAGATAAAACTTATTAAAAATCAAATGAAGGAACATCAATATAATAGAGCTAAGTCCCTGGATCAAGAATTGCATTTCAGCACACAGTTAAAAAGGTTCTCTTGACCCTTTTAAAGAATGTAGCTCTAGGACTGAACATAGAATAATTTCTGGACTAAAAGACCCTGCAGGTCATTTATGTACTGCACGACTCGATATGTTGCATCTGGTAGAGCAACACTTAGAATCCTCTTTTGGGGCAGTTCCCTTGGGCAGCACTGATACTGCTTTCCTTTCTAGACGAAATCTTCCCCAGATACTTCAGGTTGATAAACATTTGCCTGAAGCTGATATAACATTAGATGAAATTTGTCATGTTATTTCACTTCTGAGGAAAGATGCGGCTCCAGGGTTGGATGGATTTGGAACAGGTATTCATAAAACCATTATGGACTTCTTGGCCCCAGTATTAGTTATTTTATATAACTACATGTTATCCCACAACAGTCTTGCCCCCTGTATGAATGAGGCTATATTAATTTTATTATTTAAAAAAGGAGGCAAGACGTTATTAGAGAATTGGAGACCTTTGAGCCTGCTAAACACTGACCTTAAAATTTTAAGTAAAATACTTTTGAATAGATTAAATTCGGTAGCAGAGAAGGTGATTCATCCTGCTCAAACCTGTGCTACTTCTGGTAGGCGCCAACATGATAATTTGATTATTTTAAGGAAATCTTTAATAGAGGAGCTGTGGGTAATATTCAAGGGTTTGTTCTTAGCCTTGACCAAGAAAAGGCTTTTGATAAAATTTCCCATGTATTTCTTTTTTCGGTCCTTCAAGCTTATGGGATCCCAGAGAGATTCATAGCCTAGGTCGCTACTCTGTATGCTAATGCTGCCTTGATCCCAAATGTAAATGGATGGAGGGGTAGAAAGATCAGGGTGAGGCAGGGAGTCAGGCAAGAGTATCCCCTGAGCCCCCTATTCTATGTCTTTGGCATAGACATCCTGATACTGTATGTTTCTTGTCTCTGTGACATAAGAGACATTCAACCATCTCCTCAGTATGAACCTGTAAAAATATTGGCTTATGCTGATGATTTGGTTTTACTTTTGCACCCAGATACTTCTGAAGCTGCACTGTCATATGCACTAGATTTTTATGGAATGATATCGTGGCACGGATTAATTATAAAAAAAGTATAGGTACCATTTTAGGGAATGTAGCAGTACCAGTCACAGGGTTGTTTGGTGGGTTCTCTATTTCTTTGTCCTCCGTGAAAATCTTAGGGGTTGAATTTAAGGGTCGGGATGCTGCAAAAAGAAATTGGGACAATTGCCTGGGGAGAGCCGATTGGTTAGTCTCAGGATTTAGAGGTCAGCAAATCTTGGAAAAAAAGAGGGTTACTTTGATTCACTCACTTCTTATCCCAGTATTCTTATATGTTAGTTATGTTCCCCAAAGCAGTAGTGACTCCCTTTTAGTATTTTTTTCAAGCGTTTGGGAGTAGATGAATCCTAAAAAGGGAGTTCACCTATAGCCCAATTGCTGAAGGTGGGATTAATATGGTTCATCCTGTTACTTTCTTTTTAGTATTTTTATTGAATACAATCTTGGGCAGGCCCTGAAACCAGGTAATAAGTCCTGGAAGACTTTACGTGGCAGAAGGTTGATTCTAGCCTCCATTCTGGTCTCCAAATAAAACGGTTTTAACAAAACATAGATTCTATGTCTGCAGGAGGGTGGATTTTATTAAACAGTTAGCAAGATGGAAATTAACTCCAGACCTATTTCTCACTCAGAATAGGACATCCATCTATAAAACTATATAATGTATGGGAGAGGGTGATTACTGTCTGAAATCGGCAAGTTTATAACATTATAATGTATGGGAGAGGGTGATTACTGTCTGAAATTGGCAAGTTTATAACGTTGTTATGGTATTGTTGTGATGTCATGAGGTTGTTAACCCTCTTGACTACATCACAACAATACCATAATAACTGCTTAACATCATGCGCCCTTTCTGGGTGGTTTCTGACTCTTGCTTTCCCTCTCCTTGTTACTTACTGGGGCTTGCAGTGCTTAAAGATGAGACAGAACTCCCCTCTAGTTCTATGTACAATGATCTCCTGCATACATCAAAGCATAATCGCAGTTGTTCAGGAGGTCAGAGGTTTCGTGCTGTCGTCGCTAGCGTATCTCTCGGACACAAACGGACGTGGCGGTGGTAGCGCAGCAGCAAACTAAAAGGGTACAAAGAAAGAAAATAAAAGAAGTAAGGACACTTTACTCATAACTTATTCCCATACACTATAAAATATAATGGATGGCCATCATAGATACATAGATACATAGATACATAGACAGTGTCGGCAGATAAGGGCCTATGGCCCACCTAGTCTGCCCATTTGAGCTTGTAAGTTCAGTTTGTTTTCCTAGAAGTCTATTTCCCTTACCCCTGACCTCTAGAATTCCTTTATGTCTATCCCATGCATTCTTAAATCCGTGATTGTTTCAGCCCCCACCACTTCCTCTGGCAGGGTGTTCCACTTGTCCACCACCGTTCTGTGAAGAAATTCTTTCTCATGTTTCCTCTGAATCGTCCTCCCTCCAACTTCATCCCATGCCTCTAGTCCTGAAACATCTTTTTCGCTTAAAAATAGTGTTTTCCTGCACCCTGTTCCTCCCTGTAAGATACTTGTATGTCTCTATCATATCCCTCTCTCCCTCCTCTCCTCCAGGAGTACATGTTCAGTTCCTTCAACCTGTCTTCATAGGATTTGTGATGCAACCCATGCACCATCTTTGTTGCCCTCCTCTGAACCTTCTCTACCCTGTCTATGTCCTTACGTGGTATGGTCTCCAGAACTGTACACTGTACTCCAGGTGGGGGCCTCACTAGTGTCTTGTATAGCGGAATTATGACCTCCCTTTTCCTGCTGGTGATGCCCCTGCCTATACATCCCAGCATCCTATTTGCTTTACCTGATGCCTTGTCACACTGTTTCCCTACCTTGAGGTCATCAGAGAGGACAACCCCAAGATCCCTTTCCTGCTTGGTGCATGCTATATCCTCACCCCCCAACTGATATATTGTGCCAGAGTTTTTGTGCCCCATATGCATTATCTTGCACTTCTTTGCATTGAATTTCAACTGCCAAACCTTGACCATTCTTCAAGTTTCTGCAGGTCCTTCTCATTCTGTCTACACCTCTGGTGTGTCTACTCTGTTACAGAGCTTTGTGTCATCAGCGAACAGTGAAATTCTGCCTTCTATATCCTGTGCAATGTCACTGATGAAGATGTTGAATAGGACCGGTCCCAGCACTGATCCCTGTGGTACCCCACTGGTCACTCTTCCCTCTGTGGAGTGACAGCCATTTACCACCACCCTCTGTGTCCTGCCACCCAGCCAGTTACCTACCCACACTACTGTCCTGCCCACACCCATATTCCCCAGTTTGTGTAATAGTCTTCTATGTGGCACAGTGTCAAAGGCCTTGCTGAAGTCCAGATAGGCCATGTCCACTGCCCTCCCCTGATCCACCTCCCTAGTCACCCAGTCAAAAATTCAATGAGGTTGGTCTGACATGACCTCCCCTGGTGAAACCATGCTGCCTTGGGTCCTGTAGGTCCATTGACAACCAGATGTTCCACCAATCTCTCCTTCAGTAGTGCTTCCATGATCTTTCCCACTACCGAGGTGAGGCTGACTGGTCTGTAGTTCCCTGCTTTCTCTTTGTTCCCACTTTTGTATAAGGGACTACATCTGCTGTCCTCCAGTCTTTGGGTACCTCCCTGTTTCCAGTGATTGGCTGAACAGGATAGCCAGAGGTTCAGCCACCACCTCTCTTAGTTCTTTAAGGACCCTGGGGTGCACCCCATCTGGCCCACTGCTTTGTCAACTCTTATTACTTCCAGTTCCTTCAGGACCCTTTCTGTGTAAGGGACTTGTGTCCATTTCTGCACCATTCTCACCCCTTGTACTCCCTTCAGACCCATTACCCCCTCTTCCTTAGTAAAGACTGAGCAGAAATACCTGTTCAATATGTCAGCTTTACTGTTGTCATCCTCCACGCTGCTCCCATCCTCCCTTCAGTCTAACTATCCCTCCCTTTGTCCTTCTTTTTTCACTTATGTACCTGTAAAGGTTTTGTCCCTTTAACCACTGATTTTGCAATGTGTTCTTCTGTCTGAGCTTTGGCTTCCCTTACTGACTTCCTGCCTCCTTTGTTTCTCCTGGTACTTCTCCCTATCCCTTCTGCCTGTGTCTTTTGTATTGCCCAATGCAGTCTTTTGGCTTTCACTTTCTTTGCTACCTCCTTGGAAACCATAATGGTCTCCTCTTTCTTTTCCTCTTGCTAACCTGCTAATGCATAATTCTGTTGTTCTTATAATCCCCATTTTAAATACTGCCCACTGTTCCTCAATCCCTGATTCCTGTCCCATTCCCTTAATGCCTCTTTCAAGCATCTCCCATTTTCCCAAAGTCTGCCCCCTAAAATCCAGGATCGTGTTTTTGTGTGGTTTGGTTCTGCTCTTTCTGTGATTTCAAACCACAATGACTGGTGGTCACTGTTACCCAGGTGCTCCCCCACTGTTACCCCCATCACACTGTCCCTGTTTGTGAGCACAAGGTCCAGTATTGCCTTCTGCCGAGTTGGTTCCATGACCAGTTGCTTGAGGAAGGCACCCTGAAGGGAGTCCAGGATAAATCTGCTCCATCGGACAGTAACCTCACTTCTATCACTTCTCGAGGTTTCCATGATGACAGTAAACCTCTTGAGCTACGCTCTTGAGGTTTACCAAGTTGTCATGGAAACCTCTCAAAGTGATTATAGCATGGTTACTGTCCAATGGCCATCCATTATCCTCTATATTGCTGACAGAAAAGAAGGAATCACTAGTATTTCCCGACTGTCCTGATTCTTTGTTCAATAACACCCTGCTTCTTTTAGAATAATAATAACAAATAGAATAATAGATAGGCGAGTGTCTATTACAAGGGAATTATACCATCGAGAGGTTCTGGGGTCAAGAGAACCTCGGAGCCAAGCTCGAGGTTCCTTGACCCGAACCTCGAATATATAATTCAGTACTCATAGACTACTGCCATATTTATTTTTGTAATATATGGATGCGACTTTTCTTGGCAGTTTGTGAGGTGCTGTGACTCCAGGGCAGGCTGCCGTCGCCAGGAAGGACTCAGAAAGTGACTCTCCGTCTCCACTACCTCCCCCGCCCCGCCCTCGCCTGCTCGCTCGCTCAGTGTGTCTGTTGAGCTGCTTATTTTTAAGGCAGTCCTACCTTTAATTGTTTCTTGTGATGCCGTATGCAGGATTATAGAATCAGTTTTGCGGCAAAGGATCAGCAGGAGACAGAACCGATCACTTTCCTCGCTAAGCGAGAGACAGACGCCATTTTTTCAAACTGTTTGCCGCCCACAGAGACACTGGAGTCTAATCAAGAGCACGATCTGTGGTACGTCAGCACGCACTGAGTGTATGGTATTGGAGGGTTTTGAGACTGCGCTGTTCTGGTTTGGTGATAATACTATCGTTCAGAGCTCGAATGATAGTATTACGAGTTTTGAACGATAGTATTATCACTTGGGAACGATAGTATTATCACTTTACCTGCAGTGTATTACAATGATTTTTTTGCATGCATTTTGGTAGTATTATTTTGATGATCCATATATTACAATAATAATCAGCTTTATTTTTAATGCACCTTTCAAATGTCAAGGCCCAGTACAAATTAAAACAGTTTAAGACCAATGCTGCAGTCACAACAAAAATATACAATACAGTTAGAATCTGTCGTCCTCATCACCATATGCCCTATTCCATAGATATGTCTTTAAAGCCTGTTTAAATCCCCCAACGGTCATGCACTCCCTAATCTGATGGGGTAGAGAATTCCAGAGGTTGGGGCCCACGAACATAAATGCAGAGCCCCGGAAGATTTAAAGACACCCTTGGAATCTCAGCAACCCTCATCGGCTGAGAGGAGCAGTTGCTCAGGGTGGTAAGGAACCAGGAGCTCTTTCAGGTAGTCAGGGCCCAGTCCATGTAGGGCTTTATATCTCAGTAAACCGACTTTAAAGGTGATCCGCCACTGAACTGGCAGCCAGTGCAGTTCCGCAGCACTGGTGTGATGTGGGAAGTCGAGAATCCCGTCAACAACCGGGCTGTGGAATTCTGCACCAGCTGCAGGCGGTGGATATCAACCCACGGCAGCCCAAAGTAAAGGGAGTTGCAATAATCCAGACATGAGGTGACAAAGGCATGGATCAATGTAGGAAGGTCACCGGACGGAACAAGGTGCTTGATCCTAGCGATGTTCCTCAGATGATAAAAGGATAACTTGATGACAGCCGACACCTGCGCTCGACGTACCAACCCATCGTCAAGTATCACCCCTAGGTCTCACGCTTGTTCAGAGGTAGGAAGCTCGGAGTCCCCAAGGAATAATCCTGTGGGTCGACCTGCCCCCAACCCCCCTATCCGATGACCTGGATCCACAACCATCACCTCCGTCTTCCCAGGGTTCAACTTCAACCAGCTGGATTTCATCCAATCCTGGATTTCAGTGAGGCAGTCGTTAAATACTGAGAGTGCTCCATCCTGGTTGGGCACAAAAGACAGCTAGAGCTGGGTATCATCAGCATAGGAATGACACCTCAGCCCATACCATCTTACAATGTCTCCGAGGGGAAGCATGTACACAGCAAACAACATGGGGGACAGCACTGAGCCCTGAGGAACCCCACAAGACAGAGAGATAGGGTCAGAGAAAAAAAAACAGACACCACCCTCTGAGTTTTACCAGTGAGAAATGATGTAAACCATCTGTGGACTGAGCCAAAAAGCCCACAGATGTATCTCAGGTGCTCAAGCAGAACCCCATGGTCAACGGTGTCAAAAGCTGATGACAGATCAAGAAGTACCAAAATGGACCGTTTTTTCTGGTCTCTCACCATCAGGAGATCATTGAGCACCTGAGCCAGCACAGTCTCAGTACTGTGCCTCTTTTGGAAAATGGATTGGAGAGGTTTGTAGGTGCTATGGATGGTCAAATGGTTCTCCAGCTGTGCAGCCACTACTTTCTCAATCATCTTCCCCACAAAGGGAAGGTTAGAGATAGGCCTGTAGTTTGCGAGAGAGTCTGGGTCCAATGAAGCCTTCTTCAACAAAGGTATCACCACTGCCTCTTTCATAGAGCAGGGGTACTCACCAGAGTCAAGGCAGCACCAGACTATCTGCACCAGAACCAGGCCAATAGTGTCACCATAACCCATTATCAGGGATGTAGGACCCAGATCTAAACTACAGCACGTAGGGTGCATACTCTGGACAATCCACATAACATCCACGATTTCCGGCTGTTCGAAGGAACTCCAGGAAAAAGGAGGGATAGTGGCCAAGCATCAATCATCAACAGCTCCCATAGAGTGTGCCGCACAAGTCTCCAACCTGATGTCGGTCGCCTTATCAGCAAAGAACCGAGCAAGCTCTTCACACTACAATTGTGAAAATGCTTTTTGAACTTGCAGACAGACTGGGTTGCACAGCCTGTCCACTGTTCGAAAGAGCTGAACTGGTCAGTTCTGAGCAGCAATTTTCCCGGACAGGAACTCTGCCTTCTTATGGGAGATTTCTGACTGATAGAGTCGATAATGCTTCAGCAGTCTAAGGTGGTCAGCACCTAAGCTGGATTTCTGCCAGCACAGCTGTAACCTTCGTCCTAGTCGCCGCAACTCCTTCAAGGCCCCAACAAACCACAGAGACCGAGGGCGAAGGGAGCGAGGACTCACACAGACTGGAGCAATGGAATCCAGTGCTGAGGAAATGGCCTTACTATAGGTCGGACCAAAACCTCCAGATCCATGCTTGCCACAGGAAATTCTGATAGATCAAGCACCACAGCTAAACCATCAGGAGTCACATCCCATAAAGGGCGGTACTTGACCATCTCCACAGGGGTTGGCCTACAAGGAAGAGTGCAAAAAAGACTCCCAGTATATGTATGGGACATTGTGTGGCTAAGTAATTATGGTAGATTAGGGGTTAGATGCAATAAAAACATAAGCCTCTTGCAGAACAGTATTGTTTAAGAACCTCCTGCATGCAAGTGTTGGAGACTCAGGAACATTTATTTAAAGAATGTCCCTATGCCAATCAATTTTGGGATTTTATAGCTATGAGATGGAATGAGCCTTTATTTAAAACCTTATCATATATGGATATTATGTTTGGTACCTCCTCCAATGGATGGGAAGATATTATTTTGAAAGTAGGAACATTTTTTTTGCTATTATCAAATATTTTTTGTGGTAGTCAAGATGTGTGTGGTTAACACAACAACGTTTTGTTTCTTATGCTGAATTAGTGGATAACATTTATACTTCTGTATGTAAACTCAAACATGCAGATGCTAATTTGTACTCTAAAGAAAAATTCAAATTGCTGTGGGTTAATTGTGAGAAATGGGATCCAGGGTGAAATACCCTTCTTTTGTTCTTATACTAATGTTTGTACGTAACTGTATTTATACTGTTTCCTGTCCCATTAGGTTGCCATTTGTTATTATTTTGATATGTATAATTTTGGTTTGATGCTTGTACAGTAGTCCTTTTTCAAATAAAAATTCCCCTTCTCTTTTCAAGAAGTGCCATGAGATCTTTAACATCCATCTGAACTACCACTAGAACAGGCAGATGGGACCTCAGTTTAATGTGTCATCTGAAAGATGGCACCTCAGGAGTGCAGCACCCCCCCTCATACTGCAGTGCAGTGACAGTATTGGGATATTAACCCAAGTGCCTGGTGAGGGGCTAGAACCCACAGCTTTCTGATCTTCTGGCCTCAGAGGCGAGTGTGCTACCTGCTGATCCACTGACACTGATTTAAAGTCTTGTGTAATCTGACATGTACCTCCATTAGGCAATGCCCTACCTATTTTGTGGGGTCAGCTTCCCTAATAACATTTTAAAGCAGCAATGTTTGCTTAAAAAATAGCCCACAGCTAAACAAAAACATATGGATACTCAACTTTCTTTCCCTTTCCATTTATTTTTATTTCAGATAAAAGATACATGGTGGTGAGTTTTTTTTTTTAAAAAGCCCTGTACTCACTGTCTGCTAAATGATATGACCTGATCAGGACTAGCATCATAGGGCTCCTAGTCATCAGAGCACCCAGGCATATCCACATGGTGCATAGAGTGTGCGCAACAGCAGGGCAGCATCAGAGGAGAAAACATTCAAATCTGTCTTTATTGTCTCAAGGCACTAATTGTCAAACTAATACTAAAAAAAACCTGCTGGAACTTGTTGAATTGATTCAAAATGCTACAACAGAGATTTTGAAACTGTCAGGAATCCCCTGTTGTCAAAGTACAAAATAGTACAGTGGTGGTGGTGGTGGTGGGGATCCAGGTTGCATCCTCTTCTGGTGAAGAAATGTAAAGATTCAAGTTCGAGTCATCCAAAGACTAAGCAAATCTGTCCCTTTCTGATTTATGTGTGATGCTGAATAAAATTTAAAAAAAAAAAAAAGCACAGAACTGGACTTTCTGATGTGGTGTTCATCCATCCTTTAGTAGTACCAAAAACAAAATAGTTTATGGGAGACCCGTATTATTGATGGCATTCGATGAGAACCTAATTTTGTTGTACCATCGATGTGACATCAAAGTGTTATTACACCATCTTGAATACGTCACATCGATGGTACAACAAGTTGGAATCCCCTTGCGCTTATTACCTTGACTGCCAGCAATCCTTTTTTTTTGTCAGTTTCTCAGACCCGCTCTGTTCATCACCACAGGGAGCCACCGAAACAGCCTTTGGGCACATAGTGTGCCTCAGCTCCATTCTGACCGTGGCTCACCTAAACTTCTCTCGAACTGCCACAACTTTCCCCTCTCCACAGAAGCAGCACAGCGCAATCGTATCACCGCTCAGTCATGCAACAGTTGGGCCACAAAGTAAGAGAAAGATTAGGGCTTCATTGTGGTGGTGGGGGTGCGGGTGGGGGGTTGCTCAAGAAATGCACTGTTGTTGAACTGTTGCCCATACACTATGGAAGATAATGGATGGGCAACAGTTAACACACAAGGCTGTGTCCACTTCTCTTTTTTTTTATACTTAAGTTTACTGAAAAGCATAATGCAATAAAATAATTTACAACAAAGCTTTTCAACATTAGACACTGATATTCCAATTACATTGATATATCATATAGAGAACTAAAGAAAAGAAAAACAAACAAGGCAAAAAATATAAAACAAACTGGGCCAAGCAGTCCATTTAAATGTGTTAAATATAAAATAGCACCATCTTCACAATAGGAAATCACAGAGCTAATAAAATAATAGCAATCAATTTCCTAACAATATAACACTGTAAGAAGCCTATTACTCCCTAAATCTATTAATTTTATAACCTTTATAAGCATAATGTTATAGCGGCGCTCGCAGGGCCAAAAATAATTATTATAGAAGCAGAACAGCTGAAAAGAACCTTAATGCAGGAACGTTTCTTTAAAAAAACAGATATTAATACAGAATATGTATTAAATAAATAAATATGGCATAGATAATTAAAATGTATAGTCCTAAGGAAATATTACAATTAGAGGAGCTTAGCTAATAGAACTTTGATAAATCTCCCACCTCATCCACCGCTTAAGAAACAGTACTGATTTTTGCTGTAAATCAAATGTGAGTTGCTCAAACCCCTGAATATAAGAAATAATTTGCCTCTGTTCTGATATGCCTGGGGGATCAGGCTGTAATCACCTCTTGGTTATGGATTTAAAAGTTGCAATTAAAAGGATTTCCCATAAATATAAGGCCTCCGTACCCCCAAGATGCGAAGGAGGGAGCCCCAGCAACAGATTTTCATGCATCAAAGGTTCTGCTAAGTCAAATATATTAGAGATATGTTGAGACATCTCCTGCCAAAAATGTT
Source organism: Neoceratodus forsteri (assembly GCA_016271365.2). Classification (NCBI taxonomy): domain Eukaryota; kingdom Metazoa; phylum Chordata; order Ceratodontiformes; family Ceratodontidae; genus Neoceratodus; species Neoceratodus forsteri. The sequence continues at coordinate 411,867,398 of CM057455.1, read as the reverse complement.
CCAGTTTTGGGCAATACAAAAAAATGTGAACATGAATGGCTGCCTCAGAACCACAACCTCTCCAACAAACTAAGGAAGTCCCAGGAGGCCACTTTGAGAGAAAGGCCAGGACTAAAAAAATCATGCTCTAATTTTCCATGAAAATTCTCTCCATAGAGGAGATGAAGTGGTACTCCAAACCCCCCTTCACATCTTCTGCCATGGTTTCTCTGATAATGTTATACTAAGTTCTTTCTCCCATTTAAATTTAAGGGGTCAGCACAATAGGCACAACCTTGTAATAAGGCTTGGTAAAGGAGTGAGATAGCTTTCTCACCTCCATTGGAAGTCCATACTGTTACAAAAGAGAATATCTCCTCCTGTGTCTGAGACTGAAGCTCAGAGATGCAAAGCTGTTTATTGATAAAATGCTCGAGCTTCGCTCTCAAAGTCTACTTGGTTGGCATGAAAACCTCTTGAAGTGGACATAGCTTTGTTGTTAACTGTCACCCATCCATTGATTTCTATATAGTGATAATTTTGTCCCAATAACAAATAGGCAGCTTCAAGGAATTGGGGGCTGAACGTTAAGTATGATGTTTGTAACTGAGAAGTAACAAGGAAGGGGGACTGGACGGCTCAGTTAGAGGGAGAGGAATGTTACTCAATAATTCATTCATCCAATTTTGTTAAAAAATTGGATTGTAGATGTCTTAAAGCATGTGATGTCCTTGGAAAACATTCAAACTTATACATAATTTTAGTTGGATTTTCTGTATTTCCTGTTTTACTTCCCCTGTTTCTCTGTTACTAAGGAACTTCTTATGGAAACAGGATCCTTGCCCTTTGGACTACATCTGCTCCTGTTGTTTGTCTACAAGTTAAGTCATAATCTGCCCATAACATCATAATCATATAAACAGTAACCGACTTTGATTTATAAGCAGACAGGTAGAAGAAGCAGAGGAAATCAGAGGGACATGCTTTCTATTTTCAAGCATTTCCATAATGTAACATTCCAAAAACAACAGAATTTCAGGATATTCTAGATCTTCACTGTATCAGTGTAACCCCTAGATGGCGCTATCCCAGGGGCTACTACCGCTGCCTGATTTGCCACTAATAGGTTGAGGGGCCTGGATCCAATGGCGGTGCCTCCACCCAGAGGTCAGGGTTTGCAATAGTTAAACTTACTTGGTCACAGCCCTCTGGGACACTGCAACCCTCTTCTTCCCACTAGTGGCCCACACAATATATCGGAATTACCTTCACAGTATACACTTACCCCCAAGGGTGGTTCAGGCACTGGGACCGCCTGTAAAATAAGATACAGTGCAACAATCACAGTACAATACTTTAACATAGACAAATACCTCAGGCAGTATAACTTTGCTGAAACAAGTAGCTCGGATTTATTTAGGGGGAATATGACAAGGACAGGGGGAAATCAGGTTAATTAGCTTATCACTTTACTATCTACTTATGGCTCTGTGCACAGGCCTATCCCTACCAGTTACTGTCCCTGGGTACCCAAGCCCTAGTGGCTAGTCCAAACCGTGGCAGCTGGTAGGGGCCCTTTCACACAGTGAAAAGAAAAATTAGTTTAAACAGTCAGCAGTACAGTGATTCCAGTTGGATTTATTGTGGCAATTCAACAGGGAGCGACCCTGAATTAGTACTCACGCCTCCAAACAAGATAGGGTCCTTCAATGTCAGCAGGGCTACTCTTGAGCTCCATGAGTCTCCTCACACATTTATATGGTAAAAAAGAAAGTACTATACCAGGTAGGCTGCTTCTCTATCCCGATCGCGATTACTGCACAATACCCGGGAGAACACACAGCAGATTCAGTTCCTGACAGACCGAGTGTAATTCAACAATTTCTCCAGTCTTCTACAGGGTGAGCCTGGTTTCTACTCTTCAGAGATCCTTTGATTCTTTTCACAGGACGGATTCAGTCCTAACAAGCAGTTACACAAGCTGCAGACCGGAACTCTGGGCCTTACACACGTTTTTTGACTGAAACTGTGCACTGAAGGAGCACAGGGTTTCTTTCCCCTTCACTGCCAAAGCTAAAACTGAAACTCCAACAGACAAAATCGGGCACTTCCTTTGAGTTCCTCCCAGTTCTTGACTGGATTGGCTGTCACTCACAATAGACTGCTGCTGTTGGTCCAAAAAGGCGCCTAAGTCTAAACTACATCTCCCAGAGTCACTGCCCATGCAATCCTCTTGTGGCTGGCTCAGATTATGAGTCCAAGTTGTGATTCGTCCAAGGCACCATTTTAGAGCTAGCTTACCCACACTGATTGGTCCAGTTCAGCAGTTCAAAACCAGAATGGGGAACTAGGCAGACACAGTTCTGACTGCAAAGAAAGCAGGTTAGATAAACTGTATTTTCATTATTACTCTACATGATTTCTGGCAAACAGTTACATCTTTCAGATAGGTTCCTTTGCACTCCTAGTGACTGCAAAAATAGAGTGAATTGGCAGCAGCTCAAGTGGTACTCAAACAGAGAAACACAGTCCCCCATACAAACTAATTATGTCTGCAAGCAGACAGCTCTTAAAGAGACAGTACCAGAGGCTCTAAAAACACTCACTGATAAATGGCTTAAATGCCAAACACCATTCAGGCTTGGAGCATTCAAGCAAGCTCCTGGAAGTCTTTTGGGAACCCCATTTGCAGGGGGTTACACCTTCCTGGTTTGGAAAGCTTGACGTCCTCACAAGCAAGTACCCCCATAAGTTTTAACTGCAACCATATACATTTGCATTAGGCTCACACATGTAATCATCAGTCAATATATCATTTTACCAAGAACACATTTCTGAAACATTGCAGTACGTCACTCTTTACACAGTATTACATACACATTGTACCATAACTCAAGTTATTACCTCTTGTACATGAAACCTGAAGAGAGGGGGCCCTTCCCTATCAGTTACCTTGGGGCTGGATGGGGCAAGGGCACCATACTTAGAGGGCAACACAAGTAACTTGGAGTTAGCACTGATGCTCAGTTTGGGCAATGAGCTCGGGGACACATACACTCCTTTATGGACAACACTGAGAGGCAGATCCACTGGCCGGCCCAGGGAATCATAACTGAGGTGCACCACAGGCTTTACAGCTCGACCAGTCTTTCTAGGGGGAACTGTTACAGTCTCTGTACTCTGAGCCTCATTTTCAGCATTGTCCTCACTTGTCAGGGGAGTCTCCATGGGGGTAGAGAGGCTAGAACTTGGGCACTTTCAGCTCCAGGAGTTACAGTTTCTGAGTCCACAACATTTGGCTTGCATGGAGAGCTTTGGACACTGGCAGTGGACTGTCAGGGCACTCAAAATACTCTTCTTGTTCGGTGTATCACCAGTCTGCCCCAATCTATCATTTTCCTCCCTGCAAGCTCAAACAGTTCAACCATGCACAATGATTCCATTTCATCTGATCTGATGCTTTGCACTTCACTTTCTGGGAGCATTGGCTCCAGGGATGAAGCTGGGGCTTAGACAGTCCAGAAGGCCCAGCTTTGTCTCCAGTATTGACTAGGGATTGCCGCAAACAATTGACTCAGTTCGTAAGAAGGATAGTATTCAAAGTCACTCTCACTTTCTTCTGATATGGACTGACAGTCATGCTCAACTGGGACTTGTGCAGGGAACACTGTAACTCTGCTTCTGTAGGTGCAGACTTCCTTGATCTTTTCTTAGCAGCAGCTCTAGTCACTGGTTCAGAGGGGGCATCTTCTGGGGGCTCAGACTCAATCAGGATTTGTCCAATGGGCAGTAAATGATTTCTATGCATTGTTTTTACATCTTTTGAATTGTTCTCAGGCCTTACTTTGTACACTGGCAGATCATCTAGTTTGTCCACTACAATGTGAGGGAGATGGTGCCATCTGTCAGCAATCTTGTGTTTGCCATGCAGTCCCAGATTTCTTAGCAATACCGATCTCCCTCCTGGAGTTCCTGTGCTTTCACCTTTTATCATACCGTTCTTTGTTGGCCAGATTTCTTTTGGCAGCCATGGTTTGAGCCAGTTACATTTATGAGTTAGCTGGGCCTTTAACTTTTGCACATACTGTAAATAGTTGTCAGCTTGAACCCCATCAGGAGAGACCCCAAAACACACATCTACTTGTAGTCGAGCTTCTCTTCCAAACATCAGGTGGTGGGGAGAACCCAGTGGCATCACTTTTGGTGCAGTTATAAGCATGTACCAGGGTGCTAATTTGTTGGCTCCATCTAGGCTTGTCCTTTGGGTGCAGGTGCCTAGCATATCTAGCAAAGTGCGGTTGAAACGTTCAGGCTGTGGTCCCTGGGGTGGTAAGGAGTGGTTCTGGACTCTCGCACTCCCCACAGAGAAAGCATCTCTTTGATCAGACAACTCTCAAAGTCTCTCCCTTGATCAGAATGGATTCTTTGTGGAGCCCCATAGTGAACAAAAAGTTTTCTACAAGTACTTTGGCCACAGTGGATGCTTTCTGGTCTTTGTGGGAAAGCTTGGGCATATCTCGTGAAATGGTCAGTGACCACCAGCACATTACTGATATTTCTTTGATCTGACTCAAACTCAGAAAATCAATACAGACCAGCTCCATGGGTGCACTGGTGGTGATGTTAACAGGGCAGCCCTCTGGGGCAAAGCTTTCTCTGTAAGCAGCGACTACAAGTTCGAATGTGTTGCTCCACATCAGCCCCCATCTTAGGCCAATAGAATCTGGATCTCACCAAGTCAAGTGTTCTGTCTATACCAAGGTGCCCCATGTGGTTGTGCAAGGACCTCAAAACTGAGTCTCGAAGGCAGTGGGCAGCACCAGTTGTTGTTTGTCTACTTGTCCCCTCTGTCTACTGTTTCTCTGTATAACAGTTTATTGATCAGTTTCAACTTAGGACCTTCTTTGTATAACAGTGCAGTTCTCAAATCAGTGGGCGTAATTTGGACACATCTTTTCCTGCATAGAGGGCTTCTAAAGCTGATTTGATCATAGGATCGCGGGATTGAGCCCGCCGAATACTGTCATTGTCCAGCTGAGGCAGTGCACCAATGTCTATTGCAGAAAAGTGGCAATAAGCAGCAGGTATGCAATTCTCAGAGGGTCCCAAGCAATCCACCATGCAGTCCACTGCTCCGTGGACATTGTTCCTCCCTGTCAAACTTCCGCAGAGTGCCGAATGTCAGGTTCTGCCAATCGGACCCAATCATTCTGGGGAACAGGCTCCGGGAGAGAGCATCAGCATCTATGTGGTTCAGACCTGCTCGGTATTCGAGAGCATAGTCATATGTAGATAATGCAGAAAGCCACCTATGGCCAGTGGCATCCAACTTAGCTGAGGTCTGCACATAGGTCAAAGGATTATTGCCAGTTTTTACTAGTATTTTAGCCCCATACAAGTACTCATGGAATTGGTCAACAATAGCCCACTTCAAAGCTAGGAACTCTAACTTATGTACAGGATAGTTCTTTTCGGATGGGGTCAGGCTTCTACTGGCAAAGGCCACTGGTCTCAGGCCATTCTCGTGCTCTTGGTACAACACAGCCCCAACCCTTGCAAGCTAGCATCAGTGTGCAGGACGTAAGGTTTTCTTGGATCGGCATAGGCCAGCACTGGAGCATGGGTAAGTCGATATATGATCTCATGAAAAGCAGTCTCACAATCAGGAGTCCAGCGGGCCCCAAATACTTCACTCGGATGAAAATACACTCTTTCAGTCTTGAGGGACGCTGACTTTTGGTATTTTTTGTGGGTTGGGGGATACCCTTGAGTAACGTTAAGTAAAGGACGGATCACTCTTGAATAGTCCTTGATGAAACGCCGATAATAACCACAGAATCCCAGGAATCTTTGCAGTTCTTTTAGATTTTTGGGCTGTGGCCAGGTAGTCAAGGCCTCAACTTTACTTGGGTCGGTCTCTATTCCCTCGGGGATACTATGTGTCCTACATACTTTACTGATGTTTGAAAGAATTGACACTTATCAATGGACAGTTTAAGGCCAAAGTCCTCCAGTCGGTCCAATACCTTAAATAATCTGCTCATGTTCCTCCAGTGAGCTGCCAAACACAATAACATCATCTAGGTATACCAGGCACTCTAGTAAGTTCATGTCCCCACTGCACTCTCCATCAATCGTTGTGAAAAGTGGCTGGGGCACCTGAAATCCCTTGAGGCATCCTCATGAATTCATAAATGGCAGCGGACAGATAAAGGCTGTCTTTTCACGGTCCTCTGGGCCATCGGGATCTGGTAGTACCCACTGCGGAGATCCAACACAGAGAACCACTTGCTCCGTTGCTAGGCAGTCCAAAGCATCCTGAATGCGGGCATTGTGTACTGATCAGGATAGTCCGCCGTTTAAGGTGAAATAATCACACACATCCTTACTGTCCCATTCTTTTCCTCACTACCACAATGGGGAAGCATAAGGGCTTCTGGATTCTTGTATTACACCAGCAGCTAACATCTCTTGCAGATGCCGTCTCACATCATCTATGTCAGCAGGTGCCAGGCGTCGAGGCCTCTCACGAAATGGTCTTCGTCATGCAGCGGATATTGTGCTCAGCTCCTTTACCGCATCCTCGTTCCATTCCTTTAAAGAAAACACCTGGTCTCTCTGGGCAAGCTTCTCACTGATCCTCACTTTCCATTCAGCTGGCAACGGGGAGTCGCCGAAATCAAACAAGTCAGGCGTTACTCTGTCATTCTTCCTCGAACTCTTGCTGCTGGGTAGTACTGCAGTGTCTGCACAATGCACATTAGCCAGGATGCAACCTCTATTTACTCGAATGTCTCTTTCAGACACATTATGAACTTGGACCATTACCCTTCTGGCATAAGCATGGGCTCTAGCGGGCAAAATAATAGGCTTGACCAGCAGTCCCTCTGGCAATTTTCCATCGCCTGGTGCATCCAACATTAATATTTTATTCTTAACATCCTTTCTGATACGGACCTCTCCCTGTAAGGTACACTGGGCATTTGGCGCCAGGATCAGAGACTCAGGATCCTTCTTCCATACAATTCCGACCGGTTCCTCTGGTTCTATTTTTCAGCATCTCTCTGTGCCTCATAGGCCTTCTTAATTAAAGCCGGAACTCTTAAAGCTCTACTAGTCTTTGACCCTTGTTTTTCATAACACAACTGTGCCAGTCTTCCGAACATATGAGCATTTGTTCCAATCAACAAAGGGACACCATCATACAGTCCAGTGGGGGGACACACTAAGGCTAGGGTCTCTACTTGTTCGGCCACTCCAGCCACGGAGGTGGGGAAAGACAGCCAAATTCGGATATACCCGGAATAGGGGTAGGCCTTCAAATTTTGCAATCATTCTGCTCATCATTTTCCATTATTCTATACCATTTTCTGTACCATTAGTTCGGTGTTGCCACTTTCTTCTTTTTACTATTTTGTTCATTGCGGTCGAGTCATGTCAGGTTCAGAGCATAAGTCTTCTGTGGTGGGGACCTCCACCATGCGTTGGTGCCCCTGTGGAGGTCAGTTCACCATAACAGATCTGCATGATCGATGTTTCACCTTCCTGGGATTGGATCATGAGACGGATAGATGCAATGCCTGCTTCAGCAAGGACTACCGCACCCTGGAACTGTGTACAGCAAGGTTGGAACATGATCCCCCAACCTTTGGAGGAAAGCATTTCACATTGGTCAGCAAGGTAAGGTTATTGGGTCCAACCTTTGGGCCTCCCCAGGGCTGTATGCACCAGGGGAGAGCAGACCATGGGGGGATCATGTCCTGCTAAGCCCCAGTGCCTGGGGGTGTAATCGGCCTCCTCCAAGGGGCTTGCTGCATGCCACTTCAAGCCTGCTTCTCCTTTGAAGAATTGGCAGACCCTGGTTTTGAGTCCCCAGTTACACATTGGGCCTATGCTGGAGGTCCCTTCGTGGGCTTGGGTTGCGGCGGTCTCAGCTCCTGACACCGTCTCCAGTGTTGGTGAGTGGGACCCCCTCCCACTGCTGTTGAATCCCTTCCTGACAATGTTCTTGGTGCTGAGACTGGTAGGGTGATGGGGGTTACTTTTCTGGGTGTTACTGTAGTCTCCCCCTCAGATTCGGGGATGACTCAAAGGGCTTGGAGTGGCGACCTGACTCTTTGGGGCAGTCATCCTCTGGATTCCATTTGGGGTCTTTGACAGAATCTAATATGGATGTTGACACTGAGCTCAGCGCCACCCATGTCCCTGTTGGTGCCGTGGGTTCCCAGTGATGTTATCGGTGCCACCTCTGGTAGTGACACCACTTGTGGTGCCGTGCCCAGGGACAATGACACTGTCGGGCTTAGTGTCACCCCTGGTGAGGGTGCTGTGGTCGGTGCCATGTCTAGTGATGGTGCCACAGTCGGTGCCACTTTGGGGGCCGGTGCTGCAGTCAGCGCCGTACACAGTGTCGGTGCACGTTGGCTATCGGCACCACATCAGTGGTTGGTGCCGTGGCTGGTGCCGTGTCATGTAGTGCCTCAGATGACAGTGCCTTGGAGAGGTCTGGTGCCATTCCAGGTACCACCCTTAGTGATGGTGCTGCTTTGGAGTCTGTCTCTGTAGAGAAGACTGATTTGGCCGCCAGACCCCTTTTCAGTGCTGCTACGGGGGGAGGTGAGATGGAGGCCGACCTGGGTGCCATCTTGTTTATTCTTCACTAAGGTCATTTGCTGCTAGGGGACCTCACTTGAGGGGTAGATCTCTGTCCTCTCCGGGGTGGTTGGGGAACCGAGCCTCTCCTTGCTCTGCTCAGGCAGCTTTAGCTGCCCGGTGGTGGAGCCAGAGTGTTGGTCTGGCCACCACTTCCTCTCTTGAAGGACAGAGTCCTACATTAAGTGGGGACATGGGCCTCCCTGTTGTGCATGCTGGGCTCCAGTATCCCCACCAGGGGTCTTCTCTCTTAGCAACTTCACCTGCTGGCTTGGGGATGGTTGGGCAGCAGGTGAATTCTGGGCAGTGCATTCCCATTGTGGTAGAGGGGTCCCCTGATCATGCCCCTGACCCTAGCTGAGCAGATCAAGTCCCTCAGGACCACTCTGGCCAGCCTGGGTCCTCTTTGCATCCTTCTTCCCTTCTCCCAGGTCTCTCTGGCTCTTTCAGGTCCCTCACCTGGGAAGAGTATAGTATGATGGCAGATTCATTCCCACAATACTACAGGGCCATGGATGAGATGATCTTTACATATCCTGATGTGGCTCCATCATTCCCTATGCTGAGCCCCTCCTCCTCATCAGCTTCTGCAGCAGAGGAAGAGGAACCTCCTTCATACCATTCATCGGATGCTGATTTCACTGCATATCAGCAATTCCTATCAATGATGTTGGGGGACCTCAACCTAACACCCACACAAAGCTGTAATACCGATCGTGCAGTTCGAGTGTTCCTTGGGGAATACAGCCTGGAGTCTCTTGTCATCCCTCTGTGGCAGCGATCCTTCATGGAGGAGTCGCACAGCACCTGGCAGTTGCCCGCCTCCACTTCCTCCACCCCAGGGGACTGCCAGTGTTTGTACTGCACCTCCTCAGGGTCTCTAGGGTCTTTGCCTCACACCACTCCAGATCTGGAGTGGCTGGACACCCCTTCTGGGCATCTGCACCTTACAAGAGACCATCCTCCTGATGCATACTCTACGGAGTTGGACCCCTGGGGCAGGAGAGTTTTTGCCCTAGTGCATCTCCTGTTAGCAATAGCAGCACATCAGTCACACATGATGACCTATGAGAGGTACCTGTGGGCTGCAATGGAAACCTTCCCCATGTCCCTGCCTGATTGCGAGGTGACCAAATGAGCCACTGCCATCACCACAAGGGGTCTGGAGCTAGCAAGACACTAGGGATGGGTGTCCTATGACATGCAGTAGTTTCCAGACTGATGGGAAAGGCAGTCTTCATTAGGCAGACAGCATGGCTTTGCCTATCCCAGTTTTCACCCCTGGCCTGGTGTAGGATGATGGCCTTGCCTTTCTGGTGGGCTGGTTTTTCTCCTGAAGAGTCAGGTGTGAACTGTTGGGGCACCATCTTTCTCCTGCTGGTCAGGAGGCCTGTCCTCACTCTCAGTAAATGGTGTGTCTGGTCAGACCCATGATGGGCCCTCATCTCTCCCCCATGAGGGGCTGAAGGTGATTCAGCCTTCGGGTAGATACTGGGTCACTTTGTGGGCTTGGTACTCACCCACCAGTGATGAATGGTGAAGACTGATATAGAGAAGAAATGTAAATTATGTACCTATCATAATTCTTGATCTTCCTGTGTATCTTCACCATCAATCACTGCTTCCCACCCTTCATCCCCTCATGGGCCTCAGCTTCTGAGCAGTGCCTCCTCACTGCTTGTCCTCCCTCCCAATTGAGGCCAATTGTGGGCTCATTCCCACTGGTACCTCCGGGCTCCCTGCCACTTCTTGGAAACTACAGGGGACCACATGGGGGAGGGCAAGTAGGGGGCTCTGGCCCCTTTTTCTTTGGTTCCCCAAGGTTCTCTTCACAGCAGACAGTATCAGGGCTTGGCTCTGCTCAGGTACCCCACTCTTGGTGGGATACTTCCTGATTCTCCATCATGACTAGGGTCCCGGGGACCAAATATATTTTCTTCTTCTTCTTCTTTCTTTAGCAGTGGCCCCCTGCTATAACCTTAAGGCACTTCGGACATCAGAATCAGGAAACCTCTACAAGATCCTACCCTGTCTTGTCTCATCCTCAGTGGGGTAAGATCAGGATCTTCCAATCTACCCCTGGTCCTTACAGACGCTGAGATAATTTTGGCTTGGACCCACCCAGGCCAAGAATGGAGGAAGAGAGGGAGCTCTAAGGTCTGGTGTTTCCCTAGTGGGCCTAGCTGTTTTTGTCGACTGCGCCTCCTTCCAACCCTCTTGCTATTGAGGGTAAGGATTCCTCTCTATCTGAAATACCCAGTTCCTGGGCTATGCCTTAGGCTTAAAAAAAAAGGTAGAGAAGGCAGAGCAGCTTCTCAACAAGAGGGTGAATCCAGTCTACTTAGGTTGATCCGACACACTGGGCATGGGTCAGGGGAATATGATCATCCTCCCAACTCGCTCCCTCGCTTCCTCCCCTCTTCTTTTCCTCTTTTCCTTCTTTTCCTCTCTTTCTTCTTTTTTTTCTTCCTCTTCTTCTGTCAGGAAGTTGGGGCCCAGTCAAAACCTCTTAGGCTCAAATAAAAAAAAGCAAAAAAACAATTGTCCTCTCTTGTCGGCTTATTTCTATTTCAGTTCACATCCTTTCCTTTTACTCTCCCTTTGGACTTCCTTGCCCACCCTCCACCCTTATTTTTCCTCTTATCTAGTTTCCTCTCTGGTGAGCAGAAGTGAAGTAGTGGAAGGGACAGTGTCGGTTACTGGCCAACCCGCGAGCACCACACAGTGTGTCAGCCTCGAGGGCGGCACCATCCCCAATGTCATCCCTACTTCTAAAAGCAGTTAAGCTTTTTCTAAAGCAAGCTTCCCATGGGGTCCTGCTTTTCTGATCTCGGAGTCAAAATCCTATGCTGTGGCATCACATTTTGTTGCCATAGAAATGCTTTGGATATCACAAGCAGAGGATTGTGACTTCAGGGCAGGAAAAGCAGCAGGGACAGATAAAGTCCACAGGGCAAACAACCCATTTTCATGAAAATGTCATAAGTAATAAAACAAGCATTTGTCCATGCTGAATGTTTGCTTGCTGGTATTGGCATTGGTAGTACAAGAGTTAGAGATATGCATAATAGGAATGGCAGTGAAGTATTGAAGTAATGCCAACCCCCACCCCCACCCTGCAGAGACTGACAGATGTTGGGGGTGTGCCTTTGGGTCATCAGCCATAATGCTTATGCCTTTCCACCTCACCCCACCCTGCAGATACCAACAGGTGTCGCGGTGTGCCTTGGGGTCTTCGGCCCTTACGATCACCCCATTCCATAAGGAAATAAGCTGAGATGGGTGCAGTATAGAAGAATGGGGTGAACGTTAGGGCCAAAGACTCCAACACACACCTCGATGCCTGTCACTGGCTGCAGGGTGAGGGTGGGGGTGGAATGGCGTGAGCATTACGTCCGATGACCCCAAGTCACATCCACAATGTCTGTCAGTCTCTACAGGGTGTTTCTTGGTATCTTCACTAGAAATTTTCAAAATGGGATTCTTGGGACCCCACCTCATGAACAGCAGCACTATAATTTCATTACTCAATCCCGAAAGGTGATGTCACACAGTGACTGTGCCATTCAGCGTCACAGGTGTGAAAACATATTTCGGGCAGGATGTGAAAAATGGCAGCTGTACTGTTCATGAGGAGGTGTAAAAAAATGGCAATGCTGAAAATCTGGAGTGAAAATATGAAAAATTGGAGAATTTATGAGCGTGCATAGAAACTGCGCAATGCATGCTCATAACGCAGTCATTTTTTGAAATGTTTTCACCAAATATTCAACATGGCCTTTTTGGGAACTCCTCTCATGAGCATCAGCACTGTGATTTGGTTAATCTGTCCCGAAAGTTGATTTTGCACAGCGACCAAGCCATTCTGCACCACAGGTGCAAAAACACATTTTGGGCAGGATGCAAAAAATGATAGCTATACTGTTCATAAGGGGTGTGGAAAAATGGCAATGTTGCAAATTTGGAGTAAAAATATAAAAAATTGATGAAGTTAGGAGCGTGCATAGAAACTGCGCAATGTACACTCATAACACAATCATCGTTTGGAGTTTTTTCACCAAATTTGTAACATGGGCTTTTTGGGACCCCACCTCGTGAACAGTGGCACTTTTGTTTTGAGACTGAGATAGAGAGAGCGAGAAAGCAGCCACAGCTTCCTTGAATCAAGGAGGTTAGTTTCTAGACTACACTGAACTGAGCTATTACTTTTTGGACCTATGTTAGTAACTTGTATTGATTCTGTTTTGGGAGTTGACTTTTCTTAGCTTTAACATTAATTTGCCAGGGAGGAACTGTAGCTGGGAGATATTTGCAGTCATTTGTGACTAGACCTGTTACTTAACCTCTGTGAAATAGGTGTCTGAAAGGAAGGAAGGCACTCCCTGAGGTGGAGGGTCAGAGTTGTAGTTGATTGTTTCTGGACAGCATAGGATTACTCCCACCCACCCAAGAGCATAACTTACTTTATAGTAGGGGTTCTGACATCACTTCCCCAAAACTGCTAACGACATACACCTGTTCATATCCTTAAAGGCACAGCACACTGAATATGGGGTAGAGACACTCACAAGCTTGCACACACTAAAACAAGAACAAAAAACAACAAAAGAAAAGCATCTGTAACTGGAAGGGACACAGACATATGGGGAGTGGTGCAATGCACTGGCTGTGGAGCAGCAGTCTTCCAGGAGACATTCTGGAGACTGCACTGCTTCCCTATTTGCAGGTACCTCTCTGATCTGAAGGAGGAGGTTGTTCATCTCCATGCTGATCTGACAAGGATTCAGAAAACCTGCTCCCCCACCCAGGGACCACCCATGCCACCGCCACTACCTCAGAGGTTGCCAAGAAAGAGGAGTGGTTGGACCATGGTGGGCTCAGGGAGGGTGAGGATGGTGGAATAGAGGTGCATCCTTCCAGTTGTGACTCTCCATAATTCATTCACCACTCTGGCAGAGCATGGTTCCTCTATGGAGGCACCTGCAGTGGAGACCAAAAAGGATGCTGGGAACCTCCACAATGGAGACCCACAGGAGGGTGGCACAGGACCCCACAGGGGAAGGAAACAACTCCTGGTGGGGGACTCAATTGTTAGGGGGTAGAACTGGGGGAGGGAGGGGAAAGGGAGGCAAGGTGCCTGCCGGGCACAATGGCTTGAAGGGACAGGAAACGAATCCTCATGATCGTGGGAGCAGGTGCAAGGGAGGGGAGCTGGATGTCATTATCCACCTGGGGATGAATGACCTGGCTGAGAATGGGTTCAGAGCAGTGCAACAGGAGTTTGTGGAGTTGGGGAGGGTCTTCAGACAAGTAGCACACACGATAACGGTCTCAGAAGTGCTACCTGTCTGTGGCATGGATGAGGCTAGGGTACTCCACACCTTGGGATTCAATGACTGGTTGAAAAACTGGTGCAGAGCTCAAGGATTTGGTTTCGCTGTGGACTAGGGCTCCACCTGGAGGGATGCAGGCCTATACAGGCGCAATGGTCTGCATCTATCCAGGAGGGGAACCAGAATCCTAGGTGATAGGTTTAAATGCTTCATTGGCAAGCATTTAAACTAGCCAAGGGGGGAGGCACTGAAAAGGAGAAGGGAAAACCTAGCCCCCCCAAAAAAAAATCAGGGTAATTAGTGAGGTAAACACCAAGACAGAGCAGTCAATAGGGAGAAGGGCAGGGGTAAATGGAGAAAAAGACAAAGGCAGTAAGGATAGGGATGGGGCAAAAAGAAATAAAGCCATAAAAAAATGGAGGGTAATGAGTACCAATGCCCGTAACCTAGAGAAAAACTCCTCAAAATGGTGGCCTTGATGGAAGAGGGATGCCTGGATATCATGGCAGTCTCAGAAACATGGTACAAAGAGAACTATGACTGGGATGTCAACATACCAGGGTACACAATCTACAGGAGGGACAGGAAGGGAAGAAGAGGAGGAGGAGGAATAGCTCTCTATGTAAGGGAAGGGATCAAAGCAACAGAACTAAAGTGTAAACAGGGAGGAGAGGAGGCACTGTGGGTCACCCTGGAGACTGAAAATGGCTCCACAGACTGCACAGGGGTTGTATACAGACCCCCATCTCAGGGGGAGGAAATGGACAAGGAAATGACAGAAGGCATCCTTGGGATGGCAGAGAAAGGGGAGATATTGCTAATGGTGGACCTGAATATGCCAGATGTTAACTGGAGTACCTTTGCTGCTACCACATCCAAGAGCAGGGCCATTCTTGATGCCCTACAGTGGGCATGCCTCAGACAGCAAGTTTTGGAACCCACTCGGGAGGGAGCAATCTTAGACCTGGTACTCTCAACTGGGGACAGAGAGAGGATCTCAGATCTAGAAGTAGGTAGCCATCTGGGGACAAGTGACCACCAAACAGTGTGGTTCACGATTAACTTAGCTGTAAAGTCAAGCCACAAAAAAGTGAAGGTACTGAACTTCAGGAGGGCTGATTTTGTCAAAATGGTAGAGTGCCTCAGAAAAGCACTAGCAAACAGGCAAGAAGGTGGGGTGGAGCAACAATGGGAAAACATTAAAACCGCCATCACAGAGGCAACAGGCCTTTGTGTGAAGCAAATAAACAAATCAAAACGAAAGAAAAAATCACTATGGTTCTCAAAAGAAGTGGCAGGGAAGGTAAGGGAGAAAAAGCATTCAGGAAGAATAAGGAAACACAGAAGGAGCAGGACAGAGAACTGTACCAGTTAAAGCAGAAGGAAGTGGAGAAGGCAGTCAGAATAGCAAAGGCCCAAACCGAGGAAAAGATAGCCAACTCTGTTAAGAAGGGGGCTAAAACCTTT
Organism: Neoceratodus forsteri; assembly: GCA_016271365.2. Classification (NCBI taxonomy): domain Eukaryota; kingdom Metazoa; phylum Chordata; order Ceratodontiformes; family Ceratodontidae; genus Neoceratodus; species Neoceratodus forsteri. The sequence continues at coordinate 411,851,967 of CM057455.1, read as the reverse complement.
TATAGGTACATTATGGAGCAAAGAAAGACTAAAGCAGGGATACTGAGGCTGAATAAAGAGGAAGGTGGTTGGGCAGAGAGCGACAGTGAAAAAGCAGGGATACTGAACGAATATTTCTGCTCAGTATTCACAATGGAAAAGCAGGGGAGATACCTAATCCAGTCAATAGAAGCACTCTGGATAGTGGGGTTGACATTAGTCCTTTCACAGAAGAAAGGGTTCTGAAAGAACTCTTAAAACTGAAGGTGGATAAAGCAATGGGGCCTGATGGGATTCACCCCAGAATTCTAAAAGAACTAAGGGAAGAACTAGTAACATCACTGATTACCCTTTTTAATAAATCATGGGAGGATGGTGTGGTACCTGAGGACTGGAGGAGGGTGGATGTGATTCCCCTTCACAAAAGTGGGAGCAAGACAGAGGCAGGAAACTACAGACCTGTCAGTTTGACCTCAGTGGTAGGGAAAATGATGGAATCACTTCTGAAGGAAAGAATTGTTGAGTACCTAGAGGCCAGTGGGGCACAGGACCCAAGGCAGCATGGATTCACAGCAGAAGGTCATGTCAGACAAATCTAATTGATATCTTTGACTGGGTGACCAAAGTAGTAGACCAGGGAGGGGCTGTGGACATGGCCTACCTAGACTTTAGCAAGGCATTTGACACAGTCCTGCACAAAAGATTAATAAACAAATTAGCCAGCCTAGGAGTGGGTCCCAGGGTGGTAGCCTGGGTTAAACACTGGCTGGACAACAGGACACAGTGGGTAATAGTAAATGGAGTCCACAGTGAAGAAAGGAAGGTTACTAGTGGGGTACCGCAGGGTTCAGTACTGGGGCGGTCCTTTTAATGTCTTTATAAGTGACATTGCAGAGGGACTGAAGGGAATGTATGTCTCTTTGCAGATGACACAAAGATCTGCAACAGGGTTGATATGCAAGGTGGGTGGAAAGGATGAAAAGGACTTGGCAAGGTTGGAGGAATGGTCAAATGTATGGCAGCTTAGATTCAATGCAAGAAGTGCAAAGGAATGCACCTGGGAAACAAAACCCAAGGGAATGGGTACAAATGGGGGTGAGATACTGGCAACAACAAAATGGAAAGGGATCTGAGGTAGTCATATCAGATGACCTAAAGGTGGGCCAGCAATGTGAGAAAGCAGTATGGAGGGCTGGGGGGATACTGGGATGCATAGGGAGAGGCATTACCGGTAGAAAACAGGAAGTTGTTGGCCCTCTGTACAGACAGTTGATAAGACCACATCTGGAATACTGTGTACAGTTCTGGAGACCCCATCTCCGCAAAGACATAGACATGGTGGAGGCTGTCCAGAGGAGGGCAACCAAAATGATGCAGGGTCTGCACCAGAAGACATATGAAGAAAGACTAAAGGAACTTAAGATGTATAGGTATAGCCTTGAGGAAAGGAGGGGAAGGGCATGATAGAAACTTTCAAATACCTCAAGGGAATCAACAAAGTCCAAGAGGGTAGTATCTTTCAGAAAAAGAGATGTGCAAGAACAAGGGGGCACAATTTGAAGATAGAGGGGGAGCGGCTCAGAGGTAATGTGAGGAAGTATTTCTTCACAGAGAGGGTTGTGGATGCATGGAACAGCCTTCCTGAGGAGGTCATAGAGTCAAAAACAGTGGGGGAATTCAAGAACGCATGGGACAGACATAAGACAATTCTATTTGGGGGTAGGAGGAAGTAGGCTGTTGGTTAACTAGGATCTGCAGCTTATCCATTAGATAGGGAAATGGTCAGACTAGGTGGGCCAAGCAGTCCTTTTCTGCCATCAAATTCTATGTTTCTATGTTCTATGTAAAAGGTGATTCCACGCAGCGACCGTCAATTCACCTTTCAGGACTGAGAAACTAAATGACAGTGCCTGTTTTCACGAGGTGGGATCCCAAGAACACCATGTTGAAAATGTGGGACCAAAACTCCAAACATTGGCTGAGATATCAACCTAAGTTGACCCCACTGATTGCCATTTACAAGGCTTAACGTGATTTCTTCAGTTCCTGGTTCAGCTTTGAGTAGTGCAGACGTGTTCCTGGTCCACCGGAGATCGCTGCTCCTGACCTCCGCAGGTACATATTGTGTGGGGGGGAAGGTGCAGTGAAGAGGGTCCATAGAGGGAGGGTCGGGATGGGGGAAGGGTGGCAGAAATAACTAGGGACCATTTTCTTTTTTAGTTTTTAAAAAAAAATACCTGGGGACAGTTTTTTTTTACAGGTGAAATATTATTAAAACAGATTTTGGCACACTGGGGTAGGCTGCCAATGTGCCAGACTAGTGGAGGGAGGATCAATGCCAACTCAGAGATTGGGCACTACGGTCGGCTGGAAAATAAGGGCATGGTGGGGGGTTCCGGTGCATCCGACCCCGGGAGTGGGCGATAAAAAGTATTTTGGCACACTGTGGTGGGCTCTCAGTGTGCCACATTAATGGAGGGAAGGGGATGCATGCTGAGACCGGGATTGGGCACCCAGATGTTGGCTTTCCAGAGAGTGTGTGGGTGGGGGGGCAGCAGAAGCTGTCAATGTGGTAAGCCACGCTGTGGCTCTTTTATTTAACTGTTTTACCAGGAAAGGCACACTGAACAAACTGGGGACAGGAGTTGACAAGAACCAAAACTCTGCCCATCTGCATTACTGTGCACTGTAATGCGCATGGCCAGATTCTTGTCGGCTGGATGTCTGTGTGCCTGGTTGGGAGGGAGTGAGGAGCTGCCACTGCAATGACTAATCTGTCCCTGATTGCAGTGGCAGATTGCGGCTCTCGCTCTGAAACTGCCATCATCAGCAGCTTCCCAGTTGACTAGTGGCTGAGGGACGCACCCATTAGAGCATCCACTGAACTGGCCACAACACAGACACACCTCTGCAATGCTGTACTATCTCAATATGTTTCTTGTGTGCTGCACGCACAAACAAACATAAAAAATGTAATTCTCAGTGATTTAAAATTTAGAAGAATTTTGTGTTACTGAGTTCCTTTGATGCCAATCATACATATTTTTTTTTGCCGAAAATCAGAAAATAATTTTCACTGTGATTCAATAAGCATTATGATTTTCAGCCATTTGCTCTTGCTTGCAAGATAACTGTTTGTTTGTTAATGATAGATTGAGGGAGCATGCACCTCTGGGCAATCAAAACGCAGTCAAAGTGCTATTTTCCCCACTCTGTACAGAGTGCCTCACGTGCAGCTGCCCTGGAAATGGATATGTTTTGGGAAAGTTTTAAAAAATGAAATATAATATTGATTGATCTTGATCAGTAATATATGAATACTGCCTCTGACACTACTGGCTGTAACCGTGCTCTCACTTACATCCCTAGGGTATCAGAAGGGTTTCAGAACCTCTCATCTTCAATCCACAGTTCCCATACAATAGGAATGCACATGAGACCACTCTTACTACAATAAGAGTGGTCTCAGTGGTGGGACTAACCCATGTTATAGGGCAGAGGAAGAATAAATACTGCTGGATGGGAGTAGTGAGGGTGATTCAGAACTCTGATGAAAGGGACTTAGAAGCCATAGCAGTGACAACCTCAAACGTACAGCTCAATGCAAAAAGGAATCTCTGAGGGCGAGTAGGGTACTATGGTTTATAAGTAGACCATTCATTAGCAGAAGGACAGAGGTAATACTGTCCAAGTACAGGTCCCTAGAGAGGCCACGCCTGGACTACTGGGCAAAGTTCTGGAGTCACTACCTAGAGAAAGACAAGGGCCACTTATAAAATACACTACTGGTCTGCCACAGTTCCTTCCCAGGACACCATTGCAAATCAGATGTTTCATCTCAGTTTGATTTCACTGGCAAGATGTTTTGTAGATGAATATGAAGAAAACATGTCTTGACTAATGCATGGGGTTTAAGCATCGTTATCAGTTTGCCTGTCCAAAGCTCACGTTATACTTTGATTGCAGCACTCTTTGCATGGCTGCTGTTCCGGCCCTCTTTTGTTCAGAGGAATGCCTCGACGACAATTGAAAGGAGCTTCCTTTTACAGATTGTTTGTGCTGTAGTGTGCATGTTGTTCTCACTGTTACCTACTGTATCACCATGAATATCAACTTGCGGACAATAGCTATATCTAAGTTCCTTTCCTAGTTTTAGTTACACTGCTTGTTGACAGCTTGGAGGCATAAAACAATACTTGTTCTGCACTTACTACTAAGATTCATACTACTAAGAAATGTAGACGTACAGAAGGCTATGGCCCATGTATGTATGTCTCCAGCCTAGCTGGCACAATGTCCCAGTGTTTACAACAGAAAGCAGTCAAGCTTTTGTTTAAATGTAATGTGATTGAGGTTTTCCAATAATGGAGTAGGTAGTGTATTCCATAATGGAATTATTCTCTGAGTAAAAAATGATCTCCTTTTATTAGTTCTAGGCTATGTTAGTGCTAGTTGATAGTTGTGGCTTCTTAAATTACATTCTCGTTTACTATGCAACATTCCTAGTTGAGTCATTAACTCAGTGTCGGTATAAATCTTATGCATCAATAGAAGGTCCCCTCTCTCTCTTCTCTGCTCCAATGAGTACATGCCCAGTTCCTTCAACCTTACTTCATAACTCTTATCATGTATATTAGATACCAGCTTGGTTACTCTCCTCTGTACTCCCCTCCAGTCTACCAATGTCTCTCCTGAGGTAGGGGCTCCATAAAGGGGGACAATAGTCAAGATGTGGTCTCACATATGCTCTATACAATGGCAAAATGCATTCCCTATCCCGAGAGGTAAAGTTTCTCTTAATACTTTTGCAGCATTTCTTGTTAGCCGGAATGCATAATGATACCTTAAGTAACAAATGTTGACAGTGACATAACTTGACCCTGCAACCTAAATGAAAGCTACCATGTCCAATAGAAACCATTCTAGCTTTAGAATCAGCAGTTTCAGGGAAGTGTGTACACATTTTAGCTGTTTGTATATGGATTTTGGCTAACCATTTTTTTTTCTGTTTTTGTTCCTTTGGGAGACTAGTGAGAGGTTTACATCACTATGACAAATTCTGCTGTAAACAGGCTTTGTTGTCCCCGAAATGTAGGTGTGAGTTGCTTTGTTGGCTCTTATTTCTTTTCAAATGTGTGCTATAGTCTGACCTGACCTACTGGCCTTGGGTGTCAGTGTACTGTAGCTCAGTGTGTAACATATCACCTTCTGGACCAGAAGGTCATGGGTTCTAGTCCCACACCAGGACATGGGCTCACGACATAAAAACACTGGCACTCAAGAACAGTACTTGAGGGATTCTGTACTGGTATGTTATACTTTGGATGAGATGTTAAACTTAGGTCTCGCCTAACCAACTCTGGTCTTGTAATATTGATTGTCCATGTGGAAGTATAAGAACCTAAGGCACTTTTCAAAACAGTAGGGAATTTTCCCCGCTGCCTTGGACAGTATTTCCCTTCATAAACCAGTTCAGGCAACTGTCTAAAGCTGTGTATGGGTGTTGATGTGTAAAATAGCTACAGTGGTGATCGTGCAAATGTTTAGCGCTACCATGCAATGCGCAACATTGCGTGGTAGCGGTATACATGTTATTCAATGTGATACCACAATTGCGCGGTAACGCTAAACCTTTGCATGATCACCACTGTAGTACATACAGGATTGTGTATGAGCAACCATACACAACAAGGCTGTTTAAGAGATTTTCATGGTAACAAGAGACCTCGAGAGTGCAACTCGAGAGGTCTCTTGGTACCATGGAAACCTCATGATTAAACAACAGCCTTGTATGTGTGTGGCTGCTCATACACAATCTTTCATAGTGTATGGGCAACCATACACTTAAACTCACTTAAATTTGTCACTTGCTGCTGGCCGGGGGATCACCGACGCGATAGATTGCAGAGACGTGCTTGAGGAGAAGGCGGCTGCGCTGCCATGTTCTATATTGCTCTGCTGCAGTAGTGATGTCACTAATATCCCACAACATCCTGGTGTCACTACTACAGCACAATAAAGGCTGTTCTAGGCATGGATTTCCATACAGAACAGCATTCCACCATACACTATTATATGGTTATAGTCACTTCACTAGCAGTCTCTCAATGCTTGTAATAGCACCTTGGGGTGTAATGTGTATGAAACACACTATATAAATACAAGCTATCATCCTTCTACTGTACCCAAACAGCCTTCTAAACAGAATATTCAGTGTTCATTGGCTCCCCTGACCGGGCGCTTCTCCTGCTGGCAGCGCAGCCAAATCATTTCCACTGCATGCTGCATTGAATCAGCTGCCCAAGACCTCTTCAGACCCAGACTACAGCACCTGATCAGGCACTTCTCCTGCCAGTGGCATGGACAAATCATCTCCGCCACACTGAATCAGCTGACCAAGACCTCTTCAGACCCAGACTACAGCTCCTGTCTGGGTGTTTCTCCTGCTGGCGGCGTGGCCAAATCATCTCTGCTGCATGCTGCACTGAATCAGCCACCCAAGACCTCTTCAGACCCAGACTACAGTCCCTGACTGGGCACTTCTCCTGCCTGTGGCATGGCCAAATCATCTCCACCACATGCCACACTGAATCTGTCATCCAAGACCTCTTTAGACCCAGACTACAGTCTCTGACCGAGTGTTTCTACTGCTGGCAGTGCGGCCAAATTATCTCTGCTGCATGCCTGTTATGTTGCTTATAATGTGGAATTCACAAGATATTTTTCGCCTGACAGAGAAAATAAATGAAGTTTTCTCATGGCCCATAAATTCACTTAGATTTACCTTGAATGCCCATTTTTTTAAGCCATTCAATTAATTTTCATATTTTCATTTTTTTCTACCTTTGTGTGTCTTACTCATTTGTGACAGCAGTAATGGTGCCCTGAATCAAAGGTGAGTTTGAAAAATGTCCTACTGTTCCACCCAGCTGAAGTGCTTGAGTGCAAGCAGTTGGAACGACTACATAGAATTTAGTCTGAGCAGCACGTGAAACATTTTATCTTTATAAGAGTGCCTCATAAGTAAAGCCACTAATTTATGGTGAATAAAGTAATGTAATTCCATTTTTAAGACTCGAAATTCCAGGAATTGCACCAGTGACTGTCAGTCTAATTTCTGGATTTTACTGGGATTCTACTGTCATTCTTTTAGTATGTGTAGCAATAATCCAAATAAAAGAAGGCTTAACCCGGGGGGCGTGGCCAAGCCAGCAAGCGTGAAACATAGAAACATAGAAGTTGACGGCAGATAAGGACCGCAAGGCCCATCCAGTCTGCCCATTTCTTTTTCTACCTTATAAATGTGCTATCGGCCTTTGCGTGATGGACGCTTGATCCCAGAGCTCAAAACCCATCCGCCTAATACCATAAACTAACCCTTTACTTCTCGATTATATTTTACCTTATGACGTATATTAGATATGACCCACCATACTCCACCCTTTCAGAAGATCCTGTTATTGGTTCTCTTGAGCCCTCTCCCAGCACCTCTTCTGATGCTCATAGTGGTGATACTCCTTCTAACAGAAATCTTCAACATACTATGGCTCTATTAGTTAACTCGGATAGCACTACTCTCCTGGTTGACATCCCAGTAAGCACTACTAGTCCCCAGCCAACGCTGGCACTAATTCTCTTCTGGTGGATGTATCAATTGTCCCTGCATCAAGTAATACAAATTTACCTATTGATATGGACATCCCACTTGAGCCTTCTGATCCTATCCAGTCTAACCCTAGACAAATATTTGTCCTGAGCGATTCTGTTGTTAAACATTTGGCTAAAGCTGTTTGTGATCAGGATACATCCAATAGGACTTGTTTTAGTTTCCATGGGGCTAGAACTGCTGATAGTACAGCTATGGCACAGCTATGGTACAGCTTCAATAGAGACAGCTCTACAGGTCTTAAATGATATTATCATAAGTGCCCTCAATATACATGCACCCCTCACCAGTGTCAGAACCAAGCTCAAATCTTGTCGCTGGTTCTCTGCTGACCTTAAATCAAGATCGCTTGCCAGAGATAAACTCTGGAAAAGGGCAAGAAAGACCAAGGACTCAAATGACTGGCTTCAATTCAGAAAAGCCAGAAACTCCTGCACAAAACAAGTGAGAAATGCCAAGGCTGCCTTCTACACAGCTGAATTGGATGCCTCCTATCACAACCCTGCCAGATTCTGGGGTACCATAAAGGGGATCCTAGGTCAAGTTTCTACCCCTGTCTTACCACCCAAAGTGCACCTAAATAGTGTGGAAATCACTGACAAGCAAGAAATCCTGAATGCCTTTAACAATCATTTCACTACAGCTGGCCTAGCTTTCGATTCCTCACCTGCAAATCAAATGAGGTCATCATTAAACTTCCAATCTACTGAGGGCCAAAAGGCTGCCTCCACATTCTCCTTCAAGCCAATACTCTTAAAAGAAGTAGAGAACCTTCTATTCCAATTAGATACAACTAAAAGCGCAGGTGCAGACTCTCTGGATCCCTACTTTCTAAAAGTAGCATTGCACGCCTTAGCTGCCCCCCAACTCACCTTTTCAATTTGTCCCTAGCCACTGGTTCTATTCCCTCAATATGGAAGACAGCTCAAGTGTTTCCCCTACTTAAGACAGGTGATCCCATGGACCTCAACAATTATAGGCCCATATCCATCCTACCAGTACTGTCCAAAATGCTTGAAAAGTTAGTGAACATCCAGTTAAGTGCCTACCTTGATACCAATAATCTCCTTAACCCAGCTCAATCTGGGTTTAGATCCATGCACAGCACCATCTCTGCCTTAGCAAAAGTCACAAATGACTGGCAGACTGACTTAGACAAAAAGATTAACATCTGTGCTGTGTTTCTGGATCTAAGCAAAGCCTTTGACACTGTGGACTATGAACTACTAATCTCCTCTCTGAATTCCATAGGCCTTGACTCACTCTCTCTTAAATGGTTCAGATGCTATCTCTCCGGAAGAATACAACAGGTAAAAAATGAAGGTGACCTATCTACCTCTAAACCACTCCTAAGAGGTGTACCACAAGGTTCCATCTTGGGCCCCATCCTCTTTGCCATTTACATCAACAATATTGACTCCAATCTCTCACAATCTAATATTCACCTCTTTGCAGATGATACTGTCCTATATGTCAGTAATCCCTCACCATCAAAAGTCTGTGAGCTTCTACAGTCTGAGTTCTCCCTCCTACAGCACAATCTACTAGAAAAGAAACTACTTTTAAATGCCAAGAAAACGAAAGCTATGTTCTTTGCCACCAAGTGCTTCTCTTCCACTGTCCCATCATTCACCCTCCCACAATTATCTACCATCCTTGGTGAAAATCTGGAATATGTGGACAAATTCAAATATCTTGGAGTCTGGATTGACAACAAACTTGACTATACTAGCCACATTGAAGAGCTCCGGAAAAAGCTTAGACAGAGACTTGGCCTATTTTATAGGATCAAACACTACCTGACCAGAGATTCCAAACAAAGATTAATCCTGGCATCATTCCTATCCCTCATTGATTACGCTGACTTCCTTTATGGTCACTGTTCCCTCTCCCATTTAAATAAATTGGACACCTTGTGTCATAGAGCTATTAGATTCATTACAGATCTTCCTTTCAGCACCCATCATTGCTCTGTCTACAATGCAGTCAGTTGGACATCCCTACACCATAGAAGAAACAAAATTGCTGCTGTCTGGATCTACAAAGTTCTGACAAACAAACTCCCTTCCTACATCTCAGATTGTTTCCACCAGATCATATCCAGGCCTTACGCCCTAAGGATCAATAAACTCATCATGCTGAAGATTCCTATTACCTGCACCCGGTATGGAAGGGCTGCAATCAGCTATTCCCTAGCACTTATCTGGAATTCTCTTCAAAAGACCTTGAAATTGAATACCCTCATTCCATTAACATCCTTCAAAAAGCTGTACACTAATCTCTTCCCAGAATCATGCACTTGCTTCCATAAGGCCTAGTCCTCTCACACCCCCTCTTTTCCCTACCCCTTTTTGCACTGCCCCTCTATTTTTGGTTTTCTAGTTTTTTTCTCCAACCTACCTCGTACAAAAATGATCCCCCAAAGTCCCATCATCCTAGCTTTATCCCTCCAGTACTGTTTGTTCTTTCATTTTAGTATAACTAAGACCCAATGTCATATTGCCTTGTACATATGTAAATATTTGTATACCTGTTTCATTCATAAATCTTTGTATTTGTATTCAATCAGTACCTTGTTTTATGTGAAAATTGTAACCTTATATTGTTAAGACCAATCAGGTCCATCTTGTAAATGAGCTATGCTCAACGATGTTCGCCTGAATAAATAAAGATTTTGATTGATTGATTGATTGATTGATTGATGGCAGATAATATTCTGTATGATGGTGGTGAAAATCCTTTAGTCATTTTACACTTAGTATCAAACAATATTGTGCATAACTCTATTTTGAATATTAAACAGGACATAGTGGCACTTTTTAATAAACTGGTGGACAGGGGCTGCAAAATGTGTTTTTCTGAAATCCTCCCTATTCCTAAAGCTTCCCTTGACATTAAAATCAGAAAATGAAGATCATTGAGTGGTTGAGGAAGTGGTGTCTTAGACAAAACCTCACATGTATCACCCACTGGGAAGAGTTCTCCGATCGATATAACTTCAGTTGTTAGTAATGAATGTACGTTCTTGTACTTCAATGCCAGGTGTATAACCAACAAAATAAATGAATTAAATATAACAGTTAGCCAGGAAAATATAGATATCATCTCCGTTACTGAGACTGGGGAGACTACAGAGCTATCTGGGAACCCTTCTACCTAGTTATCAAACCCATAAGATAAATTGCTCCAACAGAAAAGGGGGAGGTGTCGCTCTTTTTGTAAACAGCAACTTCGGATCTGTAGATATTTCCAGCAAAATAAAAAACCATAATATCAATACAAAATCAATATGGATCAAATTACTACTCAGTGATACTGATTTCATTATTCTTGGGACTTGTTATCGGTCCCATAATTCATCATCTAATATTTATGATGCCATCTTATCAGAGATGGATGTATACTGAGAATTGGGAGATATTATCATCTTGGGGACTTTAATCTTGGGGAGATATGCTGAATCAGCTCCACAGCTACATCAGGAAATAGGAATAAATTGTTACTTACTAGCCAGCAACTTAAATTAAATCAGTACATTTCCTCCCCTATGAGGGGTGATCGAATTCTTGACTTAGTGCTATGCAGTGAAGACTTGGTCATTATAAATTTCTCTGTTGGGTCCCCTATCAGTAGTAGTGACCATAACTCTATAACATTCATCCGAGAGAAACAGTACAGTATTAGTACTAGCTCCACCAAACTCTACCTTTATGATAAAGCCAACCTCAGTGAGTTTTTAAATCTGAACTTAATAAAACTGATTGGGATTCTTTATTCTCTAACAACCCCATCTATATACTGTATGTTGGGATTCTACACCTATATTAATTCCCTGAGAAAACATATATGCCAGGTAGGCCCCTCATTAGTGGATAATTGACAGATTCATGAACCTAAGGAAATGGCAGAAATTTTAATAAAAAGTTCTGTGAAGTGTTTCATGCACAACATATTAGTTCACATATTACATCTGTTTCAGATGTCCCCATCAGTATTTCTGAACGTTCTGTATATGAAAAACTATAATCTTTAAAGGGGAAATTCTGCCCTGGGCCTGACGATATAGCTGGGCATCTATTATATCTTCTAGCGGATTGTCTTGTTCACTGCTAAAATTACTATTTGAAGGATGTTTGTCATCTTCCTTTGTTCCAGATGACTGGAAAATAGCACACATGGTTCCCATACACAAAAAGGGGCCTCAAAACAGTTGGGAAAACTACCGGTCCATCAGTCTGACCTGATCTGTCTGTAAACTTCTTGAAAGTTTAATTAAGGACTTAATTACTCCAGTACTTCAAGATCTAAACCCAGAACACCGTGGTTTTAAAAAGGGAAACATAGAAACATAGAATTTGATGGCAAATAAGGACCGCTTGGCCCACCCAGTCTGCCCATTTCCCTAATTAATGGATAAGCTGCAGATCCTAGTCAACCGGCAGCCTACTTCTTCCTGCCTCCACCCCCTAGAATTGCCTTATGACTGCCCCATGCATGCTTGAATTCCACCACTGTTTTGACTCCACAACCTCCTCCAGAAGGCCGCTCCATGCATCCACAACCTCTCTGTGAAAAATACTTCTTAAATTACCTCTGAGCCGCCCCCATCTTCAAGTTGTGCCCCTTGTTCTTGCACACCTCTCTTTTGAAAGATGCTACCCTCTTGGACTTTGTTGATTCCTTGAGGTACTTGAAAGTTTCTATCATGTCCCCCCCTCCTCCTTTCCTCGAGGCTATACATATTAAGCTCCTTAAGTCTCTCTTCATATGTCTTTCGTTCAGACCCTGCACCATTTAGTTGCCCTCTCTGGACAGCTTCCATCCTGCCTATGTCTTTGGGAGATTGGGTCTCCAGAACTGCACGCAGTACTCCAGATGGGGTCTGACCAGCTGTCTGTACAGAGGGATAATAACTTCATGTTTTCTACTTTGATGCCTCTCTATGCATCCCAGTATCCCCAGCCCTCCTTGCTGCCCTCTCACATTGCTTGCCCACCTTTAGGTCATCTGATATGACTACCCCCAGGTCCCTTTCCATTTTTGTTGTTGTTAGTATCTCACCCCCCATTGTGTACTCTTCCCCTGGGTTTTTGTTTCCCAGGTGCATTACCTTGCACTTCTTAGCATTGAATCTAAGCTGCCATACATTTGACCATTCCTCTAACCTTGCCAAGTCCCTTCTCATCCTTTCCACCCCACCTTGTGCATCAACTCTGTTGAAGATCTTTGTGTCATCTGCAAAGAGACATACTATTCCTTCCAGTCCCTCTGCAATGTCACTTATAAAGACATTGAAGAGGACCGGTCCTAATACCGAACCCTGCGGTACCCCACTAGTAACCCCCCTTTCTTCAGAGTGGACTCAATTTACTATTACTTTCTGTGTCCTATTCTCCAGCCTAGGGCTGCCTAACAAACCTCTTGTGTTTTCATGAACAGGTTAGTTCAAACTTAGACTGTAGGACCCCCATTAACATCATATTCGTAGATTTCAGTAAGACTTTTGACGCCATACCTCATTGGGCCCTTTTATCAAATTATGCACCTTTAATACTAAAAATTTAGTAAATTGGATTGGAAACTGGTTGAAAGATAGATCTGAGAGTGTTCTCATCACAGGATCCTTGTCAGAAGTGGGTTGAGTTACTAGTGGGGTTCCACAGGGCTCTGTATTGGGTCCCTGTTTGTTCCAAGCTTTCATCTCAGACCTAACCAATAACTGTATTTCATCTTTGGTGAAATACACACATGACATTAAAATCTGTGGCCCCTGTTTGAGTCCTGTGCAGTCACAAACCATTTAAAATGATCTGAAAAAAATATCAAACTGGGTTAACACATGGGGCATGAGACTAACAATAAAAAATGCAAAGTTATGCATCTAGATGCCCGTAATCCACAAAATGTGTATAACTTAGGGGGCTCTATTCTGGAAACTACCACAGATGAAAAGAACCTTGGGGTATTTATTAGCAATGATTTGGGTCATTCACGGCAGATTAATGAGGCAATCGGTAAAACCAACAGAGTCATATAGTCCATAAAAATGAACATAAAATCTAGGGATCCCACGGTTATGATGCCTCTGTATAGGGCATATGCCAGGCTTCACCTGGGACATGATTCACAACTCCAGTGTCTGTTCAAGAAATCCCAGAACCTTTTACTAGAAATGGTCCAAAGAAGGTTCACCAAACACACAGTCATTTTACATAATCAGCCTTGTGAGTATAGAATTAATTCTCTGAACCTCATGTCCCTTGCCACATGACACCTCAGAGGTGATCTTCTCCTAATGTTTGACATAATACAGGATCCTTATTTATTAACAGAACTGGGCTTCAAGTTTAAAAATGATTCCTGTAACACTGCATCCCCTCCAACTATCAGGCAGGAAATTTAACTATGCAAATCGCACATTTTTCTATACTCTGAGGATTGTTAATCCATGGAATAAGCTTCCACTTGCTGTAGTTATCAGCAAAACAAAAAACAAATTTAAACAATGCCTAGATAACTTAATTCTTTCAGAATATAAACTCAGTTATTACAACTGACTACTACAGGAGCCCTTGAGGGCCTCATACACCTCCTAGCTCCTTTTCCAACCTTAGTATGAACCTTAGTATAAAAATGTCAGTTGCCCAGGAGCTCCTAATGGCATCTAGTACAAAATCGACGAAAAAACAATCACAGCTCTCCTTCAAAAACATACAGTAAGAGAATTGCAAGGTTCACCAGGCCTGGAACACCCAGTAACTTGGGCTGCATCGAAGATGACGACAGATGCTGAGTCGGGAGGGGCTCCTAAGGGAGATCCTAATGCTACTACTACGACTGGAAACCTGGAGGCTCTACTTCATAATCTCAGAAATTAGCTAAAACCAGATACACTCTGGTTTCACCAACATTAATGCCCACCTAGACCATTTGCAACCTACCATTAATGGTATGGGGGAGAAGCTGGAGACTCATGATGAGTGGATCACTGAGCTGGAGTCCAGGGTGAGCCAAAACAAAGAAGCGGCAAACTGCATGGATCCGCTCCTGCAGCAGGCATTGAAGGAGACTGAGACACTAAAAGTGACCCTCGACGATCATGAGAACCGGGAGCGCCAGTGCAATGTAAGGGTGATGGGTCTTCTGGAGTGTATTGAAGGGAAGGACTGCATCACATTTATGCAGAACTGGCTGGAGAAAAAACTACCCTTGCTGGAAAATACACTGCTTGAAATACAAAGGGCGCACTGCTCCCCATGGAAGAAACCAGGCCCTAATGAGCATCCTAGGCACTTGTTAATAATATTTCTGAGGTAGCAAGACTGGCAGAAACTTGTAGCTGCAGCCCAAAAAGTAGACTACATAACAGTGGATGGAAGCAGGGTCAGCCTTTTTCCGGACTTCTCTCGGGAATTAAAACAAGAGAGAAAGGCGTTCCAGGAGGTCAAACAAAAATTACAATCATACGAATCCTGCCTTAACTACCCTTTTTTTCTGGTCTACCCTGCCAGACTCCTGATAAGAGCACCAGATAAGAGTACTAAGGCCGTCACCGATCCTAAAGCAGCCCTCCTGTATGTCAGCACAAATCTGGAGCCTTGTGGTCCATTGGAGGGCAAACAAACGTGTGCAGCGACTACCTGAACTCACCAAATACATAAGGTACTGTTTTGTATTTGATAAACCTGGGGACTCCGGGGGGGGTTGGGGGATGTAGTGCCCATCCAGTAATGGGCATTGCCCAGCCTATAAGGGCAGGGTCAGGAGGATCCCTCCTCCCCTTCTACTGCATCCCGTGAGCAACACCACAAACCCCGATCTGACACCACAGGGGCCTGGGCTTTTGAACAGATATGGACTGTGTTATGGTACTACCGCAGCCCAGGAGTCATTAAGGCAGATCGTGGGCCCATGAGGGCAGTATGCAAACCAGGCTGGCAATTTACGATGGCTGGGCTGCCAAATGTCATTGAATCCAGTATTGGGGCAGTCCTGATTATATTGACAGCAACCCCAGTGCAGCTATGAAGTTGAGGGCTGCTCTGAGACTACAGCAAGAGGGGTTTACCCCTTGTATGTAAGTACTGTACTAGAAATGTAAACAGGTTTCCTTAAAAGTTTTTCTGTTCTAGGCTGGACAATATGGTTGGACATTATATCAGTGAACCACCCAGACAGAGTGGCAGATGAAACTGTCTGAATTTTCAGTTTCCCTTTGGTTTTGCTTGAGGGATGGCCTTTTAGGGCTACCAAGTAAGGGGCTACATAATAAGACTTAAGGGGAGGAAGATTATAAATGTTGCAGGCATCTACCCTGAGAAATGTAGAGCACTACACAACTAAGTGTCTGGGTGGCAGTGGGGGGAGACACTGAACTTTGGAAGGGGAGGAGACATATTTATATGTTGGCATGTGTGGGTCAGGGCTGCAAACAAATATGGAAGTGTGAGCGATTAAGGACAATACTGAAAACTGCATATGGTTGGGGAGGGGATGGCCTTGGGGTGGAGTATGGCTCTACATGCTCTAGCAGGCCTCTCCCAACCCAGTTTACTGGCCCTGGAGCCTAAGAGGATGGCAAATCCCTATGAGGGGTTGGCCATGAGATCCAGTCTCTAGATTCCCCCACCCCAGAAGGTGTATATAGCTTATAGACGGAGGCATGATGAATATCGGTAAGCACCTCCACTGTGGCATGGGTTACAGTAAGCATATAAGAATGATGCCTGCAGACATAGGGGTCTATGGTTTAGTCAGATGGGCTCACAACATGGGTCATTCACTTTTAGGACTGCACTGTTGTCTTTTTTTTCTTTCCTGGGTTAAAGGAGGGAAGGGGGAGAAAGTCCAACTTTTGGGGGGAGGATCAGTTCATTTTGAACTTACAGTTTGGAAATGCTTTTTGTGTTTATTCACTTTGGGAAGTAGGAGGGAAGAGGTTTCAGAAATTTTTGGTCTTATTTAATTTCTGTTTGTTTTTATGAGGGGGAAGGAGTGGGCAGTGTCTAGTTGTGGTAAGTTTGTTGTTACTGTTGGTTAAAAATCTTATCTATTCTACAGCACAGCAGCTGACTTTGAAATGTATGGAACTGGATCAAACTGAGGATGAGGGCTGCATCCATATGAGCACATGGGGGCCATGGGGTATCCGAAAATACTATGTTAAAATGTTAACAGTTTGAAAACTGTAACAAAAAGGAAGAGGGTGATAACCTATGTTAGGCCACAAAAGGGGGATATTCTTCTGCTGCAGGAAACCCACCAGACTACACCAGAGACAGACAGGCTGGCAAAAACATGGAGGGGGGGGAACAATGTTATCAGCAAGATTTACCTCGAAAGCACGTGTGGTTGTGATCTGGTTTAGGCCAGGCTTGAAGGTACAGATTTTTTCATCTAACGAGGACCTACAAGGCAGATATATCCTGGTAGATGCTCAGGTGGAGGGGAAAAGAATCACTTTAGTATCGGTGTATGACCCCAACTATGATAACCCAGAATTCTTTCATAACTTAGTGATACTGATGGTGCCGTACAATGATGACCTCTACGTTAGGGGTGATTTCAGTACATCCTGGGACCTGGTTAAAGACCACTTGGGGACCTGGAAACGTCCACCTCCTAAAAGTGTAGTGGCACTCCAATCATTGGTGAAAGAGAGAGCCCTCACAGAACTGTGGCGTCACTTGCAACCAGGTGAGCTGGAATTCTCCTATTATTCCCATGTACACAAAATATACTGTATACCAGAATAGATCTAGCACTCGTTTCCCCAGCCTGGGTGTGGACGGTGGTGTCAATTGATTATGGGCCCATAACCATCTCAGAGCATGCCTCCCTGATGGTGGAAATTCAGCTCATCTCAAATCCCTCACTAATACGCCAATGGCGTTTGGACCCCACTCTTTTAAAGGATCCAGCCTATAAGGAACATATTAGCCAAAGTATTAGAGATTTTCTAGACCATAACAAGATGACAGATACGACTGTTTTATACATGTGGGATGCCCTGAAAGCTTATCTTTGGGGTGTAACCATTTCTTACGCGTCCTATAGAAGGAAACTGGACCAGCGGGAAGAGAAGGAATTAGAAGCCCTGGTGACAACACTGGAGAAGATGGTCATGTCAGGGGTGAGTACGGTGGACATGGGGGAACTTAGGAGACTTAAGGGGAGACTCAGCTATTGGAAAGGAGAATAGAATGTAATGCTCTGCTGAATAGGGCAGGTAATTATTTGAAGGAGACAGAGCAGGGCGCTGGTTATCTTGGCTGACCAAACACAAAAGGGCTGAGAGGCAAATCCTAGAATTACAAGACTGGAACGGGAAAATAACTACAGATCAGACTGAAATAAATAACATGTTTAGGGACTACTACCAAGCACTCTATACTTCAGAGGTATCTTCAAATACAGACCCAGAGACCTTTTTGTGGAACATCCCCCTACCAACTCTAGAACCAGAAACAAAAGCAAGGCTGGATAGCCCAATGACCCTAAAGGAGATACATACAGCTATCCTGTCCTCTAATGTTGGTAAGGCACAAGGCCCAGATGGAATTCCTTTGGAATTCTGGAAGACATTCTGGAAAGAACTCAAACAGCTTTTGGGACTGATGGTCGGTGAGATCTTGGAAGGGGGATCCTTGATGAATTCCCAGTGATTAGTGGTTATCACTGTTCTTTCCAAACCAGGGAAAGATTCAACAAACTGTACTTCCTATTGGCATAATTTCACTTTTAAATGCAGATTATAAAATAATTGCAAAAATATTATACCTTAGAATCCAACCAGTTATGCCCCATCTTGTCCACCAAAATCAGGGAGGGTTTGTGTGTGGTCGACAGGCAAAACACAACACTAGAAGGGCCCTTAATGTTATGCAGTACTGGAAAAATGAGAGGAATAAGGGTGATCGTGGTCCTTCTCACACTTGATGCTGAGAAGGCCTTCGATCAGGTTGAACGGTCCTTTATGTTTGAGGTACTAAGTAAATTGGGTCTGGGACCTAAAATTGGATCTTCGATAGGAGCACTTTATGAATTCCCATATGGTCAGATATTAACAAATGTTAGAAAATGGGCTTGGGAATTCAAGAAATTTGATTGGCTGCCATGGATTACATTAACTAGCAGTGAGAGCCATCTAAGTAACAAGTCCCTGGCATGCCAACCCACTGCAGTATCATAGTGCCAACCCTGCTCTGTAATTGGGTAAAACAACTCGTTTCAGTTTAAAATCACCGTCATTTTTTTCTCTTGCTTAGCGAGAGACACTGTCCACTCTCACTTTTCCAGTCAGCAGCCCTGCCCGCTCCAAATCCCAAATAAATGTAAACAAGAAAGACAAGTGGCCGTTCTCTCTCTACCATGCCCATTCCCAGTGGCAGTACTTACTCTCCAGAGTCTGGCAAAGCACATAAAAAGAGAAGATTCATCTGGTGGGTACCTTTGGGTTGTAGACAAGTCCTGAAAGTTTATGTGGAGGGCTGGTAGTACAGATTCCAAGATGTAGAGAAAAAGTTTTGTTGTTCGTCAACCAGCCACACTCGTTTTCTATAAAATCTATTTCCTTTCATTTGTTGCTTTACTATGAACACAGCGATCCCCTGTGGCCCAAAGTTTCACCCAACTCTGGGCTTCATCAGGGGCAAGGATCTAAATAAACATACAAACATAATATTGATTTTCCTGTACTTATTTGAAAAAAAAACAATTTGTATATTTATATTTTCGATCAGACGAAATTTGTCCATATCAGACCATATTACACTTTGGCAAAATATTAATGCATAGATTCATATCTCAGTTGATGGTTAATCACTGTAAGGCAAAGATAAACTTTGTCTCTCTATTTCCATCATAATGTGTTACTGTCTCTTTAAGAACTAAATGATTTAATCACCATGGTTTAAATAAATTTCAAAGGAATACAATATTGTTTCATCAGCACAAAATTTATCAGCTACTAAGTTTATCCACATAAACATTTGCCTTGCCATTACTGTTGAAGCTCTTTATGTTCAAAGCTGTACTAGCCACCTTATCAGTTCATATAAAAACTGAATCTCATATTCACCTGCTGTTCAACCTCACACAGACATAAAATGAGTGGTATTTAGATGCACCTCTCTAGTCCATAGGGAACTAGTAAACTTACTGAACATCTTTATTTATTTAACAGACTAAAAATGAAAAACAGTCACCAAATAACATAAAGAGGATTTACGAGAGAGCTTGAACAGCAGGTTTCTTGCTGAGTGCATGGGAGAAAAACTTAAACTCATTCTCCTGTTATGGTGCTGGTGGGGGGGGAGGGATACGTACAATAGAATGTTTGAGTGTGTCTTGGGGGAGGTGGCAACAGAAGATGTAATAGAGCACAAAAGAAGGGACTACTTTACAAGCAAAAGACTAAAAATTAATTCTTACTATACTTTTTAAATGTTTCTTTAATTTTTTTAAAAACACATAAGATTGCCACAGGTAGCCCATTTTCTAAGTGCAATAATACCCTCCAGGGTGAGCGGTATGAGCAATACTGGACCTTCCTGCAGCATCGGGCCTCATTACGCCCCTGGACAGTCTGGTATTCCCCAATACTGCCCACCCTGTTGGGTATTATTGCTTGCATACCCTTTCCAAACCCTTTCATCTCTATAGGGGCACTAGACAGGGATGCCCTGTCTCCCCCCTGCTATATGTTTTAACAATGAAGGTGTTAGCACAGGCAATCTGGAACAACCCGAACATTAGAGGCCTGCTGGATAGGGGCAGAGAACATGTAATTTCACTTTTTGCAAACGATGTGCTTTTATTTATAAGTAACCCAGTGGAGGCATTTCCAGACCCGACGGCTCTTTTCCAACTGTATGGCCCAATGTCTGGCCACGAAATAAAGTGGGAAAAATGTGAGTGGCTTCCAGTGGGGGGAAAGAGGGAAACTGTACAGATTAGGGGAACAACAATAAAACCTTCTTCATGTATCAAATATTTGGGTATCCAAATCCCCAGAAAGCTCTCCACGCGTTTTGACATCAACTACAACCCCCTTCTGGCCAAGATAAAGAACGACTGTGATGGGTGAAAAACAATCCCCCTTGCACTGCTCGGCAGAGTAAATTTAGTGAAGATGTGTAGTCTTCCTCACTGTCTTTATCTATTTAAAACCCTTCCTTGTTGTGTACCAAAAAAATACTTTAAACTTCTTCAGAGCTCTATCTTAACGCTGCCCTATAGGGGACACAAGCCAAGAATCAAACAAAAAACCTGTGAGCAGAGGGGGACTAGGCCTACCTAAGTGATACCTATATTATCAGGCAGCTCAAACTATGTTTCTGATGGACACAACGACGGAGATGGCGAGTAAAAGGGAGTGGGTCCACTAGAGGAGGCTATGTTTGGGGCCCCACTGTACAATGCTCTATTTGCAGCATTTCAGCGCCATAAGGTAGCGAAATTTATAAAGAATCCCTGCACCCAAGCTGCAGTTCAGGCATGGTTGGGAGCCCACTCCATATTAAAGTACCCTTCCTCATTGTCTCCGAACGCATTCATTGAGCCCGCCCTGTGGGTTGGCAAGGGACCTCTGCCAGCACTACACATGATTCTGGGTCAATGGGTGAACAGGGGCCTACAAAAACTCTCTCAGTTAGTAGTTGATGGGGA
The DNA here is from genome assembly GCA_016271365.2 of Neoceratodus forsteri. Classification (NCBI taxonomy): domain Eukaryota; kingdom Metazoa; phylum Chordata; order Ceratodontiformes; family Ceratodontidae; genus Neoceratodus; species Neoceratodus forsteri. The sequence goes on along the minus strand of CM057455.1, from coordinate 411,830,654 downwards.
ACTCAGGACTTTCCAGATGCTAGCTAAAGAGTATGATTTACCCCAGACATTTTTTCACCCACCACACATAAAACGAGATTACATGGGGAGCTATCTGGTACTACACCAGAGCTCAAAACTGTCACCAATTGAAGAGATTTTGCTCAATGAAAGGAAAACCCACACCAAAACAATTGACCAGGATATATGGTGCTTTGATAGGGGGTTTGCCAGACCCCATCAGGGGTCTTAAATCGAAGTGGGAGCAAGATTTGCATGCGGAGTGCTTGACAGCAGGTGATTGGGATCTGATACTGAAAAGGGGAATGGATTGTTCAAAGAACAACAGATTCAGAGCGATTAATTATAGTATGTTACAGAGGATATATTTTACTCCCTTCCTCCGTGCATAGAATAAACGAGGAAAGCTCTGCACTATGCCCAAAATGCAAAACTCAAGAGGGCATCTTTTTCCACCTTATTTTGGAGTGCCCTAAGGTGAATGAATTCTGGGGTGAAATTGTTAAATTACTAAATTAGGTGGTGGCTCTCAGCTCCAACCAGATCCAGTCCTACTGTTCGCAGTATCTTCGCTTCGGCGGACAGCTCCAGCTGCCTCCATGGCCGCTGCTCAACTCCTGCTCAACCGCTGCCAGAGCTTTTGATCCTGGAACGTGGATCCAGCCTTCAGGTATGACCGCTGATCTTCTCTATAGCCAACCCGGTCGGTTGAATTCAATTGGTATGGCGACTGCAAGCAGATTCTGATTGGTCCACCTTATCCTACTGCACACCAATTGGTGTGCCCTCTGCCATATACTGAAACAGTGAATTCTGTGGGACTTTGATTGCCTCTCTCCTCCTAACTCCTGCTTGAATTTTCTCCCCGGCCTCCTTTAAATACAGCTTTGCTCTGCCCCTACGAGTTCTCTGCCTTTGATTGGCTCTCATTGGCCCTCTCACTTATTAGTGCTGAATCTGCTTAGCCTATACCACATGTAGCAGCACTACAGCACCTAGTCTGTTTACTTTTTCTTTTTTTCTTCCTTTTTCGTATCCCTTCACTAGACTGAGCATTGTTATATACTACACTACTATTTTTTAATTCCCTTGAGTCCGGATGGTGCCTGGTTGTGCTCCTGGCATCCACTCTGTAGTACCACCCAACCCGCACTAACTCTTGGACTCAACCCCTTTGAAATTATGGCTTGCTTCATGATCTTATTTCTAATCCTTGGCAACAGTGTACCACATGCTATACTGCACCATGAAGTGACAGGCGCTAATTCAGTCTTTGAATCCATTGTCACAGCCCATGCTGCCCCCTCACACTGTACCTCCCCTTTCCCGCTGACCCACCTTTCACACGCATATATCCCCCATTCTTCTACCCTTCCCTTCCTTTCCCCATCACCTATGACTATCCGAGCACTCTCCCTCATTACCTTAAACTGTCAAATCAGCTTTACTTACTCCTGCACCAAACTCACATCCCTGACAACATATCGAAGGTGGACCCAAAGGAAAAAAGCCTTCTCATTCTTGATAAATTCCCTAAAGAAAATGCTATTGCTGCTCCTTTTCTGCTCAGGCAATGTGGAGTTAAATCCTGGCCCTCCAGTTCAACTTACCTCCCCTTTGGACTTTGCAGTTGCCCCTGGTCTAAAAATGATGTTGGTTAACATTCTAAGCCTAACCAAAAAATTTGACCAATTTCAATCATGGGCTGCGCATACAAACCTGGATCTTATCATTATTACTGAATCGTGGCTTAAAAAGGCTAATTCTGACCTTCAAATTACTCTCCTGACTACAAACTATTCAGAACAGATAGAGAAACTTGGGGAGTAGTCGCTCATGCAAAACCAAGTATGCAGTTAGTGATATCTCTTGTAAATCTAAGCCTAAAGAATTTGAGATTGTTTTGCTGAAGCTTCACCTTCCTTCCACGGAATGCATTACTATTATAGGTGTCTATAGGCCTCTGACCGGTGGCACAGAAATCCTTAACATGTTGAAATCCCTAACCATAGCTGCCAACACAGAAACAATAATCCTAGGGGACCTCAACATGGATTGGCTTACCACAAAATCACACTGCCTTAAATCTCTCTGTGATGAGCTTGCCCTTGTACAGATAGTTACTGAACCCAAAAGGAACAATACCACTAACATTGCCAATAGCTCCCTCTTAGATGTTATTCTAACCACTCATCCTCATAAAATCTCACACTCAGCAGTTTTCCATAATGATATGAGCGATCACGGTGTTGTTGTGTGCACAAGGTCTCAAACTAAAACCCGCCAACAGTCCAAACTCAGAACTAAACGATCCTTTCATAAGTTCATCGCAGCAAATTTTCTTTCCGATTTGGGTAAGGTCAGATGGAAAGATCTATATCTTGCCAAAACTACTGATGAAGCTGTCTCCATCCTTAACGACAACCGTACACTCTGGTAAACAAGCATGCCCCTTTATCAAAGTCAGGGTGCATAACATTTCTCACCCCTGGTTTACCCTAGATCTCAAGGCAGCACTTACCTACAGAGACAAGCTTTGGGCTAAGGCTAGGCATTCAAAGATCCTTGCAGACTGGCAGGCCTTTAGAACTGCTAGGAATGCCTGTGTAAAGCATTCATGCTGCAAAGCAAACTTTACATCTGCACCTGGCGCAGGCTAATGGGAACTCCCACAAAATCTGGAGGACCCTTAAATCTATTGAAGGCCATCCCTCTGCTCCCTCTATTCCAACCACGATTCTCACCAATGGTAGGGTGGTGGAATACAACTCCCAAATCCTTGAAGAACTTAACTCACATTTTGTCACCGCTGGACTAGCTTTTGACTCTTCACCTTACACTAGCCATGTGAATAGTTGTGCCAGCTCCATCTCCGCAACCTGTATCCTATCCCATCCCATCCCATCCCTTTCAGCCTATATTATCAGGCAGCTTAAACTACATTTCTGATGGACACAACAACAGAGACGGCGAATGAAAGGGAGTGGGTCCACTAGAGGAGGCTATGTTTGGGGCCCCACTGTACAATGCTCTATTTGCAGCATCTCAGCGCCATAAGGTGGTGAAATTTATAAAGAATCCCTGCACCCAGGCTACAATTCAGGCATGGTTGGGAGCCCACTCCATATTAAAGCACCCTCCCCCATTGTCTCCAAAAGCATTCATTGAGCCTGCCCTGTGGGTTAGCAAGGGACCTCTGCCAGCACTACACATGGTTCTGGGTCAATGGGTGAACAGGGGCCTACAAAAACTCTCTCAGTTAGTAGTTGATGGGGAACTCAGGACTTTCCAGATGCTAGCTAAAGAGTATGATTTACCCCTAGACATTTTTTCACCTACCTACACATAAAAACAAGATGACTACGGGGCGGAGCTATCTGGTACTACACCAGAGCTAAAACTGTCACCAATCAAGAGATTTTGCTCAATGAAGGAAAAATCCACACCAAAACAATTGACCAGGATATATGGTGCTTTGATAGGGGGGTTGCCAGACCCCATCAGGGGTCTTAAATCAAAGTGGGAGCAAGATTTGCACCTGGAGTGTTTGACAGCAGGTGATTGGGATCTGATACTGAAAAGGGGAATGGATTGTTTAAAGAACAACAGATTCAGAGCGATTAGGGTTGCCACCTATCCAGTTTTTGACCTGATAATCCATTTTTTAGGGTCCTTATCCAGTCATCTGGTTTTGATTAAATGCAGTCCGGTTTTTGGGCCATTTTGAATGCTCATATACTCTTAAAACTAATGTATCAAATAATTCACTGTTTCGGCTGCATTGCATGTCCAGGTTACAAAGAAATTCTGATGTCACAATCATTCAGACCTGCCTTTGTTTGTAAAACCAGACTGTCTGGGAGGTGTAAAGTATGGCCATTAAGATCATTAGCAGTAAATTCACCTAATCTTTTCCACTTTGCATTTCAAGTATGGTCTTTTACTGCTGTGACAGGAAACAGCTTTTATACCTTTATGAGCTCTCATGTGTTTCTTTTTGTTTGTCCTAAATTCTGGTATGTTTTAGACCCATATTTGTTAAATTAATAATCTAACTTTTATTGCCTTTATCGCCACATTTGCTCTAATTGTTTGTATTACCTGAACATTCCATGATATTAGCTACACTTATACAGGTCATTCAGATAAACATCATGGAATGGTGTTTCTGAAATTGTGGAATGTCTTAGAAATATGAAAAGAAACAGCAGCAGTTGTTGAGGTAAAGGGAAACAGAGTGCAGTATTAAGGGTACCACAAGCATCAATAATTAGGTTATCAAAAATTGGTCAAAGCATCAGAATACATGACTGACATGGAAAGGAAAATGGGAGAGTGTTTAACAGATGACTGAGCAATAAGCTATGGATGAGCTTGGCACATCCAGCAGACCTGAGTTTGATTCCCACAACCTCCACTTACATATTGTGTGACCCTGAGCAAATTACTTAACCTTCCTGTGCTCCTGGGTTGCTCCTGAAAAATGGGCTACGTGGCCTATCGGAGTTAACCTGGTTGCCAAAGAATAAAAATAAATAACTGAATAAATAAATAAAATAAATAACAGTATACAAATGATTTCCTATCACTAGTAATGTCTATTCCAACATTACAAATGGCTTTGGAGGAGGAGTGATATACTCGACAGTCATAAAAAGGGGGTGGAGCCATAGGCAGAGTTTGGGGTGTGGTTTAGCATCCGGTTTTTACCTCATCCAAAGGTGGTGACCCTAAGAGCGATCCATTATAATATGTTACAAAGGGCATATTTTACTCCCTTCCTCGGTGCACAGAATAAACGAGGAAAGCTCTGCACTATGCCCAAAATGCAAAACTCAAGAGGGCACCTTTTTCCACCTTATTTGGGAGTGCTCTAAGGTAAATGAATTCTGGGGTGAAATTGTTAAATAACTAAATCAGGTAGTGGGCTCCCAGCTCCAACCAGATCCAGTGCATCTGTCGTTAAACCAATCGAAGGGCAATGGGAGAAACATAGGAACATAGCCTTTGACGGCAGATAAGGACCGCTTGGCCCACCTAGTCTGTCCATTTCCCTACCTACAGGATAAGCCGCAGATCCTAGTTAACCAACAGCCTATTTTTTCCTGCCCCCCCCACAATAATTGCCTTATGTCTGTCCCATGTATTTTTGAATTCTCCCACAGTTTTAGACCCCACAACCTCCTCAGGAAGGCTGTTCCATGCGTCCACCACCCTCTCTGTGAAAAATACTTCCTCACATTTCCCTAGACCCCCCATCTTTAAATTGTGTCCCCTTGTTCTTGCATATCTCTTTTTCTGAAAGATGCTACCCTCTTGGACTTTGTTGATTCCACTGAGGTACTTAAAAGTTTCTATCATGCCCCCCCTCCCTCCTTTCCTCAAGGGTATACATATTAAGCTCGCTTAGTCTCTCCTTGTATGGCTTCTCTTGCAGACCCTGCACCATTTTAGTTGCCCTCCTCTGGACTGCCTCTATCCTGTCTATGTCCTTGAGGAGATGGGGTCTCCAAAACTGGACACAGTACTCCAGATGGGGTCTCACCAACTGTCTGTACAGAGGGATAACAACTTCCTGTTTTCTGCTGGTGATGCCTCTCCCTATGCATCCTAGTATACCCCCAGCCCTCCCTACTGCCTTCTCACATTGCTTGATAACCTTAAGGTCATCTGATATGATTATCCCCAGGTCCCTTTCCATTTCTGTTGTTGTTACTACCTCCCCATTGTAATCTTCCCCTGGGTTTTTGTTTCCCAGGTGCATTATTTTGCACTTCTTTGCATTGAATCCAAGCTGCCATACTTCTGACCATTCCTCCAACCTTGCCAAGTCCCTTCTCATCCTTTCCATGCCTTCTTGCCTGTTGCAGATCTTTGTGTCATCTGCAAAGATGCATACTTTTCCTTCCAGTCCCTCTGCAATGTCACTTATAAAGACATTAAAAAGGACTGAACCCAGTATTGAACCCTGCAGTACGCCACTAGTAACCCCTCTTTCTTCAGAGTGGACTATATTTACAGTTACCTTCTGTGGACTTCCGGTGAGGCTGCGATCCAATATGGCGGCTTAGCCTTCAGCTCATACCCCAAGCGCGAATATTTGTGTGCAATCCAGAGAATCTTGAGTATATCTATTCCCAAAATTCATTAAGAAACTAAAACTTGAGTACCGAGAATGGGAAGAACTAAAAAGAAAGGCGCTACGAGCCCCACAGTGGTCACGCAGAAAGACAAAGGGTGAGCAACTCCAGGCCTGAGCCCTGCACCCTCTCGATCTTCTGTGATCTCGGGCTCGGGGGAGGAAGACTCATGTTCTGACTCAGGATCCATCAGAACGAGATTGGAAGTGAGGAAAATATTGCGACTTTTACAACGAATTGATGGTAAAGTAACAGAGATTCAGAGAGACTTTCGAAAACTGGAAGCGAGAACAACTGACATAGAGAAACATATGGATATTCTCCAGAGAGAAAACATGGCCTATAGTTGATCCCTGGTCTACCTCCATAAAAGAGAAAGGGTTTTAATGGTGAAAATGGAGGATGCAGACGCCCGGTCCCGACGTAACAATATAAGGGTGATTGGAATTCCAGAGGGTGTAGAACAAGATGATATGGCAAGCTACATGGAATCATGGCTAAAAATGGAGTTGGGCCTGGAGGAGGATACCCCTCTGGAAATCGAAAGAGCGCACCGTGCACTGGGTCCTAAGCCAAAACCAGGGGCACCTCCGAGAGCTATTCTCATCAAGTTTTTAAAGTAGCCTATCAAAGAAAAAGTGTTGCATCGAGCGTGTGCAAAGAAAGACCTTAATCTAGACGGGACCAGAGTGTATATAGATCAGGACTCCCCCCCCTCCTTGGCAGCTCAAAGGAAAAAGGTATTGTGGGTGGTGAAGCAACTGAGGGAAAAGGGCAAGCGGGCCTGCTTATGCTACCCAGCTCGATTATGGCTGGATTCTCTGGGGGGGTCCCAAAATCTTTGAATCCCTGCTAGCCGAAAGAGAGACACTGGTTGCAGAGGGTATTTCATTGCCAGATTTAAAAAAGGAGATTGTGGAAAGCGAAGTGGAACAATTGCTATGGTCTCAATCCCCAGGAGAGAAGAAATTACAGAACCCGGCCTCCACAGTAGAAGCGTTGCTTCCCCTTCATGCAGATCTGTCAAAATGGCTTCAGCAAAAGCAATCAAACTGAATAGAAGAGAGAACCATTTTTGGGTGAATTTTGGACAGCACCTTACTCTGGTGGGTCAGAAGAAGAGCTACTGGTGGGTGATGGAGACTGTGCAATCAGTAATGGCGGCGATCATTTACTTATGGAGACGACGGGACAGGAAACTGTGCTTACTTCAGATGATTGAAGGTCATACCTGCTTGCTGGAGACCAGGAAGGTTTGTTTGTATTGGTGACTTTTGCTCTGAGACTTACATGGGAACATCGAGAACATCAGGGAACTTATTCAACATTTAGCCTTATTTCGTAAGCCCTCGAGAAGAGCAATATCGCTAGGGCTCGTCTGTGAATGGGATTTAATCGGATGGGGAGTTCAAGTCTTAGAGAGATATCACAGTAAAACGGGATGGCTTTCCTTTTTATTATATATGTATTGCTTTGAGACTTACATGGAAACATTGAGAACATCAGGGAACTTATTCAATGTTTAGCCTTAACTTGTAAGCCCTCGAGAAGAGCAACATCGCTAGGGCTCGTCTGTGAATGGGACTTGATTGGATGGGGAGTTCGAATTTTGGAGGAATATTCCAGTAAAACAGGATGGTTTTCCTTTTTATTATTTCAGTACCAGCCTGGACCTTGGGCCAAATGAGACAGTGATTTCTGTTTGCTTTTGTATTTGCCTGTGAATTGCACAGAAGTATAATTTCTAAGTCCCCTGCATCCCTTGATACTGTGTTAGATTAACATGAAGCAATATTACATGGGATCTAAGGGGTGCAAAAGGTCCGGAGTATAAAATTGCAGGTTGAAGCAAAATGGTGATGATGCCTCTGGAAATCAGGGCATTATATATGCAGTTTGGGGTATAGAAAGCTGAGGACAGCTACGCCTCACTGGTAACTTTTCCCTTTTCAGATATATGTCTAGAGGAGATAGGTTAGGAGGGCTCTGGTTCATTCGAGGCTATCCAACCTTGCACCCAGGTGTTAGGGTGCTTACCCCTCAATAGCCTAGGCTAAAATTCCAGATTAAGGGATAACACCACTAGAGGAAGGTGGTGTGGGCAGAGGTTTCCTTTTCCTCCTGCCAAACAATTGTTGCTCCACCAGGCCTACTTGATACAGGGTGGGTGGTTGGAGCAGAGGAGTTTAGGTAATGTTTACAGAATTGGTGGTGATGGATTTCTGTACCGATTTCTCTATTCTATATTTGGGTTTCCAATCTCTTTCTTCTTTCCTTCTTTCCTATATTTTCACAGGGACTAAAGGTTCAACGTTTGTAATGAATAGTACTGGACAAATGAGGGTTGGGGAGGGTCCTGAGAGATTTTGGTTAACATTACTTTTACATATGTAATGGCGTGTTTAACATTTTGTTCACTGAATGTCAAGGGCATCAACAATGTCGTTAAAAGAGCTAAGATACTCACTGAACTGAAGAGAGAAAACTGTGATATTGCCTGTCTGCAGGAAACCAAATTATCTTTAACTGAACATCTTAAACTTCGTAGGTCATGGGTGGGCAGTGTTTATTCAGATGAACACCCTACTGCTACCAAAGCAGGGGTAGTTTTTCTTATCAGAAGGGGTCTCCCGTTTCAGCCTCAAAAAGTGCAGAGAGCAGGTTCTGGGCATTGGGTGATTCTCACAGGGTTATATAAAGGTAGACTGCTCCATTGGGTGGGAGTGTATGCCCCCAACCCTCCTTCAGGAGAATTTTTTAGAACTTTATTCACGACTATGGCAGCTCTTTCTCCTGGACAAATTATATGTATGGGTGATTGGAACTGCGTCGAAGACATAGTTAAAGATCGGAGTTCCCGAAGACGCTGGGTTCTAGAGCCTGCTCATGATTATTAAAAAATGTGTGCATTGAGGCTGGATTGGTGGACCCATGGAGGTGTCATAATCCGAAGGCCAAAAACTATACTTTTTTCTCATTGTCTTCTAACACTTATTCGAGATTAGATAGGTTTTATATGCAGAAAGATTTTTTACATGGCTTTAAAGAAGTTAGCATCCTCCCGATCACTTTATCAGATCATGCCACAGTAAAGGCAAGAGTGGGTTGGGGGGAGCCTAGGTCGAGAGGGCTTTGGAGATTTGATACAGGGCTATTAAATGATCCACAATATAAGGCGTTAATTAGACAAGAGGTGCAGCAGTTCATAAAGGAAAATGCAGAAGCAACACCCAAATATATGTGGGACGCATTAAAAGTGGTGCTGAGGGGCCACTCAATTTCTTATGCTTCATATAATATAAATTACACCAGGCCAAGTTAAGGGAGGCCCTAGATCAGATCAGGAATTTGGAAGAGGAACATAAGAGAACAGGCGCACCCTCGACCCAGATTAAACTTTCCCAAGCCCAGGATAAACATGACGTGTTGTTGCAGAGGCGGGTGGAAAACAGTCTTAGGTTCCTGGGGCAGAAATATTATGAGAGAGGAGACAGGGCAGGTAGGCTGTTAGCCCAAAGACTACGAAAACAGGCAGCGGATAGATATGTGGAGAAGGTGGCCCCGGAAGAAAACCCATCACAGGAGGAGTTCTCCCCAGAGGGAATTGCAGGAGTTTTTAAAAAATACTATGAACATTTATATGCTGCGGAAAAGAGTTCTCAACATTCTGAACTTATCAAGAATTTTTTGGATAAGGTTACCCTCCATACTTTATCTTACTCCCAGAAAATGATTTTAGAGGCCCCCTTGACTGAACAGGAGGTGTTGACAGTAATTAAAAATCTCCCCACTGGGAAAACGTCGGGTCCAGACAGCCATACGGACGAATTTTATAAGGAGTTTGGAGAGGATCTGGCCCCTTTACTGACGAAGGTTTGTAATTAAAATTTAGATCCATCAGCGGTTCCCGGGACATGGAAGGAAGCTATAATAGCTGTCATTCCTAAAGAGGGGAAGGACCCTACAAAGTGTGGCAGCTACAGGCCGATAGCGTTGTTAAACCAAGATGCCAAAATATTCACTAAAGTCTTGAGTAATCAGTTGCAAAGAGTTATATCTGATTTAGTGCAATCAGATCAATCAGGATTTATCCCGGGAAGGCACCTGCAGGACAACATACGCCTGCTTTTGAATGTACTCCCCGGAGCTGGACCTCTCCAGGGATGGGAGCTAGGGGCGGTCCTCTCTTTAGATGCTGAAAAAGCGTTCAATAGAGTAGATTGGGAGTATTTGAACGTGGTCTTTGGGAGGTTCAGCTTCGGAGACAGATTCAAGGCATGGATGGAGAGTATATATTTAAATCGGGTTGCGCGGGTCAAAGTGAATGGGGCACTATCCCCATTTTTTTTTCAATTTCTAGGGGTACCAGACAGGGGTGTCCCCTCTCACCCTTGCTTTTTGTTCTCAGTCTGGAACCGCTGGCTGCCTTTATATGGCAGACAGTATCCTTTCAGGGCATTCGAGTTGGGGGAGCGGAGGTAAGAGTATCCTTGTATGCGGATGATGCATTGTTATATATTTCCAATCCAACATTGGCAATTCCAGCCATTAAAGACATACTACAAGAATTTGGCCATTTTTCAGGTTATAAAGTGAATGCTGAGAAGTCAGAGCTTTATCCAGTAGGGGGGGAGGAACCCTACCAAAACTGGCCCCCTTTAACTGGTGTACACACGGTTTCCGCTACCTGGGGGTATGGATCCCTCGGGATCTGAAGCAGCTTTGCCACAAAAATCATGAGAAGTTGTTGCAGGAAGTCAGGGAAGATCTTAATAGATGGAAAGAACTGCCTCTTTCATTTTCAGGGAAAATAGAGACAATCAGAATGAATGTTCTCCTCCGTTTTCTTTTTAATTTTAGTGCTCTTCCTGTTCGGCCGGCCACCGGGTTTTGGAAAGATTTATCGTTGGCTCTCTCTAAATTTATTTGGGGAGGTAGGAAACCTAGAGTTAAGTGGAAAATGCTAATGACTCCCAAAAGTAAAGGTGGAATGGGGTTACCAAATATGCAGATATATTATTAGGCGGCTCAGCTACAGGTGCTGAATGCACTAACTAGATCCTCCCTTCCAAAATGGGTGGAGCTTGAATTAAATCTCTGGCCAACACTGAAAGTGACAGACATTTTTCACTTGGACTATTCTTGCCTATCTAAACTGCAAGCTTCAAATCCATGGTTACAGACCACAATACAGGCTTGGTTGGAAGTGAATAAGGGATTGGGTTTCCCATTGTTTTTTACTCCCCAGACTCATTTAACTAGTTGTCTAGACTTTCTGCCACTAAAACTGGACATGTCGTTCCGGACTTGGGAGAGATATGGCTTAAAGTGGTTGGGCCAATTTTACTCAGGCCAGATTCTTAAATCATTTGAGCAGCTGAAGCAGGAGTTTGGTCTGAGGCAATCAGATTTCTTTAGATTTTTACAACTTAGGAACTATTTAGGATCCAAACTGGGGAATGTGTGGGATAGTGATAACTTCCCAGTTAGTCCCTTGAGGGATTTCTTAATGAGAGTGGTAACTACGGGTGAAAATAAGAGGGTCATATCGAAGTTGGTGGGAACTATGCAAAGCCTAAATCAGGACTGTCTGAGGGAGCTCAAACAGGCATGGGTATCAGATATAGGACTTGTCCTATTGAAAGAGGAGTGGGATAAGATATGGGAAGAGATACACAGAACAACAGCATCCATTTTTTGGAGAGAGTTCCGTTGGAAAGTAAATGTGAGTTTTTTTCGACCCCCCGTGGTAACAAAACATTATGGGCATTATCCCTCAGACAAATGTTGGCGTCAGTGTCAAGCGAGGGGTTCATACTCTCATATGTTTTGGAATTGTCCAGTGGTGATGAGTTTCTGGGAAGAAATTCAGAAGGTAACATCTGACCTATTTGAGTTTCTCTCCCATTAGACTCACAACACTTTACTTGGTGTCCCTCCCACAGTTTTTAAAAAAAGGACGCAGAAATATTTGTGTAATATAATAATAGGGGCAGCTTTAAAGACGATTACTACAAACTGGTTAACACCAAACAAGCCAACTTTAGATACTTGGTACTCTATTTGTGTAAAAATTTTGCAATCAGAATACCTGATGGCAAAAGTTAGATTGAAGCAAGATTTGTTTAAAGTGAGATGGCTACCTTTCTTCCATCTGATGAGCAGAAGAGACAATGTTGATATGCTAATTCTGTTGGCTACGTACACATAAAGCAATAGTTGGTTCAGCCCGATAAAAGTAAAAATCAACTCTTCCGTATATGAATGAAATATATAAGAGACCTGAGTTGTACTGGATGAGATTCAGGGAGAATGATAGTCTGCTTCAGGAAACGTGGAAGATATTAATTAGAACCTCATTTAATCTCTCGTCTCTTAGTTTTCATTTTTGTGTTTTATTGATCTTTTTTCCTCACCCCTCCTAGCAAGTCCCTCTTTCTGTCATCTTTCTTTCTAATTTCTGTACTCTTTTCCTACCTGTTCTTCTTTCCTATGTCTCTGTCTAACTATCCTTGGACAACTGTTCTTTTCCTCTCTTTAATCTTTAACTCTCAAGGAAAAGAAAAAAAAGCTGATGAGAGGCCTAATTTATGTATGAGATCTATGGTGATGTAACAAGCATTTTGTTGTCTCTCGTCAACAATAAAATTACTATTTAAAAAAAAAACAAACAATTACCTTCTGTGTCCTGTTGTCCAGCCAATGTTTTACCCAGGCTGCCACCCTGGGACTTACTCCCAGGCTGGCTAATTTGACTATTAATCTTTTGTGTGGGACTGGGTCAAATGCCTTGCTAAAGTATAGGTAGACCATGTCCACAGCCCCTCCCTGGTCTACTATTTTGGTCACCCAGTCAAAGAAATCAATTAGATTTGTCTGACATGACCTTTCCGCTGTGAACCCATGCTGCCTTGGGTCCTGTGCCCCACTGGCCTCTAGGTACTCAACTATTCTTTCTTTCAGCAGTGATTCCATCACTTTCTCTACCACAGAGGTAAAAACTGATGGGTCTGTAGTTTCCTGCCTCTGTCTTGGTCCCACTTTTGTGAAGGGGCATCACATCCACCTTCCTCCAGTGCTCGGGTACCACACCATCCTCCCATGATTTGTTAAAAAGGGTAGTCAGTGGTTTCACTAGTTCTCCCATTAATTCTTTTAGAATTCTGGGGTGAATTCCATCTGGCCCCATTGCTTTGTCCACCTTCAGTTTTAGGAGTTCTTTCAGAACCCTTTCTTCTGTGAAAGGACTGGGATCGACCCCCCTATCAAGAGTGCTTCTGTTAATTGGATTAGGCACCTCCCCCTCCTCTTTTGTGAATATTGAGCAGAAATATTCATTCAGTATCCCTGCTTTTTCACTGTCCCTCTCTGCCCACCCACAGTCCATTCTATTCAGCCTCACTGTCCCTCCCTTTGTCTTTCTATGCTTCCTGATGTACCTGTAAAAGGTTTTATTCCCTTCTTAACTGAGTTGGCTATCTTTTCCTCAGTTTAGGCCTTTGCTATTCTGACTTCCCTCCCTGCTTCCTTCTGCCTTAACTGGTACAGCTCTCTGTCCTGCTCCTTCTGTGTTTCCTTATACTTCCTGAATGCTATCTTTTTCTCCCTGACTTTCCCCGACACCTCTTTTGAGAGCCATAGTGGCTTTTTCTTTCATTTTGATATGTTTATTTGCTTCAGACAAAGGCTTGTTGCCTCTGTGATGGCAGTTTTGATATTTCCCCATTGTTGCTCCACCCCTCCTTCTAGCCTGTTTGCTAGTGCTTTTCTAAGGCACTCTCCCATCTTGCCAAAGTCAGCCCTCCTGAAGTCCAGTACCCTCACTTTTGTATGGCTTGACTCTGTAGCTGAGTTTAATGTGAACCACACTGTTTGATGGTCACTTGTTCCCATATGGTAACCCACTTCTAGATCTGAGATCCTCTCACTGTCCCCATTTAAGAGTACAAAGTCTAAGATTGCTCCCTCAGGAGTGGGTTCCGAAACTAACTGTCTGAGGCATGCCACCTGTAGGGCATCGAGAATGGCCCTGCTCTTGGATGTGGCTGCAGCAAATGTGCTCCAGTTAACATCTGGCATATTCAGGTCTCCCATCAACAGTATCTCCCCTTTCTCTGCCATCCTAAGTATGCCTTCTATCATATCCTTGTCCATTCCCTCCCCCTAACATAGGGGGTCTGTACACAACCACTGTGCGGATTGTGGTGCCATTTCCGGTCTCTAAGGTGACTAAGTGCCTCCTCTCCTCCCTGTTTACTCTTTTGTTCAGTTGCTTTTATCCCTTCCTTTACATAGAGAGCTACTCCTCCCCCTCTTCTCCCCTCCCCTTCCTGTCTCTCCTGTAGATTATGTACCTTGGTATGTTAACATCTCAGTCATGGTTCTCTGGTTACCATGTTTCTGTGACTGCTATGATATCCAGGCATCCCTCCTCCATCAAGGCCACCAGTTCAGGGAGCTTGTTGCCCAGAGTACAGGCATTGGTACTCATTACCATCCATTTCCTGATGGCTTTACTCCTTTTTGCCCCATCCCTGTCCTTCTTGCCTTTGTCACTTTCTCCATTTACCCCTGCCCTTCTCCCTGTTGACATTTCTATCTTGGTGCTTATCTCACTTACTACTGTGACTTTTTTTGGGGGGGGGCTAGGATTTCCCTGATCCTTTCCAGTGCCTCCCCCCTTGGCTAGTTTAAATGTTTGCCAATGAAGCATTTAAACCTATAACCTAGGATCCTGGTTCCCCTCCTGGACAGATGCAGCCCATCATGCCAGTATAGGCTCGCATCACTCCAGGTGGGCCCCCAGTCCACAATGAAGTCAAATCCCTGAGCTCTACACCAGTTTTTCAACCACTGATTGAATTCCATGGTGCGGAGCACCCTAGCCTCTCCTACACCATAGACAGGCAGCACCTTCGAGAAGGTTACCGTGCGTGCTACTTGTCTAAGGCCCCTCCCCAATTCCACAAACTCTTCCTGCACTGCTCTGATCCCTTTCTTAGCCATATCATTTGTTCCTAGGTGGATAATGACATCCAGCTCCCTCCCCTGTGCAGCTGCTCCAGAGATCCTGAGGATTCTCTCCCTGTCCCTCCAAGCCATGGTGTCAGGCAGGCACCTTACCTCCCTCCCTCTCCCCTTCCTCCCCCAGTTCTACCTTCCTAACAATGGAGTCCCCACCAGGAGTTGTTTCCTTTCCCTGTGGGGTCCCATGCCACCCTCCTGTGGGTCTCCTTTTTGGAGGTTCCCAGCATCCTCCTTGGTCTCCACTGCGGGTGCCTCCATAGAGGAACCACACTTTGCCAGAATGGCATAGGAATTGTAGAGAGGTACAACTGGAGGGATACGCCTCTGTTCCACCACCCTCACCCTCCCTGAGCCCACTGTGGTCCCACAAAAAGTGGAGAAACTCACCACTGTGGGACATTGGAGCTGTGATAGCTAAGCAATGTATTACCCAGGAATGGGGGTCTAATTGGGCTCCTAGAATAGCACAATGGGTTGCCACTTTATTGCAGGCAATGAAACTCGAACACATTCATTACAAAGTCTTAGGCCAAGAAGATAAGTACCATGAGATATGGGACCCCTTGGAACAGGCCCTGGAAGCCCAATGATTTCCTGATGAGTAGGAGATGAAGGAAACAGAGTTTAGTTTTGGTAAGGCCAACTCTATAGCTTCTCCCACCCAAACCTACTAGGTTAGGCAAAAGGGAGATATTTAGGTGGGAGGTGAAAGTGAGGAAGTGGGATAACTGGCTCACGGTTGTAAGTGTTGCAATTAACTATTAATGGGGTTTCACATTCAGACATTGTTAAGGGAAATGCCATCTCAGATATTGTTATGACTTGCCCTCATTCAGTGATCCTGAAATGTATTAATTGTTGGTTGATCATATGTTGTTACTAGCTAACCTGCTGTGCCAGGTGTAATGTATTGAAAATGAAGAAAATAAAGTTTGCAAAAAAAAAAGACAATATACAAAGCAGTAAATGAAACAAACTGAAAATAGTACAGGAAGCAATTGCAAGAAAAATACAAGTACTGCAAATTTACTGATCTGGTATAAAATACAAAATTCTGTGAAATTATTTGTCTTTAGTAGTATGCAGGCAGTCCAAATTCCAGAATGTTACCATTTTCTCTAGTAAGAAACGAAAACCGGTGATCTTGCTCATCAGTTGTCAGAGCCTCAGTTTTAATAGGCTAACAGTGCTGTTAGCATCTGTTATAGTACATCTACAACCTCTTGACTCCAATGCATTTTATGTATTGCATCAATTTGCTCTGAACTGTCCCTTCTTTCTGCTTTCAAGGTGAAACAATTCTAATGATTGGAGGTCTGAACTTCCAGAACTACACGGCTGGCAGTGCAGTACATATTGGAAGTGCTGAATGTCAAATACAGTCATGGAACACTACAGATATCACTTGCCTACTGCCCAAGCTGCCTCCTGGGGTGTATAGCATCCAGGTCAAAGTTGGAGTGTGGGGCTATGCAACTGTGAGGTAAACATTATACTCTCTTTCTCCTTGAAGCATATACAGTAGGTATCATTTTTGTTTTCTACTAGTAAGGGGGCCCAGACATTTGCTAAATTGTTTATAGATATAAAATAAATTGTTCTCTACCTTGACTTTTTTGTCTATACCAGTGAACTTTACTTATTTGCTCAGGGATTGTTGGGAAGAGAGTGCCAATGTACCACAAAGAGAACTGACAATATTTACTTGGGGATTGGGGTGGGAGGAGGGAGAACCAGGGAACTGACAATATTTACTGTGAGACTGTGTCAGGAGCTAAGAACCACCTAACTTTATTTACTGAACTTTATTTATTTGCTCAGAGATCAGGTGGGGGGTGGGGAGACATTAAACTACCAGGGAACTGATAATATTTACTTGGGAATTAGGCGGGGGGGGGTACCACTGGATTGGACAAGCAGTTAACTTTACACATTTTCTTGGGGATCAGATTGGAGGGGGGCATCACTGAATTACCAGGAAATTGATAATATTTACTCAGGGATCAGACAGGAATGGGGTACTACTAAACACCAGGTAACTTTACTTATTTATTTAGGGATCAGGCAAGAGGGGGTGCTTTTGGACTATCAGGGGACTGTTAATATTTACTCAGATATTGGGTGGGTGGGGGTACCATTGTACTACCAGGGAACTTTACTTCAGGGATCAGGCAGAGGGGGTGTGCCACTGGACTACCAGGGAACTGTCACTATTTACTCAGGGATTGGGTGGGCAAGGGTACCATTGTACTACCAGGAAACTCTACTTCTGGGATCAGGTGGGGGGAGGGGTGCCACTGTACTACCAGAGAACTGTCAATATTTACTCAGGGATTGGGTGGGTGGGGTACCATTGTACTGCCAGGGAACTTTACTTCAGGGATCAGGCAGGGGGGTCACTGGACTGCCAGGAAACTGTCAATATTTACTCAGGGATTGGGTGGGGGTACCATCGTACTACCAGGGAACTTTATTTACTTACTTGGGGATCAGGCAGTAGGGAGTGCCACTGGACTACCAGGGAACTGTCAAAATTTACTCAGGTATTGGGTGGGTGGGGGTACCATTGTAGTACCATGGAACTTTACTTCAGGGATCAGGCGGGGGGGCACTGGACTACCAGGGGACTGTCAATATTTACTCAGGGATTGGGTGGGTGGGGGTACCATTGTACTACCAGGGAACTTTACTTATTTACTCAGGGATCAAGTAGTGTCTATGGCACGGATGAGGCTAGGGTGCTTCACACCGTGGGTTTCAATCAGTGGTTGAAAAACTGGTGTACAGCTCAGGGATTTGGCTTCATTGGGGACTGGGGGTCCACCTGGATGGATGCAGACCTATACTGGTGTGATGGTCTGCATCTGTCCAGGAGGGGAACCAGAATCCTAGGAGAAAGGTTTAAATACTTCATTGGTAAGCATTTAAACTAGCCAAGGGGGGAGGCACTGGAAAGGAGCAGGGAAATCCTAGCCTCCCCCCAAGAAATCAGGGTACTAAGTGAGGTAGACACCAACATACAGATGTCAATAGGGAGAAGTGCAGGGGTAAATGGAGAAAGTGACAAACGCAATAAGGACAGGGATGGGGCAAAAAGGGGTAAGGCCATCAAGAAATGGAGGGTAATGAGTACCAATGCCCATAGTCTGGGCAACAAGCTCCCTGAACTGGTGGCCTTGATGAAAGAGGGATGCCTGGATATCGTAGCAGTCACAGAAACATGGTACACAGAGAACCATGACTGGGATGTTAACATACCAGGGCACACAACCTACAGGAGAGACAGGGAGGGCAGAAGGGGGAGAGTAGCTCTCTATGTAAGGGATGGGATAAAAGCAACTGAACAAAAGAGTAAACAGGGAGGAGAGGAGGCACTGTGGGTCACCTTGGAGACTGGAAATGGCACCACAATCCACACAGGGTTGTATACAGACCCCCATGTCAGGGGGAGGGAATGGACAAGGATATGATAGAAGGCATACTTAGGATGGCAGAGAAAGGGGAGATACTGTTGATGGGGGACCTTAATATGCCAGATGTTAACTGGAGCACCTTTGCTGCAGCCACATCCAAAAGCAGGGCCATTCTTGATGCCCTTCAGGTGGCATGCCTCAGACAGCTAGTTTTGGAACCTGCTCATGAGGGAGCAATCTTAGACCTCGTACTCTCAAATGGGGACAGTGAGAGGATCTCAGATCTAGAAGTGGGTAGCCATTTGGGAACAAGTGACCACCAAACAGCGTGGTTCATGATAAACTCAGCTACAGAGTCAAGCCATACAAAGGTCAGGGTTCTGGACTTCAGGAGGGCTGACTTTGGCAAGATGGGAGAGTGCCTTAGAAAAGCACTAGCAAACAGGATAGAAGGAGGGGTGGAGCAACAATGGGGAAATATCAAAACTGCCATCACAGAGGCAACAAGCCTTTGTGTGAAGCAAATAAACAAATCAAAATGAAAGAAAAAGCCACTATGGTTCTCAAAAGAAGTGGCAGTGAAGCTTAGGGAGAAAAAGATAGCACTTAGGAAGTATAAGAAAACACAGAAGGAGCAGGACAGAGAACTGCACCAGTTAAGGCAGAAGGAAGCAGGCAGGGAAGTCAGAATAGCAAAGGCACAAACTGAGGAAAAGATAGCCAACTCGGCTAAGAAGGGGGATAAAACCTTTTATAGGTATATCACGGAGCGTAGAAAGACAAAGGGAGGGATAGTGAGGCTGAATAGAATGGATGGTGGGTGGGCAGAGAGTGACAATGAAAAAGCAGGGATACTGAATGAATACTTCTGTTCAGTATTCACAAAAGAGAAGTGGGGGAGGTTCCTAATCCAATTAACAGAAGCACTCTGGAGAGGGGGTCAATCCCAGTCCTTTCACAGAAGAAAGGGTTCTGAAAGAACTCCTAAAACTGAAGGTGGACAAAGCAATGGGGCCAGATGGAATTCACCCCAGAATTCTAAAAGAATTAAGCAGAGAACTAGTGACACCACTGACTACCCTTTATAACAAATCATGGGAGGATGGTGTGGTACCTGAGGACTGGAAGAAGGCTGATGTGATTCCCCTTCACAAAAGTGGGAGCAAGACAGAGGCAGGAAACTACAGATCTGTCAGTTTGACCTCTGTGGTAGGGAAAGTGATGGAATCACTTCTGAAGGAAAGAATAGTTGAGTACCTAGAGGCCAGTGGGGCACAGGACCCAAGGCAGCATGGGTTCACAGCGGGAAGGTCATGTCAGAGCAGAATCTAATTGATTTCTTTGACTGGGTGACCAAAGTAGTAGACCAGGGAGGGGCTGTGGACATGGCCTACCTATACTTTAGCAAGGCATTTGACACAGTCCCACACAAAAGATTAGTAGTCAAATTAACCAGCCTGGGAGTGGGTCCCAGGGTGGTAGCCTGGGTAAAACATTGGCTGAACAACAGGACACCGAAGGTAATTGTAAATGGAGTCCACTCTGAAGAAAGAGGGGTTACTAGTGGGGTACTGCAGGGTTCAGTACTGGGTCCAGTTCTTTTTAATGTCTTTATAAGTGACATTGCATAGGGACTGGAAGGAAAAGTATGCCTCTTTGCAGATTACACAAAGATCTTCAACAGGGTTGATACACAGGGAGGCGTGGAAAGGATGAGAAGGGACTTGGCAAGGTTGGAGGAATGGTCAGAAGTATGGCAGCTTGGATTCAATGCAAAGAAGTGCAAAGTAATGCACCTGGACAACAAAAACCCAGGGGAAGATTACACAATGGGGGGGAGGTAGTAACAACAACAAAAATGGAAAGGTACCTGGGGGTAATCATATCAGATAACCTTAAAGTTGGCAAGCCATGTAAGAAGGTGGTAGGGAGGGCTGGGGGGATACTGGGATGTATAGGGAGAGGCATCAACAGCAGAAAACGGGAAGTTGTTATCCCCCTGTATAGACAGTTGGTGAGACCCCATCTGGAGTACTGCGTCCAGTTCTGGAGACTCCATCTCCGCAAGGACATAGACAGGATGGAGGCAGTTCAGAGGAGGGCAACTAAAATGGTGCAGGGTCTGCAAGAGAAGCCATACGAGGAGAGGCTAAAGGAGGTTAATATGTATACCTTTGAGGAAAGAAGGGAGGGGGGGACAGGATAGAAACATTTAAGTACCTCAGTGGAATCAACAAAGTCCAAGAGGGTAGCATATTTCAGAAAAAGAGATGTGCAAGAACAAGGGGACACAATTTGAAGATAGAGGGGGGATGGCTCAGGGGCAATGTGAGGAAGTATTTTTTCATAGAGAGGGTGGTGGACGCATGGAACAGCCTTTCTGAGGGGCTTGTGGGGTCTAAAACTGTGGGAGAATTCAAGAATGCATGGGACAGACATAAGGCAATTTTTGTGGGGGGTAGGAAGAAATAGGCTGTTGGTTAAATAGGATCTGCAGCTTATCCTCTAGGTAGAGAAATGGGCAGACTAGGTGGGCCAAGCAGTCCTTATCTGCGGTCAAAGTCTATGTTTCTATGAGCGGGCACCACTGGAATACCAGGGAACTGATATTTACTCAGAGATGTGGTGGGAGGCATTTCCACTGGACTACCAGGGAACTTAGTAGGGACTGGGCAGGTGGGAGTACCACTGGAATAACAGGGAACTCAACTTGTTACTTGGACATTGAGTTAGTAGGGGTACCACTGGGCTACCAAGAAACTTTACATATTTACAATGGGATTGAGCGGGGGGGGGGCAACACTGGATTAACAAGAAACTGCTAATATTTCCTTAGGAATTAGGCAGGAGAGGGGGTATCAATGGACTAACAGGGAACTTTATTTATTTCGGGATCAGGCAGGTGGGTGGTCCCACTGGACTACCAGGGAATTTATTTAATCAGGGATTAGGTAGGAAGGGGATACCATTCGACTACCAGGAAACTGATAATATTAACCAGGGTATCGAGCAGGGAGGAGTACAAGTGAACTACTAGGGAACTGATAATATTTACTTGGAGATCAGGTGGGAGTGGGGACCACTAGATTACCACGAAACCTATACTAGTTACCCACATATTGTGCAGGGGGGAGGACCACTAGACTCTCAGGGTTGTTTAACAGGGATTGGGTAGGACTGGGTGCAATGGCCAAGGCTCTGCACAATGTCTCCAAACATTTGTGGGTGGAGACATTGTACAGAGCTTCCAGTGGCCATATGATATCATGTCAATGGCTCCATTAGCACCCTGCATGCCAGATGTGGCCATGAGTGTGCTGGTCACAGAATACGGCTCCAGGAGGAATGGCAGTATCCTGTTTAGTGCACACTGTTCTCTGTGCTCCTGGGTGCCTGTTGCTAGCAGGGAGCTGTGGTAGTGCTACGTAAATGCACTTTGTGCAGCACTAACACAGCCTGATAGCCATACAGGCAGTGCACGCCTGATGGTGCATGCTGTCCATATGATTATGTCACATTGATGTTTGCACACTATTTTGCACACAGACCTTTCTTTGGCATGATGCAAATGACCACTTTTAAATATTGAGGGCTTCATCCTTTATATGTTGTGTAAGCAATAAGACACGACAGGGTGTGTGTTGAACAGATATTACCGCACGCCCAGGAGTGTAGTAAGGCACAAGGCCCTACCGAGTGCCTTCAGCCCCTGGAAGTGCGGTAATATCTGTTCAACACACACCCTGGAGTGTTTTATTGTGCTTATAAAATGGAGAACTTTTATTAGAAATTAAAAAAAATTTAGAAAATATTGCATTTACATTAAAATATAGCTTTATTTGAACAGTGTCCCTACACAAGGAAAAACAGTGCCTTTTAATTGACACAATAAACTGCTTCAGATAGTCTAAAATGGCAGGTTACACCCATAGAAGTACAAAAACCAGTTAGGGGGCTTGCAGCACTAGACACTGAGACACTATAGCTCAGTGGGGCCCCACCGACAGTTTCCTCAGACAACTCGCCTGCATCACAAACTGTCTTTCAGCCGTACCTGACGATTGGAAACAGCAATTACAGGAGGTGGAAACCCAACCGAAAAGTGCCCTCACTCTCTCGTGGGCAGATCAGAGTGTGTCGCACTTCTGCGGGGACAGCAGGGGTGCCACTTTTCTCTGTAACACGCACTCCATTTCTGACATCAAACTGCACTTTTGAAAATAAACAAACCCGCTCCCCCAGCCCTCCTTACCTGGCATTTTAAGTGTACTCTTCACCTAGCGGTTCGGTTTACAGTTTTCTTTCTCTCCGTTTTTTGTTCTTTTTTATCCCACCTTCCTCTTCTCAGTCCCAGGGCGAGTGAAAGCTTTGTAACTTCATTTAAAGAAAAGGGAGCACTGTGAGGCCGATAACGAAGCTACGGAGAAGTACTACTGTTGCCTGCTTCACTATTTGCTCGTATGGCTCTCGCTAAGCGTGAAAACAAGATGGCTAACTTAACATTTATGAACATTTCATTTTTTTGGTCAACATTCTATTTAGGGGCATTGATTTGTTTGGCTGTCCTTTTTATTTTGTATGTGTAATACATATATGCACCGATTTTCTAGCCAATCAATACTCTTATTTTGCTATGCCCATTTTATAATTAGGTTTAAACTGCTTTCTGCATTAAAGATGTGGTCAAATCTAGAGAGTGATAGGGAGTCAGTATATTCTAGAGATTAGAGCACTGAGCTGTGTTTCATTTGATCGGATTTTTATTTTGATAGTTGGCGAAGTGTACTAGAATCAAAGTTCCCTTTTCAAGCACAACCCAGCGTACAAAGTACAGCAATACAAGCATTTAAAACATAAGTATAACGATTACAAACACATAACAAATATGTTTATTAAGCAAAACAGACATTAGAATCTAACAAATGCTGTTTTAAGTCTGTGCAAATGGCATCTGTGGCTTATACTTGCCTGATAGACTCTGGTAGCTTTTTCAAATAAAAGTCGGGTGTTAGTAAAATATTTGCTCACATCAGTGCCAATTGCAAAAGATGCTCATAAGCTGAACATGAATTTAAATGACTGTTGCTGAATCTTAACTGATCTATCAAATATTGAAATTTGCTTCAATATAACAGTCTAAAAACAAAACTAGACTAAATTACTTCAGCTCTGGATTAAAAAAGAAGAAGTTTAAGTGATTCATGTTAGAACAATGGTGTGTCCTATTACTATTTGCAAGTGCAAATTTAGCAATTCTGTTGAATAAAATCTTTTTTTTAGCTAGCACAGTGTTAGGGCCAGAATCAACTGATTTTTTGTTCGATATTTATCTAAGATGCAGAAATAATAACTGAAGGTACCAGCTTTTTGTTTGGTATCATTAGCATCTGTTCCATTGGCTTCCATGGTAGTCAGCTGCATAGAGACATGGAGACTGAGTAAACCATTGATATATTTCTAACATTTTTTAGGATTGCCTAAATTTATAGCCTATTGCAGCAACTTGTGGTTCAAAAAAAGACATTTTGGTAGCATTGAAAATTGTTCTTATATTTACTTCAGAGGCATTTTTAATACATCCAGACTGGTCCTGTATTTGTCTTTGTTTTTTTTTTAATATCTCCAAGCACAGCCCCTTTCCTTCATTAAAGGAACTATTTCTTTACTCAGCCATTTAGAGTTTTCACATCTAAAATAATGGTTACTAACACATGTCTTTTACGAGTAACTACAGTCATGTGTTCAGTGACAAAAAAAAATCGAATGGCAAGTTTATGTCTAGAACGGCATCCAACAAGGTCCAGACAATGTTGGGCAAATCTCTTACGAAAGTCAAGCAACAAGATCAAAGTTTGAGCAGTCATAGGAGAAAGCTTCCTTGTACTCAGATTTCCCTAAAGTCCCATTAAACCTTAACAGTATACAGCAGAATGGTCACTAATACTATTTAATAGACAGCCAGCCATCTTAATTGTATCTTTCCTCTTCCCGAGTATTCAGACAACCAAAGAAATAGTTTGTGTTTTGTGATTTAGGCCACCATATTCAAAAGGTTAGTGTGGTACTAACTGGGTCAGTGCCATGCTAACCTGGATTAGTGCTGGTGCACTAGGTGACACCATATTCAGAGACTCCTGGGGCACCACCCAAACCTGGCAGTGGGATTGCCTTAAAGATACCGCTGCATCAATACAGATGACAGCACCCTCATTTATAACAGCACAGTTGTGTATTCATAGGTTTTAGCAGTGCTAAGCAGCCGCCAGCACAGAGCTGTTTACTGCTGCCAAAACCGGACCTTAACTGTGTGCTAAGGCTGCACACCACACTAAAACTTAATTTTATATTGAATCATTAAAAGTCTTTCCTAGCTGCTAGTAACATAGAATGTTATGTTTCTACTGTAATTGACCATTATTGAACATTAATTTTTCAGGAGATGACAATGACTTGTATTTTCTTTTCCTGTTGCAGTGCCTCTGTCAATGCTTCCATCGAGTACATTTTGGAAGTGACCAGCATAAGTCCCCAACATGGGTCTTTATATGGGGGCACTAAGATAACTCTCACAGGTTCTGGGTTTAGCAGTAATGAAACAGAAAACACAGTGCTTCTGGGTAAGTCGAGTTATCATTATCATTTAGAGTTACAATATGTTTTTTGATTAAAAAGGAAGGCATGCTTGCAAAGTGTACACACTGATTTAAGCATAGGTATGGCATCTGACCCCACTACTGTCTGTCCCTGTAGTAATTTTACGGCATGATTCTACCTTGAGTTGATCACCTTCTGGGCTGGTGGGGCAGGATCCATCTGGCAATGCTGAATTCATATTTTATAGACTATGTGTTCCCTACTTACTCTGCATGATTAGCAAAGGATTATGTAAATCACACCTCCGCTGCTGATACTTTGAGTCTGTCCCTCCCTGGACTGCAGTGTGTCTCTCAGCTGAAGGGCAGATAGTTTCATACTTGTAGGCTGTTAAATGTCTCACTAAACCAGCAGTGTCACAGGCTTGGTCTCCATTGCACCTGTTTTATTTTTTTCCCCTAGTATCTGAGATGGAATTTTTCCACTCCATCGCCCATCAGACCAACATCCATAGTATGAAATAATCGGGGGGGGGGGGTGTACTTCCTCACAGTTTGCTCATGGCACTGGCTAACACGGGTGCTCTGGTGATATAACTCTATCTCTAGAGGTACAGCAGTGACCAAATTTAATGCAGCGGTACGTGTTAATTGGTTAAAAATGTCATCATACAGTTTGTTAGCCAAAATGAATTTTTGACATCCATAAGTTCATTCTCAGTGTATTTTTAAGTTTTCATCAATATTTTTAAAACATTGTTTAAAGCTAATCTTGTAACTAATGACTCATTTAATTAATAATGGCTGTCTCTCACATTTTTTGTAAAACTCTTCCATTGAGGTTCCCCGATGAATATGAATACTAGGTTGGGCAGACTAGGTGGGCCACACTGTCCTTTTCTGCTATTATTCATACTGTGGATGCATTAGCATTGTGCTGTCACATGTTTTTGATAGTAAACAGCACAGCACCCCACCAAGATATTTAAATCTTTCATCACAGGCATAGCATAGAAGTGAGAACTTTCAAAAACATTAAAATCCCCTATCTTAGTTCAGGAATAAAAAAAAATGGGAAAAAAAGTATGTTTATGATTTTGCCAGAATAGCATTGTTGCTGGAAAAATGGCATGGTAACCAACACATATTGTTACTTTAACTACCTATGAGCACCGCAAGTCGAATTTTGGTGTCATGTGCACTGCCCCAAAGGACTCAGAAGAACCAGTGAATGTAATTTATGCAACTGGTCACATGAGAAAAAGGGAATTAATTGCTCCTCTGCTTTCCAGTATAAAAATAAAGAACTGAAAAATAAAATATTTATGTAGAGATACAGGTACCATGATTTCTTGGTCATTAGAAGGCACAGGCTAAAAAGAACTCCAGGAAGGCAACAACAGTGACTTACCAACTATGTGAAGATATAAGGAATGTGACTTTGGTTGGCAGCTGGTAAATTGCTTTATCTTCATTCATGAGTTATGAATGGACTATGTCATCAGAAGTGGTGTAGGGAAGTGGAGCGACAAGTGCAGTCAGATATGCCTATATAAGTGATGACAGAAAAACATATCTACAACAAAAACCCATGTTGTATTCTCTTGATACAGAGTGGCTGAACTTGTCATGGCTCACTGCATCTTATCAATTACTTATTGCATTGCTGTGCATTGTGATTCCATATTTATTTGTTTACATATTTGAATTTTGTTATCTAGGTATGCCCACTGAAACAAGTATGCCTTTTTCAGGGGCAACCCGGGATTAGCTGCATGAAAGACAACATTAAATTTCAATTACATATCAATGGTACAGAGATGCAGCAGGGGATACAAGTAGAACAAATACAATTTTAGTTAATTGCAATATAGAATTTGCAGGACACTATGAAAGTTTTGCATCAAGTAGACGTGGTTACAATGCGGAGCTTTTGTAGACATGGTAAACAGATTCAGATCATTAAGTACAAGTGCACAATGTTACAGAGGGAAAGTTGGTTTTGAGAAGGTTTATAAATGTCCCTAGAGAGGTAAACTGTGTTCCAAACGAAGATAAATCCTTTATAGTGTATAGTACAGTGTTGTTCTATATAGAATCCCATCCCTTTCAAAATGCTACTGTACCACACTTCAGAGGTCATAGAATGTAATTGTATCCTTCTGTGGTATAACTAGCATTCTGAAGCCTCTCACACTGTACTATACACTGCAAACAATACAGGATGAGCACATTTATGCATAACCAGTGTGTCTGGCCACCTTGGGTTCTGATTCTCACAGACCTCTCGATCTTCACTCTTGACACTGGCTGTGCATATTTGTCCATCCAGTAGTCTCTATAGCTTCATTTGGAACACTTCTGATGGATCAGAAAGGGGCAGTGGTTGTGGCCTACCTGGATTTCAGCAAGGTCTTCAACACCATTCTACATAGAAAGTTGCTTAACAAATTGGGAAATCCGGGTGTGGGCTCTAAAGTGGTGAAATGGGTTGGAAACTGGCTAAAAGCAGGACCCAGAGAGTGGTAGTAAATGGCATAAAATCCGAAGAAGGGGAGGTGACCAGCGGGGTGCCACAGGGATCGGTGCTGGGTCCAGTCCTATTCAATGTCTTCATAAGTGACATTGCAGCGGGACTGGAGGGGAAAGTATGCCTGTTTGCAGATGACACCAAGATCTGCAACAGAGTTGACACACAGGAGGTGCTAGATAAAATGAGAAATGTCCTAAGACTACTTGAGGAATGGTCAAGGGTTTGGAAGATGGGTTTCAACGCTAAGAAGTGCAAGATTATGCACCTGGGGCACAGAAACCCAAGACAGGAATACAAGATGGGGGGGGGGGCAGGTTCTAGCCACCACAAGTCAGGAGAGAGACCTGGGAGTTATCATATCTGATGACCTGAAGTTGTTCAAGCAATGTGAAAAAGCAGTGGGGAAAGAAACCAAAATGCTGGGGTGCATAGGAAGAGGCATAACCAGTAGGAGGAGCGAAATGGTAATGCCACTGTATAGATCACTGGTGAGGCCTAATCTGGAATACTGTGTCCAGTTCTGGTCACCACATCTCAGGAAGGACATAGACAGAATGGAAGCAGTCCAGAGAAGAACAACAAAAATGATACATGCATTGTACCACAAGCCTTATGAGGAAAGGCTCTGGGAAGTTAACATCTATTCACGGAAAGAGAGAAGGGAGAGAGGGGATATGATAGAGACTTTCAAATACCTTACAGGAATAAACAGGGTACAGGAGTGGAGCATATTTCAGGGAAGAAAGTGCACAAGGACAATGGGACATAACATAAGGCTAGAGGGAGGGAGGCTTAGGGGGAATGCTATGAAGTATTTTTTCACAGAGAGGGTGGTGGATCCATGGAACAGCCTACCAGTGGAGGTGGTGGAAGCAAAAACAGTATGGGGATTCAGAAGTGCATAGATAAGCATAAAGGCACCCTGCTGTACAGCAGAGCAGGGGGGAAAGGCAGTCCAGATAAGAGTAGGGATTGCCAAACCAAGTAGGGAAATGGGCAGACTAGGTGGACCAGTTATCTGCCATCATATTCTATGTTTCTATGTTTCTGCACCGAGAATAACATTTTTATCACACTCACCCCATTGTATAAAAACAGTCAAAGTTCATCCTCTGGCACAAATTGCTATGGTAGAACTCACAGATACTAAACTCAGGATAATATTACAGCTGAGACCCAATATCTTGTTTACAGAGGGCGGGTCTTGCTGCTCTCACATTTTACTGTTAAGTCCAAAACACAGAGAAGTCAAATTACTGTAGCTGCCCAAGGTCATACAGTGAGCCTGCATATAACCTGGCATTTCAAATTGGTCAACTTGCTCGCAATCATTTTCTCTACTCAGACTCCAATAAACTCTCAGAATCTTTGCAAATGTAAAAGTGCTTTGATCTAAATGAACATAAGAATGGAAAAAGCACGCATATTCATAATATTTTGAGGGGGTAATAAAACTAATGGGCTCTATGCACTATTCGGGCGTAGGTATGCGTGACATGCACGTAACACACCTGCGTAGCTGTGCACCCGCAGACAGTTGCGCACCAGCGACAATCACGATCACCAGCCATCTGACCATGGCCCCACCCCCCAGCACACAGGATTCTGCAGGGATGCCCTGGAGTGGAGTCATGGGACCGGCCAGGCATCCAATCGGATGCTCAGCCTGGGTCCTGCACTGGATCCCTTGCGCGGCTGGTTGTGAGTTGGCAGTGCACCTTACGGAAGTCTGATGGTAAGCGGCTGTGGGGGTGAGTGGTAGGTATGCTTCCAGCTTGTCCATGATGGGGCACCGAAGGGGGGCACCCGGAGATGCCGGTGGGTTGGGGGTTAGCTGTGGATGTCCACTGTGGGGTCGTGGGTGGTAACATTGGCACAGCAGCACAGGACTGTGCCTGGAAGCAGACATGGGGCAACTGGGGGGCAGCAGACCTGCTGTATGGGGGTGCTCTGCTGGGGGTGGCATACTGCCATGATTGGTTGGAGCTGCCATGTGTTGGGGGTGTGCCTGTGCACAAACTGGGTGGCGGGTGCGGTGCAACGAAAGCAGCAACTTGTTCCGTGATGTGTGGAAACTTGCACGATGGACTGAGGCAGCACAGAGGGCTGCTTCACGGTCTCGTTGCGTCTGGCAGGTGGTTTCTGTGGGGCCGTGCAGTGGGTTACGGCAGGATCTCTGCTGCCGTAACCTGCTCCGCACTGCCCCCTCCTGTGGATTGCACTACACGCCTATGTGACTGGGAAGTAGTGCCGGCCTGCCCCTTACCCGCCCACGGTGCACTGCTCCTCACGCGGGCGGAGGATCGAGCTTGTATGTGCTGTGTGCCCCCCCCCGCTTTGTTCATCCCATATGGGGGGGCACGTAGGGTGTGGAGTGGTTGCGTGCCCCAGATACTTGTGCTTAGCCACTCCGCCCCATTGGTGCATAGGTGTCTAACGACTAGATAACTTACTGTCTTTTTAGATTTAACATTTATTAGACATGAGGATTTAGGCAGCTTGTTAGGTAAAATTTTACAAAATGGTAATTTCTTTTAATTACTTTATAAAGAACGTAAGTTTATTGGACAAAAAATAAAAAGTCATGTGTAGTTACCATAAATATCAATAGTTTATTATCCAGGATTGCTGATTGAATCTTATTGTATTCTATTTTATTTTTTGCAGGATCCATGCCATGTAGCATCACCTCAGCC
Source organism: Neoceratodus forsteri (assembly GCA_016271365.2). Classification (NCBI taxonomy): domain Eukaryota; kingdom Metazoa; phylum Chordata; order Ceratodontiformes; family Ceratodontidae; genus Neoceratodus; species Neoceratodus forsteri. Next base: position 411,800,252 of record CM057455.1, on the reverse strand, counting down.
TCAGTAGATACAGTGGAGTGTGTTACACAGCTGAATTACAGCAGCTACATTGTAACCAACTACGGCAGGCATCCAAGTAGGTGACATAAAAAAGGGTTCTTGTTAATCTCTGCTGAAATCAGACTAGCAGTTTAAATTCTGTAACTGTAGGGTATTTAACATGTGATTTGTGCTATACACATTTTTAGAATACTCTTTGTGAGGGGCAGTATGACACAGTGGTTTAGGGCACTGAGCTGCAAACTTGGAGACTTGGGTTTGAATCCCACAGCCCACACTTGCATACTCTGTAACCCTGAGCAAGTCACTTAAGAAGCAGCTGACACCTTCAGGTAAACTTTAGCAAAACATAATCTTTAGACACAATCAAGCTTGTATTTCACATTAGTTCTGCATTTCTCCTTCCCATTATTTATAACTGAGATCATTTGCATGAAAACAGGATATTTGCTCCTGAAGAGTTTGTCTATTCCTACTGCTTCTCCCTACCTGAAATAATAATGCATCCCTTGTGACATCACAGGTACTCCCATGACAACAGATTGTGATGTCACAACAGAGGATTATGACCTGAAGTAGGGAGTAAGCTTCAGAGGCAGATGTACTCTAAAGGAACTCTTAAGGGCTAAAGATCATGTATTCATGCACATTTCCCCAGTACGAATTAATGGGGAGGAGAAATACATAGAATATATATGGAATGCAGGCAGAATTGTACCTAATTATTTTGTTTTTTAAAGTTTTCTTTGAGGTGTCAGTAGCTCTTTAACTTCCTTGTGCTCCCAGGATGCACCTGGGAACAGGCTTCAACTTAGTGTGCCTTTCTTGGTGAAACAATCCCCCCACCCTCCCATTTACATGGTTGGCTGTTTTTCACCACAGGAACCATTGTCATGCATTTCCCTGTATACCTTAGCAGTCACCTCCCAGTCACAGATATATATCTCTGGAGAGGTGCCTGTATAACTCCAGAGGTATATGGCTCTATGTCTCCCAATTAGGACTGTACCTGTATACCATGGGAATAAACAGACCTCCTCCAGTCCTGGAGCACCCCCACCCACTCATACAGTCCAGGAGCACTCAAATCCTAAAAAAACAACAGCCTTTTCCCTTGATGCTTAAGCTTTCTCACTGACCACCATACAGTCCATCCTCCTGTAGTCATCCGAGATTCTGGGCCAGTATACTTCACTGGCTCCATGGACCCCGATGACACACACTGCTCGCCAGCTACAAACCATTCTACAAACCATTCTCTCGACCGTCAACACCAGTCCCTTCACACCATCTCACACAATTGCAATCCATGAAACCACCAACCAATTAATGGCTGACTGGCCCAAAACTGCTTTTGTAGAGAACACTGCACTATGGTTACACATGGGGCCAGGGACAAGGCAAAAATAACCCTGACCATGGCTCACCAGAAAACCAATCTAACACCATATAGCAGTTAAAACAAAACACAAATCTGCCTGGTTTTATATAAAACAAATAATGGGCATGTGTGGTATACATGAGCATATACCCATCTTGGGTGGCTAATTAGATAATAAAGCCACTCAGCCTTCGGCTTATGGCATTATTTCCTAATTAGCCTGCCTTAATAGTATATTTCCTGTATGGCACACATACCCATCATTTTTTATATATACAAGTATATATTTTAGACACCAGCCTGGTGACGCTGAGGGCTGTGGTGCTGGATGCCACACCTCGCACCATGCTGACAACCCAGGTTTGGGAACGAACTCAGACCGGCGGGGGTCAGCAGGGGAGGGAATGGACTAAGCATCCAGAGGACTGCTCTCTCTTCCTGTGGAGGGATCCAGGGTGTGCATCACCCCTGGAAGGCCCCTGATGGTAGGGGCAGCACAAGGAATAGGCGGTGCAGTAGGCATGGGGTGGAACTGCGGCAGACGTCGGCATGTTAGTGCCTTGATGTCAGTGTACGTGCAAACACCGAGGGGGCAACCTACATTGGAAAAACCCCAGGTACTATGGGGAGGTGACAAGGGCCCCAGGATCTGCATCCTATATCCCCATTGCTGGACCATCCTGTACCAGGCTCTCCAGAACACCTCGACCAATCCTGGGGTTGACTCTCTAATTTCAGAAAGTCTGCCAACAGGTGGGGCGGGCCCTTCCCCCGGGGGGGGTGATCAGGGGGGCTGGAAGGTCCTGTGGGTTCAGTTGAGGGTGCTCAGCAATCTTGCTCCCTGGTAGGGTAATTTCAGGCTGGGAGTAGAGGGTGCAGTCAGGTGGGCACCCCTGAGAGATGCCCTGAGCTTCCCGGTGAATAAAGAAAGTAAAAAAAAAAAAATTTTAAAGTATATATTGGCCAAGATATTCAAAGGAGTTGTACCTGGAGCAACTGAGTTGTGCTGGCAGAACCCCAGAAATTCACCCCAGGTAGTATTCAAAAGGGGGAATTGCACAGTACAATTCATGATGTGCCAGAACACAAAGATAATGTATGCGGCACATCTCCAGGGAGCATGCCCATGCATATGTGGCATATCCCAATATTCAGCCCGAGATGTGTAGTGCATCTGCTGGCACAACCCAGAGATACCTGGCCTCAAAGTTGAGCCCGTAAAACAATGGCTCAAGTGCAATCCACCCACTGGTGGGCCACTGTAGTTAGTGCGCAACACAGCAGCCAATGGCCGTGGGTGGCAACCCCAACACCGTGCTGGCACCCACGTTGCCCCTGAAATCTAGTGGTTCCCCCCTCCCCCTCCTGTACCACCAATTTCTGTCTTTAATGTTATGTAAAAACTCTGGTGGTCCAGTGGTTTCCCCTCCCTGCCCGTACCTCTGATCACTCATAAATCTGAAAAATAATTCCCTGGTAGTCTAGTGGTACCCCCCAACCCACCAGTAACTCCGATAACTCATAAAGTTAACCAAAACAATTTCCTGGTGGTCCAGTGGCACCGCCCACCCACACAGGACCCCCCAGCCCACCCAGGTCCCCTCTCTTCATCGGCGGGCAGCAAACCCACCCAAATACCTCCCAGTGGCTGTTACAGAATGACAGCTTAAGGTAGCAGTTGCAACCCATTGGTCCACACTGTGGACCAATGGGCTTGCAGTGTATACTGTAATAGTCATTCACAAATATGTGAATGAAGTTACTCATTCACATATTTGTGACTGAAGCACTACAGTATACACTGCAAGCCCAGTGGTTCCCCCCCTCCCTCCCATACCTCTGATTGCCATATTTAATGTTATGTAATAACCCTGGTAGCCTAGTGGTCCCCCACCCCAGCCCGTACCTCTGATTGCTCAAAATATGAAAAAATTCCCTGGTAGTCTAGTGGTACCCCCACCCCGCTGGTAACCCCGATCACCTGTAAAGTTAACCAAAACAATTTTCTGGTGGTCCAGTGGCACCCCCACCCACACAGGGCCCCAGCCCACCCAGATCCCCCATAATGGCGGGTAGCAAACCCACCCACATACCTCCACGGCTGCCTACTGAATGACAGCTTATACTACCCAGGCCCTGAACAACACATGTAAATGAGGCCATAATGACATGCAAATGGCCCCATTTGTGCCTTGCATGCAATATGATCCCATTTGCATATTGGTGTCCGAATATCAGGAATTTGTGCACAATGTATCTCTGATGCACTGGCACATTTCCCATTCCTGGTATTCAGACCTGTCTGGGGGGATGAACCGGCGCATTGTATTTGCACAGAGTGCATTATTTGATATATTCAGAAGAGGCACGCCATGGTACATCTCTTTTGAATATATCCCTTAGTTGCTCCAGCGCAATTCAGTTGCACAGTGCAACCACTTATGCCATTGCCAGGTGCAGTTCTGAATATTGGGCCCATTATATATATTTTCAATATACTTTTTGTGCCCCCTTGTCACCACTGGTGCCTCTTTTTTCTATGGCTTCCAGCCTTGCCACATCCCTTCTCTGGCACTTACCTCTCAACTCCACTGCACAGTGCAGCTTCTGCCCTGTGATGGCTCCTGGGAGTCTCTGCTCAGCTGCCCCCCCTCAAATCCCTGGCGTGGCAGGTGGAGTAGCCAGTTGGGGAGGCCAGGCCAGAAAGCTCTGGGTGTCATCCTGTGCACTGTCTGGCTGTTTTCCTGCTGTTAGTTTCCCTCCCTCAGAATGCAAATGGAAAAGGCACTAAGTCTGCGCATGTACTCAGTTGCATGGCTGTGCACAGCACTAACTGGTGCCCTTCCCACGCAAGCTGCTCCAACTGCACTGCATTGCACACTTGTGGTCACTCAGGTGGCAGTATTGAGGTGACACCTGCTGCCCTCCCCGAAGTATGGGAGTATCCACTGGGACATGAGATTCTTCTCCACCTGGCTGCCCCTGATTTCCTGGTCTCATTCCCAATCCTGTAGGCTCAGTGTCTCAAGCTGCAGCTCTGCCACACTGCACCAATGGTGCAGCTTCATATGTATATTTCACATGTCCATAAAATAGAGAATAATTGCTATGCAGCTGTGTGTTATGGATTTTGTTTACACACCTGAGGTGTGTGATGTCCCATAAACCTCAAGAATGAAGCTCAAGAGGTTTATGAGATTATCACACACCAAGGGTCTGTAAAAAGTAATCCATAACATGCAGTTGCATAGCCATTATTTTTTATAATTACTGATGCAGTGAGTTTTTTCCTTCAGCACTTGAGCGATGCCAAAGTTAGTGGAGCACTGCTGTCAGGCACACACACACACACACACACACACACACACACAAACACACTGCCTGTCTCTCCCTTTCCACTGTGAACCGCAATAAGTTAACTGACAGTATTCAGTCACTGTCCATTCTCAATGCAGCCACTGTCTCCCGAAGACCCGACTGAAGCATACCAACAGCAGGATCAACCAGATAGAGTTTTTGTGTTGTTACGGCAGGATCAACCAGACAAATACTGAAAAAAAAATTAATAACTTACCTCTAGGGAGAGTGAGAGGCAAACGATCAATGAGGGTCCTCGGAAACGGAGAAACGAGCCGTCATGTTCCTTGAGGTGTTCAGCCCACCTACACACTGACTAAGAAACAATGAGGTTGTGTGCAACAAATGAGTGACACAAAATGCCATAATAACTGGTTCTACAGATTATTAGTGTTTGAAACTCAGATCAACTCCATGTATTAAAGGGGGTCACCAGTAATTTATTACAATACAGTGTCACTTGCAGGAAGTCTGACGTCAACTCCTTTATTTTATTGTTTAAAGTACTTTAAATACCTGCATTCAACTGTAAATAAACTACAGCATAATTGCTTAAATAAATCATGTTTTCTGTTTATCCATTTTAATTTGATTAACTAGGAAAGGCACAATGAGCCTTCATAGTAACAGTAACGTAATATAAGAAGGAACATTGGGTTTCTCCTGTTCACCTCTCCCAGCTTCATAAGCAGGGGTGAATCAGTACACCATGAAACATATACTAATTTATAGAGATTCCATCACCACTCTTCTAACATGGTACCCCCTTGACTCTTTTGGTAAGCAGAAGTATGTCCAGGCTTTTCTGAAGGACCGTACTGTCTTCATCTCCACTGTTTTTTCTGGTAGGCTGTTCCTTGGGTTCAGTTCCCACTAGGAGAAGTGTCTTCTAACATTACCCCCAAATTTAACTCCTCTGATTGTCAAGGCATGTTCCGCACCCTGCTGTAGGATACTACATCATCTCTTCACCTGTTCAGTCCTTGTCAGTACTGTAAGGTATTCTGAAGAGAGGCCGTGTCCCCTCTCGGCCTCTGTTTCTCCAGGCTGTACACGTTAAAGGCCACCAGTTTTTCCCCATAGCTTTTGTCCCCATACCACTGATAATTTTGGTGGCTCTGCATTTCAGCTTCTTGACTGTCTCAAGTACTTTTTGTACTGAGGGGCCCCAAACTGCACACAGTAATTGAAATGGGAGTCTGACCAGGGCCTTGAAACATGGTAGGCTTACTTCCCCCTGCTCTGCTGGTCGCTCTCTTTAATGCACCCTAGCATTTTGTCAGTCCTCATGCCAGTAGCTGCACACTGCTTTTTACTATGATCCCCCAGATCCTTTTCCTCCTCCACTGCAGCTGATGTTTAGAATCTACAGTACCTCCGTTTTTCCTCCCCTAATGTAGTGCCTTGCATTTGACAAAACTGAATTGGAGACTCCAGTTCAACCCAAATGCCCAGCTTGTTCAGGTCCCTCTGAAATTCGTCCACATTCTCAAACTAGTCCACCACTGACTTGGCATCATCTGTAAATTTAAACTGATGGATACCCCAGGTCCTAGATTGTCAATGGAAACACTGAATAGCAATGGCCACATAACAAAGGAACCCTACTGATGACCCCTCTCCTCTTAATGTACAGTCCATCACCACAACCTTTTGCTTCATGTCCCCAAATCATTTTAAAATCTACATTGTGTATCTGTCATGTATTCCATACCAGTGTATTTTGCTCAGAAGCCTGTTATGTATTACAGTGTCAAGGGTTTCCTTTTTAGCCTCGAGCAAATTTCTTTCACTACCAGCTGGAGATGTGTTCTCAGAATTGTGTTCCACTTTCTATATGCTGGATCTGGGACCTACCCAATTGTTGGTGGACTGTCAAGTATCTCTGGGTGCAGGTATTGCAAAGATAGTAAGATACTTCTTAAGGCTGGGTATACTCCCCACAGCACTCAAGGGGGCTGTTATGAAACCCCTACAAAAATGCCATGTTTGGACCCCAGCACCTATCCATCTTCAGGCTTGTCATGAACCATCCCTTTCTGTGGAAGGTTATCAAAGGTAGTGGTGACACAGTTTTAAAATCATCTGGAGAAATGTTCCATTTATTAGCCATTCCTGTTGGGATTCAGGAGGTGTCACAGCATAGAGACAGCACACACCAGGGTGTAAAATGATATACTCCTAGCCAGAGACAGTTTTGAGGTGGTTCGAATCCTTCCTTTTTGGCAGGGTGCAGCAGGTTGTGCTGGGAAGCTTTTCCTCGTCCTGCTACCCTTGACTTTGGGGTGCCTCGGCATACAGTTTTGTTACCCATGCTGGTTGCAGTGTATTTGCTGCTTCTGGAAGAGATCATTTAGTGATAAAGTCTGAGGTTTCATTGCTATGCTGATGATACCCAACTACAGTTGAGCCAATCACGATGCAACACAGTAACTTGCAATAAGCAACATGTCACACAATACTGCATGACAATAGGCTTTAATTGCCATTGAATTACACTGTTCTTTGCAGTATACTGTAGCATTTTATGATATATTTCTGCATTACTGCATTGTGTCATGATTAGCTCTGCTGTATATCTGTCATTTGTCCTGGGTACAGAAATACCATCTCCCTGATAAACAGATGCTTATCTGACATCAATATCTGGATGGCTACCAGCTGGTTGAGGTTGAATCCAGACAAGACAGAGATGTTTCTGGTGGATGCAGATTCTAGCATGCTGGTACAGTAGATGTGAAAGGGGATATGGCTGGGTTACAACTCAATGTCATCCTTCTTGTACTGTATCTAAGGAAAGGTCAAAATTTAGGCATCATTTTAGACCACAAGCTGTCACTGGAACATCCACTGTCAGTGGGAGTTCGAAGCGGCTTTTTCCATCTAAGAAACATCACCTGGATCAAACCCTGTCTAGATCCTGAGGACCTTAAAACACTAGCACATGCCTTTGATTACATCAAGGTTGGACTACTGCAATGCTTTGTACCTTGGGATATTTGGAGGAGTGACATGTTGCCTACAGCTGGTGCAAAACACCTCAACCAGGTTGACTGTCAGAGCTTCCTGCTTGAAGCATATCTCCCCAGTACAGTGGACATTGTACTGTTTGTCTATGCAGGATCATGCCTCCTTTAAGATACCTTTGTTAGCTTTCAAAATCTTATATAATCTGGGTCCGAGCTACCTGAAAGATCTCCTGTGTTGCCTTCTCTGATCAGTGGAAGAGGGTCTCTTGACTGTCCCAAGGTCTATCTCGAAGCAGTTTGGGGACAGGGCTTTTGTGTTGGCTGTATCATTATTATGGAACACATTACTTCGCTATGTTAGGGATGCCCTCTTGGTGCAAAGTTTTTAAAAGAGACCAGAATGCCATCTTTTTACACTGGCTTTTTCCAAATTAGAGTTAATTGCCCTGACATTTTTTCTTAGGTCTTATGTTCTGGGTATTTAACTGAATGCTAGTAGTAGAACTATGGTTACAAGTGAATAACCTCTATTTCAAAGGCAATAAAAGCACTCACTCAACCTCCCATCAATGTTCATACAAGGATCAAGAAGACTGACATCAAGACAGTGCAAAAATTGTGCAGTGCAAAAACTGTCAACATGGTGCCAACTGCAACATGGAGCAAAAACATGGATATAATAGTTACTACTCAATTTATTTCACCACTGAAACATAGAAGATGATAGCAGAGAAAGGCGTACTGGCCCATCTAGTCTGCCATCCCTACACTACTCTACCTCTGATTCAAACAACATGAAGTCTTGCTGTATTCTGACTATATGCAGTTAGCCCCAGCACTTGAACTGCTCCTGAGAGTAAAGGTTTAACTCTATGCCAGGGCATAGAACATTGAGCTCGAGCTTGGTTTTCAAACCTCTGTCCCTGGTACTCTTCAGTGTAACTGTCAGATTCTTTACTCCACCTAACTGTGAAGTCGCTCCGGAGATTTCTCCTTTGCTTTGGTTCGGTAAAAGTTTGAATCGGTCGGTTTATTCAACCGCTTTCATATTTTATTTGGTATTCTGATTTCAGTCTACGGTACAGTAAGTGTAGCTAGTTAGAGTTTATTTAGTAGAAATTGTTTTTTCTTCGGTTCTCTCCTGGTCAGTCCGGTTGGGAACCGCAACAAATCCTTTAACTGCTAATTCTTGTGTTCTTATTATTGTGGTTTCCAGTACTTATCAGTTCCTAAAAAAATCTGGCAATTTTCTGGGATTTTTTTAACTGACCCATGACATAGTTGGAACTAATAAGTGTGTATCGCCTGGCTTAAATAACTAGAGTTAATATCAAACAACCACTTTCCTCCACAATATTAGATTTATTATTTACTACAGACCCAGATAGGTATGTTGCTAGTGGTGTTCTTCCAGATTCTTTCTCGGACCACCAAGTGATGTATGCTATTAGAAACCAAAAGAAATTAAGGAGACCAGTAAAAATAGCTCATTATAGGTCATTCAAACATTTTGATTATATAAATTTTATGTTAGAGTTGGATGAATTTAATTGGGGAAGGCTGGATTTAGTTCCTACAGTTGCTGACGCCTGGATGTTATTTCAGGAGGATTTTTTGACAATTTGTAATAGGCATACCCCAACCAAAATTAGGAAAATAAAGTCTGGTAATGCCCTTGGTATAATTCCTACCCATTTAAAATTAAGAAACAGGGATAGGGCATGGAAGGTGGCTAAATCTACAAAATTGACGGTGACTGGGTGAAGTATAAACAGATGCGGAATTATTATAATTGTGAACTTAAGAGGGTTAAAAATGATTATTACACTAGGGAACAATTAAATTGATGATCCGAGGAAATTTTGGCAAGTTTTAAAAAGGTGAAAGGGGATCAACAAGTGGATTACCCTGAGAAGTTTGAATTTGGGAAAGTTGAAGTCCCCATGGGCCCACAGGTTGTGGATGGTTTTAATGAACACTTCATAACTGTGGGCACAAAAGCCTTATTACAGGGTAAGTCTAGTTTCTCCCCTTTAAATTTTCAAAATAAAGTTACTGAAGCTGTCCCTTTAAAGGACAAGGAGTTTGAGTTTGAATTAATATCTCCACTAGAAACACAAAATGCATTATTTTAAAATTAATGTTAGAAAGGCTGGTGGTTTGAATGAGATCACCAATATTCTACTGAAATATGCTGCCCCGGTTATCTCATATCCTTTGACTAACATTTTTAATATGTCCCTTACGTGTGGGGAAATTCCTGAAATGTGGAAAACGGCCAGAGTTATTCCAGTTTTTAAAAATGGATCTAGGTCTCTATTGGAGAATTATAGGCCTATATCATTATTACCAATAGTAGCTAAGGTGTTTGAAAAACTGATAGATAAACAATTACAGACTTATTTGGAAAATGGTAAGCTGATTAATAAGTTCCAGTCTGGCTTCAGGTCCATGCATGGTACAACTTCTGCTTTGTTAAAAGTTACTGGGGACATTGTGGGTGCTCTGGATGGGGGGATGTCGGTGGGGGCAATTTTTGTAGATCTATCTAGGGCATTTGATACCCTGGACCACGACATCCTCATGTCCAAACTACCTGCTTTGTGTGTCTAGTCGAAGGTGATTGGGTGGTTGGATGCTTACTTAACTGGTAGGAAACAAATGGTCTCAATAAATGGGTGGGGATCTGGTTTTAGGGAGATAATTTCTGGGGTATGTCAAGGATCCATTTTGGGTCCAATATTATTTAATTTATATATGAATAATTTTGTTCTAACTAATCCTAATGTACAGTGTCATCTGTATGCAGATGACACTATTATTTATGTGAAGGGGTTATCATTAATGCAGATAGAACTCACTCTTCAAGAAGCATTTGATGAGCTTCAGTTATTTTATAGTGAATCTAAACTTGCCCTTAACTCAAAAAAATCTCAGGTATTATTGTTCTCTAGGGAAAATAAAGAGATCTATTCTGAGTTGGGTTTGAGTATAGTGACTGTGGATAACATTGCTCTTGAACAAGTGCAGTGTTATAGATATTTAGGGATGTATTTGGACAGATCATTGAGTTGGACTTTTCATATAGATTGTACAATTAAAAAAGTTAGTAGACATTTGGGTGCACTTTATAGAATTAGAAATTGTATGGATGTTAGAGTAAGGAAACAAGTAGCTATGGCTACATTGATTCCTTTGTTGGACTATGGGGATATTATTTATATAGGAGCAACTTTAACCCAGTTAGCTAAAATAGACGTTCTTTTCAATAAGATAGCTAGGTTTATTTTGGACGTACCTAAGAGAACCCATAGAAGAGAGTTATATCAGTCTTTGAACTGGATGAGTCCTCATGACAGAAGGATATTCCATGTCTTGACATATATGGTTAATTCAGTTAGGGGTGAAGTACCGGAATATATTACTGATGAATTTCAGGTCAGGATAATCAGGGGAGGTTTACGCTCTGCTGAGGGTGTGGAATATGTCTTGCCCAGAAGAAAGACAGATTTGGGTAGAGAACATTTTTTCTATTTGGGTCCCAATATATGGAATTCATTGCAAACCCATCTTAAGCCAATTAGCTCTAGTCCCAATTTAGGAGAAATAAAAAGTTGGTTTAAATCTGAAGCTGATAAAAGGTTGATTGTTGAGTCATTATATATATATTATGCTCCAAAATATGTTGTACAGTTGCACTTTATGAATAAGAATATGTTTGTTTGTTTGTTTGTTTATTCGCTTAACGGGTAAGCACACTGGAAACAAGTTCCTTTTACAGGTGCGACCCACATATATTGCATACAGACAATACATAATCAAACATACTGTACATATACAATGCAGCAAATTGAATAAGAATATGTGTGATGTATATGTTGTTTATTTGTATGGATGTTAGTATTATTGTAAATTATTTATTGTGGTGTTATTTTAAGTATTGTTGTTTGTCATTTTGTGATATATTTTTTATGATGTTGTTAATATGAATGTATGCATTAAGGACCTCACTGGAAATTAGCTTGTCTCAGTTGAGTTTCCTATTCTTCTGCTTGTCAATTGAATAAAAATTTTTACTACTACTACTACTACTAAATGCTGTGAAGTGTAACTTTTTGAATCTGGCATGTCTAAGAAACCCAAAAAGAAAACCGGTCCCACTGGGTTTCAGCACTGTACCGAGTGTGGGGAGGCCTTTGCTAAGACTGTTCCCCACCTCGTCTGTGTTTATTGTCTGGGGTCTGACCACCTCAAAGAAGATTGCCAAATATGTAAAAACTTTCCTAAAGCCACTTTGGAAAAATGTTTAAGTAGGCTAAGGGAAAGGGAGGCCGAGAAGTCCTCTGACCCGGATGGCCAGCCAGGTTCAGTTACGACCAAACCTGAGGAGGTGCCCACTGACCTGGGCAATACCTCTTCAGGCAAAAGGAGAGCTGACTCTGCGGAGTCAGTTCTGTCAAAAAGGAAACGCAAGTCAGCCGGTTTAGATCCTACTCCCCATGTTCCGACCGCTGAAAAGATTGCGAAAGCGATTACTATAGTCCAGTCGCTTTGCCCGGTTCTGACCAAACACATTGGTTCAAAGATGATCAGTTTGGTCGTAAATAGTTGCTTCTGAAATACATCCTGAAGCATTCTATGAGGGCGATTGGGAGGAGGAGGAAGAAGATTATGATGAAGGTGAATTTGAAGGCCTAGATGAGCCAGTAGAGCCTGACATCTCCCCAGACAGACCTTTCAATGTTTCTCCTCCCAGGCTTTCTGAGTCCCCCTCCCATTTCTTGTTTTACAAGAAAGTGTCTGAGAGTATTCAGCTTCCAATGGAAGAGGCTGAACAGGATCAGGAGGAGCCTGACTATGTGAAAATGATGGATGTACCAGAGTCAAAGTGAGTGTCTGTCCCTTTACATAAATCCCTGGGGAAACAGACACAGAAAATTATGCAGTTTCCCACATCCATTCCTCCTGTGGATAAAAGAATGGACAGGAGGTATGCTTCGTCAGGTCCTGGTATGGAATTCCTTACAAATCACTGTAGCCATGTTGGGATAGTGCAAGTTGCAGCCTGTGACAAGGCTAACATTCCCCTGGCATCTCACCCCCCAGATAAGGATTCCAGGAAAGTGGATGTTATGGCAAAAAAACAGTACTTGGCATCCTCTTTGGGACTCAGGCAATCAAATTACATGGCATATACAGCCAGATACCAGAAATCTATGTGGGATACGGTTCTGGATCTGCCTAAGAATTCCCCTCCCCAGCTGGCCAAGGAGTTGGAGCAGGTGGCTGTAGATGGTACTGAGGCATCCAAAGTGCAATTCCTTGCTGCTGTGGACTCGAATAATATGCATTCCAGGGTCATGGCTACATCTATCTTCATGAGGCAATTTGCATGGCTTAGGTGTACCAATCTGTCACTGGATACCCAGAGTAAGGCCATGGATTTTCCTGTAACTGGTAATTCTCTGTTTGGGAAGCAAACAGAGGCTTAAATGAAGAAGATGGACGAGTACAGGACCACCTACAGGAGTACTGCAGCCAAAAAAAAGCAGGCCACTCCTCAGAAGCAGCAATTTAGGGATGGCAAGGGCAGGCCTTTTCACAGGCCTTTTTACCAAGTCCAGGCCTCATCCTCTTTCCAGCAGAGGGGGTTCTTTCGGGGAAGAAGCAGACGTGAGATGACCAGTACCCCATCATCCACTCAGTCAAAGCCCTCTGCCAAGCAGACACCCTGAGGTGTCAGTCAGAGTCGCCTCCCCAGTTCCAGTAGGAGGCAGGCTGGCTCACTACTTCCAGGCCTGAAGGCCTATTACTTCAGACAAATGGGTCCTTGAAGTAGTGAGCCAAGGACTTGCTCTCAGTTTCAAAAGGTTCCCAAAAATAAGAGCAAAGTCTTTCAGTCCTCCCTCTGAGACAAAGGCCTTAGAGGCAGAAGTCTTCTCTCTACTGCTTCTTCTAGCAGTAGAGAGAGGCAGTATTGCACAGTGGTTTAAGGCTCTGATCTGCAAATCTGGTGACATCCAGCAGACCAGACCAGGGTTTGAATCCCACAGCCCCCACTTGCATACTGTGTGACCCTGAGCAAGTCACTTAGCTTCCTTGTGCTCCCAGGTTGCACCTGGAAACAATCTTCAGCTTAGTGTGCCTTTTCTGGTTAAACAACTTCCCCTTTCCCTTTCCCTTTCCCTTACCATTTGTCACAGGGCAAAAGGATTGTATTCCAGATACTTCCTTACCCCAAAAAAGACAGGGGAGTGGCGACCCATCCTAGATCTAAGATACCTGAACAGACATATACTAAAGTCAAAGTTCAAGATGGTGAATCTGGGAATAATTCTTCCCTCTCTGAGACCAGGAGACTGGCTAGCCTCCCTGGATCTCAAGGATGCCTACTTCCACATACCTATCAGACATTCCCACAGAAAGTACCTCAGGTTTGAATTGCTCTCAGGTCATCATTACCAGTTCAGAGCAATGCCTTTCGGCCTAACATCTGCTCCAAGGGTGTTCACCAAGTGTCTAGCAGTAGTGGTGGCATTCCTTAGGAGACAGGATATCATGCTGCTTCCATATCTGGATGACTGGCTCATAGTGGGTCAGTCCTCAGACCAAGTCAAGTCAGCTCTAGAAGTCACTCAAAAGCTCCTAGATTTCTTATGATTCATTCTGAACCTAGAAAAGTCTGTTCTGGAGCCAGCCCAGCTTCTCATCTTTATAGGGGTGGAACTAGACACTGTCCAGGCAAGGGCATTTCTCCCTCTTTCACGGGTACAATCCCTCATCACTCTGGCTTCCTCTTTTGATCCTGTAGTGTCTCGGCCAGCCAGACACTTTCTACAGTTGCTAGGCCACATGGCAGCTTCCACTGCAGTGGTGCAAGGGGCAAGATTTCAAATGAGAGACATTCAGTTTCATCTAAGATCTTACTGGTCTCAGAAAAAGACCCTCTCTCCAAATTGGTTCCAGTGTCTCAAACTCTGGTTCAAGCTCTCCAGTGGTGGCTGGCGGAGGACAATCTAAGACAAGGTGTCCCCTTCCTCAGTCAGGATCCTTCAGTGATTCTCACCACAGATGCCTCTGTACTGGGATGGGGAGCCCATCTGGACCAGCTTACTGCTCAGGGAACCTGATCTCCTTAGGAGTCTCTTCTGCACATCAATCTTCTCGTACTCAGAGCTGTCTTTCTTTCACTTCAGACATTCTCAAACATCATTCAAGGGAAAATGGTGCAGATCAAGACAGACAATACCACAACCATGTGGTACATCAACAAGCAGGGAGGCACTCTGTCCTTGGCCTTGTGCACAGAAGCCATGAAAATATGGCCTCTAGCTTATTCGCTTCAGGCTTCCCTGATAGCTGTTCTTCTCCCAGGGAAAGACAACATACTAGCAGATGCTCTCAGCAGAATTTCTCAAGGTCACCATGAATGGGCCCTGAATCCTCTGATTCTTCAGGTTGTTTTCAAGACATGGGGCACTCCAGAGATAGATCTCTTTGCAGCCCAGACAATCACCAACTTTCTCTGCTTTGCTTCAGACCCCCTCTTCTGGGATCTGTCCCTCGGGATGCTCTCTTATTGAACTGGACAAGCAGGTTTCTGTATGTTTTTCCTCTGCTATTCAGAGTCCTGATCAAGACCAGGTCTCAGCCTTGCAAAGTGATTCTGGTGGTTCCAGACTGGGCCAGACAGCCATGGTACACCCTGTTATTGTCAATTTCAGTGACAATACCACTGTGTCTTCCCAGACAGTGCAATTTCCTTACCTCTTCTCAGGGAAGGATACTGTATCCCAGCCTTCAAACTCTCAGACTCAAGGCTTGGCTCTTGAAGAGCTAGAATATGCAAGCCTGCAACTTTCCCAATCAGTTTTGGACATTCTCAAAGTTAGTAGAAAGCCTTCTACTAGAAAAACTTATAACTCTAAATGGAAGAGATTTGGTTTCTGGTGTTCTCAGAAGCATATTCAGCCAGATTCAGCTGATATTGCAACTGCTTTGGACTATTTGGTGCATCTTAACAGTTTAGGCCTCAGGCCTTCTACTCTCAAGGTACATCTGGCAGCTATCTCTGCTTTCCTGTCTGCTGGGAAAGGCTCTTCCCTAGACTCTCATCCAGTTTTTAAGAAATTTTTCAAAGGTCTGGTTGATATTAACCCTCCTTTTAGGGAACCTACTCATGTTTGGGACCTGAATATCTGTATTGCACAGCTTATGCAGCCCCCTTTTGAACCATTATCTTCAGCTGAGCTAAAGTACTTGACTTGGAAAACTATATTCCTGGTAACCATTACTTCTGCCAGGAGAATCAGTGAATTACAGGCCTTATCAGTGGAACCTAATTTCATTTCATTTCACAGCGATAAGGCGGTCCTTCGAACCAACAGAAAGTTCTTTCCCAAGGTGGTATCAGACTTTCATTTGAATCAGTCTTTGCCTTTGCCTGTATTTTTCACTGATCATTCTTCCTCTGGGGAGAGAGAAGACTACACAGTCTTGGTGTAAAGAGGGCCCTTAGTTATTATATAGAACACACTAAGGCCCACAGAAATGACTGTTCGCAGCTGTTTCTCACTTATGGAAAAGTGGGAAAAGGTAAACCTGCTACCAAGAGAACTATTGCCATCCGCACAGGTGTGGTCTATAGACCACCAGCCCAGGAGGAAGAAACAGATAGGGAGCTGATGCTAGCCATCCAAAGGATGGCAGACAAGGGTGAGGTAGTACTGGTTGGAGACTTCAATATTCCAGACGTGGACTGGAGCATCCCAGCAGCAGCATCAACTAGGAGCAGATTTATCCTGGACTCCCTCCAGGGTGCCTTCCTCAAGCAACTGGTCATGGAACCAACTCGGCAGAAGGCAATACTGGACCTTGTGCTCACAAACAGGGACAGTGTGATGGGGTAACAGTGGGGAGCACCTGGGAAACAGTGACCACCAGTCATTGTGGTTTGAAATCACAGAAAGAGCAGAACCAAACCACACAAAAACATGTATCCTGGATTTTAGGGGCAGACTTTGGGAAAATGGGAGATACTTGAAAGAGGCATTAAGGGAATGGGACACAGAATCAGGGGTTGAGGAACAGTGGGCAGTATTTAAAATGGGGATTACAAGAACAACAGAATTATGCATTAAGCAGGTTAGCAAGAGGAAAAGGAAGAGGAGACCATTATGGTTTTCCAAAGAGGTAGCAAAGAAAGTGAAAGCCAAAAAGATTGCATTCAGGCAATACAAAAAGACACAGGCAGAAGGGGATAGGGAGAAGTACCAGGAGAAGCAAAGGGAGGCAGGGAGGTCAGTAAGGGAAGCCAAAGCTCAGACAGAAGAACACATTGCAAAATCAGTGGGTAGAGGGGACAAAACCTTTTACAGGTACATAAGTGAAAAAAGAAAGACAAAGGGAGGGATAGTGAGACTGAAGGAGGAGGATGGGGGCCGCGTGGAGGATGACAACAGTAAAGCTGACATATTGAACAGGTATTTCTGCTCAGTCTTTACTGAGGAAGAGGAGGGTAATGGGTCTGAAGGGAGTACAAGGGATGAGAATGGTGCAGAAATGGACACAAGTCCCTTTACACGAGAAAGGGTCCAGAAGGAACTGGAAGTAATAAGAGTTGATAAAGCAATGGGGCCAGATGGGGTGCACCCTAGGGTCCTTAAAGAACTAAGAGAGGTGGTGGCTGAACCTCTGGCTATCCTATTTAGCCGATCACTGGAAACAGGGAGGTACCCAAAGACTGGAGGACAGATGTAGTCCCTTATACAAAAGTGGGAACAAAGAGGAAGCAGGGAACTACAGACCAGTCAGCCTCACCTCGGTAGTGGGAAAGATCATGGAAGCACTACTGAAGAGAGATTGGTGGAACATCTGGTTGTCAATGGACTACAGGACCCAAGGCAGCATGGTTTCACCAGGGAGGTCATGTCAGACCAACCTCATTGAATTTTTGACTGGGTGACTAGGGAGGTGGATCAGGGAGGGCAGTGGACATGGCCTATCTGGACTTCAGCAAGGCCTTGACACTGTGCCACATAGAAGACTATTACACAAACTGGGGAATATGGGTGTGGGCAGGACAGTAGTGTGGTGGGTAGGTAACTGGCTGGGTGGCAGGACACAGAGGATGGTGGTAAATGGCTGTCACTCCACAGAGGGAAGAGTGACCAGTGGGTACCACAGGGATCAGTGCTGGGACCGATCCTATTCAACATCTTCATCAGTGACATTCGCAGGACCTAGAAGGCAGAATTTCACTGTTCGCTGATGACACAAAGCTCTGTAACAGAGTAGACACACCAGAGGGTGTAGACAGAATGAGAAGCGACCTGCAGAAACTTGAAAAATGGTCAGGGTTTGGCAGTTGAAATTCAATGCAAAGAAGTGCAAGATAATGCATATGGGGCACAAAACTGGCACAATATATCAGTTGGGGGTGAGGTTATAGCATGCACCAAGCAGGAAAGGGATCTTGGGGTTATCATCTCTGATGACCTCAAGGTAGGGAAACAGTGTGACAAGGCAGCGTAAAGCAAATAGGATGCTGGGATGTATAGGCAGGGGCATCACCAGCAGGAAAAGGGAGGTCATAATCGCCATACAAGACACTAGTGAGGCCCCACCTGGAGTACAGTGTACAGTTCTGGAGACCATACCTACATAAGGACATAGACAGGGTAGAGAAGGTTCAGAGGAGGGCAACAAAGATGGTGCATGGATTGCATCACAAGTCCTATGAAGACAAGGTTGAAGGAACTGAACATTCCCCTGGAGGAGAGGAGGAGAGAGGGGATATGATAGAGACATACAAGCATCTTACAGGGGGAGCAGGGTGCAGGAAAACACTATTTTTAAGCGAAATAGATGTTCCAGAACTAGAGGGCATGGGATGAAGTTGGAGAGGACGATTCAGAGGAAACATGAGAAAGAATTTCTTCACAGAACGGGTGGTGGACAAGTGGAACATCCTGCCAGAGGAAGTGGTGGGGGCTGAAACAATCACGGGATTTAAGAATGCATGGGATAGACATAAAGGAATTCTGGAGGTCAGGGGAAAGGGGCAACAGACTTCTAGGAAAACAAATTGAACTTACAAGCTCAAATGGGCAGACTGGGTGGGCCATAGGCCCTTATCTGCCAACACTGTCTATGTATCTATGTATCTATGTATTGACAGGTGGATTGTCTCCTGCATCCAGTTCTACTATTTAAAGTTGGGGAAAGAGCCACCCTCAGGGCTGAGGGCTCACTCCACCAGAGGTACAGCTGCTTCGGTCACAGCAGCTAGAGACTTACCCTTAGTGGAAATCTGTAAAGCAGCCACCAGGAAAACTGTTGAGACATTTACCAAGCATTACTCTCTTGACATCCAGTCAAGAAGTGATGCTAGGTTTGGCACAGCAGTGTTGCAGAACCTGTTCCCAAAATAGGTTCTTTAATTCCCTCCTCCAAGGGGATGCTGCTTGGTAGTCTGCATATAGTCAGAATACTGCAAGACTTCATGTTGTTTGAAGAAAAAATTACTCACTATAATAATCTTGTTTCTTCAATGGAGTCTTGCTGTATTCTGACCTCCCACCCTGCCTCCCCTCCTGGAACCTAGTGTTTTGGGATATGTCTGGCAGGCGCAGTGCTGCACCCCAGGGGTGTACTTGGGATACCTCAGCTTTGTCTGAGGTTTTATGGTTTTTATGGTTTTATTTAAGTATATATAGTTGTTTTCACTACCTACGTGGATTCTTTTTGGGGTTCTCAACTTGAGTCTTTTCAACCCACAAAAAATTTGTTTATTTCTCTTTGGCATAAAATTTAAAAAAATAATTTCTAGATTGTTAGTTAGTTAGCATAGTGCTCTTAAGAATCTGATGGTTACACTGAAGAGTACCAGGGACAGAGGTTTGAAAGCTGAGCTCGAGCTCAACAGTCTATGCTCTGGCATAGAGTTAACCCTTTACTCTCCAGAGCAGTTCAAGTGCTGGGGCTAACTGCATATAGTCAGAGTACAGCAAGACTCCATTAGAAGAAACAAGATTACTATGGTGAGTAATTTTTTCTTAAGTGCCCCTGGTGCGAAACTTTGAGTAGTGGTGGTTACATCCGTCTTTGTGCTCCCTGTTCTGTTGCTATTTTCTGACATCATAAAACTTTCTTCACTATCATGATGCCTTGCTTTTGCCTTTGAGGTGTTTGAACTACAGATTACCATGATGGTGAATGTTTGTCCATGATGTCCACAATGCATTTCAAAGTAATTCTTTATTATTTTTTTATGTATTGAATTTTGATAACTGGGAGGCCCATTGAGACCAACTGTCCCTTTTTCACTGATGACCCAGAGTTAATTACTTAATGCAGAGTACACAATTGACATTTAGGTGTACAGGCATTTCTGGGACACGATTAAGTATACAAATGCCTATACGTAGGTAACACTCTCAGTGATTAGCTACTCGAAACAAATTACAATAAAGGAAGAGATACAATCAGCTCCGGGGTAAGATTTGTGCAGGATAAGACTGAACAATAGCAAATGGAGTATTATCAGTGGTAGCAACTGCATTGATTACCATCATGAAGATAAGCCTTTATACATTTCTTAAAGATAGCAGGAGTGGCACACTCCTGGACCATATAGGATGCTCATTCTAAGGGTTAGGGGCTGTGCTGGCAAAAGAACATCACCCTGAGGAAGATGTTACCCTGAAAACCATTAGTAGGATATTGGCAGAGGAGCAGAGGAGTCTTGTCTGGGGTTGAAGCTGTCCTTAAGGTGAGGTGGGGTAGAGACTTTGGAGGGCCAATCTAATGTGAAGAATACCTGCAATGATGCTTCCTACAGTTTGCACCTGCTGCACATCATCTGATCCTGTTGTAGAGGATTTTTTTTCCATCCATCGTTTATTCTCTTCAAGCAGGACAGGCTGGGCTCCCTTCAGCTCTCCCCCACTGAGCCCCACTATCTTACATCTCCCCGGTACTCACTTGAAAGCCTGGTACACCCACAGATTGCCCCACAGAGTGGGGTCAGGAGAGAGCCGCCTCCCTCAAAGTATAAATGTCCAGTCGTCAGCCTCCAGTGGTGTGGTGGGTGGGGATTGGTAGGCAGGCATCATTTAAGCTTGTCCTGCCATCATTTTTCCTCCATAATTTAGTTCCCTTCCCCGTGCTGAGGTGCACTTATAAGCATGCTCTTGTGGAGGCATGTACACACCACAGAGTCCCATAGTCTTCCCTTCTTCTGCCCTCCTTGACCCACACTGACACTTAGCCTCCACCAAGTGGTTGTCAACTGGAGCATGCAGATCCTCTCCTGCAGGAGAGAAGAGCAGCCATTGGGCACTCTATCCTCTCCCACTCCCTAGCAACCCATGTTTGTTGCTGAACACGGGTCACTGACATAGTAGAAGGTAAGGTTCTTGCGGTGCTTTAGCCATCCATGCCACTAGGCTGGTCCCTTGTAGAGGATTTTGAGCCTGTTCAGTTCCATTCTCTTCAGGAGGAAATGACTGTGGCATGAAACAACAGTACTGAGAGCAGGATACTGTTGGAAATAGCCTGTTATGCCTCTTTTGTAACATTGCTCCTAAGCCTAAACAGTAATCCCAAATTCTGATGGAGGATTTTTGTCACACAATCAACATAAGGCTGGAAAGTAAACTTCTAATGTAATTGTATTGCCAGGTACTTCATTGATCCTACAACTTTTAAACAAGCACCTTCAGAGGTACACAACTTGAGCAACTCTTGCCTCTACACACCGTCTGGGCCCAAACCACATTGCTTTACATTTTTTAGTGTTTAGGATTTGCTTACTCATCAGCAAGGTTGTCTATAGTCTTCCTCAGGACAGGAATTTATAATGGTTATATCAGCAGAGCTTCTGTAAATTACAGCATTGTCTCCATAAAGTTGCACCTTAGCACCCCAGTAGTTCCTACTATATCATTTACAAAAAAGGAGAACAGCAAAGGGCCCAATATGGAACCCTGGGGAACACCATCATATGTTTCTCTGTGTCGACAGGATGCCACCTCACCTTACCATTTGTTTTTGTTCAGAAAGGTAGTTCCTGAACCAGGAGAAAGAGGCTTAGTCGAGGCTCCGCTTCTTTAGCGTGACCAGCAGAAGGTCATGATTTACCAAGTCAAAAACTTTTGCTATGTCAACAGATAGCTCCCATTGCTTGACCAGAGCTCATGGCACCGAAGATGTCGGCAGTCAGATGTACAAGGGTTATGTTGATGCCATGGTGTTTTCTAAAATTATCCTGGACATTAGTCATTGGACCTGGTGCAGTTGGTTATATACCAGTCTGTCTTGGATTCTTGTCAAGGAACTAAGTAATGAAATAGGACAATAGTTTTCAACAAGCATTTCTATGCTTCCTGTTATTTTTCCAATTGAACTTCAGACCTGTAGCATTGCAGTTATACCAGGTTTTGCCCCTGAGCCTTAATGACTTATGGAGGTCATCATCCAAACACTTTAGAAACATAGAAACATAGACTTTGATGGCAGATAAGGACCACTTGTCCCACCCAGTCTGCCCATTTCCCTTCCTATTGGATAGGCTGCAGATTCTAGTTAACCAACAGCCTACTTCCTGCAACCCCCCACTACAATTGCCTTATGTCTGTCCCATGCATGTTTGAATTCCCCCACTGTTTTAGACCCAACAACCTCCCCAGGAAGGCGGTTCCATGCATCCACCACTCTCTCCGTGAAAAAAAATGTCCTCACATTACCCTTGAGCCGTCCCCCCTCTATCTTTAAATTGTGCCCCCTTATTCTTACACATCTCTTTTTCTGAAAGATGCTACCCTCCTGGACTTTGTCGATTCCCTTGAGGTACTTAAAAGTTTCTATCTTGTCCCCCCGGCTCTCCTTTCATCAATGGTATACATATTTAGCTCTCTCATTCTCTCTTCATATGGTTTCTGATGCAGACCCTGCACCATTTTAGTTGCCCTGTTCTGGACTGCTTCCATCCTGTCTATGTCCTTGCGTACATGGGGTCTCCAAAACTGCACACATTATTCCAGATGGGGTCTCACCAACTGTCTGTACAGAGGGCTAACCACTTCCATTTTTCTACTTGTGATGCCCCATCCTATGCATCCCAGTATCTCCCTGGCTCTCCTTACTGACTTCTCACATTGCTTACCCACCTTTAGGTCATCTGATATGACTACCCCCAAGTCCCTTTCCATTTTTGTTGTTGTTGTTAGTACTTCCCCTGCTATTGTGTACTCTTCTTCTGGGTTTTTGTTTCCCAGGTGCATTACTTTGCACTTCTTTGCATTGAATCTAAGTTGCCATATGTCTGACCATTCCTCCAACCTTGCCAAGTCCCTATTCATCCTTTCTACCCCCCCCTTGTGTACCAACTCAGTTACAGATCTTTGTGTCATCTGCAAAGAGGCATACCTTTCCCTCCAGACCCTCTGCAATGTCACCTATAAAGATGTTAAAGAGGACTGGACCCAGTACTGAGCCCTGAGGCACTCCACTAGTAACCTCCCTTTCTTCGGAATGTGTTCCATTCACTATTACCTTCTGTGTCCTGTTGTGCAGCCAGTTTGCTACCCAGGCTACCACCCTGGAACCCACTCCCAGGCTGGCTAACTTGATTGTTAGTCTTTTGTGCGGGACTGTGTCAAATGCCTTGCTAAAGTCTAGGTAAGGCCATATCACAGACTTTAGCAGGCATTGTGATCCACTGGGCTGTAATCAGGGTAGCCAACACAGGAAGCCAGTAACAGTAACCCTAGTACTGTTTGAGCAGCCTCAGATTCCTTCGTGTATTGGGGGCATGATTATTGATCATGATAAGGAAACAGTTGATAAAGAAGTCAAAGGCTAAATCAGTATTCTTATATTGCCATATAGTCCTCCTAGTTTACTCAAGCAAAGTCACATAGAAAAACAGATTCATCTAATTTGAAATACTCTTCAATCCTGATTAACCTGGTGAAGGGCTTCAAACAATTATTCTTCCATATAAAGTATGCTAATGAGTGGTCACTATGAGAGACTGTAATTATGCCAGTTTCTTTTATCCTTTCAGACCTGTTGACTAAGAACCAAGCTAACAAGATGTGATTCCCAGTGTAATTGTTTAGACAAGTTGGTTCCTCAAAGATTTGGTTGAAATGAACCTCTGCCAAGTTCATTTTGTACCTGCGTGAACTCATATGTTTCCAGTTAATGTTAAAATCACCTAGTATTATTACTTTGCTAAGTGATTTTTTTTTTTTGCTTAGACAGCCAGCAAGTTCCGTGAGAGCAGTCTTAGCTACAGAGGGAGTGTTATAAACACAGCCAACCAATAATGGTTTAGTATACCTAGAAAGAGCTTTAACATCAGACTTTTGCAGAAGAAATTAACCAGAGCAGGCAGGTTTACTTCCTCAGCAGTTATAGAAGATCTTACATATAGTAGAACAGCACCCCCTTTCTTGCCCACTCAGTCTTTTCTAAAGGTATTATAGTCAGGAATCTCAGTCTCATGCATGAGCACAATTGGCTCCAACAAGGTTTCCATAATAACTATAATACTGGGAGCGTAAGGGTCTACCCAAGCTAGAAGCTCTTGTAATTTGGGCCTTAAGGTACTAATGTTCATGTCCAACATTTTAGTCCCTTAATTTAAGACCAGGTAGGATCTGTGCCAGATGTCACCTGGGATTTAGGAGGTGCAGGGCCAGAATTTGGTTCAGTATCCCCAGAGAAGAACAGTATTAGTACTAGAAGTTTGACTATGGGTCTGGGCACTGATAACCAGGTAATGAAGGGTAGATATCTGTATGCAGCAGGTAAGACTGTAACAATTTCCTTTACTGTAACAGTCGCAAAGTGTTTGAATGTTCAAGGCATTTCCACCCAAAAACAATGTATGAGTAGAAGGCCATGGTTACTCACTATGCAGACCATATCTATGAGTAAGTGGTTCAGTGACTTGGCTGGTGATTTGGTGGACCATGCTGAACTCTTGAAAATGTTGTCGGGGGGGTTAATTCTTCATCAGAAGTTATAACATGATTTGAATGCCAATGCCAAGAGATGCAAAGTTATGCATATTGGAGCCACTGGCAGTATATTCTAGAGGTTAGAGGAACGAGGTGTGGATGAGCTTGATACATCCAGCAGACCAGACCTGAGTTTGATTCTCACAATCTCCACTTGCATATTGTGTGACTCTGAGCATGTCACTTAACCGCCCAGTGCTCCCAGGTCGCCCCTGAAAACAGGCACTTGTGCCTAGTGGGCCTTACCCGGTTACCAAAGACTAAAATAAAATAAAAAAATAAAGAATCCCAGGACAGAGTATTACCTGGGTGGAGTCCGAGTATCTGCATCAGAGGAGGAGAAGGACCTGGGAGTGATGATCAGTAGTGACCTGAAGCACTCCATGCAGTGCAAGAAAGCAGCAGCAAAGGCAAACAAGATGCTTGGATGCATAGCTAGGGGGATCAGTAGCAGGAGAGTGGAGGCTATACTGCCCTTGTACAGGTCACTGGTAAGGCCGCATCTAGAGTATGGAGTTCAGTACTGGTGCCCACACCTCAAAAAGGATATTAACTTGCTGGAGAAGGTCCAGAGGAGGGCTACAAAGATAATAGCCGGTCAGCAAAATAAGGCATATAAGGAGAGGTTGAGGGCACTGAACATGTACTCCCTGAAAGACAGGAGAGAAAGAGGGGACATGATTGGGACATTCAAGTACTTGAAAGGGATAAATAAGGTTGATAAGGAGAGTCTCTTAAAGCTGAGTGGCAACCATATCACAAGGGGGCACAGTTTTAAGCTGGAGGGTGGGAGATTTAGGAGGGAAGTCAGGTAGCACTTCTTCACAGAGAGGATGGTGGACACTTGGAATGCGCTGCTGGAAGAAGTCATCTTATTGAAGACAGTGGGCAACTTTAAGAGAGGCTGGGATAGGTATGGGGGAAGGTAAGAATCATGGGTAGCGAGGATGGGAGGAGTGGGGAGGGAGAGCAGGGACATTAGCTCAAGCTGTGGACACTGCAATACGAGCAGACTTCATTGACCAAATGGCCTTTTTCTGCTGGCTTCTTCGTATTTTCATATGTTCGTATGAATGCTATCTGCAGAATTGGAAACAGCAAACTTTAATAGATGGTTCTTTCTCTAAAGATTCTCTGTTAAGATGTGAAGTGCCCCAGGGGTCCATTCTCGAACGCTTTCTATTTTCTCTTTTTGTAAATTCATTATCAAAACTTTCCAGCCTCATTGAATTAATTTTGTATGTAGACTATGTTGCTTTTTTGTTTTGTTTGGGGAATAATATCTTAGCAATCCAGCAAATTTTACAACATGATTTTATTGCGTAATTGGTTTGATTCTCACAAATTGGTTCTAAATTCTTCAAAAACTAGGTTAATGTTTTTTCTAGTCCCAAGAAAGTATTGTGCACAGAATCTTTGCTTCAGGATAATACCGGGAATCTTATTGAACAGGTTCCAATATTTAAATATCTAGGATTAACTCCTGATCATCACCTTACTTTTGAACAACACATTACTGAATTGATTGGCAGATTTCACAAAAGACTGGGTTTATTATATCATATTGAGAAAAATCTCACTTCAAAACTAGGTCAGTTCTCACTCACAGTTTGTAATTATCAATTATAGATTATAGTTCAATAATATATTCATACACTACTGAAAGAATGCTTTCTAAACTTCAGACTACATTCAACATTATTTGTTTTGCTACCAGATTACCCAGACAGACACATCATTATTTATATTTATTTATTTTATTTATTTATTTATTAAATTTTGGTAACCAGGTAAGCCCACTGAGCCCCAAAGGTCCCTTTGTCAGGGGCGACCCAGGATAACAATACATATTCTGATACAGAGAAAGACAGTTGGGTTACAGAAAGCAATTTTCAAGGTTGGCATGCAGGTAACAATCCTGGTTATCAACAAGATACTGTTTGTACTAGCTGGCGAGGATACAATCATTAATGACAAAAAGCAGTTTCCAAGTGGAGAGCTATCTAAAGGATGGTAACAAGGCCAAAAGGTCAGAGATCCTGATGAGGTATCTGGGTAAGAAGGGGGGGGGGAATCTTATGAGCCATGACAGTGGCAAGCGCTGGTGTCAGTCATGTGGCACTTTAGTCTGGTGCGGATGTTTGCGAGTGAAGAGGCTTTCTGCACAGGAGGAGGAAGTTGGTTCCACAGGTAGGGGGCTAGGTAGGAGAAAGATCTGCCACCAACGTTAGTCCTGATTCTGGGAACTTCCAGCAGTGTTCGCCCTGATGTCTGTACTCTCCGGGGGTTTTGTTTGATGGCTATGGTTCTTACTATGCTGGGTGGAGCGGACGGTCTGAGTAGCTTGAATGCCAGGCAGAGCAGGGGTACTGTAGGCGTGCAGTCAGTGAGGGCCACTGTAGCTGGGCCAGCGTATCACAGTGGTGACTCCGAGAGTGGTCCTGGAGAGCAAACTGGGCAACCTTGTTGTACAATATTTGCATCCTACAGACCTCTTGCTTAGCCATGCCTTGTATAATCAGAGTGGCATAGATCAGGGTGGGGAGCAGGACACTAGTGCTAATTGAGAGTCTGGCCTCAGGGATGGGCTGGTCCTTGAGATGGTACAGGGTACCAAGTTTACAGTGTATGGTCTTGTTAACCTGGTCCACATGGTTTTTGAAGGTGAGGCATTGGTCAAGTGATAGACCTAGGTATTTTAAGGAGGGCACTACCTCAATGCCGCTACCAGAGAGAGAAGTGAGTTGCAAGGAGGAGGTCCTATCATGACCCAGGGATCTGTGCCCAAATAGCATCGCCTTGGTTTTGCCTGCATTCAGGACCATTTTGTTTTCTCTCAGCCAGGCCTCTAATGAAGTGAGGTCACCTTGGAGGAGGGGACCAAGAGCTGCCTTGTCACCCAAGGATCAGTAGATGACGATGTCATCCGTATACTGAATGACCGAGCTACCCCCACAGTGGGTTTTCAGGTCATTAGTAAACAAGGAGAAAAGGAGGGGGCTGAGGATTGAGCCCTGTGGTACTCCCTCTTTTAGGGGTAGTGGACCTGATATGGCACCCTTCCAGATGACCCTCTGTGTCCGGTCAGCTAAGTAGCTCCCAAACCACTTGAGGGCAAGGGGGTCTAAGCCCAATTTGTCCAGCTTTTGTAACAGGAGTTTGTGGTCAACAAGGTCAAATGCTTTGGACAGGTCTATGAATATGGCACCAGTGGGTATCCCATTATCCATTGCTCTGAGTACATCATTCGAGAAGTTGATTACGGCTGTGTCCATCCCATGATTAGGTCTAAATCCGTGTTGGGAAGGAACTAGAAGCTGATGAGCCTCCAGGTAGTCACGGAGTTGACCATGGATTAATCTTTCTTGAAGCTTTGCAAGTGTGCAGAGAAAGGAGATAGGCCTGCAATTATTTATGTTTTCCCTTGAGTCACCTTTGTGTTTTGCCGTCTTTATAATTCTTTTGGGTGTTTGCCACTGTTTGAAACTTTTCATTTCAGGTCGTTACTTTTTTTGCACAAGATTCAGCTGGGCTTATTACCAGATTGTATCATTAGATTGGTCCCTAAAAATAATAGCACCATTCAAACAAGAATCCAGAGTAGAAATTCTTTTCAAGTTCCATTTTTTCACACTTCATTTGCTCAGAACTCATTAAATTTCATAGCTACTAAATTGTATAATAAGCTACCAAGCTCTGTTGTCAATTGCCCAAAATTGACAGTACAATATTCATGAGATCCCCCAGAAGCCACTTGTTAACTAAAACTACTTGCAAGTGTTTTAATTGATTTTATTGTTTATATTTTTTATTGTTTATTGTTTGTTACACAACAGAGTTGTATTGTATTAAGTGTTGTAAGTATGGTCATTATGTACTTAACTGGACGCCTGTGAAAATGGGCAATTATTGCCCACAGGCCTTTCAGTATAAAATAAAAATGAAATGAGATGAAATGACTATTTAGTCAAGATAAATAAATGTGCCAATATAGAGTCTTGCTATGGCTAATCCCTTAAAACCATGTTAAGATTAAGCTACAGGGAAACTGTAGAAGTACAGCATAGCTCAAAGGGGATTAAGCCAGATAGCAATATATAAATTTACAGAGGAACCCAGATAGGGCTGGTCTATATTTTTCACAGGTCATAGGTAACATACCCAAAAAGGACTGCAAGCTAGCAGCTACCCTGTTAGTCTATCAGTCATAATGGTCCAGCAGATCCAAACAAACCAAATGTCAGGACCACCCATATTGGGTGTAGCTAGGTACAGGCAATAACCAGGACTCCTAATAAAACCAAATCATAAGACCCAACCAGATAGGCTGCAGCAAGAGTACAGGCAAAACCAAAACATCAAGACCACCAAGACAAAGTGTACCAGGGTACAGGTAGTAACCAAGACTGCTAATAAAAACAAATGTCAGAACCCTCCAGATAGGGAAGCTGAGTTGAAGGCCATACCTCAATAACACTTATTTTTGTTTACTCTTTCTACATGTTAAGCTCAATACTGTTGTAACATTGTTTGTAACACCCTGCCTTACAACTGTATGTTAATGTTGATCTTGTAACTTGAATGTTGAATGTCTCACAAGCGACTTGTTGCTCAGTGTGCCTTCCTGGTGAAACATTTTCAATAAATAAATAAAGGTGGAATAGACACAGCAGTAAATACACAGTGTAACTAACCAAGGATACAGAAGGTTTAGCAGCAGGAACAAATTGGATTAGCAATTTAACACATGTATATAACCCTATGAGGGTCTACCAACAGGTAATATAAGATAGAAGAACAACAGACTTGTGGGTATAAAGATATATTTATTGACACTGAGGTGCACACAGTGGTGAAGAGTGGCTAGTCGATGGTTGACTCCACAGCTAATTCCCACAGTAGATGACCTTATACTGTGGCTCTTAGCCCTCCAGTCCACAGCATGGAGGACCCACCACTAGGTAGGAAGAGCCTTATGAGGGGTAAGAAGCCTTACCCCAAACTAAGTTACTGCCACCCATTTGGCTGAGATGGAAAGGAGGAGGCACAGCTAGTGCAAAGGGTCCACAAAGTCTATGTACAAAATGGAGGTGATGGGTGGGGGGATGTCAAGCAAGAAAAGAACACTCACCCCCATGACCCCTGTTAAGACACTCAGCATTGGTTCATGTGGCTGATGGGCTAGGAAGCAGCTGCATAGAAATATAGAAGCTGTCATCAGAAAAGGACCCTCTGGCCCACCTAGTCTGCCCTAAAATCACTACCTACTGTGCTACCGTAGACCCTAATTGATCTCTGGACTACCCCCCAGCCCTGTTACTAAGGTCCCCCTGTGTCTATCCCATGCACATTTGAAACCTGTTTTTTTATTTTATTTTTTTTTTATTTATGAAAATACAGTTTATACCATACTTCTTATAAAATGGCAAGAAAAAATCTAGAAATCTCATTGGCCAAGACAGGACAGCTGACTGTACATTAATTCTCTGTATATGCACAGTCATCCTGGTCCTAAATCACATTACACAATGAGAAGATCAGTCCTCCTACAACCAGAACTATCTTCCATCAGTCTCCCTACAACCAGGACTGATCTTCCACCACAAACATGGCTGCTACCTTTACACTGTAGAAACCTTCAACTGGGCCCTAAAATTAAAATTATCTTAAATATAAAATAAAAAAAATAATTAAATATTGTTTACCAGATTGTCACACTCTCCTTACACACATAAACAAATTAGAAACATTAAGTATTGTTTATAGTTTTCATTACAACTGTTTGTTTGCTAACAGTGAAACATCCCCCTTCTATCTTTACCTGCTCATCGGCGAAATCTCTTCTGCTTTCCCTGACAAGTGAGATAATTGAATCTCTGGCTCTAAAACAGGCCTGTGTTGTCTGTGTGTACAGTATGTTAGTAGAGGAACATTCTGCTAGTAGAACTGAGCAGAATTTTGAATCCCTGTATTCCATGGTAAACATTCCATGATAAACATTCCATTTCTTGAATGTGGGGAAACACAGAGGGAAAAAAACAGAAGGAAGAAAGTAAGCAATAATACTATATAAACAAAGAGAAAAGGTGGTAAATGACTTACCCTGCTGTTTATCTTTTAGGACAGAGCAAGCAGTTCATGATGCTGTCAGTGAGTGTGACAGTTTTGAACCACGCTCATGCTTGCAGCACTGGGGAACTGAGAAGCCTCTGTTATGGCTTCCTTTTAGTTTTGTCTACAGAGTGAGGAGAAAGAAATAAAATGAGGGGGCTATGTGTCATACTTAGAATGAGAAAAACAGTATTTGTGAATTGTTGTGGCTGGCAGGGAAATATGAAGCTTAAGTGGGCAGTGAGGCACACACTCTATAACACTATTTTAATCTAGCACCAATAGGCAGGAGGACTATTTTATGTTAAAAGCACAGGCTTACTTACATTTTTACTTGTTTAAAAATGTGTTGAAAAATAAAAAAACTGCTTCTAAAAATTAAGGGACATTTTATAAGCGCAATAAGACACTCCGGGGTTGTGCATTACGGTGCGATAACCGCACTCCTAGGGACGGCTGGCACTCAGCCTTCGGCCTCATACCTAACTATGCCCCTAGGAGTGCGGTTATCACATCGTAATGCACACCCTGTTGTGTATTATTGCTTACATAAAGTAAGAGGAACGAGGTACGCAGACCTCCATCTGGATGTACAGATAATATATTACATCAGTCATATATTATATATCAGATTGGTATGTACATACAGAATAGGAAAACAGCCAGTTGATCATATGAGGAGTAAAGTCTGATCTGATTGCTCTGCAGAGCTGTTATACTCTCACCACATCTTGTAAAATAAGGGGCTGGGGACTTCCAGTGACGTCACCTGGGAAATGGCTGCTTAATAAATCAGCTCTCTCCACTCTCCCGAATTTACTCCATTTAACAAGTGAAACCATGTACCAGACCTGCAGAAGAAGATCGCAGTAGAGCCGACATGTCCACCAGGCAAAAGCAGAAGGAATTGGCAGCGAATTCTTCTCAGACAGGCAGCAAACAAGCAATGCTGTGCTGGCAACCTTCCTCTGCCCTGAGTGCAATGGCTGCAGGGTCAAAAACTAATACAGGACCCACACAGCCCAATTCAGGGAAAACTGAAGCAGTGGATGACTTTACCATTGCATCCAAACAACTAGTAGACCAACTACAAAAAATTGGGGAAACTTTGTCTAAAATGGAATCTTTGGTATTGGAGAACACTCAAAATATCAAAGCGCTTGAAAATCACACCGTAAAACTAGAGGAGGCAGCAGCAAACAATACAAATACCCTTGACAAACACAACACGGCACTCCTTGATTTACACCATAGGAAGACCAAACTATAAGAAAGGATCGAAGACCTAGAGAATCGTAGCAGAAGATGCAACATCAGATTGCACGGGCTGCCAGAAAAAATGGAAACCGGCAATAGGCCCCTGTTCGTGGAAGGTCTACTAAAGGAGATTCTCCCACTGACTCAGGACTTACAGTTAAATCTTATTCGAGCACATTGATCCTTAGTGGCACCCCTGAAAGAGCCCTTGGCCAGGCCACATTCCATAGTAATGGCCTTTATGGACTATAGAGTAAAAGAACAGGTTCTCCACACAGCATGGGGCAAACGAGAAGTCTTTTTTGGAGATTATCGTATCTTTTTGGAACATGACTACACCCCAGCAACTGTGCAATGCAGGAGGAAGGTATTGGCCATTCAAAGAAACTAAAGGAGAAGGGCCTCAAAGCTTTTCTCAAATACCCAGCACCCCTTCGGGTGATTACCACAGAGGGCACTAAACATTTCAAGGAGCTCAGCGATGCTAAAGACTTCTTCACTAGTCTCAGTATTTCCCTAGATGATCTTACCTCGGGTTTTCCGGCAAGGAAATTGCAATCCTTGGCATGGCATAGGCCCAACAGCACCAGAAGAGGCCAGAGGAACAAGACCAGGGATCTTTGGCATTCAGTGCAGGAGGTCAGGAGCCAGAATGGTGGTGCTTCTACTAATACATGCAACAGGGCTGATTGGTCGAATACAGCAGATTTGGGAGATCAGAGTACTAACCGCTGAATGAAAAGCCTTATTTTGGGACATAACTAGGCTGAACGCTCTATCCTAGAAAATGAAAATGATTCTGTGGGGAAAGTATTGTTGAAAGTCCAGAAATTACAATGTTTGGATCATAGGGGGCTGGGTTGGGCTGAATTTCACGAGGGTACTTGTTTTTTACCCAAGGGTAAGAAGCCTTAGAGAAGGCTTCTCATTACTTATAACCCTGCTAAACCCCCTGGGACCAAAATAAATGTAAAAGCTACATTCAATGTTCAATGGGAGAAATGGAGTCAGAGATTTGGTAGTCTCAAACACCAGACAGCCGCCTAAGTATACCCAGGTGGCCACCCTCTCCCTCTGTTGGGCACGTGTTAGCATGAAGAGGGTGAAACACTGTTTCCATCGCTCCTTTCCCATACTTTTGTTCTCCCCACGAAGGGTCCCCAAAGTCCAGGTATGCAGTGGAGGTGATCTTGGGACGGAACAAGCAAGAACTGGACACTCACCCTCATGACCTCAATTGAGGCTGCTGGCATCAAAACCTGATTCCGTGCTATGGATTGCGTTCCACTGACCAGGCCCCTGTTTTCATCCCCAGACACTGCACCACCAAAGTTGCTAGTGCTTTTGCCTGCCATGCCCCCAAATACTGGAACTCCCTTCCACTA
The DNA here is from genome assembly GCA_016271365.2 of Neoceratodus forsteri. Taxonomy (NCBI): domain Eukaryota; kingdom Metazoa; phylum Chordata; order Ceratodontiformes; family Ceratodontidae; genus Neoceratodus; species Neoceratodus forsteri. The sequence continues at coordinate 411,766,762 of CM057455.1, read as the reverse complement.
ATCTTGCGCCCATCAATATCCTCTGCGTCTTTTAAAAAAGGACTACGTACTTATCTTGAAACTTCCCACAAATGCGCCTGTTTCAAACCCCCCTAGCTCTTTTCATCCCAGCCTTACCTCTCCTTTCTTATCTGCCCCTATACACAATACACTTCTCCTTTACCTCCCCTTTTCCGTGTCTCTTACTTCTATCACTTACTAATATCCCTCCCCTAAGTTAACTTTTCAATCCCTTATTAGTACTGAAAATGATATTATGTATGCTGAAAATGTTATGTCATGTTTCTTCTACCTCAAAGCAAACTGTGGTGGAATTTTAGTTAGTGTACAGCTCCATGTTGTTTTTCTTTTTTCTATTTTCCCACACTGTTACCGTTACCTCCTTGTTTTTAGCTAATTTCTTGCAACCTGCTTGTAAACTGTTGTAATGATTCTTGTTGTACTTGAATTTGGAATGTCATCCCTGTAATGTTGTTTTGTATCCTCCCAGGTCGTGCCTGAAAATAGTCATTGCTATGGCTAGTGCACTTACCCGGTTAACAAAAAATAAATAAAATAAATAAATCAGTCCATGTGGCGGTTAGGTTAGGAAGCAGCTTCTTTGTCCCTGAAGAGCTGGTGACATGACTGATTTCCCATCTAAAAGGATGGCCACATGCCACAGGCTACAGCAGGAAGTTCACCACACGGCTCCATGCACTGTGTGAAGTTCTGTAGTGTTGGAGTTAAGGTACAAGAAGTGTTCCCTGTTTGTTGAACAAAATCAGTCTTATTTAGGTTGAAAAACTGTAGTTAGGGCAGAACACTTTGCTTAGTAAGTGCAGAGACTCTGCAGAAGAGATTTGAAAAATATTTCATTAACAAATAAAACATTTTTTCAGATATTTTGATAAGTTTAATGGTGCTCATTTTATTTTTTATTTATTCTATGATAACTGGGTAAGGCCCACGTGCCTGTTTTCAGGGGCAACCCGGTAGCATATTTAACAGTGCTCATTTTAATTTTTATTCTTTGGTAATTGGCTAAGGTCCACTAAGCACAGGTACCTGTATTTAGGGGCAACCTGGGAGTGCTAGAGAGATTAAGTGACTTGCTCAGAGTCACACGGTATGCAGCAGAGGTTGTGGGACTCAAACCTAGGTCTGTCTGCTGGCTGTACCAAGCTCATTCAAAGTTCATTCCTCTAACCTCTAGGCTATACTTCCAGACCCATTTTCTCAGAGTGCAGCACAGTGCAACTGAGCTGAATCTGTTGGGGGAGAGGCAGCTTTAGTTTCAATACTATTATACTGAAAGACTAACACTTTTAAAGCTTTGTACTAGTTCAGATTTTTGTTTTAATGGTATCTGCAGTGACCACTGTTTGTTACTGATCATATCTATGATTCTGAAAGTGACCTCATTTTTTTCATAGATCAGAAATATTACTGGAAAAAATCTCTCTTGACTGTGAGACAGCAGTCAGTTATTTAATCCATGTGTGTACAGCTGTGAAGCAGCATCCTGGTGTGCAGTTCAATGCTTAGGCAGTGCAGCACAATTGATCTTCCCTTGTCAGTCTTCACCATTCATTACTACTGGGTTTAAGCACCCGTCACAGGAGCTTTTTTTTTTTTGGAGGGAGGAGTCGGCGCTGACAGTGCCGCCTATGTGTGCAACACACTGCGTGCTGCGTCCGGGGCAGCCGTTAGGCGCTGCAGACTTCTCCTCCATCCCAGTTCTGTTTCTCCCGCCATCAAGGCTGCATCTGCTACATGAGTTAACAGTTTCATCTGCGCCATTAGGCCTTCTCAAATTTGACAGTTTTCGATGCTCCTTTATCCCGGTCTCCATCCCGACACCACTGAAGCAGGTAAGACCATTCATTGTTTTTCTCTGAACAGTGCCAGTATCTTTGCTTGTTGTGTTTTAATTTCACATCATATCCGGTTAGGGGGCCAAACTTACATCTAAAGCGGGCTGTGCCCCTATGCATCAGTGCCCCTGTGGCTGGCACTTCTCCATTACTGATCAGCATGATGTTTGTCTTTGGTGCCTGGGATCCAACCATGATATGGACCACTGCGATGCTTGTTTCTCCATGGACCACCGTGTCTTGGAAATCTGTGCAGTTAAAGTCAGCAAGGCTCCACTGACTTTCAGAGGACGACATCGTCCGCGGGCCTCCCAGACCAGAACCTTAGTCCCTTCCTCCGGGTCTATACGACCAGGGAGGAGGAGGCCTCCTCCAGTTCCAGCCTTGCTGAGGAGGAGGCCTCTTCTGCAGTGCTAGAGGAGTGGCATGATTTCTCCCGGAGCCACACTTCTAGCGCCGCCCCGGCAATCACCTCCATGGAGGTGCAGGCTACCCCAATGTCACGGCCCATGGTTGCTGGGCCTGGCACTGGTGGACCCTCAGTGCCACTGAGTGGTGCTGTTCCAGATCCTGGTGCCATTTGCGGTACCAGTGATCGAAGTGGCACCATGGGCGACGACACCCCGGGTCTCAGGGCCATTCACGGTGTTGATGTTCTGAGCAGCACCATTGGTGGTGGTGCTGCCCTGGGTCCTGGCGCCATTCATGGCCCTGGTGACCCAGGCAGTGCCGTCAGTGGCACTGTGTCCTGTGGTGGCGCCATTTGCTGCACCACCGCTGCCAAGAGCTCTTCTGGGGTCTCTAGCCTGGAGGTCCTTCTGGTCACCTCTTTTTCAGAGGGGGAGAACTTGGAGTTGGACCTAGACTGGCGGCCTGATTCATCAGAGTCAGAGGGATCAGTGGGACGTGGTGTCAGGCGGCCCAGTGGCCCTATCCCTGAGTCCCCGGAACATGTTGCCAGTGAGAATCCTTTGGCTGGAGGTGGCCTTGAATCCCTCAGGGGTGACGACTTGGGGACTCGGGACAGGGTATCCTCTTCTGCGAAGGCCCAGGCAGCTGCCATTTTTGGTGCTACTACAGCCCTCTGGGAGGGGGCAGGGACCGCTGCTTCTGTGGCCTCCCTTGGGGGGGCTTGTGGGACCGGGGACTCCTATGCTGGCCATGAGGAAGTGAGGTTGCCTCTGAGTCCGAGGGGTTGAGAGGCTGGGGTGAAGGGCAGCGGCACCCTCCCACCACCCTGAGGGGGTGGGGAGGAGTTGCAGCACTGAACCTCACCTTTTCCTTGAGGGTTTGAGGGCACCCTTGGTTGGCAGCACAGAGGGCTGCCCTTCTGGACACATGCAACCCCAGTTGCATTACAGGGAGACTCCCCTACTGGGCTGTTCCGGAGTTTGCCTTCCCAGACTACTTCCCTGCAACCCGGCATGATCACAGGGCCCCCAGTCACGGTGGCATTGACCCCTGGATCTCAGATCCCTGGCAGAGGCCGGACACTTTCAGTGAGGTGCCCATCACCCATCCCTCTGCAGACACCTCCCCCTCTCCCGGGCCATGTGGGTCCAACAGGGCCCTTAACCTGAAAGACATTCCGGGCTACTGTGGCAGCCTTTCCTTCCTATCGTTAGGGTCATGGATGAACAGGACTTCCGCCAGTCCCCCCACCACGGAGTCTTCTGAACACACAAGTTCCTCTTCTGAGGGAGAGGAACATTCTGTCCACCTGTCCTCCGACGCTGATTTCACTGAATATCAGCAGTTCCTTTTGAGGCTGGTTCGGGAGCTCTGTATTTCTTATGTTTGCAGAGACAATACCGAATGGGAGACGTGTGCTTTCCTCAGTGAATTCAGTGCTTGCCATCTTGGGGTGCCCTCCTGGCCCATCCTCTTCCAGGAGGTGTCTATCCGCATCTGGCAGTCTCCAGCCACCCTATCTCCAGCCCCGGTAGACTGCAGGAGATGGTATTGTGCCCCCCCTAGAGGCTCTAGGTTCTCTATCTCACCCACCTTCAGGCCTGACATCCCTAGATACTCCCTCTGGGCCTCGGCACCTGGCGCATGACCGACCCCCGGGTCCAGGTTCCATACAGTTCGACCAGTGGGGATGAAGAGTTTTCTCTTCAGCTCGTGCGTTGATATGCATAAGTTCACATCAGGCACACCACACTGCCTATAACAGGCATCTGTGATTGATGCTAGCTCAGGTCTTAGCATCGCTGCCTGATACAGAGCAATCGAGACAGGCCAGTGCCCTCTCTGCTCAAGGTCTGGAACTGGCAAGGCACCTAGCAAGGACATCTTATGATGCCAGTGAGGTGGCTTCCAGAGTAGCAGGGACAGCGATCTGCATTAGGTGGATGCTGTGACTTCATCTATCCAAATTGTCACCCATTGCCCGATGTAGGGTGACCTTCTCTGCCTTCTGGGGGACCCACCTGTTTTCCCGTAGGACAAGGAGGGTTCTTTAGGGACACCTTCCATCCTCCTCGTCCACGGGAGACACCTCCTCGCTCTCCACAGCCTTAGACTTGCTTAGTCTAGTATGGCTAGGGTCTCCCCCTCCTGCTTCTCACCAGCAGGAGGCTGAGGGATGTGTTCCCTCAGGGCTGTGCTGGGTCCCCTTCGGGGGGCTTCTCTCCCAGCAGTAATGAAGTGTGAAACTTGACAAGGGAAGATATGAAAATTACATACCTCCCGTAATTCTTGATCTTCTCTTGTATCTTCACCATTCATTACTGAATCCCACCCACCTTCCCCTTATGGGCCTCAATTCTTGGGTGTCTCCTCCACCCTACTCACCCTCCCCCTCCTTGAGGACATTTGGGGGCTGAGTCCCCCTGGAACCTCAGAGCTCTCTGCTCCTTCTCTAAAGTGACAGAGCATTCACCCTGGAGGATGGCGAGTAGAGTCTTCACCCTGAACCCTCTGAGGGAACTTCGTCTGATTCTCTTATGCTTGGATGCCCCCGATGGAGTTTGGATAACCTTCTGGCTTGTCACCCTATAGCTGTTATTATTCAATGTATTTATTTATTTATTTATTTGTTTTTGTTAACCAGGTAGGCACACTAGACAACAAATGCCTATTTTCAGGTGCGACCCGGGAGGTTACAAAACAGAAAAACATGGTACATAGTCATGGTAGCATACAAACACAAAATAGAAAAACATAGCCCTAAGAGAGTCCGAGGAGGTTTCCTAACTCCCCTTCCCTTTTCTGGTTGTCCCGTGGTTCTCTTCTTCTGAAGTGGGGACTACGCCAGTACTCAGTGTGTACACTGTTTTATATTTCTTCCCGACACCTAAGATTGGACTCACTCCTCTTCTGAGTGGAATCGCTTCCTTCTAAAGGGGGCAATTGTTGAGCCCTAGGCTCTAGACTGTTGTTTTTATGGATAAAAGGGTGGGAAGGGAAGCCTGCCTTTTCAATCCTTCCAAGACCGGTAATTCAACTCTGAATTTACCCTTAACTGGTGGGATCCTTGCTCCCTTGTCTTCAAATCCCGTGGAAATTTGAAACTTCCAAGCCAGTGGTCTTCTGCATTTTCTTGGCAGGTCTTCCTCCTTCCCTCCCCTTTATCCCACCCCTTTCTCCTAGCTTTCCTTTCCTTTCTCTTATTCCTTTCTTCCTCTTTACCACCCGAGGAATGAGGCCCTGTGGCTACTTAGGTTAGGGTTCTTTTTCTTCTGTTTCCTATTCGGCTTATACTTTTTTCAGTTTAGAACTTTTTCTTTTGTCTATCCTTCAGCTCCCTTGCCTAGCTCCCTTTTCCATAACCTTTGTTTCTGCCTCTCTGGCTGCACAGAACTGGGATGGAGGAGGAGTCTACGGTCGCCCCATGCAGACCGTGCAGTACGTCTACTGTTGGTGTCGACTCCTCTCTCCAAAAAAAAGCTCCCGTGGTGGGTCTGGCTTACACCCAGCAGTAATGAATGGTGAAGATACAAGAATTGGTCAAGAATTATGGTAGGTACACAATTTTCATTTCCCCTAGTAAGAAATCAGAAATATTACAGAAAAAAATATTTGGGGACCTTATGAGACAATAGTCAGTTGTTTAGGGCTGTGAAGCAGCAGTCCTGTTGTGCAGCCCAATGCTTAGTCAGTGCATTATTATTTTCTTCCAACTAAGAAAAACATTTTTTTTTTCTATAATCTGTTTATGCTCCGTGGGCCATGGCAGACTTAGCTCCCCATCAGCCCTTGACCCACTGCCCCTCACCATCCATCACCTCCCAGGCCCACCTATGTGGCCAATACCCCCCGCAGATCCCCCCTCCATGGGAGGGTCAGGAAGGAGAGGACCATCCTCCCCCAGTGCCTGAATCCAGTTAAGCCAACAGGTTTCTCTTGGTGATGTGGTGGGTGGAAGTGTGGTGTGTGGATGTCATGTTTGCTTCTGCTGTGCCTTACTTTTTTCTCCTGTTTTTCTCCCCATACCCTCTTCAGTCACAGCATACTCTGACAGTACATGCATGTGGAGGCACGCATGTGCCCTGGTACCACAGCTCCCTCCTCCACCTCTGACTTGTGTCTGCCTCTCAGATCTCATGGGCTACCACCAGGCCTCAACCTGATGATAGCCATGAGCCAAGAGTTCCAGCCACCCTGATCCAGGAGGGGAGAGCTGCCAGATGGCTGCTCAATCCTCTCCCCGGTCAACTCCTGCCAGCTAGTACTCATTCCTGAACACGGATCGCTGGTGTGGCAGTAGGTAAGGCCCTCAGAACCTTATCCCACCACTGGGCCATCCTAACCTTGTTTTTAACTGTGCCAGACAACAGTTTTATATTGATATGAATCAACAGCCCTATTGTGCAGCTCTCTGCTTGGGCAAGGCAATAGTAAATTATTTTGGTCTGTAAAGTAACAACTCTGTTCAGCAATTCAGTGTGCATGTCACTTATTTAGAGTAAACAGTGGTGATGAGGAGGGCTCAGGACAAGTATAAAAGTGGAAAAGGTCAGAGCAGGAGGGCTCGACATCAGGGTGGGGAAAAGGAGAAGCAGAGATAATCATCACCACATGTGGTATGGTACCAGCACTTGCTGTTTGGCATCACAAGGCATTGTGAGATCAGCAGAATTAACTTCTATGATTCTAGACAAGGAAGGCGGGAAGAGTAAATCCCAGCTTACCCCCCCAATAGTTCCAATACTGAAAGCTGGATAGGCAGTTGTTGAGGATAGGGCGTGAGTCTGAAGAGACCAGTGAAGATGTAGAGGATGATGATGATGATGATGATAAAACAGAAACTCCATAGGAATATCAATTGAAAAAAAGCCAACAAGAGCAACCCAGACTACAAGTATTTGACCCATTTATTCAGTATATGGCTAAAAGTCCCCAAATGTGGCCCTGACACTGACATGGTGGACAACCCCGCACAAGGCAAGTATGTCCAAAAAAACAAAACAGAAAGCTGCCTTAATCCACACATCCTGAGAAAGTAGTTGAAGAGCCACATTCTACCACTCCTGCCCCAGCGAGTTAACATCACACATCTTTGTGTGGGACTATTCTATAATTGATTTAGCGGATAACAGTCAAGTAATAGACTAGTTATGCCAGGCACATGTTAGCAACAGTAAAAAGAAATCACATTTTGGAACTGGTGGGCAGCACACCCATCTTAAACACAGCCATTTGTTGATTTGGGAAAACACCAGAGCAAGGCTGATGAGATACAGAGAGCACCTGTTATATACCGCATTGTGCCATGGAGGGCAGAAGAGGAAGCGTATGAGGCGGAACCTGATAAGGGAGTCACCACTACCACTACTGGCACATCAGAGAAATCAAGAAAAAATCAGATCCTTATTTTCCTTAAAACGAGTCACTTTGGGAGGTGGTTCCCCTCCTCAGTCTTGTACCAGTGGTAGGGAAAGTGTTGAAAGTGGTGAAAAAGAACAGCTCATGCCAGAAAAAGTTGTTTCATTAGCCAACATTATGCAGTCATTAACATGTTTCACAAAGCTGCCCAATAATCACACGATCTCCATGAACATAATGCCACCACAGCAAAAAGGCTCCCAGTTCACCTCTTGCTATTCTCTTTCATGGGGAAGGTTTCAGTAAGCTAATGGCAGAGGCTCATCTCAGATAGAAAGTTCCTTCACATACATATGTCTTGAACCGGGCTGTACCCGAACTCGGGGATACTGCAGTGTGCTGCCTGTCATATGCTTTGTCAAACTCAGCAGTTGACACAACACACTTGACCACTTACATGTAGAGTAGCGGATTCTCTTATGCTATGTATTTCATACACATAATAGTCAAGATTGCCTGTGGCCCAATATACCATTTCTGTATATTGCATCTCCCCACATCCCTGAGGTACACCAGCATGCAGCTTTTTCAATAACTTGCATGCCATAAGCATATAGTATACTGAAACTAATATCTTGGTCAAGCCACTGGACAAAATGGACACTTGGCTGCTGGACAAAATTGACACTTGACTGTGTCCATTCTTCCTTAAGGTTGGCTTCATATCTAGCAATAATGCATGAAATATGATAATAAAATGGCAAGAGAGAGAATACAGAATTGTTTTGTTAAAAGCTGTGACCCTACCATGGTTTAAAACACCATTGATGAGAGGTTAGATGTTGGATCTCCTTTCTATGCTGAATCGAAAATCATCCTGGTATTTGCAACCTTATTACAGATCAGTACACCTCTATATTCTTGGACTGAATCACTTTGCATAGAACTGCAGATTATTCAGCTGAGTTAAAGCTCTTTAATCAGCACCAATGTCAGAGCCTTCCTCCTCTCTCTACCTTCCCCTTAACTGAATCATTTTGCTTAGAGCTGGACCTTAAATAGCTGGGTTTTAACTGTGTAATCTGCAACACTAAACAAGCAGAATCTGTCACACTTCTATTAAAGGGACTATTTTATGCACTATGTTCCTTAGAAATAAAACTACTTCCTTGATTACATCCGTAAAACCATATTTCTGTACATTCCATTAAAAACCACACCATCCAAAAGCCCTGATATAGGCAGAATAAATCACTTTAATCTGTGATTTATATGTTTTCAATGCACTTTCCATGGCAGTAAGAAACTACAGCATGCATGGCACATTGTATTTACCTGGGAAGTGCAGGTAGTGCAGGTCTTTGTCAGGCAAGCTAACATCAGAGTTGCTGTGTATGTGTGAGTGTGTGAGTGTGTGAGTGTGTGTGTGTGAGTGTGTGAGTGTGTGTGTGTGTGTGTGTGTGTGTGTGTGTGTGTGTGTGTGTTTTGATGCATTTGTGACCATTTCACCCACTCGTCCAAGATATGGCAGCAGCTACGGACACTACAAATCAATAATAACCTTCCTCAGAACGATATGAAGCAAGAAGTCGTGAAACGGTGGAACTCCATCCTCTGCAAGCAAGGGTGTAGGCAGGCATACTCACTGTACACATTTGAGTACAGTTTTGTTGAGTGCCTGTCACAAACCATATACCTTTCTGTTAACATTTTCATTCTAATCTATAGTATATGGGTTACTTTAGGCCACTGAAGAGTGTCTCTGTTTAAACTTCTGTTGTTTAGGAGACGGATACATGTATAACCTCTCTAGAGATTAGAAGAATCATCTGACAACAGTCTGACTTGTTTGGAAGGGGGTTCCATTTGGAGAGGATGTGTACATTTTTTAATTGGGGGGGTGCAACTGTTGGAGACGGTGTACAAAACAGAAACTTCTGGCTACACCCCTGTCTGCAAGTCAACAACTGCGTATGTGTTCAACAGTACAAAGTGGTGTGTGACTATATACTCATTCACACTACCCTTGGTGCATCAGTAGTTTCCATGAGCTTAATAACAGACCAGTGGTGTGACATGGATGGCCTCATCCTCATCTTATGGCCTTACTAAACATGTCAATCGGGCATTTAGTGATCACAAGAAATTCATAAGGAAAGTCGTCCTACTCCTGTGTATTCTGAGGCAAGCATTGTGCAGTGTGTATAAGCAAGTGGAAGTGCAGATTCAGCTTGCACTGAAACACATGCAGTCAAAACCTGATTTGATTGATTTGATAAAATTTATTTTTATACAGGAATTACATTTGTTAGGACAAAGTCCCATTTTCAACAAAGTCCTGTAGTACAAACAAAACAAACAATACACTAGTACAATACAGAAAACATTTCATATAACAATTACTTAAAACAAGTACAAGTCAAGTTCAAGTCTTCCCACATTTTCTTCTTAAATGTTAGTAAGTTGTCAATAGACTTCAGTTGATGGGCTAAATAACAAGAATGCCTTCCCACAATTAATCTGAGAACCCACACAGTACAAAGTTGCCACTGTATTAGACCTGCGGTGCAGACATGGACTCCCAGCATTTCTGAGGGTGGGAAGCAGGATGCATTCCAACAGGTGAAAAATCCCTTGACTGAAATGGTAGATACACAGCAACCGATAGCAGCGGTAGCCAAGCTAAGAATGGGATCAAGACCACAGAAACTCCAAGCCTTTCAAAATTACCCCCAAACTACCTCTTATACCTGCAACTGGCTTCTCCCTTTCCCTCATCACTTTCTACTTCCCTTTCCCTAGCCACTAAGCTTTTCTGCATCCCCCTTCCACTGAGGCATTTGCTATTTGTATTGTGTACAATGTGCCCTTTTTGCCCTGGGCCATGTACACCCTCCACTTTCCTAACTCCTTTATACTTATATTTTTTTTTTGCTTACCATGTTACATTAACTTTTTGCTTATTTCACTGTGTTTTGCACATTGTTTATTTCTGAATTGCTACAGTAGTTTTTTTTTTCTTTCTGGAAATTTGCACAAACTTTTCTTACCTTACTGCTTGCGATTTCCCACTGTTACCTGGCCCTCCAGGCTGCACCTGGAAATGAGCTCTGCCTCTTTGTGCCTTACCTTTCCTGGATGTTTATTGTTTTTTAATCCTATGTTTAGCTCCTTGTGCTGCCTAGCCTGCCTTCATTTGTTGGCACCCCATCCCCAGCCCCGTCACCCACCTTTCCCAGGACTTGCTTCTACCACTTGCCCTGGACCAGTATCCAGTGGATTGGTGCCATGGTTGGTGGCATGAGGCCTACAATGGTGCTGGTGTCATTAAGTCAGCTGAGGGAATTTCTTCCCGTTTTCTGCCTGGAAGGTGGCCAGCATGCAGTGACGCATGGGCATGTGCAATGTAGTGGGCATGCCTGCAATTGGTGTCTGGTGACCACCCTGCTCCACTGCCATGTGCCCGCTTGTGTTGTCACCAGCTTCCAGCAGGTAGCAGACAAGTAGCAAGATGCTATGTCCCCATCCCAAGGGAGAAAGCAGTCCATGGGATGCACAATCTTCCCTTTTCCCTTGGCTGGTTTTGTTATCCTATCAGGCCAACTGGACAATCATTTTAAACAAATCTCATAGATGTTGTAGTGCCTAATGCAAATTAAGAATTTGATATCCCAGAGCTCACTAAAGCTAAATACAGAAAAATGCTGAGATTCTGCACTTTTGAGTATTATCCTGTAGGGTGCTGAGATTTTTACCCTCCCATCCTGAAACACCCCTTTGAGGGTTCATTTTATTATTTAATGACCTCATGACTTATGTAGTCAAGACTTCTTTCCTCAAGATCTACAGGTGTATGGTTATTGTGTTACATGTACAGCACTTTGAAAGGTGCTGATAAAGCACTCCATGAATGCTTTTGCATTGTGTTACACTCTCCACATAACATCGATATCTGTGGCAGGGGGTGGAACGGAAAGCACATACTGGATAGAAAGTGCTAAGAATGGGGAGAACTACTTTTTCCAATAAAAAGGCATGGTGGGCCCAATTTGCATAGCCTCCTTGTACACGCAAACCATGGATGAGTTCCAGAGTAGCATCCAGTATACATCTCTTTCCCCGGGCATGTTTTGAAATGCCCTTTTAATAATGTGTGCTCTGGTCCTCAGACAGCTTGTTTTTTTTGGAAAGAGACTATGGGTGTACATTTGGCTGCTTTAAATATTGCAAACACTGCATGCGCTCATCCAGTATGCCACTTGTACATGCACAAATAAGCAACACACTCTTGAATCAGCCAAGGGATGCCACCACTAGTCTAACTGATAGTCATTTTTAGACATCCAGTAATAATGTGAATGCTCATAATTGACTATATAGTCAAGATTTACTTATATAACTCTTTGTGGCTGCTAGTTCACCCAGCTTCATTTTGTTCTGTCTAGAAAAGTAATTGGTTAAATTTTACCATTCATTAATGAAAAATAGAACATGGAGTTCTAGAAAGAAAAAACATAAAATGTATGCAGAAAAAAAAGCAATTAGGGATGTATTCATGAAGATTTTGCTGTTCAGACCCTTTGTTATTTTGAAATGCTTTACAGTTTGCCTCATGTAACCCTTGTGTTATTCTCTGTTTCCTGCAGCGTATGGTATAGGGTATGCTTGGAGCCCTTCCTCTCTGAATGTGTTTGTCGGAGACACCGTTATATGGCAATGGCAGGCATTGCCATTTGTCAGTCGAGTGAGGTACAGTGTATTCAGCATTTCTAATCCCGGGGACACAACCTATGATGGCAAAGGCTTTATCAGTGGAAGCAAAACTGCCTCTGGTGAGTTTCTAAGCATGACTGAGCTCTTCACTTGCAGGGAAAGGCTTCCTCTTGGAAACAACCGATGGCGGTCCAGCACAAAGACAAACCTAGCCCTATTTGAATGTTTTGTCTACAGAACACCTTCCTACGACTAGATCAGTTAAGTTTGTTTGTACAGGGAGAGGATTTCCATATTTATCCCAGGTATAAATGTCAAAATCATATTTAAATGTGACAGCACTCTATGCAACAGTACAGTAAAGAGCATGGCAGCCACTTGGTGCTCCAGGATATAGCTATGTCTATATCTGTACCTGTCTCCACATCTGTATCTGCAGATACGGGTATATATCTTTCTTCATCCCATTGCACACACAGAATTGGGTTCAGCTGGCACTGTAAATGAAATGTTGATATTTTCATAATAATGTCTGTATTATGAAGAATTGGTCTGAAATTTTGAGGTTTGGCATTTCATTTCAGTAACTCAAGATCCTGCCAAGTTAATAAATAATCTATTCAGTATTTGTTTTCACTTGTCATTTATCTGACTGACCCCCAGCTCAGTCACCCCCATCCCTGGGACTTACCCCTTAATATCCCCATGACTTACCTTTAGTGACAAGTTCAGAGGGGATTTCCTTTGCCCCTCTGAAGCAGGATCCAGAGGGGTGGTCATAATGTGGTGCCAGGTATTGGGGGGGGGGGTCCTTCATTCCAGTTTGGCAAGGTAGGTTTTTCCACCAGTCTGTGCCCAGGAAATCAATATACAATGATGCACGGCATCTGTAGATGCCCCACACTCTTCTCAGACTCTCATCTGCCTTGATACCTAGCCTCTGCGAGGTATCATACACAATAGAGGAGATGCGAACCCCACCTGACAAGAGAGGAGAGCAGTCCCTTGGACATTCGATCCTCTCACCTCCAGCCAATCCCCGGTGACTCAGTTCACTCTGAAACCTGGGTCACCAGTGTAGCAGGTGGTAGTACCACTGCCAGGCTACTGGACTGTCCCTTTATTCAGTAGTTTTAACACTGCAAGTATTATAAAAACAAGAAAATAACCACATGTGTTTCTCCATAAGGCACTCTTTTTGGAATGACCAATAGGTGACACTGCACAATTGTAATTCCACAGGTGTTAGATGTTAGCAGAGGATTGGTGCATTTAGTATGTTGCAATAAATGCTAATAAAATTAATTCCAAGTAACAATTTTTCAAATGATGCTGTAAAAACAAAGTAATTCTGTATGCACAGTAACAGTTTGTGAGATTTTCTTGGTATGGCACCAACTGACAATTTTAGTGAAGAACATATATTAACTGATATTATAGGAGAGCAATTAATTCTAGTGGCTAGAGAACAGAGATGTGAACATGGGGACACAGGCTGAACCTTCACAACCACTACATACTTACGATGTGACCCTGAACAAGTGACTCTTCACTGTTTTTAACCACTCTGTTACCCTTCTTGAATCTATCCCTGTGCTATATGCATTTCCATATGCACATGAATAGCAACAACAGTTTATCCCTTCCCTCTCCTGGATTGTGAAGTGCTTTGGGATGTACTTTGTATGAAAGGCACCATATGAAACCAAATTCTTTCCAATTTCTTCCTTTATTTTGCTATTTAAAACAAATTTATAAATTAAGAAAACAATTGTACTGGAGTATATATGGGTATAGCACTATGCAGTGTGGTTTGGTTTAATAATCTGTTGCTAAAATATTTTCAAAGTGAATAAAAATGCACGCTTGAAAAGCATGAATCTTTCAAACAACATGAAGTCTTGCTATATTATGACAAGTTGCAGTTTGTCCCACCACTAGAACTGCTCCGGAGGTGAAATAGTTAAATCCATTCCATGAATGGAACTTTGAGCACGAGCTCTAAAATAGAAGCTCTGTCTGTGTAGTTTCAAACCTGAACTGTCAGATTCTTTACTCCGCCTCACTGAACAGTCGCTCCGGAGATTTCTCCTACTGCTCGGTTCATTTCTCGGTTTAAACAGTGTTTTCTCGGTTCGATTCAACCGAGAATAGTTTTATTTTAACCGCAAAACCGTTCGGTTCAAGCTCTGTCTGTGGTATCGTAAGTAATTTAAAATTGTATTTTCTGTGTGGAACAGATCAGCTGGGTTAAAAGCTTAAAAAATTTAAAGCTTGTCATTTTAGAGTGCGGTTCCCGGTTCTTATCGGTTCTAAAAAAAACGGATTTATTACGTTCTTTTCCAATACCCGTGACACGGTTAGGAACCGATAAGGGTGTCTTGCCTGGCACTGCTGTTCAAAGGGCAAGTTTTTCTGGTTAGGCTGGCATTATGTCTGAGAAACCCAAAAGAAAAACCGGGCCCACTGGGTTTCAACACTGTGATGTCTGTGGGGAAGTCTTTGCCAAGGCTGACCCACACACCACATATGTTTATTGTCTGAGGGTTTGACCACCTCAGTCAGACTGCCAGATTTAAGAATTTCCTTGCAGCCACCCTGGAAAGAGATTGGGCAGGCTCAGGGAGCGAGGCCAAAAGTCCAGCTGACTTGGATGGCCAGCCGGTTTGGAGCCAAGCAGGATGGAGGAAGTGCCCTCTGACCAGGGCGAGACTCTCGGGCAAAAGAAAAGCTGGTTCAGAGGAACCAGTTCCAGTAAGAGAACAAGGAAGTCAGCAGGTTTGGCATCCAAAATCCCTTCTCCAACTGCTGCAGAGATAACAAGAGCTATTCAAATTGTCCAGTCACTGTCTCCGGTCCCGTCCGAACCGCCACTATCTGGTAAAAGGTCGGTTCGTCCGGTTCCATCGGTTCAAGAATATGATGTTGAGGAGTTTTATGAACCAGAGGAAGGGGAGGATGATTATGAACAGTATTAATGTGGCTGGGAGGGTCTGGGTGTGCCCATTGAACCGGACATTTCCCCAGACAGACCTTTAGAATCTCCCCCTATGCTTTCTGAGTCCCCCTCTCATTTTATGTTTTACAAAAAAGTTTCTGAAACCCTCCAGCTTCCTTTGGAAGAAGCTGTGGATGAGCAAGAGGAGCCTGATTTTGTAGAAATGATGGATATTCCAGAGTCTAGAGATTGTCTATTCCTTTGCATAAGTCTTTTAGGAAACAAACAATAAAATCTTAAAACTCCTAATTCTGTGCCTCCTGTAGATAAAAAGATGGACAGAAGGTACACATTGTCAGGTCCTGATACAGAATTCCTTTCTCAGCAATGCAGTCATGTTGGTAGTTCAGGCTGCAGCCTGTGATAAAGCTAATATTCCCCAGGCTTCACATCCTCCTGACAAGGATTCCAGGAAGATTGATGCCATGGCAAAAAAACAGTACATGGCAGTGTCCTTGGGACTCAGGCAAGCAAATTATATGGCTTATGTAGCAAGGTATCAGAAATCTAGATGGGATACTGTTATGGAATTAGCCAAACAAGCCCATGGCCAGCTTGCTAGCAAGCTGGAGCAGGTTGCTGCCGATGGCATTGAGGCTTCTAAGGTGCAGTTTCATGCTGCTGTGGATGTTAATGATGTCTCCTCTAGAGTCATCGCCACATCTGTAGCTTTTCGTAGGTTGGCCTGGCTCAGGTGTACTAGCCTCTCACAGGATACCCAGACTAAGGCTATGGATTTTCCTGTGGTGGGAAATTCTCTGTTTGGGGAGCAGACAGAGAATTATATGAAAAAGATGGATGAATATAGGACTACTTACAAAAGTGCCCAAGCTAAGGAGTGGCAAGCCACTCCCCAGAGGCACACCCCCAAGGGTAGGGGTAGGCCTTTCCACAGGCCTTTCTACCAAACTCAGGCCTCCTCTGCTTATGCTCAGAGGGGGTTCTTCAGAGGCAGAGGTAGACAGGGTGTGGGCAGGCCTGCTCCCACCCCTCAGCCTAAAGCACCTGCCAAGCAGGGCCGATTCTCCTTTACCAGTAGGGGCAGGTTGGCTTACTTCAGTCAGAACTGGGTGTCTTTAACCTCAGACAAGTGGGTTCTGGAAGTAGTAAGCCAGGGTCTGGTTCTCAGCTTCAAAAAGTTCCCCAAGATGAGAGCCAGGCTTTTTCTACCTGCAAGTTCTTTAGAGACCCTTGCTCTAGAAGCAGAGGTCTCAACCCTGTTGGCTCTCAGAGTAGTAGAAAGGGTTCCTCCCCTACACCAGGGCAGGGGTCTGTATTCCAGATACTTCCTTACCCCAAAAAAGACAGGAGAATGGTGGCCCATCTTAGACCTCAGATATCTGAACAAGCATCTTTTGAAACCAAAGTTCAGAATGGTAACTCTGGCAATGATTTTACCTTCTCTAAGGCCAGGGGACTGGCTAGCTTCCCTGGACCTCAAGGATGCCTATTTTCACGTCCTAATCAGAAGCTCCCACCGAAAGTACCTCAGATTCGAACTGCCCTCAGGTCATTACCAGTTCAGAGCAATGCCCTTCGGCTTGACCTCTGCCCCAAGGGTATTCACAAAATGTCTGGCAGTAGCAGTGGCTCACTTAAGGAGGCAAAGGATTGCTGTTTTTCCCTATCTAGATGACTGGCTCATTGTAGGCCAGTCCCCAGAACAGGTAAAATCTCACCTGCAGGTCACCCAGCAGCTTCTCACCTCCCTGGGCTTCCTGCTAAATCTACCAAAGTCGGTTCTGGAACCAGTCCAGGTACTCACCTTTATAGGTGCAGAATTGGACACAAACCGGGCCAGAGCTTTTCTTCCCTTAGAAAGGGTAAGAAACTTGGTGGCTCTGGCCTCCTCCTTCACTCTGCAGGTCTCTTGACCAGCAAGACACTTTTTGCAGCTCCTGGGGCACATGGCTGCATCCACAGCTGTAGTGCAGGGAGCAAGATTTCAGATGAGAGACATTCAGTTTTACTTGAGAACCTATTGGTCTCAGAGAAGAGACCCCCTTTCCAAGTTGGTCCCAGTGACTCGAACCTTGATCCAGGCCCTCCAGTGGTGGCAGGATCAGAGCAATTTAAGATTGGGGGTCCCCTTCATTCCCCCTGCTCACACGTTGACTCTCACTACAGATGCTTCCCTCCTGGGGTGGGGAGCCCACATGAGCGACCTCTCCACTCAGGAGTGTGGTCTCCCAGGAATCTCTATTCCACATCAATTTGCTGGAACTCAGAACTGTCTTTTTAGCACTTCAAGTGTTTTCTGCATCTGTTCAGAACAAAGTGGTACAAGTCAGAACAGACAACACCACAACAATGTGGCACATCAACAAGCAGGGGGGCACTCGGTCTTCGGCCTTGTGCACTGAGGCAATGAAGTTGTGGTCTCTGGCCTATTCCCTGAACACTTCCCTCATAGCAGTTCACCTTCCAGGAAAGGACAATGTTCTAGCAGATGCTCTCAGCAGGATTTCTCAGGGTCATCACAAATGGTCCCTGGATCCTCAAGTACTGGGGATAGTCTTTGCCAGATGGGGCACCCCTCAGATAGATCTTTTTGCAGCCCCAGACAATCACCAACTTCCACTGTTCTGCTACAGGCCTCCAGTGTTGGGCTCAGTCCCCCTGGACACCCTCCTTCTGGATTGGGAAGGGAAGTTTCTTTATGCTTTTCCCCCCTTCCCTCTCCTATTCAAAGTGTTAGTCAAAATCAGATCCCAGCCTTGCAGGGTGATTCTGATTGCCCCGGATTGGGCCAGGCAGCCCTGGTACCCACTCCTTCTGTCCCTGACAGTCAATCTTCCCCTGTGTCTCCCCAGGAATCACAACCTATTATCCTGTGCCCAGGGGAGAGTTTGGTATCTGAACCTCAAATCCCTCAACCTCAAGGCCTGGCTCTTGAGGAGTTAGAATTTGCTGACTTACACCTCTCTCAGGGTGTTCTTGAAATTCTAAAGGCTTCTAGGAAGCCTTCCACTAGGGCTACTTATAATTCTAAATGGAAAAGGTTTTCCATTTGGTGTTCTGGGAAGCATATTTCCCCAGAATCTGCTGATTTGCCCATTGTGTTAGTAAGTAAGTAAAAATTTATTTTTAAGCGCTTTTCAATATCAAAGCGCTGTACAGATAAAACAATTAAAATACATACATATGACACAAACAGCAACAATAACAATGTAATAACAATAAAATACAGTATATCACTCCCCATATGCCATTTGAAATAAATAAGTTTTTAATTCTAACTTAAAGCTCTCAACGGTCAGGCAGCTACGTATCCGACGAGGTAGAGAATTCCACAGGGTAGGGGCAGCATAAGAAAATGCTCGTGCTCCCGATGTTTTTAAACGAACCCTGGGAACCTCTAGCAATCCTCATGGAACGGAGCGAGCGAGAGGGACAGTAGGGAATAAGCAGACCTTGAAGATACCGCGGTCCCTGTTCGTGTAGGGCTTTATAGGTCAGATTACATGGTCCATCTTAATTGCTTGGGCCTCAGACCAGCTACCCTGAGAGTTCATTTGGCAGCTGTCTCTGCTTTTGTTTCAGCAGGAAAGTCATCCTCTCTTTCTGCTCACCCTGTGTTTTCCAAGTTTTTTAAGGGATTACTCCATACTAATCCACCTTTTCGGGATCCAGCCCCTGCCTGGGACCTTAATGTTTGCATTGCCCAGTTAATGCAACCCCCTTTTGAACCTCTGTTTTCTGCAGAGCTGAAGTATCTAACTTGGAAAACTGTTTTCCTAGTGGCTATCACTTCTGCTAGACGCATAAGTGAGTTGCAAGCCTTGTCAGTAGAAACTGACTTTATTTCTTTCCACAGGGATAAGGTAGTCCTCAGGACTAACAGGAAGTTTTTGCCTAAGGTGGTTTCAGATTTCCATCTTAACCAATCTATCTCCTTCCAGTATTCTTCACTGAACACTCCTCTTCTGGTGAGAGGAGATTGCACAGTTTGATGTTAAGAGGGCCCTTAGTTACTATTTAGAACGTACAAGGGTCACAGGTTCAATCCTCCAACTTTTCCTCACTTATGGTGAGGTTGGGAAAGGGAACCTGCCACTAAGAGATCAATTGCCAGGTGGATTGTCTCTTGTATCCAATTTTGTTATCAGAAACTGGGCAGAGATCCTCTGGCTTGAGGGCTCATTCTACCAGAGGTACAGCGGTGCTCTAGCTGCTGCCAGAGACATCCCTATATTGGAGATATGCCAGGCTGCTACTTGGAAAACGGTACACACTTTCACCAAGCATTACTCCCTGGATGTCTAGGCTAGGAGAGATGCTCGGTTTGGCACAGCTGTGCTTCAGAACCTATTCCCTAAGTAGGTTCTGTCCCTCCTCCATGGAGGTACTGCTGTGTAGTCTGCAACTTGTCATAATATAGCAAGACTTCATGTTGTTTGAAGAAAAAATTACTCACCTTAGTAATGTTGTTTCTTCTAATGGAGTCTTGCTATATTATGACCTCCCAGCCTGCCCCTCTCAGAACTTCTACTTTGGGTATGGTGTGGCAACCTAGTGTGGGCACTATTTTTATGCCCTTTAGGCGTTTCACCCCTTTGGGGTTTGGGGTGTGGTGTTTATTATTCTTTTGTGTTATTTCTCATATTGTTAAATTATATTATTAATTCTGGTCCCCTGACTTGAGTCTTTGGTGTTGGGACCAGCAATGGGTGTTATTATTTAGGTAGCCAGTTGGCTAGTGTAGGTTACAGCTTCCACACAGACCTTAGTGAGTTTTTGCTCGTAAAGATCTGACAGTTCAGGTTTGAAACTACACAGACAGAGCTTCTATCTTAGAGCTCGTGCTCAAAGTTCCATTCATGGAATGGATTTAACTATTTCACCTCCGGAGCAGTTCTAGTGGTGGGACAAACTGCAACTTGTCATAATATAG
The DNA here is from genome assembly GCA_016271365.2 of Neoceratodus forsteri. Lineage (NCBI taxonomy): Eukaryota > Metazoa > Chordata > Ceratodontiformes > Ceratodontidae > Neoceratodus > Neoceratodus forsteri. The sequence goes on along the minus strand of CM057455.1, from coordinate 411,746,532 downwards.
CAAGACTCCATTAGAAGAAACAACATTACTAAGGTGAGTAATTTTTTCTTTCTACTCTTTATGCACTTCTCTTGTGGTGAGGATTTACCCCCATATCTCATACATTCGGCCCCCACTCTCCTCCACCAGGTGCCTCACTAGTCTGTCTACAGAGGGAGGCCCGTGGCTTACCCCTCATGGTGGGGCTTCTCCAGTGGGGCAGGGGAGAGACTGAGATCCACCTTGAGAAGCCCATGATGATCTGACCTGGATGTCATTCGGGAGGAGGACTGTAGTTGCTTGCTCGGCGCATGCTGCACATGGAAGAAGGGGTTTCTCGTTGTAGTTGCTAGCCCCAGTGGTAGAAGATGTGCAGGATAGACATCAGTGCTCAATTGGTATCAGTTAGGCCCACTCACCTATATATATCAAAAATAAATCATTTTTTATTCACATAAATATATATCCAAGATACAGTCCAGAAACATACAAATGCTTTGGAGTAATCCTTCATCAGTCCATAACTGTATCTAAATCCATAAAATAAAACTTTGGTTAACAAACTGAATAATTTCTTGCAGAAAAACTTATTACAAGAATATTAACAAAAATAGATTCATTTGCATCCATGCTCACTCATAATAGTCAGACTCTATTGCACCACTGGAGAATCCATAATTGTTTTGTATAAATTCTGTAATTAAATAAATTTACAGTCTTATTTTATACATTATTTTTAGTGGTCTTCTGTAATAAAATATACTCAAACATATCACAAAAGTCTTCAAAATCCTTTTTACATACCTGCCTGTAATTTTTTTATATTTACTTTTTTGGTTACAACACCTTGTTGCCCTCTTTGACTCAAATACTTCATGAGCCCACTGGATAAAATAAAAATGTTTTGTGTTATAAATGTCACCACTTTTAAATTCATAGTATTCATTCATTTAAAGTCTGTCTTATTTCTTGTACGTCAGAATTTACCTTACCAAATCGATTTACCTATATATCTATTTGTTTCTCAGGTGTTGCCTCAGTTGACACTTTCTGTAAACATAAATTAAAAAGAGCCACTTAAACCCAGTGTGTGTATTGACTTACAGGTTAATAGTATTCACTCATTTAAGTTTTATACTGATTCCCTGTAGGGCTGTATTTACCTCTATATTTTGGTTTGCTTGTTTCTCAGATGCTGTCTCAGTTTGCCCTTTTTGTCACCTAAATCAAAAGTAACCACTCATGCTCAGTATGAGAATCACGTTACAATCCCTCATAGACAGCTTTTTGTTTTAGACAGTGCTCAGATTCAAAAAGCTGTATATGAGGGACTGTAACTGAGGCAACACCTGAGAAACAAACAAATATATCGGTAAATCAATTTGTTGAGGTAAATGTTGGCGTACAGAGAAATAAGACAGACTTTAAATGAATGAATACTATGAATTTAAAAGGGGTGACATTTGGCCAGCCCTGTGGCGCTGAGGGTTGAGGTACTGGATGCCACACTTCACACCACGCTGGCGACCCGGGTTCGGGAACGAGGGAGAGCAGGGGAGGGAGAGGATCGAGTGTCCAGAGGACAGCTCTCCTCTCCTGGGAGGGACAGGGTCCCTATTCGGTGCTTGGCTGACCTCTGGCAGAAGCTGGAGATACAGCAAGTGCCAGAGAAGCATAGCAAAGGGGTGGGGAGTGGCAGATGTCAGTGAGGCCTTGACATCAGGGCGCTGGCCACTCTCAGGAAAAAAGGGAAAAAACCCCTTCAGCTCTAGCGGAGACGGAGAACTGCAGCTTGCCCACGATTTACGGCCGCCCTCCTGGCATCCTCCCGACCGACGCTGCCAGAGAATTCCAGGGTGTTGGAGCCCACCCTGTCCCCGCCCATGGGGCAAACTGAGGCTACTTGGGTGATGGAGGATTGACCAGGTAGGAGCAAACCATAGTGGGATGACTCCTAGGTACTCCCGAGGAGACTGTAGTTGAGGGGAGAGAGGAAGGAAACATAGAAAGTACAAAAAAAAAAAAGGGTGACATTTATAACTCAAAACTTTGTTATTTTATCCAGTGGGCTCATGAAGTATTTGAGTCAAAGAGAGCAACAAGGTGTTGTAACCAAAAAAGTAAGTATAAAAAAATATAGGCAGGTATGTAAAAGGGAATTTGAAGACTTTTATGATATGTTTGAGCATATTTTATTACAAAAGACCACTAAAAATAATGTATAAAATAAGAATGTAAATGTATTTATTTACAGAATGTATGCAAAATAAGTATGGATTCCCCAGTGGTGCAATAGAGTCTGACTATTATGGGTGAGCATGGATGTAAAGACTGGAAGACTAAGGTGTTGGTAGTGGATCCGGGGTGCCGGATAGAGAGGTCGGTGGCAGGTTTACCATCTGGGCTTTGGCTGGATGGTGTACAGCTACCTGCCTCTGAATGGGTGCGTGATCTGGGGGTAGTTCTTAATGACGGACTTACACTACGGGCGCAGGTGTTGGCAGTCGTCAAGTCCGCCTTTTACCATTTCAGGAACATCTCCAGAATCAAACACCTTGTTCCATCCAATGATCTGCCCATGTTGATCCATGCATTAGTGACCTCACTCCTTAATTACTGTAACTCCCTTTACCTGGGGCTTCCTGGAGTTGATATCTGCTGCTTGCAACTGGTGCAGAATGCTGCACCTTGGTTGTTGACTGGGACATCGTGCTTTACTCATATTACTCCTGTGCTGCATGTTCTGCACTGGCTGCCTATACAGTGGTGGATCACTTTCAAGAATGGTCTGTTGACCTATAAAGCTCTGCATGGACTGGGACCGAGTTACCTGCAAGAGCTCCTGATTCCCTACAGCCCTGGCTGGCCTTTCTGCTCATCTGATGAGGGGTTGTTAGAGGTTCCCAGGGTATGTTTAAAAACATCTGGGGCCTGAGCATTTATGTTTGTGGCACCATCCCTGTGGAACTCTACCTTATCAGATTAGGGAGTGCAGGACCATGGAGAGCTTCAAAATTAGCCTGAAAATGCACCTTTTCCAGCAAGCATTGAATAATTGATATTTAGAGCTGTGGATGTTTTTAAACCAATGCTGAATTTGTGCTTAATTTTAAATTGTTATGATATTTCTTGTATGTACAGCACTTTAAAATATGAATTGCGCTATATAAATAAAAATATTATTATTATTATTAAATTAATCTGTTTTTGTTAATATTCTTGTAATACGTTTTTCTGCAAGAAATTATTCAGTTTGTTAACTATAGTTTTATTTTATGGATTTAGATACAGTTATGCACTGATGAAGGATTACTCCAAAATGCAAGTTTCAAACAACATGAAGTCTTGCTATATTATAGACATTAGCAGTTTGTTCCAGCTCTAGAACTGCCCCAGAGTGCAATGGTTAAACCCATTCCAAAATAGAATTTTGGCACGAGAGCAGCTCTATCTGTGTCATTTCAAACTTGAACTGTCAGATTCTTTACTCCGCCTCAGTGAACAGTCGCTCCGGAGATTTCTCCTTCTGCTCGGTTCATTTCTCGGTTTAAAAGTGTTTTCTTGATTGGATTTAACCGAATAGTTTTATTTTAACTGCAAAACTGTTCGTTCAAGCTCTATCTGTGGTAAATCAAGTAAATGAAGGTTTTGTCTGTGTGAAACTTGTAAGTTATCGGTTCGGTTTTGAACCGATCAGTGGGTTTAAACTCATTTAAAACTAAAAGTTACTATTTTAGAGTCGGTTCCAGTTCTTATCGGTTCTAAAAAAATGGATTTATTACGTTTTTTCCAATACCCGTGACACGGTTAGGAACCGATAAGTGGTGTCTTGCCTGGCACTGCCGTTAAAGGGCAAGTTTTGGTTAGGCTGGCATTATGTCTGAGAAACCCAAAAGAAAACCGCCCACTGGTTTCTACACTGTGATGTTTGTGGGGAAGTCTTTGCCAAGGCTGACCCACACACCACATGTGTTTATTGCCTGGGTTTGACCACCTCCAGTCAGACTGCCAGGTATGTAAGAATTTCCCTGCCACCCTGGAAAAAGATTGGGCAGGCTCAGGGAACGAGAGGCCAAAAGTCCACTGACCCGGATGGCAGCCCGTTCGGTGCCAACCGAACAGAGGGAGTGCCCTCTGACCAGGGCGAGACTTCCTCGGCAAAGAAAAGCTGGTTCTGAGGAACCAATTCCAGTAAAGAAAACAAGAAAATCAGCAGGTCTAGAGTCCAAAATTCCTTCTCCAACTGCTGCAGAGATAGCAAAAGCCATACAAATTGTCCAGTCATTGCTCAGGGTCCGTCCCGAGCCACCACTATCTGGTAAAAGGTTGGTTCGGTCCGGTCCCAGTGGTAGAGGATTATGATATTGAGGAATTTTATGAACCAGAGTAGGGGAGGAGGATTATGAACAGTATGAATGTGGCTGGAAGGTCTGTGCCCATTGAACCGGACATCTCCCCAGACAGACCTTTAGAATCTCCCCATGCTGTCTGAGTCCCCATCTCATTTTATGTTTTATAAAAGTTGCTGAAACCTCCAGCTTCCTTTAGAAGAGGCTGTGGATGAGCAAGAGGAGCCTGATTTTGTAGAAATGATGGATATTCCAGAGTCTAGGAGATTGTCTATTCCTTTACATAAGTCTTTTAGGAAACAAACAATTAAAATTTTAAAAGCTCCTAATTCTGTGCCTCCTGTAGATAAAAAGATGGACAGAAGGTATACATTGTCAGGCCCTGATACAGAATTCCTTTCAGCAATGCAGTCATGTTAGTAGTTCAGGCTGCTGCCTGTGATAAAGCTAATATTCCCTTGGCTTCACATCCTCCTGACAAGGATTCCAGGAAGATTGATGCCATGGCAAAAAACAGTATATGGCAGCCTTCTGGGACTCAGGCAAGCAAATTATATGGTTTATGTAGCTAGGTATCAGAAATCTAGTTGGGATACTGTTATGCACTGGCCAAGAGGCCCATGGCCAGCTGGCTAGTGAACTAGAACAAGTGGCTGCTGATGGCATTGAAGCCTCTAAGGTTCAGTTTCATGCTGCTGTGGATGTTAATGATGTTTCCTCTAGGGTCATGGCCACATCTGTAGCTTTTCGTAGGTTGGCCTGGCTCAGGTGTACTTAGTTTGTCACAGGATACCCAGACTAAGGCTATGGATTTTCCTGTGGTGGGAAATTCTCTGTTTGGAGAGCAGACAGAATTACATGAAGAATATGGATGAATATAGGACTACTTACAAGAGTGCCCAGGCTAGAGGCGCATGCTACTCCTCAAAGGCATGCCCCAGGGGTGAGGTAGGCCTTTTCACAGGCCCTTCTACCAGACTCAGGCCTCCTCCTGCCATGCTCAGGGGCTTCTTCAGAGGCAGGGGCAGACCGAGGGTGGGCAGACCTGCTCCCACCCCCAGCCTAAAGCTCCCAAGTAAACAGGCATCCTGATGGGGTGCCCAGGGCCGATTCTCCTGTACCAGTGGGGGGCAGGCTGGCTTACTTCAGTCAGAATTGGGCTTCTTTAACCTCAGACAAGTGGGTTCTGAAGTAGTAAGCCAGGTCTGGTTCTCAGCTCAAAAAGTTTCCAAGTTGAGAAGCAGACTTTTTCTACCTGCAAGTGCTTCAGAGACCCTCGCTCTGGAAACAGAGGTCTCATCCCTGTTAGCTCAGAGCAGTAGAAAGGGTTCCTCCTGCATCAGGGCAGGGTCTGTATTCCAGATACTTCCACCCCAAAAAGACAGGAGAATGGCCCATTTTAGATCTCAGATATCTGAACAAGCATCTTTGAAACCAAAGTTCAAAATGGTAACTCTGGCAATGATTTTACTTTCCTAAGGCCAGGGACTGGCTAGCCTCCCTGGACCTCAAGGATGCCTATTTCCATGTCCCAATCAGAAGATCCCATCGAAAGTACCTCAGATTCGAACTGCCCTCAGGTCATTACCAGTTCAGAGCAATGCCCTTCGCTTCTGACCTCTGCTCCAAGGGTATTCACAAAGTGTCTAGCAGTGGCAGTAGCCCACTTAAGGAGGCAGAGATTGCTGCTTCCCTATCTAGATGACTGGCTCATTGTAGGCCAGTCCCCAGAACAGGTAAAATCTCACCTGCAGGTCACCCAGCAGCTTCTCACCTCCCTAGGTTTTCTGCTAAACCCACCAAAGTCAGTTCTTGGAACCAGTCCAGGTACTCACCTTTATAAGGGCAGAATTGGACACAAGCTAGCCAGAGCCTTTCTTCCCAGAAAGGGTAGGAATTTAGTGGCTCTGGCTCTCCTTCACTCTGCAGGTCTCGACCAGCAAGACACTTTCTGCAGCTCCTGGGGCACATGGCTGCATCCACAGTTGTTGTGCAGGGAGCCAGATTTCAGATGAGAACATTCAGTTTCACTTGAGAACCTTTTTGTCTCAGAGAAGAGACCCCCTTTCCAAGTTGGTCCCAGTGACTCGAACCTGATCCTAGCTCTCCAGTGGTGGCAGGATCAGAGCACTTAAGAGCAGGGGTCCCCTTCATTTCCCTTCTCACTGACTCCTGACCTCACTACAGATGCTTCCCTTCTGGGTTGGGGAGCCCACATGGCGACCTTTCCACTCAGGGAGTTTGGTCCCCCAGGAATCTCTGCTCCACATCAATTTGCTGGAACTCAGAGCTGTCTCTTTAGCTCTTCAAGCTTTTCTTCATCTGTCCACGACAAGGTGATACAATGTCAGAACAGACAACACCACAACAATGTGGTACATGAACAAACAGAGGGCGCTCGGGTCTTCGGCCCAGTGCACCGAGGCAATGAAGTTGTGGTCTCGGCCTATTCCTGAACACTTCCCTCATAGCAGTTCATCTTCCAGGGAAGGACAATGTCTAGCTGATGCCTCAGTAGGATTTCCCAGGGCCATCACGAATGGTCCCTGATCCTCAAGTGCTGGGGATGGTTTTGCCTGGTGGGGCATCCTTCAGATAGATCTTTTTGCAGCCCCAGACAATCACAAACTTCCTCTGTTCTGTTGCAGGCCTCCAGTGCTGGGCTCAGTTCCCCTGGATGCCCTTTTTCTGGATTGGGAGGGGAAGTTCCTCTATGCTTCCCTTCCTCTCCTATTCAAAGTACTAGTCAAAATCAGATCTCAGCCTTGCAGGGTGATTCTGATTGCCCCTGATTGGGCCAGGCAGCCCTGGTACCCACTCCTTCTGTCTCTGACAGTCCATCTTCCCCAGTGCCTCCCCAGGAATCACAATCTGTTGACTTGTGCCCAGGGAAGGGTTTGGTATCCAGACCTCAAATCCCTCAACCTCAAGGCCTGGCTCTTGAGGAGTTAGAGTTTGCTGATTTACACCTCTCTCAGGGTGTTCTTGAGATCCTAAAGGCTTCCAGAAAGCCTTCCACTAGGGCTACTTATAGTTCTAAATGGAAAAGGTTTTCCATTTGGCGTGCTGGGAAAAATATTTCCCCAGAATCTGCTGAATTGCCCATTTTGTTAGATTACATGGTACATCTTAATTCCTTGGGTCTCAGACCAGCTACCTGAGAGTTCATTTGGCAGCTGTGTCTGCTTTGTGTCAGCAGGAAAGTCATCCCTCTTTCCTCTCATCCTGTGTTTTCCAAGTTTTTTAAGGGATTACTCCATACTAATCCTTCCTTTCGGAACCGCCCTGCTTGGGACCTTAATGTTTGCATTGCCCAGTTAATGCAACCCTTTTGAACCTCTGTCTTCTGCAGAGCTTAAGTACCTAACTTGGAAAACTGTTTTTCTAGTGGCTATCACTTCTGCCAGACGATAAGTGAATTGTAAGCCTTGTCAGTGGACACTGACTTTATTTCTTTCCACAGGGATAAGGTAGTCCTTAGGACTAATAGGAAGTTTTTCCTAAGGTGGTTTCAGATTTCCATCTTAATCAATCTATCTCCTTCCAGTATTTTTCACTGATCACTCCCTCTTTGGGTGAGAGAAGGTTGCACAGCCTGGATGTTAAGAGAGCTCTTAGTTATTACATAGAGCGTACCAAAGGTCACAGGTTCGAATCCCTCCAACTTTTCCTTACCTATGGTGAAGTTGGGAAAGCAAACCTGCCACTAAGAGATCAATAGCCAGGTGGATTGTCTCTGTATCCAATTTTGTTATCAGAAAGTGGGCAGAGCCCCCGGGTTTGAGGGGCTCATTCTACCAGGGTACAGCTGCTCTAGCTGCTGCCAGAGATATCCCTTTATTAGAGATTTGCCAGGCTGCTACTTGAAAAGGGTACACACTTCTACCAAGCATTACTCCCTGGATGTCCAGGCCAGGAGAGATGCTTGCTTTGGCACAGCTGTTTCTTCAGAGCCTATTCCCTAAGTAGGTTCTGCCCTCCTCCATGGAGGTACTGCTGTGTATTCTGTTAATGTCATATATATAGCAAGACCTATGTTGTTTGAAGAAAAATTACTCACCTTAGTAATGTTGTTTCTTCTAATGGAGTCTTGCTATATTATAGACCTCCCCCCCAACCTGCCCCTCTCAGAACCTCTACTTGGTGGGGTGCGGGCAAATTAGTGTGGGCACTACTTATGTCCTGTTAGCATTTTGTCCCCTTTGGGACTTTGGGGGTGTGTATGTGTACTGCTGTGTGTGTTTTATTATACTTATGTTCCATTTTCATATTATTAGAATGGTGTTAGTATTTCTGGTCCCCTGACTTGAGTCTTGGGTGTTGGGACCATCAATGGTTGTTATTATTTAGGTAGCCATTTGGCTAGTGTAGGTTACAGCTTCCACACAGACCTTAGTGAGTTTGGCTCGTAAAGATCTGACAGTTCAAGTTTGAAATGACACAGATAGAGCTGCTCTCGTGCCAAAATTCTATTCTGGAATGGTTTTAACCATTGCACTCCGGGGCAGTTCTAGAGCTAGAACAAACTGCTAATGTCTATAATATAGCAAGACTCCATTAGAAGAAACAACATTACTAAGGTGAGTAATTTTTTCTTCTGGACTGTGTCTTGGATATATATTTATGTGAACAAAAATTTTTATTTTTGATATATATGGGTGAGTGGGCCTAATTGATACCAATTGAGCATAGATGTCTATTTAGCATATAATTGGTTCAGGCTCCTCCCTGAATAATATCACTATATTTTTATACCGAGGTTGGTTGTGCTGGATCATGTTTTCATTTAGAAGATGTGCAAGGACATGCTCACATGTCCACCACCACACCAATCCCGTGCCTCAGCTCTGGTCCCAGGTGCACTTAGCCCTAGCCACCACCGGGGGTCAGTGTCTACAGGGCATCAGTCTCCTTCCTACCCAAAGAAGGAGAGCAGACTATAGGACACTTACCCTTTTCCTCCCGGCTGACCCTCCGATGACCTGACCTCTCTCCCAAACCTGGGTTAATGGCATCACAAGTGGTAGTGCTACTGCTGCCTCAGTGGGCCGGCTTTGAAGAGCATGAATTATAGCTGAAAAAAGAAGCCTTTGTCTGGCATGAGCGACCAGTGACTGGGGAGTCACTTATCTTGTTGTAGCTTTTCTTAACCCTCCTAAATCTTTTATAGCTGTCTCATACGTGCCTGGTAGTTGCAGATATTGCTTCTTGTTCGTAAAGTGCTTTGGAATACATACTATAAGAAAGCTGGAAACAAAATCAAACTTCTTATCTGTTGCCGCCAAAGACAACCAGTCAGCCTCCCTCACTCCTAATGTTGAACGTCATATCCCCACCATTTATCTCCTCAACTGTCCCTCCATCTAATTCCCATAACAGCAAAGCACATTTACATAGTAAACCTGGTTTGTGTTTATGGCAATGAAATGGTGGCCAGACAATGAGGTAAGTGGTGCGGCTGTGCTGGTCACTGTTGGGGAAGGAGGTTTGGGAGTGTCTTTGGCAGCATCAGATAGGGGATCCTGGTGTTGCATTAATTTATTGGGGGGTTTCTTTGGCAATGTCAAGTAGAGGTTCCAAGGGCCATATTTAACTTAGGTTGGGTGTGATTGGCAGCATACGGAGTGGGGGATGGGACACACATTTTATTTAATTTGCTGATTGCACAGTGGTAAGTGTCAGAGACTATCACCCCATTGCACATGGTTAATGGCCTCAGGCAATGTTTTACAGTTTTGTGAAAACACCTTATGACAAATCTGTGAAAGTGCTAACACATATGTTAACTAGCAAAGTCTAAAATGTTTATATCCTTTTTATTCATATTTTTTCGTCTCCAAAACTACAAAAGCACCACCTTTGGGAATCAGTCTGATGAACCTTAATGTTTCAGGTTTCAAATCGTGGCAGTTTTTCCATTTTTTCTATGGCAAAAAAGCATCTTTCATGCTATGTCCCCACTAACTTTAAAGATAACTAAAGCAATGCTACTAGCTTTCCAGGGTTTGGAGACCACGCCTTGAGGTATGTACAAGCCATTTGTCAGATTCCTAGCTCAACTGGGGTCGAGGTATAAATCTCCGAAAAGAGAACAAATACATTTATTATTTTAGCTAATGACATCCAACCTCAAAATACAATTTTTTTATAGATTTCATGTATCACAATCCTTTATTTTAAAGGCTGCATATGTCACAGTCATTTACTTATGCAGTAACATACTAACATACTAAAATGCCAGTAGAATAGGCCTAACAGTCTCTCGAGTCTGCTCGATTTTTAGCACCCGCACTGAGGGCCGATTTTAGTGTCCCCCCCTTGGGTTATACTGTTCCCAGTCCCAGATGTTCCACCTGTATTGAGTCTGGTCAGATTAACCCTTCCCCTGTACCTGTTTCATCCCCTCTTAAACCCCTCCACAGTCTCCACCTCTACCAGCTCCCTGGGCAGTGCATTCCATAGCTTTACCACCCTTTCAGTGAACTAACATCTCCTCCTCTCCCCTCTGAGCCTGCCTCTTCCAGCTTACACCCATGACCTCTCGTTGCCCCACCCTCCTTCCTTTGGAGCACCCTGATTGGGCCTCCCTTATTGATCCCTTTCATGTACTTAGAGACCTCTTTCATGTCCCCCCCTCTTCCTCCTCTCCTCCCCTCCAGGGTGTACATGTCGAGCTCCTTGAGCCTCTCCTCATAGGTCTTCTCCCCCAGGCCCCAGGTCATTTTGGTTGCTCTTTTTTGGGCCCACTCTAGGAGTGTAATGTCCCTCTTTAAATGTGGTCTCCAAAACTGCATACAATACTCGAGGTGTGGCCTAACTAAGCAGTTGTACAGTGGAAGGATCACTTTGGCCTTTCTGAAAGTAATATCCCTGGCAATGTATCCCAGCATCCTATTTGCCCTTGCTGCTGCTCTCCTACAGGTCTCTGAGTTGTTCATTTTGACATCTACGACTACTCCCAGGTCCCTCTCACCCCCTGTGACTTGAATCATGTCTCCTCTCAGGGTATACGCCTGTCATGGATTTCTGACTCCCAGGTGCAGAACCTTGTACTTCCCTGCATTGAATTTTATTTTCTATTTTCCTGACCACCTTTCCAGAGTCTCCAAGTCCTCCTGCAAGGCCACCCTCCCCTCCTCCTCATCCACTACTGCACCCAGCTTTGAGTCGTCTGCAAAGAGACACATCCCGCTCCTGATCCTTTTCCTGATGTCTGAGACATAGTCATTGAACAGGAGTGGCCCCAGCACTGACCCCTGGGGAACCCGACTAGTAACCCACCTTGGGGATGAGGCTAACCCTCCAACCACCACCTTCTGAGTATGCTCAGAGAGCCAATTTCCTATCCATCTTGACAACTGTCTCCCTATCCCCATTTCCTTCAGCTTAGCCAGCAGGCCACTGTGGGGTACCAAATTAAATGCCTTGCTGAAGTCCAGAAAGAAGATGTCTACTGGCCTACCCTGGTCTAGGGCCCTCATCACCCAGTTATAGAACTCAACAAGGTTTGTCTGTCATGATCTTCCTGGGACAAAGCCTGCCTATCATCCAAGTACCCTGTTTGCTCTGGTAACCCCCCTAGCCTTTTCTTGACAATACCCTCCATCACCTTGCTGACCACCGATGTCAGGCTAATGGGCCTGCAATTTCCCGCTTCCTCCTCTCTTGATCCCCCCCTTGTGGATTGGCATGACATGGGCCACCCTCCAGTCTTGCGGCACCCACCCAGTCCTCAGAGAGATGTTGAAAAGCTCTGCTAGAGGGACTGCCAGGACATCTGCCAGTTCCCTCAGCACCCTGGGATGTATCTCATCTGGCACATGTGCTTTCTCCATCTGAAGGGACCCAAGGGCTTCCCTTACGCTCTCTACTGGGATTTCAACCTCCATGTCCTACCCCTTTTCACCCTGTACTGCTGGCCTTCCAACTGTCTGTGGTGGCCACTACCTTTCCCCAGACCCATCAGGTCCTTGATCTCTACCCGATCCCACCCTTCCTCCGGTTTGCCCTCGCTTCCCCGGTTTGCCCCGCTCCCCCAAGACATAGCCCATCCACCCCCGGTAAAACTGAGGCAAAGTACTCATTTAGGACTTCTGCCTGTTCCACCGCCTCCTGTGCCCATCCATCCCCTAGCCTTATCTTGCTGATCTGCCCCCTTATGTTCCTTTTTCCCCCAATGTATCTAAAGAACCCCTTATCTCCATTCCCCGGATCACACTGGCCAAGGACTGCTCCTTTTTTGCCTTAGCTGCTCTTACCACCTGGTGACTCTCTGGGCTGTCAGCTCATATTCCTCCTGGTTCCTTTCACTCCTTGAGCACTTGAAGCACCTCTAGGCTGCCTTCTTGTCCCTCACTACCTCCTGTACCTCCTGGGTCCACCAGCAGGGTTTTTTGGCCTTACCGAACTTACGCCTTTCCCTTGCGCAGGATCTGGTAACCTTCTGTATTCCCCCCTAATGATCCCCCACCTGCTGTCAGCATCCATATCTGGCCTTATCCTGTCCCAAATGATCTTTAAGGATCCTTCCCATCTCCCTGAAGTCTACACCCCTAAAGTCAGATACTACCGTCCTCGTTCGACTTTCCTCCCCCCAGGTCCAGGAAGAACCAGACTGCGGTGTGATTACTCTCTGCCAACGGGTCCCTTACCTCTAGGCCCCTTATCTGATCACTGTCCGCCAGGACCATGTCCAGTGTCCGGGCCTCCCTAGTTGGCTCACCCACCTGTTGTGTCAGAAACACATCCTGGAAGACATCCAGCAGCCTCTGCTCCCCGGCCACTGGTGACATCATAGTCCCCCAGTCTGTTCCTGGCATGTTGAGGTACCCCATTACCACTACCCTTCCTTTCCAAATCTATAGTGTCCCTCGAGATTTGCCATCAAACTTTCTTCCAGAACCTCCGCCAGTGCTGGTGGTCTATATACCACTCCAACGTTTACTTCCTCCAGCTGACAACATCACTGGGCTTCACACAGGTTGTTTCCTCAGCTACCAATATGGTGGTCACTCTCTTGATTTGGTCTTCCTCCTGGGGATCGAGACCTCCGATTTGGGGGTGGAACCTGTCAGTTGGTCTGATCACTACACCGTGAGTTTAAATTTTTCTGCCTCCCTGAGTAGGTCTGCCCTTGTGGAGATGGTCAGTTACCGCCCTTTGCGGGATGTGGTCCCTGAAGATCTGGTGGCGGTGATTGAACTCTCGGTGCTCGGTGAGACCAGCACCAATCCAGAGCATTTAGTGGTGGCCTATAATAAGGCTATTACTTCAGCTCTTGATTGGATTGCTCTGAGCCATGTTTGCCACATTTCGCTTCGCCCTCGGACCCCATGGTTTGATGGGTCACTGAGGGAGATGCGGAAGTTGGGTCACAGGCTGGAACGTCGTTGGCGTAAATCCACCTTGGATACTGACCATCTTATTTTGTTAGAGCATTACCAGCTCTATCAATCAGCAATTTCCCATAAGAAAGCAGAATTCCTGTCCAGGGAAATCGCTGTTGCTGGGAACTGACCGGCTCAGCTCTTCCGAACTGTGGACAGGCTGTGCAACCCAACCTGTCTGCAGCTCCATCGAGCTTTTTCACAAATTGAGTGTGATGAGATCACTCGATTCTTTGCTAATAAGGTGGCCGATATCAGACAGGAGATCCACCTCTCTCATTCTATGAGAGATATGATTGGTCAGTGCTCGGTCACTGTGCCCGGTGTTTCCTGGAGTATCTTTGACCTACCGGATTTTGTTAATATTATGAGGATTGTGCAAAGGATGCGCCCCACGTGCTGTAATTTAGACCCGGGCCCTACTTCCCTAATTTTGGGTTGCAGTGATGTTATTGGCCTGGTCTTAGCTCAGATTGTCCGGTGCTCCCTGGAATCGGGTGAGTTCCCTGGCTCCCTGAAGGAGGCGGTGGTGACACCCCTTCTGAAGAAAGCTTCTTTGGACCCGGAGTCTCTGGCAAACTACAGACCTATCTCGAACCTTCCTTTTGTGGGAAAAGTTATCGAGAAAGTGGTGGCAATTCAACTGGAGGACCATCTAACCATCCATAATTTGTATGAACCTCTCCAGTCGGGTTTTCGGAAGAGGCATAGTACTGAGACAGCTCTGGTTCGGGTGTTCAATGATCTCCTGATGGCGAGAGATCAGAGGAACCGTTCTATCTTGGTACTCCTTGATCTCTCCTCAGCTTTCGACACTGTCGACCATGGGATTCTGCTCGAGCACATGAGGTTCATCTGTGGGCTGATGGGTACAGCGCTCAGATGGTTTTCATCTTTCCTCACTGGTTGAACTCAGAGAGTTGTCTTGGTAATATTTACTTCCGAGTCTTTCTCTCTGTCTTGTGGGGTACCCCAGGGCTCGGTGCTGTCCCCATGTTGTTTGCAGTGTATATGCTGCCCCTCAGAGACATTGTAAGATGGTATGGGCTGAAGTTTCACTGCTATGCTGATGATACCCAGCTCTACCTGTTTTTTGTGCCTGACCAGGTGTGTGCCCTCTCAGTATTTAACAGCTGCCTCGTCGAAATCCAAGACTGGATGAGTTCCAGTGGGTTAAAGTTGAAAGCGGGACAGACTGAGGTTTTGGTGGTGGACTCTGGTCGCAGGATGGGGGGGGTTAGGGATTGATTTGCCCTCTGGTTTATTTCTGGGGGGTGAGCAGATCCTTACCTCTGAACAGGTGCGTGACCTGGGAGGGATACTTGATGGTGGTCTTACCCTCCGTCATCAGATGTCTGCAGTCGTCAAGTTAGCCTTTTACCATCTTAGGAACATTGCCAGTATCAAGCATCTTGTTCCGTCCAGCGACTTGCCAGTTTTGGTCCATGCCTTTGTGACCTCACACCTTGACTACTGTAACTCTCTGTACCTAGGGCTTCCTGGGTTGATATCCGCGGGTCCAGCTAGTGCAGAATGCGGCTGCACGTTTATTGACTGGGGCATCAAGGAGATCTCATATAACCCCAGTGCTGCGCGATCTGCACTTGCTGCCAGGTCAGTAGTGGATCACCTTTAAGGTAGGTTTGTTAACCTACAAGGCCCTACATGGACTGGGTCCTGACTACTTGAAAGAACTTCTGATTCCTTACACCCCTATGCAAGAACTCTGCTCGGCTGATGAGGGGTTGCTAGAGATTCCGAGGGTTAGATTGAAGTCATCTGGGGCTCGGGCTTTTATGTTCGCTGCCCCATCCCTCTGGAACTCTCTACCACGTCAGCTATGGGAGTGCAGGACTGTGGGGAGTTTTAAGCAGGCACTGAAGACCTTTCTTTGGGTTAAAGCATTTCCTGATTTTCAATGATTTTATTCTTATTTATTGTTTAATTGTGTATGTTTATATTTGTGAAGTGCCTTGATGATTCGAAAGGGGCTATACTAAATAAAATTATTATTATTATTATATTGTTATTATTTACTGTCTTACCCCTCTGCCTCAGCAGGGTGACCCAAATAGCCTCCACATTCCCCTCTGCCTCCTCTACCCCTCCAATACCCATGCCATAGCCAGAGCTTTTTTTCAGAACTAATCCCGGGGCAACATTAAGAATACTGATGATGTCACATTCACTGCCTGCTCTGAAGTCAGCTGCAGAACTCAAAGAGAAATAGTTAAATCTTCACTCAAAAGGCAGATCTGAAAGTAATAACATTAAACTTTTATTGTACAAATCGGCTTCTCAAGGGCTTGACACGACACACACAATTCACCAGCATTTGTGATGGAGTAGGACTTTCACAATTAATCACAAGTAGTATCACTATTTGTGAGTTGCAGTCCTGTCCCCTTACTCATGAAGACAAATTGTGTATTTTGGGTTCGGTCACTGTGTATTCCCTATACTGTATATATGGGATATGCAACGGCCTGACTCAGAATATGCAAGTTGTCATTAAGTGTGAGCGAGCAGCTGCAGGATCCTAGCTCATTAGTGTCAGAGTCCGCAGTGTTACATGAAAGTCCTGATCCATCACAAGTGATGATAAACTGTATATTTTGAGTCAGATTATTGTACATTTGATTTATACCACATCACTTCACTAGCTGATCTTCTGTTTGTTAGAAGGTCTAGCAGTCTTTCTTTGGTTTCAATTGCTGGCTTCAGTGCTGCACTAGAACAGACATACATACATACATACATACGAAGAAGCCAGCAGAAGAAGGCCATTTGGTCTATCAAGTCTGCTCATATTGCAGGGTCCACAGCTTGAGCTAATGTCCCTATCCTCCCTCCCCACTCCTCCCATCCTCCCTAACCATGATCCTTACCGCCACCCTGTGCCTATCCCATCCTGTCTTAAAGCTGACCACTGTCTTTAATGAGATGACCTCTTTCAGCAACGCATTCAAAGTTTCCACCACCCTCTCTGTGAGGAAGTGCTTCCTGACCTCCCTCCTAAACCTCCCACCCTCCAGCTTATGACTGTGCCCCCTCGTGTTATAGTTGCCACTCATCTTAAAGAGACTCTCCTTATCAACCTTATTTAACCCTTTCAAGTACTTGAAAGTCCCAATCATGTCATAGAAACATAGAAACATAGAAGTTGATGGCAAATAAGAATTGCAAGGCCCATCCAGTCTGCCCATTTCTTTTTCTACCTTATGAATGTGCCATAGGCCTTTGCTCTGTCAATGGCCTATCTATTCATACGCATCTGTATTGCTCCTTTATGCCTATCTCATGCCTGTTAGAAGCCCTGCACTGTATTCATATCTGCCACTTCCTGAGGTAGACCATCCCATGCAGCCACCACTCTTTCTGTGAAAAAGAACTTCCTCACATTAACCCTTAATCGGCCTCCCTCTAATCTCATGCTGTGTCCTCTTCTCTGCTATATTTCCTATATTGAAACATGCTAGACTCTTTCGCCTTGTTAATGCCCTTAAGGTGTTTGAATGTTTCAATCATATCACCTCTCTCCCTCCTTTGCTCTAGGGTATACAGTACATATTGAGCTCAGTTAATCTGTCCTCATATGTTTTCTGATGCAGTTCCTGCACCATTTTGGTTGCCCTTCTCTGGACTGCCTCAATTTGGTTAATATCCTTGTGAAGGTGTGGCCTCCAGTACTGCACACAGTACTCCAGATGGGGTCTAACCAGTGTCTTCTAAAGAGGGATTATTACCTCCCTCTTCCGACTTGTGATATCCCTACTAATACACCCCAACATCCCTCTAGCCTTACCTACTTTTTTTTCCACCCCGTGCCCCTCATGCTGCCTCCAAACTGTATTTGCTTACTCTACATTTAACTTTGTGTATGGCCTGCAGACCCTAACAATTTTGCTTTTGTTGTTCTCTAACACTTTTGACGCTGGGCATGTGCTTGCCCTATACTGTGTTTTTCTCTCTTAGCTGACCAACTTCTATGTACGTACGTTAGCCTCTGTATCTCGGACGTGGAGCCTTTGCAAAGGAGTCTCTGACTCAAAGGTGTATATCCGATTATTGTAATAAATAAAATAAATCAACAGCTGGTAAGGCTGCAAGAAGGATTTCGCTACCAACTGCTGCAAAGAGGTGGCCATTAAAATAAAAAGCCAGAGTTGTCACTGAGAAAAATCCCAGAATATAAACGAAGGAGAAAAATCTGGTTTTATATATCTCTTTCTATAGGTACTGTATCCCAAATATCTTTGCAATTTAGGAACAGAAGCATCAGTCACTCAGAGCACAGAAAGGTTAAATTATTTGCTCACGGTGACATTTAATTGGCAAAGGATTACATTCTAGGTCTCTTGGTTCAGAGTTCTGGCACTGGCTCACACTGCCTCTTAGGGCCCACAACTAGCAAAGCAGTATAGCCTAGTGGTTGGAGAGCAGAGCTGTAAATCAGGATGCTATGTGACCCCTTAACCTTCCTGTACTCCCAGGTCACACCAGGTGGAAACAGGCTTTGGCTCAATATCCCCTTCCCTGCCCCCTAAAAATTCTAACTAAATATTAAGCCACTACTGGCTAACAAGCAATCAGCCCATGCAATAAAGCACTAGAGGCAGCTAAAAAGGTATCTACTTCCAACGAAGGAATACTTACAACAAATGGTTATCCAGTATGGCAGAAACACTATTAGCTCTGTGGGCAAAGAGGAATCGGACCTGTCTAGCAATGAACAGAGGGCTGCCCTAGACTACACCCTCAGACCTGCAAGAAGAGAGTAACACGCAAACCAATGGAATGGGCAATTCAATGTTGAATGAAATGATAAAAAAATTGTTGAAACTTTAAAGCAGAAATTCATAACCTATTACGCTCAATTATCAGTAAACATCATAAACATTTGTGCACACAGCTATAGTGTTCTGTGCTTGAGGTGCCATGTTTGATATGTCAACACATTTTGAGAAGAAAGGTTGAGAGATGACACCGATCAATGTTTCAGCTCCAGGACCACTCAAGAAGGTCACGTTATCTAAGCCCTGCCCAACTCCCTACACCACCCAGTGCTTTTCGCTGGCGGCTCGGTATAACGTTTACCCTCCTTTTTACTCACAGCCAACCATATTCTGCTCAACCCCCATGGGCGCTGATGAGATAATAAACAAAACTGTTTGGAACACGGGGCTAAAAGACACAGATACGGGCAGCAGTTAATAGCGTGCACCCTCTGCTTTTAAACCACGGGTCTAGTGGATGATTACTGAACACTTCTCATTCCCCTCGTGTCCCCTCTCTCTCTCCTGTATTTTAGGGAGTACATGTTCAGTGCCCTCAACCTCTCCTCATATGCCTTACTCTGCTGACCAGCTATCGTCTTTGTAGCCCTCCTCTGGACCTTCTCCAGCAGGTTAATGTCCTTATTGAGGTGTGGACACCAGTACCAAACTCCATACTCTAGATGTGGCCTTACCAGTGACCTGTACAAAGGCAGTATAACCTCCTCTCTCCTACATAGATACATAGATACATAGACAGTGTCGGCAGATAAGGGCCTATGGCCCACCTAGTCTGCCCATTTGAGCTTGTAAGTTCAGTTTGTTTTCCTAGAAGTCTATTTCCCCTTACCCCTGACCTCTAGAATTCCTTTATGTCTATCCCATGCATTCTTAAATACCATGATTGTTTCAGCCCCACCACTTCCTCTGGCAGGGTGTTCCACTTGTCCACCACCTGTTCTGTGAAGAAATTCTTTCTCATGTTTCCTCTGAAACGTCCCTCCTCCAACTTCATCCCATGCCTCTAGTCCTGAAACATCTTTTCGCTTAAAATAGTGTCTTCCTGCACCCTGTTTCTCCCTGTAAGATACTTGTATGTCTCTATCATATCCCTCTCTCCTCCTCTCCTCCAGGGAGTACATGTTCAGTTCCTTCAACCTGTCTTCATAGAACTTGTGATGCAACCCATGCACCATCTTTGTTGCCTCCTCTGAACCTTCTCTACCCTGTCTATGTCCTTATGTAGGTATGGTCTCCAGAACTGTACACTGTACTCAGGTGGGGCCTCACTAGTGTCTTGTATAGCGGAATTATGACCTCCCTTCCTGCTGGTGATGCCCCTGCCTATACAACCCAGCATCCTATTTGCTTTACCTGATGCCTTGTCACACTGTTTCCTACCTTGAGGTCATCAGAGATGACAACCCCAAGATCCCTTTCCTGCTTGGTGCATGCTATATCCTCACTCCCCAACTGATATATTGTGCCAGGGTTTTTGTGCCCCATATGCATTATCTTGCACTTGTTTGCATTGAATTTCAACTGCCAAACCCTTGACCGTTCTTCAAGTTTCTGCAGGTCCCTTCTCATTCTGTCTACACCCTCTGGTGTGTCTACTCTGTTACAGAGCTTTGTGTCATCAGCGAACAGTGAAATTCTGCCTTCTAGATCCTGTGCAATGTCACTGATGAAGATGTTGAATAGGACCGGTCCCAGCACTCCTACTACTGATTCCCCTAGACATGCATCCCAGCATCTTGTTTGCCTTTGTTGCCACTTTCTTGCACTGTGTGGAGTGCTTCAGGTCACTAGTGATCATCCCCCCCAGGTCCTTCTTCTTCTCTGATGCAGATACTCAGACTCCACCCAGGTAGTACTCTGTCCTGGGATTCCTGGCTCAATATGCATAACTTTGCATTCAAATAACATGAAGTCTTGCTGTATTCTGACAAAATGCAGTTAGCCCCAGCACTTGAACTTCCCCGGAGAGGAAAGAGTTAACTCTATGCAGAAGCATAGAACATTGAGCTCGACCTCGGTTTTCAAACCTCTGTCTGTGGTACTTCCCAGTGTAACCGTTAGATTCTTTACTCCGCCTAACAGTGAAGTCGCTCCGCAGATTCCTCTGCTTGATTCAGCAAAGTTTTAAAAGCTTTTGGTTTTAATCTGTTCTATTTGTTATTTTTTGGATTTTCAGCTTCTGTCTACAGTACAGGTAGTGTAGTAGATAGGTAGTGACTGTGTTTTATTGTGGTAAATGTGTGGAAATTGTTTTTTTTCTTTGGTTTCTTATCGGTCAGCCCGGTTAGGAACAGACCTTATTTTAACTTTGTTTAAAATTTGAATTTTTCTGAGATTAGAGTGGTGTTCTGGTACCGATCGGTTTCAAAAGAACCAGGCCTTTTCTGGTTCTTTTTCAAAACCCGTGACACAATTTGTAATCGATCAGTTATTTATTACCTGGCTTGAAAGCTGCTATAGGTAATTTGGTAGGTTGGCTATGTCTGAGAAGCCCAAGAAGAAAACCGGTCCCACTGGGTTTCAACACTGTACTGAGTGTGGGGAGGCCTTTGCCAAGGCCGACCTCCACCTCATCTGTGTTTGTTGTCTGGGATTTGACCACCTCAAGTCAGACTGACAAATTTGCCAAAACGTTACCAAAGCCACTCTAGAAAAAAGACTGAGTAGGCTGAAGGAAAGGGAGGCCGAGAAGTTCGTAGATCCGGATGGCCAGCCCTGTTCGTTTGCGGCCAAACCCGAGGAGGTGCCTACTGACCGAGGTGATATCTCCTTGAACAAAAGGAGAGCTGACTCTGAGGGGTCGGTACAGTCAAAAAAGAAACGAAAGTCTGCCGGTTCGGATCCAGCACCGCATACTCCAACTGTGAATGAGATAGCCAAAGCGATTAGCATTGTTCAATCGCTTCGCCCGGTTCCGTCCGAACCGGTACCGCCGATTCAGCAGTCGGTTCAGTCGGATCCATCTCCTTCAGATTATGATCCAGATGCTTTTTATGAGGAGTGGGAGGGAGACGAAGACTATCCCAATGATGAAGACGAAGATGAAGACCTGGGGAGTCTGGATGTGCCCATTGAACTGGACATCTCCCCAGACAGGTCCTCTAATGTCTCCCCTCCCAGGCTTTCTGAGTCCTCTTCACACTTCTTGTTCTACAAGAAGGTGTCCAAAACCCTCCAGCTCCCTATGGCTGAAGCTGCTGAGGAGGAAGAAGAGCCTGATTTTGTGGAAATGATGGACATCCCAGAGTCCAAAAGATTGTCTATCCCTCTTCATAAGTCCTTGGGGAAACAGACACAAAAGATTTTACAAACTCCTAATTCATTACCTCCTGTGGATAAAAGAATGGACAGGAGGTATATGTTATCAGGCTCAGGTACGGAGTTCCTTTATACTCATAGCAGCCATGTTGGGGTAGTGCAGGCTGCAGCCTGTGACAGGGCTAACATTCCTTTGGCTTCACACACCCCAGACAAGGACTCCATGAAAGTTGATGCCATGGCCAAAAAACAATATTTGGCATCCTCTTTAGGACTTAGGCAGGCACACTATATGGCCTACACAGCCAGGTACCAGAAGTCCAGGTAGGATACTGTTCTGGAACTAGCTAAATAGGCCTCCCTCCAGCTAGCCAAGGAACTGGAGGAGGTAGCTGCAGATGGAATTGAGGCATCTAAAGTACAATTTCACGCTGCTATGGACTCCAATGATGTGGCATCAAGAGTCATGGCTACATCTGTGTCTCTCAGAAGACATGCTTGGCTCATATGTACTAGCCTATCACAGGATATCCAGACTAAGGCTATGGATTTTCCTGTAGTTGGTAACTCTCTGTTTGGGGAGCAGACAGAGGCTTACATGAAGAAAGTGGATGAATACAGGACCACTTACAGGAGTGCACAGGCCAAGGAAAGACAGGACACTCCACAAAAGCAGCAGTCCAGGAGAAGGGGCAGGCCCTTTCACATGCCTTTTTAACAAGCCCAGGCCTCCTCTCCTTTCCCACAGAGGGTTTTTTTCTGAGGAAGGGGCAGGAGGGGGATGAGCAGGGCTGCTTCCTCCTCCCTGTCTAAGGCTCCTGCCAAGCAGACACCCTGAGGTGTCAGCCCAGGTCGACTCCCCAGTCCCAGTAGGAGGCAGGCTGGCTTACTACTTTCAGGCCTGAAAGTCTGTAACCTCAGACAAGTGGGTCCTGGAAGTAGCAAGCCAGGGACAGGCCCTCAGCTTTGAAAGGTTCCCAGAAAGGAGGGCCAGGTATTTTCCACCTGCATCAATCTCAGAAACCCCTGCCCTAGAGGAAGAGGTTTCCTCTCTCTTGGCTCTCACAGCCGTAGAGAAGGTTCCTACTCAACACAATTTTCTCAGAAGAAGCCAGAAGGGGAAGAAAGAAAACATATTCAATTCAGTGTTTTAGAGTAACTGGTAATTGCTATTTTTCTTTTAAACTTAGATTGTGGGCTTTTAGTAACACTGTACTTTCTTTGTTGTCTTTACTTAGAATTGTTTTTGGGCTGTTGAAAATTTAAAACTTAGTGGTGGTGTAATTCTGTGCAGTCTTTAATTGCTGCAAATTTTATCTTGGCTTGTCTGACTGCCCTGTAGTTGGGTGAGGGGTGTTAATTGTCTGGCCTCTGACCTCAGCTATGTGATAACTGGAGGTGGGGCTTAGTCAGAGTTGAGGTAGCAAGTGAGTTTTATTTTCTCAGAAGAAGCCAGAAGGGGAAAGAAGGAAACATATTCAATTCAGTGCTTTAGAGTAACTGGTAATTGCTATTTTTCTTTTAAACTTAGATTGTGGGCTTTTAGTGACACTGTACTTTCTTTGTTGTCTTTACTTAGAATTATTTTTGGGCTGTTGAAAATTTAAAACATAGTGGTGGTGCAAATTTTCCTGTTAAATCTGATTGACAGGTGCTAAACACGGGGTATAGTAAGGGGTGTGAAATAGGAGGGGCATAAGGGGGAAGAAGCCCACACTCAGCACGACAAGTGTTTTGACTCATTTATTTATTTATTGGTTTCTTTTCTTTTTCTTTTTTTTCCTAAAGAAAATTATCTGAGGATCAGTGGCAGGATTTTTAGGACAGTAAATTAATAAAAAGGGAACTAGGAGAGCTTCAGTAGCAGACAAGTAGTGGAATAGCAGTATAATTGCAGTATAATGTGGGAAGTGGTGCAATGCAGCGGCTGTGGGGCAGCCATATTCAGGCAGATCTTCTGGACACTGAGGTGCTGCCCTATCTGCCTGCATCTCTCTGGACTGCGGGATGAGGTAGCCAGACTCAGAACGGAAGTAAATTGGGTCAGGAGTACCATCACCCCTATCCAGAGACCACCCAGTCCAATACAACTGCCTCAAAGGATGCCGAGAACGAGGAGCACTTGGATGACAGTGGGCTCAGGGAGGGTTAGAGTGGTCAGGCACATCCCAGATCCTATTCCACTCAAGAACTCATATGCCACACTGGCAAACGAGGACAACCAAATAGAGGTACCCAGAGAAGTGGAAGGAAAGGATGTGGAGGTTAGCCAAGGAGGTGACCTCAGCGGGGAAAGCAGGGACCCCAGAGGAGGAGGAAGTGAATCCTGGTGGGGACTCCATCATAAGAGGGATCCAGCTAGGAACACAGGAAGGGAGGACAGGGAGGTGAGGTGCCTACCAGGTGCAACGGCATGGAGGGATGGAAGGAAGATCCTGGGATCACTGGGAAGGCAAGACGGAGGGTGAGCTGGATGTCATTATCCACCAGGTACAATGACCTGGCAAATGGGAAGCCAAAGGAAGTTCAGAAAGAGTTTAGGAAATTGGGAGGGGTCTCAAGCAAGTAGCTACTTCTGTCACTTTCTCAAAGTACTTCCTGCGAGAGGCAAGAGCAAAGCATGGAGTGCATGCACCAGGAACTTTAATTCATGGTTGAAGAACTGGTGCTGTGAGGAAGGGTTTGATTCATTGGTGACTGGGACCCACCTGGAGGGATGGAGGTTTGTTCCAGCCTGATGGCCTGCATCCATCCTGGAGGGAATCCAAGCACTCAATGATAAGTTTAAATGCTACTGACAAGCATTTAAACTAGCAAAGGGGTGGAGGCCAGCAAGGAGGGTACCTACTTGCTCACCTCCCACAGCTAGCAGTGGAACCAGTGAACCAGAGGAGTGGTTATCTCTGCAAAGCAGTGTGCAAAAGATGGAGATCAGTGCCCAAGAGGTGGATAGGCAGAAAAGGGGCAAAGTTCAGCAGAAGGGCAGACAGCAAGGAGAACCAGGGATAAAGGACAACCAAGGAAGGGGCTGGAGTGAACAGCGAAACAGTCTAGGGAGGTCAAATCATGGAAAGCCATGTGTGCAAATGCCAGGAGCCTTAGCAACAAGATGGAAGATCTGGAGGCTGTCATGGTGCAGTCAGTCCTGGACATTGTGGCCATCACTGAAACCTGGTGTAATGATAACCATGACTGGGAGATGGCCATACCTGGCTACAACATATTCAGAAGAGACAGAGCAGGCAGGAAGGGAGGAGGAGTGGCACTGTATGTGAAAAATTACATAAGGGCCAAAGAGATCCAGGAGGAACAAAATGGGGGAGAGATACTGTGGGTTAAGCTGGAATGGAAAATGGGGACAGCCATCCACACAGGTGTGGTCTATAGCCACCAGCCCAGGAGGAAGAAACAGATAGGGAGTTGATGCTAGCCATCCAAAGGATGGCAGACAAGGGTGAGGTAGTACTGGTTGGAGACTTTAATATTCCAGACGTGGACTGGAGCATCCCACAGCAGCATCAACTAGGAGCAGATTTATCCTGGACTCCTTCAGGATGCCTTCCTCAAGCAACTGGTCATGGAACCAACTCGGCAGAAGGCAATATGACCTTGTGCTCACAAACAGGGACAGTGGATGGGGGTAACAGTGGAAGCACCTGGGGAAACAGTGACCACCAGTCATTGTGGTTTGAAATCACAGAAAGAGCAGAACCAAACCACACAAAAACACGTATCCTGGATTTTAGGGGGGCAGACTTTGGGAAAATGGAGAGATACTTGAAAGAGACATTAAGGGGAATGGGACGGGAATCGGGTTGAGGAACAGTGGGCAGTATTTAAAATGGGGATTACAAGAACAACAGAATTATGCATTAAGCAGGTTAGCAAGAGGAAGGAAGAGGAGACCATTATGGTTTTCCAAAGAGGTAGCAAAGAAAGTGAAAAAAAGATTACATTCAGGCAATACAAAAGACACAGGCAGAAGGGGATAGGGAGAAGTGCCAGGAGAAGCAAAGGAGGCAGGAAGGTCAGTGAGGGAAGCCAAAGCTCAGACAGAAGAACTCATTGCAAAATCAGTGGGTAGAGGGACAAAACCTTTACAGGTACATAAGTGAAAAAAGAAAGAAAAGGGAGGATAGTGAGACTGAAGGGGAGGATGGGGCCGCTGGAGGATGACAACAGTAAAGCTGACATATTGAACAGGAATTTCTGCTCAGTCTTTACTGAGGAAGAGGAGGGTAATGGGTCTGAAGGGAGTACAAGGGTGAGAATGGTGCAGAAATGGACACAGTCCTTTACACGAGAAAGGGTCCTGAAGGAACTGGAAGTACAAGAGTTGATAAAGCAATGGGGCCAGATGGGGTGCACCCAGGGTCCTAAAGAACTAAGAGAGGTGGTGGCTGAACCTCTGGCTATCCTGTTTAGCCAATCACTGGAAACAGAGGAGGTACCCAAAGACTGGAGGACAGCAGATGTAGTCCCCTTATACAAAAGTGGGAACAAAGAGGAAGCAGGGAACTACAGACCAGTCAGCCTCACCTCGGTAGTGGGAAAGATCATGGAAGCACTACTGAAGGAGAGATTGGTGGAACATCTGGTTGTCAATGGACTACAGGACCCAAGGCAGCATGGTTTCACCAGGGGGAGGTCATGTCAGATCAACCTCGTTGAATTTTCTGACTGGGTGACTAGGGAGGTGGATCAGGGGAGGGCAGTGGACATGGCCTATCTGGACTTCAGCAAGGCCTTTGACACTGAGCCACATAGAAGACTATTACACAGACTGGGGAATATGTATGGGTGTTGGCAGGACAGTAGTGTGGCGGGTAGGTAACTGGCTGGGTGGCAGGACACAGAGGGTGGTGGTAAATGGCTGTCACTCCACAGAGGGAAGAGTGACCAGTGGGGTACCACAGGATCAGTGCTGGGACCGGTCCTATTCAACATCTTCATCAGTGACATTGCACAGGACCTAGAAGGCAGAATTTCACTGTTCGCTGATGACACAAAGCTCTGTAATAGAGTAGACACACCAGAGGGTGTAGACAGAATGAGAAGGGACCTGCAGAAACTTGAAGAATGGTCAGGGTTTGGCAGTTGAAATTCAATGCAAGGAAGTGCAAGATAATGCATATGGAAGCACAAAACCCTGGCACAATATATCAGTTGGGGTGAGGATATAGCATGCACCAAGCAGGGAAAGGGATCTTGAGGTTATCATCTCTGATGACCTCAAGGTAGGGAAACAGTGTGACAAGGCAGCAGGTAAAGCAAATAGGATGCTGGGATGTATAGGCAGGCATCACCAGCAGGAAAAGGGAGGTCATAATCAGCTATACAAGACACTAGTGAGGCCCCACCTGGAGTGCAGTGTACAGTTCTGAGACCATACCTATGTAAGGACATAGACAGGGTAGAGAAGGTTCAGAGGAGGGCAACAAAGATGATGCATGGATTGCATCACAAATCCTATGAAGACAGGTTGAAGGAACTGAACATGTACTCCCTGGAGGAGAGGAGGAGAGAGGGATATGATAGAGACATACAAGTATCTTACAGGGAGGAACAGGGCAGGAATACACTATTTTTAAGCGAAAAGATGTTCCAGGACTAGAGGGCATGGGATGAAGTTGGAAGGAGGACGATTCAGAGGAAACATGAGAAAGAATTTCTTCACAGAACGGGTGGTGGACAAGTGGAACACCCTGCCAGAGGAAGTGGTGGGGGCTGAAACAATCACAGGATTTAAGAACGCATGGGATAGACATAAAGGAATTCTGATGGTCAGTGGTAAGGGGCAACAGACTTCTAGGAAAACATAAACTGAACTTACAAGCTCAAATGGGCAGACTGGGTGGGCCATAGGCCCTTATCTGCCGACACTGTCTATGTATCTATGTAACACAGGAGAAAAGGCCTGTACTCCAAGTACTCTGTTACCCCAAAGAAAACAGGGGAGTGGCGACCCATCCTGGACCTAAGGTATTTGAACAACCATGTCAAAACCCAAATTCAAAACGGCAACTATGGGAATAATCCTTCCCTCTTTAAGGCCAGGGGATTGGCTTGCATCCCTGGACGTCAAGGATGCCTACTTCCACATCCCTATCAGGTGCTCCCACAGAAAATACCTCCGGTTCGAGTTGCCTTCAGGCCATTATCAGTTCAGGGCCATGCCATTTGGCCTAACATCAGCTCCAAGGGTGTTCACAAAGTGCCTTGCAGTAGTGGTGGCTTTCCTCAGAAGACATGGTATCACCATGTTTCCATATCTGGATGACTGACTAATCGTAGGTCAGTCGTCAGACCAAGTCAGGTCTTCTCTGCAAACCACCCAGGACTTGCTCATTTCTCTGGGGTTTCTTCTCAATCTTCCAAAATCTGTCCTCAAACCAGTATAACTTCTCTCCTTCATAGGGATAGAATTGGATACTATCCAAGCAAAAGCTTTCCTTCCTCTGGCAAAGGTGAAGGCCCTAGTAGATCTTGCTTCCACTTTTCGACCTCAGGTTTCTCGTCCAGCGAGACAGTTCCTCCAATCCCTGGGCCACATGGCAGCCTCCACTGTAGTGGTACAGGGAGCCTTATTTCAGATGAGGGACATTCAGTTCCACCTAAGGACCTTTTGGTCACAGAGAAAGGACTTTCTCATCAAACTGATTCCAGTGACTCAGACTCTGGTCCAAGCTCTCCAGTGGTGGCTGGACCAGGACAACCTCAGACAAGGGGTTCCATTTCTCCCTCAAGTCCCATCAGTAGTTCTAACTAAGGATGCTTCTCTCATAGGTTGGGGAGCCCACCTGGGAGCCCTGACAGCTCAAGGGGTCTGGTCTCCACAGGAATCTCTCCTTCATATCAATCTCCTGTAACTCAAGGCAGTTTTCCTAGCCCTTCAGAGCTACTCAGATTCAGCCAAGGGCAAGGTGATGCAAGTCAGAACAGACACCACCACCACAATGTGGTACATCAACAAGCAGCGAGGCACTCGGTCCATTGCCGTGTGCACAGAAGCCATGAAGCTGTGGTCTCTGGCCTATTCTCTTCAGACTTCCCTGGTAGCAGTTCACCTTCCAGGAAAGGACAATGTACTAGCAGATGCTCTGGGCAGAATGTCACAGGGACATCACAAATGGTTCCTGGAGCCTCACATCCTGAAGGCCATCTTCTCCAGGTGGGGCACTCCAGAGATAGATCTCTTTGCAGCACCGGACAATCATCAACTTCCTTTGTTTTGTTGAAGACCTCCAGTCCTGGGGACGGTACCCCTGGATGCTTTCATTTTGGATTGGAAGGGCAGGTTTCTCTATGCTTTCCCTTCCCTCCCTTCCCTCTGCTGTTCAGAGTTCTGATCAAGATCAGAACTCAACCCTGCACAGTGATACTAGTGGTTCCAGATTGGGCCAGATAGCCTTGGTATCCTCTACTGCTGTCCTTGACAGTATTGTGTCCCCTGTCTCTTCCCAGGAAATACAATCTCATGTCCTCCTCCTCCCAAGGGCAGATCTGGTACCCCAATCTCCAGTCTCTCAATCTCAAGGCCTGGCTCTTGAAGAGTTAGACTATGCAGCACTACATCTCTCTCAGGGAGTTCTGGATATTCTGAAGGTTTCCAAGAAACCTTCCACTAGAAAAACTTACAATTCCAAAGGGAAGAGGTTCAGTATTTGGTGCTCTCAGAAGGGCATCGTGCCTGATTCTGCAGACATTTCCACAACCTTAGATTATCTAGTTCATCTGAATAGTCTAGGCCTTAGGCCTGCCACTCTGAAGGTTCATCTAGCAGCTGTCTCTGCATTCCTTTCAGCAGGTAAGAGCTCTTCCCTAGCATCTCATTCTGTTTTCAGGAAGTTTTTCAAAGGTCTGGTTCGCATTAATCCTCCCTTTAGGGAGCCTACTTCACCTTGGGATCTTAATGTCTGCATTGCTCAGCTTATGCAGCCACCATTTGAACCTCTGACTTTGGCTGAATTGAAGTACTTGACCTGGAAAACTGTGTTCCTGATTGCTATTACTTCTGCCAGGCAGATTAGTGAATTACAGGCCCTGTCAGTTGAACCTGACTTCATAGCCTTCCATAGGGATAAAGTGGTCCTAAGAACCAATAGGAGATTCTTGCCCAAAGTGGTATCGGATTTTCATCTGAACCAGTCTATATCTCTCCCTATGTTTTTCACTGATCATTCTTCTTCAGGAGAAAGACGACTACACAGTTTGGATGTTAAAAGGGCTCTGAGCTCCTACATAGAGCATACTAAGGCACACAGAAATAACTGTCTTCAATTGTTTCTCACTTATGGTGAAGTGGGGAAAGGTAAGCCTGCCACTAAAATAACTATTGCCAGGTGGATTGTTTCTTGTATACAATTCTGCTATGACAAATTGGGTAGAACACCCCCTTCTGGCCTGAGGGCTCACTCAACTAGGGGTACAGCTGCTACTCTAGCTGCGGCCAGAGATATATCCTTGTTAGAGATCTGTAAAGCAGCCACCTGGAAAACAGTACATACATTCACCAAGCATTACTCCCTGGACATCCAGGCTAGTAGTGATGCTAGGTTTGGCACAGCAGTACTGCAGAACCTGTTCCCAAAGTAGGTTCAGCATTTTCTCCTCCATAAGGAACTGCTTGGTAGTCTACATTATGTCAGAATACAGCAAGACTTCATGTTGTTGGAAAAAAAAATTACTCACCATAGTAATGTTGTTTCTTCTAATGGAGAGTTGCTGTATTCTGACCTCCCCCCAGCCTCCTCTTTCAGAATCTAGTTTTGGGAAGTGGGCTGGCAGGTACAGTGTTACACCTCAGGGGTGTACCGTGTACCCTCCCTCTTGGGTGGGGTAGCTGTTATTGTTACTTTTCTTGTGTTTTTATAGTTAAATATCATCACTACCTTTCCTTCTTGGGTTCTCGACTTGAGTCTTTTTGGACCCAAAAAATCTTTGCCCTTTGGCTATTTGTTTTGAACAATTTCCATACTATAGTACTTAGTTAGTTTACTCATAAGAATCTGATGGTTACACTGGGAAGTACCACAGACAGAGGTTTGAAAACCGAGCTTGAGCTCAACATTCTATGCTTCTGCATAAAGTTAACTCTTTCCTGTCTGGGGCAGTTCAAGTGCTGGGGCTAACTGCATTATGTTTAATACAGCAAGACTCCATTAGAAGAAACAACATTACTATGGCGAGTAATTTTTTCTTTCTTGGCATTGAAGCCAAGCTGCCAGATCCTGGACCACCTCCGTAGCTTTTCCAGATCTTCCTGTAGGTCCTGTATCCCTTCAGCTGTTTCCACTCTCCTACAGAGCTTGGTGTCATCCGTGAATAGGAACAATTTACCCTTAACGGCATGTTCAGTGTCATTGATAAAGGCATTGAACAACACCGCCCCCAGCACCGAGCCCCGGGACCCCACTGGTAACCTCTCTGGTGCCAGATAACTGTTCCCCCACAACCACCCTCGGGGTTCTGTCCCTCAGCCAGTTTTCCACCCATCTGGCCATTTTTTCCCCAACCCCAAAATCCACCAATTTCCTGACCAACCTTTTGTGGGGCACAGAGTGAAAGGCCTTGCTGAAATCAAGATTGAGGATGTCTACTGCCTGGCCCCTGTCTACTGTCATAGTGTCACAGTCAAAGAAGTCAATCAGATTGGTTTGACATGATCTCCCCCAATGAACCCATGCTGCCTATCATCCTGGAGACCATGTTCCTCTAGCTATTCGTCCAACTTTTCCTTTAGTATGGTCTACATGAGCTTGCCCACAATGGAAGTCAGGCTGGCTAGTTTGTAATTCCCTGGGTCATCCTTAGGACAGCTTTTATGAAAGGGTACTACATGTGCTGTTCTCCAGTCCTGCTGCACCATGCTTAACTCTAGAAAACTGTTAAATAGGTCTGCCAGTGGCCCTGTCAGCTCCTCAACCAGTTCTTTTAGTACCCTTGGATGTACTCTGTCCAGGCCTGGTGATTTGTCCACCTTCGATACCAGCAGCCCCTCCCTCACTCTATCCTCCTCTATCACTACATCTGTGTTCCCCTTCCCCCTGCTCTTCTTTTCCTTTCTGAAGGCACCGGTCTGTCCTTCTCTCTGGTGAAGACGGAACAGAACTATTCATTTAGTATCTCTGCTTTTCTTCCATTATCCTCCACCCACTCCACCCCTTTCTTA
The DNA here is from genome assembly GCA_016271365.2 of Neoceratodus forsteri. Classification (NCBI taxonomy): domain Eukaryota; kingdom Metazoa; phylum Chordata; order Ceratodontiformes; family Ceratodontidae; genus Neoceratodus; species Neoceratodus forsteri. Next base: position 411,714,593 of record CM057455.1, on the reverse strand, counting down.
AGTCTAACAATCCCTTCCTTCTTGTCCCTTTTCTCACTTATATAGTGAAAGAAAGCCTTCTCCCCCTTCTTAATTCCTTCAGCTATCTGCAGCTCCTTCTGTGCCTTTGCTCACCTGACTTCCTTACTTGCCTCACCAGCCAACCTTAGGTAATTTTCCCAATCCACCTCTCTCTTGGTCTTCCTGAATTTTCAATAGGCCAATCTCTTTTCCCTTACTGCCTGGGCAACCCCAGAACTGAGCCAGCTGGGCGCTTTAGCCCTTGTGTTCTTCCCCCTTAGCCTAACGCACTCATCTGTGGCAACCAGTATTCCTTCCTTAATGATGGCCCACCTTTAGTCCATCCCCCATATCTGCTCTGATGCCCACCAGATGGCTCCTTAGCACTTCACCCATTTTCCTGACAAATTATGATGTCATCAGAATTGTGAAAGCTACTCTCTGATTGGTTCAGTACTCCATTGTGATGATTCTAACCGTGAAGATAGCACTTGTGACAATACTGACATAAAAATGTAATAATATATTGAGGTTGGCTACAATGATGGCACTTGTTATCTTGTCATTTTTATGTTTGCTTGCACGCATGTGCAAGAAACATAGTGCCATGAACGGAGATTTCGGAGGTGTGTCACCTCCTCCTCCAATTCAGGCACTGGGCTGGCAGGCGCGGCCCCTGTAAGCCAATGCATTTTGGAGCTGTCTATGACACGCTCCAAAATGCAGTGGCATACAGTTGAAAGGGGGAGCTACGCTTGAGTGAGCAGCGATAAGGAGCTGCTCACCAGCAGCTACCTCCCCAGCCGCAGGCGGCGCGCGCTTCGACGCAGCGTGATAGCCCGACGGGATGCCCAACTCCTCACGACTGAACTATTTGTCTCCTCCCCTCCCACAGTTGCTGCCACGCTGGGATCACCCCAGCGTGGCAATCCATTATGCCGACGGGGTGCCCAATCCCCCATCGGGCTGAACACGCCTCCTTAAAACACAGGCTACGCTGGGAGCCCACCCCAGCGTGGGAAACGGTCCCACGCTTTGTTTTTTTTTACAACGGGGTGCCTAATCCCCATCGGCTGAACGCCTCTCAAAGTCCTTGTGCCATGCTGGAGCCCACCCCAGTGCGGCAAGTCCCATAATGTCTTTTTGTTTTTACCCTGTAAAAAAAACTGTCCTAGGCGCAGCGTCTCGAGCCCCCTCCCACATCCGCACCCACCCACTGCGCACCCAGCCTTCCCCACACCCTCACCCCATACTTACCTCCGGACTCGCGCGACGATCTTCGGTGACCGGGAACACGCCTGCACTCTTCAAAGCCGACATCACCTAACTGAGGAAATGCTGGTAAGCTGTATAATGGGCTAGATAGGAGGGGTTCAACTTTGTGCATATCTCAGGCATTTTGGGAATTTTGCAAATTTTTCAACATGGGGTTTTTGGGACCCTTCTCATGAATGATGTCACTGTCATGGCGTTATTCACGCGCGAAGGGTGATTTCGCGCAGTGACTGCGCAGTGACTGCGAAATCACCCTTCAGGATGGAATACCACCATGACAGTGACATCATTCATGTGAAGGGGGCCCAAAACCCCCATGTTGAAAATTTGGTGCCAAAATTCCAAAAAATGACTGTTTAACGAGTGTGCGTTGCGCAGTTCCTACGCAGGCTCGTAAGTTCGCGAAATTTCAATATTTTCACTCCAGATTTTCAACATTGCCATTTCACCACACCGTCTTTTGAGTAGTATAGCTGTAATTTTTCACATCTCACCCAAAATGTGTTTCCACCCTTGTAGCGCAGAATGGCGCAGTCAGTGTGCTAAATCAATGTACGGGACAAATTAAGAAAATTGTAGTGACACTGTTCATGAGCAGAGGTCTTGAAATGGCTATGTTGAAAATTTGGTGAAATAATTCCTTAAAATGACTGTTTTACGAGCGTGTGTTGCGCAGTTCCTACGCACGCTCATAGGTTTGCGAATTTTCAATATTTCCACCAGATTTTCAACATTGCCATTTTTCCACACCTTCTTATGAGTAGTACAGCTGTCATTTTTCACATCTCACCCAAAATCGTATTACCATGTAGCGCATACAATGGCGCAGTCAAGCAGTTAACTTACAGTGTAAGGGGACATATTAAGAAAATCACAGTGTCACTGTTCATGAGCAGAGATCTTAAAATGGCAATGTTGAAAATTTGGTGACAGAATTCCTAAAAATGACTGTTTTACGAGTGTGCGTTGCACAGTTCCCACGCACGCTCGTAGGTTTGCGAATTTTCAATATTTCCACTCCAGATTTTCAACATTGCCATTTTTCCACACCTCCTTATGAGCAGTACAGCTGTCATTTTTCACATCCTGCCCAAAACGTGTTTCCGCCCATGTAGCGCACAATGGCGCAGTCGGTGTGCAACCTCAATGTATGGGACACATTAACAAAACCACAGTGACACTGTTCATGAGCAGAGGTCTTAAAATGGCTATGTTGAAAACTTGTGAAAAATGCCCAAAATGACTTTTACGTAGTGTAAGTTACACAGTTCCTATGCATGCTCGTTAGTTTGCAAATTTAATATTTTCACTCTAGATTTTCAACATGTCCATTTTATTAAACTTCCTTATGAACAGTACAGCTGCAATTTTTCATATGTCACCCAAAATGTGTTATCGCACATGTAGCGCACAATGGTGCTGTTGGTGTGCGAAAGCAATGTTTAGGACAGATTAAGAAAATCACAGTTACACTGTTCATGAGCAGAGGTCTTAAAATGGCTATGTTGAAAATTTGGTGACAAAAGTCCATAAAATGACTGTGTTATGAGTGAGCATTGTGCAGTTTCCACGCATCCTCATTAGCTCATGACTTTGTAATATTTCCAGTCCAGATTTTCACTAGTGGCATTTTTTCAACACTTCCTTATGAACAGTACAGCTGCCATTTGTCACAACATGGCCAAAGTGTGTTTTCACACTTTCAGTGCAGAGATGCGTGGTCGTTATGGGAAATCATTGTTCGGCACAGATAAAGAAAATCACAGTGACACTGTTCATGATTGGAGGCACCAAAATGCCTGAGTTGACAATCTGCTATAAAATATCCCCAACCTACTTATATAACGGGTGTGCGTTGCACAGTTTCTATGTACGCTTGTGACTTCACCATTTTTTTTTAAATATTTTTACTACACATTTGCAACATAGCCATTTTTACACCTTCCCATGAAAGAGTACAGCTGCCATTTTTTACAGCCTGTTCGGAATATGTTTGCATCTGTGGTGCTAAATCCCGTAGTCACTGTGCATAAGCAGCTTTCGGCTACCACACTGATATTCCCCCTGTTCGTGAGATGGGGTCACAAAACAAACATGTTGAAGATTTGGAGTTAAAATGCCAATGAATGCCTGAGGTATTAGACTTTTCAACTAAATCGCCCAACCCTATATAGAATGACAGGAATCAGGGGTGTGACTTTGGGATTCTTGCCTGTGATGCTCATACCATTCCACACCCTGCAGTCACTGAGAGGCATCGAGGTATGCCTTGGACTCTTCGTCCCCAAACTTCACCCCATTCTCCTATATCGCACCCATCTCACCATATTTCCTAATGAAATGGGGTGCGCATAAGGGCCAAAGACCCCAAGGAACACGTGACATTTGTCAGTCTCTGCAGAGTGGGGTGTGGTGAAATGGCGTGGCCGTTATGCCTGACGACCCAAATGCACACCCCAATGCCTGTCACTCTCTGCAGGGTGGTGGTGGGGTTGGCTTCAGTTCAATACTTCACTGCCATTCCTATTACGCAGCTCTGTAACTTCTACACTACCACTGCCAATGCCAGTAAGCAAACATTCGGCATTGACAAATGCTTGTTATCTGCTGGTGTATAAATTAAATTATGAAATGGGTACTAAGAATGCTGAATCTTGATTGGTCAAGATCTGCTTTTAGCCTAGGCATTGCCCCAGCACAACAGCCAGGCTGAAAGTACTCCCAGACCAATAGGCTCAACACTCGGCTTTACAGCCATCTGCCTCAGCTGACCATCACCCCAGTCACCATGCACACATACACATACATGCACACACACACACACACACACACACACACACTGGATCCTGCTCAAAAAAAAAAAAAAAGCCCATTTTTATAACTTTTTGCCTGTGGTCACATGCTCCTCATAGCACATGGCGCAGGCAGCAAACACAGCTTGCTTTTCCCCTCATTCACTGCAGTTTTTTTTTTAACTGTACATTTCATCGTAAGGTTTGTAAAATCCTCCAACTGCATGACACAGAGAGTAACTGATGAGACTGCTAATCAGTCACCAACTTTCCCTTTCCAGAGACAGACTCGTCATGTTTAAAACACTACCTCATTCATTCTGTTTTGTCACCCTGCTCTTTCTCTTGGATGTAACAGACTGCAGTAATTGAAACAGTCACCCTATGCGGCTCTACTTCAAATGCCCTGATGGTCCTTAGTGAAACTGCCATTGAACGCAGCTCAAATTAGCCCGGACCATCAATGTCTTTAAAACAGCAGCTTACATGCAGGTTTGCTGCCACCTCTTGGACAAACCCAAAATCTGCACTGCCAGAATGGGACTATTTTAGTTATAATGCAATTTGTCTTAACTTTTTTTTGTATTTTTACTAATTTAAAGTAAAGTAAAGTATTTTGAAGATAGAGTGGGAATGGCTCAAGGGCAATGTGAGGAAGTATTCTTTCATGGAGAGGGTGGTGGACGCATGGAACAGACTTCCTGAGGAGGTCGTGAGGTCAAAAACAGTGGGGGAATTCAAGAATGCATGGGACAGACATAAGGCAATTCTGGTGGGGGGGTAGGAAGAAGTAGGCTGTTGATTAACTAGGATCTGCAACTTAGCTAATAGGTAGGGAAATGGGTAGACTGGATGGGCCAAGCGGTACTTATCTGCTGTTAAGGTCTATGTTTCTAAAACTTAAAAAATATTTAATTTCCTATTGCTTATGGACCCTTTTCATAATCACAATAAGGCACTCCAGGGGGTGCATTATGGTGGGATAATGGCCCTTTTATGGTGGTGGAAGCACTCAGCTTTGCCTTGTGCTTCAACCCACCCCAGGTGGGCTGTTATCCCACCATAAACCCCCCCCGCCGTTGTGCCTTATTTCTTAAATATAGGTACATATAAATTAACCTACGTTTGTTGAGGCAAGTAAATTGTCTCTTACATAATATGGCAATCTAATATTTTTTTCTGCTATTTTGGCAGGATACAGTATTTGCTCTTCATCCTAATCAAGCAGTCCAGCCTAGTGGCTAGATCACAGTGCTGTGTGATCCATAAGACCCAGGTCTGAATCTTACTATCTCCTCTTGGTCACAGTATGACATTGACCAAGTCTTGACTTTGCTTATCCTTCTCATTGTCCCTGTGCTAAAACTGCTTGAGCTTTCCTTAATCCCTCCACCTCATACAGCTTTCCTCTGTGTGCCTGATGGCTGCAGTAACTGTTCATTTCATTCAAAGCATTTTTATGTTGATTGCGTGCATGCGCAAGAAACATGTTGTGACAAGTTTCTCGAGAAGCAGCTTGTGGAGGTGCGGCACTGTTGTGGCCAATGCCCCCACAGCCTGCAAAGGCTTGCCCCGCTTCCCCCAATGCCGTGGCACGCTGCTGCTGACACCAGTTCAGCCAGCATGCCACAATTTTCTAAAAAAACAGCCGCTGCAATCAGGGGCTGCCTCGTCATTGCAGCGTCAGTCATCCGCTGCAATGAGGGAAGCACCCGTCATTGCAGGGTGGGATGTAAAACCCCTGAGATTGTTTGTGAACATGGCGATTGCCCTTGCTGCCATGTTCACAAACAATATAACCCACCACGTTTAGTTGCCAACGGGGGCCCCAATCCCCGTCGGCATTCTGTGCCCCCCCCACTTTTGTTCCTGCTGATGGGGTGGCCAATCACCGTTGGCTGTAGTGTTCCCCGTTTGTTTTGTTGCTGACAGGGGAACCCACTCCCCATCGGCATTCTGTTACCCACCCTTTTTGTTGCTGCCGACGGGGTGCCCAATCCCCGTCGGCATACTGATACCCCCGCCCCCGACCGTTTGCCGACGGGGGTGCCCAATCCCCCATTGGCTACTGCTGCCCGTGGTCCAGGAAACCTCTGCTGGCACACTGGCAGCCCACCCCATTGTGCCAGATGCCCCTGCAAGTGAGAAAACGGTCCCACGACATCTGGTTTATTTTTTTTTTTTTTTTTAATCCTGGAAGAAAGGAAACCGTCCCTCGGGACTCGCCCTGCTTCCCACCCACAACCCGCACCCACCCACTGCACGCCCTGCCTCCCCACACCCCCTCTAAGCTCAGCGCGATGATCTTTGGTGGACTGGGAACACGTCTGCACTCTTCAAAGCCGACCGCGAACTGAGAAAATGCCGGCAAGCTGTATAATGTAATACATAGGATTTTTTCAACTTTACTGCATATCTCGGGCATTTTTGGGAATTTTTCCACCAAATTTTCAACATGGGGTTTTTGGAACCCCTCCTCATGAATTCTTGAACTGTCATGGCATTAATCGGCCTGGAAAGGTGATTTATCGGTCACTGCACAGAATCACCTTTCGGGGCCGATTAAAGAAACAACAGTGCCAGTGTTCATGAGGTGGGCTCTCAAAAAGCCTATGTTGCAAATTTGCTGTAAAAAATCCCAAAAAATGACTGTTGTACGAGCGTGCGCTGTGCAGTTGCTATGTACGCTCGTAACTTCATGAATTTGCAATATTTTCATGCCAGATTTTCAACATTGGCATTTTGTTGCACCTCCTTGTGAACAGTATAGCTGTCATTGTTCACATCCTGGCAGAAATGTGTTTCGCACTTCGGCGCACAATAGTGCGGTCACTGTGGGAAATCAGTGTTCAGGACAGAGTAAAAAATGACAGTGCCACTGTTCATGAGTAGAAGGTCCTGAAATGGCTATGCTGAAAATTTAGTAATAATCTCCATAAATGACTGTGTTCACAGTGCGTTGCGCGGTTGCACGCACGTCAGAACTTTGCGAATTTATAATATTTTCACTCCAGATTTCCAATATTGCCATTTTCCCACATCTACTTATGAACAGTAAAGCTGTCATTTTTCCCATCCTGGCCAAAATGTGTTTTCGCACTTCCGGTGCAGAATACAGCGGGCACTGTGGGAAATCACTGTCCAGGACGGATTAAGAAAATGAGAGTGATATTGTTCATGAGCAGAGGTCATAAAATGCCCATATTGAAAATTTGGTGATAATAGCCAATCAAATGACTATGTTACAAGTGTGCATTGCACACTTTCCACGCACGCTTGTAACTTCGCAGATTTGTAATATTATCATGCCACATTTTCACCAGTGGAATTTTCCCACACTTCCTTATGAGCTGTGCAGCTGTCATTTTTCACATCCTGACCGAAATGTGTTTTCACAGTTCTGGTGCAGAATAACGCGGTCGCTGTGGGAAATCACTGTTCGGGACGGATTAAGAAAATGACAGTGGCACTGTTTATGAGCAGAGGTCCTAAAATGCCTATGTTGAAAATTGGGTGACGAAACTCCATAACATGACTGTGTTACAAGCGTGCGTTGAACTGTTTCCACGCACCCTTGTAACGTCTCACTTTTGTAATATTTTCACCCCACATTTTCAACAGTGACATTTTCCACACCTCCTTACGAACAGTACAGCTGCCATTTTTCACATCATGGCTAAAATGTGTTATTGCACTCCTGCCGCAGAATAGCATGGTCGCTGTGGGGAATCGCTGCATGGGACACATTAAGATCAAATGAGTGAGAAGTGGGAGTAACTGAGCTGAACTGAGGTCTGCCGGGACTGCTGCGGATTTGTTTGTGGGCAGAGAAAGGGCCAAAAGCAAGAGCCCAGTACAAAAGGACAGCCTGCAGCACTGGGAGAAACAGAATGAGAAAGCGAGTGAGAGAGGCGGAGTGAGCAAAGTCACCGGAGCTCTTTCAGGACTGCTGCGGATTTCTTTGTGGGCAGGAAAAGGCATCAGTGCAGGCAGGGGCCCAGTGCAAAAGGCTAGCCTGCAGCGGTGGGAGAAACAGTATGAGTGAGTGAGACAGGGGGACTGAGTGAGCTCAATGGAGCTCTGTCAGGACTGCTGCGGATTTCTTTATGTGCAGACAAAGGCATCAATGCAGGCAGGAGTCCCATACAAAAGGGCACTTGCAGCGCCAGGACAAACAGAATCAGCGTGTGAGACAGGGAGACTGAGCGACCTCAACAGAGCTCTGTGGGGACAGCTGTGAATTTGTTTGTGGGCAGAGAAAGGGGGCAACATAAGAGCCCAGTACAAAAGGGCAGCCTGCAGCACTGGGAGAAACAGAACGAGAAAGCGAGTGACAGAGTGGGAGTGACCGAACTCACCGGAGCTCTTTCAGGACTGCTGCAGATTTCATTGTGGGCAGAAAAAGGCATCAGTGCAGCCAGGGGCCCAGTACAAAAGGCCAGCCTGCAGCGGTGGCAGAAACAGTACGAGCAAGTGAGACAGGGGGACCGAGTGAGCTCAACGGAGCTCTGTAAGGACTGCTGCGGATTTGTTTGTGGGCAGAAAAAGGCACCAATGCAGGCAGGAGTCCCGTACAAAAGGGCCACTTACAGCGCCAGGACAAACAGAATGAGCATGTGAGACAGGGAGACTGAGCGACCTCAACAGAGCTCTGTCAGGACAGCTGCGGATTTGTTTGTGGACAGACAAAGGTGCCGGTGCATGCAGGGGCCCAGTACAAATGGACAGCCTGCACTGGCGAGGAACCCAGAATGAGTGAGTGAGACAGGGGGAGTGAGCGAGCTCAACAGAGCTCTATTGTAACTGATGCAAATTTCTTTATAGACAGAATAAGGTGGCAATGCAGGCAGGAGTCCAATAAAAAAGGGCAGCCTGCAGCGTCGGCAGAAACAGAATGAGTGAGTGAGAGAAGGGGAGCGAGCGAGCTAAACAGAGCTTTGTCGGGACTGCTGCAGATTTCTTTGTGGGCACACAAAGGCACCAACAGAGGCAGGAGCCCAGTACAAAAGGGCAGCCTGCAGCGCCAGGACAGACAGAATGAGTGAGTGACACAGGGGGAGTGAGCGACCTCAACAGAGCTCTGTCATGACTGCTGCTGATTTCTTTGTTGGCAGAAAAAGGTGCCAATGCAGGCAGGAGCCCCATACAAAAGGCCACCCTGCAGCGCCGGCAGAAATGGAATGAGTTAGTGAGAGAGGGGAGTCAGCAGGCTCAACAGTCCTGTGTCGGGACTGCTGCAGATTTCTTTGTGGGCAGAAAAAGCCACCACCAGAGGCAGGAGCCCAGTACAAAAGGGCAGCCTGCAGCACCAGGAGACACAGAATGAACGAGTGAGAGAGGGGGAGTGAGCCACCTCAACAGAGTTCTGTCGGGACAGCTGCAGAATTCTTAGTGGGCAGAACAAGATGCAAATGCAGGCAGGAACCCAGTACAAAACAGCAGCCTGCAGCACTGAATGAAACAGACTGAGCGACTGACAGAGGGCCAGTGAGCGTGAACAACACACCAATGCAATCAACATTCGGCGTTGACAAATGCTTGTTGAATTCTGGGTTATCTCTCCCACCTTATCCCACTACTTCCACCACACTCTGCCCCCACATACTCCCTCTGTAACATCAGCCTTTAATCACTTACCCACCCTCCCATGTAATGTTCTGCAGGCTAAGCTGCTTTATCCTTTTGTTTCCCCTAAACTCTGGATCCCTCTTTCCCTCCTATCCCTCCTTCATGACTTTTCTACTCATTCCTGTAATTGTTCTTGACCTCTTTGTAAGCTGGTTTACAGGCCTTCTCAATAATCACCATCATTAGACCACAGCTTACCCCTGGGTTTTCACACATTGTCTAGTGCTGAGTGTATCATTCAGTGTATCTGTTTCACTGGTTATGGCCACTGTGTGCTTATTTACATTCATATTTTCCTCATTTCACAACAACTAGTGGAACTTGCTGTTTATTTTATTTTTTAACACCTTATTGTCAAGTTGTACCAGTACTCTCCTTCCCCCAGGATGCATCTGGAAACAAGCTGGTACTAGTTCAGTATGTCTTTCCTGGTATATTTTTTTTTAAACAAATAAATAAAAAAAACATACATACATAACTAGGAAAGGCACTGTACAAAACTGGAACCCAAGTAGTGTCTGTGGTGAAAGTATAGGCATGAATAAAATGGGGAGACTGGGTGGGCCAGGCGACCCTCATCTGCCATCAAATTCTATGTTTCCATGTTTCCTTCCTTCTTTAATGTACAGTGTTTTCCCTTTTCCTTGTTTTCTCTAATACCTCATGATCTAGTGCCAGAAGTATGAGTGCAGCAACAGTTGGAGCTCCATGGCTATTGGCCAGCCAAGTAGTAAATGATGCCAGCTTGATACAGGTTCTATAGAGAAGGATAAATAGAGGATGCACAATGACCGTACCCAAGATTTCCAATTTATCTGCATGTATGAAGGGGTAAGAACATAACTCATGAGTGGTAAAGCCACACATGAATTATGAAAGTCTTGTACCCTCACAAGTGGAGATAAATTGTATAGTTTGAGTAAGGCCATTGTGCATTCAGTTTATACAACACTGGTTTAACAGTTAACTTTTTAAATCACCTTTCTGTGTGAAGATATTCATTTTTTGTGATTTGAACTTCTGGCTTCAGGGATGCATAGGCCTAATATAATAACAGCATTGTGACAGCTGCTCTCTGATTGATTCTGTTCTGTGCAAAGGTTAAAGACTGTGACATATCTAACCTCTAAATAAATAGCGTGATAAATGTATCAGGGAATATTTATCGCCATTGGTGTTGTATAAGTCCTGTTGATTATATGTACTGTCGAGTCAGCTAGTACCCCTAAATGGTTGCTTTTGTTGTTTCTCACTGGGTCTTTGCCTCATGAGTACTGCATCTTGATTGATTGGACTTGTGTATATGTTTATATGTACCGTTACTATACCTTTTATGTTTATAAGAGTCAGTTTTTGAGTTTTCAGGGTGAAGGTACTATAAAGTAAAGCTGAGTAGTTCTAGCACATAAAGTATTTGAGAAGAAACTCATAACCATAAGAGACACAGGAACTGTACACATAAACATATTGTAAATCATGTTGCAGATTTCTGCTTTTATAAAATAGTACTTGAATTCAGAATCAAAATGTTTTACTTTGCTTAAAATAAGAGAACCCTTGTGTATGAGATGAATAGTCAACTGAACTCAGAACTTTAGAATTTTACGTAGATTATAAGAGTAACAGGAATGTTTAGAAATAAACTGTGATTGGCCAAGATCAATGCCATGGTTTGCAATTGTACTTATATACTGTACATATGATATGTTTGCCTTCTTTAGTTTACAGCGAGGTTTGTTATATTTTTAGGCTCCTTCTCCTACCGCTTCACCTCTCCTGGTGCCTACTACTTCAGCAGTGGTTACGTAGACAGTGGTCAGAGCATTTTCATGCAAGGAGTGGTGAATGTTGCTCCAATTCCAGACAGCATGGGGAAACTGAGCTTTTCAGTGGGAGGAATTGAGGCACTCTATGTTCAAGGTAAGACTGACTCTGCTCAGTGTAGAAGAAGAAATTGATCTCCTGTGTGTTTTTGATGAAGGGAGGGCATTTGAAGGTTTCAGATTTTTATATTTGCTAACTATTTACTACAGACCTACATCAAAACATCTGCAGACTACTAACAGTACAAAGGCCCATGAATCATGTCCAAGATGGGCGTGTAGGCCTTTATATTTACTATAGAGCACTGCTGGACTGGCATAAGCTTATATATTGCTAAATCTGATTCCCTAATGTAAATCAAAAATTTGCTGCTGGCCACAGTTGCTTCTGTACACTGCCAAGCAATTTATAATACTTTAAATGTAGCCACTTCTGTTTTTATTACCCTGTTGGAGATATGGCATCTCTAAAGTTGCACTGTGACTTATTTAACTACTGTCTATCTGTGCCATGAGCCTCTCTGTTGCTGTTCCCAGGACCTTTAATAAATGAGATTCTACAGCTCCATGTATGCTATCCTATCTAGAACTACTATAACTACATTAACTAATTAAATATACTGTGTATACCTGCATCTATGCATCAGCGAACTATCTGGATTAATGGCTATCTTTGCTGTCTGGCCACCCTGTACTAAAAGTGATTTTCCAGCTTTCTGTAAAACACTGACAGTTGACATCAGCAGAGCTCAAATCTTATATAATATTCCAAAAAAATGTAAAGGTAGGCCGGCTCCATGGCACTGAGCAATGCATGTTAGCTTGGCACACTGGTGACCTGGGTTCGTGCCCCAAGCCTGGAGTTCAGGAGTGGAGTCCAGCAGGGAAGGAGTTACAAGTGTCCTAAGGTTGCTTCCCTCCCAGGGATGGGGGCAGGATGGACCCAAACTGCTTGTTACGCAGCTCCTGGTAGTGACTTGTGGCTGGGGTTCATGGCTGAGTGAGCCTCAACACACTGCTGAATGCCCCCACCCCCACAGGTCGCTGCCACAGTTGAACCATTACATGGGAGTGGGGTGGGTAGGGGAAAAATGTGGGAAAAATATAGCCTCTTGGCCAACTGGATGATGACAGCCAGTCCCCACTCACCATGGAGCCCAGAAGTGTCTGTGCTGACCCCTCACCATGTGTCTGGCATAGAAGAAAGCCTTTTGGAAAGTCTCCTCTCCAGTTCCCCTGCACTGGGAGGTAGAGCCCCCCCCCCGGCAAAGGGATACATTGGGTCAACCTGGCTGTGGCAGCAATGAGGGCAGTGGATGGTGATGGGGACTGGTGGTGGGGCCCTAAGCCACCCAAAAGAGTGGTTGGCCAAGGGATTGGAGAAGCATAAAGAAATGAGACACAAAAAAAAATTAAAGCCTCTGAAGGCTGCTCTGCATACAGTAACAACTGCATGCACTAAGCAGATCAGCAAGTCCAAAATAAGGAAAAGACCTTGTTGGTTCTCTCATGAAGTAGCATCCAAAATCAAAGAGAAAAAACAGGCTTTTACACAATTCAAGCAAACAAAACATGAAGCAGACATGGAAGAATACAAGAACAAATTAAAGGAGGCAGGGAAAGCTGTTAGAAGGGGCAAAACCACAGACGGAAGAGAAAATAGCACAGGGTGTTAAGGAGGGAGACAAAACCTTGTATGGATACATAAGAGAAAAAAGAAAAACTAAGGGAAGAATAGTCTGAGTAGCAACCAGGGAAGGTAAGATGGCAGAAAATGACAAGCACAAGGCAGAAGTGCTAATCAAGTTATTTTACTCGGTCTTTACCATAGAAGACAGTGGCAAAGGTCCCACACTAAGCAGAACAAGGGAAGATACCCAGGAAGCAGTTACTAGCCCCTTCATAAGGAAAAGGGTCTCAAAAGAGCTTAATAAACTGAAAGTGGAAAAAGCCATGGGACCGGATGGCATACACCCTAGGATATTGAAGGAGTTCCGAGAGAAACTAGCCACACCACTGGCTGAGCTCTTCAGCAAGTAACTAGACAGCAGGAAAATACCTCAGGACTGGAAACAGGCAACTGTTGTGCCCTTACACAAGAGTGGAAACAAGGAAGAGGCCAGAAATTACCACCCTGTCAGTTTGACCTCAGTTATGGGGAAAATGATGGAGTCACTACTACAAGAGGGGATAGTGGTGTACCTAACAGATACTGGAAAAATGGATCCAAGGCAACATGGCTTCACAGCAGGACACTCTTGTCAAACCAGCTTGATCGACTTCTTCCACTGGGTCACCAGAACATTGGATCAGGGAGGGGCGGTGGGCGTTGTATACCTAGATTTCAGCAAAGCCTTTGACATCGTCCCTCACAGAAGGCTAACCAACAAGCTGGAACATATGGGAGTTGGCCAGAAGATGGTCAGCTGGATCAGTAACTGACTGAATGATAGGACCCAGAAAGTGCTAGTCAATGGATCATTGTCAAGGGAGGATAGGGTGACCAGTGGCATCCTGCAGGTTTCGGTACTGGGACTGATCCTATTTAACATATTTATAGCAGACATAGTGAATGGACGAACAGGGATGGTTTGCCTGTTTGCAGATGATACAAAACTCTGCAACAGAGTGGAAACAAGGGAAGGAGCAGACAACATGGAAGCTGACATTAGAAGGCTAGAGAATTGGTCCAGGGACTGGCAGTTACAATTTAAAGCCAAAAAGTGTAAGGTAATTTATTTATTTTATTTAGTTTTATTTAATTATTTCGGGTACACCTTTGAGCTAAAAGCTCTTTAAATAGGTTCCACGTCAAGGCACAAGGTAACAACATGTTTTACAGAACAGGTACTAACAAGAATACACTGAATCAAGAGAACAACCAAATGACAGGTACAGTACATTAATCAGTACTTAGCAACTGAAATTAGCAGATACAACAAAACAAAATGTATACCAGGAGAGTAGTGATAAACAGGACACATGTCAAGCATAAGACTATCATATATAGGAGGAATAGGATACAGACGGGGGGGCAGAAAGGAGGGCTATAAGAGGGCAAAAGGGAGAGAAGGTAGGGGGAGGTAGGTATGAGAAAGGAAGGCGGGGCAAGGGAGGGGGACGAGAGGAAAGGAAAGGCACAGGGAGTGCTAGGTAGGGACAAAGGTAGAGAGGGGGTGGTGAGGGACAGGTTGGAAGGTTGAAGGAGGGCAGTGTGGGGAGAAAGATTGAGGACTGATGAGACTTATCAGCCCATGGGGCATTCATTGTAGAAGATGCAGAGAGGCGGGGGGGGGTATGGGAGATGGGAAGAGGGTCAGTTATGGAGGTGTAGAGGTAGGCGGAGGCAAAGTACTGCAGTCAGGTAATGCACTTGGGAAAGAGAAACCCTGGAAAAAAGTATACACTGGAAGGACATCAACTTGAGGAGATACAAATGGAGTGAGATCTCAGCATAATCATCACTGACAAATTAAAGGTAGGAAAACAATGTGAGAAAGCAGCACAGAAAGCGAATGGCATCCTCAGATGTATAAGTAGAGGTATTTCTAGTAGAAAGAGGGAGGTTATCATGCCCCTCTACAGGTCCTCGCTGAGGCCACACTTGGAGTACTGCGTTCAGTTCTGGAGATCTCACCTCAAGAAGGACATTGACCATTTGGAAATAGTGCAGAGAAGGCCTGCTATGATGGTGCATGGACTGCATCACAGGTCACATGAAACAAGACTCAGGGAGCTGAACTGATACTCCCTTGAGCAGAGAAGAAACAGAGGGGACATGACTGAAGCATTTAACTACATGAGGGGAGTTAACGCAGCTCAGACAGGCAATGTATTTCAGCAGAACATGGCAGCACGCATGAGAGGGCATGACATGAGACTGGTAGGAGGAAGGTTCAAAAGCAACCTCAGAAAGTATTTCTTCACAGAGAGAGTGATAGACCCATGGAACAGCCTACCCCAGGAGGTGGTAGAATCAAAGACAATCAGGGAGTTCAAACTCGCATGGGACAGACATAGAGGACAAGTTAGGATGAAGGCTGCATAGGGAGGGGGTAGTTTCTAGGGCAGACTAGATGGATCGCGTGGTCCCCATCTGCTGAAGCTTTTGTTATGTTCTTAAAGGTGATAGGAAGTGACATTTACATAATTTACTGCCATACCATTTTGCTTTCCATGCTAGTTACATATTCTGGTATAATTTGACCAATTTCTCATAAATAAATAAATAAATAAATAATTTGTGTTGGGTTGTTCTCAGCTCTGTACAGAATTCCACCCTCCTCAGCGGCTACTGCCCTTTATTTTCATATTTGTAAGACATTCTATGACATTAATTACACCATTCCATGTCGTTCATCTGAATGGTCTGGAATGTGTTACTGATGTCAGAATGTTTAGGCAGCATGAAAAGAGAGAGAGAGAAGCACCTACTGAGGAGAGAGGGAATCAGGGTATTACTTAGAAAGGCAGAAAATTAGATTAATAATGACACAAAAAAAGGTCAAAACATCAGAACATTGAATAGATAAAGAAATATGCTAGTGACTTGGTTAAATAGTTTATTGTTTGATCACAAAAAAGATCATTACAGAATAGACCAGAAGAACACCAAAATACATTCATATACATAAATATCCACAAATACAAACTGATATCCTCACATACAAAATACTGTATAAAAGTTAGTCCAATAAAACATCAGCATTTCATACATTAAGAGTAGGGACAGATTGCTCCTTACATTTACATTCAATCATTTGCAAACATTTTCTTCATTTTCACATTGCATTAAAGAGGTTAGCTGCCCTGTTTATTATGCATTCATCCTATGTGGTTACTAAAATGAGGACAGTGTCCAGTTCTGCATCCTGTAATGATAAAAATATTGGCCCCAGCCATAACAGTCCAGCCTTGGTGTACCAAGGACATAAACACACATTGTGTTTCAGATCCTCTTTTGTCCCTAGGCTATAATAACAATTCAAGCTACCTGGAAGAGAAATTTTCAGCTATCTAGTCTGTAAAACATTACTGTCAAATAATTTGAACCTAAATACTATTGTAACCCCTAGGTGGCACTATCCCAAGGGCTACTACTCCTGCCTGCTTGGCTAGTAGCAGGTTAAGGGGCCTGAGTTCTGAAATGGGTGCCTCCACCCAGAGGTCAGGGTTGGTAGTGGTCAAGCTAACCTGGGCACAGCCCTCCGGGACACTGTAACCCCTCTCTTTCCTTACTAGTGGCTGGAACAATACACAATAATCACTTTAACAATACCCCTGTTACACCACACAAGTACCCACACTGTTTGCACTTACCACCAGGGCTTTCCTCTGGTCTGGCCCTGGGGACCTCCTGTAAAACAAGGTTATACACAGCAAATAACAGCAGTACACTACTCTTGCACAAACTGGAACCACAGTCAGGGTAAACGCAAAAAAGAGTTAGATCTGATTTATTTAAGGGTCTTGAACAAGGGAGGGGCGTAATCAGGTTAATTTGCTTAAATGCTCTATCAATCAAACAGTTATGCATGCACTTCAGGGTCCATAAACAGTCACACACTCATGGGTACCCAGATGGAGAATGGTGGGCTAGCCAGGAACATTGCAGCTGGTTGGGGCCGTGTGATGGAAGAAAACAACATGCACAACACACACTACAGTATTTGTAATCCAGAGCAGGCGGGCTCAGTTCGTGAAAAGAAAACAAGACAATCAGATGACACACTTTTAGATTATGCTGTTGCAGGGAGCTACTGTGATGATTACTCACGATACCCAAGACTGGACACAGGCTGTACAAACATCAAGACAGCAGGTGGTTAATCTGGAGTGCCAGAAGAAGAAGGGCCCACACAATTCATTTAGGTGTCATTCCTGTTCAGGCGTGAAGCAGGGGGCTGATCCCCAGGCAGGTCTCTCGTCGATGGCTTTCTCTGAGCAGTGGGGTAGTCTGGCAGGGCCAGGGTGGCATGGCCCAGGCCGAATGGAGATGAACGCGGATTCAGTCCGATTAGGCTGGATAAAGCTTCCAGCAAGCAGAACACCGTTCACACAGTGGGGAACCAAATCACGGCCCACTTTCAATACACAGCACATTTACATGTAAGGAAATTCTACTGTACCAGGTAAACCGCTCTCCGGTCATGATCGCAAAGTCTCTGCACAAACCGGGGATTCAAAAGCAGCTGGAAATCCTGACAAGCTGATCGCATTCAGCAAATCTTCGGTTTTCTTCAGGTTAAAGCCTGGTCACAGTCCAGTGGCTTAAATAGTCCTCACAAGTCACAACTCGGATTCAGTCCAAATGAACTCTATTTTCCCTCTCAGGGACAGCAGGCAGACAGGCAGGCCAAAACCCAGCCCTTTCACAGTTCTCCCACGCAAAACTACACAGAACTGCTGCTCAAAATCATTTGAGCTGTTACTTCTTCACTTCTCAGCGCAAAACTGAAAACTAGCTGCAGCAGCCTGGGAAATTCCACAAGATCCAAAAAGTTTGGTTGGCTGATCCTCCTGTCAGTCACAACAAAGGCTCCCCCTTCAGGTGCAAAAAGGCACAAAAAGCCCAAAACTACAATTCCTACAGATTTTGACTTCAGACAGCTCCTGTAGTCTGGCTCCATTTTAGGTCCCACCAGTACTGATTGGTCCAATTCGGCAGTCCAGGACCAAGATAGTGGAGATAAACAAAACAATGCTTGCCGCAAAGAAGGCAGGTTAGACAAACTATATTATCATTATCACTCTAAATGATTTTCAGCAAATAGTTACATCTTTCAACAGAGCTCCCTCTCAGATTACTTATGACTGAATCCAGGCAGCTCTTAAAGAGACAGTGCACAGAGGCTATACAGGCACTCTCTTTCAGTCACATTGACACTGCTAAAATGCAGGACACCAGCCTGGCAGTGAGCATTTAGGCAAGCTCAAGGAAGACTTTTTGGGAACCCCCATTTGTGGGGGAGGTTACACTATAACATGTATACCCTTCTCAGGGAGGGCTTTTCAAGGACATCCTGATAATATAGAAATAGTGGATGATTACATTCATACAGGCTGTGTTTCCGAGCCAGGTGAGACATCATAGAGACCTCGAGAGTAAAGCTCGAGAGGTCTCTATGATGTCATCACACAAACCGAGATGGAAACAAAGCCTTGCAGTGGATGCTTAATCATCCACTGTTTTTTATAGTATATCACTAACCCCCTGTCGGCAAAAAAAACGGGACACAGACGAGTGGTACTGAATTGTATATTGTCAAACAGAAATCTTTTTATACAGTACGATAATTATATAGAATCAAGTTAAGAGAAAGAGAGAAAAGGATACGATCATCGTGGCGTCGTTCAGCATTTCTGTGAGAGGAAGAAAAAAATAATGTCAGCATTTGTCAGTTGGCAGAGCAACCCCCCCCCCAGACATTGTTTTACATCTATATGGTTAAATTTAGAGAAACTTACTTATTCAGAGTCACTGGTGTCTACGATCACGCTACTCGCCTCGCTCGGGTTTTAAGTAGTGTGTTTACACTGTGACTCCTTGCTGAAAACGCAGTGTTCCCCAAATGAAATGTGGAAAGGCAGCTTTTCTGTTGGGATGATATTTTGATGCTGGACAGGCACTGATGTATTTCCAGTTTCCAGCCAATTGTGAGCTGTCTCAGTGGGCTGACACTAGGCGGCGTTTCGAAGGAATGAAGATGGAAGAGTGTCTCTGCTGTTTGGAACCGGAGATCATGCTGTAATTATTAATACTTTGTATATTTCGATGCCCGGAGACCTGTGCAACTTCTGTGGAGGGACGTTATGATCTACCAATGCCTGATCGATGTCTTCTGGTGGAGTGATTTGTGATTTTTACTTTCAGGCAAGCCAGCAGACATTTTCATTTGCTTCATCATGTTTCTAATTTTGTTTTCCTATGGTCATAGTTCTATACCAGAGGGAGACTCCTGGCTTAAAATTTATGTTGGGGGCCAGATAAAAAGGTGCATCGGATGTATTCATTGCTTGTGGTCTCTGGGAAGCATATTTAAGATAGGCAGAGATCGGGTCCCTTTCTTTATTTATGCTGCTCTCGTACATGCAGGGTTTCACAGGCCTTATGTCCCTGGGATTTTATGCTTGCTTGCGATTAATTCGGTTGTGAGACACGCTGATTTCAAATTGAGTTTTCGAATTTTTAGTTATGCGCGCGACTATTTAATTGACAGAAAACTTGTTGTACTATCGATGTGACGTCAGATCGATACTACAACAAGTTTTCTGACCTTTGAACTGTAGTACAACAGCTTTGGAGCAGCTGCTGAATTTCATATACAATAGGGGGTTAGTCATATACTATATTTATATTCATGGCTGCAATCATTAAAAGCCAACCTAGGAAAGAATTTAGATTTTTGGATGGTCTTTCACAGACTATAATTCCCTTGTTTTGGGGGCAATATAGTTTTTATACTTTAAGCTCAATGTAACATCTTCTGCCACATATTTTGGAAGAAATTTTAGACCATTATCCTTAAACATAAAGTGTGCTACTAAAATGGGCAAGCAAGCTTTCACAGCATCTGCTCCCAAACTCTGGAACTCACTGCCAGTGTCTGTAAGGAACTTCCAGTCACACCAGGTTTTCAAGAAGGAATTTCATTGTTTCCTCATGGGCACAGACAAGTGCACTTGTAACTAAATACCTATGGTCATCAAGGCTTCTCTTTATAATGTATGTATGTACTTATTTATGATGCGTGTCACCTAAATTGCTTTTACTCTGCATTATTTTTTTTTTTTTGCAATTAAGTTTATTTTCATTTTTCTAGCCAAAAACAAACAGATCAGTGACAAGATACGTTGCTTACATGTTGGACCCCTACAAGGGGGGGAAGGGACAAAATACATGAGAAACAAGGACTCTGAAATAGGAGGAAAACAATAACCCCATACATGACATGAAAATGTAAAAAAAAAACACCCCTTCCCCACCCCAACACCATTAAAGCAGGAGAAAGACCCACACAAGCACCCCTCACATTAACTTGTAATAAAATCAAGAGACCAGTCCTCTACTAAACCATCAACAGCCTACTACATCTCCTTTCCCTTTGCATAGCATGGCCATAACAAAGTCAAAACGTTGGTAGGAGTAACATAGGAACAATGTTAATATCCATATACGTTTTTTAATTTTGTAAAAAAAGATTCCCAGTTTTAATGGAAACGAGTCCAAGAGTGAGTGGCATTTGCCACGCTCTGTTCTACGTTTAGGGCTATAAGAAATTCAGACCACCATTCTCGGGTGGATGGGACCCAGGGATCCTTCAAATGCCTTAAAATTATGAATTTTGAAACCATGGACACCATAGCCATCTGTACTTTCAGGGAAACTAAGGGAACTTCTGAGTATTATCCTAAAAGGCAGACTTCTTCAGTGAAATAAGTCAATAAATGTAGAGATTTCGAAATATGCTTATTGACCAATTTCCAGAAATTGCGAATCTTAGGGCAGGTCCATGGCTTATGGTAAAGTGAGGCTGAAAGGGCATTACAGTCAAAACATTCTGATGAAGGGAGTTTGCCCATCTTGTGTAGTATATAGGGTGTGTAATATAAGTTATGAAAGACACTGAAGTGAATATTCCTTAGTCTGTCCTGTTTGATCAGCTTGAAACTGTCCAACCAGATAGCCATTGGGAATCTGGGGGTAAGTTATCTAGAATTAACTTCCATGAGTGAGCAACAGGGGTATAGTTCTGCCACCAATTAGTTACTAGTACTTTGTATAACTTGGAGACAGGCTTGGCTGTTTTAGCTACATTTAAAAGGGGGGAAAGCAGGGACTCCAGTCAGTCCTCCCAAGTGGGTTTCCCTAGGAGGCTCTGAAGGCAATGACAAACTTGTGCAAGGTAGAAATTGTATTTTAAGGGGAGATTCCAATTACTCTGCAGCTGGGACAATGTTGGCAAGAAAGTTCCTTGTAGGAACTGTTTTAAGCTAATTGAGGATTGTAATGGTAGTGCCTTTTGGTTGATAGAAATGTTACCAATTCGTAGGTTAGGGTTGCTAAAAAGTGGTTGGAGAATATCTTTATTTGCCCTAAGCTGGTGTTGGTTACAGAATTGGTGGAGGGCTTTAATGCTCCAACCGATAGGCGAATCCTGAAATTGTATAGGGACTGCCTTCCAAGGACAGTGTAGAAGACCTTGTAGGGACATCCACTCTTACTTTGCTTGCTCCGAATCAAGTTGTAGCCATACGGGCAGAGAGAAGTGTTCAGATTGGGAGGGGAACCAGTGCAAAACCCTGTACACATGCATGGCTAAATAACAGAATAAGAAAATCAGGTAGTTGCAATCCTCCTTTATGTCTTGGACCAGTGAGTTTCCAATAGGCTCGGAGGGGGGTTTACCATTCCATATGAAATCAGAGCAGAGCTCTGTATCATTTTAAAGAAGGTTTGAGGAAGGAAAATGGCCAGATTATTTAGGGGGTTAAAAACCCTAGGCAAGATTGTCATTTTTATAACATTGGCCGTGCCCCAGAAGGACAGGGGGAGATTCTTCCATCTTGATAGATCTTCTTTAATATCTTTTAGAAGGGGATCTAAATTGAGGTCTATTAGCTTGTATAGTTCCTTGGTTAGCTTTAAACCTAAGAAGGGTATGCACTTGGTTTCCCATTGAAGACCTAGGTCACCCATTTGCTTTTTACTTACCAGAACTGACAGGGGGTAGACCACAGTATTATTCTTGCTCAGTTTATAACTGGATATACCCCCAAACTCTGAGATATTTTGCAATGCTCGAGAAAGAGAGTGCACCCCATTTGTTAAGTGTAACAGCATATCATCTGCAAATAGTGAATGTTTACACTCATGGGGCCCCACTCTAATTCCCTCAATCGCTTTGTCTTGTATAATCACCCTCACCAAGGGTTCAATGTATAATAAATTAAACAAATAGAGGAATAGTGGGCAACCATGTCTAATTCCAGTTTTGAGAGGGAAAATATCCGACAAGTGGTTGTTGCAGAGGAGCCTCGCAGAGGGGCACTGGTAGAGAATACCAATTCTGTTAATAAAGCAAAGCAGAAGACCATAGTAGGGGAGCGTTGTGAATAAAAAGGGCCAGGCCACCCTATCAAAAGCTTTTTCTGTATCCAGGGACACCAACACCACTTGGAGTTGGGGATCCCTGGATGCAGAAATCAGATGCCCCAATTTTCGAAAGTGGTCGGATGGCATCCGTCCAGCGACAAAACCGGCCTGTTCCAACCCTATCAGGGAGGCCCAGACTTTACCTAATCTAGTGGCTAAGATTTTTGCATATAGCTTGATGTCAACATTTATCAAAGAGATTGCTCTATAGTTACTAATCTGGGTGGGGTCTTTCCCTGGCTATGGAAGCCACTTGATCCTAGCTTCAAACAGAGATGGATCACTCATTGGGTGTGAATCCCAGTAAGAAAACGATTGGAGGAGTAAGGGAGCTAGCCGAGCTTTAAAGGTTTTATAAAAAGCACCAGTATAACCATCGGGGCCAGGGGTTTTGTCTGGCTGCAGTGAATCAATGGCTACCTCAATTTCTTCCTGTGTTATGGGGTTAGCTAGAAGCTGTTGGGCTTTGTTTGCAATCTGGGAAGCTGAGCTTTGAGGAGAAAGGTTGATGTCTGCTGTGGTTGGGAAGCTGAAGTTTGATGTTGCGAATATAAGTTTTGGTAAAATTCTCTAAAATGTAAAAGCATCTCTCGAGGGTCAGAGACAAGGGCGCCAGTGTGAGGGTCCTTGATAGCAGGAATCCACTTGGCCTCTGAATGCGGTTTTAACTGCCATGCAAGATATTTGCCTGCTTTACTCCCTTGTCCTACATAAGTGGCTTTCACCTTGGAGGCTACCATCTCTATTTTTTCCATAAGGGTGCTAGCATATTGGGCTCTTAGGTGCTCTAACTCCATACTCTCCATTATTTTATGATACTCTGGTTTTGTCTAATCCATTGTTTGATGTTTTGTACTACTGTGTTACCTGTCATTGCTGTTCCTCTCTCTGTAATCCTCTTGGGCCATCCCTGAAAATAGGCAATTATTTTGCCAAGTGCACTTACCTGGTAAACAAAAACTAAAATAAATAAAATACATATGATATCATTGAACCCAGGAGAGTTTTTCTTCCTAGCATAATCTGGGCAAAAAGTCTTTCTGCATTCTGGATATTGTTATCCAGTAGTTCAGTTTTTATATAGCAATCCTTGCTTCAAAGCTCACTAAGCTGAGCTCAGCCCTAAGACATATATTGTATTGATTTTATTTTATTTATTGCAAAAGTTTCACCAGGAAAGACATACTGAGCTGCTATCAGTTTGCTTCCGGGTACATCCTGTGAGTAAAGGGAAATGAAAAATCAAATATAGCAAAAACATTATAGTGTATGGTCCCGTGTCGTTCTTTGTCGAAATCAGTGGAGCCTAAAACATCGTTCTGCTACAGTAGTGATGTAGCTACTGAAGCAGAATGACTTTTTGTTCTGTTGCAGTAGCTACATCACAATACAACTCTCCTGTTCAGTGCAGTTCATGGTTCTTAAGGCAGTTGAACCGTCGTGCGGGAGAGTCGACGCTGATCGGACATCCCTGAAGAGCATCTCTCTGAGGACAGATGCTGACTGTGCTTTGGGGGAAAAGTTAAGCCTGTCTTCATTTCTAAGGACCATACACTATATAAAATAGTGTATGGTAGCCCTATACACTCCAAGACTACTCTTCACCTCATTGTTTCTGTGATGACAGAGAAACCTTTCAAGCTTCACTCTCAAGGTCCTCTTCACCACAGAAACTATTCAGTGTAAGAATACCCTTGTTGTGTATGGGGTACCATACACTAGTCTATATATAGTGTATGGTCCCGCATTGTTCTTTGCCAAAATCAGTGAAGCATAAAACATCATTCTGCTGCAGTAGAGACAAAGCCACTGAAGCAGAACAACTTTTTGTTCTGTTGCAGTAGCTACATCACAGTACAACTCTCCTGTTCAGCGTGGTTCATTGGTTCTTAAGGCAGTTGAACCTTCACATGGGAGAGCCACCGCCGATCGGACATCCCTGAAGAGTGTCTCTCTGAGGACAGACGCTGACTGTGCTTTGGGGGAAAAGTTAATCCTGTCTTCATTTCTAAGGACCATACACTATATAAAATAGTGTATGGTAGCCCCATAGACTCCATACTTATTTCATGGTTTGCGTGTTGACAGAGGAACCTCACAAGCTTTGCTCTCGAGGTTCTCTTCCTCACGGAAACCACTCGGTGTAAGAATATCCTTGTTGTGTATGGGGTACCATATACTAGTCTATATATAACAATTAGCAGAATAAAAAAAAAGATAACAGTATAACAGATACATGTAGTAGAAGAAAAACTTTAGCTAATTTAGGAGATGAACAATGAACAGGTAGCGAAGGAAACAAACTGTCAGGACAAAACTGAGGGAGAGGGGAGGAAGAGTCATGGGCGGTTACAGGAGGGAGAGGAATTGTCATGAAGGAGAGTCTTCAAGGAAAAAGTAGAAGAGGCAGAACGAATTGACAAGGGTAGGGAGGACTAGATTTTGGGAAAGCGGTATGAGAAGCAGATTGACCAATAGTAGATTTTCTAGAAGGAATAGTGAGGGAATGGGAAGTAATATTGTGGAGTGGGTAGTAGGAAGCTGAGGGAGAGGATAAGAGAGATGTAAAGTAGAAGGGAGGTGAACCAAACCAGAATTTAAATATAAAGGAGGCAGAATCGGAAAGCTGTCCGGCATCAAGAGAAGGGAGTAAAAGGGCAGAGTAGAGAGAGCAATGATGGGTACAAGTAGAACAATCTAATGCAAAATGACAAAAAGAGTGGAAAGAAGATCCAATCTGGCAAGGGTGGATCTGGGAGCTCCACTATAGACTGAGTCACCATAATCAAAAATAGAGAGAATCATCTTTAAAACATTCTCTTAGAAGACAGGAAGTGGGATACTTGCTTTGTTCCTGTACAATGCATCATGCTTGGGATGGAACTTTTGGCATATGGCATCTACATGAACTGAGAAATCAAGATGACAGTCAAGCCAGACCCCGAGGTACTTAAAATAGGATACATCCTCAAAAACAGCACCATCAAGGGTGTGAAATAAAGGGAGAAATATATAGTCAGAAGTGGAAATCTTTTGTCAGAGTAGATTTAGGTACTCCCCGCTTGTGCCCAAAGCCCTGGCAGAGAGGGATCGGTCTCCCAGGACCATTCTGCCTGGCCATACCTCTCTCAGCATCCTTCCACCCCTTCCCCATTTTCCTAGGTCTTTCTGGCCCCTTGGGGCCCCTTACCTGGGAGCAGTATAGTGCCATGGCAATGCTTTTCTCATGTATTACAGGGCCAACCGATACAATGGAATTACCTGTGTCAGTCTTCACCATTCATCAATGGTGATTTCAAACCGGAGGCACTAGGACCCCACAGGAAGCTTTTTAGCCTTAAAAAGCTTTCTCCCTACTAGGAGACAGGGCCAACATTGAGGATGGAGCCTCCCTCAAGGCCGACGTATTGCATGGTGCTCACAGGGTGGCCAGTAACTGACGCCGGCCACTCCAACACCTCAGTTCTGCTTTTCCTGCTGTCGAGGTAGCACAACTTTGTGGGACAGCGATTTCTACTGGGTCACTCCTGGTACTTGGTTCTGCTTGTTTCAGTTCATTCATGCGATGCTGTTCAGTATTCATTATCGTCACCGGCACCATTCCTGCATTAGTTTTGCATTGAGTTTTTTTTTCACTTTTTATTGTTTTTGTGCATGGCTGATCATGTCAGGGGGCAAAGATGTTCAAAGGTGGGGACTAACTACCCCTATGCATCAATGTCCCTGCGGTAGTCGGTTTTCTTTAGTGGACCCACATGACCGGTGCTTCACCTGCCTGGGACCAAACCATGACATGGATCAATGTCATGCCTGCTTCTCCATGGACTTATGAACTGTGGTCATCTGGGCAGTGAGGTTAGGCAGCAACCCCCCCAACCTTTGGTGGTCAGCATTGTATGAGGGTCACCAAGGTAAGGAATTTGGGCCTTCCCCACCAGGTCGCCTCTCGCTGTACCAGAGGCAAAGTAGGCTTCCATTGACTCAGGTCTTGCTGGGACCTGAGGCCTGCACATGCAGTCAAGCGGACAAACGGCCTCTTCCGGGGGGGCTGATCATGGATCTCCTTCAGGGAACCAGCTAACCCTGGAGTTGAGGTCTCAGCTACATGTGGGGCCTGCATTGGTGGTTACCTCAGAGGCTACAGGGGCCATAGAATCAGCTTGTGGCACCGGCTCCATTGCAGGTGAGCAAGACGGCACCTCTGTCACCACTGGGTCCCCTCCAGACACCGTCCTCAGTGCTGGTATGGGTAGAGTGTCTGGGGTTGCCTCTCTGGGGGTCTCAGTGGTCTTCTCCTTGGAATCAGAGGAGGATCCGGATGACTCTGATTGGCAACCGAGTTCCCTGGAGCAACGGACATTCCCTGGACCCTGCAGAAGATCTTCTTTGAGTGATGTTTCTAGGATCGACACTGTGCGTGATACCATCCACTTCTCTACTGGTTCCGTGCTCGGTGCCATGAAGAGCTCCAGTGCCATCTCTGGCAATGTTTTGGGTGGTGGCACCACTTGTGGTGCCATGCATGGTGATGGTGCTGCGGGGAGTGCTGCCTCTAGGGTTGGTGCCAGTTTTGATGCTGGTGCTGTCCCTGGTGATGTTGCCATGATTGGTGTGGCGGCCAATGTCAGTGCAGTAGTTGGTGTCACTTTTGGATGATGCCATCGTCTCTGGGGCTGACCTCATGGGGAATTCTGTCTCCAGTGCCGCACTGGCTATCGGTGCCAACACGGAATCTGGGGGGAGTTGGAGGCCAACCTGGGTGCCAGCTTTTCACTTCCCCCCTCCCTTGCAATCATCCAGGCTGTGTGTGAGTGTTGATGTGTGATATGGCCGCCACTACACATTCAGTCACTTCACTACCAGTCTAGCACTGCTTGTAAAGCACTTTGGGATACATTGTGTATGAAAAGTGCTATATAAATGCTGATTCTTCCTCTTCTTCTTCTTAGAGCAGTTGCCAAAATTGGGCCTCTTTCGCGAGACAGGTCCCGGTCCACTGGATTGAGGGGCCCAGATGGTGTCCTGTTCTGTGCTGGTGGCCCTGGCCATCCCAGGACAGAGCTGAAGCACTGGTCTGGCCTCCCCTTCTTCATCTGGGGGCTGGAACCTTTCTGTGATGGGGGGGCAGGGGCCACCATTCTGGGCCTGTTCGGCTCCTATCTTCTCACCAGGGGTCTTCTCCCTAAGGGCTTCACCCTGCTGGCTTGTGGAGGATTGATCATCAGGCAGTAGCAGGGCAGCACAGCCCCCTCACTAGGGAGGGGACCCCTGCTTGTGCCCATAGCCCTGACAGAGGGTCTTTGGTCTCCCAGAACCATCCTTCCCAACCTCCTGCCTCACTGCCTCCTTCTTCCCTCCTTGCAGGCCTCTCGGGTATCTTGTGGCCCTTCACTTGGAATACGTATAGGGCATCAGTGAGTGCCTTCCCTCTTTACTTTAGAGCTGTTGATGAAGTGGTGCTTGCATCTCCTTCTATGGCTTCACCACACCCTATGCAGAGTCCTTCCACACTGTCCACATCCTCCTCCGAGGAACAGGAGTCCACCTCTTACCATTCTTTGGATGCTGACTACAAGAAGCATCAGTGATTCCTAGCGACGATGATGGAGGAACTCCATCTTTCCAAATCTTCACAATGCAATCCTACGCATGTGATGCTGACATTCCTGGGTGAATACAGCCAAGAATTGGTTGTGATCCCTCCATGGACTCATCCCTTTATGGAGGAGTCACACAGCGCCTGGCAGTTTCTCACGTCCTCTTCCCCAGCCCCTCAGGACTGCCAGCACAGGTACTGTACTCCCACTGGGTCTCCAGGTTCTATGCCCCACCCCAGATTGGGCTTGGAGTGGCTGGATACCTCTTCTGGGTGTCTACGCCTATCAAGAAACCACACTCTGGAGACAGACTTCACGGAGTTCAATCGCTGGGGCAGGAGACTTTTCTCCTC
Organism: Neoceratodus forsteri; assembly: GCA_016271365.2. Taxonomy (NCBI): domain Eukaryota; kingdom Metazoa; phylum Chordata; order Ceratodontiformes; family Ceratodontidae; genus Neoceratodus; species Neoceratodus forsteri. The sequence goes on along the minus strand of CM057455.1, from coordinate 411,685,970 downwards.
TGCATGCCTCTTGCTCTTCATAGCAGCTCATCGGGCACACATGGTGGCCTATGAAAGGTGCTTGTAGGCTACGCTGGGTCAAATACTGGCAGCCAAGCTCTATGGAGTGGTCATCCCCTGGGTTCCGCTTGAGATCTTTGTCAGTGGGATCTGGCCTTGAGGTTGACATCATAGGCGACAATGCCTTTTCCTCTGCCGGCACCACGTTCGATGCCACGGAGGACTCTGGTGCCTTTTCCAGTGCCGTGTCCAGCATGATGACACTTGCGGTGTCATGCCTGATGATGGTGCCATGCTCGGTGCCGAGATCGATGGTGGCACCACTGTTGGTACCACACCTGGCGACAGTCCCATAGTCAGCTCTGTGCCCTGTGTCAGAACCGCGGTCTGTGCCATTTTGAGGGCTGGTGCCACGGTCAGTGCTATCCTTGATGTTAGTGCCACTGTCAATGCCACGGTAGGGGGTTAATGTCAGCAATGGTACCTCTGCCGGGGGGGCGATGCTGAGGTCAGTGCCGTGACTGGCTTGGGTGCCATTTTAAGTGCCTCTTTCGGGGATGGTGCCACTTCAGGGCCTGTCTCCATGGAGGAGGTCGAAGTCAGAGCTAAGTCACTCTTCGGTGCCGCCACGGAGTTGGGAAGGAGTTGGATGCCAAGCCTGGTGCTGGTTTCTCTCTCTCTTCTCATCCTTAAGATCGGTCACCATTGGTTGCCTCACTTAAGGGGCAGGTCTCTGTCTTCTCTGGGGGGGGGGTTGGGGCCTGATCTATATTCTGCTCTACTCAGGTGACCTTTGTCGCACTGGACGTAGTAGGAGTGCTGGGCCCAGCACCACTTCCTCCTCTAGTGGGCGGAGTCCAGCATCGGCTGGGGACAGGGGCCACCCTGTTGAGCTTGCTGAGCACCGGTCTCCACACCATGGGCCTTCTTCCCATGGGCTTCCCCCTGCTGGCTTCGGGACGGTTGAGCAGCAGGTGAGGTCTGGGTAGTGCACCCCCTCATAGTAGAGGGGTTCCCCGCTTGTGCCCAAAGCCCTGGCAGAGAGGGATCGGTCTCCCAGGACCATTCTGCCTGGCCATACCTCTCTCAGCATCCTTCCACCCCTCCCCCATTTTCCTAGGTCTTTCTGGCCCCTTGGGCCCCCTTACCTGGGAGCAGTATAGGGCCATGGCAATGCTTTTCTCATGTATTACAGGGCCATGGATGAGATGGCCTCTGCATCTTCTCTTACTGCACCATTGTTCCCTATGCAGAGCCACTCCACTTCGTCGGCTTCCTCCTCTGAGGAAAAGGACTTGACATCATACTGGTCTTCTGATGCTGAGTTTGTGGAGTATCAGTGGTTCCTGCCAATGATGTTGGAGGAGCTCAGTCTAACCCCAGTCAACCAACGCAATACAGCATGCACAACTATGGCATTCTTTGGAGAGTACAGCCAGGAATCCTTAGTGATCCCTCCATGGCCTCGGCCCTTTTTAGAGGAGTTGTACAGTGCCTGGCAGTTGCCTGCCTTCCCTTCCCCAGCCACTGGGGACTATAAGAACTGGTACTGCACTCACTTGGGGACTCCAGGGTTATTGCCTCACCCCACTTCAGGTTTGGAGTGGCTGGATAACCCTTCTAGGCATCTGCGCCTATCAAGAGGCCATGCCCCGGACACTGACTCTGCAGAGTTCGACCGCTGGAGCAGGGTTTTTTTGTGCCTCAATGCATCTCTTGTTATCCATCGCAGCACATCAGGCACACATGGTGGCCTATCAGAGGCATCAGTGGGCTGCAATGGTGTAATTCCTAGTTGCCTTGCCTGATGGCGAGGCAACCAGGTGGCCATCACCATCTCCACAAGGAGTCTAGAGCTAGCAAGACACCAGGCGTGGACATCTTACAATACCAATGCAGTAGCATCCAGACTCGTGGGATCTGTGGTCTGCATTAGGTGGGCAGTGTGGCTTCGCCTCTCCTGGTTGTCACTCTTGGCCTGGCATAGAGTGGCTGCTTCATCATTCTGGGGAGCCCGATTTTTCACCCACAGAGCCTGGCGGGAGCTATCGAGCGTCTTCCTTCTCCCCCTGGTCAGGAGCCCCATCCTGGCTCTCAGCAATAGCAGGTCTGGCCAGACCTGTGATGAGCCCTCTCCCCTCACAACTTCCTCATGAGGGGCTAAAGGCAGTCCAGCCTTCAGGGAGGTATTTGTCCACTTTGTGAGCTTGGTTCTCACCCACCAGTGATGAATGGTGAAGATTGATACAGGGAAGATATGAACATTATGTACCTACCATAATTCTTGATCTTCCTGTATATCTTCACCATTCATCACTGCTTCCTGCCCTCCATCCCCGTTTGGGCCTCAGCTTCTGGGCAGTGCCACCTCTCTGCTTCCCTCATCCCCCCCACAACTGAGGCCAATTGTGGGCACAGTCCCACCAGTACCTTCGGGCTCCCTGCCACTTCTCTGAAGCACCAGGGACCCACTTGGGGGGGAGGGCAAGTAGGGTTCTCGCCCTCTTTTCCGTTGCTTGATGTGGCCCTCTTGACAGTGGATAGGGTCCTCAGGTCTCTGTCTAGAGTCCTTCTGCAGGTCCCCCCCCCCTTTGCAGGGTCCTGCCATCTTCTGGCTCCTCTGCTGGGACTAGGGCCTGGGGGACCCACTATCTTTTGGTCTAACTTCCTTATAGGGGACCCCCTAGGGATTCCCTTGTTTAATTTCAAGTCCCTCTGGACTTCAACCTATAGGAACCTCCTTGAGGTGCTTTCTTGATATATCACCTCCCCGGTGGTGCTGTAAAAAGTAGATTTTATCCCTTTCACCCCAGGTCTGCTTGGGTGCCAAGGTGAATTCTGGCTTGGAGGCAGGTTCTCTGCCTCCAACCTTAAGAGGCCAAGAAGGCAGAGCGATAAAACTTGGTGTTCCTCCCTAGTGGACCAGGGGCCAGTTTTGGCCTGTCGGCTATGTCTCCTGTTAAACCCCCCTTGTGGGTGAGGGTTAAAGTTTCCCTCTCCCTATAGGATGGTCCACATTTTCGGACAAATGCCTTCAGGCTTTCCTAAAAAAAAAATAATGAAGATTTGTTTGCGTCACAAGGGGGTGGGAGCAGTTGAGCTAGTCACCCTGATACACAGGGATTTTGGACCGTGGGGGTATGTTTCCTTCCTCTCACTTTGTCTCGATCTCCTCCTGACTCTTTTCTTTTCTCTTTCTCTCTCTCTCTCTCTCTCTCTCTTCTTTCTTCCTTCTTCTTTTCCTCTCTTTCCTTCTCTCTTCCATCCTTAACCTGCCCAGAGGTGGGGGCCCACCTTCCATAACCATCTAGGCTTCAACCTCCATGATGTCCATCCTCTCTGGCCAGCTTATTCCTTTTTCAATTTATATCCTTTCCTTTTGCTGACCCTTGGGCTCCCTTTCCAGTCCAGTCCAGGTTTAGGGCCATGCATGGCATGGAGACTGAGTTAGCAAGGGTACTGAATGACCAGCTCAGGGCAAGAGATAGAGGAGAGTGATCGTTTATTGTTCTCCTTGATCTCTCTTCAGTGTTTGACACTGAACCGTGGAGTGTTATTGGACAGGCTGTGGGATGATTTTGGACTCACCGGCAAGGTCGTCAGCTGGTTCGAGTCCTTCCTTTGGTGCAGGTCCCAGAGGGTGGTACTGGGGAATTATTCCTCAGGCCCGATGGCCCTGCCCTGTGGAGTGCCCCAAGGCTCTGTCCCCTCCCCCATGTTGTTCGCAGTGTACATGCTTCCCCGGGCAAGGTCATAAGGTGATATGAGCTGTGTTTTCATTGCTATGCTGATGATACTCACCTCTATCTGTCTTTCACATCTGGAAGATCCGATGCGATCGACATGCTCAGGGCCCCATGTGTACTGCGGCAAAGTGGACCTACATTCTGCGGCAGGACCTCATACTTTCTGCGGCAGGACCTCATACTTTCTGCGGCAGAACAACTGCTGATTCTGCGTCCATTCTACGACAGATAAATTGTGGCTAAATAGCATACGTTCAAGGCGATTAAGTCTTAGTTAACCTATTGACTACCTTCATGCAACAACTCCACTACACTGAAAGTGGAATGGCAGGCCATTTAACAGTATGTAGTCTTCTTATCACAAATATTAAACAGCAATAACCCAAACCTGGCACAGCCATGGGCATCAGTGTTCTCTCTTAATGAATTTTCCCTCCCACCCCGAATTTGAAGGCTCATCTGTTCTTCTGGAAATTGGTGGCCTTTGCTGTTCTCCTAGGTTATAATCAGAGGAGGACATACACACTTAGCTAAAACTACACAGAAGGCAAAACCTGTTTGGATTTCTTCCAGTTTGTATTTACAGTTAGCAGATATAAAGAGACTCCAACTTCAAAGCCATTTTTTTCTGATTTTGATCAATGATCTTTTAGATTATTTTTTTTTAAAAACTAGGAATACCCTAACTGCCTTGCAATAAACATGCTGAGTGCAGTGTGCAAATCTGTGTGTTAGGGGTGGGGGTGGGAATTGTCTTCCTGTAACAGTGAAGGAGGGTGTAACTTGCAGTGTCTGTAGGATTTGTTGACTCCTGATTTTTCTTTTGGGGCACACACTAAAAAATGCAAGCAAGTCATTCTTATTAAGCTGAAGTAACCTTGGTTAGCATGTCCTCTTCTCCTCGCATCTCAGGGGGTTGTGGTGTTCTTCAGGTAGTGACCCTCATGTTACTTGTGTATAGCAGCAATCAAACTCTCCATTCCGATTTTTTTCCATACTTGCTTGCTCCAGTTCTAGTATACCCTGGTCCCCAACTCTGCTGCAGCTGGGCAACTTAACCCTCCTTAAGAATTGAGCTTGATGCCACCACTTAGGTTGCAGGTTCAAATCTGCCAAGAAATCACTCTCACACTTGCAGGTACAGAACTGTGGCCCACAAATCAAACCTGTGATAGATGTCCACCAGTGGGGATCAAGTCCTCTATGCAGTCTGCTGCCAGCCCTATGTTTCTGAAGTCAGCTCCTCCTCCGATACCTGACACCACACCAATATTAATTCCACCTCCACGGGCACCACTGAATCTTCTCACTTCTTGACTATAGCTCACCTTCCAGTTCTTCCTTCCAAATTAATCTTCCAAGGATTCAGCGTGGACCATGGGCAGCCTCACAATTAAAAATTAACATGGCTGAGCTACCCACACCTACACAGCAGCAAATCATAACTACAGTGAACCTAATCAAGCTCTGCTACTTTTGCATCAGTCCCCCCACCCCCCACAATACTGGCTGGAAGGAGTTATGTAGCAGAAGCCAGCACGAGTCAAGATGCCATGTGGCCACTAGCTTTTTACTTTTGTAGTGGGTGGCATCAGTTTGCTGCCCCTTCTAATGAGCATGTATGCCATGGCATACTTAACATATCAATTGCTATGTCCTTGTCTTGTGTGATCACATAGATAGCATTTCTGTGGCTTTGTGGCTGGTTTTCCTGATTTCTGTGGCAAGCACTGATTTCTGCGGTCAGCCCTGATTTCTGCGGCCACTGCTGCAACCACAGAATCACAGAAAACACGGGGCCCTGGACATGCTGCATAAGTGCCTGGCTGAAATCTGGACTTGGACATTGTCAGACTGGCTGGGGCTCAGCATGGGTAAGACTGCAGTATTAGTGGTTGAGCCGGGCTGAAGTGGGGGAGTGAGGGCCTCTGGGGAAGGTTTAGGGCTTTTTATTGGTCTGACCAAACTAAAGGCCTCCCCTAAAGTGAAGAATTTGGGCATTGTTCTGGACCACAAGCTGACACTTGATACTCAGGTGTCAGCCGTTGTTTGGATCAGCTTTTACCATCTCCCCAACATCACCTGAATTAAGTCCCTTGTCCACCCTGATGATCTGGCAACCCTAATACATGCATTTGTCACCTCGAGGCTTGACTACTGTAACTAACTCTACCTCGGGGTTAGTGAGGGTGTTGTGGTGCCTGCAGTTGTTGCAGAATGCTGCAGCCCAGCTATTGACTGGTCTGTCGAGGTCCAGCCTCAATATGCCAGTTTTGTGCGAACTACATTGACTGTTGGTACGGTGGAGCATCTCCATGAGGGCTCCCTAGGTTTTAGGATAAGCTTGGGTTACTGCTTGTCAGTGTTGCTTTTAAATGAAGGAGGACATCTTTGCAACAAAAAGAGCTATATCTAAATCTTTAGAAATGGCTAGCTCTGACCTGAATATGGTATATGGGGGAAGTAGAAATCTCCATTTTTCATTTGGCATTCCTAATCTTGCTATTAAGTTTAAGTAATTTGTGCATGAGTATAGAAAATTATACCAAGTTCTGAACAGTGAGGTAGCTGCTACATGCCGGCTTACCCAAGCGGTTACAGGACTTGATCTTTCTGTGCCTGCTGCTTGACACATGTGAAACCTGAAACTGTACTTAAGGGTTTAGTAAGTTTAACAATATTTCTGTGCCTGATGCAAAATGTACCAAGGTATATCTGGAGTATCCCCCCTTGCAGATTTTGGTGTCATCCACAAAGATGCATATCTTCCCTTCCATCTCATCTGCAATGTCACTTATAAAGATATTAAAGAAGACTGGTCCCAGTACTGAGCCCTGTGGCACCCCACTGGTCAACCTTCCTTCCCCGGAATGAACTCTGTTTACCACAACCCTCTGTCGCTTATCCTTTAACCAGTTTGTTACCCAGTTTACTACCTCTGGACTCACCCCTGAGCTGCCCAGTTTTCTTATGAGCCTTCTATGTGGAACAGTGTCGAAAACCTTACTGAAATATATGTAAGACGTGTCCTGCACACCACCCAGATCTATTTCCCTGGTCACCCTGTCAAACAAATCTGTCAGGTTTGTCTGACATGACACCGCTCCCCATTAATCTGTGTTGTCTCTGGTCTTGTAACCCACTAGATTCAAGATACTTGAAGCACACTTAAGCATTGACTTCATTATCTTCCCTACCACTGATGCCAGGCTTACTAGATTATAGTTTCCAGCCTCCTCACTGCTATCGCTTTTGTGAAGCGGGCCATCATCTGCCCACCTCCAGTCCTCTGGAACCACTCCTGTTTTCAGTGAGTTGTTAAAAAGACTGTCAGAGGTACAGCCAGTACCTCCCTGAGCTCCCTCAGTACCTTCAGGTGTACCCCGTCTGACCACATAGTTTTGTCTACTTTCAGATTAGCAAGTCCCTTCTGGATTCTCTCCTCTGTAAAGGAACTTGTGCTATTCACCCCCTCCTGTACCCCTGCTGCTTTTATTTGGGCCATTACCTTTCTCTGTGAAGACTGAGCAAAAGTATTTGTTCAGGATATCTGCATTTTCCCGATCCTCTGCTTTACAGTCCCTACCTGCCTATCTTAACCTCACAATCCCTCCCCTAGTCTTCCTCTTTTCACTTATCTGCCTAAAACATGTCTTGTCCCCTTTCGTTACCCATTGGGATATTCTTTCCTCAGTTTGTACTTTTGTGCTCCTCACTGCTTTCCCTGCCTCTCTCTGCTTCTCCTGACACACCTCCCTTAGCATTGCTTTATACCTCCTAAAAGCAACCCTTTAAGCCTTTACTTTTCAGCCACTTCCTTCGAGAATGATAGCAATCTCTTTTTTTTTTGTATACTTTATTTATTCTCCTACCTGCTGGCCTCTCTCCAGTGGGGATACTCTCTCTGGAGCTCTGCTGCCTGCCTGAAGACCCGAATTGTGAACTCTCCAGTTCACCCCTCACCCCCAAACACCATCCAGCCACATGAGTCCCTTGGCTCTGAGCCCCCCCACCCCCTGGGGTGCGACCGCCAGCTTCTCTGGCACTCTATCTGCAAATCTAGTAGTGCGACTGGAAAGGAGGAGGGTGACAGGCGCGCAGCTCAGTAGGGCCTGACATTGGGTATGGGGCTCCACCACTGATCCTCACCATCGCTTACCGCCTAGGTAGGAGTTTTTCTTGGTTTCCTCCACTCGGGATATGGTATGCAATGGCGTCCTGCATGGCACTCATGCCACTGTAGTCTACCTACATCCCACCCTGTTTTTCTGCAGCCCTACATCTGGGTTGCCCTTGGTCTCCATCAGAGACTGCTGCTGTGCTGGGCATCCCCAACAACCCACCCCAGGAGATGAGAGTAGTCCTCTGGATGCTCGATCCTCTCCCTCCCCGCTGACCCCCAATGGCCCAGGTCCATTCCCGAACCAAGGTTGCTGGCATGGCCCGGGGTGTGGCGTCCAGTGCCTCAACCCTCTGCAACACTTGGCTGGCTAGCAATCTCTTTTAACTCTCATTTTGTTCTTCCAGCCCACCCAGCACATCCAGCTCGCTAGGCTGTCTCTGAGGCATTCACTCATTTTTTTTAAAACCTGCCTTCCTTAAGCCAAGGACCCTCGTCCTTGTATGGTTTGCTTCTATCGCCATCCTTATGTTGAACCACACTGTACAGTGATCACTGGTCCCCAGATGGCCACCCACCCTTGGTGTCTGCAATACTGTCCTTTTTAGTGAGCACCAGGTCCAGTATTGCTCCATCACATGTAGGCTACTCGATTAGTTGCCTGAGAAATGTCCCCTGCAGGGAATCAAGGATGTCCCTGCTTCTAGCCGAAGCTGCATCTGGGAGGCTCCAGTCCACATTTGGCAGACTGAAGTCCCGCACCAGCAGCTCCTCCCCTTTTTCTACCATTGTGCCAATGGCTTGCACCAGTGCCTTATCTAAATTCTCCCCCTTTGTTTGAGCTCTGTAGATCACACCAGTGTGAACAGTGGCTCTATTTCCAGAGTGACCCATAGTACCTCCAATCCCTCTATTCCCCCTGGTTTCCTTGTATTTCCATTGCTTTGATACACTCCCTTACATATAGTACCACTTTCCGCCTCTCTCTCTTGCACACACGCACACGCAAACCCACACACACACACACACACACACACACACACACACACACACACACTGCTGTCAGCACAGTAATATTTCAGGTCTTCAGGTCAGAGCCTGATCTACTTTGTGAAATTCATTAGTGCTCCCTCTGTCCTACAACTTTACTAATCTAACAGGTTACACACCATGGTGCTGGTCAGCACATGGAGCAGAAGGCATCCACTGCTGGAGAAACAATTCATTCACACATGTACAAGTTTGGTTTCTTGGACATCTTGCTGTCAGATCAGCTGTGAAGCTGCTTTTCCTTAAGCAAAGATTCTTTTCATATAGGGGCTCACTAAGCCAGAAACAGTACTTGGTTCACAGTTAATGTGGCCATGGGCAACCTGATCTTTAGGGCATACACTCTGCATAGTCAGTCTTCCATCCGGGGCCAGGAAGATGCCCCTTGGTGGAGGCTTTGCTTCACAGCTCTGCTCACTAGATAGTGTGCTGGGCACAGTATGGCAGTATGTAATCTAGTCTGCCCACTGGCAGTGACTGGCCATCTCCCCAGCCCCTTTGTCAGTAACAGCAGCCCTGGTACCCACCCCAGTCATGGGATCTCCTTAAGCTTAATGTAGGCATATTTCCTACCTTAGTCAGCAGTCTTATCTCTCTCGCTCTCTCACACCAGGTCTCTCCATCAGCAACTCAGCTGGCAGCATCACAGAGGAACAGGACCACACATTCCCCCAAGATGACACTTTCTCTTCTGGGGGACCCCTCCTATGTTACAAGGCTGCCAGGAACTCCCTTTGAGTGGAGAACCTACACGGTCCTCACACCCTCCTGATAGTCTCTCTCACATGGCCCTCTGATGTCGAGTGATCTATATTACATGCCCTCAGATCCCTTGCCTAGCCCCTTTTAAGCCTACACTTCCTTGGACAATCATAGAATCATCATAGAATCATAGAAATCTGTTGGCAGAAAAGGACCCCTTGACCCATCTAGTCTGCCCATAATCCCTCCCCCCCTCTAGGAAGACCCCTCCTCCCCATGCCAGCCTGCCCTCTGCCCGCTAGGACCATGTGCATTTCCCAAGTTCTTTTAAAGTTATCTACTGTATTCACCCCACAACCCATTCTGGCAGCCTGTTCCACGGCTGTACCACCTCTCAGCAAAGAACTCCCCTGCTGTCCCCTGAGATCTGCCCCCTCTAGTTTGTAGCAATGCCCCTAGTGGAATTGTTCTTACTCATTTGAAGACGCTGTTTATGCCCTTCAAGTACTTGAATGTCTCCACCATATCCCCCCCTCCCTCCTCTCCTCCAGTGTGTACATAAGCTATCTGTCCAAGAATACTTAATTATCTGTGGCAATTATCGCAGCCAGGCATGTGTCTGAACTACAGGCCTTGTTTTGTGAATATCCTTTTCTGGTGTTTCACCCTGAATTCTTGCCTAAGGTGGTGTCTGATTTTATGTTAAATGAGTTTGCTCGGATTCCTCCCTTCCCCTCAGAACCTGGTTGAAGGGCTGTTGCATTCTTTGGATGTCCACAGAATCATTAAGTACACCCAGGACAGTACCAAGTCAGTGCCTAGTTCTCCCAGTTGTTTGTTTCCTTTGGTCCCAGTACCAGGGGTAATCCTATTTCCAAACAGCACCTCTCCATATGGATCTCCTCCTGTATCTTGTTTTGCTACAGACAAGGGGTAGCAGGACCTACCTGGTACTGTCACAGATCATGTCATCGAGGATACAGAAGCCACAATGGCCTGTTTTAGGTCTGTTTCAGCCACTAACATTTAGAGAGCTACTACCTGCCACATTATCCATACTTTTACTAAGCATTACAATCGGATATCATAAATGAGGGCTGGGTTTGGCTGGCTGACTTGCAAAGCCTGTTCTCCTGAGTGGTTCCCTGTTTTAACACATCACCCAATTGGGGATACTACTGTTTGGTAATAGCCATGTATATTATGGCTCTTTTGAGACAGCCTTAAAGGAGTTAAGCTTGAGGGGCTAGCGTAGCGGTAGAGCTAACACTTGTGGTGCCGGCGACGCTGGTTCAGGAATGAGCTTGGCCATTGGAGGGTCAGCCAAGGAAGAAGGACTGAGCATCCCACAGGATGATCTCCTCCTCTGGGGAGGGAAGGTGTCACATCCCACTGCATTACTGCCACCTGGGTAACCACAGCTGGTGGTGTAAGGAAGGCGTGACTTCAGTGGGTGGGACCCTTGGACTGAATCTGCAGATTGGCTGCATCAGACCCTGCTGGCAGCCAATTCCATTGCATGCTCCTAGAGGATGGGTGGGACAGAAAACCAGAAAAGTGAGGTACAGGACTGGAAGGATGAAGCCTCCACCTGCTCACCTCTTCTGCCACTGGATTTGTGCCATCTTCTGCAAGGGATACCACCAGTCTTCACCTCCACCATGGTTGGCCAAATGTCTCTGGAGAATGAATGCAGCAGAAGCTGAAGGTATAAAAGGCCATGGAGGGGTAAGCCGGGGGCAGCATATTGATGTGTTGGGAGTTGGGCTGGTAATCTCAGATGGACTGACAGACAGACTCTAAGTAGGAGGGCAGCAGAGCGCTTGGCAGGAGTTGGAAGGAGATCACTACCTGGCATACAGCACTAGGATAAAAATGTGGTCAGCAGTGTTTCTTGCTCCCCTCTATATGCATTATTAGTAGGTGTGACCCCAGTTCTGCTGCTGACAGATGTCTGGAACTCCCTTTACTGATGGTGGGAAACTAAAGTGGTTGGTACCCATCTACATTGGGTAGACAGCACTGTACGCAACTGAGGTGCACGTATGCACGTCGATGCGGGCAGCCCTGTCAGGCAAAAGTTTCCCCCAAGGTTCTTATACCAACAGCGTACAGTCTGATGTATTGTGGTTCTATGTGAATCCTCTCAATAACCTAGTACTATTGGTAAGTAACAAACACTGTCAAGCACAGGGCATGCACTTGTGTATACACTATAATACAAACATTATGGTTGAAAAGTGCATCAAAAAAGCAACTGCTATGTGTTATACTAATGCAAACATTATGGTGCAAACGTGCATCAAAAAACACCTGTTATGTGCTGTACTAATGCAAACATTATGGTGCAAAAGTGTATCAAAAAAGCACCTGTAATGTGCTGCAACTAATGGGGACAGAGGCACCTTGAAGGCTGAAAACCTTTAAGTCCACAGTATACATAGTTTATCTCTGTTAAATCTTGTTATTCTGCATCATAATGGGAGTGTTTTATTTTCTCTGAAGAGCTCTTTGTGTGCTGAAGACAAAGACACACTCTGAAAACAGTTACCGTACACAAAAATCAGTGCAGTTTCCTCTCAGTTAAGATACTTCACCATCACATTTTTGTTTCCTTTTGACAAGGAATGCCTGAGGTGCAACGTGCCCGGAGATCCGTTGACAATTGCTTGGCAACAGTTCCTGAATGCACTCAGAACTCCAGCAATGCTTATAATGAAAGTGGGCTCTTCTTTGAAGTTTCCAGCTGCTACTCCCCCATCATCACTGATATTAGCCCATCCAATGGAACAATGTTTGACACAATAACCATCACTGGAGCTGGCTTCAGTAATATAACTTGCGTTAATGAGGTATGAAGACATGCTTGAACATGATAGTACTATTTATCAACCACATGCCAAGCTTATTGAGTTTTCTATTTACAAAGTAGTTATTTGCCTGACAACAGCTACCTGTCATCAGACAGCCTAAAGACCTATTGTCAGCATGCATGAGCAAGATAATATGTTTCTATACAATGAAGTTTATGTTACCAAAAATATAGATGCACAGACTAGGTAAACTGATATCTTCTATTGGACCAACCGAGATTGTACAGAAAATCCTCAACCTTTCGAACCTACATAGTCCTTTTTATGTTGCTTGCATGCATGTGCAAGAAACATAGTGCCATCATCCAAGTCTTCTGAGGTGTGGCACCCGTCTTCCAATTCAGTCAGTGTGTTTGCAGGTGCGGCCCCAGTTCCCCAATCACTGCTGCAGCTGTCTATGATAGCAGTTGAAAATGCAGTGGTCGTATAGTTGAAAGGAGAGCTCCGCTTCAGTGAGCAGAGCTCCCCTCACCACACACACACACACACACGCACGCACACACACGCATACTGCGTGCCTGGCGCGCCTTCCTCCTCCTCCCACGCACACACTGTACGCGGCCGATGGGGGTGCCAATCCTCATCGGTTCCACGCCTCACAAAGCTTCCAGGTGCTATGCTGGAAGCCCACTAGCGATAGCAAAATTTGTTATAGCCCGTGAGGTGCCCAATCCCCATCGGCTCCACCCCAAAGCATCCAGGTGTCACGTGGGAGACCACCCCAGCATGGCAAAATGTGTTATGGCTGGCGAGGTGCCTAATCCCATCCGCTCCAGCCCCCAAACAACCTTCCAGCTGCCACGTTGGGGCCCATCCCAACATGGCAAGCGTTCCTCGTCGTCTTATTAAAAAAATATATAAACCTGTAAATACAAAAACTGTCCCTCGGCTTCTCCCTGCCCCCCCCACAACGCACCCACCCACTCGCACCCTGCCTCCCACACCCCCACCCATACTTACCTCCGCACTGCGGCTGTGATCTTCGTGACCAGGAACACGCCTGCGCCTTTCAAAGCTTCTACTCACCTAACTGAGGAAATGCCGTAAGCTGTATAATGGGCTAGATAGGGTTTTTCAACTTTGCTGCATATCTCAGGCATTTTTGGGAATTTTGGCACCAAATTTTCAACATGTGGTTTTTGGGACCCCTCGTCATGAATTCTGTCACTGTCATGGCGTTAATCAGTCCTGAAGGGTGATTTCTCAGTCACTGCGCCAAAATCACCTTTCGGACTAATTAATGAAAGCGACAGTGCCAGTGTTCATAAGGTGGGCTCTCAAACTCCTGTGTTGCAAATTTGGTGACAAAATTCTAAAAATGACTGTTTCTGGCGTGAATTAGCAGTTCCTATGCCCGCTTATAAGTTGGCGAATTTTAATATTTGCACTCCAGATTTTCAGCATTGCCATTTTACCACACCTTCTTATGAGCAGTACAGCTGTCATTTTCACATCTCACCTAAATGTGTTTTCATGCATATGGTGCGCAATGGCGCAGTCGGTGTGCACAATCAATGTATGGGACACATTAAGAAAATCACAGTGACACTGTTCATGAGCAGAGGTCTTAAAATGGCTATGTTGAAAATTTGGTGAAAAAATTCCCTTCAGACATTCTGCAATGTTACTAATGAAGACATTGAACAGGACTGGCCCAAGGACTGATCCCTGCAGCACCCCACTGGTCACAACCTCTCCCTAGACTGCACACCATTTACCACCACTCTCTATCTCCTGTCTGTTAGCCAGTTTCTAACCCAGTTTACCACCCTTTCCCCCATGACCAGCCTACCCAGCTAGTTTATCAGCCTCCTATATGGGATGGTGTCAAAGGCTTTGCAGAAATCAAGGTAAGCATTGTCCACTGCCCCAACCTGATTCACTTCCTTTGTCACCCAGTCAACGAAATCAACCAGATTTGTCTGACATGATGTCCCCACTGTGAATCCATGTTGTCTATGGTCCTGGGCTCCGATGGCTTCTAGATGCCCCACTATCCTTTCTTTAAGCAATGTCTCCATGATCTTCTCCCCTACTGAGGTGAGGCTCACTGGCCTATTGATCTTACTTCGAGAAACAGCTCTTGCAGCAGGTTACACTATTAGGACTGAAGCCGGCAGGTGCCAGGATCCCACAGAAATATGCTAGCTAGCAGTGTTCAGCGGGGACCGCCTCTGACGTCGGTCCTGCCCCCAATGTCAGGCATAGTATATAAGGAGGCGGTGCCCCAGAATCCCCAGTTCTTTTCCCACCATCGACTCGCCAGCATCGGCCTCTTGGTCTCTACCTAGCGCACGACGACTTAGAACTTCAAGAATTTCTCCAAACTAATGCCCTTTCCAACTCCTTCACTTGAGGGACACCTTTCTAAGTGTGCCTACAGAAAACAGATCCCTTTCAAGGATCCTCATTCCTCCTGTGTGCGGTGCTTAGGCCCGGACCATGACACCAAGGCCTGCACTTTCTGGAAAGGGTTCAACAGCCACACCAGGATCCGCCGTCAGAAGGCACTTCAGGCTTACCTGCTGGAAGAAAGACTTAGTAGGATGGACCAGGAACCTTCCTCCAGGGGCAATTCTTCTTCCAAGGCCCATAAACACTGGGACAAACACCGGGAGAAAGCAAGGTCCAGATCCCCGAACTGGGCCTCGGACTCCTGTAGCTCAGGCTCCACCAGGTCGGACAGCTCTCCCTCCAGGGTTCGTTCTCAGCCCCCTCCGGTCAAAGTCCGAGCCTCAGGCGGCTCTTTGACTCTCCAGCCCATCAAGACTTCAAGGCCCTTGGCTTCCTCCGCTCCTTCTTGGGCCTCTTCCAAGTCTTCAGAATGCCACAAGTCTTCCTCATCGACCTGATGTTGGGACCCCAACTCCAGGTCAGTCTCCCAGCCTCCCGGAGTTCTGGATCCACCACCCAGGAAGAGTAAAGACCTGACGTTCCTGAAGCGGATGTCGGACCCGCTGTCGGCCAAGCACACAACGTTGGCCAAGCATACACAGTTGGCCAGGCATTCATCGGAGCTGCAGATACCAGCCAGGCACCAGACGCCAGCCAGGCATTCGCCGGACCCAGAGACGTCGGCCAAGCGACCGACGTCAGCCTCGCATTCACCGGAGCCAAAGACCACCCCCCAGTCACCGGTGGACACCGGTCACAGTGATTCAATGGAGGAGGATACGACGCTGCCCAAAGACCAGGCGGGCGACACTGAGGATGCCGGGCTTCTGAAGAAACCTTCACCCACCCCAGAGACACCCGCAAACCCAATGCCCGACCCTGGTGACAGACCACCGGCGCCAGGCCCATCGTCGGGCAAGAACCTGCAAGAAGTAAAGGACCTCTTTACTTTCTGGTAGAACACCATCCGAAAGGATGTGGTCCCTGTAAAACCTCCTCCACCTCCTCCTCCTACTCCTACTCCTACTCCTTCTCCTCCTACGCCCCCTCCTCCACCACAGGGGCCAGCAGGACGACCACCAACCCCTAAGGAGCAGACTCCACCTCCCAGGGGTAGATCCAAGGATCAGAGAAGGCCTCCCTCAAGATTTCCATCTCCTAGCCCCAAGCGACCCAGACGTTGTCAGTATACTCCGCCGGGGGAGGACTCCAGATTGGATACCTCGGATTACTCCAGATCTCCTTCTCCACTCAGCATTCCATCACATGACCCACATGACCTGCCCAGGTCTCCTCCAGATGATCCCTCTTTCTCTGAGATCATGAGGCACATCCAGGACAACATGGGATGGGATGCCGAAGACCTCGATCCTGAAAGACAGCGCCTTGCCTGTTATCTTCATCAGAAAGACCCAAAGTGGTAGTGCCACCCTTGGTGGACACCTTCGTGGACTTCACCAAGGCTGCGTGGAAGCGTCCGCACTCCACTCCTGCAGTGCCGAAGAAAGCTGACCGCCTGTACAAGGCCCCAAGAGAGGACCAGTACTTGGCTCAACAACCTCTGGCAGACTCCCTGGTCATTACAGCCTCACATGACCGGTCCCAAAGACCGCAACACATGAGCACACAGCCACCGGACTAGGAATCCAAACAATTGGATGCCCTGGGGAGACGTATGTATGCAGCTGCTACATGCTCCATCAGGTCCCTGAACTACCTAACCCACATGGTACAGTTTCAGAACGCCCTATGGGAACAGGGCCAGGACCTAGCCGATAAACTTACGGATGGCGATCAGAAGACGGAACTCCTAAACCTTCTCCGCACAGGGTCTGATGTGGGTACCCAAGTACTACAAGCCACATACGATTCTGCAGACTTGTTCACCAGAGCTGCAGCTTCAGGCGTCTGTCTCCGGCGACACTCTTGGCTCCATGTCTCCAGCTTCACCCCGGACGTACAGAAGAACATTCTTGACGTCCCCTACAACGGCGAAGTACTCTTTGGTGAACCCTTTGAGAAGGTTATCACCAAACTCCAGGACGCTGGGAAGGCAGTCAGGTCTGCACAGGCCATGTACAGATCCAAGCCTGGTTCCTTTCGTAGGAACCAGAGCTGTTTTCACAGCTGGCAACAAAGGCGGCAGCCATGTTCCAGCCAGCAACAAAGGAGCACTTTTCAGCGGAAAGCCCAGGCTAAGTCATCCCCAGGCAGAGCCCAGTGCTACACTAAACTGGCCCAGCCTGCAGAGACCAGTGCTGCCACAGCATGACTCCTTTCCAGCCCCTGCCCCTCCTCTGGATCAATGGGCACAAAAAGTTGGGGGTCGCATCGCGCAACACTTTTTAGGGTGGCAGTCGATTACCATCAACCGGTGGGTTCTCCAATTGGTCAAGAAAGGTCACTTCATAGAATTTCTCGACCACCCACCGGCAAGACCTCCCCTGCTTTCCCATTACTCAGGTCAGCATGCCCTGCTCATACAGCAGGAGGTGCTCGCGCTTCTGGGAAAAGAAGCGATAGAGCACGTACCACGGAACCAGAGGAGTGCAGGGTATTATTCTCACTTCTTTCTGGTTCCCAAGAAGACAGGGGACCTCCATCCGATACTGGACCTCAGCGACCTCAACAAGTCGGTCCTGTACAAATGCTTCCACATGGTGACCCTCCCAGGTCTGATTTCCATGCTCAAGCAGGGCGCCTTTAACATAGAAACATAGAATTTGATGGCAGATAAGGACCGCTTGGCCCACCCAGTCTGCCCATTTCCCTACCTAATGGATAAGCTGCAGATCCTAGTTAACCAGCAGCCTACTTCTTTCTACCCCCACCCCCTAGAATTGCCTTATGGCTGTCCCATGCATGCTTGAATTCAACCACTGTTTTTGACTCCACAACCTCCTCCAGAAGGCCGTTCCATGCATCCACAATCCTCTCTGTGAAAAAATACTTCCTTACATTACCTCTGAGCCGCCCCCCTATCTTCCAATTGTGCCCCCTTGTTCTTGCACACCTCTTTTTTTGAAAGATGCTACCCTCTTGGACTTTGTTGATTCCCTTGAGGTAGTTGAAAGTTTCTATCATGTCCCCCCTCTCCCTCCTTTCCTCGAGGCTATACATATTAAGCTCCTTTAGTCTCTCTTCATATCATATGTCTTCCACTGCAGACCCTGCACCATTTTAGTTGCCTTCCTCTGGACAGCTTCCATCTTGTCTATGTCCTTGCGGAGATTGGGTCTCCAGAACTGCACACAGTACTCCAGATGGGGTCTCACCAGCTGTCTGTACAGAGGGATAACAACTTCCTGTTTTCTACTGGTGATGCCTCTTCTTATGCATCCCAGTATCTCCCCAGCCCTCCTTACTGCCCTCTCACATTGCTTGCCCACATTTAAGTCATCTGATATGACTACCCCCAAGTCCCTTTCCATTTTGTTGTTGTTAGTATCTCACCCCCATTCTGTACTCTTCCCTGGGTTTTGTTTCCCAGGTGCATTACCTTGCACTTCTTAGCATTAAATCTAAGCTGCTATACATTTGACCATTCCTCTAACCTCAGTCCCTTCTCATCCTTTCCACCCCATCTTGTGCATCAACTCTGTTGCAGATCTTTGTGTCATCTGCAAAGAGACATACTTTTCCTTCAGTCCCTCTGCAATGTAAACACAAAGACATTGAAGAGGACCAGTCTAATACTGAACCTCCGGCACCCCACTAGTAACCCCTTTCTTCAGAGTGGACTCCATTTACTATTACTCTCTCGTCCTATTCTCTAGCCAATTCTTTACCAGGCTGTCATCTTGGGACCCACTCCCAGGCTGACTAACTTGTATATTAATCTTTGTGTGGGACTGTGTCAAATGCCTTGCTAAAGTCTAGGTAGGCCATGTCCACAGCCCCTCCCTGATCTACTACTTTGGTCACCCAGTCAAAGAAATCTATTAGATTCGTCTGGCATGACCTTCCTGCTGTGAATCCATGCTGCCTTGGGTCCTGTGCCCCTCTGGCCTCTAGGTGCTTGACAATTCTTTCCTTCAGAAGTGATTCCATCATTTTCCCTATCACTGACCTAGTCTAGTCACTTTCATAACCCTCCCCCTTCCAGACAACCACCATAAATGGCATAATTTTTCTCCACAGTTCTCCCTCCCAGACAGTCCCCATATTATGGTACCTCAGTTCCCTATAACTCTGCCTACACAGATCTTGCTACCCCTGACTATAATCTTCTCCCACTAACACCTGGCCCTCACACCAACCCTAATTACTCCCCATACCTCCTAGTATTAGCCCCAGCCCCTGCCAGAATCCCCCACCATCCTTTCCAGGTCTTTTACCAGAGGCTGTGATCACCATTTTCTCAGTCACTCAAACACTATGTCTCATTGGCTGCTTTAGCTTGCCCTGGAACCTGGTAATTCTGGGTACCTTATGTTGCGTGCATGCCTTGACTCCTCTATTGGGATATGTATATACTTTATTTTCTAGTGTAATTTTCATATAACCTACCTTGTCCTGTTATGTTTTAATCAACCTCTGTCCCTTGATTATTGTATATATAAGTGTTTTGACTGTGTCTGTTATGCATATATAAGTGTCTTGAATGTATCTGTTTATGTACCAACTATTGAACCTTGACCTTATTTATTTATTTATTTAAGAATCAGTTTACAACCTTTGAGCCAGAGGATTATTTCCAAAGGTACTTCGTCACAAGACCTTATCAGGTCCATCTTGTAAATGAGCTTTGCTCAATGATGTTCGCCTGAATAAATAAAGATTTGATTGATTGATTGATTGACTGAGGTTAAACTAACAGGTCTGTAGTTTCCTGCTTCTGCCCTGCTCCCACTTTTGTGAAGGGGAATCACATCTGCCCTCCTCCAGTCCTCAGGTACCACCCCATCCTCCCATGATTTGTTAAAGAGGGTAGTCAGTAGTGTCACTAGTTCTACCCTTAGTTCTTTTAGAATTCTGGAATGAATCCCATCAGGCCCCATTGCTTTGTCCACCTTCAGTTTTAAGAGTTATTTCAGAACCCTTTCTTCTGTAAATGGGCTGGTATCAACTTCTGTATCCAGAGTGTTTCTATTGTTTGTTTTAGGTACCCCCCCTCTTCATTTGTAAATACTGAGCAAAAATATTTGTTTAGTATCTCTGCCTTTTCACAGTCACCCTCTGCCCACATCCCATCCTCTTTATTAAGCCTCACTATCCCTCCCTTAGTCTTCCTTCGCTCCCTGATGTACCTAAAAAAGGTTTTATCCCCCTTCTTAACTGAGTTGGCTATCTTTTCCTCAGTTCGGGCCTTTGCTGTTCTGACTGCCTTCCCAGCTTCCTTTTGCTTTAACTGATACAATTCTCTGTCCTGCTCCTTCTGTGATTCCTTGTACTTTCTGAATGCTTTCTTTTTTCCCTTGAACCTTCACTGCCACCTCCTTTGAGAACCATAGTGGTTTCTTACATCATTTTGTTTTATTTACTTCACACAAAGGCTAGTTACCTCTGTGATGGCAGTTTTTATTATTCCCCATTGTTCTTCCACCCCTCCTTGCTGCCCATTTGGTAGTGCACTCCTTAGGCACTCACCCATTTTGGCAAAGTCAGCCCTCCTGAAGTCCAGTACTTTTGCCTTGTAAACGACTGTTGCTGTGTTTATGTGAACCATACTGTTCGATGGTCGCTAGTTCCCAGATGACTACCCACTTCTACATCTGTGATCCTCTCTCCATCTCCATTTGAGAGGACCAGGTCTAAGATTGCTCCCTCTCGAGTGGGTTCCAATACTAGTTGTCTAAGGCATGCCCCCTGTAGGGCATCTAGAATAACCCCACTCTTAGAAGTGGCTGCTGCAACTGCACTCCAGTTAACATCTGGCATATTCATTTCACCCATCAGCAATATCCCCCCTTTATCTGCCATTCTAAGTATACTTTCTATCATTTCCTCGTCCATTTCCTCCCCCTGAGAGGGGGGTCTGTAAACAACCCCTGTGCGGATTGTGGTGTCATTGCCTGCCTCCAAATTGACCCACAGTGCTTCTTCTCCTCCCTGTTTACCCTTTTGTTCTGTTGCTTTGATTCCTTCTCTTATGTAGAGAGCTACTCTTCCTCCTCCTCTTTTACCCTCCCAGTCCCTCCTGTAGATAGTGTATCCCAGTATGTTTACATCCCAGTCATGGTTCTGTGTGTACCATGTTTCTGTGACTGCCACAATGTCCAGATGTTTCTCCTCCATCAAGGCCAGTAATTCAGGAAGCTTGTTACCCAGACTACGGGCATTGGTACTCATTGCTCTCCATTTTTTGATGGCTTTACCTTCTGTAGCAGCAGCCCCCACTGACCTTTCTACCTTTGTCTTTTTCTCATTTAGTACCCTGTTTTGTAGGGGGAGGCTGGGATTTTCCTGCTGCTTATCAGTGCCTCCCCTTGACTAGTTTAAAAGCTTGCCTGAAGCATTTAAACCGATTGCCCAAAGACTTGTTCCCTTCTGGACAGATGCAGACCATCCTGCCAGTATAGGCTGGTGTCCTCCAGGTGGAACCCAGTCCCCAGTGAAGCCAAACCCCTGTGCTCCACACCATTTTTTCAACCATTCGTTAAACTGCATGGTGCAAAGTATCCTCACCTCACCCATGCCACTGACAGGCAGCACCTCTGAGAAGGATACTGTGTGTGCTACTTGTGTTAAGCCCCTCCCCAACTCTATAAAGTCCTTCTGCAATGCTTTAATCTCATGATGAGCCAAGTCATTTGTCCCTAGGTGGACAATGACGTCCATCTCAGACTCCCGTGCAACTGTTCTCATGATCCTAAGGATGCGCTTCCTGTCCCTCCAAGCCATGGCACCAGGCAGGCACCTTACTTCAGTTTTCCCTGCTTCCCCCAGTTCTATCCCCCTAATAATTGAGTCCCCCACCAGGAGCTGCTTCCTTTCCCTGTGGTGCCCTCTGCCTCCTTCCTGAGGGCCTCCCTTGTGACAGTTGTCTGCACCCTTCTTAGTCTCCTCTGTGGGTGCATCCATTGGGGAACTATGCTCCCCCAGAATGGTGTATGGATTGTAGGTGGAACAACTAACTGGGTATGCCTCATTCCACCACCCTTACCCTCCCTGAGCCCACTGTGGTCCAACTGCTGTGCTTTCTCAGCAACCTCTGAGGTAGTGGTGGTGGCTGTGGTGCTCCCTGGATGGGGAGGTTCCTGCTACTGTCCAGTGCGGCCTGAAGATGGGCAACTTCCTCCCTCAGGGCAGATAGTTGTCTGCAAACAGGGCAGCATCTCAGCCTCCAGAAAGACTCCCAGAAGACTGCTGCCCCACAGCCATTACATTGCACTACTCCCCACATAACTGTCTACCTTGTTTAGTTTTCTGTGTGTGCGTGTGTGTGTGTGTGCGTGTGTGTGTGATTGGTGTGCTATATAGAAATATATGTATTTATATAATGTGTATGCTTATATTGTCAGTGCAGTATGCTAGAGAGAATATGACAGTGATATGCACCTTTCTAGCGTCCTTGGACATGCAGGATGCTTACCTGCATATACCCATTGCTCAAGTGCACAGGAAGTTTCTGCGCTTTGAGTTCCGGGGCCACCATTATCAGTTCCAAGCACTCCCCTTCGGACTCTCATCAGCACCTCGGGTATTCACGAAGTGTATGGCGGTCATAGCAGCGACTCTGAGGTGACAAGGCCACTACGTGTTCCCCTACCTGGACGACTGGCTTCTCATGGCGTCCACTCGGGAGGCCTTGATGTCTGCCATTCATTATATTCAGTCTCTGGTCGAGACGTTGGGCATCATGATCAATCAAGAGAAGTCACGTCTGGTTCCGTCACAGACTCTGCAGTTCATAGGCACAGTTCTGGACACCATCCAGGGGAAAGCTTTTCTTCCCCAGGACAGAGCGGAACACATCAGATCCCTCATCAGGGACATTTTGGCAAAGAAGACCATTCCTGCCAGATTGGTCCTTTGCCTGCTTGGACACATCTTTTACAGCCATTGCAACAGTCCCGCTTGCTCGTCTCCACGTGCAGGTCACCCAGTGGATGTTATGGGTCCAATGGGATCAAAAGCAAGACCATCTGCAGCTCCCAATCTGGATCATGAAGGCCGTAATCTGGGATTGGCAATGGTGGCTAGATCTCCAAGAATCTATCGGCAGGAGTCCCCTTCATTGCGCCATCTCCGATTGTGACACTCTCCACAGACACCTCAGGGCTTGGATGGGGTGCACACCTCGATGGTGTCTGGTCTCAGGGCCTATGGACAGCCCAAGAGACTCACCTCCACGTAAATATCCTGGAAATGAGAGTAGTTCTTTACGCCCTGCAGGCCTTCCAGTCAGAGATTCCACCGGGTACTCTTCTGTTACAAACAGACAATTCTGCGGTGATGTATTACCTCAACAAACAAGGAGGCACCCATTCCTACCCGCTTTCTAGGGAGGCCATGAGGGTGTGGGATTGGGTTTTGCAACACGGCGCAAACCTCATTGCTGTTCATGTCCCAGGAATGGACAACGTCATTGCAGACAGCCTGAGCCACTCTCAGGCCAAAGTCCATGAGTGGGAACTACTCCAGGAGGTAGTAGAGGATCTGTTTCGCAGATGGAGTACACCAGAGTTAGACCTTTTCGTAACCCCATCCAACACAAAAACTGCCCAATTTTTGCTCGCTAGATCCAGGGCCTGGTGTTTTCTGGCAAGATGAGTTGTCCATCTCCTGGGTGGGCAGATTCCTCTATGCCTCCGGCCCCTTTCCGTTGATCCAGAGAGTCCATCTGAAACTTCGCAAAGAGCAATCGATGCTGATACTTATCACGCCGTTCTGGCCCAGGCAGATCTGGTTCCCTCTACTGCATCAGCTATCCCGGGAACCTCCGGTGCTTCTGCCAATCAGCTCTCACTTGTTGTCTCAGGAGATGGGCTCCTTGGTCCATCCGGACCTTTATTCGCTGAGCCTGCATGCTTGGCTCCTAGAGACATCGCCATTTTACGACACGGGGTCTAGCAAGAGGTAGCTGATGTTCTAGTGGCCGCAAGAAAACCGGCCACTCATGATACTTACGCCATGAAATGGTGCCATTTTTGCCTATGGGCTCAACCGAGGGGGTTTTCGCCTCTAGACTGTCCAGAAAAGTCGGTCTTGGACTACTTCCTGTCTCTTTTCCAGACAGGCTTGGCCTACTCCTCCATCAAAGTACACCTTTGTGCCATCTCAGCCTATCACACTCCTATAGGCTAACGTCCTATAACTTAGTTGGACATGGTACGCGCCTTCCTGAGAGGTGTCCTCCACCTTAGACCTCCGATTAAGGATCCTATTCCTCCATGGGATTTACCCTTTGTCCTGGAGCAGCTTACGCTGCCACCTTTTGAACCAGCCGCAGATTGCGAGCTACGTCTCCTTACATGGAAGACGTTGTTTTTAGTTGCCGTTACTTCGGCCAGAAGAATTTCGGAGCTTCATGCACTGATGTGCAAAGAACCTTATTTGGTTTTCCACCAGGACAGGGTATCCTTATGGACCAATCTGAAGATTCTGCCTAAGGTGGTCTCAGCTCTCACTCTTAATCAGGATATCGATCTATCAGTGTACTTCCCTAAGTATTCGAATCAAGGAGAGGCCCTGTTGCACACTTTAGATGTGCATAGGTGTCTTCGATACTACCTGAACAGGACCAAACACCACCCGAAAATTCGATCAGCTTTTTGTTTCCTTCACCTACAGGATGCTGGGAGCTCCTGTTTCCAAGCAGTCACTGTCCAGGTGACTTATACATTGTATCACGTTCTGTTACCAGAAGCGCAACAAACCCTTACCGGGTGTGGTTAAGGGTCATTCCACAAGGGGGGTGGCTTTCTCCTTTGCAGCGTTAAAGAACGCGTCCACCTCAGCCATTTATGCAGCAGTGACTTGGAGCACTGTGCACACCTTTATCAGGCATTATAGCCTTGGATGTTGCATCAAGGCGAAGAGCAGGTTTTGGTCTAGCAGTTCTTCAAGGACTTCCATCCTAGGCATAGGTTTCTCTAAAGGATTTCTACCTTCCCTCCTCCCGATGGCATGGGATTTCCACTATTGCTTTGGAATCAGTCCTAATGGTGTAACCTGCTGCAAGAGCTGTTTCTCGAAGTAAGATAGTACAGTTACGTAAGAACTTACTGTAAAGGTAGATCTTCAAGAACAGCTCTTGCAGCAGGTATTTTCCCTCCCACCATCCCCCGCTGGAGGTAGATTTTTTGGTTCCAATATCCTTCTCCTAGGATCAGGTGTTTTCAATTCTAATCTGATTGCCATTTGATGGCAGATCCTCAGTCTCCTCTTCTGATGTCATCCAACGGCCGGGGAGTCTCCGGCGGGAGAACTGGGGATTCTGGGGCACCACCTCCTTATATACTATGCCTGACGTCGGGGGTGGGACCGACGTCGGAGGCGGTCCCCGCTGAATACTGCTAGCTAGAAAATTTCCGTGGGGCCCTGGCACCTGCTGGCTCAGTCCTAATGGTGTAACCTGCTGCAAGAGCTGTTCTCGAAGATCTACTGTTACGGTAAGTTCTTATTTATTTATTTAGTTGTTTAACCAGGTATAGCACACTAAGCTGAGAGCTTTTTTACAGGAGCGACCTGGGAGCACAAGGAGGTTAAGTGACTTGCTCAGGGTCACACAGTATGCAAGTGGAAGCTGTGGGATTCAAACCCAGGTCTGGTCTGCTGGATGTTACCAGATTTGCAGCTCAGAGCCTTAGACCACTGCGCTATACTGCCTCCAATAACTGTACTTTCCCTGCCTCCTCCCTGCTGCAGGACTTGTATAGAGGGACCACATGTGCCCTCCTCCAATTCACTCGTGTTGAATGACTCAGTGAACATGGCTGCCAGAGGTACTGCTATCTCCCTTCGCAGTTCTCTTAATATCCTTGGGCGTATGCCATCTGGTTCCATTGCTTTGTCCACCTTCAATTTAGTGAGCTCCTGCAGGACTCTTTTGCCTTTGAATGGACTATTGTCCACCTCTTCACCCCCTTGGCAACTGCTGTACTGCTGTGGCCCTTGCCCCTCCCACTCTTCTATGAATACTGAACGGAAAGACACAGTGGATGTCTTGGGAGGAAGGCATAGAACTATCACTTCCAAATACCTAAACAGCACATACAAGCAAGCAACATTCGGCATTGACAAATGCTTGTTTAAAAAGTAATGGCAGTTATTTTATAAAAAGCTTATTTAAAATCCCCAGAACTTACACATTCCACACATGAATGTCACAGATTAGTGAAGTAGTTATATAAGAAGGACAACCAGAGATGAGAAAAGAGTCTAGTTCTATGTAGGTCAAATGGCACATAACTAGACAGTTTTCTTATCTCTAGTTGTCCTTATATTATTACATCACTAATCTGTGGTATCCATGTGTAGAATGCGTAAGGTCTGGGGATTTTAAAATATGCTCTTTTTTTCAAGATAACTGCCAGTATCTTTTGAAAAAGGACTATGTAGATTTGAAAGCTTAAAGATTTTCTATAAATCTTAGTTGGTCCAATAAAAGGTATCAGTTCACCTAGTTTGTGCATATTGTTGTACAAGGACCGATATGGCGGCAATTTTTTTTCTTTTGAAAAAATGTAAAGTCATGATTTTGCATTTTTACTTTCGTTTCTCAACCTAAGATTTCAAAAACCTTATTACATTCCACAATACACTGTATGCTTGTTCTGATGCAGTAGTGATGTCACTACTACAGTAGAACAACTTGAAATGCTGACACATAGTTGCTTTCCTCTATCCATTTAAGCTGGAAGTTGTTTTTTTTTTACTTAAACTTGTAGAAACATCTGCAGTACACTGTGTCAGTTAAAAAAAAGAAAACGTTAAAATTTCTATTCTCTGTTGTCTTCACTATCTGGTTTTGAGTGATTTTCTAGTCTGTGACTGCCCATACACTATAAAAGATTGTGTATGAGCAGTCACACACAAATAAGGATATTCTTATATCTCGAGGTTTCCTTGGTAGCAGAGCACCTCTAGAGCTGCACTGTCAGGATCATCTACTCGATACAAGAATATCCTTGTTGTGTAAGACTGCTCATGCACAATCCTCTATATTCCAGGCATGGAATTCCATGCATAACAGCATTCCATGATACACTATATGGTGATATACAATCTGTTCAGTTTGTACTTATGCTAGAACCTATTCAATAGTTGCCAGCCTCTTTTTTCAAATTGCACTTATTATGGTAAAAGACTGTACTGGACCCTATTCCTCTCTAGCATGTGATTGTTAGCTATGTTGAATTCCTGTATTCCTTGCTTGTTACCCCTCTCCCACTCCACCAGGACGCATCTGGAAATGAGCAATGCTGCTCAGGATGCCTTTCCTGGTGAAACTTTTGAAATAAATAAATAATATACAAATATATAACATTGACTCATTTTCCCAACATATCAGTGGGATTACTGTACCTTACCAACCCTTTTTTTTTTTCAAAGTACTTATCTAGGTTAAATTTCAAGGTAGAAACAGTGTTGACCTGCACCACTTGATTTGAAAGTCTGTTCCAAGTGTCTGCCAACTGTTCTGTGAAATAGTTCCTCGATATTTCTCTTGAATCATGCTCCTTTCAAAGATGTTAAGTGCCTCTTATCCCCTCATCTTTGTGCATCCTGACTGCATTTTGTCAGGTGATGTTATCCTGTTCCGATATTTGAATATTGTATTAATGTCACCCCAGAGCTTCCTCTTTTCCACAGAGAACTGTCCCAGTCTGCTAGTTGGCCCTCAACAGCCCTTTTTTCGTGAGCCTTTCATCACCCTGGTCACTCTCCACCTTACCTTTCAATCCTGTGAATGGCTTTCCTAAGAAAGGAGGACCAGAACGATATACTACAGTCAAGAGGAGTTCTGATAGCGATCTGTACAAGGGTTTTTACAGTACCAATTTGCTTACAAAGTTTCTCTTGATGCACACCATTACTGTTTTTTTGATTTGTAAGCTGCTGGCCCACACTTGTGCCCACCACTTTAAATTATTTTTCATCTTTACCCCAGGTCCTTTTCCCACTGTTTCCACAATTGCTGCCAGCAGTTCAGTTATGGAGGGCTGTGCAGCTGACACAACAGATGCTGATGCTGCAGCACCAATAGCTGCACAGATAGCCCTTCCCTTGCCGTTTTCCAAGTGCCATTGTGCAATCTCTCGCACACTTTCAGCAAGTAGTGCAGCAGTAGTAACCATTGAAGCGCAGCAACTGAAAAAACTGAAACAACTCTCCCTTACTCAGTAACCCCAGAATGAAAAGAAATGTCATAGCGCACAGCTCTTACTATTCAATATCACTCTATCTAGCTACCTTCTGTGTGTGTGTGTGTGTGTGTGTGTGTGTGTGTGTCTGCTAGTGTTAACTACCAGCTGCAGTGATTGGATAAGCCCTACACCTGCTACTCTCTTCCCCACTATTAGAGAAATACAGCTATACCCAAATAAGCTAATACTCTGAAAAACCAGCACACTAAACACTCCACCTACACTTTGAGGATTTTGGACAGTTTAGCTGTAACCAACCTGTGCTTAGTTACACAGTGTGGATCCTTCTCTCTCTCAAATGCCCACAGGGTCAGTAGTGAGCATATGAAGTCACATGGGTATGCTCTGTCTGAAATGCAGCACCAGGCGGTTTTAATATGTGTTTCAAGATTTACTGCAGATTTACCATAAATCATACTTAATCAGCAAAAAACAGCAGATTCCATATAAAATGTACACGCCAATACAAAACAGCGAAATAATCTTCTGTGGTTCACAAAGCACATTGCAGAATTTCGGGACATCTGAGAACATAACTTACATACATAAAAAGAGACAACTAATAATTATCGAAGGTCTGTAAAAGGCATACAGCAGCAAACTGGTGCATTTCTGAAGAAGTTCGCTAAGTTGCAGCCACAGAATTAACATAACATGGTCGTGGCATACATTCTGCTGAAAACTCTTAGAATAGCACTCTGCCATTATGATGAAAATTCACAGACCAGCAGTTCAGCATTCTTCAGTTTCACAAGTGAACAGTTAGGGAACTGAACAACACCTGGTAATGCTGTCACATAGAGTATGCCAAATGTCTGTTTTATGTACCTGTATTTCAGAATCTACTGCATCTTCTTCCCTGAGGTATTTGCCAGAGGAATGTTTTTAGAGATTTAAAAGTTATGTAAAAACAATGTGCTCTTTGCCAGTTATCTTATTAAAATGAATACTCTCTAAGGGCCCCAACCAATTAATGCCGTCAAAGTTGCTGCTTGAAGTATCCAGTTCGCACATTACTTATTTTAGTAAGCATACAGTTTCTTTGGCAATTGTCTTACTGTACTGGGCACCCTGAAAAGCTCTTCCCCATCAAATGCAATGCAGTACAATCACACAAAGAATGACATTTGTGTCTCAGCACTGCATATTGCCCCATGGTGAGTTTGATGAGGAAGATGTTACATGGCATTCAACATATGCGGTCCACTACTTTCAAGGGTAAACCACATTTCGCAAAAACTTTCACCCATGGGAATTGACAGCTGACTATAAGTCACAATGGAATCTAAGCCTACATTCTTTTTAACTTCTGTCTGCAGTACGTAGGTCTCCACTACTCCGTAAACAAAATAGTGGTGTCACACTTCTCTCCCTCTCTTCACTGTGCTATGCCATCTTATTACTAATCACAGGTAGTCTTAAAGGAAAAATGCAAGGAAAAATTCAGTTTCTCCCAATCTCTCCATCTTAGTTTTTCCAACCTATCACACTTTATGTCTGAAGAGTTGTGTGCATTGAATGTGGAAAGAGTATCAGTGATATCTGGTAATTGCAGATTTACCATCATACTGATAGTCATATGTATAGGTAGAATATTCCTAAGTTTCGTAGGTTTCATAGGTTATTTACAAGCTGCATTTAACAAAGTGCCCATTAATACCCTCCCTATTTCAAGAGAAATACCATTATTTTGTTTCTAATACAAAATGTATCCACATTTACCTTATTTATTTATTTATTTATTTATTTAAACATTTAGTTACCAGGAAAGGCACACTGAGCCGGGGCTCATTTCCAGGTGTGACCTGGGAAAGGGTGAACAGATATCCATCAAATGGAAAACTGAACAGACATTTCAAAGTACAGTAATTCATATAAGTACAGTAAAAATAAGATGAGTGGTTAATGCTGAGACAGCATGTACAAACTCAGTAAGTGCATTCTGTACAAGTGATTAGAATGAGTAGGATAATTCAGTAGTTATAGTACACATCAGTAAGGATATTTTCATTTTCACTGGTACTTAGTACGTTTCAGCTGCTTCAGTGTTTTACATTGGGTGTGGCGTTGGGGTCACAGGAGCACGTTGGGGGCGGTAGTAGGGTCACAGGAGCACGTTGGGGGCGGTAGTAGGGTCACAGGAGCACGTTGGGGGCGGTAGTAGGCCAAGCTGTTGTTTGATAGAATAGTGGGATGGAGAGCTTCTGATGGAAGGAGAGAGTTTGTTCCACAGGAAGGGGAGCCTATATGAGAAGGCAGACTTGCCAGATGAAGAGGATGGTTGAGGCAATGAGAAATACCTTGAATCCCTGGACCCTAGGTTGTATGGGGTTTGTTTTGCAAGGGTTAGATTCACTGAGAGGTAGAAAGGTAGCAAGTTGAACCAGTATTTGGATGTAAGAGTTATAGAGTGGATGTGGCGGCAATGGGATAGTGGTGCAATACCGAGAGAGTCATAAAGATTGCAGTGGTCGGTTCTTAAAGTCACCCATGCTCTTACTGCCTACTACTTCAAAAGGGAGGGAATTCCAAATACACAACTAGAAATCTTACCACAGTCTTGTCTTAAATCTGTGTCCCTCACTCCCACTGTCTACTCATAATCTGAGATGTCAGTCCTGACATCTATCTATTTACAGTATATGTGTCCTAGTTTGGTGTGCTTTAAACTGTGGCAATTAGGTATCCAAAACCATTTAGGGGAATTCTCTACCCAGAACATCTCTCTCACTATCAGTTTACTATTTATTGAGTTCAACCTTTGGTTACACAGCATCACTGTTATTAC
Organism: Neoceratodus forsteri; assembly: GCA_016271365.2. Classification (NCBI taxonomy): domain Eukaryota; kingdom Metazoa; phylum Chordata; order Ceratodontiformes; family Ceratodontidae; genus Neoceratodus; species Neoceratodus forsteri. Next base: position 411,654,984 of record CM057455.1, on the reverse strand, counting down.
ATTGAGCAGTATAATATAGAGAATAATGGCTGGGTAGGGGGTTATAACAAGGATTTTACACACCTCCAAGGTGTGGGATGCTACATAAACCCGAGATAAAAGCTTTGCCTCGGGTTTATGCATCCCACACCTTAGGGGTGTGTAAAATCCTTGTTATAACCCCCTACCCAGACATTATTCTGTATATTATGATCAAGTTTCCCTATGGGAAAAAATGCGACTGTGTAATTATAGTATTTTAAATACTTTAGGGTGATGCCAGTGGTGCTATGTGTGCAGAGTGACTGCAATGTACACTAGTATAAGGTTTTTATCATGTGTGGGCTCATGGTGCATCACTGTGGACACTTTAGGCATAAGTCACCAAGGAGTCAATTTTATTTCGCTCAGTTGTCTCCACCATCACCCTCCTTGGTGCTGCCAGGACCTTGGGAAAATATAACTGAACTAAATCACATGGTCACTCAGTTCCTCACATCCTACATCATGTTGCGGTACTAGATGCAGGGCACTGAAATTATAAACTTGGGCATCTCCACCATGTCCAGTCCCAAAGATTTACCTCCTCCCGCACCCATCACTCATGGTTCTCTCATACCTGTGCAGTGAGAATCACAATCAGCACAAGCACACTTTGTTTTTAAAAGAAATATCTAATATCAAGCACAGAACAAGATCAGACCAACTATAAAGCCCAACAAACTACTTACAAGAAAAACAACAACAAAATATCTGCAAAATATGAACAGAACATTTTAAAACGTTACAGTCCCCAGGGATTCCTTACTGGTTCTCTGCTGGTGCTGATGTGGTTTGCAGTGGTTGCACTCCTGCTGGTAGTGCTGATTGCAGATTGCTGCAATTACCTGAAGCTGGCCCTCCAGTTTTCTCCTGTGCAGTGACAATTTTTTGGGGGGCCAGCAACAAGTTGGCAATGGCAAAGTCTGATGTCCTTCACATTGTGTTCCATTCTCTGGAGGTTCTAGCCAATGGCTAAAAGACTTCTCTGTGAGGTACTGCTCACTTTGACTGTGGGTGCTGTTTGCAATGAAACTTGTCCTCTTTTCAGTTCTCCTCCTCCCTTATTCTGACCTGGGTCCTGAGGAGGGGAAACAAAAATTATACAGTGGTAGCAGTAAAAAACACATCTAGAAAGGCTGATGAGCCTGAACATGGACTCCTTGGAGTCCAGAAGGGAAAGAAGAGATGATGAACCTGAACATGGAATTTTATAGATACATTAGCAAAGGAGAAAGACGGGGTTATTAAGGTAAAGGGGAAGGAAGGAGCAGGACTGGAAGGAGACCAGGATAAAGCATCTATCCTGAACAAATATTTCTGATCAGTTTTCACGGGGGGGGGAGGGACCACAATTAAAAATCAGAGTTGGAAGGGAACTGGAAAATGGTTCATTTACAAAGGAGAGAGTCCTAAAAGAACTCACAAATCTGAAGGTGGACAAGGCAATGGGGCCAGAGGGGACAGACCCTAGAATATTAAAGGAATTAAGAGAGGTACTGGCTGCACCACTTACATCCCTCTTCAACAGGTCACTTGACACAGGAGTGGTCCCATGGGACTGGAGAAGGGTCAGTGTAGTCCCACTCCACAAAAGTGGGAGCAGGGAGGAGGCTGGCAACTAGACCTGTCAGCCTGACCTCGGTAGTGGGGAAAATTATGGCATCACTGCTAAAAGAAAGGACAGTGGAGCACCTTGAATCCAGCAGAGCACAAGATCCAAGGCAGCAGGAATTCACATCAAGGAAGTCACGTCAAACCAGTCTTGCAAGTATCTTTGACTGGGTGACCAGGGAGGTGGATCGGGGGGGGGGGCAGTGGATGTAGCCTACCTTGACTTCAGCAAGGCATTCAACACCATTCCACATAGGAAGCTTGTGAACAAATTGAGTAACCTGAGGTTGGATCAGAAGTTGGTGAACTGGGTTACAAACTGGTTGAGGGATAGAACAGTGGGTAGTGGTAAATGGGGCTAAATCCAAGGTAGGGAAGGTGACCAGTGAGTTCCTGTAGGGATCAGCCCTGGGGTCAGTACGTAAGCAATAATACTCAATAGGGTGGGCAATATTGGGCTATACCGGACCACACAGGGGAGTAATGAGGCCCAACGCCACAGGCGGAGGGATTTATAGCTCCTGGAAGGTCCGGTATAGCCTATGCTGTCCCCCCTTGAGGGTATATTGCACTTAGAAAATGGGTATTAGTGCAAATTTTAATTAAGTACTTAAATAATTACAGAATCACTTTGTAAATGAATGGCATGGATAAAATAAATACAGTTTTTTTGTAAAGTAGTCCCTCCCTTTGAGTGCTGTTCTATCTGCTGCTACACCTCCACTCTGCTCACACAGAGAGCCATTCTCTTCATGTAACGACCCCAAACCACCGCTAACAGAAGAACAAATAGTTTCTCCGAAATTTTCCCCAGTCCAGCGCCCACAGAAGTAGCTTTGTTTTTGGCAGCTAATTGATGAAGCACAGGTCTCCACCGTAAAAGAATAGCAGGGCATTATTCAGTTTGCCTCTCTCAGATGGAGATATGCTGATGGTTGACAGCGAGCGAGTGAAAAGCTAGTTGGAGTATGTGGAATGTGAGAGCATGGTTGATTGTCCGAGAGTCGCTATATATAAAAATGAAAACAGGCAATACTATGCAGCGCTCGTCTCTTGATCTGTTATAGCTAGTATTGAGAAGCCCCTTTATAACTATTACAAGCAGAACTTACGGTGACTAGAGCAGCGACTGTTGGGATTGGAGTGGACCACTAGCCGGCTGGAGGAGGGGGCACAACAGCCCGGTCAGCTCTCTGAGAATCATGCATTTGGTTATCACAGCAGCAGCATTGGACAGCTACATGCGTGGGAGACGGGTGAAGGTTTGCGGCTTGTGGGGGGGGGAATGGATCGTAGCACAGAATGGAGCATTGGAAGTGGTATGTGGATGAAATGCAAGGTGCACTTTTTTCTTTATTACAGTGAGAGGCTGTGATTTTTACATGAACTTCCTGGTTTTGTAATTTTGGAGGGTGGAGGGGTGGGTGGGTGCTCGCATTCATTTACTCATTCCTGGGGCAAGTTCAGGACAGCAGGATATCGTCTGTCTGCTTTAGTATCGCTAAGCAAGACAAACAACATGGCTGCAGTTGCCGTTACTGACCTAAATATTCATAGAACTATATGAGGCAACAGAGACTGGTACCAGATATTTCCTAGTCTCTGTTGTCTCATACTTGACCAGCTGTTTGGCACTGTTGGCCAATCAGAATTTAGCTTTTCATTTTACCATTTTCTAATGTTTAATATCTTCATCAGTGACATTGTGGAAGGGCTGGAGGGAATAGTATGTCCCTTTGCAGATGACACCAAGTTCTGCAATAGGGTGGACAAACCGGGAAGGGTTAAGAAAATGAAGGGCAACCATGCGAAGAAGTGCAAAGTCATGCACTTGAGGCGCAGGAACCATGGGGAGGACTGTATGATGGGTGGAGTGGTATTAGAGGCCACAAAACAGGAAATAGATCTGGGAGGTGATTATATCTGATGACCTAAAGGTGGTCAAACAGTGTGCCAAGGCAGTTTGGAAAGCCAGTAGGATGCTAGGTTGCATAGGTAAGGGTATAACCAGCAGAAAAAAGAAGGTGGTGATGCCACTGTACACATTATTGGTGAGACCTCATTTGGAATACATACTGTATCCAGTTCTGTAGGCCACATCTCCAGAGGGATATAGGCAAGGTAGAGACAGTTCAAAGAAGAGCAGCAAAAATGGTGCAGAGTCTGCAACAAAGGTCATACTAGGAGAGAGTGGAGGAACTTAATATGTATACCTAGGAGGAGAGGAGGGAGAGGGGTGACATGATAGAGACCTTCACATATTTAAAGGGAATAAATAAGGTACAAGAGGGCAGCATCTTTCAAAAGAAAATATGCTCTAAGACAAGAGGGCATGACATGAAACTGGAGGGGGTAGACTAAGGGGCAATGTGAGGAAGTACTTCTTCACCGAATGAGTGGTGGAGGCATGGAACATCCTCCTAGCGGAGGTGGTGGGGACAGGGTCAGTAGGAGAATTTAAGACTGCATGGGATAGGCACAGGAGAAGCCTAGCAGTTAAAAAGGAAATTCAAGCCAAAGGTCAATCAGGATCTCTGGTATTTTTAGTAGGTAGGGAAAATAAAGGCCGACTGGATGGGCCTAGCAGTTCTTACTGCTATCGAAGTCTATGTTTCTATGCAGATAACACCCAAATGTACTTTAACTAGATTACAGTAAATTATGTGAATAATTATTTAACTGAAATTCTTTAATGTATGCTGGCAAAGTGGTTTAGGCTCAGTCTGGGAATGATGGAACTACTTAAGCCAATCAAGATAGCTACGAGAGTTCTGCTCCATGTATGTTATATAGTCTTATTATGCTCACCTTGTTAGATGGACATGGTGCCATTTACCTGTACTTATTCTCACACCACTGTATTATCTGCTGACTTGTACATGATTGCCTGTTATGATCCTTGTATGCTTTGTACTGACTGTTTTTGCCATTGTATGTGTCAGTCTCTGGCATGGGCCAAGCCTGAAAAAGTTATTCGAATCAGTGCACCAACTCGGTTACCAAATGAATGAGTAAACAAATAAATAAATGGAAATCTTCACATTCCCATAAGAAGGCAGAATTCCTGTACAGGGAAATTGCTGCAGGGAGAAACAGACCTTCTCAGCTTTTTTGGACTGTGGATAGGCTTTTCCATCCTGCCTGTCTACAGCCTAAAAGTACTTTTTCATACACTTCAAGCGAAGAGTTTGCTCTGTTTTTCTCTGACAGAGTGTTGCCTATCCGTTCAGGTAGCTCATCAGGGAGGTGATTGTCTCACAGTAGCCGGACTGGGAGGAACAGAGGCACTCTGCCTGTTTGGGAGGAGTTTAGGCCAGTGGAGGTGTCTGAAGTGACTGTGGTGATCTTAGACCTGAAGCACACATATTGCAAACTGGACCCAGCCCCGAAGGATTTCTTAATGGGATTCAATTCAATTTTATTTGTAAAAAGTGGTTTACAAAAGCAAAGCGCTTGTACATACATACAGAATAAAATATTAACTTATCCAATTAAAATATACGATAAAAGAAGCAGCAAAACTAACAGTTATTGACAAATGCTAAACTAAACAAATATGTCTTTAGGGCAGATTTGAAGGACTCAGTGGTCAGGCACTCTCTAATCTAACAAGGTAGAGAGTTCCACAGGGTTGGAGCCACAAAAGAAAAAGATCTAGTCCCCGAAGTCTTCAAATGGACCTTGGGAACCTCTAACAATCCCTCATTGGCTGAGCAGAGTGGATGGAGGGTATGAGGTAGGGGCAGAGGAGATTGCACTCAGCCCCTGACCATGTAGGGCCTTATAGGTCAGCAAACTGACTTTGAAGGTGATCCTCCACTGCACTGGCAGCCAATGCAGTTCACAGAGCACAGGAGTGACATGGCAAGATCTAGGCAAGTCAGTCAACAACTTGCCATGTTCTGCAGCAGCTGCAGGCAGCAGATGTCCACCCCTGCCAGCCCTAGGTAAGAAGCATTGCAGTAATCTAAGTAAGAGGTCACAAAGTCGTGGACCAGAATTGGAAGATCATAAGACAAACAAGGTATTTTATCTGGGTGATATTCCTCAGATGGCAAAATGAGGTCTTGACAACTGCTGACACCAGGGACTTAAGCATCAGCCAGCCGTCAAGCATAATGCCCAGATTCTGCACCCGTTTAGAGGTCATCAACTGATTACCACTTAGAGATAATCCAGATGGTTTGCCAGAAGATGACCCCTCTACCTGATGACCTGAATCCACAACCAACACCTCAGTTTTGTCAGGGTTCAACCTCAACCAGTTAGCAGTCATCCAGTACTGAATCTTGGGATGCACCGAGGCTGTTGGCCCTGTGTTTGCCAGGATTGCCAGGTGCTCAATGGTGGAGGGGTTGTTTCCAGTGGCTTTGAAAGAAGCTCTGGTGAGACCACTCCTTAAGAAACTTTCCCTCGACCCAGATGTCATGGCAAATTACCGTCCAATCTCCAACCTGCCATTTTTGAGCAAGGTTGTTGAGAAACTGGTGTCACAGCAGCTCAAGGATCGCCTTGTGTCCTTTGACATCTATGAGCCATTTTAGTTGGGTTTTTGGCTAGACATAGTACAGAAGCAGCTCTAGTTATGGTGCATAATGATCTACTTAGGGCTAGAGATAGATGAGGCAGGTCAGTTCTTGTGCTCGTCGATCTGATCAGTGTTTGACTCTGTTGACCACACCATGCCTCTCGATCAACTCTGTGAGTTTTGTGGACTTGCCGGTACTGTCATCAGATGGTTTGAGTCCTATCTCTCTGATAAGGTGCAGTGGGTGGTGATGGGTAATTTTCCTCCTTCCCAGTGCCCCTGTCATGTGGAGTACCACAGGGCTCGATCTTGTCACCGATGCTGTTTGCAGTGTACATGCTGCCCCTGGGTGAAATCATTCAGCAATACAGCATGGAATTTACTGCTATGCCGATGACACCCAGCTTTATTTGTCATTTGCACCCAGAACATCTGATGCTGTTGACATGTTAAACAGCTGTCTGACTAAAATAAATGACTGGATGACTTCCAGCTGGCTGAGACTAAATCCGGATAAGATGGAGGTACTAGTGATCAAGCCAGCTCGCAGGCATGATGGGTTGTCACCTGGAGCTAACACAAGTCTTTTCCTTGGATCTGCTCCATTGGTGGCTTCCCTGAGGAAGCATAATTTCAGTGTGATCCTGGACAGCAGGCTGACCCTTGAAGATCAGGTATCATCTGTAATCAAAAGTGTTTTTTACCACTTACGGAACATCACCAGGATCAAGCCCCTCGTTCTGCCCAAGGATCTGCTGACTCGCATATATGCCTTTGTTACCTCTAGACTTGACTACTGCAACTCTCTATACTTCTGAGTCATGGCAGGGACCCTGCGCAGACTGCAACTGGTGCAGAACGCGGCAGCCCAGTTACTGATGAGCCTGTCTAGGTCCAGTCATGTGATTCCGGTCTTGTGTGCTCTGCACTGGCTGCCTGTCAGGTGGAGGTGCACTGGCTGCCTGTCAGGTTGAGGGTCCTTTTCAAGGTGGGCTTGCTCACCTAGAAGACCTTATATGGACTGGGTCCTGGCCACTTGTCAGAGCTCCTGACACCTGTGACCTCTGCTCTCTCGCTCCGCTCCTCTTCAAGGGACCTCCAGAACGTTCCCGGGGCTCGGCTCAGGACATTTGGGGTCCATGGTTTTAGTGTCTCTGTGCCGACCCTGTGGAATTTACTTCCATCTGCAGTCTGAGAGGCCCCCTTGATTGGTATTTTCAAGCTGAAGCTGAAGGCCCACCTCTTTAGCCTGGCTATTATGGATTGATTTTCCAGCCCAACTGTTCTAGTTATTTGAACTGGATCTTAAAGTTGTTATTTTGAATCTTATTTAGTCTGAAAAATGTTATTATGTTTTTGTTGTTTTACATTTTGATATGTTTTGTTGGGTGCCCAGAGCCTCAGGGAATTGGCGCCCTAAAAATTAAATGTGCCTTGCCTCAGGCATGTTTATTCGGTGACAGGATAACAGTATATATTCTTTGTTCCTTCCACTCAATATTAGCCCCCGGTGTTGTGTACCAGGTCCCATGCAGAGATCAGGCTTGCTCCCTTCCTTAGCATTTTTTAAGATTAAACTAAGGATATTTTTATGAGAACTTCATTAAATCCCCCAAACCTATGCTTTTATAGAGTATACTGATTTTTTTCAACAAAATATTTTCTATGTACTATGTTGCTGTCTTATATTGTGGTGCGCCATGAAGGACTTCTTTAGAAAAGTGTTACTATGTATAAATAACTGTTCCCTTTCAGAACTATTAGGTGTTTTTCCATTTCCCAAACACGTAGCAAAAAAATCTAACCTTTTAAGCAAAACTATGCTTTTTTTCCTAAAATTGTTTTAATTTCTTCATTTGGTGGCTGTTGAAAATTATGATTTACAACCAGCTGTAAACTAGGATAGTAATCAGTGTAAATCTTTAGAAACCAGCATGCAGGGGAGACACTATCTGTTAGTAGTTGTGAACACAGAGGTGTGAATCTGGAGACCCAACAGATCTGGGTTTGAATCCGCAATGACTGCCATGTGCATACGGTGTGACCCTAGTCAAGTCAGTTAATTCTTCCTGTGCTTAATTTCTGTCCTGGGTCACTTCGACTCAGTGTGTCTTTTCGGATCAAAATCCCCAAATAAATTAAAAAATAAAATACGGTAACTAACTCTCTCTCTCACTCTTTCTGCTATAGGTGACAGTTGGAGGATATCCATGCATTGTAAATGAAAGCACCGAATTCTCAATTGCATGCCAAGTGGATCCTGAGAATACAATGAATGTTGGAACTGCAGAAATGGTCTCAGTGACTGTCCACAACTTGGGCACAGCTGTCAACACTTTAATGAATGAATTTGCTCGACGATTCGTTCTGCTCCCTCATGTTGAATTTATTGACCCTGCTGTTGGGTCTACAACAGGAATGACCAGGATGACCATATACGGATCTGGATTTGCAAGCACTGTTAATGATACAAGCATCACGTTGGCTGGCGTTCCATGTGTGGTGCTGTCAGTTAATTACACCTATATCCAGTGCAATACCCTTGCTGCCAGTGCACGAAGTGGTGACATTATGCTTCTAGTACATGGTATCCCGGGGCAAAGTGTAGAGGGTCTTGCAGATTTCAGTATTCCAACAGCATCACCCCATCAGTATTAAGTGTCTCACCAACAACCTTGAGCAATTTGACAACAGAAATTCTCATCACAGGAACAGGATTTGGGAATGACAGCAACAATGTCATCATTTATGTAGGGGATCTGAGTTTCCTCCCCAGCATTGTTACAGATGGCAACATTACCTGCACAGTAGGCCCAGTGCCTGCAGGCAGTTATACTCTCAAAGTTGTTGTACTGAGTACAGGTTTGGCATCAGGAAGTCAGTGGATCACTAGTGCTGCAATAGCTTCACTTGCACCAGCCTCTGGAAGTGTCAATGGTGGTACAACCTTGTTTATAATGGGGAACGGTTTTTCACCAGGCCATACCACAGTGACTGTTGGTGGTACTCCATGTCCAATTATTTTAGCTACTCCCATTGAAGTTCACTGCACCACACCAGCTAAACCTGAAGGAAGTACAAGTGTAGTGATCTCTGTCAATTCTGTCACTTATCCGGTATTGACTTTCACGTATGCACGGGCTATGACTCCAAATGTTGTTGCTGTTAGTCCCACCACAGGTAAGTTGCCATCATCAGTAGTTAACACTAAAATTTTATATTTGATTTTTATTAAGAGAATTTTCAAATACAAAAGGACAGAGATGCCAAAATACAGTTGAATCGCATAATAGAGATCAGTAGATAGCCAGAACAGACTGAATGAGTACAAGACCATAAGAATATGTCCAGACAAACTAAACTGTTATAAGCACATGCATCCATGGCTACAAAAATTAATCTATTTAGGGAATAAAATCTGGGATACCCTCTGCTTGAAAAAGACCCTTCTACACCAAAATTCTTCCCCTTTCTCTGATCTTCCATGGACCTTAACAGTAAAACTTTCCATGTGGTATATAGTATTAATTGTTTCAAACCAAGCTGTCTTTGTCAGAATTTTATCAGTCACCATAGACGAGTACTAAACTTTTCAGCAGCAAGAATCAATATTAATAATAAATGTTATTTTTTTTGTGACTTTTTTTCTCCCCTGGTCCCCCGGTCGGCTCTAGTGTCCTTTCATCCTCACGTCTGGCCACCATCTGACCCTCACCAGTCTCCCACTGAGGGCCATTACCCATTACCCCATGACTTGCCCCCAATGATGGAGTGGCAGGGGGTGACCAACTCCCCCACCAAGTATAGATCCATACAGGTGATCCCTTCCTGGAGCCAGCGTGGGTACTCTCAGATAGCCATCAAGCGGCTACAACCGAGTGCTCCTTTTCCTTGTTCCGCCTTTGGAGGCAGAGAGTGCAGTGCCAGCAGGGAGCATGCCGTGCATGTGTCTGTATGTAGCATGCCCGCCGGCTAGCCCACCTCCAACCCTGATCTTTCAGGACCAGGTGTATCAACATCTAGTCATGTTGGTCTCTGTGCCCCATCGCTTCCCAGTAGGGGAGAGCTGTTCAGCAGACGCTCAGTCCTCTTCTACCCCTGGCAACCCAAGCTCACTCCTGATCCTAGTTTGCCAGCATGGCCGAGGTGTGGAGTCCAGCACCTCAACCCTCAGCACCACTGGGCTGGCTCTATTAACAATAATTCAAGAGTAGTATCACTAAGCCCATCTCCTGGAACAGCCAATAGAACCAAATAAGGGGTCAAAATGTTGTAACAAGTGAAAATAGTAGTGAAATTGGAGTTTATAGTATCCCAGAAATCCCTTATAAGAGGGCAGGACCAAAAGATCTTCATCGGGGGTATCTCAGTCATCAGGTCACACGTATGGAATTTCACCATTGGTGAAGCAGGATCCACACAGATTGTCAGCAGTACAACTGGTGCTGCCTACACTGACATTGTCTGCTGACGTCACTGACCCTAGAAAAGTGTGAGCATCCCCACTCCCTCTGCAGTTCTTTGCTGCCATCAACTCTGTTCGCATGGATCTCCATGGAAGCTCTAATGCAGTTTTGCACCATTTATACCTATGGATTTTTCATACTTAGCCCTTTAGAATCTCTTTTTTTAAGAGATCCCTTTACTTTGTTTATGATGAGAGTTAATTACTCAACTTCTCTCTTCCATCACTGCTGCTGTGGAAAGAAGATTGCCTCTACAGACAAACATTCACTATGTGTCTTTTGTCTTGGGCTTGACCACAACATCTCAGACTGTGAGCTCTGACAGAAGTTTAATCAAACCACCCTCAGGCGACACAAAAAGTCTCTCAAAAAATTCCTAATGGAGCAACAGATAGCCAGTTCTGGGCAGGGGTCCTCTGGGGTCCCTCCTTCCCAGTCGCTGGTGGGTTCATTTAGCTCCCAGGCCTCTAAAGTCTGAGACAAGTCCTTGGTGAAAAGTCATAAAAAGGACCGAGACTGTGATCGATCCCCTGGTGGCATTTCTGCTCCACGATGGCTTCATCTTCATTAGCTGCGGCTGTGCCACCGCCTGCTGCTGTCCAGGTCTCTTTCTCTACAAGACCCCTACCAACAGCACCACCACCCATTGCTCAGGGCGGATGGTCGTTGACCTCTGGGTTGTCAGCCCCACTCTGTCAATGATGGGCTTATCATCAACGGTCCTCCAGTCAAGGCCTGATGCTTTTCCAGGTTCTCGAACGTCGGGCTTCTCAGGCTCTCATGGCCCTCTGGATGGGTCATCACTCCCTGCACCACTGACTCCCCTCCGTCGATGCAGCATTCCACTATTGTCAACCTAAATTATATTTTGACTAAGTTCACTAAAGTCTTGGTTCATCAGTTAGATGCATATAGGCCTGCATCACCTGCACAGTCGACAGCATCATTATCGTCGACACCACTTCAACCTCCATAGGCCATCGGTGGTCCCTTGCTCATCAGACCTTGAGCTGGAGCAGGTTGATGTAGAGGAGGAGTACCATCCTGACCTCATCTTACCTGAGAAAGAGGAGGAAGAGGATGAGTCCGCTTCCTCTGACAAGTCCACCACCTCCTCAATGAGCGAGGACTCTGTCAAACATACTCCTAGGTCCTCTCCAGAGGACCCTACCTTTTTGAATGTCATAAAGCAGCTGTCCTCACCAATGGGATTCCATACTGAGTAGGAGGATACCACCAGAGGAGATCTAGTGGATTTCTTTGAGATCCCCGAGTCTCCTCCCAAGATCATTCTAGCTCTAGGAAATGCCACTACTGCGGTCTGGCACACACCTGACATGGTGCCAACCATGACCTGAAGAGCTGAGATCAGTTGCATCATGGCCCCCCCCCCGCAGGGTGTGCCACATTATGCTGCCCTGCCTGAAACTGATTCCATGGTTATTAAGGCAGCTCATACTAGGTCGAAGGTACCCAAGCACCTCAGTTCTCTTCCCTCCTGACAGAGAATCCCACAGGACTGCTCTCTGGGTCAAGAGGGTCAATACCTCCTCCACCCTTGGGCTGAAAATTGCCAATTACCTCTCCCACATGGTCAAGTACCAGAATATTGTCTGGAAAAATTGCAAGGTTAGGGCCTAATCCTTCCTGATTGTTTCCAGAAACAGAAGGTTCTTAAATGCTTGCAGAGTGCTAAGGACATTAACAAGCACCTCCTGAGGGCCCTCTACAATATTTTGGATGCAGGTGCCAGGGCTGCTGCCACAGGCATTTGCCTTCATAGGCACTCCTGCCTGAGGGTCTTGGGTTTCCCAGCTGATGACCAGCAAAATGTGCTTAATACCCCTTTTAATGGCACCAAGCTTAGTCCAGATGTGCGGGACATCATAAATGAGCTGCAGGCTTCCGGGAGGGCTATAAAGTCTGTCCAATTGCTCTGTCACACTCAGCCCCAGAGCAGACAGTGCCCTCCTTTTTGCAAGGTGTCCCATAAAACCAGAGCAGCCTCCTGGCACCAAGGCAAGAGAAGAACTCCATCTACCTTGTCAATCCCCTCTTCCTTCCTCTGTCACTCCTAGGGTGCTGCAGCAAAGCACCCTAGGAGTGACAGACCAGCACCAGTGGCTGAATCCACCTCAGCTTGACTCCTTGCCAGTTCCCCCCCCCTTCCATTATCCGACCAACAGGTGGTGGTTGGAAGTCGGTTCTCCCTCCATCTCAATCAATGGAAAACCATAAGTTCAGATGCCTGGATTCTTCAGGTCATAGAGAGGGGTCACACTCTGTAACTCATCGAGATGCCCCCAGAGACTCCTCCGGTACTCTCCACCTACCCCGGGCTCATCTGTCTGCTTTCCAGGATGAGATACAGTCCCCACTGTGCAAAAAGGCCATTGAAACAGTGCCCATGCTCCAAAGAAGCAGGGATTTTATTCCAGGTTTTTCCTCATTCCTATGAAAATCAGAGATCTATGACCCATATTAGACCTCAAGGACCTCAATCTAAATGTCCAATGCAAAAAATTCCATATCGTAACCCTGACAGGTCTGATGCCTCTTCTCAAGCAGGGCAACTGGCTGTGCTCCCTGGACATGCAGGATGCTTACCTGCATATCTCCAATTTCTTTTTCAGGGCAAGCACTACCAATTCAAAGTATTGCCCTTAGGCTTATCCTCTGCGCTGTGGGTCTTTATTAAGTACTTAGCATCAGTAGCTGCAGTTCTCGGAAGGGAGGAACTGTATGTTTTCCCCTATCTGGATGATTGGCTCCTAAAGGCCCCATCCAGAGAATAGCTTCTTCGGACTCTGGAGAGAAACCTTCAGCTGTTTCTTTCTGTGGGCATCACGTTCAACTTGCCAAAATTGGTCTAACCCCATCCCAAAGGATGCAATATATAGGGGCGGTTCTGGATTTGGTGCAGGGAAAGGCCTTCCTGCTTCAGAACAGAGTGGAGTGCCTTACCACCTAGGCTCAGGAGGCATCCCAGAGCCATTATGTTGCAGCAAGGGTATACTTGAGGCTTTTGTGGTTGATGACTGGGGCTATTCCCATGGTTTCACTGGCTCAGCTGCACATGCAAGTCTTCTAGTGGACACTCAGGGTGCAATGGGAGCAATGCATGGACAAGTTAGATCAGTTATTGCTGGTCACCTCCCCAGTCCGCAAGGTGCTCCAATAGTGGATGGACCCTCTGAAACTGTTGCAAGGGGTTCCATTCCAGATCTTCTCCACCCACTAGATCCTCACCACGGATGCCTCTGGTTCAGACTGAGGGGTGCATCTGGGTCCTTTTCAGACTCAGGGCTCTTAGTCAAAGATCAAAACCTCCCTGCATATCAATGTCCTGGAGATGTGGGTGGTGTTGTATGCCATGCGGACTTTTCAGAACCATCTCCTCCAAGGTCAACTGCTGATTCAGTCAGACAACCTCTGTGTTGTCTACTATATCAAAAAATAGGGGAGGGACATATTCATATCTGCAGGAAGGCCATGAGAGTTTGGTACTGGGCACTAGACCACAATATGGTTCTATCGGCAGTTCATGCCCCAGGCGTGCCGAACACCCTGACAGACAGCCTTAGTTGGACTCAGTCCAGCATGCATGAATAGGAACTTCTCTCATCTATTGCAGAAGATCTGTTTGCCAGATGGGATCATCCAGAGTTGGACCTTTTTGTGTCCCCATTCAATGCAAAAGTGCCCAGTTTCTGCTTGCTAGACCCAGGGCCTGGAGTTTTCTGGTGAGATGTGTTGTCCCTCTCTTGGAGTGAGGGGCTACTTTATGCCTTCCCTACATTTCCTCTAATTCAGAGGGTGCTAATCAAGCTGCAGATGGAGGGGGCCAGCATGATCCTGGTAGCTCCATTCCAGTCACAGCAGATATGGTTTCCATTACTGCAACAGTTAGTGTAGGAACCTCCGGTCCATTTGCCCCTCTGCAGGGATCTGTTGATGCAGGCTCATGGGACCCTGGTCTATCCCAACCTCAAGTCCCTTCGCCTGCATGCCTGGCTCCTGAGGACATAGCCATCACCCAGTTTAGAGTGTTCCAGAAGGTGGCTGGTGTCCTCGTGGCCACTCAGAAGCCCTCCATTCGAGCCATATATGCCATGAAGTGAAAGAAGTTTGTCACCTGGACTGCCAAGCATCATCTGGACCCCTTTTTTTTTGTCCAGTTAGCCAGATCCTGGATTACCTGATGTCCATGTCAGATTCAGGTCTCCAGTACTCCTCCCTCGAGGTGCATCTTTCAGATATATCAGCCTTTCACGAGCCTGTGGGCTGCCGCATCATGCCTCAATTGGATGTCTCCTGTACCTTCCTCAGGGCATCCTGCATCTGAAGCCTCCAGTCCATTCCTCTGTTCTGGCTTTGGATTTGAATTTTGTTTTGGAGAAGTTGACCCTGTCTCCTTTTGAGCCAGCCATGACTTGCAAGCTATGCTTTCTTTCCTGGAAAACATTATTTTTGGTTGCTATTACTTCTGCTCGAAGGATTTCCAAGCTTCAGCCCTCTGGTGCATGGAGCCTTATTTGATTTTTCACAAAGACAGGGTGTCTGCGCATGAATCCTAAGTTTCTCCCTAAGGTGGTGTCTGAGTTTACTCTGAAATAATAACTGGCAAGGAATTTTTTCTATGGGCAGAAAAGTTTGATATTCGCCGTAACAACCAGCTGGTTGTTATGACAAACACGTGCTCAGTTAAACAGAGTGCAGTGTGAGCCCCACAGCTGCTCTTCTCTCAACCGCTCGAACAACCACCACCACCGAGAAGAAAACACTTTCCCCGGGACCTCCTGACATAAATCTTGCTTACCTCAAACCACTCCTATGGGCAGGCAACCCCATCACACTTTGTCTTGTCAAAAAAAAAAAAAAAAACATGTTCCAACCTAAAAAAGCAGAAAAAAAAGGACACCTGAACTCTGGCGGGAAAAAATTCCTTGCAAGTTTATTATACAAAATTAAAGTTTGGGGAGTGTGTGAATGAGAATTTAATGTACACCCTCAGGGTGGGATGCTTTCATAAACCCCTTGGGCTTCGCCCTCTGGGTTTACATGGCATCCCACCCCTCGGATGTGCATTAAATTCTCATATCACTCACTCCCCCATCCATTATTCTCTATTTACTCTATCCACCTACCTGTTTATTTTCCCTGAGCTTGCCAATCTAGGGAAGCACTGTTCCATATGTTGGACATGCACAGAATTTTGAAGTATTATCTGCTCTGAACTAAGAAATGCAGAAAGTCGAAGCAGCTTTTTGTTTCTTTGGCTCCAGGTAGAGATGGCATTTAAGTTTCCAAACAATGTTTGTCTAAATGGTTGACTCATTGTATTGTGTTTTGTTACATTAAGCATGCCAGAGTTACAAGGGATGGTGAAAGCCCATTCCACAAAGGGCATGGCTACTTCTGTGGTCTGTTTCAAAGGGATCTCAGCTGCTGACATTTGTCCTGCACTTGGAGTACCATCCACACTTTCACCAAGCACTACAATCTGGACATTGTCTCTAGGGCCCATGCAGGTTTTGGCAGAGCTGTGCTGCAAGGTTTCCTGTCGTAAGTTAAGGGATGGCCTTCCTCCCAGACTGTTAATGTGCATTTGTAACTGATTGGGACTCATTCCATATGTGTGACCTGATGACAGAAATACCCCCAATGAAGACAGAGCAGTCATGTAAGGACTTACTGTAACAGTGGATCTTCGAGGGGATCTAAGTCATCAGGTCTGCCTTCTCTCTCACCATCCCCCTTTGCGGGGCCTTTTCTTGGAACTGGCTATCTGGTGTATCCAGCCTTTTATTTAGGCCTGAGCACCTCTCTCTCTCTCTCGCTATCTCTCTCTCTCCCCTCTGTCTACCATGGCATTAGCTTCGCTCCCTTAGTTTCTAGGGGAAGAACTGAGGAGGGACTGGGGCAGTTCATGCCTTTATTGCGTTAGTGATATTGACAAACGACATCGGCGTTGGCAGCCCCAGTTGTACTGCTGAAAATCTTCCATGTGGATCCTGCTTCACCGACAGTGAAGTTCCATATGTGTGACCTGATGACTGAGATGCCTTTGAAGATCTACTGTTATGGTAAGTTCTTATGTAAGTGTTTTATTTGAGTTGCCTTACTTTCCCTCACACCCCCTCCAACAGGCCACCACTTGGATGCCCATAACGTGGAATCTGTTTCTGTGAAAATGGCTAAGTATTGTAAGATATGGGGCTGCTCGTATAGCTCAGAGACAGCACAACATGCTACCATGCAGGCAACCTCTGTTTGATTCTGAACACATGCTCCATGCAGGCAACCTCTGTTTGATTCTGAACACAGGCTCCATGCAGGCAGATGAACAGAGGTGCTGCTGATTGCAGTGCTACCAGACTTTGATAAGTGGGAACACTGTGAACTGTGTCACAGCAACTTCTTGTGGCATAGGTCTGTATTGTTACAAGCGCTATGTTCATAAAGGATGTGCTTGTGTGGACAGAGGGAATATCATTGAGAGGCAGTCTATCTGCAACCTGGCACCTCAACGAGGATCAAATTATGAAAAGGTACCTCAAAAGGCTTGACTTGCAGACAACCTCATTAACTTCTCTAGGATCAACCAAATTCTGGCTTTTGTGGCATAGGCCCTGGGGAAGTGGGTCCTGTTGGGAGTGCCAATCTACAAAATCTGTCTGTCTGTCTGTCTGTCTATGTATCCTCTATCTAGATATGAAGTAACAGGTCTCTAGCTGCCAATCACCTGCTTTATATCAGGAATCCTTTAAACCATCCTATCCATGGTACTCTAGAAAATAGTCAGTAGACAGCTTTCTTGTTTTTACTCAAATACAGGCTAATTGAAAGACCTTCTGACTGAATAGACCCCGTCCACCCCCTTCGCTCCTCTGAGGCAGGTCTCCTTGTGGTTCCAGACTCCCTCATGACATTATTGGGGGATTCAATTTGCAGTATTGCTGCACTTATTATGTAGAACTTGCTTCTTGCCGACATCATTTGAGATTTTGAAAGGAATACTCAAAATCATCTTTTTAATTTAGCTTTTCGAACTGCCTTATATTTGAATTCTAATTCTATGCCTTACCTGTTGACTTGATCTTCCTGGACATAAAGTCTCCTGCACTCATTCACACTGCTGGGAGTACGCCGGAGGTGCTAGGACCCAGCAGGAGCAAAACTTCAGGAGGGCCGGCGCCGAGATGGAGCCGTGAGGAAGCGGCACCACAAGCCAGGCACATGCGGTATAGACTATCTCAACATCGACCCTCCAACCACCTCAGTTCCTTTTTTCCCCCGCTGTCGAGTGCACTTCAGTGACACTGTTGTTCGCCCACCGGGAGTCAAACTTCAAACTAGCAGCTTCGTTTTCAGTTTTATTATTTTGTATTTATCACGGTAAGTACTGATTGTATTTCAATAAATTTCTTACTTATATCAGAGAGAAGTCTTCAGCCACTCAATTGATGGAATCGACCATGAATGGGGCAGGTGATGGTAGGGAGACTTCGTATGAAAGCTGTTCAGTCAGCCAGGCCGGGTCTGGTCCACCACCTTCTCCGGAGGAAGGGTCTGACAATGGACGGTCCAGTGCTTGGTGAGATGGGCAGTCTCCTTGAAAGCATAAAAAGAAATGGTACCATTCTCATCACCGTTCAACCTCTAGTTCTTCTTCGGCCAACCGGTCGAAGAAGAAATGGCATCACTCGAGGTCACCCGCTGGTACGTTTGTGCGTAGATGGTCAGTTGCTAGGGTCAGGAGCTGGTCTCATTTTCTTTCAGAGTCACAGGTTTCTGTCTCTGGTAGCTGGCCTTTTTGACACCGGAGATCCTCTCCGCCTATTGGAGGGGCTTCCAATGAGCAATTTCACCACTGGGTCACTTTTGTGGAGCAGTGGGCTCGGAGGTTGTCCTGACTGGCTCGAACCAGCCAGTTCATCACCGGGGCCTTCGGGCCTGTCAGTTTCAGAATGGAAGGCAGGGCAGTTAGGACTTCCTAGTTGCACGGCACCCTCTTCAGTGCCGTTGACTCCACGTTCCGGTGTCTATCCCCCTCACATATCTGCAGTGCAGGGGTCCACACCAATGCCTTTATCTCCTGCCAGTTTTCATCCTTTAACTTCAAATCACAGTCCTCAGACTTCTGAGATGGTGCCATCGACTGCGGTTCCGGCTTCTCCGGCACCAAGGTCCTTTGCAGAGCTGCGGGTGGTGTCGGTGCCATCTCAGGTGCTGCATCCTCTGTCGGTGCCATCCTCGGTGCCGGGGGTGCTGTCAGCACCATGTGCAGTGTTGCGCTACCTGCCATCGCCTTCGGTGCCAGGGGTGGCATTGGCACCATGTGCAGTGTCGTGCTCCCTGTCGGCGCCATATGCGATGCCATTTTCCATGTTGGCACCCTCTCTGTTCTCGGCGCCATTCTGTTCAGCGGCTCTGGAGATGTGTTCGGTGCCATCTAGTTTTCAGAGGTTTTCGACTCCAATTCTTTCTCCTTCTCTTCTTCCTCCTCCTGGTTTTCATCCCGTTCCTGTCTATGCAATCCCCCTTGGACTATCAGGAGATGATTTTGAGCCCGATCCGGATCCTCAGCTGGGTGATGATGTTGATGCCGATTCTGCCCAAGGGGCAGGGATCAATCCTCCCTCAGAGCCTATTGTTGAGGACCTTTCCTTTAAGTCTCTGCTCAAGAATGTAAATTCTACTCTTTCTCTCCAGTCCATGGAAATAGATCCTGGGAAGCTTCTACGTCTACAATATCTATATGTTCCGGAAATCCCTATGCATTTAACCCCTCTGCTACAGCCTTCTTTCGAGACTCTTTCCCAGATGGTGTGGAAGAGTCCGGCGCTTATTTCTTCTGTGGCCAAGTCCATAGATAGGAAATATGTCCCTTCCAAGGATCACCCCATCTTGGCCTCACAAGCCTTTGCTGATGCCATAGTGGTCCTGGCAGAGAATGATAAGGCTGTCCTCCCTCAGGAATCTACAGCCCATTCTATAAACAAAGAATCTCGCAAGATAGACACCTTGGGTAAGAGAGTCTTTGCTGCCTCAACCCTGGGCATGTGCATTGCAAGCTACCAGGGCTATTTTTCACAATATGAGTATGTTCTTTGGCATTCACTTAAAGCAATGGTAGAAGCTCTGTCCAAGTCAGAGGTTAACACAGAGCTGCTACAGACCATTACTAGAGGTATCGAGTCCAATAACCAACTGGTTAAAGCTGCAATGGATGCTTTCAATACTGTTTCCCAGGTGGCAGTGGCTGGCATTTGCACCCATCGCCACTCTTGGCTGCGTACTTCAGGCTTCACGAATGACGCCCAACAGCAAGTCATGGCCTTACCTTTCAGCAGTATGTTTCTGTTTGGGCCTCAGGTGGAACAAGCACTAGAGGTTACACAGAAGACTAGGTCTGCCATTAAGACAGCCAGACCTCCACCCGCTCCCTCTCGAGGAGGTGGGAACAAGCATCAGTTTCACAACTGTCAGTCCTTTTGTGGCAAAGGCAGAGGAGGTTTTAACAGAAACCAGGCCCCTCAGCCGCAAAAGAAAATGCAGCAGAAGGCACAAGGCCCAAAAGTGCCCAGTGCCACCTTCTGAGTTTCCGGCCAAAGTTCCACTTTAGCTGCCCGAGGGGGACTCTTCCCCGACAGTGGGAGGATGTCTGACTTACTTCTACCACCAGTGGAAATCTTTAACATCAGACAAATGGGTCCTCAGGATAATCCATGAGGGATACTCTCTCAATCTGTCGGAAACCCCTCCATATCATCCTCCCAAGCGACAGCCCAGGCTGCCTGTGGCACAATCAGACCTTCTTGCTTCTGAGATACAAGGCCTTCTAAACAACAGGGTAGTAGACGTAGTTCCATTGGATCAATGAAACACAGGTTTCTACTCTCATTACTTTCTGGTTCCCAGGAAAACTGGTGGCATGCACCCTATTCTGGATCTCAGAAAGTTAAACAAATTCCTGCACAAGGAAAAGTTCAAGATGATATCACTCGGTACCCTACTACCCTTGATTCATCACTACAATTGACTAGCCTCCCTGGACATGCAGGACACCTACCAGCACATTCTCATACACACAAATCACCACAAATACCTAAGGTTCGTGGCGTTGGGTCAACACTATCAACTCAGAGTCCTGCCCTTTGGGCTACCCTCGGCACTTCGAGTTTTTACAAAGTGTTTTTTCCAGTTCTCGCAGAGCGTCAAAGGAAAATCGGAATACAAGTATTCCTGTATCTGGACGACTGGCTTCTAGCAAGTCCCTCCAGGCAAGAGACTCTGGAGGCCGTGGCCACGGCCTCAGTCTTTCTCACATCCATTGGAGTCCTACTGAACCTCAAGAAGTCACAGTTGCAGCCCTCTCAGAAGCTCCTATCCATAGGAACCCTTCTGGACACTACCTGTGCAAAAGTTTTTCTTCCAGAAGACAGAAGGAGCGATATCTTACAGATGGCCCAATTCATCAGAGAACACAGCTCAGTACGAGCTCTCTCGATGCAACGGATGCTGGGCCTCATGGCATCCTCGGTGTTCACTGTATCTTTAGCTCATCTGCATATGAGAACCTCTCAGTGGATGCTCAGTACTCAGTGGTCCCCTACCACTCACCCTCAGTCCTTTCTCATCAAGGTGAGGGAACCTCTGATGCGGTCATTCACCTGGTGATCTCAGGAGGACAAACTTCTGGAAGGATATCCCTTCATCCCTCTAGATAATCAGATCTCCATTACCATGGATGCGTCCCTGATGGGTTGGGGAGCTCACTGCCGGGATCTCCACACCCAGGGTACATGGACTCAGGACGAGTCTCAACTTCACATAAACGTCCTGGAAATGAGAGCTGTCCTCTATGCAGTCCGAGCTTTGAAGGACATATTCTATCACAAGAACATTCTCCTTCAAATGGACAACAAGGCAGTGATGTACTTCATCAACAAACAGGGTGGTGCACACTCTTACCCATTATGCTGGGAAGCATTGAGAGTGTGAGAATGGTGCCTGGAGCAAAAGGCTCTGATTCAGGCAGTTTACCTGCCAGGAGTACAAAACAAGCTGGCAGACCACCTCAGCAGAACCGAGGCAGATCCTCATGAGTGGTTTCTTGACTTAATCGTCATTCAGTCACTCTTCGAAGAGTGGGGAACTCCAGACCTGGACCTTTTTGCTCCCCACTCAATGCAAAGCTGCCTCTCTTCTGCTCCAGCAATCCAGGATTTGGCGTTCTTTTGTCAGGATGCATTCAAGCTGCAGTGGACAAAATTATTTCTATATGCATTTTGTCCTTTTCCCCTAATTCAGAGGGTACTGCTCAAACTGGAGACTCAGGGGCAGAATGATTCTCATTACCCTGTTCTGGCCTCATCAGATCTGGTTCCCTCTAATCAACAGACTATCGGAAACCTCCCCGAAACCGCTTCCCCTTCAGTTGAACCTTTTGACCCAGGGTCCTGTGGTCCATCCCAACCTGAGGTCACTTCTCCTTCATGCTTGGCTCCTGAAGAAATAGAGGTGAATAGGCGTAATGTTTCTCACAGAGTTTCAGATATTCGTATGGCTGCTTCCAAGCCAGCCAGCCACCAGAAAAACCTACACAGCTAAATGGAAGCGTTTCTCTATCTGGAGTGCAAAATCCTCTTGGAATCCTTTTTCCTGCCCACCGAATAAAGTCTTGGAGTATCTCTTAGACCTCTCAAACTCAGGTCTGCAATACTCCCCAGTCAAAGTTCATCTTTGTGCCATTTCAGCATATCATGAGCCGGTACTCTCAATGTCACTGGCTCAGTTGCCGGTAGTTAAGCGGTTTCTTATAGGGATTCTGCATACTAGACCTCCTATTAGATGTCCAGTTGCAGCATGGGACATTAACCTTGTGCTGGACATGCTAGACATGCTCACTCGTAAACCTTTCAAGCCTCTAGCTACTTGTGAGTTGAAATTCCTCACTTGGTAAATGGCCTTCCTGGTGGCCATTACTTCTGCTCGTAGGGTTTCTGAAATATACGCCTTGGTCACAGACCCCCCATATATGGTATTTCACAAGGACAAAGTAGTTCTTAGGACTCATCCTAAGTTCCTGCCTAAGGTTGTCTCAGAATTCCATCTGAATCAACCTTTAGTCCTTCCTACCTACTTTGCAAACGTCCAGAATGAATGGAAGCATACCCTTCATTCCCTGGATGTAAAAAGAGCATTCTATCTCGATAGAACGAAGGAAATTAGCAAAGCTCAGCAACTGTTTGTTTCCTTCAGCATGACCCAGCTGGGTCAACCTGTGGCTATCAGGTGCATTTCAGTATGGCTGGTGGCATGCCTTCATCACTGCTATTCTATGGCACAAGTCAAGCTGGAAGGCAGAATGTACATTCACTCTACCAGAGCAGTCATGGCATCTCTGGCAGAAATCCGTAATGTCCTCATTGCTGATATTTGCAATGCAGCTACCTGGAGCTTTGTGCATACGTTTGTTAAGCACTATGCCTTGGATGTCCATGCCAGATGACATCAGTCATTTGGCAAGACAATTCTTAATGGACTTCTGTCCTAAGAAAGTGAGCTCATTTCTCTCCTGCTGCCTGTCTTGGGGGATTATTTAGCTCAGTACTCTTCCTTCAGTGTGAATGAGTGGTGGAGACTTTATGTCCAGGAAGATATGGAAATTACGTACCTACCGTAATTCTTGATCTTCTTGGACAAAGTCTCCACCACTCATTCACACACCCACCCACCATCCCCCAAGCTCACTTTTCTGTTTCTGGTCTTCACTCCCTCAATGGATGAGCTATGAAGACTTTGTTGTTGACCTTACTTACACGGGTCATTCGGACTATCTTATGTCCGGTTTTTAGGTTAGTCCTCTGTAGGTTAGTTTTGTTGCACCTCCTCGGAAAAAAAGGTACTGAGGCGGTTGAAGGGTCGACGCTGAGATAGTCTATACTGCATGTGCCTGGCTCGTGGTGCTGCTTCCTTGCAGCTCCATCTTGGCGCTGACCCTCCTGAAAAAGTTTGCTCCCACTGGGTCCTAGCGCCTCTGTCATACTCCCATCAGTGTGAATGAGTAGTGGAGACTTTGTCCAAGAAGATCAAGAATTACGGTAGGTACATAATTTCCATTTTTATGTTCTGTATTCTGACAAAGTCTATTTTATTTGAGTATGTAAACATTTTGAAGATTCTGTACAGAGTCCAGAGCCTTCAGGATAGGTGTCTAACAAATAAATTGCCTTGCTTTGCCTTCCTGATCAGTCTGGCTTCTGACCCAAACACTCCACCACCCTTCTGGAAGTAAACAATCACATCCACTCTCACATGGACATGGGAATGGGCACATGGGTTAATTTTCGTAGACCTCGCCAAAGCCTTTGACACTGTGAACCACAACCTGATCTTACTCAAGTTAACATCCTTGGGTGTCACTACTTCTACTCTGCTGGTTCCAATCCTACTTGTTCAGTCAAACCCAGTTACTTAAACTAGGATCTGCTACCTCTCCCTTCCTCCCTGTCACCCTTGGGACCCCCAATGCTCAGACCTGGGACCCCTGTTATTCTCAGTCTTTATTAATGACCTTCCCAGTGCACTCTGTGCTTGCAGTGTTCACATGTATGCAGAAACACCATTATCTACTCCTCAGGTCCTACCACTTCCTCCACTGATCAGGTACTGCAACAAGAGTTCCGTAAGGTACAAAAACAGTTCCAAGTACAGTATGTTTAAATAAAATGACTAATAAAATAAATCAGTTATCCATGATCTAAACGAAAGCAGTTTTGATGCTGTTTATAGCCAGGCCCTGGCTGCCTTGCTGAGCTTTTACTCTGCCTCTTTGAAGTTATACTCTCTCTCTCTCTCTCTCTCGCTGCAAGTTTTTTTTTTTTTTCCAGTTGTTTAACCAGGAAAGGCACACTAAGCTGGAGCTTGATTACAGGTGCAACCTGGGAGCACAGTTAAGGGAAGTGACTTGCTCAGGGTCACACAGTATGCAAGTGGGGGCAGTGGGATTCAAACCCAGATCTCCAGATTTGCAGCTCGGAGCCTTAAACCACTGCACTATACTGCCTCCCAAAGGTGAACTTGTGGACTCTATATCATCCTGCAAATACAGTATTTGGGACTCCAACCTTGCACTCCCTTCCTATATAACATTCATGCAACTTATCATAACCTATCACATTATCTTTCTTGTTGTATCTATGTTGTTGCTACCTGCACTGACTTGTGTACCATATTTCACTGTTTAGAAGCCATGGCTTCTATAACATTTTTCTGTATTTAGCTGCAGCTTCTAAACAGGGGCAGCTACTATTCGGAGGTGGCTTTTATTGATAAACTGTCAGCAGACCATCAGACTTCATTTTGTTCTAAGCCCTACTCCTTGTCGGGTGAAATCAAATCAGTGTAAAATGACAAAAAACTTTCTGATCTTCCTGGACTTTAAGTCTTCACCATTATTCACACTTCTGGGTTCAACGCTGGAGGTGCTAGGACTCTGAGGGAGCCAAACATCTTCAGGAGGGTCAGCACTGAGATAGGACCATGCATGCATGGCATCACAAGACTGGCTTGCACCATATAGGCTAGCTCACCTCAGTTCCTTTTTTCCCATCATTGAGTGCATTTCAGTAATGACATCGCTCACCCGCCAGGTGTCAAAACGTCATGTCTATATGACAGCAACTTTAGTTGTACAGTTCATTAGTTTTATTCTTTATGAAAGAAAGAAAGAAAGAAAGAAAGAAAGAAAGAAAGAAAGAAAGAAAGAAAGAAAGAAAGAAAGAAAGATATGAATTTCTCTCTGCCTTGCCCATCAATGGAGTCGACCATGGAGGGTCTTAGTGACAATAGGACTGCTTCGCTGGAAGGCTGCTCTGGCAGTGAGACTGTGTCTGGTCCACCACCCTCACCAGAGAGGTCTGACCACAGGCAGTCCAGTGTCCTGGATGGAGGACAGTCCTCCCATAGACACAAAAATAAGTTGGCCCATTCCCAGTCCAGGTCAGGAATCTTGCGCCACTTGGCCTCGAGCTCTTCTTCTTCCCTTGGAAGAAGAAGAAATGGTGCCACTGGAGGTCACCCTCTGGTACTGTATGTCTGTCAGGGAGTCCCCAGTAGTTGAAAGCCCACTGGGTTTCCCAGTGGTTTCTGCTGTAGGTGGACTGGACTCTCGCCCTGAAGCCTTTCTCTGTCCTCTTGCAAGGTTTTTGGTGGACAGTTTCATCATTGGGCCACTCTTATGGAGTAGTGGGTTCAGCATTTGGCTTGTTTGCCCTTGCCGGTGGACCCAGTGCCAGGGCCTTCGGGCCTTGGCACAGCTGGGTCACAGCTGGAGCTTTCAGATTGGGATCTGCATTTGGCACCTTCTCCAGTGCCGACAGTCTACGTTGGTCCCACATGCCTTTCCCTTCCACTCTGTTTTTCCACAGGTACCTTTCCCTTCCTCCTCTTCTTTCAGGGATGGCCGTTCCCCATTTCTGGGTTCTTCAGTGCCGCATGTTGTGTCAGGGTCTCAGGTACCGCACGTGGTGCCATCTGCTTCAGTGCTGTGTGCAGCATCAGGGTCCTCAGTGCCACATACGGTGATGTCTGCATCAGTGCCACATGCAGTGCTGTCTTCTTCTGTGCTGTGCGCGATGTTGGGGCCCTTGGTGCTGTGTGTGGTGCCATCGGCTTTGGTGTCATGTTCGGCGCCATTGGTTTTGGTGCCATGAGCGGTGTTGTCAGCTTTGGTGCAACATGCAGTGCAGTTGGCTTTGGGGCTGCACATGGTGCTGTCTGCTTTGGTGCTGTGTGTGGTGTCGGGGTCCTCGGTGCAGGGCTTTGTTCCTGTCCTGGTGTCACTGGTCCATCCCCTGCCCAGGTTTGGCCTTGCTGGGGTGATTCATGATATCCCTGGGGTGGATGTGGAGCATACAAGTCGGATCCTGATCTTATAATTTCTGACTTCTGATGACTCATTTTACAGCTTGGATGAGAAGCCCTAGCTTCCAACTGAACCTCTGCTGGAAGACCTGTCTTTCCAGTCAAAGTCAAAGTTTATTGGCAGAAGAGAAACTCCATTGAGAAATCTCACTTACCAGGAGATCCTGAGAGAAAAGTAATGTGCAATGCACGTAAAATAAGCCAAGGATAAACATATAACAGTAATACACAGGGCAATATACATTAACATACAGCTTTCTAAGGGAAATATATGCATGGAGTAGTATAATTTACAAGGTTAAGACATTGTGGAGCAACAGTCAGGCCTACAGCTTCACAAGGGAAAAAATATACATGGAGCAGGCTAATTTACAAGGTTAAGACATTGCGGTACACAGTCAGGCATAAACAGTTAGGTAGATGGCACGGTTAGCAGTAGGCAGTAATTAAAACTTCCAATGATAAAAGTAGCGATGAGAAAACCTGGAAATGATGGTATGGGATTAAAGAAGAGAAGAGAAGGAGGAGTCAGCCGTGAGTAATGGGGAGATGGTGGAGAGGAAGGTAGGCCAGGTAGGGATAATAGTGGAGAAAGCGAGAGTCTGTGTTGTCAAGAAGATTGGGGGGAGGACAGCTCTGAATGGTGGAGAGGAGGTGGAGTGGGTAGGTAGGCTAGGTAGGGTAGTTTCTCCTTAAGAATATGGGTTCTGCTCTGGCTCTATAGACCTCCAATATAGACCCAGGGAGACTTTTGTGACTTGAGTTTCTCCATATTCCTAACGTTCCAAAGAACCTTACATCTCCTGTACCACCATCCTTTGAGACTTTGTCACAGGTAATGTGGGAGATGGCAGCTCTGATTCCTTCGGTGGCCAAGTCTAGACAGAAAGTATGTCTCACCTAAGGAGAAACCCTTCTTGGTTTCACAACCCATCGCAGATGCTCTGGTAGTGCTCACTGAAAATGACAAAGCTGCTCTCCTTCAAGAAACAACAGCTTGTCCTATCAACAAGGAATCACATAAGATTGACACCCTGGGGGAACAAGCTTTCACTGCTGCAACCCTGGGCATGCGTATTGCAAGTTAACTGAGACATTTCCCTCAGTATGAATACATCCTTTGAAACGCCCTCAGATCCATAGTGGAGAACCTTCTGGAGTCTGACTCCAAAAGGGAGCTTTTACAGACTATTACTCAGGGGACAGAGTCCAATAGCCATCAGCTCAACTCTTCCATGGATGCCTACAACACTGCCTCAATGGCAGCTGCCACTGGGATGTGTGTCAGGTGACATTCCTGGCTTAGAACATCAGGATTTTCTTTCGATTCTCAACAGCAGGTCATGAATGTCCCCTTTAATGGTTCTCATCTGTTCGGCACTCAGGTGGAGCAAGCTCTAGAGGCCACTCAGAAGACCAGGACTGTGATCAATACAGCCAGGTGGGCTCCTTCAACCCCTCATAGGGGTGGGAACCGCATCAGTTTCACAACAGGCAGTCCTTTTGAGGTGGAGGCCAAGAGGCCTTTAATAAAAGCCAGCCTCTTCAGCCACAAAAGAAAATGCTGCACAAGGCACAGGGCCCAAAAGTGCCAAGTGTCACCCTCTGAAACGTTGACCCAGATCCCACCTCCACTGTCTGAGGTGGATCTACCCTCAGCAGTGGGAGATCATCTGGCTCACTTTTACAGTCAATGACAGTCTATTACAACAGACAAGTGGGTCCTCCGGATTATCCGAGAGGGGTACTCTCTCAGCCTGTTGGAGATTGCCTTCAAATGTCCACCCAAGCGGCAGCACAGTCTACCCACTACACAGTCAGACCTTCTTACCTGAGAGATTTAGGGCCTACTTCGAGTTCCCAGGGAAGAAAGGAATACAAGGTTCTACTCCCAATACTTTCTTGTCCCAAACAAAACAGATGGCATGTACCCTATTCTTGACATCAGAAAGCTGAACAAGTATTTGTTCAGGGAGCAGTTCAAGATGGTTTCCTTGGGGACTCTTCTACTACTTCTCCAGTAGCATGACTGGCTCACATCCCTGGACATGCAGGACGCTTACCAGCATGTTCCAGTACACCCAAGTCACCGCAAGTACCTCCACTTTATGACCTTGTGTCAGCACAACCAGTTCAGAGTCCTGCCCTTTGGTCTCTACCCAGCACCTCGAGTCTTTGCAAAGTGTTTTGCGGTTCTTGCTGCACACCTTTGAAAGTTGGGCATCCAAGTCTCTCCCTAGCTGGACAATTGGGTCATCACCAGTCCGTCAAGGGAACAGACTCAATAGGCAGTATGCATGTTAACTCAGTTCCTCACTGCCATGGAAGTACTGCTGAACTTGGAAAAGTCACAGCTTCAAGTCTCTCAGCAGCTCCTCTTCACTGAGCCCTCCTGGACACCTCCAAAGTGAGGGTCTTCCTCCCGGAGGACAGGAGGAGCAATATTCTCCAGATGGCTTGTTTCATCAGAGAAAACAACTCTGTATGACCCCACTCCATGCAGTGGAAGCTGGGCCTAATTGCCACTTCTGTCTTCACAGTGCCTCTGGCCCAATTACACATGAGGACCACTCAGGGGATGCTCAGCATGCTGTGGTCCCCTATGACACATTTACAGTCTTACCCCTTAAAAGTTACAGAACCTCTAATGAGATCACTTGCATGGTAGATTAAGGAGGAAAATATTTTTCAAGGTCTCCCCTTTGCCCCAACAGAGTCTCAGATTACCATCACCACGGATGCATCTCTACTCCGGTGGGGGTCCCACTGCCATAACCTCTGCACTCAAGGAGTGTGGACTCAGGAGGAGTATCATCTGCACATCAATGTTTTGGAAATGAAAGCAATCTTGTATGCTCTTTGAGCCCTAGAGAAAGTCCTCTGTCGCAAAGTAATTCTTCTTCAGATAGTCAACAAGGCTGGCCAACCCAGTGGCACAGAGGGCTGAGGCACCCGGATGTCTTACCTCGCGTCACACCTGCAACCTGGGTTCAGAAACGGACCTGGGTTGTTGGGGAACCAGCACGGGAGAGGGTAGGGGGGGAGCAGGATTGAGCAGCCGGAAGGCAGCTCTCTCTCGGGTGGTTGTCCTCCCTCATAGTTCAGCTGCCATCCGGTGGAGGTTCAGTGGTCAGCATAGGTGTGAGGAGGCAGCAAGTAGCAGGAGGGCACCTCGAGATGCGACGTGCATGTGCCCTGCAGCCAAGGTACAGGGACAGGCAAAAAAACGGTGAAAAAATCCTGGCAAAAAATCTATATATCAAAAAAGACAGACAAAAAAGGCAGTGCTGTATTACATCAACAAGCAGGGAGCAGCGCACTCCTAACCCCTGTGCAGTGAAGTGATGAGGGTATTGGAGTAGTGTCTGGAACACAGCACTCTGATCCAGGCAGTTTACCTGCCAGGAACCAGGAACAATCTAGCGGACCACCTCAGCAGGGCAGAGACATACCCTCACCAGTGGTCATTAGCACCAAATGTCATGCAGTTGCTCTTTGATGAATGGGGCAGTCCCAATATGGATGTTTTTGCATCCCCACTCAACGTGAAACTGCCTCTATTTTGCTCCAGAAATCCAGAAACTGGCATTTTCTGTCAGGATGCATTCAGACTGCAGTGGACAAGATGCCTTCCGTACGCATCCTCTGCTTCTCATGTATCCATGATAACGATATGGTTCTATGAAAAGACTTCTATTGCCAGGATTGGTAGATGCTTAGAACAGCCTCCCAGCAGAAGTGGTGGGGGCTAGAATAGTCACAGTATGCAAGAATGCATGGGATAGACACAAGAGAATCTTAGAAGCAAGAGGAGGTGTAAGCTGGAGTCCAAGTATGGTAACTGGTGGCACTATAGATAAGGAAATTTAGGGCAGACCAGGTGGGCCAAGTGGTCCTTATCTGCCAACAACATCTATGTTTCCATGTTTCTAGTAGGTTCAGTGTACAGTATTCAGAAATGTATTTATCTGATAAGCCCCAAAAACTGATGGACTTGTTCATATGGGAGTTTTCCAAGATTCAGAGCCATGTCACTACTGTGGACATGTGGGAAGCAGTAGGTGGAAAAAAGGATCTGATGGATTTTAATTCATTTTTGGCACAAAAACTCACTTCATGTATAATTCATGCCTGTCATGTAGCATATACCGACTGCCTTACTGTTATTCCCCTAACTATTAATCCCTTAACTTTCTTCCACCTGTGCAAGAAACCATTGATGGCTTTTGTGCTCACCATTTTAGTCAGTAGGCTGTTCCATGGCTCAGCCACCCTTCCTGTAAAGTAAAACTTTCTCATGTCCCTACTGAACTGCTTCCCCATTCATGATGGCCTTGTTAGTGTGTTCTTTTTGTGTTCCTGTGCAGATGTAGTTTGCACTACATTTTCTACTATTGATTTTACACTACTCCACATCTCCTTAACCCCCCTTTCCCTTGGTAATTTTATTTCCCTCCCAACTATCTTGTCAAAAGTGGTCCTGCTGAATGAGGCACTACTGTTCATCCAGACAAATAATACCACTGTACAGATTTCTGGGATTATGGTCTCTTAGCTAAGTACTTACTCCCTTCTCTTAGATCTATTTGCCACTAACTTGTCCCACATCCTCACTGCTGCCTTGATATCGATGTGGTCCTATCATTAGTCCAATCCAATTTCATGCATGTGTGGGACAGGCATCCCTTCCCCAAACAGGTCACATGTCAAGGAGTTCCACCACCCTTGCATTACAGCTGACCTCAGTGATCTTTGTAGGCCATAGGATAATGCCTAGTCTTGTTTCAAACTGACACAATCCCCTACTGATCTCCTCACAGGAGACTGAGAAAGTCCTGTACCAAGGCCATCAGGGCAGCCAAAGCTAAGTATTTCACTTCCAACCTCCAGAATAACCTTAAGTTCCCCCGCTGAATTCTGTAAGGTCAGATATTCCATTTTCAACCGCCACCCTTCAGTCCTCTTTCTTCATCCTGCTGGAGAATGACTCCCCTATCCCTACCCTCTCTCTGGTTGCCTCTCATTTTAAAACATCTTTCACCACCTGCACTCTCCCTTCCATTTTGCAGCCACTTGCTTCTCCCTCCATTTCTCAGTTCTCTTCCTCTTACCCCCCTGCCTGCATGCTTTCACTTCTCTTACGTTACTCCACTGGAGACTCTATGTGCTCTTTCTTCCCTTAACCTTTCTAAAGGTTCTAGTCCTTATGGGCTGGACCCTAAAGTACTCCATATCTCTGCCACTGCTATTGCTTTATCCCTCACCACCTATTTCACCTCTCATGTTCCCTCTGTTCTGTCCCACAGTCCTGGAAGTTCTCCAAGGTTCTCCTCCTCCACAAAGGTGGATTTCCTACCTCCTCTGGAAAATTTTAACCTATCTCCATCCTCCCTTCCCTTGCCAAGCTACAAGAAAAGAACTTGTTTATATCCAATTTGCCGAATTCCATTACTCTACAAACTTCCTCTCTCCTTTCAAATCTGACTTCTGCAAAAAAAAAAAACTCCACTGTTTCCTCCCTTCTTTGAGTTACTGAATCCATTCTAAAAGGAATGGATAAGGGACATATCACTGCTGCTGTCTTCATTGACATTGCCAGGGCCTTGACACAGTAGATCACCTCCTCCTGGAGCAGCTGAGAGCCTCAGTACTTCCTGTCCTAGCTATTAACTGTTTCAGTTCCTACCGCTCTGACCATCCCCAGTTGATTTACACGTTGGCAGTGCCTTCCCCCCCCCCCAATATAGTCTGTAGTTCCCCAAGGTTTTTTACTGGGTCACACCCTAGTCTACATTTTCCTGTCCATCTGTCAACTCGTATATTCACATGTGTGTGAATAACACCGTATTCCATTCCTCACATGCCTCTATCTCAGCCCTGGAACCATTGCTTCAGTGTGACTTTAATAATGTCCAGTGCTGATTCCAATCAAACCACTTTGGATCAATACCAAGAAGACAGTGTCCATGTCCTTTGGCACTATCCAAAATCTGGCCAGGCTTCCTTCACCCCTGCCTGGTTTTCTCCTCCTTGGATGGCAGTCCCCATGAGGTCATCCACTGCTTCAAATATCTCAATGTATGGCTGAGTGGCAGACTTGATTTTCTCCACCCCCATCCGTGCTATTCACAGTATACTCCACCGTAAATGTGGTGCCTTTTCCACAACAAGGATTGCCTTTCATCTTGTCTGCTGCAAGATAGTCACTAAAATGGTGCTCCCAGGGTTTGACTACATGGATGTGGTCTATGGCATCGCCACTTCCTCTTCCCTTGCCAGAATTGTCACCCTATGTACTGCCTTTTGCCACTTTACTGCTAATGCTCCCTTTTATACTCACCACTGCTTCCTTTACACTACCCTTTCAATTCCTCCTGTCCCCTCCCACCACCTCATGCACTGCTTTACGCTTTTCTAAATACTGATTTGAAACTCTTCCTCCTCCACACTTCTCCCTCCACTCTCCCATTCCCTCTGCATCATATGCTCTTTGATCTAAAGGGTCCTGCACTTTTTCCATTCCTTACTTTAATACTGCTACTTGTCTTCCTGCTACCTGGAACAATCTTCTTCCTCGTTTTGATTTTCTCCCTCCCATCTTTCTCTCAAACGTCATCTCAAATGTTCCCTTGGCCCTCCTGTACCTGCCCTAGCCTCAACTAACTTTATTTTGCTTGTAAGGCACCACTATTGTTGGATTTTCAGAACGTTGTTCACCATATATCTTACCATGATATACAGTTTATTCTAATTTGCCTACACCCTAAGAGTCACTATGCCTAGTCAGCTCATTACTGCTTATACATCTCTTGTGGCACTGGATGCACGTTACCATTATGCATGTTTTTGTCTTCCTGTGCCCCTACCCTCAGGTTGCACCTGGAAATGAATCATGGCTTGGTGTGCCTTTCCTTGTTATCAGTTCACAATTAATAAATAAATGGTAGGGTAGGTAGTGCAGGAGGTATTAGGTAAAACCAATACAGCAGAATCTTCCTGTAGATATCTCTGATGTAATGATTTTCTGTTCACAATTAAGTCACGAGAATCTAATGCGATTATTCTCCTGAAATAGTGATTTTCTTTCACTTTGTGAACTTTATCATGGTGAGATCCCACTTAAACTCCCAGTACTCCAGATAACGATTTCTGCTGCACACCCTTCCTAGAAAACGTAGACACTTTGTGACATACTGTACAGAGGACATATGTTGGTGGGGAACAGATTTTTATCAGAGCAGTTCCCATCTAGGACATCTTTGGTTTCTCTTTCAGGGTTAGTAACAGACTGAGGGAGTCCTCTACCTATGTAAAACTAATTAGTGCAAACTTTTTTATCTAATAGTTTTAACTGCGGACTGAACCTCTACAAAAATTGCTTTTACATTATGATACTTTATATATATTAATTATATAACAGGTACCTATTGTAAGCCATTCAGGATAGATTAAAACCATCATTTACTACACCAGAAACTACTACAACCTCTCCCTTGGTTGATTATGTAAGGAATAATCCAGTGTTGGGTGTGCAGCGATATTGTAATAACCGAATGACAAAGGTGGCATGTGAGCACTGAGGGCCTTTAACTACCCAGGAAGTAGGGTTGTTACAGCCTTGATGCACACTTGGAGTGGATTATTGCACTTATAATACCTAGAATAATACATGGGGGGGTGCATAATGAAAATTTAATGCAAACCTGAGGGGTAGGATGCTACATAAACCCCGAGGGCGAAGCGCAGGGGGTTTATCAAAGCATTCCACATAGATGGTGTGCACTAAATTTGAGTTTTACACTCCCCCATTGTGTTGTTTTATGTAATTGCTGTGAGCTGCTTCTTTGCCCTTAGGGTTTCATTATGTAATTTTGTTTGGCCACAGTAGTACTGTTGTGCATTCTGTCCTTAGCTGTGGAAACCCTTCCTCTTTATTTCTTTTAATTTATAAGTGTTCGTGTTCGTTTGAACCTTTACTTTTTATTTTATTTTAATGGGTCCCAGTAGCTGAAGTGGTTGAGGCAGCAGAGAGAATAGCCACGCGACAATGGCAGTTGCAGTCAGGAAGAGGTTCAGGGACACAAAGGTCAGTTTTACTTTTCTTTTTTTGAGACCCAAACCCGGGAAAGAAGGCAGTGCTTTTTTGGCAGTGTGGGGAGTATATCTGTGCTTTGGAGAGAGTGGTCAGTGCCCACTGCAATGGTGAGAAAAATGTTGTTTTAGTTGTGTTCTGTAAAGTTGTCATCACAAGATTATTGTTCGCATGCGGATTGTGAGTGAAACCCGACTCATGTTTGCCATTATAACCTGCAGGTTATAATGACAAATTATAACCAGGTTTCCCTATAGGGAAAAAAAAACTGATACCAGTTATTATATTAATATAAATGCTCAAAAGTGTTGTAACCACATTTAAGATACACCCATGACAGTTTATCCACATTTAAGACATGCCCATGGTAATTTATTCACATTTAAGACACACCCATGATAGCTCAGCCACATATCCTAGTCTACTGAGAAATGGAAAAAAGGGCATTGCTGATAGCATCCACTTCAACTGCCATGGAGCTGTTAAAATCCTGGTTTCAAAAATCCTAATCATATAGTAATAAAATTCTGTTGACTGGAGTATACTCAGAATTACTGTACCAGCTTCTGTAGTTGAATAAATGTGTTGGCCATGAGCCTCAGGCATTTCTTCACCAGTCGGTTGTTCTTTCCTATGTTCTGGCAAACTGAATGCTATCACTTAATTGTATTATTAACCTGCTTGAGTTGATTTCTGTCAGAATATAATTTCACAACCAATGCCCCGTCCTTTTTTACTAGGTCCACCTGGAACTGAAATCACAATCAGTGGGTCTGGATTTGGCACAGATACTTTAGACATCCTGGTAACAATAGGTGACGTTCAATGCAATGCAACAATGGTCAATGACAGCCTAGTGCAATGTACTGTGGGGAACCATGCTGGGGGTTCATTTCCAGTAGTTCTTCTCCATGCTGTGAAGGGATATGCTACATCCAGTACAGTCTTCATGTATGAGCTACGAATAGCAAACATCACACCATCTGAAGGTAATATGATAACCAGCATTTAACAATGAACAGTCACTGTAACAATGCAGTCAAATTTGTAAACAGTATAATAACACTATCTTCAATGCCTATGAACCTTTTTATGAATTGTAATGTAAACTAAAGTGTACATTTAGATTGTTTTATTCTATTAATTAACACAATAATGTAATCTCCTGCATCCACAATTCAGCTACTGACTACTCAAAACCTGGAACAGCCTACCACCCAGCACTATCACCAGCTCGTCATTTCCAGCTGGCAACAGGCTAATTAAGGCCCACTTCGAAGGAGCGAGGTCCTGCCACAATTGCTCTTGACTCTTTGCCAGGCCACCTGAGTTACCTCTGCTCTGAAAATATACCAAAGTATAATATCTCTGCACTATCAAACACTTTACCCCTGTGGCACGCTGACCTAGCCCACCCATAAACACCCAAGTGTAGTGCCTTCCCTTTCATTTTTGCAATCTCTTGAAACCGTTCTGCCACTTGGGAGCAGAACTCAACTCAATAACTGAAATGTGACTTGTACCACATTAAACTGCACATCTGTGCCTCTTCACAGCTGTGAATCTTGTACTTGTATAACCATAAGCACTGATAGTATGCATGTATATGCCTCACAACTGTAGCCTTGTACTTGTATGTATACCCATACTTCCCTAACTATCCTCTCCCCAACCCCCAGGTCACAACCTGAAATAATAATAATAATAATACTTTATTTTTAAGGTGCCTTTCAAAAACCAAGGTGCCACACAAATCAACATACAATAAAACACAGTTTCATTAAAAAAAAAATAAATACAGAATCAATATAAAACCACTACTAAAATCAAAAAGACTTCAATTGCCAAAAGCTTGTCTCCACAAGTAAGTTTTCAAAGCCTGTTTAAAACCCTCCATGGTCGGGCACTCCCATAACTGATGGGGTAGAGAATTCCAGAGGGTAGGAGCCACAAACATAAATGCCCGGGCCCCAGCGGATCTTAGTCGCACCGTCAGAATCTCTAGCAACCCCTCATCAGCTGAGCAAAGCAATTGCCCAAGGCAGTAAGGAACCAGGAGCTCTTTCAAATAGTCCGGTCCCTGTCCGTGTAGGGCTTTGAAAGTCAGTAAAATGACTTTAAAGGTAATCCGCCACCCTACAGGCAGCCAGTGCAGTTCACGCAGCACCGGCGAAATATGACTAAATCGAGATGT
Source organism: Neoceratodus forsteri (assembly GCA_016271365.2). Taxonomy (NCBI): domain Eukaryota; kingdom Metazoa; phylum Chordata; order Ceratodontiformes; family Ceratodontidae; genus Neoceratodus; species Neoceratodus forsteri. The sequence goes on along the minus strand of CM057455.1, from coordinate 411,618,139 downwards.
TCCAGTCAAAAGCTGGGCCACAGCATTCTGCACCAGCTGCAGGCAACGGATTTCTGCCCCAGATAGCTCTAGGTATAAGGAATTGCAATAGTCCACGCATGTGGACACAAAGGCGTGGACCAGCGTAGGAAGATCACCAGGAGGAACAAGATGCTTGATCCTGGAGATATTCCTCAGATGATAAAAAGAGGATTTGATGACGGCAGACACCTACAAACACAGCGTAAACCCATCATCAAATATTACCCCCAGGTTACGCACCTGTTCGGAGGTCGTGAGAGGCACACCCCCAAGGAATAACCCAGAGGGCGAACCTACTCCGAACCCCCCAGTCCGACACACTGGATCCACAACCAACACCTCAGTCTTATCAGAGTTCAACTTCAACCAACTTGTATCCATCCACTCCTAGATTTCACTGAGGCAGTTATTAAAGACCGAGAGAGCTCCCTCCTGGTCAGGTGCAAAAGAAAGGTAGAGCTGGGTATCATCAGCATAGCAGTGAAACCTCAGCCCATATCTTCTTACAATGTCTCCGAGGGGCAGCATGTACACTGCGAACAACATGGGGGACAGTACCGAACCCTGAGGAACTCCACATGACAGAGAGACTATACCTGAGGAATAAATCCCAGATACCACTCTCTGAGTTCCTCCGGTGAGATAAGATGTAAACCACCTGAGGACTACACCAGATAATCCACAGATGCACTTCAGATGGTTCAGCAATACCCCATGGTCCACAGTGTCAAATGCTGATGAGAGATCCAGAAGGACCAGAATAGAACGGCTCTTCCTATCTCTAGCCATCAAGAGATCATTGAGCACCCGAACCAGCGCTGTCTCGGTACTATGCCTCTTTCGAAAACCGGACTGGAGGGGTTCATAGATATCATGGATGGTGAAGTGGTTCTCCAGTTGGATGGTCACTACTTTCTTTATCATCTTCCCTATAAAGGGAAGATTAGAGATCGGCCTGTAGTTAACATGGGAGTCAGGGTCCAAAGAAGCTTTCTTCAGAAGGGGTGTAACCACCGCCTCCTTCAGGGAGCTAGGAAACTCACCTGTTTCCAAGGAGCACCTGGCTATCCGTGTAAGGACCAGACCGATAGAATCAACACAACCTAAAATCAGGGAGATTGGTCCAGGATCCAAACTACAGCATGTAGGGCACATACCCTGGACAATCCGCATGACATCCATGAACTCTGGTCGGTCGAAAATACACCAAGAAGACAGAGGGGAGGCAGCCACATGCCGGTCTACCACAATACCAGAGTGTGCTGGATGAAGCACTGCCCTGATGTTAGCCACCTTATCTGCAAAGAACCAAGCAAGCTCATCACACTCTATCTGTGAAAAAGCTTTTCGCACCTGCAGACAGGCTGGGTTGCTCAGTCTGTCTACAGTGCGAATAAGCTGAGCTGGTCGATTCTGAGCAACAGCAATCTCCCGGGACAGGAATTCTGCCTTCTTATGGGAGATTGCCGACTGATAGGCCTCATAATGCTCCATCAATTTAAGGTGGTCGGCATCAAGGGAGGATTTCCACCAGCAATGCTCAAACCTTCGTCCCAATTGCCGCATCTCCCTCAATGTCCCATCAAACCATGGGGACCGAGGGCGACAGGAAACCGGACAAACTCGAACAGGAGCAATGAGATCCAGGGCTGCCGATATAACATTATTATAGGCTACAACAAGGGCCTCTGAGTCGCTGTTTGCTACTGGAAGAGACGATAGGTCAAGTACTGCCGCTAGGCCTTCAGAGCTAATACCTCGGAAAGGTCAATACCTGACCATCTCCACAGGGGTAGGCCTACAAAGGGGGGGTGCTAAAACTAAACCCCACGGTGTAATGATCAGACCATCCAACTGGTTCCAACCCCAGGTCTGAGGCCTCAATCTCCAGGAGGAAAACTAAATTGAGAGAGTGACCGTACATATGAGTAGCAGTAGTAACTATCTATGTCAGGCCCAGAGATGACATTAACTGGAGGAAGTGTTGCCCAAATGGTGAGAGTTTGTCATTGACCCAGGCGTTAAAATTGCCCAGAACCATCAATCTGGGCAATTCAAACACCATGTCAACGACAAAGTCCACCACTTCCTGAAGGAAGCGCTTCTCGTCACCAGGTGGATGGTAAATAAGAGCGATCCTACAACCTGCACCTGCTACAAGTGTACACTGAAATGACTCAGCCTCCTCAATTGGTACATTCAGAAGGTGTAGTTCGGTCTTGAAACAGACTGCAACCCCCCCCCCCCCGTGATCCAATCTTGGGCGGTGAATCACTGAGTACCCAGCTGGAGTTAAAGCCTCCAAAATGGGGACAGAGTTCTCATCCAGCCAGGTCTCAGTGATACAAGCCAGGTCCACCGATCCCACAAGATCTGCAATAATTGCAGTCTTGTTTTTGATGGACCTGGCATTGCATAACACCGCCTGAGTTGGATGAACCTCCAGAGCCGGCCGAACCATCTGCCCATCAAAACTGATGGTGCCCTTTGGTATGGAAACCAGGCATGGCGGCCCACGTTCCTGGTTCCATCTCGCCCCAGGATGTCTCCTGGACCTCACAACCCCGATGTGATGAGCTCAACTCGTTCACCCTTCCATGTCTGCGGCCCCCCACTCCCCTTCCCCCCAACAAGCGATACCTAGCGCCCTACAGCGCTGGTAAGTTGTAAATTGCAACAGAGGGGAGAAGAAGGGGTGGAGGGCATGGAGAGTGGAGGGTGAATAGCGCACGACCATGGGGGCAGGCCTCCAACACATACTAATAGTCACTTTAACAGATGACCCACACTCAACTAATAACCCAAACACAATAATAACTATAAATATAAAACAAATTAATTAAACACACCCAAATTATCCCCTAAACATTATAAAACATTTCAAATATTAAAACAAATAAATTAATAATCAGAAATTCTTCACAACTCCCCAGGCCCTCTCACTGCCTTAGAGATATGACTGAATATAAACGCCCTCACTGTCTATAGAAGAAGTCCAGAAAAATGTCCAAGTCCAAGCCCTCTCATGACTAGGAACTAGAAAATACAGGCACTCTCACTGCCTGTATAAATGAAACAGAATGAGTTTTGAGAAATAAGATAAAATCAAACCATGTCAACAGTCACCAGGCCTTGAATCCAGGAGCCTCAGGGCTCTGCTTTTCAACCTGGTAAAATATGGTATGAATAAAAATAAATATTGCTATATCCTAATGCAAACAAAAGTATATAATTTGATTTCTTTTTTATTGTTATCTTTGGGTCCCTGCTCAAAAGTTGCCTCTGACTCCTCTTCCTCCATTTATCAACAGCACCCCATGGAAAACACCCTCCACAGCAGGCCACAAAATAGATCTTGGGCTTCACACATTTGCTATAGATGAGGAGAGGTGCTGGAAAAAACATCAGGGTTGGAGATGTTATGGAGATTTCCAGCTTAATACAGCAACCTAGTATTACAAGTATAATGCTAAAATGTTTTAATTGATTCAAACTATTGAACTAACTGATTTTTCAAGTGGGATACAATATTCCAGGGTGCTGGTTATACTACATTATACAATGACTTGAAAAATCCTGTCCTCTGATTGGCTGAACGGCACAATTTACCTGTTGTAAATCCTGGCATGACCAATAGGTAAAAGTGCCAGCCAGCTCCTTTTTGAAATCTATCTGACCCACCTCCAACATCAAAGGTGAAAAACCTCCATATTGAGTCCTTGCAAAGCCCTGACGGTGCACCACAAATCTCACCCCTCCACAAAGTTAAACCCTACCTAGCCTCATTTGGCTAAACAAACATTTTAACACTTTGAACAATGCTGAACTGGGGAAAGTGTTTCTGAATTAAAAACAAGGACTAGAAGTTGAGAAAATCACGGCTGAAAATGGAGCCGTGATACTGGGCATGCGCCTATGCATATACTGCCTGAGCTGCCTTTGCTAGCTAAACTAACCCAAAATATTGAATACTGCAGAAGTAGCTGTGGGTGAAATAGAGTACTGTCACATATAGTACTTTGTGTTTTATACTGTTGCACTACTGAGAGATGACTTAATGGCTGGTGTAGTAAAAATGAAACTTGCTTTATAGTAATCATCACTTCTAGATGTTACAGGGACAAGTAGTGCAAAACCAAACTCCAAGGCATCTGTCACTGTGACCTATGCTTGTCTCAGATGTGTTATGTAGGCAATAATACCCAACAGTGTGAGCGGTATTGGGTAACACTGGATCGCCCCGTGGCGCGATGAGGCCCGACATTGCAGACAGAGGGCCTTATAGACACCTTGAAGGTCTGGTATTGCCCATACCACCCACCCTGGTGGGTATTATTGCTCTTAGAAAATGGGCTAATTGCATCATTTTTTATAGGATTACAACACAATTCTAAAGTAATTCTATAAAAATGATTATAGTTCATTTTGTTCTCCTTTTTGGGTGAAATAGTCCCTCTATCACTGGTGCTGTGCAGTTTCAGCTCTCCCCCCTGCTCCCCCATCCTCTTGTTTACTTCTGACACCCCATCGGATCAATTTGTTTTTTAAAGTCCTGTCAGTACAAGTGAGAGGGGAGTGCAGGACAAAGAAAAGAGAGCTGAAAAGCTCTACTGCTCCTATTAATGGAGTGCCCAATTGCCGATCGTGGCAGTCAAGTACAGCAAGCAGGGAAAGGCACACGCTGCACATTTGAAGATGCTGACAGGCAGTTCCCAGAAGCTGATAGGTGTGACAGCTTTTTCTTTTGGTATTTTTCTATTTTAAATTATTAAAAAAGTAAGAGAGATTGTGTGGAGCGCTTCTCTCACTGGGCGGGGGCTGCCTCGCTCAGCCATTTGCTAGAAATGTAAGCACTAACTTTTTCAGGAGCAAGCAGTCAACTGTAGGATAAAGGCAGGACAGTGCAGTTGGCCTGTAGAGAGAGTCATGATATCTATATTCATGGGCACTGCATAATAGGGTACTGTAATTAACCGTAAAAAAGATGAGGTCAGCTGAGGAGCACAGGGTCATGTTTCAAGGCATTATGCCGCATGCAGAAATCGCACTGCCAATACAGCACAATTCCTTGCATGTGGAATAATCCTTTTTTTTGTGGGGGGCTGCACCCCCAACCCCCCACCCAATAAGGGTTCTCAACTTCAGGGGTCTCGCTTCCAGATCACACAAAGTGCGAAAATAAATTAAAGTTTCTGGGACCGGGAATCAAATCCGGTCCCAGACACAGTGCCTGGGTTCCTTGCTGCAGTGGCTCAGTCCCTTGAGCCACAGCAGCTGCTTGGTGAAACCCCATCCCAGCAGAGGTCTTATCCTCTGGCTGGGATAGTGCAAGTGGTGCAGTACCGTGTACAGCAGTATATGCGGTACTGCACCACTCACTGCTTGTACAGTGCTATTCCAGGTTAGCGCTAATGTCAAATGCTATTAAGTGTACGACATTATGATCTGGTAGGCAGCTGGCGTTGTGTGAGTAGATGTTAATGAAGTACACAGCTCTGGGGCCAGTATCTCTCGCTAAGTGAGAGAAAAAAATAGAAGTGATTTAAAACTGATTTGGGTGGTTTGAGCCAATGAGGAAGCAGGATGGGCACGGATACTTGAGCGGATGAGGGGGCATGGCTGGCACTTGTTTTTACCAGGACTCTCACTGTAAGTTAATGTACCACTGGCAGCCAGTCAGATTTCTCATATTTTAAAGCTAATTTTGTAAGTAGTATGAGGTTATGTGACTATTTTGCCCAATTTACAAACATGCATGCATGAACACACACACATGCATGAAGACACTTGTTTATAGATTCTCAGCTACAGTAATGCTATATGAACACAATGCTGGTATGATATTTTCTAAAATCTATTTACTTTCATTTTAAGGCTGACTTTTAAGCTACAGATGAGCCTTAAAAATGTTAACATTTAACAATTGCTGATTTCTCCCACGTACAGGCAGCTTTGGTGGGGGTGCTATACTGGCAGTGACAGGCTCTGGGTTTGATCAGCAGTACTCTAAAGTATTTCTGTGCAACTCAGCATGCATAGTGGACAACCTGTCATCATCCACAGAAATTCTCTACTGTGAAGTACCCCTCAATAATGGTAAGTAGACCACAATGTAAGTAGATGTGAATTTCTTTCTTAATATCTTGCCATACTTTATTAATAGCCATGGTATAGTCATGGGAAACACATGACTGTCTTCCATCATTACAGCTATTGTCTTCTGCTGTTCTGCCATTCTGGTGTTGCAGTCTTACACAGAGGCATCAGTATGAGCTGTGGAGGTTGCAGCAGTTCATCCTGTTGTTCCCTAGGGTGCAGCTGCCCCATTATTGTGAGTACATGGCAATGCATGCCTGGGGAAACATCCATTTTTTTCTGGCTCAGGTCACTTCTAATCTCAGGTCTCCTCTATCATATCATTGTTTTAGTTTTATGAAAGAAAGAGAAAAAAAAGGGTAGCCTGTGTATTAAGTGACTGCGATTGAGCATGTTCAAAAAGGGTGACTGAATCGTGACACTTTTACACAGGGCTACTGGGAAGGGAGGGTGACCGGATTGGGGGGGGATGGCGAGTATAGCGAAGGGATGACATTATATGTACATGTGTGTGCAGGGGGATGGGACCATGTTGTGCGATGTGCAGAAGGGAGGGAGGGTTTGTGGGGTGGAGTGCGGTGGTGGGTTGCTGAGCTGGCCATATAGCATGGTGGGTTGGTGGCAGGTTAGGGTTGGGAGGGTGGCGGGTTCAGTTCCGGGCGACCGCTCGCTTTTTGCGCTGGTCGGGAATTTATTTTCCCTTGTTTTGCACCCTCCTGACATGCACCCCTTGGAGCAAGAACCTTTAGTAGGGTGGTGCAGGGGCAAAGCTCCCCATGGTGTGTGTGGGCACAGCCCCCCGCATAAAAAGTAAAACACAAGTGTCTGGCACCCTTTTGCTTTGCGCCTCGAATCTACATCACCGAAATTCATTTTTAGTGAAGTAGACTCGACCAAATGGTGATCCCTGTTATGCAGTTGCCATTATTACATGGAACCAAGAAACATCTGTCCCCATACATACCACTTAACAAATATTAGGCCTTTTTAGCTGCTTGATTTCAGCTTTCTGATTTTCCACAAATCTACACAATGTTTTGTTATTTTTTAGCAGTAATGTATTTCTGACCTTTTTAGATACTGCACATCATAGATATTGTACATTTTTATTTCTTTCAAATATTTTTCTTATTATCAGTCTGTTCTTCTTCCTACCATTGCCTATTCCACTGCCTGGCAACCTCCTAGACCCTACCCACTTGTCTCAGGCCAGTACTACACTATGGCTCCATTGGTTCCCCTGTTTTAGGGTTGAGAGGGCTCAAGTCCCCTCCTCCAAGAACACAAATTTGGTAGGGCCTGAGGATCCATGGGGGTGGGGCAGAAGAGTACTCTCATTTTTGCCTGTTGTCCAACAGCCCTGATAACCCCCCTCCTTCTTGACAGTATCATGCATAGCCACAAACAGCCTCAGATGCATGCAGTGATGACACAAACAGTGCCTACTCTTGGAAGCAAGCTAGCTCCATGGCCTTCCATGAGGAGTCCTTGTGATGCTGGACAGTGGTACCAAACCTCCCTGGGTTGGTAGGCCCTGTTTAGAGGGCCTGACCTGCTGAGTGGGTTTGTGACCGACTGATGGCAGCGGTGGCATAACTTTCGGTATCACAAGCTTTTATTGTTCTGTGTCAGCTTGAGACCGTAAGCTCACTTGCAAAGAAAGAAAAAGGCAGAGTTTTATTTTAAAGAGGAAACAGAACTATATCACTTGGTATACAGTTAAGTTCCTACCTGTTTTATTTATTTTTTCCTAAAGTGCAAGTCAGAGTAACCGTAGTCAGGGAAGAAGATGGCTTCTGACTACAGCAGGCACACTGTAGATTACTTGAAGCAGTTGTGCAGAGACAGAGGAGTCCCGTTCGAGGTGACAGCCAAAAAGCAGAAACTCATAGGTGCTCTGATGGTAGCAGATACCCAGAGCAGTGAGTCACCGACCGTGACTGGAAAGGACCAAACCTCGAGTGTGGCAGGCCTTGCTGCCGGTGCAGTGTCTAGATCCAATGTGGAGGGCAATAGGGCCACTGTCAGTGAAGGGCTACAACAGCAGGGAAAGGTCACCAGTATCCTGAATCCAGAGGTACTCAGGCTGCAAACTGAGTTGTGCAGGATGGAGCTGGAGTTTCAGGAGAAGAGAGAGCGGGAACAACGAGAGGCGGACCGTGAGGCGGAGCGAGAACGCCGAGAGGCAGAGCGAAAATAGAGAGAAGGCGGACCATGAGGCAGAGCAAGAATGCCGAGACGCAGACCATGAGGAGCAGGAGTGCCAGAGGCAACACGAACTGGAGAAGATACGACTCTGACCAGCAGCACCAGAGCAGGTAAGTGGCTTTGGTTTAACTGGGACTGCAGGACTGGGTTACACATTGAATTCCAAATTAATAGCCAGATTTAAAGAGGGGGAGGATATGGATGTTTTTTAAATTCTTTAAAAAAAGTCTGCATTCAGACTAAAATTCCTAGAGAGTCATGGAGCTTCCAGCTATCCCTGCTACTTACTAGGAAAGCTCGGGATTCATTGGGTCAAATGGGCAATGAGGACAGTAATAATTACAGCAAATTAAAAGCTGCACTGTTTAAAAAGTTTGAATTAACTGCTGAGTCATACAGAGCTAAATTCCATAAGCTCAGGAGAAGCTCTGATATGAGCTACGAGTTGCTAGCCACGAAACAATGTCAGTTTTTAAAACATTGGTGGGAAGGAATTGAGACAAACTCTATTGATAAAATTGAAAATGTGATTTTATTAGAACAGTTTTATTGGGCATGCCCAGCAGAACTAAAAATCTGGCTAGAGGACCGAGATCCCAAAACAGTGCAAGAGGCTGGGGAACTCTCGGACCGATATGCCAAGAGCAGACCTGCTCTGAGAGTGAATGAGGCGGGGCATGACAGCACAGAAAGGGAGAAGTGCGCCTTCAGGGCAGCTAAAACCCTCACTGCCTCCACCGAAACTAGTTAGTCCCAGGTTTCAGAGAAAAGATTTTTCTGAAAAGAGAAGTGAATGTTAGTTATGTAAAGAAACTGGGCATATTGCCAGACAGTGTCCCAAAAAAGTGAGCAATAATACACAACCAGGTGCCAGAAAAGAAGTGGGTTGTTTGTGTGTCCCTGGAAGTATGCCAGTGAACATGAGGGAACACATGCACCCAGTCATGGTGAATGGTGTACAGACGCAGGGGTTAAGGGACACAGGGGCATCCCTGACATTGATGAAAGGGGGGATCTGGTACAGTCTGGGCAGCTTATACCCAGTAAATACGTCACTGTACAGGACTTTGCCGGTGAAGAGAAAACATCGTCACTCGCTAGTGTTCTCCTGGACTGGGGTAAAACAGGGGGAACTGTGCAACAGGTGGCTATAGGCAAAACATTAGCAGTGGATGTGATCCTGGGTAACAAACTCCAACAGGGGATGATATGTGCAGTTACCCGTAGCCAAGCATCAAGGGAAAATTGTAGTTCCCTGAGCCCCACAGAAACCATTGTGGAAACCACTGAGAGTCTGGCTCCCCAGGCTGTGTCTCCAGATGGGGAGACTGATAAAAAGGGAGTAGAAATTTCCCCGATAGCAAGTAACCACACAGCTACAGAAGGTTACTCCGAACAGGGAGGGGTGACCCATTGTCAGAGGGTTGGGATTGACAGTGATCCTGAGTGCCCTGTCACTCGTGCTAGGGACCCTAGTTTAGTGACTGAAGGGAACCTGTCCCATGCCTTGAGAATGTGTGAGGGGTTTGCAGCTGCTCAGATAAGTGACCCTAGTTTAGAGAAGCTGAGGGCTTGGGCAGACTCAGATGGTGCACAGGGAGGTGACAGCAGACATAAGGCTTATTGGGAAAATGGACTTATGTATACTTAGGCGGTGCAGACAGAGGGAGGGATGCTAGGCTGGCAGCCTGTTGTTCCTCAGGGGTATCGTGAGCAGTTGCTCAAAATTGCACATGATATTCCCTTGTCTGGTCATCTGGGAATCATGCGCACTATGCAGCAGTTGGCCCAGAATTTCTACTGGCCTCACTTCACCTAGCAGGTGAAGGAGTATTGCAGGTCTTCTCACTGGTGCCAAGAAATAGGGAAGGCAGGCAAGAAAACCCAAGCCACCCTGATTCCATTGCTCATAGTGGAGGAGCCATTCCAGAGGGTGGGAATGGATATTGTGGGGCCTTTAAATACCCCCAGCTCCTCAAGGAAGAGATTCATCCTGACTGTGGTGGATTATGCCACCCGTACCCAGAGGAAGTCACCCTATCCTCACTGAGGACAGACAAAGTGGCAGATGCCTTACTTGAGATTTTCTCCGTGTTGGGTTTCCACAGGAGGTTATTACCGATCGAGGATTCCTTCATGTTGGACCTGATGAAATGTTTATGGGAGAAGTGTGGGGTGGTGCAGAGATGCACAACACTATATCACCACAAGCCAATGGGCTTGTGGAAAGATCAGTGGTACCCTAAAGTCAATGCTCTGGTGTTTGCTGAACAGCATGGGAAGGACTGGGAGAAATACCTTCCCACCTGTTGTTTGCATACAAGGAGGTGCCCCAAGAGCCGACAGGATTTTCCCCCCTTCAAACTCTTATATGGGCGCCGGGTACGTGGGCCCCTAGACTTGATCCAGTAGGACTGGGAAGGCAAGCACGCCACCCAGGGAACTCCCATTGTGGATTACATCCTTAGGTTTAGGGAAAGGCTAAAGGAGCTTATGGGCACAGCCCATAGCAACCTGGCAGCTGCCCAACAGAAACAAAAAGTGTGGTATGACCACAGAGCCAGAGCTCGCTTGTACATGGTGGGTCAGGAAGTCATGGTCCTTATTCCGGTCCGGAAAGCCAAGCTGCAAGCTGAGTGGGCAGGACTGTACAAAGTGGTTAGGAAGGTAAATGACGTGAACTACATTGTGGAGTTACCTGACAGAAGACAGACAGAAAGGATGTACCATGTCAACATGATGAAGCCATATGCAAATAGGGTTGACGTGGTGTTTGCAGTGTGTAGTTATGGGCAGGGGACAGATGAAGGAAACCCCCTTCTGAACTTGCTGGAAGAAAGTAAGTGGGAGTCCTCTGTGGAGGCAGTAAACGTGTCTCCCTGGTTGGCTCCGGACCAGATCCAAAAAATAAGGGAGGTTTTAGCAGACTTTGCCCTGTTGTTAAGCACCAAGCCTGGACTAACCCCTTTAGTGACACACGATGTGGAGACAGGGACACAGATGCCCATATGGCGGACAGCATATTGGGTGTCAGAGGCTGTCCAAAAGGACATTAGGAGGGAAGTGGAGGAGATGCTGGATTTAGGGGTAATCCAGAAATCCCACAGCCCCTGGGCCTCACCCGTAGTCCTTGTGCCTAAACTAGATGGCTCTACTCATTTCTGTGTGGACTATCGTGGACTGAATGCAGTCATGAAGTCAGATGCCCACCTGATGCCCCAGATGGATGAACTCCTGGACAAGTTGGGAGGGGCGACCTACCTTACGACCATTGACCTGATAAAGGGGTATTGACAGGTAGAGTTGACAGACAGAGCTAGGGACAGGTCGGCCTTCATCACTCCGATAAGTTTATTTGAGTTTAAGGTAATGTCTTTCGGAATGAAGAACGCCCTGGCCACTTTCCAAAGGTTGGTGAACCAGGTGTTAAATGGTACTGAGGAGTACGCCGTGGTGTACCTGGATGACATTGCCATCTTTAGTACCAGCTGGGAGGAACACCTATCCCACCTTAGGAAAGTGCTGGGCAGGATACAGAGGGCTGGGCTCACTGTCAAAGCCGAGAAGTGCCAGGTGGCCATGGGACAAGTGGCATACCTTGGGCATGTGGTAGGCCGGGAACAGCTCCATCCTAACCAAATAAAGATAGAGGTGATCCAGACATGGCCCAGACCAGAAACACAGAAGCAGGTCAGGAGTTTTCTCGGGACAGCCGGGTACTATAGAAAATTTGTACCCAATTACAGTGTCCTGGCTGCTCCCCTATCTGACCTGACAAAGAAAAGGATGCCCAAGAAAATGACCTGGAGCCCAGCCTGTGAGGAAGCCTTTTCCAAATTAAAGGAGGCACTGTGCAGCGCTCCTGTTTTGACAAGTCCTGACTATAGCAAAACCTTTATAGTTCAGACTGATGCCTCAGACATGGGTATTGGGGCAGTACTGAGTCAGACATCCAGCCAAGGGAGGGATCACCCAATAGCCTACCTGAGTAAAAAGTTACTTCCCAGGGAGCAGGCATACTCCACGGTTGAAAAATAATGCCTTGTTATAGTGTGGGCCCTAAAGAAACTGGAGCCATACTTGTATGGGCAGCATTTTGTGGTGCAGACTGACCACAACCCCCTGGTTTGGCTGACGCAGATGGGGAAAAACAATGGTAGATTGCTAAGATGGAGTCTTGCTTTACAAGGGTATGATCTGACAATTGTACATAGGGCTGGAAAACAAAATCAGAACTCAGATGGTCTGTCTAGGGTCTATGAGGAATGAACTGATTTGGGAAGCTCATCCCATGCAGGGGACAGAGCCCCCAAATTCAGTTTAGGTGCAGAGGAATGTGACGCTTAGACAGCTGGTTCTGATCACTGTATCATTTTTTTGTAAAATAAAAATGGGTTATGGACTGCCTGTCATGACAGATGCTGAAAAATCTGGTTCTCTTGGAGTGACCTCGCTCAACTCCCCCCCCCCCCAGGTTTCAGCTGAAAGATGAAAGCCATGAGAAAATGCTGAAACAGCATGTGAGATCATACACACACTGGTTTTAGAAACAAGGTGTTACATAGCAGACCAGAAGCTAATTACAGACTTTTCTAAGTTAATTATAGCTTTAGCTGCTAAAAGAGTAATCAGCATCCCTTTTGTGATGTTTCAAGAGGAGGAAACCAGGTTTAGTAAACTGGTGCGAAATCATAAATGCTGATGTCTGTGTGAGAGGTGAACTGATCAATAGATCAAAGAAATGTCATTTGAAGAACATGAGTCATGCTGAGGATTGCAGAATTTAATACTTGGAAAAGACACCCTGTTTTTATATACATATATTTTTTTATATATTCTGACAGGGAGGAGCTAGCTGACCTCATGCAAATAGGTGGGGGAAAACCAGCTTTTAATATATTCTGTTTTCTTTCAGAGAACACTTTTATCTAGACTTTGACACAGAAACATCTTTAGAGCACTTTACGCAGGTATTTAGAAAGAGAGATAAATCTAATTGCTGTAGTAGGAATTGCACTGTTTAAAACCTTGTCCTTTTAAAAGATGTGTATGTCTTGTGATATAATAGTTCTGTATTTTATGTTTTACATATTTTTATCTATTTTAGTAAAACTCTTTTTAGAGCATACTTGGTCTGTCTTTGAATTTCTTTCATTTGTAAGAAAAGTATATATGGTTATAGCAGATGCTAGGCATAAGCTTGAATGATGATACCAAACTGGAAAGTGAAGCGTTTTAAATCTGAGGTCTTTATTAAAGTTTTTATGGGTTAATTTCTGTACACCTGGTTAGGTGCTCGTAGGCAAAGATATCTAGCCCCCCGAAGACAGAATTATCTGAGCCTATGAATTGGGTATACTAACAAGAGGTTCACAGTTTGAATCCCTCCAAGACTGGAGACCAATGGTTGATCCAAACTCACAAAACAGACAAGAGGGTTACCTTGTTCTGTTAAACTGTTCACAAGACTGTGCTCGGAGGTTTGCACTTTTGGAGTAGAGGGCCTGACCTGCTGAGTGGGTTTGTGACACACCACACTAAATTGTTTACATTTTTTCACTGTGGGTATGGCAAGAGAGCATTTTAAACAGCCAAGGTCATGTATCTCAGTTCAGGAATAAAATTAAATTAAAAAAAAAAATGTGTATACTGATAACTTTGACAAAAATATATTGTTGCTAGTAAACTGCATGAAGAAATATTTTGCAAGCAAAATATTTTTAGGAAATGCTGGGAAGACTGTGATACAGAGAAAGTGAAAGCTGATAACACAAAAGTGTTTTGTACATGTAGAAAGTTGTGCAAGCACTGGGAGAAGCAAGTGGAAGGATACAGGGGACATTTTTTGGAATAGAAATATGCAGCTTGCAAGAGAATCTTTTGGCAGGATCCTTTCTAGGGGATAGACTGTCTAAAGTACTGAATGTTATTATTATTTAGAAAATGATCAAGTCAAAAGCTGAACTCTGATTTTCTCAAACATTCTGGCACCGATGTTGTTATTTCTTAACAACGCCCAGGAAATAACAAGTGCCAATTTGGGGTGCCTCAGAACTTGGTGTATCATTGGGAACCCCGAATATTCAAATTTAGCAGCTTCCGTTTTTTTCTCTCATTTACCAAGAGAAACACAGGCTCCACCACCACCACATACACAAAAAAACTGCCAGAAACAGAGCCATAATGACATTTTTAAAATATTCAGCAGAAGAAAATAGTTTCTTACTAAATAAGTAACATACTTCGAACTGCAAACATCAACAACTGCCAGATTAACAATACCCTGGTCCTGCTTGCAGTACCTCTGCCCACTACATTCCCACACAGATCTCCCAGACATTTTTCCACAGTGCACCCACCCAACAGCATCACCCTGTTGCCAATTCGCCAAAGATCCTTTCTGTTTTCTTCAGCATACCCCTTTTCTAAATGAAGCAAATACCTAAAAGAAAGCATTGCAACTGTATGTAGACTTGGCTAGTATGACTTACTTTTCTTGCCTTCTCAAACTGTTGCCTCGTCCGACCAGCACCACCGCTCCTTGCCCACAACCCAAGATTAAAAAAGGAAAACTGACAAGGCAGAAAACATTGGACGAATCTCAAAAATAATAAATAAATACTGAAAAAGAAATAATTGAATTCCTGCATCAGTCGGGCCGGGGGCAGGAAACCACAACAACCAGGATGAAACCAAAAGTAAAAACCATGGAGGCTCTACCAGGGCAAAAATACCTAGTTAAAAAAATCAAGCATCAGTAAAATACAAGCGGAAGAACTATTTTATTACAAAAATAAATACAAAATCTTATAGTTTTAACATCTAAATAAAACATTTTTTTTTCCAAATATATAAAACAAAGTTTCCCATTTTCTAAGTGCAATAATACCCTCCAGGGTGGACATTATGAGATATGATGGACCTTCCGGGGGTTATAAGATGTTGTGTGCACGTACTTGGGAGTCAAGTTTTCTAATAGTACAAAGAACTCCCACAGCCGTGGAGTTAAGGTCAGCACCAAATATTAATTCAGACCACAACTGGCCACTTAAGTAGAAAAACCTTTTTCTTACATGTACAAAATTTTAAAAATGGAGGCTTACCCACACTCATGTCAATTCTTTAAATTACAATGACTGACAAGATATGTATCAGTAGCAGGCTTACATCCATTTAAAGCTTAAACCTTTGAGTGCTGAGTATGTTTAAACATATGCAGATCTTCCTGGACTGAGAGTCTTCACCATTTTTTCATACTTCTGGGTTCAAGCCGGAGGTGCTAAGACCTTGCAGGAGCCAAAAATCTTTAGGAGGGCCGACGCCTTGGCAGGACCGCGCATGTTTTGCACCATAAGATTAGCTTGCGCCTGTGTAGGCTACCTCGGCATCAACCCTCCAACTGCCCCTGTTCCTTTTTTCTCCACCATTGAGTGAGCTTTAGTGATGATGTCATGCACCCACCAGGAGTCAAAACTTCACATCTGTATGACAGCAGCATTAGTTCGGTCAGATTGGTTTAGCATTAACTTTCTTTGTTGTTTAAAAAAAAAAGGAAAAGAGAAAATAAGAAGCAATTTTTTCTCTCAGCCCTACCTATTGATGGAGTTGACCATGGATGGTTTTGGTGATGGTAGGGATGCTTCATTGGAAGGCTGCTCTGGAAGTGGGGCTGTGCCCGGTCTGCCACCTTCTCTGGAGGGGGGGGGCCGACCATGGGCAGTCCAGTGTTCTGGTGAAAGGACAGTTCCCCTGTAAACACAAAAAGAAGTGGGCCTGTTCCCAATCCAGGTTGGGGACCCAGCACCACTTGGCCTCAAGTTCTTCATCTTCCCGGTGGATGAAGAAGTGGTACTGATCAAGGTCACCTGCTGATATGTCTGCTTTGGAGTCTGCAGTAGTCAAGAGCAATAGACACACCCCAACCCTCCTGCTTTCCTGGTGGCCTCCCTTTTGACAGCCTGGACTCTTGGCACTGGAGCCCCTCTCTGTCCTCCTGCAGGGTTTCCTGTGGGCAGTTTCATCACTAGGCTGCTCTTATGGAGCAATGGGTACAGCGTTTGTCTCATCTGCCCTTTCCAGTGGACCCAATTCTGGAGCCATCAGGTCTTGGAGCCACAGGGCCATGGCTGGGGCCTTTGGGGCAGGATGTGCATACGGTGCCAGTGAAGGCAACTCTTCCCTTACCGATGCAGGTTCCACATGGCTCCCCCCTCACTCTGTTTCCACATGGGGGCTGGCACAGGTACCACTCTCTTCCCCCTCTTTTTCCAGGCCTGGTAGGCTTTACCGGGCACCTTTGCAGGATCTTCGGTGCCACATGCAACGCTGGGGTCTTTGGTACCACATGCAGTTCAGTGTGCATCAGTGCTATGTGCTGCATTCGGTGCTGGGGTCTTCAGTGCTGCATGTGGTGCCAGGGTCTGTGGTGCCATGTGTGGCATCAGAGCCTACAGTGCCGGGTCTGATGTTGGTCCCAGTGTCACCTGTCTATCCCTTGCTAGGCTGGGATGTGGCTTTTCAGAAGCAACTCCTGATTTCTGCTAGGTGGATGTGGAACACCATGAGTCTGATCCTGATTATTTCTGAACATGGCAATGATGACTCATTCTAAAGCATGAATGAGAAGCCCTTGCTCCCAGCTGAACCCCTGGTTGAATACCTTTCCTTCCAGTCTCTTCTTAAGAACATGGGAGCAACCCTGGCTGTGCAGACTTCTTCTTTAGACCCAGGAAGGCTTTTTGCATACCTTCATATTCTTAATGTACCAAAGAGCTTTATGCCTTCTGCTTCCCCTCCTTTGAGATTTTGTCACAAGCAATGTGGGAGAGGCCTGCTCTTATTTCTTCTGTGACCAAATCCATAGAAAGAAAGTATGTCCCTCCCAAGGAACAACCCTTCTTAGCATCGCAACCCATCGCTGACGCTTTAGTTGTCCTCGCTGAGAATGACAAGGCTGTTCTCCCTCAGGAGACATCAGCATGTCCTATTAATAAGGAATCTCATAAAACTGATACGTTAGGGAAACGGGCATTCGCAACTGCAACCCTGGTCATGCGTATCCCCAGTTATCTGGGACATTTCTCCCAATATGAATACGTCCTTTGGAACTCTCTAAAATCTATAGTAGAGAATCTCCCAGAGTCTAACACCAAAAGGGAGTTTCTGCAGACTGTTACCTGGATCATAGAATCCAAAAGTCACCAGCTCAAAGCTTCTATGGATGTCTATGACACTGCCTCCAGGGAAACCACTGCTGGAATCTGTATCAGATGGCACTCCTAGCTTAGAGCAACAGGATTCTCTTCTGATGCTCAACAACGAGTCATTAATGTCCCTTTCGATGGTTCTGATCTGTTTGGCCCTCAGGTAGAGCAAGCACTAGAGGCCACTCAGAAAACCAGGACTGCTATTAAAACAGCCAGACTGGCTCCTTCAGATCCCCAAAGGATCAGGAACCATCAGCCTTTTCTCAACAGGCAGTCCTTTTGAGGAAGAGGCCGAGGAGCCCCAGGCAGGAATCAGCCTCCTCAGCTGCAAAAGAAGATTGCAGCCGAAGGTGAAAGGGCCAAATGCACCCAGCGCCACCCTCTAAGACATAAGCCCAGGTCTCACCTCAGCTGCCCGAGGTGGTCTTCTGACTCAGTTCTACAGCCAATGGCAGTCTATCACAACAGACAGATGGATCCTCCAGATTATCCGATAAGAGTGCTCTCTCAACCTTTCAGAGATTCCCCCCAATTGTCCATCCAAGTGGCAGCACAGTCTCTCCACCTTACAGTCAGACCTTCTCACTTCAGAAATTCAGGCCCCCCCCCCGATTGTCCACCCAGGCAGCAGCACAGTCTCTCCAATGCACAGTCAGACCTTCTCACTTCATAAATTCAGGGCATCCTTCAAAGCAGGGCAGTGGAGGCAGTTCCCTGGGAGGAACTGAACATGGGATTCTATTTCCATTACTTTCTGGTTCCAAAGAAGACAGACAGAATGTGCCCCATTCTCAACCTCAGAACGTTGAACAAGTTTTTGTTCCAGAAGAAGTTCAAGATGGTCTGCTTGGGAATACTTCTACCACTTCTCCAACAGCACAACTGGCTGGCATCCCTGGATATGCAGGGCGCCTACCAGCATTTTCCAGTACACCCAAGCCACCGCAAGTACCTCTGTTTTGTGGCATTGGGTCAGCATTACAAGTTCAGAGTCCTGCCCTTTGGGCTGTCCTCAGCACCTCAAGTCTTTACAAAGTATTTTGTAGTTCTCGCTGCACATCTCAGAAAGCTTGACATTTAAGTCTTGCCATACCTAGATGATTGGTTACTGGCAAGCCCATCAAGGCAGAAGACACAAGAGGCAGTCTCCACAACATCTCAGTTCCTCACCTCCATGGGAGTTCTACGGAACCTGAAAAGTTGCAGCTTCAAGCCTCTCAGCAGCTTCTCTTCATAGGGGCCCTCCTAGACACTTCAAGGTGAGGGCAATCCTCCCATAGACAGGAGGAATGACATTCTCCAGATGGATCACTATATCATGGAGAACACTTCGGCACAAGCTCATTTGATGTAATGGATGTTAGGCCTCATGGTACCTCTAGGTCGGCTACATATGAGAAACACCCAGTGGATGCTCAGCACATAGTGGTCAGCAACTGCACATTCACAGTCTTACCCCATCAAGGTGACAGAGGGTCTGAGGAGATCACTTGCATTGTGGATTCAGGAGGACAACCTTCTTTGTGGTCTCCACTTTGCCCCACCGAGATTTCAGATTATTATCACCACAGATGCATCTCTGCTTGGCTGGGGGGGCTCACTGCCAAGATTTCCACATTCAAGGAGTGTGGACCCAGGAGGAGTCTCATCTATGCATCAATGTTCTAGAGATGAGAGTGATCCTGTATGCTATTTGAGCACTAGAAGTCCTGTGTCACAAAGTAATTCTTCTTCAGACAGACAACAAGGCTGTGATATACTATATCAACAAACAGGGCGGAGCACATTCCTACCCCTTGTGCAGGGAAGCCATGAGGGTATGGGAATGGTGCCTTGAACACAATGCTCTGATTTAGGTAGTCTAGCCAGGAACTCAAAATGATCTGGAGGATCACCTCAGCAGGACAGAGGCAGACCCTCATGAATTGTTGCTTGCACCAGACTTCATGCAATCACTCTTCAACAAGTGTGGCAGTCCATACATGGACCTTTTTTGCAACCTCACTCAATCTAAAACTGTCCCTATTTTGATCCACAAATCCAGAACCTTGCATTTTCTGTTAGGATGCATTTAGACTGTGGTGGACAAGACGCTTCTGTAGACATTTCCTCCTCCACCCCTAATTCAGAGGGTGCTGCACAGATTAGAGGTGCAGGGGGTTAAGATGATTCTAATTGCGCCATACTGGCCTTAACAGAACTGGTTTCCATTGATCAACAAGTTGTCGGAGGGTCCTCTGAGACTGCTGCCTCTGCAAATGGATCTCTTGACACAGGCACCCTTGGTCCATCCCAACCTGCAGTCCCTTAATCTCAGAGTCTGGCTCCTGAGGAGATAGAAGTGGGCAGGTTCAAAGTTTCTCAGAGAATCTCACAGGTTCTCTTGGCAGAGTATAAGCCCTCCACCAGGAAGATTTATGCCACAAAATGGAAGCATTTCTCACTATGGTGTGCTAAGATCTTTCTAGATCCATTCATGTTCCTACCAAATAAAGTGTTGGAGTACCTGTTAGAACTTTTAGATGCAAGACTGCAGTATTCAACAGTAAAGGTAAACTTCTGCATGCTTTCTGCCTATCATGAACCAGTCCAGAATATGTCTCTGCCTTGGCTGCCTTTGTTCAAATGATTCCTCAGCATTCTGCACACAAGGCCCCTGGTCAAATGATTCCTCAAAGGCACACAAGGCTCCTGATTAGGAAACCATTTGCCACCTGGGATATTAATCTTGTGCTGGATATGCTCACTCAAAAATCCTCTGAGCCTCTAGCCACATGTGATTTGAAGTTTCTGACCTGGAAGACCGCATTTCTGGAGGCCATCACTTCTGCTTGCCAGGTGTCTGAACTAAATGCCTTGGTCACGGACCCTCCATATACTGTCTTTCATAAGACAAGGTGGTCCTCCATACTCACCTTAAATACCTAACCAAAGTGGTTTTAGAATTCCACCTCAGTCAGCCATTGGTTCTTCTCACTTATTTCTCTAATTTCCAGAATGAAGGGGAATGCACTCTTCATTCCCTGGATGTTACAAGAGCCTTATAATTTTAAATCGATAGGACTGAGGAAATCTGTCAAGTGAAGTAACTATTTGTGTCTTTCAATTGGCCAGGCTGAGCCAGCTGGTATCCATCAGATGTGTCTCTGCTTGGTTAGTGGCATGCCTTCGCCACTGCTACTCTATGGCGCAGGTCAAATTAGAAGGCCAGGTACGCACCCACTTGACTAGAGTGGTTGCTGGGTCCCTGGCAGAGATACGCTCTATTCCCATTGCTGATATTTGCAAAGTGGCTACTTGGAGCTCAGTGCACACCTTTGTGAAGCACTACGCTCTGGATGTCCATGCCAGACAGCATGCTTCCTTTGGCAGGATAATCCTTAATGGAATTCTGTCCTGAGTGAGTCCTGTCTCCTACTGCCCTGCTCAGGGGATTGGTTTAGCTTGGTACTCTAACCCAGAAGTATGAATAAATGGTGAAGACTTTCAGTTCAGCAGGAAGATATGAAAATTACATACCTACCGTAATTCTTCATCTTCTTGGACAAGTCTCCACCATTTATTCATACACCCACCGACCATCCCTAGGGCTCACTCATTCTGTTCCTGGTCTTCACTTCCTCATTTGGTTGGGCTGTGAAGATATTGTTTTAAGGTGACCCTTCTTATATGGGTTAATCGGACTGTCTTATGCACCTGTTAGGTTAGGTGCTTTCTAGTTTAATTTATGCTGCACCTCCTCAGTAAAAAAAGTACTGAGGTGGTTGGAAGGTCAATGCTGAGGTAGGCTACACATGCACAAGTCAACCTCGCGATGCTGAGCATATGCGGTCCTAGCACGGTGCTGGCCCTCCTGAAGATCTTTGGCTCCTGCAGGGTACTAGCACCTCCAGCTTCAACCCAGAAGTATGAATAAATGGTGAAGACTTGTCCAAGAAGATTAAGAATTATGGTAGGTAGGTAATTTTCATATACCTGACGTGTGTGTGTGTGTGTGTATATATATATATATATATATATATATATATGTACCCGCAGTTTCCTAAGGGGATTGCATGGTATGATATCCAAATGCTTTACTTTGTCCAGTTTCTGCCTGAAAACATGGTACAAAGTGCTAATGTATTAAAAGTTAGCAAACAAACTGAAAAGCATATTGTAATGGTTGCCTTTAATGTCGTGTTATCACCATTACTCCCCAAACTGCCTACCAGCCATGGTGGCCATATCAAAAGTGAAGAAGACAATCCACTACTGCACCATTGATTCCCAAACTAAATAATAGTGGCTCTTAACATCAAACCTACCATCTCTGAATGCTGTGAGTCAACTCTGGTAGCAGAAGGTATTGAAATAAATGCACCAGTTAATGATTTATTAATGCCTCTGCTCTTTTTTTTGAACAGGTACAGGTGCCAGTCAGGTCTGTGATGTCTGGGTTGTAAACCGAAACAGTTCGGTTCAGGCTGCAGGTGCCTTCACCTATAAATCATCCCTGACCCCCATAATTACTGACGTACATCCAAGGAGAGGAGGAACAGCAGGTGGTACCATACTTACTATTACAGGATCGGGATTCAGGTAATAGCAACTGTGTTCTTCAGCAGTGAGGATGACTGTTAAGCCAACAGTGGCAATTAATTCTTAGCTTCTAGCTGGTCCAGTTGCTGCTTTATTTCTGTATTTATTTAGTCATTCTACATTTTAAGATCACATAGACAACTTGCAAGCACAAGTGATTTCATTTCCAGATGTGTCCTAGGGGAAGGGTAACAGAGAAAATCAGTGAATACCATACACAGAATACAGTACAATAATGCAAAGTTTACATGTACCTGAATCAGCATGTCCATATGGTACAGCGTATACTCATACACATGGGGCAATGTGTCACTTTAACAGTAAATAAAGTAATTCACATAACAGGAGGCCCAATACAGGAGCATTAACACAATGTACAGTCAAGCAATTGAGCACAGTAACTTATTTCCAACAGGGAGTTTAGGCTTCCACGTGGGTGCTAAGTATGAGGCACTGTGCTCAGATGGGATGTACATGAACTTCAACCAGAAATTCTATTTTCCCCATTTTCTGTCTCAAAGGTGAGCAAGCAATGTGAGAGGGCAATAAGGAGGGCTGGGGGATACTGGGATGCATAGTGAGAGGCATCACCAGTAGAAAACAGTAAGTTGTTATCCCTCTGTACAGACAGCTGGTGAGACCCCATCTGGAGTACTGTGTGCAGTTCTAGAGACCCAATCTCTGCAAAGACATGGACAGGATGGAGGCAGTCCAGAGGAGGGCAATTAAAATGGTGCAGGGTCTACACCAGAAGACATATCAAGCGAGGCTTAAGGAGCTTAATATGTATAGCCTCGAGGAGAGGAGGGAGAGAGGGGGGACATGATAGAAACTTTCAAGTGGCTCAAAGGAATCAACACAGTCCAAGAGGGTAGTATCTTTCAGAAAAAGAGGTATGCAAGAACAAGGGGGGCACAATTTGAAGCTGGGGGGTGGCTCAGAAGAAATGTAGAAAGCATTTTTTCATGGAGAAGGTTATGAATGCATGGAACAGCCTTCCTGAGGAAGTTGTGGAGTCAAAAACAGTGGGGGAATTCAAAAATGCATGGGACAGGCATAAAGCAATTCTAGGGGGTGGAGGTAGGAAGAAGTAGGCTGTTGGTTAGCTAGGATCTGCAGCTTATCCATTAAGTAGGGAAATGGGCAGACTGGGTGGGCCAAGTGGTCCTTATCTACCGTCACATTCTATGTTTCTATGTTTCTATGTAAATGATCAGTGTGATCATTTAATGCCACGTGCAACATTGCGGCCCCAATAAACTATGCTCAACTGGGTTGCAACCCCTTCCTGAATGTTCATAAAGCATTGGTAATGGTGCTTCTCACAGCCTACTGTGACCTTCCCACCTTCAGAATGTCTAAAAGCAGCCAGTAAGGGGTACTGCAGTGTTGTTACCAGAAGAGCAGCACAGTCAGAAAAACTCTTTAGGGGAGAAGGATATCATGGCTACACGTCAACTTGTCGCAGTCAATCCATTCTGTGACAATTCGCTCTATACTATTAGCTATGGCATCAATCAGCCTCCTGAACAAATTGTTCCCCTACAAATCACCCCCAACATAAATTTTATAAAGCAAACTCCAGGTGGGTGCAATTGTGGAATGAATTGAGCAGGTAGTCAATAGATACCGGAGCTACAGTATTAGTCCAATGTGAGATGACGCAGAGCAGATTGACCAGGACGAACTGATGTGACTCCAGGTATCACAGAATGATGGCTCTTAAATACATGAGATAGGGAGGAAAGAACAATTAGATGCCAGATAAGGATGAAAGAGGGATGGGTGTGGGTGGGAGTCTATTAGACTGCCAGGGAGTCAGGTCACCAAGCCAAAGAAAAATAAAACGACATATCCTCTGAGACATGAAAATAAGGGGTGGCTAGGAAGGGGGTGACATTTTGAAACATGCCTGCTAGTGACCGAGTCACAACATAGCAGAGCTTTCTGCGATTGATGTGATGCCATGCTGCTATATAATTGCTAACCAAAAACTGGGATTGCATCCAGTAACATTTTCACAAGTATTTTGCTTTGTGGCAGCATTGCAGGTGGTCTATTCTCCGCCTCCCCCATGACATGCCTCTAGCTTTGTTTATGGTGCAAATGCTGGTTGCACAACAGGGCATTAGGTTTGCTCTAGTTTTGTGCCACAGTCTTTCAAAACTGAGAATGCAATCCTCTATGTTATACTGTAATTTTAAAATGTATTTATTTTATTTAAAAGAGATTCCCCAGGAAAGCAACATGAACTGTGAACAGCTAGTTTCCAGAAGCGTCCTGAGGGAATGAGTTACATAAGGTGCAGACAGTGAACAACAGTACAGAGAACAAGTTACGGAATCAGTACAATCCAAATAATGCAACCTACAGTGACACCTACATATACAGACATAAAACTTCAACATTGCAGATACCTGACAGACAGTCAAGACTTGACAGAAGCTAGGGACAACAGCACATAAAAATGCATTTGCAAAATCTTATTTACATAGTTACAGTGAAGAACCAGTGCAACAATACATAATAGAGAGTGATGGCATACATCCCAGGGTACTAAAGGAGCTAAGGGTCGAACTAGCAGAGCCATTAGCAGAACTGTTTAGAAAGTCTCTGAGCACAGGAGCGGTCCCAGAAGACTGGAGAAGGGCTCATGTGATCCCGCTCCACAAGAGTGGCAGCAGAGAGGAGGCAGGGAACTACAGACCAGTTAGTCTTTTCTCAGCAGTGGGCAAGATTATGGAGACACTCCTTAAGGAAAGAGTAGTGTAACTCCTGGATCTAGAGGAGCATAGGATCCAAGACAGCATTGGTTTACAACAGGAAGGTCCTGTCAAACTAATCTCATAGATTTATTTTACTGGGTAACCAGAGTGGTGGACCAAGGGGGTGCAGTTGATGTCATCTACCTTGACTTCAGCAAAGTTTTCAATACTGTTTTTTTTTTTTATTATTCTTTGGTAACCGGGTAAGGCCCATTAGGCACAAGTGCCTGTTTTCAGGGGTGACCTGGGAGCACAGGGTGGTTAAGTGACTTGCTCAGAGTCACACATATGCAAGTAGAGGTTGTGAGAATCAAACCAAGGTCTGATCTGCTGGATGTATCAAGCTTGTTCACAGCTCATTACTCTAACCTCTAGGCTATACTGCCAGCCCTAGCCCTGTTCCACATACAAGATTGATTAATATGCTGGGTAGGCGTGGGGTGGGTCAGAAGTTGGTCAACTGGGTAGCAAACTGGTTGGTGGGCAGAAAACAGAGTGTGGTGGTAAGCGATATACAGCCAGAAGAGATACAAGTCACAAGTGGGGTACCTCAGGGATCAGTCCTGGGGCCAGTCCTCTTCAATATCTTCATCAGTGATGTTGCAGATGGACTGGAAGGTAAGGTTTGCCTGTTTGCAGATGACACCAAGATTTACAACAGAGTAGATGATCCAGACGGGGTGAGCAGAATGAGAAGAGATCTGGAAAAACTGGCTAAATGGTCTGAAAAGTGGCAACTGGGGTTGAACGCAAAGAAGTGCAAGATCATGCACATAAGGAAGATAAACCCTGAAGCTACCTATAGGCTGGGAGGGGAGTTGCAGGCAATCACAATGGAAGAAAGAGACTTGGGCATCATCATCACAGATGACCTGAAATCATCCAAGCAGACCACCAAAGCAGTAAGGCTAGAGGGATGTTGGGGTGTATTAGTAGGGTTATCACAAGTTGTAAGAGATAGGTAATAACTCCACTTTACAAGACACTGGTTAGGCTTAATCTGGAGTACTGTGTGCAGTACTGGAGGCCAGACCTGCATAAGGACATTAACAAAATGGAGGCAGTCCAGAGAAAGGCAACCAAAATGGTGCAGGGACTGCATCAGAAAACATATGAGGACAGATTAGCAGAGCTCAGTATGTATACCCTAGAGCAAAGGAGGGAGAGAGGTGATACGATCGAAACATTCAAACATCTTAAGGGCATTAATAAGGTGAAAGAGTCTAACATGTTTCAATATAAGAAAAATAGCAGAGGGTGGCCAATTAAGGGATAATGTGAGGAAGTTCTTTTTCACAGAAAGGGTGATGGATGCATAGAACGGCCTACCTCAGGAAGTGGTGGATATGAATACAGTGCAGAGCTTCAAACAGGCATGGGATAGGCATAAGGGAGCAATACAGATGAATATGAATAAATAGGCCATTGACAGAGTACAGGCCTATGGCACATTTATAAGGTAGAAAAAATGGTCAGACTGGATGGGCCTTGCGGTCCTCATGTGCCGTCAACTTCTGTTTCTATGCTTCTAGAGTCAACGACTTTCAGTGCAACTGAAATGATTCAGACCAAGTGACCACACCATCTTTTTTTTGCAATTAGTCTTTTTATTGGTTTAAAAGAAGGTTAACAGTGGTCACAGTTAGTAAACTAAAAAAGAAACAGAAAAAAGAAAAAAAAAATTCTGATTTATACAGAAAAGTGTAAAATACCATTTCTTAAGTAAAGTCTACATTCAAGATACAAACGGAGAAAGAAACATCTAAATTTACAGGCATGGGTATGAGGAGTTCAGTGAAAAATTGAATTGTTTTATACTGTACAACAATGTAAATAAAGGCTATACCTTCTTGAGTACAGTAAACTACTGGTAGGTGCAAGGATTACAGAGCAGTGGTGTAAGATTCCTAGTGCTGAAGAAAATCCCGATAAATATGCTTGTGTGTGTGAGAGAGGAAAAAATAAGAGGATAGCAGGGGGTAGCCAGGTGGATTAACCCCTTCAGGATGCGGAGAACCCATGAAGGATCAGCAATATTGGGGGGGTGGGGTTAGAAGGGTTAGGGTAGTGCAATCATCTGATGCCTCCATTCCCCATCACAACAAAACTCTGAAAAGGTTCACAGTTCCCTTTCTACCACTTTCAGCAGGTTAATTTAGGTGACATTGCATTTATTGCAATGAACAGTGCAAAGTAGTCAGTTGGAAAATGATGAATCCCAATCAAGGTGTTAAAATTTGTGATGAGTATCTCCATAGTAGATGGAGACTTTTGTTTAAAGATGTGGACTCAGGATTTACAGGTTTATCATATATGACTGACCTCTTGTTCCATCAAGTTTTAACTAATTTCGAAGTATGTCTTTCTTTCTTTCTTTCTTTCTTTCTTTCTTTCTTTCTTTCTTTCTTTCTTTCTTTTTCTTTATATTTCTTTCTTTCTCTCTCTCTTCCTCTCTCCCTCCTTTCTCTTCATCATTGCAAGATTGACAAGAGTTGATGATTTTACATTACACAACCCCCATATTGTTTTTGTAATGTTTATTTTTAACATTTTTGTAACATGTTAACTATTGGGGAAAAATACCATGCCAGACTGACAACACTGGAAACTGAAGCCCTCTGTGTATCCACATTACAGGTACAGCATGGGTGACCCCAGTACAAGCTTCCATACATTGCCCTGCCAATGTGCCTCACTCCTGTCAAGAGAGGGATTGTCATGTACTGTAGGTGAAAGGATAGTTCAGACTCCATAGTCATTTAGTGGTGTGCAGTGATTTGAGTGAGTTTTATCGAGTGGCTCAATTAGAGCCACTCGATAAAACCACTGATAGTAAGAGCGAGCAGTGAAGAATACCGAGTAGTAGGTTAGAGTGAATGTAGCAGTGAGCTGCACTTGCTAGAAGAGGATACGAGAATTAGTTTGACCAAGCCCTGCTGAGCTGGCCATTTGTCATAGTTGCGTAGGCCACTGCCTCTGGAGCTGGTGGACCTGGGTTTTAGGTCTAGCTGTAGAGGAAATCTTTTTTTTTTTACTGTTAGTTCTTTTCTCCTGTGTCCATGCCCCCATGGAGTTAACTGTAAACATTTTGGGGGTTACAGGGGGGCACATAGCTCCCTTGCATAAATATACTTGTTTTGTTGCGCTGATTGGGAAAGTAAGTAACTATTGCTATTTATAGCACGCGTTGTTATACTGCTCGCCTTTTTGACATTGGGCGCTCTTTGGTTCGCTGTTCGTGGTTGATGATATAAAATACTCATCATTATCGCATAAAATCCATTTAGTTCTTGGCTGTCATGTCAGACTTTCAAGAAATTGGTAGTTTTGTGATGTGGACACCAGCTACTAGGTACTGGACCGAGAACACCACAGTTCATTTCACAAAGGATATTAATAAACCATAATTTTAATGGCTTTCAGCCTAGACTGGATTCAAGCTAATAATCTAGAGGTGAAAGGCTTCTTGACCTGCTAGCAATCTAGCCATTTTGTCTCCCTCATATAATTATGTGCTCATTTCATGAAAGTGACTCCTTTGTTTTGTCACCTAAATGCAAAAGGTCCAATCTGGTATTACTACCTGGACAATTACATCAGGGCACCATGCAGTGATACTGGGATCAGTACACATATTTAATAAAAATGGAAGAGACAGAGCATGTGCATTTGAAATGACTGTCAAACTCAAAACTAACTAGTTTTAGCCAGCCCGGTGGTGCAGAGGGTTGAGGCACTGGGTGCTTTACCTCACCCTATGCTGACAACCCGGGTTCCAAAACGACCTTGGGTTATCGGGGTGCCGGCACGGTGCGGGGGGGGAGCAGGATTGAGCATGCCGATGGGCAGCTCTCCTCTTCTGAGGGTGGTGAGGGTCAGTTGGTGCCCCCGTAGTTTTACTCCTACTGGGTGGGGATCAGGTGGGTAGAGTACATGGAGAGGGGGTGGCAAAGTATCGGGTGATGGAAGGGGCTGAGTTAGCATCATGAGATGGTAGTGTGCCTCCATACGCTCGCACGGCTATATGCTAGGGCCTCGAAGTGGGGTGGTGGTCAGGGGAGAAAATCAGTACAAATACATATGTGTTCCCATTGCCAGTTGGCAGGAGGACGAGGAGGCAATGGGGACCAAAAAGACAAATAAAAAAAAGAAAACTAACTAATTTTCCTTTCTTCTAGTACTGAAATGCAAGATGTCCATGTCACCGTTGCACAAGCCATATGTAATGTCACATCTTCAAACAACACACACATTATTTGTATCACTGATGCTCAGTCTCCATCGCAGCAGACTAAAGTGAAGGTCAACATTGGAGGTTTTGGAATCGCCAAACTGGTAAGGGATTGTCTTAGACCTGTTACTCATCTCTGGTGCCCACAATTGTTCATGGTCTACGTTAAAGGTTTTGTTGTTCTGTGATTTGTCTGGCAAGAGTATCCTGCTTTTTGATTAATCCCAAGAGTAATTTATGAACATCTTGGGCCAAAGTATACATGAAAGAAAGAGTTTTTTTCTGTCTTGAAGAAATATGTAAAATGGCTGTACCTTGGGGTCACAGGAGGATCTCTCCACAGATTGCAGCTAGTGCAAAACGCAGCTGCCCGGTTACTCACTGGGCAGCAAAAGTCTTGCCATGTTACGTATGTGTGAATTACACTGGCTGACGGTTAGGTGGAGGATCATATTTAAGGTGGGTCTTCTCACTTACAAGGCCCTACACGGGCAGGGTCCTGGTTATATGTTAGACCTTCTTGCACCTGATCTCTCTCTGTCCGCCCCCTCCGTTCTTCTTGTAGGGGCCCCCTGGCGATTCCAAGGACAAGATTGCGATCAGCTGGCGACAGAGCTTTTAGTGTTGCTGCCCCCGTCCTTTGGAATTCATTGCCCCCTGGGGTTAAGGGGGCCCCTACTTTGGAGGTTTTCAAGGCTCGCCTTAAGGCCCTCCTATTTTCACAAGCATTTCAGGAGTGAATGTTAAATTTTGGTTAAATATGATGATTATAGGATGTGTTTTTAATGTATTTGAATATGTTTTTTATTTTCTTTATTAAATTGAAATTGTATTTATTTGTTTTGTACAGCACCCAGAGCCTCTGGGATTGGGTGTTTTTAAATAAATTTTGCCTTGCCTTTATCATTGTCAGACTTTATATCTGGAGAAAAGAACTATCGATTAGCATGGACTCATGATTCACACCTACTCCAGCACCTAGCTCTCTGCCTTCTCTAATGTCTCTCATCTGTGCTCTCTGTTAGTTGACAATTTGCTGTACCTACCTTCATAAAAACTTTATGCCACCCACACACACCAAAAAAACTGGGTACTCCCCACCTTCTTAAAATAACATTACAGGACTAAACCATTTTTTTACCAAATATTAAAACTGCATTTTATTTTATACAAAAGGTAAAATTAGTGCCAGCATATCAATCTTCACCAGATCACATCTAATACCTGAAGCCCACCTTACACTTTTCAGATCAAAAGGATCATTCGATCCAAAATGTGTCACGTATAAGGTGGGCTTCACGTATCAGATATGGACTAATGAAGATTGATATGATGTCACTAATTTCACCTTTTGTATAAAATAAAATGTAGTTTTAATATTTGGTAAAAAAAATGGTTCAGTCATGTGGCATTATTTTAAGAAGGTGGTGAGTGGCCGGCCTGGTGGTGCTGAAGGTTGAGGTGCAGGATGCCACACCTCGTATCATGCCGGCGACCCAAGTTCAGGAAGAAGCTCAGCCACCAGGGATCGGCAGGGGAGGGAGAAGATCAAGCATCCAATGGACAGCTCTCCTCTCCCTGGGGAGGGATCCAGGGGAGTTCTGCAGCAACAAAGATTCCTGGTGGAGGCCGGTGGTACAGCCTGCAAGGAGCCAACAAAAAAGGGAGGAGCAAGGCAGATGTCAGTGGCTCACCATCTAGACATCATTGCATGACCAAACTCCTAGGGCAATGTAAAGTAGAGAAAAAACACTTCTGGCAGGGGTCAGCCTTAACCTTTTTTTATACTAGCCTGCAGGGCAAGTTGATTCAAAATTGCACTAGCCTGCAGATGGTTGCACTAGCCCTTAATTATAATAGTAAATTTTGATCACTTATATAGGAAACAATGCAAGCAAAGCCAAGAAATACTGATTATTGCACATTTATTTTGCTCCCACATTGCTTCGAGCTCCCCAGCAGAAAAAAAAGATTGCAATGCCATCAGACACAGTGAGCCCCCCCAATTGTTTTGTACATGGCCTCCTCTCTTCCTCTTTCTGCCCCCCCCACCACCACCAGACAGAGAGAGGACATCACAACAGTAAATGTTCAATCAAGCAGTCCCAGCTCAGCACATACAATAGCTGACATCATCATGTACCTCACCACACTGTCACTACCACCCACAGGGCAATGAACAGAATCAGGCAGAGTAAGACACTCTCAGTCCCCACCCTATAGTCAACTGAGACCTACACTTCTGAAAGTTTTTGTACAGTCTCAAGTGAGCCAGGTGCACATCTAAGATTTCTTTCAGGTGGGAGCTACAGAAACCTAAGGGACTTGGGAAATAGAAAACTGTGACAGCTGCAGTCTAATGGACTGAGGTGCTACACACTTGAGCAGACTCGATAAATCGACTGAATGGCCTGTATTTGCTGGCAATATCATATGTTTATATGACATTTTTGTTTGTAAAAGCATTGATTTTAATATGTTCTGCCGCAACAATAAGAGATTTTTCATTAACATTGTCCTTTCATCAGCCCAGGGGAAGCAGTACACATGCATAATGCTATACTATCTCTATTTTTGCACTGTACATTTTTTTTATATATATATATATATATATATATATTAGGTCTAGGATTACAATACCTTTGAGCCAGGGCTCTTTTACAAAGGTTCCACGTCAGGTTACAATTCAAAACATAACACATGTTAAGTCCGATTACAAATTCAATACATAGGACAAGGTTACAAAAGTGTAAGCTAAACAGAGTTACAAAGCATCTGAGAAACAAAACAAGTTTTGGAGGCTAGGTTACAAGGAGATAGCAGATGAGGTGCAGAGAGGATAGAGGACAAGAGAGAGGAAGAGTAGAGGGGGCGGAGAGCTATAGAGGAGGAGTGCAGCCAGAGGCATTGTCGTAGACATAACATGGGGAAGTGTGTGCTAAGGGTATTCGAGTGTTAATTGGAGAGGGAACTGCATAAGGTTAGGGAAAAATTCATGGGGTCAGCTAGTGGAGGCAGTCACAGGAGCTAGAGGCAGTGAAAGAGAGGTGTAGCCTTAATTTAAATGCACCAAGGGTAGAAGTAGAGAAGATGTAACTGTTTAGACCATTTAGCCAGCTGGGTGCCCTGTAGGCAAAAGATCTTTGGCCTTGTGAGGTATGACAACTTGGAACCCGCAGGAGCTGTGATTCAGACCCCCTGGTTGAGCGGGGGTTATCGCTAGGATGCAGGAGTGCACACATTCCAGGGGGTGCAAGGCCCATAGTTATTTTCTTCGCCATGATGCAGGTTAGGTACTTTATCCAATTGGTGAGTTGCAGTCATCCAGTTTGTGCATAGAGTTCGCACATATGTGTGAGGTGGTGGGATCCAGTGAGAAGTCGGCAGGCCTTATTGAGGAAGGTGGATATGCGTCTAAGAGCGGTAGCGGGGGGCAGAGCCATAGATGATAAGCCCATAGTCAATAATGGAGACAACAGGGCTCTGAACGGTGACAGTCAGGACTTCTGGAGTAAGATGTTGCCTATGCCGGAAGAGAAGGCCAAGGCGAGTTTTTGCTGCTTTGGCTACAGAGTCAATGTGGGCACTGTAAGTTAGATGAGGGTCTAGAGTGATCCCAAGGTACTTAAAGGCTTGAACCTGTTCCAGGGTGACTAAATGACTGGTGATGGATAGGGGGTGTAGCTTATGCTTGTTATGAGAGCTGCTGAACATCATAGACTTTGTTTTCTTATTATTGAGGACCAGATAGTGATTTGAAAACCAATTTTCAACAGATATGAAGCCAAGCTGAAGGTTGTCTTGTACAGGCTTAGGATCCTTGTGGAAGGCAAGAATTACAGCATCATCTGTATAGAGGATGATTGTTTCAGAGCAGGAATTTGGAAGGGGAGTTCAGGAACAAGCTGAATAGTAGAGGGCCCAGAATGGATCCCTGGGGGACACCTGCGCGAACAGGCCTGGTATCAGAGTGGACAACTGCAATTTTTACTCTTTGAGACTGGTTCTCCAAGTAGCTTTTGAACCAGGCAGTGGAGTCTGGAGACAACCCAGCTTTCAGAAGTTGCACAAGCAGTAAGTGGTGATGGACAGTGTTGAACGCCTTAGCCAGATCGATAAAGACAGACCCAATTAACTGACAATTGTCCAGTGAGCGAACAGGCCTGGTATCAGAGTGGACAACTGCAATTTTTACGCTTTGAGACCGGTTCTCCAAGTAGCTTTTGAACCAGGCAGTGGAGTCTGGAGAGAGAG
This sequence comes from Neoceratodus forsteri, assembly GCA_016271365.2. NCBI lineage: Eukaryota > Metazoa > Chordata > Ceratodontiformes > Ceratodontidae > Neoceratodus > Neoceratodus forsteri. The sequence goes on along the minus strand of CM057455.1, from coordinate 411,584,777 downwards.
CCCAGCTTTCAGCAGTTGCACAAGCAGTAGGCGGTGATGAACAGTGTGAAACGCCTTAGTCAGATTGATAAAGACAGACCCAATTAACTGACAATTGTCCAGTGAGCTGTGAAGAATGCAGATAATTTCAGTAAGGCAGATGAGGTTATATGTCCTTTCTTGAAGCCATGTTGTTGTGAGGACAGGATATTGTATTTGTCCAGGAAATCTGTGAGCTGATCTGCTACAATACATTCAAGGGCCTTGGAGAGGGGTGGCAATATAGAAATCGAACGGTGGTTTCCATGAGTGGCCCTGTCATCACTTTTATGGACAGGGGTAACAGTGGCAGATTTTCATTTGTCAGGGAACTGGCTGTGCCTAAGTGAGAGGTTGAAAATATATGTCAGTGGCTGTAACACCTCATCAAGGGTGAGGGACAGCAGTTTTAAGTTCAAGTGTATCACTGCTGGATCTGGATTTGGTGATGGCTTTGGTTATGTATTTGCAGGCATCATGCATCTTGACTGCTTTGAAGTAAAAAGGTGGGTGGCTAGAGGAGGACGAATCATTGGGGGAGGAGAGGGAGAGACATAATCCTTGAAAAAGTCAGAAGGGAGAACACTGCTGAGATCAGTGAATGCAGTTTTAAAGGTATTTGCTATGATTTTAGGGTCAAGTGTAGTAGACCCATTTATGTTGAGCGCGGTAGGGGAGGTTTTTGACTGCTTCCCCGTGACCTTTTAATATTGTTCCAAAATGCCCTCCCGTTATCCCAGGTATCCATGAGAGCGTTCTTGAAGTAGGTAGATTTCTTTTGCCAGATAGATTTGGTACAGTCATTCCATGCACGTTTATAGTTTTGGATGTCAGTTTCTTTGCCAGTGGTTCTGGGCAGATCCCAGAGGCGATCTTTAGATTTTAGTTGACGTAAGAGATTGGCCGAGAGCCAGAGATTGCAAAGGGCTTTGACTTTGCAATTTTTTAAAGGAACGTAGGAGTCACAGGCTGCATTGAAAGTGTTGGTGAAGTAATCCAACGCAGTGTTTACATCTGTTGTTTTGTAGACAGGAGACCAGTCTTGGAGGTTGAGGCACGTTTTGAGGTGTGACAACTGCCCACGTGGTAGGACTCTACTAGTGACGATACTAAGAGGGGGCTTGCGGAATTTGTTTGACCATTCACAGATGACAGGGGAATGGTCGCAAAGCAAATCAGGGAGGACTGAGGTATTTGTGATACGAGTTAGGTGGCTGGTAAGAATCTAATCCAGGAGGGTGCTGGTGCCAGATTTGTAGGTTTTCCTGCTCAGAGAGACAACCATCTGGGTGAGATTGGCTGATGAGACGGCATCCTTATGGACCCCTGCATCAGATGCGAGCCAGCTTATATTAAAGTCTCCAAGCAGAGTCATTTCAGAGTTAGGAGGTTGGGACATGGTGAATTCCAAGACAGCATTAAGGCCAATCCCTTGTTCTTTCAGGGGGATATACACTGAGGCAACTGTGAGGGATTGGTTATGGGCACCTAATAAGATTCTGCTAGGGAGAATCTGTGCAGCAGTGGCTGGGACGGAGGTAGTGATGGGGTGTCGCAGTAGTGAATCATTAAGGTAAATTACACATTCACCACCTCTGTTGGAATTCCGATCCAGCCTGAAAACATTGTAGCCTGGAAGAGTGATAGCCAGGTTGGGGATTTTGGGTGTAAGCCAGGTTTCTACAACTGCCAGGATATCTGGGTTCTGCTGATTGGTAAAGATTTGTAGGGCATCCAGCTAGGGGAGTAGACGACAGATGTTGAGAGATACTATGGAGAGTGCTCCTGTGGGTTTTTCCTGGTAGATAGAGCTGGAGGTGATTGGGCCAGTGTTAGGATGGATGTTTCCTGACAGCAGCAGGAGGAGGAGTACAAGCTTCATGGTGCACCAGCATAAGTCCCTGAGCATGAGTCTACATGCCCATTTTTTGCAGGAACTTACATTAGGCTGGTGGCAATGATCCCAGAGTGATGGCACGTGAGAGAGTGATGAGAGTGTCCAGGGCCTGTGTACAGTGGGAGGCAGGGACTGCAATCCATTTGCAGAGGGGAGCATGTAGGGGGGACGCAAGCTCATGATGGAGAGTACCTGAGTGATGATAGGCAATGCCAAGTAGGATGCTCATGGGGGGGGGAGGGAAAGCAAACTCCAGGAGGAAGAAAAGTGGAAAGAGGGATGAGAGTAAGAGAAGCAGAAACTGCAGTGCATGGAGGGACAACATGATGTGACAGTCAGGAGGATTGTATTGGGTAAGTGTGCTTATAATTGGGCCCTCTAGTGGCTAAAAGATATAATCTGCTAATGGAAAAGTCAGTCAAAAAAAAAACTTTAAACTGATGAAATTCAGCACTGAGTATTAAAACAGACCAGATATCAGAGGCAATACTGGATTAGGGGGAAAAAAGGTCAAATAAGCTGGCCGATGGTAGTGATATAGTCCATTCAGGAGGAATTTGGAAATGCCTGGCAGGATGAGGAACCAAACACTGAGCTCATGTTCCACAGGCAGCCAATAAGAGCTGTCCCAAGATAAAGGCAATTGTGCTTAGAAAATTTACAGAGACAGCCACGCAGCCTTGAGTTCCCAGAACGCTGCCCAGGCTGTACCACTAGCAAAGGCTTGGGGAGTGTGGCAGCAGAATCTTCTTGCTGTGGAGGCGTGTAGACCCCCGTCTGAGGCACTGTAAGCCCAAAGGGCTTTGAGGATGCCAGAGGAGAATGGACAAGCTGGGGTTAGATATAGCACCAAAAACAGTGGGCGGTATCCTGCTTTGCAATTCACAAAGAAGCTTTGTCACAAATAATGGGAGTTTAAATTGTAGGAAGAGATTCAGGCAGCGAGCTAGGTGCTGGCTGGGTCTGCTAGCAAGGGCTCGGGGAGTGTGGCAGCAGGCTCTTTTCACCGTGGAGGCATGTAGACCCTGGTCTGAGGCACTGTTAGCCCAAAGGGCTTTGAGGATGCCTGCTTGCAAGGGCTCGGGAAGTGTGGCAGCAGGCTCTTCTCACCGTGGAGGCGTGTAGACCCCCGTCTGAGACACTGTTAACCCAAAGGGCTTTGAGGATGCCATGATCCAAAGCTTTGTTTTTAGGATGAAAGGACATGCTGGGTGGGATAAGGGTGGGACTGTATGGAAGGTGATGGCTGGCATGATTCATTTAGAAGAGCTGGGGATCCCCTACACTTGCCAGTAATGGCAGCTATGGATCTGTGGATGGTCATTTCAGAGTCTGGTCTGCAGTGGTGTCCAGGGAAAGAACAGAGTTAAGAAATTTGAAGGGGAGAGCGAAGTTATGGTGAGGCTGGGATGAAACCCACCACCTGCAGGGCAGATCCTGCATACCTCTTTGCATTTTGTCACTGAAATATTGGATACAGACACTCAGAATTAGAGAAATGAGGGGCTCTAGTCTTAATAATACTGGACAAATTGTTAGTCATTCAGAAAACTGGAACCTAGTGACTTAACAGCACTCTACCCTTGATCACACCCTGGACACTAGCTGGAAGTCTTAACAGTGGAGTGATAATGACTCACATTGAGTCTTTTCTGGGATCCCTCTCTTGAACTGCCAGATAATTGCAGCTTTTAATGAGCTGTTAATCACACCAGGCCATCTGGAACGTTGAGAGAGAGATTAGTATGAGGACTAGAGCCTGCTAAAGTAGAGACTTTTTTAACTTTATTAACGGCCATTAAAATCTGCACTGTTCAAGACGGGCAAGTAGAGAGTTAGCTGCACTAGCCCGGTCAATTTGCACTAGGGTTTGGGTTAGTAAAAAAATTTTAAGATCAACCCCTGACTTCAGGATAGGTGATGGCTCCCCTCTGTGCCGTCTCCTCACACGCCCAATGCTGGGCCCTTGTCTCCACCCCCACTGTCCCTCCACCACTTCAACTGGCACTCTAGATTATAGATTGAGTGCTGGAAAGTGGAGACAGCCCTACCTCAGGGGGTTCAGAGCTGGGGGGAATGTCAGCTCATAGGTCAGTGGAGGACAACTCTCTGAGGAGACAGGAGCACGGTGAGTGGTAGAGCGAGGAACAGTGATTAGGGGTAGTCGGAGAGAGTTGTAGAAGTGGAGAATAAACAGAGTCTACAAAAAAAAGAAAAAGGAGGTGCGTGCCCAATTTTTTTGGTGTGTAGCTGTTCTAAGTAGATTGAGAGTAAACACCATCCCTGTGCAACCTTTTTGGGCTTGTATCGCTTCATGCTACCCCCTTTCACCTGACCTCTGTCCCAAGTTATTGATTCTGCATGTGTATCTTGTGATTTTGCTCAGGTTATTACAGTGCCACATCAGTGTGTGTTTTTTAACTACGGCTACCTTTTGTACCAGTCACAGCACTATACTGGGGCTTGAGGCTGCCACTGGCAGGTACATCAAGGGAGGACCTGGCCTTCTCCTCCCAGCAAGGGGAAAGGGGTGCATAACAGAAGCCCCTGACAGTGCACAAGGGATTGGGTGCTGGCAGTTTACTGGGGGATTTCTGGTTGGGGGGGACAAGCAAGTGCAAGGGACAGGGATGGAGGATGGTTCTGGTTAACACCAAGAGCATGGGTAATAAGATGCCCAAGCTTTAGGCAATGCTAACAGAAGAGGATGTGGCCATGGAGGCAGTCACTGAAACCTGGGCCACCCCTCGGCATGACTGGGACCTAAACCTGAAGGAGTACACTGTGTTCAGGAAGGACAGGTCTGTGGGCAGGGAAGGAGGAGTGGCACTTATCATTAGGAATGACGTCAATACATGCAGGGTGGAGGGGGCAGAGGGAAACATTGAGGCATTATGGGTTATCTTGCAGATTCCTGGGGGTAAGAAGGTCAACCTGGGGTAGGTTTATAGGCCACCGATGCAGGCTGAGGACCTCAAGGAGGGACTGATGGTGAATCTAAGGGATCACTGTAGTTAGGGGGAGGGTAAAACTGTGGTGCTGGGTGACATTAACATGCCAAGGGTTGATTGGGGCACTATGGCATCTTCATCAGTTAGGGAGCAGCACTTGCTGGATGTCTTCCAGGATGCACTCCTATCCCAACCGGTGACTGACCCAAAGAGGGATGGTAGCATCCTGGATGTGGTCCTGTCGGACTATGATCTGGTTAGGAACCTGGTTGTAGGGGACTCACTGGCGGGAAGCGATCATGCCACAGTTTGGTTTTCCCTGCATCTGCGGGGAGGGGAAAATCACATTAACTATGGTGGTTGAGTTTAAGGGAGTGGACTATAATAGTATGGAGGGGATCCTCAGGGGTCATTTGGAGGGGATCAGACTGGATATGGATACGGAGAGCAGGTTGGAAATTATTAAAGGGACTCCTGGAAGCTACCAAGACCCGCACGAAGGTCTGATACAAGTTTGGGAAGGCCAAAAAGCCAAGCTGGTAGATCAGGGAGGTCCAGAAGGTGGTGAAGGAGAAAAGAGCTGCTTAAAGAAGACACAAGTGCTCACAAGGGGACATGGACAAGGTGGAGTATGATAGGTTAACCAAAAAGGTAACCAGGGTGGTGAGATCGACCAAGGTGAGGACGGAGCAGAGGCTAGCACAGGGGATCAGGAATGGGGGAAAATGGTTTTTTAGGTACATTAGGGAAAGGAGGAAAGTGAGGGGGCAGATTAGCAGACTGAGGTCAGGGAACTGGTGGGCCGAGGAGGCCAGGGAGCAGGTGGAAGTACTTAACAAATACTTTGCCTCGGTATTCACAAGCGACAATGGAGGGACAACACTAGACAGGGGAGGTGAGCTAGGAATGAGGAAGGGGGGAGCTCTCTGATGCTGATATTCCTGTTGAGATGGTATGGAAGGCCTTTAAGTCTCTGAGAATGGATAAGACACTGGATACAGATGGCCTTCATCCCAGGGTGCTGAAGGAGATGGCGGACATCCTTGTTGCACCACTGGCTGACCTTTTTAACTCCACCCTACAGATGGAGTGGTGCCTCAGGATTGGAGAATGGTTCATGTCGTGTCTATCCATATAAGTGTCTCACGGGAGGAGCTGGGCAACTACATGCCTGTCATTCTGATGTTGAGGGGGGTGCAAGATGATGGAGGTCATCATGAAAGAGGAACTGGAGGTGTTCCTAGAGACACAGGGCCATTTGGATGAACACCAGCATGCCTTTGTTCAGGGCAGACCATGTCAGAATAACCTTGTGGAGTTCCACGATTGGGTGACAAAGGCGCTGGACCAGGGAAGGCCAGTGGATGTCCTCTTTCTAGACTTCAGCAAGACGTTTGACTCAGTGTCACACCTTGGGTTGCTGGACAAGCTGGGGGAAATAGGGGTATGAAAAAGGATGGTGAGGTGGATAGGGAACTGGCTAACTGGGCAGTCTCAGAGATTGGTGGTTGGGGGGGTAAGTATCATCTCCAAGGAGGATCATTAATGGGGTCCCGTAAGGGTCAGTGTTGGGCCCACTCCTGTTTAATGCTTACATCTTGGACATCAGGAACATTATCAGGAGTGAGAGGAGCCTCTTTGCTGATAATTCAAAGCTGGGGGAGGTGGTGGATGGGAAAGAAGGTAGAAGAGCCCAGCAGGGTGACCTGGAGACTCTGGAGAGGTGGTCACACACTTGGAAACTGAGGTTTAATGCCAAGAAATGTAGGGTTCTCCACTTGAGGCTTAGGAACCCAGGACAGGAATACTTTTTGGGTGGGGAGAAGCTATAGACCTCGGGCGGGGGGATCTTGAGGTGGTGATGGATGCCAGAATAACTCTGAGCAGTGTTGGAGGGCTGTGGCTCAAGCAAATAAAATGCTCGAGTACACTGCCAGGGGGATAACCTCGAGGAGATGGGAGGTGCTTCTCCCTCTGTATAACTGCCTGGTTCAACTTTACCTTGAGTACTGCATACATTTTTGATGGCCGTACTTAAAAAAGGACATTTCACTACTGGAGAGGGTCCAGAGGAGGGCGACCAAGATGATACAGGGCCTGAGAGAGACATCCTATGAAGAGAGACTTGAGGAGCTGAACTTGTACACCCTGGAGGAGAGGAGGGACAGAGGGGTATGATCAAGGTCTTTAAATATCTAAAGGGAGTAAACAGGGTCAGCCTAAATAAGGTGCTCCAGCTAAGGGAAGAGGGCGCCACCAGGGGGCATTCCATGAGGCTGGCTAGTGGGAGGCTCGGGGGAGGCAAGGAGATGCTACTTTACCAAGAGGGCGGCGGACCTATGGAATGCAATGCCTGCAGAGCTGGTGGCTGTGGCTACAGTGGAGAGATTCAGGATGGGTTGGGACAGATATAAGGGGAAGGTAAAACCGAGAAATGCCAGATGTGGAGGTGAAACTCTGGGGGGTGGGGTTGAGGGAATTATGGGGAGGAGAGGAGGGCAGCAATTGTGTCCTGATCAAGTGCTGATTTTCGAGCAGACTCGATAGACCTTTAGGCCTGCTCTGCTGGCATCTTAGTATGTTAGTATATTTACTTCTGTAGAGTCACACTGTAATGTTTACATATGTCATGGCTACAAAATGGAATACAATCTCATCATTGTTGTCTGACGTTAAGATCATCAATGTATTGAAGTCTCATTGTAAAACATATTTATTGTCCAAATATGCCAGTAAATGTTTTAGTTGATTGCTGTTGTTTTTATTATTTCTTATTGTATGTATTGTTTTTTTGTTTCTGGGTCACCCAAGAAAATGGACAATGTTTGTCCTTGGGTTCTTACCCAGTCAGCAAAATCTCAGGTTAAAAATAAATAAATACATACATGCTATGAATAAATGTTTACTAAATATGATCTATTTGGACATTTTTATTCAACATTTGGATGTGCCAGGTCACCCTGCCAAAGAACCTGGGCACAATGTGCATTTTTTTAATTCTTTCTTAACCGGTAAGGCCCAGGTAAGGTTTTCAGGGGTGACCTTGGAACTTTAGGGTGATTCAAACAACATGAAGTCTTGTATTATTTCTGACTGTATGCAGGTAGCCCCAGCACTTGAACTACTCTGGAGAGAAAAGGGTTAACTCTATGCCAAGGCATAGAATGTTGAGCTCGAGCTCGGTTTTTAAACCTCTGTCCCAGGTACTCCTCAGTGTAACCGACAGATTCTTCACTCCGCCTAACTGAGAAGTTGCACCGGAGATTCCTTCCTTCACTTCGGTTCAGTTTAAGTAAAAAATCAGTCGGTTTGTCAACTGTTTATTTATTTTTTCTGTATTCTGATCTCTGTCAGCAGTACAGTAAGTGTTTAGTAGGTAGTTTAGTGTTTTGTGGTAGAAATTGTTTTTTGTTCTGTTTCTTCCTGGTCAGTCCGGTTAGGAACTGAAGCAATTCTGTTTTGTTTTTTTTCTGTGACTTGTGTTGTGGTTTTTGGTACCTATCAGATCCTAAAAAAATGATAATTTCCTTGTTTTTTTTAACCAATCCATGACACAGTTGGAACCGATAGGTTTGTAGTTGCCTGGCTTAAACGCTGGTAAGGGTAACTTTTATCCTTTAGGCATGTCTGAGAAACCCAAAAAGGAAACCGGTCCCACTGGGTTTCAGCACTGTACCGAGTGTGGGGAGGCCTTTGCTAAGGCTGATCCCCATCTCGTATGTGTTTACTGTCTGGGGTTTGACCACCTCAAAGTGGACTGCCAAATCTGCAAAAATGCTCCCAAAGCCACTTTAGATAAACGTTTAAGTAGGCTGAAGGAAAGGGAGGCCGAGAAATCCGCTGACCCGGATGGCCAGCACGGTTCGGTTCCGACTGAAGCTGAGGGGGTACCCACTGACCTGGGCAATACCTCCTCGGGCAAAAGGAGAGCCAATTCTGTGGAATCTGTTCCATCTAAGAGAAAGCGCAAGTCAGCCAATTCGGATCCTGGTTCCCATGTTCTGACCGCTGATGAAATAGCTAAAGCAATTGCTATTGTACAATCGCTTTGCCCAGTTCCAACTGAACCGATACCTACTCAAAGACAGTCGGTTCGGTCGGACCTTTCTACTTCTGAATATGATCCTGAAGCATTTTATGAGGGTGATTTGGAAGGAGATGAAGATTATGAAGACCTAGATGAGCCAGTAGAGCCTGACATCTCCCCAGACAGGCCTTCTAATGTGTCTCCTCCAAGATTTTGAGTCCCCCTTCCATTTCTTGTCCTACAAGAAAGTGGCTGATACTCTTCAGCTTCCAGTGGACGAGGCTAAACAGTATCAGGAGGAACCTGACTATGTTGAGATGATGGATGTCCCAGAGTCCAAAAGAGTGTCTATCCCTCTGCATTAATCCCTGAGGAAACAGACACAGAAAATTCTTCAGTTTCCAACATCCATATCTCCTGTGGATAAAAAGATGGACTGGAGGTATGCCTTGTCAGGTCCTGGGATGGAATTCCTTACAAATCATTGCAGCCATGCTGGGGTAGTGAAAGTTGCAGCCTGTGATAAGGCTAACATTCCCCTGGCATCTCACCCCCCCCCCCCCGATAAGGATTCCAGGAAAGTGGATGCCATGGCAAAGAAACAGTACTTGGCATCCTCTCTGGGGCTCAGGCAATCGAATTACATGACATATACAGCCAGATACCAGAAGTCTATGTGGGATATGGTTCTGGAGCTGGCTAAGAATGCCCCTTGCCAGCTGGCCAAGGAGCTGGAGCTGGTGGTTGTGGATGGTATTGAGGCATCAAAGGTCCAGTTTCATGCTGCTGTTGACTCGAATGATATACATTCTAGGGTCATGGCTTCACCTGTCTCCATGAGGAGATTTGTTTAACTCAGGTGTACCAGTTTATCACAGGATACCCAAACCAAGGCCATGGATTTTCCTGTCACTGGTAACTCTCTGTGTGTATCTCTTTATTGGTTGTAGTTTTCCTGTTTGGGTTTTGCAGTATCGTTATAATTGGATGTCCTATTTATGAATGGGTTGTAAGTGTGCTAAGCTATTGGTTGTTGTCCTTTATTGTCTGTGTGGCGTGTTCTATGATTGGTTTTTGAAGGGGTTTGGGGTGTGGTTTAGGAGCAGTCAGTGTTTCGGGTTTCCTTGCTTCTGTATTCAGCATTTGCTAGTAGTGCCATGTTTTATCAGTCCAAATTCTCTATTTTTAGCTTTTTGCAAGGTGGAAATATTTTACATTTGCTTTGCTGGTTGTTGTATTTTCTGTGGAAGCCGCATTGTTAGTGGAAGCCGAGGGGTCCAGGAGCAGTTCGGTGTCCACTTCAATTTGCATGCAGGTTAGCATAATTTATTATTGCAAGTGGAAAGGTTATTTTCTTTTTCTTAGGCTTAGTTTATTCATTTTCAGGATAGCTGTCTGCTGAGTAGAATTCTGGTATTTTATAAAATGTGGTATGGTTTTCTTGCAGTAAATGCTTTTGTCCTGTTTTAGGAAACGGAAGTATAGTTGTGCTGCAGCTCTGTTTTCATCGGTTTGTTGAATAACTGCTTTGTTTAACTAGTATGTAGTTTCAGCTACTAGGAATAGGAAACTGTTCTTGGTGATGTAGTCACAGTGAGAATATCAGCTGATGATGTAAACATTGTTAGTATAAATGTTATTAAAAGTCACAGTGTCTACATCATCAGTCTTTATTTATGGGAGTGAGAATATATGTTTTTATTCATGAAAATATCTCCCAATCCTTATGGTATAAATAAATATATATGTATATATATATATATATATATATAGTAAATGCTTTATATGATATTCCCCATCCTCTTCCCCCAGGATGTGTCTGGGAACAAGCTGTTAGAAATTTAGTATGTCTTTCCTGGTGAAACGTCTGAAATAAATAAATATGGCCCACTCGTAGTTTCATAGTTCTGCACCGCTCTTAAGCTGCTTGTTGTAGCCCCACTTCAAAACTGCAATTTGACAGCACAAAGTGCGGAATGAGGCAGCAGTGTAATCAATAGATACTAAAGGAGAACCAGGGCCGGGATATGTACATTAAGTCTGATAAACTTTTCAGGTCACCTTTTATATTTGGGACAGTAGATACAATTAATATTACTCCAAACATGAAAGTGTCCTGCAAACTTTAGTAAACTTTTATTAACACAGAAAAAAGTAGCACAAGGACGATGGTGCTAAGTAATGAATGCAGAACAATAAATAAACGAACATTTGTCAGTGCCAAATGTCTTGCTGGCATTGGTAGTGCAGGAGTTAGAGATATGCAAAATATGAATTGCAGTGAAGTATGGAACTGATGCCAACCCCCCCCGCAAAGACTGACAGGCATTGAGGTGTGCCTTTGGGTCATTGGCCATAACGTTCATGCCATTTCACCTCACCCTACCCTGCAGAATCTGATAAGTGTTGCGTTGTGCCCTGGGGTCAACGGGCCTTACGCTCACCCCATTCCATAAGGTAATACATTGAGATGGGTGCAGTATAGGAGAATGGGGTGAACTTTGGGGCCGAAGCGTCCAAGGCACGCCTTGATGCCTGTCACTGGCTACAGGGTGGGATGGGGATGGGGCTGGAATGGCTTGAGCATTATAGCCCACAATCCAAAGTAACACCTCTGATGCTTGTCAGTCTCTACAGGGTGGGACGTTAAGATTAGAAACCCTAATATCCCTGGCGTTTGTTGGTATTCGCACTCCAAATTTTCAACATGGGCTTTTTGTGACCCCACGTCATGAAAGCATTTTGGACCTCCACTCATGAACAGTGGCACTGTGGTTTTGTTAATCTGTCCCAAATGTTGATTTCCGACAGCGACCGCGGCATTCTGCGTCTGATGTACAAAAACACATTTTGGACAGGATGTAAAAAATGACATTGTCATTTTGTGGAATTTTTTCACCAAATTTTCAACATAGGCATTTTGGGACCTCTGCTCATGAACAGTGTCACTGTGATTTTGTTAGTCTGTCTCAAACATTGATTTTGAATGGCAACTGTGCCATTGTGTGCCAGATGTGCGAAAACAGATTCAGGCAGGATGTGAAAAATGACAGCTGTACCATTCATAAGGAGGTATGAAAAAATGCAAATGTTGAAAATCTGGAGTGAAAATATTAAATTCTCAAAGTTACAAGAGTGTGTGGAAACTGCCCAATGTACGCTCATAACACAGTCATTTTTTTGGAATTTGTTCACTAATTTTGCAAGATAGGCTTTTTTGGAGCCCACCTCAAGAACGGTGACACTGTCGTTTTGTTAATCAGTCCTGAAAGGTGATTCCACATAATGAAATGACAGTGACTGAGTTCATGAGGTGAGGTCCCAAGAACCCCATGTTGAAAATTTGGATCCAAAAGTCACAAAAATGGCAGAGATATCCACCTAAGTTGGACCCCACCCCCCATTGATGCCATTATACAGCTTACCGTGATTTTCTACAGTTCATGGTCGGCTTTTGGAGAGTTCAGATGTGTTCCGCTCCACCAAAGATCATCACGCCAGGCACCAGAGGTAAGTATGTGGTGAATGGCTGAGGCAGGGGGTGCACAGAGGTAGGTGCAAGTTAGAGGAGGTGGTGCTCCGACTCAACGACAGACTGCTTTCTTATTTTCAGGAACGGACATCGCTGGAAAGTTTTCTTTATTTACAGGTGTCAACAATTTACAACAACTGTTGGGCACACTGGGTAGGCTCCCAGTATGTCCCATAACTTTGAGAAGTTATGTTGGCCACACTGGAGTGGCGCCCAGTGTGGCACACAGTAGGGTGGGGTGGGGCAGGGAAGGAACATGCCAACACAATCAGCTTCAGAACACATGAAGGCACACTGGGGTGGGCTCCCAGTGTGCCACACAATCTTGAGGGAGGGGTTATAAACATGCCGACAGGGGGATTGGGCACCCCTGAAGTCAGCTTGCTGGGGATTGTGAGAGGCAGATGGTAATGGCTGCCATGATTATTCAAAATGTTTCAGCAGGCAAGGCAAACCCTGCAGTGATGGGGCGCTCCATCATTGCAGCAGAGAAATTCTTTCAAGTTGGTGGCATGCTTCTCAAAGGCTGTCATAGACAGTGTGCTCACTCATTGGTGCCACAGAGACCAGCCCAAAAAAGTAGTGGCGCCACTGGCCACAACATGGCCACACCTCCACAACCTGCTACTCCAGCAAGCTGTCACAAAATGTTGCTTGCACTGCGCACACTCAAGACATCGTAAAAATACAAGCACAAATCACCTCTTACTTAAAAATGAACACTTGACTTGTTATAGTAAAGCATAATAAATTTTATTTGTGAGCAAAAATCATGCTGCACACCTGCCGCATTTTGGACAGATAGTCCTTCTTCAAAGATGGGGAAGGAAAGGATTCAGTGTCCATCTGACAGCTCTCTTCTCTTTGGGGGGGCTAGATGTGCTGCTCCTATGCTACCATCACATGGAGGCATGGGTACAGGGCAGTGACCCAGATTTAGGAACAGCCTCGGGGTGCTGGGAGTCAGTTGTGGAGGGAGAGGATTCAGTGTCCATCTGAAAGCTCTCTTCTCTTGTGGGGGGGACTAGCTGTGCTGCTCCTGTGCTACCATCACATGGAGGCATGGGTACAGGGCGGTGAGTGTGACTCATCAGGGGATGACCAGCAGCAGACAGTATAGTGTTGCTCACATGCCCAGCATCATTACATGCAGTCAGTTGGGAAGTGAGAGGATTCAGTGTCCATCTGACAGCTCTCTTCTCTCGGCGGGGAGGACTAGCTGTGCTGCTCCTATGCTACCATCACATGGAGGCATGGATACAGGGCAGTGACCCAGATTTAGGAACAGCCTCAGGTTGCTGGGGGTCAAACGGGGAAGGAGAGGATTCAGTGTCCATCTGACAGCTCTCTTCTCTCGGGGGACTAGCTGTGCTGCTCCTGTGCTACCATCGTATGGAGGCATGCGCACAGAGCAGTGACCCAGATTTTGTAACAGTCTCAGGTTGCTGCGGATCAGACAGGGAGGGAGAGGATTCAGTGTCCATCTGACAGCTCTCTTCTCTCGGGGGGAGGGAGACTAGCTGTGCTGCTCCTGTGCTGCCATCACATGGAGGCATGGATACAGGGCAGTGACCCAGATTCAGGAACAGCCTCAGGTTGCTGGGGGTCAAATGGGGAAGGAGAGGATTCAGTGTCCATCTGACAGCTCTCTTCTCTCGGGGGGGAGGACTAGCTGTGCTGCTCCTATGCTACCATCACATGGAGGCATGGATACAGGGCAGTGACCCAGATTTAGGAACAGCCTCAGGTTGCTGGGGGTCAAATGGGGAAGGAGAGGATTCAGTGTCCATCTGACAGCTGTCTTCTCTCGGGGGGGGGACTAGCTGTGCTGCTCCTGTGCTACCATCACATGGAGGCATGCGTACAGAGCAGTGACCCAGATTTTGTAACAGTCTCAGGTTACTGCAGATCAGACAGGGAAGGAGAGGATTCAGTGTCCATCTGACAGCTCTCTTCTCTCGGGGGGGGACTAGCTGTGCTGCTCCTGTGCTACCATCACATGGAGGCATGCGTACAGAGAAGTGACCCAGATTTTGTAACAGTCTCAGATTGCTGCGGATCAGACAGGGAGGGAGAGGATTCAGTGTCCATCTGACAACTCTCTTCTCTCGGGGGGGAAGGAGAACTAGCCATGCTGCTCCTGTGCTACCATCACATCAAGGCATGGGTATCGGGCAGTGACCCAGATTTAGGAACAGCCTTGGGTTGCTGGGGGTCAGACAGGAAGAGAGAGGATTCAGTGTCCATCTGACAGCTCTCTTCTCTCAGGGAGGGGACTAGCTGTGCTGCTCCTGTGCTACCATCACATGGAGGCATGGGTACAGGGTGAGTGACCCAGGTTTAGAAACAGCCTCAGGGGGCCCGGCCCGTCGGCACAGCGGTGGGGATTTCAACTGCGGCATGGCTGACCGGGTTCGAGAACGGATCCAAGTCGTTGGAGGGTCGGCGGGGGAGTAGGATTGAGTGTCCGATGGGCAGCTCTCCTACTCTGGGGAGGGTGCGGGCAGCATTCAGTGCGTTGGGGACCCTGGTGGAGACCGGGAGTCCCGCAGCCGATGCTCATCATGGGGGGAAGGGCGGCCGGACGCTGGCGTCATTACCGTCCCGCCTCCTAAGGGGAAAACCAGGAAAAGGATGAGCCGCCGCCGCCATAGATGAAGCTTGCCACGGCTTCAATGTGCCCTCGGAGGGACCCCGAACTACTCTAAGTCCCTGCCGGCATGTGGCCGGATGCCGGCATCCCCCGTGGGGCAAGCCACGGGTATCGGTGGGCTGTGGCTGATTTGGAGGCAGAAGCCGTGGCCTCGTGACCGGGCTGAAGAACAAGGCGGCAGGTGGCTTAGGGGCGTAAAAAGGATAATATGAAAAAAAAAAAAGAGCAGCTTCAGGTTGCTGGGGGTCAGACAGGGAGGGAGAAGATTCAGTGTCCATCTGACAGCTCTCTTCTCTCATGGGGGGGAGAACTAGCTGTGCTGCTCCTGTGCTACCATCACATGGAGACATGGGTACAGGGCAGTGATCCAGATTTAGGAACAGCCTCAGGTTGCTGGGGGTCAGACGGGGAGGGAGAGGATTCAGTGTCCATCTGACAGCTCTCTTCTCTCAGGGAGGTGGGGGAACTAGCTGTGCTGCTCCTATGCTACCTTCACATGGAGGCATGGATACAGGGCAGTGACCCAGATTTAGGAACAGCCTCGGGTTGTTGGGGGTCAGACGGGAAGGGAGAGGATTCAGTGTCCATTTGACGGCTCTGTTCTCTTGAGGGGGGGACTAGCTGTGCTGCTCCTATGCTACCATCGCATGGAGGCATGGGTACAGGATAGTGACCCAGATTTAGGGCAGCCTCAGGTTGCTGGGGGTCAGATAGGGAGGGAGAGGATTCAGTGTCCATCTGACAGCTTCTCTCGGGGATAACTAGCTGTGTTGCTCCTGTGCTACCATCACATGGAGGCATGGGTACAGAGCAGTGACCCAGATGTTATAACAGGCTCAGGTTACTGCGGATCAGACAGGGAGGAGAGGATTCAGTGTCCATCTGACGCTCTCTTCTCTCGTGGGGAACTAGCTGTGCTGCTCCTGCTACCATCACATGGAGGCATGGGTACAGGGCAGTGACCCAGATGTTGTAACAGGCTCAGGTTGCTGGGGGTCAGACGGGAGGAGAGGATTCAGTGTCATCTGACAGCTCTCTTCTCTCGGGGGGACTAGCTGTGCTGCTCCTGTGCTGCCATCACATGGAGACATGGGTACAGGGCAGTGATCCAGATTTAAGAACAGCCTTGGGTTGCTGGGGCTCAGATGGGGAGGGAGAGGATTCAGTGTCCATCTGACAGCTCTGTTCTCTTGAGGGGGGGACTAGCTGTGCTGCTCCTATGCTACCATCGCATGGAGGCATGGGTACAGGATAGTGACCCAGATTTAAGGGCAGCCTCAGGTTGCAGGGGTTCAGATGGGGAGGGAGAGGATTCAGTGTCCATCTGACAGCTCTCTTCTATCGGGGGAGAACTAACTGTGCTGCTACTGTGCTACCATCACATGGAGGCATAGGTACAGGGCAGTGAGTGCGACTCATCAGGGGATGACCAACAGCAGACACTATAGTGGTGCACACATGCCCAGCATCATTACATGCAGTCAGTTGGGGATGGAGAGGATTCAGTGTCCATCTGGCAGCTCTCTTCTCTCGGGGGGGGGAAGGGACTAGCTGTGCTGCTCCTATGCTACCATCACATGGAGGCATGGATACAGGGCAGTGACCCAGATTTAGGAAACAGCCTCGGGTGCTGGGAGTCAGTTGTGGAGGAGAGGATTCAGTGTCCATCTGGCAGATCTCTTCTCTCGGGGGGGAATAGCTGTGCTGCTCCTATGCTACCATCACATGGAGGCATGGATACAGGGCAGTGACCCAGATTTGGAACAGCCTCAGGTTGCTGGGGTCAAGCAGGGAGGAGAGAGATTCAGTGTCCATCTGACAGCTCTCTTCTCTCTCGGGGGACTAGCAGTGCTGCTCCTGTGCTACCATCACATGGAGGCATGCGTACAGAGCAGTGACCCAGATGTTGTAACAGGCTCAGGTTACTGCGGATCAGACAGGGAGGGAGAGGATTCAGTGTCCATCTGACAGCTCTCTTCTCTCGGGGGTGAACTAGCTGTGCTGCTCCTGTGCTACCATCACATGGAGGCATGGGTACAGGGTAGTGACCCAGATTTAAGAGCAGCCTCAGGTTGCTGGGGGTCAGACAGGGAGGGAGAAGATTCAGTGTCCATCTGACAGCTCTCTTCTCTCGTGGGGGGGAGAACTAGCTGTGCTGCTCCTGTGCTACCATCACATGGAGACATGGTACAGGGCAGTGACCCAGATTTAGTAACAGCCTCAGGTTGCTGGGGTCAGACAGGGAGGGAGAGGATTCAGTGTCCATCTGACAGCTCTCTTCTCTCGGGGGGGGAGGGACTAGCAGTGCTGCTCCTGTGCTACCATCACATCGAGGCATGCGTACAGAGCAGTGACCCAGATGTTGTAACAGGCTCAGGTTACTGCGGATCAGACAGGGAGGGAGAAGATTCAGTGTCCATCTGACAGCTCTCTTCTCGGGGGAGAACTAGCTGTGCTGCTCCTGTGCTACCATCACATGGAGACATGGGTACAGGGTAGTGATCCAGATTTAGGAACAGCCTCGGGTTGCTGGGGGTCAGACGGGGAGGAAGAGGATTCAGTATCCATCTGACAGCTCTCTTCTCTCGGTGGGGGAACTAGCTGTGCTGCTCCTATGCTACCATCACATGGAGGCATGGGTACAGGGCAGTGAGTGCGACTCATCAGGGGATGACCAGCAGCAGACACTATAGTGGTGCATGCATGCCCAGAATCATTACATGCTGCCAGTCAGGGGAGGGAGAGGATTCAGTGTCCATCTGACAGCTCTCTTCTCTCAAGGGGGGAACTAGCTGTGCTGCTCCTGTGCTACCATCACATGGAGGCATGGATACAGGGCAGTGACCCAGATTTAGAAACTGTCTTGGGTTAGTGGGGGTCAGACAGGGAGGGAGGGAGAGGATTCAGTGTCCATCTGACAGCTCTGTTCTCTCGGTGGGGGGGAGACTAGCTGTGCTGCTCCTATGCTACCATCACATAGAGGCATGGGTACAGGGCAGTGACCCAGATGTTGTAACAGGCTCAGGTTGCTGCGGATCAGACAGGGAGGGAGAGGATTCAGTGTTCATCTGACAGCTCTCTTCTCTCGTGGGGGGGACTAGCTGTTCTGCTCCTGTGCTACCATCACATAGAGACATGGGTACAGGGCAGTGACCCAGATTTAGGAACAGCCTTGGGCAGCTAGGGGTCAGACAGGGAGGGAGAGGATTCAGTGTCCATCTGACAGCTCTCTTCTCTCAGGGAGGGGGAGAACTAGCTGTGCTGCTCCTTTGCTACCATCACATGGAGGCATGGGTACAGGGCAGTGATCCAGATTTTGTAACAGGCTCAGGTTGCTGCAGATCAGATGGGGAGGGAGAGGATTCAGTGTCCATCTGACAGCTCTGTTCTCTCGGAGAGGGTGGAAACTAGCTGTGCTGCTCCTATGCTACCATTACATGCAGGCATGGGTACAGGGCAGTGACCCAGATTTAATAGCAGCCTCAGGTTGCTGGGGGTCAGTCGGGGAAGGAGAGGATTCAGTGTCCATCTGACAGCTCTCTTCTCTCAGGGGAGGGGGAGAACTAGCTGTGTTGCTCCTGTGCTACCGTCACATGGAGGCATGGGTACAGGGCAGTGAGTGTGACTCATCAGGGGATGGACAGCAGCAGACACTATAGTGTTGCACACATGCCCAGCATCATTACATGCAGTCAGTTGGGGAGGGAGAGGCTTAGGTGTCCATCTGACAGCTCTCTTCTCTCGTGAGGGGGACTAGCTGTGCTGCTCCTATGCTACCATCACATGGAGGCATGGGTACAGGGCAGTGAGTGTGACTTATTAAAGGATGGCCAGCAGCAGACACTGTAGTGGTGCACACACCCCAGCATCATTACATGCTGCCAGTCAGGAGGGCTTGGTGTCCATCTGACAGCTCTCTTCTCTGGGGGATCTAGCTGTGCTGCTCCTATGCTACCATCACATGGGGACATGGGTACAGGGCAGTGAGTGTGACTTATTAAGGGATGGCCAGCAGCAGACACTGTAGTGGTGCACACACGCCCAGCATCATTACATGCTGCCAGTCAGGGGAGGGAGTGGCTTCGGTGTCCATCTGACAGCTCTCTTCTCTCGTGGGGGGGACTAGCTGTGCTGCTCCTATGCTACCATCACATGGAGGCATGAATACAGGGCAGTGACCCAGATTTAGGAACAGCCTCAGGTTGCTGGGGGTCAAACGGGGAAGGAGAGGATTCAGTGTCCATCTGACAGCTCTCTTCTCCGGGGGGGGGACTAGCAGTGCTGCTCCTGTGCTGCCATCACATGGAGGCATGCGTACAGAGCAGTGACCCAGATGTTGTAACAGGCTCAGGTTACTGCGGATCAGACAGGGAGGGAGAGGATTCAGTGTCCATCTGACAGCTCTCTTCTCTCGGGGGGGGGGTGAACTAGCCGTGCTGCTCCTCTGCTACCATCACTTCAAGGCATGGGTACAGGGCAGTGACCCAGATTTAGGAACAGCCTCGGGTTGCTGGGGGTCAGACAGGAAAGGAGATGATTCAGTGTCCATCTGACAGCTCTCTTCTCTTGGGGGGGGGACTAGCTGTGCTGCTCCTGTGCTACCATCACGTGGAGGCATGGGTACAGGGTAGTGACCCAGATTTAAGAGCAGCCTCAGGTTGCTGGGGGTCAGACAGGGAGGGAGAAGATTCAGTGTCCATCTGACAGCTCTCTTCTCTCGTGGGGGGGAGAACTAGCTGTGCTGCTCCTGTGCTACCATCACATGGAGACATGGGTACAGGGCAGTGATCCAGATTTAGGAACAGCCTCGGGTTGCTGAGGGTCAGACGGGGAGGGAGAGGATTCAGTATCCATCTGACAGCTCTCTTCTCTCGGTGGGGGGACTAGCTGTCCTGCTCCTGTGTTACCATCACACGGAGGCATGGGTACAGGGCAGTGAGTGCGACTCATCAGGGGATGACCAGCAGCAGACACTATAGTGGTGCACGCATGCCCAGCATCATTACATGCTGCCAGTCAGGGGAAGGAGAGGATTCAGTGTCCATCTGACAGCTCTCTTCTCTCAGGGAGGGAACTAGCTGTGCTGCTCCTGTGCTACCATCACATGGAAGCATGGGTACAGGGCAGTGACCCAGATTTAGAAACTGTCTTGGGTTGGTGGGGGTCAGACAGGGAGGGAAGGAGAAGATTCAGTGTCCATCTGACAGCTCTGTTCTCTCGGGGGGAGGGGGGAGACTAGCTGTGCTGCTCCTGTGCTACCATCACATAGAGACATGGGTACAGGGCAGTGACCCAGATTTAGGAACAGCCTTGGGCAGCTTGGGGTCAGACAGGGAAGGAGAGGATTCAGTGTCCACCTGACAGCTCTCTTCTCTCAGGGAGGGGGAGAACTAGCTGTGCTGCTCCTTTGCTACCATCACATGAAGGCATGGGTACAGGGCAGTGATCCAGATTTTGTACCAGGCTCAGGTTGCTGCAGATTAGATGGGGAGGGAGCGGATTCAGTGTCCATCTGACAGCTCTGTTCTCTCGGAGGGGGTAGAAACTAGCTGTGCTGCTCCTATGCTACCATTACATGGAGGCATGGGTACAGGGCAGTGACCCAGATTTAAGAGCAGCCTCAGGTTGCTGGGGGTCAGTTGGGGAGGGAGAGGATTCAGTGTCCATCTGACAGCTCTCTTCTCTCGGGGAGAACTAGCTGTGTTGCTCCTGTGCTACCGTCACATGGAGGCATGGGTACAGGGCAGTGAGTGTGACTCATCAGGGGATAGACAGCAGCAGACACTATAGTGTTGCACACATGCCCAGCATCATTACATGCAGTCAGTTGGGGAGGGAGAGGCTTCGGTGTCCATCTGACAGCTCTCTTCTCTCGTGGGGGGGACTAGCTGTGCTGCTCCTATGCTACCATCACATGGAGGCATGGGTACAGGGCAGTGAGTGTGACTCATCAGGGGATGGACAACAGCAGACACTATAGTGGTGCACACACGCCCAGCATCATTACATGCTGCCAGTCAGGGGAGGGAGAGGCTTCGGTATCCATTTGACAGCTCTCTTCTCTGGGGGGGGGGGGACTAGCTGTGCTGCTCCTATGCTACCATCACATGGAGACATGGGTACAGGGCAGTGAGTGCGACTTATTAAGGGATGGCCAGCAGCAGACACTGTAGTGGTGCACACACACCCAGCATCAGTACATGCTGCCAGTCAGGGGAGGGAGAGGCTTCGGTGTCCATCTGACAGCTCTCTTCTCTGGGGTTGGGGGGGAACTAGCTGTGCTGCTCCTATGCTACCATCACATGGAGACATGGGTACAGGGCAGTGAGTGTGACTTATTAAGGGATGGCAAGCAGCAGACACTGTAGTGGTGCACACACGCCCAGCATCATTACATGCTGCCAGTCAGAGGAGGGAGAGGCTTCGGTGTCCATCTGACAGCTCTCTTCTCTCGTGGGGGGGACTAGCTGTGCTGCTCCTATGCTACCATCACATGGAGACATGGGTACAGGGCAGTGAGTGTGACTCATCAAGGGATGGACAGCAGCAGACACTGTAGTGGTGCACACACGCCCAGCATCATTACATGCTGCCAGTCAGGGGAAGGAGAGGCTTCGGTGTCCATCTGACAGCTCTCTTCTCTCATGGGGGGGGCTAGCTGTGCTGCTCTTATGCTACCATCACATGGAGACATGGGTACAGGGCAGTGAGTGTGACTCATCAAGGGACGGACAGCAGCAGGCACTGTAGTGGTGCACACACTCCCAGCATCATTATATGCTGCCAGTCAGGGGAGGTCCAGAACAGGAAATTGGAAGCAGACATATAAAGCCTCACTCACCTGCTCCTGCCCATTCCACCACTCAAGACCGTCACTTACTTCTGGATGTTTGTTTTCCAGGGAGAGGAGTACAACAACCCCTCCCTGGACCCACCATATGTGTCAATCGCTGAAGGAACCTAGACGGGCAAGTCTCGATGGAGGCAGGGGATGGTATGAGGGGTGAGGAAAGGCTAAGAAGCCCCACTGACTGTTGGGGGGGTTGGGGAAGCTGTACAGAGGAAAAAAGCTAGCACAAGCAAAAAAATAAATAAATAAAACCATTTATTAAGGACCCATGTAAGGCAACTCCTCTGTGTGACTTGTCTGCCCCATGATAAAAGAAAGTTTTTACCTGCTCCTTAATGGTAAAATATACTTTGCAGTTATGAAACAAATAATATGTATTATAAATATGGTGAGAAACATACCTAAATCATACAAAAGAAAATTATATCTTCCAGTAGACCTACACAGTATCAGGTCCTAGCAGTTCCAAAGGTGCTATGTATAGAATAATGTATGGGTGGCCATACACAAGAAGGCTGTGTTTCCATTTAGGGTATGTGATGACATCATAAATAATTCGAGAGCAAAGCTTGGGAGGTCACCATGGTGTCATCATATGCTCCAGACAGAAACACAGTCTTAGCTGTGTATGATCACCCATATACTGTTTTATAAAGTGCATGTTTTTCTTCCACAATTAAGTTTAATTCTGTTCCTTTTCATACCATAACTCATTGCTCCTGCTTGCTCCGGCGGTCTGTGACCACATGGCAGCTGTCGATCCTTTGTACCAGCTTCTGATCCTTCATTGCTGTAAAGGTATTTGTCTTGGCCACAGTGTTTTGGTTTAGGGAAAAAAATAGCAAAAGTATACCTAAACTGTGTTTGGTGCCACAGAGATATCACTGTCTCAGTAAGCTGCTCGCTTATTGGTGCTGCCACTTTTCAATGACTTTTTTGAAAGACACATTTTAAAACCAATCAGATGGCACATCAAGGCTGAAAAGTTGTGGTACGCTTGTGATGTCAGAGTGATACCATAGCAATTTTCCATGACCTTTGAACTGTGCTAGAACAAGATTATTGAGTCTATGGAAATTCTTATGCAATAGGGGATAACCACACACTGTTTATTTATTTATCTATAAACCATCTGGATGCACTGATCCCAGGGACTGTTTTCAGGCATAACCTGGGCCATAAAAATGGCACAAACAATATAAAAAAGAAAAAACGGTACAAAAGATACAGGAAATGATGAGTAGTTACAATACTTAAATGAAACATTTAGTGACACAAAACAAATGGTACAGAATTGATCAAAATTGGATATAAAGTACTGTATATTATCCGAGTGTGAAACCAGTTTTTACTGTTTCTTTTGTCAAATCAGAATATTACAGTAATTTCTCAAGACATTTGTTTTGGTGGAATTCCTTGAACTTTGACTCTGATGAGGCTTGACAATAAGGGACTTAAGTGTAAAAAGACCATTGTCATTGTGCATCCAGAGGAGGGCAACTAAAATGGTGCAGGGTCTGCAACAGAAGACATATGAAGAGAGACTAAAAGTGCTTAATATGTATACCCTTGAGAAAATGAGGGAGAGGGGGTACATGATAGAAACTTTCAAGTACCTCATGGGAATCAACAAAGTCCAAGATGAGAGCATCTTTCAGAAAAAAAGATGCGTAAGAACAAGGGGACACAATCTGGAGATAGAGGGGGGATGGCTCAGGGGCAACGTGAGGAAGTAATTTTTCATGGAGAGAGTGGTGGACACATGGAACCACCTTCCTGAGGTGGTTGTAGGGCCAAAAACAGTGAAAGAATTAAAAAATGCATGGGACAGACATAAGGCAATTATAGTGAGGGGTAGGAGGAAGTAGGCTGTTGGGCAACTAGAATCTGTAGCTTATCCAATAGGTAGGGAAATGGACAGATTAGGTGGATGAAGCGGTCCTTATCTGCCATCAAAGTCTATGTTTCTATGTTTAATATGTACAGTATGTTTTAAAATTTGGCTGCAGTCCTGAAGTCCATATTTGCTGTCACAACTGGTGATGTGCAACAGTTTGTTTTCACAAATATCAAAATTACACTTCTAACACACGGTTAGCAACTAATCAAAATATAGGATTTTACCAACCCATTTTATAAAGACATCTATCCTTTCCAAAATGCTGTTGTGCCATAGTTCAAAGATTGTGGAATGTGATTGTACCCATCTGTGGCAGAACAGCATTCTAGAACCTCTAGAGACTGCACAAGTCAGTTTGATTGTGAAAGAGAAAAAAAATCACAATGTATACATTTCATATAATACTATAAAAAATACAGGATGAGCAACTTTATGCATAACCAGTGTGCTCTGCCACCTTGGGGTTCTGATTCCGACGGATTTGGTAAAACAATTTCCTGGTTAAACAATCTCCCCTGACTCGAAGGGATCAGATGCCCTCTGTGTCAGAACACACTGGTTGTGTATAGTTGCTCATGCAATATTCTCTATATCATCACTAACCACTTACTCCATTTTTGTGATGTGTATACAGTATGTGTCTATAATTTTAAAGTAAACCAATTTGGAGGGGGATGGACAGTTGAATTAGTCAACACATACCTAATTTCATGGAGTACAAGTGCACACTTACATTTATAGTACATATACATTTAAAGCAGCAGTGCAATAAAGATGTTTTTCCAAAAAGCTACTTACTCTCAGCTGCAACTAATAAAACTGCATACTAATCAAATCTACTTTTCTAAGCACCTCCTATGCTGTGCATCATACATTTTTTTTTTTATTTTCTCGATCCTGACCCTTGCCAGGTTTATAGTGCTAATTCTATGCCAAATATGGTGGCCATCTTTTCTTCTTGAGAAAAAAAACTAAACTAAAACATTTAAAAAGTACCAACATTTTGGATGGATATCAAAGATTTACCACCAAATAAAACTGGGTGATGCCAGGATTTTTTTTATAGTAAACAAAATGTAGGGTCAAATTTTTTGCCCAATTTCATTGCACTGCTGCTTTAAGTCTTTGAAGAGGTTAGAATTGACACAAATGACAACTGTCTAAAAATCACATTTTTGTGGCTGCAGGACAATGCTGATTTCTTCTACATTGATGTCTGGTCCTCTAAGTATACCTGGGGAGGTCTGTCCCCACCTGATGAAGGTTTCTTTGTCGTCATCACCAACGGGCAAACAATCCTGCTGGACCAAAGTACTCCAGTGCTGAAGATGCTGCTTATTCAAGGTAATCAGTTCAAAATCTTTAATGAGGCCATGTTTATTACATTTACTGCAAGATGCCACTTCCATTGTGCTACTCATTCATTGCACAGTCATTGGCTGATTCTCCTTCATGAAAAAGAATGTTTCTTCCTTGTAAACACATTTTGATATGCTAGTACACAGGTTTATTCAAGGTGTTGCCATTGAACCACAACTCATTTACAATTGAATCTCATCATAGTTTATTTATTTATTGGCCATTACAAAAATTATCTAAGGCATCAGATCCCATTTCAACTATTTCTGGGGGCAAGAATAGTGCAGCAGCCGTGTATTATCTATCATGCAGGTTAAATTAGAATTTAAACCTTTTGTTAGCTTTGGGACCTGATTTCTTTTATTCTTAACCTGATCTTTTAAATAGATAGATAGACAGATAGATAGATAGATAGATAGATAGATAGATAGATAGATAGATAGATAGACAGACAGACAGACAGACATACAGACAGATAGTCAGAGACATGCAGACAGACCAACAGACAGACAGACATTGATGACACGAGAAAGGCCTATCACCTCATCCTGTCTGGTCACCATCAAACCTAACTACTCTGCACTGGCCATAGTGGTCATCCCATCCCCTTAATTTCTGATGTCTCATTCATCCCTGTTTGAAACTGCTTACCAATTTGACATTAACCACTTCTTCTGGCAGCTTGTTCCACTTGCCGACCACTCTTTCCACAAAAAGTGCTTGCAGGTGTCTTTTTTGAACCTCCACCCCCACTAGTTTAAGTATGTTCTCCCAAGTCCCTGTGTATAAGCTCACTTGGCCTCCCCCCCTCTTAATCCCATGCAGGTGCTTTTATGCTTCTATCATGCCATCCCTTTCCCTTCTTTTCTTAAGGGATGACATGTCCAGGTCCTGTGGTCTCACCTTGTATAACTTGTTCCCAAGCCCCTGGATTATCTTAGTGGCCCTGCATTGTGCTGCTTCAAATCATGCAATATGCTTAACAAATGCAGTCAGCCTCCTGTGTTGAACTGCCTCAGAGGAGAATGGAATGTATATAAATGATGGAACTCTCATTGGCTCCTGCCAATTTCAAACTGCTGTCCCTAGTAAGTGCTATGTTCTGAAGTACTCAGATTCATTTCTCTGTCTGCCATTTCAGACATCTCAGAGAGCTCTCCTCAATGTTCCTTGAAAAATTGTTATTTTTTGAACTACTTCTTTTTTTTGTTATTATTTTATGATTGCTGCCCCCTTCAGGTGTAGTTAATAAGATTTAATGGGTTTTCTTTAGTTTTTTACGGTACTTCACTGTTCCAAGGAACCGTGGGGAGCCACAGTTTCTGTGGCATTTTTGCCACTATTTTGCTTATTTTATTAGTGCCACAGTTCCTATGGGACATAGCTCTATTTTATTTTAAATTTATAGCTTTCGCTTGGTTCCTTTTCTGTCAGGAACAAAGTACTTTCATCGGTTACACTGTGTAATTCTTGTCTGGGAACCGACTGTTTTGGGGTTAAATTTAATGTTCCTATGTGCAGTTTGGGAACCCTAAAACTTTGATAAAAGGAGCCAAAAGGCTTGAGGAATGGCCATTCCTTCCTCTCCTTCAAAACTCACAAACGAAGCCCACTCCTCAAAGAAAGATAAAGGCAAGGATTTGGTAGATCCTAAAATCACCGAGAAACCTGAGTCCTCTGAGCCCAGAAGACCAGTGAAGCTGGCTTCAGAACCAGTTCCATGCATATTTTATGGTCCTGTAAGGATATATCCATGCTGTGGAGATCAGTGCACCATTTGGCTTCAAATATTACTGGTCATAACATTCCTTTCGAATCTAGATACTTTATTTTAGGTATTATAGATCAACATAATAAGTTGTCTATATATCAATATAGATGGCGCAATATTCTTTGTATGCAAGTTAAATGACTTATTCTAATAAATAAGGGATTTGCAATGGTGTGCTGTCAGATAAATGATTTATCTACACAAGTGCTGTTTGACCTTGGGTAACCTCACGAGTGGCGTAAGCCACAAGTGAGATGTTCAAGGTCAAACAGCACGAGTGTAGATAAATCATTTATCTGACAGTTCACCATTGTATATTTCATTTATGCAATAGGGATGCTTTCTGTCAGAGCAGGGAGATTTGATTTTGATTGTTTATCTTTTTTTGCATATGTTTGTCAAAAAAGTGAGCAAAAAATTGCATTTTCTGCTCTTTTTTGCTAATTATAAAAACATCTATAAGGTATCTATAAACAAAATACCACTCATTTTGTAGATAATTTTGTATTGCACAACTTTCATGCTCCCAGCACTATGCTATCTTTTTCGTTTTAAAGTTATTTGCATTTGAATATAGTTAGTATTGGTACTGAGGCCGAACATTCTCAATGAGTTCCGAATATAAATCTGTGATGATGCGTCTACTATGTGTATAAATGTAAAATTTTGAATTTATCTCATAGTAGCTCAGATTTATCATGTAGGATTTATGTCCACGCCTACTGTGTAAATTGGAACTCTCATATAGTACCTACAATATCCGATGCCTTCAATTACGTAACTCAAACTGCATCTTTAGAATGTATCTTACATTTAGCTTTGGACAGACTTAATGAGTATAAACTTTGCTGGCAGGACTATTTAGATTATGTAAAGTCTGCCTACTGTAAATAAGACATAGGCCTCATTTGTCACCTCTCATGTATGTCTAACATATACCTATGTATATTCTCATGATAGTTTACCAACTATAATCACTACAATATATTGTGGAACCTCTTTTTGGTTTTATTCCATACCATGCTTGAGAACTGTTAAGCTCATTTCATAACTTGCACACTCTTCTCTATGCTTATATTTTTTTTTTACATTTATTTATTTATTTCAGATCTCAGATTAACCATTTGAGCTCAAAGCATGTTACATAGGTTCCATGTTAGTACATTTAGAAAAAGTAGGTGATTATACAGAGGATTGAGACAAACAAGGCAACAGAATTAGAATGAGAACATTTAGGCACATTTGGTCTTATAACAAAGGAATGCAAAAAATACAGTGAAAACTAAAACTGGAATAAGTAAACACAGTCAGATACATACAGGAACAGACTAAATAACTGTGCCCAATAGGGAGCCTGTTAGTTGTCAGCAACACAAGGGGGTTAGTGCATAGAAGTGCTAGAGAGGTGGGGTGGGCAGTTGAGCCCCAAGTGCAGGGTGTCCGAGAGACAGAGAGAGATCTGTTTGGCAGAGGGACAGATGCCTTTGCTAGGTACTAGTGATGGCAGACACATTGAGATTCCTGTATTAAATGGTTCTTTAGGTTCTTTTTGAATGTCCACAGAGTGGGCAGGCTAATAATGTTCTCATGGAGGGAGCTGAACCATAACGGTGCCCGATTAGCAAAGGACCTTTGTCATTGAGATGTCCGACATTTTGGAGTCAGGAAGGCCTGCAGTTCTGAATTTCAGGTGGGCCTGGGATTAGTGCTGGGAACTAGGAGTTGTTGGACCCAGGCGGGAGCTGACCAAGGCAGATCATTTTGGCCAGGAGGCCAAATAATGTATCAGTGCAACTTATTTCTGCAAATTATTATTCTAAATAATCTACAGCAGATTTATTTAATACTACTTCTACTTCATGCTGTTCTATGTACAGTGTTTGTCGGTATGTATGAATAGTTTTTGGAATAATAAATAAAAAGAATAAGTGCAGAAAAGAAAGAGAGCCGGTTCCAGCTTAAAGAAGGCATAAGGAAAAACATACCGCTGCACCTCCTGCTGAAAAAGTAAAGGAGCTCTCATTGACAGATCGACATTGCCCTCTGCTGAGGACATTGCCAAGGATCTGCAAGTATTGCAGGCCCTCCAGGCTGTCGGCCCCTTTTTTCAACTCTTGGTTCTTCTGGTTCCTTCTTCAGCTCCCCTCACACAGGAACTGGCATTCTTGTATGGGCAACCAGAGGAGGAAGAGGAGGTGGAGGAGGGGGAACCCATCAAGCCTGAAGTCTCTCCAGAGCAGAACTTCAGTCCCCACCCCCACCTGTGTGGCAGAAGATCATTCACCTCACAATTCTTTTGTGAGTCAAATGGTAGATACCCTCAACCTCTCTATCCAGGAGTCAGTTGTGGATGAAGAGGAAACTGACTTCCTGGACATGATGGGGCTCACCCCCACAAAAAGACTACTATTGCCTATCCATAAGTTCCTTAAGAAGGCAGTATTAAAAATTCTGTATACCTCCACTTCAGTGGAATGGATAGAAGGGCAGAAAGGTGGATAAAAAGTACCAGCTGGACAGATCTAATGCTGATTGTTTGTTTACACATCCTGACCATGAGGGGGTGGTACAGGCTGCAGCATACGATAGGGCTAGGATACCTTTGGCCTCCCACCCCCTGACAAGGATTCTAGAAAAATTGATACCGTGGGAAAGAAAGGATATGTGCAAGCTTCACTCCTTATTAGGCAGGCCAATTATATGGCCTATGCAGCACAGTACCAAAAAGCCCACAGTGCTGGCTATGATGGACAAAATCAATGGAGAGGTGGCAGTGGATCCGGCTGAAACTGCCAGAACAGCCCTGGATGCCACAAAATATCAGTTCCATATGGCAGTGGATGCCAATGACACTGCTGCAAAGCTTATGGCCCTCACAGTCTCTGTGAGAAGGTTTGCCTGGCTTAGAGCAACAGACCTTTCTCAGGATACTCAAACTAAGGCAATGGACTTCTCCTGTGAGAATAACTCTCTCTTTGGGGGGCCAGCCTGATGGCGCTGAGGGTTGAAGCACTGGATGCCACATCTGGCACCATGCTGGTGACCCGCGTTCGGAAATAAGCCCAGGCCGACACGGGTTGGCAGAAGAGGGAAGGGATTGAGTTTCTGGAGAACTGCACTCCCTTCCCGGGAAGGGTTCCAGAGGAAGAGCTGCTACTGACTGTCCCCTGACGGTGGTTGGGGGTAGCCAAGAAGGGCACTGCTACAGATGTGGGGGTGGAGCTGTGATGGATATCAGCATGTTCGTGTCCAAGACGTCATTGCAAATCCGAGCTCCACAGGGAAAACAAGTAAAGAGAAAACATGCGACTGTAGTGGAGATGATGGGGGCCCCGGGAACCTGCCCACATCCCAAGAGACAGACCTGCCTGCACGGGTACCTCCCACATCTGACCCACCCTCACAGTTAAGTCCCTCTAGTTTCAGAAAGGCCACCATGGGAGGGTGGGCCCTTCCCCGGGGGCTGGGGATCCGGGGACTGGATTTGCCGTTGAGGATGGGGAAGGCTGGAGTGAGGGGGTTTCAGGCATGGGAGTAGAGATAGTGTTGAGAGGGTACCTAGGAAGGATGCCCTGGGATTGCGGAGAAGAAATAGAATTGGAAAAAAAAAACTCTCTTTGGGGACAAAACAGAAGCCTAGATGAAAAAGTTGGAGGAGTACAAGTCCACCTACAGTAGTAACTTTGCTAAAGACAGACCTTCTACTTCTTATAGGTCTCAGATCAGGGGAGGCAGGGGTAGGGCATCCCACTAAGGCCTTTTTTCCAGGCCCAGGCCCTGCCAGACTACCAGCAGACCAGAGGGTACTTCAGAGGTAAGGGCAGAAGAGCAATGAGGCAGCCAGTGCCAGCCCCCCAGCCCAGGGCTCAACCGAAACAGAACCCCTGACATATTTATACAGGTCACCTCCCCTGTACCAGTAGGTGGCAGGCTGACTCATTTCCTCCAAGCTTGGCAGTCCATCACCACAGACAAGTGGGTCTTGGAGGTAGTGAGCCTGGGTCTGTCCTTAAGATTCAAAACACTCCCCAAGCTAAGAAGCAGACATTTTTCTCCAATCACCCTATCAGAAATGGTGCTTCTAGAAGCAGAAGTTGCCAACCTTTTTCTCATCAGAGCAGTGGAACCTATCCCTCTATCTCAGCGGGGCAATGTATTTCCTAACACAAAAGAAGAATGGAGACTGACAGCCCATACTGGATCTCAGACACAAACATGTGACAAAGCCGAAGTTCAGAATGGTCACCCTGGCTATGATAATCCCCACTCTCCAGTAGGGGGTCTGGCTAGCATCCCTAGACCTCAAGGATGCCTATTTCCACATCCCAATCCAACCAAGCCACAGAAAGTATCTGCGGTTCAGACTTCTCTCAGGCAATTACCAGTTTGCAGCCATGCCCTTTGGCCAGACCTCAGCCTCAATGGCATTCAAATAGTGCTTAGCTGTAGTGGTGGCTCACTTGAGAAGTCAAGGAGTCACAGTATTTCCTTATCTAGATGACTGGCTAGTCATAGGACAGTCCCCTCAGCACACCAGAGACACTCTTGCTCTCGTTTAGAGCACTTTGGAATGTCTGGGATTCCTGATAAATGTCCAAAAGTTCCAGGTGTAACCTGTTCACATCTTGGACTTCATATGGGCAGACCTGGATACCCTACAGAGAAGGGCACTTCTTCCTAAGGACAGGGTAAACACTATCCTGCAGCTGGCAGGATCTTTCAAACTGAACAGACCCAGACCAGCAAAATATTTTCTGCAGCTGTTAGGCCATATGTCAACGGCCACAGCTGTGGTGCCAGGCTCAAGGTTTCAGATGGGAGACATTCAGTTCTACCAAAGAGCTCACTGGTCTCAAAGGAGGGATCCTCTGGTCAAGCTAGTACTTGTTTCAAAAACTGTCATACAGGCCCTGCAATGGTGGTTGGACAGGGAGAATCTCAGAGAGAGAACTCCCTTCCTAACGGAGACTCTTTCAGTGGTACTCACTTCGGATGTCTCCCTGTTGGGATGGGGGGCACACATGCTCAACCTCATGGCCAGCGGTACATGGTCTCCCCAGGAATCATTTCTGCACATCATTCTGTTACAGCTCAGAGCAGTGTACCTGGCTCTTTAGTCATTTGCACATCAGCTAGAGAGCAAGGTGGTGCAGGTCAGAACAGACAACACAACCAGAATGTATTACATCAACAAGCAGAGAGGCACCAGGCCAATCATGCTGTTCACAGAGGCCATGAAGGTCTGGAGCCTGGCCTACTCCCTGCAGATGTCCCTCTCTGCCATTCACCTTCCAGGAAAGGACAACATTCTGGCAGACTCCCTCAGCAGAATCAGCCAGAACAATTACGAGTTGTCCATAAACACACAGATGCTGCAAATAGTATTCAGATGGTGGGGCACACCAGAGATATATCTCTGACTCCACAAGCAACCACCAGCTGCCACAGTTCTGCTGCAGACCTCCAGCCAAAGGAACTGTGCCAGTGGATGATCTTTCATTGGATCGGTTAGGCAGATTGCTCTATGCCTTTCCTCCCTTTCCTCTCTTGCTCAGAGTCCTGATAAAAATCAGGGCACAACCAGCAATAATGATTCTGGTAGCACCAGACTTAGCGAGACAGTCTTGGCACTCCATCCTACTAGCCCCATCAGTGGCACAGCCAGTTCACCTCTCTCAGAGACACAATCTGCTGACATCCTCACAGTGCAGGATCCTGTACCCCACCTTCAAGTCCCTGCAGATGAAGGCTTGTTTCTTGAGGACAGTTTCATAATCTACTCTGCACCTCTCTGAAGAGGTCCTAAATGTCCTTAGGAGTTCTTGGAATCCTTTAACTAGAAAAACTTATGCTTCCAAATGGAAGAGATTTTCTATCTGATGCAACCACACTGGTATCAGTCCCACTGATGCTGGGTTGTCTGCCCTGTTGGACTGTCTGACCCATTTAAATTCTCAGGGCCTTAGGCCCTCTACCATAAAGGTGCACCTGGACATAGTCTCTGCATATATTTCAGCCGGTAAGGACAGATCTCTGGCATCTCACCGTGCCTTTAGAAAATTCTTTAATGGTCTCATAGAAACATAGACTTTGACTGCATATAAGGACCGCTTGGCTCACCTGGTCTGCCCATTTCCCTACCTATTGGAAAAGCTGCAGATCCCAGTTAACCAACAGCCTACTTCTTCCTACCCCATAAGAATTGCTTTATGTCTGTCCCATGCATTCTTGAATCCCCCCACTGTTTTTGACCCCACAACCTCCTCAAGAAGGCCATTCCATGTGTCCACCACCCTCTCTGTGAAAAAAATACTTCCTCATATTGCCCCTGAGTCATCCCCGCTCTATCTTCAAATTGTGTCCTCTTGTTCTTGTACATCTCTTTTTCTGAAAGATGCTACCCTCTAGGACTTTGTTGATTCCCTGGAGGTACTTGAATGTTTCTATCATTTCCTCCCTCTCCCTCCTTTCCTCAAAGGTATACATAATAAGCTCCTTTAGTCTCTCTTCGTATGTCTTCTGTTGCAGACCCTGCGCCATTTTAGTTGCCCTCCTCTGGACTGCCTCAATCCTGTCTATGTCCTTGCAGAGATAGAGTCTCCAGAACTGCATGCAGTGTTGCAGATGGGGTATCACCAACTGTCTGTACAAAGGGATAACAACTTCCCATTTTCAGTGGTGATGCCTCTCCCTATACATCCCAGTATCCCCCCAGCATCCTTTCTGCCTTCTCACATTGCTTGCTAAATTTTAGGTCATCTGATATGACTACCACCAGGTCTCTTTCCATTTTTGTTGTTGTTACTACTACCTCCCCCCATTGTGTACTCTTCCCCTGGGTTTCTGTTTCCCAGGTGCATTACTTTGCACTTCATTGTATAGAATCTAAGCTGCCATACTTCTGACCATTCCTCCAACCTTGCCAAGGCACTTCTCATCCTTTTCGCCTCCCCTTGTGTATCAACTCTATTGCAGAGCTTTGTGTCGTCTGCAAAGAGGCATACTTTTTCTTCCAGTCCCTTTGCAATGTTACTTATAAAGACATTAAACAGGACAGAACCCAGTACTGAACCCTGCGGTACACCACTAGTAACCCCCCTTTCTTCGGAGTGGATTCCGTTTATTTTTACCTTCTGTTTCCTATTATCCAGCCAGTGTTTTACCCAGACTACCACCCTGGGATCCACTCCTAGGCTGGCTAATTTGTTTATTAATCTTTTATGTGTGACTGTGTCAAATGCCTTGCTAAAGTCTAGGTAGGCCACATCCACAGCCCCTCCCTAGTCTACTACATTGGTCACCCAGTCAAAGAAATTGATTAGATTTGACTGACATGACCTTCCATGCTGCCTTGGGTCCTGTGCCTTATTGGCCTCTAGGTACCCAACAGTTCTTTCCTTCAGAAGTGATTCCATCATTTTTCCCTACCACTGACATCAAATTGACGGGTCTGTAGTTTTCTGCCTCTGTCTTGCTCCCGCTTTTGTGAAGGGGAATCATATCTGCCCTCCTCCAGTCCTGAGGTACCACACCATCCTCCCATCATTTGTTAAAAAGGGTAGTCAGTGGTGTCACTAGATCTTCCTGGACATAGAGTCTCCACCACTCATTCACACTAATGGGATCTACGCCGGAGGCACTAGGACCTAGCGGGAGCAAACTTTTCAAGAGGGCCGGTGCCAGAGATGGAGCCATGAGAGTGGCACCATGAGCCCTGGCTCATGAGGTAAAGACTATCTCGGCGTCTACCCTCCAACTGCCTCAGTTACTTTTTTCTTGTCATCGAGTGCGCTTCAGTGATGACGACGCTTGCCTGTGGGAGTCAAACTTCAGACTAGCAGCATAGTTTTCAGTTTACTGTTTTGTAATTTATCTTCGAAATAAGTACTGATTATATTTAATTTTACTTATTATAAGAAAGAAGTCTTCAGCCCTCCATTGACGAAGTCAACCGTGAGTGGGTCAGGTGACAGTATGGAGACTTCATATGAAAGCTATTCAGTCAGCCGGGCTGGGTCCAGTCCGCCACCCTCTCCGGACGGAGGATCTGACAAAGGGTGGTCTGGTGCTCGTGGAGATGGGCGGTCCCCCCGAGAGCATAAAAGGAAACGGTCCCACTCTTGGCACTGTTCAATCTAGAGGCTCTTATTCGGCACACAAGTCAACAAAGAGAAGGCATCACTTGAGGTCGCCTTCTGGTATGTCTGCGCGTCGACGGTCGGTTATTGGGGACAGGTACTGGTCTCCACCTCTGTCAGAGTTGCTGGTTTCTGTCTCCGGTGGCTGACCTCCTCGACATCGGAGCCTGTCCCCACCTGTTGGAGGGGCTTCCGATGAGCAGTTTCACCAGTGGGCTCTTATGGAGCAATGGGCTCAGAGGTTGGTCCAGCTGCCTGATCCAGTCACTCTGAGGCCTTTGGGACAATCGAGGGAATGGGTAGGGTGGTTGGACCTTCCTAGTCACACAGCAGCTTCTTCGGTGCCGTCAACTCTGCACTCGGGTGTTTTCCCCCTCACATGGCTGTGACAAAGGGGTCTACACCAATGCCTCTATCTCCTGCCAAGAGTCCTCAAATCGCAGTTTTCAGACCCTTGGGACACTTTCGGCACCGTCCATGGTGTTGGGAAGTCTGTCGGCACTGTCCTCAGTGCCAGAGACTGTCAGCGCCATCCACAGCACAGGGGGCTCTGTCGGCGCCATCTGTGGCACCATGGCCTCTGTCAGTGCTGTGTGCTAGGCCTTTTCCAATGACGCCGACTTCCTTGTGTTCAGCACCGTGTTCTTCATCGGTTCTGAGGCTTGGTGCAGTGCCGTCTGGCCTCCAGGGGTTCTCGACTCTGATTCCTTCCTCTTGTACTTTTCCTACTGATTTTCACACCTTTCCTCTCCATACAGTCCCTCCCGGACTGTCAGGAGATGATTTTGAGCCTGACCCAGATCTTCGGCTGGGTGATGATGTTGAAGGAGCAGGGATCAATCCTGCTGCAGAGCCTGTGGTTGAAGACCTTTCCTTTAAGTCTCTGCTTAAAAATTTAAATTCTACTCTTTCTCTCCAGACTACAGAAATCGTTCCTGGGAAGCTAGTAAGTCTCCAATACCTACATGTCCCGGAAATCCCTATGGATTTAACTCCTCCGGTACAACCCTTTTTCGAGCAATCCTGCTCTCATCCCTTCTGTGGCTATGTCCATAGATAGAAAGTATGCTCCTCCCAAGGATCGCCCCATATTGGCCTCAGGGATCCGGTCAAAATCGCGCAACCGCAATAGCACGAGCCAAAATAGCGAACACATCTTAGCGCATGATGCAATAGCACAGAATCAAAGTAGCGTGGGTACATAATCATGACCTCTTTAAAAGAAAGCCCTCCAGCTGCCTGGTGATTCCTCTTGATATAGGGATCACGGGCAGGACATTTAAGTGGATCTTGAACCCCTAGGGCTGTTGGACAATGCAGGTGAGCTGAAACTTCTGCTGCGACTGCTGACTGACAAAGGAACCCTCTGGTGGGGTTCAGGATTCAGGTGTTGAGTGGGTATCTATCAGGGCTGGAACAGCAGTCGGGAGGGGGATTATAGTGTACAGAAACCGTTGGACCCTTTAGTTGTAAAGAACTGAAGTGAGTACTGACGTGATGTAAATGAATTTAATGCAGGTGAGACAAAACTTCTGCTGCGACTGCACATCATAACTCATGGCCAGTATTTCTTTCAGCTTGGATTCACTTTATTTTAAATATGTCTGGAATAGTCTCCGGCAGCTTTTTTTTAGCATTCTCTGGGTACAACATTTAAAACATGATACTGGCAATTATTTTACTACTGTAATGATAGAACCAAAGTCTTGTCTGCGTGCCAAGACTGTTCGAGTGAGATCCTGTCTGGTTGTAAATGGTTATAAACATTTAACTATGTAGCGCCATGTGCTATGCATTGCAGGCGACATTATGTAGCTACACGATTAATGCCTAACGCTATATTGTAGGCGCTTAAATGCTGCACGTTAATATTTCCGTGCTATTTTGACATTAAACCTCGGCCTCACAAGCCTTTGCAGATCCCATTGTAGTCTTATCAGAGAATGATAAGGCTCTCCTCCTTCAGGCATCTACAGCCCAGCCTATAAATAAAGAATCTTGCAAGATAGACACCTTAGGTAAGACAGTCTTTGCTGCCTCCACCCTGGGTATGCGTATTGCCAGCTACCAGGGCTATTTTTTTCAATATGAGTATGTTCTTTGGCATTCGCTCAAACAAATGGTAGAAGCTGTGCCCAAGTCGGAAACTAATTCAGAGCTACTTCAGACCATAATCAGGGGTATCGAGTCCAACAACCAACAGGTTAAAGCTACAATGGATGCTTTCGATACTGCTTCCAGAGTGACAGCGGCTGGCATCTGCACCTGTCGCCACTCTTGGCTACGTACTTCTGGCTTCACAAATGATGCCCAGCAGCAGGTCATGGCTTTACCCTTTGACGGTATGTATTTGTTCGGGCCTCAGGTGGAGCAAGCTCTGGAGACCACACAGAAGACTAGGTCTGCCATTAAGACAGCTCTACCCGCACCCACCCCTCCCGGGGGTACACTGCTCTATTTCACAACCACAGTCCTTTTGGAGCACAAGCAGAGGAGGTTTTAACAAAAACCACAGCCCTCAGCCACAAAAGAAAATGCAGCAGAAGGCACAAGGCCCCAAAGTGCCCAGTGCCACCTTCTGAGTTTCTGGCCCAGGTCCCACCTCAACTTTCCGAGGGGGACTCTTCCTCAGCGGTGGGAAGATGTCTGACTCAGTTCTACAACCAGTGGAAATCCATAACTTCAGACAAATGGGTCCTCCGGATAATCTGTGAGGGGTACTCACTCAATCTTTTGGAAACCCCTCTGGATCATCTGCCAAATGACAGCCCAGGATGTCAGCAGTACAGTCAGACCTTCTTGCTTCCAAGGTACAAGGCCTTCTGAACAACAGGGTAGTAGAAGTAGTTCCGCTGGATCAACGAAACACAGGTTTCTACTCCCATTACTTCCTGGCCCAAAGAAAACTGGTGGCATGCACCCCATTCTGGACCTCAGAAAGTTAAACAAGCTCCTTCTCAAGGAAAAGTTCAAGATGATATTGTTAGGTACCCTGCTACCTTTGCTTCATCAACATGATTGGC
The DNA here is from genome assembly GCA_016271365.2 of Neoceratodus forsteri. Classification (NCBI taxonomy): domain Eukaryota; kingdom Metazoa; phylum Chordata; order Ceratodontiformes; family Ceratodontidae; genus Neoceratodus; species Neoceratodus forsteri. The sequence goes on along the minus strand of CM057455.1, from coordinate 411,546,658 downwards.
TAACCTCCCTAGACATGCAGGATGCCTACCAACACATTCCTACACACCCAAAGCACCACAGATAACTAAGGTTTGTGACGTAGGGTCAACATTATCAGTTCAGAGTCCTGCCCATTGGGCTATCCTCGGCGCCTCGAGTTTTTACAAAGTGTTGTGCAATTCTCGCGCTGCATCTCAGGAAAGTCGGAATGCAAGTGTTTCCATATCTGGATGACTGGCTCCTAGCAAGTCCCTCCAGACGAGGAACTCTGGACACCGTAGCCATGGCCTCAGACTGCCTCACGTCCATGGGAGTCCCGCTAAAGCTCAATAAATCACAGTTGCAGCCCTTCCAGAAGCTCCTCTTTATAGGAACTCTTCTGGACACCTCCTGTGCGAAGGCTTTTCTCCCAAAGGACAGAAGGAGCGATATCTTACAGATGGCCCAATACATAGGAAGAAAACAACTAGGTTCAAGCTATCTTGCTGCAATGGATGCTGGGTCTCATGGTATTCTCGGTGTTCACTGTACCCTTAGCACGTCTCCACATGAGAACCTCTCAGTGGATGCTCAGTACTCAGTTGTCCCCAACCACTGACCCTCAGTGCTTTCCCATCAAGGTGACAGAACCTCGGAAGAAGTCACTTGCCTGGTGGTCACAGGAGGACAAACTTCTGGAAGGATATCCCTTTGTTCCTCTGGATCATCATATCTCCATTACCACAGATGCGTCCCTGATGGGGTGGGGAGCTCATTGCCAGAATCTCTACACCCAAGGTACATGGAGTCAGGTCGAGTCTCAGCTTCACATAAACATACTGGAAATGAGAGCCGTCCTCTATGCAGTCTGAGCCTTGAAGGACATACTCCGTCACTAGCACATTCTCCTTCAAATGGACAACAAAGCAGTGATGTATTATATCAACAAGCAGGGCAGTGCACACTCTTACCCATTATGTGGGGAAGCCATGAAAGTGTGGAATGGTGCCTGGAACACAGGGCTCTAATCCACGCAGTTTACCTGCCAGGAGCACAAAATGAGCTGGCAGACTGTCTCAGCAGGATGGAGACAGATCCTCATGAGTGGTTTCTCGACTTAACCATCGTTCAGTCACTCTTCAAAGAATGGAGAACTCAAGACCGGACCTTTTTGCATCCCCACTCAACGCAAAACTGCCTCTCTTCTGCTCCAGAAATCCAGGACCTGGCATTTTCTGTAAGGATGCGTTCAGGCTGCAGTTGACAAAGTGCTTTCTATATGCCCTTCCTCCTCTTCCCCTAATTCAGAGGGTACTTCTCAAATTTGAGTCTTGGGGACAACATGATCCTCATTGCTCCCTTCTGGCCTCGGCAGATATGGTCCCCGCTGCTCAACAGTCTGTCGGAACCCCCCCCCCCCGAAGGCGCTTCCTCTTCAGATGAACCTTCTGACCCAGGGTCCCGTGGTCTATCCCAATCTGAGGTTGCTTCATCTTCACACTTGGCTCCTGAAGAGATAGAGGTGAATAGGTTCAATGTTTCTCATAGAGTTTCAGATATTCTTTTGGCTGCGCGTAAGCCAGCCACTAGAAAAACCTACACAGCCAAATGGAAGCATTTCTCTATCTGGGTGTGCAAAATCCTCTTTGAACCCTTTTTCCTGCCCACCAAATAAAGTCTTGGAGCACCTTTTAGACCTCTCAAATTCAGATCTGCAGTACTCTAGAGTCAAAGTTCATCTTTGTGCCATTTCAGCTTATCATGAGCCAGTACTTTCCATGTCACTGACTCAGTTACCTGTAGTTAAGAAGTTTCTTCAAACAACAAGAAGTCTTGCTGTATTCTGACTATTGCAGTGATCTCCAACCTTTGAACCGCCCCGGAGAACAAAGAGTTAACTTTCCATGCAAGGCATGGAACGCTGAGCTCAAGCTCGGTTGAAGCCTCTGTCTGCTGTTGTTTGAACCCCAACCGTCAGATTCTTTACTCCGCCTCACTGAACAGTCGCTCCGGAGATTTCTCCTTCACTCGGTTCAAAAAAGTCAGTTAAAGTGTTGTTTTTTTCACTCGGTTTCAACCAAATTTCTGCTTCTAGCCTGTCGGTTTAAGTCTCTGTCTGTGGTACCATGAGCACTAGATAGGTTTTCTATATTAGTTTTCTGTGTGGAACTTGTAAACATTGGATCGGTTCAGTTTGAACCGATCAGGTTTATTAAAAAAAAAAAAAACTTCTGTTCTTATTAGAGTGTGGTAACCGGTCTGTATCGGTTCTAAAAAAAAAAAAACAGATTTCATTACGTTTTTCCAAGACCCGTAACTACGGTCAGGAACTGATAAAATTGTCTTGCCTGGCGGATTGCCAAAAGGGTAGTTTGGTTAGGATTGTCCATGTCTGAGAACCAAGAAAAACCGGGCCCACTGGGTTTCAACATCAGTAGTGTGTGTGTGGAAAGCCTTTGCTAAGGCGATCCCACACCACTTGTGTTATTGTCTGGGGTTTGACCACCTCAATTCAGACTGCCAAATTTGTAAAAGTTTTCCCAAAGCTACTCTGGATAAGAGAGTAGGTAGACTGAGGGAAAGTGAGGCCGAGAAGTCTGCTGACCCGGATGGCCAGCCCGGTTCGGTTCCGACCGAACCAGAAGGAGTGCCCTCTGACCAGGGCAAAACTTCTTCGAGCAAAAAGAGAACTGATTCTGAGGAGTCGGTTCTGGTTAAAAGAAAAAGAAGGGATAAATCATCCGGTTTGGATCTACAAGTTCTTTCTCCGACCGCTGATGAGATAGCCAAAACGATAAGGATAGTTCAATCGCTAACTTCGGTTCCGGCCGAACCGGCACCATCGGTCAGGGGCTCGGTTCTGTCGGTTCCCCCGGTTCCGGATTATACTTTAGAAGAATTTTATGAACCGGAGAAGGAGGAGGGAGAGTATGAAGATAATGATGATGATGGTGATTATGAAAGTCTGGATGTGCCTATTGACCCGGACATCTCCCCAGACAGACCTTCAGGTGTTTCTCCTCCTAGGCTTTCTGAGTCCCCTTCCCACTTTATGTTTTACAAAAAAGTGGCTGAAACCCTCCAGCTTCCTATGGAAGAAGCAGTAGAGGATCAGGAGGAGCCTAACTTTGTTGAGATGATGGACATCCCGGAGTCCAGGAAATTGTCTATTCCCCTCCATAAGTCTTTTGGGAAACAGACATTTAAAATTCTAAAAACTCCTAATTCCATACCTCCTGTGGACAGAAGAATGGACAAGAGGTATACTCTTTCAGGCTCAGACATGGAGTTCCTTTCCCAGCAATGCAGCCATGTTGGGGTAGTGCAGGCTGCTGCCTGTGATAAGCCAAATATTCCCTTGGCTTCACACCCCCCAGACAAGGACTCCAGGAGGATTGATGCCATGGCAAACAAACAGTACATGGCAGCATCTTTGGGACTCAGGCAGGCTAACTATATGGCCTACACAGCTAGATACCAGAAGTCCAGGTGGGACACTGTGATGGCTCTAGCTGAACAGGCCCCTGACCAGCTTGCCAAGGAGCTGGAGCGGGTGGCTGCGGATGGGATTGAGGCATCCAAGGTGCAGTTTCATGCTGCTGTCTACTCCAATGATGTTTCATCTAGAGTCATGGCTACATCTGTGGCCCTTTGGAGGATGGCTTGGCTCAGATGTACTAGCCTGTCACAGGATACCCAGGCTAAGGCCATGGATTTTCCTGTCATTGGTAAGTCTCTGTTTGGGGAGCAGACAGAGAATTACATGAAGAAGATGGACGAGTACAGGATCACCTACAGGAGTGCTCAGGCCAAAGAAAGGCAAGCCACCCCTCAGAAGCAGCATTCCAGGGGCAGGGGCAGGCCTTTTCATAGGCCTTTTTACCAAGCCCAGGCCTCCTACTCTGCTTTTGCTCAGAGGGGGTTCTTTAGAGGGAGAGGCAGATGGGGTATGAGTAGGCCTGCTTCCACCCCTCAGCCTAAAACCCCTGCCAAGCAGACACCCTGATGGGTCTGCCCGGGCCAATTCTCCACTACCTGTAGGGGGCAGGCTGGCTTACTTTGTCCAGGACTGGAAGTCTTTAACATCAGACAAGTGGGTCCTGGAAGTAGTAAGCCAGGGACTGGTTCTCAGCTTCAAAATATTTCCCAAGATGAGAACTAGATCCTTTCCACCTGCAAATCCTTCAGAGGCCCTTGTCCTAGAGGCAGAGGTTTCTTCCCTCCTAGCTCTCAGAGCCATAGAAAGGGTTCCTACCCTACACAGGGGCAAAGGATTGTACTCCAGGTACTTCCTAACCCCCAAAAAGACAGGAGAATGGTGGCCCATCCTGGATCTGAGATACCTAAACAAGCACCTTTTAAAGCCAAAATTCAAAATGGTGACTCTGGGAATAATTCTGCCCTCTCTAAGGCCAGGGGACTGGCTAGCCTCCCTGAACCTCAAGGATGCCTATTTTCACATTCCCATCAGGTGCTCCCACAGAAAGTACCTCAGGTTCGAGTTGCCCTCAGGCCACTATCAATTCAGAGCAATGCCCTTTGGTCTAACATCAGCCCCAAGGGTGTTCACAAAGTGCCTGGCAGTAGTGGTTGCTTTCCTAAGGAGAAAAAAGATCTCCATCTTTCCATACCTGGATGACTGGCTCATAGTAGGTCAGTCTCCAGACCAAGTCAAGTCACATCTTCAGATAACTCAGCAACTGCTCACTTCCTTAGGGTTCCTCCTAAACCTTCCAAAGTCAGTTCTAGAGCCAGTGCAGCTCCTCACCTTTAGGGGGAGCTGGATACAATAAGAGTCAAAGGCCTTCCCTGGACAGGGCAAGGAATAATAGAACTGACTCCTCTTTTCACCCTTCAGGTGTCTCGACCAGCAAGGCACTCTTGCAGCTCCTGGGCCACATGGCAGCCTCTACAGCAGTGGTCCAGAGGGCAAGATTTCAGATGAGGGACATTCAGTTCCACTTGAGAACCTTCTGGTCCCAGAGAAAGGATTTCCTGACCAAACTAGTCCCAGTGACTCAAACCCTGATCCAGGCTTTGCAATGGTGGCAGGATCAGGACAATTTAAGGCAAGGAGTTCCTTTTGTCACTCAGTCTCATTCTCTAATCCTCACCACAGACACCTCCCTCTTGGGCTGGGGAGCCCACTTGGGGGATCTTACTACCCAAGGGCTGTGGTCACCTCAAGAATCTCTGCTTCATATCAATATCTTGAAACTCAGAGCAGTGTTTCTGGCACTACAAGCTTTTTCCAAGTCTGTTCAGAACAAAGTAGTCCAGATCAGAACAGACAATACCACCACAATGTGGTACATCAACAAGCAAGGGGGCACTCAGTCTATGGCCTTGTGCACAGAAGCAATGAAGTTGTGGTCTCTGGCCTATTCCCTGCAAACTTCTCTCACAGCAGTTCACCTCCCAGGAAAGGACAATGTCCTGGCAGATGCCCTCAGCAGGATATCTCAGGGCCACCACGAATAGTCCCTAGATCCCCTAATTTTGAAGGTGATTTTCTCCAGATGGGGCACTCCACATATAGATCTTTTTGCAGCCCCAGACAGTCACCAACTTCCTCTCTTTTGCTGCAGACCCCCAGTATTGGGCTCAGTCCCCCTGGATGCTCTGGTACTCAATTGGGATGGGAAGTTCCTGTATGCTTTCCCCCCCTTCCCTCTCCTGTTCAAGGTACTAGTCAAGATCAGGTCTCAACCCTGCAAAGTGATTCTGATCATTCCAGATTGGGCCAGACAGCCCTGGTACCCACTGTTGCTGTCCTTAGCAGTCCACCTTCCCCTGTCTCTTCCCAGGAATTACAACCTGTTGACATCCTCTCAGGGGAGGGTTTGGTATCCAAATCTCAAATCTCTCAATCTCAAGGCCTGGCTCTTGAAGAGTTAGAGTTTGCTGATCTGCACCTCTCTCAAGGTGTCCTGGATATTCTAAAGGCTTCTCGAAAGCCTTCCACCAGAAAGACTTGCAACTCCAAATGGAAAAGGTTCACTATTTGGTACTCTGGTAAGCATATTTCTCCAGAATCTGCTGGGTTGCCTACTGTCCTGGACTATATGGTTCATCTCAATGGCTTGGGACTTAGTACACTCAAAGTACCTTTGGCAGCTGTTTCTGCTTTTTTGTCAGTAGGCAAGCCCTCTTCTCTTTCAGCCCATCCTGTATTTTGCAAATTCTTCAAGGGACTGTTGCACACCAATCCTCCCTTCAGGGACCCTGTTCCTGCTTGGGACCTTAATGTTTGCATTGCTCAGCTTATGCAACCCCCTTTTGAGCCTTTGTCCTCTGCAGAGCTTAAGTACTTGACTTGGAAAACTGTGTTTTTGGCAGCCATTACCTCTGCCAGGCGCATCAGTGAATTGCAAATCCTGTCAGTGGAGCCTGATTTCATCTCTTTACATAGAGATAAAGTGGTCCTAAGAACTAACAGGAAGTTTTTGCTTAAGGTGGTTTCAGATTTCCACCTTAATCAGTCTATGTCTCTTCCTGTTTTCTTCACTGACCATTCATCCTCTGAAGAGAGGAGGCTGCACAGCCTGGACGAAAAAAGGGCCCTTAGCTACTACATAGAGCCCACCAAGGGTCACAGGTTTGACTCCCTCCAGTTGTTCCTCACTTATGGAGAGGTCGGTAAGGGAAAACCTGCCACTAAAAGATCTATTGCCAGGTGGATTGTCTCTTGCATACAATTCTGCTATGAAAAATTGGGTAGAATCCCACCCTCAGGCCTGAGGGCTCACTCTACTAGAGGTACAGCTGCTTCCCTGGCTGCTGCCAGGGATATTCCTATCTTAGAGATTTGTCAAGCAGCCACCTGGAAAACAGTCCATACTTTCACCAAGCATTACTCTCTGGATATCCAGGCTAGGAGTGATGCTCGGTTTGGCACAGCAGTACTTCAGAGCCTATTCCCAAAGTAGGTTCTGTCCCTCCTCCATGGAGGTACTGCTTGGTAGTCTGCAATAGTCAGAATACAGCAAGACTTCATGTTGTTTGCAGAAAAAATTACTCACCTTAGTAATGTTGTTTCTTCTAATGGAGTCTTGCTGTATTCTGACCTCCCCCCCTGCCTCCCTTCTCAGAACCTGGTTTTTGGGATGTGGGTGGGCAGGAGCAGTGTTGGCACCTAGAGGTGCCCCCTTTTTTCTCACCCTCCTTTATTTTGGGTTTGTGTTGTGTTTTGTTTTTTGGGTTTCCTGACTTGAGTCTTTGCTTTGAAACCGAAAAAACACCTTTTTATCAAATTTAGTTGCCAGTTGGCTAGTGTGAGTTTACAGTTTCCACACAGAATGCCCAGTGAGTATAGCTCGTAAAGATCTGATGGTTGGGGTTCAAACAACAGCAGACAGAGGCTTCAACCGAGCTCAAGCTCAGCGTTCCATGCCTTGCATGGAAAGTTAACTCTTTGTTCTCCGGGGCAGTTCAAAGGTTGGAGATCACTGCAATAGTCAGAATACAGCAAGACTCCATTAGAAGAAACATTACTAAAGTGAGTAATTTTTTCTTATGGGCATTCTGCATACCAGCCTCCTATCAGGCACCTAGTCACAGCCTGGGACATTAACCTTGTACTAGACATGCTCACTCGGAAACCTTTCGAGCCTCTAGCTACTTGAGTGTTGAAATTCCTCACTTGGAAAATGGCCTTCTTGGTGGCCATCACTTTGGCCCGTAGAGTTTCTGAAATACATGCATTGGTCACAGACCCCCCCGTATACTGTATTTCACAAGGATAAAGTAGTTCTTAGGACTCATCCTAAGTTTCTCCCTAAGGTTGTCTCAGAATTCCATCCAAACCAACCTTTAGTCCTGCTACCTACTTTGTGAACTTCCAGAATGAAGGGGAGTGTATCCTTCATTCTCTGGATGTTAAGAGAGCACTGCGATTCTACCTAGACAGAACAAAAGAAATTCACAAGGCTCAACAACTGTTTGTTTTCTTCAGCGAGACCCGGCTAGGTGAACCTGTCGCTATTAGGTGCATTTCAGCATGGCTGGTAGCATGCCTTCATCACTGCTATTCGATGGCACAGGTCAAGCTGGAAGGCAGAATGTACGCTCACTCTACTAGAGAAGTCGCGACCTCTCTGGCGGAAATTCGCAATGTGCCCATTGCAGATATTTGCAATGTGGCTACCTAGAGCTCAGTGCATACTTTCGTTAAGCACTACGCTTTGGATGTCCATGCCAGACGACATCTGTCATTTGGCGGGACGATTCTTAACAGACTTCTGTCCTAAGTATGTGAGCTCTTATTCTCCTGCCACCTGTCTCGGGGGATTATTAGTTCAGTACTCTCCCATTAGTGTGAATGAGTGGTGGATGCTTTATGTACAGGAAAATATGGAAATTACGTACCTACTGTAATTCTTGATCTTCTTGGACGAAGGCTCCACCACCCATTCGCACGCCCACCCTCCATCCCCCGAGCTCACTTCTCTGTTTTTGGTCTTCACTCCCTCAATGGCTGGGCTGTGAAGACTTCATTGCTGACCCTTCTTACATGGGTCATTTGGACTATCTTATGTCTGATTTTGTTAGGTTAGTCCTTCTAGGTTAGTTACGCTGCACCTCCTCAGAAAAAAAGGTACTGAGGCGGTTGGAGGGTCAACGCCAAGATAGTCTTTACCGCACGAGTCGGGGCTCACAGTGCTGCTTCCTCACGGCTCCATCGTGGTGCCGGCCCTCTTGAAAAGTTTGCTCCTGCTGGGTCCTAGCGCCTCCGGCCTAGGTCCCATTAGTGTGAATGAGTGGTGGAGACTTCGCCCAAGAAGATCAAGAATTACATTAGGTACGTAATTTCCATTTCTCCCCTTAGTTCTTTTAGAATTCTGGGGTGAATCCTGTCAGGCTCCATTGCTTTGTCCACCTTTAGTTTTAGGAGTTGTTACAGAACCCTTTCTTTTGTGAAATGACTGGTATCAATCCCCCTATCCAGAGTGCTTCTATCAATTGGATTAGGTACCTCCCCCTCCTCTTCTTTTGTGAATACTGAACAGAAATATTCGTTCAGTATCCCTGCTTTTTCACTGTCCTTTCTGCCCACCTACCCTCCCCTTTATTAAACCTCACTATCCCTTCCTTTGTCTTTCTTCACTCCCTAATGCACCTATAAAAGGTTTTATCCCCCTTCTTAACTGAGTTGGCTATCTTTTCCTCAATTTAGGCCTTTGGTATTCTGACTGCCTTCCCTGCTTCCTGCTGCTTTAACTGGTACAGTTCTCTGTCCTCCTTTTGTGCTGCCTTATACTTCCTGAATGCTATATTTTTCTCCCTAACCTTCCCCGCCACCTTTTTTGAGAACCATAGTGTTTTTTTCTTTCATTTTGATTTGTTTATTTGCTTCTGTGATGGCAATTTTGATGTTTCTCCACTGTTACTCTGCCCCTCCTTCCTGCCTGTTTGCTAGCGCTTTTCTGAGGCACTCTCCCATTTTGATAAAGTAAGCCCTCCTAAAGTCCAGTACCCTTACTTTTGTATGGCTTGACTCTGCGGCTAAGTTTATTGTGAACAACACTGTTTGGGTGGTCCCTAGTTCCCAGATGGCTACTCACTTCTAGATCTGAGATCCTCTCTCTGTTCCCATTTGAGAGTACCAGGTCTAAGATTGCTCTCTCTCAAGTGGGTTCTAACACTAGCTGTCTGAGGCATGCCCCCTATAGGGCATCAGGAATGTCTCCTTCACCTTCACCCTTCCTTGAGGAAGCCAGTGCCAGCCTGGGATCTGAATAGTTGCATTGAAAGGCTAATGAAATCCCCCCTTGAGCCTATGGCAATGGCAAATTTGAAGTATGTTACCTGGAAAGCGGTCTTCCTGGTAGCTATTACCTCAGCTAGGTGAGTCAGTGAGCTCAAGGCCATGTGCACAAATCTGAATTGTATCTCTTTCCACAGGGATAAGGTGGTGCTCAGGACTAATATGACATTTCTGCCTAAGGTGGTCTCAGACTTTCATCTGAATCAAACAATTACTTTGCCAGTCTTTTTTTTTACTGCCAACTCCAGCTCAGGTGAGTGGAGATTGCATAGCCTGGATGTCAAGAGGGCACTTAGTCACTGGCTTTACAGGACCAAGGCCTACAGGCCAGAGGTTACCCAGTTGTTCCTCACCTATAGGGAAGTTGGTAAAGGTAGGCCAGCATCTAGACAAGCCATTGCACACTGGATAGTGGCCTGCATTCAGTTCTGTTACAGTAAGGTTGGTAAGCAGCCTCCATGGGCCTCAGGACACACTCTACCAGGGGTTGAGCTGCATCAGTAGCTAAAGTAAGGGATATACCTCTACTGAAAATTTAATTTGCAAGGCAGCTACATGGAAATGGCACACATTCACTAAGCACTACTGCTTGGACATTCAGTCCAGAAATGATGCCAAGTTTGGCACAGCAGTTCTGCAGGACATTCTTCCCCAAATAGGTTCTGTACCCTACCTTCAAAGCTACTGCTTGGTAGTCTGCATTTGTTAAGCATACTGAGGAATTCCTGGGATTTGAAAAATAAAAATACCACAGTAATCTTGTTTCTTCCAGGGGATCACTCAGTATGCTTAAGCTTCCACCCTGCCTCCCATTCTAGAACCAAGAAAAAGGGATCCTTTATTCTGCATCCCTGCTGGTCACTATATATCCTATTGTTTCTTCTGGTTAATGGTTAAGATTTTTTTAAACCAGCTGTTTTTCATTGTTGTCCGTTCTTACAGGGACCACTCTTTTGGGGTTCATTTAAAAGGGGATGGTGTTAAGTAGTTTTAGCTAAGTTAGGGTGCCTTCACCTTGTTAGGCTTCATAATGAATCTGAGCACTTCAGAGTGCAGCAGTTACAAGGGGCAGCAGTTTAAAACCAGCATGTGCCAATGAGAGTGCCATCATTTACATACATTCCATTCTTCTCTATGGCAGTTCAACATAGAAAGCTGACTGCAGCTGTTAAGCATACTGAGTGTTCCCCTGGAAGAAACAAGATTACTGTGGTAAGTAATTTTTTCTTCCAGACCAATGACCTGTACAGAGGGAGGATTACCTCCTGACTTTTGCTGCTCATCCACATCTCTATACATCCCAATATCATTTGCCTTTCCTGCTGTTCTGTTGCAGTGTGCTGTGGATTTTAAGCTCTCTGATATCATGATCCAAGGTTCTTTTCCTCCAAGTTGTTTCCAGCACCATCCCTTCATTTTCTACTGCATTCTTAGGCCCTTTTTGCCAGTGTGCATCACCATACTTTTCTTGTGTTGAAGTACAACTGCCAGATCTTTGATCAGCTCTCTGTCCTTCCTGAGGACTCATCCTTTCTTCCATGTCAACCCTTATGCAAATCTTTGTGTCATCTGCAAAAAGGCATACCTTTCTCCTAATTCTTCTTCTATGTCACAGATGAGCACATTGAAAAGAGCAGAGCCCAGCACCAATCTCCACAGTACTCCACTCAAAGTCTCCCTTAATTCTGAGAACTCCCCATTTAGTACAGTATGACCCTTTACATTCTTCCCCCTTAGTCAATTTTTCACTCACATGACCAATTTTCTTCCAACCCTATGTCTCATATTTCTTGACCAGTCTCCTGTGGGTGGCTGAGTTACATGCCTTGCTGAAATCTAAACACACTATATTGACTGCTTGTCCTGTATTGGCCACACAAGCCCCCCAGTGAAAGAAGTCAATTAGATTCATCTGGTAAGACCTTCCTCTCATGAACCCATGTTACCTTCTGTCCTATGGCCCATTTCCCTCCAGGAAGTCCACTAGTTCCTCCCTCATTTAGGACTCTATTACCTTTTCCACTATAGGTTACAGGTGGTTTACAGTTCCTGGGCTCATCTTTCCTTCCACTCTTGTGAAGGGGTACAACATCTACGGTCTCCGAGTGGCACTGCTACTACTCCCACCACCTCCTTGAGCATCCTAGGGTGTAAACCAGCAGGTCCTGCTGAGTTATCTACTTTCAGCCCTTTCTGATTTTCCATTATTTTGCTCATGCTTGTGCACCATTCCCTCTCTTTCCCTTTTCACCTTACAGTCCAGCAGTGGACCATCTTTTTCCCTAGTAAATACTGAACAAAAGTAAAAAGATTTGTTCAGTATCAACACTTCCCTTGGTCTCCTCCTCCCACCCTTCCTCTATTTTAGCCCTCACTATTCTCCCTCTGACCTTTTGCATCTCTCAGATGTACCTTGAGAATGCATTTTCCTCTTGTGTCACCCCCACTGCTAGCCAGAGTTCTGACTCCACTTTGGTCTCCATGACTACTGCCTTATGGTATTCTTTTCTATATTCCCCCCATAGACTTCTTTTATATTTCATGAACACACTCCTTTTGCTTCTTACCACCTTCTTTACTTCCACCATGAACCACATTGGGCCACTTGACCTTTATCCCTTTGATACCTATCCACCTGGGCTTTCTTCTCCTCTAGTATGCATTTCTTGGAAACATAAAAACATAGAACTTGTCGGAAGAAAGCTTGGCCCACCCAATCCACCCAGATGGTCTCTGCCTAGTACGACTCCACAGACCCTAACTGGTCTCTGGTGACCCTCCCTCCTCCCTGCTTATTTACTAATATTCTGCTACAGTATGTCTAGCCCATACATGCTTAAAGTCACTTTGCCTCCACCACTTCTTCTGGCAGTCTGTTCTAGGTGTTCACTCCTCTTTAAGTGAAGTAGTATTTCCTCACAGCCCTCTTAAACTTCCCCTCTTCTAGCTTCATCGCATACCCTCTGGTCCTGGTGATCTTTTCCATTTGAAAGAGACTTCCTTCGTGTACCTTTTTCACCCATGTGAGGTACTTGTATGTCTCTATCATGTCCTCTCTTGCTTTCCTCTCTTCTTGTGTATACATGTTGAGATTCCCTCAGTCTCTCCTTGTAGGGCTTTTGCTGCAACCCCTACACCATTTTAGTTGCCCTCCACTGGACTCTTCTGAGATGCAGCCTCCAGAACTGGACACAGTATTCCAGGTGGGGTCACACCAATGAGCAATACAGTAGTAATGCCACCTCCCTCCTACTGATGGTGATACAGTACTTCTCCCTATGCATCCTAACATCCCACTGGCCCTACCTAGTGCTTTGGCACACTGCCCTACCACTTTGAGGTAATCAGATATGATAACTTCAAGGTCCCTTTCCTGTTTAGTGACTAGCAGCTCTGCCCTCCCCCCATCCTATACTCAGCTCCTGGGTTCCTACGCATTAAAAGCATGATTTTGCACTTTTCGGCATTGAACCCCAGCTGCCATGCCCTTGACCACTTCTCAAGTTTCCCAAGACCCCTGCACATTCTCTCTACCCCCTTCTGCATATCCACAATAATATAGATTTTGGTGTCATCTGCACAGAGCCATACCTTCCCTTCAAGTTCTCCTGCAGTGTTTCTTATAAAGACATTAAAGAGGACTGGTCCTACTACTGAGCCCTTCGGCACCCCACTGGTCATTCTTCCTTCATTAGCGCGAGTGTCGTTAACCACCACTCTCTTTCACTTATCCATTAACCAGTTTCTTACCCAGTTACTACTTTGGATCCCACTCCTAGGCTGCTCAATTTCTTTGTCAGTTTTCTGTGTGGCACAGTGCTGAAGGCCTTGCTAAAGTACAGATAGACCACATCCACTGCCCTTCCCTGACCCTGTTCCCTAATCACCCAGTTGAAGAATCAATCAGATTCATCTGGCATGCTGGAGACCCCTCCCGGTGAATCCATGCTGCCTTTGATCTTGTAACCTAGTGGAGTCAAAATACTCGTATCATCTGTTCCTTTAACAGGGTTTGCATTAAATTCCTCACCACTGATGTCAGATTGACTGACCTGTAGTTGCTAGCCTCCTCCCAGCTGCTGCTCTTATGGAGTGGGATCACATCTGCTCTTCTTCAGTCCTCTGGAACCATGTCTGTTTCCAGTGAGCTGTTGAATATGGTCATCAGGTGCAGCCAGCACCTTCCTGAGTTCCTTTAGTACCCTATGATGTTCTGTCTGGTCCCATAGCCTTGTCCACTTTCAGAGCTGCAAGTCCCTTCAGCCACAGCAGCGACTTGGGACAGAAAAAGAAAATGGAGGCTGGGGACTTCTGAAACCCTGCCCGGCATCCCAAGATCTGGGCCATTGTCCAAGATGCCTGTCCCAGTTCTGGATGTTGTTTCCAGGGGGTGAGGAGGACAGCCCCACTCACTGGGCCCACCTTGGGGGGGCAGTGGTAGAACTCAGGGTTCAAGTAAGTCTCAGTGGAGGTAATTGCTAGTCCAGGGAGATGGGGACAGTCCTCAGCTGCCATAGGAGAAAAAGCCCTGTAAAAAAAAGAAATTGTACATTATTGACATAAATCATTTATTAAGGCAATGTTCTCACACATGACAAGTTTGGGTTACTATTCCTTTTGGGAGGGGAGGTCATGTGTAATTTAATATAACATGGAAAGTAATTAAAAAGAAATCTGAAATCATTTTTCCAGTAATCTGCATTTTTTCTTGAACCATGATTAGAACACACAGACTCGAGCTCTGAAACTGTAAGTAAATATAATCACAAAGTTTATCTAAAATATTTTAATTTAAAGCAGCAGTAGACGTTAATAATGAAGATTCTGACCTATATATTTTTTATTTATAATTGTCCTGTATATTTTATCTTGTGAACTAACCCTTTCCCCAATTTTGAGTCTGCTTTTGCACTTTTTAACACTCAAAATGATAAGAAGAGTATGCTCTAACATTTGCTCCCACTGGATTGTATTAGTCTCTTCGGCTGATTTGGGCTCTCTTGTTTAATATTAATTTTCTTGGAACTAAAATAAACTCGCATGCAACAGCCATGACTTCCTGACTACAGGTTCTCAAAAACAGCTAAGAATAGGGATGAACATATTTTGATACCATTTTAAAAAGAAATGCTATTATTATTATTCAAATGTTGAAAAAACACACTAAGCAGATCCAAAATGGGGAAAAAGGTATAGTACAAGGCAGGAGATAAGGGTCATTTTAAAAAAGAATAAAACATTTAAAGGTCAAAATGTTCACTGTTAGCATACACTGCTGCTTTAATACTGTATCTAAATATTGAATCCCAACTATTATATTGCACTTGTTACCTTGCTTATTTGCTAGGTATAATATCTATTCAGAATACACCCTGTGGCTCTGGATTTGTAAACAGTGGCTGCATACTGTATTCTTAAAGACAAACTGGAACTGCAATTTTAAAAAGAAAATGATTATTAAATTTATTTTTGCATCGTGCCTTTCAGGAGGAAAACTGGTCTTTGATGAAGCTGACATAGAACTACAGGCTGAGAATATTCTCATTGCAGATGGAGGTGTCCTGCAGGTATACTTCAGCTGTCATTTATACTGAGTATTTTGTTAACTTTCTTTATTCAGCTCTGGTCAGTGGGGATGTACCCATATTAGCCCTTGGTCCCCTACATCCCCCAACCAGTGTCCACACAAGGCCTACCTGCACAGACCGGTTTGGCTGTGGTTTACCCCTCATGGCAAAGCTCCCACACCCCACTTGCAGGGAGAAGGAGGGACTGAAGTCACCTGGGTGGCTTGGCTGGTCATTCCTGCGTTTCTTCCACTTGAGTATGGCTGAGGGGGCTGGCATCATGAAGTGCAGTCCCAGGAGTTTTCCTTTTTGTTGCTGATCCCCTGGTGGAGCGGACATGCCATGATATCCTGGCAATCTCTAGCACACCTCCTCACCCAATGTGCCAATGTCTGCCTCTCCACCATGCCTGCATCTGTTTATGGTCCCTGATGAACCAATCCCCAGCCATTGCTAGTGGTTGGAATATTGCTGGGCACTGAGATCCTCCCTCCCCGGAGGAGAGCAGTCCTCAAGACATTCAATTCTCCTCCCCCCGGCCAGCCCTCTGGTGCACCAGTTTATACTGTGTTTCTAAAAGACAGGAGCAAGGATACCTTAGAGGAGGCAGAGCATTGCCAATAAAGCCAATTTGCAAAGAAATACAATATTACCCATACCCCCTAATGCAAAGGTTCATGAGTATAGCAGTATATGCAAATCACCATGCAGGAATTCAGACTGGCTTTGCATAAAAGAGCAGCAATCATGTTCAGTTTACAAAAAAAGCCCCCACACTTAATAAAGCTCCTTTACCTTTCTGGGAGTCAAGGCCTTTGCATTTCATAACTTTTACAAGTGTTCTAACAAAAAGAGAAGAGACTGATTGCCCTGATAGTTGAGAGGTGAGCTGTGACTTTGATTTTGACCAAATGGACCTCTAAAATGTAAAAAATATCAAGTAAAAACCTACCCCAGTGATTTATGTTGAGCACGCCCCTACAGTCTGTGAACTAAAAATATCACAATGTGCAATGGTAGGGATAACACTCCAGCAAGGGGAACGGACCAGGGGGCCAGCTCCTCAGTAATAAATTCTAATCCCATTCCTCACTTTTAGAATGGTTACAGAATGACTGCACTCTGCGAAAGAGGACTACACTGTTGTTTTAAAGGAGACTTGTGCTGTATCTATAAGTCACTTTCCCTTGGAAAAGTCTATTTTTAAATACTGGTTTCAAGTCTGTTACTGTTCCAGCTCTGCAGATTTTTTAGTTATCTTAGTGGGTGTTTCTGATTTACACACAGGCAGTAAGTGCCATTTTAGAACTGTATGATGTAGTTTATGTCCCTTGCACAGTTCTTCCATTGTTGGCACAATGCATTCATGTTTTATTGAATTCTGTGGCTACAAGAGACACAAAGGACATCATGCAGTTCAAAATGGTGCTTAACATCAGAGTAAGTCAGAAACCCCCGTTTACTAAAAAATTCCTCCATGGGAACAACAACAGAATTGGAGCCAGTACTTTAAAACAGCAGCTACTGGGGGAAGTGGCTTATAGGTTCAGTGTAGTTCTCCTTTAATAGACAAACTTCTGAAAATCTTACTCAGAATCAACAAATATACAAGCACCATGTGTGAATCTGGTCTATTACAACAAAGCCATTTCAATTCTTCTTTCATGGCATGCATTCTTCCTTTACCTGTGATTATTGGCATTTGTTTGCATCCGGAGTTACCTATAGCACAACCTATATCTGTGTTGCTTCCTATCTTTTAGAAAACTTGTAAAAATTATTAAATGCTAAGGATTTGACTCCCACAGAGATAAGGAACTTGCTGTTGGGATTTTCTCTGCATCAATATTGGAGCTCTAGCAGGACTGAATGGTGCTAAAAGGCCTCACAGTCTGCAAAGGTTGAAAACAGCAGACTAAAAACCCTGTGATTTGTTTTTGTAAGACTGAGTTCATCAGTATGTCGTACTGTGGCTTTAGCAAGGGGTTAGGCATCCTTTGGGGACATGGACAGTGACAGCAGCTTGCTCTCTGGGGGATAAGGGAAATGGGATGCGATTGGATACGTGAGGTCATGAAGGCACCTTGGGCGTATATCGGTTTGGGACACAAGTCCTTTCTGTCTGTTACTGATCCCAATGGCAGTACAGATTACAGTCAAATGAGCAGTAAGAAGGCTGGCTATGCCTACTCCCACCCATGTGCAGTTCTGTGTAACACAAGGTCATTGAGGAATCAAACTGTTGTGATGGAGCTATTTATCGTGGACTCCTTGGCACAGCAGGTATGCATCATGGAGATCTCATTGGGTCATTACTCTGGTCCTGTGCTGGAGGCAGCTATCCCCTCGGTTACTGTGCAATGCATTGCTCAGGGCTGGAGTGCAGGGCAGTGGAGTGGTTATCTGTTTTAGATCCACTCTGTGACTGACAGCATACCGTATGGTAGAAACCATTCATCTGAATGCATGTCCATTAAAGGGGGTCCAAGTATAGGTTGAAAAATCATTGACATGTACTGTTTGCTAGGACATGGGTGTTAAATTTTGGCTGAAACTGGAGAGCTTCATGGCTACCCTGGTAGTGGACTCATCTAGCTTGTTAGTGCTCCTCTATCTGCAACTTTCCTTTTCATCCTGCCCCATCCTCTCTTGAAGCTGTCCAACATTTATTGATACTAACTCCTTCAGTAGCTCATTCCACTTGCCTACCACCCTCTCACTGAAAAAGTGCCTCATTATCTCTCTCCTGAATCTTCCCCTGCCAGCTTTATGCTGTGCCCCCTAATAGCTGTGTTCCCAAAAATGTTAATGAGGACCTCGGTGCTCACCCTGTTTATATTGTTAAGGTACTTGAAGGCCTCAATCATATCCTCCCCTCTCCCTTCTGTCCTCAAAACAGTAGAAAATGATCCCCTGAATATCTCTTCATAGGTGTTGTCTTGCTGCCCTGGATCATCTTGGTTACCCTTCACTGGACTGATTCCAGCAAGTTGATGTCTTTCATAAAATAAGGGCATCAATACTGCACACTGTACTCTAGGTGTGGTCTTACCAGTGATCTGTACAGTGGCAGAATAACCTCAGCCTTCCTGCTGGCAATCCCCTGGCTATGCAGCCCAGCATTCGTGCTTTGGCTGCCAATCTCCTGCAGTGTGCTGAATGTTTCGGGTCACTTGAGATCATTGTTCCCAGGTCCCTTTCTTCCTCTGACTTGGTTACTTGCACACCAGCAACCAGTACTTGGTCCCTGGGTTCTTCTCCCAAGATGCTTAACCTTAAACTTTTTAGTATTGAACCCCAGTTGCCAATTGCCAAACCATTTTTCTAGCCTAGCCAGGTCTCCTCTAAGTTCCTGTCTCCCCTCCTCTGTGTCCACCTTCTCAAAGAGCTTAGTATCATTCATTAAGAAGGAGATTTTACACTTGATCCTATCTGCAGTGTCACTTATGAAGATGTTAAACAACACCGGGCTGAGAACTGAGCCCTGTGAGACTCCACTGGTCACAGTCCTAGCTTTTGAGAACTCTCCCTGACTACCACATTTTGGCACCTGTCCTGTAACCAGCTTCTGACCCATACAATGAGCTTGGTCTCCACCTCCAGGTCTTCCAACTTTCTGACCAGTCTTCTCGGAGGCACAGTTGAAGGCCTTGCTGAAGTCCAGATACAGGACAACAACTGCTTGGCCCTTGTCCACTGTCCTGGTGACCCAATCCAAGAAGTCAATTAGGTTGGTCTGGCAGAACCTCCCTGGCACAGACCCATGATGCCTCTCATCCTGGAGACCATTTTCCTGCAGAAAGCTAACCAGTCACTCTTTCAGGATGGTCTCCATCAGCTTGCCTACTACCGAGGTCAGGCTGACAAGCCTGTAGTTCCTTCATTCACCCCTCAGCTCATTTTTATAGAGAGGCACCACATGTGCATTTCTCCAGTCCTAGGGCATGACCCCCAACTCCAGAGAGGTGTTAAATGGGTCTGCTAGGGGACCTGCCAGAGCCTCTACCAGTTCCCTAAGAACCCTTGGGTGAATGTCATCAGGGTCTGGAGATTTATCCACCTTCAGGACCGTTAAGCCCTTAAGTACCCTGTTAGCTTGTATTATGCTGTCTGTGACTTCAACCCACCAAGGCCCCACTCCCTGCTCCCTTGTAGCACAAATCCATCTTTCTCCCTAATGAAGACTGAACAGAAGTACCTGTTAAGTACCTCCGCTTTCTGTTCACTGCCCTCTGACCATCCCTTCTCCTTTTTTAATCTGACAATCTCATCCTTTATGTTCCTGTCATGATGATCTCATCCTTTATGTTTGGCATGCGCTGGGGGTGCTGAGAATGCTGTGCAGACTCAAACAAAGCCCTTATAGCAGACTTCAGCTCTCTGGCCCCTTGCTGTGTTCGCCCCTTGATGTTCTGCCCTTGGTCACCCTGGACTAATGATGACCTTAGGTGGTTGAAGACAATGAGCAGTGACTTCCAGGTGGAGATCCATGTCAGAGGAGGATAAATTGAAGCCAAATACTCACTGCAGTGAATATCAGCAGGTGATTACACTGAGAAAGAAAGTGTTCCTATCACACATGATCACTGAAAGGGGCAAGCAATGGGCTTACCTCTTCAACACCACTGACAGATTGTTAAATCCTCTCTGTCTTTAGTCAGGAAGAGTTTTTACAGCAGAAAAATGCAATGAGTTCAATCAATGTTTCCTTTACATGGTTTCTTCCATCACAGTAGGTGTCTCCTCAGGTGGTCTGTCATGGGCTGGCAGTATTCGTGATGTGATGGAATTAAGCACTCTGTCACTGTCAGCAGAGATTGGGCCAGCTCTGATGGAGGTGGTCTCCTGAGTGGTCTTGGGGCTGTGACCTATAAATTACATGATGGATCCAGGGCCTACTGGCTTTCTCTCAGGTTACTGGCTGACCTCAGTTCAATAACTGCTGAGATTATCAATTGCTCACTTCAGGAGGGTGTTTTCCCTGCTGAACTGAAAAGGCAGTGGTGAAGCCCCTGCTGAAAAAGCCATTGGTGGACCCTGAGGATCTGGCAAATTACTGGCCTACCTCAAACCTCCAGCACAACTGTGGGACCACTTGAAATGTTACAAGATCCTTGAGCCATGTCAGTCATAGTGTAGACCTCAGTATTGCATGGAGACCGTGCTAGTCCTGGTGCTCAGTGATCTTCTTCTGGTGCGAGACAGTGGTCGATGTTCCATCTAGGTACTTCTGGATCTTTCCTTGGCATTTGAATAGTTGGTCATGGTAATGCGGTGGCTCGACTACCTGTTTGGCAGAGTACAGCAGGCAGTATTAGGTGGCAACATCTCAAGTGCTGCTGCTGTTTGCTGTGAAGTGCCTCAGGGTTCAGTTTTAGCTGTCATGTTATTTGCTGCGTACATGTTACCACTGGATGAGATCATCACTCAGTATGGTTTGGGTTTTCACTACTATGCAGATGATACTCTGCCGTGGCTGTATTAGGTGAGTGTCTGGCTGGTATGTTCATGTGTTCGTATGATAACTAAGACTAGATGGCCGCAAGCTGGCATAACTTTAAAGCACTGAAGACAGAGGTGGTCCTAGTGAAACCAGGTCGCGTGGGGGCAGCAATGAATAATAATAGTACCCTATTGTCATTGTTAAATGGCACTACACACAGCTGATCAGGTAAGAAGTTTGGGCATCACTGTGAAAGGTAGATAGACTCTAGAACATCAGGTGTCATTTGCTGTCTGCAGTTGCTTTTACCATCTGCATAATATTACCTGAATTCGAACATATCTGGCTCCTGCTGACTTGGGAACATCTGTGCATGCATTTGTCACCTCCCAACTGGATTACTGAAATGCTTTTTACTTAGGGCTGTCTGCAGTCTGGTGTGTCGCTTGCAGCTTGAGCAGAACTCAGCAGCCCGGTTGATTGTAGGGACATCACTATCCATGAAGATCACATTGGTTTTGCAGGAACTGCATTGGCTGCCAGTGAGGCGGTGCATCAGCTTGAAGATAAGTTTGTTAACATACAAAGTCCTGCACAGTTTGGGCCCTGGCTACCTGAAAGACTTTCTGAATGAATACACACCCACCCACTTCCTTCGTTCCTCTGAGTCAGTGCTCCTCATGGTTCCACACTCCTGCTTGAAATTGTCAGAAGATGGGGCCTTTTGCATACAGTATCTGTGCCCATTCTGTGGAACTTGCTTCCAACTATCATTAGAGGGGCCCTATCATTGTAACATTTTAAAAGGATTGTTAACCCTTAAGCTGCCAGAAGATTTAGAATGTATAGGTTTTTAGAATGTGTATAAATGTCGGCAGCACAGCAAGGGTTAAAAACTCCCTTGTTTAACTTGCCATTTGGGACTGTTTAGATCTGGGTTTAGGGTGATATGTTTTTCTTTAGAGTTGCTGCATATATTCTGACCTGTTTTAAATTTTAAGATTTGAAATTGGTGCTGTTTGATGTTAAGAGATCTGGAAGGGCCCCCAACAAACATATGTGCCTTGTGTAGTCTTGCCTAGCCTTGGGTCAGAAGAATGGGTAAGGAGACAGGTGGAATCAGCCATGATTTCATTGGTTTGGGTCACAGTGAGGCCAAAACTGAAAAGTGAAGAACCTCACTGTAGAAGCACTAAAGCAAGGATTACCCTGGAAGGGGACTGGCATAAGTCCCGAGGACATTGGCTCGTTCATGGAACATGGGATGTTCCTAAAGGGAAAGGTTTCCAGGGTGATAGGAGTTTAAGGTTAGATAAAGATTTGAATCCATCGAGTCTTCCTTGATGTTTCTACATTGATTTACTCTGCCCTTTCAGAGCTCTGCCTACCCCATGCCTTCCTTTTGTTCCACATTAATGTCTTGAATATGTCCCATTGGGTTTTGAATCCCAAAATAGTCCCAACATGAATAACATTACTAGGTAAACTGCTCCTTGTATCCACCACCTGTTGCATTAAAAAACAAAATTCTACCTGAAGTCCTTCCTAAATGTCCCTCTTTTCCATTTTAAGGTTGTGCCCACTGTAACCCCTACGTGGCGTTATCCCAAGGGCTATTACTCCTTCCTGCTTGACTGGTAGCAGGTTAAGGGGCCTGAGTTCTGAAACAGGTGCCTCCACCCAGAGGTCAGGGTTGGTAGTGGTCAAACTAACCTGGATACAGCCCTATAGGACACTGTAACCCCCCTTTGTCCCTGCTAGTGACTGAAACAGTACACAATAGATACTTTCACAATACCCCTGATATACCTTGCAAGTACCCACACTAGTTGTACTTACCACCAAGGCTGGCTCCTCCGGTTCGACCCTGGGGACCCCCTGTAAAACAAAGTTAGACAGAGCAAATAGCAACAGTACAGTACTTCGAGCACAAACTGGAACCACAGTCAAGTTAAATGCAGAAACAAGTAGATCTGATTTATTTAAGGGATTTGAACAAGGCAGAGGCATAATCAGGTTAATTAGTTTAAATGCTCTATCAATCACACAGCTGTGCATGCATTCAGAGTCCCTAACACAGTTACACCCTCTGGGTACCCAGGTGGAGGAAGGGTGGGCTAGCCAGGACCGTTGCGCGGGGTAGGCCGGCGGTCCAGCTGGTTGGGGCCCTGTGATGGAAAAAACAACGTGCACAACACACCCTATTTGTAATTCGGAGCCAGATGGCTCAGTTCGTGAAGAAAGAGAAATAACAAAGAAATCAGATGACACACTTAGATTAAACTGATGTTGCAAGGAGCTACCATGATGGTTACTCACGATACCCAAGACTGGACACAGGATGGACGAAAATTGAGACAGCAGGTGGTTGATCTGGAGTGCCAGGAGAAGCAGGGCCCACACGATTCACTGAGGCATTGTTTCTGTTCAAACGTGGAGCAGTGGGCTGATCCCCGGGTAGGTCTTTTGTCGATGGCTCTTTTCTGTGCAGTGGGGTAGTCTGGCAGGGCCCTCGTGGCAAGGCCCAGCTGCATGGAAAAAACCATGGACTCAGTCAGTTGGGTCTGGATGCAGCTTCCAGCAAGCTGAACACAGTTCACAGCGTGGGGAGCCAAATGATGACCCATGTTCACTACACAGCACATTTACACGTATGAAATTTCTACAGTACCAGACAATCCTTCTCCAGTCACAATAGCACTACTTCTCTGCACAATTCAGAAGTTTAGGGGTGGCTGGAATTTCTGGCAGGCCGATCGCATTCAGCACAATCTTCGGTCTTCCTCAGGTTGAGTCTGGTCCCACTTCAGTAGCTTACTTTAAACACACAACTCAGATTCAGTCTGAAAATAATTCTCTCTCCCTCTTCAGAGCAGTAGACAGACATGCAGGCCAGGAATCGGGCCTTTCCACAGTTCTACTGCACGGAGCTACGAAGACGGCTGCTCAAACTACACCGAGCTGTTGCTCCTTCAGGTTTCAACTTAGATCTGCCTAAACGATAGGCAGCTTGGGGATTTCCCTCAGATCCAAAAGATTCGGTTCGCTGATTCAGCTGCCAGTCAAAGCAAGAGCTCCCCCTTCAGTTGCAAAAAGGCACCAACAGTCCAAAACTACAATTCTTAAGCTTTCACTCCACACAGCCCCTTCAAGCAGGCTCCATTTTAGAGTCCCAAAGTACTAATTGGTCCAACTTGGCAGTTCAGCACCAAGATGGTGGAGCTAAATAGAACAGTGTTTTCTGCAAAGAAAGCAGGTTAGAACAACCTACAGTATCATTATCACTCTAAATGACTTTCAGCAAATAGGTAAATCTTTCAACAGATCTCCCTCTGCGCAATTGGCAATGGCAGAAACGGAGCGATTATCGGGCAGCCCAGGCAGGACTCGAGCAGGGAAACACTCTGCCCCCTCCCAGATCAAATATGACTGCAATCAGGCAGCTTTTAAAGAGACTGCACACAGAGGCTTTACAAGTGCTCTGGAGCATTACCATTTAAATGGCTATAGCACCGGACACCAACCTGGCAGTGAGCATTTAGGCCAGCTCTTGGAAGACTTTTCAGGAAGCCCCATTTGTAGGGGGGGTTACACCATTATATTCCTGCATGTATTTGTATGCGTCTATCATATTCCTTTCCTCTCCCATACTCCAGAGAGTATTATACATGTTTACACTGTCTAGTCTTTCAGCATACTATATAGGCCTTACCCTGCTGTCTCTGGGTCATTTTGTAGCTCTCTACCTGATAGCTATGATACTTCCTTATTACAGAATTGTCACTCTCATGCAAAACATTTATTTACTTCTGAAGTCCTTGAGATTATTATTATAATTAGCACTGAATTTGCAGAATAAAGTCCTCTTGGCTGGCACATCGGTGCAGTGGTTGGATTTCCGCTTGCGATGCCAGTGACCCTGGTTCAGGAGTGGACTCGGTTCACTGGAGGGCCGGCTGGGGGAGAAGACTTGACCATCCCATGACTGCTTGCCTTCTCCAGGGGGAGGGAGTGGACCAAGGTCCGCAGATTGCCTGACCCCGAGCGGAGGCTCGGGGTACAACAAGCAGGAGGGACCAGTCACAATGTGTGGTGGACATCGGCATTCAGCGTCATGCTGTCAGGGCGCACACCACACGTAGGGGAGAAACTGGAGGAAAAAGGCTTCCATGTCCGGAAAGACGGAGCACCAGGAGCGTCCCCTTGATGTGCTACCACCCGCTGGACCGCCTTGACCGACGATACCAGAAAGTGTCGGGGGGATGCTCAGGTCCCACCTCGTCCCCGCCCGGTGGGGAAAACTGCAGCTCCATGGGGCTCAGGAGTGGATCCAGGTAAGGTGGCTGGCAGAGGGATGACTCCCAGGTGTTCCTGAGGAGTCGGAGATGGCGGGCTGGAGGAGGAGATAAATAGAAAGTTAAAAAAAAAAAGAATGAAGTCCTCTCCATGTAGCTGGTTTATCACAGTGCCTGTTAAGAATGTGGCTTTGAATGCTTATGCAATAAGTTCCTGTTAATCAAAAAAGTGGATTATAACCTCCTTTTTAAGTTTGTTGTGCGCACAAGCGCAGACAAATTTGTTGATATGAGTGTTGCTAAACAGGGGTGTAAGAGGTGCTAGCCCAATGACCAGCGGTGCTGCAGGGGCTGGTCTGTGGCTGGCAAATCAGCAGGCAGTGTCCTAATGACACTGTTTTGCTGAGGAGGCTGGTCTTGGCAAACATTTCAAAGGACAGAGCCAACGTTGCACACGGCTCTGTCCTTTGAAATGTGAGCCCTTCAGCTGCAGCTCAGTGTGTCTCTTGTCTCTCCTGGTTAAACAATTTCCCCATCCCCGCAGCTCAGTGTGTTTCTCCTCATTAAACAATTTCCCGGTCCCTGAAGCTCAACGTGTCTCTCCTGATTAAACAATCCCCTGGTCCCTGCAGCCCCATAGTGTCTTTTAAGCAATATACCATGACAGGGAGTGGGTATATTGGTGGATTTACCACGCCTGGTGTGGTTTGGTCGTGAGGCACAGCTGACCCACTTAACCACACCACAAGTGGTAAATCCACCTATATACCCGCTCCCTGCCATGGTATATTGCTATTATACAATGGTCAACTTGTTTTTTTGTTTTTATAGTGATATCACACTTTTACAGTGGGTATACGGGAGGATTTATCACAGTCATGTGATGTGTTTTGACCAATGAGGTTTCAGGATTTTCATACCCCATTGTATAATCCTTGTTAAACAATCCCCCAGTTCCTGCAGCCCCATAGTGTGTTCTTGCCTGGTTAAACAATTTCCCTTTTACCTTTCCAGCACTGGGATGCTCACTGCCAGTGTCAGATTGACCCCCCTTCCCTGTCTATATCTGTAGCCGACATCGGGGTGCCCAATCCCCTTGTTGGCATCCCCCACACACACACACACACATTATTTGTAATTTGTGGAACACTGCTAGCCCACCCCAGTGTGCCTAAATTTATAGGTTTTTTTTTGTTTTACCTGTAACTGAAGAAAACCTTCCCTCATGGTCTTTTTTTTTTAAATTCACCTGTAAAAACGAAAACGGTCCCTCACTGTCTCCCCATCCCCCTTCCCCATCCCAACCCTCCCTCTGTGCATCCACCTCCCTGCAACCCCCCTTACCCTATACTTACCCTCCAAGCGGATGCGATATTCTGCGGAGTGGGACATGTCTGCACTCTTCAAAGCCAACCGGCAAACTGAAGAAATCAAGGTAAGCCGTATCATGGGAATCAATGGAGGTTTCAACTTACCTTGATACCTTGCCCATTTTTAAGAATTTTGAGTCCACATTTTCAACATGGGGTTCTAGGGACCCCACTTCCTGAACATGTTACTGTCATTTTGTTCCATAGTCCCAAAAGGTGATTTCATTGTCGCCGCGTGAAATCACCTTTTGGGACCAAGTAACAAAATGACAGTGCCACTCTTTATGAGGTGGGATCCCAGAAGCCCATATTGCAAATTTGATGACAAAATTCAAAAAAATGAACTGCGTTACGAGCATGCGTTGCACAGTTTCTACTTATGCTTGTAACTTTGCCAGTTTTAAATATTTTCACTACAGAATTTCAACATTTCCATTTTTTCACACCTCCTTATGAACAGTAGAGCAGTCATTTTTCACATCCTGCCTGAAATGTTTCATACCAGTTGCGTAGAATGGCGCGGTCGCTGTACGAAATTCACTTTTAGGATGGAGTAACAAAATCACAGGTCCACAGGTCATGAGGGTAGGTCCCAAAAAGACCATGTTGAAAATATGGTGAAAAAATTACAAAAAATGACCGCGTTACAGGCCTGCGTTGCACAGTTTCTATGCATGCTCGTAACTTTGCCAATTTCTCATATTTTCACTCGAGAGCCATTTTTTTCACAACTCCTCATGAACAGTACAATTCAAATTTTTCACATCCTGCCCAAAATGTGATTTAGCACCTGTGACGCCGGATAATACAGTCACTGCGTAAAATCACCTTTTGGGATTGAGTAATGAAATGATAGTGCCACTGTTCCTGAGGTGGTGTCCCAAAATGGTCATGTTGAAAATTTAGGAAAATACCTACAAACATCTGGGGTATTAGGGTTTCCAACTGTAGCCCCCACCCTGCAGAAACTGACAGGCATTGGGTGTGTGCCTCGGGGTTGTCGGCCATAATGTCACAACATTCCACACCCACCCTGCAGCCAGTGACAGGCATTGGGGTGTGCCTTGGAGTCTTTGGCCCAAACGTTCACCCCATTCTCCTATACTGCACCCATCTCAGCTTATTTCATTGTGGATTGGGGTGAATGTGAGGGCTGAAGACCTCAAGGCACACCATGATGCCTGTCAGTGTCTGCAGGGTGGAGGTGGAATGGCGTGTGCATTATAGTCAATGACCCAAAGGGACACCTGCAATGCCTGTCAGTCTCTACAGAATGTGGGTGGGGCGTAAGGATTGGAAACCTTAATGCCTCATTAAGAAAATAAATCAGTGAGGGATGTTTGATGTCACCTACAGTATCTTGATTTCAGCAAAGCCTTCAACAATGTCCAACATAGAAGGCTGATTAACAAGATGAGTAGACTGGCAATGGTGCACAAGCTGATAAAATGGGCTAGAACCTAGCTGATTGACAGAAGTCAGAGGGTGGTGGTAATGGGATCCAATCCAGGGAGAGGGGGTGGCCAGAGAGGTACCTCAGGGATACACCCTGGGACCAGTCCTGTTCAATGTTTTCATTACAGACATTGTGGAAGGGTTTGAAGCAAAGGTCTGTCTACCTGTTTGCAGATGATGCCAACCTCTGTAACAGAGTGAATACTCCAGAAGGGGTGGAGAAAATGAGCAGGAACATGGAGAGGCTTAAAAAATGGCCTGAGGAGTGGAAATTGAGGATCAATGCAAAAAAGCCTAAATAATGCACCTGAGAAGAGGGAAACCTGTGGAGTGTTACGGGATGGGGTGGAGGTGCTGATGATCACCAAGGAAGAAAGGGACCTAGGAGTTATCAGTTCTGATGACCAAAAGGTGTCAAAGCAGAGCACACATGTTGTAAGGATGGACGGTGCCATGCTGGGATGCACAGGCAGTGGTATTACTAGCAAAAGGCATGAGGTGGTGATGTCATTGTATAATGCACTAGTGAGGCCTCACCTGCAGTACTATGTGCAAATCTGGAGGCCGCAAATGCACAAGGCCATTTACAGGGTGGAGGCAGCCCACCGGAAGGCAACCAAGATGGTACATGGCTTGCAACACAGAACATATTAGAAGAGATTAAAATGACCTCAACATGTACTTATTGGAGGAAAGGAGGCAGATACATTCAAGTACCTCAAGGGCATAAACAAGGTGCAGAGGTGGACATATTTCGATACATCAAATGTTTGGCATTAACAAATACTTGTTTTTTATCCTCCCCCCAAAAAAAGAAAACCGTCCATCATTGTCCGCTGTGTAACCCCCTTCCCTAAACAGTATACAGACACTGGGAGTGGCCAATTCCCCAGTGTCCTCATCTGTCTGTCCATTGTTGTACGTTGTGTAAACCCCCACCCAAACAGTATGCAGACACGGTGGTGCCCAATCCCCCAGTGTCATCTGTCCATCCATTGTTGTCCGCTATGTAACCCCCCTCCAAACAGTATACAGACACTGGGAGTGCCCAGTTCCCCAGTGTCCTCATCTGTCTGCCCATTGTTGTGTGCTGTGTAAACCCTCCCCAACAGTATACAGGCACTGGGGGTGCCCACTCCCCCTTCCCCATGACACCAGTGTACACAGCGAACTTTCGGCATTGACAAATGCTTGTTTTCTTATTGCATCAGTTAAAACAGGGAAGAGAAGGTGTATGCCCCCTTTAATGTCTGACATAAAACTCCCGTAAAAAAATGTGTTATCCAAAAGAATGCGCTTTACAGAAAGCGTAAGCACTGTTTTCTTTTGTGTTTGGAGTGGGGAACATGATTTATTTATTTATTTTATTTAGTTAGCTTTTTTTCCACCAGGTGGGATCGGCTAGGCAAACATTTGCCTATTTTCAAGTACGACCTGGGAGAAATACAGCACATCACAAGGGATACAGCGAGCAAGCAGCAATACCATTTGAACAATAAAAAACACACAACAGTACAATTGAACAATATGGCAATAGGAGAACAGCATTGAGACATTGATTCAAATAAATACTACATAGATAATGGCAAAGTAATAGATTATACAATAGGCATTTAGGTATACAAGACATTATACAATGACAAAAGAATTTTGGGCTCTGATTGGTTGGTGCCCACCTTCACCAGTGAGGATATCTTGGTATGACCTCACTGTAGAAAGGTCGGGCACATACAGAACCGCATCTCCCAAGTCTCCCCCCCAAAAAAAAATCACTACTCGCGGTGACAGTACCCCACTGGCTTTTCCACTCTTCAGCTGCCCATGAACACTGTTGCCGATTGTTGTGTTGGCAGTTTCAGTTTAACTAAGTCTCCCGGTACAAGCAGTAGTCAGGCAACTGTATCGCGGGAGAAAGGAATAGGCAGACGATGTTTTAAATTAAGCCAACTGGCTTCACAGTTCCCCACTCCTAGGCCCGTTAGCAGCACTGAAAGAAACAGCACCTACTCTCATCACAGTACACTGTTACTACTGACTACTGATGGCGGTTTCACTTTCACTCAACACTGTGCCGTTTTCTCCCGGTGTGAACAGTAGTCACACAGTGTTTGTTCCCCTAAAGAAAACCTCTTTTTTATCATTTAGTTATTTCTCTTACTTGTGAAACACACTGCCGCTACCCTCAGTCCTGCTTGATCCCGCAGTGGATCGCAAGCTCAGCCATTTTGTCAGAAAGCTGCAGGCAGCACCTGTCTCCAAAAGCACTTTAACTCTCACTTTAGTGATTTTAAGTAGTAGCTTCCTCTCCCAACAGCCGATGCGGTCTTACAAACTCACCCTTGCCAACAGGTGGTCCAGGAGAGATAATGTGACTTACAGATGGCAGAAATCGGGAAGTCTCCTTCATGTCCTAGTTTGTTTGCAAAAAAAAAAGCCATGGACATCTTCACCTGCTCACGGTGCTGGCAGTGGGACCTGCTCAATTAAACTGGAGGTGCACTGGTGCCATTTTGGTAGGGAGGGGAGTACAACACAAAAGACAACTTTTTCGGTGTGAGGAGTGGTGAGACACAGCAAACCTACAGTAGCAGAAAAGCAGCTAAATAGCAGCAGCGACACCTGCTGCACATAATAGAAACTGTTGACTATTTTTTAAACAAGTATACCTCCACGTACAAAAATCAATTAAAACAAATCAAACAAACATGTATTTCTATTTTTTATATATACATTTTCACAAATGAGCCACTGTATAATAGCATTAATGCACTCCAGGGTGTGGGGCTTGCTGAGATAACCTCACTTCTGGGGCGTTGGATGCACTCAGCCTGAGGCCTTGTGCCCTACCACCCAAGGCGTGAGGTTATCCCAGCTCGAACCACACCCTGTCATGCATTATTGCTTGATTGTTTTGTCAGACTGCAGAAATTGGCATAAAATAGCCATAACTTGGACACTGGTGCTGACTGGTTTTGATGTGAATTATGGGAAAAGGATAACTGAATACTGGCTAGTACAGCTGTACAGAATTTTCAAATTCCGCTTTTGCCAAAATTCAAAGGAATGTCTGAAATTGCACCAATACGGCATCTACTAAACCTAACTCTGCAGAATTCCATTGGATGTAAACTGTTAACTGCATGGTTGTGTTCCACAGTTTATGTAAACTGTGCTGGACATATTTGGTGCTCCACTATTAAGAAGGTTGTGCATTTCTTAAAACAAACCAACAGATAATGGTGCACCCACCTTAGACTAATATGAAATAGTGTGCTTGCTCTAAGTGGTCTTATTTCTAAATAAAACATAAATAGTCAGCAACTATTGTAAGTACTCACTCATTTTATTTTCCTTTTTTTGTTGCACAGTATAAAACTCCATAAAAGCACACATTTCAAATACTCACAGCAAGACATGTTTTATTTTTTATTTTATTTTATTGAACTCTAGGATTTCAAGTACCCTTGAGCAAGGACTGCTCATTTAAAAAAGGTTCCATGTCAGGGAATGTGGGTAACATATATACAAAGGTAGACAATGATTAACAGTCTTAACACATATCACAGTTACAGTTACAAATTGTTGCTTGATTTCAGAGGCAGCTTAAATAAGGTTTCAGAGTAGCAAAAGCCAAGAAAGAAATGATAGGAAGGATAGATTGTGTGTGCAGGGTAGTGGGGGAACAGGAAGAGGTAGGCCGGCGGAGGTGCCTCTGTCGGAGTGAGGGGTGAAAGTGTGAGGTGTAAGCGGAATTATGGTGGGGGGGCAAATGCCTAAAGGGTGCAGTAGTGGGGGAGGTGTCATGAGGGACTAGCGAAGGGCAGGAGTAAGATGGTGGGGTGGCAGGGTGGGGCAGGAGGGCAGTTGCCATGAGGCAGTTATCTGTAAAAGGGTACTGGTCACAGTTCAGAGACAGCCAAGGAGACGGAGAGTCTGAATTATGAGGGGCAGTCGCATTGCGAGGTTGAGGTGAGATAGTGTCGGATTCCTTTTGAAGGGTCCTAGCAAAGCAGATGCTGGAGAAAGTGTTTCCTTGTTGAGGGTGTTGTACCACTGCGGCGCCCTGTGCATAAATGCTTGCTTGCCCATTGTGGTCCTGCACCTGGGAACCTGGAAGACTGACTGTTGGGTGCCACATGTATGCTGGGTACTGTTGTGAGCAGTAAGGAGCTTTTCAACCCCTGGAGGCATGAGCCCGAAGAGTACCTTTTTGGATAGCAGGCAAGTCTGGTATTGAATTCAGCTGTATAAGGGGAGCCAACCTGCCTGGGCATACAGGTCACAGGTTTGTATTTGACGTGAAGTGCTCATTAGTAGCCTGCAGGCTTTGTTGAGCGATACTGAGATCCTGCAGAGTGCAGTTGTAATGGCAGACCCATAGATGGCAAGACCGTAGTCTATGGTGGAAGTGACAGAGCTGTGAATAGCCATTCTAGGGCATCTGTAGTCATACAGTGCTTGTGCTTGTGCAGTATGCCAATTCTATATTGGCAGCCTTTGCAACATTGTCTATGTGTTGAGCATAGGAGAGGGTACTGTCCAGAGTGATGCCAAGGTACTTGAACTCAGAGACATGTTCAAGTGAAGTCCCTGAGTGGTTCTTGATGGAAAGGGGCAGAGATTTAAACTTGCTCCTTACATGACAGAATATCATGACTTTAGTTTTGCTGTGGTTCAGGACAAGTTTATGTGAACTCAGCCAACTTCAACGTGCTTAAAGTCTGGCTGTAGCTGATCTGCCAGGAGTTTGGCATCATGGTGGCTTGTGAACAGGACTGCATCATCCACAGAGAGTAGAATGTTTTGCTGGCAGATGCTAGGGAGGTTGTTCAGAAATAGTGAGAAGAGTAGGGGTCCCAGTATTGACCCTTGTGGGACTCCAGAGAGGACTGACTTTTCATCTGAGATGACACCGGCAATCCTAACATGTTGGACCCTACCTCCGAGGTAGCTAGCAAACCATTGCAGTGTGTCATTGGACAGCCCAATAGTAGACAGTTGCCTTAGTAGGAGTGGATGATTTACAGTGTCAAATACCTTTGTTAGGTCAATAAATACTGCCCCCACACAGTTCCCTTGGTCAAGCGTGGCATGGATGAAACTTGTAAATTCCAGTAGAGCCATGGTGATGATATGCCCCTTTCTGAAGTCATGCTGCTCTGGGCATTGAACTTCATACCTATCTAGGAATTCGACTAACTGGTCCAAGATGATACATTCCAGGGCTTTAGATGGGGGGGGGGAGGAGTGAGATGGGCCTGTAGTTGGTGTGTAGGGCCCCATCTCCGCTTTTATATACAGGTTTGATGGTGGCCAGTTTCCAAAGTGAGGGGAATTGCCTTAGTCTAAGGGAGAGGTTAAAGATCTTTGTTATGGGTTCAAGGATTTCTTCTAGGACCAGCGAGATCAGCTTCAGGTCAAGGGAATCTCCACTGTACCCAGTTTTGTATATGGTATTGCTTATATAGGTTCTGGCTACATGAGTTGGTATCTCTTTAAAGAAGAACTGCAGAGTTGTGTGTACCTGCGGTGCAGTGTTTTGGGGTGAGGTGGGTGAAGGGGCATCAAAGAAGTTTGGTGGAAGGACACTGCCAAGGTTGGAGAATGGATTGTTGAAAGTGTTGGAAATCGTGCCACCAAGGTCAAGGGTTGGTATTCCATCGATATTGAGCATAGTAGGTGGTGTATTTGGATCCCTGCCCATGAATTCTTTCAGATTATTCCAAAAGTTTTTACTGTTACCCCAAGAGTTGGTTAGCGACTCCTTGAAGTAATTGCTTTTAGTATTCCGAATCGCTTGAGTGCAGTCGTTTCTGGCAGCTTTATATTTTTGTACGTTCCCTTATGTAGGTGTTGCTCGAGCACAGTACCAGAGGTGGTCCCTGTGTCTGAGCCGTGCCACTAGCTCTGCAGTTATCCATGGGTTTGCCCTACCTTTGACCTTGATCTTTTTTAGGGGCGCATAGATATCACAGCCCACAATGAAACGGTTGAACAGGTCCAACGCCTTATTGACATCCTTGGCTGCATCAATTGGTGACCAGTCCAGGTTGCAAAGGTGGGACTTTAGCAGCTGGAGGTGCCCCTGCTTGAGTACACTGGTGTGTAATTGCTTAGGAGAGGGCTTGGTGAGTTTGTTAGCTAAGGAGCAGATGACAGGTGAGTGATCACTTATTGAGTCAGGGAGTACTGAAACCTGAGAGATTTGTTCGGGGTGGTTAGACAGTATCCAGTCTAGAAGGGTGAATGTCCCAGTTCTATAGTTGCACCTAGTGGCGGCGGAGACAAGCTGTGGGAGGTGCTGTGCCGAAATAGCATCCTTATACACACAGGGTTCAGGCGAGAGCCAGTTTATGTTGAAATCGCCCAAAATAATTATCTCCAATTTGTGGTGCATGCTTCTTAGAAAATCCAAGACGCAGTTGAAGCCACTGACTTGCTCCTTTGGGGGTAAGTAAACAGAGGCTACAGTGATTCCCTTATTGTGGGCCCCGAGTAGCACTTTAATGGTGAGAATCTGAGATGTGGAGCCTTGGATAGGGGTGGGAATGATGTGTCCCATGTATGTGTCCCTTAGGTAGATGGCACAGCCCCCACCTCATGTCGCAGGCCTGTCCTGTCGGAATATATAATAGCCGGGGATTGAAACTGCAGTGTCTGGGATCCTGGGGTTTAGCCATGTTTCGACTACAGAGAGGATATCAGGCTTGTGTTGTAGTATCCATGTTTGGAGGCTATCCAGCTTGTTAATGAGGCTACAGGCGTTTATGGAGGCGATGGTGAGGGACCCTTCCCTCCTGTTCGGGGGATGCACAGTCCGACCATCTGGTCCTGGGTTGGGGTGAACATTACCAGACAGCAGGAGAAGCATAAGGATGATTCTCAGGAGATAGGCTTTGCGCATATTGCATGACATCTTGTTTGTTATTCTTCTGTGCCATATAAATTAATCTGGCATAGATAGCCTTACTGTAAGTTTTGCCCCGACTATTTATGTAAACTGCATTTTCATTTTTCTCATACCACAGAATCTTATTCTGTGGATTACAGAGAAATGCTTTCAAGAATTCTGTGAAATTAAATCAGAAATTCCAAAAAGCACTCCGGAAACAGAACTGCCATTCTGCATCAATTCCACAGGCAGGATTCTGCAGGAATGCTTCTTTGGCTAATATATTGAATGAGCAAGCTTTGGTTTCTGTTGAAGCTACGTTGTATATTCGGGTTCGCATTCTTTTATTCTTTCTTCTTTAAAAGACCTGTAAAGACTGGAAAAATACATAATGCAAATGCCGGTATTTTAAAAAACAGCCTCTACAAGAAATAACAGACTTTCAGTTTCAGTGCATCTCTTCTTTAAACTGTATTTATTGGAGCTGTGGGGCTTTTGAAGCTGCTGAGCCATTTGTCTTCAAAATTAGCTGGGAAGAAAGGCAGCCTGCTTATATTTTGGTGTACACTAAAGTATGCTTACACAGCTTTTTTTGTACTGTAGCAACTCAAGTATGTGGGTTGCACTGGTACAAAATCAGCCATGTGGACCCTTACCATAGTGCTGCCTTGGAGGGGGGGGTGTTGGGTTCCAGGACACGCACCCTAAAAAGACACGCAGCAACCCACTAGATGGTAAGTGTCAGGAGTTAATTGTGTAGTGAAGGGAATCACACTAACCTTTTATTTAGCTAGAGAAACCAGTAATAGCTGGAGAGATGTCAAAAGTTATGCATGTCATGAGACCCATCACTGATGACATCAACAAGCAGCCGACCGTGCCTCCAGACTTGCAGTCTCTCTCTCTAGCATGGCTTGCATCAGCACAGAGAGGAGCCATGTAAATGCAGTCATGACTCAGCTCAGGAGCTCAGGGGAGCACTGAAACAGATCACATAATAAAGTGAAGCGGCCATGTAAACACACCTTAAGAGAGTCAAAGTGATCTGACAGTGGCCATCTGGTAAACGCTCAATATAGCAGTTCCAGAATGACTGTATCAGTTTTCCCTCAGCTTTTGTAAATGATCAAGCTTCATATAGAAGTGTGCAGATTCCATTCTTGTGGGCCATTAAGGTAACAGATGATCCACCTATGTTAAATTCATATTATTGCATTTTTTACAAAACTGTGAACATGCTGCCCTTCTGAGTTTACTGAACCACTAGAAATGCATCACAAACACCATATATACTCACTTATAATTTGACTCATGTGAGTCAGCCCCCTTATTTGTCAGCTTTAACACTATTACTGTCATTATTTTGCAGCTCAAATTGATGGAAAAATCAGTTTTGTGACCATTTTTGGTAAAGAATGTCCCTTTGCAGCCAAAAGTGGACACAGAATTATGCTACACAGTTGTGAAAAGTGGCTTACCATTGTAAAGTCTGTAGATAGATTGACCTCCCAGATAAGTTGCATCCTCTACTTGGGTGCCTATTTTAGTATCAAAAGCTAGGCTTATACCTGAGTGTATGCAGGCATTTATCACTAGGGATACTTAATATTTTGATCCCCAAACAAATACCCAGTTATAGGGTTGATTGGTAGAGTACAGGACATCTCTGTTTGTTGCTGTCTTGTTGTCCGTGTGAACTTGCCTGTACCATATGTATTGTCTGGTGTTAAACTGACTTGGAACCTTTGTAAAAGAGCCCCCCATGGTTCAAAGGTGTAAATCCTTATCTCAATTAAATAAACATCACAACAAAAATGATAATTCTTCCCTATCTCTGATACTAAAACCTGTATGTTTAAATGGTCCTTAGATTGGAACTGAAGCTGCTCCCTTCCAGCACAAAGCAATCATCACCCTCCATGGGCACCTACGCTCCCCTGAACTTCCACTTTATGGGGCCAAGACTCTAGCTGTGCGTGAAGGAATACTCGATCTTCATGGTAAGTCTTGCTTGTAAAACAAAAAAGAAAGATCTGTCTTGTCTGGGCCCAAGGTAAAAATAATACGATGGAAGTTCAATAAGAGACACCACAAAGACTGTTGATCTTTTTTTTTTTTTGTCTTTATTTCTTTTGTTAACCGGGTAAACATATGAGCCAAGGCCCTTTTTCATATGCGACCCAAGACTATAAAATAGTCACAAGATGTTATACAAAAAGATAACTTTTACATTCACTTAATACAGGAATACAAATACATGACATACAAGACAAACAATATAATACAAATTATTTAAAAATAGCAATGACATTGCAAGCTATTCAATAAATGATGCTTCAGTTTCTTTTTGAATAAATTATGACTACTCATAATCCACATCACATCACAATCCATATCCCGAAAGACTGTATACTGCATGAAATTATATACGTCTTGTAATATTTCCTTGTTTTTGTCATTTTCTTTGTTCTCCTAGCACCCATCCGGCCCTTGACCCCCCCTTTCAAGCCCTTGCTACACACCAACACCATCACCATACTTTTGCCTGGGGCTTACCATTCTCCACATTGCCTTCGTGGCTTGTCCCCCAAGGCAGGACTTCCAGATGGACCAGGTCCCTTAAGGATATGAATCTGGTCATATATACAGAGAGTGCCCAGATCAGTGAGTATAGAGTATGTGGATGCAGCAGGGCTGTCATTCTGCCTGGCTTGCGAGGTTTCTGTCTGTTCTTCTCCTCCGTGAGGATGTTTCACACTGTGACAATGTCATTTGTGATAGTGCACACCTGGTGTTGGAGGCGTCTTCCCTTGCAGTCTCCACTGCAGCTGCCTCTGTGGTTACCTAGGGGGCAGTATAACAGTAAGGATCTGTAACTTTCCCTGCCTTCCTGGAGAAAAGATGTGCACACGGCAATGCTTGACTTTCCTCCCCCATCTTGCCACCAATGACCTAGGATTGCTCTCAAACCTGGGTCACTGGTATGGTAAGAGGTATTGCTATCAATGTGCCTTGGTGCTGGCATGTCCTGTTTTGACTTACCATTCCACTAAAGGACAACTTAAATCTCATTGCTTGCCTATTTTTTGTTGTGCAAATGCGAATCATGTAACTGTGTCTAAATACAAATCATGTAACTATGTACAAGGTAGAAAGGGCAATACAGATACAGTATAGTGGTCTTCTAATTTCACATCAGGTGTGATAATTTCCATGTAATTACTGGCTTCCTCTTTTTCCCATAGGGAAATCGTGGCATTAGTTGCTGTAATAAAGGAGTGTTTATTATGGCAGACACATGCATGGTTTCCCTCACTCTGTGCATGCACCCGCTTGAGCTCCTCACTTCCCAACTGCTGTCTCCTTCCCTTCTTCCCAAACTGAGACAGAACCGCCACTGAGACTCAGCTGGAAGACATTTTAAATAAAACTAAATATACCACAATGATTACTGGATTGACTTCCCCCACAATAATAATAAAAAAAAACAACTTTTAAATAAAAGCCAAAGGCGACTGCGGATTGCATGCTATAACATAATCAGACTGCGGATGCATAGCAACCTTTTTTAATTTTTAAAATTGCTGATGGAAAAAAGAGAAACCCAGCAATTCTATAAAATGAAATATAGGTCTGAGTGTGTAAACTTGAAGTTACACACATCCTTGGGGTTAGATGCTATGTATAAACCCCTCGGGTGGTTGTTAACATCTCGTTACAAACCCCGACCCATACTTTATCCTATATATAATACTGGTGATCCCCCTTTATCACACTATTTACAGGTATTTGCCAAATGCCATAATAACCCAAAAACCTGTTACGGTGTGTGGCAAACCTCACTGACAGACTCCTCGAACATAACGCCATGCTTGAGAGAGCTTGAGCGCATACTTACTGTTTTTTCAAGTACCACAGCTTTGCACAACTCCTGTCACACACAGAAGGTGACTCACTCTGACAAACTTCATGTCACTATGACAACACTTCCCAGATCGTCGCTCACCAAAGGGCCCCCCACAATTTCTGAACTGCTAACTGTTTAAAAATCATTTTAAAGTTATCTTTTCTTAATTGAAGTAGACTGTTGTTTTCCTTTTCTCTGTGTAGGCAGAATATTAGAAGGGTGAGAACCACAGCCCTGACACAATAAGACCAGTATTTGTTGCTTGTTACAGTTCCCATTTTAAAAGAAAAATCTGTCTGAACGTTCCTATTACACTTGTTCAGACAAGTTTTAAACATCACATTTTCAATGCACACAAATATAACTGTTTCTAAACCCCGGTTCTAAACTAAAATGCTTAATAAATAAAACAAGCATACTGAAACAGCAGCCTTTTTTTCTTTCTTACCTAAACCACTACAAAGTGTCCTTGCACCAGTAAATATAAAAAATAATAGATAGGCAAGTGTGTGGTCATGTATTTTTTTTCGCACCCTTGGTATATAATGGCCTCATAAACGTCTTGAGCTTTATGAGTCATCGCACACCTTGGGTGTGAAAAAAGTCCATAACACACTTACCTATCCATTATTCTCTATTTCTAGTCAGTATAATTAATTGTACTTAAATGAGTGTTCCCCAAGGCTCTGTCCTCAGACGTATTCTGTTTTCTAAAACAACTCCCCAAGACATTTGGTTATGGGTACGTTCCCATGTACGTGGCTGACACAGGGCTCTTTGGCTGTGGACCCTGTATCAATGGCTGGGCTACACATCTCCAACAGGACTTCATCCATATCAACAGTGATCCTGTATTAGCCAGCTTACCCTTGATGTCAAGAAAACAGTCTCAGTGGCCTTTGGGATCAGCCAGTCACTGTCCAGTATTCAGTTCTACCAGACCCCGGATGGCTCCCAGTTGTAGGAAGTTGCCACCTTAAAATACCTGCGTGTCTAGTTGGATCACCATCTTTACTTCTTCCTCTAGATTTACGCCATATAAAAAAAATTCTGTCCAAAATTTGGTTCACAGTACTGCAACAAAACCAATATTATTACTCCACACTCCAAGCGATTGCTGTGAAAATGATTCTGTCAGCTTTCGATTGCTGGAATGTAGTGTACAGAGCAGCCACCAAAGCTGCCCTTGCTAGTCAGGACCCCACTTCCACACCTTCTCTCACATTGCCCTAAGAAACATAGAAACTTTGGTCTGATTGTGAACCCAAAAGTAAATTTGAAATTGTTGAAAAAAATTAACAAAACTATTTTTTATAAAACTGTCACGTAAAATGTATTTATCAAAGATAAAATTATCACTATTATTTTAAAATATCAATAATTACAAACTATATGGAAATAACAACTCTGTGTTTTCCTATACCCTGTCTGTAATACAAAAAAAATCAAAATTATTAGTAATGTTTTTAATTAACAATAACTGACTAAGTTTGAAACCATTGGAGCTAGAAATGTAATTTACTTATTTTAAATGAAAGCTTGGTATAGATGCAAATTAGACTCATTTTGAATGGTGTTCACACTGACATGGCATCTAAGACCAGTTTGTCATCAGACCAAACACAGTAAAAAAAGTTCCCACTTATTTTTATGATCATAGTAATTGAAAAAGTGCTGCAATCATTTCACAACAAATTGTAAAAGTCTTAATTTCTTGTTCAGTGATGCAAACAACTACCTTGAATTTAGAGGCAACGCCTCTAAATGCTGCAGAAGCTAACATTAATAACTGTTTAAACAAGATTTGACTAGTGCCAACAAGGTTGGTCCTACTTTTTTTGTGGTTATCTTGGTTCATTTTTGTACTAGGCCCGCCTGTCTTGCCAGTCTCATTGTTACAACTGTAGTCATATGAGGACCACATCCAACATCAATTGTACAGATTTTTTAATATACAGGGCCCATGGGGGTGCTTTGACGCAGTGGCACTGCTTTTCAGTTATGCTCCTTACACTGTACACTGTGGTTGGAGCCTACCCAACACCAGACAATTAGTTTCATCCTCCCAACACCAACACACTTATAGCCCCCTCCATATCACTGTTTTTTTCTTTTCATTCTCTGTTGGTCTGGGTTGGACACAGGACCTATTCAGAAGTTGGGAAAGAGGTCCACATTTTGTTTTGTTCCCTGACAGGCCAGTTGGGCATTGTCAGAGCATGTGCAACTAACAGAAGTTAGTGACAGAGCTGCACAAAAATAAAAATGCAAACAACTGTGTAGTGAAGAGCAAGTGAGTTTATTCAAAAAGACAAGCAAAACTCCAGTGCTTCGGATCTAACAGGGATCCTTCCAGCTGAGCACCGGACCTGTCAGGCAGTTAAGGAGAGAGTGCCAGATGATTTTTATTTATGGATGGGCCAGGTTGGGTATCAAACCTGTTAGGTAGTTTTGGGGGGGAAGGGGACAGAATGTTTTATTCCTTGACAGGCCAGATTGGTTTTGGGATTTGTCAGATTGTTGAGGGGCAGGGAATAGATTTTGTTTTTATTCCCTGAGAGTCCTGGTTTGGCCCTGGACTCATCAGGTAGTTGGGTGGTGGTGGAGGAGGAGGAGGAGATACAGATCCTTTTATTCTCTAACAGACTGTGTTGGGCACCAGACCTATTAGGCAGCTGGGGGAGGAGCACAACTGTTTTTTCACTCCCTGCTTGGTAGGGCATTGGATCCTTCAGGTAGTTTGCAAGAGGGGAGCAGATTTTATTTGATTCCCTGATTGTCAGAGATTGAAGTCAGAGAGATAAAAAGAGTGAAAAAAGGAGCGTCAGGCAGCGAAGCCAGAATTATTGGCACTTGGGATTACAGCCTTGACTGTGCAATCCCAAGCCTCCCATGCAGTGTTTGAGCCCCTCTTAGTGACTTTAGTTGATAGGTATGGGGAAAGCAATGTTTTACTGCCCTTTTATTCCACTGTCCACTCACTGCTTTGCTGCTGCATTTCCTTATCTCCATTCAGCTTAATACAAAGGCCAGGGTGGACACTGACCCCATTAAGTACTTGATGGTAGGGGGATGGATTATTTTATTCCCCGATGGAGTTGGGCACCAAACTGGTAGGATGTTTGGGGGGGGGGGTGGCAAGGTTTATTTTATTGCCTGCCAGGCGGAGTCAGGCATTGGACCTGTCAGGTCGTGGGGTGAGGGTTAGATTTATTTATTTATTTATTTTATTTCATGATGAGCTAAGGGTAAACAATAAACCTGTCAGGTTGTTGGCAGTGGGTTACTATGTTTTGAATTCCCCTCACAGGCCAGGTTGGGCATTGGATCTTTCAGGTTGTGCAAGGTGAAGGAAAGTTTTTTATTATTATTATTATTCCCTGATGGGTCAGTTGGGCACTGGACCTGTCAGGCAGTTTGGGGGAGGGGACAGATGTTTGTATTCAGTGATGATCCACACTAGCTGCTGGATCTGCCAGGTAGTTGGTGGGAGAGGGGCATATCTTGTATTCCCAGACAGGCTGGGTTGCTGCTGGACCCATCGGGTAATTTGGGACAAAAGGAATCCATTTTGTTTATTTCCAAAAGGGCTGGATTGTGTATTAGACTAGTCAGGTAGTTGGAAAGAGAAGATAGCCAGACTTGTTTATTCCCTGCTGGATCAGGCTGGGCACTGGATCTTTCAGGTGTTTGGGGGAGGGGCAGATTTTTTTATACCCTGATGGTCCAGGCTGCTCACCAGCCCCATCAGGTAGTTGGGAGAGGGGACCACATTTTTTTAAATTCCTTATCAGGCCACTTTGGGCACCAGACATTCTATTTTGTTCTACATTCCCTGCGCTGCCAGTATGGAACTCCTGTGCCTTGTAAACAATTTGAGATACTGTACAGTGTGTATGAAAGTCAGGTTGGTTAAGTGCTGTTTTCAAATTGCCTTACCCTGCCCCCCCCCCTTACTCCAGCAACTAATCCCCTTAGTTTTCCCAATCCATGGCCAGGATACTCAAACTTACTGGAAATTCAATGCTTTTTTTATTATACAGAGAGGTTGGAAGAGATACTCTAGTTCCTGCAGGCATAAAAGGGT
Source organism: Neoceratodus forsteri (assembly GCA_016271365.2). Classification (NCBI taxonomy): domain Eukaryota; kingdom Metazoa; phylum Chordata; order Ceratodontiformes; family Ceratodontidae; genus Neoceratodus; species Neoceratodus forsteri. Next base: position 411,503,917 of record CM057455.1, on the reverse strand, counting down.
ACCTGTGCTGTTCTTTGTCCTTTTGCATTGCAGTAATTTATTAGAATGAAAATCAGTTTTATACAGGCATTCTTTTTTTTTCAGAAAACAATAAAGGTTAGCTTTCCATTCACTTGGTTTTGCAGATAGAGTTTATTATTACTTCCTCACTGAGCTAATTCATCGTCATGCTTGTCATCATAGTGGGGGTCGGTGTCATATACAGTAGGTCAGCAGCACATTTGTGAGACTAGCACCACTTGGGTAACAGGTTCCCATGCACTCCACTCCTTGCTGCCAACAGCACAGCATTACAGATAGCTGCAAGGAGCAATAGCAAGGCATAAGGCACTCAGTGACAACCAGAAAAAAAGTGTATCCCACCCCCCTCCCCATGAATTTCAATGGGACAACTGCAAAATACATCCTGACTTCGATCCCAGTCGAACTGGTCAGCTATGCACACCAGACCTAATAATGAGGATTGACAGGAGCACAGTCCTACTACTAGGTTGTCCAGTAGATTTTTATTGTCCAGCAGTTTCTGTTGTCCTGGTCCTAGTGAAACTTTTTAATAAATAAATAAAATAAGTTTCTATGTTTCTGTGTTTCTGTAATGACAACTATGTGGTACTTTACTTATTCCAGGTATTCCTGTGCCAGTAATTTGGACAAAATTGGCTAAGACAGCCAAGGCAGGATCTTCAGCTTTGGTTTTAATGCAAGCAGTGACATGGAAAGTTGGAGATGAAATCGTAATAGCATCAACGGGAAACAGGTAAACCCACAACAGCAACTAAGGCCTCCCCTCTTTTTCTACTCCCCCCCTTTTCCCTTCCCTTTTTCCCTCTCTTTCTCCTCTCTCTCGCTAAACTATATCTCAGCACTACCTCTCTCCCTGCCTCCTCCCAGTAGCTGTTTTTTTTCAGTTTCTCAGCCAGATGTGGCAATACCCTGTGGCATTTTTTTTCTGCACCTTAAAAGTGATATTACTGGTACTGTCTACACACGGGCACTTACCTTCTATTTTGTATAATTACACCTTTATGTGCCTTAGTACCAACATTGTCTTAATTCTGTTTCACTTATGTTTGTGTTGTATTACATATTTTCATGACACTGTATTCTATGTACCTATTATCTGTGTTGTTGACCTCCTGGGTCGTGCCTGAAAATAGTCACTTCTGTGTCTAGTGCACCTATCCAGTCATCAAAAAATAAATAAAATAAGCAAAACATTTGCAAATGCAAGTTGGTTGCTTCTGCATATTTTAGCACACGTTTTTGGGAGAGAAAGCAACCTGTCCAATTTTGAAGAACACCTGTTGCATTTAGACAGGTGCCAGATGCAGTGGCAGCATCATGACATACAGTACAGTAGGCACACCTGCAGTGCACCCTGCCTTTGAAAATTTGACCCCCTTGAATTCAACCTTGCTTTTCCTCAAATTCCCACCCCACTGATGTACAGTATCACAATGCTAATTACTGGTTGGATCAACTATGCAACCTGCTTTAGAGCTATGATTGCATCCACTTCCTCTGCTAAAGCTCAATCATAAATATATTCTTGTTCAGAATCTCATAATTCTTCATAATGTGCCCGATCTCCCACACCATGCTAACTCACATGTATGCTTCACATCTGTAAAACAGATCTTTTGTAAATTTAAATGTGAAAAATTGTTTGTTACATCCCCCGCTTTGCCTAAAATGCACTGATTCCACATTGTAACCCTTTTGCCAATCTGGTCATCCACTTAAGATGGACTCTGTTAAACACTCCTGCTGTGGTCAGAAGGCATATTCTTCTAGAACCAGTGTATTAGTGCAGCTGTCTAGTTTGTGCAGTGGTTGTGATAATTAACTTCTTGCAATCCTCTGGTACTGCCTCTCATCTTCCCATGGTGTGAAGGGTTTCATGTCATAACGGCAATCACCAAATAGTGATCGCCATTACAGTGAGTGAGTGTGCATCACCAAAAAAACAAAACCGTGATGTACACTTCCATCAAGACAATACTTCGCCCCCCACACCCCCTTAATAAAGATTCTCAACTCCAAGGGGTGTGCATGTCAGGGAGGAGGAGAAACTTGTAAAATAAATTTACCCCTGCACACAAAACACAAAATACTGTGCTCCTCCTGAGCCCCGAACTCTGCACCCTCCCCATTGTATCCAGCCACCCTCCCCACCACACCACACGGCCAGTTCAGCAGCCTGTCACTACATTACCTTCTACATACTTTCCCTCCTTTTCTATTCCCCCTCCTGTTCTTCCATTCACCTTGTTGTTCGGCCCTCACTACCGTGTTAGGATTGCTCACATAACGAGTGCTGAAACTGAGTTGCTCATATCCAAGTCGTTCAATTTCAGTCACCGTTTTCACAGGTTACCGGTCTGGATTACACTTCACAACCATTTAATACAGCCCTCTTCATCTGCTGGCAGGTTTTGTCAGGTAGATTACCCACTGTTATGCTTTTCTATTATTCATTAGTCTGATTGACTGATTCCCTTCATCATTTCATCAGGGTGACAGCTATTTCCATGTTTATTTTATGACATAACATTTTGTTAATCTCCTTTGGTTTTTTGTAATTCTCCTGTGGTTCTGGCCAGTTCAGCAAACTGTTAGTGTTCTCTCCACTGTAGAATATAATCTGCTGCCTCTCATATACCATGCCAGGCGTTGCCTAGCAACACTTTGCAGTAAGCCTTTGCTTCTCAGTTTTGCTGCCACTTACTCATTGTACATACCATTGAAAACAACTTCCTGGAATGGTAGACTTCTCTGTCATTTTCATCTCCATAGCCATAACTTTCTAGTCCTCCATTAATATCAGTTGAAATGTATTCTTGTTCTCAAGTTTATTCCTTTAATCCAGACATCTGGGGCAGGATTTTCGGATGGCCATATATTTTTTATGGATGCAGCCACCCAAGATACACAAAAATAGTTAGACCACCTAGAAGGTGTTCTAACTCCTGAGTGTGATCACCCCAACTCTCGTCCAGAAAATGACGCATGCACCTACATTAGACACATGTACCAGAAAATGCAGCAAGTGTCACAAATATGTCAGGATGTTTGTAGATAAGCCCCTTACATCCCAACATGTTTGCCTGGACACAGCACATGTCCAAATATAGACGGGTGCGCTGCATCCAACTGTATGCCAATCTTGTCCCTGATCTTCATCTTTCATCTCCTGCTGCTGCCCATTGTATAGTTGTTTATCTGGCCTGCATGTCATTTTGAGCTTTCTTGTATCAAACTCTGCTGCTGCTGTTAGGGAATCTCTTTTACCTGCCAAAAGTGCTGTGAAATGTATCGTGATCCATTACAGAACATGGAAGTCGGCTGTGAGCTGTTGATAAACTGTGTACTGTGCCATTGACTGTATGGGCTTTTATTTCATTTACAGGCACAGTCAGGCAGAAAATGAGAAGAGGACAATTGCATCTGTATCTGCTGATGGCATGACTGTAAACATCACCGAGCCCTTAAATTACACACATACAGCAGTATCTGTGACACTACTTGATGGTACGGTGTTTGAAGGCAGGGCTGAGGTTGGTCTTCTAACAAGGAACATTGTCGTCCGAGGCTCTAATAACGTTGAATGGAATGATCATATAGCAGCGTGTCCAGAAGGATTTGACACAGGTAAAAAAAAGTGCTTTATGCAACAGTTGCTTTCTTTGAGTGGTGGTATAAACATACTAACCATATCTTACATGTAGGATCTTTTTTTAGGATTTAAGAATAACTAACCTGAGATTCAAAATCTCATTTACAGTGTTGATCAGTTTGCATCCAGTAAAATTGTTTTTTTTGGGGGTGCTGATAAAAGGCAAGTTATTGAACTTGCAGAGTCTGGTGCACACGTTGAAGCACTTCCTAAAATTCAGTTTTTAACTTCAAATATTCTTGTTACTTAACCCATCTGGATGCCCTATAGTGTAGTGGTTAAGGGCACAGTGCTGCAAACCTGGTGACCCAGGTTTGAATCCCATCAGCTCCCACTTGCATACTGTGTAACCATGAGCAAGTCAATTAACTTCCTTGTGCTCCCAGGTCACACCTGAAAATAAGCTCCTGCTTAGTGTACCTTTCCTGGTTAAACAATGTCTCCCTTGACACCAGCATGAGTTTTAGTTTCATGCCAAACAACTCTCAAAGTTTAATTTTTCTTTGATGTCTATTGTTCAGCTCATAAGGAGCACCTTGTTGCTGAGCAGAGAATGTATAGGTTAGGGGGAGAATTTATTTATTTATTTAAATTTTGGTAAATGGGTAGGCCTGCTGAGACTAGTAATAGTCCCTTTTTCAGGGGCGACCCGGGATTAATTACACATACTACAACAGGATATAACTTTACATTAGATTCATCAACATACAATTAATTACAGTTCATGAGAGGAGGCAAACATTTTGATGGACAAACTACATAAAGGGGACTATTATTAGTTCTTGTCATACACATTAGGTAAGGTCATCAATCATAATCAGAAATCATGCAAACAACAGGATCTAAGGTGAAATTAAACGAGTACAAGTGCATTGGTTTAATTCCAGCAAGTGTGTTTTAAGTCCCTTTTTGAAGTCCCCGAGTGATTCACATTCTTGGAGTTTAGGTGGAAGCATGTTCCATAAGGGAGGGAGGAATGAGGGATGAGAAGGCCCTGGACCCTTGAGAGGACTGCATCTGGGGAACCTTGAGGAGCTGTCTGTTTAAGGACCTTAATGTCCTGCTATTCATTTTAGGTTGAAGTAACTCTGCCAGACTAGGTGAAGCAGTAGTCAGTCTGAGTTTATAGGCTAGGCATAAAGATGGATAATGTAGTCTACTTTCCAGGGTGGACCAGTTTAGGGCTTGCTGGACATGACAGTGGTGTTCTCTTTGGGGTGCCCCTACAGCAAATTTGCCCATCCTGTTGTACAGGGTCCTAAGTTTACTCATCTCAATGCTTTTAACAGAGAGGAGTACAGGGGAGCCGTAGAGTAGTTTGGGTAGCAGGGTACCAAGGGCAATCTTGGCACATGACCCCAGGGTAAGGTAGGGGCTGAGTCAGTACAGGAGACCAATCCTTTGGTTCAGTGTTTTAAATAGTTGATTTATGTGGGCCTTGGAGTTGAGTTCCTGGTCTATGGTGAGACCTAGGTATGTTAGTGAATCAACTACCACCACCTTTTCCCTGGACAATAAAGAGAGGTTTAGTGTATTTGATCTATTAGGTCCAAGGTTTTTAGGCCCGAACAGCATCCCTTTGTTTTTTTTTTTTTGCAGTTCAGTAGAAGTTTATTTCTGGACAGCCATTCTTCCAGGAACCTTAGGTCTTTGGATAATATTCTGCTGAGTTCGTCAGGATCCTCCATTGACCTGTAGATAACAATGTCATCTGCATAGAGGATGACCTCTGTGTCTTTGCAGAAGGTTGGCAGATTATTAAAACATAGGGAGAATAGCAGTGGTCCCAGGATAGATCCCTGAGGGACACCATCACTTATTTCGATCTTATCAGATATGACACCCTGCCATTTAACTAATTGGGACCTACTGTATCCAGGAGATAATCATTAAACCATTGTACTGCTAGAGAATCAAGACCGATCTGTGTCAGTTTCTCCAGAATGGGATACTGCCCAAGTCTCTGAAACATAATCTAGCAACTCTACCTGATAAAATATGCAAATTCCTCACTTTGAATGCAAGGTCACTTAACCTACTTAAATTGGGGGAACTTGAAGCTAAATGTAGGACAATGAACTTGGGAGTTATTGCAATTACAGAAACCTGGTGGGACTCAGCATTTATATGGTCCAGAAATATTTCTAACTATAAACTTTACTATAAAAATCGGCTTAATAAGCAAGATGAAAGAGTATGTATTTATGTCAGAAATGACATTCCCTCCTAAGAACTCCATCTCCCCTCTACTACTGAGAATCTCTGGGTTAATATTCAGCTTAAAAACAATCACATATTACTATAGTAACTTGTTATAGACCACCATCAGCCGATATGGAATATACATCCAATTTCCTTGCAGAAATCCCCAAACTATCAGACAAGAGAGATGTGATTATCTTGGGAGATTTCAACATGCCACCAATGTCTATGTATGTACTCACTGTAACTAAAAATGTATTCATTGCAAATTACTGTATTTTATACCTATGTATGTATGCATTGTAACTAATCCCAGGTCACCCCTGAAAAAGGGACCTCTGGTCTCAGTGGGTTTACCCGGTTACCAAAATCTAAATAAATAAATAAGATTGACTGGAGTACTCTTGTGGGGCATACCAATATGGAAAAATATTTAGTAAATATCATAATGGAAGCAGGGCTTGACCAACTGGTAATGGAACCAACAAGGGGTCAAAACATTCTAGACCGTCTTCTTACTAACATTGAACATAAAATTAATAATCTTCAAATTTGGGACCCCCTTGGAAATAGTGATCATTTCTCCATTCTGTTTGAAATTCCCATACTATATTACACCCCCTAGAGGGAAAAACTATATTATACAATGGCAAGAAAGAATCCTGTCTTCTGATTGGTCAGTTGGCTGTCACAGCAGGGATGTTATCCTGGCATAACATCCCTGCTGATTGTTTGGATGATATGGATGACCACCACCATGATGAGCTCCTTCTTCTCTTAAGAAACAAAAATATTTTTACACACTAACAAAAACATTCTTTAAAATTATTTTTTTTATTATAAAACAACAAGTCATTGTATAATAGGAATAATGCCCTCCAGGGTGGGAGTTATGCTGGGATAACATCCCTTCTCGGGTGTTGGACGCCCTCGGCCGGTGGCCTCGGCCCAACCACCCGAGGTGGGATGTTATCCCAGCATAACTCCCACCCTGCCAGGCATTATTCCTTTAATAAAGCCGATTTTCATGTTATTAACAAAGAAATTGCGAATATTAATTGGGAAACATTGTTCTCTAAATTATCAACAGAGGAGGCTTGGAATTCATTCAAACATATAATAAGTACTATAGAAAACCAGTATATACAAACAAAAAGAATTTACAACAACAAAGGGAAGATCCCAATATGGCTTAACAAAGCTATCAGATCCCAGATTAGACTTAAAACTAAACTGTTTAGAAAACTGAAAACCAGTTCACAACCAGATAAAAATGTATTTCTAGCTAAATATAAAACAGCAGTAAAAACATTGAAAAATATGATAAAGACAGCTAAATCTACAGTAATTGTAATTTAAATTAGCCCATTCAAAGGACTGTCATAAGTCACTCTACTCTTATTTAAATAATAACAAAGGAAATTCTAGGGCAATAGGGCCAATATTCAACAAGGGAATCAGATGCAAATTAGATATAGATACTGCAAACCACTTTAATAAATATTTTTGATCAGTTTTTTCTCCATCTGATAAACATGTTCCTAGACAATCTCACTCTTCACCACACCCGAGCACTTATGTAATCACTACTTCTCAGCACGCATTTAACAAATTGAAACCAACTACAAGTCCAGGCCCTCATAATATTCACCCAAAACTCCTTAAGGCAACCTTCCAAGTCATTTCCCTTTCATTGTCAATCATTTTCAATAAATCACTGCAAGAAAGTCTAATACCAGATGACTGGCGCACAGCCATTGTTACACCCATATTTAAGAAGGGAAACCAGGGAAATGTTGAAAATTACCACCCCATTAGTCTAACTTCCATTGTAGGGAAAGTTATGGAAAGGATTATTACAACAACGTTAGATGAAGAGGTTAAAACCCGAAATATTGCAGACATAACACAACATGGCTTTATGCCAGGTCATTCATGTACTACAAATCTTATAACTTTCTACAATATCATCAGTACACATCCTGATAAAGGAGTTCCTACAGATGTAATACAATTTGACTTTAGTCAGGCATTTGATAAGGTACCACATACTAAATTTCTACAGAAATTAAAAACACTGGGCATTCCCAGGTACCTTGTTGATTGGATAACTGAGTGGCTTACATGCAGGACTCAAAACTTCAAAATTGATAACATCTTATCTGACTGGGGCTTGGTCATGAGTGGGGTTCCCCAGGGATTGGTGCTGGGGCCCACACTGTTCAATATATTCATTAGTGATATGCAAGAAGGACCAAATAACTATCTTTCCAAATTTGCTGATGACACTAAACTGGGGGGTAGAATCAATGACCCTAACAATTTGGCAACACTGGTTACCGAGCTAGGGAAAATAGAACACTGGGCTACTGAGAACAAGATGTTCTTCAACCATGATAAATGTATTGTTCTTCTCTTTGAAAGAAACAACCCAAAGCATGACTACTATCTGAACAATATAAAACTTAAAACATCTATTTGTGAAAAAGATCTGGGGATATTTATATCTAACAACTCACATCTAGGGAACATTGCATAAAAACAGCTAAAATGACCAATGGTCTCCTAAAATGAATTAAACGCACCTTCATTAACCGTACAGAACAGTGTATCATCCCTTTGTATAGGACTTTCATCAGACCATATATTGACTATGGCTCCCCGTTCTGGAACCCCTACCTTAAAGGGGACATATTTTGCCTAGAACAAATACAGAGATGGGCCACCAAAATGGTACCAAGACTTGCACATCTAGATTATACAATAAGACTAAAACTTACTGGACTACATTCACTAGAAACTAGGAGGAAAAGAGGTGACTTGCTAATGACTTATAAATTACTTCAATCACCCACCTTTATGAGTCAATGTGGACTTGTTTATTCAACTAGAAGGATAGTCTCTAGGCTACATAATAAGCAGTTACAAGTCCAATCCTTTAAAATTAATGAAAGGGGAATTTTTTTTCTCCTTAAGAGCACCAAGGCTATGAAACACCTTGCCACAGGAACTAGTCAATGAATGTAGCCTAAACTCTTTTAAAAATAATTTGGACATTTGGATAAGAGATAACTTATATTAAATTCTGAAATGACCCACAAAATGTTTAGGACATCCTCGATGGGCCATGGCCTTCTTTTGTCCCTTAAACTGAGTAATATTGAGTAATACTGAGAGAGGGACACACTCTGTATCACTTAAACAATTTAAAATGTAACATGCTAAACCCGAGCCGCACTCTTTTTGTCTCAGTTAAGGTTCTTTATAAAGTTTAAATTTATTTTATTTATTTATTTATTTGAATTTTGATGACCGGGTAGGTCAACTGAGATAAAGTCCCTTTTTCAGTGATGACCTGAGGAATAAAGCATTCCAAGAACAAAACATAATACAGTAATACACATAGAATAGTACAGTGAGTCACAATATACAGTTAAGCCATAGGTAAATAACAACAGTACCTGAGTAGACAATAACCAAAGGATTCAGGATTACAGGCAGTTTGTAGGTAGCTAGGAGACAGAGGCAGGAAGCAGATTAACATTTTATACCATGTGCAGGGACATTTATGCCATTCACATAGCAGGTGTTAACAATTTAAACAGCAAGATAACCAAGAATAGCCAGATTCAACTGCATTTGGTTAGAGACATGGGGTTCGGGTTAAAGTCAGATGTTATTCTAGGTAGTGGAGGAGTGAGAAGTGGGGAGAACAGCTTGTCTTTGAGATAGGAGAGAAGGGAGGCTGTTTCTGACCGTTGCAGAGATTGAGAGAGAAGCGTAACATTAGTCACATTTGTCCTTACTTGTTAATAACATTATACATTATAAATGTATACATTATACAAATGATAATGAAATCTAACTAAAATAAAATGAATAAGTCCAGGTTTGAACTTGTTTGTTGAAATAGGACTGTGTGAGCCTCTCAAAGTTTGAGCTTTCAAACTTTTTGCGTCTACTGTAACTCATAGGAGTATAAACAAGCTTCTGTCAATGCCAAATGTTGTCTTGCTGGCATTGACATTGGTAGTGCAGGAGTTAGAGGAATGTATAATAGGAATGACAGTGAAGCATGGAACTGACATCAACCCCACCTCACCCTGCAGAGACTGACAGGCATTAAGGTGTGCCTTTGGGTCATCGGCCGTAACGCTCATGCCATTTCACCTAACCCTACCCTGCAGATTCTGACAAGTGTCATGTTGCACCTTGTGGTCATCGGGCCTTACGCGCACCCCATTCCATGAGGAAATACAGTACATTGAGATGGGTGCATTATAGGAGAATGGGGTGAACTTTGGGGCTGAAGAGTCCAAGGCACACCTTGATGCCTGTCACTGACTGCAGGGTGGGTGTAGGGGTGGAATGGCATGAGCATTACAGCCGACAATCCAAAGGCACACCCCTGACACCTGCCAGTCTCTAAAGGGTAGGAGGTTATGGTTAGAAACCCTAACGCCCCGGGCATTAGCTGGTCTTTGCACTCCAAATTTTCAACATGGCCTTTTTGTGACCCCACCTCATAAAAGCATTTGGGACCTCTGCTCATGAACAGTGGCACTGTGATTTTCTTAATGTGTCCCAAATGTTGATTTCCCACAGCGACCGCACCATTGTGCGCCAGATGTGTGAAAACACATTTTGGGCAGGATGTGAAAAATGACAGCTGTACTTGTTCATAAGGAGGTGTGCAAAAATGATAATGTTGAAAATCTGGAGTAAAAATATAAAAAATTCTCGAGGTTACGAGTGTGCGTGGAAACTGCACAATGCACGCTCATAACATAGTAATTTTGTGGAATTTTGTCATCAAATTTTCAACATAGGCATTTTGGGAACTCCGCTCATGAACAGTGTCGCTGTGATTTTCTTAATCTGTCCTGAACATTGATTTCCCACAGTGACCATGCCATTGTGCACCAGATATGCGAAAACACATTTTGGGCAGGATGTGAAAAATTACAGCTGTACTGTTCATAAGAAGGTGTGCAAAAAATGGCAATGTTGAAAATCTGGAGTAAAAATATTAAAAATTCTCAAACTTACTGTTGTCAAGGCACAGGTCAGAAAGCATAAGAAAACCAGGAGCAGTTGTAGAATTCACCAAAAATTATTTATTTATACTAGCAGTATCATAAAATAAACTTGTTCAGTATAATTATTTACAAAGGCAAAATAAAGTAAATTTTTCTTTCAATCTCTTTGTCCCTTGTTCTTCTAATCTTTCTTGCAGTTGCAGCTTAGCTCTTTTGTAAGTCTTTTCAACCCCCATCCTTAGCAAGCATCCTGTTTTTGTAAATATCCTGGTCTTGTAAGTTTCAGGAGCTGCTAGAACATAGTGTGCTTCTTGATGCCCCCTTTACACAGCTTTTGCAAAAGGCTTAATCATTTGCACTCTAGTAACCTCTGGAGTTTCCCATTAGCTTTTTTACAATCGTCTCAAATTATAATTATATATATTTCAACAGTAACACTATATATTTTCTAAACAAAAGTGATCCCAATATCAGTTATGTTTCCATACAATGATTTGCACATATTTTTATATTAGTAGATATGCAAGGGAGGAACAACAGACAGCAAGGGAGGGCTGAGAGACAGTGAGAGCCAAAGAATTGCGAGATTGTCAGGGTGATCAAATCCAAAGTCTCACAGGAAAATCTGATTGCACGACCAGATAGAGAAGAGACAGAAAAGGAAAGATCCTTGCATTTAAAAACTTTCTCCATAACAAATGAGACAGGGTCCTATTCTACCCTGTCACATACACCCCCCTCCTTAAGAGGGAACCTGTTTTATTAAACAGGTTTCCAAAACCTTTTATTCTCTAATAACATTTGATGCTTTCAGCAATTAAGCACATGTGCATCATCTGTTTTTTTAAAACAATACAGCAACTGTACAGTTAAAAACTCATGCATTTGTTTTTCAACCTTCAGAACCCTCAATTCCTGATCCATATCTTGACTGAAAATCAGCATTGCTATTCTCTTTACCAGATTTGCGAATCACCGTGAATTTAAATGCCTGTAGTCCCAGGTACCACCTTGTGATTCTGGAATTTTTATCTTTCATCTGGTTAAGTCAACAGAGAGGACTGTGATCAGTTACAAGAACAAAGTCAGTTCCTAGCAAATAAAACTTAAGGGACTCCATGGCCCACTTTGCTGCTAAGCATTCCTTTTCAATAGTAGAGTACCTATTCTGTCTGTCATGCAATTTTCTACTTATGTACAGAATAGGATGTTCTGTCCCATCTACATTTTGACTTAGGACTGCACCTAGGCCTACCTCGGATGCAACTGCTTGTAGCAAAAATGGTTTCTCAAAGTCTGGGCTTCTTTAAACAGGAGCTGAACATAATGCAGCCTTAATGGCTTGAAATGCTTCATCACACTCTGGATTCCATTTCACATTATTTGGGTACCGTTATTTCATTAGTTCAGTGAGGGGAGTAGCTAACTCAGCAAAGTTGGGAAGAAATCTTCGATAATAACCAGCCAGTCCTAAAAATGACCTGACATGTTTCTTTGTTTTAGGTACAGGACTGTTAGCTACAGCTTCTATTTTAGAAATCTGACTTGACTTCTCCATTCCCCAGCACAGAGCCCAAATATCTGTTTTCCTGCATACCCAATGCACATTTGGTAGAATTAATAGTCAGACCTGCATTTTTGATAGCTTGTATAACTGCTCGTAGGTGTTCCAGGTGGCTTTTCCAGTCTGGACTGTACACCATGACATCATCCAGGTACACAGCACAATAACCAGTGTGAGGGGATAAAATGATATCCATGTACCACTGGAATGTAGCTGGCGCACCATGTAAACTAAATGGCATGGTGGTGAACTGATAGAATCCTATAGGGGTGGCAAATGCAGTTTTATCTGTGGATTCCTTAGCTAAAGGTATTTGCCCTTAACCCTCGGTGAGATCGAGGGTACTGATATACTTTACACTCCCCAGTCTTTCCACCAAATCATCTATTCTAGGCATATGATAACTGTCAAAGTCTGACACTTGATTAAATTTCCTAAAATCATGGCCAATTCTAACACCCCCTTCTTTTTTGTTTACAGTTATCACGGGAGATGACCAAGCACCCCTCGACTCCTCTGTGATACGCAATTCTTTCATTTTTTTTTTTGCAGTTTATCTTTTTATTGAAGTATTTAAAAGATAAACAAACAACAAGTATACCCTATAACAATACTATATAAGGTTATATAAATAATAAGCTAAGTAGCATAACATCTAACAAAGGAGTAAAAAAAGACTATTCAATGGTAGTATAATAATTTTGGATTAACAACCTAAACTAGACAGTTACAATATTATAAAGAAAAAAAAAGGCTTAGCACTACATATTACAGAGTGAAAATAGAAGAAGTAGAAGGTGAGAGAGGAGATATGAATAGTCATAGTTGTACATTACTATAATATACAGTATATATCGTTGGAGTGCTACTAAAACTTATATAGAAAAGATTAAGAATAACAAGAGAAGAGGAACAAATAGCAAAGAGAAAGAGATTATAAAGTAAGTAGAGAAAAAGCGAGACCACAACCTGAGGCAATGGAGGATATCAATAGGAGGAGCAAAAGAGATATTATATAAAGTATTTCAATCCATACTTTAAGTGCCAGAATGGCTAGATGAATCCAAATATTTAAAATATTCCTGCCAACATTTATTATACATATTGAGTCAGTCGAAAGAAATATGTGTCATACAATCCAGGGAGGCATATTGAGATAAATGATTAAGAATATCAGGGACAGTGGGGATTATATTAGATCTCCAATACATAAGTATACTATGTTTAGCTAGAAGAAAAAGTATGGTTAACCATCTGTTCAGGGATTGGGGAATATTATGGGGATGAGGGTCAAAAATACCAAGTATACAGTGTTTAGGATCTAATACAAAGGGTTGACCAGTCACTTTCATTGAAAGTATATGAATACGATGCCAAAATTTTTGTATGTGGGGACAATCCCATAAAATATGAAGTAAATCGCCATTGGGCGAGTTACAACGCCAGCAGTTGTCATTATCCGTTAATCCCATTTTATGCAATACAGTTGAGGTCCTATACCATAAATGAAGAATTTTAGTCTGAATGAGTGAGCTATGTTTATCCTTAAAAGATTTGTGGCAAGAAAGCCAACACCTATGCCATTGTTCATTTGTAATGTTATAGTGTAACAAGTTGCTCCATTTATTTTTTGCACTAATGGACTGGTCCGGTAGTGATTCTCTAATATCTTTATAGATGACACTATTCAATTTACATGTTGTTTTTATCCATTTGGAGATGTGCTGATCATATAAGGATTGATTCGCAATAAGTGAGAAATAATAAGTGCATGTTGTACGAAGCTGTAGATATTTCCAAAAATCCTGGCGGGGAAGATTCCATTGAGTACATAGATCAGAATAAGATTTTATTCTTAACGTATGGGGTTCAAGTATGTCTCTTAAAAAAAGTATGCCTCTATTTTTCCGGGATCGACAGTAGATTGGATGGTTTTCGAGAGATATTTGGCTATTTTCCCAGATAGGAGCATAAGAAAGAGGGGTAGGGTTTGATTTGAGATGTTTATGAATTATTTTCCAGTAAAACATGGATGGTACTATGGTGGGGTGAGATTTTAATTTAGAGGGGATGGGATTATAAATAAAAGAGGTAGCAATGTTGTTAGCACAAAGGGAGGCTTCCATATTAACCCATAAAGCTGAATTGGCGTCAGGTTGAATAAACCATTTGATAGTCTGGGCTGCACAAAAAGCCCAAAAGTAGGCCTAAAACCAAGGGAGGTCAAATCCACCTCTTGACCAATGTGATCTAAGTTTGTTATGACTAAATCAGGGGATTTTGCCATCCCAAATAAAATTACATATTAATTTGTCAATTTTGATGAGGAAACAAGAGGGAAGTTTTAGAGGGATATTAGAAAAAAGATACAATATTTTAGAAGTTATTGTCATTTTAATAGCAGAAATTTTCCCATTAAAGGTAAGATTAAGCAATTTCCATCTATCAAATATATTTTTAATGTTAGTTAGTAGAGGAGAGAAATTAGCATCCCATACTTTATCCAATGATGGGATGATCCGGATACCTAAGTATGAGATACCTTGGGGAGCCCAGCGGAAGCCCAAAGGATCATTCATATAAGATTTACAGAGGTTGTTTAATGGTAGCGTTTCAGATGTATTAAGATTTAGAGCAAGTCCCAAGATAAAGGTGAATTCGTTAAGAAGTTTAACTAAAGGTTGCCCTGAAGACTGGAGATTTTCTAGGAGAATAAGAAGATCATCTGCATAAGAGAGTGAAGTGTAGCGAGAGTTACCGATAGGGATGCCTTTAATTATGCAGGATTGACGAAGAGCTGCAGAGAGAGGCTCCATGGCAAGTATAAACAAATATGATGATAAGGGGCAGCCCTGTCTAGTGCCTCTTGCAAGATGAAAGGAGGGGGATAGAGTTGAGTTAGTAAGAATTCGAGCAGAAAGGAGAGTGTACAATAATTTGATACAGGCGCAGAAATTGTTAGTGAAACCAAAATGTGATAAAACTTGGTATAAATAGTTACAATTAAGGGAATCAAATGCTTTCTCAAAATCAATGGCTATGGCTGTGGCTGGTGATTTAAGAGTTTTTGCTTTGTAAATTAAGTTAAACAAGGAACAAAGATGATCAGAACCGGTTCTATGTTTAATAAATCCGGCTTGAAAAGGATGGATGAGTTTTGAAATTAATGAATCTAAGCGAAGGGTTAATAATTTAGCAAAGATTTTTCCGTCTGTATTGAGCAGTGATATTGGTCTGTAACTTGAGGGAAGAGAAGGATCTTTATCTTTTTTTGGTAGAACAGTAATAATAGCCTCGGTCATAGTGTAGGGTAGTTTACCATTAGAAAATGCTTCCAGATAGACCTTAAGTAAAGGGCAAAGAGTACCAGATAGGGATTTATAGAAATCAACAGGGAAACCATCACTTCCAGGGGATTTACCATTTTTTAAAGATGATAGTGCTGTTTGGATCTCTTGTAGGGTAAATGGTTCATCCAGTATGGCCATATCTTGATGAGAGAGGTGAGGAAGCTGCAGTTTATCGAGAAATTCATGTATTTGATTGGAAGAACTGGAATTTGGATGAGAATATACTGTAGTTGCTAGTAGAAATAACGCATAATATGGTTTATTGTAAAGTTGTCTGTATAAATTTGGCCTGATGGGTCTCTCAAACCAGCAATATATCTCTCCATCTGTTGAGTTTTAAGCTGATAAGAAAGCAACTTCCCACATCTATCTCCTTGTTCCCAATAGTGGTGTTTAAGCCTTAAAAGGGCAAGTTCAGCTTTCCTGGATATTAATTTGTTTATTTTAATTCTTAATTGAAGAATTTCAAGATGTAGTGGTGAGTCATGATTATGTTTTTTGTTTTATAGTACTGAGTTTCTTTCTCTTTAAGGGAGTTCTCTAAATTTGCTAGTTGTTGCTCTCTTAGCTTTTTCCTGTGAGCTGCGAAACTAATAATTTTGCCTCTAATTGTTGCTTTTAATGCTTCCCAAACTGCCTTGAGATACCTCAGAGGTATCATTAAATGAGAGAGTCTTGAATCTGGGCTGTAATCCAAGGAATAAATTCTGGGTCCCTCAGTAAAGTGGTCTAAATGCCAAGAAGGAGATTTAGAGGGGTGGACCCCAAAGTAGATGTAAACTTATAGGAGACTGGTCTGATATGGTAATTGGGAGGATGTCTGTATTAATAGTTTTTTCTGTAATAAAAGGGGATGAAAGCCAATAATCAATACGGCTGTAAGATTTGTGTAATTGGGAGTAAAATGTATAGTCACGCTGTCTAGGGTGGGAAAGTCTCCAAATGTCAGAAAGGCCCAGATCTTTCATTAGCAATGTCAAGGCATTAATGCTTCATGGATGGGCAGCGTATGACTTATTACTTCTATCTAAGTGTGCTTCTAAGGTTAAATTAAAATTCCCATCCATAAGAACGGGTGAGTTATTGTTGTTATTAATCATAATTTGTTGAGCCAAGTTATGAAAAAATTCAGGGGAGTCAGAGTTAGGGGCATAAACATTAACTAACATAAAAGTTCCTACAGTGGAAGATAATTGAATTATAATCCATCTACCGTCCAAATCCGTGATAGTTTTCTTTGGGGTCCAATTAAGGGACTTATGTAATAGAATAGCGACACCTCGTTTTTTAGAAGAGGCAGAGGATGCAAATACTTGACCGACCCAATCCTTTTTTAACCTGTCAACATCCTCTGACAAAAGTTTAGTTTCTTGTAAGAAAGCAATATGTGTTTTATGTTTCTTAAGGTAAGTAAGTAAGTATTTGTTTGCGCTTACAAGGTGAATTGAGTCCCTTAACATTCCATGAATGTAATATCAAATCACTCATAATGGTAAACGGTAAAATAGGAAGTTACAAATCGGAATGAGGGACTCATAAAAAACTAAGTCAGAGAATGTCAAAGGTTCTAAAGGCAGGTGAATAGGTTGTACAAATGTGAGCAGGATCCTTGGAATATATGGATTCAAAATAATATGATAAATATATCTATTGAGTCTCACTAAAGAGAAATAGAGGGATAAAATGGTAGAGCGAAAATTCATAGAAATAACGAAAACTTGTATATTACAGTAAGAACATTTGTGAAGTGTAGAGAGATAGGAGTCGGTACACATACCAGAGACTCTCTCGCCACACTACTAGGCGTGTAAAACATAGATAACACTTAAGAAAAAGCAACACGCTATATTCCTAAGGTATTAACTATGTGTAACAATATCTTATAAGTAATTATTATGACTAGAACTCAGGTAGTTAAGCTAGAACCCTAGGAAAGACCAATAAACATCATACCAAACAATGCAAAAAACATTTTTAAAGTGGTAATAAAACCAGACATGGTAATCATGTTGAACTATATCATATTAGTTCAATAAAAAGGATAGTATGCCAATATAACATCACATATCACTAAACAGCATAATCCAGAAGATAAAGGCTTATAAGATATGTAGACATCCACATAACCTTATTAAAGAATGGATATGTGATATATGTGTGCTATTAACTTAAAGTAGTAGGTACACTAAAAAAGATATATAGATAACCACTATGTGAATATATGTATATAGCACTTGCCATAAAGTGAAAGTGAATCTTTAAATGTACTAAACATACATGGCGATATGCTATGTTTTAGGTTTCACTTTTTTATTTTATTGATAAGCTGATAGCTAGTAGAACACCTATGGACCTGGGAAAGACCTAAAAGAAAAAAAAAATTGTATATATCCGTGTAAATAGGTTCACACATTTAGATAAGTTCAACAAGAATATACTTGTAAATTCGATTCATTGAAAAAATACAGCCCCTAAGTTTCAAACGCGATTTACAGCCTTGATACGACCAAACCGGCTGAATGTGATAGCGCTAACAAGTTAAGATAGGCATCGCATTTGAGCAAAAGAAAAAGAGAAAAAAGGAGTAACCAAATGTGATACTGAAGTGAAGGGCTCCACATAAATGTTCACACACAAAGTCAGAAACACATGGCAATCAATGCACCTTACAGTTCTGCACCCAATAAACAGTGTGAATTACGTTGTTCTTCAGCCTCCCCTTAGTTTTCTTTTTCAGGGGGTATGGGGAATCAGCCACCAGTTCTGCCCAGGAGGAGACAGGGGAATTAAATGTAGGCAGCAGATTTGCGAGGGCATCAGCAAGTGGCTCCTAGTCATCCTCACGAAGCACTTCACAAAGGTGGTAATGAAACATTATGAAGTGGAGCACACCTGTTAGACAGCGCAAAAAGAGTGGAAAAGCTGACATGTTTACAGACTCCGAGTAGAACGATGAGGGGATGTTATTCCAGCATCGCAAGTGTCTGGTATGTAGAAAGCCAGCAAATTTCTTTCATACTCATATGCGCAGAGGCTTGGGCAGGAGCAGATGGATTAGTTGTAAACTGTGCAGGTTTCTCTGAGATTCTTTCATTTTTTGTATTTCCTTAACCATGTCAGCTTTTAACCGCTCTGGCAACCTGTATGTCTTTTGTCTACTAGGACAAGCATGCCTTGTCGCTATTACATGCTCAGCCCCTTTTGCTCAGCCTGGTACCATGGTAAAAGTACTGTTAAATGTCTTTAGCACATTACGAATGTCTGCAGTTTGTCCTGAGGTTAAGGAAATATTCACATTTACAGCACCAGCATTTACAGTTTGTTCCAGTCTATCATAAGTTATATTAATATCTTCCTTATCCATTTCTGGTAAAACCAGCAAAGCAGCTTTTGGCAATTTTTCAACCCATTTCTTGAGGAGGTTAGCATGGTATATCTTAGTAGAAGTTTTCCTGTCAGTGGCCTCAATTAGTCTCTTAGTTAACAGTACCAGTATGTCTAATAACGTTATAAGGCCCTTGCCACATCATTAACAGCTTATTTTCTGTTGTGGGTAACAATAGCAAAACCTTTTCATCTGGTTCAAAAACTTTTTCTTTTACCCCATGGTCATAATACACTTTCTTCTGGTTTTGGGCCTCTTCCTGATTACTATGGGCAATTTCAACATATTTAGCCAGCTTCTTTCTTAGGTAACACTTATAAGAAGATATAGATTGTTTCTGGGTGGGTTTATCTTTCCCCATTTCTTGTATCACATCCTGTGGTCCTCTTGGCTGCCTACCATACAGCATTTCAAATGGTGAAAACCCTGTTGATGCCTGTGGCACGCCTCTGTAAGCAAAAAGTAGGTAAGGCAAGTATTGGTCCCAGTCTTTCCCTCCTCCTTATACAAAACTTTTTAACATGTGTTTTAGGGTTTGGTTAAAATGCTCAAGAACATCTGTCTGAAGGTGATAGGAGGAGGTTCATATGGCAGTGATACCTAACAGTCTGTACAGCTCCTTAAGCAATGCAGCACAAAATTTACTACCCTGATCAGTAATAATTTCTTTTGGTATGCCCATTCTGCTGAAAATATTTGCAAGCTCTGCTACAGTGTTTGGGTCTGTAGCAGTACGCATTGGAACTGCTTCTGAGTATCGAGTAGTATAGTCACATACTACCAGGATAAATCTATTACCCTTTTTACTTTTGTCTAAAGGACCAACCACATCCATTGCAATTCTCTCAAAAGGCACATCTATCAAGGGTAGGAGCACCAGGGACACCTTGTCTTTTCTAGTGACTGGGGCTACTTTCTGACACTCAGCACAGCAATTACAATACCGTAGGTAGCAACATCTTTACGAATTCCATGCCAGTAAAACCTATATCTGGCAAGGGTGCAATCCCTCCCTGAGTTACCAGCCATAGGACTATCATGTGCAAGCTGTAATAACTCTGTTCTATACTTCTGTGGTATAACCAACTATTCAAACAACATAAAGTCTGGATGTATTCTGACTATATGCAGTTAGCCCCAGCACTTGAACTACTCCGGAGACTAAAGGGTTAACTCTATGCCAAGGCATAGAACATTGAGCTCAAGCTCAGTTTTCAAACCTCTGTCTGTGGTACTCTGAAGTATAACCATCAGATTTCTTACACCGCCTAACTGTGAAGTCGCTCCAGAGATTCCTCCTGCGCTTCGGTTCGGTAATAATTTGAATTGGTTGGTTATTTCAACCACAGTTCTTATTTCGTCAATATTCTTGCTTCTGTCTCGGTAACAGTAAGTGGTAGTAGTAGGCAGTGGTATTTTTGTTTAAAATTGTTAGAAATTGTTCTGTCTTCAGTTCTTTTCCGGTTGGTCTGGTTCAGAACTGAAATCTATTGTTTTTTGTGCTTTCTGTTTAAATATTTGTGGTTTTCTGGTACTTATCGGTTCCTAAAAAAATCTGGATTTTGTGGGATTTTTTTAACCGACCTGTGACACGGTTGGAACTGATAAGTTTTAGTTACCTGGCTTAGCGCTGACAAGGATGACTTTTTCTTATATTCGGCATGTCTGAGAAACCCAAAAAGTAAACCGGTCCCACTGGGTTTCAGCACTGTACCGAGTGTGAGGAAGCCTTTGCTAAGGCTGATCCTCATCTTGTATGTGTGTATTGTCTGGGGTTTGACCACCTCAAGATAGACTGCCAAATCTGTAAAAACTTTCTTAAGGCCACTGTGGAAAAATGTTTGAGTGGCTGAAGGAAAGGGAGGCCAAGAAGTCCATTGATGCAGATGGCCAGCCCGGTTCGGTTGAGACCGAACCTGAAGAGGTGCCTACTGACCTGGGCGATACCTCTTCAGGCAAAAGGACAGCCAACTCTGCAGAGTCGGTTCCATCAAAGAGAAAAAGAAAATCAGCCAGTTCAGATCCAACACCTCATGTTCCGACCGCTGAGGAAATAGTGAAAGCAATCTCTATGGTACAATCGCTTTGCCCGATTCCAACCGAACCAACATCGGTTCAAAGGCGATCGGTTCGGTCAGACGTTTTTTCCTCAGATATTGATCCAGAGGCATACTATGAGGACGAATGGGAGGAGGAAGAAGATGATGAAGAAGGAGAGTTTGACGGACTAGATGAGCCAGTAGAGCCTGACATCTCCCCAGACAGGCCTTCCAATGTTTCCCTTCCCAGGCTTTCTGAGTCCCTCTCCCACTTCTTGTTCTACAAGAAGGTGGCTGAGACTCTTCAGCTTCCTATGGAAGAGGCTGATCAAGATTATGTGGAAATGATGGATGTTCCAGAGTCAAAGAGAGTGTCTATCCCTTTCCACAAATCCCTGGGGAAACAGACACAAAAAATCATGCAATTTCCCACATCTATTCCTCCTGTGGATAAAAGAATGGACAGGAGGTATGCTTTATCTGACCCTTGCACGGAATTCCTTTCAGCACATTGCAGCCATGTTGGGGTAGTGCAAGCTGCAGCCTGTGACAAGGCTAGTATTCCACTGGCATCTCACTCCCCAGATAAGGATTCCAGGAAAGTGGATGCCATGGCTAGGAAACAGTACTTGCCATCCTCTTTGGGGCTCAGGCAATCAAATTACATGGCTTATACAGCCAGGTGCCAGAGGTCTATGTGGGATATGGTTCTGGTGCTGGCTAAGAATGCCCTCCCCCCAGCTAGCCAAGGAGCTGGAGCAGGTGGCTGTAGATAGTATAGAGGCTACCAAAGTGCAATTTCATGCTGCTGTGGACTCGAATGATGTGCATTCTAGAGTCATGGCTACATCTATTTCCATGAGGAGGTTTGCTTGGCTTAGATTTACTAGTCTTTAGCAGGATACCCAGACTAAGGCCATGGATTTCCCTGTAACTGGTAACTCTCTGTTTGGTGAGCAAACAGAGAACTACATGAAGAAGAAGGATGAATATAGGACCACCTATAGGAGTGCTGCAGCCAAGGAAAAGCAGGCCACTCCTCAGAAGCAGAAATTTAGTGCTGGCAGGGGCAGGCCTTTTCACAGGCCTTTCCACGAAGCTCAGGCCTCCTCCTCATCTTTCCAGCAGAGGGGATTCTTTAGGGGAAGAGGCAGGCGTGGGATGACCAGAACTCCATCATCCATGCAGTCTAAGCCCCCTGCCAAACAGACACCCTGAGGTGTCAGTCAGGGTCGCCTCCCCAGTTCCAGTAGGGGGCAGGTTGGCTCACTACTTCCAGGCCTGGGAGTCCATCACTTCAGACAAATGGGTCCTGGAAGTAGTGAGCCAGGGACTTGCTCTCAGTTTCAAAAGGTTCCCAAAAATAAGAGCAAGGTCCTTCAGTCTTTCCTCTCCCTTGGAGACAAAGGCCTTAGAGGCAGAAGTCTCCTCTCTTCTGCAAGCAGTAGAGAAGGTACCTCATTGTCACAGGGGAAAAGGACTGTACTCCAGATACTTCCTTACCCCAAAAAAGACAGGGGAGAGATGACCCATCCTAGATTTAAGGTACCTGAACAAACATTTAACAAAACCAAAATTCAAGATGGTGACTCTGGGAGTAATTCTTCCCTCTCTGAGACCAGGAGACTGGCTAGCCTTCCTGGATCTCAAGGATGCCTACTTCCACATACCTATGAGACATTCCCACAGAAAGTACCTCAAGTTTGAGTTGCCCTCAGGCCATTACCAATTCAGAGCTATGCCTTTATACCTAACATCTGCTCCAAGGGTGTTCACCTAGTGTCTCACAGTAGTGGTGGCATTCCTCAGGAGACAGGGTATCCTTCTGTTCCCAAAGCTGGACGACTGACTCCTTGTAGCCCAGTCCTCAGACCAAGTCAGATCAGCCCTAGAGGTCACTCAAAAACTTCTAGACTCCTTGGGTTTCATTCTGAACCTAGAAAGGTCTGTTGTGGAACCAGCCCAGCTCCTCACTTTCATAGGGGTGGAACTAGACACTATAGTCATTTCTTCCTTTCTCAAAGGTTCATTCCCTTGTCACTCTGGCTTCTTCTTTTCATCCTCCAATTTCTCATCCAGCCAGGCTCTTTCTACACTTGCTGGGTCACATGGCAGCATCCACAGTAGTGGTCCAGGGAGCAAGGTTTCAGATGAGAGATAGTCAGTTTCATCTCAGATCTTATTGGTCTCAGAAAAAAGATCCTCTCTCCAAATTGGTTCCAGTGTCTCAAACTCTAGTTCAGGCCCTCCAGTGGTGGCTGGAGGAGTATAGTCTTTGACAAGGTGTCCTCTTTATCAGTTAGGCTCCTTCAGTGATTCTCACCACAGATGCCTCTTTACTGGGGTGGGGGGCTCACCTAGATCAGCTTA
Source organism: Neoceratodus forsteri (assembly GCA_016271365.2). Taxonomy (NCBI): domain Eukaryota; kingdom Metazoa; phylum Chordata; order Ceratodontiformes; family Ceratodontidae; genus Neoceratodus; species Neoceratodus forsteri. The sequence continues at coordinate 411,480,292 of CM057455.1, read as the reverse complement.
CAGTTCAGGGAACCTGATCTCACCAGGAGTCTCTTCTACACATAAATCTTCTCGAACTGAGAACTGTCTTTCTAGCACTTCAGACATTCTCAATTCAGGGGAAAGTGGTGCAGATCAGGACAGACAATACCACAACCATGTGGTACATCAACAAGCAGGGAGGCACTCGGTCCTCGGCCTTGTGCACAGAGGCCATGAAAATATGGTCTCTAGCTTATTCCTTTCAGGCTTCCCTGAGGGCTGTGCATCTCCCAAGGAAGGACAATGTTCTAGCACATGCTCTCCACAGGATTTCTCAGGGTCCTCATAAATGGACCCTGAAACCTCTAATTCTTCATGTTATTCTCAAGAGATGGGGCACTCCAGAGATAGATCTCTTTTGCAGCACCGGACAATCACCAACTTCCTCTCTTTTGCTGCAGACTGCCTCTTCTGGGCCCTGTCCCTCAGGATGCTATCTTGTTGGACTGGACAAGCAGGTTTCTTTATGCATTTCCTCCTTTTCCTCTGATAGTCAGGGTCCTAATCAAGATCATGTTTCAGCCCTGCAAGGTGATTCTAGTGGCTCCAGACTGGGCCAGGCAGCCTTGGTACACCCCTCTCTTGTCAATGTCAGTGACAATGCCTCTGTGTCTTCCCAGACAGTTCAATCTCCTCACCTCCTCACAGGGGGAGGATTCTTTATCCCAACGTTCAGACTCATGCTCAAAGCCTGGCTCTTGAAGAGCTAGAATATGCCAGCCTGCATCTTTCTCAATCAGTCTTCCACATTTTAAAGTTTAGCAGAAAACCTGCTACTAGAAAGACTTACAATTCCAAATGGAAAAAATGTGGGTTTCACTGTTCCCAGAGGCAGGTCCAGCCAGAGCAGGCTGATATTGCCACCATGTTGGACTGTTTGGTGCACCTTAACAGTTTAGGCCTCCAGCCTGCTACTCTCAAGGTACATTTGGCAGCACTTTCTGACTTCCTTTCTGCTGGTAAAGGCTTTTCTCTAGCATCTCATCCAGTGTTCAAGAAATTTTTCAAGGGTCTGTTACTGGGAGCCTACCCCGTCCTGGGACGTGAATATCTGTATTGCACAGCTTATGTAGCCCGCTTTTGAACTTCTATCCTCAGCTGAGCTGAAGTACTTGGAAAACTGTATTCCTGGTAGCCATTACCTCTGCCAGGAGAATCAGTGAATTACAGGCTTTATCAATGGAACCTGACTTCATTTCATTTCACAGGGATAAGGTGGTCCTTCGAACCAACAGAAAGTTTCTTCCCAAGGTGGTATCAGACTTTCATTTGAATCAGTCTGTCATTGCCTGTATTTTTCATTGACCATTCTTCCTCGGGGGAGAGAAGATTGCACAGTCTTGATGTAAAGAGGGCTTTTAGTTACTATATGGAGCACACTAAGGCCCATAGAAAGGACTGTTCTCAGTTGTTTCTCACTTATGGACCAGTGGGAAAGGGTAAACCTGCCACCAAGAGATCTGTTGCCAGGTGGATTGTCTCCTGTATCCAGTTCTGCTATTCAAAGCTTGGGAAGGAGCCTCCCTCAGGCCTGAGGGCTCATTCTACCAGAGGTACAGCTGCTTCGGTCGCAGCTGCAAGATATATACCTTTAGTGTAAATCTGTATAGCAGCCACCTGGAAAACTGTTCACACATTTACCAAGCATTACTCTCTCGCCATCCAGTCAAGAAGTGATGCTAGGTTTGGCACAGCTGTGCTGCACAGCCTGTTCCCAAAATAGGTTCTGTCACTCCCTCCTCCAAGGGGATACTGCTTGGTAGTCTGCATATAGTCAGAATACAGCAAGACTTCATGTTGTTAGAAGAAAAAATTACTCATCATAGTAATGTTGTTTCTTCTAATGGAGTCTTCCTGTATTCTGACCTCCCTCCCTGCCTCCCCTCCTGGAACCTAGTAGTTTTGGGATGTGGGTGGGCAGGCACAGTGCTGCACCCCAGAGGTTTACTTGGCATGCCTTATCTTATTAAGGGTTTTTTTCTGGTTATTATGATAAATGTTTTTGGGTGTTTCACTACCTGCTCATATTCTTTTTGGGGTTCTCGACTTGAGTCTTTTTGACCCTAAAAATCTGTTTAGTGCCTTTTGTCCTAAACATTTTGGAAACAATGTCTAACCATTGAGTTAGTTAGTTTAGTGCTCATACGAATCTGATGGTTACACTTCAGAGTACAACAGACAGAGGTTTGAAAACTGAGCTCGAACTCAATGTTCTATGCCTTGGCATAGAGATAACCTTTACTCTCTGAGCAGTTCAGGTGCTGGGGCTAACTGCATATAGTCAGAATATAGCAAGACTCCATTAGAAGAAACAACATTACTATGATGAGTAATTTTTTCTTCTCTCTGTTCCTGTGTCTTAGGTTTAACTCAAACTCTGTACAGTAACCCATTACATTATTTAAACATTGGTCCTCCCTGTTTTGGTTTCACCCCCAGCTGCTTGAAATAACCCTGGAGAGAAAGATCATTAGCTTTCTCTGAAAGCAAATCACAATCAGTTAACACTTTAGTTTCAACATTTTCATATTTTAACCCGTTATATCCATCAGTTATTGCTGCCACAGTTTATTCAGGCATCGTCTTTCTTTCTTGGATTTCTGGATCTCGGAGCTGTGCTCAAACAAGTCCGAATCAAAATCACTGAAACGAAAAGTGTCCCCACCATCTGAAATCCCTTTGCACAGTGTTTTCTCAGCACTTTGTCACACACTAGGGTCTGTCTGCTTCCCGAATCAATGAGTCGCTTCATAGTCTTATCTTTCACCTTCACATCTGTGTAGTACTTGCCCCAATTTGCCAAGGACAAATCTGTTCCAGTGCCACTCTCCTTACTATGGTAGTTTCTTGCAAAATGGCCTGGCTTATTACATTTATAGCAGATAATGTCTTTGGGCACAGATTTGTTACCCCCATCAGAGTTCTTATCAGGGTTGGAGTTTAAATGGGGAAAAAAGAGTGTCTTACCAGTGCTTGGCTGTTACCTCACTGCTGTGGCATCTCTCTGGCCATTTGATAGTCCTCAGCCAAAGAAAAAGCCTTGTCCCCACTCTCTGGTTGGTGTTCCTTTACCCACAGCTGTACATCTGTAGGCAAGATGTTGATGAATTGCTCAATGGCAAATGTGTCGATCTGTGGGATGTTTTGCTCTCTGGTTGGATCTATTTTTTCAGGAGTTCTCTGAATCGAGTGAAAGCTTCTTGAGGATTGTCAACTGAGTTGTACCTCAGAGATCGAAATCTCTGCCTGTATGTTTCTCCGGAGATTTCATACCTTTTCAGGATTTTGCTTTTCATCAGGTCATAGATTTCTGACTGTGCCATGTCCATACTGCTGTAGGCAAGTTGGGCATTCCCTGTCAGGTAGGGTACCAGTCTGATTGTCCATTGCTGCTTTGGTCATTGGCAGTCTGTGGCAACTCTTTCAAAAGTTGTCAGGTATGCCTCAATATCACCTGAGGGACACAACTTTGTAAGTTTAATGGCTTTTAAGTTGCTTGCATTTTGTTGCTCATCTGGGTCTATGCCGGATCCTCTGCCTTTGATAGCTTGCAAGGCATTCAGCCATCTCTGTTCCTGTCACTGCAACTTTTCTCTCCTCTGTGCTTCTAAATGTTGAATCTCTTTTTCTCTCTGCTTCTCAGTCTCTTTGTTATATAGACCACCATTTGAAAAAGTCCATCAGGCTTTTAGGTTCTGTCACTGCCTGTTTTTTTCCATAACTTATGCTGGCTGTACAATCTCAGACTGGACTTCTGTATCTGCTAGTTTGGCTGCCATTCTCCTGGTAACCACTCCTGGACTTGGTGCTGCAGAATCCATACCTTCCTCTGTGCTTCTCTGGTACTATGTCCAGTACCCACAAAGAAAACTCCTGTCTTAGGGTATGCACGGCATAAATCCCACTTTGGCTGACACGATCTGTCATCGAGGCACAGGTCAGAAAGCATAGGAAAACCAGGAGTAGTTGTAGAATTCACCAAAAATGATTTATTTACACTAGCAGTATCAAAATAAACTTGTTCAGTATAATTATTTACAAAGGCAAAATAAAACAAGCATTTGTCAATGCCGAATGTTTGCTTGCTGGCATTGGTAGTGTAGGAGTTACAGAGCTGCATAATAGGAATGACAGTGAAGTATTGAACTGAAGCCAACCCCATCACCACCCTGCAAACAGTGGCAGAGCCAGGTTTGGGAGCATTTGGGAACCAGGGGGGGCCAGTCAGTCAATCATGGGCTCCACAATGGTCACTGAACAGTGAATAAAGATGGTGGTGTGGTACCACTATCCATGCTGGGGCAGCCAGGAGGGGTGACCACCCCCCAGCCCCCCCAGCTCTGCCATTGCCTGCAGACAGTGGCAGGCATTGGGATGTGCCTTTGGGTCATCAGGCATAACGGCCACGCTATTTCACCACACCCTACCGTGCAGACATCGACAAGTGTCACGGTGTGCCTTGCGGTCTTTGGCCCTTATGCGCACCCTATTCCATCAGGAAATATGGTGAGATGGGTGCGGTATATGATAATGGGGTGAACTTTGGGGTCGAAGAGTACAAGGCACACCTCGATGCCTCTCAGTGGCTGCAGGGTGTGGGTGGGGGTGGAATGGTATGATCATTGCAGGCAACAATCCCAAGTCACAGCCCTGATGCCTGTCATTCTTTACAGGGTGGGGCGTTATGGTCGGAAACCCTAACACCTCAGGCATTCGTTAGTATTTTCCCTCCAAATTTTCAAAATGGTTTTTCTGTGATCCCCACCCCATGAACAGCGGCAATATCAGTTTGTTAGCTGAAAGCTGCTTTTGTACAGCGACTACGGCATTTGTCACCACAGGTGCAAAAACACATTCGAACAGGATGTGAAAAATGACAGCTGTACTGTTCATGGGGAGGTGTAAAAAATGGTAATGTTGAAAATCTGCAGTGAAAATATTAAAAAAACTGGTGAAGTCATGAGTGTGCATAGAAACTGTGCAACGCACACCTGTAATGTAATTAGTTTGGGGATTTTTTTACAGCAGATTGTCAACAGAGGCATTTTGGGACCTCCGGTCATGAACAGTGTCACTGTGATTTTCTTTATCTGTCCCAAACATTGCTTGCACCCACTGACTGCACCATTGCACTATATCTCCCCCGATGTATTACTGATCTCTGAATCATGGCTTAGTCCAGCAACCACTGACATGGAAATAAATATACCCAGCTATGCCTTGTTCAGAATGGATAGGCAAACTAGAGGAGGTGGGGTGGCCATATATGTCAAAGATAAATTCACTGTCTCCTGCACTGCCTCGTCTTCTGTTGCCAACGAATTCGAATGCCTAGCCCTCAAAGTGGAAATCTCCCAAACAAGTGTTCTCCAGCTAATAGGATGTTACAGGTAGAGATGGTAGTGGCTGAATTCGCTCAGCAGTGGAGCGTGAGTGGCGAATTTGCGTGGTGCTCCGATGCTGCCAAGCAGAGTACTTCGATGATTAATGGGTAACGTGAAGTCCATTGAAAACAATGACTTTGCGTTACTTCGCCTTCCCAAACCACTACTCCACTAATTCTTAAGGTAAAGTACATTGAAAACAATGTACTTTGCCTTACTTCACCTTGTTTTTAAGCTCCAAAGGCGAATTTTGCAGTGATTCATGGGATTTCAGGTCACATGGGCTCTAGATTGTTCTGCACAGCCTCAGTTTGGGGTAGTGTGTGTAGGAAGCTGTAGGAGACAATCTGCTCTGAAAGCTCTCTGTGATTCAAACCTTGTAAAAGCTGTTAAAAAAGCCTTTTTGAGTCATTTTTTTTTGCTGAAACTATAGTTCATTGATTATAGGAAACCGTCCTGTGCTCATATCATCGAGCGTTTATTGTTTGTGTGTGTATTTTGAACGTTAATGTACAACATTCAGTCTGTGTACTGAGAGACAGTGGAAGTGTGCTTTGGGGGAGGGGCGTGTCTGTTGTGTAGGTAGATTAACTTGGAGAAAAAGACAGTGCTTTCTGTTTTGGTGATTTTTTTTTGAATAACTGTGTTAATGTACACACAGTAATATTTTCAATAATTCTTGCCATTTTTTGCTGATTGTTGTGATGCAGCAGTGCATAATTTTAGTTTGTTTAAAATATGTGGTTATATTACTGAAGTTTTCAATTTGCTACACATTACTTAGTGTGTGTGTGAGTATGTGTGTGATGCGTGTCATCAAATCAGACACCTTTTATTGTGTCACATAATTTCAGCAATGTGAACCTACTATCCACTGCAGCTGTGTAATTTTTTTGTACTTCTTTGTGGTGTCTTTACTGGTACTCGTACTGGTGACTCTTACTGCAGCAGTGCAGTACACTGCCCCCACCCCGCGGCCCACCCCAACCGGCAAAGATATTCTTTTCCAGATTTGAACTTCTGATGGTGAGCACTGGTTAGGTGTTGTGCCTTTGCATCTGCATCTCTTCAATGCGCAATGCAATCTTAATCTGTCTGTGTATTTGCATCTCTTTAGGGCCCAATCTCCATCTCTAACTTAAGTCACAGTTGTTTTTTTGGCTTCCCTTCAGAGTACTGGACAGGTGTGGTGCATAATTCAGCATGAACACTGTACTCATGAATATGCGTTTTTCAGTCAGGACCATCATCAGGAGTCACTCGTGATACAAATCATGTTCTTCATCATCACGGTCACAAATTACGATTTACGATCACGTCACGAATCACAACAGTAATTTTTTTTACTAGTTACTTGGATGTATTGTAAGCCTGTTTTGTAGTATCTCTCTCCATGCTTCACCACCCCACCATTGTGCTCATTAATGAGTGTTTTTAAGTCAGGGAGTTTTGTGCCACACCTCATTGGGGCCTGGGGAAGTACAGCCATAGGCATTTGCGTTTCTTTATCATCACGGTCACAAATGCAGTCACAAATCACGATTTACAATTACATCACGAATCACAACATTAATATTTTTACTAGTTACTTGGATGTATTGTAAGCCTGTTTTGTAGTATCTCTCCAGGCTTCACCACCCCACCACTGTACTCATTAATAAGTGTTTTTAAGTCAGGGAGTTGGACAGTGTCTGCAGTACATACACAGACTGGAAAGAAAACTGCACCGATGCAGTTTAGCACAGTATACTTCCACTGCTCAGAATACATATGGAAGACAACAAAAAAAGGGCATAATTACATACAAAGGTCAGGGATGGTGGAGGAATACATTTTATAACACAGCAAGGAAGGTGTGGGGGGGCACATGGTGTGAGGGAAAATAAACTAATGTGGGATCCTATGGTGATCCAGCAGCACTTCCAGCATGGACATAATTTGCAACTGATGTCCCTCTACGTAAGAAAAATAAAATTCACAGAAAGAGCAAATTGAGTAAAAAAGAGTACAGGCAGAAAAAACAAAAAAATGTAGCTTTTAAAAAAGCTGTTGGGTCTAAATCAAAGTTTAAATCTCCTCGTTCTGATCTCAAAGTATCAGCAGTCACAAAACACACTCCTCTCTCTCTCCATCTGCACAGGAGAAAGTAAAAGTGTCTACTTGTATGATTCACTTTCTTCCTGCCTAGCTAAAGAGCATGTGACTTACAGTACTGTAAGCCATGTGAAGTGTGGGGGGGCTGCCAAATCTAAAACACCAAGTGGATCACTTAGAATCATAATGAGGAACATGAAGTCCATTAAAACAGTGACTTCACCTTGCTTCGCATTGCCATTCCATGTAGCAGTGGTAATGACAAGGCAGAAGTGAGCACTTTGCATTGCCCACTCTGCAATGAAGGCTGCCGGCGTTCACCCTGGCCGGAGGAATTTAAATTCGCTGCATCTCTAGTTACAGGCCCCCGTCTGCCGGTTTACAGCTTCTATCCCATCTAAGTGACATCTTGGGACAGGGATTGCTAGAAACCATTATCCTTGGTGACATTAATCTTGACTGACTGTCCAAAGCAGCTGCCCCACTTGTATCCTTCTGTGATGTTCATGGGTTGACTCAGCTTATTACTGACCCAACATGCCCTAACACAAAAACCCATAATAAAAACACTACACTGGATGTGCTCTTAGTGAACAAACCCCACCTTTTCTCCCATGCTGGCACCTTTTTCTCGGATGTCAGCGACCACTGCTTTATTGGAGGGGTAAGATCAACCAACAAACCGACGGTTACATCTAAATTTTCCCTGAAGAGATCAAGACGCAACTTTAATCTAGCCGCCTATAGTAATGACCTGAAACTTTCTATGCGCTGGCAGGAATTTTATTTAGCCAAAGCAGTCACTGCATTACAACATCTTCCATGACATACTATCGGGGCTCTCAACAAGCATGCTCCCCTGACTAAAGTCCGAGCCAAGAATAAATCCTGCAAATGGTTCTCCCCTGAGATCAGGTCATTGCTCTTTGAAAGAGATAAGCTTTGGAAAAAGGCATGTAAACTGAACACGCCCAATGACTGGAATCTGTTCAGAAAGACACACAACCTATGCACTGTCAATTAAAGAAGCCAAGGCTTCCTTCTTCCGCTCAGAACTTGACTCTGCCTCCAAGAGCCCGTGCAAGTTCTGGAGCACTATCAAGGATCTGATGGGCCACTCCTCAGGTAATTCCCTCCCGAACAAGATCATCTCCAGCAATACTACATTCAATGAAAGGACGGAGATCCTAGACTCCTTCAATAACCACTTCGCAACCGCAGGATTGGCGTTTGACAACTCTTCAGCTTGTAAGATACGCTCCTTGACAGACAACTTCCCTTCAACACCTCCAGCTACCTCTTCTCTATTTACGCTTCAACCCACTTCCATAAAAGAGGTTGAAGATCTATTACTTCAACTGGACACCAGAAAAAGTGCCGCCGCTGACTCACTAGACTCGTACTTTCTTAAAATAGCCTACCATGTCTTAGCTGTTCCCATCACCCACCTATTCAATTTATCTTTGTCCCAGGGTATTCTGCCACCTGTTTGGAAGACTGCTCATGTCATCCCTCTCTTCAAATCAGGTGACCCATGCAATCTCAATAATTATAGGCCCATTTCCCTCCTCCCAGTGTTATCTAAACTACTTGAGAAAATTGTGAATGTACAATTAAGGTCCTATCTCGAGACAACAAATCTATTAAACCCCATGCAGTCTGGGTTCAGAGCCAAATATTTTCACTGCAGAGTTTCAACATTGCCATTTTTCCACACCTCCTTGAAAAAACCCTATTTATTATATTATTCAGCTTACCAGCATTTCCTCAGTTCGCGGTTGGCTTTGAAGAGTGCAGACGTGTGCCGGTCCACCAAAGATTATCGCGCCGGACTCCGGAGGTAAGTATGGGGTGAGGGGGGTTTGGGGAGGCAGGGTGCACAGTGGGTGGAGTGCGGGTGAGGCAGGGATACTATGGGGACCTTTTTGTTTACAGGTTTTTTGGAAGATGGAGCGGGGCGTTTGCCATGCTGGGGTGTGCTCCCAGCATGGCCACTGAGTGGGCTCCCAGCGTGGCAGCTGGAAGGATGTTTGGGGGGCCTGGAGCCGATGGGGATTGGGCATCCCCATCAGCAATAACAATTTTGCCATGCTGGGGTGGGCTTCCAGCGTGGCAACTGAAACTTGTTTTGGGGTCGTGAAGTTGCGGGGATTGGGCACCTCACGGCCATACACAGTGTGTGTGCATGGGGAGTGCATGAGCACGCACATGCGGCGTGGCGCGCACGCTGCGTGTGTGTGTGTGTGGTGGGAGGGGAGCACTGCTCACTCAAGCGGTGACTCCCTTCCAACTGTACGGCACTGCATTTTGGATCATCACACTATGTTTCTTGCACATGCATTCAAGCAAACATAATGAAGTTTTCTTTCAGTCTCTGTGTCTCTTGTTCTCCTAATCTTTCTTGTAGTTGCAGCTTAGCCCTTTCATAAGTTTTTTCAACCCCCATCCTTAGCAAGCATCCTGTTTTTGTAAATATCCTGTTCTTGTAAGTTTCAGGAGCTGCTAGAATACAGTGGGCTTCTTGAGGCCCCCTTTACATAGCTTTTGCAAAAGGCTCAATCATTTGCACTCAGGTAACCTCTGGAGTTTTCCATTAGCTTCTTCCAATCATCTCAAATTATAATTATATATATTTCAACAGTAACACTACATATTTTCTAAACAAAAGTGATCCCAATATCAATTACATTTCCATACAATGATTTGCACATATTTTTATATTAGTAGATATACAAGGGAGGAAAAACAAATAGCAAGGGAGGGCTGAGAGACAGTGAGAACCTAAGAACTGCAAGATTGTTGGGGTGATCAAATCTGAAGTCTCACAGGAAAATTTAGTTGTGCAACCAAACAGAGAAGAGACAGAAAAGGAAAGATCCTTGCATTTAAACACTTTCTCCATAACAAATGGAACAGGGTCCTATTCTACCCTGTCACAATTACGAGTGTGTGTGGAAACTGTGCAACGCATGCTCGTAACAGTCATTTTTTGGAATGTTTTCACCAAATTTGCAACATAGGCTTTTTGGGAGCCCACCTTATGAACAGTGACACTGTCAGTTCATTAGTCGGTCCCAAAATGTGATTCCATGCAGTGAACATGAAATCACCTTTCAGGACTGAATAATGACATGACAGTGACTGCGTTTAAAAGGAGAGGTCCCAAGAACCCCATGTTGAAAATTTGGAGCCAAAAGTTGCAAATATGGACGAGATATCCACCTAAGTTGACCACCCATTGATGCCATTATGATATAGCTTACTGGCATTTCTTCAGTTCGCGGTCAGCTTTGAAGAGTGCAGACGTATCCCCGCTCCAACAAAGATCATTGTGCCAGGCTTCAGAGGTAAGTATGGGATAAGGGGAGTGTGGGGAGGTGGAATGCATAAACAGTGGAGTGCGGTTTGGGGAAAGGCACCAGACTGTGAGGGGATCATTTCCTGGTTTACAGGTTAAAAAAAAGACATCGTGGAAAGATTTTTTTTTTTTACAAGTTGTCTTGGCATACTGGGGTGGGCTCCCAGTGTGCCACCTGTGTTTTTTTGGGAGGGGGACTGAAGCCGACGGGGATTGGGCCCCCAGTTGGCACAGAAAATGTGTCTGTGTTTGGGGGGGTGCATGATTCCAAGAGGGATTGGGCACTTCCGTCGGCAGACAAATTAAAATATGGGAACATTATGCCAATGGGGATTGGGCTCCCCCATCTGCAAATTAACTGGGGAGGGAGCATGCTGACAGGGGGATTGGGCATCCCCAACATTGGCTTTCAGGTGGGACTGTGAGAGACAAACGGAGATAGCCACCGCCATGTTTATTGAAATGTTACACCAGGCAAGGCACGCCCTGCAATGATGGGTCACTCCATCATTGCAGCATTGAAACTGTTTTAAGTTGGTGGCATGCGTTTGCAGCACTGTCATAGACAGTGTGCTGTTTCATTGGTGCCACAAAGCCCAGCCCAAAAAAGCAGTGGTGCCATTGGCCACAACACGACCGCACCTCCAAAACCTGCTACTCCAAGCTACCACAATATGTTGTTTGAGCTTGTACGCAAAACAACATAAAAATTTGGTTTGAGTTTGATGGTTTGATTTGAAAGACACTGTATGTCTGTTTAAGTTGTGGATGCTTTTATCAGCAGTGAATAAAAGGAGCAACAAAACAGCACCATCCACCTTTCCCCTTACTCCCTGGGCCATCTGGCCCACTGAATCCAATTGTCTCCCAGCCTCTGCTTATTATGACAGGGAAGGGGCCATGACACTTGCCTTGGTTCACTATTATAGTGTCTGGAAGAGATTTTTCACTGTCAGAATCAGGGGTTAGGGATTCTACTGCCTCCCCACCACCACCATTGCTGACTTAGTGCTCTCTGACATGGCAGGCTGGGTCCTCTGCTACTGCAGTAATGGTCATTGCTTGCTCGCTCATTGGGCCTCATTCTCTTCATGCCACTGATTGACCTGATGGGTGTGGGTAACACTGGGGAGCCTTCTAGTGCCTGCATTATCACCCAAATTTGCTGCTGCCTGCTCTGGTAGGTCCACGGGTCCTTACTACTATAGCTTTCAGGTTTGCATCATCTGCCCTCATCTAGGTTCAAAGAGCACCAACCCTTTCTAATAGATTGCACTTGCTTCTCATAGCTGCCCTGTAAAATGCTGGTTCTTTATAGTAACAAGGTTGACTTTATTTGGAATACTGTGTCCAGTTCTGGAGGCCACATCTCCATAAGGACATAGACAGGGTAGAGGCAGTTCAAAGAAGGGCAACAAAGGTATTGCAGGGCCTACACTAAAACTCATACGAGAAGAGACTGGGAGACCTCAGTATGTATAGTATGGAGGAGAAAAGAGATGGGGAGATACAATAGAAACCTACAAATATCTAAAAACCATAAATAAGGTATCAGAGGGTAGCATCTTTCTGAAAAGGAGATGTCCCGAAACGAGGGGGCATGACATGAGGTTGGAAGGGGGTAGACTAAGGGGTAGTATGAGGAAGTATTTCTTCACAGAAAGGGTTATAGATGCATGGAATAGAATCTCAGCAGAGGTGGTGGTGGCAAACACAGGGGGGGATTCAAGCATGCATGGGACAAGCATAGGAGGGCCCTAGCAATAGGAATGAGGAGGTAAAGCTGGAGATCAAGTAGAATCTGCATTTTTTACAGTAGGCAGGGAAAATGGGCAGACTAGATGGGCCTAGCAGTCCTTATCTGCCGTCAATTTCTATGTTTCTATGTTTGACACTGAAAATCCCTGCAAAGGTAAGAACTGAGAGACCTAGAGTAGTAGTATATTTGTTGCACATTGATATCACTATTGCAATATAGACATTAGCATCACAAGGCTGCACATAATACACAACACAATATAAATAACACAAATAAAATCATATACATAAAGGAGGGATCCTCCCCCACTAGGAAAGGCAGTGGCAGGGTGTAGCTGGATTCACAAGACTATCTGTAAACTGCATGGATTGGCAGTAGGGATAAGGGAAGGCAGGGGTATTTTTGTGTTTGTTTCACCATGTACTTACTGGGGCTGGAAAACCTTTTTTTTTTTTTTTTTACAAAGCAAACTAAAACTGCAACATAAAGTTTGGTCTGGTTTGTCTGAGCTTAAAGGGACACTGTCATTTTTTTATTGCAATATTTTGTCATCTATGACCAGTGTGCCAATAGCAACAGAATGAACAAGCTTAGTGTTGCAATTGTTCTGTGATGTAAAATAATGAGGCTATATGACCTTTTCAGTATTACTATTCTGTTTAGGACGAGCAAGCAAAGCTGTTGGAACCTCCTGGGATTGTGAATGCGCCTCTATAATGGCAGATTCTTGTTTGTAAAACTAGAGTTTTACATTTCCCTGGCTGTTGTGATGAAGGTTGGGATCCAAAAGTGTTTCACTCTGAACATGAAGATGTATGTCTAACTTTAAAATGAGAAGTAAGCCGGCCCATCAGCACAGCAGTTGGATTTTTGCTTGCGATGCCAGCAACCCGGGTTTGGGAATGGACTCAGGTGCTGGAGGGCCAGCCAGGGAAAGAAGGCTTGAGTGTTGGATGACTGCTTGCCTTCTCTCAGGGGGAGGGAGGAGAAGTGAACCAGTGCTTGCTGATCCTTAGCGGAGGCTGGGGGCACAGCAATGCACGGGGTTCCACTAACTAATGGGGCGTGGTGAACATTGGCATAAGCCCAATGTTAGTGGCATGCCATGCCCCCGGGAAGCAAAATGGGAAAAGAGCCCGAAGCCAACTGGATGACGGTCACCAGCTCCTGCTGCCACAAGACCTCAGGCAGTGCACGAATCAACCCAGCAGCACCCGGGGCAAGAATTGCACTGGCTGCCCCACCAGTGCCTTCCCCCTTGGAGGAGATGGACCCACCCAGTGAAGGGTTATATCCAAGGGTTACCCGAGGGGGTTGCAATATGGGGTAATGAGTGGCTGCAGCGAGGCAGTGTGGCAACAACGGGCATAGAAAGGCCTGAAGGAGAGGCCGGCCTGGAGCTGGGGGAAGCATGAAAAAAAAAAATGAGAAGTACTAAGAAAACAGATTTGAAAAACTGAGCCAAGATCTTGAGTATATAAAAATAGAATAATAGATAGAGGACTATGTATTATAAGGCAGTAAGACCATCGAGAGGTTTTGGGGACTTGGAACCTCGAGAGCGATGCTCGAGAGGTTCCTAAAGTCCCCAAAACCTCGAGATGGTCTGACTACCTTATAATACATAGTCCTTTATTTGTTATTTTTGTAATATATGGACCTCATTGCGGAGATTTCTTTTCTGATGTGTTTTTGTTAAACAGGCTGGCCTGGCCGTCGCACTCAGCACGCTGGTCTCTGAACTGCCCACAGCACTAACGAGTGTCCCATCGCTCGTTTCAAAAAATTGGTTTCCTTAATTTAGTAGGCAGTCCTACCTTTCAGCTTTTTGTCGTTCGGGAATGCAGGATGAGTGACATAGTCATTATTTGTTCAAAAAATGAAAGTATTATAACAGAACAGATTCCTCTCGCTAGCGAGAGGAAAAAACCATATTTTTCATGCTGTTATGCCGCCTACTAAAGAAAAACCGTCAATGGAGATGCTGCCCGTCAGTACCGTTGTGCAGGAAGGGCGTGTGACCATGACAACTGGGTTTGTTGGTAGGAAGATCTGGACATGCGCTGTGGCATTTTCATGATAATACTATCGTTCGTTCGAACGATAGTATTATTGGCAGTGAAGTGTGGTATTATCGGGAGTGGAGTGCTCTGTGCTATCAATTACAAGGAATTTTTTGGATCGTTTTCGATAGTATTATTTTAACAATCCATATATTACAATCTGATTTAGTACTTCTACTGCTCATTTTAAAGTGTGACATACATCGTCGTGCACAGAATGGACCACTCTTTTGGTCCCAATCCTTAATTCATAATGGGGGAAATGTAAAACTTGAGTTTTGCAAGTATGAAGGTGCCATTATACATGTGTGTTAGATATGCCCATCTAATCCCAAGAGGCTTCCGTCGGCTTTGCCAGCTCGGCCAGAATGGAATGCTAAATAAGCATTTGTCAGTGCCTAATGTTGTCTTGCTGGCGCTGGCATTGGTAGTGCAGGAGTTAGAGAGATGCATAATAGGAATGGCAGCGAAGTACTGAACTGACACCAAACCTATCCCCACACTGCAGAGACTGACAAGAATTGGGGAGTGCCTTTGGGTCATCGGCCATAACGCTCATGCCATTTCACCTCACCCTACCCTGCAGACACCAACAAGTGTTGTGGTGTGCCTTGGGGTCTTTGGGCCTTACACTCACCCCATTCCATAAGGAAATACACTGAGATAGGTGCAGTATAGGAGACTGGTACTCCAAGTGAACTGTGGGGCCAAAGAGTCCAAGGCACACCTCAATGCCTGTCACTGGCTATAGGGTGGGGTGGGGGTGGAATGACATGAGCATTACAGCCCACAATCCCAAGTCACACTCCTGATGCCTGTCAGTCTCTACAGGGTGGGGCGTTATGACTGGAAACCCTAACACTGTGGGTGTTTGTTGGTATTTTCACTCCAGATTTTCAACATGGGCTTTTTATGACCCCACCTCATGAACAGCAGCACTATCAGTTCATTAGCCGAAAGGTGATTTTGCACAGCGACTGCACCATTTGGCACTACAGGTATGAAAACACTTTTCGGGTAGGATGTGAAAAATGACAGCTGGATTGTTCATGAGGAGGTGTACAAAAATGGCCCTGTTGAAAATCTGGAGTGAAAATATAAAAAAAATGAAGTCACAAGCGTGCCTAGAAACCGTGCAACGTACGCCCATAGCACAATTATTTTGGGGATTTTTTTAACCAAATTTTCAACACAGGCATTTTAGAACCACTGCTAATGAATGGTGTCATTGTGATTTTTAAAAAGAACACAGGCCTGCACCTGGGGACCGTGCTTGGCAACAACAAGTAGAAAATAGATAAGAAAAACCAGCACAAGTCTTCTAGCAAATATCCTTCTTTTCAATCTGCACCAACAAGAATCGATGTCACACAAAGGAAGCGAGAAAAGTTTTTCTCAGGGTGCTAAATGTGCTTCATTTTATTCAGATAAATTCAGATGAATGCACCCTGCTTCCATTAAAAAAGCTGTTTGCTTCACAGCAACACACTCCCAACGTGTTTCACGCCCCCTGGCGCTTAATCGCTTCCTTTGTGTGACATCGATTCTTGTTGGTGCAGATTGAAAAGAAGGATATTTGCTAGAAGATTTGTGCTGATTTTTCTTATCTATTTTCTAGTCATTGTGATTTTGTTGATCTGTCCCGAACACTGATTTCTCACAGCGACCGCGTCATTGTGCTCTATATGTGCAAAAACACATTTTGGGCAGGATGTGAAAAATGACAGCCATACTGTTCATAAGGAGGTGTAAAAAAATGACAATGTTGAAAATCTGAAGTGAAAATATGAAAAATTGGTGAAGTCATGAGCGTGCGTAGAAACTGCTCAACATACACCCGTAATGCAACTATTTGGAGGATTTATTTCACCAAATTTTCAACATAGGCATTTTGGGACCTCTACTCTTGAACAGTGTTGCTATGAATTTGTTAATCTGTCCCAAACATTGATTTCACACAGTGCTCGAGCCATTGTGCGCCACATGTGCGAAAACACATTTTGGGCAGGATGTGAAAAATGACAGCTATACTGTTCATAAGGAGGTATGAAGGAATGGCAATGCTGAAAATCTGGAGTGAAAATATTAAACATTATTGAAGTTACAAGCATGCGTGGAAACTGCGCAATGCACGCAAGTAACACTCATTTTTGGGAAATTTTTTACTAAATTTGCAACATAAGCTTTTTGGGACCCTACCTCATGAACAGTGGCAGTGTCATTTTGTTACTCAGTCCAAAGGTGATTCCATGCAGTGACTGCAAAATGACCTTCGGGACCGAATAACGAGATGACAGTGCAAGTGTCCATGAGGTGGGGCCCCAAGAACCCCATGTTGAAACTTTGGAGACAAAATTCAAAAAAATGGCTCAGATATCCACCTAAGTTGACCCCAATTTATGCCATTATACAGCTTCCTGGCATTTCTTAATTTTGCAGTTCTGCTTTGAAGAGCCCAGACATCTTCCCGCTTCACCAAAGATCGCACCACGGAGTATGGAATGAGGGGGGGTTGGGGAGGTAGGGTGCACAGAGGGTGGGTGCAGGTTGGGGGAAGGGGCTCCGTGGACAACAAGGGACCGCTTCCTTTTTTTCAGCTGCAAAAAAAAAGGGGGACCTCGCGGGACCATTTTCTTTCTTTACAGGTGAAATAAAACTAATGTTGGGAACACTGGAGTGGGCACCCAGTATGCCCCATGTGTGTCCCATGACTTTCAGGGGGCCTATGTTGACTACACTGGGGTGGGCTCCAAGTGTGCCACACAATGGGGGTGGGGTGGGGGCAGGAACATGCAGACACCGTCAGCTTTCTGTGAGCGGTAGCACACTGGGATGGGCTTCCAGTGTGCCACACAATGTGGTGGATGGTGTACATGCTGACATGGGGTTTGCACCTCTGATGTCAGTTTTCTTTGGGGATTGTGCTGTGGCAGCAGGAGCCACTGCCATGTTTATTGAAATGTTTCACCAGGAAAGGCACTTACGGGAGGTGTGTCATCTGTGCTGCTACATGACGAGCTTGTCTCGGATTGCAGCAGCACATTTCTTTCAAGTTGGGGTCACTTTACATAATTCTTATGTCAGTGCTGACATGCTGACTTATTGGTGAATAAGGGATGCACCTACTAAAGCATGCCCTGCATTCGCTAACACTGACACACCTCTGCATTTCTCATACTACCATAAGAGGTTGCTTATGCACACGCAAGACAACATAAAAATTACTAAAAATGTAATATAGGTGTAACCCCCCTACAAATGGGTGTTCCCAAAAAGTCTTCCTTGAGTTTGCCTAAATGCTCACTGCCAGTCTGGTGTCCTGCGTTTTAGCAGTTTAAATGTGATTGCCAGACCCTGTGTGGCCTCTGTGTGCTGTCTCTTTAAGAGCTGCCTGATTGCAGTATAAGTAATCTGAGAGGGAGCTCAGCTGAAAGATGTAACTATTTGCTGAAAATCATTTAGAGTGATAATGATAATGTAGTTTGTCTAACCTGCTTTCTTTGTAGCAAGGACTGTTTTGTTTGTCTCCGCTATCTTGGTCCTGGACTGCAAATTGGACCAATCAGTTCTGGTGGGACCTAAAATGTAGCCTGACTACAGGAGCTGTCTGAATTCAAAATCTGTAGGAACTGTAGTTCAGGGTTTTTTTGAGCCTTTTTTGCAACTGAAGGGGGAGCCATTGCTTTGACTGACAGCCAAATCAGCTAGTTAGTTCTGAGCTGGGAAGTGAAATGAGAAGAGCTCAAGCCTTTTTTGAGCAGCAATCCTGAGTGGATTCGCAAGGGAGAACTGTGAAAAGGCTGAGTTTTTGGCTTGCACATCTGCCTGCTGCTCCTGAGAGGGAGAGAAGAGAATTTTTTTGGACTAAATCCAAGTTTGTGTGACTAAAGTAAGCTATTAAAGTGGGTCAGGCTCAACCTGAAGAAGACCGAAGATTTTGTTGAATGCGATCGGACTCTCAGGAGTTCCGGCTACCCCTAAACTGCAGAGACTTTGCGACTGTGACCAGGGAGTGCTTTGTGTGGTACAGTAGAATTCCCTTACATGTAAATGTGCTACGAACTGCTAGTGGGTCGTGAGTTAGCTCCCTGCTGTGTGAACTGTGTTCTGCTTGCTGGAAGCTGTATCTAGCCCAAAACGAACTGCATCCAAATTTGTCTCCATGCAGTTTGGGCCTTGCCAGACTGTCCCAGCCAGGCTTCCCACTGCACAGAGAAGCCATCGACGAGAGACCTGCCTGGGGATCAGCCCCCTGCTCCACGCTTGAACAGGAACGACATCTCTGTGACTCGTGTGGGCCCTGCTTCTCCTGGCATTCCAGATCAACCACCTGCAGTCTCGATTTTCATCCAGCCTGTGTCAAGTCTTGGGTATCATGTGTAAATACCAAGGTAGCTCCCTGCAACAACAGTTTAATCTGAGTGTGTCATCTGATTGTCTTGTTGTTTCGCTTCCTTTACGAACTGAGCCCTCTGGCTCTGGATTACAAATATTGTGTACTGTGCATGTTGTGTTTTCCATCACAGGGCCACAACCAGCTGCAATGCCGGCCAACTCCGGGTAACAGTCCTGGCTAGCCCATCTCTTCTCCACTGGGGTACCCAGAGGTAGGACTGTGTGGGGGGGGACTCAAAGCGCATTCATAATTTCTTGATTGATATAACCTTTAAGCTAATTAACCTGATTTTGCCCCTTTCTTGTTCAAGTCCCCTGAATAAATCAGATCTAACTTTTTCTGCATGTAATCTAACTGTGGTTCCAGTTTGTGCTCAAAGTACAGTACTGTTGCTATTTGCTGTGCATAACCTTGCTTTACAGGGGGTCCCCAGGGTCGAGCCAGAGGAACCAGCTCTGGTGGTAAGTGCAAACAGTGTGGGTACTTGTGTGGTGTACCAGGGGTATTGTGAAAGTGATTGTTGTACAGTGTTCAGGCCACTAGAGGGGAAAGAGAGGGGTTACAGTGTCCCGGAGAGCTGTGCCCAGGTTAGCTTGACCACTACCAACCCTGACCTCCGGGTGGAGGCACCCGTTTCAGAACTCAGGCCCCTTAACCTGCTACTAGCCAAGCAGGCAGGGGTAGTAGCCCTTGGGATAGTGCCACCTAGGGGTTACATAGACTTATTATTTTCCATGACGGGGCATTCCCAACAGTGGGCTTGCTAATTCTGTTGCTGTGGGCACACTGGTTATGCATGACCAAATATTGTAATAAAACACTGACAGTGTCTCTTTAAATTTAGTCAAACTTCAGCTCACAGTTTTACCTAAACAGCTGAGGGAGTTGGTTTGAAAGTGGTTGTCAGCCAAATTTTGCCCTATTCAAATTTTTGAGAAAATTCAACTCCCAGCTCTGTATTTTAATTGTTTGATAAGAGGGGGCTATGGTCCTTTAATCAGTAAGTTCCCCTTTTGGCAACCAGGTGTTCCTTATGAGCTGAACTGTGTAACTCTAAGAAGAACTGATCCCTTTGAGAGTTTTTGCAGTAAAGGAACAAGCATTTGTCAATGCCAAAAGTTCATTGTGCGTAGAGATAAGGAAGAGTGTGAGAGTGTAGTAGTACAGGAAGAGTTTTATTGATAATGAACAATAGAAAGTTGTATGACAGCTGCACTGTTCATGAGGTGGTGTGATAAAAAGGCTATATTGAAAATTTGGAGTGAAAATATTGAAAATGACCGAAGTTAGATGAATGTGTAGAAAATTGTGAATGACTGGGTGTAACTTGGCCATTTTTGGAGTTCTATCACCACATTTTCAACATGGCCTTTTTTGGTACCCCACTTCATGAAGAGAGCCACTGTCATTTTGTTCACTTTTACTGAAAGGTGATTTCACAGAGCGACCACACCATTCTGCACCACAGGTGTGGAAACACATTTCAAACATGATGCAAAACAAATTACAGCTGTACTGTTCATAAGGAAGCATGAAAAAATGACAATGTCAAAAATGTGGAGTGAAAATATTAAAAATTGGCAAAGATATGAGGATGCATAGAAACTGCACAACACACGCTGGTTATGCAGATATTTTGTGGCATTTTTCACCAAATTTTAAACATGCCCTTTTTGGGACCTCCCCTCATGAACAGTAGCACTGTGATTTTGTTACTCTATCCTGAAAGTTGATTTTGCACACTGACTGTGCCCTTCTGAGCCACAAGTGCGAAAACACATTTTGGGCAGGATGTGAAAAAACGACAGCTGTACAGTTTATAAGGAGATGTGGAAAAATGGCAACATTGAAAATCGGTAGTGAAATATATAAAAATGGTGAAGTTACAAGCGTGTGTAGAAACTGCACAATGCACACTAATCAGCATGAGCATTTTTAGAATTTTAAGCAAATTTGTAACATGGGCTTTTGGGACCCCACCTCAAGAACAATGGCACTGTCAGCCCTGAAGGTGATTCCACACAGTGACCCAAAAATCACCTTTCTGGACCAAGAAACAAAATGACACTGGCATGTTCATGAGGTGGGGTCCCAAGAACCCTATGTTGAAAATGTGGGGCCAACATTCCTGAAAATGGCTGAGATATCAACCTAAGTTGAAACCCCCCATTGAGTCCCATTATACAGGCTTACCTGATTCTTCAGTTCCTAGTTCAGCTTTAAAGAATGCAGATGTATCCCAGGCCAGCGAAGATCACAGCTCTCGATCTCCAGTGGGTAAGTATGGGTGAGGGGAGTGCGGGGAGGTGGGTGCGCAGAGGGAGGGTTGGAGTGGGGAGGAGGGGGGACTAGGGAGAAGACACTGGAAGGTTTTCTTTTTTGCAGGTAAAATAAAAAAAGACTTCGGGTGGACAGTTTTTTTCTATTTTTTTAAACATTTAGGCACACTGGGGTGGGCTCCCAGTGTGCTACAATAGTGTGTGTGGAGGGGGGCATACCATTTCTGGCATGGGGATTGGGCGCCCTGTTGTCGGCTAACAATATAGATGGGATAGGCACATCCGACATCAGGAGTGGGCATCCCAATGTCAGAAAGGAGAAATTGTTTAATGAGGAAAGACACACTGAGCTGCAGGGATGGGGAAATTGTTTAACCATAAAAAGACACACCGAGCTGCAGCTAACGGGCTTCCATTTCAAAGGCAGAGCAGCGTTCAGCATCGCCACTGTCCTTTGAAATGTTTGCTGAGACCAGACCCCTCAGCAAACCAGTGTCATAAGGACACTGCCTGCTGATTTACTGGCCACAGACTGGCCTTTGCAGCACCACAGGTCATTGGGTTGGCACCCCTCACACCCCTGTTTAGCAACTCTCATATCAACAAGTTCATTCGTGCTTGAGCACTCAATGAACTTAAAAAGCAGACTGACTGTAGTTGAAATGGAAGCGAGTTAGAAAAATAAAAGGCAGCGAGAAGAACTTGGTTTATTAGGAGAAATCTTGACATGGAAGTCAAGCTAACTCATACTTCTTCGGTCTAAAATTTGGAAACCAGAATCCTATTGAAATGGGGACAAGGAGACAATATTTGAAGTTTGAATTGAATTGTATGCCATTTTGGGGCATTGTTATAAGTGATGTGGTCTGTAAGTAACTGAGTGCTGCTTCAATAGCAGCAGCCTTAGAAAACATAGAAAATTATACTGACACCTAATTAAAGTAAACTGAATGAACCTGAGATTGAGGATGTTCTTTATTACACTGTTCAAGTCATTTACGTTTCCCAAGGTCACACGGGGGGTTTCTGGCAATGATATGATTTGAACTGGATCCAGTTAATCTTCCTGGACATAAAGTCTCCACCACTCATTCACACTAATGGGAGTATGCCGGAGGTGCTAGGACCCAGCGGCAGCCAAACCTTTTCAAGAGGGCCGGCGCCTAGATGGAGCTGCGAGGAAGCGGCACTATGAGCCAGGCTCATGCAGTATAGACCATCTCGGCATCAACCCTTCAACTGCCTCAGTTCCTTTTTTCCCACCGTCAAGTGCACTTCAGTGATGACGTTGCTTGCCTGGTGGGAGTCAAACTTCAAACTAGCAGCTTAGTTTTCAGTTTTATTATTTTGTATTTTATCATGAAAAATACTGATTATATTTTAATAAATTTCTTACTTGTACAAGAAAGAAGTCTTCAGCCCTCCATTGATGGAGTCGACCATGAGTGGGGCAGGTGATGGTAGGGAGACTTCATATGAAAGCTGTTCAGTCAGCCGGGCCAGGTCTGGTCCGCCACCCTCTCCGGGGGGGGGGTCTGACAACAGATGGTCCAGTGCTAGGGGGAGATGGGTGGTTCCCTTGAAAGCATAAAAGTAAACGGTCCCATTCTCAGCCCGTTCCTTCTCCCGAGTTCTTCTTGACCACGTTAGAAGAAAACTTAACATCTTTCAGTCGCCCTCTGGTACATCTGTACATAGGCGGTCAGCTGTTAGGGTCAGGAGCCAGTCTCTGCTTCTTTTGGAGTCACCAGTTTCTGTCTCTGGTAGCCGGCCTCTTCGATACCGGAGCTCCTTTCCGCCTATTGGAAGGGCTTCGGATGAGTAGTTTCACCATTAGGCTGCTCTTATGGAGCACTGGGCGCAGAGGTTGTCCCAGCTACCAGAACTAGCCAGTCCGTTGCCGGGGCCTTTGGGCCTGTCGGTTTCAGATCAACAGGTGGGGCGGTTAGAACTTCCTAGTTGCGTGGTGCCTTCTTCGGTGCCATCAACTCCACACTCTGGTGTCTGTTCCCCTCTCATGGTTGCAGCACAGGGGTCCACACTGATGTTTTTATCTCCTGCCATTTTCCATCCTTTACCTTCAAATCACAGTTCTCAGACTTCCACTATGATGCTGTCATCTGAGGTGCTGACTTCTCCAGCGTGGAGGTCCTTTTCAGTGCCGCGGGTGGTGTCGGCACCGTCTGTGGCACCGCATGCCCTGTTGGCACCATCCTCGGCACCAGGGTTGGTGTCAGTGCCATGTGCGGTGCCGCGCTGCCTGTCGGCGCTGTCCTCGGCACCAGGGGTGGCGTCGGCACCATGTGCAGTGCTGCACTCACTGTTGGCACCATGCGCAATGCTGTTTTATGGCTCAGCACCATCTCTGTACTTGGTGCCATTCTACTCGATGGCGCAGAGGATGTGTACAGCACCGCCTATTTTTTAGAGGTTTTTGACTCTGACTCTTTCTCCTCCTCTTCTTCCTCCTGGTTTTCATTCCTTTTCTGCTATACAGTCCCTCCTGGACTCTCAGGAGATGATTTGGAGCCTGATCCGGATCTTCAGCTGGGTGATGATGTTGATACCGACTCTGCCCTGGGGGCAGGGATCAATCCTCTTGCAGATCCTGTTATTGAAGACCTTTACTTTAAGTCTTTGCTCAAAAAAGTTTAATTCTACTCTTTCTTTCCAGACCACGTAAATCAATCCTGGGAAGCTTCTATGTCTCCAATATCTACATGTTCCAGAAATCCCTATGGATTTAACCCCTCTGGTACAGACCTCTTTCGAGACTCTTTCCCAGATGGTGTGGAAGATTCTGGCTCTTATTCCTTCTGTGGCCAAGTCCATAGATAGTAAATATGCCCCTCCCAAGGATCGCCCCATCTTGGCCTCACAATCCTTTGCTGGTGCCATAGTGGTCCTGGCAGAGAATGCTAAGGCTGTCCTCCCTCAGGAATCTACAGCCCACCCTATATACTAAGAATCTCACAAGATCGACACCTTGGGTAAGACAGTCTTTACTGCCTCAGCCCTGGGCATGCAAATTGCCAGTTACCAGGGCTATTTTTCTCAGTATGCGTACATTCTTTGTCATTCACTCAAAGCAACGGTAGAAGCTCTGCCCGAGTCAGAGGTTAACTCAGAGCTACTACAGACCATACCTAGACTTATCGAGTCCAATAATCAACAAATTAAAGCTGCAATGGATGCTTTCGATATTGCTTCCCAGGCAGCGGTGGCTGGCATTTGCACCCATCGCCATTCCTGGCTACGTACTTCGGGCTTTATGAGTGATGCCCAACAGAAAGTCATGGCCTTACCTTTCGATGGTATGCATCTGTTTGGGCCTCAGGTGGAACAAGCAGTAGAGGCCACACAGAAGACTAGATCTGCCATTAAGACAGCTAGACCTCCACCCGCTCCCTCTCGAGGAGGTGGAAATAAGCATCAGTTTCACAACCGTCAGTCCTTTTGTGGCAAAGGCAGAGAAGGCTTTAACAGAAACTAAATCCCACAGCTGCAGAAGAAAATGTGGCAGAAGGTGCAGGCCAAAAAGCGCCCAGTGCCACCTTCTGAGTTTCTGGCCCAGGTCCCACCTCAGCTGCCTGAGGGGGACTCTTCCTCGACAGTGGAAGGATGTCTGACCCAGTTCTATGACCAGTGGAAATCTATAACATCAGACAAATGGGTCCTCAGGATAATCCGCGAGGGGTACTCTCTCAATCTTTTGGAAACCCCTCTGGATCATCCTCCAAAGCGACAGCCCAGGCTGTCTGCAGCAGTCAGACCTTCTTGCTTCCAAGGTGCAATGCCTTCTGAATGACAGGGCAGTAGAAGTAGTTCCATTGGATCAACAAAACGCAAGTTTCTACTCCCATTACTTTCTGGTTCCAAAGAAAACTGGCAGCATGCGCCCTATTCTGGGTCTCAGAAAGTTAAACAAATTCCTGCACAAGGAAAAGTTCAAGATGATATCACTCGGTACCCTGCTACCTTTGATTTGTCAACATGATTGGCTAGCCTCCTTGGACATGCAGGATGCTGACCAGCACATTCTCATACACCCAAATCACCACAAATACCTAATGTTCATGGCGTTGGGCCAACAGTATCAATTCAGAGTCCTGCCCTTTGGGCTATCCTCAGTGCCTCGAGTTTTTACAAAGTGTTGTGAAGTTCTCGTAGTACATCTAGGGAAGATCAGAATCCAAGTGTTCCCATATCTGGATGACTGGCTTCTAACTAGCCTCTCCAGACAAGAGACTCTGAAGACCATGGCCATGACCTCAGACTTCCTCACATCCATGAGAGTCCTGCTGAACCTCAAAAAGTCACAGTTGCAGCCCTCCCAGAGCCTTTTCATACAAACCCTTCTGGACACTTCCTGTGTGAAAGCTTTTCTTCCGGAGGACAGAAGGAGTGATATCTTACAGATAGCCCACTTCATCAGAGAACACAGTTCAGTGAGAGCTCTCTCGATGCAATGGATGCTGGGTCTCATGGCGTTCTCAGTGTTCATTGTACCTTTGGCTTGTCTCCATATGAAAACCTCTCAGTGGATGCTCAGTACTCAGTGGTCCCCAACCACTCAACCTCAGTTCTTTCTGATCAAGATGATAGAACCTCTGAAGAGATCACTCACCTGGTGGTCTCAGGAGGACAACCTTCTTGAAGGGTATTCTTTCACCCATCTGGATCATTAGATCTCCATTACCACGCATGAGTCGCTGATGGGTTAGGGAGCTCACTGCTAGGATCTCCACACCCAGGGTATGTGGAACCAGGACAAATCTCAACTTCACATAAACATCCTGGAAATGCGAGCCATCCTCTATACAGTCCAAGCTCTGAAGGACATACTCTATCACAAGAACATTCTCCTTCAAATGAACAACAAGGCAGTGATGTATTACATCAACAAACAGGGCCATGTACACTCTTACCCATTAAGCTGGGAAGCAATGAGAGTGTGGGAATGGTGCCTAGAGCACAAGGCTCTGATTCAGGTGGTTTACTTGCCAGGAGTACAAAACAAGCTGGCAGACCATCTCAGCAGAATGGAGACAGATCTTCATGAGTGGTCTTTCAACTTAATTGTCATTCAGTCACTCTTTCGAAGAGTGGGGAACTCCAGAACTGGACCTTTTTCTGTCCCCACTCAATGCAAAACTGCCTCTCTTCTGCTCCAGAAATCCAGGACCTGATGTTTTTTATCCGGATGCATTCAGGCTGTAGTGGACAAAACACTTTCTATTTGCATTTCCTCCTCTACCCCTAATTCAGAGGCTACTGCTCAAACTGGAGGCACAGGGGGGCAGAATGATTCTCATTGCCCTGTTCTGGCCTCATCAGATTTTATTTCCCCTAATCAACAGTCTATCAGAAATCTCTCCGAAAATGCTTCCCCTCCAGACGAACCTTCTGACCCAGGGCCCTGTAGTTCATCCCAGCCTAAAGTCTCTACACCTCTGTGCTTGGCTCCTGCGGAGATAGAGGTGAATAGGTTTATGTTTCTCATAGAGTTTCGGATATTCTTTTGGCTGCACGCAAGCCAGCAACCAGAAAAACCTGCACAGCTAAATGGAAGTGTTTCTCTATCTGGTGTGCAGAATCCTCTTGGAATCCTTTTTCCTGCCCACTGAATAAAGTCTTGGAGTATCTCTTAGACCTCTCAAACACAGGTCTGCAATACTCCCCAGTCAAAGTTCATCTTTGTGCAATTTTGGCATATCATGAGCCAGTACTCTGTATGTCACTGGCTCAGCTACCCGGTAGTTGAGGTTTCTTAAGAGGATTCTGCATACCAGACCTCCTATTAGACATCCATTTGCAGCCTATGACATCAAGCTTGTGCTAGATATGCTCACTCATAAACCTTTCGAGCCTCTAGCTACTTGCGAGCTGAAATTCCTCACTTGGAAGATGGCCTTCCTGGTGGCCTTTAATTCTGCTCATAGGGTGTCAGAAATACATCCCTTGGTCACGGACCCCCCGTATACTGTATTTCACAAGGACAAAGTAGTTCTTAGGACTCATCTTAAGTTCCTTCCTAAGGTTGTCTCGGAATTCCATCTGAATCAACCTTTAGTCTTTCCTACCTACTTTGCAAACTTCCAGAACAAAGAAGAGCATACCCTTCATTCCCTAGATATAAAAAGTGCCTTGCGGTTCTATCTGGCTAGAACAAAGGAAATTCGCAAGGCTCAACAACTGTTTGTTTCCTTCAGCATGAGCCGGCTGGGTTAACCTGTTGCTATCAGGTGCATTTCAGTGTGGCTGGTGGCATGCCTTCGCCATTGCTATTCCATGGCACAGGTCAAGCTGGAAGGCAGAGTATACGCTCACTCTGCCAGAGCAGTCATGGCATCTCTGGTGGAAATCCATAATGTCCCCATGGCAGACGTTTGCAATACGGCTACCTGGAGCTCTGTGCATACTTTTGTTAGCACTATGCCTTGGATGTCCATGCCAGATGGCATCAGTCATTTGGCAGGACAATTCTTAACAGACTTCTGTCCTAAAAAGTAAGCTCCTCTTTCTCCTGCTGCCTGTCTTGGGGGATTATTTAGCTCGTTATGCTCCCATTAGTGTGAATGAGTGGTGGAGACTTTATGTCCAGGAAGATATGGAAATTACATACCTACCATAATTCTTGATCTTCTTGGACAAAGTCTCCACCACTCATTCACATGCCTACCCATCCCCCGAGCTCACTTCTCTGTTTCTGGTCTTCACTCCCTCAATGGTTGGACTGTGAAGTCTTTGTTTTTGACCCTTCTTACATGGGTCATTTGGACTATCTTAGGTCTGATTTTTTAGGTTACTCCTCTCTAGGTTAGTTACTCTGCACCTCCCTGGAAAGAAAGGTACTGAGGCGGTTGTAGGGTTGATGCTGAGATGGTCTATACTGCATGAGCCTGGCTTGCAGTGCTGCTTCTTTATGGCTCCATCTCAGCACTGGCCCTCTTGAAAAAGTTTGGTTCCTGCTGGGTCATAGCACCTCTGGCGTACTTCCATTAGTGTGAATGAGTGGTGGAGACTTCATCCAAGAAGATCAAGAATTATGGTAGGTACATAATTTCCATTTTCTGTGCTCTGGTTATTTGAACACACTATTTTACAAATACAGCCCTTAAGTAATTATTTTTTTCACTTTATCTTTTTATTGAAATTCGAGTATATAAGAAAACATACATCTTATACAATAGAAGACTATCCTCCATGTAAGGTATAAAATATCACTTAACAAAACACAGTATTTAGGGTAAACATATTGGAGAAGCCTTATATACATGTTTTGATAATAAAACACAAACCTAGACAGGATGTAAGTGGAGAGCAGAAGGGCTACAATCAATAGGGTATTACAGTATAAGATCAGAAATAGCAACCATGTATGAAATACATGCTAGGGCAGGCTATGGCAAGGCATTCAGTAAATTGCAAAAAGTGATAAATGTGGTAATATGAACAATGTTCAGTAATGGAGAGGTGAAGATAAGAGAACAGTATGCAAGGAAAGAAAGAAGAGAGAAAAAAGCAAGGACGAAGGAAGGAGAGAGGGAGAAAACAGGGAAGAAGGGGAAAAAAGAGGAGAAATCTGTGCACAAAAGTTTCGATAAAACCTAATATGAGAGCAAAATAAGAAGGAGGGCTAAATATCCCTAAGAATTAGGGTCTAGAAGAACTAGGTTCATGTACTGGAAGTAATCCTGCCAACATCTGTCATATACAGTGAGTCGGTTATGAGTAACATGAGATAATTGGTCTAAAGAGGCATACTGAGAGAGGCTTTGAAGAACATCTGAAAGAGAAGGAACCAGAGTTGATTTCCATTTCATAAGAATCAGACATTTGACCAGAAGAGAAAGTATGTTAAGCCATCTAAAATGTGCATGTGAGAGGAGAGAGTTATTGGGGATAAGGATGCCTAGAAGGAATAGCTTGGGGTCAAAAAGTAGTTTTTGTCCTGTTACTCTGGAGGCAAGTAAACAGACTTTATGCCAGAGCTTATTAATGGGAGAGCAAGACCACAAGATATGAAGTAGATCCCCATTGGCCAAATTGCAGCACTAGCAATTATTATTATTTAATAGGCCCATTCGTTGAAGCACAGAGGGGGTTCTATACCAAAGATGTGGGATTTTAGTTTGTATTAAAGAACTACGGGCATCTTTAAAGGTCTTATGTGCAATACGCCAACAATTACTCCATTGTGCATCTGAAATATTGTGGTTAAGAAGAGTACTCCATTTATTTTTGGCCTGTATAGAATGATCAGGTAGATTATCAATAATGTCTTTGTAAATGGAGCTATTTAATTTTACTGATAAATTAGTTCAGTGCGAGATGTATGAGTTTAGAAGAGTATGCCTATACATTAAACTAGAGAGAGAGAGAGAGAGTGATAAGCTGCCCAAATTTGTAAAAACTTCCAGAAGTCCTGTTTAGGAAGTTTCCATGTGACCTGCAAGTCTGAGAATGATCTAAGAGTGAGTGAATTCTGGTCCAATATATCTCCAAGAAAGAAAATGCCTTTATTCCTCCATGTTTGACAGAAAATTTGGTGAACTTCTAAAGTGAGCAGTGGATTGCCACATAAGGGGGCATAAAACCAGGGTGTTGGATTGGATTTCAGGAATTTGTGGGTTAGTTTCCAATAAAGAACAGAGGATGATACAGTCGGGTGAGATTTTAGTTTAGAGAAATGGGATAAAAATGAAGGAAGTGGGAACTCCTCCCGGGCACAATCACTGATTCCATTGCAACCCATAGTTGTGAGTGAGGGGAGGGTTTCTGAAACCATTTAATAGTTTGGGCCATTCGAAAAGCCCAGAGGTAGCCTTTGAACCAGGGGAGTCCGAATCCCCCTTTTTTCCAATGTGATTGAAGTTTGTTGCGGTTAAATCTCGGTGGTTTCCCATCCCAGATAAAGTTACCTATTAATTTATTAATTTTAGCAAAAAAGGAGGATGGTATGACTAAGGGAATATTGGTAAAGAGGTAAAGAATCTTGGGAGAAATTGACATCTTAATGGTTGCAATTTTCTCCATGAAAGAGAGATTAAGAAGCTTCCATCTGTCCAGAATTGTTTTGATATCAAATTAGGGGTTAAAGTTAATATCCCATATCTTCCCTAAGTTACAGGTAATTTTGATTCCTAGATATGTTATACTCTGTGGTGACCAGTGGAATCCAAGAGGTATGTTCATAATGGCTTTACAGTGGTCATTAAGGGCATAGTTTGTGATTTGTCATAATTCAACGCAAGGCCAGAAATTTTTGTAAAATTATTAAGCAAATCAATCAACAGGGGCCCAGCCTCATTCAAGTTTTCAAGTAAGATTAAGAGGTCATCTGTGTAGGAGAAAGAAACATATCTTGAATTGCTGACAGGTATGCCCATAATGCCAGAAGATTGATGTAAACAAGCAGTCAGGGGTTCCATGGCTAAAATAAACAGGGAAGGTGATGGGGGACAGCCTTGTCTAGTTCCCCTTGTAAGATGAAAGTAAGAGGAAAGGGTGAAATTAGTAAGTACTTTAGCAACAGGGGAGTTATATAATAGCTTGATCCAGGAGCAAAAGGTATGAGAAAGACTGAAATAAGATAAAACTTGATGAAGGTAATCCCAGTTTAAGGAATCAAAGGCCTTCTTGAAATCAATAGCTATGGCTGCAGCTGGTGTCTTGAGGGATTTGGCTTTGTGAATTAAATTAAATAAGGAACGTAGGTGATCAGAACCGGATCTATGTTTAATAAAATCAGCTTGCGAACAATGAGTTAGCTTGGGAATCAAGGATTCAAGTCGAGAAGTTAGTAGTTTAGCAAATATCTTCCCATCCGTGTTTAATAAAGAGATGGGCCTGTAACTTGCTGAGTAAGTAGGGTCTTTTTCTTTCTTAGGGATTAGGGTTATGATTGCTTCAGTGCAAGATGGCGGAAGCTTGTCAGTATTGGAAGCTTCTTGATAAACATTAAGAAGAAGGGGACATAAGGTGTCAGAAAACATTTTATAGAAATCGACAGGGAATCTGTCACCCCCAGAGGATTTGCCAGATTTCAAGGAAGACAAAGCTTTCTGGATTTCCTGAAGCGAGAAGGGTTCATCTAAAGAATTTGTTTCAAGAGTAGAAAGATGAGGAAGATGTAATGATTTAAGGAACTGTTGAATTTGTAAAGTAGATGGAGGATTTGTGTTAGAGTATAGTTTTTGATAAAAGGTTTTCATGATGCGGTTTATAGAGGGGTTGTCAGAGTGAATCGTACCCTGTTCATCTTTTAGGCTTAGGATGTGTCATTCCATTTGTTGTGCTTTGAGCTGGTAAAGAGGAGTTTCCCATTTTATCGCGTGTTCTCAAAACTTATATTTAAGTTTAAACAAGGCCAGTTCTGTTTACGAAATTAATTCATTAATTTTAACTCTAAGTTGAAGAATTTCAAGATGAAGTTGAGAATCAGGGCGCTGCTTATTGAAGAAAAGTATAAATTCTCTTTAGCCTTAAGAGACTTTTCAAGTCAGCCAGCTGTTGTTCCCTTACTCTTTTCCTATGTGCAGCATAACTGATAATTTTCCCTCGAATCGTAGCTTTAAGAGCTTCCCACACAGAGGACATAGAAGATTTGGTTGGGGTATTGGGAAACAGGAAGTCCTGAATTTGTGCTTTGATCATGGGTAAGAAATTGTGATCCTTGAGAAGGAGAGGGTCCAGCCGCCAGTAAGAAGATTTAGGTGCTAATGGACCCCACAAAAGTTGCAATTTGACAGGGGAATGGTCCGAGATTATGATAGGAGAGATGGATGAATCAATAGTGTTTTCCATTATAACAGGAGAGGCTAACCAGTAGTCAATTCTACTGTAAGTCTTATGTAGAGAGGAGTAAAAAGTAAATTCTCGATCACGGGGGTGAAGGAGGTGCCATACATCAGCTAATCCAACATCTTGCATTAGTAATGAAAGGGCTTTAATACTTCTAGGGTGGGTCTCTGTAGTGGGACTACTTCTGTCAATGCTGGCTTCTAAAGCTAAGTTAAGATCCCCTTCAAGAATAACTGGTGTATTATCAGTGTTAAAGGATAGAATCTGTTGAGCTAAATTATGAAAAAACTCTGGGGAATCGGAGTTGGGAGCATAGACATTAACAATTAGAAGAGGACCAGAGTTGGTATTCAGTTTGACCATCACCCATCTGCCGTCAGTATCAGAAACGGAGTTTACAAGGGACCATTTGAGACTTTTATAAGTAAGAATAGCAACTCCTCTCTTTTTTATGGTATAGGATGATTCATAGATCTGACCGACCCAATCTTTTTTAAGTCTATCAACATCCTCAGCTAATAATTTTGTTTCTGGAAGGAAAGCAATTTGTGTTTTAAGTTTTTTGAGATGTGAAAGAATTTGCTTCTGCATACAAGGAGAATTAAGTCCCTTCACATTCCATGTATATAAAAGTATGTCACTCATACTGTTAGTGTTAAAGAAAGAGACTAATCACTGGAGTGTGAAGGGAAAAGTAAATGAGGCAGAGGATGATTAGACTACAATATAGAGAGCTTACATATATGCAGAGAGTAGCAGGAACATTCAAGCCCCCAAAAAGTGAGATGTATGATACATGAATAGCACAGATATCTTATTAAAGTTAGAATAGAGATGGGGAAGGAGAAAAGTCATTAACAACAACAACAATACTAGTAAGCTAAATAACAAAGAAAACGTTTTATGAGTGTGAGGAGATATGAGCCAGTCAACTGGCTAAGAGACTCTCTCACCACACTCTGGGGCATCGATGTAGGGAGGAGACTAGGGAGGACCGGTTATCAATATCGGCCCAAACCTAAGTCTGATCCCAGTAATATAATAAAGTAAGTATTCCTGATAAGCTAAACTGAAAGGGAATAATACCAAAAAAGGCAGGGGACTCTAATGACCTCAGCTTAATTCTAAGCTAACAGGACAAAGTATAAGGATAAAGCTAAACACCAGAACTTATTTATAAACATTAGTAGTAATAGTACAAGATATACCAACTCAAAATAACAGTAAATTAAAGAACCATATATGAGATGCCAGTACAGCCGAGACATAGAGCAAGGAATTCAGAGAGCCAGGTGGAATGCAAATGAACAAATGTAAAAGGAAAAGTAGATCATTACCACGTTAGAGTGACTCTGAGTATACTTTGCAGTGCAACAGAATAAGTATATAATAAATACAATATTGAGGGGGAAAGAAGAAAGGGGAGGTCAATTTAAGCCATTACACCCTGAGCCAAATGCAAATCGGGATTATGTGGAGAGGTATAGGCTTCGGTGATAACTGTAGACAGAAGAGATAGTCATAGTAAAGATCAGCTCTGATTACTCAAATTGCCTAAATAGGTGTTATATGGGGTGACTAGGTCTAGAAGTCTAGGCCCAGTGAGCCCCAAAACAGGATGGACCACACAGCAGTGGATTTCTATAATATCTGTAGGCTTCGAGTAAAATAAGGAGCATAAGGAAGATGTAGATTGACAATCCTTTGCAACAGTACACCAAACATAGCCCACCTGTTTAGTGCTAATGATAGTTCCATATTGTAAACAGGCGGTAGTAAGAATAATGGAGCGTAGGGAAGGAGATAGATTAAATGTAGTTGCCAATAATACTTAAGAACCTGTCATCAGGAAAGGGAAGGGGTAAGTTGCCTTGTAATATATAATAATTCACACATGAAAAAAGAAAAGGCAATAATCAGGAGGCATTGGAGATATGCAACTGAACAGCCAAAAGACTATAAACCTGATGTACTGCTAAATTGGAGAGTAAAAGGCTAGATACAGAGAGCCTGTTTAGTGAGGTAATGCATAGCTCTAACACTAAAATAATAGGTTAGAAAAGAATTGTTGATATACCAAAGTTCCTTTGAAGACCTTTAAACTGCTAGTTTAAACACTGCAACAAAAAGTAAATTCATTGCCCGATGTACAGCCTTTAACTTTCTGCACCTGCTGAAAAAGTAACCAGGTAGCATAGACTGTAGAAGCCAGGCTAGGCAGGAAAAGTGTACTGGCACTCCCTTCACGTATCCTGGAAGCAAAACCTACCAAGATGTAGCAACTGTGACCATATTACTGACCATGTAAGCTCATGACACCTTACATTTATTAGCAGGATTGTGACTATTGATGTTCTTGCTTTTGGTCTTTGCCGTATGTTTCTTTTTGAGCGGCTCTAAAGATTTGAGGGGGGAACTTGCAACAACTTCTGCCCATGAAGTATCAGCAGAAATACATCCCTGAGGCACAGGGCCCCAATTAGAGGGATGTTCATCTGAAATTTGCTGGGAAAGATCCTCCTCCGAGGAGTGCATGTCATCCTCCAAGAGAGCAAACTTATTGCTCAAGGGAATAGAGGAGTTGATTTGAAGGTGAGAGGCTGAAGCTTGGGGTGTTTGAGGTGAAACCTTGCTAGAACAGCATGAAAATCTTGAAGAATAATGCCTCGACAGAAGCTTCTCTTGCAGCCATGTTGATTGCCTTGGGGTCAAATCAGTTGTGGCGTTGCTGCTTGGGGCTGCGAGTTCTGCAACACTTTCCCCATGTTCCTGTACCTTGTCGTCCACCCTTCATGTGGATACCAAAGCTGTGTTTGGGTTGCCAATTGCTGCTGAACCTCCCAGGGTAAGATTGCAGAGAGAGACCTCCAGATAGTTGGCTAAGGCATCAGGGGTTTCGAAATCCTTGAAGGAAGAGCCTGAGAAAAAGTGTAGTGTCATGGGGTAACGTAGAGCAAATTTAATGCTTCTTTGGTGGAGGATTTGTTTAAATGGATTGTAGGCCTTCCTTCTGATGGTTAAATCTTTTGAAAAGTCTCTGTAGACAGAAATATTAAACTCTTGCCACTGAAGTTTCCTCATTTCTCTGGCTCGTTTCAGTATTAATTCTGTGTGGGAATAGTTCAAGAAGTGAGTAATGATAGGCCTTGGTCGCTGATCAGATGTTGGCCTGGGACCCAGAGTGTGGTGAGACCGCTCAATGATTAATGTTAGGTCAGGAGGCAGTTTAAGCATTGCAGGCAGCACATGTAATAAAAGCGCAGTAGTGTCTCCTAATTCTATACCTTCAGGGAAGCCAAAAAATCGTAAATTGTTGCAACGATTATGATTTTCAATATCGTCAGTTTTGGCTTGTAGGGATTTAATAGTTCGATCTTGATTGCGGACAGTAGCCTGGAGGTCATAAATAGTGGTGTTACAGGCCGTTGCTTTCTCATTAAATTGTATTTTCTGGCTGAAAGTTTCAAGAGTGGTCGCATTCTGTTGGGTGGAGGTTTTTAGATCATTAATCTCAGCCATCAGTTTAGAAAACATTACTTCCATTCTAGCAAGTGAGCTTTGCTGTACTTGGAGATCTGCCATAATGCTGAAGGATGAGGCCTAGCATGCTGCAGTACAGTGTAGAATAATTGAATATAAGTAGATGATGGATCAAAAATGACTTACAAACTGTCAGGCAGTAAGATTACAGGATGGTCACAGGAGTTGGTACCAAAGAAAGGTCTGGTGAAGGGTGGATGAGGTTAGATTGCAGTCATTCCTGCAGAGATTCTGAACTATGCTACCATCTTCTGCCTGGTCAGGCCATGCCCCCCTTAAGCAATTATTTTTAACTTGCATTTTTGTCCCTCTACACCAGTACTACTTTCTAGTTAGCAACCCCTGAGTCCCAGCACCACTCACATATCCATTAAGCCCTGCATCATTTACCCCCATGGTGGGCATCCCACAAGGCATCATCATCATCTGTTTGAAAGGTTTAGTCATAGTTTGGGGCCTGTGTGTACCAGGTAATCTTGCTGACATAGTCTGGAAGGGTGTTTATCCCCTTATGCAATCTTGTGCTGCAGGATCTGTATGTAGTGAGAATGTGCCTTCTGCCCACCTGTTGACACTGCACTAGCTCATGATGAACCTCCCACACATGTAGCAGGATCTCTTGTGATGTAGCAGTCTCCCCAGATCCATCAGAAGGGGTTACAGTCATTGTAGGTTGCGGTGTCTATTCATGCCTGTCTGGGATATGCTGCCTGAGGCAGTGTTTCTGTAGACCTTGTCACCTGGTTGCAAGCAATCAGAGTCCCCTCCCAAGCCTGGGTCACTCATTTGGCAGCATAATGTTCTACTGCTGGCCCACTGGGTGGGCCTTTCACAGCCCTTTTAAAGTGTTAAAATCAAGTTAGTCAACTTATAGAAACATAGAATTTGATGGTAGATAAGGACTGCTTTGCCTACCCAGTCTGCCAGTTTTTCCCTTCCTACTGTGTCACTGTAGACCCTACTTGATCTCTGTCTCTCTCTCCCCCACTTACATTCCACTAAGATTCCCATATGCCTATCCCATGTATTCTTGAACCCCACCACTGTTTTTACTGCATCCACCTCTGCTGGAAGAATTTTCCAGGCATCCACCACTGTTTCTGTGAAGTATTTCCTCACATCTCTCCAACATTTACCCCCTCCATTACCATTGCATGTCCCCTTGTCCTTGAGTATCTTTCTTACCGAAAAATACTCCCCTCCTGTATCTTATTTACCACAGTGAGGTATTAAAAGGTCTGTATCATATTCCCCATATCTCTTATCTTCCACAGTGTTCATACTGATGCCCTTTAGTCTCCTCTCATAGGGTTTCTTATGTGCATCATTTTAGTTGCCCTCCTTTGGACAGCCTCCACTCTGTCTGTGTCCTTCCGGAGATGTGGCCTCCAGAACTGGACATGATACCCTAGGTGGGGCCTCGCCAGCAATCTATACAGAAGCAATACCACTTCCCTCCTTCTGCTAGTGATACCCCTCTCTATGCACCCCAGCATTTCACTAGTCCTCCCTACTGCCTTGCTGCACTGCCTGGCAACCTTTAGCTTATCAGCTATGATTATCCCTAGGTCTCTCTGATGCTTGGTGGTCATCACTACCTCTTCTCCCATTTTGTACTCTGCCTCTGGGTTTCTGTGCCCTTAGTGCATGATTTTACACTTTTTCGCATTGAAACCCAGCTGTCTTACCCTTGACCACTCCTCAAGTTTTCTCAGGTCTCTGCGCATTCTTTCCACCATCACCCCCGGAATGTCCACCATATTGCAGATTTTGGTGTCATCTGCAAAGAGGCAGAACTTCCCTTCCAACTCATCTGCAATGTCACTTTTAAAGACATTAATGAGGACTGGTCCCAGTACTGAGCCCTGAGGTACCCCACTGGTCACTCTCCCTTCTCCACAGTGAACTCCGTTTAACTCCACCCTCTGTTGTCTATCCTTCAACCAATTTCTTATCCAGTTTATCACCTTTGGGCCCACACCTAGGCTGCCCAGCTTCCTTAAGAGTCTCCTATGTGGAACAGTGTTACATAGAAACATAGAAGTTGACGGCAGATAAGGCCCATCCAGTCTGCCCATTTTTTTTCTACCTTATGAATGTGTCATAGGCCTTTACTCTGTCAATGGCCTATCTATTCATACTCATCTGTATTGCTCCCTTATGCCTATACCATACCTGTTTGCAGCCCTGCACTGTATTCATTTCTACCACTTCCTGAGGTAGGCCATTCCATGCATCCACTACCCATTTTGTGAAAAAGAACTTCCTCACATTCCCCCTTAATTGGCCTCCCACTAATCTGATGCTGGGTCTTCTTGTCCTGATATTCTGTGTTTGCTTGAGCGCATGCCGAAGAAACATTATGTGGCAGCTTAGGAGAGAAGTGGATTGTGGAGGCGTGGCACTGTGGCAGCCAACGGAGGCACTGCATTTGGGGGCTTGGCACTGGTGGACCAATGGAGGCACAGTGCACTGATGATACTGGCTTCCAAAAGTGCCACCATGTTGTAACATTTTCGCCGCAACATTCGGGGCCACCTCGTCATTGCTGCATCAGCCATTCTGCTGCAATGAGGGAGTGACCCAGCATTGCTGGGTGGAAAGTTGCCTAGTGTAATACTGTTTGTAAATGCGGCGGCAAGTTGTGCCATGTTCACAAACAATATTAGATGCCCCTAGTGTCGACGGGGTGCCCAATCCCCTTTGGCATCATGTGCTGCCCACAAAACAGTTTTTGTTTGCCGACTGGGGCCCCAATCCCTGACGGCTTCATCCCCCCAGTGTAATTTGCCGATGGGGAGCCCACTCCCCATCAGCATAATGTCCCCACCCCCAAAAACATTGGTTTTGTGCCGAGGAGGTGCCCAATCCCCCTCGGCTCTTGCCCCCCCGTATGTGCTGATGGGAGTGCCCAATCCCCTGTTGACTACAGCCCACCCCAACAAAAACACTCGGGTGGCCCAAATGTCCCTGGGAAGAAAAGAAACCTTCCTGCAATGTTTTTTTTTCTCCCCTGTAAATCAGAAAATGGTCGTTCGTTCAGTCCAGTGGCCCCGCTCACAACCCATGCCCACCCTCTGCACACCCTGCCTCCCCTCACCCCATACTTAACTCTGGAGCCCAGCGCAATGATCTTCGGTGGTCCAGGAACACGTCTGCACTCTTCAAAGTCGACCGTGAACTGAAAAAATGCTGGTAAGCTGTATAATGTCATAAATAGGGTTTTTTTCAACTTTGTTGCATATCTCAGGCATTTTTGGGAATTTTGGCACCAAATGTTCAACAAGGGGTTATTGAGACCCCTCCTCATGAATTCTGCCACTGTCATGGTGTTATTCAGTCCCGAAGGGTGATTTCGGAGTCACTGCGTGGAATTGCCTTTTGGGACCGATTAACAAAATGACAGTGCCATGTCCGTGGTGGCCTCTCAAGAAGTCTGTGTTGCAAATTTGATGGAAAATCAAATGACTGTTTTACGAGCGTGCATTGCGCAGTTGCTACGCACTCTTGTAACTTAGCGCATTTGCAATATTTTCACTCCAGATTTTCAACATTGCCATTTTTCTGCTCCTCCTTATGAACAACATAGCTGTCACTTTTCACATCTTGGCTGAAATGTGTTTTCACACTTCCAGTGCAGAATAGCACGGTCACTGTGGGAAATCAGTGTTCAGGACACATTAAGAAAATCACAGTGACACCGTTCATTAGCAGAGGTCCTAAAATGCCTATGTTGAAAATTTTGTGATGAAAGTCCATAAAATGACTATGTTATGAGCATGCATTGCGCAGTTTCTAGGCACGCTCGTAACTTCCCACATTTGTAATATTGTAATATTTTCACTGCAGAGTTTCAACATTGCCATTTTTCCACACCTCCTTATGAACAGTACAGCTGTCATTTTTCACATCCTGGCCGAAATATGTTTTTGCACTTCCGGCACAGAATAGCATGGTCGCTGTGGGAAATCAGTGTTCGGGACACATTAAGAAAATCACAGTGACACTGTTCATGAGCAGAGGTCCTAAAATGCATATGTTGAAAATTTGGTGACGAAAGTCCATAAAATGACTGTATTACACGCATGAAAAGGAGCAGGGAAATCCCAGCCTCCCCCCACAAAACACAGTAGTTAGAGGATGGGGATAAATGCAGAAAAAGGCAGTAAGGACAGGGATGGGGATAAAAGGGGTAAGGCCATAAAAAATAAATGGAAGGTGATGAGTACCAATGCCCGCAGTCTGTGCAACAAGCTCCATGAACTAGTGGCCTTGATGAAAGAGGGATGCCTGGATATTGTGGCAGTCACTGAAACATGGTACACAGAGAACCATGACTGGGATGTTAACATACCAGGATACAGTCTACAGGAGGGACAGGGTGGGTAAAAGAGGAGGAAGAGTAGCTCTCTGTATAAGGGAAGGGATTAAAGCAACAGAACTAAAGAGTAAGCGGGAAGTTGATGAGTCATTATGGGTCACCCTGGAGACATGAAATGGCATCACAATATGTGCAGGGGTTGTGTACAGACCCCCATCTGAGGGGGAAGAAATGGACAAGGAAATGATAGAAGGCATCCTTAAAACGGCAGAAAAAGGGGAGATATTGTTGATGGGGGACCTGAATATGCCAGATGTTAACTGGAGTAACTCTGCTGCAGGCACATCCATGAGCAGGGTCATTCTTGATACCCTACAGGGGGCATGCCTCAGACAGCTAGTGTTGGAACCCACTCAGGTGGGAGCAATCTTAGACCTGGTACTCTCAAATGGGGAAGGAGAAAGGATCTCAGATTTAGAAGTGGGTAGCCATCTGGGAACAAGAGACCACCAAACAGTGTAGTTCACAATAAACACAGCCATAGAGTCAAGTCATACAAAAACAAGACTACTGGACTATAGGAAGGCTGACTTTGGGAAAATGAGAGAGTGCCTCAGAAAAGCACTAGCAAATGGGCAGGAAGGAGGGGTGGAGGAACAATGGGGAATAATCAGAACAGCCATCGCAGAAGCAACAAGCCTTTGTGTGAAGCAAATCAACAAAACAAAGGTAAAAAACACTATGGTTCTCAAAAGATGTGGCAGGGACGGTTAAGGAGAAAAGGATAGCATTCAGGAAATATAAGGAAACATAGAAGGAGCAAGACAGAGAACTTTATCAGTTAAAGCAGAAGGAGGCAGGGAAGGCAGTCAGAATAGCAAAGGCACAAACTGAGGAAAAGATAGCCAACTTGGTTAAGAAGGGGGATAAAACCTTTTATAGATACATTAGGGAGTGAAGAAACACCAAGGGAGGTATACAGAGACTTAATAAAGGGGAAGGAATGTGGGCAGAGGGTGACAGTGAAAAAGCAGGGATACTGAATGAATATTTCTGCTCAGTATTCACAACGGAAGAGGAGGGGGAGGTACCTAAACCAAAAAAGAGAGAAACTCTGAATAGGGGGGTCGATACCAGTCCATTCACAGAAGAAAGGGTTTTGAAAGAACTCTTGAAACTGAGGGTGGACAAAACAATGGGGCCTGATGGGATTCACCCAAGAATTCTAAAAGAACTAAGGGTAGAACTAGTAACACCACTGATTACTCTCTTTAACAAATCATGGGAGGATGGGGTGGTACCTGAGGACTGGAGGAGAGCAAATGTGATTCCACTTCACAAACGTGGGAGCAGGGCAGAGGCAGGAAACTACAGACCAGTTAGTTTGACTTCAGTGGTAGGGAAAATGATGGAATTACTTCTGAAGGAAGAATTGTTGAGTACCTAGAGGCCAGTGGGGCACAGGACCCAAGAAATCATGGTTTCACAGCAGGAAGGTCATGTCAGACGAACCTAATAGATTTCTTTGACTGAGTGACCAAAGTAATAGACCAGGGAGGGGCTGTGGATATGGCCTACCTAGATTTTAGCAAGGCATTTGACACAGTCTCACACAAAAGATTAATATACAAGTTAGCCAGCTTTGGAATAGGAAAATACGCGCTCAAAAGCTACTCCTTCAGCTCCCTCATAGTACCCAGAGTAAAGTCGCGTTTCGGTAGAGCGGCAATTAGCTTCACGCTGCCCACCCTATGGAATAATCTACCGTACTACACATTCAGATATGTGAATGGATCTCATTCACATATCTGGAATGTGTAGTAGGGGAGTTAACTACACACCCATTACGCTCACGCCAGGACCAATGGGCGACAGCCCCACGACGGAGTCAGTCAGGCGGGTGGCGGGCGGCAGGCGGGTGGGGTGCTGCCACCACTGCTGACCGGGGAGTGGGGAGGTGGGGATCAGTGGGTGGGTGGGGAGGGGTCCACTGGACCACCAGGGGTGATGGGTTTCTTCTAATTCTACTTCAGCCTGTGATCGGGCAGACAGGTCCGCTGGACCACCAGGGATAATAGGAATTTTCTTTTATTCACTGAAGCTCGCGATCGGGTGGGCAGCGGTCCACTGAACCACCAGGGATATTGGAATTATCATTTATTCACTGAAGCCCATGATTGGGCGGGCAGCGGTCCACCTGACCACCAGGGATTTAGGATGTATCTTTTTATACTGATGCCCGCAACTGGGCATGGGGGGGCGCCACCACGGAGGTGTAGCCGGAGCTCAGGTGGCCACCCACAGGTGGCAGCTGCCATGTTGCGCCCTGCAATGCGGCAGCTCACCTGTGGGTGGCCATCCGTTGTTCCTTTTTTTTGGATCAACTTTGTGCTGGCGCAGGTAGGGGTTGCGCATGCATGGCTCCGCACATCCCGGGCTGAATATCAGGCTGTGCAGAGTATGCATGAGCACACCCCCCCCCCACCTGCACCTGCATACATTACTGATGGGATTTGTGCCGCGCACTTTCCCCTTTTGAATATCGTGCCGGGGCGCATCAGTGGGTTGCGCATGGTGCAACCCTTTTGAATATCTGGGCCATAG
The DNA here is from genome assembly GCA_016271365.2 of Neoceratodus forsteri. NCBI lineage: Eukaryota > Metazoa > Chordata > Ceratodontiformes > Ceratodontidae > Neoceratodus > Neoceratodus forsteri. Next base: position 411,437,667 of record CM057455.1, on the reverse strand, counting down.
AGTCTAGGGTATACGTATTGAGCTCCGTTAATCTGTCCTCATGTTTTCTGATGCAGTCCCTGCACCATTTTGGTTGCCCTTCTCTGGACTGCCTCCATTCTGTTAATGTCTTTGTGCAGATGCGGCCTCCAGTATTGCCTACAGTACTCCAGATGGGGCCTAACCAGTGTCTTGTAAAGAGGGATTATTACCACCCTCTGATGACTTGTGATACCCTGCTAATATACCCCAACATCTCTCTAGCCTTACCTACTGCTTTAGTGGTCTGCTTGGATGATTTCAAGTCATCTGTGATGATGATGCCCAAGTCTCTTTCTTCCCTTGTGATTGCCAGCAACTCCCCTCCCAACCTATAGGTGGCTTCAGGGTTTCTCTTCCCTATGTGCATGATCTTGCACTTCTTTGCGATAAACCCCAGTTGCCACTCTTCCAACCATTTTGCCAGTTTATCCAGACCTCTTCTTATTCTGTGTTGAAAGGCTAACTGAAATCTAGGTAGGCCATGTCCACTACTCCACCCTGCTCTAATTCCCTGTTCACCCAGTCAAAGAAATCTCTCAGATTTGTTTGACATGCCCTCCCCTAGTGAATCCATGCTGTCTGAGGTCTTGTAACTCACTGGATTCAAAATACTCCACATTTCTTTCCTTCAACAGTGTTTCCATTAACTTCCCCACCACCGATGTCAGGTTGACTGGCCTATAGTTGCCAGCTTCCTCCCTGCTACCACTTATGTGAAGTGGGATGGTGGAACTACATCTGCCCTCCTCCAGTCCTCTGGAACCACTCCTGTTTCCAGTGAACTGTTAAATAGGACTGTTAGAGGTACAGCCAGTATCTCCCCGAGCTCCCACAGTACCCTTGGATGCATCGATTCTGGCTCCACCGCTTTGTCCACTTTCAGATTGACGAGTCCCTTCAGGACTCTCTCCTCTGAAAATGGACTAGTGCCTACCTCCCTCACTCAAATGCTCCTGTTGCTTTTGTGTGGTCCCTCCCCTTTCCTTCCTCTGTGAATACTGAACAAAAGTATTTGTTCAGGATATCTGCCTTTTCCCAGTCCTACTGTGCACAACCCCCTTCTTCCCTTCTTAACCTTAAAATCCTTCCCCTGGTCTTCCTCTTTTTTTTTTACATACCTGAAACATGTCATGTTCCCATTTGTTACCCCCTGAGCTATTCTCTCCTCAGTTCACACTTCCATTCTCCTTACTGCTTTCCCTGCCTTCATCTGCTTCTGCTGATACACTTTCCTTTTATCATCCCTCAGCATCTCCTTATACATTCTGAATGCTTCCCTTTTAGCTTTTACCATTTTTGGCCACTTCTTCCGAGAACCAGAGCAATCTCTTTTTATGTTTGCTTGCATGCATGTGCAAGAAACATAGTGCCATCATCCAAGTTTTTGCAGGTGTGGCACCCTGTCTTCCAATTCAGTCAGTGTGTTTGCAGGCGTGGCCACAGTTCACCAATGAATGCTGCAGCTGTCTATGACAGCAGTTGAAAATGCAGTGGCGTACAGTTGAAAGGGAGAGCTCCGCTTCAGTGAGCAGCGATAAGATAGTGTTGATTAGCATATTGCCGGCAATCCTGCTTGTATACGTCTCTGCTTTCTCTTCCTGGGACATAAATTCAGTTTGAAGTGAACTACGGCCGATGAGGGTGCCAAATCCACCGTCGGCTCAGCGCCCCCCCAACATACTTCCAGATGCTACGCTGGCAGCCCACCCCAGCGTGGCAAACATCCGTCTGCTGCCCCCCAAACACACATCCAGGTGCCATGCTGGGAGCCCACCCAGGGTGGCAAACCTCTAGGCCGACGGGGTGCCTAATCCCCTGGCCGGCTCCACTGCCCCCAAAAACAAAAAAGATCTGGCTACACGCTGGGAGCCCACCCACAGCATGGCAAAAGTCCTGTGTCATCTTCCTAAAAGCAAAAAAAAAATGACCTAAAACCAAAAAACGGTCCCTCGTTGCTTGTCTTGCCTCCCCTCCTCCTACCCACACCCACCCTCTGTGCACCCTACCTCCCCACACCCCCACCTCACCCCATACTTACCTCTGGAGTCCGCTAAGATGATCTTCAGTGGACCGGGAACACGTCTGCACTCTTCAAAGCCAACCGCGAACTGAGGAAATGCCAGTAAGCTGTATAATGGAATAAATAGGGCTTTTTCAACTTTGATACATATCTCAGGCATTTTTAAGAATTTTGGCACCAAATTTTCAACATGGGGTTTTTGGGTCCCCTCCTCATGAATTCTGGCACTGTCAAGGCATTAATTGGCCCCAAAAGGTGATTTTGTGGTCACTGCGCGGAACCACCTTTTGGGACTGATTTACAAAATGACAGTGTCATGCAGTAGGCCCCCAAAAACCCTACGTTGAAAATTTGGTGAAAAAATTCCCCAAAATGACTAATTTACGAGCGTGCATTGCGCAGTTCCTACGCACGCCTGTAAGTTCGCAAATTTTTTATATTTTCACTCCAGATTCTCAACATTACCATTTTACCACACCTCCTTATGAGCAGTACAGCTGTCATTTTTCATATCTCGCCCAAAATGTGTTTCCGCGCATGTAGCGCACAATGGCGCAGTCGGTGAGCGAAATCAATGTTCGTGACAGATTAAGAAAATCACAGTGACATTGTTCATGAGAAGAAGTCTTAAAATGGCTATATTAAAAATTTGGTGTCAAAAGTCCATAAAATGACTGTGTTATGAGCGAGCATTGCACAGTTTCCATGCACCCTCATAAGTTCATGAATTTGTAATACTTTCAGTCCAGGTTTTCATTACTGCCATTTTTCCACACTTCCTTATGAACAGTACAGCTGTCATTTTTCACACCATGGCCGAAATGTGTTTTTGCACTTCCAGCGCAGAAATGCATGGTCACTGTGGGAAATCACTGTTCGGGACAGATTCAGAAAGTCACAGTGACACTGTTCATGAGCAGAGGTCCCAAAATGCCTGTGTTGACAATCTGCTGTAAAACAAAAAAAAAAAAATAATGACATTACGGGTGTGCATTGCACAGTTTCTACGCACGCTCGTGACTTCACTAGTTTTTTTTTTATATTTTCACTGCAGATTTTCAACATTGCCATTTTTTCACACCTCCACATGAACAGTACAGCTGTCATTTTTCACATCCTGTTCAAAATGTGTTTTCGCACCTGTGGTGACAAATGGCGTAGTCTCTGTGCAAAATTAGCTTTCGGCTAACAAACTAATATTGCCACTGTTCATGAGGTGGGGGTCACAAAAAAACATGTTGAAAATTTGGAGTGAAAATACCAACGAACGCCTGAGGCATTAGGGTTTCCGACCATAATGCCCCACCCTGTAGAGACTGACAGGCATCAAGGGTGTGACTTGGGATTGTCGCCTGTAATGCTCATACCATTCCACCCCCACCCACACCCTGCAGCCAGTGAGGGGCATCGGTATGTTTTGACTCTTCGGCCAAAAAGTTCACCCCATTCTCCTATACAGCACCCATTTCACTGTATTTCCTGATGGAATGGGTGAACATAAGGCCAAAGACCCTAAGGCACACCGTGACACTTGTCAGTGTCTGCAGGGTGGGTGTGGTGAAATGGCCGTTATGCCTGACGACCCAAAGGCACACCCCAATGCCTGTCAGTATCTGCAGGGTGGTGGTGGGGTTGACTTCAGTTCAATACTTACTGCCATTCCTATTATGCAGCTCTGTAACTCCTACACTACCAATGCCAATGCCAGCAAGCAAACATTCGGCATTGACAAATGCTTGTTCCTCTTGCTTTTGCTCACTTGCTTTGTGCAGATATTTGTTGCCGGCACTATGGTCTCTTTTAGCTTCCCTCGCTGTTCCTTCATGTCACCCAGGTCAACTCCCCATGCTAGTTCATCACTGAGGTATTCATCCATATTTTTGAAGTCCAGGACCCTTGCCCTTGTGTGGTTCAGTTCCATTGTCCTATTTATGCTGAACCACACTCCACGGTGATCACTGGTCCCCAGGTGGCATCCTACCTTGGTGTTTGCAATACGGTCCTTGTTAGTGAGCATCAGGGCCAGTGCTAACCCATGAATGGGCTCCCTGATTATTTGCCTGAGAACACCCCTGCACAGAGTCCAGTATGTCCCTGCTTCTAACTGAAGCCACAACTGGGAGACTCCAATCTACATCTGGTAGACTGAAGTCCCCACCAGAGGCACCTCCCCCTTTTTCTGCCATTTCGCCAATAGCTTCCACCAGTATCTTATCTAAATCCCCTGCCCCATGTTGGAGGTCTGTAGATCACATCAGTGCAAATAGTGGCTCTGTTTCTCATCTCCAGGATGACCCATGGCACCACCCTCCCTGGATTCCCTGTATCTCCATCACTTTTATGCATTCCCTTACATATGGTACCACCCCTCCTCCATTTCTTTCCACCTCATCTTTCCTGAACTGAATATAGCCTGGTATGGCCATGCCCAGTTATGGTTTTCAGTGCACCACAACTCAAAATGGCCACAATATCCATGTCTGCCAGTGCCATGATGGCCTCTAGAACCAGAATTTTATTCCCTAGATTTCTTGCATTTATAAACATGGCCTTCCATATTTTTTACCACTCTGCCAGCTACTCACCATATTTCCTTTTTTGCCCTTCCTCCTCTCCCCCCCCCATTTTATGGCTTGCATTCCCATCCCCTTTCATTTCTGCCCCCTGCTTCTTTTATTATTTTGCACCTTGGGGGATTTGTCAGGAAAACTGTCCATGCTCACCCTTTATTCACTTTGTTGTAAAGAAAGTGAATAAGAGGTGAGCATGGACAGTTTTTTGGTCTTCCTACCTATGGAGATTATATAAACACATAGGCCTGGATATTCAAACTGCGCCCAAAAAGTGCGCAACAGCAGGAGCAAGCTTAAAGTCCACTGGCACCCATGCGCAAGAAGTGCGATATTCAAAAACTACACAGGTCAAGATACGCCTGCGGCACATGACTGAATATTGCGCCACCTGCGTCATAGTGCAACCAGGGATGTGCAGTTGCGCATTTCAGATGCGCCATAGCGCAACCGGGGATGCTCAGTGGAGCAGTCCAGATGTGCCATAGCACAACCAGGGACGCCCCGTGGATCAGGGCAGCAGTGCAACAGCACAACCAGGGATGCGCAGGGACAGGATGCAGGGGCCCACCACCCATGCCACAGATGGGCAGAGAAGCACACAGCAGAACAGACATCACCCCCCACACCCCATGCACTGCACAACTGGTGGAGAGCTGGAATAACCACCGGCCCATGGATACCAGCAACCAACACACAGCTGGGGCATGGTGCCCCAGCACACCCCCTGGCAAGTTGTGACCAGCACACAAGGAGGGTAGACCACCCTGTGCCACACCATCCTACCAATGCAGAGCACACCTTGCACCATGATTCCCATACACCCTGCCTAGGAGTAGCACCCAACAGTGCAGGACACCCCATGCATGCCACCACCCCCACTGTGACAATGCAACCCTGTGCACCACGGAGCCATGCAAGGCAGCCCCACCATGTGCACCCTGCAGCAGGTGGCAGCAGACAGCGATGCAACAACTGCATACACAGTGCCACCCTGCACTCCCCCCCCAAGGTACAGCTGAGAGACCGACCATGCGTCGGCACACGAGGTACCCCACATGCGACAGGGCATGCCCCGGACCCCACCACCAGCAGTACAGCACCCTGCACACCCTCTCAAGGACACATCCTGTCCCAGCACTGGCCACAACAGCCAGCACAGACACACACAGTGTTGCATGGAAGCATGCGCCACACAGGATGCAACACAGTGCATGGACAAACAGCCACCCATACCCAAGGGCACACCAACACAGGGACACAGTAGCGGGTCAACCAAGCCACTGGCATGTGGCCACGGCAGCTGTGTACACACGGCCAGCACCCCTACATGGCACAGGTGTGCCATCCACCCTGCGCAGGCACCATGAAGCTGTATGCCACCAGCATGCGGCCGGAGCACAAGTGACAGACAGTGGAGCACATCCCCTGCAACAGACACAAGCGACAGCATGGAGGGGGGACAACAACAGCGGAGGCCACAGTGCCACCGGAGGCAGACGTGCACCATAATGGTGATGGGAGGCAACCTGGCATTGTGCTGGGTACAGTGGTTGTCCAGCATGGACAGCCACCACTGACATGCCAGCAGACCGTGCATATCACAGACATGCAAGGGTGTCAGCTGCACAGGCCATGGATGGTCTGACAGGGGTGCCATGCACACAGTGCATGCACCGAGGACCACTGCACACAGGCATCCAGTGCACAGAGAACAACACACAAACCACAGACAGTGATTGATCCCCCCACCCACACCATAGGCGGTTCCCTTCTGGACACACACACACACACGCCCATGCTTGCACCACCCCTGACGCCATGCACACCACTGCAGCTGAGTACCTGTAGCCCGCTGCAAATCAGAGACCACCACAGTTGTCATAACAAAATGTATGTATTAAAAAATATAAACACTCAAACATATGTGCAAATATATACAAGGGTGGGGGGAAAAAACAGGTGGGGGCAGGCATGGGGCAGGGGTGTACAAATGGGAGAGGGAAGAAGGGGTGTGAGGGTGGGTCCAGGGGGGTTGGGTGTGTCAAGGGGTCATGGAGGGTCTATGCTCTTCCCCGCTTTCCACTCCTGTGGCGCCTCCGGGTGCTTCTCCTCCGGACCCCGTGCCGCTCCATCCGCTCCAGCAGTGCCAGGGATGCCCGTGCCAGCTGCAGAAGCTCCTGTATGCCCCGTTCCAGGGCCATCCAGCGTTGTCCACCTAGGACAAGGGAGCAGAGTCAATACGTGTGACTGTCCAGCCTTCCACAGCCCACCCATTGTGCATGGCATACAGCCATGTGCCACGCCCCTGTGATGGTGTGCAACCACCCACAGTGACTGCGTCCACAAGACCTGCCTACCCAGGCACCCACAGCCATGTGGGCCACTGCACACACCCACCACCCATGTCCCGCACAGCACCACCGTGGCCGTACAGTGACATGGCTATGCGGTGCGAAGGCAGTGGCATAGCCATGTACCCGGTGCATGCATGGACCACCATTGACGCACTCCCAGACATACAGTGCCACTGGACAGTGCTGACTGTAACAAGTTGCGTGCATGGCAGTGGTGTCAATGGATGGTGGCCATGCCCCGCTGCCTGCCCTGTTACACAGCATGCAATAGTAATCATGGATGTAAGGCACTCACCATCATCAGGCTGGTCCCTGGACCTCTGTGGTCCTGCATCCTTCCTGGCCTGCTGGTCCTCTTGGCAGTGCTCCTCTCTCTCGCCCGCCGGCGCTCCTCTGGGCCTAAGGTGCAAACATGGAGAGAGGAACATCAGTACAATCCGGTAGCAAAGTCCCCCTGCCCCTGTGCTTGTGCAATCCCACACAGCCATACCCATCCACCCCCCAACCCGATACCACCACCACGGCCAACACTGGATGGCCCCCACCATGTGCCGGACACATGCAACCGTGATACCCGTATGGACGTTAACAGTGTATGGATGGGGCACCTACCTGGTCATGGCACCATGCCCCCCCCGGCACATCCCCGCAGACGGGCAAGCCTTTCTGGGTCCCTGCACCAGAGGTCCCCATATCGGTGGCGACACTGCTTGGCTGTGCCCCCAATTCCCGTGGCCTCCTCCAGTGCCACCGCTACCTCCTCCCATACTGCACTCCTGGCCCTGTCCAGGGGTGCATCACCATAAAGTGCCCCAGCATGGGGCTCTACAATGGCCACCAAATTGGCCAGCTCCACCTGGCTCCACACAGCAGCCCTCCTCCGTGCCATCTCTACAGCTAGTTGGAGTCAAAATGGCGCTCGGTAGCGCGGTCCACCACATGCAGATGCTGCGCGGTACAGCGCTGCCATTCCCTATTGTGCTGTCACAGAACAGCATGATAGTGGTGCACCCATGCGGACGCATGGCGCCTAGGGGGCAAAGGTCGGGCACAGGGTCAAGGGTCTCTCGCATACGGACCGCCACAGCGTGATTGGTACTCAATGCATGTAGTGCGATTGGGTGCCTGTGTGCCACCTCCTGTAGCAGCCTACCGCACAGTGGCCCCAGTGTGCCTACGGCGCCCCAGTGCCACAGCGCCATATATGTGAACAGCGCAGTAGCACCACTGGCACAATGGTGCCCGTGCCCTGCATTGCCTCCTGCGCACAGCACATCAGCAGCACGGCAGACATCTGTGTCATCACCCTGGGCATGCGCAGTTCGGAGTGTACTGCGCATGTCACAGAAATGCACCCTTGCCTGAGCACATTCAACACAATTGCACAAAGCGCAACAGCGCAATATTCAGCCGGCATATGCAAATCAGCTAATCAGCCATTCAATGGCACAGATACTGCACTTGCATCCACTTAAAATTGCGCCTCACCTCATTTGCATGCGTTGCGCTATAAAAATGTGACATTGGGCTGCACTGGCCATAGTCGGTTATTGCAGTCTATTGTGGTGAGTTGCATGCTGTTTGGGAGTGTGGACTGTTGTGTGTGGGACATGCATGGGACTGTACAGTCACAGGTAACACCTGTCATTCTCACAGGATGAATAATGAGTGATCGTGTGGTGGAGGAAGAGGAACAGAGACGTGGGAGGAAGAGGAGGCCTAACTTCACCAAGGCAGAAACAGATGCCCTGTTTGAGGCCTACCTCGACCAGGAGCCGCTGCTCAGCGGACGGCGGGGAACACCACAGGCCCGTGCTGCTGCATGGGAAGAGGTGGCACGTGCCATCAACCTGCATGGCAGCCACCAGCGGTCCGTGCAGGAGTGCAAAAAGAAGATGGGCATGGACAGGTGGAGGATTAAGGACAAGGTGGCTGCCATCGGGGCAGCACGGTCTGTGACCGGCGGGGGGGACAGCTGAACATGCAATGCCTGACCCCACAAGAAGAGCGGGTTGCTGGAAGCACGCAGCGTTGTGCCATTGAGGGTGTTCCGGGTGGTGGATTCCAGATGGGTGGTAGCCCATCACTGCATGGTAGGTCCTGGTCTGTCAATGGGGGGGGGACAGGGTAGGGCAGATACATTAATGCTACTGTGTTCCCTTACAGCTCCTGAGCATCTACGTGGGTCAGTGGTGGTGGGCTTGTCCACTGAGGGTGGTACCATGGACACAGAGGAGGGCCCATCCACCTCCACAGGCATACGAGGGTCAGGGTGACAGTGGGCCTGCCTGGACGTCCGGACTGATGTTGGTGGAGCAGGTGTGGAGGAGGCCCTGCCCGTGTCCCAGTGTGCCAGCGTCCATGGATGCCAGCATGCTGAGACTCGGGCTGGTGCCTGATCCGTCACTGATGATGATGGAGCTCACTTCATGGACAGTGATACGTGTTGGCCGCAGGATGGCCACACAGCAGGTGACATCACGGGCATGGTCATGGGTGGTGCTGCCGTGGAGGCCTGCGTGACATCACAGTCCCAGCGTGAGCCTGTCTGCACCAGTGGGGCAGCACTGGTGTGTGTCCAGGACAGTGGGGCTGTTGTGGCCACTGCGGCAACACTGTTGAGCCCTGGAGAGCGGCAGCCGGAGGGGCAGTGTCAGCAGTCGGCCAATGGCCATGGGGGTACAGTGTCAGGGGGCAGCGTCAGTACACCGCCTGTGGACATGCCCAGGCCTGGTCCTGGTGTGCAGTGCCCACCCTCAAGGGGTGCTGCCCATTAGGGCCATGAACACCGTGAGGGACAGCATGCCGATCAGGCAGATGACCTCTTAGAAGAGCACACCCGCATACTCCAGGAATCAGTCGATCAGCAGGTGCGGCTTGTGACGGCGGTGGATGCACTCAGTGTGGCTCTGTGCCAGGCAGAGGAGCGGCGCAGCAGAGACACCGCTCTGCTCCTGGCAGGGATGGACCAGATGCGGGAGGATGTGACCGCTGCCACTGACAGACAGACAGACACAGGCAATCACTGCTGTCATGGCCACAATGGGCACACAGTTATTTGCCCGTGTGTCGCAGACATCGCGCAGTGCAATGTCCACCCCCGTTCCCGGCATCATGCGACACCCTCCTTGTCAACACCGGCTTCAGCTGTGGGCATTCCGAGCATGCCTGGTGCAGGCATATTCGGTGTGCTGCAGACCCCTGCGCAAGCACGGTCACGTTCACGCAGTGGAACCCCTGGGGGACCGTCGGTGCCACCCCATGAGGCCATTGGTCAGCCTGTCACTGCTGGCGGTCTCTCGGCGGGCCGCCATGCATCCGCGGGAGCCGTGGCACTGTGGCACGTGACTGACCTGTCTCCACCACGGCTACTGTCTGATGCCGCCTGTGTGCATTGTGTTGTTCAACGTGCAATGCATGGGTGGGTACCCAGCCCTGCACGCACATACCGTCCATCTGCACACCCTCCCGACTGCTGTCCGCCTGGTGGTGTGTATGATGATGCCTGCGTTGCACTGTCCACCACTGTGCAATGGTGCCCAGCGTCTGACACACGCACAATGACAGGCACTGGGTGTGGTGGTCTGTGGACGTGTGTGTGGCTAGGGGTGGCAGTTGGGATCGGTGTGCCTCCTACCCTTTGTGCATGTCTTGTGAGGTGTGTGTGTGTGTATGACCACGTGCCGTGTTAGACCTTGCCCATCCAAGACAGCATGTGCGGTTCCATGCTTGGCCAATTCCCTTTATGACATGCACCCCTGGGGTTTGTCCACGCGTGTTTGTGGGCTGTGCCTTTGCCACTGGTGGTTGCACATTGCCCCATGACTTACTTGGGTTGGTTGAAGTGCTCCTCTGTGATGGTGTCCCGGTGCAGCTGTGCCATCCGGATCAGTCGGGGGTCCCTTCGAACAAGGGGGGCTGCCCATCACCATCTTCACCAGCGTCCTCAGCGTCCCCATCGCTGTCCCCCTCTTTGACCTGTACGGCTGTCCCACAGTCGTTGGCCATGTTGTGCAGGATGCAACAGCCCGCAGACCTTTGAGGGGCTGTACTGTAGGGCACTGCCAGACATGTCCAGGCAATGGAAATGTGCCTTCAGAATCCCGAACACCCGCTCAATGACATTGCATGTAGTGGCTTGTGCCTCATTGTAGCATTGCTGCGATGGGGTCGTGGGCCGCCGGTATGGTGTGAGCAGCCAGGAACGGAGTGGGTATCCACTGTCACCTGTGTGTAGAGGGTGAACTTTAGTTTGGTGATCAGCGTCGCCCTGCCTTGGGCCATCTAGGCCAATAACCATGTCACCTCTGACTATGCCCCTCCCAAGCTCCATGTCTTTCTGTGTGCTTTGCATACTCACCCACTAGGTGGCCAGTGGGGATGTCCCCACTCTCGAACCTGTGGCACAGTGCGGACTGGTGCCAGATGAAGGCATCATGTGCTCCCCCAGGGTGCGTGGCACAGACATTGATTATGCACCCCCTGGCATCGCACACCACCTGGCAGTTGATGCTTGCATACCCCTTCCGATTCATGTATGCAGCCTCTTTGGGGCCAGGTGGTGTGCGGATGGCCACATGGGTGCAGTCTATTGCCCCGAGCATGCCAGGCATACATGCTACCCTGTGGAAATCCTGTATGTTTGCTGTACGCTCTGCCGGTATGCTGGGGAAATGGATGTACTCCGCAGCATGTGGCAGCAGTGCGCTGAGGAATTGGGTGAGGAGGCATGACGCGGCTGACTGGGTTATGCCTGTCATGTCCCCTGTTGGTCTCTGGAAGGTACCCGTGGTGAGCAGGTACATGCAAGCTGTCACTTTGGTCTCCACTGACAGAGCATGGCTCCATCGTGTGGGTGCCTGCATCACATCACTGCACAGCTCACAGAGCCATCTCAGGGTAGCCCGGTTCAGGTGGTACCGGTCCACGATTTCAGTATCAGTGTACAGCTCGAAGCTGGTGCGGGCTCGGTACTGTCTGTTGGAGGAATACCACCGACAGGCCCTTCCACGGCCGAGCCCTCCTGCTGCCTGCCTTCTCACCCCCCTCATAACTGCCTCCATCTGGATGGTGGCACTGGCCATGTCCCTGGCTTGTGTTACCGCCCCTGGCAGCTGTTTCTGTGTTCCCCCCGCTGTCCTTGCTGCTACTCCCCCTGCACTGGGAACACCTCCCTGTTGTGGCCTCAGTGCTATGTGGCACTTCCCCCTTTTGACCTGCACTGTGGCAGAGGCTCCCCTCACCTTCCCTGTTCCTGGGGGTTCCAGGTGCTCTGTCTCTCTCCTGCCCTGTCCTGCTCCCAGTGTTTGTGTGCCTGTGTGGCTGCCTGCAGTTCACCAACATGTGCCTTCCCTGTAGCATTCTTGGGCCTCTCTCTTGTTCCTTTTTATTTTGGCTCATTTCCGCTATTGTGCAACTTCCGTTTGCTCCCCTATTGTGCATGGCGCATGTTGTTGAATATCGCACTGTGCCATTTATGCATGGTTCCTCCCCCTTCAGTTGCGCATGCATTCATTATCATTGCACTCTTGCGCATTGTGGTTTGGGGGCGTATTTGCCTCCGCTGAACAGTTTTCCAGGAATGGCGATTTTTGGACTTGCGCTGGCGCATCCCTGTTGTGCAAGGCGCAACCCTTTTGAATATCTGGGCCACAGAGTAAAAAACAAAGTTGGATTTAGTTTTTGATTTTTTTTTCAAGATACAGTTACAGCACAATAACAGCACCGATGAAGGATAGGTTCTGAAAAGTTTGCTTTGTATTGTACAGTTACTGTATCAATTGAACATAAGTAAATACTTGAACCTTGATATACTAGTTTGGTTGAGTGGGTCTTATTGTAACCAAGTTGTAGTATTCTATGATATCACACTTAATTGGTTCGGGCTCCTCCCCACTTACAGATATTTCTTTTGTACCGAGATTGGCTGGGCTGGATCTTCTCCTTTTTGAAGTGCTTCAAGGTTTCCCCTTTTCTTTTGCTACTCTCTTTATAGCAGAGAATCCTCTCAGTCAGCTATTCCATAAACTCACCATTTATGTGGAATGCCCCTTTGATTTATGTTCATGAGCCGCTTGATAATGGTGACCTCATGGGAGCTATATATATTGACCTTATTAAGGCATTTGAACTGATCAGCCATAAGCTCCTATTTAACAAACTCCTTGGTCTGGGTTTGTTACAGAGCACAGTTCACTGGTTCCACAGTTATCTCACCAATCACACCCAGTATGTGAAGACTGATAAACCTTTGCCTGACACTAGGGGAGTATCTGTTGGTATCCTCCAGAATTCCATCTTGGGCCCACTCCTATTTAGCCTCTTCTTAAATCTATTGCCCAGTGCTTGTCAGACAGCCAACATACTCCTCTATGCTGCTGATGATACAGTCATCTATTCCAAAAACAATGATCTTGACAACCTTACCGTGACTCTACAAAGTAACTTTAGGTCACTAGAATGCTCCAACAATAAACTGGTTCTCAGTTACAAGAAACAAACATGATGCTCTTCTCTACCCTCCTACAGAAGAAGAAAGTTCCACCCTTTGCCATCTGAAATGGCCAAGGACAAAACCTTGAACAGGTGGAGACCTTCAAATACTTTGGAGTACACATTTCAAATGCTGCACAACCTGACTTTGAAAGTCTTACCCATGGAGAGACTTGCATATGAGTTAAGGAGACAGGCAAAAAAATAAAAATAAATGAAAGCCAGTAGGGTCCCTATATATTCTCCCTGCCTCCACAGGATGCCATGCTGATATGTATGGGGTGCTGAAAGAACTAAACTGGTGCTAAATAGAAAAATACACCAGACACTCACTGACAAAAATAAATAATTTTTATTATGCAGGCATGATTGTGACAGATGCTATCATTGCATCTTTCTATGTCTCCTGTTGAAGCATTTTGTTCTCATAATAGCCAAACAAGCATTATAAAATGTCACCTGTACTCTCCGGCTGTAGATGAGCAATATCACTTCCCTTCTCCTACTATAAAACCCTTTCCAATGCACCCCATGGACTTGCAGTGCCTTACTATAGCCCATATTCCACTACTTGGTGTGCATGACGGAGTCACTGATGATGACTGACTCCCTGACTCCTCTCCTCAGATGTAGTGGCCAACATACCCCCTCCAACATAATACACCCTGCCATGCATACCATGCAAGGAAACATTCGGGACTGACAAATGCTTGTTTGATATTAAAGGAAACATTTTGTGACAGATGTATTTTAGAAGCTGCTATGGTGTCAGACAGGTTCCAAGAAAGAGGCTATTCTGCAGGCACAATTGACAGGATATATAAAATAGTGGTGAGAATGGATAGAGGCACCCTATTGGTGCCCAAAACAAAAAAAATAATAATAATGATCTGTCTAATCAATGAACCACATTTGTAATGGATTACCATCCAGAGGCCATTTTTCCGTTCAACAAAAACTAAATAAATAAAAAGGCAATGAAGATAAGAAATCGTATCAAGAAAAGGTAGGAATATTAACCAGATGAACATGTAGGATCATTGATGGTACAGAGTCCATGGGTAACAAGATGGTGAGAGTGTGGCAATATGTATGTAGGGCATACCATCTGCCCACTCAAAAAGTATATCCAGGAACATGTGAGAGTCATACTGAGTGCAAACACTGAGAATGCACAAGGTGCACATTTCAGAGCTAAGCACAACTTCAGTCCAAGAAAGTTAATTTCAGTCCCTTGAACATGTGAACCCCCTACCCCTGGGGATGGGGTGAGGGGGAGTGAGCAGAATTAAGCTACAACTTCAAAAAATATAAAACCAAGCTGACAGCAAAACTGGGGACACAGGCTCCAGTGAGGCTAAAAAAAAAAAAAAAAAATTAATTTTAACCCTTGCTTTTTTTTACCCTTGAATGCTTTCTCACCTGCAGCCACAGTCCTGCCAATCTCCAGCCACCACTCATCCACTGCCGACCCCAAAGCTGTCGTGCCCAGCTGGCATAGGCAGCTACACCATGGAGAGGGGCTCCCCTAAGCCCCTGCACCTGGCGAGGAGCCACTACCGGCGCACGTCCTCCAGGCATCGTCGGGTCGGTGAACTGCGGCCATGAAGCTGCTGCGGACTTGCGCTGCTATTTTCCCTTGTTCTTCCCCAGTGGGGGCACGGACATGCAATGACGTCCACGCACTAACATGCAGGCATCTGCCATGCCCCCCCAACCTCGGCACCCGCGCCTCTGCAGTACCTCCGGCATCCCCAGGGACCACCAGAGCACGGTGTGCACCACCCCTTTCCCCAGGACTAGGAGAGCTGTCATCGGATGCTCGATCCTAGTCCCTGCCAACCCCTGACACCCGGGCTCATTCCCAAACCCGGGTCACTGGTGTGGAGCGAGGTGTGGTGTCCAGCGCCTCAGCCCTCAATGCCACTGGGCCAGCTTAACCCTTGCTTTGATAAACCTTTGTCTTGGACAGGAGCAAAATGAAATTAACTATGGGTTGGCAGTACTGCAAATATTCCCCCATGAATTATATAGAAAGTAAGAAAGAAGTAAAAATACGTCTTTTAAAAAATGTTGAGTCATGTCCTGAACCAGCTCCCGGCAAAGTGTATTTCTGCTCTTTTCTTTTTACATTAGTTTACAATGACTATGATGGGGATTTAAATCCTGCTTGCAATTTAGTAAGATTTGTGGAAAAAAGGCATAGCCATGAAAACAGTGTGACCATGTATGTTTTGATATATGTACTTATTTAAGCAGTCTTTCTCTTTTACAGGATTTCATGTCAAAAAAATATTGCAGTAAATGCATATGCATTTTATGGCAGTAACTAAATAGCTTTGTATGGTAAATGGATTTAGCCAAATATATTTGCACTTTAAGATGACATTCTCATCCTGCTGGGTTTCGCATGTTGTTTCTTGGTGTTCAGGTGGCATAATTAATTTATAAGTGTACACATCAACTAGCTCCACTCTCTGAAGAACCCTTCTGTGTGAGGCGATATGTAGGGGACTTAGCCATGCTGTTTTCTCAGGCAAAGTTTGTACTAAAACCTTTTATGCAATAGGCATGGACACAAAAGCAACTGTATAAATCCTTTTGTCTGAGATGCTATTGTATATATTTTAATATAAAAGCACACTCGCCTCTGAGGCCGGGAGATCAGAGGGCTGTGGGTTCAGTTCCCACATCTGGCACTTGGGTTAATATCCCAGTACTGACACTGTAGTGCAGCATGAGAGGGGTGCTGCACTTCTGAGGTGCCGTCTTTCGGATGAGATGTTAAACCGAGGTCCCATCTGCCTGGATTGGTGGTAGTTCAGGTGGATGTTAAAGATCCCATGGCACTTATCGAAAAGAGTAGGGGAAATTTCCCGGTGTCCTGGCCAAATTTCCCTCATTCACTAAAAATACCACCAACAGCTTAATGTGGTTCAAGGTCAGTTGGCATTCATCTGTATCCCCCTCCCCCGGGTCGTGCCTGAAAATAGGAAGGATTTGTCTAGTGCACTTACCCGGTCAACAAAAACTAAATAAATAAATATATATATATATATATATATATATATGTAGTAAACTTATCCTCAGGATTTATACATAGTAAACTTGTTATCCTCTGGCCAAGCCCCCTGCCCGCCCACGTCCCTACCGGCACTACTTCTCAACCTTCCATTTGAACCAAGTCCTGAGGAATAATTCCCAGAAGTTCCATGAGAAATGAAAATATTGGGCCGTCCCATCGGCGCAGTGGTAGCACTACTGCTCGCGATGCCGGCGACCCAGGTTCGGTAGTGAGCACTGGTCATCGGAGGTCAACCGGGGGAGAGGGATTGAGCACCCCACGGGCCACTCTCTTTCTCTGGGTGGGGTGGGCAGCGCTCCTCACTGCAAAACTACCACCACCTGAGTGACCATGGGTGGTGACAGTGCAGTAGAAGAGGCAGAAGACATGGGAGGGACAGACATTGGCTGAGGACCGTAGCGGAGGCACATTTATTTATTTATTTAGCTTTTGTCAACCGGGTAAGTACACTAGACAAGTATTATGCCTATTTTCAGGAACAACCCGGGAGAGTACAACAGTATGAATACAGGGTAGTACAGGATAATACAGAAGCAACATGGCAGAATGACAACATAAAGAAGTACAATGAATAACATAAACCATGGTGACACAATAGTAAGGCATGTAGTAACACCCATTTCCAATGGTGGTAAAGTACATAAAATCATCAGTTATTTGGCTAATTAGACAATTAAACTCAGTCAAGTGCCATAATAAGAGATTGAGTTGTAGGGACATGCAAAGTGTTACTGGCAGGACGTTTATAAAGCACAAAGGTGGAGTTGAATGAGGACGTTGCACTAGGGGGGCTTGGGACAGTCACACGCAGAGGTCAGCTTCAGGAACCCCCACAGGGATTTACAAAAGCACTGATGGGAGGGGGCCGAGCGAACCTGCACAGTAAAGGAGTTCCAGAGTCTAGGAGCTCTTACAGCAAAGTCCCTATCCCCCATGAGGGTTCAGGTAGGGGGAACTCTTAGCATCCCAGGGACCTGGGACCTGAGTGAGTAGGGGGAGTGGTCGGCAGGTGATAGAAGCTGAGCCAGCCCCGGTGGGGTGCCAGTTCTAATCACTTTACCCACAAGACATCCCAATCCAAAGTCCAGGTAACTGGATGGTGAGAGCCAGCTGAGATTTTCATAAAGTTTACAGTGGTGGGTGAGACAGGGGGCGGCCAGAGCAAAACAGAAGATGAGTTTTGGCGGTACGAGCAAATTGGTGCAGGCATCACCATGCACCTCCAGCTCATTGGTCCTCTTTGTGTGCGGACATCTAGGGGTGGGGAGAACAAGAAAAATGTGCCCTGCTCACGGTCCAGATGACGAGCCTCCAGCACCATGTCTGCAAGAGAAGGCTCCGGGGGCAGACTCTACCTGTGCACGCTCCCATGATGTTCAGGGGAGGTAAGGGGGAATGCCTCCCGAGTCCCTCACCCTGCCCGGTGTGTTATCCGGTGGCTCTAGAGGTAAGCAGGAGTGAGTAGCACCTTAGGAGCAGACACCTCGGGCCTCTCAAAGTAGGTGTAGCTGTGCGGTGCATGGGGCTCTGAGAGAGGAACTAGGAAGCAGAGTGAGTAAGGGGGCAAAAAAGAGAAAGTAAAAAAAAAATGAAAATATTTTTTCAATGTTGCCATCTCAATGTGATGAAAACAGTCAAGTCTGTGATGGGGGTGGAGGTGGGGGGCGCAATCAATGAAAACAGAAGGCACTTGTATATCACTTAACTGCTGTTGCACTTTTTCTGTTTTGTTCAGCTATATTCTTAATGTTTTGCCTAATATATAGGCTTCGACAGGAGAAAATGCCTTGTAACCTATTATTAAACATATACAAAATCAATATACAATCTATCACCTACTGTTCAGAAAACTTAATTACAATCATAGAGGCTTGTAACTCACTTTCGGAAGTGCCTCCTAAAACTTCAATTCTTTCAGTTTGCCAGGACAGCACACAAAAGGCTAGCTCACTTCCTCTTCAGCTCACAACATTAAAATCAGTCACCTTCTTTCTCATTCCACCCTTGCCTCAAGAATACTCACCACCTCCACAAACTACCGTACTGTACTTCTCTTTTTCTATCCACACAAACCACAAAGCTAGAACTGTGCTCGCTCTCTTGCTCTTCTTAAACAAACCGCTAAACTGCAGCCCTGACGTCTTTCACTTTTCCTTACAGATAGTTGCCCTCTGGCTGCCTTTTACTTTCAAGTCCTTTATATTTTTCTCTGCTATGCACACAGTACCTGGTATTTCTGAATTTTCTTCATTTCCTTTCATTTGAGCATGTCTGTCAAGTGTCTGTACTTCCAAAGTGCAGACAAATCCCTACTTTTTATGTTTGCTTGCACGCATGTGCTAGAAACAGTGCCACCATACGAGTTTTCGTAGGTGTGCCTCCCCCACTTCCAATGCCCTGCTCCTTTTTGCAGGCATGGCTGCACCGCACCAATGAATGTCCAAGCTGTCTATGACAGCCGTTCAGATGCAGTGGCATACAGTTCTGAGAAAAACACTGCTACAATCAGCGGTGGTAACGTGTAGGCAATTTGCATACTGCTGTCGGCAGTATGCAAACTGCCTACACGTCAGCACTGCATCTGAACTGTCATAGATAGTTGGTCTCCCCCCTTCCCCCATGAACACCTAGGTAGCACGCTGGGAGCCCACCCCAGCATGCTTATGTGCTCCCCTCCACCCCCGCACACTGTATGTCCCACCGGGGTGCCCAATCCCCCGTCGGCTCCACTGCCCCGCAAAAGCAAACTTCCAGGTGCCATGCTGGGAGCCCACCCTAGAGTGGCAAAAGTCCAACATCCTGTACACGCTTGGAGCCCACCCCAGCATGCTCATGTGCTCCCCTCCACCTCTGCACACTGTGTGACCAACGGGAGTGCCCAATCCCCTGTCGGCTCCACTACTCCTGCCCCAACATACTTACAGGTGCCACTCTGGGAGCCCACCCCAGCGTGGCAAAAGTCCCACATCATCTTAAAAAAAAACTAGAACAAAAGAAAACGGTCCCTTGTTGACTCTCTTGTCCCCTCAACCCAACCCACGCCCACCCTCTGCGTACCCCACCTCCCCACACCCTCTCACCCCATACTTACCTCTGGAGGCCAGCGTGGCGATCTTCGGTGGACCGGGAACATGTCTGCACTCTTCAAAGCTGACTGCAAACTAAAGAAATGCTGGTAAGCTGTATAATGACATAAATGGGATTGTTTTCAACTTTGGTGCATATCTTGGCCATTTTGGGGAATTTGTTCACCAAATTTTTAACATGGGGTTCTTGAGACCCCACCACATGAACTCAGCCACTGTCATTTTGTTATTTGGTCCCGAAAGGTGATTTCACGGTCACTGCGCAGACTGATTAATGAAATGACAATGTCACAGTTCATGAGGTATGCCCTCAAAACCCTATGTTGAAAATTTGGTGAACAGATTTCCAGAAATTACTGTTTTATGAGCGTGCGTTGCGCAGTTCCTACACACGCTTGTAACTTCGAGAATTTATACTATTTTCCCTCCAGATTTGCAACATTGCCATTTCACCACACCTCCTTATGAGCAATACAGCTGTCATTTTTCACCTCTTGCCCAAAATGTGTTTTCGCACATGTAGAGCACAATTGCGCAGTCGGTGTGTAAAATCAATGTTTGGGACAGATTAAGAAAATCACAGTGGCACTGTTCATGAACAGAGGTCTTACAATGGCTATGGTGAAAATTTGGTGACAAACATCCTTAAAATGACCGTGTTATGAGCGTGCATTGCGCAGTTTCCACTCACTCTTGTAAGTTCACAAATTTGTAATATTTTCAGTCCAGATTTTCAACACTGGCATTTTTCCACCCCTCCTTATGAACAGTACATCTGTCATTTTTCACACCCTGGCCAAAATATGTTTTCGCACTTCCGGCGCAGAAATGCTTGGTCGCTGTGGGAAATCAGTGTTCGGGACAGATTAAGAAAATTACAGTGACACTGTTCATGAGTGGAGGTCCCAAAATGCCTGTGTTGACAATCTGCTGTAAAAAATTCCCAAACTAATTACATTACTGGTGTGCGTTGCGCAGTTTCTACGCACACTCGTGACTTCACCAGTTTTTTTATATTTTCACTCCAGATTTTCAA
Source organism: Neoceratodus forsteri (assembly GCA_016271365.2). Classification (NCBI taxonomy): domain Eukaryota; kingdom Metazoa; phylum Chordata; order Ceratodontiformes; family Ceratodontidae; genus Neoceratodus; species Neoceratodus forsteri. The sequence goes on along the minus strand of CM057455.1, from coordinate 411,417,000 downwards.
CATTGCCATTTTTTACACCTCCCCATGAACAGTACAGCTGTTATTTTTCACATCCTGTTCGAAACGTGTTTTTGCACCTATGGTGTCAAATAGCGTAGTCGCTGTGCAAAATCAGCTTTCGGCTAACGAACTGATATTGCCACTGTTCATGAGGTGGGGGTCACAGAAAACACATGTTGAAAATTTGGAGTGAAGATACCAATGAACGCCTGGGGCATTTGGGTTTCAAACCATAACGCCCCACCTTGAAGAGATTGACAGGCATCAGGGGTGTGACTTGGGATTGTCGCCTGTAATGCTCATGCCATTCCACCCTCACCCACACCCTGCAGCCAGTGACAGGCATTGAGGTGTGCCTTGGACTGTTTGGCCCCAAAGTTCACCCCATTCTCATAGACTGCACCCATCTCGCCATATTTCCTTATGGAATGGGGTGAGCATCAGGCCCAAAGACCCCAAGGCACACCATGACACTTGTCGATGTCTGCAGGGTAGGGTGTGGTGAAATGGCATGGGCGTTATGTCTGACGACCCAAAGGCACACCCCAATGCCTGTCAGTCTCTGCATGGTGGTGGTGGGGTTGGCTTCAGTTCCATACTTCACTGCCATTCCTATTATGCATCTCTCTAACTCCTACATTACCAGTGCCAATGCCAGAAAGCAAACATTTGGCATTGAGAAAATGCTTGTTTTTTAACTTCTCCCTCTCTCCCTGGCATGAGCAACTCAATAAAGAAACACTGCTGCCCACTCAGCCACCTCTCCATGAATGTGCTAGTTTAATTTATTTGGCGGGGAAAATAAAAAAATACATGTTTGAAACCATTGTCCCAGCTCAACTCCCTGGTTCTTGCCCACAGATTCTTCAGACTTGCGCACTGCCAAGTGCAACTCACATGTGAAGTGGCCAAGCATGCCTTAACTTCCAAAGCGGGTGAGAGAAATAAATTAAAAACTGACAAATGTAGCAGGTGCTGTAGGCACACGTTAACATGTAGACATACCCCATTGGCCCTTGAGACAGTAGGCCTTGCACTTCTTACCGCGCCCTCACTATGTGACCTCACTAACTTAGACAGAAATATTCCAATTCTCACTGCCTCCGCTAATAAACTGATATGTCCCAGCATCAGTGCTGATGTCATAATGGGGCCGTCATGGCAACACCCACGGCAGCAGCAACAAAATAAGTCATACGCCAACTTTACTAATAAAAATAAAATCCATAACACAAGGTCCTAGCCTATTGCATACATGGAATAAGCAGACTAGACCTTTTGGGACAAGTTATTTATCTATACTCATGCTGTTTGACCTCAGACACCTCACTCAAGGCTAATGCAACTCGTGAGGTTACCCACAGTCAGACAGTACTTGTATAGATAAATCATTTATCCCACAGGTCCCATTGGCTCATCCCTGTTTTACATCACCTGCTTTCTGGTGTGTCCATTACTTTGTTGTTTTGTTAGAAGGTATGTTTATCCTGAGATACTCCTGCCCCACGGAGGACACACATACCTCTAACTAATATCTCAGAGCTCTGGTTATCACTTGATTACTGGATACTGCACTGCACCTGTTATTGTATAACAACATGAACTGACAAGAAACCCGAAGAAGGAAGCATGCAGAACTACTGTTTCAAACAATATGAAGTCTTGCTATATTATGACAATTGCAGTGAGTCCCCATCTTCGAACTGCCCCGGAGGTGAAATAGTTAACTTTTCCATGAAGCATGGAACTCTGAGCGCGAGCTCGGTTAGAAAGCTCTGTCCGTTGTGCTTCAAACATAAACTGTCAGATTCTTTACTCCACCTCACTGAACAGTCGCTCCAGAGATTTCTCCTTCTGCTCGGTTCATTTGTCGGTTTAAAAAGTGTTATTTTATCGTTTTTAGTGAAAATTAACCGAAATTAAACACGCAACAGTCGGTTCAAGCTCTGTCTGTGTGGTAAGTAATAGATAGGTTTTACATTGAAATTTCTGTGTGGAACTTGTACACATTTATCAGTTCGGTTTGAACCGATCAGGTTGTTGAAAAATTGCTAGTCCTTTTTAGAGTGCAGTTCGGTTCTTATTGGTTCTAAAAAGATTTCATTCGTTTTTCCACGACAATGACACGGTTGGGAACCGATAAGGTGTCTTGCTTGGTGGATTGCCATAAACAGGCAAGTTTGGTAGCTGGCATTATGTCTGAGAAACCCAAAAGAAAAACCAGGCCCACTGGTTTCAGCACTGTAGTGTTTGTGGGGAAGCTTTTGCTAAGGCTGACCACACCACATGTGTCTATTGTCTGGGTTTGACCACCTCAATTCAGATTGCCAGATTTGTAAGAATTTCCTGCTGCCACCATAGAAAAGAGAGTTGGTAGGCTCAGGAAAGGAGGCCAAAAGTCCGCTGACCCGGATGGCCAGCCGGTTCGGTACCAACCGAACCGGAGGGAGTGCCCTCTGACCAGGGCGATACTTCCTCGGGCAAACGAAGAGCCGGTTCTGAGGAGCCGGTTCCAGCAAAAAGGACTAGAAAGTCAGCTAGCGTAGAGCCAAAAGTTCTCTCCCCAACTGCTGAAGAAATAGCTAAAGCAATTCAAATTGTCCAATCTCTTTCGCATCCGACCGAACCGGCACCATCAGGTAGGCGTTCGGTTCAGCCGGTTCCACCGGTTCAAGTTTATGATTGTGAGGATTTTTATGAACTGGAGGAAGGGGAGGGGGAATATGAGGAGAGTGAATATGGTTTTGAAGATCTGGATGTGCCCATTGAACCGGACATCTCTCCAGATAGACCCTTACGGGTTTCTCCTCCCAGGCTTTCTGAGTCCCCTTCTCATTTCATTTTTATAAGAAAGTTGCTGATACTCTGCAGCTCCTGTTGAGGAAGCTGTTGATGACCAAGAGGAGCCTGACTATGTAGAAATGATGGATATTCCAGAGTCTAGAGACTGTCTATTCCTTTACACAAATCTTTTCGGAAACAGACAGTAAAAGTTTTAAAAACTCCTCACACTATACCTCCGGTGGATAAAAGGATGGACAAGAGGTATACCTTATCAGGTTCCGACACTGATTTCCTCACTCAGCAATGCAGCCATGTGGGGGTGGTGCAGGCTGCAGCCTGTGACAAGGCTAATATTCCCCTAGCTTCACCCCCCCCCCCGAGAAGGACTCCAGGAAGATTGATGCTATGGCAAAGAAACAGTACATGGCAGCATCTTTGGGACTCAGACAGGCAAATTATATGGCTTATGCTGCTAGGTACCAGAAATCCAGATGGGATACTGTGCTGGCTCTAGCAAAACAAGTCCCTGACCAGTCTGCCAGGAACTGGAACAGGTGGCTATGGATAGTATTAAGGCATCAAGGTGCAATTTCTTGCTGCAGTGGACTCTAATGATGTTTCATCAAGAGTCATGGCTACATCTGTGGCTCTTCACAGGATGGCCTGGCTCAGATGTACTACCCTGTCTCAGGATACCCAGTCTAAGGCCATGGATTTTCCTGTTGTGGGCAATTCTCTGTTTGGGGAGCAAACAGAGAATTACATGAAGAAAATGGATGAATATAGGACCACCTATAGGAGTGCACAGGCCAAGGAAAGGCAGGCCACTCCTCAAAAGCAGCTTCCTAAAGGCAGGGGCAGGCCTTTTCATAGGCATTTTTACCAAACCCAAGCTTCCTCTTCCGCCTATGCCCAGAGGGGATTCTTTAGTGGGAGAGGCAGACGGGGTACAAGCAGGCCTGCTCCCACCCCTCAGCCCAAAGCCCCTGACAAGCAGGCACCCTGATGGGGTTGCCAGGGCCAATTCTTCTCTACCTGTAGGGGGCAGGCTGGCTTACTTTGTCCAGGACTGGAAGTCTCTAACATCAGACAAGTGGGTCCTGGAAGTAGTAAGCCAGGGACTGGTTCTCAGCTTCAAAAAAATTTCCAAAGCTGAGAACCAGATCTTTTCCACCTGCATCTCCATCAGAGGCACTCGCCCTAGAGGCAGAGGTCTCTACCCTCCTGGCTCTCAGAGCCGTGGAAAGGGTTCCTACCCTACACCAGGGCAAAGGTTTGTACTCCAGGTACTTCCTTACCCCAAAAAAGACAGGAGAATGGCGGCCCATCCTGGATCTCAGATACTTAAACAAGCACCTTTTAAAACCAAAGTTCAAAATGGTGACTCTGGGAATTATCTTACCTTCTCTAAGGCCAGGGGGACTGGCTAGCTTCCCTGGACCTCAAGGATGCCTACTTCCATATTCCCATCAGAAGCTCCCATCGAAAGTACCTCAGGTTCGAGCTGCCCTCCGGCCATTACCAGTTCAGAGCAATGCCCTTTGGCCTCACTTCTACTCCAAGAGTATTCACCAAATGCCTGGCAGTAGCAGTTGCCTACCTAAGAAGGCAAAAGATTGCCATCTTTCCTTACCTGGACGATTGGATCATAGCAGGCCAGTCCCCAGAACAGGTCACTTTACATCTTCAGATAACGCAGCAACTGCTTACCTCTCTAGGTTTCCTTCTGATTCTCTCGAAGTCAGTTCTAGAGCCTGTCCAGCTTCTTACCTTCATAGGCGCAGAACTGAACACACAGGAGGACAGGGCCTTCCTTTCTCTGGACAGGGCAAGGACTCTAGTCTCCCTGGCCTCCTCATTCACCCTGCAGGTCTCTCGACCAGCAAGGCATTTTCTGCAGCTCCTAGGACACATGGCTGCTTCCACAGCAGTTGTGCAGGGAGCAAGATTTCAGATGAGGGACATCCAGTTCCATTTGAGAGCTTTTTGGTCCCAAAGGAAGGATCCTCTGACCAAGTTGATCCCAGTAACTCGAACCCTGATCCAAGCCCTACAGTGGTGGCAGGATCAGGGCAACCTGAACAAGGGGTTCCTTTTGTCACTCAGTCTCACTCCCTAATCTTTACTACAGATTCATCCCTCTTGGGTTGGGGAGCTCACATGGGCGACCTCACCACCCAGGGTCTGTGGTCTCCCCAGGAATCTCTGCTTCACATCAACCTGTTGGAGCTCAGAGCAGTTTTTCTAGCACTTCAAGTTTTTTCCAAGTCTGTTCAGAACAAGATAGTACAGGTCAGAACAGACAACACCACTACAATGTGGTACATCAACAAGCAAGGGGGCACTCGGTCTACGGCCTTGTGTACTGAAGCGATGAAGTTGTGGTCTCTGGCTTACTCCCTGAATACCTCCCTTACGGCAGTCCACCTTCCAGGCAATGACAATGTCTTGGCAGATGCTCTCAGCAGGATTTCTCAGGGTCATCACGAATGGTCACTGGATCCCCTGGTCTTGGGAGTAGTATTTGCCAGATGGGGCACCCCGCAGATAGATCTTTTGCAGCCCCAGACAATCACCAACTTCCCCTTATTTGCTGCAGGACCCCAGTGTTAGTCTCACTTCCCCTGGATGCCTTAGCCCTCAGTTGGGAAGGGAAGTTCTTCTATGCCTTCCCTCCCTTCCCTCTCCTGTTCAAAGTGTTAGTCAAAATCAGATCCCAATCCTGCAAAGTCATTCTGATAGCTCCGGATTGGGCCAGACAACCCTGGTATCCACTCCTACCATCCTTAGCAGTCCATCCTCCCCTGTGCCTTCTCAGGAATCACAATCTGTTAACCTGTGCCCAGGGACGGGTTTGGTATCCGAATCTCAAATCTCTCAATCTCAAGGCTTGGTTCTTGAAGAGTTAGAGTTTGCTGATTTACACCTTCCCAAGGTGTAATGGATATATTGAAGGCCTCAGGAAGCCTTCCACCAGGGCTACTTACAATTCCAAATGGAAAAGGTTTTCCATATGGTGCTCGAAAAAGCATATTTCCCAGACTCTGCTGATCTACTCACAGTCCTGGATTATATGGTCCATTCTGAATTCTCTGGGCTCAGACCAGCTACCCTGAAGGTGCATTTGGCAGCTGTGTCTGCTTTTATTTCAGCAGGTAAGTCCTCTTCTCTTTCAGCTCATCCTGTATTTTCCAAGTTTTTTAAGGGGTTGCTTCACATCAACCCTCCATTCAGGGACCCTGCCCCTGCCTGGGATCTTAATGTTTGCATTGCTCAGCTTATGCAACCCCCCTTCGAGCCCTTGTCTTCAGCTGAGCTTAAGTACTTGACTTGGAAGACTGTGTTTCTGGTAGCCATCACCTCTGCCAGACGCATAAGTGAATTACAAGCGTTGTCAGTGGAGCTGGATTTTATCTCCTTTCACAGAGATAAGGTGGTCCTCCGGACTAACGGAAGTTCCTTCCTAAGGTGGTTTCAGATTTCCACCTTAATCAATCTATTTCTCTTCCAGTGTACTTCACTGACCACTCCTCCTCTGGTGAGAGAGGCTGCAGCAACAGATGTGAAGAGAGCCCTTAGTTACTACATAGGCGTACCAAGGGTCACAGGTTTGACTCCTCAACTGTTCTTCACTTCGGCGAGGTTGGTAAGGGAAGCCAGTCACTAAAGATCCATTGCCAGGTGGATTGTCTCTTGTATCCAATTCTGCTACGAAAGTTGGGTAAAGTTCCCCCTCAGGCCTGAGAGCTCACTCTACCAGAGGTACAGCTGTTTCTCTGGCTGCTGCCAGAGACATTCTATTCTAGAAATATGTCAAGCAGCTACCTGGAAAACAGTTCACACTTTACTAAGCATTACTCCTGGACATCCAGGCTAGGAGTGATGCTCGGTTTAACACAGCTGTTCTTCAGAGCCTATTCCTAAGTAGGTTCTGTCCCTCCTCCATGGGGGTACTGCTGTGTAGTCTGCAATTGTCATAATATAGCAAGACTTCATGTTGTTTGAAGAAAAAATTACTCACCTTAGTAATGTTGTTTCTTCTAATGGAGTCTTGCTATATTATGACCTCCCTTCCTGCCTGCCCCTCTCAGAACCTCCTTTTTGGGGTGTGGCTGGGCCTTACAGGGTTGCCACTCATTTATGCCCACCTTATTGTTTTTTTACACCCTCTTTTTGGGGTGAATTGGTGTTGTGTTTTTCCTTTTCTAGGACTCCTGACTTGAGTCTTTGTTTGAGACCAGGAAATGTGTGTTTAGGTTAGTAGCCAGTTGGGTAGTGTAGGTTTACAGCTTCCACATAGAACCTTAGTGAGTTTTAGCTCGTAAAGATCTGACAGTTTATGTTTGAAGCACAATGGACAGAACTTTCTAACCGAGCTTGCGCTCAGAGTTCCATGCTTCATGGAAAAGTTAACTATTTCACCTCCGGGGCAGTTCGAAGATGGGGACTCACTGCAATTGTCATAATATAGCAAGACTCCATTAGAAGAAACAACATTACTAAGGTGAGTAATTTTTTCTTCAAACAACATGAAGTCTTGCTATATTATGACTATTACAGTTGTCTAACAAGAGCTAACTCGGGTGAGAAATAACACTCCATGCAAACATGGAGCTTAGAGCGTGACTCGTTCAAAGCTCTGTTAGGCTGGTTTCAAACCGAAACCGTCAGATTCTTTACTCCGCCTCACTGAACAGTCACTCCGGAGATTTCTCCTGTTGCTCGGTTCATTTCTTCGGTTTAAAGCGCTATTTCTCGGTTTAATTTAACCGCGATTTAATTATTTTAACCGCAAAACCGATCGGTTCAGGCTCTGTCTATGGTAATCGTAAGTAATAGATAGGGTTTTTTCTGTGTGGAACTTGTAAAGTATTATCGGTTCGGGTGAACCGATCGAATTGTACTAAAATATAAGTTTAAAGCCTTTTAGGCTTCTTAGAGTGCGGTTCCCGGTTCTTATCAGTTCTAAAAAAAATGTATTTCATTACGTTTTTTTCCACGACCCGTGACACGGTTTGGAACCGATAAGGGTGTCTTGCCTGGCACTGCCATTAAAAGGGCAAGTTTGTTGGTTAGGCTGGCATCATGTCTGAGAAACCCAAAAGAAAAACCGGGCCCACTGGGTTTCAACACTGTAGTGTCTGTGGGGAAGCCTTGCCAAGGCTGACCACACACTGCATGTCTATTGTCTGAGGTTTGACCACCTCAATTCAGACTGCCAGATTTGTAAAAATTTCCCTGCAGCCACCCTGGACAAGAGAGTGGGCAGGCTCAAGGGAGCGAGAGGCCAAAAGTCGCTGACCGGATGGCCAGCCACCGAACGGAGGGAGTGCCCTCTGACCAGGCGAGGCTTCCTCGGGCAACAAAAAGCTGGCTCTGAGGCCACTTCCAGCAAAACCTAAAAATCAGCAGGTTTGGAGTCCAAATTCCTTCTCCAACTGCTGCAGAGATAGCCAGGGCAATACAGATTGTCCAGTCCCTGTCCCAGTTCCCTCCGAACCGCCACTGTCTGGCAAAGAGTCGGTTCGGTCAGTTCCAGTGGTTCAGGATTATGATATAGAAGAGTTCTATGAACCAGAGGAGGAATGAGGATTATGATCAGTGTGAATGTGATTTTGAAAGTCTGGATGTGCCCATTGAACCGGACATCTCCCCAGAAAGACCTTCAGGTGAGTCTCCCCCTAGGCTTTCTGAGTCCCCTTCTCATTTTTTGTTTTATAAAAAAGTTGCTGAGACCCTCCAGCTTCCCTTAGAGGAGGCTTTGGATGAGCAAGAGGAGCCTGACTATGTGGAGATGATGGATATCCCAGAGTCCAGGAGGTTGTCCATCCCTTTACATAAATCTTTTAGAAAACAAACAATAACAATTTTAAAAGCTCCTAATTCTGTGCCTCCTGTGGATAAAAAGATGGACAGGAGGTACACTTTGTCAGGTCCTGATACAGATTTTCTTTCACAGCAATGCAGTCATGTTGGGGTAGTTCAGGCTGCAGCCTGTGATAAAGCTAATATTCCACTGCTTCACATCCTCCTGACAAGGATTCCAGGAAGATTGATGCCATGGCCAAAAACAATACATGGCAGCATCCTTGGGACTCAGACAAGCTAACTATATGGCTTATGCTGCAAGATACAGAAATCTAGATGGGATACTGTCATGGCCTTAGCCAAACGGGTCCCTGGCCAGCTCGCAAAGGAGCTGGAGCAGGTGGCTCTTGATGGTATTGAGGGCATCTAAGGTGCAATTCCATGCTGCAGTGGATTCTAACGATGTATCCTCTAGAGTCATGGCTACATCTGTGGCTTTTGGAGATTGGCCTGGCTCAGGTGTACTACTTTGTCACAGGATACCCAATCTAAGGCTGTGGATTTTCCTGTGGTGGAGAATTCTCTGTTTGGGAGCAGACAGAGAATTATATGAAGAAAATGGATGAATATAGAACCAATTACAGGAGTGCACAAGCCAAGGAACTGCAAGCCACTCCTCAGAGGCAGCCCCCCAGGGGTAGGGGTAGGCCTTTTCACAGGCCTTTTTACCAGACCCAGGCCTCCGCCTCCTCAGCTTATGTACAGAGGGGGTTCTTCAGAGGGAGAGGCAGACAGGGTTCAAGCAGGCCTGCTCTCACCCCTCAGCCTAAAGCCCCTGCCAAACAGGCACCCTGATGGGATGCCCAGGGTCGGCTCTCCACTACCTGTAGGGGGCAGGTTGGCTCACTTCGTCCAGGACTGGCAGTCTTTAACTTCAGACAGGTGGGTCCTGGAAGTAGTGAGCCAGGGTCTGGTTCTCAGCTTCAAGAAATTTCCAAAGATGAGAGCCAGATCCTTTCCACCTACAAACCCTTTAGAGACTCTTGCTTTGGAAACAGAAGTCTCAACCCTCTTGGCTCTCAGAGCTGTAGAAAAGGTTTCCCCCCTTCACCAGGGCAAGGGTATGTACTCCAGGTACTTCCTTACCCCAAAAAAGACAGGAGAGTGGCGGCCTATCCTGGATCTAAGATATCTAAACAAGCACCTTTTAAAGCCAAAGTTCAAAATGGTGACACTGGGAATGATTTTACCCTCCCTAAGGCCAGGGGACCGGCTAGCCTTCCTGGACCTCAAAGATGCCTACTTCCATGTTCTTATCAGAAGCTCTCATCGAAAGTACCTCAGATTCGAACTGCCCTCAGGCCATTATCAGTTCAGAGCAATGCCCTTCGGCCTCACTTCTGCCCCAAGGGTGTTCACAAAATGTCTGGCAGTAGCAGTCGCTCACCTAAGAAGGCAAAGATTGCCATTTTCCCTACCTGGATGACTGGCTCATTGTGGGTCAGTCTCCAGACCAGGTCAAATCACACCTGCTAGTTACCCAGCAGCTGCTTGCCTCACTGGGATTTCTTCTCAATCTTCCAAAGTCAGTTTTGGAACCTGTCCAGGTACTCACCTTTATAGGCGCAGAACTGGACACAAAGCAGGCCAGAGCCTTCCTTCCCTTGGAAAGGGTAAGGACCTTAGTGGTCCTGGCGCCTCCTTCACTCTGCAGGTCTCTCGATCAGCAAGGCATTTCCTGCAGCTCCTAGGGCACATGGCTGCCTCCACAGCTGTGGTGCAAGGAGCAAGATTTCAGATGAGGACATTCAGTTCCATTTGAGAGCTTTCTGGTCTCAAAGAAGAGATCCTCTATCCAAGTTAATCCCAGTGACTCGAACTCTGATCCAGGCCCTTCAGTGGTGGCAGGATCAGAGCAATCTGAGACAGGGGTGCCTTTCATCCTCTGTCCCATTCCTTGACCCTTACTACAAATGCATCCCTCTTGGGATGGGGAGCTCACATGGGTGACCTCTCCACCCAGGGATTATGGTCCCCTCAGGAGTCTCTGCTCCACATCAATCTGCTGGAACTCACAGCTGTTTTTCTAGCACTTCAGGTTTTCTCTGCATCTGTTCAGAACAAGGTGGTACAGGTCAGAACAGACAACATCACTACAATGTGGTACATCAACAAACAAGGGGGGCACTTGGTCTTCGGCCTTGTGCACTGAGGCTATGAAGTTGTGGTCTCTGGCTTACTCCCTGAACACTTCCCTCATAGCTGTTCACCTCCCAGGCAAGGACAATGTCCTGGCAGATGCTCTCAGCAGATTTCCCAGGGCCATCACAAATGGTCACTGGATCCCCTGGTACTGGGGATAGTGTTTGCCAAATGGGGCACTCCTCAGATAGATCTTTTCGCAGCCCCAGACAATCATCAACTTCCACTGTTTTGTTGCAGGCCCCAGTGTTGGGCTCAGTTCCCTGGATGCCTTTCTCCTCGATTGGGAAGGGAAGTTTCTTTATGCCTTTCCCCCCTTCCCTCTCCTGTTCAAAGTACTAGTCAAAATCAGGTCTCAGCCTGCAAGATGACCCTGATTGCTCCAGACTGGGCCAGGCAGCCCTGGTACCCACTCCTTCTGTCCTTAGCAGTCCATCTTCCCCTGTGTCTCCCCAGGAACCACAATCTGTTAACCTGTGCTCAGGGGAGAGTTTGGTATTCGAATCTCAAATCCCTCAACCTCAAGGCTTGGCTCTTGAGCAGTTAGAGTTTGCTGATTTGCAACTTTCTCAAAGTGTTCTCGAAATCCTGAAGGCTACTAGGAAGCCTTCCACCAGGGCTACCTATAACTCCAAGTGGAAAAGGTTTTCCATATGGTGTTCTGGGAAGCATGTTTCCCCAGAATCTGCTGATCTACCCACTGTATTGGACTACATGGTCCATCTTAATTCTTTGGGACTGAGACCAACCACCCTGAAAGTGCACTTGGCTGCTGTCTCTGCCTTCATTTCAGCAGGGAAGCCCTCTTCTCTTTCTGCTCATCCTGTATTTTCCAAGTTTTTTAAAGGATTGCTTCACACCAATCCTCCATTCAGGGACCCTGCCCCAGCTTGGGATCTTAATGTATGCATTGCTCAGCTAATGCAACCCCCCTTTGAGCCTCTGTCTTCGGCAGAGCTTAAGTATTTGACTTAGAAAACTGTATTTCTAGTAGCCATCACTTCTGCCAGGCGTATAAGTGAGTTACAGGCTTTATCAGTAGAAACCGACTTTATTTCCTTTCACAGGGATAAAGTAGTCCTCAGGACTAACAGGAAGTTTTTGCCTAAGGTGGTTTCAGATTTCCACCTTAACCAATCTATTTCACTTCCAGTGTTCTTCAATGACCATTCCTCCTCTGGTGAGAGGAGGCTGCACAACAGATGTTAAGAGGGCCCTAAGTTACTACATAGAGCGTACCAAGGGTCACAGGTTTGACTCCCTCCAACTGTTTCTCACTTATGGTGAGGTTGGGAAAGGAGACCTGCCACTAAGAGATCCATTGCCAGGTGGTTCGTTTCTTGTATCCAATTTTGCTATCAAAGCTGGGTAGGTTCCCCCTCAGGCCTGAGGCTCACTCTACCAGAGGTACAGCTGCATCTCTAGCTGCTGCTAGAGACATCCCTATCTTGGAGATATGTCAGGCAGCTACTTGGAAGACAGTACACACTTTCACCAAGCATTACTCCTGGATATTCAGGCCAGGAGGGATGCTCGGTTTAACACAACCGTGCTTCAGAGCCTATTCCTAAGTAGGTTCTGTCCCTCCTCTATGGAGTACTGCTGTGTAGTCTGCAATAGTCATAATATAGCAAGACTTCATGTTGTTTGAAGAAAAATTACTCACCTTAGTATTGTTGTTTCTTCTAATGGAGTCTTGCTATATTATGACCTCCCCAACCTGCCCCTCTCAGAACTCCTACTTTGGGTATGGGTGGGTAGTCCTCTGTTGGCATTTATTGATGCCTCTTTCATGTTTGGGTGTTGTGTTTATTTAGTTATTTTATCTTATTTTTCTGGTCCACTGACTTGAGTCTTTGTGTTGGGACCAGGAAAAATGTGTTAATATATTAGTGGCCAGTTGCATGTGGTTACAACTTCCACACAGACCTTAGTGAGTTTTTGCTCGTAAAGATCTGACGGTTTCGGTTTGAAACCAGCCTAACAGAGCTTCTGAACCGAGCTCGCGCTCTAAGCTCCATGCTCTGCATGGAAGTTAACTCTTTCACCTCCGGAGTAGTTCTAAGGCTGGGACAAACTACAATAGTCATAATATAGCAAGACTCCATTAGAAGAAACAACATTACTAAGGTGAGTAATTTTTTCTTACAGTCCATTGTTACTCCATATCCTAAGTACAGGATCGTTCACTCTTTAGTTAGCCACGTCAGGCACTTAGTTGATTTTAGTTCCTGATTAGTCAGTAAACGACATACAGTATGTAAAAGCATTTATCAGTTATTCCTATTAACATACTATATACAGCACAACAAAATCATTAAGTATCCATTGTGAAAAAACAACAAAAAAAATGAACTATAAACAAGAACCAATATGTCACCAGCTAAAGAGATAACACCATGGGTCAGGAAACCATGAGGCTGTTTTTTTTTTTTTTACTGGATGTTTTATGGTCACAATTATCTCTTCTTGCAGGTGAATTTGCAACTCAGACCTGTTTTCAAGGACGGTTTGGTGAAGAGATTGGAAGTGACCAGTTTGGTGGATGCATCATGTTCCATGCTCCAACGCCCAGTGCAGGCCTTGCTGTTGGCAGAATCGAATATGTAGAGGTAACGTTTTCAGTAAAATTGATGTTGTTGTGTTTGTTTATCAAATCAGCAAGGGATAAATCAGTGTATTGTAAACACTAGGGCTCCCATATTCAAATGAAATGGGCGGTGCATCCCGACACAAAACGGAAATGAGCCACTCATCTCAAAAATGCTGCGAACCACGATATTCAAAGGGGGGAGATGGGCTGCCCAAATGCGAATGGGCCATGAAGGGGAAGGAAACATATTCAATTCAGTGCTTTACAGTAACTGGTAATTGCTATTTTTCTTTTAAACTTAGATTGTGGGCTTTTAGTGGCACTGTATTTTCTTTGTTGCCTTTACTTAGAATTGTTTTGGGGCTGTTGAAAATTTAAAACGTAGCGGTGGTGTATTTCTCTGCTGTCTTTAATTGCTGCAAATTTTCACCCCCTTCCCTTCCCCTTCCCCCAACTCTTAATTATATGCCCTGTTAAATCTGATTGACAGGGTATAATAAGGGGTGTGGAGTAGGAGGGGCATAAGAGTGAAGAAGCCCACCCTCAGTACGACAAGTGTTTTGATTCATTTATTTATTTCTTGGTTTATTTTCTTTTTTTGAAAAGAAAAGTGTCTGAGGATCAGTGGCAGGATTTTTAGGACAGTAAATTAATAAAAAGGGAACTAGGAGAGCTTCAGTAGCAGACAAGTTGTGGAATAGCAGTATAATTGCAGTATAATGTGGGGAGTGGTGCAATGCAGTGGCTGTGGGGCAGCCATATTCAGGCAGACCTTCTGGACACTGAGGTGCTGCCCTATCTGCATGCATCTCTCTGGACTGCGGGATGAGGTAGCCAGACTCAGAGCGGAAGTAAACTGGGTCAGGAGTACCATCACCCCTGTCCAGAGACCACCCAGTCCAATGCAACTGCCTCAAAGGATGCCGAGAACGAGGAGCACTTGAATGACAGTGGGCTCAGGGAGGTTAGGCGGTCAGGCAGAGGCACATCCCAGATCCTATTCCACTCAAGAACTCATATGCCACACTGGCAAATGGGGACAACCAAATGGAGGTACCCAGAGAAGTGGAAGGAAAGGATATGGAGGTTAGCCAAGGAGGTGACTTCAGTGGGGAAAGCAGTGGACCCCAGAGGAGGAGGAAGCGAATCCTGGTGGGGGACTCCATCATAAGAGGGATCCAGCTAGGAACACAGGAGGGGGAGGACAGGGAGGTGAGGTGCCTACCAGGTGCCACGACATGGAGGGATGGAAGGAAGATCCTGGGGATCACTGGGAAGGCAAGACGGGAGGGTGAGCTGGATGTCATTATCCACCTAGGTACTAATGACCTGGCAAATGGGGAGCAAAGGAAGTTCAGGAAGAGATTAGGAAATTGGGAGGGTCTCAAGCAAGTAGCTACTTCTGTCACTTTCTCGAAGTACTACCTGTGAGAGGCAAGGAGAACATAGGTGTATGCACCAGGAACTTTAACTCATGGTTGAAGAACTGGTGCTGTGAGGAAGGGTTGGATTCATTGGTGACTGGGGACCCACCTGGAGGATGGAGGTTTGTTCAAGCCTGATGGCCTGCATCCATCCTGGAGGGGAATCCAAGCACTCAATGATAAGTTTAAATGCTACATTGACAAGCATTTAAACTAGCAAAGGGGGGTGGCAGGCCAGCAAGGAGGGTACCTACTTGCTCACCCCCCACAGCTAGCAGTGGAACCAGTGAACCAGAGGAGTGGCTATCTCTACAAAGCAGTGTGCAAAAGATGGAGATTAGCGCCCAAGAGGTGGATAGGCAGAAAAGGGGCAAAATTCAGCAGAAGGGCAGACAGCAAGGAGAACCAGGGATAAAGGACAACCAAGGAAGGGGCTGGAGTAGAACAGCAAAACAGTCTAGGGAGGTCAAATCATGGAAAGCCATGTGTGCAAATGCCAGGAGCCTTAGCAACAAGATGGAAGATCTGGAGGCTGTCATGGTGCAGTCAGACCTGGACATTGTGGCCATCACTGAAACCTGGTGTAATGATAACCACGACTGGGAGATGGCCATACCTGGCTACAACATATTCAGAAGAGACAGGGCAGGCAGGAAGGGAGGAGGAGTGGCACTGTATGTGAAAAATGACATAAGAGCCACAGAGATCCAGGAGGAACAAAATGGGGAGAGATACTGTGGGTTAAGCTGGAAAGGAAAATGGGGCCAGCCATCTGCACAGGTGTGGTCTATAGACCACCAACCCAGGAGGAAGAAACAGATAGGGAGCTGATGCTAGCCATCCAAAGGATGGCAGACAAGGGTGAGGTAGTACTAGTTGGAGACTTCAATATTCCAGACGTGGACTGGAGCATCCCAGCAGCAGCATCAACTAGGAGCAGATTTATCCTGGACTCCCTTCAGGGTGTCTTCCTCAAGCAACTGGTCATGGAACCAACTCGGAAGAAGGCAATACTGGACCTTGTGCTCACAAACAGGGACAGTGTGATGGGGGTAACAGTGGGGAGCACCTGGGAACAGTGACCACCAGTCATTGGTTGAAATCACAGAAAGAGCAGAACCAAACCACACAAAAACACGTATCCTGGATTTTAGGGGCAGACTTTGGGAAAATGGGGAGATACTTGAAAGAGACATTAAGGGAATGGGGCAGGAATCAGAGGTTGAGGAACAGTGGGCAGTATTTAAAATGGGATTACAAGAGCAACAGAATTATGCATTAAGCAGGTTAGCAAGAGGAAAAGGAAGAGGAGACCATTATGGTTTTCCAAAGAGGTAGCAAAGAAAGTGAAAGCCAAAAGATTGCATTCAAGCAATACAAAAGACACAGGCAGAAGGGGATAGGGAGAAGTACCAGGAGAAGCAAAGGGAGGCAGGAGGTCAGTAAGGAAGCCAAAGCTCAGACAGAAGAACACATTGCAAAATCAGTGGGTAGAGGGACAAAACCTTTACAGGTACATAAGTGAAAAAGAAAGGCAAAGGAGGGATAGTGAGACTGAAGGGAGGATGGGGCAGCGTGGAGGATAACAACAGTAAAGCTGACATATTGAACAGGTATTTCTGCTCAGTCTTTACTGAGGAAGAGGAGGGTAATGGATCTGAAGGGAGTACAAGGGGGTGAGAATGGTGCAGAAATGGACACAAGTCCCTTTACACGAGAAAGGGTCCTGAAGGAACTGGAAGTAATAAGAGTTGATAAAGCAGTGGGGCCAAATGGGGTGCACCCCAGGGTCCTTAAAGAACTAAGAGAGGTGGTGACTGAACCTCTGGCTATCCTGTTTAGCTGATCACTGGAAACAGGGGAGGTACCCAAAGACTGGAGGATAGCAGATGTAGTCCCCTTATACAAAAGTGGGAACAAAGAGGAAGCGGGGAACTACAGACCAGTCAGCCTCACCTCGGTAGTGGGGAAGATCATGGAAGCACTACTGAAGGAGAGATTGGTGGAACATCTGGTTGTCAATGGACTACAGGACCCAAGGCAGCATGGTTTCACCAGGGGGAGGTCCTGTCAGACCAACCTCGTTGAATTTTTTGACTGGGTGACTAGGGAGGTGGATCAGGGGAGGCCAGTGGACATGGCCTATCTGGACTTCAGCAAGGCCTCTGACACTGTGCCACATAGAAGACTATTACACAAACTGGGGAATATGGGTGTGGGCAGGACAGTAGTGTGGTGGGTAGGTAACTGGCTGGGCGGCAGGACACAGAGGGTGGTGGTAAATGGCTGTCATTCCACAGAGGGAAGAGTGACCAGTGGGGGACCACAGGGATCAGTTCTGGGACCGGTCCTATTCAACATCTTCATCTGTGACATTGCCCAGGACCTAGAAGGCAGAATTTCACTGTTAGCTGATGACACAAAGCTCTGTAACAGAGTAGACACACCAGAGGGTGTAGACAGAATGAGAAGGACCTGCAGAAACTTGAAGAATGGTCAGGGGTTTGGCAGTTGAAATTCAATGCAAAGAAGTGAAAGATATGCATATGGGGCACAAAACCCTGGCACAATATATCAGTTGGGAGTGAGGATATAGCATGCACCAAGCAGGAAAGAGATCTTGGGGTTGTCATCTCTGATGACCTCAAGGTAGAAACAGTGTGACAAGGCAGCAGGTAAAGCAAATAGGATGCTGGGATGCATAGGCAGGGGCATCACCAGCAGGAAAAGGGAGGTCATAATTCCACTATACAAGACACTAGTGAGGCCCCACCTGGAGTACAGTGTACAGTTCTGGAGACCTTACCTCGTAAGGACATAGACAGGGTAGAAAGGTTCGGAGGAGGGCAACAAAGATGGTGCATGGATTGCATCACAAGTCCTATGAGGACAGGTTGAAGGAACTGAATATGCACTCCCTGGAGGAGAGGAGGGAGAGAGGGATATGATAGAGACATACAAGTATCTTACAGGGAGGAACAGGGTGCATGAATACACTATTTTTAAGCTAAAAGATGTTCCAGGACTAGAGGGCATGGGATGAATGGAGGGAAGATTCAGAGGAAACATGAGGAAGAATTTCTTCACAGAACGAGTGGTGGACAAGTGGAACACCCTGCCAGAGGAAGTGGTGGGGGCTGAAACAATCACGAGATTTAAGAATGCATGGGATAGACATAAAGGAATTCTGGAGGTCAGGGGTAAGGGGCAACAGACTTCTAGGAAAACAAACTGAACTTACAAGCTCAAATGGGCAGACTGGGTGGGCCATAGGCCCTTATCTGCCTACACTGTCTATGTATCTATGTCCCAAAAATAATGTATGCAGCCCATGTAGCAGTGTCATGCATGGGAATATTCAGAAAAGAGGGGCCCCCCAAGTGCAATAAATGTGCAGTGCATAGTTAGACCAAAGAAACTGGCCTAAATCAGCCAGCCACCTACAGGCAGGCTGTGGAAGTGCAGACAGGTGAACAGCAGTCTGCCAGCCCCTGTAGTCAAGTAGCACCCCCTCCCATCCCAGAGCCACGATGTACAGCACAGATACTAGACCCATCCCTGGCACCTATAGTGTAGTGCCCCCTTCCCGATGTCTGTATAAGATCCACCCATTGTTCCATAGTATAGTGGCCCCCCACCCGATCCCCGAACACACATAAAATATAAACATAACTGAATTTCAATAGTGTAGTGGCCCCCACACCCCATCCCCAATCCCTGACCAAAATAAGAAACACAACCTAACCAGTTTCCATAGTGTAGAGTCCCCCCTCCCAATCCCGATCCCTGAGGCATATAATAATTATAATAATACATTCCCTCCTTTGCATAGTGCAGTGTGTCCCCCACCCATCCCCGACCCCCATTTGACATAGAATCCCACCCCACTCCCAGCCCCTATCCTAGTTCATATCAGAATCCCCTCCGCTCCCAGCCCCGATCCCAGTATGTATCAAATCACACACACACCACCCAGCCCCAGTCCTTGATGACCATAACAGAGACTTAACCCTCAGTACTTCCATAGTGTAGTGACCCCCACCCCGGCAAGATGGTACCTCACTCCCACCCCAACCCAACCAGAGCTGGCGACTGGCACAGCCCTCCACACACCACCATTGCCAGCCACCAGCTGAACTAGTTCCCAATAGCTTTTTTCAGTCATGTCAAAATACAGTTATATACATCTCAATAGTAACACTATATATTTTCTAAACAAAAGGGATCCCAATATCAGTTACATTTCTATACAATGATTTGCACATATTTTTTATATTAGCTGATATGCAAGGGAGGAAAACAGACAGCAAGAGAAAACTGAGAGACAGTGACAGGCAAAGAACAGCGAGCCTGTCGGGTTGATCAAGTCCGAAGTCTCACAGGAAAATGTGGTTGTGCAACCAGACAGAGAAGAGACAGAAAAGGAAAGATCAGTGCATTTAAACACTTTCTGTAACACCTGGGATAAGGTCCTATTCTACCCTGTCACGTACACCCCCCTCCTTAAGATGGAACCTGTTTCATTAAACAGGTTTCCAAAACTTTCTATTCTGTTCCAAAACTTTCTATTATCTAATAACATTTGCTGCTTTCAGACATTAAGCACATGTACATCATCTCTCTCTTTTTTTATAACAGTACAGTAAACAGTACAGTTCAATCCCATACATTTGTTTTTCAGCCTTCAGAACCCTCATTTCCTGTTCCATATCTTGACAATCAGCATTGCTATTCTCTTTACCAGATTTGTGTGTAATGGCTGAAGGGCCACATATCACCTTGTAATTCTGGAATTTTTGTCTTTCGTTTGGTTAAGCCAACAGAGGATTGTGATCTGCTATAAGCACCAATTCAATTCCTAGTAAATAAAACTTATGAGACTCCATGGCCCACTTTGCTGCTAGACACTCCTTTTCAATAGTGGAGTACATTTTCTCTCTGTCATGCAGAGTCTTTATCTGGTGGGTGTGATGCCAGGGGAATCCTTGCCTTATCATAAGCCGCAGCTTGCACCACCTCTTCATGGCTGGGGTGCTCTGCTCCAGTCTTAGCCACCCAGTACTTCCTATCCAGCCCCTTGTTCACTGGGGGAATGGAAGTGGGATTTTATAAAATTCTAGAAGCCCGTCTCTTAAGAGACTTGTGGATGGGCACCAGTCTTTCTGTTACTGGCACATTCATTCTATCCATACAGACTGGCTTCTCTTTCTCCTCTGTGAATTCCTGGGTGGAGAGATCCAGTGTCTGTGCACTTTATGAAGGCAAAGTGAGAGGAAAATATCTCAGCTCCCTTTTCAGGGGAGTCAGGATGTTGAGGATGAGAGCATACCAAGGTACAAACTCACCACGTACACCTCAGTAAACCGTTCAAATGAACCGGGAACCGAGAAGGAACCAAGGTCCTGAACCGTGGTATGTGAACCATGCGGTTGAACCGGAACCGTGGTACCTGCTGCAGCACCTGTAAAATTTGTATAGCATTTGCTATGCATTTGTGGTTGGAACCAACAGTTTTGCAGGTTGCGGTTCCTGAACCGAGTGCTTTCCCTTCCTCTTTTCCTTAGCAGAACTTACCGGTTCTGCGGCAGTGTATGCGGTTCTTTTCTTTAATTGGGAAACCATGACCCTGACTAGAGGGTTGTAAAACTGGTTCCTTCGGTTTCTACATATGAGAGGAGGAAGTTTGTCCACAGCTGGGTTAGCAGCTCTATTGATACTTTTTTCCTACAGTTGGTTAAAATGCTTATTAAGCGCCAACTGAGGAAATACGTTTTACTGAACCGAGTGTTTTTTCTTTCCTCTTTTTCTCAGCAGAACTTATCGGTTCAGTGGCAGTGTCCGTGGTTCTTTTCTTTAATCAGGGAACCATAACCCTGGTTAGAGAGTTGTAAAACTGGTTCCTTCCCATATTGAACCTTTTTCCCGCAGTCGGTTAAAATGCCTTTTAAGCACCAACTGAGGAATACTTTTTGATTTTACAGATGTTACAATCTGCCTTCAGGTGGTTAAACCCTAGGCAAAAACACAAATAAATAAGGATCTGCTTTCAAACAGTTCCCCCACACTCTGTGCAAAGCTGAGAACCCATTGGGCCGGTTCTTTTCTTGGGTTAGTGACAAAATAAGTAAAATCCCCAATAAATAGTTCTCTGAGAATCAAAAAGCCACACTAATAAATAAGGCTTAAACCTTATTTACTTTAATTATCTTTTTTTTTTTTTTACATTGTGATCGGTTTAGCAACCGCTGAGAGAACCAAAATTTACCTCGGTTTCCCTCAAATAAACAAATTAAGCAACCGACCCAGAGAAGGAATAAAATACAGAAATTTACTTTTAAAATTGTAAATAAAAGTCAGGTTCCCTCCCGGTTAAAAGAACCAGAAAGAAACCAAAAAAACTTACTGGAATAACACTAAACCTAAACTAGTTTACCTGTAAACACAAGGACAGTGCTTTAAAAATGAACAAAATTTAATTTTACTTCAAAAAAAACCCAGGAAAAGTAAAATCCTCAAGAAAGATGAAGGAGACCTCAACAAGGCTTCTGTACTGTTCAAGTGGAGTAAAGAATTGGACAGTTGTGGAATGTTTACCAGGGACAGTGGTTTGAAAACTGAGCACGAGCCTAGCATTCCATCATTAGCATAGGTTCTATTAACCATTTCAGCTCTAGGGCAGTACTATGGGGGGACAATACTGCATAAGTCAGGATACAGTAAGATTCCCTTGGAAGAAACAAGATTACTATGGTAAGTAATGTTTTCTGCCCTGCATGCCCAATGCACATTTGGTGGGATTAATAGTCAGACCTGCATTTTTGATAGCTTGAATAACTGCTCGTAGTGTTCCAGGTGGCTTTTCCAGTATGGACTGTGCACCACGACATCGTTCAGTTATGCAGCACAATAACCAGTGTGAGGGGATAAAATGACATCCATGTACCGTTGGAATGTTGCTTGTGCAGCATGTAAATCAAATGGCATGGTGGTGAACTGATAGAATCCTCTGGGGTGGCAAATGCAGTTTTGTCTCTGGATTCTTTAGCTAAAGGAATTTGCCTGAGGTTGAGGGTACTGATGTACTTTGCACTTCCCAGTCTATCCATCAAATCATCTATTCTGGGCACAGGATAACTGTCAAATTCTGACACTTCATTAAGTTTCCTAAAATCAAGGCAGATTCTAACACCCCCTTCTTTTTTATTTACAATTACCATGGGAGATGACCAAGCACTCATCGACTCCTCTGTGATACTCAGTTCTTTCATTTTTTGTATTTAATTAACCACGTCAGCTGTTAACCGCTCTGGCAACCTACATGTCTTTTGTCTAATAGGACGAGCATTTCTTGTTACTATTATATGCTCAACCCCTTTTGCTCGGCCTGGTACCATGGTAAAAGTACTGTTAAATGTCTTTAGCACATTACGAATGACTGCAGTTTGTTCTAAGGTTAAAGAAACATTCACCTTAACCTCATCAGCATTTACAGTTTGTTCCAGTCTATCAAAAGTTGCATCAATATCTTCCTTCTCAGTTTTTGATAAAACCAGCAAAGCAGCTTTTGACATTTTTTTCAACCCATTTCGTGAGGAGGTTAGCATGGTATAGCTTAGTAGGATTTTTCCAGTCAGGGGTCTCAATCTCATAGTTAACAGTGCCAGTACATCTAAGAACCTAATAAGGCCCTTGCCACTTCATTAACAGCTTATTTTCTGTTGTGGGTAACAGTAGCAAAACCTTTTTACCTGGTTCAAAAACTTTTTCTTTTACCCCACTGTCATAAAATACCTTCTGCTAGTTTTGAGTCTCTTCCTGATTACTATGAGCAATTTCAACATATTTTGCCAGCTTCTTTCTTATGGCACACATATACTGTAAGATGTTATAGATTGTTTCCGAGTGGGGTTATCTTCCCACGTTTCATTTATCACATTCAGTGGCCCTCTTGGTTACCTACTATACAGCATTTGAAATGGTGAAAACCCTGTTGATGCCTATGGCACTTCTCTGGATGCAAAAAGTAGGTAAGGCAAGTATTGGTCTTTCCCTTCCTCTTTTACAAACCTTTTTAACATGCATTTTAGGGGTTGGTTAAGACGCTTACCAAGACCATCTGTCTGAGGGTGCTAAGGGGAGGTTCTTATGACAGTGATACCTCGTAGTCTGCACAGTTCCTTAAGCAATGCAGCACCAAAATTACTAGCCTGATCAGTGATAATTTCTTTCGGTATGCACATTCTGCTGAAACTTTTTGCAAGCTCTGCTGCAACTTTTGGGGCTGCAACAGTACACATTGGAACTGCTTTTGGGTATTGAGTAGCATAGTCACATACTACCAGGATAAATCTATTACCCTTTTTACTTTTGTCTAAAGGACCTACCACATCCATTGCAATTCTCTCAAATGGCACATCTATCAAGGGTAGGGGCAGCAGTGACACCTTGTCTTTTTTAGTGACTGGGGCTACTTTCTGACACTCAACACAGGAATTGCAATAGGTAGCAACATCTTCATGAATTCCAAGCCAGTAAAATCTATACAGCAATCTGGCAAGTGTACGATCCCTCCCTGAGTGACCAGCCATAGGACTATCATGTGCTATCTGTAGTAACTCTGTTCTATACTTCTGTGGTATAACCAATTGTTCTGTCTGTTCCTGTATCTGAGGTTTAACCCAACTCTGTACAATAACCCATTGGATTTTTTAAGCATTGGTCCACCCTGTTTTGGTTTCACTCCCAGCTGCTTAAAATAACCCTGGAGAGAAACATTGTTAGCTTGTTCTGAAAGAAAATCACAATTAGTTATCAATTTCAGCATTTTCATATTTTAACCCTTCATGTCCATCAGTCATTTGTTGTCATGGTTTCTTCAGGCATCATTTTTCTTTCTTGGATTTCTGGATCTTGGAGCTGTGCTCTTACAAGTCTGAATCAAAATCACTGAAAGGAAAAGTGTCCCCTCCATCTGAAATTTTCTTTGTCTGAGCTCTTGTCACCACAGCTGCTGAAACATCAGGATTTACTCCTTCTTTGATCAACTCAGTAAATTCTGGAAAGTCATTTCCAATAATCACAGGTACAGGTAACTTAGGTACTACTCCCACTTTCATTTGGTGCGACACATCCTTAATGGTCAGAGTCACTTGGTTGATGGGATAGTATCGAGTGTCCCCGTGGATGCATATGACACCAGTACCTGATCCCTTTGCACAGTGTTTCCCAGCACTTTAACATGCACTAGGGTCTGTCTGCTTCCCGAGTGAGTGAGTGAGTCCCTTCACAGTCTTATCTCCCACCTTCACATCTGTTAAGTACTTACCCCAATTTGCCAAGGATAAATCTGCTCCAGTGCCACTCTCCTTACTACGGCAGTTTCTTGCAAAATGGCCTGGCTTATTACAGTTATAGCAGATAATGTCTTTGGGCACAGATTTGTTACCCCCACCAGAGTTCTTATCAGGTTTGCAGTTTAAATGGGAAAAGAGTGCCTTACCCGTACTTGGCTGTTACCTCGCCACTGTGGCATCTGTCTGGCCATTTCATGGTCCTCAGCCAAAGAAACAGCCTTTTCCCCACTCTCTGGTCGGTGTTCCTTTACCCAAAGCTGCACATCTGTAGGCAAGATGGTGATGAAATGCTCCATGGCAAATGTGTCAATCTGTAGGACTGCTTTGCTCGCTGGTTGGATCCATTTTATCAGGAGTTCTCCAAGTCAGGTAAAGGCTTCTCGAGGATTGTCGACTGAGTCATACCTCAGAGATTGAAATCTCTGCCTGTATGTCTCTCCAGAGATGTTGTACTTTTTCAGGATTTCACTTTTCACCAGGTCACAGTTTCCTGACTATGCAGTGCCCATACTGCTGCAGGCAAGTTGGGCTTTCCCTGTCTGGTAGGGTGCCAGTCTGATTGGCCATTGCTGCTTTGGCCATTGATAGGCTGTGGCAACTCTTTCAAAAGTTGTCAGGTATGCCTCAATATCATCTGAGGGACACAACTTTATAAGTTTAATGGCTTTTAAGTTGCTTGCATTTTGTTGCTCGTCTGAATCTGTGCTGGTTCCTCTGCCATTGATAGCTTGCAAGACATCCAGCCATCTCTGTTTCTGTCGCTGCATCTCTTCTCTCATCTGTTGCTTCTGTCGCTGCATCTCTTCTCTCCTTTGCACTTCAAAACATTGAATCTCTTTTTCTCTCTGATTCTCAGTCTCTTTTTGTTGTATAGCCCACCATTTGAAAATGTCCATCAGGCTTTTAGGTTCTGTCACTGCCTGTTCTTTTTTCATAACTTGAGCTGGTTATACAATCTCAGACTGGACTTCTGTCTCTGCTAGTTTGGCTGCCATTCTCCTGGTAACCACTCCTGGACTTGCTGCTGCAGAATCCATACCTTCCTCTGTGCTTCCCTGGTACTAGGTCCAGTACCCACGCACAAAACGCCTCTCTTAGGGTATGCACGGCTTAAATCCCATTTAGTCTGACACCATCTGTCATCGAGGCACAGGTCAGAAAGCATAGGGAAACTAGGAGCAGTTGTATAATTTATCAAAAATATTTATTTACAGTAGCAGTAACATAAAAAATAAACTTTTCAGTATAACTATGTATAAAGGCAAAATAAAATAAAGTTTTCTTTCAGTCTCTGTGTCCCTTTCTCTCTTCTTCCAGCAGTTGCAGCTCAGCTCACTGATAAATCCTTCCACCTCCATTCTAAACAAACATCCTGTTCTTGTAAATATCAGGCAGGAGCTGCTAGGACACATCGTTCCCAATAGCGTTTTTCAGTTATGTCAAAATACAGTTATGTACAGCTCAACAGTAACACTATATATTCTCTAAGCAAAAGGGATCCCAATATAAGTTTCATTTCCATACAGTGATTGGCACATATTTTTTATATTAGCTGATATGCAAGGGAGGAAAACAGACAGCAAGAGAAAACTGAGAGACAGTGAGAGGCAAAGAACTATGAGCCTGGGTTGATCAATCAATCAATCAAACAATCAATCTTTATTTTACCAGATGAAACATTATTGAGAAAAACTCATTTACAAGATGGACCTGGATCATGACAATAATAAGCTATAATACATAGTACATTACAGACAATCCTTACAAGGGAGAATTACAAGGCAGCAAGGGTGTATGTGGTCGCGTCAGTGTTACAGTGGCAATAGTATACACTTTATATACAATAAATACATGAAATACACACAGAAATACCAGAAAGCTTAGGGCCAGGGGAAGTGATAGATCGGTAGAGTAGTAGGTAAGCAGGGGAAGCAAAGGAGAGAGGGACCAAAAGAAAGAGAAGGTGGTCAATGCCAAAAGCAGCTGCACAGCTCGGTGAGCCAGCAGAGTTTTAAAGGTGGCCATTTTGACCGGGATAGCTAGTTTTAGTGTTTTTTGGATGCAATTCCAGAGAACTGGCAGAGCATAACTTATGGAGGCCTCGACCAGTCGTGTTCTGATCCTGGGGACAGATAGGGTGATAAGGGAAAGGCTCCTGAGAGGGTAATTGCATGTCATGGAGGCAGGCAGACATTCCAAAAAGTACTGAGGCAGTTTGTTAGTGATAGCTCGATACGTCCAGGTTACTGCATTCTTTTGCTTTCTGAGCTTAAGGGATAGCGATCCTAGTTTAGAATATAAAGAACAAGATCAAGTCCGAAGTCTCATAGGAAAATGTGGTTGTGCAACCAGACAGAGAAGAGACAGAAAAGGAAAGATCCTTGCATTTAAACACTTTTTCTAACAACTAGGACAGGGTCCTATTCTACTATGTCAAACACACACACACACACACACACATTTTTTTGCAGTTTAGCAGTCTGCACAAAGAATACATTTGAAGGATGGAATGCTACTATGGAATCTGTGTATCTTGTGCTTTACTATATGAAGAGGTGAGTGCAGTCTCAGATATAAAACTTCACAACATCCCTGTCCATCAGCATTTTTTGGTTAGATATGTGCGAAGTTTGGAAACTTTGCTTCGTCCAATATATCATGAAGTTTCCTACCTTTGCAAAGAGTGAAGCAGCACATATACAGCAGTTCTTTGCCGGCTAAAATGGCCACTTTGACAGATGAAGAGGCACTCTGCCAGTGGAGAGACGCTATGCATAGCTTTAAAAAGAAAAAAAAAATTGTGTTTTAAATTAAAAAAACACCCATCCACACTCTCCCATAGCCCTGCCTCCTCCCACCACCTGTGATCATTTAAAAGTATTTCACCTCTCTGCCACCCTCTAGTACCCTCCCTCTAGTACCCTACTTCCCACTTCCCCTCCTCCAAATCCCAGCAAAGTTGCCTGAAAGTAAATTATATAATAAGTACCCTGACAGCATTGGAATTACACTTTATGAGCTTTGGGAGCTAGGTGGACCCATAAGGGTCCTATCTTTAAACTGAGCCCCCCTTCCCATTATAAGTCAATGGCAGTGATGTGTGAGCTACCAGGGCTCACTTCAGAGCTACTGGGGCCGAGCCCTGGTAAGCCCCAATTCTAACACTACATAGAACTGTTTCCTGCCCACCCCCAGTGTTGTCAAATTCCTCCATAATCCACCTGATCCAATAGTATTGTGCAATATAAAGAATCACCCCTATCCCACAATCCTCTGGGCTAGCAACCCACCTACTACCAAACCCCACCCCAGCTCACATCCAAAACAGAAGGGTATTGCAGAACTGTCAGTGCCATGATGCAGACCAGCATAGCCCTCTCTGCTTCAGCCAGCTGCCATCTTCAAATGAAACTGGGGGTGAGTATTAGGTATGAATGCCCAGTGTGATTCAGAAGATGGCAGCTGGCCAAGGAGGAGGGAGGGTGGTGCCACTGGCTAAACCATGGCACTTACAGTTCTTTAGTATCCTACTGTGAGGACTGGTAAGTGGTGGGGAGCCAGAAGGTGGTGGTGAGGTTACTTTGTAGTGCATAATACTACTGGGTTGGATGACTGGGGGAGGGTTTCAGCAGTACTGGGCATGGAAGGGGAATTAGTTGTAAAAATACTTATTACATAGTTTCATGCAACATTTGTGGTGCTGGTGGAAGAGAGGGAGTTAGAATGCTAAAGGTAGATGAGGTGCTGGAAATGCCTTTAAGTGGTCAGGGTGGTGGGAAGAGGGTGGGAAATGAAAGGACATGGGTGGGAGGCTTTATTATAAAACACAATTAAAAAAAAAACTTGACCGAGAGAAGTCAGGTGAAGTCTGATATACTATACCCCGCTTTGCATAGTGCAAAGTTTTTGACTTCACATCAACTTTGCCAGCTAAGTTTTAATTTGTCACATCTCTAGCTCCGGTGGTGGCACCAGCCAAACCATAGAGTTTGCATATCAGTCTTTCTCGCAAGTGTTCTCTGTGGGAATATCCTTGGGCAGGCAGGCAGAGGCACACTCCAAAGAAGAGCATCATTTACTGAATAATTTTCCTGCTTTCTTCCAGTAGACCTGCTGCACTCTTAAATGCCCACAAGAATTCTACTGGCTGACACCAAGCAGCATTTATCCCTGGTGCTGCAAATATACCCTCCATTTAAAAAAAAAATAACCCCAACCCTTTCCCACTGTGTTCCCATGAGCCCTCCTTGTTCTACTGTGCCTCATCCCTTTCTACTCTCCTAACCAACACCAAGCTCACCAAAAATGATTAAACAGCACCTTTCCTTCTCTCTGTTTTCTGATCCCTCCCCACTCCACCACCTGATACAGACCTCTACAACAGCATACAACAGCCCTTCCCTTCCCTTCCTGCAGCACCCGATCCCTCCCCACTCCCTCACAAGAAATGAATCCTGAAAAAAATATCTCTGTCTGACACCAGTTCCTGGAAATACTATAAATAATCCACCATTCTTGCTTCTTTCCTATTTCTCTTGCCTAACATGGCACGCCAAAAATTTATAAAAACCCCCTCCCCATGCCCATCCTCCCACTCCCACACCAAACACTGACCCTCAAAACACAAATCAAACCCTTCCTGCTTCTTGCTACACCCTATCCCTTCCTGCTCCCACTGCCCAACCTCCACAGAAAAGTAGTATAGAACATCCCCTTTTGTTCCCTTCCCAATGTACTCTCATCCTTTTGCACTCCTTCCTCTCTGAACCAAATTTTCCCAAATGTATAAACAACTGTGCCCCATTCCTGCTGTCCCCATCTCAACTCTATTCCCAATACCACTGAAAAAAGAACAGAACAACCCCTCCCCCTCCCACTGCATCCTCATCCCTCCCCACCCTCTCAACCACCCAGATTCCATAAAACAGCCATCACCACCTCACTGTGCCTTTACCCCTTCCAGCTTCTACTTCTGCTGACCAGATCCTCCAAAACTATAAGAAAATACCTCCCTCTCCTGATGTCCATCTCTTTCCTTCTCCCCTCTTTTCCACTATACCTCTATCCTTCCTCAAACACTCATAAGATTCAGTCACACCAAATTCCCTGGATGCCATTTTCTATTTTATTTTCATTCTATTAAAAGTTGTAAGCAAGTTGAGAGAAACTCTCATTTATAGTTGCAATCCTAAAATAAAAAAAAAGTGAAAGTTACAATTACAGTAAGTGGGAGGGGAAAATGACTGTCAAATTTTGCTAATAAATGCAGTTTTGATATTTAATGATACATTATACATGACTCGTTATAAAAAGTTTGGTATGTCCTGCCAATGGCGAAACCTTTACAGCGAACACGTCGATGCCAACAACATTGACAGTTCACTGCAAAGTCCACCCGGGATCCCAGTACTCTTTCCCCAGGTCCTGCACCCCCTCCCTGAATCAACTCTGACTTGGAGTTGATTATCCTTAAGTCTGGGGGGAGCAGGGGTTCAGGGTAAAGACCCCCAATGGAAAGCATCTGTTTCTCTGATGGATTTATGTCAACTGCAAGTTGCAGTTGACATAAATCCAACGCTGTGCCATGCCAGCAACCCAAGTTTGGGAACGAGCCTGGGCCACCGGGGGTCAGCAGGGGAGAGGAAGGATCAAGCATCTAGAGGACAGTTCTCCTTCCTTGGAGGGATCCAGGGACTATGCCCAGCACTGCAGTGACCTCTGGTGGAGACTGGAGGTACTGCAACACTGCAGGGCTTGGCTAGAGGGCTGCGGAGCCACGACAAGACATTCCCTGGTATCACTGCATGTCACTGCTCTGCCTGGGGGGCAGGGGTGAGGGCGGAATGAGGAAAAATGGAAAACCCCTCCAGTTCCTGATAGGTGACAGAGGGTAAGGGGGGGGTTGGTCCACCATGCCTAGAGTCAGGCCTTCATCTCGCCCCTGTGTGCTCCCATCCACCACACTCTGCCAGACTGGAATATTAGATAGAGCACCAGGAGGCATGTATCTGGCGGTCCTGCCTCGGAGGACTCAGAGGTGGGGGGCCGGGTGGTAGCAGCAATGGATGGAAAGGGTGAGAGGGGCTTCAAACAGGTGAGATAAGGACCAGGACCCCGTGTGACCATTCCTGAAAGAGTTCAGGTGAGTGGAGTGAGAAAGAAAGATTAAAAAATAAATATATTAATTAATTAATAAATCCATCACTGTGACATCAGTCGACAAAATATTTATCAAACCAGCATTGTAGAGTCAAAAAGTTATATATACAGTATATTCATTGCAAAAAACTTTAATACATTTATTTATTGAAGAGAATCGGAATTACAATCCTTTGAGTCATAGACTCCTTTGCAAAGGCTCCACATCAGCACAAAAAGCACAAACATTACATTTAATCATATTATTTATTTTATTTATTTGTTTAGTTTTTGTTGACCAGGTAAGTGCACTAGACAACTCCTGCCTATTTTCAGGCATGACCCGGGGGAGGGGGATACAGATGAATGCCAACTGACCTTGAACCAGATTAAGCTGTTGATGGTATTTTTAGTGAATGAGGGAAATTTGGCCAGGACACGGGAATTCCTCTACTCTTTTGATAAGTACCATGGGATTTTAACATCCACCTGAACTACCACCAATCCAGGCAGATGGGACCTCGGTTTAACATCTCATCCGAAAGACAGCACCTCAGAAGTGCAGCACCCCTCTAATGCTGCACTACAGTGTCAGTACTGGGATATTAACCAAAGTGCCAGATGTGGGAACTGAACCCACAGCCCTCTGATCTCCCGGCCTCAGAGGCAAGTGTGCTACCTACTGAGCCACTGACACTTATACATAGGTCACACAGCACAGTATATTTACATTGGTGGGTTACCACCTCTAGGAGTTAAGAAGACCCTGAGTCATAGTACTGATGCATTAATGAAGTTTTTTGCAATGAATTTCCTTGCTTTTTTCAGGTAGTATAATCATAGCCTTATTTGTATGTGAGAGCGCCTATGTATGTAGGTGTGAAAACATAGGGTCCTCCAGATCCTGCACTTCCATTTATAGGACAACAATGATCAGATTGTCAGTATAGAGTTGCCACCTTATTAACCTACCTCATGTACCCCCATACAGAAAACTGTCAGATCCAGCCAAAACATAATTATGTGCAACTGTAATGCCATTCTGTGCCACAGGTGTGAAAACACATCTTGGAGAGGGTCGTGGATGCATGGAATGGCCTTTCTGAGGAGGTTGTGGAGTCAAAAACAGTGGGGGAATTCAAGAATGCATGGGACAGACATAAGGCAATTCTAGGGGGTGGGGGTAGGAGAAAGTAGGCTGTTGGTTAACTAGGATCTGCAGCTTATCCATTAGGTAGGGAAATCAGCAGACTGGGTGGGTCAAGCGGTCCTTATCTGCCATCATATTCTATGTTTCTATGGATGGGATTTGAAAAATGACAGCTATGCCATATATCAGGCCAGGTAATAAGATGGCTATATTGAAAATCTGGAGTCAAAAAATTTTAAATTTTCAGAGTTACAAGCAGGTGTAGCAAAATTAAAATGAATGGTCATAACTTTGGCATTTTTTCATATTTTGAACCCAAATGTTGAACATAGTCTTCTTATGACCCCACCTCACAAATCCCATAGGTGAAAATGTAAAAATTTGTGCCAAAACACCATTACACGTAACAGGTGCAAAAACACATTTTGGGCCGGGTGTGAAAAATGGCAGCTGTACTGTTCATGAGGTGGTGTGAAAAAATGGCTATGTTGAGTCAAACTGTAAGAAAGCACCAAAGTTATGTGAGTGTGTAGAAACATTTCAAGGAATGCTCATAACTCAGCCATTTTTAGGAATCTTTTCACCACATTTTCAACATGGCCTTTTTAGGCCCCAACGCATGAACTTTGGTGGTGAAGTTTCATTACTTAGTCTCAAAAGATAATTTTGCACAGCAACTGAAAATTCACCTTCTGGGTCCTGTTAATGAAACAATTGAGGTAGTGCTCACGAATTGGGGACCCAAAAAGCCCATGTTGAAAATTTGGTGAAAAAATTCCTAAAAATGGCAAAGTTAGGAACATAAGTTTAAAACACTATTGAAATACATTAACCAGAACTTACCTTGATTCCTCAGCTTGCAGTTTGGCTTTGAAGAGTGCAGACATGTCTCCATCCACAGAAGATGACAGACTATAACCTCCAGAGGTTAGTATAGGGTAAGGCGGGTGTGGGGTGGTGGGTTCTCAGTGGCAGGGGTGGAATGGGGGAGAGGGACTATGGGGACGACAAGGGACTGTTATCTTTTTTTCAGGTTAAAAAAAAGAGACAGGGATGGTTTTCTTTTTACAGGTTTTCATTAAATACATATTTCAGGACACTGGGAATGGGCTCCCTAGTGCCAAACACTGATGGGGGGATACATATCTCGTGACAGTGGGAGTGGGCTCTAAATATCTCATGACAGTGGGGGTGGGCTCCCCAGTGTCCCACACTGCTGTGGGGATACATTTCTTGGGACACTGGGGTGGGCTCCCCAGTGTCCCAAACTGCTGGGGGGGGGAATACATATCTCGGCATATTGAGAGTGGGCTCCTCAGTGTCCCACAGTGCTGGGGGGGGGGCTTCTACTGCCAACACAGGGATTGTGACACCCATTGTTGGAACATATCTGCAATTGGCATGCCTTGCACCCTTTCTCCTTACAGGCTTTAAAACCATAAAACAATACTGGAATTAGGTAAACACCAACAAGTGTTTACCTAAATGTGGGCCGAGGAATCCAGTTCTGGTATCAGTTTGCCCCCCAAAAGTTTAATTTTGTCCACAGACGTATTTGTGCCGCAAATTGTGGCAGCTGTTCCATGAAGCACCCTTCCATGTTTTGCAAAACAATGTGATTTTGCCACAATTTGCGGCACAAACTCCCCTTGTTTCACAAAAGAACTGCTGCAATTTGCAGCAGAAATATGTCCACAGACAAAATTAACATATTTCTGGGCATTATTGGGGCAACCTTACCCCTGAATCCAATTAATTGGAACCCAATTAGGTAAAGACAACTGTTAGTGTTTATCAAGTAGCACTACTTTTTAAATTATGTAAGTTTTTCTGCCTCACTAACTGAAAACAAGATGGTGGAACCTCAAAACAGAATTCCGAATTTGCGAAAGAGAATGGCATTTTCGTGAAAGAAAAATGCACCTTCGCATGGGACATCTAATTTTTCCTACAGGAAATAATGGGAAACTTTGAAATTTAATAACTTTTGAATGGACTGATATTGTTTCACCAGACCTTCAAAAGGCATATCTTCAACATGAGCCGATATACCCAAAACATTTCAGACAAAACACCCAAGCCATTTCCGGGAAACGACGTGACAAAGAATTCGCACAAGAATGGTAATTTTCACATTGTTTTGACACTCCACATCTCCGCACCCACACATCTGACCAAAACAAAACTTACCACATCAAGAGATCTTTCATTCCCAACGGTGAATGCAAAATGTCATGTCAATTGGTCAAATGGTATCAAAGTTACTTATAAATTTTTTTTTAAATATTTTTAATAATATGTAAGCATAACAATTATACAGTTATGGTACATCATACAATACAATAAAAGTACAAACTATTGTGCTGGTTTCTGTCCAGTGACATATTGTACACATGCAGGTAGATCATTGTCTCTTGGTTATTAAATAATCATGCATTTTACACCTTGTAGGGTGTGATTTGTCCCCCACTCAACTCAATTTTTTCCAGAAGTGCTTTATAGGGTCCAAGTGGAGACCCCCCCACAAGAGATACAGACCATTTTACATTGCCCTGAGCAGTGGGCACCACATCTGCTTGCAGGCCTCTTGATTCCTATTGGCCGTAGGCTGGATCTTTTCCAGGGTGAGACACTGTCTCATGTTGTTGGCCCACTGCTGTATGGTAAGGGTGCTCACAACTATCAAAGATTGTACTATTGTCTTCCTAGTACTGACCAGAGCTACGGACCACAAGGGAGGCAGATTTTTATTCTGTGGGTGGCTTCCAAGATGAGTTTCAGTGGAGATTTAGATGGGCTATACCCCCAGTACTCCACTCATAATTTTGTGCACAGCATGCCAGAATGACACTACCATGGGGCTTGTCAGTGCAAGATGCAGAAAGTCTGCATCTTCCCCCAAATACTTAGGACAACTACTAGAGTTGTCCAGATTCATGGCATGTAGCCTTTTTGGGGTGAGATATGCTCTATACATAAAATTTAGGTGCACCTGTCTAAGCTTCTTGCTTCGGGAACATGTGTTTACATGTTTAGCAGCCAGTTTCCAAGGTGACTGCTCAATTTTGGTAGATAGGTCTCCATCCCATTTAGCCATTATGGAGTCAATCGCTATATTGTCCTTCCCTTGCAAGGTCTGTTAAAAGGTCATCAGTGGCTTCTGGCAGAGTTGAGGTCAATACAGTTCTACCTTAAATGGGGAGGGTTGTATCATTCAATGGGAGTGGTCCAGTGTGCCACCTAGTCTGTGACTCACCATAAGATAAACAAAAAAGTCCCCTGGGTCTATGTGCCAGGTTTATTTCAGTGATGTGAAGTCTCAAATCCTCCTCCCTCATACAGTTGAAGCTCATGGTGCAAACCAAGGCATCTCCAGCACAGTAGTCACTGATATACCTGAACAATGTAAGCTCCCTTCCCCCTATATGCTGTGACTAGGTCCATATATGGGAAGTGAGATGGAGGTCGCCTAACGTGTCTATGGGAGGCCATCCAGGCTTTAAGAATAGCAGCTGAAAAGGGGCTCGTCACTGCTGGTGGTGAGTGTGACCGGCGAGAGGCAGATAGAAGCTGGTTGGGAAGGTGGGCTGCCAGTTCCTCCTCCTCCTCCATTGCCAGCAAGGCCAGCCTAGTCGCCTGTTGTCCCCTGGGAATGAAGGCCTGCTGTGCCACCCAATAGTAGTGCTGAAAGTTCGGGAGGCCTATCCCTTCCCTTGATGCAGATAGTTGGAGTATGCTTCCTTTTATAGGGGCCAACTTCCCCCTCCACATAAATTTGTGTAAAATGAAGTTTAGGTGCTTAAAATGTATGAAAGGGGTGCATATAGGTAGTGACTGATACAGGTAGAGGCACTGTGGCAGGATCATCATCTTTACCATATTAGCCTGTCCCAACAACAAGAGTGGCAGGGATTGCTACTGTTCACAATCATCTGCCAATCACTGGGTTAGGGGTTTGTAGTTCAAGGCAAATAAGGCTCCTAGTTTGGCAGCAATGTAGATACTCAAGTAGTTGAGGCAGTCCATCAACAACAGACCTCCAAGATTCAAAATCAGCAGGGGGTCTGTCCAGCCACCCAATGGGAAGATGTTCACTTTTCATCCAGTTGACCTTATGTCTGGACAGTGAGACATATTTCTTCAATAGGGTATGCATGATGGGTAGGTCCTAGGCTGGGTTACAGCAACAAGTCGTCTGCGTAAAGAGTGACTTTGTGTTCTCCCCGCCCTGCCTTGGAATCCACAGATGTCCTTATGATTCCTGATGGACGCAGTCAGTGGCTCTAGGGAAAGAATATACAGGAGTGGGGATAAAGGGCACACTTGGCGGGTACCCTGGCCCAGCAAAAAGGATGGTGTTAACCCACCATTAACCACTGTTCAGCAGTGGGTGAGGAGTACATTACCCCAACCCACCTTATGAGTGCCCTACCCACTCCCATACACTTCAGGCTTTTAAACATATACCCCCATTCCACATGGTCAAATGCCTTCTCGGCATCAAGAGCTGTACTGTGCTTCGCAGAAGCCCTTCCCCAAGAGTGGATGACATTTTGGGTTCTCCTAATGTTGTGTTTTCCCTGACACATCTGTACAAACTTCGCTGGTCTGGGTGTACCAATGAGGGGAGCAGTGGATCTAAATGGCTAGCTACCACCTTGGTGAATATCTTGTATTCTGCCTTGAGCAGGTTGATGGGGTGGTATGATACACATAGCAGTGGGTCTTTCCCCTGTTATGAGAGCATGACTATCATGCCAACCATGTGGAGGGGGGCAGTATTCCCTTATCTAGACTTTCCACCAATATGTCATGCAATGACTCCAATAGGTCTGGGGTGAATACATTAAAATGGTCAATGGGTAAACCACTGGGACCTGGGGATTTTCCACCCTTAAGCATTTTGATACCTTTTTGGAGTTCCTCAATTTTAAGTGGCTTCTCCAGGCCCTTCGTCTCCTCTGGGGACAGGGAGGAAATGAGTGCCCCTTCAAAAAAGGAGTCACATTTTTGTGCAGAGGGTGAGACCTTCGATGTGTATAGTAATTTGTAGAAAGCTCCAAATTCAGCTCCTATCTGGGGGATTATTTCTGTTACCTGCCCTGACCAAGTCTGGAGCTGGCTGACTGTTATTTTTAATTGTTTTCCGGCTGTGTGCTTCCTTTTGTCCATGCCCTGTTTTTTCTGTGTTTGTGTGTCTTCGTTTTGTTTTGGTTTGTTTTTTGGGGGGACTTGGTTTCTAAGCTCCTACCATTTTGCTTATTTAGAGCTCAAGCTACTTGCTTTCAGTTATTCACATTGCCATTGCAATCAGTACCTGTGTTCTACTCAAACTAAAGCTGCTCCCCATGCTACATGCCTAGTTGTTTTCACCTGATTCAGGCTCCCTCTGAACCCTTGCTATGCAGCTCTGTCATGTTTTCCCAGCTTAATCTACCTGCCACCTGGTCATAGCTGCTTTCAGAGTATTGTGCTTCCCTCCAGGCCATGCTTATACAATACTACCACTCATTGTTACTCAAGGCTGACGCTTTTCCACATTTGTATGCTGCTGTTATACTCTGAGGTCAGCTAAGCTACTGTTGATGCTGTAAACTAGCTTTAATATCTGCATGTGGCTCTTGTTTTTCCAACGGTGGGGACTTGGAAGCGTTTGGGGAGTCGTGGCACCATGTGGCTAATGACTTATGTTCTATATCCTGGCTCCACCGCTGAAAATCCTGAAAATATTCGTCACCTTCATTAGCTTTTGAATACCTGGGTGGCTTGCCCCACTGTCATAGTGCTGCTTCTCCCCTTATGATCATGTCCCACTATTGCAATTATGTTTTGCAGACCTACGTGCAGGCCTGTCTGTTTCTACTGCTACTGACCTATGTGCAGGTCCGACTATTGTTACCCTGCCCTATTGCACTACCCTGCCTTACTGAACTACATCCATATCCACTCTTGCTGACGTCATCATTGCTCTGTGCTCCCTGTCATCTGCCCTTTGCAAGGTCTCAGCACTCAATGCACACTCAGCTCCTTATCAGCCCCTGGGGCATGCCAGCCATACCATTCTGGCACAGGGTTCCCCTGCAGCCGACAGTCTCGCGCTGCACCTAGGGTCTGCAGCTTAAGCATGCGAAGCTTGGGGCAGGCTCCTTCTCACCTGGCCCATAGCTGGGAATGTCCTCACTCCAGGTGGACCTTCAGTCGTCCATCTTACCGATGGCACCTCAAGTTGTAGAAGTTAAGACTCAGCTCTGAAGGGCTGGGGCATCTCACAGGGGTCCCTTTAGTGAGAAGGCACCCTTCAAAGCTATTCTCCCTATAACTGCCTCTGGTTCACCTTGTTTGTGTTTAGATTGGTAGGCCAGCTGAGTGCCTCGGTGGTTAGTACTCTCCTCCTCCCACCTTGGAAATGGCTTGTTGCAGAGCCCAGCAGCTCACAACCCTCCACGGTGTTCCTATTAGAAGGATAGAGTCAGAGCCTTCCTCCAAATTGGAATATTTTCCACTCCCCAATTGAGTTTCCAAATTGCGGAAGCAGAGCCGTCACTAAATAAATTATCCCAAGCCTGGAGGGAAGGTGACCTAGGCCTTGGATCCCCAGAGATTTCCTCCTCAAAGGGTTTTTTTCTCTCTCCTCCATGTCTCAGGTCATAACTGTTAGTTAGCGTAGTGTTCCCTAGTTCCGTAGGCAGGATCTGCTGTTGGATGGAGGGGGATGGTGTCCCTACTGCCATTCCCTCTCTCCTTAGGAGGTCCCCTCATTCCCTCTTGCAACCCATCAAACTCATGCTATTGCCAATCTGCACATCCCATTACGTTATCAAGCTGCCTGATGCTTTATCCATTATTATGTCTTCCAACTACTGATTGCGTATATGCTTCATGCTACTACTTCCTTTTTTGGGGATCCTTCCTAAGGTACCTTTAGCCAAGGGAATTATCCCATGGCACCTCTAGGGGTGGAACCCTCTAGAGGGTTCCTTGCCTTTTGTACTCCTACAGGGTGGTAATTCCTCTGGAATAGATAGTGCGAATGACCAAAACCTAATTAACACATTTGCACAAGCATAACACTATACTGGCTGCGTAGGCCATTGAATTGGAAGGCTCTGCCTTTGGTTCGATGGACAAGCAGCCAGCCACTCCCCACTTCCTGAGCTATATAAGCAGTTCCCCATAGCCTCCTTCTGAAGCACGTTTTTCTTTGTCCCCCCATTCTCCCCTCCTCCTCCAGTGGCAGTGCCTCTCTCAGGGGGATCCTTTCTAAAGTACCTTTAACCAAGGGAATCGTCACACAACACCTCTAGGGGTGGAACCCTCTAGAGGGTTCCTTGCCTTTGGCACCCCTACAGGGTGGTAATTCCTCTGGAATACAGAATGTGAATGGCCTAAACCTAAGTGACACAGTTGCACAAGCATAACCCTATACTGGCTGCATAGGCCATTGAGGTAATCTTTATTCTAATTTTATGTAATTATCCATACAATCTTTTACTATATCCTTATTTTTTTAATCACGGATAATGTAGTAATGCACAGTTGCTTTTGGTCTATTATCTACTGAGTATTTAATATCTCTACAAGTTCCTGAGTATTTACAAGGGTCCATTTGATACTTTTATAGTTACAGATCAGCATATTATTATCTGCCATATTTCTTGATTCAGTATTTTCAATCTTTAATCCTTTCCATACTTGTATTTGTATTTCTAATGGTCTATGATCACTGTCTAATATGTCTAATACTTTCATCTTGTTTACTTTCTGAAAATAAAATATATCTACCACTCAATAATCTGAAACACTACTGCCACACCGGTAATCATGTGTAAATGTTCCACTCCTGTCACCTTCACATCATCCATTTAAAATTCTCATATTTAATGAATTAAGAAATTCCAATAGTATTTCACCTTGTTTGTTTAACTTTGTGTCCATAGAGTGTTTAACAGGTATTTTCATAATGTCATCCAAATTCCATTGTGCCCCATTCTCCTCCATTACAGTACCTGTTCGAGCATTAAACTCTCCCCATTAAAACCATCACACCTGTTGTAATTGAACAGTCAAAACAATATAATCTTATCTGTGTCAATCTTCACCATTCATCACTGGTGGGTTCTGGCCAGAAGATCAGGATGCCATGGGAGGCGGTGACGTTGAGGTAGCGCCGCCCTTGAGGCTGACACATTGAGTGGTGTTCACAGGTTGGACAGTAACTGATACCGACTTCCTCCTCAGTCCCAGTTATGCTTCTCCCACCATTGAGTGAACATGACCTCATGTGGAGCAAATTTACTGCATCAGCAGCCTAGTCCATTGGATCATCCTAGTTCTGTGCAGCTGTGTTTCTCGGCGCCGTCGACTGGTAAGACCTTTCCTTTTTATTTTTTGACGATGCCAAGTACTGTTTTTATTTGTTATTTTCCATCCAAAATGTCTTGTTCGGGGGACAAGAAGAAACTTTCCAAGGCAGGCCAGCCTCCTATGCGGCAGTGTCCCTGTTGCCGACTTTTCTCTGTCTCGGACCAGCATGACTAGTGCTTGATCTGCTTGGGCCAAACCATGATATGGATCGTTGCAATGCATGTTTTTCCATGGACTGTCGAGTTTTGGAAGTGCGTGCGTTTACAGTTGGATGTGTGCTGCTGACTTTCAGTGGATAGGCACACACCAGGGATGCCATGTGCAGGTCTCTTGACCCTTCCTCCAGGTCCTCTCCCAGTTCTATATGGCCCATGGAGGAGGGGGTTTCTACCTCTTCAAGCCTCACCTTGGTAGAAACCCCTATTACAGTGCAGAAGGCCCAGTCTGGTTCCTCTGGGAGTCAGTCAGGAGGCACTGTCCTGGCAATCACCTCTTTGGAGGCAAAGGCTCCCCTGGCATCATGGCCTAAGGTCTCCGGGCCCAGCCCAGCATCTTCCTCAACACCGACTGTCTGTGCTGCCTTGGATCCTGGTGCCGTTTGTGTTACCAGAGATCGGGGCAGTGCCACAGGCAGTACTGAGCCAGTACTTGGTGCCATCTCTGATCCCGGTGCCATGCACGGTGCTGGGGATCGTGGCAGTACTGTGGGCAGTACGCAGCCGCCTCGCAGCACTGGAAGGGGAGGAGTTTGTGGAGTGGTCTGGGTCCGACACTCCTCCAGGGAGGATGACGATTCAGATGCAGACCCAGACTAGCTCCTGGATTCTTCAGAGTCCTCTGACTCCTCTTTGCCCTGCACAATAACTCCAGTTCAAGCCCCCACCTTCAGACTTGGCAGTTGTTACCAGCACCGGTGTCAGTGGTCCTGACCAGTCTTCTGGTGCTGGGGGTGACACCAGTAGATCTTTCAGAGCTGGTGGTTCTCCTACTGTTGTAAGGGGTGTACCCCCTGCTATGGGTGCTCAGGCTGGGTCCATTTCTGCATCGGCTAGGGTGCCTGGAGCAGGGGAGTGTACTCTCGTGGAGGTCGTCTCTCAGGATTCGGCTACTGTGATTTACCTGCCTAGGTTGACTCTGAGGAAGACGTTCTTCTCTGAGTTTGATGGGTTGAGGGGACAGAATCACGGGCAGCATCCCTCCCTAGTAGCCCACAGGGGTTCGGGTAGGAGTCACAGTGCTGATCCTGTCTTTTTCCTTGAAGTCTCCCCAGGAGGAATCTCATCTTTAGAGGCTAGGGGCCACCCTTCTGGGCTCATTTGGCCCCAGTCGCCTCACAGGGGGAGAGTCTCTTTTAGGGCTCAGTCCTGACCATTACAGTCTGGTTGAATGGCCTTCAACTGCTTTGACTGATGGATATTCTCAAGGTTTAAGGTCACCTGCTTGGTCTCAAAGCCCTGGCAGAGGTTGCCATCCTCTGCAGAGGTGTTTGACCCCTCTACCTCTGCCAACCCCTCCCTCTCTCCCAGGCCACTCTGGTCCTACAGGACCCCTGACCTGGGAACAGTTCAGATCCAGTGCTGCTCTATTCTCTACCTATTATAGGTCCATGGATGAAGAAGTGTTTCACCATTCTCCCGTGTAGCCAGTGCCTGACTCTCCAGACTCATCAGCTTCCTCGTCTTCCTCACTTGAGGGAGAGGATCCCTCCATCCACCTATCCCCAGCTGCTGACCTGTCCAGTTATCAGTGCTTCCTTTTGGGGTTGGTTAATGAGCTCCACATTTCTAGACTAGGAAGTTGCAATCCTGAGCAGGTGGCGCGCACCTTTTTAGGCAAGTTCAGTGTGGCCAACCTGGTGGTTCCCGCCTGTCCCTCCTCCTTCAGGGAGGTGTTGTACCATGCCTGGAGAAGTCCTTCAGCTCCCTCTCCAGCCCCGAGGAACTGCCAGCACAGGTATTGTGCACCCCTATGGTCTCCAGGAGCCCTAGCTCACCCTCCTTTAGGCATGACACTCCTAGATACTCCTTCTGGGTATAGATGCCCGAGACATGACCGACCCCTGGAGACAGACTCTGCTAAGTTTGACTTTTGGGGGAGGAGAATGTTTTCCTCGACATGTCTGTCTCTATCTCTTTCAGCACATCAGGCCCATCCTGCTGTCTACAACAGGCACTTGGGGTCCTTACTAGGACAAATCCTAGTATCTTTGCCTGATTTGAGGTGACCAGACAAGCCATTGCCCTCTCCAATGGCCTGGAGCTTGCAAGGCACCAAGCAAGGCATCATATGATGGCCAATGAGGTGGCATCCAAGCTGGCAGGGACAGCGATCTACATAAGGCAGATGGCATGGCTTTGTCTATCCCGTTACCACCTGTGGCTCGGCGAAGGGTGACTGCCTCCTCTTTCCAGGAAACCCACCTTTTTCCCCTCAGGGTGAGGCAGGAACTTCAGGGGTGACTTCCTTCTCCCGGCCAGGGGTGAACCCCACCTCATCCAGACCAATCTTGGACCTAATTAGGCCAGGGAGGGTCCCCCCCCCTCCAGTGTGTCCCTCACAGGAGGCTGAGGGACCTCCTTCCCTTGGGGAGGTTCCAGATCCCCTTCAGTGGGCTTGGTAATCACCCACCAGTGAAGAATGGTGAAGACTGACACAGATAAGATATGAAAATGATGTACTTACCGTAATTCTTGATCTTTCTGTTTATCTTCACCATTCTTCATTGCTTCCTGCCCTCCATCCCCTCTTGGGCCTCAGTCTCTAGGTGATGCCTTTTCCCTGTTTGTTTTCTCCAAATTGTGACCCTTGTGGTCCTTCTTCTGATACCTCTTGGTGCCGCTCCTCTTCTGAGGGTGTCTTGGGGAAGACAAGCAGGGAGGTAACCCTCTCAGTTAGAGGTCACTGGGGTCTCCTTGCCATCCTGATGGTATCCTCCTCTATTGGCCGGAACCATCCTTGGATCCACTCTCTGCTTCAATCTAAAACCCTAGGGGTTCTCTTTAAGGCAGTGTTGGTAGGGACCTGGTGATCCCTTGCTTCCTTTTTTAACCACTGCTTTAAGAGGTCTCCCCTGGCAGGGTTCCACTCTGGGGCATCACATTCACGCCTTTTAAAAATAATCTTTCCCAAGCTTCATCTCTCCTCCTTTGGAGGTGACACTCCTCCAAAACCTCTTGGGAAGCTTATTTTTGTCAGGAGGACACTGATCAGGGTGGGTCCTGTCCCCACTCCAGAATATTCTTAGACAAGAGGGGGAGTCATTAGTCTGCTCTCTTATTGGACTCCAGTGAGAACTCCTCAGAATTGGTGCCCTGCCTTACTTCTCCTGGGCTTCAAGTCAGCCATTCCCTCTGAATAATCTTAAATTAGAGGATTTCTTCTCTGCTCCCTTCTTGGAGAGAAGGAATATGGCTTAAAAGCAGTGGTGTCATTCTTCAGCCTTGGGCAGTTCTCTGGACCCTTGCGAGTGAGGTGTGTCTTTCCTCTCTTCTCTCTGTTCTACTTTCTTTCTCCCTCCCTCATTCCATACCTCCCTTGCTTACCCAATAGTTGGGGCCTCCTGCCCCAGACCCCTAGGCTCCTTCTTCTTCTTAACAAGTCCAGAAAGTACAGAATGCACTCTTAAACTTTGCCAGATAAATGCAGGTACAGTCAATACAGTGTCATAAAAAATGTTTTTTTATTTTATCACAAAACCGGACCAAAAGTCCACAGTGTAAGCTTACAACCTGCCCCAGCACTTCAACTAGCAATGATTATTTCTTAGGGGGTGGAGTTTATTTGACATAGATGACCCTTATATACCAGTAATAATGCAAAACACATGTGTTGAAAATTAAAGTGCTACATTTCAAAAAAGAGTGCTAACTCCATCTTTGAACACTAGATGATGCTGCTCAAATAGTGCTCCCATTAAATTTCTAGCTTAGAATAAACAAGACATTTCATTTCATTTGTGCCTATTTGACAATTCCATTATTTACCTGTTCCATTCTTTGCAAAATTAAAGTTATGAAAAGAGGGGGTGAGTCCAAACCTTAATTTAAGGCAAGGCATTAATTTCATCATGTATGGCAACTCTGAATTGGGACCTCCATGTAATTAAGATACACAGGGGAAGCCACTGAAGGTTCGAACCAAAGAAGAAATGAAGTGAGACCTAG
Source organism: Neoceratodus forsteri (assembly GCA_016271365.2). Taxonomy (NCBI): domain Eukaryota; kingdom Metazoa; phylum Chordata; order Ceratodontiformes; family Ceratodontidae; genus Neoceratodus; species Neoceratodus forsteri. The sequence continues at coordinate 411,373,021 of CM057455.1, read as the reverse complement.
AGCAGAAAGAGAGAAAACACAAATACAAACATCGCTATATGCAACCTTGTTAAGAGTACTACTATATTTACATTATTCTTTTACATCACTACTTTTCATTTCCTTTTAAGAAATGGTTTCAAATCCCAAGAGTTATTAAATCCTATAGGTTTAACTCTTTGGAGCCTGTAACTCCACAGTCTCTCCCTCTGTAGTAGGAGATTTGATCTATCTCCTCCATTTCTCATTGGCGGAACGTTTTCCAGTCCCAGAAACCTGAGTACCTCAACCTGAGAGTTGTGTTTCTGAAAGAAATGTATTCCAACGGGGTGGGGGGGGGGTAGGAGGAAGTAGGCTGTTGGTTAACTAGGATCTGCAACTTATTCATTAGGTAGGGAAATGGGCAGACCAGATGGGCCAAGCAGTCCTTATCTGCCACCAAATTCTGTTTCTATGTTTCTATCCTGTGTTTTGTTGGCTATTGAGCAAACATGCTCTTGTATCCTCTCTTTCAGAGGTCTAACTGTTTTGACAACATATAGGAGTTTACAAGGGCACCAAAGTACATACACAATGTATGCTGTGTCATGGGTTATTATTTCTCTAATTTCAACCCTTATATTATCAAAATTAGGGTATGAAGAAATCTTGCTTTCTATCCCATACTTGCAGATGTTGCACCTGCTGCATTTGTAAAAATCACATGGTTTAGGAGGGAGCCAAGTATTCTGTATAACAGGTTTTGCAGTTCTGCTGTGTACCAGCTTGTCCTTTAGATTATCACTTCTACTAAAAGTGACTCGGGTTTTCACCCCGACTGCCATACCTACTTCTGGATCACTCTACAAAATGGGCCAGTTCTTATGTAATATATCGCCTATTCTGCCTGCCACATGGTTGAACTCTGTAATAAATGTACAGGGTTGTTTCATTTCAGAATCCACATTATGCTCACTTTTTTCTCTCAGCAAAGTTTCTCTGTCTAATTGGAACACCTTTTCTTTACTTTTTACTAGTAAACCCCTATCATAACCCTTCTCCTCGAATCTGGCCACCAGTTCATCAGCCTGTTTGTTAAAGGTGTTGTCAGTACTTCAGTTACGGAGTAGTCTCGGTAGTTGCTCATATGGAATTGAATCCTTAAGGCTGTGGGGGTTGACACTAGATGCTAATAGCAGCGAGTTGGTTGCTGTGTGTTTCCTATAGCAGGAAGTATCAACTCTAAGTGATTCATTCACTTTCAACTCAAGATCGAGAAAATTCACAGTATTTGGATCACTGTTGTGTGTAAATTTTAAATTCAAGTTGTTGTTATTCAGCCATAACATAAATTCAGTTAAAGAGCCTTCATTCCCATCCCAGACAGACAGTACATCACCAATAAAGTGGTACCACTGTCAGATGTGTCTGAGATGGGGTTATTTTCATCAAATACCACATTCTTTTCCCAGTGTCCCAGGAACAAGTTAGCATAGCTGGATGCGATTGCAGCAACCAGAGCTGTCCCACATTTCTGTAAATAAAATTGCCCCAGGAACTCGAAGTAATTATGTGTTAACATGAATTCTAAAGCCACGTCTTTCTGTCCTCTTACCAGGCATTATTCCTTCCTTGGTTTTTATATCCTTTCCTTTTTCTACCCCTCAGGCTCCCTTCACCGCCCTTTCTCTTCTTTCCTAACCACTCTCTGGTGTGCAGAACTGTTACTGAGGAGGAGTCGGCATCAGTTACTGGCCAACCTGCGAGCTAATGCAATGCGTTGGCCTTTTGAGGTCACACTGAACCTCGATGTAGGCTCCTCCCCTTTACAAAAAAAAAAGCTCCCATGGGGTCCTGATCCTTTGGCCAGAACCCACCAGTGATGAATGGTGAAGATAAACAGAAAGATCAAGAATTACAGTAAGTACGTAATTTTCATTTTTAGTGCTTCCAAAGTAGAAATCAGGGGCCAGGGGGTCATCGCCAGAATGTGGAGTGAAGCACACATTAAGCAGTATACATATAACCACAGGGTTCAGTACTGGGTCCGGTCTTTTTTAATGTCTTTATAAGTGACATTGCTGAGGGACTGGAAGGAAAAGTATGCCTCTTTGCAGATGACACAAAGATCTGCAACAGGGTTGATACACAAGGGGGGGTTGGAAAGGATGAGAAGGGACTTGGTAAGGTTGGAGGAATGGTCAGAAGTATGGCAGCTTAGATTCAATGCAAAGAAGTGCAAAGTAATGCACCTGGAAAACAAAAAACAGGGGGATAGTACACAATGGGAGGGAGGTAGTAACAACAACACAAATGGAAAGGGACCTGGAGGTAGTCATATCAGATGTCCTAAAGGTTAACATAGAAACATAGACTTTGACGGCAGATAAGGACCGTTAGGCCCATCTAGTCTGCCCATTTCCCTACCTACAGGATAGGCCGCAGATCCTAGTTAACCAACAGCCTATATCTTCCTGCCCCCCACAAGAATTGCCTTATGTCTGTCCCATGCATTCTTGAATTCTCCCACAGTTTTAGTCCCCACAACTTCCTCAGGAAGGCTGTTCCATGCATCCACTACCCTCTCTGTGAAATAATACTTCCTCACATTGCCCTTGAACTGCCCTCCTTCTATCCTTTATGTAACCCCTGCAAATGGGGGTTCCAAAAGACTTCAGGAGCTTGCTTGAATGCTCCAAGCCTGAATGGTGTTTGGCATTTAAGCCATTTATCAGTGAGTGTTTTAGAGCCTCTGGCACTGTCTCTTTAAGAGCTGTCTGCTTGCAGACATAATTAGTTGTATGGGGACTGTGTGCTTCTCTGAGTACCACTCGAGCTGCTGCCAATTCACTTCATTTTTGCAGTCACTAGGAGTGCAAAGGGAACCTATCTGAAAGATGTAACTGTTTGCCAGAAATTATTTAGAGTAATAATGAAATTACAGTTTGTCTAACCTGCTTTCTTTGCAGTCAGAACTGTGTCTGCTAGTTCCCCATTCTAGTTTTGAACTGCTGAACTGGACCAATCAGTGTGGGTAAGCTAGCTCTAAAATGGTGCCTGGATGAATCAGAACTTGGACTCATAATCTGAGCCAGCCACAAGAGGATTGTATGGGCAGTGACTCTGGGAGATGTAGTTTAGACTTCAGTGCCTTTTTGGACCAACAGCAGCAGTCTATTGTGAGTGACAGCCAATCCAGTCAAGAACTGGGAGGAACTCAAAGGAAGTGCCCGGTTTTGTCGGTTGGAGTTTCAGTTGAGCTTTGGCAGTGAAGAAGGAAGGAGCCCTGTGCTTTTTCAGTGTGCAGTTTTAGTCAAAAAACGTGTGTAAGGCCCAGAGTTCCGGTCTGCAGCTTGTGTAACAGCTTGTTAGGACTGAATCCGTCCTGTGAAAAGAATCAAAGGATCTCTGAAGAGTAGAAACCAGGCTCACCCTGTAGAAGACTGGAGGAATTGCTGAAAATTGCACTCGGTCTGTCAGGAACTGAATCTGCTGTGTGTTCTCCCGGGTATTGTGCAGTAATTGCGATCGGGATACAGATGCAGCCTGCCTGGTATAGTGCTTCTTTTATATGGATGTGTGAAGAGGTTTGTGTACCTCAAGTGAGCCCTGCTGACATTGAAGGACCCTATCTTATTTGGAGGTCGTGAGTACTAATTCAGGGTCGCTCCCTGTTGAATTGCCACATTAAATCCAAATGGAATTACTGTACTGCTGACTGTTTAATTCTCCTTTTCTCTGTGTGAAAGGGCCCCTACCAGCTGCCACGGTTTGGACTAGCCACTAGGGCTTGGGTACCCAGGGACAGTAACTGATAGGGATAGGCCTGTGCACAGAGCCATAGAGTGAGATTATTAGAGTGATAAGCTAATTAACCTGATTTCCCCTGTCCTTGTTATATCCCTAAATAAATCAGAGCTGCTTGTTTCAGCAAAGTTATACTGCCTGAGGTATTTGTCTATGTTAAAGTACTGTACTGTGATTGTTGCACTGTATCTCATTTCACAGGAGGTCCCAGTGCGGAACCAGACCTGGGGGTAAGTGTATACTGAAGGTAATTCTGATATATTGTGTGGGCCACTAGTTGGAAGAAAGGGGGGTTGCAGTGTCCCAGAGGGCTGTGACCAAGTTAGTTTAACTATTGCAAACCCTGACCTCTGGGTGGAGGCACCCGCCATTGGATCCAGGCCCCTCAACCTGTTAGTGGCAAATCAGGCAGGGGTAGTAGCCCCTGGGATAGCGCCATCTAGGAGTTACATTTAAATTGTGTCCCCTTGTTCTTGCAAGTCTCTTTTTCTGAAAGATGCTACCCTCTTGGACTTTGTTGATTCCCTTGAGGTACTTGAAAGTTTCTATCATGTCCCCCCTCTCCCTTCTTTCCTCAAGGGTATACATATTAAGCTCCTTTAGTCTCTCCTCATACGGCTTCTCTTGCAGACCCTGCACCATTTTAGTTGCCCTCCTCTGACTGCCTCTATCCTGTCTATGTCCTATGGAGGTGGGGTCTCCAGAACTGGACACAGTATTCCAGATGGGGTCTCACCAACTGTCTGTACAGAGGGATAACAACTTCCTGTTTTCTGCTGCTGATGCCTCTCCCTATACATCCCAGTATACCCCGGCCCTCCTTACTGCCTTCTCACATTGCTTGCTAACCTTAAGGTCATCTGATATGATTACCCCAGGTCCCTTCCTGTTTTGTTGTTATCTACCTCCCACCCATTGTGTATTCTTCCCCTGGGTTCTTGTTTCCCAGGTGCATTATTTGCACTTTTGCATTGAATCCTAGCTGCCATATGTCTGACCATTCCTCCAACCTTGCAAGTCCTTTCATCCTTTCCACGCCTCCTCGTGTATCAACCCTGTTGCAGATCTTTGTGTCACCTGCAAAAAGGCATACTTTTCCTTCCAGTCCCTCTGCAATGTCACTGATGAAGACATTAAAAAGGACTGGACCCAATACTGAACCCTGCGGTACCCCACTAGTAACCGCCCTTTCTTCAGAGTGGACTCCATTTACAATTACCTTCTGTGTCCTGTTGTCCAGCCAATGTTTTACCCAGGCTACCACCCTGGGACCCACTCCCAGGCTGGTTAATTTGACTAATAATCTTTTGTGTGGGACTGTGTCAAATGCCTTGCTAAAGTCTAGGTAGGCCAGTGGTTTCACTTGCAGGTTAGCAAGCAAAGTGAGAAGACAGTAGGGATGCTTGGGGGATACTGGGATGTATAGAGGGAGGCATCACCAGTAGAAAACAGGAAGTTATCTCTCTTTACAGACAATTGGTGAGACCCCATCTGGAATACTCCGTGCAGTTCTGGAGACCCCATCTCCACAAGGACATAGACAGGATGGAGGCAGTCCAGAGGAGGGCAACTAAAATGGTGCAGGCTTTGCAACAGAAGCCATATGAAGAGAGACTAAAGGAGCTTAATATGTATACCCTTAAGGAAAGGGCGGGGAAGGGGGTGGGACATGATAGAAACTTGTAAGTACCTCAAGGGAATCAACAAAGTCCAAGAGGGTAGTATCTTTCAGAAAAAGAGATGTGCAGGAACAAAGGGACACAATTTGAAGATAGAGGGGGGATGTCTCAGGATCAATGTGAGGAAGTATTTTATTTTTTCACAGAGAGGGTAGTGGATGCATGGAACAGCCTTCCCAAGGGGGTTGTGGGGTCAAAAACCATGGGGGAATTCAAGAATGCATGGGACAGACATAAGGCAGTTCTTGGCCGGGGGAGTTGGAAGAAATAGGCTGTTGGTTAACTAGGATCTACAGCTTATCCAATAGGTAGGAAAATGGGCAGACTAGGTGAGCCAAGCAGTCCTTATCTGCTGTCAAAGTCTATGTTTCTACGTTTCTCCTTACTAATTCTATCACCAGTATAAAATTGTATCCTCTATTATACAATTACCACTTAGTTTCTGTCTCATTTTTACAAAAGAACACACACACCCTGCTGGTCTCCCATCTTTACTGTTCTCCCGTGCTCCCATATACCAACACTGGTATCCTTCAAGTACATAGTCATTATATGTGCAAGCCCATGTTTCTTGAAACAGTATAACTGGGTATGAGGTTAAAAATTTTACACAGCCTACATCTCTGTATTTTCCTGCTGCTCCAGCTGTGTTTAAGGTTATAATTTGTATATCACCAGGTGCCTTCCCTTTAAATTCTTGATCTTATTTGTGTCACTCTTCACCATTCATCACTAGTGGGTTATAGCGCTGGAGCTAGGACCCCATGGGAGACTTTTTTTTGGTATGGACAGAGTCGACGCAGGGCTGGTGCCGCCCTCGAGGCCGACATTCTACATGGTGCTTACGGGTTGGCCGTTATCTGTCATCGATTTCACCCCAGCCCCAGTTCTTCTCCTCCCACCATCGAGTAAAGACCTCATGAGGAGACTGCTTCAAGCAACATTGCGGTCTAGTTCGTTGGCCTGGTATTTCATTTTACCTTGGTTCTGTTCGCCCTGCTCGATGTCGCTTCTGTCCAGTAAGCTCAATCATTTTCTTTTAAGCGGCATCGAGTACTGTTTTTATCTTTAGTTGTCGTATGGTCATGTCTCATCTGGGGGGCAAAAAAAACGTCAAAAGTAGGGCGGCCTCCTATGCGTCGGTGCCCCTGTGGCCGCCTCTATTCTGTGATGGACCAGCATGACCGCTGCCTCTCCTGCCTCGGCCTGGCCCATGATATGGATAACTGCAATGCCTGCTTCTCCATGGACCACCACATTGTTGAAATTAACATGTTTAAAGTGGGACGTGCACCACTAACTTTTTGGAGGACAGGTGCATAGTCGGCGGGTGAAGGCACGGATTCTTGGCTTTTCCTCTGGGTCCCCTCCCAGTCCTATATGGCCCAAGGAGGAAGGGGCCCCCACCTCTCTTAGCCATGCCGTGGCAGGGGCTTGTTCCATGGTGCAGGAGGCCCAGTCTGTCCCTCTTGGGGGACAGTTAGGAGGCAACGCTTTGGAAGTCACCTCTTCGGAGGTGAAGGCTCCCTCGGTGTCATGTTCTGGGCCCTCCGGGTCTGGAATGGCACTGTCTTCGGTGTCATCTGTCAGCACAGCTCTTGGTCCCAGTGCCATTTGTGGCACCCCGGGCTTGGAGGGAAGCATTGGGCCATCTCTCGGTGCCACTGTTGCTTCTGGCGCCGTTTGTGGCATCGGTACTGATGACGGCACCAGGTTCTGGGCCTCTTTCGGTTTCTGGCATTGTGCACAGAGCCGGGGCTGAGCCCAGCATGGTGCCGGGTATGGTGCGACACCACAGTTGGTGCCAACCCTGGCTCTGGTGCTGGGAATCAGGTCGGCACTGTGGTCAGTGCCAACCTTGGCTCAGGCACTGCTTGCAACACTGGGGGGGAGCGCTGTGCCGCACTCGGCATCGCGCCTAACTCTGGTGCCGTTTGTGGCACCATGGTGGGTGACAGCATCAGGCGTGGCACCGTGCTTGGCCTCAATGCCGCGGGCACACTGGGGGTGGGCGTGGCCTCATGCTCTGTGTTGTGCCTGACTCCAATGCCGTTCACGGTGCCCAGGAGAGTAACCATGCCAGGCGCGGTGCCGTGTTCAGCTCCGGTGCTGTTTGTGGTGCCAGGGAGGAAGGTGGCTTGACTCGTGGTCCAGGAACTGGGGAGGACCGAGGAGTTATCTGGCATCGGGCCTCGGAGTCCACCTCCTCGGAGGGGGACTCTGGGTCTGATCCAGATTGGCTCCTAGATTCTTCGGAATCTTCAGATCCCTCCATTTCCAGCACTTCAGCCCCCACTCAGCCTCACTCTTGGGGCTGGTCATTGCAGGTGGGCCCTAGCATTAGTGGGACTGACCAGCCAGCAGTGGTCCCCTTAGCTACCGCCCTGCAACCTGGGGCCACTGGCACTTCTGCTCCTACAGTTGGGGCACCCCCTTCCTTGGTGTGTTTGGACAGTCTGAGTTTGCGACAGCCCGGGACGCACCAGGAAGGGGTGGGTAATGCACCCTGGGTAGCCTCCTCGCAGGCTTCCTGAAGTTGCCAGCTGCTTAGGTTGGTGGTTATGAGGATGAGATCCCTCTCAGACTCCGAAGAGTTGAGGAGTAGGGGTGTGGCGCAGTGTGCCCTCACCAGAGCCCGGCCAGGTTCTAGGAGTCGTCACAGTGCAGACCCTCGCTCTTCCCTGGACAGGTCCTCAAGAGAGATTTCAACTTCTGAGGTCAGAGGCTGTCCTTCTGGACTCACATGGTTCTGGTCACCTCATGGGGGATTTCTTCCCATGGGCACAGCTGTGACCTTTCCGATCCGGTTGAATGGCTGTTATCTGCTGGGGCCTTTGGATCTCCCTCCTTGTGGGGAGTTTGTTTCCTCTTGGGCCCCTGCCCTGACAGAGACCATTCTCCTCTTGCTAATAGCTTGTCCCTTGAGCCTCTGTCTCCATCTCCGGCTAGCCCAGGCATTCCCGGTCCTAGGGTACCTCTTATCCAGGAGTAGTTCATAGGTTCCATTGCACATTACCCAACCTACCTCCATGCCTTTGACCAGCAGGTGTTCCACCATGCTCCCGTGCAGCCGGACCCTGAACCTCGGAGCTGGCCTGCATCTTCTTCCTCCTTCTCAGAGGGTGAGGAATCTTCTGTCCACATCTCCCCAGCATCTGTTCTTTCTTCCTATCAGCGCTTCCTAGTGAGGATGTTGGACGAGTTCCATCTTACCCCAGTCCCTGTCAGCAATCCCAAGCATGTGACATGTGCCTTTTTAGGCAAGTACAGTGCGGCCAACTTGATGGTTCCCACCTGGCCTGTTCCTTTTCAAGAAGCGTCACGTTGTGTTTGGCTACGTCCCTTCTCGACAGTTCCCGCCCCAAGGGACCTACGCCAACTGTATTTCACCCCCCCCAGGGTCTCCAGGTTCTCTGCTTCATCCCTTTCTGGGTTTGACCTCCCTGGACACCCTTTCTGGGCCTTGCGCCTTTCACTGTGACTGACCCCCAGACTCGGACTCCGAGGATTTCTATTTCTGGGGGAGAAGAGTTTTCTACTCGGCACAGATCCTCCTTTCTATTCAGTCACATCAGCCCCACTTTGCAGCCTATGATAGGTTCTTGTGGTCCAGGCTAAGACAGCTGCTAGCCTCAATGCCTGATTCAGATGAAACCAGGCAAGCCATTGCCCTCTCTGCTCAGTGCTTGGAGCTAGCAAGGCACCAAGCAAGGGCATCTTATGACGCCAGTGAGGTGGCATCCAGAGTGGTAGGGACAGCGATCTACATTTGGCAGATGGCATAGCATTGCCTATCCCAGCTGTCACCCCTGGCCCAGCGTAGGGTAATCTCCTCTGCAAACTGGAGAACCCCATCTTTTCTACAGTAGGGTGAGATGGCGGCTTTTGGGGTACCTTCCCTCCCTCACTGGGTGTTCCCTGTCTCATCCAGACAAGTCTTAGGTCTCCCCAGGCCTGTAAGGGTTCTCTCCTCTAGTGTCTCACCCACTGGAGGCTGAGGGACTTAGTCCCCTGGGGTAGTTAAGTCCCCCTTCGTGGGGCTCAGTACTCACACACTAGTGATGAATGGTGAAGACTGACACACATAAGATAGGAAAATTTTGTACCTACCGTAATTCTTGATCTTTCTGTGTATCTTCACCATTCATCACTAAATCCCACCCTCCTTCTCCATGGAGCCTCAGTCTCTGGGTTCCCTTCTCCCCTCTGTGTGTCTCTCTGTTTTTCTCCCTGCTTTCCTCTCCTTCATGGTTAGGAGGGAAAGGACTCTGGAGACACACAGGGAGGAATTCTCCCCTTAGAAGGTATTTTTGGGGTGCTTAGGTTGAGGGGGGCTGTATCCCCTGCCTCTATTCTTCTCTCTCCCTCCCTGGGAGTGAGTTGAAGGTTGCCCCCCTCCTTTTTATTTAAGAACTCTTAATTTGAGTCCTTTTTTCTGAATACCCTCTGGGCAGTTTACGTTTCTCCCCTTGATTTTAGAGGGAGGGGTAGGAATCCGAGACACACCTCATCCATCCTGCTCCTTTCCCTAAGGTTGGCCTTCTCAGGAGACACACATGGCTCAGGCTTTGCCCACCGGCAGCTTAACCTTCTAGTCTGTTGGACTGTTGTTAGTTTCAATACCCTAGTGTGCAGGTCTGCTCCTGGGGGTGTGGATTTCTTTCCCTCCTCCTTCCTTCCTCTCTTTTCCCTCCCTTATCCCTACCTTTTCTCCTCCTTCCAGAGATTGGGGCCCCTTCCCTTTCCACAATTTCCCCTTCTGGTTTCTCTCTTCTGTCTCCTCTGTCACTTATTTCTCCCTTTAGTTCATTATATCCTTTCCTTTTATTTATCCCTTGGGCTCTCTTGCCCTACCCCACCTCCCTTTCCGTACACTCTCCGGCGTTTCAGAACTGGGGCTGGGGTGGAGTCGATGACAGATAATGGCCAACCAGCGAGCACCACGTAGAACGTTGGCCTCAAGGGCGGCGCCGGCCCTGCATCGACTCTGCCCATACAAAAAAAAAGTCTCCCGCGGGGTCATAGCTCCGGCGCTATAACCCACTAGTGATGAATGGTGAAAATACACAGAAAGATCAAGAATTACAGTAGGTGCGTAATTTTCATTTCCAGTCAGCACACCTCTACATGGTCTTCCAGTATATAATATTGGTTACTGTCTTGATCAAGCACACTGCTTGCTATAGTTAGAACTGTTTCTTCATTTTCCCGTTATAGCTGACTCTTCCTGAGTATCCAGTAAAATGCTGGTGCTAATTCTTGGACCTTTTTGCAATCTCTCTCTTATTATTTTCCTCCTTGTTGTGAAATACTTCCCTCTGGTAACAGAGTGTGTTCTCTTTCATTTGGAACCATATAGTTCGTAATTCTTTGTTGTATTGTTTGATTGTTTTTGCCCTTTTTCTCTGATATGCTTTTACATTTTCCATTTCCCTTCTCACTTTCTTCTGTTATTAACTTTTCTGATTGTGTATCTTCCATAGTAATTATTTTTGCTATCACCCCTAGCTCTTTGAATTGCTTTTTATTTTCTAATAGTTTTCGTCGAATGATGACAGATTTTGTTACTAGGCAAACCCAGCCTTTTTCCCTGCCTGCTTGATATCAGTGTACAGAGGCAATATCTGACCAAGGGAACTCCTTACCAAGTATTCATTTATATATGTTGTATACAGCTATTTGTAATGTTGTGCCATTCTGATTTTTGACTTATGGTAGTCCTTTCATGTATACAGTTGATAGTAATGGACCCTTTTTAGTTGGATGTTCTTTTCTTTCACTTTCCCTTTCAGTGATCTCACCAGCTGTATATTGATCCTCACTTTGCCTACTGTGTGGTATAGAGGATGAGTCTTGAACTAGCTCTGTCATTTGAAATGTTTTCACCCCCCCTTCCCCAAAGTAATAGTTCTCATCTTATTTTCAGGGTCCCCTTTCTGATTTATGCACACCGCTTGTTCTTTTTCTTGTACTTGTACTTGTACATCTTCATTTCCTACATTTTGTCTCTTTTTATGGGGCTTCTTACTTCTCTTCAGGTCCTGAACTAATTTTGCTATTTCTCTTATTTCTTTATTACCAGTGTCTTCGGTAATGCTCTTTATGGATTTTCCTATTTTCCATTTTCCACTGTTTGTATCTTGTTTATTCTCTTTTTGTGTTACTTTATTTTTTGGTTTACTGATACTTACATTCTTGTCCTGGTCACCTGCAGATAATACTTTACTCAGTAAAGAGGAAAAGTTTAACAATCTTTCATTGTTTAGTACAATTCCACCTCCAATTTCCTTGAGCAGCCCCATGTCACAACACCTATCCCCAGTCATCGAGCTGTCATTTCTAGATCCATTTCTAGATCCATTTTTATCTGCATGTCCTTCATTCTTACTACTATTCTATAAATGTTATGTAGCTTGGGGATAATTAGTATGTGGTCCAAACTTACTTTTTATGTTTGCTTGCACGCATGCACAAGAAACATTATGTGGCAGTTTAGGAGAGAAGTGGGTTGTAGAGGTGCGGCACTGTGGCGGCCAATGCTGGCACTGCATTTTTGGGCTTGGCAGTGCTCAACCAATGCAGGCCCCATGTCCTGATGACACTGATTCTTCAGAAGTGCCACTAACTTGTAAAGATTTCGCTGCTGCAATCAGGGGCTGCCTCGTCATTACAGCATCAGCCATTCCACTGCAATGAGGCAGCAACCCGTCACTGCAGGGTGGTACCTTGCCTGGTGTAACATTTTCAAGATCATGGCAGCTCTATGCTGCTGCCTCAGAGCCCCATGAAAGCTGACAGGGGTGCCCAATCCCCTGTCAGCATGCCCCCAACCCAGTTCCTTTTTCTGATGGGGAGCCACTCCCCATTAGTATAATGTCCCCCCATTTCAGTTGTGTGCCGGTGCCCAATCCCCTCGGCATCATCCTGCCCTACGTTTCTGTGTTGATGAGGCCCAATCCTTGTCAGCTTCAGTCCCCCTTCCCAGTTCCAGTAGCCAATGGGGGAGCCCACTCCCTATTGGCATAATGGCCCCCCAATGATTTCATACCTGTGCCAAGGGGGTGCCCAATGCCCCTCGGCATCATGTACCCCCCCTCTCATTTCTGTGATGATGGAGGGCCCAATCCCCATCAGCTTTGATACCCCTTCCCACAAATGCCAGTGGCACACTGGGAGCCCACCCCAGTGTACCAAACACACCTGCAAAAGTGGAAAACCAACCCGTGTTGTCTGTATTTTTTTTTTAATCTGCAAAACAAGAAATCGGTCCCTCGAAGTGTCCGGTTACCCTCCACAACCACCCACCCTCTGTATACCCTGCCCACACCCCACCCCATACTCATTCTCCTGGGAGCCTGGTGATGATCTTTGGTGGACCAGGAACATGTTCACTTCAAAGCTGATCTGCGAACTCAAGAAGTGCTGGTAAGCTTTATAATGGCATAAATAGTTTTTTTTTTCAACTTTGGTGCATGTCTCGGACATTTTGGGGAATTATGGCACCAAATTTTCAACATGAGGTTATTGGGACCCCTCCTCATGAATTCAATCACTGTCATGGTGTTATGCGGTCCCTAAAGATGATTTCATGGTCACTTCGTGGAATCACCTTTCAGGACCGATTAACGAAATGACAGTGCCACTGTTCATGAGGTGGGCTCTCAAAAAGCCTATGTTGTAAATTTGGTGAAAAAATCAATTAAATGACTGTTTTATGAGTGTGCATTGAGCAGTTACCACGCACCCTCGTAACTTCACAAATTTGTAATATTTTCATGCCAGATTTTCAACATTGGCATTTTTTGACACCTCCTTATGAACAGTACAGCTGTAATTTTTCACATCCTGGCTGAAATGTGTTTTCAGACTTCCGGCGCAGAATAGCGCGGTCGCTGTGGGAAATCAGTGTTTGGGACAGATTAAGAAAATCACAGTGACTCTGTTCATTAACAGAGGTCCTAAAATGCCTGTGTTGAAAATTTGGTGACAAATGTCCATAAAATGAATGTTACAAGCGTGCATTGTGCAGTTTCCATGCACCCTTGTAACTTTGTAAATTTGTAGTATTTTCACTCTAGATTTTCAACAATGGCATTTTTTCAGACCTCCTTATGAACAGTACAGCTGCCATTTTTCACATCCTGGCCAAAATGTGTTTTCACACTTCCGGCACACAATAGCACAGTCGCTGTGGGAAGTCAGTGTTCGGGACAGATTAAGAAAATCACAGTGACGCTGTTCATGAGCAGAGGTGCTAAAATGTCTATGTTGAAATTTACTGACTAAAGTCCATAAAATGACACTGTAATGAGCATACATTGTGCAGTTTCTACGCATCCTCATAATTTCATACATTTGTAATATTTTCACTCCAGATTTTCAACATTGCCATTTTTTCACACCTCCTTATGAACAGTACAGCTGTCATTTTTCATATCCTGCCCGAAATATGCATTTACACATCTGGCGCAGAATAGCGCGGTTGCTGTGGGAAATCAATGTTCTAAACAGAGTAAGAAAATTATAGTGACAGTGTTCACGATCAGAGGTCACAAAATGCCTATGTTGAAAATTTGGTGAAATAATTCCACTAAATGACTGTGTTACATGCACGCATTGTGCAGTTTCCATGTACACTTGGAAGTTCAAGCATTTTTAATATTTCACTATAGATTTTCAGCATTGCCATCTCTTCACGCCTCCCTATGAATGGTACAGCTGTCATTCTTTACATCCTGCCCGATCTGTGTTTTCATACATATGGCGTACAATGGTACTGTTGCTGTGGGAACTCAAAATCATAGTGCCACTGTTCATGAGAAGAGCTCCCAAATGCTTTCATGAGGTTGGGGTCACTAAAAGGCCATGTTGAAGATTTGTAGTGCAAATACCAACAAACACCCAGAGCATTAGGGTTTCTAACCATAACGTCCCACTCTGTACAGACTGACAGGTATCAGGGGTGTGCCTTTGGATTGCCGACTGTAATGTTCATGCCATTCCACCCTCTCTCCCCTACCCTGCAGCCAGTGACAGGCATTGAGGTGTGCCTTGGACTCTTCGGCCCCAGAGTTCAACCCATTCTCCTATATTGCACCCATTTCAGTGTATGTCCTTATGGAACGGGGTGACTATAAAGCCAGACACTCCAAGGCACACCTCAACACTTGTCAGTGTCTGCAGGATAGGGTGAGGTGAAATGGCATGAACGTTATGGGCAACAACCCAAATGCATACCTCAATGCCTGTCTGTCTCTGCAGGGTGGAGGTGGGGTTGGCGTGAAGTTCAATATTCACTGCCATTCCTATTCTGCATCTGTCTAACTCCTGCATTTCCAATGCTAATACCAGCAAGCAAACATTCAGCATTGGCAAATGCTTGTTTACTCTATGAGGTCAGAAATGCATCAAAGTTATTCAAAAATATTTACTTGGGAATTGATGGGATTTATCTTAACATTCTTTGTCTTTTCTCTTTCATAATAACTGGGGGAACTTTTGTTTAGTCTGCTTTTTTTAACCTCTTCTCCTATAACTTTCTCTGGTTTACCATAGTTTTCCATATGATGTGCCTGATTTGTTTTCTCTCTGTTCTGAATTACAGCCTCTATGTGCACACATTCTTTCCCAAACTTAAAATTCTGCTTACAATCTTTGTCTTTTCTCTTTGGAAATAATTGGAGGGACTTTTGCCTAGCCTGATTTTTTTGCCATGCTCTCCTATAACTTGCTCTGGATTATCATATTTTTTTATATGATGTACCTGGTTTATTTTCTCTTTGATCTGAACTACAGCCTCTATATGTTCACAATTTTTCCCAAACTGAGAGTTCGCCTACCCTAATTCTCTTGTAGACTTTATTAATGGATGTTCTGAGCCATTTCTATCGGTTTTACTTAAGACTAAAGTGGGTCTTATGAATGAGGAACATAATGGGGGGAGGGTAGAACTTTGACTTCTTAAGATTTCCTTTTTTCCCCACCAAATTTATCTGGCTGTCTGGAGCCAATATGTAACTTGTTATTTTTTTCCCTTTTGGATCTAATTTTCTTCCCTTGTGACCCACATTGTTATTTAGTTTTTTTGTCTCAGCTGATGTTTTATTTTTATATGTTTTAATGTTTAAGGTGTACTTCCTTTTGGATGACCTAGAGTCCATTGTTAGTTCCCTGAGTTACATATCGAAACCTCTACCCAAAAATCAGAACAATCTCTGTCACTGGCATGGTTTCTTGTTACATACAGCATAACATACCAAAGCAACTGGAAGAGATGGATATATTACCAAAAGCACTATAACCAGTAAACCAGTAAATCAGTATTACACCATTTTCACAGTTATTCAAAATATGTCCATTGGATACACAAACGGACCTTCCTTTAACCTTTGCAAATTCTCAGGGATATCCAGCTGTTGTAAAGGTTCTCACCACAATATTGTCTAGTCGAGTTATTTCTTTGCTTTGAAACTGAGGATTGATCGTAGTACAGTCTTGGCTTCACTGATAAAAGGAAAGTAGTGGAGTTCCAGTCTCTTCCCTACTTTAATAAGAGACTTCAGTTGATCACAAATTATCAAAAAAGTCAAGAAGGCCAATGCAGGGCTCAATGCCAGATGAAAAATTACTAGCCAAGGTTTCCCGTCATCAGAAACTGTTTTAGACATTAAAATAACAATGGGAATAGGCTTAGAAGCGACTCAGGAACAGGCCTTGGCTCCTTTTAAAGTTATAAATATATTAATCCCTTCGGTATAGTGTCATTATAACTCTTATAACATCCTGCGAATTGTCACAGACTATAACTTCATATTAGATCCTACAGTATAAATTTTCTTCAGGTTCATATTTAATTTATATACTGAGGTTTATGCAGTTCCAGCAGGGCAATATATATTTACCATTTATTTATAATTAACCATGACAGTATCGATACAATTTAAATATATGTAGTTTTAATGCACTTTATTTCTACTTACTATTTTTTATTATTAGCCATTTTTATCCGTGACTAACTGGGAGCATTTTGTTAATCTACCTTTTTGTTAGTTCTCTGCCAGGATCTCTTTAAAAGCCACTTGAAGTACCTCTCCAGAACGTTTTGGTCCATAAAGATGAAACACCAGTAGTTTCAACTATGAATACAATCACAACATACTTGTGCTGGCTGCAGCTGCTAGAAAACAAGAAATATCTGTCATCCCATATTTGGATGACTGGCTGATAGTGGGCAAGTCACCACAAGAAGTCACAGAAGCCCTTAACCTGACAAGAAATACTCTGGCATCCCTGGGCTTCATGATCAACAAACAGAAGTCCCATTTTGAGCCAATACAAATAATGGACTTCACTGGGGCAGAACTCAACACATTGCAAGGGAAGACCTTCCTCCCTGTGGACAGGATGCAAGCCTTTCTGGACTTAGTAAACTCCTTTGTCATAGGCCAACCAAGGCCAGTCAGACATTTCCTCAAACTTCTGGGCCACATGGTATCCATGATAGCAGTGTTCTCAGATGCCAGATTCCAAATGAGGAACATTCAGTATCACCTTAGGACTTACTGGTTCCAAAAGTATTTGTTTTCAAAATTAGTTACAGTCACCAGACTTCAGGCTCTCAGCTGGTGGAAAGACAAAGAGAACCTCAGGGAAAGAGTTACCTTTCAGCTAAGGCAATCTTACAGAGTGCTTACAATAGATGCCTCCCTCCTGGGTTGGGGAGCCCACCTACAGGAACAGTCCATAAGTGGCACATGGATTCCCATAGAGTCCACTTACCACATCAGTCTACTTGAACTCAGAGCTGTGTACCTAACCATTAAAGCCTTTGCCCCACAGCTAAAAGGACACTCCATTCGAGTGAGAACAGACAACACCACTGCCATGTTCTATATCAACAAGCAGGATGGCAGAAGGTCCACTAAACTCAGCACTGAGGCATAGAAAATTTGGTCCCAAACCTATTCCCTGGACATGAACCTGTTAGCCATTCACCTTCCAGGCAAGGACAATACCTTGGCAGATGCCCTGATTCACATTGGTCAGGGTCACTATGAATGAACCCTGAACAAACTGGTTCTAATGACAGTTTTTCAGAAGGTGGGGCATTCTAGAGGTGACCTTTTTGCGTCCTTTCCTGCCTCAACCACCAGCTTCCACACTGATGCTGCAGGCCCCCCATTGGGGACCATTCCAGTGGATGCCTTAACCACAGTCTCGACAGGGAGGTTTCTGTATGCCTTCCTTTTCTTTCCTCTCATACACAGAGTTCTTCTCAAACTCAGGGACCAGTCAACCACTATGATTCTGGTGGCTCCAGACTGGGCAAGACAACCATAGTACTCACTACTCTTTGCCCTGTCAGGCAAGAAGCCCATTCACATACTGTGGACCCACAATTGCGGTGACTCTTCCTCAGACAGGGTAGCATACCCCAATCTACAGTCTCTTCACCTCAAGGCCTAGTACTTGAGGAGTTAGACTTCCCTGATTCCCGATAGTCTGAACAACTACTAAAGATCCTTCAAATGGCTAAATAAACCTAACACTAAAAGACTTATGCCTCTAAGTGGAAGAGATTTTCCCTGTGGTGTAAGGAAAGGAGGATAAACCTTCATTGGGCTAATCCTCCTGCTCTTCTGGACTATTTGGAACATCTTCAGTCTTAAGACCTTAAGGCCTCCTCCCTCAAAGTTGACTTGGCAGCCATTTCAGCTTATCTTTCCACTGGGAAAGAGAAGCCCCTCATCTTTCAGCTTATCTTCAAAATGTTTTTCAGAGGTCTGTTGCATCTTCAACCCCCACTGAGAGAGCCGGACCCTCCCTTGAATTTGAACCTCTGTATAGCCAAGCTCATGGAGCCACCCTTTGGGCCCGTGGCTACTGCTGAGATAAAGTATGTCACTTGGAAAACTGTCTTTCTGGTTACCATCACTACTGCCAGAAGGATTTCAGAACTGCAGGCCCTGTGTACTGAACCTAATTACATCATTGTCCACAAGGACAAGGTAGTCCTCAGAACAAACAGAAAGTTCCTTCCAAAAATAGTTCCACCTTAATCAATCCATCACACTTCCTGTCTTTTTCACAAAACAATCCATACTAGGTGAACACAGGCTGCATAGCCTAGATGTTAAGAGGGCTCTGAACTACTATTTGCAGCATACCAAGCACAGTTCAGACAAGATTATACTCAACTTTTCCTCAACTACGGTGAGGTGGGCAGGGAAGACCAGCTACCAAGAGGACCATATTCCACTGGATTGTCTCTTGCATCCAGTTATATTACAGCAAAACTGGCAAACCAACCCCTCAGGGCCTTAGGGCCCATTCTACTAGGGGCACTGCTGCCACAGTGGTAGCTGCAAGGGACATTCCCTTGCTTGATTTCAAACAACATGAAGTCTTGCTATATTATGACAATTGCAGTATGACCGCAGGTTAGAACTGCTCCGGAGGTGAAATAGTTAACTTTCCATGCAGGCATGGAACTTAGAGCGCGAGCTCGGTTGAAAACTCTGTCTGTTGTGCTTCAAAGGTAAACTGTCAGATTCTTTACTCGCCTCACTGAACAGTCATCTGGAGATTTCTCCTTCTGCTTTCCGGTTCATTTTGTCGGTTTAAAAGTGTATTTTCCGGTTTTAGCCAAATTAAACCGCAACGGTCGGTTCAAGCTCTGTCTGTGGTAATGTAAGTAATAGATAGGTTTTACATTATTTTTTCTGTGTGGAACTTGTAATTTGTTATCGGTTCGGTTTGAACCGATCAGGTTATATTTAAATCTACTAGCCCTTTTAAAGTGGTTCGGTTCCTATCGGTTCTAAAAAACTGGATTTCACATGTTTACCACCCGTGACAATGTTGGAACAGATAAGGGTGTCTTGTTTGGTGGATTGCCATAAATGGGCAAGTTGGTTAGCTGGCATTATGTCTGAGAAACCCAAAAGAAAAACGGAACCACTGGGTTTCAACACTGTAGTGTTTGTGGGAAGCTTTTACTAAGGCTGACCCACACACTGTCTATTGTCTGGGGTTTGACCACCTCAATTCAGACTGCCAGATTTGTCACAATTTCCCTGCCACCATAGATAAGAGTTGGTAGGCTCAGGGAAAGGGGAGAAAGTCCGCTACCCAGATGGCCAGCCAGTTCGGTACCAACCGAACTGGAGAAGTGCCCTCTGACCAGGCGATACTTCCTCGGGCAAGCGAAGAGCCGGTTCTGAGGAGCCGGTTCCATCAAAAAGGGATAGAAAGTCAGTTAGTTTAGAGCCAAAAGTTCTCTCCCCAACTGCTGAGGAAATAGCTAAAGCAATTAAAATTGTCCAGTCTCTCTCTCCGGTTCCGACCGAACCGACACCTTCTGGTAAGCGTTCGGTTCGGCCGGTTGCACCAGTTCAAGATTATGATTTTGAGGATTTTTATGAACTGGGGAGAGGGAAGAGGAATATGAGGAGAGTGAATATGGTTTTGAAAATCTGGATGTGCCCATTGATCCGGACATCTCTCCAGATAGACCCCTAGGGGTTTCTCCTCCAAGACTTTCTGAGTCCCCTTCTCATTTCATGTTTTATAAAAAAGTTGCTGAATCTCCAGCTCCCTGTTGAGGAAGCTGTTGATGACCAGGAGGAGCCAGACTATGTAGAAATGATGGATATTCAGAGTCTAGAAACTGTCTATTCCTTTGCATAAATCTTTCGAAACAGACAGTAAAGTTTTAAAACTCTCACACTATACCTCCTGTGGATAAAAGGATGGACAAGAGGTATACCTTATCAGGCTCTGACACTGATTTCCTCACTCAGCAATGCAGCCATGTGGGGGTAGTGCAGGCTGCAGCCTGTGACAAGGCTAATATTCCCCTAGATTCACACCCCCCTGAGAAGAACTCCAGGAAGATTGATGCTATGGCAAAGAAACAGTACATGGCAGCATCTTTGGGGCTCGGACAAGCAAATTATATGGCTTATGCTGCTAGGTACCAGAAATCCAGATGGGATACTGTGCTGGCCATAGCAAAACAAGTCCCTGACCAGCTTGCCAGGGAGCTGGAACAGGTGGCTATGGATGGTATTGAGGCATCCAAGGTGCAATTTCATGCCGCAGTGGACTCTAATGATGTTTCATCAAGAGTCATGGCTACATCTGTGGCTCTTCGCAGGATGGCTTGGCTCAGATGTACTACCCTGTCTCAGGACACCAAGTCCAAGGCCATGGATTTTCCTGTTGTGGGAAATTCTCTGTTTGGGGAGCAAACAGAGAATTACATGAAGAAAATGGATGAATATAGGACCACCTATAGGAGTGCACAGGCCAAGGAAAGGCAGGCCACTCCTCAAAAGCAGCTTCCTAGAGGCAGGGCAGGCCTTTCATAGGCCTTTTACCAAGCCAAGCTTCCTCCTCCTCCGCCTATGCTCAGAGGGGTTCTTTAGAGGAAGAGGCAGGCAGGGGTACAAGCAGGTGTGCTTCCACCCTCAGCCCAAAGCCCCTGCCAAACAGGCACCTGATGGGATTGCCAGGGCGATTCTCCTCTACCTGTGAGGCAGGCTGGCTTACTTTGTCCAGGACTGGAAGTCTTTAACATCAGTCAAGTGGGTCCTGGAAGTAGTAAGCCAGGGACTGGTTCTCAGCTTCCAAAAATTTCCAAAGCTGAGAGCCAGATCCTTTCCACCTGCAAATTCCTCAGAGGCACTTGCCCTAGAGGCAGAGGTCTCTTCCCTCCTGGCTCTCAGAGCTGTGGAAAGGGTTCCACCCCTACACCAGGACAAAGGTTTGTACTCCAGGTACTTCCTTACCCCAAAAAAGACAGGAGAATGGCGGCCCATCCTGGATCTCAGATATTTAAACAAGCACCATTTAAAGCCAAAGTTCAAAATGGTGACTCTGGGAATTATCCTACCCTCTCTAAGGCCAGGGGACTGGCTAGCTTCCCTGGACCTCAAGGATGCCTACTTCCATATTCCCATCAGAGGCTCCCATCGAAAGTACCTCAGTTTCGAGCTGCCCTCAGGCCACTACCAGTTCAGAGCAATGCCCTTCGGCCTCACTTCTGCCCCAAGGGTATTTACCAAATGTCTGGCAGTAGCAGTTGCCTACCTAAGAAGGCAAAAGAGTGCCATCTTTCCTTACCTGGACGATTGGCTCATAGTAGGCCAGTCCCCAGACCAGGTCAATACATCTCCAGATAACGCAGCAACTGCTTACCTCTCTAGGTTTCCTTCTGAATCTCTCAAAGTCAGTTCTGGAGCCTGTCCAGCTTCTTACCTTCATAGGCGCAGAGTTGAACACACAGGAAGCCAGGGATTTCCTTCCCCTAGACAGGGCAAAGGCCCTGGTCTCCCTGGCCTCATTTACCCTGCAGGTCTCACGGCCAGCAAGGCACTTTCTGCAGCTCCTAGGGCACATGGCTGCTTCCACAGCGGTTGTGCAGGGAGCAAGATTTCAGATGAGGGACATCCAGTTCCATTTGAGAGCCTTTTGGTCTCAAAGAAAGGATCCTCTTACCAAGTTGATCCCAATAACTCGAACCCTGATCCAAGCCCTACAGTGGTGGCAGGATCAGACCAACCTGAGACAGGGGGTTCCTTTTGTCACTCAGTCTCATTCTCTAATCCTTACTACAGATGCGTCCCTCTTGGGCTGGGGAGCTCACATGGGCAACCTCACCACCCAGGGTCTGTGGTCTCCCCAGGAATCCCTGCTCCACATCAACCTGTTGGAGCTTAGAGCAGTTTTCTAGCACTTCAAGTTTTTTCCAAATCTGTTCAGAACAAGAGTATTCAGGTCAGAACAGACAACACCACTACAATGTGGTACATCATCATTACAAGGGACTGGTCTACGGCCTTGTGCACCGAAGCGATGAGATTGTGGTCTCTGGCTTACTCCCTGAACACCTCTCTTACGGCAGTTCACCTCCCAGGCAAGGACAATGTCCTGGCAGATGCTCTCAGCAGGATTTCCCAGGGCCACCACGAATGGTCACTGGATCCCCTGGTCTTGGGTGTAGTATTTGCCAGATGGGGCACCCTGCAGACAGATCTTTTTGCAGCTTCAGACAATCACCAACTTCCTCTTTTTTGCTGCAGGCCCCCAGTGTTGGGCTCTCTCCCGCTGGATGCCTTAGCCCTCAATTGGGAGGAAGTTTCTCTGCCTTTCCCCTTTCCTCTCCTGTTCAAAGTGCTAGTCAAAATCAGATCCCAATCCTGCAAGGTCATTCCTGATAGATCGGATTGGGCCAGACAGCCCTGGTATCCACTCTGCTGTCCTTAGCAGTCCATCCTCCCTGTGCCTTCCCAAGAATCACAATCTGTTAACCTGTGCTCAGGAAGGGTCTGGTACAGATCTCAAATCTCTCAATCTCAAGGCTTGGTTCTTGAAGAGTTAGAGTTTGCTGATTTACACCTTTCCCAAGGTGTAATGGATATATTGAAGGCCTCAAGAAAGTCTTCCACCAGGGCTACTTACAATTCCAAATGGAAAAGGTTTTCCATATGGTGCTCGGAAAAGCATATTTCCCCAGTCTCTGCTGATCTACCCACAGTCCTTGAATTCTGTGGGGCTGAGACCAGCTACCCTCAAGGTGCACTTGGCAGCTGTGTCTGCTTTTATTTCAGCAGGTAAATCCTCTTCTCTTTCGGCTCATCCCGTATTTTCCAAGTTTTTTAAGGGGTTGTTGCACATCAACCCTCCATTCAGAGATCCTGCCCCTGCCTGGGATCTTAATGTTTGCATTGCTCAGCTTATGCAACCCCCTTTCGAGCCCTTGTCTTCAGCTGAGCTCAAGTACTTGACTTGGAAAACTGTGTTTCTGGTAGCCATCATCTCTGCCAGACGCATAAGTGAATTACAAGCGTTGTCAGTGGAACAGGAGTTTATCTCTTTCCACAGAGATAAGGTGGTCCTTCAGACTAACAGAAAGTTCCTGCCTAAGGGGGTTTCAGATTTCCACCTTAATCAATCTATTTCTCTTCCAGTGTACTTCACTGACCACTCCTCCTCTGGGGAGAGGAGGCTGCACAGCCTAGATGTGAAGAGAGCCCTTAGTTACTACATAGAGCGTACAGAGGGTCATAGGTTTGACTCCCTCCAACTGTTCCTTACCTATGGCGAAGTTGGGAAAGGGAAGCCAGCCACTAAAAGATCCATTGCCAGGTGGATTGTCTCTTGTATCCAATTCTGCTACGAGAAGTTGGGTAAAGTTCCTCCCTCAGGCGTGAGGGCTCACTCTACCAGAGGTACAGCTGCTTCTCTGGCTGCTGCCAGAGACATTCCTATTCTAGAAATGTCAAGCAGCTACCTGGAAAACAGTTCCCACTTTTACCAACCATTACTCCTTGGACATCCAGGCTAGGAGTGATGCTCGGTTTGGTACAGCTGTGCTTCAGAGCCTATTTCCTATGTAGGTTCTGTCCCTCCTCCATGGGGGTACTGCTGTGTAGTCTGCAATTGTCATAATATAGCAAGATTTCATGTTGTTTGAAGAAAAAATTACTCACCTTAGTAATGTTGTTTCTTCTAATGGAGTCTTGCTATATTATGACCTCCCTCCTGCCTGCCCCTCTCAGAACCTCTGTTTTGGGATGTGGGTGGGCAGTACAGGGACTTGTTTGATGCCCACCTTGTTGTTTTCACCTACCTTTTGGGTGAATTGGTGTTGTGTTTTTGCATTTTTGGGGTCTCCTGACTTGAGTCTTTGTTTTAGACCAAAAAATGAGTGTTTATGTTAGTAGCCAGTTGGCTAGTGTAGGTTTACAGCTTCCACACAGAACCTTAGTGAGTTTTAGCTCATAAAGATCTGACAGTTTACCTTTGAAGCACAACAGACAGAGTTTTCAACTGAGCTCACGCTCTAAGTTCCATGCCTGCATGGAAAGTTAACTATTTCACCTCCGGAGCAGTTCTAACCTGCGGTCATACTGCAATTGTCATAATATAGCAAGACTCCATTAGAAGAAACAACATTACTAAGGTGAGTAATTTTTTTGTCTGTAAAGCAGCCACATGGAAGACTACACAAATTCACAAAGCATTACTGCCTTGATGTACAGTCCAGATCAGATACCAAATCTGGCATGGCGGTGCTGCAGAGCCTTTTTTCTAAGTAGGTCCAGTACCCACTTCTCAGCTGCACTGTTTTGTAATCTGCACCTATGAAGCATACTTAATGACCCCTGGGGTGAAGAAAAAAATTACTCACAATAGTAATGTTGTTTCTTCCAGGGTGTCCTTTAGTATGCTTCACCTCCCACCCATCCTCCCCTACATCATTTGACTGAGGATGGCTCTGCTTTCCTGTCCTAGCCAATTTTTTTGTTGATCTTTTTATTATATGGTTGTTTCACAGTGGTTGTTCTGTTTTTTTATATTGCTAGGTTAAGTTTTATTCTATTTTTATGTTTGCTTTCATGCATGTACAAGAAACATAGTGCCATTATCTGAGTTTTCAGAGGTGTGGCACCCTGTCTTCCAATTCATTCAGTGTGTTTTCAGGCTCGGCCACAGTTCGCCAATGAATGCTGCAGCTGTCTATGACAGCAGTTGAAAATGCAGTGCCGTACAGTGCAAAGGGAGAGCTACGCTTCAGTGAACAGCGATAAGATATCGCGTGCTCATGCACACCTCCCACACACACATGCATATTGCATGCTCATGCTCCCCCCCAACACACACACTGTATAGCCGATGGGGGTGCCCAATCCCACGTCGACTCTGCTGTGCTCCCCCCCAACAGAGTTCCAGGTGCCACACTGGGAGCCCACCCCAGCATGGCAACAGTCTGTGTAATAACAGAGTGCCCAATCCCCCATCGGCTCCTGTCCCCGAGGACTACCGGGTGCCACACTGGGGAGCCCACCCAGCGTGGCAACAGTCCGTATGGCCGACGGGGGTGCCCAATCCCCCATTTGCTCCACTGCCCCCAAACAGCCTTCCAGCCGCCACACTTGGAGCACTTGGAGCCCACCCCACCGTGGCACAAGTCCCATGTCATCTAAAGAAAAAAAAAAACCTGAAAGAAAAAAAACCTTCCCTCACTGACTGTCCTGACCCCCCTCCCCCCACCTGCACCCACCTTCTGCGCACCCTGCCTCCCCACACGTCCACCTCACCCCATACTTACCTCCTGAGTCTGGCGCAATGATCTTCAGTGGACTGGGAACACATCTGCACTCTTCAAAGCCGACCGCGAACTGAAGAAATGCCGGTAAGCTGTATAATGGAATAAATAGGGTTTTTTCGACTTTGATGCATATCTCAGGCATTTTGGGGAATTTTTTCACCAAATTTTCAACATGGGGTTTTTGGGACCCCACCTCATGAATTCTGTCACTGTCATTTTGTTAATCGGGCCCGAAAGGTGATTTCGCGGTCACTGCATGGAAACCACCTTTGGAACGATTCGACCCAAAGGCACACACCAATGCCTGTCAGTCTCTGCAGGGTGGTGGTGGGGTTGGCTTCAGTTCAATACTTCACTGCCATTCCTATTATGCAGCTCTCTAACTCCTACACTACCAATGCCAATCCCAGCAAGCAAACATTCGGCATTGACAAATGCTTGTTTTATTCCTGTTGGAACAGTGTTTTTCTCAAGAGCACAGTTTTTTGCCATTTTTCAGTATCAAAATAATTTTGGAGCCTTCTAGGCGGACTGCAGGTAGCCTGAAGCTCTGACTTTCTCAGCGCAGAAGAAACAGCAACTAAAAATAACACTTTCCAAGACAGAAAGCATAGGCCACAATTCACATCTGGCTCAAAAGGAGCTAAAGTAAGTTTGTCTAACACAAAATTCAGGTCACATGCTGGAACTGGATTGCAGATAGGACACTTCAAATGTAGAATACCTTTCAAAAACGTATGAGCCACCTACAGCTGAGCAACCGTACAACCATCAGTAGGCGCACGGAAAGCTGAAATAGCAGCCAAGTGTACTTTGATAGAAGAGTATTACAGGCCTGTATCTGACAAGGACAACAAATATTCCAAAACATGATTTACTGGACAGGTAAAAGGATGCAGTTGGTGAGAAGTGGCCCACAAAGCAAACCGCTTCCACTTCATGGAATAAGTGGCTCAGGTGGAGGGTTTTCTGGCAGCCACCAAGACATCAGCCAACTTTTTGTGACATCCCAAACCATGCAATGGTGGCTATGTCTTCAAGAGCCGTACACGAAGGTGGATGAACTTGAGGTCTGGATAGACCAGGGTTTCCTGTCCTGTGATATCAGACGCTAGCATAATGGCAGAGGTACTGGAGGTTCCACCGTTAGCTGCTGCAGTAAGGGGAACCAAATCTGATGAGGCCACAGTGGGGCAATAAGTATCAAAGTTTCCCCTTCCATCTGAAGCTTGATTAGCACTCTAAATTAGAGGGAAAAGAGGAAAGACATACAGAAATCTCCCTTTCTAAGAGAGGGACAACACATCTCGCTAGAAAACTGCAGACCCTGGAGTGAGAGAGCATTAAAGCAGCAGTTCTGTATTGTGTGGGAATGCAAAAAGGTCCAACTCTGGATGACCCCTCCTGTCGAACAGGTCTTCTATGATGGAAGTCCGCATTTCCCTCTCGTGCATCTTGGACTGTGACCAGCTTAGTCTGTCTGCCAAGATATTTTGGACCCCTGAAACATGTACTACTGATAGTTCTAAACAGTGTTCCAGAGCCCAATACCAAACTCTCATTACTTCCCTGTTCAGGGGGTAGGATTGAGCTCCCCCTTGCTAGTTGAGTTAATGTATCACACATGTTGTCCATCTGGTTTACCATAGGACCTGGGATAGATGAGTCTGGAAGGCCTGTAGACCATACAGAACAGCTGTCATTTCTAGGACATTTATATGGAGGGTGCTTTCCACTCTGGTCCATGTACCCTGCATCTGACAGGGGCCCAGATGCACCCCCATCCCATCCCTGAGGCACATGTAGTGAGAATCTGATGAGGAGAGAGGATCAGGAAGAGAACTCCCTTAAGCAAATGCCTGGATCCCATCCACCACAGAAGTACCTTTCTGACAGGGAAGGTTACTAGACCTTTTTGTTCTAGGTCATCCATACACTGGTCCAACTGGAATTTTAGTGTCCATTGAGAGATCCTCATGTACAGTCTTGC
Source organism: Neoceratodus forsteri (assembly GCA_016271365.2). NCBI lineage: Eukaryota > Metazoa > Chordata > Ceratodontiformes > Ceratodontidae > Neoceratodus > Neoceratodus forsteri. The sequence continues at coordinate 411,345,471 of CM057455.1, read as the reverse complement.
CAGCAGTACTTTGTTGATGGCCACTGCCATCAGTCCAGGAGTCTCAGGAATCTCCTGGGTGTGACATGCCTGCTGTTGTAAACTGTTTAGGCCTGTGCAATCGGACACTATGCCCTGTCCTGTGGCAGGAAGCTAGGCCTTGGGCTGTGTCCAGGAATGCCCCTATGTAATGCAAACATTGGCACTGAGTCAGGACCGACTTTGGTACAGTGATAGTAATCCCTAGAGCATTGAACAGATGTCAGGTGCGGTCTAGGGTGTGGAAAACTGCTCCTTGGAGTGAGCTTTGAGAAACTAGTTGTCCAGGAATGGGAAGACATATAAACCTTCCCTGTGGAAGGCTGCTACCACAACTGCTAATCATTTGGTAAATATCCTGGCGCAGATGACTAGCCAAAGGGTAATACCCTGAACTGGTAATGTTCTTCCTGAAACAGGACTCTTAGATATTTTCTGTGTGAGATGCAAATCTTGATGAGCAGGGAAGCATCCTTCATATCTAGAGAGCAAATCCAGTACCCTTTTTGCAGCAGCGGAAACAGGCCTTGCAGTGCTACCATTCTGAACTTATACTCTACAAAAACGTTCAGGTCCCCGAGATGTGGAATGGGTTTCAGATATTCTGTCTATTTTGGAACTAGGAAGTACAGAGAGTAAAACCCTGTGTTCCATTGTTCCAGGGGAACAGGTTCTGTTGCCCTCTTCTGCAGTAGGTTTGAATTTCTTCCAGGAGCAATGGAATATGCTCTGGTGGGTAATGGAAAGGCACTGGCAGATGGTCTGGAGGTAGTTCCAGAAGCTCCAGAGCATGGTCTTGTGCTATTTTCTGCAAGATGCAAGCATCTGAAGTTATCTTTCTCCACTGGTCCGGGTGCAGGGAACGGTAACCTCCTACTACCACCCTGAAGGTTCAGGTGGTGTGGGGTAGTAGAAGAAGTCAAGCAGAGCAAGTTGTTGTGGCTGCTGCTGCAGTGCCATCTGTAGGAGCTTTTGAGCGGGCACCTGGCATGGAGCCTGGTGGGGGCAAGGCTGTTGCTGCCTTACCCTTACCCTGCTGCCTTGTTGTGGACTGGTCTGGTTGTGGCTGGGCAAAAGGACACCCTCTGTCTAGTCCTTGTCTGGGTGTGATACAGGGAATTTACTAACTTAAGGGTTCTACCTGAGGCCTGTAAATTGGAGAGGATGTCTTGCATATCCCTTCCAAACAGCTTATATCCCTTGAAGGGTGCATTGAGGATGGACTGATGTACATCTTTAGCAAAGCCAGCCACTCTGAGACAGAAGTACCTTCTGAGACAAATAGCAGAGGCACCTGCCCTGGCAAAGGCATCAGTAATTGGTGGAGTGTAGGAGATGTTTACCTACATTGGCACCTGCTTAGGGGTATCCTCTGGAAGGGTCTGGTTGGCTGCTTTGGCCATCCCCCAAAGGGTATTCTTGTATTTTACCATGAGGACCTGGTAATTTGCAATCCTGAGGCCTTGAGAGGCTGAAGCAAATGTCCTTTTGCCCAAGGCATCAAGCCTCCTGGTCTCCTTGTCAGGAGAAAGAGAATTAAGGTGCTTTGGTGCCTTAGATCTGTCATGCACCACATTGATGACAACAGAATCCACCTCAGGTTAGCCTGCAAAACAAAGGCTTGCCTGAGAGGGCCTGGTACCTCTTATTTGCCTTCCTTGGTATGGCAGGTGTTATATTAGGTCTATGCAAGTCAGCCAAGGTGGCCCCCTCTTGGGCTGGCAGAAGGGAGGAATAACTTTGGGTGGGGTATCAGGCAGTTCTAAGATGTCTACTAAGTTCTTTTTAGTAATATCCTGTTCCCCTAAATCAAACCCCACTGCAGGTTGAAGTTCCTGCATTATTGCTATAAGAGATGGGTCTTCAGGGGGAGACCTGGGTGTATAGACCACAGAGTCTTCACTCCCAAAAAAGACTATGGAAGTGATTCTGTCATAGCGTTCCACAAATTCCTCTCCTTCTTCCTCCTCTTCCAGAATGAGCTCTGGATTATACTCCTGGTCCTCACTGATGTGGTAAGAAGGATGCAATGGTGGAGCTGAGGAAGCCATCGATGGCCTGAAAGGTACCTGGCACATTGTCTTGGCAGGCATTGTTGTTGGGTTTGTTGTGTGGACCCCATCAATTAAAGCTCATCCATGGAGAAGGTTAGCAGGCATTTGACTATGTCTGTAAAGGACCAGAAAACTTCCTTAATATCAGCGTTTGTATGATCGACAGGAATGCTGACAGAGGTCGATGGGGAGGCAAGGTCACCAACGTCGACAGTGACACAGCAGCCATAATAGGTCTGGAGGCATGATGAGCCAACCCAGCTATGTCAATGGTCTAGGCGGTGGGCTGCATTGCAGCTGGAGCAGTCGGTGGTCCAGAAGAGGTTGTACCTGAATGTATGGGTGACCTGAAGCACACTGGGGAGGTCCTCACCTTTTCCTTCTGTCTCTCCCTGTGCTTATGGTGGTGAGACCCAGATATTTTCTCCCAGGAGTTGGAGGCTTTGGATCCTAAAGAATGGGATGGTGATGCAGCGCAGCTTTTCTGGTGGAGCTCCTGCTCCATGGGGGTTAAGCACTGCTTTAAAAGTTGTTTCTCTAAATGCCCGTTCTATGTCATTGGGTGGTCATATTAAGGCCCTTACAAATCGGGCATGCCTTAACATTATGGTCCATGCTGAAAAGCACACACAGACATCGTGCAAGTCTTTAGAATAAATTTTCTCAATATCGCAATATCTGAAGAGTTTCGATGGCGACAGCTCTGAAGTCGATGTACATACTGCCAAAAATCACTTTTAAAAAGTGATTACTTGTGAAGTAAAGAAAAATGACAATTTTAGCAACAGCATTACCTTGGCAAGGTCGACAAGTATGGTCAATGGCAGGAAAAGAACTGAGGAGGGAAGGGGCTGCCCACATTTATATTGGAAGAACTGATGTAGGACGTCTTCACTGACAACCCCTAGTGGACTGCTTGCACAAAGTTTCCATGTGGTCCTAGTACCTGACAGTCATAGTTCCACAGGTGTGGCCTGATGAAAGAAATATCCTCAAAGAAGTTCAGTAAGATTTAAGACAGAAAAGCAAAACCAACACACATAGAATGGCATAAAGTGTATATAAATTACAGAACACATATGCCCCACTAGACCCTGATATCTGAATATCTACAGTATGTAGAGCCTATGTACTAGATACAGTATTAGTGGTGTATCCCTAACCATCTAAGAGATTTATGCACAATAACCTTTCAGAATTGGATCCTAAGAGATGTGGAAAATTTCTGGGCATACCAAGTGACAGGATTTTTCAATGTTTAGCCCCTCAGATGCCCCAACAACAGCAGCATGAAAATCCTGATTAAAAGCAAGTAGCTCTGTCACCTAGCACCTACTCAGAAATGCAGTACCCTGCTATTAGCACTAAATATATAGTCTGGGTGCTTTTGCTTTACTTCCCACCCTCTTGCATAGACTAAAATATTAATGGAGACTTCTTGATTAGAGGTGAAGAAAAACAAATGGATTGATCAGTCTGGCTTTAATGTTATCTATTGTAGTTGCTGAAAAATCTGTTTATCATGGGAATCAGGAGAACAATTGAGAAGAATTAGGCTGCAATGCAGGTACTGCCCTGCAGTTACAGGGTATACAGATTTAATATTTAAGCTAGGGCAGTTAAATGGGGAAAAAACATCTTTAGTTGTAGGCTAAAGCAAAATGAAAGATGATGTAAAAAATGTAAGCATAACTATATTAATTTGTTCTTTTGTAGGTCTTTCATGCCGGCCAAGCATTCAGACTGGGTCGTTACCCGATACACTGGCATTTAATGGGAGATTTGAATTTCAAGTCTTATGTAAGAGGCTGTGCAATCCACCAAACATATAACAGAGCTGTCACTATCCACAATACCCACCATCTACTGGTTGAGAACAACGTTATCTATGATATTATGGGAGGAGCCTTTTTCATCGAAGATGGGATAGAGCATGGCAATGTTCTACAGTACAACTTGGCCATATTTGTAAAGCAAAGCACCAGCCTTTTGAATGATGATGTGACACCAGCTGCATTCTGGGTAACCAACCCAAACAACACTGTACGGCACAATGCAGCAGCTGGAGGCACTCATTTTGGTTTCTGGTACCGAATGCATGATCACCCAGATGGGCCCTCGTATGATCCAAGTATCTGTCAAAAACGAGTGCCCCTGGGAGAATTCTATAACAACACTGTCCATTCTCAAGGCTGGTATGGCATTTGGATTTTTGAAGAGTACTACCCAGTGCAAGCAGGTGACTGCTATTATATCCAACCACAACCAGCAAAATTTAACTCCCTGACAACCTGGAACTGTCAAAAAGGAGCTGAATGGGTCAACGGGAGTTCCTCCAGTTTCATAATTTCCTAATGGTGAACAATGAATTAGCGGGTATAGAAATGAAGAGAATATTGCCATCATTTGTTGGAGGTTGGGGAGATGCTAAAGGGGCTGTCATAAGGAACACTAAAATAGTGGGCCACGTTGATGAGTTGGGGCTAGGATCTGGCTATTGCACTAACAGAGGAATAATCCTTCCATTTAATGAAGGGTTGACAGTGTCAAATGTCAGTTTTGCGAACTTTGACCAACCCAGCTGTGCAGCAATTGGGGTAACATCAATCACTGGCACCTGCACAGACAGGTGTGGAGGCTGGAGTGCGAGGTTTGATGGAATCAAATACTTCAATGCTATCAACAAAGCTGGATTCAGATGGGAGCATGAAGTCATTCTGATTGATATGGATGGCTCTCTGACAGGTACTACTACCTAAATTAGTTCTCAGATTTCCAGTTTCAGGTCACAGCGTATATCACTTGGTGGGGTCAATAAGGATGCAGCACATAACAAGACCAGTTTTGCAGAAAGATCCAATAGCAACCACTCTTCTTCGCATGAAGGATTTCCCTAATTTTTGAGTCCCTTTGGTTCCCCCTGTCCCCCACACAACATTAGGCCATTATGGTTGTACCATTTTTTCAGCCAGGAGGGTGGTTGAATGTCTGCCTTTGCAACCAACCCCAATGATGCTCCAAAGTCTACTGACTGGGGGTGAGGGAATGGTGGGTGTTCTAGTATCTCCCTTCCTGACAGCTGAGTGACTCACCTGTATATGATGTGCCTGGCCAGCAGCTGAATCCAGTGTAGGATTCCGGGTGTTTCACATGAACACACATTTCCCAAATGAGAGTGCAATGAGTGCATTGCCTTCACACTAATGTACAGTGCCAGACCCATATGAAGATTTTTAATCAAATATATGAACTAAATACTCCAATACCGACAAGACCCTCATTTTTAACAAAAAGCTTTATGTGTCTGTAGTATTTAATTCATTTTTATTTATTTTAAGAAGCAGGCCCAGTGGCATGGAGGGCTGAAGCACTGGGCACCTTACCTCCTGCCACACTGGCAATCAAGGGTTGGGAATGGAATCGGGTTGCCGGTGGGCCAGTGGGGTTAGGAAGGATCAAGTATCCCAAGGCAGCTCTCCTTGCTTGGGGGGGGGGGTTAAGTGGCAGCACATGTAAGTTACTATGCAGGGAAGGGAACCCATGCAGGGGGCACCAGTGATGTCTCCACGGAAGCAGAGCTCAGACACTGCGCTCATTGCACGTATGTGGGCCCAGGACAGAAAATGAAGGATAAAACAATGTAGGCAGCAAGATGATTGACTGACATCCCCCCATTGCAGGCCAGGCACAGTCAAAGGTCCTGTGGCAGAGGACAAAGGCTAAGGTAAGTCCCAGGGAACCGGAGTGACAGGGTGGGGGTGGGGATCAATCAGAATGTGGCCACCAGGGGAAGAACCAGGAGATAAATAGACTATGAAAAAAAGTATTAGTTTTATTTTTTTGTAATTTTTGAACCAGGAAAAGTTTGCTAAGCTATAACAGCATGTTTCAAGGTGCATCCTGGGGGGTTGAGTTGCATGGACTGTTTTTTATTGATGAGCGAATGCTGGCAATGACACTGAGGAAACCCCCCTGTTCTTATTTATTTATTTCATTTTGTTAACCGGGTAAGCCCACTGAGCCCAAGTGGTCCCATTTCAGGGGTGACCTGGAATTAGTTATATAGATACCTGTATGAAACAGGGCACAGCAGCAATACATTTAAGTAGACAATGAACAACAAGCATTGATTTTTCCAGACAGCCACAGTAATGCCTTAAGGCTTGCACATTAATATGATATACATAGACTTTGTACAAGTTATAGTTAGGCAGGAAAAGGCTGCCAACATTGATTGTGTGTTAATTACAAATCTTACAGGTTTCAGGTTACAGACATCTGGCTGGGTTGGATGACTTGAATTATTAAGTTTAGCTTCTGTTGTTATGCCCTGTGTGCTGGGGTATTGCTTCACAGTCGGGGAGGGGGGCTTCAAGACTTTTGTCTGATGTGCCCTGCAGTTTTCTTGACACATACATGTGTTTTTGCCAGCAAGTGCATTTTGAGCCCTTTTCTAAAAGAGGCAATTGTGCTGGCCTCATGCAGGTGGTTGGGAAGAGTGTTCCAAAGGATAGGGGCTGTGTGTGAAAAGAACTTTTTTCCTGCTGTTATTCTCACCCTGGGAACCTCTAGGAGCTTCCATGAGGAGGTCCAAAGCAGCCTATCTGGGCACTTGGGGACTAGCACCCTGGAAAGGACTGTCAGACAAGGGCTGTTTGCTAATTTGTAGGTGGTGAACAGAAGGGGGTGTTAGAGGTGACAAAAGGATGGCCAGTTTAGGGAGTCATATATCTCACAGTGGTGTTGTCTTGGGTGAGATTTGGATGCAGATCTAGCAATCTTGTTGGCAGCTAGTGCATGTAGGACAGGGGCTGCATAAAGAAGCTTGGGAAGGAGGATGCTATTTTCAATTGCCACCCTGGGATGAGTTGTGAATTCAGCCTGTAGAGCAGGCCAAGCTTTTTATGTATTGCCCTAGTGATGTGGTCCATGTGGCTCTTGTAGGTGAGGTCTTGGTCAAGGATGAAGGCCAGATACCTGAAAGAGCTCACAACCTCGATGGGCGTCATACCTCTCAACTGTACCACATTATGAGGAACGTTCGTCATTTTACTTCAAAAACGCTCCCTGTTCTACATTGTGAAGACTTGTTCCACATTCAAGTCAACATTTTAAAGCAAAAATCCATAGTAAATGATGGAAAAAATAAATTATTCAGTTAATAACAGACTTTCTGAACATAAATGCAACATTTTAACAGTGTTTTTAGCTTCTTAGGTAAAGATTTGATTAAGTGTTCCACATTTTGCCCATTTGTTCCACATTTTGACAGGCAATGTTCCACATTTAGGGGACAAAAGGTTGAGAGGTATGATGGGCATCCCTGATGAGGATTGTAAAGGGAGCAGAAGAGTTCTATCCAGGCCCAGGGTTCTAGCTCCAAATACCATGGCTTTCATCTTTTTGTCATTTAGCAGCAGCCTATTAGACAGTAGCCATTTTTCAAGGATCGAGAAGTCCTCCTACAGCTGTGGCCCTAGGGTCAGTAAGCTGCCTACAGTACTATGCAAGACAGCATCATTAGCGTAATGTATTACTGAGCTGCCACTGCAGTTACTGTTCAGGTCATTGACAAATATAGAAAAAAAGGAGGGACCTGAAAATGGAACCTTAGCGTACACCCTCCTTAATAGGGAGTTGCTTGGAGAAGGAGCCCTTCCACATGACCTGCTGAGTGCATTGAGATAAGTAGCTCTCAAATCAGGTCAGGGAGTGGTGATCAAGGCCAGTGAGGTGTAACTTGTCAAGAAGTTTATGATCTATACTAGATTAAAGGCCTTTGGTAGGTCAGTGAATATGGCACCAGTGGGGGTGCCATTGTTGAGGGCCTTAAGGGTATCAGAGGTGAATGTGATTAGCTTTGTGTTGGTTCCATGGTTGCATCTGAATTCATGCTGGTTGGGTACAAGCAATTTGTTCAATTCCAGGTAGTCTCATAATTGGATGTGTATGAGACATTCCTGGATCTTGGACTGAATACAAAGTAGCGAGATTGGTCTGTAGTTACCAGTTGGTTCCTTGGGACCTCCTTTGTGGAGTTGAGCTATGTAGGCCTTTTTCCATGTGGCCGGAATGGTACCCTCTAGCAAGGACCTGTTGATTAACCAGGCGATAGGGAAGGCAATGGCAGGGGCAGCGTCTTTTAGTAATCTGGGAGACAGTTCATCTGGGCCAGCAGATCCTCTAGCCTTGAGCATCTTTAGTAGGGGGGGCACATCTGTATCTTTTAACATTTTTAGATGGAATTCCGGGCATCGAGTGTCAGGGGCCTGAGGGCGTGGGTAGGTAGAGGCTGATGAGGGGAAGTTAGCGGTGTACTCATCAAGGTTAGAGTAAAAGATGTTAAAGGCATTAGCTGCCTCTTAATTGGCAATTATGGACTGATCTTTGTAGATGATTAGTCCTTGCGGGGGTTTGCATCTGCCTGTCATCAGACCATTGATCTGCTACCAGAAGCATTTGAAGTCAAACATATTTGCCTGCTGAAGATTTTTAATGTATACGTGCTTTGCCAAACTAGCACATTTCTTACTTTGGCTTCTCAGTGCCCTGTAGGATGTTCAGTCTGAAGGGGTGCCAGAATTCTTGTAGGTCTTCCAGGTCTTGACCTAGCCATTTGAAAAGGTATCAGTGTATGTTTATGATGTAGATCCATGACTCTCAGTTGAGTATTTCCAGGCCAGAAATTATGCGAGAGGGGTAATCCCCCAATTTTGAAATTGAGATTGGCACTTATAGGCTGGGACACATCCTTTACCAGAGATACCTGAAAGAAGTTACACATTTGGGAATGTACTCGAAGTGTTATTCCTATGGGCATGGTCCTGAGGGTCTTAGGCACATTTTTGAGAGAGGAGAAAATGAGAGTGTTGAGGGATATATTGTGCGGAGAAAGTAAACTCTGCTCGATTTGATACCTCAAGGGAATATATTGGACCTGCCCCTGGTTTGAGTTATCCCTCATCCAGTATGCAAGAACAGAGCAAGCAATAGAGAACTGATAAAGAAGCAGATCTGGGAGTTGTAGGCCTCCGTTGTTCCTACTCCTCTGCAGCTTAAAAAGGGCTCGCCAAGGTGTCTTACCACCCCACAAAAAGTTGGACATAAGTTTATTAACCTGAGTGAACCATGTTTTGGGTAAGAAAAATTGTGTCATCTGTAAGGGGTACAGAATTCGCGGAAGGATGTTCATTTTCAGAACATTTACCTGTCCCCAAAGAGTAAGTGGTAGCATGGCTAAGTGGGAAAGATCCATTTTGATCTGAGTAAGAATTTTATCTAGGTTGTATTGCTTCATTTTGATTTCCAAACAGGAGAGATATATACCCAGGTATTTTAGTTTATCCCTGGTCCAACGAAACCCAAGGTGAGCAACTTCAGCCTGGAATGGTTGAACATTTAAAGTTATAATTTCTGTTTTTGTAATATTAAGTTTATAACTGGAGAATTTGCCAAATGTTTTGATAATTTCAAGTGCAGCAGGGGCCGATTTTAGAGGATACGTTATATGGAGTAAGATATCATCGGCATAAACCGAGATTTTATATTGATTAGGCCCAATAGAAATACCAGAGATATTTGGGGAATAGTTGATACATCTAATAAGCGGCTCCAAATATAAGTCAAACAAAAGGGGGGAAGTGGGCATCTCTGTCTCGTTCCTTGTTGTAAATGGAAGGATTGAGATAGGTGACCATTGCATAGTATGCGTGCAGAGGGACAAGGATATAATATCCTGATCCATTTTATATACTGTGTTGCGATATTGTAAAGTTGCAACAAATAGAATAAGTATTCCCAAAAAACCCTAGCGAGTGCTTTCTCTGCATCCAGGGAGACCAAGGCAGCTGGAATTCAGGACAAAGTCCAAGAGGGTAGCATCTTTCAGACAAAGAGATGTGCAAGAACAAGGGGGCACAATTTGAAGATAGAGGGGGGACGGCTCAGAGGTAATGTGAGGAAGTATTTTTTCACAGAGAGGGTTGTGGATGCATGGAACAGCCTCCCTGAGGAGGTCGTGGAGTCAAGAACAGTGGGGGAATTCAAGAATGCATGGGACAGACATAAGGAAGTCCTAGTGGGGGGTAGGAGGAAGTAAGCTGTTGGTTAACTAGGATCTGCAGCTTATCTGTTAGGTAGGAAAATGGGCAGACTAGGTGGGCTAAGTGGTCCTTATCTGCCATCAAATTCTATGTTTTCTATGTTTCTACTCCCTGGATGCAGAGATCAAGTAGGCCAACTTACGCATGTGATCAGATGAGACCCTACCAGCCACAAAGCCAACCTGCTCACGGCTTATAAGGCATTGCCAGATACTGGATAGCCGGGTGGCCAAGATTTTTGCCAATATCTTTATGTCAACGTTAATTAGGGAGATCGGGTGGTAGTTTGTAACCTGAAGAGGATCTCTGTCAGGCTTTGGAATAACTACAATTGTGGCCTCAAATAGGGTAGGGTCTGAGATACCTTGTTCAAACATATAATTATAAGTATCTAAGAGAACTGGTACAATTTGCTCCCTAAAAAGTTTGTAGAATTCTACTGTAAACCCATCTGGGCCTGGGGATTTGTCTGTGGGAAGGGAATCAATGGCCTGTTTTATCTCATCTTGAGAGATTGGAGCTTTAAGCAGATTTGCTTGAGATGAGTTGAGTTGCGGGAGCTGTAATGGCTGCAGGAACTGTTCCAGTATTTTGGGGCAAAAAGGGTGAGAGGCATGAGAGTACAGGTTTTTATAATATTCTTGGAAACAATTAACAATTTCTCTCGGGGAAGTGACTATTTGTCCTCCAAATTTTTGGATACTGGGAACAAGTCTATCGGAAACTTGTGCCTTGAGTCGTAGGGCCAAAAGCTTTCCAGCCTTGTCCCCCTGATCAAAGTACCTGCTCTTGGAGTGTACAAGAAGATACTCTACATGTTCAGTCAAAATTGAGTTATATGGGTCCCTTAAAATTTCTAGAGCCTTAAACTGATCCATTGTAGAGTCCGGAGAAAGTGACAATTCCATGGCCCTAATGTCGCGTAGCAAAGCTGAAGTGACCTTGGATGTCATCTTTTTTTTAACTGTTGCCATGCGAATTATTTCTCCCCTAACTGAGCTTTTTAAGGCCCCCCACAGCATATCTATTTTAGGCATAGAGGGGGTATTTATCTTAATAAAGTTAGTAATAAAATCAGACAGTTTGTTTTTCAGATATTCTGATTGAAAAAGCTGACAATTGAATCTCCATACCTTATCTCTGGACAGAGGCGGGCCAGAGATCCAACTTAATAAGATGGGATGATGATCGGAAATCACCTTGGGGAGATAGCTGCAGGTTGTTATGGCCGAAAGGTGTCCCATGTCTACGAGGAAATAGTCTAAGCGAGAGAATAAGTTATGTGGAATAGAATGGAATGAGTATTCCTTCTGGTGTGGATAGAGGGCCCTCCAAGGATCTATTAATCCAATGGAGTCCATCATTTCTCTGATGGCAACCTGTGCTAGGGAAAGAGACAGAGGACGACTAGCAGAATGGTCCATGATATTACAATAGACAAGATTCCAGTAACCTCCTAGCATTATGGGGAAATGGGACCATGGGGTCAAGTCATTCATGAGGGAAACAAAAAAGGATGGGTCATCTATATTGGGGCCATATGTGGAACCAAGCACTACCTCCAATTGGCCCAACAAGGTCTTGATCAAAATATATCTATGCTGGGAATCTACTATGGTATTGATAAGTCGGAACAGGACTCTCCTTACAACAAGAATGGCGACCCCCCCCTTTGCGAGTATCCAGTCCACTCCCAAGGGCCTGACCTACCCAAGATCTTCTTAGTTGTGAAACCTGGGGAGGGGGAAAATGGGTTTCCTGGAGAAACGCTATATCAATACCGAGTTTACGGAGATGCAGCAATACTTTGGCCCGTTTGACCGGGGATTGAGACCCTTTTATATTCCATGAACATACTTTATATTAAGTCACCTTATTATGAGCTTTTTTACCGGACTATTCAGCCCCAGGCCAGGAATAATCTTATTTTCCAGGTTGTCAAAAAAACAACCCTTGTTAAAACATTGCTGTACTGCATATCTGATCCCACCCTCCCTCCACTTCCCCTTAACCACCCACCTATCCCTCCCACCCCCTCTGCCATGCATCACCACATCCCTATACACAGCCATTCGGCAGGGACTCCCCCAGAACCATCCCCCGGTCATACTGTTTTGCAAAATCACAGGCCGCATAAACATCAGGCCAAAGGACAGTCCAGGGAACTCTCCACTGAGGAGCCACGTATGCCCCCCCTTCCCTCATCCTGGTTCGTAACACCCTTTTTGAAATTGCAGTATCCAGATTACCCCTTTCCCACCCCAGCTCTGTATGATGAGATTGTAGCATAGAAAACAATAATTCTTATGTATTAAGGCAATGGTATTGTACTCGCCGCTTCCATTGATTGGCTACGAAGGATGTTTTTCTCAAAACGTTATACAGATGATGGAGTCCTCTATACTTCATCATGTAAATTAGCTTTCCAGGCCCTTGAGACATTTGCTCTCTGTTATAACTCAGCCGGAGAAAGAGAGGCGAGGATCCAAGAAAAAAAAAAAAGAGAAAGGGGGGGAGGTGAAGCCCCACATCTTGTTTACCCGAATACATCCCCTACTCCCCCTATTGTACCTACTTACATCAGGCTGTAGATATCAAGAAGAGCAATTGGAGTTACTTTTTCTAACTTCTATTTCCTTAGTTACACTTGTCATCAACTTCCATACTGTGGGGCTACATAAGCAAATCCCTGCATACTAAGGTTCTCCACAATGTTAATGCCATCCTAAATATTCAGTCCCCCTTACACTCTCCCCACTCCCGCGACCTCCCCCAACTTCCTACACTAATTTTTAAATGTACTGTCTTGTATTAGTGCAGCAATAATCCGATTAACACCCATTCACCATCGCTGTTTAACTGCAGTGCAATAATAGTCAGTTAGACCCATTATTTTTTTTTCTCCGCCTCCGCATCTTGACTTTAGAAGGGGAAGAAGGAGAAGAAGCAAGAGGAAAAGCTGAAAATAATATAATAAAAGGGGGAGGGGGTGACTAGACTATGAAAATCTAAAGGACTTTCTCATTATTCAGGTCCTCGTAAAAGATATAAAATAGTAGCATCATTGTGAACTCTATGCGGTAATAAACTCTATTAGGACGCACACTACTCTATAATTAATCCTCCATAAGGGTTTTTCTCATCCATGAGGCAGAGTAGATGCATCTCACACTACACAGCCGCATAGTTGATCCTCTTCAAAATGGAAAGAAAAGAAAAACACATTCCCCCCTAAGCTCAGGAGGGAAGCGATCAACACTTTAAGTCACAAATTTCCGTGCTGTCCCATGTATGATATCAAGAAGTTGCTATCCTACATATGAGTGCAAAAAAAAAATTAAAAGAAGAACAATGATTGATTGAGTCACTGAGTCAATACATAGGGCTTAGGCGCCCCTCATGGACAGTTTTGTCAGTCTTAACCCTCCATATGTTACATGCAAAAGAAAGAACTTTGAAGATACACCCAGGCAGTCTTTTTAAATATAGATTTACTTAAAAATGGATAAAAATATGTAAAATGTAAACAGAGAGCAATATATCACAAAGCATACAATCACATAAAGAAAAAGGTTAAAGTACAAAACATAAACTCCTACCACAATACAATTAGACTTTTTCTAGCTAATGTATTACCTCTGTACAATGCTTAAGTTAGTTCTTGTTTCTTAAGAACCCAAAAAAGAAATATGTCGGAGATCAGATACAGTATTCAGTTTAAACTGTGTGTTTCCACACCCCTTCTAGGATGTCATCTAGCTCCTCCTTGTTGAATATAAAAAATATACAAAACAGGATGTCCTATCAGGAGGTATTTTAAATACTGTGACTTCAGCAAAAACTTATTTCCCAAATTATGATAGTCTTTAAATCAAGCCCTTTCCTTTGAACTGGAGGCTGACTTCCTATTTTCCCAAGGACATCAAAGGTTTTATACAACTCTGCCATATCTCACTTAGGTGCAATATAGCTTTTTAACACCAGCTGATATTAAATGTTCTTCCTCTTAAGACGTCATAAAAGTTTATGATCTCCATCGGCTGGCAGACTCATAAAGTCCCATTTCATTTCCACTTCAAAGCACCTAGGCATATCATAAAAAGGTAATAAAATGCCACTCTGAAGTAAATCAGTTAATTAAATGGTTTCTGCTTCACTGAAACCTGGGGGGGGCAATCATGGAAGCACTGTAACAATCACACACTATATTTTTATATTACAAATATCATAGACAATCATAACCAGCTGGCCAAGCGTCACAATCCTCCCTACCTAGACTGAATTTGGGGGCTCAATCCCCTGCATGGGATGAGCTTTCCAAATCAGTTCACTCCTCATAAATACGTGAAAGGCCATCTGCATTCTGACTGGTTGGTCCAGCCCTATGTAAGATCGTCATGTCATACCCTTGCAAGACAAAACTCCATCTTAACAGTCTACCATTAGTTTTTCCCATTTGTATCAGCCAAACCAGGGGGTTGTGGTCCGTTTGTACCTCAAAATGCTGCCCAAATAAGTATGGCTCTAACTTCTTTAGGGCCCACACTATGGCAAGACACTCTTTTTCCACAGTAGAGTATGCCTGCTCCCTGGGAAGTAACTTTTTACTCAGGTACACTACAGGGTGATCTTTCCCCTTGGTTGGATGTCTGACCCAGTACTGCCCGAATACCCATGTCTGAGGCATCGGTCTGGACTATAAAGGGTCTGCTATAGTCAGGACTTGTCAATACAGGAGCACTGCACAGTGCCTCCTTCAGTCTGGTAAAGGCTTTTTCACAGGCTGGTTCCCAGGTAATTTTCTTAAGCATCCTTTTCTTAACCAGGTCAGATAGGGGAGCAGCCAGGGCACTGTAACTGGGTACAAATTTCCTATAGTACCCGGCTGGCCCTAGAAAACTAATGACCTGCTTCTGCATTTCTGGTCTGGGCCATGCCTTGATCACCTCTATTTTTACTTGGTTAGGACGGAGCAGCCCCGGCCTACAACATGCCAGAAGTATACCACTTCAGCCATGGCCACCTGGCACGTCTCAGCTTTGACAGTGAGCCCAGCCCTCTGTATCCTGTCCAGCACTTCCCTAAGGTGAGACAGGTGTTCCTCCCAGCTGGCACTAAAGATGGCAATGTCATCCAAGTATGCCATGGTGTACTCCTCAGCCCCATTTAATACCTGGTTCACCAACCTGTGGAAAGTGGCGGGGGCGTTCTTCATTCCGGAAGGCATTACTTTAAATTCAAATAAGCCTATTGGAGTGATGAAGGCTGACCTCTCCCTAGCTCTGTCCATTAACTCTACCTGCCAATACCCCTTTGTCAGGTCAATAGTCATAAGATAGGTTGCCCCCACCAACTTGTCCAGGAGTTTGTCCATCCAGGGCATCGGGTAGGCATCTGACTTCGTGACTCCATTCAGTCCATGATAGTCCACACATGAACGAATAGAGCCATCTGGCCTGGGCACAAGGACTTCGGGTGAGGCCCAGAGGCTGTGGGATCTCTGGATTACCCCTAAATCCAGCATTTCCTCCATCTCCCTCCTAAAGTCCTTTTTGACAGCCTCTGACACCCAATATGCTGTCCGCCGTATGAGCGTCTGTGTCCCTGTCTCCATAGGGGATTAGTCCAGGCTTGGTGCTAAACAGGGGGCCAAAGTCTGCTAAAACCTCCTTTACTTCCTGGATCTTGTCTGGGGCCAGCTGGGGTGACAATTTAACTGCCTCCACAGAGGACTCCCACTTGCTTTCTTCCAGCAAGTCCAGAAGGGGGTCTCCTTCACCCGTCCCCTCCCCAGGACTACATACTACAAACACCATGTCAGCCCTATTAGCATATGGCTTCATCATGTTGACATGGTACATTCTTTCTGTCTGTCTTCTGTCAGATAACTCTATGATATAGTTTACGTAATTTACCTTTCTAACTACTTTGTATGGTCCTGTCCACTCAGCCTGCAGCTTGTCTTTCCGGACCGGAATAAGGACCATGACTTCTTGACCAACTGTGTATGAGCGAGCTCTGTCTCTGCGGTCGTACCACACTTTTTGTTTCTGTTGGGCAGCTGACAGGTTGCTCTGGGCTGTCCCCATAAGCTCCTTCAGCCTTTCACCAAACTTAAGGATGTAATTCACTATGGAAGTTCCCTGGGTGGCGTGCTTGCCTTCCCAGTCCTCACTGATCAAGTCTAGGGGCTCACGTACCTGGCGTCCATATAAGAGGTCGAAGGGGGAAAATCCTGTCGACTCTTGGGGCACCTCCCAATATGCAAACAGGTGGGGAAGGTATTTCTCCCAGTCCCTCCCATGCTGTTCAGCAAATGCGTGGAGCATTGACTTCAGGGTACCATTAAATCTTTCCACAAGCCCATTGGCTTGTGGGTGATAAGGTGTCATGCATCTCTGCACCACCCCACACTTCTCCCACAGACATTTCATCAGGTCCGACATGAAGGAACCCCCTCAATCGGTGATAACCTCCTGCGGCAACCCAACATGGGAGAAAATCCCAAGTAAGGCATCTGCCACTTTGTCTGTACTCAGTGAGGATAGGGTGACTGCCTCTGGGTACCGGGTGGTATAATCCACCACAGTCAGGATGAACCTCTTCCCGGAGATGCTGGGGGTATTTAAAGGCCCCACAATATCCATTCCCACCCTCTAGAATGGCTCCTCCACTATGGGCAATGGAATTAGGGTGGCTTAGGTTTTATTACCTGCCTTCCCTATTTCTTGGCACCAGTGACAAGACCTGCAATACTCCTTCACCTGCTGGGTGAAGTTGGGCCAATAGAAATTCTGGACCAACCGCTGCATAGTGCGCGAGATTCCCAGATGACCAGACAAGGGAATATCATGTGCAGTCTTGAGCAACTGCTCACGATGCCCCTTGGGAATGACAAGCTGCCTGCCTATCACCCCTCCCTCTGTCTGCACAGCCTGAGTATACATCAGTCCATTTTCCCAATAAACCTTATGTTTACCATCACCTCCCTTTGCTCCATCACAGTCTGCCCAAGCTCTCAGCTTCTCTAGACTAGGGTCACTTTTCTGAGCAGCCGCAAACTCCTTACACATTCCCAAGGTATGGAACAGGTCCCCTTCAGTCTCTAAACTATGGTCCCCTAGCACTAGCATCAGGGCACTGAGGATCACTGTCATCCCTAACCCTCTGACAATGGGTCACCCCTCCTTCTTCAGAGTAATCCTCCGCTGTGTGGTTAACTGCTACTGGGGAAATTTCCAACCCCTTTTCATTAGTCTCCATATCAGGAGGCACAGGCTGGGGAATCAGCCTCCCAGTGGTTTCCACAGTGGCTTCTGTGAGGCCCAGGGAACTACAATTTTCCCTTGTCACTTGGCTATGGGTAACTGCACGCACCATCCCCTGTTTGAGACTGTTGCCAAGGATGACATCAACTGCTAACGTTTTGGCTACAGCCACCTGTTGCACAGTTTCCCCTGTTTTACCCCAGTCTAGGAGAACACTAGTGAGTGGTAGTGTGGTCTCCTCACCAATGAACCCTTGCACAGTTACATATTTAGTGCGTATAAGCTGATCAGGCTCTACCAGATCCCCTTTTACCAATGTCAGGGATGCCCCTGTGTCCCGTAACCCTTGCATCTGTACACCATTCACCGTGACTGGGTGCATGTGTTCCCTCATGTTCACAGGCATGCTTCCAGGGACACACAAACAACCCACTTCTTTACAAAGTAGCAAGATTGGTCTGTAGTTACCAGTTGGTTCCTTGGGACCTTCTTTGTGGAGTTGAACTATGTAGGCCTTTTTCCACGTGGCCGGAATGGCACCCTCTAGCAAGGACCTATTGATTAACAAGGCGATAGGGGAGGCGAAGGCAGTGGCAGTGTCGTTTAGTAATCTGGGAGACAGTTCATCTGGGACAGCAGATCCTCTAGTCTTGAGCATCTTTAGTAGGGGGAGCACATCTGTATCTTAACATATTTAGATGGAATTCCAGGTGTAGAGTGTCAGGGGCCTGAGGTCATGGGTAGGTAGAGGCTGATGAGGGGAAGTTAGCATTGTACTCATCAAGGTCAGAGTAAAAGATGTTAAAGGCATTAGCTGCCTCTTAATTGGCAATTATGGACTGATCTTTGTAGATGATTGGTCCTTGCATGGGGTTGCGTCTGCCTGTCATCAGACCATTGATTTGCTACCAGAAGCATTTGAAGTCAGACAGAGTCGCCTGCTGAATATTTTTAATGTATGCGTGCTTTGCCAAACTAGCACATTTCTTACTTTGGCTTCTCAGTGCCCTGTAGGATGTTCAGTCTGAAGGGGTGCCAGAATTCTTGTAGATCTTCCAGGTCTTGTCCCTTTTTTTCATGAGGGTCTTAAGCTCTGATGTTATTCATTTGTAGCATTGCCCCTTGACCCTGACCTTTCTGGGTGAGGTATACTTGTTGGCCACAGACATAACAGAACTTTGTCTATGGATAGAAGATGCAAGATAGGCATCTAGTCCTGGTTGTTTAGTTTAGACTGGAAGGCAGGAGCTCAGAAGAAAGAGACATCCCTTGCCATGAAGACTGGGGGGTATTTTGGGAGAGTGATTCTTCCCTATGGAAAATATGGGACAGTGGTCGCTCAAGGCATCTGAGAGAGTTCCTGACACCTGTATATTTGGGAGGGTTGGTGACAAGGGCCCAGTCTATGGTTGAATGGTTGCCTGATTTTACATTGAGTCTAGTGGATTTGGTAATGATCTGGGTTAGGTGCACGTTGAGCAGCCGCAAGTTGTACCCTTGTACTGTGTCAGTTGCCCAGTGGAGATTAAAGTCTCCTAGGAGGAGTAACTCAGTGGGGGCATGTTCCACCAGCATCTTAGTTACGGTCTCCAGAGCCAAGTTGACTATTCTAGGAGGACTGGACAGGCCTCCTATCAGCAGGGACTTGATGTTGCTGAGTTTTATTTTAATAAATATTGTTTCACTGCCGGTGCAGTCAGTAGAGTGTAGAGATGTGAGGGAGGTGTAGAGGATATCCCTGGTATAGATAAGTACTCCTTGTCATAACCGCACTCAGCAGGTCAGGCCCTCTGCTCCCACAGTTCCAACCTCCAAGCACAGTATTGTGAACAGGTAACAGACAGGGTAACCCTCCTGTCTGCTTGTGGGTCCGAATCACTTTTAGTCTCAAGTTCTGGGGGATTCAAACTGTGAACCTTATGCTAGCATACCCAAATGTACAGGCTCAGATAATCTGCTCTTCAGAGGGATGCCAGATATCTTTCGCCTAAGGGCACCTAACCAGGTATCCAAAATGAACCCTTAAAACTCTATAAAAGACCTTAGGTATATTCTTACCTTTTCCCAGTTTGATAACACCATCAATCTCAGGTACAGTTTTGTCAGTCTTAACCCTCCATACGTCACATGCAAAAGAAAGAAAGAACTTCAAAGACACACCCAGGCAGACTTTTTAAATATAGATTTACATAAAAATAGATAACAATATTTATTTATTTAGTTTTTGTTAACCGGGTAGGTGCACTAGCCATGAAATGACTATTTTCAGGCATGACCTGGGTGAGTACAACAATCAAAGACAGGTACATAGCATGAGTACAATGAAATTACAATAGCATAGGTCAAAACAGTTAGTAGAAATGAATACATGCAGCCAGGACAATAACATTTAATGCAATTCACATAGAATTTTTAGGCAGAGAAAACCTACACAGTCTAGGAAGATATACCACAACACAGCAGCAAAGAAATATTGTTCAAATTAGTCACAACAATGAAGATTCAAATAGGCAGCAAAACAAGACAAGGGCAAATTCCTGACTGGGCAGGATGCATTATCACGGCCTGTGAAATAAGACTCAGGTGTGTGTGTGTGTGGGGGAGTTGGGGTAGATTAGCTCTCAAGGAGATAGTAAGGGTAAGAAGTGCTATGAGATAGGGAGGTTAAAGTTAGGCCAGGCAGCATCTGGCGGGTGAGTGGATTAGGAAGGATTAAAACAAGTGCAGAGATCAGCAAGGGATTGATGTAAGTGCAGCTCCTTTTTGAAGCTATCATGGGATCCAGATATTTGAAGTGCTTGGGGGAGAGAGTTCCAAAGCTTAGGAGCAGAGTGATTGAAGGCAACAGAGCCTTTTGATGTTTTACATCTAGGTACATTCAGCAGGGATTTATCTACCTTTCGCAGTCTATAGGAGGAGGTCTGAGGTACCAGCAATGTTGCGAACACTGAGGGGGTCTGGTTTCTGAGTATAGAGTCACTCAGGGAGCCAAGAGAGTATTGACAACAAGCTGAGAGGGATAACCAGCCCAGGTCCCTGTACAGTTGGCAGTGGTGCTTAAGCTGTGGTGATGAGGAGGCGTATCGACAGATATTATTATAGGTGACATCCCACTTATGAAGGATGGTTTTGTGTGTAGCAGCAAAGGTCAGCATGCTATAGGTAAGGGCAGGGAGTAATATGCCTCTGGCAATAGCAAGTTTAGCAGAAGGAGTCAACATGAAACTGGACTTGTAAACCACCCCCAGTTTAGCATTCACTGCCTTGCTGGCAGATTGTATATGCAGGCTGAAGTCCAGGGATTGGTCCAGAAGAATTCCCAGGTACTTAAAAGATGTAACGCATTCTATTTGTGTGCCACTGCGGTCTTGCACCAATAGGGGAGTTTGACATGTCCTAAGTTTAGGTTCAGATCCAAGTAACATTGCCTGGGTTTTCTTAGCATTAAGTACAAGCTTATGTGCAGAAAGCCAATTTTGGACATTTGTAAAATCTGAAGAAAGGGATGCATTTATGCTGGTGACCTTATCAGAGCTTGAATAGAGTACAAGATCATCTGCATAGAGAATAGATGAGCATGAAAGAAAAACCTCATCTATGTTATTGATAAAAAGTGAGAAAAGAAGAGGTCCCAGAATAGAGCCCTGGGGAACCCCAATATTGGTGGTAGCACCATCAGATAAAGAGGAGTTGAATTTCACAATCTGAATTCTATTTAATAGATAGCTTCCACACCAGTCAACAACTGGGGGTGAAAAGCTCTGATTGCAAAGAGTGGAGAAGGGCAGTGGGTGATCAACAAGATCAAAGGCCTTTGTAAGGTCTATAAAAACTGCCCCTGTCAGCTGGCCAGCCTCCATACTGGTAAGCACATCGGTAGTGAATTTGAGAAACGCTGTAGAGGTACTGTGACCTTTATGGAAGCCATGTTGTGTGTCAGAGAGAAGGCTGTACTTTGTGAGGTAGTCAATGGTTTGATTTGCAACAAGTTTTTCCAGAATTTTACTTAGGACCGATAGGATGGCTATAGGCCTGTAGTTAGTAATCTCCTTGATATCACCTTTTTTAAGGACTGGCGTTACCCGAGCAATCTTCCAGAGGTCAGGAACTTGGCTATTAGAGAGAGACAAGGTGAAAATTCTATCCAGAGGGTAGGCTATGTATGGTGCTGCTAGTTTCAGGAGCCGAGGCTCAAGTGTATCTGTTGTCAGAGACAGTCCATAATAGTTTTAAGACCTCAGTCCTTGAGATTGCCTTGAAGTAGAATGGGGGATTTTTAGACATTTGTTGGGAAGGATAGCTGGGGGTAGTGGACTGTGTTGATGTTGCAAGCAGAGAGGTTACCTGGGGAGATGGGAAGGCAGAGGTATACTGAGACAGGTCTGAGAACATTTGATTGAAGGAATTAGCAATGGTGTTGGAGTCATTGCAATGTACTCCATTTAATACCATGTCACTGGTGCTAGTTGACTGGGATGCACTGAGAAAGGTCTTGACATGGGCCCAGAATTTCCTAGGGTCCCCAGCAGAGCCTAGTAGCAATTCTTTAAAATAGGCACTCTTAGCTGTTCTGACCTGTTTTTTACAGAAGTTACGTAGGGTTCTGTAGGTAGCATAGTCAGATTGTAGCCCTGAGGCTTTGTACTTATTCCAGCATTTGTTCCTAGAGCGTAGATTTTTCAGCAAGTCTTTGTGAAGCCATCTTGTTTGTTTACTCCTCACCCTCCGTGTCACCTTGGGGGCATGCTTGTTCTGGATGGCCAGGAATTCATTAAGGAAGATGCTTAGTGTAGATTCAACATTATGGGAAAGGTAAATACCACACCAGTTTATCCTCGACACATCATGACAAAAAGCCTCAATATCCAGGTTGGCAAAATTTGTAAAGGTGACATAGCGCAGTGGAGGGGATGGAGCAGCCTCTGTACTCCAGATGCAGAAGACAGGGGAATTATCAGTAAGCGAATCTGCCAAGATGCCTGCTTGGTGTACATGATCCAGATGGTTTACTAGTACCCAGTCAATAAGGGACGAGGATTTTAGTGAAGGAGTAACTCTGGTATTCTACTTTAATAGCTGGTGGAGGTTATAATTTTGTACCAGAGAGAGCAGTGTGCTATGGGCAGTTCCTAGCCAATTTTGCCTAAGGTCACCCAATATAATGACCTCATTATGCTTGGAGTGTAAAGAGGTCTGATCAAATAAGTCCTGCAGACCTACAGTGCCCCCATTTGGGAGATTGTAGGCCCAGACAATGTGGAGTTTCTTGACTCCCAGGGTGAGAGTAGCGTGAAGGGACTCACAGGCAGAGGATGTTGAGAACAGGGTGTCCGTGATGTTTAGATGATCTTTATAGAACATGGCAACCCCTCCGCCATGCTTTGAGGACAGCCTATCCCTACAGATAAGGCAGTAGTTAGTCAAGAGCATACAGAGTCAGAGATAGTTGGCTTTAGCCATGTTTCAGACAAATACAGTACGTCAGGCTTGTAGACACCCACCCAAGCCTCAAGATCACTGAAATTTCAGTAGAGACTTCTGATGTTCATATGGGCAATGAAAAGCCCTTTGCTAGAAATTGCTGAAATGTCAGCCAGGAAGAAGAGGGCACATGGACCCAGGTTCATTTCAACATTTCCTGCAAGAAGGATAGCTAAGATGGCAAGGAACCATAATTTTCGATAGCCAAACAGTAAAGGAACTGCTTGACTCAGCAGGCGTTTTTTTAAGTGTGGTCACCGCATAAAAGGTACAGCCCTTAGAGAATAGGAGCTGCTTAAAAGCAAGCATAGGTTGAGATGCAGTAATTAGGTTAGAGAAACTGAAATCAATATGTAGGGTGTTCGAAGAACTCAAGGGATAGGATCCTGGGAAAGTTATAACAACCCAGTTAAGGCAAAGTAGGAGTAAAAGTAATAGGAGCATCTCAAACATGTAACAAAGAGCCATGTTTACACAAGTGAGTGTAATTATCACACAGAGGGCTAGGCAGAGGAGCAAAGGTAGCCAAAGAGGAATTATGATATGGCTATAGAAATTTGGGTGGAGAGCTGAAAGACAAGCACCAGCCAATCCCAAGAGAGTCACTGGAAGCCTAGACCAATCAGCGATCAGGTGTCATGAGTTCAAAATCCTTTGTTGGCTGAGAGGCGGTTTTGGTGCTGAATGTGCCTGTGGAGCAATGCTTTGCAGCTGAGCCTGTGAGGTGGTTCAAGGCTGCAATCGGGTGAGGCAAGCTTGGTCTGCAGCTTTTGTTTCTGTTTCTGGCCCTGCTCCACCAGTATGGAATGGGAGTGGGGCAGGCATTCAAGTCTTGCAGCCTTAGTGGATGAGCATGGTTTGGCCTGAGAAACAGGCAGAAAAGCCCCGGGGTTGGTCCTCAGAAAGAGAGGTATCCCAGATCCACTGGAGCAGAACAGGAAGGAGTAAATATAAAGTGTTTCCTCTTTAACAGATAAGACAGCTATACTAGCCCTCTAGTGACTGTGTAGTATAATTTGCAAATGGGAAAATAGACAAAAAAAATGTAAAATGTAAACACAGAACAATATATAAAAATGTAAAATGTAAACACAGAACAATATCTAAAAATGTAAAATGTAAACACAGAACAATATATCACAAAGCACACAATCACATAAAGAAAAAGGTTAAAGTACAAAACAAACTCCTACCACAATACAATTAGACTTTTTCTATCTAATGTATTACCTCTGTACAGTGCTTAAGTTAGTTCTTGTTTCTTAAGAGCCCAAAAAAGAAATGTGTCAGAGATCAGACACAGTATTCAGTTTAAACTGTCTGTTTCAAATAGCATGAAGTCTTGCTGTATTCTGACATTATGCAGTTAGCCCCAGCACTTGAACTGCTCTGGAGAGGAAAGAGTTAACTTTATGCCAGAGCATAGAACATTGAGCTCGAGCTCGGTTCAAACCTCTGTCTGCTGCACTTTGAAGTGTAACTGTCAAATTCTTTACTCCGCCTAACTGAACAGTTGCTCTGGAGATCTCTCCATCGTGTTCAGTAACAGTAAAACATTGGTTTTATACCACTTATTTCTTATTTTACTTCAGTTCAGATCCCTGTCTGCGGAACAGTAAGTGCTTAGGTAATGGACTGAGTGTTATTCTGTGTGTGGAAATTGTAAAAAAGGTTTTCAATCAGTTCGGCTGAACCAATTGTCTGGTTTACTTTAATTCAATTTTGTTTTTTCACTGTTTAGTGTGAGGTACTGGTCCTTATGGGTTCTAAAAAAAATGCGTTTCTGACATTTTTTTCCAATACCCATAACACAGTTAGGAACCGATAAGGGGTCTTGCCTGGCTTTTGCCAATTAAAGGGTAAGTGTTATGATGGCTACATCTGAGAAATTAAGAGTTGCCCAGGAAAACAACCTGGGAAACCACGGGAAATGTAAATATTTACAAAAAACTTTAAGTCCTTAATTCAGCTGCCTCTTCAGATGTGTTGTCTGACCAAATCCTATGAGCCCCACACAAGTCTGGGGGGGGGGTTAAAGAAGGGCGCAGACCAGAAGAATTCACACATGTAGACAGTTCTTCTGTATTTCAAGTATCTGAATCTTTTATTATAAATATTGGCCCAATTCCTCTACATTTTGCCAATACATAATTGGCTTCATCAGGAGGTGCCCTTTAAAAAAAACCTTAAAAAGACATAAATATACATAAGTTATCTGTCTACATCTCATATCTTACAATACAAATAACTACCAATATATTCGATAATATCAGGTCACTTACATCCTTTCATGAATCTAAGTCAATATTGTTCACTTTAAATTGACCAGAAGCAGTGTAATTTCTAAAATGAAAGCAAAAGAAACCAAAATGAGACTGATCCATACATTCTTATTGTCCAAAACCCTTAAATTGTTCACAATGTATTACTTCTATGGCAAGCTTAATTATCCAATATACTTTTATCACAATATATTTCTCCAAACATTTCTCATATGGATGTTAAACTATGGCGACTCCTTATCTTAAACATATTTTTGATGTCCTTTACCTTATTCAAATTATGATTTTTCAGCACATCATAGTTTAGAATACTGCTAAATGGCCCCTTCTATTGGCAATTCTGTAAAAACATAATCACAAATACTCAACACCAACGATGTTATTTTTCATACACCATAACTTGACATACTAGTCTTTATTCATACTAGCTCAAATCCCTTTTGTTGGTGTTACTACAGTATTTTTCATCCAATACAGCAACCTTCCATTTAATTATGTTTAAATACTTTAAACAATTTCTTTTTTCCTTTCAACTTCCTACAAAAACAAGTATTTAATTGCTTTCTATATCTTTTACTGGCTTTTTAAATGTGAAACAATCATGAATTCGTCTACCTCATGCTATTTTGGCAATCACTAATTACTGTTACTTTGACGGCATGCTATTTTCCCTAAAACATGTCAGAATCAATTACTCATTTTATTTTAGTTCATTACTTTTGCCTATGCTTTTACAAGGCCACCTTCCAAAACAGACATACATCCACATATTCGCTATCTACTCTACATTCTTTTCTTTTAATTCAATGACATCCTAATACCCTGCTACTCCGTATCATTTATTAGTCGCTATGATTTGCATTTCTTCTGAAATAAGCTCTCCTTTACATGCTGAATATCAATTCTAAACTTTTTTCTTCTAATTTGAACATGTCAGAACTTTTTACTGGCATCTATTTGTAAATCAAACCACTGCCATTTACTTTACTTAGCCGTTTCTTCTAATACGGCTTTCTCAAACAGACTCGAACTGCTTCTGTCGATAGTCTGCTACCAAAAACTGCAAGCCTAACAATTCATGCCCCTCAGTCAGTATATGTTCACTTCTGTTACTATCTATCCCATTAGCTCTCACTATAATTCTTACACCATTGTGGAGCCCTAAAAATCAAAATCAAATAGAGTATTATGAACCAGATCTGGAAGGGGATGAAGACTATGTTGACGACGATGATGATGATGGAATAGGAAAATGGGGCTGGAATGTCTGCAATCCAACTAACATCATCATTTTATAAAGACAGGAAAAATAATAGGGTTATGTGATTTGAAATTAAAAAGTAGTGGGATTCGAGCATGAAGTACAGCATAATAGGAGGATGCGTAAAGAAATCTATTTGAGCATGTTTGCTGAATTGGTGGCACTAACTACTCCAGAAATAGTAGTACAAACTTCAAGGTCCCGGACTCTGTAGTATCATGGTAGAGGGATTAGAAAAGAGACACATCGGAAAATTTACGTTAAGTGAAGACCTTTATGGAACATATTATTGTTAATTTAGTGTTCAATAAGGAATGAGAAATAAACATATATAGAATAAGGGTTCTTAATATAAAAACAAATTTATAAATATTAAAATCATTCAGGTCTCTTTAAGGATAGATTAAGCAAATATCAATGACTTAATTGATGATGTCAATTAAAATGCACAGGTGCATAAAAGCAGGGAGAAACCCACTCGAACTCATATAGTATTACCCGAGCTGCAGCGTGGACGTACATGAGGAAAGCAAAGGTAGGCTTTTATGATATTAAAACTTATGGAAAGAAAAGGAGTACATCTAGTTTAGAGGAGTTTAAAGGTTTTTGATTTTTAGGGCTCCACAATGGTGTAAGAATTATAGTGAGAGCTAATAGGATAGTTAGTAACAGAAGTGAACATATACTGACTGAGGGGCATGACTTGTTAGGCTTGCAGTTTTTGGTAGCAGACTATCAACGGAAGCAGTTTGAGTCTGTTTGAGAAAGCCATGTTAGAAGAAATGGCTAAGTAAAGTAAATGGCAGTGGCTTGATTTACAAATAGATGCCAGTAAAAAGTTCTGACATATTCGAATTAGAAGAAAAAAGTTTAGAATTGATATTGAGCATGTAAAGGAGAGCTTATTTCAGAAGAAATGCAAATCATAGCAACTAATAAATGATACGGAGTAGCAGGGTATTAGGACGTCATTGAATTAAAAGAAAAGAATGTAGAGTAGATAGCGAATATGTGGATGTATGTCTGTTTTGGAAGGTGGCCTTGTAAAAGCATAGGCAAAAGCCATGAACTAAAATAAAATGAGTAATTGATTCTGACATGTTTTAGGGAAAATAGCATGCCGTCAAAGTAACAGTAATTAATGATTGCCAAAATAGCATGAGATAGACGAATTCATGATTGTTTCGCATTTAAAAAGCCAGTAAAAGATATAGAAAGCAATTAAATACTTGTTTTTGTAGGAAGTTGAAAAGAAAAAAGAAATTGTTTAAAGTATTTAAACATAATTAAATGGAAGGATGCTATGTTGGATGAAAAATACTGTAGTAACACCAACAAAAGGGATTTGAGCTAGTATGAATAAAGACTAGTATGTCAAGTTATGGTGTATGAAAAATAACATTGTTGGTGTTGAGTATTTGTGATTATGTTTTTACAGAATTGCCAATAGAAGGGGCCATTTAGCAGTATTCTAAACTATGATGTGCTGAAAAATCATAATTTGAATAAGGTAAAGGACATTAAAAATATGTTTAAGATAAGGAGTCGCCATAGTTTAACACCCATATGAGAAATGTTTGGAGAAATATATTGTGATAAAAGTATATTGGATAATTAAGCTTGCCATAGAAGTAATACATTGTGAACAATTTAAGGGTTTTGGACAATAAGAATGTATGGATCAGTCTCATTTTGGTTTCTTTTGCTTTCATTTTAGAAATTACACTGTTTCTGGTCAATTTAAAGTGAACAATATTGACTTAGATTCATGAAAGGATGTAAGTGACCTGATATTATCGAATATATTGGTAGTTATTTGTATTGTAAGATATGAGATGTAGACAGATAACTTATGTATATTTATGTCTTTTTAAGGTTTTTTTAAAGGGCACCTCCTGATGAAGCCAATTATGTACTGGCGAAACGTAGAGGAATTGGGCCAATATTTATAATAAAAGATTCAAATACTTGAAATAGAGAAGAACTGTCTACATGTGTGAATTATTCTGGTCTACATCTGAGAAACCCAAAAGAAAAACTGGGCCCACTGGGTTTCAACACTGCAGTGAGTGTGGGGAGGCCTTTGCTAAGGCTGATCCCCACACCACCTGTGTTTACTGTCTGGGTTTTGACCACCTTGATTCAGACTGTCAGATATGTAAAAATGTTCCTAAGGCCATCCTGGATAAAAGATTGGGCAGGCTAAGGGAAAAGGAGGCCGAGAAGTCCTCTGACCCTGATGACCAGCCCAGTTCAGTTCCAACCGGACCTGAGGGAATGCCTTCTGACCAGGGTGAGACTCCCTCAGGCAAAAGGAGAGCTGATCCTGAGGGGTCGGTTCCAGTTAAGAAAAAGAGAAAGGAGAAATCGGATGGTTTGGATCCAGAACCGCATCGTCCAACTGCCGAAGAAATTGCCAGGACGATTAGTATTGTTGAATTGCTCCGTCCGGTTCTGACCGATCCAGCACCTCTCGGTAGGCGCTCGGTTCAGTCAGTTCCTCTGGTTCTGGATTATTCCCCAGAAGAGTATTATGAACCAGATCTGGAGGGGAATGAAGACTATGATGACAACGATGATGATGATGGTATTGAAGGTCTGGATGAGCCTATAGAACTGGACATCTCCCCAGACAGGCCTTCTAGTGTTTCCCCTCCTAGGCTTTCTGAGTCCCCTTCCCACTTTTTGTTTTACAAAAAGGTGGCAGAAACCCTCCAGCTCCCTCTGGTTGAAGCTGCTGAGGAACAAGAGGAGCCTGACTTTGTGGAAATGATTGACATCCCAGAGTCAAAAAGATTGTCTATTCCCCTCCATAAATCCCTGGGAAACAGACACAAAGACTGCTTAAAACACCAAATTCTTTACCTCCTATGGACAGACAGATGGACAAGAGGTACATGCTGTCAGGCTCAGGTACATAGTTCTTATACCAGCAATGCAGCCATGTTGGGGTTGTGCAGGCTGCAGCCTGTGATAAGGCTAACATACCCTTGGCTTCACACCCCCCAGATAAAGACTCTAGGAAGCTGGATGCCATGGCTAAAAAACAGTACATGGCATCCTCCTTGGGACTCAGGCAGGCTAACTACATGGCCTACACAGCCAGATACCAGAAGTCCAGATGGGATGTTGTTCTGGAACTGGCTAAACAGACTTCCCCCCAGCTGGCCAAGGAGCTGGAGGAGGTGGCTGCTGATGGGATAGAGGTATCTAAGATCCAGTTTCATGCTGCTGTAGACTCTAATGATGTATCATCACAAGTCATGGCTACATCTGTGTTTCTTCTGAGACTGGCTTGGCTCAGATGTACTAGCCTCTCACAGTACACCCAGGCTAAGGCCATGGATTTCCCTGTGGTGGATAATTATCTGTTTGGGGAGCAGACAGAGAATTATATTTTTATTTATTTATTTAGTTTTTGTTGACCGGGTAAGTGCACTAGACAAATTCTGCCTATTTTCAGGCATGACCCGGGGGGGAGGGGGATACAGATGAATGCCAACTGACCTTTAACCAGATTAAGCTGTTGGTGGTATTTTTAGTGAATGAGGGAAATTTGGCCAGGACACCAGGGAAATTCCCCCACTTTTCGATAAGTGCCATGGGATCTTTAACATCCACCTGAACTACCACCAATACAGGCAGATGGGACCTCAGTTTAATATCTCATCTGAAAGACAGCACCTCAGAAGTGCAGCACCCCTCTCATGCTGCACTACAGTGTCAGTACTGGGATATTAACCCAAGTGCCAGATGTAGGAACTGAACCCACAGCCCTCTGATCTCCCGGCCTCAGAGGTGAGTGTGCTACCTACTGAGCCACTGACACTGATGAACAAAATGGACAAGTACAGAACCACCTACAGGAGTGCACAGGCCAAGGAAAGACAGGCAACTCCTCAGAAGCAGCAATCTAGGGGCAAGGGCAGGCCTTTTCCACAGGCCTTTCTACCAGGCACAGGCCTCCTCTCCTTTTCCTCAGAGGGAGTTCTTCAGAGGGAGAGGCAGAAGGGGATGAGCAGTGCTGCATCATCCTCTCAGTCCAAGGCTCCTGCCAAGCAGACACCCTGATGTGTCAGCCCAGGTCGACTCCCCCTTTCCAGTAGGAGGCAGGCTGGCTTACTACTTCCAGGCCTGGAAGTCTGTTACCTCAGACAAGTGGGTCCTGGAGGTAGTAAGTCAAGGACTGGCCCTCAGCTTTGAAAAATTCCCAAAGCTGAGGGTCAGGTCTTTTCCACCTGAAAACATCTCTGAAACCATTGCCCTAGAGGCAGAGGTTTCCTCTCTGCTGGCTCTCAGTGCTGTAGAGAGTTCCTACTCAGCACAGGGGCAAAGGTCTGCATTCCAGATACTTCCTTACCCCAAAAAAGACAGGGGAGTGGTGGCCCATCCTAGATCTAAGATACTTAAACAAGCACCTAGTCAAACCAAAATTCAAAATGGTGACTCTGGGAATAATTCTTCCCTCTCTAAGGCCAGGGGATTGGCTAGCCTCCCTGGATCTCAAGGATGACTATTTTCACATTCCCATCAGGTGCTCCCACAGAAAGTACCTCAGGTTCGAACTGCCTTCAGGCCATTATCAGTTCAGAGCAATGCCATTGGGCCTAACATCAGCACCAAGGGTGTTCACAAAATGCCTACTAGTAGTAGTAGCCTTTCTAAGAAGACAAAACATTTCCATATTCCCATACATGGATGACTGGCTCATTGTGGGACAGTCTCCAGACCAAGTCAAGTTAAACCTGCAAGTGACCCAGCAATTGCTCACTTCTCTAGGATTCCTTCTCAATCTTCCAAAATCAGTTCTCAAACCAGTGCAACTATTGACCATCATAGGGGTAGAGCTGGACACTGTCCAAGCAAGAGACTTTCTTCCTCGGGCAAGGGTAAAGGCCCTTACAGTTCTGGCTTCTTCCTTTCGCCTTCTGGTGTCTCGATCAGCAATGTATTTTCTTCAACTCCTGGGCCACATGGCAGCTTCCACTGCAGTGGTACAAGGGGCCAGATTTCAGATGAGGGACATCCAGTTCCACTTGAGGACTTTTTGGTCTCAGAAAAAAGATCCTCTAACCAAACTAATTCCAGTGACTCAGACTCTGATCCAGGCTCTCCAATGGTGGCTGGATCAGAACAATCTCAGACAAGGAGTCCCATTCATCACCCTGTCTCATTCTGTGGTACTAACTACAGATACTTCTCTCTTGGGGTGGGACGCTCACTTGGGAGTCCTCACAGCACAGGGAGTGTGGTCCCTTCAGGAGTCTCTACTTCACATCAATCTTCTGAAGCTCAGGGCAGTGTACCTGGCTCTACAAGCTTTCTCAGACTCAGTATAGAACAAGATGGTTCAGGTCAGAACAGACAACACCACCACCATGTGGTACATCAACAAGCAGGGAGGCACTCGGTCTATGGCATTGTGCACATAAGCCATGAAATTATGGTCCCAGGCTTATTCCCTGCAGACATCTCTGGTAGAAGTCCACCTTCCGGGGAAGGACAATGTGCTAGCACATGCACTGAGCAGGATTTCTCAGGGCCATCACGAATGGTCCCTGGATCCCCTAGTGTTAAAATTGATTTTTTCAAGGGGGGGCACTCTAGAGATAGATCTCTTTGCAGCCCCAGACAATCACCAACTTCCTCTCTTCTGTTGCAGACCCCCAGTCTTGAGCTCAGTCCCCCTGGATGCTCTACTTCTGGATTGGGAGGAGAAATTTCTGTATGCCTTTTCCCCTTTCCTCTATTATTCAAAGTTCTGGTCAAGATAAGGTCACAATCTTGCAAAGTGATCCTGATTGCTCCAGACTGGACCTTGGTATCCTCTATTGCTGTCCCTAGCAGTCCATCTTCCCCTATCTCTTCCCAAGAATCACAATCTGTTAACCTCCTCTCAGGGGAGGATTTAGTACACCAACCTTCGGTCTCTCAGTCTCAAGGCATGGCTCTTGAAGAGCTAGAATATGCAGGCCTGCCTCTGTCTCAAGGGGTTCTGGACATTCTCAAAGCCTCTCGAAAACCTGCCACCAGAAAAACGTATAACTCCAAATGGAAAAGATTCAGCATTTGGGGTTCCAATAAGCACATATCCCCAGATTCTGCTGACTTGGCTACGGTTCTGGATTATATGGTTCATCTTAATGGCTTACGCCTCAGACCAGCTACCCTGAAAGTACATTTGTCAGCTGTTTCTGCATTCCTGTCAGTGGGGAAGGCTTCCACACTGGCATCTCATCCTGTTTTCTTTAAATTCTTTATAGGATTGCTCCATACCAATCCTCCTTTTAAGGATCCTACTCCTGCTTGGGATCTTAATGTTTGCATTGTTCAGCTTATGCAACCACCCTTTGAGCCCTTGGCCTCAGCAGAACTTAAGTACTTGACTTGGAAAACTGTGTTCCTGGTAGCTATTACCTCTGCCAGGCATATCAGTGAATTACAAGCCCTGTCAGTGGAGCCTAATTTTATCTCATTCCATAGAGATAAGATGGTCCTTAGAAACAGGAGGTTCTTACCCAAAGTGGTTTCAGATTTTCATCTGAACCAGTCTATGTATCTCCCTATGTTCTTCACTGATCATTCTTATTCCGGAGAGAGAAGATTACACAGTTTGGATGTTAAGAGGGTACTTAGCTACTACACTGAGCATACTAAGGCACTTAGGTTTGACTGTCCTCAGTTGTTTCTCACTTATGGTGAAGTGGGAAAGGGTAAACCAGCTACTAAGAGAACTATTGCCAGGTGGATTGTCTCTTGTATATAAATTCTGCTATGAAAAGCTAGGCAAAATACCCCCCTCAGGCCTGAGGGCTCATTCGGCTACAGATACAGCTGCTTCTCTGGCTGCTGCCAGAGATATACCATTACTAGAGATATGCAAAGCAGCCAGCTGGAAAACAGTCCATACATTCACCAAGCATTACTTTCTGGATATCCAGGCAAGGAGCGATGCTAGGTTTGGTACAGCAGTACTGCAGAGCCTATTCCCAAAATAAGTTTGGTACCCTCCTCCATGGAGGTACTGCTTGGTAGTCTGCATAATTTCAGAATACAGCAAGACTTCATGTTGTTTGAAGAAAAAATTACTCATCTTAGTAATTGTGTTTCT
The DNA here is from genome assembly GCA_016271365.2 of Neoceratodus forsteri. Taxonomy (NCBI): domain Eukaryota; kingdom Metazoa; phylum Chordata; order Ceratodontiformes; family Ceratodontidae; genus Neoceratodus; species Neoceratodus forsteri. Next base: position 411,311,894 of record CM057455.1, on the reverse strand, counting down.
TCTAATGGAGTCTTGCAGTATTCTGACCTCCCTCCCTACCTCCCCTCTCAGAACCTGTTTTTTGGGGAGTGGGCTGGCAGGTGCAGTGTTGCACCTCAGGGGTGCAATGGGCACTCTCCCCTATATAGAGAGGGGGAGAGGGTTATGTTATATTGTTTTTTTATAAGTTATGTTTTGTTCACTACCTAGTTTTTGTTTCGGAGTTCTCGACTTGAGTCTTTTGGGGGCCCAAAATATTTGGTTGCCTTTTGGCTAGTAGTTTTTACAATTTCCACTTAGTAGGTGTAGTTAGTTAGTATTAGCTCATAAGAATCTGACGGTTACACTTCAAAGTGCAGCAGACAGAGGTCTGAACCAAGCTCGAGCACAACATTCTATGCTCTGGCATAGAGTTAACTCTTTCCTCTCCGGAGCAGTTCAAGTGCTGGAGCTGACTGCATAATGTCAGAATACAGCAAGACTCCATTAGAAGAAACACAATTACTAAGGTGAGTAATTTTTTCTTCCACACCCCTTCTGGAATGTTATCTAGCTCCTCCTTGTTGAATATAAAAAATATACAAAACAGGATGTCCTATCAGGAGGTATATTAATACTGTGACTTCAGCAAAAACTAATTTCCCAAATTATGACAGTTTTTAAATCACGCCCTTTCCTTTGAACTGGAGGCTGGCTTCCTATTTTCCCAAGGACATCAAAGGTTTCATACAACTCTGCCATATCTCACTTAGGTGCAATATAGCTTTTTAACATCAGTTGATATTAAATGTTCTTCCTCTTAAGACATCATAAAAGTGTATGATCTCCATCCTCTGGCAGACTCATAAAGTCCCATTTTATTTCCACTTCAAAGCACCTAGGCATATCATAAAAAGGTAATAAAATGCCACTCTAAAGTACGTCAATTAATTAAATGGTTCCTGCTTCACTGAAACCTGGGGGGGGGGGGCAATCATGGAAGCACTGTGACAATCACACACTATATTTTTATATTACAAATATCATAGACAATCATAACCAGCTGGCCAAGCATCACACTCCTTTCCTTCATTCACTGTCTTTTCTAAAGGCAGAGTAAGCCAAAGATCAATTTTGTGCAATAGTATACTTGGTTTGAGCCATGTTTCCAATACAACGAGGATATCTGGATTGTACAGGGTCACCCAGCTCTGTACCTCGTGGATCTCAGGCTGAAGGCTAGGTATATTCATGTGAACTATGCATAGTCCCATCGGTGAGACCCAGTTGGGGTCATGCAGGGAGCCAATGGTAAAGTTTACTATGGGGGGGGCAGGGTTAAAGTGTGTATCTCCCAAGAGCAGAAGTAGTAGGCGAGGAATCAGCTGTAATACATTTTGCAGTGTGTGGGTAAGGATCCTGCAGTTTCTAGCATTAGAACTGTGAAACATTAGGTAGCAAATCCCTTTTTTTGGTTAACCCATGCATTATTATTAGTGAACGAGTAATCGTTACATTAGGGTAATGCAGGTCTAGGTGTGGGTACAGGTGCAGGTATTCTAGGGGTCCCCTGTGAGGATTGGGAGCTTCGTCCTTGCTCAAAAGGAAATCCATCCCCTGAATAGCAAGTACATACATAAGTACAAAGAGTGTGCTTTTGCTGACCATTGTAATGATTACATGGATCCTAGTCAAATGGTCCAATATGCCAGTATGTAGTAGTGACCAGAGATGGGCAGAAAGGACCTCAGTTTAACATCTCATCCAAAAGACGACACCGTAACACTGCAGTATCCTCCCGCCACCTCATGCTGCATGACAGTGTCAGTTATGGGTATTACCCCAAGTGCCTAGTGTAGAGCTAGAACCCATAACATTCTGATCTTCCAGCCTCCGAGGCGAATATGCTACCTACTAAGACCATGACACCAATTGGACATAATTTGTATCTAATGGCAAAACTGCGTAGTCAGAGCAAGCAGCACAGTTGCTCAAATACTGCCTTAACCACTCTGTGCGTGCTGCAGTAGACACCTTGGGAACATACGAATGTGCCAGCAGAAACAGACCACCCGGTCTATCTAAGTCTGCTCGAGTGTGCAGCTAGCACCCCTAGTTTGCAGCTGCCCCACCCCCTCCCATTTGTCATCCCACTGCCACCCCAGGTCCTGAACAGTAGTTGGACAATGACATCCAGCTCCCGCCCTGTGAAGCTGCTCCTGCGATCCTGAGGATTTATTACCTGTCCCTCCTGAAGATCAGGAGCTTTAAGGGCACAGAGGCAGTAGGAAAGCAGGATGAAAAAAAAAATATATAAAATTTAAAAAATAAAGAGGAAAGAGTAAGTATACAAAACAACAGTTAAGGGGCCAAGGTACATCTGCTCAGGGCCATATTTTCAGGATTTTTTCTCTATCTGGAATTCATGGTCTTTTAGAGGATGCTTGGCTACCCCTGTTCATGGCAATGTTAGGCAAAGACTGGTTTGTCTGGAGCAGATAATGAGGTGTCATGCAAATTACTCAAAGGAATTATCTGGGAATATCCAGCCAAAATGTTGTTATCTGGGTCACTTCTACCTAATAGGATGGATAATGATGAGTATCCACTCTAGAAATAAGAATCCAGTTTACCCCAGTGATAATTCCCATTCAGACAACATGAAGTCTTGCTGTATTCTGACAAGTGCAGTTAGCCCCAGCCTTTAAACTGCCCCGGAGAACAAAGAGCTAACTTTCTATGCCAGGCATAGAATGCTGAGCTCGAGCTTGGTTGAGATCTCTGTCTGGAGTCCTTTGAAATCCAACCGTCAGATTCTTTACTCCGCCTCACTGAACAGTCGCTCCGGAGATTTCTCCTTCAGCTCAGTTCGAAAATCGGTTAAAGTCTCGGTAAAGTGTAGTTTTTTACCGAATAGTTGGTTCAGTCTCTGTGGTACCGTGAGTACTAGATAGGTTTTGTTCCCTTTTTTCTGTGTGGAAATTGTAAAGTGTGGATCAGTTTGGCTGAACCGATCATTTGTACTGTATTTCTTGTGTCTGTTTTAGAGTGTGGTTACCGGTTCTTATCGGATCTAAAAAAAACTTGTTTTTAACGTTTTTTTCCAATACCCATGACACGGATAGGAACCGATAAGGAAGTCTTGCCTGGCGGTTGCCATAAAAAGGGTAAGTTTGGTTAGGTTGGCCATGTCTGAGAAACCCAAGAAAAAAACCGGGCCCACTGGGTTTCAACACTGCAGTGAGTGTGGGGAGGTCTTTGCTAAGGCCGATCCCCACACCACCAGTGTTTATTGTCTGGGGTTTGAACACCTCAATACAGACTGCCAAACATGTAAACATTTTGCCAAATCTACCCTGGAAAAGAGATTAGGTACACTGAGGGAAAAGGAGGCCGAGAAATCTGCTGACCCAGATGGCCAGCCCGGTTCGGTTCCAACCGAACAAGAAGGAGTGCCTTCTGACCAGGGCAATACTTCTTCAGGCAAGAGGAGAGCCGATCCTACAAAAAGAAACCGCAAAGAAAAATCGTCCAGTTCGGGTCCAGAGGTTCATGTTCTGACCGCTGAGGAAATAGCCAGAGTGATTCAAATTGTGGAATCGCTTCGCCCGGTTCTGACTGATCCAGCACTCTTTCGCAGGGGCTTGGTTCGGTCGGTTCCCCCAGTTCAAGATTATAACCTTGAAGATTTTTATGAACCGGAGTTTGAGGAGGAGGAGGAGGCGTTTGAAGAAGATGGTAATGATGATGAAAGTCTGGATGTGCATGTGGAACCGGACATCTCCCCAGACAGAGCTTCTGGTGTGTCCCCTCCTAGGCTCTCTGAGTCCCCTTCCCATTTTTTGTTTTACAGAAAAGTGGCTAAAACCCTCCAGCTTCCTATGGAGGAGGCAATGGAGGATAAGGAGGAGCCTGACTATGTGGAAATGATGGACATCCCAGAGTCCAGGAGACTGTCTATTCCCTTCCACAAATCTTTTGGGAAACAAACACAAAAATTCCTGAAGTCTCCCAATTCTGTACCTCCTGTTGACAGAAAGATGGACAAGAGGTACACACTTTCAGGCTCAGACACGGAGTTCTTATATCAGCAATGCAGCCATGTTGGGGTTGTACAGGCTGCTGCCTGTGATAAAGCAAATATTCCCTTGGCTTCACACCCCCCAGACAAGGACTCCAGGAAGATTGATGCTATGGCCAAGAAACAGTACATGGCATCTTCCTTGGGACTCAGGACTCAGGCAGGTGAATTATATGGCCTATACAGCCAGGTACCAGAAGTCCAGGTGGGATACTGTACTGGCACTGGCTAAACAGGCCTCCCCCCAGCTGGCCATGGAGCTGGAGGAGGTGGCTGCAGATGGGATCGAGGCATCAAAAATCCAGTTTCATGCTGCTGTGGACTCCAATGATGTATCATCAAGAGTCATGGCTACATCTGTGGCTCTTCGGAGAATGGCTTGGCTCAGATGTACTAGCCTCTCACAGGATACCCAGGCTAAGGCCTTGGATTTCCCTGTAGTTGGTAATTCTCTGTTTGGGGAGCAGACAGAGAATTACATGAAGAAAATAGATGAGTACAGGACCTCTTGCAGGAGCGCTCAGGCCAAAGAGAGGCAGGCAGCTCCTCAAAGGCAGCAGTCTATGGGCAGCGGCAGGCCTTTTCATAGGCCTTTTTACCAAGCACAGGCCTCTTCTTCCTTTTCACAGAGGGGGTTCTTTAGAGGGAAAGGCAGAAGGGGGATGAGCAGGGCAGCATCCGCTCCTCAGCCTAAGGCCCCTGCCAAGCAGACCCCCTGATGGGTCTGCCTGGGTCGACTCTCCTATTCCAGTAGGGGGCAGGCTGGCTTACTTTGTCCAGGTCTGGATGTCTATTACCTCAGACAAATGGGTCCTGGAAGTGGTAAGCCAGGGACTGGTTCTCAGCTTCAAAAAATTTCCAAAGATGAGAACCAGATCTTTTCCACCTGCAGATCTCTCAGAAACCCTTGCCCTAGAGGTAGAGGTTTCATCACGTCTGGCCTTAAGAGCCATAGAGAGAGTTCCTACCCTACACAGGGGCAAAAAAGACAGGGGAGTGGTGACCCATTCTAAACCTAAGATACCTGAACAAACATCTTTTGAAACCAAAGTTCAAGATGGTAACTCTGGGAGTAATTCTTCCCTCTCTAAGGCCAGGGGACTGGCTAGCCTTTCTGGACCTAAAGGTTGCCTATTTTCTCATTCCCATCAGGTGCTCCCACAGAAAGTACCTCAGGTTCAAGTTGCCCTTAGGCCACTATCAGTTCAAAGCAATGCCCTTTGGTCTAACATCAGCCCAAGGGTTTTCACAAAGTGCCTGGCAGTAGTTGTTGCCTTTCTAAGAAGAAAAAAGATTTCCATTTTTCCATATCTAGACGATTGGCTCATAGTGGGCCAGTCTCCAGACCAAGTCAAGTTAGACCTGCAAGTGACCCAGCAAGTGATCACTTCTCTAAGCTTTCTTCTCGACCTTCCCAAGTCAGTTCTCGAGCCAGTGCAGATCCTTACCTTTATAGGGGCAGAGCTGGATACAGTCAAAGCAAGAGCCTTTCTTCCTCTGGAAAGGGCAAGAGTTCTTATAGAACTGGCTTCTTCCTTCAGCCTTCAGGTTTCTCAACCAGCAAGGCATTTCCTCCAGCTCTTGGGCCACATGGTAGCTTCTACAGCAGTGGTCCAAGGGGCAAGATTCCAGATGAGGGACATTCAGTTCCATTTGAGGGCCTTTTGGTCCCAAAAGAAGGATTCCCTCACCAAACTGATTCCAGTGACTTGGACCCTGATTCAAGCCCTTCAATGGTGACAGGATCAGGACAATTTAAGACAAGGGGTCTCATTTGCCACTCAGTCTCGTTCAGTGGTCCTTACCACGGATGCTTCCCTCCTGAGCTCACTGCCCAGGGACTGTGGTCCCCTCAGGAATCCCTTCTCCATATCAATCTCCTGAAACTCAGTGCAGTTTTTCTGGCCCTGCAAGCTTTCTCTCAGTCAGTACAGAACAAGGTGGTTCAAGTTGGAACAGACAACACCACCACCATGTGGTACATCTACAAGCAGGGAGGCACTCGGTTTACGACCTTGTGCATAGAAGCCATGAAGTTGTGGTCCCTGGCTTATTCCCTGCAAGCCTCTCTGATAGCAGTTCACCTTCCAGGGAAGGACAATGTGCTAGCAGATGCACTGAGCAGGATCTCACAGGGCCATCACGAATGGTCCCTAGACCCTCTGGTCTTGAAGGTGATTTTTTCAAGGTGGGGCACTCCAGGGATAGATCTCTTTGCAGCCCCAGACAATCACCAACTTCCTCTTTTTTGTTGCAGACCCCCAGTCTTGGGCTCAGTCCCTCTGGATGCTCTGATTCTCAACTGGGAAGGGAAATTTCTTTACGCCTTCCCTCCCTTTCCTCTACTGTTCAAGGTTTCAGTCAAAATAAGGTCACAACCTTGCAAGGTGATTCTGATTGCTCCAGATTGGGCCAGACAGCCTTGGTACCCCCTGTTGCTGTCCCTAGCAGTCCATCTTCCCCTGTCTCTTCCCAGGAATTACAACCTGTTAACCTCCTCTCAGGGGAGGATTTGGTATCCCAATCTCCAATCTCTCAATCTCAAGGCATGGCTCTTGAAGAATTAGAGTATGCAGATTTGCATCTATCTCAGGGGGTTCTGGACACCCTCAAAGCCTCTCGAAAGCCCACCACTAGAAAGACCTATAACTCCAAATGGAAGAGGTTCAGCATTTGGTGTTCCAGGCAGCATATTTCCCCAAACACTGCTGAATTGCCTACATTTCTGGATTATATGGTCCATCTGAATGGCCTAGGCCTCAGACCAGCTACTCTCAAGGTACACTTGTCAGCTGTATCTGCTTTCCTGTCAGTGGGGAAGTCTTACTCACTATCATCTCATCCGGTATTCTGTAAATTTTTCAAGGGATTGCTTCATACCAATCCTCCATTTAGAGACCCTGCCCCTGCCTGGGATTTAATTATTTGCATTGCTCAATTGATGCAACCTCCCTTTGAGCCTATGTCCTCAGTAGAACTTAAGTACTTGACTTGGAAAACTGTATTTTTGGTAGCCATTACCTCTGCCAGACGTATCAGTGAACTACAAGCCCTGTCAGTGGAACTTGATTTTATCTCCTTTCACAGGGATAAAGTGGTCCTTAGAACCAATAGAAGGTTCTTTCCCAAAGTGGTTCAGACTTCCACTTGAATCAGTCTATGTCTCTTCCTGTTTTCTTCACTGATCATTCTTCCTCAGGAGAGAGGAGGCTACACAGTTTAGACGTTAAAAGAGCCCTTAGCTACTACATAGATCATACCAAAGGTCACAGGTTTGATTCCCTCCAGTTGTTGCTCACTTATGGAGAGGTGGGAAAGGGCAAACCTGCCACCAAGAGAACTATTGCCAGGTGGATTGTTTCTTGCATATAATTCTGTTATGAGAAACTATGAAAAATTCCACCCTCAGGCCTGAGGGCTCATTCCACAAGAGGTGCAGCTGCTTCCCTGGCTGCTGCCAGGGATATTCCTTTGTTAGAAATTTGTCAAGCAGCCACCTGGAAAACAGTCCATACTTTTACCAAGCATTACTCTCTGGATATCCAGGCTAGGAGTGATGCTCAGTTCGGCACAGCAGTACTTCAGAACCTATTCTCAAAGTAGGTTCTGTCCCTCCTCCATGGAGGTACTGCTTGGTAGTCTGTACTTGTCAGAATACAGCAAGACTTCATGTTGTTTGAAGAAAAAATTACTCACCTTAGTAATTATGTTTCTTCTAATGGAGTCTTGCTGTATTCTGACTTCCCTCCCTACCTCCCTTCTCAGAACCTGTTTTGGGGAAGTGGGTGGGCAGGTGCAGTGTTGCACCTCAGGCGTGCTTCTTTTTACACCCTCTTCTTCTTTGTTTGGGTGTTTTTTATTATTATTCTTATTAGGATTGGTTTTTGGTTTTGGGTTTCCTGACTTGAGTCTTCCTTTGGGAATCCAAAACTTATTTGTTGCCAGTTGGCTAGTAAAAATTTTACAATTTCCACATAGAATAGTTAGTGAGTTTTTGCTCATAAGAATTTGACGGTTGGATTTCAAAGGACTCCAGACAGAGATCTCAACCGAGCTCGAGCTCAGCATTCTATGCCTGGCATAGAAAGTTAACTCTTTGTTCTCCGGGACAGTTTAAAGGCTGGGGCTAACTGCACTTGTCAGAATACAGCAAGACTCCATTAGAAGAAACATAATTACTAAGGTGAGTAATTTGTTCTTCTCCATGTTACTTACTCCAGCCAGAAGCATTAATCTGGGGCATCTGAAAATGTCAATGGGTTGCCAGAGCAACTCAAGCAGGCGGTACCTCAAAAACTGAAACATGAGTCCATTACTGGTTCAAGGCAAGGTAATGAACATTGTCTTTGTTGCAAAACTGGTAACCAAGTGTTTCTAGGTTTATTGCTTCTTGTGCATTCTGCAGTTTTGCCTTTTTATCCTCTGACCATCCCACATCTGGACCTGTCCCCCATTGCCCCATCACCCAACTTCTCTTGTACTCACCTATCTCTGTAGGGTAGTCTGCCACAGGACATACCAGAGGTGGCCCAGTCATTGGTGCAGGTTCTGCAATAGACCAGACTATCACTGTGCAGTGGTTTTGGCAGAGAACAGCAAGAGGAAGGCGGTGCTGTTAGAACATTACTACTCTACTGGGACTAAAGTACTAGAACTGTACTACTGGGACCTTCAATTTAGGGTAAAAACAAACAAAAAAAAGAGTTAGTGTGTTTGTCTGAGTTCGGTGAAGGGAATTGTTATCTGTGCAGTTATCTAGGTGAAAAAGGAAACTGTGAATTAGAGGGAGTGACTTAGGCAGAAGGAAGCCAGGCGATAGGATTTAAAAACTGCCCAAGATAACATTTGGCAGAGAATAGCAAGAGAAAGGAGGTTCTGTTGGAATTTTACTACTCTTCTGGGACTAAAATTGCCTCCATCCTCCCCTCCACCCCCACCCCTTGGCCAGTTCTGCTTTTATAGGCACAGAATTTGAGTGACAATAGGAACTTCCTTTTTGGGAGCAGGAAGGGAGTGATCACAGAGGCACAAAAGACTCATCATCCTAGAAGGAAAAGAGTAGCTCTCCACCCCCCACACCCAGCTGCTGGAGGTCTGACTCTGAGCAAGTAAAAATGAGACTACAGAGGAATATAGGAACTTCCTGTCCCAGAACAGGAAGATCAGGAGCTTTAAGGGCACAGAGGCAGTAGGAAAGCCGGAAGAAAAAAAATTATATAAAATAAAAAAAATAGAGAGGAAAGAGTAAGTATACAGAACAACAGTTAAGGGGCCACAAATAAGACATGATGGGAGTGGTGCAGTGCAATGGCTGTGAAGCAGCAGTCTTCCGAGAGATGTTCTGGAGGATGCGGTGTTGTCCCATCTGCAGGCACCACTTTGGTCTAAGGGAGGAGGTTGCTCATCTCCAGGCTGAGTTGGCCAGGATTCAGGGGACCTCCTCTCTCACTCAGGGACCACCAGGGCCACCACCGCTGCCTCAGAGGTTGCCAAGAAAGAGGAGCGGTAGGACCACAGTGGGCTCATGGAGGGTGAGGGTGGTGGAACAGAGGCACATCCCTCCAGCTGTACCTCTCCACAATTCACATGCCATTCTGGCAGAGTGTGGTTTCTCTATGAAGGCACCCACAGCGGAGACCAAGGATGATGCTTGGAACCTCCACAAAGGAGACCCACAGGAGGGTGGCATGGGACCGCACAGGGGAAGGAAACAACTGGCGGGAGATTCCATTGTTGGGAGGGTAGAACTGGGGGAGGGAGGGGAGAGGGAGGTAAGGTGCCTGCCTGGCGCCATGGCTTGGAGGGACAGATAATGAATCCTCAGGATCGCAGGAGCAGCTGCACGGGGGAGGGAGCTGGATGTCATTGTCCACCAAGGGACAAATGACCTGGCTGGGAAAGGTATCAGAGCAGTGCAGGAGGAGTTTGCAGAGCTCAGGGTTTTGGCTTCATTGGAGACTGGGGTCCACCTGGAGAGATGCAGGCCTATACTGGCATGATAGTCTGCATCTGTCCGGGAGCGGAACCAGGATCCTAGGTGATAGGTTTAAATGCTTTATTGGCAAGCATTTAAACTAGCCAAGGGGTGAGGCACTGAAAAGGAGCAGGAAAATCCTAGCCCTCCCCCAAAAATCAGGGTAGTTGGTGAGGTATAACACCAAGATAGAGAAGTCGATAGGGAGAGGGGCAGGGGTAAATGCAGAAAAAGGCAAAGACAGGACAGGGATGAGGCAAAATAAGTTAAAGCTATCAGAAAATGGAGGGTAATGAGTACCAATGCCCATAGTCTACATAACAAGCTCCCTAAACTGGTGGCCTTGATGGAAGAGGGAGTCCTTGATTTCGTGGCAGTCACAGAAACATGGTAGACAGAGAACCATTACTGAGATGTCAACATACCAGGGTACACAAGCTACAGGATGGGCAGGGAGGGTAGAAGAGGAGGAGGAGCAGCTCTATGTAAGGGAAGGGATCAAAGCAATGGAACAAATGGGTAAACCAGGAGGAGAGGAGGCACTGTGGGTTACCCTGGAGACTGGAAAGGGCACCATAATCAGCACAGGAGTTGTATGCAGACCCCCATCTCAGGGGAGAAAATGGACATGGAAGTGATAAAAGGCATCCTTAGGAAGGCAGAAAAAGGGGAGATATTGTTGATGGGAACCCTGAATATGCCAGATGCTAACTGGAGCACCTTTGCTGCAGCCACATCCAAGAGCAAAGCCATTCTCGATGCCCTACAGGGAGCATGTCTCAGACAGCTAGTGTTGGAACCCACTTGAGAGGGAGCAATCCTAGACCTGGTACTCTTAAATGGGGACGGAGACAGGATCTCAGATCTAGAAGTGGGTAGCCATCTGGGAACAAGTGACCACCAAACAGTGTGGTTCATGATAAACTCAGCTGCAGTGTCAAGCCATACAAAAGTGAGGGTACTGGACTTTAGGAGGGCTGACTTTGTCAAAATGGGAGAGTGACTCAGAAAAGCACTAGCAAACATGCAAGAAGGAGGGGTGAAGCAACAATGGGGAAACATCCAAAACTGCCATCACAAGGCAACAAGCCTTAGTTTGAAGCAAATAAACAAATCAAAACAAAAGAAAAAACTCCTATGGTTCTCAAAAGAGGTGGTGGGGAAGGTTAGGGAGAAAAAGACAGAATTCAGAAAGTATAAGGAAGCACAGAAGGAACCGGACAGAGAACTGTACCAGTTAAAGCAGAAGGAAGCGGGGAAGGCAGTCAGAATAGCATAGGCCAAAACTGAGGAAAAGATAGCCAACTCAGTTAAGAAGGGGGATAAAACCTTTTATAGGTACATTAGGGGGTGAAGAAAGACAAAGGGAGGGATAGTGAGGCTGAATAAAGGGGAGGATGGGTGGGCAGAGGGACAGTGAAAAAGCAAGGATACTAAATGAATACTTCTGCTCATTATTCACAAAAGAAGAGGAGGGGATGTACTTATTCCAATCAATAGAAGTAATCTGGATGGGGGGGTCGATACCAGTCCTTTTACCGAAGAAAGGGTTCTGAAAGAACACCTAAAACTGAAGGTGGACAAAACAATGGGGCCTGATGGGATTCACCCCAGAATTCTAAAAGAACTAAGGGAAGAACTAGTGACACCACTAACTACCCTTTTTAACAAATCATGGGAGGATGGTGTGGTTCCTGAGGACTGGAGGAGGGTGGATGTGTTTCCCCTTCACAAAAGTGGGAGCAAGACAGAGGCAAGAAACTACAGACCTGTCAGTTTGACCTCAGTGGTAGGGAAAATGATGGACTCACTTCTGAAGGAAAGAATTGTTGAGTATCTAGAGGCCAGTGGAGCACAGAACCCAAGGCAATATGGATTCACAGCGGGAAGGTCATGTCAGAAAAATCTAATAGATTTCTTTGACTGGGTGACCAAAGTAATAGACAAGGGAGGGGCTGTGGACATGGCCTACCTAAAATTTAGCAAGGCATTTAATATAGTCCCACACAAAAGATTAATAAACAAATTAGCCAGCCTGAGAGTTTGTCCCAGGGTGGTAGCCTGGATAAAACATTGGCTGGACAACAGGACATAGAAGGTAATAGTAAATGGAGTCCAGTCTGAAGAAAGGGGGGTTACTAGTGGGCTACCGCAGGGTTCAGTACTGGGCCCGGTCCTTTTTAATGTCTTTATAAGTGACATTGCAGAGGGACTGGAAGGAAAGGTATGCCTCTGCAGATGACACAAAGATCTGCAACAGGGTTGATACACAAAGGGGTGGTGGAAAGGATGAGAAGGGACTTGGTAAGGTTGGAGGCATGGTCAGAAGTATGGCAGCTTAGATTCAATGCAAAGATGTGCAAAGTAATGCACCTGGGAAACAAAAGCCCAGGGGAAGAGTACACAATGGGTGGGGAGGTAGTAACAACAACAGAAATGGAAAGGGACCTGGGGATAGTCATATCAGATGACCTAAAGGTTAGCAAGCAATGTGAGACAGCAGTAGGGATGGCTGGGGGGATACTGGGATGCATAGGGAGAGGTATCACCAGTAAAAAACAGGAAGTTGTTTTTCCTTTGTAGAGACAGTTGGTGAGACCCCATCTGGAGTACTGCATGCAGTTCTGGAGACCCCATCTCCGCAAGGACATAGACAGGATGGAGGCAGTCCAGAGGAGGGTGACTATAATGGTGCAGGGTCTGCAACAGAAGCCATACGAAGAGAGACTAAAGGAACTTAATGTGTATACTCTTGAGGAAAGGAGGGAGAGGGGGAACATGATAGAAACTTTTAAGTACCTCAAGGGAATCAACAAAGTACAAGAGAGTAGCATCTTTCAGAAAAAGAGATGTGCAAGAACAAGGGGACACAATTTGAAGATAGAGGGGGGATGGCTCAGGGGCAATGTGAGGAAGTATATTTTTCACAGAGATGGTGGTGGACGTTGTGGGGTCAAAAACAGTGGGGGAATTCAAAAATGCATAGGACAGACATAAGGCAGTTCTTATGGGGGGTTGGAAGAAATAGGCTGTTGGTTAACTTGGATCTGCAGCTTATCCATTAGGTAGGGAAATGGGCAGACTAGGTGGGCCAAGCGGTCCTTATCTGCCATCAAAGTCTATGTTTCTATGTCAGTTTGTTCCTCCATTTTCACCTTTGGGGCTCACACGCATGCAGTGACATGATGTAGGTGCTCCACCTCTTCAGAGACACCCCCAGCATCTGAGTGTGGGGTCTCCCTCCTTGTGGTCCCATGCTGCCCCACCCAGATTCCTCCAGGTGGCAGCTGACCTTTGGGACATGCAGTTCTTCCCCAAATAAGGAGAGTTGCATCAAGATGCTCAGTCCTCTCTCCTGAGCAAGCCCCAAGTCCCCAAGTGACAAGGTCTGTTCTTGAACATGAATAGCCAGTGTAGCAGGCAAGGAGGCAGCCATTGCTTTAGCCCATCATGCCACTGGTTGGCTGTTTTAATTTTACACATTCCTGTTTAACTTGTATTTCAAACCCCAGAAAATCTAACTGTGTTCTGACTTCTGCAGTATGGTCTCACCATAAGACTGCCCCGGAGCCAAAATGGTTAATAGAACTTATGCTAATATGGAATGTTAGGCTTGAGATCAGTTTTCAAATCACTGTCCCTGGGATGAGATGGGGATGACATGCTGTTTGCACGAAACCGGTTGGGAACTTACTTTGCTGTGCAACTTGTTACTGTGTAGCTTAGTTTGGCATTTATTTCATTAAAAATATGCCTGGTTCATACGCCAACTACAGAGTGCTGAGTTTTGTTCTTTACAGATTGTGAAATTTGCAAGAATTTTCCTCAGTCGATGCTTGATGGGCAATTGAACCGACTGAAGGAAAAAATGTCTGAAAAGGCTGTTGACCCAGCTGCAGACAAGGAATCCTCCTCTCAGAAGGAGAAACATAAGGAACCGGTTGAACAACCCTTTGACCAAGGTGAAGGTTCCTTGGGGAAAAAAGGGAACCGCAGATACCACCTCTGAACCGGCAGGTTCTGCGAAAAATAAGAAAAAGGAAAAGCACTTGGCAAAGGAACCGCAATGACTGTTCCAGTGGTTCCAACCCCAGAGGCCATAGCGAATGCTATAAGCATTCTCCAAGCACTGCAAACCATTTTTGCAGTCCCGGTTCAAACAACATGAAGTCTTGCTGTAGTCTGACAATATGCAGTTAGACCAACCGGTTCAACTGCCCCAGAGAACAAGGAGTTAACTCTATGCAAATGCATAGAACGTTCAGCTCGAGCTCGGTTTTCAAACCACTGTCCTCGGAACGTTCTAGTGACTGGTCAGATTCTTTACTCCGCTCACCAGTGAAGTTGCCTTGGAGATTTCTCCTCGCGGCCTTCAATCTAGTTGAGCTTCATCGGTTCATTTTCAACCGCTTTGTTATTTTATTTTAAAGACGTTCTCAAACCGCTGTCTTCGATATAGTGTACATTCCTAGGCTGGATAAGTGTTCAGTTTCCGATCGGTTCCATGACCGTGAGGGGAATGAACTTCTATTTTTCCCTTTTTTTTTCTGTTTGAATTTCACTGTATTGGGATCCGGTGAAAAGTCCTAACCAGAACTGGGGGCTCTTGGTTCCTCTTTGGCTGACACTAAACTGTTGGCCGGTTTGGACTTTGTTCTCTATTACCCAACCTAACTAAGCCTTCAGGGGTAATTTTCTTTAATTCTTGATTTCTTTATCCTTGCCTAACTAAGCCAATTTGGATAAAGTAGATATTTGATTCTTTGCTTAACCGGCCTAACTAAGCCACTGGGTTAAGCTCCAAATTTTTAGCGTTATGTCACAGAAACACAAGAGCAAAACCGGTCCCACTAGGTTTCAGCATTGTACTGAGTGTGGGGAGCAATTTGCAAAAGCTGATCCACACTTGGTTTGTCTGTACTATTTGGGTTTCGACCACTTACAAACAGACTGTAATATTTGTAAGAATTTCCCTCAGTCTATTATTAGAGAGGCGCCTCAGTAAACTGAAGAAAAGGGTGGATAAGACTGTTGAGAGCGGTTCCGGTTTAACCAAACCATTGGATCCGACAACTGACCTCTCAAGCCAGGGTGAACCATCGATGGGTAAGTGATGTTTGGAGTCAGCTTCTGAACCCGCACCATCAAAGAAAGCCTAATGTTCCGGTTCGGAACCACGCAAACACTTGGTCTCGGTTCCAACCGTGGATGAAATTGCAAAAACCATTCAAATAGTGCAGTCTTTGCAATCTGGGTTTGGCGAACCATCTCAGGTACCGTCTGGACAGCCAACGGTTCTGGATACTGGTTCATCTCCTTCAGGACACATTGATCCTGAGGAGTATTATTTTTCTGACTATGATGACGAGGAGGAACAGGATGAAGGGGAACCCATTGACCTTGAGGTCTGTCCTGACCATCCCCAGTATGAATCCCCTCCCAGGCCTGTCTCTGAGGCTACCTCCCATTTTGCTTTTATGAGGCAGGTGGCTGAGACCCTGCAGCTCTCTGTACAAGAGGCCAGGCAGGAGGATGATGAGGAAGAGGATTACAGGGAGATGATGGATCTTCCTGTGTCCCAGGGACTTTCGATTCCCATTCATAAGTCCCTTAAGAAGCAGACTTTAAAGATCCTCCAAACCCCTAGTTCTGTCCCTCCTTTAGATAAAAAGATGGACAGAAAGTACATTCTGGCTGACAATGGCACTGACTTTTTAACCAGCCATTGTAGCCATGTAGGGGTCGTTCAAACTGCAGCCTATGAGAAGGCTGGCATCCCCCAGGCCTCTCATTCCCCTGAAAAGATTCCAGAAAGGTGGATGCTCTTGCCAAGAAAGCGTACCTGGCATCTTCCGTAGGCATCAGGCAAGCCTCCTATATGGCTTATGCCTCCAGGTACCAAAAGTCCCTTTGGGAAACTGTGGAACAACTGGCTAAAAAAGCCCCTCCTGAGCTTTCTGCTGATCTCCAGGAGTTGCTCAATAAGGGGGTACAATCATCAAAGTCCCAGTTCCACATGGCTGTGGACTCCATTGATGCAGCTTCCAGGGCTATGGCTTCTGATGTATCCCTCAGGCATTTCTCCTGGCTCAGGTGTACTATCCTGTTCCAGGACATGCAAAATAATGCCATGGATTTTCCCTTTGTCCAGAATTCTTTGTTTGGGGAACAGACTGAGGCATACATAAAGAAGATGAATGAGTACAGAGTGGCATACAGGAGTGCTTCAGCAAAAGAGAAGGCTGCCACTCCTTAGAAGCAGCAGGTCAGGGGCAGGGGTAGACCCTACCCTAGGCCTTTCCAACAGGCCCAAGCTTTTCCCTCTTACCAGCATCCCAGGGGGTTCTTTAGAGGGAGGGGCAGGAGAGGTGCTGGCAGGGCCGCTTACACCCCCCCCCAGTCTGCTGCCCCAGCAAAACAGACACCCTGAGAGGTCTGTTCAGGCCCCCTTCCCTTCCCCTGTATGGGGCAGACTGACCTACTATCTCCAGGCTTGCAATCCATCACTTAAGACAAATGGGTCCTGGAGATAGTAGGTCAGAGTCTTGCTCTCACCTTCAAGGTGCTCCCAAAACTGTCAGCAAGAGCTTTCAGACCTTCCAGACCTGCAGAAATAGCCCTGCTGGAGGCAGAGGTTTCCACTCTTCTTCACTCAAAAGCAGTGAAGCCTGTGCCTCATTAGCAAAGAGGCAAAGGACTGTACTCAAGGTACTTCTTGGCACCAAAGAAAAATGGAGAGTGGCAGCCCATTCTGGATCTCAGATTCCTAAACAGGCATCTTACAAAGCCAAAATTCAAGATGACAACCCTGGCTACCATCCTACCTAATCTCTAAGCCTCTTCTTAAGAAGCACTCCTTGGATCCCAACTGTCTAGCAAACTACAGGCCAGTCTCTAACCTTCCCTTTTTGGGTAAGGTTATTGAGAAGGTGGTGGCTTCACAGCTGGAAGACCATTTGACCAGCCACAATATCTATGATTCTCTCCAGTCCGGTTTCAGAAAGAGACATAGTACCGAGATGGCTCTTCTTCGGGTACTAAATGACCTCATGATAGCGTGAGATCGAAAGACTCGTTCCATCTTGGTCCTTCTTGATCTCTCTGCAGCATTTGATACTGTGGACCATGGTGTGCTGTTGGATCACCTGCTGTTTATCTGTGGACTTTTGGGGGTTGTCCTCAGATGGTTTCGATCTTACCTCATAGGTAGAACTCAGAGAGTGGTGTCTGAGGTTTGTACCTCAGCTCCATTCTCCCTACCCTGTGGGGTTCCGCAGGGATCCATTCTAGCGCCCATGTTGTTTGCAGTGTATATGCTGCCGTTGGGAATGATTATTAGATGGTATGGCTTGAGTTTTCACTGCTATGCAGATGATACTCAGCTATACATGTCTTTTGTCCCTGAACAGGATGATGCTTTCTCAGTGCTCAACAGCTGTCTGACTGAAATTCAGGCCTGGATGAATGTGAGCTGGCTAAGTTTGAACCCTGAAAAAACTGAGGTGTTGGTTGTGAACCCGGGTCATCGTGAGGCGGGTGTGTTGGCAGGTTCACCTTCAGTTTTGTGGCTTGGAGGTGTCCAGCTAGCTACCTCAGACTGGGTGCGGAACCTGGGCATTATGTTTGATGACTATCTGACCCTAAAATCACAGATGTCAGCAGTTGTTAAAACTTCTCTTTTTACCGTCTGAGAAATATCGTCCGGGTGAAACATGTGGTTCCTCCCGATGATCTTCCAACGTTGGTTCATGTCTTCATTACCTTGACTACTGCAATGCACTTTACCTAGGGCTGCCGGGGGTTGATATCCACCGATTGTAGCTGGTGCAGAACGCGGCAGCCAAGCTACTGACTGGTGCTTCAAGAGCCAGTCATATGACGCCTGTGCTCCGCAGTCTGCACTGGATGCCGATACAGTGGCGGATCACCTATAAGGTTGCTTTGTTAACCTATAAGGCCCTACACGACCAGGGACCAAGTTACCTGAAAGATCTTCTTTGTCCCTACTGTCCCCTCCATCCTCTCTGATCCACTGATGAGGGATTGCTAGAGGTTCCCAGGGTACGTTTGCAAACATCTGGAGCAAGGGCATTTAGCTTTGTTGCTCCGTCCCTGTGGAACTCTCTACCTCATTGGGTACGAGATTGCCTAACCATCCAGAGTTTTAAAACTGCTTTAAAAACTTATCTTTTTAGCCTGGCATTTGTTGATTGACGTAGCTGTCTTAGCTTGTTATGCTGCTATTATACCGTCTTCTGCTGGAATTCATATGCTTGTTTATAATAATTTATTTTTATTTTATGTATTTATTGTACAGGCGCCTTGATTTCAGAAAGGTGCCTTTTTATAAATAAAACTGATTTGATTTGATTTGAAGCAAGGGGACTGGTTGGCATCCCTAGACCTAAAAGATGCTTACTTCCACATCCCCATCAGACAGTCTCACAGAAAATATCTCAGATTTCAACTGCCTTCAGGTCACTACCAATTCAGGACTATGCCCTTCGGCCTGACATCTACACCAAAAGTGTTTACAAATGTCTTGCAGTAGTGGTGGCATTCCTCAGAAGACAAGGGGTTTCAGTTTACCCCTATCTGGACCACTGGCTGCTGGTGGGTCAATCCCCTCAACAGGTCACAGAAGCCTTAAAACTCACTCAGGATACTCTTTAGTCTCGGGGGATCCTGGTGAATCACAAAAAGTCTGTTTTGATCCCAGTACAAGTACTAGGCTTCATAGGGGCAGAGCTGAATACCATTCAGGCAAGGGCCTTCTTGCCTTCTGCAAGGGCACAGGCTCTTATAGATTTGGTGAAATCTTTCCATCTTCGAGTTCCTCGGCCAGCAAGGTACCTCCTACAGCTCTTAGGACACATGGCTTCCACCACAGCTGTGGTCTTGGGGGCCAGTTTCAGATGAGGGCCATTCAATTCCATTTGAGATCCTTTTGGTCTCAGAAAAAGGATCCTCTGTCCAAACTGATTCCAGTATCTCCCACCCTTCTGCTAGCTTATCAGTGGTGGCAAGAGATGGAAAATCTCAGAGCGAGGGTTCCCTTTCTCCCTCAGGTTCCCTCTCTGGTGCTGACAACAGACGCTTCTCTTTTGGGCTGGGGTGCCCACCTAGGGGATCGCACAGCACATGGTACTTGGCTCCCTCAGGAGTCCTTCTTGCACATCAATCTTTTGGAGCTCAGGGCAGTGTTCCTGGCTATTCAGGAGTTTGCCAGTCTCTTACAGGACAAGGTGGTTCAGGTCAGGACAGACAATACCACCACCATGTACTACATCAACAAGCAGGGGGGAGCAAGATCCTCTCTGCTGTGCACAGAATCCATGAAGATGTGGAAACTGGCATATTCTCTCAACATGTCACTGTTAGCAGTTCACTTGCCAGGCAAGGACAATGTACTGGCAGATGCTGTCAGCAGGATCAGCCAGGGGCATCACGAATGGACCCTGAACAGGCAGATCCTTCTCTCAGTATTCAGGAGGTGGGGGTGTCAGAGATAGATCTCTTTGCAGCCCCAGACAATCACCAGTTACCACTGTATTTTTGCAGACCCCCACTCCAGGGCCCAATGCCACTGGATGCTCTCCTTCTGGACTGATCAAACAGGTTTCTTTATGCTTTTCCCCCTTTTCCTCTGATAGCCAGAGTCTTGGTCAAGCTGAAGTCTCAATCTGCCACCATGATTCTCATAGCCCCAGACTGGGCCAGACAGCCGTGGTACTCGATGCTACTGTCACTGTCAATCACCAGGCCAATTTCTCTACCCAGGAGGTACAACCTGCTGACATCCTCTCAGGGCAGGATTATGTACCCCAATCTTCAGTCTCTTTACCTCAGGGCTTGACTCTTGAAGACTTAGAATATGCAGATCTACAGCTGTCTCAGTCTGTCTTGGATATTCTGAAGGGTTCCAGAAAACCTGCTACCAGAAAAACCTATTCCTCTAAGTGGAAAAGATTCCATCTTTGGTGCTCCCAGAAAGATCTGGATTCACAGCAGGCTGGATTACCAGAACTTCTGGACTATCTGGTCCACCTTCAGCCTCTGCATTTACAGCCATCTACCCTGAAGGTACACCTCTCTGCTGTCTCTGCTTATCTTTCAGCAGGGAAGGGCTCTTCTCTGGCTGCACACCCAATTTTCAAAAAGGTTTTCAAAGGGTTGCTGCATCTTCATCCTCCACATAGAGAACCTACCCCTGCATGGGACCTGAACATATACATAGGCCAACTTATGTAACCTCCTTTCAAACCTATGTTTTCTTCAGAGCTCAAGTTTCTCACTTGGAAAACTGTTTTTCTGGTGGCCAACACTTGTGCAAGAAGAATCAGTGAGCTTCAGGCCTTGTCTGTGGAGCCCAACTATATCACACCCCACAGGGATAAAATTGTGCTCCGAACTATAGGAAGTTCCTCCCTAAGGTGGTTTCTGATTTCTATCTTAACCAATCCATTACCTTGCCTGTATTCTTCTCAGAACACTCCAGTTCAGGTGAACGCAGGATCCACAGTCTGGATGTAAAAAGAGCTATTAGTTATTAAATGGACAGGACAAAGGAGCTAAGGAAGGATTGGTCCCAACATTTTCTTACCTATGGTGAAGTTGGTCAGGGCAGGCCAGCTGCAAAGAGGACCATAGCTAGATGGATTGTGGCCTGTATCCAGTTCTGCTACAGTAAGCTGGGTAAGGATCCACCAGCAGGACTTAGGGTCCATTCTACCAGAGGGACTGCTGCCTCCCTGGTGGCTGCCAGGGAAGTCCCCTTGCTTGAGATATGTAAGGCTGCCACCTGGAAGTCTGTTCATACATTCACTAAGCACTACAGCCTGGATATTCAGGCTAGGAGTGATGCCAAGTTTGGCACAGCAGTACTGCAGAGAGTATTCCCCAAATAGGTTCTGTGCCCACCTCCATAGGGCACTGCTTGGTAGTCTGCATATTGTCAGAATACAGCAAGACTTCATGTTGTTTGAAGAAAAAATTACTTACCATAGTAATGTGTTTCTTCTAATGGAGTATTGCTGTATTCTGACCTCCCACCCTACCTTCCCTTCAGAACCTGGGGAAGGGTGGCTCTTCTGCAGCACCTTTATGACTTAAACCATTAGTAGGTATTGGTTTTCTTTGGGCATCTGTGACTTAAGTCTTATACATGCCTTTTTGTTTTGTTAAGTTGCCCCTGTTGGGGACCTGTTTAAGCATAGATATATATATATATATATATATATTAGAGGCAAAAAACTCAGTTTAATGCATTAGTTAGGGTTGTTCCACAGCGACAAAAGTGAGGAAATTCGGTATTAGGGTTGAAAGCCCCCCTTGGACCCCCCAGCCCACCCCACTCGGCATCGGGGTGCGCATTGGGGTCATCAGCGTTAACTCTCACCCCATCACATGTGTAAAGAAGCAGAGGTATAGGAGAATGGGGTGAGAATTAGGACCGACGACTCCAATGCGCACTCTGATGCCAGTTGGGGTGGGCTGGGGGTCCAAGGGGCTTCAACCCTAACACCAAATTTTCTTGCTTTTGTCGCTGTGGAACAACCCTAACTAATGCATTAAACAGAGTTTTTTGCTTCTAATTTCCCTTCTTTTTGAGAATGATGAGAAATAGTGAATGTAATGCGGCAGCAGGAGCACGGGGCCTGAGCCCGTGCTCCCGCCACGTGATGTCTGGTGACATAGTAACAGGAACAGCAATGCAAACAGAAGTGCGAACAGTGGCGCACATGGAAATGCAAACATAAATGATAAAGGAAACATTAATAGAAATGCAAGTGCAAAGTGACGCCGAACCGAACAGTGATGCAAATGAACATTGAAGCACATACGAAAACGCAACTAGTAACGCGAACAGTGATGGCAGTGGTATTTTAAATGTAAATGTTAAGTGTCACAGCAAAAAGGATGCGAAAGGGAACAGAAACGGAAATGCGAATGCAAGCGCACACATAAATGTAAACCGCAATTCACACAGGCACGGTACCACAATTGTAAATGCAAATGGTAACGTTAATATGAAGAATAACGCCAAAGGAAAGAGAAATGGAAACGGGAACAGAAGCACGTCCAGAAGTTCAAACCAAAATGCACACAGGCACAGTACTGCAATTGTAAATGCAAATGGTAGCAGTAACAGCAACAATAACAGCAAAGTAAACAGAAGTACAAAAGGAAACACAAGCGCATATGGAAATGCAAACCGTAATGCGCACGGGCACAGTAACGCAATTGCAAACGCAAATGGTAACAGTAACAGCAAGGAAGATGCAAAACAAAAGAGAAACAGAGATGTAAATGAAAGGGCTGCCAGAAACACAAATGTCAATGCGTACTGTGATGCAAAGAAAAACGCAAACAGAAACAGTAGTGGAAACAGAAATGGTAACAGTAACGAAAATGCAAGCATGAATGACAACGCAAAGGGTAACGCACACAGTGGCGTACACGGGAATGATAATGCAAACGGGGACATAAACGCAAGTGGAAACAGTAACTGTAACAGTAACGGAAGTGCATACCCTGTTTTTGCCAAACAGGTGCATACAGAAACACAGTGTGTACAAAGAATGTATGCATTGTAATGGGGATCGAAGGTTAAAACGAACATTGGAAGTACTTAATTGCTAATATCTCAGCAACTGCACGATGTAGAAAAAAAATTTAAATTTCACAAAAATCATGATTTTCCTGGCTAGGTTTAACTTGCAACAAAAAATCTGTATCTTGCATCGTTTTCAAGATACGAGCCCCAAAAGGCGCGGCATACGCCACCATGTTAGTCTATGGGAAAAAACTCCAACATCAGAGTACCATAACTTTGCAGCCATGCAATATTTTTTGACCAAACCATACAAAGGCATATCTGTGAGATGTTGGCTGCCTTCCCTCCAAATTTCAGTCCGAAAGACTAAACCGTTCTTTTGCAGCAGAGTGGCAAAGAATCCCTGTCATTTTGGCCATAGTCTGAAAAAGTAGTGTCGCAATTTGCAAAACTTTTTGCAAAAATTTGTGGAAGTGTCACAGGTGCGACACTACTTTGCAACACTACTGTTTTCAGAAATTTGAAAAACATATTTCTGGGGTGTTTAACCCCAAAATAAAGACTTGGCTAGCATCCTCATGGTCCGACTAGGTGAACACAGAAAGAATTGTGTCCCTAGAGGGTCCCAATTTTAAATGGCAAGCATTTTTGTGATCATCAACTGAAAACAAAATGGTGGATTTGTGACACTAATAGGGTCGTTTGCGACACTAAAAAGTGCATTTGCGAAAGTGTTGAACTTTTTGTTAATTTTTCCCATTGACTTATAATGGGAACTTGTTTTTTGAATAACTTTTGAACTGTTCAATATTTTTTCACGAAATCTTCAAAAGGCACATCGGGGACCCCAGCTGCATGTTCCCTGAAGTTTTTGGAGTGGTCGCGCAAACCGTGCAACCTGTAGGCGAGAGCAAAGAATTCGCAAAAAAGCGTAAATACTCACTTTGTTGTTGCTTAATAACTCCACAGCCGTATATCTGAGCGGTACAAAACTTGGCAGATCCCAAGATCTGCCATGCCCCATCATGCACACTAAATTTCAGGCAAATCCATTATACAGTGGCAAAGTTATTAAGGTGCAAAATCTGACCCTTTAACCTTAAAAGTGCTACTCAACCCTAACTATGACAGCACTACTGTGCTATTACAATATATATATATATATATATATATATATATATATATATATATATATAATCTAGTTCACTTCATAGAATCTGATCAGTTACTAGAATGTACCGAGGACAGTGGTTTGAAAACTGAGCTCGAGCTCAACGTTCTATGCATTTGCATAGAGTTAACTCTTTGTTCTCCGGGGCAGTTGAACCAGTCGGTCTAACTGCATATTGTCCCAATACAGCAAGACTCCATTAGAAGAAACAACATTACTATGGTAAGTCATTTTTTCTTCACAGTCCTCGGTTCAGCACCTTGTTTCCTCCTTGGTTCCCGGTTCACTGGAAAAATTTATTGAGATGTATGGAGAGAACGAGGAAGATGATGATGAAGGTGATGATTCTGGGGAACCTCCTGAATCAGAGGTCTCCCCGGATCCTCATCATCCTGATTCCCCTGAGAAGGGAGCTAAGGATTTTATATCCCATTTTGCTTTCATGAAGCAAGTGGCAGAGATCCTAGATCTGTCCACCAAAGAATCCACAGAAGAGGAAGAGGGACCAGACTATATGTAGATGATGGATGTGCCATCCACAAAAAGGCTGTTCTTGTCCATCCATAAGTTCTTAAAAAGACAAGCTTCAAAAATGTTACAGACACCCACTTCCATTCTCCCAGTGGGCAAGAGAATGGATAGAAAATACTGGGTGGCCAAGTCTGGGGTAGAATTTCTGTTCGGTCATCCCAGCCATGAAGGTGTAGTACAGGCTATTGCATGTGATAAGGCAGGGATCTCCCTGGCATCACATCCGCTAGAAAAGGATTTTAGAAGAACGGACTCCATTGCTAAAAAATCCTATTTGTGTGCCTCTTTGGCCATCAGGCAGTCAACCTACATGGCTTATGTATCCAGATACCAGAAGAGTCTCTGAAACACTGTCTTGGAAATAACCAAGGCTTGTCCTGGTCCCATGGCTTTGGACTTGCCTGAAGCTGCAGAAAGGAGCATAGAGGCTTCCAAGTGCCAGTTTTGCATGGCAGTGGATGCAAATGACATTGCTGCCAGACAAATGGCAACCTCAGTGTCCCACAGAAGATTTTCCTGTTTAAAGGCTATTAATTTGTCACAGGACATGCAGACAAAGGCACTGGACTTCCCTTGTGAGCCTACATCTCTCTTTAGAGAACCAATAGAGGCTTACATGAAGAAGATGGATGAGTATAAGGTGGCGTATAAGAGTGCTGCTGCCAAGGAGAAGGCCGCAACACCTCAGAAGTACCAAGGAAAGGTAGGGGTAAAACCCACTACAGACCTTTCTTCCAGTCCCAGGCATCACCAACTTTCCAGTCACAGAGGGGGTACTTCAGAGGCAGGGGCAGAAGGGGCACAGGCCGGGCTGGCCCCAGCACCCAGCAAGCCACACTGACCAAATGGACCCCCTGAGAGGTCTGTCAGGTTCACATCCCCACTCCCAGTAGGAGGCAGGCTGACCCACTATCTCCAGGCATTGGAATCCATCATCACAGACATGTGAGTCCTGAAGATAATGGGCCAGGGTCTTGCACTCAGCTTCAAACTTCTTCCCAAGCTGGGGGAAGAGTTTTCAGACACGACAGCCTAATAGAGGCAAATCTGTTGGAGGAGGAAGTAGCAAAGTTGATCCTGAAAATAGCAGTAGAGCCAGTTCCCTTAGCAAAGCAGGGAAAAGGCCTCTACTCAAAATACTTCCTCACTCTAAAGAAAACAGGGGAGTGGTGACCCATACTGTATCTCAGACATTTAAACAAACATTTGCCAAAACCAAAGTTCAAAATGGTTACTCTGGCTACCATCCTCCCTACACTCTGGAAGGGGGACTGGCTGGCATCCCTGGATCTAAAGGATGCTTACTTCCATATTCCCATCAGGCAATCACACAGAAAGTACCTCAGGTTCAGATTGCCATCAGGCCATTACCAGTTCAGGGCCATGGCTTTTGGTCTCATATCACCTCCAAGTGTGTTCACCAAGTGTCTGGCAGTTGTAGTGGCACACCTGAGGAGGCAAGGGGTCACAGTCTTCTCATGACTGGATGACTGGCTGGTGGTAGGTCAGTCCCCTCAGCAGGTAAAACAAGCACTAACCATCATTCAGGATACCCTGGGTGCACTGGGTTTCCTGGTAAACCAGAAAAAGTCAATTCTGACACCAGTTCAGCTTCTGGAGTTTATTGGGGCATAACTGGATACTCAGAAAGGAAGAGACTTCCTCCCTCGGGGAAAAGCAGACAGTCTTATTCAGCTGGCAGGCTCTTTTCAGTTTCATACCCCCAGACCAGCAAGGCATTTCCTCCAGCTGTTAGGGCACATGGCTGCAGCAACAGTATCAGGATCAAGATTCCAAATGAGGGACATTTAGTTCCACTGGTCTCAGAAAAGAGACTCCCCATCAAAGATGGTACTAGTCAAAGGAACCCTCCTTCAAGGAGGGATGCCCACCTGGGGGAGCATACTGCTCATGGTGCCTGGCTCCAGCAAGAGTCACTGTTTCACATAAACCTACTGGAACTCAGGGTAGTTTATCTGGGCATTCAGTTCTTTGCCTCGATGCTGCAGGGCAAAGTGGTTCAGGTCCGGACAGACAATACAACCACAGTGTACTACATCAACAAGCAAGGGGGCACAAGGTCCTCCCCCCTGTACACAAAAGCCATGAAGATATGGAACCTGGCTTACTACCTGGGAATTTCCTTCTCAGCAGTCCATCTCCCAGGGAAGGACAATATATTAGCAGCTCTCCTCAGCAGAATTGACTAAAACCACCATGAGTGATCACTAAGCAAGAAGATCCTGTAAGTTGTGTTCAAAAGGTAGGGCACTCCAGAGGTGGACCTCTTCATAGCCCAGGACAATCACCAGCTGCCACTGTTTTGTTGCAGGCCCCCTGCACTGGGCACAATACCTCTGGATGCCCTCCTGTTGGATTGGACAGGGAAGTTCCTGTATGCCTTCCCACCATTTCCCTTGTTGCTCAGAGTACTGAACAAGCT
This sequence comes from Neoceratodus forsteri, assembly GCA_016271365.2. NCBI lineage: Eukaryota > Metazoa > Chordata > Ceratodontiformes > Ceratodontidae > Neoceratodus > Neoceratodus forsteri. The sequence goes on along the minus strand of CM057455.1, from coordinate 411,285,180 downwards.
CATACTCCAGCCAGCAACAGTGATCCTTATTGCTCCAGACTGGGCCAGACAGCCTTGGTACTCACTGCTACTGACCCTATCAATAGCCAGACCAATCTCCCTGCCCAGGAGGCACAACCTACGGACCTCCTCCCAAGGCAGAGTTCTGTACCCCAATCTACAGTCCTTCAGGCTCAGAGCATTGCTCTTGAGGACCTAGAATATGCTGACCTGCACCTCTCGGAAGGGGTGCTAGAGGTCCTCAGGGTGTCTAGAAAACCTTCTACCCAAAAGACCTATTCTTCTAAATGGAAGAGTTTTTTTTTATTTGGTATGTGCAGAATCAGATAGATCACCGCCAGGCTGGCCTACCAGTAGTCCTAGACTATCTGGCACACTTGCATTCCCTGGGCCTTCGGCCCTCCACTCTTAAGGTGCATTTAGCAGCTGTCTCAGCTTATCTTCCTGCCAGGAAAGGGGCATCCCTGGCTGCCAACCAGGTATTCAGAAAACATTTCAAAGGTCTGCTGCACTTGCATCCCCTTCAGAGGGAACCCACCCCTGCACGGGACCTTAACATATGCATAGGCCAGCTAATGCAGCCACCTTTTGAACCCATGTCCTCAGCACAGCTTAAGTATGTGACATGGAAAACAGTGTTCCTGGTAGCCATCACCTCAGCCAGGAGGATCAGTGAGCTCCAGGCCTTGACCACAGAGCCGGACTACATAGCATTCCACAGGGACAAGGTGGTCCTTAGGACTAATAGGAAGTTCCTTCCTAAGGTAGTCTCAGACTTCCACCTTAACCAGTCCATGCCTTTGCCAGTCTTCTTTACCGATCATTCCAGCTCAGGAGAATGCAGACTGCATAGTCTTGATGTCAAGAGAGCTATTAGCTGCTACTTGGATCACACAAACGAACATAAGCTGGATAGGACCCAGCTCTTCCTGATCTATGGAGAAGAGGGGAAGGGCAAACCCACCTCAAAGAGGACCATTGCCCATTGGATTGTTACCTGTATCCAATTTTGTTACAGCAAAGTGGGTAAGGAGCCTCCTGTAGCACTCAGGGCCCACTCCACAAGGGGTATAGCTGCTTCTATAGCAGCTTCAAGAGATATCCCTTTCATAGAAATCTGCAAAGCAGTTACCTGGAAAACAGTTCACACCTTCACCAAGCACTATAGCCTGGATACTCAGGCCAGAAGCGATACCAGGTTTGGCACAGCAGTACTGCAGAGCCCGTTTCCTAAATAGGTTCTCTACCCTCCTCCAAAGGTATTACTTGGGTACTCTGCAGAAGTCAGAATACAGTAAGATTTCCTGGGGTTTGAAGAAACAATTACTTACCACAGTAATCATGTTTCTTCCAAGGAAATCTTACTGTATTCTAGAGCTCCCACCCATCCCCCTCTATAACCTATAGGCACTGCAACACAGCTGTTCATGTTGTCCAAACTTATGGGTGTTTCTTTTTTGGGCTTAGTGACATGAGTCTTAGTGTGGCCCAAATTTTTAAATAGAAGGGGAATAGCTAGTGTCGGGTGTTGTTAAGTTAATTATTATTAGTATAGTTTAGATAGCTTGTTATTAGCTTATTATTAGTTTTGCTCCATAAAAATCCAACGGTTGTAGAGTGTTTACCAGAGACAGTGGTTTGAAAACTGAGCTCAAGCCTAACATTCCATATTAGAATAGGTTCTATTAACCATTTCAGCTGTGGGGCAGTCTTATGGTGAAAGCATACTGCAGAAGTCAATTCCCTTGAAAGAAACAAGATTACTGTGGTAAGTAATTTTTTCATATTGCAAGGGTGGTAAATGAATTGGATAAATACTGTAAATCATGCTATTTTTCAAACAGGACATACATTTACTTTAACTTACAGTATAACATACAGAATAATTGATGGGGTGTTGTACATTGAGTTTTGTTTTACACACCTGAGGTGTGTAATACCACATGAACCATGAGTACGAAGTATAAGTGATTTGTGGTGGTGTTACACACCAACAGTATGTGAAAAAATAATGTAACACACCATTCTTTGTCATATAATTGCTGGTCAGTTTTGTGTGTGTGTTTAACAAAGGCTGTTCTCCTTTTCTGTGGCAGTTTGCTTCTGTGAGCATGAGATGTCAGTGGCTTTCATTTTCACTTTGACTGGCTGACCCCCATGCAGTAATAACCGGATCCCATTCCCTAATAACCAGCTGGTTATTATGGCATTAGAAAACGATGTCAGTCTGGTAAATGGGCACAGCAGTAATTATATGTTATTTCAATTTAGAGCATGATATTTATACAGAACATGTTATTGTCTCTCATATCTTATTTTCACTTAGAATCTAAAAATAGAGCATAGAGACCAATCAGCCAGATACAAGTAATGAAAAAAAATGCAGTTTTAAGCAAAAACAAGGAAAAACACGAATGAAAACATTTAACATCGTATGGGATCTACATAATACACGGTGGACTTACAGTCAGAGAAAAGAAAACACATTTCTTACCTTTTGGTAATTTTTTTTCTTGTAGCTGTACATCAGTCATTCCTTATGAGTGGGTTGCTCATCCCTCTGCTGCTGTCTGGTAGAAGAGTAAAAGTCCAGGCATCCCTGCACGTCCTAGGCAGTCATAATAGACTCCAGTATGCAGGCATCCCAAACCTTCTAGGAAGGCAAACACCACTTATCAACTTGACAATATCACAAAAAGCACGGAAAACGTTGAGAAAGAAACATTACCTCAGCCACATACAATCTTGAAGAAGAAACAGAAATAATAACTTAGCATAAAAAGAGTGAACAAAGTGACAGATGCACAGATAGAAGAAAATACATTTGCAGGTGGTCAGTAATTATTTTCTTTTCTTCTCTCCTTATGAGTGAGATGTAAGTAGCAGTATTTCTGAGATACTGTAATGGGGGAGTAAAGCACAGATCAGTGCAGAGACTGAAAAGTGCAAAAAGTACTGTATCAATGGACAAGACCAGCCAGCTAGCGAAATGACTATGGCACAACTGCCTGAAGAATCCTCTGACACAGAGCTGCACCAGTGGACAAGACAGTATCTAGTTTGCTGTGCTTTGCCAATGTATGCAGGGAAGCCCAACAAGTCACTGCTTTACAAACATCTATATATGATATACTTTTCCATTTAATCCAGGAAGAAGCCATGGCTCTCTTGGAATGACTGAGTTCACAGCTTTAGGTGGATCCTTACCCTCCATCTTGTAGGCCTCTGAAATGCACTCAGCGACCTTTCTGGAAATGGTCAGTTTAGGCACTCTATGACTTCTTTTCCTGGACTGATGTGAGGCAAATACACTCAAAGACTGTATGTTATTCTTGATTCTACTCAGGTAGTATCTTACGACTTTTTAGATATCTAGTATATAAAAGAGTGCTCCAGATCTGATGTACGTTTGTAACAGAATACAGGAAGCACCAGTTCTTGAATCAGATACACGGCCAAGCACAACCTTGTCTTAATGAAAAAATAAATATAATCCCAAAATAGATAAGGGCCCAGGCTTACAAACTCTCCTCTCTAAGGTAATGGCTACTAGAAAAGCTACCTTTAGAGTAAGCCATCATAGTTGGAGTGTGGCTAGAGGCTCAAGCAGCTTCTTAGTCAAGGCATTGAAGACAAGGTTCAGATTCAAAATAGGTACATGTTTCTTTGCTGGTGGTTATTGCAGAGAACCTGACAAATATTGGCAATACATGAATGGTACAGTACCAATGGTTGAGTTTGAGAGGAGCACAGCAAGGCACCCAACAGGGCAGCATATACCATCAGTGTTGCTGGAATGAATCACATGGAGATTCCACACTGAAAAAAAGTCAATATTGCAAAAATCATGGAGTGAATGGTCTTCTCTGACTCATTCATGCAGTGTAGATAACACTTGTAGATGTGGAGAAAAGCCTTGTTAGTAGACTGTCTCTAAGACTTGAGGAGGACAGTCATAATATCTGCAATGGAACCACACTGCTCTAGAGAGCACCGTTCAAGTTCCACACCATCAACTTAGGCTAGGGAGGTTGGGATGTCTGGCTGACCTTGGAGACAGAAGGTCCTCCTGGTAGGGAAACGTTCTGTGCAGTGCCACAGACAGGTGGAGAAATTAATGAACTTTAACCTCCTAGACCAGCAAGGGGCTACATAGATCATGTGGACTTTGTCCTAAATTATCTTAAAGATCACTCTGTATAGAATGGAGATGGATGGGAAGTATAATACATGTACATTGAGTGCACCAGACTGAAAGCATCCATAACCATGGCTTTGCTGTCCTGAAACAGTATCTGGTCACTTTGCGATTGTGCCTTGGGGGCACAAGTCCATTCCTGGACTGAACCAGGATCTGGTTATCTGCTTAAAGATCTCTATGTATACAGACTGTTCGCAAGCAAGACAGTATTCCTGCTGAGTCAATATGCTTTAATTTTTTCAAGGAGCTCTTCATTTAGACAGCTGAAATTAACACCTTATTGTGCTTCACCCAGCTGACATGTTCATTACTTCTAAAAAAAAAAAATGGTCTTTCTCCTGGTGTCCCCTTGCTTGTTTACATACACCACCACAGCCCTGTTGTTGCTGACTACCAACACCTGACTGTGGCAAAGTGATATAAAGCTAGGGAGACTGCCTGGAGCTCCAGCACATCGATATGGGATCATTTGTCATATTCCATCTACTTATCTTGGGTCATGTGATCCAGTGACCTTCCTTGGAGGTCTGTGATTCACTGAACCTTGATAGCAGGGGGCAGGTGAACTGACAATGTCCTTGACCCTTGTATCTGGAATTTTACATCTCATGCTTTTATGAAATCCTGCAACCTTCCTTCTATGAGGCAAGGAGGGTGGGAAAGAGCAGCCTCAGAAGGCATTAGAGGATTTCTGGTCATAGTTACCCCTACCTAGAATAAGGGAGCACAATTTGAAGATAGAGACAGGACAGCTCAGATGTAATGTGAGGAAGTATTTTTTCATGGAGAGGGTTGTGGATACATGGAACGGCCTTCCTGAGGATGTAGTGGAATCAAAAACAGTGGTGGAATTCAAGAATGCATGGGACAGACATAAGGCAATTCTAGTGGGGGGAGGAGGAAGCAGGCTGCTAGTTAATTAAGATCAGCAGCTTATCCATTAGGTAGGGAAATGGGCAGACTAGGTGGGCCAGGAGGTCCTTATCTGCTGTCAAATTCTATGTTTCTATGTTACCTCTATAGTTGTTACTGCCTCCTCTGAGCTGGTTCTGCTGGAAGTACTGAACAGTCTTACACCTATAGGTTGGGGATCTCAAAAGGGGCAATAGATACTGTAGCTCTATGTGTTGCAAAGGGGCTGAAACTGATTCTATAATCCCTTGTCTGTCTTCTGATCCTGGTGCCTGATCTTTTGGATCTTTGCCAATTCGTTTATCTCCTTCAGCAGAGTATGGCCAAAATGAAGTTTGCAGTTGTAAGGCACCTATAGCAAAAGTATTTGGGATTGTGCATCAATACTCCACAGCTTCAGCCACAGAGTCCGGCGTGAGGTAGCATTGACCATACCTCCCCGGGTTTGCAATTTTTGATGCATCATCATATATTTCTACAAGATAAGCTGCTGCTAGCCCAACCAAGTTAACCTGCCTAGCTATGTCTCTCCCATTTGATGACTATTCGTCCTTTGAAGAGGTTGCCACCATATCTGAAATATCTTTGCAGCATTTATACCAGGTCCATGCTGCATATACTCTGATTTAGAAATTTAGAGGGGTGCGAACAGTGCTTCATACTTTCACTGAAGATTGCCCTCCCACTTTCTATCTGTACTGCTCCCTTCCCTCCGAGAAGAGGATGGGTTCTGTCCTTTGAAATGTTTACCAAGACCAGCCCCCTCAGAAAACAGTGTCATCAGGACTCTGCCTGGTGATTTGCTGGCTACAGACTGGCCCCTGGAACTCCGCTGGTAATTGGGCTGGCACCTTTCACACCCCTGTTTAGCAACTCTCTTATCAACAAGTTTGTCTGCATTTGCATGCACGACAAACTTAAAAATACATTTTGTTTGAAAGAATTTGAAGATTGCCTACAGTACTGAGAAGTGGTTTTTGAATAAAAAAAAGTTCTTTACTTCTCATTCATTTTACAGCCGTGATGGAGCTGTGGCAGCTGTTTTTGATGGGAATTTGTGGTAACGCATTTGTGCTAAGGGGTAGCATAAGGCAGGAGAAGGAGCAGGTGGCACGTGTTTGCTGTTATAACCCGTGAGTTATAACGGTGAATTATAACCTGCTCCTTCTATGGGGAAAAAAAGACAAGCCAGTTATTACAGTATTATATAAGCAGTTTTGTAGGACTGACTGGTCCTTCCTGCAGCCAGTCTGCATGGATGGAGACTTAGAGGAGCAAGTGGTAACGTCCTGGGGGCATCATGTGGGATTTCAGGGCTTTTGGTCTCCTGCTTGACAGCAACAGAGGGTGGAGCTTTACATTTGTAGGGAATGACAGATTCACCCTCTGTGCTAAAGAATAACACATTTATCTCTACACAAGTAGCAAGACCTTCATAGCTAGCATGTGGCTTTGCCACTCATTGGTTGTGGGTTATACCACTCACTAGAGGAGATAAATGTGTTTTTCCACAACAGCCCATTATGTATTCACTATTCATGGCATCTTGTTCAAAATAAATTTAAGTATTTGGAATGCGTGGACTAAACCGAAGGCAGATACATTTATATTTGAGGCTTAATAACCTCAAGACAGATGCGATTAAACCATTTCTATGTCATTTAGGTAATACTGGCTATAAAGTGATTCCAACTAGTCCACTATTGGACCCCTCCCACTGCAGACAAGATGCCAACTGGAGTGTTGGATTTCCAGGTTCTGTCTGTGACAATACAACAGGGTTCCATCGGTTAGCCTTCAACAGACCTTCACCATCCTCTCTAGAAGCAAAGAACGTCATATTATCAAACTCACATGGTGCAAGGAAAACTTAATTGCATTTGTATATTTCTATAAAAGTGCAAGAGAGGGGGCAGGAACAGCTGCTGACACAGTACAGTACTATGCAACAGGGAAGTCCGGTAGCAAGGTATGTAATATAGATGCTGTTGACCAGTCCCTGACAAAAATGTGTACTGTTCCATTCTGCCTTTGTTGAATGGCTTGGGCAATATCTAGAGATTAATTCTCAGCTGTGATTGGCCGATTTTTAAACAAGGATTGTGTGCCTCTCTCATTAGAGTGCAATGATGGGTTACTCTGAGAAAGCTGGGTAGTACTGAAATAGTTCTGGATTTGTCTGAATGGATTTGAATGTATTTGGATCCATTATACTGTCAAGGGAAAGCTTACTTAAAAGCCAGTTCCATTGCCTCTTTGAGAACTTTCCGTAGTCAGCTGCATAGCCTACTCCGAACCTGTTGCAGTAATGCAGCTGCAGGAATGACTACAGATGGAAGGTCAGCATCGATGCTGCAACTTCAAATTTAAGAAAGTAAGTCTGAGGTACAGTCCCTGTAAAAACACTTTTAGGAGTGTCTTCTTTGTCCTTTTTTTATGACCATAGTTAGTGTTTTTCTTTCTATATTTGTTCCAGTAGTTCTGTTTTCACTGTAGTGTTACAAGTTTGTATGCCTCATTTTCTCCCTAACAGTGTCACACTACTCCTTTACCATTCACATGGACATACATCTCCTTCAGTGTTTTTGCTGTTTGGGATAAAGAATTGTCTATTATTACTAAACATTTCTGCCTCAGAGTTTGCTTTTCCATGGTACCTGTGCTGTGAGCTCCCTCATTTGTTCAAAATTATAGTAACATAAAGTAACTTAAGGTCGGAAGGGACGCTAGGTCCATCAAGTGGTTCTTATGCTTCATAAGCGAAGACAAAGTAAGTGTGCTGTGCAAACATATACCAACCTTTAGGGATTATTGGCGATGGTGGAGAACATCGGACCACACAACTAGTGTAGCATAAACCATTAGTGAATACAGCGTTGTGTGCTTGCTGCGCTGTTTTGTAGTTGTGCTAGGTTACTGTTGTAGCATTGAGTTATGTTTGGTTAGTTTGTTTGAGAAGGAGACCTCTGCCCTCACACCCGCTTGTCTTTCTAACATGGGAGTGTGGAGGGGCAACCCCCCCAACTCAAACTAATCGCATGTCTGCTGTTTATGTTTTTTTCTGATTGAGTTGGTGGCTCTGCCCCCCCACACACCCTTGTCTTTTTAGCACAAGGGGTGGGGGTGTGAAGACCCCCAACTCAAATAAACTAATGTAAGAAAAAAAACATGTAACTGTAAAAAAAAATGACTGCAAGACAGACCTGTGCATCACACAACATTGGGACACTACGGAGATAACGTAGGTCCATGGTGGGTCTGATTTTCTCCACTATCAACAGATTCTCTACCCACTCTACTAAACTGGGTACCCTTTGTAAGAAGGAATATATCCAAGCTTACCTTAAAGACGTGTACAGTAGGATGGGATATTTGAAGGTAATTAGCGATAGTTAAAGAGGTTGGTAACTCCCTAGCACCACTTTGCATCCTCAAAGCAGGAAAGGATTGCCAAATGACATAACTCCCACTGCAGTTGCATTGTTTTGCTGCAGAATTCTGTAGAACTGGACTTCATCCTGGTGAGCTTCATTTTACCTAGGGTTTGCTCCAGGCACTAATGTGCTCTTGAAGCAGACATTTAAAGGGCCCTACTCTGAACCTAAGGATATCCTGGCTGTACTGTCTTCATGTTTACTGTCTCCATTGGTAGGCTGGTCCCCAAGTTCAGCATCCTCTGGGTGAAAAAATGACTGCTAATATTTTTTGAGCATTTACCATCCCTGACCCTTAGGGCATTCCCACACGTCCCTCAATAGGACACCAGCTAAAAAAACACAGACTGATCTTGTCAATACCCATCAGTATGTGAAAGACTGATGTCAGAAATGCTCTGACTCCTTTTCTACAAGATGAAGCTGTCACAGGCCTCCAGCCTCTCCTCATACTTATTGTCCCCACACCATTGATTATTTAAGAGGCCCTGCACTGCGCCCTCTTGACTGTGTCAGTGTCCCATTTGTATCAAGGAAATCAGAACTGCATGCAGTACTCCATGTGGGACCGGGCAGAGCCTTGAAAAGTGGCAGGATTTCTTCACCTACTCTGCTGGTCACCACAGTTTGATGCACCCAGCACTCAGCTTACCTTCTTGACAGCTGCCATGTACCGTTTTTCATGTTTCTGTCCCTTGCCTATTACAACCCCAGGTCCCTTTCCTCTTTGACTGCAGCAAAAAGAGTCCAGCACAAGCATTTGTCAGTGCTGCATGTTGCTTGCTGGCATTAGCAGTGGAAGTGCAGGAGTTAGACAGATGCTGTATAGGAATGGCAGTGAAGTAATGAACTGAAGCCAGCTACACCCCCACCCTGCAGAGATGGACAGGCATTGGGGTGTGCCTTTGGGTCGTCATCCATAATGGTCACAACATTTCACCTCACCCTACCCTGCAGACACTTACAAGTGTCGAGGTGTGCTTTGGGGTGTTCGGGCTTTACACCCACCTCACTCCATAAGGAAATACGTTGAAATGGGTGCAGTGTAGGAGAATGGGGTGAACTCTGGGGCCAAAGGGTCCAAGGCGCACCCCAATGCCTGTCACTGGCTGCAGGGTTGGGGTGGAGGTGGAATGGCATGAGCATTACTGTCAACAATCCCAAGTCACACCCCTGACACCTGTCAGTCCCTACAGGGTAGGGCGTTACGGTCGAAAACCCTAATGCCCTGGGTGTTTCTTGTATTTTACTCCAAGTTTTCAACATGGGCTTTTTGTGACCCCACCGCATGAACAGTGACACTATCAATTCATTAGCTGAAAGGTGATTTTGCACAGCGACTGCGCCATTTGGTGCCACAGGTACGAAAACACATTTTGAACAGGATGTGAGAAATGACAGCTGTACTGTTCATGAGGAGGTGTAAAAAATGGCAATGTTGAAAATCTGGCGTGAAAATATAAAAAAAATGGTGAAGTCACGAGAGTGCATAGAAACTGTGCAATGTACACCCGTAATGTAATTAGTTTGGGGATTTTTTACTGCAGATTTTCAACATAAGCATTTTGGGACCTCCGCTCATGAACAGTGTCACTGTGATTTTCTTAATCTGTCCCGAACACTGATTTCCCACAGCGACCATGCTATTCTGCACCGGAAGTGTCGAAAACACATTTTGGCCAGGGTGTGAAAAATGACAACTGTACTGTTCATAAGGTTGTGTGGAAAAATGTCAGTGTTGAAAATTTGGACTGAAAATATTACGAATTCGTGAACTTACGAGGGTGCGTGGAAGTTTATTTATTTATTAATTAAATTTTGTTAACCAGGTAAGCCCACCGGGCCCCGAGGGTCCCTTTTTCAGGGGCGACCCGGGGTTTGTTACATATGGTTTGAACATACAGACAGGTATAACAGTGTCAGACATATCGTACAGGGTTACAAGGACAGTATACAATTTTCCAGTTTTTGTGTAAGAGGGCAGGAGGTACATGATATTAGTTGCTACAGTAGTAGTACAGTGCAGTGCGTCTAATACAGTAGTACATCTAATACAGCAATACGGTACAGTACATCTAATGCCAGAGGTATATTACACTGATGAGTACAGCATGGCAGAGTAGTACATATAATATGGGGTTATGAGTACAGTATACAGTTTCTGTGGAAGAGGGCAGCAAATACATTACAATATATATTTTTTTATTTAGTTGTTAAACCAGGAGTAGCACACTAAGCTGAAAGCTTTTTTACAATTTTTTACAATATAGAGTACAGCAGTGACGACAGATGGGGGTGAGGGTGATAAGTGCTTTGAGTGCATATGGAAAGTTCCGTACAGGGTAGAGTACCCGCTTGTGCAGTCATTAGTTATTACCCTTGTAGGGGAGCAGTGTCTAGTTGGTACAAATTGACACGAGGTGTGATTGTCTTAGCCATTGGGGCAGTGGCAGGGGCTTGGTTTGATAAGGTGAGCACGCAGTCCCTTTTGAAAGAAGGCTAATATCGGTGCCTCCTGAAGATGGCTGGGGAGATTGCTCCATGATTCCGGGGCTAGGTGAGTAAAGGATTTACTCCCTGCAACAGTGCAGGTCAGGGGAGTTTCCAGGAGTTTTTTGTTCGAGGAGCAGAGTGGTCATCTGTGCGGCTTTGGGACAAGTAATCCGTTTAGACCTGCCGGAGATTGGGTATCTTGGAGCTTGTAGGTCCAGCTTAGTAGGGGGTACTGGAGCCTATTGTGCAGGGATGGCCAGTTGAGGGCTGTGAGGGCATCACAATGGTGGGTCCTAGGGTATGATTTGGAAGCAAAGCGAGCTATTTTGTGATATAGGGTCATTAGTCTACTGTGGTCCATTTTAGCGATGCCGAGTACGATGGGGGCGGCATAAGTTAAGGTTGGGAGAAGGATACTTTGTGAGATTGCCAGTCTAGTCTCTGGTATCATGTTGTGGCTTAGGCAATAGAGAAGGCCCAGTTTTTGGTGGATGTTTTTTGTTACAGCGTCCACATGTGGCTTCAGAGTGAGCCCCTGATCTAGTGTGAGGCCAAGGTATTTGACTGATTGTACCACCTCTATTTTGGAGCCAGACAAGGTAGAGAGTGGCTGAAGATGGTCCCTGGAGAGACCCAGGGATTTTGGCCCGAACAGCACAGCCTTAGTCTTGGTGGTGTTGAGGACCAGGCGGTTCTCAATTAGCCTAGTCTCTGTGTTGGTGAAGTCATTTTGGAGCCAGGGTCCTAGATCGGATGGGCGATCCCCCGTTCTGTACAGCACTGTATCGTCTGCATACTGTACTATGGAGCTGCCCCCACAATGTCCATAGAGGTCATTTGTGAATAGGGAGAACATAAGCGGGCCTAAGATTGAGCCCTGTGGGACCCCCTCCATTAAAGGTATGGGTTCAGAGGTGACCCCTTTCCACTTGACCTGTTGAGTGCTGTCAGTGAGGTAACTGCAGAACCAGTTGAGGGAGTGCTGATCCAGCCCCAGTTGGCTAAGCTTGGGTAGCAAGAGTGAGTGATCCACCAGGTCGAAGGCCTTAGAGAGGTCCACGAACATGGCCACAGTGGGGGTACCCTTGTCCCAAGCTGCCAGGACATCAGAGGTGAATTTGATGAGAGCAGTATCAGTCCCATGCTTTGGTCTAAAGCCATGTTTTGTGGGTGCCAATAACCTGTTGGCTTCCAGGAAGTCTCTGAGTTGGCTGTAAACTAGCCACTCCTGAATCTTAGCCAGGTGACATAGGATGGAGATGGGCCTATAGTGGCCTATAGGTTCCCTTGCTCCACCTTTGTGGATTGGGACTACATGGGCCCGTTTCCATGTTAGTGGGACTGTACCTTCCTGCAGTGGTGCAATGCATGCTCATAATGCAGTCATTTTATGGACTTTTGTCTCCAATTTTCAATATAGTCAATTTAAGACTTCTGCTCATGAACAGTGTTACTGTGATTTTCTTAATCTGTCCTGAACATTGATTTCGCACACCGACCGCGCCATTGTGCGCTACATATGCGAAAACACATTTTAGGTGAGATGTGAAAAATGACAGCTGTACTGTTCATAATGATGTGTGGTAAAATGGCACTGTTGAAAATCTGGAGTGAAAATGTTACACATTTGTGAAGTTATGAGTGTGCATGGAAATTGCGCAACGCACACGCTCATAGCACAGTCATTTAATGGATTTTCGTCACCAGATTTTCAGCATAGGCATTTTAGGACCTCTGCTCATGAACAGTGTCACTGTGATTTTCTTAATCTGTCCTAAATACTGATTTCCCACAGCGACCACGCAATTATGCGCCAGAAGTGCGAAAACACATTTCAGCCAGGTCATGAAAAATGACAGCTGTACTGTTCATAAGGAGGTGTAGAAAAATGCCATGTTGAAAATCTTGAGTGAAAATATTACAGATTCGCGAAGTTACAAGCGTGCATGGAAACTGCGCAACGCACACTAGTAAAACAGTTATTTTTTGGATTTTTTTCACCAACTTTGCAACATAGGCTTTTTGAGAGCCCACTTCATGAACAGTGGCACTGTTATTTTGTTAATTGGGCCCGTAAAATTATTCCACGCAGTGACTGCAAACTCACCTTTCGGGACTGAATAACGTCATGACAGTGTCTGAATTCATTAGGAGGGGTCCCAATAACTCCATGTTGAAAATTTGGTTGCAACATTCCCAAAAATGCCTGCAATATGCACCAAAGTTGAAAAAACCCCTATCTGGTGCTGAGGGTCATAACATGAGGACTGTTAAATGATTTTATTGTTAAATGATTTTATTAAAATATTTTGATGACTGCCTTACACAGCATCAATACTGTAAGGTAGGGAAGTCAAGTTACTACATATGCAGGATCACCGTGTACTCTTAATATATAAGTTTCAAGTTGAAGTTTCCAGTTTATTTGCAGGAAAAGACAATTGAACACACTCATTTACAAGGAGGTCCCTCCTAATATAATAATAATAAGGTGATATAAGCCCTTATGTGATTTATTTTGACATCTGAAATCTCAAGATGTAGCCAATATATGATTGTGTCAGATGTAGTATTACCAGGGGTTAACTCTTCTGCCTATGTTTCTAAGAAACAATTACTTAAAAGCATTGCATACTACAACAAATTTACATTTTTCACAATTCCAGTAGGGCAGTACCTGTACTGATCAATGCCTCATAGGACTTTTCCCAGTTTGTAGAGAATCATTTTCAGTTTCACACTGCAGAGGTAACAGTAAAGGAGATCCAGACTACTGTTAACTTTTCCACCAGTTGACTGCATATAGAGCTATCTTTTGAGTATAACTTCTCTGTCAAGTCACTGGGTCGGAATTAAACAAACAACAACATTCCAGAAGCCGTAATGATCTGTACTGATTGGTCCAGCTGATCAACTGTCCACACTTCCTGCATGTGAGAAACACTTGCTGGACCACTTAGTAATTAAATGAGAATTGTAAATCTCTAGCTCTGTCACCCCACTGTAAAGAATGCAGCTGTCCCCTCTGTGCCGACCTGTGTGTGTGTGTGTGTGTGTGTGTGGAGAGAGAGAGAGAGAGTGAATGTGGGGGGAGGCCATGGGAGATAAGAGCTGCGGACTAATGTGTTTACAGAACACAGCTGATTGTGACCTGAGTTTCTTTGAGCATAAAGGCATCTCATTAACTGGCCCACTGAAGTAATGTGTTTCTTGCACATGCATGCAAGCAACACAGAAATGAGTAGGTCCTACCCCTGTTTCACCTCCCAAAGTGTAGCACATTGCATTTGGCTATACAGAATCTGAGGCTACAAGTGTCTGAACAATCACCCAACATGTTTTTTTTTTTTTTGTTTTTTATTTAGTTGTTTAACCAGGTATAGCACACTAAGCTGAAAGCTTTTTTACAGGAGCGACCTGGGAGCACATGTTCTGGTCCTCCTGAGGTTTATCCCCATTCTCAAGGGGGTCCGACACCTTGACCAACTTTGTCATATGTAAATTTAAACAGCCTGCTGGTTACCCCAGTTTGCATATAATTGATGTAGCTGCTGAAAATTAGTTTACCCCAACAACAATCTCTGAGGGATACCACTGAGCATTCCTCTCCTCTCTGAGTAGTGCCTGTCCCCCAACTAGTTTCTTGCCTGCAAACCAGTTGTCAAACCACTGTGTATTTGTTTTATGTACTGTATACTGCACTGGTGTAATTTGCCCAGAATCTTGTTGTGCACCACAGTATCAAAGGCCTTGCTGATATCCAGATAGACTACATCCATGGCTCTTCCCCTGTCCACCTCCCTGGTATCCTGCCCTCAGAAAAAGTCATCAGGTTGGTTTGGTATTATCTGCCTCTCATAAAGTCATGGGGGCAAGAACCTTGGCCTTAACCAAGTATTCCATTATTCAGTCTATGAAAATGAATTCCAAGACCTTGCTCTGTGCCAATGTGAAGATGAATAGACTCTATTGCCAAAGTCCAGCCATTCCCCCTTCCTGAAGGTGCAGGTCTTTGACACTGTGCCACACAGGAGAATGATAATGATCTTGAGCACCCTAGGGGTGGGACCCAAAGTAGTAAATTGGGTCAGAAACTGGTAAACTGATAGGGGCAGAGGGTGGTGGTAAATGGCATACCTGCTAACAATGGGAGAGTGACCAGCAAGGTGCCGCAGAGCTCAGTTCTGGGACTGACCCTCTCTTCAATGTCTTCATAAGTAACACTGCAAAAAAAATGGAGGTGAAGGTATGCATTTTGTAGATGATACTGTAACCCCCCTGCAAATGGGGGTTCCCAAAAGACTTCCAGGAGTTTGCTTGAATGCTCCAAGCCTGAATGGTGTTTGGCGTTTAAGCCATTTATCAGTGAGTGTTTTTAGAACCTCTGGTACTGTCTCTTTAAGAGCTGTCTGCTTGCAGACATAATTAGTTTGTATGGGGGACTGTGTGTTTCTTTGATTGAGTACCACTCAAGCTGCTGCCAATTCACTCGTTTTGCAGTCATTAGGAGTGCAAAGGAACCTATCTGAAAGATGTAACTGTTTGCCAGAAATCATGTAGAGTAATAATGAAAATACAGTTTGTCTAACCTGCTTTCTTTGCAGTCAGAACTGTGTCTGCCTAGTTCCCCATTCTGGTTTTGAACTGCTGAACTGGACCAATCAGTGTGGGGGTAAGCTAGCTCTAAAATGGTGCCTTGGACGAATCAGAACTTGGACTCATAATCTGAGCCAGCCACAAGAGGATTGCATGGGCAGTGACTCTGGGAGATGTAGTTTAGACTTAGGCGCCTTTTTGGACCAACAGCAGCAGTCTATTGTGAGTGACAGCCAATCCAGTCAAGAACTGGGAGGAACTCAAAGGAAGTGCCAGTTTGTCTGTTGGAGTTTCAGTCAGCTTTGGCAGTGAAGGGAAAGAAACCCTGTGCTCCTTCAGTGCACAGTTTCAGTCAAAAACGTGTGTAAGGCCCAGAGTTCCGGTCTGCAGCTTGTGTAACTGCTTGTTAGGACTGAATCCGTCCTGTGAAAAGAATCAAAGGATCTCTGAAGAGTAGAAACCAGGCTCACCCTGTAGAAGACTGGAGAAATTGTTGAATTGCACTCGGTCTGTCAGGAACTGAACTCTGCTGTGTGTTCCCGGTATTGTGCAGTAATTGCGATCGGGATAGAGAAGCAGCCTGCCTGGTATAGTACTTTCTTTTTTTACCATATAAATGTGTGAAGAGTCTCGTGGAGCTCAAGAGTAGCCCTGCTGACGTTGAAGGACCCTATCTTGTTTGGAGGTCGTGAGTACTACTTCAGGGTCGCTCCCTGTTGAATTGCCATTAAATCCAAATGGAATCACTGTACTGCTGACTGTTTAGCTAATTTTTCTTTTCACTGTGTGAAAGGGCCCCTACCAACTGCCACAGTTTGGACTAGCCACTAGGGCTTGGGTACCCAGGGACAGTAACTGGTAAGGATAGGCCTATGCACAGAGCCATAGGTAGATAGTAAAGTGATAAGCTAATTAACCTGATTTCCCTGTCCTTGTTATATCCCCTAAATAAATCAGAGCTGCTTGTTTCAGCAAAGTTATACTGCCTGAGGTATTTGTCTATGTTAAAGTACTGTACTGTGATTGTTGCACTGTATCTTATTTCACAGGAGGTCCCAGTGCGGAACCAGACCTGGGGGTAAGTGTATACTGTGAAGGTAATTCTGATATATTGTGTGGGCCACTAGTGGGAAGAAAGGGGGGTTGCAGTGTCCCAGAGGGCTGTGACCAAGTTAGTTTAACTATTGCAAACCCTGACCTCTGGGTGGAGGCACCCGCCATTGGATCCAGGCCCCTCAACCTGTTAGTGGCAAATCAGGTAGGGGTAGTAGCCCCTGGGATAACGCCATCTAGGGGTTACAATACCAAAATCTTCAATAGGGTGGACACTCAGGAGAGGGTGGAGAGAATGCACAGGGATATTGGGAAACTTGAGTAGTGGTCAAGAGCGTGGCAGTTGGGGCTCCATGCCAAAAAGTACAAAATCATGCACCTAGGGCATGGGAACCCCAAAGCTGAGTACAGGTTGGGGGGGGGTACTGATCATCACTAAACAGGAATTGGACCTTGTGGTTATCATGTCTGATGACCTCAAAATGGCAGAGCAGTGTGATAAAGCAGTGTGTAGGTCTAGTGGGAGGTTAGAGTGCATGGAGCAGAGTATCTCCAGCAGTAGAAGGGAAGTAGTGTTGTCACTGTTTTGCTCACTGGTTAGACCCAGCATGGAGTACAGTGTTCAGTTTTGGAGGTTGCACCTGGAAAGGACATAAACGGGATGGAGGCAGTTCAGAGGAGGACATGTAAATGGTGCAGGGGTTGCACTTGAAGCCCTATGAAGAAAGACTGAGGAATCTCAGCATGTACACCTTGGTAGAGAGGAGGGAAAGAGGTGACATAACAGAGACCTACAAGTACCTCACAGGTGTAAGCAGGGTGCTGAAGGGAATCTCTTTCAAATGAGAAAAAGCACCAGGACCAGGAGGCATGCAATAAAGCAGGGGGGAGTTTAAGAGAGATGTGGGTAAATTATTTCTTAACCGAATGTGTGGTAGATGCCTGGAACAGATTGACAGCAGAAGTGGAGAGGCTGGAAACAGTGGGAAGCTTCAGTCATGCATGGGATAGACACAGGGGTATATTAGAAAATAGGCAGGAGGGAGGGTTGCCCGAGATCATTTGGGAACTTTTGAGACATATTAAGCAGAGAACATCTGGACAGACAGGCCGGGCCAAGCGGTCCTTTTCCAATGACAAATTCTGTGTTTCTGTGTTTCACTATCTAGTCCTCCGGCACTATACTGGTGTTTGCAGACCCCTGAAAGATTACTGTAAGTGGCACTGTTAATTATTCCTTTAGACTCACTGTGATCCTGTGGTTTATCCCATTCACTGCATGGGATTTGCCTGGCTCGATCCTATCCACTGAGTCAGTTACCAGAGCAATCATGATCTCAGCTGGTTGAATCATGGCTCTCCATGATGCTATTCCCCCCTCCACCCACAAGGAGTACTTTGGTGAACCCTGAAGCTAAGTATCCATTAAGCATCTTAGCCTTTGCCTCTGGATTTCTCACAGGTTCCTCCCCTGTTTTCAAGAGGTCAACCTTCTTCTTCACCTCTTTCCCTCCATTATGTACTGGAAGAAGGTTTTGGTGTTGGCTGCAGCTCTTGCTGCTATCCTGGCTTTTAGTCCTTCCTTGGCTTTCTAAATTCTAATCTTGCAGTTCTTCAGTGCTGCTCTGTGCACATCTCTAGCACGGTAGGGACCTGTCTCTTTCCAGCACTCGCATACTGTACCTTCTTCTTGTTCTGAATCAGTTACTTTAGGTCCTTGATGAACCACAGGGGTCACATTTTAACATAGAAACATAGACTTTGATGGTAGATAAGGACCGCTTGGCCCACCATGTCTGCCCATTTTCTTACCTGTCAGATAAGCTGCAGATCCTAGTTAACCAACAGCCTACTTCCTCCTACCCCTCTCTAGAATTGCCTTATGTCTGTCCCATGCATTCTTGAATTACCCCTCTGTTTTTGACCCCACTATCTCCTCTGGAAGCTGCTCCTTGCATCCACCACTCTATCTGTGAAAAGATACTTCCTCATGTTGCCCCTGAGCTGTCCCACCTCTATCTTCAGATTGTGCCCCCTTGTTCTTGCACATCTCCTTCTCTGAAAGATGCTACCCTCTTGCACTTTGTTGATTTCCTTGAGGTACTTGAATGTTTCTATCATTTCCTCCCTCTCCCTCCTTTCCTCTAGGGTATACATATCAAGCTCCTTTAGTTTCTCTTCCTATGGCTTCTGGTGCAGACCCTGCACCATTTAAGTTGCCCTCCTCTGG
The DNA here is from genome assembly GCA_016271365.2 of Neoceratodus forsteri. Lineage (NCBI taxonomy): Eukaryota > Metazoa > Chordata > Ceratodontiformes > Ceratodontidae > Neoceratodus > Neoceratodus forsteri. The sequence continues at coordinate 411,266,261 of CM057455.1, read as the reverse complement.
ACTGACTCCATCCTGTCCATGCCCTTGTGGAGATGGAGTCTCCAGAACTGCACGCAGTACTCCAGATAGGGTCTCACCAACTGTCTGCACAGAGGGATAACAACTTCTTGCTTCCTGCTGGTGATTACTCTCCCTATGCATCCCAGTATCCCTCACAGCAGTCCTTACTGCCTTCTCACATTGCTTGCCTACCTTTAGGTCATCTGATATGACTACCTCCAGGTCCCATCTATTTTTGTTATTTGTTAGTACCCCCCCTCCTCCATTGTGTACTCTTCCCCTGGTTTTTTGTTTCCCAGGTGCATTACTTTGCTCTTCTTTGTATTGAATCTAAGCTGCCATACTTTTGATCATTCCTCCAACCTTGCCAAGTCCCTCCTCATCCTTTCCATCACCCCCCCCCCCCGTGTATCAACCCTGTTGCAGATCTTTGTGTCGTCTGCAAAGAGGCATACTTTTCCTTTCAGCCCCTCTGCAATGTCGTCTAGAAAGACATTAAAGATGACCCGTCCCAGTATTGGACCCTGCGGTACCCCGCTAGTAAACCCCCTTTCTTCAGAGTGGAATCTATTTACTATTACCCTCTGCTTCCTGTTGTCCAGCCAGGTTTTTTACCCAGGCTACCACCCTGGGACCTGCTCCCAGGCTGGCTAACTTGTTCATTTATCTTTTGTGTGGGACTGTGTCAGATGCCTTGCTAAAGTTTAGTTAGGCCACATCCACAGCCCCTCCCTAATCTACTACTTTGGTCACCCAGTCAAAGATTCGCCTGACATGACCTTCCCACTGTGACTCCATGCTGCCTTGGGTCCTGTGCCCCACTGACCTCTAAGTACTCAGCAATTCTTTCTTTCAGAAGTGATTCTATAATTTTCCTTACCACTGAAGTCAAACTAACAAGCCTGTAGTTTCCTGCCTCTGCCTTGCTCCCACTTTTGTGGGGAGGAATCACATCCGCCTTACTCCAGTCATCAGGTACCACACCATTCTCACATGATTTGTTATAAAGGATAGTCAGTGGTGTCACTAGTTCTCCTCTTAGTTCATTTAGAATTCTAGGGTGTATCCCATCAGACCCCATTGTTTTGTCCACCTTCAGTTTTAGGAGTTCTGTCAGGACCCTTTCTTCTGTGAATGGACTGGTATTGACCCCCCTATCCAGAATGCTTCTATTGTTTGGGTTAGGTACCTCTCCCTCCTCTTCTTTTGTGAACACTAAGCAAAAGTATTCATTCAATATCTCTGCCTTTTCACTGACACCCTCAACCTACCTTCCCTCCCATTTATTAAGCCTCATTATCCTTTTGGTCTTTCTTCGGTCACTAATATACTGTACCTATAAAGTGTTTTATCCCCTTTCTTATTGAACTGAGTTGGCTATGTTTTCCTTTGTTTGGGTATTTGCTATTGTGACTGCCTTCCCCGTTTCCTTCTGCTTTAACTGATACCGTTCCCTGTCCTGCTCCTTCTGTGATTCCTTATACTGTCTGAATGCAATCTTTTTTTTTCCCTAACTTTTCCTGCCACCTCTTTTGAGAACCATAGTGTTTTTTTCCTTCATTTTGTTTTATTTGTTTCGCACAAAGGCTTGTTGCCTCTGTGATGGCAGTTTTGATTTTCCCCCATTGTTCCTCTACCCCTCCTTCCTGCTCATTTGCTAGTGCATTCCTTAGGCACTCTCCCATTTTGCCAAAGTTAGTCTTCCTAAAGTCCAGTACCCTCACTTTTGTATGGCTTGACTCTACAGCAGTGCTTATCATGAACCACACTGTTTGGCAGTCACTTGTTCCCAGATGGCTACCCACTTCTAAATCTGAGATCCTCTCTTCATCCCCATTTGAGAGTACCAGGTCTAAGACTGCACCCCTCCTAATGGGTTCCAGCACTAGCTGTCTGAAGCATGTCCCCTGTAGCACATTGAGAAGGATCCTACTCTTGGATGTGGCTGCAGCAAATGTGCTCCAGTTAACATCTGGCATATTCCGGTTCCCCATCAACAATATTGCCCCTTGTTCTGCCATTCTAAGGATGCCTTCTATCATTTCCTTGTCCATTTCCTCCCCCTGAGATGGGGGTCTGTAAATAACCCCTGTGCGGACTGTGGTGCCATTTCCTATCTCCAATGTGACCAACAGTGCCTCTTCTCCTCCCTGTTTACCCTTTAGTTCCTTTGCTTTGATCCCTTCCCTTTTGTAGAGAGCTACTCCTCCTCCTCTTCTACCCTCCCTGTCCCTCCTGTAGATAGTGTACCCTGGTATGTCCCTCTTCCATCAAGGCCACTAGTTCACTACTTTTGGCCTCTTCCCCTTACTGCTGTCAGAAATGCTGTCAGACTGCTGTCAGAAATGCAGACTCTTCAGCTGCTTCAAGCATTTTCTTCGACAAACACCACATGTTCTGTGCATCACCAGCCCTATGCAGCCACTCCAGATGGTATGCCCACCCGAAAGTGACACCATTACAGCGAACAACATCGATGCCGATAGCATGGACAGTTCACTGTAATGGTGTGCCCAAGACCCTGGCACTCTGTCTCCCAGTTCTGCACCCTCCTCCCTGAACCAGCTCCGACTTGGAGTTGATTATATTTAGTATGGGGTGTGGGGGGCAGAACCCCACGTGGGGGGTTCAAGGGTCAGAGCCCCCCGATAGAAAAACAGACCAAGTTTCCTTACAGATTTATGTCAACCACAAATTGCAGTTGACATAAATCCGTTACTGAGATGCCAGTTGACAAAATAGTTGTCGAACAGGCATCGTAGAGCCCTCCAGCCCCTGGAGACCAAACGTCCATCACATTGGCAGTCTGCCTTTCTAGTTTCAGGTCCAGGTTGCTGAGGCTGGACTACTTTTTTCCTGTCACCACCGAAAAGGTTATGTGGTTGTAAGTCACTGCCTGCCTCCTATCCCACAATTTGCCTCATACAGGAGCATAGTGTATGGCCCTCCATTTGTTTATTACCTGCTTTACCAGTGGTATTTCTTATGATGTTATGGTTGCTGATTCTACAGAATGTGTCTTTACAATTTTCACATCTTAAACTAAATTATTCTCATTGCTAAGGATCAGATCCAGAGTTGCTTGCTCCATAGTATTAGGCTTGTCACGTGGTATCAGACAGCAGTCTTCAGTAACATCCAAATATTGCCTGCTTCACCTAGTGCTAGCACCTCCCTCCTCATCAAATTCTACATCTGCATAACTGAAATCAGTCATGAGCAGCATACTTTGTTTGGTCATTGCCTTGTAAATCACCTTGTGAAATTTAGGTCCTGATGCTCCCTCTAGCTTGAAGACCAGTAGCACAGGCCAACAGCAGCTGTGCCAACTCTTCCATTTTTATGTTGTCTTGTGCAAGCGCAAGCAACATATTAAGGTAGCTTGGAATAGCAGGTTGCTCTGGTGCTGTCATGTTGTGGCCAAGGGGGCCACTGCTTTTACGGGCTAGGCTCTGTGGCATGAATGAAATAGCATGCTGTCTATGACAGCAGTGCAAAAGCGTGCCACCAGCTTGAAATGATTTCTTTTTTTTTGAAATTTAAGTTTATTATTTTCAAAAGAAATACAACCAAAACCCTGATGATTAAGAAACAGACCAATAAACCTAAATCAGGTCACCCCCCACTATAAATATAGTAAGTAACAGGCATACTTGAAAGTAAAACACAGCATAACATATCTATCTATCAGTCAAAATGCCAGAGAGTAGATACCCCTCACCCCTCCCTCCCCTCCCCAGGGTGCACCCGCTAAAGCATAAATCAACAGCTTCTAGAGTCTGGATATCCACACTTACTAAACAACCTATTTAATAACCTGACCAATAATCCTAGTTATAATAAAAGAGACATATCTAAATCACTTTAAAACCTTATATTAAAGTAACATCAATTATGCTACATAGTATGAGGGTCCAGGGATCAGGCCACAAGCCTTATCATTAAGGTAGGTAAAAAGACTGGAGCTTGCCCCATCTTTTATAAAATAGGTCCATACGGTTCTTATAACTGGCAATCAAATTTTCAGACTGGAGATATAACATCAACTCCTTTAACCAATCCGCAAAGGATAGAACTAATTGGTCTTTCCAGTGTCTTAAAACCAGCTTTTTGATGGCCATAGATATCAGAGCCACATGGTACCTATGCTCCACACTATCTATCAGAGAAAAATCACCTAGTACACAAATTCCTGGAGAGAAAAACCTGCTCAGACCCAGAAGGGGATCTAAATTATCCCTAATCAAAGACCACAGCGGGGCAACTTTAGCACACTCCCAGAAAACATGAATCAAGGTGCCTTCACCTTGCAAGCATCGGAAACACAGTGGAGCAGAGATCAGCTTACGTTGAAAAAGCTTGACTGGAGTGTAGTATAGGTTATTAACAATATTATATTGCACTAAACGAAACCTATCCTGGGTGTGATATCTATGTAGATTAGGCCAAAAAGTTCTCCACAATGGTACTTCATCAGGGAGAAGATGTGTCCAGATCGAGGGACCACCAACCTCCTCCCCCAAGTTAAAAGTCAAAAGGTAGGAGTAAATCTGTGAAATGGAATGGGGTTTGGATGCCAGCATAATAATGCTGGAGAGAAAGGGGTATACCACGGACGGTTTAAACACCGATCCAAACTTACTACTCACCAGGTGCTGAAGCTGAAACACCTTGAAAGTCTCTCTGCTTGGAATATCAAATCTGGCTAAAATATCGCTTGATGTGAAAAGAGAAGCTTGACTAAACAAATGTTCAACCCTGGAATCTTTAAGTTGTGGGAGCCAATTTAATCCTACCCACGAATCTCCAAAGTAATATTAGGATTAAGAATAATCGGCTGTCCTAAATCTGTATGGTTAGAGATCCGGAAAAACCTAAGACATTGGGCCCACACCTTAAGAGAAACTGCCACTGTGTTATCAGAAATCAATTGTGAAAGCATTTTCGAAGTGAGATAGGGTAGAGTGGTTATGTCAAATTTAAGGTCGGAAAGGAAGGCCGATTCTAATTGAAGCCATATTGGGGAAGAGTTCTCAGGATTTGCCGAGAACCACCTTCCCAATTTGGACAAGTGGGCCACCCAATAATATAGCTGAAAATTCGGAAGTCTTAAGCCTCCTCTTTCTTTAGGAAGCGATAGGGAGCCATAAGAGCAACGTACCCCTTTCCCTGTCCAAATAAAAGTGGAAAACATACTATGGAGCTGTTGGAAAAAGGAAAGAGGAAGCCAGAGATTGGTAAGGTTCAGTGGGTAAAAAATCCGGGGAAGAACATTCATCTTAATGATACTAATTCTACCCATCAAGGAAATAAGAAGGGATGCCCAGCGCTGCAAATCTTGACTAATCGAGTCTCTGATCTTGATTAAATTTAGTTTCTTGAGCAAAAACGGGTCAGTGGAAAAGTGGATCCCCAGATACTTAAGTGAACTGGAAGTCCATCTCATTCCAAAGGGAAGAAACCCACTCTTAAAAGTATAGTTATTTAAGGGAAAGATCTCACACTTCGATGTGTTTAACTTATAGCCAGAAAAGGAGCTAAACTGCCTAATAATATCCAGAGCTGCTTCTAAAGATGCTACCGGATCAGACAGGTGTAACAGAACATCATCCGCATACGCAGACAGAACTAGCTCCCTACCTAAGAACCTGACCCCCCCTCACCTGAGGGAAAGACTTAAGTTTTATCAGTAGAGGTTCCAAGTATAAGTTAAACAATAAAGGAGAAAGGGGGCAACCTTTTCTAGTGCCGGCAAGGAGACTGAAAGAGGGGGATAAAACCCCATTGCAATAGATTTTTGCAGAGGGGCACTTATAAAGTACCTGTATCAGGTTCAGAAAGGGGTTCGGGAAGCCCATTTCTTCCATGACGGTCCATAAAAAGGATCAATCGACCCGATCAAATGCTTTCTCAGCATCCAAAGAAACTAATACAATTGGGTCTGAAACGGACCGGGCATGCTGCGAGATATGCAATAAGGTCCTGAGATGATCAGCCGCTGATCTCCCTGGAACAAAACCTGCCTGCTCAGGGCTCAAAAGCTCCATCCAAATCTTTTTAATCCTCTCAGCAAGTATTTTGGCTAGTATCTTGATATCATAGTTCTGAAGAGAAATAGGACGGTAGCTAGCTGGATCAGAAGGCTCTTTATCCACTTTAGGAATTAACACTATAGTGGCCTCGAACAAGGCCGGGTCAAGTTCCAATGCGACCTGGAAGTAGTTATATAATTTAAGCAAGATAGGAGTTAAGTCTTTAGAGAAGACTTTGTAGAAATTCACTGGGAATCCATCTGGGCCCGGTGCTTTGTCCGGAGCCAGGGAAGCAATAGTGCTCTGGATCTCCTCAGCTGAGATAGGAGCCGATAAACTCGCCTGCTGGGATTCCAGTATACTCGGAAGATCAATTCCTCTTATATAACTTCTAACATCTGCTACCGAATGAGATGTTGGAGGGGACTATAAAGACTGAAATAGTATTCCTAAAGACCCGAGCAATCTCTGGTCGAAGAGACAGTAGTTCGGATGAAGAGACCAGAGAGGAATAATCCTCGAACCTTCAAGCGCTCGGAGAAGAGCCAATAATTTCCGGATTCTCACGAGATCAATATACTTAGCCTGGTTTTCGCCAGATAATACTCTATCTTTTCTTTCAGAAGGTCCGAGTATTCATTCTTAACTGAAAGGAGCTCCTTAAGATCCGAGACCGAAGAAGTTAATGAATACCTACCTTCCAATTCCCTAATCCTACCCACCAACTCTAACAATCTGGCCAGCCATGCCTTCTTCCTAAGGGGAAGCCATCTTAATAAAGTCACCCCTAAGATAGCACTTTAACGCTCCCCATATCATATCCACTCTAGGGGTAGAGTCCATATTATCTGCCAAAAAAAGGGATATTCTAGAACTGATCTCCAAAACACAATGTCGGTCCTTTAATAGTTGAGTATTTAATCTCCACATGGAGTCTCGAGAATAGTCAGGACTTAGAGAGAGGTGCAACCAAACCAGAGCATGATCTGACACAATGATCGGTTCTATACCAGATAGAGATACACTCGGGAGAAAAGAGAGACTAACTAATATCATATCAAGTCTTGATTTAGTGCCGTGTGACTGGGATTGAAAGGAAAAGGCCCGACAAGAAGGATTAGCAATACGCCACGGATTGCCTAGACCTAACAATGAGACCATTTCACAGAGGGCCTTTTGTGCCGAGGAGGGTGCACGCCTATCCTGGGGCTCTCTATCCAACAACGAGGGGAAAGGTACATTCCAGTCCCCTCCTAACACATATTGAGTTGGCAAAAAAAAACAGCCAACTTATCTGTCAACATCATGAAAAATTCAGGATTACCTCTCACCAGTCCATACACTGAGCCCAGAACCACACTCTCTCCGTTTAAGCTACCCTTAACTACAATGAATCTCCCTTCCGGGTCTGAGCAAACCAGGTCCTTGGTAAATAAGACGTGCTTTTTAACTAGAATCACCACCCCTTTACTGAAATGAGAATTCCCAGCAAGATACACTTGAGAAAACCCAGACCGAGAGAGCAAATTGGCCTCATCCCGGCCTAAATGTGTTTCCTGCAAAAAAAGGATATCCGTGCAGAGCAGGGAACAGTAATTGAAAACCTGCAAACGCTTAACCCGGTCCCTGAGCCCTCTCACATTCCAGGACACTATTTTAACTATACTCATAGCCATTTTAAAATTATCCCACAGTAATTGGATATCCAGATAGAAAACTTCCAACAGATTATAGCAGGGTGCACCTCCCATATAACAAGTCCAAGACCCCGTTGTATGACTCCCTCCCACCGTCCCCCCTTACAAAGAAACCCCAGACCCCATCGGAAGTTACATGGAACATCAATTTGTAACCCCCCATACCCCACCCCAATCCATATTCTAAAACTAAATAACAAACAGGCAAGGTCCCCCAAGCAAGACAACGGAACCCAACTCTATGACCAAGATCAGAAAATTCTCCCCCCCCAAAACACCCCACAACATAAACCCCGCAAGAACTATGTACAAATGGGGGTCCGTATAGCCGCGGTCCCAAATACAACCTTTTATTTCGGGCTGCGAACCCCCCAAATCCCCATGCGAATCTCCAATCCCCCAGAGCCAAAAACCAGCAACCATATACTATTAAAACCCAAGACTCCCTCAGTGAAATTATAACCCCGGCAACTACCCACCAACAATTGTTACAAATCAGCCCCGGGCAGAGATTAGCAACCCCCCCACCGCACAGCTCGCGATCCCACATCCAGCTCGCAGATTCGCCAAATCCCCCCCCAGCCGCCCCCAAATCCCCACCCCCCACGTACCAATAGACATAAAGGCTGAAGTATACCAAAGAAAGAAAGTAAGGGGAAGGAGAAAGACAGACACATAAAAAGGAGAAGCCCCTGATATAAAAAGCCCCTTAGGCCTCATCGACCCCGGCGGTCCCACCATAATTCAATCCCTTCACCTCAATAAATGAATGAATGACTGAAACGAATGAGCCACCTACCCATACCAGCTTCAGTCGAAAATCGAGAGAACAGTCCCAACCCACATCACACCAACCAGAGGCAAAGGGGAGGCTCACTGAAGATTCACTATAGTGGTTGCCGTTTCCGAGGGACCCTAATTGCCGCCAGACCCTAAGTGTTCCGCCCTCCAGGAAGTTCCCCCCTGGAAACCGCAACCGGAAAGAACATTCCGCTGCCGGCACACGAACTTCAAAAAAAAAAGGGGACGGGACCTATAGCGTAAATCGAGGCCCAAACCCACACCGCCCACCGCATCTCCGTCCCAGCAGCCAGCCCACCAGAAAGACCAAAGAAGAAGAGCCAGGACAACCAGACCAGACAAGGAAAAAACGCCACCACGAGACACAGCACAAAGGTACGTGACAAGGATGGTGGGCAAGCATGAGACAAAAGGTCAGGGGGGGGTCGCCACAACAATCACCAGGGATATACACAGACACCATCAATAGTAACATTTAACATCACAAACAAATATTAACAGCATCCAAAAAGTCCAACATATTTTCTTCAGCCGGATCCCTTAAACAGATCAGGCAGTCTGCCAGTAAGGTCCTTGTAAGCTGCTTCTGAGGTGTTAAAACTCGTAGCTGTGCCTCCAACAGTTACTTTCAGGGTGGCAGGATATATCATCTTAAACGGGATTGCTGCCGCGATGAGCTTTTGGACGATTTGGTGGTATGCTCCTCTTTTTTCCCGAATCTCTTTGGGAAGGTCTTGGGCAATCCGGATCCTCGAAACACCCCACAGGATTTCTTTAAGCTCCCGAGCCTTCAGGAACACATACTGCCTTTCCAGGTAACTTAAAAATTTAATAATGATCGGACGAGGGGGGGAACCAGCTGCAGGTCGAGGACGCAGCAAACGGTGGGCCCTTTCAAGATGGTAGGAGGCATTAATAGGAGATGGGCCTACTATTTTAACCAAGAACCTCTGCAGGAAAGCCATAAGGTCCGGGCCTTCTTCTAACTCCGGGAGGCCAATTATTAGCAGGTTATTTCGGCGATTTCGCCCCTCTAGGTCTTCAGTTTTGAGTTGGAGCCTCTTCACCTGCTGCCTTAATTCTGTTATCTCTGTTTCGGCTCTAGATCTCCATTTTTCAACAGATGCGACCTTTACCTCCACATCTGAAACTTTTTTTGTAACATCAGAGAGGTCGCTCCACAGAGATTTGAGCTCTCCTGTTAATTCCACAAGAAGCTCCTTCACAGGGCCAAGCTCCTGGAGGAATTTATCCTCCGATAAAGGCGTAGGCTGTACTGCTTTCTCACCTCCACGGTCCAGTCTAGCTGGGGCCTGATTCCTCTGCTTTTTTTCGGCCTTCTCAGGAGATGCTGGAGGGGTATGCTTGGTGAGGGCCTGTTTCAGATCCACCTCCATTGCGACCCAGCTAGGGCTTAAAATTTCAACTCAAGGCACCTTATCGATGACGGAGTGTTAAGAGGTTTGCTATTTAAGTAATTTTCTCCAAAAAACCCCGTCAAAATGCACTTTAGAATTGCAGATTAGGCGGCCAGAGGGGGGAGCTCAGGATTTCAGCTGCTGCTCAGATGGATGCCATCACGTGACCCCCTTGAAATGATTTCACCACTGCAATGAGGGAGCTCCCCCTCATTGCAGGGCGTGCCTTGCCTGGTATAACATTTCAATAAACAGGGCGGCGGCTGTCGCTGTCCGCCTGTCACAGTCCCCAACAAGCCAATGTCGGAGGTGCCCAATCCCCTTGTTGGCATGCCCCCTCCCAAGTTCATTTGCTGATGGGGGAGCCTAATACCCGTTGGCATACTGTCCCCCTGTGTATTTAATTTGTGTGCTGAGGGGGTGCCCAATCTCCCTCAGCATCATGCTCCTCCCCAACACAGACATGTTTTATGTGCAGTTGGGGTGGTCCAATCCCCATCAGCTTCAGTCCCCCTCTCCAAAAAATACAGGTGGCACACTGGGACTCCACCCAATGTGACAAAACACACCTGCAACAAAAAACAACATCCCACTACGTCTTTATGGTTTTTTTTCCTGAAAAGAAAAAACATTCCCTCGTTGTCTGCAGTGCCCCTTCCCCACCCTACACCCACCCTCTGCATACCCCACCTCCCTGCACCCCTTCTACCCATACTTACCTCCGGAGCCTGGCGCGACTATCTTCAGTGGAGCGGGAACACGTCTGCACTCTTCAATGCCGACCGTGAACTGAAAAAATGTTGGTAAACTGTATAATGGCATCAATGAGGGGGGTTTCAACTTAGGTGGATATCTCAGCCTTTTTTGTGACTTTTCTCACCAAATTTTCAACATGGGGTTCTTGGGACCCCCACCTCATTAATTCAGTCCCTGTCATGTCGTTATTCAGTCCCGAAAGGTAATTTAGCGGTCACTGCATGGAATCACTTTTTGGGAAAGATTAACGAAACAACAATGTCACTGTTCATGAGATGGGCTCCCAAAAAGCCTATGTTGCTAATTTGGTCAAAAAATTCCAAAAAAATGACTGTGTTATGAGCGTGCATCGCGCAGTTTCCACGCACACATGTAGGTTTGAGAATTTTTTATATTTTGACTCCCGATTTTCAACATTGTCATTTTTATACACCTCCTTATGAACAGTACAGCTGTTATTTTTCACATCCTGCCTGAAATGTGTTTTTGCACATCTGGCACACAATGGCGTGGTCGCTGTGAAAAATCAATGTTTGGGACAGATTAAGAAAATCACAGTGACACTGTTCATGAGCAGAGGTTCCAAAATGCCTTTGTTGAAAATTTGGTGACAAAATTCCACAAAATGACTGTGTTACGAACGTGCATTGTGCAGTTTTCACACATGCTCATAACGTCCAGAATTTTTAATATTTTCACTCCAGATTTTCAACATTGCCACCTCTTCACACCTCCTTATGAATGGTGCAGCTGTCATTTTTCACACCCTGCCCAAACTGTGTTTTTGCACATGTGGCGCAGAATGTTGCCATTGCTGTAGGAAATCAATGATCAGGACCGATTAACAAAATCACAGTGCCACTGTTCATGAGCAAAGGTCCCAAGTGCTTTCATGAGGTGGGGTCACAAAAAGGCCATGTGGAAAATTTGGAGTGCAAATACCAACAAACACCCAGGGTGTTAGGGTTTTTAACCATAACGTCCCACCCTGTACAGACTGACAGGCATCAGGGGTGTGCCTTTGGATTGTTGGCTATAATGCTCACTCCATTCTACCCCCACCCCCATCCTGTAGTCACTGACAGGCATCAAGGTGTGCCTTGGACTCTTCAGCCCCAAAGTCCACCCCATTCTCCTATACTACACCCATCTCATTGCACTTCCTTATGGAATGGGGTGAGTCTAAGGCCCAATGACCCCAAGGCACAGCGTGACACTTGTCAGAGTCTGCAGGGTAGGGTGAGGTAAAATGGCATGAGTGTTACGGCTGATGACCCAAAAGCACACCTCAATGCCTGTCAGTCTCTGCAGGGTGGGGTGGGGTTGACGTCAGTTCCATACTTCACTGCCATTCCTATTATGCATCTCTCTAGCTTCTGCACTACCAATGCCAACGCCAGCAAGACAACATTCGGCATTGGCAAAAGCTTGTTTTTTCATGTTTTTATTTAGTGATGTATTCCAGGATCACCATACATAGGTAAAACGCCTATTTTTAAAGCAGATCGGGGGTGTTACATCCACAGGAACTATATGGTGTGTTATACACATGTGTAAAGTCTGACCAGGGGTTGTGATTATGTATTGCATAATCAACAATAAAGTAAACAATCAATAGTGCACAATAAAGGCACAGGGTCATAATGTCACAAGACATTATGCTGCATGGCAAAATTGCGCTGCCAATACAGCACGATATTGCCATGCGGCATATGTCTTTTTCCCTGTGTGGGGCTTTGCCCCCATACCCCCGTTATGGGGGGCTATACCCCCCGGACCCTCCCACTACAAATTCTCAACTCCGGGGGGGGGGTCCAACTCGGGGATGGTACAATCCGTGTAAAAAAATAAAATGTCTGGGACCGGAAATCAAACCCAGTCCCAGACGTAGCACCTGGGTTCCTGCTGCTGTGGCTCAATCCAGTGAGCCACAGCAGCTGCTCAGTGGAACCCACTCCCAGCAGAGGTCTTATCCTCTGCCTGGGAGTGTGTGAATGGTGCAATACCGCGTATAGCAGTATATGCGGTATTGCACCACTCGCTGTCATGGACAGCGCTGTGTCGGATTAGCTATAATGTCGTATGCTATTAAGCATACGACATTATGACCCGGGTAGGCACAATAAGGTAAGCATAGTATATACATGATTTGAGACTCTCAGACAGTTTGTCTGCCACATGTGTTAAAGCAGTTCATATTATAGCAAATAGCTTATACCTAAAGTATAACATTTTTGATCACTTTTTTTTACTCTTGCCTTGTAAAATGATCCTTTTCACCATTTGGAACTGACTTCGGGAATATTTTTTTTATTTGAAATAATGAATGGCAAACATCATTAAACATGGTCGCTGCATGGTTTTCATTAACTTGTAGTTAGCAGTCTAAACATTCACGCTGTAGAGAAGAATCACTTTTCTTGTGAGTATAATAAACTTGCATACAACAGACACTGTTCCCCATTGACCTCATTCAACACTGGGGACATCAAAACACCACAAAACACAAGTTCTAGCATTGCAAACATAAAATGATATGTGGCACCATACAAGGCAATTTGGAAACAAAAATGAACAGTGGGGATCACAAGTGGGAATTACAAAGGAGTGTAAAACAAAGTATAAAGATATTTTTTAACATCAATTGCTGCTTTGAGGTTCCTGTATTTTGCAGCTACCCCAGACCTGTTTTTCTTTCTTTGACATCTACTGCTATCCTTGCTCCTTTCTTGCTACGTCAATACTTCTTGTAAGGTTTGTAGCTATCTACAGTCACCACAAATCACTCCCATTCCTCTATGTCTCCTTTATTCCTGTTATCTCCAGGTCTTGTTTAGCAGTGCTTGGTGTTCACTGTATGTCACACGATGGGCATCTTCATTTCCACAGTCTGCTGGTAGACTGCATCTGCTGAGTGGGTAGTGGGAGACTTTCGCTGCAATTCAGTTCTTCCATGTTTAACAGGTCCATATCCTTTCACTTGCTATTTTCTTCCTCATGTCCTGGTACATCATGACTGCTGTTTCATGTGTTCTCTGTTCTACTACTAACTAGGGGTAACCAAAGGATCCATCTACAGATCCCTACTCTGATCAATCTTTGAAAATGAATTTCTCAAACAAAGTTAAAGATATCAGGTGCAGACAATACCATTGTCTACTACAGTTCTCCCTTACTCACTAAAATTAACACCACCCTTCACCTGTGTTTTAATAATAGTGCAGTCTGGTTTCCCAAGAGTCAACTAACACTGAACTCAAATAAAACCAGGAGGTGATGTGAAAACCTCCTGAAAAAAACCTGAGACCACTCCAGCACTCTTACAATAGTACTAGAAGGTGCTTCTAGTGAGCAGACAAGTAATTTTAAATATCTAGGAGTGTGGCCGGTTCCTTTTTTTAACATTCAGTTAACATGTTGAGCAGATCATACCCATTGTCAGTCCTAATCTCAGTATGCTCTGCATATGTAAACACTGTCTCATTGTGCAGGACATAAGCAGGTTGTGACACACTTGTCACTTAGACTATACTATGGTGATTTTATCGATCATACTGCATGTTGATCCAATATGAAACAATTGGACAGTTTGTACACTAAGCTGTGCAGGTTAGCCCTGTCCTATTGACCTCTTAACTCCATACACAACCTCCTTTATGGCCAACTAAAGGTGTTAAACCCCTATCAACACTGTAATTATCCTACATCCTCATTTATTCAGAACTATGCCCATGGCAAGGCCCCATGTACCTATTGTATAGATCAGTCTTACACCTAGGATTGCACATATTCTTTGTGGGCTCCATTACTTTGTATTTTAAGATTTCCACAGTAAAGAAGAAAACTGGCAAAAGTCCTTTGCAGTTTAAAGATACCTGAAACAATTTTTTTCAGTTCCTCCTAAAACTGCTCACAGGCTAAGAGAAAATTGGGGGGGAAGGGGTAATACCAGGATGGAACTGGAAAATCAGATGTACTCGCTACACTCAAGAAAAAGACCACTAAGTATAGGAAAGATAAGTGAAGCTGAATGGGATCAGATTAGGCTCTGTGCACAGAACTGGGTTCATAGTTTATGGCTCCAGATATTCAAAGGGGACATGGCTTCCGCGTGCCTTAGTCAGATATTGAGAAGGCTGCCTGGGGCACTGCAACCCGTGGCGCCGGGCTTAGTGATAATGTATGCGCGCAGAGGCAGAAGACGTACTCCATGCATATGCGGCACATCCCGATATTGCCCGTGATGCGCAGCACATATGCCCGAGCACCCCTGCACTGCGCCGCATAGGGGGGCTCAAAGTTGAGCCCATGCAGAGCAGAAGCAACTCTCAGCCACCCACAGGCAGGCTGCTATATTGCAGGGTGCAACACAGCAGCCCAGCCGTGGGTGGCCACCCGCCCACCCAGAACACCATCCACAAGCACTCACAACCCTGGTGGTCTAATGGAACCCCCCCGCAGCCATGATCGCGTGGTACATGTTGATAATGACAGCCCTGGTATTCTAGTGGCCCCCCAGTCCCCGATTCCATGATGAGTATGAAACAAGACCATCCCTGGTGGTCTAGTGGTCCCCCGTACCACCCAGGTCCCCGAGTCCCCAATATATGGCAATATGACGACCCTGGTGGACTAGTGGTAACCCCCCCCCACCCGTTGCTGTGATCACGGTAAAATCCCATATCGTAATGCCCTGGTGATCCAGTGGCAGCCCCCACCCCACCCACACAGAACCCCATGCCCACTCCTGCCCCCTCGTCATTGGCAGGCAGCTGCATCCCACCCGCACACCACCCAGCCACCCGCCAAATGACAGGTACAATATGAGCTGTAAGCCCATTGGTCTCCAGGAACCAATGGGCTTGCAGGGCATACTGTACTAGACAGTTCCAAATCTGTGAATGACTGGTATATTTCCTTCTCTTACACCTAGACATTCTTTGTTCTTTGTGTTTTGTGATTGTACTACCATTAGAAACTATACATTTAGTGTAACTCTTAGTACTAGGGCTACATTGTCTTTTGTCTACTGCTGTGCCGGGGTAACCCCATGAATCGAAGATGCTGCATCTCATGGGATCATTGTGGGTGGTGGACCACATTTCTAGTAACAAAAGAAATAAAATACAGTATTCCTATGTTCTACATTTTGGCACCTAGACTACGGTATATTGACTGATTAATTTTGTTTATAACATACTGCTGATCAACATAACATCATCATCATCAGTGGGGTCCCACAGGGCTCAGTGCTGGGACCAATGTTATTCAACATCTTTGTAGCGGATATGTTAGTTGGGGTTCAGAGTCGGATGAATATGTCTGTTGATGATACTAAATTGGGCGCAGTGGTGGATGGAGTGGATAAGGGGGTGCTGCAGAGGAACCTAGAAACCTTAGAGAGATGATCAAGTACCTGGCAGCTGTGCTTCAATGCTAAGAAGTGCAGGATTATGCAATTTGGAAACAGGAATCCTGGATTTAGCCATAAGCTGGGGAGTGCAGTTATTGGTAACCAGTGAGGAGAATGATCTGGGTGTGCTAGTCACAGGCCATATGAATCACCCTGCACAGTGTAGAAAAGTGACAGTGAAGGCTAATTGGATGCTGGGGTGTATATCAAGGGGAATCACCTCAAGGAATGAGGATGTGATCCTGCCGCTGTACAGGAGATTGGTGCAACCTCACTTGGAGCACTGTGTGCAGTTCTGGCATCTATACTTAAAAAAGGACATCAGACTATTGGAGGGGGTACAGAGGAGAGCAACCAAGATGCTGATCAGGATGAGGGAAACACCCTATGAGGAGAGGATACGGATGCTCAGTATGTATTCTGTTGAGGACAGAAGAGACATGGGGGATTTGACTGAGACATTTACACTGCATTGGGCTGCTAAGAGGCCCACAGAAACCCTCTACACTCACCGACAAAACACTCCTGGGAGCGGACTGCATTAGGCTGCTAAGAGGTATTTCTATCTGCTGCTTCCACAGTGTGCTGAGAACATCCTGGAGGGTGTGTATGTTGACATAGACAGATAGTTTCAGGCTAAAGTATTTGTGATCTGTTTACCCATAGTTACAGCTATTTCTCAAATGTACTTTAAGTCTCAATACTGCATATACAGTGTCTGTGGTCAACTCGGATGTGAGCTTTAAGTGATCAGCGTTAGTGGATGCTGCTCTTACCTGTAGCAGGGATTATAGCCTGTTTGGCCTTAGTTAGGGACAGTTTCCTTGTGCTGGTGTGTATCAGAGGGCAGAAGGAGCTCCCCCCAGCATTCTCCTGACTGTTGTGCATGCGCAGTCGAGGCTCTGGCCTTCCCACCGGAGAAGAGTAATCTGATCCCCTGTCCTTTGTCTTGTCTCCTCAAACACCAGGCCCACAGGAGCCCCCTATAGTCGCCGATGAAACACTCCTGGGAGCAGACTGCATTGGGCTGCGAAGACGTAATTTCCACCTGCTGCTTCCACAGTGTGCTGAGAACACCTTGGAGGATGTTTACCCATCCATGCTTCACGTTGACTCCCTGCCCGCTCCAGCCACCCTCCCACCCAAGGTCATCCCTGAACTTATCCGTCATCATAGGTCACGTGACTGATCACATGACATGCCCACAAAGTTAACAATCATCCTACTTTTCCATTTGCAGTTTATACTGACTGTCCACTAGGAGTCAGCATTGTACACCATTCTCACCCAGTTTTCTCCTGCTTCAGAACCTGAGTTTCCCTCGTTTTCTCTCTCCATTCCATTGCAGTTTCCTGGTGCTACCCCTGTTGGAATCGAACCCTGTACCATCTGCACCTAAAACAGGCATCTTTCCTCTGAGCCATAGTGGCTGCCCTAGTCTACCACCCTCCTACGTACCCTATAATGTTAGGACATATTCTGTCCTTTACTGGCTGCCTACTGTGTCTTCTTTTTCTAATATGTAGCTTTCTAGCTACACTTATGCCACTCCCTGCTAATCACCCAAGTCTGCCCTCGAACGAACTGGCAGCTGCCAGCAACTATATATCACATGGCACTGCTAGCTACACTCCTATGATGATTTCCCTGACCCCCCCACCCATCGTTCCTCTCTCCTCTTCAAACAACATGAAGTCTTGCTGTATTCTGACAAGTGCAGTTAGCCCCAGCCTTTAAACTGCCCCGGAGAACAAAGAGTTAACTTTCTATGCCAGGCATAGAATGCTGAGCTCGAGCTCAGTTGAGATCTCTGTCTGGAGTCATTTGAACTGCAACCGTCAGATTCTTTACTCCACCTCACTGAACAGTCACTTCGGAGATTTCTCCTTCAGCTTGGTTAGAAAGTCAGTTAAAGTCTCAGTAAAGTGTCGGTTTTTAACGAATTTTGCGTCCGCATAGTCGGTTCAGTCTCTGTCTGGGGTACTGTGAGTACTAGATAGGTTTTGTTCCTTTTTCTGTGCAGAAATTGTAAAGTGTGGATCAGTTCGGCTGAACCGATCATTTAAACTGTATTTCTTGTGTATATTTTAGAGTGTGGTTACTGATTCTTATCGGTTCTAAAAAAACGTGTTTTTAACGTTTTTTTCCAATACCTGTGACACTGTTAGGAACCGATAAGGGAATCTTGCCTGGCGGTTGCCATAAAAAGGGTAAGTTTGATTAGGTTGGCCATGTCTGAGAAACCCAAGAAAAAAAAACCGGCCCACTGGGTTTCAACACTGCAGTGAGTGTGTGGAGGTCTTTGCTAAGGCTGATCCCAACACCACCTGTGTTTATTGTCTGGGGTTTGACCACCTCAATTCAGACTGCCAAATATGTAAGAATTTTCCCAAATCTACTCTGGAAAAGAGATTAGGTAGACTGAAGGAAAAGGAGGCCATGAAGTCCGCTGACCTAGATGGCCAGCCCGGTTTGGTTCCGACCGAACCAGAAGGAGTGCCCTCTGACCAGGGTGATACTTCTTCAGGCAAGAGGAGTGCCGATCCCGAGGGGTCGGTTCCTACAAAAAGAAAACGCAAAGAAAAATCTTCCGGTTCGGATCCAGAGGTTCATGTTCCGACCGCCGAGAAAATAGCCAGAGCTATTCAAATTGTGGAATCGCTTCGACCAGTTCCGACTGATCCGGCACCTTTTGCGCAGGGGCTCAGTTCGGTCGTTCCCCCGGTTCAAGATTATAACCCTGAAGATTTTTATGAACCGGAGTTTGAGGAGGAGGGGGAGTTTGAAGATGATGATGATGATGAAATTCTGGATGTGCCTGTGGAACCGGACATCTCCCCAGACAGACTTTCTGGTGTATCCCCTCCTAGGCTTTCTGAGTCTCCTTCCCATTTTCTGTTTTACAGAAAAGTGGCTGAAACCCTCCAGCTTCCTATGGAGGAGGCAATGGAGGATAAGGAGGAGTCTGACTACGTGGAAATGATGGACATCCCAGAGTCCAGGAGACTGTCTATTCCCCTCCATAAATCTTATGGGAAACAGACACAAAAAATCCTGAAGTCTCCCAATTCTGTACCTCCTGTAGACAGAAAAATGGACAAGAGGTATACACTTTCAGGCTGAGACACGGAGTTCTTATATCAGCAATGCAGCCATGTTGGGGTTGTACAGGCTGCTGCCTGTGATAAGGCAAATATTCCCTTGGCTTCACACCCCCCAGACAAGGACTCCAGGAAGATTGATGCCATGGCCAAGAAACAGTACATGGCATCTTCCTTGGGACTCAGGCAGGCAAATTATATGGCCTATACAGCCAGGTACCAGAAGTCCAGGTGGGACACTATACTGGCAATGGCTAAACAGGCTTCCCCCCAGCTGGACAAGGAGCTGGAGGAGGTGGCTGCAGATGGGATTGAGGCATCAAAAGTCCAGTTTCATGCTGCTGTGGACTCCAGTGATGTATCATCAAGAGTCATGGCTACATTTGTTGCACTTCGGAGAATGGCTTGGCTCAGCTGTACTAGCCTCTCACAGGATACTCAGGCTAAGGCCATGGATTTCCCTGTAGTAGGTAATTCTCTGTTTGGGAAGCAGACAGAGAATTACATGAAGAAAATGGATGAGTACAGGACCACTTACAGGAGTGCTCAGGCCAAAGAGAGGCAGGCAACTCCTCAAAGGTAGCAGTCTAGAGGCAGGGGCAGGCATTTTCATAGGCCTTTTTACCAAGCACAGGCCTCTTCTTCCTTTTCACAGAGGGGGTTCTTTAGAGGGAGAGGCAGAAGGGGGATGAGCAGGGCTGCATCCACTCCTCAGCCTAAGGCCCTGCCAAGCAGACCCTGATGGGTCTGCCCGGGTCAACTCTCCTATTCCAGTATGGGGCAGGCAGGCTTACTTTGTCCAGGACTGGATGTCTATTACCTCAGACAAATGGGTCCTGGAAGTGGTAAGCCAGGGACTGGTTCTCAGCTTCAAAAAATTTCCAAAGATGAGAACCAGATCTTTTCCACCTGCAGGTCTCTCAGAAACCCTTGCCCTAGAGGCAGAGGTTTTTATCACTTCTGGCCTTAAGAGCCCTACACAGGGGCAAAGGTCTGTACTCCAGGTACTTCCTTACCCCAAAAAAGACAGAAGAGTGGTGACCCATTCTAGACCTAAGATACCTTAACAAACATCTTTTGAAACCAAAGTTCAAGATGGTAACTCTGGGAGTAATTCTTCCCTCTCTAAGGCCAGGGGACTGGCTAGCCTCCCTGGACCTAAAGGATGCATATTTTCACATTCCCATCAGGTGCTCCCACAGAAAGTACCTCAGGTTCAAGTTGCCCTCAGGCCACTATCAGTTCAAAGCAATGCCCTTTGGTCTAATATCAGCCCCAAGGGTTTTCACGAAGTGCCTGGCAGTAGTTGTTGCTTTTCTAAGAAGAAAAAAGATTTCCATTTTTCCATATCTGGACGATTGGCTCATAGTGGGCCAGTCTCCAGACCAAATCAAGTTAGACCTGCAAGTGACCCAGCAAGTGCTCACTTCCCTAGGCTTTCTACTCAACCTTTCCAAGTCAGTTCTCAAGCCAGTGCAGCTCCTTACCTTTATAGGGGCAGAGCTGGATACTGTCAAAGCAAGAGCCTTTCTTCCTCTGGAAAGGGCAAGAGTTCTTATAGAACTGGCTTCTTCCTTCAGCCTTCAGATTTCTCGACCAGCAAGGCATTTCCTCCAGCTCTTGGGCCACATGGCAGCTTCTATAGCAGTGGTCCAAGGAGCAAGATTCCAGATGAGGGACATTCAGTTCCATTTGAGGGCCTTTTGGTCCCAAAAGAAGGATTCCCTCACCAAACTGATTCCAGTAACTCGGACCCTGATCCAAGGCCTTCAATGGTGGCAGGATCAGGACAATTTAAGACAAGGGGTTCCATTTGCCACTCAGTCTCATTCAGTGGTCCTTACCACGGATGCTTCCCTCTTGGGCTGGGGAGCCCATCTGGGGGTTCTCACTGCCCAGGGACTGTGGTCCCCTCAGGAATCCCTTCTCCATAACAATCTCCTGGAACTCAGGGCAGTTGTTCTGGCCCTGCAAGCTTTCTCTCAGTCAGTGCAGAACAAGGTGGTTCAAGTCAGAACAGACAACACCACCACCATGTTGTACATCAACAAGCAGGGAGGCACTCAGTCTACGGCCTTGTGCACAGAAGCCATGAAGTTGTGGTCCCTGGCTTATTCCCTGCAAGCCTCTCTGATAGCAGTTCACCTTCCAGGGAAGGACAATGTGCTAGCAGATGCAGTGAGCAGGATCTCACAGGGCCATCACGAATGGTCCATGGACCCTCTGGTCTTGAAGGTGATTTTTTCAAGGTGGGGCACTCCAGAGATAGATCTCTTTGCAGCCCCAGACAATCACCAACTTCCTCTTTTGTTGCAGACCTCCAGTCTTGGGCTCAGTCCCTCTGGATGCTCTGATTCTGAACTGGGAAGGGAAATTTCTTTACGCCTTCCCTTCCTTTCCTCTTCTGTTCAAGGTTTTAGTCAAAATAAGGTCACAACCTTGCAAGGTGATTCTGATTGCTCCAGATTGGGCCAGACAGCCTTGGTACCCCCTGTTGCTGTCCCTCGCAGTCCATCTTCCCCCGTCTCTTCCCAGGAATTACAACCTGTTAACCTCCTCTCAGGGGAGGATTTGGCATCCCAATCTCCAATCTCTCAATCTCAAAGCATGGCTCTTGAAGAGTTAGAGTATGCAGATTCGCATCTATCTCAGGGGGTTCTGGACATCCTCAAAGCCTCTCGAAAGCCCTCCACTAGAAGGACCTATAACTCCAAATGGAAGAGGTTCAGCATTTGGTGTCCCAGGCAGCATATTTCCCCAAACACTGCTAAATTGCCTACAGTTCTGGATGATATGGTCCATCTGAATGGCCTAGGCCTCAGACCAGCTACTCTCAAGATACACTTGTCAGAGGTATCTGCTTTCCTGTAAGTGGGGAAACCTTCCTCACTATCATCTCATCCTGTATTCTGTAAATTTTTCAAGGGATTGCTTCATACCAATCCTCCATTTAGAGATCCTGCCCCTGCCTGGGATTTAAATGTTTGCATTGCTCAATTAATGCAACCTCCCTTTGAGCCTATGTCCTCAGTAGAACTTAAGTACTTGACTTAGAAAACTGTGTTTTTGGTAGCCATTACCTCTGTCAGATGTATCAGTGAACTACAAGCCCTGTCAGTGGAACCTGATTTTATCTCCTTTCATAGGGATAAGGTGGTCCTTAGAACCAATAGAAGGTTCTTGCCCAAAGTGGTTTCAGACTTCCACTTGAATCAGTCTGTGTCTCTCCCTGTTTTCTTCACCGATCATTCTTCCTCAGGAGAGAGGAGGTTACACAGTTTAGATGTTAAAAGAGCCCTTAGCTACTACATAGAACATACCAAAGGTCACAGGTTTGATTCCCTCCAGTTGTTCCTCACTTATGGGGAGGTGGGAAAGGGCAAACCTGCCACCAAGAGAACTATTGCCAGGTGGATTGTTTCTTGTGTATAGTTCTGCTATGAGAAACTGGGAAAGATTCCACCCTCAGGCCTGAGGGCTCACTCTACAAGAGGTACAGCTGCTTCCCTGGCTGCTGCCAGGGATATTCCTTTCTTAGAAATTTGTCAAGCAGCCACCTGGAAAACAGTCCATGCTTTCATCAAGCATTACTCTCTGGATATCCAGGCTAAGAGTGATGCTCGGTTTGGCACAGCAGTACTTCAGAGCCTATTCCCAAAGAAGGTTCTGTCCCTCCTCCATGGAGGTACTGCTTGGTAGTCTGCAATAGTCAGAATACAGCAAGACTTCATGTTGTTTGAAGAAAAAATTACTCACCTTAGTAATTATGTTTCTTCTAATGGAGTCTTGCTATATTCTGACCTCCCTCCCTGCCTCCCCTCTCAGAACCTGTTTTGGGGAAGTGGGTGGGCAGGTGCAGTGTTGCACCTCAGGGGTGCTCCTTTTTACACAGTCTTCTTCTTTGTTCGGGTGTTTTTTTATTATTGTTCTTATTAGGTTTGGTTTTTGGGTTTGGGTTTCCTGACTTGAGTCTTCCTTTGGGAATCCAGAACTTTTTTATTGCCAGTTGGCTACTAAAATTTTACAATTTCCACATAGAATAGTTAGTGAGTTTTTGCTTGTAAGAATCTGACGGTTGCAGTTCAAATGACTCCAGACAGAGATCTCAACCGAGCTCGAGCTCAGCATTCTATGCCTGGCATAGAAAGATTAACCCTTTGTTCTCCAGGGCAGTTTAAAGACTGGGGCTAACTGCACTTGTCAGAATACAGCAATACTCCATTAGAAGAAACATAATTACTAAGGTGAGTAATTTTTTCTTCTCACCCCTTTCTCCTTATAGCCCACACTATTCTCTCCCTCTCTTTACCCACAGCCACAGCTGCCCCCCTCTGCACATCCCAATGTGCACCCTGCCTTACTAAACTCATCAGAACATCCCTGTTGTGATATGCCCTCTTCCTACTTCTCCGATCTGGGAACATCCACCCAAACCCTGGCCCTCCTCTGTCTCACCCCACCTAGGCAAGAAGGCTACTGGTCTTTTATTTGCCTCAATATTCATAGCCTGCTGAACAAAATTACCCCTCTCCAAGCCTGGATCACTCATCACTCCCCTGATATCATAGCCCTGACTGAAATCTGGCTGTCACAATGTACCCCAGACTCTTCAGTGGCCTTAGACGGTTATACTATTTTCAGAGCTGACAGGTTTGGGAAAAAAGGTGGGGGATGTGCAATTTATATAAAAAACACTCTGCAGGCTCTCCCTATCACCCTACCACCCCTTACTCATGGCGCACAGGCCCTTGCCATCAAAATAATGTTAGGTAACCAGAAAAAAAGTATAAATTTCGTAGTCTCATATATTCCCCCACATAAACAAAAGCCAACCTTTGATGAAATCCTCTTCTCCCTAGCAGCCCTCCCCAACTATGCAGAAACTATTATGGCCAGTGACTTTAATGTAGACTGGCTTACTCGGTCATCTAAAGCCTTCAAAGACTCAACTGCTGCAATGGACCTTGTCCAGCTGGTCCAATCCCCTACCCGAAAAACAAAAACAAAACTGGTACATCTACCCTGCAGGACCTCATCTTCATCAACCACCCAACACACATCTCCCAGGCCTCTGTCCACTCCAACTCCCTTAGTGACCACTCCCTGGTTACATATCTGTGGTCAAATAAGTCCCCCACCTCTCCCCCAACCCCACCTACCTTAGATGATTAAAAAAATGCTTGCTACCCAAACTTAAAGCCTTCCTTCGATTCTGCGATTGGTCCCCCATTTTCAATGCTACTGACATGGATTCTGCCCTTTCTCACTTTACATATACTTTCAACCATGCCAGTGACGTGTTTGCGCCCCTAAGAAAGCAGTATATAAAAAACATAAGCAATCCCTGGGTCTCCCCGGACATACTTGAAATGATGCCCCACCATGACAACCTTTGGCTTACAGCACTCGACTCCAAGTTTCCTAGGGATAGGAAACTCTACCGAGAAGCCAGAAACAAATGTACTTGGGTGATCCGCCAAACTAAAGCCTCCTACTATCGCCAAGCCCTCTCATCAACCTGGAGCTCCAGTCCTGATTTCTGGTGCAGCATTAAGAAAATCACCAGGAAAGTGGTCCACCCCCTCCCCCCCAGCTTGCTATTGATGGTGAGCTTGTGCAGGACCTTATTATCATTGCTAACACCCTAAATAAGACTTTCTCAGATCTCAGCAAAGTCCGGTTCTCGAATTTCTGTGACACTCCCTCTACCACAAACCCTTCTCCAACTTTACCAAATGCATCCCCCCCTTTTCCATCTCAGAACTATCTCACCTAGTTCATCTTGAAGATATACTGTATCTCTAGCTTCATCAAAAAGTCCAGGTATAGTGGGGACTCTCGGGACCTAAAAATTCTAAGACTCACTCTGGACGAGGTTCTCCTCCCACTTACTAAAATCTTTAACCTATCCCTCTGTCTTGGACAGTTCCCATCTGCTTGGAAATGTGCTGTCATCACACCCCTGTACAAGGGTGGAGACTGCAATACCCCCAGTAACTATAGACACACTTCCATTCTGCTTCCCTCTCCAAGGCACTTGAGAAGGTTGTCTCCAACCAGCTTACTATCTCTCCAAATATAGCCTGTTGTCCCCTGTCCAACATTGGTTCCGCAGTGGTCACAGCACCACTACTGCACTACTAGAGTACACGTCCTTTGTACACCGTGCCCTTGATAGCGGACAATTGGTAGGCTCTGTCTATATAGATTTTGCCAAAGCGTTTGACACTGTCAGTCACGCTCTACTGCTCCACTCTCTCCTATCAATGGGTCTCACCTCTGAAATAGTGTTCTGGTTTGCCAGATATCTCATCGCCCAAACCCAACAAGTCAGGATCTGTTCCACCCTCTCTTCTAGTAACCCCATTCTCTCTGGGGTGCCCCAAGGTTCTATACTTGGTCCCCTCCTTTTTAGCCTGTTTCTAACCCCCCCTTCCTATGTCATGCCCTGGAAACATGCTCCTATACGCGGATAGCACAGTTATCTTCGAATGTCATCCCAATCCCAATGCATTCCAAAATATACTCCAAGAGCATTTTAGTGCCATTGAATCCTGGTTCATTGCCAACAAACTAATTCTCAGTTGTAGCAGAATAAAAACCATGGCCTTTACCCACTGACAGAATCAACATCGCAACTTATTCTTTACCATCCATAACTCTGTGAATGTCTCCATTGAACAGGTATACTCTTTCAGGTATCTGGGGCTAACCCTTGGTACCCACCTGTCCTATCATGACCATATCCAAGGCCTCCTGACCACACTCAACCCCAGAATCGGCCTGCTTTATCAGCATAAACACTACCTGACTGCTGAAGCTCTCCAACTGGCAGCATCATCATATATTCACTCTCTGGTTGACTATGCCTGGTGATATATGACTCTGCTGACCCAATCTCCTTCGCCCGGGTTAAGAACTCAAAACTCCCTGAATAAGCCTGTAGGCTGGTCAGGAGTCACAACAGACTGACACACATCTACAACTTGTACGAGTCTGCAGGATGGCTAAACCTGGATGCCAGACTTAAATATTATACCTGCATCCTAGGAAAGAAAATATCCCTCAAATCAACCCCTCCTGGCCATGACTCCCTGGTCTCCATAGCGTCCATGGACCAAGCCTCCAGAAGTACCACTAGGTCCTCCTTCTCTGTCCCTCACTGCAGAACATCATTGTGTCAAAGAGCCTTTCTTTACCCCCTCATGGCTCAATGAGCTCCCAATGTCCAACACCCACCTATTCACCCTCAGCCCTTTCAAATCAGCCCTAAGGAACTATCTTCTTGAGCTTTCCAACTGTGAATGCCACAGTCCCTTAAAGCCTGGCATTAGCTGACATTTTTTTTCTCTTCCTGTCTTACTCGGCCATGTGTTTCAGACTACCATGCTTAGTTGATACCTCCTGCACTGTACTGACCGAGGGTCACCGTAAACCCTTAATTGTATGTCAAGGGTGTTTTACCTGTATAACTATGGCCAGTGGCCTGCTGTATCACCCTGTACAAATTGTATAGTCCTGCACTATTTACAGTCAACTGTTTAACTATGGCTCATTTGGCCTGCTGTGTCACATTGTTTAACTTACTGTATATCCTGTCTGTTATACCTCTTGTTACCCTCACCCACAATGTACTTGCTGTAAATGTTGTCCTGTTGCTTCTTGATGTGGAGTCCATGACTCAAAGGTTGTATTCCGAATCATCAAATAAATAAATAAAAATACCTGAAGAGCATTAATAGGGTAAGCCATGAGGGTCTGTTTAAAATTAGGAAGGAAGGAATTACAAGGGGGCATAGTCTAAAGTTGGGAGAGGGGAGGTTCAGAAGGGGGATGAGGAGGCACTTTCTCACTGAGAGGGTGATGACAGTATGGAATGCTCTGCCAGAGGAACTGGTTTTGAGTGCATCAGTGGGGGGATTTAAGGGGGGTGGGATAAACCTATGGGTAGAATCAAAATGGGGAATGGGAGAGGGTAAAACAGTGGGATCAGTTGGTGGGGAGTAGGGTGAGGGGGAGTTGGGGGCAGCATCAGTACACAGCACTGAGAGCTGCACACTAGAGCAGACCTGATAGGTCATTAGGCCTTTATCTGCTGGCTTCATCAATGTTCATATAACATGCTTTGTGGTGTTTAGTTTGCACTTGCAGGCTTGAGTTTAGATAAGCCAAAAACTCCATGTTCCACTGGAGCTTGTAGTAAAGGTTAAAGAAAGACTAAGGCATGGAAGAGAATGGCATATATATTGTACATTGCTATGCAGTTGCAATTGTGTTCCACCATTTTGCCATTTAATCTTTTAAAACAAAAACTGACTGCAATGAAAAAAAATGGCACTGACTACACATTAGGATAAAACCCACTGGGTCTGCAGTAAGTCAACTTCATGAATAGGCCTTTTCTCTTACTGTGATACAGAAAATCTGAGGACCTGTAAATTGCTAACATTTATTTTCTATTGCAAAATGCAGGTGCCAGTGTAATTCCTTATCTACCAAAGCGACTGACTCACGCACCAGGTTGGATGGCTTTGATTCCAAATGCAGATTCATTTAACTGGTATTTCCAGAATGCAGACTTTATTACAAACATCTCTTACTTTGCTACATTCTATGGATTTAAGGTACAGTAGCATCAGAGTTATTTCTTGTTCAAAAGACAGGTGAAATTCCGACACCTTGAAAACAATGTTTTATCATCCATTGTTAAGGGATATCTTGTGTTTCTCCCACACATCCCATGTGAAATATTTTAATTAAGTTTCATACATGCTTCAGGTCATTGAGGTAAGATACCAGTATTACCTTTCTTCCATCTTCTTTGCTGATTGAAAAGATGTGACCAGAAGGGTATACTGAGCTTCTAGCAGCTCATTTCCAAGTGTGTGGGTGACAGAGTTCAGTAAATATGCAATAAAATATGACAGGGTGTGTAATTATGTGGGGAATAATTCCATGGCTCTAAGGCATTCTTATGCAAGAGGCCCTTGGGCCGAGTGTCTTTAAACACCCAAGAGCAGAGTACAATTATTACCCCATAATTACACATCCCAGAAGTGTCTTATCACACTTATAACAGGAGGAAAAACTATCTATTTTATGCAAAAATATGATACACTTTCTCCCAGAGCTCTAAATAATGACTTACAGTCTGACTTTCACTAGAGGCACTGTAGAGTGTAATGATTTGATGTGGTATATAGGCTCTTGGTTTGAAAGAAGTGCAGGATGTAATTATGGTCTCATAATTATACTCCTTTGTTGGTCTCTCAGACTGTTAGAATGTTTAAATTTTTTATGTTGGCTCGCGCTTGCACAGCCAACATCTTAAGGTAGTAGCAGATTTGGAGGTGTGGTCACTGTTGGGTGAATGCAGGGCATGCATCAGAAGGTGCATCCCTCATTCCCCAATCAACCAGCAGCAGGCGCTGACCTCACGCATCCCTAATATGGCCACAAGAACAAAGAAAAGGTCCGCTGCAATGAGAGCGAAGCTCTCATGCAGCGTGACCACAACATGCCTCCTGAAGTGCAGGCAAACCACCTGTCACTATGCCGACGCGGGAGCCCACTGCCCGTCAGCATCATGTGGCCCCCCCAACAGTTTTTCTTTGCCGACGGGGGGACCAATCCCAGTTGCCATTTATCCCATCCCGTTGATTGTGCCGGCGGGGGAATCCCTCCTCATTGGTATAATGTCCCTCCCCACTTTGTTGCGTGCGAGGGGTGCCCAATCCCCTCGGCTCAACCATCTCCCCTAGTAATGTGTGCCGACAGGGTGCCCTGTCCTTGGCTACAGAATCCCCCCCAAACACTTAGGTGGCACACTGGGAGCCCACCCCAGCTGCCAAATCCCCTACAAAAAAAAAAAGTCCCACATTGTTTTTTTTGTTGTAAACCTGTAAAAAAAAAAAGAAAAAGAAATGTCCCTCATGGTCTCCCTGCCCCCTCCCACAACCCGCACCCACCCCTCTACGACCTGCCTCCCACCCCTCACCCCATACTTACCTCTCGAGGCCGTAGCATGATCTTCGGTGGACTGGGAACATGTCTGCACTCTTCAAAGCAGACCGCGAACTGAAGAAATGCCAGTAAGCTGTATAATGGCATAAATAGGGTTTTTTCAACTTTGTTGCATATCTCAGCCATTTTTGGGAATTTTGGCACCACATTTTCAACAAGAGATTACTGGGACCCCTCCTCATGAATTTAGGCACCCTCATGGTGTTACTCGGTCCCAAAAGGTGATTTTGCGGTCACTGCGTGGAATCACCTATTGGGACTGATTATTAATGAAAGAGCAGTGTCACTGTTCATGAGGGGGGCTCTCAAAAAACCTATGTTGCAAATTTGGTGAGAAAAATCAAAAAAATGGCTGTTTTACAAGTGTGTTTTGCGCAGTTTCCACGCACATGCATAACTTCATGAATTTGTAATATTTTCACTCCAGATTTTCCACATTGGCATTTTTCCACACCTCATTATGAACAGTACAGCTGTCATTTTACATATCCTGACCGAAATGTGTTTTTGCACGTCCAGCGCAGAATAGACAGGTCACTGTGCGAAATCAGTTTTTGGGACAGTTTGAGGAAATGACAGTGATGCTGTTCATGAGCCAAGGTCCTAAAATGCCTATGTTGAAAATTTGGTACCGAATGGCCATAAAATGACTGTTACAGGCATGCATTGCGCATTTCCACGTACCTTTGTAACTTCACAAATTTGCAATATTTTCATTCCAAATTTTCAACACTGGCATTTTTTCACACCTCTTTATGAACAGTACAGCTGTCATTTTTCACATCCTGCCCAAAATGTTTCTGCACATGTGGTTCACAATGGCGTGGACGCTGTAGGAAATCAACTTTTGGGACAGATTAACAAAATCACAGCGCCACTGTTCATGAGGGAAAGTCCCAGAATGCCTATGTTGAAAAGGTGGCTAACAAACTCCCAAAAATAATTGGGTTACGGATGTGTGTTGCGCAGTTTCTATGCATGCTCATGACTTCACCAATTTTTCATATTTTCACTCCAGATTTTCAACGTTGCCATTTTTTTATGTCTCCTCATGAACAATACAGTTGTCCTTTTCCACATCCTGCCCAAAATGTGTTTTTATTCCTGTGTCACCAAATGGCATAGCCGCTGTGCAAAACCACCTTTCAGCTAACAAACTGATTGTGCCGCTTTTCATGAGGTGGCCTCACAAACAGCCCATGTTGAAAATTTGGAGTGAAAATACCAACACACACCTACAGTGTTAGGTTTTCCAACTGTAGCACCCCACCCTGTACAGACTGACAGGCATCAGGGGTGTGACTTGAGATCATTGGCTGTAATGCTCACGCCATTCCACCCCCACTCCCACCCTACAGCCAGTGACAGGCATCGTGGTGTGCCTCGCACTGTTCGGTCACAAAGGTCACCCCATTCTCCTATACTGCACCCACCTCAGCATATTTCCTTATGGAATGGGTTAAGTATAACACCCAAAGACCTCAAAGCACACCACAACACTTGTCAGTGTCTACAGGGTAAGCTGAGGTACAATGGCATGAGCGTTATAACTGACGGCCGAAATGCATACCCCAATGCCTGTCACTCTCTGCAGGGTGGGGGTGGGGTTGGCGTCACTTCAGTACTTCACTGCCATTCCTATTATGCATCTCTAGCTCCAGTACTACCAATGCCAATGCCAGCGAGACAACATTTGGCATTGACAAATGCTTGTCTTATCATGTTATAAATGAAGCTAATCAAGCAGTAAGGCATAACAGGGAGTGAGTTATTGGGGAATTTACCCACATTTCATGTGGCATGTCATGAAGAACAGCTGAGTGATTTAACCACACAAGAAGTTGGCAATGCCCAAATTAACCATATCCTGGAGTGCATAATTGCAGTTCTACAGTGGAACCATGTGTAAAACAGTTATTAAAGAAAAAAGTACCCTAAGCCAAGAAAAAAAGTAAGCACCCAAACCAAGGACTTGGCATATAAAAATTTACTTTATTTATACAAGTGTGACTGTTAAAAACATTGGCTTGATATCACTATGGTAGCAGAGGGAAACATAAACTCTTAGGTTTCGCTCAATGTCTGATGAGCTTCATCAGAGATAGCTTACTGAGGACCTGTGTCACAATTTATACATCTGGTGCACACCTTGTGCTTATTTAAAACAGACAATTAGTTCAAATCACATCAATTAAAACACACACACAGAGCTCTCCATAGCCCAGACACGCATACTTAGATAAGGCACTTACCTAGTTATCAAATCTTCTCTGCTTAATAATGAATGTATGTATATAAATGCAAACACTAAGCATTAGACAATATAAGACTCATAAAAAGACATACAGATCTATATTATTATTCAGTGCTCTTTCCAACCTGGCCTTTAGTTCAAAAATCCAGAAATGTATTGTTCCCGCTGTCCAATCTTGTGTTCCAGACTACCCCACCAATTATAACTTTTTCTGTTCCCACAAATTTGATAGAATGTGGTCTAGATTGACTCTCCCTCACATGCTGGGCTATTGCATAGCTCTTAGTGAGGAACAATCACTCTAGACCACATTATAAGTCTCTTTTAGTAAGCCATCTCTGATGAAGTTCAGCAGACACTGAGTGAAACATAAGAATTTATTTTTCCACTCCTACCATAGTGGTATCGAGCCAGCATTTTAAACACTCACACTTGTATAACTAAAGTACATTTTTTATATGCCAAGTCCTTGGTTTGGGTGCTTACTTATTGTTCTTGAACCGTTGACAGTTTGTTATAGCACCAAATCGCACTTGGTGCAGAGGTTTTGCTTTGCTGTAAGAAAAAAAGTATAAATTTGAAAAACTGCAAAGATGCTAGCTCATATTAAATGTGTTAAGTATCTGTATCTGCAAGATATTGTCCCAGCTGTCTCCTTGTTTACTAACTGATTTCTTCAGCAGATTACACTATCTTCACAGCTCAGCTTTGCACTACACATTCAAACAACATGAAGTCTTGCTGTATTCTGACAACTGCAGTTACCTCCAGCACTTGAACTGCCCTGGAGATAAAAGAGTTAACTCTATGCTGAGCGCATAGAACATTGGGCTTGAGCTCGGTTCAAACCACTGTCTGCTGTACTTGAAGTGTAACCATCAGATTCTTTACTCCGCCTAACTGAACAGAGTTTGCTCCTCGCTTTCGGTTCGGTAAAGTTTTTGTCGGTTATTCCGCAGAATTTCTCCATTTTCTCTCAGTTCAGATCCCTGTCTGTGGTACAGTAAGTGGTATTAGGTAGTGGACTTAGAGTTAAATTGTGAGGAAATTGTAATTTGCAGTCGGTTTGTCTGAACCGATTGGTTATTGGTTTTAAAACATCTTGTGGTGATTCCGGTGCCTATCGGTTAAAAAAAAAATGCATTTTCATTTTTTATCCAGCACCCGTGACACGGTGAGGAACTGATAGGTTTTGTCTTACCTGGCCTGAAGCCGTGTAAAGGGTATGTTATTTTTGTGGTTGGCTATGTCTGAAAAACCCAGGGAAAAAAAACGCGTCCACTGGGTTTCAGCACTGTAGTGTGTGGGGAGGCCTTTGCTAAGGCTGATCCCCACACCACCTGTATATATTGTCTGGGGTTTGACCACCTCGATTCAAACTGCCAAATTTGCAAGAATTTCCCAAAGACCACCCTGAAAAAATGTTTGGGCAGTCTTAGGGATAAGGAGGCCGAGAAGTCCACTGACCCGGATGGCCAGCCCGGTTCAGCTCCTACCGAACCTGAGAGAGTGCCCTCTGACCAGGGCCTGACTTCCTCAGGCAAAAGGAAAGCCGACTCTGATGGGTCAGTTTCTTCAAAAAAGAAAAGAAAAGATAAATCGACTGGTTCAGATCCCGAATCTCTCCATCCGACGGCCGATGAAATTGCCTGGGCGATTAGCATTGTTGAATCGCTCCATCCGGTTCCGACTGAACCGTCCCGTTAGTCCGTTAGTCGGCACTTGGTTCAGTTGCAGATTATTCTTTGGAGGAATATTATGATCTGGAATGGGAGGGGGAAGGTGAAGAGGATGAAGAAGATGACTATGGTGGTGGGGAAGGTCTGGATGAGCCTATTGAACCGGACATCTCCCCAGACAGACCTTCTGGAGTTTCCCCTCCTAAGCTCTCTGAGTCCCCTTCCCACTTTATGTTTTACAAAAAAGTGGCTGAAACCCTCCAGCTCCCTGTGGATGAAGCTGTTGAGGAGGAAGAAGAGCCTGATTTTGTTGAGATGAAGAATATCCCAGAGTCCAAGAGGCTGTATAATTCCCTTGCATAAATCTTTTGGGAAACAGACACTTAAACTTTTAAAAACACCAAATTCTCTGCATATGGACAGGAGGTATATGCTGTCAGGCTCAAGTTCGGAGTTCCTGTACCAGCATTGCAGCCATGTTGGGTAGTACAGGCTGCAGCCTGTGACAAGGCTGGCATTCCCTTGGCTTCACACCCCCCCTGATAAGGACTCCAGGAAGATAGATGCCATGGCCAAAAAGCAGTATTTGGCATCTTCCTTGGGACTCAGACATGCTAATTACATGGCCTATGCTGCCAGGTTCCAAAAGTCCAGGTGGGAGTCTGTTTTGGAACTGGCAAAGCAGGCTTCCCCCCAGCTGGCCAAGGAGCCGGAGGAGGTGGCTGCTGATGGGATTGAGGCATCAAAAATCCAATTTCATGCTGCTGTCGACTCCAATGATGTGTCATCTAGAGTCATGGCTACATCTGTGGCTCTGTGGAGAATGGCTTGGCTCAGATGTACTAGCCTATCACAGGATACCCAGGCTAAGGCCATGGATTTCCCTGTTGTGGGTAACTCTCTTCTTGGGGAGCATACAGAGAATTACATGAAAAAGATGGACGAATACAGGACCACCTATAGGAGTGCTCAAGCCAAAGAAAGACAAACCACTCCTCAAAGGCGGCAATCTAGGGGCAGGGGCAGGCCCTTTTCAAAGGCCTTTCTTCCAGGCTCAGGCATCCTTTCCCAGAGGAGGTTCTTTAGAGGGAGAGGTAGAAGGGGGATGAGCAGGGCTGCATCCTCCTCTCAGCATGGGGCCCCTGCCAAGCAGACACCCTGATGTGTCAGCCCGGGTCAACTCCCCCATCCCTGTAGGAGTCAGGCTGGCTTACTACTCCCAGAACTGGAAGTCTGTTACCTCAGACAATTGGGTCCTGGAGGTAGTAAGCCAGGGACTGGCTCTCAGCTTCAAAAAGTTTCCGAAACTGAGAGCCAGATCTTTTCCACCTGCAAACATCTCCGAAACCCTTGCCCTAGAGGCAGAGGTTTCATCTCTCCTGGCCTTAAAAGCCATAGAGAGAGTTTCTACAGCCCACAGGGGCAAAGATCTGTACTCCAGGTACTTCCTTACCCTGAAAAAATCAGGGGAGTGGGGGCCCATCCTAGACTTAAGATACCTGAACAAACATCTTTTGAAATCAAAGTTCAAGATGGTGACTCTGGGAATCATTCTTCCCTCTCTAAGGTCAGGGGACTGGCTAGCTTCCCTGGACCTAAAGGATGCCTACTTTCACATTCCCATCAGGTGCTCCCACAGAAAGTACCTCAGGTTCGAACTGCCTTCAGGCCATTACCAACTCAGAGCAATGCCTTTTGGTCTGACGTCAGCTCCAAGAGTGTTCACCAAGTACCTGGCAGTAGTAGTGGCTTTTCTAAGAAGGAAAACTATCTCCATATTCCCTTACCTGGACAACTGTCTCATAGTGGGCCAATCTTCAGACCAAGTCGAGTAAGATCTAAAAGTGACCCAGCAGGTGCTCACTTTTCTAGGTTTCCTTCTCAGTCTTCCCAAGTCAGTTCTCGAGCCAGTCCAACTCTTGACTTCCATAGGGGTAGGATTGGACACTGTCAAAGCAAGAGCATTTCTCCCCTTGGCGGCAAGGGTAAGGGCCATTATAGAGCTGGCTTCTTCTTTTCACCTTCTGGTGTCTCGACCAGCAAGGCATTTCCTTCAGCTTCTGGGCCACATGGCATCTTCCACTGTGGTGGTCCCTGGGGCCAGATTTCCAGATGAGAGACATTCAGTTTCATCTGAGGTCTTTTTGGTCCCAGAAAAATGATCCTCTGACCAAGCTGGTTCCAGTAACTTGGACACTGATCCAGGCCCTTCAATGGTGGCAGGATCAGGGCAATCTCTGCCAAGGGGTTCCATTCATTTCACAGTCCCATTCTGTGGTCCTAACCACAGACGCTTCTCTTCTGGGTTGGGGGCCCATTTAGAGGCTCTCACAGCACAGGGTGTGTGGTTCCCCTCAGGAGTCTCTTCTCCACATCAGTCTTCTGGAGCTCAGGGCAGCGTACCTGTCTCTGCAGGCTTTCTCACAATCAGCAAGGAACAAGGTGGTTCAGGTCAGGACAGACAGCACCACCACCATGTGGTACATCAACAAGCAGGGAGCCACTCGGTCCACAGCCTTGTGCATAAAAGTCATGAAAATATGTACACTAGCTTACTCTCTTCAGGCCTCTCTGGTAGCAGTTCATCTCCCAGGCAAGGACAATGTGCTAGCAGATGCATTGAGCAGGATTTCCCAGGGCCATCACGAATGGTCCCTAGATCCCCTAGTGTTGAAAGAGATCTTTTCAAGATGGGGCACCCCAGAGATAGATCTTTTTGCAGCCCTAGACAATCATTGACTCCCTTTGTTTTGTTGCAGACCCCCAGTCTTGGGCTCAGTCCCTCTGGATGCTCTGATACTGAATTGGAAAGGGACATTTCTGTATGCCTTCCCTCCTTTTCCTCTGATTTTCAAGGTCCTGGTGAAGATAAGGTCACAATCTTGCAAAGTGATCCTGATTGCTCCAGACTGGGCCAGGCAGCCTTGGTACCCTCTCCTCTTGTCCTTAGCAGTGCGTCTTCCCCTGTCTCTTCCCAGGAATCACAATCTGTTAACCTCTTCTCAGGGGAAGATTTGGTATCCCAGCCTTCGATCTCTCAACCTCAAGGCATGGCTCTTGAAAAGTTAGAGTATGCAGGTTTGCACTGTCTCAGGGGGTTCTGGACATTCTCAAAGCCTCTCGAAAACCTTCCACCAGAAATACTTACAATTCTAAGTGGAAGAGATTTAGTATTTGGTGTACCAAGGAGCATATATCCCCAGATACTGCTGAATTGTCTACAGTTCTGGACTATATGGTTCATCTCAATGGCCTAGGCTTCAGATCAGCTACCCTCAAAGTACACTTGTCAGCTGTTTCTGCTTTCTTGTCAGTAGGTAAATCCTCTTCATTGGCATCTCATCCTGTTTTCTGTAAATTTTTCAAGGGATTGCTTCATACCAATCCCCCCTTTAGGGACCCTCCCCCTGCTTGGGATCTTAACATTTGCATTGCTCAGCTTATGCAACCTCCTTTTGAGCCTTTGTCTTCAGCAGATCTCAAGTACCTCACTTGGAAGACTGTGTTTGTAGTAGCTATTACCTCTGCCAGATGTATCAGTGAGTTGCAAGCTTTGTCAGTGGAGCCTGATTTTATCTCGTTCCATAGAGATAAGGTGGTCCTGAGAACCAATAGGAGGTTCTTACCTAAAGTGGTTTCAGGTTTTCATTTGAACTAGTCAGTGTCTCTCCCTGTATTCTTCACTGATCACTCTTCTTCTGGGGAAAGAAGATTACACAGTTTGGATGTTAAGAGGGCACTTAGCTACTACATAGATCGTACTAAGGCCCACAGGTTTGACTCCCTTCAGTTGTTCCTCACTTATGGAGAAGTGGGGAAGGGCAAACCTGCCACTGAGAGAACTATTGCCAGGTGGATTGTCTCTTGTATAATG
The DNA here is from genome assembly GCA_016271365.2 of Neoceratodus forsteri. Classification (NCBI taxonomy): domain Eukaryota; kingdom Metazoa; phylum Chordata; order Ceratodontiformes; family Ceratodontidae; genus Neoceratodus; species Neoceratodus forsteri. The sequence continues at coordinate 411,229,213 of CM057455.1, read as the reverse complement.
TTCTGCTATGAAAAACTAGGCAAGATTCCACCCACAGGCCTGAGGGCTCATTCGACTAGAGGTACAGCTGCTTCCCTGGCTGCTGCCAGGGATATTCCTTTGTTAGAAATATGCAAAGCAGCCACCTGGAAAACTGTTCATGCATTCACCAAGCATTATTCCCTGGATATCCAGGCTAGGAGTGACGCTAGGTTTGGTGCAGCTGTGCTGCAGAGCCTATTCCCAAAATAGGTTTGATTCCCTCCTCCATGGAGGTACTGCTTGGTAGTCTGCAATCCTCAGAATACAGCAAGACTTTATGTTGTTTGAAGAAAAAATTACTCACCTTAGTAATTATGTTTCTTCTAATGGAGTCTTGCTGTATGCTGACCTCCCTCCCTGCCTCCCCTCTCAGAACCTGGTTTTTGGGAAGTGGGTTGGCAGGTACAGTGCTGCACCCCAGGGATGCATTGCTTTCTACCTCTTGGTTTAATTTTTGTTTAGTCTATTTAGATCACTACCTGGTTTTTGTTTTTGGGTTTTTAGACTTGAGTCTTATGGGATCCCAAAAAATGATTTTTTGGTTGCCCTTTGGGCTATGAGTTTTACAATTTCCTCTTTAGAGTGTAGCTAGTTAGTAGTGCTCGTAAGAATCTGACGGTTACACTTCAAGTGCAGCAGACAGTGGTTTGAACCGAGCTGGAGCCCAACGTTCTATGCTCTCAGCATAGAGTTATCTCTTTCATCTCCAGGGCAGTTCAAGTGCTGGAGCTAACTGCAATTGTCAGAATACAGCAAGACTCCATTAAAAGAAACACAATTACTAAGGTGAGTAATTTTTTCTTCTTGGTCAGTTATAGTTCCAGTTGACTCCAAGAGCTCTCAGTGACATCTTACATTGGATAGCCCCTGTACATAACCAGATGCACAGACAATGATGGCAGAAAAAGTCCATCGGCGCATCCATTCTTCTTAGTTTACCTAACTACACTGCACTGGCCCTAGTGGCTATCCCATCCCTTTATTTCTGCCATGCTTTTGCTAACAAATCCCATATGTCTGTTCCTTCTCTGTTTGAAACTGCTCAGTGATTTGGTCTGTATCCCTTCCTCTGGCAGCTTATTCCACCACTCTTTCCATGAAAAAGTGCTTGTGGCCATCCCTCTTGAATCCCCCCCCCCAAGTTTAAGGAAGCAGCCCCCGGTCCCTGCATTTGAGCTTAAGGAATAAAGCTCTACCCTGTTTATCTCAAATATCTAAAAATATCTAAAAAAACAAGCTGTTCTTGTGTGCTGTGTATGTAGACATACTGTAAGTTTCATGTGGAGACTCGGTGAATTTAAATTTTGTCTGGAAATTTGGTACAAAGTGGGGTAACTTCACCTTCCTGAAGCTTCACAAAGTTCCCACCTCCAGCACTGTCACCACTTCACAAAGTTTCGCCAGGTGAAGTGGTATGTTTCCTGGTGAAGTCTATGCATAGTGGCAACTTCACCACAAATTTGCCAGCAAAATTGCCATTGCATGTAGACTTTACTGGAGAAAGTGATGTTTTACATGGCAAACGCTTTTCTATACAATGTTGGCACAACTTCACAGAGCACTGCATAAAGAGAAGTTTTTGAACTTCATCCATGACTATTCCATGGTGGTCTGACTGAGGTACTCTGAAAATACAAAGTAAAGTTTTAAATTTGCCATTTTACAGTAGTTAGTTACTTAGTTTTTGTTGACCAGGTAAGTTCACAAGACATACAATTCTTATTTTCGGCACAACCTGGGAGAGTACTCTACTGACAGTATGAAAAATACAGGACTGTAAAATACAACAAATATAGAACAAATATACAATATAGAGAATTACAATAATGCACCAAAGATGTAGCAGTTATTGATAATAGTAATGCATAATCTTTGCAAAAAGCATGAATTATAAAAATAGCAGCTTGCAACTTTTAATTACTGAAGAGCTCTTTAGTCTCTGGGCACAATATAGCAATTGGTTAAAACAAGCATTTGTCAATGCCGAATAATTGCTTGCTGATATTAGCAATTGGACGTGCAGGAGTTAGACAAAGCAGAATAGGAATGGCAGTGAAATATTAAAATTCACGTCAACCAAACCTCCACCCTGTAGAGGTGGATAGGCACTGGGGTGTGCTTTTGGGTCATCGACCATAACACTCATTGCATTTTACCTCATCCTATCCTGAAGACACCAACAAGTGTTGAGGTGTGCCTTGGGGTGTTTGGCTTTACAGTCACCCCATTTCATAAGGACATATGCTGAAATGGGTGCAGTATAGGAGAATGGGGTGAACTCTGGAGCCGAAGAGTCCAAGGCACTCCTCAATGCCTGTCACTGGCTTCAGGGTGGGAGATGGGGATGGAATGGCATGAGCATTACGGCTGGCAATCCAAAGGCACACCCCTGATGCTTGTCAGTCTGTACAGTGTGGGGCATTATGGTTAGAAATCCTAACACCCCACGCATTTGTTGGTATTTGCACTACAAATTTTCAACATGGCCTTTATGTGACCCCCACCTCATGAAAGCATTTGGGACCTCTGCTCATGAACAGTGGCACTGTGATTTTGTTACTCTGTCCTGAACATTGATTTCCCACAGCGACCATGCCATTCTGCACCAGATGTGTGAAAATATAGATCGGGCAGGATGTGAAAAATGACAGCTGTACTGTTCATAAGGAGTTGTGTAAAACTGACAATGTTGACAATTTTGAGTGAAAATATTACAAATTCTCAAAGTTACGAGTGTGCGTGGAAACTTCGCAACAGAAGTTTGTAACATAGTCATTTTACGGACGTTTCTCACCAGATTTTTAACATAGGTATTTTAGGACCTCTGCTCATGAACAGTGTCACTGTGATTTTTTCAATCTGTCCCGAACATTGATTTCCCACAGCGACCGTGCTATTTTGTGCCAGAAGTGCGAAAACGTATTTTGGCCAGGATGTGAAAAATGACAGCTGTACTGTTCATAAGAAAATGTGAAAAAAATGTCAATGTTGAAAATCTGGAGTGAAAATATTACAAATTCACTAAGTTATGAGTGTGTGTGTGTGTGGAAACTGTGCAATGCACACTCATGACACATTTATTTTTTGGAATTTTTTCACCAAATCTGCAACATAGGCTTTTTGGGAGCCCATATCATGAACAGTGACACTATAATTTCATTAATCTGTCCCAAAAGGTGATTCCATGCAGTGACCATGAAATCACCTTTCAGGACCGAATAACCAGATGACAGTCACTGAATTCATGAGATGGGGTCCCAAGAACCCCAAGTGTGGTGCCAAAATTCACGAAAATGGCTGAGATATCCACATAAGTTGAAAAAAACCCATTTATGTCTTTATACAGCTTACCAGCATTTCTTCAGTTCATGATTGGCTTTGAAGAGTGCAGACGTGTTCCCGATCCACTTAAGATCGTCACACCAGGCTCCAGAGGTATATGGGGGTGAGGGAGGTGTGGGGAGGTGGGGTATGCAGAGGGTGGGTGTGGGTTGGGGAGGGGCACTGGATTCAAGAGAGACTTTTTTTGTTTTACAGGTTAAAAAAACAATGCGGGAAGGTTTCTTTATCTACAGCTGGTTTGGTAAGCTGGGGTGGGCTCCCAGTGTGCCACCTGAGTGTTTCTTGGGGGGGAGATGTAGCTGATGGGGATTTGGCACCCCCATCGGCACATACAGAGTGTGGGGGTGCATGAGCTGAGGGGGATTGAGCACCCCCTCGGCACACAACAAATGGGGGGGGCATTATGCCGATGGAGATTGGGTCCTCCTGTTGGCAAATGAATATAGGAGGGGCTTACTGACAGGGGGATTGGGCACCCCCACTGGCTTTTATTGGGACTGTGAGAGGCAGACGGTGATAGCCACCAAGTGAAATTAAAAACAACTGCAGGGACATTATGCAGACAGGGATTGTGCTACCCCGTTTGGCAAATAAACTGGGGATTGGGCACCCCTGTCTGCTTTCATGGGGACTGTGAGAGGTGGCGTATCTCCGTCGGCTACTGTGGGAACTGTGAGAGGCGGATGGCGAAGCTGCCACCATGTTTATTGAGAGGGGATGCCAGACAAGGCAAGCTGTAATTCGTTGCTGCAATCAGTGACCACCCCAGCAGCAAAAACAGCTGATTGTTAATGACGGGGGGCTCCCTGATTGCAGTGACAAGTTTCTTTCAAGTTGGTGGCACGCTACACTACTGCTGTCATGGACAGCCTGCTCCTCTATTGGTGCCACAGAGATCAGCCCTACAATGGACTGCTGGCACTGGCTACAACACTGCCGGATCTCCACAACTCTCTACTACAAGCAAGCTGATGCAATATGTTTCTTGCGCATGTGTGCAAGCAAACGTGAAAATATCAGCTAGTAATCTGAATTACTGTGTGGCTCTTTAGTCTAGGCACAGTATGGCAACTAATGGAGTTTTCATTATGGATCATGAAGTCCCTGATATTTCATATATCTCATATACAGTGTATAATCAATGACATTCCTGACAAACATAGTTAAATAAGAAAACACTATTTCTGTCTACCAAGGGGGGAGGGAGAGATATATGCAGGTTGTTAATTTACAGAATTACAGAGATTAAGGAAAGATCAAGGGTGTCAAAAATCTGATACATACTTCTTGGTAAAATAATTTATGATCAAAACTGAAATTATCATGGGTTAATAGGGAAAGGATCTACATAACTTGTTTTTTTTCTCTTTTAGATATTTCCTGAAGAAGACCTAAGGTCGAAACGTAGATTTTTAACTCTATTTTCTATTTTCAGCGTGCATTTAATATAACCATTTTGTTTTGCTTTTAGACCACATGCTGACGCAGCGCCTTGTCTTTGTTTTTTTAGGATCTACATAAGATGCCCTAATTCCAGTGACCTTTTGGTTAAGTAATATATGTTTTTGTTGGTCAGTGGTAACTACAAAAGTCACAACACTTTTATATCTTTGGACAGAGAAACTCAGCCATGTCTGCTTTGAGTCAGTCATTTTATTCTCTTCCTGACCACTAAACCTACTGTACCAGTGACAAAACATTATTCAGATGCGCTTCTTTAAACTACTAGTGGCACCAGAAATAGCAGGGAGAAAAAAACATGTCATTACATTTTAAAAGTAGTCAGTTGTTACTTTTTATTTTTGAAATGTTGCTGTTTGTCTGTTAGTTCATCAGAAAGTTTTCTACCTGGTAGTATTAGGTTGGATGTGAAGCAGCTGCAGCCTCATCAGGAATGTCTACAGGGGCAGTATCACCTTCCTCTTCTTAATGTCAAACCCTCTCCCTATGCATCATGGAATTCTACTTAACTTAGACCCTGTCCACACTACAACCTGAAACCTGAAAACCCCTTCGTAACATTACAGAGTGTCCAAACTGTTACCGCAACAGTTTGCTTTTACACCTGTAACGTTACAGAGGGCTTTTTCATAACCATTGTGGAAACCACATATGAGGTGGTTTCAGCAATGGTTATGAAACCAGTTCTGAATCAGTAACATTACCAGGTGTAGTGTGGACGCGTGAGTGTGTTGCCCTAGCTGTCCCCCAGTCCAGAATGCACTGCATTGTGGGATAGGGTGCCATCTGTAATGGTTCCACAGCACGCACAATGTGGACGGGCTGTCACGGTTCCACACCATTACTTAGACAGTTCACCGGCAATGTGGACACACTGTACCAGTTACTGTCTGTAACGGTGTTGAACTGTGACAGCATTTAAGCGGCGTAGTGTGGATGGGGCCTTAGTGAATGATTCTTCCACTGGCCTGAGGATTTGAGGGTGTTGTTGATGACATTTCCCAGATCCCTGTTCTCCTTTATTGTGGTCAATAGCACAGCCCCATCCAGAATTAGGTGCATCGGTTCTTCTTACCAATGTGCATCACTTTGCACTTTTTGGAATTGTACCTTAACTGTAAGACTTTGGACACCTTTCAAATTTCTCAAAATCCCTCTTTAATTCCCTTAAACTCTCTTTACTCTTCACCCTGCCACAGTTTTGTGTCATCTTCAAGAGAAGCATCCTACCATGTATATCCTCTGTGATGTCACTGATGAACATACTAAACAGAATAAGACCCAGGACCAACCCCTGTGGCACTAAACATATGACCTTTTGACCACTGACTTAATCCATTCACTACCACCCTTTGCTTCTGTCCCACAAGCCAGTTACCAATCCACCTTACAAGTCCTTCCCCAAATCCTAGATCATCTAGTAGCTTTTTTAGTAGCCTTCTATGAAACATTATATTAAAGGCCTTTCTGTAGTCAAAAGAGTACATTGACTGCCTGTCCCCACCCTCTGCTCTTTTGCAGCCCAGTCAGAGAATGCCAACAGGTTGATCTGGAACAATCTTCCAGATTAGCCAATAGGCATTTCACTGTTTCATCCCCATCAACTTACCAACAATTGATGTAAAAAAAAGCTGACTGGCCTGTAGTTATCTGGGTTTTCCCTATCCCAACTCTTGTACAGTGGAACATCTAAAGACATCCAGTCTCTTGGTACTTCCCTGTTTCCAGATAGCATCTAAACAAGAAATACAAAGAAAAGGATGACAGTAGCTCAGCAGAGTGAGCACTTACCCCAGGAAGGTAATCGGTGCAGAGTAACCCCTTACCCAAGAAGGTAATCAGCACAGATATTAGTTTACCACAGTAAACCAGGTGTCAGTACCAGAAAAAAAAAGCTAAGAAGTAAAAGATATGTTTACTAGTACAGAAACAGAAGCAAACCTTTGCTATGCACTGTAACGACTCTCTCCTTTAAGCAGCAAGCAATACAGACTTTTTTCTCTCATGATGGGATCCACAACATGGCTTCAAACATCAGAGTATCTGCCCAAATGGAATATCAGGAGTAGACAAAAGTGCAAAGTGCAATGTAGCAAGTAGACATCGAGGCTAACAGGATCAGTCATGGAAAGTCTCTTTCCCTAAAGTGCTTAGTGATGAACCCTTAGAGGCATCAAGTTTTACAGCAACAACATCACTTTGTATACAAATAACTCACAAAAATAACAAACTGGAAACCCCAGCGACCGAGTGCCACCCATGTATATGTAGGAAGTTAATGTTTCAGTGAATCATGTGACACCTTCCTCAAACCTTTCAGACAGGTTTGTTATTTTTGCAGATTATGTGTTTACAAAATATTGTTGTTGTTGTAAATCTTGATATGTTACAATGAATAATAAAAGTTTGCTTCTCCTGCTATACTGTCAAGCGTATCTTTTTCTTCATATTAGCTATATATTTTTTAATATTGACCCCTGGTTTACTGTGGTAAACTAATACCAGTATCTAAACAGGTCTACCAAGAATGCTGCTAATTCTGGTCATTTTTCATTCAGCACTTTAGGGTGTAGACTGTCAGTAGCCAGTTCCCTGTCCATCCTAAGGGCTATTAACCATTTCTCCATTCAAGCACTTTATCTGCTCCATTCCTCCCACTCTTTTAGTGGAAGCCTTTATACCATTTTCTGGTAGTGTCCCAAGTCCTCAACCATAAATACTAAATAAAGAACATTGTCTAATACATTAGTCTTTTGCCCATTGTCCTCCATTAACCCTCCCATAGGTAATCTATCAATCTCCCCTTTCACCTTTTACTTACCCTAACATATCTGAAACCCCCAGGCCCCACTCTTTACTCCTTCTGTTATTCATAGTTATGTATCTGCCTTTGTTTTCTGTACCAGTCCCTGTACCTCTTTAAACTTTTGTTGATATTCCTCCTACTACTCCCCCCCCCCTTTCCTTGTACCTCCTGAAGGCCCTTCTTATGGCCATCACAGCCTCCCCCAACTGCTTGGAAATCCAGATTGGCTTCCTGTACTTATTCCTTTTGCTGACCTTCCTCATGCATGAGCACATTACTTTTGTAATAGTCCTTTATCTATACCCCATTGGTCCTCAACACATACCATCATCCCCACAATGATAAACTTGTCTCTGATCTGTTCCCTCATCTTACCACATTACATTCTCCTAAGGTACAGGATCACAGCCTTTGGTGTTGATCAAAAATGTCCTGTGGTTCACTTGAACCATACCGTGTCACTGTCACAAGACCCCACTAGCTCCCTAACCTCTACTCCTACCACCATCTATGAGTTTGATAGCACCAGATCAAGTACAGCTTTGTGCTGGTTGGCTCCCTGACCCACTGTACCAAGAAGCAATCCTGGATGATGTTCAATAGCAGCTGACTCATTGTACTTTTGGCTGCTGGAGTTGCCTAATCTGTGTCTGGCCTGGGCAGGTCATCCACTACCAGAGTGTTTTTATGTTTGCTTGCATGCATGCACAAGAAACATGTTGTGGCAGCTTAGGAGAGAAGAGAGTTGTGGGTGTGTGGCACTGTTGCGGCCAATGCCACCACTGCTTTTGTGGGCTTGGCCATGTGTCACCAATGCAAGTGCACACTGCTGGTGACACAAGTTTTGCAACCATGCCACCAACTTGAAGTGATTTGGCCACTGCAATGAGGGAGTGACCCATCATTGCAGGGCGGTGCCTTGTGTGGCGTAACTTTTCAATAAACATGGCAGCGACTGTCACCATCTGCCTCTTACAATCCCCATGAAAGCTGACATCAGGGGTACCCAAGCCCCCTGTCGGCATGCCCCCTCCCCAGTTCATTTGCTGACAGGGATCCCAAACCCCGTTGGCACAGTGTTCCCCCATGTAACAGTAGTGTGCCGAGGGGGTGCCTAATCCCCCTCGGATCATGCAACCCCCCCAAACACTGACACATTTTCTGTGCCTACGGGGTGACCAATCCCTGTCGGCTCCAGTTCTCCCCCAACAAGCACCCAGGTGGTATGCTGGAGCCCACCCCAGCATGCCAATTGTCCCTATAACACCAAAAACTGTCCCACAATGTCTTTTTGTTTTGTTTTTTTTTTCCTGTGAAAACAGAAAACCGTCCCACATTGACTCTGGTGCCCCCTTTCCCAACCTGCACCCATCTTCTGTGCACTACACCTCCCCACACCCCCCTCACCCCATACTTACCTCTGGAGCCTGGCGCGATGATCTTCAGTGGAGCGGGAACTTGTCTGCACTCTTCAAAGCTGACCGCGAACTGAAGAAATGCCAGTAAGCCATATAATGGCATAAATGGTTTTTTTTCAACTTAGGTGGATATCTTGGCCATTGTTGCAAATTTTGGCAACAAATTTCCAACATGTGGTTCTTGGAACCCCACCTCATGAATTCAGTCACTGTCATGTCGTTATTTGGTCCCGAAAGGTGATTTTGTGGTCACTGCACAGAATCACCTTTCAGGACAGATTATTGAAATGGCAGTGACACTGTTCATGAGGTGGTCTCCTAAAAACCCTATGCTGCAAATCTGGTTAAAAAATTCCCAAAAATGACTGTGTTACAAGTGTGAGTGGGCAGTTTCCACGCACACTCGTAACTTCGAGAATTTGTAGTATTTTCACTCCAGATTTTCAACATTGGCATTTTTTCACACCTCCTTATGGACAGTACAGTTGTCATTTTTCGCATCCTGACCAAAATGTGGTTTCGCACATCTGGTGCACAATGGCGCGGTCACTGAGGGAAATCAATGTTTGAGGCAGATTAAGAAAATCATAGTGACACTGTTCATGAGCAGTGGTCTTAAAATGCCTATGTTGAAAATTTGGTGAAAGAATTCCACAAAATTATGATGTTACGAGTGTGCACTGCACAGTTTCCACGCATGCTTGTAAGTTTGAGAATTTTTTATATTTTCACTCCAGATTTGCAACATTGCCATCTCTTCACACTTCCCTCTGAATGGTACAGCTGTCATTTTTCACATCCTGCCCGAACTGTGTTTTCGCACATCTGTTGCAGAATGGTGCAGTCGCTGTGGGAAATCAATGTTAGGGACAGATTAACAAAATCACAGTGCCACTGTTCATGAGCAGAGGTCCCAAATGCTTTCATGAGGTGGGGTCACAGAGAGGCCATGTTGAAAATTTGGAGTGCAAATACCAACAAACGCCCGAGGTGTTAGGGTTTCTAACCATAACGCCCCACCCTGTACAGACTGACAGGTGTCAGGGGTGTGCCTTTGGATTGTTGGCTGTAATGCTCAAGCCATTCCACCTCCACCTCCCACCCGGCAGCCAGTGACAGGCATCAAGGTGTGCCTTGGACTCTTCAGCCCCAAAGTTCACCCCATTCTCCTATACTACACCCATTTCAGCATATTTCCTAATGGAATGGGGTGACTGTAAAGCTGAACACCCCAAAGCACACCTCAGCACTTGTCAGTGTCTGCAGGATAGGGTTAGGTGAAATGACATGAGCATTATGGAAGATGACCCAAAGGCACACCCCAATACCTAGGGGTGGGTTGGCGTCACTTCAGTACTTCACTGCCATTCCTGGCCTGCATCTGTCTAACTCATGCACTTCCAAAGCTAATACCAGCAGGCCAACATTCAACATTGACAAATGCTTGTTTTACACTCCTGTGAGACCTCTCCAGACTGGGTAAGGTGCTCCACAAATTTCTGTTGTCTCTGGTGGCAGACTAAATCCTTGATTCTCTCCAAATTTTTGCCACAATGCTGCTGAGGGGACAGTATGAAGTACATGGTAGCAGCAGTGAACTGTCACACCAACTTACTGAAAAGTAAAGTGAATACTTGGACCATTTCACATGATCAATAAGAAAGTAGCCTAATTTTTGAAGTAATGTTTGATCTTCCTGGACTAAGAAATCTTCACCATTCAGGCACGCTAGTGGGACTACGCTGGGGGTGCTTGGACCCAGCAGCAGCCAAAAATCTTCAGGAGGGTCAGTGCCGAAGTAGGACCACTCATGCATGGTGCTGCAAGACTGGCTCATGTTGTATAGGCCAGCTCGGCGTCGATCCTCCAACCACCTCAGTTCCTTTTTTCCTGCTGTCAAGTGCTATTCAGTGACAATGTCACTCGCCTGATGGGAGTCAAAACTTTACATCTATACGACAGCAGCTTTAATCATTTAGTTTCTTAGTCATAGTCTAACATTATTTTATCATTAAAAAAAGTATTTTTATAATTTATTCTTCGGACGTAATCTCAGCCTGTCATCAATGGAGTTGACCATAGATGGTACTGGTGACGATAGGCAGACTTCGCTTGAAAGCTGTTCTGACAGTGAGGTTGTGTCCGGTCCACTGCCCTTTACAGAGGGGGGCTCTGACCACAGGCAGTCCAGTGCTCGGCTGAAAGAACACATCTCCCATTAGCACAAAAAGAAACAGGCCCATTCCTGGTCTTGATCAGGGACCCAGCAACACTCAGTCTCGAGTTCTTCTTCCCATTGGTCAAAGAAGAAATGGTACTGCTCAAGGTTGCCCTCAGGTACATCTGCATGACGGTCTTCAGTGGTGAAGTGCAGTAGGCCCAATCCAACTATGGTTGGATCTCCTGTGGCCACCATTTTTAATGGTCGTTATCGTTAACTCTAGAACCCCTCGCTGCCCTTCGTTGGGGTTTCCAGTGAGCAGTTTCATCACTGGGCCACTTGTATGGAGAAATGGGTATGGTGTCTGTCCCGACTACCTTCACCTTTGGACCCAACTCAAGAGCCTTCGGGGCTTGGGGTCGCTGGATTGGGGTGGAGCCGGTCAGGATAGGATTGATGGGCACACTCTCCTTCCATGCTAGTCCCATTAATGCCAGCCCCCAGTGCCTTACCCCCTCACCTGGGTCCTTCGCAGGGGCTGGCACAGGTACCATATCCTTCTTCTCCATTTTCTTTCATGTCTGCCAGAGCTTCTTTCAGGGTGGAGTGGCCTATGGTGGGGTCAGGGACTTCAGCGCCATGGTCAGCACTACATCTGGTGCCACCTCTGGTGTCGACACTTTATGCTGGCATTATGAATGGCACTGGGGTCCTCAACACCAATCGGGGTTTTGCCTGTCCAGTGACCTCTTGGCCCAGGCCGCCTTTTGGCGGTCTCTCTGGGGGTAGAAGTGGAGCTTGATGAGTCAGACCCAGACATGCTTTTGTCTGATGATGCTGAGGATGACTCATTTTATGCATTTGAAAGCAAGTCTTCCATTTCTTTGGAATCTTTGGTGGAAGACCTTTCTTTCCAGTGTCTTCTAAGGAATATTGGGTCCACTTTAGCTATACAGAGCTCCTCTGTTGACCCAGGTCAGCTTTCACGTTTGCAATTCTTACACATTCCCACTATTCCTGTAGACCTGACTCCTCTGGATCCCCCCTCCTTCTAGACAGTCTCTGAGATGGTGTGGGCCAGATCGGCTGTAATTCCCTCGTTGGTCAAGTCCATCGATAGGAAACATTCTCCTCCCAAAGACAGACCTATCCTAGGTTCTCAAGCTTTTGCAGATGCTTTGGTTGTACTTGCGGGGAATAATAAGGTCGTCCTGCATCAGGAGGCCATGGTGCACCCTGTAAATAAGGAATCCCACCAGATTGATACTTTGGGGAAACGGATATTCGGTGACGCAACCTTAGGCATGCGTTTGCGTTACCAGGGTCATTGCTCCCAATATGAGATTACCCTGTGGCACTCTCTCATATCTATGGTTGAGAATCTCCCGGAGTCTGATATTAACATGGAGCTTCTTCAGACCATTACTAGAGGCATAGAGTCCAATAATCAGCAGCTGAAGGCCTCTATGGATGCCTGTGACACTGCCTCTAGGGCAGCTGTGGCTGGGATTTGTATAAGGAGACATTCCTGGCTCAGAACATCAGATTTTTCGACTGATGCTCAGCAGAAAGTGATGAATGTCCCTTCGATAGTGCTTACCTCATCATCCCTCAAATTGAAATGGTACTTGAGCCTGCTCAAAACACTAGGACAGCCATTGATACAGCCAGGCTGGCCCCTACTATTCCTCAGAGGGGCAGGAACCGTCGACAGTTTTGTAACAGGCAGTCCTTTTGTGGTAAAGGTAGAGGAGCCTTCAACAGAAACCAAGCTTCTCAACTGCAAAAGAAAACACAGCAGAAGGCACAGGGCCTGAAAGCGTTCAGTGCCACCCTCTGAAGACTCAGTCAAGGTTCCACCTCAGCTGCCCGAGGTAGGTACCACTTTGGCAGTAGGGGAGTCGTCTGACTCAGTTTTACGACCAGTGGAAGCTCATTACTATGGACAAATGGGTCCTCAGGATAATCTGAGAAGGACACTCTCTCAATTTCTTGGCGATCGCTCCAGACCTTCTACCCAAAAGGCAGCACGTACTGTCTGTGACTCAGTCAGGCCTCCTGGCTTCTGAGATTCGAGACCTCCTAAGAAACAGGGCAATAGAGGTTGTTCCACAAGCAGAGAGGAACACCAGTTTCTACTCCCATTACTTTCTAGTTCCAAAGAAAACAGGCAGCATGCACCCTATTCTCGACATCAAAAAATTGAACAAGCTTCTATTCAGAGAGAAATTCAGATGATTTCTCTAGGAACACTCCTATCGCTAATTCTCCAGCATGACTGACTGGCATCCCTGGACATGCAGGATGCCTACTAGCACATTCCAGTACACCGAAACCACCACAGGTACCTTCGCTTTGTGGCTCTGGGCCAGCACTACCAGTTCAGAGTCCTGCCCTTTGGGCTTTCCTCAGTGCTGGAAGTCTTTACAAAGTGTTTCACAGTTTTTGCAGTGCACCTGCGAAAATTGGGCATTCAAGTCTTTCCTTACCTCGACGATTGGCTTCTAGCAAGCCCATCCAGACAAGAGACACAGGAAGTAGTCACCATGGCTTCTCAGTTCCTCACTTCCATGGGAGTTCTTTTGAATCTGGACAAGTTCCAGCTTCAACCCTCCCAACGCTTCTCTTCATAGGAACCCTCCTGGACACTTCCATGGGCAAGGGCTTTCCTTCCGGAGAATGGGAAAAATGACATACTTCAAATGGCTTGCTTCATCATGCAGAACAAGTCTGTTTGAGCTCTGCCAATGTAGAGGATGTTTGACCTCATGGCGTCATCTGTCTTCACGGTGTCCTTAGCCAGCCTACGCGTGAGGACCACACAATGGATGCTCAGTATGCGGTGGTCACAGACCACGCACCCGCAATCCTTCTGCATAAAAGTGACAGAGCTCCTGATGAGGTCTTTGAGTTGCTGGACTCAGGGGGACAAGCTTCTACAGGGTCTCCCCTTTGCTTCACCAGAGTCACAGATCACCATCACTGCAGAAGCCTCTCTGAGCGGTTGGGGAGCTCACTGTCATACCTTCACACTCAGGGAGTGTGGAGCCAGGAGGAATCTCATCTGCACATAAATGTGTTGGAGATGAGGGCTATCCTGTATGCACTCCAAGCCCTGAAAGACGTCCTTTGCCACAAAGTAATTCTCCTTCAGATGGACAACAAGGCAGTGATGTATTACATCAGCAAGCAGGGTGGGGCACACTCATACCTGCTGTGCAGGAATGCCATGAGAATGTAGGAGTGGTGTCTCGAACACAAGGCACTGATTCAGGCAGTTTACCTGCCAGGAATTCATTATGACCTGTCAGATCACCTCAGCCAGACATAGGTGGATCCTCATGAATGGTTGCTCACTGCAGAAGTCATGTAGTTGCTATTCAACTAGTGGGGCTGTCCGGACCTGGAACTTTTTGAGTCCCCATTCAACTCAAAACTGCCTCTGTTTTGCTCCAGAAATCCATAACCTGGTGTTTTGTCAGGATGCATTCTGACTGCAGTGCACAAGATGCTTTCTGTATGCATTTCCTCCTGTTTCCTTAATTCAGAGGGTGCTGCTTAAGTTGGGTGCACAGGGGGCAAGATGATTCTACTGGCCTCAACAGATATGGTTCCGATTGATCAACCGGTTGTTGGAAGTACCACTGAGGCAACTCCCTCTATGAACGGATCTCCTGACATAGGACCTTTAGTCCATACCAAACCAGACATCTCCATGCCTGGTTCCTGAGGAGATAGAAGTGCATAGGTTTAAGGTTTCTCAAAGAATTTTGGAAATCCTTTTGGCAGCGTATAAGCCTTCAATAAGGAAAAGTTACACGGCTAAGTGAAAAAGTTTCACTATTTGGTGCACAAAGTCCCTCTTGGTCCTCTTTTGTTGCCCACCATCTAAAGTGCTTGAGTACCTCTTAGATCTGTCTAATGCAGAACTGCTATATTCAACAGTGAATGTACACCTCTGCATGATTTTGGCCTATCATGAGCCGGTACAGAACTTAACCTTGGCTCAGTTGCCAGTAGTGAAAAGATTCCTTAAGAGTATCCTGCATACTAGACCACCGATCAGGAAACCGGTGGCTGCATGGGATATTAATCATGTGCTAGACATGCTCACCCGAAAACCTTTCGAACCCCTAGCCACATGTGATCTGAAATTCCTGACCTGAAAGACCACCTTCTTGGTGGCCATTACATGTGCTCGCAGGGTTTCTGAAATATATGCGCTGGTCACAGACCCTCCATATACTGTATTTCATAAGAACAAGGTGGTACTTGTTACTCACCCTAAATTCTTACCCAAGGTGGTTTCGGATTTTCACCTTAACCAGCCCTTGGCCCTTCCGACTTACTTTACTAACTTCCTTAATGAAAGGGAATGCACTCTTCACTCCCTGGATGTTAAGAGGGCTTTGTGTTTCTACATTGAGAGAGCGAAAGAGATCCGCAAGTCCAAACAGTTTTTTCTTTGTTTCAGAATGACCTGGTTGGGACAGCCTATTGCCATTAGATGCATTTCTGCTTGGTTAATGGCATGCCTTTGCCACTGCTACTCAATGGCGCAGGTCAAGCTGGAAGGCCAGGTTTGCACACAGTCTAACAGAGTGGATGTGGCTTCCATGGCAGAAATTTGAAATGTACCTATTAAAGACATTTGCAAAGTGGCAACTTGGAGCTTGGTGCATACATTTGTGAAGCATTATGCTCGGGATGTCCATGCCAGACAGGATACCTCTTTTTGTAGGACAATCCTAAATGGACTTCTGTCCTGAGCAAGCTCTATTTCCTGCCATCCTGCTTGGGGGATTTTTTTTAGCTCTGTACTCTCCTACTAGTATGAATGAATGGTGAAGACATCTTAGTCCAGGAAGACATGGAAATGATGTACCTACTGTAATTCTTGATCTTCTTGGATGAAGTCTTCACCATTCATTCACACACCCACCCAACATCCCCCGAGCTCACTTGTTCTGTTTCTGGTCTTCACTTCCTTGTTGATTGGGCTGTGAAGACTCTGTTGCGTTGACCTTTTTTATACACGTCATCTGGGCTATCTTATGCCTGGAGTTAGATTAGGTGTTTCCTAGGTTAGATATGCTGCACCTCCTCAGTCAAAAAGGTACTGAGGTGGTTGGAGGGTTGATGCCGAGATAGGCTATATAGCACAAGTCAGTCTCTCAACACCACGCATGCGTGGTCCTACCTCGACACTGGCCTTCCTGTAGATTTGTGGCTCCCGCTGGGTCCTAGCATCTCCAGAATAGTCTCACTAGTGTGAATGAATGGCGAAGACTTCATTCAAAAAGATCAAGAATTACGGTAGGTACGTAATTTCCATTTACTGACATTTATTACAGTTGTTTATTGATCCATAGATACATCATATTCTACCCTTAATTAGCACTTGTACAGTAGGCATTGGGATATTCCATTGTTCAACCTTACTTAGAAATGGCCACCACAGAAGGAAAAGTTCCAGCAACTAACACAAAGCAGCATCCCATAACACTGTTCTACGAATCCCAGCAGCATTCTAAAAGTGGAGCTCTCCCTGTTCTTCCCCTTTCCACATACAGTAGCTCCAAGCCAACACAAAACATTCGGAAGCTCACTGGGGCTGGCATCTTCCTAATTCTGCCTGAAGTCAAACAGTATGGTTCAGAAGACATATCTGGAGTACAAGAAGGAGCAAGGCATGAAACAGTGACCTACAGTATCACATGGCATTCTGTACCAACATGATTTTTATTTACATTATTTCCTTTAGGAAAGTGACTATGTAATCATCTCGCACAACCTCACTCAACGACCTGATATGTTCAACATCATAGATGTCCGAAATAGTTCACTGCAGCCTCTCAGCTGGGCTACTAACAACAATGGAGACTGGTACTTCAATGACAACTCAACTACTTTATATTATTTAGGTATGACTAGTCATTTATAGTGTTTTTTTTTTCCTAGAAGATTAATCATTTATAGTGGGCTTTGCCTAGGTCCTACTAACATAAAAAACAGGAAAGAAAGACAACTTTTGGACTTATGAATTCTTTTCCCCACCAACTCAGTGGGTCCATCACTATAGTCCTTCCCCTAGAAATGTATCTAGCTTTTAATACAATTTTTTGGTTTAATCTATAGTAAAACCACATTCTACACGTTTCATATTAAATCAGTAGGAGTTACATTGTAATTTCAATCACTTTCCTGGTCTGCTAACAATAAGGCATGCATTATATATACATACTGTATATTTAGTATATAAAGTATATTCTAGGGGTGTGTTACTGCCCATTCATTAGAGTCAGGTTAGCAATTTGTTTGTGTTTTTTTATATTTTTAGGTTCGGAGTGAGAATAGAGGCTTTTTCATCAACTGAGTATTATGTTTCAGTCGTATTGAGACTTTTTTCCATCATCATTACCCCCCTTCCTACAGTGGTAATCACGCAAAAGTTTCCAGGTACCGCGCACCATGCGTCATTGCACAGTAGCGATATACATGTCATTCGGTGGGTACCGCGCGCTTGCACGGCACTCACTACTGGGAGACTTTGGCACGATTACTACTGTACCTAGGGGTCCAAGATTCCACCTGCTGCTGTATACAATGTCTTTTACATGACTTAACAAGTTTTTGTAATTAACCTATCCTTTTTGGATTTGTTGATGAAAGGGGTCCCACATCTTTTCAAATGAGAGTTCATCATCATATTTAAATAAATCAGTCTTTCTAACTTTATGATATCCACCATAAAATTCATCCATGTTTCATAGTGGGGGTATTGAGTCCTTCCATTTTATCAGAAAACATTCTTTATTTATTTACTGAAATTTGTTGCCCCAGTAGGCCCACTGAGACAAAAAGTCCCTTTTTCAGGGGTGATTGGGGGGGGGGGGTTACAGATGAAAACTAACTGAAACTGAACCAGATTAAGCTGTTGGTAATATTTTTACCAGGCTCATGGCTATGATATTTTTATTTTTTTTTAATTTTACTGTATAATCGGAATTACAATCCTTTGAGTCATAGACTCTTTTGCAAAGGCTCCACGTCATTTACAGGGGGTGGAGAGAGAACCAAAGTACAAGGAAGACAGACGGAACGAGCAATTATATACAGGTTTCAGTACAGACAGTTTTTTATACAATGGCTCCACGGTGGTTACAGGGGGTGGAGAGACACAAGACAATATAAAGCATTAAAAGAAACACAATATTTTTTTTTTTTTTTTTACACTTTGATTTTTTCAGGTTACAGAATTGACATGGCACTTGAGAGGCATTTTAAAAGCTTATTGGAGGCATACATGTG
Organism: Neoceratodus forsteri; assembly: GCA_016271365.2. NCBI lineage: Eukaryota > Metazoa > Chordata > Ceratodontiformes > Ceratodontidae > Neoceratodus > Neoceratodus forsteri. The sequence goes on along the minus strand of CM057455.1, from coordinate 411,210,693 downwards.
GGCCCAAAACAGAGCTAAAATGCAGATGGTGGAACGTAGGGACTAGGAAGTCCCTGAGTCAGTTATGGGGATGAAGGAGGAGAGAGCAGGCCTTATTGGCATTCACACTTAGAGTTTTCAATGAGGTGTGTTCGAAGGCCTGTTTTGAAAAGTGCGATGCTGTGGGTCTGGGAGAGAGTAGAGGGGAGGGTGTTGAGCCATTTGGGGGGCATGGTAGTGGAAGGATCTCTGCCCTAGAGATGTTCGACATGGGAGGACCGTGAAGGATGAGGTAGCTGACAGTCTGGTAGTCCGCCTGTGAGGGGCCGGGCTGACGATGGGGAGTAGTCCGGCTGGAGTAAGCTGGAGGTGGATCTTTTTTGCTAAGATGCAGGTTTGATATTTGAGTCTTTGATGGAAATTAAGCCAACCTGTTTGTGTGTACAGATCACAGGTGTGGGTGAGTCTGTCACAGCCAGTAACGAGGCGGCAGGCTTTATTAAGCGCTGTGATTATGCTGCTTAGGTGGAGTTGTCAGCGTGCCGAGATAACAATCCCGTAATCGAGAAGTGAGAGGATGGTGAAGGAGACAGCTATCTGCATGGCATGGGCAGGCTGTTCTTGATCCTGTAGAGGTACCAATTGTGGAGTTAATTGCTGACAGAGGAGGCGTATATGTCTGTGGTAGGAGAGGAGGTATCTAAGGTGACACCTAGATATTTCAAATGAGTAACATGTTCCAGATGGGTACCATCCAAGTTTGTGATTTGGAGTGTCATCTGGCTGTGTGGGCTTTGGCGATGTGCAAAGGTCATGGACTTAGTTTTGGAATAGTTAATGATCAGGCGGTGTACAGTAAACCAGTTTCCAGCTCCTAAAAACCCCTAAAGGAGAGCTGGAGGTGTCTGGCTGTGGGTGTTGCCAGTAAAGAACAGCATCATCAGCATAAAGTAGGAGATGACCGTGCAAGCTTTGGGGAGTGAGTTAAGGAAGACTGTAAAAGCAGTGGCCCAGAACAGACCCTGTGGAACACCCGAGCACACAGGTTTGGGGTTGGAGATGGTGGAGTTGATTTTTACTTGCTGAGAGCGACCCGAGAGGTAGTTCTTGAACCAGGCTGAGACCTCAGCGGCTACATTTAGTTGTGGCAGGACTTGGATGAGAAGATCATGATTGACTGTGTCAAATGCCTTTGTTAAGTCTACATAGATGGCCCCGGCAATAGATCCTTGGTCCAGGGCCCCATGGATGAACGTGGTTAGTTCAGTGAGGGCCGTGATGGTGCTGTGGCCAGCACGGAACCCATGTTGTTCCTTACTTAGAGGTTGTGTCTCGTAAGGTGCTCTGTAAGCTGGTCTGAGGCTATTTTTTCAAATGCTTTGGAGAGAGGAGGGAGTATTGAGATTGGTCTATAATTACCGGTGTAGGTGGGGTCGCCATTCTTTAAGATAGGAGTGATCAAGGCTTTTTTCCAGTTAGAGAGGAATTGGCCGAGGCAGAGTGAGAGGTTAAGAATTTTTGTGAGATGGGGTAGTGTGATATCGAGGGTAAGCCTAATAAGTTTTAGGTCCAGGGAGTCATTGCTGAAGCGAGTGTTAGCAATAGCTTTGGAGATATAGTGTTTGGCCAGGTTGTCGGGACTGGTTCGGAGCTAGAACAGGGGTGGGAGGTCTGTATTCTCTGGACATGGTGTGGGGGGGGGTTTGGGAGGGTGGAAGAAATTTTGGGGGAGGATATATGAGAGGTCAGAGAAGGAGTCGTTGAGGGCTTCAGCGATTTTAGCTGGGTCTAGAGTAATGTCCCCGTTCACATTGAGATGGGTAGGGGTGGGGGAGCGAGTTTTGCCGCTGATTTCCTGAATGTTGCTCCAGAATTTTTTTTCCCGTTTCCCAGGAGGTGGAGAGGGTATGCTGGTAGTATTCAGCTTTTGCCCTGCGAGTTGCCCAGGCATTTATTACGCACTCCCTATAGTTGTCTGTCCCTAGTGTGCTGTGTGTCTAATGGCCTTGTGCCAAAGGTTGTCCCTATGTTGCATAAGGTTTATAAGGGAAGGTGTGATCCAGGGGGTAGTCCTGGTTTTCACCACCTGCTTTGTGAAAGGGGCAAATATATCACAGGCTTTGTTAAACGTAGTTATAAAGTGGGTAAGGGCGGTATCCACTGTCTGCGTTATATATGGGTAGCCAGTTGCTATTTACAAGGTATTCTTGACCCAGTATATTGACCCAGTTGTGAATTATGCTCAGTTTGAGCAAACAATGTCAATAACAGTAAGAACTGTAATTGTATCTCCAATATTTTTTCTAATATATTAATGATTTTTGTCCAGAAATTGGTACGGTATGGACATTAATGAATTAAATAAATCAGTGTCCCAGTTGTATGTGCACGTCTAGGATATTTGGAGATATAGGCGACCCTTGTTCAGGAACGGGCATGTGGGTTGCCGTGGGTGTGAGGAGGAGATGGATTGGCGATCAAGGACTGCTCTCCATCTCCGGGAGGGGATTTGGGCGCCGGGCTTGCCTGACCCCTCTGCTGGGGGTCGACAGCACGTAGCTGCAAGCATGGGGGGTGAGACGTGGCAGATGCTTGATTGGGGCACGCACGGAGCCGCGTTTGCTACTCAGTCGCTGAAGGCCATTGCACCGCCATGACCCGCCGGAGGAAAACTGCGGAAATAAGCGAGCCCGCGGTAACGAAGTTGTTCCCCCGCAGCGCCATTCCTGGAGGGCACCTCCCTGGCATGGATCCATTGGGGTTGGTTGAGTCACTCCCTACCACTCTGCCGCGAAGGGTAAGTCGCGGGGTGCACAAGGGAGGGGGTCTGATGTCCGGGGATGGCGCTGTGGGGAACAACGGAGGGTTGTAGCCGGAGCTCTGGGGAGAGAAAAATAACACCCCAAAAAAAAAAAGAAAAGGAGCAGGGAAATCCCATCCTCCCCCCACAAAGCGCAGTAGTTAGAGAGGTAAACACCAAGGCAGAGAAATCAGTAGGGAGCAGGACAGGGATAGATGCAGAAAAAGGTGTTAAGGACAGGGATGGGGCTAAAAAGGGTAAGGCCATAAAAAAGAAATGGAAGGTGATGAGTACCAGTGCCCGTAGTCTGTGCAACAAGCTCCCTGAACTAGTGGCCGTAATGGAAGAGGGATGCCTGGATATTTTGGCAGTCACTGAAACATGGTACACAGAGAACTATGAGTGGGAAGTCAACATACCAGGATACACAGTTTACAGGGGGACAGTGTGGGTAAAAGAGGAGGAGGAGTAGCTCTCTATATACGGGAAGGAATTAAAGCAACATAACTAAAGAGTAAACAGGAAGTTGATGAGTCACTATGGGTTCACCCTGGAGACAGGAAATGGCACCACACTCCGCCTGGGGGTTGTGTACAGACCGCCATCTCAAGGGGAGGAAATGGACAAGGAAATGATAGAAGTCATCCTTAAAATGGCAGAAAAAGGGGAGATATTGTTGATGGGGGACCTGAATATGCCAGGTGTTAACTGGAGTATCCTTTGCTGCAGGCACATCCAAGAGCAGGGTCATTCTTGATGCCCTACGGGGGCATGCCTCAGACAGCTAGTGTTGGAACCCACTCGGGAGGGAGCAATCTTAGACCTGGTACTCTCAAATGGGGAAGGAGAAAGGATCTCAGATTTAGAAGTGGGTAGCCATCTGGGAACAAGTGATCACCAAACAGTGTGGTTCACAATAAACACAGCCATAGAATCAAGCCATATAAAAACAAGAGAATTGGACTTTAGGAAGGCTAACTTTGGGGAAAATGAGAGCATGCCTTAGAAAAGCACTAGCAAGTGGGCAAGAAGGAGAGGTGTAGAAACAATGGGGAATAATCAAAACAGCCATCGCAGAGGCAACAAGCCTTTGTGTGAAGCAAATCAGTAAAACAAAACGAAGGAAAAACCACTATGGTTCTCAAAAGAGGTGGCAGGGACAGTTAAGGAGAAAAGGATAGCATTCAGGAACTATAAGGAAACACAAAAGGAGCAGGACAGAGAACTTTATCAGTTAAAGCAGAATGAGGCAGGGAAGGCAGTCAGAATACCAAAGGCACAAACTGAGGAAAAGATATCCAACTCTGTTAAGAAGGGGGGATAAAACTTTTTATAGGTACATTAGGGAGCGAAGAAAGACCAAGGGAGGGATACAGAGACTTAATAAAGGGGAGGGAAGGTGGGCTGAGGGTGACAGTGAAAAGGCAGGGATACTGAACGTATATTTCTGCTCAGTATTAACAACAGATGAGGAGGGGGAGGTGCCTAAACCAAACAAGGGAGAAACTCTGAATAGGGGGGTTGATACCAGTTCATTCACAGAAGAAAGGGTTTTGAAAGAGCTCTTGAAACTGAGGGTGGACAAAGCAATGGGGCCTGATGGGATTCACCCAAGAAGACTAAGAGCTAAGGGTAGAACTAGTAACACCACTGACTACTCTCTTTAACAAATCATGGGAGGATGGAGTGGTACCTGAGGACTGGAGGCGGGCAAATGTGATTCCACTTCACAAAAATGGGAGCAGGGCAGAGGCAGGAAACTACAGACCAGTTAGTTTGACTTCAGTGGTAGGAAAAATGATGGAATCACTTGTGAAGGAAAGAATTGCTGAGTACCTAGAGGCCAGAGGGGCACAGGACCCAAAGCAGCATGGTTTCACAGCAGGAAGGTCAAGTCAGACAAACCTAATAGATTTCTTTGACTGGGTGACCAAAGTAATAGACCAGGGAAGGGCTGTGGATATGGCCTACCTAGATTTTAGCAAGGCATTCGACACAGTCTCTCACAAAAGATTAATATACAAGTTAGCCAGCCTTTTATTTATTTAGTTTTTGTTGACTGGGTAAGTGCACTAGACAGATCCTGCCTATTTTCAGGCACAACCCGGGGGAGGGGGATACTGATGAATGCCAACTGACCATGAACCAGATTAAGCTGTTGGTGGTATTTTTAGTGAATGAGGGAAATTTGGCCAGGACACCGGGGAAATTCCCTTACTCTTTTCGATAAGTGCCGTGGGATCTTTAACATCCACCTGAACTACCACCAATCCAGGCAGATGGGATCTCGGTTCAACATCTCATCCGAAAGACAGCACCTCAGAAGTGCAGCACCCCTCTCATGCTGCACTACAGTGTCAGTACTGGGATATTAACCCAAGTGCCAGATGTGGGAACTGAACCCACAGCCCTCTAATCTCCCAGCCTCAGAGGCTGGTGTGCCACCTACTGAGCCACTGACACTGTATCAGCCTTGGAGTGGGTCCCAGGGTGGTAGCCTGGATAAAAAACTGGCTGGACAACAGGACGAAAAGGTAATAGTAAACTGAGTCCACAGTGAAGAAAGGAGGGTAACTAGCGGGGTACCGCAGGGTTCGGTAATGAGACCGGTCCTCTTTAATGTCTTTATAAGTGACATTGGAGAGCACCTGGAAGGAAAGGTATGCCTCTTTGTAGATGACACAAAGATCTGCAACAGGGTTGATACACAAGGTTGGGTGGAAAGAATGAAAAGGGACTTGGCAAGGTTGGAGGAATGGTTAAATACATGGCAGCTCAGATTCAGTGCAAAGAAGTGCAAGGTAATGCATCTGGGAAACAAAAACCCAGGGGAAGAGTACACAATGGGGGGTGAGTTATTAACAACAACAAAAGTTGAAAGAGACCTAGGAGTAATTATATCAGATGACCTAAAGGTGGGCAAGCAATGTGAGAAGGCAGTAAGGAGGGCTGGGGGGATACTGGGATGCATAGGGAGAGGCATCAACAGTACAAAACAGGAAGTTGTTATCCCTCTGTACAGACAGTTAGTGAGACCTCATCTGGAGTACTACATGCAATTCTGGAGACCCCATCTCCGCAAAGACATAGACAGAGTGGAGGCTGTTCAGAGGAGGGCAACCAAAATGATGCAAGATCTGCACCAGAAGACATACAAAGAGAGACTAAAGCAGCTTAATATGTATACCCTTGAGGAACGGAGGGAGAGGGGGGAAATGATAGAAACTTTCAAGTATCTCAAGGGAATTAACAAGGTGCAAGAGGGTAGAAGAAAAGATGTGCAAGAACAAAGGGGCACAATTTGAAGATAGAGGGAGGACGGCTCAGAGGTAATGTGAGAATGTATTTTTTCACAGAGAATTGTGGATGCATGGAACAGCCTTTCTGAGGAGGTTGTGGAGTCAGGAACAGTGGGAGAATTAAAGAATGCATGGGACAGGCATAAGGCAATTCTAGCAGGAGGTAGGAGGAAGTAAGCTATTGATTAACTAGAATCTGCAGCTTATCCATCAGGTAGGGAAATGGGCAGACTAGGTGGGCCAAGCGGTCCTTATCTGCCGTCAAATTCTATCTTTCTATGTTTTTATATTTTGCTGATATTGTGCTATTTTTTTTGCATGTAATTTAGATGGGGTAAAGTATACTCTACATAGTACATTAAATTGAATTTGTTGAAGTTTGCAAGTTTTGAATTTTGCTATTGGTGTGGCCAGTATTTCTTCCTATAAACTACAGTATCTGAAATTTCAATATTCAGATCATTTGCCCATTTTAGTTTCAACTTTGATATTGCTTTTGATATTTGATTTTATGAGCATCCATAAATCAGGGCTATCAATTTTTTATTTTCATTTTGTTGGATTAGGGCTTCTAAGAGAGGTGTACTTTTTAAAGCTAAACTTCCATTGTTTTTTATTATATAGTTTTTTATTTGTAAATATTTTAAGAGATGATTATAAGGGAGATTATGTTGAAATTGCAATTCAAGTTCAAGTTTATTATAGGAAAACTCTGTTGAGCAAGCTCATTCACAAGGAGGTCCTTTGATACAGACAGGTAGTTACAGATTACATAATTGAAAAAACTGTACAAATTCAAGTACAGAATTATGGGTAAGCATTAACATGTTGCATAAATATGACAATGAAGCAGTATAGCGTAGTGGTCTAAGGCTCTGAGCTGCAAATCTGGTGACATCCAGCAGACCAGACCTGGGTTTGAATCCCACTGCTTCCACGTGCATACTGTGTGACCCTGAGCAAATCACTTAACCTCCTTGTGCTCCCAGGTCGCTCCTGTAAAAAAGCTTTCAGCTTAGTGTGCTATACCTGGTTAAACAACTAAATAAAATAAATAAACAATGGCATAGAAAAATACAAGTACAGAAAAAAGGTACAAAGTGCTTGTTTCAGAGTATCAAGGCAGCTAATTTCTAGGTAAGTAAGAGGAAGCAGTGGGCTAGGGTTAGAGCAGTGAGCTGGGATTTAGAAGCAGCTGCACGTATCTTTTGTTTTTGCTGCAGCCAACCTTTTAAATAGGCTGACAGGGACAGTACCATAATGCATGGGATAGACATAAAGGAATTCTGGAGGTCAGGGGTAATGGGCAACAGACTTCTTGGAAAACATAAACTGAACTTACAGACTTAAATGGGCAGACTGGGTGGGCCATAGGCCCTGACTTGTTATGGAATAAGAAACCTAGCCTAGTTTTTAGCCTCTTTGTCAGATTGTTGAGGTGGTTGTGAAAGGAAAGCTTGTTGTCTAGCCACATACCAAGATATTTGAATTTGGAGATGATTTCAAGGGGTTCACTTAGGGAGGTAGTGATGAATTCTTTGTGCGTGTTTGCAAGGGAAGTGGAGGTGGTGTTTGGGGCAAAGATCATGGCCTTAGTTTTCTTGGCATTGAGGAATAGTTTGGCATTGATTAGGTTGATTTCTAGTTGTGCAAAGTCGGCTTGGAGTACATCCCTCACTTCAGCCAGTGTAGGCCTGATGTATACAGTACAGTATCATCAGCAAAGAAATGCAGATGGGACTGGGATATATGTGCATCAAGGTTACTGATGTACAGGGAAAAGAGGATGGGACCTAATATGGAGCCTTGCGGGACTCCCTTGACAACTGGGAGGGATGCAGAAAAGAGGCCACCAGCTTTTACTTTCTGGATCCTTCCAGATAGGTAGCTGGTAAACCACTGGGCGGGGTTGCTACTTTATTAGGCTTGAGACTAACAGATTGTGGTCGACAGTGTCAAACGCTTTGCTGAGATCTAAAAATACTGCACCAGTAACTTTCTTGGAGTCCATGGCTGTGATCCATTCATTGGTAACTTTGGCTATAGCAGTAACTGTACTATGATTGGGCTGGAAGCCAGATTGCGCAGGGTTGAGGATTGGAGATGATTCGATATGGAGTTTCATTTGAAAGTAAACTAGCTTTTCAAGGACTTTGGAGAGGACAGGTAAGATTGAAATGGGCCTATGGTTGTTTAGGTCGCATGGGTCCCCTAACTTGAATAATGGGAGGACGTGGGCAGATTTCCAGCAGGATGGAACAGTGGCAGTGGAAATGGAAAGATTGAATATGTGGAGGATGGGGTGGTGAGATCGCAATAGCCTAGTTTAAGAAAAAAAGGTTCTATGACCATCGTCCCCTGCACTTTTTCGTATGTCTATGTTAAGAAGTGAATCTTCGACTTCTTTATAGTTAAGCGGGCACAACTGGAGTGGGCGGGTCGAAGTTTGTGAGTCAGTATTATTACAGTCTTGGTTGCTACCACAGGCTGCATAAGGCAAAGAGTCAAAAGCTAGGCTAGCAGTTACAAAGTGATCGTTGATTTCCTCGAGGATTAGGCAGCTGTTTTCCACAGCCCTACCACTGCTGTGGATCTTCAGAGGGATGGAGGGGGCAAGAGGCCGACCTTTGATGGATTTGAGTGTCTTCAGATTTTTTGGGAATTCCCTTTTGTGTGTTCAAGGGTGGAGACATAATAGTTGGCTTTGCTTACGCGGATTTGTTTAATGCCAGTGTTTCTAGCTGCTCTGAATGCTTGCCAGTCAGCTGGGCTTTTGGATTTTCTAGTCTTAGACCAGAGTTTATCACAGTATAGGAGTGCAGCCTTGAGATATGATGTAAACCATGGGTTGGATGTTTTACGTACCCTGACTTTGATCAAAGGGGCATGCTTGTTGGCCAGCGCGGTGAGGTTGTCATTAAGGACAGTGACTGCCTCATCGATTGTTTTGGCAAGATAGAGGTCTTGCCATCTAATTTTGCTCAAGTTGGATAAGTAGTCCAATGCATTAAACTTGCGAAAGGACTGCTTAGTTATGAGTGTTGGTTGTTATCAGGCTATAATTTGTGATCTTGTACAAACAACCACCCCATGATCACTCATGTCATTGTGGAAGACTGCAGAGTGAAGAATTTTGTGGGGATGTGTAGAAAGTATGACATCAAGGAGAGAACTGTTGTCGGGATTGGATATATTGGTTCTAGTGGGTTCACCGACTAACTGGGCTAAGCCGACTTCATCACAGAAGGATTTCAGGCTGTGCGACTTAGGGGTAAGCCAGTCCATATTAAAATTCCCAAGTATTAAAGTTTCAGTGTTGGTGGAGGCGATTAAGGATTTAGGTATGGTGAGGATGTCAGTGCCACCAGATGGGGGTGATAACCACCAATAATAGTGAGACATTCAGTGGATGGAAGGTGTAATTTGAGAGATACGATTTCATACTCCTTAGGTTTAGATTTACAGTGAATATCATTGACTGTAAACTTAGATTTAGTGTAGATGGCCACACCGACCCCTCTTGCTTCCCTATCTGCCCTGTGCAGATTGTAGCCAGGAAGGGAGACTTGTTGGTCACTGTTTGACTTTTTGAGCCAAGATTCTGTTATAATAATGATGTCCAGCTCCGTATGGGCAGCCCATACTTGGAGCTGATCAAACTTTTTTGCGAGGCTCAATATGTTGACTAACATTAACTTAAGTCTGGGTGCAGATACAAATTCTGCGGGAGATGCAAGTGGTAATGGGGGTCCAGGGTTTAGCTCCACGTTACCTGAACAGAAAAGGAGCAAGAGAAGCAGTTTCCTGATCCAGTTTTTGCAGGATAGGAGCGCTTTTTTCCTTTGCGACCTTCCACAAGGTGATGATGGGTATGACGTAATGCTAGGGCGGCAGTGAAGGGAAGCTAAGGAGAGTGCTTTGATCAACATATATGAAGGGAGCAGAAAGTGTAAGGGTGAAGGATATGGGCCGAGGATAAAAGTAGGTGGACATTTTAAATAAGGGGAGGTACAGTGGAATGAGGTTCTGGTTACAGGATTGGAGATTTCCAGAGGTGGACCTGATCCTTGATCCTTGTTCTTTGTTGTGGTGAGCCACTATGGATAAGGTGGTTAGGAATAAGAAAAGGCTCACGTATAAGGAGCGTGCCATGACACCACAAATATGAGGGCTAGGAGAGTTATGGACACAGTCGGTTAAGTGGATAGGAGAAGACAGGATTAGGAAGTATTGTGCCTGCCAGAGACAGCAAGCCTGGTGTGCAGATCAGTAGCTCTAAGGAGGAGTAGAAGTGCACAGAAGGATTGGGTAGGAACTTGGCCGGGTGTGGCCAATCAATCAGTATCAATCAGTAGAAGAGGGAGGGGGCAAAGACAGATGAATAGTGATAGCCTGACCACACAATAAGTGAAATGAGACAGGAATTGTATTGTATTGTATTGTATTGGGTTGGATTGGGTAAGTGTGCTTATAACTGGGCCCTCTAGTGGCTAAAAGATATAATCTGCTAATGGAAAAGTCAAAGAAAAAAAAACAGGCAGGGAGGTCTGGGGGATGGGGCACTGCAGCAGCCTCATTGGGACACAGAGGTCAAGGGTGCAGCCCACAGACTTACAGCTCTAAGAGAAGGGGCACAGGGCTCAGGGCAGATAGCACCACACTACCTTAAAACCTCTCAAAACTTAAATCAACTCTAAGAAAGCTCTACATCAGACTAAACATTACTTAAAGTGAGAAATCAAAAACATGTCAAGCAGAGGTCAGTCCTAGCATTAATTTCTTGGTAGCAGTTCCTAGAAGATTTCTGGATTGCAGTACATAGTGTGAGAAACACTGGCAAACAGGAGCAAGTGAGATTCTTCCAGGGGTAGATGCCAAAATTCAGAGTTCCAACCCATATCTTGCTTGGAGGGTGAATTTCGGACAGCTTCTCCTAAGTCTGCTTATCAAATTGCAGAATGCAGTTTGCTTGAGAGGAAACAGCCCGAAAGGGCAGAGTAGCCCCCAATTGATTAAAGGTTTTAAATTGGTAGTTTGAGAATAATAGCCCAAATTCATTTAATCCAATCATTTGTCACATTCTAAATGCTTTTTCTTTTAATGATGGTACAAAATCATAGTTATTATATATGAGTAAAGGATGTGACTTCAGTTTTAGCTTTTAACAGTTTATGGAGTTCTTTCCAACAGTAAATTGTTGTACATGTTGCTACATTCCCTTTTTTATGTTTTCTTAATTTGTGTAATATCTAGAAAATAGCAGATTTCTTAAATGAGTATAATCTTACATATATTTTTCCATCTCAGTTGTTTTTAGAGGTTGATTTGATTCCCTTACCCATTGCCAGATTACCACTACTTGAATCACTAAATAACCTATTTATAAAAATCTGGCAATGCCAGTCCACCTTCTTCTTTTGGTAAAATTAGTTTATCGTATGCGATGTGAAGTTTCTTAGTATTCCAAATGAAAGGTACTACTATTTTTTATTTTATTTTTGGAACTATGATAGGTAATACATGATACAGATACAACAATTTAGGCAGTGTTTTCATTTTTATTACATTAACTCTGCCTATCATAGTCAATGGAAGGTTGCCACCTATTTAAATCTACTTTTATATCCCCTAATGTATTATCAAAGTTAAGTTGAAATAAGTTATCAGGATGATTTGTTAAAGTGATTCCTACTGTAGGTAATGAATTTGTTTCTACTAATTGAGGTGGATGATTATCTGGAAGTTACAATATGTCTTCTGAATTTAATTTAAGAACCAAAGATTTTTCCCAGTTAATCTTGTGTCCCGATGCTTTACCATACTCTGCTCTTAGACTGATAAATTATTTTATAGAATTCAATGGATCCAAAATGTAGAATAATGCATCATCTGCATGTAAACTTATTTTTTTGTATGTTATTGTTAATCTTAATTCCTGTTATATGTTCATTATTCCTTACCGCTATAGCTAGTGGTTCCATAACCAGTGCAAAGATTAATGGGGAGAGGGTATCCCTGCCTTGTTCCTCTAGACAGTTTAAAGGATTCTGAAAAGTTGTTATTGATTTTAATTTTTGCTTTTGGCTTATGATATATCATTTTGAATAAATTTATAAATTGTTTACCAAAATTCATGATCTTATCTGTCAGTCTTCACCATTCATCACGTTTGGGTATATGGCGGAGGTCATGACCCTTGAAACTTTTTTTTTTCAGGATGGTGATTGGGTTGACCTACCATCAACACTGCCCTCAAGGCCGGCCTTTTCTGCATTCTTTTCATGGTTAGCCGTTAGGTGCTGTTAGCTCTGCCCTCCCAACAGTTCTTTGTCTCCCGACGCCGAGGTCACCTCATGGGATGCTAGAAGGAAGATTTTGAGGCCTGCTTCGCAGTTTTCTCTACGCATTGCTAAATTCGGTACCAAAGTCCATCAGTTCCTCCTGCCGGTTCTGTTTTTGCCATACTCGACATCGCCCAGTAAGACCTTTCCAATTATTCTATTTTCTGTGATGTTGAGTCTGTTTTTGGTGTTTTTTCTCCATAGGTCATGTCTTAGTCGGAGGGCAAGAAAACTTCCAGGACGGGTCGGTCCCCCCATATGATGGTGCCCCTGCGGCCGAAAATATTCCATCACTGACCAGCACGACCATTGCCTTACATGTCTTGGCCCGCTTCATGACATGGATTTGTGTAACACCTGTTTCTCCATGGATCGGAGAGTAATCGAACAACGCGCGTGGAAAGTGGGGTGGGCTCCGCCAACTTTTGGGGGTCAGGTTCGCACTCATTGGGCCAAGCCACATTCTCTCGGCCTTTCCTCTGGGTCTCCTTCCAGTTCTATACTAACTGAGGAGGAGGGAGCCTCAGCTTTTCCCAGCCTAGCCATGGCCGAGACTCCTCCCAAGGTGCAGGAGGCCCAGTCTGTTTCCCCCAAGAGACAGAGGGGAGACATTGTTATGGCAATCACTCCTTTGGGTGTGAAGGCTCCCCCGGTGTCGGACCCGTGGCTTGAAAGGCCTTGGTCGGTGCCATCCTCAATGCCATTGGTCGGCGCCGTTTTGGGCTTCGGCGCCGTTTGCGGTGCCGTGGGCCCTGATGGCACTGTCATCAGTGCCGGCCAGTCGCTCGGTGCCGTGGCTGCTGTTGGCACCCTTCACGGTGCCGATAGTGCTAGTGGCGCCATCAGAGTTTGCACGGCACCGTCTTCAACTTTATCTTGCCTTGGTGCCATCCATGGTGCCAAGGTTGGTCTGATGCCATGTCCTCCCTCAGGGAGTTGTTCGTGGCTCTGAGTGGGGTCCACGGTGCCATGGGGTTCTGGATCTCGGCCATTCGTAGTGGCCGTAAGACCACTGTCGGCGCCATTGTTGGTGCCACTTCTGCCCTCGGCGCTGCCATTCTCAGTGCTGATGGGGCTGATGTCAGCGCCGTCTCTGTCCCCGGAGCGGATTGCGGCACCGTGGGGCCGGATGGCACCCTGTCAGGTTCTGACACTGAGATTGCTGCCCTTGTTGGAACTATGCCTCCCTCTGCCACCATTCACGGTGCTGAGGTGAGCATTGGGACCGTCTCAGGTGCAGTCCCTTTTCTGGTGCCCTGTTTGGTCGAGATGGCACGGAGTGCCCACCCACTATCTGGCACAGGACTTTGGTTTCCACTTCTTCAGAAGAGGAGTCGGATTCTGGGTCAGACAGGCAGTCTGGCTCCTCGGAGCTAGTTGCCCAGGTGGACACTCTAGTAATATCCTCAACAGGCCACGACCAGACCCCCTCTGAGGACCGGACAGCAGCTACTGTGGCAAGGGTCAGAGGTGCTGACCAGCAGGCAGTGGTGCAGGCCACTATTGCTCTGCAGCCTGGCCTTGGAGGGTTTGCTGACCCCTCAGTGGTGGTACCCCGTCGAGTGGTGTGCCTAGATCACCCAACTTTGGGGCCGATCAGAGCACCCACAGCAGGGGAAGGCAGTGCTCCTTGGATAGCTTCTTCGGGGGCTGACCAGGGTTGCCAGCTGCCTAGGCTGGCTCTTTCAATGAGGAGGGCACTCTCGGATTCCAAGGGGTCGAGGGGTGTGAGTTCTGTTCAGTGGCCTTTTTCCAGAACCCACCCGGGCTCTGGGAGGAGCTGTAGTGTGGATCTCCGCTCTTCCCCCTCAATATCTTTGAGAGTGCCCCATTCTTTGGAGGTAGGGGACTGTCCTTCTGGATCTACACAGTCCCGGTCACCTCACAGGGGGGATTCTTCCGGGTACAGCCAAGGCAGTTCCGAAATGGTTGTTCAGCTGTCGGCTGTGGAGTCTTCCAGAGCTCCTTCTTCTTCTGGAGCTCTTGGTCTACTCTCTAGCCCAGGCGGAGGTCAGTCGACTTCTCTTCTTGGCTCTGTCCCCATCCCTCTGCCTCATTCTCCTGCGCTCCCTGGTATACTTGGTCCTTCCGGGCCTCTCACCTGGGAGCAATTCAGAGCTGTGGCTGCTCAGTTCCCCACTTACGTCAGGGCCATGGACAGACAGGTTTTTCAACCTCCCCCTGAGCAGCCATGCTCTGAACAGCCTAGGTCCTCTGACTCCTCACCCCCTCTTCTGGGGGAGAGGAGTCTTCTGTCCACATTTCTCCAGCTGCTGATCTCACAGAGTATCAGCGATTCCTTGTGAGGACATTGGAGGACCTGTGTATCACCACCTCTCACTCAAAGCAATCCAGAGCACTCGGAGCATGCCTTTTTAGGTGATTTCGATGAGGACACCCTTGTGGTGCCCCCCGGCCTGCTCCCTTTCGGGAAGCGTCGTTGCATTCCTGGCAGAGACCTATTTCCAGAGTTCCTGCCCCCAAGGGATCTCTGCCAGCAGTATTGCGCCGACCCCCCAGAGTCTCCAGGTTCCATGCCTCATCCTAAGTCAGGATAGATGCAACTGGACACTCCCGATGGGTTTTGTGCCCTTCACCGTGACCGGCCCCCAGATCAAGACTCCTCGGATTTTGACTTCTGGGGTAGGAGGACTTTCTACTCGGCACGGTTGCTGCTCTCCATTGCAGCACATCAGGCCCACTGTGCAACCTATAACAGGTTCCTCTGGTCCAGGCTTGGTCAACTCCTAGCCTCTATGCCAGACACAGAGCAAACCAGACAAGCCATTGCACTCTGTGCACATGGCCTGGAGCTAGCAAGGCACCAAGCGAGGGCATCCTACGATGCCAACGAGGTAGCTACCAGTGTCATAGGGACAGCGATCTGCACTAGGCAGACGGCATGGCTGCGTCTTTCCCAGTTGTCATCCTTGGCCCGGCATAGGGTGATTAACTCTGCTCACCAGAGAACCTATCTCTTCTCCCATACAGCGAGACAGTGTTTGTTGGGGCAACTTCCTTCCCCCTCCGGGGGGTCCCCGTCTCACTCTCCCCACTCTTGGGCCTCTCCAGGCCCCGAAGATTCTCCCTCTTAGTGTGTCACCCACTGAGAGCTAAGGGACCCTGTCCCTTAGGGTTAAAAGAAAACCCCCAACGGGGGGCTTGGCATCACTAACATGATGAATGGTGAAGATTGACACAGATAAGTTATGAAAATTACGTATTCTACCAGAATTATGATCTTTCTGTGTATCTTCACCATTCATCACATCCTGCCTCCATCCCCTGGGACCTCAGTCTCTGTCCTCTTCCTCTCTCTCTCTGTGCCCAGCTCACCCCTTTCTCTTGTTAGGAGTGGGGTAGACAAGGGCACATAGGGGGATGTTGTTTCTAGAGGGAGAGTGGTTAGTGTGGGGGGGCACTCCTTCTCCAGTGCTCTAGCTCCACCCCTGTGGGGTGGGAGTGAGCAGTTGCCCTCCATTCTCTCCTCCTCCTTGTTTCCCATCCATCTTTGATTTTCTTTGTCCAGTGGACATATTGTTTAAAAAAAAAAATATATATATATATATATATATATATATATATATATATATCTTTCACCAAAAACTCTTTTTTTCCCTGAGAGGGGGAGAATTTCCTGTGTCCTGTCTTTTGTCCAGAATAGCCGTTTTCTGCTTTTGGAGTTTTTGCCAGTGATTCCATGCCTTGAATCCTGATAATGAGCCCTTTGGCTACTTTTTTGCAGTTCCTATACAATCTGGAGATAAGTCAAGGTCTGGGATATGGTTGTCACCTTTCTCCGGCCCCTCTCAAGCTTATCCTAAATCCTTCCTCTCTCTCCTTTTTTCTATTTCCAGAGATTGGGGCCCCTACCCAATCCCCTTAGACTTCCTTCTTCTTCTGTCCTCTCAATCATTTATTTCTCCTTTTATTTTATATATCTTTTCCTTTGTCTGTCCCTTGGACTTCCTTGTCCAACCCTCCCAACCCTTTTCCTCACTTCTCCAGTGACTCAGAACTGGTGGGAGGGTGGAGACGACAGCACCTAACGGCCAACCCGCGAGCACCACACAGTGCATCGGCCTCGAGGGTGGCGCCAATGGTGCGTCAACTCCGCCCATCCAAAAAAAAAAAGCTCCCACAGGGTCATGACCTCTGGCCATATACCCAAACGTGATGAATGGTGAAGATACACAGAAAGATCATAATTACAGTAGGTACGTAATTTTTATTTTTGCAAAGTTTGCATTATGAAGTTCCACTCAATCCTCTCAAATGCCTTTTCAGCATCAATTGTTAAAAGGGTCGCATATTTTGTATTATGATTTGATATTATGTTTATTGTATCTCTTAAGCTTTCATTTATTCTCCTATCTTTAATGAATCCATTCTGGTCCTAATCCATCAAGGCAGGGAGTGTCCCCTCTAATCTTGCAGCCAATATTTTCATAAAACTTTTATAGTCTGCATTAAGCAGAGAAGTTGGTCTATAAGATGAAAATAAATTTAAGTCCTTACCCAGCTTAAGGAACAGTAATATGTTAGCATCATTAAATGATTGTGGACTATTGTTGAATGTGTTTATTTTATTATATAGAGTAGTAGGAATCGGAGTCAAGAAATTTTTTAATTTTAAAAAAAATTCTATCTGGAACCCATCTGGACCAGGCGTTTTCCCTACAGCCAACTTTTCTATAGCTGTTGCTACTTCTGTTTGCATTATTGACCTATCTAATATAGTTTTTATTTCTCTCTGTACATATTTTGACAAAAACAATTTAATATAGCCTTTTTATGACCCAATCTCATGAACAAGAGTGGTGAAAATGTTTGAATCCAGACCAAATGATGATTGCGCAAAGTGACCACAAAATAGCCTTTCGGGCATGATTTACATAATTCTACTGCCATTGGTCATGAGGTGAGGTCCCAGAAAGTCCATTTTGAAAATCTGGGGTCAAAATATGCAAAAATGGGAAAGTTATGCATCAAAGTTCAAAACCCCATTGAAATACATTGAACCTTTGAACGGGCTGGCAGTATAGCCTAGAGGTTAGAGTAACGAGCTGTGAACGAGCTTGGCACATCCAGCAGACCAGACCTGAGTTAGATTCTCACAACCTCCACTTGCAAACTGTGTGACTCTGAGCAAGTCACTTAACCATCCAGTGCTTCCAGGTCACCCATGAAAACGGGCACTTGTGCCTAGTTGGCCTTACCCGGTTACCAAAAAACCTGGGCCGGCCCAGTGGCATGGAGGGCTGAGGCAGTGATGCCTTAACTCCTGCCATGCCTGTAACCCATGTTCACGGTGCAAGCGGGCCACTGGTAGTCGGCTGGGGATGGACAGGATTGAGTGTCCGGAGGACAGATCTCCTCTCTCGGGGAGGGAGAACTGGTGCTCCCGCCAAATGCCCGTCCCCAGATGGAGGCTTGCAGGTGGTACAGGTCTGTTGGGTGCCTAGAAGGGGAGGGTGTTGTGGGACTTCCACTGATGTGCATGCGCCTCCACACACACACACACACACACACACACACACACACACACACACGCACGTCTGCTGTGTGTGCCCCAGCAATGGGGAAAGGGAAAAAATGGAGGAAAAACCCCGATGGCAGGATGACGTCCAACCCTCCACAGGCCCTGCACAACCAGCGAACGTGCTGAAGATAAGTCCCAGTGATATCGGGGTGAAGGGGCCTGGGGGGGAGGTCACACAGAAGGGGGTAGCTGGAGCTGAAGGAGATAAACACAAGATGAAAAAAAAAGAAATGCATTTAACCACACTTACAGTGCCTTAGTTTCTCATATTGCAGTCGGCGGTTTCTAGCAGCAAGACACGTCTTTAATCAGAGAGTGGATCTTCACCCTGTGACCTGTTCAGGTGAGGGTGTGTTGGGGTGTACTGCGGGGGGGTGAGGTGGGGGGTGCTGAGTGGAAGGTGGGAGGTCAGATCGGTGAGGGACAGTTTTCTTTTTTGCAGGTTAAAAAAGAACACTGATGGATGGTTTACATAGGTTCATAGGTGTAGATACAAGTTAAGCAACTACTAGAGCCATATAAGACTTGTCACTTATCAGTGGAGGTATTCCCTGGTCTTTTCTCCCATAAATTCATCTAACCTGTTTTTAAAGGCAGCCGAGCTAGGGGCTTCAACCACTTCATTCAGGAGATTATTCCAGTTGTCCACCACTCTCTGGTTGAACCACAGACCTCTTCTTGTGGTTTTGTACATTTCTCCTGTAGTCTGATACCGGTGCTTTCTAGTTGCTCTACCTGTTTCAGTTTTTTTAGCTAGGCCGGAGGATTCCCAGAGTGTCCCATCTTGAAATGCTTTGTAAACAATGCATAGATCACCTCTCTGCTTTCTATAGACTAATGAATACAGTCCCAATGCCGATATTCTTTCCGTATAACTTTTATCTTTCACTGTTCTAATCCTTCTAGTCATCCTCCTCTGGACTGTCTCAATCAGTTTTGTGCAACATACTGTTTGAGGAGTGGAGAATGGTGCTCCACACTCTAAAATGGGTCTGACCATGGACCTGTGACGTGGCAACACCACCTCACTTTGTCCACTCTTGATGTTCCTTAGAATATTGCCCATTACCCTGTTGTTGTTGCTTCTTTGTTGTTGTGCATATTAAAACTAAGGTTGTCTGTAATAATTTCAGGCTGCAGGGATGGAATTCTGAGGATGGAGGTGCCACTAGACACCAGGCAAGATAAATCAGTTATTGGGGACAGCAATCAGAAGGTGGTGGTGCCACTAAACACCAGAGAAAGACAAAAAAGTAACAAGGATGGCAATCTGAGGGTGGGGAGGTGTTACTAGACACCAGAGAATGATAAAGCAAGCACAGGGATGGTGATTAGAGTATGGTTGGTGCCTCTAGACACCAGGGAAAGGAAAATCAAATACAGGGATGGCAATCAGAGGGTGGGGGTCTCATTAGACACCAGGGAATGATACATCAAGTACAGGGATGTCGATCAGAGAGTAGAGGGTGCCACTAGAAACCAGGGAAAGATACATTAAGTACAGGGATGGCAATCGCAGGGGAAAGGGTTCCCTAGACCAATCGGGTGAAAATGTAGAACAAATGTGTGTGACTGCATAATACATTGGAAAACAGTGCAGGGTCAGTAATGCCACCTGACAATAATGCTGCCCTGCTCAGCTGTAGTGTGACCTGGAGTCTGTATATATAAGTATGAAGTGCGGGGGCATAAACTCCCTTATAAGCATGTAAAAGAATATATTTGCTTTGCATATATATGTGAGAGCTGTGTGTCGGGATGTGTGTAGTGTGTTTGTGAAATTTTGCAAACCACCTCTGGGGAGCTGTGCTGGCTAGCTGGTATAGTGGTTAGGTCGTATTGTGTGTAGGGTGCAGGGTAGTAGCTATTGTAGAGGAGGTGTTTGTGGTTTAAGACCCATCAGAAAAGTTGAAGTTGTGGTGTGGGGATGTGTATGAGCAGGTGGGGTATTAGTAGAATCTTTTAGTTTCTGTTAGTGTGTGCCATGAGTTTTATGAAGCACAGGTGTGTTGGTTTTAGTAGGTCTAATGTGTGCCACTAACAGGGGTATGTGAGGTGCACGTTGTGTAGTGGTTGTGTGTTTGGAGTTTGAGACGTGTTCGTTCGTTATGCCTTTGCAGTGTGTCAGGAGTCAGAAGGGGAGTTCATTGTTGATTCATAATGGATTTCTGTACAGAAGAGAAAGGCCACATCAAGAGAACATATACTGGAGGTGCATCAATTATGAAAGGATGCAGTGTTTATTTCCTGTGTGATTTTTTTTTGCTTGGGTATGTACGGTGTTTACATGTCACTGTTTTGTCCTGTAGCTGTGTTTGTTGATGCTGTGTTCCCTTTGTGGTTTTTGCCATAGCTATTTCTGCTTTCAATTTCTTGACCTTCATCTGCCACTAGACACCAGGGAAAGACGCATCAAATGCAGGGATGACAATCTGGGGTGGGGGTCCCATTAGACACCAGGGAAAGAGAAATCAAGTATGGGGATGGCAATAGGAGTGGAGGTGCTACTAGACACCAGGACTAGATGCCAGGAAAAGACAAATCAAGTGCAGGGTCAGAGGGTGGAAGGTAGCACTAGACACTAGGAAAATACAAATGTATTAGGGGGATGGCAAGTGGATGGTGGGGGTGTCACTATATACCAGGGCAACATTTCATATGGAAAAGGATGGGAAAGGGGGGCACCAGTAGACACCAGGAAAGGGCGACTTGCTGCTTCTCACTGCAGCCTGCAGCACGAGTTCCAGCTGTGGCTGCAGAAGTCAAGAATATCCTGCTGTTCCAGTTTATATCTGATGTATACAGCTTTACTTTATAGTTCTCTGACTTTGATATACGTTTAGATAAGAAAAAAATGTTTTGACAATTTTTGATTAGTTTTGATGGTGTATTCTGTATGTTGATATTTGGAAACCTAATAAAAATATTATGGGAAAAAAAAAGAATATCCTGCTGTTCTCATACAGAGAACACGGGTGAACGGCTCCTCTCATCAAGCTTGGCACCCTGGATTTTGGGTGCCCTGATAATGTATTTCTGTAAACTTTTTTTTTCCCCTCCTTCGTGATCCACCACCCACCACTCCTTCAGGCTTACCTAGGTCCCCTCCGATCCACTCTGTCTCTTCCAGAGCCTCCATCCTCACATAGCAGCCACCCCAGGGTAACCCAGACGTAACCCTTCACCGGGTGGATCCCCCTCCTCCGAGGGGGAAGGCACCAGGGGGGCAACCAGCACAACTACTTGGTCCCAGGGTGCTGCTGAGGTGGAAATGGCTCCTTCAGGGCATTGGTGGCATCAGCAGGCCGGCAGCCGGCATCCAGTCGATCATGGAGTGGTTTCCGGTTTTCTGTGTTGTTCCCTCCTTTCGTCACCTCTGTAGTGCTCCTGGTCTCCACCAGAGGCCACTGCAGAGCGACACCATCCCACTATCCACCCCAGGAGAGGAGAGCAGTCCTATGATATGCTCAATCCTCTCCTCCCTCTGCCAGCCCCCGGCGTCCCCAGTCCGTTCCCAAACCCGGGTCTCCGACGTGGCTCGAGGTAAGGGGCCAGCACCTCAGCCCTCTGCGCCACCGAGCCCTTCTGTAAACTTTAAAAAAACTCAGACACCAGAATTTAACTAAACAGGTCACATTTAGCTAGATTCAGGTGTTTGTTTGTTTTTTAAAAAATATATAATTTGTATGAACTTTTACTGTTTCTAAGTTTAAACAGTCAAAAGGAAATGGCAGCCATCCCGACTGTTTTTCCTCCACGACAAGTAAATTATGCAAATAACCACTCCCAATATGTTTTTTTTATCTTTTGTGATAGTTTTTTATTTTTACCTTTCACGAGTTTTTTTTTTTTTCAACAGTCACACTGGATCATTAACTAAAAATTTGTTATAACTTTAAGACTGTATAATATTTTTTCATCAAACTTTCCAAAGGCACATCCTTGGAATGGGCCCATTCAACCCTGAGAATTTCATGAAAAAGTTCCACACAGTCTAGGCTGTAAATGAGAGTAAAACATTCGTAATGTTAAGTATAGGGAGACCAAACTTTTTCTTTTTTTTCTCTTTTTGGTGCTCCATATCTTGAAAATGGAACAAGGTACTATCACAACATTTTTCAAGTCTTGAGACTCTTAAAGCCTGACCATACATGAAAAATTGTGGCTTATTTTGTAAAGGAATGCAAAAGTTATTAAGGTGCACAAAAGGGGTTTTAAACATTAAACAGGGTACTCAGCCCGAACAATAGGGGTGTGATCATGTCCTATAATATGCAAATGAGTGGCAGGGTTATACATTGACCCCTCTTATTTTTAGATATATGATCTCTATGGTATTCAGTGATAGTAGTGACTGTAAATGAGCGACTGTCAAAACAGTGACTCATTTACAGGGCTATCCTTTTGGGCTACCTGTAAGGGTAGCGACCGAATGCAACCGCTACTGTAGGGAGGGTGACCGGAAGGGGAGGGATAGGGAGAAGAAGGGAAGGGATAAGGAAGAGGGGTTGTGAGAGGTAGTGTGCCTGCTGCAGATGAGCTAGCCATGTGATGTAGTGGTGAGGGTGGCTAGCGTGGGTGCAGCAGGTACTGGGTTTGGGGCTGGGGATGGGGAAGTTATTTTGTGCAGCTGTACTGTTTATTTTTTTAAATCAGAATGTCTCCACCTCCCTGACGTGACCATCCCGAGTTTGTTATATCTAAACGGGGGGGGGACTGTGGGGGTGATTCCCCCATGAAGGTGGGGTGCAGGGGGGCACAGCCCCCCCCCGTATAAACACTAAGTCCACTTGCTCAGTGTTTGTTCACTGTTCACCTGCAAGTGTATATCGCCGATTTGCTTTTCGGTGATAAACACTCGCCCTAACGGCGAGCGCGGTTTTACAGTCTCCATCATCACATAGAACCGATCTCTATGGTGCCCATCTTGAGAGCCAAAAAAATATGTGTCTCAGTTCAATAGTGACATCCATGAGAGTAACATGTTGGGTTCCAGAAAGCATAAACCTAAGCCATGTGGGACACTTATCTGGCATTGACAGTGTGGGAGAAATGTTGCCCACACTGTGGAGGGGTGTGGGATAACAGATGGACCAGACACCGAACTTTAAGTTCAACACACAATCTCTGCATGATGTTTATTCAAAATACAGGAAATAACCTTCAGCAATGGTATATTCCTTCTTCAGTACATCAGTCTGCAGCAACAGACTATGAATGTTCTTTCTCTGCACTTAGCCAGCACCTACAAACACTGATCTCTGCTCTAGACATTTTTAGTGAAAATCCTTCATCCCTATGGTAAAAGAAACAAAAGGTGGCTACTGTCGAAAAGTACTGGTAGCCTTGTTTGCTTGGGTAGTGGGGGCTCAAAAAGAAAAAAAAAGAAAAAAAAACAAGCTATAGACAAAGAATCTGAATGCAGAATCACTGAAAAAAAGGTTACCACAAATGGCATTGGCAAAAAATCAAGTTTGAAAGAAATACAGCATCATACATACTTCTATAATGCAAAGCATCATGGGATATATGCAAATCACCATGCAATTTCAGACCTGTTCAGTTTACAGCAATTTACATGCATTTTAAATAGCACAACCAACTTAATTTCTATAATAGTCACCTAGTACTTTTTACCATTATCAAAAATCCCTAGTGCCATGGTATTTTCAACATTTACAGGTTTCATAAACATAAGGTACATACATCAAGGTATTTTATGACACAGTCCTATTACATACTAAATCCAACAATGATAAACACAACCTGTTTTACATATGTTTGGGGGTCACCACAATAACCTCCCTGTACAAGGACCAGAGAGGGAAAAGGAAAATTAAAGAGGACACTGTAGCATAGTAAAGAAAGGGAAGGGGGTGCCCATATGTGGCCAGCCTTATGGACTAGAAACTGCAAAGGATAGAGTAGGCTAAGAAATAGAATAACTGTTACAACAGATTTAAGAAACGGTCGGTCCTCAAGAGTGGTAGGAGCTTCCTGTCACACACACCAACTGACATACATTTTGTTACATTTGCCTTCAATATGGTCATAATATGGAGGCTTGTGATGTCTGCACTACAGTACCTTTGATTTTTGGACAATGGAGCTTCAGGCTCTGAAGATAGGATGGCTCATATCAGACATCAAAGGTAGGACTCAACAGAGTTAAAGTAGGCCACTAGACAATGCCTCCTGTTCCCCCTGGCGACTCCTCAGAGACAGTTGAGGTTCTGAGCTCTCTTTCACCACTGTACTGGGGTTGTGACAGTCTCAAATGTTGTTGCTGGGCAGACCTATGACCCCTTTATTTGTGGGTGAAAGTGCACACGCCATGGTCTGGAACCCATCAGTACAGTACCACACTGTCGCTGAGGTCAGCACCATCCTTGATGCAAACCACTGTGTCAAGGACAGTAAACATCAATGCCAATTCTGATGTTGGTTCTGCATGCAGCATCAGTATCAGGGTTGTTGCCTGTGTCACTGCTGCTGGTATCACTGTAGGTCTCAGCAGCAATTCAGTCATAGGATGGAGAATGTTCAGCACTGGTTCAGGGAGACTAACCTGGAGCTGTTTCTAGCCACTCCCCCAACTCCATCCTCTAGTGGTGTTCCAGCCTCCTCTTCATTCACATCCTACTCAGATGAAAGCAAATCCTTTATCCATGTCCTTACTACTGCTGAAGATGTATTTTTTACTGATTTGTGAGGGACATGGGAACGCACTGGTATGGCGCTTTCTAGTGGGTGAAAACCGTAATATTGTACCACCATGCTTCTTGAAGTTGCCTGATCAGTATAAGCTATGCTTCCTCCTTGGTATACTGCACTTGAAGAGGCCACCATGGTGATTTGAAAATGTTCCTTCACCACTTTTCTTGCTCTTAGTGGTCTCCAGACTCAGTTCCTGGCTCCAGTTGGATCTCACAGAGATCTCATTGACCCCGCGGTGGGGCTGACATCTCTCTTGATGGTACTGGGGCGCAGACTCATATGTACCATAGGATATAACTGCCACCACAAGACTCCATGTAGATGGACATTCTGAGAGGAGAATGTGTATTTTGGTCAAGTCTTCCCTGACCATACCATTGCACCAACCTCACGTGGTGGTTTACCAGTTATGCCTGTAATCTCAGATGCATACTGTGCTGGCTGAGATGCCTGAGAGCAACAAAGTGCAGGCTGGCCATGGCATAGCTGCCAAGGGTCTGGAGGCAACCTGGCACCAGGTGAGGGCATCTTGTGATGCCTCAGAAGTGTCCTCTTGCCTGGCAGCATCCGACATCTAACTTTGCTGGAATTCATTGCTACATCTGTCCTGGCTAGGTTAGATTACATGCCATAACATCCTTAATGCTCCTTTCGGTGGTAAGTCCCTCTTCTCACAGAGGGTCTGCAGCAGCTGTTGGAGTCACATACCCTTCTGGTTCATCAGAACTAGTCACACTCACTTGTCCTGCTCATGGGTGAGGAAGACCCAGACATTCTTCCTGCTCAGTTTTCCCCCGCTAAGAACTGAGAGCCTTCAGACTCTTATTTGAGGATATGGTGGTGTCATAGGGATGGGCATACTTTTATCAGACATAATGACCAATTTCAACAAAGCAGCTTATTTGCACTTGATGGTTTGCATTTTAGCAAGATGGGGAAAAGAGTTCTGGCATATAAACTTCGTGCATCAATATACCTTCATTTAAACTAGTTAGGAGGGGGGGATAAAGTGAATGCACTTACACATACCAGGGATAAAATATCCAGAGCCACAATCCCACATCTGAACTACTTGTTATCAAATGCCAGAAGTTTGAAAAATAAATTTGACGAACTGAGATATGCACTGGTTAAGGATAGAATACACATTTGTGCTATCACAGAAACATGGTGGAACAAGGAAGATGTCTGGGATAAACAAATCCCTGGTTATGTGTTATATTCAAGAGATAGGATTAAGACTCGGGGAAGTGCAGTAGCACTATATGTATCTGACCACTTGTCATCAGAACAAGTAGAAACTACTGACTGGGACCCTCTAGAATTAGTCTGGATAAAGCTTACCCCCACAAAAGGACCTAAGGTTGACATAGGAGTAGTGTATAGACCCCCTCATATCTGCTCCACGATGATATGACTCTCCTGGAAAAACTTCACACCATTACAGATGGAGCAAATCGTTTACTTATGGGAGACCTGAACTTGCCAGGTATAGATTGGACCAATCTTACAGCTCAGTCTGCATCACTACATGGAACTCTTTAGCCTAGTAGGACTACATCAATTTGTGACTGTAGGTACCAGAGGTGACCACACCTTGGACTTTGTCAGGGCCGGATTAAGGCATAGACAACATAGGCACAGGCCTAGGGCCCCTGCCTGCCAGGGGGCCCACAGCAATCCCCAACATATATTTGCTATATATCCTTTTTTTCTGCCTGAGCTGCATGTTTTTTGTAAAGGACTCAGCCACTGAGTAAGTCAAGGGCTGAACTGTGACATGACTCTCACCTCCCGATTAGGTGTTATGCAGCTGACAGCTTCAGGGGCCTCAGCCAGGATGACCTTTAGGTGTGAACAAGCCCATTCCCTTCTTTGTCTCCCACACCCATTTAGAATACCAGCTTAGAATCTTACTCTTAATTATAAAAGATTAACAGTGCAATTCAGTGTGTATGCTTTATATTGTATCTTAAGTATCTGTTTTATTGACTTAGGAAACCTTGTACCATCCTTGAAATTTGAATGTAAGCAATAGCTTAATTTGCTTGAAACCTTTGTACCATGTTTGACTCTGGGTTGTTTTACCCTCCACATTCAGATGAAATACCTTTCAATGTATTGTTTGTTACCTTTGTACCATACTTGACTCTGGACTGTTTTACCCTCTGCATTCATTTGTAATATCTTTCATTGTATTGTCAATTTCTCTTGTTTTGTACTTCATGATGTGGAGCCATTGCAAAGGAGTCTCCGGCTCAAAAAGTTTGTAATTCCGATATCTCAATAAATAAAAAATAAATATTTAATTTCACTCCTAAAATTAAGAAATCTGCAATAAGTTTCAGTGGTACAATTAAAAATCATACTCTTATTTTTTTAATTCTCTCATCTCACTCATACTGAAGTTCTGACCTTGATACAGCTCTGTTTTCAGGGTGATAAATGAATGTATATTAAGATTCCCATCAGTAAATCTTGCTATTTATGGGTCCTGACTGGCTGGCTTACTTATCAATACAGAAATGTTTGATCCTGGAAATGATTTCAAATTCTTCCAATAATCACTGCTTTGCAGTTAATCTCTAAAGTTCATAACCCCCCAACAGTAAACCACAAACTTAACTCCTACACTACCTAGGACCTAGCCTCTTTTAGAGATTGGTTTCTACCCAACCCAAGAAAACTCCCACATCCTGGTTCATGTTACCTGACAGGACAGTATGATAACACCCAGACTGCGAGTGCACATATGTGTATTTGGGGGTGAGGGGCTTTGGGAAAGTGCAAATCATGACATTCTGCATACAAAAAATTGTTTTTCCAGGCCTATTATTAATTTTCTCTAAATTATCAAAACTCAGGCTATTGTTATTTTTCCATACCGATAGTACTAGTTTCATAAATTTTTTTTTTTTTTTACTATCTCTTTATACTCCCCCTTTTACCATGACTGGTCCCTCTCTCCAGGCATCCCAATGCACCCAGTCTGCACCATGAGGACTGGGAGGATGCTCATAGGTGCCCCACTCCTACACAACACTAGAGTTTGACCCCCCCCCGGGTGGGGCAGAAGAGTTCATCCTACTTCCTCTGATCCTCAGTGGAACATACAACTGAAGCTCCTTCCTGGTTCTTCCATGGTCACAGCAGTGTGGGAGCCCATTGACTAGATTGGCCGTGGGGTAGTTTTCCTTATTCTTGTCCACCCCCTGCTGACATCAGTACTGAAGAAGGACCAATGAGATGGAGGCACACAGAGACGTGCCTCCGCTGCAGTCCTCGGGTGACATTGTCCCCTCCCTGTCTATCTGCTTTCCCAACCACACCAGCGATAAAGCGGTGGGGCCAGCATCCCACTCTTCCCTGAAGAAGGAAAGCAGCTGTTGTGCACTCAGTCTTTCTACCCCGGCCAACCCCTGGTGACCCGAGTCCATCACCGAACCTGGGTCACCAACGGGTACAAGGTGTGGCATCCAGCGCTTCAACCCTCAGCACCACTGGGCCAGCCAGTGTCATTAAGTTTGAAGCATTTTGTGCCACTTTTTAAGGACAATAAGAACATTGTTTTCATGTTTCAGTAAATGATGTGCAATAGCCAAGAGGTGCGGTCATGGCGAAGGGGCATGGTTATTGTGAGGAGGGCCCCAGATTTCTCTTGGGCCTAGGGCCTCAGGTTGTCTTAACCTGGCCCTGGACTTAGTTCTTTGTAATATATATGAAGCTGTACAAAATTGTACAGTTTCTCCCCCATTAGGTTCTAGTGACCATAATACGGTAAATTTCACCTTACTAAATGACTTGGAGAACATTAAGGGAGAAACTATTATTTACAACTATAGCAAGGCTGAATGGAATAGTATGCGGGGAGATTTGGGAACCAGGGACTGGGAAGAAGAGTTCAAGGATAAATCCTTGAATAAGATGTGGGATACTCTAGCAAGTAAGATTACCTTACTAGTTAATAAATATGTACCCCGAAACAAAAAATACAGCAACACTAAAATGATGCCCGTATGGATAACAGCCAAAGTTAAAAAGTATATTAAACAGAAAAAGAAAGCTTACAAAAGGCAAAAAAGAGCAATCAAGCAACATGTTGGAACACATATCGCAATTTACTTAAACACACCAAAAAAGAGATTGCACAGGCCAGAAAGAAGTATGAGCTATGGTTAGCCAATAAAGTTAAGGATAACCATAAAACCTTCTATACTTATATAAATAATAAAGAGGGAGGAGCTAAAACCATAGGCCCATTAAAAAAGGATGACGGTATAACCATTACTGACAATGGTCAAATGGCTACCAACTTTAACAAATTTTTTACCTCAGTATACAATAATAAATCATGTAACATAAAAAATCATTTAACAGGAAGGGGCGAACATGATGTAGTAATTGTTTCTATCAAATGTCAGGGAGAGACTGCTAAAAATTGATCCAAGAAAGGCTCAGGGACCAGATGGGTTGCGTCCGAGACTTATCAGGGAGATGGCTAATGAATTAACTGGCCCTATTACAACTATATTCTGAACTTCCTTGGCCAAGGGTGAGGTGTTAGATGCATGGAGACTGGCTGATGTCATTCCCATATATAAAAAGGGGTCTAAACATGTGATAAGTAACTATCGGCCCATAAGCCTAACTGCTGTTTTGGGGAAGGTCATGGAGGGGATTATAAAAGATTTTATGATACAATATATGCAAGAAAGGGGGGGCACTGTCCATACCCAGCATGGCTTTGTCAAGGGACGTTCCTGCCAGACAAACCTCCTGGAATTTTATGGAAAGGTTAGTCGGGCATTGAATGAGGGGGACTCTGTGGATATTATCTTCCTAGATCTGTCAAAGGCTTTTGGCAAGGTACTATATGGGCAGCTAATTGATTCCTTAATTGAACATAATATTCCAGGAAATATTACCAAATGGATTGCCTCTTGGCTAAATGACAGGAAGCAAAGAGTCTGCATAAGGGGTAGTTATTCTGACTGGTCCAGTGTCACTAGTGGGGTGCCGCAGGGTTCTGTCCTGGGACCAGCCCTATTTAATGTTTATATATCATCTATGAAAACTAAGGGAGAAACTTGGATGTCCAAATTTGCTCATGACATAAGATTAGGCCAACCAGTAAATAACAAGAGAGATGCAGAAATACTACAAGAAGCACTACAAGTACCGGAGGACTGGGCTAGGATGTACAAACTAGTGACACTGGACCAGTCAGAATAACTACCCCTTGCTGGGTATGGACAGTGCCCCCCCTTTCCTGCATATATTGTATCATAAAATCTTTTATAATCCCCAGCTTGCCAAGGTCCCTTTTCATTCTTTTCACCACCCCGTGTGTCAACCCAATTGCAGATCTTTGTGTCATCTGCGAAGAGGCATACTTTCACTCCAGACCCTCTGCAGTGTCGCTTATGAAGACATTAAAGAAGACTGGGCCTAGCACCGGTCCCTGAGGCACCCTGCTAGTTACCTCCCTTTCTTTGGACTGAACTCTGTTGACTACCACCCTTTGTGTCCTACCACTCAACCAATTTCTGACCGAGTTTACCACTCCAGATCCAACTCCCAAGCTGTTCAACTTGATTATTAGCCTTTTATGTGGGATGGTATCAAATGCCTTGCTGGTATCCAGGTAGACCACATCCACTGTCCCTCCCTGATCTAGTTCCCTTGTCACTCAGTCAAAGAAATCTATCAGGTTTGTTTGGCAAGACCTACCTGCCATGAAACCATGCTGGCGTGGATCTTGCTGACCAATGGATTCAAGGTATGTCGCAATCTTTTCCTTGCATAATGATTCCATCAGTTTCCCCACCACTGAAGCTAGGCTGACTGGCCTATAGTTGCCAGCCTCCTCCCTGCTCCCGCTGTTATGGAGCGGGACAACACTCACCCCTTTTCAGTCTGCTTGCACCACCCCTGTTTCCAATGGTTTGTTGAACAATGCTGCCAGTGATGCTGCAGAACCAACCAGTGTTAAGATACACTGCCTTTTGGGGGGAGCCCCCTGGCCTGCTGTATTCAATCAATTCTGATGTTCTCTCAGCATGACTGCAGTGTTAAAGTGCAACAGAACATCAGAAGTGATCACTGCAGCACAGCAGAAGCCCCCATACACACACACACCAAACAAGGCAGCGCTGCACATTTATATCTTATTTACTAAACACACAGAAGTGACAGAATGCGGCAGCGGCAAGCCAGACATACCCCCAACCATAAACATGCAGTGTTAAGATATACTGCCTTCAGCTGGCCCGGTGCCACTGAGGGTTGAGGCACTGGACGTCACACCGCACACCACACTGGAGACCCGGGTTCAGGAATGAGCCAGGGTTGCAGGGGGTGGGGAGGGAAGGGATCAAGCACTGGGAGGACAGCTCTCCCTTCCCTGGGGAGGATTCTGGGGATGCGCCACTCTGTAGCAGGGGTGGAGCTCGGCAGGTGGTGGCACACAAGTGCCCAGCCGCCATTGCACATCCAAGCTCCTTGGGGCAGATCAAAGGAAAATCCCCATCAACTGGTAGGTGATGGTGGGGACTAGGGACCACCCCCCCCAAGCCCAGGCAGAGTGCATCGGCTACCATTGGAGCTCTTCCATTTTTGGGTTGCCCATCCAGATTTACATACAGGTCACCTGAGGAGAATGGTGGCCCCTCCCCAGGGGGCTTAAATCCGGGGGAACGGACACCAGGAACAGATGGAGTGAAGCTGCCCCCAACCGACTGGTAGGACTGAGCCTTCAGGCGGGCGGGACGGTAGTCAAGAGTCCCCACTGGAGAGAGTCTGGTGGTCAGCATCAGGAGGGAAATAAAGTCTACAAAAAAATAAAGAACACTGCCTTTTTGGAGGGGGGAACCCCTGGCCTGCTGTATTCGATCAATTCTGATGTTCTCTCAACATGACTGCAGCATTCACGCACAACAGAACATCAGAAGTGATCAACGCAGCACAGCAGAAGCCCCCCCCACACACACAAACACTCACCCCCAAGAAAGGCAGTGCTGCACATTTACATCTTAATTATGAAACACACAGAAGTGACACCACAACGGCAGCAAGCCAGACATACCCCCAACCATAAGCATGCAGGGTTAAGTTACCCTGAGCTACCCCACCAAAAAGGCAATGTAAAAGCAAAAGTATATTAACACAAATCCAGCAAAACAGCAATCCAAGCATCTTCCCACCCCCTGACAAAATAATAAAATTTAAAAAAAAAGCAAAGTGAGGTATTTCTTTGGTGTTGGGGGGGTAGGCTAGCTATATATATGTGACCACAGCTGACAGTTGTATTGATATCACAATCATATTAATAAATCATAATGAGGTGTCCCTTGAAATTGAGTGTACTTGTGTACTCAATGGGATTGTTTACCTTGTTCATTTATAGATGAATAAAATCATTACTACTACTGCTACTGTCTAATGCAGCAAACCATGTACACCCCTAATACCACACACCAGAGTAGCCAAGAAAGGGCATGGATTTCACACACCACCCCCCCCCCCTCGAAATGCTTCCAATCATTACTCAAAATAATAACCCAAAAATAATTCAATGTATCCACATGCACCTACCTGAGAATACGTCCAGCTGTTCCTGCTCCTCTTCTGGGTTCTTGTGGTTGCTTGCTGGTCTCCCTCGCACAGGGGTCTTGTGGTTGCTTGCTGGTCTCCCTCGCACAGCTGATCACCCACTCCTCCTCCTCCCTGCTGGAAAGCAGGAGCAAAAACTTCTTCAGGCTAATGCAGCAGTACAGTTACAGTGCAGGGTCCACTGCAGCAGGCAGCAGATTTACCGTTAGCAGGCATGCACTGCTCACACCCTATGCTCACTCTCTGCTAGGAGTGCAGATAATGTTCAGTTAGTACTGCTGTCCTAGTAGTCTCAGGTGTGACAAGCCTCTCCCTGAACTGCTCACCAGTGGCTCAGTGAGTCGGAGGATCCCCGGTCAGCACAACACACAGCTCAAAGTGACTACAGCTCAGTTCTGAGTGCTGGGCACTGGTGCCGGTTTCTCTGGCCTCCTGCTGGTCTCTCTGCCAAGACTCTGACTATGCCTGTGGTAAAACAAAGCCCCAAAACACTGAGCTCAACAGGTGGCAGCAAAGTGGGGCTACACAGCGCTCCTCGATGTGGCAGCAGGCTGACAAATACACTCCTCGGATACAGCAGCAGGCTGGCTGGCTGGAAAAGTGCTCCTCGATCCTCCTTGTATCCCTGTTACATCAGAAACTGTAACCGACATTATGGTTCCCCTTCTGGTTAACCCCACAACTAAAAGCGCTGTTGCAGACCTGAGGGGGAAAGGAACACTCACACCTGCAAGCTCTTTAGGGGGCAGGCTTTAGGTAAAGGGGAAGGGGTTTACAACTAATTAATGCAGCTGGGGGGCAGAAGAAGAGGAAGAGGGAGAGGGACAGACTTTGAAGGGACCAGAAGGAAGTCTTGGTGGTGCCACAAAGTAGAAGTCCCTGCTTCTTTGTTCTCTGCCTGGCGACCATGGACCACATGGAATATGCATGGAAACACCATGCGGAAGAAATGGGATGCCACTGCAGGGTTTTTCACCGGACAGCAACGGGGAGTATTCTGGACCTGGCAGCACACCTCGGGGGAATGCCATGCAGAAGAAACGGGATGCCACCACGGGGTTTTTCACTGGAGAGCAGCGGGAGCAAAGGGAAGTATTCTGGACCTGGCAGCACACCTCAGAGGTATATGAGTGAAACAGGAGCCGCCCCAGGAGCTGCAGGTTAGGGCAGGGAGAGCTGCATGCGGCTCGTGGGCCACGGGTTGCTGACCTTTGCCCTAGGGCTTTCTTTAGACATACCTCTAGTTTTGCAAAATTTTCCCTACTGAAATCCAGGACCCTTGCCCTTGTGTGGCTGGGTTCCTCGACTGTCTTCATGCTAAACCATACTGTATGGTGGTCGCTGGATCCCAGGTGACTCCCCACTTCTACATCCCCTGCTCTGTCTCCGTTGATAAGCACTAGACCTAATATTGCCCCTCACAGGTGTTTTGTGCCACTAGCTGTCTCAGTCCCACCCCTTAAAGAGCTTCCAGGATGTTTCTGCTCCTTGTTGTGGCTGCAGTATTTGTGTTCTAGTTAACATCAGGCAAATTGAAGTCTCCCATCAGCAGTATTTCCCCTTTTTGCTGCCATTTTGTGGATGGTTTCCACTAGTGCATTGTCCAACTCCTCCCTGTATGTCAGAGGTCTGTAAATCATGCTTATTCAAATGGTAGTACCATTCCCTGTTTCCAGCATTACCCACAGTGCCTCCACCTCCTCATTTATGCCCTGTACTTCTGTAGATTTCATTTCTTCCCTAAAACAGATAGCTAAACCTCCTCCCTTTTTTCCTACTCTTGTCTTTTCGGAATAGAATATACCCTGGTACACCTATGTCGAAGGCAGATTACTCCTTAGTTAAGAAGCAATGTACATAAAGCAAACCCACCATAGCTAGTTCACATGGAGTATCTGAGTAGTCCATAGTTTGTCCTGTGTCAAGCAACCCAGTGAGATACTAAGTACAAAGTCTGAAACTACAGTACACCAAGAAGATAAGTCCTAGGGTCAAATACATAGTCACATTGTGTGGTGGAGGTGGCACACAATTAGAATACAAGAAGCTCACCAACTCACCTTTGTTCCTCCACTGATTTTGGACATGCACAAAGCCAGCACACTGTTTCTACAGGGGGTGGATTCCTTGACTGCAACAGTTTATCTCTGCACTAAGTGTAGATGAACTAATCCCGATGTACTGTAAGTGGGCACAGTTGGGATATGTCCCTACTGACATGTTATTTATTTATTTAGCTTTTGTTTACCAGGTAAGCATGCTAGACAGTCAAGTGCCTATTTTCAGGTGTGACCCGGGAGAATTATACGGTGCAGGCAATAACAATTTAGGGTCAAGGTACAGCAAACGGTCAGGTGCAGGTTTCAAGGTACAGGTAGTAACAGCTCAGAGTCAAGGCACAGCAAGCAACAAAGCACAATCAGGTACAGGCAGAGAATTACAAGGTACAGTCAATAAAAGTTAATAGTCAAGGTACAGCAATCAATCAGGTACAGATATCAAGGTACAGGTAATAACAGCTCAGAGTCAAGGTACAGCGATCAACAAGGTACAGTCAGGTGCATGCAGGACAAACACAGTGGCAAGTACAGGGTCGAGGCATGGCAGCAACAGGAGGCAGTCAAGGAGGCAAAAACATAACTCAGCAAGGCAGAATTACTAGCTACATGCGGCAGATGCACGTAGACAATTGGGACACAGGCCCACCATATATGGCAAGGGCAGCTTACAGCAAGGGCAGGAGGTTACTTGTTATTAGGTGACCCTAGAGCTAAGAGCAAGGGCAGGAGGATGCTTGTTTGAAGTGGCCCCAGAGGGAGGACCTGAAGCAGGTGTGGGAAGGGGCAGTCCTTACATGAGCAGGAAGTAGGTTCCAGGCTCTGGGAGCGAGGGCCGCAAAGGCACGATCCCCTGCGAGCAGGGCCAGGTTAAGACAACCTGAGGCCCTAGGCCCAAGAGAAATCTGGGGCCCTCCTCACAATAACCATGCCCCTTCGCCATGACCGCACCTCTTGGCTATTGCACATCATTTACTGAAACATGAAAACAATGTTCTTACTGTCCCTAAAAAGTGGCACAAAATGCTTCAAAATTAATGACATTGGCTGGCCCAGTGTTGCTGAGGGTTGAAGCGCTGGATGCCACACCTTGTACCCGTTGGCGACCCAGGTTCGGTGATGGACTCGGGTCACCAGGGGTTGGCCGGGGTAGAAAGATTGAGTGCACAACAGCAGCTTTCCTTCTTCAGGGAAGAGTGGGATGCTGGCCCCACCGCTTTATCGCTGTTGTGGTTGGGAAAGCAGATAGACAGGGAAGGAACAATGTCACCCGAGGACTGCAGCGGAGGCACGTCTCTGTGTGCCTTCATCTCATTGGTCCTTCTTCAGCACTGATGTCAGCAGGGGGTGGACAAGAATAAGGAAAAATACCCCGCGGCCAATGTAGTCAATGGGCTCCCACACTGCTGTGACCATGGAAGAACCAGGAAGGAGCTTCAGTTGTATGTTCCACTGAGGATCAGAGGAAGTAGGATGAACTCTTCTGCCCCACCCGGGGGGGGGTCAAACTCTAGTGTTGTGTAGGAGTGGGGCACCTATGGGAGCATCCTCCCAGTCCTCATGGTGCAGACTGGGTGCATTGGGATGCCTGGAGAGAGGGACCAGTCATGGTACAAGGGGGAGTATAAAGAGATAGTAAAAAAAAAAAAAAATTTATGAAACTAGTACTATCGGTATGGAAAAATAACAATAGCCTGAGTTTTGATAATTTAGAGAAAATTAATAATAGGCCTGGAAAAACAATTTTTGTATGCAGAATGTCATGATTTGCACTTTCCCAAAGCCCCGCACCCCCAAATACACATATGTGCACTCGCAGTCTGGGTGTTATCATACTGTCCTGTCAGGTAGCATGAACCAGGATGTGGGAGTTTTCTTGGGTTGGGTAGAAACCAATCTAAAAGAGGCTAGGTCCTGGGTAGTGTAGGAGTTAAGTTTGTGGTTTACTGTTGGGGGGGGGGGAGGTTATGAACTTTAGAGATTAACTGCAAAGCGAGTGATTATTGGAAGAATTTGAAATAATTTCCAGGATCAAACATTTCTGTATTGATAAGTAAGCCAGCCAGTCAGGACCCATAAATAGCAAGATTTACTGATGGGAATCTTAATATACATTCATTTGTTCACCCTGAAAACAGAGCTGTATCAAGGTCAGAACTTCAGTATGAGTGAGATGAGAGAATTAAAAAAATAAGAGTATGATTTTTAATTGTACCACTGAAACTTATTGCAGATTTCTTAATTTTAGGAGTGAAATTAAATATTTATTTTTTATTTATTGAGATATCGGAATTACAAACTTTTTGAGCCGGAGACTCCTTTGCAATGGTTCCACATCATGAAGTACAAAACAAGAGAAATTGACAATACAATGAAAGATATTACAAATGAATGCAGAGGGTAAAACAGTCCAGAGTCAAGTATGGTACAAAGGTAACGAACAATACATTGAAAGGTATTTCATCTGAATGTGGAGGGTAAAACAACCCAGAGTCAAACATGGTACAAAGGTTTCAAGCAAATTAAGCTATTGCTTACATTCAAATTTCAAGGATGGTACAAGGTTTCCTAAGTCAATAAAACAGATACTTAAGATACAATATAAAGCATACACACTGAATTGCACTGTTAATCTTTTATAATTAAGAGTAAGATTCTAAGCTGGTATTCTAAATGGGTGTGGGAGACAAAGCAAAGGGAATGGGCTTGTTCACACCTAAAGGTCATCCTGGCTGAGGCCCCTGAAGCTGTCAGCTGCACTTAACACCTAATCGGGGAGGTGAGAGTCATGTCACAGTTCAGCCCTTGACTTACTTAGTGGCTGAGTCCTTTACAAAAAACATGCAGCTCAGGCAGAAAGAAAAGGATATATAGCAAATTTATGTTGGGGATTGCTGTGGGCTCCCTGGCAGGCAGGGGCCCTACGCCTGTGCCTATGTTGCCTATGCCTTAATCCGGCCCTGCCTGCGAGAGAATGAGTTTTGGGTACCATGAGGGCCTGGGATTCTCTGGACCTCAGACGGTAGGTGGGGGGTGGGAGGGTAGGCTTGAGCAACTCCGCAAGTACCAGTGGGGTGGAAGTTCTGATGATGTTGTCCATGAAGTTACCCATGACAAAGGATCAGTGGTTGTTGGAGGAGAGCCATTCTAGCCTGGAGTAGAGCTGACAGTGATGGGTGAGGCTGGGGGCTGACAAGGCGAAGCGACATATGTTACTGTACGCTGTGTCCCATTTTGTAAGCCAGGTTTTAGGGGTGTTCATGAAGGAGGTGAGCCCATAGCTGAGCGTGGGGAGAAGAACCCCTTTTGCAAGGGACAGTCGGGCAGCTGGGGTGAGGCAGCTTTTGGCCCTGTATGCCCGAACCAGTTTGCAGTTTGTGGCCTTACAGGAATTGCATATGTGCTGGGAGTGGTCAAGCTGAGGATCGAGTGTTACCCCCAGGTACTTGAAAGAGTCAACCACCCGCACAGGGGTGCCATCCGCTCCAATGACTTTGAGAGAGGCGAGACACACTTTTAACTTGGCAAGGGAACCGAATAGCATGGGCTGCATCTTTTGGAGGTTGATGACAAGCTTGCTGGCCTTAAGCTAGGACTGAATGCTATCAAAATCAGAGTTTAGTCTCGAGTTGATAACAAAGATGTCCTGTGAACTAGTTAGGAGCATGAGGTCATAGGCATAAAGGGTGCCGTGCCCAAAGGCAGGGACCGAGGGCAGCTGGTTGACAAAGAGGGAGAACAGTATGGGTCCGAGGACAGACCCCTGAGGCACCCCATATGTTAGACTATAATGGGGGCAGGCATCAGGGCCATGGCATAGCACCAGTTGTTATGCTGTGGACCAGGCCCTGGGCCAGTAGCATTACAGTCACAGACATCCTCCCATTCCCCCAACTCCCCATACCTTTTGACTACTTCTGGATATTCTCTGGTGTGCCATGCTGGCACCTTGCTAGTTCTCCCAGGCTGTCTAGTGCCACCTGCAGTGCACCTTGAATGTTACAGTAGTTGCCAGTGTCCAGTGGATCCTTCCTCCCTATTCTGGACCCTTTCCTTATGAAAAACCCACATGAACGTTTGCTCCAGTTTACAAGCCAACACTCCAATGTATGCTTATACAAGGTGCACCTTAGTTGGCAAGTGCTGTGGCTTGCTACTGAAGATTTGTGTTCTAGTGAAACACAGAAACATAGAATTAGTCATCAGATAAGGATCACTTGGCTCACCCTGTCTGCCCATTTATTTTTTCCCTGCCTATACTGTTACCATTGACCCTATCTGATCCCTTGCTACACCCCCCACTTCCCTAACAAGATTGACTTGTGCCTATCCCATGTGCGCTTGAAGCCCACCACTACTTTTTCCCCACTACCTCTTCTGGAATGCTGTTCCAAGCATCCAGCACTTATTTCAGTGAAGTACTTCTTCACCTCCCTCCTAAAATTTTCCCTTCCAGCTTGGCCCCCCCAGTCAAAGACTGATATTCTGAGTTGAAACACAGGGGGGATTGATCCAGTGGTCTAACTCCTGCCAGAGGTACTAGTGCTCTTTTTCTGTTTCTGTATTTTTGCATAATATTGCACAGAATTTTGTTATGTAAAATAACTATTAAGTGCCTCATTTTAAGTCAGTTGGTCTTCCATGCGACTATATACCTTCTTTTGTTATGTGTATGTATTGAGATCCCTCAGTCTTTCCTTAGAGGTCTTTTGCTGCTGCCCTTGCACTGTTTTAGTTGTCCTCCTCTAGACAGCTTCTACTCTATCTATGTCCTTCCTGAGAAAAGTTCTCCAAAACTGAATACAGTACACCAGGTAGGGTTTCACCAATGAGCTACACAGTGGTGAGACCACCTCCCTCCTTACTGCAACCCCCCTGGGTGGGGACTTGCCTTGCATTTGTTCATTTTCCTGGTGCCTTGGTACTTCATAGCTAGGCAAAGCAGGACCGGTGGCCTGGGTTTCATTTTTGGGAGGTTTGCCAGTCCACGCATGAGCAGAAGCATGCTTTTGAGTGCCGCTCATACCGCGGCTTCATATGTGTTTCTCCGGTATTCTCAACCCCTCCTTGGACACCTGGAGGAGGTAAAGGAGCAGCCTTGTTATTTTAAAATGGTGCCTAGAGTGCTGTAGAAATGGGGACGGGGAATTTTACAAATTGTGAACTCGTGAATATTAATGAGCTGGTCCTGCTCCATGGGGACTCTTGAAAATGGAGCTACCAACAGGCTACAAAGTGACTTTATAAAAATGATGGTGCAGTCGCTCAGCAGGGGGCAAGGACTGTTACCAAACCCTGGGGCAACTACATGGAAATACTGTACATTTTGTCTGCAGGAGTGTCTAGAAACTGGGGACTGCTGTAGCACTGTGTATAATGAATGGGAGCAGCCATGTCAAGATACTTTGACCCGCTAAAGACAGCCAATCAGTAAGCTAGGTGCCTAGAACTGTGAGAGGGGACTCCTGGGAGAAGGTGTTGACTATTTTCAGGCACCAGGAGACATAACCAATGAACAATCCCAAAGAGCTCAATTCTGTGACTGATGGCTGGAGGCAGCCAATCAGAGGGCAGGATTCTCGAGGGAAATCCCAGAGTCTTGACCCAGGTGTGGCAGTCTGGTCTGGGCTCTGATTGAGTCAATAGGGCACAGTACAGTCATAAGGAGTACTTTTAAGGTCTTTCACCGGACTTAAACTGGAGTTGGTTTGTGAGATAAGGAGCAGAAGTCTTGCTGTTTGAGAGGAATTATGCTGCTGTGACAAGTAATCTAGGCATCCCACTGGAGTTTGCTGTTTGGAGGAGATTTCTGCTGCAGCTATCCTGCACCAGTATTGGGGCTAGAGAGAAACTGTTTTGCTGAGAAAGAGCCTTGCTGAAAACTGGGTGCAAGCCAGAGCAGAGGTGGTTGCTGTTTGAAGCAGAGAGCCTGTCTGAGAGCTGTGTTAGCCAGAACAAAGGTGGAAATTGTTCTGAACCCTGAACGACTGTAAAGGAAAAGCTGAGCAGGTGTCCTGTGCTCCAGGACCCTGTCGCTGCTGCTGTGTTTCAGGTGTGGAAAGAAATTGTGGCTGTGTACTATGGAATTTGCTGCCAAATGGCACTGGAAAGTAAAGAATCTGTGGAATTGTCTGGCTGCCCAGTGACGCTGATCTTAAGTTCAAGAGTGAGAGAGCATCTAAGAGGGTCCCAGCTAAATTACAGAGCCAGGTGGGGAATCTGATAACCCCCACCAACTGGGGTCAGCTGGCTGCAGGGGATCACAAGGTTACTCCCAAGTGGTAGGGCACTCTGACCTGTGAGGAAGCTGGGCTGCGCAGCCACTCCCAGGTCTGGGTCCTTTGTGGCATGGTGGGCCTTCACAGTAGCTCTGCAATGGATCTGAATAGGGTGAAGGTAACAATCGCCCAGATCTTCAATCAAGGGGACAAGCGGCCAGACATTCAATCAAGCCCAAATTTGCAGAATGCCATTTGCTGCTCATTTGTTTTGCCCTCCTTTGAACTGAGACCCCCTAATCTGGATTGGGTGAAGCCCTCTGCACCAGGAACTCTTCAGATATCCAGGAACGTGAGTACCCAGGGCTTGCACTGGCTATAGGAGAGTGTATGTTTAATTGTTACAACCATTTAAATCATTTTAGGGCCCCAACGCCGGCCAACCCACGGCACCAAGCAGACCTGCACCTCCTGTGTACCTAGAATGAACAGAGGGTAACACTAGTACCAGTGGGGGTGCACATCTGGGGTGTTTGGGCCTATGGGCTCACATGCTACTTATTATTCCTAGCAACTTTATTAACCATTCTTCCTACCACAGCTATCCCGGTTCTTGGTACCCCAATAATAGCCCTTCCCCCCATTAAAGCTGTGTTTGTTGTTTGGAATTGCAGTGTGAAGGGTGCATTGTGGGAATCAGCTAACAGTGGTATATGGTGTTAGGAAATAGTTCGGCATCCAGTGTGTGGGGCAGATGGAAGGGGAGGTGGGTAGGTATGGCATCCCAGTGGGTTGTATCAGTCACACACCTGGCCCACTGCAACTTACTCTGGGTGGAGACACCGTACTATTTTCATTCACTTTCTGAGACAGAACCCCTGAATACCACAGCAGCAGGACCCAGGACCCTTAAACAGTGTGCAGGTGAACAGGCAGGGGTAGTAGCCAACCGACTTACAGTGCATGAGCTACATAATGCTGTTGTTGTTTTTGTTGTTGTTGTTTATTAGGAATAACCACTGAGCATATATTCATTCACAATGGCAACCTGGTGCATACATTAAAAACATACAAATGACAATACATGCATCATTAAACTATACAATATTCACCATACAATATTTACACAATTAGCTAAAACAATTACAAATCTGAACATTAGAGAACAGGTATTTCTTTAATGTAGAAACAGACGGGGGTTTAGAGTGTGGATCCTTAAAACAGGGTGGAAGTTTATTCCAAAACCTCGGGACCAGATGGTTAAAGTATTGCAAAGACCTTTTGATATGGGTCTTGGGGATGGTTAGCTGGTGATACCCCTCCCAATGCACACCAGCAGTCCACTGACCTTATTTACAGCCTTGTTGCACTGCCTCACTGGCTTGAGGTCATCCAGTATAATTATGCCAAGGTCCCGTTCCTGTTTTGTGGCCATCAGTACCTCTTCCCCCATTTTATACTCCACCTCTGGGCTTCTGTGGCCTAGGTGCATGCTTTTGCACTTTTTTGCTTTGAAGCCCAGCTGTTATACCTTTTACCACTCCCCGAGTTTTCTTAGGTCTCTATTCATTCTCTCCATCCCCTTTGAAGTGTCTACCCTATTACAGATTTTGGTGT
Organism: Neoceratodus forsteri; assembly: GCA_016271365.2. Classification (NCBI taxonomy): domain Eukaryota; kingdom Metazoa; phylum Chordata; order Ceratodontiformes; family Ceratodontidae; genus Neoceratodus; species Neoceratodus forsteri. The sequence continues at coordinate 411,168,512 of CM057455.1, read as the reverse complement.
CATCTGCAAAGAGGCATACCTTCCCTCCCATCTGTTCTACAATGTCACTTATAAAGATAGTAAAGGGAAATGATCACACTGCTGGGAACTGAGATGTCCCACTGGTCACTGTCCTCTTCCCCAAGTGAGTGCTGTTTACCACAACCCTCTTTCACCTATCCATTAAGAAAGGTCGTACCCAGTTTACCACCTTAGTACCCACTTCCAAACTGCCCAGTTTAATTATCTGCCACTTATATGGTACAGTGTCAAAGGTCTTGCTGAGGTCTAGGTAGTCCACATCCAAAGCCCCACCCTGATCTATTTCCCTTGGTCATCCAATAAGAGAAATCACTCTGATTCTCTTGACATAACCTGCCCACTGTGAGTTCAAGCTGCCTCGGGTCTTGTAACCTGCTAGATTCAAGATACTATAGAAGCCTTTCCTTTAAAAGCATTTCCATTGACTCCCCCACCACCAACATTAGACTGACTGGCCTATGTTCACCAGCCTCCTCCCTGCTGTTGCTTTTATGAAGTGGGACTACATCTGCCCTCCTCCAGCCCTCTGGAACTACTTCTATTTCCTGTAAGGTGTTGAAAAAGGCTGTCAGAGGTGCAGCCAGTACCTTACCTCCCAGAACTCCTTTAGCACATTTGTGTGTAACCCGTCCAGCCCCATAGCTTTGTCCACTTTCAGATTTGCAAGTCCATTCAGGAATCTCCCCTGTGTGAACGGAATTGTATCTCCCACCCTCTGCCCAGTGTTCCTGCTGCTTTTGTGTGGTCCACCCCATACCATCCCCTGTTAAGACTGAACAGAAATACTGTATCTGTTTAGGATATCTGCATTTCCTGATCCTCCTCTACACAGCCCCCCCACCCTTCTTAACCTCACAAGCCCTTCCCTGTCTTCCTCTTTTCACTTACATACCTAAAAAAGGTTTTGTCCCTTTAGTTGCCCTTTTGACTGTCCTTTCCACAATTTGCACCTTTGTGCTCCTCACCACTTTCTGTGCTTCCCTCTGCTTCTCCTGGTACACTGCCCTATCATCTTCCATTTGTGTCTCTTTGTATTTCCTTTGCAACCACTTCCCTTGAGAACCACAGTGGTCTCTTTTTTCTCCTGTTTTTGCTCACCTCTTTTGCGCCGAGGTTTGTCTCCTTTACTATAATATTCATTTTTTTAAATCCACCCTTCTGAAGCCCAGGGCCTTCCTTCTTGTGTGGTTTTCTCCTGCTGCTGCCTTTCTGTTGAACCACATTGTACGGTGATTGCTGGTCCCTAGGTGGCCCTCCCATCTTGACTTCTGCAGCACTGTCCCAGTTTGTGAGCACCAGGTCCAGTAGTGCCCCATGACCATAGGGCTCCCTGACTAGGTGCCCAAGAAATGCCCCTTGCATGGAGTATGAGGATGTCCCTGCTTCTAGATGAGGCTGCTGCTGGGAGGCTGCAGTCTATATCCAGCACACTGAAGTCCCCCACCAGCACCACCTCCCCTTTTTCTGCCACTGTGCTGACAGTCGCCACCTCCCGCAGTGTCTTGTCCAATTCCTCCTTCTCTGTTGGAGGACTGTATGTCACCCCAGTATGAATTGTGGCTCCGGCTCCTGTCTCTAGGGTGACCCAAAAACCTCCAACCCCTCTTTTCCCCCTAGCTTCCTTGCATTTTCCTCACTTTGATACCCTCTCTTACATACAGTGCAACCCACCCTCCCTTCCACCCCACCCTATCCTTCCTGAACTAAATGTAGCCTGGTATGTCCATGTCCCAGTCATGATTGCTTGTGCACTATGACTCAGTAATGGTCTCAATATCCAGTCTGCCTCTGTCATGATGGCCTCTAGGTCTGGAATTTTATTTTCAGGACTTCTTGCATTTGCACACATATTTATTGAATTTTGGTAACTGGGTGAGCCCACTGGGACTTTACAGTCCCTTTTTCAGAGGCAACCTGGGAAGAGCAGTACATACAAAAATAGTGCATTTACAGAGAAAGGCAGGTTACACATACATAGGTTATGGCAATTTCCAGGCTAACTAGATGACAACATATAGGTATCACATAAGTGGTACAATAAACAATATAGGCTGAAATAGCAGGACAATGTCGTTAATACAATGGTTACTACAAAGAGAAAGAGGCAAGACTATGCAGGGTAAGTGGCAGTGCAGGCTGAAGAGAAGTTTAGAAAAGTATAGTTTTCATTCATGGAAGGGTAGCTTCACTAAGGTAGACTAGAAGAGCAAAGGAGTAGGTCCACGAGGTAGATTGCTGTACAGATTAGGGAAAAACCAGGGGAGAGTCATCTGGACAGGTACAAACAGTGGAGGCAGACAGGAGGGTTAGCAATGAGGATTTGAATTTGGAGAAGGAGGAACAGGCTAGTAAGGGGTGCAGCAGGGAGTTCCAGGCATAAACGGCAGAGAATGCACATGGCCCAACACATTGCTCCCGCTCTGCCTGCAACTCACATCCTTCCCTTGTGCCCTGCCTCCTTCTTCCCTCTCTTTTGCCACATTTTGTTCCCATCCCCCTTGTCCTCTGCTTCACTGCTGTTCCCATTGTTCTGTTCTCTGGGGGATGTTCCACTCCTGGGGTCCTTCCTTCCTACTGCTTTAGTTTGTTGGGGGTGGGCAGTACATGCCTCCCTTTTTTCTTCTGCCACCCCCCTCAGCTAGTTTAAATGTTCTTCAAAGTAACACTTAAACCGTTCACTAAGGACTGCTGTTCCTCTCCCAGATGGATGCAAGCCATCACCTATGTATAGGCCCATGTCCCTCTAGGTTGTTCCTCAGTCCCCAGTGAAGCTGAACCCCTCTTCTCTTCACCATTCCTTTAATGATGAGTTGATGCTCCTGGTGTGGAGTACCTTGTCCTCCTCCCTGGTCACAGACAGGCAGAACCTCAGCCAAAGCCAGCATGTGTACCACTGTGAGCCTCTGCACATAGCTCAGTGGCTCTCAAAAAGTTTCCCACAAGTCACTTGATGATCTTCATCTGCTTTCACGAGCAAATACATCAGAAGACAACAGACAAATCATATTTTATTCTTTGGATAATTCTGTTAGACTAAGGTAAAGCCAAAATGTTCATTTATGCTAATTCTTAGCCACCTTCTATATTGTTTAAAGCTTTCCTTTATTAACACTTATGCTACCTGAGATTACTCTGTTTTACAAGGGACACTTGGTCAAGATGGTGGTTAAAGGTATTTATAAAATGAGGTCTAGACAATTTTGTCTTCTCACAAGTTGAAAGCCTGTCATGTGAGGCTGCTGCATCCTCTTGATAACTTTCTGAGGGAGTCAATGTAATCGTTAGAGGTAAACAGGTCACACTATAACTATTTTAAGTCACCATCTAATAATTTAAAGTACCAGTATAACCATTTCAGGTGACAGTATAATCATTTCAGGTCACAGATTAACTACTTCATGTGATAGTATAACTATCTCAGGTCACATTATATCCAGTTTGGTAACTGCCATCACGAGCGCCAAAACGTAAGCGCGGTATGGGGGAAGTGAGGCAGAAACAGCGGCAGCCAAAAGAGCGACTGCACAAGCCCACCAAATGCCTGCACAAGGGTGAGGCGCACCACAGGCCAGCATGGGCAAACGGTCATGCAGAAACAAACCGCACAGTGACCCAGACAGGCCTGAGAGGCCGAGGGGTGTGAACCGGCAGGACACCGTTTCCACACACTGGGTCACAGAGACACTGGAGCCCCAGGCCAGAGCACATTGGTGGCATGGCCTGTGCAGCATCATTGTACACCAGGAAGAACAGGTAAGCATGTATGCCCCCCCCAGCACTATACCACACCACACAACAGGATGGAAGGTTACTTAACATGGAAGGGCAGGGAACATGCAAAGGCACCAGGGGATAGCCACAGGACAAGGGGCCGGGGCCAACGGCAGGACACCTGTTAACAATGCCGAACAGGAAGGGGCAGCAGCAGACGGCAGTGGGCAGGGGCAGCAGACCACACACATAAGGTGGGACATGCACAGTGGATGCAGAAACGCCATCCCATACTGAGGATGTCCGTACAGTACGTACAAAGCCAGCAAGGCAAGCCATTTGCCATGCACAATGGCTATATGTATCGCAGGGACAAGGCGGGTCCCAAAAAGGTTTACAGGCTGTGTGTAGAGGCCCGCAGGTACAGCTGCCTTGCCTGCCTGCACACAGTGGACGACACTGCAGTAGCCACTATACGGGAGCACAACCATGCCCCAGATGCGCGGATGCTGGACTGCACCATGTACTCAGGTACACTATGGAACAGGGCATGGAGGACAATGGACAGCATGTCAGGGTCATGCTGGGACCACAGCAGGGATACCTGCCACCATTGTAGGTTGACTGCCAGGGGTGTGTCTACTGCACCAGACCATACAGCCTCATGTGGCATGTGGCATGGGGGTGGCCCACGACACCGGCCACAGTCAACGAACTAGCCATACCACCCGGGTTCACTGTGATGGGGGAAGGGGGCTGGTTCCTGTTCTACAATAGTGGCCAGGAGCAGGACTGGCTGGTCATCTATGCCACAGACCAGGGTCTGAAGCAGCTGGCGGACTGCCCTGAATGGTTCATGGACGGCACCTTCCAGGCATGTCCAACACTGTTTGGGCAGCTGTATACCATATGCACCATCCAGTCAGGTGCAGTCCTGCCAGCGTTGTATGCCTTCACCTACACTAGGGAGTGCACAGACCTACACGTTGCTGCTGGGCCAGTTACACATCCCATGTCCTGCATTATCCCTTGCCTCTGTGTTGCTAGACTTTGAGCATGCCAGCTGGTGTGCAGTGTCCACCACCTTGCCAGACACCACCATCCAGGGCTGCTTCTTCCACTACTCACAAGCAATTTGGCACAAGATACAGCAGTACCCAGAGATCCTGCAGAGGTACTCCACAGACCCTGACCTTGCCCTGCACCTCCAGATGCTGCTGGCATTGGCATTCATAGCACCCCCCCCCGATGTGCCAGCAGTATTCCAGGAGATGCAGGAATGGGAGTACATGGTGCAGAATGAGGAGGTGCTGCAGCTGATCCTTGACTACTACGAGGGCACCTGGATCGGTCGCCCCAGTGCACGGTCTGGCCACTGGCATGCCATCTTCCTGACTGAGCAGTGGAACTGCTATGTGGTGACCATCCAGGGCCTGGCCAGGATGAATAATGTGGTGGAGGGGTGGCACAGGGTGTTCAACACCAGGATCGGAGTGTGCCACCCCAGCATCTGGAGACTTCTTGACTGCCTCCAGGAGGAGGAGCAGATGACCTTGGTCTGCTCTGAGCAGTTGGCCTCCGCAGCCAGGGTCCCTCAGGCCTGACACTGGTACCGGGATCTGAACACCCACATCATCGCTGTGGTTGCCGAATACGACACTAGGAGCCATTATGATTACCTCTGTGGGCTGGCCACACAACTTCACCTTCTATGTGTGACCAGCCATGGCCTGCCAGTGCTGCTGCCCTCTGTCCCCTACTGCCTGTGGATTGCCACCTGTCCCTGGACACCTGCGCTTGCATGGCATGGGCACCAGACAGACACCGAGCCCAGCAGTCGAGCGGTGTCGCCCGGTATGGGCACCCATTCCCCCTTGTCCCGAAGTCACTCATTTGACCCTTGCTCCCCTGTGCTGTCGCCCTTAGCATGTACTCACCCTGATTGAGCTCTCGCCCTTTGCATGTGTTCACCCCGATTGTGCTCTCACCCTTCCCGTGGTCGCCTGCTGTTTGTCGCTCTGTGGGGACTTGTCCTCGGGGAGTTGCCCACATCACATAAATTCACCATTTTAAGTCACAGAATAACCATTTCAGAACATAGAATAACCACTCCTGGTCAAAAAGGTCACTATGCAAATAAACCAGTTTACATCAAAACACTATGATTCATGTATTATTTAAAACCATTTATAAGTAAAATAAAACATACCAGAAAGGAAATTATGTTTGATAGAACATTCCTCCTGGCATTTACATTCCACACTGTTTAATCATGTAATAAATCCCCAGTAAGGATGTTAATATAGCATCATTCTGATGCTATGTTTCATTCCTTACCAAAAAATATGAACCATACATAGATATGCTACACCCATTTATTTGTATATAAAGGTCTGTCATATAGATGTACGTAACATTTTGCAACTTGTTTGTATATTACTATATCTGTATTTACCATGGTTTTTTTCACCTTCGATTATAATTCTAATAAAATATTCATAAGCCTGGTGAGGTTCCTTCTTGGCTACTGGATCGGTCATTGACATCTTACAGATAACCCCAAATTGCTGCCAACTGATGCAGTGTTGCATGCACCGTCTTTAACATAAGATGTAGTCATGCCTCTCGGCTTGTGCCACACCACTAAAAACTGAAAAATAAGCAAATAACATTGTTATTGCAGTTAGACTTATAATCACAATAAAAACATTGAAGCCCGTCATATGATTGGATTAACAACTGACTGGAGGGAGGTGTTCTCCCAGCCAGTCATTAATCCCTCAGAAATAACCAGCTTCTTGGTCATTATTGCTTATTTTTTTATTTATATTTTGCAGTTGTTCTGCCCTCCTGCTGTAATGCCCCAGTGACTCTCTTGGAAACTACAGTAGTTGCTTTACCTTAATGGGGATACCCTGGAGTGCACAATTACCAACAAACAATGCCCTTGTTTACTCTGGCGTGCACTGTTTCTTTGATTTTTAATCATTTGTCCAACACCATTCTTGCAAAACCTCCCATGATATACCATGTGAGAAATATTTTTTTTTTATGAAATACATATTTTATTGTTGCATTAAAGGACTTAAAACCTTACCAATGGAAGCTGGGCCTGAAGTGTGATGTATAGCAGCAGAATCAAGAGATGAAGTACCCATGATGCAGCTGCCAAAAATGAAACAATAACAAGCCTACTGTATTCTTGGGATGCTTGGGATTCTGAACCCCATTTATTCACTGTAAGGGTCCGTTCTTGATCTTTAGGTTTTCTTACAGTAATTGACATGTTTCTGTTGCAGTGTCTGGAAAGACTAAGACCAGCCGGCGACGTCGGGATGCTGCTTGGAGCCTGGACTCTACAATGAAAGATGTCAATGTGAACTTCCAGGTTTACAGCTGCTTTTACAAAAATTGTAACCCGCCACCTCCAGCCACCAGTGTTCCACTGTCCAGCAGCAATAAAGTGTATGTACACTGCTTTCCTTTATTATTTCTCCTTTGTTCCGTTACATGACCAATATGAAGCAAACGTTGAGCCTCCAGATACTGCTTGAGGATCAGAAGTTCTAAGCCAAATCAATTTACTGTGCATGTTACATTACTAAGCAGATAAGGCCTGTGTATTTCTTCTGAGGAGCTTTGGCCTTACTTTCGAAATGGGCAACCTGGTATATTAACTCAACAATATGTGATCACAATCTGGATAAACCATATAGGTGTTCATGAGGAAGTATTACTTGAAATTATGTATGCAAGCAACAGCCCTTACTTGTATTTCAGTTTTAAATCCACAACTGTTCAGAATGATATACATGAACTTCCAGCAGGAGCAACAACCTTTGAAACTATAGAAAACAGACTGGTGGGTTGTAAGGCAAGGCAAGCAAATGTATTTATACAATACCTTTTCCTGAGGGCTTTTGACAATTTAAGTTAGAACATAATAAATCAAAATAGAGGATGTTACATAAGTTTAAAGCATATTGCATGTTAAATACATTCCATGAGAAATAAAAAGCAGCCAGCCCGGTGGCGCTGAGGGCTGAGGCATCCGCCTTACCTCATGCCATACTGGTGATTCAGGTTTGGTAACAAGCCTAGGGAGCCGAGGGTCAGTCAGGGAGGAGAGGACTGAGTGTCCGATGGACTGCTCTCCTCTCCTGGGAGGGAAGGAGGTTCCCATCCCGTGACACTACTGGTGCCGAGTGGAGACTGGGTGCACTACCATCAGGGACCTTCCAGGGGATGACGTCAGGTGGCCATCCTGCAGACGTGGGCTGGAGCATACACATCACATGCTGGATGGCATTGCATATCCTGCATCTGGGGTGAGAAACCAGATAAGCAGAAAAAGAAAAAAACAGTGCCGGGGAGGCGAAAGTAGAACTGCAGTGGCCAAGTCCACATGCCCAGTACCGGCCCTGACACTGACTTGACCCTTCGTGGTCCCCGCCTCCTCCCGTGAGAGCAGGGGGGAGTGGGGGGACCCGGCACCTGATTCTTTGGGTGGGGGAAGGGTTCAGGTGGACAGTGGAAGTAGGGTTGAGTGGGTCCACCTGAGGGATGCCTCAGTTGCTGGAGAAAGGAGATATGAAGAATGTTCACAAAAAATAAAGATAAATAAAAAGCACGTCAGAGCTCTTGAGTCTCACAATTTCATGTGGTGTACCTGGAAAGGTTATAGTGAATAGAAATATTTTCAAATCTTTCTTAAAATGCTCCATCAAAGTGCTCGTTCAGATGTAAGGTGGCACCAGGTTCCCAATCAACAGCACTTCCACTACAAATGCCCTATGTTCAATGTCGTGGTGGACGACCTAGGGGGATCGCAGGGGTTGCAGGATGATCTGGAAAAGCTGAAAACCTGTTCAGACACCTGGCAACTGGGATTTAATGCCAAAAAGTGCAAGGTGCTCCATTTTGGGGTGAAGAACCCAATGAGGAGTTACCAGCTGGGGGGGGGCGCAACTAGCCAAGACAGAGGAGAAGAAGGATCTGGGGGTGCTCATTACAGGGTCAATGAACAACTCTGCACAATGTAGGAAGGCAGCTGCAAAGGCCAATAAAATGCTGGGTTGCATTGCAGTGGGTATCTCCTCGAGGAGGGGGGAGGTGATTCTGCCATTGTATAGGTCATTAGTTAAATCGCATCTGGAGTACTGCGTGCAGTACTGGTGCCCGTATCTAAAGAGGGACATTAAGTTACTGGAGGGAGTGCAGCGCAGGGCGACAAGGATGATCAAGAGGCTGGGGGACTTGCCATATGAGAGGAGGCTCAAGGAGCTGAACATGTACTCACTAGAGGAGAGGAGGGTCAGGGGGACATGATTGAATCTTTAATTATATGAAAGGAATAAACAAGACAGGTACAGAGGGGCTGTTCAAAGTAAGGGAGGGGAGGGACACCCAGGGCCATGATATGAGACTGGAGGGAGGAAGGTTCAGAAGGGAGATGATTAGACACTTTTTTTTTACAGAGAGGGTGGTAGCTGGGTGGAATGCATTACCGGCAGAAGTGGTATCCAGTAGAAGAGTGGACTGCTTTAAAAGGGGCTGGGACATGGCAAGGGGTCAATGGAGGGAAGGGTGGGAGGGAGGGGCAGCTGCAAAATAAGGAGTGCTAGCTGCACATTCAAGCAGACTTGATAGACCTCTAGGCCTTTATCTGCTGGCAAATTTTGTATGTTTGTATGTCTTTAAACAAGACTGGGGAATGGTAAGCAAATTCGCTTCAGCAGAGCAAATGGAGGCAGCTAAGGCGTGTGTATTGTTTGTTCATGTGCCCCAACCCAGATGGAGTGTATTTATGCAGAGGTTGAAACCTACATACTGCCAGCTGTAGTGCTGGTGAAGGTAGGAATTCAGGGAAAGCAGCAGTATGCTATTTATTTCTTATTGATATGGAGATCTTTTGAGCAGAAGTTTAAACTATTGAAGAATAAAAAAAAACATTGTGCAGTGGAGGCTCAATGCCACCTAAGTGAGCAGTGGATACTTTTCATAGATTTTCCATAGATTCCTAGATTCTGTCAGCAGATAAGAACCTCCTGGCCCACGTAGTCTGCCCATAAAATCCCCCCCAATAGTGCTACCCAAGCCAATACTGGGAGGCCATCATCCACCCCCTTCCATTATCCAAGCTACCCATGTGTTTATAACATGCACATTTAAAACCTGTGACTGTACTTGCCCCCACCACCTCCACTGGGAGGCTGTACCAGTCATCCAGCACCCTTTCTGTGAAGAAGAACTTATTCATGTCACTCTTGACCCTACCCCGCTCCAGCTTCATATCGTGATCCCTAATCCTAGAGCACCTTTTCCTTTGAAAGATACTCTCCTCCTGCACCCTGTTTATTCCCTTGAGATATTTGAATGTCTCAATCATATCCCCCCACCTCCTCCTGTCCTCTGGGTAGTACAAGTTTAGTTTCTTAAGCCTCTCATCATAGGTCTTCTGATGTAGACCCCGCACCTCTTTGGTTGCTCTCCTCTGCACCTTCTCCAATCTGTCCCTGTCCTTTCAAAGATGGGGCCTCCAGAACTACACACAATACTCAAGGTGAGGCCTCACCACTGAAGTGTACAGGGAAAGTATTACCTCTCCCCTACTGCTGATGATGCCCCTCCTGATGCAACCAAACATTTGGTTAGCCTTTCCTACTACCTTTCCACACTGCTTCACCACCTTCAGGTCAACAGTAATGATAATTCCCAAGACTCTCACTTGCCTCGTGACCTCTAGTACCTCTCCCCAAGTGTGTGCTCTGCCCCTGGGTTCCTGTGTCCCAAGTGCATAACCTTGCACTTCTTGACATTGAATTTTAGCTGCCACAGTCTTGACTACTGCTCTATCTTTTCCAGGTCCTCCCTCATCCTTTCCACACAATCCTGTGTGTCCACCCTGTTGCAGATCTTTGTGTCACCCACAAACTGGCCTACCCTCCTTGCCAGTCCCACTGCTATGTCACTAACATGGATGTTGAAGAGTATAGGGCCCAATACTGACATCGGTGGTATCCTGACTAGTCACCCTCCCCTCCACGGAGTGCACCCCATTGACCACCACTCTTTGGCTCCTGTCTCTAAAGCCATATTTCCACCCGTTTACTACCACTCTTTGGCTTCTGTCTCTAAAGCCAGATTTCCATCCGTTTACCACCACTCTTTGGCTTCTGTCTCCAAGCCACATTTCCACCCATTTTACATTTCTAGGCCCCACTCCCAGGCTGCTCAGTTTCATCTAGATAGGCCACGTCCACCACAATGCCCTGGTGCACTACCCTGGTCACTCCATCGAAGAACTCTATCAGGTTGGTCTGACAGGACCTCCCTCCTGTGAACCCCTGCTGTCTCCTGTCCCACAGCCTTTTAATAATAATAATAATTTTATTTATATAGCGCAATTCAAGTATCCAAGCGCTTTACATACAACATTTTAAAACCGCTCAATAAAATCACATAAAACATACACAACAGCATCAATTAAAAATTTCCAAATTCACGGTATTTCAGATATTAAAAGCCTGTTCAAATAAATATTTCTTTAAACTGGTCTTGAAACTGTCCACGGTCTTGCACTCTATGATCTTATGAGGTAGAGTTCCACAGAGATGGTGCCACAAACATAAAAGCCCTTGCACCAGATGTTTTTAACCGTACCCTGGGAACCTCTAACAACCCCTCATCAGTAGAGCAGAGAGGTCAGCCAGGGCTGTAAGGAACCAGGAGCTCTTGCAGATAACCCGGTCCCTGTCCATGTAGGGCTTTATAGGTCATAAGACTGACCTTAAAGGTGGTCTGCCACTGTATAGGCAGCCAGTGCAGATCGCGCAATACAGGCGTAATTTGACTGGTACAGGAAGTCCCAGTCAATAGTCATGCTGCTGTATTCTGCACCAGCTGCAGGCAGCAGGCATCAACTCTTGAAGCCCTAGGTATAGGCAGTTGCAGTAGTCAAGGTGCGAGGACACAAAGGCATGGATCAGTGTGGGCAAATCATTGGACGGAACAAGGTGCTTAATTCTGACGATGTTTATAAGATGATAAAAGGAAGATGTGATGACTGCCGACACTTGTGCCTGCAGTGTCAGCCCATCATCAAATACCACCCTCAGATTACGGACCTGTTCAGAGGTGGGTAGATGTACACCATTGATCCAAAGCCCAGGCAGTAACCCCACCACTGACCTTTCTATCCGGTGCCTTGGATCCACCACCAGCACCTCAGTCTTCCAGGAATTCAGTTTCAACCAGCTAGACCACATCCAGCCATGGATTTCTGCCAGACAGCTGTTAAACATCGAGATTGCACTATCCTGGCCGGGTGCAAAAGACAGATAGAGCTGTGTATCATCTGCATTGCAGTAAAAACTCAGCCCATATCATCTTACAATGTCTCTGAGGGGCAGCAGATACACTGTGAACAACATGGGGGATGATACTGAGCCCTGAGGCACCTCGCATGACAGGGAGAATGGCTCAGAGGAAAAAATCCCTGACACTACCCTTTGAAACCTGCCAGCTAGGAAGGAATGGAACCATCTAAGAACTGGACCAGCAAAGTCCACAGATGACCCTCAGATGCTCGAGCAGAATTCCATGGTCCACAGTGTCGAATGCTGGAGAGAGATCCAGAAGCACCAAGATGGAGTGGTGCTTCTGGTCTCTTGCCATCAAGAGATCATTGAGCACCAGAACCAGAGCAGTCTCATTCCTATGTCTCTTCCGGAAACCAGACTGGAGAGGATCGAAGACATCATGGATGGTAAGATGGTTCTCCAGTTGCAGTATAACTACTTTCTCGATCACCTTCCTAACAAAGGGAAGGTTAGAGAAAGGTCTGTAGTTTGCACAGATGCTTGGGTCTAAAGAAGCTTTCTTCAGAAATGGTGTCACCACTGCCTCCTTCAGTGAGTTAGGGAACTCTCCCAAGTCTAAAGAGCACCAAACAATCTCTGCAAGGATTGGGCCAATGGTCTCCATACACCCTAATAATAGGCAAATGGGGCCTGGATCCAAACTACAGCTAGTTGGCTGCAATTTCTGGATAATCCGCATGGTGTCCCCTATCTCTGGTCGGTCTAAAGATATCCAGGATGACCGAGGTGCGGTGACCTTGCACCGACCACCACTAACCCCATAGAGGGTGCTAAGCAGATTTCAGCCTTGACATCAGCCACCTTATCTGCAAAGAAATGAGCAAACTCATCACACTTATCTTGCGAAAATGCTCTTCAAACCTGTAGACAGACTAGATTGCACAGTCTGTCCATGGTTCAAAAGTGCTGAGCCAGTCGATTCTGAGCAACAGCTATCTCACTGGACAGGAACTCTACCTTCTTACGTGAGTTTGCTGATTGATAACTTTGATAATGATCTATCAATCTAAGGTGGTGGGCATCAAGGGCCGTTCTCCACCAGCGATGCTCTAGCCTTCGTCCCACCCATCTCAACTCCCTCAAGGTCCCATCAAACCAAGGGGACTGGGGGCAAAGAGAGAGGGGACAAACATGGACAGGGGCAATAGCATCCAGAGCCCCAGTGATAGCCTTGTTATAGGCCAAAACTAGATTCTCTGGATCCCTGCCCACCCTTGGAACTCCTGAGAGGTCTAATACCGCAGAAAGACGCTCTGGGGTAATACCTTGCAATGGGCGGTAACTGACCATCTCCACAGGGACAGGCCTATAAGGGAGGGGGGCTGGAGTTTGAATCTTACTGTGTAGTGATCGGATAATATGACTGGCTCCACCACCAAATTAAAGGACTCAATCCCCAGGAGAAAGACCAAATCAAGTGAGTGACCCTGATTATGAGTAGCAGAGGCAATTACCTGTGTGAACCCCAATGAAGACATCAGTTGGAGGAAGTCTTGACCAAACTGTGAGAGGTCATCATTGACCCAGGCATTGAAGTCGCCCAGGACCATCAGTCTGGGTGATTCCAATGCCGCATCTGACGAAGTCTGCCACTTCCTGCAGGAACAATTTCTCAGCCCCGGTTGGATGGTAGATGAGAGTGATCCTGCAGCCCACACCTGCTACTACGGTAGACTCAAATGATCTGGCCTCTTCTACTGGTACACCATCAAGGCCCAACTCCGATCTAAAACAGATAGCCACCCCCCCGCCCCGCGGTCCGATCTCGAGTGGTATATCACCGAAAACCCGGCTGGGACCACCGCTTCCAAAATGGGGCCCATGTTGTCATCAAGCCAGGTTTTGGTGATGCATGCCAGGTCAGCTGTCCCAACAAGATCAGCAATAATAGCCGTTTTGTTTTTAATAGACCTGGCATTGCATAACACCGCTTGAGTTGGATGGGGTTCCGGGGCAGACCAGATTATCTGCCCAGAATTACAGGAGCCCTTGGGTATGGCAACCAGACATTGCGAGCCATGATCTAGAGACCATTTTGCCCCAGGGCGTCTCCTGGACCATACAACCCCGATACGACCACTCCGCTCTCTCCTCTCCCAACGTTCACGGCCACCGGTCCATTCCCCCCCCCTCTCCAAACAATACCCAAAGCCCTACATCAATTATAAACCTCTGCAGGCAAAGGGGGGAATAAAAGGGCCGGAGGTCGTGCAGTTCAGCAGGGGAGTAGTGCGCGACTGGGAGAGCAACAGACCAACTCATCTTCTATTAACAATAAACCTATAATACCCACACCTCAAAAAAAAAAAAAAAAAGCTTCAACCTTCTCCAAACTTTCCTAACTAACCTCAAATAAATAACAATTCCAAAAACTTTTTATAATATATAAAAAAATAATAAGAATGGACTAGATATGATATGCTGGGGTTCTCTCACAACTCCAGCATTAAATGTCCAGGACAGTCACCTCTGCTGCCTCTCACACAGGGGAGAAAGAAAATGTAAAAGACTGGAGTCCTCTCACCACTCCAGTTGAATGTATAAAGTCACCCCCACTGTCTCTCACGCAGTGGAGAAAGATAACCCGTAGAAAGAAAAATTAAAAAACAAAGTTTCTTTTGTCACTCAATAACCCAGAAACAGTCCACCGTTCTCAGTTCAGATTCTTTATAGAGCCATGGATCCCAATTTCAAACAGCTTCAACTTTCAAATAACATAAAGTAGTCCACTCAACCAGAATAGTCAAGTCTATATCACAACAGGCAATCTTCAGTAGCAAGGCAGATATTCAAACCAGTACTGTAGTCATCGGCAAAATCCTCACAACAGAACATATATCAGTGGCTGGGGCATGCAGACTAATCACTACGGGAAGGATCCCCCCCTTCCACCAATGCACCCAGCCCACAACTACCCCTGCTTCTCCACAACCTGCAACTACAGTCCCCCAAAGAACAACCACAAGGGCACTCTATGGGGGATTTAGGAGAAGCCACACCAAGTCACTGGCTCCCCAGTGCTCAGACGGCAGCTCTCGCTCAGTTACGGAGAGCAAGGGGTCCAACTAACCAACAACTCAGGTGCAAAGGGGAGGTCCACTCCCCCCATGCACTGCACCCATGCACCCTGATTCTAATGCAAAAAAGATTATATCAGATTTACAGAGCACGATAGCGCTACTCACGATACCAGCAGAGTAGAGCTCCTTCCTTAATTTTCTAAGTTCCCTCAATCAGTATCTGGAGATCCACACACCAGTCCGCTCTAATAGCAGTAGAAAGGGGTATTCCTGGGGCACAAAAACTCCAGCAATAACACTTCCAGGCCTCCAGTTAAATTCATTGTAGTACTCCAGACAAATCTTCCCTTAGACACACTCCCATCCACAGATCTTCTAATACTGCCGACCGACGAAAACTGGCCAAAAACGTAGAGATCATAAAAGAATAAACATTCCACTGATAGCGGTGACTCCAATAACAATAATCCCTGGTTTTTGAGACAGTAATAAACCAATATTAATCCAAGGCCTCCACCAGAAAGGTTGGAAACTTCCAAAACAGTCTCTCCCTCGAGGGCATTTAAACAAACAAAGGTATAACGGGATAAAAACGATAACAGTCGGAACATTTTGTTTTTTCTAAATGCACATAAAACGTAAAGGGGTGAAAAACAAAGAAGTTGCAAAACAGGCAAAAACAGATCTAAATAACACTATACAGAGCTCTTGATGGCTAATACAGCCTAGTTGCCATCTTGGGATCTCATCAATCACATCAAGGTAATCACCAATTCTTTCCTTTAGGAGCGATTCCAGTACCTTGCCAACCACTGACATCAGGCTGACCGGACTGTAATTTCTTGGCTCCTCCCTACCACCCCCTTTGTGGAGCGGAACAACATCAGCCTTCTTCCACTCCCCGGTACATCTCAAGTTTACAAAGACCGGCTGAACAGGATTGCTAAGGGCTCAGCCAGTACCTCTCTGAGCTCCCTCAGCAGCCTGGAGTGCACTGCATCAGGGTCCATTGCCCTGTCCACTCTTAACTCGGACAATGCCCTTATGACCCTTTCTGCAGTGAAGGGTCTACTGTTACAATGATTGAATGATGCATGATTTTTATTGAACATGTATGAAATTATTAAAATTGGCCTGACAAAAAAATGCTTCCTTGGCCCCAAATGGTGGGGGATAGCAGATGTGAGCTGGTGACTGGGGTTCATCCCTGGGGACCAGGATGGCAGAAGTGGACACTAGCAGGAAGTATTAAGCTCATCCTACACCTTCTGGGGGTTCTATTACAAAGATCCCAACACCCAGAATCCCAAGAATCGAAATCCTGACAGCAAAATCCCGATGGCCACAATCCCAACGGTAAGAAAATGCTGACAGCACAATTCCTGACACTCTTGTGCATGGGACTCCACCCCTCCCCCCCCCCATAATATATAAACACCTCAGGGTCGCCATACCATGGGGAATGTAGCTGTTGGGAGGTCTGCCATACTGTTGGGATCGTGGTGTCGGAATTTCAATTGTCAGGATTTTGGGTGTCAGGATCTTGTACGGATACCCCTCCTGGTTGGGAGGATGTTTAGTGCTACTCACTTGGTGGCACCTGGGGAGGCTTGTTGGTGGTGCTGTTAATGGAGCAGATAACCATGCATCACTGTGCGCCACAAAGCATGAAGATATCACTGGGAAGACAGGTTGGGCTCTACAGGGTTAACCTATCGCCCACTGGTGCAGCATGAAGGGACTTGACATACGGCAGCCCATGCATCATGGATGAGTGAAAGTGCTGTTCCCTCCCTGTCACTATACAGGGCTCTAGATCTTGTTTCCCTCCTCAAGTATGTGACAGCCAAACAGGGGATTTTCTGCCTTGGAGGTCATGAGGTTGCTTGGATGGTGGCTTCTGCAATGCTCTATACCATGTGACAGTTTGATACCCCATTTACAGCTAGTGCAGAAGACAGCAGCCAGGTTGATTGCCAGAGTTTCTTGCTCCCAGCATTTCTCCCCTGTGCATACCTCTCAACCTTTTGTTCCCCAGATGTGGAACATTGCCTCTCAAAATGTGGAACAAATGAGCAAAATGTGGAATACTTAATCAAATCTTTACCTAAGAAGCTCAGAATACTGTTAAAATGTTTGCATTTATATTCAGAAAGTCTGTTATTAATTGAATAATTAATTTTTTGCATCATTTACTATAGATTTTTGCTTTAAAATGTTAACACTGAATGTGGAACAAGCCCTCACAATGTGGAACAGGGATCTTTTGTGAAGTAAAATGAGGAACGTTCCTCGTAATGTGGTACAGTTGAGAGGTATGCCCCTGTGCTGTGGATGTTGCATTGACTTCCAGTGAGGTCTGTCTGTAGGCTACTGGCCTCCCCTCTCATTTGTCTGGGGTAGGCCTCCTAATAATTCCCAGATCCTGTTTGAAACTGTCTGGGGACAGGGAATTTTTAGTGGCATCATTCTTGTTGTGGAATTCATTGCCCTGTTCTTAGGGGGTCCCTCTTTGTTGATGTTTTTGAGAGGGGGCTTAAACAACATTTCTTTCTCTTGGCCATTCTTAGCTATTGTACTGTTGATGCTGAGCTGTATTTAATATTCTGGGTTATTTATAAATATTTATTATTTTAACTTGGTAGGGTGGGCATGGGAAACAATGCTTGAGATAAATATATGAAATGGCTAAAAAAATGTTAACGCAATTACATTTTCCTTTTATTTTTAAGTCTTTGGTCCAATGTCTCCTTTTGGCAATCGTCACCTGAAAACAACAGAACGGTTCCCACAGAAGGAGCAGATGTCATTATCCCAGCAGGTAAAAAAAGACTCAGTTGACTGTCTAGGAACAATTCAGAACCTGCAGTGGCTTCCTTCTTTGGTTATCTTTTTTCTCAGATGACTGTTTCATGAAACAATGATGTTACAATACAGAGGCCATGTGGAAAAACCCAGTTTCAGAATAGGACCGTTACATGAGAAAATCCCTTAAGAGGAATATATACATGACAACAAAAGTATAGAATCCTACAATAATTAAACACAGAACCATTGAAGTTGATGGCAGATGAAGGCCGCTAGTCCTATCCAGTCTGCCTGTTAAAACAGATCACTGAAGCTCTTTACATTGAAACCCAACCATTGGTCCACCCAATTTTTCCCTTGCCCTCTTAGTAGTTTCAACTATGCTATTTTAAAATTCAGCTGTGAGTTGTGCTGACTAAAGACAATAAGGTAACATTTCTGCTAAGGTGGCATCTTGATGATACTGTGGTAAGAGGAAGTGCTGTTATGCCTTATCTTAATTTATAAAATGGCAGGGTAAAATCCAGTAATCTGATTGGCTCTTATTTATGTGTACAATGTGGTTTACACATGGTTTAAAAAAAAGAACTGCTCAGTAGTGAAGAGTCTGGAGCCCAGATCAATGGGCATTTGGAACACAGGCATTTCAGTTAGCCCCCTACAGCCGCAACTGATTTTCTAACATACTAACATACTAAAATGCCAGCAGAATAGGCCTAACGGTCTTTCGTGTCTGCTCGTTTGGTCAGTCCCCAACCTGGGTGCTGACCTTGCTGTCCCCCTCGCCTTCTCTGGCTTCTCCCTTCCCAGTTCTGGATATTCTTGCTGCATTGGATTTTGCTTCCAGAACCCTTCCCCTGTACCTGTCCCACCCCCTCTTGAACCCCTCCACTGTCTCTGCCTCCACCAGCCCCCTAGGCAGTGCATTCCATGGCTCCACCACCCTCTCAGTGAGTAGCACCTCCTCCTTTCTCCCTGAATCTTCCCCTCCAGCTTCCAGCCATGCCTCTAGTGGCCCTTCCTCCTTCCTTGAAGCACCCTGACTGTTCCTCCCCTATTTACCCTCTTCATGTACCTAAAGACCTCTTATCATGTCCCCTGGTCCCTTCTCTCTTCCAATGTGTACATATTTAGCTCTTCGAGCCTCTCCTTATAGGTCCTGTCCCCCAAGCCCCAAATCATTTTGGTTGCCCTCCTCTGGACCCTCTCCAGGAGGTTAATGTCCCGCTTTAAGTGTGGCCTCCAAAACTGCATTTTCTGCCACAAACATAGCTGCTACCTTTACACTGTAAAAAAAAACTTCAACTGGGTCCTAAAAATAAAACTACCTTAAATAAAAAAATAACAAATTAATGAAATGTTGTTTCCCAGATTATCACACTCTACTTACATACTTAAATTAGAAACAGTAAGTATTGTTTATAGTTTTCCTTACAACTGTTTCTTTGCTGACATTGAAAAATCCTCCTTCTGTCTTTATCTGCTCATCAGGGAACTCTCTTCTTCTTGCCCTGACAGTGAAAAATTTGAGTCTCTGGCTGTAACAACGGCCTTTGTTGTCTGTGTGTACAGTATGTTAGGAAAGAAACATTCTGCCAGTGGAACTGAGCAGAATTTTGAATCCATGTATTCTGTGGTAAACATTCCATGATAAACATTCCATATCTTGAATGTGTAGAAAAACAGAAAAAAACAAAACAGGAATAAGAAAGTAGGCAATAATATAATGACATCATCAATGACATCACTAGCAGTGGGCGGAAGGATTATTTTATCACAAATGCACACAAGTAAATCTATTATTTCTACATATAAACATGCTTTTCCCATCAGTAAAAAGTAAAAAAAAAAAGAGGAGCCAATTTTATAAGCGCTATAAGGCACTCAGGGATGTGTGTAAAACATATTTTATAGCACGTCCAGTGGCTGAAGTTACTTGGTCTTTGGCCTCGTGCCTTACTACACTCCTGGCCATGCTATAAAATATGTTTTACACACATCCCTTTGTGCCTTATTGCTTATGTGGTAAACTGTTCTGTGGTGAAGCAAAGAATAAGGATGGCCATCACTGTGTATGTAAGACCATGTGAAATATGGTCTAACACGCATGGGCTAATCTGTGCCCATAATGTAACACACACACATATATATATATATATAGAGAGAGAGAGAGAGAGAGAGAGATGCAATAGGAGCTGACTCAAAACTCACTGAATAAATCAATTTATGCAATGGGGTGGAGATAAATAGAGTGTGATAAATCTGTTTATCTGAGTAACTGTGTACATAAATTTCATTTATAAAATGGGTAAGACAAACTGTGCATTCTGATTGGCTAACAGGTACCAGTAGCCGTGTCCTTATCAGCATGTATACATAATAACTGGTACCTGTTATGCCAAGCAGGATGCACTTCAGCAAGGATCCATGCCCTCCACTTTTTTAAAAACATTTTCTAACACGCTGTCCCTCTGACCGCTCTCAACCGTTCTCCCTACTTGCGGCTTCCTTTTCAAAGTTGCACCTACACACTACTCTGTCAGCACCAATGCTGCATAAACACAAGGGACACAGCATTTACATCAGAACACCACCACAGAAAACATTTTCCTCCTATTTAATTTGAAATCTCACCTCAAAAAATTACGAGCAGAACCTGATCCGGTGACCATCACAATTCGTGCGTCCCACGGTTTCAAATAAACATTGTGCCAGCAACCTGCTTCTTCAAACATTCCCCAAGTTAATGATTCACTGAACCAGATGGCAGCTTTAAAATGCACTCCACTTTTCTATAACCATACAAAGCTCTTTGTTGTTCTGGCTCCCTTGTACATGTAATTTTCACATTTTGATACGCTAAAATACGAAACGACTTTGTACGGTAGCTGCTGAAGGACATGCTCACTCCCAATCAGCCAGCTGTTTAACATAAATAAAACCAGCAAACTCGCACCGGATCGGGTTCTGCTCGCAATATTTTGAGGTGAGGTTTGAAATGAAATAGGAGGAAAATGTTTTCTGTGGTGGTGTACTGATGTAAATGCTGTGTCCCTTGTGTTTATGCAGCATATTGGTGCTGACAGAGTAGTGTGTAAGTGCAGCTTTGAAAAGGAAACCGCAAGTAGGGAGAACTAGTAAAGAAAAAAAGCATGGGTTCAAGTGTTTGTCCGTATATACGTAGAGGCTGGAGAGTGTAAAAAACATGTTTTTCTACAGTGTTTGTGTGTGACTGAGGACTTTACACACAGACAGGCACCAACCTGAATTAACTTTGTATTAAACAGCTCCACTGAAAGTCAGTGGCAAGGACTACTTTTTTATTATTTTCTACTAATCACATTTTTAAACTATTTTTTCTTACACTATGTATCTACATTTTTTTAAATTAACTTCTTTACTGGGCAACCTATTTTATAAGCACAATAACACACTCGAGGTATAGGTTATCTCTGAAACACGCTAGATGCATAAGGCACTCAAGCATAGCGCCTTGTACTAACGCGCACCTAGGCGTGCTCTTATCAGGAGATAACCTACACCTCGTCGTGTGTTATTACTTGCTTATGTATACAGTGTTTATGTCATCAGCCATTTATCCACACTGTGCTTAAGTTATCAGTCATTTATCTATATATTGTGTATGTCATTTAGAATGTTTGGCCTCAGTAGCAGTATTAACCATATTCAAATGGGAGTAACTTTAAAATGAAAAATGATAGCATGGTGCTGTGAGCACGAAAGTTGTTCAGCACGGAAATATCTACAAAATGAGTGGTGTTTTATTTATTGATACCTTTTAGATGTTTGGATAATTAGCAAAAATGCAGCAGAAAATTCATATTTTTTTTTCATTTTGTCTGCAAAAAAATGTAAATAATTTTAAAATGAAAAATGATAGCATTGTACTGTGAGCACAACGTTTATTCAGCACAGAAATATCTACAAAATGAGCAGTGTTTCATTTATAGATACTTTTTAGTTTTTTCAGAATTAGTGAAAAACAGCAGAAAATTCCATTTTGT
The DNA here is from genome assembly GCA_016271365.2 of Neoceratodus forsteri. Classification (NCBI taxonomy): domain Eukaryota; kingdom Metazoa; phylum Chordata; order Ceratodontiformes; family Ceratodontidae; genus Neoceratodus; species Neoceratodus forsteri. The sequence continues at coordinate 411,146,546 of CM057455.1, read as the reverse complement.
GCACTTTTTCATCAAACAAATACAAATAACTTAAAAACAAAAAATGATAGTATGGTCCTTTGAGCACAAAAGTTGTTCAGCAAAACAATATCTACAATATGAGAGGTGTTTCACTTCTAGATTCCTTTTAGATTTTCTATAATCAGCAAAAAATGACAGAAAATTCAATTTTTATTCACTTTTTTGACTAACAAATGCACCACACAAAAGCAAAAACAAAAGAATTGCATAAATGGACTATGCAATGGAAATCTCATGTAATAAATGATTTATCTGCACTCGAGCAGTTTGACCTCGGACACCTCATGCGTGGCTTAAGCCACTCGTGAGGTTACCCGAGGTCAAACTGCTCTTGTGCAGATAAATCATTTATTATACTTGCTTCCATTGCATATCCATATATATATCTATATATATAGATATATATATATAATATATATATATATATACACACACACACACACACACTGTATATATAAGGAATATCAATGAAGTAGTAATAATGATTTATCTGTATAGCATAGTTTGACCTCAGGTAACTCAGCAAGTGGCGTAAGCCACTAGTGAGGTGTCCAAGGTCAAACTGCTCAAGTGCAGATAAATCATTTATTACATGAGTTTTCCATTGCATATTCCATTTATGCAATTCTTTTGTTTTTGCTTTTGTACGGGGCATTTGTTAGTCAAAAAAGGGAATAAAAATGGAATTTTCTGCCATTTTTTGCTGATTATAGGAAATCTAAAAGGAATTTAGAAATGAAACACCTCTCATTTTGTAGATATTTTTTATGCTGAACAGCTTTTGTGCTCAAAATACCACACTATCATTTTTTGGTTTTAAGTTATTTGCATTTGTTTGATGAAAAAGTGTACAAAAATGGAATTTTCTGCTGTTTTTCACTAATTCGGGAAAAACTAAAAAATATCTATAAATTAAACACCATTCATTTTGTAGATATTTCTGTGCTGAATAAACATTGTGCTCACAGTACCATGCTATCATTTTTCATTTTAAAGTTATTTACTTTTGTTTGTGGACAAAATGAAAAATAAATGAGCTGTGTTTTTGCTAATTATCAAACAATCTAAAAGGTATCCATAAATAAAACACCACTCATTTTGTAGATATTTCTGTGCTGAACAACTTTCGTGCTCACAGTACCATGCTATCACTTTTCGTTTTAAAGTTATTTGCATTTGAATATGGTTAATACTGCTACTGACGCCAAACATACTCAATGACATAAGCACTGTATAGATAAATGGCTGAAGACATAAGCACTGTGTGGATAAATGGCTGATGACATAAGCACTGTATACATAAATGAAATTTATGCACACAGTTACTCAGATAAATGGATTTATCACACTGTTTATCTCCACCCCATTGCATAAATATATTTATACATTAGTGGTGAGCATGTAACCTTGACAATAAAAACATGTATTCTCACTGCAGTGGAATAATTCTGTGATGACATAGACACTGAGGCCCAGATATTCCAACTGCGCCATTCTGAGGCGCAAGCCCCTGCGCTGCTCAAAATAGTTGTGCAGGGGTGTGGCCGGGGCGATATTCAAAGGAGTTGCGCTATTGAGCAACTCCTTTGAATATCAACCCCCAGCCACAGCCACTGTGCATGGCACAGTGGATCTTGCGCCACCGCAAGTTGTCAGAGTTGAGCATTAAACCTGCGGTGGCGCAAGTACCATTGCGCCATGCGCAAATTTCTGATATTCAAAAGGTGACATGCAAATGGGGCCATAATTCATGCAAGGTGCAGGGGGGGCCATTTGCATCTATTTATGGCCCCATTTGCATGCCATTAGCATGTAGGTACACCGATCCCCGAGGACTTGCACCTGGCCACCCTGCCAGGCAGCAGCCGTCAGGGACCGACGCACCCTGCAGCCCAATAGCGGGCAGTATGTGTGAATACACTCTTCCCCCCCAACATCTCCCGAAGCCCGATCGCGGGCAGTATGTCTGAATACATTCCCCCCACACACACAGCTCCGACCCGATCGCGGGCAGTATGTCTGGAATACATTCCTCTGCCACAGCTCCCAAGCCCGACGCGGGCAGAAAGTAACATGAACCTTCCCACAATTCTCCTGATGCCTGATCGCGGGCAGAAAGTAACATGACCCCCGCCCACACATCTCGATGCCCGATCGCGGGCAGAAAGTAACATGAAATCCCCGCCACACATCTTCGGTGCCCGATCTTGGGCAGAGCGGTGACTCAACCTCCCCAGTGCCCGATCGGGGCAGAATTAAAAGCCCCATCCCGAATATCTCCCTGGTGGTCCAGTGGACCGAATGCCTGATCGCGGGCAGAATGTCGGTTACAACCCCCCAAACATCTCCCTGGTGTCTAGTGTCCCAACCCCACCCACCACGAAGCCCCTCCACCCCGGCTCCCCGGCAGCTGGCGGGCGGCAGCATCCCCACCCGCTTCGCGGCTGGCTGATTGACTGTTCGATAGTACGTTATTGGCAGAGCTACAGCCAATGGGTGCAGCCCATACCGCATATGACAGTCCAGATTTGTTCACAAACTTTTTGTCCACTGGACCACCAGGAGATATTCGGCTGGGGGGGCTTTTACATTCTGCCCGGCGACGGGGGTTGTTTCACGCCCGCCTACAATCGGGCATCGGAGATGTGTGGGCGGGGTTTATGTTACTTTCTGCCCGCGATCGCGCATCGGAGATGTGGGCGGGGGTTTATGTTACTTGCCTGATCGGGATCAGGAGATGTGTGGGTGGGGGTTCATGTTACTTTCGCCCGCGATCGGGCATCGGATATGTGGGGGAAATGTATTCAGACATACTACCCGCGATCGGGCTTCAGGAGTGTGTGGGGGAATGTATTCAGACATACTGCCTGGCGATCGGGCATCGGGAGATGTGTGGGGTTTATGATACTTTGCCCGCGATCGGGCTTCTGGAGCTGTGTGGAGGGGAATGTATTCAGACATACTGCCCGTGATCGGGCTTCGGGAGCTGTGGGGGGAATGTATTCAGACATACTGCCCGCGATCGGGCATCGGGAGATGTGGGGGGTTTCATGATACTTTCTGCCCGCTGATCGGGCATCGAGATGTGTGGGGGTTGTTTTACGCTCTGCCCGCTGATCGGGCTGGTGGGGGGCACAGGGACTGAGTTGGGGCCAGCCCAGGTGGCAGCTGCTGTTGGCGCCTGCAATACAGCAGCTCACCTGTGGGTGGCCTCAACTTGATCCTTTTTTTCTGGCTCAAAGTTGTGCAGGCGCAGGTTGGGGTTGCGATGAGTCATCTCTGCACAACCCGACTGAATATCGGGTTGGCAGTTTATGCATGGTTCCTCCCTCCTATTGAGCATGCATTCATTTGCATTGGCGCTGTTGCGCAACCTGTTTTCAGTGGCGTAACTGCCTCCTGCTGAATATCGCAGAATGGCGCAATGTAGGACTTTGCGCGACAGCAAGAACTCTGTTATGCGCATGGCGCAACCCTTTGAATATCTGGGCCTGTGGGTTTATTTCCGATAACCGGCTTAGTGTTCATCACCAGCAAATATACTCACAATGTGGTGATGTCACCAGAGTCAGACTCTCTACACTGCAGCCTGCAAGTAATAGCTTCACAGTTTCTCTTTCTCACTGAATCCTGCAACTAACTCAATTAGCATTGTAAAAGACAATCACCTGTATCCCATAGTTATTCTGACAATCCTCGCACATTACTGTGCTGCTCTAATCTTCAAACCAGCCTCCTTCATAAACCAGTTTATCTTTCTGGGTGCTGACTGCAACAGTTTCTCTGTTTCAGTGAAGCCTGCAACTTACTGAATAAACAGTCCGTTTCTCACTCCTAGCTGCAGGTAACACAATTATCATTGCAAACCACATGTACCTGTTCCTCATACTATCTAACACTCCCAGCCTATTCAGAAACACTTACACACAAACTCAGACCACACACAAACAGTGCTGTCAGTATAGCCTAGAGGTTAGAGTAACAAGCAATTAACCAACTTCCTACATCCAGCAGCCCAGACCACTGTTTAATTCTCACAACTTCCATTTCAATACTGTGTGACTCTGAATAAATCACTTAACTGCCCAGTGCTCCCAGGTCCCCCCCCCAGAAAAATAACTTACCCAATTACCAAAATAAAGTAAACAGGGAGAGAACACGGAAAAAAATGTTCCTAAAATGTACTAGCCCTATTGTATAAATCGCACACATGATGTACAACTTGTGGGATATGGCAAACATTTGCACTGCAGAGTGAACTGGTAATATCACTGGCCTCAGCACCTGATATTATCACAGTTCAGTCTGCACTCATGCAAATATTTGCCATATTCCACATTGCCTATCATGTATCCTCTCTCTATATACATATATATGTATATACTGTATATACTGTATATATATATATATATATATATATATATATATATATATATATATATATATATATATATATATATATGCATGCAATAGGGGTGGAGATAAACAGTATGTGATAAATAAGGGATATGCAGGGGTTCAGTGTGTGATAATGCATTTATCTTGTACAGTTTCCAGTGACCTCAAGTAACCTCACGAGTGCCAAAGGCATGAGTGAGAGTTACGAGAGGTCACTGGAAACTGTACAAGATAAATGCATCATCACACACTGAACCACTGCATATTCCATTTATGCAACAGGTTTAGATGTTGTGTGAACGTTTTGATTTTGGTAGGTGTAAATAATTTGTCAAAAAGGGAAAGAAAATTGAATTTCATGCTGTTTTTTGCCAATTATAAAAACAAAACAAAATGGTGTCTATAAATAAAACACCACTCAGTTTTTAGATATTTTTGTGCTGAACATTTTTCGTGCTCACAGTACCATGCTATCAATTTTTTGTTTTAAAGTTATTCACATTTGTTTGTCAAAAAAGTGAACAAAAAATTACATTTTCTTCTGTTTTCTTGCTAATTATATAATATATATAAGGTATCTATAAATGAAACAGCACTTATTTTGTAGATCATTTTGTGCTGAACAATTTTCATGCTCACAGTACCATACTATCTTTTTTTCATTTTAAAGTTATTCCGATTTGAATATGGTTAGTACTGCTTCTGAGGCTGAACATTCTAAATGAATTCTGAAGAGAACTGTGTAGATAAATGGAATACTATGGTGATAAATATAGAGGATAGTGGATGGGCAACAGTGAACAACAACAACACAGTTGTTCACTTCGAGAGGTTGTCATGACAACCTAGAAAATCTCAAGAGCAAAGCTCGAGAGGTTTTCGGTTGGCATGAAACCTCGAGAAGTGAATGACTGTGTTGTTGATTACTGTTGCCCATCCACTGTCTTTTATAGTGTATGGACAAAAGTAAAGCAGTAACAGCACTTACTGAGAGTTGAAAATGTGCTCCTGTGCCTCCGATGCCCATTTTTTCATCGCCTCGAACCGTGAGTCGCACATGCGCAAACGTGGTCAAATCTGTTGTACCATCGATGTGACATACTCACGATGGTACAACAACATTGTTACATCACATCGGTGGTACAACAAGACTAGGGAATGTTAGATTTTTAATGAATACAGCATTCTAACATACACTATGCATACACTATATATTTATTACCATAGTTTCATAGATAAATGGTTTTATTCTACAGTTTTTATCATGACTCCTGTTGCATAAATCCATTTATCTGAGTAACTATGTACATCAATTTCATTTATGTATACAGTGCTTATGTCATCAGCCATTTATAGTGTATAGTGGAATGTTGTTCTTACCACCATACTAAAATGCTGTTCAGCCACACTGAAAACAATGCTGCACTGACTGTACGTGCAGAACAGCATTCCATTCATTTACAATGAAAAGAGCTTTTCGTGCTTTGAAATCTCAAACTGAAAACCGCTACGCAGTAAAGTTATTTAAAACACCACTGACAGTGGCTGCAGCATTTTTTTTACAAGGGCGCACTTCTCTATCGTCAACTGAAAATGCAGGATCAACCCGATATGAGCAGAATTAGAGTACTTACAAAGCAATTTAGCCCTCCCATTCGTATGTTTTCTCGCTAAGCGAGAGGTCCAGTGGCCATGTTTTTTTGTGTGAATCCCTCCTACACAAGATCAACAGCCAATGGGAGCGTGTGCTGCTAATGAAAGGACGCTCAGTCCCTAGCAAACATGCAACCCACCATAGGGCTTCAGAAATAGTAAATTGGAGGCAATTTCTTTTGTGTGAAAAAAAAAATGTATTCAGATAGTTGTGAATATTATTAAAATGACTAGGGGGCACCATACACTATATAAAATACTGGATGGGCAACCCTAAGCAGAACCAGTGTGTTCTGCCACCTCGGGGTATGATTCCCAAAGGACCTCTCGAGCTTCGCTGTCGCGGTCACAAGAAATCATACCCCTCTGTGGCAGAACACACTGGTTATATATGGTTGCCCATCCAGTATTCTCTATATCCACACAGTGCTTATGTCATCAGCCATTTATCTATACAGTGCTTATGTTATTTAGAATGTTTGGCTTCAGTAGCAGTATTAATCATATTCAAATGCAAATAACTTTAAGAAGAAAAATGATGGCATGGTACTGTGAGCACGAAAGTTGTACAGCACGGAAATATCTACAAAATGAATGGTGTTTTATTTATTGATACCTTTTAGATTTTTTGATAATTAGCAAAAAACACAGCAGAAAATTCATATTTATTTTTCATTTTGTCCGCAAACAAATGTAAATAACTTTAAAATGAAAAATAATAGCAAAGAACTGTGAGCACAAAGTTTATTCAGCACAGAAATATCTACAAAATGAGTGGTGTTTCATTTATAGATACTTTTTAGTTTTTTCAGAATTAGTAGAAAACAGCATAAAATTCCATTTTTGTGCACTTTTTCATCAAACAAATGCAAGTAACTTAAAAACAAAAAATTATAATATGGTACTTTGAGCACAAAAGTCGCTCAGCATAAAAATATCTACACAATGAGAAGTGTTTCATTTCTAGATTCCTTTTAGATTTTCTATAATCAACAAAAACTGGCAGAACATTCAATTTTTATTCACTTTTTTGACTAACAAATGCCCCCTACAAAAGCAAAAACAAAAGACTTGCATAAATGGAATATGGAATGGAAAACTCATGTAATAAATGATTTATCTGCACTCGAGCAGTTTGACCTCAGACACCTCACTCATGACTTATGCCACCTGTGAGGTTACCCGAGGTCAAACTGCTCTTGTGTAGATAAATTATTTATTACACTTGCTTCCATTGAATATCCTCATATATATATATATATATATATATATACACACACACATACATATATATAGGGTGTGATCCTGGATGACGGTCTGACACTTTGATCCCTCCTGAGGCCCTGCCTACATGCTTTTGTTACTTCCAGGCTGGATTACTGTAATGACCTGTACCTTGGCTTATCTGGAGGCAACCTCCACAGACTGCAGCGGGTGCAGAACATGGCAGCAAGACTATCAACTGGGGTAAAGGGGTGTGAGTATATTACCCCAGTCCTCTGCAGACTGCACTGGTTGCTGGTCAGGTGAAGGATTGTCTTCAAGATAGGGCTCCTTGCCTATAATACCCTGCATGAGGGGGGGGTTCCGCCTATCTGCAAGATCTCCTTGACCCTTACCATCCAGCCTGGATGCTCCGCTCTGCCAAAGGGGCCTCCTGGGGGTTCCCAGGGTTAGGTTGCAGCATTCAGGAGATAGAACATTTGCAGTGGCCGCCTCAACCCTGTGAAACTCCTTACCTGATTATCTGAGGGGGGCCCCATCAGTACAATGCCACCCCCCTGCCTTTTTTTCCAGTCCTGTCCTTCCTAAACAGTCTGTAGCCCAGAATAACGTCTCCCATGTATGATGCTCAGTCCACCAGGTCTCACTGCCGCTATGTCCAGACCCTCATCTACCATGATGGCCTTCAAGTCCACCATTTTGTTCCCCAAACTCCTGGCGTTTGCAGCTAATCCTTTCCACTATGTATCCCCCGCCCTCCCATTCTAACCTTTCCTTGGTCATGTTTTTTTTCCCTGTACTCTAGCTTCATCATTCTGGGGAGGGGCTGGATGCCTTCCATCTCTCCTGCTTCCATGAGTCAACTTTGTCTTCACCCCCCAAATTCATTTTAACTTATACATTCGGTAAACTCCTCTACCTTACTTTTTAGTACAGCTGACCCCTCCCTGCTCAGGTGCAGTCTGTCTGGGTCAAATAGGTTCTCGTCTTCCCACATTAATCCCCAGTTCTCCACTAACCCAAACCCCATCTGCTTACACCAACCTGCCATCCATTTGTTGAATTCCTCAATCTTCAGCTTCCTTGGGGTGTTTGCTCTTGGCACAGGCAGCACCTCCAAGAAAGCAATAGACTGGAACTCCATATTCCTACAGAACCTGGAAAGCTCCCTGAATCTTACTTGCACCTCCATTAGACTATTCTCCTCCAGATCATTGGTGCCCAGGTGCATCACCAGGTAAGTCCTCCCATCTGGTTGTTTGCTCCATGAGGGTATATTGTGCTGTAGCTTGAGTGCCATCATTCCCGGTATGCAGTCAACCCAAATTGCACTTCTCCTGTCCCTATTTCTTCCCCATCTGATTTCTTTTATTATTGAGTCCCCTACGAGCAAGACTCTGCTACTCCTTTCCTCCTGCTTGTACTTTTAGTTTTTGAACTTGCACCCCACCCCACATCTCATTTACCTCCCTGTTTCTCTTTTCCCCCTTGTCCAGCTCCTTCCCCCGAGTTCTGCTGTCCCCCTGGGCTACATTCCCCTCCCCATTCTGGTGTCACCACCGTTCACCCTCATCCTTGTCTCGCATTCTGCGAGTACTGTCTCCTCCCTTATTGCTTGCTCGGCCTCATTACTGTCAGATTCCCTCTGTGAACAGTTAGTTTCTTCCTTCCCCCCTCTGTCGATCCTCCCCTTCCAGGGCTTATTGTAGTCTCCCTCACTATTTCTCACATGTTTGCTCCTACCCCTAGAACCGTTTGGAGACTTCACTTGAGGTCCCCACCCCCAAAGGTGCATCCCCCTTTCCTCTTCTTCGAGAACCTTCTATTACCATAGCCCTACCTTTGTTCCCTGAGGCCTCCTTGCAGCCATTATCCTTTATCTCATCATCTTCATGGGTCTCCAAGGGTGCCAATTTGTTTACCTGCTCCATACCCTTGCTTCACTGCCTACTGTCTAATGGGTCTCTTCCTGTTTCCTGCTAATTCCCTTTCTTTGTTTGCTTTGCTCTTTTTGATCCGACAACTTGCCACTCTCCCTTACCCCTTCCACCTTTATCTACACCTGCTTCTAAGTCCCCTGCGGCCTTCCCTGTGTTCCCATTCTCTCCCTTCATCCTGTTGGTGCCCCTCTGGATCTCCTACAATCCTCCCCCCTTCCCATTTTTTTCTACCTCTGTTCCCAAGTGCCCAGCGGCCCCACCTGTGTTCTCTTTATCTTTTTCTCCTCTTGCCAAGCTGGTGTGCCTTTTGGACCTACTCCATTCCTCCCCCTTCCCCTCTCCCCCACCCTGCTTTGGGCCCACCTCTGCATTGCTCTCCCCTTCCCCTCTCTCCCCACTGCATAGGGCCCACCTCAACAACCCCACCTACACCCTTAGATGTGTAAGCTGCCTACACACCATGCATCCCCTAGCCTCCATGCTGTATCCAACTCCATAGCTGTCCCACACCCATTCTACCCTCCCACCCTCCCAAAGTTGCTCCGTTGCCCTAGTGGTCTGTATACCATACCCAAGACCTGTCTGATCTCTTGTCTGGTTTCCCTCTAACCTCTCTATCCTTCCATTTGATCACGTTAGTCTTCTAACAGAAAGAAAGACTATCCCTTTTTACTACTTATCCCCCCCTCCTTGTCAGTGTGTTCCCATCAGAACTATTGAACTGGACCAGGCCCTATAGCAATCCCAGTGTCTGTCTTTTGAAATAGCATCCCCCTACAGCAAATTTTCTTCTGTTGTGAAGGGAAAAGGGAGGCAAACCTCTCTCCTCTGCCACTGCTCCCATTGTTTAAAGCGCCAATCGTTTCCACTGAGCAATGTCCTACAGCCAGTCAAATTATGACAGTAACCTTCTCATAAGTTAGCACTTTAAGTTACCAAGCAGAGCTTCTACTTACGTGATCACAGCTTGTTATAATATGCCTAGGAAGAGAATGCCATACTGTTACAGTGAGTTCCTTGCTTCCTAAACCCTTTATACCTCACTAGCCTTGACTTGCTTCTGAAGCCCTTCTATCCCTCTCGTGCCTTATGCAGTTTTTGCAAACCTCTATTATACCTTTATTATACAGCATGGAGACAGGGGTGTCTCATAAAATTCCACCAGGCCACTTCTAAAAATATCTGACTATAATTAATAAACATAAATCTTAATCCCTATTAGAATATGCAGCTCTTATCATGACATGACTAAACAATAATTACCAGATAGAAACATAGAAACATAGACTTTGACGGCAGATAAGGACCGCTAGGCCCATCTAGTCTGCCCATTCAGAGTATCACAATATCATCTATCATGATAAATTTCAGCAGAAAAAGGTTTTATACCTGTTTGTCCCACACCTGGTTAACACTATATCTGCTATCTCAATCGTTAGCATCAGCAAAATAAATCTTTAACATCGGTTAAAAAAAAACCCTCAGATCTACTTAGCCTCAGTAAAATCTTAGATCTGCTAGCAGCAAAGGAATGGGGATTTTGTGTACGTACCATCCATTCGTCATGGAAGGTAGTAGGCTCCTCCTTCTCCCTTACAACCTATAGGCTGGGGATTCTGCTTAAGAAAGTGAAGAAATAAGAACATATGAACATATGAAAACTGTGAGCAGAAAAAGGCCTTTTGGTCTATCAAGTCTACTTGATTTTGCAGCTAGCAGCATTATTCTGCAGCTGCCCTTCCCTCCTTAACCCCCCTCTTCCTTGGCCCTCCCTCTTACCCTATCCAAGCCCCTCTTAAAGCAGCTCACTGTTCTGCAGGCTACTACCTCTGCTGGTAGCGCGTTCCACTCTGCCACAACCTTCTCCATAAAAACATGTCTTCTCATTTCCCTCCTGAACCTTTCACCCTCCAATCTCATACCATGGCCTCGAGTGTCCCTCCCCACCCTTGCTTTGAATAGTCCTTCTATACCAGTCTTATTTATTCCTCTCATGTATTTGAAGGTCTCAATAATATTCCCCCTGTCCCTCCTCTCCTCCAGTGATTACATGTTCCACTCTCTCCTACTTTCGTGTGGAAAGCCTCCCAGCCCCTGGATCATCCTTTTTGCTCTGCACTGCACCCCCTTCAATAGTTTAATGTCCTTCTTCAGGTACAGGCACCAGTACTGCATGCAGTACTCCAGGTGAGATCTCATCAGTGATCTATACAAAGGTAGAATCACTTTCCCCCTCCTTGAAGTTATACCCCTTACAATACAACCCAGCATTTTGTTGGCCCTTGCTGCTGCCTTCCAATACTGTGCTGAGTTGTTTATTGAACCCATAATGAGCATACCCAGACCTTTCTCCTCCTCAGTCTTGGCTAGTTGCACTCCCCCAGCTGGTATTTTCTCTTTAGGTTCTTTGTCCCAGAATGCAGCACCTTGCATTTCTTGTCATTAAACCCTAGTTGCCTGGTATCTGACCAGGTCTCCAGCTTTGTCAGATCATCCTGCAAACTCTGCCACCTCTCTAGGTCATCCACCACATCTCCAATCTTGGTATTGTCAGCAAATAGACTGATCTTACTATTGATGTCCACAGAAATGTCTTCACTAAATATCTCAAATAACACTGGCCCCATCACCAAGCCCTGCGGAACATCGCTCATCACCGCCCTTGGGGATGAGAGTTCCCTCCCACTACTACGCTCTGCTGCCTTCCCTGCAGCCAGTTCACCACCCATCCCACCATCTTTGCACCTGATCCTGTGCCTTTTAGTTTACTTTCAAGTCTCCCATGTGGCACTGAATCGAATGCCTTGCTGAAGTCCAGGTACAGTACATCCACCGCACGGCCCCTGTCCATTTGCCTAGTCACCCATAGTAGTTTGCCAGGTTGGTCTGGCAGGATCTGCCCTTGACAAAGCCATGCTGTCTACTGTCCTGTAGCCCATTGGACTCCAGCAGGGACACCAGCCTCTTCTTCAGGATTGTCTCCATTAGTTTTTCCATGATGGACTTGAGGCTCATTGGTCTATAGTTCCCTGGTTCATCCTTGGGGCCACTCTTATGGAGGGGTAACCACGTGGGCAATACTTCAATTCTGAGATATGCACCTGAGTCCAGTGAGGCATTAAACAGGCCTGCCAAGGGTCCTGCCAGGACCTCTGCTAGCTCATTCAGTGCTCTGGAGTAGATGCTGTCTGGCCCTGGTGCCTTGTCCACCCTTACTGCCCTTAATGCCTCCAGCACTCTGCCTTCTGTGATTTGTCTATCTGTCACCCCCCCGTTCCTACCCTCCCACCCACCTTGGGTATCTCCCCCCTTCTCCTTAGTAAATACTGAGCAGAAGTAGTCGTCAAGCGCTGCTGCTTTTTCACCCGTCTCTTCCCCAATCCCCCCCCTCCCTCTTAATCCTTACTATCTGATCTCTACAACTCCTCTTCTCCCTGATGAATCTGAAGAAGTCCTTTTCCCCTCATTAATGCCTTGTGCCAACCTGAGCTCCCGGGATTCCTTGGCTGCCCTTACTGCCCTTGTCACCTCCTTCGCTTCCTTCCAGTACTCCTCCCTGTCCTCTCTCCTCACAGTGTTTTGTATCTCCTAAAGGCAGCCCTCTTCTTCCTTACCCTGTCTATGATGCTCTTGCTTACCCAGCTAGGTTTCTTAGCCCTAGATTTTTTACTCTGGGCCTTGCTGCATGATTTTGTTGCCTCTACTATCCCTAGCTTTATTAGTTCCCTCCTCTGGTTCGTACCCATATTAGGCTAAATTCTTTAAAATTACGAAACTATGGCTCTCCTCCTAACCACCCAATTTGATCTCATGGAGGTGCGCAGTCAACCAGATCTATTAAATGGAAAAAAAAATCACTCACCCCTTTAATGACCAAATGGAGATTTGTGCCTCATGCTGAAATGGATGGCTTTTACAGGTCATGAGCAAAGACCCTACCTTTGTTCCATAGAACTTCAACAAGCCACACTTTCATTTTGAAGCAAGTATGCTCCCATTCAGGGCCCATTCTATTATGTTCTATCACCCCCTCACTACTTAAACAGTACTACTAATTATTGTCCCTCATGAGCTACCTCCCTCCACCTGGCCCCCACATCACCATGTAGGGCCAAAGCACAGAATATGTCTTTTGTGACACAAGAAGGCCATTTGGTCTATCAAGTCTGCTTGTACTGCAGGGTCCACAGCTTAAGCTAATGTCCCTGCCCTTTCTCCTAACTCCTCCCATCCTCCCTACCCATGATCCTTACCTTCCCCATACCTATCCCAGCCTCTCTTAAAGCTGCCCACTGTCTTCAACAAGATGACCTCTTCAGCAGTGCATTCCAAGTTTCCACCACCCTCTCTGTGAAGAAGTGTTTCCTGACCTCCCTCCTAAAACTCCCACCCTCCAGCTTAAGACTGTGCCCCCTCATGTTATGGTTGCCACTCAGCTTAAAGAGACTCTCCTTATCAACCTTATTTATCCCTTTCAAGTAATTGAAGGCCCCAATAATGTCCCCTCTCTCTCCTCTGTCTTCCAAAGAGTACACGTTCAGTGCCCTCAACCTCTCCTCGTATGCCTTACCCATCTGACCCACTATCATCTTTGTAGCCCTCCTCTGGACCTTGTCCAGCAGGTTAATGTCCTTTTTGAAGTGTGGGCACCAGTACTGAACTCCATACTCTAGATGTGGCCTTACCACTGACCTGTACAAGGCAGTATAACCTCCTCTCTTGACACTGTGCAGTCACTTTCTTAGCACAGAAACACAGAAACATAGACTTTGATGGCAGATAAGGACCACTTGGCCCACCCAGTCTGCTCATTTCCCTACCTATTGGATAAGCTGCAGATTCTAGTTTACCGACAGCCTAAATCCTCCTACCCCCCACTATGATTGCCTTATGGCTGTCCCATGCATTCTTGAATTCCCCCACTGTTTTTGATCCCACAGGAAGGTGGTTCCATGAGCCCACCACTCTCTCCGTGAAAAAAAATTTCCTCACATTGCCCCTGAGCTGTCCCCCTTCTATCTTTAAATTGTGTCCCCTTGTTCTTGCACGTCTCTTTTTCTGAAAGATGCTACCTTCTTGGACTTTGTTGATTCCCTTGAGGTACTTGAAAGTTTCTATCATGTCCCCCCTCTCCCTCCTTTCCTCAAGGGTATACATATTAAGCCCTTTTAGTCTCTCTTCATATGGCTTCTGTTGCAACCCTGCACCATTTTAGTTGCCCTCCTCTGGACCGCCTCCATCCTGTCTATGTCCTTGTGGAGATGGGGTCTCCAAAACTGCATGCAGTACTCCAGATGGGGTCTCACCAACTGCCTGTACAGAGGGATAACAACTTCCTGTTTTCTACTGGTGATGCCTCTCCCTATGCATCCCATTATCCCCCCCAGCTCTCCTTACTGCCTTCTCCCATTGCTTGCCTACCTTAAGGTCATCTGATGTGAGTACCCTGCGGTCCTTTTCCATTTTTGTTGTTGTTAGTACCCCCCCATTGTGTACTCTTCACCTGGGTTTTTGTTTCCCAGGTGCATTACTTTGCACTTCTTTGCATTGAATCTAAGCTGCCATACTTTTGACCTTTCCTCCAACCTTGTCAAGTCCCTTCTCATCCTTTTCATACCACCCCGTGTATCAACTCTGTTGCAGATCTTTGTGTCATCTGCAAAGAGGCATACTTTTCCTTCCAGACCCTCTGCAATATCTCCTATAAAGACATTAAAGAGGACTGGTCCCAGTACTGAACCCTGTGGTACCCCACTAGTAATCCCCTTTCTTCAGAGTGAGTTCCATTTACTGTTACCCTCTTTGTCCTGCTGTGCAGCCAATTTGTTACCCAGGCTACCACTCTGGGACCCACTCCCAGGCTGGCTAACTCGTTTATTAATCTTTCGTGTGGGACTGGTCTACTACCTTGGTCACCCAGTCAAAGAAATTGATTAGGTTTGTCTGACATGACCTTCCTGCTGTGAATCCATGCTGCCTTGGGTCCTGTGC
The DNA here is from genome assembly GCA_016271365.2 of Neoceratodus forsteri. Classification (NCBI taxonomy): domain Eukaryota; kingdom Metazoa; phylum Chordata; order Ceratodontiformes; family Ceratodontidae; genus Neoceratodus; species Neoceratodus forsteri. Next base: position 411,131,319 of record CM057455.1, on the reverse strand, counting down.
CCCGCTGGCCTCTAGGTACTCAACAATTATTTCTTTCAGAAGTAATTCCATCATTTTCCCTACCACTGAGGTCAAACTAATAGGTCTGTAGTTTCCTGCCTCTGCCTTGCTCCCACTTTTGTGATGGGGAATCACATCTGCCTTCCTCCAGTCCTTAGGTACCACTCCATCCTCCCTTGATTTGTTAAAAAGGGTAGTCAGTGGTGTCAGTAGGTCTCCCCTTAATTCTTTTAGAATTCTGGGGAGAATCCCATCAGGCCCCATTGCTTTGTCTGCCTTGAGTTTTAGGAGTTCTTTTAGGACCCTTTCTTCTGTGAACAGACTAGTGTCGACCCCCTACCCAGAGTGCTTCTATTGTTTGGTTTAGGTAACTCCGCTTCTTCTTCTTTTGTGAATACTGAGCAAAAATATTTGTTCAGTATCTCTGCCTTTGCACTGTCTCCCTCTTCCCACCTTTCCTCCCCTTTATTAAGCTTCACTATCCCTCCCTTGACCTTTCTTTGCTCCCTAATGTACCTATAAAAGGTTTTATCCCCCTTCTTAACAGAGTTGGCTATGTTTTCCTCAGTTTGGGCCTTTGCTGTTCTGACTGCCTTCCCCACTTCCTTCTGCTTTAACTGATACAGTTCCCTGTCCTGCTTCTTCTGTGATTCCTTATACTTCCTGAATGCTATCTTTTTCTCCCTAACCTTCCCCGACACCTCTTTTGAGAACCAGAGTGTTTTTTTTTACTCCATTTTGTTTTCTTTGTTTCATACAAAGGCTTGTTGCCTCTTTGATGGCAGTTTTGACTTTTCTCCATTGTTCTTCCAACCCTCATTTCTGCCCATTTGCTAGTGCATCCCTTAGGTATTCACCCATTTTGCCAAAGTCAGCTCTTCTAAAGTCCAGTATCCTCATTTTTGCATGGCTTGACTCCACGGTTGTGTTCATCATGAACCACACAGTGGGGTGGTCGCTTGTTCCCAGATGGCTACACACTTCTAAATCTGTGATCCTCTCTCCATTTGAGAGTACCAGGTCCAAGATTTCTCTCTCCTGAGTGAGTTCCAACACTAGCTGTCTAGGGCATGCCCCATGTAAGGCATCGAGAATGACTCTGCTCTTGGATGTGGTTGCAGTAAAAGTATTTTAGTTAACATCTGGTATATTCAGGTCCCCCATCAACAATATCTCCCCTTTTTCTACCATTCTGAGATTGCCTTCTATCATTTCATTGTCCATTTCCTCCCCCTGAGACAGGGGTCTGTATACAACCCCTGTGCAGATTGTGGTGCCACTCCCTGTCTCCAAGGTGACCCACAGTGTCTCATGTCCTCCCCATTTACCTTTTAGTTCTGTAGCTTTGATCCCTTCCCTTATGTAGAGAGCTACTCCTCCTCCTCATCTTTTACCCTCCCTGTCCCTTCCATAGATTGTGTACCCTGGTACATTGACATCCCAGTCATGGTTCTCCATGTACCATGATCTTATCTGTGTCAGTCTTCACCATTCATCACTACTGGGTACTGCGGGATACTTTTTTTTTTCTATGTGTGGAATCAACGCATGGCCGGCGCCACCCTTGAAGCTGACGTTCCACATGGTGCTCGCGGGTTGGCCATTATCTGTCATCGACTCCGCCCTTGCCTCAGTTCTTCTTCTCCCACCGTCGAGTGCAGACCTCATGAGGAGACTCCCAGCAAGTGCGTGTTGCGGCCTAGCAATCATTCGTGGCCTAGTTTTTGAAAGTTTTCAGTTCTGTGTTGCCTTGCTTGACATCGCTTCTGGTGCCGGTAAGACCGTTTCATTTATTACTAGCAATACTCAGTACTGTTTTTGCTGTTTACCGTGCAGTCATGTCTTGTTCTGGGGGCAAAAAGTCGTCGAAGGTGGGGGGCAACAATTAATGCTGGCCGGTGTTCTGTATGTTCTTTATTCCATGACAGACCAGCTGACCATTGTCTCTCCTGCTCGGCGTGGCCCATGACATGGACAACTGCAATGCCTGCTTCTCTATGGACCACTAAGTTCTTGAGATCCATATGTTTAAAGTCGGACGTGCTCTGCCGACTTTCAGAGGTGGGTTCGCAGTCGGCGGGCCAAGGCCAGGACTCTCGACCCTTCATCCAGGTCCCCTCCCGGTCCTATACATCCCATGGAGGAGGGGACCTCTGCCTCTCTCAGCCTTGCCATGGTGGGTGCTCCTTCCATGGTGCAGGAGGCCCAGTCTTCCCCTTTTGTCAGCAGGCAGGAGGCACTGGTATGGCAGTCACCTCTTCAGAGATGAAGGCTCCCTCAATGTCATGTTCTGGGCCCTCCAGGCCCGGGCTGGCACCGTCCTCAGTGTCGACTGGCAGCGCCACCCTTGGTTCTGGTGCTGTTTGCGGCATCGGAGGCCTGGAGGGTGGCACCATGCCATCCTTCAATGTCGCTGTTGTTCCTTGCACAGTTCACAGCTCCTGGGATGGTGGTGATGCTGGGGCAAGTGCTGTTTCAGATTCTGGGTCTTTCTCTGGTTCTGGTGCCGTGCGCGGCACCAGGACTGGAGTAGGCACTGTTCCCGACTCCGGTGCTGTTCGCGGCACCGGGGATGGGGGTGGCACTGCGGTCAGTGCCGACTTTGGCTCTGGGGCCGTTCACGGTGCTGGGGTGGAGTGTGGTACCACGCTCGGTGTCATTCCCGATTCATGTGCCATTCGTGTGTGGAGGAGCATCGCAGCATTGGGCGCAGTGCCATGCTTGGCTCCAGTGCCACTTGTGGTGCCGGGGCTCAAGGTGGTCCGACTCATGGTCCAGGAACTGGTAGGGATCGAGGGGTGATCTGGCATTGGGTCTCTGGGTCTACCTTCTCAGAGGGGGACTCTGGGTCTGATCCGGATTGGATCCCAGATTCTTTGGAATCCACCGATCCCTCTTTGTCTAGCATCTCAGCCCCCACTCGGCCTCCCTCTGGGGGTCAGCCATTGCCGGTAGGTTCTGGGATCAGTGGGACTGACCAGCCAGCAGTGGTCCATGTGGCTGCTGCTGTGCAACCTGGAGCCACTGGCACATCTGATCCTTCAGCTGGGCACCCCCTTCTCTGGTGTGTTTGGACAGTCCAAGTTTGGGACAGCCTAGGGCACCCCAGGAAGGGGAGGATACTGTTCCCTGGGTGGATTCTTCAGAGTCTACCAAGAGTTGTCAGTTACCTAGGCTGGTGGCTATGAGGATGAGGTTCCTCTCGGACTCTGAAGGGTTGAGGAATCGGGATGTGGTGTAGCGTGTCCTCACCGGGGCACAGCCAGGTTCTGGGAGGAGCCACAGTGCAGATCCTTGCTCCTCCCTGGAACGTTCCTCGAGAAGGACTTCACCTTCAGAGGTCAGGGGCCGTCCGTCTGGACTCACACAGTCCCGGTCACCTCACAGGGGATTTCTAACCATGGGCACAGCTCTGACCATTCCGATCTGGTTGAATGGCTGTTAGCTGCTGGGACCTTTGGGTCTCCCTCCCTGTGGGGGGGGATTTCCTCTAGGCCCCCCTGCCTAACAGAGGCCATTCTCCTGCTGCTAGGCACTTGTTCCCTGTGCCTCTGCCTCCATCCCCAGCTATCTCAGGCATTCCCGGTCCTAGAGGACTTCTCACCTAGGAACAATTTAGAGGTTCAGCTGCACATTTCCCTACCTACCTTAATGGCCTGGACCAGCAGGTGTTCCACCATGCTCCCATGCAGTCAGACCCTGAATCTCAGAGCTCGCCTGCAACTTCCTCCTCCTCCTCCTTGGAGGGAGAGGAATTGTCTGTCCACATCTCCCCAGCATCTGATCTTTCATCATATCAGCGCTTCCTCCAGAGGATGCTGGACAAGCTCCGTCTCACTCCGGTCCATGTGAGCAATCCTGAGCAAGTGATGCGCACCTTCTTAGGCAAATACAGTGCGGCCAACCTGGTGGTTCCTGCCTGGCCTATTCCCTTCTAGGAAGCATCATATCAGCTTTGGCTGCGTCCCTTCTCCACTGTTCCAGCCCCAAGGGACTTGCACCAGTGGTATTGTGCCCTTCCAGGTCTCCAGGTACTTTGCCTCATCCCTCTTTGGGTTTGACTTGCCTGGACCCCCCACCATGACCAATCCCCAGACTCGGACTCTGCGGACTTCGATTTTTGGGGGAGAAGGATTTTCTTTTTGGCACGGATCCTTCTTTCCATTGCTTCACATCAGGTCCACTTTGCTTCCTCTGATAGGTTCTTGTGGTCCAGGCTAGGACAGTTCCTAGACTCAATGCCTGATATGGAGAAAACCAGGCAAGCCATTGCCCTCTCTGCTCAGGGCCTGGATCTAGAAAGGCACCAAGCAAGGGCATCTTATGATGCCAATGAGGTAGCCTCCAGAGCTATAGGGACAGCAATCTGCATTAGGCGGATGGCATGGCTTCGCTTATCCTGGTTGTCACCCCTGGCCCGGAGTAGGGTGATTTCCTTTGCCTACCACAGAACCCTCCTCTTTTCCCACAGGGTGAGGTGGCGGCTTTCAGGGCGCTTTCCCTCCCCCATTGGGGGCTCCCCATCTCACTGGGGCCAGTCTCAGGCCTCCCAGGCCTGTAAGGGTTCTGCCCTCCAGTGTCTCCCCCACTGGAGGCTAAGGGACTTAGTCACTTATGGAAGTTTTGGGCCCCCTTCTGGGGGCTCAGTACTCACCCAGTAGTGATGAATGGTGAAGACTGACACAGGTAAAATATGAAAATTACATACCTACCGTAATTATTGATCTTTCTGTGTATCTTCACCATTCATCACTAAATCCCGCCCACCTTCCCCCCCTGAGACCTCAGTCTCTGGGCTTCCCCCTGTGTGTGTCTCCCTGTTGTTTTTCTCCTCTCTCTCCTCTCTCATGGACAGGAGGAAGGGGAACCTGGAGGCATGCAGAGAGGAGTTTCTCCTGTAAGGGATTCTTGTTTCTAGGTGGGGGGGGTCCTGTCCCCCTTCATTAACCTTGTCTTCTCCTCACCTCCTTTTTTGGAGTGAGATGAGGGATCAAGGGGGGACCCTCCTCCCTCCCACCCTTTTTTCCCATGGCCTGAAACCCCTTTGTTTTCCTTGTCCCAGATTGGATATCTTGTTTATTCCTCCCTAACATTTTTAGGTTCTCCCTTTATTTTGGGGGGGGGTGGGAAGAAGGGGAGAGAGGTACCCTTATTCCTAACCCCCTCTCTTTAAGGTTTTGGCCTTACTTGGGCTAATGCTGCTCATTCAAACTCAGGCTTCACCTCCTGGCAGCTCTTAACCAAGTCAGATGGTCCAGACGATTCTGGTCTGTCCTCAGTTGCTCAAAGCCCTGGGATCCAGGACCGGCTTTAGGGGTGCAGTCATCTCTTCTCCCCCTACTCTTCCTTATCCCTCTATTTTTCTTCTTCTTTCCCTTCTCCCTTTCCAGAGATTGAGGGGCCCCTCCCCCTTTTCTCCAATTCCTTGAACCTAGTTTCTCCTTTCTGTCTCCTCTGTCGTTTATTTCTCCTTTTGGTTTTTATATCCTTTCCTTTTATCTGTCCCTTGGGCTCCCTTGCCCCACACCTCCTTCCCTTTTCTTACACTCTCTGGCATCTCAGAACTGAGGCTAGGGTGGTGTTGATGACAGATAACGGCCAACCCAGAGCGTCATATGGAACGTCGTCCTCGAGGGCGGCGCTGGCCCTGTGTCGACTCCGCCCATAGAAAAAAAAAGTCTCCCGTGGGGTCCTAGCTCCAGCGCAGTACCCAGTAGTGATGAATGGTGAAGATACACAGAAAGATCAATAATTATGGTAGTGACATCATTTTCATTTTCTGTGACTGCCACGATATTCAGGTATCCCTCTTCCATCAGGGCCACTAGCTCAGGAACCTTGTTACCCAGACTATGGGCATTGGTACTCATTGCCCTCCATTTAATGTTGGCATTAAACTTTTTTGCCCCATCCCTGCCCTTATTGCCTTTGTCTTTTTTTCCATTTACCCTTGTCCTGTCCTCGGTCAAACTCTGTACCTTGGTGTTTACCTTACTAACTATCATGTTTTGTGGCTTGGAATTTCCTGCTTCCTATCAGCACCTCCTCCCTTGGCTAATTTAAAAGCTTACCAATGAAGTATTTAAACCTATCACCTAGGAGCTTGGTTCCCTTCCTGGACAGATGCAGACCATTGGGCCAGTATAGACCCACATCTCTCTAGGTGGATCCCCAGTCCCCAATTAAGCCAAAGCACTGTGCTGTACACCAATCTTTCAACCATTCATTGAATTGCAAGGTGTGGAGTACTCTAGCCTCACCCATGCCATAGACAGGCAGCACCTCCGAGAAGGTTATCATGCATGCTACCTTTCTGAGGCCCCTTCCCAACTCCACAAACTCCTCCTGCACTGTACTGATCCCATGCCCAGCTAGGTCATTTGTCCCAAGGTGGACAATAATGTCTAGTTCCCTCTCCCGTGATGCTGCTCCTGCAATCCTGAGGATTCACTTCCTGTCCCTCCAAGCCATGGCACCAGGCAGGCACCTTACCTCCCACTCCCCTCCCCTTCCTTCCCCAGTTCTACCCTCCTAACAATTGAGTCCCCCACCTCGAGCTCTTTCCTTCCCCCCTGGTGTCCTTTGCCACCCCACTGTGGATCTCCCTTGTGGAGGTTCCCAGCATCCTCCTTGGTCTCCACTGTGGGTGTCATCAACATAACCTTGCTCTGCCAGAGTGGCATATAAGTTGTGGAGAGGTACAACTGGAGGGATGCACCTCTGTTCCACCACCATCACCCTCACAGAGCCCACTGTGATCTAACCACTCCTCATTCTTGGCAAACTCTGAGGCAGCGGTGGTAGCACTGGTACTGTTTGGGTGGGGGAAGCTTCCCTACTCCTTGCCAGTTCAGCCTAGAGATGCGCAGCCTCCTCCCTCAGAGCTGACAGTTGCCTGCAAATAGGGCAGCAATGCAGTTTCCAGAATGTCTCCTGGAAAACTGCCGCACCACAGCCAGTGCATTACACCACTTTCCACATGTCCTCTCCCTTCCTGCTTATAATATATATATATATATATATATATATATATATATATATACATATATATATATATCTATCTATATACTGGTATATATTTTTTGATGTGTGCTTACCCTCTATGCACTGTGCTGGGTTATTAAGGATATGACAGATTTGTGCCCCCTGCCCTCTTGAGGAAGTGAGGTCAGAACCTTGGGTATAAAGGAAATTATACGTCTGGGGTGGGTGGAGTTAGGGGAAGGGGGTGGGTGACCCTCAGCCACAAGTGACTTTCAGAAACAATCAACTACACCACTGCCCCACCACCCTGGTGAGTGCTGCCCTTCCTTTCAGTAATTCAACCAGCACAACAATTTAACAGACCACTCCACCTACACAAACCACTCCACTGAACCCAGGAATACAAATTAAATCAATCCTCAGTCAGCAGTACAATTCTAAAAGTTGCAAAAATATCCTTACAAATACTTGGTCTCTACACCAGCGAGCAATCACAGTAAAAAGCAAATTCAGTAGTATTTCACTCCCTCTGGTTATAAAATTAACACTCCTCAAATGGAATCCTGCAAGCCTCTTCTTAATTCAAATAAGCAAAAATGAAAGTGTCAGTAGAAAAGTATTTCAAAAAGCATAGGAATGGCATGGAATGCCTCCTCACACAGTACCTAAGAGGGAGACAATTCAGTAGTCACTAGCAATATAACGGTGTCTGTGCACTGCACTATCTCATATAACGAAGACTTGACACAGTTTGTACTGGCAAGATTTTATTGTCATCTTCATGTGTTGTGCAAACCTTGTTGAAATGCAAAAAAGATTATATTTACAAAACAATAAAAGAAATACACTGGCAGCCTTGCCAATAAAGATTCTTTGACTTCATAATACAAAAATTCCGATGGATTCATTTTTTACTAGCAGTTGGAAATAAAACTAGAATGGTGAGAATGTAAAAGCTTGCCTGACAGCACAGCGATACAGCTACTACTTCTGATGCCAACAATCCAGATTTAGGAACAAGCCCGGGAGTCAGAGGGCCAGGTGGGGGGAGGAATATTAAGCATCCTAAGGACTGCACTCCTCCTCCTCCGGGGGAGCGTCAGCTGCCAGCACTCAACAGACTCCTGGCAGAAACCGGTGATCCAACAGCCAGAGCTTACTAGACTAGGGAGGTGGGGCAGACATTTGTGTGATCACTACTAGCGTTAATGCATGCCACGCCTCCAAGGGACAGAACATGGAAATGCCGACCATGCAGTATGCCACCTGCCTCACTCTACAGGTCTCACACCGTTGCCCTGTGGTGCACCCCAGACTTTGAGCTAGAGGACTAATGGGGAAGGGGTCCTCCCCAAAGGCCCCATCCTGGGGGGTAACCCAGGGAGGAACACTGGGGAGGTAAGTCCATGGGGACAGGTGATGGGCCAGGGGGTGGAGGTCAGGCCAATGTGGGCCAGTCTGGACAGGAGGGAAAAGCATAGTAAATAAAAAGGAGTGAAAGTAAGTAAAGAAACAAATAAAAGCAAACAAAATGATTACTGAGACATCTCAAGGCCCCAAACCTTCAGTACATAACCTTATTAACTCATTGGGTCCGGGTGGCCATCAGGTTCAGCAACGGATGGTTCCGACGCCATATGGTGGCTACTAGATCCAATGGGTTAAACACATGTTCTTTAATAAAACAGGTCACGTAACCCCCAATCAGGATGCACCTAGAAACAAGCTATCACAGCTTAGTGTGCCTTTCCTGGTATAAATTACATATCAAATAATACATGGAGTGGTGGGTTTAATGAGAATTTTAAACACACTCAAGGTGTTGGATGCTACATAAACCCCAAAGAACAAAGCTCGAGGGATTTATGTAAGCAGCCAACACATAGAGTGCATGTAAAATTCGAGTTTTACACACTACCTCATGTTTTATTTTACATAATTCCTGGGGAGTGATTTTTTTTTTGCCACAACAATTATATAAAATAGATACACATTGCTGTGCAGCCACAGTCAGGTTGAAGCCGCTGTTTAAAAGTTTACTTTTTTTTGAAAACTGGTTCCTCCCAAAAAAGTCCCAAAAGTGTAAGTGTTTTTTTTTTTGTATTTTTTTAACATTTACTTACTGTGGAGTCCGAGTGCAAGAGGTAGTGAAGCGCGATGTGACAAAGGGAAGACCGCAGCTGGCATATGCATGAAGCGAGGGAAACCTGGTGCAGGTTCACTGTTATAACCAGCGGGTTATAATGGTGAATTATAGTTGGGTTTCCTATGGAAAAACGCTCCTGGTTATTATAAATAAATACCCTTCCTTCCTTCCTTCCCTCCTCCCTCCCAGGAAGGCTCTTCAAATCTAAGAACATTTATTTCCACAGGCATTTTGGGGAAGAGCTCATAGAGTAAGAGAGTATTTAAGATCTTGCTGTCACATTCAAATGTGTCAACTTGACCCAACAATGTAACAGACTAAGTGCATCTTTAAAAAGTAATCTAACATAAACATTTCCTGCACAAAAGGACATTTTGCAGCATGTAAAAAGGGAATATTTTAGTTTGTTGTTTTTTTTTTGTTTTTTTTTTACTTTGACCCAATTCAATATTGGATGCTTGACAGCAAGCTATAAGATTCAGTATGTTCATAAAGCCAAGTGCAACAATCTGTTCCAAAATCTTAAATTAAAATGGTTCTGTAAATCAGCAATTAGGTTTGTCATTCATGACAATATTTAGTGTTAGTATGTGTATATCCAGGGGGTCTGTGTGGTCAAAAGAAAGTGACAGAGAAAATGCCTTGCAGAATGGACCTCTTCTGTTTTCCATTAAGGATAAATATAATCATAGATAATTCGTACCTTTTAACACATCCCTAATAATATCTATCTTGAAAGAGGCAGGAACACATCTTGCTGATAACGATTGGAAATTATTAATTATTTTAGGGTATCCACAATGTAAATGGGGAAGGGGGATTCCAGGAAGATGCAGTTATCCTGCAGGAAGTATAGAAAATGAGGGAGCTGGCTCTTAACACAGTTATCCAAGATCCATAAAAGAAAGAAGGAGCCCCTCACTAACCAAATTGGTTAAAACTTGTAGATTTCATTTTTTAGGCAGTTACAGTACCTTGTTGCAGTTACCTGTATTTCATGGCTCCTATTTACCAGTTTGTCTGGGTTAAGTGTCCCTATAGATAATTAATCACATTTTTAAGTCTTTTAGCATGAAGATTAATTTTTAGCCTTTATCATTTAGAAAACACAGTTGGAGACTACAGAGTTTCTCAAACATTTCAAAATGTTTTGCTATCCCACTGGATATTATCTTGTTACTTTAGTCTATCTTTGCAGAGACTCCTTCCTAAGGGATATTCTGTATAAGCAAAAATGCTGATAATAGTTGTTACAAGCCCACTCTGGTTAGGCAGGATTCCCTGGCTACAGTGAATCCCCCTGTGGTCTGGGTCAGAAATACTCCCCCCCCCCCGTCCTTTTAGAATGCTCTCTGTTTCACAACTGGATGTCCGACAAGGAGGTCCTTGGGCTTTCTCTCTCTGTGTGAGGGGTGCAAATACAGGCTTGAATCTGTGTTCCTGGGAGAGAACTCTCTTGGCCACTGTGCAGCAAACAGAAAAGACACAGGCATGTATAGGCCTACGGGGATGCCTTATACACTTTATATGTGTCTTTTCCCAGCAAAATGCAGAGACCGGTTCAACCCCCACAGACCCCTTTTGAGAGACCTTTTGTATCCCCCCATTTCATTCACAGAGTCACTTCCTGGATTATATCTCGGTACTGTCTGGACCTTAAGAGTTAGACAGGCTTAGATTATTTTGAACAAAACCTTCCTAAAACCAACACACACAACATACGCTGGCATAATTTGTTTAAAGTAAGTCAAAAGCTTTACTAATTTATAAATAAGTACTGTAAATAACATACAAAAAATGTATATACATTTCTTAACATTGGTTACAGGATATGAAAAGAAAGGTGGAAACATACAAAAAAAGATATACTGTTTAAATTCTAGCGAATATAGTTCTACCTTGAAAAAAAGTCCTTAGTGCTGGAAATGAAAAGTGTTCTTAGTAGGCTGCAGGTTCTCCCATCTGTTTAGAGGCAATATAAATAGGGGCCCTAAGTCTTTTTCTGTTCCTTCCAGGACAGTCTTTGAAAGAAAGGTTATGTCTGTCTCTCTAGCAAGTTCTGTAGGCTCTTTTAAGAAAGTTCAAAAGTCCTGCCTCTGGTGTTCCTCACTGGGATTGTCTGGCCTCGTCACATGCTGAGAAAGGACCAACCAGCACCCATGTTCAAGTTTTAAAAGTCTTACTGAAAGTTTTCTAGCTGGGGAGCTTCTTCCTTCTGGTCCCCTTCCAGGTTTAAAAAAACACAAGTGCACACAGGCCTGTGTGGAATCAGTATGTCTCATCCCCTGCTAGTTTTGCTAGTCCAAACTCTTTTGTTCCCAATAAGCCATTAAGTCCTTAAGTGTCTTCACTCAAGTCATAATTACTTCAGTCCAGATGCAAAAGTCCTCAGACAATAGGACTCTAGACTCCACAGCACTTTCAAGATGACTTTTAAGCCAGGGTCCTTTGTTAAGGCCAATATTTCAAGTAATCCAGGCTTTACTAAATGGCCATGCTATTGGCTTTAAATGGCCCTCCCATTTAACACAGGAGCTCTAGAGGTTCAAATCCCTTTTACAATTTAAAGAAATATTGTTTGAACTAAAAAGACAGGTCACCTAATAAGCTACAGGGCTGCCCACCCGAAACACAGGGAATTGTACCACTCCAGTAAACCACATTTCAAGTCAGGCTTATGCAATGGTGCCTTTTTATGAATTACATAAGTAACTAATATACCTGGGAACACAGCAATGGGACATGGCATGATCCCGCCACATTAGTGTTATGGTCAAAATACAGCTTTTACTGTATCATGACTTACTGAATCCTCTCCTTATGTCATTATTCATAATCATTATATGGGAAAGCAAATTAAAAGAGTCACATTTTTAAACTGTCCACTGAGACTTGGCGTACTAGTTTGCAGTGTTTTACATATTTACTTCTTTTTAATCACAACAATTAACCAAGTTATAAAAATTATTGCAGGAGTGTGGGTTGTAGCGGACATAGATATTCCTTCTTTGCATAAACTCACAATTTACGGGGCTCTGGAACTGAATGATACTGTTACCAATGGCACAACAGCTCAAAGTACTTCAGCATACAGGAAGATAGTTCTGAATGCAACCTACATATCAATACAGGTAAATATAAAATAAGACATATTAAGCATCCTAAAGTAGAAAAAGCTGTGTTTATGGCATTATGTTTTAGTAATGTAAGATTAATGTATCTTCTTCAGCTTTATTTGTCTAGTGCCTCTACTAGACCTAAGAGCCTCAACTCATAAGCTAAATTTTGATTTTATCCATCCTTAGTTTGACAGGCAAGGATCAGTCATGAGAACTGAAAGCTACTGTGTACTCCAGACAGTGGAACCAATTTCTTTAAGACCAATATTAAATATAGCTCAACATTATTATCCAGATCCTGACCTGGTGGCTGTCACAGCGATGTTGGCAACCTCTAACCATGAATGGTACATGATCATACCAGGGTGCTCACTGTTCAAGATGGACAGAGCAAAGGGCAGGGGAGAAGAAGTAGTGCTGTATGTAAAATAGGGGAAATATACAGCCTAAGGGAGTCAGTTAAACTACAAACCCTATGGGGGCAAGCAGCAATAGGGAATGAGATCCAAATAAGGACTGGGGTGGTCTACGGACCTCTGGGTTAGGATCAGGGATTAGGCAAGAGACTGGGAAAGATGCTTAGGATGGCTGCCAAATTAGGGGAGGCAGTGGTAGTAGTGAACTTTGATATGCCAGATGCAGACAGGAAAGTGACAAATGCAGCACATACTAGGCATTAGTGCCTGGTGGATGCATCCCAAGAGGCATTCTAAGTTCAGTTAGTTCAGGGCTCAGCAAGGGAAGGGTCTCTGCTGTGTCTGGTACTTACCAATAGTGAGAGGATCCAAAATGTAGCAGTCCTGGAACCACTTTGTTCCAGTGACCACAGAACAGTGATGCTGGAGGTTCCGATAGGGACCACCAAATGAGGACAAACACAGTAATGCTATGGAACTTTAAAAAGTGGATGTCAGCCAGATGAGGGAACATTTGGAAAAAAACAGGAGTATAGTGTAGGTGGAGGGGGCAGAGGAAAAATAGGAAGAATTTAAAAAAGCAATTATAGAAGTGTCAGAAAGCTCAGTTACAAAGGTATCAAAGGGAAAAAGAGCAAGGGGCCCAATGTAATTTATGGCTGAAGTAAAGATGATGGTAAGAACCAAAAGGACAGCATTCTTAAAGTATAAAGGAAGTTGATGGGAGAAGGATAGTGAGAAGTACCATAGCCAGCAGAAGGGTGAGGGAGGCCAAGGCAGAGACAGGACTCTGGCTGCCAAGGGGAGTGAAACAAGGGAGAAAAGCATTCTTCAGATAAATTCAGTAGACGTGTATGGCTAAAGGGGGTTTTGTGAGACTGAAGAGTGAGGAAAGATGTGAGGAGAGGCACAAAGGAAAAGCAGAGATACTGCACAAATATTTTTGTTCCATATTTACTAGGGAAAAGAATGAGCTACTGCCAGAATAAGGGGTTAAGAGAGGAAGGGAGGAAAGCAAGGGCTCCAGTGGCATGGTCAAAATAATAATGAAAAGGGTGTTAGAAAAGCTTACAGGGTTGAAAGTAAATAAATCTACTAGTCCTGATGGCGGACACCCAAGGATACTGAGCGATGTAGCAGAAGTGATAGCAGGGCCATGTGCAGAAATATTTAACTGCACTCTGGCCATGGGGGACGTTTCTAGGGACTGGAGGATAGTGGGTGTGGCCCCACTACACAAGAGTGGAAGGAAGGATGAGTTAAGGAATTACTGACCACTATACTGGGACAAATTATGGCATCTTTACTAAGGGTAGAACTGGATGACTTCCTGGAGTGAAAAGGGCTACAGGACGTCATAAAACATGGCTTAATGAGGGGAAGGTCTTGCCAGACAAATTTGGTTGACTTCTTCAACTGCAGACTAGGGCAGCACATAAGGGACAGTCACTAGATGTGGTATATTTGGGTTTCAGAAAGGCCTTTGACTCAGCCCCCCACAGAAGGCTGGTCAAAAAGATAAGGAACTTAGGGGCTGTGGAAAAATGTTGCGTGGAGAACTGGCTGAGGGGAAGAACACAAAGGGTAGTAGTTAACAGGGAGTTTTCATGGGTAAAGGAAGTAGCAAGTGGAGTACCTCAGGTGTCGATGCTGGGCCCGGTCCTTTTCAGTGTAATTATTTGTGACAAAGGGTAAGGCATCAAGGGTTAGTTCTGCCTCTTCACAGATGACACAAAGATCTGCACAAGGCTGAACACAGAGGAAGGGATAGGAGAACTAACAGAGGATCTAGGCAGGCTGGAGAGCTGGCATTTGGGCTTCGATGCTAATAAATTTAAAGTGATGCACACTGGGAAAAGGAAACCAGGAGTGCAGTATGAAATGGGGCAAGTGGGGCTGGAATGCACCATGGAAGAAAAGGATCTAGGGCACATGATACTGGAGAGCTTAAAAACAACAGAGCAGTGTAACAGAGCTGTTGGCAAGGCAAAAAGGATTCTGGGTTGCACAGGGAAGGGGATAAGTAGTAGAAGTCGGGAGGTGATCCTACCATTGTACAGGTCACTGGTGTCACCACTCCTCGAACATTGTGCAATGTAGTGGAATCCATGCCTAAGGAAAAACTGCAAAAAAGTAGGGACGGTACAGTGCAGGGCACCCAATGCAGTCCATGTCAAATGAAGAAAGACATACAAAGACAGACTATAGGACTTGAACATGTAAAACCCTTGAGAAAAGGAGGAAAAGGGGCCACATGATCGAGACATACAAGCACCTCCACAGGATAAATAGGGATAACATCAAGGAACTTTTCTCCTTGAGCTTCTACTACAGGGACAAGAGGGAACTCACACTTGCAGGAGGAGATGGAAAAGGGACATCTATAAGCTCTTTTTCACAGAATGAGTGGTAGACAAGTGGAGCAAGCTGCCGGAGAAAATGATACTGCCCACACCAGTGAGCAGGTTTAACCAGGGATGGGATGGGACAGGCATATGGGATTATGCACCCCTCCTAGATTGTGCTGCAGTTTAACACTGTTCTGTACTGTGCTTTAGCTGTTTGTTTCCTTTAGGCATATGGGGTTAGTTAGAAAAGTGTGGGGGGGGGGCAGAAACAAAGGAGATTAATGGGCACTAGGGCTGGTGCAGAGTAGTTAGGTAGGATTGACATACAGGATGGGCTGACAGGCCTTTTTCTTCTGTCATTGTCTATGTATCTATGTATCTATGTACCTTGCCACACTAGTATCATTAAGTGGTGTTAATTACTGACACAATCACAGCACTGTAGTCCATACCACTCAACCTTTTGTTCGGAATATGTGGATACTGCATGCGGGAAAAAACAGGCAAGATGTGAGGCACTTCATCCAATCAGAGATCTGCAGACTCTGAAATTTGGTAACTAGTGCTTTAATGTTCATATAATTTATTATTGATTAAGCCTCATATATAAACATGAATCACTACTGCACAAAGTGGGGCAGTACCCTCTCCTTCAGGGATAGAGATGTTCTGAGCAGAAAAAAGTGAGGGTTGGCCCTCATAATGTGGGGCAGTCGGGAGGTAACATATGCTGTAATCCAGCTGTGTAGAACATGGAATTCTGATGTGTGAGGTATAAAGGCCATAGTTAACTTCCTGTTACGTGAACATGTAACAGAAATGCTGTACTGTTGTTATAATTCCCCTCTATTAAATGTGTGCTCATCATGTTTACCAGAACATGAAATATTGCATGAAAACATATTTCAAACAACATGAAGTCTTGCAATATTATGACATATGCAGTGAGTCCCAACCTTCGAACTGCTCTGGAGGTGAAAGAGTTAACTTTCCATGCCAGGCATGGAACCTTGAGCGCGAGCTCAGTTGAAAACTCTGTCTGTTGTTAATCAAACTCAAACTGTCAGATTCTTTACTCCGCCTCACTGAACAGTCGCTCCGGAGATTTCTCCTTCTGCTCAGCTCATTTTGTTGGTTAGAGTGTTATTTTATCGTTTTTTTGACCGAAATTAAACCGCAACCGGTCGGTTCAAGCTCTGTCTGTGGTATTGTAAGTAATAGATAGGCTTACATTTATTTTATTCTGTGTGGAACTTGTAAACGTCTTTCTGTTCGGTTTGAACCGATCAGGTTGTTCTAAAACGTTACTAGTCCTTGTTTAGAGTGCGGTTCACGGTTCTTATCGGTTCTAAAAAAAACAGATTTCATTACGGTTTTTTCCACGACCCGTGGCATGGTTGGGAACCGATAAGGGAGTCTTGCTTGGTGGATTGCCATAAACGGGCAAGTTGGTTAGGCTGGCACTATGTCTGAGAAACCCAAAAGAAAAACCGGGCCCACTGGGTTTCAGCACTGTGGTGTTTGTGGGGAAGCCTTTGCTAAGGTTGACCCACACACCACCTGTGTGTATTGTCTGGGGTTTGACCACCTCAATGCAGACTGCCAGATATGTAGTAATTTTCCTGCTGCCACCATTGAGAAGAGAGTTGGTAGGCTCAGGGAAAGGGAGGCCAAAAAGTCCGATGACCCGGATGGCCAGCCCGGTTCGGTTCCAACCAAACCAGAGGGAGTGCCCTCTGACCAGGGCGATACTTCCTCGGGCAAAAGAAGAGCCAGCTCTGAGGAGCTGGCTCCAATTAAAAGGACTAGAAAGTCAGCTAGTGTGCCAAAAGTTTTCTCCAACCACTGAGGAAATAGCTAAAGCAATTCAAATTGTCCAGTCACTTTCCCCGGTTCCGACCGAACCGATACCATCAGGAAGACGCTCGGTTCGGCCGGTTCCACCGGTTCAAGATTATGATTTTGAGGATTTTTATGAACCGGGAGGGGAAGAGGAGTATGAGGAGTGTGAATGTGGGTTTGAAAGTCTGGATGTGCCCATTGAACCGGACATCTCTCCAGACAGACCATCAGGGGTTTCTCCTCCTAGGCTATCTGAGTCCCCTTCTCATCTTATGTTTTATAAGAAAGTTGCTGAAACTCTCCAGCTCCCTGTTGAGGAAGCTGTTGATGACCAAGAGGAGCCTGATTATGTAGAAATGATGGATATTCCAGAGTCTAGGAGACTGTCTATTCCTCTGCATAAATCTTTTAGGAAACAGACAGTAAAAATTCTAAAAACTCCTCACACTATACCTCCTGTTGATAAAAGGATGGACAAGAGGTATACATTATCAGGCTCTGATATGGAGTTCCTCACACAGCAATGCAGCCATGGGGGGGGGTAGTGCAGGCTGCAGCCATGACAAGGCAAATATTCCTCTAGCTTTGCACCCCCCTGAAAGGGACTCCAGGAGGGTTGATGCCATGGCAAAGAAACAGTACATGGCAGCATCCTTGGGACTCAGACAGGCAAATATATATTATGCTGCTAGATACCAGAAATCCAGATGGGATACTGTGCTGGCTCTAGCAAAACAGGTCCCTGACCAGCTTGCCAGGGAGCTGGAACAGGTGGCTGCGGATGGTATTGAGGCATCTAAGGTGCAATTTCATGCTGCAGTAGACTCTAATGATGTGTCATCAAGGGTCATGGCTACATCTGTAGCACTTGCAGAATGGCTTGGCTCAGATGTACTACCCTGCTCAGGATACCCAGTCTAAGGCCATGGATTTTCCTGTTGTGGGCAATTCTCTGTTTGGGGAGCAGACAGAGAATTACAAGAAGAAAATGGATGAATATAGGACCACCTATAGGAGTGCACAGGCCAAGGAAGGCAGGCCACTCCTCAAGGCAACATCCAGGGGCAGGGACAGGCCTTTTCATAGGCCTTTACCAAGTCCAGGCCTCCTCTTCTGCTTATGCCCAGAGGGGTTCTTTAGAGGGAGAGGCAGATGGGGTGCAAGCAAGCCTGCTTCCACCCCTCAGCCCAAAGCCCCTGCCAAGCAGGCACCCTGATGGGGTAGCCAGGGCTGATTCTCCTCTACTGGTAGGGGGCAGGCTGGCTTACTTTGTCCAGGACTGGAAGTCTCTAAAATCAGACAAGTGGGTCCTGGAAGTAATAAGCCAGGGACTGGTTCTCAGCTTCAAAAAATTTCCGAAGATGAGAGCCAGGTCCTTTCCACCTGCAAATCCATCAGAGGCACTTGCCCTAGAAACAGAAGTTTCTACCTTCCTGGCTCTCAGAGCTGTGGAAAGGGTTCCACCCCTACACCAGGGCAAAGGGTTGTACTCCAGGTACTTCCTTACCCCAAAAAAGACAGGAGAATGGCGGACCATCCTGGATCTCAGATACCTAAACAAGCACCTTTTAAAACCAAAATTCAAAATGGTGACTCTGGGAGTTATTTTACCCTCTCTAAGACCAGGGGACTGGCTAGCGTCCCTGGACCTCAAGGATGCCTACTTCCATGTTCTTATCAGAAGCTCCCATCGAAAGTACCTCAGATTTGAACTGCCCTCAGGCCATTACCAGTTCAGAGCAATGCCCTTCGGCCTCACCTCTGCCCCGAGGGTATTCACAAAATGCCTGGCAGTAGCAGTTGCCCACTTAAGAAGGCAAAAGATTGCCATTTTCCTACCTGGACGACTGGCTCATAGTAGGCCAGTCTCCAGAACAAGTCAGACTACACCTTCAGGTAACTCAGCAACTGCTCACATCTCTAGGTTTCCTTCTCAATCTTCCGAAGTCAGTTCTAGAGCCTGTCCAGCTTCTCACCTTCATAGGTGCAGAACTGAACACAAAAGAGGCCAGAGCCTTCCTTCCTCTGGAAAGAGCAAGGACCTTGGTCTCTCTGGCCTCCTCTTTCACCCTGCAGGTCTCTCGACCAGCAAGGCATTTTCTGCAGCTCCTGGGGCACATGGCTGCTTCTACAGCAGTTGTGCAGGGAGCAAGATTTCAGATGAGGGACATCCAGTTCCATTTGAGAGCCTTTTGGTCTCAAAGGAGAGACCCTCTGACCAAATTGATCCCAGTGACTTGAACCCTGATCCAAGCCCTTCAGTGGTGGCAGGACCAGAGCAATCTGAGACAGGGGGGTCCCCTTCATCCCTCAGTCTCACTCCCTAATCCTTACTACAGATGCATCCCTCTTGGGGTGGGGAGCTCACATAGGCGATCTCACTACCCAGGGATTGTGATCCCCTCAGGAATCTCTGCTCCACATCAATCTGTTGGAACTCAGAGCAGTTTTTCTAGCACTTCAAGTTTTTTCCACCTCTGTTCAGAACAAAGTTGTACAGATCAGAACAGACAACATCACTACAATATGGTACATCAACAAGCAAGGAGGCACTCGGTCTACAGCCTTGTGCACCGAAGCAATGAAGTTGTGGTCTCTGGCGTATTCCCCTGAACACCTCCCTTATGGCAGTTCACCTTCCAGGCAAGGACATTGTCCTGGCAGATGCTCTCAGCAGGATTTCCCAGGGCCATCACGAATGGTCACTGGATCCCCTAGTATTGGAGGTAGTATTTGCCAGATGGGGCACCCCGCAAATAGATCTTTTTGCAGCCCCAGACAATCACCAACTTCCCCTTTTTTGCTGCAGGCCCCCAGTGTTGGGCTCAGTCCCTCTGGATGCCTTCCTTCTCAGTTGGGAAGGGAAGTTTCTTTATGCCTTCCCCCACTTCCCTCTTCTGTTCAAGATGCTAGTCAAAATCAGATCTCAACCTTGCAAGATGATCCTGATTGCACCAGATTGGGCTAGACAGCCCTGGTACCCACACCTTTTGTCCTTAGCAGTCCACCTTCCCCTGTGTCTTCCCAGGAATCACAACCTGTTAACCTGTGCTCAGGGGAGGGTTTGGTACCCGAATCTCAAATCTCTCAATCTCAAGGCCTGGTTCTTGAAGAGTTAGAGTCTGCTGACCTACACCTCTCCCAAGGTGTATTGGATATATTGAAGGCTTCTAGGAAGCCATCCACCAGGGCTACTTATAATTCCAAATGGAAAAGATTTTCCATTTGGTGCTCTGGCAAGCATATTTCCCCAGAATCTGCTGACTTACCCACAGTCCTGGATTATATGGTGCATTTGAATACCTTGGTGCTGAGGCCAGCTACCCTAAAAGTGCACCTGGCAGCCGTGTCTGCTTTCTTATCAGCAGGTAAACCCTCTTCTCTTTTGGCTCATCCTGTATTCTCCAAGTTTTTCAAGGGGTTGCTTCACACCAACCCTCCATTCAGTGACCCTGCCCCTGCCTGGGATCTTAATATTTGCATTGCTCAGCTTATGCAACCCCCTTTTGAGCCCTTGTCTTCAGCAGAGCTTAAGTACTTGACTTGGAAAACTGTGTTTTTGGTAGCCATCACTTCTGCCAGGCGCATAAGTGAGTTACAAGCATTGTCAGTGGAACCTGATTTTATCTCTTTTCATAGAGATAAGGTGGTTCTTAGGACTAACCGAAAGTTCTTGCCTAAGGTGGTTTCAGACTTCCACCTTAATCAATCTATGTCTCTCCCTGTGTACTTCACTGACCATTCCTCCTCTGGCGAGAGGAGACTACACAGTTTAGATGTCAAAAGAGCCCTTAGTTACTACATAGAACGTACCAAGGGTCACAGGTTTGACTCCTCCAACTGTTCCTCAGTTATGGTGAGGTTGGTAAGGGAAACCTGCCACTAAAGATCCATTGCCAGGTGGATTGTCTCTTGTATCAATTTTGCTATGAAAAATTGGGTGAGGTTCTCCTCCTCAGGCCTGAGGGCTCACTCTACCAGAGGTACAGCTGCATCTCTGGCTGCTGCCAGGGACATCCCTATCCTACAGATATGTCAAGCAGCTACCTGGAAAACAGTTCACACTTTTACCAAGCATTACTCCCTGGACATCCAGGCTAGGAGTGATGCTCAGTTTGGCACAGCTGTGCTTCAGAGCCTATTTCCAAAGTAGGTTCTGTCCCTCCTCCATGGAGGTACTGCTGTGTAGTCTGCATATGTCATAACATAGCAAGACTTCATGTTGTTTGAAGAAAAAATTACTCACCTTAGTAATGTTGTTTCTTCTAATGGAGTCTTGCTATATTATGACCTCCCCCCTGTCTGCCCCTCTCAGAACCTCTACTTTTGGGATGTGGGTGGGCAGTGCAGTGTTGACACTTAGTAGATGCCAACCTTATTGTTTTCACCCCTCCTTTTTGGGGTGTTTAGGTGTTATGTTTTTAATTTTTTGGATCCCCTGACTTGAGTCTTTGTTTTGGGACCAAGAAAAATGTGTTCTTGTAGTTAGTAGCCAGTGGGCTAGTGCAGGTTTACGGCTTCCACACAGAACCTTAGTGAGTTTTGCTCATAAAGATCTGACAGTTTGAGTTTGATTAACAACAGACAGAGTTTTCAACCGAGCTTGAGCTCAAGGTTCCATGCCTGGCATGGAAAGTTAACACTTTCACCTCCGGAGCAGTTCGAAGGTTGGGACTCACTGCATATGTTATAGTATAGCAAGACTCCATTAGAAGAAACAACATTACTAAGGTGAGTAATTTTTTCTTATTGTACAATATGACCTGTCAAGCCTAACGGACACAATATCGGATGTTTTGTACAGGGTGGTAGATTGATAGCTGGCTGGGAGGACAAACCCTTCAGAGGAGAACTACAGATTGTTCTGAGAGGAAACCACTTCACCCCCGAATGGCCTCTACCGAATGGGCCAAACCAAGGATCAAAAGTGTTAGGTAAGTGGCAGGAATACATTGTTTCACTTTTAGATTGTCTGATACCGGGAAGCTGACAGCTACTGAATCCTAAATAATCACAATGACAAAAACCAAAAAATTCTTGTAAAGCTTTTTTGTGCTTGTTAGTTTTAGTAATATTGTTAGGCAAAAGTATCAATCGATTCACTTTCTATTTACAATATATAGGTTTCATTTTACATGAATGTGTTTCTAAGACTGCCTTCACTTGTTCATGTTAGGAAACTGCACAGTTTCTTAACAAATAAAAATATTTATTTGAATGAGCAAAACATTGTCTGTGCCCAGGTTATCAGTATACAGATTTACAGCTGATTTACTGACTAATTGTATTATAAAACAACAGCTAGAAATGGAGCATTCTCATTGGCTGAACCACACCAAATGGTTGGGTTAACTGCAGGAAACCCTCATGAACAACAGAAAAATCAGAACTTAAACTATAAAACCTATGTAAAAAAAGAAAACAACATTTGAGTTTTATAATAATATTAAGGCTCTCCATGCCTGAATTTCCTTTGCTTTTCCTATACAGCTTTTTCCCCACCAGCCAGTGCTGTTGCAGGGATATACCTGGTACAAGGATGGACCCTGATCAGGTCTGTGGTACCACCTGTGCACCACCACTTACCTTACATGCCCACTGTGCCCCATACCTTTCCCTCTATGACAGGGGCTCTCTGGGGAGAACTGTCCCCTCCCCAATGTGATCAGGATCTGGTGGTGGACAGGAGGCTCATGATTCAGAGTCTGGGGGCTATAGGCCAATATCCTGATGGCACTTGCTTTTTCAGTCTTGTATGCCTCCTCCTCAAAACTTTGGAGGACTGGGCCTTCGAGGTGGCAGGCCCAGCCCTGTGGAATTCCTTCCAGAGGGCCCTGAGGGAGGTCCTATCAGTGGAAGCCTTTAAAATGGGTCTTAAGCAGGCCCAGAGCCACAGAAGGCTGAGGTACTCAAGCACCTTACCTTCACTATGTCGGTGACCCAAGTTCTGAACAAGCTTGAGCTGCCAGGGTTCAGCGGGGGAGGAACGTCAAGCTGCCTGGTAGCTCTCCTCTCTCAGCTTGGGGTGGTGTGTTGCCCCAGGTCTTGGCTGCCACCAGGTGGAGGCCTGGTGTTAGTGCTGATGCTTGGGAGGCAGATATTGGGCAGGATGGGTGGAAGGTGCCATGGTTCTGG
This sequence comes from Neoceratodus forsteri, assembly GCA_016271365.2. Taxonomy (NCBI): domain Eukaryota; kingdom Metazoa; phylum Chordata; order Ceratodontiformes; family Ceratodontidae; genus Neoceratodus; species Neoceratodus forsteri. The sequence goes on along the minus strand of CM057455.1, from coordinate 411,108,329 downwards.
AGCGGATGCGCACCTCCATGAGCAAGCATCATCCATGCCACTGCAGAACCAGTAAGAAGGGAGAACATGAAAAAAGTGATGGTGGTGGCTTAATCAAGCCCTGCCGCCTACCCCCGACCTGTGCTGCTGACCTAGCACCTGGTCTACCCTGGATACTTGGACTGGGGGGGGAGGACAGTTCTCCTTCCTCCAGCCCCATCACAGGGGACAGGTCTTGGGAGGACCCTTAGATCACGTAAGTCCCCGGGGTAGCAGGCTCCAGTTGGGAGGAGGTGGGACAGGGTTGAACAGCAGCTCCCTGCCCTTGGTGGGAAACACAGAAACATAGAAAATGATGGCAGAAGGGGACCGTCCATCTAGTCTGCCCAAGAACCTACCTGGTGCTCTTCCCCCTTCCCTCCGTTGCCTTTTTGTATGCTACCTTTATGTCTATCTCATGCATTCTTGAACCTGCTTACCATTTTGGCCCCCACTACCTCCTTGAGTAGGCTATTCCATGGGTCCAGCACCCTCACTGTAAAGAAAAACTTCCTTGTATTATTCCTGGACCTCCTTCCCTTCAGCCTCATGTCATGCCCTCTCATTCTCATGCTCTCTTTCAATTGGAAAAGCTCCTGAACTTTAACCTTATTTATACCCCTCATATATTTAAAAGTCTCAATCATGTTGCTCCTCTCCCTCCTCTGTTCCAGGGAATACTTGTTGAGTTCCCTCAGTCTGTCCTGGTAAGTCATATAGTGCAGTCCATGAATAATTTTCGTAGCCCTCCTCTGCACCATCTAGATTCTGTCTATGTCCCTTTTGAGGTGTGATCTCCATTACTGCATGCAGTACTCCAAGTGTATGTGCGCCAGCACCCTGTAGAGTGGTAACACCACCTCTCTCCTGCGACTTGTGATTCCCCTCCTGATGCAGCCCAGCATGTCACTTGCCTTAAGTGCCGCCTTTTCACACTGTTTATCCACTTTCAAGTCTTCTGATATAATGACCCCTAGGTCCCTCTCCTGGCTGGTGGAGGCTAGCTTCTCTCCTCCCAGGTAGTAATCCTCTTTGGGAATGTTTCTGCCTAAGTGCATGACTGATGTTGAATTTAAGCTACCATGTTTCTGTCCACTCCTCCAGTTTCTTCAAGTCTGAAGTCATACTCCTCACACCCTCAGGGAAGTTCACTCTGTTGCAAATCTTAGTGTCAATAACAAATAGACACACTTTACCTTCCAGCCCATTTGCAATGTCTGCTATGAATGCATTGCAGAGTAGGAGGCCCAGTACTGAACCCTGTGGTACCCTGCTGGTCACTTCCCTCTCAGTTGAAAATGCCCCATTTACCTGAACCCTCTGTGTTCTTCCTCTCAGCCAGCTACTTACCCACTCAACCACCTCCCTGCCCACCCCCATGTGGTCCAACTTTCTTACCAGCCTTCTGTGTGGAACAGAGTTGAAGACTTTTCTAAAGTCCAGATAGACAACATCTACCACCGCTCCCTGATCTACTATCCTTGTAACCCAGTCGAAGAAGTCAACCAGGTTAGTTTGGCAAGACCTACCTGCCATGAACCCATGCTGTTTTGGGTCTTGCTGCCCACTGGATTCCAGATATGTTATGATTCTCTGTTTGAGTAGTGTCTCGTTCAACTTGCCTACCACCAATGTGAGGCTTACTATATGGTAATTGCTAGCCTCCTCCCTGCTCTCTGCTTTGTGGAGTGGGACCACAGTTGCCCTTTTTCAGTCCTCTGTTACAGTCCCACTCTCTAGTGATTTGGTGAATAGTTCTGCTAGGGGTGCTGTTAGTACACTCCCCAGCTGCTTGAGAACTCTAGGGTGAATCCCATTTGGTCCCATGGCCTTGTCCACCTTTAGTTTATTTAAAGCTTCCAAGATTGAGCCTCTGTGAGGGGGCTTGTGTCAATCCCTAGTCCCTGGGGTTGCTGCTATGCAGGCTTGGCCCATCCCCTGCATTCTCTTTGGGGAACACAGAACAGAAGCACTGGTTTAAGACTTCTGCTTTCTTGCAATCTTTTCTTTATTTATACTTTATCGCTCCTCTGCAGAGCCAATGAGTAGCTCCAGCCCTCTCTCAAAGGGACTCATTCTCTGGCCCGAAAGTGTCGGGTCATCATGGGCCCCATTGGCTACTGGGCTTTTTTTGCTTTTCTCCCCTGGGCACCCAAACCATGCAATGGGTGAGTCAGCTACTCCCGCGGAAGCTGCCATACACCCTCAATGTGTGCTCTCCCTCTTCTGGGTGACACACCTGTGCTGACATCCAGCCACCACTGGGTGTCAGTCTACAACACGCTGCACTGTCTCCCCCACCCCAAGGAAGGAGAGCTGTGTAGGGATGCTCAATTCTTTCTCTCCTGCTGACTCCCAAGCGAACCAAGTCCATTCCCGAACCCAGGTTGCCAGTGTGGCATGAGGTGTAGTGTCCAGCGTCTCAACCTTCAGTGCATCTGGGCCGCTTGCAATCTTTTTCTACCAGTTTCCCTCCAGTATCTGCTAGTCTAACTATCCCCCTCCCCCCCCTTGTTTTTTCTTTTTTCCCTTATGTACCTAAAGAAGGCTTTATCTCCCTCCTTTACCCTCTGCGCAATCTTCAGTTCAGTCATGGCTTTAGCCTTTCTTATTGTCTTACCAGCTTCCCTCTGTGCTACCTTATAGGTTTCCTTATCCTCATCTTTCATTGACACCTTAAATTTGTATAAGCCTTCTTTTTCTCCCTTACTATTGCATCCAACTCCCTAGAGAACCAGTGGGGTTTCCTTTTCTTGTTTGCCTTGCTCACCCTTCTGACGCACTGTTCAGTTACCTCTGTGATAACTCCTTTGAGATACTCCCACATTTTGTCTACATCTCTTCCCTGTATCTAAGACTCTATGCCAGGCTATCCCTTATCTTCCGAAAGTCTGCTTTTCTGAAATCTAAAACCCTGATCTTGGAATGACTAATGTCTTCACTAGTGTTTACTTTAAATCCCACGATGCAGTGATCGCTATTTCCTAAGTGGCACCCCACCTCTGCCTCCTTTACCCTGTCGCTGTTAGTTAAAACCAAGTCCAGGACACCTTCATCTCTGATAGGAGTTTCCACAAGCTGCCTCAGCCCTGCACCCTGCAGTGCCATTCCAAAGTCCCTTCCTCTTGATGAAGATGCTGTACAAGATTTCTAGTTTATGTTTAGCAAGTTAAAATCCCCTACTATTATTGTCTCACCCTTGTCTTGTCATTTTGCAGAATGTCTCCATCATTTTCTTGTCCCCAATATCCCATTGTGATGGGGCCTGTAGATGACTCCTATCTTAATGTCTGCCCCTGATCCTGTATCAGCTGTTATCCATAGTGCTTCTGACTTATCTGGGATCCCCTGAATCTCTGTAGCCTTGATTTCCTCCCAGACATAAAATGCTACCGCACCCCTTTCCTACCCATCCTGTCCCTTCTGTACAGGTGATAGCCCAGGATAGCCATGTCCCCAGCCATGGTTCTCTGTGAACCAGGTTTCCATCATGGCCAATAAGTCGAGTTCAGCTTCTGCCATGATGGTCATGAGGTCACTATATACCTTTTTTTTTATTCTTTGGTTACCAGATAATGACCCCTAGGCACAAGTGTCCATTTTCAGGGCTGACCTGGGAGCACTGAGTGGTTAAGTGACTTACTCAGAGTCACACAGTATGTAAGCAGAGGTTGTGGGATTCAAGCTCAGTTCTGCTGGATGGACCACACTCATTCACAGCTTGTTACTCCAACCACTAGGCTATACAGCCAGCCATGGAAGAAGGAAAAAAAGTGGGTCTTAAGACCTATCTGTTCAATCAAGCATTTGGGGAATGATTACCCCTGTGCGTTGCTGCTGCCCTACTATGTATGGCTGTATGGAACTATATTTATTTATTTATGAGTGAGCTATTAGAAAGTGAGTTAATTTATGCATTTATGTTGTTGTTCATTCAAGTCATTCACCTGTTCTTCTAGTAATGGCACACCAAGCCTCCAGAGAACGGCACCAGAAAGAAATAAAGCTACTACTGCTACTACTCCCCCCTCTCAGTGCATCAACATAGTCTCTGTCAGCCTTGCACACCACAACATGGACTGGGCTGATGCCACACCACATGGGGAAGCAAGCTCCCTGGCCCATAAGGGGCAGCTGTGGAGCCAGGACCAGGAACTTCCCTTCCCCAGCTGGCTTGCACTGTCAGCAGCATACCCAGCCCTAAGTTCGACAGAATCCCCGTTCCCAGGCTGGCTTTCAAACTGAGTTTGCAGAAGCATAATGTGCTGATCGGAAGGCTGTGGGTTCCATCCTCACACCAGGAACTTGGGTTAAAAATCCCAGTACTGACACTGTAGCGCAGCATGAGGAGGGGTGTTGCACTCTTGAGGTACTGTCTTTTGGATGACTCTTAAACCGAAATCCTGTCTGCCTGTTCTGATTGTTGTTCAGGTGGACATTAAAGATCCTGTGGCACTTTTTGAAAAGAGTAGGGGAATTTTCCTGGTGTCCTGGCCAGATTTCCCCCATTAACTAAAAATACCACCAACAGCTTAATCTGGGTCCTCCTTTCCCTGTCAACAAAAAATGCATAACTAAATAAATAAAAACAGTGAGCGCTTTTGACTTTTCTCTGTGTTTTATGTGCTGGTATCATCTTGCCAGTGTGGGGGGTTTCCATTTTCTTTTATTCCCCTGAGACGCTTAGCTTTGGACATGCAGTGTGCATACCAAATGGATGTGCATACTGAAAAGCCGCTGTGTCTTCCCTTCCACTGCTATCTGTGACTGGCTTATGCCTCCTGGACACACCCAAGTGGCACTTGTGCAGTGGGGAATGGTCATCCCCCTACCCAGGGAAAGTGTCCTGTAGGGTGTTCAACCATTGTCTCCATCACTGGCCATCCAGCCTCCCAGTCGTGTTCCTGAACCCGGGGCATTAGCTTCACGGGTGCACCCCACCACTACACCCAATGGCCAGCCAAATAATATATAATATGTGAGTAGAGGTGAGAATTTGGGCTTTGGTAAGGCAAATCCAGCTGTTTAATTGTGGACCCTTTTCTTCAGTTAAACTGTTGGAATTCAGTCCAAAACTTCCATTTACAATATAGTAATTGGCGTGAAAGAAAAACAGACTACAAATAGGGGTGTATAATATCCTCAAGTGCAGTCATTTTCCTTCCTCCACCTCCAGACCTCTTTTCCCAAACACTTGTTAAATGCCAGCTCCTGGCACTGCACCATAAGACCACAGTGACTGTTCAAGCTCCACTCCTTCCCTATCCCAACACCTCAGTCCCCAAAATTATATAATTTAATGGTGCCCCCCATTCATGACCCTGATCCATGATGGGGGGGATAAAACTCAAAGTCCTAGATGACTCATTAACCCCACCCACAATACACCTGTTTCCATTCTCTAATAAAGTCATCTGATTGTATGAGTGGGGTGTGCAACCAGGTGGGAGAGGGCAGAAAGGTTTGCATCAAGGCAGACTGACCAATCGGTCTTTCTAGAATCATCATTGTGACAGACCACTTCACCCCCTCCTTTCTGTTTGTGTGGTATCTATGCTCATACAGTCATATAACTGTATTAGAGAAAGAAAGTGGGCACATTGCAAGATGGGGCAAATGAGTTAGTCAGGATTTTAAGCACTATGCCCCTATAATTGTGGACTGGAGTTAGGAGGGGGCAACTATTACATTATAACATTCTGGGGACTGGGGCAGTGGGCTGGAACGGAGGATGTTTGTGAGATATTGGCTCCTTAAACATACCGTGGTTGGGAGAACAGAGGGGGTCAAAGGTGCAACATCAATGGAGTAGGAAGTGGGGCACCCAAAAGACTAGCCACGGCCACACTATAGAATGGTAGTTTTTTTTTTTGGAGTGCATTTGGTCACAGTGCCAAAGTAATCCAAAAACTTTGTTTTCGATTCACCAGAACAGCAAATGGCAATTTCAGCCAATTCCACCAAAGTCCTTTTCATTTTGGTATCATACCTGGATGTATGCTACAAAACTCATGTTAAAACAAAACTTTCTTAATGCTTTAGCCTTAGTGAAAAGAGAAATGTATATATACATATATATTCATTCCTTCCTTTCTTTCTTTCTTCCTTCCTTCCTTTCTTTCTTTCTTTCTTTCTTTCTTTTGTACGTAACCAGGTAGGTGTACTGGTCCAGAGGACTGTTTTCAGTCTTGACCCGGACCACACAGTGGCAAAAGGTACAATACATACAGTACATACAAGAAACAGCACACTGCAATAGTACAGATGGTACAGGTTACATACAGGAAGAGAAATACAGTTTCTGTAGCACAGATTACTCATGGTTTGTGCTGCAGTTTACTGTTACATACAATGCAAGTTGATAATAACAACTCCAACAGGGTTCTAGTGCAGTAGTAGCAACAAGACATTATGCAATACCAGACAGTGTAGCACAGAAGAGACAAAAGGTATAACAGGAGATCATTGGGGGTGGGGGTGTGGGGCTAGGCAGGAGAGAGGGGGGTGACAGGCCAGGAGGGGAAAAACACAGAGCAGTGTTAGATTGTTCAACTTTCACTGCAAAGGCAAGATTCAGACAGATTTAACACTTGTGCTACATGTGAAAAGCAGAGATAGGGGAGAGAGCAAAGGGGGTGCTGAAAAAGTGAGGTTAGTGTGTTAGGGGGGGTCTGGGAAGCCTTGGGGGTTGTGAGAGGGAAAAAAACACTAAGGAGGAGGCAAATGCTGCATATTCATAGAGGTTTATCTGGAAAAAGTTAACGCTAGCTACTTTGCACGGTACAGTGACAGTTTACATTTAAAAGCTTGGTGAGTGGTAGATGAGCGAATGGACAAGGGGAGCTTGTTCCATAGGGAGGGCGCTGCAACCAAGAAATCTCAACTTCCCATAGTAGTGGTGACATGGTGACTTCTAGCGGGGTGGTCGAGGAGGCCCTGAGATTCCTTGTGGTCACTCTGTCAGTATTTCATGTATTTTACAGGGGCACAGTAGCTCCCCTATAGTTAGGGTTGATTAGGGTGTTTAATGTTAAACCCCTAACAGTGCACCTTAATAATATTGCCCTCATTCAACTGTGCATGCCAGGTCAGGAGGGGAGGCAAGCCTCTAGATTTGACAAATGCTGTGATAGTCAGATGTCCAGATCCTGAAATACGGATAATGCAAATTGTGGAACAATTAGCGGGTTTGGCCTTTTTTTGCTCTCATCTACTGCCAACAAACACATGAATCTAGCTAAACAAGATGGTTCCACGTCAAACCGTCACCATCTAGAAAAGTGTGGTAAAAAACTGCGCCATCCGCCCATCCAAAAAAGTGTGGTCAAAAACCACGGCCTCATAAATATACAACCTAGCACAACCTCAATATCAGAATATATACAGTATTTGGCACCCCATAAGTGTCAGTGGCTTAGTAGGTAGCACACTCGCCTCTGAGGCTGGGAGATCAGAGGGCTATGGGTTCAGTTCCCACATCTGGCACTTGGGTTAATATCCCAGTACTGACACTGTAGTGCAGCATGAGGGGGGGTGCTGCACTTCTGAGGTGCTGTCTTTCGGATGAGACGTTAAACCAAGGTCCCATCTGCCTGGATTGGTGGTAGTTCAGGTGGATGCTAAAGATCCCATGGCACTTATTGAAAAAAGTAGGGGAATTTCCCCAGTGTCCTGGCCAAAATTTCTCCCATTCACTAAAAATACCACCGACAGCTTAATCTGGTTCAATTTCAGTTGCTTACCATCTGTATCCCCCCTTCCCCAGGTCGCCCCTGAAAAAGGGACTTCTAGGCCCAGTGGGTTTACCAGATCAACAAAATTCAATAAATAAACAAGTCCAATGTATATATTTGGATAATAAACTAAAGGAAGTGCTATAGATTGCATAGTGGCACTTTCATATTTTTTCTGAGTGCGGTTATCATGGCTCGGTTTTTCACCATGCTTTTTCAGATCCTCGGACTTAAAAGATACCAGACAGGACCCGTTTAGCTCGATTCTGGAGTTTGTTTTTCAAAGAAATGACCCTGAAATATGGTTTGAGGATATCCCTAAATTCCTAGGAGGAAGGCTTAGTGAGGGCTCTTGATTCTTCTTTTGTGACTCTAAATTTTTCTTTTGTGAGTCTCAAGAAAGAAAAATGTTGGCTCATGAAACAAGAACTGAATCTAACAAAACAAATTTTTTGTTTCATGATTTTCTTTCATAGCAAAAGAGGTGAATGAAAGAAGAACTTCTTTCGTGAGTGAGATTCTTTTTTTTGTGATCTTATTTTATGAGATTTCTTATTCCGTGATCTTCTTTTGTATCAAAATATGAATAAACAAGCATTTGTCAATGCCGAATGTTTGCTTGCTGGCATTGGCAGTGGTAATGTAGAAGTTACAGAGCTGCGTAATAGGAATGGCAGTGAAGTACTGAACTGAAGCCAACCCCACCACTACCCTGCAGAGAGTGACAGGCATTGGGGTGTGCGCTTAGTCATAGGCATAACGGCCATGCCATTTCACCACACCACACCCCACCCTGCAGACACTGACAAGTGTCACGGTGTTCCTTGGGTCTTTGGCCTTTATGCTAATTCCACTTCATTAGAAACACGGGTGAGATGGGTGCCATATAGAGAATGGAGTGAACTTTGGGGCTGAAGAGTCCAAGGCATACCCCGATGCCTCTCACTGGCTGCAAGGTGTGGAATGGTATGAGCATTACAGGCAAGAACCCCAAGTCACACCCCTGATGCCTGTCATTCTCATAGGGTTGCGTTATGGTTGGAAACCCTAATACCTCAGGCATTCGTTGGTATTTTCACTCCAAATTTTCAACATGTTTTTTTTGTGACCCCACCTCATGAACAGGGGAATATCAGTTTGTTAGCGAAAGCTGCTTATGCACAGCGACTACGGGCATTTAGCACCACAGGTGCAAAACATTCGAACAGGATGTAAAAATGACAGCTGTACTGTTCATGGGGAGGTGTAAAAATGGCAATGTTGGAAATCTGCAGTAAAATATTTAAAAATGGTGAAGTCACGAACAGTACATAGAAAACTGTGCAACGACAATCTGCATATAATAAGTTGGGATTTTTACAGCAGATTGTCAACTCAGGCATTTTGGTGCTCCGATCATGAACAGTGTCACTGTGATTTTCTTTATCTGTGCCGAACAATGATTTCCCAGCAACCACGCACGATCTCTGCGCTGAAAGTGTGAAAACACACTTCAGCCATGTTGTGAAAAATGACAGCTGGTACTGTTCATAAGGAAGTGTGGAAAAATGCCACTGGTGAAAATCTGGACTGAAAATATTACAAAGTCATGAACTTACGAGGGTGCATGGAAACTGCGCAATGCTCACTCGTAACACAGTCATTTTATGGACTTTTGTCACCAAATTTTCAACATAGTCATTTTAAGACCTCTGCTCATGAACGGTATAACTGTGATTTTCTTAATCTATCCTAAACATTGCTTTCGCACACCAACAGCACCATTGTGCGCTACATGTGTGAAAACACATTTTGGGCAACATATAAAAAATGGCAGCTGTACTGTTCATAAGAAAGTGTAATAAAATGGCAATGTTGAAAATCTGGAGTGAAAATATTAAATTCGCAAACTTATGAGCATGCATAGGAACTGCGCAACGCACACTCGTAAAACAGTCATTTTTAGGAATTTTTTCACCAAATTTTCAACATAGCCATTTTAAGACCTCTGCTCATGAACAGTGTCACTGTGATTTTCTTAATTTGTCCCATACATTGATTTTGCACATCGATTGCACTACTGTGCGCTACATGGGTGGAAACACATTTTGGGCAAGATGTGAAAAATGACAGCTATACTGCTCATAAGGAGATGTGGTAAAATGGCAATGTTGAAAATCTGGAATGAAAATATTGAACATTCGCGAACTTACGAGCGTGCGTAGGAACTGCGCAATGCACCCTCGTAAAACAGTCATTTTTAGGAATTTTTTCACCAAATTTTCAACATAGCCATTTTAAGACCTCTGCTCATGAATAGTGCCACTGTGATTTTCTTAATTTGTCCCATACATTGATTTCACACACCGACTGCGCCATTGTGCGCTACATGGGCGGAAACACGTTTTGGGTGAGATGTGAAAAATGACAGCTGTACTACTCATAAGAAGGTGTGGTAAAATGGCAATGTTGAAAATCTGGAGTGAAAATATTGAAAATTCGTGAGCTTATGAGCCTGCGTAGGAACTGTGCAATGCACGCTGGTAAAACAATCATTTTTTGGAATTTGTGCACCACATTTTCAATATAGGGTTTTTGAGACCCCTTCTCATGAATGATGTCACTGTCATGGCATTATTCAGGCCCAAAGGGTGATTTTGCAGTCACTGCACAGTCACTGCGCGAAATCACCCTTCGGGCCCGAATAATGCCATGGCAGTGACATCATTCATGAGAAGGGGTCCCAAAAACCCCATGTTGAAAATTTGATGCAAAAATTACAAAAAATGCCTGAGATATACATAAAGTTGAAAACCCCTATCTAGCCCATTATACAGCTTACGGCATTTCTTCAGTTAAGCGGTCGGCTTTGAAGAGTGCACCGCACATTCCCAGTCCACCGAAGATCGCTCGCCCGAGCTCCGGAGGTAAGTATGGGGTGAGGGGCTGGGGGAGGCAGGGTGAGCAGTGGTGGGTGCGGGTTGTGGGAGGGTGTGCTGGGAGACTACGTGGGACCCGTTTTATTTTCAGGTTGAAAAGAAAAAATAGACGACGCTGGACGCTTGCCACGCTGGGTGGGCTCCAGCATGGCACAAGGATGGTGGTGTTCAGCGATGGGGATTGGGCACCCCATCGGTTATGAGAATTTGTTGCCACATTGGGGTTGGCTCCAGTGTGGCACCTTGTACTTGGGGAAGGGAAGAGTGAAGCCGACGGGATTGGGCACCCCATCAGTGATAGTATGGGGAGGAGAGACAGTGAAGGCTTTGGGAGGCGGCACAAAGCCGGCGAGTTGGGCACTACGTCGGCTATACGTATGTGTGGAGGGCAGCACGCAGTGCGGCGTTTCTGTGTGTGTGTGTGTGTGGTGTAGGGGAGCTTACGAGCAGGCGATATCTTATCACTGCTCACTCAAGCGTAGCTCCCCCTTTCAACTGTATGCCACTGCATTTTGGAGCTTGTCATAGACAGCTCCAGCATGCATTGGCTTACAGGGGCCGTGCCTGCCAACACACTGACTGAATTGGAGGAGGAGGTGACACACCTCTGAAATCTCGGATGATGGCACTATGTTTCTTGCACATGCGTGCAAGCAAACATAAAAATTAGGTGATATTCTTCTTTCTTGGTCTTCTTTCATGAGATCACACAAAAGAAGAAAATCTGCTCACAAAAGAAGAACTTTTTCTTTGTATAGAAACATGTTTGTTTATAACAAGGCCATTTTAAAAGGTTTTTACACCAAATTTTCAACATGGCCTTTTTTGACTACACCTCATGAACCAGTAAGGTGAAAGTTTGCTAATTCATTCTGGAAGGGGAGTTTGTGGTTGTTCTGTGAAATCACCTTTCAGGAATGATTTGAAATATTTCACCTGACCGCTTCATGAGGTGGGGTGATAAAGAGACTATGTTGAATACATGGGGTTAAAATATTAAAAAACAAAGCTATGAAGGAAGGGCCCTACATGTCTATATCTATAACCCAAGAGCCCTACACTTCCACAGCCAGATGGATTTCTCACTTGGTACAGAAGTGCAAGGCCCTGCACTTAGGAGCCCAGACGGACTCCTCACTTGGTGCAGAAGTGCAGGGCCCTGCATGTCTGTGCCCAGAAGGTCTCATCACTTGCTGCAGGGCCTGGAGGACCCTAAGCATCTGCAGCAGCATGGAAGTGCAGAGCCCAGAGAGCTCTGTGGTTCTGCCCTGATGAACTCAACAGTTGGTGCAGGGCCCAAAAGGCCCTGTGCATTCATAGCCACACAGAAGCACAGGGCCCAGAAAACCCTGTGCTTCCACAGCCATGTTCATGCAGATCCCGAAGGAACATGCATGATTGTGAATACAATTCCATTATCTCAAAAAGAAAGGAAATTAACTGCAAAAAACTGCCTTAATGCACCAGTTATGGTTCAACTTAAAGCAACAATAGTAGGGAAATGTTGTATTAGGGTTTCGAACCCTAACTCCCCACTCACCCAAGCAGTAAAAGGACAAGAACACAAAAGCAACCATAGATCAAGAAGTGATCGTACAATAACAGTTTCTTACGATGAATACATTGTAGGGGTGCGGTTGTGCTCCCATGTTTAGAGTTGTACAGACACTTCAATGTTAAACCCCAAATTCTGCACTTTAATAACTTGGCAACTGTTCGATGGCTTTGCATGAAATTATGCATGTGCAGTCTGGTGGGGTAGATCTCATGAAGTGCCAAGATCTTTACTGTATCAATCTTCACCATTTTGTTACTGGTGGGTACTATGCTGGAGGCGCTAGGACCCTGCATGAAGCTTTTTAGCTTAAAAAGCTTTTCTCCTAGGAGTAGGGGTGACATCAGGAATGGCGTCATCCTCGAGGCCAACACATTTCATGGTGCTCGCGGGTTGGTCAGTATCTGCTGTCATCCCCTCCACTACCTCCATTGAGACTGCAGGGACTATGTGGAACAGCAAGAATTCTACTATGATGGCCCTCAACTACCATTTTCTGCTCGTCTGACAGATTAACTCTACGCTGCACTAGTCGACACCGTGTTTGGAATCGTTTTGTTATTTTCTTAACTAAGTTTCATATGGCATTGAGTCTGTCTTTCTTTCATTTTCCATTTAGTTAGTGTGGTTGGTTCATGTCAGGTTTGGGGCTTAATGGATCCAAGATGGGGACTTCCTCGATGCATCAGTGCACCTGTGGAAGTCAGTTTTCCATAACAGACCGGCATGACTGATGCTTCTTCTGCCTAGGGCTGAACCATGACACGGATCATTGTGATGCCTGTTTTAGCATGGATCTTCACACCTTAGAAATTTGAGTGGCAAAGTTAGGATGCAACCCCCACCCAATTTTCATTGAACGGCGTCGTACAAGGGCCACTACGTCTAGGACCTTAGGCCCATCCCCAGGCCATCCCCTGCTGCTATATGCACCAGAGGAGAGCAGGCCTCTGTTGGCTCAGGTCTCACCTGGTTGAGTGGTAGGGGAATGGTTGGCCTCCTCTGAGGGGCCGTGGATCGCTCAAGACCTGGTTCCCCTTCAGGCAACTGGCCAACCCTAGTGTCAAGGCCTCAGCTACATGCAGGGCCTGCATCAGCCATCCCTTCGAGGACTTCAGGGGGTGTGACCTCAGTTTCAGACCCTGATTCTGGTGTTAGTGAGTGAGGCTGACCCTCCAGTGCCATGGAGTCCCCTCCCAACATTGCTCTCAATGCCAGAACAGGTAGAGTGGCTGGGGTTGCCTCTCATGGGATCACATTGCTTTCCTTCTCAAATTCAGAGGATGATCGGGCTGATCTGGATTGGTAACCGAGCTCTCCAGAGCAACGGTTGCTCCCTGGGATCTGCCCAAGGTCATCGTCCATGTGTTCCAGACTTAGGACTGACACCATTCACGGTGCTGCCATTTCCTCAGTTGGTGTTGTGCTTGGTGCCACAGGGGACTCCAGTGCCACTGGTGGCACCATCTTGGGGGACACAGCCACTTGTGGTACCATCCCTGGTGCCACAGACTGTGCCACGGATGATGACGATGCTGTGGTTGGTGTTTTATCTGGTGACAGCACCACAGTCAGTGCCATTCTTGCCATCACCACCCACTAATTAAATCCCCCCGCAGTGCATGCTCCCCAAGCCTCTTAATGAATACCCACCACCCCTCACACCACCAAACACTTCTCGTCCTGTCTAGTGGCACCACTTCACCCTCCAATCGTTGTCCTCTAATAATTTAATAAGTGTGACACTGGAGGTACCCAATCCCCCAGTGTCCTGATTTCCTAATCAAAATGACGTATCTCCATTCTTTGTTTTTTAATCATGTAAAAAGAAAACCATCCATCAATGTCTTTTGCAGCCATTTCTGTGCCCCCACCCACCTCCCCAAGCCCTTACTTACCCACTGGGAGTCAAACTCCATCTTCTTCTTTGGATCACAAACATGTCTTCACTGTTTAAAGCTGGACCATGAACCAAAGAAACAGGTATACGGTTCAATGTATTTCAATGGGGTTTTGAACTTAATGACATAACTTGGCCATTTCTGTATATTTTTTGGCCCAAATTTTCAATATGCCTTTCTTGGGTCCCCATCTCATGAACAATTGCACTGACATTAAGCACACATGTCCTGAAAGGTGATTTCATGGTCCCTGTGTGAAATCATCTTCTGGACATGAGTTGAAACTTTTGTGTGCCCTTGTTCATGAGGTGGTGTCGTAAGAAGGCTATTTTGAAAATTTGGTATACAGATATTAAAAAACAACAAAGTTATTATCCTATGTTGAATTTTGTGAATGCATGCTTGTAACGTTGGTAATTTTCAGTATTTTTACCCCTAATTTACAACATATCCATTTCTTTACAGCACCTCATGAATGGGCCAGCTGTCAGTTTTCAAATCCTGTCCAAAATGTTTTTTGCATCCCAAAAGGTGGTTTGTCAGTCCCTGTGTGGAATGACATTATGGTGGTGTGGAGTGACATTTTGGTGGGGATTTGAAAACTTTCACATCTGGATTCATGAGGTTGGGTAATAGTAAGGCTATGTGGACAATATGGTTGCTGTTGTGCTACAGATGGAAGTGTTCCTGGCTCCTGTGTTTCCACCAGCAATATACATATACACATCTATGGAGGGATAGAAGCAGAGGGACCCAGGCCCTGCACTCCACAGGCAAATAAGGATACAACTACAGTATCTGAATAACAATGGATGGATAGGAGTGCAGGGCCCAGAGTGCCCTGCACTCCCACAGAAACATAGGATACAATTATACCATCTCAAAAAGTGAGGAAATTTTTTGCAAACAACTCAATTAATGCAACATTCAGGGTTTAGGCTAAAGCAATAAAAGCAGGGAAATGTGGCTTTAGGGTTTCCAACCCTAAAACCCCAACGCCACTCCTAAAGCAAATCAGGGGTGGAATCTTTATAAGGGTTTTCAACCCTAAAGCTCTCACCATTAGCTCTGTGTGTTTGTGGAGTGTACAGAATGGGATGAGCTTCAGGGTTGACAGCCCCTAGGAAAACCCCACTCCTGATTTGCTTTAGGGGTGGTGTTGGGGTTCTAGGGTTAAAAACCCTAAAGCCACACTTCCTACTTTCATCACTTTAGCCTGAACCCTAACTGTTGCATTAATGGAGTTTTTTTTTTTAGCTAAGACTACATATATATAGTACAAACACATGTATTTTGTTTAAATGTTTTTGTTTAATAAAGTTTGCTGTAGTATGCAACTTAATCTATAAGACTGACCAGGGTAAACAGACCAGTTTTTAACTGCATGAAATGCTTGTAAATTACAGGTGTGTTTGGAGGTCTGGATCTTCATGGAATCCCACATACAATGTACAAAACTAAACTGAACCAGACAGCAATGGCAGGCTCTAGAAATGTTTCTCTGGTGGATGCAGTGGATTGGCAGGTACACTATGAGTGAATTTTCTTACGGTACACAAGCTCTGTAGATGTTTACACTGGTAAAGTACTATAGATCTTGATTCATATCAAGCTCACTGAAGCTAAATTGGAGCTGCTATAAATGGGAAATTCAAAGTTTATTGGAACTGAGTATGCATACATATCTTCAGAACTGTATGGTCACTTCTTGGTGAGCTCACCCTTGTAAAAGAGAATTTAATCTCATTCTCCATGGGTTCCTTTAGCTATAAATAAAGGTTATTATAATCATTATATTCAGTCCCTCATCATATGATACCATTTTGTTCTGTAGCAGTTATCAGCACCTAAATTAACAGGAGACAAAGGTATTGCACAGAGCATTTTACAATTGCAGCACCACATATACCTCGCCATATAGCATGCAAATTATATGGTTAGTTTCCCTTTAAGAGGATATGTATAACAAAGGGAAGTACTGTACTTGGGTAGCACCCTGGAAAAAGCTTGAAGTGCAGTAGTGAAACAATGTTTTTTCCTGTGTAGGTATATCTCCAGCCTTTGTATCATCCGTTACACAATAACTGTGTTTTGGACTTGCAAGTGGATCCATCTGTCTTTCTACTACTACAGAAGTGTGTGCCTTACACTTCATTTTTGAATACTGACCTCCATTACTGAAAAAGGCTGATCTTGCATGATTTTTAAGAATAACTTGATTTACTTAGGGTCAAAATTACTATAAGTGCTTTACATACCGTAACTGTGCCATAGCTGTATTAGATGCACAAACTATCATTTTTCTTGCATGGTACATATGCATGTTTGTTGCAAGTACAACAAAGTTTTGACAGGATCACAACTTGAGTTTTAATACCAGCCAAGAAATCTGCAAGTTTAAAATGAATTGTGGCACAAAATGTTGCCATATTGCATATTTGTGAAAATAGTATAAGAAAAATCCTGTACTTACACTAGTCAAGAAATATTCAAGTATAAAATGCAGTGTTTTAAGGATTATGGTACACAATAACAACTTGTAAGAACTGTGCAAGGAAGATTTCTCTACTTGGCATGAATGCAGCTCAGAATGCACGTCCTCATAGTGCTGGTGCAAATTTTTCGGTACAATCTGTATGGTAAAAAATTTCAGGCACCACAGAAAAGGAGGCAGTATAGTGCAGTGGTTTAAGGCTCTGAGCTGCAAATTTGGTAACACCTAGCAGACCAGACCTGGGTTTGAATCCCACAGCTTCTGCTTGCATACTGTGTTACCCTAAGCAAGTCACTTAACTTCCTTGTGCTCCCAGGTCACACCTGTAAACAAGCTTTCAGCTTAGTGTGCTACTCCTGGTTAAACAACTACCAAAAAAAAATTAAAATGCACTATTGAGGTGCAATTCTTGTCTTTCTTATTTCTCCATCCGGGCATTACCGAATAAATGTGTATACAACTAGAGTCTTAATCCCGTAGTTTATTTATGCTGGTCTCTAGTTCTCAATTTAAATTCAGTATGCTTCTGTAACTACATCATAATAAGTCATGTTAATGCTTGTGATGCCAAGTTACAGTACAGTATTATGACTTTAGGTGTATGTTAATACTGACATGGAGACCTCTCTGCAAGTTGAAAGAGTGATTTTGTGCATTCAAATTAAAAATATTGGGAGTAGAATGAATTCTTTAAAAATATTTAAGAAATATATAAGAATTGATCAAGATTATTGCTTGCATGTTTGTTTATGTGCTTATTTGAAAGATATAGTTGCAGCAACAGACATAGAAACATAGAAACATGGAATTTGACAGCAGATGAGGACCGCTTGGCCCACCCAGTCTGACCATTTCCCTACCTAATGGATAAGCTGCAGATCCTAGATAACCAGCAGCCTACTTCTTTCTACCCCCAACCCCTAGAATTGCCTTATGACTGTCCCATGCTTGCTTGAATTCAACCACTGTTTTTGACTCCACAACCTCCTCTGGAAGGCCGTTCCATGCATCCACAACCCTCTCTGTGAAAAAATACTTCCTTACATTACCTCTGAGCTGCCCCCCTCTATCTTCAAATTTTGCCCCCTTGTTCTTGCACACCTCTTTTTTTGAAAGATGCTACCCTCTTGGACTTTGTTGATTCCCTTGAGGTACTTGAAAGTTTCTATCATGTCCCCCTCTCCCTCCTTTCCTCAAGGCTATGCATATTAAGCTTCTTTAGTCTCTCTTCATATGTCTTCTGGTGCAGACCCTGCACCATTTTAGTTGCCCTCTTCTGGACAGCTTCCATCTTGTCTATGTCCTTGCAGAGACTGGGTCTCCAAAACTGCACACAGTACTCCAGATGGGGTCTCACCAGCTGTCTGTACAGAGGGATAACAACCTCCTGTTTTCTACTGGTGATGCCTCTCCCTATGCATCCCAGTATTCCCCCAGCCCTCCTTACTGCCCTCTCACATTGCTTGCCCACCTTTAAGTCATCTGATATGACTACCCCCAGGTCCCTTTTCATATTTGTTGTTGTTAGTATCTTGCCCCCCCTTGTGTACTCTTCCCCTGGGTTTTTGTTTCCCAGGTGCATTACCTTGCACTTCTTAGCATTGAATCTAAGCTGCCATACATTTGACCATTCCTCTAACCACGCCAAGCCCCTTCTCATCCTTTCCACCCCACCTTGTGCATCAACTCTGTTGCAGATCTTTGTGTCATCTGCAAAGAGACATACTTTTCCTTCCAGTCCCGCTGCAATGTCGCTTACAAAGACATTGAAGAGGACCGGTCCTAATACTGAACCCTGCGGTACCCTACTAGTATCCCCCCTTTCTTCAGAGTGGACTCCATTTACTGTTACCCTCTGTGTCCTATTCTCCAGCCAGTTCTTTACCCAGGCTATCATCTTGGGACCCACTCCCAGGCTGGCTAACTTGTATATTAATCTTTGTGTGGACTGAGTCAAATGCCTTGCTAAAGTCTAGGTAGGCCATGTACACAGCCCCTCCCTGATCTACTACTTTGGTCACCCAGTCAAAGAAATCTATTAGATTCATCTGGCATGACCTTTCCACTGTGAATCCATGTTGCCTGGGGTCCTGTGCCCCTCTGGCCTCTAGGTACTCAACAATTCTTTCCTTCAGAAGTGTTTCCATCATTTTCCCTATCACTGAGGTTAAACTAACAGGTCTGTAGTTTCCTGTTTCTGCCCTGCTCCCCCTTTTGTGAAGGGGAAGCACATCTGCCCTCCAGTCCTCAGGTACCACCCGTCCTCCCATGATTTGTTAAAGAGGGTGGTCAGTGGTGTCACTAGTCTCTACCCTTAGTTCTTTAGAATTCTGGGATGAATCCCATCAGGCCCCATTGCTTTGTCCACCTTTAGTTTTAAGAGTTCTTTCAGAACCCTTTCTTCTGTAAATGGGCTGGTATCAACTTCTGCATCCAGAGTGTTTCTATTGTTTGTTTTAGGTACCTCCCCTCTTCATTTGTACATACTGAGCAAAATATTTGTTTAATATCGCTGCCTTTTCACCATCACCTTCTGCCCACCCCCCCTCCTTTATTAAGCCTCACTATCCCTCCCTTAGTCTTCCTTCGCTCCCTGATGTACCTAAAAAAGGTTTTATCCCCCTTCTTAACTGAGTTGGTTATCTTTTCCTCGGTTCGGGCCTTTGCTGTTCTGACTGCCTTCCCAGCTTCCTTTTGCTTCAACTGATACAATTCTCTGCCTGCTCCTTCTGTGATTCCTTGTACTTTCTGAATGCTTTCTTTTTCTCTTGAACCTTCACTGCCACCTCCTTTGAGAACCATAGTGGTTTCTTACATTGTTTTGTTTTGTTTATTTGCTTCACACAAAGGCTTGTTACCTCTATGATGGCAGTTTTTATTATTCCCCATTGTTCTTCCACCCCTCCTTCCTGCCCATTTGCTAGTGCATTCCTTAGGCACTCACCCATTTTGGCAAAGTCAGCCCTCCTGAAGTCCAGTACTTTTGCCTTTGTATGGCTTGACTCTATTGCTGTGTTTATTGTGAACCATACTGTTTGATGGTCGCTAGTTCCCAGATGGCTACCCACTTCTACATCTGTGATCCTGTCTTCATCTCCATTTGAAAGAACCAGGTCTAAGATTGCTCCCTCTCAAGTGGGTTCCAATACTAGTTGTCTAAGGCATGCCCCCTGTAGGGCATCTAGAATAACCCCACTCTTAGAAGTGGCTGCTGCAACTGCACTCCAGTTAACATCTGGCATATTCAGATCACCCATCAGCAATATCTCCCCTTTATCTGTCATTCTAAGTATACTTTCTATCATTTCCTTATCATTCATATCATATCATTTCATTTCATATCATTTCCTCCCCCTGAGAGGGGGGTCTGTATACAACCCCTGTGCAGATTGTGGTGCCATTGCCTGCCTCCAAATTGACCCACAGTGCTTCTCCTCCTCCCTGTTTACCCTTTTGTTCTGTTGCTTTGATTCCTTCCCTTATGTAGAGAGCTACTCCTTTTCTTTTACCCTCCCTGTCCCTCCTGTAGATAGTGTATACTGGCATGTTTACGTCCCAGTCTTGGTTCTGTGTGTACCATGTTTCTGTGACTGCCACGATATCCAGATCTTCCTCCTCCATCAAGGCCACTAATTCAAGAAGCTTGTTACCCAGACTACAGGCATTGGTACTCATTGCTCTCCATTTTTTGATGGCTTTACCTTCTGTAGCAGCATCTCCCACTGACCTTTCTACCCTGGTCTTTTTCTCATTTAGTACCCTGTTTTGTAGGGGAGGAGGCTAGGATTTTCCTGCTGCTTATCAGTGCCTCTCCCCTTGACTAGTTTAAAAGCTTGCCAATGAAGCATTTAAACTGATTGTCCAAAAGACTTGTTCCCTTCCTGGACAGATGCAGAGCATCCTGCCAGTATAGGCTGGTGTCCCTCCAGGTGACATGGTCAGATAGTTCCTGAAATATCTGTGATACTCTGTAGAGAAATTCCCTGCCTGCATGCCTGCAGTACCACAGTAGGGCCACAAGAGAGAATATTTTTCAGAAACACTGCGAAATATCTGGAAATATCTGACCATGTTGTCTTTTGCTGCAACTGAACTTGAACAACACAGTATCTGGCTCAATAGGTTGCACACCAACCTCCAGGGCTACAAGGTTGTAGGTTCTAGCACCACATTAGGAACATGGAAAGCCAATACTGACACTGTAGTACAGTAACCCCCACACATAACTTTTCTTGCAATTCATGATATTGGAAAATAATTTTTCTAGCATAAATTTTTCTTGCAAGGAAAGTGTCACAATCATTACATATTCCTTGTATGTAGCAGGATTCTGCATATCCTTGCATGTGGCACCAATCAAAATGCTTAGTTAAGCAAAAAAACAAGAGATAGCAAATATATAATTCAACATGCAGAACTATAACCAGTGTGCTGTGAATATTCTCTATGTCCTCCAGTGGGCAGACAGTGAGGACAAGTGTAAGTTATTCAGGGATGTCACCAAGTTCAGATGCAGGTATAGGCAGAGAAAGCAAGGAGATGTTTCCTCAAAGTACACTTAAAAAATAAGTGAGGGTGAGCTGCCTGCAAAAAGGGGAAAGGAAGTTCCAAAACCTGGGGATGAAACGGGAGAAGTCCTGTTCACCCATTCTGGTAGAGCATTTGGGGATGGTGAGGAGGGAAGCATCGGTGGATCTAAGTGAGTAGGTTTGGTGCAATCTGTGAAGCACAGATATTAGGAGGATGACCTGAGGAGTTTGAATAGGAAAATGTTTGAACAGGAAGAAACCAAGCAAGTAGGAGTTGACCACAATGAAGCATAACCCACCAAGAAACATAGAAGTTGACAGCAGATAAGGACCGTAAGGCCCATCCAATCTGCCCATTTTTTCTACCTTAAGAATGTGCCATAGACCTTTACTCTGTCAATGGCCTATTTATTCACACTCATCTGTATTGCTCCCTTATGCCTATCCCATGCCTATTTGAACCCCTGCACTGTATTCCTGTCCACCACTTCCTGAGGTATGCCGTTCCATGCATCCACCACCTTTTCTGTGAAAAAGAACTTCCTCACAGTACCCCTTAGTCAGCCCCCCCTCTACTCTCATGCTGTATCCTCTTGTCCTGCTAGTTTTCTTATATTAAAACATGTTTGACTCTTTCACCTTGTTAATGCCCTTTACATATTTGGAATACAGCATTCAATGTGTTAGTAGGGTGAGGACATGGAGAAATGGCAAATATTGTTATATGTTGCATTCCATTTGTAAACTGTAGATTTAGAGGCATGGGAGTAAATATGAAGCCATACTGCTGGCACAGGAACAGAACTCCTTGAGCAGTGGCTAATTGTGCCTAGGGAATGAGAAGTAGCAAAGGCAATAGCAAAACTGAGTCAAGAGTTTATGCCTTTGCTGATAGCAGAGATGTAGTTGGTGAAATCCAAGGCCAAGTCTAGGTTAATTCCTAGATATTTAAAATCTTCCATGATGAAGAGTTGGGAGCCATCAGAGTAAGAGATGGACAGGGGATTGGGGTAGGCAATGTATATAATCTTGGACCCATAGCTCATACAGTAGCTTCAGTTTCAGAAGAATTAAGGACTAAGTTATTATCAGTGAGCCACCTCTAAATCCAGGAGAAACCAAGATTAAGTTGTGAGTTTAGTAGGATCATCTGGGGGCACTACAATAAAGAACAATATAATTGGTGTATATGATATTGGAGCAGGACATGGAGACAGAGGGTAGATTATTAATAAAGATGAAAAAGAGAAGTTGATCTGGAATTGAGCCCTGTGGGACACCATGATTAACAGGGGTTAAACTGGAGGTGGCGTTACAAAATGAAAAAAATTGGTGCTTGTCTGACAGGTAATTAGAAAACAAGGCAGTGGCCTGGGAGGAAACACCTATTTCAGTTATTTTGAAACAAAGTAGTGCAGGATCAATGAGGTTCAAAAGATTTGGCTAGGTCACTGAACATGGCACCAGTAGGAGAGCCTTTGTCAATAGCAGTATTAATCTCACCAGTCAGCTGAGCCAGGGCAGTTGAGTTACTAGGGTCTTTATGGAAGCAATGTTGACAGGAGGTGAGAAGATTCTATTTCTGTAGGTATTCAGTTATTTGGGTGGCTACTACCTTTTCAAGGCACTTACTAAGAGCATGAAGGAGAACTGTGGGTGATACTTAATGAAGAGCTTAGGATCTCCTTTTTTGGCACTAGGGCAATTTTTGCAATTTTCTCATTGTTTAATACTATTCCAGAGGTAAGGGACAGGTTGAAGATGTAAGATAGAGAGTAGGCAAGAAGAGAGGTTCCAAGGCGATGTGTTCTGGCTTCAATACATCTGGGCCAGGGCTGGCACCCACAGGAAAGGACTGAAGTAATTTCTAAACTTCCCTTGTGATTATATCTCTTAGCTGGAAGTACAGGTGGCTGGAAGGAGGTGTGGAAATGGACTGACCCAGAGATGAAGAGAGGGTAGGGAAGGAGCTTGGTATAGTAAGGAACTTGGGCAGACTGGATGAACCATAGCTCTTTTTCTGCCATCATTGTCTGTATTTCTATGTTTCTACAGTAGGCAGATAGATCAGAAAAAGGGTGTTAAAAGCATCAGCAATGGTTGAGGGTTTATTGCAGTAGACTGTTGATAATCATATCATTGTAGGCTCTGTTTGTGGTACTGCCCATGAGACCTTTAAGTGCCCCCAGAATATCTGTGTGCTCCCAGCAGATGTTAGCAACTGTTCTTTACAGAAGCAGCTCTTAGCCACAAGTGTGGCTTTTTTACATTGATTCTTCAGCTTTCAATAGGTGAGCAGTCTTGAATACTGGACAAAGCCTTATAGCTAACTCAGCTCTTGACTTTGGCTTTGAAAAGAGGCAAAAGGTCATGATGTAGCCAATGGATGGCTATACCTCTGACTCACCTCTTTGCAAAGGGTATGAGTCTATCATGGATAGCAGCGATGCTAGTCTGGAAAAGACCTATGAGAAAGCAGATGTTGAAGGAAGCAAGGTAGTGGACCAGTCAGTCAGAGCCAACTCAGCATGGGGATTTGAGGAATCAAAAAATTCCTTGGTGAGAGAGTTTTAGGGGGTCTTGGGACCAGGGTTTTCCATAGGCAAAAGGTGGGAGAGTGGTCACTTAAAGCATCAGATAGGATGCTGGCCAGTAAAACTCTGTCCCTCCTGTTGAAGAACATCCAGTCGAGCAGGGAACTGTGCCCTCCTTTAATTGTGGGCGGGTAGTATAAAAGATAAGTTGAGTTGAGTTTAGTAAGCTTTACTGATAATAGACTCAAATACTCTGGAGTGGGGGCCTAACCAGTTGAGATTATCATCCTCAGTGATAAGGATCTAATTCCTTCCAGCCTTGAGAATGATAGTACCTAGGAGGGCATCAAGGGCAGTGGTACCACTCTTAACAAAACAGGTGTTCCAAAAACCACCTCCAAAAACCATCTCAAGCAGAGTGCTACCCCATGGAAACCTTACTAAACTCAAGACCTGTCTTTTACAGCAAGACTAGTCCCCAGTATACAATACTCTAGATGTTGACGCAGCCCTAGATTATTTTATCACAACTTTCAACACTGCCTGTGACACCTACGCACCAGTAAAAAAGTGTAAAATCAAAGCGCTCTCAAATCCCTGGCTCACGGCCAAACTACTGGCCCAACTCAAAGCTCGGGACTATCTCTGGGCCATAGCCAGAGCCACAGGCTCCTTGACTGATATCCAGAAGTATAAACAGGCACAAAACCAATGTACCAAACAAATCCGACTAATGAAGAGCTCCTATTTCAAAAATGCCCTCGCAAACTCCTGGGGTGACAGGAGATCATTCTGGGACAACATCAGAAATATCACGGGTAAGCAGTCCAGATCCTTTCCCACTATAATGACTGTCGATGGAACCACTACCCTAGACCCAATGGTCATGGCAAAGGCCTTAAATAAAACTTTCACTGACCTCAGTGGGGTCCTCCTGCCGGACTTCTTCTCTGACATGGACTCGCCAAAACCAACATCTCCTACTGCCTCACCTGACCAACCGCTTTTCCACTTCAAAATAGTTAAGACACATGAAGTCTACAAATATATAAAAAAGGCTATCCTAAATCCAGAGCAAGCAGTGATACTATTGATCTTAAAATTCTGTCCCTTACCCTGGAAGAGGTGGTGCACCCACTCACCAAAATTTTCAATCTCTCCCTCTGCCTTAGTCAATTTCCCAGCAAATGGAAGTCTGCTATAGTCACACTAGTGTTCAAAAGTGGCGACAAGTCCCTACCAGGAAACTATCGGCCTATATCTATACTTCCACCCCTCTCCAAGGCCCTCGAACGCATTGTGGCTGACCAACTCTCAGACTACCTGCATAAGTATAACATACTCTGCTTGCAGCAACATGGATTTAGGAAAGGACACAGTGCATCGACCGCCCTACTGGAATTCTCAGGAGAAATTCACACTGCCTTGGACAAAGGATATCAAACTGGAGCTGTTTTCATTGACCTAACAAAGGCGTTTGATACTGTTCACTATGGCTTACTTATCACACAACTACACAGTCTTGGGCTCTCAGAAGGACCAGGTGCCTGGGTCAAAAGTTACCTGGCCCAACACTCTCAATCAGTAAAAATCTCAGAAGTTCTCTCAGACTCAAAACCGGTCCTCTCAGGTGTTCCACAGGGGTCAATCCTAGGCCCCCTCCTTTTCAGCCTTTTCCTAAACTCTCTCCCCAAATCCTGCCCAGAACAAATAATCCTTTATGCTGACGATGCCGTGATTCTCTCCTCTCATAAGGACCCGAAACCCTTACTCCAGAGCCTGCAACTTGCTTTCTCCAATGTTGAAAAGTGGTTCCTAGATCACAAGCTGGTCCTAAATCAAAAAAAAAACAAAATCCATGCTTTTCTCCAGTCCACAAAACAGAAAAAGACAAATTCCACTTACTATCAAAACATACCCAGGAAATACCCTTGAACAACTGTCAACATTTAAATACCTTGGAATCACCTTTGATCAAGGTCTTACCTTTGTGACCCACGTTGATAACACAGCGAAAACGGTGAACCAGCGCATTGGTATCCTGTTCCGAAACCAGCAATTCCTTACCCAAGCTGCGCTGAGGATTGCTATCCAAAGCTCTGTCATCTCAATCATAGACTATGGCTTAATTATCTATGGCTCTGCCACTACCACTGCACTAAGGCGCATCACAGCCACCCTAAACAAGGCCTGTCAGCTGCTCACTGGAGCGCAAAGATGTACTCATACATGTGAGCTCTACACTGAAGCAGGATGGTTGCAACTCTCAAATCGCATAAGGTACCTCACATGCTTGATGGCAAAAAAATCCATCTTGGGCCGCACTCCGCCGTGTATCCAAGACCTACTTGCCCGAATACCAGCATCCGTCCCACCAGAAGATCAGAACACCAGCCTCTCCTGGTCCCCAGATGCCGGACCACACAGGGCCAAAGATCTTTTGCCTATCGTGCCCCCAGCTGGTACAATGCCCTGAGCTCGCTCATTATATCCTCCACGTCACTAGGAGCTTTCAAATCTATGCTTTACTCTCACCTCTCAGCCTCTAGCTCCTGTGACTGCCTTGACTAATGATTCTTCCCTCATGGCTGTTTATACTGTTTTTCATCCTCCTTTTCCTCCTCTGCTCCTTTCTTGACAAAGGCATCTGAGTACCTCTAACTACTCTAAGTCTGCTCCCCTCCCCATATCTCCTCCTACCCTTCCCACCTTGACCATTCCTCCAATGTTTTGTTTTTTTCCTGTGATGTACTGTATTAAACTGGCTTATTGAAACCTTTATAATTTGCTGACCATTCTATGTAACATGTCTTGTTTGTTTGTACATTGATGATGTGGAACCTTTGCAAAAGAGCCATTGGCTCAAAGGTAATAATTCCTAGAACAATAAACTAAACTAAACTAATTTCTTTGAATGGCCCAGAAGGAGGATGGCATTTAGTAACTCACACAAGGACCCAGTACCAGAGGCATCTGGGACCACTGAAATGCACAGATGGGACCAGTAGTAGAGTATTAGACCACCATCCCTTTTGAAAGAGGAGAAGTAGAAGAAGTGATTGTAAGTAGGGAATGAGCAGAAGGAGTCAGGGATGTTAGGCTTAGGCCAAGACTCCAAAATACATAGGTTATCAGAGGAATGATAAGCGACCAGGTCTCAAGATCAGTCTTATTTGCTAGGATGTTAAGATGGGCACATTTGAGTTCCTTGAAGCCTGCTTATGGAGAGGGGGAGGAGAAAAGGGGGGGGAGCAGAGGACCAGGATTGAGCTTGATGTTGCCTCCTAGGCTTAGTGAGACAACTGAGGCCCAAAGGGCCAAGAGTTTTAAATATCTCCTAGCAGGACAGGGGAACCACAGTTTTTTTTCATCTGGAGAAAAAGTGCTATGAGGAGTACCATCTTGTGACTCAATAGAATTATAGAGCTGGGACACTGTGGCAGGAATCCCCCAGTGAGTTAGATAACCTAATATTAGAGAAGGGGTTGGAGGAGATGGGGCTATCCAGCCTCTGAGGGGAAAGGACAGCATCTGCAATTAAAAAGGTGAACAGTAGGACCCCCCAGCAGGCAAGATGGGCCTAGATGCATAGTTGATGGCAATTGCCTTGTAGCAAACTAGTAGCTGTGAGTGTAATGAAGACATAAGAAACCAAATTACAGGAGTCAAATGCAGTACTCAGAACTAACTCTGAAAAAGGCAGCACCAGTACTTGTAAAACAAATGAGGTAATCCATGGAGATAAGATACCGTGACTTGTCAAGTTAGGCAGCCTACTACTACCACTCAATCAGTACCTGACTCAGTCTGATCAGTGTAACAATATTGTCTCTGTCATGTTCCCCCTCTCCTTCCTGGCCTCCGTGAAAATATATTCAGAGCTGCAGTCATTCCTCATCGGATCTACCCTGCTTAATCATTTTGGTGACCCTTCTCTGCAGCGACTCCAGCTTGTCAATGCCCTTTCTCAGGTTTTGGGTTCCATTTGGCACAGTATTCCAGGCAAGGCCTTAAAGTTATCTGTAAAGAGGCAATATTACTTTCCCTCTCCTACTGTCAAAACCCCTCCCAGTCCCAGGATCCTCATTGCATTACTGTAGGCCTTATTGCATTGACTGGTTTGTTTGAGGGACTCACTGATGCTAACTTCATATTCCTCTTCAGTGACGCAATGGCCAGTCTCCCCCGATCCAATACTCTCTCCTCACCACAATACAATACTCTCTTTGTGGGTTCTTTTTCCTCAATTACACCACCTTGCACTTCTTGGCATTGAATCTCAAATGCCAAATCTTTGACCATCCTTCCAACTTTTCCAGCTTCCAGATCACTCTGTTGTTCTCCTGACACTTTCCTTGCTGTCCACCCTGCCACGTAGTCTTGCACTGTCTGTAAAGAGACACATCTTGCCCTAAATACCTTCCCCTATGTCACTAATGAATATACTGAATAGGATACATCCCAGGACTGACACCTATGATGCATTGCTCATGAACCCCATGTCCCCTGAGTTGCTCCTATTAAATATTACCCTCTGCTGCCTCCCTAAGCTAGTTGCCCACCAACTTGACTAACCCCTTCTCTACTCATGTCTTCCAACTTTATCAGGCACTTCCTGTGTTGAACCTAACTGAAAGTTTTGCTGAAACTGAAGTAGAGCAAATCTACCACCTGCCCACTGCCTACTGCCCTAATGACCCAGTTGAAAAACACTATCAAGTTGGTCTGGCATGACCTCCCTGCCTCAAAGGTATGCTGCTTGTTGCCCTGCAGCTGCTTTCCTTCAGGTAGGTCACCAAGACTTCCTTTACTAGGATCTCCATCAGCTTACCTACAGTGAAGGTAAGACTGCCCAGCCTGTAGCTACCCAGGACTTAGCTGCCACTCCACCTATAGAGCAGGACTACATTTGCAAATCTCCCAATCCTAAGGCAACACTCCAGACTCCAGTGAGCCATTAAACAGCTCAGACAACACTGATGCTAGTTCTCTGAGTACCCTTGAATGTAGGCCATCTCTGCTCCCTTCTCTATCTTAAGGACTTTCAGCCCATTTTTCACCTTATCACCTGTGATCACTACCCACCCCTTTTCTTGCACCACCTGTGTGACTGCCTTGACCCCTATCCTCCACTCTCAGGCAGAAGCCCAGGAGACTGGAGTTTATGTCCAGACTCATTTTTTTCTTCCGCTATACAAACAGGGGCTAGGCTTAATAAAAATACCAGTATATCCTATTGGGAGGGTACTGGTTGTCCAATGTGTGCTACAGCACCCTTGCATGTTGGACGGAACCACATTTGTATAGGTTGCAAAGACAACCATGTACTTACCTGCTCCCCACTCACCAATCAAAGGAAAGGTGCTACCCTATTCTCACTGACCCTTTGAAATGCAAAATGGGAGTAAAGTGGTGCAAACATGGGAAAAAAAGACAGATGAGAAAGCTCCACCAGAGTCGGATTTGTGTAAAAGCGTAACTGCCGATCCATGTGTTTAGGATTTTAATTTTAGCAGTAGTGCAACATAGCTATTGAAACATCCTTGTCTTACCTTTTTAATTATTTAATTTTCCTTATTTTGGTTTCATTGAAATTAAAATGTTTGGTGAATGCTTATTCATTAAAAATAGTTTTTAAAACTCCATTTTTTTTACCCAAATCTTTGCATAATGTACTGTAATCAGCAAGGAGAACTACACTGTATAAGCTTCTAAGAGGTAAAAAAAATGAGTGAACGTCAAAGACCTATTGATTAGGAAAGGGGACAAAGTCACAAGGGGCATGATTGGAGGTTGGTGGGGGGTAAATTCAGGAAGAATGTGAGGAAGTTCTTCTTCACTGAGATGGTGGTGGTGGAACCATGGAACAGACTGCCAATGGCTAGAACATTAAATGGGTTTAAACAGAGCTGGGATAGAGCAAGGATACTCATGGTTTCACCAGGGGGAACTGGGGAGGAAAGGGATTCAAGAGTGGGTAGAGGGTGATAACCCCTTGGGCCACTAGGTAGGGGTGTTAAGTAGAAGTCCCTATGGGCAGACTGGATGTGTATGCCCTCCTGAAAGCAACACCAATACAGCAACCTACATCACTGCTGACAAAATAGACAGTTCATCAACAGGTTGTTGTATTGGTATGCCAGAGACAGGGGCACAGTGTCTCCCAGTCCTGCACCCCCTCCCCAAATCAACTCCGACTTGTAGTTGATTTTATTTACAATGGGGGTGTGGTAGGCAGAGACCCCCACATGGGGGGGTTCGGGGGAACTAAGCCCATCAATAGAAAATGGACCGGGAGTACATCAGGATTTATGTCGACTGCAACCTTGGAGGGACCATAGTTTTCACAAATGGGTAACAGCCATTTTGAAAATATGCCTACTAAAAACAGTCAGATTGGCCACTTATATGATGAAAAAGATTACACCTTCTTGGCACAGGGTCATAATAGCACAATCAAACACTGTGCAGTAATAAATGCCTCAAGTAAAACAGTGGCTTCACCTACAGTGTCGGGCACAACAGCATCTGACAGCAAGAGCACATCCCCATAGAAAACTATGGGAGTTCTTTATTTTTGTGGGGGGCTACACCCCCCACACCCCCGGACTTAAATTAATCAACTCTGGGGGGGTCATGGACATCGGGATGGAGAGAAAATCGAGACAGTAGAAACGTTTTTTTTTTTTAAATAGCTGCAGCAGGAGACCCAATCTGAATCGAACCATGACCTAGGGCCCCTAACTTTTGCATTCAGAGTGGCATTGCTGAGCTGCTTGGGATGATCAGGGTGGGTAGGGGTTTGGGTGGATCACCTTCATCAATACCTTCTATAATAGCAGATGTATAGTATTAGAGTTGTAATAATGTTACAGTTTTTTTTTTTTGTAGTTTTGTGTGTATTTTACTTCTGTTTTTGTTATTATCTTGTGTATTTGTTTCTGGAAATTTAAACTCAATAAAGTAGATTGAATTAAAAAAAACTGCCAATGATGTGCTCCCTGCAATTGTATCCAAAGTTTCATCACTGCTTAAACCACTTAACAGGTAGTCTGACAGCATCCTAACTTCAGAAATAATTTATAGTGATATGCTTCAGAAAGTCATGCATGCAGCACTTTTTAAATGCAAACTGACATAAATCATGGAAACCAATGCAAAGTTTGCAAACACTCTGGATCCTTTGAAAGTCTGGATCACAAGTGTTGGTGCATTCAGGCAGGTGCAGGCATTTTCATCTTCATCCAAGCCTTGAAAATTAAATTCCTTGGGTTTAGCACTCAGTCACTTAAAGTGTCATGTGTGGCATTACTTTTGTATGGAATCTGTGGGTAATGACTTGTAAAACTTCTGCTTTGATCAGGTAGGAGATGAGATTGTGATTACAACAACCAGTTATGACTCCTGGCAAACAGAAACAAGAAAAATTAGCAACATCTCTGAGGATGGACTACATCTGGTCCTAAATGACTCCCTGTCTTATACTCACATCGGTAAGTGAACTCGCATTTAAAAGTTGAATCTGAGGTTTGAAAACTAATGTTTAATGCATGCTGTGGTGCCAGCCAGGATGCCGCACAGTAATGCTGCAGTATATTACAGTAATGCTGCAGTATACAGCAAGGAACAGTGTAATTCAAAGGCAATTAACCCCTTTCTGTCATGCAGTATTTAGTGGTATGTCATTCACTAAAAGTTATTGCATTGCATCTGGGCTGGTTCTGCTGTATGTGTAGGTAGGTAAAAATGTTATTTGTTCAACTAAAAGTCTTTTACAAAATACTGTAGTAACAATTTAACAAACGATTAAGATTTCTACTGCACATTAACTTAGTATCATGTAAATCACAACTTTCTCTCTACAGTATTATAATTCATAGATACCAAATTATCTCATTACAAATGAACCATTCTTAAAAAATTGACAAGAGATGACAATATACTCCTGTCTCTTGTATTAAACAAGAAAATAATTAATTGTTCGGAGGGGAGGCCAAGGGAGGCCAGTATTGGGGCCAACCATTTCTTTCTGGGAGCCTCAAATTTTGGACAATGCAAAACTATATGCTTAAGGTCATCCTGAAAGCCTAACAAACAATTGCATTCAGGAGTCACTATTCCAGGGCATTTCTGATCATGGAATATATAATTAGCTGCATATAGTTCAAACCTATACCTAGTAAGAAGTGTTCTCTCCTGTGGATCGATCAAAGCAGTCACATAAAATTCAAAGTTATGTTTTGTTTTCATTATTTTAAGCTTCCGAAAATGTCTTAATTTATCAGTCCTTTCTTGATCTATTGCTATAAAGTCATACCTGACTCTTTTCTTAATTTGTTCTGCTATCTTAGGGAATGGACTTATATACATCTCAAATAACAGATTTCCTAAACCCCATTGCAATATGTTTTCCTTAATGGTTTTAATTATTCTGGATGTAAAATTTATATTATGATATCTTATCTGCTCATCCAGACACAATTTAGGAAGTCTAAAGTCTGGAAGTAAAAACAACTGCACTATAAAGGTGATTCTTTGTTCAATTGCCAAGGTTAATAGGGAAAACTGACCCAATTCTTTTCTCAATATCTCAGCCGGAACAGATTGTTGAACTTTTAATATAAATCAATATATTTTGTTTATTAATATCTCCAATAGTTTTATGTCAGCAGGGGTCCATTTTTCTATAGCATATAAGATACTTGTTTTAATTTTTGTATTAATGACTTTTAAAAGTCCTAAAATTGAACTTTGGCCCATTTTTCCACTAAATCATTTAAAGGCTCCAAATGTAGTCTTTTAGTTTCTGTATCATCATTTTAATGTGTGGATTCCAGGAAAGATTTGATGAAAATCTTAAACCTAAGTAATCATAGTAAGTTGTTGTTTCCACTTTATTTTTCCCCATAAATAGTGCGGACATCATTTTCCTGTTTTGACCAAAAACAACCACTTTTGTTTTTTGAAGATTAATGTTTAATCCATCCTTTTTACACAGATCGGAAAACACATTAACCTTTCGCTGTTGACCTAACAGATATGTAGACGTTAAGACTATGTCAGCCGCATACACTAGAAGAAGGATTTTCTCTGCAAAAACAGCAGGAGAATGAAAGTCCAGACTATTAAGACTCTGCAAAATAGAGTTGATACATAAATTAAATAAAAGGAGAGCCAACAAACATCTTTGGCGTACTCCCACATTGGTGTATATTTTGTTTATGTCCCCTTGTTGATTGTACTTTACTTTGAGCCAAGTATTATTATGCAATCATATAAGAATGTTTAAAACTTCCAGGTCTATATTGTAGTTTTCTAATTTTGTGTACTGTATGTGTATCTCCAATCAGGTTGTTCCCATAAGCACTGCTTTGGGATTCATTTACCATTCAACTGATATGAAATCAGTTTAGTGTAAGAATACTGACAACTGTTTCTTCTTAACCTTATAACATTTAATGCAGATTTGCTATTCCAACACCAAACAGATGTTGCTCACCACTCTGGCAAACTTTAGGGAAAAACAAAGCTTTACATTTTCCAAGGCTATGCCTGCAGTTCAGTGGGTGGGAGCAATCAGCAACACCCCCTGACTGAGCTATTTAAGTCTGCTTCCTTCAGCCTCACTCAGAAGAACTGCTTCTTTGCTACAGCCTGAGGCTCAGCTGGGGCTCCCCCCACCGCCTTTCTCCCAGTGTTAGTCTTCCAGTTTCCCCTTTGTGATGTTTGACCTTTGGCATGGTTTGTGCCTCTCCAGCTTTCTAGGTCAGTATTTTGCTTTCTACTTTCCTGGCTGCAGTTTGTGCTTCTGCACTCCTGTTCTCATGTACTTTATGTTTCTTTCTGTTTTGGTTCTTTTTGGGCCTTCTAGTTTTCCCAGTATCCTGCCTTTGTCATTTTCTTTTGACTTGTGCTATTAACTAACGTACCTATACCCTAAAAGAATTATGTTCCTGTGGCACCTATGAGGGGGGACCTTCCTCAAGAGGGTTCCTTTGCATTCACAGTACCACAGCAGGGTGGTAGTTCCCCATGGAACAGAGAGTGTGAACAGCCAAAGTATTTACCTATAACAATCAACAACACATTCATTCAAATCCTTCGGACTATCAACAACATTGTACAAGTATAACTCCTCACTAAATAGCATAAACCCATTAAATTATCATTAAAGTAGGACTCAGATCCAGACATTCCAGATTACAGCCATGCAATTTAACCTCTGTGCTGTGTTGGCTGTTGGCTGTTGGTGTTCAAGTTTGGTGTTGGCATAACTTTTAGACAAACTAATCCTGGATCAGTTTGGATACGTGTACTTATCCTGGAACAGTTTTTATGGGAACAATGTATGTGTGTGTGTGTGTGTGCCTGTGAGATACTGGCTGTAGTTATAAATAAGTCCAATGAGTACAGCAAGATCTCTCTTTCTAGACTAATACTGGCTGTGATTAGATTTTTCATAACACTTTACAAGGTTACAAGTTTTAGCCAGGCTCCCTTAAAAGTTTGAAATAAATAAGCTTTACAGGAGACTACTGGTTGGTGACCATACATAAACTGAAATCAGAATCCAGCACAGCACCCCCCCCCCAAACAATGTGCAAACTAATTACCCCTAGTTCACATTTTAACTAAGGTGAGAAGTAGAAAAATGGGGAAAGAAGGAACAGTTTAAATGTGTGGCCCTTTTGGGCAGCATTTTGAGTCTGTGGGGGTAAGGGGCACACTGGATTTTGATATAAGTATCATTAGATTTTTACTACATTTATTGTTATGAAGATAAAAAATGTAAAAAGTCACAATTCTGTCAAATGATTGCAGTAAAAATCCTCACCAGCCCCATCAGAAGGTCCACCAACCACCTGTTTCTCTCTCTCTTAGCACCTCCAACTGACTCAATAAAAGAAAAAAAAACAGTCTTAAAAGCTCACCTTGAAGACTGCTACTTGGTACCTCCAGATTGGTGCTGCTGCATCACTTGACCACCTGGTCCAGGTTCCATCCTCCTTGTAGCTACACCTTCCCAGCACATGCATGATAATGTCAAAAATCCTCACTGGTCCTACAATCACTCCCTGAACCACCTACTTCCCTCTCTCGGTACCTCTAGCACAACACTGTTGCTTCCCCATTCTACTAGACAAGCGTATGTGTGCTGGGTTATACAACCTGCTGATCAAATGGTTTAGCTCTTACCTGAGGTACAGGTCCCAGGCTTTCCTCATAAGAGGTTCCCCCAGTCAACTGAGGTGTTCCTCGAGGCTTCATCAGTGGTCCTATAGTATTCTGTTCTCAGTCTTCTGTAATGACCTGTCTAAGGCCTGCAGCTCCTCAAACATGTACATGTATGTGGTAACAGTGTACTATTCACACCTGGCCTTTTGCCACCTGACTTAACTTGCAGCTGCATTGTGACTTTAACAGTGTCCAGCACCGGCGCTATGCCTTTCAGTTCACTCTAAATTCCAAAAAGACTGTCTCCATGGCCTTTGGCACCAGCCAACATCAAGCTAGAATCAAGACTGCCCACATTTTCATGACTGGATCAGATTCAAATAGAGGTTGTCTCCTGTTTTAAATACCTACATGTATGACTTGATTGTTATCTTAACTTCTCTGTCCATACTAAAGCCATCCACAGTAAATGTCTTCCATGCTTGGTTCACTAATAAAGCTTGTATCCTTCTCCAGATCCCAACATGACAGCATCATGAAATTAGTCCTCCTATCCTTTGTCTGTGGGAATTTGGCATATAGCATTGCCTCCTAATCCATCTTTATCATACTAGACCCCCTGTACCATTCTCTATGTTTATTTGCCCTTGGCTGCCCTCCCCACACCTAACGCTGCT
The DNA here is from genome assembly GCA_016271365.2 of Neoceratodus forsteri. Classification (NCBI taxonomy): domain Eukaryota; kingdom Metazoa; phylum Chordata; order Ceratodontiformes; family Ceratodontidae; genus Neoceratodus; species Neoceratodus forsteri. The sequence continues at coordinate 411,072,795 of CM057455.1, read as the reverse complement.
CCTCCATTTCTCCTCACTTGAAATTTGTTGCCTGTCTCATTGTAACTCCCTGATGCTCAACTTCTAGTTTGGTTCTTTGTCTTCTTACTTCAGCTCCCTTCTGTCTAGCCCTCACCCTTCTTCTAACTCATTCTGCTCTACTGACTCTAATTCTTGCTCTGTTCCCTACGCCAAGACCATTGCAGATCAGTCTGCCTTCTCATGCAGACTCTCTTGTCTACGTTAGAAACACAGAAACAAAAAAAAAGAATGACAGCAGAAAAAAGACAAACGGCACAACTAGTCTGCCCAGTAGATAGTTTCCTATCTTCCCAGCAACCTACTGTCCATACAGGGTTTATTCCTCCCGCCACCCCCACTCCCTCCAAATTACTACCAACTTGAGCAACCACCATATCCTTCACTGTGTTCCAGCCATGCTTGAAACCATGTATGGTCTTGGCACCCACCACCTCCATTAGCAGACTGTTTCATGTGCTCCATCCCCCTTTCTAAAAAATAGAACTTCTTCACATCTTTCCGAAACATTCCCCTTGCCAGTTTCCACTTGTGACCCTGGGTTCTTGACTCTGTACTGCTAAATCGCTCCCTGCAGCTCAGCTTGTTTATTCCCTTCAGGAACCTGAAGGTCTCTATCATATGCCCCTCCCTCCCCCGAACTCCAATGCGTCTTCTGCATGGCACCTAGTTGAAACCCTAGCTTAAATCAAAGTGGAGTAAATCCACAGTGTGGCCATTATCTACTACTTCTGTTACCCAGTCAAAGAAAACTATCAGGTTGGTCTAACAAGACCTCCCTGCCACAAACCCATGCTGTTTACTATCTTGTAGACTGTTGCTCTCTAGGTAGTCCATAAGGTCCTCTTTGACCAGTGACTTCATCAGTTTACCTACAACAAAGGTAAGGCTTTCAGGTCTGTAATCCCCTAGTCACTCCTTGTCCCCCTTTTGTGTAACAGAACTACGTCCACTACCCCTCCAGTCTTTCATTACTACCCCTATTTAATGTAAACTTAAGCTACTGAATATTCCTACTAGAGGTTCAGCCACTTCCCCAGCCAATTCATAGAGTATCATTGGGTGCATCCCATCTGAACTTAGGGCTTTATCTACCTTTAGAGCTTCAAACCCTTTCTGGATCCTTTTTTTTGTAAATACTGTCTGCCTCATTTCTGGAATGTTCCTGACAGCCACCGTGATGCCACTTTCAGGCAGGGGCTCACTGTCTTCACTTGTGAAGACTGAACAGGATTAGTCGGTAAGGATGGTGCTTTTTGTTTATCTTTCTCTTGTACTGTGTGCCCCCAATTTTAACCTAACAATACCCCCACCCTGCTTCCTTTTTTCTTTAATATATCTGAAGAATTGTTTTTCCCCACCCTTGACCCCCTCTGCAACATGCAGCTCCGTGTCTGCCTTTGCCTCCCTGGCTGTTCTCTTTGCTTCCCTAGTTTTTAGTTGCTACTCTCCCCATTCATCCTCCCTTTACTGTTCCTCGTATCCGGTGAAAGCTTTTTTCTTGTCCCTCACCGCTTCTTTGACCCTTTCTGAGAGCCATACTGATCTCTTGTACCTGTTTTGTTTTGTAACAATTCTTATGCATGACATTGTTGCTATGAGAATGGTCCCCTTAATTCTCCCCCATCATTTCTCTACACCACCAATGCTGTCTACACTGGTCAGGTCATCTCAGACCAGCTCCCTCATCTGGTTGAAGTCTGCTCATCTGAACTTTAGGACTTCAGTTTTTGGTAGGGGCATTCTGGTCCCAAGGGCCATCCTGAACCAAATAGAGTTCTGGTCACTGGACCCCAGTAGCTCCCCTACCCTCACTCCACTCACTATCTCCAAGTTGGTGAGCACCAAATCGAAAATGGCCTCCTGTCTAGTGTGTTCCTTAACCAGCTGCACCAGCAAGCAGTCCTGTAAGGTATCCAACAGGGCCTGATGTCTGGTGCAGCTGGCCATTGGAATGTCCCAGTTGCTATCCAGCAGGTTCAGATCACCTACCACCACAACTCCCCACTTGTTCCCTTCCCTGCCAGCTCCTCCCTGTGTTCTCTAGCTCCCTATCTCACTCTCTTCCCTTGTTCTGGTGGTCTGTAGATCACCCTACAAGTATTTTCTTGCCTGAGGGCACCATGAGGTGAACCCACAGTGGCTGTTTCCCCTTTGCTTCCCCAGATGTAGCCACCTTCCACAGTCTTTATGCCCTTCCTGACATACAGATACACAGATACACAGAAGGTGACAGCAGATAAGGACCATATGGCCAGCCTAGTCTGCCCCTTTTACCTACCTAATGCCTACCTTTCCTTTTGCCTTTCCCTGTATCCTGACTAAACACTGTTTAACCTGGGACTGACATGTTCCAGCCATTATTCTCTGTAGCCCAAGTTTCTGTGATGGCTACAAGATCAGCCTCAGTGTCTGCCACCAATGCCTGTAGCTCACTGATTTTATTATCCAGACTCCTGTCATTAGGGCAGACCACCTTCCAACTAGCTCTGGATCCAATTTTGCTGTTTTGTGATCCTACATCTGCACTCTTTTCCATCCTCCTTACCTTCTTATTTTTCCTGTCATTTACAGACCCTGAGAGCCTTTCCGCCCCTTCATCTCTTCCACTACTTCTTTTTGAACTGCAGCCTTATTTTTACCCACCTTACTGCTCCCAGTCCCCAGTATAGGGGAAGCACTAGTTAGGTTTCTCTCCCTCCCTTTACTGTGGTTGCCCTAGCCTCAGTTTCCTCACATCTATCTATCTATCTATCTATCTATCTATCTGTCTGTCTGTCTGTCTGTCTGTCTGTCTGTCTATCTGTCTGTCTTCTATCTACAGATGTGCCAGCCAGTATGCAATGCAGAATATTACAGAATGCTGCAGTTTTCTGTAGAGGACATTGCAAGTCTTGCATGTAAGCCCATATGTCATTCAGGATTTTGTGACATGTCATTACTGCAAGTTACTGTTCTTTATCATGGCTGACTCCACTCTATCTATCTATCTATCTATCTATCTATCTATCTATCTATCTATTTCTTCCCTGCTTCCCTTTAAGTCCCATTCCATAACCACTCCATCCGTGTCTGTTCCTGTACCTGATCCCACACACATTTTATGTCCTAGCTGCCCACACATATACTGTTCTTGGTTATTCATTCTTATTCTGTACATGACCCCATTTGTCCCTGTTTGCATTCACCGCTATTTGTAATCTGCAAGTACTGGACTTCCCAACACAATCTCCTGTGCATCCCTGTGCAGCTGTATTATGTTTGTTTTTGCACATTACTGTATTGGATCCCTATGATATTGTATACCTTTAGCATTTTATGCTTGCTTTTTACTTATTTGTGCAGAAAGTTTTTGGTTTAATTTTCATGTTTTTTTTGTATTCTCTCTTCCCCTTGTACCTTCTTCCCCATGATGCCTCTGGAAACAAGCTGCTTCTCAGCTTAATATGCCTTTTCTGGTAAAATATTTAAAAATGTTAAATTATTTATGACTTTAGTAATCAATAGGTAAGAATATTGAAAGAATATCAATGTTATCTGTTGAGGTTATAGTGTAGTATATAAAGTTATTACAATACTGCTTTTCAGCTGAGACTTATCAGGTGCCAGAAACTGGCCAGAGCTACATGCTAGCAGCAGATGTGGGTCTTCTAACCAGAAACATCAAAATCATTGGTGAGGATTACCCAGGATGGTATGCTGAGTCATTTGGGGCACGCGTACTGGTCGGTTCATTCCAGGAGAATAACATTCAATACAGAGGTATGGCATAGCAATAAATTGTTTAGTATGTTCTGTGTGTAATTTAAGGAGAGGTTCCTGGATGTCACCTTTCTAATTAGGAATGAAACGTTTCATAGCAGAGGATTACCCCTGTGGTGTGTGAATTGAACAGAATTTAAAGCATTAGCAGACTCAACTCCATTTCATAAAATTTTAAGAGAATGAAAATGTTGACCACCATTTAGACAGGAGGAAGTGGTGCTGGCCATGAAATATCAGCACCACTTGCCCAATAATTTGGTGGCATAGCAAACTGTTAATAAAAAATTAATTGATTTTATTATTTGGAGTTGAATCCCCTAAATCTTTAAAGTAAGTTCTGTTTGCCTGGGCAAGCAAGTACTGTAATAAACTCATTTTAAAGCCTTTACTCATTTTAAAGCCTTTAACCTGGAAAACCTCTGCTGTGTTTCTTTGAAAACAATCCCATAGGCCATCAATAACTTGAAAAAAGGAATCCAATTAACAGTTACAATTTGCAAGTTACAGATTAATTTTAAAGTCCTGGGGTTTACACGTAACCCCACTATGCTCCAACAGAGCAGGCAGTTTCTGTGGCAGCTATGCACAGGGAGTCCTCCGCTATCCCCACTGCAGACAAGGACAACGATGATATGGGTGACATATGACACAGTGGCACACCTGCTCATGCTTCAGGCCACCACTGAATAGTAGGCTGCAAGATGATAATCTGCTGCATTAAATAACAACAAACATAGTATTGTGGTGTATATTAGCTCTTGTTGTATTTGTTTAACTGGGAAATAGCTAGGTAAAGTACACTGGATACTCCTTTGAATAATAAAAGGAATAATGAAACTGGCACAGGCTAGCTTCATCAGATTGGCACATTTATTAACAGAGCATGTTTTGCTCACATGAGTGGCCTGGCACAGACAGACTTCAGCTGGCACCTACAGTAGGTACAGTGGCTGGCACGGAACATGTTCACTAGGGAATTATGTCTGAAACAGAAACACATGCTGGCTGTGTCTGACTTTTCAGTACATTACCAAGTAAGTTTCTTGTTAAATTACTGTACTGTAAGCCACCAATGTGGCAAAAGAATAATCTTTTTTGGTTTGAATCTAAAAGCAGTTTTGTGCTGCCAAATGTTTCGGTCTCTGAGGATGTACAGCTGGCTCTCTGCTCCTCCATTCCCATTGAATTTGAGGAAGCAAAGTTATAAACCTGATCTATAGAGCCGGTGACTGTCCATTTCCCCAATTCTATTCCTCAGAGTTTCTCATCCTACTAATTTTGGACAGTAGACATGATATTTAAACAAAAAGTATTGCAGCAAAATGTTGAAAAAATGTAGGTTACTAAAAGGCAAGTTTTTATTGGTAAAAGGAGAGTATACAGTACATCCTATGTGGGATATCGGTGAACCTAATCATCTGCATTTTAATTGAATGTTAATGAAATAGAATTATAAAGGGTTATAACTAGAAAGCTAACACTGGATTTCTTAATTAGGATCTGCAAGAATCAGTGATGTTGAATTTTATCACAGCGGACAGGAGGGGTTCCGAGATTTCTATGACCCAAGATATTCTCTGGCTTTTCTCAACCTGGGACAGGTTTGTATTTGCCACGTAATGTACAAGTCATACAGTATATTGGCAGTGAAATTAATCTGAGTACGGGGGCATCTATCTGAACATAACCAATTAGGCAGCATAGCTTAGTGGTTAAAAGCACTGAACTGCAAACCAGTTAACTTGGAGACCTGACGACCTGGGTTTGAATCTCATCAACCCCCACTGGTACAGTATATGGTGTGATCCTAAGCAAGTCACTTAACTTTGGGGCTGGCAGTATAGCCTAGATGTTAGAGTAACGAGCTGTTAATGAGCTTGGTATAGTACATCCAGCAGACCTGGGTTTGATTCCCACAACCTCCACTTGCATATTGTGTGACTCTGAGCAAGCCACTTAATCACACCAGTGCTCCCCGGTCGCCCATGAAAACAGGCACTTGTGCCTAGTGGGCCTTATCTGATTACCAAAAGAATAAAATAAAAACAAATTTAGGGGATCTGATTTTAAAATGCAATACTATCAAATGCATCTGTTCCAATAATAGTTCCATGAACCCTTAATACAATCACAGTCTGGGTATGCCCCTGGAGACTTTAGGTGGACACGGTGCTAGCAAATGTTAGTTTAGGTTGCTCTTTCTAGTTAGCTAAATAAGCCATGCAATTCTGAGATCCCCTTCAGAAATGTGACCTAGAGAAAGCATGCTTGGTACATACCATCCCCACCGGATATCAGGCAGCCTTCCTGCCCCAACAGACTCCTTCTCAACCTGTGGTGGATAATCTCCTTGTCTTGATCACTGTGGAGTCCTATATCCAGAACTGCCGAGGTGAGGCATTGGGTCTGAGAATCCTACTGCTACCAGCATGAGGCTTGCACTTCTTGTTAAAGCTGCCACCAAAGCATATCAGATCTGTTGGGATCAGATCAAACCTGAGTTGTCATGTAACTTGAGCAATTTCAGTGGGGATCAAGCAGTGTATGGATATCAAAGGTAAATCAGTCCTTACAAAAAGAAGAATCTTCTAATGCTTTCAGTATAACATGAGGAGTTGGCATCAAAGGAATCAGTGGGAGGTTTTAAGAAGGGATGGGATAGATACATAGGCAGGGTACAGGTAGAGCAGGTAGAGACTAGGGGGACTCTGAATGGTAATCAAGGGAGGGATGTAAGGGAGGGGGGGGGGCAGCAGCAGTTATCAAACTGTGAGCTGCATCTTGAGCAGACCTAATAGACCTCAAGGCCTAATCTGCTGGCATTTTCATATGTTTGTATGTATGTTTGTATGAAGTTGTTATGATACGAACATACAAACATATGATGCTTTATAACCTGTTTCCAGTGTATTCTGCTTCCATGGGAGGAGCTATGTCAGGTGATTGCTAAGACAGAGAGGCCAGTTCATAAAGTCTGTTGATGGGACTTTTCTTTCCTAAATTTGTTTTATGCCCATTTTCCAACATTCATGCTGCCCCCATCTGACCAATCACAGACTACCTCCTAACCCTGTTACTCCCACCTTCTACTGGGTTACCCTGCAGCTTGCTCCCAGTGACAGGGCCAACAGGCAGGAGAGACTGACCTACTGAAGGAACTGAACTCTCATCCAGCAGGTAGGAAGTGCAAAGTCTTGAACTATCCAGAGTGTCATCCTATCAACAAGAAGTAATTCCAGCTGATTTTCTTTTGAAAGGGCTGACATGGATCTTTACCTGGCAGTCCCAGCCCCAAACAATACAGTCCTGAGCCACACTGCAACCCGTTGTCACCCAGGTGGCAGTCTTGCAGTGAGGGCTGGAGTCCCCCTCCTCCCACTGAAAGTGATCATCCTCTGGGACATGTAATCCTCCACTCACTGTCCCTGTGATGTTCTGGACTCAGGGTAGAAACCTGGCTTGTTGGCATCAGAAGCTGCAGTGGTGCAGTCACACAGTTGAGCTGACAAATGGGACCTTTATAGGTGATGTCTGTCTTGCTAAGGACTTCAGTTCACATTATAAAAACAAAGAAACATAGAAAATTACGACAGAAGGAGACCCTGGATCCATCTAGTCTGCCCATGAGTTTCCTGGACCTTCTACTGGTCCTGGGCCCTAGCTCCCCCTTGAGGTATTGTCTCTCTCTGTTACAGTTCTTTCCCTTGCTCTGTCCCACTCAAGTTTGAAAGCCGCTACTGTCTTAGCTCCCACTACCTTGGCAGGCAGGCTATTCCATGGTTCCAACACTCTTGCAGTAAAGTAGTGTCTCCTTAGATCTGTCCCATGCATTCTTGAAATCCCTGTTTTTGGCCCCACCCCTCTTTTGGGAGGCTGTTTTAAGCATCCACATCTGTTTTAGTGAAAAAGTACTTTCTCATGTTGCCCCTGAACCTTCCCCTCAACTTTATCTTGTTCCACCTTGTTCTTGCGCATCTTTTTTTTTTCAAATATGCTGCCCTCTTGTACCTTGTTTATACCCCTGAGGTACTTGAATGTTTCTATCATGTCCCCCTCTCTCTCTCTCCTCTCCTCTAGGGAATACATATTGAATTCCCCTAGCCTCCCCTCGTAGAGCTTTTCATGCAGACCCTGCACCATCTTTGTAGCTCTCCTCTGGACTGCCTCTACTCTGTCTATGTCCTTCGAGAGATGTGGTCTCCAGAACTGGACACAGTACTCTAGCTGAGGTCTCACTAATGGTCTATACAGTGGCATAACCACTTCCTTCTTTCCTCTGTTGATATCTCTCCCTATGCACCCCTGTGTTCTACTAGCTTTCCTCACAGCCTTCTCACATTATTTGGTCGCATTTAGGTCATCCGATATGAGTACCCCCATGTCCCGTTCCTTCTTTGTGGCTGCAAGTACCCCTCCCCCCATCTTGTACTCTTCCCTTGGATTTCTGCTCCCAGGTGCATGATTTTGTACTTTTTTGCACTGAATCTTAGCTGCCACACTTCTGACCACTCCCCCAACTTGCTTAGGTCTTTTCTCATTTTTGCAAACCCCTTTGGTGTGTCAACCTTGTTGCAGATCTTAGTGTTGTCTGCAAAAAGACATACTTTCTCCTCCAACCCCTCCGCAATGTCACTTATTAAGACACTGAAGAGGACTGGCCCCAGGACTGATCCCCATGGCACCCCACTGGTCACTTTCCTTTCCTCAGATTAAACACCATTTACCAGCACCGGGCCCACCCCCATGCTGACTAACTTGTTTACCAAATTTCTATGTGGAACAGTGTCAGAGGCCTTGCTGAAATCTAAGTAGGCCACCTCCGCCGCCCTTCCCTGATCTACCTCCCTGGTCACCCAGTCAAAGAAATCTATTAGATTTGTTTGACGTGACCCTCTCACTGTGAATCCATACAGCCTTGGATCCTGTGTTCTACTAGATTCAAGGAATGACACAATCCTCTCCTTTAACAGTGTACCCATTAATTTCCCCACCACCAAGGTCAGGCTAACTGGTCTGTAGTTGTCTGCCTCTTCTCATCCTCCACTTTTGTGGAGAGGGACCACATTTGCCCTCCTCCAGTCTTCTGGGACTGCACCTGTCTCCAGTGATCTGTTGAATAGGGTGGTCAGCAGGGCCACCAGAGCCTCTCTGAACTCTTTTAATATTCTGGGGTGAATCTCATCTCGCCCCATTGTCTTATCTATTTTCAGTTTCCCCAAGTTCCTCTAGGACTCTCTAACATCAATGGGGTGGTGTCCACCTCCCTTCTATGGCTGCTTCTTTGGCTGAGTTGCGGACCTTCACCTTACCCTTCCTTTGTGAAAACTGAACAAAAGTATTTGCTCAGTATTGCTGCCTTTTCTATATCCTCCTCTGCACACCCTTCTCCCTCCTTCTTTACCCTAACAATCCCACTCCTAGTCTTCTTTTTCTCGCTAATGTGTCTTGTTTTTCGATATACATTTTTATAGTATTTTGTAGGTAGTTTTTCACCCTCTCCCACCAGAAGCCTCAGCACACGGCTGTGTGTGTGTGTGTGTGTGTGTGTGTGTGTGTGTGGAGGCATGCATGCACACTGTGGTGCCAGCTCAGCCCCTTCTGTCCACCCATGCTGCCGTCCCCTCCTGCCTGTGCAACCCACTGGACCTCCACCTGGTGGTTGTGGAACTATGAGGGGGGGTGACAACCCGCCCCCACCAACCCCGGGAGAGAAGAGCAGCCTGCCGGCTTGCTCAATCCTGCTCCTCCCCCTCCCATGCTGGCACCCAGATGACCTGAGATCGTTCCCGAATCCAGGTCGCTGGCACAGCACGAGGTAAGGTGTTCAGTGCCTCAACCCACAGTGCCACCAGGCCTCACACTAATGTATCTAAAGGTCTTGTCACCTTTCATTATAGCCTGTGTTATTTTTTCCTCTGTCTGCGCCTTTGCGCTCCTGACCACCTTCCCTGCCACCCTCTGCTTCTCTAGATACTGCTTCCTATCCTCCTCCCTTTTTGTTTCTTTGTATCTCCTGAAGGCCCCTTTTTTTTCTCTCACTTTCTAAGTGGTAATTTCTTTCTCTTACCCTTGCTTTACTGTCTAACACAGAGGTGCATTGCCTCTGTTATGGACTCCTTGAGAATAGACCACTGCTTCTTCACATTCCCCTTTTTCCTGTTTCACCAGGGCTCCCCTGAGGCATTTCAACATTTTGTCAAAGTTGGCCCTCCTGAAATCCAGGACCTTTACTTTTGTGTGGTTTGCCTCTTCTACCATGGTTACATTGAACCATACTGTCCTGTGTTCACTGGTTCCTATGTTGCTGCCTACCTTAACATCCTTGACCCAGTCCCCATTGGTACTCACTGGTATAGCCCCCTCATGGGTAGGTTCATCCATGAGCTGTCTCAGACATGCCCCCTGCAGTGTGTTTAGGATGTTCCTGCTTTTGTCTGTACTTGCAGTCTGGGTGCTCCAATCTACATCTGGCAGATTGAAGTCCCCTAGCAGTAGTAGTTCACCTTTGGTTCTCATTTTGTAGATAGCTTCCAACAGTGTTTCATCTGCCTCCTCCCTCTGTGCCAGAGGTCTGTAGATCACCCCTGTACAAATGCTGTTTCCATTTCCTGTTCCCAGGGTAACATACAATGCCTAAGCTCGCTCCTGCAGACCCTGAACCTTTGCTGCTTTGATTCTGTCCCTCACAGACATGCCCACCCCTCCTCTCCTGCTTCCTTCCCTGTCTTTCCTAAAAGTACATATCCTGGTATGGCTGTATCACACCCATGGTTGTCTGTGTACCATGTTTCTGTAACAGCCACTATGTCCAGGTCCGCTTCCACCATCGATGCCACCAGGTCCGGGATTTTCAGGCCGTGGGCATTTGTACATATTGCTACCCACATTCAGTCACCTCCCCCTTACACCCCTGTCTCCCCTTAGTCCCCTGTTGGCATTCAGTCCTGTTATTTGTTCTTTCCTCCATGTTACCTATGTAGGATTTCTGTTTTTCTGGTAATCTTTTGACCCCAGTATCCTCTTTTATGACTGTCTCTTCCTGTATGTGTGTGTGTGTGGGGGGGGCAATATGATATTCCTGCTTGCTTTCGCTTCCCCCCTTGGCTACTTTAAATGGTTGCTGATAAAACATTTAAACTTCTCATGAAGGATCTTGGTGCCGCTCCCCCAGATGGATGCAGGCCGTCTGGCTTGTACAATTAGTTATCCCCCCCCCACCAAGTAGCACCACAGTCCCCAATGAAGCTGAAACCCTCCTGACCACACCAATCTTTCAACCGTTCATTGAATTCCCTGGTGCGGATGACCCTACCTTCCCCCTTGCCATAGACAGGCAGTACCTCCGAGAAAGCCATGAAACGTGTTACTTGCTTAAGGCCCCTTCCCAAGTCCCTAAAGTCCTCCTTCACTGCTCTTATGTCCACCTCTTTCCCAGCTAGGTCATTTGCCCCCATGTGGACAATGACATCCATCTCCTCCCTCCCTGCTACTGCTCTGGCGATCCTTAGGATCCGCCCCCTCCCGCCGAGCCATGCCTTCAGGTAGGCACTTTACCTCCCAGTTCCCCCACACTGCCTGTCCACAGCTCCATTCCTCTCACAATGGAGTCCCCAGACAGGATTTGCTTCCACCTCTTCTGGGGTCTCCTGCTGCCCCCCTCTTGAGGCTCCATCACAGAGGACCCACTCATCCTCCCTGGTGACTACATTGGGAGGCTCTGTGGGACCTTCCTGCTTTGCCAGAATGGCGTATGTGTTTTGTAGTTTCACCAAATGGGGGATTTGTCTGTCACCCTCCCAACCTCCCTCACCCTTCCTGTGAGGTACTAAGCCTGATTCCACTGAGCCAATATTCTGTCTTTGGGGTACGTCTTCCCAGATGCATCATTTTGCATTTTTTTGTGCATTAAACCTAAGCTTTTTATTTATTTATCTATTGAAATCTTGGAATTAATACCTTTGAGAAAAAGCTCTTTACAAAGGTTCCACGTCATTAGATAACAGATCAGGAGACGACTACAGGTGGTGAATATGTTACAATGCAGATATCACCAGGCATACAAGTTTAGGTTACTAAGGTCAGGAGCAATGTAGAATAGGGAACAAACAACGAGTAGGTAGGCATAGAACAATGTATGCCAGCATCAATTTGACAATTATACAATAGCATACAAGGAATTTACAACATAGACAAAGGGCAAAACAACAATCTGTAGGCACTGAACCATGATGAAGCTTCAACCAGAGGGGTGACAGCTTGTAGGAGGAGGGGCTAGTCAACCAAGGTGAAGGAGGAGTGTGTGTGGGGGTGCGGGGCAGGCTGAAAAGTGGCAGTAGGGGAAGAGAAGTCAGGCAAAGGATTGGGAGAAGCTCTGGGGTCAAGGTAGCTAAGGAGCGAGGAAGGCCAAGGGGGTTTGTGGTGATGGGGGGGGAGTGGGAAGGAGAGAGGCCAAGAGAGGGTGTGGTGATGGGGGAAGGGGAGAGGAGAGGAGGGGAGGGAGGGAAGAGAGAGGAGGAGGAGGGAACAGGGAGGAGAAGGAGAGGGCACAGGCATTACTAAAGGGATGGGGTGGAGTGGGACAGTGACTAACGCATTGTGCCATAAGTGTTAAGTAGATGGTGGGGCGAGGCAAAGGACATAGTGGGTATGCCAAAGTGCTAGGATGGGAAGGTGAGAGCCATAGGACAGTATTGGCAGGCTTAGGAGACCATGGATTCGGTAAGAGGAACCTAGGAATAGCAATCACAGGATGCCAATGTAGCTAGATATAGCCAAAGCTGGTGCTTGAAAAAGCCCAGATTAGGTGCATTGGTTATGTTAGCTGGAAGAAAGTTGATCCAGTGAGGGGCTCTGTAGGTGAACGCTCATTGGCCAAGGGAGGTGCGGCACCAAGGAGTGCGATAGAGCTGGGAGTCAGGGTTTCTGGTACTTCATGGTTTTAGAGATGGTGAGAGTAGGTTTGCAACCCCAGAGGGTAGCATTCCTAGGCTGGCCTTTTTGACAAGCATGCATGTCTGGTATCACAGTCTGCTATTGAGTTATAGCCAGTTTGCCTGCTCATAGAGCTCGCATGTGTGAGTTAGGCATCCAGCATCAGTCAGAAGGTGGCAGGCCTTGTTTAAGGCAGTTTTGACGTGGCAGAGGGCAGTGTCTGTGACTGCACCATAGATAATGAGGCCATATTCAGCCAGTGAAGTGACAGAGCTGTGTACTGCCAAGTTCAATGCTTCTTGGGTCAGACTGTATTTATGCCTGCAAAGCATCCCAATGCATGAGTTGATTGCCCTGGCAATGTTGTCAGTATGTTGTGAGTAGGACAGTGAGGAGTCGCTGGTTATGCCCCGGTATCTGAAATACTGAACCAGTTCCAAGGGGGAGTCCTCATTATTAGTGTTGGTGAGGGGGAATGCCTTATGTTTGCTTCGTGGGTTGGAGAACAACATGGTCTTTGTCTTCTTGTAATTCAAGATAAGTTTGTGGTCATGCAACCATTTTTCAGCAGTTGTGAAAGCTTGTTGAAGTTCATCTTCTAGGAGTTTGGGATGGGGGCTATTAGCAAAGATCACGGCATCATCAGCATAAAGGAGGATACAACAGTGACATGAAACTGGGAGTTTATTAAGAAAAATGCTAAATAGGAGAGGCCCCAAGAAAGAGCCTTGTGGAATGCCTGAACTTACTGGGTACTTATCAGACTGGACATTACCAATTTTGACTTGTTGGAAATAGTTACTGAGGTAGCTCATGAATTACAATATTTAGTTGTGTCTACAGAGAGACCAATACCAGTTAATTTGGTTAATTAGCAGGTCATGATTCATGGTATCAAAGGCCTTGGTTAAGTCGATGAATGCTGTGCCAACCAGAAGACCCTGATCCATAGAGTTAAGAATATATTCCGTGAATTCCAAAAGAGCTGTAGTGGTACTGTGACCATGTCTGAAACTGTGCTGTTGAGTACATTGCAACTGATATTTATCCAGATAATCGACAATCTGATTGGCCATGATGCACTCCAGGGCCTTTGAGGGCGGAGGGAGAATGGAAATGGGGTGATAATTTCCATGCAGAGCCTGGTCCCCACTCTTATGCACCGGGGTCACCATAGCTGATTTCCATTTCTCCGGGAATTGAGAGAGGCTGAGCGAGAGGTTGAAGATCTTGGTAATAAGTGGCAGGATTTCCTCCAGTGTAAGGCTGACAAATTTGAGATCCAATGTATCCTTACTGTATCTTGATTTTTGGAGATCCTTCATGAGGTAGTGTCTTTCTTCACCCTCTGAGACTTTCCCGAAATAGAAAGGTGGGTTGCTGCTGGGTGGACCTGTGTCTGTACTGGTGTCACATTTGGAGGTGTGATTGAAGTAGTCAGAGGGGAGGACATTGCTGAGGTCAGAGAATGCTTTATTAAAAGTATCAGCAATGACTTTTGGGTCCAGAGTCATATTTCCATTAATATTAAGCATGTTGGGAGCCGATTTAGGGCTCTTCCCAGTGATATCCGCAATGTTTTTCCAGAAGGACCTAGAGTTATTCCAGGAGTAAGTGAGGGCATCTTTGTAGTACTAACTCTTAGTGGAACAAATTGCCCTAGTACATTCGTTCCTATCTTTTCATAGCACTGGATGTTAGAATGAGTGAGTGTCCGAAGCCTGTGCCTTGCACCAAAGCTGCCAGACATTAGACCATTTTTCTAGTGTGTGGAGGTATTTTCAAATGTTCCTAACTGCTTCTGCACTGTCAACCCCCGCCCCGCCGAGTTTCGTGCCATTCGCGAATAGGACTAACTTGCCCTGGATACCTTCACTGATGTTGCTAATGAACATTACTCAATGTGCTTTGTGCGGGAGTACATAGAAGGGTTGCAGTATGACTTAAGTAGGTTTGAGGAGGGGAGAAGTGGGTGGAGGATAATGAGGAAAAAGCAGAGACACTAAATGGATACTTCTATTCCATCTTCAACAGGAAGAAGGGTGGACCAGTGCCTTCAGGAGGAAGAAGAGAAGCAGGGGGAAGTGGAAAACAGATGTATAGATAGAGGAGGACAGAGTGAGTGAGGGAAGGACTGCTAGCATTGAAGGTGGACAAATCACCAGCCCCAGACAGAGTATATTCAAGGGTACTAAGAACTGGCTGAGGAGCTGGCATGGCTACTGGGAGGCCTGTTTAATAGCTCACTCAAGTTGGGCGTGGTACTGTAGGACTGGAGAACAGCAGATGTGGTGCCCCTCCACAAAAGCAGTCCCAAGGATGACCCAGGGAATAACAGACCAGTCAGTCTGACCTCAATCATGTGCAAGCTCATGGAGACCATACTTATTTATTTTATTTATTTATTTATTAAAATGTTTTACCAGGAAGGCACACTGAACAACAAGTTGCTCATCTCCCAATGCGACCGGGGGGAGGGGGGGGTACATATGAATTAGCTATTAAACATACAGATAGCATTTAACATGACAGTGGAATTACAGTACATTCTGTTATTTTAGTAAAAAGAACATACAATCTAAATTTGTAGAAATACATTCAGTTGCCATTTAGCATGACTGAGGATTTTACAGCTTTTACATTTTGAATAACCTTACAATTACAGTTGAAGAGCACGTTCCATTGCATTATTAGGATAGCTTACAGTTAAACAATAACATGACTGTGGCTTAAGCACAGCAGGTGCAGTGTGACTAAAGATTTAATGCCTAGAGCAAGCCATACAGAGCAATAAAGTGCTTTTTAATTGGTACAGTGTGCTAATAATAGATATAAGTGCAGAGTGATGGGGGCAGGAGGGAGGTGAGGGTGGTGGGAAATTTATTTATTTTTTGTTGACCGGGTAAGTGCACTAGACAAATCCTGCCCATTTTCAGGCATGACCCGGGGGAAGGGGATACAGATGAATGCCAACTGACCTTGAACCAGATTAAGCTGTTGGTGGTATTTTTAGTGAATGAGGGAAATTTGGCCAGGACACTGGGGAAATTCCCCTACTCTTTTCGATAAGTGCCATGGGATCTTTAACATCCACCTGAACTACCACCAATCCAGGCAGATGGGACCTCGGTTTAACATCTCATCCAAAAGACGGCACCTCAGAAGTGCAGCAACCCTCTCATGCTGCACTACAGTGTCAGTACTAGGATATTAACCCAAGTGCCAGATGTGGGAACTGAACCCACAGCCGTCTGATCTCCCGGCCTCAGAGGCGAGTGTGCTACCTACTGAGCCACTGACACTGATTATGGACAGGGAAGAATGGATCGAGCAAGAACTAGGAGCTAAGTGCTAAGCCCCTCCAGGATGCAGGGGCCTCTGCAAGGGGGAGAGTGAGGTGGAGAAGAGAGGGTGAAGGGCAGGGGAGAGTTGGCGGAAAGAGGGTTAGGTAGTAGGTGGTAGTAGTGAAAGAGGGAAGTATAGAAGTTTGCCATCACCGAAGGTCTCTTCAGGATGCTGAGAACCCTGCCAAAGTACAGGCATAAGGCAAGAGCAAGAGGAAGGGTGGCTGGGAAGGAGGAGAGAGGGAGGGAAAGGCTTGCCCCATGCTGAACCCCTCACAGGACATGGAAGAGCCCTGCCAGGGGGCTGCTGTAAGTACAGGCATGTTGTTTATGTGGGTAGCAAGAAAGGGTAAGAAGTAAGGCAAGAGCAAGAGTGGGAAAGGGAAGGCAAGGAGTTTGCCTATCAGCACAGACTCTCCAGGATGCAGAGAACCCTGGCAAAGAACAAGAATAAGGCTAGAATCAGAGAGAAGGATAGCTGGGAGGGGGCAAGGAATGGAAGGCTTGTCCCATTCTGTACCCCTCTAGGGTGCTGAGAACCCTGCCAGGGGGAAGGACTGGGCACAGATAAGCAAATTGTGTGGCTAGAATGAGAGGGAGGGGAAGAGGCAAGAGGGTAAGAGGTAATAGCAGAGTGAAAGTAATGGGTAACTGACACAAGGAGAAGGGAGGATTGGGATGGGAAGGAGCTTTACAGGGACGAGGATTCATAGGCAACTTTTTAAGGAGGATTAAAACAGGAGCAGCTAGATGAGAGAAAGTTGTACAAGGCATAGGCAAGGGAGGAGGAGGAGGAAGAGTTCCGTATTTGGGAGGGAAGCGAGTTCCAGGTTTTAGGGAAGTGATGAATGTAGCCTGACTGACTGATGAGAGTGGTGCATTGGGGAACCAACAAAGTACGAGAGTCTACAGAATGGAGGGAGTGGGAGGGAGGAAGAGAGGGAGTTAGAGAGCTAAGGGGGAAGTTCACTGAGCCAGAATTTGGAGATGAGTTTGATGCAATGAGTGAAGTGCCTTTTTGCAAGTAGGGGAAAGGACAAGGCATGGTAGAGGTCACAGTGATGAGTGCGGGATGGGGCGTCAAGGGCAAAGTGACAGAAGGAGTTGAAAAGAATGTCCAGTCTGGTTAGGGAGGATTTGGGAGTGACACCATAGACTACATCACAGTAGTCAAAAATGGGGAGGATCATTTTCTGGACTAAAGACTACTTAAAGAAAGGTTGGTAGAATATCTAGAGGAGCATGGTCTGCAGGATGTGAGGCAGCACAGGTTCACGGGGGGTCTGTGTTAAATAAATCTGACTGACTTCTTTGACTGGGTCACTATGACAGTAGACAGGGATCAAGCAGTAAACAACCTCTATCTGGATTTCAGCAAGGTCTGTGACTCTGTGCCCCACAAAAGGTTGATCAGGAAATTAGCAGATCTTGGGGTGTGGGAGAAGATAGCCAGATGGGTGGAAAACTGGCTGAAGGATAGAACCCAGAGGGTGGTTCTTGCGGGAGAATTATCTGGCAACAAAGAGATCACCAGTGGGGTCCAACAGGACTCAGTATTGGGGCCAGTGTTGTTCAGTGTCTTCATCAGTGACAGTGAGGATGGCATTAAGGGCACAATGGTGCCTATTTGTGTATAACACAAAGCTCTGTGGGAGAGTGGACACAGCTGAAAGGATACAGGACCAATAGGATGACCTGGAACAGCTGGGGAAGTGGTCTGGGATCTGGCAGCTTGGCTTCAATGCCAAAAAATTCAGAGTTATGCACATTGGAGAAAAGAATCCCAGGACAGCATACTACCTAGGTGGAGTCCAGGTATCTGTATTAGAGGAGGAGAAGGACCTGGGATAGATGATCATTAGTGACCTGAAGCACTCCGTGTAGTGCAAGAAAGCAGCAGCAAGGGTAAACAAGATGCTGGGATGCATAGCTAGGGGGATTAGTAGTAGGAGAGAGGAGGTTATACTGCTCTTGTACAGGTTACTGATGAGGCCATATCTAGAGTATGGAGTTCAATACTTGTGCCCACACCTCAAGAAGGACATTAACCTGCTGGAGAAGGTCCAGAAGAAGGCTACAAAGATGACAGTGGGTCAACAGGGTAAGGCATACAAGTAGAGTTTGAGGGCACTGAATTTTTACTCCATGAAGGACAGAAGAGAGAGAGGGGGGGGATATAATTGAGACCTTCAACTATTTGAAAGGGATAAGTAAGGCGGATAAGAAGGGTCTCTTTCAACTAAGTGGAAACCATTACACGAGCGTGCAGTCTTAATGTGAGAGGAGTGGGGCTTAGGAGAGATGCCAGAAAGCACTTCTTCACAGAGAGGGTGAGGGACACTTGGAATGCGCTGCCAGAAGAGGTGATCTCATTAAAGATAGTTGGCAGCTTCAAAAGAGGCTGGGATAGGCCTCGGGGGAAGGTAAGGACCATGGGTAGGGAGGATTAAAAGGACAGGCAGAGTGGGGTGGGCAAGGTCAGTAGCTCAAGCTGTGGACCCTGTAATACAAGCAGATTAGATGGACCAAATGGCCTTCTTCTGCTGACTTCTTTGTATGTTCGTATGACTGAGTATACTTTGAGTTAGGCTACTGTTTTGTTGCAACTTGTTTTTTTTTTAACTTTCACTGAAGCTTACAAACTCATTAGGCCACCCAGCTTAACAAAATAAAATGACCGTAGAGTTCTGAGCACAGGCACTCATGCTTGGTGTTGTATTAGTACATGATTAGGAGGAAATACATTTAGAATACTGAGTACAACTGATTAGTGTAGAAGAGATTTAGCCATTTAAATGAATTTAATCCATGTAATATATAGAATGTTTGGTATAAATATTGTACCTGTTTGTTATATCTTCGAGATTATCCTCACTGATTCATAATACATCAATTGTAAGCTGTTAGCATCAGGACCTCACAGGATGCTTTGGTAAAGTTGGGGCTGTCCACATCATTGTGCCTATGTGCACGTTAGAGCCATACAGCATCATTTATGTAATGTGGGCCGACCCCATCCACTTCAGTTCTTTCACTTCCACCATCAAGAGAGTGAACACTGGACAAGGGAAAGCTATTTTTCCATTGAATTGCCACCGTTGAGATTTTTGTTTCTGTCTGGTAACCACTCTTTAAGGAATCATTAACAACCAGTGTTATAACATTGCTGTGAAAGGTGCTTTTTCACAACGGTTACTGTGAAAATCTGGTTTACAGAGAAGACATCCATAAGCCATGCATTGCTTGTTTAGGCCTTTCTCATGGCATGAAAACCTGTGGCATTCACAAGGGTTTGAACAAAACTACTACATGGACACCCATGCATAAGATCCTGGAGTATTGTCTTAGAAAATGGACAAACATACTGCAGTGCCTTCCAAGTCACCAAACACCATCATTGCTGATGTCACTGATGGAGGCAAAGAGGCCTTTGAAGTTCCACATAAGTCAATGACACGGTCACCATCTAAAACCACTGCCCAGTCAAAAGCTTATTCATCAGCCGGCCCAGTGGCATGGAGGGCTGAGGCACTGGATGCTTTACCTTCTGCCACACCGGTGACCCAGGTTTGGGAGCAGATCAGGCTCACTTGGGGTTGGCCTTGGGGAAGGAGGATTGAATGTCCATGGGCGACTCTCCTACTTCATGGTGAGGGGGGGGGCAGTGCATACCGCTGCTTGACTGCCACCCAGCAGAGGTCGGGTGATACAGTATGCAACCACATCTCAGATGGCCAGGTGTACGAGTATGTCAGCTTCTTCACGCCACATGCCTATGCCCACACTAAAAGGAAATCCTGTTTTCAGTATAGCTGAATAATGTATGCTTGTTAAACTCATTCAAAAGGTGACCACAGTTGTATGGCCTGATGAAGGGGTGGTGGTCCAAAATGTCACCTGGATTTTTAGCTTGTGGTAGAAAAATACAAACATAAAGATTATTTTACAATACAGTCAGACATCAAGTTAAAAACACATAATAATAAAACAGAAAATAAATAATTACTTCAAAGCAGAACAAACAGGGGGTACGCACTCCTGACCCCATGCCAGGAGGAAATGCGGGTTTTGAAGTGAGCAATAATTCATTGCTGTACATGTTGCCGGTACAGTCAGTGTCCTAGTAGACAGGCTCAGCTGGTTTGTAGCACAGTCCCTTGAGATGGAGTTGCATCAAGACGTGGCTGGGCAGCTTTTCAACATGTAGGGCAGGCCAGAGTAGGATCTTTTTGCAGCCCCACAGAATGCAGAACTGCAGCTTTTATGCTTGCTTGCTCCAGGGCATGGAACATTTGGGGAAAATGCATTGTCCCTCTTCTGGAAAGGCAGATTCCTTTACACTTTTCCTTATCTCCCTCTAGTTCATAGAGCCCTGACCATGCTCAGGAAGGAAACATT
Organism: Neoceratodus forsteri; assembly: GCA_016271365.2. Lineage (NCBI taxonomy): Eukaryota > Metazoa > Chordata > Ceratodontiformes > Ceratodontidae > Neoceratodus > Neoceratodus forsteri. The sequence continues at coordinate 411,052,339 of CM057455.1, read as the reverse complement.
TAGCATGATCCTGGTGGTCCCACAGTTACTCAGGCAAATCGGATCACCATTGCTGTAGGAGCTGACAGTGGAGGCCCTGTATCCACTACCCCAATGTGTGGGGCTTCTGTCCCAAAATAGTGTCTCATTGTTGAATCCAGACCTCTCCTCCAAGTGGTTCCGTGCCTTGCTCCTAAGAGCTTGAAATCCATTGGGATTTCAGCCGAAGTCTTGGCTGTCCTGCTGGCATATATTCTTTGGAGTGGAAGTGTTTTAGCATGTTGTGCCAGGCGGACTCCCTGGACACCTTTACTTGTCCTGTGCAGTGTATACTGGACTACCTCCTGACCCTTTCTCAGTCTAAGCTCCAGTATTCTTCAGTAAATGTTCACTTATCGGCCAATAGGACTTTTCATGCTCCTATCACAAAGAAGAGTGTGGCCCAGCTGGATATGGTTCTGAAGGGGCTGTTGCATGTGACCACTCTGGTCAATAAACTGGTTGCAATTTGGGATCTTAACCTAGTACCTGAATCTCTGACCAGAGCCCCTTTTGAGCCTTTGGCTTAATGTGATTTGAAGAACTTGTCCTGCAAAACCTTGTTCTTTGTGGCTAGCACCTCAGCCAGGCATATCTCTGCACAGGAAGGCTTGGTTTGTGAATCACCTTTTCTGGTGTTTTGCAGGGAATAGGGCTGCTATGGGACTTGCCCTAAATTTCTGCTGAAAGTGGTGCCTGATTTCCCTCTAAATCAGTCTATTTTAAATTTTCAGGTTTCTTCCATTCTGAACAGAACCTGTGGAAGGTGTTGTTGCACTCTCTGGATATTCACAGGATCCTTTAGTACTATGTGCACTCTACCAAGGACTGTGTCCATCTTCTCCATTGTTTGTCTCTTTTGCCACAAGCACCAGGGGTAAATCTATTTCCAAACTGTATTTCTAAATGGATTTCCTCCTGTATCTTGTTCTGGTACAAGCTGGTAGGAAAAACACACCCTAGCACTTTTACAGGACATGCTACCAGAGCTATGGTTGCCTCTGGGGCTTGATCAGGTGTTTTTATTTACTTAAAAATTGGTAACTGGGAAAGGCACAAGGAGCTGATGCTCATTTCCAGGTGTGACCTTGGGACGAACAGAAGGGGGATACAGGAAGAATAAAATTACAAAACATTAAAGTGTGATTACATAGACAACATAACAGGTGGAAGAGCAATGTGGTGTTCAAGTAGGTAAGCAACAGCATGGTTAATTGCAGTAATATGTGGACAAGTGTGCACTGCTTGTTGGGGAAGGTGACAGTTCTATGGGGTACAGAATCGGACTGCAGGTGTAGGCACAATTAGCCTAAAATAGAGGGGGGACAGAAGACAGAGAAGAAGCATGGGGGGGTGACAGAACAAGAGTGTGCAGGAAGGTGTCTTAACTGGCATCTAAAGGCTGGGAGTAAATGGAAGAGATGGATGGAAGAGGGGAGCAGGTTCCAGAGAGAAGGGAGGCTGTTACAGAAGGAGGCTTGTACATCAGAGGAGTGAGAGTGTGGAATGGAGACAGTACGAGAATCCCTGGAGCAGAGAGAGTAAGAAGAGGAGGAGACAGGAGAAAGGAGAGGTAAAAGGGAAGGGACCCAAAACAGTATTTAGCAATAAAGGAGGCACAGTGGGACTGGTGACATGAAGATAATGGGAGGATGGAAAGGGAGGAATACAGGTAGCAGTGATGAGTATGGAGGGGAGAGTTGATAGCAAAATGACAGAAGGCATTGCAGAGGGTATCCAGTCTTGCAAGAGAAGCTGAAGGCGCAGTGCTATAGATCCCATCTGCACAGCAGACTGGGAGAGCCATTTTGGTGACCAGATCCCAATGGACCTGAAGAGAAAGACAGTCCCTGTTGCAGTACAGAGCATTGAGTTTGGGGCAACCTCCAAAAGGTAAGCACTCACAAAAAAAATGGAAGACTGCTAGTTTTACTTCTAAAATAAGTGCTTTAATAAGTGCTTAAATAAGAGTCCTCACAAATCAGCATCACCAAGTTAGCTACAGCTCAAGATGTGCATATTGTGATTCTGATTTGTGAGGACTCTTATTTAAGCACTCATTAAAGCACTGATTTCAGAAGTCAAACTAGTAGTCCTCTTTTTTGTTTTGAGTGCTACATCTTTTGGAATTTGCATTTTGTAAGTTAAGGGCTGACTGCCCTTTTGTGTTTAGCACTGACCCTGCACAGCCTTCACAGCTGGTCACTTAGAAGCGCACTGAGTTTGGGGCGAAGTTAGGTGTGGATGGTGCTGATGTGGGCAGAGAAGTCAAGCTTACTGTCATGCCACACACCAAAGTACTTGAACACAGGGACAACCTCTAGAGGGGTGCCATCCACTGTGGAGAAGACGGGTGAGAGTGAGAGCCTGGCCAGTTTCTGGCTGGTGCCAAAGGACATGGGCACTGTCTTCTTGGTGTTGACCCTGAGTTGGTTGGCATGGAACCAACACAGTATATTGTGGAAGTCATGCTGAAGCAGACCTTCCACAGCAGAAGCCGATGGGCCGGAGGTATAAATGACCATGTCATATGCATACATATGGATATGTGAGGAGACAAGAAGAGGGCAAGTCATTTTGGAAAACTGAGAATAGGATAGGACCCAGGATGGAGCCCTCTGAAACCCCTGCTAAAATGGAAAGGGGAGGGAGCAGGATGCCTCCCACTCCTGATGGCCTGTGAGGTATGAATAGAGTCAGTCAACAGTGGGAGTTGAGAGGCCAGCAGAGCTCTGCTTGCCCTGGAGGAGTGGGTAGGACACTGAGTCAAAGCCTCTGGCCAGCTCGATGAATATAGCTGCGGTGATATGTACCTGATCCATCCCAATGAGTTTTCTTTGTTTTTTCGAGAAAGTCAGTTACTTGCAGCAAGAAGGAGACAGTGGAGTGGTTCTTCCCAAAACCAGACTGGAAGGGGAGAGGAAATTTGAGGAATGAAGGAAGTCAGCAAGCCTGGAGTAGACGATGATCGTCCTGGACATAAAGTCTCCACCACTCATTCACACTAATGGGAGTTCACCGGAGGTGCTAGGACCCATCAGGAGCAAACTTTTCAAGAGGGCCGGCACCCGAGATGGAGCCGCAAGGAAACGGCACCCCATGCCCCGGCTCATGAGTTAATGACCATCTCAGCGTCGACCCTCCAACCACCTCAGTTCCTTTTTTCCCCACCGTCGAGTGTGCTTCAGTGACGACGTTGCTCGCCTGCCAGGAGTTAAAGTTCACTAGCAGCAATAGTTCAGTTTATTGTTTTGTAGACTTATTTCGAATCAGTACCAATTATATATTTTAATTGTACAACAGATGTCTTCAGCCCTCCATTGACGGAGTCGACCATGAGCGGGCCAGGTGACGGTAGGGAGAATTCTTATGAATGCTGTTCAATCAGCTGGGCCAGGTCCAGTCTACCACCCTCCTCAGAGGGGGGGATCTGACAATGGATGGCCCTATGCTCAGGGGAATGAGTAGTCCCCCCAAAAGCATAAAATGAAACAATCCCATTCTCGGCGCCATTCAGCCTCAAGTTCTTCTTCTTCAACACATAGGTCAAGCAGTGGGCTCGGAGGTTGGTCCAGTTGCCTAGGCCCGGTCAGTCTGACACCGGGGCCTTTGAGCCATTTGGTTTCGGAAGGACGGGTAGGCCAGTCGGGCCTTCCTAGTCGCGCGGCACCTTCTTCAGTGTCATCAACTCCATGCTCGGGTGTTTATCCCCCTCACATGGCTGTGGTGCTGGCGTCCAAACCGATGCCTCTGTTTCCTTCCAATTTTCTCTCTTTCACCTCAAGTCACAGTTTTCAGACCCCTGGGACTCTCTCAGCACCATCCATGCTGCCACGAGCTCTCTTGGTGTCGTCTATGGTGCCACAGTCTCTGTCGGCACTGTGCATGGTGCCGGGGGCTCTGTCGGCACTGCTTCGGCTAGCACCTTCCTCCTTGTTCTCGGCGCCGTTTTCCTCTACGGTGCCGGGGACTGGTGCAGCACCAGCTGGTCTTCAGGGATTCTCGACTCCAACTATTTCTTCTTCTGTTCTTCCTCCTGATTTTCACTTCTTTCCTGTCTATACAATCCCCCCCGTGGACTGTCAGTAGATGATTTTGAGCCTGACCCAGATCTTCGTCTGGGTGATGATGTTGATGACACTGCCCTGGGAGCTGGGATCAATCCTTCTGCAGAGCCTGTGGTTGAAGACCTTTCCTTTAAGTCTCTGTTCAAAAATTTAAATTTTACTCTTTCTCTCCAGACTACAGAAATCGATCCTGGGAAGCTTTTGCGACTCCAGTATCTTCATGTCCCGGAGATCCCTTTGGATTTAACCCCTCCAGTACAGCCCTCTTTCGAGACCCTCGCTCAGATGGTGTGGAAGACTCCGGCTCTCATTCCTTCCGTGGCCAAGTCCATAGATAGGAAGTATGCCCCTCCCAAAGATCGCCCCATTTTGTCCTCACAAGCCTTTGGTGATGCCATTGTGGTCTTGGCAGAGTGCGATAAAGGTGTCCTTCCTCAAGGATCTGCAGCCTGACCAATGAACAAAGAATCTCACAAGATAGACACCTTAGGTAAGAGAGTCTTTGCTGCCTCAACCCTGGGTGTTCGCATTGACAGTTACCAGGGTTATTTTTCTCAATATATGTATGTACTTTGGTATTCCCTCAAAGAAATGGTAGAAGCTCTGCCCGAATCAGAAGTTAGCTCAGAGCCACTCCAGACCATAACTAGGGGTATCGAATCCAATACCCAACAGGTTAAAGCTGCGATGAGCGCCTATGATACTGCCTCCTGGGCAGCGGCAGCTGGCATCTGCACCCACTGCCACTCTTGGCTACATACTTCGAGCTTCATGAATGACACCCGGCAGCAGGTCATGGCTTTATCTTTTGACGGTATGCATCTGTTCAGGCCTCAGCTGGAACAAGCTCTGGAGGCCACGCAGAAGACTAGGTCTGCCATTAAGACAGCTAGACCTGCACCCACCCCTCCTGAGGGGGTGCGAACAAGCATCAGTTTCACAACTGTCAGTCCTTTCAGGGCAGAGGCAGAGAAGGTTTTAACAAAAATCACAACCCTCAGCCATAAAGAAAGTGCAGTAGAAGGCACAAGGGCCCAAAATTCCCAGTGTCACCTTCTGAGTTTCTGGCCCAGATCCCACCTCAGCTGTCTGAGGGGGACTCCTCAGCGGTGGGAGGACATCTGACTCAGTTCTACAATCAGTGGAAATCTATAACATCAGACAAATGGCACCTCCGAATAATCCGCGAAGGGTACTCTCAATCTTTTGGAAACCACTCCAGATCATCCTCCCAAACGACAGCCCAGGCTGTCTGCGGCACAGTCGGACCTTCTTGCTTCCGAGATACAAGGCCTTCTGAACAACAGGGCAGTAGAAATAGTTCCACTGGATCAATGAAACACAGGTTTCTACTCCCATTACTTTCTGGTCCCAAAGAAAACCGGCGGCATGCACCCCATTCTGGATCTCAGAAAGTTAAATAAGTTCCTTCACAAGGAGAAGTTCAAGATGATATCACTAGGTACCCTGCTACCTTTGCTTCACTGACACGATTGGCTAGCCTCCCTGGACATGCAGGATGCCTACCAACACATTCTCATACACATAAAGCACCACAAATACCTAAGATTCATGGCATTGGGTCAACACTATCAGTTCAGAGTCCTGCCCTTTGGGCAATCCTCGGCACCTCGAGTTTTTACAAAGTGTTGTGCAATTCTCACAGTGCACCTAAGGAAAATCAGAATACAAGTGTTCCCATATCTGGACGACTGTCTAATAGCAAGTCCCTCCAGGCAAGAGACTCTGGAGGCCGTAGCCACAGCCTCAGACTTCCTCACATCCATGGGAGTCCTGCTGAATCTCAACAAGTCGCAGTTGCAGCCCTCCCAGAAGCTCTTCAAAGAAACTCTTATGGACACCTCCTGTGTGAAGGCTTTTCTTCCAGAGGACAGAAGGAGCAATATCTTACAGATGGCCTGATACATCAGAGAACACAGCTCGGTTCGAGCGATCTCGATGCAATGGATGCTGGGCCTCATGGCATCCTCTGTGTTCACAGTACTCTTAGTTCATCTCCACATGAGAACCTCTCAGTGGATGCTCAGTACTCAGTGGTCCCCAACCACTCACCCTCAGTCCTTTCTCATCATGGTGTCAGAACCTCTGAAGAGATCACTCACCTGGTGGTCACAGGAGGACAATCTTCTGGAAAGATATCCCTTTGCCCCTCTGGATCATCAGATCTCCATTACCATGGGCACATCCCTTATGGGTTGGGAATCCCACTGCCAGGATCTCGACACCCAGGGTACATGGACTCAGGACGAGTCCCAACTTCACATAAACATCCTGGAAATGAGAGCCATCGTCTATGCCGTCCGAGTCTTGAAGGATATACTCTGTCACAAGAACATTCTCCTTCAAATGGACAACAAAGCAGTGATGTACTACATCAACAAACAGGGTGGTGCACACTCTTACTCATTATGCAGTGAAGCAATGAGAGTGTGGGAGTGGTGCCTGGAACACAAGGCTCTGATTCAGGTGGTTTACCTGCCAGGAGTACAAAACGAGCTGGCAGACCATCTCAGCAGAACACAGACAGATCCTCACGAATGGTCTCTTGACTTAACTGTCATTCAGTCACTCTTCAAAGAGTGGGGAACTCCAGACCTGGACCTTTTTGCTTCCCCACTCAACGCAAAACTGCCTCTCTTCTGCTCCACAAATCCAGGACATGGCGTTTTTTGTCAGGATGCATTCAGGCTGCGGTGGACAAGACGCTTTCTATATGCCTTTCCTCCTCTTCCCCTAATTCAGAGGGTACTTCTCAAATTGGAATCTCGGGAGGGAGCATGGTTTGGCCACCAACAAGATGGAAGCTTAATCTCTGAGCTGGCTCTGGGTTCGGTATCTTTGCAGCTCCGGTGTCAAGACTCATGGGTCGGTCCGGTCAATAGTCACTGCTTTCATAAGGGTAACTCCCCCCCCCCTTGCCTGCCGGCACTTGCTAGAAGTTAAATAGATGCATTTTTTTTGGCTGTAACTAGCGCTGATCCTGAGTAGATTAACGGGTACTAGGCCGTGCAGGCCTCACCAACACTGTGACGGAACAACAGTCAGCGGACCGAGTGGGTAAACGGGGTCTGTTCTCCTCACCCCCTACATTTACCAGCTGGAGCTATCAGGTACTTGCCTTCCCTTGCCAATCTGCCTGACCTTCCCATGGCTTCTCAAGGCGACAACAGTCAGTCGGACCCACTATCCCAGCCACATCCAAAGGAGCCATCAGTTAATGAATCTTTGCAGTACATAACACGCATGCTGGAGACCATATTAAACAAAGTTGAGGATATCAATGTTACACTATCAGGCATGGTGGCTGAGGTCCAAAACTTACAAGACCACATGAACATCTCTGAACAGCGGTTGGAGTCATGTGAAGAGCAACAATCCAAACTACTACTCCGTTTGCAATTACAGGAAGAAAAAACGGCAATGCTATGGGATAGATTGGAGGACCAAGAGAACAGAGCCAGATGCAATAACTTGCGTATTATTGGTATTCCAGAGGGGGCTGAGGGGCAGAATATGGAGAGGTTCTTAAATTAGTCCCTGCCTGTAATGCTGGGTGAGAGATGGAGGGGACAAATGGATGTGGAGAGGGCGTACAGGATAACAACATGGAAGGACAAGAATTTTTCTCTGCCAAGGCCTGTCATCGCATACTTTCTTCGATATACAACTAAGGAAAAAATGTTAAGGGCTGCAAGAGAATTAGGGGAAGTACAGTGGCAGGGGACTCCGGTTTCTTTCTATAGAGACTTTGCTCATGAGACGGCAAACAAATGAAGGGCTTTTACACCACTCAAGAAATGTCTGTACAATTTCAGCTTCCACTTCAAATTCAAAGGGCTCACCAGATTGCTTGTGACTAAGGATGGCAGAGAACTTCTGGCCGAGCATCCGTCAGCTGTAGAAAAATGGGTCGCTAAATTCTGGCCAGACCTACCACTCCCGACTACATATCCCAGGAGGCTCTGGAAACCTAACATGCCGAAAGGGAACTATGTAGACAGGCACAGGCAGCCAGAGTGCAGTAACGAGGATGGACGTGCAGCACTACAAAATGATCCCCCAGCAACCAGGGGCCCTCCTGACTGTTCTAAGCTGTGACCAAGCACGGCTCCACTCTCCCCATCTAAAGATAACTCCACATTGCCTCAACGGGTGTCAACGCCCTACATTAGACAGAGACAGAGGGCTAGAAGTCTGCCCCAGGATGCTTCTATGACAGCCCCTCCAGCAAAAATGTTTCAAAGACAAAACTTCCCCTCCTCACAGTGCTCAGTCTGCCGCTATTGATTCCTCTGATATGGACACTACTACAGGCATGGATTGGGCCGATATTTCTGAAGCTTCACTTGTGGAAGCAAAAGACATTGTGACTCCTATCAGGCTGGGGCTGATCTCGTATGCTGCTGTGGTGATTAAAGATATTGCTGAGACTGTGCCCTCTCCCTCTTTGAGAGCTGAACAAGCTGAAAATGTTTCTGGCTAAATTTGGTCTGTTTGCTGGTTTGGATTACAGTTTGCTAGGTGTTGTAATTAAGCTATGGAGTTGACCTAATCAGACTCCCTCCTGCGCCCATACCCAGATGGATATCTGGGTGGCAGTTTTCTAATGTCATGGTTACCCCAATTTATGTAGCATAACACTTTTCCATGTTGCTGGTTTAACCTTTATCAGCAGCTGCATAAAAGTTAGCGTACATGGGGGCATGACAGGGTAGCACCTATTTTCCATGATGCATGGTTGCAGTGTTGGTACAGGACCTCTACCTTGTAGGCAAGGTGGTTACCCTCCCTTCCCCTTCTCCTAAACCTCTTCCCATATCCCCTTGGCCCCCCCTCTAGGGTCCCCCCCCTTCTTCTCCCTTTCCTTTCCTGTGGGTCAGACGCCTGACCTCAGGCATGCTAGAACCTCAGAGGACTCGAATCCATTTGGTTCCAATCCCTCCTAAATAGTAGGGTCTGAGAGCTTGTGAAGCTGAGGCTAAAATTTTAAGCTAGCCTCTTTCACTGGCAGCCTCGATCCGATAGCGCTGTTGCGCAGTGTTATATTACAATCAGTTAGAGTTGTTTAGTAGCTTGGTTTTTGTAGCTAGCTGTGATATCTCTTAACTTCTGCTTCCCAACTAATTGTTACTGTCTACATTGTTTGTATTTGATCATAACCTCTTTTGTGTGTTTGTTCCACTGCAGCTGCCCCAGTAAGGTGTGTATCTCCCTCTATTCTTTGAGCCTTTCCTCCTTCTCATCTGGCAGCCTAGGCTAACACAGGGACTCCCAGGACGGTCAGTATGGTGAGTTATATCCCAGGTGCAATCCTCGCATTTTCAGTAAGTACACGCCTTCTATTGTTACAATTTCCATGTGCCCCATTACAACTTCAGCTAGCCACACCAGTTTCCCAACCATGGTGGTATCCTGGAATGTAAATGGTTTGAACCATCCCATTAAAAGAACTAAGGTGCTCCAACACCTTCGTTCGCTGCATACAGATATCACCTTACTTCAAGAAACCCAGCTTTTGAAGAAGGTGGTTCCATGGCTAAAGAAATCCTGGGTGGGTACCGTCTGTGCCAGTTCGGCTACCTCCAAGACAAGAAGGGTAGCCATTTTTATCCGGCGTGCCTCGAGTTGGACCGTGGAGGAATCCAAACATGATCCACAAGGTAGATGGGTCGTTGCTAAACTTTCTTCCTCTGGGAGGAAATTGATTATCTGCAACCTGTATGTCCCCAACACAGACCATATAGAATTTTTTCCATCAATTAGCCAGGCTATTTCCTCGGTATCCGGTGCCAACGGCACCTTTCCTCTAATAGTGGGTAAAGACTACAATATGGTATTAGATGTATTTCTGGACAAGTCGAAGCCTACCCCTCAGGCTAGATCTAAGGCCAGCTTGGCTCTTCATGAACTACGGGAGGAATGGGGCATAACAGACCTCTGGCATAGAGATAATCCCACTGGACGGGATTATACTTTCAAACAACATGAAGTCTTGCTGTATTCTGACAATAGCAGTGAGTCCCAACCTTCGAACTGCCCCGGAGATGAAAAAGTTAACTTCCATGCCAGGCATGGAACGCTGAGCTCGAGCTCGGTTGAGACTCTGTCTGTTGCTGTTTGAACTCAAACCGTCAGATTCTTTACTCACTCACTGAACAGTCGCTCCAGAGATTTCTCCTTGTTCGGTTCAATTTGTCGGTTAAAGTCCTTTTTCTCGGTTTTCAACCGATGAAACCGAACCTGTCGGTTCAGTCTCTGTCTGTGGTATTCGTGAGTACTAGATAGGTTTATATTGTTTTTCTATTCTGTGTGGAACTTGTAAACGTTTCATCGGTTCGGTTTGAACCGATCAGGTTGTTTAAAAATCTTTATTTCTACTTTTAGAGTGTGGTTACCGGTTCTTATCGGTTCTAAAAAAAGCAGATTTTACTGCAGTTTTTTCCACGACCCGTAACACGGTCAGGAACCGATAAGAGTGTCTTACCTGGCGGATTGCCATTAAAAGGGTAAGTTTTGTTAGGACTGGCACCATGTCTGAGAAACCCAAAAGAAAAACCCGGCCCACTGGGTTTCAACTCTGTAGTGTGTGTGGGGAAGTCTTTGCTAAGGCTGACCCCCACACCACCTGTGTTTATTGTCTGGGGTTTGACCACCTCGATTCAGACTGCCAGATTTGTAAAAATTTTCCTGCAGCTACCCTAGAAAAGAGAGTTGGTAGGCTCAGGGAAAGGGAGGCCAAAAAGTCCGCTGACCCGGATGGCCAGCCCAGTTTGGTTCAAACCGAACCAGAAGGAGTGCCCTCTGACCAGGGCGAAACTTCTTCGGGCAAAAGGAGAACCGATTCTGAAGAGTCGGTTCCGTTAAGAGAACAAGAAGGATAAATCAGCTGGTGTGATACAAAGTTTTTCTCCAACCGCTGATGAAATAGCCAGGCGATAAAAATTGTTCAGTCGCTATCCTCGATCGAACCGAACTGCACCATCAGGAAGGCGCTGTCTTCGCGGTTCCACCGTTCTGGATTATGATTTGAAGAATTTATGAACCGGAGGAGGAGGAAGGAGAGTGAGGAAAGTGAATGTGATTATGAAAGTCTGGATATGCCCATTGACCCGGACATCTCCCCAGACAGACCTTCAGGAGTGTCTCCTCCTAGGCTTTCTGAGTCCCCTCCCATTTCATGTTTTACAAGAAAGTGGCCGAAACCCTTCAGCTTCCTATGGAAGAAGCTGTAGATGACCAGGAGGAGCCTGACTAAGTGGAAATGATGGATATCCCAGAGTCCAGGAGGCTGTCTATTCCCTTACATAAGTCTATTGGGAAACAGACATTTAAGATTTTAAAGACTCTTAATTCTATACCTCCTGTGGATAAAAGAATGGACAAGAGGTATACTCTGTCAGGCTCAGATACGGAGTTCCTTATCCAGCAATGCAGCCATGTTGGAGTAGTGCAGGCTGCAGCATGTGATAAGGCTAATATACCCTTGGCTTCACACCCCCAGATAAGGACTCCAGGAAGATTGATGTCATGGCAAAGAAACAGTACATGGCAGCATCCTTGACTCAGGCAGGCCAATTATATGGCCTATACAGCTAGATATCAGAAATCTAGATGGGACACTGTAATGGCTTTAGCTAAACAGGTCCCTGGCCAGCTTGCCAAGGAGCTGGAGCAGGTGGCTGCTGATGGTATTGAGGCATCCAAGGTGCAATTCCATGCTGCAGTGGACTCCAATGATGTTTCATCTAGAGTCATGGCTACATCTGTGGCCCTTCGTAGGATGGCTTGGCTCAGATGTACTAGCCTGTCTCAGGATACCCAGACTAAGGCCATGGATTTTCCTGTTGTGGGTAATTCTCTTGTTTGGGGAGCAAACAGAGAACTACATGAAGAAAATGGATGAATACAGGACCACCTATAGGAGTGCTCAGGCCAAGGAAAGGCAAGCCACTCCTCCGAGGAAGCATCCCAGGGGCAGGGGCAGGCCTTTTCATAGGCCTTTTTACCAAGCCCAGGCCTCCTCTTCTGCCTACGCTCAGAGGGGGTTCTTGAGAGGGAGAGGCAGAAGGGGTACAAGCAGGCCTGCTTTCACCCCTCAGCCTAAACCCCCTGCCAAACAGGCACCCTGATGGGTTTGCTAGGGCCATTCTCCACCACCTGTGGGCAGGCTGGTTTACTTTGTCCAGGACTGGAAGTCTTTAACATCAGACAAATGGGTCCTGGAAGTAGTAAGCCAGGGACTGGTTCTCAGCTTCAAAAAATTTCCAAAGATGAGAACCAGATCCTTTCCACGTGCAAATCCCTCAGATGCACTTGCCCTAGAGGCAGAGGTCTCTTCCTTCTTGGCTCTCAGAGCTGTAGAAAGGGTTCCACCCCTACACCAAGGGAAAGGATTGTACTCCAGGTACTTCCTCGCCCCAAAAAAGACAGGAGAATGGCGGCCCATCCTGATCTCAGCTATATTAAACAAGCACCTTTAAAGCCAAAGTTCAAAATGGTGACTTGGGAATAATTCTACCCTCTCTAGGGCCAGGGGACTGGCTAGTCTCCCTGTACCTCAAGGATGCCTATTTCCATATTCTCATCAGAAGCTCCCATCGAAAATACCTCAGGTTCGAGTCAGGCCATTACCAATTCAGAGCAATGCCCTTTGGTCTAACCTCTGCTCCAAGGGTGTTCACAAAATGCCTGGCAGTAGTAGTTGCTTCCCTAAGAAGGCAAAGGATTGCCATCTTCCCATACCTGGACGACTGGCTCATAGGCCAGTCCCCAGACCAAGTCAAATTACACCTTCAGATAACTCAGCAACTGTTCACCTCTCTAGGTTTCCTTCTCAATCTTTCAAAGTCAGTTCTAGAGCCTGTTCAGCTCCTCACCTTCATAGGCACAGAGCTAGATACAGAAAAGGCAAGAGCCTTCCTTCCCCTGGACAGGGCAAGGACCCTTATCACACTGGCCTCTTCATTCACCCTAAAGGTGTCTCGACCAGCAAGGCATTTTCTGCAGCTCCTGGGGCACATGGCTGCTTCTACAGCAGTGGTGCAGGGAGCAAGATTTCAGATGAGGGACATTCAGTTCCACTTGAGAGCCTTTTGGTCTTAGAAAAAGGACCCTCTGACCAAACTGATACCAGTGACTCGAACTCTGATCCAGGTTTTGCAGTGGTGGCAGGACCAGGACAATCTAAGACAGGGAGTTCCTTTTGTCACTCAGTCTCACTCTTTAATCCTTACTACAGATGCATCCCTCTTGGGGTGGGGGCTCACTTGGGAGACCTGACCACCCAAGGGTTGTGGTCCCCTCAGGAATCTCTGCTTCACATCAATCTGTTGGAACTCAGAGCAGTGTTTCTAGCACTTCAAGCTTTTTCCAAGTCTGTTCAGAACAAAGTTGTTCAGATCAGGACAGACAATACCACCACAATGTGGTATATCAACAAGCGAGGGGCACTCGGCTCTCGGCCTTGTGCACAGAAGCAATGAAGTTGTGGTCTTGGCCTATTCCCTGAACACCTCCCTTACAGCAGTACACCTCCCAAGCAAGGACAATGTCCTGGCAGATGCCTCAGTAGGATATCTCAGGGTCATCACTGAATGGTCACTGGATCCCTGGTTTTGAGGTGATCTTCTCCAGATGGGGCACCCACAGATAGATCTTTTGCAGCCCCAGACAATCACCAACTTCCTTTTTGCTGCAGGCCCCAGTGTTGGGCTCAGTCCCCTGGATGCCCTGGTTCTCAATTAGGAAGGAAGTTCTGCATGCTTTCCCTTCCCTCTCCTTTTCAAGGTGCTAGTCAAATCAGATCTCAACCCTGCAAGGTGATTCTGATTGCTCCAGACTGCCAGACAGCCTTGGTACCCTCCTGTTGTCCTTAGCAGTCCACCTTCCCTTGTCTCTTCCCAGGAATTACAACCTGTTAACCTGTGCTCAGGGGAGGGTTTGGTACCCAAATCTCAAATTTCTCAATCTCAAGGCCTGGTCTTGAAGAGTTAGAATTTGCTGATTTACACCTCTCTCAGGGTGTTATGGATATTCTAAAGGCTTCTAGGAAGCCTTCCACCAGAACTACTTTATAATTCCAAATGGAAAAGATTCTCCATATGGTGCTCTGGGAAGCATATTTCCCAGAGTCTGCTGACCTGCCCACAGTCCTTGACTATATGGTTCATCTGAATAGCTTGGGACTCTGACCAGCTACACAAAAGGGTGCATCTGGCAGCTGTCTCTGCTTTTCTTTCAGCAGGTAGCCTTCTTCTCTTCAGCTCACCCTGTATTCTCCAGTTTTCAGGGATTGTTTACACCAATCCGCCATTCAGGACCCTGCCCCTGCTTGGGACCTTAATGTTTGCATTGCTCAGCTTATGCAACCTCCTTTGAGCCTTTGTCCTCAGCAGAGCTTAAGTACTTGACTTGAAAACTGTGTTTCTGGTGCTATCACTTGCCAGGCGATAAGTGAGTTACAAGCCTGTCAGTGGAGCCTGATTTTATCTCTTTCCATAGAGATAAGGTGGTCCCCAGGACTAACAGGAAGTTTTTACCTAAGGTGGTTTCAGATTTCCACCTAACCAATCTATGTCTCTTCCTGTGTTCTTCACTGACCATTCTCCTCTGGTGAGAGGAGGCTGCACAGTTTGAATGTGAAAAGAGCCCTTAGCTACTATATAGAACGTACTAAGGGTCACAGGTTTGACTCCTCCAACTGTTCCTCACTTATGGTGAGGTTGGAAAGGAAAACCTGCCACTAAAAGATCCATTGCCAGGTGGATTGTCTCTTGCATTCAATTTTCTATGAAAAATCGGGGAGGATTCCACCTCCAGGCCTGAGGGCTCACTCTACCAGAGGTACAGCTGCTTCCCTGGCTGCTGCCAGGGATATTCCTATCTTTAGAGATATGTCAAGCAGCTACCTGGAAAACAGTTCACACTTTTACCAAGCATTACTCTCGATATCCAGGCTAGGAGTGATGCTCGGTTTGGCAGCTGTGCTTCAGAGCCTATTTCCTAAGTAGGTTCTGTCTCCTCCATGGAGGTACTGCTTGGTAGTTTGTTATTGTCAGAATACAGCAAGACTTCATGTTGTTTGAAGAAAAAATTACTCACCTTAGTAATGCTGTTTCTTCTAATGGAGTCTTGTTGTATTCTGACCTCCCCGCCTCCCTCTCAGAACCTTTGTTTTTGGATGTGGGTAGTAGCAGTGTTGGCACCAGGAGGTGCCCCACCTTTTATTACCAACTCTTTCTTTTGGGTGAGTGGGTGTTGTGTTTATTCATTTTGGGTTTCTGACTTGAGTCTTTGTTTTGGGATCAAAAATTGTATATCATATTTAGTAGCCAGTTGGCTAGTGTAGGTTTAGCAGCTCCACACAGGTCTCTCAGTGAGTTTAGCTCAGAAAGATCTGATGGTTTGAGTTCAAACAGCAACAGACAGAGTCTCAACCAAGCTCGAGCTCAGCATTCCATGCCTGGCATGGAAAGTTAACTCTTTCATCTCCGGGACAGTTCGAAGGTTGGGACTCACTGCTATTGTCAGAATACAGCAAGACTCCATTAGAAGAAACAACATTATTAAGGTGAGTAATTTTTTCTTCTATTCCCAGGTACATTCCACATATAGTCGCATAGACCTCTTCCTTGCTAACTCAGCAACTGCCCAAAATGTTCTTAAAACCACAACTGGGAACATTCTTATCTTCGACCATGCCCCAGTGATTACCTCTTATACATTAGGGGGACAATCCAAAACAGATACTTGGTGGAGATGCAACCCTTTGTTATTAAAGGACCCAGAGTTTCACAAAACAATTTTCCAAACCACCAAGGAGTATTTTGCCATCAATGCAAACTGTGGCGTCCCCGCGGGTATGGCCTGAGAAGTGTTTAAAGCAGTCCTTAGAGGCCACATAATCGCTTTCTCGGCCGCCAAAAATAAGGCATGCAAAGCTAAGTTAGCTCAGTGGCAAGCAGAACTGGGAGGACTAGAGTCCCATTTCAAAGCTTCTCATTCCTCTCAGAGGGACAGCTCCCTTATTCGGCACATTGTGGGCCTTAAGTACCAAATTAATGCCACGCTGAATCAAAAGTCTGAGTGGCTTCTACTGTGATCAAAAGCATGCACATGGGGATGGGGTGAAAGAGTGGCAGATTATTGGCATTTCAACTGGAAACAACAAGCTGCCACTGTGTTCGCATGTTCTCCGTAACACATCCGGCAAGATTGTACATACCCCTCAAGACATCAACGTCACCATGAAGGTGTTTTATCAGACCTTATATAAGTCACAGTCTGACCTTTCCCTGATATCCTTAGAACAGGACTTGGATAAATTTTGCCAACAGTTGGACTTACCGGGGCTACCCCTGTCACAGGGGTCCACATTAGATGCCCCCCTAGCTCCAATAGAGCTATGTTAAGCTTTGTCCCAAATGGCCAAAGGAAAGGCTCCTGGACCAGACGGCATGACGGTTGAGCTATATCAAACATTGGTACAAGATATATCTCAGTCACTACTCCTTGCACTTCAGGAGACTCACACAAACGGTACATTCCCCCCATCTATGAGAGAGGCCCTCATTACCCTTCTACTGAGAAAGTCTAACGATCCTCTGGATTGTGCAAATTTCCAGCCGATCTTGTTACTCTCCATAGACACAAAGATCTTGGCCAAGATCCTAGCCACCAGGATGCTGGAGGTGTTCCCGACTATTATTCATCCCGCCCAGGTTGGCTTCATGAAGGGCAAATCGGAGGCAGACAACACTAGGCTTCTTCTTAATTTAAAATTGGTAGCCTCACATTCCTCAGTCCCAATGGCTGCACTAGCAATAAACTTTACTAAAGCCTTTGACTCCGTCGAGTGGCAGTACTTACACCAAGTCTTAAAAAGATATGGCTTGGACCGGTGTTTTGTCAGTGGGTGTCAACACTGTACGGATCCCCGATGGCTAGGATTTTGATCAACACGATCATTTCCATGACTTTTCCACTGCACAGGGGCACCCGACAGGGATGCCCCCTATCCCCTCTTCTTTTTTTGGTAGCTTTAGACCCCCTTATTCAGTCTCTTATCGCGTCACAAGATGTTACTGGCATCGAGGTTGCTGAGAAATCCTATTTGGTGGCGGCTTATGCCGATGATCTGTTGCTAACTCTTTCTCATCCAGAGCAGGCAATACGGCATATATTACCCTTACTACAGACATTTTCAACCTTATCGACTGAGCAACCAGAGAAAAATCTCATTGGCCTCCGCTGAACTCAGCCTTACTAAAAGTTGCTACAGGGAACTGAGCTCCTCTGGGCAATGAAGGTTTTTTCTTGCCTCGGCATAACCATTCCTTTCAAATGGTCTGACCTAGAGCCAGCCAATGTCTCGCTGTTTCTATCTCAAATGTCTGCAGAGATAGACAGTTGAAAAAGGCTTCCGTTATCATTCCATGGAAAGGTGGCAGCGGTTCGTATGCTCTTACTGCCATGAATCATGTACATCTTTAAAAATCTCCCAATACATCCTTCTCCTAAACTCTTTGCTTCACTTGAAACTCAAGTGACGCGGTACTTGTGGGAAGGGAAATCTCCCAGATGGAACAAGAGTAAATTGAGAGCACATTGGTTCAAAGGGGGGCTGGGTTCTCCTTGGTTTCAAGGATATCTGTCATGCACCACCGCCATGGCTACCAGGTGGTTTGTTCCCAGTCCAATACCCCTCCCGCTTTGGGTTCAACTGGAATCCGATCTAGTGGCGGATACAAATCTGCACTTGCTATTATACCCCCGGAGTTGGAACCAGCGCACGTTCCTCCCCTTAATAGCTGAAACCAAACGGGCTTGGCACTTGCTTATGACTTTAGCTCATACACCTCGGAATGCCCAAGCACCTCCATGGCCCTATACCCCTTTGTGGCATAACCAGGTCTTGGCAATTGGTGACACTCCCATACATTGGCCCACATGGGAAGCCCAGGGCATCCGCTACATACAGGACTTTTGCATTCCTGGCTCCTCGGTATTGATGTCCTTTGAACAAGTCCGACATAAATTTCATCTCCCAAGCAACGACCTTTGGAAATTTCTTCAATTACGCAGTGCTATACTAGCCAATAGGACCCATATGTGTTCAGATTCCAAATGGAACTGGCTAGCTCACAGGCACAAACCCCCCTCATCTGGGGGCCTTATTGGAAGATTCTATAAGACCTGGAGAGATGCCCAGGTAGACCCCTCAGTTGCATGCCATCTGAAATGGATGGCTATCCTGAATACCCATATATCTGAGGACTCTTGGAATCATTACTTTCGAGATTGTCATTATACTTATATGGACACCAAGAGCCATTTTTTGCAACTCAAGATACTGCTGCTTTGGTACCTTACACCTTCATCTCTAAATTCCCATGGCCTTTCACAAAATTCTAACTGTTGGCGCTGTCAGCATTCCGGGGCACATCTACTTCATATTCTGTGGCCGTGCTCTTTGCTTTCACACTTCTGGGCATTTATAACTCAGGACTGCTCTATAGTACTGGGCCTCCAGGTTAGCCTTTCTGATCCCAAACTCCTTTTAGGAGATACTACCTCCCTAATTGCTTTAACTCAACCTCAGAAGCAATGTGTTGTACTTGCACTTATGGAGGCTAAACGACTTGTACTTATGTACTGGCGTAAACCTACTCCTCCGACTCACCTCCAATGGCATGAGGCGCTAGCTAGATTAGCCACACTAGAACACCTATCTTGTACTCACCTAGGTTGTATGGACCAATATGCTGCCAGATGGGAAGCCTATCTCCAATCATCTCTTTATAAAACTCCTAACCTAGGCTGTAACTCTTCCTCTTTGACTACATGATATTTCATTTCTATGTACCATTATTCCGGTTCCTATCTGTCTCCTAACCCCTGAATTTAGTGGAACTCCACCCTAGTACATTGGGTAGTCTCTCCTTTGTTAAGTTGCATCCTAGGTGGGCTCATATGAGAATATATTAAAGCTTGTGTTTTGTGAACATACTTACACACTACTATGGCAATGTAATAGTTGCTGGTTGAATGTAGCTGCATGTGGAACGTGTTACCTACTTTTGAATATGTATGTATGTGACATTATACTTTTGTATGGACCAAAACAAAATAAAAATTATTCTATGATAAAAAAAAAATGTGGAATCTCAGGGGGCAGAATGATTCTCATTGCCCCTTCTGGCCCTCAGCAGATATGGTTCCTGCTACTCAGCAGACTATCGCCCCAAAATGCTTCCCCTTCAGACGAACCTTCTGACCCAGGGTCCTGTGGGCCATCCCAACCTGAGGTTGCTTAACCTTCATGCTTGGCTACTGAAGAGATAGAGGTGAACAGGTTCAATGTTTCTCATAGAGTTTCAGATATTCTTTTGACTGCATGTAAGCCGGCCACTAGAAAAACCTACACAGCTAAATGGAAGCGTTTCTCTATCTGGTGTGCAAAATCCTCTTGGAACCCTTTTTCCTGCCCACCGAATAAAGTCTTAGAGTATCTTTTAGACCTCTCAAATGCAGGTCTGCAGTACTCCACAGTCAAAGTTCATCTTTGTGCCATTTTGGCATATCACGAGCTGGTACTTTCCATGTCACTGGCTCAGTTGCCTGTAGTTAAGAGGTTTCTTAGGGGTATTCTGCATACTAGACCTCCTGTCAGATGTCCAGTCACAGCCTGGGACATTAACCTTGTGCTAGACATGCTCACTCGTAAACCTTTTGAGCCTCTAGCTACTTGTGACTTGAAGTTCCTCACTTGGAAAACGACCTTCCTGGTGGCCATTACTTCGGCCCGTAGAGTTTCTGAAATACATGCACCAGTCACAGACCCCCCGTACACTGTATTTCACAAGGACAAAGTAGTTCTTAGGACTCATCCTAAGTTTCTCCCTAAGGTTGTCTCAGAATTCCATCTAAACCAACCTTTAGTCCTTCCTACCTACTTTGCGAACTTCCAGAATGAAGGGGAGCATACACTTCATTCACTGGATGTTAAGACAGCACTGCAATTCTGTCTAGATAGAACAAAAGAAATTTGCAAGACTCAACAAGTGTTTGTTTCCTTCAGCGAGACCCAGCTGGGTTAACCTGTTGCTATCAGATGTATTTCAGCGTGGCTGGTGGCATGCCTTCTCCACTGCTTTTCTATGGCACAGGTCAAGCTGGAAGGCAGAGTATACGCTCACTCTTCCAGAACAGTCATGGCATCTCTGGTGGAAATCCATAGTGTGCCCATTGCAGATATTTGCAATGTGGTTACCTGGAGCTCCGTGCATACTTTTGTTAAGCACTACACCTTGGATGTCCATGCCAGATGACATCTGTCGTTTGGCAGGACCATTCTTAACAGACTTCTGTCCTAAGCACATGAGTTATTTATCTCCTGCCGCCCATCTCAGGGGATTATTTAGCTCGGTACACTCCCATTGGTGTGAATGAGTGGTGGAGACTTTATGTCCAGGAAGATATGGAAATTACATACCTACCGTAATTCTTGATCTTCTTAGACGAAGTCTCCACCAGTCATTCACACGCCCACCCACCATCCCCTGAGTTCACTTCTCTGTTTATCGTCTTCACTCCCTCAATGGCTGGGCTGTGAAGACTTTATTGTTGACCCTTTTTACACTGGTCATTCAGACTATCGTATGTCTGATTGTTAGGCTAATCCTTCTAGGTTAATTACACTGCACCTCCTCAGAAAAAAGGTACTGCGGCGGGTTGGAGGGTTGATGCTGAGATGGTCATTACCGCACGAGCCGGGGCTCGCAGTGCTGCTTCCTCGCAGCTCCATCTCAGGTGCCAGCCCTCTTGAAAAGTTTGCTCCCATTGGGTCCTAGCGCCTCCAGCGAACTCCCATTAGTGTGAATGAGTGGTGGAGACTTCATCCAAGAAGATCAAGAATTATGGTAGGTACGTAATTTCCATCTCTGTTGCACTTCTGCAAGAGAGGGAAGGAGTGAGATTGGCCAGAAGTTGCCCGGGGAGGAGGGGTCACTCCCTTTGTGCAGAGGCAGAACCTTTGCAACCTTTCAGGTCTGAGGGACAGCACTTAGGGAGAAGGAGAGGTTCAGAAGGTAAGAGATTGGAGAGGCGATGGCTGAAGCTGAGATATGTAGAAGTTTGGGGTCTAGTCCATCAGGGCTAGACTTAGAAGGGTTAAGTGAGGTAAGGGCAAGGAAGTCTTCCTTGTGGAAAACGGGAGGGCACTGAAAGTCCTCAGGTGTGTGGGATGGGGGAGAGGCAGCTGAGGACAGAAGGGAAGAGGGACCAGGAGATGGAGTGGAGGGGAGTGAACAGGTGGTGAAGAATTGATTAAAATGCATGGTAAATGAGGGAGGGTTGAGACCAATGAGCCATCTAGCAGGAGGGCAGGGGGAAGCAGACTGGGCTGGGGGATCAAAGAGGGAATGGATAACCTTCCAGAATTTTGATGGGGAGCTAAATTAGACTGAAGGATTGACTTGAAGAAGTGGGCCTTAGCAGTGTGGACAGCCTTCATGCAGCAACTCCTAAGTGACTTGTAGGATAACAGGTCAAACTGGGATTCAGAGGATGGAAGTGTACATCAGCCTCCAACACCTGCATGGTTCTACTAGGCACAGGATCCATACTTTTAATGAGCATTACACTGCAAATTTGACCTCTCATTTGAGAGCTGGGTTTCGTCTTGCCAACTTCCAAGGCCTTCTCTCCTAAGAAGTAAGTAATCTGTTTCCACTAGCCACCCATTTGGGTTTGGTACTGCTTGGTAGTCAATGCATTATGGCTCTGTGGAGGTACCCTAGAGGAAGATTAGTTCATTACTTATCAGTAACAGCAGATCTTTGAGAAGATCTACATAGATCCATACCTTTTTTTCCACACTCCATCCTGCTAGCATAGAGAACCTTTGTTTCAGTCAATTTGTGATGCACAGTATGCTCTGCATGTTATTTAAGCCAGTGCCTCCACTGTTTTGATGGAGGCAGTGTTTGCTGATTTCCTTGCCCCGCTGCCTCTCAGCTTGATTAGTGAGGTGGCTCAAATTCTATCACTGGTGGATATTTTCAGAACTTCATTCACTGATTATAGAAACTAAAGTGGACAGGGCCTGCTTATGTTATATAGGCCATGGTATGCACCGGTGACATGCATATTGATGCATTAATGTGGAAGACCAGTCACTGCAAAAGGGACCAGTGAAGTCTTGACAACAATGGCTTACAGTCCAATGTATTATAGCTCAATGGAGATCCTCTTGAAGATCTAATTGCATTGGTAAGTAATGAACCATTCCGGTCCAGGATTTCTGTAATGCTGTGCAGTGCAGCATGTGTTCCCAAGTGAATCATAGAAACATAGACAATGATATCAGGAAAAGACCATTGGTCCATCCAGTCATCCCATAACACCCTAATGTACCCCAAGACCCTTTGTATACACAGGGTTTTAGCCCACACTGTCCACCCCTTTGCTCCTTGTTTTACTGTTACCACCCTGAGTAACTACTAAGCCCTTCATTCTCTCCCAGGCATGCTTAGAACCATTAATGGTTTTGGCACCCACCACATCAGCTAGCAGACTGTTCTACAGCTAAATGAAAGGCTGCAAACAGAGATGTAAGATTTCTAAGTTAAGTGTTCCCCCCTCAAGACTGCCAGGGTGTGCCTTTGAGGAACGTCTCGAGGTCCGAAATGTTACAGTTAGGTGCTTCTTATTTACAGGATAAGTGCTTAAAGTGTCAGATTTCTTTCAGGAAAGTTTGTTTTAGCACCTTTGATATTTTAACAGAGATTAATATATTTATTTCTGGTAAAGGCATGGTAGATATGTCTAGTTTCTTTTAACTCCTGGTTTTGCATGCAATTATTGTTTATACGCAGTAAGAAATAAAGAATGATTATGTGGTATATGTGTAACAAGGTTTCTCTTGAGAAGTGGTTAAACTTGGTCACCACTTCACGTAATCCCTAAGCAGCAAAATCATACTGACCTACTATATAACTACAAAAAGGATAAGAATTCAACAACAGTATTATAGTTACTTTATATTACACGGTTGATCCCGATCACTCTGATTCCGGGGAAATGATAAACCTTGTTACACACACAGTTTCAGTTAATTTTTTTATACTGGAAAGGCACGTGAGCAAAGACTGCCTGTTTTTACAAGCATCCAGTTATATAAAGACAAACATAAACATTACAAAGGTATACAAGATGGAACTGTACAGAAAGGGTGAGGAAAATAAGCATTGACTAGCATTGTGTATATATATATATATATATATATATATACTGTATATATATGTATACACACACACACACACACACACACACACACACATATACAAATAACAATCATAATTGGCAGTAATTACAAGGTGTAACCAAAAATGTCCATGTCAGTCACCCTTTATTATTACAAGGGTGGATCTAGACATGCCATAAAGGTGGAGTCCTACACATTTTTAGCAGAGTCCAGAGAAAAAAACTGTCATTTTGTTTAAATTGGGATCAGAAATGGGGGTTCTGATCTCGGAACCCCCTGGATCCGACACTGCATTCACAGAAGCGATGTCGCTTGTGTGGATAACAAGAGTATAAATGATTGACATTAAAATTCCTGCATGCTGAACCCATCTAAAACTGTCCCAATCCTGCCAATAGAAAAATAAGCTCAGAAACAAGATTTAACAGGCCCAAACTAAATGAAAGAAAGATGTTCCTGAAAAAAGTTGTTCAAAAATACAGCACAACCATAAACTGACCTGAACCTACTAAGAAACGTCCTACAGGAGATGACAAAAAATGAAAGAAAACTTGCATAAAAGTTAAACAAGCTACAAGAAAGTAGTATACTACACTTATTCTAGAGTATAATCACACTTTTCTGTGCACTTATATCCTGACACAGCACACTGACTATCCACTAGCAATGTAGCAGCAAGACCTAGATGGTAACAGATAGCTCTTGTTTCCTTGTACTCACCCCACCTTTCCCAAGGGATGCCAGCACTTAGAGCCCTCAAGTGCATGCAGGAAACCCAAGTCCTCCAGGACTCTCCACCACACGTTGTATCAGAACAAATATGATGGGCTAATCTGCTGCCCACTGCACCGTACACCTCCACTATATGCTCGTACTATCATTAGCACAGCACAGTGCTTCTTTTCCACAAAGATAAAAACAGACGTAAAGACATAGACATTTGAAACATGTATGCACCACATTATTGCTCTGATCATTGCATATAAGCCTGAACTAAAATGTGTGCCTTTCAGGTTTCATGGAATGAATCGTATGTCCAAGGCTGCGCTTTCCACAATGGTTTTTCCCCAGCAATAGGCGTTTTTGGCACTAATGGACTGGACATTGATGACAACATCATCTACTTTACTGTTGGTGAAGGTAATGATCTACTGTACATAACTTCTTACCAGCAGTACATTCAATTGGCCATAGGTCATTGCTGTTTATTCCAGAAACTCCTTTAGCTTGTGACGGACAAGCACTGGGGTCTGACCCCCATTACTATGCATACTCAATATATGTATGGCC
Source organism: Neoceratodus forsteri (assembly GCA_016271365.2). Classification (NCBI taxonomy): domain Eukaryota; kingdom Metazoa; phylum Chordata; order Ceratodontiformes; family Ceratodontidae; genus Neoceratodus; species Neoceratodus forsteri. The sequence continues at coordinate 411,027,679 of CM057455.1, read as the reverse complement.
TCTTGTCTGTTTCCCTCATGTTATCACATCTCTTAAATTTGCATCTGCATTCTTTGTCTAGGTATTCGCATCTGGGGAAATGGGAACAGGGTTCGCAGGAATTTGGTGGCGTTGGCAGTTTGGCCTGGAACATATCATGGCAGAAGAGAAACCACCAACATTCTATGGCATGCTGCAATTGAGGTGACTGTTATGGCTTTCTTGAACCCATCTGGAAAGGCAGCTTTGTATCCAGAAAACAAGAGGGCCTAAATAAAATCAGCATGGTTACAGTCAGTATTTCTTCTCCTGGAAAAGCAGGACTTGTGACTGTTAGTTTTGCTGGTCATAACTAAGAGTGAGAGAAGATGGTAACTAGCAAATTTGGTTTGGCTTCCATTTGGGACCATAACTTCAGTCCGGCTTTGAGAACCTGGCCAAAACCCATTGATTTCAAAATCTGAACTTGGCAGGAGGGGTTAGCTGGCTACAACTAGGGGGTTTCTGACACCCCTCCCCTACCCAAATCCCTTCCTAGCCTTCCCCTTTCCTTAGTTATCCTGGACTGTTTTTTTTTTAATATGCCGGTCAGTCCCTGGCACTGGAGCCAACAGCATCATTCAAGTGACGTTCCCCTCCCTAACCCAACCCCAAATCCACAAACCACAATATTCAAAAGATGGGCCCTCCTGACCACTGACCTTGATTTCAGGAGAGGGGCACTTAGTGTAAATAATCCAGGCTTACTTAGTTGCCCCCTCCTGTTGTACACCCAATTCATTTTTGTATGGTAGTGAATGGAGAAAGTGGGCGCATCACCAGGCAGGGGGGAGGGGCAAAGCAGTTTGCATCATCGATGGCACTAGACAGACTGATTGGTCAGTCTGCCTAGTTTCATCAACGATATAGACTGCTCCACACCCTCACTCTCAATTATGCAACCATTGTTCCATTCACTATCATATGAAAATAGAGTTGCTGTACTTTGGGAGGGTGGTGACTGAGTTAGCCTGGATTATTGAAACCAAGTCCCCCCCCCCTCCAAATCTAGGAGTGGGTGTCATGAGGGAGGCCCATCTTGTAAATATTATGATTAAGGTGACTTTTGGGGTCGGGTGAGGGTTAGGGAGAGGGATAGTAACTAAAACTAATTTTCACCTAGGTGGACATATTGTATAAGAGCTAAACAATGAACAGTGTGGACTTTAAGCTTCTAATGGAGCTGCTGGAAGTAGTGAGTTAAATCATGCCGTCTGTTCCTGGCAGAGTGCCAGGAGATGGCTTTTTCTGTTTACAAAAAAGTATGGGAAAATGGTGGAGGGGATAAGGCAGGAAGTGACTAGTGGGAGGATGTGGTAGACACAGGACTGGCCCTGACCATTGGAGGGGGCTAGAATCCTTTCTATTTATGGACCTGAAGGGCCAAAGGACCAAAGGAAAGGTTGGAAACTTCAGATTCCCCTAACTAGAGCAAAAAGTATCAGTTTGTAGTAGGTTTTCCAAATTCAACTACAACATCAGTTCACTCTTATTCCTGAGACAACCACATCAGGAAGTACATGCTGAATGTCAAAACAAAAATGTAGACAAAACCCCACAAGGACTGCTAACAGAGCAACAACAAATGGCTAGAGAGTTTGACCATGTAAAAACTAGAAAACTGGTGTGATTCACTTTTCTTGGAAGCTACCAGTGGCTTCCAAAGCCATAGTCTTCCACACAATGTCAAATATAATAAAAGCAAATATAACCACATTTACTAAACCTTATTATAAAAATTGCATATTACAGAGGAGTGTGAAACAAAACTTCACAAAATCAATAACAGTTTTAACCACTCTGCATTTTTTTAAATTAACTTTTCTTATATTGATACACAGCACAGAGCATATTGTTAAGACTTCAGAAGCAAGGCATACAACAAAATAATTAACCTCATTATACATAATTAATCCCTTTCTCAGCTGTAAAAAATGGGGTGCAAAATGAGGGCAGACTGCACCACCACACATTGCAGCTATACACAGAATGCTGTCTTAGTCCCTGAGGGGAGAATTTCCCCTTGAGACTAAGGCAGAATGCAAATAAGGGTTTCCCAGAATAAGTGTGTGGGTTTGCATAACACCTAAAGTGTGATGCCCATGGATTTATATGGATGGCACAGCATCAGTTGCCTGACACTGGGCCATGGATAGAGGCCATGCAAACAGGAAATATTGCCTTAGTCACCCCCCTACCAACCTACCCATAGCTTTTGGCCCATTTTAGGGCCACAGTGTTCATATTTGTTTTGGCATCTTGTGACCCACCTGGAGCTCCAGTTCCCCCTACCAAACCCCAGTCCAGTACTGTCCCTCACATCTAGTGGCCCCTCCCCCCACTTAGTCCTGTTCTCTATGTGGTTTCTGTTGCTCTGGTCCTTTGCTGCTCTCCATCCACAGCCAGCTCCATGGTTTTTGCTTGCACTTTAGCAACACCCCTACTGCCTGCCTGTAAGAGGTCTTCAGGCTTGGGGGTGTCACTAAAGTTTTGACCACAAATGTGAGGGTTGCCATGATTGCTCAAGTCTTTGAGCATAGCTTGGGGGAATACAGGCAAGGGATCAACAACACCAAAGTGCAGTGCAAGTCCAGGTGTGGTTATATCAGTCTAACTTGCACACTGGAGTGTCATATTTCATTTTTTTTAAATATGTTTTATGGTAACAAAATGTACACAGACTGTAGATCAGCAGTTAATTCAAAGTTTTATTCAGGCATAGTGCTTCTTTTTAAGGGATGAAATCATTCCAAAACCTACAAATGTGAAAGTAAAAATGTACTTCTCCCACTAATATATGTGGCAGCTGGGTAGGATGGCACTGGTACTCTTTTCTGTGGTAAAAGTGCTGATGCCTGCCTGTTTCTGCCAATTGGCAGCCAACATTCTTTGTACACGTGTGTTCAGAAAATCCAAGAAGTAGCACTTGGAGGAAAAAAGCCTTTGCCGTAGCCTGGATAAATGTTAATCCTTTATTATGTGAGTCCTTTGAACAAACAAAGCCGCAACAGAACAAAGCCCCAGTGCTTCAACCACATGGGCATTTCGCAGGGGGCGTAACCCAGACCAAACAGACATGCACTTATAAAGGAAATCCTTAAAGGCACATTACTGTAATGACAATAATTAATACAAAGACACCCCTATTAATATACTGTGCATAGATAAATGTGATCAAAAAGTATATAAAGACTAATACCATATCCCCTTAGAAAAATACTAATAAACAAGTAAATGCATTTACTTATAAAATTATTAGGGTCCTGTTATTGTAAAGACATTGTTTACCCTGTAGCGGTATCTATCAGTACTTAATTAGTACAGGGCAAAAAGATGGACCTTAAGTATTCCAACTCAAATTATCAAACAGGTAAGTTCATTTCATTCCATGTTTAAACTCTTAGTTAAAAGGTACGCACTCAGATAGAGATGATGCCACATATGCTAAAGACAATGAATAAGTAGCACTAAGGTCAATAAGGTGTGAAGGGAAAAAGCATAAATATATCATTCTATTAAGACAGGAGAACTGGAAAGGCAAAAAACAGAGGAATGGGGAAGGAGACATGATTCATGTTGGTATTAGTACCAGTATTATAAAGCCCCAAGACCCATCATGGTAAAATAAAATAGGATAGTGGAAAGGACAGGAAGGAGCAGAAAAAAGAATATATTAATTTATTAATCCTACTCTTAATTTTACTCTTAATTTATTAAACCATGATAGGTCAGCTGAAAGGAAAGAGAAAGGGGACAAGGGATGAACCTAGTTTAGTAACTGAAATAGGCTATGATTAGACCAAGCACTGAGTCCAACATGGTGGGTTGGGGGGGCACAGGTGTGGAAATATACAGTATACAGAACCATGATAGAAAAGGGAAATTGTTTAACCAGGAAAGGCACGCTCATTTCCAGGTGTGATCCTGAGCTGTACTGTTGAGGTGTGATCCTGCTCCTGAGTTCTGTAGCAGCCTGTGTGTGTGTGTCTGGGCAGTGGGCAGCAAGTGTGCCAGCTGGCAGCGTGCCTGTTCCCAGTCCCTGGTAGTTGTCACCTTGGTGGCATCCCATAAAATAGCAAACTAAAAAAATCCACATTCCCTCGGGTAAGTTGCTGAAGTTATTTCCTCCTCCTCCTTGTGAGTCCTGAAGCAGCCTGTGTGTGTTGTCTTCAGCTGTGCTGTTGCAGTGTGATCTGGGCAGTGGGCAGCAAATGTGTGCCAGCTGCAATCGTGCCGTGCTTGTTCCCTGGTAGCTAACACCTTGATAGCATCTCCTAAAAAACCTGAAGACCTGAGGCTTGCTAACTATGTGAGCCCATAGCTTAATGGTTAGAGCACTAGAATGGCATACCAGGGGTCTGAGGTTCAGTTCTCAGTGGGCCACACTTTTTCTTTCTCATTTCCATCCTTGATTTGAAATATGCCTGGCAGGGGCTGGACTGCATTGAGAAGTGGTCTGTTTGTATTTCTAAAAAAAACCAAAAACATTCTCCATATTCCCTCCAGTTGCTGAAGTTTTCAGTGCTGCAGATAATATTGTCACCAACAGCAGAACATGCCTTTTGTAGAATGTAGCGATGCTGACTTTTTAAAAAATTTATCTGACCCTTTTTCCAAAGCCCTTTTTGCCACAGTTTATGAATGATGAACCTTCTGCCCTTCCAGCTGGTCTAAAGACAGAGGAGGAGGTAGATGGGAAGGGCTTCTGTGTCCATTAGTTTTTCAGAACAAGTAACATATATGCACACACTGTGGGTAGGGTGCCGCACTACTGTCTTCACTCAGTCTCCCTTAAACTAATGTTTTGTGAATTTTTCCCAGGTCTACACAGGCCGAATAAATAATTTTTGGGGCAATGTTGCCCATGAAACCATCGCGTACAACATTTAGTCATGGTATAATAGGAAACCTTGTCCATGTGTGGCACTGTACCAAATTAATGGCACACAGTTTTTGAAACCAGTAGCCCATTCGGTGAGATGCTGCACTGCTGTCTTCATGTCTTTTTCAGATTAATACTTTGTGAATTTCTGCCAGGTCTACAAAGTCTGAAAAAAATAATTTTGGGGGCAGCACTGCCCATGGAACCAGTGTATACAACACTTACACATGGCATAACTGGAAGCCTTGTCAATGTGTGGCACTGTCCCTGCGGACACACAATTTTCCAAACCAGTAGCCTACGCTGTGGGATTCTGTACTGATATTTTGAGGGCATACACAGGTCTTACAATCACATATCATTTTATTCAGAGCACTGTTAGCAACATACTCTTGTTTACCACTAGCACTGTCCATGTTTGGCATTGACTGGGCCAACACAATTTTGGGAACAAGGACCTTTCACTGTGGCCCACTGTATTGTCCTACTGTTTTGGGGTGCTTCATCAGCCCAGTGCATTATGTTATTTCATTTTCTCCCATCTACTGATGCTTTTAATGATTGAACCAGTGTGAACTAGTCCACCAGTAAGAGAACTATGGCAAACTTTACCCAGTTTAATGATCAAAGTTCTCAAGGTCAAACTTTTGGAAGTTCTCACATCCCTAATTTTTAACCCTACTTTCAACTATATCTATTTTTTCCCTGTATGAAAATAAATCTCAAGAGAAGACATAAAAAAACATGTGCCTCTTTTAAGCAGTAAACGCACTCTTCCCCCGTAAGCTCTAGGTGCCCATTCAAACTTTCACTGCTCCACTTTATTCTTAAGTCCCCACAGCCTTGGCTGCCATTCGGGAGGTTGCTGTAGGTTGAGATCCCTATAATGTACGCTACAACTGCAACCTTGGTAACAACAAACACTTTCAACTCTTGAAGAAGGTCTCTCAACTGTTAACACACTGGGGATCAGGGGTCTGCATGAAAGTTCAAACTATAACGTACAGTACCTTTGGGTGTATTTGGATAGTTGTTCAGTCATGTTATGTGCACACATTAAAACACTTCAAGGTAAAAATCCCAGCTCTGTACTGAATCAACAGAAATATGTTAGCCTGCCTATGTTTACACTGAGATGCCCCCCTAGAGAAGCCCTGTGTTGTGCAAAAACCTTTGGGGAATTTTCTCAGTACTTAGCCATGCTTTACTCGTGTGTGCCTACTTTTCTGTTTTTAGCTGACACTAAAACTGACCCAATACTCCTATGTTTTACTTCATTTCAAGTATGCAGATATCATCAGGACTATATGTCTTTCAGTAGGAGCAGTCTGTGGAAAACTGAGATCTTTTTAAAACAAGGCAGATCTAATTATCCTAAATACAGATTAACTCTGAGCAACATACAGAAATATACATCGGGGGAGGGGGGGTAGGTACCAGCACCTTTATACACAAGACTCAAATCAATCAGCACTTTAAACAGAAGTGTTTTAATGATGTGTGACAATACTCTGATAACTTATTTATTGCATTCCCTATCCATATTGTTCCCAGGTATGTTCTTTACTCTGTCTGTGTAGTTTGAACTATATTTGTTGGGCTGATCATTTTACTTGATTGATCATTTTTCTTTGATTAGAGGCAGTATAGCGCAGTGGTTGAGGGCTCTGAGCTGCAAACCTGGAGACCTGGGTTTGAATCCCACAACTTGTATACTGTGTGACCCTGAGCAAGTCACTTAACTTCCTTGTGCTCCCAGGTCGCACCTAGAAACAAGCTTCAGCATAGTGTGCCTTTCCTAGTTAAACAATTTCCCCTTTCCCTTGATTGTAGTCATGGGTCAAATGGTTATGTGAAAACCAATTGCCAGACAGCACCACCGTTAAACAATACTATACTGTCACACAAGACACCACTCCATCTAAACATTCAGAATAAATGAAATAGCCCTTCATATCTCCCATACAATGGTGCCATCTAGTGGACTAGTCCATTATATTAGTAATGTACGTTTATATATATATATATATATATATTTATTTATTTACATATATGAAAATTGGTATCTGGGGAAGGCACACTGAACCAAGGCTTATTCCCAGATGTGACCCAGGGGAATGGTTACAGGAGTAAACATTGAAACGAGGCAGTACATTACATGTTGCAGATAAAATGCAGACACTGCAGTAAAAATACTTAGCTGGTACAAATGTGGAACAGGATAAAGTGCAAATCTGTTGTCCATGCACAAGTGCAATTTGAAAAACTGAGAATGGCATCAATGCAGTACAAAGGCAGTCAAATCAGCACACCAGGAAACAGCTGTTTAGAGGGAAATCAAAAAAATATAAACATACCAAAATCACTTAGGTAAGCAGGTGTAGGTGGGTAGAGGGAAACGTTTCAGCTGCCGCCTAAGGAGGCAGAATGATAAATGGATTGAGGGAGTTGGTTGTTATTGTAATGTTACTATATATTTTTTATGAGGAGTGCAGTATGAATATACAGTGGAGCCTGTTATAAGTGTGTGAAAGATGCCCTATGAAGAAGGCAGCACATATTCCTTTATAGTTAGGTGAAACACTGAATGAATTTTAAAACAGCACTCTAGTTGACAAAGAGTTCTTTTACAAAGTTATATTATACTACTTTTAATAATACATTTTCTAAACACTGGTCTGAGCCCAGTTTCATTGTATTAACCATAGATTTTGTATGGAGTTTCACTGTTTTCAATTAATTCCTCTTATAAGAACATCCCGCTTATAAGAACATTTCTGCTTAGCATTTAGGGTGTGCTTATAATAGGCTGCACTGTATATGCATACTGCACTCCTTGGGGAAAAAATAAAACCACAACAACCAACTAACTTAATCACTCACTCAAACATACCAACTTAAATTAACAAAGAAAAATATATATGCTCAGTGTTAAAGGTGCAAATTACTGTAGAATAAGCAAAGCCTTTTGCTCATAATAAAGTCTCAAATGTAGCTAAACCGGGCTCCGCAAATGCCAACAGGCTCCGGAACACCAAAGTTTCTCAATGGGCTCAGCCACAGATAAAAGCTGATTTGGCTTTCACTGCTCCAAATTCTTTCACTATGGCAAGTGGATCCAACAAAACATTATGCAAAGGTCTTTTTAGGTGGCTACACCATGTACTGCCATTACTGGGCTCAGTCTGCATACAATACATTGAAAGTTGCAACGATAGGTAAACCTGAATAGATTTCAACATCAAGTAAACTACTTTTTTTTTTTACTCCTCCCTGAGCACCCCTGACCGGCCACTCCTTTATGCCTCCCTAAGTGCACTCACTGCCACTCCATCCCCATCGCCATCTATTACCCCCATTTTGGCAGCCCCCTGTGAAATCCAACATACCCCTTCATCAGGCAGGTCCCCTCCTTCCAAGGGAGAAGTGCCAGTAGGTGCAACCAATTGACCTGGGTGCTGTGGAGGTCGGCTTTCTGGTGACAGGGACCAATAGCTATCATCTGGTTGATCGGCAGGCAATTTTCTGTTTTTCTGGTCCTCCCACTCCACCCAGATTGGGCCTACATGGGGGCAGTGACCTGAGGCGGGGATGTGTGAGGGCATGTCGAGGCTTCACACTCCTAGCATGTCACCCAATCCATCTCAGGTGCCGAGGCCCTGCCCCCCCCCCGAGAGGGAAGCGTCAAATTGACACTCTGAATTCCATCCCTGCCAGTTTCCACTCCTGACACCCAGGCTCAGGGTATGAACCTGGGTCACCAGCATGCCAAGTGAACCCCTTCGCTTGGCGCCATGGAGCCAGTAACATCAGGTAAGCTTCTGAGATAAAGCCCAAGTCCATTTTTCCACAATGGGCCCAGTACTCCCGCACTCTCAGAACTGATCCTCTGGCTCCACGATTCAGTTTAGCAGGCTGATTTTGGGCCTCAAAACATCAAAAAACATGACAGGGCTCCAAAATGGCCAGCACTGCCTCTAGGCACAAGGTTGCTTTCTCACTGAGTAACCAACAAACAGTCCCAATATTAGCTGTCTGACAACCGACAAGCCAGCTCTCTCCAGCTGGCATGGCTGGGATGATCAGTTTTAACCAGCTAATCTTTCCATAGCAGATGTCACAGCTTCAAAAAACTCAGCATGGTTCCTTCCCTCTGCAGACAGCCCGATGGAACAGTGCTCCAACTCATGCCCCCACCGAATGTGTGGACATGGGTTTGGCCTCCAAACAATAACCCACTCTCAACTGTACTGCTCTCACACTCTGATCAGAAACATTATGCCTAACCGATTTAACTGTAATCACCCTCACACCCTCACACTGCTCCCTACAGAAACATTAAAACAAAAATTCTAATTCCTATCCATCTAACTAAAACTATACAAAACAAACAATATACACTAAAACCCTACCACTACACTGTATAACTGAAAGAACTGCATGCAGTAGCACTGCCACACAGCAAACCCTACAAAATGTTTTCAAATTTGGTTTGGGCTCAAATGACCACTCAGAGCTCATAACAGCCTGCCCTCAAGTGATTCCACCATGCACCAAGCTCTGGCAAAGTATACTTCAAATCCCTTCCCTCCTGAGGCATCATTGAATAGTTCTAACTCAGCTCTGCTCACCTTCATGGGTCACATAGACACCCCATTGTAATTGCAGAGAAAAATGTACCAGAGTTGTTGGTCTTGCTGAATGCTCTGAAGCACCCTAACCCTGCAATGGGTTTTGGCACTCCAGAGTCTACCTTGGCCAGTGTTCACAGAAAGGTCCTTCCCCCTGGCATGATCCAGCATGTGAAGTTCAGATGGCCTACTAGATGCAGTAGCTCTTTAAGGGTAATCTTTTCAGACTCCTAGTCCTCAGTCACCAGCTCACAAAATGCCTGACGCGTTTGCCTAGCAGTCGGCACAAATGCATTGAGTCAATTTCTGTGTCTACAATTGATCTCACATGATGAGGGGTCTCTGTCTTATAGTCAGCTAAGGGGACCCAAAATTCCTTGCTTATCCTCCTGAACCCTTCCAGTAAGCTCCTGCATGTGTCTATAACCTTGGACCCACAAACAAAGAAAATCACCTGAGGAGTGCACCTCCCCTTGTGTCCCCACCAGCTCAAAGAATGCCCAGTGCAGGACTGTGTTAAAGACCTCAAAAACTGAGCACACAACAGAGAAACCCATAGGCAGGCACATGTCAGCATAGCAGTGGCCCTCAAACCACATGCCTAGCAGATCTCACTCTGCCTTGGGTACTGAGTGTATCCTAAAGGCTGACTCGGTGCCCACCTTCCTAAAAAGGGTGCATTCCCCACAGTACTGGGCAACATCTATAGCTTTATCATAGGAATCATAGGAGATTTATGTGTACCTAGGATCTGTTTAATCATTAATCAACTCACTCTCTGCTTTTGACAAATTGGTAATCATCTGAAACTCACCTGGGTTCTTCTTGGGAACCAACCCTATGATAGCGATTCAGAACCACGCTATGGGGGATGACTGGGACAAGCTATGACCACATCTGGTCCCTCCCTTACTTATTTGAGGTTCTCTGCCTTTAGAGTAAGTTGGGGGCTCTCATATGCAATCCTGAATCCTACCATAAACCCTACTAACAAAGTCTGAGCTGTATGTCTGTCTGGCTATTTTTCTAACCGTGGCTTAAGCTGTCACACCCTTATTGGTGTCACTGGATTTCCCTTGTTGGTTGTGGATTTGCTCATTTGTAGATCCTTACATTAATTGTCTATGTACCATGGAAATAATTTTATATTTTGTTAATTTCTGTGTGATTGACATGCCCCTTCCTCTCCTCCTTTTTACCTATACCTGTTTTTCTCTGCCCCTCTTTTTTCTTTCCCTTCCCATCTTTCCCTCCCCCTTTTGTTCGCTCCCTTGATTTTTAACTACACAACATTTTTTCCTTATCACTTTAATTTGACTGCTATAAAAGCTATAAAGCTGTAAGAAAGGCAAATAGAATGTTGATGTGCATTAGGAGGGGCACAACAAGCAGAAGAAGGGAGGTTCTGATGCCTCTTTACAAAGTAATGGTGAGGCCGCACCTAAAGTATGGGGTCCAGTTCTGGAGACACACCTTCATAAGGACATAGATGGGATGGAGAAAGTTCAGAGAAGGGCAACCAAGATGGTGCATGGTATGCAGGGGAAGTCATACGAGCAGAGATGTAGGGAACTGGAACTGTTCCCATTGGAGACCAGAAGGAAGAGGGGGGACATGATTGAAACGTTTAAGTACATAACGGGGATCAATAAGGTGAAGGAAGGGAGCTTGTTTAAAAAGAAGACGGTGGCTAAAACTGGAGGGCATAGCCTAAGATTGGAGGGAGGAAGATTTAGAGGCAATGTGAGGGAGTGATTCTTCACAGAGAGGGTGGTGGATGTCTGGAACAGGCTATCTGAGGAGGTGGTGGGGGTTGAAACAGTGGAGGGATTGAAGTGTGCATGGGACAGACATATGGGATTGGTAAGTGGGGAAAAGGGGAGGGTCTGTAAAATTGGCGATTAGTAGGGGGCGGAATGAGGCAGACTCAAGAGCCATTTGGGTCATTTTCTGCTGACAAAATTCTATGATTCTATGATATAGGTGGTTTACATGAAGGTGCTCATTTCTCACCCTTGAAAAAGAGCATACTAGGGAAGTATAGCTATCAGGATAGGTTAAAGTATTTAGGTCTATTCTCTTTGGAACAAAGGAGAATAGGGAGGTACCTTATAACAATGTTTAAAATAATGAGTGACCCAGAACTGGTGAAAGAACTAGGCATAACAATCCAGAATAAACCACACTACCTAAGGGCACATAGATTACAGATAAAAGTAGATACAGTAAAGAGAAATAGTATGTATTTTTTCTTTATAAATAGAACTGGAAGGATTTGGAATACACTACCAAATAATGTTATTTTAAGTAAGTCAGTAAACTGCTTCAAACAAGAAACAGATAAATTAATACTACATAAGGGAATAAGATGGACCCGCTAATGCAGGGAATGGTATGTATGGGCAATTGTGCCTTCTTCCATTCTATACCCGGTATAAGAACCCAGTATGTTCTGCACAAAATGTTTGGGACATTTTGCCACAGTGGCTCACAGTGCAATATAACTTTTTATTATTAATAAACAAATACTTTTTAACCTGGATCAACATTTAGATCTTACTGCAAGTTTACAGCTTCTAGGCCAGCCCACTGGTGTAGCGGTAGTGATACTGCTTGTGACGTAGGTGACCTGGGTTCAGAAGAGCTGGAGAGGGAAGTAGGACTGAATGTTCCAAAGTATGTTCCCCTCCTCAAGGAGAGAAGGCTTTGTAGACTGCACTGTGCTACTGCCACCTGAGTGACCACTGGCGGTAGTTCAAGCTGGAGCTGTAGTATGAAGAAGGGAGGACATCAACAGGCTCTGATATTCACAGGCATGCATTTACATGCACATGTGCTTCTGAGCCATATCACTATCGGTATCCCATGGGAACTGGTGAATAAAAATGTCCCCCTGACATGGCACCATGAAGCTGCTTCTGCACTTCAGGCCCCACAATGCTGACTGAGGCACCCACATCCAAACTGAACTAGAGTTCCATAGGGGGATCCATCCCACCCTGGTGTCCCTGCACTGGGGCCAAATCGGGGAGGACCAGGAGGTGGAGACATATTCATGGGAAGGGGGATGATGGGGCTAGGCATAGGGGCTATGGCTGAGATAGGCCAGCAGGGTGAATAGGAGGAAAAAGTACAGTCAGTTTAAAAAAGGTAACTTTTGTGCCCAACTTCTTGTTGCTTGATTTTGGTTGCTTTTTTGTTATTAGCACCATTTGTGCTTAGAGAGGCCTTTTGGTTTCACATTTATTTAACATATACTTTACAAGTTATCTCACATATGCTAGATAGCCTCTTTACAATGGGTTCCTGTTTAAGTGAATGCATGTGCTGGAACTTGTAATTCTACTGGTTCATTACTTTATTTGACAAAGCAGGGGATCTGCAGTCTCAAAATTTCAAATCTTCACTTCACAGACAAGCACAGCTTACTGTGGGAATTCTGTGCCAGATGTTGAAATGCGATTATGTGGCTGCAACTCCCAGTACTGAGTTGTGACTGCATCCTCTGAAATGCTCAATAATATTTTCCTTTTCTAAGACATTTTCTGGGACATTTGCTACAGTTAACCTGCTTCAGAACTGTCTGAATCAAAAAAGAGATGCACATATCATTGGTTGGGTGCAGTGGTAATATTTATGCTATAATTTCTAGCAGTTGTGGAAAAAGTTAGACAAACTTTTATGTGGTCCTGCTGCAACATTATTTTTGTCACAGTTGTGTGAAATTGCACTAAAAAATATACTATTGTAATTCTTTGAAAATCTAGCACACAGGGTTTAAATAAAAATCGTCCATTAGTTTAACCCAAAGGAGACACTGAGAGGGCCCATAAGCTTATGTTATGGTAACTCCCATGTTGTTCTGGTACCAGGTATCACATTACCCACTTTATATTCCAGGTGAATGAAGGCAGGAATATTGTGCTGCAGGACAATGTAGTATCTGGGTTTGAGAGAGTTGGTTATCGAATTGATGGCGAGCCATGCCCTGGTGAGTAATTTCTGTTTGTGACAGCAATTCTTTTTACATAGATAATGATGACAGAAAAGGGCTAGTGGTTGATCCAATCATTTCTTCTCATGAATCCTGTTTTTGCAGCCAGGTTTTATTCATGCTACATGCCTGAGCTTTACACCTTAAAGAGCAGGTTCCTAGTAAGGTCCCCCATCGTGGTCGATAACTGACCTTCACAACAGTCTGCTGATGAAATCTGGCAAATTAATGCCTCCTCAAAGAAAAGTCATGCCCTTCATAAACTTTGTTTTCGGCAAGTCCTGAAAAAAGGACCGACTTCCCGGTCTGAAAACCATGCCCCCACACCAGCCCATGCAGCCCTGTTTTCTGATGTCACAAAACAAAAATTGCATGAGTGCACCCCATTGACTTCCATGGGGGCAATATTTTCATACATTTTTATACCATTCAGTGTTGCGATTTTAATAATTCAAAACAACCAGTCGACTAATAGGGTCCCTATTAGTCAATCAGTTGTTTTATAATATAAGGAGAAGTTAGAAACTACTCAGTGGAGGGCAACAAAAATAATTCAGAGGCAGCATGGTAGGGTCTGTCTTGAAAGATCAGACAACTTAAACATTCTCACTAAAGGACAGAATGGGGGCCGGGCATGAAAAAAACATACAAAAACATGCATGGTACAACAGGGTGGACTCTTTTGAGTAAGGAGTAACACAAAGACCACGAACCATAAACTCAACTTAGTAAAGGAAACTTCTACAATGACATAACGAAGTACATCTTTACAGAGAAGGTGGTGGATAGGTATGAACAATCTACCCAGTGATGTCATTAAAGCTGGAACTATTTTAGGATTCAAAATTCAATGGGATGTGTACTAGTGGGTAATGAGAAGCAAAAGAAAGAGGAGAGGTTCTGGAAGCTCCAAAAGGATTGAGTAATGCTAGTTAAGAACAATAGGGCAGACTGGATGGGCTTTTTAATTTGTTTTTCTTTTGTATACCACCTATGTTTTTAAAAATCTATGTACAGAATACGTATTCTGTTACAGGTCATATTTAATTATAAGGTAGTTTCAAAAACTGCACCATGTTAGAAATGGGCTTTTAAATTGTAGGTAGAACAGAGGAACAGCTTGATCTCTGCTTTTCAAAACTGAATTTTCTGCACCTTTTTTTTCCTTTTATGTCAATATTTTGATACAAAATGAAAAATCTAATGTACATAGCATGACTGCAAAATCTGTATTAATCATATTTAAAAGAGTCCAGATTCCACAGAGCATTAATCATAATTTGAACATAATTTGTTTCCAAAGTCTCCACATCTTTCCTCCAAATTAATAATGTAATTATCCAGAAAAAAAATACATTTTTATTTTGAAGTACAATTCAGCAGTTCCATTACAGCAGGGGTGAAGAGAGTGGCTTTGGAGATGGAATACCCCCTCAATGTACTGTAATGGATCAACTGCACTGGAGCTTTATAAACATTGACATGAATTCAGCTTTCATTGCTGAAGAATCAAAGTACTAAATTTTGTACTTATTCATTTTTATTTGTATTTATTTCACCAGGAAAAGCTCCACTATGTGAAACTCATTTCAAGAAGGTTCTGATTAGGATATTCAGGAGTTATAGCAGCAATTAATTGCAAAAACTACGTTAATGCAGAGATTAGGGTTGCAAAACTGCAAAGATGACCTAAAGGTGGGTAAGCAATGTGAGAAGGCAGTAAGGACGGCTCGGGAGATACTGGGATGCATAGGGAGAGGCATCAACAGTGGAAAACAAGAAGTTGTTATCCCTCTGTACAGACAGTTGGTGAGACCCCATCTGGAGTACTGCGTGCAATTCTGGAGACCCCATCTCCACAAAGACATAGACAGAGTGGAGGCTGTTCAGAGGAGGGCAACCAAAATGGTGCAGGGTCTACACCAGAAGACATATGAAGAGAGACTAAAGCAGCTTAACATGTATACCCTCGAGGAAAGGAGGGAGAGGGGGGACATGATAGAAACTTTCAAGTACCTCAAGGGAATTAACAAAGTCCAAGAGGGTAGCATCTTTCAGAAAAAGAGATGTGCAAGAACAAGGGGGCACAATTTGAAGACAGAGGGGGGACGGCTCAGAGGTAATGTTAGAAAGTATTTTTTCGCGGAGAGGGTTGTGGATGAATGGAACCGCCTCCCTGAGGAGGTTGTGGAGTCAAGAACAGTGGAGAATTCAAGAATGCATGGGACAGACATAAAGCAATTCTAGTGGGGGTTAGGAGGAAGTAAGCTGTTGGTTAACTAGAATCTGCAGCTTATCCATCAGGTAGGGAAATGGGCAGACTAGGTAGGCCAAGCGGTCCTTATCTGCCGTCAAATTCTATGTTTCTATGTTTCTAAAGCGTACAAAGAAGGGAAATGGAAAGACATTAGGGATTTGTGTCTCTGGAGTATTGGTGAATCAGTGGTGGGGTCTTACTTGGGATTGTCAACCCTAATACCAACCCTTCCCCCAGCCCATAGCCTCCTGTCCAGAGCACAAGATACAGCTCCAACCAAGTGCACCGTAGTGATACAGTATGGCTAACTTAATCTGTCAGAGCTTTCTTCACGGAGGACCATATGTGTCCTGCATGAAGACATCACATTTGACCTTGCCTGATCCAGGGTAGGGGTAGTGCCATAGAGGGGGCCCCAATCCCCACAAAGACACATATAAAAGCCCCGCAGTGCTATCGGACCTCCCCAAGCCCTGAAACCTGAGTACTGAATAAGAAGCCCATGTGGGCTAATGGACCCCCCAAGCCCCAAACCCCAAGTATTGAATAAGAAGCCCATGTGGGCTAGTGGACCCCCCAGACCTGAACCCCAAGTATTGAATAAGAAGCCCTTGTGGGCTTGCGGACCCTTCCAAGTTCAATTCCCTGAACCCTGATATAATCATGTCAGTCCTTAATAATACTAAAAAACACAGTCCCACATCCCCATCAGCCCTGGTAGTCTAGTGGCCTCCCACCCACCCAACAGTGCCAGACCACCCTGCTTCCCCCTGACCCATACCCAGCCTGTGGTAGGCACAGCCCACCTCTCACCACCACAGCCAGCTGCCGACTGAGCTCCACTATGAGCGTGTACTGTAAATAGTGCATGCCCAGTGAATGACAGCTGCTGTCATTCACTGAGAGTGTACTATTTATAGTAGTACACGTTCATGAAGAGCTCAGTCAGTGACTGGCCACAGTGGTGAGAGGTGGGCTGTGCCAGTCGCTGGCTGGGTATGGGTTGGGGGGAGTAGGGTGGTCTGGCACTGCCGTATGGGGGGGCCAGTGAACTACAGGGCTCAGGGGAGATGCAGGAATGTGTATTTTGGTAGTATTAAGAACTGACATGAGTACTATCTTCATATCAGACTGGCTTTAGGAATGGCCATTTAACCACGGATCACTGCTCTGCATTCACCCATCTATTGGGAAAAGATGCAGAAATTAGAAACAGAAGTACATGTTTCTTAGTACATTTGATAGTGACATCTGATTCTCTCTCTAGGATAATTTTGTAGACAAAAATGGTTGGGAAAAATAATGATCTACTCTAATTGTAATAATTAAAAATCTGTACTTACAGATCTGGTTACCAGTATAGGATGGGACTTAGGGGAAATTGATAAATACGTTTGAGACAAACCAAGAGGTTAAACAGGGCTGCATCCTCACACTGATCCTGTTGTGCCTTTATATTAATGAAATATTAAAGAAAATGTGTGATAATGATTTTAATTCACCATCTATCGGTAACAGTGTCCTGTCCTGGCCTATGCAGACAATTTAGCACTTCATTCTTTGTAACCAGTAGGACTCCAATGGAAGCCGTATGCCCTTACAATGTTTGTAGTAATTGAAACATAATTTCTAGGGTGATGGATATAATGTACCTATTCACACTTCTGGCAGTGTTCCTTTCCCTTTAAGACTTGCCAGACATCTTCAAGCTGGCTTCTCCCGCCCACCCAGGTGGTAACTCCTTCGGCACCACTCCATGACATCAAATCTTCCTTTCCACTGGAAGAAGAAGGTTCACTCCTTACCAGTCTCCGCATTGAGTAGGTTCTTTCCTTCAAACTTTTGTGATTTATGAAATTCTTAGCCTTCAGGCAATTTCGTCGGAATCTGTGTCATGGGCAACTTGAAGTTGGCACTGGGATTCAAGAAGTGCAAGTGTGGGCAGTAGATGTCCTGGATAAACCCGCACACCACATACATCTACTGCCTTGGCCATGAACACGATCCCCAGGTGTATGGCCTGTGTCACAGCCTTTGTGCTGCTTCCCTTTGGCGCCACCTTCACGGGGGCATTTAGGGATTTGTGCCAGTCCCTTCTCACCTTTAGGTAGGGCCCTTCTAAGGATACAAAATCCAAATCTTCAATGAAGGAGACTAAAAAGAAGTCCTGCCGTTGATCGTGGGATCGCAAGTGCTCTCGGGCCTCAGATTCCCACGCTTCTCTGGAGGTTTTGACTACAATCGACCCTTAGGTCCAGACCACTGGCTCAATGGTCTTTCCGTTGGGCCAATTGATTGAAATGCCCATCGACCAACCAGTTGAGATTTTTCTTGACCCAGTCAATGCTTGTCACCTGATGAGGCAGATACCACCCTTTCTAGGAATCCTATCCTACTTGTCACCTCTTAGGGTGGGTCAGACCAGCTTGCTGATCTGGTCTATACCCCTCGGGATCCAGTAATCCCAGAGGATCCTTGGCTTTCGCCAGCTCCCTCTGAGACCCACTTTCGGCATTCCTAATGGTTGAGGTCAAGGTCAAGTTCTTGATCTCGAAGCCTCAAGACGAGCAGCCCACATTGGCATTGGCATTCCTGCTCTCAGCATTCAGGCAAGTGGTGTTGTCACTGCTCCTTCTCTTCTTCCTCCTTGGACGAGTAGAGGCTTCACCACAAAATGCTTCAGCACTATGAGGAGCTCATGTGGCATCATCTCATGTTTCTGGGGTTAAGTCGGTCCTAGCCCCCAACTCCAGCTATCATGTGGTTCCCGCCACCAAGGCTTCAGTCTGCCCTGGCTTTGCCTGTCTTGGGTTCTCCTTCCATCCAGGTAGAGCTGCTGCCTAAGCAGCCAAAGGAGGACCCTCCTCCTAAGGATGCCCGTACCGCTCCTGGGCTTCCCCATTGGCTGTCGGTCACCATCCCTCCCAACAGATCTCGGAGGGTTAGCAGGGACTCTGGTGATCAACCACTATTCAATGATTCCTCAGAGTCTGAGGGCACCTCCCTTCACTCCCATCTGGTGGACACAGAATAAGGAGTGTATCTGTCCATGGAGCATGGTTCCACTTCTTTCACGGGCCTGCTATGCTTAATCTCAGAATCTACAGGTCTTCGAATGTAGCCAATCCAGAAACTGGCTAAGTACCTCCAACCAAGATTCTCGACCGGGGTGACTCCCCTGGAGAGGCCTTCCCAGTTACTGAGGCCATTCTGGGCCTTGTTCTGGAGCTTAAGAAGCACTCTGCCTGTTGTTCTGCACCACCAACATGGCTGACCTACAAGTATGCGGTCCCTACCAGTTCCCTGTTGGGTTTCGCTGAACACCCCTTGGCCGAGGGTCTGGTGGCCGACTCGGTCTTACGGCAATGTCTGGGACATGGACAAGCCTCCCAACAAGGAATCCAAGAAATTGGATCATATGGCCAATTTCCCTCGGCCTCTGGCTGGCGAGTTCACCCTCTTAGGCACCCTTGGTGAGGTACTTCCCCAGCTCCCAGCTGATTTGCAGACCACAGTCAAGCAGGTCCAGGACCAGGGTTGAATGTTGACTAAGCAGCAGTTCCAAATGGCCATGGACATCAGCAACCCATGCGCCTGGTCTGTGGCTGCCACGGTAGCCATGCACCACAAGGCTTGACTGAGGATCTTGACCTTCATGACAGAGACCCAGTACAAGTTAGTGGATGTTCCTTTCCTTGGCACCAACTTGTTCGGGCCAGGGGTGGAAGGACACCTCACCACACTGAGCAGTCCAGTGCCACCCTAGACTCTGTTACCTCTGCCCAGAGAGATCCCAAGGGCTCCAAGGTCCAAAGGAAAAAGCCCTTTCAGCCCCTCTCTGCTACTGTGGCCAAGTCGTCCCAGCCCGCAGCGGGGAAGCAGACCCAGGATTGGCATCCCCTGCCAAAGTCGGTTGCTTCCGTCATCCAGAAACCAGGAGGATGAGACCCCACTGCTTCCTCAGCCAGTCCCTTCTCTGCTTCCAAGCCTGTCCAGTGATGGGATGGGGGGTACCTCCCGCATGCCTGTCCTGACTCCCGTGGGTCAGCTCAGGCACTTTCTTTCTGCCTGGTCTGCTGTCACCACAGACAGGTGGGTCCTCAAGGTGGTCAATCAGGGTCTGCTTCTAGAGTTCGAGGCTTACCAGTCTTGCTGAGCCCATGCCCCATGGGAGGAAGTACATGGTGTCCACCGACATGCTGTCAGCCCTTTGGGAAGACATTGCCCAACTCCTCCAAAAGGAGGTAGTGGCTTCTGTCTCTGAACCTCCAGTACACCCAGAGTTTCTCTCCAGGTACTTCCTGGTGCTAAAACGGACAGGGGGGCTGGTTCCCCATCTTAGATCTGCACAACATGAAGATGTTTCTTCAGTCATGCACCTTCAGGATGGTCACTCTGTCTTAGATCATACCATCTCTGGAGCAGAGCATGTGGTTTTGCTCTCTGAATCTTCAGGATGCATTTCTGTATGTCCCAATCTGTCTGTCCCACCACCGGTTCCTCCAGTTCTATGCAGAGGGGATTCTCTACGAGTTCCAGGCCATGCCTTATGGCCTTTCCTCAGCTTCCAGGGTCTTCACCAAATGCCATGTAGTGTTGGCAGCCTACCCAAGGTGCTGAGGGGGGCTGGGTATACCCCTACCTGGATGGCTGGCTCATAGCGGGTCCCTCCAGGGTGGAGGTGAAGCGGTCCAGGGTCTGGCCCTCTAGACCTGCTTCTGCCTTGGCCTTCTGGTCAGCCAGGCTAAGTCAGAACTCATACCATTGCAGGTGATACACTTCATCAGGGTGGAGCTCAACTCTTACAGAGCAAGGGCTTCACTTCTGGTGGACAGGATGGAGGCTCTCTCCTCCTTTGCCCAATCATTTCGAGTTGGGCAGTTGCAACCTGCTTGGGACTTCCAGTGCCTCCTGGGATACATGTCAGAATGCACCAGCATGGTCCGTTGGGCCCAGTGGAGAATGCTCTCTCTACAATGGGAGCTTGCCCACCAGTGTTTTCAGCACCAGGGCCACTTCGACCAGCTGGTCACTGTGATCCAGGTAATGTTGGATGCCCTCCAGTGGTGGTTAGTCCCAGAACATCTGCAGGAAGGAATCCCATTTGTCCACCCAGAACCAATGGTCATCATCATGACCGATGCCTCCCTGATGAGCTAGGGTGCCCACCTGGGGACCTCAGAGTACCCAGACTCTGGACCCCCGAGGAGTCCCGATGCCATAACAACCTACTGAATCTTTGGGCAGTTTGGCTGGTGCTGACAGCCTTTGCTATCCACATTTGAGGTCAGGTCATTCAGGCCTAGACAGACTACACTGCAACCATGTACTACCTCAACAAACAGGACAGGACGCATTCCCTTCCTCTGTACAGGGAAGCTCTCCACATCTGGACCCCCATGCTCAGCCTGGATGCTGATCTCCTGGCCATCCATGTGGCCGGTGTCTCCAACCAGCTGGCGGACACCCTCAACTGTGTGGACGAGGCGTCTCACAAGTAGTCTCTCCATCCAGAGGTAGTACACAGCCTGTCTCCTAATGGGGAACCCCTCTGGTGGACCTGTTTGCTTCTAGAGAGAATGTAAAGCTGAGACTATATTGTGCCCATCTTCCTCAGCAGGGAATGGTGCAGGGGGATGTCTTCTCAAGGCCGTGGCCCCCAGGCCTTCTCTATGCTTTCCCTCCATTTCCCTTGATCCACAAAGTGCTGATCAAAGCCAGGAGGGACAAGACACGGATGATCCTGATGGCTCCAGACTGGCCCCACCAGCTCTGTTACTCTGATCTTCTCAGCCTCAGCAGCAGGCTCTTGTGGTGTCTTCCTCCCCACCCGGACCTGGTCTTTTTCAATCAGGGGAAGGTACTCCATCTGGACCTTCAATCCCTGCACCTGACAGCCTGAGGAGCTAGAGTTCCAGGTTTTGGGTCTCTCTGACGAATGACGATGTCCTCACCACGGTTGAGGCTTCTCAGAAGGAATCAACCCGACAATGCTATGCCTTCAAATGGAAGAGGTTCTCCATTTGGTGCCAAAGCAAGGGTCTTGGCCCTTTATCTTTCCCGGTGTCTAACATTCTCGATTACCTTTGGTCCCTCTTTCAGTCAGGCCTTTGGTCGACGACCCTTAATGTGCACCTGGCGGCCATCTTGGCATACTGGGTGCAGGCTGGTATGCCGTCGGTGGTGCAGGAAAAGGTGTTCTGGCACTTTTTAAAAAGCCTTGATCACATTTCCCCTCTGGTACATGAACCACCACCACCACCTTGGGACTTGTTGCTGTTGTTGGCAAAGCTCTTGGGCAAGCCATTCAAATTGATGCACAGGTATGACATGTCTCACCTGTCATGGAAGATTGCCTTCCTGGTGGCTATTGTGTCAGCCAGAAGGATCAGTGAGCTCCAGCCACTCTCGGTGGAGTTTCCTTACCTGGTCTTCCACATGGACAAGGTTATCCTTCGCCCCAAACCGAAGTTCCTCCCAAAGGTTGTGTCTGAGTTTCACCTTTACCAGGTGATGCAGCTCCTGTTTTACTTCACCAATCACACCTCAGAGGTTGAGCACAGGCTCCGTACCTTGGACCTGTGGTGAGCACTTGCCTATTACAAAGAGTGCACGGCTGGAGTTGTGAGAGAGGTTCGACAGCTATTTGTCACCTACACTGAAGCTGCACCTGGCAGACTGGCAGCAAAGCAAATGATTGGCAGGTGGATTGCATCCTGCATCAACCTCTGCTATAGGTTGGTGGGTAGGGAGCCTCCCCTAGGGCTAATGGCTCATTCCACCCATCATACCACTGTCCATGTCTATGGCTCTAGGCTACTCTAACTGACAGGAAACTTAGCTGTTTTTTCATTATACAGAGAGGATGAGAGAGAGATACTTCCTAGTTCATACAAGCATCAAGTGGTGCCATAGCTATCAACAACTGGGACCTCACAATACAGGGATACTTACCTTTCAGAAGAGATACGAGAGTGGGCAGGGGGTGGCCTTCTATGTGAGAGAGGGTATCGACGTAGAAAATGTAAGTACCAAGAGTGATATGGAGGAATTTGAGTCTCTGTGAGTACAGCTCACCGTGACATTGGGCAAAAAAAATGCACATGGGAGTGATTTATCGACCACCTGGACAGGGGGAGGTAAAGGATGAAGAACTTACAGAGGAAATAAAAAGGGTGACAAGAAGAGGGTAGGCATTCTTAGCTGGGGATTTTAACCTACCGGACAGAAACTGGGGTGTTCTAGTAGCTAAGAGCTCAAGAAGTAAAGCTATGTTGGAAGCCCTCCAAGACTGCCTGCTGACCCATCTGGTGAAGGATCCTACCAGACAAGGATCCATCCTTGATGTGATTCTCACAAACTCAGAGGCAGTTAGGGTTGGGGAGCCACTAGCTAATAGTGACCTCAACTTTGTCTGGTTTGAGTTGCCATTTTAGGGAACAAAAGAACACACTCATGGGTGGAGGTGGTGAACTTTAAAGGGGTGGACATTGATGAGACTGATTATGCGGGACAAATTGACCAATGTTAGGGATACAACAGGTGTGGAAGACATGTGGGGGTTTATAAAGGGGGCCATCCTAGAAGCTACAAAACTCGGTACTAAATCAATTGTTAAAAGAAATAAATACAAGAGAACCATATAGTTCTCAGCTAAGGTCAGGGAAGTGGTGGTAGGTCAAGAAGGGAGCATTCCACAGATTTCTGAGCTGAGGAGGAGGAGTGAGAGGAGTACATTCAGAAAAATAGGGAAGCTAAAAGAAGAGTAAAGGAGGCAAAGACAGCCATGGAGTTGAGGATTGCAGAGGGGATTAAAACGGGGAAAACACTTTTTCCGTTACATAAGGGAGAAAGAAAGAAGGGAAGGGGATTGTTAGGTTAGTAGACGATAGTAAGGTGATCGAGGATGATGTACAGAAGGCTGCCATCCTAAATAAATACTTCTGTATGCAGTAGGAAGGGAGTGGGCCCCCTACCCAAAAGTGGCATCAATGTAGCCGCTAGAGGAATCCAAAGAATGGAAACCCCAGTATTCACCAAAGACAGGGTCTAGAAAGGCCTGGTGGCCCTTAAACCAGATAAAGCTCCAGGCCCAAATTGGGATGCATTCAAGAGCACTAAAGGAGCTAGCAGAAGAACTAGCAGACCCCTAGCACATCTGTTCAATAGCTTGCTACAGACGGGGGTAGTACTCAGTGACTGAAGAGCAGCCAAAGTGCTACCACTCCACAAGGGACGGGATAGGGAGGAGGCGGCTAAAAATTACAGGCTGGTTAGTTTCACATATTTTGTGGGAAAATTGATGGAGACCCTAATCAGGCAGGAACTTGTGGAATACCTGGAAATGAATGGTCTTCAGGACAATAAGCAGAACAGGTTTGTGGCAGGCAGGTCATGCCACACCACCCTCATAGTCTTCTTCAACTGGGTGACTAGGGGACTGGACAAGGGCCATGCAGTGGACCTCCTCTATTTTGATTTCAGTAAAGCATTTAACTCAGTGCCACATAAGCACCTGTTAAAGAAGTTAGAGGAGGGGGGTCACTTGATGGTGGTCTGACGAGCAGCAATAAGCTCCCGATGCTCCGTGCCTCTCCCGCTGATTCCTGCAGCTAACCCACAAAATCGGAACAGTATCCTAATGAAAAGATAGCAAGGAGGTGTCTTCTGGTGATGACAGCTACATGTAAAAATGGAGGTTTATATGTAAAAAGCACCTCCGTGGCACTCTCTGCCTCCAACCCCTGAAAAGAACATGGCCGAAAAGCGACCAAAACAGCAGCCTGCTAGCAGAGCTAAAATATCACCCGGAGCCACGTCCTTCTTGGAAGAGAGATTTATAGAACTTATGCAGCTGATGCAGGACTTGAGTGCCAGAATTTCTGACAAGTTACATCAAATCAGCTCTTTTTTGAATAGTTTAACAACTAGAGTTGGGGATTCGGAAGCAAGACTGGTATCCCTGGGAAAAAAACAGAGTAAAACTGAATTGGATACTACCAATGTTTCATGGAGGGTCAAAAAACTGGAAGAGAAGCTAGAAGACTTGGAGGAGAGAATCAGGCAAAACAATCTTCTTGTCATCAGGATTCCTGAGAAAGAGGAGGGTAGTTCCTCTATAATTTTTCTACAGAAGTTTTGTGAGAAAATAGTGGGACCCTCCCCAAATGGTACCACATATGTGACAGAATGAGCACACAGGGCACTTCGGCCTCCACCACCACCCGGCTCGCCACCTCGGCCGAGCATATTTACACTCCTGAACTTTCTTGATAAGCCACACATCTTAGCAAAAGTTAAAGCTTTACAGGAAGTCAATGGGAAGGCCAAAAAGTGCGTATAACCCAAGATTTGCCCCAGTCCATTCGTGCGAAGAGGTAAGAATTGCATCCCCTAGTCTTGAAGCTCATTGCTGCTGGGAAGCAGTTCAGAGTTAAGTATCCGGTGGTGCTTCAAGTTAAAAACGGGGACAAATGGCTGACTTCTGAAACACATTAGCAGGCCTCTCGAGAGTTCAAAGAATTATTTCCTGATCTTTTCAAGTGACTCATCGAGTAGTCAGTGGGTACTAAACCAGGATAATTTGTGAGTATAAGGCTGCTTTGAATCTGTTTAAATGAATACCTTTTGGTTCCGAATTGGAGACTGATGTTTAGAATAAAGAGGTGTACGAAGTTCTGTCTCGGCTCCTGTGAACATTTCAGGGACTAGTCTGGCAGTATGACACCTTAAACGGCATAGAAGGGCACAGAAGGGCCTGTGAATGTCCTGAGAACAGTGGCTGAACAAAAACCTCAGAGGGGGATCGAACATTTGCAAGTCTTCATATGTTGTAGCAGGTGCAAAGTATTTTTGTTACGTTTCATAAGCTGGGAATTACTTTTTCTTTTAAGAACTGCCTGCAACATACCAGCAAGATATCGATGTATTCGATGCCCCTTGAACTCTGTACCGAGGACACCTCTGTGACTTAACAGAGGGCTTAATCCTCAGCTACTAATGTCCCCTGGGGTAGCTTCTAGTCTCAGGGCATCTTTAAAGATTGTTTTGTTTGATATCAGATTATAAAGATGCACAATTGTCTTAGAAGTGCAATACTCTATTAGAGAAGGGAGGCAATTCAGAGAATCCATTTTGTGTTTTGGATTCTGATACAACCTACGTACTGATTTACAATTAAATTATATTGGTTACTGGACGGTTGGGTGACTGTAAGCGGGGAGGAGGGCAGTGGTCTGATCGCAGACTTGAGCTAATATATCACCTGATGGTATATTTGTGCCAGTGCAGTTAGTTGAACTGGGGGTAATTAATGTGGGAAATGGGAGAATTTCATGTTTTGTTATTTGTGGGGGAGGAGTACTGGGTTGGGATTCTTTAGAATGTTATGTTTGTTTGGGGGGTTAATGAGGGAGGGGTGCCAAATATGTGTGTTTTCTGGCCTATAACTGGGAGTGGGCTAAGAATAAGATAACTTCCTTACATGCTTACATCTTAATCTTAGGTTTCCACCAGCAGACTGAAAATGAGTGGACAATATAATATATTGAGCTGGAATGTTAGGGGGGCCTGTGATAGATGCAAATGACAAATGATCCTGAAACATCTTTTGCATCTTAAAGCAGGAATTGCCTGCTTGCAAGAAATGCACCTTCGAAGGGAAGACACCTCATTGTTATGTAAAAGCTGGGTTGGCCAGGCATTTGGTGTGGGTACCTCCACAACTAGTAGGGGGGTAGCTATCTTGGTTGGTAAAAATGTCACCTTTATGTTGGAACAGGAGATATGGGATCTCAGTGGGTGCTATATATTGATACATGGGGTACTGGTTGCTCAGCAAGTTCTCTTGGGTTCAATATACGGTCCGAATGTGGACTCCCCCCCCCCTTTTTTTTTGTCCACCTCCTGGGCCTTCTGGTTTCTAACCCACTCATGGTTACAATACTAGGAGGGGACTGGAATATTACTTCTCAACTACAGCTAGACAGGTCGAACTCCATGAGATGTGGTTTGTCCCCTGCTCAATGAGCACTGAAAGATCTCATGTATGGGGCAGGCCTGATTGACATTTGGAGGGTCTTGAATCCTACTGAGAGATGTTATACATCCCCCCCCGGCATCGGACCTGCTCTAGAATTGATTATTTCTTGCCGAGTTCTTTTGCTATGCCGGGGGTTTTGGATGTGATTATTTATACGTGTGTCATATCGGATCACTTCCCTATCTCCATTGTATACCTGTTGGGTCTAGGGGTTAGGAGAGATACCCTATGGCGTTTGAATAATCAGCTATTACAAGTCCTGGTTACCTTGAAACATGTCAAGGATTTTGTCTTGCACTTCCTAGAAAGCAATTCTGGGTCTGTACCCAAAATAGAGGTAGTTTGGGCAGCTTTAAAATGCGCATTAAGGGGGGAATGTATACGACTGTCCACCACCAGAATTTGCCAATTTAAGGCCCAAATAGACAGCTTATTCCGCTTAATCAAGTCTGTTGAAATAAATATTAGTTGCCACTTGCTGGAGCAGGACTGGATTAAACTACATAATTTGCAGACCCAATTCTCTGACCTTATGTCCTGAAACGCTGAGCTCTCGCTTAAAAAAACTAAGCTTAAATATCTTGAGTCTGGAGAACAAGACGGAAAACTACTGGCTATCTGACTCAAGTAGGTGAAGACTGCCAGGCTCATTCCCGGCCTACGCTTTAATACCAATGGCCCCGTTACCACAGATCCCAGGGGGACTGCTGAGGGATTAAGGAAATATTTCCAAAACCTCTACACAGTCCATGAGGAAGAAACCCCCACAGAGGGTGAAATCCAACAGTATTTAGATCTAATTGAGCTCCCATGTTTATCCCCTCCAGAGACTGCCTCATTGCGGTCTCGTATTCAGATATGGGAAATAGAGCAAGCTATCAGACAGCTTCCCTTAGATAAATTTCCGGACCGGATGGCTTCCCAAGTAATTTATACAAGGCTTGTATATCACAGTTTGCCCCTCTGTTGACAGAGGTCTTTAATTCCTGGTATGAGAATGGACTATCGGAACAGGGCTTTTTCAAAGCCCTTATTGTAGTCATACCCAAACAAGGAAAGGATCTGCAGTATCCAGACAACGATCGTCCCATCTCCCTCCTTAATTCCAATGTAAAAATATTAGTTAAGTGTTAGTTAATATGTTGGAGCCTATCATGGGTAAACTCATTTGCACTGTACAAACAGGTTTTATGACTGGTAGGTCTTCTAGTGACCATATGTGCAGATTGTTACAACTCCTCTCATTGGCAAAAAAATCGAATATCCTGATGGTTTTACTATCCTCAGATGCTGAAAAGGCCTTTGACCGGGTCCATTGGGATTTTCTCTTTGCTGCCCTAAAGGGTTTGGGTTTGCCAGATGAGTTTATTAGGTGGGTCCGTGTGTTATATACTTCCCCAACGGCTCGCGTCTGGTGCAATAGTGTTCTCTCAGATTCTTTCCCATTACACTGTGGCACTAGGCAGGGCTGCTCCTTATCCCCGCTGCTTTTCAATTTATATTTAGAACCCCTTATTCGAAGGTTGATCTCTTCTCCACGCCTTCGAGGTGTTGAGGTGGGAGAGCAACAACATCTTTTATCAGCCTATGCCGATGATTTATTGTTACGCCTGGAAGAACCCACAACAAGTATCCCAGCTTTATTTTAGGAAATTGACCTATTTTCCAAAGTCTCCTTCTATAAACTAAATCTCTCGAAAGCCAGAGTCTTCCCAATGAATGGCAGGACTACGTAAAGTGACATAGTGGAGTTTGATCTGGTGTGGGAGTCAAAATCCTTGACATATTTAGGTATCAAAGTAAGTAGCTAGAGAGG
Source organism: Neoceratodus forsteri (assembly GCA_016271365.2). Classification (NCBI taxonomy): domain Eukaryota; kingdom Metazoa; phylum Chordata; order Ceratodontiformes; family Ceratodontidae; genus Neoceratodus; species Neoceratodus forsteri. Next base: position 410,999,040 of record CM057455.1, on the reverse strand, counting down.
TGTCTACAATTGTGAAGGAGAAGTTTGCAAAATTAATGCTTAAAATGAAGACAGATCTTGACAGGTGAGGAGCCCTCCCAATTTCGCTATGGGGAAGGATTAACACTGTAAAAATGAACGTGCTCTCTAGAATCCTCTATCCTATGGGTATGCTGGGGTTCTTCCTTCCTAAGTCTTGGTTTGTTCGTTTATGAAAATTGTTGAATTCTTACTTATGGAAAGAAAAAGGGGTTAGACGGGCGTATTTAAAGTTAACGGTGCCAAAGTAGCAAGGGGGTCTCTCCCTCCCCTCCTTTTTTACTTACTATTGTGCGCACCACATTAGCAAACTAAGTTACTGGATCCGTATGCCAGTTCCACGAGGTTCAGGATCATATTTACCTCTCTGGCTGGACATAAGAGGAATACTTGGCCTCCAAAAATCACTGTATCTTAGCATCTCTGGCTTACTCTTCCCCGAAGTATTTCCCTAACTCCTTAAAGGATACCCCAATGGGATGGTCCCTCAAGGCTTTACACCAGCTCCAGAGACATCTAGCTCTTGACTGGCATAAGTCCCTTGAACAGCCAATAGTGGGTAATCCTCACCTTAAAATTGGAAATAGGCCCATCTCTTCTTCATACTCGGCTCCTCTAGTAGAAGCCAAGCTCCTGGATATAGCCACTAATGGAGAGATGCTTCACTTTCCCCAATTTCAGCAGCGATTTAACATTCACGAAAGACACATTTTTAAATATTGGCAAATTAAACAGACTCTGGCTTCCTTTCTGGGAACTATGTCAGGTTATACTCCTCCAAAACAGAGCTCTCTTCCCTTTTTCAGATGGCTGAACTGCCACATCCAGTATACAGGGTACATAAAATGCTGCAATCCCTGGACTTTCACTTGCCTCAAGGTGTGTGCTACTATTGGACCCAAAAATTACCCATCGCAGTAGATGCTCATATCTGGAAACAGATTTGGTGTAATACAAATTTATTAAGCAGGACAGACTTCGGTTAGTACAATATAATATCATGTATAACTTGTATTTCACTCCTGAGAGACTATATAAAATGGGTAGGCTCCCCTCCTCCCAGTGTCAGCAATGCCTAGAAATGGACAAGGATCTATACCATATGCTATGGACATGTTCAAAGGTTCGTACCTTTTGGCATGCCATTAGAAGTTCAATAAACTCATTGTTAGGACTTGACTCACTGTTTATACCAGAGGTCTGTCTGTTTAATAGTTATCCCCATGATACCTACAGGGTTCGGAAGGCACATATGGCCCTAGTATCTGCTGTAGCCAAATTAATACTCATGAGACATTGGAAGGAAGAGTCCTTGCCACCTGTGTTGGAATGGCATAGGGAAGTTTTATTGGCTCTCCAGTTGGAACGACACATTGCGTCAATGGCCAATCAACTTGAAGATTACCAATGCAAGTGGGGTTCCTTGGATGCCTTGCTTACTGTTTGGAAGCCCTAGAGATCAAGCCCGCTCACTGAAAAACTAGGTTTTCCTTGATAATGACCACTATACTTGGCACAGAGGAGGGTTGGTGGGCTCGGTGGTTAGATTAGGGTTAAATAATGTTGTCTTTTTTGTTTATTTCTGTAAAGTGATTGATGTATGCAGTCTCATTATTATGTGCTGCAGTCTGTCAATGTAACCTCGAGTGCTTCCTCTGCATTTCCTGATGTTCAATTAAAATGGAATAAAGTATATTGAATAAAAAAAAAAAAGAAGTTAGAGGAGTTTGGAGCAGTCATGGTAGGCACTGTGGTCCCTCTGCGTGAAGGACCAATGTGCAAAGGATGTCAGTCTGCCCACTGGACTTAGCTCAATGAGACAACCACCAGCCAGCCACTCTGCTCCCCTGCCTACCTAAGGGGACACCTACCCAAGCGAAGGCAGGGCATTCAAATGAAAGGGTGACCTTTGCACCAACAGTCAGCAGAGTCATGCAGAGAAGAAAGTGCAGTCACAAGTCTGGAAAGGTACTCAGAAGTGAGGCGAAAGAAACCCTCACTCTGACAAAAGAGAGCCTGTCCCTGAGAGAGGCAGACCCTATGGGAAGTCGATTGCTCAGAAGCATTAAACAAAGGGGGAAAACCAGAGGGCTTTTCAAAAAGTTTCATGAACCTGGACCTATATATGCTTGACTCATCAGTTTATCGAAAGAGTCTCCAAGAATTTGGGAACCTTCAGGCAATTAGGAACGGGGCTCAACATTTTTTGCCCTGTATATGGACATTGGTAATCGTTTTCTTCTAAAGCTAATATTATAGAGACACTTTATATAACTTTAGGGCTCATTGCTGCACTAAAATCCCAACATAGTGGGTAAACTATAAACTAAATATATTTTAAATGGGACTGTTTTTTTAAAAGAGTACTTAAGTTTATGGATGAACTATAAGCAGCATGAGGATAGTATTTTGCTAAGGAAAATGAACCAAATAATAAGATTATTGACTGCATGGGGCCATCCCAGTAGCGCTGAGAGTTTAGGTGCTGGATGCCACACCTCGCGCCATGCTGGCGACCTGGATTTGGGAACAAGCCCAGGCCACCAGAGGTCGGCAGGGGGGGGAGAGAGAGAGAGAATCGAGCATCTGGAGGACCACTCTCCTCTCTCAGGGAGGGAGGATATCTGTCACACTCGTTGATAGCTCTCTAGTAATGCCTGGAGGGAGATACAAGTGGGGACGCTCAGGCCAACGTACAATGTCAGCGGGGATGAGGAAGGGAGAAAAACAGGAAAATGGAGCTGACAGGCACCATGATGGCCCCGCCAGTGCCTGTCCCAACAACTGGAATCTGGATTTATTCTCTGGGGTGGAGGAGTAAGCCAGCACTCCTTGCCCTGGCCCTGTCACGGGGTGGCAACCTGTCTGAGTAGCCTGTGATGTGGGCGCATGCACATGGGTGACTTCTGAAATGATGACACTTTATGTGTGAAAGCCTGAATGGCGATGGGGAGGGAAGGGCGACTGGATGTGAGGGTGGGCGAATCCGGTGACAGGATGCCGCTATACATACACGTGCACATGGGGGTGGTGCGAGCATGGCAAGAGCGTGGGCGGAGTGGATGTAGGGGGTGGCACTGCGGTGGGTTGCCGAGCTGTGCCATGGTGTCGTGGGTTGGGCTGTGGATGGGGTGGGTGAGGTACCAGGTTTGGGTCCGGGCGCTGGTGCAATTTTATTGAGCCCAGCCCAAAACTTTATTTTTCGTGCTCCCCCCCTGACATGCACCCCCCTGGATTTGAGAATCCTTAAGTAGGGGTATGTGGAGGGCAAAGCCCCCCACATGGGTGGGGTGTAAGGGAGGCATAGCCCCCCCACAGAAAGCATTAGATTGTAAGTCCCTGGTGCCGTTGTTCTGTACGCCGAGGATGTCAGAGTGCTAAAAATGTTTTCACTGCTCTGATGTCGCGATAACATAGCTCGCCTTTCAGCAGTCGCCATTATCACATGGAACTACCCATGGGGGATCACCAGAATAGTCAGGCAGGAGAAGGTAGGGCTGGAGACTGAGTCTCTCCAAGGGAGGGACCAGAGCCACTTGCCAGGCTCCCTGGAAGATAAAGAACAATAATTAAGAAAAAAAAGAGTATTGTCTGCATGAAACATTTTATAAATTTTGCTAAGCTATATTTTGGTTGGAATTTTACATCTACTGTTGCACTTTGGATTTTTTTCATTTGAACTGTTACTGTATAAACTTGCATAGTTGGGTTAAATATGAACTCTAGAAGTAGAAAAACACTGACTAAAGATATTCCAATGAGGAGAGTAACCAGAAAGTTGAAGAACAACCAGTTTGAATGAAAACTAGATACAAACAGCTGTATTTCTGAGGGGGATTTTACCTTGTCCACTTCTACTCCTGTGGAAAATAAACTATCTTATGCAGAAACAGTGAAATTAAAGGAGAATCAAATTAATGGGATTGATAGAAACATACAGGAACTCCCTCTTACAATAAAAAAAACTTAAAGAAATGGAAATTGTAGTTGACATTGGTGGGGAAAAAATAGATAATGATGTGGGGGGCTTACATAAATTTATTCACCATCAAAGAAATCAAAGCAAGAGACAAGTGTTGGGAAGGACGGCTCAACAAGTTGGGGGTAGTATTATGAGGCAAATAGAAGAAAATCAAAGCCAAGCAAAACCAAAGCGTAAGGGTGAATTAATCACTGACCTTTTTACCAAAATGTCAACTAAAAAAACAAGAGTGCTGGAGGGCAGTTGGGGAAAAGAAGGCTGAAGTGTCAGATGACTGCTCGCCTTCTTTTGGGCGTACGGGATGCGACTCGTGATTGCTGACCCATGGCGGAGGCTGGGGGCTCAGCAATATGCAGGGTCCCATAATTTAATGGGGCATGGTGAACTTCGACATAAGCCTGATGTTAGTGGCACACCATGTGCTTGGGGAGCAAAAATGAAAGAGCACCGAGGCACCGAGGATGATGGCCGCCAGCTCTCGTTGCCGCAAGACCCTGGGCAGTGCACGAACCACCCTAGCAGCACCCGGGGCAAGTATGGCACTGGCTGCCCTCCTGGTGCCTTCCCACTCGGAGGAGGGGGACCCACCCGGCGAAGGATTACATCCGAGGGTTACCCGGGGGGGGCTGCAATATAGGGTGAAGAGGTGGCTGTACTGCGGCAGTGTGGCTCGGAGGGCATAGGAAGGCCCGAAGGAGAGGCCGGCCCGGAGCTAGGGGAGCAAAAAAAAAAAAAAATAAACAGCAACTGAGTAACTAGTACTTTAACACCCAAACATGTCAACTTTATAGTTCATTACCAAAAGACCTTGTGTAGTCCAAACAGGCTGTCCCATCCACAGACTAGCATACAGAAAAGAAGGCGTCCTGAGACCTTTCTACTGTCCCTGTTTGTGGTTCAGTGCTTGGGTCCATCAAGAGTGATTCTGACCTCCCATTTCTTTGGATACTGCTGTGGCAATCCCCTCCATAGCCAAGGCTAACCCCCTTCCCACAGGACGTCAGTCCCAGTTTCATCACCACAGTTAAACTCATGAATAGCTATATATAACTCTGTGTATTGAATACAAAAAAACTGCCACTTTGTTCAGTGATTTATTTTTGTAAAAAGAATGTTAAACAGACATTTAGCAAGCTCAGTGCACATCAGCAGTAACTTTTCTGCTGTGCCAATAAGTACCACGAGGTGAGTATGGTCTGACCATATTCCTGTGCCAGGAGGACTGGGGTAGGGGGAAGAGTCTAGGGAGATGCACTACTGGCCCCCCAAAAAGCAAACAGGTAGAGTATCTTGGTACTGACTAGTTAGCCGGTGCCAAACTCCTTACTTGGCTGGTGCTGTAGCTCAAGCAAATGAGTGACTTTCCAGTGCCACCTCCTCAGATAGTCGTCAACCTCAGGGATGTTGGAAAAGATTCCTTGAATGCTGACCTCATCTGGAGACACACAGCTTGGAGGGACAGAGGTGTTGATAAGACCATCCCAGTTGGTGTAGTCTTGCCTTAGCCTCACTTAACTTTTATCACTCCTTCTGCAAATCCTGACTATAATCTCGAAAGATCAGCATTCTACCATTGTAAACATTTATTGGCCTTTCAGTCTGGCAGCTCGGACTAACTCTTCCTTATCCTGGTAGCTATGAAACCTGGCAAGAAAATGTCTCAGTCTCTCTCTTGGCCTAGGCCTCCCACCCAGGGTGTGATGTGCTCTCTCTACTTCATACAAGCACCCCTCTGTGCTCAGGCCCAGCTTCTCAATCAACTATTTGGTAATAAATGCTTCTGGCTGGCAGTCCTCCAGTTCTTCAGGTAAACCTGTTATACACACATTCTTCCTGCATGCCCTTTTCTGCTGGTCATCCGCTTTCATTTTTAACTCAGTTAGGGCTGTTTTCAGGCTGTCGTGATCTTTTAACAACTGTGCGATTTGGTCCTCTACTGTACTCACCTTGCCCTCCACCTCCATCAGTCACAAAGGATACATTTCTGTAGCCTAGCTCACAGTTTTGATGAGAGATTGCTCGTGAGACATTTCAGCATTTATGTTAGTGAAACTAGCTCTAATTTCGGATCTCATGGAGCTGATAAGTGCCTGCAGTGATTTCGCCCGACCTCCCCCTCCTCTACTGACTCTTCTGTTGCATTATCAACGTTACATTAATAAGAATTTGTAAGGATCCAGCCCAGGCCAAGTAATGGTTATTCTCCAGAACGTTTATTAAGGCATATCAACAGAAGGACATGCAAAGCATAAAGACGTACCAAAGGCAGAAATCTTCTAAATGTTCAAGAGCAGGTTCTGTGAATCTCTATCTTCCTGTGTGCAGCTAACCCTTGTACATTTTCTGAATCTCTCCCCCAAACTAAGATTCAAACAGGTATTTATATTATTTTCCCCTAACTAAGCTAATCTTATCAAAACTGTCAGGGTCACAGTTGCAGGTGCCTTCATAGCTGAATGATCTGGTACATTTCACAAACTATAATGTCAGGACTTATTCAGCAGTTAGACAATAGTTAATTTCACTCTAAGCAGTAAAAGACATGCAGATGATCACGTATCTCAGTAAGAAAGTAATTCCCTTACTTTCTCAGAAATAAACTCCAACTAAATTCACTTCATTCAGGAAGGAGACTATCTCGCTGTCAATGAGTGTAAAGGCTACTGATTTAGGTTCATTACATCATTCTACTTGGAAATTTCATTCATGCAAGGACTACATTGTTTTTACAATGTTTCTTGCAGTAACATTAGTTACAAACAGTAAATTTCCACTGACGTATAGTACATTCTACTGTAACCACATATAAATAAATGTTATACAGCACATACAAAATGAAGGAGAAATACAAAATGGAATACTCTTAATAGCTATATTGGTTTGCAGTCTGTATGTGAAATTCACAATATATAACACTCATATGTAACACTTATCTTCAGCAGCCATGCTGCCTGCATGGATCCTAGTCTTGTGAGGGTTTGCTGGCCTGCTTGCAACACCAAACCACACCTGTAACTGCTTCTTTTGTGACTTGAAGGTTGATGCCATCCCCAGAAATGATCCTGTATATTTTTGAGGAGTTTGGTGGGATAATATCACTAATATTAGAGGGATAAGAAGTGCTGGTGAGAGAGACAAGCCATTAGGCATCCACCAAGCTTGCAGTCGGTGACACCCCCCTAAATGGTATACAAATAAGTAGCTAATACTGAAGTGTAATAAAAGAGATACCTACTGATATAATTAAGCAAAATGATATAGCTAAACTGAAAAAGACACTTACAATCATTCCCTTGACTAGCCAATAAGAAAGGAGTACACTGTCTGGAACCTTATCTTACTGAGTTACTTTAACACAATCCAATTTCCAAAGTGGTAGCACTGGTCCAGATATTAGGAGCCACAGGTCTATAGGATCACTGCAATTTTTGATTAGAGACAGGCTCACTAAATAAGACAACCTCCGAAGCTTGGAGTAAAGTTAAAACAATTTTATTAAAACATACAGCAGAGGTGATCTCCTGCAGCCACCAATGTTTCACACCAACAGACAGTTTCTTTATCAAGGCGTATACACTATTTGTTGGTATGAAACATTGGTGGTGGCAGGAGGTCACCTCTGCTGTATTTGTTAATAAAATTGTTCTAACTTTCCTCCAAGCTTTGGAGGTTACCTTATTGAGTGAGCCCAGCTTCTTTTGAAAATTACTTTAACACAACATAGAAATATGGAAACATAGAATGTGATGGCAGAAGAGGACCACAAGATCCATCTAGTCTACCCAAAACAATTAACAGGATGCCCGACATACAGACAACATGAGTGATGCACTTTGTGATTGTGGGACTGGATCTACAGATAATAAATGTTATTCTGGGATGTGCCTGGTGTAATAAAATAAGACCACTTTGGTTGGGGGAATTCTTATTAGAATTTTATAACAGCTGATTATATTAATATCCTTTTGAGAAATGACAACAATGAAATTTTGGTAACATTAAATAGTTTTTATTAGTTACAGTTACAAAAGAGCACATAGAACGTTAGAAAAATGTAATTTGGTAAATAAATTAATGAATGAGTAATAATACCTAGTACCTTCATGTGAGACAGAAAAAGAACTTTAGTCATGTATTGTTACAGTATCAATCCACTAGTTTTCATTTTTTACTGGAAAACTAGGTAAAATTCAGAAATCTGGACTGCCTGCACAGCAGTTAAAAAAAAGAATTGCACTGAATTTGGCATTTTATGCCAGATCAGTAAATCTGTAGAACTTGTATTTTTCTTATGATTGCTTCCTGTACTATTTTCAGTTTGCTTCATTTAATGTTCACATATTAGGCCTTCTTTTATTCTGATTATTTATTCACACACTAAAAGAAAAACAGGAGAATTACAGTAAAATCCAGAAATTCGATTATCATTTGGCGGTGCAGTTCCCAGAATTTCAAGTCTTGAAAGCAGAATTTCATTACTTTAATCATCATAAATCAGTGGCTTTTGTGCAGATATTGTGTGATAAATAAAATGTTATTTATTGTGCATAATCTGCACTAGCTTGTAGATTTGCACATATTTATATGATATGCAACTGAAGATATTGTAAAGAAATAATGAATGGTGATGGTATTTTGTAACCAACTAAAGTGCAAGTCCACCACCAGCTGCTCTTCCAAATAAAGTACGCTCCTCACATAGGAGTCAATAAAAATGCTTTATTTAAGAATAAAAACAAAAAAAGAGCACCAGCTTAAGATATCATGGTAAAGTGGCAGTAAGATGTGAAACATCGACAGCTACATGGAAGGGCGCTACTTGTTAGCATTTTTATTCTTAAATAAAAAGTTTTATCAACTCCTATGTGAGAAGTGTACTTTGTGTGGACGAGCAGCCAGTGATGAACTTGCGTTTTTGTTGGTTACTTACTTGCTCACTTGGCTTCATCCTGTGGTGTCCTGACTCAGCGACCCATTCTACTTCTTTGATGATACTTTGTCTAATAATGTGCTTCTGTTTCATGATGTTTTTAATAATTGCAATTACCAAATTTAAAAGCTGGAACAGTAAACTTTGAAATGAAAACTAATCTAACCAGAGGTGCAAATGCATGGAATGTTGAAACATGTACGGTATTTATGTTCTGCAGAGAAACTAGAGTATCCTGCAGAAATACCCTATACATGAACCATACAGGAAAGTGGGTGCAGATGATATACTCTGGAGTGTCTATGATTTTATTTCTGTATATATTGGTTATGGTTGGTAAATAAAATACACACAGTGTGTGGACTTTGCATGGTACCAAATGGTGCTAGAGAGACGCAAATCATGGCAAAATTATGTCAGCTAAACTGCAGATAATTTTTAAATTCTGCCCCTCCATGCAGCCATTCCTGCTATCTTCATTTGCTGCAATACTGCTGTACAGTATTGCAGCAAATGATGCAGGAAGTTAACATATTTGATAATGTCACCTGGTATAAAAGTGCCAGAAATGATATACAGAGACATGTCACAGTTAGGGTGCTTTAATTAAAACTCCCAAAGTTCTGTATTTAACACTAAGGCACTCTCAGGTGTGTGTGTGTGTGCTGGGGGAGGGATTGTGACCTGCAGGCGGCCCCTTAGAAATTCTGTCTGAATATATTATTCAGTTTGAATAGCTGTGCAAGATGGTATAAAACCATTACCTCTTCTGTACTGCAACTTGCATACCAGAAAGAACAAATCCACAGAAAACAGTGCTCACAAACTGAGTGGGTGCTGGAAAATAAGACAGAATGAATACATAAAGAACCAGCACTCCAAACTCAGAAAAAATTCTGTGAGTGAATATTGTTTTACTTGTTTAAATTAAAAGTACTTACGTCATTTAATTTGTGACAAGGAAGGGGTCTTTACCCCAAAGCGTAGAGGCAATAGGCGTGTGTGGGAGCTTTCATTTAATTTTTGCGCTGTGTATCCACTGTGTATGTGCTTTTGTCATGAATTCTTTCTTTATTTGCATACCAGAAAGAAACTGGAAAACACCTGTGTGACTAAGAGGTATCCAGTAATGATCCAGTATTGCCAACACTACATCACAATCTAGTAGTAGGAAACAGTATAGGCAGATACAAATGGTCAGAAAACATAGTGCTCCTCCAAACCAAAGATCCCTGTTTAAAAAATAAAACTGATTTAAAAAAAATGTCTAGTCCTACTTACCCAGGATTTATTTATTTGCTTTTGTTAACCGCGTAAGCACACTAGACAGCCAAGTGCCTATTTTCAGGTGCGACCCGGGAGAGTTACAGGTGAAAACTTCATACATAAACAGTTGAGGAATCGAGAAAAATACATGGGAAATAAACAAGCATTTCAAGGCTAGCTCTAGAGCAAGGTTGGCACAAAATTCATACATAGACAGTTGAGGAATCGAGAAAAATACATAGGAAATAAACAGGCATAACAAGGCTAGCACTAGAGCAAGGTTGGCCCAAAATTCATACATAGACAGTTGAGGAGTCGAGAAAAATACCTAGGAAATAGCAGGCATTTCAAGGCTGGCTCTAGGACAAGGTTGGCACGGTGCAAAACAATAGGATGAGACGTACAGGATATAAATTAGGAGATGAACAGTGGAGTAAACAGAAGCAAATACAATGGTAAGTGTCTGCGGGGGGGAGTGCCCTAGGCAGGGGGTCAAGTCCTGGCTTCTTGGCCAGTTACTGGAGAAGAAGTGCAAGTAGTGCTGAGGCCCCCACCAAACCGGGCTAGAGGGAGGAGAGGGGCATTGGAGTAGGGCTATGAGGAGCAGGGACAGGGGGAGGAAGGTTGCAGGAAGTTCCAAAGGGAGGCTTTAAAGCTTGGATGGGAGGAGGAGGACCGAGTAAGCTCAGGGAGTGAGTTCCAGAGTTTGGGGGCATATGTGTAGAAGGCCCGATCCCCCGCAAGGGTGTGGGTTCTAGGAACCAGGTGGTCCTGGTTTGTCCCAGATCTTAGGTGGTAGGATGGGGTGGCTGGTTTGAGGGGAAGGGCTAGGGCTGGGGGGGTGCCAGAGCGGATAATGTTGTCAATGAAGTTTCCGAGTACGAAGGAGCAGTGCTTCTCCGGGAGAAGCCACTCCAGGCGGCTGTAAAGATCACAACGGTGGGTGAGGGGAGGGGCGGAAAGTGCGAAGCGGCAGACATTGTTGTAGGTCGTGTCCCATTTTGAGAGGCTGGATTTGGGAACTGGTGCAAATGTTACGAGTCCGTAGCAGAGTGAGGGGAGGAGGACCCCCCCTTAGCTAGGGCCAAACGAGCGGTGGGGGTGAGGCAGTTATTGGCTCGATAAGCTAGGCCAAGCTTACAATTAGTGGCCTTGCAAACATTACGGATGTGTAATGTAAAGTCCAACTGTGGGTCCAGGGTGACGCCCAGGTACTTGGCGGTGGTTACCATCTCAAGGGGCGAGCCGTCGGCCCCGAGGATCAGCAGGGGAGTGGGGCAGGATTTTATTTTGTTCAAGGACCCAAACAGCATGGTTTGGGTTTTATTGAGATTAAGGGTGAGCCTGTGGTCCCCCAGCCAAGTTTGAATGCGTTCGAAATCGGTGTTCAGTTGGAACTTTATTGTGGAGATGTCCTGGGAGCTGGCCAGGAGGACGAGGTCATCCATATACAGGGTGGTGTGACCATGGACAGTGACGGACGGTAGGTCGTTAATAAATAGTGAGAATAGGGTTGGACCAAGGATGGATCCTTGAGGGACCCCACAGTGGACTGGTGAGAGGTTGGAGAAAGTCCGATTCAAGTTGGTGTATTGCTGTCGGTTGGAGAGGTAATTTAGGAACCAAGCATGGGCGGAGGAGGAGAACCCAAGAGATAGGAGCGTGGGGCCAAGGAGGGAGTAATCAACCCTGTCAAAAGCTTTGGAGAGGTCCATGAAAATGGCTCCAGTGAGATTGCCTTGGTCAGCACCTGTCCTGATCAGTGATGTGACTACAGCAAGGGCGGTGGACGTACTGTGCCTTTTCCTGAAGCCATGCTGAGCAGGAGAGAGGATGTTGTAGTCCTGGATGTACTGGGAGAGCTAGGCGGCAACGGCTTTCTTGAGAAGTTTACTGGTGGCGGACAGAATGGCAATGGGTCAGTAGTTGCGAGGATCTTTGGGATTCCCTTGTTTTAAGAGAGGAATGACCTTGGCCACTTTTCACAGGTCGGGAATGATGCCAGTGTTAAGGGAGGTGTTGAATAGGTGCGAGACGGGCCTGGCAAGGAGGTGGGCCCCCAGTCTGAGCAGTTTCGGTTCGAGGCTGTCATGACCTGTGCCGCTGTGAGGGGAGAGGCCTGAGAGCAGCTTCTGGGTCTCCTTAGGGGGAAACTTGTCTCAGTTGGAAGGGGGCTGGGGTGGAGACCAGGTGAGGGGCGCTGGGGGATAGACGACTGGGGACTGGGGAGGAAGGGGCAGTTCGGAAAACAAGGAGTTGAAGGTGTTTGCAATGGTGTGGGGGTTTTAGCAGCTGATCCCCCCAACAAGCAGGTCAGTGACCTGTGCTTTAGCTGACCCCCCAACATCATTTTTAATATTTTGCCAGAAACTCCTCGGGTTGCTGGCGGAGGAGAGTAAGGGGGCTTTACAGAACTCACCTTTAGCTAAGCGGATGGCTCTTTTGCAGGAGTTTCTGAGGTGCCTGTAAGCCATCAGATCATTATTGTTTTGGGAGGCCTTGTAGGTCGCCTAACATTTGTCCCTGGCCTTCATAAGGGAGAATAGGCCCCTATTTAGTCATTTGGTGATGGTGCCCCTCAACCTTCTCCTAGTGAGGGGGGCATGTTTATTCTGAAGGGGGATGAGCTCAGCTAGGAATAGATCCAAAGCTCGTGAAGGGTCGTTGGAGGCAGTGACCCCTGTCCAGTCAATTACTAGGAGGTCAGAAAGGAAGTCATGGGTATTAAATTTGGAGTAGTCCCTCAGTTCAATCACTTTGCTAGGGATTTTAGGCTGAGAGATGCCCCAGACACAGTAGGTAGGAGAATGGTCAGAGAGGGCATCCGGGAGAGTTCCTGAGGATATGATATTGGCAGACCTGTTGGACAATATCCAGTCAATAAGGGATCCTGAGTTCCCCCATAAGGAGAGCCTGGTGGGTTCGGTTATGACTTGGCTTAATGCAAGGCCCAAGAGCAGAGGCTCGTACAAGTTGCGGTTGGTACCCAACCAGTTGAAGTTGAAGTCACCTATTACTAGGATTTCGTTGGGACCCACTTTATTGCCGATGCTGTCAAGCAGGGAGGAGAGACCAGTCAGACCATCCTTGGGGCGGATGTAAGTGCACACCAGGTGAATTTTCTTTGTGTGACCCAGCAGGAGGAGAGCATGCATGAACTCGCATGCAGGAGGGTTGGTAGGTGAGTGGTTGATGGGGGACAAGTTTAGGTGCGCCTTATAGTAGAGCATCACCCCGCCGCCCCTCTTCTTACCCGGTCTGTCTCGTCTGAAGTGGTTATAGCCTGGGAGGGTGCACTGGGCATCAGATATATGGGGCTTAAGCCAGGTTTCAGAGAGGTACAGGATATCTGGCTTATGGTGGGCGACCCACGCTGTAAGCTCAGTTAGGTTGCGTAGGAGGCTACGTATGTTCAGGTGGGCAGTTTTGAGCCCTTTAGAGGAGAGCCAGGGGGGAGTTAAGAGACGGTAGGGTGGGTAACAGACTAAGTAGGGAGGCCATACCCCTAGTGAGTCCTGTGAGCACCAGGGGAACTGATATAAAGACTGTGGAATAGAACACTTTACAGTGGGACAGGGTGGAGGGAAAAATCCAGAGAGACGAGCTGAAAGTTTGGGGGTTAGACCAGATAAAGGAGTCAGCCACTTTGACTGGGTGCCCACCTTACAGGTGCAGTGCAGAGAGAGCAGAGAGTGGAGCACCAGGTGTTAGCTAGAACAAGGGTGGAAAATGTAAGGGGCTGAGCTAGATTTAGGTGGGTTACAAATGGGAGAGAGTGAGCTAGGCTGATAGTGCGGCCACTAGTGGTGACAGAAAATAACCTGCAGATGGCAAACAGGGCTGATAGGTTATTTTCAGCACCACGTGTCTCCCTACAGCCTATTTAACAGAGAGCCAACCAAGGGTGGTGGTGGGGGCGGTAGGGAGCCGAACGCGCAGCGTTCGGCGGGGCTAGTACTCCTACGCTGATCGGAGAGGCTCCGGCACTTTGAATTTGGCACCAAGGATTCCTCAGGACAGCTGCGCCACAGGGGAGAGGGAGGCCAAGTGCAGGGCGCCTAACGAGCTGTTTACCCTACGACACAGAGTGTATTTTGTCTGTTGAATGCGCCGCAGGTCCACAGTCAGCTGAGCAGGGGACTGCTTCCTTCAGAGGGCTGAAATTACCTGAACCATTGAGCCGACGAGGAGGTGTCCTGCAGGGCTGCTGGGGGAGGGCTGCTACCGAGCCCTCATGACCACCAAGTCACTGGGGGGGGGGGGTCATCTGATTAATCAAACTTGTAACATGGCAAAAATATTAGAACTCCAGGGAACAAAAGTGATAGGTTTAAGAGTGTCAAGAGGTACAAGAGCAACACGGCATTATGGCACAATAATGCCGTGTTGCTTGTGTAATTCTCAAACTAGCCACAGGTGAGAAAGGAGCAGTATAGAAAAAGAAGAGGTAAAGCAGGGCAGGGTATCACTCGCCAGAATTGAGCAGCAATGTAGACGGAGAATGAGCATTCAGGTGGACGAGCACAGAAGAGCAACCGGGGAGCTAGTGTCATAGGGAAATGCAGTCCTATAGGTAGCGCAATGAGAAATGCGAGCTCTGGATGATTAGCAATGTTTAGCAGTAGGAGCGAGAGTGAGTGTCAAGTAATGGTGGGCAAAATGTAAGTCGGAGAGGTGCAGGACTGGGAATGAACTGAGGAAAGGAAGTAGAATGCAAAAGAAATGCAAGTGGCAAAGAGCGCATGGAGCAATATCGGACTGACGTTGGAGGGACACACAGAAGGTTAGAAAATATTCAAAACATATTGACGGGGAAATAGCGAAACACAGAAATGAGCATATCATAGACCTCCAAATGGACGTACTAAAAATAATAGCCATGCGGATGTTCTAAATAGTCACAAGCAAGTGTTCATAGATACTTTCTTCATAGATATGTGAAATATTGTTTTGACAACATGAGCATGTAAATGGTACTCTGGTAAATGTTCAAAAAAAGTGCAGCACAGAAATCAAAAGACAGCAAAATGTATTTCTGTTATTGTATGCACAGTATGAGAATAACATGGAGAATAACCACATAATCCTACAAGCCATGTTTACAAGTGCATTAATCCACTCTGAAGGTGACATTTAATGGGGAATTAATGCATGGTTGGCCCATTGTAGGCACTCGGCCTTCAGCCTCGGGCCACAACGGTCCCAACCATGCATTAACTCCCCAGTAGATGCCACCTTCATCGTGGATTAATGCTTACTTCTTCTTTAGTTTAAACTTCTCCAGCTTTGGAGCGTGATTAAATTTGTATGGACCCCTGCAGTGAAGGCTTTGAGCCAGATTCTGAATGATCCATGTTTTGCATCAGGCATGTTACTGTAATTGTTTACTCTTTTTACATCTTATGCAACAAATGTAATCTTAACATGCTTGGCACCATTTTAAGACAATAGTTAATCCCTTGTCATCTACCGTCTGCAATGAGTTACAACCTTCTGCGAGAAAGCAAAGTGTAAAATTGTTAGAATTATCATCATTTTGTTGCTCGATTTAAATCAACCACCAGTTTACCTCTGTAAGTGAGAGCTTGCAAGATTTTAAAATCTAAATGGGAGCACACTCCTCTGTGTATCATAATGAGCATTAGCAGTGATTCTGAGAACTTTGACGAGCATTAACATTCAGAAAACAAACAAACAAAAAAATGGCTCGAATTTGGTAGGCTTAGTAGCAGAGTCCTCTGCTATCGCATATGAATGTTGTGGTGACATTTTATAAACATTGTCAAGGCTAAGACAAATACTGCATTTGCTCCACATCTGAACATGACTTAAGTAGTTGGGGTGTTTAAAATGGAGATGTTTTGACTTTTCTTAAATACATTTTAAAACATAGAGAATTAAAAATAAATTACACCAGGCTTTCCTAATTGACACTGGTATCTCAAGTTTGAAGGTATATCCCAAATATTAAAATCACAATGGGGCAAGTATGCCATAAGTTTAGAGTTACAGGGCCTGATTTTAAAAAGATATTGCGGCGGCACAGCAGACTTGAGGCGAGGTGTATGATGCAAGTTGTGACTTGCATCACACCTTGTGGCAAGTGTGATTTTTTATGCAATGTGCTGCAAATGCCTGCCACAAGTCCAGAGCCTGGGATGCAAGGGGTTAGACCACCATCTCCCTGGTCTACCCTTGCATCCAGGATCGCGGCACTTGCACCAACCCTTTGAAGCAAGTAGCCATAAAGTGGAGAAATTGTCACAAATGCACCACCCCTTTGAAAACCAGACTGTTCTGTGTCAGAGGGGCTTCGACACATCTGTGGCCCCCTTTGCATTAGATGCAGAGCTAAACACAAGCCCTGTGAGCACTTTGTACAATTGGGACCACAGTGTTTAAAGGAATGATGGAGTGATGAGTATTTAGAATCCAGTTGCTGGCAAATTACAATCATGTCCCTTTCTCTCTAGCCATTTTAATTAATTAATTAATTAATTATGTATTTATTTATTGATTTGTACTTTTAATGCTATGTAATAAGTTACAGTATGCATTTCTCATACTACCCATACTTCTGGGCAGTAGGGGCCCCATTGTTCTTCAAACATGCCACAAGATCTTTGATTTCCATCTGAACTGGCACCAGAGATACATAGGACAGAGAATGCTTCAGCATCTAGTTCGAAGGGCAGTGCTTCCAACAAGAACAAATCCCCTAATACTGCATTGCAGTGTTCATTTTTTAACACAGTATTTTGGTTTTTCATTGACTCTTTTAATTGCAAGCTTGTATTCTACCATTGGGTAATGCTGCAGTTAACAGCAGTTTTAGTTAAAATTACTTTAAAGCTAAGACCCTCTCCATTTAGACTTTGTTACTGTCATGAAATCATGCTGTCCCACAGAAATGCTATTTGATTCTGAATTGATTTTTTTTCCTGAGTTGTGTACAGGGGTAATGCAGCTTGAAGTGTGACTATTTGGCAAACATAGGCTTTTATGTGGGGATGGAGGCTCCCTAATTTCTTCATAAACTACTGCCCTTCCTGCTCTGTCCAGTTGTGCTTAAATTTGTTAGTAGACCTACTGTAGACTGCAATCTACTCAGACACCAAAACATTTCATACTCTAGACCTTTACAAATAAGACCACAGTCAGTGATAATAACACATAGTACCATCACAGGTAGTATACATGAGACAGTTTGCACAAAGGAGCAACACATAAAATCCATAAACAGAATACAAGGAGAGATCAATGCTTATATTTGTTAATTTTTATAATTATCTACCAACTACAAGTGCACACCACAACTTGAAACTCGATGCAAAGCATCATGACTATCAACATACACACCCCTATGAAGATAGGCTGACTAGATTTCAGAAGCACCAAAAGTCTACAGGATGTCTTTGTACCCTGTTTTGCACTGTTCTCAAGCTACATACAAGCCCTGTTTTGTGTTTCCCTGTTATACCTTCTATTTGCAGCTTCAAACAACATGAAGTCTTGCTGTATTCTGACAATCTGCAGTTAGCTCCAGCCTTTGAACTGCCCTGGAGTGTAGAGGGTTAATTTTCTATGCAGTGCATAGAACGTTGAGCTTGAGCTCTGTTGAGGTCTCTGTCTGCAGCACTTTGAAACCCAACTGTCAGATTCTTTACTCCACCTCACTGAACAGTCACTCCAGAGATTGCTCCTTCTGCTCAGTTCAAAGTCGGTTAAAGTTGTCAGTTTCATTCCGAATTTATTTCCGCGTTGTCGGTTCAGGCTCTGTCTGCGGTACCGTGAGTACTTTAGATAATTTCTCTGTTTATTTTGAGGAAACTGTAAAACTTATATTCTCGATCGGTTCGGCTGAACCGATCCAACATATTGAACTCTTGTGTTTTCCTTTAGTGTGTGGTTACCGGTTCTTATTGGTTTAAAAAAAAACATGTTTTAACATTTTTTTCCAATACCTGTAACACGGTTAGAAACCGATAAGGGAGTCTTGCCTGGCGGTTGCCGAAAAAAGGCTAAGTTTGGTTAGGTTGGCCATGTCTGAGAAACCCAAGGAAAAAAACGGGCCCACTGGGTTTCAACACTGCAGTCAGTGTGGGGAGGTTTTTGCTAAGTCCGATCCTCACACCACCTGTGTTTATTGTCTGGGGTTTAACCACCTCGATACAGATTGCCAAATATGTAAAAACTTTCCTAAGTCTACCCTGGAAAAAAGATTAGGTAGACTTTGGGAAAAGGAGGCTGAGAAGTCCGCTGACCCGGATGGCCAGCCTGGTTCAGTTCCAACTGAACCAGAAGGAGTGCCCTCTGACCAGGGCGATACTTCTTCGGGCAAGAGGAGAGACGATCCTGAGGAATCCTATGAAAAGGAAATGTAAAGGAAAATCAGCCAGTTCGGATCCAGAGGTTCATGTTCCGACTGCTGATGAGATTGCCCGAACGATTCGGATTGTTGAATCGCTTCACCCGGTTCCGTCTGATCCGGCTCTGTTAGCTAGGGGTTCAGTTGGGTCGGTTCCTCCGGTTCAGGATTATGCCCCTGAAGATTTTTGTGAACTGGAATTTGAGGAGGAGGGGGATTATGAGCAAGATGATGAGTATGATGGAGCAGAAAGTCTGGATGTCCCAATTGAACTGGCGATCTCCCCAGACAGACCTTCCTGTGTTTCCCCTCCTAGGCTCTCTGAGTCCCCTCCCCACTATCTGTTCTACAGAAAAGTGGCTGAAACACTCCAGCTTCCTATGGAGAAGGCTACAGAGGATCAAGAGGAGCCTGATTTTGTTGAAATGATGGACATCCCAGAGTCCAGGAGGCTGTCTATTCCCCTAAACAAATCTTTTGGGAAAACAGACACAGAAAATGTTAGTCTCCAAATTCTGTACCTCCTGTTGATAGAAGAATGGACAAGAGGTATACCTTATCAGGCTCAGACACTGAGTTTTTCTATCAGCAATACAGCTATGTTGGGGTCATGCAGGCTGCAGCCTGAGACAGGGCTAATGTTCCCTTGGCTTCACACCCCCCAGATAAAGACTCCAGGAGGATGGATGCCTTGGCAAAGAAACAGTACATGGCATCCTCTTTGGGACTCAGGCAAGCTAATTATATAGCCTATGCAAGCCAGGTACCAGAAGTCCAGATGGGACACTGTACTGGCACTGGCTAAACAGGCCTCCCCCCAGCTGGCCAAGGAGCTGGAGGAGGTGGCTGCTGATGGGATTGAGGCATCTAAGGTACAATTTCATGCTGCTGTGGACTCCAATGATGTGTCATGAAGAGTCATGGCTACATCTGTGGCTCTTGGGAGAATGGTTTGGCTCAGATGTACTAGCCTCTCACAGGACACCCAGGCTAAGGCCATGGATTTCCCTGTTTGGGAAGCAGACAGAGAATTACATGAAAAAGATGGAGGGATATAGGACCACTTACAGGAGTGCACAGGCCAAGGAGAGGCAGGCAACTCCTCAAAGGCAGCAATCTAGGGGCAGGGGCAGGCCCTTTCATAGGCCTTTCTACCAAGCGCAGGCCTCTTCTCCCTTTTCACAGAGGGGGCTCTTCAGAGGGAGAGGCAGAAGGAGGATGAGCAAGGCCACATCCACTCCTCAGCCTAAGGCCCCTGCCAAGCAGACAACCTGATGGGTCTTCCCGGGTCGACTCTCCTATCCCTGTAGGGTGCAGGCTGGCTTACTTTGTCCAGGACTGGGTGTCTGTTACTTCAGACAAGTGGATCTTGGAAGTAGTAAGCCAGGAACTGATTCTCAGCTTCAAAAAATTTCTGAAGATGAGAGCCAGATCTTTCCCACCTGCAAGTCTCTCTCAAACCCTTGCCCTAGAGGCAGAGATTTCATCTCTTCTGGCCTTAAGAGCCATAGAGAGAGTGCCTACCCTACACCAGGGCAAACGTCTGAACTCCAGGTACTTCCTTACCCCAAAAAAGACAGGGGAGTGGCGACCCATCCTAGATCTAAGATACCTGAACAAACATCTTTTAAAACCAAGGTTCAAGATGGTGACTGGGGGAATAATTATTCCCTCTCTAAGGCCAGGGGACTGGCTAGCCTCCCTGGACCTCAAAGATGCCTACTTTCACATCCCCATCAGCTGCTCCCACAGAAAGTACCTCAGGTTCAAGTTGCCCTCAGGCCATTATAAGTTCAAAGCTATGCCCTTTGGTCTAACATCAGCTCCAAAGGTTTTCACAAAGTGCCTGGCAGTAGTAGTTGCCTTTCTAAGAAGGCAAAAGATTTCCATTTTTCCATATCTGGATGACTGGCTCATAGTGGGTCAGTCTCCAGACCAAGTCAAGTCAGACCTGCAAGTGACCCAGGAAGTGCTGGCTTCCCTGGGATTTCTTCTCAACCTCCCCAAGTCAGTTCTCAAACCGGTGCAGCTTCTTACCTTTATGGGGCAGAGCTAGATACTGTCAAAGCAAGAGCCTTTCTTCCCCTGGAAAGGGCAAGAGTTCTTATAGAACTGGCTTCTTCTTCTTTCAGCCTTCAGGTGTCCCGACCAGCAAGGCACTTCCTTCAGCTCTTGGGCCACATGGCAGTTTCTACAGCAGTGGTCCAATTGGCAAGATTCCAGATGAGGGACATTCAGTTCCATCTGAGGGCCTTTTGGTCCCAAAGGAAGGATCCTCTTACCAAACTGATTCCAGTGACTCGGACACTGATCCAAGCTCTTCAATGGTGGCAGGATCAGGACAATTTAAGGCAAGGGATCCCATTTGTTACTCAGTCTCATTTGGTGGTCCTTACCACAGATGCTTCCCTTTTGGGGTGGGAAGCCCATCAGGGGGCTCTCACAGCCCAGGGACTGTGGTCCCCTCAGGAATCCCTTGTTCATATCAATCTCCTGGAACTCAGGGCAGTTCTTCTGGCCCTGCAAGCATTCTCTCAGTCTGTGCAGAACAAGGTGGTTCAGGTCAGAACAGACAGCACCACCAACATGTGGTACATCAACAAGCAGGGAGGCACTCCATCCATGGCCTTGTGCATGGAAGCCATGAAATTGTGTTCCCTGGCTTATTCTCTGCAGACCTTTCTGATAGCAGTCCACTTTCAGGGAAGGACAATGTGCTAGCAGATGCACTGAGCAGGATCTCCCAGGGCCATTACAAAATGGTCCCTGGACCCTCTGGTGTTGAAAGTGATTTTTTCAAGGTGGAGCACTCCAGAGATAGATCTCTTTGCAGCCCCAGACAATCAACAACTTCCTCTGTTTTGTTGCAGACCCCCAGTCTTGGGCTCAGTCCCTCTGGATGCTCTGATGTTGAACTGGGAAAGGAAATTTCTCTATGCCTTCCCTCCCTTTCCTCTTCTGTTCAAGGTTCTGGCAAGGTAAGATCACAACCCTGCACAGTGATTCTGATTGCTCCAGATTGGGCTAGGCAGCCCTGGTACCCCCTCTTACTGTCCCTAGCAGTCAATCTTCCCCTGTCTCTTCCCAGCAATTACAACCTGTTAACCTCCTCTCAGGGGAGGATTTGGTATCCCAATCTTCGGTCTCTCAATCTCAAGGCATGGCTTTTGAGGAGTTAGAGTATGCAGATATGCATCTGTCCAAAGGGGTTCTGGATATTCTCAAAGCCTCTCGAAAGCGTGCCACCAGAAAGACTTATAACTCCAAATGGAAAAGATTCAGCATTTGGTGTTCCAAGAAGCATATTATCTCCAGACACTGCTGAATTGCCTACAGTTCTGGATTATATGGTCCATCTTAATGGCCTAGGCCTCAGACCAGCTACTCTCAAGGTACACTTGTCAGCTGTTTTTGCTTTTCTGTCAGTGGGAAAGCCTTCCTCACTGTCATCTCACCCGATATTCTGTACATTTTCCAAGGGATTGCTTCATACCAATCCTCCCTTTAGGGATCCTGCCCCTGCCTGGGACTTAAATGTTTGCATTGCTCAACTTATGCAACCCCCATCTGAGCCTATGTCCTCAGCAGAGCTTAAGTACTTGACTTGGAAAACTGTGTTTTTGGTAGCCATTACCTCTGCCAGATGCATCAGTGAATTGCAAGCCCTGTCAGTGGAACCTGATTTTATCTCCTTTCATAGAGATAAAGTGGTCCTTAGAATCAATAGGAGGTTCTTTCCCAAAGTGGTTTCAGACTTCCATTTGAATCAGTCTATGTCTCTCCCTGTTTTCTTCACTGATCATTCTTCCTCAGGGGAGAGAAGGCTACACAGTTTTGATGTTAAAAAAGCCCTTAGCTACTACATAGAGCATACCAAGGGTCACGGGTTTGATTCCCTCCAGTTGTTCCTCACTTATGGTGAAGTGCGAAAGGACAAACCTGCCACCAAGAGAACTATTACCAGGTTGATTGTTTCTTGTATACAATTCTGCTATGAGAAACTGTGAAAAATTCCACCCTCAGTTCTGAGGGATCATTCCACAAGAGGTACAGCTGCCTCCCTGACTGCTGCCAGGGATATCCCTCTGTTAGAAATTTGTCAAGCAGCCACCTGAAAAACTGTCCATACCTTTACCAAGCATTACTCTCTGGATATCCAGGCTAGGAGTGATGCTCGGTTTGGCACAGCAGTACTTCAGAGCCTATTCCCGAAGTAGGTTTTGTCCCTCCTCCATTGAGGTACTGCTTGGTAGTCTGCAGATTGCCAGAATACAGCAAGACTTCATGTTGTTAGAAGAAAAAATTACTTACCTTAGTAATGTTGTTTCTTCTAATGGAGTCTTGCTATATTCTGACCTCCCTCCCTGCCTCCCCTCTCAGAACCTGGTTTTGGGAAGTGGGTAGGCAGGCACAGTGTTGTACCCCAGGGGTACTTCATGCACACCCTCCATTTTATCTGGATGCTTTGTATTATGATCTTTTATTTTTGGATAGGTTTTGGGTTTCCTGACTTGAGTCTTCCTTTGGGAATCCAAAACTTTCTGTTGCCAGTTGGCTAGTTAAAAATGTTATAATCTCCACATAGTCAGTGAGTGTTTGCGCATAAGAATCTGATGGTTGGGGTTCAAAGTGCTGTAGACAGAGACCTCAACCAAGCTCGAGCTCAACGTTGTGCACTGCATAGAAAATTAACCCTCTACACTCCGGGGCAGTTCAAATTCTGGAGCTAACTGCAGATAGTCAGAATACAGCAAGACTCCATTAGAAGAAACACAATTACTCAGGTGAGTAATTTTTTCTTATTGTTCAGTACTGTTTTATTACATTTTCCCTTTGCACTCTGGAAACAAGCTGTTCTCAGCTTAATAGGCATTTTGTGGTAAAACGTTAACGTAAATAAATAAACTGATTATATTTCAAGGTCAGTCCAATCCAGTGGAAGCCTGGTATAACAATGAAGCCCACGGAGGGTTGTTTGGTGTGTACATGAACCAAGATGGCCTTCCTAACTGCTCACTTATTCAAGGATTTACTGTCTGGAAATGCTGGGATTATGGAATCTATTTTCAGGTAAAAACATTTTGCATGATGCTGAGTTCCATTTGTGTGTAATGTAAAGCTTGAATAGTTTACTGCAGATCCCAGATAAATACTTTGTGTATTGCAGGTAACAGATAGTGTAGAGATCTCCAACGTGACTTTGGTTGACAACGGAATGGGCATTCATTCAATTATTTACACACCTCCTGCTACATCTCATATCTTTTCAAACAAAAAAGTTTCCATTAAGGTAAGATTTCACTGATGAATTGCTTTAGTTTATAAGGAATATGAATATGCTTATACATCCAATACCTTTGATCAGTGCTTATGTATTTTTATCTAAAGTTTGAAAAGTCACATGGTGGATTGCCAGATGACCTGCTGAAAGTGCATTTCATTTCTGCATTGATGACTCAGGTTCAGGAGTAGATATAGGTTACTTGGAATGCACAGTTGGGCTGGTGAAAGTGCAGTGCAGCCCACCTTGCAGTAGGGAGATGTCGCTGCCCAGTGCTATAGTGACCTCATGAGGTGGGCTGGGGAGCCTATTCTTTTAGTGGCAGGGGATGTGTGCCTCATGCTGAGAGCTGCTTTGGTGCATGAAATTGCTTGGATGTCATGTGATACTAAGGTGGAGGAAAAGGTCAAGGGTCACCATTTGCACATGAGCATGAAACCAGATCTGAATGAAAATACAGGGCTAAAACAAAAACTCCCTTGTGCACTCTCTTAATAATGGTATAGCACACTTTGGTTCCATGCTGCTATGTCCTCCCTCCTCACCAGATATGGCTGAGTTGGAGTGGTGGCATGCATCCTGCTCTAAAAAGCCCTGCCACAAAGGCAAACTGTAGGGTAAAGTTGAGAAAACATCATTGGTGTCAAACTGGATGGTCTCCCTATATAACAGACTAGCTGAAATGGCCTAGAAACAACTGGATAAAAATAGACAAACTGTTACATGATCAGGTGGTTTTAGTATAATAATAATTAATAATGTAATAATTTCATTATTTAAAATGCGCCTTTCTAAAAATCAAGGTGCTTCACAATAAGATAAAATAAGATAAAACAGGATGCAATAAAACAAGTAAATGCAGAATTCCATAAAATCAGATATAAATAACATCAACAGAGTAGGCTCAGTGCCTTAAATAGGTCTTTAAGGCTTGTTTAAATCCCTCCACGGTCGTGCACTCCTGAAGCTGACAGGGTAGAGAATTCCAAAGGGCTGGGGCCATGTACATGAATGCACAGGCCCCCGAAGATTTTAAAGAAACCCTTGAAATCTCTAGCAACCCCTTGTCAGCCGAGCAGAGCGATTGCCCAGGGCAGTATGGAACCAGAAGCTCTTTCAGGTAGTCCAAGCCCAGTCCATGTAGGGCTTTGTAAGTCAGAAGTCTGACTTTAGAGGTGATCTGCCACTGCACCGGCAACCAGTGCAGTTCGCACAGCACCACAGAGATGTGACAATTCTGGGAAGTTCCCGACAATAACCGGGCTACAGCATTCTGCACCAGCTGCAAGTGGTGGATATCAACCCCAGGCAGCCCTAAGTAAAGGGAGTTGCAGTAATCAAGGTGCAAGGTCACAAAGGCGTGGACCAGTATAGACAGATCACCAGACGGTACTAGGTGCTTAAGTCTGGAGATGTTCCTTAGGTGATAAAAGGAAAATTTGATGACTGCCAACACCTGCGATCACAGTGTCAGCCCATAGTCAAAAATCACCCCCAGGTTTTGCACCCACTCAGAGGTAAGGAGCTGGGAGCCTCCAAGAAAAATTTCCGGGGGTAATCCCGGCCCCAACCCCTCTAGCTGATGACCCGGGTCCACAACCAGTACCTCGGTCTTCTCTGAGTTCAACCTCAGCCAGCTCGAATTCATCCAACCCTGGATTTCAGTGAGGCAGTCATTAAATACTGAAAGAGCTCTATCCTGGTCCGGGCGAAAGAAAGGTACAGCTGGGTATCATCAGCGTAGCAGTGAAATCTCAGCTCATACCTTCTTAAAATGTCTCCAAGGGACAGCATTTACACTGCAAACAACATGGGGGACAACACTAAACCCTGAGGTACCCCACATGACAGAGATACTGGGTCAGAGGAATAAATTCCCGATGCCACCCTCTGAGTTCTGCTAGTAAGGAAATATTTAAACCACCTGAGAACTGTACCAGACAGGCCACAGATGAACCCCAGGCATTCGAGAAGAACCCCATGGTCCACAGTGTTGAACGCTGATGAGAGATCCAGAAGAACCAAGATGGAACGGTTCTTCCGATCTCTTGCCATCAAGAGATCATTGAGCACCTGAACCAGTGTGGTCTTGGTACTAAGCCTCTTTTGGAAACTGGATTGGTGAGGTTCATAGATGTCATGGATGGTCAAATGGTTCACCAGTTGTAAGGCTGCTACTTTCTCAATCACCTTCCCTATAAAGGGAAGATTAGAGATAGGTTTGTAGTTGGCAGGGCAGTCTGGGTCCAGAGAAGCTTTCTTCAGGAGGGGTGTAACCACTGCCTCCTTCAGGGAGCTAGGAAACTTACCCATCTCAAGGGAGCACCAGATTATCTGTGCTAGGACCGGACCAATGGTATAACAACAACCCATGATCAGGGTAGTTGGGCCCAGATCCAAACTACAGCATGTAGGGGCATACTCCGGACATTCCACATGATATCGATGAACTTTGGTTGGTCGAAGGTACTCCAGGAGAACAGAGGAACAGTGACAGAGCGCCAGTCCCTAGCATCTCCCATAGAGTGTGCTGGCTGGAGGTCTGCCCTGATGTCAGCCACCTTAGCCACAAAGAATCGAGCAAGCTCAACACAGTCCACTTGTGAAAAGGCTCTATGAACTTGCAGGCATGCTGGGTTGCACAGTCTTCCTACAGTTCGAAAGAGATGAGCCGGACGGTTCTGAGCAGCCACAATCTTCCTGGAGAGGAACTCTGCCTTCTTATGGGTGATTACAGATTGATAGATTTGATAATGTTTCATCAATCTAAGGTGGTCGGCATCTAGGGCGGATTTCTGCCAGCAATGCTCTAATCTTTGTCCTTGTCTCTGCATCTCCCTCAAGGTCCCTTAAAACCAGGGGGACCGAGGGTGAAGGGAGAGAGGACGAACACGGATGGGAGCAACAACACTCAGAGCTATGGAAATGGCCCTATTATAAGCCAAAACCAAGGCATCTGGATCGCTGCTTGCTCCGGGAAGTACTGATAGGTCGAGTACCACCGCCAGGCCTTCTGAGCTTACTTCTCGCAAAGGGTGGTACCTGACCATCTCCACAGGGGTGGGCCTACAAAGGGGGCATGCAAAAATTGAACCCCACGGTGTAGTGATTGGACCATCTGACAGGTTCCAGCCCCAAGTCGAAGGATTCGATCCCCAGGAGGAAGACTAGGTCAAGAGAGTGACCATGTTTATGAGTGGCAGAAGTAACAACTTGTGTAAGGCTCAGAGATATCATCAACTGGAGGAAGTGTTGTCCAAATTGAGAGAGTTCATCATCGACCCAGGCATTGAAGTCACCCAGGACCATCAGCCTGGGTGACTCAAATGCCATATCAATCACAAAATCCATTACTTCCTGAAGGAAATGCTTCTTATCCCCTGGTGGACAGTAGATGAGAGCGATCCTACAGCCTACACCTACCACTATAGTACACTCAAATGACCTAGCCTTCTCAACTGGTACACTTGTTAGACCCAGTTCGGTCTTAAAACAGACTGCAACCCCTCCCACCGATCCAATCTCCAGCAAGCACCTGAGTGCTTTCATTCATGAGAAGAAAGGCTGGCTGTGAAGGAGGGAGAGTTGAGCTGGTCACATTCATAATTTGTATTTGAGAATGTTGTGTACAGGTGGGTGCAGGGCTGCAGTTAAATCCATATTGGGAGTATTTGACTCCCAAAAATAAGGCAAAACTTCCAAAATAAAGGGGGAGGAAGTCAAAAAACAAAACTGGATGACTTCAAAAACAGGAGGCACGGAAAGAAATTATTGATTTTTCTAAAAGAAATTGTAATTTTCCACTAATATTTTTATTAACATCCAGAAATTGATCCTTAGAATACTGGCTTTCAAATTGTTCGATTTGGGAAGTATTTGGATATATATACAACAGGGTGCCCATCACCGGTGCAGCTGAAAACTATGATGACACTGTGGTGGTCAGTCCCCCTTTTTTTTTTCCTTAAAGAAGCAGTACAGTAAAAATATGCAAAAACATATGTTGAGCAGAGTGCTTAGATTTCTGTGTGTAGGCCTGATATGCTTTCCCTTTGTCTGCTGTTAGGAGTTCTTTTCTAAATTAACCTGCTAGTTATATGGTAGTTTTATGGCCCCTGGGGATCTCCATCTCAGCACAGATTATTGCTCTTTTTTCCTACAATGTATCCTGTCCCATGTGACAGTGATGCATAAGGACTACTAATTCAGCAAATACTAGAGATAGGAGCCTGATGTCCTGGCCTCCAATAAATAGCTCTAATTCAATATTTTTGTTTTATATGTGTGTGTCAGGTCAGGCTAGCAGGAGTAAATGTTTTGTTTTTAAAACCTTTCATTTAATCAAATTACACATAGCCATAAAAAACATACAAATAACCACAGATCATCAGTACTATAATTAGTAAAAATTCTAACTATTTTCTTACAGAATAACACACTAAATTAGCCCTCAAGTATTTGCTAAATGTTAAATGTAGCAATTAGTGCTCACTGGATAAGGAAAGTTACTTAACATCTCAGTTCTGCTGTTGTAAATTGACTCTAAATCAGTGCTTGCTGAATCCATATATCACTGTCACATGGGATAATAGGCATTGTAGAAACAAGAAGAACAAAACTACTGTAAAACTAACAGGCTAATTTAGAAAAAAATTCTAATTGCAGACAAAGGGAATGACATACTAGGATTACACACACAAATTAAAACACTCTGCACAACGTATACTATGTTTTTGCAAATTCTGCCTGTGCTACTCCATGGCCCCTCATTGATTTCTCACCCCTCTGTACCCACCCCATCCTAACTCACCCACTTAGAACCCACCACTACCCTGCCCCTCCCACATACACACAATCACTCACCTAAAGAGAGTAACTTGGTGCAGTTCCACTCTTACCACAAAATACATCCTCCTACTTGAAATGTAACTGGGAACTGCTGAAATACAGTAAGTGCCATCAATGTATTGTCAGTAAACTTTCATTCATACATTTGCCATTTTGGGACCCCACCTCATGAACAGGGTAGGTGAATTTTTTTAAATCCAGGCTGAAAGGTGAGTTTGCAGTTGCTCTAAGAAATCACCTTTTAGTGGTATTTGAACATTTTCACCTTATGGGTTCAGGAGAGGGCTCATAAAAAGACTGTGTTGAAAATTCAGGGAAAAATATGCTAACATGACCAAGTTATGAGTGAATTTTGAAATATTTTAATGTTCACTTATAACTTCACTATTTTTCAACATTTTCCACCAAATTTTCAACATGGTATTTTTGGGACCCCACCTCATGAACAAGATAGGTGGAAGTTTTTTTAACATCTGGGATCAATGGGGATTTTACAGTCACTCTGTGAAATTTGTTTTTGAGCAGGATTTGAAAATTTTCATCTACTGGGTTCATGAGATGGGGTTATAAAAAAACTATGTTCAAAATGTGGGTTCAAAATATTAAAAAACAACAAAGTCATACATGTATATTGAAATATTTCCATGCTCACACATAACTTTGGTAATTTTCAATATTTTGACTCCAAACTTTCAGTATAGCAATTTTTTTCACACCACCTCATGAACGTGACAGGTGTTATTTTTCACACCCTGGCTGAAATGTGCTTTTGCAGCTGTGATACAAAATGACATTTTGGGCAGTATTTTACAAGTACCAAATGTCATGTTCATAAGGGGAATCATAAAATGACTATGTTGAATATTTTGGGTCAAAATTAAAAAAATGATTTATTAACAAATGTGTGCAGGGTTGGTCTTTGGCCAAGCATGTAGTGCTTTGTAATCCCGTGACATTGAGCTGAGTTCGGAGACAAGCTCAGTGAGCCAGCTGGATAGACCAGGTTGATAGGATAGTGCTGTCTTGTGGCACCACTCACAGTCTGTGAAGGGAAGATGTAAGGTTGGCTGCACATGCCCAAGTACCATATAAAGAAGAGAAATCTTCTCTTGCCATAGGCCTTGCACTTATGTACCCATAGCAACCCAGTGCTTCAGCTGACAGATGGAGTCTGGGCTCTGCACGTCTATATCAGTAGCCATGTGGAAGCAAAGGGACCAGAGGGCCTTATGCTTTTGCAGCCCCCAAGACAGCTCCATGAATTTTTTGCATCTGTGGCCACACAGAAGTGTGGGGCCCAGAGGGCTCTGCAGTTCCACTGGGTGACAGACTGTTCCGCATCTGCATCATTTCACTATCTCAAAAGGAAAGGACATTTATTGCAATACAGAAGAGCTGGTCCCATATATGCTTGTGCTTTTTCAGACAAAAGAACATCTGTGACTTGGGTGTTGTAGATTTGTATCTGTGGATTCAGTGGCATGTGGTTCTGTAAACAGAAGTAGTGTTGTGATTTGAGTATTGTGGACTTCTATCTGCAGCCAGAAGTGAATGTGCATGTCTTGTAGTGTGCATGCCACTGATACAGATCCATGAAGGTAAGCACATCAGTGCTGCTGCATTTGTATCATCTGGAAACAGCTGTGTGCTGTCCATCTTGCTTGATGATGGCAGTGTGTAGTAGCCTGTGTGTCTCCTGCACACACAGACCCCCTATAAATATGCGTGTACAAGCACGCTCACATATGTTCCATACATGCATACACCAATATTTCTGTTTGATCAAGAGGAAGAAATACCTCCAGTATTAAAACACAACGAGCTGAAAGGAAAATGATCAGCTGCATTACAGGTCAGTGTTCGGCCATCCTAGAGAGCCTGAGATTTGCGACCACTCATGTACCTGTGACTCCCACTCAGTAGCAAAATTATTTTGAACTGTAATGTTTGACCAAGAAAGGCACTCTGAGCTATAACAGCTTGTTTCTAGGTGCAATATTGAATCGTGAGTAAAATGGACCTGTTTTATTGACAAGGGGAGTAGTGACAAGAAAACTGAGGGGAATTCTGTATTCTTACCCTTCCAGTAGCAAATGAAACTAGGCTAAGTCTGTTTTCTCAGCTGTTATGGCTGAGTATATTAAATCCCATTAACCCAAAATGTTACACATCTGGTAAAGAAGGCTGGTGATATGGGTATAGTAAATCCAATAGCTTTTTTTCAGAGCATCTTCTTGGCTGCTAATATCCTAACGTGTTTTCAGCAAGGGCCTAATATTTGGAATCCATGATTGAAACACTGGGTTGCACTTATAACTAAGGATTGGGGTAGGGATGTGGTATTTAGTTATCACCAGAAACATTTTGAGATACAGTCATGGTAGGAAAATAAAATGGGATTTCTTATGGGAAGGTAGCAGGAAGAGCTTGTATAAACATATTATGGACAGAACATGTGCTGCTAATATAGAGTTTAAGGACTCTGTGCAGAGTCATGTTGGACAAGTCTTAAAAAGTTTGGTCAATATGCAGATTCCCTCAAAATGTGTGATACAGTTTGCCTTTGCAGCCACAGTTAACTAGGAGTGAAAGATAATGTGAACCACAAGTCACAATGAGAGAACCTGCCCAAGACTAGCCAGTACAATCCAGGGAAACTCTCTTTCTGGACTGACCGTGTACTCAAAATGTTGAACTTTTTCAGCCAGGAATAATAAGGACCATAGAATATTTCTGTCTTCATATAATGGTTTATTGTTTGGGTACCTGACACTACAAAATTTTATTTATATTAAGGATATGTTACGGGTGGCATATACTGCTTTGAAGTATTACTTATGGCAAGCCAGGTGCCAGTTTACCACACAGGAAAAGATCATGTCATACTTCGCATTGTCTAGGTTGGTAGAGAAATCCTTATGGACCCTCTTTCATAAACAAAAGCTCCTTAAGTATGGCTCTAAACTATGAGATCTGTGGAGCAACTTAGAATGGATGGTTTTGAAAGAAAAAAAAAAGCAGATTGAGGTAGGCCCGGTGGCGCTGAGGGTTGATGTGCTGGATGCCACACCTCACACCACGCCGGCGACCTGGGTTCGGGAATGGACTCAGTTAGCTTGGTGAGTCAGCAGGGGGGAGGAAAGATTGAGCATCCATAGACAGCTCTCCTTCCTTGAGGAGTGGGGACAGTGCAGCACACTGTAGAGTGACACCCAGTGGTGGGGGTGTTGGCATAGAAGCATCACCCAGAAGAGGGGAGGGCACTCATCTAGGGTGTATGGCTGATTCTGCAGAGGTGGGGGCAGCTGTCTTGCCCATTGAATGGTTTGGGTGCCCAGGGGAGAAAAAGCGGAAAAAGTCCAGAAGCCAACGGGGTCCAGGATGACCTGACACATTCGTGTCTGAGAACAAGTCCCTCTGAGGGAGGGCCAGAGCTACCCATCAGCTCTGTGGAGGAGCAATAAAGTATAAATAAAAAAAGAAGATTGAATAGGCCGGTGTTGAGCACGTATTATTGTTTTTTATTTGCGGATGGATTGTTTTCTACTGCCTTCGTTTTTTTCATACTTAGTTTTTAGATTACTTTAATTTTGGTCCTTCTTTGAATTGAATATGTTGATTACTTTCTTTTAATAAAAGTCCCCCTACTCTTACAATAAGTGCTATGTGATCTTTATCTTTTACCTGAAGAGTCACCAAAGATGAGCTGTGGGACCTCAGTTTCATGTCTTATCCAAAAGAATATGCTGCCCCAGATCCTTAGCTCAGATTCTCTTCATGGTTTTTTGAAGACTTTTACAATGCTTCCACTTTTGGCCTTTTTTACACATTCCAAAACGTTATTTTTCACAAATATTTCAGAAATAAATTACAGCCCTCTATCATTGTTTAAATGGATTTATAAAATGGCAAGAAATGCTCCAGAAATTTAATTGGCTGAGAGGTGTCATCTGACTGTGCATTTAATCACTATAAATGCATGGTGATGTGCCAAATCTCACTCCCCCCAAAAAATAAACTACTTAGATCCATTTTATAAGTGTAATAAGCTCCTCCAACTTGTGCATCATAGGATTTTAATGCACTTCCCAATGGTGTAAGGACACTCAGTCTTCAGTCTCATGCCATACTACACCTCTGAGTCATGCATTAAAATCCTATAATGCACACCCTGTCATGGTCTTGTACTTAACCTGTACTTCCAATATTTCAACAGGATGAGATATGTGTGCTAACTTTAGCTATTTATAATATTCCAACTTTCAGGAAAGATATGCATAACCATATGAATATAGGAGTATAGGAAATGCTAGATGAAAAAATACTGAGGGTCCACCATGTTTGTTTCCTGCCATCCAGGCTGCTGAAGTATTCAATATTATGAGAACAGATGTCTCCATTGTTTAATGGGAAGTGTTGCCAGTAGATTGTATGGACTTTGGAACTATGGAGCAGAAATCCCCAAGTTAGGGAAACCTCTGTGGAATCAAGGCCAACAGATCTGCCTTTTACTTCCAAGCATACTAATTTGTTTGGCAAAACAAAGGGGCCACACAGGAATGGCAGTGGGGCAGCCAGTAAGATTGAGCCAAAGGCAAAAATGAAGAACCGGTGCCACTCACCAGCACAAATAAAAATCCCAAGCTTGGATGCAACACTTACATCAACTTTATTAGCAGTTCCAGACAGATGAGACACTTGGTGCGAGGGTGTGCAGGCAGGCTGTCTTAATGTTTTGCACACATACACTTTTTAAGAGGCAATTTGTTTTGCAAGCTGTACGTTCCTGGTTACCCTCCCTCCCTTCCACACTGAATTAAATGCTATACCTAGTAATGTCACTCTCCATGAGAAACTGAAAAGGGTAAAAGTGTCCACTTTGTTCATCCCAAACAGGGTTCAGACCCATAATCCCTGACATAGGAGGTCAGTGCCTTTTCCAGTTGATCACTGGGAATCCCTGCCAACACACACACACAATAATCTGCATTTACCTGTGCCCGAATAAAATCTGATGTAATAAACTGTGTTGTGTATTGTTTTCCTTTTATGGACAATATCCTATTCAGATCCCTGCGTGTGTATAGAACTAGCATGACCTGGTGTACTATTCTTGCAGTGCTTAGAGTTGTACACAAGCAGTGACAAAGTCAGAACTCTGAATTACTGGTTCCATGTAGAGAACTGTATAGAATGCTGTCCATAAAACAGAAGACAATGCAAATCACAGTTTTTACATATCAATTTTTCACGTATAGTTAAATATGTGTAATTTGGCGTTATGTGTGTTATTTCTAAAAACAGGAACATTGCAGGCAGCTGCCAATTTGCACCAGTCTCCTGACCACCTTAAAGTTATTTTCTGCTATGACCCACCATTACATGTTTACTTAGCATTCCATTTTCTTTTACAGAGCTCGTTAGTTGTTGGAAGCAGCCCAGACTTTAACTGCTCCGATGTTCTCACGACCCTTGATCCAAATATTGACCTCAGCAATGAGCATCGGAGCTCCAGACCAATCACAGGTGAGAGAACTGTCCCAAATAAACAGCTAAGCATGCAGATGCTAACCCTACTGAAGTGTAACCACATTCTTTTTTTTCTCAAAATGATAGGTGGTAGAAGTGGAATCTGTTGGCCAACTTTTGCTTCTGCACACAACATGGCACCAGGGAAACCCCATGCCGGGCTAATGAGCTACAATGCAATCAGTGGCCTAATGACAGTCCAGAGTAAGTCTGCAATGGATCATGCCAACGTGTTTTTTCAATATGTATATTTTCACTGGACTCACTAAACCCAATGTCACTTTTAATGTGCAGGAAACAATAATTTTTTTGTGGATAGACATTTTATATATAGAATTATAATTTATATATACTATACATTCAGTGAATATACATGTTACCTTGTAACAGAATTACATATGATGTTTTATAAGTGCCACTGACCCGCTAGTATTTAAGACAAGTCTAGACTGACATTGTACGTTTACATAGCCATGAAATACACTTCTGGGAAAGAAATTATATCCCTATATGTATCAGGCAACATGTTCTTATAGGTTTCATTGCATGTTAAGCAGCATTTCAGCAAAATTATCTGCACATTCAACAGTGCTGACATACTGTACCTAAACATAGAACTATGAATATATGCTGAGCATATGTAAAAACATGTATTTTTTTAATATTTATTATCTCAGAGGATATTTATTTATTTATTCAATTTTGGTATCCAGGTAGGCCCACTGAGCCCCAAAGGTCCATTTTTCAGGTGTGACACGGATTTAGTTACAGAGGTATACAGGTACAGTATTTGGTTACAAAGGTGTATTGGTACAGCATTCAGTTACAGAGGAGTACAGGTACAACAAAGAAACAAGTACCGAGCAATTCAAGGAGAGTAAATGCTTGGATAAAACAGTGCAGATAACTAATACTGTGTATTTCATTCTCTTTTAAGACTCCACATTTGTTGAATATAGAAATGTTTGCTCTGGAGAGGTGAATGTGTTGTTTATGACTAACCCTCTAAATGAAGATCTCCAGCATCCAATACATGTGGATACTCTCATACTCCTCAACAGCACAGAACAAGCAAAAGTCTTCATACACAGACCTGATCTAAGGTATGCAGTATAAATTTACTTTATGTTTCAGAGTAACGTTAAGGATCAGTGGAGAGTACATTACAGCACTACTATAAATGATGAATTATCCCTTTTGCAGGCTCTTTAAAAAATTGTATTTCACACATCTTCCTGGACTAAGTCTCCATCACTCATTCAGACTAGAGGAATAGCGCCAGAGGTGCTAGAACCAAGCAGGAGCCAAACATTTTCAGAAGGGTTGGCACCGAGACAGGACCACGCATGCGAGGCACCATGAGACTAGCTCACGCCTGTGTAGGCTATTTTGGCGTCAACCCTCCAACCACCTCAGTTCCTTTTCCCCCGCCGTCGAGTGCGCTTGGATGTCATTGTCGCTCATCTGCCGGAGTCAAAGTTTTCGTCTACACAACAACAGCTTTTAGCATTTAATTTTACATTTTAGTAGTAATTTCTTATTTTACGAACAAGAAAAGAAGATTATGAAGAAGAAGAAAAATAAATTCTTTCCTGCCATCAATGGAGTCATCCTTAGATGGTAGCAGTGACAGTAGGAAGACTTACATAGAAACATAGAAACATAGAATTTGACGGCAGATAAGGACCGCTTGGCCCACCCAGTCTGCCCATTTCCCTACCTGATGGATAAGCTGCAGATCCTAGTTAACCAGCAGCCTACTTCTTCCTACCCACACCCCCTAGAATTGCCTTATGACTGTCCCATGCATGCTTGAATTCCACCACTGTTTGTGACTCCACAACCTCCTCTGGAAGGCTGTTCCATACATCCACCACCCTCTCTGTGAAAAAATACTTCCTTAAATTACCTCTGAGCCGCCCCTTCTATCTTCAAATTGTGCCCCCTTGTTCTTGCACACCTCTTTTTTTGAAAGATGCTACCCTCTTGGACTTTGTTGATTCCCTTGAGGTACTTGAAAGTTTCTATCATGTCCCCCACCCTCCTTTCCTCCAGGCTATACATATTCAGCTCCTTAAGTCTCTCTTCATATGTCTTCCGGTGCAGACCCTGCACCATTTTAGTTGCCCTCCTCTGGACAGCTTCCATCCTGTCTATGTCTTTGCGGAGACTGGGTCTCCAGAACTGCACGCAGTACTCCAGATGGGGTCTCACTAGCTGTCTGTACAGAGGATAATAACTTCCTGTTTTCTACTGGTGATGCCTCTCCCTATGCATCCCAGTATCCCCCCAGCCCTCCTTGCTGCCCTCTCACATTGCTTGCCCACCTTTAGGTCATCTGATATGACTACCCCCAGGTCCCTTTCCATTTTTGTTGTTGTTAGTATCTCATCCCCCATTGTGTACTCTTCCCCTGGGTTTTTGTTTCCCAGGTGCATTACCTTGCACTTCTTAGCATTGAATCTAAGCTGCCATACATTTGACCATTCCTCTAACCTTGCCAAGTCCCTTCTCATCCTTTCCACCCCACCTCTGTATCAATTCTGTTGCAGATCTTTTGTGTCATCTGCAAAGAGACATACTTTTCCTTCCAGTCCTCTGCAATGTCACTTATAAAGACATTGAAGAGGACTGATCCTAATACTGAACCTCATGTGCACCCCACTACTAACCCCTTTTTCAGAGTGGACTCCATTTACTATTACTCTGTGTCCTATTCTCCAGCCAATTCATTACCCAGGCTGTCATCTTGGGACCCACTCCCAGGCTGGCTAACTTGTATATTAATCTTTTGTGTGGGACTGTGTCAAATGCCTTGCTAAAGTCTAGGTAGACCATGTCCACAGCCCCTCCCTGATCAACTACTTTGGTCACCCAGTCAAAGAAATCTATCAGATTTGTCTGGCATGACCTTGCCGCTGTGAATCCATGCTGCCTTGGGTCCTGTGCCCCTCTGGCCTCTAGATATTTAACAATTCTTTCCTTCAGAAGTGATTCCATAATTTTCCCTACCACTGAGGTTAAACTAACAGGTCTGTAGTTTCCTGCTTCTGCCTTGCTCCCACTTTTGTGAAGGGAATCACATCTGCCCTCCTCCAGTCCTCGGGTACCACCCCATCCTCCCATGATTTGTTAAAGAGGGTAGTCAGTGGTGTCACTAGTTCTACCCTTAGTTCTTTTAGAATTCTGGGATGAATCCCATCAGGCCCCATTGCTTTGTCCACCTTCAGTTTTAAGAGTTCTTTCAGAACCCTTTCTTCTGTAAATGGGCTGGTATCAACTTCTGTATCCAGAGTGTTTCTACTGTTTGTTTTAGGTACCCTCCCCCTTCTTTGTAAATACTGAGCAAAAATATTTGTTTAGTATCTCTGCCTTTTCACAGTCACCCTCTGCCCACCCTCCCTCCCCTTTATTAAGCCTCACTATCCCTCCTTTGGTCTTCCTTCGCCCCTGATGTACCTATAAAAGGTTTTATCCCCTTCTTAACTGAGTTGGCTATCTTTTCTCAGTTTGGGCCTTTGCTGATCTGACTGCCTTCCCAGCTTCCTTTGCTTTTAACTGATATAGTTCTCTGTCCTGTTCCTTCTGTGATTCCTTGTACTTCCTGAATGCTTTCTTTTTTCTTGAACCTTCACTGCCACTTCCTTTGAGAACCATAGTGGTTTCTTACCTCGCTTCGCTTTGTTTATTTGCTTTACACAAAGGCTTGATACCTCTGTGATGGCAGTTTTTATTATTCCCCATTGTTCTTCCACCCTCCTTCCTGCCCATTTGCTAGTGCATTCCTTAGGCACTCACCATTTTGACAAAGTCAGCCCTCCTAAAATCCAGTACCTTTGTCTTTGTATGGCTTTGACTCTATTGCTGTGTTTATTGTGAACCATACTGTTCGATGGTCGCTAGTTCCCAGATGGCTACCCACTCTACATCTGTGATCCTCTTCATCTCCATTTGAGAGAACCAGGTCTAAGATTGCCCCTCCCAGTGGGCTCCAATACTAGTTGTTCAAGGCATGCCCCTGTAGGGCATCTAGAATAACCCCATCTTAGAAGTGGCTGCTGCAACTGCACTCCAGTTAACATTCGCATATTCAGATCACCCATCAGCAATATCTCCCTTTTTCTGCCATTCTCCATACTTTCTATCATTTCCGTGTCCATTTCCTCCCCTGAGAAGGGTCTGTATACAACCCCTGTGCGGATTGTGGTGCCATTGCCGGTCTCCAAATTTACCCACAGTGCTTCTTCTCTCCTGTTTACCCTTTTGTTCTGTTGCTTTGATTCCTTCCTTATGTAAAGAGCTACTCCTCCTCCTCCTCTTTTACCCTCCCTGTCCCTCCTGTAGATAGTGTATCCTGGTATGTTTACATCCCAGTCATGGTTTTGTGTGTACCATGTTTCTGTGACTGCCACAATATCCAGATGTTCTTCCTCCATCAAGGCCACTAATTCAGGAAGCTTGTTGCTCAGACTTCGGGCATTGGTACTCATTGCTCTCCATTTTTTGATGGCTTTACCTTCTGTTGCAGCATCCCCCACTGACCTTTCTACCTTGGTCTTTTTCTCATTTAGTACCCTGTTTTGTAGGGAGAGGCTGGGATTTTCCTGCTGCTTATCAGTGCCTCCCCCCTTGACTAGTTTAAAAGCTTGCCAATGAAGCATTTAAACCGATTGCTCAAAAGACTTGTTCCTTCCTGGACAGATGCAGACCATCCTGCCAGTATAGGCTGGTGTCCCTCCAGGTGGAACCCCAGTCCCCAATGAAGCCAAACCCCTGTGCTCCACACCATTTTTTCAACCATTCATTAAACTGCATGGTGCAGTACTGCCTCACTCATGCCATTGACAGGCAGCACCTCTGAGAAGGATACTGTATGTGCTACTTGTCTTAGGCCCCTCCCAATTCTACAAAGTCCTTCTGCACTGCTCTAATCTCATGATGAGCCAAGTCATTTGTCCCTAGGTGGACAATGACGTCCAGTTCAGACTCCCGTGCAGCTGTTCCCATGATTCTGAGGATGCGCTTCCTGTCCCTCATAGCCATGGCACCAGGCAAGCACCTTACTTCAGTTTTCCCTCCCCCCCCCAGTTCTATCCCCCTAATAATTGAGTCCCCCACCAGGAGCTGCTTCCTTTCCTTGTGGTGTCCTCTGTCTCCTTCCTGTGGGCCTCCCTTGTGGACAGCTGTCCTCAGCCTCCTTAGTCTCCTCTGTGGTGCATCCATAGGGGAGCTATGCTCCCCCAGAATGGTGTATGGATTGTGGAGTGGAACAACTGACTGGATGTGCCTCTGTTCCACCATCCTCACCCTTCCTGAGCCAACTGTGGTCCAACTGCTGTGTTTTCTTTGCAACCTCTGAGGTAGTGGTGGTGGCTCTGGTGCTCCCTGGATGGGGGAGGTTCCCTTCCTACCATCCAGTGTGGCCTGGGGGAAAGTTCCCTTACTACTGTCCAGCATGGCTTGAAGATGGGCAACTTCCTCCCTCAGGGCAGAGAGTTGTCTGCAAATAGGGCAGCATCTCAGCCTCCAGAAAGAATCCTGGAAGACTGCTGCCCCACAGCCATTACATTGTACTACTCCCCACATGTTTATCTACTTTTTTCTGTGTGTGTGTGTGTGTGATTGGTTTGTTATATAGAAATATATATATTATACAATGTGTATGCTTATATTGTCAGTGCAGTGTGCTAGAGAGGATATGACAGTGATATGCACCTTGCACTCTTGAGGAAATGATGTCAGAACCCCAGGTATAAAGGAATTTGAAAGTTGTTATGGCAGAAGGTCTGTGTCCGGTCCGCCACCCTTG
The DNA here is from genome assembly GCA_016271365.2 of Neoceratodus forsteri. Classification (NCBI taxonomy): domain Eukaryota; kingdom Metazoa; phylum Chordata; order Ceratodontiformes; family Ceratodontidae; genus Neoceratodus; species Neoceratodus forsteri. The sequence goes on along the minus strand of CM057455.1, from coordinate 410,959,009 downwards.
ATAAACCGGGGGGAGGGGTCCGACTATGGACAGTCCTGTGCTCGGGTTGGAGGACAATCTACCGAAGCACGAATCTAGCATTCTGGGTATCCAGCTCCATTTAACTTCGAGCTCTTCTTCCTCATTGGGGGAAGAAGAATCGGTGCTGCTTGAGGTTGCCCTTTGGTACGTCTGCATGAGGATTGTTTGTCGGGAGGGGCGATAGTCCTGACCCAACTTTGGTGGGTTCCCCTTGGCCCTGCTCCTAACGGCCGCCTTCTTGACTTCAGGCTCCATCTCTGTCCTCGTTGGAGCTCCGGTGAGCAGTTTCACCTCTGGACCGCTCCTGTGGAGCAGGGGATTTGATTTCTTCCAGTTTTCCTGGATGTGTTCCTGATTTCAGGGCCTCCAGGCCTCAGAGCCATTGGACCGGAGCTGGGCTGAATGGATCAGGATGAGTGTGATGCCCTCTTGGTGCCTTCACCATTGTGTCGACACCTCGTGCCTACCCCCCCTCCCTTTTCCATGCAGGGTCCGGCACAGGCACCAACTTTTTCCTTCTTCCCTTCTTCTCAGGATTTCCAATGGCATTTTCTTTCGGCACTATGGTTCGGTGCTGTGGCTCAGTGCCTTGGTCGGCACCATGCCTCGGTGCCTTGGTTGGCGCCATGCCTCGGTGCCTTGGTCTGCGCTATGCCTCGATGCCTTGGTCAGTGCCATGGGTCGGCACCGTGGGTCAGCACCATTACGTTGTGTTTCACCACAGGTGCTGTTGTCATTGCCATTGGTTGCTGGCATCACTGGTGGTGCCACAGGTGTCTCGCGGAGCTGCAGGTGGCACCGAGCACCCACGGGTGGCACCGTGCACCCATGGGTTGTGCTGAGCACCCATGGGCACCACAGAGCCATGGATGCCATGGGTGCCACTAGTGCCTTTGGGGGCCATTCTTGCCATGGGTTCCATGGGTGTCATGGGTGCTATGATACCAGGGGTGCCATGGGTGCCATTGGTGTCAGGGGTGCCCTCGGGTGCCATTGCTGCATGGGTGCTGTGGTGCCTACAGGTACTGCTGCAGGTGCCCTTGGGTATCACCCAGGTTGGCATAGGCACTGCTTGGTGCCCTCCTGTGCCATGAGTGATGCTGGAACTGCAGGGGTACTAGTGGGTGCTGTCTGGCAGAACTAGTGACACATCTTCCTTCTGCAGACTTCTTCTCCGCAGAACTTGTGGCAGGATGTTTTCTGCAGAATGAAGTCCTGTTCTACAGATTATTTTTTCCACACATTTAAGTGAGTGGAGGTCTGCGTGGGATCTTGTGACATCCAGCAGTTTTCTGCCAATGGAACTCTGCTGTACTGTTCTGCCAGCAGAATCTCTCATTCCGCTCAGCACTTTCTCGGCTCCCTACATGGTACCAAGTTCCTCAATATCCTTCCTGTTGGCGGAGTCTCTAGTGGCTCTGTCCTAGACCTCCCTTGGGGTCCTTCTGGGGTAGAAGTGCATCTAGATGAGTCTTTCCCTGTCCTTCTGGTCAGTAATACAGCAGATGACTCATTTTATATACTGAAGGGCACGTCATCTTTATCATCAGAGTCCGTAATGGAAGATCTTTTCAGTAGTTCCTCAGTGATGGGGTCCACTATAGTATTTCAGACTGCATCCATGGACCATACACTTCTGCATCTAGACTTTTTCAGTCGTCAAGACAATTACACTCTATGGAACATTCTAATTTAATAGTCGGGAGCCACTCAGGCTCTTCCGCTCCTTTGATAGGGGTATATAGCCCCCTTGTGATATTGCCCCTTTGGTGGCTTCTTCGGCACATGAGGTTAACACCTCAGAAGGAGGACATCTTTGTCATTTTTGTATCAGGCAATCCTTGGGAAATAGCAGTCTGAAAGCCTTGTTAGGCTCAGACTAATGGTGAAAAAAAAGAAAAATTTATCACAACACAGTGCCCAGCCGAAATTACCCTATACCATCCTTTTGGATCTGGTCAGGTTCTGCCTCAGCCCCCGAGGCGCTCGGCTCTAGAATACGCTAAAGAGTACCTGACTTCTTCTACCCCAATGGGAGTCCAATCCAGCGGTGGTATGGGTCATCTGTTTTCCAAGAGAGATTTCTTTTATTCAGAGACATTTCCTAGACCTAGGCGACTGCCCAGACTGTTAATCCTCCTTTTTTTATCAGACCTCTTCTCTTGAGCAGAGTCTCACAGCAACAGAAGTGACTCTCCAGCGAGTCGGAACTCAGGTTCTTGCTTTCTTGCTTGCTTCCACTTAACAGATGACATACTCCTTTCTTGACCATAAGTCAAGTAGGTCTTTTTTCTGATGGCTTCTTAAATATTCACACCTTCAGTTCCTGTGTACTGGTTCTATGCCAGTCACTCACCATACTATCTTCTCCGAGTGCATGATGGTGCTGTGATGTTTGTTTGTCAGCAAACAAACTAGAGTCCTTTCCTACTCCCTTCAGGGAGGCCAGAGTGGGTAGTGCCTCACTGCATTGAGTCACTTCTGCCGCTATTCAGTCACTTTCAATGAATGGTTAGCCCTAACTTGGCCCTGCTGTGTCCCTCCTCGACTCATGTCTGCCTCTATTTGCCTTACAAATCCAGCCCCTGTTTTTTTCCCCGTCTGAATGTTTCTCCACAGTGGACACGTCCTCCTGTACGTATTTCCTCTCTTTCCTGAGTTCAGAGACTGTTACTACAGTTGTACACACAGGGGCAGGATGATTCCTTTTGGAACATAAAGTGGGTAGGATCTGGTTCTACTAGACCACCACCATAAGAGGCTTCTAAATCATGCTTTGGCCTTCAATCAGGAAGGTTTCAGTGACTAGTTGAAAACCATTCTCTTTGTTGGGCTAACCCCACCGGGACCTTCTTTTGTTCACCAAGTAAGGGGTTCGAGAGCTCCTGGATCTGTTGTTCACAGGTCAGCCATACTTGGTAGTGGGGGGTTTCCATCTGCGCTTTTCGGTCTACCATGAACCAGTAAACTTTACCCCCAGCTTTTTCAGTCCCTGAGGCCTTTTTACATTAGATTAATATATATCTTTGGCACTATTATTTTTGGTCCTAGACCAAATTGTGTGGCCAGGTTCTTGCTGCTCTCCTAGAGTGGTTGCTGCTTTCTGGCAAGTTTCATTTTGTTTCCATTGCAGTCATCTGTGAAGTGGTGAATTACAACTCAGCCACTTATCTTGTAAGCACTATATTCTAGATGCTCTTTCCAAGACAGCTCTGTTTATTAGCAGGACAGTCCCTGGCTGTCCTTTCTGAGTGAACCCTATACCCTACCACCTTACTCAGGGTTGTTGTTTTAGCTTGCTACTCTCCCACTAGTGTGAATGAGTGATGGAGACTTAGTTCAGGAAGATATGGAAATTATGTAGTTACCGTAATTGTTGATCTTCTTGGACAGTCTCCAGCACTCATTCACATGCCCACCCACCATCCCCTGGGTTCACTCGTTTTCTTTTCTGGTCTTCATGGTCCTATGGTTCAGGCTGTGAAGACATTGTTCTTTGACCTTCCTGGCAAAGGCCATCTGGGCCCTCTCAGGTCCAGAAACACAGGATAAGTTATTTCATTAGTTACGCTGCACCTCCTTGGTCGAAAAGGTACCAAGGCAGTTGGAGGGTCGACGCCGAGATAGCCTACATAGGCGCAAGCTAGTCTTGCGGTGCCGCATGCGTGGTCCTATCTCAGCGCTGACCCTTCTGAAGATTTTTGGCTCCCGCTTGGTCCTAGCGCCTCCAGCACTATCCCACTAGTGTAAATGTGTGATGGAGACTGTCCAAGAAGATCAACAATTACGCTAAGTACGTAATTTCCATTTTTGAGCAGAACCATAATTAAATATTTTGATAGCATGCAACTGACTTAGAATGTTCAGAACATTTCCATAAAGACCATGGAAATTGTTTCCAAAGTGTTTACCTCTTTTTTACAATCACAATTCAAGAATCACCAAATGGTTCAGTAGAAGTGTAAACCCAGAAATCAAGGGAGAGTGAAAAAGACACTGACTGCCACTTGTCCTAGCCTGAGGTGAAAGCATTATTGTCCACCATGTGTTGGCACCTCATAGTAGGCAGACTGGCTTACTCTTCTGTGAGGGGATAGGGGCACTTAGTTTGACGTACCATGGGGTAAGAGTCAGATAGAGGTGCCTCACAATGTCAGGCAGGTGAGCAGGTTTAAAAGCGATAGGAAATAATTTTTACACCTCTAGATGCCCTCCAGTTGTTCTTTTATTGTCTACCCAGTATTCTGTAATATTTTTGATCTTTTTTGTTAAATTAATAATCTAATTATGTTGCCTTTATAACTACTCTGAATCCCTCTCTCCTCAGAAGTTGTTACGCTGTCTTTCCATACTGCCTAAACATTCTGTGACATAAGAAACATCCATTCCAGGCCATTCAGATGAACAGCATGGAATGGGAGTTATTGATGTCATAGAATGTCTTAGAAATATGAAAATGAGCAGTAGCTTATGAGGAGGGTGGAATTAGATCTGAGGGCACCCCAAACAAGATTATTATTTATTTATCAAAGAAAATCATCAAACTATATCAGAATATACAGCTGGCATGGAAAGAAGGATGGGAAGGCAGTTAAATATGTAAACTTCATTGCCTTTCTCCTTTATGGGTTTTCAGAATGAGTGGCACTCTCTCATGGCATCTCAAGTATCTGCTGACATCACAAAATATATAGAACACTGCTATTTCTTTGCCACCAGTACTCCTGGATGTCTGAACAACCTTGTACTTCCCAGTTTCATATTAACTATCTATATTTAGTTAGGGATGGACTTGGGGACCAACCAAAATGTCTAGCTTTTATACAAGAATTTATTGACCAGCTTGCAGGTAGACATTTGAAATTTGTCACAGTATTAATAATGCAAAAGTCTAAAACCCCCTTAAGAAATTAAGAAAAATCTTTTGAGTAGAGTTTATGTGGGATAAAATGTCACTGTTCTGTTTAAAGACATAAAAAAACAAACTTTCAGAAGAAAAAAGTAGGAGCCCCTTACATAGTCATACTTTACTAACACAAAGTAGCAACAGCAGACACTTTGCCCAGTTTTCCTGTTTTTCCATCTTGTGCCATGCACAATGGGGTCGTAAGCCTTTCCTTGTGGGGCCACTAAGTGCATTGTGACTACATCAGGAATGGAATGGACAGCCATGTTAATGTTGGAGCTAGCCCTTGCACCCCCAGTTGCAAGATAAAGTACCATACCAATCACACTATAACCACTAAAAACAGTTATATATAAGGCACAGTCTTGAAAACTGGAGCAAAACTTCTGATAAGGGACAGTTCAGAAACAACAGAGCTAGTAGAAGGGGTTGCATTAAACATCAGAAACTAGAAATAATGGCCAAGGAAATAATGGGGGGGGTATTGGACTACCAGAGATGTCCGGAGACCACAACAATATACCAGACTAGACATGAGGGGTGAGTGGGTGTGTGGGGAAGACAACGATGATAGTGCCATTGGCCAGGAGCATCATGTAGAACCATGCAACAGATGCTACACCATGCCTTGACCTGTGTGGGTGTTGTAACCGGTATGTTAATGGGGCAAAACCTGTTTCCAGCCACTAACATCTGGATTAATTTGCATTTAGTACTAACATACTAACATACTAGATGCCAGCAGAATAGGCCTATTGGTCTATCAAATCTGCTTGTGCTTCAGTACCCTGATTGGGTACCGTAGGCCTCAATCTGTCTCCTTCCACTGTAACTCCATCCCCCAGTCCTGCCCCACCTCCACCCCCCCCCGGGCAAACCAGCCTCTGCTTCACCCCTTGCCTATATCTGTCCCATCCTCTCTTCAATCCCTCCACCGTAGCTGCCTGTACCAGCTCCCCAGGCAGCGCATTCCACAGTTCCACCACTCTCTCAGTGAAGTACCTCCTCCTCCTCCTTTAACCCCTAATCCTACCACCCTCAATCTTCCAACTGTGTCCTCTGGTGATTCCACCCTCCTTCAGTTGAAAGATCCTATATCGGCTTACCTTATTTACTCCCCTGAAGTACTTGAAGACCTCAATCATGTCCCCCTAGTCCCTCCTCTCCTCCAGCGAGAACAGGTTGTGCTCCCCTTGTTGTTCTTCTTATATCATATCCCTCAGGCCCCAGATCATTCTGGTTGCTCTCCTCTGAACCCTCTCCAGGAGTTGGATATCCCTCCTTTGGTGCGACCTCCAGAACTGCACATAGTACTCAAGATGTGGTCTAACCAGGCCATTGTACAGTGGCAAAATCACCTCCCTGTTCCTTGAGGTAATCCCCCTAGCAATGCATCCCAGCATTTTATTTGCCCTGACCGCAGCCCTCCTGCACTGCTCTGAATTATTCATGTTAACATCCACCAAGACTCCTCGGTCTCTTTCCCTTGCCATGGCCTGCAACTCTCCCCCCCGCCAGGGTGTACACATAGTTGGGGTTTTCCTGCCCTTGGTATAGCACCTTGCACTTGGAGAAGTTAAATTTAATTTCCAGGTGCAGGACCACTTATCCAGAGTATCCAGGTCCTCTTGCAGGGCCAATCTCCCCTCCTCCACCACCGCCCCCAGCGTAGAGTCATCCACAAAGAGACTCATTTCACACCCGATACCTCCTCTGATATCAGAGATGTAGGCGTTAAACAGGAGTGGCCCTAGGACTGATCCCTGTGGGACCCCACTTATGACCTCCCTAGGAGACGAGACCTCCCCTCCGGCCACTATCTGCTGAGTGCGACCTGAAAGCCAATTTCCAATCCAACTAACCATCAATGGGCCTACCCCCATCCCCTCAATCTTCTCCCTTAGGCCAATGTGAGGGACCGAATCAAATGCCTTGCTGAAGTCCAGGAACAGTATATCCACTAGTCTCCCCCTGTTGAGTGCTGATGTCACCCACTCATAGATCTCTACAAGATTTGTTTGACATGATCTACCTGGCACAAACCCATGCTGCCATTCATCCAGGTAACCCATTTCCTCCAAGAAACCTCCCAGCCTTTCCTTAAGTATGCTCTCCATTACCTTCCCCACCACCAACGTCAAACTGATGGGTCTATAGTTCCCTGGCTCTTCTCTCGATCCCCCTTTATGGATGGGCACAACATGAGCCTGCTTCCAATCCCATGGCACCCTCCCTGTCTGGAGCGACAAGTTAAAGAGATCCACCAATGGCACAGTCAAAACATCTGCCAACTCCCTCAGTACTCTGGGATGAATAGCATTAGGCACTGGAGATTTATCCTTTTTTAGGGACTGGAGGACTTCTCACACCCGAGTGATAGCAGTATCAGCATCTGTTCCCCCTCCTCCCCGTTCAGCAGAACCAGCCTGATATCTCACCCCGGCCTACCTCCCTCAATGGCTTGTTCTTCAGCAGGTACCCCAATAGTCAGGTCTTCTGCATCTTCTGTGTCCTTCAACCCCTTTTTTGAATGTTCCCCAGCCTCCTCCCTAGTGAATACTGAGGCAAAGTACTCATTCAGTACCTCGGCCTGCTCTCCTGCCCCCTTCCACCCATCCCCCAGCTGTCCTCATCCTACTGAGCTGGCCCTTGACCTTCCTCTGCTCACCAATATACATAAAGAACCCCATTTCCCACCCCGTATCCCCTGCACCAGCCTATGCTCTTTCCAGGCCTTTGTCCCCCTTACCACTCTGGTGATTTGCCTGGTTGCAAGGCAATAGTTCTCTCTATCCCTCTTTCCTCTCATTTTTTTGTACCTAATATAGGCAGCCTTCTTCTCCCTTACTGCCTCCTGGACCTCCTTGGTCCACCAGCATGGTTTACAAGACCTACCATCTTTGTGCTTCACTCTTGCACAGGTCCTGATGGCCTCCTGTATCCCCCCTCTTTATGATCTCCCACCTACCTTCAATGTCCAAACCTGGTTTTATCTCCCGCAAATGCCCCTTGAGAATTTTCCCCATGTTCTGAAAATCCTCCCCCCCTTCCCCCCCACTGAGTGACACTGTTGCAGGGAATTCAACCCAGTGTTGGCTCAAGCCTTTATCAGTTACCGGGGCACAGGGGTACCCAAGAGCTGGTAGCCAGGATATCTCTACAAAGTGCACATATTGTTGCAATGGTGGTAGTACATAGAGCATGGACCGAGGCAAAGTTTTTATGTACCAGAGCACATGCCCTGGTGTGCTCTGGTGTACAGACTCCATCTCTGCTCACAGCAACAGCATGATGGATTTGTACATAGTAAAAAGTGTGGGGTGCATTGTGCGTAAAATGTGCATATATTTGTAGACCTTGTATATGAATTTCCCAACACCTGATAACTTCATTCAGAAACGGATAGTAGAAATGAGGGCTGTGTGAGCTGGGAAATTAGACACGAAGGGCCATTTCAGGTTGACTCAGGCCAAACCTGACTTGGTTCCACCATGCTGCGGTGACATGGAGCACAGCGACCGTCAATACAGCAACAGCACCACACCGCCAATTGGTGTTGTGCCATCGCTGGAGTGAACTGTGTTTTCTGTAGGGGGCTCTGCCCCCTGCACTCCCCAGACTTAAAATAACCAACTTCAAGTTGGAGTTGGTTCGGGAAGGGGGGCGAACACCCTGGAGGCACCAGTGTCAGGAATCCAGCGGACCGTTACAGTGAACTGTTGGAAATGTCGCTATGATGGTCTTCGCTGTATTATCATCACTGTTGCAGCGTAATACCACCTGGCTTGGCCCTATATAAAAGAACAAGTCAATCAGTTTTTCCACCTCTATCATGTGCCCATTTTTACTCCTTCACTTACTCCCTCATGGCCACTCCAACCCAGGCTAATTTGCCATGTGCTACCAGCCTTGAGATGGGCTGTTATGGTGTTTTGGCACTAACAAACTGTTTAAAGAATTTTCAGGTTATAATTCGATGAGTGAAAGTTTCTTGTGAACCCAGATTTAGCCCAATTTTTCCAAACCTCTGGCAATTCTGAATGGTGCAGCCCATTTCCCAGGCCTACTAGAAATCCTGAAACCTGATGCAGTTGTTTTAGCAGTGCTGTTGTGCCAGCACAACAGTAAGGTTACAAATTGCCTACAGCTAACAGGTCATGTTCACGTACCCATCTATTCATCCAGCTAGCATCTCATGATACCAACATTAAACATGGCTGTCTTTACATCACTGATTTGTCATGCTGTACAGTGCTGTACTGAGACATTTACCTTCCACCATCCCCCCAACAAAAGCACAACATCACAATATCCCTGTTTGCATCAGCTAACATCTGATGGTCTCAATTGCACGGCATCTTTATCAAAGTAGAAGGCTCCTCTGTCTCTCAGTGCCAAGAAAACGGTATCTAGGACCTTTGGCACTAGGCAAAAGCTCACCAGGCTCACCTCTCCCCTCACCTCTCCCCCCTCTTTATTCACCCTGGCTGGCGCTGTGAGATTGAAGATGTCTCCTCCTTCAACTACCTCAGGGTCTGGCTTGACTGGTACCTAGAGTTCTTAGCACTCATGGATGTTATCCACAAAGTTACACCCCAAACTTGGTGCACTTTACAGAAGGTTGTATTCTGCTTCCTATGCATTGAATCACTGTCTTGAAAATAAGGCTCCCCATCTTTGACTACAGTGACATAGTCTACAGTGCAGCCTCCAAGTCCACCCTGGCCAGACTGAACCCTCTCTTTAATTCCTTATGTCACTTTGCTCTGGACTGTCCACTCCACACCCACCCCTGCTCTCTGTACTCTTCCCTCTTCCCTCCCCTTCCTTGAAGCTAGACACCTCACATATTGTGCCTCCTTTATCTCTAAATTCTGGCTAGGCTCCCTCCCTTCCTACCTTACCTGTCTCCTCTCCACCTTACCCTTTCACAATTTTGGCTATCGCTCCATTATACTCCCCTTGAGGAAATCCATTGCTGGTCAGGCTGCTTTTTCTTACAGCATCCCCAAACTATAGGGTTGCCTTCCCCTTGCTATCCACTCTGCCTCTTCCATACTCACTTTCCTCTCTCTCCTCCACATTTTTACTTCTCACTCCTGCAGTTGCCCCTGATACCTTGCCCTCAGTCATTGCCCACTATTACTTCCCCCTCTCCCTCTCTCCCGCTTCCTGCTTCACTGATTTAGCCCCCCTCCCACTTCCAAAGTGACAAACTTTGCACCCCCTACTCCCTGGAATACCTCTACTTTTGTAATGTATTTTCAAATGTTATTCTTAAACACTGCTTTTCTGCTCTAATACCCTACTGCAAAGTTTAGTTTTTCCAATCAAATTGCTTATGTATGATGCTGAGTTCCGTATTTTGTAATTTATTGATTGTTCTTGCATATTTCTTTTCCCTCCATGTTTTCCCTCCCCCAGGACATATCTGGAAATGAGCTGTTACCAGCTCAGTATGTTTCCCCTGGTGAAACTTTATAAAGAAATAAATAACGTCTTCATTTATAGACCCAAAGTGTGGTGGTTCAACTGTTTATCCCCATGTTACATTGCTACACTTTGGGCCTGTGTTTCTTCAAAGAAAGTAGATGTATAAATAATGGGCTGAGGAAGCAAGTTCCAGTTTGTGTGGTTGTGGTATGATTTATGCATGTCTGTAAGGCCACATAGACTAATCAGATTGCTTAATTTACATATTTGAACTGTCATCAGCCTGGGAAGCCCTATAATATATGAACATACGTATGAACATATGAAACTGCTAGCAGAAAAAAGGCCATTTGATCTATCAAGTCTGCTCAATTTTGCAGCTAGCACCCTACTCTGCATCTGTCCCTCCCACCCTATCCCCTCTTCCCATGACCCTCCCTTTTGCCCTATCCCAGCCTCTCCTGAAGCATCCCACTGTTTTGCAGGCCACCACCTCTGATGGTATTGCGTTCCACTCTGCTACCACCTTTTCCATAAAAAAATGCCTTCTCATCTCCCTCCTTAACCTTCCATCCACCAATCTTATGTCATGACCCCAAGTGTCTCTCCCCATCCTCCCCTTGAACAGTCCCTCCATGCCTGTTCTGTTTATTCCTCTCATGTACTTAAAGGTCTCAATCATATCCCACTGTCCCTCCTCTCCTCCAGAGAGTACATGTTCAACTGTCTCAGTCTAACCTCATATGGTAACTCCCCCAGACCCATGATCATCTTTGCTGCCCTGTGTTGTACCCCTTCCAGCAATCTAATGTCCCTCTTTTGGTAAAGATGTCAAAACTGAACGCAGTACTCTGGGTGGGGTCTGACCAGTGATCTGTATAATGGCAGAATCACTTCCCGCCCTCTTTCTAGAGGTTATACCCCTTGCACTACAACCCAGCATCTTGTTGGCCACTGCTGCTGCTTTCCTACACTGTGCTGAGTTGTTCATTCCTCCTGTAATGAGCACCCCCCGGATCTTCCTCCTCCTCAGTCACAGCTAGCTGCACCCCCAATGGTAGCTCCTCTTGGATTCTTTGCCCTGAAATGCAGCACCTTGCATTTTTTGGCATTGAAACCAAGTTGCCAGGTGTCAGACCATGTCACAAGTCTTGTTAGATCTTCCTGCAATCCTTGCCACCCCCCCTTGGTCATCCACCACTGCTCCTGTCTTGGTGTCATCTGCAAATAGACTGATCTTGCTATTTATGCCTACCAAGATGTCCACTGCATGCCCTTTGTCCATTTCTCTAGTCACCCAGTCTTAGTAGTCCACTAGGTTGGTCTGGCAGGGTCTGCCCTTGACAAAGCCATGCTGCCGATTGTCCTGCACCCCATATATATGTGACGTCCTGTTTTGTTAGGGTCACATGGTAGCAGCAGATAGACAAAACACAAAGTTACATGATTAGCATTTATGATATAAACAACTGTCAAACAATAAGGATTTAGTTGTCCTTTAGAGGAATAAGTAAAAAAACACATACTACATAATATAGGCTAGTACAATTTTTCAGAGAAAACAACACAAGTCATACATTTTCATGAGTTTTGCCCCAAAGCATGACCTTACTAATTTTATTATGATAGCAAGTGTTTTTCTGAAAAGATTGCAGTGCTTATAATTATTATTTTTTCGCCTGCGAAAAGCAAGGAAGACTAGGTGTTGCTGGAAGGGAGAGTGAAATGTTTGCAACATGATTAAAGTACAAAAGATTAATGAAAATTAAGGTGCAAACTATACCATTTCTATTTAAGTAATATGTAGTGTTTTAAATAATATGTAATAATACTGTAATTAACTTCAGAAAAAGTAAAAAAAATTTAAAAAAAGTCATTCCATGTATCAATATAAAAAAGAAGCAATTCAGTTTTAAATAGTATTGATACATATAGAATAATTTTTGCACATAAAAACAGTATTGACGGGACTGATTCATAACAATCTCAAGTATTTTTTTAAATTATGTTTCTAGCCCTAAAGGTTCCATTATATATCATGTTGCTAAAGTTTCCATATATTAATATATGAAAACATAAAGTGTCTAGAAACATTTTGTATACCCTGTTACTTTTACCAACATATTTTATTGATATCTATGGACATGCATAAACACATTAGAACTGTGTTATGATTTGTTCATGTTGATTAGACTCCAAGTTTTCATTCAAAAAAAAGTCTTACGTTTCTAAGACAAACAGTTCAAAAGGTATTCCTTTCAAAATTTAATTTCAAGCATTATAAATACTTATATAAAATATTTTTGGAACTGGTCAGGACGATATTAATGGCTGTTCTGTTTAACAATGCAATTATTTTTTTTTCCCGGTCATTATTTGCGTGAATAGGAGTCAATAACCTCTCTCCTCTTCTGTATAGCAAAGTCAATCCATCAGACTGTGTGGACATGGACTGTGATGCCAAAAAGAAGGCTTTGCTCAAGGACCTTGATGGCTCTTTCCTCGGAAGGGTTGGCACTGTTATACCACAGTCAGAATATGAGTGGAACGGTGATAAACGGCATGGTCTTGGAGATTATCGCATCCCCAAAGTTATGTTAACCCGTCTAAATGGCAGTCGCAATCCAGTAGCTGAAATTGCACCAAATAAAGGTAGAAATACTCTTCTCAACATGTTCTATTACTTTAACCAAGTTATGCTTTCTTAATGCATCATATGTGGCAAAAAATTATGTCAATGTCTACATCCTTCAATATAAAGGATGTGAATATATTGAACAGCTGTATAGATATTGCAATAAAATAGAATGTGGATGGATAATCATATGCAAAAGTCAGCTGAAGAAGCCTCAGAAAGATTTTGGCTTGAATGTGCTGCATTTCATAGACATGGACCTGAAGGCTACCTGGCAAATCTAGAGTTTTGCATTTCATGTACCCAGCAACATACATAGTAGCAAAGTACGTTAAAGTAGGAAGGGACTCTAGGTCCATCAAGTCCAGCCCTTCACTTCTGCTTCTGTTTAAAAGGTTAGAAGTGGAGAACAGAGCTTACAATGAATTCCCAGGGTAACAATTGTGTACCTAACCAGCAAAAACGTAGTTCAGTGGAACCCATCAAATAACTAAGAAAAAAACAAACCTGTTAGCTGGCCTAGTACAACAGTAGCTAGAGGAACTGTTTGATATGCAAGCATTTTGGGTTTGCACTCCGAGTCCAGTTTGCCACAGTAGGCATGCAGGACAGGATCATGTGTTCCACCTCCCATAGGAAGGGTGGGTGTGGTCTTTTCCTCAGTACAGTTTGTGGATGTTCTGGAGGCACTTGGTGGGTGGGGTTTGGGTTCTGTCTAAAAAGAAGCAGAATAAAGAAGAAAATGGATGGTTAAAGGGAAAGTCCCTTTAACCTATTTTCTGTATACCTGTGTAGCTTGTAAGCATGAAGAATGATTCCAACTCGTTCATCCCCTTAATGTCATCCTAATTTAAATATAAATTATTTTGCTTCACTCTGTTTTGCCCTGGTGTGAAAACCTGTTATTCTGCATTGCAAAGGTCATGACCTCACTCATGCAAGGCAACATGGGAGTTGATGACGCATATCTGAACAAGCCAGCAGAAGCTATACTCTCATTCAGTTCTGTTACATGTCTTGTGAAGTCCTTGTATTCTCTAAAATCATTTTTTTCTAACTCAGATACACTTTAAACTACAGAAAACTGCAGGGCACTTAACAGTGCCTTGAAAAGTTTCATGGCCAGCATAAGTCAAAAACATAGGGACTTCTGAGGACAGCAACAGCAATGACTGATACAGTATAACTACTGCAGGCATTAGCATTAAAACATCATAAAATTCCATGATGCCTTACATGAACTGGGTCATGACCTTTGCAATGGTGTCAAGCAGGTTTTCACACTAGACTTAAGGACATTCATTTACATTTAAATCCTGATTAAATTAGGAGGGTGCAGTAAAGGCAATCATTATTCATGCCTGCAGACTACACAGATCAACAGAATAAAATGCTGAGGGGACCTTCCCTTTAAGAACAGGTAATTTGTGTCCTTAGAGTGGGATTAGTACAAGTCAGGTACATGGTTTGTGGACTGACACCCCCCCCCCCCAAAAAAAAAAATTAACTTAGATAGCTGGAGATTAGCTTCTATGGGATGACATCTGTTGGGTCCAAATGATCTCCAGTCTACCCCCCCCCTCCAAAAAAATAAAATAAAATCTGTGTCCATCACACATCCCAGCTATTATTCTTTTCAAAATCCTTGTTTTCCTGCATATTTCCCCACCCCTTGGTGGTCTAGAAGATCTTCCTGGACTATGAGTCTTCACCATTCATTCATACTAATGGAAGTATGCCAGAGATACTAGAACCTAGTGGGAGCCAAAAATCTTCAGAAGGGCTGGCACTGACGTAGGACCATGCATGCGCGGCACCAAGAGACTGGCTTGTGCCCTTGTAGGCTATCTTGGCATCGATCCTCCAACCACCTCAGTTTATTTTTTCCCCACTGTCAAGTGTGCTTCAGTGATGATGTTGCTTGCCTGCCGGGAGTCAAATCTTCACATCTATATGACAGCAGCTTACAGTCATTCAGTTTTGATTAAATTACTATGTTTAGTGTTCTTTCATTATTTCAAAAAAAAAAAAAAAAGAAGAACAAAGAATATCTGAAAAAATTCTCAGACTGCCTTCAACACAGTTGACCATAAATGGTAGAGGTGATGGTAGGGAGACTTTGCTGTTCTGGCAGTAGGGCTGCATCCGGTTTGTCACTTTTGCCGGGGGGGGGGGTCTGACTACAGGCAGTCCGGTGCTTGGAAAGGAGGAAGGGAGGCTAGTCCTCCTGAAGACCAAAAAGAAGTGGACCCATACCCAGTCCTCACCGGGGACTCACAACCACTCGACCTTGAGTTCTTCTTCGTCCCTTCAGTCAAAGAAGAAATGGTACCACTTGAGGTCTCCCTCTGGTATGTCTGCACGAGGGTCATCAGTGGTGGAGAGCAATAGGCCTGACCCAACGCTGGAGGGGTCCCCTGTGGCTCCGTTCTTAATGGCCATGATCTTCGGCACAGGATCCCCTCTCTGTCCTTGATGGGGCTTCCGGTGAGCAGTTTCATCACTAGGCTGCTCTTATGGAACAGTGAGTTCGGCATCTGTCCCAGTTGCCGTTGCCAGTGGACCCAGTACTGAGGCCTTTGGGCCTCAGAGCTGCTGGGCTGCAGCTGAGTTGGTTGGGCCTGGATTGTGAATGGTACCCTCTCCAGTGCCAGCGCCATCGACGCCGACTTCACGTGCCTTCCCCCCTCAACTTGGTTCCTCTCAGGGGCCAGCATAGGTACCGTTTTTCCTTTCCCCTTTCTTTAGGTCTTGCAGGTCGAGGGCAGTGTTGGGAGTCTTGGTGCCTCGGTCAGTGCCAACCACCTCCTCAGCGTTGTGTGTGGTGCCAGCACAGCATATGGTGTAGGCACCGCGTGTGGTGCTGGTGACATGTGGGGTGCTGGCGCCGACTGTGGTGCAGGCACCGCAGATGGCGCAATTACCCACGCAATCCAGAGGCAGTGTCTCCCATGATTTCCTGGCCTAGACCTGCATTTGGAGATCTTTTTGGGGCAGAAGTGGAACTTGATGAGTATGACCTTGTCCTGCTTTTGTCTGAAGATGCAATGGATGACTCATTTTAATGGTTGGACAGCAAGGCTTCTTTATCTGTGGAAGATCTTTCTTTCCAGTCTCTCCGCAGGAATATGGGGTCCACCATAGCACTGCAGACTTCTTCTGTGGACCAAGGCAGACTTTATTTCTTGATTTCCTTCGTTCCTCAGTAAGAGTATACACTGGGGAACACATTCAAATCAATGGTCGAGAACATCCCGGAATCCATTACCAGGGGCACAGAGTCCAATAATCAGCAGCTGAAATCTTCTATGGATGCCTGCAACACTGCCTCTAGAGCAGCTGCAGCTGGCATTCATAGAAGGTGACTCAACTGGCTCAGAACATCAGGTTTCTCAACCGATGCTCAGCAGGAGGTGATGAATGTCCCCTTTGATGGTGCTTATCTGCTTGTTCCTCAAGTTGAGCAAGTTCTGAAGGCCACTCAAAAAACCAGGACTACCACTAAAACAGCCAGGATGGCTCCTGCAGTCCCTCAGAGGGGCAGCAACTATTGACAATTTCATAACAGGCAGTCCTTTTGAGGTGGAGGCCCATGAGTCTTTAACAGGAGCCAACTCTTTGGCTGTAAAAGAAAATGCAGCAAAAGGCATAGGACCTGAAAATGCCCAGTGCTAATCTCTGATGATCCAGCCCAGGTCCCACCTCAGCTGCCCGAGGTGGACACAACTTTGATTCTTCAGCTGTAGGGGGGCATCTGGCTCGATTTTACAACCAGTAGAAGTCCATTACAACAGAAAAAATGAGACCTCAGGATTGTCTAAAAGGGATTCTCTCTTAGTTTTGCAGAGATTCCCCCAGACTTTTCACCCAGATAGCAGCTCAATCTGTCCACTTTTCAGTCAGGCCTTCTTACTTCCGAGATATAGGGCTTCCTAAGGAACAGGGCAAAACAGGTTCCTACTCCCATTACTTTCTGGTTCCAAACAGAACAGGCAGCATGCACCCAGTTCTCAACCTCAGAAAGTTAAACAAGTACCTGTTCAGGGAAATGTTCACAGAAAACTTGACTTTCAAGTCTTCACTTACCTGGATGATTGACTCCTAGCCAGCCCACCCAGGCAGGAGACACAGGAAGCAGTTACTACAGCTTCTCAGTTGTTCACTTCCACGAGAGTATGTCTGAATCTGGGAGAGTGCCAGCTTCAACCCTCCCAGCAAGGCCTCTTCATAGGAGCCCTTCTGGATACTTCCAGGGCAAGGGTTTTCCTTCTGGAGGACAGGAGAAATGACATATTCAGATGGCTCGTTACATCACGAAGAATAACTTTGTTCAGACCCATTCAGTGCAGTGAATGCTGGGCCTCATGGCATCATCAATCTTCATGTTGCCTCTAGACCAATTACATAGGAGGACCTCACAATGGATGCTCAGCATATAGTGGTCACCGACCATGCACCCACAATCCTTCCACATAAAGTGATAGAGCCTCTGAAAAATCACTTGCATGGTGGACGCAGAAGAACAAGCTTCTGCAAGGTCTACCCTTTGTCTCACTGGAATCTCAATCATCATGGATGAATCTCTGATCAGTTGGGGAGCTCACTATCAAGACCTCCACAATCAGGGAGTGTGGCACCAGGAGGAGTCTCATCTTCCCATAAATGTCTTAGAGATGTGAGCTGTCCTGTATGCTATCTAAGCCCTAAAGGATATCCTCTGCCAAAAAGTGATCCTTCTTCAGATGGACAATAAAGCTGTAAATTATTACATCACCAAGCAGGGTGGAGTGCACTCCTACCCTCTGTGCAGTGAGAACATGAGGGTGTGGGAGTGGTGTCTCAAGCACGATGTATCAGTTCAAGCAGTCTACCTGCCAGGAATTAGAATGACCTAGCGGATTGCCTCAGCAGAATGGTGGCAGATCCCCATGAATGGTCACTCATACCAGACGTCATGCAATCGCTATTTGAAGGGGGGGGCAGTCCACACCTGGACCTTTTTGCATCCCCACCCTATGCAAAACTGATTCTGTTCTGCTCCAGAAATCCAGAACCTGCCATTTTCTGTTAAGATGCATTCAGACTACAGTGAATGAGATGTTTTCAGCAGGCATTCCCTCCTCTTCCATTAATTCAGTGGGTGCTGCTCAACATGGAGGCACAGGGGGGCAGGATGATTCTCATCATGCCATACTGTCCTCAACAGATATGGTTCCATTGGTCAACAGACTGACAGAAGTTTCCCCAAGGCAGCTTCCTCTATGAATGGACCTCCTGGCACAGGGACCTGTGGTCCATCCCAACCTGCACTCGCTTCATCTCCATGCCTGGCTCCTGAGAAGGTAGAAGTGGGTAGGTTTAAAGTTTCTCAGAGAATCTTGGAAATCCTCTTCACAGCACATAAGTCATCCACTAGAAAGACTTACACAGCTAAGTGGAAGTGCTTCTCCATTTGGTGTATGAAGTCCCATCTCGACCCAATTTGTTATCCACCAGATAGGTATTAGGGTACCTCTTAGATTGGTCAATCACAGGACTACAATACCTGACAGTAAAGGTACATCTCTACATGATTTCTGCCTACCATGAGCTGGTACAGTACATGATATCTGGCTCAATTTCCACTAGTCAAGAGATTCCTTGAAGGTATCCTGTACACTAGACCCCTGGTCAGGAAACCGGTGGCCATGTGGGATATTAACCTTGTGCTGGACATGCTCACCCATAAACCTTTTGAGCCTCTAGCTACCTATGACTTGAAATTTCTGACCTAGAAGACGGCCTTCTTAGTGGCTGCAACTTCCGTTTGTGGGTTCTCCGAAATACATGCCTTGGTCACAGACCCTTTACACTGTCTTTCAGAAGGACAAGGTGGTACTTTGTACTCACCCTAAATTTCTACCCAAGTGGTTTCAGAGTTTTACCTTAACCACCCCTTGGTTCTCCCTATTTATTTGCCAGCTTCCAGAATGAAGGGAAACGCACCCGTCACACCATGGATGTCAAGAGAGTTCTGTGATTCTACACTGATGGAACTAAAGAGATTTACAAATCCAAGCAACTCTTTATATCTTTCAGCTTATCATGGTTAGTGGCATGTCTTCACCACTGCTACTCAATGGCACATGTCAAGTTGGGAGGTCAGGTTTAGCCCACTCTACCAGAATGGTCATGGCATTCCTGGCAGAGATTCATAGCATACTCATTGCTGACATTTGGAAAGCGGCTACTTAGAGCTCAGTACATACCTTTATGAAGCACTGCGCTCTGGATGGCCATGCTAGACAGCACACTTTCTTTGGTGGGACAATCCTGAATGAACTTCTGTCCTCAGCTAGCTCTGTATCCTGCTGCCCTGCTTGAAATGTGAATGAATGGTGAAGATTCCTAGTCCAGGAAGATATGGAATTTACGTACCTATTGTAATTCTTGATCTTCTTGGACAAAGTCTTCACCATTCATTCACACACCTACCCACCATTGCCCGAGCTCACTCATTCTATCTCTGGTCTTCACTCCCTTGTTTGTTTGGGATTGTGAAGACATTGTTGAGTTGACCTGTCTTACACGGGTCATCCAGGCTATCTTATGCCCAGATCACGTTAGGTATTTCCTAATTAGTTTACACTGCAACTCCTTGGTCAAAAAGATGCTGAGGCAGTTGGAGGGTTGACACAGAGATAGCCTATACGGGCATGAGCCAGTCTTGCGGTGCCGCGCATGCGCAAACCTACCTCGGCACCAGCCCTCCTGAAGATTTTGGGCTCTCACTGGATCCTAGCACCTCTGGCATAGTCCCATTAGTGTGAATGAATGGTGAAGACTCCATCCAAGAGGATCAAGAATTATGGTAGGTACGTAATTTCCATTTACAGGGCACGTAAAGGTCCTCTTTAAACATGGCCTGTGCCAAAATGCAAAATAAGTCTCTGCCACCTTCCCCCAAAGCAAGCAACATGTGGAGCTGGAGCAATTCATTTTGCATAAGAGTTGCTCCTGCAAAACATCCCCACATCTTTTAACAATTAGTCGCTGGCCCCTTAATGTAATACATGCTTGGGCCTCCCCCTCATGAGTACAGTGTATATTTATTACCCCATCAGTCATACTAACTAAAGCCATAACATATAGTGTTTAATCAGGTGTTACATGATAGATTAGTCAATCATCATATCACCAACTGACGTTTTTTAAACTGCTGACGTGAACCTGAAAACCAGAGTTTCATAAAAAGAGTTCCTTAATAATCAGCACTCACCTGAAAAGATTTTTTTAAAAACAACAGACTTTGATAAAAAATGGCACTCCAAATAGTGCCGGGTTCACTACACAAAATTCACAGTTTAAAAGCAGCATTCTAAAGTAAAATGCAACATTTAAATGCTGCTCTCATAGAAACATTACAACAGATGTTGATGGCAGAAAAAGGTCCAACAGCCCATCAAGTCTGTCCAGTACCTGCCTATATCCTCACCTAGCGCAATGCTGGACCAGAGTGAGTCTACAGATTTTCCCGACTGTATTTTAACTACCCCCTCTGTAGTCCACTTATCTCCTTCCCTCGACAGTCCACCCTCCCTCCACCTCTGGTTGTACTATTCCCCTATGCCTAGCCTTCTTGTGTTTGAGGCCAGTAACATATTCTGCATTGGCTGCTTCTTCTGGCAGTGCACTGCACTTTTCACCAGTTCTTTCTATAAGGAAGAATTTCCTTACATCCCTCATAAAGCTGCCCCCCCCCATATACCAGTTTCCATGTATGGCCTCTTGTTACCTTGGGTGCTCATCTTGTGAATAAGGCACTGCTGCCCATTTTACTACTGTACCCCTTATGTACTTTAAGGTCCCTATCATGTCCCTCTTTCCCTCTCTATCATGTCCCTCCTTCCTGCGTGTCTCTAGTCATTCAAACCTTGAGCACGGCTTTCAAATTCTTGAGATTTATTGGAAAAGTCCCCTCAACCTATTTTCTGTATATCTGTGATGTTTGTAGGCTTGAACAATGATGCCCTCCCTTACAAACCCCTAATTTCATCCTAATTTAAATTTAAGTGAACTTGCTTCACTCTGTTCTGCCCTGGTGTGAAACCTGTTTCACTCCATTGCAAAAGTCATGACTCCTCTCACACAAGACATCATCGGAGTTGATGATATGTACATGCACAAGCCAGCAAAAGTGCTACTGTCAGTCAGTTCTGCTGTATGCCTTCTGAAGGCCCTGTATTCTTGTCTTGCGCTGGCCATCAAACTTTTCTAGGTACGTTCCCCAATGCTTTCTGTTGTTTAAAAAGTCTGAGTTGGAAAAATGCAGTTGGAAGGACGCTGGTGCTTCTGATGTTGTTTTATTCAACTGACTAATTTTTATGTGCTAGGATCTCTTTGCTTGTCCCCAGTCCCTTTGATGTGCAAATACACATTATCAGCTCCCATATTTCCTTTTATGAGTGGGGTCATGACCTTTGTAATGATGTGAAACAGGTTTCATATCAGGGCAGAAGAAAGTGAAGCAACTTTATTTAAATTTAAATTATTTATTTATTTGACTCTCAGATTAAACAACCTTTGAGCAAAAGTGCTCCTTTACAAAGGTTCCACATCATAGGATGACAACAGAATGAGTAAAAAAAAAAATGATACATTTCCATACAACATACAGGTAATAATTGTTAAATTACAGGGTGTAGTGACAGACAAACAATGAAGATAAATTACATTGGTACTGTACAGTGATGCATTGTTACAAGATATAGACTATAAGTTTGAGTATGCTGAAGCTTGGGAAAAATTGCTCTGACCTGTATTGGCCAAGTTGAGGTGGGGTTGGGAACTCAGCGGAAGGTTAAGATGTTGCAGAATGGGGTAAATTGCCAAGAGAGGACAAGGTACCAGGGTGGCAAGGTAACAGGACAGCAAGGACTTAGAGAAGGAGTAGCCCAGAGGGTTTTATCTATGTAATAAGAGAGAAGAATGATCCTAGCAGGTGAAGAGATGGTAAAATTAGAGTAGCTGGCCCTGGACACACTGGGGAACTTAAAATGGTTTAAGTGCCTTAAAACAGTTTAAATCCTCCTAGCACTGTTTGCAGCCAGTCTACAAACCCGTTAAAATGTTTTAACAAAAATGTTTTTAAACCCTGCTAGATACCTAGTCTTAAAACCATTTTTAAAAACTACAAACTACATAGGCAAACAGAAAAATAGGTTGAGGGAACTTTCCCTTTAAAACCATTTCCAAACACAGAGCAAAGCCCATCAGCTGCGAAGTGAAGTTGCTCATACAGCACAGAAGCTGATTGTTGTCACGTTACACTGCCTCACAGTCACATGATCTGCAAGTCAGATCACTAACTAATGATGACTCATTATCAGTCAGCTGGAATTATTATCAAGCTAATTAAGGATTAACTAATGCACTACTGGAAAATCTTTACATCTCTAAAAAAAGTTAAAATAAAGCCCTTTTTCAACTAACTCAACTGTCCTATGTAAAACAAACACTAGAACAGTGTTGTGTACTCAGAAAATAAAGCCATCACAGGGTGCTATGGATCTCATTAAATCACTCTTCAGGGGCCGGCCCATCAGCGCAGTAGTTGGATTTCCATCTGCGACGCCGGCGACCTGGATTCGGGGAATGGACTCGGGTCACCGGAAGGGCCAGCCGGGGAGAGAAGGATGGAGCATCCAGAGACAGCTCTCCTTCTCTGGGGGGCGGGTGGGGAGGCACACCGGCACCTGCAGGCCCCCGACGGAGGCTAGGGGCACAACAGGACATCAGAATTTAGTGCATGAGGGGGATGGCGGACATCAGCGTAGCCTTGACATCAGTACACCACCCCCAGGGAGGAAACCAGGAGAAAAACCACTCAGCGCCCACCAGATAACAGGTGGCAGGACCCAGCACCACCGAAGCCCTCTAGTGAGCCATCCTCACCTCATCAGCAGCATCCCTGGGGCCTAATAGGTGAGCTAGGTACCCCTCACTGGTGCTTTCCCTCTCGGAGGAGGGGGACCTACCTGGTGAAGGGATACGCTGGGATACCCCAGGGAGCGGCTGCTATATGTGGAAGGGAGGAGCCAAGGAGCCCCAGCAGACCTGAAGGAATGGGGGGCGCTGGAGCCGTAAGGAGCAAAAACAGATAATGAAACAAAAATCACTCTTCAGGCTCATGATTCGTGAGCTTAGTAGCTCTCCTTGATGTCATTATTTCCTTGTACACTATGCTTTTCTGGCATCTATTTTACAGTTTATGCACTTTACAACATGCAAACATCTGCCTCAAAACACTGCATCTCTGAGAAAGCTGGATTACTCTGTGATGTTGGGAGAAAAAACACAATGTGAAACTTGATGAATTTAGGTAAAACTGGAGTACTGTTTTGGTTTTCTGGCAAGTATTCTCACTCCAGAAGAACTTTTAGAGATTGCCGAGCTCTGCTAGATGTATGATTCGGTGATGATGACATAGTGGCACAAGTGTACAAAGCAATAAACGTATCCTCTGTTTATGCTAGTTGATAAATGGACCGCCCTCCTTCTGAAAGGACTATTTGGTGTAGGTCAAGGTTACAGAGTTGTTATCCAACTTAATGTTAAATATAACATTTACTTTATAATCTGATAGTAGGAGCTTTGGGCATGGCTGCAATTCAGATTAAGACCAATTGTGTTGGACACAGTTAGTTACCATCAAGGATATTTGACCTTACCTGCAGCAGGGATGAGCATGGAAAGCCTGAATCAGATTCTAAAGAAAAAACGTCTGTATTATTTTAACATTGCCAGAGTAAGGGGACAGTACGGTGCAGATGATGTGAAGGATGGCCAAATGGCAGAGAGGTAGAAGAAAGTGGCAAATGATGAGCGGGGGAGAAAATGGAATAAAAAAAATGATGTATTTGTTACACAAATTTTTGATTCCTGATAATGACAATCTTTTTTTTTTCCCTACAGGAATAATCAGAGACTCCAGCTGTTCCTATATGCCAGAATGGCAGAGCTACAAATGCTTTGCACTAGATTATCAGATGCTTGTGATTGAAAGCCTTGATTCGGACACTGAGACAAGAAGGTTATCTCCTGTTGCACTACTTGCGGATGGTTACATTGACCTTATTAATGGTGAGCATTTTACTTGCAGTCTGAGTGAAACTTTCACAAACACTTTTGATAACAGTCAACTAGGTCAACTTTTCTGACTGTTTGCACAAGAACAGGCTAACCTGATGGAAAGTGTTACCCTCTTCAAAAACAAAATAAGTAAACCACATACTGTATACTTGAAGAAGACAGGAAATCATTGCTAACTTGCAGCTGTTGATATGGTTCTTACTCTCAGAAATGGTATGCATTCACCTAAATTATCCATATTTAACTGAACCTGAATAAAAAGTGATATAAAAAGCTGTGTTTTGCATTGTCTTGTTTTTATGGGGAGCATTCTGTTACAGGTCTCTTCATGGAACCAATACTTTGTAGTTTTAACTATGTTATGGTTTGTGCATAGAACTCTAAACAGGGTTCGGATAGATCAGCAGCTCATAATTAGCGTTCTGTACACAAATCGTGACATAGTAAATGCTTCACATAAGTGATTCCATGATGTGAATTGTAACAGAATGCTGTCCATAAAAACACAACAATGCAAATTACAGTTTTACCTGTCACTTTTTATTCAGGCACAGTTAAATATTTATTTATTTAAGTTTCAGATTACACCTTTGAGCCATCAGGCTCTTTTACAGAGGTTCCACGTCATGGAAACAGAAAAAGTTACAACAGGAGGGTGACAGAAAACATTATTAACAGGAGACAAAATACAGCATTAGATATAAACATAAACAGGAGAATTGGTAGCAGAGTAGTATTACAGGAAGGTAGCAGTACTTGAGCAGCCACAGACATTGTCAGGAAATACTTGAGATAATTCAGTATTGGATATAACAGGAATACATACATTGTCACTAGAGAAACATCGGAGGGGAAATAGGGAAGTGGATAAGAGGTAACATATTGAGGTGAGGACCAGAGGTGGGTTAAAAGGGGACTCAGAAGTGGGAATGAGGGTAGGGGAAGGGGGAAGGGAGGAGGAAGAAGGGTGAGTGGACAAGGAAAGACAGAAAGGATTGCAGGGAGTGGGGAGGAGGGGAGAGTGAACAAATTCAGGGGAGTCCTGGGTCTAAACAGGAAAATTTATAGGGAGCAGTCACAATTAGAGCTGGCCAACACATGCTGATGAGGTTTGCGATTAAATGGTCTGAGGTTCGTGGTGCTGGCGACATCACAAAGAAGTGAGTTGTACCAGCTGGGGGCCCTGACTCTGAAAGAGCGCTGCCCTTGCGAGGTCCAGCAGTGGGGGACAATGAAGGCTTGGATTACAGACCTTCTGGTTTGGCGTGTGGGGCAGTAAGGCGGTAGTATAGACTGGAAACCAGGGGACAGGAGTCCCATGTATGCCTTCTTCACTAGAATGCAGGTCTGGTATTTTATTCTGCCAGATAGCTGTAGCCAGTTTGCCTGCACGTATAAATCGCAGGTGTGTGTGTGTCGTGAAGCTGAGGTGAGGAGCAGACAGGCCTTGTTCAGGGCTATGGCTAAGGACGGTGTTGGAATCCGATCCATAGACCACAAGACCATAGTCAATAAGCGAGGTAAGCGAGCTTTGTATAGCAAGTTTCAGATCTTCCAGGACATAAAGTCTCCACCACTCATTCACACTAATGGGGAACTATGCCGGAGGTGCTAGGACCCAGCGGGAGCAAACTTTTTTGCAGGAGGGCCAGCGCCAGAGATGGAGCTGCGAGTAACGGCACCGTGAGCCTCTGCTCGTGCAGCAATGACTATCTCGGCATCAACCCTCCAACCGCCTCAGTTCCTTTTTTCCTGCCGTCAAGTGCACTTCAGTGACAACGTCACTCGCCAGCCGGGAGTCAAACTAGTAGCATAGTTTTCAGTTTATTATTTTGTAGTATTTTTCCAATAAAGTACCGCTTACGATAATTTATTTTTATCAAAGAAAGAAGTCTCAGCCTACATTGATGGAGTCGACCATGGAGTGGGTCGATGATAGGAGACTGTGATGAAAAGCTGTTCAGTCAGCTGGGCTGGGTCTGGTCCGCCGGCTTCTCCGGAAGTGGGTTCTGACAACGGACGGTCCAATGCCCTAGTGGATGGGTGGTCCACCCGGAAGCATAAAAGTAAACGGTCCCATTCTCAGCACCATTCGGCCTCAAGCTCTTCTTTGACCCATAGGTCAAAAAAGAGAAGGCATCATTCGAGGTCACCCTCTGATATGTCTGCATGTCGACAATCGGTCATTGGGGTCAGTTGCTGGTCTCTTCATTTGGAGTCGCCGGTTTCTGGTTCTGGTTTCCGACCTCTTCAACATCAGAGCCCTTCCCCACCTTCTGGTAGGGCTTCCGATGAGCAGTTTCATCAGTGGGCCGCTCTTATGGAGCAATGGGCTTGGAGGCTGGTCCAGCTTCCTGGCCCAGTCACTCAGGGGCCCTCGGGCTCTTTGGGGATCGGGCAGGGTGATTGGGCCTCCCTAGTCACACAGCGTCCTCTTTGGTGCTGTCGACTCCGCGCTCAGGTGTTTTTCCCCTGCACATGGCTGCGGTGCAGGGGACCACACCGATGCCTTTATCTCCTGGTAGTCTTCCTTCTTTTCCCTCAAATTCTAATTTTCGAGGCCCTGGGTTGATTCTGGCGCCGTCGGCGTCAGTGGGTCGCTTGCCACTGTTTCTGGTGCTGGGGTGCCTCCCGGCGCTGTTCTCGGCGCTGTTGCACCTGTCAGCACTGTCTTCGGCACCGCTCTCAGCGCTCTGCGGCTTTTTGGTGCCATTGAGTTTCTCAGCACCGTGTGGCCTTTCGGCCCCATCTTTGGCACCATGCTCTTCTTTGGCACCGAGGCCGGGCTCTTTTTCAGCCAATCTTCAGGGTGTCTTCTCTCCGATTTCTTTTCCTTCCTCTTTTTCTGCTGATTTTCAATCCTTTCCTGTCCATGCAGTCCCTCCTGGACTGTCAGGAGATGATATTGAGCCTGACCCAGATCTTAGACTGGGTGATGATGTGGAAGGAGCAGGATCTAATCCTGTTACAGAGCCTGTGGTCAAGGACCTGTCATTTAAGTCTCTGCTGAAAAATTTGAATTCCACTCTTTCTCTCCAGACTATGGACATCGATTCTGGGAAGCTTTTAAGACTCCAATACCTTCATGTTCCGGACGTCCCTATGGATTTAACTCCCCTGGTACAACCCTCCTTTGAGACGCTTTCTCAAATGGTATGGAATAATCCTGCTCTCATTCCTTCTGTGGCTAAGTCCATAGATAGGAAGTATGCTGCTCCCAAGGATCGACCCATTTTGGCCTCCCAAGCCTTTGCGGATCCTATTGTAGTCTTGGCAGTGAATGATAAGGTCGTCCTTCCTCAGACTGCTACAGCTTGACCTATAAACAAAGAATCTCGTAAGATAGATACTTTAGGTAAGAGAGTATTTGCTGCATCTACCCTGGGTATGCGTATCACCAGCTACCAGGGCTATTTCTCTCAATATGAGTATATTCTTTGGCATTCGCTCAAACAAATGGTTGAAGCTCTACCGGAGTCGGACACTAATTCAGAGCTTCTTCAAACCATAACCAGGGGTATCGAGTCCAACAGCCAACAGGTTAAAGCAGCTATGGATGCCTTCGATACTGCCTCCTGAGTGGCGGTGGGCATTTGTACCCGCCGTCATTCCTGGCTGCACACTTCAGGTTTCACAAATGATGCCCAGCAACAGGTCATGGTGTTGCCCTTCAATGGTGTGTATCTCTTTGGCCCTCAAGTAGAACAGGCTGTAGAGGCCACACAAAAGACTAGGTCAGCCATTAAATATGCTCGACCTCCTCCCGCCCCCCTCTCGAGGGGGTGTTAACAAACACCAGTTTCATAAACGTCAGTCCTTTCGAGGCAAAGGCAGGGGAGGTTTTAATAAAAATCAAGCCCCTCAGCCTCAAAAGAAAATGCAACAGAAGGCGCAAGGACCCAAAGCGCCCAGTGCCGCCTTCTGAGTTTCTGACCCAAGTCCCACCTCATCTGCCTGAGGGGGGCTCTTTTGCAGTGGGAGGTCATCTGACTCAATTCTACAACCAGTGGAAGTCCATAACTTCGGACAAATGGGTCCTTCGGATAATCTGAGAGGGATATTCCCTCAATTTTTCAGAGAACCCTCCAGATTGTCTCCCTAAGCGGCAGCTAAAGCTGTCAATTCTTCAGTCAGAGCTTCTCGCCTCCGAAATACAAGGCCTTCTGAACAACAGGGCAGGGGAAGTAGTTCCGCTGGATCAACGGAACACAGGGTTCTACTCCAATTACTTTCTAGTTCCAAAGAAAACCGGGGGCATGCGCCCCATTTTGGACCTCAGAAAATTAAACAAGTTTCTTCCCAAAGAGAAATTCAAGATGATATCGCTAGGGACCCTGTTACCCTTGCTTCATCAACATGACTGGTTAGCCTCCCGGGACATGCAGGATGCTTACCAACATATTCCTATTCATCCAAAGCATTGCAAATACCTAAGGTTTGTGGCTTTGGGACAGCATTATCAGTTCAGAGTCCTGCCTTTTGAGCTATCCTCCTCACCGTGAGTTTTTACAAAGTGTTGTGCAATTCTCACAGCGCATCTCAGAAAAGTCAGAATACAAGTGTTCCCATATCTGGACGACTGGCTTCTAGCGAGCCCTTCCAGGCAAGAAACTCTCGCCACCATTGCCATGGCCTCAGACTTTCTCACGTCCATGGGAGTCCTGCTAAACCTCAAGAAATCGCAGCTGCAGCCCTCCCAGAGGCTTCTTTTTCATAGGAACTCTTCTGGACACCTCCTGTGCAAAACTGTCTCTACCAGAGGACAGAAGGAGTGATATCCTACAGATAGCCCGATACATCAGACAGAACAGCTCGGTTCGAGCTATCTCGATGCAATGGATGCTAGGTCTCATGGCATCCTCGGTGTTCACTGTACCCCTAGCATGCCTTCACATGAGAACCTCTCAGTGGATGCTCAGTACTCAGTGGTCCTCAACCACTCACCCTCAGTCCTTTCTCATCAAGGTGCCAGAACCTTTGAAGAAGTCACTCACCTGGTGGTCGCAAGAGGACAAACTTCTGGAAGGGTATCCCTTTGCTCCTCTGGATCATCAGATTTCCATTACCACGGACGCGTCCCTGATGGGGTGGGGAGCTCACTGTCAGACACTCCACACTCAAGGTACGTTGACTCAGGATGAGTCCCAGCATCACATAAATGTGTTAGAAATGAGAGCCGTCCTTTATGCAGTCCAGGCTTTGAAGGACATTCTCTGTCACAAGAACATTCTCCTTCAAACGGACAACAAAGCAGTAAAGTATTACATCAACAAGCAAGGTGGGGCTCACTCTTACCCCTTATGCAGGGAAGCAATGAGAGTGTGGGAATGGTGCTTGGAGCACAAGGCTCTAATTCGAGCGGCCTACCTGCCGGGAGTGCAGAACGAACTGGCAGACCATCTCAGCAAAAACAGAGACAGATCCTCATGAATGGTCTCTCGACTCAACTGTAGTTCAGTCACTATACACAGATTGGGGAACTCCAGACCTGGACCTTTTTGCATCCCCACTCAACACAAAACTGCCTCTCTTCTGCTCCAGAAATCCAGGGCCTGGCATTTTCTGTCATGATGCGTTCAAGCTGCAGTGAACAAAACTCTTTCTACATGCCTTTCTGCCTCTTCTTCTAATTCAGAAGGTACTTCTCAAGTTCGAGTCCCAGGGGAGCAAAATGATTCTCATTGCTCCCTTCAGGCCTCGGCAGATATGATTTCTGTTTCTCAGCAGTATGTTGGAAACCCCTCCGAAACCGCTTCCCCTTCAGACGAACCTTCTGACTCAGGGGCCTGTGGTCCATCCCAATCTGAGATCGCTTCACCTTCACACTTGGCTCCTGAAGAGATAGAAGTGAACAGGTTCAATGTCTCCTGCAGAGTTTCAGATATTCTTCCGACTGCGTGCAAGACAGCCACTAAGAAAACTTACACAGCCAAATGGAAGCGTTTTTCACTGTGGTGTGCAAAATCCTCTTCGAATCCTTTTTCCTGCCCACCAAATAAAGTTCTAGAGTACCCTTTGGACCTCTCAAATTCAGGTCTACAATACTCTACAGTCAAGGTTCACCTTTGTGCCATTTCATCTTATCATGAGCCAGTACTTTCTTTGTCACTGGCTCTGTTACCCATGGTTAAGAGGTTCCTTAAGGGAATTCTGCATACCAGACCTCCTATCAGATATCCTGTCACAGCCTGGGACATTAATCTTGTGCTAGACATCCTCACTCGGAAACCTTTCAAGCCTCTAGCTACCTGTGAGTTGAAATTCCTCACTTGGAAAATGGCCTTCCTGGTGGCCATTACCTTGGCCCGCAGGGTCTCTGAGATACATGCCTTGGTCACAGACCCTCCGTATACTGTGTTTCATAAAGACAAAGTAGTTCTTAGGACCCATCCTAAGTTTCTTCCTAAGGTTGTTTCAGAATTCCATCTAAACCAACCTTTGATCCTTCCTACCTACTTTACGAACTTCCAAAATGAAGGGGAGCATTCTCTTCATTCTTTGGAAATCTGCAACGTGCCCATTGTAGATATTTGCAATGCGGCCACCTGGAGCTCAGTGCATACTTTCATCAAACACTATGCCCTGGATGTCCATGCCAGATGACATGTTTCATTTGGCAGAACCATCCTTAATGGACTTCTGTCCTGAATATGTGAGCTCTTGGTCTCTCCTGCCGCCCTCTCGGGGGATTATTAGCTCGGTACTCTCCCATTAGTATGAATGAGTGGTGGAGACTTTATGTCCAGGAAGATATGGAAATTATGTACCTACCATAATTCTTGATCTTCTTGGATGAAGTCTCCACCACTCATTCACATGCCCACCCACCAACCCCTGAGCTCACCTCTGTTGTTGGTCTTCACTCCCTCAATCTTTAGGCTGTGAAGACTTCTTTCTTGACCCTTCTTATACGGGTCTTCCGGACTATCTCATGTCTGATTTTTGGTTAGGCTATCCTTCTAGGTTAGTTACTGCACCTCCTCGGAGAAAAAGGTACTGAGGTGGTTGGAGAATTGAGATAGTCATTGCCACCGCGAGCAAAGGCTGTGGCTGCATCTCTGGCTAGCCCTCCTGCAAAAAAGTTTGCTCCCGCTGGATCCTAGTGCCTCCGGCGTAGTTCCCCATTAGTGTGAATGAGTGGTGGAGACTTCATCCAAGAAGATCAAGAATTACGGTAGGTACGTAATTTCCAAACCTTCTGTTGTCAAACAGTTCCTATGTCTATACAACATTCCAGTGCGGGTATTAACGGTTTTAGCGATGTTATAAATATGAGTGGTGTATGATAGTGAGCAGTCAAGGGTCACACCCAGCTTTTTGAAGTTGTCTACCTGTTCCAAGGCTGTGCCAGTACTATTTTTGATTAGCAGTTGTTGGTGCTTGTATTTGCTAAGGGTGCCATGAAACAGCATAGATTTGTTTTTTTGAATAGTTTTGGATGAGCTTGTGCATCCTGAACCAGGATTCAAGTTCAGAAAAATTACTTTGCAGCTGTTGCTGTAGGAGATTGGTGTCAGAGTGACTTGTGTAAATAATAGAGTCATCTGCATATAGAAGTATTCTGTTATGACAAGAGGTGGGGAGACAGTAACCAAATATGCTAAATAACAAGGGGCCGAGAACAGATCCTTGGGGGACACCCAAGCATACTGGGCAGGATATCGAGGTGGTATCTCCAGTTCTGACCATTTGGGAGTGCTCACTAAGGTAGCTGTGGAACCAGTTTGTGGCCTCAGGTGATAGACCGAGGGATGATAGCTGTCCAGTCAGTAGGGAGTGGTTGACGGTGTCCAACTCCATTGTCAGGTCAATAAAGGTGGCACTGACCAAGAGGTTTTGATCCAGAGATTGGAGGATGTAGGAGGTGAAATCTACGAGTGCTGTGGTGGTGCTGTGCGTCTTATGAAAACTGTGTTGCTGAGGACTCTGGAGATCATATTTATCCAGATAGTCAGTGAGTTGATCAGCAACTATCCTTTCCAGTGCCTTGGAGAGAGGGGTAGGATGGAGACTGGTCTATAGCTGTTTGGGAGAGTCATGTCCCCACTTTTGTGGATAGGGGTAACCAAGGTAGACTTCCATTTGCTTGGAAATTGTGAGAGCATAAGGGAAACATAGAAACATAGATTTTGACTGCAGATAAGGACCGCTTGGCCCACCCAGTCTGCCCATTTCCCTACCTAATGGATAAGCTGCAGATCCTAGTTAACCAGCAGCCTACTTCTTCCTACCCCCAACCCCTAGAATTGCCTTATGACTGTCCCATGCATGCTTGAATTCCACCACTGTTTTTGACACCACAAACCCTCCGGAAGGCTGTTCCATGCATCCACAACCTCTCTGTGAAAAATACTCTTAAATTACCTCTGAGCCGCTCCCTTCTATCTTCAAATTGTGCCCCTTGTTCTTGCACACTCTTTTTTGAAAGATGCTGCCCTCTTGGACTTTGTTGATTCCCTTGAGGTACTTGAAAGTTTCTATCATGTCCCCCCCTCCTTTCCTCAAGGCTATACATATTCAGCTCCTTAAGTCTCTCTTCATATGTCTTCCGGTGCAGACCCTGCACCATTTTAGTTGCCCTCCTCTGGACAGCTCCATCCTGTCTATGTCTTTGCAGAGATTAGGTCTCCAGAACTGCACGCAGTACTCCAGATGGGGTCTCACCAACTGTCTGTACAGAGGGATAATAACTTCCTGTTTTCTACTGGTGATGCCTCTCCCTATGCATCCCAGTATCCCCCTAGCCCTTCTTGCTGCCCTCTCACATTGCTTGCCCACCTTTAGGTCATCTGATGTGACTACCCCCAGGTCCCTTTCCATTTTTGTTGTTGTTAGTATCTCACCCCCATTGTGTACTCTTCCCTGAGTTTTTGTTTCCCAGGTGCATTACCTTGCACTTCTTAGCATTGAATCTAAGCTGCCATATATTTGACCATTCCTCTAACCTTGCCAAGTCCCTTCTCATCCTTTCCACCCACCTTGTGCATCAACTCTGTTGCAGATCTTTGTGTCATCTGCAAAGAGACATACTTTTCCTTCCAGTCCCTCTGCAATGTCACTTATAAAGACATTGAAGAGGACCGGTCCTAATACTGAACCCTGAGGTACTCCACTAGTAACCCCCCTTTCTTCAGAGTGGACTCCATTTACTATTACTCTCTGTGTCCTATCCTCCAGCCAATTCTGTACCCAGGCTGTCATCTTGAGACCCACTCCCAGGCTGGCTAACTTGTATATTAATCTTTTGTGTGGGACTGTGTCAAATGCCTCATAAAGTCTAAGACCATGTCCACAGCCCTCCCTGATCTACTACTTTGGTCACCCAGTCAAGAAATCTATCAGATTTGTCTGGCATGACCTTCCGCTGTGAATCCATGCTGCCTTGGGTCCTGAGCCCCTCTGGCCTCTAGATACTCAACAATTCTTTCCTTCAGAAGTGATTCCATTATTTTCCTACCACTGAGGTTAAACTAACAGGTCTGTAGTTTTCTGCTTCTGCCTTGCTCCCACTTTTGTGAAGGAATAACATCTGCCTTTCTCCAGTCCTCGGTACCACCCCATCCTCCCATGATTTGTTAAAGAGGGTAGTCATGTGTCACTAGTTCTACCCTTAGTTCTTTTTAGAATTCTGGGATGAACCTATCAGGCCCCATTGCTTTGTCCACCTTCAGTTTTAAGAGTTCTTTCAGAACCCTTTCTTCTGTAAATGGGCTGATATCAACTTCTGTATCCAGAGTGTTTCTACTGTTTGTTTTAGGTACCTCCACTTCATTTGTAAATACTGAGCAAAATATTTGTTTAGTATCTCTGCCTTTTCACAGTCATCCTCTGTCCACCCTCCTCCTCTTTATTAAGCCTCACTAACCTCCCTTGGTCTTCCTTCGCTCCTGATGTACCTATAAAAGGTTTTATCCTTCTTAACTGAGTTGGCTATCTTTCCTCGGTTTGGGCCTTTGTTGTTCTGACTGCCTTCCCAGCTTCCTTTGCTTTAACTGATACAGTTCTCTGTCCTGCTCCTTCTGTGCTTCCTTGTACTTCCTGAATGATTTTCTTTCTCTTGAACCTTCACTGCCACTTCCTTTGAGAACCATAGTGGTTTCTTACATCGTTAGTTTTGTTTATTTGCTTCACACAAAGGCTTGTTACCTCTGTGATGGCAGTTTTTATTATTCCCCATTGTTCTTCCACCCCTCCTTCCTGCCCATTTGCTAGTGCATTCCTTAGGCACTCACCCATTTTGGCAAAGTCAGCCATCCTAAAGTCCAGTACTTTTGCCTTTGTATAACTTGACTCTATTGCTGTGTTTATTGTGAACCATACTGTTCGATGGTCGCTAGTCCCAGATGGCTACCCACTTCATCTGTGATCCTCTTCATCTCCATTTGAGAGAACCAGGTCTCAGATTGCTTCTCTCAAGTGGGCTCCAATACTAGTTGTTCAAGGCATGCCCCTGTAGGGCATCTAGAATAACCCTACTTTTGAAGTGGCTGCTGCAACTGCACTCCAGTTAACATCTGGCATATTCAGATCACCCATCAGCAATATATCTCCTTTTTCTGCCATTCTAAGTATTCTTTCTATCATTTCCTTGTCCATTTCTCCTGGAGAAGGGGGTTCTATATAACCCCTGTGCGGATTGTGGTGCCAATTGCCAGTCTCCAAATTTACCCACAGTGCTTCTTCTCCTCCCTGTTTTCCTTTTGTTCTGTTGCTTTGATTCCTTCCCTTATGTAAAGAGCTACTCCCTCCTCCCTCTTTTGCCCTTCCTGTCCCTCCCGTAGATAGTGTATCCTGGTATGTTTATATCCCAGTCATGGTTTTGTGTGTACTATGTTTCTGTGATGCCACGATATCCAGATGTTCCTCCTCCATCAAGGCCACTAATTCAGGAAGCTTGTTATTCAGACTATGGGCATTGGTACTCATTGCTCTCCATTTTTGATGGCTTTACCTTCTTTGCAGCATCCCCACTGACCTGTCTACCTCTGTCTTTTCTCATTTAGTACCCTGTTTTGTAGGAGAGGCTGGGATTTTCCTGCTGCTTATCAGTACCTCCCTTGACTAGTTTAAAAGCTTGCCAATGAAGCATTTAAACTGATTGCTCAAAAGACTTGTTCCCTTCCTGGACAGATGCAGGCCATCCTGCCAGTATAGGCTGGTGTCCCTCCAGGTGGAACCCCAGTCCCCAATGAAGCCAAACCCCTGTGCTCCACACCATTTTTTCAACCATTCATTAAATGGTTGAAAGGGAGCAGTTGAGAATTTTGGTTAGGGGTGGCAGGAGTTCATCAATGGTGAGGGCAATGAGTTTTAAGTCCAGGGAGTCACCACTGTGCCTGGTCTTCCCAAGTACTTTGAGTAAATGCTTTTTTGCTAGCCCTTCTGAGATTGCCTTAAAATAAAATGGGGCTGGCTGCTGTGATGCTTCCAGGTTGTCAGTATCGCTAGAGACTGGTTCAGGATCGAAGAATTTTGGTGGGAGCACATGACTAAGGTCTGAGAAGGTTGTGTTAAAGGCATTGGCAATAGATACTTTATCCAGAGAGATAGCGCGTTAATGTTGAGCATAGTGGGAGTTACTTTAGGGCATTTCCCAGTAACCTGTGAGAGGTTGTCCCAGAACTTCCTCCCATCTTTTCAAGAGTTGGTCAGGGCATTCCTATAACATTTCACTTTTGCCTGGCAAATGGCTCTTGTGCAGGCATTCCACGCTGCTTTGTAGGCCTGGGTATCTGCTAAGGTGTTGGTAGCCTTTGAGTGGTACCAGAGCGAGTCTCGGGATTTCATCTGTTCAAGGAGATTGTGGGTCAACCATGGGTTGATTGTACCCCTAATCTTATGATTTTTGGGTGGGGCGTGAACATCACATACTGAATTGAACGTTGTAATAAAGTATTCCAGGGCCGAGTCCATTTCCTGGGCAGTGTCAATTGGGGTCCAGTCATGTGTTCGCAGGCATTCTTTGAAAGGTCCTAGGTGTTCGGGTAGTAAGGCTCGGCTAACTGTGAACTTGGAGGGGGGATTTGTTACAATTGTTCAACTAGACTGATATAACTGGGGAATGGTCACTAATGGTTTCTGGGAGTACTTCAGTTTTAGAGATATGATCAGGCCTAATAGTAAGAACCCAGTCCAGGAGGGTGGAGGTCCCTATTTTGCAGTTTGTCCTGGTGGGAGACTGTACCAGCTATTCCAGTTTCACAGCTGCAATTCCATCTTTATAGTAGTTCACATTGTGGGCCAACCAATTAACATTAAAGTCCCCAGAAGAATAACTTCTGTGCTACTACCAAGGAGGTTGGTGCAGTTGAGGAGGGAGGGAAGACACTGCTTGGCCAACTTATGTGGGATATAGATTGAGGCAATGGACAGAGCTTTGTTGTATGCACAAAGTAGTACCTTGATGGCTAGTATCTGTAAGTCACTCCCAAGGCTAGGTAGGGTGATGACATGGCCGTCAAGGGCCTCATTTAAGTAGAGTATGCAACCTCCTCCTTTCTTAGTTAGTCTGTCTTGCCTGAAGACTGTGCAGCCGGGTATGGATATGATGGAGTTAGAAACCTTCAGGGACAGCCATGTCTCCACTACAGATAGTATGTCAGGTTTGTATAGGGAAATCCAGGCAGTGAGGGAGTCTAGTTTTGGAAGTAAGCTGCAGATGTTGATGCTGGCTAGAGAGAGATGATGGCAGATCTGTCAGTCTTCACTGCTGCCAGCTGTGGTAGACCAGGATTTAGGTGTACGTTGCCCAAGATGAGCAGCATCAGAAGTATGAAGTGATGAGTAAGGCTTTAAGGTGAAACAGTTGGTGTTGGTGTAGCCTCGCCTTTGACGTTTTTCCCCTGATGAGTTGTTGGGATGGGGTAATAAATAAGGTATGGCTAATGAATGAAAAAATGTAGTTGGTGGGTGGGTGGGGGGCATCCTGAGGCTACATGCACCATGGATACTTTGGGAGAGTGCATATCGTTTCTGAGAATAAGAACTTTATAAACAGCTGTCAATTAACACAACTTTTCTGTCTCCTTTAAGAAAAAGTAGTAACTTGCAGCAGTGGTAGTTGTTAGGTATTATGTTGTCATAATGTTGTCAATAATTCAGTAAAGCAAGGCAATTTTATTTGTAGGGTGCTCAATCCCGGAGGCTCTGAGCACCTTACAATATTCAATACAAAAGAAAAACACATCAAAATACAATAAAAATTCCCATAAGTAAACGATATAATAAATAATTCAACAACTTTAAAAACTTCAGTTTGCCAATAAGTAGACTGGACAAGACTGATAGAATTCAGCAGTCTACAAAGGCCAGACTGAAAAGGTGGGCCTTCAGCATATGCTTGAACACCTTGTTCGAGAAAGCCTCCCAGGTAGCAGGTGGAAGCAAGTTCCACATGGTCAACCCAGAGACATTAAAAGCATGCTCTCCCGAGGTCCTGAGCCAAAGCCTGGGAACATCCAGGAGGTCCCTCGAAGAGGAGCAGAGGGAGCGAGCAGAGGTTGCCGGTGACAGTAGGTCTGACAGGTAACCAGGGCCCAGTCTGTATAGGGCCTTAAAGGTGAGAAGACCCACCTTGAAAAGGACTTTCCATGCACAACCGGGATTACATGACAGGACTTCAAAAAGCCCATCAGCAACCTGGCCACTGCATTCTGCACCAGCTGCAGTCTGTGAAGGGTCCCTCCTGTGACCCCGAAGTACAGAGAGTTGCAGTAGTCAAGCCTAGAGGTAACAAAGGCATGCACTAGTGTCGGCAGATCCTTGGGCAGAACGAGGGGCTTAATCCTGGCAATGTTCCATAAGTGGTAAAAAAACACTTTTTGACCGCAGATAACACCTGATTTTCAAAGGTCAATCTGCTATCAGGATCATGACAAGATTTCACACCCTCGAGGATGCCACCAATGGAGCAGACCCCAGGACAAGGCCTGTGTCCGCTCCCAGTGGCAATCTATCACATCCGTGACCAGGCTCGATCACCAGAACCTCCGTCTTGGCGGGCTTAGTCTCAGCCAGCTGGAAGCCATCCAGTCATTGATTTTAGCCAAACAGTTGTTAAGCATGTCGAAAGCACCAGATGTTCCGGGGGCAAAAGACAAATACAGCTGGGTATCATCTGCATAGCAGTGAAACTCCATGCTGTATTGTCTAATGATCTCACCCAGGGGCAGCATATACACCACAAACAACATCAGTGACAAGCTCGAGCCCTGTGGTACTCCACAGAATAGAGGCATTGGGGGAGGAGGAGAAATTCCCCTTCACCACCCGCTGCACCCTGTCTGAGAGACAGGACTCAAACCACTTGATGACAGTACCGGTGAGTCGACAAAACTCACAGAACTGATCAAGAAGCACATGGTCCATGGCATCAAAAGCTGAAGAGAGATCGAGGAGCACAAGAACTGACCTGTCTCCTCTATCTCTAGCCCTGAGCAGATCATTATGCACCCCCACTAGAGCTGTTTCTGTGCTATGTCTGGCCCACAAACCCAATTGAAATGGCTCATAGATGTCAGAGGACACCAGGCGATCCTCAAGCTGCTGTGCTACTAATTTCTCTACAACCTTGCTCAAAAAAGGCAGGTAGGAGATAGGACAGTAATTCTCCAGGACATCAGGGTCGAGGGAAGATTTTTTGAGGAGGGGCCTCACCAGCACTTCTTTCAGAGCCACCGGGAAAACATCCTCTGCCACTGAGCACAAGGCAATCCCAGTGAACACTGGGCCTACAGCCTTGACACATCCCATTAAAAAACACGTCAGGGCCGGGTGCAGTTCACAGGATGCATGCTTCAGCTCTAAGATCACCTTAGTCACTTCTGCCATCCCCACTGGACTAAACCCCTCTCAGACAGGCAGAGTGCCTCTGAACCTCTCAATCCAGCCACTGCAAGTCAGTTGCCTCCCTGGCAGAATCCCCGACTGGATAGCTGACACCATGTCAGAGAAAAACACAGCAAACTCTTCACATAAAGTGGATGAAAAGGCTTTCTTCGGCTGTAGACAAACAGGATGAAGAAGTCTCTCCACAGTCCAGTATGAAAAATCTGAGATGGTCTGTTTTTCCCCGCAGCAATTTCCCTGGACAGAAATTCTGCCTTCTTATGAGAAATTGACCCCTGGTACTCAACAAAGTGAGCATGCAGGGCCAGTCTGTCAGCCTCCAGCTTGGTCTTCCACCAGCAACGCTCCAACCTCTGACCCCTGATCTTCATTGCCTTGAGATCCCCATCAAACCAGGGGATCTCAAGTGAGAGGATTTGGGTCATATATGAACTGGTGCAAGGCATCCAGAGCTTCAGAGACCACCCTGTTATAAGTGGCCACCACCTCTCTGGTGCCAATCGCACATGCCGCATCAACCCTAGATAGGTCAGCTAATGCCATCAGTCCCTCTGAGTGCAAGCCCCTTAAGGGGTTGGCAGTATAGCCTAGAGGTTAGAGTAATGAGCTGTGAACAAGCTTGATACATCCAGCAGACCAGACCTGGGTCTGATTCTCACAACCTCCACTTTCATACTGTGTGACTCTGAGCAAGTCACCTAACTGCCCAGTGCTCCCAGGTCGCCCCAGAAAACTGGCACTTGTGCCTACTGGGCCTTACCCAGTTACCAAAGACTAAAATAAAAATAAATAAAATAAAGGGTAGTACTGTAGCTGACCATCACCACAGGGGAGGGACTTTCAGGGGGGCCCCAAATGTGAACTCAGTGGTACAATGATCAAAGACCAGGAAATCCAATCAATCTTGAGGTTGTCAATCTCAAGACCCAGCTGGAACACCAGAAAGACCCAGGTGGAACACTAGATCTAGTGTGTGGCCATGCTGGTATGTTGCAGAGGCAATAGCCTGTGACAGACCCAGTGATGACATCAACTGGAGGAGGTCGTAACTGAAACATGAGGATTCGTCATCGATCCAGGCATTGAAATCCCCCAAGACTAAACACCTGGGGGATTCCAATACCTGGTAGATGAAGAAGTCTGCTACCTCCTGCAGAAATTCTCCCACCACCACAGGGTGTGGTAAATGAGGAGAATCCTGCAACCTGCACCTACACCCCCACGCACAGCAATGCACTCAAAGGATAGGGTATTGCCAACTGGGTACACCGTGAGGCCTAGGCTGGATTGAAATACAATGGCCACTCCCCCACCCCTGTGATCCTTCCTCAGGCAGTGCACAATGGTATACCTGGCGGGGATGGCAGCCTCTAAAACTGGGCCCGCATTGTCACCCAGCCAGGTCTCCGTAACGCAAGCCAGGTCAACAGAGGAAGTCAAGTCCACAAAAATAGCAGTCTTGTTCCTACTCGACCTGGCACTGCATAGCACTACCTGAAGAGGATAAGAGGATTAGAGGATGCAACCAGTCCTCTAGCTACCTGCCCACTTGGTCCAGTGGGAACCCTGGGTACAGAGATCAAACACGTCTGGCATCTCCCTAGGATCCGTTTAAACCCAGTGCATCTCCTGCACCAGACAATCTCAATGCTGTCCACCACCCCCTCCTCAGCTGCCCTCAGCCATCGACAAGCCACTTGCCTCCTTGTAATCTCAATTTCCTTGCAGTGTCTAGCTGCTGTGGCAGAAATAGGGAGGTTGGTGAAGGGGTGTAGGTCATGAAGCTGAGCGGCAGCCAAGGTAATCCGAGCTGTGCTGTGGCTCCAACACATCTCAGCCTGGTGAGTCCAGATCAACAGGGAAAACCCTGTTTAGCACCAGATTTTAAGTGCAAGACAACC
This sequence comes from Neoceratodus forsteri, assembly GCA_016271365.2. Taxonomy (NCBI): domain Eukaryota; kingdom Metazoa; phylum Chordata; order Ceratodontiformes; family Ceratodontidae; genus Neoceratodus; species Neoceratodus forsteri. Next base: position 410,918,136 of record CM057455.1, on the reverse strand, counting down.
AAACCCAAATCCCTAACTAACTTAATATATAAAGTTAAAATCAAATCCTAAATAACAAAACCAACTAATGACAACTTAACAAAGCAAAACACTATTATAACAAATAACAATCCTAACTACTCACGCACACATCAATAATTCAATAAATACAATAACTTCCCTACACAAATACTAAAGGAATAATGCACAACAGGGTGTGTGTTGTGCTCGGATAACGCCACTCCTGCGGGGGGTTGGGCACATGGCCACACGCAGAGTGCGTCCAATGCCCCAGGCGTGGCGTTATAAACGACACACACCCTGGAGTGCATTATTCCTATTATACAATGGCTCGTTGTTATATATAAAATAAAAAAATATATATTTTAAAGAATGTTTTTGTTAGTGTGGAAAAGTATTTTTGTTTCTTAAGAGGAGATGCAAAAAAAGGGATCAGCAATAATGATGACAGTAGACCTGTGGCGTCATGCTGGGATAACGCCATGGGTCCAGCCCCAAACTGACCAATCACAGTCCAAGATTCTTTCTTGCCATTGTATAATCATCAATCACACACTATCTAACCCACAATTATCCCCAACAAACCCCCCACCCAAAAATTATCAGCAATTTTTGCAGTCCAGGAGAGGAAATGAGTGCTAACTAAAAATTTCAACAGCACAAAGAAAAAATGAAAGTTCAGTGGAAATAAAGGCTTCCTAAGAAACCAGGTCTTATTGTGTTCCCGAAAACAGATTGCTCTCACCAAGATGTTTGATAGTCCCAGATATTTGGGGGAATATATCCACTGAGGAAAAGTTTTAAAGGAGAAAACTCTCTCTCCTGGGAGGGACAGGCTTAAGATGATACAGGCCAACCCCAACGAAACTCTCACTTCTGCTGGGGTAGTAAAGTCAGAGCAATAATGGAACAAACTCACCGGCTTCTTTGTCCAACTTCACCCCTCTGCACTACTCTCACCAGTGCAGAGGGCAGTCTAGACAGATCTTCTTTGTACTTCGAGCTTTGCCCACCGATAGAAGTCCACAGAGGTTAGGTCCACCACAAAACCGACATCTGGGTTTAATAAGATGGGGCCCACATTGCCACACCATGGGCTCCCTTGATACAGCAGTCCCAAAAACAAGTTCTAGAAATGCCAGTAGATCAAAAGCTGAAGACCCTCCAGCAACCTAGACAGAACCAACCTCAGTAAATCTTTACCGATACGGTAACAGAAGATAAAATTCAACCGGCAAGTTCAAAACAGTTCCATGGTCCTATGGCACACTAGTTCCTGCAGAAGCCATCATCCGCACACTGGTGGTTCCCTCCACACTTCTCCAAATTTCTTCCCCTCCCAGGAGTTTCTCACTTTGCACGGAGTTTGTTAGCACTCAGACCTGACCAGACTAGATCTTTATTTTAAAGATGACCAATCTTCTGCTTTCCTTGAGTACTCTTGGTTGGTTTCCTACCAGTTTTGATTGTTAAGGAGCCCATGTGGATACTACACAGCATATCCCACAGCTCTGTACATTTCAAACACATAGGATATTGTATGGGGCAATATGTGTAGCTGTCAAGAAGTTGCCATGGCAACCTTGAGATGGCTACTCAGACTTGTGTATAGTAGCCCATACATTGTCTTTTATAGTGTATGAGCTACAACACAACAAATCTGAGTAAGTTTAAAACATTCAATTTTATTTGCAAACATGTTAAACTATTAGTGCAACATTTTCACTGTAACAGCCACTAAACCGCTGTGCTTCAAAAAGTACATCTCAGAACATCGGTAGGGGGAAAGATTAAGAGGTGTCCTACGTTAAAGGAAGTTTTCCTGCTCCTGTATAAACCTTTCCTTAGCACTCACTTGCTTGGAGAATACCATGGCTGCCATTGCTACATCCTCTAGCATTGTGTGAATTGTCAAACTGTCACTCACTTACACAGTGCTAGCAATTGCAGCCGCAGCTTGAGCAGGGTTTGAGTGCAAATTTGTTCTATGTTGTGCTGCAGTAGCTATGTACCTAGTGCATCTCAACAGCAAAATGATGTAGCTACTGCAACACAACATTATTCTAGGGATGGATTTCTACCTAGAATAATGTTCCACCATATACTATATGAAACTTGTATGCAAAAGTCAAAGGTCCAAGGCCCAGATATTCATAACATTTGCAAGTGTTATTTGGTGTCTCCTGTGAACTTTAAATCATATTTCTAGGGGAGTGGAAATGGTTCATATAGGTACACTCTGGCATCCCCCCCAGAATGCTGTTATTGGCTGGAATATCTTTCATACAAGCTCCTCCCACAACCCAGGCTGTATATCCCCCAACTCCACCACGTGATGTCAGATCCTTCTTTCCCCTGGAAAAAACTTTGCATTCCATTTAGGATTTTTCTGCGCCATATGCAAATCTTTCCTTCAAAGTTTTCAAAATTAATTGTTTGTAGTTTTGCGGTTCTTTTGACTCCATCTCTAGACTTGTGATGAAATATAAGGAACCAGGACTCCAATTCTGTGTTCATTGCCTCCATAAAATCTTAGCCACTGATCCTCATGACATGTTCAGGTTTTGCCTGGGTGGGCAGTACAACATAGCAGTGAGTAGCCTGTGCTATTCCATGCTTACTGAGTCCCTTGAGGACAGAAAGCTCTGGATCTCGCTGGGTCAGCCTTCAGAACAGGATCCAAAGGATCACCCTAAGGGCAGCAAAAAGGCCTTAGTTGCAGCGAGTTCTGTTGCCACAGATTGCGGCCCTTGAGGCAGAAGTGACAGCTGCTGCGGCAGGCACCTCTTCAGCATTGTTGGACTTACAGGGGGGCTTGCCAGGGTTCAGCTCCCCTAGCTCTGAAGTGAGTCCCAGTATCTCATGTATAACTGACATTGAGTTATAATGGGAATGAGGGCTCAATTTAAACATCAGGCCCATATGGGCTCCAAAGTTCATAAACTGTATTTCCAACACTGCTCCTTAGTCTTGGCACTGTTCCCACCTGGGGCCAGGTGCTGCGACAGGTACCTCCTCAATCTCGACACTAGTCCCACCTGGGACCAACATCAGAGGGTTTTTCATGGACCAGTTCTGTGAAATGGGCTGGTCCCTCCAGACCTTGGGGGAAAGCCCTGCCCTCCATGGTTCCAAATCTAAGCACCACTGGCGTTGGTCATGGAATGAGGAGAGATTGCAGTCCTCCCAGTCCATCAACTCACCCAACCACTCGACAGCTGTCGAGTGCCCCTTTGCTGAGGAGCATGTTGAAGTCTCTTCAGCACCACCATCGAGCCAGTCATCCTCGATTCAGTCAAATAGGTCATCAAGATTTATCTTGATGCAGTTGACCAGTTGTCAGATGAGGTCGAGGAGTCGGCCTTGCAGACCTCTGTGCTCCCGGTCTTCACTCTGGAGGATGTGCACAATCGGTGACCCTGGTCAATCCTTCCAGGGACCTGGGGTCCAATCTTTGATGCCCTTGTAGCTCAGTGTCAGTAGGAGCATCATCTATAGCCAGCCAAAGGAAGATCCATCTCACCATTGACCAGGTGGTTGACAGTCGAAGTCATGGTTGAGGCGTTCACACTCTCGATCCCACTCGACCAGGAGGTCCCACCATTGACTCTCTTTAGCTTCCTCATCCTTAGGTGAGGATAGGCACTGACTTACGAGGTGCTGGTGCTGAGAAGTAGTTCCTCTGGCTGCAGTAGGCCATCTCAGGGCAGGTCAGGGCTTTACCCCGAGGACCTCCCATCCCCTGGCTGTTGCCCTGCCAGTCCCATTTCCACAAGTGCTCCCCACACCTTCTTTTTTGCCAGTTAGGGTGGAGCCACTGCCCTGACAGCCACCAGTTGGTGCTCTGACCAAGGAGGCAGGCCATTCGGCCGCCAGCTTCCCAGACCAGTTGTTAGATAACCCCAGGTGAAGACTCCCGGGAGGTCTGTGGTCAACAACAGCCAATGGCCATCTTCAAGGAGCCATTGCATGACTTAGATCAGGAGTCTATGGTCTCCACAAGGACTCAGCTGTATGACCGTGGCTCTGTCAAGGAGCCTTCCTCCAACCATTGACCAGTGTCCTTCAGTGGGCTGCTCCAACTTATCTTGCAGTCCATGTTGATCCCATTAGAGACAGTCCAGAAGAGGGCTAAGTACCCTCTCACAGACATTTTTGACTGGGATAAATCCCTGGAGGTTGCCTTCCTGTTGGCTAAGGCTTTCTTGAGACTGGCCCTGGAGTTTTGGCAGTATCCAGCATCCTGCCTGGCACTCTCACCCTGCATGATCCACAAGTACGTGGTCTCTTTTGGGGTTCTTGGACCACTGTTTGGCTCAAGGGCTGGTCATGGGCTCAGTGTTCCATAAATCTGTATACCAGGGAGATGTGGACAAGCCTCTAGACAAGTAGTCCTGTAAAGTTGACCATGCCACTAAGTGTGTACACTGAGGCCACTCTGGGTCTTCATCATTTATTTATGTGTTTATTTATTTATTTGAATTTTGGTAACCAGGTAAGTCCACTGAGACCATGCAGTCCCTTTTTCAGTGACGACCCAGGAGATAATTATGAAAACAATACAACTAATAAATACAGGAACAATACAAGGTACAGTGAAAATGAATAATGATTCAGGTATTACAGAGGCAGACAAGATACACAACCAATAAACATTCAGGCATTTACATATGATAATTAAGCAAGGCACAAAGATTGTACAATATGTGCATTGCAGGGATTGGAGTAACATAGGCTGAGCATCAGAGGCACAGAATAGCGATTAGTTAAAGCAATTGCAGAGGGGGGTATGAGTAGATAAGCAGTAAGCTCTTTTTTGAAGAGCGTTAGGGAAGTGAAGGAGAGTAAGGTAGGGGGAAGGGAATTCCAAGCCGTGGTAGCTAAGAAGGCAAATGAGTGCTTACCTGACAGATGGTGCATCTTTTGGATTGCTAATAAAGGTAAGGAAGTAGATCTAAGTGGGTGGGCAGATGCTTTGTGGTAAACGATTCCCCTTAGGCAAGGGGGATTAACGAGCTTGACTAATTTGAATACAAAGCATAGAGTGTGAAATTGTAACTTTGAGTCATAAATGGGCCATTGAAGAGAATAAAGGGTGTTACAGTGATGTTTTCTGGTGTCCATGCCCAGGGCAAATTGTCCAATCTTATGATAGAGTTGCCACAGCCGGGCAAGGGAAGAGGATTGTGCAGTGAGTAAGAGTGGGGCACCATAGAACAATATCGGGAGAAGGGATGTAGAAGCAATCTTTTTATAGGCAGTAATGGTTAATAGGGGGCGGAGGTGGTATAAGAGACCAAACTTCTGGTTTACCATTTTGGTGAGCTAAGTTACATGATATTACAGTGAGAAGGAGGCATCTAAGTGGATCCCAAGGTGTTTAAAAGTATTGCCCAATGACCACCTCTATCGGGTCACCAGAATGTCAGCAGATTTGGAGTGGTTTGGTAGGTTTAGCGGAAGGGTTGTGGAATATCATAGCTTTTGTTTTTTTTCGTATTTAGAATTAGGTGATTATCACAGAATCAAGTCTCAAGCATGTTGAAATCTGAGTTAGGGCATTGGTTAACTCATTGCCTCCACAGGAGCTCTCTGAAGTGGCACCACTTGTCTCCTGTATACTGTTAATAGTAAATTATGGGCCTTTCTAAGCAAAATCAAGCCATAGTCAGCATGCCACAAACAAATCCTAATAGCTCAAGAACCGTAAGTGCTAGACACAAAGTATGAGTGGCAAAGTTATTCAGCACAAAATTACCTTTCCAATGGTGGTATACAATGAATAATATGTAATTTAGTTTTTTTCTATGCTGTCTGAAACAGCAAAAAAAAATGTTTTTTTCACTAAAACAGGCAACATAAGCATACACACCATACCATAAACAAATACGAATAACTCCTAAAGCATACATGATATACACAGAATATCAGTGGCAAAGTTGTTCAGCACAAAATTACCTTTCCAACGGTGCTATGCAGTCAAATATATATATTATATTCTGTTACATTATATATTAAAATATATAAGTGACTTCTCCAGACATTGCCAGGGTACACAGGAAGTCAGTCACTGACTTCTTGGGCATCCTCAGGACACACCAGTGTATTCTACTGATGACTACAGGTGTCGGCTAGGAGACAATGAGTTAAGCCAATCCATATTGTTAGATAAACAATATAAGACTGGGTCATCAGACTAACTAAGCTGTCATGATGGCTAATTATAATCATTCCCTGATGGGAATCTTTGTTGTAGTAGTACTCCCCACCTCCATCCAAAGCAGCAGATGGTGGTGGAGCTCATTAAAGACTATGGGCTATCACTGGCTAAACACCAGCTCCAGACAGCCTTGGACATCAGCGATTCTTGTGCTTGAGCAGTGGCAGTGGTGGTCTCCATGTATTGCAGGACTTTGCTAGGTTTCTTCACCTTCATGGCACACACCCAACAGAAACTGGCTAATGTCCCTTTCTGGGCAACAACTTCTTTGGCTCTGGGGTGGAAGGGCGCCTTACTCGACTCCCTTGGCTCTCAGAAGGACCAGAAGAAAAGCCTAAGAAGATGGCTTTTCAATACAGGTCCTTTCAGTCACAGTCTCCCTGGCAGCAGCCACAACAGGAGCAGTCTCAGGCATGAGGTCTCAGCAGAATTCTGGACCCAAGGTCCAAAACAGGGTGTGGGCAGGGTCGTGTGTCCTCTAGCAGCAGCTGCCAGTGCCCCTGCAAATGTTACCCAGTGGCAGGTTGAAAGGTGTCATCCCTCCACCTCTCCTGTGCCTGACTACTTTCCAGGTCTGAAGCTAGCTACATCACTTCTTGCCACAGTGGTCCACTAACACAACAGACAAGTGGGTGCTGGATGTAGTGGACAGAGGACTGTCTCTAAAATGTGAGGCTTTCCTACCCTACTGCCTCCGCATGCCTCAAGAGTCCAGAGTGTCTCAGGACATGCTGTCCACCCAGACCTGCTGATCAGACTTCAGGGATGGTCCTTCATCCAGACCTTCAGTACTTTACCTCATGGCCTGTTCTTGAGCAAGTAGAATTCCAGGTCTTGGGTCTCTCTAAGGATGTCCTCCATGTGGTGGAGGCCTCCAGGAAAAAATTGATTCATAGGTGATGTGCCTTTAAATGGAAGAGATTTTCCATTTGGTGTCAGGCAAGGAGCTTGATCCACTTGCCTTCCCTATGGCTAGTATCCTGAACTACCTATGGTCCCTTTCCCAGCTGGGACTGCAAGTGATAACCATTAAAGTGCACTTGACTGACATTTCTGCTTACTGGTATGCCAACAGAGGCCAAGGAGAATGTGATCAGATGCTTTTTCAATCAAGGGCCTCAACCTCTTTTCCTCCGGTTTGTGAACCACCTCCACCATGGGACTTACTGCTGGTCTAGGATATGCTCATGGGCAAGCCTTTCGAGCCGATCCACAGGTGTAAACTGTTGTGGAAGACAGTCTTCCTGGTGGCAGTTACATCTGCCAGAAGGATGGGGAGCTCAGACACTCTTGGTGGAGCCTCCCATCTCGTCTACCACAGTGACAAAGTTGTCCTTCTCTTCAACCTAAAGCCTCCGAAGGTGGTATCAGAGTTTCACCTTAACTAGGTGATAACTTACCAATATATTTTACCAACCCAGCTTCAGAGGCCAACCACAGGCTCCATAACCTGGACCTGCAGAGAGCGCTCTTCCACTATGCGAAGCATATAGCTGGAGTTCAGGGACAGGTTCACCAGCTGTTTGTCACTTACGCTGAAGCCATGCCTGGCAGACCAACAGCAAAGTGGGCAATTTCAAGGTGGATCGTCTTGCAATGACCTCTGCTATAGGTTGGCTGGTCAGGAGCCTCATGTAGGGATTAGGGATCATTCCTCCAAACATACTGCTGCCTCAGTGGCTGCTTCCACAGATGTCCCCATTGTCCCAATACAAGAGATCTGTAGGGCTGCTATCTAGAAGTCAGCACACACCTTCATTTCCCACTGCTGTATCAATCTCAATTCATGCTGGGACGCAGGTTTTGGGACCTCAGTTCCCTAATCTCTGCTCCCCAATGAGAGGTGCATGCCTTGCCCCCTTCTCCTGGAGAACTGCTAGGAGTCTACCAGAATATGGATAAGTAAACCCATATTCACGCCCCTGACAGAACTGGTTACTCACCTCCTGTAACCATATTTTAGGAGCGCTATATGGTTCACATCCACAAAACCCACTCTGCCTCCCTGGCAAGTGGCACGGATCCTGTTTCTAGCGTGCAAGACCTGACATCACAGGGAAGAGTCATGGGGTATACTGCCTGAGTGGTAGAAGAAGCTTAGCTTAAAGTTGTTACGGCCAATAACAGCATTCCAGTGGAACTACCAGAGTGTGGATGTTAGCCACTATACCCCGTCCTAGAACTATGATTATAGGTGAGTAACCTATTCTTCTGGGCAGAATAATGGTCATCCAGAGACTCAAGGGATACCCCTTTCATTTGCCCTCTGTGTCAGGGGCTCTGAGGGGAAGGTCATCTCTTCCCTCCCTGAGGTAGTCCATGGTGTGGACTAGGGTCCAGTACCAGTAGAAACTAGGATCCAGGGGAATTCAGGGGTTCAACACATCATCTAGATGGATTCATAGTTTTCTCCCATTTCTAGGTCCCTCCTAACACCCCAATATAAGCACAGTCTGTGTAGTGGCCTTGCACATCAAAAGATGGTCCTTGCTACAGGAGAAAGTCCTTGGTCTCTACTGCAGGGTCACTGTGTCACTTGAGCTTATCATTGACCCTCCTCAGCTGAGGCACACAACCATGCTGCAGCTACTTTAGTCTGGCCTGCCTCCCAATGTGATGACTTAGGTTCACTTGAACTGAGTCATCTGCACAGCAGCATGGCATGCGCCCTGGACCATCGGGTGGCCTTTGTTACTTACATTGTTCATTAATTTATCGATATATGGTTCTATACTGTGACCTCTGCATGCCATGACAACTCCCTCGAACTCCCAGTGTCCCCCTCTACTGAGCTGCTGATGATACACATGGTGGTCAGAGCCATGGTGGACTCAAGTAAAGCCCACTAGGATGAAGCACAGTATCAGTTTTCTGCATGACAAAAGTGACTAATTCCCATTGAAACTGCATTGTTTACTGCAGTAACTCTGCTGTAGCATGCAGCTGAATTAAGTTTAATCCTGGTGAGCTTCACTGGGTATCTGTCCTTGCTGTGCAGTGTGTACAATGAAAAATGCTTAACCTGCTTGTACTGATTAAGAATGAGATTGGTAGCAGAAGGTTAAGTGCAGAAATGTGCTATTTCACTGTATATATGGTATAAAGGTAGATAGACAGACAGACAGATAGATAGACAGACAATAAGGAAAGATAGACACCACCCCTGGCTCAGTTCACTGTGTGTGTCAGCAAAGGTCTAGGAGTTTTAGGCAGTTGTCAGGGCGTGATGTCAGTCACAGTATCAAACATATGCTATCAAGTGAGTTAATTCACAATGTAAGAAATACATTATGTTTCTATGCAGACTACATAACTGGGATACTTCGATCCTTGAACTTCTGTTTAGGGGAGCTGAGAGTTCCACTGTGGTGCAAGCCTGGGCACAGCACAACTTGGCTGCGCAGGGGCGTTGACAGGGTGATATTCAACGGAGCTGCGCCATGGCACAGCAATGTTGAATATTGCACCCTGGCCACCCGCAGGTGTGCATGGCGCAGTGGCACTGTGCCAGCGCAAGTGGCCAGAGTGGAGCAGGGATGCGCTAGCGCAAGTTCCATTACGCTGGGGTGCAAGAATCGCGATATTCAAAAGTGCACATGCAAATGGGACCATAATGCTACAGGTGCAAATGGGGCCATTTGCATGTCATTATGGCCCATTTGCATGCAGGTGCGCCGATCCCCAGCGACTTTGTACCTGGCACCCTGCCAGACTGCAGCTGTCGGGGACCGACGCCTCGCACATCGCGCAAGTGCCCCACTGCCCGATCGTGGCATATGTAGAAAATAATAATTGTCCAATATCCCTGGTGGTCCAGTGGTCCGCTTGCAGCCCAATCGCAGGCATATGTAGAATATAATAATCGTCCAATATCCCTGGTGGTCCAGTAGACCGCCTGCAGCCCGATCAGAGGCAAGAGAATATAGTAATCATCAATCCCTGGTGGTGTAGTGGAGGTCAGGCGCTCAACGCAGGCGCCAGTAACACACGCCACATCAAATACTCAGGACTACGAACTCTCACTCAGCCACCGGAGCCACTGTTCGCCTCCCTTTCAGGTCAGCGGCGGCAGTTTCACTCGCGCAGCCGCCGCCGCCAACCGACATTATATCGCCAGCGTTCATTGGTTCACAGCGCGAGCGAACGGGCATGCAGCCACATACTGATACACAGTCCAGATATGTGAATGGATCAATTCATATATTGAACTGTGTAGTATGGTCTGTTGCATGCCCATTGGCTCACGCTGTGACCATCGGGCATACAGCCCCACCGCTCGTGTCAGTCGGCGGGCGGCGGGCGGAAGCGGGGAGCTGCCACCCTGCCGCTGACCGGGGAGGTGAGCGGGCGGTGGGGCTCAGTGGTGGTGAGGGGGTACCGCTAGTCCACCAGGGTTGGTTTGCTGTGGCATTATATTCTACTGACGCCCGCGATCGGGCTGCGAGCAGTTCACTGGACCACCAGGGATTTAGGGCTATTATTTGTATATGTATGCCTGCGATTCGGCATGGGGGGGCCACCAGAAGGTGCAGCCAGAGCTCGGGTGGTCACCCACAGGTGGCAGCTGTCGTGTTGCGCCCTGCAATACAGCAACTCACCTGTGGGTGGCCAGCTGTTGCTCCTTTTTTTTTGGCTCACCTGTGTGCAGCTCAAGTAGGGGTTGTGCATGCATGGGCTCAGCACATCCTGGGCTGAATATCGGGATGTGTGGAGTATGCATGGGAACGCCTCTACTCAGGCGCCAGAGATACATTACTGATGCACTCCAGTGCATTGGGATTTGTGCCAGGCTCAATCCCCATTTGAATATCGTATCGCACCGGGCGCAACCCTTCTGAATATCCCGGCTGTATGTCTTACCTGCTACGTACTTTTTTTCATCATATAACTATTTGCCTCTCTAGAGCACCCCCCACATCTGTCTTCAGGCCAGTGTCTGTCAATTGCTCAGCCAAGAATATCCACCTCCCACTAGCCAGGACAGTGGGAACTGTGCAGGGTCCAAGAGCACTGACAGCTATTTAATAGGTGGCCTGGGAGACACAGAATTTTCTTTTTTTTTTTGTTTCTTTCCAGTAGTCCCTCCCATCTTCTTCTGATGCTTGGCAATGTCTAGCTCCATTTGACATTTTTCAGCTTTGCACTTTGCATAATTCACAGCGAAGTGCACATCTTCACATAGCAGTTCCCTCTGTGAAGGTCACATTTCACAAAGAAACATTGGGGTGTGCCTTTGGGTCGTCAGGCATAACGGCCACGCCATTTCACTACACCCTACCCTGCAGATGCCGACAAGTGTCACAGTGTGCCTTGGGGTCTTTGGCACTTATGCTCACCCCATTCCATCAGGAAATATGGTGAGATGGGTACTGTATAGGAGAATGGGGTGAACTTTGGGGCTGAAGAGTCCAAGGCACACCTTGATGCCTCTCACTGGCTGCAGGGTGGGGAATGGTATGAGCATTATAGGTGAGAATCCCAAGTCACACCCCTGATGCCTGTCAATCTCTACAGGGTGGTGCGTTATGGTCAGAAACCCTAACGCCTCAGGCGTTGTTGGCATTTTCAATCCAAATTTTCAACATGGGTTTTTTGTGACCCCCACCATATGAACAGTGGCAATATCAGTTCGTTAGCTGAAAGTTGATTTTGCACAGTTTAATTACGCTTATTTGGCACCAAAGGTGCAAAACACATTTCAAACAGGATGTAAAAATGACTGCTGTACTGTTCAAGGAGGTGCAAAAATGGCAATGTTGAAAATCTGCAGCTAAAATATTAAAAAAACTGGTGAAGTCACGAGTATGTGTAGAAACTGCGCAATGCACACCTGCAATACAATTAGTTTGGGGATTTTTACAGCAGATTGTCAATACAGGCATTTTGGAACCTCCGCTCATGAACAGTGTCACTGTGATTTTCTTAATCCATCCGAACTGTGATTTCCCACAGCGACCATGCATTTCTGCACTGGAAGTGCGAAAACACATTTCAGCCATGGTTTGAAACATGACAGCTGTACTGTTCATAAGGAAGTGTGGAAAAATGCCAGTGGTGAAAATCTGGACTGAAAATATTAGAAATCCATGAACTTACGAAGGTGCGTGCAAACTGCGCAATGGTCGCTCGTAACACAGTAATTTTATGGACTTTTTTCACCAAATTTTTAACATAGCCATTTTAACACCTCTGTTCATGAACAGTGTCACTGTGATTTTCTTAATCTGTCCCGAACATTGATTTTACACACTAACTGCGCCTTTGTATGCTACATGCTCGGAAACACGTTTTGGGCGAGATGTGAAAAATGACAGCTGAACTGCTTATAAGGAGGTGTGGTAAAATGGCAATGTTGAAAATCTGGAGTGAAAATATTGAAAATTTGCAAACTTATGAGCATGTGTAGGAACAGTGCAATGCATGCTTGTAAAGTAGGAATTTTTAGGAATTTTTTCACCAAATTTTTAACATAGGGTTTTGGGGCCTATCTTATGAACTGTGATACTGTTGTTTTGTAAATCAGTCGCGAAGGTGGTTATGTGCAGTGACTCAAAATCACCTTCAGGGCCGATTAACAAAAATGACAGTGACATAATTCATGAGGTGTGGTCCCAAAACCCCATGTTGAAAATTTGGTGAAAAAATTCTAAAATGCCTGAGATATGCATCAAAGTTGAAAAACTTAAAGCTTAATTGGGGTGTGGCTTAGACAATATAAAATCAGGTGACTCAAATTACAACTTCCTGTTGCTAGCCTTGCTTGTAGAGCAAAAAGCAGCTAACTAAAAGAAGCTACCATTTTCTTATTAATTTAACACTTCTATCTCAGCAGGAGTCAGTGTCTGTTGAGATTAAGCAGAGAGATACTTTATTAGAAGTAGAAGGGGTCTTATTTAGGGTTAAAAAAAGAAAAGAAAGAAAGTCAGTGTGTGTTCTGTGCTGGGAAGGGTACTGTATCAACTTACTTTGCTAAAACAGTAGGAGGAGAGAGATCTTAATTGGGGGTGTGGCTTAGACATTATAAAAGCAGGTGACTCAAATTACAACTTCCTGTTGCTAGCCTTTTTTCTTACTAATTGCCCTCCATCCCACCCACCCTACGCCAGTTCTACTTTTATAGCCACTGGATTTGACTGAGAACAGGAACTTCATGTTTGGCAGTAGGAAGGGAAGGATCATAGAGAAACACTGGTTTTGTCAACCCTAAAGGAAAAAAGTAGCTCACTCTCCCCCCCAGCTGCTGGTGGTCTGACACTGAGCAAGGAAGAAGGAGGCTACTGAAGAATATAGGAAGTTGCTGTCCCAGAACAGGAAGGGTGAGAGCTGTAAGGAGAGGAGAGAGAGTTAGCATACAGAAAAACAGGAGAGGGGACACAAAATAACACATGATAGGAGTGGTGCAGTGCAATGGCTGTGGGGTGGCAGTGTTCCAGGAGACATTCTGGAGGCTGTGATGCTACTTTATTTGCAGGCACCTCTCGGGTCTGAGGAAGGAGGTTGCTCGTCTCAGGCTAACCTGGCTATGATTCGTGAACCCCTCCCCACCCAGGGACCACTAGGGCCAATGCCACTACCTCGAGGTTGCCAAGAAAGAGGAGAGGCTGGACCAGAGTGGGCTCAGGGAGGGAGAGGGTGGTGAAACAGAGTTGCATCCCTCCAGCTGTACCTCTCCACAGTTCATACGCTCTTCTGGTGGCTAGTGGTTCCTCTATGGAGGCACCTGCAGTGGAGACCAAGGAGGATGCTGGGAACCTTCACAAAGGAGACCCACAGGAGGGTGGCATGGGACCACACAGGGGAAGGAAACATCTCCTGGTGGGGGACTCAATCATTAGGGGGGTAGAAATGGGGGAGGAAGGGCAGAGGGAGGTAAGGTGCCTGCCTGGCACCCCAGCTTGGAAGGACAGGAAGCGAATCCTTAGGATCGTGGGAGCAGCTGCACGAGGGAGGGAGCTGGATGTCACTGTCCACCTAGGAACAAATGACCTGGCTAGGAATCGGATCAGAGCAGTGCAAGACGAGTCTGTAGAGTTGGAGAGGGGCTTTAGACAAGAAGCGCATACGGTAACCTTCTCGGAGGTGCTGCCTGTCTATGGCAAGGGTGATGCTAGGGTACACCTCACCAGGGAATTCAATGAATGGTTGAAAAACTGGTGTGGAGCTCAGGGTTTTGGCTTCATTGGGGACTGCGGAGCCACCTGGAGGGATGCAGACCTATACTGGCGCGATGGTCTGCATCTGTCCAGTGGGGGAACTGGGGTCCTATGTGAGAGGTTTAAATGCTTCATTGGCAAGCATTTAAACTAGCCAAGGGGGGAGGCACTGAAAAGGAGCAGGGAAATCCCAGTCTTCCCCCAACAAAACACGATAATTAATGAGGTAAACACCAAGGTACAGAAGTCATTAGGGAGCAGGACAGAGGTAAATGTAAAAAAAGGCAAAGGCAGTAAGGCCAGGAATGGGGCTAAAAGGGGTAAGGACATCAAAAAGTGGAGGGTGATGAGTACCAATGCCCATAGTCTGTGTAACAAGCTCCCTGAACTAGTGGCCTTGATGGAATAGGGTTGCCTGGATATTGTGGCAGTCACAGAAACATGGTACATAGGGAACCATGACTGGGATGTCAACATACCAGGATACACAGTCTACAGGAGGGACAGGGAGGGTAAAAGAGGAGGAGGAGGAGCTCTCTGTGTAAAGGAAGGGATAAAAGCAACAGAACTAAAGAGTAAACAGGGAGCAGATGAGGCACTCTGGGTCACCCTGGAGACAGGAAATGGCACAACAATCCACATGGGGGTTGTATACAGACCCCCATCTCAGGGGGAGGGAATGGACAAGGAAATGATAGAAGGCATCCTTAGGATGGCAGAAAAAGGGGAGATATTGTTGATGGGGGACCTGAATATGCCAGATGTTAACTGAAGCACCTTTTCTGCAGCCACATCCAAGAACAGGGTCATTCTTGATGCCTTACTAGGGCATGCCTCAGACAGCTAGTATTGGAATACACTTGGGAGGAACAGTCTTACACCTGGTACTCTCAAATGGGGACAGAGAAGAATCTCAGATTTAGAAGTGGGTAGCCATCTGGGAACAAGCCACCACCAAACAGTGTGGTTCACGATAAACACAGCCATACAATCACTCATACAAAAGCAAGAGTGTTGGACTTTAGGAGGGCTGACTTTGGGAAAATGAAAGAGTGCTTCAGAAAAGCACTAGCAAACAGGCAAGAAGGAGGGGTGGAGAAACAATGGGGAGTAATCAAAACAGCCATCACAGAGGCAACAAGCCTTTGTGTAAAGCAAATCAACAAAACACAATGAAGGAAAAAACTGCTATGGTTCTCAAAAGAGGTGGTCGGGAAGGTTAAGGAGAAAAGGATAGCATTCAGGAAATATAAGGAAACACAGAAGGATCAGGACAGAGAACTTTATCAGTTAAAGCAGAAAGAGGCTGGGATGGCAGACAGAATAGCAAAGGCCCAAACCGAGGAAAGGATAGCCAACTCTGTTAAGAAGGGGGATAAGACCTTTTATAGGTACATTAGGGAGTAAGAAGAAAAATTACTCACCTTAGTAATGTTGTTTCTTCTAGTGGAGTCTTGCTATATTATGACATATGCAGTGAGTCCCAACCTTCGACTGCTCTGGAGGTGAAAGAGTTAACTTTCCATGCCAGGCATGGAACGCTGAGCTCGAGCTCGGTTGAAACTCTGTCTGTTGTTCTTCAAACTCAAACTGTCAGATCTTTACAAGCTAAACTCACTGATCCTGTGTGGAAGCTGTAAACCTACACTAGCCAACTGGCTACTAAACATAAGAACACATTTTTTGGTCCCAAAACAAAGACTCAAGTCAGGAGACCCAAAATGAAAACACTACACCAAGTCACCCCAAGAAAGGAGGGGTGAAAACAATGTGGGCACCTACAAAGTGCCAACACTGCACTGCCCACCCACATCCCAAAAACAGAGGTTCTGAGAGGGAGGCGGGGGTCATAATATATGAGACTCATTAGAAGAAACAACATTACTAAGGTGAGTAATTTTTTCTTCAAACAACACAAGTCTTGCTATATTATGACATATGCAGAACTAAAGCAGTACCTCCATGGAGGAGGAACAGAACCTACTTATGAAATAGGCTCCAAGCACAGCTAGTAAACCGAGCATCACTCCTAGCCTGGATGTTCAGGGGTAATGCTTGGTAAAAGTGTGAACAGTTTTCCAGGTAGCTGCTTGACATATCTCTAGAATAGGGATGTCCCAGGCAGCAGCCAGGGAAGCAGCTGTACCTCTGGTAGAGTGAGCCCTCAGGCCTGAGGGAGTAACCTTACCCAGTTTTTCATAGCAAAATTGAATACAAGAGACAATCCACCTGGTAATGGATCTTTTAGTGGCAGGTTTCCCTTTACCAACCTCACCATAAGTGAGGAACAGTTGGAGGGAGTCAAACCTGTGACCCTTGGTACGCTCTATGTAGTAACTAAGGGCTCTCTTCACATCTAAGCTGTGCAGCCTCCTTTCACCAGAGGAGGAATGGTCAATGAAGTACACTGGAAGAGATATAGATTGATTAAGGTGGAAATCTGAAACCACCTTAGGCAAGAACTTCCTGTTAGTCTTGAGGACCACCTTATCTCTATGAAAGGAGATAAAATCAGGCTCCACTGACAAAGCCTGTAATTCACTTATGCGTCTGGCAGAAGTGATGGCTACCAGAAACACAGTCTTCCAAGTCAAGTACTTAAGATCTGCTGAAGACAAAGGCTCAAAGAGGGGTTGCATAAGCTGAGCAATGCAAACATTAAGATCCCAGGCAGGGCAGGGTCCTGAATGGAGGGTTGGTGTGACAATCCCTTGAAAAACTTGGAGAATACAGGATGAGCTGAAAGAGAAGAGGGCTTACCTGCTGAAATAAAAGCAGACACAGCTGCCAGATGCACTTTTAGGGTAGCTGGTCTCAGCCCCAAGGTATTTAAGTGGACCATATAATCCAGGACTGTGGGTAAATCAGCAGATTCTGGGGAAATATGCTTTCCAGAGCACCATATTTTTTTTTTTTGTTTTATTTAGTTGTTTAACCAGGTATAGCACACTAAGCTGAAAGCTTTTTTACAGGAGCAACATGGGAGCACAAGGAGATTAAGTGACTTGCTCAGGGTCACACAGTATGCAAGTTGAAGCTGTGGGATTCAAACCCACATCTGGTCTGCTGGATGTCACCAGATTTGCAGCTCAGAGCCTTAGACCACTGCGCTATACTGCCTCCTGCCATATGGAAAACCTCTTCCATTTGAAGTTATAAGTAGCCCTGGTGGAAGGTTTCCTAGAAGCCTTCAGGATATCCATTACACCTTGGGAGAGGTGCAGATCAGCAAACTCTAACTCTTCAAGAACCAGGCCTTGAGATTGAGAGATTTGAGGTTCGGGTACCAAAACCTCCCCTGAGCACAGGTTAACAGGTTGTGATTCCTGGGAAGACACAAGGGAAGATGGACTGCTAAGGACAGTAGTAGTGATACCAGGGTTGTCTGGCCCAATCTGGAGCAATCAGGATCATCTTGCAGGGCTGAGATCTGATTTTGACTAGCACTTGAACAGGAGAGAAAAGGGAGGAAAGCATAAAGAAACTTCCTTCCCAACTGAGAACTAAGGCATCCAGAGGAACTGAGCCCAACACTGGGGCCTGCAGCAAAAAGGGAAGTTGGTGATTGTCTGGGGCTGCAAAAGATCTTTCAAACAACATGAAGTCTTGCTATATTATGACAATTGCAGTGAGTCCCCATCTTCGAACTGCTCCGGAGGTGAAATAGTTAACTTTCCATGCAGGCATGGAACTTAGAGTGCGAGCTCAGTTGAAAACTCTGTCTGTTGTTCTTCAACGCAAACTGTCAGATTCTTTACTCCGCCTCACTGAACAGTCGCTCCAGAGATTTCTCCTTCTGCTCGGTTCATTTTGTCGGTTTTAAAGTATTATTTTGTCGGTTTTTCAACTAAATTAAACCGCAACCGGTCGGTTCAAGCTCTGTCCGTGGTAATGTAAGTAATAGATAGGTTTTACATTTAGTTTTTCTGTGTGGAACTTGTAATTCATTATCGGTTCGGTTTGAACCGATCAGGTTGTCTTTAAATCTACTATTCCTTTTTAGAGTGCGGTTCCGGTTCTTATCGGTTCTAAAAAACGGATTTCATTACGGTTTTACCACCCGTGACACGTGTTGGGAACCGATAAGGGTGTCTTGTTTGCGGATTGCCATAAACGGGCGTTGGTTAGGCTGGCATTATGTCTGAGAAACCCAAAAGAAAATCCGGACCCACTGGGTTTCAACACTGTAGTGTTTGTGGGGAACCATTTGCTAAGACTGACCCACACACACATGTATATTGTCTGAGGTTTGACCACCTCAATTCAGACTGCCAGATTTGTCAGAATTTCCCTGCTGCCACCATAGATAAGAGAGTTGGTAGGCTCAGGGAAAGGGAGGCCAAAATGTCCGCTGATCCGGATGGCCAGCCCGGTTCGGTACCAACCGAACCGGAGGGAGTGCCCTCTGACCAGGGCGATACTTCATCGGGCAAACGAAGAGCCGGTTCTGAGGAGCTGGTTCCAGCAAAAAGGACTAGAAAGTCAGCTAGCGTAGAGCCAAAAGTTCTCTCCCCAACTGCTGAAGAAATAGCTAAAGCAATTCAAATTGTCCAGCCTCTCTCCCCGGTTCCGACCGAACCGACACCATCAGGGAGGCGTTCGGTTCGGCCGGTTCCACCAGTTCAAGATTATAATTTTGAGGATTTTTGTGAACCAGAGCGGGGGAAGAGGAATATGAGGAGAGTGAATATGGTTTTGAAGATCTGGATGTGCCCATTGAACCGACATCTCTCCAGATAGACCCTTAGGGTTTCTCCTCCAAGGCTTTCTGAGTCCCTTCTCATTTCATATTTTATAAAAAGTTGTTGAAACTGTCCAGCTCCTGTTGAGGAAGCTGTTGATGACCAAGAGGAGCCCTGACTAGGTAGAAATGATGGATATTCCAGAGTCTAGGAAACTGTCTATTCCTTTGCATAAATCTTTTCGGAAACAGACAGTAAAAGTTTTAAAAACTCCTCACACAATACCTCCTGTGGATAAAAGGATGGACAAGAGGTATACCTTATCAGGCTCTGACACTGATTTCCTCACTCAGCAATGCAGCCATGTGGGGGTAGTGCAGGCTGCAGCCTGTGACAAGGCTAATATTCCCCTAGCTTCACACCCCCATGAGAAGGACTCCAGGAGGATTGATGCTATGGCAAAGAAACAGTACATGGCAGCATCTTTGGGATTCAGACAGGCAAATTATATGGCTTATGCTGCTAGGTACCAGAAATCCAGATGGGATACTGTGCTGGCCCTAGCAAAACAAGTCCCTGACCAGCTTGCCAGGGAGCTGGAACAGGTGGCTATGGATGGTATTGAGGCATCCAAGGTGCAATTTCATGCTGCAGTGGACTCTAATGGATGAATATAGGACCACCTATAGGAGTGCACAGGCCAAGGAAAGGCAGGCCACTCCTCAAAAGCAGCTTCCTAGAGGCAGGGGCAGGCCTTTTCATAGGCCTTTTTACCAAACCCATGCTTCCTCCTCCGCCTATGCTCGGAGGGGGCTCTTTGAGGGAGAGGCAGATGGGGTACAAGCAGGCCTGCTTCCACCCCTCAGCCCAAAGCCCCTGCCAAGTAGGCACCCTGATGGGATTGCCAGGGCCAATTCTTCTCTACCTGTAGGGGCAGGCTGGCTTACTTTGTCCAGGACTGGAAGTCTTTAATATCAGACAAGTGGGTCCTGGTAGTAGTAAGCCAGGAACTGGTTCTCAGCTTCAAAAATTTCCAAAGCTGAGAACCAGATCTTTCCACCTGCAACTCCATCAGAGGCACTCGCCCTAGAGGCAGAGGTCTCTACCTCCTGGCTCTCAGAGCCGTGGAAAGGGTTCCTCCCTACACCAGGGTAAAGGTTTGTACTCCAGGTACCTTACCCCAAAAGACAGGAGAATGGCGGCCCATCCTGGATCTCAGATACTTAAACAAGCACCTTTTAAAGGAAAAGTTCAAAATGGTGACTGGGAATTATCCTACCCTCTCTAAGGCCAGGGGACTGGCTAGCTTCCCTGGATCTCAAGGATGCCTATTTCCATATTCCCATCAGAAGCTCCCATCGAAAGTACCTCAGGTTTGAGCTGCCCTCAGGCACTACCAGTTCAGAGCAATGCCCTTCGGCCTCACTTCTGCTCCAAGGGTATTCACCAAATGCCTGGCAGTAGCAGTTGCCTACCTAAGAAGGCAAAAGATTGCCATCTTTCCTTACCAGGACGATTGGCTCATAGTAGGCCAGTCCCCAGACCAGGTCAATTTACATCTTCAGATAACGCAGCAACTGCTTACCTCTCTAGGTTTCCTTCTGAATCTCTCAAAGTCAGTTCTAGAGCCTGTCCAGCTTCTTACCTTCATAGGCGCAGAACTGAATGCACAGGAAGCCAGGGCCTTCCTTCCCCTGGACAGGGCAAAGACCCTAGTCTCCCTGGCCTCCTCATTCACCCTGCAGGTCTCCCGCCAGCAAGGCATTTTCTGCAGCTCCTAGGACACATTGCTGCTCCACAGCAGTTGTGCAGGGAGCAAGATTTCAGATGAGGGACATCCAGTTCCATTTGAGAGCTTTTGGTCTCAAAGAAAGGATCCTCTTACCAAGTTGATCCCAGTAACTCGAACCCTGATCCAAGCCCTACAGTGGTGGCAGGATCAGAGCAACCTGAGACAAGGGTTCCTTTTGTCACTCAGTCTCACTCTCTAATCCTTACTACAGATGCATCCCTCTTGGGTTGGGGAGCTCACATGGGCGACCTCACCACCAGGGTCTGTGGTCTCCCAGGAATCTCTGCTCCACATCAACCTGTTGGAGCTCAGAAGTTTTCTAGCACTTCAAGCTTTTTCCAAATCTGTTCAGAGCAAGATTATACAGGTCAGAACAGACAATACCACTACAATGTGGTATATCAACAAGCAAAGGGGCACTCGGTCTCGACCTTGTGCACGGCGATGAAGTTGTGGTCTCTGGCTTACTCCCTGAACACCTCCCTTCACGGCAGTCCACCTCCCAGGCAAGGACAATGTCCTGGCAGATGCTCTCAGCTGGATTTCCCAGGGCCATCACGAATGGTCACTGGATCCCTGGTCTTGGGAGTAGTATTTGCCAGATGGGGCACCCACAGATAGATCTTTTGCAGCCCCAGACAATCACCAACTTCCTTTTGCTGCAGGCCCCCAGTGTTGGGCTCACTCCTGGATGCCTTAGCCCTCAGTTGGGAAGGGAAGTTCCTCTATGCCTTCCCTCCCTTTCCTCTCCTGTTCACAGTGCTAGTCAAAATCAGATCCCAATCCTGCAAAGTCATTCTGATAGCTCCAGATTGGGCCAGACAACCCTGGTATCCACTCCTACTGTCCTTAGCAGTCCATCCTCCCCTGTGCCTTCCCAGGATTCACAATCTGTTAACCTGTGCCCAGGGACGGGTTTGGTATCTGAATCTCAAATCTCTCAATCTCATGGCTTGGTTCTTGAAGAGTTAGAGTTTGCTGATTTACACCTTTCCCAAGGTGTAATGGATATATTGAAGGCCTCAAGGAAGCCTTCCACCAGGGCTACTTACAATTCCAAATGGAAAAGGTTTTCCATATGGTGCTCGAGAAAAGCATATTTCCCCAGACTCTGCTGATCTACCCACAGTCCTGGATTATATGGTCCATCTGAATTCTTTGGGGCTGAGACCAGCTACCCTGAAGGTGCATTTGGCAGCTGTGTCTGCTTTTATTTCAGCAGGTAAATACTCTTCTCTTTCAGCTCATCCTGTATTTTCCAAGTTTTTTAAGGGATTGTTTCACACCAACCCTCCATTCAGGGATCCTGCCCCTGCCTGGGATCTTAATGTTTGCATTGCTCAGCTTATGCAACCCCCCTTCGAGCCCTTGTCTTCAGCTGAGCTCAAGTACTTGACTTGGAAAACTGTGTTTCTGGTAGCCATCACCTCTGCCAAATGCATAAGTGAATTACAAGCGTTGTCAGTGGAGCAGGAGTTTATCTCCTTTCACAGAGATAAGGTGGTCCTCCGGACTAACAGAAAGTTCCTACCTAAGGTGGTTTCAGATTTCCACCTTAATCAATCTATTTCTCTTCCAGTGTACTTCACTGACCACTCCTCCTCTGGTGAGAGGAGGCTGCACAGCCTAGATGTGAAGAGAGCCCTTAGTTACTACATAGAGCGTACCAAGGGTCATAGGTTTGACTCCCTCCAACTGTTCCTCACTTATGGCGAAGTTGGTAAGGGGAAGCCAGCCACTAAAAGATCCATTGCCAGGTGGATTGTCTCTTGTATCCAATTCTGCTACGAGAAGTTGGGTAAAGTTCCCCCCTCAGGCCTGAAGGCTCACTCTATCAGAGGTACAGCTGCTTCTCTGGCTGCTGCCAGAGACATTCCTATTCTAGAAATACGTCAAGCAGCTACCTGGAAAAAGTTCACACTTTTACCAAGCACTACTCCCTGGACATCCAGGCTAGGAGTGATGCTCGGTTTGGCACAGCCGTGCTTCAGAGCCTATTCCCTAAGTAGGTTCTGTCCGTCCTCCATGGAGGTACTGCTGTGTAGTCTGCAATTGTCATAATATAGCAAGACTTCATGTTGTTTGAAGAAAAAATTACTCACCTTAGTAATGTTGTTTCTTCTAATGGAGTCTTGCTATATTATGACCTCCCTCCCTGCCTGCCCCTCTCAGAACCTCTGTTTTGGGATGTGGGTGGGCAGTACAGTGTTGGCACTTTTTTGATGCCCACCTTGTTGTTTTTCACCCTCCTTTTTGGGTGAATTGGTGTTGTGTTTTTGCATTTTTGGGTCTCCTGACTTGAGTCTTTGTTTGAGGCCAAAAAATGAATGTTTATGTTAGTAGCCAGTTGGCTAGTGTAGGTTTACAGCTTCCACACAGATCCTTAGCGAGTTTTAGCTCATAAAGATCTGACAGTTTGCGTTGAAGAACAACAGACAGAGCTTTTCACCGAGTCTGGCGCTCTAAGTTCCATGCCTGCATGGAAAGTTAACTATTCACCTCCGGAGCAGTTCAAGATGGGGACTCACTGCAATTGTCATAATATAGCAAGACTCCATTAGAAGAAACAACATTACTAAGGAGAGTAATTTTTTCATCTACAGTGTGCCCCATCTGGCAAATATCACCTCCAAGACCAGGGGGTCCAGTGACCATTCGTGATGGCCCTGGGAAATCCTGCTGAGAGCACCTGCCAGGACATTGTCCTTGCCTGGGAGGTGAACTGCCGTAAGGGAGGTGTTCAGGGAGTAAGCCAGAGACCACAACTTCATTGCTTCGGTGCACAAGGCTGTAGACCGAGTGCCCCCTTGCTTGTTGATATACCACATTGTGGTGGTGTTGCCTGTTCTGACCTGTACAACTTTGTTCTGAACAGATTTGGAAAAACCTTGAAGTGCTAGGAAAAACTGCTCTGAGTTCCAACAGATTGATGTGGAGCAGAGATTCCTGAGGGGACCACAGTCCCTGGGTAGTGAGGTTGCCCATGTGAGCTCCCCACCCCAAGAGGAATGCATCTGTAGTAAGGATTAAGGAGTGAGACTGAGTGATAAAAGGAACCCCTTGTCTCAGATTGCTCTGATCCTGCCACCATTGTAGGACCTGGACCAGGGTTCGAGTCACTGGGATCAATTTGGTAGAGGGTCTTTCCTCTGAGACCAAAAGTCTCTCAAATGGAACTGGATGTCCCTCATCTGAAATCTTGCTCCTGCACTACTGCTGTAGAGGCAGCCATGTGCCCCAGGAGTAGAAAATGCCTTGCTGGTCGAGAGACCTGCAGGGTGAATGAGGAGGCCAGAGAGACCAGGGTCCTTGCCCTGTCCAAAGGAAGGAAGGCTCTGGCTTTCTCTGTGTTCAGCTCTGCACCTATGAAGGTGAGGAGCTGGACAGGCTCTAGAACTGACTTTGAAAGATTCAGAAGGAAACCTACAGAGGTGAGCAGTTGCTGAGTTATCTGTAGATGTAACTTGACTTGGTCTGGGGACTGGCCTACTATGAGCCAGTCGTCCAGGTAAGGGAAGATGGCAATTTTTTGCTTCTTAGGTAGGCAACTGCTACTGCCAGGCATTTTGTGAATACCCTTGGAGCAGAGGTGAGGCCAAAGGGCATTGCTCTGAACTGGTAATGCCCTGAGGGCAGCTCAAACCTGAGGTACTTTGATGGGAGCTTCTGATGAGAATATGGAAGTAGGCATCCTTGAGGTCCAGGGACGCTAGCCAGTCCCCTGGCCTTAGAATTGGGTAGAATAATTCCCAGAGTCACCATTTTGAATTTTGGTTGTAAAGGTGCTTGTTTAAGTATCTGAGATCCAGGATGGGCCGCCATTCTCCTGTCTTTTGGGGTAAGGAAGTACCTGGAGTACAAACTTTGCCCTGGTGTAGGGTGGAACCCTTTCCACAGCTCTGAGAGCCAGGAGGAAGAGACTCTGCCTCTAGGGCAAGTGCCTCTGTGGATTTGCAGGTGGAAAGGATCTGGTTCTCATCTTTGGAAACTTTTTGAAGCTGAGAACCAGTCCCTGGCTTACTACTTCCAGGACCCACTTGTCTGATGTCAGAGACTCCCAGTCCTGGACAAAGTAAGCCAGCCTGCCCCAACAGGTAGCTGAGAATCGACCCTGGCAACCCCATCAGGGTGCCTGCTTGGCAGGGGCTTTGGGATGAGGGGTGGAAGCAGGCCTGCTTGTACCCCGTCTGCCTCTCCCTCTAAAGAACCCCCTCTGGGCATAAGCAGAAGAGGAGGCCTGGGCTTGGTCAAAAGGCCTATGAAAAAGCCTGCCCCTGCACCTGGGAAGCTGCCTTTGAGGAGTGGCCTGCCTTTCCTTGGCCTGTGCACTCCTATAGGTAGTCCTATACTCATCCATTTTCTTCATGTAATTCTCTGTCTGCTCCCCAAACAGAGAATTACCCACAACAGGAAAATCCATGGCCTTAGTCTGGGTAGCCTGTGATAGGCTAGTACATCTGATCCAAGCCATTCTGCGAAGTGCCACAGATATAACCATGACTCTTGATGACACATCATTTGAGTCTACTGCAGCATGGAATTGCACCTTGGATGCCTCAATACCATCAGCAGCCACCTGCTCCAGCTCCTTGGCAAGCTGGCCAGGGACCTGTTTTGCTAGAGCCATAACAGTATCCCATCTGGATTTCTGATATCTAGCAACATAAGACATATAATTTGCCTGTCTGAGTCCCAAGGATGCTGCCATGTACTGTTTCTTTGCCATGGCATCAATCCTCCTGGAGTCCTTGTCCAGGGGGTGTGAAGCCATGGGAATATTTGCCTTGTCACAGGCTGCAGCCTGCACTACCCCAACATGGCTGCATTGTTGTGTAAGGAACTCCGTATCAGAGCCTGACAATGTGTACCTCTTGTCCATTCTCTTTTCCACAGGAGGTATAGTGTGAGGAGTTTTCAGAATTTTAAATGTCTGTTTCCCAAAAGATTTATGCAAGAGAATAGACAGTCTCCTAGACTCTGGGATATCCATCATTTCCACATAGTCAGGCTCCTGTTGATCATCCACAGCTTCATCCATAGGGAGCTGGAGGGTTTCAGCCACTTTTTTATAAAACATAAAATGAGAAGGAGACTCAGAAAGCCTAGGAGGAGACACTCCTGAAGGTCTGTCTGGGGAGATGTCCGGGTCAATGGGCACATCCAGACTTTCAAATCCACATTCACTCTCCTCATACTCCTCTTCCCCCTCCTCCAGTTCATAATATTCCTCTAAATCATACTCTTGAACCGGTGGAACCGGGCGCTTACCTGATGGTGCCGGTTCGGTCGGAACCGGGGAAAGCGACTGGACAATTTTAATCACTTTGGCTATTTCTTCAGCGGTTGGAGAAGAAAGTTTTGGCTCCACACCAGCTGATTTCCTAGTCCTTTTTGCTGGAACTTACTCCTCAGAGTTGGATCTCCTTTTGCCCGAAGAAGTCTCGCCCTGGTCAGAGGGCACTCCCTCTGGTTCGGTTGGAACCGAACCGGGCTGGCCATCCGGTTCAGCTGACTTTTTGGCCTCCCTTTCCCTGAGCCTACCAACTCTCTTTTCCAGGGTAGCTGCAGAAAAATTTTTACAAATCTGGCAGTCTGCATTGAGGTGGTCAAACCCCAGACAATAAACACAGGTGGTGTGGGGGTCAGCCTTGGCAAAGCCTTCCCCACACACACTGCAGTGTTGAAACCCAGTGGGCCCGGTTTTTCTTTTGGGTTTCTCAGACATAGTGCCAGTCCTAACCAAACTTACCTATTTATGGCAATCCGCCAGGTAAGACCCTCTTATCGGTTCCCAACTGTGTCACGGGTCATGGAAAAAAACGTAATAAAATCTGTTTTTTTTAGAACCGATAAGAACCGGTAACCACACTCTAAATATCAGACTAAGATATTTTAAACAACCTGATCGGTTCAAACCGAACGTTTACAAGTTCCACACAGAATAGAATTAACGTAAAACCTATCTAGTACTCACAAATACCACAGACAGAGCCTGAACTGACCGGTTGCGGTTTAAATTTGGTCGAAAACTGAGAAAAACAATACTTTAACCGACAAAATGAACTGAGCAGAAGGAGAAATCTCCAGAGCGACTGTTCAGTGAGGCGGAGTAAAGAATCTGACGGTTTGAGTTTGAAGAACAACAGACAGAGTTTCAACCGAGCTCGAGCTCAGCATTCCATGCCTGGCATGGAAAGTTAACTCTTTCACCTCCGGAGCAGTTCGAAGGTTGGGACTCACTGCATATGTCATAATATAGCAAGACTTCATGTTGTTTGAAAAACCAAAGGAGGAATACTGAGGCTTAATAAAGGGGAAGGAATGTGGGTAGAGGGTGACAGTGAAAAAGCAGGAATACTTAACAAAGTATTCACAAAGGAAGAGGAGGGGGAGGTACCTAAACCAAACAAGAGAAGCACTCTGAAGATGGGGGTCGATACCAGTCCATTTACAGAAGAAAGGATTCTGAAAGAACTAATAAAATTGAAGATGGACAAAGCAATGGGGCCTGATGGGATTCACCCAAGAATTCTAAAAGAACTAAGGGTAGAACTAGTGACACCGCTGACTACTCTCTTTAACAAATCATGGGAGGATGTGGTGGTACCTGAGGACTGGAGGAGGGTGGATGTGATTCCTCTTCACAAAAGTGGGAGCAGGACAGAGGCAGGAGACTACAGACCAGTTAGTTTGACCTCAGTGGTAGGGAAAATGATGGAATCACTTCTGAAGGAAAGAATTGTTGAGTACCTAGAGGCCAGTGGGGCACAGGATCCAAGGCAGCATGGATTCATGATGGAAAAAGTTGTGTCAGACGAATCTAATAGATTTCTTTGACTGGGTGACCAAAGTAGTAGACCAGGGAGTAGCTGTGGACATGGCCTACCTAGATTTTAGCAAGGCATTTGATACAGTCCCACACAAAAGATTAATACACAAGTTAGCCAGCCTTGGAGTGGGTTCCAAGATGGTAGCCTGGATAAAAAATTGGCTTGACAACAGGACGTAAAGGGTAGTAGTAAATGGAGTCCACAGTGAAGAAAGGAGGGTTACTAGTGTGGTACCGCAGGGTTCAGTACTGGGACCGGTCCATTTTAATGTCTTTATAAGTGACATTACAGAGGAACTGGAAGGAAAAGTATGTCTCTTTGCAGATGACACAAAGATCTGCAACAGGGTTGATACACAAGATGGAGTGGAAAGGATGAGAAAGGACTTGGCAAGGTTGGAGGAATGGTCAAATGTATGGCAGCTCAGATTCAATGCAAAGAAGTGCAAGGTAATCCACATGGGAAACAAAAACCCAGGGGAAGAGTACACAATGGGGGGTGAGATACTGACAACAGTAAAAATGGAAAGGGACCAGGGGGTAATTATATCAGATGACCTAAAGGTGGGCAAGCAATGTGAGAAGGCAGTAAGGAAGGCTGGGGGGATACTGGGATGCATAGGGAGAGGCATCATTAGTAGAAAACAGGAAGTTGTTATCCCTCTGTACAGACAGTTGGTGAGACCCCACCTGGAGTACTGTGTGCAGTTCTGGAGACCCTGTCTCCACAAAGACATAGACAGAGTGGAGGCTGTCCAGAGGAGGGCAACCAAAATGGTGCAGGGACTGCACCAGAAGACGTACAAAGAAAGACTAAAGGAGCTTAATATGTATACCCTGGAGGAAAGAAGGGAGAGAGGGGACATGATATAAACTTTCAAGTACCTCAAGGGAATCAACAAAGTCCAAGAGGGTATCATCTTTCAGAAAAAGAGATGTGCAAGAACAAAGAGGCACATTTTGAAGATAGAAGGGGGATGGCTCCGAGGTAATGTGAGGAAGTATTTTTTCATGGAGAGGGTTGTGGATGCATGGAACAGCCTCCCTGAGGAGGTCGTGGAGTCAAGACCAGTGGGGGAATTCAAGAATGCATGGGAGAGACATTAGGCAGTCCTAGTGGGGGGTAGGAGGAAGTAAACTGTTGGTTAACTAGGATCTGCAGCTTATCTGTTAGGTAGGAAAATGGGCAGACTAGGTGGGCCAAGTGGTCCTTATCTGCCATCAAACTCTATGTTTCTGTGTTTCTAAACCCTATTTATTCCATTATACAGCTTACCGGCATTTCCTCAGTTCGCGGTCAGCTTTGAAGAGTGCAGACGTGTTCCTGGTCCACCGAAGATCATCGCGCCGGACTCCGGAGGTAAGTATGGGGTGAGGTGGGGGTGTGGGGAGGCAGGGTGTGCAAAGGGTGGACACAGGTGGGGGGGGGGGTCAGGACAGTCAGCAAGGGAAGTTTTTTTCTTGCAGGGTTTTTTTTTCCTTGATGATGCGGGACTTGTGCCACGCTGGGGTGGGCTTCCAGCGTAGCAGCTGGAAGGCTGTTTGGGGGGGCAGTGGAGCCGATGGGGGATTAGGCACCCGTTGGTCATGACTGTTGCAATGCTGGGGTGGGCTCAGCGTGGCACCCAGTAGTCTGTTGGGGGAAAGTGGAGCCGACGGGGATTGGGCACCCCACAGCCATATACGGACTGTTGCCACGCTGGGGTGGGCTCCCCATAGCACCTGGAACTCTGTTGGGGGGGAACACAGCAGAGCCAACAGGGGATTGGGCACCCCCGTCGGCCATACAGTGTGAGTGTGGGGGAGCGCATGAGCACACAATATGCATGTGTGGGGGGGAGCGCATGAGCACGCACGAGGACGCATTATCTTATCGCTGCTCACTGAACTGGAGCTCTCCCTTTCAATTGTAGGGCACTGCATTTTCAGCTGCTATCACAGACAGCTGCAGCATTCATTTGTGAACTGTGGCCATGCCTGCAAACACACTGACTGAATTGGAAGACGGTGCCACACCTCCGAAAACTCGGATGATGGCACTATGTTTCTTTCACATGCATGCAAGCAAACATAAAAACTATGTGAAGTGCAGTAGAAAAAAGCAGGAGGGGTTAAAGCTGGCCACAAGTTTCGGAAGTCAGGGAATTTGCTTCAGCTATGGGAGTACTGCTTACTGTCAGAAATCAGCTGGATAGACTGTGTCAAGCCTGTTCCAGTTTGCTGATTTAACATTTTAACTTTAATTCAGAAGGGAAAATGTTGCAGAGTGGCCTATGAGCTTCAGAATCTAGTGAATTAAAGTGCAGCAAAAAAGAGATAATTCTGTAACCTGCTTCAGTGACATCAGCAGTGTGGTGGAGACGGGAGACTATCACTTGAAAGAAGGAAGCCTGGAATTGCCTTTATATTCCAGTCTATCTCAGCATTCCCTCATGTGGGCATCCCGATGAGTGAGTGCCAGAGACAGGGAGTGGAATATCTGACCTTGGAGCGTCTGCAGGACTTTGGCAGAGAGACCACAGGTACACAGGGGACTCTGAAAGTGAGATGCCAGACAATGTAGAGGTAACACCTTAACTATCTAATGAAACACTGTGACATCAAGCAAATACACAATTAACAAATCATTCAGCAGCAGTAAAAGGGTGAAGCAGACAGTAAATTCCCAGGGAGAAGTAGTAACAGGAAAAGCGATTAGAACAGGGAAAAGAGGGTACACCCTATCTGGGGAAGCTCTATAAGGAAGGTCTGGTGAAGGCAGGGCAAAATAAGCTATAAAAAGGGAGAAAGTGCAGGAAAGTGAAAGCAGGATAAATCCTATCTAGAGTAGGTTGATAAAATGTTAAGGAGAAGCAGAAATGAGGGTAGCAGTACCACAGAAGTAGGAAAGGGTAGAGGGATAATCCGTACCAGCAAAGCTACTAAGTGAGGGCTCAAGAAGGGTAGTGATCATGGGGTGGTATAATGTAATGGCTGTGGTGTCACAGTCTTTTAGGAGACCTTCTGAAGACTGAGGTGCTGCTCCATTTGTACTCACCTCTCTGGGTTACAAGCACAGGTTGCTAGACTCTGGGATGAACAGGCAAGGGCACAACAGACCTATCTCCCATAGGGTCCACCTAGTCTGCCACTGCTCAACCAAAGGTTGCCTAGACAGTGATAGAGTGGATGGACCCTGATGGGCTCTGGGAGGGTTGGGGTGGCGGGGACAGGTGCATGCTCCTGTGCTGATGCCACCTGTGCCATACTGGTGGAACAGGGCAGCAGAGAGGAGGTTCCCATTGCAGTGGGAGAAAAGTAGGGAGATCCTTGTTAATGGTGGACCAAAGGAGGGTGGGAGAGGTCCTCACCCCAAGAGGAAGCAGCTGCTAGTGGAGGACTCTATAGTGAGGGACGCAGTGTTAGCAGCTGGTGAGGGGATAGAGAGGAAAGTGTGGTGCCTGAGGAGTGCCACAGCTTGGAGGGATGAAGTCTGGATCTTATGACATGCTAGTGCAGCCCAAGTTGGGAGGAAGTGGATGTCATTATTCATCTTGGGACAAATGACCTAGCATGGGGGAGGGGAGGGGCAGAACAGGGGAGCTTCAGGGAGATGGGGAGAGGCCTCAAGCAGGTAGCACACATGGTGATTTTTTTTTCTGACATGCTACATGTAAATGCAGGGACAGGCAAGGGTTCTACATACCAGGACCACTGGTTGAAGGCATAATGCATGGAGGAGGGCTTTGCTTGCACTGGTGACTAGAGACCGACCTGGAAAGATATGGGCCTCTATAAGGGAGATGGCCTGCATCCTTCTAGGATGGGGACGACAGTCCTTGATAGGAGGTTCAGATACTACTTAGATGTGCATTTAAGCTAGCGAGGGAGGCAAAGGATGAAAACACCCCAAGGACAGGGGCACTGGGCAGGGACTAGGACAAGATGAAAGAGGATACCACTCAAGTAAGGAAGGAAAATGAATTGAAGTGGGACAGGAAGGGAGAAAGCACATTGGGAAGAAAGAAGTCGGAGAGGGCTCAGATAGCAACACAGGTAAGAAAAGGAGGAAGACAAAGGGCATCAGGCTGACAGGTGGGTGAGCTGGTGTGAAGAGCATGTGTGCCATTGCCAGGAGCCTTGGAAACAACCCCCCAGGCTTAGAGGCTATCATTGTGGTGGCTAACCTGAATCTAGTGGCCATAACAGAATCATGGTGCATCAACAACCACTACTGGGATTTGGCAACACCAAGCTACTCTGTATCCAGGAGAGACAGGGTGGGGAGGAGGGGTGGCATTATATATAAGGGAGGAAATAATGGCAATGGAGGTCAATCTCCCATCCTTTGCGTGAGAGCCACTAACCAACACACATTGTTTCCTATCTTTTAACCAGTTCTAAACCCAATTTACAAATTTGGACCCCTCCTAAGCTGGTCAACTTCTTGATCAGCTTCCTGTGTCGAAGGCCTTGCTGAAGTCAAGACAGGCTACATCCACTGCCTTCCCTGCTCTATTTCCTTCATTGCCTGTCAAAATAAATCTATCAGGTTAATTTGACATGACCCCCGAATCTGTGCTGTCTGTGTTCCTCCAGGCCATTGTATTCTAGATGCTCAACCAGCCTTTCTTTAGTAGAGTTTCCATTAGTTTGCCCACCACTGAAGTTAGGCTGATGCTAGCCTCCTCCGTGCTGCCACTCTTATGAAGAGGGACTATGTCAGTCCTTCTCCATTCCACTGGAGCCACACCTGTGTCCAGTGAGCTGTTGAACAAGGCTGTCAGTGGGACAATTAGCACTTCTCTGAGTTATTTTAGTACACTGGTGTGCACCCTGTCTGATCCCATTGTGTTATCTACCCTCAGGGCTATCAGTTCTTTCAGGACTCTTTCATCTAAAAATGGACCTGTGTCCACCTCTCCCCTAACCCTGCTTTTCCCTGGTGGTCTGTCCCCTTCCCCTTACTGTGAAGACTAAGCAGAAGTATTTTTTTCAAATGTCTGCTTTTTCTTGGTCCTCTTCTGCTTAGTCTCCCCCTACCACCCGTCTAATCTTCACTATCCCTCCCCTTGCTTTTTTCTTCTTGCTTATGTATCTGAAAAAGTGTTATCCCCTTTAGCTTCCCCTCTAGCAGTCATTTCTTCTGTCTTCACCTTTGCTCCCCTACCATCTTACCTGCTTCCTTCAGTCTTGTTAGGTGTGCCCCCCCCCCCTGCCCCTTGCACCACTGCCTTTCTTGGTATCTCTTGAAAGCAATCAATTTCTTTCACTACCCTTGCCACTTCTTTGGAGAAGTATAACTGTCTCCTTTTCCTTCTATTTTGCCTGCTTCATTCATTTTGTCGCCCTAATTATTCCCTCCTTATTCTTTTCCACTGTGCCTCTACCTCTTCCCTGAAGACATTGAAAAGGACTGGTCATTGTACTGAACCTGTGGTTCTTTTCAATGTCTTCATAGGGGACAGTACAAAAAAGTTGGAGGGGAAGTTATGCTTTTTTTGCAGATAATACCTAAATCTGCAATGGGGTGGACACTCAGGAGGGGGTGTACAAAATGCGTAGGAATCTAGGAAACTCAAGGAATCATAAAATACGTAACAGAGTTCAATGCCAAAAAGTGCAAAATCATGCACAGGAACACTAGTGCTGAGTATAGGAAGAGGGGAGATAATGACAGTCACTAGACAGGAAAGGGACCTTGGGTCTTTGTATAAGGGGACCTCAAGGTGGCAGCACAGTGTGACAAGGTTGTGGGCCAGGCTAGTGGGATACTGGGTGCATAGAGAGGGGTATCTCCAGCAAGAGGGAGGTGGTGGTGCCACTGTATGGCTCCCTGGTATGCTCCCACCGTGAGTACTGTGTCCAATTTTTTTGAAATCGCCTTTTATCCTCCTTACTCAGCCTGCCCTCCTCCGACCCTTCAGCGGCGACCCGCCGAACATCCGCTGCCGAAACCCTACTCGCACAGACCACAAGCCCCATGGAGCTGCGGCCTTACCCCAGGCGGGCGGGTAAAGAGACAACCCCGCTTCATATTTACGTCGGCCCGTGGACTGCCCGAGTGGGCACGGACAAATCGCAGGCACGTCCCGGTCCTCGCTTCCTCCCGGACGAGGCAGGCTCTTTTCCTGTTTTCCTCCCCCGAGCAGATTGCGATCACCCCTGAAGTCATAGCCGCGTCGTCGGCGTCTGCACTGCTCAAAGGCCGACCAGCCAAACCCTGCAAGGGCTTGCATTTCCTCGAGCCTCCGCTCGAGGTGGGTGCAAACTGGACTATGGCGAATCCCACCCGGTGAGGCGAGCCTTGGGTTGGGCGGCTCAAGCCAAACTCCCCGGCCGACCCACCGACTACCCGAGTCCGCTCCCGAACCCGGGTCGCCGGCGTGGAGCGAGGTGTGGCGTTCAACGCCTCAGCCCTCTGCGCCACCGGGCCGGCTCGTGTCCAATTTTTAAGGCCACACCTCAGAAAGGACATAGCAGTCCAGAGAAGGGCAACTAATATGATGCAGGATTTACAGGGAAGCCCTATGAGGAGAGACTTAGGGATCTCAATATGTACACTCTGGAAGAAAGGAGAGAGAGTTGACATGGAAGAGATGTACAAGTACCTCACAGGAGTGAATAGGGTTTTGAAGGGTGTGAGTGGGTGTGGGTAGTGGCAACACTTACACGGTTTCTTCAGGAAACGCACACTGGTTCTTGTGTGTTAATTTTATTTACAAAAGGAAAAGTAAACTTAAAAAATAAGAAAACAAATATTCAACAGTTCAGATCTGAACTTCAGCACTTAAATGCACCCTAAGTGCTGCCACAGAGTGGTACTGGCTATAGAATCAGCATGACCACCATCTTCTCTGCTCCAAACCTATCTGACTGCCTGGTTAAACCCAAGCTCTTTTATATCTGGGGTGAATGACATCACTGGTCAGCTGATATCCCCTAAGACTAATACATTATATTTCCTACACTAATACAATGAGTAAGGCATCAGCATGGACCACTCAATAATGTTTTTACTTTATCCAATAAGACTTTAAACATATATGCTTATAGGTAAGAGAGAGAGCACAAGAAAATGGTTAAAATACTTTAGGGTCACTTAATGACACCTAGGCTCCTCCTTCTAATAGTGGCATCATATGGTGCTTTGAGCTATAATAATGGCCCATTAGGGTGCGCTGGCCCTTAGGAGCATCATACTGAACACAAGCACCTTGAGCATGCAGACATGTCCACCCATACTTTAAAGGTGGCAGTCTTTTAACAATACATTACAAAGGAAAAGTCTTATGTTGCTCGGGTTTCCATTATGTGCTACATGGGCTAAAAAAACAGTGTAAGTACAAAAATTCAGTCTAGAAGCCGACTGTGCAGCTGGGTGTTCGTGAAATTATGGGCTACCCTCAGTATTATAGGGTGTCCATGACTTCCATGCTCACGCCCGAGTGTTTATTTATTTTATTTATTTATTTAGTGATTCGGAAAAGACCTTTGAGCACAAGCTTTTACAAAGGTTCCACGTCATAGATTGCAAAACAAAGAACAATAGGAGAAAGCAAGGTCACGTTACAATGAATGATACAGCTTGGATTCAGAACTCACAGAATAACTCAAAACATAGGTACAAGTTAAAATAACAAGAAAAACACTTTATGAGGGTGGGGGAGAATAAGCAGCCACAGAATGCCTTGTCAGTAGTTCAGAGGGACAGGGATAGCTGGCAGTGGGGTGAAGAAAAGAGGTACAAGAGAGAGGTATGTAATGCGGTGGAGGTGAAGGGTGGGGGCAGAAGGGCGATAAGCTATAGAGATAAATGTTGGGGTGAGTGGAGGATAAATGGTGGGGTGAGGGGAGGCTAAGTGGAGAAGACTTGCTAGAATAAATGGTGGGGTGTGAGGGGGCATGGGTGTGAATGTTTATTTCCTTTCAATTCATTACTTTAGCACTGCAATATGCATTTTCCTGACATCAGTCACAAATGTGAGGTGCATTTTGTAGGCGGCTGCACAAATATGCCATACAGAAGTTATGTACAAGGGGACCATGAGTTAGGCATATCACCGCGGAGGGCTGGTGCAAGTCGCAATATGCGAAAATCAGCCCATAGCAAGTGAACAGCTCAGCAGTATAGCTTTCTCGAGCACAGATACAGGCTCGAGAAACAAAGGGAGAAATGTGAAGTTCTGGCAGAAATGTGCACATCCCATAACAACGGGGGGGTTCAGTATGAAGTTGAGGTGAAACATTACAACATTACAATGAAGGATTCAAGTGTCCCTGCATACCTTCCAAAAACGGGACATACGTTTACAACTTTCTCCTGCAGGTACCTTTTTATTCATTGTTCAGAACGTACCCATTTTAGAAGGGCTGCTTTGTTTATAACCACCTCAAGGGATATTAACCATACAGAATTCCATCGTATCAATTCATCTCCTAAGTGTTCTCAGATGGCTAATAAGCCTCGAAGATTTATCACCATGGACAGAAGCAGAAAATAGAGGGACAGCTTAGAAAGAGCATACCATGAAAGGAGGCCACCCCATCATGGTAGAAAGGTGAAAAATATATATATAGAGAGAGATACTATTGCAGTAGATTTGCAAAATAGGGATAAGTGAAGAAGAGTTTCCAGTGGTGATGGGGGGTTACAACTTATCACAAAGGAGAGTCTTCTCCATAAGAAGACAGGCATCTGGACCAGGGGTCATACAAAAAGCTGGGGGGTCACTAGAGATGTGAGTAAATATTTTTTCACTGAAAGGGTGGATGATGCCTGGAACAGACTGTCAACCAAAGTGGTGGAGACCAAAATAGTAGGGGGCTTCAAGCATGCATGGGATAAACACTGGGGTATATTGAGGCAGAAGGAAGGAAGACCAGACAGTCTGTAAACATAGACTAGATAGGGAACACTTGGGCAGACTGGATGGGCAAGCGGTCTTTATCTACAGACAAATTCTGTTTCTGTGTTAATTCATCACTTCACAGTTAAGTTTTACTGCAATGTTGCAAAGTGGGAAGTGGCCACTTCACAAAAACTCTACAGCATTCATAGTGGGCCACTTTGCAGCAATGTTTCAGTAAAATTTAAAAATTTCCATGATCCTAGTGGTGCCCTGACAGGCCATGCACGCATGCAGTAAATCTCTAGTGGTGGAAGCAAGCTCTCGGGTCCACCGCAAGGGTCACTGCAGCAACAGAACCACAGCACCATCCTTCTCCAGCTGGAAGAGCTGCTGCACAGCATGACCCCTAGCCCCCTCCCCAACCACCCCAGCTCCCTCAGTCCACTCCCAAACCTGGGCAGCCAGCACAGGTGGTACAACACACTACACATTGGGCTATAAGTCGCACCACAGTACCTTTTTTTTTTCACTATTGTATTTTTCCTCCTTAGCCTGCCTCCATACTTCTGTTCTTCTCCAGCCCCAGTCACCACCTCACCCCTTGGCAACCCCTGTGCTCTGTATCCCCCATGGATTACCCCCTGTGGTGGGGCAGAAGGGGGAGGTCCGTCCTTCACCCCTTCCGAGTACATATTCGGAGCGGGCCCAGGAGTTCCTCAAGGTGGCAGTGCTGCTGGGGCTTCATGGAACTGGCAGCTGCTTTTCTCGGTTTTTCTTTCCCCACACCTTGCAGCCGTGAACGCATGTGCATGGAGGCATGTGTGTGTCATGAAGCCACATCTACTTGTCTCCCATTACCCTGTCACTACCCCCCAGCCTCCACTGGGGGGCAGTCAAGGAGTGGAATGACCTGTCCACCCTTCCCCGGGGGTGGAGAGCAGTCATCGGATGCTCGATCCTTTCCCTCCTCTGCTGACACCCGGTGGCCTGTGCCCATTGCCGAACACTGGTCACTGGCATGGTGTGAGATGTGGCATCCAGTGCTTCAACCCTCAGTGCCCCCGGGCCGGCCAGTACCATGGTACATTTTTTAATTTTATGTTCCTTATTACCTCATCTGCCAGGTTGCTTTTGTAAAAGGGATTCAGTTCCAGTTAACTCACCCAGCCAACTAAATTAATAACTAAACTGTTCTCAATAGCTGGCCCAATCTCTTCATATGTGGTTACAGTAAGTCAGTATGCAGGACATGTCCATGATTTTACTAACAGTTTCCCTAATTTTGTTTCAGGGCCACAGGACCACGGCTGGTGTGCAGGATATACATGCCAACTGAGAGTCTCCTCTTCCATGGGATTGTAGCAGTGAACAAGTCCTATTACATTTTTTCACCAGCACTAGCCCCAGAATCTTGACTAATGTTGCTGAATGCAGATGACAGTGAAGTAAGAAAACTGGAATGTTTTGAATAGCATGTGTGTTATAAAGTCTTATCCTTACCAGTGGAAATAAATGTGATTATCAAGTGTAGCCAATTAAATATATTGTTTATACAACAGCATTTGAAGAGGAATTGTCTTTGAAACAGCTGCTTACTGAAAAATTCATTGTTTCTGTCTGATTTGAGCTGCTGACATTTGAAAAAGAGCACAAGGCCTTTGTGATGTTCTCATGCATCACTAAATCTGTTCCCTATCAGACAAGAATGACTATGGCATTGGTCAGTCTGCCTTGCACCGAAAATGTCACACACTGCTCCACCCCCCATCCTTCCCAGTCATATACACCTTCATGCTCTATTAGCCAGCTGACAGACTGATAGAGTGGATGGCAGGGCAACCTATAGGTTAGAGAGAGGAGCAACCAGACTAGCTTGGATATCCTCATTAATACTGTACTCCCCAAAACTCATAGACCAAGGATTAGAAGAGGTTAGGCACTGTCCTAATAAAGCACATTTGTGGTTTGAGGGAGGTTAGACTGATACAGCGGGTGGCAGGTTTCATTATGGCTTATGGAAGGGATAACTGAAATAGCTTGGCTATCATTACTCATAACCCTCAAAAATTATAGACCAGGGGTCAGAAGGGTGAGACAATGACCTAAAAAAGAATGTTGGGGTTTGGGGATGGTATGTGAGAAATCACTGGAGCAGGGAGGAGGCATGGTGTAGGGACTAGCTTTGGCCACAAGGGTAAGGACAGGTTTTTAAAAAAAAACATGTATTTTAACTTTCTCATTTTTATTTATCAATTCCTAAATATGAATCCCACAAATTGGGGAAAATGCTCAGCAGTTGGTCCTGAATACATGGCACCCAGATATTTGTGGTATTCTGGAATTAATATATGGAGCATGCGTACTCCCACTGATTGCCTCACATTCTTATTCTTGTGTCTATCATCCTTCACAGTCCTGGCTCAGTTCCTATGGTTCTGGCTTCTTGTACTTTGTCTCTAGTACCAATGGCACCTTTTATATATACCCTTGTTAATGTGGTGTTCTTTAGGTTTCAATTCTTGGTTCTCTTCTGCACTCCATCTATCTTTTCCCATTACTGTAACTCAGGATATCACCCACATAACATCTACCATTTTGTGCTGAGGAACCCAGAACAGCACCTAGTACTCCAGGTGAGGCCTGATCAGGACTTTGTAGAGTGGCAGGATTACTTCCCCTGCTCTGCTGTTCATCCTCTAAACTTAACTGTCACTTCGCCATAAATGACTACCAGCTCAACTTCCCCATGAGCCCTCCCTTGTCTCCATCACCCTTTCTTGACCACATTAATTCCTGGTGCTGAATAAACTTTGCACAGTTCAAAATAATCAAGACTGAGGTCCTCCTTTTGAACAAGAATAGCTCTCTTAAATTAACCTTGTCTTTATCTCCCTTCTCAACTCAGACCTTTTTGTCTCTTCTATTCTGCGCCCTGGTGTTCTTGACTTTAGTGTTTCATTTTCTTCCCATCTCTACTGTTTGCAACTCAGGATCCCACCTATGTAGCATCTCCGATGTCAATCACTGTCTTGACTCCTCCCCTGAGACCATAATTAGGGCTGTAATTATTTCACGGAGGTCACGGATTTCATGATTACCGTGAAATTTGCAAATTTCCTCAATACAGTGAAATCGGTAGTCCCCTGTGAAAATCCTCAATAAAACACAGCTCCCTTTCTTAGACCACATATGTGACTAGACTAGATTAATGATATGGCTGAACAACTTGTTTTTTTTAAATCACCCCACACATTTGTAACTTTTACTGACTTGTAGCACCACGGCATTCCTTCCAGCCATCTGGTTACCCCACTGCTCGATCTCACTCGATCTCACTCGATTCACTTATGGAGGGCTGCATACTGTTTCAGTTACAGTAGGTATACTGTATCCAAGCTGTCTGTTCGTAAACCCAGATCTACAAAATAATTGCTCTGCACTCTAATATCTATGCCACTCTGCCAATCCACAATATACCAACAGGCACCTGACCAACTTCAGTTTACCACTTTGAGACAATAACAGTTATAATAGGTATATTGTATCCAGCCATCTGCCCCACTGTCTGAACTCACCCGACTCACTTGTGGAGGGTTATACACCATTTCAGTTACAGTAGGTATATTGTATTGTA
Source organism: Neoceratodus forsteri (assembly GCA_016271365.2). NCBI lineage: Eukaryota > Metazoa > Chordata > Ceratodontiformes > Ceratodontidae > Neoceratodus > Neoceratodus forsteri. Next base: position 410,877,995 of record CM057455.1, on the reverse strand, counting down.
GAGCTAAGATCAAGGGTCTAAGTACTAGCTGACAGCCAGCATCGGACAAGTATATTTTCATTTGATAAGACAAAGCTTCTCAGACAGGTAAGAAATGAGAGTTGTTTGTTAGTACACCTGACTCACTTGCTACCCATCCTCTCTACTGCTTGCCTGTTTTAATAAATGGACCGTGAAGTGTTGCAAAATTACTGTGTTTTCACCTTGCATTTCCCATGAAATTGTACAGATCGTACCATGAAGAAATTACAGCCCTAACCATAATCCATGATTTTAGGTACTCTTAAACCTCAATTACTGCAACTTTCTTCTTTCTGAGCTACTAAAATGTCTCTTTTGGGATCCAAGCCAAAAAGTATCTCTTTTGATTTAATATCATTCATAGTTCCAAACCTGCCTGTCTGACCTTATCTTCTGCTACAACTCTGCTCATGCCAATCACTGCTCCTCCTCCTCCGGATCTGTCCTCTCTGTTCCTTCCAAATAACTAGGTATGTAAGTTTGTCATGGATGAGGTTTTAATGACTCATTGTTTGTTCATGAAATCATTAGTAAACAGTAGTAAATGTTGTGGCACTGTCATCCTTGCTACATTCTGATGACACTAGTGAAAGTCATGGAAGTCCTGAATAAAGATCAACGTCATGGAATCAATGACGTGTATGACTGCCATAACAAACTTACATCCCTACCAATAACCATTCACTCTTAAACAAACGTGCATGACATAGTAATTAATGGTCAGATGAGACTCTAGGTTCATCATGCTTCATAAGCAGAGATGAAACAAAAGTATTCTGTGCAAGTGTACTACAGTAATTCATTGGGATTCCTACCTGTAGTACTATTCAGAATACTTACAGATACTCTTAGCAAGCAAAAATTTGGTCAGGGTTACCTTGAAAGCATCCATGGATTCATATCGACTATCTCTGCTGGTAGGCTGTTCCACCATTCACCAGCCTCTAGATGAACAAGTGACTCCTAATGTTACCACTGGATTTACCACCTCTAAGCTTCAGGGCATGTTCCTGTGCTCTGCACGAGATCACTAGATCGAACAACTGTGCAAGTTCAATCTTGTCAATACCCTTGAGTACTGTATGTGGAAGACTGACATCACTGCCCATCTTAGCCTCCTTTTCTCCCAGATGAACATGCTAGGGACGTCTAGTCTCTCCTCCTAGCTTGTGCTGGCAGCGAGTTTGCCTTCTTGCCTGTTTCAGTGTATTTTTTTTGTATGTTGAGGAGCCTAGAACTGTACCCAGTACTCCAGATGAGGCCTGACCAGAGCTTTGTAGTGAGGCAGAATTACTTTTCCTGCTCTGCTGTTCACCCCTTTTGATGCACCCCAGATTTCAGCTGGCCTCTTTACAGCAGCTGCATGCTAATTGTCATGCTTCAGCCTCTTGTCTGTTATGACCCTCCCCCACTCCCATGCCCTTTTCCTTCTCTACTTGGCCAAGAGAAGCCGCACACAGTGTGTAGGTCTTATGTCCCTTTTTCCTCCCAAGTGTAGCACCTTGCATTTGGCTACTTTGACTCAATGGCTCCAGGTGTACTTACATACTGTATACCCATACTGTACACCCCGCCAAAAAAATAAAGGAACAAAACATATGACTGCACAAAAACATACCTACAGAAATATTACTGCAGAAGAAAAACAGCTGTAATACTGAAGTCTGGCTACTCATACCAAAATACAGGGAGCACAATGGAAAGACACAATCCCTGACATTTCAGCCAAACACGTGTCCTTCCTCAGGGAGTGGAGTTTTAGGCTTACGTCTCTTACACAGTGCACTAATGCCTCACACCTGGTTGAAATAAATACTCAATGTTAAATAATTGCCTCTAACCATTTTCTTTTAAGACCAGGGTATCAATAGGGGAGTCAAGGTATTAATTAAATACTGCACATTTTCAAGAACCCTCCCAATTAGATAGTGCATTAAACAGAGATATGAATAAGTTTAAAGCACTTAAAACTACAGTATATGGTGACAGTGTGAAAAACTATTAACAAATACAAATTATAAACTACTTTAAAATAATGAAAGAAACGTACAGAACTAAGAAAATAAACCCTAGTAAAAAGCATAATGTTACACAATAAACTTCACAGTATAGTACATACATGATGGCCCACAGTACAGCTAAACCAAAATCTGCGAAGATGAAAAGACCAATACAGCAAAAGTCGCTGTAATGGTCTGTGGTTCACCGACACAACCTCTCCTGGTGTTGTGACCCTCCCAGAAACAATTCTGACCTGGAGTTGATTATATTTAAATGCAGGAGGTGGTGGCGACAGAGCCCCACATGGGGTGCGGAGAGCACAGTACTGCAAATAAACATTGGTTATTGACAGTAATACCGAAGTGTTGGCATTTTGCCATCATAGATTGGATGTCGGCAGATTTACTGTTGACAAAACATGGTGCTTCCATACATACAGTCCCTATACACAAACAATAACTTCTAAGTTACATTGTATTGAATTATCTGCACAACTCTTATATGTTAAAAAGCCATATTGTTATGGTATAAATACTAATCATACAAAATAGTATTATAGTGATTCTATTTAATTCAAACGATGATTAGTCAGTGCAAAAATTCTCAGTGCACTTCAAACCTTTACTAATAACCGGTGTCCAATATAAACTAAACATTTGAATTAAGATATTGAGTGATCATTTATGTAAAGTACGAGATAATATATCTCTAAATTTTCTTACACCCAATATTTTAAGCCAATTGTTATTGGACACGTTTTTAATAAAGTCTAGAATATATTCAGTATCTTCAGAATTAATGTTATATTTCCTAAAAAATAAGTACTATACTGTGAATCATATTTTTATGCCTATATAAATACAATTAAATCCAGATAGGGTCTAATGTATGACTTTCATGTAGCCCAGGTGCCATGTGCCAGAGGGCTACTACCCCTGCGTGTTGACCTTCACACAGGTTAAGGGGCCTGGGTTCTGCTACTGTGGTATTCGGGGGTTCTGTCCCAAAGAAATAAATAAAATAGCTTGATGTCTCCACCCAGAGTACACTGTAGTGAGCCAGGTGTGTGACTGGTACAACCCACTGGGATGCTGCACCTACACACCTCCCCTTCCAACCACCCAACACACTGGATGCCAAACAGTTTCCCAGTACCATATACCACATACACTTTAGAGTTGGTTTGCAGAAGGCAGCCTAAATACAGTAATTTTAAACAACAAAACACAGTTTTATTATGGGGAAGGGCTAGGGTTGAGGTACCTGGAGAAAGGATAGCTATGGAAGTAAAAATGGTTAGAAATGGTTAGATACAATTATTAACAACAAGGTCCATAGTCCAGACTACCCTGTAGCCCGCTGCCACTGGTACCAGTGACTGTCCCTTTGTCCTAACTGGGTACCCAGATTTCTGCAGGTCTGCTCGGTGCTGCCAGTTGGCCAGCGTTGGGGCCCTAGGAACAGTGCAAACTGAAAGTTAACAGTTAAGCCTTTACTCCCCTTGATTTCCAGGGCAAGCTCTAGGTACTCGCAGTCCTGAAAGATCTGAGACATTCACAATGCAGAGGACATTCACAAGTTCAATCTCTGGGGATTTCAGTTCAGGAAGGGCAGAACAAATGGGCACCAGTAAGTATTCTGAAGACTTGAGCTTGATTGAGTGTCTGGCCACTTGTCCTCTTGATTGAAGATCTTGCAGCTTGTTATCTTCAGTCTATTCAGTCCCGTTGCAGAGCTCCCATGCAAGGCCCACAAAACCACAGAGGACTGAGACCTAGGAGTGGCTCCACAGCCTGGCTCCCTCACAGGTCATGGGTGCCCTAGCTCCCCCAGCACACGACAGTGGCCCCCTGTAGCCTGCAGACCCCATTTGGTATGGGTTAGCAAGTTCCCCACCTGGCTCTGAATGAAGCTGGGAATCTCCTGGTTTCTCTTTACTCACCACAGAAAACAGCTCCGCTGTGCATCCAGAACAGTTTCTCCAACTTTTCTGCTTTCCAGTGCCTTTGGGCAGCAGATTCCACACTTCAACTCCAGAGCAACAGTTCCTTTCCTCAGCTGGATTTCAACAACAGCAACAGATCCCTGAAGCATTGGGCACCTGCTAGTGTTGCTTGGATAGTGCTGCCGTGGATCCACTAGTGATCTGGCAGATGGCAGCACTATTTGAGTAGGATCTGGCCTGGGATCTGGTCAAATATGGAGGTTGGATCCTGGGTTAGATGGATCCGGCGTCGGATCCCTGGATCCAGCCATTGGATAATGCGGGATCCGACCAGGGATCCGATTGCTGGATCCACAGGCAGATAGTGGAAGTATCTGGCAGATCCACTATCCTGCCACAAAAGGGCAGATATCTGTGGATCTGGATTTGTCCAGATTCATCTGAGCAGCACTAGCACCTGCTCACCTTTTCTGTCTTACAGTCTCTCTGATTCAAATCAGCATCCACCTTTTTTCTGGCTTTCATACAGCTTCTAGAAAGCATCTTTCCCAGCTCAAAAGTGTTCTCTCAGTCCCAAACTGGTGCAGGATGGCTGTAGCAGAAGTCTCCACTGAAACATCAAACTCCAACAAGATGCCTGGAACAAGAGCCGGCACGGTGGCGCTGAGGGTTGAGGCGCTGGACGCCACACCTCGTGCCATGCCTGCGACCCAGGTTCAGGAGCGAGCTGGGGTCACCGGGGGTCAGCAGGGGTGGATAGATACTGAGCATCCGCCAGCTGCTCTCTCTTCCCAGGGGTGGGGTGGGAATGCGCTCGCTCTTGGAGCAACCTCTGGTGGTGGTTGGAGGGTCGCCAGTGTAGTGACGTGGCCTAATGCCTGGGGGAGCAGAGCCACGGCATTCTGTAGCCTTGTTGGCTGGGATCCGTGGGGGGGGAGGGACAGAAAAAGCAAAGAAAATACCTTCTGCATGTCGAGAGATGACGGTGGCCCCAGTGGACCCTCCCACATCCCAAACACCAGCCCAGACGCGCCCAGGATCTCTTTCTCCGGAGGACCGGAGGACTTGCAGGTAGGCCCCTCATACTTAGGAGGTAGCCACCAAGGGGGAGTGGAATCAGCCCTGGAGATGGTACCAGGGGTCAGGTCAGCCTGCAGTCATTTGGGGGAGGAGAGGCCAGGGGAATGCGGGGGTTCAGGTTGGGAGAAGGGTAGAGATCCATGTGAGCACTCCTGGAGGATACCTGGGGTGTCAGGAAGATAAACAAAGTTTAAAAAAAAAAATTATGCCTGGAATAATTAGCACAGATGCACAGCTCCTCTGAACAGCAAGACTTTTCCTTTGTTCCTCTGACAAACTCAGTTTTAAGCCCTGTGGAAGGCTTTACATCTATTCTCACACAGAACAGAGCCCTTTTAATTCAATTGGAGCCCAAACAGACTGACTCAACTGCTCCAAAGTCCCTGGGATCTCGCCGAGAATCCTGCCCTCTGATTGGTTGGTTTCAGTCATCAATCACAATCATAAGCCCTCTTTGACTGATGACTGGAAAAGTCTCTTGGCACCTGAAAACAGTACATACCTTCTCCCATCAGCCCTTTCAAGCAGTTTTGGACACCCCGATAGTTGATTGGCTGTCCATAGGGGGTTCAAAGTGTCACAACATGGCTGCTTACATACACTGATCTTGTCTGTGTCAATCTTCATCATTCATCAATGTTTGGCAGTAAGCCGGACCGTGGGAGTGTTTTTTTTTTTTTTGCAATAGGAGGAGTAGACGTTGAGACGGCACCAACCTTGAGGCCGACATATTACATGGAGCTCGCGGGTTGGCCAGTAACCATCGTCGATGCCTCCTCAGCCCCAGTTCTGCTTCTCCCACCATTGAGTGAGCGTGACCTCGCATGTGAGTGTCATTATTCTGCGGACTAGTCCATTGGTAGAAATCAACAGTTCTAGATCTGCTGCTCCGTTCGTCTGTGTCGACTGGTAAGATCTTTCCTTTTTATTTCTTCTTCGATGCAGAGTGCTGATTTTGGTTTTTGGTTTTCTGTCTGGTCATGTCTGTTTCAGGAGGCAAGAAAAAATTTTCGAGGGTGGGTCGGCCTCCTATGTGTCAATGTCCCTGCGGCCTACTTTACTCTATCACGGATCAGCATGACCACTGCCTTACCTGCTTGGGACTGAACCATGATATGGACAGATACGACATCTGTTTCTCCATGGATCGTTGTGTGTTGGAGTTGCGCGCACTGAAGGTTGGACGTGCACCACTGACTTTTGGGGGACAGGTGCGTAAACAGGTCACCAAAAGCAGGGTTCTCGACTCTTCCTACAGGTCCCCTCCTGGACCTATACAGTCCACGGAGGAGGGGGCCTCTGCCAGTCCTAGCCTTGCCGAGGCTGGAACCACTTCCACAGTGCAGGAGGCCTGGCCTGATCCCCTTTGGGGTCAGATGGGAGGCACCGTCTAGGCATTCACTTCTTCCGAGGCAAGGTCTCCCCTGGCGTCTCGGTCTGAGGCCTCCGGGCCAGGCCGTCGCCATCCTCAGTGCCGCCCCAATTCTGGTGCTGCTTGCACACTGGGATTGGGCAGTGCCGGTGGCACGGGCCAGCCTCCAGTGCCATTCATGGTGCTGGGAATGGGGGCAGCACTGTGGGCAGTGTGAGGACAGCTCATGGTGCCGGCTGAGAGGGCTCAGGCAGTGGTCTGGGTTCGGGCCTCCTCTGGGGAGGACGATTCTGAGGCTGACCCAGACTGGCTCCCAGATTCTCAGGAGTTCACCGATTCTTCTTCATCCTGCACAGCATGCTCTGGTTCAGCTCCCTCCCACAGAGTGGATGGCTTCTGCTAATTCCAGGGTTGGTGGCACTGACCAGTCCTTGGGTGCCCTGGCTGGTGCCTCAGGACAGCCTGGAATTGGTTATCCATCTGCCACCTTGGGAGGTGTACCCCCTCCAGTGGTAGTTCTTGCTAGCCCTACTTCTGGGCCGGCTGGAGCACCTCAAGTAGGGGAAGACACTTCTCCTCCAGCTGTCTCTCAGGAGGCAGCTATGCGGTGTCAGTTGCCTTAGCTGATAACGAGGAATAGGGCTTTCTTGGAGTCCGAAGGGTTGAGGGGGTTGGATTCAGGGCTGCGCCCTTTCCTGGGAACCTGTGGAGGTTCAGAGAGGAATCGCAGTGTTGGTCTGACCTTCTCCCCCAAGGTCTCCTTGAGACGGACCTCATCTATGGAGGTTAGGGGCTGCCCTTTTTGGCTCATGCGGTACCAGTCATCTCGCGGGGGAAGTTCTCTTGTTGGGCTCAGCTCTGGCTGCTCCAGCTCAGTTGAGCGGCCTTCGTCTGCCGGAACCACCAGGTCTCCTCCTCCTTTGAGGTCTTCCAGAGGGCCCCTAGCCCAGGCAGTGGCCGTGCCCCTTCTTGTAGGTGCCTGGCTCCTTTGCCTCTGCCAACCCCTCATCCTTTCCTAGGTCACTCCGGCCTTACAGGGCCCCTCACCTAGGAACAGTTCAGGTCCACAGCTGCACTGTTCCTTGCCTATTATCAATCCATGGACCAGGAGGTATTTCATTGTTCCCCTGTGCAGCTGGAGCCTGACTCTCCAGATTCATCGGCTCCCTGATCTTCCTCCTCTGAGGAGAGGCTCTTCTGTCCACCTGTCCCCAGCAGCTGATCTTCCTAGCTATCAGTGCTTCCTATCAGGGTTGCTCGATGGGCTCCATATTTCCACCCTTGGTGAGCACTTAATCACTGACGGTCAGTCTGCGCCTTCTTAGGCGGAGTTCAGTGTGGCCAACCTGATGGTTTCCCCCTGGCCTAATCCCTTTCGGGAGGGGTTGTACCGGGCCTGGCGACATCCCTCAACCCAAGCACCATCCCCGATGGACCTCCACTAGAGCTACTGTGCTCCCCTTGGGTCTCCAGGAGCCTTGCCTCACCCCCCATCAGGCGTGACTCTCCTGGACACACCCACTGGGCATAGAAGCCCAAGGCGTAATCGACCCCCAGAATCCGACTCAGATGAGTTTGATTTTTGGGGGAGGAGAGCTTCTACTCATACATGTCTCCTTTTGTATATTTCTTCTCATCAGTCCCACCATGCTGCCTACAACAGGCTCTTGTGGTCTCTGCTAGGTCAAATCCTAGCCTCTTTGCCTGATTCAGAGGCAATCAGACAGGCCATTGCCCTCCGTGGCATGGGATAGCGAGGTACCAAGCAAGAGCAGTACAATGCCAGTGAGGTGGCTTCCCGGTTGGTGGTGACAACAATCTGCGTTAGGCAGACGATGTGGCTTTATCTCTCCCGGCTGTCACCCCTGAACCAGCATAGGGTGACTGTCCTCTCTTTCTGGGGAACCCATATTTTTTCCCGTAGGGTGAGGCAAGAGTTCAAGGGCGCCTTCCTTTTCCTGCTAGGAGAACCTCGCCTCACCCAGACCAACCTCAGGCCTAGCCAGACCTGCTAGGTTTCCCTTCTCTGGTGTCTCCCCCACTGGAGGCTGAGGGGCTTTGTCCCTTAGGGAGGTTCTGGGCCCCCTTCGGGGGGATCGGTAATCACCCAACAGTGATGAATGGTGAAGATTGACACAGACAAGATATGAAAATTGCGTACCTACTGTAATTCCTGATCTTTTGTGGTATCTTCATCATTCATCACTGAATCCCGCCCACCTTCTCCTCTCAGACCTCGGTCTCTGGCAATTCTCCTCCTCCCTGTTTGTCTCCCATTTGCACCTTGGTCCATTTCCAGCACCTCCTACCCCCTCTCCTCTTGGGGTCATGTTTCTTTCCTCTGCGTGGGCTGACAGGGAGGGTTTCTACTGTTGAGAGTCTTGAGAGCCCCCTCTCAGCCCAGGTAGCATCTGTTTTTTTTTCCTGCTTCTTCTTGTGCCTCTTGAGGGAGTCTGGTAATAGGAGAGGGTTCTGGTGATTCCCTCAGTTGTCTTCCTTCCAACTACTTTGTCACTCCTTATGGTTATTTTATCCTCCTATTCAGAAGAATATATAATTTTACCCCTCTCTGGAGGTGCCCCCCCTCCCCAGTAACTAAATTTCACTGCCCTGGAGTTGTTCTCAGGGCCTTTTAAATGGTTCTTCTGCCTCAATTAATTTTGCAGGAGGAGACACCAACCGATCCTTAGCCATCTGGACTTCTTCTGCACCTCTTAATGGGTGCCATCCTTTTCCAAGCCTTGTTTCCATCCTCTGGCCTGTTTGTTCAACCTGTAGCATAACTTCTCTGCAGCAGTCCATGGCAATGCCTTAGGGGCAGTGTCTCCTCTTCCTCCTTCTCCTTTCTCTCTCTCCTCCTATCCCTCCCTATTCCATCCCTTCCTTCTCTTCCAGAGATTGGGGCCCTCCTGCCCCAATCCCTTAGGCTTCCTCCTTCCCTGTCCTCTCTTCGGTTTATTCTTCATTTTAGTTTTATATCCTTTTCTTTTTGCTGTCTATGGGCTCCCTTTCCCACCCTCCCAACTCTCCTTATTTCTCTCTCTCTCTCTGGCATGCAGAACTTCTGGGGCTGAAAAGGATGTGGAAAGCGTGCTTACCTGGTCCAACCATGAGCACCATGTAATACATTGACCTCGAGGGCGGCGCCATCTCAACGCCGACTCTCCTATCGCAAAGGTCCCCATCGGGTCCTGATCCTCCGGCTCACTACCCAACAGTGATGAATGGTGAAGATACAAAGAAAGATCAGGAATTATGGTAGGCACGTAATTTTCATTTCCATGCAGTTCATATGTGGTCCCCTCTTTGGATGTCCATTCTAGCCACACAAAGCAATTTTATACATTTCTTTCCCCAGCATGATATAATGGCACCTTCCCCCAATTGAGCAACTGCACAATCTTTAGTCTCATATCCTCCTGTTGCCTATCGCTAACTCTGTAATCAGAAGTCCCCCTGGAGCAGTGCCCGGGATCATTAATATTCATTGAGTCCTTATGAATATGTAAAGTCCCCCCATTTCACCAGCGCTCACTGGTGCTGTTCAAAGTTATCAGGATGCCCCTCTCTTGCCTCCCCCAGATGTCTGACCCCCATTTGCATACTGTGTGACCCTGAGCAAGTCACTTAACTTTCCTGTACTCCCAGATCGCACCTGTAAACAAGCTTTCAACTTAGTGTGTCTCTTCTGGTTAAACAACTGGGGGAAAAAAATTACCCTAGATAGGGGGTCGAGAGCACTGGAGAGACACTAAGAAAACCGCTATAGAGGCGGTCATCGTATATGCACTACTGCACATTTGCAGACTGTCAGACCACAATAGAATGCTGAACTCCAGTCGCTGACCCTACGATTAGCCAGAAACAACCCCATTTGAGCTGAAATACAGTGCGGGGCAACAGAGAGCGGGCAATAAAAGGTAAGCCCCTGTAGGGGGTTACACTCATAACAGATGAATAATACACAGTTTGTTATGCCTGCATATCCATAAAGAATAAATAACAGGGTGCTCTGCCAGAAATACAATGAACAAGGTAAGGACATTTGCAACAAGGGATCAGTCCAGGCAGCATCCAAGAACAAAGTCCAAGTCAATAGACTTCACTACGTCAAAAACAGGTTTAGATCCATTATTTTGTTCAGTCCATGAGGTTTTAGATAGTCCATATTGAAAATCCATCTCGATTCCAATTTTAATAGTTTGTTGGTCTGAGCTACACCTCTTTAAGAGGTGGTACAAAGTCCACTCCTATAAAGTGGAGATGACTAAGGTCAGAGTTATGATGTTCTTTTAAAATAAAGCCCAACAGCTTTGTCCTCATCTTTATGTAGTATCGACTGTACATGTTCTTGCAATCTCTCTTTGAGTCATTAGACCTATGTAAAGAAAAGGACAGGTACACCTTAAGATATATACAACATACTTTGTTGAACAACTAATAAAGTACTGGATATCTGGTCTCTCAGCTGACTCTTTTAGGTTTACAAAACTTTTACCCATGCGTGTATATAGACGCATGCTGCATCTCTTGCAGTCATAAAAAACATCAGGTAATCTTTTAAAGCATTCATGAAATTCCTTTTTCTGCCCAAAGTAGTGGCTATGGCTGATCATGCCTCCCAAATTATTGCTTCATCTACATGAAAGTCTAAGCTTATTGCCCACGATGTCAGAAACATAGAATCTTATGGCAGATAAGAGCCGCTTAGCCCACCCAGTCTGCCCATATTATTCATTTTCACAGTGGATCCACTTGCTCTACGATGCTAACTCTTCCCTCCCCATACTTACCCCTACAATTCCCTTGTGCCTGTCCCATGCATTTTTGAACCCTTCAATTGTTTTTGCCTGACTACCTCAGCTGGAAGGTTATTCCATGAATCTACCACTCTTTCTGTGAAGAAGTATTTCCTCACATCTCTCCTGAACCTTTTCCACTCCAGCTTCAAAGCATGTCCCCTTGTTCTAGAGTACCTGTTTTTCTGAAAAATATTCCCCATCTGTACCTTATTAACCCCTCTGAGGTATTTCACGGTCTCTATGATATCCCCTCTCTCCCTCCTTTCCTGCAGGGTGTACATATTGAGCTCCTTTAGCCTTTCTTAGAAGGGTTTATGATGCAGATCCTGCATCATTTTAGTAGCCCTTCTCTGGATCGCCTCTACTATGTCTGTATCATTCCTGAGATGTGGTCTCCCAAAACTGGACACAGTACTCAAGGTGGGGTCTTACTAGTGATCTATATTGGGGCAACACTACCTCCCTTTTTCTGCTGATGATACCCTTACCTATGCACCCCAGCATCCCACTAGCCCCCCCCCCGACTGCCTTATCACATTGTCTGACCACCTTTATGTCATCTGATATGATTACCCCAGGTGTCTTTCTTGCTTGGTCATTGTGAGTACAACTCCACCCATTTTGTACACTGCTCCCGGATTTCTGTGCCCTAAGTGCATTATTTTGCACTTTCTTGCATTAAAGACCAGCTCTGCCAAACCCTTGACCACACTTTCAGTTTTTCAGATCTGTGCCCATCCTTTCCACCCACCCCCAGCATGTCCACCCTGTTGCAGACCTTAGTGTCATCACAAAGAGGCAGACATTCCCGTCCAGCCACTCTGCTATGTCACTAATAAAGACATTAAAGAGGACCAGTCCCAGTACAGAACCCTGAGGTACCCCACCGGTCACACTCCCTTCTTGGAGCATATTCCATTTACCACCACCCTTTGTCTCCTGTTCCCAAACCAGTTTCTTACACAGGTTACCACCTTGTTGCCTACCCTCCAAGCAGTACTGGGTGATAACTGCACATGAAATACAGCATGGTATTATCTGCACTGTGACGAGTGTGCTATGAATTACAGTGACGGGGTACAACAGCGGTAGGGAATTACCGCTACCCTGTCACTGTATGATTTCGTAGGAAGGCATCAACTTACCGTGTGCTGGATGCCTTGTCCAGCCACTCCTGTAGTGGAGCAGTTAAGGCACCAGCACATGGCATAATCAGGAGACCTGGTTCTGTAGTTCAATTCCCCGCAGGTCATCCCCTGCTGCTACTTTTGTCCAAGATTTATTTTTCTGAGAAAAACAAAGTTCCCCCTCCCGACTTTCTCCCCATCTCCTGAGTCCACCCGGCCCATGAGTTTGTTAGTTAAATTCTGGGGGGTGTGGAGGGCAAAGCCCCCCAAGTCTGGGGGGGTGGGGCAAAGCCCCCCTCAAAAACACAGACTAGCCCATTCATTTAAACAGCGTGCGCTATTTCTGTAGGTTGGTGTGTTTCCCAACCTTACTGTAGCGCATGCCATTTTGCTTGCAGTATTTATTACCGCGCTATTGTACTTTGTGCGGTTATGACCATGTGCCCCTCCAAGCTACTTAGCTTGTTTACCAGTCTCCTATGTGGAATGGTGTCGAAAGCCTTGCTGAACTCCAGGTAGGCCATGTCCACCGCACCTCCTTGGTCTAACTCCTTGGTCACCTGGTTAAAGAAATCTATCAAATTTGTTTGGCATGACCTCCCCCTATTGAATCCATGCTGTCTCAGGTCCTGTAATCCACTGGATTCCAGATATTCCACTATCCTTTTCTTAAACAGTGCCTCCACTAACTTACCTATCAGTGATGTCCAACTGACAGGCCTATAATTGCCTGCTTCTTCCTTGCTACAGCTTTTGTGAAGTGGGACTACATCTGTCCATCTCTATTTCTCCAGTTTCCAGAGACCTGTTAAGTAAGTCTGTCAACGGTGCAGCCAGTACCTCTCTGAGTACCCATAGCACTCTTGGATGCATCCCATCTGGTCCCATAGCTTTATCTACCTTCAAGTTATCAAGTGCTTTCCGAACTTTCTCCTCAGAGAAAAGACTAGTGTCCACTTCCCTGCCTTCAAAGCTCCTGATGCTTTTTTGTGGTTCCTCTCCATCCCCTCTACTGTGAATACTGAGCAAAAGTATTGGTTCAAGATGTTTGCCTTTTCTTGATCACCTTCCATGTAGTCACCCCATCCCCCTTTAATCTTACAATCCCTCCCTTTGTTTTCCTTTTCTCGCTAACATACTGCACCTAAAATGTCTTGTCCCCTTTTGAAACTCACTGAGCTATTACTGTATAGCAGTTTAATGTATATTCAAACCCATTATATTTAGTGCTCCAAGCACATCCCCCACATGTTCATGTCCTCTTATTGTCACTGGTGGAACGGTAGTGCTGCTACGTATAGTGATTAACCTAATATTCACTGTCTTTTAGTGATGCTCGGATAGTGCAGCTATGGATCTGCCAGTGATCCAGCAGATGGCAGCGCTATTCCAGTGGGATCCATCCCGGGATCCAGCTGAATATGGAGGTCGGATTCCACGTTATCCAGTGCCAGATCCAGGGATCCATTGTCAGATCCCTGGATCTGGCAATGGATAACATGGGATCCGAACCAGTGTCCAATGGCCAGATCCACAGGCAGATAGTGATGGTATCCATCCAGATCCACTATCCTGCCATGAGGGCAGGTATCTGGTGAATCCAGATTGGTCCGGATACCATCTGGGCAACACTACTGTCTTTAGTTTCACACTACTATGAAATCAGCAAAAACAGTGACAATAAAAAGAAAGTGAATATTTCCTGTTATACAGTATTTCCTCAGTTTGTGCCTTTGCACTCCTTATTGCTTTGCTTGCTTCCCCCTGTTTTCCCAGAGACACCTCCCTATCCTCCTCTCTCTGGGTCTCCTTATACCTTCTGAAAGCTACTGTTTTAGCTTTTACCTTTTCTGCCTCCTCTTTTAAGAACCATAGCGGTCTCCTCTTTCTTTTACTTTTACTTACCTGCTTGACACAGAGGCTGATTGCCATTACTATGCCCTCTCTTAGTCTGGCCCACTTTTCCTCTCCTCCTGCTAGGTCATTCCTGATGAATTCATCTATATTAGTAAAATCAGTCCTTCTGAAGTCCAGGACTTTTTGTGGTTGGATTGTGCAGCTCTTCTTATGTTGAACCACACTGTACAATGATCACTGGTCCCCAGATGGCTTCCCACCTTGACATCTGCAACACTGTCCCTCTTAGCTAGCACCAGATCCAGTACTGCCCCATCACAAGTGGGTTCACTGACTCGTTGGCTGAGGAATGCAGTCCCTGCTTCTTGCTGAAACTGCTGCAGAGGTTGCTCCAATCTTCAGCAGAGTGATGTCCCCCCAAGCAACACCTCCCCCTTTTCAGCCATCCTACCAGTTGTCAGCTCAAACATTGTCTCCTTTTAAGATGTTCTAATACTTTTTCAGCACATTACCACTTTGTTTGCAGTGCTATTTACTGGGTCACAAATGTGATAGGTTCATCTTTTGAAACTAATTCCTGCCTCTTTTTACGTTGGCACGCTTGCGCAACCAACATCTTGCGGCAGTGGGGATTTGGAGGCGCGGTCGCTGTTGGGCGAATGCAGGGCACGCATCAGTAGGTGCTGCCCTCACCCTCAATCAGCCTGCATGTCCGGCACCACACCAAGCATACTAATGTGGTGAGCACATCTAAGGAAAGATCCACTGCAATTTGAGCAAAGCTTGTCAGACGCAGCGGACCCTTGCTACCTGCTCACTACATTAGTAGCTTGGTGGGCGGGCAGGCGGCCGTTGAACTGCCAACTTCGCGGGGTGTCCAATCCCCCTGCCGGCTTACTGTGGCCGCAACAATGTGCTGATGGGGGAGCCCACTCCCCATCAGCATAAAGCAGCCCCCATTTCTATGCCGAGGGGGTGCTCAATCCCCTCGGCTCTTGCCTCCCTCCACTTTCATTGTGTGCTGATGAGGGTGCCCAATCCCGCCGGCTGCAGCAACCCCCCAACAGTTAGGTGGCACGCTGGGAACCCACTCCAGTGTGCCAAGTCCCCTGAAAAAAAAAATGTTCCCCTGGAAAAAAAAAACTGTCCCACATTATTTTTTCTTCTTTTTCCCAGTAACATAAAAACAGTTCCTCGTAGTCTCCTGACCCTGCACCCACCCACTGCACACCCTGCCTCCGCGCACCTCCCTCACCCCATACTTACCTCTGGAGTCTGGTGCGATGATCTTCGGTGGACCGCGAACACGTCTGCGCTCTTCAAAGCCGATCGCGAACTAAGGAAATGCTGGTAAGCTGTATAATGCAATAAATAGGGTGTTTTCAACTTTGCTGCATATCTCGGGCATTTTTTTTGGAATTTTTGCACCAAATTTTCAACATGGGGTTTTTGGGACCCCTCCTTATGAATTCTGTTATGGTTATGATGTTAATCAGTCCCGAAAGGTGATTTCGCAGTCACTGCGCGGAATCACCTTTCGGGACCGATTAATGCAATGACAGTGGCAGTGTTCATGAGGTGGGCTGTCAAAAAGCCTATGTTGCAAATTTGGTGGAAAAAAATCCAAACAATGGCTGTTTTACGAGCGTGCATTGCACAGTTGCTAGGCATGCTCGTAACTTCGCGAATTTGCAATATTTTCATGCCAGATTTTCAACATTGTCATTTTTATACACCTCCTTGTGAACAGTACAGCTGTCATTTTTCACATCCTGGCCAAAATGTGTTTCCCGCACGTCCGGCGCACAATGCCGCGGTCGCTGTGGGAAATCAGTGTTCAGGGCAGAGTACAAAAATGACAGTGACACTGTTCATGAGCAGAGGTCCTACAATGCCTATGCTGAAAATTTGGTGATGATGCTCCATAACATGACTGTGTTACAAGTGTGCGTTGTGCAGTTTGCACACATGCTCATACGTTCACAAATTTATAATATTATCAGTCCAGATTTTCAACATTGCCATTGTTCTGTACCTCCTTATGAACAGTGCAGCTGTCATTTTTCACATCCTGACCAAAATGTGTTTTTGCAGTGGTCGCTGTGGAACATCCGTGTTCGAGGCACATTACGGAAATGACAGTGACACTTTTCATTAGCAGAGGTCCTAAAATGCCTATGTTTAAAATTTGGGGCCGACAGTCCATACAATTAGTCTTTTACAAGTGTGCATTGCACAGTTTACACACACACTTGTGACTTCGTGCATTTGTAATATTGTCACTCCACATGTTCAAAATTGGCATTTTCCCGCACCTCCTTATGAACAGTACAGCTGTCATTTTACATATCCTGCCTGAAATATGTTTTCGCACATGCGACGCAGAATCACATAGTCGCTGTGCAAAATCAGATTTCGGGGAACTTTGAGGAAATGACGATGACACTGTTCATGAGCAGAGGTCCTGAAATGCCTATGTTGAAAATTTGGTGCCGAAAGCCCAGAAAATGACTGTGCTGCAAGCATGCGTCCCGCAGTTTCCACGCAGCCTTGTAACTTCGTACATTTGCAATATTTTCATGCCACATTTTCACCACTGGCATTTGTGCACACCTCTCTGTTCGGCCACAAACGTCACCCCACGCTCCTATACTGCACCCACATCAGTGTGTTTCCTTATGGAATGGGGTAACTATAATGCCCAAAGATCCCAAAGCACACCATGACACTTGTCAGTGTCTACAGGGTAGGGTGAGGTGCAATGGCATGAGCATTATACCTGATGACCCAAAGGCACACCCCACTGCCTGTCACTCTCTACAGAGTGGGAGTGGGTTTGGCGCCACTTCAGTACTTTACTGCCATTCCTATTATGCACCTCTAGCTCTTCCACTGCCAATGCCAATGCCAGCGTGACTACATTCGGCATTGACAAATGCTTGTTTGCTTTTAACAAGGTATATCTATTGAGACTTAGTGCTTTAGCTAAAGCTACATTCAGATTATTCTCATTATACCCACAACATAGTAATCTATCTTTAAATTCCTCATCTTGCACCAGATAATCTTCTCTATTTGAACAACTGCAATGAAATCTAATAAACTGGCCATAAGGTATCAACACTATTAGACTTGGATGGTGAAGCTACTGTAGTTGCTTGCAAAACAGAACTTGCAGCTATTGACTTAATATAGCCTCTGGTGATAACTTTTTCTCCATTATTCCTTATCAGACAAAGGTTGAAGAAATTGACAGTCTTATTATTACATGTAACAGTAAACTCCAAATTTAAATCACACATGCTTCCATACATACAGTACATATATATATGTGTGTGTGTGTGTGTGTGTGTGTATAAAGGCCCACATCAACAAGACTAGACACACCATAAGACCTTCTTCGACTGGCAAATTAATATGTTCCTATCTGAATACAGACATACATATTTAGGGAGGAAAAAATACCTCTGGTCCACTGCATTCCTCGCTCCTACCAGCTCAGTGGGGCTATCCTGTCATCCCCTTTTCTTCAAAGAACAGTACTTGTCTAGCCTGATCTTGAAGGTCATTTACAGTATCAGTTGCTAGTACATGCTCTAACAAAAAGTGGCAGAACCTTTTATATTCCTGCACCCTTGTTTTGAACAACTTCCCCCTCCCTCTTTTTCTGTCTATCCTTCTCTCACTGTCTCTCTCTCCACCTCAATGACTCCCTTGTCCTTTTTTAAATCTCCTGTTACAACTCCTCTCTTCTCTCTCACCTTCAGCTCCTCACCTAAGCACACGGGGTCCTGGTTTTCAAATCTTCTGTCATTGTGCCATCCATGGCTCCATACATTGTGTTTAATGTTTGCAAATCTTGTGGCATGCTTTGTGTTACATTTTGTATGAAAGATATTATTTTAATGGCACATATGGAATAAGGGGATCTGGTTATATTGTATTCTAACAACTAAACATTTTCTGAACAAAGAAAACATGCGTAATAAGGGAAATGTAATCTATTTTTCTGTGTTTTTTTGTGTGCAAAACTCTTGTATTTGAGGACTATCTGTACTGTAATAAAACACACCCTTAGTAGTTGAAGCCACTCACATTTGCTGCATGTCTGAGGCATGCGTTATTACAGCATAGGTGTACTAATGCTGAAATACCTGTAGTATTTCCTGAATACCACAAAAGTAAGGGTCCTGAGAATTGAGCACCAAATAGAGAGGGGGATCGGGGGCGGACTGTCATCTGAGCACTGGATCAGGGAGAGGGGCTTGTGCAATTCTTGTACAGTTTAAAGCCTGTGCTGCCTGCCAGCAGCGTTCAGAGCACAGCATTCCAGCCCACAGCCTCAGGGAGATGCCTAGTCCAGTCACCAGCTAGTAAAGGTGTCATCTAGCTGCACTGTACATCTAAAAGACTGCTAAAGACTGCTTCATTTCTGTGCATTGTTGCACTTTACTGTTTCCCAGCTCAGTTTGCCATGAGGCTCAGGGACGAGCCAGCAGCTGGGCACTGGATCAGGGGGAGGGGCTTATACAGTTTAAAGCCTGTGTCGCTCACCAGCATAAGCGTGAGTGGTGAAAGCATCACTCGGTAGAAAAATCTAACTAGAAAATGTTGATTCCTGCAACACCTTATAAGGGACAAAGATAAAATAAGTTTTATTTGCTTAAATTGTGTACATCTAAAGCATTAAAAAGTAAATATATCTATAAGGCCAGCCCAGTGGCATGGAGGGCTGAGGCATCATGCCTTACCTCCTGCCACACTAGTGACCCGTGTTCATGGTGCAAGCGGGTCGCTTGGAGTCATCCGGGGTGGGTGAGGATTGAGCATTTGGAGGACAACTCTCCTCTCCAGGGCAGGGATGGGACTGGAGATCGGTGCATGCCTGGCCCCTAGCAACAGCTAGAGGCTAGCACACCGATCCCACAAGATGGGAGCGGAGACGAAGCAGACACCTAGTGAGCCACGTGTGGAGGGGTGCGTGGCTCGGCCACTGGCGTCATTGCATGCTAATTCCCGCACTCGGGGATTGGGAGAAACTGGAGGCAGAAAACACCATGGACTAGCACAATGATCCCGGACCTCTGCAGGTACCGCAGCCAGCCAGCTGGCACCTCAAGCCAGAGGTAAGTACCTGTGGACACCGGGGTGATGGGGCTGGGATGCCAGAGGAAGGGGGCCGGTCTGCAAGGATAGAAAGAAATTAGTCAAAAACAAAGTAAATATATAAAGAAGGAATCTGGAAATTACAGAAGACAAAAGGATACAGGGAAAATGGTGTTTTGCAGGAACGGTGTAAGGTCAGGGTTATAAAGCTGTTAGAGGGAACTCTAAAGTGTAAGTAATTGTGTGGTTAAAGACATGGGTTCTAGACTGAATATATACTTAAGCAATCGATTATTTAAAGGATTAGATATAACTGTACAAACTGTTATTTTTAAAGTTTGATTCATGTAGGCCCAATGGCCAAGGGAAATTTAAAAAAAGTCCTTGGGTTTTAAGACAGGATCACTCTTAGTAAACAAACAAATTTGTTTTTAGAAATAAATACGATGCATACTTAGAGGGGCAGAAACAGTATTGTAGAACATAAAAGAGAGGGAAATCATGCAAATCATTCAACTAATAACATCATGGGTAGTGGTGGGCTCATTAATAATAACATGTTTGTCACAAGTAATAGAGCTTAAAAAGCAATCAGAGTCTGCCTTACAGATAGGAAGAAACTCTAAAATAGAGCAAAATAGGATAGTTTTACGTAAACAAATTAAAAGAAGAAATCCCTTTCAAGTCATTAAAAATGAAATAAGTAAACAACAAAATACAAATTACAGTTCCCAGGCAAGTGAACTATAGCCCTATCTTGATAGCATTAGTCTTGAGTAGAGATATTGAGCTGAACCCTGGATCACAGTAAGCTACAAACTTCAAAATAATTTATGACAATGCTAGAAGTTTAAAAAACAAAGTTGATTTATTTAAAGCGTGGGTCAATTCAGCAATTGCAGGTGTCATAGCATTAACAGAAACCTGGTTAAATCAAAAATTATCAAACGATCAACTTGACTTAGAGGGAAATACTACCCATTGACTGGATAAGAAGCTTAGATGGTGAGGGGGGTCCTGTTATATACCAAATTCGAGCTGGGGTTAGCAGAAACTCTGTTCTCATGAACAATTGAGGGCATCAAGTGTTTGCTGATCAAAATATCAAAATTAAATCTGGCAATTGCTATAATATATTCTCCACAAAAAGCATTTATTGAATCTCGGATTAACAACCTTTGAGCATTACTGCTCCTTTACAAAGGTTCCATGTTATTATGATTACAGGTAATTAGGCAGTAGAATCACCGGATGTAGTTCATAAGACTGAGAAGTAGTAAATAACAATATTACAGATAATTAGGCAATAGAATCTCAAGATTCATTTATAACCAGAGATGTCAGGAATAACAGTATTACAGGGATAAAAGAACAGGCTTACGTTAAACAATATATTTACAAGGGTACAAAAAATACAGAGTTATAAGAATTAGACACATAGTTAGTGCTGGTACCAAGAATTAGGAAAGACTGCCCAGGCCAGGAATACTGGCGATGAGTGACAGGGGAAGGTGGGAGACTGTGCGGGGGGCGTCGGCTGCAGGGGAGCTGAGGGCGGGATCTGAGAGGGGGATACCAGAGGAAGGAAGGAAGGGGTACCTAGGAGTCAGGGGAACAGAACAGATGACTAGGACATCACAAGGTTGGAGGAGGAGCAACCCAGAGGTTATGTTGGTGTTGTATAGAGAGGAGGTGATCGTTGAGGGTAAGGACATGGTTCGGAGCAGTGACTGGACCATGGAGAGATGGTTAGGAGTAGTGACTGGCCCCGTAAAGTTTACCACCCAGGGGTTATGGCACAAGAAGTTTTGGGATGCAGAGGCCAAGAACGGAAACAGGGGAAGCACAGTGGAGCAAAGAGGGGTGGGGAATGAAGTGCAGCTGATAAGTTGGACTGGGCATGGTTCTGAATAACCTTAGGAGGTGGGATCACAGTCGCACTTGCTGCATGAGATGAGATGTGTGCACAGTTGATGCTTGAAGAGGCTAAGCTTAGGTTCAGAAATGAGGGCAGCGCTAAGAGAATTTAGCCAGAGGGGGAACCCTTTACCCAAAGGACTGCTGCCCTTGTGTCGAGTGACGAAATGAGACTTGGAAGGCAGCTTTACTTGTACCTCTGGTAAGCCTAGGATTGATAGAAGGGCCAAGGAGAGTCTGTACGAATGGGGGTGCAAGGCCAAGGGTGGCTTTTTTCAAGAGCAGGCATACCTGGAATTGGATCCTGTTGCTGAGATTGAGCCATTCAGTGTTAGAGTAGAGCGCACATGTATGAGTTAAGCGATGGGGCCCCAAGAACAAGCCTACAGGCTTTGTTGAGTGCAACTTTTATTTGCTTAAGGGCAGTGTTGGAAGCAGCTCCATAGACTATGAGACCATAGTCTTTAACAAGTAGGAATGTGCTGGTTACTGCCAGTTTGATGGCACTATCAGTGAGGCAGTGTTTGTGGCGGTAGAGTTGTCCCAGTCTGGCATTATCTGCCTTGGCAATGTGGTCAATATGCAGCCTATAAGAAAGGGAGCAGTCAAGTGTGACCCCGAGGTATCTGAAATTGCTGACTGATTCTAGAAGGTCCTTGTTACGATTGCATAACTTGATGGGATATGCCTTATGTTGGTTATGGGGGGGAGGCGAACAACATCACCTTAGTTTTCTTGTACTTCTGTAGAAGACTGGAATTAAGGAACCAAAGGCCTGATTCCAAAACGTAAGGCGCAACTTGCAGGTGGATGCAAGTTGCAACATATGCTGCTACACTAGGGACCCTGTGCTGGATTCTAGGGCAGGCAGGGTTACCGGCACCTATGCCCTGCGACTTGCGGCAACACCAGGGTTGCGCCACAGGAGGGGTGCACCTGACCTGGGTGCCGCAAGCCATATTAATGCCTGCCAACAGGGTGCATGGTACAGACCCCCCTCAGCCTCACTCCCCCACAACATAGCAGTGCTCTGCCAGGCTGTGGGGGGTGGGAGACCACTGGACCACCATGGGTAGGATGGCACGGTGGGGGTCGTGTAGTCCCCTGCAGGGCAATGATCGGGGATGGGGGTGTGAAGGTGCCAACTGCCCACAGAGGGCTGCCCTGCCATTGCAGGTGGGGTGGGGGCCAATGTGGGACCATAGGGGGATGGCTGAAGGGGCACCAGGCATAGTGGTGCAACTCCGGCAGATGTTGGGTATGGTTAGACCAGCTAATAGCTGGTCTAACCAATCTTAGACCACTGTCTGCCAGGGTGCTCTTGGAATAGCACTTTTGTTATTCCATCGGCCGCACTCCTGGAATCAGGAGCACTGGATGCCATAATCCCCCATATGCCATGTCGCAGGAGGTTTCTGGCTTACCCGGTGGCATAGCCCACCTTTGGTGCAGGCATCCTGTGACATGTCGCAGGTCACCTTCTGGAATTCTGATCAGTGTAGCACATGGCGCACAGTGCTACTTGCGCCATTGGGTTTGGTGCAAGTCACTTTGTGACATGCGTAACCCATTGTGGAATCGGGCCCCAAGTCTCTACCATGGTAAAGTCAACTTGCAGCTGTTTTTCAAGCAGATCAGAAGCAGTGTGACATGGGTGAAGCACAGCGTCATCTGCATATAAGAGTACGTTATATTGGCAAGCTTTGGGAAGGTCGTTTAGGATAGACTGAACAGCAAGGGGCCCAGGATAGAACCTTGGGGTATCCCTGTGGAAACAATTTGACAGTCTGATAGAGCACCATGTATTTTGACCTGCTGAATTCTCATGGAGAAGTAACTCCTGAACCAGCCTAGGGGTACAGAGAAAATCCCTGTTCGGGCCAGCTAACTTAGTAGTAGATTATGATCAACTATATCGAAGGCCTTGGTAAGGTTAATGTAGATGGCCCCCACCAAGGACCCTTGGTCCAGTGACTCATGAATGTAACTGGTGTACTCCACAAGGGCTGTAGTCATACTATGCACCTTGCAGAATCTGTGCTGCTTCTGACACTGAAGTTTGTATTTGGCAAGGTTGTTGACTAATTGGTCATATACTATTCTTTTGAGGGCCTTTGATAGGGGCAGAAGAATTGATATTGGCCAGTCATTAGAGAGATTGGATCAGTCACTGCTTTTGAATACGGGGGTGACAACTGCAGCTTTCTAGAGCTATGGAAATTTGACTGTGATGAGCAATAAATTAAGAATCCTGGTTAGAGGGGAGGGTAGGACATCCAAGGTTTGGGCAACTAGCTTGAGGTTGGGCAAGTTGCTACTGAAGTTGTTTTTTGGGGGGGGGGACTTAGTTTAGGTATTTATGAGCTTCAGCTAGAGTGATGGCCTTGAGGTAGAAGGGGGTGGGGACATGTTAGTGGGAGAGGGGGTGTTATTGTCAATGTTTGTTCCTGAAAGGGACTCCATGAAGTCAGGGGGAAGCACAATGCTAAGATCGGCAAAGGCCTTGTTGAAGGCATTAGCAATGTCATTAGGGTTTTGGGCGACAGTTCCATTGGTGTTAATTATTGTGGGAGGAGCTTTGCTGACTTTCCCTGTTAGGGATTTGATGTTTTCCAAGAACTGATGACTGTTACCCCAGGAGATGTTTAGTTCATTTTGAAAGTGTGCACTCTTGGCCAAACAGATGGTGCTGGTACATTTGTTCCGGGCGGTTTTATAGTTTTGAAGGGCAGTGAAAGACCCAGTACTTTTGGCCTTCTGCAATTGATTGTCCCTAGTCTTCATTTGTTCCAGGAGAGGGGGTGTGACCCAAGACTTATTGGACCCCTTGATTTTTCTCTTTCTGACTGGTGCATATAAGTTGCAGGAATTATTAAAGATGTTGATAAAGCACTCAAGTGCCGTATCAGCATCAGCTGCACTGTAGATGGCCAACCAGTCTTATGAGCTGAGATGGGTTTTGAGTGAGGCAAGTTGCCCCTTCTTCAACACATGTGAGGTCATTGTTATAAGAGGGGTTTTAGGAGCCTTACTGGATCAGGTGCATATCTCAAGGGAGTGGTCGCTGATGATGTCAGGGAGTACAGTGGTACTGGATATTCTTTCTGGCCTGTTGGTTATTAACCAGTCTATCAGTGTGCTAGTGCCCGTACGATAGTTTGTTCATGTGGGAGATTCCATCATTTGGAACATCTCAATGGCTGTGATGGCATCTTTATATGGTGCTGCCTCGCGGGACAACCAATTGATACTGAAGTCCCACAGCACTAGAACCTCCGAGGTCTTCCAGAGATCAGATACATAGTCTAGTGTAATTGTGAAACCCATAGACTGTTTTTTAAGGGGTATGTATACAGATACTAAGGTGACTTATTTTCCTAGTGCACCGAGCTGCAGCTGTACAGCAAGCAGTTGGGTGCTGTCCTCAGTTGGGAGGTTGGGGACAGCCTTACTTTGAAGGGTAGGTTCCGGTCAGTAACATCGCGGAACAAAATAAAGTGGATAAAAATAAAGCGGCAAAAACAGTGTCACCATTAATATTGGCAGCACAAAATGTAGAGTGCCAGAACAAAGCAGGCCACATGACACGCAGGTAGCAACCAACAACCACCGCATGGAGACACTGCACTAGAACCACAGGGGCCAGGAGCACAAGCCAGCATGCCATCTCCCCATCCTGTGTGTTGTGTGTGTTGCTGGGGACATGCTGGCTTGTGCTCCTGGCTCCTTGCATTATACACACCATCCACATGGAGGCCATGGTCCACCTGTTCTCCAGTGGTTACCCCAGAGCACGTTCTCCATCACTCAGCATTCTGGGTTGGGGTACCCCACAATGTGGGTGCCTGTGCCATTAGAGTACCGTGGTAGGTGTCCAGTGGCCTGCTTCCACCAGTAGTGGTTGCACCCTGCCCTGCTCCATCTCCCTGCACTCCTGTGCTGTTCCTGTGCACGGGTGCCTTCAGCTGTGTGTCCCAGTGCAGTAGCTCCATGCAGTGGATGTTGTTTGCTACCCGCGTGTCGTGTGGCCTGCATTGTTCTGGCATGCTACATTCTGTGCTGCCAATATTGATGGTGACACTGTTTTTGCTGCTTTATTTTTGTCTACTTTATCTTGTTCCGTGATATTACTGACAGGAACCGAAGGGTATCTCTGATGTAAATAGCATATCCACCTCCATGCTTACCCAATCTGTCTAGCCTGTAAGAAGTATATCCTTCAAGATGGATTGCCCAGCTGGGGGGTTTCAGGGTAAGCCAGGTTTTCTACAATAGAAAGAACGTCGGGTTTATTCTTCAAACTTCTGGTTTATTCCTGGGGGATGCGGAGCTCCCGACCTCTGAACGGGTGTGAGACCTGGGGGTAATCCTTGACGATCAGCTGACATTGCGT
This sequence comes from Neoceratodus forsteri, assembly GCA_016271365.2. Classification (NCBI taxonomy): domain Eukaryota; kingdom Metazoa; phylum Chordata; order Ceratodontiformes; family Ceratodontidae; genus Neoceratodus; species Neoceratodus forsteri. The sequence goes on along the minus strand of CM057455.1, from coordinate 410,852,374 downwards.
GCGCAAGTGTCGGCGGTTGTTAAGGTATCCTTTTTGTTATGTTTTAACATTTATTCTGGGCTTGTTCAACAAACTCACACTGCAACAGGAGTAGAGCAGCTTTCATTTTTATTTAGGTGCCTCTCTGGTCTCAGCAACAACACTCTCTCTGCTCTCTTTCTAGCTTACACATATCGGAATGCTGCCTTCAAGTGGCAGAAGTAACGCAATGTATTACCATTTCACATACATAACATTTTTACCATCTTAGGAACATCGCCAGGATCAAGCACCTTGTTCCATCCGGCAACCTACCCACTCTGATCCACGCCTTTGTGACCTCACGTCTGGACTACTGCAACTCCCTTTACTTTGGGCTGCCTGGAGTTGATATCCGCCGCTTGCAGCTAGTGCAGAACTCAGCAGCCCGGTTGTTAATGGGGACTTCCCGTTCCTCCCATATTACACCGGTGCTCCGAGATCTGCACTGGCTGCCAATTCAGTGGCGGATCACCTTCAAAGTCGGACTTCTGACATATAAAGCCCTATATGGGTTGGGCCCTGATTACCTGAAAGAGCTTCTGGTGCCTTACCTACCAACGCGACCACTCCACTCGGCCAACAAGGGGTTCCTATAGATCCCGAGGGTAACTTTAAAATCTTCCGGTGCCCAAGCTTTTATGTTCGTGGCGCCAACCCTTTGGAATTCTCTGCCACATTGGATTAGAGAGTGCATGACGGTGGAGGGTTTTAAAAAGGGCCTAAAGTCTTTTTTATGGAGTAAGGCATTTGTAGATAACTTGGATGCCCATTAATTGTTTTGTAGTCAACTCCGTTTTTAATATGTTTTAGCATGTTTTATTCTGTATTTTATTGTAATGCGCCTTGGTTTTGAGAAAGGCGCAGATAAATAAAGTTTATTATTATTATTATTATTTATGTTGCACCACTGAGGCCTGCAAGGAGTCATACTTGGCCAATAGGCTGTGGATATTGATGGACCCATTCATTAGTCTGTGGTTTTCTTGACAGATGCGGGTATTTTTGGACCTATCCTGGGCCCAGAGTTGGGATGAATGTTTCCTGAGAGCAACAAAAGCAGCCAGGGCAACCTAAGGGCATGGAGCTTTTGTAGTTTTTTTGTATGCAAGCTGTTGTGGGAGATCAGTTTGCATTTATTCTTGCCAACAGCAATAATTAGAATGTTCAGCCAAACAGGGAGGAGAGGGTATGTTCTAACCTAAGAGGCCAGGGGAGGGTTAGAGAGATATATAGTGGGCATAGGAGGTTGGGAGAGGTTAAAGAGTGACCCCTTGTGGTCACGCAGTATAACCTGCAGATGGAAAACTAGGAACTTTATTATAAATCATCATTTGGGCAGTCACATGACTAATCATGTGACCCCAGAAGCCCTATAAGACATGGGGACGGCCATGGGTGGGCGTTGACAGGCTAACACCCCTCACACAAAAGTTCACCCCACTTTGTTGTCTGAAGTACAGTAGTCCTGTGGCTGAAATTACCTTGTTTGCAGGCTCCAATTCTTGATTGTTGCTCTGTGACCAGAGTTGGAGTGAGTGAGGGGGGTTCTCTTAGGAGCCTTTTTTGCAGGCTCCAAATCTTGGTTGTTGCACTGTGGTTGGAGTCAGAGTAAGTGGGGGGGGGGTTCACTTAGGAGCCTTGTTTGTAGCCTCCAAATCTTGGTTGTTGTACTGTGGCTGGATTCAGAGTGAGTGAGGGGAGTCGCTTAGGAGCCTGAGGACTCAAAGATATAGACAGGTAAAAAGAGAAAGTAAAAACAAACGAGTTTGAAAAATTGGCACAAGAAATAATGAATCATACAATAGGTAGTAAACTGATGTTAATAGATGATTTCAGTTCTGCATAGGGGCATTCAAGGGGTCGAGCATTAAAAACTAGTTTTAGGCAATTAAATGTGATACAGGGAACAATAAACTCTACGAGGAAAAGTTCATAAAGTAGCCCAGGTAGCACACTTGATCTGCATTTGTATCACAAAATATTAAAGTAAATTATGCACTGGTTAAGCAATCAGTACTGGGGGATCATAATACACCAAGTTGCGGGGTAAATTTAACTGTAAGAGATAAAACTGAAATAAGGGAACAACATATATGGAGAAGATGTTTTAAATCTTATAGTGCATATGAGCTCTAAATTAAATTAGGAAAAGTAAAATGGTCACGATTGTTTCTGGTTCCATCATTAGAATTGGCAGTACAAGAATTTAGCAATTTATTCTTGCAAGCATGTAATGAAACTGCTCCATTTGTTAAAATAATGCAAAAAAGAACCCACGTTCCATGGACTACAGAAAAAATTAAAAAAGAAATTTGAGTAAAATATAGATTATGGACAATAGCGTAAAAAGCCTTATTTTTAAGTGACTGGGACAAGTATAAAGAAGCAAGAAATGTGCTGAAAAATATAATAAGTAAAAGCACAGTACTACAACAATATAAGTGAAGATACTTTAGGCACAGGGAAATATTGATCCTTATTAAAGACACTAGAGAAACCAACAAAATGATCCCCAATGATACAAATAGAAAAGGACGGAATGCTGCAAAATAGGAAAGATTGGCTAACATCTTAAATGAATACTTCACAAATCTTTCAGAAGTCCCAGGGTTACATGACTGTGAAAAAAAGCTAAAATCAGGAAAGCAAGGTAATAAAGTAGATCACACAATTCCGAAATTTACATTTAAACATTTAACATTTAAAGGAGCAATAACAAGATTAAATAAAAATAAAGCCCTAGGCAAGGATGGAATAGAGATTAGGTTTTTGAAGGATGCCATAAATACCAAAACACCAGTGCTGACAAACCTCTTTATTTGGAGTTTAAGGGAAGACTGAAAGGAGGCAAAAATAGTTCCACTATTTAAAGGAGATACTACAACAAATCCCTCTATCATCCAATAGCTCTTTTCCAGTGTCGTCGAAAATCCTGGAAAGATTGGTCCATGGACAACTGAATGGGTACTTAGAAAAGTATGATTTGTTGTCCAGGCACTGATTAATTAATTTATTTATTTATTAATTTATTTATTAAAGCATTTCACCAGGAAAGATGCATCCTGGGGGGACAGGGAAAGAGAACAGCTAAACAATATATACATTTATACATAGATTTGGATACATAGTAACAAATACAGTGGTAGATAAAATATTATAGTATTACATACTATATATGTAATAGCTAACCCACTGTAAGGTGTGCAGTTGTGGTCTGATATACACATGCCTTGGTGTGCGTTGTTCGGCTGAGTGTGTCAGCCTCCCAAGGCGTGTGTGCATCAGGGTGTGGCCGCACATCCTAGAGTGGGTTATCTATCTTACAAAATGGCAAAATTGTTTTGGAGGGGGGTGAAAGTGCAGGTGTGTGGTCATGTTCTGATATACGCATGGTCATGTGATGTGTTTCAGCCAAACAGTAGAGATAGATATTCCTACCATTTTATAAATATATATACAGTACAAGTCACATTAAACTGTTCCACTAATGAGTTGATTTAGCATTGTTTTTCACAGTTGGCAATGCACTGGCAACTCACACTGCATTATTTTTAAATGCTTAACCTGCTGAAGAGCAATGTTTATAAAATGTTTTTGCAACTCATTTGGAATGCATCTCAGTCCAGTCACAGTGCAATGCAGATCTGAGCTTTAACTTTTAAGAAACTGTTTTTGCAGAGCATTGTGCTAGATCAAGCAACACTTATGCAACTCAATCAGAAATGTTACAGCAACTCACTGAATGAACCGTTTAATGTGACTTGTACTGTATATTCAGATGGACAATCAAGTGAGAGTGAGGTATATAGAGAGGGGATGTACAATATTTACAATTGGATGACTGGTTGGACAAGTAGTGGGATGAACATTAGGGCCTTTAAGGGCACCAAGTTGGGCAACAATGGGGGTAGACTGTCAAACCAGAAAAGGGGGAGAGGCAGAGGAGAAATGTGAAACTGGGGCAGCCGAGTTAAGGGCAGTGACAGGAGACAGATGTATGAAAGTGGAGTAGAGAGATTAGAAAGGATTTGGAGGAGGCAGAGTGAATGGTTAGAGGCATGTTTGTTGCATGTAACTACTGTATATTGCAACTGCAATGCAGTTACAGTGTAAATAAAGCGTTACTTTTAATTTTTGTAAACAAAAATCTTTATTCCCTCCCTAGATAATCATAGTAAGTCCTGTAGTCACCCCTCACCCACCCTAGTGATCTGCCTTTCTTTACCCCTCTCCCATCCCCCCAGGTCTTTATTTAAAAAAATATATATATATGGCCCCTCGCATTGTAACAACAGCTGAGCCTGTGGATTCTCTGAAACTCCTTCCCTAGCTGGACACACCCCATCCATAAAAGTGCATTTTTAAATCGTGGGCCCCCTTCTAGACCCTTGATCAATGATTTTGGGATGAGCCAATAGAGGTTAATCAAGGCTAGCCTAGTCCCCACCCTATGACAGTGGGCTAGCTGTTTCTGGCAGTCTATTCAGCAAAGAAAGAGCAGCGTCTGACTGGGAGGGAGTGATGTGCATCCTAAACACTAGAAGACTTTTCTGCATAGCATCATCTATAAGGCACACCGCTCCTCCCCTTCCCTTCTAGTCATGCACTCCTAACACTTTGCTGAACAGACTGTTGAGAGCAACTGGCCTACCGAGAGAGTATGGGAAGGGGGCAGCTGGGCTAACCTGGCTCAACAACTATTGCACCTGTTCCAAATCATGAATGGAATGGTCAGCAGGGGGTTCTAACATTTATAAACGCACTTTTGGGGATTGGATAGTGTTTGACTAGGGAGGGGCTTCAATGAATTCATGCTGTCTGCTGCTGGCACAGTGCCAGGATCCTACAATTTTTATTTTTGAATCATAGAAACATAGACTTTGATAGCAGATAAGGACCACTTGGCCCACCTAGTCTGCTCATTTCCCTACCTACAGGATAAGCTGCAGATCCTAGTTAACCAACAACCTATTTCTTCCTACTCCCCACAAGAATTACCTTATGTCTGTCCCATGTATTCTTGAATTCTCCAACAGTTTTAGACCCCACAACCTCCTCAGGAAGGCTGTTCTATGCGTCCACCACCCTCTCTGTGAAAAAATACTTCCTCACATTGCCCCTGAGCTGTCCCACCTCTATCTTCAAATTGTGTCCCCTTGTTCTTGCACATCTCTTTTTCTGAAAGATGCCACCCTCTTGGACTTTGTTGATTCCACTGAGGTACTTAAAAGTTTCTATCATGTCCCCCTCTCCTTCCTTTCCTCAAGGGTATACATATTAAGCTCCTTTAGTCTCTCCTCATATGGCTTCTCTTGCAGACCCGGCACCATTTTAGTTGCCCTCCTCTGGACTGCCTCCATCCTGTCTATGTCCTTGCAGAGATGGGGTCTCCAGAACTGGATGCAGTACTCCAGATGGGGTCTCACCAACTGTCTGTACAGAGGGATAACAACTTCCTGTTTTCTGCTGGTGATGCCTCTCCCTATACATCCCAGTATCCCCCCAGCCCTCCCTACTGCCTTCTCACGTTGCTTGCTAACCTTAAGGTCATCTGATATGATTACCCCCAGGTCCCTTTCCATTTTTGTTGTTGTTACTACCTCCCCCACATTGTGTAATCTTCCCCTATGTTTTTGTTTCCCAGATGCATTATTTTGCACTTCTTTGCATTGAATCCAAGCTGCCATACTTCTGACCATTCCTCCAACTTGCCAAGTCCCTTCTCATCCTTTCCATGCCTCCTTGTGTATCAACCCTGTTGCAGATCTTTGTGTCATCTGCAAAGAGGCATACTTTTCCTTCCAGTCCCTCTGCAATGTCACTTATAAAGGCATTAAAAAGGACTGGACCCAGTACTAAACCCTGTGGTACCACACTAGTAACCCATCTTTCTTCAGAGTGGGCTCCATTTACAATTACCTTCTGTGTCCTGTTGTCCAGCCAATGTTTTACCCAGGCTACCACCCCGGGACCCACTCCCAGGCTGGTTAATTTTATTATTAATCTTTTGTGTTGGACTGTGTCAAATACCTTGCTAAAGTCTAGGTAGGCTATGTCCAGAGCCCCTCCCTGATCTACTACTTTGGTCACCCAATTAAGGCCTGAGAAATCAGGAGATGATTAAGATGGGCCAGAAGTGGCTGTGAAACAAGCCCAGAACACCTGGGGAGGGAAAAGAGGGCTTTTTTTATTTTCTGGTGCATTTGGTCACGTACCAAATAGTGCTAAATATCATTCTCACTGAGTACCTGGGGATAAAAAGTGTTTACACACCCCACTACAGCACGACCCACATGCTGCCACGTTATATGGCTTCCTTAACAAAAGGGAAAAGTTTCCTGATAAGGTTTTAAAAAATGCATAGCAGACAAGTGCAAAAGGAAGCAAATTATTGAAGGCTAAGAGTCAGGTACAGAACAGCAAAAATTTTCTCAACTAGAATAGTGACATTAGATTTATTCGTGCAAAACGCCATGGTGTTTTGCATCAATAAATATAATTATTGCACTATTCTCTGGTTGAGGAGTGCAGTTTTTTGCAGTTCTGTATTTGTCGTCTTTTACACGCACCCTCCTTGTTGCTGAGCTGTGATTGTGTTTTGTTAAGAGTCAGGTAGTCAAAAATGTTAACATGCAATTTGTTTGATCATGAAAATTTGAAAACACATTTTTTGAAGGCTGTGCCAACAGCGCAGCAGTAGCACATTGCACTACCATGTGGGCACCTAGGCTCAGGAGCCAGTCTGGGTCCCTACATGTCAGGTAGTCTAGAGAAAGAAGTGATGCCATAAATGGTGCCCTCTGCCTTGTCCTGGGAATCTCATCATATTGCTCTCACAGCAATGCTGCCAGGGACCAAGGAAAGTTGGATGCATGAACCCCTACTTTCTCCACAGGGATGTACCATTGAGCATGGCTGGACTGATGTGCTGTCAGCAGTGTAGGTGGGGTGCTAGGAGTACCTGCCAGCATTGCAGGTGACATGACAATGCTGTCAAGCTCCTGGGACCAGACAGCAGAAAAAAAGGTTTCAGTATTGACTGGATAACAGCTGTCACCTGGGACATGACCTTCCCATTCACAAATGGGTGCAGCCCCCTCCCCATCATGCTGTGTAGGCAGAGCCTCACCACGGGGAGAGGGAGTGATCCTATGAGACAGGGTCATGCTCTTATGTGTAAAAACTTCCAGACTGGGATCATAGTGCCATGGGATTACTGGTCAAAGTTTAGCCCCGGTCACAAACGAAGGGGAATTATTGGTAGGGGTCACAGGTACTAACCATGCTGGGGGCTCTAAAAGATGTGGCTGTCACTGCAGATGATGTTCCCTAATTTTAGACTTGTATTCCTCTGTTTTAAAACCTGCTTGGCAACAACGTGGGACTTCTGGAAAAGTTCCTACTGTGCAATAGTGTTCTAACTGGTTCACTAATACGTGCAGTATTATCAGTATAAACATTATCTTGGTATGAATTCCTTTTCAGCTTTATGAAACTGGCACACTGATGGTAAAGGTAACAACTAACAATCTCACTGTGATTTTTTTAATAGGCAGTCCACGTAGCAATATTCTACTCAGCACCTCAGCGGCTGGATGTGTATGTGAATAAATCACTGGTGGCACCTACTAATGCAGAATGGAATAACTTGCACACAGACTATACATTAAAGGCTCCTACATATTCAGGTGAATGAAAGCAAATATTTGATGTAAATACAACCTTTACAAAACAACCGTTGAGTGAAGCACTGGATTTCCTGCATCTCGAATGAAACAACTAGCAGCAGAGGGCCTCAGAAAGACTTGTTAACTAAAGCTCCTGTGGCCAGCTAATCACCACATTTGCATGTACTAATTGGTTGCCCGTGCAAATTTTAAAACCCTCCTTTGGAGAAGAAAAAATATATGTATTGTTCTGAGTTCCTGGGACTTCCTCACAATGTAGAACTACTGAAAATGCTGTTCATGCCCCTAGAAGTTTTGGTCGGGGTATTCTTCTCCATACAGGCAGCCAAACTGAATACCTGACTCCAAAGCATACACATTCTTTAGGAGTGAAGGCAAATCATATATCCATTTATAATCCCAGATAACACCAGTCAATTCAACAATCCAAACAAGGGGCCTAATACAAAGACACTATTTGGTGGTACAAAGAGGTTGGAATGACCACTGTGCGCCACTGTTCACAACTGTACCCAACTTTGTGTTATACTGCAGTCACAAGGGTTTTTCTGTGCCTTTACAACTGGCTTGATGATGGCAAAGGGGAAGGGGCAGAGGCAGTTAGGCAATGAGGGGGCTAGCATGCTTAGGGGCCACTGAGCTACACCTAAATGCTCCTCGGCACCTATACCTGCAGTTGTAAGACACCGTGCCTCACATCCCTGGTAGACCTGTTAAAGCAGTTCTACAGCAGGATGCTGGTTTATTAACTGAAACAACAGTTCTGGTGGGGAAGGGTTTAGGAAGTGTACAGTTCCTCTAAACTGCTATAAGGAAGGCTACAGGGCTAGGGTGAGCGGATCCACTGAATGCCAGGGAATACTACATAACTCTGAGTAGGGAATGGACCACTCGGCTACAACAGACAGATGGGCACTTTCTGGAGAATTTAGGCCATCTTCATCCCACAAGCAGGAAATCAGGCAATGAGTGAGGTGGAGGGAAGACAACAGTGGTAGTGTTACGGGTCCGGACTATGTGCATGTTACAGCTCCACATGACTGGCACAATGCCATTAACTTACTCTTGTGTCTGTCCAGTCAGATTCCACTGTTAAGTGGTGAAAACCCCTATTTGTACTGCTTAATATACAGAATATGCAAGCTGCATAATTGTGCATAAGTCGGGCTGCAACTGTGGTGGGGATCGGGGGGGGGTAGTTCTGCATGGCAGGAGAGGTCGCACCTGCAGCTAGGGAAGAGGGCTGCAACCATGGCTGAAGTTCAAGCCGACAGGCGGCAGTGGGGAGAGGTGGTGGGAGCTGCAGGAAATGAGGGCTCACTGCGGAAGCTAATTGGAAGGGAAGTGCTCCCTGTATGAGCCAACCAAGCAAAAGAGCACCAAGCCTGAATTGGCAGTTGAGCCTTTAAAGTCAGGAGGCCAGCCGCACCTTCAGCTTAATTGTTGGGTAGTCGGGCCGCAACTGTGGTGGGGATTGGGGGGGTAATTCTGCAGGGCAGGAGAGGCCGCATCTGTGGCTAGAGAAGAGGGCCGCAACCACGGCCAAAGTTCAAGCCCACTGGCAGAAGTGGGGAGAGGTGGCAGGAGCTGCAAGAAGTGAGGGCTCACTGTGGGAGCCAATTAGAGGTGAAAGGCTCCCAGCAGGAGCCAACCAGGTGAAAGAGCGCCAAGCTTGAATCGGCAGCTGGACCTTTAAAGGCAGAAGGCCAGCCACACCTTTGGATTGACTGTTTCTCTCACTCACCTGCCCCACACCGCCGCCAAATTAAATGGTCTCAGGAACCATGCCCAGCAGGGGTCTGGCCAATGAAGAGCGGACACGGGGTGGTGAATTGAGGAATGGAAAAGAAGAGAATTTGTTTGTCAGCCAGTGAGAATTTTCATCAGGAATAAGGTACTGTGGCTATGTTTTGAAAATTCTATCTAAGTGGGGGATACGTCATTTGATGGCGTACCTTGATTATTCTATGTATATTGAGTGAAATGAGCATTTGGGTGCCTATGCTTGATAAGTGTTAAAATTGGTGGTGAAAATTGTGATTATTTTGGGTGATCGAGGGAGTAATAGTGAGTGGATCCTGTTTAGTTGTGGGTCACCCTGTGGTAGAAACTCGTGAAGTTTAATTTTTGTCTTGCATTAAGCTCTAAGTGTGAAGGTGAGTTTAGTATTGTCTTCCATAAGCTCTAAGAGCAAAGGAGAGAGATAGGACTTTTAAAGGGGCTATTAAAGGGGCTGCTCAGAAGGTGTTAGAGGCTTTGGTTGGAAGGAGAGAGGACTTTTAAAGGAGGCTGCGCATTAGGCATCAACGACTCTCATAGGGACACGGAGGGTAAGGAGTTAAAGTATAATTGTAGGAATGGGCAGGATGGTCAATAGGAGGTGCTAAAGGTTTTCTGTAAGGGGGAGCCTCTACAGGTTTTGATAGCTCTAGTGGGAGGAGGAGGGTTAGGAGCCTGAAATAAGCTGCTCAACCAGCTTAAACGAAGTGTACATGAGAAAGGAGGTGTGTACAGGAAGCAGCATGTCCGAGTTTGGTGGAGGAGGAAAAGAGAAGGTTTTGGAGATGTAGAGTGATCTTTCATCTGATATGGGAGGAGGGCACTGGTGGGCGAGTAGAGAAATGGGATGGGTGGTGGGCTGCAACAATTGAGGTGCACCAATCTTTCTTGCATGGAGGGTGGGGGAATGTTTAACGTGTATCCAAATGGGGAAGCTTAAAGAGGAGATCATGGAACTGCAGGAGGATCTGTGGAAGGCACGGCAGGCCATGGCAAGTTACAGTCCAGCTGTTTGTGGAGACGGTAGAGAGCATGAGAAGGGAGGGCAGTTTAAATGGTTGGGGGGGTGGGAGAGAAAGGATATGAGGCAGAGTTCTGTACCAGGGAGCAATGAATCAAGGGAACCAGGGTCGAGGTCAGAGCAAAAGGGCAGGGAGGAGAAGTGGTTGGAGGGGGAGGGATAAACAGAGAGGCGGTAAGGGGACAGGGAAGGGAGAAAGTCTAGGGGATGAGGGGAGGATGGGTTATCATGGGGGAGGCAGAGTAGGATTAAGAGCTTGGTCTGCGAAGAATAAGTTTGCACTCCTGGGGGAATGGAAGAAGAGAAAGGGGGATAGCCTGGTGGTGCAATGGAGGGTAGCCATGATGAAGGGGGCATGGGGGGGAGTATGGATGGGAGTATGGATGGGGAAAGTGTAATGAGGTGAAAAGGGGAGCTAATGTGCAGGAGGAAGAGGAGACATCGGAGGGGAGGGGAGGATGTAGAACACATGGTTCAGAATCAGGGTGGAATCCTAGTGTTGGGGGACTCAATACTAAGGGGAGTTGGGTGGGGTAGCAGGGGAGAGAGGCATAGCCGCATATGGGTGGAGGCCATGCCAGGAATGACAGCAGAGAGGGTGGGGCAAATCTGTACTGAAATTTGCTAGAAGGGGCAAGGAAAAACCTCATTTAATTCTGTATTTAGGGACGAACGACCTGGCTGATAGGACGGTAGAGGAAGTACAGGAGAGGTTTGAGGAGCTAGGACTGTTATGCAAAGGAGCAGGAAGATCAGTAGCCTTCTCAGGAGTACTTCCTGTTCCCAGGGCGAGCACTGCAAGAAAAAGGAAGATAGAGGAATTTAATAGTTCACTAGGAACTCAGGTATCAGGCCAGAGGGTATGGGCTAGTGGGGGGTTGGGAGGGACCCGGACGGATAGCAGCCTTTACTCGAAGGATCGACTCGACTTAAGCGAGGAGGGTAAGAGAGTGTTGAAAAAGGGGATAAGTGATTATATAGAACAGGATGGGTATTTAAACAAGGAGCAGGGATGGCAAGTGGGCAGGAGGCAAGCTGAGGCCACAGGAAGAGCAGTCATATGAGCTAACCCCCCCAAGACAGAGACAAGGGATTAGAGGCAGGTACTACCAAGGATGCTAGAAGGGTAAGGAAAGTGGAGAGAGAGGGGAAGGTAAGGGGGTGGAAGGTGGTCACCTTGAATGCTAGAAGGCTGGGGAACAAAACTGCGGAGCTTCAGGTCCTCATGGCAGAAGGAGAGGTGGACATGGTGGCAATTACTGAAACATGGTCCACCCAGTACTATGACTGGGACCTGGCAGTACCAGGGTACAGGATTTTCCACAGGGATAGAGTAAAAGGGAAAGGGTTGCGGTGGCACTGTATGTGAAGGAAGGAATGAAGTGCATGTGGGAGGAGAGGGAGGAGGGTAGTACCGATTCGCTATGGTTACAAATCCAGGACTCAAGGAATAGGACTGTCAGGTTGGGAGAGGTTTACAGGCCACCCTCCCAACCAGACTGAAGAATTAGACAGGGAAATAGCGGGACAGATTGGGAGGGCCCGCTGTAAGGGGAGTGTAGTGATAGTGGGGGACTTCAACCAACCAGGAGTGGACTGAGGTACCCCAGCCACAAATAATAGTAGGGAGCAGGTAGTGCTAGATGCCTTCCAGTACAACTTCCTGGTGCAGATGGTCAGTGAACCAACCAGGTTAGGGAACATCCTTGACTAGTGCTGACTAATGGGGAGTTTGTGAGGGGACTAAGGGTGGATGAGCCATTGGCGGGGAGCAACCACCACTCAGTATGGTTCAAATTCAAAAATTTTTATTGTTGACAAGTTAAAGTTGTCATCACAATCAATATAAAAATCATAAATAATGTTCTATTAAAATTGTGTACAGTTCCCATTTTACAATGGTATATCTGTAATTCATTAAAACATACACAATATAGTTTAAGACAAATGAAACTACCATTGTAGTACATCATGCTCTCTGCTGGCTTTTAATCAATTCTTAAAACATTATGTTCTCTGCTGGGTTTTTAATTATCCATTAGTACACTTTTTTCTTTATTCTCTTTATCAGTGATGATGTGCCAGATTTTTCTTTCTGCAGAACTTTACAGTTTTCTCCAATTGTTTAGTAATATTGGGTTTTAATAAGTAATTAAACTGGTAGCATGGTTCCATATCTAAATTTGCTAAAGTATTTCCCCAAAACAGTTTTCTCTCATAATTATATAAAGGACAAAATAAAAGGAGATGTGCTGTACTATCTTCATCCAAGTTACAGGGACGTGATTTTAAATTAGTTGTGCCATAGAATTTTCTTAACTTTTGACTATCTACATAGCCGAATCTGAATTTAGTATAGGATTTCCGTATTTGAGGATTTTTTAATTTATTTAAATATTGTTCCATTCTAAATTCTCTTTTCATGTTTACAGCCAACCAATAGCTTAATTTATAGTTTTTGGCAAGACTCATTTCCTTTTGAATATATATATATCTCCTGGATTCTGATTTTTATCTTTTCCTTTATATCTTTTAATGGGGTCCTATAACTCTCAATTAGGCACTCCAGTAGTCCATACGGTTTCATTATTTTTTTCCGGAATGTATATACTTGGGTAAACAAATCCAGCTTGACTATATGACAACGTTTCTTCTAAACAAATTCTTGGTAATCTATTACTGTGCATATTGTATACTTCAACACAGTAGTAAGCTAGTCTCTGTTCTATGTTGCTTCTGACTGGAAGCTGCCCTATTCCACTGTAATCATGCTAGAAGCAGCGCCGTTTGGTAACCCCAGTAATGGTATGGTTCACAATGGATATGGGTAAGGGAGAGTAGTGTCAGACACAAGGGTGTTGGACTTCAGGAGGGCTAACTTCGGGAAGATGGGGAAATAGTAAAGCAGTACATGGCCAAGAATGACCCTAGTACGGACACTAACCAGAGTTGGGAGATCATAAAGCTGGGGGTAGTGGAGGCAATGAAGACCTGCATCAAGGCTGAGAGTAAGAAGACAAGGGCAATGAAACCTAGCTGGGTGACCAATGGAGTCATGGAAAAGATAAGGAAGAAAAAAGCCACCTTTAGGAGGTACAAGAAGACAGGAAGGGGGGAGAACAGGGAGGAATACCTGAAGGAAACGAAGGAGGTGACAAGGGCAGTAAGGGCAGCAAGGGGGCTCAGGCTGGCACAGGGCATTAAGGAGGGAGAGAAGGAATGCTTCAGGTACATCAGGGAGAAAAGGGGCTGTAAGGACAATATTGTAAGGATTAAGAGTGAAGGGGGATGGGTGAAAGCAAGGGGTGAAATAGCAAAAGTTCTGAACAACTACTTCTTGGTATTTACTAAGGAAAAGTGGAGGAGATACTCATGGGGGACTGAAGGCAAGTAAGGAGGGAGAGAGCATGACAGATGGGGAAATCACAGAGGACAGGGTGCTAGAGAGATTGAGGGCACTGAGAGTGGACAAGGCACCGGGGCCGGATGGCATTCATCCCAGGGTACTGAAGGAACTGGCAGAGGTACTTGCGGGGCCTCTTGCAGACCTATTCAATGCCTTATTAGATTCAGAGTGTGTACCTCAGGATTGGAGGATGGCTCACGTGGTACTTCTCCATAAGAGTGGCCCCAAGGATGAATCGGGGAACTACAGACCAGTAAGCCTCACATCCAAGTGGGAAAGCTGATGGAGAAAATCCTGAATGAAAGACTGGTGACCATTCTGGAGGTCAATGGGCTACAGGACAGTAAACAGCATGGCTTTGTCAATGGCAGATCATGCCAGACCAACTTGGTGGAGTATTATGAATAGGTAACTAGACAACTGGACAAGGGCCACACAGTGGATGTCCTGTACCTGGACTTCAGTAAGGCATTCGACTTGGTGCCGCATCGGAGACTAGGAAGTAAGCTACAAGCTACAGGAGCGGGAGTAAAGATGGTGGGCTGGGTAGAGAACTGGCTGCAGGGGAGGCAGCAGAGAGTGGTGGTGGGTGGGGAGCTATCATCCCAAGGGCTGTGACGAGTGGATTTCCACAGGGTTCCGTGCTGGGACCGATGCTGTTTGGGATATTCATTGCAGACATTTCAGTGGGCATCAAGAGCAGAATCAGTCTGTTTGCTGATGGCACCAAGATGGGAGCGGTGGTAGATGACCTGAGGGGCTGCAGGAGGATCTGTCAAGGCTGGAGTCCTGGTCGGACACCTGGCAGCTGGGATTCAATGCCAAAAAATGCAAGGTGCTGCATTTTGGGGCTACAAATCCTAGGAGCAGTTACCATCTGGGAGGTGTGCAGTTGGCAGTGATGGAGGAGAAGGATCTGGGGGTGCTCATTATGGGTGCAATGAACAGCTCGGCACAGTGTACAAAGGTGGCTACAAAGGCTGACAGGAGCCAGGGTTGCATTGTTAAGGGTATTTTTTTATTTATTTTATTTTATTTATTGAATATTTCACCAGGAGGGCACACTGAACAATAAGTTGCTCGCCTCACCGTGCAACCTGGGGGGAGGGGTTACATAGGGTTGTGAAGGATGATCCATTACAATAGTATGTGGGTAGTACAAACAATACAACATTGTAAGATTGTGCAACAGCTGGAACACAAGGTATTGTACAATAAACAGTAGTGGAACATTGGGTAAATTACAATACATATCCAAAATCATACAAAAGAACATATAATTGTACAAAACAGTAATAATGTGATAGAACCATTTATAATGCATGAGTGTACCAGGAGCAGACTCGAGGTAGTATGCAAGTGCTGTTGGAGTAAAAAGGATGGGGTTAGGTTGTGCACACTGATGACCCAGAAGGGAGGTGGAGAAGAGAGGGGGAGAGACAAGAACTGAATATGAGGAGAAGGGGTAGCCATTTCCTGATTTTCCCCTTCAGGATGTTGAGAACCCTGCCACGAGGGTCATAGTAGGAAGGCAGAAACTGTGAATAGGTATTAAGGTGGGTAAAGCAAGAACAGCTGACGGAAAGGTAATTGTGTAGGGCAGAGGTAAGGGAGTAGTTGGAGGAGGAGTGTTGTATTTCAGGGGGAGGGAATTCCAGATTTTAGGGAAATGATGGGCGAAACCAGTCTGACTGATGAGGGTGGAGCAGCGAGGGACCATCAAGGTGCGAGTGTCATTTGATCTAAGAGATTGGGTGGGGGAAGGTGGAGTGGAGAGAGAGGATGAGAGATAGATGGGGAGCTCCCCCGAACCAGAATTTGGAGGTTAGTTTGGCATAGTGAGAGAAGTGTCTGTGAGATAGTGGAAGGAAGGTTAGAGAGGGATCAGTTCACAGTGGTGAGAGCGGGAAGGGGAGTCGATAGCAAAATGGCAGAAGGAGTTAAAGAGAGTGTCCAGCTTGGTCAGGGAAGATTTGTGAGCAGCACCATAGACTACGTCACAGTAGTCAAAGATGGGGGTATCATCTTCTGGACAATTTCACGTCTCGCAGTCAGCAGGATGCAACTACGATTCCTACACAGAGCACCAAGCTTGGGGTGCAGTTTCTTCAGGATAGCATCGATATACACAGAGAAGTTGAGATGAGGGTCCAGCCAAACCCACAGATATCTAAATGAGGAGGTGTCCTCCAAGATGTTCCCATCAAGGGTGTAAAAGGTGGGTAGGGCCGGGAGCCTAGAGAGTCTCTGTCTGGTGACAAAGGTCATTGAGACTGTCTTCTTGGTGTTTAGGAAAAACTGGTGAGAAGCAAACCAGAGCTGAACTTGGTTGAAATCATGCTGTAAGCTGGTTTACACAGCAGCAGGGTTTTTGCTGGAACTGTTCAAAACAGTATTGTCATCATACATGTGGATAGAAGAGGATGAGCAGGCTGTGGGAAAATTATTAAAGAAAATGGAGAAGAGTAGGGGACCAAGCACTGAGCCCTGAGGGACACCAGTGTTGATGGGGAGTGGAGGGGAGATGGAATCAAGGATTCTCACCGATTGGGTCCTGCCAATGAGGTAAGATTTAAACCAGTTGGTGGCTGACCAGCTGAGGAGAGTGAATCAAGAAGCAGGGGATGGGAAACAATGTTGAAAGCTTTGGCTAGGTCGACAAAGAAGGCCGAGGTGATCAGGCCATTGTCCATCCCTGAAAGGATGGAGTTAGTAAGCCTGAGGAGGGAGGTGGTTGTTGGGTGGTTCTTCCGAAAACCACATTGGAAGGGGGTGAAGAAGGAGGAATCAGAGAGGAAGAGTGATAGTTGAGAGAGAACTAATGCTCTTGAAGTCTGGCAAGGGTAGAAAGAAGGGAAATGGGTGATAGTTGCCAGAAGTAGATATGTCACCACCCTTGGGAAGAGGAAGGACTACAGCGTGTTTCCAGGATGAGGGTACTTGGGCAGAAATAAAGGACAGGTTAAGGATTAGCGAGATAGGATAAGCAATTGCAGGAGCAGAAAGGTAGAGAAGTTTAGGATCAAGCTCATCTGGTGAGGAGCCTTTAGAGGGGTTGAGGGATAGGAAAGCATTAAGAGCTTTGTCAGAGGAGACAGTAGAAAAGGAAAATGGGGGAGGGGTAGGCACTGGCTGAGGCAAAGGGCTGAAGTTAGTAGGTGGAAATGGGGAGAGGGAATTTAGAAGAGACTTGGTGCACAAGGTGTAGTAGGCAGTATATCCTCCAGGAGGGGAGAGGTGATTAGGCCAATGTACAGATCGTTGGTTAGGCCACACCTGGAGTACTGTGTACAATTCTGGAGCCTGTACCTGCAGAGAGACATTAAGCTACTGGAGCGGGTGCAATGCAGGGTGACTAAGATGACTGAAGGTCTGGGGACATACCATACAAGAATAGACTGAGGGAATTGAACATGTACTCGGGGAGATATGATTGAAACTTTCAAGCACATGACAGGGATAAACAAGTCTTGTATGGAGGGCTTTTCAAATTAAGGGAGGGAGGGGAAGGGAAGGACACCTGAGGCCACGATATGAGACTGGAGGGGGGGAAGGTTCAGGAGGGAGATGAGGAGACACTTTTTTACGGAGAGGATGTTGGCTAAGTGGAATGTGCTGCCGGCTGAGGTAGTATCCAGTAGAACAGTGTAGGGATTCAAGAGGGGATGAGACAGAGCAAGAGGGAGGGTTAAGGAAGAGGGGGCAAGAGAGCTGCAAAATAGAGACTGCTAGCTGCACAACTGAGCAGACTTGGTAGACCTTAAGGCCTTTTCCTGCTGGTGTTTTTCGTATGTTCATAACTGTCATAAAGTGAACTCCAGTGTACAGGCTTTGTGTATAGTCAGAGCATGTGATGCTGTAATGAGGAGCGTTTTTTACACCACTGTTGCACCATTACACTTTTTTACTGTGTATGGGTCATCAGCTGGCCCCAGCTGTTTTCAGCAGTGTTTCATTGCACCAATACATTTCAGTGGTCAGAACCAGCTGTGTTGAAACTAGGGTTGTACATGAGGTTTAACATTCAGTTTAATTTCAGTATTCAGTTCCAGGTGCCTAATATTTGGAAAAGCAGGTTTAGACAAGAACCTGACAGTAGGCAAGGGTTACCCTGAAAGGGCACAATAAAATCAGTTTCCCAGGAAATACGCACACATACCCCATTAATGCAAAGCACCATTGGAAGTACAGTATATGAAAATCACCATGAAGGATCTCAGGTTGCTTGGACTTTAAGCTACAGTAGACTGAATGGTATCAAAAACCTTACAAAAAATCTGCAAAGGCTGAAAACAGCAAACTCAGACAGTGCATTCATACTTATGACTCATGAGTGTGCCACTTCTATATCTCGGCCCAGGGGGAAGGGGGACCACCCATATAATCTCAGTGGTTTGAATCATGCTGAGCCCACAATGGGAAAACAGTTTTAAGGACAAGAACCTCTGTGCAAAAGTGTTGAAGTAAGGGTTACCCTAGAAGCGGATTGGCAATAAGGCCAGGTTGCAAAGAAATACACAATTACTCATTACATAGG
The DNA here is from genome assembly GCA_016271365.2 of Neoceratodus forsteri. NCBI lineage: Eukaryota > Metazoa > Chordata > Ceratodontiformes > Ceratodontidae > Neoceratodus > Neoceratodus forsteri. The sequence continues at coordinate 410,833,922 of CM057455.1, read as the reverse complement.
GAGGCAGTATAGCATAGTAAGAACACTGTGCTATAAACCTGGAGAACTGGGTCTGAATCCCACAGCCCCCACTTGTACACTGTGTGACCATGAGCAAGTCTCTTAACTTCCCTGTGCTCCCAGGTCGCACCTGGAAACAAGCCTCGGCTTAGTGTGTCTTTCCTGGCAAAAAATTGTAAAAAAAAAAAAAAAAAACACATACCCACTAATGCAAACATCATGGGGAATATTTGTAAATCTCCATGAAGGAACTAAGGCTGACTCAACTTGAAGCAGGACTGAATGATGCCAATGGGCCCAAACATGCATCTGTGTCTACTGTTTTCAGTCTTTATAGGTTGTGAGGCCTTTTGGTACCCTTCAGTCCAGCTTAAAGCAAGCCAGCAGTTTTTCACAGTGACATATCCTCCCTCACAGTTTGGCAGGTACTTTACTGTATTATGTATTCCTGCACTATGCAAAAGGCATTGCAAAAGGGTGGTAATCTATGCTAATCTATGTGTATTTTAACAATACACCACACCTAAGATACAGTAATTCAAGTCATAAAACCTTATTTCATTCAGTGACCATCACATCACTTGTTACGATCAATATGACTGTTACAACATGGGTGACTATTTCTCTGAGTGGATAACTTGGCTTCATAATGCTTTTAATCTAACTCCCTTATCTGCTCAGAATATACTTCTACAGTGGGAGGTGGGTATTGGTAGGGGACATAGGGGACTGTGGCGGGGTGCTGAGGGCTTAACGGAGGTGAGAGGGATTGAAGTAATAAAGAGCAGGAGGCACCCTAGGAGAAAACGGAGCCTTGAGGAAGCCTGACATGTTTGGTCTCTGTTCGTAGGGTTCCCACCGGAATGCATATGTAACCCCTAGATGGCGCTATCCCAGGGGCTACTACCCCTGCCTGATTTGCCACTAACAGGTTGAGGGGCCTGGATCCAATGGCGGGTGCCTCCACCCAGAGGTCAGGGTTTGCAATAGTTAAACTAACTTGGTCACAGCCCTCTGGGACACTGCAACCCCTTTCTTCCCACTAGTGGCCCACACAATATATCAGAATTACCTTCACAGTATACACTTACCCCCAGGTCTGGTTCCGCACTGGGACCTCCTGTGAAATGAGATACAGTGCAACAATCACAGTACAGTACTTTAACATAGACAAATACCTCAGGCAGTATAACTTTGTTGAAACAAGCAGCTCTGATTTATTTAGGGGATATAACAAGGACAGGGGGAACTAGGTTAATTAGCTTATCACTCTAATAATACTTTCATGGCTCTGTGCACAGGCCTATCCCTATCAGTTACTGTCCCTGGGTACCCAAGCCCTAGTGGCTAGTCCAAACCGTGGCAGCTGGTAGGGGCTCTTTCACACAGAGAAAAGGAGAATTAAACAGTCAGCAGTACAGTAATTCCATTTGGATTTAATGTGGCAATTCAACAGGGAGCAACCCTGAATTAGTACTCACGACCTCCAAATAAGATAGGGTCCTTCAATGTCAGCAGGGCTCACTTGAGGTACACAAACCTCTTCACACATCCATATAAAAGAAAGTACTATACCAGGCAGGCTGCATCTGTATCCCGATCGCAATTACTGCACAATACCCGGAGAACACACAGCAGATTCAGTTCCTGACAGACCGAGTGCAATTTTCAGCAATTCTTCCAGTCTTCTACAGGGTGAGCCTGGTTTCTACTCTTCAGAGATCCTTTGATTCTTTTCACAGGACGGATTCAGTCCTAACAAGCTGTTACACAGCTGCAGACCGAACTCTGGGCCTTACACACGTTTTTGACTAAAACTGCACACTGAAAAGCACAGGCTCCTTCCTTCTTCACTGCCAAAGCTCAACTGAACTCCAACTGACGAAACTGGCACTTCCTTTGAGTTCCTCCCAGTTCTTGACTGGATTGGCTGTCACTCACAATAGACTGCTGCTGTTGGTCCAAAAGGCACTGAAGTCTAAACTACATCTCCCAGAGTCACTGCCCATACAATCCTCTTGTGGCTGGCTCAGATTATGAGTCCAAGTTCTGATTCGTCCAAGGCATCATTTTAGAGCTAGCTTACCCCACACTGATTGGTCCAGTTCAGCAGTTCAAAACTAGAATGGGGAACTAGCAGACACAGTTCTGACTGCAAAGAAAGCAGGTTAGACAAACTGTAATTTCATTATTACTCTAAATAATTCTGGCAAACAGTTACATCTTTCAGATAGGTTCCCTTTGCACTCCTAGTGACTGCAAAAATGAAGTGAATTAGCAGCAGCTCGAGTGGTACTCAGAGAAGCACACAGTCCCCCCATACAAACTAATTATGTCTGCAAGCAGACAGCTCTTAAAGAGACAGTACCAGAGGCTCTAAAAACACTCACTGATAAATGGCTTAAATGCCAAACACCATTCAGGCTTGGAGCATTCAAGCAAGCTCCTGGAAGTCTTTTGGGAACCCCCATTTGCAGGGGGGTTACACATAGGCAGACAGCTGGAGAGTCTACAGCCTTCACTGATCCCCTCCAGGCAGTGTTATGGAATGCTAGGTCAATGAGAAACAAGACTGCAATTATGCCAGACTTGATTTCTTCAGTCAGCCTGGCATGCATCACAGAGACCTGGCTGGGGGACGATGCAGGTCCAATTTTGGAGGCATCGGTCCCTGCTGGGTACTCTGTGGTGCACTGCCTGAGGAGGGATCAAAGGGGTGGGGGTAAGGCTATCTGTTTTAGATCCAGCCTGAATTTCTTCATACACCCGGTGGGTTCTACTTCACCGTTTGAATGTGTGGCAGTGCGTGGGGTTCCAGGTGCAGGTTGCAGAATTCGCCTGGTTTACCACCCCTTGGATTGGGCAGAGAATTCCTGTAGTAGGCTGCAGACTTCATCACCGACAGGGTGTTGGAGTCACCCAGATGGCTTGTTTGGTGGGACTTCAATGCCTAGGCCAACGAAGAATCCTCGGAACTTGGTTCTGACCTCCTCCAGCTAATGACATCACTGGGCCTTGCACAGGTAGTTGCATCTGTGACCCACCATCACAGCCACACCTTGGACTTGGTATTCTCACTGGGTCTTGAGGTCACTGACCTCAGGATTGATCGGGTCACTTGGTCCGATCACTATACTGTGAAATTTTTATTTTGGCCCCCTTCCCGATGGTCCCTCCCCTGTTGAGATGATCAGCTATTGCCCTTTAAGGGGACTGTACCCAGAGGGACTGATGTTGGTAGTTGATTTTTCCGGTGTTAGTGCTGTATGTACGGCTGACATGGGTGAAGTAGTGGCTGCCCATAATAAGGCTGTCTCCAGGGCACTTGATGGCATCGCACCGGTCTGTATATGACTCAGGTCCTCTTGTCTGAGACCCCCATGGTTAAGGATGTAAGTTTGTCATGCATAAGGTTTTAATAACTCATTGGTTGGTCATGGAACCAATAGTAAAATTCTTGGCACTGTCATCATTGCTACTTTTTGATGACAATTGTAAAAGTTATGGAATTCCTGAAAAAAAAAAAAAGTCATGGTATCCATGCCATCTATGAATATCACGACAAACATATCCTTACCCATGGTATTATGGGGCTCTCAAGGCGATAAAGATCATGGGTTGGAGGTTGGTGTGTTGCTGGTGTAGGACTCGGTCAGTACAGGACAGACTGGCATTAAGGAATCACTATGCTGATTATCAAGGGGCAATTGACCACAAGAAGGCAGAGTTCCTGTCCAGGGAGATTGCCACAGGAAAGAACAGACCAGCTCAGCTCTTTTGGACTGTGGACAGGCTTCTTCATACAGTCTATCTACAGCCAAAAAGAGCCTTTTCAGTAGCACTTTGCAAAGAGTTTGCTCTGTTCTTCTCTAACAAGGTATCCTCTGTTTGGGCCTGGATCTCGCCAGTGGGTCTACATCAGTCCCACAGGGTGAGGTCTGGTAGGAGCAGGGGTGCTCCCATTGTCTCAGTGGAGTTTTGGGCAGTTGAGGTGGTCAAAGTCTCCAAGTTGATTTCAAAGCTGTGGCCCACTTGTCGTAAACTGGACCCTGGCCTGACACATCACCTAGTGGGCTGCATCAAGGCTATTGGTACAGTGTTCACCAGAATAGCCAGGTGTTTGCTTTTGGAGGGCGTGTTCCCCGATGCCTTGAAGGAGGCGTTGGTGAAACCCCTTCTGAAAAAAAATCTCTTGACCCTAACGTCCTGGCCTAATTATAGACCCATTCCAACCTCCCATTTTTAGGGAAGGTTGTTGAAAAATGAGTGATTCTGCAGCTTGAGAACCCCCTGGAGACATCTATGAGACATTCCAGTCTGGGTTTAGGATGAGGCACAGCACAGAGATGGCACTAGTCCGGGTACATAATGACCTCCTCAGAGCAAGAGATTGAGGAGAATGGTCAATTCTCATTCTCCTCAATCTGTCATCAGCATTTGATTCCGTGGACCACATCATGTTGTTGGATCACCTTAGAGTATTGTGGACTCACTGGTACTGTAATCAACTGATTTGAGTCCTTTCTCTTGGGCAGGAGGCAGAGGGTAGTGATAGGGAATTTTTCCTCCCCGATGCCCCTGACCTGTGCAGTTTCTCAAGGCTCGATCCTGTCACTGATGTTGCTTGTGGTATACATGCTGCCCCTTGGGAGGCTCATCAGACAGTACAGTCTGGGTTTTCACTGTTATGCAGATGATACTCAGCTGCACGTGTCTTTTGCATCAGGGACAAATGGTGCCATCGAAGTGCTGAATAAATGCCTTGCCGGTATCCAGGATTGGATGAACTCTAACTGGCTGAGACTCAACCCAGAAAAGACTGAGGTACTGGTGATTAAGACAGGTCATTGGCATGATGGAGATGCCTCCAGAACAATGACAGGTTTGGTCCTGGAGTCAACCCCCTTGACAGTGTCCTCTAGGGTGAGAATCTGGGCATTGTCCTCGATGACAAGCCAACATTTGAAGTCCAGGTGTCAGATGTTGTTAAAAGTGGATCTTCCCTGTATCAGTCTTCACTTTCATCACTGGTGGGTTCCAGCCGAAGGCACAAGACCACGTGGGAAGTTTTTGCTTTAAGAAAAAGCTTTTCTGCTCTAGGAGGAGGAGCGAAGTTGGTAACAGTGCTGCCCTCGAGGTCGACACATTGCGTGGCACTCGCCTGTTGGCAAGTAACAGACGTCTTCCCCATCATACCTCAGTTCTGCTGTTCCCACCATCAAGGCTGCAGATGCTCTGTGGGACAGCGACTTCATAAGAAAATAAGCTGCATCATCTACTGTTTGCTGTTTCTACTCGCTCAAAGTTACTTGATGCCGCACCACGACGCCGTTTTTGGCTCTGTTTTTTATTTTCTATCAAGCAAGTTAGTCGGCTTCGAGTCTTCGCTTTCATTGTATTTTCTGTTGTCTGATCAGTTTCATGTCGGGTTCAGGGCATAAAAGTTCAAAGGCGGAGACTTCTCCCATGCATCAGTGCTCCTGTGGAAGTCATGACCAGTGCTTCACTTGTCTAGGGCCATATCACGATATGGACCGTTGTGACGCTTGCTTCAGTATGGACTACAACACCCTTGAACTCCACTCAGCGAGGTTGGGACATGACCCCCTAACCTTTGGCGGCAAGTGTCATATGAGGGCCACTAAGACAAGGACCTTGGGCTAGTCCCCTAGGCATCCCCCCCACTGCTACATGCACTGGGGGAGAGCAGACTACCGCGGATTTGCATCCCGCTGAGTCCAGGTGCCTGGGGGAGTGGTCAGGGAAGCAGTCGGCCTCCTCCGGGAGGTTAGCTGCTGACCGCTCCAGGCCGGAACCGGGTGACCCCGGTGTCAAGGCCTCAGCTACACATGAGGCCTGCACTGGTTGTCGCTTTGGGGGCTTCAAAGGGTTTGGCTTCAGCTCCTGATACCGATTCCTGTGTTGGTGAACGAGGCCGGCAGCCTGATGCCATGGAGTCCCTTCTCGACACCGCCCTTGGTGCTGGGACTGGCTTGGTGACCAGGGTTGCTTCTCTTGGGGTCTCCATGGTCTCTTCCTCAGATTGAGGATGACTCAAGGGACCCGGACTGGGGTGCCATGGAGGACTCTGGCACCATCCCTAGTGCCATCTCTGGTGATGATGCTGCTTGTGGCGTCATGCCCGAAGATTGTGCCACAGGTGGTGTCAGTGACGGAGCTATAGTCATTGCCACACCTAGTGATGATACTATGGTCGGTAACATCCTCGGTGTTGGTGCTGCAGTTGGCACTGTTTTGGGGGCCGATGCCACAGTCGGCACCGTCCCTGTTGTTGATGCCACTTCTGATGTCGACATCAAGGCCAGTGTCGATGTTGATGTCAGGGCCACGTCTGGGGATGGCCTGAGGTCAGTGCCGCTACGGGCCTCAGTGCCATTTTCAGTGCCACACTTGGAGACGATGCCACTTCGGGGCATGTCTGAGGAGGAAGCGGATTCAAAGCCGAGCCTTTGGGTGCCATCATGGAGTTGGGGGAGTCAGAGTCCAACCCTGGTGCCGGCTTTTTTCTCCCCTCATCCTTGAGATCAGTCGCCATTGGGAGGTCTCACTCAAGGGGCAGGTCTCTGTACTCTCCTGGAGGATTGGGGCTGGTCCATGCCCCACTCTGCCCAGGTGGCCTCGGCTACTGTGGTGCAGAGTAGGAGTGCTGATCTGAGTACCCCTTTCACCTGCAGGGTACAGAGTCCTGCGTTGGCTGGGGACAGAGGCAGCCCTGTTGAGCTCGCTGGGCTCCTGTTTTCCCACCAGGGGTCTTCTTCCCTTGGGCTTCACCCTGCTGGCTTGGGGACAGTTGAGTAACAGGTGGGGTCAGGACAGCGCACTCCCATCATGGTACAGGAGTCATTCACTGGTGTCCACAGCCCTGTCAGGGAGGGTGTGGTCTTTCACAACCATCCTGCCCAGCCCTCGACCTCTCTGCAATCTCCACCCATTCTCCCAGGTCTCTTGAGTTCTTTGGGGCCCTTTACCTGGGAGCAGTATGGGCCACAGCGAGTGCTTTCCAACATTCTATAGGGCCATGAATGAGCTGGTTTTTGCAGCTCCTCCAGCAAACCGTTGTTCCCTATGCAGGCTCCTCCAGGTCATATGCTTCCTCCTCCTCCTCTGAGAAAGATGACTCTCGATCATATTGGTCATCTGATGCTTACTTTAGAGAGTATCAGTGGTTCCTGACGATGATGCTGGTGGAGTGCAGTTTAACTCCAGTGTTACGATGCAGAACTGAGCCTGTGACTATGGTGTTCCTTGGAGAGTACAACCAGGAATCTTTATGATTCCTTCATGGCCTCAGCCCTTTGCGGAGAAGTCACACAGCTCCTTTGCTTCCCCAGCCCCTGTGGACTGCCAGCACCAGTATTGCACTCCCTCAGGGTCTCTAGGGTCACTGCTCCACCCCTCCTCAGGTCTGAAGTGGCTGGACACCCCTTCTGGGCATCAGTGTCTAACAAGAGACTGTCCTCCGGATGTGGACTCTGCGGAGTTTGACCGCTGGAGCAGACGGATTTTTGCCTCTGCGCATCTCTTATCTATCGTTGCACATCAGGCACACATGGTGGCCTATCAGAGGCACCTGTGGGCTGCGATGGGATTTTTCCTATCAGCCTTGTCTGATGGCGAGGTAGCCAGGCGAGCTTTTGCCATCTCTACAAGGGGTCTGGAACTAGCAAGACAACAGGCATGGGCATCGTACGATGTCAATGCAGTAGCTTCCAGACTGATGGGATCTGTGCTCTGCATTAGGCGGCGGCATGGCTTCACCTAACCAGGTTGTTGCCCTTGTCCTGACATAGTGTGACTGCCTCACCTTTCCGGGGGGCCTGGGTTTTCACCCTTAGAGCTAGACGGGAGCTGTTGGGGCACCCTCCTTCTCCTGCTGCTCAGAAGGCCCGCTCCAACTCTCAGCAGTAGTGGGTCTGGCAGACTCGTGATGGGCCCTCCCCCTCGTGACTCCCCCCACGAGGGGCCAAAGGTGATCCAGCCTTCAGGGAGGTACCAGTCCACTTTGTGGGCTTGGTACTTGCCCACTAGTGATGAATGGTGACGATTGATACATGAAAGATATGTAAATTACATACCTACCGTAATTCTCGATCTTCCTGTATATCTTCACCATTCATCACCGCTTCCTACCCACCATCCCCTCATGGGTCTCAGCCTCTGGGCAGTGCATCCTACATGCTTGTTCTCCCTCCCATTGAGGCCATTTGTGAGCACAGTCCCACTGGTACCTCTGGGCTCCCTGCCACTTCTCTGAAGCAGAGCGAAGGACCCATGGGGAGGCAAGTAAGGGCTCTGGCCCTTTTCCCATGGCTCCCCGGGGTGCTTTTTACAGTGGACAGTCTTCAGGTCCCTATTGGAGATCTACTGTAGACCCCTTACCTCTAGTAGGGTCCTTCCATCCTGGTCCTTCTGATGGAACTAGGGCTCCGGGGCCCCGCTATCTTTCTTAACTTCTTAACTTCCTAACAAGGAACTCCTTCGAGTGTCCCTTGTTATATTCCTAGTTCTTTAGGATTTCAGGTTAGGGAAACCTCCCTGAGGATCTGAACTGATATATCACCACCCCGGTGGTACTGTGAATAAGGAATTATTCCTTTTCCACCCCGGGTCTTCCTTGGGCACGGAGGTGATCGCTGGCTAATGGACTGTCTTTTCTTGGCCCCCACCCTTGAAGGGGAGAGCGGGTGCTAAATCTTGGTGTTCTCCCTAGTGGACCTGGGAGGCTATTTTTAGCCTGCCGACCATGTCTTCTGTCAAACCCTTCTTCTAGGTGAGGGTTACAATTCCCTCTTCTTTTTGGGATGCCCTAGGTTCCCGGGCTAATGCCTTTCAGGCTCTCCTAAAAAAAAACAACAACAGATAATTTTTGTTTCACAAGGGGGTGAAACTGATCAACTTAAGTTACCATGATCTGCAAGGGTTCTTGAATGTGGGGGTATGGTCTCTCCTCCCACTGCATCTCTTTCTCCCCCTCCCTCCTTATCCTTCATTCTTCTTTCTTCATTCTTTCTTCTTACTTCTTCCTTATCCTCCTGCCCAGGAGTTGGAGCCCTACCCCAGACCCAGCTAGACTCCAACCTCTTTAAGAATCTGTCCTCTCGTATTGGCTTTTTTGCTAAGTACTGGGTCAATATAGCATTGCTGAAACAGTGCATGAATAACCGTCTAAAGCGCGGAATAATGTACAGCAACAGCGGTATAATATCAGTAGGAAACTACTGCTACCCCTGTCACTCACTGAGAACTGGAGGAAGGAGTGAAGATGCCAGAAGTGCTGTTCCTGGTTGAGCCACTCCTGTGGTGGAGTAGCTAAGGCACAAGCAGCTGGTGCAGTGAAGATCTGAGGATCTGGGTTTGAATCCTCATCTCCTGAGCTGTTTTGTTTTAAAAAAAAACTAAGTTCCCCACTCCCGATTTTTCCTTTTTCCCCTGAGTCCACCCCCCCCCCCGGAGTTGGTTTCTTTAGTTAGGGGGTGTGGGGGGCACAGAGGGTGGAGCCCCCTGCATAAACAAAGATTTTGGCATTGTTGCCAATGGTGTGCGGTGTGGTGTTCTTGTCGGCATTTTCTCCTAACCTTATTTTGCAGCATGCCGTTTTGAGTGCAACATTGTTGTTTTGTGGAGTTTCGTCCGTGACATAATGACTCATGCCTCCCTTGTCCACCCTCCACCGTTGTTTCTCCTATTTCTGTTTTCCTCTCTGGTGAGCAGAACTGAGGTAGTGGAGAGGACAACATTGGTTACTGGCCACCGAGAGCACCACGCAATGTGTTGGACTCAAGGGCGGCGCCGATCCCGATGTCGCCCCTCCTCCTACAGCAGAAAAGCTTTTTCTTAAAGCAAAAACTTCCCACAGGGTCCTGCGCCTTCGGTTGGAACCCACCAGTCATGAACAGTGAAGATATACAGGAAGATCAAGAATTACGATAGGTACGTAGTTTACATTTTTTACCTTCTGAGGAACAGCACCCGGATTAAACCCCTAATTCTGCCCGAAGACCTGCCGTCACTGATGCATGTCTTTGTAACATCCAGACTCGACTACTGCAATGCTCTTTATCTCGGAATTAGTGGAGGGAACCTCCGCCGGCTGCAGGTAGTGCAGAATGCAGTGGCCAGGCTGCTGACGGGGCTGTCATGGTCCTGTCATGTGACCTCAGTCCTGTGGGGTCTGCACTGGCTGCTGGTCAGGTGGAGGGTTCTTTTCAAGGTGGGCTTGCTCACCTATAAGACTCTATACAGGTTGGGTCCTGACTACCTGTCAGACCTCCTTACCCCTGCCATCCTAGCCCACTCCCTTCTTTCCTCCACTGAGGGCTTCCTGGCACTTCCGAGGACCAGGTTGAAAACCTCAGGTGATCGTTCATTCAGGGTGACTGGCCCGGTCCTTGGGAACTCACTGCCAAGACCTCTGAGGGAGGCCCTTGTGGTGGAGGCATTTAGGAGGGGCCTAGAGACTCACCTTTTCAGCCTAGCTTTTCCAGCTGATGTTTCTTAATTTATACCAAAAAAATTAATCATTTTTTACTCTGTTTTTGATTGATTGTTTTATAATCTGAATGTTTTTACCACTCTGTGAAATATTTCTATTGTATGGCATCCAGAGCCTCTGGGATTGGGTGCCAAACAAATAAATTACTTACTTACTTACTTACGGTAGCAGGTCTTTACAGTATATTGACAAGCTGACCAAAAAAAGGAGAAAATCACTGCAAATGTAAGGGAATTTTGATATAAAGAGCAACTTCTTTTTATTATACACCTGTAATTGTAGGCCTTCATTTATGCACCCCTTAAAGGGACACTGTCAACCCTTTTTGCATCATATTATTTCTGGCCCAAACCCACAGTTTATGATTGTGTACCATCTCAAAAATGCATTGATATTGTTGGCTGTTTTATCTGCTATCTTTGTAGAACTGAATAGCATGCTAATGGTGTAATTATACCTAACTTTGTTTTATGTCAAATCATTGATCTAATCTTATTGCATACTTCCCTAAGATTAGGACCACCCCAAACAATGCATTCACTCCTGATGCAGTAGTCCTCTCTCCTCCCACTGCATCATGAGTGACTAGACAGTGTTGAGTGTGTTCCCACTTCCCAAGTCCAGGAAGGATGCAGTAGGAGTTGAACTAGGACTGTAAACAAACAAGTTTTGTGTGGTAACAAACACCAGGACAGTGGGCCATCTGTTTTTCACTTCTAAAAAGAAATAAATCAGAATCAAACTGCCAGCTACATCAGCAATCACAACCCCTGAGAAATATCATTTGGGTCAAAGTGCCAGAGCCTTTGTTCTGGTTCTCCATCTGGAGTTTGTTGCTCACATTTAACAGTTTTCAGCCTGCATCCTTTGTTTATTGCCATTTGAAACATGGAGACATATAATTTGACAGTAGATAAGGACTGCTTGTCCCACCTTGTCTGCCCATTTTCCCTGCCTGTTTCATATACCACAGATCCTAAATGATCTGCGGCTTACCCTCTCTTTCCTATCGCTAGAGTTCCTTTATGTCTGTCCCATGCATTTTTGAATTCCCCTACCATTTTGCCACATAACCTCTGCCAGGAGGCTGTTCCATGAATCCCTCCCACCCTTTCTGTAAAAAAATACTTTCTAACGTTACCCCTAAGTCTACCCCCTCTATTTACATATCATGGCCCCTTGTTCTTGAACATCTTTTTTTTTTAAAGATTCTACCCTCTTGTACCTTACCTACACCCTTGAGGTATTTGAAAGTCTCTGCCATATCCCGTCTCTCTTCTCTCCTCCAGGGAATACATATTAAGATCCTCCCCTCATATGCCTTTTTGTGCAGCCCCTGCACCATTTTTGTTGCCCTTCTCTGAACCACTTCTACTCTGTCTATGTCCTTCCAGAGATGCGGATTCCAGAACTGGACACAGTACTCTAGATGAGGTCTTATCAATGTTCTACACAGTGGCATCACCACCTCCTGTCTTCTGCTAGAGATACCTCTCTCTATGCACCCCAGCATTCCACTGGCTCTCCTCACAGCATTCTCACATTGTTTGGTAACCTTTAGATCATCACATATGATTACTCCCAGGTCCCTTTAATTTTTGGTGGCTGTCAGTACCGCCCCCCCCATCACGTACTCCTCCCCTGCATTTCTGTGCCCCAAGTGCATGCCCTCGCACTTCTTTGCATTGAATCATAGCTGCCACACTCTTGACCAGTCCTCAAGCTTACTTAGGTCCCTTCTCATTTTCTTTGCCCCCCCCCCGGAGTGTCAACCCTGTTGCAGATCTTCGTGTCATCTGCAAAGAGACACACCTTCCCTTCTAGCCCCTCTGCAATGTCACTTATAAAGATATTAAAGAGGACTGGTCCAAGCACTAATCCCTGCGGGACCCCCACTGGTCACTCCCCTCTCTTCGGACTGAACTCATTCACCCCCACTCTCAGTGTTCTATTGGTCAGCCAATTTTTGACCCAGTTTACCACCCTGGGGCCCACTCCTAGGCTGCCCACCTTGTTTACTAGCCTCCTATGTGGGACAGTGTTGAAGGCCTTGCTGAAATCCAAGTAGGCCACATCCACTGCCCCAGCCTGTTCCACCTCCCTAGTCACCCAGTCAAAGAAATCTATCAGATTTGTTTGACAAGATCTTCCTACTGTGAATCGATGCTGCCTCACATCTTGTGTTCCACTGGATTCGAGATATATCACAAACCTTTCTTTTACTAGTGATTCCATTAGTTTCCCCACCACCGAGGTCAGGCTGACTGGCCTGTAATTGCCAGCCTCCTCCCTGCTTCCACTTTTGTGGCACAAGACTACATTCGCCCTCCTCCAGTCCTTTGGTACCACACCTGTTTCCAGTGAACTGTTGAACAGGGCTGTCAGTGCTGCTGCCAGCATCTCCCTGAGTTCTCTCAATACTCTGAAATGTATCCCGTCTGGTTCCATTGCCTTGTCCACTCTCAGATTAGCAAGTTCCTTTAAGACTCTCTCCTTCTTAAATGGACTGGTGTCCGCCTCGCTCCCAGTGGTGCTTCCGTCACCTAATCTTCCCCTTCTTCTGTGAATACTGAACAAAAACACTTGTTCAGAATTTCTACTTTTTCTTGGTCCCCTTCTTCACACTTCCCTCCTTCCCTTTTAGTCTCATAATCCCACCCTTAGTCTTTTTTTGTTCTCTAACATATCTGAAAATGTTCTTGTCCCCTTTTGTTATTGCCTGGGCTGTATTTGCTTCTGTTTGCACCTTTGCACTCCTAAGTGCTTTCCTTGCCTCCCTCTGCTTTTCCAGATACAGTTCCCTGTCTTCTTCCTTCTGTGTTTCTTTGTACCTCCTGATTGCCACCATTTTCACCCTTACCTTCTCGGTCACTTCCTTTGAGAACCATAGTGCTTTTTTCTTTCTCTTTGTTTTGCTTACTTGTCTAATGGAATGGCTTGTTGCATCTGCTTATGGCTCCCTTAAGATTCTCCCATTGTTTCTCCACCCACCTCTTTTCTCCTTCCCTGCCAGTGATTTCCAAAGGCATTCCCCCATCTTTGCAAAGTTGGCCCGACTGAAATCCAGGACCCTTGCCTTCCTGTGGTTTGCTCCTGTATACTTCTCGAGTGCTGGCACATTCTTTCTGTGTCAACAATCCAGATAACCACTTGCTGAGTGGTGCGAGTGAGCAGTGAGGAAAGAAGTGTGGGAGAATTAGCCTAACAAGCATTGGTCAATGCCGAATGTTTGCTTGCTGGCATTAGCAGTGGAAATGCAGGAGTCAGACAGATGCAGTACAGAAATGGCAATGATGTATTGAACTGACACCAACTCCACCCCCACCATGCAGAGATGGACAGGCATTGGGGTGTGTCCTTGGGTCGTCGCCCATAGGGGTCATGACATTTCACCTCACCCTACCCTGCAGACACTGACAAGTGTCGAGGTGTGTCTCGGGGTGTTCGGGCTTTACACTCACCTCATTCCATAAGGAGGTATGCTGAAATGGGTGCAGTATAGGAGAATGGTGTGAACTCTGGGGCCAAAGAGCCCAAGGCACACCTCAATGCCTATCGCTGGCTGCAGGGTTGGGGTGGGGGGTGGGGTGCAATGGTGTGAACATAAATTCTTGTGGGGGATGTTTTGTACCAGATTTTCAAAGTAGGCATTTTGGGATCTCCGCTCATGAACAGTGTTACTGTGATTTTCTTAATCTGACCTGAACTATGATTTCCCACAGTGAGCGTGCTATGCTGCCTCGGAAATGCAAATACACATTTTGGCCAGGATGTAAAAAATGACTGCTGTACTGTTCATAAGCAGGTGTGAAAAAATGCCAATACTGAAAATCTGGAGTGAAAATACTACTATTTCACGAACTTGCGAGTGTGCATGAACACTGCACAATGCATGCTCATAACACAGTCATTTTTGAGAATGTTTTCACCAAATTTGCAACATAGGTTTTTTGAGAGGCCATCTCATGAACAGTAACACTGTCATTTTGTTTAATCGGTCCCGAAAGGTGATTCCGCACAGTGACTGCAAAATCACCTTTTGGGACGGAATAACCAGATAACAGTGGCTTAATTCATGAGATCGGGTCCCAAGAACCCCATGTTGAAAATTTGGTGCAAAAATTCGTAAAAATGACCGAGATATGGACCAAAGTTGAAAAAACCCTATTTATGCCATTATACAGCTTAACGGCATTTCTTCAGTTCGCGGTCGGCTTTGAAGAGTGTAGACATGTTCCCAATCCACTAAAGATAATTGCGCTGAGCTCTGGAGGTAAGTATGGGGTGAGGGGGGTGTGGGGAGGTGGGGTGTGCAGAGGGTGCAGGTTGGGGGCGGGGCCATGGACTCAACAAGGGACCGTTTTCTTTTTTGACAGGTGTATTTTTAAAAAAGAAAATGCAGGACTTTTGCCACACTGGGGTGGGCTCCCAGCATGGCACCAGGAAGCTTGGAGGGCAGTGGAGCCAATGGGGGATTGGGCACCCCCATTGGTCATATAGTGTCTGGGGAGCACATGACGACGTGTGACTTTTGCCTTGCTGGGGTGGGCTCCCAGCGTGGCAGCGTGAAGTTTGTTTTTTGGGGGGGCACTGGAGCCGATGGGGATTGGGCACCCCGTGGGACATACAGTGTGTGGGGGTGTGTGTGCATGTGCTCAGTGGGATTGGGCACCCCCCTCAACACACAACAAATGGGGGGATGCATCATACAGATGCAGTGGCATACAGTTCGACTGCTAACATGGTGACGTGTTGTCAATTTGCATACTGCTGATGGCAGAACAGTATGCAAATTGCCTACACGTTACCACCGCTGATTGTAGCAGTCGTTCACTTTCAACTGTATGCCACTGCATCTTAACTTCTGTCATAGACAGCTCAGACAGTCATTGGTGCGGTGAGGCAGCGCCTGCAAAAAGGAGCAGGGCATTGGATGTGGGGTGCCATACCTACGAAAACTCGGATGGTGTCACTATGTTTCTTGCACATGCGTGCAAGCAAACATAAAAAGTGAAATTCACTTTAGCTGCACTGACAGAAAGCACATAACGTTAGGCACAAATCTCAGAAAAAAACATTTATTTTCAACAAACTTAACATATCAGTAAAGTTTTCAAAGTTGTGCAAAAACAGGTTGTGCAAAAGGGGATAGCACTATGAGTTACAACAATGACTCACAAAGTGCAGCATCAGATAAATGCAAAACATATAGTTCCACAACTCTCTTACCTTCCAAAATGCTGACCATCCACAAACCCCAGTGCGTCGCTGGTAGAGATTCGTCAGGGGGCCTATGTCAGTTTGTTGGCAGTACATGTTTTTTCTGAGATTTATACCTAAGGTCATGTGCTTTCTGGTAGTGCAGCTAAAATTAATTTCATTTCTTAGTGCTTGCTGTCCCACACCTCATTCCTCAGCGCTTACTCACACCACTGTGCAAGTGGTTGTCTGGATCAATGGCAGACTGACCGGAGTCTTAGCCAGACCCTGATTGAGTATGCTTCTCATTTTATACACACAGCGCACATACCTCATTTGATCTGGGATAGACCATTCTACGTCAGTAATCTCTGAAGAATGTGTCCAGTCATAATGTTTTTTTAACTGATATTTTACTGCTTTGTCAGCAAACAGTAACATACAGTGCTACTCATGTCAGATATAAAGATACTGTAATACATCAAAGGAGCCTCCAGATCGTTCAGTAATACCTATCTATTCTAGACACTATTTTTCCTCTTCTATTTGTGTTCCTTTCTGCCCCCTGGGCCTCCCTCTGGCGACTACCCCGAGCCCATAGGTGTGTTTTTTTAACGAGACACATTGAGGCTTAAGGGTCTTGACAAGTGTCCCTTTAACTGTCTGATACTCTTCAAGACAGGATAAATTATTAGAGTCATACTTTAATCATTTATCCTGTCTATTCAGACTTAAGCAAGGGGATAGGTAAAGCCATCAAAAAATGGAGAGCAATGAGTACCAATGCCCGTAGTCTAGGTAACAAGCTTCCTGAATTAGTGGCCTTGATGGAGGAGGAACATCTGGATATCGTGGCAGTCACAGAAACATGGTACACACAAAACCATGACTGGGACATAAACATACCAGGATACACTATCTACAGGAGGGACAGGGAGGGTAAAAGAGGAGGAGGAGTAGTTCTTTACATAAGGGAAGGAATAAAAGCAACAGAACAAAAGGGTAAACAAGGAGGAGAAGAAGCACTGTGGGTAAATTTGGAGACCGGCAATGGCACCACAATCCACACAGGGGTTGTATACAGACCCCCTTCTCAGGGGGAGGAAATGGACAAGGAAATGATAGAAAGTATACTTAGAATGGCAGAAAGAGGGGAGATATTGCTGATGGGTGATCTGAATATTTATTTATTTTTATTTTTATTTTAGCTTTTGTTGACCGGGTAAGTGCACTAGACAAATCCTGCCTATTTTCAGTCACGACCCGGGGGAGGGGGATACAGATGAATGGCAACTGACCTTGAACCAGATTAAGCTGTTGGTGGTATTTTTTTTAGTGAGTGAGGGAAATTTGGCCAGGACACCGGGGAAATTCCCCTACTCTTTTCGATAAGTGCCATAGGCTCTTTAACATCCACCTGAACTACCACCAATCCAGGCAGATGGGACCTCGGTTTAACGTCTCATCCGAAAGACGGAAATGCCAGATGTTAACTGGAGTGCAGTTGCAGCTGCCACTTCGAAGAGTGCAGTTATTCTAGATGCCCTACAGGGGGCATGCCTTAGACAACTAGTACTGGAGCCCACTCGAGAGGGAGCAATATAGACTTGATACTCTCAAATGGAGATGGAGAGAGGATCACAGATGTAGAAGTGGGTAGCCATCTGGGAACTAGTGACCATCGAACAGTATGGTTCACAATAAGCACAGCAATAGAGTCAAGCCATACAAAGACAAAAGTACTGGACTTTAGGAGGGCTGACTTCACCAAAATGGGTGAGTGCCTAAGGAATGCACTAGCAAATGGGCAGAAAGGAGGGGTGGAAGAACAATGGGGAATAATAAAAACTGCCATCACAGAGGTAACGAGCCTTTGTGTGAAGCAAATAAACAAAACAAGACGATGTAAGAAACCGCTATGGTTCTCAAAGGAAGTGGCAGTGAAGGTTCAAGAGAAAAAGAAAGCATTCAGGAAGTACAAGGAATCGCAGAAGGAGCAGGACAGAGAACTGTATCAGTTAAAGCAAAAGGAGGCTGGGAAGGCAGTCAGAACAGCAAAGGCCCAAACCGAGGAAAGATAGCCAACTAAGTTAAGAAGGGGGATAAAACCTTTATAGGTACATCAGGGAGCAAAGGAAGACCAAGGGCGGATAGTGAGGCTTAATAAAGGGAGGGAGGGTGGGAAGAGGGAGACTGTGAAAGGGCAGAGATACTAAACAAATATTTTTGCTCAGTATTTACAAATGAAGAGGGGAGGTACATAAAACAAACAGTAGTAACACTCTGGATACAGAAGTTGATACCCGCCTTTACAGATGAAAGGGTTCTGAAAGAACTCTTAAAACTGAAGGTGGACAAAGCAATGGGGCCTGATGGATTCATCCCAGAATTCTAAAAGAACTAAGGGTAGAAATAGTGACACCACTGACTACCCTTTAACAAATCATGGGAGGAAGGGTGGTACCCGAGGATTGGAGGAGGGCAGATGTGATTCCCTTCACAAAAGCGGGAGCAAGGCAGAAGCAGGAAACTACAGACCTGTTAGTTTAACCTCAGTGATAGGGAAAATGATGGAATCACTAAAGGAAAGAATTGTCAGTATCTAGAGGCCAGAGGGGCACAGGACCCTAGGCAGCATGGATTCACAGCGGGAAGGTCATGCCAGACGAATCTGATAGATTTCTTTGACTGGGTGACCAAAGTAGTAGATTAGGAGCGCTGTGGACATGGCCTACCTAGACTTTAGCAAGGCATTTGACACAGTCCCACACAAAAATTAATATACAAGTTAGCTAGCCTGGGAGGGTCCCAAGATGACAGCCTGGGTAAAGAATTGGCTGGAGAATAGGACCCAGAGGTAATAGTAAATGGAGTCCCTCAGAAGAAGATACTACTAGTGGGGTACCGCTGAGGTTCAGTATTAGGACTGGTCCTCTTCAATGTCTTTATAAGCGACATTGCAGAAGGACTAGAAGGAAAAGTATGTCTCTTTGCAGATGACACTAAGATCTGCAACAGAGTTGATGCACAGGGTGGGGTGGAAAGGATGAGAAGGGACTTGGCAAGGTTAGAGGAATGGTCAAATGTATGGCAGCTTAGATTCAATGCTAAGAAGTGCAAGGTAATGCACCTGGGAAACAAAAACCCAGGGGAAGAGTACACAATGGGGGGTGAGATACTAACAACGACAAAAATGGAAAGGGACCTGGGGGTAGTCATATCAGATGACCTAAAGATGGGCAAGCAATGTGAGAGGGCAGCAAGGAGGGCTGGGGGGATACTGGGATGCATAGGGAGAGGCATCACCAGTAGAAAACAGGAAGTTATTATCCCTCTGTACAGACAGCTGGTGAGACCCCATCTGGAGTACTGCGTGCAGTTCTGGAGACCCAATCTCCGCAAAGACATAGACAGGATGGAAGCTGTCCAGAGGAGGGCAACTAAAACGGTGCAGGGTCTGCACTGGAAAACATATGAAGAGAGCTTAAGACTTATTATGTATAGCCTCGAGGAAAGGAGGAGAGGGGGCATGATAGAAACTTCAGGTACTTCAAGGAATCAACAAAGTCCAAGAGGGAGCATCTTTCAAAAAGAGGTGTAAGAACAAGAGGGCACAATTTGAAGATGGGGGCTCCAGAGGTAATTTAAGGAAGTATTTTTTCACAGAGAGGGTTGTGGATGCATGGAACGGCCTTCCGGAGGAGGTTGTGGAGTCAAAATCAGTGGCGGAATTCAAGCATGAATGGGATAGTCATAAGGCAATTCTGGGGGGTGGGGGTAGGAAGAAGTAGGCTGCTGGTTAACTAGGATCTGCAGCTTATCCAGTAGGTAGGGAAATGGGCAGACTGGGTGGGCCAAGCGGTCCTTATCTGCCGTCAAATTCTATGTTTCTATGGATGAATGGGTCATAGAAGAGAGTTCAAAAGCAGACATACTAAATGAGTACTTCTGCTCCTACTTCACGAAGGAAAAGGAGGGACCACTGCCACAGGGGGAATAAGAAAGGAAGGCGTGGGGGTAGATCCAATGGGGGTCATTGGGATCAAAAGAGTTAGGGAAGGACTGATGGCATTGAGGGTGGATAAATCCCCTGGACCTGATGAGATACACCCCAGGGTACTCAAAGAATTGGCTGAAGAACTAGCAGGCCTGCTGACTAGTCTATTTAATAGTTCCCTAGATTTAGGAGTAGTGCCAAAGGATTGGAGAATAGCACATGTGGTGCAACTCCACAAAAGTGGACCCAAGGAGGATCCGGGCAACTACAGGCCAGTCAGCCTGACCTCAATAGTATGTATGCTGCTGAAGAACATACTGAACGAAGAGCTAGTGAGGTACGTGGAGGACAATGATCTGCAGGACAGTAAGCAGCATGGGTTTGTGGTGGGCATCGTTTGAAACAAACTTAACCCTTAGGCTGCCACTGACATGATATCTTGTCCTAAAAACCTATGCGTTCTAAATCTTCCGGCAGCCTAAGGGTTAATAGAGTTATTTGACTGGTTCACTAAGGCAGCGGACAAGGGCCAGTCACTAGACATCATATACCTAGACTTTAGTAAGGCCTTCGATTCACTGCCACACAGGAGACTGACAGCAAAACTGAGAGGACTGGGAGTAGGGGAGAAATTAATAAGGTGGGTCGAAAATTGGTTGAGGGGCAAGATGCAGAGGGTAGTGGTGGGGGGGGAACCTCCAGTACAAAGGAGGTCACCAGCGGAGTTCCACAGGGGTCGGTGTTGGGCCCGGTCATGTTTAATGCATTTATAAGCGACATTGGGGATGGCATCCAAGGCAAAATGTGTCTGTTCGCGGATGACACCAAACTCTGCAGGAGAGTGGATACCCAGGACGGGATACAATAGTTAAGGGAGGACCTAGTTAAGGGAGGACCTAACTAGACTGGAGAGATGGTCAGGAATATGGCAGCTTGAGTTCAATGCCAAAAAGTGCATAGTGATACACATTGGTGCAAAGAACCCAAGAGCAGAATACTACACAGGAAAAGTTCAGGTAGCTAAGTCAGAAGAGGAGAAGGACCTTGGAGTAGTATTTACTAGCGATCTGAAGCAGTCCACTCAATGCAAAATGGCAGTGGCAAAGGCAAACAGAATGCTGGAAAGCATTGCAAGGGGATTCAGTAGTAAGCACAGCGAGGTTATATTGCATTGTACAGGTCACGTGAGACCCCACTTGGAGTATGTGGAGTGATGATACGTTCCACTCAAAAATACACTAAATTGCTGGAGGGGTTCTAGAGGAGGGCAACTAAAATGATCAGGGGCCAGCAGGAAAAGTCATACAAGGAGAGGCTGGGAGCCCTGAGGATGTACTCCCTGGAGGAGAGGAGGCAGAGGGGAGACATGATAGAGACGGTCAAGTACCTGAGGGAGTAAACAAAGTAGAGTGTGAGAGTCTCTCCAACAAGAGAGAAGACACCATCACCAGAGGACATAGCCTAAAGCTAGTGGGGAGAAGATACAGGAAGGAACTGAGGAAGCACTTTTTTTACAGAAAGGGTGGTGTTGGCCTGGAATGAGATGCTGGAGGAGGTGGTGGAGGCTAGAATGGTGGGAGTCTTCAAAAGACAGCCACAGAGGAAAGTAATGAGACCAAAGAGGTGGAAAGGGAAGGGGGATGGGAGAGGGGGAGAGTGAGCCAGGGGCACTGGTGGAAAGGGAAACCAGTACCCTGCAATAAATCGAGCAGACAAGATAGACCATGTGGTCTCCTTCTGCTGGCTACTTTCTTATGTTCTTATGTTCTAAATCAGATTTGTTTTAAAAAACAAGTGCAAAAGCAATCAAATATCAAACAGATTTTGTAGTGCTGTAAGGTTAAGACTTAATAAGCTTTACTATTTCAATGCATAGGCACACAGTGAGGCTCAGTGAAACTGACACAACAACCAGCCAAATACCCCAGCACTTTCCCTCTCACTAATGGGTTAATTTTTTCATTGCACAGCATCTTGTTTCTTTTGTCCTTATATACTGTAGCTGGCCACTCCATGTTGTTGCAATTCAGGTTGCCTCTGTTGGCATCTCTTTTCTGTTGAGCTTTCTGTAGTACAAGAGCACATCCAATACTTAAAAAGCTGACTCTTTAGACCTACAAATAGCTTCAAGCAAGAACTGAAGACAATGTACTGATTTATTCATGCAGAATGTTTTTTTTTTTGGTTGAGAAGACACACTGAGTCATTTCTAGGTGTAACCTTAAAAAAGGTGTGGGGGGAGGCTGTAATAAGGTTCTCTGTTGGTAAAAAGATTAAAATGCTCCTGACATCACAGCATAAATGTTGGAAAACATAACTGCAAGTCACATTTTAACTTACAAATTCCATGTACATATTGTAGCTTCACCTTTTTACGTAGGCTCGCGCTTGCACGTCAGCCAACATATTGCATTAGTGGCAGATTTGGAGGCACGGTCACTGTTGGAAAAATGCAGGGCACGCATCAGTAGGTGCATTCCTCATTCCTCAATAAGGCTGCATGCAGGTGCCACACCAGCACCACGTAATGTTGCGAGCACATCTAAGGAAAGGTCCGCTGCAATAAGAGCCAAGGCCATCATGCAGTGGCACCTTCTGACGTGCCTTTGCTGGTGAAGCAAACATGGTGGCAGTGACTGCCACCACTGCCTGCCACAATGCAGACATTCAGGGGGTGCCCAATCCCCCTGTCGGCATGCCCTAAGCCATTTCATGTGCGGACGGGGGAGCCCACTCCCCGTCGGCATAATGCCCCCCCATTTGTTGTGTGCCGAGGAGGTGCCCAATCCCCTGTCAGCTAGCCCCCCAAATATTCAGGTGGCACACTGGGAGCCCACCCCAGCATGCCAAATGCCCTTGTAAAACAAAAACCATCCTGCAATTTATTTATTTTTTTAAACCTGTAAAAGAAGAAAACGGTCCCTCGCGGTCTGTCCTGCTCCTCCCAGCCCACACCCACCCTGTGTGCACCTCTACCTCCCCACTCCCCCCTTCACCCATATCCTTACCTCCGGAGTCCAGTGCGATGATCTTTGGTGGACCGGGAACACGTCTGCACTCTTCAAAGCCGACTGCGAACTGAAGAAATGCCAGTAAGCTGTATAATGGCATAAATAGGGTTTTTTCAACTTTGGTGCATACCTCAGGCATTTTTAGGAATTTTGGCACCACATTTTCCACATGGGGTTATTGGGGCACCTCCTCATGAATTCAGTCTCTGTCATGGCGTTATTCAGTCCCAAAAGTTGATTTCGAGGTCACTGCGCGGAATCACCTTTCAGGACCGATTAATGAAATGACATTGCTACTCTTCATGAGGTGGGCTCTCAAAAAGCCTATGTTGCAAATTTGGTGAACAAATCCAAAAAATGACTGTTTTACGAGCGTGCATTGCGCAGTTTCCATGCATGCTCATAACTTCATGAATTTGTAATATTTTCACTCCAGATTTTCAACATTGCCATTTTCCCATACCTCTTTATCAACAGTACAGCTGTCATTTTACTATCCTGGCGAAATGTGTTTTCCACTTCCGAGCGCGAGCTATTAAGCTACAATACCAGAAATCAGGTTTTGGGACAGTTTGACAAAATGACAGTGACACTCTTCATGAGTAAAGGTCCTAAAATGCATATGTTGAAAATTTGGTGATGGAAGTCCATAAAATGACTGTGTTACAAGCAGGCGTTGCCAGTTTCCACGCACCCTTGTAACTTCACAAATGTGCAATATTTTCAAGCCAGATTTTCCACACTGGCATTTTTTTCACACCTCCTTATGAACAGTACAGCTGTCATTTTTTACATCCTGCCCAAAATGTGTTTTTGCACCTGTGGCACAGAATGGCTAGTCACTGTGATGAATCAACTTTTGGGACAGATTAACAAAATCACAGTGCCACTGTTCATGAAGGGAGGTCCCAAAATGCCTATGTTGAAAATGTGCCTCTTCAGGGTGGCGGTGAGGTTGATGTCAGTTCAATACTTCACTGCCATTCCTATTATGCATCTCTAACTCCTGCACTACCAATGCCAATGCCAGCGAAACAACATTCGGCATTGACAAATACTTGTTCCTGATAACCACGCACAGTAACATGAAAACAGTATTGCAATCCCATAGACTTCATTTCTTCTGGTTGTCTACACCTGACATCACAATCCTCTGGCTGTGCTACATAGCTAATTTTCACAGCCACAATCTAGACTGGGATATCACAAGCAGAGGATTACTGTGTGTTACCTGGTGTAGACAAATGACCAAAGCAGATGAGGCCAAGAGGACAATGTTCCTGTTTCCACAATAGCATGCATCAGCGCTGTACAAAGATATGTTCAAACTGACAGTTTGATGGTGCAGCAATTCCAGTCACTGCTGCTGTGTCAGCTTATGAAGCTAAACATGTCTCTAAACATTAGTTTAAATTGTTTGGGTAATTTGCTAATTTTGCTGTGCCGCGGCACAACAGTATCTGATGAGATTTGCTGTGTGGTGGGTAAAAACATTCACCAGCAGCATTACAGTTATATGGAATGGGGGGGCACTAAATAAAAAGAATATATGAGATGTAAAAGGTTCTCCTGAGATATTAGTGTCAGCTGATAAAGGAGGCTGACTTGCCCCACTGCACTTTTTATGGAACAGAGGAGGAATTTCCATATACTTTCTTTTTACTTTACATTTTGGGACCCTTGTTATTTTTGATATTTAATAACGATCTACCATCTGTGATCAGTCATACAGATATAAGAATGTATGCAGATGATACGGTCTTAGTGGCCTCTGGTAATGGTCTGGTGGATCTCCAGAGAAATCTGCAGGCTGACTTCACTAGGGTTCAGGAGTGGTTCACCAAGTCACAATTAATAATGAATGTAAATAAGACAAAATTAATGTGTTTCAGTACTAGAAAACAGGGTGTCTCGGATGTACAGATCACATCATTGAATCAAACCTTAATAGAACAAGTCACAAATTATTGTTATTTGGGAGTTAATATTGACTCCTCATTGACCTTTAAGAGTCATATAGAGTCTGTTATTACAAAAACACATAAAAAATTGGGAGCTTTAAAGAGAACATCTAAGTCCTTAAAACTGCAGGATAGGAAACTGATTGCTGAACAGCTTTTACTTCCAGTAATAAAATATGGAGAGGTTAGCTATAGGACTGCATCTAAACAACTCTTGATTAAGCTGGACAAATTGCAATATAGGGTGGCAAGATATGTCTTACGTTGTAGTTTTAGGACTCATCACTGTGAATTGTTGACCAAGTTAAATTGGTTACCTCTCGATTTAGAATATAAGTATAGTTGGTCCTCAGTTATATACAAATATAGGACAATTTATTTGAATCATAATATATCAAAAATATTGGCAGATAAAGATTCTGCTCTTAGAAAACATTCAGTTAGGGTTTTGTATCAAAATAGAATAGATCCAGATAAGCGTACAAATAAATTCGGGGATAGAACATTGGCATCACAAGCATCAATGTGTTGGAATATACTCCCTCCTTCATTACGATTGGAGAAAATAGAAAAAAAATTTCTTACAGTGTTAAAGATGCATCTTGTGTATTTATGTGAATGTTTTTGATTTAATTTGGTTATATTGTTTAATTGTGTGTGTTTTTGTGATTTTGTGTTTACAATTTGTATTGATTGTCTGAACCTGATGTGTTTATGTGAAACTTGGAAAACTTGCACAGGACTGTCTTGAAAACTGGATTATTTTATCCAAATGACATGTATTATTCCTGTATAAAATAAAAATTTTTACTACTTTTTTTACTTACTGGGCCAGATTCACAGAGGAGATTGTTCTCTCTAATGGTCTGATACCATCTGACGTGATAATTGGAAAGTAACTGATAAAATGATAAGCTTGTACTATAGCATACGTGAGCAGTTAAAAGTTCTATTGGTTTCAGTCATAGCATTTGTTAGAATGTCTCATACACATTACATATATAGCCTCCTAACTGCAGTACAGTACGTGCATATACTTTTTGCTGGTGCTATTACTTTACATAGTTTACCAAATGTTTAAATAATTTAGCAAATTTTAATGTGTTACCTAATTATATTGCACACTACAGGAGAATACCTTCCTGAACTGAACTCAACAGTTGCTGGAGAAAACTACTTTGACAGTACCTACCAGATGCTTCACATTTTGGTAAAGGGATCGACACCTGTGGAAGTCTATACAACTCCACTTCTCTTCATTTCTTTCAATATGCCTGCAATGACAGTGGATCAGTTCTATGGGCCAGCCCTCATTACAAACCTTGCCCTTTTCCTGAAGGTGCCTAGTAATAAAATCCGTATCACAAAGATCATACGAGAAAACAGCAGACGCAGAAAACGTTCAACCGGCTTGACTGTTCAAGTGCAGATTGCAGAGCCACCATCTACGCAGATAGCCGCTAATGGTACTAATACAACCGGTAAGCACAATTAAATATATTGATTTATAAGTAAGATCTTGGTCATGCAGGTTGCAGGACACTTCTGAAGCTTTAAAGATTTTGTCATACTGAAATCTGTAAATATAGCAAAATTTAAGAAGTATCACATTAGTTTGGGGCAACGTAAATAACCTGTCAGTTCACAAAGCAAATAGTGGTAGTAAGACTATTTGAAACACATTCGAAAGTGTAGGAGGAATTTAATGTATGCATCTGAGATGGCAATTAGATGTTTGGTACAGTATTAGCTACTGCTCAGCAACTGAATCACAGATTATAATGTGAAAGAAATAATTCTATGACTATGAACCACGATCCTACCCATGATCTTTACCTTCTCCCTATGCCTATCCCAGCTTCTTTTGAAGCTGCCCACTGTCTTCAAAGAGACCTCCTCTTCTGGCTGCGCATTCCAAGTATCCACCACCCTTTCTGTGAAGAAGTGCATCCTGACCTCCCTCCTAAACCCCCCAAAGGGTTGCACAACAAGTACCTCATGGAGTTGAGCAGGGTACAGGAGGAGAGTCTCTTTCAATTAAGGAATAACACCAGTACCAGAGGACATGAGATGAAGCTGGGGGTTAAGGGAGATGTGATGAAGTATTACTGCACTAAAACAACAATAGATACCTGGAATAGATTCCCAGCAGAAGTGGTGGAAGAAAAACAGTAGGGGGCTTCAAGCTTGCATGAGATAGGCAGAGTAACATATTAATAAACAGGCAGGGAGGAGGGAGTCTCACTGGAGAATAGTTAGGGTCTGCAGAGACAGACTAGGCAGGGACAATCTTGGCAGACTGGGTGGGGGTGGGCCAAGCAGTCCTTTTCTGCAGACAAATTTTATGTTTCTCTGTTTATGCAATTCTTTGAAATAAAACCTGAAAATTGTTCTTATTTACATATGAACATATGAAGCAGTCAGCAGAAGAAGGTCATTTGGTCTATCTAGTCTGCTGGTATTGCAGGGTCCACAGCTTGAGCTACTGTCCCTGCCCCTCCCCCTCCCAGCTCCTCCCATCCTCCCTACCCATGATCTCTACCTTTCCCCTGTTCCTATACCAGCTTCTCTTGAAGGTGCCCACTGTCTTCAATGAGATCACCTCTTCCAGCAGTGCATTCCAAGTGTCCACCCCCTCTCTGTGAAGAAGTGCTTCCTGATCTCCCTCCTAAATCCCCCTCCAGCTTAAGACTGTGCCCCTCGTGTTACGGTTGCCATTCAACCTAAAGAGACTTTCCTCGTCCACCTTATTTATCTTTTTCAAGTACTTGAAGATCTCAATCATGTCCCCCCTCTCTCTTTCCTTTCCTCCAGGGTGTATATGTTCAGTTCCCCTTAACCTCTTCTCGTATGCCTTACCCTGCTGACCTGCTATCATCTTTGTAGCCCTCCTCTGAACCTTTTCCAGTAGGCTAATCTCCTTTTTTAAGGGGGTGGGCATCAGTACTGAACTCCATACTCTACATGTGGACTCACCAGTGACCTGTACAAGGGTAGTATATAACCTCTTCTCTCCTACTACTGATCCCCCTAGCTGTACATCCCAGCATCTTGTTTGCCCTTGCTGCTGCTTTCTTACACTTCATGGAGTGTTTCAGGTCTCTAGTGATCATCACTCCCAGGTCCTTCTCCTCCTCTAATGCAGATATCTAGACTCCACCCAGGTAATACTCCGTCTAGGGAGTCTTGGCTCCAATGTGCAAAACTTTACATTTCTTGGCATTGAAGCCAAACCAAGTTGCAATAACAGTCAGGGTTCTCCTAGGTGGGATTGACCATTGCACAGTTTGGTTCCAGTTAGATATGAGCAGGGAAAGCATCCCAACTAAGACCAAAATCATGGATTTTAGGAGGGCGGACTTCTGGAAGATGGGCAAAGTGCTAAGTAGCCACCTGGCAGGCATCGGAGCAGATATGGGGGTAGACCAAAGGTGGTTAATCATTAAGGAAGGAATACTGATTGCCACAGAAGAGTGTGTTAGGCTAAGGGGGACGAATACAAGGGCCAAAGTGCCCAGCTGGTTCAGTTCTGGGGTCACCCAGGCAGTAAGAGAAAAGAGGTTAGCCTGTAGAAAATTCAGGAAGATCAAGAGAGAGGTGGATAGGGAAAATTACCTAAGGTTGGCTAGTGAGGCAAGTAAGGAAGTCTGGCAAACTAAGGTACAGAAGGAGCTGCAGATAGCTAAAGGAATTAAGAAGGTGGAGAAGGCCTTCTTTCACTATATAAGTAAGAAATGGAACAAGGAGGATGGGATTGTTAGGCTTAAGAAGGACGGGATGGGTGGAGGTTAATGGAGAAAAAGCAGAGATACTAAATTAATACTTCTGTGCCATCGTCATCAGGGAGAAGGACAGACCAGTGCCCTCAGCAGGGAGAAGAGGAGCACTGGGGGAGGAGAACACAGATGTAGTGATAGAAGAGGACAGAGTGAGGGAAGGGCTGCATGCATTGAAGTCGGCAGATCACCAGGCCCAGACAGAGTACATCCAAGGGTACTAAGGGAACTGGCTGAAGAACTGGAAGAGCCTCTGGCAGGCCTATTTATTAGTTCACTAGAGTCAGGCATGGTACCGCAGGACTGGAGAACAGCACACTTGGTGCCCCTCCGCAAAAGTGATCCCAAGGATAACCAAGGGGAATTACAGACCAGTCAGTCTGACCTCAATAGTGTGCAAGCTCATGGAGACCAAAAGCTGTAGAATATCTAAAGGAGCATGGTCTCCAAGATGTGAGGCAGCACGGGTTGATGGCGGGGGGGGGTTGTGTCAAATGAATCTGATTGACTTCTTTGAATGGGTCACTAAGACAGTAGACAGGAGCCAAGCAATACACATCCTCTATCTTAATTTCAGCAAAGCCTTTTACCCTGTGCCCCACAAAAGGTTGATCAGGAAGTTGGCAGATCTCAGGGTTGTAGATAAGATGTTCAAATGGGTAGAAAACTGGCTGAGGGACAGAATCCAGAAAGTGGTTGTGGGAGGAGAGTTATCTGGCACCAGAGAGGTCATCAGTGGGGTCCTGCAGAGCTCGCTGCTTGGGCCCGTGTTGTGCAATGTCTTCATCCATGACACTGGGGATGGCATTAAGGGCAAAATGTGCTTATTTGCAGATGACAAGCTCTGCTGTAGCGTGGACACAGCTGAAGGGATCCAGGACCTACAGGATGATCTACAAAACCTGGGGAGGCAGTCTGGGTCATCTGTTACCAAGGAAGCCTCTCGATACAAGAATATCCTTGCTGTGTATGACTTCTCATACACAGTCCTCTATATTGAGGTCAAAGAATGTTCAGGCAGTATGAAAAGAGAGAGCAGTAACTGCTGAGGAGAGAGGGGTTCAAGGTAATTACATGGCAGCACAATTAGATTATTAATTTAGCAAAAAGAAGTCAAAAACATATCAGAATATTGGGTAGGTACTAAAAGGACAACAGAAGGGCATCTGAAGGTGTAAAAAATCTAGGGATGTGGATATGGTTCACTTATCCACACTTCTGGCAGTTATTCCTTAAGAGCTGATTTGGCAGAATGTCTTTAAGCAAACCCTCCCACCCACCCCCAGTGATATATCCCTCAGCTGCACCCCATGATGTCAGATCTTCCTTTTTCCTAGAAGAACAAGGTCTCCACCTTCACAGCTTCATGCAGTGTAGGCCTCTTTAAGTGCACCATTGGTAAACACTTATTTTCTGAATATCTTCAGTTTCACTTTCGTCATCAATACTCCATAGAATGTAAGGACTCCCAGCAAGTTCCCAGTTTTAAGCACTGCATCCAGTGCAACCAGAAGATGTCTCAGACAGATCCGCATGTGTTGTGAATCAGCTACCTAAGAACATCAAGCGATGTTGCTGTTTACAATCTGTGCCAAGCGATGCTACCCTCATCCCTGGAAGACCGCCAGGTTTGCCTTCCTGTCAGCTAGCCAGCTGATTGGGACCCCAGAATGAAAACCAAAGCAGCTCTCAAGGTGGTCCCCCGCAGCAGCATTGTCTGTGGCCCAGCTAGTAGCAATGAGGAAGATGGCGGGCAAGGCCATGGCAGGTACCTGTTCAGTCTTTGCACTGCTCCCACTTAGGGCCAGTGTTGGAACAACTTTCACAGGTGAATTTCGTGAAATGTGCTGGCCTTTAAGACCCTCGAGGAGAGCCCTACCCACCATGAAAAGAAGCCTAAGAAATTTTGCTGTCTTTAATACTCTTTTTCCTTTTGTGACATTTTTCCTTGGTTTGGGTGGCCAAACATTATTTTTTGGGCGGGTGGGTGGGTGGGTGGGCAGGTCTCCACAGGCTGGGTACTCACCTCCATAGAAGATATTGAACTACTATCAGGGATACTTTCAGGTTCGGTGGAGGAAGATGGACCTAGTTGCAGTACAGGATCCACTGTATTTTTCTTGGTAAACCCAATTCTAAGAAGAGACATGCTTGTTGGAGAAAGGAATTGTTCATAAAGATTTTTATTTAACTGAGTTGTGTGCATCTCTTTTTATTTAGTCAACAAATCTTAAAAACTTCAGCCTGCTCCCTTCAGCTTCAGAACTGGTTAATACAGGACAGATAGATCATTTTCCCCTCACAGCTGTTTATTTTTTTTTTTAAATGCCTGACTGTTCAGGCAGGTCGACTTCTTGCCTCCTCACTCCGGTGAGTGTGACTTTTTTTTAAATCCACCCCACTCTGCACCTCTGAGATTTCCACACTACTTATTTGTTTACTTATTTAGCTTTTGTTTACAAGGTAAGCACACTAGACAGTCAAGTGCCTATTTTCAGGTGCGACCCAGGAGAATTGCAAGTTGAAGGCAGACAATACAGAGGTCACTGTATAATACACAGGTAAAACAGCCACAACAATATACAGTAGCTGGACGTGAGTAGCAGGACACTAGTTAAGAGTTACATGACAGTGGGAGAGCAGTCTACAAAGAACAAGGCATATGAAGATAGAATATGGCTAGAGAGTTTCACTACAGGAGGGTCATTTGACCTGAGACAGAGCGTATCCAATAAAGGAGAGCATTGGACGTAATATATACATAGACATGAGAACATTTATCATAGCATATACAATTATTTTGCACTACATGGGTGCAGCAATTAAACTTTTATTTTTTTAAATCCACTACACTGTACATCAGGCAAAGATTTCCCCATAAGGACTTTCCCTTCTACAGTAGGGCAGTGTGCTTAGTATGCAGCCTGTAAGAAAGTATTTTTTTTATCCACCATAGACAGAGATTTCCCCACCAGGATCCCCCTTACTGTAGGGCAATATGCAGTTAGTATGCAGGAATTATGTTTTTATTTTATCCACACTGCAGCTCAGATAGAGATTTCCACGCAAGAATCACCGTTAGTGTAGGACAATATATAGTTAGTATGCAGAAACTATGTTTTTATTTTATCAACACTGCAGCTCAGACAGAAATTTCTCCACAAGAATATCCCTTACTGTAGAACACTATGTAGTTAGTGAACAGGAATTGTTTTTAATTATCCCCACTGAAGGTAAAACAGAAATTTCCTCACAAGAATCCCCCTTAGTGTAGGGAAATATGTAGTCAGCATGCAGAAATTATGTTTTATTTTATCCATACTGTGGTTCAGATAGAGATTTCCCCCACAAGAATCCCCCTTAGTGTAGGGCAATATGTAGTTAGCATGTAGGAATTATGTTTTTATTTTATCCGCACTACAGCTCAGACAGAGATTTCCCCAGAAGGACCCACCTTAGTGTAGAGCAATACATACCTAGTATGCATACATTATGTTTTTATTTTATCCACACTTTAGCTCAGACAGATATTTCCCCACGAGAATCCCCTTTGTGTAGGGAAATATGTATTTAGTATGCAGGAATTATGTTTTTATTTTATCCACACCACAGCTCAGATAGATATTTCCCCTGAAGGACTCTCATTAGTGCAGGACAATATGAAGTTAATATGCAAGAATTGTGTTTTATTTTATCCACACTACAGTTCAGACAGAGATTCCCCCCACAAGAATCCCCCTTAGTGTAGGGCAATATGTAGTTAGCATGTAGGAATTATGGTTTTATTTTATCCGCACTACAGCTCAGACAGAGATTTCCCCAGAAGGACCCACCTGAGTGTAGAGCAATACATACCTAGTATGCATACATTATGTTTTTATTTTATCCACACTTTAGGTCAGACAGAAATTTCCCCCACAAGAATCCCCTTAGTGTAGGGAAATATGTATTTAGTATGAAGGAATTATGTTTTTATTTTATCCATGGCACAGCTCAGATAGAGATTTCCCCTGAAGGACTCCCATTAGTGCAGGGCAATATTAAGTTAATATGCAAGAATTATGTTTTTTATTTTATCCACACTGCAGCTCAGACAGAGATTTCCCAACAAGAATGCCCCTTAGTGTAGGGCAACATGTATTTAATATGCAGGAATTATGTTTTTTATTTTATCTACACTGCAGCTCTGACAGACATTCTCCACATGAATCCCACTTACTGTAGGGCAACATGTATTTAGTGTGCATGCATTATGTTTTTATTTTATCCACACTGCAGCTCAGACAAAAATTTCCCAACAAGGACCCTCCTTAGTGTAAGGGAATAGTATGCAGGAATTATGTTATTATTTGTTCCCACTGAATCTCTGCCAGAGATTCCCCCACAAGAGTCTCACTTAGTGTAGGGCAATATGCAGTTAGTAAGCAGTAATTATGTTTTTTTTAACCAAACACTAAAGCTCTGACAGAGATTTCTCACAAGGATCCTATTTATTGTTGGGCAATATGTAATTAGTATGCAGGAATTATGTTTTTATTGATCCCTACTGAATCTCTGACAGAGATTTCCCCTCAAGGGTCCCACTTTGTGTAGGATAATATGTAGTTAGTATGCTGGAACTATGTTTTTATTTATCCCCACTGAAGCTCTGACAGAGATTCCCCTGCAAGAATCACCATTAATGTACAGCAATATGTAGTTTCTGTAATATGCAAGAATTATATTTTTTATTTTATCCACACTGCAGCTCAGACAGAGATTTCCTCACCAGGGTTCACCAGGGTTCACTCATTCATTGTTCACTTGGGAGCTTAAGCAACAGGTTGGTAGAAAAGAGGCCAGGAGTTATATTTTGTTTTAAACTGAAATATTTGAATAGTTGTAAGTGAAATTAGTTCTATGTGTTAAAAATTATTACCTTGAATTTGAACTGATACTTGGGCTGTGATATTGTAGGTTTGGGGATAGATGTTTGGCAGGGAAAATTAGAAGGTAATTTAAATGTGTTGTTTGCCTGGTGTTTGGTAAGAGCCTACCACCCACCCTGTTTGTGGGCTTTCTTAAATACTGAAAAGCCACTGGGGTTGGGATTGAAGGGCTGAGTATTTCTGTTTGGGACTGAAATTTGAAGCAACAGGAGTTGGTGGGCCTGTGACATCATACGGTACCTGGTGTCTGCTTACACACACTGTTAGTGGGACTGAGCACATACTGGACTGTATGTGTTTGTGAGACTTGGGAACTTTGTTGGTGGGATTGAAATTGGGTTTGTAAATAACTACAGTCAGTATGAGAGAAACTGTACTCCAGGGAAAGGGACTGAGAAAGGGGTGTGCTATTATAAACAGAGGGGATAATCAGGGTGGCCATATTCCACCATGGCAGGCATCTTCGGAAGGGTTGTAGGCTGCACAGGCTGTGGGATGGCAATAATTCTAAATTGGGCCTGAGGAGGCTGCCCACTCTGTAGACAGCTATCTTGTATCAGGAGTGAGGTATATTGGTTAAGGAGTAAGCTGTGGGAGCTGGGGGTGTCCAAGGATAAGGGGTGTGGATATGGGCAGCAGAAGGGTGGGGCTGAGGGGAGGCTGGGGCAACGCTCTGAAATTACAGGACATTAAGCTACAGCAAGCAGAAGGGGGGATATTAGGGACAGAGGACCCTTAGATAGGGAAGTTGATGCTAAGGGGAAAGCGTACAGGGTGAAAATTCTGAATTCAAGGAGACTGGAGGGGGAAGAGTCAGGAGGGGCTGTTGTGCGGAAGCCTAAAACAGCAGACTGTGGGAAGGGAGCTCCTAAGGTGAACAGTGCAAGAGAGGAAGAAGAGGGTCAGTTTAGAGATGCAGTCAGGGGAAACTCGGGTTACTTGATGGAGGCTGACATAGAGTGTCACAATAAATTTGAGATACTAAGCATCCTAGAGGGGAGGAAGGGTTGGTGGAAATGAGGAAACTTATACAGAGGCCGGGAGGGAGTCAGATACCCATAGGGCATCACAGAACAGCTATGGAAAGGATAGACATAGTCCCAGAGGAGAAGGAAACATATATGTTAAGCAAATGGGAGATGCAACATATTCCAGACATGAGGAGGAGAGCATGATTGGAAGAAACTGGGAGACAAGGAGGTGGGAGAGGAGCCCCCTTCAGCAGGAAGGTCAGTACCAAGGATGGGGCCCTAGCTAAAGGGACCCACAGAGAGCCTCTGGAGACAGGTACTATTACAAGGGGGATGGGGTGCGGGGAAGGAAACCATCAGGGCCAGGATAAATGGTTCAGATAAGAGAGGGTTAAAGGGGACACCTATTCAGAGAGGGTTTGAGTTAAGTGGGCAAAATAGCAAGGGAGGCAGAAAGGGGAGGGTGACAAGGGGGTCTCTAATAAGGCAGGAAGACTCCCATGAAATTGCGATCATGAATAAAGTGGGGGAGGGGGGCTGAGAGGGCATAGTGGAGGTAACCATAAGGATGATGGCGGTGTTAAGGTTCTGTTACTGGGAGACTCGATGATTAAGGGTATCCATTGGGAGGGACAGGGGGATGGATGCCATAGCCAGGTGAAGGTAGTGAGTATCTCTGGGCTGACAGTGCACAGAGCAAAGTTCATGGTGTATGAAATGGTTAGGGATTGTGGAGGGAAACCGGATTTCCTGGTGCATTTGGGAGACTAATGATCTAGAGGAAATAGCATTATGAAATCAAGCAAGGTTCAAGAACTTGCCAGAGTCTGTCGGGATAATGGATGCAACATTTCCTTTTGGAGATATTGCCAGTACCAAAGGCCTCAGTGGAGAAAAAAATGAAGCTCACAGAGGAAAATAAATGGCTCAGGAAGTGGGGTGAAGAGAATGGGTTGGGGGTGTTAGG
This sequence comes from Neoceratodus forsteri, assembly GCA_016271365.2. Lineage (NCBI taxonomy): Eukaryota > Metazoa > Chordata > Ceratodontiformes > Ceratodontidae > Neoceratodus > Neoceratodus forsteri. The sequence continues at coordinate 410,798,599 of CM057455.1, read as the reverse complement.
GAACTGGAATGGAGTTTGGGAGGATAAGGGACTATATGCCAAGGACAGGTTTCATCTTGCCCCATTAGGGAAGGAAGTCCTTAAACAGGGGATGGCTGACTACATACAAGAAAGGTGGGGTTTAAACTTGTAAGGGGGGGAAGGGATAAGGGAGGGCTGACCAGAGCCCTCCCTCCAGATGAGGGAGTAGCCTTCAAGCCCAAGGGAGGGAAATAGACTGGGGTGGAGGTTTCAGGAGGAGCAGGGGAGGATGGAAGTATAAGGAATCTGGGTGGGGTTCAACAAAAGGATCAGGGATAAGGGTGGGGGTTAGTGTTAGTAAATGCCAGGAGCTTGGGAAACAAGTTGCCAGAGTTCCAGGCCATGCTGTTCGGGGGTGGATGTGGCGGCAGTCACGGAAGCGATGGCCAACAAAAACCATGACTGGGACCTAAATGTGCGAGAGCACTATGCTTAGGAAGGATAGAAAGGAGGGCAGAGGGGGTGGAGTGGCTATGTTCATTAGAGATGACATAGAAATTGCTATGGTAGAAGAGGCAGAGGAAGCGTGGAGGCCTTATGGGTCACTATGATCCCCAGCAGGAGATAAGGTCAAGCTGGGAGTAGCATATAGGCCCCGGGATGAGTGATGTTCTAGAGGATGGTTTGCTGGACAACATCATTGCCCAGTGTGGTCCAAAAGGGAAGGAGTGGTGTTGATGGGGACCTATATGCCAGGTACAAACTGGGGAACCATGTCCTCTAAGGTGGCCAAGGAGCAGAGGCTGCTGGATGGCTTCAGGATGTGTTCTTAACACAGCATGTGATGGAGCCCACAAGGGAGGGCATGTCCTGGATGTGGTTCTGGCAGATGGGGATCTGGTAAGGGACATGGTTGTACAGGACCCCCTGACTGGGAGTGACCACAATACTGTCTGGTTTCAAATAAGCATTGGGGGAGTGGGGGTGAGATCTAGGACACTGGCAGTGGACTTCAGGGGGCAGACTTTATGGGCATGGGAAATATTCTCAAGGATCACTTGAAGGGATTACCTCAGCGACAAGTGTGGAAAGGAGATGGGAGGTCATAAGCGGGGACTTCATGAGGCAGTCAGGATCTGCGCTAAGTTGAAGCGTAAGGGAGCAAGGTCACATAAACCATGCTGGTGGTCCAGTGAGGTCCAGGTAGCAGTCGAGAAAAGAAGGCGGCTTACAAAAATATAAAACAACAAGAGGGATAGGGATAAGGAAATGTACCAGCTTGCATCTAGAAAAGTCACCCGTGTAGGTGAGGGAGCAAAGTCCAGTAAAAGCAGCGGCTGGCACAGGGGATACATGGAGGGAAAGGGGTTCTTCCGGTACATTGGGGGCGGAGAAAACTAAGAGGCCATCTCAGCAGATTGAGATCAGAAGAAGGGTGGGTGGAAGGAGGCGAGGACCAGGCAGAGGTATTTAACGGTACTTTGCCTCTGTGTTCACTAGGGAGGGATGGGATATCTACAGCAAGGCACAAAGGGATGAAGCGGCAGGGAGTGGGATCAGGGAGCAACAGAAATGGAGCAAAGGGAGAAAGGTACCCCAGGGTGTCACATCTGGATAAGGATAAAAGACAGTAAGGTGGAGGGACAGATGATGCCATCCCACCAAAGGGTGTGGTTTGCCCTCAAGGCCCTAAAGAAAGACAAATCTCCTGGGCGGATGGCATTCATCCGAGTACTATGGAATTGGTGGACATACTGGCTGCACCCTGGCGGAGCTTTTCAACAGGTCACTTGAGATGGGAGGTACCTAGGGATTGGCGAGCACATGTGGTACCAATCCATAAAGGGGGTCGAGAAGGAGGCTAGGAAACTATAGACCCATCAGTTTAACCTCGGTGGTGGGAAAATTAATGGAGAGTATACTAAAGGAACGATTGGGGTTTACTTGGGGAGGTGGGAGGTCTGGATAATCGGCAGCATGGGTTTGTGCCAGGTAGATCATGTCAAACCAACCTTGTGGAGTTCTATGAATCGTAACATCAGAACTGGACAGGGGTAAGCCTGTGGATGTATTATTCTTGGACTTCAGCAAGGCGTTTGACTCTGTCCCCACAATGGTCTGGTGGAGAAACTGATGGGGTTAGGAGTAGGCCCTTTGATGGTCAGATGGATTGAAAACTGGATAGCTGGACGCACTCAGAGAGTAGTGGTCTGTGGGAGCTCTCGAACCCTACAGAGGTTGGTAGTGGGGTACCACAGGGCTCGGTCCTGGGTCAATCCTGTTTAATGCATACATATCAGACATCAGGGATGGTATAGGGTGTGAAATGAGTCTCTTCGGATGACTCCAAGATGGGAGCAGTAGTTGAGGGAGAAGAGGGAGGTTGGCCCTGCAAGAGGACCTGGACACCCTGGAAGCTGGGCTCACACATGGAAATTAAATTTCAATATCACCAAGTGCAAGGTGTTGCATCTTGGTGGGAAACCCTAAACACAGGTACACCCTGGGAGGAGGTGCTGGAAGCCTCAACAGGGAAAAAGACCTAGGGGTCATGGTGGATACATGTATGAATAACTCTGAGCAGTGCAGGAGAGCAGCTAGCAAGGCAAACAGGATGTTGGGATGCATCATGAGGATCACCTCAGGAGCAAGGAAGTGATTCTGCCGCTGTACAATGGACTGGTTAGACCACACCTTGAGTACTGTGTACAGTACTGGAGACCACACTTGAAGAGGGACATACAGCTCCTGGAGAGGGTACAGAGGAGGGCAACAAAGATGACACGAGGGCTAGGGACTTGACTTACGAGGACAGACTTGAGGAGCTCTGCCTGTTTTCATTGGAGGAGAGGAGAGACAGGGGGACATGATTGAGGTCTTCAAGTATCTCAAGGGAATAAATAGGGTAAACATGGAGGATCTTTAGACTAAAGCAGGAGGCATCACCAGAGGGCATGGTTTGAAGTTGGAAGGTGGAAGGGTGAGGGGAAAAGAGGAGGAGGTTTTCACTGAGAGGGTGGTGGACCCTTGGAATGCTCTGCCTGGTGAGCTGGTTCAGAGATCCACAGTGGAGGGCTTTAAGAGAGGGTGGGACAGACACAGAAAGTGGATGTATCAGATGATGGCCTGTCCCGGGGGGGTGGGGATGGATGATAGGGGTTTCTGGAGCACAAGGGATGGGAGGGTCTCTGCACCCAACTAAGGATCTAGGTTCGAGCAGACTTGATAGACCATAAGGCCTAATCTGCTGGCAAATAGTATGTTAGTATGTTAGTATGTTAGGGTCCAACTTAGTGTAGGGCAATATGCAGTTAGCATGCAGGAATTATGTTTTTATTTTATGCACACTGCAGCTCAGACAGAGATTTCCTCACCAGGGTCCAACTTAGTGTAGGGCAATATGCAGTTAGCATGCAGGAATTATGTTTTTATTTTATCCACACAGCAGCTCAGATAGAGATTTCCCCACAAGGGTCCCACTTATTGTAGGGCAATATGCAGTTAGTATGCAGGAATTAAGTGTTTGTTTTTTTAAAACCAAACACTGAAGCTCTGATAGAGATTTCTCCACAATGTTCCACCTTAGTGTAGGGCAATTTGCAGTTAGTATACAGGAATTATGTATTTTTTTTATCCACACAGCAGCTCAGACAGAGATTTCCCAACAAGGGTCCCACTTATTACAGAGCAATATGTAGTTAGTATGCAGGAATTGTGTGCCCTATTCCTAGACGAGCTACACCAGTGTAAGGTGGGATATGCCAATCCCCATGGTGTATCCCATGACTTACACCATGCATTACACCCAGTGCAATTCCAGAAAGTGACCTATGCCATGGCATCTGCAGGCTGTGACAATCACAAGATATGACCACATTTATGCACAGCCTGCAACGCCTGGTGCAACTGCAGATTGTGACAGCAACTTAGCCCAATTCCAGGAGGGCTACTGTCGCAATCCGCAGTTCCTGTTCCGGAACACGCATTGGCGTATATATCCTCCAACAGCTTGGAGCTGTCTTAAGTGGCATCCCACAGCTGGCACCGTCAGAAGCAGCCATGCAATGCTGCGGCAGTGGTGCCATTCTGTCCTCCTGGCCCCCACATGCACACTCCCACCCCCCAAACCACCGATCATGAGGGACCCCCATGGGTCTGTTTCTGAGGTGCCCCCAGATGCCTGTGCCATCTGTCCTGGCCCCCCATGCCCCCTGATGTGTGCTGTGGTGGTCTAGGGTGAGGGACTCCTGGGGGGCTGCCTGCCACTTGCCGTGAGTTGCGACATGCTGCTGAGATATGCCATGCATGGGCTACTACCACACGCATGGCGTATCTCGCATGTCACAAGTGCTGGGACCCTGCCACTTCTGGAATGCAGTGTAGGGTCCCTGGAATTGTGGTGAACAGTGTAACTAGCAAGTGCTTGTGAGTTACACCGGCTGTCCTGGAATCGGTCCCAGTGTTTTTATTTATACCCAATGAAGCTCTGACAAAGATTTACCCACAAGGGTCCCATTTAGTGTATGGCAATATGCAGTTAGCATGCATGAATTATGTTTTTATTCATCCCCACTGAAGCTCTGACAGAGATTTCCCCACAAGGATCCCCCTTAAAGTAAGGAAATATGTAGTTAGTATACAGGAACTAAGTGTTTTGTTGTAAACAAACACTGAAGCTCCAACAGAGATTTACCCACAATAGTCCCACTTAGTGTAGGGCAATATGCAGTTAATATGCAGGAATTATGTTTTTATTTATCCCCTCTGAAACTCTGACAGAGTTCCCCACCAGGGTTCCCTTAATGTAGCGAAATATGTAGCTAGTATGCAGGAATTAAGTTTTTTTATTTTATCCACAATGCGGCTGAAGCATAGATTTTCCAACCAGGATCCCCTTACTGTAGGGCAATATGCAGCTAGTATGCAGGCCAGGAATCAAGTGGTTTTTTTTAACCAAACACAAAAGCTCCAGCAGAGATTTCCCCACAAGGATCCTCCTTAGTGCAGGGCAATACATAGTTCAATGACCTACGCAGCCAGTAAGTGTTATGCTTGTGCAACTGTGTTACTTAGGTTTGGCCGTTTGCACTCTATTGCAGAGAAATTACCACCCTGTAGGGGTACAAAAGCAAGGATCCCTCTAGAGCATTCCACCCCTAGAGGTGCCGTGGGACACTTCCCTTGGCTAAAGGTACCTTAGGAAGAATCCCCAAGAGAGAGGCGCTGCCGCTGGAGGAGGAAGGGAGGATGGCGGGGCAAAGGAAAAGTGCTTCAGAAAGAAGCTGAGGGGAACTGCTTCTATAACTCAGGAAGTGGGAGTGGCTGGCTGCTTGTGCATTGAACCATAGGCAGAGCCTTCCAATTCAATGGCCTATGCAGCCAGTCAGTGCTATGCTTGTGCAACTGTGTTATTTAGGTTTGACTGTTCGCACTCTATTCTGAAGAAACTACCACCCTGTAGGGGTATGAATGCAAGGAACCCTCTAGAGAGTTCCACCCCTAGAGGTGCCATGGGATGCTAAAGTTACCATAGGAAGAATCCCCAAAAAGAAACAATAGTATGAAGCATATGGGCAACCCAAGGAAGAAGTAAGATACATATAAACATCAGGAGTTGTGAGCCATGGTAATAAATAAACATGAGGCAGCTTGATCAAGCAATAAGAAAACAGGGAAGCCATGGGATGAGTCTGATGGGTTGGAAAGGGGAGATGGGACTTCCTAAGGAGAGAGGGAACGGCCAAGAAGGGACACCATCCCCCTCCATCCAACAGCAGATCCTAACTAATGGAACTAGGAATTAAAACAACATGAAGTCTTGCTGTATACTGACAATTGCAGTGATTCCCAACCTTTGAACTGCCCCGGAGAACTAAGGGTTAACTTTCCATGCAGGGCATGGGATGCTGAGCTCGAGCTCGGTCGAAGTCTCTGTCTGGAGTGTTTTAAACTCCAACCATCAGATTCTTTACTCCACCTTACTGAACGGTCGCTCCGGAGATTTCTCCTTCAGCTCGGTTCGAAGTCGGTTAAAGTTTTCAGTTTTTCGTCAATTTAAACCGAAAAAAAGTATCCGCAAAGTCGGTTCAGTCTCTGTCTGTGGTGCTGTGAGTACTAGATAGGAATTGTTCTATTATTTCTGTATGGAACTTGTAAAAGTGCAGTTGGTTCAGCTGAACCGACCGTTTGATTGTGAATTTTGCTACATTTAATGTGTGGTTACCAGTTCTTATCGGTTCTAAAAAAACGTGTTTTAACCATATTTTTCCCATACCCGTGACATGGTTAGGAACCAATAAGGGAGTTTTGCCTGGCGGTTGCCGAAAAAAGGACAAGTTTGGTTAGGTTGGGCATGTCTGAGAAACCTAAGAAAAAAAACGTGCCCACTGGGTTTCAACACCGCAGTGAGTGTGGGGAGGTCTTTGCCAAGGCCGATCTCCACACCACCTGTGTTTATTGTCTGGGGTTTGACCACCTCAATTCAGATTGCCAAATATGTAAAAACTTTCCCAAATCTACCCTTGAGAAGAGATTAGGTAGACTGAGGGAAAAGGAGGCCGAGAAGTCCGCTGACCCGGATGGCCAGCCCGGTTCGGTTTCGACCAAACCAGAAGGAGTGCCCTCTGACCACGGTGATACTTCTTCAGGCAAAAGGAGAGCCAATTCTGAGGAATCAGTTCCGACAAAAAAGAAGCGCAAAGATAAATTGACTGGTTCGGATCCAGAGGTTCATGTTCCGACCACTGAAGATATAGCCAGGGCGATTCAGATTGTGGAATCGCTCCATCCGGTTCCAACTGATCTGGCTCCTTCTGGTAGGGGTTCGGTTCGGTTGGTTCCCCCGGTTCAAGAGTATACCCTTGAATAATTTTATGAACTGGAGTTTGAAGAGGAAGGGGAATTTGAGAATTATGATGCAAATGAAGGTCTGGATGTGCCTGTGGAACCGGACATCTCCCCAGACAGACCATCAGGTGTTTCCCCACCTAGGCTTTCTGAGTCCCCTTCCCATTTTATGTTTTACAGGAAAGTGGCTGAAACCCTCCAGCTTCCTATGGAAGAGGATGTGGAAGATCAAGAAGAGCCTGATTATGTAGAGATGATGGATATCCCAGAGTCCAAGAGGCTGTCTGTTCCCCTCCATAAATCTTTTAGGAAATAGACACAAAAAATCTTAAAGTCTCCTAACACTATACCTCCTGTGGATAAAAGAATGGACAAGAGGTATACACTTTCAGGCTCAGACACAGAGTTCTTATATCAGCAATGCAGCCATGTTGGGGTAGTGCAGGCTGCTGCCTGTGACAAGGCAAATATTCCCTTGGCTTCACACACCCCTGACAAGGACTCCAGGAAGTTTGATGCCATGGCAAAGAAGCAGTACATGGCATCTTTTCTGGGACTCAGGCAAGCGAATTACATGGCCTATACAGCCATGTACCAGAAGTCCAGATGGGACACTGTACTGGCACTGACTAAACAGGCCTCCCCCCAGCTAGCCAAGGAGCTGGAGGCGGTGGCTGCAGATGGGATTGAGGCATCTAAAGTGCAATTTCATGCTGCTGTGGACTCTAATGATGTTTCATCAAGAGTTATGGCTACATCTGTGGCTCTTCGGAGGATGGCTTAGCTCAGATGTACTAGCCTCTCGCAGGACACCCAGGCTAAGGCTATGAATTTTCCTGTAGTGGGTAATTCTCTGTTTGGGGAGCAGACAGAGAATTACATGAAGAAGATGGACGAGTACATGACCACTTACAGGAGTGCTCAGGCAGGCAACTCCTCAAAAGCAGCAGTCTAGGGGCAGGGGCAGGCCTTTTCAAAGGCCCTTTTACCAAGCACAAGCCTCTTCTTCCTTTTCACAAAGGGGGTTCCTCAGAGGGAGATGCAGAAGGGGGATGAGCAGGCCTGCATCCATCCCTCAGCCTAAAGCCCCTGCCAAGCAGACATCCTGATGGGTCTGCCCGGGTCAACTCTCCTATTCCAGTAGGGGGCAGGCTGACTTACTTTGTCCAGCACTGAACATCTATTACAACAGACAAGTGGGTCCTGGAAGTAGTAAGCCAGGGACTGGTTCTCAGCTTCAAAAGATTTCCAAAGATGAGAGCCACATCTTTTCCACCTGCAAACCTTTCAGAAACCTTTGCCCTAGAGGCAGAGGTTTCTTCTCTCCTAGCTTTAAGAGCTATAGAGAGAGTACCTGCCCTACACTGGGGCAAAGGACTGTACTCCAGGTACTTCCTGACCCCCAAAAAGACAGGAAAGTGGCAACCCATCCTAGACCTCAGATATCTGAACAAACATCTTTTAAAACCAAAGTTCAAGATGGTAATTCTGGGAATAATCCTTCCCTCTCTAAGGCCAGGGGACTGGTTAGCCTCCCTGGACCTCAAAGATGCCTACTTTCACATTCCCATCAGGTGCTCCCACAGAAAGTACTTCAGGTTCGAGTTGCCCTCAGGCCACTATCAGTTCAGAGCAATGCCCTTTGGCCTTACCTCAGCTCCAAGGGTTTTCACAAAGTGCCTGGCAGTAGTAGTTGCCTTTCTAAGAAGGCAAAATATTTCCATATTTCCTTATCTGTACGATTGGCTATTAGTGGGTCAGTCGCCTGACCAAGTCAAGTCTCACCTGCAAGTGACCCTGCAAGTGCTCTCTTCCCTAGGATTTCTTCTCAGCCTTCCCAAGTCAGTTCAAAAACCAATCCAGCTCCTTATCTTTCTAGGGGCAGAACTGGACACACTCAGAGCAAGAGCCTTTCCTCCGCTAGAAAGGGCAAGGGCTCTTATGGAACTAGCTTCTTCCTTCAGCCTTCTGGTAGCTTGACCAGCAAGGCATTTCCTCCAGCTCTTGGGCCACATGGCGGCTTCAACAGCAGTTTTCCAAGGGGCAAGATTCCAGATGAGGGGTATTCAGTTCCATCTGAAAGCCTACTGGTCTCAGAGAAAGGACTCCCTTACCAAACTGATTCCAGTGACTCTAACCTTGATCCAGGCCCTCCAGTGGTGGCAGGATCAGGACAATTTAAGGCAAGGTGTTCCTTTTGTTGCTCAGCCTTGTTCTGTGGTCCTTACCATGGATGCTTCTCTTCTGGGCTGGGGAGCCCACCTGGGGTCCCTCACTGCCCAGGGCCTGTGGTTCCCCCAAGAATCCCTTCTCCACATCAATCTTCTAGAGCTCAGGGAAGTTTTTCTAGCTCTAAAAGCATTCTCACAGTCAGTTCAGAACAAGGTGGTTCAAGTCAGAACAGACAACATTACCTCCATGTGGTACCTCAACAAGCAGGGAGGCACTCGGTCCACGGCCTTGTGCACAGAAGCCGTGAAGTTGTGGTCCCTGCTTATTCCCTGCAAGCCTCTCTTGTAGCAGTTCACCTTCCAGGCAAGGAAAATGTGCTAGCAGATGCACTGAGCAGGATTTCTCAGGGCCATCACGAATGGTCCCTGGACCCTCAGGTGTTGAAGTGATTTTTTCAAGGTGGGGCACTCCAGAGATAGATCTCTTTGCATCCCCAGACAATCACCAACTCCCTCTCTTTTGTTGCAGACCTCCAGTCTTGGGCTCAGTCCCCCTGGATGCCCTGATTCTGAATTGGGAAGGGAAGTTTCTGTATGCCTTTCCCCCCTTCCCACTCTTGTTCAAAGTTTTAGTCAAAATAAGGTCTCAACCTTGCAAGGTGATTCTGGTTGCTCCAGATTTGGTCAGACAGTCCTGGTACCCCCTTTTGCTGTCCCTAACAGTCCATCTTTCCCTGTGTCTTCACAGGAATTACAACCTATTAACATCCTCTCAGGGGAGGATTTGGTACCCCGCTCTTCAGTGCATCAATCTCAAGGCATGGCTCATGAAGAGTTAGAGTTTGCAGATCTGCATCTTTCCCAAGGGGTTCTGGACATCCTCAAGGCTTCTCAAAAGCCCTCCACCAGAAAGACTTACAACTCCAAATGGAAAAGATTCAGCATTTGGTGTTCTAAGAAGAATATTTCTCCAGACAATGCTGAATTGCCTACGGTTCTGGATTATATGGTCCATCTTAATGGCCTAGGCCTCAGACCAGCTACTCTCAAGGTACACTTTTCAGTTGTTTCTGCATTTTTGTCTGTGGGGAAGCCTTCCTCACTATCTTCCCATCCTGTGTTCTGTAAATTTTTTAAAGGATTGTTTCACACCAATCCCCCTTTTACAGACCCTGCCCCTGCCTGGGATTTGAATGTTTGCATTGCTCAGCTTATGCAACCCCCCTTTGAGCCTATGTCTTCAGCAGAGCTTAAGTACTTGACTTGGAAAACTGTGTTCTTGGTAGCCATTACCTCTGCCAGGTGTATCAGTGAATTGCAAGCCCTGTCAGTGGAACCTGATTTTATCTCCTTTCATAGGGATAACGTGGTTCTTAGGACCAATAGAAGGTTCTTGCCCAAAGTGGTTTCAGACTTCCATTTAAACCAGTCTGTGTCTCTCCCTGTTTTCTTCACTGATCATTCTTCCTCAGGAGAGAGGAGGAGGCTACACAGTTCAAATGTCAGAAGAACCCTTAGTTACTACATAGAGCATACCAAGGGTCACAGATTTGACTCACTCCAGTTGTTCCTCAATTAAGGAGATGTGGGAAAGGGAAAACCTGCCACCAAAAGATCTATTGCCAGGTGGATTGTGTCTTGTATACAATTCTGCTATGAAAACTGGGAAAAACTCCACCCTCAGGCATCAGGGCTCATTCCACAAGAGGTACAGCTGCTTCCCTGGTTGCGGCCAGGGGATATTCCTCTCCTAGAAATTTGTCAAGCAGCCACCTGGAAAACAGTCCATACCTTTACCAAGCATTACTCCCTGGATATCCAAGCTAGGAGAGATGCTCGGTTTGGCACAGCAGTACTTCAGAGCCTATTCCAAAAGTAGGTTATGTCCCTCCTCCTTGGAGGTACTGTTTGGTAGTCTGCAATTGTCAGAATACAGCAAGACTTCATGTTGTTTGAAGAAAAAATTACTCACCTTAGTAATTATATGTCTTCTAATGGAGTCTTGCTGTATTCTGACTTCCCTCCCTGTCTCCCCTCTCAGAACCTGATTTTGGGAAGTGGGTGGTCAAGTGCAGTGTTGCACCCCAGGGATGTATTTGCTGGCACCCTCCTCCCTTTTGTTTGGGTGCTTATTTATTATTGTTATTTTTTTAAGTACATTGGGTTTAGTTGTTGGGTTTCCTGACTTTAGTCTTTCTTAGGGATCCAAAACTTTTCAGCCAGTTGGCTGGTAGAATTTTTACAATTTTCACATAGAATTTTTAGTTTAGTTGGGCTCGTAAGAATCTGACAGTTTGAGTTTAAAACACTCCAGACAGAGACTTCAACCGAGCTCGAGCTCAGCGTTCCATGCCCTGCATGGAAAGTTAACCCTTAGTTCTCTGGGACAGTTCAAAGGTTGGAAATCACTGCAATTTTCAGAACACAGCAAGACTCCATTAGAAGAAATATAATTACTAAGGTGAGTAATTTTTTACTCACTAATTAGGTGTTATGGCCTTTGGCATGCAGGAGAGAAAAAAAACACTTTGAGGAGGAAATCTCAGGGGATCCAAGGCCTAGTTCACCTTCCATCCAGGCGGGGGATAATTTAGTTAGTGACAGTTCTGCTACTGCAATCTAGAAAGCCCCAAATAAGAAAATATGGAAAATATTCCAATTTAGAGGGAAGCTCTCTCTCTATCCTTCTAACAGAAATGCCGTGATAGGTTGCGAGCCAGTGTCCTCTGCAACAAGCCACCTCCAAGGTGGGAGGAGGACAGCAACAACCCCCCCCCAGGCACACACCCAGCCTACCAAGGCAAAACAAAAAACAAAAACAAAACAGGTGAACCTGAGGGGCACGTGGGGAGAATGCAATGTAGGTGCCTCACCAGGGAACCACTAGAGCCAATAGACTATGTTAAAGTGGAACACTGGAGCTAAAGGGACTAACTGTAACCTCCCTTCATGGCCGAGTCATAACTACTACAACTTGGGGTGCCATTGGTATGACTGATGACTGAAGGTCCATCCGGAGCGAGGACATTCCCAGCTATGGGCCAGGCGAGAAGGACCCTGCCCCACACTTTGCATGCTCAAGCTGTGGACTCTAGGTACAGAGCAAGACCATTGGCTACAGGGAGGCCCTGTGCCAAAATGCTATGACTGGCTTGCCCAGGGACTGCTAAGGAGCTGAGTAAGCATTGAGTGCTGAGACCTTGCAGAGGGCAGGTGGTAGGGAGCTGTGGGCAATGGTGGCATTAATCAGGGGTTAATCTGGACATAGGTCAAGAAAGCAGATAGTTGTTCAGGGAGCATAACAATAATCGGATCTGCACATAGGTCAATAAGCAATAGGAATAGGCAGACTGACACATAGGTCTGCAAAACATAGTAGCAATGATGGGAGACGAATGTAAATGGGGGCAGCATGATAGTGGGGCAAGTCAGCCAGGCATGTAAAAAGCCAAATCAAGATGACAAATACTCTTGAGGATTTTCGGTGGCGAAGGCAGGTATTAAAACAGACACATTGAGCCACAAGGGGCCACGACTCCCCAAACACTTCCGAGTCACCACCGTAGGTCAAACAAGAAAATGATGGAAGGTCCGAGAACCACATACAGATATTAAAGCTAGTTTAACAGCTGCAGCAGGTGCTTTAGCAAACCTCAGAGTAAACAGGAGTGTATGAACAGGGAAAGCATGATTAAACTGCATAGCAAGGTGCAGGGGGAGCAAATACAAAATAGGGAATAGCATGAGCTTGAATCAGGTGAAAACAATCAGGCTTGATAACATGGGGAACAAGCTTGATAGCATGGGGAGCATTGGGTTTTGTAGAAACATAGCACTGGGTACAATAGCAATGGGAGTAAATAAAACAGTAGCAGGGGCTGCAAAACAAAAGCCAAACAGTAGGAGCAAGTAATGGATGAACAATTGGTAACCCCCCCTCCACAAAAAAGGAAACAAAACCAAGACACATTGGACAAACAAGGAGGAAATAAAAGGAAGCACAGGTCAGAGGCATAAATGCAAATCAGAAGCAGAAGAACAAAATGCAGAGTCCAACAGAAAGAAGCAGCAAGGGGGGGGGGTGCAGATCAGGGCAGGCCCCAGCCCAGCACAGAGCAAATGAACAGAGCCTCTGGCCAGCAAAGAAAAAGTGCTTCAGAAAAAGGCTAATTGGAACTGCTTATATAGCTCAGGAAGTGGGAGTGGCTGGCTGCTTGTCCATCGAACCATAGGCAGAGTCTTCGAATTAGCACACAGGAATTATGTTTTTTTCAATTGTATCCACACTGCAGCTCAGACAGAAATTTCCCCCACAAGCATGGCCATTAGTGTATGACAATATGCAGTTAGTATGCAGGAATTATGTTTTTGTTTTATCCCCACTAAAGCTCTGACAGAGATTTCCTCACACGGGTCCCTTTTAGTGTAGGGTAATATGCAGTTTTTCTGCAGGAATTATGTTTTTATTTTATCCACACTGCAGTTCCAACAGAGATTTCCCAACGAGAATGCCGTTTAGTGTAGGGCAATATGTATTTAATATGCAGGAATTATGTTTTTTTATTTTATCCACACTGCAGCTCAGATAGAAATTTCCCCACAAGTGCCCCCCTTAGTGTAGAGCAATATATAGTTAGTATGCAGGATTTTTTTTTTATCCCCACTGAAGCTCCAACAGAAATTTCCCCACAAGAATCCCCCTTAGTATAGGGCAATATGTAGTTAGAATGCAGGAGTTATGTTTTTATTTTATCCACACTGCAGCTCCAACAGAGTTCTCCTCACAAGTATCCCCCTTAGTATAGGGCATAATGTTGTTAGTATGCAGGAGTTATGTTTTTTATTTTATCCACACTGTAGCTCAGACAGGGATTTCCCCACAAGAATCCCTTTCAGTGCAGGGCAATACATAGTAAGTATGTAGGAACTATGTTTTTATTTTATCCACACTGCAACTCAGACAGAAATTTCCCCACAAGAATCTCCCTTACTGTAGGGCTATATGTAGTTTCAATGTTTGGGGAATAGTGATGGGAATATTAGTGCTTGTGTAACTTGTAGTACTTTTTGTGGCTTTACTGTATTCCCAGCCTTGAGTAGTAGCTATGTAAGTAGAAAATTGTAGGGAATAGAAGGCCTAGAAACAAGGATGAGATGAGCTCTGTAGAAGGAGGAGGGGATGGAGGAGGACAAAAAACACACCCTAAGCCAGGAGGTGCGTGAGTGGAGAGTTTAAGTAGAGTTTGTGGGAGGAGCTATTCCCCACATTGAACCTCACACTTAAGCCCTCCTAGTCAATGTTTGGGGAATAGTGATGGGGGTATTAGTGCTTGTGTAACTTGTAGTACTTTTTGTGGCTTTACTCTATTCCCACCCTTGAGTAGTAGTTATGTAAGTAGGAAGTTGTTGGGAATAGAATGCTCAAAAAGATACCTCCTCCAACTCACAGGGAGTGTGACCTCTAGCACCCAGGAGAGGAAAACAGCCCAGGTGGAGGAAACCTCTGAGGACCCATGACTATTGTTCTGCCCATCCTCTGTGCATACTAAGAGGAGATGAACCTAGGATCTAGCAACCAAGAGCTAATTTTTGAGGAAGGTGAGCTGCTTGGAAAGATGATGGTCCATCCTTGAATCCATAGATGATGTATTTTGGAAGGACAATACTGGAGTTGGAGAAGTAGATCTTTTCTAAAGGAGCATCAGAATGCCGAGAGTGAAGCAGGTCCAGTCGAGGAAGGGTGAATGAAGTCCAGGTTTCCAAGGTGATGATGGATAATTGTCCAAAGGGATTACAGGGACAGGAAGAGCATGATTTGATTAATATGCTCCCAGAATGACAGTGGGAAATGTGATGGTTTATGATGTCATAGGTAAACAATACATCTTGTAGAAGGTTTGACATTCAGGATAGAGTCTGGAAGTGAGGAGTTCAGTGGTGGGTAATAATTTGCAATGTAAGCACCCATGAACTGGATGAAGGGGCTGGAAAGAGTCTGTGTGCCTGTAGGAGTAGTGACCAATGCGGGAAGACTGGCATATGCAGTCTAGATGATAACTGAATATATAAAGAATAATTGGAAGTTCAGTACTAGGAATTTGATAGCTGATTTGGGTATTGATATTGTAATTCTACTTGTACAGGCTCTCACTGATCCACCAGTTGAAGTAAATATGGGTATCTCTGTGGAGTAATTACCCATGATATACGCTGAGCTGGCCATGACTGTTTAGCTTTACAGGTAATCCGATGTCTAAATACTCGTATGAAACCTGGAAGCGGCATGTGAAAGCATCTGTAGGCTGGGGTGGCCGTGGAGTCAAGAGTAGTTTAGAATGCCAGGGGTGCCTAGTGCTATAGTCAATTAAAGATCTGTTGGGAGGCAAGGCTGGGACAGTGAAACCACCATATCGGTTGTGGATATTTGGATGGAGAATTGATGGAAGCCTGTTTTCAGTGAAAGTCTTCACTGAAGGGAGTAACAGAGATAAATTGTGAAGGATGAACTAGAAGGACCACTGGATGGGCAGCTGGCTAAACTGATAGTAATTAGATGAAGGAATGCAGATGATTGACTAAGGTATGGTGATGTCCAGGAGCTAGAAAACAGTGGCTTGGATAGAATGTCATTACCAAGGCAGCTAGGTATGGGAAATCCAATGATGAAAGTTCTGGGAAGGTATCTGTGAAGGTCTTAGGATGACCAATGGCTGTTGAGAAAGTAGGAGTTGAGTAACATGATCAACAGAGTCAGTGCTGGTATGAGAGGCTGCAGAAGAGTAAAAGGGATGATGTCAGTAGGGCTATGAGGTATCTTGCAGTTCCAGGTATCTGTAGCAATGATGATGGGTACAGAGTCAGTGTTTAATGGAAGGAATTATGTCCTTTTTCCATGTACAAAGATATCCTGTGAGATGTGGTACATAAGGAAGCCACAGTGGGTTGAATAGACAGGATGCGTAGGGAGTATCTAGTAGAGTCGGATGAGATCTTTCTATAGTCCATTCAAATGAGTTTCTAGTACTGTTCCTGAGGAAATGATGGGGCAATATAGATAACTATGGTGACATAAGAGTCTATGAGGCATGTTGTCCAAGAGATGTTTGCTAAATGTAGTTTTCTTCAGGTGGAATAAATGAGTGTTCCATCAAGTGGTGGATGGGAACTGTTAGAATGGCCAAGATAGGAGTATGCTTTAGATGAATGGGAGTAGTAGTTGACTGGGTAGAAATAGCGATCGGTGATAGGCATGAAATGTCCAAGGAGCCACAGCATATGGGAAGGAGCCCTGAGCCGCCAAGGCAGAGATGAGAAGGCAGCTATCCAAGGATGGAGGAAAAGTTGACTGGCTTCAGCTCCTGGAGATTTGAGCTGCTTGGCACAGTCTCTTGGAGCTCATCTGTCTGCTGCCTACATTTTCTCCCACCCCCTTCCCCACCTCCTGCCTTTATTAAATAGACCCTAGCTCTGCCTCTCCCCTCTCTGTTCCCTCCTTGCCTCTATCCCATTGGTCCCTCCTAGGTTGCAGTCATCCTGACTCTGCCCTCTTTTCTCCTCTATACCTCCCCCTTCCCGTCTTTTCAATACTTTCTCTCGCATTCTGGGCTTTGCACAGCCACACTTAAAATCTCTCTTTAATCATGTCTACCTTCATCAATATGCTGTTTTCTCTTACTATCCTCACCTCACTACTTCACCTTTCCTACCTCCCTGGAGCCTGCTACCCCTCTCCCCCCCATCTACCAGCTAGACACCCAATATCACCACTTAGGTACCTCGCACTGTGAGCACCACTCTCCCTCAAGGACATCTGACACCTTTAATTGGTTGCAGCGCATCTCCCACAGATACAGGCAATGGTCACTTCTATATCTCTCATCATGTATGATGTTACTCTGGGGCAAGCACCTGTGACGCCAGACCAGTAATAACAAACTGCTAATACGTAATCTCACCTGCAAGAAACTATGTCTGTGCGCCCTGAATATCCTCCTCCGTCTGAAATCAGGAGATGTGCACCCTAACTAAGGCCCTTCTACTACCACCAATGCCGGCTGTACAAAATCTACTGGGGGCCTGACCATTGCCACTATTAATATCTTCAGCCTGATCCCTAAGCTTGATGCCATCCAAGTCTTTGTAAACCAGCACAGACCTGATATTCTAGCAATTGTTGAAACATGGCTATCGCCAAAAATCCCAGACTCGGTGATTGCACTGCCAGAATATAACATCTACAGACTAGACCATGTGTCCAAAAGAGGTGGAGGTTGTGCAATCTACACCAAAGACTATCTCATAGGTTGCCCCATCTCTACTCCTCTCCATGACTCCACTGCTCAGATCTTACCTATCAAGCTACTTTTAGGAGCACACAACAAAACCCTCACAGTAATCACAGTCCCCCAAAGACCAAGGAAGAGCCTCACAACTGTTCTGGACTTCATTAAATCCCAACCAGTAGGTGCAGCGACAATTACACTAGGTGATTTCAATATTAATTGGCTTTCATCAGATGCTGCTATATCTCGGGATGCTATGTCATCAGCAAACCTCTCACAAATGGTTCTCTCCACCACCAGAAAGAACTATAAAACAGGCACTAGTACCTAACTGGACTGGGTCCTTACCAGTCATCCCTCTCATATTGCCAGCACCCCTGTCCTTCCTGACTCACTAAGTGACCACTCACCCATTATATGTGAATAGTCAAATAAATTCCATAAGCCCCCACCCAAAGTCATCACTAGCAGAGTGCTCCCACATGGACAGCTAAGACACCTTAAATCCTACCTCAGTCGGTTTGATTGGTCTCCCATTTTCTTCTCAACAGATGTTAACACAGCTCTTAACCTCTTTATCTCCTCCTTCAACGTGGCCTGTGACACCTATGCCCCGCTTAATAAACGAAAAGTCAAAGCACTCTGCAGCCCATGGCTAACTGGAGAGCTACTTTCCCAGCTAAAGACTCAGGACCACCTTTGGGTCCTGGTTAGAGACTCTGGCGCCCAGCATGACATACAGAACTACACATGTGTCTGCAATAACTGCACTAAATCCAAATGACTACTGAAAAATGCCTACTACAAAGAAGCTCTCTCTAACTCCTGGGGAAAGGGGTTGGATTTCTGGAAGAATATCAAAGAAGTTACAGGGAAACAAACTAAATCCTCCCCAGCCATGCTAAAGGTTGATGAGGCCATCACCCTGGATCCTCTGGTCATTGAGAACACCTTTAATGATGCATTTACTGATCTCAGCAGCATCCTTCCCCCACCCATTTTTTTTCTTTGACACTACCCATGTTATCCCCGATGATCCTCCTACCACTCTCCTGCCCTTCCACTTCAAAGAAATTAACCTGCACGGTGGCTGAACACACATCACCAGAGCAATTTCAAAGTCAAGATCAAGTGGAGACTCGTTGGATCTAAAACTCCTAAGCCTCACTATGGATGATGTTCTAGTCCCATTAACACACATTCTCAATCTCTCCCTTAGCACTAGTCAGTTTCCTGACAAATAGAAGGTGGCTACAGTTACTCCAGTCCACAAAAGTGGGGATAAGACCTGCCATGCAAGCTATCAACCGATTTCGATACTACCACCTCTCTCCAAGGCACTCAAACGCATAGTATCCAACCAACTCATTGACTACCTGGATAAACACAATCTCTTCTGCCCACAACAACATGGCTTCAGAAAATGTCATAGCACCTCTTCTGCATTACTGGAGTTCACTGGAGCACTGCACGGCACATTGGATATGGGTCACTTAACCGGGGCAGTATTTGTAGATCTGACCAAGGCCTTTGACACAGTCCACCATCGTCTGTTGATCCAACAACTCCAGCATTTAGGACTCTCTCCTGACACTGTCTCATGGTTCAACAGCTATCTGCAAAACAGATCTCAACGAGTCAAAATTGCTGGGACACTCTCGGACCTCAGACCGGTCTGATCTGGAGTCCCTCAGGAATCCATCCTGGGTCCATTACTCTTCAGCCTTTTTCTTAACACGCTCCCAAAATCTTGTACTGAACAGATTATCCTCTATGCTGATGACGCTGTTAACTTCTCTTCCCACAAGGACCCTATGCTCCTGCAGACTAATCTTCAGCAAGGCTTTGCCACAGTGGAAAACTGGTTCATTCATCATAAGCTTGTCCTCAATCATAAAAACAAAAAAAAGTAATGCTCTTTAACAGCTCTCAAAACAGGCATAGATCTCACCCCCTAGCTATCTCTACCAGCAATGGCAACACCCTTGAGCAAGTGCAGTCATTCAAATACCTAGGGTTATCCCTGGACTCAAATCTCTTCTATGGGGCACACATAGACAATGTTGCCAAATCAGCAAATGTGCGCCTTGGCCTACTTTACTGACATAGACAACACCTTATTGCAGAAGCACTGAAGATTGCCATACAAAGCTCAGTGGTTTCCATCATTGATTATAGTCTTATTAATTTTGCCTCTGCCTCTGCCCTGAGACGAATTTCAATATCACTCAACAAGGTCTGCAGGCTTATCTCTGGTGCTCATCGTCTCACTAATATATGTGACCTGTATGCCCGATCTGGTTGGCTTCAACTTTCAAATTGCATAAAATACCACACCTGCATTATGGCAAAGAAAGTAACCATGGCCCTTGCTCTGCCAGGAGTCTAAGCACTGCCTAGTTCTAGACTAAAGCCACGTAACACCAGGGGCTCTGAATACCAGTTCCTTCAGGTTCCTCACCATCGCGCCTCTCAGGGCCAAAGATCCTTTGCCTTCAGAGTGCCTAGCTGGTTAAATGCACTCAATCCTGACATCTCCTCCACTACCACCCTTGGCTCATTCAAACATAAACTCCACCTCCACTTTACTAACTCTAGCTCCTGTGAATGCTACCTATAATCTCCTCAGCCCTCTCATTTTTGTTCCCCTCCAACTATCACCAACCACATCTCCACCCCCCTCCTTTTCCTCTATGTTACTTTTTTATTTCTTTTTTCTTTTCACCACTCCTGACTCTCCCCCCTTCACCCCCCATCTCTTCTGAGCCCTCAATAATCTCTCACTTTTTGTTGGCTAGTTTCAGCCTGCTCCCAGTTGATGACCATGCCCTTCTCGGCTGCAATTCCTGCCCTCTCGAACTTCACTCTTCACATTTATCTTCATCTTCCACCCTCCCTCCTACTTATCCCTCTGTTACTCTGTGTTCCCATGTATACATTCTACTTATTCTAGTTAGTGTATTGATCTACCATTGTAACCTAATATGCCAACCTATTTATTGTTTTATTCCTATTTCTGTAACTTGTATTTGTTCTCTGATGCGGAACCTTTGTAAAAGAGCCTGGCTCAAAGGTACATGTAATCCTAGTTGTAATAAAATAAAAAAAAATTAAAAAGTTTGGAGTGGATCTCAATGGACTACAGAAAGGATTCGGGGAACAATATGGCATAGACTAAGCCATACTGATATCACAGGTGTGGGAAGGATCAGAACTAGGGTCATCTCCTCAGCAAACTGAATTGAAATGCGGGAAAGCTGCAACAAGCTATGAGAGGACGCTCCAAGGAAAACCAAGGAACGAAGTCAGGTAACAAGAGCAATGGAGCTGAGATACAGGAGTTCCACATCTGAAGAAGATGGCGAATGACAAGTGCAGAGGACAAAAGGTGCTGCAGCGAAGAAGGATGAGGGTCCCACTTCCGAAGGAGAAAGAGAACTTGCACTGTAGTGTGGGTGACCCGTAGCAAGGAAGTCCATGAGGCAGTCGAACTGGATTGAGGTAGAGATTGAAAAGCTGGCAAAGTCCAAATTGAGAGTGAAAGGAGGCCAAGGTGGGGTTGAGTACTATGGGTCCATGGAGGGCAGGATGGAGACTGGTCATGAAGGATGTAAGGCAATTGGGGTATAGGGGCCTCATTTCTGGAGTCAAGCATCAAGCAGGTAGCAGGTAGAGAATGCATGAGGATGAAACAGTATTTTGCAGATACAGGCTCCTAACCTTGGTAGTCGAGGTGAGACAACCTGGACGTGAAACTCCAGATAATGTATGATGGTGAAGGCAAAGGGTAAATGGTACCGTTCCTGAAGGGAAGAAGCAATTGGTGGTCTGGTAGAGGATGCATAAGGTTAAAACAGTCACTTGCAGATTTCTGGACTTCAGCAAGGCCTTTGACACTGTACCATGTAGAAGGATATGCCATCGTGTCGACCCCTACTGCTTACCCCCCCTCTCTTTCCATGCAGGGGCTGGCACGGGCACCACCTTTTTCCTTCTCTCCTTCTCCCCAGGATTCTCCATTGGCATTTTCCACAGTGGTGTTTGTCCTGGCACTGTGCCCGATGTCTTGGGTGGTGCTGCAGGTCTGACGCCGCGGATCGGTGCCGTGGCTGGCATGGTTTTGGTGTTGGTGCCATAGGTGGCACCGCTGGTGTTTGGGTCAGCACTGGGTGTTGGTGCCATGGCTTGGTACTGTGGTCGATGCCGTGAGTCAGCTCCATGGCAGGGTGGCGTGGTTGATGCAGAGAATCGGCACCGTGGGTCGGCTCCATGGGTCAGCACCTTGGGTCGGCGCCATGGGTCTGTTCCATCACTCTGTGTGGTGCCGCATTTGCTGTTGTTGGTGCCATTTTTTGTCAGTGCCACTAGCAGTGCAGTGGGTGTCTTGTGGTGCCAGGGCACCCGCAGGTGGTGCCGAGCACCCACAGATGACACAGGCAGTGCCAGACACCAATGGGTGCCATGGACAGCCCCATGGGTGGTGCCGAGCACCCACAGGTGCTGCGGGCAGTGCTGGGTGCCCACGGGTGGCTGCCCTCCTGTGCCACGAGTGATGCTGGTGCCGTAGGGGTGCCAGTTGGTGCTGTCCAGCAGAACTACTGATGGAATTCCTTCTGCAGACCTTTTCTTCTGCAGAACTTGTGGCAGGATGTTTTCCACAGAATGAAGTCCTGTTCTGCGGATTATTTTTCCACGCATCTTAGTGATTGGCGGTCTGTGTGGGATCCTGTGACATCCAGCAGTTTTCCGCTGATGGAACTCTTCTGTACTGTTCTACCAGCAAAATCTTTCATTCCACTCAGCACTTTCTCAGCTCCATACATTTATTAATTTATTTATTTGCTTTTGTTAACCGGGTAAGTCACACTAGACAGCCAAGTGCCTATTTTCAGGTGAGACCCAGGAGGGTTACAAGCTAGGTCACACAAGAACAGTGAGGAAGTCGAGTTTACATAGAATGAGATATCAGGCAATATCAGAGACTGACATCCGGAAAAATGACAAGTTTAATAGGGCTAAAGTAGGTAGCCAACAATTGTAGAAGCGATTTGGCATAAAATTTGTACCGTGCACACTAATTATATAACAGTTCAGTCAATGCAAACAGAAGTAGGTAGCTAACAACAATAGAAACAATTTAGCATAGGATTTGTACAGTGCACAAAATTATAAACAGGTTCAGTCAGTGCAAACAGAAGTAAGTGCCAGCAGGTAGGATGAGCCAACCGGGGGGACCAGGGCCTGGTGAGCTAATTGGGGGGAGGAGAGGAGGAGAGGGTGGTGGGACTGGCCGATGGGTGACATAAAAGTTCCTCGACATCCTTCCTGGTGGCGGAGTCTCTAGTGGCTCCGACCTATACCTCCCTTAGGGGTCCTTCTGGGGTAGAAGTGCATCTAGATGAGTCACTCCCTGTCCTTCTGGTCAGTGATACAGCGGATGACTCATTTTATATCAGGGATTTATTTAACTCTAAAAATTGATTCACGTTTTGCTCATAAAAGTGCTAAATCTTTATGAAAATGCATAGCTCTTGCCTCACTGTGTTTAACAAACACAGCACTTCTAAAAAATCCATATAAATACTTTCTGTACAGTTAGTATAGTCCCAAGAAAAATACTGCTAATCAATTATTTAAAACCCTGTATATACTGAAGGGCACGCTCTCTCTATCATCAGAGTCTGTGATGGAATATCTTTTCAGTAGTTCCTAAGTGATGGGGTCCACTATAGCATTTCAGACTGCATCCGTGGACCATGCACTTCTGCGTCTAGACTCTTTCAGTCTTTAAGACAATTACACTCTGTGGAACATTCTAATTCAATGGTTGGGAGCCGCACAGGCAGTTCTGCTCCTTTGATAGGGGTATATATCCCCTTGTGATACTGCCCCTTCGGTGGCTTCATCTGCACAGGTGGTTAACATCTCTTCAGCTGTGATTATTGGTCGGGTCATGATTATAGTTATGGATGCTCAGTCTCTTCCTGCCCTTCAGATGGATGACATCTTCATCATTGTTGTATCAGGCAGTCTTTGTGAAATAGCAGCCTGAAAGCCTTGTCAGGCTTAAACTAATGGTAAAAAAAAAGAGAAAAACTATTACAGCACAGGGCCTAACCGAAATTACCCGATACCACCCTTTTGGATCTGGTCAGGTTCCACCTCAGCCCCTGAGGCAGTCATCTCTAAATTACAGTAAGAAAGAAGAGTACCTGACTTCTACTACCACTAGGGGGAGTCTGATCCAGTGGAGGTATGGGTCATCTCTTTTCTCCAAGACAGATTCTCTTATTCAGAGAAATTCCTAGACCTAGGCAACTGCCCAGTAAATTTGTCCCCCTTTTTTATCAGGCTTTCTTCTCTTGATCAAAGCCTCACAGCAACAGAAGTGACTCTCCAGCGAGTCGGAACACAGGTTCCTACTTCTTTGCTTGCTTCAACTTAACAGACGATATGCTCCTTTCTTGACCATAGGTTAAGTAGGTCTTTTTAATGAGATGCCTTCTCACATATTCGCACCTTTGGTTTCTGCGCACTGGTTACATGCCAGTTTCTTATGAAGTTATCCTCTCTGAGTGCGTGATGGAGCTGTAATGTTTGCTTTTCAGCAAAACAAACTAGAGTCCTTTCCTACTCCCTTCAGGGAGGCCGGAGTGAGTAGTGCCTCACCGCACTGAGTCACTTCTGCTGCTATTCAGTCACTCTCAATGAATGGGTTAGCCCGAACTTGGTCCTGCTGCGTCCCTCTTCGACGCACATCTGCCTTTATTTGCCTTAGAAATCCAGCCTGTTTTTTTCTTCAGTGGACACTTCCTCCTGTACATTTTTCCCTGAGTTCAGAGACTGCTACTACAGTTGTACACACAGGGGGAGGATGATTCCTTTTTGGAATATAAAGTGGATAGGATATGGTTCTACTAGACCACCACAAGAGGCTTATAAGTCGTGCTTTGGCCTTCCATCAGGAAGGTTTCAGTGACTAAGTGAAAACCATTCTCCTTGATGGACTAACCACACCTGGACCTTCTTTTGTTCACCGAGTAAGGGGTTCAAGTGCTCCTGGACCTGTTGTTCTCAGGTCAGCCACACTTGGTAGTGGGGTTTTCCATCTGCGCTTTTCAGTCTACCTTGAACTAGTAGACCTACCTCTGGCTCTTTCAGTTCCTGAGGTCCTTTTACATTAAGATTAGAACATGTCTTTGACAATATTAATTTTTTTCCTCGACCAAATTGTGAGGCCAGGCTCTCGCCGCTCTCCTAGAGTGGTTGCGGCTTCCTGGCAGAGTTTCATTTTGTGTCCATTGTAGTTGTCTGTAAAGTGGTGAGTTACAACTCAAGCGCTTATCTTGTAAGTACTATATTCTAGATGCTCTTTCCAAGACAGCTCTTTTATTAGCAGGACAGCCCCTGGCCATCCCTTCTGAGTGAACCCTATCTCCTTCCACCCTACTCAGGGTTGTTGGTTTTAGCTCGGTACTCTCACACTAGTGTCAATGAGTGATGGAGACTTAGTCCAGGAAGATATGGAAATTATGTACTTACTGTAATTGTTGATCTTCTTGGACAGTCTCCATCACTCATTCACACACCCATCCACCATCCCCTGGGTTCACTCATTTTCTTTCCTGGTCTTCATGGTCCTAAGGTTCAGGCTGTGAAGACACTATTCTTTGACCCTTCTTGCAAGGGCCATTTGGGCCCTCTCAGGCCCAGAAAGTCAGGATAAGTTATTTTCATTAGTTATGCTGCACCTCCTCAGTCGAAAAGGTACTGAGGTGGTTGGAGGGTTGATGCCGAGATAGCCTACACAGGCATGAGCTAGTCTTGCAGTGCCGTGCATGCGTGGTCCTGTCTTGGCGCTGACCCTTCTGAAAAATGTTGACTCCTGATTGGTCCTAGCGCCTCCAGCGCTATCCCACTAGTGTGAATGGGTGATGGTGACTGTCCAAACAGATCAACAATTACGGTAAGTATGTAATTTCCATTTATTGATCCAGGCATTGAAATCACCCAGAGTCAACCATCTAGGTAAATCCAACACCCTCTCAGTGATGAAGTCCATGATTTTCTGCAGAAAATCCCACTCGCATCCCAAAGGCTGATAAACAAACGTAATCTGCAACCTGCTCCTGGACCCCCATGGACAGCCACACATTCAAACAATGAGGTATCTCTACTGGGTGCATCACCAGGTTCAGCTCAGATCTAAAGCAGATGCCCTCCCCGGAAGGTCCTTCCGTGGGCAGTGCACCACAGAGAACCCAGCTGGGGTGGCTGCCTCCAATAACAGATCAGCATCGTCACAAGCAAGGTCTCCATAAAGCAACCCAGACTGATGGACAAATGAGATATAAAGTCCTCTATAATGACAGTCTTATTCCTTATCAATCTGGCATTGCACAGAACTCCTGAAAGAAGACACTCAGTAGTGGCTGGCCCCTCAGCTACCTGCCTACTTGGTCTGGTGGGCTCCCTGGGTATGAGGATTAAACACATCTGGCTTTTCCCCAATCCCTATTTCCCCCTAGGGTGTCTCCTGGTCCTCACTATCCTAATAAGACCCCATTACCTCTCCCCAAGTCTCCTGTCACCCTGTGCCTCTTGCTGATCCACACCTCCTTGTAGCGTTGATGGCTGCACTGGGCAAGGGGGGGTCACAGAAGGGGCACCCAAGCCTAGTGGTCAGCACAGAATGACACGTCCCCAGAACGACTGACAAACTAAACCAAAAATAACCCTTCCCTTAAATTAAAATCCACCCACAGCACCCACTTCCATACACTCACCCTTCACTCTAATGTTCATCATGATATCCAGTACATACAAATCACACACGGCCTCACACACATCACTCCTTACATACCCATCTCACTTCAAAAATAATAAACAATGCAACATTATTAACATAAGTACAGTTAATAAATTGAAATATAAATGTGGTGAAGAGCAGGTACAACTGTTCGGTAATAGTGTTCACAAAGTCCCCACACTGAGCAAACTTTGAGCCAAAGTCTAAACAGATGAATATGGAAAAATGATAGGAAGCCAGCCCAGCTCTCGCCCAAGAATGGTTCCCTAAGCCAGTCTCTCAGTCACAGTTGAATTCCTTCTATAATATGCTAGAGCAATGCTTATCGTCCTGTCTCTCATCTAGGAGGAACTTCACAATTTCACACCTCTCTAATCCATTGCTACTGGCTATAGACAGTAAAAAAAAGTTTTCAATCACCAGCAGAGAGACCTTCTTCTCAGAGCAGCTGACTGAGCAGGTATGGCTGAATCTGAGGTAAATTCAGTTCAAACCTCATACCTCTAATGCCACTATCAAACTAGTACAAGGCAACCTGTTCTCTGCTGTCCCTGCACTCTGCCACTGATCTCTCTCCCTTGCCTCCAATCAATTTGCTGACTCCCAGATCATTTGCCATCTAGACACTAACCAACAGCACCTCCCAACAACCAGCTCAGGACTGTCTGCATCATCCATGAGTGTCCACGCCAAGCGCAAAGATTTCTTTTGGCACAGCCCAATGCTTCCGTCCACTCCTGGGCCAAGGCCCCAACTCCCGTGGTACACTTTCAAACCACCAGTATCTCACAGGCACATTCCAGCAGACAGAAGGAGGGGGAGCAACTGTATATGAACTAAATCACAGCTGCTTTTTACAGTTTTAATAGTCCACAGGTCTGTAGAAGTCTGTAAAAGCTGCACACCTGCAGACACTGCAGATATTAGGTGTTAGCAACAAGAAACAAACAAATGATTGCAGCAAAAATGCTGTTGTTATAAATCCCCCTGCTTACACCACACTATGTACTACCCTTTCTGAAAATAAATAACAGTTGACTCCTACTGCTAACTCACGAAGAAACTATTCTAAAATACCCTACCACTAAACTAACTAAATTAACATAAAATGCAATAAAAAGTGTAATACAGAAACCCTCCTAAGAGTGTCTTAATCCGTCTGTGTGTTGAGGGCACTACAACTGGAGCTCACAGAGGCCAGCCCAGCCTGGTGGTCATGTGCTACATGTTATGACCTTTTAGCCCACATTTAAAAAGCCAGTGCTCCACACTTTAATGAGTCTGATTTAAAAAATATCAGCAACCTAAAGGCCAAGAAACATACTTTGTGTTCTCAAGATACTGTAGAGTTAGGTAATTTTAGAATATAGAAAGAAAGATAGAATTTTCTACCCAAGGTGCCCTGGTCATTATTAGTTAGTGTGACATGGCAATATATGGTTAGAAGAGACAACAGATCTATCCAAGCATATGATTAAATATAACTGTTGAGAGCTTTATACTTTTACTGACTGTCTTGTCTTGTGTGGTAGATAGATATAGTATGACCTTGGTTTTATATACTCTGTGATGTGATTGTGGAAATGTTTTCTGATTTTGTTTTTAAAGAAATTGTACAGCACTCTGAGCCTCTGAGAAGGGGCACTTTATAAATAAACTATCCATCCATCTATCTATCTATCCATCCCCCCCACACACACACACTTCATATGCAGGGATTATTTAGTAAACTGCACAAACATTTATTAATTTATTGGGATACCCCACCCACTTTACTACCCAGAGTACTCTGTGATTCTCTTGGTAAGCAGAAATGTGTCAAGGATCACCTTGAAGGCCTGTTCTGTCTTCATATCCATAGTCTGTTCCATGGTTTCCCCTTTCTCAGGGAGAAGTAACACACAGTTGTAATGTCAAAGTCAATGGTTCTAGACCTCAGGAGAGTGGATCTGGAGAAAATGGGGGGATCTTCCAGGACAAACTAAGTGGGATAAAAGAGGTAGAAGGAGTGGATCAATGTACATTGACTCTGAGACTCTGTCTTGTTTGGATTATTCCCAGATGTATTCTCATTCTCAAGGGAGTCCATCACCCTTGTCAGCTTAGTAGGTCATCTGTGTTACACTGCCTTGATACTACAGCAGTATTGTTAGCACATTCTGTACTGATTTATTTAAAATACTTTTATTGACCTTCCTTCAGTTAATCATAGGTTATTTTTTATTGTAATAGTGATTACCTTGCCATTCCCGGTACAGTAATAATATTCAAATCATTTATTTTTCACAGGACAGCTACAGTACGCAGATCTAATGAACATGTCCCAAAGCCTAGGAAAGTTAGCAGTGTCTGGAAACACTTCTGTACTTGGATATCAGATCGCTTCAATGAGCATTTCCAACCCAATCCCTCCTTCTAGTGATCCAGCATGGAACCAAGTAAGACAAGCAACATTTTTTAAATTGATTTATACAGAACAGCCCCACTGAGATACAACATCTCAGGTTAGTGGCATCAGTCCTGCATCTACTAAGTTTTGTTGCTTTTTTGCCCTTATTTGGCAGTCATTCTGCAAGTCATCTTCTGTTCACTGTTTGTTGTTTCAAGTTTTGCACTAACAGTGGTGTGTAGTGAAGAGAACTGCTTAGTGCCACACAGTTATCTAAGGACTGTGGTGAGATCTGAACCGTGGAGTTCTTCTAATGCAGTTCAGTGCTGTAACCACTAACTCATGCTTACCTAAACCATAGAAATCAACAGTTCCTTTACTTCTTTACCTTTATACTTTAATGAGGTGCATCCTTCCCAGTAAATGTATTGGATTATTTATTTTGTTGTTTGAATTTCTAAAGAACTGAAGGATGCGTTTTGTGTTTTATTTTATTCTTTGGTAACCAGGTTAGTAAGGTCAATTAGGCACAAGACCCTTTTACAGGGCGGACCTGGGAGCACTGAGGAGGCTAAGGGACTTACTAAGGGTCAAACAGTTTAACCTGGAGGTTGCAAGATCATTATGTAATGGGTAGAGAATTTCCTGCAACCTGATTCTCCAAGAATACTTTGAAGCCATGTGGTTTAGGGAAAGAAACACATGACTACAGACTTCTGTTACAACCAGGACTCCACAACAAAACTATCCATGCCCATAAGAAATCTTTTTAGAACACATTCTGGCCACCATCTTGATGAACCAAAACAAATCTACTCTTTACACTTTTTTTAACCTTTAAAAACAACACATTTCCAACTCTCCACAAGCACCCACCAACCCACACACAACACAATTACAGTGAAGCCCACCAGCATGAAGTGCAGCACTGCAGAATTCTGCAGTAGCGTCACTGCAGCAAACAATGCAGTTTCAATGGGAGTTAATCCCTTTTGTCATGCAACAAATCTGTGACACTGCACTTCATCCCAGCAGGCTTCACTGTGTCTGTATTTACTAAACGCACAGAGCCATACTTAAGTTCATTTTTATTGATTTATTTATTTTATTTATTTAGATTTTGGATTGACACCTCTGAGCTAAGAGTTATTTTACACAGGTTCCACATCGGTAAACATAGGTAAGATACAACAAGATTTATAAAATAGAAACAAGTGAGAAAAAAAGTACAATAAGAGGAAAAAAAAGACATTACAATGGACAAACAGTATGCAGACAATTGGACAATGTATCCCTGGTCTAGAGACATTAACAAAGAGCTAATATAATGAAATGTAGTTACTAGTGTTCAAATCTCTCTGAACATAAGGGGAAATAATGCCACCCGGAGGCATTGTCAAGGTGGGGAGAAGAGGTAAAGGGCAGAGGGATTAAAGTGAGGGGAAAAAGGAGCATGGGGGGAGTGGCGGGGAATAGGGGGTTGCAGTGTTAAAGTATGAGATGGAGGGAATCGGCCACTTTTTGTCTTTATTTTTCTTCAGTAAAAAAGCCTGAGATGGTCTAGTGCAGATTCCTCTCTGTACCAGCTACTACAGCACAAGATACTACATCCACTGTTACTTCTGTTCTGCTCACAAACCACCATGTAATTCCTCCAAACTATTGATTTAAACTATTTCTCTCTTGCTCCCTATGAGAGTCGATAACCTCACCAACCAATACATTGGAAATATTTAAATGCAACCTCCTCGAAGAGGCATGAAAATGCACATGGAACCAGGGAGTCAGTGTTTACTACTGTAGTTGGTTGCGACTGAATTTTTCAGATGAGCTGCGAGATCAGTGTAGCTGGCAATCAGCTTTAGAGTCACCATGCCCAACCACAGGCACCACTAACTAACTAACTAGCACTTTTCTTTTCTATTCAGTCCCATTTTCACATCTGTTGCAACAGCCAAACTAAAATCAGTACTGTATCTGGACAAAAAAAAACAACTTTCTAGTAACTCTCCTACAGTTCGCAGATAGTAGCTCAGGAGATTAATCTTGAGCTGAGTAGATTCAGTAATCCTGTGAATCAGATGTATAACTTGGGGACGAGGGTGTCTGACAGAGGATTAACACCTTCTAACAAATGGCAACAGATTTAAAAGGTCAAGTTAGTTTGGGCCCTATGCTGGAAGAAAAGACTTTGCTAACACAAAGCAATGAAACCACCTAGCTTTACCCTAAAACAGCAGTGCAATGAAAGATGTTTTCCCCAAAAAAGCTAGTTTAAGCTACAGTTAACAAAAATATTTGCATACCTATTAAATGTACTTGTTGCAGTACCTCCTATGTTGTGCACCATGGCCCAGATATTCAAAAGGTTGCGCATGGCACAACAGTGTTGTGCCATCGCATAACCCACTGATCGCGCCCGACGATATTCAAAAGGGAAGCGCGGCACAAACCTCGGCGTGCCAGAGTGCATCAGTATTGGATGGCAGGCACAGGTGGGGGGGCATGCCATGCATAACATGCACAGCCCGATATTCAGCCTGGGATGTGCAGAGCCATGCATCGCAACCCCTACTGCGCCAGCACAAGAGTTAAGCCAAAAAAAAAAAATAAACAACTGATGGCCACCCACAGGTGAGCTGCGCATTGCAGGGCACAACACGGCAGCTGCCACCTGTGGGTGGCCACCCGAGTTCCGACTGCACCTGGTGGCGCCCCCCCATGCCCGATCGCGGGCATTTGTAAAAAAATAGAAGAATCCCTTCCTATATCCCTGGTGGTCCAGTGGACCGCTCTCTGCCTGATCGCGGGCATCTGCATAAAATAGAATAGAATAAGTCCTATATCCCTGGTGGTCCAGTGGACCACTCTATGCCCGATCTCAGGCATCTGTGAAATAAAAAGTCCTATATCCCTGGTGGTCCAGTGGACTGCTCTCTGACCAATCACGGGCATCTTTAAAATAAAAAGTCCTATATCCTGGAGGTCCAGTGGACCCTCTCTGCCCGATCGCGGGCATCTTTAAAAACAAGTCCTATATCCCTGGTGGTCTAGGGCACCCCCTGCCCACCCGCCCACTGAGCCCCACCACTCCGCTCCCTCCCGGTCAGCTGGCAGGCAGCAGCACCCCACCCGCCTGCTGCCCGCTGCCCACTTTCCAATGACACCCCTCGGTAGGGCTGCAAGCCGTTGGTTCTAGCATGAGCCGATGGGCATGCAGCCCCTACCATCTACACAGTCAGATATGTGAATGATTCATTTCACATATCTGGACTAATAAGTAGTAGGTAGCTGCATGCCCATTGCCTCACGCCAGAACCAATGCGGCAGCCCCACCGAGTGTCAGTCGGGTGGGCAAGCAGGTAGGGTGCTGGCCGGCTGACCGGGGGAGTGGTGGGGCTTAGTGGGCGGGTCGGGGGTACCCTAGACCACCAGGGATATAGGACTTTTTAAAGATGCCCGCATCAGCAGAGAGCGTCCACTGACCACCAGGGATATAGGACTTTTTATTTTACAGATAATCAAGAGGTGACAAACTTTCATTTAAACTGGTTCGGGGGGGGGGGCAATAGTAAATAAACGTAGTTTGATTACTTCCCTTCCTTTAAATAGTGTGGGATGGAATGCTATCCTAATTAATGCCCGTAGTCTGCAGAATAAACATGATGAACTAAGAGTAATTTTGCACAAAAACAATGTGCATATCGCCCTTATAACGGAAACATGGTGGGATAGTAAGGATTCTTGGGGGAAAGAAATTGAGGGTTATAAACTCTATTCCCATTGTAGGAAATATAGAAAAGGAGGGGGTGTAGCTATATATATACATAAAGATATTGTTTCGGAAGAAATTAAATGTGACATAGGACCAATTGAACTGTTATGGGTGTATTTATCACCTAAAAATGGGCTAAAGATTATGTTGGGCCTTCTCTATAGGCCCCCATCTATGTCCCGTGAAGACGATGAGTTCTTATTGGGTGTCCTTAGTAATCTGGACTACTCAAAAAGGATTCTGCTGACTGGCGATTTTAACATACCTAACATTGATTGGACTAAAGGTATTGGCTTTTCCCCTCTGGAAAGACAATATATAGATGTAATGGATCAAGGGGGATTAGAGCAACTAGTCCCTGAGAGTACCAGAGGTATTAATATCCTTGATTTAATATTTACGAATATGGGGGAAGTAGTCAATTCAGTGAATGTAAGTTCCCCTTTAGGAAGCAGTGATCACAACACTGTATTATTTAACATCAAGGAAATGGATTCCAATAAACCTTTGGGAACTACTACTAAATTTAATTTTGGGAAAGCTGATTACCACAAGATGAAAACGGAATTGGGTAAATGGGATTGGAGACAGGAATTTGTCAGCAAACCTGTACAGTACGCATGGGATTCCCTTAGATCAAACATTGACCAATTAACTACTGATTTTGTTCCCACTATCATTAAATACCAGACGAATAATGCTATCAAACCTGTTTGGTGTACTACTGAAATAAAAAAATTAATAAATAAAAAAAATAGGCTTTATAAAAAGTTGAAAGTCTTAAAGAATGATAAACTAATTGTTGAATACAAAGAAATTCAGAAACAAGTTAAAATAGCTCTAAAAAAAGCTAAAGCCTTATATGAAACAAATCTAGCAAACAGAGTTCATGATAATAAAAAAGCTTTCTTTTCATACATTAATAATCAGAAGAAGACCCCTAATAGTATAGGTCCCTTTCTCACTGATGAGGGACATCCAGCGACTAATCAACAAATAGCAAATATTCAGAATAATTATTTTTGTTCTGTATATAAACATAAAGATACATATGCCCACTGTCCAAGTAGACCCTTTGAACCTGGGACAATAATTTTGAATCGAGAAAATATTTATAAAGGAATAATTGGTTTAAACATTAACAAATCCCCCTGGCCCTGATGGCATACATCCCAGAATATTGAGGGAATTGGCGGATATGTTGGTATATCCTATAACGTTATATCTTTCAACAATCAATAAATTCTGGTTTTGTTATCCGGGATTGGAAATTGGCTAATGTAGTGCCTATTTTAAAAAAAGGATCAAGTACAGACCCAGGTAATTTTAGGCCCATTAGTTTAACCTCAATATTAGGGAAACTTCTGGAGAAAATAATCAAAGATATTCTGGTGGAACATATGGAGAAACAAGACCTGGTAGATCCACTCCAGCATGGTTTTGTATGGAACAGATCATGTCAAACAAATTTGTTATCCTTCTATGATAAGGTGAATAGAGAGATGGATGTTGGGAACCCTGTGGATGTGGTATTCCTGGACTTCGCCAAAGCTTTTGATAAACTACCCCATAAAGAATTATTATTAGTAGTGGATAACATAGGATTGCCTAGTAATATCTGCAGATGGATTTCAGATTGGCTATGGGATAGGAAACAGAGGGTGGTTGTAAATGGGGAATACTCACAATGGGCCCCCGTTTCTAGCGGCGTGCCCCAGGGTTCGGTTTTGGGACCCTTTTTGTTTAACTTGTACATTGCTTCACTACAAATTAACAATAAAAATGTATGGATGTACAAGTTTGCTGATGACTGTAGATTGGGTGTGATTCCAACAAATGATGAACAAATAGATGCACTACAACAAGCGTTAGATTTAATAAACAAATGGACAAACCTGAATAAATTTGAATTAAACCTATCCAAGTGCAAGGTTATGCACCTGGGAAAGAAATAACTAAGTAGTTTACAAATTAGATAATACAAATTTGGGAGTTGTTGTGGAGGAAAAGATCTGGGCCTCATAATTACAAATGATTTAAAATTCAGGGTACATTGTAGAAAACAATTAAAAAAAGCAATTCAGATCCTAAATTGTATTTTAAAATATATTGCAAGCAGAAGGAGTGAGGTTTTGGTTCCCTTGTATGTTGCCTTGGTTAGACCGCATTTGGAATATTGTGCAAGGGTTTGGGCCCCTTACAACAGGGAAGATATACTTTCCATTGAGCGAGTACAAAAAAGATTGACTAAACAAATAAAGGGACAGAAAGGTAAAGTATATTGGGAAAGACTAGTGAACCTGAACCTCTATACACTATATTACTGTAGATTGAGGGGAGATCTATGTTTTCTATATAAAATTGTTGAGGATGTAGATTTGTTAACAGATTTGGGTATTACGTTCAATTATGGAAGAATTAGTAAAAGGAAACATACTAAACAACTATATCAACAAACTTGGGTGCATAATTTTAGGAAACATTGGTTTAGCTTGAGAGTGGTCGGGGCATGGAATAATTTACCAGCAGAGATAATAAATAGTACTAGTATGAATGTATTTAAAAAGGGAATTGATGATTATTTTGGAAATAGCAAATTTTTTGATTTTTAAATATGGAAGGCAAGCCTATTTGGATAGTGATACCTATCCCTGGCTTGAAATTTACCTATGAACCTATGAGATGCCTGCGATCAGGCAGAGAGCAGTCCACTGGACCACCAGGGATATAGGACTTTTATTTGACAGATGCCCACGACCGGCAGAAGCGGTCCACTGGACCACCAGGGATATTGGATGGGGATCTTCTTTTAAACAAATGCCCATGATCGGGCTGCAGGGGCGTTGGTCCCCGATGGCTGCTGCCTGGCAGGGCACCAGGCACAAGTCATCGGGGATCAGCACACCTGCATGCAAATGGGGCCATAATGACATGCAAATGGCCCCAAGTGTGCCTTGCATACATTATGGCCCCATTTGCATGTCAACTTTTGAATTTCGCAGTTGCTGTGCATGACGAATGGAACTTGTGCTAGCGCATCTCCATGCTCCACTCTGGCCACTTGCGCTGGCGCAGTGCCACTGTGCCATGCACACTGGGGTGGCCAGGGTGCAATATTCAAAGCTGCTGAGCCATGGCGCAGCTCCTTTGAATATCGCTTAGCCCACAACCCTGCGCAACTAAGTTGAGCTGTGCCCAAGCTTGCGCCACAGCCGGGCGCAGTTTGAATATCTGGGCCCATGAATCTATTTTCTCGATTCAAACCCTTACCAGGTCTGCAATGCTATTTCAATGCAAAATGCTGTGGCCATCTTTATTTCTTGAGAAAAATCAAAATGAAAACATTTATAAAATATTCAAATGTTGGTGTAATTAGAAAATTGTAGCACCAAATAAAACTGGAAGATGCCCAGAATCTTTTGTAGTATAAAAACGGTAGGGTCAAATTTTTTGGCCGGTTTCCTAGCAGTGCTGCTTTAAAGGTGTGTGTGTGTGTGTGTATATACATATATATATATATATATTTTTTTTTATTTATATTTCTCTTCCTTCTGAAGGTGGCAGGGTAAGTGGAGAGAGAAAAAAAGAGATTGTAGGCAGTGTTTGGGGCACTTTGAAACAGGTGGTGTGGGGGAGCAACTAGCTCAGGAGATTAATCTTGTGCCAAGTAGATTTAGGAAGCCCTGTGAATCAGGTGTGTAACTGGGAGGTGAAGTTGACAGAGAAATGTGTTCTTACAAGAGCACTATAAAAGCACTTCCACTCTAATGTGTCCAGCGCGTTTGTGTCCTAGTGAGTGAGTGGAACAGGTAACTGGCATTTTATGCATTACCAAGCAGAAAGAAGCAAGGAAGGAAGCAGGGAACTCTACCAGTCGATTAAGGTAAGGCACTTGATCTTCCTGGACATAAAGTTTCCACCACTCATTCACACTAGTGGGACTACACTGGAGGTGCTAGGACTGAATGGGAGCCAAAAATCTTCAGGAGGGCCGGGGTAGGACTGTGCATGCGCGGTGCCATGAGACTGGCTCATGCCATATAGGCTATCTTGGTGTCAACTTTCCAACTGCCTCAGTTCCATTTTTCCCCGCCGTTGAGTGCGTTGCAGTGACAACATTGCTCGCCCGCTGGGAGTTAAGTCTTCACATCTATATGACAGCAGCAGCATAGTCGTTCAGTATTTGATTAAGTTTTATTTATTTGTTAAAAAAATCTTTTTAAACAAAGAATGGAGAAGTCTTCTTTAGCCCTCCTTTGATGGAGTTGACCATGAACAGGGCCAGTGACAGTAAAAAATTTCGCTTGAAAGCTGTTCCAGCAGCAGGGCTGGGTTTGGTCCACCGCCCTCTACAGAAGGGGGGGAGGTATGAGTATGGGCAGTCCAGTGCTTGGGAGGAAGGGTGGTCCTCCTGAAAGCACAAAAAGAAGTGGGCCCATTCCTAATCCAGGTCAGACCCCTGGCACTGTTCGGCCTTGAGTTCTTCTTCATCCCACCAGTCGAAGAAGAAACGGTACCTCTCAAGATCATGCTCTGGTATGTCTGCACAGAGATCATCAGTAGTGGGGGACAGGAGGCCTACCCCGGCTCCATCCAGGTCTCCTGCAGCCTTGGTCCCTGGAGGTCATGATCCTTGACTCCAGAGTCCTTCCCCGCCCCCTGGGGGGGTCCTCTGGTTAGCAGTTTTATCACTGGGCTGCTCTGATGGAGCAGTGGGTCTGGCGGGTGTCCCGACTTCCTGTGCCTGCAGAGCCAGCCCCAGGGCCTTCGGGCCTGGGAGCCTCGGACCCATGGGTGGGGTGGTTGGGTCAACCTAATTGCATGACACCTTCAGTGCTGTCGATGCCACACTCTCATACTTTTCCCCCCTCACATGGCTGCGGTGCAGGGGACAGCACAGGTACTACCTTCTCCTACTTATGTTTTCAGGTCTTTGGCCTTGGGTGCCCTGGTGTTAGGGTTGGGGTCTCCGGGCTTTGCCCAGCTGCACCGGGTCATAATGTTGTACACTTAATAGTGCACAGTATTATGCCGAAACCCTGACCTGTGCGCTCTCCATGTTGGACCCCTCTGGTTAGAATCCTTAGTGGGGGGGTCTGGGGGGCACCGCGCCCCGTAATGGAGGGTGTGGGGGCGGAGCCCCCAGAAGAAAAGATTTCAGTGAATCGCACAATGCGATTAAGTCCCACGGCATTCTGCCATGTGTAGTATTGACCCCGTGCCTTGCTCGGTGCTGGTTGTGGTGTTGCCCACGGCTCCGGCCTTGACAGCACCATGATCGGCACTGCGGATAGCACCAGTGCCTTTTTCAGTGCCAGCACCACCTCAGGTGCTGGGTGTTTTTTTTACTCTGATTTGGGGAACTCCCCTTCTGCTCTCTTTCCTCCTTTTCCTTTCTATACTATCCCTTCTGAGCTAGTAGGAGATAATATTGAACCTGACCCTGATGTACAATTAGGAGATGATTTAGAAGAAGATTCATCTTTTGGAGTGGAAAGTAAACCCTCTACTTCAGCAGAGCCTTTGGTCGAGGACCTATCCTTTAAGTCTATCCTGAAGAATATGAACTCCACCCTTTCTCTCCAGACTTCTGAGGTGAATCCTGAGAAGCTGTTGCACCTTCAGTATCCTCATGTCCCTGAAATCCCTGTGGAATTGACACCTCCAGTACAACCCTCTTTCAAGATCCTTTCACAGATGGTGTGGGACAGTACTTCACTCATTCCATCTGTGGCTAAGTCCATAGACAGGAAATATTCTCCCCCCCAAGGATAGACCAGTCCTGGCTTCTCAAGCCTTTGTGGATGCCACTATGGTCTTGGCAGAAAATGACAAAGCCATTTTCCCTCAGGAATCTACAGCTTGTCCAGTAAATAAAGAAGCCCGGAAGATTGACACCTTAGGGAAGTGAGTGTTTGCCGCTGCTACCCTAGGTATGCGTATTGATAGCTATCAGGGCTATTTCTCTCAATAGGAGTATACCCTCTGGTACTCACTTAAAGCCATTGTGGAGGCTCTTCCAGAATTGGACATTAGTTCAGAGCTTCTCCAAACCATTACTAGAAGCATTGAGTCCAATAATCAGCAACTTAAAGCTGCTATGGATGACTTTGACACTGCTTCAAGAGCAACAGCAGCTGGAATATGCACCCAGCATCACTCATGGTTACGGACTTTGGGGTTCACAAATGATGCTCAACAGAGAGTTATGAATTTTCCATTTGATGGAGTCTATCCTCTTTGGCCCACAAGTGGAGCAGGCCCTAAAGGCCACCAAGAAAACTAGGACTACTATTAAGATGGCCAGGCTGGCCCCAGTAGGGTGGACATCACTGGTAGTTTCATAACTGTCAGTCCTTTCGTGGCAAAGGCTGAGGGGCCTTCAACAAGAACCAAGCCCCCCAGCAGCAAATGAAAATGCAGCAGAAGGCACAGGGCCCGAAGGTGCCTAGTACCATCCTCTGAAGACTTGTTCCAATCCCCACCTCAGCTGCCCGGGGGGGGGGGACTATTCAGCAGTAGGGGGCCACCTGATCCAGTTTTATAACCAGTGGAAGTCAAATGGGTCCTCAGGATAATTTGTGAGGGTTACTCTCTAGATTCTGCTGCTACCCGTCCGGATCATCCACCCAAATGACAGCCCAAACTGTCTATCACTCAGTCGGACCGCCTTGCTTCCAAGATTCAGGGCCTTCTGAACAACAGGGCAGTGGAAGTGGTTCTGCAAGCAGAACGGAACACAGGATTGTACTTCTACTATTTCTTAATTCCAAAGAAAACAGGCAGTATGCACCCTATTCTAGACCTAAGGAAGTTGAACAAATCCTTTTTCAAAGAGAAATTCAAGATGATATCACTCGGTATGCTCCTACCTCTGATTCAACAAAACAGCTGGCTGGCTTCCAGTGACATGCAAGATGCCTACCTACATGTCCTGGTGCACCCAAGCCACCACAAGTATCTCCGCTTTGTGGCTCTGGGCCAACACTACCAATTCAGAGTCCTGCCCTTTGTGATGTCCTCAGAACCTCAAGTATTTACAAAATGTTTTGCAGTTCTCGCAGTGCATCTCAGGAAACTCAGAATTCAAGTATTCCCATATCTGGATGATTGGCTCTTAGCAAGCCCCTCCAGAGTAACATAGAAGCTGACGGCAGATAAGGACTGCAAGGCCCATCCAGTCTGCCCATTTTTCTACCTTATGAATGTGCCTAAGGCATGTACTCTGTCAATGGCCTAGCTGTTCATACTCATATGTATTGCTCCCTTATGCCTATCTCATGTCTGTTTGAAGCCCTGCACTGTATTTATATCCATGACTAGTAGGGAGTAGGGACACAGGAAGTGGTGGCCATGTCTTCCAAATTTCTCATATCCATGGGAGTTCTACTGAATCTGAAAAAATCCCATCTATAGCCTTCCCAACATTTCCTATTCATAGGAGCTCTTCTGGACACCTTCAGGGCAAGAGCCTTCCTTCCTTCTGGAAGACAGGAGAAATTATATCTTCCAGATGGCTCGCTTCATCAAAGAGAATGACTTGGTTCGAGCCCTTTCGATGCAGTGGATGCTGGGTCTCATGGTGTCATCAGTGTTCATGGTGCCTCTGGCTCACCTGCACATTAGAACCACACAGTGGAAGCTCAGTACTCAGTGGTCCCCGACCATACATCCACAGTCCTTTTGCATCAAGGTGATGGAACTCCAAATGAGGTCACTCACCTGGTGGACTCAGGAGGACAACCTTCTTCAAGGTTTTCCTTTTGCCCCACTAGAGACACAGATCACCATCACCACCAATGCATCTCCAATTGGCTGGGGAGCTCACTGTCAGGATCTCCACACCCAAGGTATGTGGAGTCAAGATGCATCTCGACTACACATAAATGTCCTGGAAATGAGAGCTGTCCTGTACACTGTTCAAGCCCTGAAGGATATCCTCTCACAAAGTAATTCTCCTTCAGACAGACAAAAAGGCAGTGATGCATTACATCAACAAGCAGGGTGGAGCTCACTAATACCTTCTGTGCAGGGAAGCAATGAGAGTATGGGAATGGTTTCTCGAGCACAAAGCCCTGAGCCAGACAGTCTACTTACCAGGAATCCAGAACAACCTGGTGGATCACCTCAGCAGAATGGAGGCGGATCCACATGAGTGGTCTCTTGACTCAAACATCATGCAGTCATTCTTCAGAAAGTGGGGACTCTGGTTCAGGACCTTTTTGTGTCCCCACTTAATGCAAAACTGCCTCAATTCTGCTCCAGAAATACAGACCATGGCATTTTCTGTCAGGATGCATTCAGACTGCGGTGGATAAGACGTTTTCTGCTATGCATTTCCTCCTCTTCCCTTAATTCAGAGGGTGCTGCTCAAACTGGAGGCACAGGGGGGATTGATTCTCATTGCCCCATTCTGGCCTCATCATATTTGGTTTCTGTTAATCAACAGATTATCAGACATTCCACCAAGACAACTATCACTTCAAATGGACCTTCTGACCCAGGGTCCAGTGGTCCATCCCAACCTGAGGTCCCTTCACCTCCATGCCTGGTGCCTGAGGAGATAGAAGTAGGTAGATTCAATGTCTCCCATAGAGTTTCAGACATTCTCCTAGCAGCGCACAAACTGGTCACTAAGAAATTTTATACGGCAAAGTGGAAGTGATTTTCCATCTGGTGTGCAAAGTCCTCCCTGGACCCCTTTTCTTGCTTACCAAACAAAATATTAGAATACCTGCTAGACCTCTTAAATGCAGAGCTATAATACTCGATGGCGAAGGTTCACCTCTGTGCGATATCAGCTTACCACAAGCCTATCCACAATATGTCAGTTGTTATATGTGAAAAGATCATACTTTAGGTTCTTTGCATGGTATGCTGGACAAAGAAAGTAACAACAAGTAGAAGTAATAAAGGAAGTTTATTACAATATTCACGTCATAACAAGTGAAGCAAAGCAATCACAAGTAAGACAGTTTCCCACCATTCCTCAAGTATGGTCTCTTTCTCTCCGAGGAGCTGGTGTGCAACAATTATATATGACTGAAAAGAGTACAGTTACAGATATGATAAAAATACAGCATTGGATAATGCATGTAAATAAGGTGGCTCCCTTGGGCAATTACATAGGAAATAAGAAAGAATTTCTGAACAGGGAAAACTCAGTCTGCAACAGAATAAGTGCTGTCTATTCTTATTTCCAGATGTGTGATTAGGAGTATAAAGAATATATGGCAGACACATATAGGTAAATGCATTACAGACAAATATGAACATAGCAAATATAATAAAGAACACTAATATAAAAAATAAAACAAGATAAAACATTATAAATAGACTGTGGTAAGGCATGAATACTTGTAAGTGTATAAGTTTATGGTTACATGTGGGTCAGTTGGTAGTATATAACCCAGGCATAACAGTCCCCTCCTTGTTGCCTTGCTCAAAGGGCAACCCAACAAAGAAAAGATGGTTAGGTGTAGCAATGGTATATCTAAATGCATCAAGAAACCTGAGGCATGAGCCTTATAAAAGAACTGCAGCCATGCAAGATGCTGGATAAAAGTATGCCCCACACAGCAAAGGGTTAGTAGTGGATGAGTTAAAATAAGATATAAATTACTATCAAGCTTTAAAACATTGATTTGAACATCTGCTTTTCAAAGCACATAAAAACTCATAATACAAATGAATTACATTTCTATACATACAGATAGGACGACTGTGAGCAAAGACTTATTCAGGAGTCAACACAGGGGTAATCACAGAAAGTCAGTTCATAAAACACAAAACAGAAACTAGGTATGTCAACACCATAGTGGATATGTGTATAAGAAAAATTGTTGATGTGTACTATCACAGAACATTGTTTGTAAAACAATGTTAAAGTCATTGTCCATTTGTAAAGTACAATCCATTATGAGAGTTGAAAAGGCGGATAACGGTGGCGTATGTTATTGATTGAAGAATCTAATAACATTGTCCTCAAAGAGGAACCAGTCCATAAGATTTTAGTTGGTAACCACAAAGCAGTGTGGTTACATTGGAAATGTCATTCGTCGAAAGTTTGTAACCCACTGGGCATACATGGCACATGGGGCTGTGCAAACATGTACCAGCACGATAAGAAAGGTGATGTTCATGTAGCTGGTTGCTGGTTGGCTAGATCGGCAAAGGCCTTGGTAAGGGTTGCATGAGATTGTCCACTGAATGTTTCAATGGGATAGCCATACCTACACAGGCATAGCTTTTTGTAAAAAGGGCACATTTTGCACAAATATCTACAGTTCATAAAGAACATGATTCATAAAAGAGCAACCAAGAGCACAGTCCATATAAGAACAATCAGTTTGTATGAGGTGCCAGCTGAATATGGAAAACCAACTATGAAGAAAAGTTGCATGTGTTGCTTGAAGATCTTACCAGTACCTCTCTGTGGAAACCTAAAAACTTAAAAACTTAGTTTTAAAACACACACATAGTTGTTGTTAAAAAGGAAAATGGTATGGTTATTAGCAATGACTTTGCTTATGGTGTGGTGTGACATAGACAAGTGATGGCGTCGGCCATGCACTCGGAGGTGCAGGTTGAGGTCCAGTAATAAGAATATACCATTTATTCATCTGTGAATACAAATTGTTTCCAGGTCTCAGAAGAAGTTGTGACAGTAGGGGGAAAAAACATAGTTTCCCTGCTTATGTGTTGTTGTTTGGCCTAGTGTAGGCCTATCTCATGAAATGAAAGTGCAATATTATGCTTTTTATATGCACTTCAAACTTTTATCTTATGACAGTATGCCATTAACACCATGTAACACAGGGGTATACAGTAGCACCTGTGGGATTTGAAACATCCCTTTTGTTAGGTCTGTTGTCTAGGGTGTAATACTCCTAGATAGTCAGTAGTATGGTGCTCTGATACTGGGTCTTGAATATTTATCAGTTCTATTGCAAAGGGGTCTGGTAACATGACGCTATGAAACATAGAAGTGTTTGTACTGAAGCAGAATTTGCATTCTGTCATATAATGTGTGTATTACACATTATTTACAAAGGTACCTGGGAGAGATGAAGCAATCAGACCACTAGTTGGACTGGGTTTATGCTTGGAACATTGGGAAGGCTTTTTCTCTGTTGAGGTAACAACAATTGGAAGCATGGCAGTGCTAGCAATTGAATGAGGTGTACAATACTATGGGGTAGTGTTACTTGAAAATAGAGCACAAACTTCAAGTTTATGAGTACAGTACAGGTGCAGACACCTGTGAGTTGTGCTTGAGCCTGAGATACAGACCAGAAGCCAGTGGGTGACCTTCTGGTGTAGGGCCTACCTTGGAGTATGCCAGTAGCTAGGTGGGCCTTAGAGATTTGTTGTCAATTG
The DNA here is from genome assembly GCA_016271365.2 of Neoceratodus forsteri. Taxonomy (NCBI): domain Eukaryota; kingdom Metazoa; phylum Chordata; order Ceratodontiformes; family Ceratodontidae; genus Neoceratodus; species Neoceratodus forsteri. Next base: position 410,754,987 of record CM057455.1, on the reverse strand, counting down.
CTAGCAGTCTGATATTTATTCTGTGAGATTGGTTGGTGCCACCACTATGGTGTCCAGGTGTACATGGTTATCATGTTGCAATTAATCTAGATGGGACTGTAATGCTGATCCCTTTTGTTTGGAAGTATGAATGATGGCACATAACCTATAAGAAAGAAATAATCAATAATGGGGTGTTGGGACATTTCAGCTTGTGAAAACAATCAAGTTGTCATGTAAGTGGTTGCTACTTGGTACCTCCCATGTGGGTCTGACAGATGTCACCCAGATGGGCCTAATACCCCAAAACATCCATGGATGTGGATCAGTTTACTGAGCTTATACTTGATAAGCCACAACAGTATGTGAAAACATAACAGCGTAAGACACAAACATTGTCACAATGAAATAACAGTCATATTAAGCACATTGCAGAAAATACATTTAAAACATTGATCACATTTAAAATTAAGTTGGTTGTCAGAGTCCAGGAATGACTGCTGAAATAATACAGCCTTTTACAGGAGCCAAGCAGACGAAAAGTATATGTGAAAGAAAATGGGAATGTACAAAGTTCCTCCCCCAGCTCAGCTGATTACTTGTTGAGGGCCAAGGCCCTTACACCTGTCTGGTGCTAGTTGTTGGCATAACGCTGTCACAACCCCACTCAGCAGGTCAGCCCTCTACTCCCAAAGTGCCAACCTCTAAGCATAGTATTGTGAACAGTTAACAGATCAGAATAACCCTCCTGTCTGTTTTGTGGGTTCAAATCAAACATTGGTCTCAATTTCTGGAGGGATTCAAATGGTTAACCTCTTGCTAGCATACCCAATGTACAACCTCAGATAATTCTGCTCTTCAGGAAAATGCCAGATATCTTTTGCCATGGGCACCCAACCAGGTTGTGGGATAACAGATGGACCAAACACCAAACTTCAGGTTCAACACACAATCTCTGTGTGATGTTTATTCAAAATACAAGAAATGGACTTCTGCAATGCCATATTCCTTCTTCAGTACATCAGCTTGCAGCAACAGACTATAAATGTCCTTTCGCTGCAGTTAGCTAGCACCTACTGACACTGACCTCTGATCCAATTCACTAGTTGAGATGTACGCACCACCACTATGCAAGCCCTATTTGCTTGCATAGTGGGGGCTCAAAAAGAAAAAAACCAAAACAAAAAACAAGCTATAAACAAATAACCTCAATGCAGAATCCCTGAAAGAAGGGTTACCCCAAAGGGCATTGGCAACAAATCAAGTTTCAAAGAAATACAACATCATACATACTTCCATAATGCAATGCATCATGGGATATATGCAAATCACCATGACATTTCTGGCTTGTTAAGTTTACAACAATTTACATGCATTTTAAATAGCACAACTAGCTTAATTTTTATAATAGTCACCTAGTACTTTTTACCATTATCAAAACACCAAGTGCCATGGTATTTTAAACATTTACAGGTTTCATAAACATAAGGTATATACTGTACATTAAGGTATTTTATAACATAGTGCTATTACATATGAAATCCAACAACAATAAACACAATCTGTTTTACTTACACTTGGAGGTCACCACAATAACCTCCCTGTACGAGGACCTGAGAGGGAAAAGGAAAATTAAAGAGGACACTGTAGCATAGTCAAAGGAGGGAGAAGGGGGTGCCCACAGGTGGCCAACCTTATGGACTAGAAATAGTAAAGGATAGATTAGGCTTAGAAATAGAAGAATTGTTGCAACAGATTTTAGAAAAGGTCAGTCCTCAAGAGTGGCAGGAGCTCCCGGTCACATATCCCCCACCTTAAGAGGGAAACAGTTATTGCAGACTGCTTACCACCTTCCTGTCCCAGGAAGGGATGGAGCTTCTACCCATCTATCTTCAGAAGCTACGTCTCAGGGTCCCTATTAACGATTAATATTTCATCATAAACATAGTGGACATCATCATTCTTTACCTTGAGGCATAAACACATTTCTCAACAGAGACTAACTGTACCTTCCCATCCTCCTGAATTCATCCAAGGCAAGGGCTTTTCTTCTGCAGGACAGGAGGAATGACATTCTCCATATGGCTCGCTACATCAAGGAGAACACATCTGTATAAACTCTCTCAATGCAGCAAATGTTGGGACTCATGGCCTCGTCTGTGTTCACAGTACCTCTAGCCCAGCTGCACATAAGGCCCACCCAGTGGATGCTCAGCACACAGTGGTCACCGATCAAGCATCCTCAGTCTTACCAAATAAAAGTGACAGAGTCCCAAATGAGATCACTTGCATGGTGGATTCAGGAAGACAAGCTTCTTCAGGGTCTACCCTTTCCCCACCTGAATCTCATATCATTATCACCATGGATGCATCTCTGGTTGGGAACCTTACTGCCAAGATCTCCACACTCAATGGGAGTGGAATCAGAAGGAGTCTCATCTACACATAAATGTTCTAGAGATGAGAGCTGTCCTGTAAGCTGTATAGGTCCTGAAAGATGTTCTCTGTCATAAAGTAATTCTTCTTCAGATGGACAACAATAAGGTGATGTACTACATCAACAAGCAAAGTGGAGCACACTCCTACCCTCTGTGCAGGGAAGCCATGAGAGTGTGGGAGTGGTGCCTTGAGCACGATGCTGTCATTCAGGAAGTCTACCTGCTGGAACTTAAAATTACCTGGTAAATCATCTCAGCAGGACAGAGGCAAATCCCCATGAACAGTCACTCAGACTAGATGTCATGCAACCACAATTTGATGATTGGGCAATCCAGACCTGGACCTTTTTGCATCCCACTCAATACAAAACTGCCTCTATTCTGCTCCAGTAATCCAGAACCTGGCATTTTCTGTCAGGATGCATTCAGACTGCAGTGGGCAAAATGCTTTCCGTATGCATTTCCTCCTCATCCATTAATTCAGAGGGTGTTGCTCAAATTGGAGGCACGGGGGGAGGGCAGGATAATTCTAATTGCATCATACTGGCCCCGACAGATATGGTTTCCATTAATCAACAGATTGTCGGAAGTCCCTCCAAGGCAACTCCCTCTGCAAATGGACCTCTTGACACAGGGACCCTTGGTCCATCCCAACCTGCACTCTCTTCAGGAAGTGCATCTCGATTTGGTGTGCAAAGTCCTATCTGGACCCCTTCCATTGCCCACATAATAAAGTGTTGGAGTACCTCTTAGACCTGTCAAATGCAGGGCTGCAATACTCTACAGTGAAGGTACACCTCTGCACAATTTCTGCCTATCATGAGCCAGTGCAGAATATGATGCTGGCTCAGTCACCACCAGTCAAGAAGTTCCTCAAGGGCATCCTACACACTAGACCCCTGACCAGGAAACCGGTGGCCACGTGGGATATTAACCTTGTGCTAGATATCATCACTCGTAAACCTTTTGAGCCTCTAGTGAACTGTGACTTGAAGTTTCTGACCTGGAAGACTGCCTTTCTGGTGGCCATCACTTCCGCTCACAGGGTCTCTGAAATACATGCCTTGGTCACAGACCCTCCGTATATGGTCACATGGATAAGGTGATACTCCGTACTCACCCTAAGTTCCTACCCAGGGTGGTTTCGGACTTTTACCTCAATCAGCCCTTGGTTCTCCCCACTCATTTTTCTAATTTCCAGAATAAAGGGGAACACACCCTACACTCTCTGAATGTCAAGAAGGCTCTACAATTCTACATCGATAGAACAGGGGAAAGCCACAAATCAAAGCAATTCTTTATATCATTCAGCATGGCCCGGCTGGGCTAGCCAGTGGATATTAGATTCATTTCTGCTTGGATAGTGGCATGCCTTCACCATTTCTACATGATGGTGCAGGTCAAGTTGGAAGGCCAGGTGTACGCTCACTCTACCAGAGTGGTGACGGCGTTCCTGGCTGAGATCCGTTCTATACCCATTGCAAAGCAGCTACTTGGAGCTCGATGCATACCTTTGTGAAGCACTACACTCTAGCTCTCCATGCCAGACAGCATGCTTCCTTTGGCAGGACAATCCTGATTTACTTATTTACTTAATTATTGTCTTGTAATTACAACCTTTGAGCTACAAGCTCATTTACAAAGGCTCCACATCATAGACAGAGCAAAGCAGGAAGGTACAAGAATACAGAGCATAGAATAGTAACAAGTTAGACACTATATACAAATTATTTACAAGATCAAAATAACTGAGCTTATACAGATGGCATATATACATACAAAGTACAGTCAATGCAAAATAACCGAACATATACAGATGGCACATATACAAATGTAGTACAGTCAAAGCAATATGGCAATAATATACAAAAAATTAAAGTGCAGACGGGAGGGAAAGAGGGCAGCAGGAAGAAAGTGGTAAGGGGGGTAGATAAGTTGCCAGAGAGTGGCTTTGCTAGAGTACAGCATTTGAGGGAGTGGAGCAAAAACCAGGGGGAAAGAAGATAGTGGTGGGAGGGTTGGGTGCCACAGGGAGATATACTTTGTAGAAAGAAATTAACAGCAGGCAGGGAAAAGGTAAGGGGAGAAAACATGAGAGGGATAAAGGAAGGGAGACATGGGAGAGGGAACAAAGGAGGAGAAACGTGAGAGAGAGGAAAGGAGGGGGTGAGTTAAAAACATAGAAAGTGCCTGAGCTGACCAGAGTGCTGGTAGGGCGGGAGAGGGTAGGATGTAGGTGGGCATGGGGTAGAAATATAAATAAGTTGTGGTATTGGAAGTGAGGGAGTGAGGATACAGGAGGAAAATAAAAGTGCTGGTGGGGGTAATCTGAGCAGTCACATTTCCCTCAGGCATAAAGGTGCTGTTTGAGGTCTCTTTTGAATGGCCCAAGTTTGGGGTAATTGATTATGCTAACTGGGAGCTCACTGAGCTATAGTGGGGCCTTACAGGAGAAAGTTCTTTGGCCAATTGTATTGCTACTAAGTGGGACGTGCAGGTGATTCCTTACCTTTGATTGTGAATTATGTGCCGGCTTGAGTATCCTCTGGATGGATTTTGGGGTCAGTCCTAGTTTGGGGGTAGAGATCACAGGTATGTGTTAGGGCATCTGTGCCTAGCACCAGCCTATAGGCCAGGCCTTGTTTAGTGCTATTCTTACTTATTTCAGTGCAGTGTTTTTGGCTTTGCGGTACACAAGACCAGTCAACAATGGAGAGAATAGAGCTGTTAACTACTAGGGTGAGGGCCTCATTAGTCAAATAGGAGTGGTGTCTGTAGAGTAGGCCTATTCTAACATTGACCATTTTTACAATGTGATTGATATACTGTGTGTAAGAGAGGGCGCTGTTGAGGGTAACACCCAGATATTTAAAGGTGTTCACTTGTTCCAGCGTTTCATACCTGCTGTTTAGGATTGTGAGACTAGAAACATAGAATTTGACGGCAGATAAGGACCACTTGGCCCACCTGGTCTGCCCATTTCCCTACCTAATGGAGAAGCTACAGATCCTAGTTAACATACAGCCTACTTCCTCCTACCCTCAACTAGAATTGCCTTATGTCTGTCCCGTGCATTCTTGAATTCCCCCACTGTTTTTGACTCCACTACCTCCTCAGGAAGGCTGTTCCATGTATTCCCTTGATGTACTTGAACGTTTCTATCATGTCCCCCTTCTCTCTTCTCTCCTCGAGGGTATACATATTAAGCTCCTTTAATCTCTCTTTGTATGTCTTCTGGTGCAGACTCTGCAACATTTTAGTTGCCCTCCTCTGGACAGCCTCCTTCCTGTCTATGTTCTTGCAGAGATGGGGTCTCCAGAATTGGACGCAGTACTCCAGATGGGGTCTCACCAACTGTCTGTACAGAGGGATAACAACTTCGTGTTTTCTGCTGGTGATGCCTCTCTCTCTTTGCATCCCAGTATCCCACCAGCCCTCTTTACTGCCTTTTCACATTGCTTGCCCACCTTAAGGTCATCTGATATGACTACCCCCAGGTCTCTTTCCATTTCTGTTGTTGTTAGTATCTCACCCCCCACTGTGTACTCTTCCCCTGGGTTTTTGTTTCCCAGGTGCATTGCTTTGTACTTCTTTGCATTGAATCTAAGCTGCCATACATTTGACCATTCCTCCAACCTTGCCAAGTCCCTTTGCATCCTTTCCACCCCACCTCCTGAATCAACCCTGTTGCAGATCTTTCTTTTGTCTGCAAAGAGACATACTTTTCATTCCAGTCTCTCTGCAATGTCACTTATAAAGACATCAAAGAGGACTGGTCCCAGTACTGAACCCTGTGGTACAACCCACTAGTAACCCCCCTTTCTTCAGCGTGAACTCCGTTTACTATTACCCTCTGTATCCTGTTGTCCAGTCAATTTTTGACCCAGGCTACCACTTTGGGACCCACTCCAAGGCTGGCTAACTTGTATATTAATCTTTTGTGTGGGACTGTGCCAAATTCCTTGCTAAAGTCTAGGTAGGCCATGTCCACAGCCCCTCCCTGGTCTACTACATTGGTCACCCAGTCAAAGAAATCTATTAGATTCGTCTGACACGACCTTCCTGCTGTGAATCCATGCTGCTTTGAGTCCTGTGCCCCACTGGCCTCTAGGAACTGAACAATTCTTTCCTTTAGAAGTGATTCCATCATTTCCCTACTACTGAGGTCAAACTAACAAGTCTGTAGTTTCCTGTCTCTGTCTTGTGCCCACTTTTGTGAAGGGGAATCACATCCACCCTCCTCCAGTCCTCCGGTACCACATCATGCTCCCATGATTTGTTAAAAAGGGTAGTCACTGGTGTCACTAGTTCTACCCTTAGTTCTTTTAGAATTCTTGGGTGAATCCTGTCAGGCCCCATTTCTTTGTCCACCTTCAGTTTTAGGAGTTCTTTCAGAACCCTTTCTTCTGTGAAAGGACTGGTATCGACTCTCCTATCCAGAGTGCTTCTATTCTTGATTTGAGGTACCTCCCTCCTCTTCTTTTGTGAATACTGAGCAGAAGTATTCATTCAGTATCCCTGCTTTTTCACTGTCACCCTCTGCCCGCCCTTCCTTCCCTTTATTACCCTCACTATTCCTCCCTTGGTCTTTCTTCACTCCCTAATGTAACTATAAAAGGTTTTATCCCCCTTCTTAACTGAGTTGGCTATCTTTTCCTCAGTTTGGGCTTTTGCTATTCTGATTGCCTTTCCCACTTCCTTCTGCTTTAACTGGTACAGGTCTCTGTCCTGCTCCTTCTGTGTTTCCTTATACTTCCTGAATGCTAACTTTTTCTCCTTATCCTTCCCCGCCACCTCTTTTAAGAACCATAGTGTTTTTTTCCTTCATTTTGCTTTGTTGATTTGCTTCACACAAAGGCTTGTTGCCTCTGTGATGGCTGTTTTGATTTTTCCCCATTGTTTCTCCACCCTTCCTTCTTGCCCATTTGCTAGTGCTTTTCTGAGGCACTCTCCAATTTTCCCAAAGTCAGCCCTCCTAAAGTCCAACACTGTTGCTTTTGTCTGACTTGACTCTATGGCTTTGTTTATCATGAACCACACTGTTTGGCAGTCACTTGTTCCCAGATGGGTACCCACTTCTAAATCCGAGATCCTGTCTCCATCCCCATTTGAGAGTACCAGATCTAAGATTGCTCCCTCCCAAGTGGGTTCCACCACTAGCGGTCTGAGGCATGCCCCCTGTAGGGCATCGAGAATAACCCTGCTTTTGGATGTGACTGCAGCCAGGGTGCTCCAGCTAACATCTGGCATATTCAGGTCCCCCATCAACAATATCTTCCCTTTTTCTGCCATTCTAAAGATGCGTTCTATCATTTCCTTGTCCATTGCCTCCCCCTGAGATGGGGGTCTGTATACAACTCCTGTGCGAATTGTGGTGCCATAAACTGTCTCCAGGGTAACCCACAGTGCCTCCTCTACTCCTTGTTTATCCTTTAGTTTCATTGCTTTGATCCCTTCCCTTACATAGAGAGCTACTCCTCCTCCTCTTTTACTCTCCCTGTCCCTCCTGTAGATTGTCTACCCTGGTATGTTGACATCCCAGTCATGGTTCTCAGTGTACCATGTTTCTGTGATTGCCATGATATCCAGGTGTCCCTCTTCCATCAAGGCCACTAATTCAGGGAGCATGTTACACAGACTATGGGCACTGGTACTCATCACCCTCTATTTTTCAACGGATCATATCTCCAACGTGACAGTCCACCCAGACTCACTGAGTCACCACTCTCTGGTAACCTGAAGCTGGACCAACAAATTCAATGCAACCCCCCCCAAATAATCTCTAATCGTAAACTAAAAAGGGGTCACCTGGAGTACCTTAAGGAGCAGCTATGCAACACTGACTGGAGCCCCTTGACACAGCGGAGGATATGGACACTGCACTCGAGTACTTCATCAAACAATTCAATGCTGCTTGTGACTGACATACCCCAGTGCAGAGGACAAAGATCCGTGGAAGATACAGCCCCTGGATCACACCAGAATTAATAGGCTGCATAAAAAACAGGGACAACTGGTGGCATAGGGCACAGAACTCTGGCAAGCAATCAGACTTCCAGGAATACAGAAGACTACGGAATGACTGCACCGGGACCATCCACTCTGCCAAAAGTAAACATTTTAGGGAAGCATTACAAACATCATGGGGAAACAGCAAGTCTTTTTGGAATAACCTTAAAGATGTAACAGGGGAAGTCAAGAAAGAGGCTCCACAAATGCTCAGCATCGATGGTGCTCCTACCCTTGACCCCCTGACTATTGCCAACATGTTTAACAAAGCATTTACTGACCTTAACAGTATACTTCCGACAAATTTTTTTGAAGAAACCAACCCAAGCTCAAGCCAAAGTTTAGGGCTCACTCAAACATTCCCCCTCCCTTCTATTTCAAATCTGTCAACTACAACCAAGCAAGAATGTACATTCATAAGGTACTTGGAAAATCCAGGAAAAGTGGCAACACACTCAACCTCAGATTTATTTCCCTTGCACTTGAAATCCTAGCTCCCATTACTAAACTGCTGAACTTATCCCTGCAGCTGGCTCAATTCCCCGAAGCTTGGAAGTCAGCCCTGGTAACTTTGGTGCACAAGAGTGGTGACCGGGCACTGCATGCCAATTACAGACCTATTTCTATCCTTTCACCATTGTCAAAAGCGCTGGAGCGCATAGTCTCAGACCAGCTGGTTGAATACCTTAATAAATACAACATTCAGTGTCCAGAACAACATGGATTTTGGAAAGGGCACAGTACCTCCACAGCTCTTCTGGAGTTCGCCAGCTGCATACACAGTTCACTGGACCAGGGTAACCTTGTTGGCGTGGCCTTTATTGATCTAACAAAGGCCTTTGACACGGTCAGTCACTCCCTACTACTTCAACAACTGTATAGCTGGTATAGCTTGCTCACTTTGGAATTCTAATCTGAAAAATAAGAGGACCCTTTTTACGTGGAATTTAAAGTAAGAAAAGCCATTAGGCAGTTAAAATGTTTGAATGTTGAATATATGCCATGTTTCTTTGGGGGGGGTGCACTGGATGCCACACACCAGCAGCACCCTTCTCCAGAAATGTGAATTTCATTTTGAGAAATGCAAAGGTTTTGAGCATGCTATTTGGTTGTACTTCAACAACTCACCTCGATAGGCCTCTCTAACCCCGCTACTAACTGGTTCAAAAGCTATCTAGCTGATCGTTACCAATAGGTAAAGATTGGAAACATCACATCTGGGCCCCTGCCAGTTCATTGTGGGGTCCCCCTGGGGTCAATCCTAGGACCCCTCCTTTTCAGCATCTTTCTAAATAGCCTACATCGATCGTGTGACCAACGGATACCTCTCTATGCAGATGATGCTGTTATTTTTACTTCTCAACATGACCCTCACACCCAAAACTATCAGCTACAACATGCTTTTAAACAAACTGAAGATTGGTTCAGAGCCCACAAGATGGTTCTGAACTATAAAAAGACAAAAGTAATGCTTTTTAGTGGTGTTAGAAGCAAACACAAAGCAGCATCCCTTAACATCACTAACTGAGCAGGGGTTTCACTTGAACAAGTGGAGCAATTCAAATACCTGGGGGTTACGCTTGACTGTTCCTCTCCTATGCAGAACACATTGAGAATATGGCCAAAACAGTCAACATAGGATGGGCTCCTGCACAGGCACAGAAATGCCTAACACCTGAAGCACTCTAAACCACAATCCATAGCACAGTTGTCTCCGTCATCGACTATGGATTGGTCATATACAGCTCAGCCACTCCCACCTCACTACGTAGGGATAGCAGTAGCCCAACAAAGCCTGCAGACTACTCAGCCATTCCCCCGACAAACACACATATGGCAACCTTTATGAGCAAAGTCAGGCTACAACTTGAAAACAGGATACAATACTAAACCTGCCTCTTAGCTAAAACTCACTACTCGGGACTTCAGCCTCCTGCAGTCACAAGCCTATTAAGCTTATTCACAGGCCCACACTGCACCAGGAACTCTGACCATCAGGTTCTCACCATCCCTTGCTGCAGAACCTCCCAGGGGCAGAGGTCATATGCCTACCGGGCACCACTTTGGCTCAATAACCTTGGCACTGAACATAACACCACGCAGAGATTAGGGTTTTTCAAGACCAAGCTAAGACAACACCTACTGAAGAAAAGCTCCTGTGACTGTGCTTTCTAATTACTCCACACACACCCACTTCTGACCCCGGTCTTATTCATCTTTCAGGTTATTACCATCTCCTCGCTACTCCTACTTTGTCCTTCTACCCTGAATTGTCCCCATTTTTGCCCTGCAATACCCTGCACTCTCCCCTTCCACCTCCCCCTAAATAGTCATCATCCCCCCCACCACTCAGTGCCCCCTACTCTCCTTTCTGGATAGCTGCTTACCGTCTTTTACCTGACAATGCCACCTAGGCTGCTACTGTTACCTGAATTATCCTAGTGTTTACTCACCTAGCTAGATACTTCTAAACCCACTGTGTATGTATACCCACCCTTTATGACTTTGAACCTTTGTAAAAGAGTGGTCTCCCGCTCAAAGGTATTGTAATCCAAGACTGAATAAATAAAAAAAAAAAAAAATGGCCTTAACCCTTGTAGCCCCATCCCTGTCCTAACTGCCTTTTTCTGTATTTACTGCATTTTCTGCATTTACCCCGTCCTACTCCCCATTGACTTCTTTACCTTGGTGTTTACCTCTCTAACTACTGTGTTTTGTGGTGGGAGGCTGGGGTTTCCCTACTTCTTTTCAGTGCCTCCCTCGTTGGCTAGTTTCACCTCTCCCTACTCTTCTCCCTTGCTACCCTCCCCACTTCTCTCTAGCCCTCAGTCCCTTGCTACTCCGTCTCTCTCCCACTCCCACCTACCATTCTACCCCTCTCACCTCCCACCTTCCATTCCACCCCTCTCCCTCTCCTCTCCTCCTGTCTCCCCCTCCCTATCACCCTATCTCTTGTTGCTCCACCCCCAGACTACCTAGCACTTATCTTTCTGTTCTTGCACTTATGACAATGTCAAATCCTTGACTGCCTACCCCTCTTTCCCCACCCCTCCCTCTTATCCCACCCCTTGCTCCATTATGTCACCCCAGGATGGTTTTTATTTGTATTTGTGTATTGCTATATATACACACACCCCTATTGTTAATTGTGCATTGATATTTGCCACTGACTGTTTGCTACTATGCTAGTCTACACACATGTACTGTCTTTTGCTAAGTTAACCTCCTGACCTGTATTGTATCTTACCTCAATTACTTCTATGTTAACCTACTGACCCTGTATTCTATCTTACCACTGTTTTGCTTGCACCCATTGCTGACGCGGAACCTTTGTAAAAGAACACTTGGTTCAAAGGTATTTGTAATCCTAGTAATAAATAAATAAATAAATAAAAATGCGTGCCAATGATGCATTTAAACCTACCACCTAGGATTCTGGTTCCCCTCCCTGACAGATGTAGACCATCACGTCAGTATAGGCCTGTATCCCTCCAGGTGGACCCCCAGTCCCCAATGAAGCCCAAACCCTGAGCTCTGCACCAGTTTTTCAACCATTCATTAAATTCCATGGTGCGGAGTACCCTAGCATCACTCTTGCCATAGACAGGCAGCACCTCTGAGAAGGTTACTGTATGTGCTACTTGTCTAAGGCCCCTCCCCAAATCTTCAAACTCCTCTTGCACTGCCCTGATCCCATTCACAGCCAGGTCTTTTGTCTCTAGGTGGACAATGACATCCAGCTCCCTCCCTCGTGCAGCTGCACCCGTGATCCTGAGGATTAGCTCCCTGTCCCTCCAAGCCGTGGCGCAAGGCAGGCACCTAACCTCCCTCTCCCCTTCCTCCCCCAGATCTACCCACCTAACAATTGAGTCCCCCACCAGGAGTTGTTTCCTTCCCCTGTGGGGTCCCATGCCACCCTCCTGTAGGTCTCCTTTGTGGAGGTTCCCAGCATCCTCCTTGGTCTCTACTGCAGGTGCCTCCATAGGGGAACCACTCTCCACCAATAGAGTGTATGAATTGTGCAGAGGTACAACTGGAGGAATGTGCATCTGTTCCACCACCCTCTCCCTCCCTGAGCCCACCTTGGTCCAGCCACTCCTCTTTCTTGGCAACCTCTGGGGTAGCGGTAGTGGCCCTAGTGGTCCTTGAGTGGGGGAGGAGGTTTCACAAATCCTAGCCAAGGCAGCCTGGAGACGAGCAACCTCTTCCCTCAGACCAGAGAGGTGCCTACAAACAGGGCAGCACCGCAGGCTCCAGAAAGTTTGCCGGAAGACTGCTGCCCCACAGGCAGTGCATTGCACTACTCCCTACATGTCTGTCTTCTTTCCTGTTTTTCATGTGTTAAGCCTTTTTTTTTTGCTCTGGTGGTTGGAGAACACTATTGCTTTTATTTTTTTATAATTTAGGAGGAGTTTATTTTGAGTGAACCACTCCTCAACCCTGGAAAAATTCTAATGCAAACTGTTTGTTAGAGAATTTGGATGGGCCTGCTTACAAAGTTGAAAGCCTCATCCGCATATAGAAGAAGGCTGGCCGAACAGAACTCAGGAAGGGAGTTAAGGAAAAAATCCCTGTGGGACCCCTAATGACACCTTCCTGAGAACTCAGGGAGGGAGTTATTTGTTTATTTATTCATTTATTCAAGTCTCTGATTAAAGTACCTTTGAGTCAAATACTTTTTTACAAATGTTTCACGTCAGAGTAAAGACAACACAACAAAGAGCTAAATACAAGACAAGTGGAATACATAATACATGGAGTTGGGTACAATCATTCATAAAAGTTACAGACAGGTAAGTAGGTAACAATTCAGGTTACAGTAAGAGTTGCAATCTGGTTAAACTTTTACATTCAAGTTTCACTAAGAAGTACAGTAGGTTTCGGGACTTAAGGAGGTACACAGGAGGAAGGGCAGAGGGATGCTGTCAGGAATTTAACATCATTGTAGAGTGCAGAAGAAGAGAGAGGAAGGAAGGATGTTGTTGTGGATTTGACTTTTGTCATGGAGAATTGGAGATGAGAGAGGGACAGAGGGGTTGGTAGGGAGTGTAGTGGGTGATGGGAGGGGAGACAGGGGTGGGAGCAGGACAGTGGGGGTAGGGGAGAAAGGGCAGGCAGGGGTCTGTGAGCAGTGTTTCAAAAGGAAGTGCAAGGAGAGGAGGGAGCACAGGAAGGGAGAAAGGAAGGTAGAGACAGGGAGGGGAAGGGAGAGGAGGGAAAAGTAGCTGGAACAGGGAAACAGAGAGGGGGAGAAGGGGTGGGACAATTGGTGGGGGGAGGTCAGGATGGTGTGCAGGGAGAAGGCAACGTGTGAGGCCGAAAAGGGTCTAAGGGTGGCAGTCACAGCTTCTAATAGAAGTAGGGTGTTGTCTAAGTTTCTGTTTGAATGGGCCCAGTTTAGATTCTTCTAGGATGTCAACGGGGAGTTTATTTATCCAGTTAGGAGCACGATATCTGAAGGACCATTGTGCTTGCGTGGTCCAACAGAATGGGGTCAGATAAGTGTGCCGGAGGCACTCCTGGTGCCACACCAGTTGGCAACATGCATGATGATCTGCCAAGAGGATGGGAGGGGTCAGCCCAGGTGAGATTTTCTTCATGAGCAGACAGGTATGATAAGTAGTCCTACCACTGAGGTTCAGCCATGTGGCGAGGGTATAGAGGTCGCATGTATGCGTGCGTCTGGGTGCACCTGAGACTAGATGGCACGAATTGTTGAGGGCTGTGCGTATGCTTTTAAGAGATGTCTCAGAGGCAGAACCATAAATGACTAGGCCATAATCTATTATGGTGAGCACAGATCTAGTAACAGCAAGTCGAAGGGCATCAGGGGTCATGCTCTGTCTGTGCCTGTAAAGGATCTCTAGTCTTGAGTTAACCATCTTGGAGACATTACTGATATGTTCACAAAAAGATAAGGTACTGTCAAGGGTTATTCCAAGGTACTTAAAGGTACAGACTTTAGAAAAAAAAAGGTACAGAGTTAAAAGACTAAACATTAGTGGTCCAAGGATGGATCTCTGGGAGCCCCTAATGGCACCTTCCTGAATGCTTAATGGACTTTTGTACCGAGAGAGCTCTGTCTCCTGCCACCCTGCTCAGGGGATTGGTTTTTAGCTTGGTACTCACCCAGCAGTATGAATGAACGGTGAAGACTGTAAGTCCAGGAAGATATGAAAATTATGTACCTACCGTAAGTCTTGATCTTCTTGGACAAGTCTTCACCATTCATTCATATGCCCACCCACTATCCCCCGAGCTCACTCATCCTGTTTCTGGTCTTTACTCCCTCATTGGCTTGGGCTGTGAAGATATTGTTAACTTGATCCTTCTTATATGGGTCAACCGAGCTATCTTATGCCTGGATTAGTTTAGGTGTTTCCTAGGCACGCAATAACACACAATGAGGTGTGGGTTACATGTTGATAAGAGCACACCTAGGTGTGTCATGAGGTGCTTGCGCCAAGTGCCTTATGCACCGGGACATGCTCTTATCAGCACGTAACCCACACCTCGGAGTGTGTAATTGCGCTTATAAAATCGGCCCACCAAGTAAATTAAAAAAAAAAAAGGAGGAGGAAAGATAATGTCCAACCATTTTTAAAAAGGAGCTTTTTAATACTGCTGATAGGAAAACCAGTTCCCCTATCACTGCATGTTGGTGTGTTTAAGATTGGGTTGCTGGCCAGTAGAGGGCTTTATTCCCTCCAAAACACATAGTGCTGAGGATAGCCCCCCTTCCCCGCATAGAATATTATAATGTTTGTGACATTTTTTTTTTCATTCTCTGTGGCTGTTATTCTTTTATACAGACCAAGCCTGTTTGTAAGCATGTGCCTTTGTGCTTACCATAGTTCAGAGTGGCTTTTTGCTTCCTGGTGTCTCTCGGAGCGACCATATCCCAGGACCACGTCTTTCAAAACTGAAAGCTGAATTGTGGTTAATGACAAGCCACTAGTGAGGAGAGCCACAGGGTTTAGAGTACTGAGCAGGGAGGGGATGGGGGCATTAAAAACAGAGCTTCAACTGGACGCTGATGTAACAGCCAGCACAGTATTGTGGGTTGGGCACACAGAGTGCTTACTACATTCCTGCAAGTACCTGCTTTTGATTCAGTGTTTTTTTTTTTTGTTTTTTTTTTCATTTTGGCAAGTTTTGATAAACAATAGTGGTGTAGGAGCAGGTCTGGGCAGTTTTTTCTTTCAACGGCTGTGTCACAGTCGTTTGGTAACTGACCACTGGGTCTAGACGGTAGCTAGAGGCAGTTGAAAGTCGTGGGTTTACGCGTCTGTGAGTTTATTTCCATGCGGTTTAACAACAGTGAGGAGCAGAGTTTAATAAAAAAAAAGTCATATAAGCCACAGTAGAGAGATTTTGTCAGTGTATGTGAAGTGCTGTTTCCTGCTGTTGCGCTGTGAGCTGTGCCAGTCTGTGGTTTTCTTAATGGTTGGCACAGCTCACTGATTTCTTGTTGTTATGGGGCTCGGAAGTGGAGGGTAGCGCCAGTTGGCTAGTATATCTTCTGATAAGGACACAGCTCAGAAGATGTACTAGCCAATCGGATTACTGGATTTCCGAAGCTCATTTTATAACTCATTGTGTCCTAGCAGATGCCTGTAGTCGTCAGTAAAAAAACACTGGTGTGTCCTGAGGACGTCTGCAGAAGTCGGATACTGACTCCCAGTGTGCCCCTGCAACGTCTGGAGAAGTCACTTATATATTTTAATATATATATTGTAACAGAATATAATATATATATATTTGACTGCATAGCACCGTTGGGAAGATAATTTTATGCAGCATAACTTTGTCACTGATATTTTGTGTATATCATGTATACTTTAGGAGTTATTGCATTTGTTTATGGTATGGTGTGTATGGCTGACATGTTTTCCACCAAGATTCACCTAAGCAGCTTGAATAAAATTCACTTTTTTGGCACTTCAGCAGGTATAAAATAAAAACCGTATTGATTACAACTGGTTGCATAGCACCATTGGAAAGGCATTTTTGTGCTCATCAACTTTCATGCTGATACTTTGTGTGTATCATGTATACTTTTGGAGTTATACACATTTGTTTATGATATGGTGTGTGTGGTTGAGATTTAGCCCTCAAATTTCATCAAAGCACCTTGACTAAAATGGGGAAAATTACATTTTATAATAAAAAGATATCTTTTTTTTAGCAAACATAATATCAAAACATCATCTAATGTCTGTATGCTTAATTTGGTGTTGATATTTTACATATTTTCCAACAAAAAATGGCATATGTTGCCCTTTTTTTAGTGAAAAAAATACTTAGTTTGGTCTTTCAGCCAGCATAGAAAAAATACAAAATTACTTATTATTACATGTATGCCACCATTGGAAAGGCAATTTTGTGCTGAATAACTCTGCCACTCATACTTTGTGTCTAGCATGTACAGTTATTGAGCTATTAGTATTTGTTTGCAACATACTGACTATGGCTTGATTTTGCTTAGAAAGGCCCAGGATTCACTGTTAAAAGTATACAGGAGATTCAGGAGGCAAGTGGTGTAATCTCAGAGTGAGCCTGTGGAGGCAATGAGATAAGTTAGTTTATGCTGCACCTCCTTGGTCAAAAAGTTATTGAGGCTGTTGGAGGGTCAACACCAAGATAGCCTACACAGGCATGAGCCAGTCTTGCACGTGCATGGTCCTACCTCAGCGGCAACCCTCATGAAGATTTTTGGCTCCCGCTAGGTTCTAGCGCCTCCTGAGTAATACCCAGCAGTATGAATGAATGGTAAACACTTGCCCAAGAAGATCAAGTATTATGGTGGGTATGTAATTTTCATTTCTGAGCTCTGAACAGTAGTATTATGATACCAACAAAGCAGTGAGACAAGTCTACTATATTGATGCTTTTAATATGCCCCCAGACTGTGCCATTTGTGCCACTGACTCCATCATGCATAACTGTGACGTTCTTATTTTTTTAAGAGCCCTGAATGTGTTTGTGCAACCACCGTTTGTAGCACAATCCATCTAACAAGTGACAACCACAAAATCAAAGGTGGCGACTCCATAAGTAACTGACCAAACAGTTCACATTACCAAACCATTAAGCATGCTGTATATAAAGTCCCTCCCACCAAAAAGCTGCTAAAAAACAATGAAGTGTCTGCACATATGATAACGTGCCATCTTCCACACACACAGGTTTCATGTCAGTAGGGTATCAGGCTGATAGTTAACAGAGGAGACACCCAAGATTAAGAATTTAAATCAGATATGTGAGTGTTGTCTTGCAGTATCATCACAGTATATTAAAAATTCAACCTGGATGTCTGGTTCTGAAAAGCATTAGATCTTTCCAAACATAAAATCTCCACCACTCATTCACACTAATGGGACTACACTGGAGGTGCTAGGACTGAGTGGGAGCAAAAAATCTTCAGGAGGGCCGGCACCGAGGTAGGGCTGTGAGGAAACAGTGCCATGAGACCGTCTCATTCAGTATAGGCTACCTCAGTGTTGATCCTCCAGCTGCCTCAGTTCCTTTTTTCCTGCCGTCAACTGCTCTTCAGTGACAACGTCATTCGACAACCGGGAGTCAAATCTTCATCTATTTGACAGCAGCTTAGTTGTTTAGTTTTGATTTGTAGTTTTAGTATACAGTATTTGTTTATTATTTTTAGTAAAAAAAAAAAAAAGTTTTTATTTGAAAGGATACAGAAGACCTCTTCAGCCGACCTTCAACAGATTTGACCATGAACAGGGCCATTGATGGTAGGAAGATTTCGCATGAAAGCTGTATGTTCAGTGGGGATGGGTCGGTCCACCACCCTTTATGAGGGGGGTCTGACTATAAAACTTGATCCAGTGCTTTCACGGAAGAAGGGTGATCCTTCCAGAAGCAGAAAAACAAGTAGACTAATTCTCGGTCCTCATAAAGAACCCAGCACTGCTTGGCCTTGAGTTCTTCTGAGTCCCACCAGTCGAAGAAGAAATGGTACCGCTTGAGGTTACCCTCTGGTGTGTCTGAATGATGATCGTTGGGAACAGGGGACAGAAGGCTGACTCCAACTCCTTTGGGGTCACCTTCGGCTTCTGTTTCTAATGACCGACATCCTTGAATCTGTAGTCCCTCCCTACCCCCTGGGAGGTCTTTTGGTGAGCAGTATTATCATTGGGCCACTCTTATGGAGCAGTGGGTTTGGTGGTTGTCCCGACTTTCCAAGCCTACGGAGTTGGCCTTGGGGCCTTTGGGCCTAGGGGCTTCGAATCCACAGGCAGGTTGGTTGGGTCTGATACACAGATACATAGAAATGTGACAGCACAGAAAGGCCCCACGGCCCTTCTAGTCTGCCCCGCACCCTACCTCCCCCCTTCTGTTACGCTTCCACCCTCTTTTCCCAACCCCTTAAATCTATCCCAAGCCCTCTTGAACTCCTCCACTATTTCAGCTGCCACTACCTCTTCCGGCAGCTTATTCCAGACCCCCACCACCCTCTCCATGAAAAACTGCCCCCTGACATTACCTCTGTATTGCCCACCTTCCAGTTTGAGGCTATGTCCACTCGTGGTCGCTTCCTTCTTCAATTTGAACAAGCTAACACCCTCCACTTTATTTATTCCCTTCAGATACTTAAAGGTCTCAATCATGTCCCCCCTCTCCCTCCTAGTCTCCAGAGGTTACAAATTCAGCCCTCTCAATCTTCTCTCATAGGTTAAATCCTGCATCCCTTGTTCCATTTTGGTTGCCCTTCTCTGTACCCTATCCATCAACTCAACACCTCTTTGTAGGCGAGGCCTCCAGAACTGCACCCCATACTCCAGATGCGGCCTGACCATGGTTCTGTATAACGGCATTAGCACCTCCCTCTTCCTGCTATTAAAACCCCTCATAACACAGGCCAACATTCCATTTGCCTTTCCCACTGCCCTGCTACACTGGCTGCCCACCTTGAGGTCACACGATACCATAATCCCCAGGTCCCTTTCCATTTCCTTCTCCTTAATCACCACCCCACCAAGGGTGTAAGTTTCCCTCCTATTCCTCCTCCCCAGGTGCATCAGCAAGCACTTTTGTGCATTAAACTTCAATTTCCAGGTGTCAGACCACTTCTCCAACCTCTCCGGGTCCTGCCTCATGGCTTGCACTCCATTAGGTGAATCCACCCTATTGCAGACCTTTGTATCATCTGCAGACAGGCACACCCAACCCTCCAGATCCTCCACTAGGTCACTAACATAGATGTTAAAAAGTATTGGTCCTAGCACCGATCCCTGTGGCACCCCTCTGGTCACTGCTCATTCCCTGGAATGTGTTCCATTTACCACCACCGTCTGACTCCTTCCCTTCAACCAGTTTTCCACCTACCTGGTGATCCTGAGGTCCACCCCAGTCTATCCAGCTTATGCGCCATTCCACCATGTGGAACGGTATCGAAGGCCTTATTGAAATCCAGATAGGCCACATCCACCACTCCTCCCTGGTCCACTATCTGTGTCACCCAATCGAAAAACTCTATTAGGTTAGTCTGACAGGACCTTCCCTTGGTGAAGCCATGCTGCCTGCCATCCTGCACGCCATTCATCTCCAAGTATTTTATCAATCTGATCTTAAGTAGTGTGTCCATTACCTTCCCTACCACCGAGGTAAGACTAATGGGATGGTAGTTTTTGATCTCATCCTTCTGCCCCCTCTTATGTAGTGTGTCCACCTCTGCCCTCTTCCAGTCCATTGGCACTACCCTGTGACCAAGGACAAGTTAAAGAGCCTCGCCAGATGCGGCGCCAGTTCATCCTTCACCTCCTTGAGAACCCTTGGGTGTATTCCATCAGGCCCCATTGCCTTGTCCACCCTAAGTCTAGCCAGCTCTTCCCTTACTCCTTCAGCTGTGAATTCTGCCACACCCACCTGCCTGCAGCTGTCACCCTCCGCAGCCTGTCCTGGTCCCTAGCCCTCTTTTTGCTCCGTGAAGATTGAGGCAAAATTGCTATTTAATGCCTCTGCTTTTTCAAAATCCCCTTCCAGAAATGTTCCACTTTCCCCCTTTTTCCTCCCAATCCCATGCTGTGCCCTTCTCCTTTCTCCAATGTACCTAAAGAAGGTTTTGTCCCCCTTCCTTGCCTGCTCTGCTGTCCTCTCCTCAGTGGCCTCCTTAGCCCTCATCTTTTGCCCTGCTTCCTTTCTTTTTTCCCCTGTAGGTTTCCCTGTTCTCATCCTTTTGTGTCCTTCTGTACCTCTTGAATGCTCTTGTCTTCTCCTTGACCCCGAACGCCACCTCTCTAGTGAACCATATAGGTCTTTTCTGTCTTCTGTTCTTTCTTACCCTTCTTATACATGAGTCCATGGCTTTAAATACCCCTCTATTGATGGCTGTCCATAATTCCTCCACCCCCTGCACATCCCCTAACCTCAACATTTCTTCCCTAACTACCTTCCTCATTCCATGAAAGGCAGCCTTCCTGAAGTCCATTACCTTGGTTCTCATCCTAACCCTCACCCTGCCAGCTCTCACTGTGAACCTGACAGCCCTGTGGTCACTGGTACTAAGCTCTTTCCCCACCTCCACCTCCTCTACACTGTCCCCATTTGTGAGGACCACATCCAACAGGTTTACACCCCTAGTGGGCTCACTGACTCTTTGCTGCAGGAATATGCACTGAAGAGCCTCTAAGATGCAACTGCTTCTTGCGGAGATTGCTGTCTGGGCCTTCCAGTTGATGTCCGGAAGGTTTAAGTCCCCAACTAGTACAATTTCCCCTTTCCATGTCATCCTTGCTACAGATTCCACAAAGTGTCTATCCCCTTCCTCCCTCTGCATAGGAGGCATATAGACTACCCCAATGCGCAGGTTTTCCCCCGTCTAGGGTGACCTACAATATTTCTGTTTCCCCCTCCTCATCCTGCCCTTCCATGGCCCCAATCCCTTTCCTGACATATAATGCCACTCCTCCCCCCTTCCCCTCCCGATCCTTCCTAAACAAACAATACCCTGGGATCACCGTCTCCCAGGCGTGGTGGTCATTCCTCCAAGTCTCACTCACTGTTACAATGTCTAGGTTCTCCTCAATCATGGTGGCCTCCAGTTCTCCCATTTTCTTCCCCAGGCTCCTGGCATTTGCAACCAAAGCCCTCCAACATGTAGCCCCATCCCGTCCTTCCCTGCCGCTAAAAGTTCCCTTGATAAATGTTGTGACTTGGGGGGGAGGCTGATAGCCTCTCTGCTCTGCCTCATATAAGGATGGCCCTGTCCTTAGCCCACCCCTTATTTAGTTTAAATTGAACTTCCTTGCCATGAAGTCCCCCAGTTTACTTTTTAGTGCCACTGCCCTGAAGAGTTCAAGTGCAGCCTGTCTTGGGCATACAGTCACTCCTCCAACCATGTAGAGCCCTAGTCACCTATCCAGCCGAACCCCATCTGACTGCACCAACCTTGTAGCCAATTGTTGAATGCCCTTATCTTCTTCTTTCTGGGTGTGCTCGCTCTTGGTACTGGCAACACCTCAGAGAAGGAAATGGAGGAAAAACAGTGTTGCTCCTACAGAACCTAGTGAGTTCCTCGAATATTGTCTGTACTTCCATCACACTTTTCCCCTCCAAGTCATTTGTGCCCAGGTGAAACACCAGATGTGTCCTTTCATCCTGCTGCTTACCCTAGGAAGAAATATGATGCCTCAGCTCCAGTGTCGTCATCCCTGGCATGCACTATACCCATACTGCATTATTTTTTGCTCCCTTCCTTCCCCATTTTAGCCCCTCAATTATTGAGTCCCCCAAGAGTGCCACCCTACTGACCCCTGCTTCCTGGGTGTCCTTTTGGCCTCTAGCTTTGTGTTGCGGGGTTTGGCTCCCTTTGGACTCCTTCTCATGTTCCATCCTGACTTGGTTTCTGCCCCTGTTCGTCTTTTGTTCCCCATCACCTAACCTACCCTGATTTTTACCCACACCCAGCATTTGTCCCTCTTCACCCTTTTCCTTTAGCCTTTCCTCAGACTCCCCCCTCCTGTACCTATTCATCCCATGTACTTCCACCTGGCTTCATTCATCCCTGCAAACCCCTCCTGCATCACTGGTTGAGCATGAGCCAACTTCACCTGACCCCCCTATATCTGCTCCTGGCCTTCCCCCATCTCCATCACTGTGCCTCCTCATCCCTTGTACTTCCGCCTGGCTTCCTTCATCCCTACAAACCCCTCTTGCATCACTGCTTGAGAATGAGCCAACTTCACCTGACCGATCTCTATCTGCTCCTAGCCTTCCCCGTCTGCATCACTGTGTCAGAGTATGCCCACTGTGCTTGATCCCCTTCCAACTGTTCCTGTCCAGCCCATCTTTGCAGAAGGTTTTGAGCACTGTACCCCACTTGGGGAAGTCTTCCTCCTCACCACCTGCCCTGTCTGCGTATTTCCCCTCTCCTGCACCCTGCCCGGTGCATGCCCCAGCCTCCTACTTCAGCTCCTGCCCTGCAGGGTTTCCTCCCATTCATTTTCAGCCTCCCAGGAGCTCAGCTCCAGCTCTTCCAGTGCTTCCTTCCTGCCCCTTTTCTTATGCCACAGTTCCCCTAGTGCTACCCTCTGGTATGTCCCTAATGTGCCCGTCCCCTCCTCCACCCCTTCCCCTGCATGCAGTGTGCCTGCCCCTCCTCCCCCTTCCACTGCACCTGAGATCTTTTCCCCCATGTCCCCCAGCCGCTCTGCCCCACCCTTCTCTGAAGGCCCCTGCCGGATCCCTTCCTCCAAAATGTCCTCGACTAGGATACCTAGGGGGGCAAAACTATTTGTTACTTCCACCCTCTGGCCCATTTCACCTATGCCTATATCATTCTTCATTCTGGGCATCTGTCTGCCTTTTCCTGAGCCTTCCGTCTTCCACTCTTCCTCCTGATCCCCTGCTGACCCTTTTTCTCTAGCTACAGGCATTTTTTTTGTGCCTCCAGACCTCCTACTATCAGTTCCCATTGACCCCTTTCCTCCTGTCTCAGGCATCCCTGTCCCAACTCTGGACTTGCTGCTGTCTCTTACCACCTCTGGTCTATCCCCTCTGGATCCCCTCCCATCCTCTCCCTCCCAAGCCCTTGACTTCCGGAACAGTGTATCTGATCCTGCAGTGAATCCACTCAGCCCTTCCCACTCCTTCCTTGGCTTATACTGTCCCTGTCTCTCTACCCACTTTTCCCAGCCCCCCATTTAACCCCCACCTTAGCCTCGTCACTTCCTCCCTCAGTTGAGTGAGCTGCTTACACATCATACAATCCCCCATCATTCAAGCCCAAATTAGGATCATAGCCATTCCACAGCCACCGCACCCCACCACCCTGCCAAAGATCCCCCTTCCTTGGTCACCCCTCCCTCTGTGCTTCCCTACCATTTCTTCTATGATACTCAGATATAGTCCTAAAATCAAACCTTACATGTTTTTTGGCCCCTCACCATCACCCCCTCCTCAGCCCCAACCCACAGTCAAGACTTTTTAGAAATAATAAACCATGTGCAAACAGTCAAGGCTTTTTAGAAATAATAAAGCATGTGCAAACCATAGGCATCAAGAATTAATAACCATAGTCACCCAGTTCAAGTCAAAGACACCAAGTTCAGTCCAAGTCCCCAGCACCTCCAGTATCAGCAGTCCAAGATCAAGTGACCTGTGACCTGTTAGCTCCTCCACCTGTAGACCTGTGCCCTATTAGCTCCTCCACTTCATATGTGGCTCCTCCTCCCCTCCATATTTAATAGGGGTTGGAGAGGGAGGACGGGAACAAACACAGCTCTCCGCTCTGCGGGCTGGATGGCTTTTTTAAAGCCTACTGCCTTGGTGCCTCTCTCCCTGATTGGCCTGATCCTACACCATGGTCTGCGGTTGGCTGGCAGTCCTTGCTTCGGTCACCGAACTGCAACCTGCGCCCCTTGCTAGTTCAGCTCTAAACAGCTCAGCTCTCCTTCCACTGGTCGCCAACTGCGACCCCACTGCCGACTTCAGCCACAGCTCCATGCATCTTTCCATTCTCCTTTCTCTGGTCGCTGACTGCGACCCACTCCCCCGCTGCTGATACAGCTAACAAACACAGAAATGCGCAATCTGATTTCTTTGTGTCACCTGAGCTATTGGTACAATTCATGACAGAGGCCGCCCAGGGTCACAGCTAGGCAGGAAATTGAGAAGAGGCTTGAGAACTAGGTCTGCCTTGTCACATGGCACCCCCTCCAGTGCTGGCAACACCGCACCCTTGTGCTTTTTCCCCTAACATGGCTGCTGCACTGGGGACAGCACACATACCATTTTCTCCTACTCATGTTGCAGACCTTCATCCTTGGGTGCACTGAGAGTTGAGTTGTAGTCTCTGGGCACTGGTGCAGCACCAATTGCGGTGCTCTCTTTGACTCCAGTCTTGGTGGCACCAGGGTCCACACCACTTGTGGGGCCTGTGCAGCTGTGGAGTCCTGGATTCCAATTCCGATTTAAGGAGCACTTCCTCCTGCTGTCTTTCCTCCCTTTCCTTTTTATACTATCCCTCCTGGGCTAGTAGGAGATGATATTGATCCTGATCCTGATCTGCAATGAGGAGATGATTTTGATGGGGATTCATCTCTCAGAGTGGAAAATAAGCCCTCTACTTCAGCAGAGCTTCTGGTCGAGGTCCTGTCTTTTAAGTCTCTACTGAAGAATGTGAATTCTACTCTCTCTCTCTCTCTCTCTCTCTCTCCAGACTTCAGAGATGGACCCGACGAAGTTGTTGCACCTTCAATATCTGCATGTTCCAGAGATCCCTGTGGAATTGACTCCTCCAGTACAACCCTTTTTCAAGACTCTCTCACAAATGGTGTGTGACACTCTGGTGCTTTTTCTTCCATGGCTAAGTCCTTAGACAAGAAGTATGGTCTCCCTAAGGAACAACCAATCCTAGCCTCTCAAGCCTTTGCCGACGCCATAGTGGTCCTGGCAGAAAATGACAAAGCTATCCTCCCTCAGGAGTCCACGGCTCATCCAGTAAATAGAGAATCTCATAAGATTGACACATTAGAGAAGTGAATCTTCACAGCCACTACCCTGGGTATGCGTATTGCTAGCTACCAGTGATACTTCTCTCAATATGAGTATACCCTCTGGCATTCACTGAAAGCTTCTGTGGAGGCTCTTTCAGAGTTAGATGTTTCCTGAGAGCTCCTCCAAACTATCACTATAGGTATTGAGTCAACTAATCAGCAACTTAAGGCTGCTATAGATGCTTTTGACACTGCTTCTAGAGCAGCAGCAGCAGCTGGGATATGTACCCATCACCACTCATGGCTACTAACCTCGGGGTTCACAAATGATGCCCAGAAATGAGTCATGAACTTACCATTTGATGGTACTTATCTGTTTGGCCCACAAGTGGAGCAGGCACTTGAGGCCACTCAGAAAATTAGAATGGCTGTCAAGATTGCTAGACCGGCTCCTACTGCCCCTCAATGGGGTGTGAACCGTCGACAGTTTCATAACTGTCAGTCCTTTTGTGACAAAGACAGAGGGGGCTTCAACAAAAATCAAGCCCCTCGACTGCAAAAGAAATCGCAGCAGAACTCAAATGGCCTGAAGGCACCTAGTGCCACCCTCTGAAAATCTGCCCCAGGTCCATCCTTAGCAGCTTGAGGGTGACTCTTTCTCGGCAGTAGGGGGCGTCTGACTCAGTTTTACAATCAGTGGAAGTCAGTCACTTCAGACAAATGGGTTCTCAGGATAATTTGCAAGGGCTATTCTCTGAAATTTTCAGATACCCCTCCGGATCATCCACCCAATTGACAGCTCTTGCTGTCAGTAACTCAGTCAGACCTCCTTGCTTCCAAAATTCAAGACCTTCAGAACAATAGGTCAGTAGACATAGTTTCATAGGAGCAGTGGAACACAGGCTTCTACTCCCACTACTTTCTAGTCCCAAAGAAAACAGGCAGCATGCACCCTGTTCTGGCCCTAAGGAAGTTGAACAAGTTCCTCTTCAAGGAAAAATTCAAAATGATATCACTCGGTACACTTTTACTGCTGATTCATCAATTTTGCTGATTCATCAAAATAATTGTCTGGCCTCCCTGGACATACATGCAGGATGCCTACTAACACATTCCAGTGCACTCAAGCCACCACAAGTATCTCCAATTTGTGGCCCTGGGTCTGCACTACTAATTCAGAGTACTTCCCTTTGGGTTTTTCTCAGCACCACAAGTCTTCATGAAGCACTTCGCAGTTCTCGCAGTGCACCTAAGAAAACTCGGAATTTAAGTCTTCCCATATCTGGATGACTGGCTCCTGGAAAGCCCCTCCAGACAAGGGACACAGGAAGCAGTTTCCATGGCATCCAGGTTCCTCACATCCATGGGAGTCCTGTTGAATTTGGAAAAATCACAGCTACAGCCCTCCCAGCAACTCCTCTTTTTAGGAGCCCTCCTGGATACCTTCAATGCAAGGGCCTTCTTCCCGGAGGACAGGAGGAACGATATCCTCCACATGGCTCACTTCATCAAAGAGAATGACTCAGTCCAAGCTCTAGCGATGCAGCAGATGCTGGGTCTCATGGCATCTTCAGTGTTCACAGTGCCCTTGGCTCGTCTTCACATGAGGACCACTCAATGGATGTGCAGTACTCAGTGGTCTCCAGCCACACCCACACCCTCCCAGTCCTTTCACATCAAGGTAACACAACCTCTCAAGCAGTCACTCACCTGGTCGACTCAAGAGGACAACTTTCTGAAAGGCTTTCCCTTTGCTCCACTGGAGACTCAGATCACCATCACCACAGATGCTTCTCTATGTGGATGGGGAGCTCACTATCAGGATCTCCACACCCAAGGTCTGAGGAGTCAGGACAAATCTCAACTCCACATAATTGTCCTGGAAATGAAAACTGTCCTTTATGTTGTCCGAGTCCTGAAGGACATTCCCTGTCGCAAAATAATTCTCCTTCAGATGGACAACAAAATGGTGATGTACTACATCAACAGACAGGGTGGGGTACACTCTTATCCCCTGTGCAGAAAGACAATGAGAGTGCGGGAATGGTGACTAGAGCACAAACCCCTGATCCAGGCAGTTTATCTACAAGGAATCCAGAATGATCTAGTGGATCACCTCAGCAGAACAGAGGTAGATCCTCACTAATAGTCTCTCAGCTTAAATATTGTGAAATCGCTCTTCAAAGAGTGGGGCATGCCGGACCAAGACCTTTTTGCATAACCACTCTATGCAAAACTGCATCTATTCTGCTCCAAAAATCCAGAACCTGGTGTTTTCTGTCAGGATGCAGTCAGACTGCAGTGGACAAGATGCTTTCTGTATGCATTTCCTCTTCTTCCCTTAATTCAGATGGTGCTACTCAAGCTGGAGGCATAAGGGGGCAGAATGATTCTCCTCACCCCATTTTGGCCTCATCAGATTTGGTTTCCATTGATCAACAGATTATTGAAGGTTCCACCAAAACAACTACCACTTTATATTGACCTTCTGACCCAGGGCCCCGTCCACCCCAACCTGAGATCCCTTCATCTCCACATTTGGCTCCTGAGGAGACAAAAGTAGGTAGATTTGATGTCTCACATACAGTTTCAGACATTCTCCTAACAGAGCGTAAGCCAGCTGCTAGGAAAATGTACACGGCAAAGTGGAAGTGATTCTCCATTTGGTGTGCAAAGTCCTCCCTGGATCCTTTTTCCTGTCCACCAAACAAAGTCTTGGAGTATCTTATAGACCTGTCTAATATAGGGTTACAGCATGCAGCTGTGAAAGTCCATCTCTGTGCAATCTCAGCTTATCATGAGCCTATACACACATTGTCTATAGCTCAGTTACCCTTGATTAAGTTAAGAGATTCCTTAAAGGTATGCTCCACACTAGGCCACCAGTCAGGAGACCGGTAGCTACCTGGGATATTAACCTTGTGCTAAACATGCTCACCCATAAACCTTTTGAGCCTCTAGCAACATGTGAGCTGAAGTTACTGACCTGGAAGATCGCATTCCTCATTGCCATTACCTCCACTCGCAGAGTGTCCGAAATACATGCCTTGGTCACAGACCCTCCTTACACAGTATTTCACAAGGACAAGGTGGTTCTTCAAACCCATCCTAAATTTCTCCCCAGAGTGGTCTCAGAATTCCATGTGAACCAGCCCTTGGTTCTTTCAACTTATTTTATGAACTTCCAGAATGAGAGAGAACATACCCTGCATTCTCTGGATGTTAAGAGTGCCTTGCGTTTCTACTTAGATAGAACTAAAGAGATCCGCAAGTCAAAGCAATGCTTTGTGTCATTCAGCATGACCTGGCTGATTCAGCCTATTGCTGTCAGATATATTTCGGCATGGCTAGTGACTTGTCTTTGTCACTGCTATTCCATGGCACAAGTTAAGCTGAAAGGCAGGGTATATGCCCATTCTACCAGAGCAGTAGTGGCATCTCTGGCAGAAATACAAAATATGCCCATTGTAGACATCTGCAATACAGCTACTTGGAGCTCCATACACATCTTTGTTAAGCACTATGCTTTGGATGTCCATGCCAGACAGCATCAGTCCTTCAGCAGGTCAATCCTTAATGTACTTCTGTCCTAAGTGAGCACCTCTCTACTGCTGCCCTTTTTGGAGAATTATTTAGCTTGGTACTCTTCTATTACTGTGAATAAGTAAGTGGAGACTTTATGTCCAGGAAGATATGAAAATTACGCAATTACTGTAATTCTTGATCTTTTTAAACGAAGTCTCCACCACTCATTTACACACCTACCCTCCATCCCCCAAGCTCACTTGTCTGTTGTTGGTCTTCACTTCCTCAATGACTAGGCTGTGAAGACTCTGTTGTGTTGACCCTTCTTATAGGGGTCATTTGGACTATCTTATTAGGTTAGTTTCAAATAGGTTAGTTTATGCTGCACCTCCTCGCTAAAAAAGGTACTGAAGCAGTTGAAGGGTCCAGCGCTGAGGTAGCCTATTTGGCATGAGCCAGTCTCACAGCCTACCTTGGTGCCAGCCATCCTGAAGATTTTTGGCTCCCACTCAGTCCTAGTAGCACCTCTGGCGTAGTCCCATTAGTGTGAATGAGTGGTGGGAGACTTTATCCAAGAAGATCAAGAATTATGGTAGGTATGTAATTTCCATTTCCAGAGCACTTAAGCAAGAAGGTATGATAGTGAAGTTTAGCAGTGATAGGATGTGAGACAGAGATATACAGATACTAGGAGCTGTGGATTTAAGACAGAAATTAGAGTGCATGGCATGAAAATGAGCATGCAAATGACAGTAATTGAAGAGATCTGTCCCAGGTTACGGAAGGAGTGATAGACAGGAAGACAGAGTAATAAAAAAACAGAGGGATAGAGAAAGCGAGAGAAAGATAGTGAAAGAGAGAAATAGAAGCTGGGCCATGTCCAATGGGGTGGTGAGGTTCACAGGGATGAGGAAGGTGGGAGAGAAGAATGCTGAGCCTAGGGTGTATAACTAGTTAATGCACTTTGTAACATGGGGAAGAGAAAGGGTTGCGCAGGACTGGTCAACTTGCATCAGCTGACCATACATTAATCCTCAGTTAAAGTATGGTTGTGTCTGCTGACATTGTCTTTTCCCTCTCACAAGAACCTCTTACAGATGCAGTAGTACTAACATACTATTTGCCAGCAGATTAGGCCTTACGGTCTATCGAGTCTGCTCGAACCTAGATCCTTAGTTGGATGCCGAGACCCTCCCATCCCTTGTGCTCCAGAAACTCCTATCATCCATCCCCACCCACCCAGGACAGGCCATCGTCTCATACATCCACTTTCTGTGTCTGTCCCACCCTCTCTTGAAGCCCTCCACTGTGGATCTCTGAACCAGCTCACCAGGCAGTGCATTCCAAGGGTCCACCACCCTCTCAGTGAAAAACCTCCTCCTCTTTCCCTCCCTCACCCTTCCACCTTCCAACTTCAAACCATGCCCTCTGGTGATACCTCCTGCTTTTAGTCTAAAGATCCCTCCATGTTTACCCTATTTATTCCTTGAGGTACTTGAAGACCCTAATCATGTCCCCCTGTCTCTCCTCTCCTCCAATGAAAACAGGCAGAGCTCCTCAAGTCTGTCCTCATAAGTCAAATCTCTAGCCCTCGAATCATCTTTGTTGCCCTCCTCTGTACCCTCTCCAGGAGCTGTATGTCCCTCTTCAAGTGTGGTCTCCAGTACTGTACACAGTACTCAAGGTGTGGTCTAACCAGTCCATTGTACAGCGGCAGAATCACTTCCTTGCTCCTAGAGGTGATCCCCCTTACGATGCATCCCAACATCCTGTTTGCCTTGCTAGCTGCTCTTCTGCACTGCTCAGAGTTATTCATACATGTATCCACCATGACCCCTAGGTCTTTTTCCCCTATTGAGGCCTCCAGCGCCTCCCCTCCCAGGGTGTACCTGTGTTTAGGGTTTCCCCGACCAAGATGCAACACCTTGCACTTGGTGATATTGAAATTTAATTTCCATGTGTGAGCCCAGCTTTCCAGGGTGTCCAGGTCCCCTTGCAGGGCCAGCCTCTCCTCTTCTCCCTCAACTACTGCTCCCATCTTGGAGTCATCCACGAATAGACTCATTTCACACCCTATACCCTCCCTGATGTCCGATATGTATGCATTAAACAGGATCGGACCCAGGACCAAGCCCTGTACTCCCCACTACCTACCTCTCTAGGGTTCGAGAGCTCCCACAGACCACTACTCTCTGAGTGCGTCCAGCTAGCCAGTTTTCAATCCATCTGACCATCAAAGGGCCTACTCCTAACCCCATCAGTTTCTCCACCAGACCATTGTGGGGGACAGAGTCAAACGCCTTGCTGAAGTCCAAGAATAATACATCCACAGGCTTACTCCTGTCCAGTTCTGATATTATCCATTCATAGAACTCCACAAGGTTGGTTTGACATGATCTACCTGGCACAAACCCATGTTGCCGACTATCCAGACCTCCCACCTCCTCCAAGTACACCCCCAATCGTTCCTTTAGTATACTCTCCATTAATTTTCCCACCACCGAGGTCAAACTGATGGGTCTATAGTTCCCTGGTACTTCCCTCAACCCCCCTTTATGGATTGGTACCACATGTGCCTCTCGCCAATCCCTAGGTACCCTCCCTGTCTCAAGTGACCTGCTGAAAAGCTCCGCCAGGGATGCAGCCAGTATGTCCGCAAATTCCCATAGCACTCTCGGATGAATGCCATCCGGCCCAGGAGATTTGTCTTTCTTTAGGGCCTTGAGGGCTAACCACACCCTTTTGGCGGAGATAGCATCATCTGTCCCCTCCACCTTACTGGTCTTGTTATCCTTATCCAGATGTGACACCCTGGGTATCTTTCCCTCCCTCTTTCTCCATTTCTGTTGCTCCCCTGATCCCACTCCCTGCCACTTCTATCCCCTTCGTGCCTTGCTTTGTAGATATCCCATCCCCCTCCCTAGTGAACACAGAGGCGAAGTACTCGTTAAATACCTCTGCCTGGTCCCTCGCCTCTTCCACCCACCCTCCTTCTGATCTCAATCTGCTGAGATGGCCCTTAGGTTTTCTCCACCCCAATGTACCAGAAGAACCCTTTTCCCTCCATGTATCCCCTGTGCCAGCTGTTGCTCTTTACTGACTTTGCTCCCTCACCATACGGGTGATTTTTCTAGATGCAAGCTGGTACATTTCCTTATCCCTATCCCCTCTTGTTGTTTTATATTTTTTGTAGGCTGCCTTCTTTTCTCTGACTGCTACCTGTACCTCACTGGACCACCAGCATGGTTTATGTGACCTTGCTCCCTTATGCTTCAACTTAGCGCAGATCCTGACTGCCTCATGAAGTCCCCGTTTTATGACCTCCCATCTCCTTTCCACATTTGTCGTTGAGGTAATCCTCTTCAAGTGATCCTTGAGAATATTTCCCATGCCCATAAAGTCTGCCCCCCCTGAAGTCCACTGCCAGTGTCCAAGATCTCACCCCCACTCCCCCCATGCTTATTTGAAACCAGACAGTATTGTGGTCACTCCCAGTCAGGGGGTCCTGTACAACCATGTCCCTTACCAGATCCCCATCTGACAGAACCACATCCAGGACATGCCCCTCCCTTGTGGGCTCCATAACATGCTGTGTTAAGAACACATCCTGGAAGCCATCCAGCAGCCTCTGCTCCTTGGCCACCTTAGAGGACATGGTTCCCCAGTTTGTACCTGGCATATTAAGGTCTCCCATCAACACCACTCCTTCCCCTTTTGGACCACACTGGGCAATGATGTTGTCCAGCAAACCATCCTCTAGAACATCACTCATCCCGGGGGGCCTATATGCTACTCCCAGCTTGACCTTATCTCCTGCTGGGGATCGTAAGGTGACCCATAAGGCCTCCACGTTTCCCCTCTGCCTCTTCTACCACAGCAATTTCTATGTCATCTCTAATGAACAAAGCCACTCCACCCCCTCTGCCCTCCTACCATTCTTGTTTGACAGCCATCTGTTGGCCGGCCATGAATTGCAGTCTAAGACTGTTAGTATATAGTGGTTAAAACAGTATTAACCTGCAATTCAAGGCCAGCCAACAGATGACTGTCAAACAAGAACAGATATGCTTAAGTGAAATTTCTGATAATTCCATCATAAGTAGCTTGAAAATCTGTATATGACTATGTATTTTTTTTACTTGGTATGTTGTCTCAGAAACACATTCTTTCAGTAACTAGAGTGGACAAAAAGAGCGGCCTTATCAAAAAACTAATGCAAGCATACTGGACTGTTTAAAAAGTAACAATATACTTTAGCAGCCTATTTATAATACATCAAACATAGCAGAAAAACAGACGATTTCACAGTTTACAAAACTAAATCAGCCAAAATGAGCAAGAATTAGCTTGCCGAATGTGATTTGGTTTCTGGTATAAAAGCCTCAGCGTGGCAGTGGGCTTTTACTAGATCAAGGAAATCTGTGGTTTGGCTGAGCAAAATTCCATCTTTTAACAGTTTGTAAACTATACAGTGGCATTCTGTTGGATAGTTATGAAACGTAGGCTATAATTATCTGTGGTTTATTTTAATCTAGCTGGTTTCTGTTGCAGAGCAGTTGAACAGAGATTGACTATGCTGTTACTAATACACGCTGGTACCTATGCTTCCAGCAGTATGCAACAGCTCAAATGTACTAATATGTCCCTTCTTTTTATCTTTTTTCCTACTCCTGAGGGCAACTACTATACTATACAACTGACAGAAAGTGAGAGGTAGTAAGCCAGAAACTCTGCTGCAGAATCTTTCTATTCTTGCTCATTTTTTTCTGTGTGGTCCCCCGTTTCCTACCTAGTGCTGTTTGGAACTTTCATATTCCATTGAGACAGAATTCTGTGGAATTTCTGAAAATTCCAACTTATTCCTTGTAATTCTGCCAGAAAAGGATTTGCAAAATTTTACCAGCAGAATATGGATTATCATGTGAACTACAGAATAATGGTATCTAGTAGAGCACTGTTCTATGTAGAAACAACTACCAGAAGTTTCACAGCCATCTGTTGGTCTGCCCAGGTAATTGCAGGAACATCTACCAGATGTCAAATCTCCTGTGCACTTAAATATATGCATTTCCTATACTGCACAGCAGCTAAATCCCAAACAACAAACAGCAGAAAAACAGAGATAATTCCACAGTTCACAAAAGTAAGTCAGCCAAAATGAACACAAATTCTGAAATGTTGATTACATCAGTAATTCAATGACTGTTCGCCACAATTATATAAAACAAACTCTGGCCAGAGCCAATAGGGCTGCAGGAGAGGAATCTGGATTTAAAGTATCGAAAATAATTAAAAAAAAAATATTTTTATACCAAATTTTCAACACAGCCTTGTGATGAACCTGCCTCATAAAGAAGGGCAAAGAAAATGCTTAACTCCTGGCGTAAAGGTAACATTGTGCAGGGACTGCAAAATCAGATTTTGGGCTGCAAACACACATATTGGGCAGGAGTTGAAAAATGTCAGCTGTCACATTTATGAGTCAGTGATTTGAAATGGCTGTGTTGAAATGTTGTGGAAAAAATATTGAATATTACAAGTTATGAGCCCACATTTGCAAAATTCAGCACAGCCTCATAAATTAACAGGCGAACATACTAGAATCACAGAATACAAGAATGCACAAAGTATAATACATAGAGAATAATGGATGGGGAAGGGTTTGATATGAGAATTTAATGCACACCTGAGTGGTGGGATGCTATATAAACCCCAAGGGCAAAGTCTGAGGGGTTTATCAAAGCATCCCACAACGAGGGTGTGCATTAAATTCTCATATGAAACACCCTCCCCATCTTTTATTTTTAATAATAACGGGACAGCAATTTTTCTCCTGCAGTTTGTGTGACTATCTGGCCCACCCACACACAGAATGTTGGCCAATGAGGCAGCAGCATAGTTTGACTGGCATGGCTTGTGTATGTCATAACGACCAGCCGGTTGTTATGGAAAATATCAACCTGGTCAGTACATTGAGAGAAATTGCTGACCAGTTATTATCACCCCATATCACATTTATTCAAAGCCATGGAATGCATTGCTAGTCTTTTTTTGGCATTGACAAAGTTTAACTTGGTCCATGGGGAGGAACTCTGGAAACAGCTTGACTTAATCAAGTCCTAAATATCATGATATCAGGGCAGAAAGTGGGTCAGGGTGCATTCAGATGAAAGTGAGGATAAGGTAAAGAAAATGTACTGTGGTACTGTACTCTATAGAGACCCTGCTGAAAGAATGCAGCACGGAGCTTGGCATAGATGCTAAATTCTTTGGTGCAGTATTATAGTGCAGCAAGTTGGTGTCAGTATTCTTTTTTGAGTGGGGGATTGTGAAAAATGTCAGATAGTTGTCAGTTCCAACCCACCTTTTTTCTCCTTTGATGACAAAATCGCTGCGTTAAGAAAATGGGCTATGCAGATCATTATGATCCATCACATTTTCAATAACCTTGACATTTACACCCTGTGGGTCACTGTCTCACATAGAAAAACAGATCTTCTCACTCCTCTCTGAGTGCAAACAAAGCCCCTTTGTGCTGACCAACTCCCACAGATCATACTACCATCTGCCACTTACTTAGTGGCAGTAAATTTATGTAACATTTTTTAGTTCTGAATATTTATGCAGTCCCATACAAATAAAATGCAAACTGACACCTTTTGTAAGTATTCCTCTATCAGTTTCTTCATATTTCCTCCAGTGTTTACATTTACTGCAGCAGTAAAGAGAATGTGTTCAGTACTAAAAAGAAAAAGAAATTTGCTGGTGGGCTTTCTGTTTGGATACCTTTGTTAAGGGGAAGCTGCATCTTCAAAACAGGAATACCTGGAAGGGTCTAACAGATAATATCCACATTTATGCTTACCAGTAGTTATTACTGTCCTCTCCATGTGGAACAAAGCAACAATGGACCTGGAGTGGCAGAACAAGTAATATGGTGCTCAGCAATGAAAAAGCTGAAACAAGCAAAAGGATGAGGAGTACCCACATATGCAGAAAGCACTAGGATCACAAAAATATTAGAGTTCTTTATTTAAGTAACGTGCATAGTGCACCCACACATAGTGAGCATAAAAAAGTGACGACTGAGCCGCTCTGAAAGTAATGCTTCTCCCGGCCCCTGCCAGGCACCATTAGAGTGAATCACTCTGATGACACCTGGCAGGAGTCAGGAGAAATGAGAGCTGCAGAAAGGCTCAACCACCACTTTTTTATGCTCACTATGTGTGGGTGCACTATGCACATTACTTAAATAAAGGACTTTAAATAATAATTTTGTGGTCCTGGTGCTGTCTACATGTGTGGGTGCTCCTCATCCTTTTGCTTGTCCCTGTGGAACAGCAGACTGAAATGGGACATGAGCTCAGTCTTCCCAATCTCAGGGAATATTGACAG
Organism: Neoceratodus forsteri; assembly: GCA_016271365.2. Taxonomy (NCBI): domain Eukaryota; kingdom Metazoa; phylum Chordata; order Ceratodontiformes; family Ceratodontidae; genus Neoceratodus; species Neoceratodus forsteri. Next base: position 410,718,680 of record CM057455.1, on the reverse strand, counting down.
GACTGAACATATGGCTATGTTCTCCAGCAGGGCACATGGACATTCTCTGAAGGTAACAGATGGCAAGCTTAGGGGAAACATTAGGAAGCATATTTTGTTCCAGAAGGTGGTGGCCTTCTAAAATGACCTGCCAGTAGAGCCACTGGAGATGAAGGCAGTTGAGTGGTCCCCAGTGTTACCCATCAATTAGCCTTTGCCAGCATTAAACCAATACAGCTGTGGAGAGCTTTAAGGAGTGGCAAGAGTGTTGAAAATAATATACGGTGCTCTTGCTACACCAGAGTCAGATGTAACTGATACTGCTGTGATTACAGAACTGCACAAGACTGATACTCGCACATGTGCAGTTTGCTCCAGAGTCAGCCGTATCATGGCAGCACTGACATGACTACATGTGGGTGATACTTACATATGCATAGTTTAAGTCAGCACTGCCATGTTGCACACAGCGGCCATTAGTGTCTCAGCAAATCTGTCCTGTGTCAGTACATTGCACACAGATGTAAACATGGGTAAAAGTAAGACCTCACTGAAAATGAGATACTACATCTCAGCCAGGCTAAGCTGTATCAGTACATTGTAAAAAGGGGTAAAATTAGGACCCCAAGAAAATGAGATACTGCATCTCAACAAACCTGACCTGTGTCAGTACTATGCCAGAATGAATAAAAGTATGAGCCCACGGAATATGACATGCTGCATCTTAGCCAGGCGATAATATCTTATGTCAGTACATTGTACCAGTGCTAAAGAGCACAGAACACAGACATTACATTTGTTATAGCAATTTTACTGACAGGCATAATGAAGTTAGTTGCATGCATGTAGCGATTTGAGCATACAGGAAACTGTACAGGAGTTTTGGCCCAGTTTTACATAGACAACACAGGGAAAGGGAGGTTGCCCTACAGGGAAATGTTTTGTTCAGTCTGGGAACACTGCAGTTGACACCCTTATGATTTCTTTGTAATCCACTATGACGCCCTTTGCAACCTACGAAACCCCCTAAAACAATAGCTGTCTAGCATTTACCCTTCCTACAAATATAAAACCATAAGAGTTCCAATTCCACTAATTAGATAGGTCCCTGAAAGGGTTATCATAAATCAACTCTTTGGAGAAATTACTGTAAATCGTTGCTGCACACATACACACATTGGGAGAGATGGCCAAGGATGTAATTTGGAATTGTTCTGCAGTTAGATGCTGTATCCTCTGTTGGAACTCAAACATGGGTACAAGTCAGACCCCACTGAAAATGAGATACTGCATCTTGGCCAGGCTAACCTGTATCAGTACATTGCAGAAGTCGGCAAAATTAGGACCCCTCTGAAAATGACAGCCTGCATCTCATCAATGCTATCCTGTGTCAGTACATTGCCAAAATGGATAAAAGTATGACCAGCTGAATATGACATACTGCATCTCAACCAGGCCATCCAGTATATCGCAACAATGCTATAATACCATCAAGAGATTCTGGAAATATAAGAACATTGGGAGCAAAACTTGAGAGAGCCCAACAGTTTTACATGGAAAATACGGGGAAAAGGAGGCTGCCTTACAGGGAAATGCTGTGTTCAATCTTTGAGCACTACAGTTAACACTATGATTCTTTGTAATTCCCTAGGATGCCCCTTGCAACCTCAGAAAACACCTAAAACATTAGCTGCCTAGCATTTACACACAGATTATTCACTCCCCTCTTCATTTTGAACACACTCCTACCCTCCACTCTATTTATTCCTTTCAAATACTTATACATCTCAATCATGTCTCCCCTCTCCCTCTTAGTCTCTAGAGGGTACAGATCTAGCTCTCGCCATCTTTGCTCATAAGGTACCTCACATTTCCCTGTACTATTTTGGTTGCCCTTCTCTGGACCCTCTCCATCATCTCAATATCCCTGCGCAGCTAAGGCCTCCAGAATTGCACTCCATACTCCAGATGTGGCCTTACCATGGTTCTGTACAATGGCATCAGCACTTCCCTCTTTCTTCCTGCTAGTAAAGCCCCTCACAATGCAGGCCAACATACCATTTGCCTTGCCCTTACTGCACTGGTTTCCCACCTTAAGATCACTTGATACCATAATCCCTAGGTCCTTGTCCATTTCCTTTCCCTTGATTACCCCCCAAGGTAGTAAGTTTCCCTCTTGTTTTTCCTCCCCAGGTGCATCACCGAGCACTTTCGTGCATTACATTTTAGTTGCCAGGTCTCTGACCACTGCTCCAGACTGTCTAGATCCCGCCTCATGGCCTCCACTCCGCCTTGTGAATCCACTCTATTGCAGACCTTTGTATCATCTGTGAATAGACACACCCACCCTTCTAGACCCTCTGCTAGGTCACTAACATAGATGTTAGAAAGTAGTGGTCCTAAAACTGACCTCTGTGGCACCCCACTTGTCACTGTCCGTTCCCTGGAATGTGTCCCATTTACCACCACCACTTCACTCCTTCCCTTCAGCCAATTTTCTACCCACCTGGTGATCTTCTGGCCCACCCCCAGTCTGTCTAGCTTATGTATCAGCCTCCTGTGCAGAATGGTGTCAAAGGTCTTACTGAAATCCAGATAGGCCACATCCCACCACTCCCCCCGGTCCACTATCTGCATCACCCCATCGAAAAACTCATTTATTTACCCTTCCTACAAGTATAAAATTATAAGAGTTTCAATGCCATTAATTACATAGGTCCTGAAAAGGTTAATATAAATCAACTCTTTAATATCTTTGGGTAAATATTGCAAAGATTGGTTTGAATGATGATGTATTAGGACTCGTGTACACATATCTCATTCCTACTAGTTACCTTTCCCAGGGAAAGAGGGGGGCTCTGGGATTTTTTTCCTATGAGTTTTTATTTAGATTCCTTAGACTGGTTCTGTACATGTTTGTTATACTTTGACACTATTGAAATCTGTACATATCAGGCACATGGTCTCATTTTCTTGGGGGTCCTTGACAAGTAGTTTTGTTTTTTGTTTTTTTATTCAGCACTTATACTTAACAATTGATATTATCATGTATTAAATGCTGTTACAACACTGAAGGCTTTAAAGTGTATGTAGTGCATTAACTGGTTGAGAGTATAGTTGAGAAAATGTCTCAAGCTAAGTTCTGTATTATATTTTATGTGAAACATTTGCTCACTTTGAATAAACTTCACTTTAAACCCTCTGTATGCCATATGTGTATGTGTGTGTGTGTGTGTGTATGTTTGTGTGTGTATGTATATGTGTGTGTGTATATATATATATATATATATATTTAGGGTTATGAAGGCAGTTATATGTTAAACTCAACATTTTGCGCGTTAATAACTTTGGACCCATTTAACGGATGTGCAGCACATTCGGTATGTGGGTTGGAGTATGGTATATCTCTTGACCTGCCAAATTTCATTTTGGTCGGACTTACGGTTTTTGCACACCAAAATGCTGAAAAATGCACTTTCTGCCAGTTATGTGAGCAGTTTTTCAGCTATCATCCGTGGTGCTGTTCAGCTGTTGTGTGGCGTGCCATCTGCAACTTGGCTCATTTGAAAGAGCTTGGGTCAAGGAACATGCCGCTTTTCACTTGGTGAAAAAATATTAATCCATTTTAAAGTTATTTTAAGTTTTAAGTTCCCATTATAAGTCAATGGGAACATTTATATGGTTATTTTGTGAAAGAAGAATGGGGTTTTGGCCATCTGGTCTCTCCTCATGATCAAAGAATTTGCAGGCTCATGATCAGAGAATCTTTGATCGTGAGGAATTCTTTGATCGTGACGACCACCATCTTGTTTTGAATTTGCGGTCAGAAAAAATCAAATATCTCGGCTCAGGGATGACTTCTGAAGTAAAACTATCATGGGTCTTACTCAGGGGTCTTCCCTCTATCAAGCCATGCCTGTGGTTTCTCCTAAAAATGTCCAAAAATAGAGTTTTGAACTTTTAAATTCTTTGATTGCGTCTTGCTAACGATCTTTGATCGCGATCCTGCAAATTCTTTGATCGTGAGATTCTTTGACCGCGATCTTTGATCACAAGGTGACGACAGGATGGGCAGATTAAAAAATCAAATATCTCAGCCCAGGGGTCACTTATTAAGACAAACTAGGATGGGTTTTGCTCAGGGGGCTTCGTTCTATCGAGTCATGCCTGTGGTTTCATTCATTTCTCTCTAAAAATGGAGTTTTAACATTTTTTATTCTTTGATCGCGAGCTTGCAATGCTTTGATCATGAGCCTGTAAATTCTTTGATTGTGAGATTCTTTGACCGTGATCTTTGATCGTGAGGTGACGACCAAAAGGCCAGATTAAAAAATCAAATATCTCAGCCCAGGGGACACTTATTAACACAAACTATATGATGGGTTTTGCTCAGGGGGCTTCGTTCTATTGAGGCATGGCTGTGGTTTCATGTATTTCTGTGTAAAAATGTAGTTTTACCATTTTTTAGTCTTTGATCGTGAGCCTGCAAATTCTTTGGTCGTGAGCCTGCAAATTCTTTGATCGAGAGATTGTTTGATCGTGATCTTTGTTCACAAGGGAGGGTCTAGATGGTCAGATTTGGAGCCCAGTTTTAACAACTTTTAAAATTATATACTGTATCTCGGAAGTGGTTTGGTCTTTTAACTTGAAATTTGGAGGGTGTTCATGGGATGTCCTGTAGATGTGAATTGTGGTGTTAGAAAATGTATTTGTAAATTGTAAATTGGTTTACAACCTTTGAGCCAGGGGCTCATTTCCAAAGGTACCTCATTACATTGAGGACAGACATAACAAATTTAGGTTACAGAATACAAGTCACTGAATTAGAGTTACACAGATTGATTTCATAGATTATACAATTTAGCAGCAATTACATTGATACAGCTGAGCACAAGCTGGTTATAACAGAAACAGAATGCACAGGGGGAGAAAGTGGGGGGGTGAGGTGGAGTGCCACCCAGTGGGCGTTGTCAAGTGTGGAGTGATCGAGGCCATGTTTAAAGACAGGAGTAACTGCGAGTGTTAAACATTTGGATCCGAAGGGCAGTTTTGAAGTTGGAGATTGTGGGGGCATTGGAGATTGGAGCAGGGAGAGAGTTAAACCAGGATGGGGCTCTGTAGCAGACAGACCTCTGACCATGGGTGGTCCTGGATCTGGGGACCAGTAGAGTGGTCTTGTTGGAGGTTTGAGTTGCGATAGTGGGTGGGGTATGGTGGATGGAGGCTGTCACCCCAGGAGGGGAGAGTCCGAGTAGGGTTTTTTTGTGAGGAGGCAGGTTTGATAGTGTAGCCATTCATCTAGGTTAAGGAGTTTAGCCTCATCATAGAGTTGACATGTATGTGTGAGCCTGGGGGCATCAGTAATCAGCCTGCAGGCCTTATTTAGGGTGAGGCGAATTTTGTTGAGGGCAGTCGTGTCAGCAGCACCATAGACTGGCAGGCCATAGTCTACAAGGGACAGTATTGAAGACGTAACAGCAAGTCAGAGAGCATCGGGGGAGGCAGTTTTTATAGCGGTAGAGGATACCAAGCCGTGTATTAGTGGTGGATGCAAGAGCATCAATGTGGGTGTGGAAGGTGAGGGCTGAATCGAAGGTAACCCCAAGGTATTTGTAGGAGCAGACTTGTTCAAGCGGTTGTTTGGTACTAGGGAGGATAGGGAGTGGGTAGTTGCAGGCTTTGTTTTGGGGGTGGGCAAAGAGCATTGTTTTTTTTTTTTTTAAATTAATGATGAGTCTGTGCTTCTTAAACCAGGCTTCAGCATCATTGTAGGATTGTTGTAGGGAGTTCTGGAGGGAGATGGGATTGCGGTTGGTGGCAAAAATGACAGCATCGTCTGCATACATAAGAATTTTGCCAGAGCATGCACTGGACAGGGTGTTTAGATAGAGTGAGAAGAGAAGGGGGCCCAGGATGTAGCTCTGCGGTACCCCTGAGCGGATGGGATGAGTTTCAGAGTGTCCCATTGATTTTTACACACTGGGAGAGAGCGGATAGATAGCTTGTGCACCATGCGAGGGGGCCAGCGAAGAAACCAGTGTGGCAGAGGGTATCCAGCAGAAGAGGGTGGGAGACAGTGTTGAAGGCCTTTGAGAGGTCAACGAACGCTGCACCAGCGAGGGAGCTGGTGTCCAGGGAGGAGTGTAGGAAATTGGAGAACTCAACTAGTGCAGTGCTGGTACTGTGACCAGCACGGAAGCCATGCTGCTCTGTGCATAAGATGTTATGCTTAGTCAGATATTCAGTGATTTCAATGGTGACCACTTTTTCTAGGGCTTTGATGGGGGGGGATGGAGATTGGTTGGTAGTTGATGGTGGAGGACCTGTCACCCCCTTTATGAATGGGTGTGATTATGGCTGTTTTTCATGCAGTGGGAAATTGCCCCAGGCAGAGGGATCGGTTAAGTAGGCTGGTGAGTGGGGCAAGGACTTCATCCAGCACCAGCCTGAGGATACTGGGGTCCAGGGAGTCGCTGCCAGGACTACTGCTATTTAATGCTTTAATTAGGAGAGGTCTGGCTTCTTGGGCAGATACCTTGCGTAGGTTGAAGCTGGGGTATTGGAGTACAGGCGGAGATAGGCTGGGGTGAGGGTCAAAGAAATTACTGGGGAGGACAGAGCTAAGGTCAGTAAAGGAGGTGTTAAGGCAGTTAGCAATGCAGGCAGGGTCGGTGGAGGTAGAGCCATCAATAGTGAGCTGGGATGGGGGAGGGGAACCTGATTTCCCATTTAGCTGTTTAATATTGTCCCAGAAAGTCCGGGCAGACCTCCAGGAGGAGGTGAGGGTGGCCTGGTAATGGTTGGCCTTGGCTTTACGGACAGCCCATGAGCACCTGTTCTGAGCAGCATTGTAGGCCTGTCTATCAGCCATCCGGCCCGTTTCAGTGGCAAGGTGCCAGAGGTTATCCCTATTTCTAAGCATTTGTAGTAGGGCAGGGGTAACCCAGGGTGCATTATGTTTTTTGGATCGAATTTTGATGAGGGGTGCAAAGAGGTCACAGGCCTTGTTAAAGGTTTGGGAGAAAAGGGTGATGGCAGTGTCAATGTCAGGTGCATGATGAATGGGGGATCAATACATTTCTTGTGGAGATATTGCATGGCGCAGTTTACGTTTTGCAGAGAGAGTTTTGCATTGTGGAGTGTCTTGCAGTTTATAGGGTAGCTAGCCTTACTGTCCTAGACGTATTTTTCAACTATTAGCTCTGTGACATGTAAACAGGTGCAGAATTCTGCCACTCCAACGAATGAAAATCTCAAATTTTAAAATGTTGTATCTTGGAAACAGTTTGGTCTTTTTCATTAAGATTTGGAGATTATTGAGTGGCTGTCCTGTACATGTCAATTATGCTATGTAGGTGTTGGAAAATTAATTTGCTGCTGACATATTGCGTGACGCAGTTCACATTTTGTGTATAGTGTTTTGCATTGTGCTACTGGCTTCACATTTATAGGGAACCTAGCCTTACTGCCATGGAGGTCACTTTCAGTGCTTAGGTGCCTGACATGTAAACAGGTGTGGAATTATGCCACTCTGATGAATGAAACTTTGTTTTCTTTCAAGGCGGGCACCACGATCCTAACCATATGCGCTTCCAGCAATACACTGATATTCAGTACTTATACTGTTATGTTAGGCCCCACGATCCCGTCAACTTGCACGACTTTCTACTTTTATGTTCTTTCTCAAAAAGTAAGGAAATTCTATGTAAAAAACTTTGTTAATGCATCATTTAGGGTTAAACACAAAAAGTAAGGAAATGAGACCTTTAGGCTTGCCCCCTCCCCCCAGGTCCCCCCCTCCTCCTGAGATTGACAGACGATGGGGTGTGTCACTGGGGTTGTGAGGCCAAAATGTCACCCCATTCTTCTTTACTGTAGTTTGTAAATATGAATACACATGGAATGGGGTGACATTTAGGCCTCACAACCCCAATGACACACCCTGTCGTCTGTCAATCTCGAGAGGAGTGGGGGTACCTGGGAAGGAGGGGGTAACCCTAAAGGTCTCATTTCCTTACTTTTTGTGTTTTAACCTTAAATGATGCATTAACAAAGTTTTTTGCATACTGTGTGTCTGTATATATATATATATATATATATATATATATATATATATATATATTATATACATATATATATATATATATATATATATATATATATATATATATATATATATATATATATATATAATGGCAAGAGAAAATCTAGAAATCTTATTGTCCAAGAGACATCATCTGACTTTAGATTAAATCTCTAAATTCCCACAGTCATCCTGGTCCTAAACCACATCACACAATGAGCAAATCAGTCTTCCTACAACCTGAACTATCTTCTATCAGTCCCCCTGCAACCAGAACTGATCTTCCATCACAAACATGGCTGCTACCTTCACACTGTAAAAACCTTCAACTGGGCCCAAAAAATAAAACTACCTTAAATAAAAAATAAAACAAATGAATTAAATGTTGTTTACCTGACCATCACATGTTCCTTACACATGTAAACAAATTAGAAACATTAAATATTGTTTATAGTTTTCATTACAACCATTTCTTTAATGACTGTGAAAAATTCCCCATCTATCTTTACCTGCTCATTAGAGAAATCTCTTCTGCTTGCCCTGACAGTGAGATAATTGAGTCTCTGGCTCTAAAACAGTTCTGTGTTGTCTGTGTGTACAGTATGTTAGGAGAGTAACAGTCTACCAGTGGAAGTGAGCAGAATTTTGAATCCCTGTATTCCATGGTAAACATTCCATGATAAACATTCTACTTCTTGAATGTGGGGAGAAACTGAAAAAAAAAAAACAGGATGAAGAAAGTAGGCAATATAGTAATACTTTGTAAACAAAGAGAAAAGGTGGGAAACACAGTTACATAGGCAGAGGCAGATCCAAACTGCTCAGCTACATTGCTGATGTTTATAAAAGCATGTACAGTTTAATCATATATAGGTGTTTTCAGGTGAAATCTACCTCCCCACCACCACCACCAAAAAAAAAGGCAACTTGGCTGGTTTAAAGTTTTTCTTACTAACCATTCACCTCAATCCTATAGCAGTTTTCCTTTTATGTACTAGACCACAACACATATGTAAAAAAACCCAAAAATAACGAGAAGGTTGCCTTCAATGAAAGTATATAACTACAGTGTAATGAAAATTACATTTTAAACACTACTTATGTTTTACAAATTTACAGATGTTACAGTGCATTCATATGATAATTTATGTTACAGAGAAAATATTTATTTTCAACCAACTATACTAATAAATACTTTTACTACAAAAGTATTGTACTAGTTAACCTACTGCTGAGATATGCTATTTTATTCATTAATAGGGACTACTTTTTTCAGATTTTAGATGTTGTAGAGGTAATGTATTTTACACGCTTTTGAAAATAGTAAATACATTTTAATCCCTATCAGACTAAATCAAACTAATTATTTTATGATACTGGCCCATTTTATAAGTTTGATAAGACACTTCAGGGTGTGCATTAAAGGATTTTAATACACTTCCCAGGGGTGTAAGGACTCTAAGCCTTTGGCTTCATGCCTTAGCACGGCCCTGGGGCGTGCATTAAAATCCTTTAATGCACACCCTGTCATGGCTTATTACTTACATATATGCATATGTATATATATATGTGTAGTTTAGTGTGTGTGTGTGTGTATATATATATATACACACACACACACACATATATAATATATAGATAGATGTAGGTGTATATGTATACTGTTTATGTGTGTATGTAATTGTGTGTGTGTGTATATATATATATATATATATATATATATATATATACATACACACACACATATAACATTTTGCTTAAAGTTGAACCAGCATAATATTTTGTGGTGATTTGCATAAGCAGTCCATGATGCTTTGCATTGTGGGGGCATGTGTGATTTTGTATTTATATATATATATATATATATATATATTTATATATATTACACGCATACACACACACACACAGGCACATGTATAATTGTATTATAGTAACTGGTCAGCAATTTTTTACATTGCCTGACCATGTGATAATTCCCCGTTATAACTCCCGAGTTATGATGGGGCACACGTCCTGAGTCAGTCACGAAAACTGGCTACCTGACTGGCTCTGCGTGTGGTCTGGGGCGGGCTTTCAGTTCAAAAAACATGGCGGCTCCTTACTCGCTTAGTGAGGAGCTGCCAGAGAACGCGTTCTTGTCGCTTTTTTAAAAAAATAAAAAATATGTATCTTGTTGACGCTACCATTTAGAAATGGCAGCATGTCTCTCACTCACTATCTGGATGATCCTACCATTTGGCAGCCACAAAGAACAGGCAGTGGCAACAGGAAGACAACTGAGGTAAGATCACAACCACAAAAATAAATGGAAAATGTAAAGACGTAAAACAAAAAATTACTGACCAGCAATTATATTTAATAAGGGATGGGGAAGTGTTTTCAATTTGAAATTAATAGTTGCCCTTAGTTTGGGATGCCTTAATAAACCCCTCGGGCCTCACCCTTGGGGTTTATGTAGCATTCCACACCTCGGGCAACCATTCATTTCTCATTAAGCACACTTCCCTATTCATTATTGTATATTTAATTTCAACTTGGAATTAGGCCTCATGTGAGCATTTTGTCTTTCATTGACTGTGCTCTTTAAAACACAAGGCCATTTGCCATAAAATTTGTAAGCTCATCTTACATGTATTAGGGAGTATAGAATCCCAAGGTTTTTCCATCAGTAGAATGCTTTTTTGAAACTTAATGAGACAGTTTAAATTGTATGGGAGAGGAGCTCTCTACTTGTTGATAATTCTTGATAAACTTTGCCCTTCAGGGGCTTCTCAGCTAAAAGCATACTGGTGTTAATTAGTTCCTCTGGAGTAATCTTCTGTCATGTTTCAAAAGTACTGTAAATCATTGCTACACACATACACACACACACACACACACACACACACAAACACACCAGGAGAGATGACCAACCATGTAATTTGTTACTGCTCTGCAGTTAGGTGCTGTTATCTGTAATGCAAACCAAAAACTGGAGCACTCTCACTACAAGAACTACAAAGCTGCCAAAAGAACTAGAATTAATCTACTTGACTGAGCTCTGCACAGATGCTTAGTCTGCAGCACTGCAAGGGTTAAATTGAAGGGCTGCAAAGTAGTGGAAGGATCATTTGAAAACTCCAAAGGAAGTATTCTTCGGTCTGAATCCTGTAGCTCATTTTTAGAGCTGACGCAGTAGGGCTACAGACTCCACCTACCTGCAGCCCTAAAAATTAGCCTTTCCAGCATTTAGTTCCTCCAGTCAGGTGCAACCCCCTTCCTCTTCCCCATGGTAGGAACCATAATATCCGCCTAGAACCTTTGCAATTTTGCACTTTAAAACTACTTTTACACAAATGTAATATAGGGAAGAGAAACATATAAAAAGAGTGCCAAACCCTTTCTCTTCCCCATGTTACAAGCAAATTAACCCAATCCAGAGTGTGGGTGTACCAGGGGTTAATGTATGGCTAGGTGGTTGGAACTTCAACCCCCCCAGCCATGCATTAATCCTCAGTAGACCCACACTCTGTCATGTGTTAATCCTTAGGTATCTACCATATGTAAAGTGGTTCATTTGATAAAGATACACTGCAGTGAAACAGGTTCTTCAGAGATTTTTGTAAAAAATAAACTGACAGCTGTCACACTCTTGCGGTTTACCATCACTAACTCTGTGCACTCACTCTAGGCTTATCCATGTCTGTGACTGACAGGAGACACATGGATGAGTGAGATGAGCTGCTCCTGCCATTTGACCGTGTTCCTAAGGGAGAAAAAAAGAAGCACATCTTTTATTTTATATTATGCAAATGAAAGGAGCCAGATGCTCTCTGAGTGAAGTTGTTGGCTCTTTCAACTACACAAAGTTTACGTCCCAAAAAATAGAAACATGCATCATGATCAGTTTCACCAGTCATTAGGCTGTCACTGCTGAGCCCACTGCAGCCTGAGCTGCACTGAACCCAACAGTGACACACCTCTGAAATGCTATTCCCATTAAAAAATAGATGCCAGACCCTACGGGCACGGGGGTGCTGCAGCCCCCCACATACACACTTTTGTCCAAGAGCATTTAAAGAGTCCCTTTGCTTGCAAAAACTACCTTTTATACCCTATGCCCTATTGAACCTCTGTACCCCCACTTTTCCCCATAGATGTTTGCCTCACGCTGTGTGCACAACCAAACATAAAAACTAAATAAAAAAACATAAAGGTGAGAGCAGGATTGCATTCTGATTTGTAACTAAGTTCAACAGAATTTAGAGCACTGTTTTGAGTGTTGTGGGTGGGACTGAGCAGGTGCTATCCATACATTTTCAGATATTTTGGATATGGACAAGTATCCATGAATAGGAAGCAGATAGTGCATTATCCAACTCCATTATTCTAGTGAAATGAATTAAGTCACCATGATTAACCCTTGTAGGGTCACAGACTGATATATCAGTCCAACTTCCTATACATTCTAATTCTGTTGGCTGCCTAAGGGTTAACACACTATCTTAACTTCCGGGTAGCCTGACTAGTAGGGTAATGCACTACGTGCACTCAGCTTTTTAAGGATTTTTTTTAAGGATCACAGAGCATTACTGTAATACAAAATTTGAAGCTTTGCATTCCTAACAATCTCAGCAAATAGGGAAATATATGTCAAAACTGTCTGCATCATAATGCGATTAATGCTTTGTCTTCCAGACAGCTGCTGCAGCATCGGACCAAAGAACAACACCATCCGGAAGCTTCCTGGCATCTGTGGCATCCCTGATTATTGTGACACAGCCAGTAGCAGGGATGCAAGGACAGCTACTGACTCAACAGCCTAGTATACAGGCAGTGGATTCCAGTGTAAGCTAAGACATAATCTTATGTCACAGTACAGTACCAGCTAGAAACATATTATCTTACAATGTTTATAGTACACAAGCTCCACTCATAAATGCAAAAATATGGGATGATTGGGGTGGGGCTAAGTTTGGACTAAGATGTGCATGACACAGTTAGGGACATAGGGCCCCATATTCAAAAGTTCCAGGCTGCATTGTGCAAGTGCCTGCATCACGCAAGTGAGATGCGCTGGCACAAAATAATGATATATTCAGAAGATGCACTATAAGATGCAATTGCTCATGTCCGGATGGTGGGAGATGTGGGGTGCAGCAGGTGATCTGAGCCCTGTGTGGAGCATAGGGAAATGCATTATTCAGCTGGGTTGTGCAAATGGCCTCATTGCACATTCTGAGCCCAATCCCCACATGTGCAGCTCATTACCTGAATGTATTCAGGCCATTTTCATACTCCAGGCATGTGCAATTCCAACTTTACAGGGCTGCCCTACCACCCCACAAAGGTGAGCAGGAGGTACTGCATCCTAGCACACAGGAGTGATGGAATGTTTGTGTATGGGTGGGTGGACTGCATTGGTCTGGGTACATGCTATTACCCATGGCCATGTACAGGGTCAGACTAGGGTACAGGGGGACCATCTGGACAGTGGCCACAGGGGCCCACCTGGAAAAGCAACAGGGGAGAGCACACAGTGACACATTCTGGTTGGTATACCATATGCATGTGATACACCAGCTCCATATGCAGTGTACAGTCACCTGCAGTGCCCCCCCCACACACACACCCATAAGAGAGGAACATGGTGATAACTGCAAGCAATGGTAGTGTCCAAAGGGTGACAAGGTACCCAAGTGGGTGGGTCCCACCTGTGTGCACCTATGATGTACCACCGTGGGTGTGTGCCACAGGTAAGTACCTGGCTCATGCCAGGCTGCCACTCATACCACCAGGCAACCTGGGCACTGTTGCCCCAGACATCACCCTGGGTGCATGCCATCACTGGGTGGCACCCTTCAGGCCATGGCCCCTGGTACATGTGCTGCAGTGTGGCCATCTGCTCCACTGGTGTCCTAGGGGGCACCTGACAGTACTGGCATGTGGCAGCTGGGTGTCTGCATCCTGGGTGCAGTGTGGGGGGATGGTTCTCTGGGTGGTGCATATGGTGTGCTGGCACCTGTGGCTTTGGGTACTTCCATGCTGGCATGACTGCTGTGTATGGGTGCCCTGCAGCACATCCTGATGCACCTCCAAGGGCTGTCTCTGGATGGTCTGTCTGCAGTTCCGCAGCCTTGCAGTGGGTGGCTGGCTGATTTAGGCCATCCTTTTGTCTGCCTAACTTTGCACGGCACACTTCTGGGATACATGGTAGATGCGCCACACATTTTGGCTGAGTATATAGATGCACAGCATATTCATGTACCTACCCCCATTTTTTGTGTCACATGTCTTCTGCATGATCACGAATTTGGAAATGTGCAATGCATCTCTCCCTTTCGAATACTGTGCTTCTATGCATTTTCTGAGATGTGGTGCTCATCTCCATTTTGGGCAGCGCATCTCCTTTGAATATGTGGGCCATGCAATTTTATTTCTTTTGACACAATTCCAAATTAGCAAGGCCTCTGGTTTTCATTTTTACTGGAAAACACTGTCGAATTCCAAAATATGGACTGCCTGCACACCAGTTAAAACAAAGAATGTCACAGAATCTGGCATTTTATACCAGATCAGTAAACCCACAGAACTCATATTTTTCTTATAATTGCTTCCTATACTATTTTATATTTGCTTCATTTAATGCTCTGTATATGAAGCCTTCTTTTATTCTGATTATTTATACACATACTAAAAGAATGACAGTAGAATCCCAGTAAAATCTGGAAATGAGACTAACAATCACTGGTGCAATAATAATATTTCCTTATAAATGCAGCACCCTGGAGCATGTTCCTTAACTTCAAACATGCAGTACTGAAATGTTTGGTTTCTAAAATACAGCACCATGTGTTTACGAGTACATACAGGCATGGCAGCTGACCTAGTTCATCTAATCAGAGGGCAGTATGTGCATATCTTTAGGTTATGTAGTATTTGAATTCCTCAATGAATATTATCTACACAGTTGAGTCAGCCAGGATACAACACAGTAACTTGTGGTAAATGACAGTACATATTGCACAATAAAAGGGCTTAATTGCAGCTGAATTACATTGTTCCCTGTGGTATACTGCAGTATTTTGCAGTAATATTGTAAGGTATTGCTTTGCATCCCAGCCGGCGCTGCTGTAAACTGTATATACATGTGATCATAGAGGTGCAGTAGCACCTGTCAGAGTTAGTCGGAAATGTTTTAACAGCTTATAGCTTAGTGATCTTAGTCCTTAGGACTGTGAAATTTGGTGTGCTCATTCTCAGTCCTAGGGGCTAATTGGTTGGTATGTTTTGAATTTACATAACAATCCCAAAGTGATTTTTTTTTCTTTTTAAATTGTCTAATGTAAAAACTAAACCTAGTTATAACTTAAAACGTTTAGGTTTGTTAGAGCTCATGCCAGAAGAGGACCTTCTTTTTGTCATGTAGTGTTTGTCCTCCTGATCTGTCCCAGCTGCCCCCTGCCCCTCCAACTGCCCCCCTCCAGCCCTGTCACGCTACTCCTCTGGGACTTACTTTCCCTCCATCCATCATCCTCTACCACAAGAATGTGGGAGGTGACTGGTCGCTGGTGGGGTGCCCATGAGGGGTTGGTCATCTTCCTGCAATTGGGGTGGTTTTACACCGAGTACTTCACCCTGGGACCACAGGAAGTGCAATGGGTGTAACTGTAAGCTCTGCCTCCACCGAGATGCCCCAGCACCCTGAACATGGGATCCCTTCTCTCAATGTGTGGCTCATTTGTGCTGACAGCTGGATACCTCCAAGTGGCAGTGAAGCAGTGAGTCACAGTAACCCCCACTCTGTGAGGGAGGAGAGCAGTCCTGTGGATTGTCAATCATCTCTCCTCAGCCAGCCCCATTAGCAACCAGCATCTGTTTCCAAACCTGAACCACTGGCTGTGGCAGGATGTGAGGCACTCAGCAGCTCAGCCCTCCATGCCACTGGGCTGGCAGAATAGAGTCTTTTTGCAGATTGAAAATGAACCAGCCTGTTATTTTTAAGTTGTAAAGTTTAAGTTTTAAAATTTGGGTGCACATGCGGTATGCCATAAAAAATAGCTAAAAAAAAGCAAACCTTTTTTTTCAGTTTAATGGTGGCGATGGACCACAACTTAAGACTGGAAAAACTAAGAAAAAAAACCTTTAAAGACACACGGTTGTATGGTTTGTCAGAAGACAGTCTAACAAGACATCTGTGCTGAGTGCTGACTTAAAAAAAAATAATTACACGTAGTACAGTGCACTGCACTTATAACGGACACTGTTATGATAGACAGTTGGTTATAGTGGACAAAAATTGATTTCCCATATCAAATATACCAGATCCAATGCATTTTCCTCTGGTTATAGTGGATAGAAACATTGCTTATAATGGACGCTTTGAAGATTTTATAGGTATTTGTAGTGCATTTTGGGGCAGGGGTGCACAGCTGGTGAGGAGATTTGGCAAATGAAGAATTTAGATGGAGGTGCTACAGACACTAAATTCCTTACAGAATAACTCTCCACATGTTGCATAAACTGTTATTAGTTGATTACACTAAAAATGAAGTGACTTTATTTTTTAATAAAACCCTTACAGTACAACAGCCTTTGTTCTTATTGTCCTGGAACCCCAACTTCCAGCCGCTGGAGTTAATATGTTCTTACCTACTGCAATTAACTTTATAACAAAACTCATGTTCCCTGGAAGTTACATAACTCTAAATAAACCAACAAAGTACAGAAACATATATGCTAGGCATAATTCTGGGTAATCTATGATGTTTTGTAATAGGTTTTCACTCTGAACCCCTGCTCACATAGACACACCTAAAACATAGGCTCCACTTCCTCTGGATGTAATGGACAAAAGTTGTGTGCACAGATGTGTCCGTTATAACAGGCTTGCACTGTATTTTAAATATGTTTAAACATTTTTGTGATCCTTTAGAAAATCATCATGATTTTCTACAGAAAACAATATACTTGGTTTTCTTGAGAAGCACAAAAATATTTTAAGTTTAATTAAAATATTAACTGTAAGTATATATATTTTTTAAAATGTCAGGTCACATACCTAAAAAGATTATCTTCTGACAAACTATGTGAATGTCCGCCTTTAAAAATACAGCAGTGGGTGCTTAATCTCACTGTTGGTACCCCCACCCATTCACCAATAATACAAAATAGCAGCAGCAGGTGATGAATGAAAATGTCCACTGGTACTCCCTCTCAATTCTTATCTTTAACTAGCAGCCAGTGTCCCATCTCATTCCTGGTATTCAATGTTCCCTCCTGTCTTCCTGATTAACAAGTTTTAGATCCCATGGTGGGTGACTGACATAGCACTCCTTTCATCATGGCTATCCACCAATCTGAACCTGAAATAAATTATATATAATATAACCCCAGCCTTACCCACACTCTGGCACCATTGTCGCTGCCACATTGCCACCTATTCACAGTGGGTGCTATGCACCAATGGGGCATAGGTACGTGTGAAATGTGCATACCCCACCCATGGAGCTTCGTACCCATGGACAGGTGCACCAGTACCAACATTTACTAATATGGGCCACCTGTCCATGGCCCCACCTCCCCCAGTGCACAGGTGCACAGAGAGGTGTTACATGGACCGGGCATGCATCCAGTGGGATACACGGATCCAGTCTGTTAGTGGATCCCTTCTGCCCACCGGGCACGAATGCTAGCAGCTAGCACACAGTTCGCTGGCCACACTTGGAAGTGGATACATGCTTGGTCATCCCTGGCCCTGCTTGTGGTCCCCATTGGTGGGGGCAGTATGTCACAGGGGTCTGCAGCACCCCAATGTCTTGGCTACTGCCAGTGGCAGCACCCTGGGGGTGCATAACCCTTACAGCTGGGGGTCACCAGGCATAAGGTGAGCCCCCCATGCCGAGCACTCTGCACCTTTATGAATGGTACGGAGTGCAGGCACACCCCTGACACACCCCTGACAGACCCCAGTGCATAGCTGTCTGCCTGGCTGGGGGTTGGGGAGAGTATGTGTCCTGCATCACCCATAGTGAATAATGTGCTGGATTCAGTACTAACTATGCCAATGCTCAGAGTTTACAAGGCACATTGGCATAGTGCAGAGGGCTCATTGTTACTTTCTTTTGTCCAATGATGAGTGACTGGCACAGCCCTCCATTCACTAAGGCCAGTTGCCATCTTCTCTAGTGCCCCCCGCCTGATGCCTTTAACAAAACAAAAAAAACCAAAAAAGAAAAGATCAAACCCCCACCCACACATTGGCTTCCATGCTACCCAACCTCCACCACCACCACTATCTGTGGTAAGGTCCTTCACTGAGCATCCTCAATGTCCCTTGATGGCAAATTTTCAGTGCCCCACCACATTCTCCTCCACCTGAAATAAATGAAAACTGGCAAAAAATATTTCTAAGTCCATAAATGTATGTACTGCATATTCACATGGACTTGGAAGAAAAATGTTTTGCAATTGTGTTCATGTTTTTTCTCTAAGTCCAGGACTGAGCATCTACCTGGACATTGAAAAAAATGTTCCTTTTTATGTTGGCTTGCACGCACATGCAAGCAACATCTTGTGGTAGTAGCACACTTCAGAGGTGTGTCAGTGTTGTGGCCAATGCAGGGGAAACTTTAGTGGGTGTGTCCCTCAGCCGCCAATCAGTGAGCATGCTGGGGATGACAGCAGCTTCAAAGAGAGCCAAGGAGTTGAAATGAATCTGCCACTGTAATCACTGACAATTTTGTCATTGCAGCAGCACCCCCCCCCTTGCAACCTCGTCGATTCCTGATGCACACCGTGCACTCTGTCCCCGGGCCTTGCTCTATGAGAGCAACTTGATTATTCACTGTGCCTTTCGTGGTGAAACATTTCAATAAATAAATCAGCCCCTGTGTGCCTTTCCACATCGGCGGCTCCTGCTACCCCCCACACACTCCCCAGAAAGCTGACATTGGGTTCCCAATCCCAGAGTTGGCATATATTCCTCCCCCACCACATATTGTAGCACACTGGGAGCCCATCCCAGTGTGCTCAGAGAATTTTTGTATATATTTATTTTTCCAACACTGGGATGCCCACTCCTGGTGTTGGATGCCCCCCACCCCCACAAAACACTCTTTTTGCTGATGGGGATGCCAAATCTCAATCAGCATCATGTTTCCTCTTCCACCCAATATCACTTTCTTTGATGATTGGGGTGCATAATCCCTGTAGGCATCATGTCCCCCCAAACTGATAGAGCACACTGGGAGCTGACCCCAGGGTGCCCCAAAGTTTTTTGTTTTTTTTCTTTAACCTATAAATTACGAAAACCCTCCCCAGGCATTTTTTTTTAAATCTGTAACAAAGAAAACAGTTCCTCATCGCCTCCCACTGCCCTCCCCATCCCCACCCTCCCAATGAGCACCACCTCCCCGCACCCCCGACTACCCCCATACTTACCTCCAGAGGTCTAGAGCAGAGATCTTCTGCAAAGTGGGACACATCTGCACTCTTCAAAGATGACTGGCAAACCAAAGAAACATAAGTGCATATAATGGCTGTGAATTGGAGTTTCAACTTATGTTGCTATCTCAGCCATTTTTAGGAATTTTGGCACCAACTTTTCAACATGGGGTGCTTGGGACCCCACCTTGTGAACATGTCACTGTCATTCCGTTTCTCAGCCCTAAAAGGTGATTTCACAGTCGCTGCATGGAATCACCTTTTGGGATCGATTAACAAAATCATGAGGTGGGGTCCAAAAAGACCATGTTACAAATTTGGTGACAAAACTTGCAGAAAATGACTGCGTTATGAGTGTGTATTGCACAGTTTCTATGCATGCTTGAAACTTCACCAGTTTTTAATATTTTTACTCCAGATGTTCAACTCTGCCATTTGTTCACATTTGCAGTACTTATGAACAGTACACCTGTCATTGTTCACATCCTGCCTGAAATGTGTTTTTGCACCTGTTGTGCAGAATGGTGCATTCACTGTGGGAAATCAATGTTTGGGACAGAGTAACAAAATTACAGTGCCACTGTCCATGAGGGGAGGTCCCAAAATGCCCATGTTGAAAATTTAGTGAAAAAATTTCAACAATTGATTGCGTTACGGGCATGTGTTGCACAGTGTCTACACACACTCATAACTTCACCAATTTTTTATATTTTCACTCCAGATTTCAACATTGTGATTTTTTTCACACCTCCTCGTGAACAGTACAGCTGTCATTTTTCACATCCTGCCCAAAATGTGTTTTCGCACCTGTGGTGCTGAATTGCACAGTCGTTGTGTGAAATCACCTTTCAGGATTAAGTAAAGAAATGACAGTGTCACTGTTCATGAAGTGGTGGTCCCAAAAAGGCCATATTGAACATTTGGAATGAAAATATCAACAAACACCAGGGGTGTTAGGGTTTCCAACTGTAACACCCCACCCTGTAGAGACTGATTGGCATTGGGGGTGTGACTTGGGTTCGTCAGCCATAATTCTCATGGCATTCCACCCCCACCCTGCAGCCATTGACAGGCATCAAGGTGTGCTTTGGGGTCTTCCATACTAATGTTCACCCATTCTCTTATACTGCACCCATCTTAGCTTATTTCCTTATGGACTGGGGTGAGTGTAAGGGCCAAAGACCCCAAGGCACATCGCGACACCTGTTGCTGTCTGCAGGGTGGGGTGAGGTGTTGCTTAAGCATTATAGCTGACAACCCAAAGGCACCCCCAATGCCTTTCAGTCTCTGCAAGGGGGGGCTAGTGTTAGTTCAGTGCTTCACTGCCATTCCTATTATGCATCTCACTAACTCCTGGATTACCAGTGCCAATGCCAGCAAGCCAACAGTTGGCATTGATAAATGCTTCTTAATTACTTATATCTTGGCCAGTCTGGGCCAGTTTTAGCCCAAATTTTCATGGTGGCCAAGTCGCCATCCAACCTCAAGGCCATGTATATGGAACCTTTTAAATCTGACCCAAAATGTGTTTTTTTTTTAATTAACACTTTATTTCCATATTTTCAGCATCATCCTTGCACAATGATATATTTGGACAACACATGACCACAAGTGCAGAATAGATAGATAGATAGATAGATGGATGATATATTTGAAATCAAAATCATATTAGTAGATACAATGCATGTCTATTAGTCATATACGGTATTTATTATGCATTCTCTTATTTGGCACTGTTAGTTTATTAACAGGATATCAGTGAAGGCCCACTGTTTTATGAAATCCTCAGATTTGTTATATTTCTACTTGGTAAACTATTGCAGTAATAAATCTAATGCACCTTCTCCCCTCTTCCTCAGGGAAACTGCATTTCTGTAGAAATTTCAGGACTGACACTAACAGTCAGTCTGCTTGATTCAAATAATGTGCCTGTTCAAGGTTTGGGAGGAACAACTACTATCCCCTTCAGTAGCTGCTGGGCCAACTACACTGATCTCACCCTAACGGCAAATGGTAAGACTGTTAAATTGTACTCAGAATGTCAACACTTCATAGATAATGGGTTCATCTGAATGTTTTCTTTTGGCAATTAGATGAATATGTAAGCAATAAGGCATGATGAGGTGTGCGTGGAACACATTTTACTGCATGGCCAGGGGTGTGATAAGGCATAAGGTCGAAGGCCGAGTGACTTTAGCCACTGGCCATGTGGTAAAATGTGTTCCACGCACATCCCAGAGTGCCTTATTGTGCTTATAAAATGGGCTTCTTTTTTAAAAACTTTTTACATTTGGGAAAAGCATGTTTATATGTAGAAACAATAGATTTACTTGTGTGCATTTATGATAAAATAGTCCTTCCACCCACTACAAATGATGTCCTTGATGATGATGTCATTGTATTATTGCCTACTTTCTTCTTCCTGTTTTTTTCCCACATTCAAGATAAGGAATGTTTATCATAAAATGTTTACCATGGAATACATGGATTCAAAATTCTGCTTAGTTCCACTGGCAGAGTGTTTCTCTCCTCACACTTTGTACACACAGACAACAAAGGCCTGTATTACAGCCAGAGACTCAATTATCTCACTGTCAGGGCAAGAAGAAGACAGTTCACTGATGAGCAGATAAAGACAGAAGGGGGATTTTTCACTGTCATCAATGAAACAGTTATAGTGAAAACTATAAACAATACTTATTGTTTCTAATTTGTTTATGTATGTGAGAAGAGTGTAATAATCAGGTAAACAACATTTAATTAATTAGTTTTATTTTTTATTTAAGGTAGTTATATTTTTAGGGCCCAGATGACATTTTATTACAGTGTAAAAGTAGTATCCATGTTTGTGGTGGAAGATCAGGTCTGGCTGTAGGGGGCTAACTGAAATGCCTATGTTCCAAATGCCCATTGATCTGGGTTCCAGACTCTTCAAAGTCCTTTTTTTTAGCCATGTGTAAACCATATTTTATGCATAAATAAGAGCCAATCAAATTACATGATTTTACCCTGCCATTTTATAAATTACTACTGCAAACTAGAAAGCCCGCAAAATAGATAGTATACAATTATATTCTGAAAATTAATAATCTCACATATTCTAAGATAAAGGTCTTATCATATCAGGACAGGGTCATGCCAATACTTGTTTTGGAGAGGGGGCCATTGGGGTATGCAAAGAAGTCACGTCAAGACAAACTTTGTGTGCTCCATTTCTTTTTAATTGTGCTGGTCCAATTTCGGGGGGGGGGGGCTCCACCCCTCCATGCATCCCTGTATCAACATAACAAAATTAATGCATAATCAATAAAAATATCCATCTTCGTAGAATCACACTTGTTGGTCTTGGTTTCCAGATAGCAGGTGCAAAATCACTGCAGAATCCGAGAACTTCGCAACACCAGTATCCAATGGCCTTGGCATGCAATACTGATGGTCTATAAAGGATGTCAGAATCATCAGTGTTTCCCAGTTCTTTCCTTTTTTTTCTGCAACATAGAATCTTGGCATCTGTAAATTAGAGACCCATTTTGATCTTGTCGTTGACATCACTGGACTTCAGAGTTCCTTGTGGGTATTATTTAGTTTCTATGTTATTATTTTTTATCATAGATAAACCACTCCCTCGACATCAGTTTGCCATCATCAAACACACCCTTTCTATATCTAAAGAGACTGTAAGTGAAGAAATGGGAGCCTGAATTGACAAGCACCCAGTGCAAAGCCATTTTATCAGGGCTGGACTCCATGCCAGCTTCTTTAAGTGTCTTGGGCCAAATCACGACTCTGATGTCCGTGATCACTGTGGGACCCTGCTGCCCATCTCCTTTCTGGCAAGGCAGGATAAACTGATTCTTGTACAATTACATTCTCTGATAGGCATCACATTCAAAGTTAGATCTGAGATCCTTGACATAGGCCTACACCTATGCTAGATACAGTACATAACGCATGTGTGTATGTGTGGGGGGATATGGCAGACTAGATGGGCCGGTGTGATCCTTTTCTGCAATCAAGCTTCTATGATTCTATGAAACTTGTCTGATATGGAGTTGTAGAAGTAAATGAAGGCTTCGATGCTGTGCAAGTAAATTTCCCCACTACAAATTCTAACCTAGGTCACTGCTGTTGACCCAGAGCCTTGCCTCATGTCCACTGATACTGCTTTTCTGAAGGAAACAGATGGAAAGACAAGGGAAAAGCATAACATATGTAACAATACAATGACAGGGAGTGTGGATCTTCTCCTTCATTATTGGATTTATTGAACTTGGAGTCAAAATGGGATGCCAGGCCTCAACTGAAGAGATAAGACTGGGAGGTTGACAATTTCAAATAATGGCTGCTGCATTCAGGAGAGTCACACAGTGAAGATCTCCTCCCATCCGCCTTCCTTCATGCTCCTCAACTTGCTGAATTCTCTTCAGTTTAAACTCAACCTGAGCCTCCTGCTAGGATGAAGAAGAAATAAATTTGTGGTTAAGATCCAGATCTGATTTCTCTTGGTGTAGAAGTTCCCCAATGAACAGCCAGAATACATAGGTAAATTGTATGTGCCTGTCCAGGGAGATTAGTAAACCTATCTACTCTTATGATGACCCCACATTTTCAGGATTGCTGAAGCAGATTGTGGTGACTTAAAGTTTTCCATAGGTGGAAGTTCAAGGTTTGAGATATGACATTTGGAAGAGGCTGGATGTATCTTATATGTGTTAATCTTCACCATTCATCACTATTGGGTATTCTGCTGGAGCTAGGATCCCACAGGAGACTTTTTTTTTTCAGGGGCATAGTCGAAGCAGGGGCGGCACTGCCCTTGAGGCAGACATTCTACAAGGTTCTATGAGGTGCTTGTGGGTTGACTGTTAACTGTCATCGACTGCGCAGTTTTTCTCTTCTCCCACCATAGAATGAGGATCTTGCATGGAGCACCTAGCAAGAAAACTGTAGTGCAGCCTAGTCCATCATTCGGTTTAAATTTGTCTAAGTCCTGTTTGCCCTGCTCGACACTGCTTCCTTCAACTCTGGTAAGGTCATTCCTTTCTTTAAGCAACATCAAGTACTGTGTTGTATTTTATTTTTCTTCCAGTCATGCCTCGTCCCGGGGACAAGAAACAGTCGGAGGCGGAGTGGCCTCCTATGTGTTGGTGTCCCTGCGGCTGTCTTTACTCCATTATGGAACAGCATGACTGGTGTCTCTCCTGCCTCAGCCCGGCCCATGATATGGACAGCTGTGACACCTGCTTTTTGATGGACCACTGGGTTCTTGAAATGCTTGTGCTTAAAGTCAGACATGCACTGCCGACTTTTGGAGGGCAGGTTCGCAATCGGCGGACCAAGTTCAGGACTCTTGACCCTTCCTCCATGTCCCCTCCCAGTCCTGTATGGCTTACAGAGGAGGGGGCCCCCACCAGTTCTAGCCTTACCGTGGTGGGGGCTCCTCCCACAGTGCAGGAGGCCCAGTCTGGCCCTCTTGGTGACAAGGCAGGAGGCAACATTCCGGCAGTTGCTTTCTTGGAAGTGAAGGCTCACCTGATGTTTTTTTTTTTTACAATTATTTTAGCAGGTGAGACACACTAAGCTGAAAGCTTGTTTGCAGGTGCAACCTGGGAGCACAAGGAAGTTAAGTGACTTGCTCAGGGTCACACAGTATGCACCTAGGGGGCTGTGGGATTCAAACCCAGGTCTCCAGATTTGCAGCTCAGAGCCTTAACCCACTGTGCCATACAGCCTCCTAGTGCTCAGTGTTGAGCACTGGGACCCATGGGCCTGGGCCAGCACCATCCTCAGTGCCATCTGTCAGTGTCACCCATGATTCCAGTGTTCCTTGTGGCACCAAGGGCCTGGCAGTGCTGGGCTGCCCCTCTGTGCCGCTTCTTCCTGTGGCACCATTGGTGGTGCCGGGGAAGGGAGTGGTGCCATGGGTGGTGCTGGACCTCTTTTTGTGGCAGCCTCTGGTTTTGGTATCATGCTCGATACCAAGACGGGGTCGGCACTGCACCTGTCCCCAGTGCCAACTGCAACCCCGGGGGCATGGTCGTCACCACAGCCAGTGCCGCCTTCAGTGACATTCACGTCACCGGGGGGGGGTAGGTTGGTGCCAGGGGCAGTGCTGTGCTGGGCTCTGGTGCCGCTTGTGGTGCCAGGGCTGAGGGCAGTGCTGCTCGTGGCCCCAGGATAGGGAGAAACTGGAGAGTAGTTTAGCTTTGGGCCTCTGAATCCTCCTTCTTGGAGGAGGATTCAGGGTCTGATCCGGACTGGCTTCTGGATTCCTTGGAATCCTCTGGTCCCTCAGTGTCCAGCACCTCGGCCCCCACTCAGCCTCCCTCTGTGGGTCAGACAGGTCTTGTTGGTTCTGGGATCAGTGAGACTGACCAGCCAGTGGTGGCCCAGGTGGCTACTGCTGTACTGCCTGGGGCCAAGGATACATCTGTCCCCTCAGTTGGGGTACCCTCTCCTTGGTGTGCCTGGATAGTCTGAGTTTGGGATGGTCCGGGGCACCCCAGGAGGGGAAGAGCACTGTACCTCTGGCTGACTCCCAGGGTTCAGTTAAGGGTTACCAGCTTCCTAGGTTGGTGGTCATGAGGAAGCGAGCCCTCTGGGAGTCAGAGGCGTTGAAGGGTCAGGGTCTAGTGCAGTGGCCTCTGCCTGGGACCCACCTGGGTAATGGGAGGAGCCGTAATGTGGATCCTCGCCCTTCCCCTGAGAAATCCTTGAGAGAGACCTCCACTTTGAAGGTCAGGGGCCATCCTTCTGGACTCACATGGTCCCGGTCACTTCATGGGGCGAATTCTTCTTGCAGGTATAGCTCCAGCCGTTCCAACATGGTTGAATGGCTTCTGTCTGCTGGGGCCACTGGGTCTCCCTCACTGTTGGGAGCATCCACTCAATTCCCTTGCCCAGGTAGAGGCCATGCAACTTCTTTCAGATGTTTGGCCCCCGTGCCTCTACCTACTCCTCCTCCTCCTCCTCTCCCAGGTGTTTCTAGGGGGGGGCCTTGGACTCGGGAGCAGTTCAGGGCTTCAGCTGCACATTTTCCTACATACTTTAGAGCCATGGAGAAGTAGGTGTTCCACCGCCCTCCCATGCAGCCTGACTCTGAATCTCTGGACTCATCAGCATCCTCGTCTTCCTCCTCTGATGGTGAGGAGCAGCTGATCTCGCTGCGTATCAGTGCTTCCTTTCAAGGATGTTCGACCAGCTCCACATAACCCCCACTCGGAAGGCAATCCGGACTGGGCAACGCGTGCCTTTTTAAGCGAGTTCAGTGTGGCCAACCTCGTGGTTCCTGCCTGGCCTGCTCCTTTCCAGGAGGCATTGCACTGAGTCTGGCAACATCCCTTTTCCTCTGTGCTAGCCCCAAGGGACCTCTACCAGAGGTATTGCACCCCCAGGGGTCTCCAGGAACTCTGCCTCACCCCCCCTTCAGGCATGATGTGCCTGGGCACCCTTCTGGGCATCGAACCCCAGGCCATGACTGACCCCCAGACTCGGACTCTTCTGATTTTGATTTCTGGAGAGGAGAACTTTCTCATCGGTGCAGGTTTTGCTCTGTATAGCAACTTATCAGGCCCACCATACTACTCACAACAGGTACCTGTGGTTCAGGCTAGGACAGCTCCTGCTTCCATGCCTGATGTGGAGGAAACCAAGCAGGCCATCACCCTCTCTGCACAGGGCTTGGAGCTTGCAGGGCACCAGACAAGGGCTTCTTATGACACCAATGAGGTAGCCTCCAGGATTGTGGGGACAGTGATCTGCACTAGGCGGACAGCATGGCTTCATCTTTCCTGGTTGTCACCCCTGGCCTAGCGTAGGGTGATTTCCTCTGCCTTCCGGAGAACCCAACTCTTTTCCCGTAGGGTGAGGAGGCGACAGCAGGGGCACTTTCCTTCTCCCAGTGGGAGTTCCATATCTCAACCAGACCAGTCTCAGGTCTCACCCAGCCTGTAAGGGTTCTCCCCTCAGGTGTCTTCCCACACTGGAGGCTAAGGGACTCAGTCCCTTAGGGACATATTGGGTCCTCTTTGGGGGGGGCTCGGTACTCACCCAATAGTGATAAATGGCGACGACTGACACAGATAAGATACGAAAATTATGTACCTATCATAATTCTTGATTTTTCTGTGAATCTTCACCATTCATCACTAAATCCCGACCACCTTCCCCTCTTGGGCCTCAGTCTCTGAGCCTCCCCCTCCCCAACTGTGTCTCTGTTGTTGCCCAACATCACTCCTCTCTCTTCTTTCCTTCATGGTCAGGAGGAAGGGGATCCTTTGATACACATGGGGAGAAGTTCTTTCCTGGGGGCTCAGAGTATCTCCTGTTCTTTCCTCTCCCTTGCCTTTGGCTTGGTCCCCTCCCTCTCGGGGTCGGGTGGGGGGAGAGGGCAGGAGACGCCTGGGTATCCCTCCCTTTTCCCTTATTGTTATTTTAAAGCATCCCATTGGGACTACTCCTCCCTTTCTTTAGTTTTTAGGGGATTTTTTTCCCCTTTTTGGAATTTCTTATTAGTTTGGGGGAGGGATGGACCCGCTGCCTCACCTACCTGGTTACCTCTTTCCCCCTAGAGGTATTACCTCCTGTGGGGCTACCTGACCGTGTTGCAGTCCATAACATCCACCTCTCTGCAGCCTGGAAGTGGTTAAAAATTTACCCACTCGAGGTTCAGGTCCGCTTGAGCAGGAAGCGGGGTCCTTTCCTCTCCTCATTTCTTTCCTTCTTCTATCCTTCCTTTCCCATCCCTTCTTCTTTCTTCCAGAGATTGGCGCCCCTTCTCCCAATCCCTCAGGCTGTTCCTCTCTCTCTTTCCTGTCATCTTCATCATTTATTTCTCTTTTTAGTTAATTATATCCTTTCCTTTTGTCTATCCCTTGGGCTCCCTTACCCCACCCCTCCATTCCTTCCATCCTCTCTCTCGCCAGTGTTTTCAGAACTGGGGCGAGGGATGAGTTGTTGACAGTTAATGGACAACCCATGAGCGCCACCTAGAAAGTTGGCCTCCTGTGTTGATTCCACCGCTAAAAAAAAAAGTCTTCTGTGGGGTCCTAGCTTTGGCAGAGTACCCAATAGTGATGAATGGTGATGATACACAGAAAGATCAAGAATTACAGTAGGTACATAATTTTCATTTCCCTCTCTTCCCTGTCAGAGGCTGCATCATTCCTCCTTGCTGTCCACAAGAACATGGTGGTAGCATGGGCACTCTCCGGCAAGAGGTTAAATACTCCAGAACAATTCTTCTCAGTTTAATTGCCCCATTGTGGAGGACAACCTATTATGGGAATGTAGGGGTAGAAGATTAGTTGCAGAAGAAGATAGGGGTTGGGGTGCATCAGGAAACCTGAGAGAGGGCCAAGGACCAGCTGAGTGCAGGAGCACAAAACAGATACATAAAAATAGGAGAGGCCCCCTGAAGATCAGGTGGCTTCTTTTGAGGCCTTGTTGTAGGACTTTAAAGAATCAGACTGTCATCAGTCATCCAGTTGAACTGCAGGGTGCATCATTCAGGGTCAGTTTTTTAAGTGTAAGGAAACACAAATCCTGTTTCCCTTTAAGAAGATGGGACAGGAAATTCCTTTCCCAGCTGGGAACCCCAATGAGCACAGGCAGAATCTTATAAAATTGTTTGTAACTTTTCAGAAAAAGGAAAAAAAACACGTTAAGTGTTACTGTATTAGCTCTACTGCCAGTTGTGCCAGCAATTACATTTATTTATATTCAAGGAATTAGGGTAGTGAATTGTCCTTATCTCAACAATTGTTAAAATTACATTATGTGTATTTAAGTGCCTATCTCCCCCCTAGAGAAATGGGGGGAAGGGGATATAATGAACTAGGATACCTGCTAAATGAAAGAGCAGGAATAAACCCTGTTTCAGTAAATGTTCAAATTACATGATATGCACATCATTTCCACACCCTAGATGGAGGTAGGTGAGTTTCTTTATTTGCTGGCAAAAGCACCAGAACCTGTTAGACTCCTTTAATGTCCTACTACTTGCTATTAGGGAGAAAACAGCATGCAGGGATCTTAATATCTAGTCCCCATACAATAACTGCTAATAGATACAGCTCTTTGGCTTATTATGAGAGAAAAATATCAAATCGGGGAGGCAAAGGAGCTGCAAATGCTTTGACTCTTTGCACAGATATTGTGTTTGAGATTTTATCTGTTCTTTTTACCATCAACATCAAAACATACACGTTTGACACCTCAAAACAAAAGCCCTGCTAAATAATGGTGTCACCAAAGAATTGTAGGGCCCAGGGAAAATCTGCAATCATCAAACGTTTGCCCCTTTTTGATCTCTACATAAATTTGACCCTTACTGTAGATAAAGAGACCCAGCAAGCGCTGGGAAGAGGATTACAGGGAGTTCTCAGTCCATCACCTTCTACCACAGCAAAAGAAAGTTCCTCAATTAGGTCCGTGGCTCAAAAAGGATAGCTGAGATGAAACCGTTACCTTCCATATTTATTCATGTACTTTTTAAGCACATTTAATTAATTTAGGATGCATTGACAAAAAAATGATTGGATAAAAATTGATATAAATGAAAGTCATCCTTCAACTAATGGATGGCTTTCATTTACATCGAAGATTGCTTTAATTAATATAAAAGAGCTCTGAAAAATTCCCCTATTGATTTGTATGTGGCATGCCCCTGAGCTCTCCCTGGTTAGACATCACAAAATGTCTGAGTGTAGGGGCAGGACCGACAGACCGGGAAATGGAAGGGATCATCTGGCCATCTGGCACAATTTTCAGTCCCTTCCCTTCCCTAGGGGATATCTGCAAAATATTGTTTTTACTTAAAAAGACTATCGCCAGCTTAAGTTAAGGGATTTTTGTATTGAAAATTCAATTTTTTAAATATTGAAAGTTCCTTTAACATGGAGGGTGAGGTTGGGGGTTGTTATGTTTGTAGCACTGGGGGTGGGCTCCCCAGTCCGCACAATGAAAATAGGCATGGTGTGGGGGGTGCTAGAGGATGGCATTGGAGATAACATGGGGGGGCACAGCAGTCTGATTGTGATGGGTCAACTGTACTTGCTGGGCAGAGTTATGTAGATCAAAGGAAAGAGCTGCCCTATGCTTGTATCATCTCTTTCCTTTGAACTACACAAAGTTTCTGCCCAGCAAGCCAGAACAGTGTCATGATCAGCCTGGCAGATGATTGGTGTGGCACTGATGAGCCCTTTGCAGACTGCTCTCTGTTGGACTGACAATGTCAAACCCCTCAAAACCTAATCTCACAGCAAAAAGACTTAACTAAGCATGGATATTTTTTCCCCCAACAGTGTAAAAACATAGTCCCTTCTTTACACATACAATACACGCTATAGTCCAAGGCATTGCTGCATCAAGGGACTTGCAGACAAATGTGGAGACCTGAAGAAAAGAGTTCACATGCAGGAACCCTGATTACCCAGCCTGAAACTCCTGTCATTGTGGTGAATACTCGTTGTAACCACTATTACAGGACTAACTACTGTATCGCTCTATTCTTGTAGCCATAGCAAGGGGCGAGTGGGGGGGGCTTTTCCTGAATGTTAAATGCCCCCAGGCAGAATTAACAGCCACCATAACACATGCCGCATAATCATGTTGTTGGCTAGAAGCCCAACAACAAATTGACAGTTGTCCCATGCATGGCTGCATGTGATGACAGCACACAACTGCTGCCACCAAAGCATGTGAGATGAGCATGTATAAAAGGCAGGAACACTTGCTTCAGGAGCCAAGGCCACAATCATTCATGTGCACTATGCCCATCCTTGGCTACTGAAGATAGTTCAAAGACGCACTCATGCCCTCAACAGCCAAGGACTGCTTGACAGTAAATATAAGTGGTAGGAGTCAAAATACTGCACACTTTGCCTTCTGCCAAAATAAAAAATATCCCATCCTTAAAGGGGAAGTAAACATTGCAGGGGTCACTCAAATTGTGGAAGTCCATGAAAAGATATTTCGAATTATGGCATTGGACTTCTTTTTAGGTGTCAGGAGTCCTGAGATATGACTATCTAATTAATCTGTAAATCATAACAAGGCAGCAGCCATTTTAAAACAGGAAGTGATGTCACTGAGGGGCAAGCTGCATGTTGTTAATTATAGCTTGCCCTTCAGTGACATCACTGTTGGTCTCATGATTCAATGAAATGACTGCTTCCTTGTCCTGATTTACAGATGATTTAGATATTCATTTCTCAGGACTCCTGACACCTACAGCTAAGCCCAATACCTGATTTGAAAGATCTTTTTATGATTTTTCACAATTTGAGTGACTACTGCAATGTTTACTTCTCCTTTAAAGATACCACAGCTGCTACAAAATGGTCTAAAGGGGTCTCCTTCTGAGTCCTGACACTGCTAGTGTAAGAAGAAAAGTATTCCTCAATACAGTGCATTCAGAAGCTCGGGAGAACATGAGACAGAGAAAGTCCAAAATAGCAAACACGGCCCTAAGCAAAAACCAAGCATTTACAAACAGTCAACAGAGCCCAACAGGAGTCCCAGGATGGAGGGGGGGGCTTTGTCACATGGGCTCTGTGCCTGAGGAAATACTGCATGAGACCAAGAAAAGACAAGCATTTGTCAAAGCTGAATGTTTGCTCGCTGGTATTAGCATTGGAAATGCAGGAGTTAAGACAGATGCAGAATATGAATGGCAGTGAAGTATTGAACTTCACACCAACCCCACCTCCACCCTGCAGAGACAGACAGGCATTGAGATATGCGTTTGGGTTGTCACCCATAGCATTCATGCCATTTCACCTCACCCTATCCTGCAGACACCGACAAGTTTTGAGGTGTGATTTGGTGTGTTCAGCTTTACAGTCACCCCAATCCATAAGGATATACACCGAAATAGGTAATGTGTGAACATATGAGTACATAATTGGCAGAGACATGGGGCTGGCAATATTTATTTTTATGTATTGAAATGTTTCACCAGGAAAGCACACTGAACAACAAGTTGCTCTTCTCCTGGTGCGACCATAATATAGCCTACAGGTTAGAGTAGGAAGCTATGAGTGAGCTTGGTACATTCAGCAGACCTGGGTTTAATTAATATTTATTTTATTTATTGAAAAGTTTCACCAGGAAGGCACACTGAACAACAAGTTGCTCGTCTCCTGGTGCAACCTTAATATAGTGTAGAGGTTAGAGAAGGAAGCTGTGAATAAGCTTAATACATTCAACAGACCTGGGTGTAATTCCCATGACCTCCACTTGCATGCTGTGTGACCCTAAGCAAGACACTTAACCTCCCCAGTGCTCCCAGATTGCCCCCGAAAACAGGCACGTGTGCCTAGTAGGCATTTACTGGTTATCAAGGAATAAAATAAAACAAATGTTAAAAACTATTTGTACAGCTAGCTTTACATATAGCAAGAGAAAAAAATGACAGAACACATCCTGGAATAGGATAACAGAACTAGGGCCACAATTTTCTGCATCAGAGACTGTCAAATACTACATAGGGACACCTGAAGTGTGCACAGTCTGAAAGAATTAGCCTTGGACTTTTAAATCATTAGCGTCTACAAAATTCATCTAGAGCTCTGTGAACTACATAAACAGAATGTCCTCTTCTCCTTATCTCCTATACTATGGCATACGTAATGAAAAGGATCATGCCTTTTTAGTCATACTAATGAATGCAACCCCGACAAGTGTACAATGTGTACATTTATGTAGTTGATTTTATTTATATCAATAAATGCTATCAATGATAACAAGGTACTGTGCAAGTGTGCATCTCCAGGACTTGTAACTAAACAGCAATCCTATTAAAAAAAAAATAAATCAGCTTGGGGAAAAAAAATACATTTCATTGTAAACTCATTGGTAGAATTCAGAAAGACCCTGGTATTCCGAATATAGTTGAAAAACATTTCTCAGTGAGTTTATTTACATTCATCAGTACACATTGTCAAGTGGTGTGCAGTATTTGCCAGTGAAATCTAATTTACCATGCTTTCTGCTCTCGTCTCTTCGAAGTGTTCTTTGAGACGGTGTCAAAAAAAAAGGCACTGGTAGAACTGAAGCAGAAAAAGCCTGTCCACATCCCAGATGCCCTCAACGTTTAGTTAGACAGAAGAACAAAGTCAATTACTGCTGGGTTTTGTTTTCTGTCTTGCTTTGCTCCGTTTATCTTACAGTACCAGGTGGACACCGCAGACATTTTCCAGTCTTACAGAAACTTTTAAAGACTACTGAGGAGAAAAACATTGAATTTACATTATTTACCTTGTACTTCCTTTATGGAGAGTGAAATAAGCTGGAGGCAGCCTCTCAGACACCTGAGCCCTCTAAAGA
Organism: Neoceratodus forsteri; assembly: GCA_016271365.2. Lineage (NCBI taxonomy): Eukaryota > Metazoa > Chordata > Ceratodontiformes > Ceratodontidae > Neoceratodus > Neoceratodus forsteri. The sequence goes on along the minus strand of CM057455.1, from coordinate 410,684,866 downwards.
GAGAAGCTGCCTGCGTCCTTCAGTCTGGATTACTGAACGACACACAGTTTAGCAGCACAGTTAGCTGGAGCTTCGCTGCTATGTGCAGATGTGCTGCAGCTGTCCTCAGCTGCCCATTCTCCACCAAATCAGTGACACAACAGCAAGCTGGCAGCAGCGGCGGTACAGAGTACAGCTCCGGTACCATTTTGTTCTGTCCCTGAGACTCTCAGCCTGCATCTCTATGCAGCTGCAGCACCAGGAAGCAGCAACAGCAACCAGCTCTCAGGCTCTCGCCAACCACAGCGGTGCTACTGAGCTCCAGCCTTTGGCACAGAGAGAGCACTTGGTCTCACATGCAGCTGGAGGCACCCCCTCTAGGCTTGAAGAACAAAGTGAACATCTGCCTTCTTGCAGGAACTGTATCACCTAGCAGCCAAAGAATACTGTACTGTATGTCAACAGTGCTGCCGGATGAAAATAAAACATGCATTTGTCAATGCCGAATGTTTGCGTGCCTAACAGACAACATTTGGGACTCGTAGAAGCAACTGCCACTGACCAAGAAGCTTTTTGCGTAAGGTTCATGGTTATGGGGGGGGGGATGAAATGAGCTGCCAGACTGCCACTCAGCACCTCCTTTCCGGAGCCAAGGGGGTGAGAAAAAGAATGAGCTGTCTATGACATCAGTTCAGATGCAGTAGTGTACAGTTGTAAGAAAACAACCGCTACAATCAGCAGTGGTGACGTGTAGGAAATTTATGCAAATTGCTTGCTGATGGCAGTGTCCAAATTGCTTACACGTTACCACCACTAATTGTAGCGGCCGTTTTTTTTCAACTGTATGCCACTGTATCTGACTGCTGTCATAGACAGCAGACTTCACTGATGTGATGCGCCGCACCTGCAAAAAGGATCAGGGCATTTGAAGTGGGGGTGGCACACCTACAAAAACTCATATAGTGACACTATGTTTCTTGCACATGCATGCAAGCAAACATAATAATCGCTAGCTTCCTCGCTCCTCTCTCTGTTCTGACACCTTCACTTCTCACCAAAAAAAAATAAATAAAAGCAGCACTGCATGAAAGCGGTGAACATTTTCACTGATACTTTTTATTCTGTTTTAGATTGGTCCTTATCTCCCAACTTGTATGATGCCCTTCTTCCTCATTTTGAGTCTGCTTTATCACTTTGTTTCTAATGTAAAATAATAAAAGGGGCACTCCTAATATGGCTCATGCCCGACTATCTTCAACATCCTCAGCTGTTTCTGTTCACCAGTTATCCTACAAGTTAGGAAGCACTGGCTACTGCAAGGTAGTTAATCGTCACAAGAACAGTGATCTCAAAGAGTGGTTGTTTAAAAAAATAAAGGAATACTGCTGAAAACCTGGTCTGAGCAATAAGAAAAAGTGGTAAAGTAGACTCAAAATTTTGGGGGGAAAAAAGGATATCGTCCAAGTCAGGAGACAAGGGACAATCTAAATTACAATAAAAGGTATAGGTCAAAATTTTCACTGTTATCATGCAGGGCTGCTTAAAAAAAGTACAACTAAAACAATGATGCAAATAAAGTATAGTTTCTGGCACCTTGTCCACAAAAGCACACACACACCACTGAGCAGCCCTGGGGAACTCTGCAATACAAACATAAACAGGAAGCAGGTGCCAGTCAGTTTGTTTACCACCAAGTTACATCTATAATAAGGTTCAGGCGAAGAAGGGCACTCACCAACCAAATAAAAAACACGCAGGGCCCCAGTAAAGGACCAATGTCCGAAATGCGTCAAGCATGCAACGTGTGTGTAGAATAAATGTGATTCTATTGGTATCTACTGGAGCACTGCATGTTTTTTATTTGGTTCGTAAGTGCCCTTCTCTGCTTAAACTGTGTTGTTTTGTTTGGAGCACCACCCTTCCTAGTGCAGCCTTTTTTCTGATGTTGTTACATTTATAATAACCCTCCAATCTGGATCTCCCCCCAAAGAACCAAAGTCTCCCCCCCCTCCCGCAAACTCCCAAATACAATGTGCAGCAGCTGCAACACTAAGTCATAAAAGAAGTGCTCTGGCTGAAGCACAGTGACACTCTTTGTTCCTAACAATCTAGCCCTGGGTGTTGCATCTGAAGGGCGGGCAGGCATTGGGCAAATTAACCCCCAGCTCAAGCTGAATGACACTTCTTCAACACTTGATCTGGTTTTTCAGTGGGAGGAGGGGGGTACACAATGACTAGTCTCCTTTCTTTTTGACATCCTCCTTGCCAAGATGGCCACTGAATTAGACAACAGCAAGCAGTCCCTAAATGTAAGATGCCATGTGAGGAGCACCCCCCACCAACCACCACCACACCAGGGCACATAAGAGAGCAACACAAACAGAAATGCCCCTTTCAAACAAATTATCATTGGGTTGGTAGGGGTTTGAAAACAGACCCCATGTAGTAGATTCAGCACACACCCCACCCCCACCAAAACTTACAAAGCATTGCAATGCACAGGGATAAGTGACAATGTTTGGGTTAACTGTCAGGTCATCTCAGAGGGGGTCACTCTGAAGAACTTTGAAGCAGCAAATTAAACTCCTCATGCTCGAAGGATGTGGGAGGGGTGAAATGTCGGTGCCTGGCTCTTCAGTTTAATTTCAGTCTTCTACACAAACAAGACAAACTCAGCTGTTCACTCCCATGTGGTTACTAAACGTCCCTCTGAGTCCATCAGAACATGTCACCTTGGTGGTCTGTTCCCCCTTCAAAAAATGTATATCTTCCTAACCCCTTCCCCAGTGCCAGAGCCACTGACAAACAAAAAAGGAGAGAGAAATGGAGAGGATTTTAAAAAGAAATTGTTTACATCAGACATCAGCGCCGGTCCGTCTGCATTGGGGCCTGGAAATAAAACAAAAAAAAAAAGATAAAAGTTTGAAATGACAATTGAAGTTCTGATTTCGATGTTTTTTTTAAAGGGCTTGAAAAGTGGGGTTGGATGAGAGGGGGAGAGCTGCTGGTTAGTGTCTGTCCAGCGCCGCAATTAACAAAAGGAAAAACTGAACAGCAGTCAATGTCACATCAATTCGTGGGGATTACCGACTGCAATATGGGGGGGTGCAGGGCGTTGGGTGACTGGGGGAAGCAGTATAAGGAGGAGGAGGAATGAAAGACATTGGGGTCTATGGGGACGTTTCAGTAGTGGCGATGATGACAAAGTTGAGAGTTACAGGAAAGAAAAGCAAACAGCAACCGGTAGCTGCCTTTGATGAATTATGGACCCAGCCAGGAAAATGTTGGGATGGCAGATAGAGGAATGTTGAGTGCTGACAGGGGAAGCAAGCCTGGGGGCAGATTGATAAGCAAATGGGCAGTAGTAATATACAGTGATGGGGCAGAGATAAAGAGAGAGTTGGGGCAGGGCAGAGAGGAACTCCTTACCTGCAGTCCCCCAGCCGGTCTGTGCGGCCACGGGAGTGGGGGTCATCCCTGTTGCGATGCTGCTGCTTGCGCTCTTGACCAGCAGCCAGTCACAGGTTGGAGTTCTACCACACACTGAGACAGTAACGACACCATCCGCTCCCACTCCAGCGTCCTTCAGTCACACCATCCCTGACACACCTAAGTCCAACTCTTCACTTCCTCAGTCGATCACACACTCTTTGGCATCCGAGTTGCACTGCCGCTGCCCCACTCTCACTGAGTCTGAGGTACAATGGTCCCACACTCGCCGCTGCCAAACCCACCATTGCCTGACCTCTCTACCTTTCCTCACTGAAATGAGGGACATGAACACTCAAAAAGAGGGACAATGAGGGACACTGACTCCCATAATGAGGGAAAAATCCTCAAGCATGGGACTACAAGCTCAGGACACTGTGGAAACCATTGCATTTATATGAACAACGTTTATTTTTCTGCAGCATCCTTAAATATTATTGATTTCTGCTTCAAAGTCTGATTTTACAGCACATTCTCTGTGTGTGCAATGCTTAGTCCATGAGAGATGAATGAGGGTCAGGGCAATTTTGAGGGGTAAAATGAGGGATGTCCCTTGTAATGAGGGACACCTGAGAGGTATGGCCATCGCAGCAGTAGTTCAGATGCAGTGGTGCAGAGTTGAAAGAAAATGACCGCAGTATGCAAATTTGCCTACAGTTACCACCACTGATTGCAGCAGTCTTTCATTTTCAACTGTACGCTACTGCATCTGAACTGCTGTCATAGACAGCTTGGACATTCATTGGTGTGGTGCGGCCGCCCCTACAAAAACGATCAGGGCATTGGAAGCAGGCGTGACACACCTACAAAAACTCATATGGTGGCACTATGTTTCTTGCACATGTGTGCAAGCAAACATAAAAAAGGCAATAAAACTAAAGACAAAAGGAAAGCTCTGGACAAAACATCATAAAGGGCCTTAATATCCCAATATAACTTGACTAACAGTAAGAAACACCTAAGAAAATGGACTGCTAAAATGAGCAAGATTGAAGCAGGGGAAGGGGGGATAGACCAAAACACACTGCACTTACCTGATTCAGCAGCTGACCTGAAAGAAAAAACAACAATTATAGTAGATTTTGAAAAAAATGCAACACCCTTAATTTTACACCTTTTGGTTGCAAACTGCCATTCAGACTGAGGCATGTCTTCTGCCCCCTCCATCGACCACGCCTTCACCTACTACAAGGATAAATTCATCTCCTTGTGGAACATATTCGCTCCATTCAGGCGGACTAGAGTTCATGGGTTACACCTCCCCTGGATTACCCCTGAATTACTGGCCTGCCTAAGGAAGCACGACCATGCTTGGAAAAAACAAAAAACATCTAAGCTCCTGAGTGACTACACCACATACAGAATGCTCCACAACTCCTGTACCAAGGCTACCAGACTGGCAAAGTCTGAATATTTCAAATCCACTTTCCTCACAAACATCAATAACCCCTCCAAATTCTGGCAGGTGATCCATGCCTTTTTCTCCCCTCCTTCTCACCCCCCATTCTCACACTAGACAATTCACTGGTATCGGACCCCTGCTTGGTGGCCAATGAATTTAATATCTAATACACACCTTGTCCCAAGTCTCTTCTAAACTCCCTCCCTCCCCTACCCCCCCCCTTGTTCACCTCCCCATCCCGCGTCTGACTCCTCCCCTTCTCCTTCTCCACATCTCACCTACTGAAGCTCTAAGTGCCCTGCTCTCCCTTAACCCATCAAAAGATTTCTCACTGGATGACCTCGATTATAAACTTCTTTACCTCTCTGCTCCTGCCATTGCCTAGCCTATTTCTTTTATTCTAAATCTCTACTTTACATCTGCCCAGGTCCCTACCTCCTGGAAACATGCTGTTGTCCTTTCTCTCCCCAAGGGCGGTGACTCCTCTGCTCCTGGCAACTATCGCCCCATCTCTCTCCTTCCTACTCTTGCTAAACTTCAAGAACAACTGGTTCTCTCCCAGCTTTCCTCCTTTCTCTCCGATTCCTCCTTTTTCACCCATTCCAATCTGGTTTTCAGAAGAACAATTCTTCTACCACCTCCCCCCTCAGGCTCACTGACTCCATCCTTACTGGGATGGACAATGGCCTGATCACTTCAGCTATCTTTGTTGACCTAGCCAAAGCATTCAACACTGTTTTTCACACACTCCTTCTTGGTTCCCTCTCTGCAGTAGGCCTGACCTTGTCTTCCATAAACTGGTTTAAATCATACCTCACCGGAAGGACTCAATCACTATGAATCTTTGATTCTACCTCCCCTTCACTCCCTATCAACACTGGTGTCCCTTAGAGCTCAGAACTAGGTCCTCTGTTTTTCTCCATCTTCATCAGTGACCTTCCTACAGCCTGCTCCACCTCCTCCATCCATGTGTACATCAATGATACTGTCTTGTACAGCTCTGGCAATAATCGTGCTGCTGTGGAATCCAGCTTACAGCTTGATGTCAACCAGGTTTAGCTCTTGTTTGGCATACCAGCTCTCCCTTAATGCCAAGAAGACATTCTCTGTGACCTTTGGCACCAGGCAGAGACTCTCTAGGCTTTCTAGCCTGCCCTCTTTCAGTACCCTAGATGAGACAATCTTTGAGGACACATCCTAATTTAGGAATCTTGGGATTTGGCCGGACTGACACCTAATCTTCTCGGTACACATTGACACCATCCCGAAGAAACTGTGCCCCAAGCTTGGCGCCCTGCATAGGAACCATAGCTGCATCCCACTGATTGTGTGTGTGAACTTGTCCAGAAGATGATACTCCCCAATTTTGACTAATATGATGTAGTCTATGGTATTGCTCACAAATCTTCCCTGATCAAATTGGACTCTCTCTTTAACTCCTTCTGCCACTTTTCCCTTGACGCCCCTGCTCGTACCCATCACTGTGACCTCTACCATGCCTTAGCCTTTCCTCCACTGTCCAACCAGTGATTCTTCCACTGTGCCAAACTGACCTCCAAATTCTGGCTTGGTGAATTCCTTCCTTACCTCTTATCTTCCCTTTCTACCCCTCCCCGCCTCCCATTCCCTGAGATCTAGCGGCACATGTACCTTGTTGATCCCACACCAATCTACCCTCATCAGCCAGACTGGCTTTTCCCACTGCTTCCCTAAAACCTGGAACGCTCTCCCCCCAACAAATACATCACTCTTTTTCCTCCTATTTCCTTAGTTTCGCACTTCACAACTTCCTCTCTTCCAGCTGTAGCTGCTTTAATCCTCCTTAATTCCTTTCTACTCTGTTCCTGCTCACCAGCACCTAAACCCCTTGCAGGGTTCTTAGCATCCTGAAGAGGAAACAGGTTTTGGTGGTCTGCTTTTAGAATCCTTAATTTTCCTTTGTACATTGTTCTTGCTGCCGGTTCCTTGCTCCCCTTGCAGGGTTCTCAACATCCTGAAGGGGAACTAGGTTTTGGCAGTCTTCCTTCCTCCTCCTTGCTCTCCTCCACTCTTCCTTTCAGCACTTCTTAGCTCCCTCCCTCCCTCCCTTCCTAATCTATCAATGATAATTGTCTGCTTCCGCCCCACTCCTTCATTAGCACTTGTTTACTGCCTATGAACATAGCACTCGGAACATCACTGCACTATGTTTATATTGTTGCATTACTGATCTCTCTGCTCTACTGCATCATGATCAGTGACCATCCACTGGTTGTATCAATTTCTCATGGTGTAATGTCTGTACTGCTCACCAACTGTGAATTATATCAAACAAATGCTCCAACTTAATTGTAACAGTTCTTTCCTTTTATTATTTGTAATTCTCTGTTTTCATATCCTCATTGTACCCCTCCCCCCAGGTTGCACCATGAGATAAGCAACTTGTCATTCAGTGTGCCTTCCTGGTGAAACATTTCAATAAATAAATAAACATGAGCTGTAACAGAGACAAGCATTTGTTAATGCTGAATGTTATCACGCTGGCGTTGGCTTTGGTAGTGCAGTGCGGAAACACATTTTTGGCAGGTTGTGAAAAATGACAGCTGTACTGTTCATAAGGAGGTGTAAAAAAATGGCAGTGGTGAAAATGTGGCATGTAACTATTGCAAATTTGTGAAGTTACAAGGGTGCGTTGGAAATGCGCAATGCACACTTGTAACACAGTCATTTTATGGAGTTTCAGCACCAGATTTTCAACATAGGCATTTTAGCACCTCTGCTCATGTACAGTGTCACTGTCATGTCCTCAAACTGTCCCAAAAAGTGAAGTCGCACAGCGACCGTGCTATTCTGCACTGAACATGCGAAAACACATTTCGGGCAGGATATGTAAAATTACAGCTGTACTGTTCATCAAGAGGTGTGGAAAAATGCCAATAGTGAAAATCCAGAGTGAAAATATTACAAATGCACAACGTTATGAGCATATGTGCAAACTGCGCAACACACGCTCGTAACACAGTCATTTTATGGAATATTGTCACCAAATTTTCAACATAGGCATTTTAGGACCTCTGCTTATGAATAGTCTCACTGTCATTTTCGTAATCTGCCCCGGACACTGATTTCCCACAGCGACCGTGGTATTGTGCACCAGAAGTGTTGTTACCCTGTATTGTTGTACTGTACCCTCCCAAGTGCCTGAAAATAGTTATTGCTATGGCAAGTGCACCTATCCGGTTAACAAAAACTAAATAAAAAAAAATTAAAAGTGCAGAAACACATTTCAGCCAGGTTGGTAAAAATGACACTTGTACTGTTCACAAGGGGGTGTAGAAAAATGACAATGTTGAAAATCTGGCATGAAAATATTGCAAATTTGCAAAGTTATGAGCGTGCATAGCAACTGTGCAATGCACGCTCGTAAAATAGCCATTTTTTGGATTTTTTCCACCAAATTTGCAACATAGGCTTTTTGAGAGCCCACCTCATGAACACTGCCACTGTTCTTGCGTTAATTGGTCCCGAAAGGTGATTCCACGCAGAGACCTTACCCAAACTGGACTCCCTCTTTTACTCTTTCTGTCATTTGGTCTGGACTGTCTATATCACACTCACCACTACACTCTTTACACCTACCTCTTCTTTTACTCCCTTGTAGCCAGATGCCTGGCCCACACTGCTCCTCTTTCATAGCCAAATTCTGGCTTGGCTCCCTCCCTCCCTCTCCTCTACCCTCTCCCAGCCCCCCTCACATTCCTATGCCCTTCGCAACTTTCGCTTCTGCTCCCTTGCGCCTTTCTCTCCCAGGACCTCCTCAGCCTGCTAGGTTACTTTCTCATACTGACTCTGTAAGCTCTGGAACTCCCTCCTCCTACCTATCCACTCTGCCTCTTCCCCTCACTCTGTATCCTCCTTGCTGCTTAACTACACCTCCCCCACCTGTACCTGCAACTGATCTCTGCTATTTGTACCCACTGCCCTCCCCATTTGCCTACTCCCCCCATCACCTACTTCCTAAACTTAGAAACTCTCTCCCCCCAACCACTTGCTCCCACCTTTCTATATGCTCACTCTCCTTTCTCTCTCCATATCCACACTGCTCTCTCTGGCAATACCGTTAATCTTAGCCCTACCCCACCCCACTTTCTCCCTCCTGCCATATTCTTCCTACTACTTACTCTTCTACACTCCTACTTTCTCCTTTGCAGGCCAGGAAACCAGTACACAGACTAGGTGTGCACCCAGCCGTGTCTGGCCCTTGTGGGGTTTACACACCAGAGGGAAGAAGGTCTGCCTCTCCCACTCTGCTCTTCTCCCTCCTGTCTATGCCGTTAGTCATAGCCTTGCATCATTCCTCTTTCTCCCTCCTGCCTACTTTTTCTGCTGCTTGCCCTTCCCCCCCTTACCCCTCTCCTTTGCATTCCTGGAAACCAGTACATGGGCTGCATATGCACCAAGTAGTGTCGGGCCTTTGTAGGGTTTGCATCTCAGGGGAACCAAATGCATCTCCCTCTCTACCTTACTCCTGCCTGCTTTTTCCACTCCTTGCCCTTCCCCGCTTCTACCCTTCTTCTGTGCAGGTCAGGAAACCAGACATGGGCTGGGTGTGCACCCAGTCATGTCTGGCCCTTGTGGGGTTTGCATCCCAGAGGGAAGATGGTTTGCTTCTCCATCTCTTCCATACTCCTTCCTTTCCTATTCCATTCCATAACAGCTTTCTAGTCGCACTTTTTCCCACCCTTTCTTTGCTTCTCCCCATGCTCTATCCCCTATATAATTGTTCAGCTCTCTGATACTAAGGGACTTGCCTCCCATGCCTAGCCTTGATATATTTACTGTATTTCCTATGTGTTTTCTTTTGTACACAACTTTTTCTGTTGTGCATAGCTGTTTCACTGTTATTTAATTGCTTTATGAAGTTTTATTTTGTAAGCTTAGTTTTTGTTTTAAATATCAGTTGTACTTACCCCTTTCCCAATCCCCTGGACACATCTGGAAACAAGCTATTTTTAGCTCAGTATTCCTTTCCTGGGAAAACTTTTCAAATAAATTACCGCTCTCTCAACTATTGTACTCCTATGCAATGCTTTATTCCTATAGTAATGTTCTCCTGTATTCAACTGTGTTGTACTTGTCCCCCCATTGCATTGCTTGTTACTAATGTCAGCTGTCCCCTACCCTATTGTGATAATGATCAATTGATGTTACACTGCACCATGGATGATGTTGTGGCTGGCATTTTTCCGTTATGGACCGGCATGATGTTTGCCTTCACCGCCTGGGACCCAACCATGATATGGATATGTGCAACATCTGTTTCTCGATGGACCATCACATCCTAGAAGTCTGCCTGTTCAAGATCGGCAAGGCTTCGCTGACTTTCGGGGGACAGCGTTGCTCCAGGGCTTCCCAGGTAAGATCTCTAGACCCTTCCTCTGGGTCCCTTCCCAGGCCTATACGGTCTGGAGAGGAGGAAGCCACCTCATCTTCTAGTCTTGCTGAGGAGGAGGCCTCTTTCGCGGTGTCAGAGGAGCACCATGGTCCCTTCCAGGGCCGCGGTGGGGACACCGCCCCAGCAGTCACCTCTTCGGAGGTGCAGGCTCCCCCAGTGTCGAGGCCCAGGTCTTTTGGGCCCAGCATCGGTGGACCCTCGACGCCGCTGTCTGGTGCTACTCCAGATTCCGATGCCGGTGATCGGAGTGGCACTGTTCGCGGTGCCGTGGTGTGTGGCCCCGTGGGCCCAGTCAACTCTTCTGGCAGCGCCGTGTTGGGTCCCAGCACTGAGGGCTGTGCCGCGGGTCTGACCGGTGCCGTTGGGAAGTCAGGGCTGGGTTCGGGTGTCTCTGGTGCATCGAAGCCACCCGGCACTGTAGCTGGCACCAACATCGTTCGCGGTGCCATTTCTATGGAGACCCCTGGGGTGGCCAGTATTGAGGTCCAGCTGGTCTCTTCCTCCTCAGAGGAGGCTGACTCAGATGTGGACCCGTCCTGGCACCCTAACTCTTCAAAGTCGAGGTCTCCAGTGAGACAAGGTGTTAGGCGGCCCAGCGTGACTATTCCTCAGTTTCCTCTGCTGTCCTCTCCTGAGGCCTCCCAGGTGGGAGGGGGGCCTGGGGTCCCTAGAGGGTGATGGCATGGAGGTGGGGGAAGGGGCTCATCCTCCTGAGGGGGTTGCGGTAGCTGCCGATCCTGGTGCTGCTGCACCTGCTCAAGGTGGATTGTCATTGGGGTCACGGAGGAGGGTGTTCTCAGAGTCCGGGGAGTTGAGAGACTGATGTGAGCCACCTCGGTCTTCTCCTGCCACCCCTCAGGGTGTGGGTAGGAGCCATAGTGCTGGTCCCCGTCTTTCCCTATCAGGCTCCAGGGACCCCTCTGGTGGCGTTGCTGTGGGCTGCCCTTCTGAACCCATGCAACCCCAGGTTCATCACAGGGGAGGATCCCCTACTAGGCTCCTCCAGGCTTCGCATCCCCAGGGTTCCGTTCTGCGACCTGGTTTGTTGTCCGGGACCCCGCCAGCTCGGGCTCCATTTTCTGGATTTGAAAGCCTAAGCAGAGGAAAGTTACCTCGTCGTAGGTGTCCCTCTCCCATTCCTCTGCAGCCACCCCCCTCTCTCCCAGGCCATGTCAGTCCTACGGGCCCGTTATCTTGGAAGACGTTCAGAGCCACTGCAGCAGCCTTCCCCTCATATGTTAGATGTATGTATGAGCAGGTATTTCGCTTATCCCCACTGCTGCAGGAGTCCTCTGGACATTCAAGCTCCCCATCATCCTCGTCTCCTTCCTCAGAGGGAGAGGAACCTCCTGCTCTCTCTTCCGACGCTGATTTCACTGAATATCAGCACTTTCTTTCGAGGATGGTGAGGGACCTTCGTATCTCTTTTGTTAGATGAGACAATACTGAATGGGAAACACGTGAATTCCTCAGTGAATTCAGTGCCCAGAATTTGGTGGTACCATCCTGGCCTATTCCCTTCCAGGAGGTGTCTATCCGTTCCTGGCAGTTGCCAGCCATTCCTGTTCCAGCCCTGGCGGACTGCAGGAGAAGGTATTGTGCCCATTTGGAGTCTCTAGGTTCTCTTCCCAACCCGCCTTCGGGATTGGCATTCCTATAAACTCCCTCCGGGAACCACCACCTGGCGCATGACCGCCTTCTGGATTCAGATTCTTTACAATTTGACCGGAAGGGGAGAAGGGTGTTTTCTTCTTCTCATGCGATGCTGTGCATTGCGTCACATCGGGCACACCATGCTGCCTACAACAGGCATTTATGGTCGATGCTATCCCAGCTTCTAGCATCAATGCCTGATTCGAAGCAATCTAGACAGGCCATTGCCCTCTCTGCTATAGGCCTGGAGCTGGCAAGACACCAAGCAAGGGCGTCTTATGATGCCAATGAGGTGGCTTCCAGGCTTGCAGGGACAGCGATCTGTATTAGATGGATGGCATGGCTTTGTCTATCAAGGTTATCACCCCTGGCCCGGTGTAGGGTGATTCGCTCTGCTTTCCGGGGACCCGTCTTTTTTCCTCCAGGGCTAGGATGCTTCTGCAGGCGCTTCCTCCATCTCCCCGTCCTCGGGGGGGGAGCACCTCCTAGCTCTCCTCCACCATAGGCTTCTAGTCTGATTAGCCCAGGGTCTTCTCCTTCTGTTTTCCACCAGCAGGAGGCTGAGGGTACTCATCCAAGCAGTAAAGAATGGTGAAGACTGACAAGGGAAGATATGAAAATTATGTACCTACCGTAATTCTTGATCATCTCTTGTATCTTCACCATTCATTACTGATACCTGCCCTCCTTCCCCTCTAATGGCCTCCTCCTTAGGCATCTCCACCCCCCTACTTGTTCCCCCCACCTCTCCTTTTCCTGGCCTTTATGCCAAAATAAAACATTTTTTATGTATTTCCTACGTCCCTCTGGATGGACCTCCTTTTTTTCCCCTCTGGTTGGAGGGGAACAAGTAACTTTTTCTGTCCTAGGGAACTCTTTCTGACTACCCCTTCGGGGTAACTTGGCATTCTAAACTGCACTTTCATTTCACAAATAGGAAATTTTCCCTTGCATGGCTCAGTTTCCTTTGCTAAGTCCCCTTGGCACGTCTCAATCATCCTGTGTCAGTTCTTCTTATTTAAACTGTCCTGACACTATTTTACCTTGAGCTGGTGATTTGCCGTGCTTCAGGAAGTCTGATTGAGTTCCAATCTTTCTATTTAAGGGTTGTCCTTTGTAGGGCTTGAACTCTTACTGCCCCCCCCTGCTCACATATGTGTTAGCACTTGACAAAGTGCTAGTGGGTTTCTTCTACCTCCCTGGTTGCTTGTTCCTTTTCAGAACATATATTCTGCCTTGGCAGTCTCAGGGCTCTCAGCTGGGAGTTAAAGGATTAGGGATGGCGGGAGATATAAAGAATCTGCCTTGTGCCCCTTCTGGACGAGTGGTTCACTTAAGAATTTTTCCTCCTTTATAAAGTGGACTTCTTGCTCCCTTGTTGTTGGTACCAAGCTTATCTCTCTTTAACCAATCTCCCAATCGGCAGAGCTCTCTCTCTCCCGCGACCCCTCCTTTTTTCCTTTTCCCTCTCTTTTCTTCCTTCTCTCTCTTCTTTTCTATTCCTCCTTGGAGCTGGCCCATGGGTGAGGCCCTGCATTCCCTTAGGGCAGTCATCTTCTTCTTCTCTGTCCTCTTTCGGCTTATTTCTTTTTCAGTTTACATCTTTTCCTTTTTCTGTCCCTCGGCTCCCTTGCCTCCTTCCCTTTTTTTCTTACCCTTTATTTCACCTCTCCGGCTATCAGAACTGAGATGGAGGAGTCTGCGACACCTGAGCTGCCCCTGGGTTGCATGGCACAGATGCATCGCTCTTGGGCAGCGCCGAGAATGCTGCGACTCCAAAAAAAATAAAACCTCCCGTACAGCAGCACTTCAGCACTACCCTCATCAGTAATGAATGGTGAAGATACAAGAGAGATCAAGAATTACGTGTAGGTACATAATTTTCATTTACTGTATGTCTTATTAATTCCGGGTTGCCCCTGAAAAAAGGACACTTTGTCTCAGTGGGCTTTCCCAGTTAAAAAATAAATTAAAATAAATAAATTGCTCTTAACTAGTCTGGTTGTCATGATGGCTAGAGACTTGCTGCAAGACCCAAAGCCTCCTTTGCCTCAGTCATCACTGAAGATGTCAGTGACTCACAGACCAGCACACAAGTTGAAAAGTTGATCACTTTTTGGTCTGATTCCATAAGGCAGTGATCCATTGGTTTTAGCGTCTAGAGGACATCATGCAGGGGTAGCTTTGGAGTCACAGGATCCGCCGATGTTGAGGCCTTTGCTCTTACAGCAGCCTGCTGTCCTTTCAATTATCTCCTGCCTGGAAGGTTTGTTTTCTTGGGTTACCCATGAAGGAGTTTGATTAAAACTGAGTCCATCTGCAATCAAACTGTAAAATAAATACACGTGTCAAATTCAAGTCCCAACTCAATTAGTTTAGTCCATTTCTAGTAGAAAAAACAGCATGATCTGCAAGAGCTATAGTACAACATGTCCTGCCATAAAGGTGTCAGGCTCCACCCACGGGGGTATGATTCTTATAATAGGGATCAGGTGGAGGGGTTACTATTAGGGATGAGATCACTTCAGTCAGAAATAGAGTGCAAGGGGGTACCACTTAACTACCAGGGATGTTTGGCCTGCTATTGGGATATGGGCTGGTGGAACTCTATACTACCTGGTAACTTTGACAGTTTCTCAGGGATGGAGGGGCCACTAGACTACTAGGTAGTTTTGATAGTTTCTTGTGGATGGGGGAACTACTAAACTAGCAGGCAACTTTGAAAGTTACTCAGGGATTGGGGAGGAGCCACTAGACTACCAGGATACTTTGATAGTTTCTTGGGGATCAGATGAGGGTGGGGAATTTACCAAAGCTCTGCACCATGCCTCCGTGCATCTACAAATGAAGGCTTTGTAGAGAGCCAATTTTAGCCACAAAATGATATGCAAATGACCCCTTAGTGCATATAATGCAATAAGTGATCATTGCAGACTGATTAATGGCTCCCAGGAGCAAATGCACTATCCCATTTGGAATGCGCTCTCTCCCTTTATTCCTGGGAGTCTCTGCATGTCAAAATTACTATCTTGAATGTTGGGTATGTCAAAATGGACTGCTGGACAAATCAGAGAGCAGCTTTCACAGTGCTAATTAATCATTGAAACAACCCTGTGCAGCAATGACACCAGGAGTTCCAATAAAAGAAAATAGTAAAACATCATACTAACATCTTATTTAAAAGTTATAACTAGTAAATGAATGCTGTATAACCAAAATACGCAATTGCCTGACTTGAGATTTGCAGTTTATCATTACTTGAAAGGGGCAGGAATTTCATAACTCACTTGTGGAACTGCCAATCATGGGTTATTATCTTGCCCCCGCACACTTAGTTATTTAAGTTTTGGTGACAGCGCAGAAGCACTAGACTGAATATTGTCTGTTTGCAGGCACAACACGGTAAAAGGAGTGGCTAGTAACAGTGTAAACAAGAAAGTGGAGACGTGAAGTGTCACAACTATTGCAAAGTTACACAAAACGTAAAGATCAGTTGTGTTGAGTTAGGCCATTACACAATCTCTATATATATAAATTCTGGCTGTATCCAAGGAAGCTACTGAAGGTTCCCCCCAAACTTATAATTATTCACAAGGTATTATAGCTTTTCTCTTTAAATACTGATTGGATTATTATCGAGATATTAACTTTCCATATGCATCATGTGTGAAATAATATTGTAATTAAAATGGCTATGCAGCCCATATTCTAAAGTGTACCAGGGTTTAATATTAACAAAATGTGCTCATTGTATGTTTTCTGTTGCAGGTCATGGCTACCAACTGCAGTTTGTTCTAAACAATGTAGCGGCTAAGTCTAAGTCTATCGAAGCAAAGGCTGTTGCAGTGTCTACTACTGCTGCTTCAAGTTCTAGTACTGCTGCAGGTTCAAGTACTGTTACAAGTGTTAGCACTGCAAAATCTGGTACAGCCAGCATCTCTGACTTGACGTATGTCCAGAAAATAGGTATCGTAATTGGAGGTATGCTTGGAGGAGGCCGCCTGGTTTCTGCTACTGTAATGACCCTTGTCCTGATTATGGACAATGCTGCAGGTATGTAGAAAAATCCTGACTCTTTTTTGTAGCAGCTTTAGTTCTATACATCCTCTGAAATTGCTTTTATTTTTGATCTGGTTAAACACTACTGATTTTTGTTTTCAAAAGATCTTTTATATGACAGCATTTTCTTTCATGTTACGTTTGATGAATCATAAGAATTCTTTCAAATCTCAGAAGGTGATTGTAATTCATGTTAAAAAAAAAGCTGTGACTTTCTGAGATATGATCAAAACCTTCAAATACATGAGGGGCATAAATAAGATTAGTACAGAGAGGATTTTTAGATTAAAAGGAGGGAGAAATACTAGGGGGTACAGTCTGAAATTGAAGGGGGGAGGGTCAAGAGGGAAATGAGAAGACACTACTTCACGGAAAGGGTGGTGAATGGGTAGAACGCACTGTCGGAGGAGGTAGTAACATTAAAGACGGTGGCCAGTTTAAGAAGGGGTGGGACAGGGTTAGGGGAAACGCCACTACCGACGGGGGCAGCTGCAGAGTAATACACTGCCAGCTGCACACTTGAGCAGACTTGATAGACCTTAGGGCCATTATCCGCTGGCATTTTTATGTTTGTAAGAGCTATGCTATTGACTTTGCTAAGCTTGGAAATCAGCAAGCCAGCAGTGTTAAACTGCACACCACTAGAATTGTTTTAAACATAAACAAGTATAAAAAAGACAATAACACACAACAAGGCGAGGGCAAATCTGTAATAACCCATATCCCTGTTAGTTTTGAGGTGCAAATCAGAGCTAAGGTCCTTTAATCATTTGAGATTGGGTTTTTGACAGCACTACTCAGTATTCCTGGAGTGTTATTGTGATTATAAAATGGTTACAAAATATTCAACAGAAGGAAAGTATTTCAAAGTTGATGATTATGCTGTTTTCAGATGGTCCAAGTGTAAGGCATAGAGGATGTAATAATGTGATATGATCAGCTGCCAAAAGAAGTTTAAAGCTGTGGGGTTTTGTGTCATACCCGGGGGGGGGGAGGCAGAGGACCCCTTAGGAGGAGGAAGCAACTCCTGGTGGGGGATTCTGTTGTAAGAGGGTAGACTTGGGGGTGGATGGAGTGGGAAAGAGGGAGGTTAAGTGCCTACCCGGTGCTGGGGTAGCAGGATGGGAGGGAGAGCTAGACATCATTGTCCACCTGGGGACAAATAATTTGGCTGGTGATGTGATGAGGTTAGGGTAGTGCAGGAGGACCTCAGGGAGCTGGGGAGGGGTCTCAGACAAGTGGAAAGCACTGTAACCTTTTCAGAGCTACTACCAGTCAATGACAAGAGGGAATTTAGGGCACTCTGCACCATGATATTCAATGCATGGTTGAAGGACTGGTGCAGAGCAGAGGGGCTTCAGCTTCATTGGGGACTAGGGTCCCACCTGGAGGGGTGCAGATCTATACAAGTGGGATGGACTGCATCTATCCAGGGAGGTGAACCAAGATCCTTAGTGAGAGGTTTAAATGCTTCATTGGCAAACATTTAAACTTGCCAAGGGGGGAGACAATAGTATGCAGGAAGACACTAATTGCCCCCCCCCCCCCAAACAGGATGACACATCAGCAGGGAAGACTCTAGGGTTGGGAAATTGACACTAAAACTGAAAACTGAGATAGGTAGAATGGGAACGATAAGGAAGAATGGGAATAAAAACAGGAGAGGAAGAGAGGGAAGACATGGGGATAGCAGGGGAAGTACTAGAAGTGGAGGTTGCAAAACTTGTGGAAGATCATGTGCACGAATGCCCATAATCTGGGAAATAAAATCACAGACCTAGTAGCCTTTATGGCAGAGGCAGACTTGGGCATTGTCGCTATTACTGAGACATGGTACATGGGGAACCATGAATGGGATATAACCATACCAGGTTACATTCTATTTAGAAAACACAGGGTGGGGAATATGATGGAGGGGTTGCTATCTATGTCAGGGTGGGAATTAAAGCAACTGAAGTTCAGGGAATGCTGGAGGAAGCAGAACCACTGTGGGTCACTCCGGAGACAGGAAATGGCACTGTCATTCACACAGCTGTGATCTACAGGCCTCCAACACAAGAGGAGGAGATGGATAAGGTACTAGTGGAAGCCATCCACAAAATGACAGCCAAAGGTGAAGTGCTGCTGGTGGGAGACTTCACATTTTGCCTGATGTGGATTGGAGCACCAAGGCTGCAGCCACAGCCAGGAGCAGAGGCATCCTGGATGCCCTGCAGGGGGCGTGCCTCAAGCAGCTTGTGGTAGAGCCCACCAAAAAAAAAATATTGGACCTGATACTCACCAATGGGGACAGAGTTACCTCACCGATGTAATGGTGGGTAGCCAGCTGGGGTCCAGTGATTATTGTATGGTGTGGTTCAATGTGAGAACAGTGAAGGAGTCAAACCACATGAAAGCAAGGGTCCTGGATTTCAGATGGATTGACTTTGCAAAGATGGGGAAATGTCTCAAGGAAGCCCTGGCAGGGAGAGAAGAAGGGGGGATGTAGTGGCCGGGGAAATTTATGGAGTCACTGCTAAAGGAAAGGATTGTGATATTTCTTGAATCCAGCGGAGCACAGGATCCAAGGCAGCATGGATTCACAACGGGAAGGTCTTGTCAAACAAAACTGATAGATTTCTTTGTCTGAGTGACCAGGGAGGTAGATAGAGAAGGGGTGGTGGATGTGGCCTACCTAGATTTCAGCAAGGCCTTCAACACCGTCCCACATAGGAGGTGGATAAATAAGCTGGGCAGCCTTTGAGTTGGCCCCAAGATGGTAAACTGGGTCAGAAACTGTCTGAGTGACAGGACACAGAGGGTGGTGGTAAATGGCATTCAATCCAAGGAGAGGGGGTAACCAGCGTGGTGCCACAGGGATCTGTGTCCTCTTTAATGTCTTCATAAGCGACATTGCAGAGGGACTGGAGGGGAAGGTATGCATCTTTGCAGGTGACATTAAGATCTGCAACAGGGTTGACACTCCAGAAGGGTGGAAAAAATGAAAAAGGATCTAAGCATGCTTGAGGAGTGGTCGAGAGTGTGGCAGCTAAGACTCAATACAAAGAAGTGTAAAATCATGCACTTGGTGCACAGAAATCCAAGAAAGGAGTACAAGATGGGGGGGGGGTACTGACGGCCACCTGTCAAGTAAGGGGTCTAGCAAGGGTTGTAGTCATATCTGATGACATAAAGGTAACCAAACAATGTGAGAAGGCTATGGGGAGAGCCAGTGGGATGCTAGGGTGCATAGGGACACATATCACCAGCAGAAAAAAGGAGATGGTTACACCACTGTACAGATCACTAGTGAGACCTCATCTGGAGTACTGTGTCCAGTTCTGGAGGCTGCATCTACAGAAGGACATAAACAAAATAAAGGCAGTCCAGAGAAGGACAACACAAATGGTGCAAGGACTGCACCAGAAGTCATGTGAGGAAAGACTAGAGGACCTCAATATGTATTCCCTGGGGGTACAATATTCAAGTACATCAGGGGTATAGCCAAGGTACAGGAGGGTAGCATCTTTCAGAAAAGGTATACAAGAACAAGTGGGCATGATATGAGGCTAGAGGGGGGTAGGATCAGGAGGCAATGTGAGGAAGTACTTATTTTCACAAAAAGAGTAGAGGATGCTTGGAACAGCCTCCCTGTGGAGGTGGTGGGGGCAAAAACAGCAAGGGAATTAAAGAATGCATGAGATAGACATAAGGCTACTCTAGCAATACGGAAGAGAAGATAAGCCGCAGGTCAACTAGGGTCTGCGGTAATGCATTAGGTAGGGAAAAGGGGCAGACTAAGTGGGCCACACAGTCCTTATATGCCATCACCTTTTGAGTATCTCTGTATCTGTGTATCCTTCAGCTATCAACAACCATTTACATTACAGTATTGTCCTAACTTATTTTGTAATAGCCCATAACATCAGCATTACTCCATGATGATTCTTTATTGAATGCAATTATTGGGCTTGTTTTGTATACATGTTCACTACTCTCCTGATGTACATTGTACTGTACCTGACATTTTGTGGCCTGAATGTAAACCTAATTGCCAAATGAATCTGATAGATTTCTTTGACTGGGTGACAAAGGATATTAAATGAGAGTGGAGTGGTGGATGTGACCTCCCTAGATTTCAGTAAGGCCTTTGGCACCGTTCAACACAGGAGCCTAGTAAGAAAGCTGAGTAGCTTAGGAGTAGATTCTAAGGTGGTAAACTGGATAAGAAATTAGTTAGGGGATAGGCAACAGAGGGTGGTGGTAAACAAGAGTTCACTCCAAGGAAGGGAGGGTGACCAGTGGGGTGCTTTAGTGACCAGTGCTGGGACCGGTCCTCTTTAATGTCTTTCTAAGTGACACTGAAGAGGAGCTGAAAAGGAAGGCCTGCCTCATTGTGGATAACAACAAAATCTGCAATAGCGTGGACTCTCTGAGGGTGGTGGTGGTGGAAAGGATGAGCAGAGACCTGAGAAAACTAGAGGAGTAGTCAAAGTATGGCAGCTGGGTTTCAAGGCAAAAAGGTGTAAAATAATGCACTTAGGGCACAGAAACCCAGAGCTGGAGTACAAAATTGGTGGAGTGGTACTGACGACTGTCACAAATGCACTCCGCAGGTCAGGTCCTCTGTTACCACAATGCCAACCTCAGAGTGCAATAGTATGAATAGGTAACAGACAGGGTAACCCTCCTGTCTGCTTTGGGTCCGAATCACTTTTTAGCCTGAAGTTCTGGGGGGATTCAAACTGTGAACCTTATGCTAGCATACCCAATGTACAGGCTCAGATATGTATCCTCTTCAGGGATTGCGTTACAATCCTTTGCTGGGGCACCTAGCAAGGTCTCCAAAATGAACCCTTAAAACTTTGTAAGAGACCTTAGGTATATTCTTACCTTCTCTAAGCTCAGTAACACCATCAAGCCTTTTAAACTGTGTCAGACTTAAAAATACAGGCACTTCACATGCAAAAAAGAAAACTGGGAAGACACAGGCAGTATTTCAAGAAAATGGTTATTTATTAAAAATTGTAAAATAAGTAATATTAAACACAGAACAATATATCATGCAGCTTACAATCTTATACAACAAAAAGGAAGTTTCAGAACAATACTCCTACTACAAAATACGTAATTGCTTTCTAATTATTACCTTTCTAAGTGCTGTTTTAGTTAGAGAGAACTTTGTTTCTTCAGAGCCCAAGATGATATAAGATACCTCATATAACATGTTACATGTTTTTACTATATCTCCCCCCAACCCCTTTTGGATGAGGTCAGCAGGCTCCTCCTTTTAGAATTAATTCCAACATAATTTCTACCAGGAGGTATTTTTAATAAATGTGAACATCAGCAAAAAAGCCATTTCCCAATGATGAGTCTTTGATCAACACATCCCCTTTCATGTTTTACAATCTCACACTCTGTTACCAACTCTCAGCTAGGTGATAGAAAGCATACAGGATCAGCCTAAATGATGTCCCTTTCCTGATATCATAAAATGTATATTTAGTTTCCAACTTCAAAAGCATGAGTAGGCCATAAAGGTAATAAAACACCCTCTGGAAGGAAGGTAGTTCATTAATTGGTTCCTCTGGTCAGTTTAATTACATTCTGTGGTTTCAGCTGCAGACCTTGTAATTTAAAGGCCAAATCTCTCACACACTGACATTTTATACACAGACCATTTATTTATAATAATAATATCGTACAGGTACCCAGAAGCAGGGGCAGAGTATCACACTGACCACCAAGCAGGAAACAGACCTGGAGATAATCATACTGGATGACCTAAATGTGGCCAAGCAGTGTAACATGGCAGTAGGAAGAGCTAGTAGGTAGTTGGGATGCATAGGGAGGGGTATCATGAGCAGAAAGAGGGAGGCGGTGTTGCCTCTGTATAGATCACTTGAAAGACCCCATCTAGAGTATGGTTTTCAGTTTTGAAGACCATGGGCTTGATTCAGAAAGAGCAGCGCAAACTGCGGCAGACAGTAGCTTGCACCAGTTGCCAGTGTGCCAGGGACCCTGTGCTCAGTTCACTATCAGGTAGGGTCCTGGCACCAAAATCCAACAGCTTGCAGCAAATATGGCTGTGCAGCAAAAAGACAATGCACCCGAGAGGTTTGCTGCAAGCTGTGGGGCAGTCAGGTGGCATTTGTGCCCAGGAAAAGAGACCAACTGAAAGGCTGCTGGGGTTGTGGAGGACAGGGTAGTGCATGTGGAGAGCTGCTGGCACACAGATGGGTGATGAGAGGGGAGGCACCAGCCCCCCGATGGGCATCAGAGGAGATGTTGCGGTGTCAGTGTACTGGAGGGGCACTCGCATGTTGGGCATCATGGGGGGGCCGTTGCAGACACCGCACCACAAAGGGCTCCCTATTAATGTCTTTATATAGATCTTCCCTGTATCAGTCTTCCTCATTCATCACTGGTGGGTACAAGCTGGAGGCACAGAACCATGCGGGAGCAATGTTTTCCAAAAGGGGGAGGTGCTGCTGCCCTCGAGGCTGATGCACCGTGTGGTACTCGAGGGTTGGCCAGTAACTGATGCTGACTTCTCCTACATCTCAGTTCTGCTTCTCTCGCCATCAAGTGTGCAGACACCTTGCGACTGAGCTGAAGAAGAACTATGCCACTGAAGCCCACTTGTTTGTCGATGCCTCAAAGTTCTGCAGCCGCCATCTCTGTTTACTCAGCACTGTATTCGATTCCAACACCAGTAAGATCTATTTTCTTTGGTGCTGAGTCTTTTGCTGAGTTTTGTGCTTGCTTGAGCATAAGTCATGCCGAGTTTAGGGGACAAAAAGAATAAATCTTTTAAAGCAAGCTGGCCCCCAATACATCTGTGTCCCTGTGGCCAAAGATTTCTGTTTCAGACCAGCATGACCATTGCCTGACCTGCATGGGTCCGAACCGAATGCCTGCTTCTCTATGGACCATAGCATGCTTGAATATCACATTTTTAAGGTTGGCCATACTCCACTGACCTTCAAGAGGAGGTGTCCTGCTAGAGATGCCAGATGCAGGTCTCTCGACCCTTGCTCTGGGTCCCCTCCTGGTTCTACACAGACCACAGAGGAGGGGCCCTCCACCCATTTGAACCTCGCCAGGGCAGAGGTCTCTTCCACAGTGCTGGGGGGATGGTTGGGCTCCTTCAGGGGCCTGGCTGGGGGTCCCATCTTGGTTATCACTTCCTTGGAGGTGCAGGCTCCCTCAATGTCATGGACTACGCTTGCAAGGCCCAGCCTGGTTGCTTCCACTGTGCCACCCATTGAAGCTGCTTATGATCCTGGACCTTTTTGCAGCTCCAGTGAGCAGGGCAGTGACATGGTCAGTGCTGGGTCTCCCTGCAGAACCATTCATAGCACCGAGGGTGGGAGGACCTTAAGGGTGGCCTCTCTGTAGATCTCCCTGATTTCCTTCTCTTTGGAGGATGATCAAGACACTGATCTGGATTGGTTACCTGACTCCTCAGGGTCCTGAGGTTCTCCTTCTCCCAGCACAATGGAGCTCTCCAAAGCCACTCTTTCTTTAGGGCCAGTAATTGTGATCTGCACAGGCCCCAGTGCCAGCCCTGGGACCAGAAACCTCTCCAGAGCCACTCACAGTACCGTAGTGGTGCCTTGTGTTGGTAGTACTTCTGCCCCAGAAGGAACGGAGTCTTCCAGCACTGGGTTTGGAGCCAGCACCATTTTTGGTACTGCTCTGTCCTTGGGTGCCAGAAAAGGGTCTCTACATCTGCCACTTCCCTGGTGGGTGTGGTGGGGGACAGTGGAGCCCCTGCAAGTGGTGTCAAGGAAGATGTCCCTCTCAGAGCTGGTGGGTGTGAGGGGGCAAAGTGAAGTGGGAGGGCCTTCCCTTGGAGCCCTGTGGGGCTCGAGGAGCAGCTTCAGCACTGAACCTTCATCTTCTTCTAGTGAGGCCTTGGTGAGTGGGACTAGAGGCTGTCCTTCTGGACCTACGAGGCCCTGACCACCTCACAAGGGGAATTTCCCTTCTGGGCTCAGTCCTGAACGCTTCAGTCTGGTTGAGCAGCCCTTGACTAATGAGGCCAGTGTATCCCTCCCTGTCATTCAATTGTCTGCAGGGCCTCATAGCCCTGGCAGAGGGCATTCTCACCTGGTGAGACTGCTTTCTCCCCTCCATCTGCCCTCCCTTCCCCTCCTTCCTGGGCCATGTGGGTCCCTAGGGGCACTTGACCAAGGAGCAGTTCAGGGCTATGGCTGCTGTATTTCCCCACTATGTGAAAGCCATGGATGAGCAGGTCTTCCACCTGTCTCTCCAGGAGCAGCCAGACTCCGATTCTTCGAACTTGTCAGCCTCCTTGTCTTCCTTCCCTAAAGAAGAGGACTCCTCTGCCACCTGTCCTCTTACACTGACCAGACCTCCTATCAGCATTTCCTTTCCAGGCTGATCAACGAGCTCCATGTATCCAGGGTGGTAAGATGCAATCCTGAGTGGGTGATGCGCACTTTTCTAAGTGAATACAGTGCAGATCACGTGGTGGTGCCTGCCTGGCCAGGTCATTTTCAGAAAGTGTTGTACAGCACCTGGCAACATTGATCTGCCCCTTTTCCAGCCCAGATGGATTGTCAGCACAGGTTTTGCACATCCCAGAGATCTCCAGGAGCCTTGCCTCACCACACCTCAGGACTAGAGTCTTCTGGACACCGTTACTGGGCATAGAAACCCAAGGTACAACTCACCCCAGGAGGCTGACTCTGTGGCGTTTGACTGATGGGGGAGGAGAGTCTTCTCCTCCACGCACCTTGTGCTCTGTGTCAAACTGCATCAGGCCCATCATGCTGCCTACAATGGGCACTTATGGTCGATGCTAGGTCAGTTGCTAGCATCAATGCCTGATTCATAGGCAACCAGGCAAGCCATTGCCCTCTCCACGCATGGCTTGGAGCTTGCAAGGCGCCACGCAAGAGCATTGTATGACACCAGCGAAGTGGCGTCCAGGCTGGTGGGGACAGCGATCTGCATTAATTGGATGGTCTGGCTTCACCTTTCTAGGTTGACACCCCTGGTCCGGAGAAGAGTGCTTGCCAACACTTTCTGGGGGACCCACTTCTTCTCCCGCAGGGTGAGATGGCAACTTGAGGGGCAATTTCCGTCTCCCAGGCAAAGTGAGACCCCATCTCACCCTGATCAGTCACAGGCCTAGCTTGGCCTGTGAGGGTCCCCTCTCCCCGTGTTTCCTCCACAGGGGCTGAGGAAAACATTTCCCTCAGGGAGGTACCAGGTCCCCTTCAGGGGGCTTGGTTATCACCCACCAGTTATAAATGGTGACGATTAATACAGGGAAGATATGAAAATTAAATATCTACCATAATTTTTGATCTCCCTGTATATCTTCTCCATTCATCACTGCTTCCTGCCCTCCATCCCCTCTTGGGCCTCAGCTTCTGGGCAATGTCTCCTCCTCTGCTTGCTTTCCCCCAATTGAGGCCAATTGCAGGCTGGGTTCTACTGGTACCTCCAGGCACTCTGCTTCTTCTGCCAAGTGACAGAGGCCCACTGTTGGGAGAGGGCAAGTAGGAGTGCTTGCCCTTTCATGATAGGGTCTCCCCTGGGTCCTCTTCTCATGGTTCTGATGACTTCCTGCCCCTGCCCCTGGGTGGGTCCTTTCTCCACCCTGTAGTACTTAAGGACAGGAGTGGGAGACCCTTGACACCCCCTCCATCTCCTCTGGACTGGGGAAGAGGGCGCCTTTAAGCCTGGTGCCCTGGCCTTGTTACTGTCCTGCTGGAGCGATGTCCAGTTGACCCTCCTTGCCTTCTTTAATCATGACAATGTTGAGTTTCATGCTCCCTTGTGGAGCTATATAAAAAAAAAATCTTAAAGGTTGGAAGCTGGCTTTGGACAGTAGTGCCCCTCTCCTGTGGTCCACAGAGAGTCTTCTGGACCTCTGCTGGGGTGTCACAGGGTCTCCTATCTCTTCTCCTCTCTATCTTCTCTCTACCTCTTTGCTCTTTTCTATCCTCTCTTACTGTCCCTCACTTACTCTGTCCCTCCCTTGCCTGCTTGGAGGTTGGGGCCCATTGTCCCTGACCCCTGGGCTTTCTTCTTCTTGTCCTGTCGGACAGCATTATTTCTTTTTTGGTTTATATCCTTTCCTTTTTCTGTCTTTCAGACTCCGTTGTCCCACCCTCATCCTTTTCTCTGTTTCTGTTTTCCCTTCCAGCATGCAGAACTGAGGTGGAGGAGGAGTCCACATCAGTTACTGGCCAACTCTCGAGCACCACACAGTGCATTGGCCTTGAGGGCTGCACCTCCCCCGATGCCAGCTCCTCCCCCTTTTGAAAAGAATTGCTACCGCTTGGTCCTGCGCCTCCAGCTTATAGCCACTAGTGATGAATGGTGCAGATATACAGGAAGATCAAGAATTACGGTAGATATGTAATTGTCATTTTTTAGGTATAGGGTTGGTGCACTAGACAAATACAGTACCACAGACTGCAGGTGCCACATGTTCCCTCCTGCCCAGGGAGGGCTCCTGGGGTGGAACATGGAGTATTAGATCAGCACCTGGTTGGTCTAACTGTCCCAGACTGTTAGCCCTCTAGGAGGGTTTCCTGAAACCCCTGTTGGGAATATGGCAACATGCATCTGCTGCAAGCCCCCTAGCACTCTGGTGCAACCATATGCTTGGCTTAGACCTTGCATAAGGCTATTCTAGCGCACAGCATCCCCAGTTTACTGCAGGGAGCCTTCCTGAATCACATGAACATACGAATGTGCCAGCAGAAATAGACCACCAGGTCTATCTAAGTCTGCGCGAGCATGCAGCTAGCACCCCTAGTTTGCAGTTACCCCACCACCCCCTCCCATTTGTCATCCCACTGCCACCCCCACCTTCCCCACCCTCACTCTCCCCTGTTCCTTGTCCCATGCCCTTTTGAAATTGAATCAGGAACTCCACAGGTTAATTCTGTTTAATGCAGGCACCTTGCACCAACTTTGGAGCTTTCTGAATTGAGCCCCACATCTCCAGAAGGCTGCAGGTAGTCCAGAGGAGAGCAACTAAAATGGTGCAGGATCTGCATCAAAAGCCCTATCTAGTCAAACTACAGAGTGCACACTAGGAATAGTGCTGCTTCCGTAAACACAAAGAACAGTCCACATTGTAACAGTTTAGAGCACTCACCACCCCATAAGAGGAATGCTAGAGACCAAGGTTTACTCACATAACATTTATTAAGTGCAGATGCAAACACATGTCTTTACCTGACATATTTTGAACCTCATAGTTCTCTCTCAAAGGCAAATACCCCCAAATGTTGCGTGTGTAAACCTTGGTCTCTAGTGTCACTATTATGGGGTAGTGAGTGCTCTAAACTAGTGGTTCTCAAATGGTGAGGCCAACCTCCCAAGGGAGGCCCCAGTCTGTTCCAGGGGAGGCCCAGTCAAGTCTGAGAATGTACAGTATATAAATTTTAAGTTTTGAATGATTTGTGTGAAATGATGTAGTAAATTAAATATGGATAATGGCAGGTGAATTTCTTTACTTATGTACAAATTTGTGACCTGAAAGGCCCATTGAGCCAAAGCTTGTTAAAGGTGTATTTATATGTAAATTGGTGACTAGGAGGTAGACTGAGTCAAGGCTTGTTTGTATAGTAGGTGTTTATATGCAAAGTAGTGACTGGAAAAGGTACACTGAGTCAAGGTTTGTTTCTGCAGTAGATGTTTATATGCAAATTAATGAATGGGAAAGACACATTGAGTCAAGGCTTGTTTCTACAGTAGGTGTTTATATGTGAACTGGTGTCTGGGAAAGGCATACTGAGTCAGCGCTTGTGTCAGGTGTGACCTGGGGATAAGGGTACAGTAAGTTGCTTAACAACAGGGTAAGCAAGGGAGTGGCTAGGTTAGTTTTTCCAGATAGAGAGAAAACAGTAACAAGGGTTCAAGAGTCATAAAAGTAGAGTGATAAGAATAACCTGGGGTGTGGGGTTGGGGGTGGAGAACACTAAGTTGAATAAAAAGAATATACTCAGTCAGCTTTATTAATCTCACTTGATTCCTGGTGCACTGTGCAAAGTATTTTTTTTTTCTATGGGGAGGCCCAAGATTTTTTCCAAATTTGAGAGAGGCTTGAAATCTTTTCCATAGCTTGGGTGAGGCTCACTATCACAAAGTGTGAAAACCAATGCTCTAAACTGTTACAAGGTGGAGTGATCAAAAACCCTATGAAGAGAGACTAAAGAACTTTAGTATGTATACCCTGGAATAGTGTCGGGAAAGGGAGAATATGACAGAGACCTTTAACTACCTCATGGTGATAAGGATAGGGAGGGAAGTATTTTTTAGAAGAAAAGTGATCAAGAACAAGGGGATAAGTTATGAAGTTTAGAGGGGGTAGATTCAGGAGAAATGTAAGGAAGTTATTTTTTACAGAAAGAGTGGTGGATTCCTGGAACAGCCTGCCTGTGGAGATGGTGGGGGGTGAAAACAGTGGTGGGGTTCAAGAATGCATGGTATAAGCACAAGGGAATCATAGTGGAACAGAAGAGGGGAAGGGAGAAGAGCAATTGATTGTGCACGTCTGTGGTAATAGTATAGGTAGGGAGATCTGGGCAGACTGGATGGGCCAAGCAGTCCATATCTGCCATCAAATTCTATGTTTGTATGTTAATTGTATCAGTGTTATGTATTGGTCTAATTTGGGAAATCCCATTGACACACAGCCTACTTGGAAATGCGCTACTTGTATACCCAAGGAACTACGTGGAAGAACAATGGAATGTGACGCACCTTTTTAAAGCAATATGGAAGGTGAAATTTGAATGTAAAAAGTTTAAAAAAACAATGATTTTATTTAAACATTGGGGGACTGTGCCCCTGCACCCCCTTTTAATGTTTAAATAAACAGTACAATCATACCCAATAAAACTAGAAAACAATATTTTTATTCTTAGCCAGTACAACCACTAGTATTGTTCGACCATTTCCAAATATAACCTTTATGATATTTTATAATGCTTGAAATTATATTTTGAAAGCAGTAACATTTGAACTGTTAACCATAGACACTTTTTTTTTAAATGAATGCTCGGAGTCTGATCAGCATGTACAGATCCTAACGATTCAGTTCTGTGTCATTACACGTCTATGCATGTCAGTATAATGTGTTGTTAAAAATAACAGGACTTTAAAAATGTCATGAAACATTTTATGGTTTTTTTATGTTGATATATGGTTGCTGATACATCAGCTTCAGGTTTTTATTTTAAAACATTAATTTTCTAGCCATAACAGTTCCAAAGTTATCCCATTTTAAAAAAATTATATTTTGGAAAGTCTGACTTTGAACTGTTGGGGCTAGTCACTTAATTGTTTTAAATGAAAGCTTGGAGTCTAGCCATTAAGAATTAGTTCTGTCAGTATTGCTTTTATGTGTTGATACTATTCTGTGTGTATCTAGACTATTTGAACCTGCTTTTTCAGTATATTATGGATGCATGTTTTTCAGTTGTGGCACAGCTAAGAAACTGCAAATACACAGTGTTGATACTTTTTCTTATTGCTAGACTGCACCGATACAACTTTTTTATCAGTTTAAATTTTTTAATTTTTACTCAGGTGTCTTTCTTCCTGGGAGCCTGGCAGGTGACTCCAGACCTTCCCTCTCAAGGAACTTAGTCTCTAGCCACACCATTCCCTGCCTGACACCCACTAAATCCCCCACAGGTTCCCCCATGACAGAGCTGTGGTGAAGGGTCGCTGGCTGTCCTCCCACCCCCTGGAGCGAAATCCAGACATTGGGGAAATCGGAACAAGGTACTTGGTGTGGCCATCATGGAGCCTACCAGCTTCTTCTCCTCCTTTTTCTCCCTGCCCCCATCCCACTGATGACAGACGTCGTCAATATTCTTCCCTGCTCGCATCTCCCCCTTGCTACTGCCAGAGGGCGATTGATGAGTGGGATGGCAAGCCCTCCCTCCTGAGAGAAGAGAACAGTCCTCCAGATGCTCAATTCTCTCTCTCTCTTCCCCCTGCTGACCCCCAGTGGCTCAGTCTCATTCCTGATCCCAGGTCGCCAGTGTGGCGTGAAGTGTGGCGTCCAGTGCCTCAAACCTCAGTGCCACTGGGCCGGCTATCAGTTCACAAAATTATATGCCTTTTAAAAAAAATTATAGGTTTTAACTTTTTCTAAATTTTAGAATCACAACACATTGAAATAGGAACTGTGTAGTTTTAAACTTAATTTTAATTCATCTTATAACCTTAATCACATTGTGAACATTTCGGCCTCCCCTGCTGCAGTATGAATTCTACCTCATTTTGTAGGCTTTGCATGCAAAAGCACCAGAAGATAATAAATAGTAAAGAAGCTGCTCGCAAAATCTCATCCTGAAATCTCATCCACTATATCAGATAGTTTTCTGGAGATGTGTTACATTCTGTAAACTACCCAATTACCCTTTCTAAATATTTTATTCTACACTTACAATTTTATTGAGTTATTCAATACAGTAGACGCGTAATTGAAGTATATTGTCAAATTGGACATAGGTAGTAGCAAAAACAATTAAAAAAGAGCAATAGGTAAACAGCAATCATGGAATTACAGAGTCAGTAATGCCAGTACATTACAGTGAGTACGAACTTGTGTACCATTAGTCAATTAATAAAATCAGCATACTGTAACATTTACAGTATCTACTCTTCTGTCAGTGGGTATCTGTTTTAGATCCTGCTTTACGCTAACAGAGTAACCATTGAAGGATATGGAGTTGTTATAATGTGTGGCTGTGAAGGGAGATGCAGGTGTAAAGTGTAGATTTCTCCTTGTCAATCACCCTCTGGGGCAGTAATAGGACTTTGTATGGGAATTTGTGGACTTCATTGTCAACCTATTGTTGAACATCCCCCACCTAATTGTCCTGAGGGATTTCAGTGTATTGATTGATGATGAATCGTTGCAGTCTGCTCAGTATTTCCTCCAGTTGATGGATTCACACAGATTGTTTCCACTGCAACCCATGAACATGGCCACAACTTGGACATCGTCTTTGCTCTGAGACTGAGCATCTTTTATGTCTGGGTGGGCATAATGTGGTGGCTGGTTCACCAAACAGTTAACATTCCTGCAGGGGCCTCCCCCAGATGCCATCCCCCTGCAGAGATGATCCAGTACAATCCGAGACATGCTTAGGAGCCTGAAAAACTTCTGACAGTGCTGGATATCTTAGACATGGAAGTGGCATGTAATGGAGGAGTAGAAGGAACCATTGATGGCTATGATTTGGCTATTATGGTGGTGCTTGACTCCATCACAGCAATCTCTGTCCACCCACTGACCTCCAATTGCAGCATGTAATTGTATAACAAAGAGTTGAGGCAGCTGAAGGTAACTGGGCAAAGGTTGGAGCATTCCTGGAAGAGGACCCACTCGCTGGAAGATAGGATGGCTCTGAGGTCACATTATAGGGATTATAAGAGGGCTGTAACCCTGAAAAAGGCAGAGTGCCTGTCATGGATTAAAGCCTCAGGAAGGAATAGGCCTGTTCAACTCGTCTGCACTGTGGACAGGTTACTGTCTCCTCCCTGTCTACAGTCTGGGGGAATGTTATCACAAGAAAAGTGTAAGGAGTCTGGGTCTTTCTTTCTGGACAGAGTGTTGCCTATTTGAGCTGAGATCTCTAGAGATGGCCTGTCAAGGGCCAAATGTGGTGTCGGTGAGAGGCACATTAGCACCCCCTGGGTTTGGAGTGAGTTCAGTATAGTTATTATGGAGTAGATCCATGAGATGATTGTGATGCTGCACCCCAACTGCTGTGCTTGGGATCTGGGGCCATCACAGCTGTTGGTGGACTTCCGCAATGCCCTGGGTCCGATATTTGCTTGCCGGTAGTCTCTTTTGGAGGGAAAAGCTGTGATCAGTCCACTCCTGAAGAAACCATCAATTAACCTGGAGGTGCTGGCTAATCACAGGCCTGTCTCAAACTTTCCTTTTTCAGGGAAGGTTATCAAGAAGGTGGTGGCAACATAGCTGGAGGCTCACCTTGAGAGGTATGATATCTGTGAGTCATTTCAGTCAGGTTTCAGGCATTGCCACAGTACAGAGACAATGCTCATCAAGGTGTTGGATGACCTGGTCTTGATGATGGACAGGGATGCATTCCATTTCCATTGTCCTGGATCTGTCCTCGGCAATTGACACAGTTTACCAAGGGGGTTTGATAGAGCATCTTGGGGAATATAGGGGACTCACCAGGACAATTTTTAAATGGTTTGAGTCCTTTCATTCTGGCAGATCTCAGCAGGTCATGATGGATACTTACTCATCATGGCCAGCTACGGTCTGCTGTGGAGTTTATCAGGGTTTGATTCTGTCCTCTGTGTTGTTCACATTGCACATGTTACAATTAGGATGGCTCATACAGTGCAAGTTTTCACTGATATGCAAATGCTACTCAGCTGTAGCTGTCTTTTACATCAGATGGGTGGGAGAATGTCACTGTGCTGGAGCAATGCCTTAAAGAAATCTCTGACAGGATGGCCTGTGGCTGATTAAGTCTCAATCTGACCAAGACAGAGTTGATGTTGGTGGAACCAGGTCCTCAAGGGTTGGCTGGAAGTTTTGGTGTGGTCAGTTTATTATTTCTGAATGCAAGTCCAAGAGGGTAGCATCTTTCAAAAAAAAAGAGGTGTGCAAGAACAAGGGGGCACAATTTGAAGATGGGGGGGGCAGCTCAGAGGTAATTTAAGAAAGTATTTTTCACAGAGAGGGTTGTGGATGCATGGAACAGCCTTCGGGAGGAGATTGTGGAGTCAAAAACAGTGGTGGAATTCAAGCATGCATTGGACAGTCATAAGGCAATTCTAGGGGGGTGGCGGTAGGAAGAAGTAGGCTGCTGGTTAACTAGGATTTGCAGCTTATCCATTAGGTAGGGAAATGGGCAGACTGGGTGGGCAAGCGGTCCTTATCTGCCGTCAAATTCTATGTTTCTATGTTTCTACCCTCCTGACAGCCATGGATAGGGTGAAGAATCTGAGAGTTATTGTGTATTCTGTGCTGACACTTGAACATCAGGTGTCAGTCATGGTCTACAGTGGATTTTCCAGTTAAGGAATATCTCCCAGATGAAACCCATCTTGGGCAAGAAGATCTGGAGACTCTAGTACATGCTTTTCTGACCTTGAGGCTGGACTACTGTAATACTCTTTACCTAGGGCTGCCTGAAGGGTTGGTGCACCACCTAAAGCTGGTTCAGAATGCTGCAGCCAGAGTGATATTGGGGGTGTCATACAAGGACCGCATGTCCCCTGTGCTTCTGAAGCTGCACTGACTGCCAATTAGGAGGCTCTCTGCTCCACCGAGGAATTCTTGTTTGTTGTCCCAGGGTCTTTTCTTCAACAACTGGTGATAGAACATTCTCAGTGGTGGCCTGATTATCTAGAACTCCATGCCTTTTCATCTAAGGAGTTCCCCCCTCAGTGAAGGCTTTTAAAAGGGTACTAAAGAGTTATTTGTTTGACCAATCTTTTGTTACTGGTACTTAATTTTATTTAGTAGTACCTCCACTTTTTAAATCTTTTGTTGACTGTGTTTATTCATTATGTATTATATATGTATTGTGTGGGTATTATCGTATAATTATTTATTTGTTTTCGATATAATGTATATGAAGCACCATGAGATCTTCATATAGAGCACTGTAAAAAGAAAATTGCCTTGCCGTGCCGATATCTGATTTAGGTGGTGTGTTAGGAACAATGAGTCAAGGGCTGCCATTATTGCTGAAAGTTGTTGAGGAAAGGTTGAGTTTAGCTGCTAGAAATTTCATTAAACACATTTCTTTAACTACTATAGCCACCGAGTCAGTGTTGGTGGAAAGAGGTTTCAACCAAAAAAAGAAATATGTTTCATTGCCAAAACATGTAATGGCTATTATTGCCATGCTCTGGGATAGTTATAGCTATACTTAGATATTGAAAGGAATATTCTGCATGCTATTGGAAAGCACAAACTATATTCATGCTAATTTGTCTAGTAACTAATAAGCTGCAGTACTGTTAAGGGTGAGCCCATGCTGAAGTTTAATTTAGTGAACACACTGAAAAATGTCATGTTTCTTTTTGGCACTTTGATGGCATGATGTTGCATTGTTTCCAGGGATAACTCGCAGAGATCATGCAAGCTACATGCAGCAGCCAGGGAGCGGTGCTGAAGAGCATGGTCTCTTCATGCTGCACATGTCTTGGTAAGGCAAGGAAATCTTTATTTATCAGGCACCTGTTCCTGCAGGCTGAGCACTGTACATAGTATACATGTAATGTCTAAACAAAGACTGATGTGAACACTTTAAAATACAAGGTAATTAATGTAAGGCATAAATAAATTAGCTAACTAAAAAAATGCCTGTTAGAAAAGAAAGCCTTAAGAGAGGCTTTGAAGGCCCCCCACCGTGTTGGCCGTGCAAATATATAACGGTAATGCTTTCCACAAAACTGGAGTTGCAGCTCCAAATGCTCTGTCCCCCAAAGGTTTTAGCCAAAAAGGGAAGACAACAAGCAGGCCCGCATCAGTGGAGTGGAGGAGGCAAACGGGATGGTAGGGAACAAGGAGCGTTTTCAAATAGTCTGGTCCCCAACCACATGTACTGGTGCCATTTCCAGCTCTCTTTTAGTAGAGTAGGACGTGAGTATTGAGAGCTGTTCGATTCTTTATAGAAAGACCAACTTTTATTTGGAAAATCATTGAACTTATCAGAAAATCCATCATTATTTATTGAAAACTTCTAAGAATACCTTCGGACACAGGCGCTCATTTACAAAGGTTCCACGTCAAATACATAGTCACAAAAAACATTACAAGTGCAATAAGCAGTGATGGAGGAAATGCAATCTTGTCAGGGTCAAGAGCTGGCCTGGTGGCACTGAGGATTGAGATGCTGAATGGCACACCTTGCACCATGCCATCGACCCAGGTTCGGGAACAATCTCATGTCATCGGGGGTCAGAAACACTTTAATGGTTACAACTGCAATGGAGTGCAAAGGCAGATCACAGAGGTCTCTTAAACTGGTTAAACTTGGGGAGATACAGCACAGTATCAGGCAGTTCATTTAACCAGTTAGTGGCCCTTAAAGCAAAATGACAGCTTGCCCAGCTCACTATATCATTGAGGAGGTTTAAGGGCATTCCAGTCCATATTCTTAGTGTTAATTGGTTGGAGATGGTATGGAAACAATTTGTTAAAACAGAGGACTATTATTATAGTTAGCTACAAATAACAGCAGTTGACTGTCATTTCTGTGCAGGGTAGAACAGTAATTCATGTGCTGCTGCTGAATGGAGTACAGTGCAGTGAGTGCTTGCTGCAGTTGTGGCTTGCAGCAGGGCAGGGACTTAAAGACAAGTCAGCCCAACAGTTGACAGGGACAGGGCAGGAGGGATTTTTCAAGGTTTTATTTTACCATTAATTTTTATTTCACTGACTGCTGGTGGTGTAGGGGAGCTGAATGAATCTTTTTATTTTTATTTCTCTGTGTGTGAACCAGCCAGGTACTAGGAAGTCAGTGAAGTGAACAGTGAGTGAATGTGAACTAGGCAGCTGCTGTGTTAGACTTGACTGACAGTGTGTTAGGTAGGGGAGTAAAAGCAATGAATGTTAAATTCTGAATACCACGAATAATATGCTATTCGGGATTCGGAACCCAAATACTGAATAGCAGCACTTTTTGGCCAGTATTTAGGTTGGCTTTCCCATGGGATTTTAAGATCTCACAGGATGTGTTGGTCAATTGCTGAGCATTTGCTAAAGCCAGATCCAGTGACTGCCACATTGCAGCAGAGAAAGACATGGTGGAGAGAGCTCTGAGAGTGGGAGAGATTAAGCACTAATCTGTTTTTTTTTTCAGTGTACTGTGTTTCTTAATGCCTGGTACTAGTAGGAGTTTTTTCCCCCCAGAGAAATCATCTGATCTAGTGATTTATTTGCAAGGAGTTGTGCAGAAAGAGACTTGCAGTTTCACTACCTTGATTTCACAGGCCTGTGTGCTGTGCTCTGTGAAGGTAAAGGAGTGTATTGTGTTTCTTAGTGACTGGTACTAGTGTGAGGTTGTTTTTTTTCCTACAGAAATTGTCTGATCTAGTAATTTATTTGCCAGGAGTTGTGCAGAGAGAGACTTGCAGTTTCAATACCTTGATTTCACAGGCATCCGTGCTCTTTGGAAGTGGAGAAGACAACAGTGTTACTGAAACTATTTTATATCTATTAATTACAGTAGTTCTAACTTCTAACTTGACTGCTGTACTTATTTTAAAAAATATTTCTATAATTTGGTGGTGTATTAATAAGTATTCGGGAGGGGGGACTTGGGTTTCACTAAAGCCAATAGCAGCCAGCAGTCTTGGAGGGCAGTTCGCTAACTGCACTCCCACCGCCCAAGGTTTTGGGCCAGGTAGCGACGATGCACAGTTGAACTGCACATACACCTGCCTGCCTTGCATGCAGCTTGCAAGAATTTTTTGGTGTTAAAATAAATCAGAACTTCAATCTGTACATTTAAAAATAAAAAGTGTTACAGCAGTTCTGAGTAGAAATCTGTCTTTAAAAATATTGGCGGTGTAATCTGAGGTTGGGTTCAGGTTTCATGAAACGCAGTAGCAGCCAGTAGTCTCGGAGGGCAGTCTGCTAACTGCATTTCCACCATCCACAGTTTAGGGCCAGGTAGTGATGCCACACAGTTGCACTGTGCACCCTACCCTTGCCTGCCTTGAGTGCTGCTTGCAAGAATTTTTTGGTGCTAAAATAAATCAGTACTTCAATCTGTACATTTAATAATAATAATAAAACAGTTTACAGTAGTTCTGCTATAGAAATTTGTATTTAAAAATACTGTTGGTGTAATCTGAGGTTAGGCTCAGATTTCACAAATGTTAATAGCAGCCAACAGTCTCAGAGGGCAGCCTTCTGACTGAACTCCCACTGCCCACAGTTTAGGGCCAGGTAGTGATGCCAGACAGTTATACTGAGCACACACCCTTACTTGCCTTGCGTGCTGCTTGCAAGAATTTTTTTGTGCTAAAAAAAAAACAGTACTTCTGTACGTTTGCAAAGTATTACAGTACATGAGGGTGTTTAGAAACTGTTGGAAACCCATGCAAATCTACAATGGAGGAACAGGTGTGTGATTGTGAACCTGAATGTGAGCAACAGTCAGGTTGTATTCAATGCCCTAAATTATTCTTTACCCCTTCCAAGCCTATTTCTTCCAGCAAGAGTAGTACTGTGGTGGGCAGAGAAGAAGGTGATACAAGAAGCACAAGCAGAAGGACATTGATCTTATCTGTATAACTCTTCATTA
Organism: Neoceratodus forsteri; assembly: GCA_016271365.2. Lineage (NCBI taxonomy): Eukaryota > Metazoa > Chordata > Ceratodontiformes > Ceratodontidae > Neoceratodus > Neoceratodus forsteri. Next base: position 410,647,545 of record CM057455.1, on the reverse strand, counting down.
TTCATCAGTGATGGGTTCAAGCTGGAGGTACAGGACCCCATGTGAGCTTTTTTTTTTTTTAGAGCAAGGGACTGGTGCTGGGACAGTGCTGCACTTAAGGATGATGCATTGCGTGGCACTCAAGAGTTGGCCAGTAACCAATGCTGAGTCCTCCTCCACCTCAGTTCTGCTTCTCCCACCATCAAGTGTGCATCGCCCTTGTGTGCGCTAACCTGCTGAGAAGATTCTACTCTGCCATCATGGCCTATCTTCTTACTTTCGATGCCTCAAAGTTCTGCTGTTGCCACTTTACTCTGCATCGATTTAGACTCTGGAGCTACCGGCAAGATCTTCCCTTTTCTTTTGGCGCCGAGTCTTTTCCTGTGTTTTGTGTTTAGTTATTCAATGGTCATGCCAGGTTCATGGGACAAGAAGAAGAAGAAATCGTCTAGTGCAGGCTGCCCCCCCATGCATCTGTGTTCCTGTGGCCGGCAGATGACTGTAACGGACTAGCATGACTGATGTCTGACCTGCCTGGGTCTGAACCATAATATGGACCATTGCAACACCTGCTTCTCTATGGACCACTGAGTTTTAGAGTACCACACATTTAAGGTTGGCCATGCTTCGCCGACCTTCAGGGGGCAGTGTCATATGCAGGATGCCAGACGCAGGCCTCTTGACTCTTCCACTGGGTCCCCTCCCAGTATTATACATACTGCAGAGGAGGGGGCCTCTGCTGCCTTGACCCTTTCCATAATGGAAGTCTCTTCCATGGTGCTGGAGGGACATTTAGGATCCTCCGGGGGGCCTGGCTGGGGGCACTGTTTTGGGTGTCACCTCCTCGGAGGTGCAGGCTCCCCTGGTGTCACAGCCTATGTCAGCTATTTCTAGCCCGGTGGTTTCCTCTGCACCACTCATCACCGCTGCTGCTGATTCTGGAGCCGTTCATGGCCTGGGTAAGCAGGGCGGTGCTGCAGTCAGTGCTGCATCTCCCCATGGCACAGCTCATGGCACCGAGGGAGAGAGGACTTTGAGAGTGGCCTCTCTGCTGATCTTCCTGATCTCCTCTTCAGAGGAGGATGATCAGGATGCAGATCCGGGTTGGCTACCAGACTCTTCGGGGTCCAAAGGCTCTCCTTCATCTGACACTAAGGCACTCCCCCAATCATCTCTTTCTTCGGGGCTGGTGATCACCATCTATGTGTGCCCTGGCACCAATCCCAGCACCGGGAACCCCTCTGGAACCATTCACAGTACCGAGGGGGTGTGTTGTATTGAGAATGGCTCCACCCTGGTAGAAATTGAGTCCTCTGACACTGGGGCTGGGGCCGACATCATTCCCGGCTCTGCCCTGTTCTCTGGTGCTGGCATGGGTGCAGCCACACCTGCCGCTCCCCCCATGGGTGCAGTGGGTGTGGTGGCACCTCTATGATTGGTATTGAGTAAAAGGTCCCTATTGGAGTCGGTGGGAGTGAGGGATCAGGTTGATGTGGGGCGGCCTTCCCTTGGAGCCCTACTGGTCTTGAAGAGGAGCCACAGTGCTAAGCCTGCCTTCTCTCCTTCTTCTCCTGGGGCCCTCTGAAGGTGGGGCTAGGAGCAATCTTTCTGGACCTATGTAGCACCGGTCACCCCAAATGGGGGATACCCCTTCTGGACTCAGTCCTAACTGCTTCAGTCTGGTTGAGCGCCCATTGATGGAGGAAACCAGGGGATCCTTCCCTGTCACTCTGTGAGAGGGATTTCCCCCTTCCCTCTGCCTTCTCCTCCCTCTTTTCCAGACCATGTGGGTCCCTCTGGGCCCTTGACCTGGAAGCAGTTCTGGGACACCGCTGCTGCCTTTCCCAGATATGTTAGGGCCATGGACAAACAGGTCTTTCACCTGTCCTCTCAGGAGCAGCCAGACTCTGACTCTTCAGACTCATTGTCCCCCCCGTCTTTCTCCTCTGAGGAAGAGGAAACCTCCATTCACTTTTCCTCTGATGCTGATCAGACTTTCTATCAGCATTTCCTGTCAGGGCTGGTCGATGAGCTCCATGTTTCCCAGCTGGCAAGACGTAATTCTTAATGTGCGACGTGCACTTTTCTGAGGGAATACAGTGCAGATCACCTGGTGGTGCTTGCCTGGCCAGTTCCTTTCCAGGAAGCATGGTACTGTACTTGGCAGTGTCCCACAGCTCCTTTCCCAGCACAGGTACTGCTCACCACATGGGGTCTCCAGGAGCTTTGCCTCATCCCACTTCTGGACTGAGGCTCACAGATACCCCTACCAGGCATAGAAGCCTGAGGCATGACCATCCCCCAGAGGCTAACTCTGTGGAGTTTGACCTTTGGGGGAAGAGAGTCTTCTCCTTGGCATGCCTCATGCTCTGTTTCGCATCATATCAGGCCCATCATGCTGCCAACAACAAGCAAACATGGTCGATGCTAGGCCAGTTGCTAGCATCAATGCCTTATTTGGAGGCAACCAGGCAAGTCATCTCCCTCTCCGCACATGGCCAGGAGCTTGCGAAGCACCAAGCAAGGGCACTGTACAATGCCAATGAAGTGGTGTCTAGGCTGGCAGGGACAGCGATCTGCATCCAGTAGACAGCATGGCTTCACCTCTCTCTCCTGGTTGACACCCCTGGCTCGGCATAAGGTTACCTCCACTTTCTTCTGACCCACCTTTTCTCCCATAGGGTGAGATCGCAGCTTCAGGGGTGACTTCCTTCTCCCAGGCAAAGGGAGACCTCATCTCACCCTCACCAATCATGGGCCTGGCCTGGCCAGAGAGGGTCCCCTCTCCATGTGTTTTCCCCCCACAAGTAGCTGAGGGAGCCCTCTCCCTCAGGGAGGTACCAGGTCCCCTTCGCAGGGCTTGGTAATCACCCACCAGTGATGAATGGTGAGGATTGATACAGATAAGATATGAAAATTACGTACCTACCATAATTCTTGACATTTCTGTATATCTTCACCATTCATCACTGCTTCCCTTCCACCTTCCCATCCTGGGCTTCAGCCTCTGGACAGTGCCTCCTCCCTGCTTGCCTTCCCCCAGTTGAGGCCAGCTGTGGGCCTAGTCCTGCTGGTACCTCCAGGTCCTCTGATCCTTCAGGTGAAGCAACAGGGACCTGCCTTTGGGGGGGCAAGCAGGGGTGTTTGCCCTTCTATAGTAGGGGCTCCCTGGGGCCCTTTTCTCATGGTTCTGATGGGGACCCCCTGTTCCATTCCAAATTGTCTGGACCCTCCATCTTAAGGGCCCAGATATTCCAACCCCCAGTCAAGTTGACCCTTGGCATCCTCACTTGGGTTGCTGGGAGACTGGAAAGGCCCTGGCTCCAGTCCCTTTTCTTTCTGGAGCAGTGACTCCTGTCTAGCTGGTTAACCCAGTTGGATTTTCCTGGGCAGGGTCCCTTTCTTAAAAGGGGGAATTTTTCCTTCGGACATCCCCTTGCCCCTCTTGCCATCTGGCTCAGGGTGTATGATGTCTTTTCATTCAAGCCTAAGGCCCCTTCTGTTGAGGGAGTCTTTGTTAGAGGAGGATCCTGTTCCAGGGTGGGTCCTGTCCCCACCCTAGTGTAATTAGGGACAGGCATGGAAGACCCTTAACACCCCCTCCATCTCCTCTGAACCAGGGGGATGCACCTTCAAGCCTGGTGCCCTGGCTTGCGTTCTGCTCTACTGAACCGATGTCCACTTGGTTCTTACCTGTTGCCTTCAAATCCAACCTGAAGGTTTGTGCTTCCCAATCCTTTTCCTTAGTGGAGGTTCAAAAATAAAAGTTGGGTGAGTGGAATAGGGCAGTAGTGCTTCCCCTCTGGTCCCCAGAGAGTCCCTTGAACCTCTGCTGGGGTGTTGTTGGATCTCTCATCTCCTCTCCCCTTTCTATCTCTTTCTGTTCTTTCTTTCATTCTCCCTCCCTTACTACTATCCCTTCCCTGGCCTTCCTGGAGGATGGTGCCCCCTGTCCCAGACCCCTAGGTAATGTCACTCCTCTTGTGGCTGGCCTTATTTCTTCTTTTGTTTATATTCTGCCCTTTTCCTGTCTCTTTGGCTTCCTTGCCCCATCTTCCTTCTTTTCCTGTTTTTTTCACACCTTCTCCGGCATGCAGAACTGAGGTGAAGGACGAGTCGCTTCGGTTACTGACCAACCCTCGAGCGCCCCACAGTGCATCGGCCTTGAGGGTGGCACTGTCTCAGCGACGGCTCCTCCACCTAGGAAAAAAATGCTCCTGGGGGATCCTGTGCCTCAGGCTTGAACCCACAAGTGATGAATGGTAAAGACATACAGAAAGATCAAGATGTACAATAGGTATGTAATTTTCATTTCTCGACTCCCACAACCACCAATGTGTCCCCATCTCTCACCAGTACCATCATATCAGTGGTCCCCTCCTCCACCACAACTGTAGAGATCCTGTCTTCCACAACAGCTGGCAGCATGACTACTATAGCCAGTCCTGCAACTGTGACTGTCACTCCAGCCACTACTGTAACACTATCTCTAAAGTCTGTTATCCCTGCCACGAAGAATATTACCAGTATGACCACTACAGTTTATTCAGTTATGCCTCCTACCTCTCAGTACTCCTGAAAAAGTTGTAGAGGAGGACCAGTCATCTGGTTCTGAGCATTTCCCTCCACATGAGTTGCCCCGTGACATGTCATCTTCTTCATCAGAGGCAAATGTGAGTGACTTTGAGGATGAGGCAGAGTATACTATGTACCTTGAGGGCAGGGGAAAAAAAAGATGGCTGGCAAAAGAGCCTCTAGAAGTAGCACTAGTACCCAGGGTAGTAGAAGTAGTGGTAAATACAAAGGTCCCCCTTCCCCTAAGAAAACCAAACAAGCAACACTGACGTTTCTTCAGCAGGCTCTGTCACACCCTGAAGGGCAGCCAAATGATGGCAGCATTGGCATGGCACCATCAGGGCCAATGGTCACAGGGCAAGAACATAAGGACAAGACAGGCACATCTGTTAAAAAAAGAACTGGGGGATGTGGTGCTACCAGAATCACTGGTAACCGCAGTGTTAAGAGTGCTGTGTGGCTGCATTTTACTGTGTTAAAGGAGGACACAAGGAAGGCAATCTGTTAATTTTGCAACAGCACTATAAGCCAAGGGAGATCACTCTCTAACTGAACCACAACATTATTACAGAATCACTAGAAGCTTAAGCACTCTGTACTGTACTGAAGCACATCTGGGTCTGGATCTGGACCCTTGGATTCACCAAGACCAAACCCCTCCGGTGGGCAGGCATGTACTGTTGACAGTGGTGGTGATACCGACAGATCTGATTTTGAGCAACCCAGTGGTCATGGCACTCCTGCCCCTCACCAACACAGAGTCCCTCTACTCTGATAACTTCTGAATACAGTGATACTACAAGGCAGAGACTGTCATCAACACTTTGCACACCACCATTGCTGAAGCGGTCCACATCGATGTCTCCTGTGGCAGTTCCAATAATGGATGCACTGCATGTATGAACAAAGTATCATGCCTCACATCCAACAGCACAGCAAATCCCACAGCTGATTGTTGAGATGATGGTGTTGGATCTCCAGTCTATTTCAGCTATGGAAGATATTGGCGTCTGCTGACTTCTCAACTATTTGAACCCATGTTATCAGATACCACCTTGTACTACATTTTCACAGAATGTATTGCCACAACTGTATGATGGCATGTGATCTGCTGTTGCTGCTCTGCTTGCAGAGGCTGTTGGTGGTGTTTGTCACTGCACATCAGATAGCTGGACTAGTGATAACGCCCTACTACTGCTGTTTCCAATGCATCACCTTGTGGCTCACCCTTGGTCCACCACAATCTGGTAGTCACATTAGGTCAGCTTTGCTGAACGTCAGACTGATGGAGGAAGACCACAGAGCATATAATATCCTCACATTCCTGCAAGACGTTGTGGTTTTAGACTGGTGTTAACATCAATTTAAAAGCTGGGATTTTTGTTACCAACAATGGCACAAATATGGTGAAAGCCATCAATGATGGCCATTTTGTGAGTATTCATTGCTTTGCACACACACTGAATTTAGTGGTGACTTATGCACTGCGTAACAGTACTAGGACCAAAAACATCATATCCAAAGCCCGTTCCATCTGCAGTAATTTTTATCACTCTGTAAAAGCCACTAACAAATTACGTGAAGTTCAGGAATGCCTTGGTCTGCCTCAACATCATGTAATACAAGATGTTAGCACTTCATAGAATTCTTCATACCTGATGCTTTCAAGACTGATGGAACAAAAGTGGGCACTACACAAAAAGTCTATGGTGGCAGACGTTGGAGGGGTCCTAGGACATCATGATTGGTTAGCTCTTGAGGGCATGGTGAAGGTTCTTGCGTCATTTGAGAGGATTACACATGACCTAAGTGCTCCAGAGCCTTAGTCATAGAAACATAGAAGTTGACGGCAGATAAGGACCGCAAGGCCCATACAGTCTGCCCATTTCTTTTTATACCTTATGAATGTGCCATCGGCCTTTGCTCTGTCAATGGCTTATCTATTCATACTCATCTGTATCGCTGTCTTATGCCTATCCCATACCTGTTTGAAGCACTGCACTGTATTCATATCCACCACTTCCTGAGGTAGGCAGTTCCATGCATCCAACCCCCTTTCTGTGAAAAAGAACTTCCTCACATTACCCCTTAATCGGCCTCCCTCTAATCTCATACTGTGTCCTCTTGTCCTGCTATTTTTCTTATATTGAAACATGTCAGACTCTTTCATCTTGTTAATGCCCTTAAGGAGTTTGAATGTTTCGATCATATCACCTCTCTCCTTCCTTTGCTCTAGGGTATACACATTGAGCTCCGTTAATCTATCCTCATATGTTTTCTGATGCAGTCTCTGCACCATTTTGGTTGCCCTTCTCTGGACTGCCTCAATTTGGTTAATGTCTTTGTGAAGGTGTGGCCTCCAGTACTGCATGCAGTACCCCAGATGAGGCCTAACCAGTGTCTTGTAAAGAGGGATTATTACCTCCCTCTTCCGACTTGTGATACCCCTACTAACACACCCTAACATCCCACTAGCCTTACTTACTGCTTTGGTAGTCTGCTTGGATGATTTCCGGTCATTGGTGATGATGACGCCCAAGTCTTTGTCTTCCCTTGTGACTGTCAGCAACTCCCCTCCCAGCCTATAGGTGGCTTCAGTGTTTCAGTTCCCTATGCGCATGATCTTGCACTTCTTTGCGTTGAACCCCAGTTGCCACTCTTTCGATCATTTTGCTAGTTTATCCAGAACTCTTCTCATTCTGCCCACCCCATCTGGATCATCTCCTCTGTTGCAGATCTTGGTGTCATCTACAAACAGACAAACCTTACCCCCCAGTCCATCTGCAATGTCACTGATGAAGATATTGAAGAAGACTGGCCCCAGGACTGATCCCTGAGGCACCCCACTTGTGACTTGCATCTCTTCTGATTGTATACCATTTACCACCACTCTCTGTTTTCTGCCTGTCAACCAGTTTGCCACCCAGTTGACCAACATCGCCACCTGAGTCTTCCCAGCTTATTAATCAATCTTCTATGTGGAACAGTATCGAAAGCTTTGCTGAACTCAAGGTAGGCAACATCAGCTGCCCCCCCTTGGTCCACCACTCTGGTTACCCAGTCAAAGAAATCTATGAGATTAGTTTGACAGGACCTTCCTTTTTGTAAACCCATGCTGTCTTGGATCCTGTGCTCCTATGGATTCCAGGTGTTGCACTATCTGTTCCTTAAGGAGTGCCTCCATAATCTTGCCCACTACTGAGGTAGACTGACTGGTCTGTTGTTCCCTGTCTCCTCCCTGCTACCACTCTTGTGGAGCGGGATCACATGAGCCCTTCTCCAGTCTTCTGGGCCCTCTCCTGTGCTCAGAGACTAACTAAACAGTACTGATAATGGCTCTGCTAGTTCCACCCTTCGCTCCTTTAGTACCCTGGGATATATGCCATCAGGTCCCATTGCCTTGTCCACCCTGAGCTTATCGAGCTTTTGTAGGATCCTTTCTTTTATGAAGGGACTAGTGCACACCTCCCTTCCCCCGGTGTCCATGGTGCTGAGCTGTGGGCCTTGCCCTACCTTCTCTTCAGTAAATACTAAGCAGAAGTATCTATTTAGGATAGATGCTTTTTCATGGTCCTCCTTCTCACATGCTCCCTTATCCCCTTTGATCTTAGTAATACCCCCTCTGGACTTTCTCATTTCACTAATTTATCTATAGAAAGTCTTGTCACCTTCTTTTACTGTTTGTGCTAGTGTTTCCTCAGTTTGGGCCTTTGTCTGCCTTACTGCCTTCCCTGCTTCCCTTAAGGAAGTTTGGTATGCCTCCCTATCTTCATCCTGCTGAGTTCCCTTATATTTCCTGAAGGCCAGCCTTTTGGCGCTGACCTTTTCTGCTACTGTTTTTGAGAACCAAAGTGGCTTCCTTCTTCTTTTGCACTTCCTTTTCTCTTTAATACAATGGCATGTTGCTTCAAGTATTGCATCTTTAATGCTTGCCCACTTTGCCTGTACCCCCCTCACCTGTATTTCTTTTTGCCAGGGCTAGCTTAACTCTGTTGGGCATCTTATCAAAGTCAGCTCCTCTGAAGTCCCATATGTTTGCCTTGGAATAGGATGATTTCGTTTTAGTGGTCAAATTGAACCATACCATGTGAAGGTTACTGGACCCCAGGTGACCTTCTACCTGGAGATCTGTGATCCTTTCCCTGTTAGTCAGTACTAAATCTAGGATAGCCCTGTCTCTTGTGGGCTGTTGTACCAGTTGTTTGAGGCCCTCCCCCTGCAGGGAAAATACCGCGTCTAGTTCTGGCAGATGTCCCTGCTGGTATTTACCAATCTGTATCTGGCATGTTGAAGTCTCCCATTATCAGAACCTCCACTTTAGCTGTCATGATTTATATTTCTTCTAACAGTAATGTGTCTATGTCCTCCCCCTGGTCTGGAGGCCTGTACACAACCCCATTTCTTATGACTGTCCCATTTCCTGTTTTCAGGATGACCCACAGTTCTTCTGGCCTGTATCTTCTGGCAATTTTGTATGTTCTTATGTTTGTATTGTCAGCCAAAAAACCCTTAACATTCTTATGAGAATATGCACAGCTGGGATAACCCTCTCTCCCTTCTTTCCTCCAGGGTATACATATTGAGCTCTCTCAGTCTCTCCTCATATGGTCTGTCCCCAACCCCAGGATCATTTTTGTTGCCCTGCGCTGTACTCCTTTGAGTAGTTTGATGTCCCTTTTCAAGTAGGGGTGCCAGAATTGCATGCAGTCCTCCAGGTGCGGTCTCACCAGGGACATGAACAGGGGCAAGATGACCTACCCACTCCTGGAAATAATCCCTCTTACTATGCAACCTAGCATCCTGTTTGCCTTCACTGCTGCCTTCCTGCACTGAGAAGAGTGGTTTATCTCCCTGGTTACCAGCACTCCCAGATCCTTCTCCTCCTTGGATTTTGTTAACGGGACACCCTCCAGCCAGTAATTTTGTCTTGGGTTCTTACCTCCTAAATGCATCACTTTGCACTTCTTGGCATGGAAACCAAGCTGCCAAGTGTGAGACCATTCCTCCAGTTTTGTCAAATTCTCCTGAAGAACTTTTGCTCCCTTCCTCCCATCTACCTCAGCACATATCTTTGTGTCATCTGTGAAGAGATTGATCTTGCTCTTAATCCCTGCTGCAATGTCGACTATGAAAATGTAAACAGAACCGGTCCCAGCACCGAGCCCTGTGGTACACCACTTGTTACTGCCCTGGGTTCAGATGCCTCCCCCTCACTACTACCTTTTGCTGTCTACCCTGCAGCCAGTTGTTGACCCATCTGACCAGTTTCTTCCCTGCTCCCAAACTTTTCAACTTGCAGGTCAGCCTACCATGTGGCACTGAGTCAAAGGCCATGCTGAAATCCAGGCAGAGGACATCCACCACATGTCCCCTGTCCAGTGCCCTCGTAACCCAGTCATAAAAATCAACCAAGTTCGTCTGGCAGGATCTGCCTGAGACAAACCCATGCTGCGTGCTGTCCTGGAGGTTGTTATCCTCAAGAAATTGCACCAGCCTTTCCTTGAGGATCGTCTCCATCAGTTTTCCCACAATTGCAGTAAGGCTCACTGGTCTGTAGTTCCTAGGTTCATCCTTGGGCCCACTCTTAGGGAGAGGTACCACATGTACTTCCCTCCCATCCTTTGTTGCTCATTTTGATGCAGAACTTGATGCAAGGTTTGCCACAGTCATGGATAACTGCCACCACATATTTTCTACCATGCTGAACCCTAGGTTCAAATGTGAAATCATACATATATCCATGGACAGCCACAGGGTGACTCATTTTAGGCAACATCTGAGTGAAGAGTTAAATAGTGCCATGCAGGCAGTGAGACACTCAGTAGGGAAATAAGATGCTCCAGTTCAGACTCCTGAGAGAGAGAAACAGGCATGTGGTGGTTTGGAACCAGATGGTGCTGGTGGAGATGGGGAAACACAGCATAGTGGCAGTGCAGAGGAGAGTGACTGGGCATTACTCAGTGCATCGTTGCATCAACAGCAACATAAACGCTCACAGTCTCAGTCTCTCTCTGCAGAAAATTTACTTATTGGCTACTTTGTGGAATTAATTGAGTTATTTGAAGTTGATCCACTGGGCTACTGAATTCAGAAAATTAACTCCTCTCCTCACCTGGCACAACTAGCTTTAAAATACCTAAGCTGCCCTCCTACAAGTGTGCCATCTGAGAGGATGTTTAGCACTGCTGGTGACATTGTTTTTTTTCTTTTAATTAAGTATATTTTATTTGAGCTTAGTTCAAAGCAGTGTTTAGATACATTTTCAGCAAGTTGCAGTAGTACATAATTGGTTATCATCAGCTCATTCTTTTTAAATCTGTTCTCCTAGTTCCCCCCAAAAGAAAAAAAAGAAAAAAAAAAGGAAAACACATAAGACACATCTTTTCTACCCACCCACACCCACCCTTGCTGACCCTCCTACCCCCCTGCCAAGTGCAATATCCAATGGTATTAGCCGAGTTCTGTCTCCTATTGTTCAGAGTAGAGAAGGGAGATGCAAAAGTATGTGGACGAAGGGAGAGTAGTGACTCTTAGGGTTTCCATATTGTCACTGTGGCATCAAGTGGGCCCCACAAAGCTAAATATGCATCTCCTATATGTCTCATATAAGCAATATGTTTTTCTAACTGTAATGCCAATAGCATTTCTCTATACCATTCTGTCACCAAGGGTGTTTGGTCATCCTTCCAGTGTCTTAGAATTATCAATTTGACATTCGCTGCCGCTAGGGCAATGTGGGCCTTTTGCCGTAATGGAGTTCTTGTGGGAAACAGGTATATTAAGCAGGCTTCTGGGGTAAGCAATGGTTGCAAACCAAGGAGAGGATCTAACCCTTTCATCACGGCGTGCCAAAGGGGCCTGATTTTCGGGCAGGTCCACAGCATATGGAACAGTGTGCCCTTTTCCTCTTGGCATCTTCTACAAAGAGGTGTGGGGATAAGTCCACACTTATATAACCTTGCTGGTGTGTAATATAAGTTATGCATTATGTTAAACTGAACCATGCGGAGCCTGTCCTGTTTGATAAATCTATAGCAGTTTCGCCATATTCTCTTCCATACGTCTGTATCCTGTGTCAACTCTAGTTTATGCACCCAATGATAACATACCCCATTAGGTAAGTGTGGGTCTAATGTTTGCAGTTTTTTATACACCCCAGAAACAGGGTGGGATTTGGATGCTACCTGAATTAACGCTTGCACCTCTGGATCCTTTACCATTTGACTGCTGTATATCCTGTAAAAGCAAAAATTGCCTGTTTAATTTGGATAAATTTAAATATGTGCGAGTCCGGTACTTTGTAGCGAGACTGGAGATGAGAGAATGAAACTACTTCCCCTTGGTAGAAGAGGTCTGCTACTCGGAGCTCATTTAGCGGTGCCCAAAAAGAGGATGGGATAGGCCTTCCTGCTGTTTTAAAGTGAGGGTTCCCTGCAATCGGTTGCAAGAGCGACTGATGCCAGCTTAAAGAAAAGTGTTGTTGCATCTGATGGGCTGCTCTAAGTGACCACCCTATTGGGGTATTTCGGAGCTGCTTGGGAACCTGGGAGGGCGTAGCAAATATGAAAGCAGGTAGTGAGTATTGGTGTCCGGCTACTAAATGTTTCTCTATCTCCACCCACAGAAGCACGTATCTGTCAGCTCTTGGAGGGAGATTGGTCTGTAACCAAAATACTATCTTACTCAGGTGTTGAGCACAGTAATAGGTGAAAAAAGAAGGGGATGCTAACCCTCCCTGTGTTTTAGGAACCGTTAGTTTATGGTATGCTCTCCGGGCTTGTTTTCCCTTCCATATGAACGTGTTAAGCATTTTCTGCACTTTGGCGAACCAAACCTTGGGGAGATAGCATCCTATCATTCCCAAGGGGTATAGTAGATGGGGGAGAATATACATTTTTACCATGCTGACTCTACCCCATATGGAGAGTGGTAAGACCACCCAGCGGTCAAGGTCAGCCTTCAGGATCTGAATAAGGGGACGAAGGTTTTCTCTTGCCAGATAGTTAATATCTCTTGTTATTTTGATACCCAAATACAGAAGCGATCTAGACTCCCAGGACAGATTGAAGGGTGCTACCATGGCACATGTGAGCCAGTTATTCAACGGGAGAATCTTAGTTTTAGAGCAATTTAATTTATAATATGAAACCCTTGAGAAGGCATTAATTTCTTTCAGCAAATTGGAGATAGCTTGCTGTGGGTCTTTGATATGCATAAGTATATCGTCCGCGTAGGCCGAGAGTGAGAATCTCTTTTCCCCAACTAAAATACCTGGTATTCTTTGGGCACTGAGGAGGTGCCGGATTAGAGGTTCTAAATAAAGGTTAAAAAGGAGAGGAGATAAAGGGCATCCCTGCCTAGTACCCCGCCTAAGGGGAAATGGGTTGGAGAGGATGCCGTTGCTCAAGATTCTGGCCGTGGGGCAAGTGTACATCAAACGAACCCACCTAATACACTCATCAGGGAGAACAAATCTATGTAGGGCTTCAAAAAGAAAGTCCCAGGAGACCCGATCGAAAGCCTTCTCGGCATCTAAAGAAATTAAAGCAGATGGGTTATTGGAGGTGTTTGCAATTGAAATGAGATGTAACAATTTTCGCAGATGGTCTCCTGAGGACCGTCCTGTCATGAAATCAACCTGCTAGGGGCTAATGAGTTCGACCAGGATGGGAGTTAACCTATTAGCAAGTATCTTTGCCAGGATTTTAAAATCCGTGTTTAATAAAGAGATGGGACGGTAATTTTCGGGATACGTGGGATCTTTCCCTGGTTTTGGGATGAGGGTAATCAATGCCTCTGAAAAGCTTTGCTCTGAGAATCCATTATCATACCAGTAATTATACACCTCCTGCAAGATCGGTATTACAATTTTCTAACACTTCTTGTATAAGTTATTCGGAAAGCCATCCGGGCCTGGAGAATTGTCCGGGGGTAATTGGCGAATGGCTTGGTGTGTTTCCTCTTGTGTGATATAACCTCCAAGTAACATCGCTTGTGTTGTTGGTAATTTGGGGAGGTTAACCTTATCTAGGTACTGGACAATTTCTACTTTGGCTGGGGACGCGTCTGGTTCTTCCGAGTAAAGGGCCTGATAGTAAAGTCCCAATCCTTGGGCTATTTCTTTAGGGTCCGTACATATTGTGTCATTGCCAGGGAAACAGAGGCCTGATATATGTCTGACTGCTTGACTTGTCTCATTCTGTAGGCCAACAATTTCCCGGCTCTCTCACCGGATTCCAAATATTGAATTTTGGTACCCCTCAGGGCCAGTTCAGCCCTCTGCACCTGAAAATCTGCGTATTCTGCTTGTAATCTATTTAACTTAATTTTTTGGTCCTCTGTTATTAGCGCTCCTGGCACCTTTTCCAGTTCCAGAATAGATCCTAGGATTTTCGAGACATAGATTCATAGATTCATAGATAGTTTCAAGCCAGGGATAGCAGTAGCTAACCAAGTAGGCTTGCCATTCAAATTTCAAAATTTTACAAAAAATTTGTCGTTTCCATAATAGTCGTCCAATCCCTTTTTGGAAGTATTCATACTAGTACCATTTACTATCTGTTTAGGTAGATTATTCCATGCTCCGACCACTCTCAGACTAAACCAATGTTTCCTAAAATTATGTATCCAGGTTTGCTGATACAGTTGTTTGGTGTGTTTCCTTTGCTAATTCTTCCTGAATTGTACACAATACCCATACCGTTAGTAGTTCAACATCCATAATATTTTATATAGAAACATAGATCACCTCTCAGTCTATGGTAATATAGTGAATAAAGGTTCAAATTCACAGTCTTTCCCAATACTCCTTGCCTATCTGACCTTTTATTTGTTTAGTCAGTCTTTTTGGACTTTCTCAATGGAAAGTATGTCTTCTCTGTTATAGGGAGCCCACACCTGCACAATACTCCAGATGGTCTAACCAAGGCTACATACAAGGGATTAAACCCTCTCCTTCTACTTGCAATGTATCTGAAAATACAGTTTAGGACTTGAGAAGCTTTTTTAGTTGTTTCCGACAGTGTACCCTAAATTTTAAATCGTTAGTAATTATAACTCCGAGGTCTTTCTCCTCCGCCACCACTCCCAGATTAGTGTTACCTAGATGGTAAACTGCTTCATTATTTTCTTTCCCAGGTGCATAACCTCACATTTGGATGTATTTAATTCCAATTTATTCAGGTTGGTCCATTTGTTTATTAGGTCAAACGCTTGTTGTAATACAACTGTTTGCTCATCATTTGAAGGAACCACACCCAACCTACAATCATCAGCAAATTTGTACATCCATACATTTATATTGTTTATTTGTAAAGAGGCAATGTATAAATTAAACAAAAAGGGCCCCAACACCGAACCCTGCGGCACACCACTAGTAACAGGGGCCCATTGTGAATAGTCTCCATTTACAACCACCCTCTGCTTCCTATCCCGAAGCCAATCAGATATCCAACTGTAGATATTACTGTGCAGCCCTAAATTATCTACTGCCAATAACAATTCCTTATGGGGTATTTTATCAAAAGCCTTGGAGAAATCCAGGAATACCACATCCACAGGGTTTCCAGCATCCATCTCTCTATTCACCTTTTCATAAAAGGATAACAAATTTGTTTGACAGGATCTGTTCATGACAAAACCATGCTGTACTGGATCAACCAGATCATGTTGCTCAATATGTTCCACAAGAATATTCTTGATAATTTTCTCCAGTAGTTTCCCTAATATCGAGGTCAAGCTAATTGGTCTAAAGTTGCCAGGGTCTGTGCTTGGTCCTTTCTTCAAAATAGGCACCACATTAGCCAATTTCCAGTCTTGGATAACAGTAACAGTATTTACTGATTGTTGAAAAATATGTGTTATAGGATGTACCAGTAGTTCCATTCTCTCAATATCCTGGGATGTATACCATCAGGGCCAGGGATTTATTAGTTTTAGTTCCATTATCCCTTTATAAATGTTTACTGAATTCAAACGGTTGTCCCAAGTTCAAGGGATCTACTTATAGAGTGGTTATAAGGGTCTTTTGTTGATATACAGAACAGAAATAATTATTCTGTATGTTTGCCATTTGCTGGTTAGTAGCTTGATTACCCTCTTTGGTGAGAAAAGGGCCTATGCTATTAGGATTCTTCTTTGGTTATTAATGTAAGAAAAAGCTTTTTTATTATCATAAACTCTATTAGCTAAGTTGGTTTCATATAAAGCTTTGGTTTTTTATAGCTATTTTAAGTTGTTTCTGAGTTTCTTTGTATTCTGCAGTTGTTTTATCATTCTTAAAAACTTTCAACTTTTATAAAGCCTATTCTTTTATTCATTAATTTTCTAATTCCGGCAGTATACCAAACAGGTTTAGTAGTTTTATTCATCAGGTGTTTAGTAATTATGGGGACAAAATCATTGGTTAGTTGAGCAATTTTTGACATAAGAGAATCCCATGCATAATGTAGAGATTTATTACCAAAAGCCAATCTCCAATCCCATTTACCCAATTCCATTTTCATCTTACAGTAATCTGCTTTTTCGAAATTAAGTTTAGTAGTAATTCTTGTAGATTTACTAAAATCCATTTCCTTAATGTTAAATGATACTATATTATGGTCACTGTTACCTAGTGGGGGGTTTACTTCCACAAGATTGACTAAATCTCCCATATTTGTAAATATCAAGTCAAGGGTGTTATTACCTCTAGTACATTCAGGGACTAATTGCTCTAATCCCCCTAGATCCATTACATCTATATATTGCCTATCCAATGGGGAGCAGCCAGTGCCTTTGGTCCAATCAATGTTAGGTAAATTGAAATCTCAGTCAGGAGAATCCTTTTGGAAAAGTCTAAATTACTAAGGATGTCCAGCAAGAGCTCATCATCTTCACGGGACATGGATGGGGTCTATATAAAAGTCCCAATATAATTTTAGGCCCATTTTTTGATGATAATTGCACCCATAAGTGTTCGATTGGTCCTATGTCTTTTTTAATTTCCTCTGAAACAATATCTTTATGTATGTAAATAGCTACACCACCACCTTTTCTATATTTCCTACAATATGAGTAAAGTTTATATCCCTCAATTTCTTTCCCCCAATGGTTCGTACTATCCCACCATGTTTCCATTATGAGGGCAATATGCACATTATTATTATGTAAAATTATTCTTAATTCGTCATGTTTATTCTGCAGACTATGGGCATTAATTAAAATGGCATTCCATCCTAAGTTATTCAAGGGAGGTGGAGTAATTGAACTATACTACATTTCTGTACCCTCCCCCCCCCCATCCAGTTTAAATGAAATTTCGTCACCTCTTGGATTTTTTCCCCATTACCCTAAGCCCAGCATGACTCAGGTGGATACCATCATTTCTAAAAAGTGTTGGTCTAACAAATGTTCTTTCATTGTCCATGTACCCAATTTTTCTTGCAGACAAAACTTTCTGATGTTTCCATTTATGGCTTTTATATGATTATTCCTGAATGTATATTTACCTTGCATAGGGATAATCCCAGAAATAATGATTTCACTCTTTTTACTTTTAACTTTATCAACTATCATCTTGAAATATCTATGCATATCATTCCAGTGTGTTTTTCCCACATCGTTAGCCCCCACATGCAAAAGGACCAAAGGGGTATTAGTGTTTTCAAAAAAACCATCCATTAAGGTAGCTATGTCCTGTACCCTTGCTCCAGACAAGGAACTGACTGTGGTGTATTCATTTCTATTAGAACATACGTATGTATCTGTTCCTTTTAAAATTGAGTCCTCGATTATAAGTAAATCTCTGTCCAATGTTTCTTTGGTTAGTTTTGAGGTATAATTATTTTTGTTAGAAATAGTGATTTTGTCGTGATTATTACCCACCAGTTTAGAAGTCTCAATTAATTCAGCTGTTTCACTTACTAGTAAATTTGTCTCGCCTTTGTCAGTATTACTCTTAACTGACTTATTTGGTACGTCTATATCAAGGCAGTCAAACCTATTTTCAATGTCAATGTCTGGATGAGGCTGAAATAGGGTGATGTTGTCTTGGATAAGCGTGGACCTAATTTCTACTTTGTCATATAGACAAACTTGGGGTCTAGAACTGTCTATCTCGAAGGATTGCCTGCTACTAACATCACCTTCAGCTTCATTAATGAAGTCTTCCAGTTTAGATATATCCTTGTAAGTTTGTAATCTTGTTTCCAAAATTTGTATCTCCTTAATTAAGGCAGAATTTTTTATGCATTTATTACAGGTGAATTCAGTGTTTACAACCTCTTCTACATACATAAGACATTCCCTGCAGGACTTTTTGCCCTTCCCTTTTTTGCTCCTAGTTTGTGCCATTTTAATATAAGTGTTACATCAAGCTTACCAGCTGGTAAAATATACACCTGGTGGTCAGAATTTTCCCCCGTATACCCAGTGTACCCAGCGGACACAGCAGACATAAACTCGGTTTTTGGATGCCCTAATGGTAGCTAATCTGATACATTCACCACGAAGTGCACATTTAAGGGAGGACCAGATCATATCAACCTTAGTAATTGTTCCTTTATTAACATCTTGAAAAAAGATAATAAAATCAGTTATACGTTTAAAGGTATCCGTATGCTGCAAGAGCTGGGTATTAAGTTTCCATAAGGAATCCCTTTTTATTCCAGGGCCTAATAAGTAAGATATAACTACGGGGGAGTGGTCTGAGATCACCCTGGCCTCAATGTCTACCCCCAGGACCCCTGGTTGAGCAAAGTCACTAATAAGGAAGTAATCTATTCGGGAATAAGTACAGTGGGAAGGAGAAAAAAAGGTATATTGTCGGTCGTTTGGGTTTAAGATTCTCCAGACATCCAATAATCCGGTCGAATCCATTAACTCTTTGAGGGCTCTCTGAGTTGGAGTTCGATTTCTTCGTTTATAGTCTGACCTATGTCAGGCTGTATTGTGATGTTCCAATCACCTCCTAGCAATGTAAACTTTGTAGGTTCTCTGAGTAACAAGTTCAAGAGATGTGTAAAAAAAACAGGTGATTCCCTGTTGGGTCCGTATATGGCGCCAATAAGAACTGGATATGATGCAAGGTGGCCATGGATCAAAATATAGTGCCCTTCTGGATCCCACAATTCCTTGTGTAATTTAAAAGGTATATTTTTTGCAATCAAAATGAATACCCCTCCCTTAGATGTCGAAGCTCCAGCTCCAAAAACCTGTCCAACCCATCCTGTTCTCCACAAGTGTATGTCCTCCCTTTTTGTGTGCGTTTCCTGCAAACATGCGAGGGTTGCCTTTAGAACACCTAGGTGCCTGAGGATAATTTGTCTCTTGCACCTATCCCGGCCCCCCTTGATGTTCCATGTTACACAGTTGTATGGACCCCCCATATCTTAGTTAGCATATCAGGTACCACCATAGCCATCTGGGTGAGATCTATTTATGTTACCCTCTTTCCTCTTCTTATGATACACGTATATTGGATTTGCATTTGGCGATCCACCCCCCAATTAACAAAACGAACATTTAAATTTACTCCATTTACCCATTCTACTACTGCATAAACCAACCATACCCCAGTTCTATATAACTGTTTCCTCACATACATGCTGTCAGGTGATGATGCTTCGCCAACCTGGCTAAGTTCGTTGCTCCACTTCCCGCCCCCCCCCCGCTCCTCCAAGTAGCTACCAGGTATTTAAAACTGCCTAAATAGTAGTACACTATGAATTTTTAACAATCCAGTATACAGATGCGCCATTGTCCATTATTCTACTCTACCTCTTGATTAACATCTCCCAGCATTTTGGGATATCCAACTATGTATTTCTACAAGATTACAAGAACCAGCACCGGAACCAAGGCCTACCCAGAAAGAGTCCCACCAGAAACCCGGAAAACAACCCAAGTATCCACCAGCTCACGGAGAAGCACAGACCCCAGTGCCCCAGACAGACAGAACCCAGAGTGTCCAACACGAAGTATATAGTGAGCCTCAGATTGGACGCCCCGAGCCCCATCCATCCGGAACACCAAACTCTGCGCGACCACACCATCCCTCCAAGAGCCAGGGAGTCCCCTGAAATACCCCACAAGCCCCAAGCAGGGCTCTCTCCGAACAGGCCTCGGCCACGGCGCTGGTCCCCGCCCACACAGCGGATTATTTAAACCAAAACACGATCAGTCCAGGTGCATTGCAACCTCTATGCACGACTATTTCTGTGAGCATTAAAAAAAAAAAAAAAAAAAAAACAGTTCGCCAACTTGGCTATGAGTTATTTAACCAGTACATAACTACATTTGTGTAAAGGGCTGTGCTCATTATGAACCCTTCCGAGTCTTCACATTATTCGGAGAAAACACAAATCCAGTAGTATCACTTGTCCAATTGCTAGTGGGCTTGATAGGATTTTAGTATTTTGTCTACCCAGCCACTGACCATAATAATTAAATAACACAGCCCTAAGCCTTAAAACGATCTGTGGGAGAGAGAGAGAGAGAGAGAGAGAGAGAAAAAAAACACACCAGGGAACAGTAGTGTTTAAACTGTAGACAATAGGTGGTATCTTTATTCTTCCCTCTCTTCTGCTAGGATACGAGTGACGTTGATGTAGAGGGATGTGCAGGGGATCATGTAATCTTCCTCCCTGGACGAGTACCTCAGGTTGTTGTTTTGACTGAGATGGCAGTCTCCATGTGTGTGCTTGTTTAAGAGTACATGAAGAAAAGGGAGTGGAGTTAGGGGGCACATATTACGATAGCTCCACTCTAACCCCTCTCCATGGCCTTCTTGTATATTGTAAATGATTTAGTTTAGCAATCTAGTAAGCACTAGACTGTCGCGCATACATTAGCGAGCAGTGTAACCTTTCTCTGTGAAGTTACTTGACCCCAGAACAGAAGCATTTAATCTTATCTGAAGAGATCTGGCAACAGCAGTTTAAGCTCTCTCTTGGCTTGATCGAGGTTATCAAAAGAATGCCATTGCTCGCTGTGTTTAACCTGTAGAGTCACCGGATATTTTACTCGAACAGCTTTCCTGCTGCAATTAGTTTAACCACTAATGGATGCAGCTCCTGTCGAACAATTCGGACTGAATCGGTAGATCCTGGGTAATTCTAAGAGTCTTGCCTTCCCACCTGATTTCTTTCAGCTCCTTGATTTTCGTTAGGATGTGTTGTTTTTCTAAAAATTGAGAAGCTTCAATATGAAGGGTCGGGAGGCGAGCCAGCCATTGGTGGGGACGTGAGCACGGTGCGCCTGTTCCACTACATATTTGGAGCCATTTGGAGAAGGCCCCACTATCTTTTCACACAACTTTTGGGTGAATTGGACCGGCGCATTGCCCTCCTCGCCTTCTGGAATGCCGATGATGACCAGATTATTTCTCCGGCTGCGTCCCTCTAAGTCTTCTAATTTCTCCTCTAAACACCGCATTTTCTTGCTTACTGCCATTATGCCTTGATCCATCTTTTCTTCTTTGCCTTCGAGAGAGATAATCCAGGCCTCAGAGTCCCCCACCCGGATAGTTAAGGCCGACATCGACGCCATAATTTGCTTTAAGTCCTCCGACATTGTTTCAATCCCATCTTGTATTGGCCTTATAATTTCTAAAAACTTATCTTCTGACAGAGCTGTCTGCGCCATTGAATATTTGGCTTGAGATGCGGGCTGTTGCTTTGCTCGCTTTGCGGCCTTTTCTTTTTCGGGGCTCGGTGTCGGGGAGTGCCGTGGCGGAGCTCGCTTCATAAACACCTCCATTTCAGTTTTTACACTCCAATCCAGTAGATTGTACCCCAGACAGTCACTATTGAGTGAAACTGGCAGTCGAAGCAGTTTAATTCAAGTTTTTAAACAATAAAAGTCGGGTGAGGAGCTGAGCCGATGTGAAGCACGTCTTACTTCCAGATCGCCATCACATGACCCGTGCTGGTGACATTGTTGACCAACACCATTCCAAGCTGGACCCACAACACACTAAACAGCTAGCATTCATCAAGCTAAACTTACTAGTAACTGGCTACAGTTATGATCTGCCCACATAAAACTGGTGGTACAGTACTGCTCTCAATTTGCCTAATGTTATGACAGCGTAATGTTACCTTTCTTTGATTCACTCTTTCTTTTTTTTCTATCACTTTAAATATTTACTATAATTTAAAGGGTAATGCTCCACTCCCCGGCATATAACTGCAGGACCACCATAAGGCCCCTCTTAAACTAGTAACATCTAAATACTGTATCATGTTTTAGCGCACTTAATATTGTGTACTTTAGGTTACTAATTATCTGTTGGTAGAAAAGGACTGCTTGGCTCACACAGTCTGCCCAGATTGTCCATTCCTGTCTTATCGGTCTCTTCTGCAGACCCTAAAGCAACCCTGCTGCCTCCCTGCCTGTTTTCAAATACTCCCCTATGCCTATCTCACACATGCTTGAAGCCCCACACTGTTTTCATCACCATCACTCATGCTGGCAGTCTGTGTCAGATATCTACTATGCCTTCCATGAATAAATATTTCAAACAACATGAAGTCTTGCTATATTATGACAATTGCAGTTTGTCCCACCATTAGAACTGCTCCGGAAGTGAAAGAGTTAACTACCATGCCAGGCATGGAGTTTAGAGCGCGAGCTCAGTTAGAGAAGCTCTGTCTAGCTAATTTCAAACCGAAACTGTCAGATTCTTTACTCCGCCTCACTGAACAGTCGCTCCGGAGATTTCTCCTACTGCTCGGTTCATTTCTCCGTTTAAACAGTATTTTCTCGGTTAAATTCAACCACGAGTATTATTATTTTAACCTCAAACCGATCGGTTCAAGCTCTGTCTGTGGTATTGTAAGTAATAGGTTTATTTCTGTGTGGAACTAAAAATTTTTATCGGTTCGGTTCGAACCGATCAGGCTGTTTAAAACTCTTAAAAGTAAGCATTTTAAAGCTTTTAGAGTGCGGTTCCCAGTTCTTATCGGTTCTAAAAAAACCGGATTTCATTACGGTTTTTTCCATGACCCGTGACACAGTTGGGAACCGATAAGGGTGTCTTGCCTGGCACTGCCATTAAAAGGGCAAGCTTGTTGGTTAGGCTGGCATCATGTCTGAGAAACCCAAAAGAAAAACTGGGCCCACTGGGTTTCAACACTGTAGTGTCTGTGGGGAAGCCTTTGCCAAGGCTGACCCACACACTACATGTGTCTATTGTCTGGGGTTTGACCACCTCAATTCAGACTGCCAGATTTGTAAAATTTCCTGCAGCCACCCTGGACAAGAGAGGGCAGGCTCAGGGAACGAGAGGCCAAAAAGTCCACTGACCCAGAGGGAGTGCCCTCTGACCAGGGCGAGACTTCCTCGGGCCAACGAAAAGCTGGCTCTGAGGAGCCAGTTCCAGCAAAGAAAACTAAAAAATCAGCAGGTTTGGAGTCCAAAATTCCTTCTCCAACTGCTGCAGAAATAGCAAAAGCTATACAGATTGTACAGTCACTTCCTCCGGTTCCGTCCGAACCGCCACTGTCTGGTAAAAGGTCGGTTCGGCCGGTTCCACCGATTCAAGAATATGATATTGAAGAGTTTTATGAACCAGAGGAGGGGGAGGAGGATTATGATCAGTGTGAATGTGACTTTGAGAGTCTGGATGTGCCCATTGAACCTGGACATCTCCCCAGACAGACCTTTGGAATCTCCCCCTTTGCTTTCTGAGTCCCCTTCTCACTTTTTGTTTTATAAAAAGGTTGCTGAAACCCTCCAGCTCCCATTAGAGGAAGCTGTGGATGAGCAAGAGGAACCTGATTTTGTGGAAATGATGGATATCCCAGAGTCTAGGAGATTATCTATCCCCTTACATAAATCATTTAGGAAACAAACAATAAAAATACTAAAAGCTCCTAATTCTGTGCCTCCTGTTGACAAGAAGATGGACAGGAGGTACACTTTATCAGGTCCTGATACAGACTTTCTTTCACAGCAATGCAGTCATGTTGGGGTAGTTCAGGCTGCAGCCTGTGATAAGGCTAACATTCCCCTGGCTTCACATCCTCCTGTCAAGGACTCCAGGAAGATTGATGCCATGGCTAAAAAACAATACATGGCAGCGTCCTTGGGACTCAGACAAGCAAATTACATGGCTTATGTGGCAAGATACCAAAAATCTAGATGGGACACTGTCATGGCTTTGGCTAAACAGGCCCCTGGTCAGCTTGCCAAGGAGCTGGAACAGGTGGCTACTGATGGTATTGAGGCTTCCAAGGTGCAATTCCATGCAGCTGTGGATTCTAATGATGTATCCTCTAGAGTCATGGCTACATCTATGGCCTTTCATAGGTTAGCTTGGCTCAGGTGTACTAACTTGTCACAGGATACCCAGACTAAGACCATGGATTTTCCTGTGGTGGCGAATTCTCTGTTTGGGGAGCAAACAGAGAATTACATGAAGAAAATGGATGAATACAGAACAACTTATAGGAGTGCACAAGCCAAGGAGCGGCAAGCCACTCCTCAGAAACAGACCCCAGGGGTAGAGGAGGCCCTTTCACAGGCCTCTTTTACCAAACCCAGGCTTCTTCGGGCTTATGCTCAGAGGGGTTCTTCAGAGGCAGAGGCAGGCAGGGTGCAAGTAGGTCTGCTCCCACCCTCAGCCTAAAGCCCCTGCCAAACAGGCACCCTGATGGGGTGCCCAGGGCCAGTTCTCACTTCCTGTGAGGGGCAGGCTGGCTTACTTCAGTCAGGACTGGGAGTCTCTAACATCAGACAAATGGGTCCTGGAAGTAGTAAGCCAGGGTCTGGTTCTCAGCTTCAAAACATTTCCAAAGATGAGAGCCAGATTTTTTCCACCTGCAAACCCTCTAGAGACCTTTACCTTAGAAACAAAGGTCTCAACCCTCCTAGCTCTCAGAGCTGTAGAAAGGGTCCCTCCCCTACACCAGGGCAAGGGTCTGTACTCCAGATATTTCCTTACCCCAAAAAAGACAGGAGAATGGCGGACCATTTTAGACCTAAGATATCTGAACAAGCACCTTTTGAAACCAAAGTTCAAAATGGTGACTCTGGCAATGATTTTACCTTCTCTAAGACCAGGGGACTGGCTAGCTTCCCTGGACCTCAAGGATGCCTATTTCCATGTTCTAATCAGAAGCTCCCACCGAAAGTACCTCAGATTCGAACTGCCCTCAGGTCACTACCAGTTCAGAGCAATGCCCTTCGGCCTCACCTCTGCCCCAAGGGTATTCACAAAATGTCTGGCAGTAGCAGTTGCTCATTTAAGAAGGCAAAGGATTACTGTCTTTCCCTATCTAGACAACTGGCTCATTGTAGGCCGGTCTCCAGAACAGGTCAAATCTCACCTGCAAGTTACCCAGCAGCTGCTCACCTCTCTGGGCTTCCTGCTCAATCTTCCAAAGTCAGTTCTGGAACCTGTTCAAGTACTCACCTTCACAGGTGCAGAATTGGACACAAAGCAGGCCAGAGCCTTCCTACCCTTAGAGAGGGTAAGGAACCTGGTGGCCCTGGCCTCCTCCTTCACTCTGCAGGTCTCTCGACCAGCAAGGCACTTCTTACAGCTATTAGGGCACATGGCTGCTTCCACAGCTGTAGTGCAAGGAGCAAGATTTCAGATGAGGGACATTCAGTTTCACTTGAGAGCCTTTTGGTCTCAGAGAAAAGATCCCCTTTTCAAGTTGGTCCCTGTGACTGGAACCCTGATCCAGGCCCTTCAGTGGTGGCAGGACCAGAGCAATTTAAGACTGGGGGTCCCCTTCATTCCTCTGTCTCATTCCTTGACCCTCACTACGGATGCATCCCTTCTGGGATGGGGAGCTCACATGGGCGACCTCTCCACTCAGGGAGTGTGGTCCCCTCAGGAATCTCTGCTCCACATCAATTTGCTGGAACTCAGAGCTGTCTTTCTAGCACTTCAAGTGTTTTCTGCATCTGTTCAGAACAAAGTGGTACAAGTCAGAACAGACAATACCACCACAATGTGGTACATCAACAAACAAGAGGGCACTCGGTCTTCGGCCTTGTGCACCGAAGCAATGAAGTTGTGGTCTCTGGCTTATTCCCTGAACACTTCCCTCATAACAGTTCACCTCCCAGGAAAGGACAATGTCCTGGCAGATGCTCTCAGCAGAATTTCCCAGGGCCATCACGAATGGTCACTGGATCCCCAAGTACTGGGGATAGTTTTTGCCAGATGAGGCACCCCTCAGATAGACCTTTTCACAGCCCCAGACAATCACCAACTTCCACTGTTTTGTTGCAGGCCCCCAGTGATGGGCTCAGTCCCCCTGGATGCCTTTCTCCTAGATTGGGAAGGGAAGTTTCTATATGCTTTTCCCCCCTTCCCTCTCCTATTTAAGGTACTATTCAAAATCAGATCCCAGCCTTGCAGGATGATTCTGATTGTTCCAGATTGGGCCAGGCAGCCCTGGTACCCACTCCTTCTGTCTCTAACAGTCCATCTTCCTCTGTGCCTCCCCAGGAGACACAACCTGTTATCTTGTGCCCAGGGAGGGTTTGGTATCCGATCTCAAATCCCTCAACCTCAAGGCCTGGCTCTTGAGGAGTTAGAGTTTGCTTGACCCTACACCTTTCTCAGGTGTTCTCGACATCCTGAAGGCTTCTAGAAAGCCTTCCACTAGGGCCACTTATAATTCTAAATGGAAAAGGTTTTCCATCTGGTGCTCGGGGAAGCATATTTCCCCGGAATCTACTGATTTGCCCATTGTTTTGGACTATATGGTCCATCTTAATTCTTTGGGCCTGAGACCAGCTACCCTGAAAGTGCATTTGGCAGCTGTCTCTGCTTTTATTTCAACAGGAAAGCCCTCTTCCCTTTCCACTCATCCTGTATTTTCCAAGTTTTTCAAGGGATTACTTCATACTAATCCACCTTTCAGGGACCCGGCCCCTGCCTGGGATCTTAATGTTTGCATTGCTCTGTTGATGCAACCCCCCTTTGAGCCCTTGTCTTCTGCAGAGCTCAAGTATTTGACTTGGAAAACTGTTTTTCAAACAACATGAAGTCTTGCTATATTATGACAATTGCAGTTTGTCCCACCATTAGAACTGCTCCGGAGGTGAAATAGTTAACTCCATTCCAAGAATGGAACTTAGAGCACGAGCTCTACAGAGAAGCTCTGTCTGTGTAGTTTCAAACCTGAACTGTCAGATTCTTTACTCCGCCTCTGCCTTGTCAGTGGAGACTGACTTTATCTCCTTTCACAGAGATAAGGTAGTCGTTAGGACTAACAGGAAGTTTTTGCCTAAGGTGGTTTCAGACTTCCATCTTAACCAATCTATCTCCCTTCCAGTGTTCTTCACTGACCATTCCTCCTCTGATGAGAGAAGGCTGCACAGCTTAGATGTTAAGAGAGCCCTTAGTTACTATACAGAGCGTACCAAGGGTCATAGGTTCGAATCCCTCCAACTTTTTCTCACTTATGGTGAGGTTGGTAAAGGTAAACCTGCCACTAAGAGATCCATTGCCAGGTGGATTGTCTCTTGTATCCAATTTTGTTATCAAAAACTGGGAAAGGTTCCCCCTTCAGGCCTGAGGGCTCACTCTACCAGAGGTACAGCTGTGTCTATAGCTGCTGCCAGAGACATCCCTATTTTAGAGATATGTCAAGCAGCTACCTGGAAAACGGTACACACTTTCACCAAGCATTACTCCTTGGATATCCAGGCCAGGAGGGATGCTAGATTTGGCACAACCGTGCTTAGAGCCTATTCCTAAGTAGGTTCTGTCCCTCCTCCATGGAGGTACTGCTGTATTCTGCAATTGTCATAATATAGCAAGACTTCATGTTGTTTGAAGAAAAATTACTCACCTTAGTAATGTTGTTTCTTCTAATGGAGTCTTGCTATATTATGACCTCCCCCCCAGCCTGCCCCTCTCAGAACTTCTACTTGGGTATGGGGTGGGCAGTCCAGTGTGGGCACCAGTTATGCCCATTATTTGTTTTTCACCCCTTTTGGGGTTTTGGGGTGTGGTGTTTTATTCTACCTTATTTTATTGTGTTCTGGTTCCCTGACTTGAGTCTTTGTGTTGGGACCAGGAATATGTGTTAATATTTAGGTAGCCAGTTGGCTAGTGTAGGTTACAGCTTCCACACAGAACCTTAGTGAGTTTTTGCTCGTAAAGATCTGACAGTTTCAGTTTGAAATTACCCAGACAGAGCTTCTCTAACCGAGCTCGCACTCCAAACTCCATTCTTAAAATGGTAGTTAACCCTTTCACCTCCGGAGCAGTTCTAATGGTGGGACAAACTGCAATTGTCATAATATAGCAAGACTCCATTAGAAGAAACAACATTACTAAGGTGAGTAATTTTTTCTTCATGTCTAACCTCTGTCTATCCAGTTCTTCCCTAGTGTTTCAAAATTTGACACTAACTCTAGCTCACCAGCTTGAAAGCTCCTCTAGGCTAACCTTAACTCTACCCACCCACATCCCTTCCTCTGACCACTTCTCTCCCCATCCCACCCTCTCACCCCCTCATCAGTTCCCTTCCTCCATTTCCCCTTACCTCAGCCTTGGACCCATCAGTAGCAGTCTGCTTCCTGCACCTGGCATCAATACAAAACTCTCTGGAGGATACAACTACCCTGTCTCCACTTTGCTACTTTCCCCACTACCCCATCACTGGAGTAAGGAAAGCATAGGAGGTAGTAGAGGTTGTGTCCATCAGAGGAAAGCATGGAAAAATAGAATTGCTGTGGGTACAGTTCACAACAGCCTCAGGAAGAGGTATATAAACTGTCAGGACAGAGAGATGAGGGCAATAAGGAGCTACGTGAAGAAATAGAAAAGGGGGGTTGCAAATAGGGAGGTAGTTGTGGTAGAGGAGCTCAACCTGCCAGACGCAGACTGGGACACTTCAGCAACAAAGAGCACCAGATGTCAGGCCCTGCTACAGCAGATACATTTCAGGACTTCCTGCTGGTGCAGCTGGTCAGGGAACCCATGCGACAAACTGCCATTCTTGACATGATGCTCACCAATTCAGAAATGGTTTGCAAAGTGCAGGTCGGGGAACCCTTGGGGTTCAAAGATCATAACTTCTTATGGTTCAAACTGGCCCTGGATAACAGTATACCCTTATCAATGGCTGAGATTCTGGATTTCAGAAAAGCAGAATTTGACAAGTTGAGGGAATTAGTCCAGGATAAGTTAGAGTGTACAACATCATAGAGGTAGAGAGCAATTAAAGGGGCCATTCTTTAGCCAATTAAATCATACTTAAACATGCTTGCCAAGAGAACAGGCATAAGAGACCAATCTGGTTCTCTAAGAAGGTCAAGAGGCAGTGAGGGGAAAAAAAGGGCCGTCATCAGGCACAAAGAGAGGCAGGAAGATGTGAACTAGAGCTACTATCAATAATGATGAGGGAGACCAAGAAGCCAGCATGGGACACAAAATCAGACACAGAGCTGTGTATTGCGGGGGGGGGGGGTCATGGGAAGGAAAAACAACTTTTCAGATGCATTGGGGAAAAAAGAAAGGTGAGAGAGGAAATCGTAAGGCTGATGGAAGGGGACAGGGTAATAGAGGATGAGGAGCAGAAAGTAGCCATTCTTTAATGACTACTTTTGCTCAGTATTCACAGTGCAGAGTAGCAAGCCTTTGCTGGATAGCAGCATAATGGCTGCTGTAAGGGAACAGAAATGGGGCAGTATGTATTTAAAGTAGAAAGGTTCAGAAAAGGGCTTGCAGCACTGAAACATCGAAACAGTGTCAGCAGAAAAAGACCACTGGTCCATCTAGTCTGCCCTGTCATAGCCTATCCTACCCGAGATCTGCTGTCTAGACTTGTTTTACCCCTCCTCCACCTTGCCCCATGTCTTATCACTACCTCCCTGAGTAAGAACTAAGCCTATTAGCTATTTAACTGTTAAGATTAACTCCATGTTAATGCAAATTACCTCAGCAGTATTGGGAGGGGGGATACAGAACTAATGTGAAATAAAAGCTGAACAGTGTCTAAATGTTATGTTTTTGAAAGTTCTCCTGGAGGCGATGGCTGCACTATAACTCAAATGCTGCCCAAGAAAAATAGATAAATCTCCAGGACTGTACCCAAGGGTGCTCAGGGAACTGGCATCAGAACTGATTGAACCCCTGGCAGGGCTATTTAACAGCACAGTACTGTTAGGAGTGGTTCTGAAAGATTGAAGGGTAGCAGATTAAGTTCCGCTCCACAAGTGAGGGGGCAGTGGGCAACCAGGTAACTTCAGGCCCATCGGTCTTACTTTCATTGTTGGCAAACTGATAAAGAAACTAGTAAAGGAGGATGTAGTGGGCTATCTAGAGAGAAAAGGACTCCAGGAGAATAAACAGTATGGGTTCATATTTAACTTGTGAACCGTGGGCCCCATGTTCAAAAGTCCCAGGCTGCATCGCACAAATGCCTGCGCCGCACAACTGGGATGCGCCATCACAAAATAGTGGTATATTCAGGAGATGTGCCAGTAGATGTGATTGTACATGCTTGGCTGAATATCCTGGCATGTGCAATCGCACACTGGGAGATGCACAACGCTGCAGGTGACCTGAGCCCTATGTGGAGCATAGGGAAATGCACGATAGGCAACCACATGTGTGGTGCACAAAATTTCAGTATTCAGCCAGGATATGCAAATGGACACATTGCACATTCTGAGCCCATTCCCACAAGCGCAGCTCATTACTGGCATGTACTCAGGCCATATTCATATCCCAGGCATATGCAGTTCCAGCTTTGCAGGGCTGCTCCACCACCCCACAAAGGTGAACAGGAGGTACTGCAGCCTAGCAGGCAGGTGTGATGGAATGTCTGTATGTGGGTGGGTGAACTGCATTGGCCTGGGTAATGTGCTAGTACCCATAGCCATTTAGAGGGTCACACTGGAGTACAGGTGGCCCACCTGGACAGGCAACAGGAGAGGGAACAGGATGACACAGTCTGATCGGTATACCACATGCATGTGATACACCAGCTCTGTATGCAACATAGTCAGCTGCAGTGCCCCACCCCAAGTATGAAAGGAACATGGTGATAACTGCAAGGAATGGCAGTGTGCAGAGAGTGACCAGGTACCCAAGTGGGCAGAGGGTGACCAGGTACCCAAGTGGGTGGGTCCCATCTGCGTTCACCTATGGTGTACCACCATGGGCATGTGCCACAGGTCAGTCCCTGGCCCATGCCAGGCTGCCACTCATACCATCAGACTACCTGGGCACTACTGTCCTACATCACCCTGGGTGTGTGCCACTATCAGTTGGTCCCTGCAGGCCACATGGGTGAAGGCCACAGCCCCTGGTACATGTGCTGCAGTGTGGCCATCTGCTCCGCTGGTGTGCTGCGGAGCACCTGACAGTACTGGTATGTGGCAGCTGGGTGTCTATGTCTTGGGTGTGGTGTGGGGGATGGTTCTCTGGGTGGTGCCTGTGGTGTGCTCGCTCCTGTGGCTTTGGGTACTTCCATGCTGGCATGACTGCTGCCTATGGGTGCCTGGATCATGTCCTGGTGCACCTCCTAGGGCTGACTCAGGATGGCCTGTCTGCAGTTCCACAGCCTTCCTGTGGGTGGCTGGCTGATTTAGGCCATCCTTTTGTCTGTCTAACATTGCACGGCACACTTCTGGGATGCATGGCAGATGCGCTGCACATTTCGGCTGAATATATGGATGCGTGATATATTCATGTACCTGCCCCCTTTTTTGTGCCACATACATTATTTCTGCATGACTATGCATTTGGAAATATGCAACACATCTGTCCCTTTTGAATATCACACTTCCGTGCATTTTTTGAGATGCGCTGTTCATCTCCATTTTGGGCAGCACATCTCCTTTGAATATTTTAGCCCATATTACCATTTAGGCAGCAGGGATTGTGATATAACTATGAATGAGGTCAAATTTATTTTTATTTATTGAAAGTATCGGAATTACAGCCTTTGAGCTAAAAGCTCCTTTACAAGGGATCCTCGTCAGACAAAGGGAGGGGGTAACTTATACAGGTGTAGACAGTTGCAGCTAGGAAGTATTGTCAACAATCAAGCATTTTAGAACATAAACATTCTGAAGATATAGTGGGAGGAACTGAACTAGAGATATCTGCTTCCAGGTAAAGCACTGTTTTCACATCACACACAATACTATAAATGGAAATCCATCTCATGAGCATAGAGAAAAGGACAAACGATTCAGAAATAAAAAGTTATAAAGGACTACTTTCAAACATTAATTACATTTTCTTCCTGCGATTTTTGACACTATTAACTCTTTCAAGTGCACTGCATACCACAAAGCTTGCTGTGAAGTTGCAAAACATACAAACTCCATCATGAAAGAAGGCACAGCAGCTATACTGCACACCACTTAGCCTACTAAAGGCAGTGCCAGTAAAATAAATAAAGCACTTTGCACAGTACACTGCATGCCACTTCAGTTTAATAAATGCTTTCATTTAGTCCAATGAAATAATACAAAATATAATATAAAAATATAAAATTACTTAGATACAAATCATTAAATACATAGCCAGTAGTATGAATTGATATTCATTTAGCAATCAACACAAGATATTAAGCATATAGATTGAAACACAGTATGCTGCATTATAAACCTCACAAAACACTGAGCTGGGAATCCCATAATCTAATTGGTCCACTAGTGGCCCTTATCTGCTGGTAAATTTATTATTTAATTACTGTATAAGTTTTGAACAGGAAAGTCACACTGAGCTGGAATAGCTTGTTTCCAGTGTGCTGTGGGGAGTGGGTTACATGAACCTGTTTTTTTTTTTTAATTGATGGAGAAATGTTGACCATGACACAGGGGAAACTCTGATATTTTTCATCAATAAATGGGATATTTTACTTCCACGTGAACAGAGACCAGAGATGGGCAGAAGAGACCCCAATTTAATGTCTCATCCGAAGGATGGCACCTCAACAGTGCAGCACCCCCTGTACTACACTTCAGTGTCAGTTATGTGAATCACCTCAAGTACTCGGTGTGGGGCTAGAACCCAGGACCTTCTGAACTTCTGTCCCCAGTGGCAATGTAAACAGAATGCGTAGTGATCTTACCATGCACTGTGTAACAGTTTTTAAATAAAAATAAGGCTTTTCAGGATTTATTGTAACTTAAAAACCCCAATGGAAGGCTTATAATAGCAATAAGGGAACAGATACAGATAACACAATTGGTAGACAGAGGTATACCTGAGGTTCTGACATCATTTCCTCGAGTGCAAGGTGCATTTCACTGTCATATCCTCTCTAGCACACTGCACTGATAATATAAGCATACACGTTGTATAATATATATATATATATATATATATTTCTATATAACAAATCACACACGCACGCGTGCACACACACACACACAAATACAATAAAAAAAAAACTAGATAAACGTGGGGAGTAGTGCAATGTAATGGCTGTGGGGCAGCAGTCTTCCGGGAGTCTTTCTGGAGGCTGAGATGCTGCCCTATTTTGCAGACAACTATCTGCCCTGAGGAGGAAGTTGCCGTCTTCAGGCCACACTGGACAGTAGTAGAAACCTTCCCCAGGCCACACTGGACAGTGGAAGGGAACCTCCCCATCCAGGGAGCACTAGCGCCACCACCACTACCTCAGAGGCTGCAGAAAGCACAGCAGTTGGACCACAGTGGGCTCAGGGAGGGTGAGGAGGGTGGAACAGAGGCACACCCAGTCAATTGTTCCACTCCACAATCCATACACCATTCTGGGGGAGCATAGCTCCCCTATGGATGCACCAGAGAAGACTGATGATATCTGTCACAAGGGAGGCCCACAGAAAGGAGGCAGAGGGCACCAAAGGGAAAGGAAGCAGCTCCTGGTGGGGGACTCAATTATTAGGGGTATAGAACTGGGGGAGCTGGGAAAAATGAAGTAAGGTGCCTGCCTGGTGCCATGGCTTGGAGGGACAGGAAGCGCATCCTCAGGATCACGAGAACAGCTGCAAGGGATTCCGAGCTGGACGTAATTGTCCACCTAGGGACAAATGACTTGGCTCATCATGAGATTAGAGCAGTGTAGGAGGACATTGCAGAGTTGGGGAGGGACCTAAGACGAGTAGCACAACAGTATCCTTCTCAGAGGTGCTGCCTGTCAAAAGCATGGGGGAAGCAAGGGCAATTGGCACCATGCAGTTTAATGAATGGTTGAAAAAATGGTGTGGAGCACAGGGGTTTGGCTTCATTGGGGACTGGGGTTCCACCTGGAGGGACACCAGCCTATACTGGCAGGATGGTCTGCATCTGTCCAGGAAGGGAACAAGTATTTTGAGCAATCGATTTAAATGCTTCATTGGCAAGCTTTTAAACTAGTCAAAGGGGGAGACACTGACAAGCAGCAGGAAAATCCCAGCCTCTCCCTACAAAACAGGGTACTAAATGAGAAAAAGACTGAGGTAGAACGGTCAGTGGGGGATGCTGCAACAGAAGGTAAAGCCATCAAAAAATGGAGAGCAATGAGTACTAATGCCCGTAGTCTGGGTAACAAGCTTCCTGAATTAGTGGCCTTGATGGAGGAGGAACATCTGGATATCGTGGCAGTCACAGAAACATGGTACACACAAAACCATGACTGGGACATAAACATACCAGGATACACTGTCTACAGGAGGGACAGAGAGGGTAAAAGAGGAGGAGGAGTAGTTCTTTACATAAGGGAAGGAATAAAAGCAACAGAACAAAAGGGTAAACAGGGAGGAGAAGAAGCACTGTGGGTAAATTTGGAGACAGGCAATGGCACCACAATACGCACAAGGGTTGTATACAGACCCCCTTCTCAGGGGGAGGAAATGGACAGGAAATGATAGAAAGTATACTTAGAATGGCAGAAAAAGGGGAGATATTGCTGATGGGTGATCTGAATATGCCAGATGTTAACTGGAGTGCAGTTGCAGCTGCCACTTTGAAGAGTGCAGTTATTCTAGATGTCCTACAGGGGGCATGCCTTAGACAACTAGTACTGGAGCCCACTCGAGAGGGAGCAATATTAGACTTGATTCTCTCAAATGGAGATGGAGAGAGGATCACAGATGTAGAAGTGGGTAGCCATCTGGGAACTAGCGACCATCGAAAAGTATGGTTCACAATAAACACAGCAATAGAGTCAAGCCATACAAAGACAAAAGTACTGGACTTTAGGCGGGCTGACTTTGCCAAAATGGGTGAGTGCCTAAGGAATGCACTAGCAAATGGGCAGGAAGGAGGGGTGGAAGAACAATGGGGAATAATAAAAACTGCCATCACAGAGGTAACGAGCCTTTGTGTGAAGCAAATAAACAAAACAAGACGATGTAAGAAACCACTATGGTTCTCAAAGGAAGTGGCAGTGAAGGTTCAAGAGAAAAGAAAGCATTCAGGAAGTACAAGGAATCAGAAGGAGCAGGACAGAGAACTGTATCAGTTAAAGCAAAGGAGGCTGGGAAGGCAGTCAGAACAGCAAAGGCCCAAACCGAGGAAAAGATAGCCAACTCAGTTAAGAGAGGATAAAACCTTTATAGGTACATCATGGGTGAAGGAAGACCAAGGGAGGATAGTGAGGCTTAATAAAGGGAGGGAGGGTGGGCAGAGGAGACTGTGAAAAGGCAGAGATACTAACAAATATTTTTGCTCAGTATTTACAAAGGAAGGGGAGGTACATAAAACAAACAGTAGTAACACGCTGGATACAGAAGTTGATACCGCCCATTTACAGAAGAAAGGTTCTGAAAGAACTCTTAAAACTGAAGGTGGACAAAGCAATGGGGCCTGATGGGATTCATCCCAGAATTCTAAAGAACTAAGGTAGAACTAGTGACACCACTGACTACCCTTTTAACAAATCATGGAGGATGGGGTGGTACCCGAGGACTGGAGGAGTGCAGATGTGATTCCCTTCACAAAAGTGGGAGCAAGGCAGAAGCAGGAAACTATAGACCTGTTAGTTTAACCTCAGTGATAGGAAAATGATGGAATCACTTCTAAAGGAAAGAGATGTTGGTATCTAGAGGCCAGAGGGCACAGGACCCTAGGCAGCATGGATTCACATCGGGAAGGTCATGCCAGACGAATCTGATAGATTTCTTTGACTGGGTGACCAAAATAGTAGATCAGAGAGGGGCTGTGGACATGGCCTACCTAGACTTTAGCAAGGCATTTGACACAGTCCCACACAAAAGATTAATATACAAGTTAGCCAGCCTGGGTGTGGGTCCCATGATGACAGCCTGGGTAAAGAATTGGCTGGAGAATAGGACACAGAGAGTAATAGTAAATGGAGTCCACTCAGAAGAAAGGAGGGTTACTAGTGGGGTACCGCAGGGTTCAGTATTAGGACCGGTCCTCTTCAATGTCTTTATAAGCAACATTGCAGAAGGACTGGAAGGAAAATATGTCTCTTTGCAGATGACACTAAGATCTGCAACAGAGTTGATGCACAAGGTGGGGTGGAAAGGATGAGAAGGGACTTGGCAAGGTTAGAGGAATGGTCAAATGTTTGGCAGCTTAGATTCAATGCTAAAGTGCAGGTAATGCACCTGGAAACAAAAACCCAGGGAAAGAGTACATAATGGGGGGTGAGATACTAACAACAACAAAAATGGAGAGGGACCTGGGGGTAGTCATATCAGATGACCTAAAGATGGGCAAGCAATGTGAGAGGGCAGCAAGGAGGGCTGGGGGGATACTGTGATGCATAGGGAGAGGCATCACCAGTAGAAAACAGGAAGTTATTATCCCTCTGTACAGACAGCTGGTGAGACCCCATCTGGAGTACTGTGTGCAGTTCTGGAGACCCAATCTCCGCAAAGACATAGACAGGATGGAAGCTGTCCAGAGGAGGGCAACTAAAATGGTGCAGGGTCTGCACGGAAGACTATGAAGAGAGACTTAAGGAGCTTAATATGTAGCCTCGGGGAAAGGAGGAGAGGGGGACATGATAGAAACTTTCAAGTACCTCAAGGAAATCAACAAAGTCAAGATGGTAGCATCTTTCAAAAAGAGGTGTGCAAGAACAAGAGGCACAATTTGAAGATGGGGGCGGCTCAGAGGTAATTTAAAAGTATTTTTCACAGAGAGGGTTGTGGATGCATGGAGCGGCCTTCCGGAGGTTGTGGAGTCAAAATCAATGGTGGAATTCAAGCATGCATGGGATAGTCATAAGGCAGTTCTGGGGGGTGGGGGTAGGAAGAAGTAGGCTGCTGGTTAACTAGGATCTGCAGCTTATCCAGTAGGTAGGGAAATGGGCAGACTGGGTGGGCCAAACGGTCCTTATCTGCCGTCAAATTCTATGTTTCTATGTTAGACTGCAGGACACAAAAGTAGAGATGCTGGTGTAGCAATAAAGAGCAGGGAAAAACTTTAATGAATTAAACCAGTGCAAAACTAACGAGAACACAGTGCTCATTCAGGGGTGAGTGTCACATTCTCACTTATTGTGCACTGTTTTATTTATTTCAGTAAAGTCCTTCACTACATTTTTTTGCTGCACCAGAATCTTTCCTTCTTTTGTCCTGCAG
Source organism: Neoceratodus forsteri (assembly GCA_016271365.2). Classification (NCBI taxonomy): domain Eukaryota; kingdom Metazoa; phylum Chordata; order Ceratodontiformes; family Ceratodontidae; genus Neoceratodus; species Neoceratodus forsteri. Next base: position 410,610,501 of record CM057455.1, on the reverse strand, counting down.
TGTGCTGATTTTGTGCTCTGTGTGGATTCCCATGCTACCATGGTGATCATTTCTATCTTGAAGATTTTGACGGTGTTCAGAGAGATGCTGACTGCTCCTCTGACAGTCCCATTAAACCAGTCACTGGAAACAAGAGTGGTTCCAGAGGAGCAGGGAGGAGGCTGGCAATTACAGGCCAGTCAGTCTGTCTTCCATGGTGGGGAAATTAATGAAATCGCTACTGAAAGAAAGGATTGTGGAATATTTTATTTATTTAAAAATGTGGTAACTGGGAAAGGCACACTGAGCCAAGGCTTATTTCCAGGTGTGACTCGGGGATGTTGGAGACTTATACATACAGAGGAGGTATATACATACAAACAATACATAACGATTATCCAGTTAAGAGGTAGGTATTTATACAGAATCGCTGGGATTAGGAGGTTGAGATAATATATATTTTTACATAGAAAAGTGCATTATAGAAGTAAGAATTGTAATGGGAAGGAAGCTGAAAGGAAGAGAGAGGCACTATGAGGATGGTGAGTCAGAGGTTGGGGAGAAGATGAGGGAATAGGAAAGACTGGGGGAAGGGGAGGTGGAGAACTTGGGGGGGTGGGTTGACAGATGCATCCGGTGGCTTACAAGGTCCGAGACAGCATGGATTCACTAGGGGGAGGTCATGTCAAACTAATCTTATAGATTTCTTTGTGTGGGTAACCACGGAAGTAGATCAGGGTGGAGCGGGGAATGTGGCCTACCTAGATTTTAGTAAGGCCTTCAACATTGTTCTACATAGGAGACTCATAGACAAGCTGGGCAGCCTAGGAGTGGGACTAAAAGTGATAAACCAGGTAAGCAATTGGTTGGAGGATAGGCGACAGAGGGTAGTGGTAAATGGAGTTCACTCTGTGGAAGGGAGGGTGACTATTAGGGTGCCACAAGGATCGGTATCAGGACCAGTCCTCTTTAATATCTTCATAACCGACATTTCAGAGGGGCTAGAAGGGAAGGTATACATGTCTTTTTGCAGATGACTCAAAAATCTGCAATACAGTGGTCACTTCAGGAGGGAGGGATGGGGGGAAATGAGTAGAGTTCTAGGTAAGCTTGAGGAGTGATCTAGAAAGTGGCAACTAAATTTCAATGTAAAAAAAATGCAAAATCATGTACTTGGGGTATAGAAACACAGGATCAGAGTACAAAATGGGGAGAGTGGTACTGGCGACCACCAAACAGGAAAGAGAACTGGATGTTATCATATCTGATGAATTAAATTTGGCCTAACAGTGTGACGAGGCAGAGAGGGGAGCCAGTGGGATGCTAGGGTGCATAGGGAGGGGTATCACCTGCAGAAATAGGGAAGTGGTGATACCTCTGTATCAATCTCAGGTAAGACCCCACCTAGAATACTGTGTCCCATTTCTGGAGTCCTCTTCTTTGAAAGAAGAAGAAGAAGAATCAGTATTTATATAGCGCTTTTCATACATCCAAAGCACTTTACAAGCAATGCTAGACTGGTAGTGAAGTGACTGAATGTGTGGTGGCAGCCATATCACACATTATCACCCACACACAGCCTGGATAATTGCAGAAACTGGTTTTATGGGAAGGGGAATGTTGGCCAGGACACCGGGAATGTTCCCTACTCTTTGCGAAGAGTGCCCTGGGTTCTTTCACTTCCACCTGGACACCCACCAGGACAACACCAGGATGGGTAGAAGGGACCTCGGTTTAACATCTCATCCGAAGAACGGCACACCCCAGCAGTACAGCACCCCCCAATACTGCACTCGGATGCTAGCGATTTTTAGGTGCAAGTCCAATCCCGCTGTGGGACAAGAACCCATGACCTTCTGGTCTAGAGGCGGATGTGCTACCAACTGAGCCACGCTGACACCTAGGTCACAGACAGAGTTGAGGCAGTCCAGAGGAGGACAACTAAAATGGTGCAGGATCTGCATCAAAAACCCTATGAGGAGAGGCTGAAGGACCTCAGCATGTACAGACTGGAGGGAAGGAGAGAGAGAGAGAGAGAGAGAAGGGATATGCTAGAGACTTTCAAATACCTCAAGGGTATGATTAATGTTCAAGAGGGAAGCCTTTTTCAAAGAAAAGGATGCACAAGAACAAGGGATCAAGTAATGAAGTTGGAGGGGGTAGAATCAAGTGAAATGTAAGGAAACACTTCTTCACAGAAAGGGTGATGGATGCCTAGAACCCCGAGGAAGTGGTGGGAGCAAAAACTGTAGTGGGATTCAAGAAGGCATGAGATAAGTAGAAAGGAACCACTGAAGCAAGGAAAGGGGGGGTGGTAAAGCCAGAAATCAAGTAGAGTCTATGATGTGACAGGAGGTAGGGAACATGGGCAGACTAGGTGGGCCAAGTGGTCCTTGTCTGCCATCAAATTCTATGTTTCAATGACCACATGGCCCTTCATGTCAGGTTGTATCAGTCAGCCCAGGCAGGTTAGCACCCATACTACATCCTCACAGGGCATTATACCACTGGTAGGGCTACCATCTACTTCACATTGAGCCTTATTGCTTACATAAAGGACTATAGTCTACAGCCCATCTCCCAATGAAAAGGGGAAGCTCAGATTTCTAAACCAAAATGTGTCAAAAACAATAAACTTCTAGTTCCTAAAAGAGCTGTTATTTTTTAACAGATTTATAAAGTTAAGCCATTAATACCTAAAGATGTTTACATTTCAGGAGCTCCCTAACAAATAGCCCACTCCTACTGTATAATGACTTTCTGCACACTGCGAGTCATGTGTGAAAGACAGGCATAGGAAGTGGTTCTGAAAGGTTATCCCCTTCCTCCCAGTGATGTCTGTTACTCACAGGATAGTAAAAAGACAGCTGCACAATGACAGGGTAGTAATTACTGTACCCATTCCTTGGTAACAGGATATTATGCTGCTGGGCACAAAATTATTTGCTCCTATTTCCTTTTAGATGGATAGTGTCACTTCTAGAAGTGGCATCCATATAAGGGTCTACCCCTAATAATTGGAAGCCTGAAAACTAGTTATGCCTGCCTCTAGCACCCCACCACACCCTAGAGCTCTACTGGCCTCCAGATTATCATGATGGAGGAATAGAGTATTGTACATGCTGCCAGCAGAGGACCAGCACAAGGATGAGTAACTACCGGGAATGTTTTCACATCTGGTTCATGCAATATGGCCCTCACTGTATAGAGGGTCTTAACAGTCTTTCAGAAAAAGCTCTGCTCCCCACCACACACTAAGCATCTAAAGCAGATATTCGGCAGTGTAAGTGGCTTAGATTGCATGCTCACCTCTAGGGCCAGAAGATCAGATGGTCATGGGTTCTAACTCCACAGCTGGTACTGGGGTAATACCCCTAACTGGTGCTGTAGTGCAGTAAATGGGGGTGCTGCAAACTGAGGTGCTGTCCTTTGGATGAGATGTTAAACAAAGGTCCATTCTGCCCATCGATGGTCATTATCCAGGTAGAGGTAAAAGATCCCATGGCACTTATCAATGAAGACTAGAGGCATTTCCCAGGTGTCATGGCCAGTGTTCCCCCATCAATAAAACAGGCTCATTTAACCCCTCCTCCATAACTCACCCGGAAACCAGCTGTAACCAATTAGTGCGCCTTTGCTGGACAATTACAAATAAATAAAAATCTACTTGAGCCTGTCGCAGTTTTGTAACGGTAAGGTTTGAACACATCAAAGCACTAATTTCCACCTTTTCTGGCTCCATGATGACATAGCAATCCATCCTTCTGTTTCCCTTTCTCACAAATGTATGGGGCAGTTTCTAACACTGAGACAGACAGACAGATAGCATTTATTTTTGAGTGCCCTTCTGATGAACCACCAGACTGGTTTACAAAGGCATCCAAAACACATACAAACAATACTGCCTTTAACTTCTGGCTTGATTCACAAAGCCTATGCTTAGGTGCAGCTTTTAGGCAGTTATGTATGTCTGATGCAGAAAAGAGGGAAAGGGAGGCCTCCCTGGCAATCATCAATGCCTTTCCCCTGCCACCTTTTTCAACACCAACCCCTTCACACTACCACATACACCTGACCCAGGCAATTCAACAGAGCAACATGGGCAGTCAGGTTGGGACCATTGCCTCTGCTTGTGGCATGTACAAAGTCACATTTGATTTGGTAATAACAATCATGTGAGTGCTTCCCTTATGCCAGGGAGACCCTGTTATATGGGCCTATGTACCTCTCCCTACATCAGGTTTGGGGGGTTGGAAGCACCCACCCTATGAAATGCAGGCCCATGCCCATCCTTCAACTTTGTAATGTGAGACTGGGGGCACGGGATAGGCAAGGTTTTTTGTTTTTTGTGTTTTTATATTAGACTTATGTTCCCTGATGATGATATTGCAGTCCTTTTCACAGATTGCTGTAATTCTATATAATTTCCCAAAGCAGAGCAGGGAATCTACTTGTTGGCCAGAACAGATGGGCTTCTTAATTGAAGCAGTGTCCTGTACTGCTGCTCCTTCATTACCATCACTGCTTCCTGTGCAGCACTTTGCTTGGGTGCACAGGGATGGCCAGGATCAGTGAATGCTACTGGCATGCTGAGTGGCAGTATTTTAACAAACTCTTCTTGTCAGCAATGCACAAAATGTTACATAAATTGAGTCTCTATTCCTTCAACCTGTACCTTCCCAGAATAGAAACACTTCACGCTAAAGAAAGGCCTTCAGCCTCACTTTAAAGTGATGATCAAAAGAATGTGCCTTTTAGTGTCACATCTAAACACTACTGTTTGCTACTAGCTGTGCATGAGGCAAACTACCTATGACAGGATGGGTTCAGTATTTCTCATTCAAAGTTTCAAAGAGCCAGGTTATGATGACATGAAGAGAAGCACCTTCCTTAAACTCTCATTCCATTGCCACTCTGACTGTATTGTCACAGAAGCAGGGGGAAGGGGTAGAACAAGACATCTGCTTCCTATCAGGAATGTCTGCTCCAGCCAAAGGTGACACATATTCCACAGGGACAAGGAATTATGGAATATCAGGTCTACTTCCATAGCTCTGTAATGGACTCATGCTATGTACATTTTTGTTTGTTTATTTGTACATTGGTGAACAGGAGTGGCACATTAGGCTAATGCTCATCTCCAGGTGTGACGTAGGGGAGAAAGTTACAGAAGAAATGGGACAAGAAGTCAAACAATACAGTGAATACATACAGACAAAATGGTACTGGGTAGGCCCACTGGGACCCTGAAAAAGGGACCTCCGGGGCCCAGTGGGCCTACCTGGTCACCAAAATTCAATAAATAGATAAATAAATAAAAAGCAAAAACTGCTAACAAGATTCGACTAAACCGCCAACAGCTTAATTAGGAAGATTTATTAACCAAGATGAGACAAGGAAAATATACAATGACTATATGCAACACACAGAGCGTACATAGTATAAAGTGTAGTTATATATAGAATTGTGTGAATAAATTGAAGAGTGAAATGCAGCTTAAATAGCATGCAGTAACACTACATAAGTCGACAGATGGTACTGCCATAAGGCAGAAACATGCCAAGCCACTCAGACTTGGGGAGTAAGAAGCACTGGCGGGCAACTAAAAGAGTAGACAGGGGGCCTAAAAGGAGTTAGCAAGGATAGGGAGGTATGTATATTTAAATGAAAGTACACCAGGGCTCTAGAATGAATATAAATATACGTAGTACAGGTTGCATTCTTTAAAACTAAACGTCTGTCTACATTTGCAAGAGTGGAAATGTACATCTTATCCTGGCAACAGCAACTCCAAAACACCCTGAATAGGTTCTACAACCCTTAGGCACCTTATAAGATATGCATGCTAGCAAAACCCCATTGGTCCTACCCCTTCTCAAGCATATGCTTAGATGAGGTACAGTTTTCCATGCTCAGTTCAAAAGGATCTTAAGAATGCCACAGCAGTCGGACCTGGTGCACTAGACTCTGATTGCACATGAAATGCACTGTCCAAGTTTTGAAAATGTAGCCCATGGATTTACAGGATGCCTCTGTGTTGATGCTTTCTGTGATTTGGGAAAAACAGGCAGACTTATGAACAGTGATGTGCAAAGTTGGAAAACTTTGCATCGCAAATCAATTTGTGAATTTGCCTCTTTTCCTGAAGTTAATCTGCCTTGCAAAGTCCAATTCATGGTAAACTGATAACTTCACGAAATGCGAAGTTGGTAGCTTTGCCAGCAAAGTTTGGTACAGAGGTAAAGTTTGCAATGTACTATGGTACTAGAAGTCACATGTTGCTGAAACAAGCTGTATGCCATGATGAGGCTTTCTTCAGTTCAGTCTGCTGAAGACTGGGTAGGAGAGAAATCTGTGTGTGCTTGTCTGAGAAAAAAACTTTTCAAATACATCACAAAACCAAGCTTTTTGAATCCAAATTGTTCACAAATTGTTCTACAGGGTCTTGTTCTGCTAGATTTGTGGGGTGTTGTGTTTATTTTTTTTTGCAGATTATTTAGTTTAAAGTAGTGGTTTCTGTTTTATCAGTCTGTGAAGCAGTGGTGTGGTGGAGGGTAGGTGTTTTCACTATAAAGTTAGGCAGCCCAGAAAGATCAGGAGCCTTTTTATCTGAGCAGGAGAATTGTGTTATGTTTTGGTTTTCTCGCTCTTTCTTGTTCAGCATTTTTGAACTGTAGTGACTAATTTCTCACTTTTATTTCTGTAGTTTAGTTTGGTGTGTTTAAATAAAATATTTTGTCAGCATCTTTCTGTAGCAATTGTAGTTATTTTTTAGTTATATTTTTCTTAAAGTGACAGTGTTTTGTCACTTTTTGTTATACTTAATATTAAATTACCCCATTACCCTAGTCGTTGTAATCCCTGTTCTGTTTAAAAAAAAAAAAGAGACTTCTTTTGGTTGTTTTTAGTAGTAGTTTTTCAGGTCACACTACTGATTCTTGATTCTCTAGAGGTAGCTGCTGACTGCTGCAGGTAGTTCATAACTTCTTTAACCCTTTTACCCCTGTTGTGTGTGTCATGTTAATCTCCGTGGTGTTTTATTTTTTCGGATCACACTGCTGATCCCCAATTCCCTAAGGGGAGGTGTTGTCTGCTCCTGATACTTATTTGTACTGCAGGCTTTATTTGCATTTTGTAATTTTTCATCCCAAATCAAGTTACAATTAGCATATAAGAATGAACAGGAAGAGACGCTCTACTAAAGGGAGAGGTGCCAGCGAGACAGCAAAGAAGTGTTCAAAATATGTGAACTGAAATACTGCTGCAGTTAAAAAAAAAACCTATGTCTGTGGCATGTGTTCTATGGCCTCTGGGGCAGGTAGTAGCAAAGAAGTAGTTGGCAGCAGTAGCATTAGTGTAGCCAAATTTTTCTCAGATACATCTGTGGCATCCATGCTGGTGGGGACATGGGAGGTGACAAGAGAAACAGCAGTAAACAACCTGGGGGACATGTTTATTGCATAGGCTGCAAGAGACCACTCTAACCCTAACCTTAACCCCAGTGTCCCATGGGATAACTCTGCAACTTTAACAAGCCATAACTCCACCAGTCTTTGGAGTTAAGGGACACCATACATCCAAACAAGTGTACCAATGTGTGCTACAATGGTAACACATAATATCCCTGAAAAAATTCATGTGGTGTGCACAACACCCACAAATCACCTCCCAACTTGAACATGGTGCAAAATCCACAGTTTACATCTCTTAATAATCAAAAATGTCTCAACAATACACTCCCTCTTAGACTACAACCATACCAAGTTTCAGAAAAATTCAACAAAAGTTGATGGAGTTATGTCTAAAAAAAACAAAAGGAGTAGTTGGTGGAAGTCATTTTGACCCAACTTTGCTTTTGTGTACCGCAAGGAGAAGTTACATGTTAAGTTACAAGGTGAAGTTACCAATGGAGAATTTCGTATTAAACAGAAAACTCTGTGAAATGATCTGCAGAGGCACATTTGGTGACTTCGCCTTAACTTCAGCTGCAAATTAAAACTTTGCAACAGCTCTACTTATGAAGCTGCAGATATCATCAGAATATGAATGGCCAGCCTTCTTTCACTGTGTTCCTTTTTAACATTTTTCCTTTTGTTTTAGTTTCAGGAGTCAACATATTTCAGATTTTTGGAAGTGAGAGGTCTTCAACTCTGCTGGTGGCAGAGAACTAAGTATATTCCAACAAGTGAGTGTCAGCAACTATGAATAACATGTGATATGATGGACGTGGTTATGAGTTATTGTACATCAGGTTAAATCAATTACTTTATGTAGGTGGTGTGAGATAGAGTATGACCATTAATTTAATCTCCTTGTTATAAGAATGGTAGTAACCTGAAATATTTTTATTCCCAATAAACTTATCCAGTCAGGACTCAAAGCAATTAAATGCCACCTGCACATATATTAGCACAGCCTCTGGTAGTTTGTTCCAAAACACCCTTACGTTTTGAATAAGAAAGTCTCCACATTTTTTTTGAGCAGGTCTCCCTTCAACTTTAAAGAGTGATGATTTGTGCTAGACCCTGCAGCCCTGATAAACTCTGTTTTGATAATTCACTTGTTACAAGGTTTTACTGATCGCATGCAGCTGTTTGCTTATTGAGACGATATAATGTGTCCTGTTTTTTTCATTGAGTTAACACATTTTTTATTTACTTATTGCACAATATGCAATCGCAAACACATACATATTTAGTTTTGTATTTGTATAACATGTTTTAGTATATTCTGGCAGCTGGCGCATTGATATCTCTAAAAATAATCATTGATGGAGGAGACTTCTATGCTTAACATTATGATTTGTTCATGTGTACAGCAAGGAAAAAGATCCCTGTACAGTACTATGGGGTACCTATTGTGTATCTTGCATGCAGTGCATGTTTTTATTTGAGAGGAAGGTGCTGTATTGTACTATGTACATTTTCATTGTATTAGTCACAGTGTTTCTCAAATGGTGAGGCCAGCCTCTTTGGGGAGGCCCCAACCTATTTCAGGGGAGGCTCAAGCAAGTCTGAAAAAGTACTATATTTAAATTTTGAGTTTGGGATATTTTGTGTGAAGGAATGAAGCAAATTGAAAGAGGATAATAGTAAGTGATTATATGCCTTTATTTACAAATCAGTGACAAGGAAAGGCACACTGAGCCAATGCTTTTTTCAGGTGTACCCAGGGAAGGCCAATGAGTGAATGCAATTCAAAAGGTGAGTACAGAACAGTCAAGCAATACAAACTGAGTACTAGCGCAAATTGGAACAATGAAAAAATAATGAGGATAACAACTGACCAACTAACCTGGTGGGAGAACAGTCCAAAAACTAGGGTTCAGCTTAAAGGTACTGTATTAGGAGCAAGAGCAGTAGGGAGCAAAAGGATACCTGAGAAGCTGGTTAAGAGCAGAGTAAGAGAGGGAGAGGCAGAGGTGTGTATGGGGGTTATTCCAGATAGAGGGGAAACGGAGAAAGCAGTCTAACTCATGAAGGTATTGCAACAAGGGGTAACAGTGGTTCAAGAGTCAAAACAGTAGAGCAAGTAGGCTGGCCTGGGGAAGGTTACAAGTTTGCGGGGGTTACAATAAGCTGAATTTGAGAACTAATGGATGGAAGCTACTTTTGCCTCCCTTAGAACTCACAGATTGGGGGTAAGGAAGGGGGACATCCCCATCACCCCATGTACTTTAGTGTAGGGCAGGAGTACTGTAGGGGATCTCATACTCTAGGTTTTTGTGTGTTGGCTCCCCTAAGAAAGACACACATGCAAACCTAAGCTATATATCAACACAAAACAGTATACGATAGAACTCATCAGTCTTCAATTATCTGATATGTTACAAGCTTTCTAACTGTAACAAATTAATAATATATATATATATTTTTTTTTTACCAGAATGATTTAAAACTTTGGATGAAGGCACTGAAGTACCATACTCTAGCTGATGACAATTCCAAAAAGGATGCAAAGAATACAATTTTTATTTTTCTATCTACAAGTGAAATAACTGTATCTACTGCATGTATTTAGCAGATCTTTGATTGTCAGACTTGATGGACTGAGGGTATTTTTCTACCTGTAAAACTCAGTGTATCTACGTAAAGGATTTTTTGATTTATTTGGGTGTTTCTGTTATATGACAATCTCTTACACTTACTTCATGCAAGAGAACTAAGCTAACATACAGTATTTTTTATGAAAATATACAGTAGTTTGATGCAAATATACTATTTCTCCTCTAATGCTTGTTTCTGTTGTTTGTTCAGACTGCATAGTTGCAAGTTTGGGGACTATAAACATTTTTCTTTTGCTTTCTTCTCTTCCACATTTATATATCCAAACAAACTGCTAGGTTAGTCTAAGAAACAAAAAGATCATGATCCTTGTAATTTTCTGGGCATTTGCTGGAGTTGTGAATGGACCTGAAGTCTTAGATGCCACATATCAACCTCCCATTAAGTCTAGTAAAGCACATGGTGGCTCTTAGGCTTCTGTTGTACCATGATCAGCCTCTCCAACTACTCCTTGGACTCCACCACTGTAACAATAGTTGGACTGGCAGCTTCTAAATATCCCTATCTGCTCACAGCAGGCCACAATAACTATACCAGCTGCTTCTAAGTACCACCTCACCTGCTCACAATGTGCAAGAACAGTTGTATCACTAGCTTTCAAAAGACCCCCCTCAATACCCACTCATAGCAGACCATAACAGCAGTCCCTTCTGCAGCATCTAAGGTGATGGGATTAAACCCCAGTCATCACAACAAGGATTCCGTAGCCTACATGGCAAACAGAACAAATGTTTTCCCTATTTGATCCACCCACTACTTCCATCTACTACATCATTGCCACCCATCACCCACACAAATCATTTATCATGTCCGTGGATTGATGCCCATTGTGGCACAACACAAATGTTATTCATTCTCTTCTCCTCCTACTGCTCCTTTCCTGACAGCCAGTCCCACTGATCACTATTACGCTTCATGGGCTTAAACTAGTCCCTGAGGGGGAATAAAACAATCTCAGTTTCTCATTCTGTCCCCTTCTCCTGCTACTGCAGTTCCTCTGATCATTCTACTTGCTGCCTGAGAGCCATATATAGTCGCCAGTAAGACAGTACTTTTTCATGACTTTTCCTAGTCCTTCCTCTGGCTCCTCTTCTTCAGATATATGTAAGAAATGGATCCCTGATGGACACTTACTTTATAATCCATGTTGTATCTTTTTGGAAAGAAAGTATCTGGGGTGTGGAAGATTATTCACTGGACATGAAAGTTAATGAGCTGCTGCTACCTCTACGAAAATATTTAAAAACATAATATTTAGACACAGCTTAATTGATATTTCATACAGTTTCTATATTTCTAATAATAATAATAATAATTTGTATTTATAAGGTGCCTTTCAAATGTCAATGCGTCGTACATAATAACAATTAAAACAGGCATAATAAAAAATACAGGCAAACCAATTAAAACATTCAGTATTCAGGGAATGCTATTTCCCATAAAAAGGTCTTTAGACCCCTCTTAAAACCCTCCACAGAAGTGCACTCATGCAACCGACAGGGTAGAGAGTTCCAAAGGGTGGGGGCAACATACAAGAATGCCCGAGCACCAGAAGATTTCAAATTCTCCCTTGGAACCTCTAGCAACCCCTCATTGGCTGAGCGGAGAGATGGATCAGGGCAATAGGAAACCAGAAGTTCTTTCAGATAGGCTGGGCCCAGACCATGTAGGGCTTTGAAAGTCAGCAAGCCAACTTTAAAGGTGATCCACCACTGGATGGGCAGCCAGTGCAGTTCGCGCAGCACCGAAGTAATACGACAGGATCTTCTAGCACCTGTCAAAAGTGGGGCTGCAGCATTCTGCACTAGCTGCAGGTGATGGATTTCAACTCCAGAAAGCCCTTGATAAAGGGAGTTGCAATAATCTAGGTACGAGGGCACGAAGGCATGGACTAAAGTAGGCAGGTCGGCAGACGGAACAAGATGCCGAATCCTGGTGATATTCCTCAGATAATAAAAGGAAGTCTTGATGACTGCCGACACCTGTGAATGCAGTGTCAACCTATCATCAAGAACTATCCCCAGGTTCCACACCCATTCAGAGGTCGGGAGAAATGCCACCCTGAAAAATTCCGGATGACGGAACATGGCCCGGGTCCACAACCAGTACCTCAGTCTTATCTGAGTTCAACCTCAGCAAACTGGAAGTAATCCACTCCTGGATTTCCTTTAGACAGCTGTTAAAGACCGAGAGAGCTCCCTCCTGGTCAGGAGCAAATGAAAGATAGAGCTGCGTATCATCTGCATAACAGTGAAACCTCAGCCCATACTTCCTTACAATGTCTCAGATGGGTAGCATGTACACTGCAAATAACATGGGTGAGAATACTGAACCTTGAGGCACCCCACACAACAAAGCAGTTGAATCCAAGGAAAAAACCCTGGACACAACCCTTTGTGATCTCCCAGTGAGGGATGAAGTGAACCATCTTAAGACGGTTCCAGATATTCCACAAAGCAGCCTCAGGCGTTCTATCAGCATCATGTGATCTACAGTGTCAAACGCTGAAGAAAGGTCGAGGAGAACCAAGATGGAACGGCTCTTCTGATCTCTAGCCATCAAGAGATCATTGAGCTCCTGAACCAGCGCTGTCTCAGTGCTATGTCTTTTAGGAAATCCGGACTGGAGGGGGTTCATAGATGTCATGGATGGTCAGATGGTCTTCCAATTGTGCAGCCACTACTTTCTCAATTACCTTCCCAATATAGGGAAGGTTAGAGATAGGTCTGTAGTTTTACAGACAGTCAGGGTCCTAGGTAGCTTTCTTCAAGAGTGGTGTCACCACCGCCTCTTTCAGGGAGCTAGGAAACTCACCAGATTCCAGGGAGCACCTGACTATCTGGACAGGACCGATGATATCAATACAACCCAAAATTAGGGAGGTCGGTCCAGGATCCAAACTACAGCACATAGGACACACAGATTGGATAATCCTCATGACATCCATGAACTCCAGTTGGCCGAAGGAACTCCAGGAAAACCGAGGCACCATGATCTCACACCGGTCCACAGCCGCTCCCTTAGAGTGTGATGGCAACAGTTCCGCCCTAATGTCAGCCACCTTATTTGCAAAGAACCGAGCAAGCTCATCACACTCCAATTGCGAAAAAGCTTTCCGAACTTGCAGACAGGCTGGGTTGCACAGTCTGTCCATTTCCTTCCCTTGTTTCTTCTTTCTAAGTATATGTGTATGTAAATGACACGTCTGTCCCTTAGACTATCTTTTTGACTGCTTATTCCCCAACTGAAGTCATGATCCTTTGTTTACATCACACTTCCTTGACCATAACAGTAGATTGTGATGTCACAAAGGGAGAATTAGATTTTCAGTGGTAGTGAACAGCAAATGTAAACAAACTTTAAACTTCAAGAACCTAATTCTCATGCCAATAAAGAACATGTAAAGACTAATACTGCAAATATTTCAATCCTAAGACATATTGGGCAGGATTTTCGCTCAGTCAGACACAACACTTTTGTCTGTGCAGATGTATCCCAGATGTCTGCATCCATTTCACAGATATCTGGATATATTTGTGATGATTCTTGCAGTTTCTGCAATTTGTGTCACAACTGTTGTTCCAGGACTAGAGGGCATGGGATGAAGTTGGAGGGAGGACGATTCAGAGGAAACATGAGGAAGAATTTCTTCACAGAACGGGTGGTGGACAAGTGGAACACCCTGCCAGAGGAAGTGGTGGGGGCTGAAACAATCACGGGATTTAAGAATGCATGGGATAGACATAAATGAATTCTGGAGGTCAGGGGTAAGGGGCAACAGACTTCCTGGAAAACATAAACTGAACTTACAAACTTAAATGGGCAGACTGGGTGGGCCATAGGCCCTTATCTGCCGACACTGTCTATGTATCTATGTAACTGTAGGAATCACATCCATTTTCCAGATGAAAGCACTGGATTCTCTCCTGGGACTTAGAACAACGTTTCGTGGTCTAACTCCCAGGACAGATTTTGTCTCTCATTTCCATAAAACGGACACGAGTTTCTAAAATCCCCATGGTTTTGTCTAAATATGTTTCTCAAAGTTCTCCTAGAGGTGCCAAATGTTCTCTAAAATTTTCTTTTTAGTCTTCAACAAATCAGGGATCCATTTCTTCACAGCAGTAATACATCCCAGGGCTCTATGTATCTTGGGATATAATCAGTTTTTAGTCGATGGCACTTGGTTTCACCTCATGTATCATGGTGCACACATAGAATGAAAACATCACATGATATACCTTACTTTTTTATTACTACTCAGCTAATATCTACCACTTTTTACACAGAATACAACAATACAAATAACAAAAGAATACATTAATATGCCTAAAATGTTAGATTTTGATAGCCTGATCTCCTGATTCCAAACTATATTTCACACACTTTTCTGCTCACTTTGCAGAACTTCACACCTTTGTTGAAGTTCTGTAATTCTTTAAAAGAAACGGACACAAGTGAATTTCAACCCAGACAGCAATAATGGCTGACCACATAGGTGAATTCTATAGTAAGCCAAAAATGCTTTGAAATAGTTTCTGCTTTACAGTAAATTCTGTGATTTTCTTTACAGTTATGTTGCTTCAACATTATTTCCATAGGCAGTGGTATTATACTATTTAGTCTTGTACTTGTTTTACTTCACATTTGTGTGCATTTTTGTGATGTATTAATCTGTATGAAAGACACTGCAATAAACTTGCGTCATAATGGGTGGCACTTTAAACTCTTTTTTGTTATTCATTAATCTATATGAAGAAAATCAAACTAAACTGTGATTACTGGCACTTTAAACTATTTGTTATTTGTTAATCTGTATGAAAGAAACTATGGAAAACAAAACTGAATTGTAATGGGTGGCATTTCAAAATAATAATTCAAAACAAGTGGTGGTCTTGTTTGAAAGCGAATTACCAAAGATAAACCATGCACTTTAACATGTTGCAAACATAAACCTTAGTGTTCACATTCTTATTTCATAGATCATATTAGTTGAATGTGATTAATCCTATGCATTAAAAGAAACAATAAAATAAAGAGTTTTCTCACAAACTAGAAGACTTCATACATTTATTTTTGTCACAGTGGCACTTATACAGAAAACACCTTTAAAATATTCATAGGTCATATATTTCAGAGCTCTGTCATTTCACCACACACCAAAATGTAAAGTCAGACAAAGCATCCTGTTCATTAAAGTAGCCATGCAATGAAGTTAGGCAAAAAATTTGACTCTGCCTTTTTTCACTATAAAAGATTCCATACATCTTTCAGATCTTTCCTGTATCACTCTTCATCATTCATAACTGGTGGGTACCAGCCAGAGGGCACAGGACCCCAAGGGAAGGTTTGCTTTAAAAAAACCTTAACTGCTTTAAGAGGGAGGGATGTCATTGGAAACGGCGCTGTCCTCGAGGCTGATGCACTGCATGGCACTTGTGGGTTGGCCAGTAACTGACATCATCCCTTCCATTCCCCCAGTTCTGCTCTTCTCGCCATTTGAGGTAGTAGGTGCTTCATGGGACAGCACTCCTCTCAACTGCATCACTCCAAAAAAAGTCTGTTTTTCTATTGTTCTGATCATCATTAATACATTACCAACAGAGGAAGGAAACAACTCCTAGTGGGGGACTCAAATCATTGGGGGGGTAGAACTGGGGGAGAGGGGAGAGGGAGGTAAGGTGCCTGCCCAGCACCATGGCTTGGAGGGACAGGAAGTGAATCCTCAGGATCGCAGGAGCAGCTGCACAGGACAGGGAACTGGACATCACTGTCCACCTAGGGACAAATGACCTGGTTAGGAATGGGATCAGAGCAGTGCAGGAAGAGTTTGTAGAGTTGGGGAGGGACCTTAGACAAGTAGCATACATGGTAACCTTCTTGGAGGTGCTGCCTGTCTATGGCATGGGTGAGGCCAAGTTACTCTGCACCATGAGATTCAATGAATGGTTGAAAAACTGGTGCAGAGCTCAGGGTTTTGGCTTCATTGGGGACTAGGGGTCCACCTGGAGGGATGCAGGCATTTGCTGGCATGATGGTCTGCATCTGTCCAGGAGGGAAATCAGGATCTTTGGTGATAGATTTAAATACTTCATTGGCAAGCATTTAAACTAGCCGAGGGGACAGGCACTGGAAAGGAGCAGTGAAATCCCACCCCCTCTCCCACAAAACAGGGCAGTTAGCGAGGTAAACAAAAAAGTAAAGAAGTCGACAGGGAGCAGGACAGGAGTAAATGGAGAAAAAGGCAAAGGCAGTAAGGACAGGGATAGGGCTAAAAGGTGTAAGGCCATCAAAAAATGAAGAGTGATGAGTACCAAGGCCCGTAGTCTGGGTAACAAGCTCCCTGAACTAGTGACCTTGATGGAAGAGGGATGCCTGAATATTGCAGTCAGAGAAACATGGTACACAGAGAACCATGACTGGTATGTCAACATACCAGGGTACACAATCTACAGGAGGGACAGAAGGGTAAAAGAGGAGGAGGAGTAGCTCTCTACATAAGGGAAGGGATCAAAGCAATGGAACTAAAGGGTAGACGGGGAGGAGAGGAGGCACTGTGGGTCACTCTGGAGACAGGAAATTGTACCACAAACCGATGGGGACTGTATTCAGACCTCCATCTCAGGGGGAGGAAATGGACAAGGAAATAATAGAAGCATCCTTAGAATGGCAGGAAAAGGTGAGATATTGTTGATGGGGGACCTGAATATGCCAGATGTTAACTGGAGGACCTTTGCTGCAGCCACATCCAAGAGTAGGGTCATTCTCGATGCCCTGCAGGGGGCATGCCTCAGACAGCTAGTGTTGGAACCCATTCGGGAGGGAGCAATCTTAGACCTGGTACTCTTAAATGGGAATGGAGAGAGGATCTTAGATTTATAAGTGGGTATCCATCTGGGAACAAGCGGCCACCAAACAGTGTGGTTCACAATAAACCCAGCTGTAGAGTCAAGCCATACAAAAATGAAGGTACTGGACTTTAGGAGGGCTGACTTTGACAAAACAGGAGAGTGCTTCAGAAAAGCACTAGCAAATGGGCAAGAAGGAGGTGTGGAAGAACAAAGGGGTAAAATCAAAACCACCATCACAGAGGCAACAAGCCTTTGTGTGAAGCAAATCATCAAAGCAAAATGAAGGAAAAAAAACACTATGGTTCTCAAAAGAGGTGGCAGGGAAGATTAGAGAGAAAAATATTGTATTCAGGAAGTATAAGGAAACACAGAAGAAGCAGGACAGAGAACTGCACCAGTTAAAGCAGAAGGAAGTGGAGAAGGCAGTCAGGATAGCAAAGGCCCATACCGAGGAAAACATAGCCAACTCATTTAAGAAGGCAGATAAAACCTTTTATAAGTACATTAGGGAGCAAAGAAAGACCAAGGGAGGGATAGTGAGGCTTAATAAAGGGGAGGAGGGGGTGGGCAGAGTGTGACAGTGAAAAAGCAGGGACACCAAATGAATACTTCTGCTCAGTATTCACAAAAGAAGAAGAGGTTCAGGTACCTAAACCTAACAATAGAAGCACCCTGGATTGGGGAAGAGGGGGGGCGATACCAGTCTATTCACAGAAGAAAGGGTCCTGAAAGAACTCCTAAAACTGAAGGTGGATGAAACAATGGGGGCCTGA
Source organism: Neoceratodus forsteri (assembly GCA_016271365.2). Lineage (NCBI taxonomy): Eukaryota > Metazoa > Chordata > Ceratodontiformes > Ceratodontidae > Neoceratodus > Neoceratodus forsteri. Next base: position 410,592,834 of record CM057455.1, on the reverse strand, counting down.
AGGGATTCACCCCAAAATTCTAAAAGAACTAAGGGGAGAACTAGTGAAACCACTGACTACCCTTTTTAATAAATCATGGGAGGATGGTGTGGTACCTGAGGAATGAAGGAGGGCAGATGTGATTTCTCGTCACAAAAGTGGGAGCATAACAGAGGCAGGAAACTACAGACCCATTAGTTTGACCTCAATGGTAGGGAAAATGATGGAACCACTTCTGAAAGAAAGAATTGTTGAGTACCTAGAGGCCAGCAGGGCACAGGACCCAAGGCAGCATGGATTCACAGCAGGAAGGTCATGTCAGACAAATATAATAGATTTCTTTGACTGGGTGACCAAAGTAGTAGACAAGGGAGGGGCTGTGGACATAGCCTACCTAGACTTTAGCAAGGCATTTGACACAGTCCCACACAAAAGATTAATAAACAAGTTAGCCAGCTCGGAAGTGGGTCCCAAGGTGGTAGCCTGGATAAAAAGCTGGCTGGAAAACAGGATGCAAAAGGTAATAGTAAACGGAGTCCACAGTGAAGAAAGGAGGGTAACTAGCGGAGTACCACAGGGTTCGGTACTGGGACCAGTCCTCTTTAATATCTTTATAAGTGACATTGGAGAGCACCTGGAAGGAAAGGTATGCCTCTTTGTAGATGACACAAAGATCACAAAGATGTGTTTCCCACTATCTGGAAAATAGCCAAAATAGTACCTATATTTAAGGGGGGGGATTCAAATACCCCTCAAACTATAGACCAATAGCAATCCTCTCCATCCTCTCTAAGTTAATGGAATGAATGGCATTTGGCTAGTTGTATAGGTACTTAGAAAAATATTAAAAATTGACTAAATACCAACATGGCTTTAGGGCAGGTTATTCAACTTGCACTGCACTCGTGGACTTTGTTGGTAAAGTGGCAGTGGCCTTGGATAAGAGAGAGTCCATGGGCACAGTGTTTGTTGACCTGTCCAAAGCCTTTGATTTGGTCGACCACCATTTATTGTATGAGAGGATGGAGAGGATTGGTACAGCCCCTAGGTCTTTATTATGGTTTAAATCATATTTGAGTCAAAGAAAACAGCAAGTAGTAATAAATGGTCAATTTTCTGAAGTAGGTGGTATTCTAAGAGGTGTCCCTCAAGGTTTAATTTTGGGGCCATTATTGTTTTTGTTATATATTAATGAATTACCTACTAAAATAAATAATACACAAATCAGGTTGTATGCAGATGATACAGTACTTTTAGCATCAGCCAAATCTCAAAATGAAATGATGGTTAAATTACAGATGGATTTTGATGTTCTACAGGATTGGTTTTCCAGTTCTAAATTAGTGATAAGTGATAGAAAACTCAGGTTATGTTTTTCAATAAAAAAACAAAGGTTAATAAAAAACAGATCAGAGATGGGGAAATACTAATGAGGAATGGGAAAACATTGATAATCACAGATCAATATAAATATTTAGGTGTAGAGATTGATTATTATACTTTATCTTTCTCAGCTCATATTAATAATTCAGTAAAGAAAATTAATAATAAGATAGGGGCACTACGTAGGTCTTCAAGGATATTAAATCTACAAACCCAGAGGTTAATTGCAAATCAATTAATAATGCCTGTATTAGAATATGGAAATATGGTGTATAATTCTGCGGGTCAAACACATTTAAATAAATTAGTCATATCATGTAATCGATTGGCAAGATTTGTCCTGAACTGTAGCTATAATAGTCATTATTGCATTTTGTATAAAGACCTGAACTGGGACAGTTTATCAGTACGATTTCAAAAACAATATTCAGTATTTATCTATAAAATAATAAATGGGATGATTGATGGAAACATGGAAATGCCTTCTGTTAGTAAATATTATCCATATCTTTTAAGGGATGTAAAACATAGAGGTTACACTTTTCCAAAAACTAATACAAGATATGGTACTATGACACTTGAGGCTCATACTGCAAATATTTGGAATAATATTCCCCCTGAATTAAGGAAAGCAACTAAACTATCCCAGTTTAAATTAGGATTGAGCACTGTATTTTATTATGAATGTGCTTGTTTTTAAAATGTGGATAAATGTGTTAGTTGTTGGTCTGATTGAAGATTTTTGTCTAGTATAATGTCAAAAATTATTTATTAGTTGTTTTATGCAGTCTGAATTTTTGTACGTTATATTGAATGTAATTTGTTTTTGACACAGGACAACTTTGAAAATAGGTCTATGACCTAAAGTTTGCTATCCTGTATAAAAATAAACATTTTTACTTTTTACTACTAATACTACTGTCCCTCCAAGCCATGGCGCTAGGCAGGCACCTTACCTCCCTGTCCCCTTCCTCCCCCATTTCAACCCCCCTAATGATTGAGTCCCCCACCAGGAGTTGTTTCCTTCCCCTGTGGGGTCTCGTGCCACCCTCCTGTGGGTCTCCTTTGTGGAGGTTCCCAGCATCCTCCTTGGTCTCCACTGCAGGTGCCTCCATAGAGGAACCACTCTTTGCCAGAACAGCATATGAACTGTGGAGAGCTACAGCTGGAGGATGCACCTCTGTTCCACCCTCTCCCTCCCTGAGCCCACCTTGGTCCAACCACTCCTCTTTCTTGGCAACATCTGAGGTAGCGGTGGTGCCCTGGTGGTCCCTGAGTAAGGAAGAGGTTTCCAAATCCTAGCCAGGTCAGCCTGGAGATGGGCAACCTCCTCCCTCAGACCACAGAGGTGCCTGCAAATAGGGCAGCATCGCAGCCTCCAGAATGTCTCCCAGAACACTGCTGCTCCATAGCCATTGTACTGCACCACTCCCATCTTGACTTATTTTGTGTCCCCTCTCCTATTGCTTTGTATGCTTATTGTCTCCTCCCTCTATGTATTTTTACACTTACTTTCCTACTGCCAATGTGCCCTTACAACTCTCATCCTTCCTGTTCTGGGACAGGAACTTCCTGTAGTCTTCAGTAGTCTCCTTCCTCCATGCTTGGATTCAGACCTCCAGCAGCCGGGGGGGATAAAGAGTGTTTTTTTTTTTTTTTTGGTTCCTTCAAGGTTGCTGAAACTGTGTCTCAGTGATCCTTCCCTTCCTACTGCCAAACAGGAAGTTCCTGTTGTCAGTCAAATTCAGTGGCTATAAAACTAGAACTGGCTTTGGGTGGTAGGGTGAAGAGGTGGGAAGGAGGGAAACTAGTAAAAAATCAATAGTTCTGGACTTCTGTTTCTTGCTCTGCAACCAGTTCTCTTCTGCTAGAAACAGCCAAAAGCTGTAATTGGAGACAGCTGCTTTTGTACACCTAAGCTGCTAAGCCACACCCCAATTAGATTCACTCTCTGCTCTCAGTAAATTAAGGTAATACTGCCCCTTCCTCAGAAAAAACACTTTTTTTTACTTAAATGAGACCCCCTTCTTCTAATAAAGTATCTGTTTGCTTAAGCCAAACAGGTACTACTCCTGCTGAGACAGAAGTGATTAATTAGTAAAAAATCTGTAGTTCTGGACTTCTGTTTCTTGCTCTGCAACCAGTTCTCTCAGGTTGCGGGGTCAAAAACAGCGGGGGAAGTCAAGAATGCATGGGATAGACATAAGGCAATTCTAGTGTGGGTAGGAGGAAGTAGGCTATCGGTTAACTAAGATCTGCAGCTAATCCAGTAGGTAGGGAAATGGGCAGACTGGGTGGGCCAAGCATTTCTTATCTACTGTCAAAGTCTATATTTCTACATTACTCAACGCCATTCTCGATACCATTTCAGTACCATTCAGTTCAGCATCATGCTTTCTCCTTTTTTGTATTTTGTTGATTGTGGCCGAGTCATGTCAGGTTTGGGGCGTGAATCATCTAAGGCGGAGACCTACCCCATGCGATGGTGCCACTGCAGAAGTCATTTCACCATTACAGACCTGCATGATCAGTGCATGAACAGTGCTTCACCTGCCTCAGGCTGGATCACAACATGAACAGATGTGATGCCTGCTTCAGCATGGACTACTGCACCCTAGAACTGCATGCAGCGAGGTTGGGACATGATCCCCCAGCCTTTGGAGGCAAGCAACACACATGGGCCATCAAGGTAAAGTCTTTAGGCCTGGCCCCTAGGCCTCCCCAATGGCTACATGCACTGGGGGAGAGCAGGCAGCTGAGGGCTCCTGTCCCACTGAGCCCCAGCATCTTGGAGAGTTGTCCTGCTGTGGAGTCCCTTCCTGACACCGTTCTCATTGTTAGGACTGGTATTGTTATGGGGTCACTTCCCTGGGTATTTCTGTTGTCTCCCTCTCAGATTCGGGGAGTGACTTGGAGGACTCAGAGTGGTGACCTGGCTATTCAGAGTGGTCACCCACTGCTTTCCACTCAGGGTCCTAGAGCGAATCCAACCTGGACGTTGACACTGAACTTGATGCCGACAAGGTCTCTGTCAGTGTCGTGGTCAGTGCCACTGGGGATTCCAGTGCTGTTCTCAGCACCGCCTTGGGTGATGATGCCACATGCGGCATCATGCCAGGGGACGGTGTCGATGTCGGTGCTGTGGTCAGTGCTGTACCTGCCGGAGGCACACCATCTGGGGTTAGCACTGTGGTTGATGTCATTCCCCATGTTGCTACCAGGGTTGGTGCCAACTTCGATGTCAGGGTCACGGCGGGCAGTAGCACCGCTGTTCTTGGTGCTGAGGTCAACACTGTGTTTGGGGTTTGCTCCAATGTCAGTGCCATGGAGGGGTCTGGTGTCATTTTGGGCACCATTCTTGGGAACAGTGCCAATTTGAGGCCCATATCCGGGGGAGGTGGTGCATCTACAGGCTCCCCTTCTGGTGCCACTTCAGAGTGGGGAGAGATGGAGGCCGATCTGGGGGCCAGCTTCTCACTTCCCCCTTCTCTTAGGTCATTGGCTGCTAGAAGACCTCACTCAGGAGGCAGGTCTCTGTCCTCTCTGGGGAGGCGGGAAGGTAGGGCCTGTCCTCGCTGTGCTCGTGGGGCTTTGGCCACCCATGAGTGGAGCCAGAGTGTGGGTCTAGCCACTCCTTGTCCTGGAGGATGGAGTCCTGCATCAGGTGGGGACAGAGGCCTCCCTGTTGGGCATGCTGGGCTCTGGTTTCCCCACCAGGGGGATTCTGGGCAGCACATCCCCATCATATTAGAGGGGTCCCCCGCTCATGCCCCGATCCTAGCAGAGTGGATCAAGTCCCTCAGGACAACACTTCCCAGCCCAAGTCCACTTTGCATCCTCTTCCCTTTCTCCCAGGTCTCTCTGATCCCTTTGGAACCCTCACCTGGGAAGAGTATAGGGCTGTGGCAGATTCATTCCCTCAATTCTACAAGGCCATGGACAAGACACTTTTCTCATCTCTGTATATGGATTCTTTGTCCCCTATTCGGAGCCCCTCCGCTTCATCGGCTTTTTCCTTGGAGGAAGAGGAACCCCCTTTATACCACTCATTAGATGCTGATTTCACTGCATATCAGCATCTAGACAGTAGACAGTGGTGGCGGAGCTCAATCTATCCCCCTCCCAAAGCCACAATACCAAGCGTGTGACTCATGTTTTCCTTGGGGAATATAGTTTGGAGTCTCTGATCAGTCCTCTGTGGCCAAGACCCCTCCTGGAGGAGTCGTACAGCACCTGGCAGTCATCTGCCACCTCTTCCCCTGCTCCAGGGGACTGCCAGCATCAGTACTGCACCTCCTCAGGGTATCCAGGGTCTTTGCCCACCTCACCTTGGGTCTGGAGTGGCTGGACACCCCTTTTGTGTGTCTGCGCCTTACAGGAGACCATCCACTGCATTCAGACTCTGCGGAGTTCAATCGCTGGGGCAGGAGAGTTTTTGCCCTAGCGCATCTCCTGTTAGCTATAGCAGCACATCAGGCACTCGTGGCAACCTATGTAAAGTGCCTGTGGGCTGCAATGGGTACTTTCTTTGTGGCCTTGCCTCATTGTGAGCTGACCAGGTGAGCCACTGTCATCACCACAAGGTGTCTGGAGTTAGTGAGACACCAGGCGCGGGTGTCCTAGCACACCAACGCAATAGTTTCCAGAGTGTTGGGATTGGCGTTCTGCATTAGGCAGATGGCATGGCTTTGCCCATCCTGGTTGTCACACCTGGCCCAATGTAGGGTGACTGCCTCGCCTTTCTGGGGTTCTGTTTTTTCTTCCAAAGGGCCAGACAGGAACTGTCAGGGTGCCCTCCCTCTCCTGCTGGTTAGGAGGCTTGTCCTGACTCTCAGTGAAAGGCTGGTCTGACCAGACCCACAATGGGCCCTCCCACCATGTGATTCTCCCACGAGGGGCTGAAGGCAGTTCAGCCTTCAGGGAGGTACCGGTCCACTTTGCAGGCTTGGTACTCACCCACCAGTGATTAGTGGTGAAGATTGATACAGGAAAGATATATATAAAATTATGTACCTACTGTAAATCTTCCTGGACTAAAAGTCTCCACCAGTCATTCATACTAATGGAACTACACTGGAGGTGCTAGGATCCCATGGGAGCCAAAAATCTTCTGGAGGACCAGTGCCAGGATAGGACCGTGTGTGCATGGCACCACAAGACTATCTCACGCCAAATAGGCTATCTCAACGTTGACCCTCCAACCGCCTCAGTTCCTTTTCTCTCACCATCGAGTGCACTTTGATGATAACATTGCTCGCCCACTGGGAGTCAAGTCTTCATCTATACGACAGCAGCTGTAGCCATTTAGTATTAATTTAGTGTTCTTTTCTTATTTTAAAAAAAAAGATAATGAAGAATAAGAAATTTTCAGCCCGCCATCAACGGAGTCGACCTTTGATGGTAGCGGTGACAGTAGGGAGCCTTTGTTTGAAAGCTGTGATGGCAGTGGGGCTGTGTCCAGTCTGCCGCCCTTTACGGCGGGGGTCTGACCACAGGCAGTGCGGTGCTGGGGGAGGGAGAACAGTCCACCCGAAGCACAAATTTAGCAGTTCCGGGACCTGTCTCCACTTGACCTGGAGCTCTTCTTCCCCGTCGCAGGAAGAAGAATCGGTACCACTCGAGGTCATCCTCTGGTACGTCTGCTTGGGGATTGTCGCTGGTGGAGAGCAATAGGCCCAGACCAGCTTCGGTGGGTTCCTGTGTGGCTCCGCTTTTAACGGCCATGATCTTCGGCACTGGTTCCCATCTCTGTCCTCAATGGGGTTCCAGTTAGCAGTTTCACCTCTAGGCTGCTCTTTTAGAGCAGGGGATACGGTGTCTGCCTAGTTGTCCTGGGCAGTGGACCTGGTTCCGGGACCTTCAGGCCTTGGGGCGGCTGGGCCATAGCCGGGCCGGTTGGTCTAGTATGTGCACAGTGCCTTCTCCGGTACCAACGCCATCAACACAGACTCCTCATGCCTATCCCCCTCTCCTTTTCTCTGCTGGGGCCAGCACAGGTACCGCTTTTCTTCTCCCCCTATTCTTCAGGTTGCGGTGCTGGCACCATGGATTGTGCCAGCAACATTGTCGCCGGGCGGTGCCTGTACCGTTGGTGGTGCTGGGTGACTCTAGTGCCATCAGCCGTGCCAGGTGAAGCCAGTAGGTACCAGTGCATGCCAGTTCTAGTGCCAGGTGTGGTGCCCTGTGTGGTGCCGGTGCTGTGGGTGGTGATGGACTCTTCACTGATCCAGGTGATGGCATCTTCTACTTCCTGGTTTAGACCTGCTTTTTGGAGGTTATTCTGGGGTAGAAGTGGATCTGGATGAGTCTCTCCCTCTTCTGCTTTGTCAAAGATGCAGTGGATGACTCATTTTATGGGCTGGAATGCAAGCCCTCTGTATCAGTGTGATGGAAGATCATCTTTCTAGTTCTTTTTCCTCAGGAATGGAGTCCACCATAACATTTCAGTATTTATCTGGGGACAAAAGCAGACTTCTATGTCTCAAGTTCCTACATTCCTCAATATGAGTACACCCCGTAGAACACACTCAATGCAGTGGTCGAGAGCATCCCAAAATCTAACACTCCATTGCTAGGGGCATATAGCCCAATAATCATCTGTAAGCTTCTATGGACATATACATGTCTGCCACTAGGGCAGCTGTCACTGGCAGCAGGTGGTCAACGTCTCCTTGACAGTGCTTATCTGTTCAGCTAGAGGTCACTCAGAACAATAGTGCTACCATTTAAACCACACGACTTCCTCATAACAGGCAGTCCTGTCAAGGTAGAGGCCTAGGTGCCTTTTTCAGGAACCAACCCCTCAGCAATGAAGAGAACACCATAGAAGGCACAGGGGCCGAAAGTGCTCTATACCAGTCTCTGCGGAACCAGCCCAGATCCCACCACAGCTGCCGGGGTGGGCACCTCTCAGCACTAGGAGGAGTGTCTTAATTTGGTTTTATAACCAGTGGAAGTCCATTACAGTGGACCTATAGCTAATCAGGATTGTCTGAGAAAGATACTCTCCCAATTTCACAGATTTCCTCACACCTTCCACCCAGATGGCAGCCCAGTCTGTCTGCCTCTCAGTCACACACTCTCTGCTTCTGAGATTCGGGGCCTCTACAGGAACTGGGCAGTAAAGGTTATTCCACAATGGAATGGAGCACAGGTTCCTATTTTCATTGCTTCTAGTTCCAAGTTATCAGGGGGCATGCAGCCATTTGTCGATCTTGGAAGGTTAAACAAGTACATGTTCAGGGAAGAGTTTACTAAATTTCGGCTGTCAAGTCTCCACTTCCTGGACATTTGGCTCCTAGCCAGCCCATCCGGTTAAGAGACACAGGAAGCAGTCACCACAGTTTCTCAGTTGTTCTCTCCAGGTTCAGGGAAGGTGCCAGTTCATCTTCCCAACAGTTCCTCTTCTTTAGAGCCTTCCTGGATACCCCCAGGGTGTCATTTTCATTCCAGAGGACGGGGAGAAATGACATGTTCAGATGGCTCGTTACATCACAAAATACGACTCTATTTGACCCCCTTTTTGGTTGAACAGATGCTGGAACTCAGGTTGTCCTGCACAGCAAGTTGTGATCTTTGATCACACATTCGCAATCCTCCGTACAAAATGACAGAGCTTCGGACAAAGTCTGTGGGAGGCTCACTGTCAAGGCCTCCACACTCAGAAGGGGAGCCAGGAAGAACCTCATCTTGTCATAAATTCTTAGAGATGAGAGTTGTCTTATAAACAAAGTCCTGGAGGATGCACCCTGCCACAAAATGTTCCTACTTCGGATGGACAATAAAGCTGTGAAGTATTACATCAGCAAGCAGGGTGGGCATCCCCCTACCCTCTCTACAGTAGGACCATGAGGTGTGAGAGTGGTACCTCAAGCATGATGCGTCAATTCAGTTTTCGTGCAGTCACTTTTGATGAGTGGAGCAGTTCGGACCTGGTCCTTTATGTGTCTCCTCTCAATGCAAAACTGCCTCTGTCCTGCTTCAAAAATCCAGATCCTGGTATTTTTCTGTCATGATGTGTTTACTGCAATTGACAAGATGCTCCCTGTACGTTTTCCTCTTCTTCCCTTAATTCAGACGGTGCTGATCAAGTTGTATGCACTGGGGAGCAGGATGGTTCTCATCATCCCAGACCGGCCTCAGCAGATACGATCTGCATTGATCTACCATCTGTCATAAGTTGCCCCGAGATGACTACCTCTACGAGCGGACCCTCTAACACAGGGGCTTTAGTCCAACCTAGCCTGCACTTCCATCATCTCCATGTTGGGCCAGGAGGAGATGGAAGTGAGCAAGCTCTGGGTTTCCCAGATCATTGTGGACATCTTCTAAGCCATACTTAGGCCTGCCACCAGAAGGGCTTACGTGGCTAAGTGGAAACCCTTCCCCATCTGGTCTGCAAGTCCCACCTGGACCCTTCGGTTGCCCACCAAGTAAGGTGTTGGAGTGCCTCTTGGACCTGTCTATCACAGATCTGCTATACTCAGCAATGAAAGTACACCTCTCCATGTTTTCAGTCTATCTTGGACCAGTAGACAACAAGTCACTGGCTCAGTTACTGTTAGTCAAATTTTGCTTCATTAACTCCAGAAGGTAGAAGAGCACACCCTTCTTTCTCTGGATGTTAAGACTGTTCTGCGATTCTACATTGACAGAACGAAGAGATACACATCAAAGCAACTATTGTATCTTCAGTATGCCTCGGTTGGGTCAGCCTATTGCCAAAAGATGTTTTCTGCTTGGTTAATAGCATATCTTCAATTCTACTAATCCACGACACAGGCCAAGATGGAAGGCTGGGTTTCAACCACTCTGTCAGAGCGGTTGCAGTTTCCTAGCGGAGATTCGTAATGTTCCCATTGCAGACATCTGCAAGGTGGCAAGTTGGAGCTCAGTCCATACCTTTGTAAAGCACTATGTTCTCGATGTCCATGCCAGACAACTCTCTTTCTTCGGCAGGACAGTCCTTATGGACTCCTGCCCTGAGTGAGCTCTGTCTCCTTCCACCCTACTTGGGTGGGATTGATTAGTTGCTTGGTACTCTTCCATTAGTGTGAATGAGTGGTGGAGACTTTTAGTCCAGGAAAATATGGAAATTATGTACTTAACCGTAATTCCTGATCTTATTGTAAGGAGTCTCCACCACTTATTCACACACCCACCCACCATCCTCCGAGCTCACTTGTTCTATTTTTGATCTTCACTACCTTGTTGTTTTGGCTGTGAAGACATTGTTAAATTGACAATTCTTACATGGGTCATGCAGGTCTTCGCATGCTCGGAAGTTAGGGTTCGGTTTTCTTCTGTTAATTTACTCTGCACCTCCTCAGTCGAAAAGTTACTGAAGTGGTTGGAGAGTCGACGCCGAGATATCCTATACAGCACAAGATAGTCTTGCGGCACTGTGCATGTGTGGTCCTATCCTGGTGTCCGCCCACATGAATATTTTTGGCTCCCGTGGGGTCCTAGCGCCTCCAGCATAGTCCCATTAGTGTGAATGAGTGGTGGAGACTCCATCCAAGAAGATCAAGAATTACAGTAAGTACGTATTTTCCATTCCTTGATCTTTCTGTATATCTTTACCATTCATCACTGCTTCACACCCTCCATCCTCTCATGGGCCTCAGCCTCTGAGCAGTGCCTCTTCCCTGCTTGTCTTTCACCCCCAGTTGAGGCCAATTGTGGGCTCAGTCCCACTGGTACCGCCAGGTCCCCTGCCACTTCCTGGAAGCAACAAGGGCCCACCTTGGGTAGGGCAAGTAGGTGGCTCTGGACCCTTCCTCAGTTCTCCGGGGCTCCTTTAGTAGGCAGTGCCAGGTTTGGTTTTGCTGCTAGTACCCCACCTCTGTGGAATACTCTCTGGTCCTCTGTTGAGATTGGGGCCCCAGGGACCCAATATATCTTGTTTTCTGCCTTTTAGTGGTGGGCCCTTTCAGAGACCCACTGCTAGAAAATTAAGTCCTTCAGACACCAAGATCAGGAAACCTATGAAATCCTGTCTTGTCATGTCACCTTCTTGGTAGGATTAGACACAGGATCTCCTTTCTACCCCAGGTTTTTGAGGAACCTGTCTAAAGTGGGTGGGGGGTTATCTCTTGGGTCCCCCCCAGCAAGAAAATGGAGGGGAGTGAGGGGGCACTAGGCCTGATGTTTCCCTAGTGGGCCTAAAACTATTGACGGCTGTGTCTCCTGCCAACCCCTTTTCTCAGTGAGGGTGAATACCCTCTCCTATGTTTCAGGTACCCAGCCCCTGGGTTGTGCCCTGAGGTTTCTAAAACAAAAAAAGAAAAGGGGGGAGCACAGTGGCTTCTCATCAAGAGGGTCAAGCTGAACAACATCAGTTGATAGGGCCCACATGGAATAGTGCGAGGCAGTATTATTATTATTATCCTCCCTCTTCGCGTACCTCTCTTCCTCTCTTCTTCTTCTTCCTCTTCTCTTCTTCTTCTTTCATTCTCCTTTTCTGGGTTCTGCCAGAGGTTGTGGCCCCCGGTCCACCCCTCTTAGGCCCAATAGTAAAAAAAAAAAAATCTGTCCTCTCCCTTCGGGTTACTCCTTTTTTAGTTCATATCCTTTTCTTTTGCTGTCCTTTTGGGCTACCTTGACCACCCTCCGCCCTTACTTCTCTTATCTACCTTCCTCTCTGGTGAGCAGAACTGAGGGAATGGAAGGAACGGCATTGATAACTGGCCAACCCGTGAGTGCCACGCACTGCATCAGCCTTGAGGGCGGCGCCATCTCCAATGTCATCCTCCTCCTCCCTCTTAAAGCAGTTAAGCTTTTTCTAAAGCAAAGCTTCCCATGGGGTCCTGCGCCTTCCGGCTGCTACCCACCAGTGATGAATGGTGAAGATATACAGGATGATCAAGAATTACAGTAGGTACAGTATGTAATTTACATTTTTATTTGGTGGTGACATTTTCTAAATCCAGCAAAATGTTACTATGTTATAAATGTTTTAATTTTGTTTTTTTCTCAAGAGAAAAAGATGTCCACCACAGTTGGCTTAGAAATACCACTGTAGCAGTGAGATACAGATGAGTCCTGAGTAGGATGAAACATATATCTATGTTCTTGTATTTTCAGTCTTGTCTGAGAGGTCCTTTGGCACTGAGCATCCCTGCTTAAAGCAGAACCAGCCTAAATGTTCATGGAGATTTGCATATGCATCCCCTGATGCTTTGCATTATGGGAGTATGTGTGATTTTGTATTTCTTTAAAACTTGAGTTTGTTGCCAATGCCCTTTTTGGGTAACACTTGCCTCAGTGCTTTTGTGCCGAGGTTTTGTTTACCTTGCTTTCTTATTTTGAGCCTACAATAACCCCTGCTTTTGTGTTAAGGTTCCTTGACATTTTAGCTTGCTTTCTTATTTAAGGCCAACCATGACCTAAACTCTTAAGACCACGTAAGGGTTGGTTCACCTTTCTCCTGGGGTGAGATACAGATGAGGCACGCTGTTGACTCCTGAGGTGGAAGAAAAGCATGTGTCTGTGTCTTTTGTTGTCAGCATTTGCAGAGCGTGTGATAAGCCCTTTGGTATCATACATTTCTTCTTAACACAGAACCAGCTTAAATTGTCATGGTGATTTGTATTTCTTTGAAACCTAGCTTTGTTGCCCATGTCTTTTTGGATACTCTTTGCCTCTGTGCTTTTGAGCTAATGTTCTTTGTCTTTTTAGCTTGCTTATGCATTCTCAGCCTACCATGATCCAACCTGTGAGAACCTAACTTTAGTGCTAATGCCCTTTTTGGGTAACCCTTGCCTCAGTGCTTTTGTGTTAAGGTTACTTGTCTTTTTAGCTATTTTTTGGCCCACCGTGTCCCAAAGCTATGAGACCACATAAGGGATGGTTCATTTTCCCCTTGGATGAGATGCAGATGAGGCACACTGATGAGTCCGAAGTAAGGCAAAAGAAAAAATTACTCACCATAGCAATCTTGTTTCTTCCAGGGGATCACTCATAATGATTAAACAGTCAGCCTCCAGTGTTGTACTGCCATGTTGAGATGGAATGTATGCAAATGATGGAACTCAAATTAGCTTGTGCTAATTTCAAACTGATTCCCATAGTAGCTGCTGCACTCTAGTGCTCCAGATTCTTATGCAGCCTAAAAGGGTAAAGACCCTCTAGCTATCTAATTCTATGGATTCAACCCCCTTATAATCACATTCCACAAAACAGCAAAATCCCTCAAGTGGGGATAACAACAAATACCAATTAGTTAAAAACTGAAATAGCAGCTGTAGACAGATGTCTAGAAAGCCAGTAGGGATGCAGAAACTAAAATTGTTCCCTTTGATAGGTTTAGGTAGGGGAAGTAGGGTGGTAACTTTAATCATAATGAGTGATCCCCTGCAAGAAACAAGATTACTACAGTGAGTAATTTTTTCTTCTAACCACAGGAATCACTCATTATGATTAAACAAATGCAGACTACCAAGCAGTACCTTTGGAATTTGGGCAGAGAACCTATTTAGGAAACAGTTCTGCAGCAGGGTGAATTTGTGGAGTTGGGGAGGGGCCTCAGACAGGTAGCAAGCACGGTAACCTTCTCAGAGGTGCTGCCAATCTATGGCAGGGGTGAGGCTAGGGTACTGCACACCATGCAGTTTAATGATGGTTGCAAAACTGGTGCAGAGCACAGGGATTTGGCTTCATTGGGGACTAGGGGTCCACCTGGACAGATGAAGGTCTATACTGGCATGATGATCTGCATCTGTCCAGGAAGGGAAACACGCTACTAGGTGACAGGTTTAAAGGCTTCCTTGGCAAGCTTTTAAACTAGCCAAGGGGGGAGGTGCTGATAGGAAACATGAAAGTTCAAGCCTCCCCCCACAAAACATGGCAGGTAGTAGGGTAAACATTGAGGTACAGAACTTGACAGAGGGCAGGACAGGGGCAAATGGAAAAATGGACAAGGGCAATAAGAGCAGGAATGGTGTAAAAAAGGATAAAGCCAACATTAAATGGAAGGCAATGAGTACCAATGCCCATAGTCTGGGAAACAAGCTTCCAGAGCTAGTAGCCCTGATGGAAGAGGAACACTTGGATATTGTGGCAGTCACAGAAACATGGTACATGGAGGACTATGACTGGGATGTCAACATACCAGGGTACATAATCTACAGAAGGGACAGGGAGGATAAAAGAGGAGGTGGAGTAGCTCTCTACTTAAGGGAAGAGATCAAAGCTACAGAACTAAAAAGTAAAGGGGGAGGACAAAAGGAACTCTGGGTCACCTTGGAGACAGGGAATGGCATCACAATCTGCACAGGGCTTGTATACAGACCCCCATCTCAAGGGGAGGAAATGGACAAGAAAATGATAGAGGGCATTCTCAAAATAGCTGAAAAAGGGGAGATACTATTGATGGGAGACCTGAATATGCCAGATGTTAACTGGGCAACATGGACTGCAGCCACATCCAAGAGCAGGGTCATTCTCGATGCCCTACAGGGAGCATGCCTTAGACAGCTAGTGGTGGAACCCACTTGGGAGGGAGCAATATTAGACCTGATACTCTCAAATGGAGAGAGGATCACAAACTTAGAAGTCAGTAGACATCTGGGAACAAGCAACCACTGCACAGTGTGCTTCACAATAAACACAACCATGGAGACAAGCCATACAAAGACAAGGATACTGGACTTTAGAAGGGCTGACTTTGGCATAATGGGTGAATACCTGAGGAATGCATTAGCAAATGGCCAGAAAGGAGGGGTGAAAGAACAATGGATAAAAATCAAAACTGCCATCATGGAGGCAACAAGCCTTTGTGTGAAACAAATAAAAAAAACCAAGCGGAATAAAAAACCACTATGGCTCTCAAAAGAGGTGTCAGGGAAGGTTAAGGAGAAAAAGGCTGCATTCAAAAAGCATAAGGAATCACAGAAGAAGCACGATAGGGAACTGTATCAATTAAAGCAGAAAGAAGTGGGGAAGGCAGTCAGAAAAGCAAAGGCCCAAACCCAGGAAAAGATAGCCAACTCAGTTAAGAAGGGGGATAAAACATTTTATAGGTACATTAGAGAGCATAGAAAGATTAAGGGAGGGATAGTGAAGATAAATAAAGGAGAGGGGAGGCGGGCAGAGGGAGACAGTGAAAAGGCAGAGATACTGAATGAATACTTTTGCTCAGTATTCACAAAAGAAGAGGAGGAGTTACCTAAACCAAACAGTAGAAGCACTCTGGATAGTGGGGTTGACATCAGTCTATTTACAGAAGAAAGAGTACTGAAAGAACTCCTAAAACTCAAGGTGGACAAAGCAATGAGGCCTGACGGAATTCACCCAAGAATCCTAAAAGAGCTAAGGGAGGACCTAGTGACACCATTAACCACACTTTTTAACAAATCATGGGAAGATGGGGTGGTACCTGAGGACTGGAGGAGGGCAGATGTGATTCCCCTTCACAAAAGTGGGAGCAAGGCAGAAGCAGGAATCTACAGAACTGTTAGTTTGACCTCAGCGGTGGAGAAAATGATGGAATCACTTCTGAAAGAAAGAATTGTTGAGTACCTAGAGGCCAGCGGGGTACAGGACCCAAAGCAGCATGGATTCACAGCAGGAAGGTCATGTCAGATGAATCTAATCAATTTCTTTGACTGGGTGACCAAAGTAATAGACCAGGGAGGGGCTGTGGATATGGCCTACCTAGACTTTAGCAAGGCATTTGACACAGTCCCACACAAAAGATTAATAATCAAGTTAGCTAGCCTGGGAGTGGGTCCCAGGGTGGTAGCCTGGGTAGAAAACTGGCTGCACAACAGGACACAGAAGGTAATAGTGAATGGAACACATTCTGAAGAAAGGGGGGTTACTAGTGGAGTACCTCAAGGCTCAGTACTAGGTCCAGTCCTCTTTAACGTCTTTATAGGTGACATTGCAGAGGGTCTGGAAGGAAAGGTATGCCTCTTTGTGGATTACACAAAGATCTGTAACAGAGTTGATACACAAGGGGGGAGTAGAAAGGATGAGAAGGGACTTGGCAAGGTTGGAGGAATGGTCAGACATATGGCAACTTAGATTCAATGCAAAGAACTGCAAAGTAATGCACCTGGGAAATAAAAATCCAGGAGAAGAGTACACAATAGCAGGGGAGGTACTTCAACGACAACAATAATGGAAAGGGATCTGGGTGTAGTCATATCAGATGACCTAAAGGTGGGTAAGCAATGTGAGAAGTCAGTAAGGAGAGCCAGGGGGATACTGGGATGCATAGGGAGGGGCATCACAAGTAGAAAAAGGGAAGTGGTTAACCCTCTGTACAGACAGTTGGTGAGACCCCATCTGGAGTACTGCGTGCAGTTTTGGAGACCTCATCTATGCAAGAACACAGACAGGAGGGAAGCAGTCCAGAGGAGGACAACTAAAATGGTGCAGGGTCTACATCAGGAACCATATGAAGAGAGACTGAGAGAGCTTAATATGTATACCCTTGATGAGAGGAGGGACAGGGGGGACATGATAGAAACTTTTAAGTACCTCAAGGGAATCAACAAAGTCCAGGAGGGTAGCGTCTTTCAGAAAAAAAGATGTGTAAGAACAAGGGGGCACAATTTAAAGTTAGAGGGGGATGGCTCAGGGGTAATGTGAGGAAATTATTTTTCATGGAGAGAGTGGTGGACGCATGGAACCACCTTCCTGGAGAGGCTGTGGGGTCTAAAACAGTGGGGGAATTCAAACATGCATAGGACAGACATAAGGCAATTATAGTGGGGGGTTGCAGGAAGTAGGTTGTTGGTTAACTAGAATCTGCAGCTTATCCAATAGGTAGGGAAATGGGCAGACTGGGTGGGCCAAGTGGTCCTTATCTGCCGTCAAAGTCTATGTTTCTATGTTTCACTGCTGTGCTGAATCTGGCATCACTTCTGGACTGAATGTCCAAACTATAGTGCTTGGTAAACATGTATACCGTTTTCCATATAGCCGCTTTGCAAATTTCCAACAGTAGAATGTCTCTTGCAGCTGCCACTGATGCAGCTGTACCCCTCATAAAATGTGCCCTGGGACCCAGGGGAGCTTGTTTACCCACCTTACTGTAACAACTGTATGCAAGCTACAATCCAGCATGCAATGGTTCATTTTGATGCAGATTTACCTTTACCCTCTTCCCCATAAGTAAGGAACAGTTGGGTATGCACAGGCCTATGAGCCTTAGTCCTGTCAGTCCTGTCAAGGTAGTGGCTGAGGGGCCTCTTGACATCCAGACTATGCAACGTTCAATCAGAGGAGCTGGAATTCTCAGTGAAGAAGACTGGTAAAGTGATAGACTGGTTTAAATGAAAATCTGAGACCACTTTAGGAAGGAATTTCCTGTTGGTCCTGAGTATGACTTTGTCCCTGTGGACTGATATTTAGTCCTGGTCTGTGCACAGGGCCTGCAATTCACTGATTCTTCTAGATGAAGTGATGGCAACCTGTAAGACAGTTTTCCATGTTTGTGATGTACTTCAAGTCTGCAGTTGCCATAGGCTCGAAAGGAGGCTCCATGTGCTTGACAATACAAATGTTGAGATTCCAGGCCAAAACTGGCTCCCTGGGAGTGGGGGTGAAGATGGTTGAGGCCTTTGAAGAATTATTTAACAACAGGGTAAGAGGCCATGGACCTATCCTTACCAGCTGATACATTTTCTGAAACTGCAGCCAAATGGACCTTCAGTGTGTAAGGCCTAAGGCCTAGGGACTGTAAGTGAGTCAGCTCGTCCAATAGGACAGAAAGATTGGCACTAGAAGGATTAACATCCCTTTCCTTACACCAAGTGGAAAATCTTTTCACTTCAAGGAGTAAGTTTCCTTGGTGGATGTTTTCATGGAACCCCTGAGCACAGTCAAAACTTCTTCAGAGAGGTTTAAGTTGGCAAACTCTAAGTCTTCAAGAGCCATTCCTTCAGTCACAGGGCTCTGAGACTGGGATACAGGATCTTGCCCTGAGAGGATGTCAGAAGACAGAAACATAGAAACATAAAATCTGACGGCAGATAAGGACCATACGGCCTACCTAGTCTTCCCATATCCCTACTCTGTGCCTCTAGGGCAGGTGGATTGGCTATGAGGCACATAGGGTCATCAGTAGTGAATACCATGGCTGTCTTGCCCAATCTAGTGCCACCAGGATCATTGTTGCTGGTTGTGACCTGAGTTTTATCAGAGTTCTGAGCAACAGGAGAAAGGGTGGGAAGACATACAGGAATCTGCTTGACCAATCCAGTGTTAAAGCATCCTCTGGAACTGTTCCCCTGCTTGGTGGTCTGCAACAGAATTTTGGCAGCTGGTGATTGTGGAGGTGAAGAGATCTATCTCTGGTGTGCCCCACCTCCTGAACACTGACTGGAGCACTTATGCATTCAGGGACCATTCATGATTAATCTGGCTGATTCTGCTGAGAGAGTCTGGCAGGATATTGTCCTTTCCTGGGAAGTGGATAGCTGATAGGGACACTTTTAGTGAGTAGACCAGGCCCTACACTCTAATGGCCATCGTGCACAGTGGGGTGGACCTGGTTCGCCCTTGCTTGTTTATGTAGTACATGGTGGTGGTATTGTCTGTCCTGACCTGTACCACTTTTCCTTTTAAGTGAGAAGCAAATTCCTGTAAAGCCAGGTATACTGCCCTGAGCTCCAAGAGATTTATGTACAGAAGAGATTCCTGAGGGGTATCACATCATTTCAGCGCGAACTTTTCAGTGCAAGCATCCGCACGTAACGATTTCAGGGAAACTAATTACCGCTAATGCTACATTATCATGCATTACAATTTCAGCGCACAGCATGGAAGTCACCCACATACAAATTCAATTATGCTTCCATCTGTGAATACTACATAAATATAGAAAAACAGCACAGCTTTGTGGTAATCAAAACGGCAATCACCCACATACAACACAAATTATGCTTCCAGCTGTGAATGATACATAAATATAAAAAAACAGCACAGCTTTGTGGTCATACCATACAAATTATGACCCAGCTGCAAATGATACATAAATATGTGTGAAATTAGTATTGTAGGATCTTCCTGGACTAAAAGTCTCCACCATTCATTCACACTAATGGGACTACGCCGGAGGTGCTAGGACCTCGCGGGAGCCAAAAATCTTCAGGAGGACCGGTGCCAGGATAGGACTGCACATGCACAGCACTGCAAGACTACCTCGCACCAGTATAGGCTATCTTGGCATCGACCCTTCAACCACCTTAGTTCCTTTTCTCCCACCGTCGAGTGCGCTTCAATGACGACATCGCTCGCCTGCCGGGAGTCAAGTCTTCGCCTATACGACAGCAGCTATAGCCGTTCAGCACTTAGTATTCAATTAATTTACTACTATTAGTGTTCTTTTCTTATTTAAAATAAAAAAGAAGATGAACAAGAAGAACAAAAAGAAATTCTCAGCCTGCCATAACTGAGTCGACCTTAAACGGTAGCAGTAATGGTAGCGAGACTTTGTTTGAAAACTGTAATGGCAGTGGGGCTGTGTCCGGTCCGCCACCCTTTGCGGGGGGGGGTCTGACCATGGGCAGTCCAGTGGTTGGAGGGGAGGACAGTCCATCCAAAGCACATAATCAGCAGGCCCATTCCCAACCTCGATCGGAGACCCAGCTCCACTTGACCTCAAGCTCTTCCTCCTCCTCCTGTTGGTAGAAGAAGAAATGGTACTGCTTGAGGTTGCCCTCTGGTGCATCTGCACAGGGATCATCTGTGGTGGCGATCAGTAGGCCTGACCTGACTTTGGTGGGGTCCTCTGTGGCTCAATTCTTAACCGCTGCAATCTTCGACACCGGACCCCATCTCTGTCCTCGATGGAGCTCCAGTGATCAGTTTCACCTCTGGGCTGCTCTGTTAGAGCAGGGGGTACAACGTATGCCTAGTTGATTTGGCCAGTGGACTCGGGTTCCAGGGTCTTTGGGCCTCGGACCCTCTGGGCCACTGCCAAGTTGGGTGGGTAGGATGTGCGCGGTGCCTTCTCCAGTGCCAGTGCCATCAACACCAACCCCGTGTGCCTACCCCCCCTCACCTTTCCTTTTCAGTGACTGGCATGGGTACCACTTTCTTTCTCCTCCTTTTTTCTTCAGGTCTAGGACCAGTATGCCTCATACCACATGCTTGTGCCATGTGGCATGTCCGTGCCACGTGTGGTGTCAGTGCCGTGAGTGGTGCTGGTGCAGCAGGTGGTGCCACCTGTTGCCTTGCAGAATTTTCAACTTCTGGTGGAACAAAATTCAGCGGATCTCAATTTTCCATGGAAGCTGTTGTGGAATAATTTCCCCTGAAATAAAATGCTGTTCTATGGAATGTTATTCCGCGGATCTTAGTAGGTGGAATTCCACAGAAGAACAAGTGAAATTGGAATTGTTAATCCATGCTGATTCCGGTGGCGGAGATCCACATTTTACACAGCACTAGTGCAGGCTCCGTGAATGGCGCCAAACTCCTCGACGCCATTCCGGGTGGCAGAGTATTTAGTGATTTTGGTCTGGATCTGCCTTTTGGAGGTTCTTCTGGGGGCAGAAGTGAGTCTGGATTTGTCTCTTTCTGTCCTACTTTGTCAGTGATGCAGCAGATGACTCATTTTAAAGGCTGGAATGCAAGCCTTCTGTATCAGCAGAGTCTGTGATGGAAGATCTTCTTTTTAGTTTTTCCTCTGAGATATGGAATCCACCATAACTTTTCAGGCTTCATCTGTGGACCAAAGCAGACTTCTGCGTCTGGAGTTCTTTCAGTCCTCAGTACAAGTACACCCTGTGGAAGACATTAAATTCAATGCTTGAGAGCCTTCTGGACTCTATCACGCCATTGATAAGGTCATATAGCCCAATAATCAGCTAAAAGCTTTTTTAGACCCCTATGACACTGCCGCTAGGGTGGCTACCATTGGCAACAAGTGATTAACTTAAAAAAATGTTTGTACCCATTTTAATAAACTAGGCCCAATGTTATCTTTCTCTGACACTTTATATAGGTAACCCCATTCAAGTGAATTGAAGGCTTTCCCTATGTCCAAAGAAATAACCAGGGCAGAAGAGGAATTATTTTTTATGGGCAGACCAAAGAATAGAAAACAATCTCCTGAAGTTAACAGTTGCCTGTCTGTTCTTCAGAAATCCAACTTGCTCACTACCTATTAATTTATTCAGGATTTTAGATAATCTAGTCACCAGGATTTTAACCGAAATCTCATAATCAAAATTCAAGAGAGATATCGGCCTATAATTGCCACATTCCAAATGGTCTTTTCCTTTTTTGCTTAAAATGCAAATGTAAGTCTCATTCATAGATTCTGGTATGGTACCATCCACAAAAGAAGTCTGGAAAGCATTAAGTAAATGAG
Source organism: Neoceratodus forsteri (assembly GCA_016271365.2). Taxonomy (NCBI): domain Eukaryota; kingdom Metazoa; phylum Chordata; order Ceratodontiformes; family Ceratodontidae; genus Neoceratodus; species Neoceratodus forsteri. The sequence continues at coordinate 410,571,143 of CM057455.1, read as the reverse complement.
AAGCCACAATGCTGTTAAGGTGTTTATAAAATTCACTAGATAGCCCATCTGGACCAGGTGACTTCCCTTCGGGTGCCTGCGCAATAGTTTCTGAAATTTCCTGTACATTACTTTGTCTATCTAACATTTGTTTATCTTCCAATGTTAAACAGGGGAGCTCAACTGAGTTAAAAAAAGTGTCTATTGTATCTGCTTGTATACATCCTTTAGATCTATACAAGTTCTCATAAAAAGTTTTAAAACAATTATATTCTTAACATAATATGTACTTTCTCCTGAACAATCTTTATTTATCTATTTATTTAATTCTGTTGACCCGGTAGGGCCACTGAGACTAGAAGTCCCTTTTTCTGGGGTGACTGGGGGGAGGGGGATACAGATAGTAACCAACTGAAATTGATCTAGATTAAGCTGTTTGTGGTATCTTAAGTGAATGGAGGAAATTTGGCTAGGACACAGGGGAAATTATCCTACTCGTTGGTAGGGGGAGCTGCTGTGTTGCTTGCAGTATAGCAGACGTTGGAGGAGATGGATGTTGCTGCTGTGGAGCAGGCTGAGGAACCTTTGCAAGGTGTTACACACCCTGTGGTGGCAGGAGTTCAAACCATGTTCAGAAGTGATTTGCATGATGAGTCTCATGCAGCGGGAGACGTGGAGAAAAACGTACCTGCTGATTTCTCTCCCGATTCGGTACAGCGCGATGTGCTGCAGTCTGTGGTGATGCCTCTGGAGGAGCAGAGCTCAGCGGCTGTTTCTGAGCCAGCAGCAGCTTGCATGTCTGACGATCTGAGTCACGGTACGGACGTAGCCCATGATGGTATGCGGAAGCGGTCAGATGCCGATGATGATGGCCGCTGGTAGAAGGAGCAAGCATTGTTGAATGCAGGTTTGATGTATGTGGATGGTAAATGGATTCCTGACTCCAACTGGGAGTCTTTTTCTCCATCTCAAGTGGAATCTATGGGGGACATTGCTGCTGGACTCAGTTCAGGTCGCATTTTACATGACTGTATTTGTATGCATACAGGTGGTTCAGAGGACAATCAGGGACCTGAACCTGTTAACGACTCTCTCCCAAACGTTCCCCCAGCTGTTTCACCCCCTCCTTCTCCCCAGAGGGATTTGCGTTGACCAGGGCCTCAGTTTTCAGATTTTTTCAAAAATAATCGATTGGAGCAAGCCCCCAGACGCAATGCTGTCTGTCTCAGGTATTGGGGTGATTTACCTGAACATCCTGACAAGACTTTTGTTGCCAGGAAACTCCTGAAGGAGTCCATGCGTTTTCTTGCCTCAGACATTTATGCACCGATTAATGTCAGAGGGGAGGACATTTTTGACATTAGTTTTGGGTCTTTTTCTGGTTTGGACAAATTCTGGCACCTTTATGAGTCTTGTAAATCTTCATCACTATGGCTTCCTTTTTTTTGTTTTGCCATTCCCCTTACTAAACCTTTATTTAAAACCTTGCATGTCATGTTTAAAAATGAAGGTGTAAATGTGGGGGACATTCAATTTTGGCTTGAGCAAAAATGTCATGTTTTGGGACTGCCTGAAGCTGTTATTGATAATGAGGATATTTGGACAGGCAGTTGGAAGTTTAAAGTTAAATTGCATATAGTTGAAAATGACGTGTTGCACATCCCCAAAAGTTTTTTTCTGGGAAAAGACAGGGGGGGTTGTTTTTAACCAGGACAACCTAAAGTCTGCTATAAATATGGTAGTCATCGACACCTTAGTAGTGTCTGTGACAAAGTGAAATGTGCATTATGTGGAGATTTCAACCACGACAGTGGGGTTTGTTGAAACACCTTTTGGTGTAACTTGTGTGATGAACAGGGACATGCACATCATCAGTGTCCCTGGGCTGGGCAAAATAGGTAGGGTGGTATGAATAAAGATGATTTAATTAATAAGGCCCAGGAAACCCACAGACCTCCTCCTGAAGCCCAGGATACGCACCATTCCAGGCCTTCTGCCCAGTCTGACCCTGAGGTTAGGCTTGATCGATTTCACCAGCTGCGCAGTCTACTGAGACTTGTCCCCAGGAAGGTGAGCAGGGCATCCCGACCACTGCTGGTACTACTGATTCTCTAGTCGAAGAGTCAATGCCCCCCCCTCAACCTGAGTTCCACACCCCACACGACCCACCCAAGAGGGTTACCAGAGCTTCTAGTAAAGCTGGTACTCCTTCTGTTGTACTTCTCTCTAACAACCCTTTGCAAGTTTTACAAGAGCAGGACTCAGAATCAGATGTTTCTTCCAAATCTGGCAGGCTTTCTGAAATGGAAATTGAGGAAGAGGGCATTTCAGATCTAAGGGTTCCCAAAAACAAAAAAGCTAGGAAAAAGAGAAAAAAAGATAAATGATAATCATTAACTTTTGATGGCATCTTTAAACCTAGTCTCGCTTAACACCTGTAGTATGAAGCATTATAAAAAGATGCTGGTGTGTTTAAATTATTGCAGGGGTTTGGGGTCTGACATTATTTTTTTGCAAGAGATTAGGTTTAACACTTTGAATGATGTCGCTTTGGCAAAAAAATCCTGGGTAACTCGTCCTTCTTTCTGGTCTTTTGGGGAGGATGTAGCGGATGGTTTGGGCACTCTTTTTACTAATACACAGGTTCAGGTCCTCCATCTGGTGGATTTACTGCCTGGGAGGGTTTTGCTCCTTGATTGTGTATACCGTGGTTTTTCATTGCGCCTCATCAATGTTTATGCACCCCAGGTTAAAACTGCTCGTATTGAGCTTTTTAATTTAGTCAAACCTTTTCTGTTTACCAAATTGCATGTGGTTTGGGGAGGGGATTTTAATTGAAGTTAGGATTTAAAAGTTAGGGATCACATTCAGAGGAAGACCTATTGTGATACTCATGCTTTACAGGACGTCATTAGGACCGCAGTTTTGACAGATGCTAACAGACAGCTTTATCAGGACGAAGGGGCTACTTATACGAGAAGTGTTTTTTCTTCCTGTATTATTTTTTTTTCTTTCCAGATATCTATTACCCACTAAATTTTCTTTGAGACTTTGTGAAGTTTCAGATCATTTGGCTTTAGTCTGTACGGTGGGTCTTTCTGCAGTCCCACCCATGTTTCCATCAGTCTCTGGTCAGTGGAAATTGAATTCTTCTTTATTGGAACATCATGATGTTAAACATAATTGCTTGTATGTTTTACATTCAAGACTTTTGGTTCTTGATATGTATGATGATTGGGGTTCTTGGTGGGCGGATACCAAGACAGACCTTAGGCATTTTTTTGTTACATTAGGCTGTACCAGGAAGATGACTGATTATTTTTGATATTTAGGGCTTCAGGATCAATTCTATTGCCTAATGTCTTTTTTGGATATTTCTGAGGTGAGGATACGTAACCAGATTGATGTTATTAAGTCTGCTATGAGACAATATCAATATGATAGGGCTGTTTCTTTACAGGCAGAAATGTATTTTGGGTTGCAGAAGTCTCCTTCTGCTGACCCTTTTTCAGCCTGCAAAAAGGCTGTGGAAAGTAAATTGATGTGCGGTTTGTTTGATGTTACTGTGGGTTTTGAGATTGACTGATGTCGAAATGCTAGATGTCATGGAAGGTTATTTATTGAAGCAACATGGGGCTCCTTTTTTTTCAGATTTGGTTTGGGAGGAGGTTTTTAATGTTCTCCCTCCTGGGGTGACACAGGATCAAGCCGTGGAGCTTGAGTGTCCCATTACGGGTGCTGAAATTAAGCAGACTATTGCTCATTTAAAATTAGGGGTTTCTCCTGGTGAGGATGGAATTACCAATGAATTTTATAAATGCTTTTCTGATGTCCTTAGTGACATTTTGTGTGAGCTGTATAATGAAATTTTAGGATCTGGACAGACTTTTCCCAGGTTTGCTGCTGCCCTTGTAATTTTCTTGCACAAAAAAGGGTCTAGACAACATTTAGAAAATTGGAGACCTATCAGTCTTTTGAAAAGTGATTATAAAATTTTAGCCTCCATATTATGTCGTAGGCTTCAGCATATAGCAATGACAGTTATACACCCTGCACAAACCTGTTCTATTCCTAATAGGTCTATTCAACAAAATCTTGTTTCTTTTGTGGAATATCTGTGCTTTTGGTAGACAGAAAAGACTTTCTTGTTATTTAATAGCTTTGGATCGGACCAAAGCATTTGATAAAGTTTCTCATGCTTTTCTTCACCTGGTTTTACAGACATGTGGGGTGCCTGCAAATTTTAGATCATGGATACAGCTTTTGTATCATGATGCTTTATTATGCCCTGTTATTAATGGTTTGGTTTGGAGGGGTGTTCCTAGTCTCAGGGGGCTGTGGTAGGGTTGCCCTTTTAGTCCCCTGCTCTATATGTTTATTTTAGACCCTGTGGCACGTTTAATTATTAATGATAGTGGCATTTGGGGACTTCCCCTGCTTTAAAGATTGTGCCTCAGAAGATTGCTGTTTATGCGGATGATGTATGTTTTACTGTTCGACTGAGGATTCTGTTTTCAGATGCATGGCTGTTTTCAGTTTATATTCCAGAATTTCAGGGGCAGAGATTAACTTTAATAAGAGTTCAGGTGTTTTTATTGGGATGGGCCTTTTGTTTCTAATATTGGGCAGATTCAGATTTCCGTTTCTCTTATTAATATATTGGGTTGTCTTTTTGGTAACAGGGATTTGGCAGCTATTAGTTGGATGGAGAAGCTTGAGATCGGGGAAAGAAAAGTACATCTATGGAGGTCTTGGTCTTTATCAAAAAAAAAAGAGGGTTTCAATAATAAAACAAAATTTTGCTACCAATATTTCTGTATATTACTGTGATTTTTCCCATTTCCCTGCATTTGGAAACTCGTGTTTTGAGCTGTTTTTTTTTCAAATGATTTGGGGCAGCTGTTTGAACCCCATTAAATGGGATTTTATGTATTTGAAATTGACTCAAGGAGGTCTGAGAATTATTCATCTCATAGTGTTTTATTTTTCTTTTTTTCTATATTTTAATTTTGGGAAGGGAAGGAGTCATTCCTGGCCTACTTGGACATATTTTTTGTTTACTCTTTTTTTTCAGAAATGGGGCTCAGATTTCCCTCAGATAACCCCTGTTCTGCAAGTTCCTGATTTTGCTATTCCTGCATTGAAAAAATTTAACTCTTGGCATATTAGGAAAGTGATGTTACAAACTTGGAATAGAAAATCCCTGTATATGGCAGCAATGGAGCAAAATATTACAGTTCAGGTGGATTTTCCAAAATGCTGACCTACGAAAGTGAGGACTGCTTTTTGGCTTTTAAATGATAGACGAATTCCTGCTGTTATGTGGGATGTTCAGTGGTTCTGTTGTCACGGGAAACTTGGGGTTAAGGGTAATCTTAAGCACAAACTGATTACGGAACGGCAGTGCATTAAATCAGAATGTGGGGGTAAAGAAGAAACTTTGGAACATTTTTTTCTACTGTGTTCTTTTACTACTGTGTTTTGGCATGATTTGATTGCTCGCTGGAAATGGCGTCCAGTATACCAAATTTCTTATGAATGTCTGATTTTGGGGGACTATACTGGGTTTGGTTCCCGGTATCATTACAGTACTTTGACTGTTATTTTTGCCTATATTAAGTTTTATTTATGGCAGGCATGATGTCATTTTTCTTTACAGCATGTGAATACTCCTATGTTACTGTTGATTACACAAATTGAAAAAGCTTTGGCACAACAAAAGGAGAGAGAACGAACAATCTTGGACTCTAGTCTTTTTCAGTCTTACTGGAGAAATGTTCCCTGGATCTGAAGTGACTTTCTCAATTTCTCTCAGTGTATTATTTAGTTATTTGTGCTTTTTTCTTCTTCTCATTTGTATTTACTGTGTTTTTCTATATGTCTTTTTTTCTGGTGATTTATTGTTATATTTTTTTTCCTGATGTTGTTTTTTGTAATAAATAATTCCCCTACTCACCACTGGGGGAATTGCTGGCCATCTCCCAAGATGGTCACTTCGGTGAGAGCTGGAGAAGGTGAAGGAGCTGCTGAGACAGGGGGCTTAGCCTCACCCTCTGTCTCACCTTTGCAAGAGGCTGTTTTGGTGCATACTGTGAGGAATGCTGTGGAAGACATGGAATTTGGACCTATTTCTCAATGCAATTCTGAGATTCCTGGGATTTCTTGTTCTGCTACTGATATGGATCAGTCTATTAAGGGTTCTGCTTGTGACGTTCTAGACCAGGGTTCATATTCTCAGTCTGACATGGAAGACGTTCTGCCTGGTTCTGACACTGAAACTATGGAGACTATAGTGCTTAAAAAGTTGCTTGACCAAGAAGACCGTACCTTTTGGGTCCGCAATGTGCAGTTGGAATGTCAGATTCGGCAGCTCAACTCTGACAGTGCAGCTGGGGTTGTCATTTCCCACAGCTTGGTGCCAATGTCAGAGCCTCACAACTGCCAGCAATGGCTTTTGGAGTACAGAATGTGAATGATTCCACTTTGGCGGACAAACCCAATGCTACTGGTGGCCTGCATGTGAGTCCTGTGTGTTCTATTCCACCTCCTGCCCCGATGTGAGTTCTGAAACTGCTGGGCTGACCATGACCACTGTCTCTGACTGGTCTGTTGAGCAAGCCCTGGATGGGGCAAGGTGGGAACATACTGGTATGTCTGGGGAATGGAAGTCTGGAATCTTCCCAATTAGAATGCCTGTTGCATCTGACTTTCTAGAGTTACGTAGTCACTATGTTAAACCTCCTGATAAGAGTGTTCGACGACGTGACCCTCTGGAATTGCCTAAAGACCTAGAACTGACTCAAAACCTGAAATTATTTCTTCTGACTCCCATGGACCTGGATAGGGGTGCAGCTGGTCCTCCTGAGGCCCCCCTCAATGCTAGACTGGAGGTTCTGAAAACACCCTTTGCTTCGCTTTTTAAACAGCTATTCTTCCTGCAAAGCGACACAATGCTGTGTGCTTCTTCTATGTTGGAGGCTTGCCTGACCCCCCCGATCGCTTTAACATGGCTCGGACCATGCTGAAGGATTCTTTGAAATTCTTCTTGCATGAGCTTTATGCTCTTATACATGTGTCTGGAGAGGCAGTGTTTGATGTCAGCTTTAAAACCTCAAAAGGTTTCAACAGATTCTGGACTCAGTATAATGCTTTAAAATGTACTGCCCTCTGGGCCCTCTTCTTAGCTATTCCTTTGATGAAACCTGCCTATAAATCAATGACTATCCTTTTTCGGAGTGAAGGAGTTCAAAAAGCTGATGTGCAATATTGGCTTAAAAAACGTTGTACTGTTCTTGATGGTTCTGATGCTATCTTTGACTCAGAGAACATCTGGACTGGGGGTGGAGGGTGAAAGTTTTATTACGATCCTCTGATTCTGGTTTGCAGCACCTCCCTAATTCTTTCTTTCTAGGTCATGATTGAGAGGTTTTGTTTTATTTTGGGCAACCAAAGGCTTGCTGTCATTGTGGAGATACTTCCCATATTTGTAATGCCTGTGACAAGCTTAAGTGTACTGTCTGTGGGAAATTGGGACATGTGTGGTCCTCTTGTCTAAATAAAAGGAAATGAAATGCAACTTGTGTGATGAGGTTGGGCATACTTTTCAAAATTGTACCTGGGCTACTCACAACAGGTTGGGAAATGTTGATGATGATCAGCTTGCACTGATTACTTTGGCACAAAAGAAGAAAATTCAAAGTAGGCTTCAGTCTGACACCCCGGTCAAGAGACTCTTCCCCCTCCCTCCCTTTGTGGTTCTAGAGGCTTCTAATGTTCAAGCTGAAGCTTCTGTGGTGCCTCCTGTTTCAGTTTCAGTAGTGCTAGAAGAATCTCTCCCTCTCAAAATGCCCCCTCCTGTCCGCCCTGCTTGGGAGGACCTCAGACATTCTACACACACACGGCAGACTTCTTCCCCACCCCCCAAATCCATTAGGATGGATGGTCTTCCTATTCACAACAGGTATGTACTCCTTACTGAAGGTTTGGAAGACTCTGACGGAGACACTGATTCTTCATCTGTAGCTTCATCACATACTGCAGGTGCTACTGATTCCAAGAAACCCCAAGGGGGGGGACAGGGCAACAGAACAGAAAGGCCAAAGTTAAGATGAAAGGAAAACCTGTATCGGGCAAAAATAAATCTTGATGTTCTGTTTTTCTTGCCATGGGTGACCATCTGCTTTGTTACACTCTCAATACGAATAGTATGAAGAGGGTGGTGAGGAGACAGATGGTTTTCTCCCTTTTGCATGACTGTGGGAATGGGTTATTTTTTATCCAAGATGCCCGCCTACATATGGATCATGAGATTCATCAGTCACAAAGGAACTGGTTGTTTGGACCTTCTTTCTGGTCTATTGGTCAGGAGGCTTGTTTGGGGGTTGGGATTGTGGTGTGTTTACCTGACTTTAAGGTTCTTAAATTGTATGATATTGTTCCAGGTAGGCTATTGATTCTGGATGTTGTGATCTCTCACTCCCACTTTCGGCTGACTAATTATTATGCTCCCCAGACTAAAACTTTATGGACTGAGCTTTTGAGACTGCTACAACCTTACTTACACACTTCCAAGGTGGCGATACTTGCAGGTGATTTCAACTGTGGGCTGAGTCTAAAAGATAAAAGCAGTTGTTGCAGGACAACTAAATTGTTTTGTGACTCCCTTTTATTGACTCAGATTCTTAAGCTAGCGAGGCTGAAGGATGGTTACTATGTTCACACTAATCTTAATTCTCCTACTTTTCAGAAACGGCATTTAGCTACGAGAACTGATTTTATTTTTCTTTCTCAAGTGTTGCCTATTCAGGATGCTCAGGTCTGGCCGGTGGAGTTCTCAGACCATAATATGGTTGTAGTTTGGGTCGGGCATCGTACTGCCCTTTCCCGAGGACTGGGGTCATGGAAGTTTAATTCTTCCTTATTGTTAGAGGATGCTTTTTGCACTGAGTCGCAGGAGTATTGTTCAGCCCAGAAGTCCATGGTACTTTGCTATTTAGACATCAGACACTGGTAGGCTGATACTAAGTGGGGTTTGAGGTGTTTCATTCAACATTATAGTCGGCATAGCACCTGTCAAAAATATTTACGATATCTACAACACAGGAAACAACTACATTATTTCTTAACTTTGGCCCATACCACAACACAGGATTTTAGTGCACAGATTCGACAAATAAGGTCTAGTATGAAAACATTTCATGAACAGAAATCGAGGCAATTATATTTCCAACATAAATTTGGGACTCGGGGGAGGGGGGGATGCTGATGCTCTTTGCCCCTTTCAACAAAATGATTATAGGATTAGAAAGAAAGAAATACTTCAGTTTACTGGGTTTGATGGTACATTAATTGTAACTAAAAGGGATATACTCCGTGAGGTGGGTGAACATTCTACAAACTTATTTTCTGTCCTGCCTTCCGATGTTTCACAGTTTTCCTCTTACTTGTCTAAGATCACTCTTCCTACTGTCCCTGACCATATTGCACTACATATGAGCCAAGACATTACCTCACTGGAGGTCCAGTCAGTCATTCAATCCTTAAGATGCAATACAATGCCTGGCCCTGATGGCCTTTCTAGTGAATTGTATAAAAAATTCGGAGAATTTGTTTCAGCGGAATTGGCACAATTATTCACTAGTTTTCTTACTTCTGGAAATGTTCCTTTGGATTTTACTAAAGGTACTTTACTTTTTCTTTATAAAAGTGGTGACAAAACGAAACTCCAGAACTGCAGACCGATCTGTATGCTGAACTCTGATTTAAAGATTTATGCCAAAATACTGACCAAACGGCTTTTACCACTGGCTGAACTGGTTATATTACCAGCTCAGACTTGCTCGGTTCCTCATAGAAAGACTGCTGATCACTTGATCTTGATTCAGGAAGTTATGGAATACAATCTCCATCACCCTTTATCGGGTCTTGTCGTATCTCTTGATCAATGCAAAGCATTTGACTCGATCAATCATGTTTTTTTATGGGCAGTTTTACATTATTATGGGGTTTCAGATACCCTTCTACATGGTATCCAATCCTTGTACCATACGGCCACAGTGGTTCCCATTATTAATGGGTGGACAGGGGCCATGGTTCCGATACATACAGGGGTGTGCCAGGGCTGCCCCCTCATCCCTTTACTATATGTTTTTTCCATTGATCCCTTGTTATGGTCACTTCATGCTTCTGGACAGATTCATCCTATTTCGGATGGCAGTCTGACAATTCCATATTCTGCCATTGCATATGCTGATGACATGACCTTACTCCTGGAAGATGAGGATTCTCTCACACAGGTGTTGGACCTAATTACTGATTATGGGAAACTCTCTGGGACAACTCTTAACTTAGATAAATGTGCTGGTTATTCTTTGGGTTCTAACCTGCCCTGTTTGGGACACGGTCATAGCATTGTAATTTCCAAACAACCCCTTAAAATATTAGGTATCACTTATGGTGCTCCTGACATGGATTTGTTTAATTGGGAAGAAAAATTAGTCTTGGATAGGCATTGGGTGGCTCTTTGGAATGCTTGGAAATTTGGAAAGAAGAAAAGGGTCTATTTAATTAAAACTTTTTTGCTTCCCATTTTTTTCTACCTTAGTTCAGTGTTTTCTATTCCAAGAAAATTAGAAACCTCATTGTTTGGGATTTTCTTCTAGGCATCGTGGGGCAGCCGTTAGAATCCCATAAGATGAAACATCACCTATTTGCCTGTTAAGGGAGGTGGGTTGCACATGGTTAACCCTTTGTTGTTTTTTAGTAGTGTTTATTTTATGGATAATATCATGCCTTTATTAGTTAATAGGCAGAGGGGATGGGAGCCTTGGCAACTGTCAGCATGCATCCTTTGGTTATACCCTTGGGAGCACCAGAGTCCATATTTAATTAGAAAAACTCTGGGAACTTCAGTGTATATGAAGGATGTTTTTTCTCGTTTAAAGCAATGGCATGTCACCCCAAATATGCTTATTACTATGACACATAAAACTTTGTATAACTCTCTCTTACTGGAGTTATGTGCTGTACCCAACCCTTTTGAGAAATATCCTGCCAATTACTTTAGCTCCCGTCAGTATCTAATACAGAATGCCAGTATCCCTGCCTGTATGTGGGATGTTCATTGGCTATCTTGCCATGAACATTTGAATGTGAAGGCGAATCAAAAACATAAATCTTTACAAGAATGCATCTATAGCAGTCCTGCTTGTATTAATTTGGAAGAAACTCTGATCCATTTGTTTTTTGACTCTTCTTTTATTCGCCACTTCTGGGTGTTTCTCTCTAAATTTTGGGGAATGTCTCCATTGAAATTTGTTACCTATCAGAATTTGATGTATGGTTACCTTCCAGGACCTTGGCATCTCTGGGACAAGAACATTTTATGTCTTTTACTTGCTGTCATTAAATGGAATATATGGATGGCAAGATGTTTTTTTTACACTGCAGCAAAAAGAAAATAGCCATGCTGAACTAGCACAGAAAATAACAAATGATTTGATGTTTATTTATACTGCAGAGAATTGGATTGTTCCTATGGCACAATTACAGATTCTCTGGAAGAATTTGCTGTGGATTACTAATTTTGGGATTGATGTACACTGATACATACCTCTCAACCTCCCTCATCACAAATCAGGGACAAGGCTTAAAATGATCAGGGACAAATTACCAAAATCAGGGACACATCTGAAAAATAGTAATATTAGTTCCAGAAGCTGTGTACAACATGCTTCTTAGTATGAATAGCATTTTCTTAATGAGAACTAGACTGTAACACCAATGGCTAGCATTATTTTGTGATTCAGATCCCCATTCTTTAGTGACAGAAATGCCAAATTTAGGAGGGACAGAAGAAATTTCAGAGGCAAAATCAGGGACATCCTTGAAAATCAGGGACACTTGATAGGTATGCACTGATATATTCCTCCTTTTCGGAGGGGTAGTTTGGTGCTGTTTCTTAATATGGGTTCTGTTTTCCACTTTTTTAGTTTGTACCTTTCTTTGTTTTATTTATGTTTACTTTTTTATGTTTATGTTTTACTGTATGGATTGTACAACAATTTTCGTCTCAAATAAAAATTCCCCTACTCTTTTCAAGAAGTGCCATGGAATCTTTAATGTTCACTTGAATTTTGCACAATCTATAGCCCAATAGTTCACTTGCTTTCTCACCTGTCTCCAAATATTTTTGCTGTACTCTAAAAATAGAATACTCAATTTTTTTGGAGTGAAGTTTAGTAATCTCATATTTAAGTTCCAAGATCTTAAATAACAATTCCTTATTATAAGGTGGACCTTGTTTTAATTCTAACAAAATCTTCCCCAAAGACTCCTGCTTTTCTTTAAGTGACCTCATTTTTTCTTTCTGGAAGCATAGCTGATGATTGCCCTCCCCCCCAATAAAAGCTTTGTATGCTTCCCATATTATTTTAGGGGTAACTGCACCATTATCGTTTGCCTTAAAGTATTCCTTGGATTCAAAATTCCTTGGATTCTTCGTAAATCTGAGGAGGAAAGAGACTTGTGAATAATGATTGATCACATATTAACATATAGCTCTCATAAACAAATTGTAAAGCAAAACGTTTTATGGAATATTAAGAGGCATTTCAAGAGTCGCAATAAGGAGGTGATTATGCCCTTGTATAGGGCATACGTTAGACCTATTCTGGATTATGGGGCACCAGTGTGGGGTCCCATATCTAAATGAGCAGTAGCAAATATAGAAAAAGTCAAAAGACAAGCCACCAAAATGATATATAACATTAAAAGCATGCCTTATGAGGAGCGATTGAAGCATCTGAGGCTCATGTCACTGGAGAAAAGAAGAGTTGGGGGAGGAATTGTTATGCTATGACATTATGAAGGATGATTATTTATTCAATTAACTAAACCTCCAATTCAAAAATGACACCAAAGGAACCAGAGGGCACCCACTTCGGCTCAGACACATCAAATACAACACCAATAGAAGGAGGGCTTTCTTCACAGAGAGTGGTGACCCCTTGGAACAGGCTGTTGGAGGATCTTATCTGCTCTGAGACCAAGACTCAATTTAAATATCATTTGGACAACTATATTATGGAAAACGGAATCATATACTATTAAGGGTTTCATGATGGGAACGGTAATGGGCTATCTTCGGTCCTCTTTGTTCCCTAATACCTTTGTTGTATGAACCTTTGTTGTTGTATTAACATCTCTTTGGCAGTGATTATTGATTCGGCCCTCAGATTGAGGACACAGGGCCTCAGAGCAGTAGAAGTTGTTCCACGGTGAGTCAGAACACAGGTTCCCACTTCATTTGCTTGGTTCTAAGATAACAGGTGGCATGCGCCCATTTCTCAACCTTGAAAGGTTTAACAAGTACCTGTTCAGAGAAGAGTTCACGGTATTCAAGCCTTCACTTCCTGGACGTTTGGCTCTGAGCCAACCGATCTGGGCTAGAGTCTCAGGAAACAGTTGCCACAGCTTCTCAGTCGCTTTCTTCCAGGAGGGGTTTTCTGATACAGGGAAGGTGCCAGATTCACCTTCCCAGCAGCTCCTTTTCATAGAAGCCCTCCTAGACACATCCAGGGTGAGGGTTCTTCCTTCCGGAGAATGGAAGAAAGAACATCTTCAGATGTCTCGTTACTTCTTGGAAAGCAACTCTGTCCGGGCCCCTTTTTCAATGCAGTGGATGCTGGGACTTGTGCCTTCGTCTGCAACAAATAGTGGTCTCCGACCACGCATCTGCAATCCTCCGCATAAATGATAGAACATCGGACAAAATTACTTACATTTTTCATTCATTTTCATTTTAACTTTTTATTCAAAGAATTGAAGTGGATTACTCAACTGAGACTAGTTCATTTCCAGTGAGGTCCTTTTGCAAAACAGCAATCAGTGGTAGACGCCGTTAGTCTAGCTTCTGCTAAGTATACCCTTGCCTTCTAAGTCCCAGATCACCATCACCATGATTGCACTCCTGATCAGTTGGGGAGCTCACTGTCAAGACCTCCACACTCAGGTGTGGAGAAGGAGGAGGAGGAGGAGCATTATCTTCTCATAAATTGCTTAAAGATGAGAGCTGTCTTATATGCTTTCCAAGTCCTGAAGAAGGCCCTCTACCACGAAGTGATCCCACTTCAGAAGGATGACAAAATTGTGATGTTTTCATCAACAAGCAGGCTGGAGCACTCTTCTACCCTCTGTGCAGGAAGGCCATAGGGAGGTGAATGGTGCCTCGAGCACAGTGTATCAGTTCAGTCATTGTGCAGTCACTCTCAATGAGTGGGGCAGCCCGGACCTGGTCCTTTCTGTGTTCCCTCTCAATGCAAATCTGCCTCTATCCTGCTTCAGAAATCCAGACCCTGATGTTTTCTGTCAGGATGCATTTACTGCAGTAGACAAGATTCTCCTGTACACTTTCCTCCTCTTCCCTTAGTTCAGAGGGTGCTGCTGAAATTGTAGGCAAACAGGGGCAGGATGATTCTCATCATCCCACACTGGCCTCAGCAGATATAATTTGCGTAAATAAACAGTCGGTCAGATGTTCACGCAAGACGACTCCCTCTACAAGCAGACCCTCTGACTCAGGGACTTTGGTCCATCCTTCCTGCACTCCCTTCATCTCCTTGCCAGGTTCCTGAGGAGATGAAAGTGGGCAAGTTTTAGGTTTCCAGACAATCGTAGAAATCGTCTTAGCCGCACATAGACCTTACACCAGGAGGACTTAGGCGGTCAAGTGGTTACACTTCACCATCTGGTGTGCAAACTTACGTCTAGCCCTTTTGGTTGCCCACCAAGTAAAATTTGGGGGTACCTCATGGACCTGTCTAATGCAGGTCTGCATTTCTCAGCAGAGAATGTTTACCTCTGCACATTTTTGGACTGTCTTGAGCCAGTAGACAACTTGTCACTGGCTCAATTACCATTATCAAGTATTGCTTCTTCTGAATGTTAAGAGGGTTCTGCAATTCTACATCAACAGAACGAAGAGATACACATTTGAACACCTATTGTATCTTTCCACATGCCTTGGCTGGGTCAACCTGTTGCCATGAGATGCATTTCTGCTTGGTTAGTAGCATGTCTTCATCACTGCTAATCCATGATGCAGCTCAAGTTGGAAGGCCGGGCTCTCACCACTCTAACAGAGTGGTTGTGGCTCTCCTGTTGGAGATTTTTGTAATGCACCAGTTGCAGACATCTGCAAGGCAGCAAGTTAGAGCTTAGAGCATACCTTGGTAGAGCACTATGTTCTAGATATCCTTGCCTGACAGTTAGCTTTCTTCAGCAGGACAGTCCTTATGGACTTCTGTTCTGAGTGAGCTCTGTCTCCTACCACCCTACTCAGGGGTGTGGATTTTTAACTCAGTACTTTCCCATTAGTGTGAATGAGTGGTGAAGACTTTTAGTCCAGGAAGATATGGAAATTATGTACTTACTGTAATTCTTGATCTTCTTGGATGAAGCCTCCACCACTCATTCACATGCCCATCCACCATCCCCCAAGCTCACTCATTCTGTTTTGATCTTCACTTTCTTGTTGTTCAGGCTGTGAAGAGATTGTTGAATTGACCCTTCTTACATGGGTCATCCAGTCTATCACATGCCGAGAAGTTAGGGTAATGTTTTCTTTTGTTAGTTTACGCTTCACCGCCTCAGTTGAAAAGGTACTGAGGCGGTTGGAGGGTTGATGTCGAGATAACCTATACTGGTGTGAGCTAGTCTCATGGTGCCATGCATGCATGGTCCTATCCCAGCGCCAGCCTTCCGGAAGATTTTTGGCTCCCGTGGGGTTCTAGCACCTCTGGCGTAGTCCCATTAGTGTGAATGAGTGGTGGAGACTTCATCCAAGATCAAGAATTATGGTAATTATGCAATTTCCATTTGTCTTACCTTGCATGGACGTGACATAGAATCCAAGCTGAAGGGCTAGAGGTGCAAGGTGAAAAGCCGGAGGTGCATGCATGTGTCACAGAATCACTGGATCAGTAGAAGGCACCAAGTTCGCATTTAGGTTGGGGGGTTGCTCATGTCCATTTGGGATGGTGGTTTCTCTAGGATCCATAAGATATATCCACAGTTAAAAGCCAAACTTTATTAATTTTATTTAAAGGAACCCACATTACAGGTAATACTTGCTTAATTAACTTAACTGCTTGCCCAATTAACCAACTGCTACCCCAGCAGTAGCACTGTACTGGTATGGCAGAGGTTTGCTGCGCAGCTTGTGTCTATACTGACAGGGCAATTAATACCAACTATACTGACAAGGTGACGTGAAATAGAACAGTTATGGAATTTGCAGTTTTGTACTGCATCTTACAGTTTGGTCTTTTGCTGGAATTACAAGCGCTAAAATACTCAAGCGCTTAAACTGCATGCGGTGAAATATCCATGCTGTAATTGACCATGGCAAAATTTATTGCACGAACGTGGCATGGAACCTTCCTAGGGTGACCATGTTCCACTGGCTGTAAGGTCCAGCATGTGTGCACCCCAACCCCAGCAGATGCGCATCTGTGCTGAGGAGCACTGAGGGATGATCCTTTTGGAACGTGACATCTTCCCTGAGGTTTTCTGGGTCCAGCCATTACTGCAGGGCCTGCAAGAGGGTGTGTTTTTCTTCTAAGTGAGGAAATATCTTGAGTAGAAGCCTCTTCTCCTCTGGAGAAGGGGCATGGGTTCTACTGCTCTGATGGTTGGTAGGTTAGCTACCTCTGCTTCCAAAAGGGCTTTGTCTGCAAAGGTTGCTGGGGCAAAATGCCTGGCTCTCAGTTTTGGGAGAGATTTGAAACTTAGCGACAGTCCTTGGCTCACTACCTCCAAGACCCACTTGTCTATGGTGATGGCTTGCCAAGCTTGGAGGAAGTGAAGCAATCTGCCTCCTACTGGTAGGGGAGAGGCAACCTGTACCAGCCCGTCAGGGATTCTGCTTTGACTGAACCTGAGCCTGAGGCACTAGTGCTAACCTCCTCATGGTCCTTTTGGCTCTACCTCTGAAATAGCCCCTGGGCTACTGGTAGTCTGTTGTTGCCTGGGCCTGGAAAAAGGGTCTAGAGTAGGAGCCCTTACCTTTGCTTTCCCTGTAGTGGAACCTGTAAGAAGTGGAGGGTCTCTCTTTAGCAGATATACTTCTGTATGTAGCTTTGTACTCATCCACTTTTTTCACATAGGCCTCTGTCTTGTCTCCAAACAGAGAATCACCCTCACAGGGGAAATCCATAGCCTTTGTCTGCGTATCTTGGGTCAGGTTTCTTGTCGTATGCCAAGCAAACCACCTCATGGAAACAGTGATGGCCAGAAACCTAGCTGCTGTGTCATTAGCCTCCACAGCCATGAGGAACGGATACTTGGTGGAATCCAATGCTGTCCTGGCAGTCTCTGCCAGGTCTACTGCCACCTTGCCTGGGACTTTATCCGTAGGTGCCAGTGCAGTGTTCCACAAGGCCTTTTGGTATTGTGCTATGTATGCCACATAATTGGCCTGCCTCACTAGCAGAAAGGCAGCCATGTACCCCTTCTTCCCCATGTCATCCAATTTTCTTGAGTCTTTATCAGGAGGGTGTGAAGACAGAAATTCTGGCTTTGTCACAGGCTGCTGCCTGTACCACTCCTTCATGGTCACAGCAGTTAATAAGAAAGCAGCATTGGAACTATCTAATTCATACTTTTTATCAATCTTCTTTCCAGACCCTGGGATAGTGGTAGGAGTTTTTAAGATTTTTAGTACCTGTTTTCTCAAAGACTTGTACATGGATAACAGCAGTCTTTTTGTGGGGGCTAACCCCATCATCTCTAAGAAATCTGCCTCTTCCTCCTCAGTTTCCTAAATAGGAAGATCTTCCCTGTATCAATCTTCACCATTCATCACTGGTGGGTATAAGTTGGAGGCGTAGTATCCCGCGGAACATTTTTTGTTCCAAAAAGGGGAGGAGCCGGTGCCACCCTCAAGGTCAATGTAGTACGTGGCACTCGAGAGTTGGCCAGTAACCAACATCGATTCCTCCTCCACCTCAGTTCAGCTTCTCCCACTGTAGAGTTTGCAGCTACCTCACATGCGAGCCGAAAAAGAAGATACACCATTGCAGCCTACTTGGGGCTACTTGATTCATCGACACTGCTTCAGTTCTGCTGTTATTCGGTGCTATTTTTGTGATCTTCAGTACCAGTAAGATCTTTCCTTTTCTTTTAATCAGCACTAAGTCTGTTGTTTTAGTTTTGAGTTAATTTATTCATGAGTCATGACAGGTTCAAGGGACAAAAATAAATCTTCGAAAGTGGGCCAGCCCCCAATGCGTCGGTGTCCCTGTGGCAGGGCAAATTTCCGTTTTGGACCAGCATGACCATTGTCTTACCTGTCTGAGTCCAAACCACAATATCGACCACTGCAATGCCTGCTTCTCCATGGATCATAGAGTACTGGAATATTGTGAGTTTAAGGTCTGCCACACTCCGCCAGCCTTCGGGGGGGGGGTGACACTACAATCAGGACACCAGATGCAGGTCTCTTGACCCTTCCTCTGGCTTCCTTCCTGGTTCTATATGAACTGTGGAGGAGGGGGTCTCCACCTCTTTGAGCCTCACCAGGGCATAGGCCTCTTCTACGGTGCCGGAGGAACGATCATGGCCCCCAGGGGCCAGGCTGAGGGCACCATTTTGGCAGTCACTTCCTCAGAGGTGCAGACTCCCCCAGTATTGCAGCCTAGCCCAGTGGTTTCCTCAGCACTTCCCATTTGGGCCGCTCTGGATACTGGAGCCACTCCCGGCTCCGGTGATCAGGGCAGTGCCATTGGTGGTACTGGGCCTACATGTGGCATTGTGCATAGCGCCGAGGGTAGGAAGGCCTTGGGGGTGGCCTCTCTAGAGGTCTTCTGGATCTGCTCTTCACAGGAGATGATCAGGAGGTGATCCAGACTGGCAACCCGACTCCTCAGAGTGCTAGGGCTCTCCTCTGCCCAAAACCACAGCACTCTCCCAATCCCCTCTTTCTTTCAGGGCTGGTTGTTGTAATCGGCACAGACCCTGGCACCGTCCACAATTCCAGGAGTATCTCTGGTGCCGCTAGTGGTGCCAGAGGGGCTCCTTGTGTTGATAGTGACTCCTGGCTGGTGGGAATTGAGTCTCCCAGCCTCGGAGCCCAGGCCAGCACCGTTTCAGGTGCTGCTCGGTCCCCCAGGGCCATGAAGGGGGCTCCTGTGCCAGCCACCTCACCCGTGGATGCAGTGGGAGTGGAGAAGCCCTTGTGATTGTAAACGAGGAAGAGGTCCCTTTCAGAGTTGGTGGGGGTGAGGAGGTGAGATGAGAAGCAGCGGCCTCTCCTTGGAGCCCTTTGGAACTTAGGAAGGAACTGCAGTTCTGAGCCTACCTTTTTTCCCCTCATCTCCTTCGAGGGAGGCTTTACTGTGTGGGGCTAAGGGCCACCCATCTGGATCTATGTGGCTCCAGTCGCCTTACAAGGAGGAATTCCCTTTGGGGCTCAGTTCTGACTGCTTTAGGCTGGTTCAGCAGCCAGTTACTGGAGAGACCAGAGGATACTTCCTAGGCACTAGATTGCCTGCACGGTCTCCTAGCCCTGGCAGAGGGTGCTCTCACTCATTGAGATGTTTTTTCCCTTACCTCTGTTTTCTCCTGCCCACTTTCTGGGCCACTTGGGTACTTCTGGGCCTCTGACCTGGGAGCAGTTCAAGGACATGGCTGCTGCTTTCCCCCATTATGTCAGAGCCATGGACAAGTAGGTTTTCCACCTGTCACCCCAGCAGCAGCTGGACTCTGAGTCTTCGGACTCATCAGCCCCCCAAGGAAGAGGATCCCTCCATCCACCTATCCTCAGACACTGCTCAGACCTCTTATCTGCATTTCCTTTCTAAGTTGGTTGACAAGCTCCATGTCTCCAGGGTGGCAAGACGCAATCCTGAACAGCCGACGCGCACTTTCTTGAGTGAATTTAGTGCCAACCACCTGGTGGTGCCTGCCTGACCTGTTCCATTTCAGGAAGAGTCGTACCATACCTGGCAATGTCCATCAGTCCCTTCCGCAACCCCAATGGACTACCAGCACAGCTATTGCACACCCCAGGGATCTCCAGGGGTTTTGCCTCACTCCACAATGGCGTGAGTCTCCTGGACTCTGCTACGGGGCATAGAAGCCTAAGGAATGGCTGACCACTGAATGCGGACTCTGCGGAGTTTGACCGATAGGGGAGGAGAGTCTTCTCCTCAGCATGCCTTATGCATTCCATAGCATCACAGCAGGCCCATCAAGCTGCCTACAACAGGCACCTATGGTTAATGATAGACCAAGTGCTAGCATCAATGCCTGGTATGGAGGCAACTAGGCAAGCCATCACCCTCTCTGCACATGGCCCGCAGCTTGCGATGCACCAGGCAAGGGCATCGTATGACACCAGTGAGGTGGCATCCAGGCTAGTGGAGACAGCGATCTGCATTAGGTGGATAGCGTGGCTTCACCTTTCCTGGTTAACACCCATGACCCAGCGATGGGTGTTTACCTCTTCCTTCTGGGGGACCTGCCATACAGTGAGGCAGGAACTTCAGGGGTGATTTCCTTCTCCAAGGCAAAGGGAGACCCAATCTCACCTTGACCAGTCACTGGCCTAATTTGGCTGTGAGGGTCTCCTTCCCCTGTGTTTCCCCCACAGGGGGCTGAGGGAATAACTTTCTTCAGGGAGGTGCCAGGTCCCCTACGGAGGGCTTGGTAGTCACCCACCAGCAATGAATGCTGAAGATTGATACAAGGAAGATATGAAAATTACATACCTATCGCACTTCTTGATCTTCCTGTATATCTTCACCATTCATCACTGCTTCCCACCCACTATTCCCTCTTGGGCAAAGCCTCCTCCCTGCTTACTCTCACCCCATTGAGGCCAGTTGTGGGTGTGGTCCCACAGGTACCTCTGGGTTCTCTGCTCCTTCCATGAAGAGACAGAGACCCTCCTGTGGGGGGAGGGCAAGTAGGGCTGCTTGCCCCTCATTCTGAGATTGGGGCTCCTCTGGGACCTCTTCTCAGGACCCTGATGGGGATCCTCCCTCTGGCTTGGTCCAGACCCTTCTTAGGGTCCGACTAACTAACTCGGGTTTTCCTGCCTGGCAGGATCAGTGTCAGGGTTAAGGGATTTGGAAGGACCCCTGGGGACCCCCAACCCCCCTTTTTTTCTCTGGAGTTGTGTCGCCTTCCTTTCTGATCTGGATGGGTCCTTCTGAGGCTGGGCCTCCTCCTAGATCTAGTAACTCTCTTGAGAGAGGGACCTTCTTCTGTGTAGATCCTGCCCCTCTGCTTTGCTGCAGGGGGCGCATTTCATTCTTAAGTCTCCTCTCGAGAGGAATCTCTAGTGCAAGGAGACCCTGCCCCCTGGTGGTTCTCTTCCCACCCTTGAGCATCAAGGATGGGGGGAGAGGCTTCTGCTACATATCTCCATCTTTTCTCTCCAGGGAGAGGGCATTTTTCAAGCCTGGAGCCTGAATGATTCTGTCCTGCTGGACCGGTGCCCACCGCTGCCTCCCCTGCCTGCTTATGCATATCGAAGATTGCATTTGGCACTCTTATTTCTAAAATCTCAGGTGGGGGGTTGGAATTGGGCAGTAGTGCCTATCTCCTTGGTCCTCTAGAAGTCTTGGACCTCTGCTGGGGTGTGGTGGGGTCTCTCACTCCCTTCCCTCTCTGTCCTCTTCTTTCTTTTTCCCTCTCACTCTTCCCTTCTTTGCCGCCCAGAGGTTTGGGCCTGTTGTTCAGATCACTAGGTTTCTCTCCTTTGTCCTCTGGCCAGCTTTATTCTCTTTTCTGTTTATATATTTTGCTTTTGTCTATCTCTTGGGCTCCCTTGCCCCACCCTTTGTCATTTCTCTATCCCTTTCTTTCGCTCTCTGGCGTGCAGAACTGAGGTAGAGGAGGAGTCAACATTGGTTACTGGCCAACCCTCGAGCGCCACGTAGTACGTCGGCCTTGAGTGTAGCACCGCCCCCTGTGCTGGCTCCTCCTGTTTTAAAAAAAAATGCTCCCACATGGTACTGCACCTCTGGCTTATACCCACCAGTGATGAACGGTGAAGATATGCAAGCAGATCAAGAATTACAATAGGTACGACATTCTCATATTCAAGTTGTCCACCATTTGCTTCACAAAAGAATAGTGTGAAGTGTAATCATCTGGACCACTAGGTGGAGAACCAAACTCCTGTTCAGGGGATACCTCAGGTTTGATAGGCTCACCTTCATCCTCCTCCTCCCCCTTCCAGTTCTAGGACATTATATATAGGTTGATTCCCATACTGTCTGTACCTGGGCAGGAACCAATGGGGCCAGTGTGGGAACTGGTACCACAGCTTGGAGTGCCTGCAAAATCTGTAGAGCCTTGACAATGTCCTCAGCCATGGGCATGGCAGGTCTGTTTGCTGAGAGCTCCTTAGTCTTCTTGGCCGGTGGTGCAGCGACATGCTTCTCATTTTGTTTTATCTTAGCTGGAACTGACTCACCAGCCAGTTCCACATGCCTTTTTGAGTTAGTAGTGTCAGCTTTAGCCATGGATTTTGGATCCACTGACTCTTTAGGCCTTTCTTTATCTTATTTTGAAGCAGAAGAAGACGTAGAGGGAGCTACTTCTTCAGAGTTTTTAAGATAACGGAGCAGATGCAGCCATTTCTTCTAACTTTTTAGCCCTCGTTTTAAGGATTTTAAAGCAAAAAGATTTACACACAGCAAAATTTGCAAATATAAGACTGGGACCCAAGCAAAAAATACAAAGACTATGCTTACCAGCTTTAGCTACTAGATGACCACAGTTAGTGCAAGTTTTAAACCCAGTCGGTCCTGTCTTTTTCTTTTGTCTAGGAACTTCTGACATTGGTGTCAGATTTGAAATTTTAAAGCCTATTTGACCAATCGGTTGGTTCCCTGGAATCGATAATAAACAAATGAGAATAACCACATTCAGTTCCTGAATTTAAAAGGGAACTAGCAATCACTTGGTTTCTGACAGGAAAAGGAACCACAAATAAATAAAAATGAAAAATAAACAACTAAAGATGCAGAACCCAAAAAGAACTGGTATAAAAGAAGATAAAAATCAGATCCTGAGGTAAAAATCCTCTAAAGTAAGCGGTTCCTTGCAGTTCCGTGGAACTGATGAGGAATCAAAAAAACACAAGTAAACAACCCAAATAAACTAACTACCTATACTATAGGGTTAGCAAACTGAAATATAATATAAGAAGCATTTGTCAATGCCGAATGTTTGCTTACTGCCTTTAGCATTGGAAGTGCAGGAGTTAGGCAGATGCAGAATAGGAATGGCAGTGAAGTACTGAACTGATGCCAACCCCACTCCCACCCTGCAGAGACGGACAGGCATTGGTGTGTGCCTTTGGATCATCGTCCATAGCGTTCATGCCATTTCACCTCACTGTACCCTGCAGACACTGACAAGTGTCGAAGTGTGCCTTGGGGTGTTCGGGCTTTACCCTCACCCCATTTCATAAGGAAATATGCTGAAATGAGTGCAGTATTGGAGAATGGGGTGAACTTTGGGGCCGAAGAGTCCAAGGCACATCTCTATGCCTGTCACTGGCTTCAGGGTGGGGGTGGGAGTGGAATGGTGTGAGCATTACTGTCGACAATCACAAGTCACACCCCTGATGCCTGTCAGTCCCTACAGGGTAGGACGTTATGGTCGGAAACCCTAACACCCTGGGCATTTCTTGGTATTTTCACTCCAAGTTTTTAACATGGGCTTTTTGTGACCCCACTGCATGAACAGTGACAGTATCACTTTGTTAGCCAAAAGGTGATTTTGCACAGTGACTGTGCCATTTGGTGCCACAGGTGTGAAAACACATTTCAAACAGGACGTGAAAAAGGACAGCTGTACTGTTCATGAGGAGGTGTAAAAAAATAGTATTGTTGAAAATCTGGAGTAAACATATAAAAAAAATTGTGAAGTCACGAGCATGCATACAAACTTCGCAACGCACACCCATAATGCAATTATTTTGGGGATTTTTTACACCAGATTTTCAACATAGGCATTTTGGGACCTCTGCTCAGGAACAGTGGTACTGTGATTTTCTTAATCTGTCCCGAACATTGAATTTGCACAGTGACCGCACCCACTGTGTGCCACAGATGCAAAAACATGTTTTGGGCAGGATGTGAAATATGACAGCTATACTGTTCATAAGGCAGTGTGCAAAAATGACAATGTTGAAAATCTGAGGAAATATAAAAATTGGTCAAAATTATGAAAAGTGAGAAACTGTACAACGACACTGGTAACGCAGTCATTTTTTTTAAATTTTTCACTAAATGTGCAACATGGCTTTTGGATCTCTCCTAATGAACACTGTCACTGTGATTTTCTTAATCTGTCCCGAACATTGACTTCATACAGCAACCGTGCCGTTGTGTGCCAGATGTGCGAAAATACATTTTGGACAGGATGTGAAAACTGGCAGCTGTACTGTTCATAAGGAGATGTGGAAAAATGGCAATGTTGAAAATCTGGAGTGAAAATACTAAAAATTCTCAGAGTTATGAGCGTGCGTGGGAACTGCACAATGCACGTTCGTAACAGTCATTTTTTGGAATTTTTCCACCAAAATTGCAACATAGGCTTTTTGAGAGCCCACCTCATGAACAGTGACACTGTTGTTTCAATAATCAGTCCCAGAAGGTGATTCCACACAGTGACAGCAAAATCACCTTTTGGGATTGAATAACGAAATGACAGTGACTGAGTTCATGAGGTGGAGTCCCAAGGGCCCCATGTTGAACATTTGAAGCCCAAAGTCACAAAAATGGCCAAGATATCCACCTAAGCTGACCCCCCCAATGATGCAATTATACAGCTTACCAGCATTTCTTTAGTTCGCGGTCGGCTTTGAAGAGTGCAGACGTGTTCCCGCTCCACCGAAGATCATCTCGCCTGGCTCTGGAGGTAAGTATGGGGTGAGGGGGATACAGGAAGGTGGGGTGCACAGAGGGTGAGTGTGGGTTGGGGGAGGAGGGCATCGTGACCACAAGGGACCATTTTCTCTTTTATAGGTAAGAAAATAAAGAGACATCGCGGGAAGTTTTTTTTTTTTTTTGCAGGTTTACTTTGGGCACATTGGGGTGGGCTCTCAGTGTGCCACCTGTGTTTCTGAGGAGGGGGGACTGAAGCCGACAGAGATTGTGCCCCCTGTTGGCAAAGAAAGCATGTCTGTGTTTGGAGGAGGGGGCATGATGCCAAGGGATATTGGGCCCCCCCCCAGCAGATAAATTCCAACAAGGGGGACATGAAGCCAATGGGGATTGGGCTCCCCCATTGGCAAATGATCTGGAGAAGGGGTATGCTGACAGGGGGATTGGGCACCCCCGATGTTGGCTTTGAGAGGTGGATGGCGACAGCCACCACCATGTTTCTTGAAATGTTACACCAGGCAAGGCACGCCCTGCAATGATGGGCCGCTCCCTCATTGCAGCGACGAATTTCTTTCAAGTTGGTGGCACGCTTTTGAGCTTCTGTCATAGACAGCATGCTCATTCATTTGTGCCACAGAGACAAACCCAAAAAAGCAGTGGCGGCATTGGCCACAACACTGCCGCACCTCCACAACCTGCTACTCCAACAAGCTGTTACAACATGTTTCTGGTGCATGTGCCCAAGCAAACATAAAAATAACAGTACTTATCGACTAATTAAAGTTCTGACACCAAGTCGAGGAGAGCTCTCCGAGGCGTCTTAATTAACAGGTGGAGTTAAGAATCTGAAGCACTCTGGCAGGCAGAGTAAAGAATCCGAAGCACTGAGTGCAGCAGTTACTGGGGCAGCAGTCTGAAATTGGCACGAGCCAATGAGAGTTCCATCATTTGCATACATTCCATCTCTCTGCAGCAGTACAACACTGAAGGCTGACTGCATTTGTTTAATCATAATGAGTTAGAACACATTTATTTATTTTATTTATTTATTTCTGATCTCGGATTAACCATTTGAGCTCAGAGCTCTTTACATAGGTTCCACGTTAGTACATTTAGAACAAGTAGGTGATTATACAGAGGATTGAGACAAACAAGGCAATAGAATTAAAATGAGAACATTTAGGTACATTTGGGGTGGGATATTCAGAAGGGTTGCACATGGCGCAACACACAGTTCTTCATCCGCAACCCGCACTGATATTCAAAGGGGAAAGTGCGTGGCACAAATCCCGATGCACCGGGCACATCAGTGATGTGGCGCAAGGCGGGGGGCGTGCCCATGTATACCTCCGCACATCCCGATATTCAGCCCGGGATGTGCGGAGCCCATACAGGTGCAACCCTACATACTCCGCATACAGTTGTTCCAAAAAATAAAGGAGCAACAGCCGGCCACCCACAGGTGAGCTGCCATACTGCAGGGCACAACATGGCAGCTGCCAGCTGTGGGTGGCCACCCGAGCTCTGGCGGAACCGTCCATCGGGTAGTGCCCCCCCATGCCCGATCGCGGGCAGCAGTATACAGAGAATAGCCTCCTATATCCCTGGTAGTCCAGTGGACCACTCGCAGCCCGATCACGGGCATAAGTCCAAATAATATAACCTTCTATATCCCTGGTGGTCCAGTGGACCACTCGCAGCCCGATCGTGGGCATAAGTCCAAAGAATATAGCCTTCTATTTCTCTGGTGGTCCAGTGGACCACTCGTAGCCCGATCGAGGGCAGAAATCCCCCCCAAAAATTAGAACCCATCCCTGGAGGTCCAGCGGTACCCCTCTCCCCACCCTCCCACTGAGCCCTGCCACCCCACTCCCTCCCCGGTCAGCAGAGGGGCGGCAGCTCCCCACCCGCAAGCCACCCAGCCTCCTGCTGACTGACTGTGAACAGTACAGCTGTACGCCCATTGGTCCACAGCATGGGCTAATGAGCATGCAGATTGTATCGAGATTACGGTCCTGATATGCAAATCCATTCACATATCTGGACTGTGTAGCACGGTATGGCCTGCTTAAGGGTGTGGGGAGCTGCTGCCCCTCGCTGCGCTAAGGGTTATTTTCTTTAGACTTCTGCCTGCGATCGGGCTTCGAGCGGTCCACTGGACCACCAGGGATATAGGAGGTTATCATTTGTATACTTATGCCCGCAATCGGGCAGTGGGGCACTTTGCCGCTTGTGCAGGGGGTGTCGGTCCCAAATGGCTGCAGCCTGGCAGTGTGCCAGGTGCAAGTCACCTGGGATGGACGCACCTGCATGCAAATGGGTCCATAATGACATGCAAATGGTCCCATTTGCGCCTTGCATGCATTATGGCCCCATTTGCATGTTCACTTTTAAATATCGAGGTTGATGCGCCTAGTGCAACGGCACTTGCGCTAGCACATCCCCCTGCCCGTCTCTGGCCATTTGCACTGGTGCAGTGCCACTGCGCCACGTGCAATACGGGTGGCCACAGAGTGATATTCAACAGTGCTGAGCCATGGCGCAGCACCATTGAATATCACCCTATCAGCACCCTGGCACATCCCAGTTGTGCTGTGCCCATGCTTGTGCCACAGCCTGGCGCAGTCTAAATATCCCATCCTTGGTCTTTAAACAAAGGAATGCAAAAAATACAGTGAAAACTAAAACTGGAATAAGTAAGCACAGTCAGATACATACAGGAACAGACTAAATAACTGTGCCCAACAGGGAGCCTGTTAGTTGTCAGCAACATGAGGGGGTTAGTGCATAAGAGTGCTGGAGAGATGGGGTGGGGAGTTGAGCCCCAAGTGCAGGGTGTCCGACAGAAAGAGAGACATGCCTGTGTCTTCTTTTCTCAGCCTTTGCAGATTGTATGAGAGGCCCTTTAGCACCATGCATTCCTGCTAAAAGCAGAACCAGCCTCAGTTTTCATGATGATTTGCATATACCTCCTATGATGCTTTGCAGTATGGCGGTATGTGTGATTTTGTTTATTTGTAATCCTGGTTTTGTTCCTAATGTCTTTTTTAGGTACCCCTTGCCTCAGCGCTTCTGCGCAAAGGTCCTTTGTCTTTTTTCCATCTTATAAACATCTCCCAAATTAAACCTTATTTGGCACTGGATGACCTGTAGACACTAGGGCATGCCTCTATGCCACTGTGGCTGGATTACTGCAATATAGTGTATGGTGGAACGTTGTTCTCCACCAAAATCGATCGTTTTCTAAACCTTGTAGTCACACAGTAGTGACGATCACAGAGCAGCAGAACTATTAGTCTCACTGCACTGCGAACGTCACAAACCATGTCCTCGAGCACAATTTGACAGTTAGAGTTCAATGATTTGACATTACAGATAGAGTTAGCAGCAATGTCAGCGGAGGTACTTTCAAAGCCACTTTCTGAGCGGGATACATTCATCCTTGAGCAGGAGAATAGAAAAACGGCAAAAAACCCGGAATGACATTCGGCAGATCCATAGCTTCCTCAGAGACAACGACAAGCACAGGGCATTGATTGTTTTTTTTTGGTCAGAAAACGCCGTTCCACCATACACTAAGAAAGTGCATAGAGCGGTTGACAACAGGGCTTCTTCCACCTCGTTGGCACTATGACAGCGGCTTACCTCTCGAGCTGCTCTCGGGTAAGCCGTTGTCATAGTGCCAACTCGGTGGAAGAATAGCCTTGTCGTCAATCGTTCCCCATGCACTATCCTATATGTTCTATATCTTGGGCTATTAGCTGGTTTAATGCATTGCTTACAGCCATTGAAGAATGCGATGGCCTGAAGAACTGTTGGAGCTGCTTGCTCCAAGCATATTATGCTGGTGCTCTGTGAACTGCACTGGCTGCCCATTCAGTGACACATCACCTTTAAGGTAGCTTGATCACCTTCAGAGGTCTTCACAGTATTTTATTTATTTATTTATTTGCTTATTAAATTCTCGGATTACAAACACCTTTGAGCAGAAACTGCTCGTTTACAAAGGTTCCATGTAAAAGGATGAGGGTCAACATACATACAGAGGTAGTAAAAGAATGCACAATAAACAACCAAAACAACTAAAAGAAAAAATAAAGATACTCAGTTATAACATACTTTGAGATAATATTCGTATAATGAGCAGCTTGAGTAGGCAGCTGGCTGCGGTAACAATAAGAGATAGAGGGCACCACAGGCAGTTAGTATTGTAGGCGTGCGACCGGGACAGGAAGTTGGCAGGCTAATGGGCCACTGCCCGATGGTGGTGGAAAATGTCTTGTACCAGTGGAGATGCGAAGCAGGAAAGGAGTCACAAGGAAGGCCCTGTGCCAGAGGGAATGAGACTGGGAAAGGGTGGGCTGTGAGACATGAGAGAGCTGGGAGGTGTTTAGAGAGATCTCTGTTTAGAGAAGCAGTCACATTGAGTGGTAGAGGTGAGGTAAAGTTTGAGATTCCTTTTGAAGGGTCCAAGTGTAGTAGAGGAAAGTGCTTCTTTATTGAGGGAATTGAACCACTGAGCAGCTCTATAGATAAGGGACCGCTGACCCATGGAGGTACTACATCTGGGAACCTGAAAGGTTAGAGAATGGGTACCACATGTTTGTTGAGTGCCACTGTAGGTAGTAAGGAGTGAGCTAACACCAGGTGACATGAGACCGAGGAGAATCTTTTTGGTAAGTAAGCAGGTCTGGTATTGTATTCTGTTGAGTAGGGGTGGCCAGCTGACCTGTGCATAGAGGTCACAGGTGTGAGTTTGTCAGGCCGCACCCGTTAGTAGTCTACAGGCTTTGTTGAGAGAAACTGAGATCCTGCAGAGGGCACTTGTTGAAGCAGAGCCATAGATGGCAAGGCCGTAGTCAATGATAGAGGTGACAGAGCTGTAGATGGCTAGTCTAAGGGCATCTGCAGGCATACAGTGCTTGTGTTTGTGTAGTAGTCCAATCCATATATTGGCAGTCTTGGCAACAGTGTCAATATGTTGAGTGTAGGAGAGGGTGCTATCCAGGGCAATACCAAGGTACTTGAACTCCTTGACATGTTCGAGTGGGTTCCCAGCATGGTTCTTGATGGTGAGGGACAGAGAGTTGTGCCTGCTCCGTCGGTTACAGAAGGACATGACTTTAGTCTTGCTGTGGTTCAGGACAAGTTTATGAGAACTGAACCAGTCTTCGATGCACTTGAAGTCACCCTGCAGCTGGGATTCAAGGACTGTAATGTCATGGTGGCTGGAAAACAGGACTGCATCATCTGCGTATAGTAATATTTTTTGGTGGCAGGCACTGGGGAGATTGTTGATGAAGAGGGAGAAGAGTAGAGGGCCCAGAATAGACCCCTGGGGGACTCCGGAGCAGACCGGTTTCTCATCCGAAGAGATCCCTGCAATCCTTAAATGTTGGATCCAATTATCAAGGTAGCTGGTGAACCATGGAAGGGCATCGCTGGAGATCCCAATGGAGGACAGTTGCTTGAGCAGTAGGGGGTGGTTAACTGTGTTGAATGCCTTGGTAAGGTCTATAAATACTGCCCCTCCACAATTCCCTTTGTCAAGCGTGGCATGGATGAAGGCTGTAAATTCCAGGAGTGCAGTGGTGGTGCTGTGCCCTTTTCTGAAGCCATGCTGCTCTGGGCACTGTACATTGTACTTATCCAGGAATTCTACTAGTTGGTCCGACACTATTCGCTCCAGCGCTTTAGATAGTGGGGGGAGGAGTGAGATAGGTCTGTAATTGGTGTGCAGCGTCCTATCTCCACTTTTGTGAACCGGTGTGACAGTGGCTTTCTTCCGGAGAGAGGGGAAATGGGCCAATCTAAGCAAGAGATTGAAGATCTTTGTTAGTGGTTCTAAGATTTCATCGAGGACTTGTGCCAGCAGTTTCAGGTCAAGGGAGTCACCACTGTACCCTTGTTTGCTGATGGCCTTTTGAATGTATCTTCTAGCTACTTGTGGTGGGACTTCCTTAAAAAAAAAACTTTGGGGTTGTACTTTCTAGCTGGTGCGTAACTTGGGAGGAGCTGGAGGGGAGGTCATCGAAAGAATTTGGTGGAAGGACACTTTGTAAATGCATTATTAAAAGTGCTGGTGATGGTACCTAGGTCGAGTGTAGGAGTGCCATGAAGGTTGAGCATAGTGGGTGGTGCTTTAGGATCCTTGCCTGTGAGTTCTTTCATGTTGTTCCAGAATTTGTTTCCCTGGCCCCAAGAGTTGGTCAGAGCCTCTTTGTAATAGCTGCGTTTAGCATTCCGTATTTTTCGAGAGCAGTCATTTCTGGCTGCTTTGTATAATGTATGTTTACTGCGTCCAGAGTTGCACGAGCACAATGCCAGAGGTGGTCTCTGTGCTTGAGCAGAGTTAAAGGTCAGTAGTAACCAGGGGTTGGTCTGTCCTTTGACCTTCATCTTTTCACTGGTGCATAGATGTCACAGGCTTCGTTGAAATGTTTGATAAATAGGTCCAGAGCTTTGTTGGTTTCACTGAGGAGTCGAGCACTGCCCAGTTCAGCCTGGTTAGATGGGATTTTAACAGCTGGAGGTGCCCTTGTTTGATAACCCTGGCATAGATAAGCTTGGGAGGGGCTTGTATTTGTTTGACCAGGAGCAGATGACAGGCAAGTGGTCACTTATTGTATCCGGAGTACAGAAACATTGGAGATGCGTTCAGGGCAGTTAGATAGAATCCAGACTAGAAGCATAAGGGAGCCTGTCCTATGGTTATACCTAGTGGGGGCATTGACCAGTTGAGTGAGGTGATGCGCCGCGGCTGCATCCTTATAGGTAGCGGCCTCAGCGGAGAGCCAGTTAATGTTAAAATCACCCATGATTATGGTTTCAGAATTATGTTACTGGACCCTTAGATATTCCATGATGCTATGGAAGCCAGCAGCCTGGTCTCTTGGGGGTAGGTAAGCTGAGATGACAGTGAGTTCCTTGTTATGTGCACCAAGGAGGATTTTGATTGTGAGGACCTGAGAGGAGTTGCTCACGCTAGGGGATAGGATGATGTGACCCATAAGGGTATCCTTAAGATAGATGGCGCAGCCCCCGCCCCGTTTAGCAATCCTGTCATGTATGAAAATGCAGTAGCTAGGGATAGAGACTGAGGTATCAGGGATTTTAGGGTTTAGCCATGTTTCCACAACTGAGAGGACATCAGGGTTGTGTTGTAGGATCCATGTTTGGAGGGAATCAAGTTTGTGGAGGATGCTGCAGGCGTTGATGGATGCCATGGTGAGTGTCCCTGTCCTTCTGCTTGGTGCCACTGCTGGCTACCCAGGTGGTCCTGGGTTGGGGTGAACATTTCCTGAGAGCAGGAGCAGCATAAGGAGAATTTGTAGGAGAAAGGATTTCAGCATCTTGTAGATACCTGGTGAAGTCATAAGCCAAAAGACATTATCAACAACTGAGGTCCAGAGTCACAGAATATGTTAGAATTCCTGAAGGTGATGAACTGTGCCTATGCATATGCAGGATGTGAAATCCTTTTGTCTGCATGCTTCTTTGTCATTCAAAGAGGTTGTTGAAAAGCCCACATACAGATCATGGAGCAGGTCAGACGAAAATGTGAATTCAAGCAGGACCTAGAGTCACTGAGTTTGTCAGACTTAGTTGCTTGACTTATGTTTTGCTTGGAATAGCTTCCAAAAAGTTGATTTTTAAATTTGGGCCCAGTATGGGCCCAGGTTATGTGTTACAGCGCTTGACTCCTTCCAGGTCAAATCGCCCTCTTTTGTCTTCTGAGATTAACTGTCTTGAAGTCCCAAGGTCTAGACTAAAACAATCTGGGGATCAGGCTTTTGTGATAGCAGCCCTGAACCTGTGGAATACTTTTTCCACAGGACCTCAGAGAACCCCCTTCGCTGGCCTCATTTTAAACAAGGCTGAAATTCAGTCTTTTTCATTTGGCATGTTCTAAACTGTGAAGAGAGTATTTCAATGATTGAGTTGCCACCTTGCATTTTTCTGTTATTTGTATATTTATTTAATGTCTACTGAATGTCTGTTATACTTTGTTTTAATGTTACTGTATTAGTATAATCTTTCTAGAATCAGTCTTCTCCATGCAGTCTCACTTATTGGTCTTAAAGAGCAGGTTCCTAGTAGCTGCCTGCCTGATCCCATTTGATCCCTTACCAGATCAGTAGCTCGCTATCAAAGTTTGGCATAAAGATTCCACTTTTTTAAGAAGTTACATCCCTCGGAAATTTGTATATTGGTATAGTGCCCAAAAAAAGACAGACTTCTTGGTCCGAAAAACACACCCCCATGTCGGCCCATGCAGCCCTGCTTATATACTAAATCCCCAGCAGTAAAGGATATAACTATGTATGAAAATACCAGCCCCATAGAACTGAATGGGGCGCGTTCATCAACCTTCATTTTGTGACATCACAAAACAGGGCTGCATGGAGCCATTTATGGGGGTGAGTTTTTCGGACCAGGAAGACAGTCTTTTTTTGGGCACTATACCAATATACAAATTTACGAGGGATGTAACTTGTTAAAAAAGTGGAATTTTTATGCCAAACTTCAGCAGCAAGCTACTTGTATGGTAAGGCATCGAACATGCTGGGGGAGACTAGCAGCCGGAAAGTAGGAACCTGCTTTTTAACTCTGATTCGTATGGTGCAACATCATACCCACCCATGGGATGACTTACAATTCAGTGCCAAACTCTTTAGGTTCCCCTTGACTCAAACCTATCTGCTGGTTTCTGCATGACTGTTGACACAGATGTGCTGAGGCTTGCTCTGAATGGTTATGTTTATTTGTTTATTTTGTTCTTTTATTCTATGTAGGTCTGTGTGAAGAACAGACTGTACAGGGATGTTTTTATGTTCTTAAAGCTCTTCCGGGGGAAGAGACTATTTCTTATGTATCACTACATTATGATGGCTACCTAGTCTTCATCTTAGCTGCTATTGCTTAGAGTGTTTTTTTCTCATCCAGTTCAGATCAGCCATTCCTCTCTTTTATGGCCATAAAACACTGATTATCTTCATAAGTGTTACTTATTCAATATGTAGCCAGAGGTTGCCTACAGTTAGCATGATATCCTGACAAAGGAGCAGAGGCTATTGAGCAGGTAAATTAGAGCAGAGGAAACAGGGCGCAGTGTATGTGAGCAGATGTGTCTCAGAGCTGAGGTACAGTATGTTTAGTCGTTGGTTGCAGGGATAGGTATGGGGGCTCAGATGTTGGTAATTATTGCTGCCCAGGTGGATGGTGTTCTGCTGTCTGGCAGTGGTGTGCCCTGAGTAATAACCCCGTGTGTATCATGTGAGCCAATAATATCTCACAGGTCACAATGCACTGCCATCCTTCACTCATTCTCTGACCTGGAGTTAGTTATATATAGTTAGGGGTTACGGGGTGGGTGCAGGGGGCGGAACCCTCTGCAATCATGCAGATTTGTATTCTGAGTTCATAGGAATCTGTTCACGTAGTCAGCAGTACAGTGTCGTGTTTGGTGCATGTCAGAGAAGGAAGTGGATAGGGAGGAATATGCAAGATGGTCCAGGGAGGTGACCAGAAAAGTGAGAGAAGCCAAGGCCCAGGGGAAGCTAAGATTAACACGGCGAATTAATGGGGGGGGGGGAGAAAGACTTTTTCAGACACATCAGGGAGAAAAGAAAGTGCAAGGAGACAATCATGAGGATAAAAAGGGGTGAGGAGTGGACGGAAAAGGGGGAGGAGCAGGCAGAATCTCTGAATGAATACTTTCGTTCCGTATTCACAGAAGAAAAGGGGGGGACCACTACCAGCATGGGCTGGGAGGGTGGGGACAGGAGGAGAGAAGGTGACAGATGGAAGAATTGAGGCAAGTAGAGTCCTTGAGGGACTGAGGGCACTGACGGTAGACAAGGCACCAAGGCCAGATGGTATCTAACCCAGGGTGCTGAGGGAGGTGGTGGAGGCATTGGCGGAGCCACTGGCAGATCTGTACAGCATCTCACTGGAGTCGGGATGTGTGCCACTGGACTGGAGGATGGTACCCGTAGTGCCATTACACAAGAGCGGGCCAAGGGATGAAACAGGTAATTAATGTCTGGTAAGTCTCACATCCATAGTGTGCGAACTCATGGAAACGATACTAAAGGAAAGACTGGTGTCATACCTGGAGGACAATGGTGTCCAGGATGTGAGGCAGCATGGGTTTGTTTCAGGGAAGTCTTGTCAAACCAACCTGATACAATATTATGACTGGGTGACAGGTGAACTGGATAAGGGTCATGCAGTGGATGTTCTTTACTTGGACTTCAACAAGACTTTCGATTCAGTGCCGGATGGGCAGCTTGGGGGGAAGCTAACTGGTGTAGGAGTAGGGGCCAAAATGATGAACTGGATTACAAGCTGGCTGAGTAGGAGGCTGCAATGGGTGGTGGTAAGAGGGGAGCTCTCAACTCCAAGGCCGGTGACAAGTGGGGTGCTACAGGGCTCTGTGTTGGGACCAGTATTGTTTGGGCTCTTCATATCAGACATTGGACATGGGGTGGTGAGCAAGGTAAGTCTGTTTGCTGACAACACCAAAATTGGAGCAGTGGTAGATGGAGAGGAGGGGTGGAACCAGCTGCAGGGGGACCTAAGCGAGCTAGAGGAGTGGCCAGAGAGGTGGCAGCTGGGGTTCAATGCAAAGAAGTGTAAGATTTAGGAAGGAAATGAGGAGACACTATTTCACAGAGAGGGTGGTAGCAAAATGTAATGCCCTACCAGAATGGGTAGTATAACGTAAATATGTGAACAGCTTCAAAAGGGTATGTGACAGGGAACAGGGGAGAGTGAGGGTGGGGGGTGGCAGTGGGATGACAAAAGGGAGGGGGTTGGGGCAGCTACAAACTAGGGGTGTTGGCTGCACACTCGAGCAGACTTAGACTGGGTGGTCTGTTTCTGCTGGCACATTTGTATGTTCGTATGTTCATATGTCCAAGCATTATTCAGAACTTGCGGCAATATGACTGTGGCATGCATGTGTCCGATATCCTTGCCCCAGTATGTTGTCACTCGTCCAAATTGTTTTCACTCTAATGTGGGTAAACCACTACACACACACACGCACAAATTCATATATGTTTTGTAATGTCATCAGCGGCCCAGACCTGCCCAGGTGTAGTGTTACAAAGCTTTTCTGACCCTCCGGCAGTGCTCATAAATGGTTTTTCCTCCAGAGTGGGTACCAGTTCCTTTTGCCAGTAAATCTTGTCAATGTGTTGTCTGTAATAGTATGTCCCTTTTTAATCCTTTAAAGTTTTTTTTTTTTTTGGTGGGCTTTTGCTTCCTCTTCTTTCCATCTCTTTTCTGTACTTCTGTTCATTCTTCTCCGGGAAAAAAGGCAGTGAGGGAGTTGGAGCCAATGTTACTATTTATAGTGGTGTCTTATGTGTGATGTGTATTAGCAACATGTTTGTGCTGTCAGTTCAAAAAGTTCTGACTCCCATGGGGTCCTAGTGTCTCCAGCCCTAAACAGTGAGGTTCCATTGTGACTGAGTTACTGGTAACTTTTCTATAAATTTCCATGTGAACAATTCTTACAAACACAACAGCTAACCCCAGACCTCAAGATCTGCAGTGTGTGTGTGTGTGTGTGTGTGTGTGTGAGATGGGGGTTAGAATACAAAGTTATAGAACACAAAAACATAAATTTTATTAGCAGAAAAGGACTTTAGGCCCATCCAGTCTGCCCCTTGTCCCTGCCTATTCCATCACCACTGACCCTAGTTGGTCATAGGTGTCCCTCCCT
Source organism: Neoceratodus forsteri (assembly GCA_016271365.2). Taxonomy (NCBI): domain Eukaryota; kingdom Metazoa; phylum Chordata; order Ceratodontiformes; family Ceratodontidae; genus Neoceratodus; species Neoceratodus forsteri. Next base: position 410,534,525 of record CM057455.1, on the reverse strand, counting down.
CCCATGTTCCTCTACCTAATATGCCCCTGTGTCTATCTCACGCATGCTTGAAGCTCCCACAGTCTTTGCCCCCACTGCCTCCTCTGGCAGGCTGTTCCAGTCATCCACTACCCTTTCTGTAAAAAAGTATTTCTGCTCATCTCTCCTAACTTTCTACCTATTAGCTTCATCACACGCCCCCTTGTTCTAAAACCTCCCTGTCTCTGGAATAGACCCTCCACATGCACCTTGTTCACTCCTGTGAGGTACTTGCAGGTTTTAATCATGTCCCCTCTCACTCTCCTCTCTTCCAGGGAGTACATGTTGCGTTCCTGCACCCTTTCCTCATATGGCTTCTTGTGTAGCCCCCCTCACCATTTTGGCTGCCCTCTTCTGTATTGACGCCACCCTTTCAATGTCCTTGCAAAGATGCTGCCTTCAGAACTGGATGCAGTACTCCAGGTGGAGCCTCACCAGTAAGAGATACAATGGCAACACAGACTCCCTTCTCCTGCTAGAAATCTCTCTCCCAGTGCACCCCAGTATCCCACTAGCCTTTCCCACTGCTTTGTCACATTGTCCAGAGGTCATCAAATGCAATGACCTCCAGGTCTCTTTCTTGCTTGCTAACTGTAAGTCCCCCCCCCCCATCTTATACGCATTCCTTGGGTTCCGCAGCCCTATGAGCATAACCTTGCACTTTTTGGCATTGAAACCCAGCTGCCACCCCCTAGACTATTCCTGTAGTTTCATCAGATCCCTCTGCATTCTCGCTACCCCTTCGTAAGTGTCAGCCCTGTTGCAGATTTTTGCATCATCTACAAAAATACACACCTTCCCCTCAAGCTCCTCCATAATGTCACGTATGAAGACACTGAAGAGGACTGGTCCCAGCACCAAACCATGTGGCACCCACTAGTCATGCTCCTATCCTCTGAGTAGCTATCATTTAGCACCACCCTTTGCCTCCTATCCCTTAACCAGTTTGATTCTTAGTTTGTCAGTTTCTCCCCCACCCCAGGCGGCTTAGTTGGCCCGGTCCTAGCACGGATAGTCTGGTGCTCCTTGGAAACAGGTGAGTTTCCTAGCTCCCTGAAGGAGGCAGTGGTGACACCCCTCCTGAAGAAAGCTTCTTTGGACCCATATTGCCATGCTAACTACAGACCAATCTCAAACCTTGCTCTGCTCCTAGAATGTGCAGACTGTGTTTCACACTATTAGCCTGTCCTGTTTAAAAGCTCCGGTTTCAGCAATCCAACCTCGCCCCAAATGTCCTGCTTGACTCTGCCTTTCCCCACTTGCAAACAGCTCCACCCTAGCATAAACACAATAGAGATTTACACCATAAAGTAACTTACAGAATTTGGCCCAGTCGGTGCAGCTCTCCAGCAGGCTACATCAGCTTACCTGAGTCACCACGCCTCCCCAAGGGACTTTAAATAACCCACTTTTTCTCCTTTCTCCACAGCTGGTGACCAAGAGGGCACTGGAGACGCCTGCTCTCCCAGCAAGGACAGCCTGGGTCATGAGGGTGAGCCTGCCCTCCCCCAGATCTCACTGACCATCGTGGAGATCCCCCCCCAGCTGCAAGAAGGAAGGAAGGTACGCGTCCGTGCTCTGCTTGATTGAGCCTGTCAGAACAATCGATGTGAGGTCTAGGCCCCGCTGGCGCTTTGCGCCAGCTCCCCACTACCCTTGATCTTCTCCTAGCTTTATACAGGTACACACGTGATCGGGCAGGCGTTGTAACCAATCAGCCCACTTTTCCATTAGCAGGTTATCTGCTATCTCCACTGGTGGCCACTACAGCCAGCCTGGCTGACTGCCACAGATGAGAAATGATGCTCCTGGCCCTCTCTCTGAACTTTCTTGCCATTCCAATAGACTCCCTCCCCCCAGCTTCTCGCCCTCTAAGGCAACCATTGCCACATCTCCACTGCACTGTCATAACTCCCGAGCTCTCGCACTCTACCACACTCCCACAACTAACTCCTACAGGCCCCCCCTTAACAGGGTACTCGGAGCCTCCATTCTCTCCCCCTTTTGCCCTGGCACTATCAGTGCTGTGTTGCTTCAAGGCTGACATGTACAGGCCAGCGCCTTGCTCACTTGACTGCCATCGCAAAACCTGGACCACTTGGTACAAGATCATACGACTTACAGCACAGCTTCTTTTACTTGCTGGGGATATAGAATCTAACCCTGGCCCCACCCCACCCAAACTATCCACCCCGCTGGCTCTCCCAAAGGGCCTGAAAATACTGCACCTAAACATTTGTAGTATCCTTAACAAAATCCCAGAATTGCAACTATCAACCATATCACTTCATCCTGACATCCTTATACTGTCTGAGACATGGTTCAAACCACACTACGCAGACTCTACTGTTGCCATTCTGGGACACTCCCTAATTAGGCAAGACCGTACAGGAAAGAAAAGGGGGAGTGGCCTCGCCATGTACATTGCTGCCAAGTTCCAGTTCACCCCGGTCCACATCCCTACACCCTCGCCACAAATTGAGTCCTTAACTGTCAAAATGGCACTACCATACTCCGCCCCGGTGCTTATAACAAGATCCTACTGTGCCCCTAACACCCCAGTGCCTAGCATATTAGACCACCTGGACAAATAAAAATCCTCCGCCGCAAACAGGCGAGCTCTATGTCTTAGGCGACTTCAATTATAACTGGCTAGCAAATGACTGTGCCAAACAGCGCTCCAAAGTAAACGCCCTGGACCTCGCACAACAAATCTCTCAACCCACCAGGCTAAACCTAAAAATGCATAACCACTCCCTCCTGGACTGGGCACTGACCACACACCCACAAAGGTCAATTGGAGCAGGCCTACTTCCTGACTCCCTAAGTGATCATCATATGGTATACTTGGTCATAAAAGTGCATAAACCCCCCTAACCCCCCAGGACCCTATTAGCCAGGTCTTTCAAGTCTCTATTTCTACCACCACTCCTATCGGACCTGGCTATGGTGGACTGGTCCTTCATCCCACAGGCCCCATCCATAGACGTCGCACTAGAAAAATTCAAAAATAGCTTCCTTGAGGTCTGGGACCACCATGCACAGCTAAGAAGCACTAGAGGTAGGGGTTCCCACCTACTCTAGATCTCCGCCAATATCATCAGCCAATGCCGCACCAGAGTCCTGGCCTGGAAAAAGCACAAATCAACTAGCTCCCACCAAGACCTTCTAAATTATCGATCCCACCGTAACTCCTGCACTAAATTGATTCAACTAGCCAAACAAATACTTCACATTGGCACAAAGCGCAAATCTTAACCACCCAACCAACTTCTGGAAAACCATCAAATCCCTCCTATCCACTCCTGTACAACCACCAACCCCAGCTCTATCAATCCTCGGCTCGGCCGTCACCGACCCTTATGAAGTAGCCACGACTTTCAACACCTTCTTCACCAACAGCGCAGCTTCTCTGGTTCATAGTCTCCCCATCCCACCCAAGACAACTACCTCACCTAAATCTCAGAACACTGCCTCTCCCCCCTCATTCTCCTTCCATCCTGTCTCCCCGGCCAAAGTCTACCAAGCACTGAGCAACCTAAACCCTAACAAGGGCAAATGCCCCTCTGGCATGGATGCCAGACTACCACAGCTATCAGCCCCCGCCATAGCCGCTCTGTTAGCCGACTTACTCAACCTGTCCTTCTTGACGGCCACAATCCCCACTGCTTGGAAGCTGGCAACTGTCATTTCCCTGCCAAAGGGGGGTGACCCCTCCTCGCCGGGGAATTACCACCCCATCTCCCTTCTCCCAACTCTGGCAAAAGTACAAGAACAATTTGCCCTTGCTCAGCTTTCCCAATACCTAGACAATTCCTCCTTTTTCATCCCATACCAGTTGGGGTTCCATAAATCACACTCTACCATCACCTCCCTACTAAGAATTACAAATGATATTCTCTCAGGAATGGATAAAGGCCACATCACCTAGGCGATTTTCATCGATCTGGCCAAAGCTTTTGATACCGTCTCCCACACACTCTTAATAGACAAACTAAGTGCTGCCAGCCTCTCTAACCATGCTACTAACTGGTTTCAGGCTTACTTGTGTGGCAGACACCAGGGGGTGAAAACTGGCCCCCATATACCTACCCCCCCCCCCATCTCAACAGGAGTCCCACAAGGATCAGTCCTGGGCCAAATCCTCTTCTCAGTATTCCTAAATGATCTTCCGCTAGCCTGCTCCCACTCAGCCATTCAAATGTACGCAGACGATACCATGCTACACACCACTGGCCCCTCTGCTGAAGCAGTGCACAACCGACTACAGCAGGATTTCAACGTTGTACAACACTGGCTCAGAACAAACCAGCTATTCCTAAATGATAAAAAAACAGTCTCACTAACTTTCCGCTCGCAACCACGGCTCTCCCGACTCACCAATCGCCCCTCATTCCTAACCCTGGACCTTTCTCCCTTGGAGTCCTGAATCTCATTCCGATATCTGGGCGTCTGGCTCGACCAATACCTACACTTCTCAATACATGTTAAATCTATTCACAAGAAACTGCATCCTAAACTGGGGGCCCTTTATCGTAATAAAGGCTGCATATGTCCACCCCGCTCAGGCGTGAACTTGTACAAAAGATGATACTCCCGATATTTGATTATGGGGATGTGGTCTATGGTGCCGCCTCACCATCAGACCTGGCCAGCCTGGACACAGTCTTTCATTCATTCTGCCGTTTCATACTGGAATGCCCAAAACTGACACACCACTGCCACCTATACAGCTGCCTGGCCCTTCCCTCACTCTCGGCCCGCAGACAAATCCACTGCACTAGAGTTGCTGCTAAATTCTGGACCCAAGCCTTTCCTCCTTACCTGGGTGCTACCTTAATATCTCGACCCCATCTGCCTACTCACTACGTCACTCGGATACCAGGCTTTTCCAAATCCCTCCCATGTGCACCTCTGTGGGTCAGTCAGCATTCAAATACCGATTGCCAAAACTCTGGAATGACCTGCCTGCTGGTATCCACCAGTCCTCCAATCATAGCCACCTCAACACCCGTCTCCTCGAACATTTCCTTACAGCCTGCTCTTGTTCCCAGCCTACATACTCATAAGTTCCCCAAGTCCTATTGGTTTCCTCCACCTGGTAGATAACAATTTAAGCACGGGCACTGGCTGCACTGGGTTCACACTCTAGCTTGTTCCTCTCTCAAAACTGTCAACTTGTAGGTGATATAAATTCCCAGAGCAATGTATGGGAATTCACCGTGTATGTTATATGTTATATACAGGTTTTGCATGTCTGACCTAGCTACCTATTGTATAATGTCTCATGAACTTCTATGTACAGATCATATATGTATTGCTGCCTTTTACCTACACCCCCTCCCATGATTACCCTAGGTTGCATCTGGAAATGAGTGGTTTCTCCGCTCAGTATGCCTGCCTGGTTAAACTCTTAAATAAATAAATAAATAAACCTTCCCTTTTTAGGGAAGATGATTGAGAAAGTTGTGACACTACAACTGGAGAACCATTTGACCATCCATGACATCTATGAACCTCTGCAATCTGGTTTTCAAAAGAGGTACAGTACTGAGATGGCGCTGGTTCAGGTGCTCAATGATCTCTTGATGGCTAGGGATCAGAAAAACCATTCCATCTTGGTTCTTCTTGATCTGTCATCAGTGCTTGACACTGTGGACCATGGGGTCCTTCTCGATCACCTGAGATTCATCTGTGGCCTATCAGGTACAGTCCTCAGGTGGTTTACATCTTTTCTCACTGGAAGAACTCAGAGGGTGGTGTCGGGGATTTAGTCTTCGGACCCAGTTCCTCTGTCATGTGGGGTTCCTCAGGGTTCGGTGTTGTCCCCCATGTTATTCGCAATGTACATGCTGCCCCTCAGAGACATTGTAAGAAGGTGTGGGCTGAGATTTCATTGCTATACTGATGATACCCAGCTATACCTTTCTTTTGCACCCAACCAGGATAGAGCTATCTCGGTATTTAATAACTGCCTTGTCGAAATCCAAGATTGGATGAAGTCGAGCTGGTTGAGGTTGAACTCGGAAAAGATGGAGGTGCTGGTGGTGGACCAGGGGCACCAGATAGAAGGATTGGGGATGGGTTCGCCTTTAGGACTTTTTCTTGGGGGCCTCCCACTCCCTTCCTCTGAATGGGTGCAGAACCTGGGGGTGATTTTTGCGATCGCAGGTGTCAGCAGTCATCAAATCCTCCTTTTATCATCTGAGGAACATCTCCAGAGTTAAGCACTTTGTTCCGTCCAGCAATCTTCCCTCATTAGTCCATGCCTTTGTGTCCTCATGCCTGGATTACAGTAATTCCCTGTACCTAGGGCTACCGGGGTTGATATCCGCCGCTTGCAGCTGGTGCAGAACACTGCAGCCCAGTTATTGATGGGGACTCCTCGGTCCTGTCATATTTCTCTGATGCTGCATGAACTGCACTGGCTGCCAGTATGGTGGCGGATCACCTTTAAAGTCGGACGTCTGACTTATAAAGCCCTACATGACTGGGCCTGGATTACCTGAAAGAGCTCCTGGTTTCTTACTGCCCTGGGTGATTGCTCCGCTCAACTGATGAGGGGTTGCTAGAGATTCCAAGGGGTTTGTTTGAAATCTTCTGGGGCCCTGCATTTATGCATGCAGCCCCAACCCTTTGGAATTTTCTACCCCGTCAGGTATGGAAGTGCGAAACCATGAAGGGATTTAAACAGGCCCTAAAAACGTTTTGATGGAACCAAGCATACTTTATGTGATCTATTTTAATTTTATTTGTATTTTTCAACTGTATTTATGGTATTGTTGTTTATTTAACTGTTTTGTAATGTGCCTTGGTTTTCTGAAAGGCACACAATAAATAAAGAATTATTATTATTAACTAGCCCCCTACATGGCACAATGTCAAAGCCTTAATGAAGTCCAGATAGAAAACGTTAACTGCTCTCCCTCGATCCACCTCCCTGGTAACCCAATCAACGAAATCTATGAAATAAGTTTGATATGACCTCCTCCCTGTGAAACCATAGTGCCAGAGATCCTGCATCCCTTTTGCCTCCAAATGCTGCACGAGTCTCTCCTTCCGTAGTGTCTCCATTAACTTCCCCACCATTGATGTGAGACTGTCTGGCCTGTAGTTGCCAACAGCCTCCCCACTGCTGCTTTTCTGCAGAGGGACCACATCAGTCCTCCTCCAGTCCTCTGTAACTTCCCCCAGCTCTAATAACATGCTAAAAAGCACTGTCAGAGGGGCAGCCAGCACCATGCTCAGTTCTGTTAGGACCCTTGGATGAATCCCATCTGGCCCCATCACCTTATTCTCCTTTAAGACTTCCAATCTCATTTGGATCCTCTCCACCGAGAATGGACTTATGTCTACTCCCCCTCTCCCTGGTGCTTACTACGCATGCATGCTGGTTGCCCCCCCCACCTTGAAGACTAAGCAGAAGTAATCATGTAGTATTTCTACTTTCTCTTAATCTTCCTCTGCACAGCACCCCTCCCAGCCCTCCTGATTCTCATTATCCCTCCTCTTGTCTTCCTCTTTCCCCTACATACCTGAAAGTCTTGTCCCCTTTTTTGACTTATTTATTTATTTAGTTTTGGATTACTGGGTGGGTGTACTAGACACATATAGTGACTATTTTCAGACACAACCCGGTAGGTTACAAAGGTACAAGCAGTGTTACAAACAAAGTAATACAGCTTCAGTTAGGAGCATCAACACAGTACAGTACATAAGGTAGAAAACAAGATAAGGTATACAACTTAAAGATTACATTCGGTCATGGACAAATATTCACATCACAAATTGTGAGGAAAAATTCAAAACACAAAATACAAAACGATAAGCAGACAGTGTATTTAAGGTAAGTGCAGGTAACAATTGTCAGCGGTGGACCACATCATAAGCATGTATACGTAATCACCACTGACTCAGATAAAACTGGGCAAAACAGAACAAATGGCATAAGAATCAGCTTACAGATAGCATCATAAGTACTGTGACCAAATGCAGTGGTCCAAGTGAAGGTTGACAGCGGAAAAGAAAGGAGATAGGCATAAGTAGGAGGGGAGGGTATGCTTCAGGTGGGAGGGAGGCAGGAGTTTCAGAGAGGAAGATATGAGTGGTAGGGTTGTAGCTGAGAAGGTTAAGGGGGTTTGAAGCAAGTTCAAGATTCAAGGTTAACAAGGGAGTTTCATAGCTTATGTTTGAAGACGGTATGTGTGGGTGCAATACAAGCTTCCATGGGTATGGAGGCACATGTAGTAGAGCTAGGTCAGCGGAATGCAGGCCCGAGTGGAAGAGTGAGGCATTAGAAGGGAGATTAGTGACATTTGGGTGTTAGACCCGATTATGTTGTCGACCAGGGAGCAGAGGGAGAGGAGCCAATGGGCAGAGGGGGAAGGCCAGTTGAGGTTAGCATAGAGTTGACAGCAGTGCTTTAACCGAGGGGAAGCAGAGGCATATCAGCAGATACTATTGTAGGTGGTGCCCCATTTGTGAAGCGAGGCTTTAGAGGTACTGATGTAGGTGACTGCACCATAGAAAAGTGATGGTAATAGAATACCACGTGCAATGGCCAGTATAGCAGAGGGAAAGAGCGCATGACTTGTTTTTGTAGGCAGCCCCGATTTTGCTGTTAACTGCATTACAGATGACTAGGATATGTTGTTCAAAATCCAGTGTTTCATTGAGTAGTGCCACAAGGTATTTAAATGCATTCACAGTGTCCAAGAAGGACCCAGCTGGACTAGGAATCTTAAGCTGATCACAACAAGTTTTCAGTTTGGCAGCAGAGCCAAAGAGCATAGCCTGTGTCTTGGACACATTGAGAAGAAGTTTGTTGTTCATGAGCCAGGATTGGACATGAAGAAAAGCAGAGGATAGTTTCAGGTTTATGTCCTGTATAGAACTGATACTATAATACAGGATAAGATCATCTGTATAGAGGATGGTAAAGCAAGAGGGGGTGTTAAGCGCAATCCAGTTTATGAAAATAGAAAAGAGAAAAGGGCTCAGTATAGACCCCTGAGGGACACTGAGTTTAACAAGGGATTGACCAGATATTGCAGAGTTGAATGTGACAACTTGATATCGATTGGATAGGTAGCTATTGATCCAGGTAACAGAGCTTTGTGAGAAGCCAAGGGATGTAAGATTGGCCAGCAGGAGGGGTTGGTCAACCAGATCGAAAGCTTTTGTGAGATCAATATGGCCCTGGTTAGGATTCTAGAGTCCGTAGCATGAAGTACATCATTTGTGAGCTGGAACAGGGCAGTGTAGGTGCTATGCCTTTTATGGAATCCATGCTGACACGGTGAGAGCAGGTTGTAACTGGAGAGGAATTCAGTGATTTGGGTGGCTACAACTTTTTCAAGGATCTTGCTCAGCATCGATAGAATGGCAATGGGACTGTAGTTGGAGATGTCCGTCTTATCTCCTTTCTTGAAAATTTGGGTGACTCTGGCAATTTTCCATATGCCTGGAACATGTCCTTGGCAAAGAGACAGGGTAAAAATTTTGGCTAGTGGTGCCACAATGAAGGGAGCTGCCAGTGTAAGCAGTTTGGACTCAAGGCCATTAGACCCGCTGCCAGTGTAGTCCAAGATGGCACCTAAATGCTTGAGGACGTCAAGTCTGGAGATAGCTTTAAAGTGGAAAGGGGGGTGTTTAGGTGAGTGGTTCTCAGTTGCAGGGCTGGTCATGGGGAGTGATGACAGGAAAGCTGTTGTGTATTTGGAGAGGTCAGAGAAATGAGTGTTAAAAGCATTAGCAATAGTAGATTAGTTATTACAGTGGGTGCTGTAGAGGACCATGTCATTATTCAAGAGATGGTGTTTAGAGCCTAGAAATGTTGTGAGCCTAGAACTTTCTAGAGTCTCCAGATGCATCCAATAGGAGTCCTTTACAATAGTTTTTGGCTAGCCTGATTTGTTATTTGCACTTCCTTAACTATCTTCTCTTCTGTTAGTGCTTTAGCTACCCTCACCCTATGTCTTGCCTCGGCCTTTGTTTTGCCAGACAGATCACCTTGTTTTCATTCTTCTGGGTCTCCTTGTACTTTCTAAATGCTGTTTTCTTCTCCTTCTGTGCCTTTGCCACAAGCTTAGAGAACCAGAGTGGCCTCTTCCTAATTTTTCCCTTGCTCACTTCCTTCAAACAGCATGCCGTTGCCTGGGCTATACCCTCCTTAATCATTCTCCATTGAGCCTTCATTCTCCTTCTGCCTTCTCCCCCTTTTGAGGCATTCTCTGAGACAGTTTCCCATTTCTTTAAACATATGCACCCCTGAAGTCCGGGACCCTTGTCTTAGTGTGTTTTTTTCCTGCCCTATCCATATGCCTAACCACACAGTATGGTGATTACTTGTACCCAGGAGACTACTCGCTGTGACATCAGTAATGTTGTCTCTGTTTTTAAGCACCAGGTCCAGCACTGCCCTAATCCTAGTGAGTTCCAACACCAGCTGCCTTATAAATGCCCCTTATATGGAGTAGAGGATGGCCCTGCCTCTTGATGTAGTTGTGGTGAGAATGCCCCAAAATCTAAATCTGTGATATTAAAGTCCCCCATAATCAAAACTTCCCCCTTGCTGCCCATTTTGCTAATGGCTTCCCCCAGGGCTATGTCTAAATCCTCCCCCTGTGTCACAGGCCTCTATACCACCCCTGTGAATAACAGCCCCCGACCCTGTCTCTAAGATGGCACATAGTACCTCCTGCCCTTCACTGTCCCCCATTCGCCACTGTATATCAGTAGCCTATATGCCCTCCTTCACATATAAAACAACCCCTCCTCCTTTCCTTCCTGACCTGATCTGTCCTTCCTGAACATGGTGTAGCCTGGGATGAAAAAAATGTAAGTTTATCATTGCATTTACCCCTTTTTTTGAGGAGGAAATCAGGGTGTGCACTGACTTCTTGTTTTTGTTGATGTATGCCATATGCAGTAGCACCCCTAATTTAGAATCCCATTTATAGTTTGTTAATGAGCAAGGGTGAGCAGCTAACATTGGATAAGGTTTGTAGCCTGTGATGCTACTTAACAGCTGTAGTTGTCTGTGCACCATGATTCTGTTACGGCCACCAGAACCAGGTCTGTCTCCACAATGTCAGGAATTTTGTTTCTCATATTCCTTGTATTGGCACACATGGCTTTTTGTTCTCCACCCCTATCTCTCCCTCTAACGTGCTTTCCCTTCCTGCTTCCCCCCATTCCTCATCTGTTACCCTAGTCCTGCCTTCTCCTGTTACATTGTCTTCCTTTCTTTCCCTCTCTTCCAACTAAAGTTCCTCCTCCTTGCCCTGGCTTTCTCTTTGCTTCCATCAACATCTGGGGAATCTCTTCTCCCTGGGTTCCATGTGATAACGGCGATCACGGAAAAGTGATCTCCATTAGGGCAAGTGTACATTGCCGAAAATCAGTTTTAGTGATGTACACTACTGGCGCACAGCAAAAGGGTGCCGAAGAGTTAGATTTTTTTTATTCATGTGGGGGCACCCACACCTTCCACCCCCTACTAAAGGATTCTCAATTCTGGGGGGGGGTGCATGTCAGGGGTGGGGTGCAAAACAAAAAAGAAATAAAATCCTGGACCAGCACAAAAAAAAAAAAAGAACATGCCCAGAACCGAACCCGGCACCCTCCCAGTCCTAGGCTGCCACCAACCCAACATGCCACACAGCCAGCTCGGCAGCCTACCACCATGTTACATTCCACAAACCCTCCCTCCCCTTCCGCCCATTGCATGGCATGGTCCCTTAACCCCCCCATGCATGTGTACCTATAGCGACATCCTGTCGCTATATTTACTGACCCCACCATCCAGTTGCCCTCCCTGCCTGGTAGCCCTGTGCACAGGCACTGTGACTGAGTCATCCTTTTTAAAAGCACTCAATCATAGTCACCCTTATCACAGGTAGCCTGGGTAAACCTTCCCTGTTGCAATAGTCTCGGATGGGGGGGGGACAATCTCTGCTCCTTCAGTGTTTCTGCCACCCCACTTGGCTAGATTAAATGCTCCTCAAAATAGTATTTCAACCTTCTTCCCAGGACTGCCTTTCCCCTCATGGATGGATAGGAAATGGAACTTCTTCACTTCTTTTATTTGCAATTCATACTGTTATATGTTCAGTTTCCACAATGCCAAAGTGATGTGTCCCGAAAACAAAGAATGTTACAGCATGCAATGTAACACCTAGAAAACAATGCGGGAGTGGTAGTTGCCCTGAGAAATACAGCCAGAGGCCGATAGCAGATGCAAAAAATATATTTAAAGTAATCCAAGCAGAGGAGAAAATATCATCAAGACAGACTGCTAGCTCAGTACACTTCTGGAACATCTTTTAACTTTAAGAGAGGCAGAAACAATATCCTAATCAACAGACACTATAGCTAATATTCAATCTTTTTTGTCAATAACATTTGTTATTGTTTTCAAATATAACATGTGAATACAGTCATACCAGATCTTCAGAACAATACTTTTAATAAATACATAAATAAATCTTAATCTCAAGTTTTTATCATGCCTTCTAAAGCTCTCATAGTACTGCTATACCGTGCACTAAATTCTTTTCAGAAATTTCCAGATCCTAAAATTCCTATATAAGATTTAGTACTAACACTTAAGCTGATGGAAACTGCTATAGTGCCTAGAAAAACATTTTACTATCTTAACATAGAATCAGTGACATAAAATTCTTAGGTACTTGTATTTTGCATTTTAAACATTTCTGACTTCTCAACTAACTCCTTCTGTTTTTATTTATTTATTTAAGAGTTTTACCAGGAAAGCATACTGAGCGGGTTACCACTTGATTCCAGATGCGTCCTGGGGGAAGGGGACAATTGGAAACATACAAATCATAAATCATAAGCACAGGAAGAAAATACAAGAATGCAAATTGTAACAACATACAAAGCATAATCACAGAGAAGAGTGTACCAGGTGCAATTACATTTACATACAGTAGAGGGGGATTGTACCATAATTACATTTGCACTATGCAGAATATTGAGGTAAGACCGCATCAAGGGAAAACTGAAGCATATAAAATAAACACAATGTAGTTGTAGATGTATGCAGATTACATATTATAAACATCAGATGAGGAACAATAGTACATGTAGTAGAAACTCAAAAAGTATGTACTGTACTGTGAGGAGCCTCCATGTGTAACCCCTAGCTATACTCAACTTAAATGTGTGGGCTAGACAGGGAATGATGAGCTAAGAGCACAGCGACTTTGGGGAGCAGCCCCTGGGCGTCCTTATGTGCAGGTGCATGTTGAGGAGAAGTGTGCCTTGAGGAGGAGATTTAGGTGAGAGGTGTTAGTGAAGTCATGAATGCTTGCTGGGAGTGTGTTCCAGAGTTTAGGCATGAGGTATTTGAATGCTGCTTGGCCCTTTGATGTTGACATACGTGGAACTCTTAGAAGCTGGGAGTTACCGATTCTGTGGGAGTAGGCGAGTCGTAATGGGGCTGAGAGGGCAGATACAAGGTAGGGGGGGAAGGGACTGTGACCAGAATTTCACTGGGGTCCTGATGCTGTGGATGTGTCTACGAGCCTGGAGCAACGTTAGATCAAGGGGGCTGTAGAGGTCACAGTGATGAGTCGAGAGAGGGAAGTCAAGGGCAAACGACGGAAGGAGTGGAAAAGTGGGTTAAGGCTGGCAAGGGCAGACTTGGGGGCAGTGCTATAGACTATATCCCCTTAGTCAATTATTGGGAGGATCATTTTCTGGACAATTTCCGGGTTGCCAGAGGTAAGCTGCCCTTGTTTCGATATAAGGCACCTAGTTTTGGGCATAGTTTTTTGTGGATCGAGTCGATGTGAGTGGAAAAGTCAAGATGCTGGTCAAGCCAGACCCCGAGATACTTGAAGGAGGTGCAGGTCTCTAGAGGAGACCCCTCAGTTGTGAGGAAAGTAGGGGCAGACTGGAGCTGGGAGAGCCTTTGTCTTGTCCCGAAGGTTAGTGAGACCATTTTCTTGGCGTTAATAAAAAGTTGGTTTGAGTGAAACCAGTGCTGTACCGCATTAAAATCTTGGAGTGTGTCAGCCATATCAGTGGGGCAGGGGCCTGTTGCATATAGTATGGTGCCATCGGTGTACAGGTGCATGGATGTGTGAGTGCAGACTGAGGGGAGGTCATTTAGGAAAATTGAGAAGAGTAATGGGCCACGGACCGAGCCTTGTGGGACCCCAGTAGTAACAATTAGGGGGGGAAGAGATGTTAGGTCCAGTTCTCAATGATTGAGATCTACCTACTAGGTAAGAATTAAACCAGCTGGTGGCAACATCTGAGAGTCCGGCACTGAGAGTTTGGAGGGCAGTAGGAAGTGGAAGACTGTGTCGAAAGCTTTTGCGAGGTCAACGAAAATGGCTTAGGTGGTATGTCCTTTATCCACACCCACGAGGATGGTGTTGGTGAGCCTTAGCAGGGAGGTTATGGTGGAATGTGATTTCCTGAAACCTGATTGGTAGGGTGTAAAGAAAGAGGATGAATCAAGGAAGGAGGAGAGCTGGGATAGGACAAGGCACTCCTGTAGTTTGTCAAGGATGGGGAGAAGGGAGATTGGGCGACAGTTACCCAGTGATGAGGGGTCGCCTGCTTTTGGGAGGGGAATGACTGTAGAGTGCTTCCAATTGGATGGGACGTTAGCAAGAGAAAAAGAGAGATTGAACAGCGCGGCCAGTGGAGTGGCAAAGGTAGTGCCAGATAGATGTAACATTTTTGAATCAAGCCCTGTAGGGCACTTGCCTTTAGAGGGGTTGACAGACCTCAGGGCTTTCAGCACAATCAGTGGGATGACCCGATGAAAAGAGAAACCAGTTATCTGTGGGAATGTTGGCATCGGGGTGGATGCATACTTGGGGGAGTGAGGTAGAGAGGCTAGAAGTGAGGATGCACAGCTGGTGAAGAAAGTGTTGAAAACTGCGGCCACTTCAAGTAGTTCAGAGACAGTGGAGCCGTCCACCTTTAGGGTAGGGGTGGGCGGCTGGACAGGGGGAGAGAAGAGTGACTTGATTGATTTCCAGAAATTTGTTGGGTGATTTAGGTTTGTGTGGAGGGATGCCTTGAAATAGTTGGCTCTGGCCTGTGGGATTTGCCTAGTGCAGGAATTACGAAGTGAACGGTATAGTTGGAGTGCCGCCTGTGTGCCTGTTGCCTTGTACGATTTCCAGGCCTGGTCCTTGGCATAGAACTGGTTAATGAGTTTGGCAAAGACCCAGGGCAGGTGGGCACCCCATACTCTTTTTCTTCTGAGGGGCGTGTGGTTGTTCCAAACAGCAAGGAAAGTGTCCTTAAAGAATTGTAGGACTGAGTCTAGGGAGGAAGCCTGGGAGATGAAGGACCAATTGACTTGCTCCAGGTCCCATAGAAGCGCATCTAGGTTGAGGGCTTTGTATGACTTAGTGAGCAATGTCCTTGGTGGTGGTGCTCTGGGTCAGAATATTTTTCTTACTGCGTAAGTCATGTGGTGATTGCTTAGGGAGTCCGGAAGTACTCCTGCTTCGATGATCTGATGGGAGTGAGAGGTAAGGACCCAATCCAAGAGGGGGTGGTTCTGAGATTTGTGGTTTAGATGAGTGGGTTCAGAAATTTATTGGGTGAGGTTTAAGGCTGTGATTTGGCTGTGAAGTTTGGAATTATTGTTTGTGAGCCAACTGAAATTGAAATCCCCTAGGATATGTAGTTCATCCCCGGAGGGAGTAGACTTTAGGGTGCCCAGGTGATCCAGCATGTCAGGCTGGGAGGTGTCTGGGGTGCAGTAGAACCCTACAATATATAAAGGAGTGGAGTGGGGAAAGGAGAGTTTGATTAGGAGAGAGTTGATTGACTGAATGGGCGTGGAGAGCTGTACCAGGGTGAACTGAAGCTTTGAGGAGATGTACATGGCTATGCTTCCCCCTTTTTTTTTTGCCCAGGCGGTCTTGACGAATGAGCGAGTATCCGGGTATAGATACTTCTGTGTCCGGATTATGGGGTTATAACCAAGTCTCAGTGATTATCATTACATCTGGGCAAAGTGAAAGAACGATTGGTTGCAAGGCTGTGCATTTATTCAGGATACTACAGATGTTGAGGTGCACAAGCTTAAGACCTCTTGGTAAAGTGAAGGACTGGTAGGTGCTGGTGGGTTGTGGGCTGGGGTTTAGTTCTATGTCCCCAGACAGGAGGAGCTGTAACACTAGCAAATGTTTAGGAATATGCATGCTCCATTTTGGCTTGGGAGGAGTAGTAACCTGTTGTGATGTGTGCGGAGGGGTAATTAGTGTGGAGGTGATTAACACTGTTAGGCCTACATGAAAGGATGGAGGCAGGATGGAAGCACTAGAGATCCAGACATTCAGGGAGTAGTGCTGTATTAGCAGTATTAGGGTGAAAGTTACATGATGGGGGGTAAAGACGTTGCCTAGTGAGAAGGGGTATGGAGGTAGGCGAGGATGAGAGGCAGGTGGGAGGGAAGTTAAGGAAGAAAGCTGGCACATTGTGGAAAGAAACAGAATCAGCATGATGCTTGCAGGGTTTAAGAGAGGGATAGTAGAGAGTAGCGGTCACTAGTGGGGAAAACCTATAAACTGCTAATGGGAGAGTGGGCCAATAGGTTTCAGCCACCCACGTGACTACTACTATAAATGTCAGAGTCAGCCAAGGGTGGTGGTGGGGTGGTGGGGTAGCTGGCATGCAGTGCCGGCAGGGCATATGTGACTTTAAATTCTGCACTTGTGGCTACGCTCGGTCACACCCGAGCAGTGGACCATTTCCTCCATGGTGCTCCAGTGGCAAGGGGGGGGGTAGTCCTCCAGTGACCGCACAACAGACTGGGGAGGAAAGAGAGATGGGAGCAATTATTTAATGCCACAAAGCATTGTGAGAGCACAATCGATTCCAGATCTCAGGTAAGGACTTCCTGCTACAAAGTGTGGAGCACAGAGGGTGGAACAGTTAGTACGAGAGTTAAAAATGATTTAAGGAAGGTTGCTCCCTTTTTAAATGGGAAAATATTTCCATTTTCAAATATCTCCAGTTATCTCACATGCTGACGCACTATGTTGGTACAGGGACTTGGTCCAGTTCTTTTTAAGTATATTACTCCCTTATCTGAAGGCCATCCCATCCTCCCATCTAATATCCTACTCCTATGATTTTATTCTAACGACAGTGACCACTTCAGATAATCTGAGATTTTACCAATGGGACAATGCCACTCGGGTACCCTCTAGTTCCAGAGACTGATCCTCAATTTGGGCTAATCTATATAAATATATTAAATGGGACAGATATAGATGTATGCAGTTTTGCATTATTCATAATCTTTATTATACTTCCTCCAAACTACATCAAATAGGTATCCTATCTACAAATCAATGTTCTAAATGTCACCAGGCTCCTGCAGATCTAACCCATATGCTATGGTCTTGTGAAAAGATTGCTCCCTTTTGGCATAGCATCACAGATAGGTTGGATCCATTATTAGCACTATCAAGGAGTTTTAATATGGAAACCTGTCTTATAGGTGATTATACATCAATACCAGGGGGCAATCAGAGAGCCCATATGGCTTTAATTTCAGCATGTGCTAAAAAAGTTATACTAAGACATTGGTTAGATTCGACCACCCCTAATTATCTGGAATGGTTCAAAGAAATGATGTTTGCTCCACAGGCTGAGTCTACTATATCTAGAATGTCAAACTGTATGGGTAAATACAAAAAAAAGGTGGGAACCTCTTTACACCCTTCTTTCAATTAGTTGGTTTTTGATTGTTTTAAACCTAACCACCCCCCCCCCCTTTTTTTAGGTTTGTCTTAAGGAGAACCCTAGGACATTAGCCCCCTAGAAATTTTAACTTCAGTTGTTTTCGTACTCTGCAGTCCATATTCATATCCCCACCTGGCCTTTTATTTCTAAGTTTCTGAGGCAACTATAACTATATTAAACAGCAACTGGTGGCAGACTAAGTCGGGTGAGTAATGGGAGGGTGGGGGGAAGGGGGAAAGAGCAAGCAAACAATCAAATAGCTAATGTTTTTTTTTTTCTAACTCTTCATCATGTTAGAATTGACATGTATTAAAGCATTAGAATTTGCTTCTTCCTTTAATGTTAAAAATCTACACTTTGTATTTAATTGAAATTCAACATTTCTGTTCTGTTTTGATCTCTGTCAAAAAGTTTGCTTGCCAAAATATAATAAAGCATATTAAATAAAAAAAAGCGTGGAGCACAGAGCAGTGAGAAAGGCCCTAATTGGTCAGATCAAATGCTTCAACCTTTTACCTTAACTTAAGCTCTATCTTGTAGCCTCCACACGTTGCTAGCGCTTTTATAGGACAACAGATTATCAGGTCGCAATATTACCATTAAAATTAACGCTCCTTACAGTTTTTACTCCCTTTTACAGGAATCTACAATACCTTAATGTGTGAGATAGGATCAGAGTAGCCCATATGAAAATGAGCATTTGTCAATGTCGAATGTTTGCTTGCATGCTGTTGTACTGGGTCCTGCTTCTATGTATTTTTACTATAAATTTACCCAGGATAGACCAGATGAGAAGTAACATGTCATTTGCAGTGGAGTCCTGGTTTTGTACAGTTCTACACTGCATTTACCTTGGATAGTAGAGGTGAGATGTGAGATCTCATATTTAGTGTGGTCCTGCTTTTATAATGTATTTTTCTTGGACACATCATCCTAGATGCAACATCTCTTGCTCACTGGGGTTCTGCTGTAGGCTCCTGTTGTTATGCAGTTTTTTAACATATTTACCCAGAATAAGTCAACAGAGATGCAATATCTCATTTTTAATGGAGTCCTGCTTTGACACATTTTTGTACTGTATCTACCCAGGGATAGCACATCTCAGATGCAATCTTGTTTTCAGAGGGATCCTGCTTTTCCAGATTTTTAAAACTGTATTTACCCAGGATAGCACAGCTGAGATGCAATATCTTGTGTACAGTGGGACCCTACTTTTAATCATTTTTATAGTGTATTTACCCAGGATAGCCCAACTATAAGGCAAAATATATTTTCAGTGGGGCCCCGCTATTACAGTTTATTTTCCTAGTGGAGCTCTACTGTACTGGGATCGTGCTTTTACACATTCTTACAATACATTTACCCAGGATAGACCAGATGAGATGCAGTATCTCATTTTCAGTGGTGTGCTGCTTTTACACATTTTGAGATTGCATTTACCCAGGATATGCCAGCTGCGAGGCAATATCTAATATTCAGTGGGCTGCCACAATTTGATCCCCAGCTTTCAACAGTCTTTTTACGATCTGGCATTATGATCAAGACAGGTGGATTTTTTTAAATGCTGTCCGAAAGGTGGTTTTACAGAGGGACTGCAAAAACATGTTTCAAAGGGGATTTGAAAACTGACACCTGTCATGTTCATCAGGTGGGGTAACCAAAGGGTTATGTGCACATTTTCAGCCCACATCTCCAGAAATAACAAAGTTATAAGTAAACATTGATAACAATTCAATGTTTTCTCATAATTTATTTCTTTTTTTTTTTTTTACATTTTGACCCCACATTTTTACCAGTCTTTTTATGACCTCACATTATGATTGCAGCAGGTGGCATTTTTAAATCCTGTTCAAAATGTGACTTTGTGGAGCAAATGTAAAAACATGTTTTGGATGAGATTTGAAAAATGACACTTGACATGTTCATGAGGTAGGTTATGTTGAAAATCAGGGGCCAAAATCAGCACAAATTTCAATGTTATTTTGACCCCAGATTTTCAGCATAGTCTTTTTATGACCCCTCCTTCTGAACATGATAGGTGTCATTAATAAAATACTTGACAAAATGCCATTTCACACCACAAGTACAAAATCACATTTTAGCCAGGATTTGAAAAATGACACCTGTCATGTTCATGAGGTAGTGTGAAAAAAATGGCTATGTTGAAAATTCGGGGTTAAAATATTGAAAATTACAAAAGTTAAGAGTGTGCATTGAAAAATGTCAATGTACCTCCATACCGTTGTTGTTTTTAACATTTTGACCCCAAATTTTCAATATAGTCTTTGTGAACAGCTATGGGTAGTGACAACTTTTCTCTTGCAGACACATCCAAATCTGGAGTGTGAAATATTTATTATAACAAAAACAAAATAAAGAAAACTTCAGGAAAAGAAGAAAATAAACTTAATTTCAAATGTCTGACTACATTTCAGCACTTGAACTCCAAGTGCTGCCACAGAGTGGTACTTGCTTCCATTGCAGCATGACCACCATCACCTGTGCTCCCAAACCTATCTGAACACATCCTGACTTCAGGTCTTTTTATATACTGCAGAACATGACATTATTAGTCATATGATCCGCCCCCTATTCTAATGCAGAAAATAATCCTATCTTAATACATGAAATGGGGCTTAATTCTCTACTAGCTATATCAAACTTTTTTTTTTATCTGAAATTCTGCTTAAAATCCATAGACCACTAGGATCTATAGTACAAATAAAATAGAATGAATAGATAAGGGTCCTCTAATGACCCTTGTCTCCTCCTTCAGTTCATGACATCACTATTTTTGTGCTATAATAAAGGTCCATTAGGGGGCCACCAGCCCTTTAGTAAACTCAATACCACCTAAGCAGGCATACAGAGCTTACAGGTATGTTCCATATTCATTTCCTATTGCTACTTTTAAAAGGGTTAACTGAGAGTATTCTGGGGAAACTATAACCAGTGCTTTTTAAAACTTGCTAGCAGCTAAAGTATACAGCTTATTTCTCAGAATAGCCATGAACTAACAACTTTAATCACAAACCCAAAAGTATCAGTCTGTACGTCGACTAAACATCCAGGCGCTCGTGAAATTATGGGCTATTCATAATATTATGGGATGCCCATAATTTCCATGCCTGCATTCTCCCGGGTTTCTTATTTTAAATGAGACTAGACTTGTTTGAAAGTGTAAAGCTTTGTAAGAATATCACCCCCAAATGTGAATTACTCTACAGTACACAGTATCCTTTATATTTAGGACAATCTGACTAAAATAAAAATGGAATCTCACTACTGCGAGGTGCGTAAATGCATTCCTGGGGACCGCACCTCACTAACAGCAAACAAAATCGCAATTCACAAGGAATGCATGTGGTTTGGAGAGAAAGCAAAGCGATTAGCTCCAACAACAATCATCAGGTCTCAGAGACCTGAAATGGGGCATTACTATGAGAAGAGCTAGAGTAAATGTCTTGTATTAAACTGAAGCCCTCTATGAGAGCATGGCTCCATTTTACATATACTACTTTTACAATTGGGAAAACAATGTTTTTGTGGCAATGTGCGCCTAGTTAACAGAGTTTAAGTGAAGGGGATAGACTCTTTATTTTAGCACTGACCTGCTATTCCTATTGATCAGTGTGCAGGACTTAATTCTCAAAAGAGTTTTGTTTTAAACATAATGCATGGTACATAGCCCACTCTATTTGTCATTGTGTCTCAATTCCACCTCTGAAAACAAACATATGGGAGGCTAATATACCCCTTATACCTGTACCATCATGGAACAAAGTAGAAATTAGCGGGGAAGTAAAGAAAAAGAATACCATGAAAGAAGGCCACCCCATCATGGTAGAGTGATGAAAATAAAGGTCAAGAGAGACCAAGAAAACACAGAGAGCACTACTGCAGTAGATGTTTGAAACAGGCTTAAGAAAGAGGGGAGTGTCCAGTGGTACACAATTAAAAAGGGGGGAGTGGCTCTCAATTTAAACTGCCACAGTCGTTTTATAATCTCACCTCATGAACCCTGTAGGTGAACATTTTCAAATCCCACCCAAGATGTGATTTCATGGAGCGTCGGTGAAATCACCTTTCAGAATGGATCTGAAAAATGTCACCTACCTTATTTCTAATGGGGTGTCCCAAAAAGACAATCTTGAAAATCTGGGGGAAAAGTTATTAAAAAATGACCAAGTTATGAGAACAAGTTCAAAATGCATTGAAATACATTGACTGCAGCCTACCTGATTTCAATTCCCAGTCCAGCATTGAAGAGTAAAGATGTGCCTCCTAGCCGGAGAGAATGATGGCATTGGACCCCTGATAGTAAATACGGGGTGTGAGGGTGTGGTGTGGAGGGGCTGAGTAGGGGGTTGAGTGGTGGTAGGGTAGCAGCAGCAGGGGGTGGCAACAGCCAGACATTGATGGACCATTTACTTTTATACAGGATGTAAAAGTAAGGAGGGGGGCGTGGGGGCTGAGTGCGGGGGTTGGGTGGTGAGAGGGTAATGGCAGCAGGGGGTGGCAACAGCAACAGACATTGATGGACCATTTCCTTTTATACAGGATGTAAAAGAAATATTAAAAGACATCACAGGATGGTTTTCTTTAGTTAAGGTACCAACACTGGGGAATGGACACCCCAGGGTTAGGTTCATATTTACAGGGCACAGGAAGCAATGGGGAGATGGGAGGGATACTCGGCAGAGGGTGGGATCCTTTTAAAAATGGGCACGGGCATGGGAAGCAAATAGGGAGGTGGGAAGGATACTTCTCAGAGGATGTAGGTAGGGAAATGGGCAGACTAGGTGGGCCAAGCGGTCCTTATCTGCTGTAAAACTCTATGTTTCTATGTGATTGTTTAAAAGTTGCATGGGGCATGGGAAGCGATGGGGAGGTGGGAGGGATACTTGTCAGAAGGTGGGATTGTTTAAAAGGGACAGGCGGAGGTTGAGCATGGATTATGTGCACTCAGCTGTACTGTGGGGAGACCAAGCATAGGCTGATCATGATGCTAATCAGGTGCTTGCTAAGCAGAGTCATGCAGATCAAAGCAAAGAGCCACCCTGTGATATGGGCAGCTCTTTCCTTTGAATTTCATGAAGTTTCTTCCCAGAAAGCCCAGAAGAGTGTCATGATCATCCTGTCTGATAATTGGTCTGACATTGTTCAGCCCACTGCAGAGTGCCCTGCACTGGACCGACAGTGACACTCCTCTCAAATCCATTATCAAAGCAATACGTTTGATTTGCACAAGTGCAAATATAATTTTTTTTTTTTAATGTGAAGTTTTTAGTAATCCAGTCCAGTATAAATCCCCATATGGATCAAAATTATGAAATCTGTAGAGTACTCCATGTGTACATTTCTGTACTTTCAGGGCTTCCATGAATTCAGCTGTCTGTTTGTTTAAAGACAGACCTCATTCTTCGAGCCGTAGTCTTAGTATTACCATCTAGGCTACCACTGATATTAAAGTTATAGCATTTTTAACCTGTTAAATATAAGTTATCACTGTAGTCACCAAGAATACATGTTTCAGCCTTCGGATTATCACAAATTTCTGGAAGATCTTTAAAGAAGTTTCTTATTTCATCTCAAAAGTTTTGTATTTTGTGACATTTCTATATCATTTGCAAGAGGTTACCTTTGTCCTTATCACATTTATTACATACATGATATATCAGAAGATTTTTGATCCCATTTTATGCATTTTGGCAGGCGTGAAATAAAAATTATTAATTATTTTAAATTGTGTGGACTTACAATTTAGATTTACTGGTTCTATAGGCTCCATATTGCTGAAACTGGATAACTGGGGGGGCCTTTTAAAATAATTACACAACTTCCATCTTCATTATTTCATTTTATGAAGATGGAAATTGTGGTGTAATTATTTTGAAAAGGGAACCCCAATTATCCCATTTTAGCAATATTCTACAAGCACCTCCGGTAGCTACAAAGAAGAAAAGAAAAAGATTCCTATCATTTCCCATATTGTTGTCTATAGGCTCCATCCCAGATTTTATCCCAATTTCATTGTTCTATGTTACATTCTAAAACCACTGACCCATAGCATAAAAACTCATTATTTCCATATCTACACTGTTCTACAAAAAGTCTATAGAAGTTTGTGATAGTACTTTGCTTGTCAGAGTTTTAAGGAAATTACTGGTGTTGTCATTCACAAACATATTTATTTACCTGCTTTGCAAATCTGTTTAGGAGTCTGAAATTCTTTAATTTTTCACCCTGTCAAAAGATCTTTTACAGATGTTAACCCTTTGGTATCCTAATTAGAGTTATTGACCAGGGACCCATTTTTTAGTATATTGGGGTTATTCCACAAAGACTGATCAGGAGAGTTATCTAACTTCAATTTTAAATGTGAGACATTGTGTAATGGTGCTTAAGCCATCATTAATGATCATATCAGACAACCTTTTTGGGGGTTTCACATATAGAAGTGTATGCACTGTGATTAATTATTTGTTACCTGTCTTTCCATGGTCAGCCACTCTGGTGGAGATTCCTCTTGATTTTCATCTTTTGCCACATTGGCAAATTGCTGTGCTCCACAGGCCAAGGAATACAGGTAAAAATCTAGTGCCTTAAAGAGCCTGTGACACAGTTATGACAACTTTGAAACAAGCATTTGTCAATGCTGAATGTTCGATTGCTGGTATTAGCATTAGAAATGCAGGAGTTAGACAGATGCAGAATAGGAATGGCAGTGAAGTACTGAACTTCACATGAACCCCACCTCCATCCTGTAGAGACGGACAGGATTTGGGGTAAGGTTTTGGGTCATCACCCAAGACAGTCAAGCCATGTCACCTCACCCTATTCTGCAGATACCAACACGTGTTGAGCTGTGCCTTAGGGTGTTTGGCTTTACAGTCACCCCATTCCATGAGGACATACATTGAAATGGGTGCAGCATAGGAGAATGGGGTGAAGACTTGGGACGAAGAGTCCAAGTTACACCTCAATGCCTGTCAGTGGCTGGGGGGTTGGATGGCATGAGCAGTACAGGCGGCAATGCAAAGGCACACCCCGATGCCTGTCTGTCTGTATAGAGTAGGACGTTATGGTTAGAAACCGTAATGCCTCAGGCATTTGTTGGTATTCACAGTACACATTTTGAACATGGCCTTTTTGTGACCCCACCTCATCAAAGCATTTGGGACCGCTCGTCATGAACAGTGGCAGTGTGATTTTGTCAATGTGTCCTGAAAACTGACTGCCAACAGTGACAGTGCCATTCTGCACTACATGTACGTAAACACAGATTGGGCAGGATGTGAAGAATGACAGCTGTACCATCCATAGGAAGGTATGAAGAGATGGCAATGCTGAAAAAGTGTAGTGGGAATATTAAAAATGCTTGCAATTTCGAGCATACGTGGAAACTGCGCAACGCATGCATGTAACACAGTCATTTTATGGAGTTTCATCACCAGATTTTCAATATAGGCATTTAACGACCTGTGGTCATGAACAGTGTCACTGTGATTTTGTTACTGTGTCCTGAACACTGATTTCCCACAGCAACCACGGTATTCTATGCCGAAACTGCAAAAACACATTTCAACCAGGATGTGAAAAAATGACAGCTGTACTGTTCATAAGGAGGTGTGGGAAAATGGCAATGTTGAAAATCTGGAGTGAAAATATTACAAATGTGCAAAGTTACAGTATAAGCGTGCATGGAAGTGCACAACACACACTCGTAACACAGTCATTTTATAGACTTTCATCACCAAATGTTCAACATGGGCATTTTATGACCTCTGCTAATGAACCGTATCACTGTGATTTTTGTAATGTGTCCTAAACAGCGATTTCCCACATCAACTGCGCTATTCTGTGCCAGAAGTGCAAAAACACATTTCGGCCAGGATGTAAAAAATGACAGCTGTACTGTTCATAAGGAGGTGCATAAAAATGGCAATGTTAAAAATATGGTGTGAAAATATTGCAAATGTGCAAAGTTACGAGCGTGCGTGGAAACTGCGCAATGCACACTCATAACACAGTTAGTTTATGGACTTTTGTCACCAAATTTTCAACATAGCCATTTTAGGACCTCTGCTAATGAACAGTATCAGTGTGATTCTCCTAATGTGTCCCGAACACAGATTTCCCACAACGACCGCGCTTGTCTGTGCCAGAAGTGCAAAAACATATCTGGGCCAGGATGTGAAAAATGACAGCAGTACTGTTCATAGGGAGGTGCAGACAAATGGCAGTGTTGGCAATCTGGAGTGAAAATATTGCAAATATGCAAAGGTACGCACGTGCATAGAAACTGCGCAACGCACGCTCGTAACACAGTCATTTTATGAAGTTTTCTCACCAAATTTTCAACATAGAAATTTTAGGACCTCTGCAAATGAACAGTGTCACTGTGATTTTCTTAATCTGTCCCAAACATTGATTTCACACACCAACTGCGCCATTGTGCGCTACATGCACAGAAACACAATTTGGGTGAGATGTGCAAAATTAAAGCTGTACTGCTCATAGGTAGGTGTGGTAAAATGGCATTGTTGAAATTCTGGACTGCAAATATTAAAAATTCACACATTTACGAGCGTGCGTATGAACTGCGCAACGCACGCTTGTAAAACAGTAATTTTTAGGAATTGTTTCACCAAATTATCAACATAGCCATTTTAAGACCTCTGCTCATGAACAGTGTCACTGTAATTTTCTTAATCTGCCCCAAACATTGATTTTGCACACCGACTATGCCATTGTGCGCTACTTGCGCGGAAACACGTTTTGGACGAGATGTGAAAAAATGACAGCTGTACTGCTCATAAGTAGGTTTGATAAAATGGCAATGTTGAAAATCTGGAGTGCAAATGTTACAAATTCATGAACTTACAAGCGTGCGTAGGAACTGTGCAAAGCATGCTCGTAAAACAGTCATTTTTAGGATTTTTTTACCAAATTTTTAACATAGCCCTTGTAAGACCTCTGCTCATGAACAGTGTCACTGTGATTTTCTTAATCTGCCCCAGACATTGATTTTGCACACTGACTGCGCCATTGTGCGCTACATGTGCAGAAACACATTTTGGGTAAGATGTGAAAAATGACAGCTGTACTGCTCATAAATAGGTCTGATAAAATGGCAATGTTGAAAATCTGGAGTGCAAATGTTACCAATTCGTGAACTTACAAGCATGCGTAGGAACTGCGCTATGCACGCTCATAAAACAGTCATTTTTTTGGAATTTTTTCACCAAATTTGCAACATAGGCTTTTTTAGAGCCCACCTTATGAACACTGGCACTGTCATTTCGTTAATCGGTCCCGAAAGGTGATTTCATGCGGTGACTGCGAAATCACCCTTCAGCCCCAATTAACGCCATGACAGTGACAGAATTCATGAGAAGGGGTCCCAAAAACCTCATGTTGAAAATTTGGCACCAAAATTCCAAAAAATGCCTGAGATATGCAGCAAAGTTGAAAAAACCCTATTTATTACATTATACAGCTTACCGACATTTCCTCAATTCGCGGTCAGCTTTGAAGACTGCAGACGTGTTCCCGGTCCATCGAAGATCATAGCGCCGACCTGGAGGTAAGTATGGGGTGAGGGGGGTGTGGGGAGGCAGGGTGTGCAGTGGGTGGGCGCAGGTTGCGGGAGGTGGGTCTGGCAGACTGCGAGGGATCGTTTTTTCTTTACAGGGAAAAAAAAATGAAAAGACAACATGGGACAGTTTCCAATTTTACAAGGGCATTTGGCACACTGGAGTGGGCTCCCAGTGTGCCAAGGGACTCTTTTGGGTGGGCAGCTGTAGCCAATGGGGATTGGGCACCCCTGTCGGCACACCAGAAAATGGGGAGGGAAACATCATGTCAACGGGGATTGGGCACCCCGTCGACAGGCAACAAAACCGGGGGGATTACATCATGCCGACAGGGAGTGGGCTCCTCCGTCAGCAGACAACCGAAGCATGTGGGGGGGGTTACATCTTGCCGATGGGGAGTGGGCTCCCTGCAGGCTAAATAAGCATTGGGCACAGGCGGCAGGGATTGGGGCCCCGTTGGTCAAAAAGACCGTTTGGGCACATGCTGCCAAGGGGATTGCACCCCTCGGCATGGGAGGTTGTTTAATATTACTTTAGAACGCGGGCAGCAAGCCACCCACCATCTATCACAAACAGTATTAGGCTAGCTAGTGTTCCACCCTGCAATGACGGGTTGCTCCCTCATTGCAGCACAATGACTGATGTGGCAATGATGAAGCGGTCCCTGATTGCTGTGGCGAAAAGTTACAACTTGGTGCACTTTTTGGAGACCACTGTCATTGGCACATTGTGCCTCCATTGGTCCACCAGTGCCATGCCCCAAATGCAGTGCCTCCCTTGACTGTAACACTGCCATGCCTCCACAACCCGCTTCTCTCCTAAGCTGTCACATCATGTTTCTTGCGCATGTGCGCAGACAAACATAAAAATGTAATAATTAGACACAATTCAACTTATATTTAATATTTTTTTCTGTAATTCTCTTTCCCTTACTTCTTTATTACTAAGGACATTTGCATGTAAATAGGAGCACTGCCCTATCTGTCCTGGCTGCCTGCCTACACCTAGCATCACAGTTCTGTTTATGACATCATAGTCTGTTGCCATGGAGATAACTATGATGCCATAAACAGGGGATTATGATGTCAGGTATAGGCAAGCAGAAAGAGCAGATAAAGTCTAAGGAACAGTCATCCTCTTTCATACAACTGTCCTCAGCAATAAAGAAAACAGGGAAACAATTATAGAAAATACAGGAAATATAAATGGAACTGTGTCTAAATCTCACATTGTTTCACATTTTTCTAATGGTGTCAGCGGCTCTTTAAGACCACCCTTTCTTAAAGGCATAGTCAGTCTGTGGTATACAAGCTGTGTTTTTTGAAAGTCCACATGAATTTGTCAATTAAACTCCGCAACATAAAACACTATTTATTGGGAATTAATGTGAGCAATTGATCACGGAGAAATCCAGCACTCACCAAACCAATGAAAAAAACACTGCTTACAAAATACTGAAGGTGCCAAAAGCTTTATTCCAGGTGCCTAAAAACATCTTGATGCATTTTGGACAAGGTATCCTTTATCTAAAGATGCATCACAATGAAAGGGATGGCCTCTTATAATACATAATAATGACATGGTATCTGGTTATTATCTCATAACCACACAGCACGAGTGAAAATAGCGCATACAATTCAGTGCGAGTACTAAACATAGCTAGTTCAAATAGCACTATTCAGAAACAGCATGATGGTCCGGGTATGATCAAACATTAGATTGTCATTGTAATATGTTCCCAATCAGTTCTGTATATATAACAAGGTGTATCTATCAAACAATTAGATTGTTACTAGTATTGCTGTTTCTTTGGAAATGGAGGTCCGCTTTGTGAAGAGCCAAAAGGGCAGTGAGCTTGCTGTTCTCGATGGCTTTATGTATCGCAGAGAGCGTATTACTTCAACAAAGTAATATTGGAAATGTTTGGAATACCATAAGGGACATTGTGGTGCAAAACTGCATTTGGATGGCACTAAGATGCTTAAAAAATAGGAGATCACAATCATGTACCTGACCCTGCAGTTGTGGCAGTGAAGGAGGCTGTTGCAGAAATGAAAAACCGGGCTGCCACAACATGTGAGTCAATGCATCAAATTGTGGCTTCTGACATATCTCAAATGTCACCGTCTGTCTCCAGCCAGCTTCCAGCTATACCACTGCTGAAACGAACTGTGAGGAGAAACAGACATGCCACAGCTCAACCCCCTCCCAAGCCAGCTGATGTTACCTCTCTTGTGTTACCTGCAGAATATGTGCTCACCCTGCAAAAATAACCTTTTCTGTTGTATGATTCTGGGGCAGCCACTAACTGAATATTGATTTTTTCCACAATGAAAGACTTAGATTATCTGAAGTCTGCTGTGCATTGATTTGCTGATGGAACATTCAAATGTTGTCCCACAATATTCTCACAGTTGTATACCCTACACGCGATTAGATGCACTAAGGTTGTCCCTCTTGTATACATACTAATGGCAAACTGCTCTGCTGTGTCATACAATAAGGTGTTTACAGAATTACACCAACTGTGTGGGACACTGCACCCTGAAACTATCCTAATTGACTTTGAGCTTGCAGCCAGCTAAATTGCGAGGCTGTTTTTTTTTTTTTCACTTTTGCCAAGCATTGTGGAGGAAAATTCAGGAGTTACCAGATGTGTGGGGGCAATACATGACAGACCCAAACTTTTCACTGACATTAGATACCTGCCTGCATTGGCTTATGTCCCTCTGAGTGATGCTCTGCCTGCATTTGATGCACTACTGAATTATGACTTTTGTATCACAAATAGTGGCATGTTGTCTCCTCTTATAGATTATTTTGAAGACACATGGCTTGGTAGACCATTGGCTAGAGGAGGGAGACGGCGTCTTATGTTTCCAACTGAACTGTGGAATTGCTTTGAATCTGTACAGACTGATTTGCCTTACACAAATGCATTTAAAGAGACAGATGCACAGAAGCAAATTAAGTCTTTTCTTCAAACTGAGTGATTTTCAGACTATATATATATATATATATAAATAAAATACATGATTGGCAGGAGTGTGATATGGAAAATATTCTCACTGCTGCACAGTGAACACTGGATACTCACGAGTGTTGATGGCATGAGTAAGAGTATTCAGAGCTCACTCTGTAGGAGTGAGAACATTCTCCATAGCACGTGATCTGCACATCATATGTGCTATTTATACAATGGGGGTAAGAGCTCCAAGCGTATTGTTATGTTTTCATGTGTTCTTTTCTTGTTTTTGTGTGCTGTCTGCTATTTCTGAGTGTGATCTGAGTGTGTGTGAGTTTTTCTGAATGGGCTGGGATTCTCATGAACACTATGGGAGACAGGTGAGTGTGCTTTGCGATGCTAATTGAGTAAGTTGCAGGTAGCACTGAGAAACAGAAACATTTTTGTGAAGCAATTTCATTTAGAATGCAGGCTGTAGTGAAGCTGAGATCAGCATAGTAATGGGCTGAGAGTCTCAGAAATACTATGGGACACAAGTGAGTGTCCTTTGCATTGCTAAGTGAGTTAGTTGCAGGTAGCATTGAGAAACATAAACTGGTTTGTGAAGCTGTTCTATTTAGAATGCAGGCTGTAGTGACTGAGTGGTGACATCAGCAGAGTATGTATAAATGCCATTTATTTTAACTCTGGTGATGTCATCACCTTTTATCACACTGCAGTGGAAATAACTGAGGTTATCACACTGATATTGTTCCCATCCCCATTGTATATGTATATATATATATATATATATATATATATATATATATATACACACTCTAAATATATCTCGGACTTCAGCCTTAAGCTCTCCTCTGCCTTCTCTGATATCCGAGCATGGCTCTCGGCACACAAGCTCATACTAAATATGAGCAAAACTCAGGCTATGCTCTTTGGCTCTGCCTCTAAACTTAGATCATGTCAATCCCAGTTCAAGGTATCCTGCTCTGACAGCTTTCTAATAGTGACAGTGAACTCTTACAAATATCTTGGTGTGCTACTAGATCAGTCTCTTGACTTTGATCTTCCTATTGAGGCCACTTGCAAATCAGTAAATACCAGACTAGGGGTTGCATATAAAACTAGCTATACCCTTACCACTTCTGCCAAAATGGCAATTGCCCTAGGTATCCTGCTCCCTGTGCTCATCTATGGTGTTGTCATTTATGCTGCTATGCCTAAAATCACACTTCTCATATGGGATACCACCTATAATAATATTTGCCAGTATGCCTCCTCATCCCCATGGCACAAACATCACTGCCAGCTCTATGCTAATCTAAATTGGTTCCCCCACACCCTTAGAATCTTCTCCCTTGGCTCCCTGATGGATAGTGTTATTAGATTTCAAATACCCTTGTCTCTTGCATCACTGTTGCTCCCTCAATCCTCCTCCTATGGCCTATGATCTGTTAAAAATTCTCTTCTTTATGTTCCGAGATGTAGAACCTCTAAGAGCGCCTGTGCCTTCTCCCACGTGGCCCTGATGCACTGGAACTCCTTTCCCCTTGCTATCCCTCAATCACCAACTCATACCATCTTTAAGAAGAAAGTGTTACCTTTCCTATCCACATCTGCACAATGCTAGTGTTTTAATCCTCCTTAGACTATGCTCCTCCTCTCACACCCCGACTGTCAACTCC
Source organism: Neoceratodus forsteri (assembly GCA_016271365.2). Lineage (NCBI taxonomy): Eukaryota > Metazoa > Chordata > Ceratodontiformes > Ceratodontidae > Neoceratodus > Neoceratodus forsteri. The sequence goes on along the minus strand of CM057455.1, from coordinate 410,502,510 downwards.
TCCTCTCTACCTAATTTACCATCCTGATTTTATTAGGTTCTTCAGTGCCCTCTTGCCCCATGTCTACTACTGTTTGCCCTTTTCATATTAATTGTTTCTCTTCCTCTGTCTTTTGGATTGTCTACAATAGCACTTACTCTGTATTGCACCACCTTTGGTTCTGCCATGCCCTTGTCTATTTCCCTCCCTTGCTGCAGTGTCCCCTTTTTTCCTGCTATTGTTTACCCCTATCTATTTCCTTTTTATTCCTTTGGCGTGACTGCACACACAACTATATACTGATCCTCTTGGCTTGAATTGTCAATATTGTACCCTTCCTGTTATTGTCTAGAAGTTTTACTTTGTGCTAGCATTACAAAGATTACTTTGTTCATATTAAAGTCTCTATTATATATGGAACTGTTTCTGACATTTGTTATACTATGTTCCTTGTACCACAATATCCTTGCTTTGTATTGACTATTTCTGACATTTGTTATGTTAAGTTCCTTGTATCTCAATATCCTTGTTCTGTATTGCCAACTTTGTAACCTCCCAAGTCATGCCTGAAAATAGTAATTTGTATGGCTAGCATACCCACCCATAATCAAAAATTAAATAAATACATACATATATATATATATATATATATATGAGATATATATATATATAGAGAGAGAGAGAGAGAATGAATAATGGCTGGGTAGGGGGTTATAAAGAGACTTTTACACACACCCTGAGGTGTGAGATGCCACACTGAGGTGTGTGTGTAAAATTCAAGTTTTACACACCTACCCAGCCTTTATTTTATAACATTGCTGGGAAGTGTTTTTTTGCCACAGCAATTGTATAAAATAAAAAGACACATCCATTGTCAGCTGTGTTCTGATCTGTAGGAAGCATTGTCTGCGATAGGAAACTTTCCTTTTTTTTTTAAATAGACTTAACTTACTGCTGATAGCCATTTGCAGTGACGTCTTGGGTGGTAAGTTATGTTGGATGGCGGGTGTGGAAGGAGAGACCAGAGGATCACGCATGTGTGGAGCATGGGAAACCAGGTGCATGTTCATCATTATAACCAACTGGTTATAACGACGGAATTATAACCCGGTTTCTGTATGGGAGAAAACACTCCCCAGTTATTAAATATATATATATATATATATATATATATATTTCTTCATGGCAAAAACTCTGTTTAATACATCAGTTAGGCTTGTTCTACAGTGATAAAAATGAGAAAATTCAGTGTTAGGGTTGCCACTCCTTGCACCCTGTGCCTACCAACAGGCATTGGGGTGTGCATTGGGGTCATTGGCCCTAACTCTCACCCCATTCCTTGTGTAAATAAGCTGAGGTGGTGCAGTATAGAAGAATGGGGTGAGAGTTAGGACCAACTACCCCAATGTACACCCAAGCCTTTTGGTGGGGGTGGGGTGGGTGTAGGGTGCAAGGGGTGGCAACCCTAACACCGAATTTCCTCACTTTTGTCACTGTGGAACAACCCTAACTGATGACTTAAATAGAGCTTTTGCCATGAATTTCCCTTCTTTTTGAGAATATGCACTATAAATAGTGAATGGAATGTGGTGATGGGAGCATGGGGCCCTTTTTGTCACTTTGTTGTGCAAAAACTGTATGACTGACTGAAATGAAAATTGGTAAATGAAGACATGTACCATACCCCAACATGTATAACACATGTTATCTGAATCTGTTCAGCAGTTGCGCAGTGTCACGCCAGGAAAACTGCGCAGGAGTGCCAAAAATAAAATTTTTGCCACTTCACTACACAGGAACCATATATCCAACAGAACCAAATTTACCAACATGTAAACAGCATTATTCACATCCCCAGAACATCCACTCAATACCCTCCAAATTTCATGTGAAAAGACCAAAGCATTCCAGAGGTATTCAATTTTTAAATTTCTTCACCTTTAAGAAGTCTCACACTACAAAATGGCAGAAATCGCGGCCCAAAAATGCATTAAAATGGTGAACCTGGTGGCCAAGAAATCTGTAACTGTGAGGGGGGCCAAAGTCAAATGGCGATAACTCTGGAACAGAACAACATTTTTTCACCAAACAAAAACTGACATGTTCTTTAATAAAGGTCGTTCTACATGCCAAGTTTCAGACCAATCAACCACTCACTGGCTGCACTATGTGTCATGGAAGGCAGTACATAAAAATAGCTAAAACAATGTTTTGCACTGCACTACGCAAATGCAAAAACACAAACAGTAACGTTAATGGAAATGGTGATGGAAACAGTGAGGTAAAAGAAAATAGTAATGCTAACAGTAGCGCAAACACAAGTGCAAACGGTAACACACATGGTGACACAAATGGAAATGATAATGCAAACAGTAAGAGAAGTGCAAGTGCAAACATAAATGAAAACAGAAATGGTAATGCAAACGATAACACAGACATTAATAGCAAAAGAAATGCAAACAGTAATGAAAACAGTAACACAAATGCTAACGGCAATGGAAACGCAAACAGAAATTAAAACGGTAATGAAAATGCAAACTCTAACACAAATGCAAACAGAAATGAAATGGTAATGACGACGCAGAAGGAAACAGTAATGCACTTGACAATGGAAATGCTACAGAAAACACAAACGCTAAGGCCAACAGAAATGCAAACAGTAACGAACATGCAAACGGTAACAGTAACACAACTGGAAATGCAAACGGTTACAGTAACACCAACAATGGTGCCAAAGGAAACAGTAACGCATACAGAAACACAAACACAAGTGGTAACGCACACGGTCATGGTAACACAATTGGAAATGCAAACACGGTAACACAAACAATGATGCAAAAAAAACGCAAACGCAAGCTCGTATGCAAACGCAAATGGTAATGCACACACAGATGCAAAAGTAAATGCAAACAAAAACAGTAATGTAAATGCAAAGGGTAACAGTAACGCAAACACAAGTGCAAACTCAAACACAAAGGGTAATGCACATGCTTACGTAAAGGGAAACACTAATGCAAATGGTTACGGAAACGCAAGTGGAAACGCTAAAAGTAACAGTAACTCAAACACAGACCCTTTTGTTTCCCAAAAAGGTGCATTCAGAAACACAGTGAATACAAAGAATGTATGTGTGATAATGGCCCTCAGAGCAGAAAATGAGCACTTGGAATACTAAACTGCTTATATCTCAGTAACCAAATGACGAGAAAAATTTTAAATCTCACATTACTTATGACTTTCTAGACTAGTTTTTCGTAGCTCTCAGCCGACTAAGTGTTCTTCCATACAAATCTAGACTCAAGCGCCGAGATACGGCCTGAAAGGCGAGTGACATCGCAGAATGTTAGCCTATGGGAAAAAGTGTCAACTTCAGAGTACTGTAACATTGCAGCCCTCTAACATTTTCATCTGTGGGATCTTGGTTTTCTTCCCTCCAAATTTCAGCCCAAAAGACCAAACCATTCTTTTGCAGCAGGGCGGTAAAAATTCCCTATTATTTTGGCCATAGTGTCACAAAGTACTTTTGCAAATCACAACACTTTCACAAATGAAATTATGAAAGTGTCACATATGCGAAAGTACTTTGCAACACTACTTTTTACAAAAATTTTAAAAACCTATTTCTGGGGTGTTTTACCCCCAAAGAAAGACATGGCTAGCATTCTCAGGGCTCGACTAGGTGAATACAAGAATTGTGTCCCTACAGGGTCCCAAATTTAAATGCCAAGCATTTCTGTGACCACCAACTGAAAACAAGATGGTCGATTTGCGACACTACAAGGGTCATTTGCAAAAGTAAAAAGTGCATTTGCAACACTTCCAAATATTTAACTTTTTCCATTGACTAGAATGGGAAACTTGTTTTTATTTTATTTATTTCAGTTTAGGATTAATACCTTTGAGTACAGGACTCATTCTCAAAGGTTCCAGGTCATTGTTGAACAAACATTACAAATATAACAGTGTTTACAGAGAACAGAAAACAGTTACACAGACATTCAAACACCAAAGAAATCTTATATATCCAACTAAAGGTTGAAGAGGACAGGGTAAATAGGGTTCAGCCTTGTAGTTCACTATTTAGTTGGTCAGTCTAGCCTAAGGGGGGTAGGGGTCAGCCAAGGATGGCATCGTCATGGTGGAAGTGGTTTGTCAGCTGAGTAGACCTCATTCGGGGATGGGGGGGTTGATGAGATAAAAGGGGGATGAAAGGGAGAGGGTTGGGTGGCTGAAATTCTGCCATATTAGTGCAGGCAAGCACAATTGTTTTTTGTGTCAAGAAGGGATATGAGATCAGATTTAAAGGTACTAATCTTAGGTGATTCTGTAAGGTTAGCAGGTAACTCATTGTACCATAGATATGTATTTTGAATAACATTTGAACCATTTAATATTTTTTCATGAAATCTTCGAAAGGCACATTGGGGACCCTGGCTGCATGTTCCCTAAAGGTTTCAGACCGGTCACGCAAACCGTGTGACCCGAAGGCGTGACCAAAGAATGCACAAAAATGCGTAATCTGTGCATCTTTCGGCACTCTGTAGCTCCACAACCATATATCCAATCATAACGAAACTTGGCAGGTCCAGAGATCTATGGTACCAGATCGTGCATGCCAAATTTCAGGCAAATCCACACAGTGGCAAAGTTGTTAAGCTGCCAGATTTCAGATTTAACTTAACAGGGGTACTCAACCCAATTATAGTGGCACTACAGTGCCACTATAATATATATATATATATATATATATATATATATATGTATATATTATATATAGTGTGTATGTATATATATACACATATATATATGTATATATATATTTTGCTTTTATGTATTTTGTGTAACATATTTCATGTTTTATGTATTCTATGTATTTATTTTTATTATTAGTATGCACTTTGAAATGTCATCACTATTGCCATTTGTAATGATGTAATTATTATGTACTATAAGTGGCCAGCCCTTTCACTGTGATATGTCTTTTGATAAAGGACATCTTGTCTGAAACGCGTCAAGGCGTTTTTTAGGCACCTGGAATAAATCTTTTGGCACCTTCAATATTTTGTGAGTAGTGTTTTTTCATTGATTTGGTGAGTGCTGGATTTCTCTGTGATTTATTGATGCTTTTGTATCAAAGCACCCCAGCCTTGTGTAGGTATCTCCTTGTAGGCAACTAATTTGGGCATCATACTGAATATGGAAGGGCTTATTATCTCTGAGGGTGAATTAGATGTTTGTAAGAGGGACATAGGATTACTACTTAACAACACAGACCTGTGTACTGGTTCAAATACATTGTCGTGTATTGTATTTGAGTCAGTATACAGGTCTGTGTTGTTAAGTCACAGAGAAATCCAGCACTCACCAAACCAATGAAAAAACACTTCTCACAAAATATTGACAATTTGTGTCAACTAAGTAGTTCATAAGCAACATAACAAACCAGCAACCCGGCACCAAGTTTCTGCTGTTGAAAAAAGTATACTCACAACATGTTCTTGTGACAAAAATACTTTATTGCACATAAATGAGGACCCTCTACCTGTAGTCCACCAACGTTTCATGCAAACTCTTTGTGCTTTTTCAAGGTGTATCATGACACATAGTGGTGACTCTTATATAGCCCACAGTAACTTAAAGAGGAACTGTCAGCAATAAAAACCTCACAACGTGGTATGGAGCTGATCCCAATCAGCCCTTTGCGTGTAAAAACATTTTTTACCTAATGATTATTGCAGTGTAGTTAATTGTATTAGGCTAGTTTCATTGAATTGTAAGCTGATATTTCCTGTAATCAGAAATGGCAGTCTCCCCTGCAAATGACATCAGAGGAGGACTGCAGCAGTGGCAGATTCAATAGCCTACAGTAAATGTCAGAGGTTTTTATTTTATAAGCTGTAATCTTCTGTTTGCTGGTCTGCTGTTCTCCTATGACTAGATATAATCAGAGGACTGTACTAAGCCCCATGAGTACAGCAGGATGAGCAGGATCAGCAAATATCTGATTTTAGCTTACAAAATCTTTAACATATACAGTACAGGCTATTGAATCTCCCAGCTCTGCAGTCCTCCTCTGATGTCAGTTACAAGGGATTCTAGGATTTCTGGTTACAGGAAATGGTAACTTAGAAGTCAGCAAAATTAGCCTAATGCATTCTGCTATACTGCAGTATACAGTAAGTAAAAATACTGCAGTATACAGTAAATAAAAAAAAAATGTTTTTTGTTACACAAAGTGCAAATTGGAATCAGCCTCACACGTGGGTGTGAAGCTTTTATTGCTGACAGTTCCCTCTTAAAGAGGACATTTTATGATGGTCCAAAAAGTTACAGCTTATAGTTATTATATGCAGTACTAGACCAAAAAGGTGTGTGCATTTGTTATTTTTGGCCAAGGTTTACTCTGCCTTCCATAATTTGGATTTGTTTGTGAGCCCTGCTGCACTTGCCTTTGCTGTTCAGCTGCTGGGATGCTAGCTTCTGATGACATCACTGTAGGGTAGAGAAGTGACTCACACTGTGAAGTACCATGCAGTTGCAACAATGCAGCAAGGGAAACCTACCAGTATTCAGTGTACATACTGTGTTTCCTCTTCCCCAAGACACCCTGTTAGCAATATGTTACACCAAAATCCAAATGCGTTGTCAGTAAGTTTTTTTTTTGTGCGTGTGTGTGAAATTGATTCTGACCTATAGTGATGTCAGCAGTACAACCCTTGGCCCACAGCAGTACCAGGCTTGCTACAGAAGCTCTGGTACGCTCTGCAGTTTTTAGCAGCTCAGAGTGCAAAAACTAATTGCAGCGGAGAGTAATGAAATACAATTCCAAAATCAATGCAAGAAGAGGTAATTTATGCATGAAAGTCAAAAGGACTGAGGACCACCAAACTGTGAAATCAAACAGAGTGCAGTCAAATACCAGCACTGTCACAAGAACCATGTCCCTATAAAATAGGAAGAACAAAAGCTGTTCATAACCAAGCTAATATATAATTTTTGGAGTACTATATATTATATCCTTAAATGACAGCTTATACCCTTCACAGAGAGTTTACAAATGACACTAAATAACAGAGAGGTTTTGATTGCGCTGTCTTTGTTTTTGTGGTTTTGACGGAATACAGAAGTTTTTCTGGCCTAAGTTTTACATACTGGTTAGAAGTGACAGTATATATTAAATACAAAATAATTACAGAAATGTTGACAATACCCAGTACTGGTAACAAAGTACCTTCAGGACTGAACACCTAATATGATAAAACTAGCCCATTAAAAATAAAGTTAAAATTATACTGCCTTGGATCCAATTCATGGTTAACTGAATCACAGAAGAAGCAGGACAGAGAATTGTATCAATTAAAGCAAAAGGAAGCTGGGAAGGCAGTCAGAACAGCAAAGGCCCGAACTGAGGAAAAGATAGCCAACTCAGTTAAGAAGGGGGATAAAACCTTTTTTAGGTACATCAGGGAGCGAAGGAAGACTAAGGGAGGGATAGTGAAGCTTAATAAAGGGGAGGGGTGTGGGCAGAGGGTGACTGAAAAGGCAGAGATACTAAACAAATATTTTTGCTCAGTATTTACAAAGAGGGGGAGGTACCTAAAACAAACAAAAGAAACACTCTGGATACAGAAGTTGATACCAACCCATTTACAGAAGAAAGGGTTCTGAAAGAACTCTTAAAACTGAAGGTGGACAAAGCAATGGGGCCTGATGGGATTCATCCCAGAATTCTAAAAGAACTAAGGGTAGAACTAGTGACACCACTGACTACCCTCTTTAACAAATCATGGGAGGATGGGGTGTTACCTGAGGACTGGAGGAGGGCGGATGTGATTCCCTTCACAAAAGTGGGAGCAGGGCAGAAGCAGGAAACTACAGACCTGTTAGTTTAACCTCAGTGATAGGAAAATGATGGAATCACTTCTGAAAGAAAGAACTGTCAGTACCTAGATGCCAGTGGGGCACAGGACCCAAGGCAGCATGGATTCAGCGGGAAGGTCATGCCAGCCTAATCTAACAGATTTCTTTGACTGGGTCACCAAAGTAGTAGATCAGGGAGGGCTGTGGACATGGCCTACCTAGACTTTAGCAAGGTATTTGACTCAGTCCCACACAAAAGATTAATATACAAGTTAGCCAGCCCAGGAGTGGGTCCCAAGATGATAGCCTGGGTAAAGAATTGGCTGGAGAATAGGACACAGAGGGTAACAGTAAATGGAGTCCACTCTGAAGAAAGAGGGGTTACTAGTGGGGTGCCTCAGCGTTCAGTATTAGGACCGGTCCTCTTCAATGTCTTTGTAAGTGACATTGCAGAGGGACTGGAAGGAAAAGTATATATCTTTGCAGAAAACACAAAGATCTGCAACAGAGTTGATGCACAAGGTGGGGTGGAAAGGATCAGCAAGGACTTGGCAAGGTTACAGGAATGGTCAAATGTATGGCAGCTTAGATTTAATGCTAAGAAGTGCAAGGTAATGCACCTGGGAAACCAAAACCCAGGGGGAAGAGTACACAATGTGGGGTGAGATACTAACAATAACAAAAATGGAAAGGGACCTGGGGGTAGTCATATCAGATGACTTAAAGGTAGGCAAGCAATGTGAGAGGGCAGTAAGGAGGGCTGGGGGGATACTGGGATGCATAGGGAGAGGCATCACCAGTAGAAAAGAGGAAGCTGTTATCCCTCTGTACAGACAGCTGGTGAGACCCCATCTGGAGTACTGTGTGCAGTTCTGGAGACCCAATCTCCGCAAGGACATAGACAAGATGGAAGCTGTCCAGAGGAGGGCAAACTAAAATGGTGCAGAATCTGCACTGGAAGATATATGAAGAGAAACTAAAGGAGCTTAATATGTATAGCCTCAAGGAAAGGAGGGAGAGAGGGGACATGATAGAAACTTTCAAGTACCCTCAAGGGAATCAACAAAGTCCAAGAGTGTAGCATCTTCCAAAAAAAGAGGTGTGCAAGAACAAGGAGGCACAATTTGAAGATGGGGGGGAAGCTCAGAGGTAATGTAAGGAAGTATTTTTTCACAGAGAGGGTTGTGGATGCATGGAACAGCCTTCTGGAGGAGGCTGTGGAGTCAAAAACAGTGGTTGAATTCAAGCATGCATGGGATAGCCATAAGGCAATTCTAGGGGATGGGGGTAGAAAGAAGTAGGCTGCTGGTTAACTGGGATCTGCAGCTTATCCATTAGGTAGGGAAATGGGCAGACTGGGTGGGCCAAGCGGTCCTTATCTGCTGTCAAATTCTATGTTTCTACGTTTCTAACTGTTACTGAAGATAAGTTTCATAGTTTCAATACGGTCCTGTCAGAACAAAAAACATAACATGTTTTATTATTTTTTATCATAGTAAAAAAAAACTAGGTATTATTGTTCTAGAGTTTATGTACTTATAGATAATACATTATATTTTACAATTTTATGAGTCATCATGCTATAAATTTATCTATAAGTTAGTTAGCAGCAAACCTAAAAGTAGACAGACAAACACATGGTGCTAGAATAATACAGCACACAATGACACATCCATATTACTTATACACCCAAATTTGATTCAGAGACAGCCATTAAGAAATTTACTTATTTAGTTTTTATTTTCCAGGTAGGTGCACTACACAGAAACAGTTGTCTGGGAGAATACAACAGAGATGATCAACAGTAAGGTAACAGGTATGACAAATATTCAAGAAAAACAGGGTTCAATACATAAGAGACAAAAATAAAGTGCTTGGACACAAATAGTACTGAAAGTGACAAAACAACATTTGAATGTCATACAAAGCAACATAACAAGATTCGAAGCCATAGGTTCATTCAATACATTACAGTTCTATGTTCAACAACTGACCTACAGAACAAAGTTCAGAGATATGTAACATCAGTTGGTAGGAGTATAGTGCAAAGATAGGAATGGGGGATCCAATCTGTAGCAGCCTGTGGGCAGATACCTGGCTTAGGAAGGTGCAATATGCTTTTTTAAAAAAGCAAACTGATGAACACTGGCAGACTGATATAGGAACAGAATTCCAGACATTAAGGACAATGAAGGAGAAATACAGACATACTATGGTGTTTGTCTCCATATAGGAAAATTAAGGGAAAAGGTGTGGGGGGGGGAGTTGGGGGGGTAGTATGAAGGGGAAGGAGGAAGGGGAGAACAAGAGGTAAGAAGATTTCATGTCTAGTAAGTTATTCATTTATTTAAGAAATTGGGCACATTCAAATCTCTCATGCTGGTCAGGTGGATCCAAGGCTGTAAGTTTAAAAATCCAATACACCTCACAGTGTAAAAAGTTCACCGTCTAAATCTACCCCTCCAGGGTCCAGTTTTAGTTTCTCTATATACAGTACTTTGGAAAGAGAACCTGGGTCTTACTGGATTCTGTCTGTCATGGTTAGCCAGTGCATTATTTTCATCCTATTTGTTGATAGCCCTGACATGTTCCCCTCTTCTAATCTTTAGACACCTCTTAGGTTTTCCAACATAGAAGGAATCACAAAACCACACTCACATTTCACCAAAGAATAGAGGTGACTGGCAAGGATAACCAGGAGCTATTCTGGCAAATCACATACTCAGACATGGCTTCCATCCCTCCATTCCAGTACCTTTAGGTTTGGAAAATGCAAATACTGCCCAGTCATTACCAAATCAGGGACGTTGCAGACATAAGGGGGGAAGAAGAATATCAAAACATGGAACTTGGTCAAATGTGAGTATAGTTCCTTATATGTTGGAAAAACTAAGAGGTGTCTAAAGATTAGAATAGGGGACTATGTCAGGACTATTGACAAACTGAATGAAAAGAATGCACTGGCTAACCATGTCAGACAGAATCCAGGAAGACCCAGGTTCTCTTTCCAAGGTATAGAGAGACTAAAACTGGGTCCAAGAGGGGTATATGTAGATGGTACATTTTTACATTGCGAGGCATTTTGGATTTTTAAACTGAGAGCCACAGAAACACCTGGCCTAAATGAGAGATTTGAATTGCTCCATTTCCTAAATAAATGAGTAATATGGATGTGTCATCGCATGCTGTATTATTCTGTCACCAATGTGTTTATCTCTCTACTTTTATGTCTGCTGCTAACTAACGTATAGACACATTTATAGCATGATGAATCTTATACAAATTTATCTTGTAAAATATAAAGTATTATCTATAAGTACATAAACTCTAGAACAATAATACCTATCTTTTTACTATGATAAGCAAGCAATAATACCTGGCAGAATGGGTGGTACTGGGCAATATCAGACCATTCGGGGCGTAATGAGGCCTGATGCTGCAAGCATAGGACCTTTTTAGTACTCATACTGCCCACCCTGGAGGGTATTACTGCACTTAGAAAATGGGCTTGGTGTGATTTAAATAGAATGTTTAAAACAAATTTAAAAGTGTAAAAAACATTAAAACAAAACAATAAAAAAGAATGTTTGTGTAAAGTAGTCCCTGCACTGCACAGTGCTGGTACTGACAGTAGAGGGCACTGGAGCCATTGTTAAACTGTGGTCATATGGAGGAATGGGATAAAGGATCATAAAGTGAACTTTCATTTTTTTTTAATGTTTAAAAAGTGGCAGTTGCTCTGTATGTGAGCAGAACTTGAGACAGCGGGACATCTTTTTTTAATTTTTTTTACAAACTGTAGCTTCTGGGTTGGGACATGATAGTTAGCAGGTGGGTGGCCACACTACAGGGCTGCTCAGGAGAGATGGAAGGTTGGGAGTGGAAGATCAATGAAGGTCAAGTGAGCTGGCAGCAAAAAGAAAAGCAACTGGAAAAAGAGGTAGATTTCTGTATTAGTTACTGGTTTTGCTGTGCACTTTTAAATGGAGATACTCAGCAGGGCAAAACTTTTATGACTGAAGGGATTGGGAGAATTGGGCCAAGGAACAATGGTGGCACTATTATAAGTTCCACACCCTGGAGATGAAGATGCACTGCCAACTTTCATGGTCTACTAGATCAGCCTGCCTTTAAGGAAGCGGGGGAAACGAGTATCTCTGTAACATTAGAGCATTTTACTATGGCTGAAAATGCTTTCTTTTATATAAACCATGTGTTCTATTTGGTAATTGATGGTTTTCCAACACAGGGTGGGGGCTGGGGATTGCCAAATATCAGTTTCTGAGGAATCTCAGTTACCAAGATACCAAGAAAAAAAAATGACTGGTGTGCATTTTTAAATTTGCCAGTGGCCATTGATATTGGTTATGAGGCTGGTTGGGACTGGCACTTTTTTTTTACCTGGGCTCTATTGTCTAATAGATGCCCACCTTGCCAGGGCTATCAGCCAATCAGAGCACAGGAATTTTTTAGACTATTTTCGAAAAAATAATAAAACATGAAATGTTTTTCTTCTGATGGGACCATACTGTGACCATGAAATTGATCTTTGGTAACAGTTAACCAGTACAATTTAAATTTTGTTTTTAAAGTGCACTTTCAGTTTTTAATGGGCTAGTTTTATCACATTAGGTGTTCAGTCCTGAAGGTATTTTGTCACTAATATTGAGTACTATCAACATTTATGTAATTATTTTGTATTTAATATGTACTGTAACTTTTAACCTGTGTAATTATTTTGTATTTAATATATACTGTCACTTCTAAACAGTATGTAAAATTTAGGCCTGTAAAACTTATAGCACTGTCACTTTAACTTACCATAGGCTGTATAAGAATCACCACTATGTGGCACTGTAAACCTTGAAAAAGCAAGAAGAGTTTGCATGAAATGTTGGTGGCCTGGGGGGGGTAAAAGGTCCTACTTATTTTTTTTTTCACAAAAGCATGCTGTGAGTACATGTTTTATAGCTGCAGTAGGTGGAGCCTGCAGACATTTTGCATGTACAAAAGAAGTGATGTCATGTTTTCTGTCCATGGAACTGACTGAAAGTGTAAATAGTCTCCTCCGCCTTACCCTCTTCCAAGAAATGTTTTCTGCCCTCAAATAAATACGTTTTCATGTTAGTCAATGGTTGCAGGGCACTATTTTCTTTCTTAAATGGGAGGTTCAAGAACTGGAACCTGAGTAGTGGGAGGCAGCATTAGTTTTTTTTGGGGGGGGAGTAAGATCCACCACCACCTCCACACAAGAAGCTCCTAAAGATCCACCCCCCTTTTTTTTTGGTTCATCTGGGAGGGGCATGAGTTGGATCTATTCTGTTGGAACAACTGACTATCACAGCTGCCTGGGAAGTGATTATGGAGTGCCTGAAACTGCATCTAGGCATATCCCCAACCCCCCCACACACACACACATAGACATCATGATTTATTGTTTTGTTTTTTTTTTATTATTTGAAGCATGTCAATATTTGGCTCTAAAAGTATGAGCAAGTTGGGCATAAAAATAAAATAGAAAAAAAGAATCAAGCAGGTGCCTCTTCCTTTGTCAGATGCATGCAGACAGAAGGTCACAAATCCTGTATGACAAGTTCATTATATGGATGTTTTCCATGTAAAACAGAAATCTTGTTAATGTCATGTCTGTAGCATCGGTTGTAGCCAGTAAACTATTATTTACATATGTACTGTAAAAGACAGGTTTTAATTCAGAAATCCAGTCTTGATAATTTTTTTTTTTGTTGCAGTTCTGTAGGATTTATGTCTCTCTGATGTAAGAGTGCATAGCACAGAAATGAAAGGGTTTCTGTAATTGATTGTTGTTTGCATGAGAAGTGAGCATGGCAGTGACATGCAAGTGTTTCTTGGCCATTCTGGGATCTGAAGTTTAACAGTTATGTGTGAAAAGAATAAAGTCTTGTCTTTTGTGCATTTGAATAGGTTTAGTGCTTTGAAGTTAAAAATATATAAATATATACACAGTGTCATGGGGACCTGAAAAGGAAGGAGATACTACTAAAATAAATGCTATTCTGATGATTCATTTATTTATGTGTAAGATTTTAAGTGTAGTTCTGCCTAGGTCACAGACACATAAGCTATAAAAAGTACATTTAAGGATGGATGCATTAGTCAAAGCTTGTAGTAGTAGAATAAAGCAAGGCAAATAATATATTGTGTTTTTTTTTTTCTTTCAATTGTTTAACCAGGAGTGGCACACTAAGCTGAACGCTTGTTTACAGGGGCAACCTGGGAGCACATGGAAGTTAAGTGACTTGCTCAGGGTCACCCAGTATGCAAGTGGGGGCTGTGGGATTCAAACCCAGATCTCCAGATTTGCAGCTCAGAGCCTTAAACCACTGTGCTATGCTGCTCCCTAGTTACAGCAGTCATCTGTTTTATGGTTCATGATGTTGGTGCAGTAAGCAGCAGTACACTGCATAGCAGATGTAAAATGTCAATAAGTAGGTCATGCAACAGATGTGCTGAACAGTTACTGAAGCAAGAAATGTATTTAGGATAGTAAAATATTCCTGCTAGAAAACTGATAAATGTGTGACATTTGCATCTCAATTTCAAGGAGGTTCTTATGGGGTGACAATGTACACTATAAAGTAGTTATAATTTTCAAGTTGTCTGAGTAATTGCTTTGTACTACCACTGTTACTAAATTTAAATTATTCTATGAAGGAAATTAAGTTTACATAACTGTCTGTAAATGTGTTAAAATATTTACTTGTTCTTATAATGTAATGCATTAAATGCTGTTGCTAGGTTAAGAAGTCACATAATGGCAATAAAGATGAAAACAATGGGATGCATAGGAATTTGAAAAAAGTATACATTAGCAGGAGCAGTGTCATGACATCACCAATTTGTTTATAGTTTCACTCTACATTTTCACCATTACCGTTTTTTACACCTTCTCAAACAGTACAGCAGTCATTTTTTACATCCTGTTCAAAATGTGTTTTTGCACCCGTGGTGCCATGTGGCACAGCCGCTGAGCAAAATCGCCTTTCAGCTAATGACCTGATAGTATCACTGTTCATGTAGTGGGGTCACAAAAAGCCCATGCTGAAAACTTGAAGTGAAAATACCAAGAAACGGCCAGGGCATTAAGGTTTCTGACCATAACACCCTGCCCTATAGGGACTGACAGGCATCAGAGGTGTGACTTGGGATTGCCAACAGTAATGCTCATGTCATTCCACCCCCATCCCCACCCTGCAGCCAATAACAGGTATTGAGGTGTGCCTTTGACACTTCAGCCCCAAAGTTCACTCCAGTCTCTTATACTGTATCCATTTCAGCATATTTCCTTATGGAATGGGGTGAGTGTAAAGTTTGAAAATGCCCCAAGGCACACCTCTACACTTGTCTGTTTCTGCAGGGTAGGGTGAGGTGAAATGGCATGAGCATTATGGGCAATGACCCAAAGGTACACCCCAATGCCTGTCCATGTCTGCAGGGTGGGGGTTGGGCTGGCGTCACTTCAATACTTCACTGCCATTCCTAGTTTGCCTGTCTGTCTCTCTCTGTCTCTCTCTCTATCTATATGTCTATGTAAGTATCTTTCTATCAATTGCATGTATCGCTGTTCTTACCTATTTCTAAAACAAACTTGCATATCACATTTCCCTGCAGTCTGAGCACACATTTATGAAACTGCGCATATTTGTACTCCACTTCTGCATAGACCTCATACTTTCCTAATATTTCCATTATCACAAGAATAACTACCTTGCCCTTATCATAAGTGACCCCCTCTGAAAGTTACTATCACATTTTCTCTGCTAACAGTCCATCATCATCATCAAATCTTTATTTATTCAGGCGAACATCATTGAGCAAGGCTCATTTGCAAGATGGACCTGATAAGGTCAAGGTTCAATAGTTGATACACAACAGATACATCATACACTTACTGTATATAGTACAGTTATACATACAGGGGAAAATAACATTTATAAACACAGTGATGTACAGTAAATTCCCATGATAAAAATCGGCTACAGGAAAGTTAAGCTAATATTTACAGTATGTACAGTATATACATATCCCAGTGGGAGGGGGCATGGCAGACACTCAACATAATGTAATACTAGGATGGTGAAGGTATTACTGGGTGCCATCATTACACCTGACTTCCTGACATCAGCACATTACTTAAATATAACTTACATCACCTCATGGACAAAATCCTGTTTCTTTAAAAAAAAAAAAAACTGTAAATAATCCAAAGGCTGAACATATACCAGCCATTACTTTTTCATGTACTGCCACCTTCTGTACCATCATGGGGATTTTCATATGTTTCCCATGATGCTTTGCATTACTGGGGTATGTGCAATTGTGTTTTCTTTAAAATGTGGCTGTCCAGCCAATATCATCCGGGATAACACATACATCAGTGGCATTTGCTCTGGGGTTCTTTTGTGAACCTAGACTGCTTCCTATTCTTTCCATTAAAATGAACACTTCCATATATTTTCCTAATAATGTGTATGTCGTCCTTAGAACAGAAACTAAAACAAATCTTACTTCTTACAAATCATTGTGTTGTTTCTCCATACCTCCTTAACAATTCCATATAACTTCACTAACTTCATTATGCAGCCGTGGTGGATCAGACCAGATTTTGTTTAAATAGCAGTAACTTGGTGCCTCCTTTCTGGTTTATTATTTTATACTTGGTATTTGCCCAAGGCATAAGTGCTCACTTTGAGCTGCTCCTTTTGGCCTTTTGTGTCTTAACAGGTAACATACCTACATACTGTTATATTACATGTTGTTTATGTTCTCAGTGAGTCTAGTTTTTATGGCTGTGGGCAGAGCCTACAACCATTTTGCTATCTGTAGCTTGAAAATGGAGTTTCATGGAACTCATTTTTTTGACTTTTTCAATGTATTCTTCCACATCTACAAATCACTATGACAACTAAAATAAAATAATCCCATCTTTCTGTTTAGAATGTTGGAAACATAACTCCAAGCTGCTTATCTGATGGCCATTAGAAAACTGAAACACTTGTTAAATATTGGTTGCCTATTAAACTGGAGATTTGTTTACCTCCTTCGAAATGCAACAGCTTGCATATTAAAATGATTAGCATTTAAATATTTTTTGCTACTAGTTCAGCTGGGGATAAATATCTTTCAAGAAAGATTCATACTTCATAAATGTTACCCTTTCCCAGCAAATTTTGTAAAGATTTGCACTGTTTTTAACCTCTCAAGACCTATCTGATAAAATTACTGGCCTTCAGTGAACTACCCAGACTAAATACATACACTTCTTTTTGACAGAAGGGCTGTGGCCTGCTTCCCAAACATAACAGATACGAGCTACTGAGATCTCTTATAGTAAGAGTGTGTGTGTGTGTGTGTGTGTGTGTTTGGGGGAGAGGTGGAGAAATAGTCAAACTCTTGGCAAGGGAGACCTCATCTAATGAATTAACTGCTGACAAACCATGAGTGATACAGAAGCAAATGATCTGATACCTTTTATTAGACAAACATAGGTGTGACAAAAAGAACATATACCATTTATAAAATTCCTGATTAAACAACTGCAAACAGAAGGCTTTTTTTTTGTCATTTTATAACATGATATACTGAGTGTGTATTTACTGATGTGCTGGATCAGGGCCTTGATAAAATAATAACATTTACTTAACTCATTCAAGATTCCATCAGGTGGACAGAAAAAAAAAATCTTTGAGAATTTGTCTGAAAACTAACAACTGTAAGATGCAAAAATAGCATTTGTGTGTGTGTGTGTGTGTGTGTGTGTGTGTGTGTGTGTGTGTGTGTGTGTGTGTATATATATATGTATAAAATGTCTCTGTTTGCAATACATTTGTTTATAGGCATTACTAGTAGCTTTTGAAATGTTATCCAACTTGTGATTACTTATTTTGAGTATAGTTCATGAACTAATGAACTTGAGATTTATTATTTCATATAGTCCCCCATTATGCCTTATGCATAACATATAAATCCAAATCATTCCAAGGCCATCGTGACTTATAAATATTGATAATGAGCAGCAAATCAGAGCTCTTTTCCTAATAAAAGGCTGCTGATATAATAAATAAAGAACAAAGTCATAAAGAACCAGTGGCTTTTGCAAAAAGTTACAGGGATTTATACAGGGATTTGATTCTGCCTTTGTGGGGAAAACACAGGGGAAATGATGGCTTCTTACAGACTAATGGTTATTTGGATCTGGGAGCACTGAATATTTCTTATCCTATATTTTGTATCCTGGATAAGGCAGGGAAAATGCTACATCTCATTGTCACAAGGATGTTCATTTACACATTTTTGCACTGTATTTGCTCAGGCTGTCCCAGATTAGATGCAATATCTTGTTTTCAGTGGGGTCATGATTTTACCATTTGTATAATGTATTTATTCAGGCTACCTAGTCTAGGGCACCCGTATTCAAAGGAGATACACAGCGCATCCTGGTGGAAAAGGGAGATGTGCTGCTCAACTCCAACAATGTGCAGCAGTGCGATATTCAAACATGTGGGATGCGACGACCACAAGGGAATGGGCCAGGGCACACACAAATGGTATGCTGTTCACATCGAGGGGCAATCCCATGCATATGCCGTGCTGCAGTATATGCAGTGGGAATGTGCCCCTCACTGTCCAGAGCACTGTGACCCACAGGCCATGAATAGCTGGCCTAACCTCTCCTCTCAACGCGGCAGCTTCACCCCCACAAATACGCAGATGCAACTCCTCCCTATCAAACTGCTTCTTGGTGCACAAAACAAAGTTCTCACAGTGGCCGCAGTCTATATCCCTCCAAAAGACCACCGTGCCAGTATTAAGTCTGTACTTGATTTTGTTAGTCTGCAGCCCTCTGAAAATGAGCTCCTCCTCCTCAGGGATTTCAACATAAACTGGCTTGCCTCTGACACTGGTCTTCACAAAGATGACATCCTAGCAGCAAACCTGACTCAGATGGTAACCTCCCCACCGGAAAAATTACAAAACTGGTACAAGCAACTTTATTGACTGGGTTCTCACAAATCACCCTGACCGGATAAAAAACATTAAAGTCCTCCCTGACTCCTTCAGTGACCACTCCCCAGTGTCCTGTACCTGGTCTAATAAATTTCAAGCCACCCCAAAGTTATAACAAGCAGAGCATTGCCTTATGGGAATCTTATCAAGTTGAAAACCCATCTCCTACAACAGGGCTGGATGCCAATCCTTGAATCAACTGATATTAATACCGCACTAGAATACTTCATTAAATCTTTCAACTCTGCATGCGACTTATACGCCCCAGTAAAAACGAAATCAAAGCGCTATCAAATCCATGGATTACTGCCAAACTACTTGCCGAGCCATGTGTCTGGACCACCTCTGGGCAGTTGCCAGAGACACAGGCTCACCTCATGATACCCTAAAATACAAGCAGGCATGAAATAGATGTACCTCACAAATTAGGCAAATGAAGAGCGCCTATTTCAAAAATGCCCTTGAATCCACCTGGGGTGATGGAAGAGCTTTTTGGGACAACATCCAAAACATAATGGGTAAACAATCAAAATCATTACCTACCATTATGAAAGTTGATGGATCCACCACTCTTGACCCAAAGTCTATTGCAGATGCACTTAATAAGACATTCAAAGACCTTAGTGGGGTCCTCCCCCCAGATTTCTTCTCGGACTTACCTGTGCCTAGCCTAGAATCACAAAACACCCCTCGTGACAAACCACAATTTTACTTCAAGAAAATCAAAGTGCACGAAGCACACAAGTACCTAAGAAAGGCCTGCTCCAAATCCAGAACAAGTAGTGACACGCTAGATCTAAAATCCTGTCTCTCACCCGGATGAAGTAATTCACCCCTTGCAAAATTCTTAATCTGTCACTTTGCAAAGTCAATTTCCCAACAAATGGAAATCTGCCATAGTTAGCCAGTGCACAAAGGGGACAAAACCTCAACAGGAAACTATCGACCAATATCAATACTCCTTCCCTCTCCAAAGCACTTGAACGAATAGTGGCAGACCAACTCTCTGATTACCTGGACAAATACAATCTACTCTGTAATCAACAGCACGGCTTTAGGAAAGGACATAGTACAACAACAGCCTTACTTGATTTCTCTGGAGAAGTCCACTCAGCCCTGGACAAAGGGTGCCAAACAGGTGCAGTCTTTATCGATCTTACAAAAGCTTTTGACACAGTCCATCATGGCCTACTTACTCCTTACTTTCTAGCCTAGGCCTGGCGAGGTCCTTGTGCTTGGGTAAAAAGTTACCTGTCCAATCGGTCACAGGCTGTAAAAATCTCTAATGAACTCTCCGACTTCAAACCAGTTCTCTGGTGTACCACAGGGATCAATTCTTGGACCGCCTCTTTAGCCTGTTCCTTAACTCCTCCCAGATATCTGCCAGAGAAAATAATCTTATATGCTGATGATGCTATAATTCTCTCTTCCCACAAGGATCCAAACTCCCTAAGAAAAGCCTGCAACTTGTTTCTCTAGTGTTGAAAGGTGGTTCCTGGATAGTAAACTTGTGCTAAACACAATAAAACAAAAGCCATGCTCTTCTCAATCACCAAAACAAAAATAGGCATACTCCACTCACCATACAAACCTCTGCGGAATTACACTGGACCAAGTAAATACTCAAATACCTTGGCATCACTTTTGACCAAGGGCTCACCTTTGCAACCCATTGATGACAACACTGCGAAAACAGTGAACCAAGCTTGGAATACTATTCGTAACCATCAATTTCTAAATCAAGCGGCATTGAGAATAGCTATACAGAGTTCCAAAATCTCAATCATTGACTATGGCCTTATTATTTATGGCTCAGCTACCTCCACTGCTCTAAGGCATATCTCAATCACTCTAAATAAGGCCTGCGGCTCCTCAGGGGCTCAAAGACTGACTCACACGTGTGATCTGTACTATGAATCAGGCTGGTTGAACCTATCAAATCGTCTTATTTATCTCACCTGCATAATGGCAAAAATCTATCTTGGGACTGACTCCATTATGTATTCAAAACCTACTCCGACTGAATCCTGGTCACCCTCTCACCAGATCTGAACGCCAACCTTCCTGGTTCCGAGATGCCGGACTGCACAGGGACAAAGATCTTCGCATAATAGGCCCCGACATGGTTCAATGCGCTTAGTCCACCTACTCTATCCTCAACCTTGCTAGAAGCTTTCAAATCCATGCTCTATGCCCACCTCACCACCACTAGCAACTGTGATTGCGCTAGATAAAGACTACTACTCCTCATGTCCATCCTCACATCTGAGGCCTCTTCCTCCTTGACTAATGAACCCTCTGGTACCTCTACTACTTCCTGTCTCCCACCCAAACTCACTCCCCCCCTTTTTTCCTGTCCCCTCTCACTTACTCTCCCGCTCACCACCTTTCCCTCCTCTCTAGCCTCCTTTTGGTGCCTAATGATCACCCTGTCCCTGGAAGTTTCCTTAACCACGAAATTGTCTACTCGCTTGAACCTGTTATAGCTTGTTTTTCTATGAAACTTAAAAACGTTACTGCCTTAAACTGTTAATAGCAAATTTATGATGTAACTTTCCTGTCTGGTTTTACCTGTAATGTGTATTGTGCTGTGTTAAATGTTCTTTGTGACGTGGAACCTTTGTAAAAGAGCCCTGGCTCAAAGGTATTAATTCCTAGACTAATAAACTAAACTAAACCTGGCCAGCCACCCACAGGCAGGCTGCAGATGTGCACCCAGGTGCACAGTAGCCTGGTAGCCCTGGTAGACTAGTGGTACCCCCTTTCCATCCACAATCTAGCCAACTTCATCCCTGAAGAGCTCCATAGTGTAGCCCCCTGACCAGATTGCTCCAGAGGAAACCGTGGTCCATATCCATAGTCTAGAGGACTCTCATCCACTGCCCTTGTACACAGACACCCTCACTTCCCCCATACCCAACATGTTGCAAAGACTGGCATTGCCTTCCACACCTTGCAATGGCCAGCCATTGACTGTACTGAACCCGGGCAAGGGACCTGCACTCTGGAATGACCCAACTGTCTGTACTGTGCATTGGGGTACCATGCCAACTGCGGATCCACCAGTGTATGCAGCTGTGTGTACATCCCTGGCAAACTGAAGAGGGAATTTACATACCTCCAATGCATGCCTTGCCAATACTGTATCCTCCTGCTGTCATATACTGCTGTAAGTCCACACTCTCCCTTGCTCCCCTGTGTAACATGTTACCCTCTGGACTTCTGAAGTATCCTGGGTGCCATGGGGTGCGGTATCCTGTAATGCCATTTGCTGTGTACACTTCAGGCAATAGAGAGGTCATCTGCAGTTTCCCAATTGTACAAACAAATGGGAGGTCAGCAGTAACATGCTTGTTTTGGGACCTGTGTGAGTGGGTACAGATCGGCCATCACCCACGCTGAGCGGTGCAATGGCACTGGGATGATGGATCCGCATGCGAGCGCCTGAGGAGTATGGCCACTGGGTGTTATCACCCACACACAGTTTGTGCCTACATATAACACATTCCAGTGTCCTACTGTGAGTGTTCTGCCACCTGCTGATAGAGTGGTATGATCCCATTACAGAGCCAGTTGTTGCAATGGTAGGGGCTGGGGGGCAGGAAGGGAGCTGTCTGTGCACCGTTGAGGGGGAGTTGGGACTACTGCACTATGGACATAGACTGTAGGTGTATTTGGGTGCAATTAGGGATGGTACTGGGGTCCCCACAATATGGAACTGATAGAGCTTGGACTCCGGTACGATCGGGGCTGGTGGAACGGATGGGGAGGGTGCCACTATACCACCAGAAACTTCAGGGCCTGTCCCACATGGGAGCGACTGGGGTCAGGGCCTGTGGCGAGAGCTGCTCCAATGCAGCCATCCCCATACCAACATGCAAATGGGCTGATAATGAGTATGCATACGGCCCTTTTGCACCTTGCATGTTCAATTAGTTTATTTGCATTCCTGGGCTGAATATCGCCCATGGGGGCTGTGGTGCATTCCAGTATGTGCCACACATTCCCCCAGAAGGTATTCAGTCGGGGTTATCCTGGATGCACCTGACTTGGGGCCGCTTGCACTGCGACTCCCAACCATTTTCAACAGGAATGATGAAGCCCACCAGGATGAAGCACAGTGTCACAGATTTACTGCATGACAAAAGGGATTAACGTCCTTTGAAATTGCATTGTTTGCTGCAGTAACTCTACTGCAGAATTCTGCAGTACCACACTTCATCCTGGTGGGCTTCACTGTCTGCACACCCTGTAATGGTGGTGCATTCTCTTTGAATGTTGTATCAGTGCTGACCGGCGCACCCTCTTTCTGCAATGCATCTTTCTGCTCGTGCATCGATCTGGCACTTAATATATCCCACCAGATGTAAAATATTGTTTTTAGTGTGTTCTGATTTTACACACTGCAGCATAATATTGTGTAGATGTAGAGCCCCACTAAAAATAAGATGCCATTTCTCCTGTGAACTATCCAGGATAAATATATAGCAATCAGCAGGCACATTCTAGGAGAACACATTGTAAAAATGTATAAAAGGAAGGCCACATTGAAACTGCCTCTCTACAGATCAGCATTGTGCAAATTCTTTAGACATAATGGGTAAAAGCATCCCAAAAGCTCTATCGGCTCTGACCAGAGTTTGTTAAGTAGGCAGTTTGAATAGTTAAAGATACATGTGGTTAAGAAGTTAGACATTTATATTGTAATAGGGTTTTAGATATGAGGAAGGGTACCCTGAGATGTAAAATATCTTCTATGAATACTGGTGTGCAATTTCACAAGACATTCTTATTTGTATGTATGATATTTTTAAAGTGTATAACACAGATGGAAGAGGGTCGGGCCTCAACAAGCCATCAAGGACAACCTAGGCTCTGAAAGAAAGCTAGGGGAGGGGAAGCTGTAATTCTAAAAATATGGGGAAAGGAATGCTATTGAAAGCTGAATTCTTATGGTCCATAATTATATGTATGAATTTTAAAGGTTATTATACTGACAACTCAAATGTTATAAGGTTATTAATAAAAGGACAATAATACTAAATAGGTTATTGCCACAGATAAATTGTCAGATACAATCATTGCAAATGATCACACTTGTAAAAACAAGAGAGAAGGAAAGAGAAAATACCATTCCTAACTACCATTTAGATGGGAAAGGACAGCAAGGTTGTATCTTGGAATGTAAGTTGTTTAAATTATATTGTTAAAAGATAAAAGGTGTTAAGATTCCTACAGAAAATAAACATGGATATAGTCTCACTACCAGAAACACACTTGAGACCTAAGGATATATCCTTTAAGAAAAGAGCGTGGGTAGTACAAGTCTATGGTTTGAGACGGAATTAAAAAAACAGGTGTATTTATCTTAATTGTAAGGGTCATTCATTTCACAGTGGATCAGACTGTAGAAGACCCAAAAGGTTATTTCATCACAGTATACGGTAAACTAAACATCTTCCCTACTACTCTGGCAAGCATCTATAATCCCTGTAATGGAACACAAGAGATAGTTAACATGTTGGCAAATAAACTACAACTCTTTTTAAACTCTAAGCTTATACTGGCTGGAGATACAAATTGAGTACTGGATCCAAAATGTGACAGATCAACTATAACATATAAACATAATAAGTCAGATAAAGACCTTCAGCACATGATAGATAGACTAGATCTATTTATTTCTTTATTTGAATGTTAATAAATGGCTAGACCCACTTAGACAGCATGTCCCTTCTTCACGGATGACCCGGAGTTAAATACATTCAATGTAAAGGCAATATGAGAAACTGCTTATTACATTCATAGTGTGTACATTAAGTGGGTACAATTGTACACGAGTCCTTTGCAGGAGAGGAAAGCATAATGTCACTGGTTAATTACACAACTAGGATTACACAGTTGCCAAACAGAAACATATTATGTAAGATTATGGCATAGCATTTGGAGGTCCAGTGGATACGTGGAGAGTAATAAATCCAGAATCTAAGGATTTCACCTTCCATTCTCTGGTACACAAATTGGGATCTCAAACTGATCAAACATTTACTGGAAAATAAACTTTAAAATAAATAATTGATGTAGACACACTACCAATAGTCATCTCGGACCACTCCCAGTTTCTTTAATGCTTCAAAATATAGATGGGACTATGTCCTCAAACAGATCAAGGGTTAACAACTTTATGCTCAAAAATGTAGACAACCAGAACCATATAAGCCAAAAGGTAAAATATTTCTTAAGTTAAATAAACCAGAGGACACCTCCTGGATCAATAACTGGGAAACTTCAAATGCCTTATAACAGGCTGTCTGATTAGTTTGTTATCTAAACAGAAAAAAAAGAAAAGAGGGTATTTATAAAAGAGAAATATCTTGAAATAAAGTATGTAGAAAAACATTTTTAAAAAATGATATAAACCCACATTTGTGGTTAAACTGGTCTAAAAAGAAAATGGAGCATGATTAATTAAAAAGAGGGGAGGCTGAATTTGCAAATAGGAAGGCAAGATTAAATTATATACTGTAGATTCAGGTCCTAAACGAAGTAGCATTTTGGCTATACACCTAAAACACAATACTAATTGAGCACTAATACAAGCAATCAGAGATAAAGACTGAGGACCTTTATTTATTTTTTTATTTTATTTATTGAGTTTTGGTAACTGGGTAGGCCCTCTAAGACAAGACAGTTCCTTTTTCAGAGATGACCCAGGAAGTGTAGTGCATTAAGACTGCATTCACTGATACAAGAAATTAGACAAGGAGTAGTCATACATACAGTAAGAGAGTACATCAATTACATTCAGTTATGCAAAACAAGCAATTTAAAGCACAGTCAACAAAACCTTACATACAGACAGACATCATTTACAGTATTTGTTGTTCTTGGAAAGCAGGAGATAAAGAGAGTGGAAAGTTTTGCTAGGAAAATCATGCAAGAAGTGAAAAAGGGTTAGGAGTCAGCAGAAACAGAAGCAAGGTGGAGCAGTTAGGTGAGATAACAGCGAACTTTGAAAGTGGGAGAGGGAGGTGCAGGCCAGTATAGAAGGAGGTAGACAGTTCCAGTAGGACACAGCAGAAAATGAAATCGATCTCCAAGTCATGGAGAGCCGTAAGTTTGACACTGAGAGAAGAGGCAAGGAGGTAGACCTGAGGGCACGTCGAGGGAGATGACATTGAACAATATCAGCAAGGCAAGGAGGAGTGAAGCAATGTACAAGCTTATGTATAAAGCTTAGTGTGGCATAGTGTAATTTTAATTCATAGGGTAGCCATCCCAGGCCAGACAGGACACTGCAGTGATGGTGGCAAGCACTGACCCCGAGAACAAAACTGCCAATCCTATTATAGGCCTGTGATAGGTGTGATAGTATGGATGTGGTAGCAGAGAGTAGTAATGGAGCACCATACATAAGGAGGGGCAGGAATGTGGCATCTGCAATCTTGTGGCAGGAGGTCAATGTAAGGAACGGACGGATGCAGTACAGGGCACCGATTTTTTTGTTTATAGTTTTGGTGATGGCTATAACATGAGCATCCAGGATAAGTGAGAGATCTAAGGTACTCCCTAGTATTTGAAGCTCCTGACCGATTCAAGTGCATCCTCAGTACGTGAGAGTACAGTCAGAGGCGGGAGGGTTGGTGAAAATGAGTTGGAGAATAACACGCTCTTCGTTTTTTTTGGTATTAAGGACAAGCTGCTTCTGAAGGAACCAGTCCTCAAGGGTGTGGAAATCAGAGGCTAGCATTGAATTGAGCCACCCGAGATCAGGAGAAGAATGATAGATGATAGTATCATATGCATATAGGTGAACAAAGGCCCCAACACAATTATTAGGAAGGTCATTAATATACAGCGAAAAAAGTAACAGACCCAATATGGAGCCCTGGGGGACACTATGGGTAATGGGCCTCAGGTCAGATAGGGAGCCTGCCCATTTTACTTTTTGGGTATGGCCATAGGGTAACTTTGGGTCCAGGTCAGGGCAGTGGCATCAAGGCCAAGGACATGCAGTTGTTGCAATAGAAGGCCATGGTTGATTAAGTCAAAAGCCTTGGTCAAGTCTACAAAAACTGCTCCAGTGGCATGGCCATGGTCCATTTCATGGAATATGTCAGAGGTAACTTTAATCAGAGCTGTAAGTATACTGTGTTTTTTCCTAAACCCATGCTGAAAGGTTGAAAGCAGATGGTGGAGGTCAAGGTAATCCTGTAGGTGGTCACAGATTATCCGCTCTTGTATTTTTGCTAGAGGGCAAAGTACTGAAATAGGCAGGACATTTTCCACTGTCGAGTTGGGACCTCCCTTGTGGATGGAGACGACCACTGCTACTTTCTATTTTTCAGGGATGGTGTAAGTAAGGGAGGATCGATTAAATAAATCTCTAACAGGGCAGGCTAGGGCATCAGCTCCCAACTTAAGGAATTTAGGCTCTAGAGTGTCATGGCCAGGTGAGCTGTCAGCCTTTAGGTCCATGAGGAGACGGCAAATCTCTGCAAGGGTTGCGAGTTTTAGATGAAAGGCAGGGTGGTCCATAGAGTGAACTGATGGCAGAGGGTCAGGTTCGGTGGAAGGGGATGAACTAGAAAATAGTGATGTGTACCTATCCAGATTGGTGAAGAACTCATTGAAGCCAGAGGCGATGGGGGGAGTCAGTGAGAGAGACCCCCTGGGCATCAAGGGAACTGGGGGTTTCAGAGGTGTTATCCTTTAAAAAGGGAGTTAATCTGTCACCAGAATTCTTTCAGATTACTAAACTGCTCAATCTGGAGTCTCTTGAAGTAGAGTCATTTTGCTTTTTGGATTGAGTTCTTGTAGCTGTTCCTTAGTTGCCTATATATTTGCCAGTTGGTAGATAGCCCACAATCCTTGTAAGTCCTCCATGCCTTATTGCGAGTGGACATGAGCTGCCTTAATTCCTTGGTAAACCATGGTGCTTTTACACAGCAACTCTTTAAAGGGGCGTGCTGATCAACAATGTTAGTGATATCAATAAAAAATGTTATGAGTTCTACTTAGAACTCTACTCCAACCATAGAAATACTTCCCCGTAAAGAATAGAGACATTATTTTTGCAGGTCTCCATCTTCCTAATAAGAAAGGGAATGATAAATTGAAATTATGTAAGCCCCTCTTAAATACAGAAGTACAAAAGCTATATCCACAATGGAAAAAAAAAAACAATAAAGCTCCAGGCTTAATTGGGTTCTTCTCTAACTTCTGCACCACATTCTCCCATGAACTGAGCCCTGTGCTCTGGGAAGTGTATGAAGATGCTCTGAAAAGAGGAAGTAAACCTACAAACAGCATTATGGTTTTGGTTGTCCTGAGCCTTGGCAAATCAGGACTGGGGTCTTCCTTGGGGTTGTCACCCCTAATGCTCCCCTCAATCCATCAGCAAATAAGCTCAGGTGTGCAGACTACAAGGTGAGCATTAGGGGTTGATAACCCCATAGAAGACCCCAGGCCTGATCTGCCAAGACTCAGGACAACAAAACCATAATTGTTTTCCCTTTTGCTGCTTGCAGGGTGGGCTGGGGTGTTAGGGTTGGAAATCCTAACACCACATTTCCCTAGTTTCATCAGTTTAACCCTAACTGGTGCATTAACAAAGTTTTTTGCAATGAATTTCCTTACTTTTTGAGGTAGGAGAGTTGTATTATGATTCATACAGGTCACTTTGGGACCTGCATGATCACATCCATCTGATCACGGAAGTTTAGGTACATCTGGACCCAGCACTTCTGTACCTTCATTTATCCACATGTGTATGTGAGTGTGCAAGCTACGTCCATTCTTGCAATTATTTTATGTAGGGATGGACCATTTTCAGTTCTTATTTCTTAGGGGCTTAGTGTTATAGTTCTCATAATGACCTTTTTATTGACATATAGATTGTCTGTTAACTCCAAAAACTGACAGAGTTACAGCTTGTTAAAGATGCAATGTTATCCTATGAGAATTGTAATTTTTTACTTTTATGCTTTTTTATATCGCCCCTAAATTGTTTGGGGTGGTGGTGTGATGTATTATCATTGTAGTACTCATTACTACCTTTATTTTGATATATAAACTGTTCATGAACTCCAAATATTGACAGAGTTATTGCTCATTAAAGTGGAAATGTGGGGAAAAAAATAAAGTCCAAATTGTGAGGTTGTGTCATTCATATGAAAAAGATTCCTTCTGTTATCCATGGACCAGGATCCCTGATTGTACCCCCCAGCTCATGGACAGCAACACATATGCAGGTACATGTACTAACCTTAGGGTGGAGACACATCGTATAAGCATACGTGTCAGGATCTGAGTTCTACTGTACTTCTGCAATGCATATCATGCTTTATTATATTCTCACAATATATTGTATCACTGGGAGATGTTATCCATTATATTTTATTGTTTAATCATAAGTTAGGCAACAGTGCCATCTTTAGTGGTTGTGCACAACTGTAACTGCAAGTGACCTTGGAAGCATCACAGACCTTACTGTCCACTTATCTTCTGCTAGCTAAGCAACTTCTCATGTTAGTTAGGATGGTTACTCACACTACCTGTTACTATCCAATTGCTTACTTTTTATGTATCTTCTTTTATTGTTGTCATGGTAATTATCAGGGTATAAGACCCCTTGCAGCATGTATTTTCCCTGAGAGAGACTTGACTGCATCTATGTAGGTAAGGAAACTGGATACTCTCCCAGTGATTACACTGTTGGTTATAAGCCTGTATTGTTATTATTTGCCAGTAATAAATTATATTTATTATCTGAACACCACTTGTCTGTCATCTCTTCCTTTTGAGCAGTTCCAACAAGAACCTGAGAAGGGTAATTTTATTACCCAGTTACACTTCATACAAAAAAAAAAAAGAATTATTTTTTATATGAACGGAATCTTTTTTCATTATAGTCCTATTCTTATTTCATATGGCTATATGAAAAAAAGAAATTTGGGTTACAAAAAAAGATTTAACAATTTGTTAAAAACACATTTCTGGGTGAATTTTTCCAAAAACTAACTGGAGAATCCACCTAATGGTGGCCTAATTATCAAGATACATGGGTTGGTGTCTCAACAAGATATAATTTTTATAGGTTTTCAAAACAATTAAAAAAAACACAGAGACAAGACTGCAGCCATACGAAAAAATTATTTTTTCTCATGAAAAAAGATTACCCCATACGAAACAGAAAATTTTCATAATCGCCAAATTATTTTTTCATATGAAACAGCTATCCAAAAGACTGTACTGAGCATGCTCAAAACCAACATTTCTAATTTTTATAACTCTGGGACAGATTAACAATTTTTCACCAAACCAGTGAAAGGCACCACTCTGGCCCAAATCCTTTCTGCCATGATAATTTCAGAGCAAAATTCCAAACCATCTGGGCCCAAGGCGATGACAAAAAAACCCAGCAAAAACCCACAGATTTTTTTCACTTTTTTTGCTATCCAGATCTCAGAATCTGCACCTCTGATTGGTATGAAACTTGGCAAGTCAGGAGAACTTACCTCGAGATCATGCATACAAACTTTTGTGCAAATCCATTCAACAGTGGTGAAGCTATTAGAGTGCAAAGTTAGGGGTTTAACATTAAACAGCCTGCTCAATCCTAACTATTGTGGCACTACTATGCAACAATACTACATCCGGTCTTCTGTACAAAATAAACTTAAAAACAATACAAATATTAACCTAAAAACATTCAGACAGTTACAACAATAGGGTGTCAGGTAATAAGGATATGACATTTATATGAGGTTTACTTTTAATATTGATTGAGTAGCAGATTGGCTCCATACAGCAATAATGTGTCCTGATTTGGAAGTATCAGAAACATAACTCCCAGGGGGTTTCTTTCTCTGTTTTAAAGTCCTGAACAGGTCTGTGCATTCTACCTGCTATGGGTAGGGAAGGTGGTCTGTTTCCTTAAAGGTTTCCCCTTCCTTCCTACTGTCTAGGTGGAGTTAGCCAAGGCCTCCAGAAATCAATCCCATTTTTGTCAGTCATGTAGTTGATAAAAGGATACCAGTGGCTAGCATGTTTCTTCTCTGTATGATGCAGCCACATAGTGACCTTCTCCATTTCCTGAATGGAAGTATGGTTACACAACCAGCTTGCTAAATCTGTAGGTGTCAGCCATCATTGGGTAGTACCTTTAAGGGCTGCTATGATTAGAATATTGCACAAATACCTGTTATTATTCCCCCTTAGATCAACCAGTGGAAGGCACAAAATTATGTGTTTGAGGAACACAGTGGAGTAATGTCACATATCCTCCCAATTATGTCACCCACATCCTGCTAGCATTGTGCAGTCTCTGGGCAGGACCAGAATATGTGAGTATGATGGCCCAATCTGCCACATCTCCTCCAGCACCTGTTGGATTGGTGAGACCCATAATGCTTTGTAATTACTAGTGTTATAAAATATCGTACACTCACTTGCTAGTGAAATTCATGTCAGTTGGGTGATGATGTGGCCTTATGAGCTTTGACCTATATGATAACCCATTCCTTATCACTAAAGGCCTCTTCATTCCATTGCTCCATTGTGCAAGTAGTATCATCCTCTTCTAATCCTTTTAGTTCTGCATATAATATGGAAATCATCTTCCTAGGTTGTTGCTGGGTCATCAGATCCTTCAATGTCTGTGTTAATACATGTTCCTCCCTAGTCAGCACAGCCCTTTTTGGTTCTGACATTAGATAGTGTCTTATATGGAGATATCTACATTGGTCTTGCCTTCCCAAGCCAAATTCCTTGGACAGCCACCCAAACGACTTAACCCCTGAATTGCCCATCAGTTGCCCCATCTCCACTAAACTTCCTCCTGCCATCTCGTGAACCCAGGGTCAACAGAATAGTGAAGTAGTCAAGGCAAGCCCTCAATATTGTGTGTCTACTAATACCTACAGTAGGTACAGTTTCCACCATTTGCAGATCTGTCCCCAGATCTTGGCCTGAAATTTTGCCCACTGGTTGACAATCTGAGATTGCATTTGGGTGGGGGAGTCATACACCACAAAGGGAATATCTGCTAATTTCAACTGGCCCATTCCTCCTTGCTTCATCTGAACTTAATTATGAATATCCCCCTCACGTTCCACCCTCACACAATTTTGAATTTGGGTAGCCAAATCATACAATTTCAAATCCAGGAGTCCCAACCCTCCCTTATTTTTGGGAGACATCAAGAGCTGCCATGCTTTCCTCTGCCCTCCACCCTCAGACAAATATAGATAACATAATTTCAGGTTGTTTCCATATAGAGAAGTGGGCTAGAAATGAGAGCACCACAAGGAGAAAATGTAAACGGGGAGAATATTCATTCTCACCATCTCCACTCTACCCCAAAGGATTAAAGGTAGTTACTTCCCCTTTCAGCAATCTAGCAGTTCCTGTAACAACCTAAGATGATTGTCTTGGAGTATAATGATAGCATCTGAAGTTACTCAAACTCCCAAATACTGGAACCCCTTACTAGTCCAACTGAGGCAGTAACACACTTTTATTTGTGGTGTTAAGAAGGTCCCCAAGAGCATAACTTTTGATTTCCCTTCACTAATTTTAAATCCTGAGGCTGCATCAATTTTTTTTAAGAATGGCCAGAACATAAGGGATGTTATGTTCTGTGGTCTGTATATATATATATATATATATATATATATATATATCAGTGTGCCATCAGTGTATAAAGAGATTTGTAACTCCCCCCCCCCAACGCACACTCTAATCCCAGATATTTCCTTTGTATTTCTAATATAGTGGGACAATGGTTCTAAGTTTAATGCAAACAGGAGTGGGGAGAGTGGGTGCCCCTACCTGATTCCCCTCTGAATGTCCACCCTGTCAGACAAGTGCCACTGACCTTCATCTTGACCCCTGAGTTGTTATATAGACTCTGAATCCATACCCTAAATTTGTTCCTGAACTCAGATTTCTTAGAGCAGCTTCTCAATACTGTCAGTTTAGGTAGGCGCTTTCTCTACATCAGCCATAACTATAGCCTTATGTTCCCCCTTCAGTAAATCTGCACATGCCATAATAACATTCAGGAGGCGCTGCATATTATTTTGCAAGTGCCAACCAGGAATAAAGCCCAT
The DNA here is from genome assembly GCA_016271365.2 of Neoceratodus forsteri. Taxonomy (NCBI): domain Eukaryota; kingdom Metazoa; phylum Chordata; order Ceratodontiformes; family Ceratodontidae; genus Neoceratodus; species Neoceratodus forsteri. The sequence goes on along the minus strand of CM057455.1, from coordinate 410,469,511 downwards.
CTGATCTGGGTGTACTAATAGGGTAGTCACTTTTTGTAATCTTTTATCAATAGCTTTAGCAAAGATTTTTGCATCTTGGTTTAGTAGTGAAATCGGTCTATATCCTGCATACTGCAATGTGTCTTTCCCCGGCTTGGGGATGACTATGATTATTGCATCTCTCCAAGTCCAATTAGTCTGACTTCTGTGCAGGAACGATTATGGAGTCTATAATTAAGGCTTTAATAACTGAGCACATTGAGAAACTAAGTTTAAGAGATGGAGAACAGCATGTTCACTTCGGGTAGATCATGCATAACAAACATATTGTGTTTTTATTTTTTTATTTATTTAAAATTGGTGACTGGGAAAGGCACATTGAGCCAAAGCTCATTTCCAGGTGTGACCCAGGTACAAGGTGTACACAGAAAACTAGGCAGTGAAATACAACAATTTCTTGTTACAGATGTTAAGTACAAACAGCAGAGACCAAATACAGAGGTATGCAGGACAGCGCATGTGGGTTTCAGCATCCAGGACATTTCATGTCTAATGACTGCGTAATCAGCATATAGAATTTGAATTTGATGGCAGATAAGGACCGCTTGGCCCACCCAGTCTGCCCATTTCCCTACCTACTGGATAAGCTGCAGATCCTAGTTAACCAGCAGCCTACTTCTTTCTACCCCGACCCCCCAGAATTGCCTTATGACTATCCCATGTATGCTTGAATTCCACCACTGATTTTGACTCCACAACCTCCTCCGGAAGGCCATTCCATGCATCCACAACCCTCTCTGTGAAAAAATACTTCCTTAAATTACCTCTGAGCCGCCCCCCTCTATCTTCAAATTGTGCCCTCTTGTTCTTGCACACCTCTTTTTTTGAAAGATGCTACCCTCTTGGACTTTGTTGATTCCCTTGAGGTACTTGAAAGTTTCTATCATGTCCCCCTCTCCTCCTTTCCTCGAGGGCTATACATATTAAGCTCCTTAAGTCTCTCTTCATATGTCCTCCAGTGCAGACCCTGCACCATTTTAGTGCCCTCCTCTGGACAGCTTCCATCCTGTCTATGTCTTTCGGAGATTGGGTCTCCAGAACTGCACAGTACTCCAGATGGGGGTCTCACCAGCTGTCTGTACAGAGGATAATAACTTCCTGTTTTCTACTGGTGATGCCTCTCCCTATGCATCCCAGTATCCCCCAACCCTCCTTGCTGCCTTCTCACATTGCTTGCCCACCTTTAGGTCATCTGATATGACTACCCCAGGTCCCTTTCCATTTTGTTGTTGTTAGTATCTCACCCCCATTGTGTACTCTTCCCTGGGTTTTGTTTCCCAGGTGCATTACCTGCACTTCTTAGCATTGAATCTAGCTGCCATACATTTGACCATTCCTCTAACCTTGCCAAGTCCTTCTCATCCTTTCCACCCCACCCTGTGCATCAACTCTGTTGCAGATCTTAGTGTCATCTGCAAAGAGACATCTTTTTCCTTCCAGTCCTTCTGCAATGTAGCTTATAAAGACATTGAAGAGGACAGTCTAATACTGGACCCTCACGGTACCCGCTGTAGTAACCCTCCTTTCTTCTGAGTGGACTCCATTTACTATTACTCTCTGTGTCCTATTCTCCAGCCAATTCTTTACCCAGGCTGTCATCTTGGGACCCACTCCCAGGCTGGCTAACTTATATATTAATCTTTTGTGTGGGACTGTGTCAAATGCCTTGCTAAAGTCTAGGTAGGCCATGTCCACAGCCCTCCCTGATCTACTACTTTGGTCACCCAGTCAAGAAATCTATCAGATTCGTCTGGCATGACCTTCCCGCTGTGAATCCATGCTGCCTAGGGTCTTGTGCCCCTCTGGCCTCTAGATACTCGACAATTCTTTCCTTTGAAGTGATTCCATCATTTTCCCTATCACTGAGGTTAAACTAACAGGTCTATAGTTTCCTGCTTCTGCCTTGCTCCCACTTTTGTGAAGGGGAATCACATCTGCCCTCCTCCAGTCCTCGGGTACCACCCCATCCTCCCATGATTTGTTAAAGAGGGTAGTCAGTGGTGTCACTAGTTCTACCCTTAGTTCTTTTAGAATTCTGGGATGAATCCCATCAGGCCCCATTGCTTTGTCCACCTTCAGTTTTAAGAGTTCTTTCAGAACCCTTTCTTCTGTAAATGGGCTGGTATCAACTTCTGTATCCAGAGTGTTACTACTGTTTGTTTTATGTACCTCCCCCTCTTCCTTTGTAAATACTGAGCAAAAATATTTGTTTAATATCTCTGCCTTTTCACATTCTCCCTCTGCCCACCCTCCCTCCCTTTATTAAGCCTCACTATCCCTCCCTTGGTCTTCCTTTGCTCCCTAAGTCAAAGTTTGTATATACAGCTTACACAAATTGTATCATGATAGAGTAGACTAGCACCAGGATTGGACAGTAATAATTATTGGTGAAATGAAAAGTGGAGCTGTCTGGAGCAGAATATTACCATCAGGGGCCAGCCATGGTAGGCTAGGCCCAAGTTGGGGTGGGACCAGATGAGGGGGCCTGGTGGAGGTTGGGAGGGAGATTGTTCCAAAGGAGGGGGAGATGATAGGAAAAGGCTGCCTGTTCCAAGGCAGAGAGGGTGTGTGTGTGTGAGGTGGAAAATGTGTGTGCATCTCTGTGATGGAGAGGGTAGCCCGAGTAACTGGCTAGTGAAAGGCGGGAGGAGAGGTAGGTAGGTATGGAACCTAACCAGTATTTAGCTAAGAGGGAGGCACTGTGGATGGTCCTTCTGTGCGAGAGTGGGGTCAGGGATAGAGAGGAGTAGAGGAGGCAGTAGTGAGTAAGTGGGGGAGAGGCAGTGGCGAAGCACAGAAGGAGTTGAGAGGGATGTCAAGTTTTGAGAGGGCTGAGGCTGGGGCTGTACTGTAGATGATGTCCGCATAGTCCAGGACAGGTAAGATGGTTTTGCGTATGAGTTCACTATGAGTGGGGAGGGGAAGGCTGGCTTTGTGGTGATAAAGGCTGGCCAGCTTGGGCCGGAGCTTGGTGCTGATAGCCTCGATGTGGGTGGAAAAGTTGAGATGACTATCCAGCCAGACTCCCAGGTACTTGAAGGCAGGCACTGTCTCGAAGGGAGATCCTTCCAGGGTGCAGATTGGTGGGGGAGAGGGTAGGGAGGTGAGTTTTTGTCTTGTTCCGAATACTATGGTAACCATTTTTTTGGCATTTAGTTTGAGCTGGTTTTTTTGGAACCAGGTTTGGACCCTTTTAAAGTCACTTTGAAGATCTGGAAGCACTCTATAATGGGAGGGGCCTGAGGCAAAGATATTAGAAAATATTGGCAGCCCTGGATAGAGGCTTGCCGGTGTATTGTATATATATCTGGACTTTGCAAAGGCTTTTTGTAAATTACTGCTTAAAGCAATAATACAAAAGTTAATAGACTCACAGATGAATTACAGAATTGTAAAATGGATTCAAAGTTGACTGGGGGTAGAAGCCAAAGGGTTAGCATAAATGGCTACTCCATAGAACTAGTAACAGTGACTAGTGGGGTGTCACAGGCATCGGTGCTTGGGTCAATCCTGTTCTAAATATCTGTTTCTGATATGGGTCAACAGGTCATAAATTGGCTAAATAAATGTGCAGATGACACAAAGCTTGCCAGCACTGTAAAAATACAAGACGATGTTGAGGCACTCCAAAGGGATCTACATAACATAGCAAAATGGGCCAAAACTTGGGAGATGAGCTTTAACTGTGAGACGTACTGTATTATTCACTTAGGTAGGCAAAATAAGAAAGCTATATATCAACTAAACCAGAAAACTCTAAGAGAATCAAATGAGGAAAAAGATTTAGGAATAACAGTCACCGAAACATTAGCATATGACATGCATTGCAATGCACAAGTAGCAAAGGCCAAGAGGCTACTATGGACTATAAAATGAAACTTTAAAATTAGGGATGAATGAGTAATAATGCCCCTGTATAGATTCTACAGTGTGTTTGCTCTCTACTAGACTATAGAAGCCCAGTATGGGGACCAATTACCAGGGGTACTACAAATAGAATAGAAGGAGTCCAGAGACAGGCAACCAAAATGATATACAACATAAATACTTTATCCTACAATTAATAATTAAAAAAACCTAAACCTCATGTCCCTGGAGACAAGAAGAGTATGAGAAGATCTTCTATGTTACGATATAATGCAAGACAATTATCTCTTAAGTGAACTGGATGTTTACTTCAAAAATGATAGATTAGGTACGAGGGGCCACCCCCTGCTACTGAGACCAAACACATTTAATACAAATAAAAGGAAATCATTCTACACACAGAGAGTGGTTAACCCATGGAATAAACTACCACAGTTTAAAAAACCGCTAGACGGCTATATCTCAAATGGAAATACTCTGTCCAATTATGGGTGAATGGCTGGAGCACATATGGGCAAACAGCCTTCTTAGCTCCTTATACCTTAGTATGCACCTTAGTAAGTCTCTGGAGTTTCCTCCTATACGTGGGCGACATTACAAACCTTTGTCAGGAATGGGACACGATCATCCTTAAAGGCTTTATGGAATGTAGCCTAAAAGCCATCTGGTCTGGGGGCCTTCCCAGTGTTAAGGGTTGCAATGACCCTCCCTATCTCCTCCTCTGTAAACAGAAAATACAGGGCTATTTCTTGATCCTGAGTAAGTCAGAACAAGTTAACCTGATTTAGGAAATCAGTAATGGTCTCCTGGACCCCTATCTATGGCTCTGCCGCATATCATGTGAAGTATCTATAGGTCTCTATCATATATCCACCTTTTCTCCCAGTGCATACATACTGAGGTCCTTAATCTCTTCTCATAGGGCTTCTTATGCAGACCCTACACTATTTTAGTTGCCGTTTTCTGGACAGCTTCTACTCTATATCCTTTCACAGATTTGGTCTCCAGAACTGGATACAATACTCCATGTGGTGTCTCACCAGCGATCTAGACAGTAGTGACACCACCACTCTTTTTCTGCTGATGATACTCCTCCCACTGCATCCAAACATCCCACTGGCCCTACCAACTGCCTTCTTACACTGTTGGTCCACCTTTATGTCATCAGATATGATTGCTCCAAGTCCCTTTCCTGTTTTGTGACCAGCAATACCTCTTCTCCCATTATGAACTCCACCTCTGGGTTTCTGTGATCTAAGTGCATGATTTTGCAGTTTTTCAAATTGAAACCCAGTTGCCATACCCTTGACCTCTCGTTGAGTTTTCTGAATAATTGGTAATACTGGGAGGAGGAGACTGAATGCTATCATATCAATTATAAAAAAGAGAGGTGTACAATTAAGACATATTAAAACATATTCTGTGTGTCTATAGTTTTACTACTCCATAGCTCAAATACCCAGGTTTAACAAACTGTTTTAACCTTAATTGCTGTAATGTAAAACATTAATTCTCTATTTTTAGGGCTGTGGGCGGAGCCTACAGCCGTTCTGCCATCTGTAGCTCTAAAACATTTTTTCTTGGAACGTCCATTTTAGACATTTGTATGAATTCCTCCACAGCTGCAGAGTAGTGCACCCCCCCCACTAACATTTGCTATTTATTGCTCTATGTTAAAGGCATCTGAAGGGGGAAAGGGGATTCTACTGTATTGTACCTCAGAACTTCTCAGGATATTGACAAAAAAAATGTTTTAAACTGCTGTTTCTATCATCTGTCCAACTCAGTTGAACAGATTTGTTCTATTTCTTTCAGCAACCTAGGGGACTCATTTCCTCTTGGTTTTTTGTAAAAACAAAAGTCAGACTCAGTGTCAGATTACATACAGTGGAATGCAGATTGCTAGCTGCCTGACATTCCTTTCCATAGGACAGATTGGAGGCAAAGGTCACCACCTCCCTGCAGTGTGCCTCCCCCTCAGTCTCCACCCGCAGCACTATCAAAACCTCCCTTATTGTCCCCAGGGTAAGGACCTCTATAGCCCAGAGATCCTTTTGCTATCAGGCTCCCTCCTGGTTCAGTTCCCCTCTCAGCCAATATAGCTGGCTCCACTAAGCTTGGTCCTTTCAAGGTCTCCCTCAGAAGCCATCTCACAAGCACTCGTTGCTACAACTGCACATAATCCCCCACCTGCCTCTTACCTTCACCCCATGGCTGGGTCTGCCCTGTCTACTTTTGCTATATATACCTGGGGTCTCATGCAACATCTGCTGACTAAAGTAATAAAATATCGCTGGTTGCTATCTGACATGCTACTCATGTTCCTATATTATGACTGCTGTGATCTATCTATTACCAAGCATGTACCACCAGTGAATGCCTGTAACACTGGTTGCTTTTTTAATCTAAGTGTTATGTACTGTACTGTTTGTTTGCTGTGATGTATTGCTCTCTTGATGAGGTGCCTTTGTAAATGAGTCTATGACTCAAAGGTCTGTAAACTGATGATCTAATAATAAATAATAAATAAATAAAAGCAGTGGAAACAGAAGACTTTTTTTCTCATTTTATAATATGATGTACTGAGTGTGTGTTTAGTTGCAGGATCAGGGCCTAGAAGAACATAACATTTATGTAACTCATTCAAGATTCCATCAGGTGGTCAGAAAAAAGTCTGAGAGAATTTGTGTAAAAACTAACAAATGAAAGATGCAAAAAACAGCATGCACACTGGCCTCTGAGACTGGAAGATCAGAAGGCTGTCGGTTTTATCCCCACACTAGGCATGTGGGTGTACTGCCTAAAACTGATATTATATTTTAAAAGCAGTCAACCATTACCTTTTAATCTTTTTGGTTTTTTATAACCAGGAGAGACACACTAAGCTGGAAGCTTGTTTACAGTTGTGACCTGGGAGCACAAGGAAGTTAAGTGACTTACTCAGGATTACACAGTATGCAAGTGGGGGCTATGGTATTGAAACCCAGGTCTTCCGGTTTGCAGCTCAGAGCCTTAAATCACTGTGCTATACTGTCTCTATATTTGAGGTACTTTATTTTTTCCCTTTATTTAATTAGAAGATTGTTTACCTGATGTTAATATGTGTGTGATGTGTGGAACAGCACTCTGTGTGGCAGTTGACATAGCTAGCTATACTGCCACCACTACAACACCAGCATTGTGACCTCACTGACTGTGACATCACTGCTACTTAGGAACAGCAATTCAGTGACTGCCAGGTCATTCACATGTGAGCTCACTGTCAGCGAAATCACAATGTTGATGATGTGGTGGGGGGCAGTAGAGCTAGATATGTCAGCTGCTATGTTAAGAGCTGTTCCAGACATCCACCACAACATTATGACATAAAAGACTCTCTGATCAGCAAAAGGTACTTCAGAAATAACATTTTGTAACTAACTACTACTTAAAATTTATATTCTTTTCCTGTCTGCCTGATTTGGCTCTACTAGCTCTTTAAATCACAATACTGACACTGTACTGCAGCATGGGGGGTTGGGGAGTGCTCATGTCTTTTTTGTCTGCCTGTTCAGGTGGATGTTAAAGATCATATGGCACTTTTCAAAAAGAGTAGGGGGATTTCCATGGTGTCTTGGCCAAATTTCCCCCATTCACTAAAAATACCACCAACAGCATAATCTGGTTCAAATAAGGATTTATGCCATGTTATAATTTCAGTTGGTTACTGTGACAGAGTCTGTCCCTGCCACTGAGACTTGGGACCTTTTCCTTCTCTTAAACTTCTGGTTGCAACCACTTTCTTTCTCTTCTTTTCACTGTCCCTATTTTTCTGTATGAAGGCAAGAAACCTCCTTACAAAAAACCCTTCTTTCCCCTTTCTTATCCCTACTAATTAATTTCTCTACAATTCCAGGTCCCTTGTCTGTTTAAGTCCCCCTGAACTTCCTGAGAGCAGTAGTTGTGTAGATATAATGAATGCTGGTTATAAAATCTCCATGACATTCTCCCTTGCCAGAAATACTAAAATAAAAAGTATCCTTTATAAGTTGGAGTCTGCAGGTAGCAAAAACTCCTGCTTCTGGTAAAAGAATAGCCTTTATGTGATGGAAACCCCCCTCATTAATGTTTCTGGCTGTGGCTGCAATGCGAGCACTTGAATAGCACTAGCACGACTGCTCACACGTTCACAAAGTCCTCACGATCGTGTGCAGTGCTTGTTTTTGTAAAATGGTAAAACTTCTTCTTTTGTTAGAAAGGAGTCTCAATTACAGAGACTAAGCTCTGTAGCCATTTTTTTCCAAGTAAAAAGCTCTCCACAGTGCTAGGAGAGTCCCTTTAAGTCCAGCAGTTAAAAATGAAAGTGTCAGCTGTCGGCTTTGTTGATTTCAGCCGACGGCCTGACTCTCTGTCCTGAGAAACTGCTCTTTGCACTCCTTTTATAAGGGAAATAGACTGATTTGAAGAATTCTGGTTGCTATAGTACTTCCCCCAAAAAGAAACCAAATGTTGTTCTGTTCCTCTGAATGTTAGGACAGGACTGCATCAGGTTGTATTGTGTGTCTGAAAGTTTATCAGACAGCTTCTCAGGGAAAAACAAGCTCCCTGATCTTTGCAAGCATTCTTAAAAACACAGCTCTTATTTATAAAAGTGTACAAATGTTTTTACGTGCCTTGTTTAACAGAGGTGGGGTTAGCTAAGCATTTAAAAGCAATACAGCTTTTAAAATAATACAAACTAGATGTTACCTGAAAAAGGTATTGCTCTGTTATCAAATGTTTTGTAGTCTGCTTCTAGAAAATAAAAGGGGAGGTCTGTTTGTTGGGAGCTCTGACAGGATACTGAGGATCACTATAGGGGATCAGCGGCCCCTAGTGGGCCATTTTTAAAGGGGACAATCTGTCAGTCAAGTGTTAGAAGCCTGACTGTTGTTTAAAAGTTCTTAAAAAGTGATTATACTGTATAGATAACCAAGTAGGAGTTTTGTACAATTTTATAAAAGAAAGTTATGCCAATTATTATTATTTTGGGAGGTTATTAACCAAATTTACTTTGTAAAAAGGAACACTGGGTCACCTGATCAAGGAGGCAGGTATATAAACCCTCCCTCTCCCAGCTGTTAGTAGATAGGGTCAGTTCTTCCTGACCTAGCTGGAGGGATGTTCCAGTCAGTAAGTGGAGAAAAAGTCATTGGAATTGCCATTGATTGTTTATTATTTTGTTTCTTTTGTTTTCTGTATTTATTTTTACTTTTTGGTGCTGAAGATTGTTTATGTAGTAATAAACAGCCCACCAAGCAAACAGTGGGTTGCACCTGAATTGCTGCTTCTGTGTACATTATTTGTCTGCCTGTAGACCCACCCTATAACATTTTGGTGTCAGAGTAGGATTCTACTGCCTGCCACGCCTTGGCAGGGAAGGAAGGTGTTGCAGCGGGTACTTCCTGGTGCCAAAGGTAGACATGGTGGAGGGTGACCTGGCACAAGGCATCCTCACCAGAAATATGGCAGCACAAACAGGGGCTCAGCTACTATCCAGTTTACTGAATGTGCATCCAAAAGCAAAACGGATGCCTTCTGAGAAGTACTCGGAAGGGGATCTCAGTGAGCATGGAGAAGGGATACCACTGGAACAACCCTTGGAGGCTGAGGGTCCAGAAAAGGAAGTGAACACCTCCTACCTAGAACAAGCTTCCATGGATGATGTGGGTGAGCTATTGAAGTGGCTGTGCGTATGACAGTTGTAGCTGGACTGTGAGAGGGAGATCGACCGCAGACGTCAAGATGCTAAGTAGGCAGATACAATGAGGATGCTCCAAGCTATACAGGCGGAGCATGTGGAACATCCAGAAAGCCCAAGACATTAAGTTGGCCAGATTACAGGACTCAGAAGACACTGAAGCCTACCTTACCACTTTTGAAAGGCTAGCACAGACATGTCATTGGCCCATAGACCAATGGGTGGTGCGGCTTGCCCCCCAACTAACTGGACAAGCCCAAGTCGTTTACAGCAGACTGGATATTCAACTGGCCAATGACTATGATCATGTGAAGCAGGAGATCCTGAGGAGATATGATATCAGTCCTGAGACTTACAGACAGTGGTTTTGGTACCTGAAAATGCAAGCCTCAGATGCCCCCAGAGATGTCTTTGCCCGTCTTAAAGATCTAGGTGACAAATGGCTACAACCTGGTAGCAAGACTATACACCAGATAATGGAGGCAATTACCATAGAACAATTCATAAAGATTCTACCTCAAAATGTACAACTATGGGTGCGTGAGCATAAACCAGAGGGTGCAGAGAAAACCATTGCATTGGCTGAGGACTTCCTGGCTGCTCGACCTACAAGAGGGAGGAATCAAGGGGGAAGTACAACAGCCCCCTCCAACAACCTGGTAAGACCTCCTTATTCGTCTGTAAATACTAGATCACAGACTGATGTAAGAAGAGATAGGAGAGAGAGAGACTACCCCTATCAGAAATAGTATGTCATGGTTGCCAGAAGAAGGGACATTTAATAAGAAATTGCCCAGTAATTGAAAGAGATTCAGGACATCTTGCCCTAGCCAACTGGGCACCGTATGTGGCAATGGTAGAAGTGGGGGCACATAATGTTCTGGGCTTGCTGGACTCTGGAAGTTGACAGACTTTGGTCCATGCAGATCTTGTGGAGGGTCTAGAAAGAACTGGGAGAGGCACCATGGTAAAATGTATTCACGGGGATACTCATTTTTATGTCACCACCCCTTTGGAACTAACAGTAAATGGGACATCACAGGAATTGGCAGTTGGAATTGTTCCCCATTTACCCATCCCAGTAATTACTGGGCAAGACCATCCTGATTTTCTGACTTTACTGGTGAAACAGAACTGTTCATCTCTTGTGGCGGCAACCACTCGGTCACAAGCAAAGCGGCAGAGTGAACTGGGGGGACTATTTCCATTCTCAGATGAACTATATGAGACCCCAGGGAAAGATCGAAAGGGGAAGACCATCAGAAAACAAGAGAAGAGAGACTGGCAGAATAAACATATTTTGAGCCCTATGGACATAAAACCAGAGACATTGGCTTATGAACAAATGCAAGATGGTACACTAACCAAATTTCTTTTTGCAGGTGGGAAAACAACCCAGGGAAGGGTTTCCAAGATATATGATAGTAAATGAAATACTGTATAGGGAATGTGTGAACCCCAGAAATGGAAACCTTGCCACTCAATTGATTGCCCCCCTTAAATATCGAAAAGAGCTCATGCAGATAGCCCATGACATACCCCTAGCAGGACATTCAGGGAGGGATACTACTCTGAGTAGACTGTTGCATAGATTTTTCTAGCCAGGTATACATGAGCAGATAGCAGAGTATATCCAGAGCTGTCCCGTATGTCAGAAGGTTGCTCAGACAGGAAAGAAAGAGTTGGTACCCCTACAGAACATACCATTAGTTAGCCAACCTTTTGAATGCATCACCATGGATGTAGTAGGACCCCTGCAAATTAGCTCCAAGGGGAATGGGTTCATTCTGGTGGTTTGTGATTATGCCACTAGGTACCACAAAGCCATACCCATGCGTACTGTAACAGCATCCAGGGTGGCTGAGGAATTGGCAAAAATCTTATGCAGGGTGGGGATTCCAAAAGTGACACTGACAGATAGAGGCACCAATTTCACATCAGTTATGCTAACTGAATTGTATAAGTTACTAGGGATACATGCAGTAAGAACTTCACCCTGTCATCTGCAAACAGATGGTTTGGTGGAAAGGTTTAACCAAACACTGAAGCGGATGTTGCAAAAATTTGTGAATGAGGAGGGACAGAACTGGGACACCTTTCTACCATACCTTCTGTTTTCATACCGTGAAGTACCCCAAGCCTCCACTGGGTTTTCCCTATTTTCCCTTCTGTATGGGAGAAATCCTAGAGGACTGCCGGATGTAATTAAGGAACACTGGGAGGAAAACCTCCAGGTAGGGAAGCAAGGGATACTGGAGTATATGTCTGCCTTAAAAAAGTGCCTCTTGAGATTTGTAACCCTAGCCCATCAATCATTGTTACAGAAACAAATACAGCAGAAAATAGAGTATGATGGGCGGGGGGGGTCTGGTCAAAATACTTTGTGCAAAATAGCGCGAGTCAATAACACACGGTCAAAATAGCGCAGTGACAGTAGCGCTTGCGTCAATATATCGTGGTCAAAATAGCATCAGTACTGTCAGGCCTTCCCACTATGTGCCATAGCCCCACTCATTGTGTCCTAGGAGCTTGCTACAGTGCTGTCTGGGTACCCAGGGTTGGTGCACTTTAGTTCTACTGCCCTCCAAATCTTGTGTTGGTGCACTTTAGTTCAAATAAATGTACTCCACTCCTGAATGACTTATGAACAAGCAAGCAAATGCCTGATAACCCAAACTGTTATTCAGCTGCTTGACAGATGGCAAATTGAAACAGCAACTACATCTTTTATGAGGCCCGAGTACTCAGGACCTTCCCCTCAACGATTGCTGTAAGTGACTGCATTGATGGCTGGGCCGTTGCCTTAGGTGAAGGATTCTCCAGGGCTCCTGATGTTTGCTGCTGGTGATCTAGGAAGATCTGTCATGGGGCTCAGTGAATATTGGTAGCAAGGTTGGTGGCGCTCTGATGATCAACAAACCACTGTAAAACCATTTGGCAGGAGGGAATGGCATGCAACTCAAACTGACTGCATACACTGGTCATTGCTCCACATCAGCTCGACCAAAACTGCTACGGTCTGGGCCCCGATGAACTTCACTTCCCCTGTGACAAGACAAATAACGGTAGGACAACTTGTTTGCTGCACCTTGAGGTGCTATAGCCCAGACGCGGTTATTGCAGTGCACTTATATTGATCGATGCTATTTAGTACGCGCTATAGTTGCACACGTGATATTGCATGTGCTATTTTGACAGTGACCCATAAGGGGGTAGGGAAGAAGCAATTTTCTGCAGGGGACAAGGTGTTACTTCTTTTACCAGCCACTGACAACAAGCTGCTAATGAAGTGGTAAGGGCCATATACCGTACTCAGACAGGTAGGTCCAGTCACCTACAAGATACAGATCCCATGAGAAGAAATAATAAGCAAATTTATCATGCTAACTTGTTAAAACTATGGCATGAGCGGCAGGAGGCACCCAAACTAAGCTGTTACATCCAGACTGAGACTAATACCTCAGAACTAGATATAGTGTATAGCAGGTTGGAACAGAGGGGACAAATCCAAGAAGTTCAAGAATGGATCCATTCACATATCTGGATTGTGTAGTATGGTACGGGCTGCATGTCCATTGGCTTACGCTGTGGACCAATGGGCGTACAGCCCTACCGTACAGTGTCAGTCGGAGGGCAGCGGGCGGCAGGCGGGTGGGGAGCTGCAGACCACACCACTGACTGGGGAGGCGAGGCAGTGGGGCTCAGTGGGCGAGGTGGGGAGGGGTACCGCTAGACCACCAGGGTTGGATTGGTCTTGCATTATTTTCACTGACACCCGCGATCGGGCTGCAAGCGGTCCACTGGACCACCAGGGATAGTGTTACATGTTTTAAACACTTATGCCCGCGATCATGCTGCAAGCGGTCCACTGGACCACCAGGGATAGTGTTAAATGTTTTAAACAGACCTATGCCCGTGATCGGGCTGCGAGCCGTCCACTGGACCACCAGGGATGGTGTTAACATTTTTTTTTTTGGACAGTGGGTAACAGTTTAAACAGACCTATGCCCGCGATCGTGCTACAGGCAGTCCACTGGACCACCAAGGATATAGGACAATTCTAATATTCTACACATGCCCGCGATCGGGCAGTGGGGCACTCTGCCACGATGTGCAGGGGGCGTCGGTCCCGACGGCTGCAGCCTGGCAGGGTGCCAGGCACAAGTCACTGGGGATAGGTGCATCTGCATGCAAATGGGGTCATAATGACATGCAAATGGCCCCATTTGCACCTTGCATGCATTATGGCCCCATTTGCATGTGCACTTTTGAATATCGCAGTTGTTGCGCCTAGCGCAACAGAACTTGCGCTAGCGCATCCCACTGCTCCACTCTGGCCACTTGTGCTGGTGCAGTGCCACTGCACCATGCAATCTGCGGGTGGCCAAGGTGCGATATTCAATGATGCTGTGCCATGGCGCAGCTCTGTTGAATATCACCCTGTCAATACCCCTGCACAGCCAAGTTGCACTGCGCCCAGGCTTGCGCCACAGCCCAGCGCAGTCTGAATATCCATCCCTTCCTATCCACATCAGAGAGGAAGTGATACAAGTGGTACAAAAAATGGAACAGATGGGCATTATCACACCCTCACGTAGTGCATGGGCATCACCTATTGTATTAGTGAACAAGAACAAAGTGGGTATTCGCCTCTGCCTTGACCTTTGCAAAGTGAATGCTGCCTCTGTTCTGGATAGATACCCAATGCCCAGAATAGATGACATTATAGACTGTTTGGGAAGTGCACCATACATTTCCACACTGGATCTTACCAAAGGTTATTGGCAGATCCCTCTTAACCCTCAATCAAAAGAGAAAACTGCCTTTATTACACCAATTGGATTGTTTGAATTTGTTACCATGCCATTTGGTCTCCATGGAGTACCTGCAACATTTCAGCGCTTTATGGACCAAATGTTGAGTTCCTATTCTGATTTCTGTGCCGCATACCTGGACGATGTGGTAATATTCAGCCCTGAACAGAATACCCATCGGAAACACCTGGAGTAGGTGTTTGTGGTGATTAAAAAGACGGGGGTCACCATTAATCCAAAAAAACTTTGTCTAGGGCAGACAGAAACCAAGTATCTAGGGTTCATAATAGGAAATGGGACAATAAAACCTGAGGTAAATAAAGTGTCTGCTGTGTCCGATTGTGCCATACCCAAAATGAAAAAACAGGTATGTGCATTTTTGGGACTGGCCAGATACTACCGGCGCTTTATTCCAAATTTTTATGATATAGCAGGCCCCCCTCACCGATCTAACAAAAAAGAGGTATGTAAACAAGGTAGAATGGACCCCAGAATGTGACAAGGCTTTTAGAAAAATTAAGGCAGCATTGTGTGCATACCCTGTGCTAAGAAGCCCTGATTTTAAGAAATCCTCTGTGGTACAAACTGATGCCCCAGGGGCAGGGATAGGGACGGTGTTAACACAATTTATACAGGAGGAAGAGCACCCTGTAATGTACGTAAGCAGGAAATTGCATGAGAGGGAATGTACATATTCTACCGTCGAGAAAGAATGTCTCACCCTCAAGTGGGCCATTGAATCTTTTAAATATTACTTGTGGGGAGCTCAATTTGAAGTAATGGCAGACCACAATCCTCTCCGTTGGATTCAGCAAATGAGAGAAACGAATCCTCGAATAATGAGGTGGAATTTGGCTTTACAGCCATACCGGTTTTCCATCATACACAGAAAGGGGAGTGAAAACATTAATGCAGATTTCCTGTCCCGGTTTGGCACAGGCCTTGAGACACCAGACACAGACAAAAAGGCATCAGTGTAAATAGTTATGTGTAAATACTAGGTGTTATGCAATGTATTATACAGATCCCAGGGTACAGCTAGCATTTATTGTGTATGGTATAATAAGTGTTTTCTTATTTAGCATATGTGTAATGAGATCCTGGGATGGAGCTTCACGGAGTGGGTGGGTGAGAGCTCCACCAACCTCTATTGGGGAAGAAAGAGGTTGGACTGTGAAAGACGTCCAGTTCGGACGGCAATAAATGTACAGTGAAATATGTTATGATCACATGATTGAAGATGTTTGTTAAATGTCATAGTCCCAGTGTATGCATGGTTCTAGTTGAACCTGAACGGAGGTATTTTCTGTTCATAAAGCGATCCTGGGACGAAACTCCTAAGAGTGGGTTGGCGGGAGTTCCACCCCCCTCCTGGGTTTCTGGAGGGGGGGTTATGGTGATATGTCATCCCTCTAAAGAAGGGGGTAAGTGTGACAGGGTTTGTCCCTGCCACTGAGACTTAGGACCTTTTCCTTCTCTTAAACTTCTGGTTGCAACCACTTTCTTTCCCTTCTTTTCACTGTCCCTATTTTTCTGTATGGAGGTAGGCCACCTCCTTACAAAAACCCCTTTCTTATCCTTGCTGATCAATTTCTCTACATTTGCTGGTCCCTTGTCTATTTAAGTCCCACTGAGCTTCCTAGGAGCAATAGTTGTTTAGATATAATGAATGTTGGTTATAAAATCTCCATGACATTCTCCCTTGCCTGAAATACTAAAATAAAAAGTATCCTGTATAAGTTGGAGTCTGTTGATAGCAAAAACTCCTGCTTCTGGTAAAAGAAAAGCCATTATGTGGTGGAACCCCCCCCCATTAGTGTTTCTGGCTGCAGTTGCAATGCAAGCGCTTGTATAGCAATAGTGCGACTGCTCGCAATTCGTGAAGCCCTCGCAATCGTGTGCACCCTCGTGCAGTGCTCGTTTTTGTAAAATGTTAAAAACTTCTTCTTTTGTTAGAAAGGAGTCTCTATTAAAGAGACTAAGCTCTGTAGCTGTTTTTTCCAAGTAAAAAGCTCTTCAAAGAGC
The DNA here is from genome assembly GCA_016271365.2 of Neoceratodus forsteri. NCBI lineage: Eukaryota > Metazoa > Chordata > Ceratodontiformes > Ceratodontidae > Neoceratodus > Neoceratodus forsteri. Next base: position 410,453,047 of record CM057455.1, on the reverse strand, counting down.
TAGGAGAGTCCCTTTAAGTCCAGCAGTTAAAAATGAAAGTGTCAGCCATTGGCTTTGTTGATTTCAGCCGACAGCCTGACTCTCTGTCCTGAGAAACCACTCTTTGCACTCCTTTTATAAGGGAAAGAGACTGATTTGAAGAATTCTGGTTGCTATAGTACTTCCCCCAAAAAGAAACCAAATGTTGCTCTGTTCCTCTGAATGTTAGGGCAGGACTGCAGCAGGTTGTATTGTGTGTCACTATAGTTTATCAGACAGCTTGCCAGGGAAAAACAAGCCCCTGATCTTTGCAAGCATTCTTAAAAACACAGCTCTTATTTATAAAAGTGTACAAATGTTTTTATGTGCCTTGTTTAATAGAGGTGGGGTTACCTTATCATTTAAAAGCAATAAAACTTTTAATAATACAGACTAGATGTTACCTGAAAAAGGTATTGCTCTGTTATCAAATGTTTTGTAGTCTGCTTCTGGAAAATAAAAGGGTAGGTCTGTTTGCTGGGCGCTCTGGCAGGACACTGAGCATCACTATAGGGGATCAGTGGCCCCTAGTGGCCCATTTTTAAAGGGGGCAATCTGTCAATCAAGTGTTAGAAGCCTGACTGTTGTTTAAAAGCTCTTAAAAAGTGATTATGTTGTATAGAGAACCGAGTAGGAGTTTTGTACACTTTCATAAAAGAAAGTTATGCCAATTATTATTATTTTGGGAGGTTATTAACCAAATTTACTTTGTAAAAAGGAACACTGGGCCACCTGATCAAGGAGGCGGGTATATAAACCCGACCTCTCCCAGTTGTTAGTAGATAGGGTCAGTTCTTCCTGACCTAGCTGGAGGGAAGTTCCAGTCAGTAACTGGAGAAAAAGTCATTGGAATTGCCATTGATTGTTTATTATTTTGTTTCTTTTGTTTTCTGTATTTATTTTTACTTTTTGGTGCTGAAGATTGTTTATGTAGTAATAAACATCCCACCAAGCAGGACTCCAGATAAGGGGAGTACTGACCTGTTTTACTCACCTCATTTTAAGAAATACTCTTCAGGAATCAGGTGATGCCCTCGAGGGAGTAAGCAGCTCACTGTAGCAGCTCTGCAAGTATATGCAAAAGATTCTACTTTTTCCACCCAAATAAAGAGTTTTAAGTTGCTCCAATGTAAAGAGAATACTGTAGGGAGTTATAGAATCAACTATCATGGAATCGCCAAGAGACGAAATCCGAAGTGACACCAATGAAGAAAATGAAAAGACAGCGGGAGGCCTGGAAGCAAAAAGGCCTCGTAGAAGTGAGTCTCCGGCAGAAATTCTAGAATCCTCAGCATCGGGACAGTTACAGAAGGATGTCTCGGTGATCAAGCCTGCATTATTCTCCCTCATTGTAGATTTTAGAGAATGGAAGGTATCTATAAATGGCCTGATTACAAGAGTTATGATGCCGAAACGTGCATCTCATCTATAGAGGACACGCTGGAAAAAGTTCTAACGGAAAATACAGCCTTAAAAAAATATTAAAAAGATGGAGGATAAAGTAGATGACCTTGAAGGCAGGTCCAGATGCAACAACTTAGTGCTGCTAGGCCTCCCAGAAGGAGAAGAAGGCACAAATACAGTAAATTTTATCCAAAAGCCGTGCACTTGTGTGGCAGGTCCATCCCCCAACGGCCCACTTATCTGGTAGAACGGGTTCACAGGTCAATCAGGCCGAAACCTACGGCAGAGCAGCTATCTCGTCCTATTATATTTAAGGTCTTAAACTATCTAGACACTCAGGGACCATATTCTGAAAGTGGCAAGAAGTGCTGAGAAGATAATCTGGGAAGGCAAACAGTTATGCCTGGTTCCGGACCTCACATACAAGGTGCGCTAAGAAAGGGCAGCATATAGAGCCATTCAATCTAAGTTATGGGCAGCAAAGATCAAACACAGAATGCTGTGTCCAGCTTGGCTGGAAGTTTCACTACCTAATGGAAACCAGAGGTATGAATCGGCAACGCAGGCTCTGGAAGATTTAAAATGGAGAGTACCTGATTTATTTGGCAAGGAGGGGTGAGCATTTCTTGGAAAATCCAAGAAGAATTACAAGCCTATAGAGATCCAGCTGACCTCTTGATGATGCCTCGCTGCATTGCTCCTTCAATTTGTATGAAGTTTAGAGGTGTTGGAGACTGTCCTCCGAGTTAATAAGACTGAATCTGGAGAACTTTTAGTCTTTATTTTAGTTTAAAGCAGGAATGATGCTACATACTTAATTTTAGGAATTGGTGTGGAGCCAATACAAATACAACATGTATGGACTCTTTGCACCCTCTAGAGTCATATTCTGGTATTAGGGTAATACAGGGCAACCTTGGAAGCTCGCTAAACTTTAGTTTATATTTGCTATTTAAACAAGCTATTCATTATGATGTTTGCTCTCTGGATCTGAGTTGAAGCAAAGTTCAAGGAGGAAGTGAATCTCACCGTTATGTTAATGGGATTGGGGCATGTTTGCAAGGCATTTAATTATATTGTAAAGCATCACAAAACTATTTGAATTAGAGTTTCAGGAAGAAGTAGATAGCGAGTTGAATTATTTTGGTGTTAGATATGGGGAATCAGATAATAAGAACACTAAGAAGGTATAAAGGTATTCAAACATATATTAAGGACGATCTTAACTCATGGTCATATAGGGGACTCCCCTTCATTTTCTTTTTGACAGTACTGGGGTAACAAGGTAAATGTTTAATAGAATATCAAGTGGTGGAAAGGAACATTTCATAATTCTTCTTTCTCTCGACACTTTGCATAATGCTGCAGATGTGGCTCCAAGAGGGTATGGCGGGCAAAACATTTTGGAGCAGGTGTTTGGCCTGGGAAGGGGGGGGCCAGGGACACAGAGAAGGGGGGGCACTTTGTTAAGGATAGAGAGATGGGGAGGGGGTAGGGTGGGACTGCATCTAATATTGAATAAGAGGCAAAAGGGATGAATTGGAATTGGCAGGACACTAGAAAAGAAGGTTACTGTTGTAAATTTATGGGAAGCTGGAACATAATGTCATGGAATATTAAAGGAGGTAAGGACAATGCTAAGAAGTACAATGTCTTAAGACATCTTAGTAGATATCATCCGCACATAGTTCTGTTGCAAGAAACACATATCATTACAGACCGTCTGTCAACTCTACGGAAACTTTGAGTGGGCTAGGTTTTTGGAGTAGGTAACAGCCCTAGACGGGGAGGGGTAGCTATCCTTATTAATAAGAACGTGTCCTTCCAGGAAATGAAATCCTGGAAAGATCCAGAGGGGAGATTCATAGTAGTCCAAGGGTTATTGGCAGGGGTGGAGGTTATGTTGGGATCAATATATGGGCCTAATGTAGATTCCCCCTTTTTTTCATCCCTCTAGCAGGTATTATTGCTTCTTCCCCTAATGTCCTGTGTTTGCTGAGAGGGGACTGGAATCTTGTATATTCTAATGATCTGGACAGGTCAATTAGCAAAAGAGTTGCTCTATCACCTGCTCAGAGGGCAATGAGGGAATTTTTGGAGGAGTCCGGTCTAATTGACCCATGGAGAGCATTTTATCCCCAGGAGACAGATTGCACATATTATTCCCCACCTCATAAAGTTTATTCCCGAATAGACTATTTTCTCATAAGCAAAATGGTTTTACAGGGTATAGAAGATGTGGGCATACATCCCAGAGTATTATCAGATCATTCTTTAATCTGGGTGAAACTGAGATTCCAAAATTATTAAAAAGTCTCGAAATCATGGTTTCTTAATAACCAACTTTTAGGGGAGGAGGAAATAGTGAATCACATGAGATCATTTATTAAAGACTCCTGGTATAACAATTGGGAATCGGTGGGGAATAGAGACACTCTTTGTGGGGCGATGAAAGCGGCATGGCGAGGAGAATTAATTAGATTAGCCTCCACAAGGAAGCATAAGAATTCTGTACAGGTAGAAGAATGACTAGCCAGAATAAAGTTTATAGAATCCCATTTGCATCAAGCAACAGACGAGCTCATGTGGGAGGAACTTCATGCGTTAAGAGCCAAATACGCAGTGTACTTACTTAATCAAACATTGAAATCAGCAGCAAAATGGAAGGCTACAAACTGTATATAGGACAGGGGGAAAAATCAGGGAAATTGCTAGCCCAAAGAATAAAAAAACAGAAGGAAGCCAACTGGGTAGTCAACCTAAAAGACAGTGTCACAAGGAAACTTAATTCAAACCCGGTGGATATAGCAAGTGACTTTAGGAAATATTATTCAAATCTATATACAGCCCCTCCCTTAGAGACAGATTATCATTTGCGTTTAGAGAGCTTTTTGCAAGACATAGATCTTCCTCAGCTCACATTAACACAGTAATTAGAGCTTAAAGGAGAAATTACCATACAAGAAATCAACGAAGCTATAGATAGGCTACCTTTGGACAAGGCTCCCAGGCCTGATGGTTATTCGGCCTTATTTTATAAGGCTTTCAAAGAAGAACTTAGCCCATTTTTGAGAATGTTATTTATCCACCTATATTCCTCTCCTATCAGGGAGTTATCATTGTTGGAGGCAAGAATTGTGGTACTTCCAAAACCAGGGAAATATTTAACTAGGCTCAAGATTTATAGACAGATTTCACTATTAAATATAGATATAAAGATATTGGTAGGCATATTTGCATTCCGGCTTAAAAAAATTTGGGCAAGCCTTATAGGACCAGATCAAGTTGGATTTGTCTCTGGTAGACACTCAAGTGATCATTTCAGAAAAATTTGGCATTTGCTTTCCGCTTCGGGGGACACCAATACCGACATGGTCTTGGTGTCCCTCGACACAAAAAAAGCATTTGACAGGGTTAGTTGGAAATTCCTATTCAACTTGTTACCAGGTATGGATTACCCCCTAAGTATATAACATGGGTCAAGATTCTATATACATTCCCTTCAGCGAGAATCTTTTGTAATGGGGCCACCTCAGACAGTTTTAGGCTCATAAGGGTACTAGGCAGGGTTGTCCCTTGTCCCCGATGTTATTCAATTTGTATATTGAACCCTTGGCTAGGAAAATTAATAGTGTAAAGGAGATAAGGGGCATAACCATAGGGGAGGAAGACTACAAAATGTCAATGTTCGCGGACGACATTCTTCTACATCTCTCATATTGGCACGTGTCTCTAAAGTTTTGAAAATAATACAGCAGTTCAGTGCTTTATCCAGATATAAACTGAACCGCAATAAAACATTGGTTCTTCCATTGAATTCAACTTGTTCCAGGAGGGAAGTAGAAGAACTGGGACTGGGGTGGGCATCTAAAGCAATCACATTCCTGGGAATAGAGATTGCTTCAGATATCAACACATTGAAATCATTAAATATCGACCCAGTTATTAAACAGATGCAACAAGATCTAAAAAGGTGGAAAGGATTACCACTTTCTTTGTGGGGGACAGCAAACATAATCAAGATGGTGATACTTCCCAGACTAATGTATCCCCTTACTATGTTGAATGTATTTCTCCCTAAGGCATGGTTTAAAAGGATAGATTCTATTTGATCAGCCTTTTTATGGAAAGATAAAAGACCTAGAAGAGCAATCTGCAAATTAACAATGGAGAGGAAAAGAGGAGGGTTGGGAATGCCCCATTTATTTGTATATTATTTAGCCCTGCATGGCAGCAAATATCTTCAGTGGCTGATGCCCCAAGAGAATTTAGAGTCACAGTTGGCGTGGCTTAAAATAGAAAGAGCTAGGTCCTTGGAGCATCTTCTATCAACTACGGCATTATTGTATATCCCTCAGAAAAATTACCCAAGTCTTGGCACCACAACCCCATTGCATGGTCAGTGAGGACACATACCCAGTGGTGTGCATTATTTAATTTGGATAAGAGACGGGACTTGGGGCAGCCGGTTTGTCATAACGGGAACTTGCAAATAGGGAATAAGCCTATTTCTCCTTCCTTCTGGAGGGAACTAAAAGATGTATCTCTGTTAGACCTAATATCAGATAACAATTTTGATTCCCCCAAACAAGTCCAGTAAAAGTTGGGTACAGTGTCTCTACCTGGGTTCAAATATTTACAGCTTAAAAATGTATTCAGTCAAATTTAGGATCCCCACCTTGGTCCTCCAAGATGACGGAAATATTAGGGCAAATGTTCTAAGTAGCAATTCAACCTAGACCTATCTCTAAAATCTATAAATTTTTATTGGAAAAATGTTGGCAAAAGTACCCCTCGATTGCTTTTTATTGGAAGCATTCCGCAGACATCTCTTATGATTCTGATACATGGGAACAGATCTGGATGAGCAATTACAGATGGCTAAAACAGGATAGATTAAGGCTCCTTCATTTTAATATATTACACAATTTATTTTATACACCCACAAAGCTTAAAGTAATGGTAAAAATCAAGAGGGCATATGTCCCAGATGCTTAAAAAGAACAGGGTACTCTAAAGCATATGTTATGGTCTTGCTCCATAATTCATATCTTTTGGCAACAGGTAATACAATTTGCAGATCCACTATATAAAGTATCATGCCACTTTGATATAGAGACCTGTGTATTAGGTAACCTTTCAGCCATATCATCCCAAATATATAAATATTATTTTACTCTTATTTCAGCGGTAACATTGCTTCTCATTCTTAGATACTGGATTAAAGATACTGCGCCACCATTTAGAGAGTGGATTCAAGAAATCTATGCAGCCTTTTATGCAGAAAAACTGATAGCAGCACAATTCTATAATGCATCTAAATTTAATGAGAGATGGAAGCAATTTACAGAATTTATGGCTGGAAGGTTTAAGCTACTGACAGACAATAATATTTCAGTTTTCTTGGAAAGTGGGACAGCGATATGGAAAAAAGATCATTCTTCGTTTGCATAAGTGTCCAAGGTAATACCATATAGCGGATTGGATTGCAGTCCCATACATAAGGGGAGAGTTAAGGGAGGAGGGAGTGAACAGTGGCATATTATTGGAAATGCTATGAGAGGGAGGAGGAGGGTGTATGGCATAGAAGGAGGGTGGGGGTCCGGAGAACCATCCAATGTAAAGGGTCAGATGCCAGCTGGAAAGTTTTGATATGCATGGTACTGTATTGTTTCTTTTTGTTTGTTTTTTCTTTCCTGTATATGTATTTTCTGGAAAACCTTAATAAAGCATATTATAATGAAAAAAAAATAAATATTCAGAAACTTTTAATAGTACCAATACTCACCAACATTCATAAATGCACCACACTCCAGAGAACAGTGCTGCATGACATAACTGGCAATTCAAAAAGAGATTTTATTTCCAGATTTACAGCACCTGTAGATATCCCAGTTTTGTTTTACTCACTGTATATTAAAACTGGCGAGTTAATTACTCCTACCTGCCAACATTATCTGAAGCCTTATTGGCACCCAATCAAGTCTTATCTACAAAGAAATTACATCATTTTAAAATGTACACCTCACTGCACTTCATCAGATTTATACGCATCTGAATTTGGTTTACTCACCTCCCTTTCAAAATAGGCAGTACAGTGCTCATCCAAAAAAATCTTATCTGGAGCCTTGCCACCAAGCAAACAGTGGGTTGCACCTGAATTGCTGCTTCTGTTTACATTATTTGTCTGCCTGTAGACCCACCCTATAACAGTTACCATCTGTACGCCCCCACACCCCTGAAAAAGGGACTTCCAGTCTTAGTGGGCCTACCCAGTCAACAAAATTCAACGAATAAATAAATTCCCCCATTATGCCTTATGAATTCCATATAAATCCAAATCATTCAAAGGCCATCTTGACATATAATTTTAATACCTAACAGCAAATCAGAGCCATTTTCCTTGTAAAAGGCTGCCAACATATTACATTTAAATAAACAACAAAGTCACAAATAAGGAACTAGTGTCTTATGAAAAGATCTACAGGGATTTACACAAGGATTTGATGCTGCCTCTACAGGGAAAATACAGGAAAAATTAGGGCTTGTTAAGGAAAATGGTAATTTGGATCTGGGAGCACTGTGACGATTGTGACTAAGCAGCATTGTATGGCACCAACAAGAAAATTACTTTGGTCATTTGGTTGCTCTTCACAGCCCTATCGTCTCTGGCTAGAGTTTGTTTATTATTCCTGTAACTCTGTCATCCCTCTGTTTTTTTTATAATTGATATGGTACTATAACGTCTCCTCCTCGCAGTATTACCAATTATACAGAACTTGGTATTTTTGTTTAGATTATGAAATAGGAACATTTGCGATATACTATAGGAAAACTACAGTTACATAGAATTTGCCAAAAATGGTGATATTGTGTTAGATTGCTATGATAACTGCAGTACTGCATTTTAAACATCTAGTAAGTGGGTAACTATCACCCTTTTGGGGGTAAGAATTATGTAATGAGGATTTTTTATCTCTAGTTTTTAAAGAAATTACGCGCTGTCACTGTAAGAATTGCCTGGTATAAAAGGGATCCACTTGTGTTAGGTGTCAGTGACTCTTGATAAAGCATCAAGCAAAACTGGTCAGCTCACTGGAGGCTCTGGTTGTACTCTTTGGCCCAGATATTCAAAAGAGTTGAGCCATGTGCAATAGGGTTGCGCCTGTGCAAGTCCAAAATTGCTCCATTCTGCGATATTCATCAGGAGGCAGTTGCGCCCCCTAAATCACGCTGAGCAACAGCGCAATAATAATGAAGGCATGCGCAACTGAATGGGGAGGAACCATGCATAAATGTGCAGTGCGATATTCAACAACTTGCGCCATGTGCAATAGGGGAGCAAGCAGAAGTTGCGCCATAGCAGAAATGAGCCAAAATAAAAAGGAACAAGGGAGAGGCACAGGAACGCTACAGGGAAGGTACATGAGGCTGAACTCTAGCCACACAGACAGGGCAGAAGGACACACAGGGCAGGCCAGGGAAAGGTCACCCTGAACACAGAGGCACAGGGAAGGTGTGGGGAGCCACAGCCAGTGCAGAAGGGGGAAGTGCCACACAGCACAGAGGCCACCACAGGCAGGTGTTCCCGGTGCAGGGAAGTACAGGGAGGACAGCGGGGGTGAACACAAGCCAGGAACATGGCCAGTGCCACCTTCCAGATGAAGGCCGTTATGAGGGTGAGAAGCGGGCAGCAGAGGGCATGGCAGTGGAAGGGCCCATCAGCAGTATACCCCTAACAGGCAGTACCGAGCCCACACCAGCTTCGAGCTGTACAGTGATACCGAATTGTAGGCCAGTACCGCCTGATCAGGCAATTCTGAGGTGGCTCTGTAGAGCTGTACAGTGATGTGATGCAGGTACCCACATGATGGAGCCATGCCCTGTCAGTGGAGACAAAAGTGACAGCTTGCATGTGCTTGCTTGCCACCAGTACCTTCCAGAGACCAAATGGGGACACCACAGGCATAACCCAGTCGGCCGCGTCATGCCACCTCACCCAATTCCTCAGCGCACTGCTGCCACATGCTGTGGAATACATTCATTTCCCCAGCACACCGGCAGAGCACACAGCAAACATACAGGAGTTCCACAGGGTAGCACGTATGCCTGGCATGCTAGGGGCAACAGACTGCACCCATGTGGCCATACTCACACTGTCTGGCCCCAAGGAGGCCGCATACATCAATCGCAAGGGCTGTGCCAGCATCAACTGCCAGGTGGTGTGCGATGCCAGGGGGCGCAAAATCAATGTCTGTGCTATGCACCCTGGGGAAGCACACGATGCCTTCATCTGGCACCAGTCGGCACTGTGCCACAGATTAGAGAGTGGGGAGATCCCCACTGGACACCTAGTGGGTGAGTATGCAAACCACATGGACATTCATAGGGCCTGGGGGGGCATGGCCAGAGGTGACATGGGTAGTAGCCTACATGGCCCGGGGCAGGATGATGCTGATCACCAAACTAACCTCCACCCTCTACACACAGGTGACAGTGGATACCCACTCCGTCCCTGGCTGCTGACACCCTACCGGTGGCCCGCGACCCCATCGCAGCAACACTACAATGAGGCATACGCCACCACACGTAATTTCATCGAGTGGGTGTTCGGGATGCTGAAGGCAAGTTTCTGTTGCCTGGACACCTCCGGCGGTGCCCTACAGTACAGCCCCTCAAAGGCCTGTGGGCTATTCCTGGCCTGTTGCATCCTGCACAACATGGCCAATGAATGTGGGATAGCCATACAGGTTGAAGAGGGGGACAGCGATGGGGACAATGAGGACGCCGGTGATGATGGTAATGGGCAGCCCCCCCTTGGCTGACGGGACCCCCAACTGCTCCAGCTGGCACAGCTGCACGGACACCATCACGGAGAAGCATCCAGGTAAGTCATGGGGCAATGTGCAGCCAACAGTGGCTAAGGCACAACCCACAAACACGCAAGGACACACACCAGGGGTGCATGCCATCAGAGGAAGTGGCAGGGCATGGAACCACACACACAACCAGGGATGGGTGAGGACTAACATGCCACGTGGGCGCACACACACACATATACACAATGCACCAAACTTGCACAAAGGACAGGAGGCACACCGACCCAGAATGCCACCCCTAGCCACACACATGTCCACAGACCACCACGCCCACTGCCTGTCCATTTGCATGTGTCAGATGCTGAGCACCATTGCACATTGGTGTACAGCGCAATGCAGGCATCATCATGCACATGCAACTGCGGACAGCAGCCAGGAGGGTGTGCAGATGGACTGTGTGTCTGCATGCAGGGCCAGGTACCCACCGTGCACTGTCCACTGAAAGACACAATGCACACAGGGCAGCACCAGACAGTAGCCGTGTTGGGAGACAGGTCAGTCATGCAACACAGTGCCCCCACCCACGGATGCATGGGCGGCCCTGCGAGACCACCAGCACTGACAGGCTTATCACTGGCCTCATGGGGTGGCACCGATGGTCCCCCAGGGGTTCCACTGAAGGAACACGACTGTGCTCGCGCAGGGGTCTGCAGCACACCGAACATGCCTGCGGCAGGCGTGCTCGGGATGCCCACAGCTGAACCTGGTGTCGACAGGGAGGGTGACACATGAAGCCAGGAGCCAGGAATGGGGGGTGGACAGTTCACTGCGTGGTGTCCGTGATGCATGGGCATATGACTGTGTACCATTTGTGGCCATGACAGCAGTGAATGCCTGTGCATGTCTGTCAATGGCAGCGGTCACATCCTCCCGCAACCGGACCAGCCCTGCCAGGATCAGAGCGGTGTCCCTGCTGCGACGCTCCTCTGACTGCTCCAGAGCCACACGCAGTGCATCCACCGATGTCACAAGCCACATCTGCTGCTGGACTGATGCTTGCAGTAGGCGGGTGTGCTCGTCCAAGAGGTCATCTGCCTCCTTGGCATCCTGTCCCTCAGGGTGTGTGTGGCCCTGGGCACTGCACACCAGGACCAGGTCTGGGCATGTCCACAGGCGGTGCACAGAGATGCCGCTGCTGGATCCTGTACCACCAAGCCCATTGGCCGACTGCTGATGCTGCCCCTCCAGCTGCCGCTCCCCTGGGCTCAGTGGTGCCACCGCAGTGGCCACAACAGTCCCACTGTCCTGAACAAACACCAGCGCTACCCCACTGTTGCTGACAGGCACAGGCTGGGACTGTGCTGACATGCAGGCCTCTACGGCAGCACCGCCCACAGCCATGGCCGTGATGTGTCCTGCTGTGTGGCCATCCCATGACACACACGTGTCACTGCCCATGCCATTAGCGACATCATCATCGGTGACGGACTCTGCACTGGCCCCAGTCACAGCATGCTGGCATCTGTGGATGCCGGCATGCTGGGACACAGGCAGGGCTTCCTCCGCACCTGTTACAACATCAGTGTGGACAGCCAGGTGGCCCCACTGTCACACTGAGCCACATATACCTGTGGAGGTGGATGGGCCCTCCTCCATCTCCAGCTGACTGTCCTCGGTGGACATGCCCACCACCGCTGACCCATGCAGATGCTCAGGAAAGCAAAGTCGCATTACTGCATGTGACCTACCCTGCCCCCCCATAGACAGACCATGACTTACTATGCAGTGATGAGCCACCACCCGTCTGGAAGCCACCACCTGGAACACCCTCAATGGCACTACGTTGCATGCTTCCAGCAATCCTCTCCTCCTGTGGGGTCAGGTGTACCACCTCCGGCTGTCCACCTGTTGCAGCTTGTGCTGCCCTGATGGCAGCCACCTTCTCCTTTATCCTCCTCCTGTCTATGCCCATCTTTTTCTTGCACTCCTGCATGGAGCGCTGGTGGCTGCCATGCAGGTTCACAGCACGTGCCACCTCCTCCCATGCAGCAGCATGGGCTTGAGGTGTTACCTGCCATCCGCTGAGAAGCGGCTTCTGATCCAGGTAGGCGTCAAACAGAGCTTCAGTCTCGGCCTTGGTAAAATTAGGCCTCCTCCCACCACTATGTTCCTCCTCTCCCACAACTTGCTCGGTCATTATTTAGCCTGTAAGAATGGCAGTTGTTACCTGTGACTGTGCAGTCCCATGCATGTCCCTAAATCCACAGTCTCCACTCCCAAACAGCATGCAACCCACCAATAGACTGCAGTAACTGACTATGGCCAGTGCAGCCCAATGTTGCACTTTTATAGCGCAACTCATGCAAATGAGGCGAGGCGCAACTTTAAGTGGATGCAAATTGCAGTGCTGCGCCACTGAATGGCTGATTAGATGATTTGCATATGATGGCTGAATATCGCGCTTTTGTGCTTTGTGCAGTTGTGTTGAACATGCTGAGCCAATGGCGCAGTTCTGTGACATGCGTAGTACACACCTCACTGCACATACCCGGGTTGCTGACGCAGGTGTCTGCCACGCTGCTGACGTGCTGTGCATGGGAAGCAATGCAGGACACGGTCACCATTGTGCCAGTGGCACTATGGTGATGTGGTCACCTACATGGCGGCTGTGGCACTGGGCCATCATGGGCGCATTGCGGGCAACAGCGCGGTGAGCTGCTACTGGCGGTAGCACGGGCAGTAATCCGGGCTACACGCATTGGGTTCCAGTGGCGCTGTGCACGTCCGTGCTCCAGAGACCCTTGACCCTGTGCCCGACCTTTGCCCCCTAGGTGCCATGCATCAGGCATGGGTCCACCACTATCGCGCTGTTTGGTGACAGCACGATAGGGAATGGCAGCGCTGTACCGCACAGCATCTGTACGTGGGGAGCCATGCTGCAGAGCACCATATTTGCAGATCGAGCAGAGAGCATGGCATGCAGGAGGGCTGCTCAGAGGTCTCAGATAGAGCTGGCCAACCTAGTGGCCATAGTGGAGCCACACCATGGGCCACTGTTCGGGGAGGCACCCCTGGATAGGTCCAGGAGCCAGGTGTGGGAGGAGGTGGCCACTGCACTCGAGGAGGCCACTGGATGGGGGAGAAGCGCAGAGCAGTGCTGCCACAGGTATGGGGACCTGTGGTGGAGGGAGCCAGAGCTGCTAGCCCGCCTGCGGGCACATGCCAGGAGGGGCACAGTGCTACAGCCAAGTAGGTGTTACATCACCGCACTTTTATCTTCCATACGGGTATCACAGTTGTATGTGTCCAGCACATGGGAGGGACCATCCGGGGTTGGCTCTGGTGGTGTTGATCAGGGTGTGGGGTGGGTGGGTCTGGCTGGGTGGAAGGGCACACACCTGGGGGGCAGGGGGGCTTTACTACGGGATTGTACTGATGTTCCTCTCTCCATGTTTGCACCACAGGCCCGGAGGAATTATGCCTTGCCCGTGATCTGCGGCGAAATGAAGAAGAGAGGGAAGCCAGGCGGGGCGAGGGTCCACAGCGCCCAAGGGACCGGCCCGATGATGGTGAGTGCCATACCTCCATGATTACTATTACATGCTGTGTAACAGGGTGGGCAGTGGGGCATGACCACCATCCATCGACACCACTGCCATGTACGCAACTTGTTACAGTCAACACTGTCCAGTGGCAATGCATGTCTGGGAGTGCATCGATGGTGGTCCATGCATGCACCGGGTACATGGCTGTGCCACTGCCTTTGCACCACATAGCCATCTCACTAAATGGCCATGGTGGTGCTGTGCGTGACTTGGCCGGTGGGTGTGTGAAGAGTTCCACATGGCTGTATGTGCCTGGGTGGGCAGGTCATGTGGATGTGATCACTGTGGTGGTCACACCATCACAGAGTATGTCCCATGGCCGTATACCATGCACAGTGGGTGGGCTGTATGGGGCTGTGCATTCACACCTATTGACTGTGCTCCCCTTGTTCAGGTACATACCAGCTCAGAGATAGGGAGGCACTGGAAATCCTGAAGGGGTGAGGCATCACTTGACATCCTCCGAGGATCGAAGGGAGACTGGGGTCCTGGGAGGGACAGACAGCGACGAGCTAGAGCGGGAGCGACGCCCCACTGGAAGTCCCTCTGCCCCTGATATCCCCACCCCTGGACCCACCTCACACCTCCTTTCCCATCCCATTTGTCCACCCCTGCCCTTACCCACCCCCACCTTGTTTGTGACCCTCCCCACCTTGTATATATTTTGTAAATAGTTAACTTTTATATGTTGTTTCAATACAGTTATTTTGATATGAATACTGTGGTGGTCTCTGATTTGCAGCGGGCTATAGGTGCTCAGCTGTAGTGGTGTGCATGGTGTCAGGGGTGGTGCAGTCATGGGTATGTGTGTGTGTCTGTGTGGAGGTGGCTATGGTGTGGAGGTAGCTATCAGTCAGTGTCTGTGGTGTGTGTGTTGTGCCCTGTGCACTGGATGACTGTGTGCAATGGTCCATGGTGCGTGCTCTGTGTCCATGGCGCCCCTATCACCCCGTCCATGGCCTGTGCAGCTGACACACATGCATGTCTGTGACCTGCATGGTCCGCTGGCATGTCAGTGGTGGCAGTCCATGCAGGGCAGCCACTGTACCTGTCACACTGCTGGGTTGCCTCCTGTCACTGGTGTGGTGCATGTCTGCCTCGGGTGACACTGTGACCTCCACAGTTGTTGTTCCACCTCCATGCTGTGCCTTGTGTGTGTTGCAGGGGATGTGCACCACTGTCTGTGACTTGTGCTCTGGGAAAATGCTGGTGGCGTACAGGTCCACAGTGCCTGTGCAGGGTGGCTGGCACTCCAGTGCCATGGAGGACTGCGGGTTGTGTGCACACAGTTACATGGGCCCACACTGGGGCTTAGTTGCCCGGCACTGTGTCCCTATGTTGTGCCCTTGGGTATGGGTGGGTGTCTGTCCATGCACTGTGTGGCATCCGGTGTGATGCATGCTTCCATGCACCACTGTGGGTGTCTGTTCTGGCTGTTGTGGCCAGTGCTGGGTCGTGGTGTGTCAGTGGGATACTGTGCAGGGTGCTGTACTACTGGTGGTGGTGTCTGGGGCAAGCCCTGTCCCGTGTGGGGTACCTCATGTGCCGACACATGGTTGGTCTCTCAGCAGTACCTTGAGGGGACTGTGTGAGGTGGTACTGTGTATGCCGTTGCTGCATTGCTGTGTGCTGCCACCCGCTGATGGGTGCTCGTGGTGGGGCTGCCTTGCATGGTTCTGTGGTGCACAGGGTTGCAGTGTCACAGTGGGGGTGGTGGCATGCATGGGGTTTCATGCAGTGGTGGTCGCTGCTCCTGGGCAGGGTGTCTAGGGGTCACAGTACAGGGTGTGCTCTGCATTGGGGGGATGGTGTGGCACTGGGTAGTCAGCCCTCCTTGTGTGCCAGTCACAGCTTGCTAGGGGTGTGATGGGACACCATGGCCCAGCTGTGGGTTGTTTGCTTGTCTCCATGGGCCAGTGGTTATTCCAGCCCTCCCCCAGTTGTGCAGTGCATGGGGTGTGGGGGGACGATGTTTGTTCTGCTGTGTGTTCCTTTGCCCATCTGTGGCATGGGTGGTGGGCCCCTACCTCCCTGGTTGTGCAGTTGCATTGCTCTGCTGCTGAGGGGCATACCTGGTTGCGCTATGGTGCCTCTGGACTGCTCAGCTGCACATCCCTTGTTGCGCTATAGGCGGATCAGATCTGCTCAGCTTCCCTCCCCTAGTTGCGGCTATGGGCGCAGGTGGTGCGATATTCAGTGTCGTCAGCTGTAGGCGCAGTTTGGTGGGCTCACTTTTTGAATATCGCACCTCTTGCACATGGGCACAATGGACTTGCACTTGCTCCTGCTATTGCACACTTTTTGGGTGCAGTTTGAATATCTGGGCCTCTGTATTTATGCTACATGCTACATGCACAAGTGATTTTTGCATTTTCTTTCTAATAAAGCAAAGTTTTAACCTGTTGCTCAGTGCCACTTTTCATGTTTGCAATTGAGTTTATTTGACCCAGGCATGAGTTTTTTGAGTGAAAACATGACTACTGCTCAGATAGTGAGGCTATGCTGATGTAGTGCTAGTATATAGAGAAGGGGCTCTGGAGCGCAGCTGTGAGATGCACCACAGCTGTCTCCTTCCACTGGGCGAGTTGAAGCACATCTCTCCATATCCTCTCCATTCAGTACAGTATGCTTCCTTCCTTCCTCCCTCCTCTCTTGCTGCACTCCATTCAGTACAGTGCGCTTCTTCCCCTCCCCCACACTCCATTCAGTACAGTGCACTTCCTTCCTCCCTCCTCTCCCTTCGCATTATTGTCTTGATCTAGAGCCCACTAGCCATATGCCACACTATTTTCTTGCTCCCCTCAAGACTGCTACATTGTGCAGTCCTACAGTCTTTAGTTTCTTATCTATATAGTGACATTTGAGATCAGTTTCTCTCTTCCTATGAGCCGGACAATTCTGTCTGCTGGTCACAGCCAGTATAGCTGCAAAGTGATGTGATTCATGGTGCTTGCATCCTAGCTGTTATATATAAATAAATACATACTGTAGATACTGTTGGAAGATAAGGGCCAATGGCCCACCCAGTATGCCCATTTGAGCTTGTAAGATCAGTTTAAGTTTTTCTAGAAGTCTGTTGCTCCTTACCCCTGACCTTCAGGATTCCGTTATGTCTATCCTTTGTAAATATTTGCTTGTCTGTCCCTAAGGGTTCCATGGAGCAAATCTTCTCTTTGGCCCTCACTTTAAGATGGGCTGCTGTCTGCTCTTTCACATAAATTAATTGGTACCTATAGCATGTACATTATTTCTTTTTTTTTTAACAATTTATTTATAAAGGATATAACAGCTAGGATGCAACCACCATCAATAACATTATTTTTAAGCTGCACTGGCTCTGACCAAAGCTTGTTTCCTTCTGCTTTTACTTCCTTCCTTCATGCAGGGCCTGCTTGGCTACCTTAATCGTGTCCTCCCTTATTTTTCCCCACTGTACTTCCATCCTTCCCTGGCAATTTCTCCCTATGAGACAGTTTCTTATGCAGTCTTCCATTTCTTTAAAATCTGCCCTCCTAAACTTCAGGACCATTGTCCTCATGTGGTTTGCATCCGTCCCCATCTTCATGTTAAACCACACTGTACAGTGATCACTGTTACCTAGGTGATTGCCCACTGCGACATCTGCAATGCCATTCCCGTTTGTTAGCACCAGGTCCAGCACTACCCTGTGCCTACTTGGTTCTTTGATTAAGTCACCAACTAGTACCATCTCCCCCTTACTTGCAATCCTGATGATGGCTTCCCTAAGTGTCTTATCCAACTCATCTTCCTGTGTTGGAGGTCTGTATACCACCCTTGTAGGGACAGTAGCCATTGCGCCTGTCTCCAAGATAACCCACAGTGCCTCAGACCGTCCTTTTCCTCCTGGTGTCCCTGTACTTCTGTGGCCGGGACTCACTCCCTTATATATAGTATAAACCCGCCTCCCTCCCTATCTCTCTGAACAGGAAGTAGCCCAGTATGGCTATGTCCAAGTTGTGACTGTCAGTGCACCATAACTCCATTATGACCACCAAATCCAGGATAACCTCCAGGTCAACAATTTTATTTCCCAGACTCCTTGCATTGGTGCACATGGCTCTCCATACCATACTCCCTCCCTGCCTGCTCTCCCCCGCCTGTGCTGTTCCCTGAACCTTCCCCTGCCCCACCTCTTCCCTTGTTACCTTCTCAGTTACATGTCTCCCTCACTCCTTCCTTCTTGTTTCCCTAATTTATACCCCCTTGTCCTCTGCCTTGTCCCCACCCCGTCATCTCGCTCACCTGTCCCTGGGTAGTTTACTCTTATATAGATGACTTCTCAGCAAAACCCACTGTGCATGCCACCTGCTTAAGACCTCTTCCCAGCTTCCTGAAATTTCTATGCAACCTATTATGTCCCTTGCCAGGTCATTTGTCACAAGGAGGACAATAACATCTAGCTCCCTCCTATGACCTGCTGCCTTAGCGATCCTCTGGATCCACTCTTTATCCCTTCAAGCTGAAGCACCTCTTGGGCACTTCACCTCTCTCATTCTTCCATCTGCTCCCAAGTCTATCCACCTAACAATAGAGTTCCCCATCAGCAGCTGCTTCCTCCTAGGCTGGGGGCCTCTTCCTCCTTCCTTGGTGCTCCCCTTGTGAGGACCCCCACTTCCTCCCCACCCACTGCTATGGATGTCTTCTTCCAGCTGCCCCATCCCACCAGTATGGGAAGGAATTCTGCAGTGGTACAAGCTGATCAGTGTGCACCTTTACCACCACCCCCATCCTCCCAGAGCCAACCAAGGTCTAACCTCTTTGCCTCTACCGAGGCATCCTCTGAGGGAGCAGTGGAAGATGGATATACTACATTTGCCTAACACCAGTTAGACTGACATGCAGAAGTACTGTTTTTATACCAACAATCATCATACCAATCACCTTAACCCAACCCCAAAACCTAGCGATACTACTGAGGCAAGGGACACAGATGCCAGCATGTGATACATGTTTGCATTTATACAGGGGCTTGACCTCCACACCCCCGGTTTCTAAATATACATCCTCCGAGTCTGATGTGACTCGGGGATGTAGTGACATCAGTGAGAATCGTACAATGTGGGAGGCGCACCTGTGAGAGAGAGCACATGTGCAACAGTACTGGATATGGAAAAGCACAAGTTTCAATTGCACAGCAGTTAAATACACAGACACATGCAAAAAACAGCCACAGCTCTGATATCTGCACAGCAGAACATCGAGCATCATCTAGAGGGGCAGCGGTTTGTCATACAGGAACTTGCAAATAGGGAATAAGCCTATTTCTCCTTCCTTCTGGAGGGAACTAAAGATGTATCTCTGTTAGACCTAATATCAGATAACAATTTTGATTCCCCAAACAAGTCCAGTAAAAGTTGGTACAGTGTCTCTACCTGGGTTCAAATATTTACAGCTTAAAAATGTATTCAGTCAAATTTAGGATCCCCACCTTGGTCCTCCAAGATGGCCGGAAATATTAGGGCAAATGTTCTAAGTAGCAATTCAACCTAGACCTATCTCTAAAATCTATAAATTTTTATTGGAAAAATGTTGGCAAAAGTACCCCTCGATTGCTTTTTATTGGAAGCATTCCGCAGACATCTCTTATGATTCTGATACATGGGAACAGATCTGGATGAGCAATTACAGATGGCTAAAACAGGATAGATTAAGGCTCCTTCATTTTAATATATTACACAATTTATTTTATACACCCACAAAGCTTAAAGTAATGGGTAAAAATCAAGAGGGCATATGTCCCAGATGCTTAAAAGAACAGGGTACTCTAAAGCATATGTTATGGTCTTGCTCCATAATTCATATCTTTTGGCAACAGGTAATACAATTTGCAGATCCACTATATAAAGTATCATGCCACTTTGATATAGAGACCTGTGTATTAGGTAACCTTTCAGCCATATCATCCCAAATATATAAATATTATTTTACTCTTATTTCAATTGGTAACATTGCTTCTCATTCTTAGATACTGGATTAAAGATACTGCGCCACCATTTAGAGAGTGGATTCAAGAAATCTATGCAGCCTTTTATGCAGAAAAACTGATAGCAGCACAATTCTATAATGCATCTAAATTTAATGAGAGATGGAAGCAATTTACAGAATTTATGGCTGGAAGGTTTAAGCTACCTGACAGACAATAATATTTCAGTTTTCTTGGAAAGTGGGACAGCGATATGGAAAAAAGAGATCATTCTTCGTTTGCATAAGTGTCCAAGGTAATACCATATAACGGAATTGGATTGCAGTCCCATACATAAGGGAGAGAGTTAAGGGAGGAGGGGGAGTGAACAGTGGCATATTATTGGAAATGCTATGAGAGGGGGAGGAGGGAGGGTGTATGGCATAGAAGGAGGGTGGGGTCGGGGAACCATCCAATGTAAAGGGTCAGATGCCAGCTGGAAAGTTTTGATATGCATGGTACTGTATTGTTTCTTTTTTGTTTGTTTTTTCTTTCCTGTATATGTATTTTCTGGAAAACCTTAATAAAGCATATTATAATGAAAAAAAAAAGGAAATACTCTTCAGAAACTTTTTTTAATGAGTACCAATACTCACCCAACATTCATAAATGCACCACACTCCAGAGAACAGTGCTGCATGACATAACTGGCAATTCAAAAAGAGATTTTATTTCCAGATTTACAGCACCTGTAGATATCCCAGTTTTGTTTTACTCACTGTATATTAAAACTGGCGAGTTAATTACTCCTACCTGCCAACATTATCTGAAGCCTTATTGGCACCCAATCAAGTCTTATCTACAAAGAAATTACATCATTTTTAAAAATGTACACCTCACTGCACTTCATCCAGATTTATACGCATCTGAATTTGGTTTTACTCACCTCCCTTTCAAAATGAGCAGTACAGTGCTCATCCAAAAAAAATCTTATCTGGAGCCTTGCCACCAAGCAAACAGTGGGTTGCACCTGAATTGCTGCTTCTGTTTACATTATTTGTCTGCCTGTAGACCCACCCTATAACAGTTACCATCTGTACGCCCCCACACCCCTGAAAAAGGGACTTCCAGTCTTAGTGGGCCTACCCAGTCAACAAAATTCAACGAATAAATAAATTCCCCCATTATGCCTTATGAATTCCATATAAATCCAAATCATTCAAAGGCCATCTTGACATATAATTTTAATACCTAACAGCAAATCAGAGCCATTTTCCTTGTAAAGGCTGCCAACATATTACATTTAAATAAACAACAAAGTCACAAATAAGGAACTAGTGTCTTATGAAAAGATCTACAGAGGATTTACACAAGATTTGATGCTGCCTCTACAGGAAAATACAGGAAAAATTAGGGCTTGTTAAGGAAAATGGTAATTTGGATCTGGGAGCACTGTGACGATGTGACTAAGCAGCATTGTATGGCACCAACAAGAAAATTACTTTGTCATTTGGTTGCTCTTCACAGCCCTATCAGTCTCTGGCTAGAGTTTGTTTATTATTCCTGTAACTCTGTCATCCCTCTGTTTTTTATAATTGATATGTAATACTATAACGTCTCCTCCTCGCAGTATTACCAATTATACAGAACTTGGTATTTTTGTTTAGATTATGAAATAGGAACATTTACGATATACTATAGGAAAACTACAGTTACATAGAATTTGCCAAAATGGTGATATTGTGTTAGATTGCTATGATAACTGCAGTACTGCATTTTAAACATCTAGTAAGTGGGTAACTATCACCCTTTTGGGGTAAGAATTATGTAATGAGGATTTTTATCTCTAGTTTTTAAAGAAATTTCGCTGTCACTGTAAGAATTGCCTGGTATAAAAGGGATCCACTTGTGTTAGGTGTCAGTGACTCTTGATAAAGCATCAAGCAAAACTGGTCAGCTCACTGGAGGCTCTGGTTGTACTCTTTGGCCCAGATATTCAAAGAGTTGAGCCATGTGCAATAGGTTCGCCTGTGCAAGTCCAAAATTGCTCCATTCCGCGCATATTCATCAGGAGGCAGTATACCCCCTAAATCACGCTGAGCAACAGCGCAATAATAATGAAGGCATGCGCAACTGAATGGGGAGGAACCATGCATAAATGTGCAGTGCGATATTCAACAACTTGCGCCATGTGCAATAGGGGAGCAAGCAGAAGTTGCGCCATAGCAGAAATGAGCCAAAATAAAAAGGAACAAGGGAGAGGCACAGGAACGCTACAGGGAAGGTACATGAGGCTGAACTCTAGCCACACAGACAGGGCAGAAGGGACACACAGGGCAGGCCAGGGAAAGGTCACCCTGAACACAGAGGCACAGGGAAGGTGTGGGGAGCCACAGCCAGTGCAGAAGGGGGAAGTGCCACACAGCACAGAGGCCACCACAGGCAGGTGTTCCCGGTGCAGGGGAAGTACAGGGAGGACAGCGGGGGGGTGAACACAAGCCAGGAACATGGCCAGTGCCACCTTCCAGATGAAGGCCGTTATGAGGGGGGTGAGAAGGCGGGCAGCAGAGGGGCATGGCAGTGGAAGGGCCCATCAGCAGTATGCCCCTAACAGGCAGTACCGAGCCCACACCAGCTTCGAGCTGTACAGTGATACCGAGATTGTGGGCCAGTACCGCCTGAATCAGGCAATTCTGAGGTGGCTCTGTGAGCTGTACAGTGATGTGATGCAGGTACCCACATGATGGAGCCATGCCCTGTCAGTGGAGACAAAAGTGACAGCTTGCATGTGCTTGCTTGCCACCAGTACCTTCCAGAGACCAAATGGGGACACCACAGGCATAACCCAGTCGGCCGCGTCATGCCACCTCACCCAATTCCTCAGCGCACTGCTGCCACATGCTGTGGAATACATTCATTTCCCCAGCACACCGGCAGAGCACACAGCAAACATACAGGAGTTCCACAGGGTAGCAAGTATGCCTGGCATGCTAGGGGCAACAGACTGCACCCATGTGGCCATACGCACACTGTCTGGCCCCAAGGAGGCCGCGCTACATCAATCGCAAGGGCTGTGCCAGCATCAACTGCCAGGTGGTGTGCGATGCCAGAGGCGCAAAATCAATGTCTGTGCTATGCACCCTGGGGAACACACGATGCCTTCATCTGGCACCAGTCGGCACTGTGCCACAGATTAGAGAGTGGGAGATCCCACTGGACACCTAGTGGGTGAGTATGCAAACCACATGGACATTCATAGGGCCTGGGGGCATGGCCAGAGGTGACATGGGTAGTAGCCTACATGGCCGGGGCAGGATGATGCTGATCACCAAACTAACCTCCACCCTCTACACACAGGTGACAGTGGATACCCACTCCGTCCCTGGCTGCTGACACCCTACGGTGGCCCGACCCCATCGCAGCAACACTACAATGAGGCTGCGCCACCACACGTAATTTCATCGGTGGGTGTTGGGATGCTGAAAACAAGTTTCTGTTGCCTGGACACCTCCGGCGGTGCCCTACAGTACAGCCCCTCAAAGGCCTGTGGGCTATTCCTGGCCTGTTGCATCCTGCACAACATGGCCAATGAATGTGGGATAGCCATACAGGTTGAAGAGGGGGACAGCGATGGGGACAATGAGGACGCCGGTGATGATGGTAATGGGCAGCCCCCCCTTGGCTGACGGGACCCCCAACTGCTCCAGCTGGCACAGCTGCACCGGGACACCATCACGGAGAAGCATCCAGGTAAGTCATGGGGCAATGTGCAGCCAACAGTGGCTAAGGCACAACCCACAAACACGCAAGGACACACACCAGGGGTGCATGCCATCAAGGGAAGTGGCAGGGCATGGAACCACACACACACAACCAGGGATGGGTGAGGACTAACATGCCACGTGGACGCACACACACACGCACGTATACACAATGCACCAAACTTGCACAAAGGACAGGAGGCACACCGACCCAGAATGCCACCCCTAGCCACACACATGTCCACAGACCACCACGCCCACTGCCTGTCCATTTGCATGTGTCAGATGCTGAGCACCATTGCACATTGGTGTACAGCGCAATGCAGGCATCATCATGCACATGCAACTGCGGACAGCAGCCAGGAGGGTGTGCAGATGGACTGTGTGTCTGCATGCAGGGCCAGGTACCCACCCGTGCACTGTCCACTGAAAGACACAATGCACACAGGGCAGCACCAGACAGTAGCCGTGTTGGGAGACAGGTCAGTCATGCAACACAGTGCCCCGGCCACCACGGATGCATGGGCGGCCCTGCCGAGACCCACCAGCACTGACAGGCTTATCACTGGCCTCATGGGGTGGCACCGATGGTCCCCCAGGGGTTCCACTGAAGGAACACGACTGTGCTCGCGCAGGGGTCTGCAGCACACCGAACATGCCTGCGGCAGGCGTGCTCGGGATGCCCACAGCTGAACCTGGTGTCGACAGGGAGGGTGACACATGAAGCCAGGAGCCAGGAATGGGGGGTGGACAGTTCACTGCGTGGTGTCCGTGATGCATGGGCATATGACTGTGTACCATTTGTGGCCATGACAGCAGTGAATGCCTGTGCATGTCTGTCAATGGCAGCGGTCACATCCTCCCGCAACCGGACCAGCCCTGCCAGGATCAGAGCGGTGTCCCTGCTGCGACGCTCCTCTGACTGCTCCAGAGCCACACGCAGTGCATCCACCGATGTCACAAGCCACATCTGCTGCTGGACTGATGCTTGCAGTAGGCGGGTGTGCTCGTCCAAGAGGTCATCTGCCTCCTTGGCATCCTGTCCCTCAGGGTGTGTGTGGCCCTGGGCACTGCACACCAGGACCAGGTCTGGGCATGTCCACAGGCGGTGCACAGAGATGCCGCTGCTGGATCCTGTACCACCAAGCCCATTGGCCGACTGCTGATGCTGCCCCTCCAGCTGCCGCTCCCCTGGGCTCAGTGGTGCCACCGCAGTGGCCACAACAGTCCCACTGTCCTGAACAAACACCAGCGCTACCCCACTGTTGCTGACAGGCACAGGCTGGGACTGTGCTGACATGCAGGCCTCTACGGCAGCACCGCCCACAGCCATGGCCGTGATGTGTCCTGCTGTGTGGCCATCCCATGACACACACGTGTCACTGCCCATGCCATTAGCGACATCATCATCGGTGACGGACTCTGCACTGGCCCCAGTCACAGCATGCTGGCATCTGTGGATGCCCATGCTGGGACAACAGGAGACTTCCTCGCACTGTTACAACATCAGTGTGGACAGCCAGGTGGCCCCACTGTCACACTGAAGCCACATATACCTGTGGAGGTGGATGGGCCCTCCTCCATCTCCAGCTGACTGTCCTCGGTGGACATGCCCACCACCGCTGACCCATGCAGATGCTCAGGAAAGCAAAGTCGCATTACTGCATGTGACCTACCCTGCCCCCCCATAGACAGACCATGACTTACTATGCAGTGATGAGCCACCACCCGTCTGGAAGCCACCACCTGGAACACCCTCAATGGCACTACGTTGCATGCTTCCAGCAATCCTCTCCTCCTGTGGGGTCAGGTGTACCACCTCCGGCTGTCCACCTGTTGCAGCTTGTGCTGCCCTGATGGCAGCCACCTTCTCCTTTATCCTCCTCCTGTCTATGCCCATCTTTTTCTTGCACTCCTGCATGGAGCGCTGGTGGCTGCCATGCAGGTTCACAGCACGTGCCACCTCCTCCCATGCAGCAGCATGGGCTTGAGGTGTTACCTGCCATCCGCTGAGAAGCGGCTTCTGATCCAGGTAGGCGTCAAACAGAGCTTCAGTCTCGGCCTTGGTAAAATTAGGCCTCCTCCCACCACTATGTTCCTCCTCTCCCACAACTTGCTCGGTCATTATTTAGCCTGTAAGAATGGCAGTTGTTACCTGTGACTGTGCAGTCCCATGCATGTCCCTAAATCCACAGTCTACACTCCCAAACAGCATGCAACCCACCAATAGACTGCAGTAACTGACTATGGCCAGTGCAGCCCAATGTTGCACTTTTATAGCGCAACTCATGCAAATGAGGCGAGGCGCAACTTTAAGTGGATGCAAATTGCAGTGCTGCGCCACTGAATGGCTGATTAGATGATTTGCATATGATGGCTGAATATCGCGCTTTTGTGCTTTGTGCAGTTGTGTTGAACATGCTGAGCCAATGGCGCAGTTCTGTGACATGCGTAGTACACACCTCACTGCACATACCCGGGTTGCTGACGCAGGTGTCTGCCGCGCTGCTGGCGTGCTGTGCATGGGAAGCAATCGAGACCGGGTCACCATTGTGCCAGTGGCACTATGGTGATGTGGTCACCTACATGGCGGCTGTGGCACTGGGCCATCATGGGCGCATTGCGGGCAACAGCGCGGTGAGCGCACTGGCGGTAGCACGGGCAGCCAATCCGGGCTACCGCATTGAGTTCCAGTGGCGCTGTGCCGTCCGTGCTCCAGAGACCCTTGACCACCATGCCCGACCTTGCCCCCTAGGTGCCATGCATCAGGCATGGGTCACCACTATCGCATTGTTTGGTGACAGCACGATAGGGAATGGCAGCGCTGTACCGCACAGCATCTGTACGTGGGGAGCCATGCTGCAGAGCACCATATTTGCAGATCGAGCAGAGAGCATGGCATGCAGGAGGGCTGCTCAGAGGTCTCAGATAGAGCTGGCCAACCTAGTGGCCATAGTGGAGCCACACCATGGGCCACTGTTCGGGGAGGCACCCCTGGATAGGTCCAGGAGCCAGGTGTGGGAGGAGGTGGCCACTGCACTCGAGGAGGCCACTGGATGGGGAAAGCGCAGAGCAGTGCTGCCACAGGTCAGGACCTGTGGTGGAGGGAGCCAGAGCTGAGCCGCCTGCGGGCACATGCCAGGAGGGGCAGTGCTACAACCAAGTAGGTGTTACATCACCCGCACTTTTATCTTCCATACGGGTATCACAGTTGTATGTGTCCAGCACATGGGAGGGACCATCCGGGGTTGGCTCTGGTGGTGTTATCAGGGTGTGGGGTGGGTGGGTCTGGCTGGGTGGAAGGGCACACACCTGGGGGCAGGGGGCTTTACTACGGGATTGTACTGATGTTCCTCTCTCCATGTTTGCACCACAGGCCGGAGGGATTATGCCTTGCCCGTGATCTGCGGCGAAATGAAGAGAGGGGAAGCCAGGCGGGCGAGGGTCCACAGCGCCCAAGGACCCGCCCGATGATGGTGAGTGCCATACCTCCATGATTACTATTACATGCTGTGTGCTGGGGTGGGCAGTGGGGCATGACCACCATCCGCCGACGCCACTGCCATATGCGCAACTTGTTACAGTCCAACACTGTCCAGTGGCAATGCATGTCTGGGAGTGCATCGATGGTGGTCCATGCATGCACCGGGTACATGGCTGTGCCACTGCCTTTGCACCACATAGCCATCTCACTAAATGGCCATGGTGGTGCTGTGCGTGACTTGGCCGGTGGGTGTGTGAAGAGTTCCACATGGCTGTATGTGCCTGGGTGGGCAGGTCATGTGGATGTGATCACTGTGGGTGGTCACACACCATCACAGAGGTATGTCCCATGGCCGTATGCCATGCACAGTGGGTGGGCTGTATGGGGCTGTGCATTCACACCTATTGACTGTGCTCCCTTGTTCTAGGTACATGCCAGCTCCGAGAGATAAGGGAGGCACTTAAGGAAATCCTGAAGGGGGTGAGGCATCACTTGACATCCTCCGAGGATCGAAGTGGAGACTGGGGTCCTGCGGAGGACAGACAGCGACGAGCTAGAGCGGGAGCGACGCCCCACTGAAGTCCCTCTGCCCCTGATATCCCTACCCCTGGACCCACCTCACACCTCCTTTCCCATCCCATTTGTCCACCCCTGCCCCTACCCACCCCCACCTTGTTTGTGACCCTCCCCCACCTTGTATATATTTTGTAAATAGTTAACTTTTATATGTTGTTTCAATACAGTTATTTTGATATGAATACTGTGGTGGTCTCTGATTTGCAGCGGGCTATAGGTGCTCAGCTGTAGTGGTGTGCATGGTGTCAGGGTGGTGCAGTCATGGGTATGTGTGTGTCTGTGTGTAGGTGGCTATGGTGTGAGGTAGCTATCAGTCAGTGTCTGTGGTGTGTGTGTTGTGCCGCTGCACTGGATGACTGTGCAATGGTCCATGGTGCGTGCTCAGGTCCATGGCTCTCAATCACCCTTCTGGGCTCCATGGCCTGTGCAGCTGACACACATGCATGTCTGTGACCTGCATGGTCCGCTGGCATGTCAGTGGTGGCAGTCCATGCAGGGCAGCCACTGTACCTGTCACACTGCTGGGTTGCCTCCTGTCACTGGTGTGGTGCATGTCTGCCTCGGGTGACACTGTGACCTCCACAGTTGTTGTTCCACCTCCATGCTGTGCCTTGTGTGTGTTGCAGGGGATGTGCACCACTGTCTGTGACTTGTGCTCTGGGAAAATGCTGGTGGCGTACAGGTCCACAGTGCCTGTGCAGGGTGGCTGGCACTCCAGTGCCATGGAGGACTGCGGGTTGTGTGCACACAGTTTACATGGGCCCACACTGGGGGCTTAGTTGCCCCGGCACTGTGTCCCTATGTTGTGCCCTTGGGTATGGGTGGGTGTCTGTCCATGCACTGTGTGGCATCCGGTGTGATGCATGCTTCCATGCACCACTGTGGGTGTCTGTTCTGGCTGTTGTGGCCAGTGCTGGGTCGTGGTGTGTCAGTGGGATACTGTGCAGGGTGCTGTACTACTGGTGGTGGTGTCTGGGGCAAGCCCTGTCCCGTGTGGGGTACCTCATGTGCCGACACATGGTTGGTCTCTCAGCAGTACCTTGGGGACTGTGTGAGGTGGTACTGTGTATGCCGTTGCTGCATTGCTGTGCTGCCACCCTGATGGGTGCTCGTGGTGGGGCTGCCTGCATGGTTCTGTGGTGCACAGGGTTGCAGTGTCACAGTGGGGGTGGTGGCATGCATGGGGTTTCATGCAGTGGTGGTCGCTGCTCCTGGGCAGGGTGTCTAGGGGTCACAGTACAGGGTGTGCTCTGCATTGGGGGGATGGTGTGGCACTGGGTAGTCAGCCCTCCTTGTGTGCCAGTCACAGCTTGCTAGGGGGTGTGATGGGACACCATGGCCCAGCTGTGGGTTGTTTGCTTGTCTCCATGGGCCAGTGGTTTTTCCAGCCCTCCCCCAGTTGTGCAGTGCATGGGGTGTGGGGGGGGACGATGTTTGTTCTGCTGTGTGTTCCTTTGCCCATCTGTGGCATGGGTGGTGGGCCCCTACCTCCCTGGTTGTGCAGTTGCATTGCTCTGCTGCTGAGGGGCATACCTGGTTGCGCTATGGTGCCTCTGGACTGCTCAGCTGCACATCCCTTGTTGCGCTATGGCGGATCAGATCTGCTCAGCTTCCCCTCCCTAGTTGCGCTATGGCGCAGGTGGTGCGATATTCAGTCGTCAGCTGTAGGCGCAGTTTGGTGGGCTCACTTTTTGAATATCGCACCTCTTGCACATGGGCACAATGGACTTGCACTTGCTCCTGCTATTGCACACTTTTTGGGTGCAGTTTGAATATCTGGGCCTCTGTATTTATGCTACATGCTACATGCACAAGTGATTTTTGCATTTTCTTTCTAATAAAGCAAAGTTTTAACCTGTTGCTCAGTGCCACTTTTCATGTTTTCAATTGAGTTTATTTGACCCAGGCATGAGTTTTTTGAGTGAAAACATGACTACTGCTCAGATAGTGAGAGCTATGCTGATGTAGTGCTAGTATATAGAGAAGGGGCTCTGGAGGCACGCAACTGTGAATGCACCACAGCTGTCTCCTTCCACTGAGCGGAGTTGAAGCACATCTCTCCATATCCTCTCCATTCAGTACAGTATGCTTCCTTCCTTCCTCCCTCCCTCTCTTGCTGCACTCCATTCAGTACAGTGCGCTTCCTTCCCCCTCCCCTCCACACTCCATTCAGTACAGTGCACTTCCTTCCTCCCTCCTCTCCACATCGCATTATTGTCTTGATCTAGAGCCCACTAGCCATATGCCACACTATTTTCTTGCTCCCCTCAAGACTGCTACATTGTGCAGTCCTACAGTCTTTAGTTTCTTATCTATATAGTGACATTTGAGATCAGTTTCTCTCTTCCTATGAGCGGACAATTCTGTCTGCTGGTCACAGCCAGTATAGCTGCAAAGTGATGTGATTCATGGTGCTTGCATCCTAGCTGTTATATATAAATAAATACATACTGTAGATACTGTTGGAAGATAAGGCCAATGGCCCACCAGTATGCCCATTTGAGCTTGTAAGATCAGTTTAGTTTTTCTAGAAGTCTGTTGCTCCTTACCCTGACCTTCAGGATTCGTTATGTCTATCCTTTGTAAATATTTGCTTGTCCTTCTAAAGGGTTCCATGGAGCAAATCTTTCTTTGGCCTCACTTTAAGATGGGCTGCTGTCTGCTCTTTCACATAAATTAATTGGTACCTATAGCATGTACATTATTTCTTTTTTTTAACAATTTATTTATAAAGGATATAACAGCTAGGATGCAACCACCATCAATAACATTATTTTTAAGCTGCACTGGCTCTGACCAAAGCTTGTTTCCTTCTGCTTTTACTTCCTTCCTTCATGCAGGGCCTGCTTGGCTACCTTAATCGTGTCCTCCCTTATTTTTCCCCACTGTACTTCCATCCTTCCCTGGCAATTTCTCCCTATGAGACAGTTTCTTATGCAGTCTTCCATTTCTTTAAAATCTGCCCTCCTAAACTTCAGGACCATTGTCCTCATGTGGTTTGCATCCGTCCCCATCTTCATGTTAAACCACACTGTACAGTGATCACTGTTACCTAGGTGATTGCCCACTGCGACATCTGCAATGCCATTCCCGTTTGTTGCACCAGGTCCAGCACTACCCTGTGCCTACTTGGTTCTTTGATTAAGTCACCAACTAGTACCATCTCCCCTTACTTGCAATCCTGATGATGGCTTCCTAAGTGTCTTATCCACTCATCTTCCTGTGTTGGAGGTCTGTATACCACCCTTGTAGGGACAGTAGCCATGCGCCTGTCTCCAGAATAACCCACAGTGCCTCAGACCGTCCTTTTCCTCCTGGTGTCCCTGTACTTCTGTGGCCAGGACTCACTCCCTTATATATAGTATAAACCCCGCCTCCCCTCCCTATCTCTCCTGAACAGGAAGTAGCCCAGTATGGCTATGTCCAAGTTGTGACTGTCAGTGCACCATAACTCCATTATGACCACCAAATCCAGGATAACCTCCAGGTCAACAATTTTATTTCCCAGACTCCTTGCATTGGTGCACATGGCTCTCCATACCATACTCCCTCCTGCCTGCTCTCCCCGCCTGTGCTGTTCCCTGAACCTTCCCTGCCCCACCTCTTCCCTTGTTACCTTCTCAGTTACATGTCTCCTCCTCCTTCCTTCTTGTTTCCCTAATTTATACCCCTTGTCCTCTGCCTTGTCCCCACCCCGTCATCTCGCTCACCTGTCCCTGGGTAGTTTACTCTTATATAGATGACTTCTCAGCAAAACCCACTGTGCATGCCACCTGCTTAAGACCTCTTCCCAGCTTCCTGAAATTTCTATGCACTACCCTATTATGTCCCTTGCCAGGTCATTTGTCACAAGGAGGACAATAACATCTAGCTCCCTCCTATGACCTGCTGCCTTAGCGATCCTCTGGATCCACTCTTTATCCTTCCAAGCTGAAGCACCTCTTGGGCACTTCACCTCTCTCATTCTTCCATCTGCTCCCAAGTCTATCCACCTAACAATAGAGTTCCCCATCAGCAGCTGCTTCATCTACCGGCTGGGGGCCTCTTCCTCCTTCCTTGGTGCTCCCCTTGTGAGGACCCCACTTCCTCCCACCCACTGCTATGGATGTCTTCTTCCAGCTTGCCCCATCCCACCAGTATGGGAAGGAATTCTGCAGTGGTACAAGCTGATCAGTGTGCACCTTTACCACCACCCCCATCCTCCCAGAGCCAACCAAGGTCTAACCTCTTTGCCTCTACCGAGGCATCCTCTGAGGGAGCAGTGGAAGATGGATATACTACATTTGCCTAACACCAGTTAGACTGACATGCAGAAGTACTGTTTTTTTATACCAACAATCATCATACCAATCACCTTCCCAACCCAACCCCAAAACCCTGACGATACTACTGAGGCAAGGGACACAGATGCCAGCATGTGATACATGTTTGCATTTATACAGGGGGCTTTGACCTCCACACCCCCCGGTTTCTAAATATACATCCTCCGAGTCTGATGTGACTCGGGGATGGTAGGCATCAGTGAGAATCGTACAATGTAGGAGGACGCACCTGTGAGGAGAGCACATGTGCAACAGTACTGGATATGGAAAAGCACAAGGATTTCAATTACTGCACAGCAGTTAAATACACACAGACACATGCAAAAAAACAGCCACAGCTCTGATATCTGCACAGCAGAACATCGAGCATCATCTAGAGACAATATGGCAAATACAGAACCAAAACCCCACAGCAGCAAAACTACAGAAATGGACGTGTGCAGTGTTATACCATCCAAGAACGGAAAAAACAAGATCAATATTCATGGCTATCTACTGGTGCAGGAACACAGCATGGATGAGAAATATTAGCAATTAGAGTGCTACAGAACAGACACCACCTTACCAAGCATAATAACCACAGCCATGCACTGAACCCCACTGAAGTCCCAACTGCCAAGATGCTTGCTCTTCTGAAGTCCAGAGCACAAAGCATGACAGCCAACCCATCCCAGCTCCTCCAAAGTGAAACAGCAGCACTAAGCCCTGAAATCAGGCAAAACATGCAAAGCAAAAAAGCCCTTCTGCAAGTGATTAACTGAGCCAGGAGAAAAGAATTACTGAGTGAACCTAGCTCACTCGAAAACATCAACCTACCAGAAAACCTAGCAGAAGTTACTGGCCAACCATTTTTCAGGAAAATGGCCAAAACAGGGGAACAAACATTACTTATATTTACCACCAATACCAATATAGAAGACCTGCAGAAAGCCACATTTTGGATAATGGACAGTACATTTAAAACCATACCCAAGCTATTCACTCAGTTGTACAGCATTAATGTACCTGTCAGACCCAAGAAAAACAGTCAAATATTACCACTGGTATACTGTCTGACAGCTAAATCTCAAGATTGCTATATAACATTTTTTTCAGGATCTGCATGAATTAGCTGACCAGCAGAACTGTACATTCGCTCCTTCGACAATCATTACAGGCTTTGAACAGGCAGCCATAAATGCAGCAAAGCAGGAATTCCCCACTTCCAACCACAAATGCTGCTTATTCCACTTTGGGCAAATTGTATGGAGAAAGGTGCGAAGTCTGGGATTGGCCACTGAATATGGCTCCAATCTAGACTTTAGCCTTAAAATAAGGCAAATTGTGTCCCTTGCATACCTCTCTCCACAAGACATTCTACAGGCATTCCAGAAACTCAAGACAGAAATACCATTCTATACAGAGGCCCTACTACAGTGTTTTGAGAATGATATGCTAAGCAAACTTGTCCTAACATGAGAAGACCAATTTCTGCTAGGTAACCACCACTCTTTCTGCCAGAATTGTGGTCCATCCGGGATCTTGCTTCACAGGGAATACCCAGAATGCAAAATCATGTTGAAGCTTGCATCGTCATTTGTGTTCCCTCCTGGGTAAAGTCCATGTTGGAGTGCACATAATGGTTTGAGAAATCCATAGGGAACAATAACGCACAGACTCCACATGGAAAAGCATAACACGAGGATACCTACGATCACCACTGAGATGCAGTTCTGTGCAGTGAGAAGAAAAAATTCATCACATAATCAGCAACAGACAGCATTAAACAGTGGCAGAATATCTCCACGCTATCGCTCACAATGCAACACTGTAGATGGCCCCTAAAGTGAGGCACCAAGCACCTCCCCAGTAATGCACTGAGCACCTCCACAACACATGGAAACACTGAAAATAAAGCTGAACCACAGTAAAACACTGAACTCCATTCAAAACACTGAATGCACAGGGTGATAAAGGGGAAACAACACACATAACAGTGCACATGTCAGGATCCACTGTCGAAATTCCTATAGCATGGCACACAGCACTGTCAGGCTATTAGACTCGGAATCCTGAGTGCCAGGATTCTGAGTTTCGGTCTTTCAAAATTCTCCCCAGCAGACTTGGTGGCCCCTGGGTGGGTAGAAGGTTCTCTGCACCCTTACCAGTCTGGTTCAGAGTCCAGCAAACTCTGCCCTTGGCCCAGAAAGGTGAATATAAGTGGGCAGCACCTCAGCCTCTAGAACATTTCCTGAAAGACTTCGACTCCACATCCCTTGCACTGCACCTTTCCCATGCTCTTTCCTTATTTTTCCATAGTGCTAAACAGTGCTCATCAGTCCCAGGTTTAATAGATTCCATTGCTGTTTTTTATTCCCTTTCTCCTTTTCTATGTACCAGTTTTGAATACTGATATTTTTGCACTACAAGATTTTCTTTTCATATTGTGGAGTCAATTCTAACCCAAAGTCCTTGACTTCCTTCTCAGCCCTTAAAATTGAATCTCATATTCTGCCAGCATTAACTTCAATATATATCCAACCATTTTCTGGATTGTTCCTACATGAATATGCTGTCTTCAAATTTGGACAGCAGAGTTTATTTCCCATAATATCCTTTAATATGGTATATACTGCCACTTTAAACTTATTTCATTTTAATATTTCATTTTTGGTATGCATTTTAAAAATACAATAGTTAAAATTATGCCTTTTTAATCAAGTTCACCTTCTCATAGTGGTTATTAAAATGTGAAAATTCTTTATCCAGTTGCTTACCATCTTTACTTATTTTTGAGCCCTCAGTTCTTGCAGTAAATTTTAGTTTCTTTTTTGTGTGACATTTCTCTTTCCCTACTGGGGCACTATCACTTTTTATCCCCAATATTTCTGTTCTTTATTGCTAACTCTTTTGTTCTCTGTTCTTTCTTATTATGCACCTCGTTAACAAAACCTTATTCGTAGCATTCAGTTCATTGACAATTTTTATTGTATCTTGTATTTCTGTTTTTGTTTGTTCTCTCCCTCCAATGTCCTTATTCTCAACCCCTCCCTTTTCTTTCACCTGTATATTATCAACTTTTTCCTTGATATAATTTAATTGTTCCTTTGTCTTTAATAGGACAAGTTCCCTAAAGTAAAAGTTACTGATTTGAATTTCTTTCTTAATATTTTCCAGTCATCCCTAAATATTTGCATTTATTCTCCTTTTTGTGTTCTGTTTCTCCTCTTTCTCAATTATCTATAATGTTCCCCACTCATTTATGATTTACCATTTGCAGAGATATTTCTTCAGATTGCCACAAGTGAGATTTATCTGTTGGACACTGAGGGAGGATCAAGGACATTTTTTTATATACTGTATATATATTGCGATAAGAAAGCATCAAAGTCTCACAAGTAGGACCTATGTGCCATATTTTGCTTTCTCTCTGTTGAAGCATGAGATCAATGACGGACACTCAGACAGATCTTTGGTGCATAAAAAATGCAGATTACTGCATTTATCATTTTATTTCTTACTTCAGAAATAAAGTCCAAAAAATGTTCCAAAACAAAAAAAAAAAGAAAAGAAAGAAAGCACTGTTACTTCACAGAAAGGAAAATATGGTGTTAGTCCAGCACACTCAAAACAGAAAATCAGTTCCTTTTGATCTCTGTCTTCTTTCAACAGTGATAGCTTTCCCAACAAGCTCCTTCTTGGTTCAATGTCCAAAAACCTACTGAACACTCCTCCACCTACTCAATCTCTCTAGCCTATCAGCAAGGGCTTTATATAGTCTCATCCTGGGACCAATAACCCCTCCCTTTTTGGATGACATCCATCACCTCCCCTGTATATAAACTGCCTTTCCTGGGCCAGCCAGCTCTTAGCAGGACCAAAAATTTCAAGATTCCAGGTACAAGAAAACAAACCATTTCTTTATATTAAGCGACTGTACATTACCATATCCTGCTAACTTTGTCAATAATAGGTTGATGAAGGGTGCGCTCTATATCCTCCTTTATTTCCACAGTCACAGGATAGTGTAGTGTTTGTAAGCTTTAATGGAATATCAAAAAAAAAAAACAAACTAAATT
The DNA here is from genome assembly GCA_016271365.2 of Neoceratodus forsteri. NCBI lineage: Eukaryota > Metazoa > Chordata > Ceratodontiformes > Ceratodontidae > Neoceratodus > Neoceratodus forsteri. Next base: position 410,417,077 of record CM057455.1, on the reverse strand, counting down.
CTTGACAGAGCAGAAAAGTAATTTATTACTTCAGGGCAGCATGTGAAACATTTTTCTGCACATCAGAGAGTTTTCTAACCAAACTGCAGTTGTTATTTATTATTGACAGGACTTCCCAAACATCTATGCCCTCTTTTGTTTATTTCCCAATGGCTAAAATATCAGCCGACAGCTTTCTGCATCTCCAGTCTTCTCTTTACCCGAGGGCTTCATAGGAAGTGAAACCAGCTCCTTTTTGATTTATTTTTGGTGCTACAGGACTTATGTTACTTTCTTCAGTGTCCTTTACCCAAATCAGCACTTTTTAAGTGTATTCTACGGGCAGATATAGAGACAGCACTTTGGGGCAGAAATCTGAATAAGGGCTGTCTCCTTAGCAACTGTAAACAGTTGTGAGTGCACCTTTCAGGAGCTCAGCCACTTCTTCTCATAATCGTAACAAGCAGTTGCGATTTTCCAGCTTTGTGGCTTTTCTTTTAAATCTATTTCCTGTGCAAATGTGCGCACAGTCAGATGCGACTGTGCGAGCGTGCGAGAGTGTGAAGATATGGACACTTCGCTGCCGCTACCACCAACTCAGATTTCAATACTTGCAGGCACTTTCATTTCTTAAATGACTCTAGTCAGAAAGCAGGGTTTTAATTTAGGCTGTCTGCACTTTTCAGATACTACTGCTAATTAAAACTCTGCAGCATACCATTCTCAATATTGTACTTTTAGCGTGACATGAAATCAGCATTTTGATGTTGGGTACCAGATCTATGTCTAACTGTAAAGTTGTAGGGTTGAAGAGACAAGTACCAACACGATACGTGAATTTTTATCCTTCATGTTATTTAGCCATACTAAAGGATTATGGTCAGTAACCACCTCAAATTATTACCTCATAAATAATATTTCAAGGTCTCAATAGCCCACTTCATCACCAAACATTCTTTCTCTACAGTGGAGTATTTCCTTTTTCACTCATGTAGCTTCCGGCTGATACATAAAATTGGGTGCGCACCATGTTCATTATGTTGAGTTAAAACTGCACTGATGCCTGTATCAGAGGCATTGGTGTGGACCTCGAATGGTTTTTTAACTGAAATGGGCTGAATACAAGGCAGCTTTTATGCTTCGGAAGGCCTGTTCACACTCATCACTCCATTTTACTTTATCAGGATATTTGTTCTTTGTTAACCCTGTCAATGGTGTGGCTAGAGTGGAGAAATCTGGGATAAACCATCTATAATAACTGGCTAGCCCTAGAAAGGAATGAATATGTCTTTTTGTACTAGGTACAGCACTATTAGCCACGGCATCTACTTTGCTAACTTCTGGCTGTACTCTGCCATTGCCAATTATGAAACCTAGATATCGTGTTTCTGTTTTTGCTAAAACACACTTGGAAGGGTTTATCGTGAGTCCAGCCTTCTTAATACTCTGAATTACTGCACTTAGATGTATTAAGTGAGTGTTTCAAGCTAGACTGTAGATAACTACATCATCAAGATAAGCAGCACTGTATAAACTATGGGGTCTCAATACATGGTCCATATGCCTTTGAAAGGTAGCCAGGGCACCATGAAGCCCAAACGGCATGGTTGTGAAATGGTACAAACCTAAAGGGGTACTAAAGGCTGTTAACTCTTGTGCATTTGAAGCCGGGGTATTTGCCAATATTCCTTAGTTAAGTCCAGTGTACTAATGAATTTAGCAGAACCTATTTGGTCTAATAGGTCATCAATCCTTGGCATGGGGTACCCGTCAAAATCAAATATAGCACTGATCTTTCTAAAGTCAAGACACAGCCTGATACCTCCTTCTTTTTTTACAACTATCACTAGCAGGGATGACCATGGATTGTGTGATGGTACAATGACTTTAGCCTGTTCCATCTTTCTGACCTCTTTGATGACCGCCTGTTTCACTTTTTATGGTAGTCTGTAGGGTGTCTGATGTATGGGGTTGCTCTGCTGTACCTTTATCTCATGCTCTACCCCTATGGCTCAGCCAGGTGTTTTTGTAAACACCTCTTGATAATAATCTAAGAGATGATCAACCTCTTTTCTTTGGTCATGATGTACATCAGGATTAACCTGAACCTCGTCTTTATGTGTATTGTGCAATAGCCAGTCATAAGCTATCTCTAACTCAGATGTATTCTGCTCCAATTGAATATAAATACTAATATCTGGGAGTGTTTCAAACCATTTTCTGAGTAGATTGGCATAGTACACATTTTTGGTTGGTCTATGATGACCTGGCATCTCAGTTTCATAGTTTACTTTACTCGTCTGTCTGGTCACTTCATAAGGGCCTCTCCATTTCATCAATAATTTATTCTCACTAGACAGTAATAACAACACAACCTTTTCTTCAGGTTCAAATTGTTTCAGCTTTAAACCTTCATCATATGACTCTTGCTGACACATTTGTTTGTGGTCAACATTCTGATGGGCTACTGTAACATACAGTATCTTACCAATCTTTCTCTAAGAGCAATCATATAGTCCACAGTATTGGTATACCCAACACTCTTTCCCTCCTCCCATTGCTCTTTGACAACATCATGGGTCCCTCTAGGGTTCCAACCATAAAGTAAATATAATGGTGAAAACCAGTAGTGGCCTGGGGTACCTCTCGATAGGCAAATAAGTAGGGGAGATATTTATCCCAGTCCTGACACTCTTCTTGCACATACTTTTGTAACATCCCTTTTAGGGTTTTGTTAAAACGTTCAACTAATCCACCTGTCTACAGGAGGTATGGGGAGATGTTAACAGCTGACACTCCTAACAGGTGATACAATTCTCTCAACATAATGGAGGTGAAGTTACTACCTCAGTCTGTTAATATGGTTTGGGGAATCCCCATCTGACTAAATACTTTAGCCAACTCTTCGGGTATTCGATGGGCTGTTACCTTCCTCATTAGAATAGCTTCTGGATAACGGGGTGCGTAATCACAAATAACCAATATAAATTGGTTTCCTTTGGAATGCTTTGTCAGAGGACCCACCACATCCATTGCTATCCTTTCAAATGGGCTGTGACATAGGGAATGTGTTGTTGTGGGACTATACCTTTTTTTCCCCTTTTGCTACCGTTTGACATTCAGGGCATGATCTACAGTACGCAGCTACCTCCTGATGCTCTCCTGGCCAATTAAATCTAGCTAGGATGCAATGTAAGGTTCTGTCATGCCCTTCATGTCCAGCCATAGGCATATTATGCGCCAAGTGCATTATTTTCTCTCGATATTTCTTTGGGACCATAAGCTGTTCTATCTGCCGATTAGTACCAGGTTCACTAGCAATATGATATAAAATACCCTTATTTAATACAAAATTAGAATGTCCAGCTTGCACATCTCTTCCCATCTGTTAAAAAGAAAGATTTAATGTCTCATCCTGCATTTGATCATGTTTTATTTCACAGGGCGATAGTTCAGGTGTAATCTCCATCCCTTCCTCAATATGAGTTCTATGCCATCTTAATTTATCCTTTCTTCTTTCTTGTTATGATTTTCTTGCCTTCCCTTTTTCATAAAAATAATCCTCTTCAAAAGAAAAAATGTCTCCTAGTTGTAGCGATTTGGCTTGAGATCTAGTCACATGTACTGTTTTAAGAGATATTGGTTGGTTTTGTAAAAGTTTGTCAAACTAGGGAAAGTCTTGTCCAATAATGACTGGCACTGGTAAGCGAGGTACTAAACCAACCACTAGTTGATGACTTTCATTATCAACAGTTGGTGGTATGATATTGATGAATATCACCATGAACACATCTCACCGTGGTATCATTTCCAGTTAACTCTGCTTCATGCACCAAATCAGATCTTAGCAAAGTCTGTTTACTACCGGAATCTAAAAGTCCCAAGGTTTGTTGATTACCAATTCCTACTGAAGTCACATATCCAATATTGGCAAGAGATAAATGAGTCATATCTGTTCTTTTATGGGGACAATTACAGACAATATGGCCTTTTCCTAGGCATCCATGACATATTATGTCTGCATAGAGAATTCTACCCCCTTGATATTGTCGACCATAATTAACATTCCTGTTGCTAGGGATAAAAGGTCTGGCTGGCGCTTGAACTGGGCCTGAATTACTAAGTTGCCCCTTTGGCCAGACAGTCTTCAGCTAGTTTGATTGTATCCTTGGGTGATTGTGGTTTATGCTTTTTTACCCATAATTGAACATCTATGGGTAATACTTGAATGAACTGTTCTATAATAATCAGTTCCATTATTTGGTCAATTGTCTTTGTAGCTGGCTGTAACCACCTCCCACAATAATCCCTCAGTCTAGCATATGTCTCTCTAGGGATATCATATGATGACATTTTTTGCTAATGAAAATGCTGCCGATAAGTTTCAGTATTTATATCTTCTCAGTACCTCTTCCTTAACTCTGTCATAGTTATTAGCATCAGCCCCACTTAACTGGCTATAAACAAGTTGTGCTCTCCCTGAAAGATAAGGTACCAACCTTATTGCCCACTGGTCTCTGGGCCAGGTACATGTCCACTCAAAAGTGGTTAGATAGGCTTCAATGTCATCAGCTTCCATAAGTTTTATAAGTTTGATATCCTGTGGTCCTGCCCGATCCGTCTGACCCTGATTCATATCTTGAATAGCTTTTAAAGTATCCAGCCATTTCTCATCCCATCGTCTCCAATGCTCGGTCTGCATCCTTCTGTCCTCTTCCTGCTGTCATCGATCCTCTTCCCTCTGCTGCTCCAGGTCAAGTTGTCATAAGCATAACCATTTTAGCAATTCACTTGGATCCTCAGGTACTGTTGCCATCTGTGCCTCTGGTCTCCTCCTTTCTTCTTGTAGAACCTCTTCCTCCTCGTCAGTATTCATCATTTTAGGTCTTGCACCAAGATAGCAATTCAGACAAAAAAGGTACACCAGTTCTCTCCCTTACTGATCTTGTAAGATGTACTGCACTGGCCTTTGTCTGGTCCCCTTCCTTCATCTGTCAGGGCGCTAATATATGACAACACCCACTGGTAGCACTCCCCAAGCAGCCTTAGTGTACTAGAAAGATCCCACTTCTAATACCAGTGTTGAAGCATGAGATCAATGACAGACACTCAGACAGATCTTTGGTGCATAAAAATGCAAATTACTGTCTTTATCATTTTATTTCTTACTTCAGAAATGAAGTCCAAAAAAAGTTCCAAAACAAAAAAAGAAAGAATGAAAGAAAGAAAGCACTGTTACTTCACAGAAAGGAAAATATGGCATTAGTCCAGAACACCCAAAACAGAAAATTACTTCCTTTCAATCTCTGTCTTCCTTCTTACAACAGTGATAGCTTTCCCAACAAGTTCCTTCTTGTTCAATGTCCAGAAACCTACTGAACACTCCTCCACTTACTCAATCTCCCTAGCTTATCAGCAAGGGCTTTATATAGTCTCATCCTGGGACCAATAACCCCTCCCCTTTTGGATGACATCATCACCACCCCTGTATATAAACTGCCATTCCTAGGCTGGCCAGCTCTTAACAGGGCCAAACATTTAAAGATTCCAGATACAAGAAAAACAAACCATTTCTTTATATTAAGTGACTGCAAATTATCATATCCTGCTAACTTTGTCAATAATAGGCTGATGGAGGGCGCACTCCTTATCCTCCTTTATTTCCACAGTCACAGGATAGTATAAATAGTGTTTGTCAGCTTTAACAGAATATAAAAAAACAGTAAATTCTTGACAGAGCAGAAAAGTTATTTATTACTTTAGGGCAGCTTGTGAAACATCTCTCTGCACATCAGAGAGTTCTTTAACCAAACTACAGTTGTTATTTATTATTGACAGGGCTTCCTAAACATCTATGCCCTCTTTTGTTTATTTCCCAATGGCTGAAATATCAGCCGACGGCTTTCTGCATCTCCAGCCTTCTCTTTACTAGAGGGCGTCATAGGAAGTCAAACCAGTTCCTTTTTGATTTATTTTTGGTGCTACAGGACTTCTGTTACTTTCTTCAGTGTCCTTCACTCAAATCAGCCCCTTTTTAAATGTATCTTATAAGCGGATACCGAGACAGCACTTCGGGGCAGAAATCTGAATAAGGGCTGTCTCTTTATTAACTGTAAACAGTTGCAAGTGCGCCTTTCAGGAGCTCAGCCACTTCTTCTCATAATCGCAACAAGCAGTTGCAATTTTCCAGCTTTGTGGCTTTTCTTTTAAATCTATTTCCTGTGCAAACATGCGCACAGTCCTACATGAGCGTGCGAGAGTGCGAAGATGTGCACACCTCAATGCCACTGCCACCAACTCACATTTCAAGACTTGCAGGCGCTTTCATTTCCCAAATGACTCTAGTCAGAGAGCAGGATTTTAATTTAGGCTCTCTGCACTTTTCAGATACTACTGCTAATTAAAACTTTGCAGCATACTATTCTCAATATTATACTTTTGTGGAAATGCAATTACTTCAACATGCAAAAAAACAATATGAATTATCCAGATTGAGATGCATTTTAAACACAACACGACAAGCATATTTTATGTTTCAAGGGCATGTTTAGCAAACATTTAAAGGGAAAGCATAGTAAAGAGATTTGTTTGTCAGGTTGGCCACCCTGACAAGAAAAGAAGCTGAATAACTTAGCATAAGTAGCAGGAAATAGAAAAGTGTGAAAAAGAATTTAAACAAGTGCAATGTTAACCCATTTTATTATTTCTAACAGGGAGACCCTATTACACTATTATCCTTCCTGTGGTCAGTATGCTACTAGGATTATTGGTATGTGCATTATTAACACTTCCCCGCTTTACTATTTAAAATCAAAAAGCACCATTTTTTCTTCTGCACTTGTAATAATGCTTCTTGTATCTGCTAGTGTTTTTTGCTTTAGATGCATATTACCTTTTTCTGGAACCTCCAAATCAGAGAACATTTTATCAGGACTGGGTATCCAGTCATTATAGGGTGTCACCAGCTATTATAACATTCACTGGTTTCACTAATCTTTCCAGTGGAGAACTAGCTGACTTCTAAAGTTTGTTAATTTGTTCCCATAAGGGACTGTCAATCTCAATGCTTTTAGTTTTTATAGGTAAGGAGTTATTTTTGGTTTAGATGTACTTTTAATCAAAAGGAAATAACTTGCGATTTTTTTTTATTTGCGCTCAGAGAAGGTACTGCACCCAAAAATGTATAAGCGTCAAAACGAAAGAGGTGCACAAAAAAAATCAAAAATAACAAAGATATGCTGATCAGTGGTTTACTGTGCAAATGATACACCAAACAGACAAGATGTAAATTAAAGTAATTACAATTAAGACTAGCTACAAATGAATTAGCCTCAGATAAACTTCCTGCCAAATACATAATATGTCATTTATTTTTCCACCTCCATTCTGTAGGAGAGAGGGCAGCTGCTGGAGGATTGTTTGTGTATGTACTTCTATACTATTTCAATAAAATATATTAAACTGAAAAAAAAATGTGTCATTTATATATCTGCCTCAGTATTTATTCCTGTCACAGAACTTATTTGCCTTGGGGTCAAAGATGGCCACCTCCCACAAATCCAAAAACATGTTTTCGTAGCAGGGCACCATTGCCAACCCCATGGCAGTACCACAAATCTGAAATTAAAATTTGGAATCAAAAATAAAACAGTTAGTATGAAGGATTAAATCTAGAACTTCAATGACAACATTTGGATCAAAAAAAGAATCAGTTTGAAAAAGATTGAATAAAGAACCAACCCGGTGGCGCTGAGGGTTGAGGCACTGGATGCCTTTCCTCATGCTATGCTGGTGACCCAGCTTCAGGAACAACCTGGAGTTGTTGGGGTGCCAGTGCATGGGGGAAGGGAGGAGCAGGACTGAGCAAGCCAGTAGGCAGTTCTCCTCTCCCAGGGGTAGTGGGGGTGGGCTGTCACCCCCCTATAGTTCCGCTCCCACCAGGTGGAGGTCTAGTGGGTAGCATAGGTGGGAGTTGGCGGCATCGTTATGGGTAGGCAGAAGGAGCTAAGCTGGCACCACGGTGTGAGTGTGTGCCTCCACATGCATGCACGGCAGTGTGCCAGGGCCTCAGGCCGAGAACGGGAAAAAACCTACAAAATAACAAAAAAAATCTATAGAAAAAAGATCCATAAAATACTGTATGTCACAGTATGTAATCCAAGATATTGTCTGATACTGGTATATAGTGACTCAATCACTTTACACAGATGGGTTATTCTTTCTTAGCTTCTGTGTCTTTAAGAATTCTCCTATATAACTAGCATGTAGTGTCTGAGTCATCCCTTCCTTTAATAAAGAACCCGCAGGGGTTCTAAGTGCTGGGGCTTCATGTCTGTACGTCTGATGTACTGTTTTCACAATAAACCACTGAGCAGCATATCTTTGTTATTTTTGATTCTTTCATTAATTTGCACCCTGGGGGATTCCTTTCCTCTCAGGTACTCGTTACTCTCTACTTCAGCCTGGGGGGGGGCATTTCTGACTCCAAGATTCCTTACGTCACCCCCCCTTGGCTAGTTTAAATGTTCATTGAAGTAACATTGAAACCATTCACTGAGGACTGCGGTTCCCCTCCCAGATGAATGCAGGCCATCACCACTGTGTAGGCCCTTATTCTTCAAGATGAATCCTCAGTCCCCAATGTACTTGAATCCTTCCTCCTTGTACCATTCATTCAGCCATAAGTTGAAGATCCTGGTGTGAAGTTCCCCTTCCTGTCCCTGTCGTAGACAGGCAGCACTTCAGCAAAAGCCACTGAGCGAGTTACCTAAGACCCCTCCTCTGCTACCTAACCTCACTCATGCACTATCCCAGACCCGTCCCCAGCCAGGTCATTAGTCCCCAGGTGGACAATGACATCAGGCTCTCCCTCCCATCCTGCTGCTCTAGCGACCCTCAGGATCCTCTTCCCATCCCTTCAGGCTGTGGTGCTGGGCCAGCACCTAACCTGCTTCTCTTCCCCTTCCTGTTCCCAAATCTAGCCCCCTCAGGATTGAGTCCCCAATTAGAAGTTGCTTCCTTCTCCTCTGGTATCCTCTACCACCCTCTTTGGGGCCTCCACTATGTAGGTCCTCCACATCCCTTTGGTTACTACTTTGGGTGCCTCTTCCTGGCAGTTCTGCCCCACCAAAGCAGCATAGGAATTATGTAGTGGTACTGGTTGAGGAATGTGCCTCTGTCCCACCATCCCCACCCTTCCAGAGTTCACCATAGATCAGCCATTCCTGCTGCCTGCCATTCTCTGAGTTAACCGTGGAAGACCTGGTGGCCCTTGGGTGGAGGAAGCGGTCCCCTGAATCCTAGCCAACTCTGTCTGGAGTCTAGTGACCTCCTCCCTCAACCCAGAGAGGTGTGTGCAGAGGGAGAAGCACCACAGTCTCAAGAAGGCCTCACTACCACTGTACTGCACCACTCCCAGCATTCTCAACCTTTGTTGCCCTTGAGTTGCCTAGAAATACTTTCGTACCCTTACCCCTTATAGGGAGTTTCTAGTTTTCCCCTTTTTTGTTTGTTTCTATTTAAATTCCACTGTGCCTTGTTTAAATCTTTATACACTCCTTCCCTAGACTGGTCTTGCTTCTATTCCCAGTTTTGGCCCACCTTTGACCTTCAACCCTTCCCAACAGTGACTGTTGCACAGTAGTGAATCGGTGTCTTGCCTTAGTTGACCAGTAGAGTCTCCCACTTCTTTGTTTTCTTCTGCTGATGGCTGCCAACACCTATGATGCCTGTCATCTGTTCCACTCCTTTGTTGTTCCACTAACTTGCTGGACATAAATCTGTGAGACAAGTTAGCAGTGGCTGCTTTTATGCAGAAACTGCTCCCTTCCTGCTGGTGCGCTATTGGCTGAGGGAGGTCAATTATCAAGTACCTGAGGCCCCAGGCCAGACAGTTAGCACCCCACCCCCAAACTGCAAGGCCAGACACAGTTCTCATAATATGGCCCCTAAATGTGGGCTACCCTGGCTGGTCACAAATTTGCCCTTCACTCAGTAATAAATACATTAATTCTAACAAGTTTCACCATGACTTACCCCACCTATGTTGTCTACAAAAACACAAGACTTTAAGTCCCTCCTTTGGCAAATGCAGGAAGGCTTTGCTGAAGGCTGAAATTACTCTACAGGCTTCCCTCACTACATAAAGGACACCATGACAGTTTGGCTCATTGTCTCTCCACTACTTCTGGGTTATCTGTCTTTTTGTTTCATATTTTTCCTTCTGTAATCTTTCTCTTTTATTTTTCCTTGTTTTACCTCTTACTCTGGTCTTTTCTCACACCTTTGCTCTCATTCTTTTACTTTCTTCTGGCCTCAATTCCCTCTGTCCTTGTTTCATCTGTTTTTATTCTTTGGTCTGATGACTTTAAAAATGTATTTCCTTTTTATGGCTGTTGGTGGAGCCTACAGCCATATTGCTTTAGCCTGAAATTAGGGGTTTCTGTGGAACACATTTTTTAGTAGTTTTCAGTGTATCCTTCCATAACACTGCAAATCCTTATGGCAGTTAAAAAAAAAATACTCCCTTCTTTCTTTTTAGAATGATGGACACAGAACTCCAAGCTGCTTTTCTCTGACAGCAAATGTGCACACCTTCCAAACAAATCTAAATATCTTTAAAACTATTCAAGGTGCACATAAACAACCAGTGTGAAAGTTGCTCAGAACAAAAAGACCTTTCACATGAGGGTAGTCACTAATCTGAATTCTTTATATTTTGTAAAATATGGTCTTCCAAACAACCTCTTTTTTCCCCTTTCTGAGTGAACACAGTAGGAGTCATGCCAAACAAATATAAATATCTCAGAAAGTATACAACTTACCAGTCTACAACCAACATGGAAGTTGTTCAGGATAAAATGACCTTTCAAATGAGGGTAGTCACTAATCTGAATGCATTAGATTTTTTTAAACATAGCCATCCAAAAGGTGAAAATTGCGAAAAAGAAATGAAAATTCAGGTAATCAGATGGCCATAGTTTAAAAATATAATCAATGCAGCTTAATGGAAAGGTATATTGTCCTGAACAACTTTCATAATAATGGTTATGTGTAATGCATATACTTTTAGAGATATTTACAATTGTTTGGCATAACTCATATGAAAAATGAAAATTGAGGTAATCAGATGACCGTAGTTTAAAAAATATAATTAGTGCAGCTTAATGAATAAGCTCATTTGAAAGGTCTTTTTGTCCTGAACAGCTTTCATGCTGGTTTTTTATCTGTAACTTGCATACTCTGAGATAGTTACATTTGTTTGGCATAACTCCTATTGCACTTCTAAACAGCCTCAGTTTTGCAAATTACTACGCCACTTAAGTGAAATTCTAAACCAGATCACCTTGTTCATCTCTTGTCATGCCTAATTTGTAGTGAACAAGAATTGATTACTTACGTGCAGCTGTTTGAAATATCTCTGTTTTCATAAATTATATTTATACCACTAAAGGATCCCTATTTAACTGTGCCTGAATAAAAGCAGAAGTTGTCAGTTGTGTTTTGTACAGTTTTTTTTTGTATGGACAACATTCTGTGCAGTTCCTTTCATGGAACTGAGAATTTGGAGTTTTGACTATATCACATCATGGTTTCAGAACCATGGGCACTGTATTGATAAGTTCATGATAATATTTCTGAAACTGTGAAGTCACAGAAAAATTTGTTGCCGTATTGGTCCTTGAAACACAAGATCCACAGAAAACAGATGATTTGATACCTTTTATTGGACAGAGTTGTTACAAAAGAATGCAAGTGCTTTTAGTTTTTGGATTACACAGAATCCTTCATCAGAAAACACTAGCAGTTGTTTTAGAAGAACATACTTTCTCAAAACCCAGATCATACCAAATTAAAAAAAAAAAAAGATACAAAGTTGTTAAGGACCCCATTGGTTAAAACTGCATTAAAAAAAAACAACATACCCATATACAGTTGTAGCCACAGACATGGCCAGATATTTTGTGAAATTTCAAGAGTTTCTCTCTGCTGCCCCTACTGTGTAAATGGAGAAAGGAGATTTCTCTAGAAATATCACAGACATTTCAGGAAATAGCTGGCCATGTCTTTGGCTGTGACTGTAAAGACAGCAAAATTTCCATCAAAAGAAAGCTATTCCAAGGTCAAATGTCACTGACTTGAAAGTTAACTCCCTGAGAAAAGCTATAAACCAACTGAAGCTTCATTTTAAAACCATCTGTGTGTGTCTGTGCTAGCATTAGTAAATGACAATGATTGAAAACCACAAGGAAAAATAAGCTTGAAGAGCAGCTGACACCTTCAGGAGAATTTTAACAAAACATAATATTTAGATAAAGTTCAGCTTGTATTTTATATTAGTTCTTTATTCCTCCTCCCCATTATTTATTGCTGAGGTCAAGTGCATGAAAACAGGATTTTTGCTCCTGAAGAGTTCATTTATTTATGTTGCTGTCTCCCTACCTGAGGTCATAATGCACTGCTTGTGACATCATAGTTACTCTCATGGCAACAGATTGTGATGTCACAACAGAGCATTACGATTTGAAGAAGGGTGTAAGTTATAGAGGCAGATTGACTTTAAAGTAACTGTAAGGGATACAAATCATGTATTTATGCACATTTCCTCAGTAATAAATAATGGGGAGGAGAAATCTAGAATATATATGGAATACAAGCAGAATTGTACCGACTTATGTTTTTCAAGTGTCAGTAGCTCTTTCAGCAATACATAATAAATAATGTTAAAAGTCTTATACATATGAAAATATCCATGTGTTAAGTAAAAAATAGGTTAGAAGACAACCTGTCTGAGTGTAAATTAAGCATTCACCAGCTGTTTCACACAGTGGTGTCAATCACATTTTACACAGTGTACTATTCAGATACATTTTTCTTAAACTCTGTGTACAATAAGTCCATATTACTCATGAATGGTCAAACTTATACTGTCTTAAACATGATATACATGTAATTCTGTAACAAGTGACTAGTGTATGTGAACACTCAAAACCCAAACCTAACATATAGCCTTTTAATTGAGATACTGCTATCCTAATATGTCCATGTATCAGCATGTGTCCATGCAGTATGTACCTATCTGTTGTTGTATTAAATACCAGTCCTATAAATCTAAAACCAAAACACAACCAACAGATTCAGCTTTTATTCAGGCACAGTTAAATGGGGATCCTTTAGAGGTATGAATGTAATTTATTAAAATAGAGACATTTCAAACAGCTGCAAATAAGTAATCAATTCCTGTTCCCATTAACTCATTCAGATCCATTGTGTCTTTAGAACATTGGAGACAGACCTCAAAATTGCTTTTCTTTGAGAATACTCCTAAGGCACTGTGCAGAATTCTTAGCAAATGTGCACACATTCCAAACAAATCTAAATATCTTTAAACTTATTCCAGGTGCACAAAAACAACCACTCTGAAAGTTGTTCAGGACAAAAAGACCTTTCAAGTGAGGGTAGTCACTCATCTGAATTCCTTATATTTTGCAAACTATGGTCATCTTATTAGCTGTATTTCCATTTTGGTTTTTACAAAATTGACATTTCTGATGCTATTTTAAAAAAAAAAACTATCAAGAATTTAAATTAGTGACTACCCTCAATTGAAAGGCTGTTTTGTCCTGAACACAAAAATGTGAAATAATACACTTGGAGCACAGACATCCAGGGGCAGAATACAAAATGGGTGGAGTGGTATTGACAATATTAAGAAAGCACACATTAAAAAAAGTTTTACATACAGTTGATTACTGTTTAACAATATTATGCATATATGGCTGCCACTGTACATCTGATGCAAACCATAATCACGTTCCTCATTTGAAGAGAAAGGGGGGTGGAGGCCATAACTGACTCCTTGTTTTTATACTAAAGGGGTCTGTTTTTGTACAGCAAACCAAGGAAAGGGGTCATTTCTAAAATGTGCAATCAATCAAACTTTATTTAACCAGGCAGTTACATCATTGAGCAAGCTCATTTGCAAGATGGTCCTGGGCACACAGAATAATTTCCATTTACAGTTTACAACTACATGTTGAGACGTATCATACAGGAAAAACAGTATAATTATAAATAACATTACAGGATAATATGATATGGGGAATAAATCTTGGTAGCAAAGGCTGTATACATATATAGGATTCATGACCATTCATGAGTCATCATAGGATGTTTGGCAACAATAAAAGAGTGAGGCATGAGAGGATGGCAGCGGTACATAGGGTACAGTGGGAAGGGGGATAGAAACACATAAGGGGAAGGAGGGGTAACGCTGCTATGTTAGAGTCCCCCGGGGGGGCTGCCACAGAGAGGGAGCTAGGGAAGGAGTAGTTACCTTAAGGGGCTGCCGGTCAACGGGGGAATAGGGAGGTCAGGAGGATCCGTCAGCTAAGGAAATATTAAAATTGTGTATCAACAATTACCAGAAACAGTCACATGCAGTTTTCAGGCATCTAAAAAGCAATTGTTTGAATACATAAGGGCTGGGCAGGTGGGAGAGTTTAAGAACTTTTTGTGAATTATTCCAAAGTGATGGTAGGAAGAAGCTGATGGCAGCTGTGCCATGGTGAGTCCTTGCTCAAGGTAGCTTGAGGAGGACAAGGGAGGACTTTGGTAGGCCATATATGCCTGTTGACCGTTCAAACAGATTACAGATGTAGGGTGGGAGTTTGTTGGAGAGCACCCTCAAGATCCATGTAAGGGTGTTTATTTGCTTCCTCAGAAGGAGGTATGGCCAACCAATTGCCTGATACAACAGGCAGTGATGAGTCTGGAGTGGCATATTCAGTATAAATCTCAAGGCTCGATAGTAGAGTGTATCAAGTTTCTGAAGTGTATATTGGGGGCAGTGGCTGTATAGAAAATCTGCATAATCAAGCGGAGGTAAAAAGGTTGTTTGAACCAGCCAATTTCTGGCTTCAAGAGTGAGAACATGCCTTATGCGGAAGAATATGCCAAGGCGCTATCTTAATTATTTTGTTAACTCACACAAATGTGCACTGAAACTGAGTTTGTTGTCCAACCAGACTCCCAGATATTTGAATTTATCCACTATTTCCAAGGGTTCACCTAGGAGGGTGGTACTCTGGGGGAGGCCAGATGTCCCCATATTATGAGGGGGTGTGGGGTGTGGGGAGAAAATCATGGCTTTTTTTTTTTTTGCATTGAGCAAATGGTTAAGGCTCAACAGATTATACTGGAGGGTGATAAACTCTTGCTGTAGCTCCTTATCAGCAATATCTAATGAGGGCTTGGTTGTATAAAGGACTGTGTTATCTGCAAAAAGGTGAACCTTTCCTGTTAGGATGCCAGAGTCAATGCGGTTTATGTAGAGTGCGAAGAGGATGGGCCCCATGATGGAACCTTGCAGCATGCCTCAGGGCAGAACTTTAAGTGGAGACAGTTCCCCTTGTGTTTTAATTTGTTGTCTTCTATTTGTGAGGAAACAATGGAACCACTTTAATGGGGCAGGGGTTAGGCCAATGTTACTGAGTCAGAGAATCAAGCAGAATGGAGTGATCAACCATGTCAAATGCTTTGCTGAGATCAAGGAAGAGAGCACAGGTGTGCTGTTTGCTGTCCAGGGCTTTTAACCAATCATTAGACACTTTGGCTAGAGCCGATACGGTGCTATGCTTCGATCTAAACCCTGACTGGGCTGGGTTGAGGATGTTTTCTCAATCCAAGTGCTCCCTCAGTTGTGAATTGACAATTTTTTCTAATAGTTTGGACAGTACAGGAAGAATCGAGATTGGCCTGTAATTGTTCAAGTCTGTGGGATCTCCCGACTTGAACAAGGGGACACTATGTGCAATTTTCCAGTTAAATGGTAGCTCCCCTTGCATACGCAAGCAAATAAAAAAGTGAGTGATTGGAGCTGTTAGATAATAGAACCCTGCTTTTAGAAAGAAAGGTTCCTACGAATCTGTACCAGCATTCTTTTTGGTATCCAAGTAGAGTAGAAGGTCTTCCACCTGCTTAAAGGATACTGGCAGGAAGTTGAAGGAAGGGCAGCCAGTACTGGGGGCAGGGGCAGGGCTGTTACCAACACTAGTAGTGCTTGGGGCACACAGTTTGCTGACAGGAGAAGCACTGAATGCATGGGGACCAATTTTTTTCAGAGCATGCCACCACCGGCATGTACCACTTTAAGACTGTTACTACCCCCAGCTAATACAAGCAGGGGAAAACCAGAAGTAGGCTACCAACACTTAGATCAATATCAATCAATCAAAATCTTTAACCAGGTGATTAATGGTTAAGGCATGTTTACTAGAAATTACTGCTTAGAAAAAATGAGAAAGTGACTGTGATGATGAGCAAATCCCAGACTAGCTCTTTAGTTTAATAGTCTCCTCCTGAGTCTGATTTTTACAGCTGTGTTGGCTGAGCTCCAAAGATGTTATGCCATCAGCAAATTTGAATAACAGCACTGAGGAAGCATGTAACTGGACCACTTTCTGATGTTCTGCCACAAAGCTCCAGCATAGTTTCCAATGCTTCTGTTTATGCAGCCCCTTCCCCTCTGTGGGCAGCATAAATATACCCACTTCCTGGTGCACTACTTTTCCTTTCTGCAACTGCAGAAGTGATAGCAGCTGTGTGCAACATGATGGCACTGACTTAAACTGTGCATGCATGAGTATCGTACATATGTATGTAACTCCCATGCCACCTCTGGCTAGCTGGCACCTCCTTTAAAAGAACTACTGCCAACTACATGGCATACAATTTTCTTTTGGCAGAACTACACTCACTGTACCACCCCTAGCGTTGGAGTGTATACCAGGCTCATTATCTAGATGGTGGGGGGTACATACTAAAAGAAAAAATTACTCACCTTAGTAATGTTGTTTCTTCTAATGGAGTCTTGCTATATTATGACAATTGCAGTATGACCGCAGGTTAGAACTGCTCCAGAGGTGAAATAGTTAACTTTCCAAGAAGGCATGGAATCTTGAGCGCGAGCTCAGTTAAGGAAGCTCTGTCTGGTTGCTTTCAAACCTAAACTGTCAGATCTTTACGAGCAAACTCACTAAGGTTCTGTGTGGAAGCTGTAAACCTACACTAGCCAACTGGCTACTAACATAGCAAACACACTTCTTGGTCTCGAAAAAAGACTCAAGTCAAGAGACCCAAAAGATTAAATAAAACACAAGTTCACCCTAAGGAAGGGTGAGACAAAAACAACAAAGTGGCAAAAATAGAATGCCAACACTGTGGTGCCCACCCACAGCCCAAACAAGGTTCTGAGAGGGGCAGGCAGGGAGGAGGGAGGTCATAATATAGCAAGACTCCATTAGAAGAAACAACATTACTAAGGTGAGTAATTTTTTCTTCAAACAACATGAAGTCTTGCTATATTATGACAATTGCAGACTACACAGCAGTACCCCCATGGAGGAGGGACAGAACCTACCTAGGGAATAGGCTCTGAAGGACAGCTGTGCCAAACCGAGCATCACTCCCGAGCCTGGATGTCCAGGAATAATGCTTGGTAAAAGTGTGAACTGTTTTCCAGGTAGCTGCTTGACATATCTCTAAATGGGGATGTCTCTCACGCAGCCAGAGAAGCAGCCACCTCTGGTAGAGTGAGCCCTCAGGCCTGAGGGGGAACCCACCCAGCTTTTCATAACAGAATTGGATACAAGAGACAATCCACCTGGCAATGGATCTTTTAGTGGCAGGTTTCCCTTACCAACCTCACCATAAGTGAGGAACAGTTGGAGGAGTCAAACCTGTGACCTTGGTGCATCTATGTAGTAACTAAGGGCCCTCTTCACATCTAAGCTGTGCAGCCTCTCTCACCAGAGGAGAAATGGTCACTAGAAGTAAACAGGGAGAGAAATAGATTGACTAAGGTGGAAATCCAAACCACCTTAGGCAGGAACTTCTATTAGTCCGAAGGACTACCTTATCTCTGTGAAAGGAGATAAAGTTTGGCTCCACTGACAATGCTTGTAATTCACTTATGCATCTGGCAGAGGTGATAGCTACCAGAAGCACAGTTTTCCAAGTCAAGAACTTAAGCTCAGCTGAAGACAAGGGCTCAAAGGGAGGTTGCATGAGCTGAGCAATGCAAACACTGAGATCCCAGGCAGGAGCAGGATCCCTGACTGGAGGGTTGGTGTGAAGTAATCCCTTAAAAAACTTGGAAAACACAGGGTGAGATGACAGAGGAGGACTTCCTGCTGAAATAAAGGCAGAAACAGCTGCCAAATGTACCTTCAGAGTAGCTGGTCTCAGCCCCAAAGTGTTTAGATGGACCATGTAATCTAGAACTGAGGGTAAATCAGCAGAGTCTGGGGAAACATTATTTTCCGAACACCATATGGAAAATCTTTTCCATTTGGAGTTGTAAGTAGCCCTGGTAGAAGGCTTCCTAGAAGCCTTGAGTATATCCATTACACTTTGAGAGAGGTGTAGGCCAGCAAACTCTAGCTCTTCAAGAACCAGGCCTTGAGATTGAGAGACTTGAGGTTCGGGTACCAAACCCTTCCCTGGGCACAGGTTAACAGATTGTGATTCTTGGGAAGGCACAGGGGAGGATGGACTGCCAGGGACAGGAGGAGAGGGTACCAGGGTTGCCTGGCCCAATCCGGGGCAATCAGAATTACCTTGCAGGACTGGGATCTGATTTTGACTAGCACTTTGAACAGGAGAGGGAAGGGGGGAAAGGCACAGAGAAACTCCCCTTCCCAACTGAGGGCTAAGGCGTCCAGAGGGACTGAGCCCAAGACTGGGGGCCTGCAGCAAAAGAGAGGAAGTTGATGATTGTCTGGAGCTGCAAAGAGATCTATTTGCGGGGTGCCCCATTTGGCAAATACCACTCCCAGAACCAGGGGATCCAGGGACCACTCGTGATGGCCCTGAGAGATCCTGCTGAGAGCATCTGCCAGGACATTGTCTTTGCCTGGGAGGTGAACTGCCATAAGGGAGGTGTTCAGGGAGTAAGCCAGAGACCACAACTTCATGGCTTCGGTGCACAAGGCCGTAGACCGAGTGCCCCCCCTTGTTGATGTACCACATTGTAGTGGTGTTGTCTGTTCTGACCTGTACAATTTCGTTCTGAACAGATTTGGAGAAAGCTTGAAGTGCTAGAAAAACTGCTCTGAACGCCAACAGGTTGATGTGGAGCAGAGATTCCTGAGGGGACCACAGTCCCTGGGTGGTGAGGTCGCCCATGTGGGCCAATCCACCCCAAGAGGGATGCATCCGTAGTAAGGATTAATGAGTGAGGCTGAGTGACGAAGGGAACTCCTTGTTTCAGGTTGCTCTGATCCTGCCACCATTGCAGGGCTTGGATCAGGGTTCGAGTTACTGGGATCAACTTGGAAAGAGGATACTTTCTTTGAGACCAAAAGGCCCTCAAATGGAACTGAATGTCTCTCATCTGAAATCTTGCTCCTTGCACTACTGCTGTGGAAGCAGCCATGTGTCCCAGGAGCTGCAGAAAATGTCTTGCTGGTCGAGAAACCTGCAGGGTAAATGAGGAGGCCAGGGAGACTAGGGTGTTTGCCCTGTCTAAGGGGAGGAAGGCCCTGGCTTCCTGGGTATTCAGTTCTGTGCCTATGAAGGTTAGGAGCTGGACAGGCTCCAGCACTGACTTTGAGAGATTCAGGAGAAAACCTAGGGAAGTAAGCAGTTGCCGAGTTATCTGAAGATGTAGGTTGACCTGATCTGGGGATTGGCCTACTATGAGCCAATCATCCAGGTAAGGAAAGATGGCAATTTTTTGCCTTCTTAGGCAAGCTAATGCTACTGCCAGGCATTTGGTAAATACCCTTGGAGCCGAGGTGAGTACAAAGGGCATTGCTCTGAACTGGTAATGGCCTGAAGGCAGCTCGAACCTGAGGTACTTTCGATGGGAGCTTCTGATGAGAATATGGAAGTAGGCATCCTTGAGGTCCAGGGATACTAGCCAGTCCCCTGGCCTTAGGGAAGGTAAAATGATCCCCAGAGTCACCATTTTGAACTTTGGTTTTAAAAGGTGCTTGTTTAGGTATCTGAGATCCAGAATGGGCCGCCATTCTCCTGGCTTTTTTGGGGTAAGGAAGTACCTGGAGTACAAACCTTTGCCCTGATGTAGGGGTGGAACCCTTTCCACGGCTCTGAGAGTGAGGAGGGTAGAGACCTCTGACTCTAACACGAGTGCCTCCGATAGGGATGCAGGAGGAAAAGATCTGGTTCTTATCTTCGGAAATTTTTTGAAGCTGAGAACCAGTCCCTGGCTTACTACTTCCAGGACCCACTTGTCTGGTGTGAGAGACTTCCAGTCCTGGACAAAGTAAGCCAGCCTGCTCCCTACCAGTAGAGGAGAAGCGGCCCTGGCTACCCCATCAGGGTGCCTGCTTGGAAGGGGCTTTGGGGTGGAAGCAGGCCTGGCATAGGAGGAAGCGGAGGCTTGAGCCTGGTAGAAAGGCCTATGAAAAGGCCTGCCTCTGCCCTTGGGAAGCTGCTTCTGAGGAGTGGCCTGCCTTTCCTTGGCCTGTGCACTCCGATAGGTGGTCCTGTATTCAACCATTTTCTTCATGTAATTCTCTGTTTGCTCCCCAGAGAATTGCCAACCACAGGAAAATCCATGGCTTTAGACTGGGTATCCTGTGACAAGGTGGTGCATCTGAGCCAAGCCATTCTGCGAAGTGCCACAGAAGTAGCCATGACTCTTGATGATACATCATTAGAGTCCACCGCAGCATGAAATTGCACCTTTGATGCCTTGATATCATCTTTAGCCACCTGTTTCAGCTCCCTGGCAAGCTGGTCAGGGCCTTGTTTGGCTAGAGCCAGCACAGTATCCCATATGGATTTCTGGTATCTGGCAACATAAGCCATATAATTTGCTTGTCTGAGTCCCAAGGATGCTGCCATGTACTGTTTCTTTGCCATAGCATCAATCTTTCTGGAGTCCTTTTCAGGAGGATGTGAAGTTAGGGGAATATTTGCCTTGTCACAGGCTGCAGCCTGCACTACACCCACATGGCTGCATTGCTGTGTAAGAAATGCTGTGTCAGAACCTGATAAAGTATACCTTCTGTCCATCCTTTTGTCTACAGGAGGTATAGTATGAGGAGTTTTTAAAACTTTTACTGTCTGCTTCCTGAGAGATTTATGAAGGGGAATAGACAGTCTCTTAGACTCTGGAATATCCATCATTTCTACATAATCAGGCTCTTCCTGGTCATCAACAGCTTCCTCAACAGGAAGCTGAAGAGTTTCAGCAACCTTCTTATAAAACATGAAGTGAGAAGGGGACTCAGAAAGCCTAGGGGGGGAACCCCTAAAGGTCTATCTGGGGAGGTATCTGGTTCAATAGGAGCCTCCAGATCTTCCAGACCATATTCACTCTCCTCATACTCTTCTTCCCTCCCCCACAGTTCATAAAATTCCTCAAAATCATAATCTTGAACTGGAGGAACCGGGTGAACCGAACGTCTCCCAGATGGTGTCGGTTCAGGAACCGGGGAAAGAGACTGGACAATTTGGATTGCTTTAGCTATCTCTTCAGCTGTTGGGGAAAGAACTTTTCCACAGCAGCAGACTTTCTAGTCCTTTTGCAGGAACAACTGGCTCTCGGGCCCGCTCTTCATTGCCGAGGAAGTAAGCGCCTGGGCAGGGCACTCCTCCGGTTCAGTTGGCACCGAACCGGACGGCCATCCAGGTCAGCGGACTTTTGGCTTCCTTTCCTGAGCCTACCAACTTTCTTCAGCGGTGGCAGCAGGGAAATTCTTGCAAATCTGGCAGTCTGAATCGAGGTGGTCAAACCCCAGGCAATAAACACAGGTGGTGTGAGGGTCAGCCTTGGCAAAGGCTTCCCCACAGACATTACAGTGCTGAAACCCAGTGGGCCTGGTTTTTCTTTTGGGTTTCTCAGACATTATGCCAGCCTAACCAAAACTTGCCCGTTTATGGCAATCCGCCAAGCAAGACTCTCCTATCGGTTCCCAACCGTGTCACAGGCCATGGAAAAAAACGTAATGAAATCCATTTTTTTTAGAACCGATAGGAACTGGGAACCGCACTCTAAAAAAGGACTAGTAGTTCAAAAACACAACCTGATCGGTTCAAACTGAACCGATAAATGTTCTAAGTTCACACAGAAATTGATGTGTAAAACTACCTATTATACGTTACCACAGACAGAGCTTGAACCGAACGGTTGCGGTTAAAATTAAACAAAAACTGAGTTTTTTAAACTTTTTTAAACCGCGAAAATGAACCGAGCAAAAGGAGAAATCTCCGAAGTGACAGTTCAGTGAGGCGGAGTAAAGAATCTGACGGTTTAGGTTTGAAAGCAACCAGACAGAGCTTCCTTAACTGAGCTTGCGCTCAAGATTCCATGCCTTCATGGAAAGTTAACTATTTCACCTCCGGAGCAGTTCTAACCTGCGGTCATACTGCCATTGTCATAATATAGCAAGACTTCATGTTGTTTGAATGAACCTTTTTTATTTACAGCCAGGTCCAGGGGAAAAGATGCTAGGCATATGTTAGACCTAACTGCTGAGGGGCCCCAATAACATTCACATTAGAAGCAGCAAAAGGAATGTCCAAAGCAGTAACTGGGATTTTGCAGTATGGCTTTATTTACAGATGTTACTTAAAGCAAAGATGGTCCCCCAAACGTTTGTCATTTGCAATACAGGCACACTCTCTTTTGTAAGACACTTTGCTAGGCAGTACTGTTTCCACAAAAACAACTCTCTCTTTTTCAAAGAGTATATCTATGGGATGTGCCACACACTTTAAAATACTCCTGGTGCATGGTCTTTGCCCAGGGAACAGTGGTGCCTATCCACAAACCACTTAGCCCTGAAACTCCAGATGTCGTTCCTCCCAACCTTTGCCCCAAACAGCCTCTGCCATTCTTTCAGGGTTACACCAAATGAGTCTCCAATCCCCAATGAACTGCTAAAGACTCCCAACTTTAAATTCAGCACAGTTGTGGTGAAAGGGGTCCTGACTGGTGTGATCTAGCCTTATCTAGGGCATAGACACCTCTGACTACTCCCTCAGAGAACAGTCTCAGATTCTGTACTCACAGATTAGTTGTTCCTTACTCCCAGTCATGGAAAGAACAAAAGGCACCTTTCTTTCTCTGGTTGCTGTCAGATTCTACTCAATGTTCTTCCTTAAGGCAGCTGTAAACTTCAGATTACCCCTTGGATCCACAAAAATTGCATTCCCTCTCACTACCCCTGGAGTGAAACTAAAGAGTCCTGCAGGCAAACTGAAAGGGTGAGAAATACCAAGGCTCCCTTTGACAGAGTCCCAGTGGCAGACCTCCTGCCACTCTGACTGCCACACTTGAACTTACTGATGAACATTCTAAGCTCCCAGAGAGCAGCTGACTCTAAAATAGTTATGCTGCTGTGAGAGTTCTAAATGACATAATCATCCTTCTCTCAGGCTAGCAGAGTAAACAATGATGTCATTATGTAGAAAGCCCCTAATGAGCTCCTCACCAGCTGCCTTTTCCTACCTGCCTAAGACTAGTAGTAATGGGATTCTAGTAACCCGAAGGGACTGGGTTGTTACACATAGTTCTGTCAGCTCCACCGTGTTGTGCAAAGCTGACTCAGTGGCAAGCTGCACATATGCGGGTATCACGCAAGCGCAGTACTGTAATCACTGCAGTATTAGGGCTGACTCTGGTGCAGCGAGAGCAACGCATATTCTTTTCACCACTCTTGCCACTCCTAAAAGCTCTCCACAGCTGTACCGGCTCTGAACAGAGTATGTTTGCTCAGTCACCTGCTTTTCATTCAACTGTTGAAGCATAGATGGTATGGTAATTCCCTCCCTGCTGTTCTTCCACACCAATACACTTGTTTCCCACCAGCATGCATGTTCTCTCATAACCAGGCAGAGCCCATATGCTTGTTCGGGAACTAGCGACCATCGAACAATATGGTTCACAATAAACACAGCAATAGAGTCAAGCCATACAAAGGCAAAAGTACTGGACTTTAGGAGGGCTGACTTTGCCAAAATGGGTGAGTGCCTAAGGAATGCACTAGCAAATGGGCAGGAAGGAGGGGTGGAAGAACAATGGGGAATAATAAAAACTGCCATCACAGAGGTAACGAGCCTTTGTGTGAAGCAAATAAACAAAATGAAACGATGTAAGAAACCAATATGGTTCTCAAAGGAAGTGGCAGTGAAGGTTCAAGAGAAAAAGAAAGCATTCAGGAAGTACAAGGAATCACAGAAGGAGCAGGACAGAGAACTGTAACAGTTAAAGCAAAAGGAAGCTAGGAAAGCAGTCAGAACAGCAAAGGCCCAAACCGAGGAAAAGATAGCCAACTCAGTTAAGAAGGGGGATAAAACCTTTTATAGGTACATCAGGGAGCGAAGGAAAACCAAGGGAGGGATAATGAGGTTTAATAAAGGGAGGGGGGTGGGCAGAGGGAGACTGTGAAAAGGCAGAGATACTAAACAAATATTTTTGCTCAGTATTTACAAATGAAGAGGGGGAGGTACCTAAAACAAACAGTAGAAACACTCTGGATACAGAAGTTGATATCAGCCCATTTACAGAAGAAAGGGTTCTGAAAGAACTCTTAAAACTGAAGGTGGACAAAGCAATGGAGCCTGATGGGATTCATCCCAGAATTCTAAAAGAACTAAGGGTAGAACTAGTGACACCACTGACTACCCTCTTTAACAAATCATGGGAGGATGGGGTGGTATCAGGACTGGAGGAGGGCAGACATGATTCCCTTCACAAAGTGGGAGCAAGGCAGAAGCAGGAAACTACAGACCTGTTAGTTTAACCTCAGTGATAGGGAAAATGATGGAATCACTTCTGAAGGAAAGAATTATTGAGTATCTAGAGGCCAGAGGGCACAGGATCCAAGGCAGCATGGATTCACAGTGGGAAGGTCATGCCAGACGAATCTGATAGATTTCTTTTGACTGGGTGACCAAAGTAGTAGATCAGGGAGGGGCTGTGGACATGGCTTACTTAGACTTTTGCAAGGCATTTGACACAATCCCACAAAAGATTAATATACAAGTTAGCCAGCCTGTAGTGGGTCCCAAGATGACAGCATGGGTAAAGAACTGGCTTGAGAATAGGACAGAGGTAATAGTAATAGGTCCACACTCTGAAGAAAAGGGGTTACTAGTGGGGTACCTCAGGGTTCAGTATTAGGACGGTCCTCTTCAATGTCTTTATAAACGACATTTCAGAGGGACTGGAAGGAAAAGTATGTCTCTTTGCAGATGACACAAAGATCTGCAACAGAGTTGATGCACAAGGTGGGGTGAAAAGGATGAGAAGGGACTTGGCAAGGTTAGAGGAATGGTCAAATGTATGGCAGCTTAGATTCAATGCTAAGAAATAC
Source organism: Neoceratodus forsteri (assembly GCA_016271365.2). Lineage (NCBI taxonomy): Eukaryota > Metazoa > Chordata > Ceratodontiformes > Ceratodontidae > Neoceratodus > Neoceratodus forsteri. The sequence continues at coordinate 410,391,749 of CM057455.1, read as the reverse complement.
AAGGTAATGCACCTGGGAAACAAAAACCCAGGGGAAGAGTACACGGGGGGGGGTGTGAGATGCTAACAACAACAAAAATGGAAAGGGACCGGGGGGTAGTCATATCAGATGACCTAAATGTGGGCAAGTAATGTGAGAGGCCAGTAAGGAGGGTTGAAGGGATACTGGGATGCATAGGGAGAGGCATCACCAGTAGAAAACAGGAAGTTATTATTCCTCTGTACAGACAGCTGGTCAGATCCCATCTGGAGTACTGCATGCAGTTCTGGAGACCCAGTCTCCTCAAAGACATAGACAGGAAGGAAGCTGTCCAGAGGAGGGCAACTAAAATGGTGCAGGGTCTGCACTGGTAGACATATGAAGAGAGACTAAAGGAGCTTAATATGTATAGCCTCGAGGAAAGGAGGGAGAGGGAGGACATGATCGAAACTTTCAAATTCCTCAAGGGAATCAACAAAGTCCAAGAGGATAGCATCTTTCAAAAAAAGAGGTGTGCAAGAACAAGGGGGCACAATTTGAAGATAGAGAGGGTGCGGCTTAGAGGTAATTTAAGGAAGTATTTTTTCACAGAGAGGGTTGTGGATGCATGGAACGGCCTGCTGGAGGAGGTTGTGGAGTCAAAAACAGTGGTGGAATTCAAGCATGCAAGGGACAGTCATAAGGCCATTCTAGGGGGTGGGGGTAGGAAGAAGTAGGCTGCTGGTTAACTAGGACCTGCAGCTTATCCAGTAGGTAGGGAAATGGGCAGACTGGGTGGGCCAAGCGGTCCTTATCTGCCGTCAAATTCTATGTATCTATGTTCCCTGCAAGCTGCGGTGCCACTTGTCCACACACTTTTTTCACACCTGCCCATAAACTCCCTCAAAACCACACAACCTCATCTCTACCTCCTGCCTACATTGGGTATTTGTCTTCCAGCTGCTTTCATACTCATTTTCTGAGTGCCTGCCCAAGTACATACAAGTCTGTGCTTGATGCCAACATGCTTGTTCCTCATTAGCATGCTGAAGGACACAATAATCTGCTGGCCCAGTTACTAACTTAGCAGCTTCCTACTTGCCCAATAGTTTGCCAATGTAGATTTATACTCTGCCAGATTAATAACAAAAACCTGTTATCCAACAAAAACTTGATCTGTATCCCAGTGTCCCTTCTGGTGTGGACTCCCCCCACCACCCTATAACTGCCTAGAACTCCTGCTTGTAACTGTGTTCCTCATAGACAACAGGAGCACAGATTACTGAATTCTCTACAAAGACAGTGACTTCCTGCTATCACTGACCATGCTCAGAGCACACAGCACACCCTTAATGTTAGTGCTGCAGTCAAGCCAAATCGTGTTTTTTCTGAAGTGCTCCACTACAGCATCTCAGGTCTGCCATCCTCCAATTATAAAATGCAATTTGGACATAAATAAATTCAACTGCCATTATCCACTTTCAATTTGCATCATCCCTTTACACAAAACATTTAAAACTTGGCCCAGTGGCGCTGAGGGTTGAGGCGCTGGACGCCACACCTCGCACCATGCCAGCGACCCGGGTTCAGGAATGAGCCTGGGTGCTGAGGGTTGGCAGGGAAGGGAGCAGGATCGAGCATCTGGAGGACAGCTCTTCTCTCCCTGAGGTGGGATCTAGGTCTTCCCGGCACAGTGGAGACCCCCGGTGGAGACCGTGGGTACTACTGGCACGGGGACAACATTGAGACAAGCTCGACTGGCGTATGGGTTGCCGTGCTGTCGTGCACAGTCGCACTCGGGGCAAGCAAAGGAAAAATCCCCATCTGAAGATAGGCTATGGCACCTCCGGCCCCTGCAGGCTACACTCCCAACATCGGACTCTCCTCCTCTCCAACTCCTTTGCCAGCCGGCACACTAGATCCTGAGATAGAGTGCCCTGGGCAGATAGGGTGGCCCCACCTTGGGGGGGGCTCAGAGCAGGGGGGTTTGTTGGGCTGGGCGGGGGAGCAGGAAGAGGTCGTGGTGAGAGGTAGAGCCTGTGGAGTGGTGGCAGGATGCTGCAGAGAGTTCACCCAACAGAGCAGAAAGTCTAAAAAAAAAATAAACATTTTAAACTCAAATTTAAATTAATTACTCCACTGGCGGCCTCTGCAAAGGTGAAAAATCTGTGCTTTATCCTCAATGATGGACTGACACTTGAGGACCAGGTGATTTTTATCACTTACAGAATATTGCCCGCATAAAACCTCTTAGCACGCTGGAGGACCTGCCCTCTCAGGTGCATGCATTTTAATGTAATTTTGGGGTTAGTGGAGGGGTCCGGCATCACCTGCAGCTAATGCAGAACACAGCAGCTAGGTTGCTGACGGGCCTCCCAAGGTCATGTCTTGTGACCCCGGTGCTGTATGATCTGCATTGGTTGCCGGTGAGGTGGAGAATCTCCTTCAAGGTGGGTCTTCTCACCTATAAAGCCACATATGGTCTGGGTCCTAGCTATCTGAGTGAGCGTCTGACTCCCCAGTACTCTCTCTGCTCCAACAAGGAAGGCCTCCTAGCAATTCCCAGGGCCCGGCTAAAAACATCTCATGATTGTGCATTTACAGTGGCTGCACTGGCCCTGTAGAATTCGCTTCCAAGTTCCTTGAGTGGCCCCTACTTGAGGCCTTTAAGCAGGGACTGAAAGCACATTCTCTCTATGGAAGCCTTTGGGACCTAGTATTGATATTGGTCTTATGTGATTTACCTTGCTACTGTTTTATTTTTCTTAATAATGCTGCTCTTAACTTGTTTACGTTTTTCTTTTTGTAATATGTATTTTTAACTTATTGTTCACTGTCTGTACATTGTACAGTGCCCCGAGCATAAGAAATAGGGTACTTTATAAATAAAAACTTACTTATTAAACCTATTACATTTTAAGGCTTGACTAGGCCTCCCTTTTAACAAGTAGAGGCCCCCCATTGGGAGGCTGGTCTTACCATTTGAGAAACATTGTACTAGGGTATCAATATCAGTCACATTTTGTTAAAATAAGTTAAGTCATTGTTTCGTTATAATGTGGGGAGAAAACCCACAAACTTCAGGTCAAGACAATTTTTTGCTCACCAATAACTAAAAAATGTCTTATTGTTGAAACCTGAAACTTTTAGATTATTTGGAGTTTGTTGCAAAGGAATAGCTTTCACAAAAAAAAGTTTAAACTTTGGAGTTTTAAACAAAAAAAATAACAGTAAGGAAATATAATGTTAAGGTGAAAAAAGGTCTGTGAGACTAGTATGTGTGGCCTGGTGTTTCACAGGGTTCAAAAGATCATATGATACAATGCTGGTGTTGCCCTAACTTTGGCACTTTCTCTCCGAGCACTGGTTCATATTTTTCTGTGCCAGGAAAGGAGTGCCGAAGTTAGGGGAAGTGCCAGCGCTAGATACAGTAGCTCAATCTCCGGGAAAAACCAGGCCACAGAAACACCAAGCCTTGTAGATGTTCTTACCTTAACACTTAATTTCCTTACTTTTAACACTTTGTACTTGAACCCTGACTGATGCATTAACATATTTTTTTGCAATGAATCATCCCGTTTGTGACATCACTCTTTAGCTGTGGAAATGGTTAATTTCAAACAGGACTGGGACTTCAGCAATGGATTATTCAGCAGGAGTAGATCCCCTGTAGGATACAAGAATCCATGTAAATAACTGTTGGATAACTGGATAACCATAGGGGAGGGGTACAACCCCCAACTGACACCAAGTCATGGGGTTTTATAGAGACCCATGGACAGACTGGATGGACCATTGGTCATTTTCTGCTGTCACTTTCGATGTTTCTATGTAAATTAGTAATGCTGAACAACTAGAAGGAAATGCAGCCAAAACAGGAAATATAAGATGAATGTTGAAAGACCGTAACAGACATTTTAAGAGGCTGTGTGAGCAACAGCAGTGAGGGATATCCCACCAGTGAATATGCTTTTTTTCTTTTGTATGCTTGCGTGGATGTTTGGGGAGGTCAAGAAAGACTTGCCTGTTTTCCCCCATCCCCTGGAGAAACTCTCCATTTAGTTAGCTGTGTTAGCACGGACAGCCTGGCTCCCATGACAGGACAGGTCAGGCACATGGCCAGATTAAAAAAAAAAAATGCAATTCAGACAGTGGCTATGCAAGTACAGAAGCAAGGGCACAGGGGCCGACTAGCACCCCTCGACGCTTATTGGTTGTGTAGTCAAACCCTTGATTTGTAGAGGCAATCAGCATACCCCTTTCCCTAGCCAGTCAGAGAGTTCTCAAAGGTAGCCTCAGCTCCTTCCAGCAGCATAAAATAAAACTGCCAGGAGAATTCAAGGTTAGTTTAGCAGTTTGGGAGGAGAAGTCCTTGGAGGCAAAGCAGGGCCACAAGACCTCTAGAAGTGGAGTGACCAAAGGGAGTTGCAGCTGTGGGGAGTGCTATAGGAGATGGGACTCCTGCTTGCCTGGCAACTAACACAAAAGCTCACTAAGCTTTAGAAAACATGCATGAAAAATAAAGCATGGTGATTGGCTGAAAGCCCTGCCCAGCCATGCATTTATTTGTCTATAATGCTTGCTAAATAACGAGTGCCACTTTAGGGTGCTCCATTACTTAGGGGATCCTGGGGCCAACCCAAATTGTGAAACTCGCCCACCACAATTTTCCCTCACTCGTTTAGAGAGATTTACCTTGCTAGACAGTACAGCAGGACCTAAACTGCCCCACTGAAAAGAAACAGTAACTAGACTTTAAAAAAATAAATAACCCCCATCCCCCAAATTCAGCAATAATTAAAAAAGGTTTTTTTTTTTTAATTACTAGTGCTAGCACCTTGCATGCTCAGCACTATAGACATCACTTCCATTAGTCCATTTAAGTCCCTGACTTACCCTGGCTCCACTCCTGCTCCCACTCCACAAAATGTTCACCAATCTATTTGTTTTTCTAAACAAAACTCAAGTCCGAAGTACTCTGGATTACCTCTCTGTTGTACAGATGACTTCCCCGATTGCTTGAATAATATCATTACTCTCAGTTGCACAGATGGTTTCCCCGATCATGCTGTCAGTGTCCCAGAGTAAAAAATTACACCCAAGTAAATGTGATCAGTGGGTTAAAATGCGGTCTCAGAAAGAAGCAAAACCAAAAACCCAAACAAAAACAGAACGGGGGTGATTATTCAAGACAAAGGAGAGACATGATGTACAGAATAGTAAGAAAATATTAGAACTGTGAAAGGCTGCACTGACCTCTACTAGTATGTATTGATATGAATACCAGTACAGGGACTACTTTACTAACAACACAACTTTATGTTAATTTTTAGTCTTTTTTATTTATTTTTTTTAATTCTCAAACACTACAAAAAAAATCTTTACATAGAGCCCATTTCTAAGTGCAATAATACTCTTCAGGGTAGGCAGTATTGGGCAATAATGCCAGGCAGTGGACAATGGATTCAGGTGGCTAGCTATGGGGGCTGTTGCCATCAGCCAGATCTCCCCAGTACCCTGCAGGCTCATCCCAAAAGGCTCATCAGGCAGGCAGATCAGTAGTGAAAGGACCAGGCCATAGAAGGGTGGTTTCATAAAAGAAACCTGAAGAGCCCCGAATGAGGAAACAGTAAGGAAGCAACAGCTGGTATCTGAGTGAAAGCTGCTAAAGGGCCAAAGCTGACCTGAACAAAAATTTATCCAGTGGTGGAGGAACATTGATCGCAAAAGGTGAAGATTAGGTTACCAGCATAGCAAAGGCAGGTCACATATAAATTCATCTGGCAAGTCGGTTGGCAGTGAGAAGGTGCAGCCCAGCTGAGATAACCAGGAGAAGAGAGCATACCAAGCTGACTCGGCTGGTAAGTTGACCACCAGTGAGAGGGCAAATTCCAAGATGGGATGCCCGGAGGTGAGAGAGTCCAGCAGACTCAACTGGCAAATTCACTAATGGTGGGGGCACAGGCATAGCATAAAAGAACCACAGGCAGCATTGGCTGAATGGTCAACCAACAGTGAAGGGTGGTCTGCCATCAGGCACCCTTGTGGAAAACAAACCTGAACTATAACAAACTGCCAGCAGACAGGCTTACTGTCTATCCAGTCTACCCTTTAAGATGGTACATGCCCTCTAGTGCTATGAGCAGTGCAGACTCTATTAGCACATTAGCTAGTGGCATAAAACATCTACAAATACTAATATTCACTATAGAACTATTAGCAGCCAGTACCCGGTGGGAGAGGTGTGGCAGCTGGGGTGCGATTACTGGAGAGATGCAGTGTGTATCAGTAATTAAGGTATCGCTATTCTGGTGCAAAGGCTAGCTTGAAAAGCATACTCTGGCTAGCCAGTTGTCTGTTGAGATCAGAGTTTCCAGGAATGATCTGGTCTCTCACAAAATCTGTTCTCATGGCTGTTAACTGCCACGGCCACTACAGGTAGCCCTTCATTTACCAGGCCAGTAAAGATAAGACCTAGCCCTTTTTCTTTCCTTATGTGGTCTTTGGGGTGGCCCTCAATTTCAGAGTGATAAGCAATGTCAAGTCTAGATAGACATTATTGCACGTTTCAGACTGACAGGTGTTATCCTACATTTTAGAGTGAAAAGCATTACTACAGGTTTTAGAGTACTAAGCTTTATGCATTTCCATTATCTAGTTTATTTGCTAACTGCACAGTTTCATATGCCAGTTGCTCCATGTTTATGGTTTACAGACTGTTTATTGCTATTTATTCAGTAAAGTATCATTTATTCTTATGAAGTCTGCTTGTCTGGTTATTTCCTACTAAGCTGTAGTGCTCCTTTTTTACTGTTTTTCTCTGGGTGGTGGCAGCAGTGCATTTCCTGGAGGGGAACAGTGCCTACCCTTTAGTAAAGCACTTTTATTTTTCATCAATGGCTGGTTCTGCACCACTTCTGGAGGTAATGATGCCAAGAATGCCATTTTGGTGACACCTCTGGTCCACTTTCAAATAAATTCATCCCAAATCTATGTGATTCAACGTCTATCCTCCAATACCCCAGTCATACTCTCTACCCAACATACAGCAGCTGTCAAGGTCAGATTCAGAAGATTACAATGAGTGCAACAAGAGAACAGAAACAGGTTGCATTCTCCACAGCTTTTTCTCCAGCCTTATATGTGTCCCTCAGGGATACACCCTATTCCAGGGATATACCCTGATTAGGCCAAAAGTACCAATCATGCCTCTGTGTCCACAAGTGGTACTACTTCCCCCATGGCTTTCCCTCCATGGGAGGAGTTCTGGGGGCATACCCCTCTCCCCCAAAACAGTCCATACGTGGACTAGGACCCTGTGGCAGGCCCTCTTGAGGTGTAAACCTGAAAGGTTCCCAGGGACCTTCGGTTCAGTTTTATTCAGTATAAAACAAATATTGTTTGTCTGCTAGTGCTTTTTTCTCCATTATGATATAGCTGCCCCCGTACTTAAATATTATTGCAAGCTGTAAATGATGTAGTAGCTATATATGTATAGCATTAAACTAGTCATGAGATGCAATATGTGAGGTACAACAAAGGAGAGAATAAGCAAAAAGCATATCAAATTTTTTAAGGGTATAAAAGATTTGTGTGAATTTGTGGTGCAGTAATCAAGAGTCAATTCCCGCCTTTTTTAACTTTAAGGAGTAATTTTCCAGAAAAGAAATAGCTGATGCATTAAATAATTCAAGTGAGGAAGGACAATGGGTGAGATGTTTTGTAAATAAATCTTTTATTTAGAAAACACTGGATAAATAATGTATAAAATTAAAAAATTATATATTTTCATTTTGTTTATACAGCAACGGTGTTTACCCACTGAGGAAGGACCGTTTATCTGAAATGTTTGGGCTTATGAACACTGTATTTCATTGTTACCTGAGAAGGAACATAAAAGGTAAAAACTGAATTAAGAAAAAATAAATTACTGAAATAATAATTTTACATTTGGTGAGTGGGCTCAATTACTACCAATTTGTCTCTTCTATTAGCCTTTATTTCTAGAGAGCTACTCCCTTAATGAATATATTTGTGCTGTTCTGGATCTTGAATTTTCAAGTTAAAACAAACATTGGTCAGAGCTCATTTACAATGGTTTTTTTGTTAAGGCAAAACTTTAGATGACAAGTGAACATGTTATAGACATTATTAGTGCTAAATACAGTGTACAGCTTATAAGGCATTGCATGTTTACATAGGAATAACAGTTTCAAGTGCAAGGTAAGACCCAGTGCAGGGGTAAAGCTGTGGAAGCTCACAGTTGTTGCTACATAGGTTATGCCTCTAGAATGACGGGTGCAAGGTTTAGACACAGAGAAGACCAAAAAGAACCTTTCCATGACTTACGTACTTAAGGGCAAGGGGCAGTTTACCAGGTGTAGAGATTCTGGTAGGGAATCCCATGCAGTCAGGCATATGTAACTGAAGTGGCTGGACCTGCCAGTCATATTTATGTGTGGAATCATTAGCTTGACTGATCCAACGGAGCGGAAGGATCTCTGAGAGGACCGGTGGGTAAGCCCTCAGTGCAAATAAGACAGGATAGTGTGTTCGACACATTTCAGGGAGAATAGGATGAAGTGCAATTCCCTCCAGTCACCCAGGGCCAGCCAATTTAACTCGCTGTAGAGCTTAACAATGGAGATGGTGAGTGTTATAAGGGCACTTCGAGTATCAGCCTGGCTAGCCTCTTGTAAAGAGATCTGATTTGGCCAAGCTGGGCTCAGAGGCACCATTGAGGAATATGCCCATGTAGTCGAAGAAGTGGAGCATCATAGGTTAGATTAGTCTCTCTCTAACAGTCCTGGGACAACATTATATTGTTTCTAAACAAGAAGACAATCCTTGGGCTTAGACTTTTGACATGTTTGTCAACAAGGGTGTTTCCTGTGAGGAGTAAGTCGACCTGGAAACCCAAATATTTGAATTCACTAACCACTTCTGGGGGGAGGGGATGGCCACCTGTAGTAGTAGTAATAATGAGCAACGAGGCAGAGCCAGTGTAGCTCCCCGATGGTGGGGCAGACCCCTAATACCCTACCTTAAGCAGTTATATAGCCAGTGTATACAGTAGTTTTTTTTATTTTTTTTACATTCCCTTCTTGTTCCCTCCCTCCCTGCTCCCATGGCATGGGTGAAGTCTCGGCTGCATGCAGCCTCCATCTTGCAGGAGAAGCAAGTTACCTCAGCCACCTGTAGGGGTGACTGCAGCATTGGTGCCCAACACCAACCTTCCCAGACTGCAGCTGCTATGTTGTGGCTTGCCTCCTTAAGCAACATCTTGAGCTCTTTTCCATACCTTCAAAGTCTCCCTATTTTCAGGGAGTTTCCTTGATGTTGCCCTTTTTACATTGGTTGCGTGCATGCGCAATACAATGTATTGTTGCAATATGAGATTTTGGGTGTGTGTCACTGCCGAGCCAATTGTAGTACACAAAACCAGGGACTTGTAATGGGCTCAGCAGTCGGCACCAATGACCACTTCGTGTGGTCCTGATGCAGCTCTCTGTTAGGTGGGATGAATGGTCATGTACTTCAAAGGACCAATGCCGCTCCAATCAGAGAGGGCTTCAGTCCTTTGATGTGCATGAAGCCAACATCAGTAAACAGCTGATCGGCTTGTGGAGTGAAAGGGGAAGTCTCGTGTAACAGCGGCTTCCAAAAAAAAAAATATCCTTCCCAGACAAACAAAAACAGGCCCCCCTACCCCCTCAGTGTGGGACACTGGTAGCCCACTCCCAGTGTCCCCAGTTGTCCTTCAGCCCAGTATGGTTCCCCCCTCCCCCCAGCAGTGCGCCCTCTTGGATGGCCACTGCTTGTTGTTATACCTGATCTTCTCTGTGTAATTCAACCGTTATGTAATTTGTAACTTGTGTTTGCTTGTTTAACTTACTCAAATTATTGTCTGTCCCTCTCAGATGCCTGTTACTGCTAATGATCTGTACTTGTTTTTGTGCTAATTTCTCTGGTTTATGTAGTGTACTGTCTCGGGTTGTGCTTGAAAATAAGCAGGTCTCTTGTCTAATGCACTTACCCGGTTACCAAAAGCAAATAAAAAAATAAATATAAGGTCTGCCAACAGTGGGGTGCCCAATCCCCATGTCAGCAGTAGCCCCCTCCCCCCAACAGTGTAGGACACTGGGTAGCCCACTCCCAGTGTCCCCAGTTGTGTCTAAAATCCCATATTATTGTTGTGGAACACTGGGGAGCCCAATTCCAGTGTTCTCAGTATGCCCCCAAGCAGTGTTGCCATTTCCCCCCCTCATGTTTGCACACAGTGGCGTAACCAGTCCCCATGTTGGCAGTAGCCCCCCTCCCCAGACAGTGTGGGACACTGTGTATCCCATTCCTAGTGTCCCCACATGTATAATGTACCTGCAAAAAACAAAATAGTCCCCCAATGTCTTTTTTTTTTAATCTGGAAAAAGAAAACGGTTCCTCGTTGTCTCTCCATGTCCACCTTCCCCCATCTCCACCCTCCCTCTGCGCACCCACCTACCCACACCCCCTCTTACTCCATACTTACCTCCAGAGGTCAGCAGCTGCAATGTTCTATGGACCGGGACAAGTCTGCACTCTTCAAAGCCGAACCGCAAACTGAAGGAATCAAAGTAAGTTGTCTAATGGCTGTCAATGGAGTTTTCAACTTATGTAGATATCTCAGCCATTTTTAGGAATTCTGACCCCAAATTTTCAACATGGGGTTCTTGAGACTCCGCCTCATGAACACTGACACTGTCATCTCATTAATCAGTCCCGAAAGATGATTTTGATGCCACTGCACAGAATCACCTTTCAGGACCAATTAACAAAATGACAGTGCCAGTGTTCAGCGGATGGTCTCAAGAACCCATAATATTTATTAATTGCAAAGAATCCCAAAATTAAATTATGTTACGAGCGTGCATTGTACAGCTTCTATGCATGCTTGTAACTTTGTCCGTTTTTAATATTTTCACTCCAGATTTTCAACATTGCTATTTTTTCACACCTCCTCATGGACAGCATAGCAGTCATTTTTTACATCCTGCCCAAAATGTGTTTTCACACCTGTGGTAAAGAATGGTGCAGTCACTGTGAGAAATCAACATGTGAGACAGATTAACAAAATGACAGAGCCACTGTTCATGATGTGGGGCCCCCAAAAGGACATGTTGAAAATTTGCTGAAAAAAATTCCAGAAAATGCCCAGGTTATGTGCGTCCGTTGCATTTATTCTACGCACACACATAACTTTTGCCAGATTGAAAAGCAGGGTCCTTCCACAGTAAAATAAGGATACTATTATACTATCTCAGAAAGAGACATTCATTGCAAAAAAAGTGAATTAATGCATCAATTAGTGTTTTTACTAAATCGTCAAAAGTTGGGAAATTCGATGTTAGGGTTCCCACCCCACCCTCCACACACCAACAGGCGTCGGGGTGTGTCATGAGATCGTCAGGCCTCTCAATCCATTCTCCTATACTGTACAATGTCAGTTACATAGGAAATGGGGTGAGAGTTGGGCCTGACGACCCCATGGCACACCCTGACGCCTGTCGGTGTGTGAAGGGTGGGAACCCTAACACTGAATTTCCCAGCTTTTGACAGGTAATTATTTTTATGTGATCATTTACTGCTGTGGTTACTTAGCCATTACTAGTACCTTGTAGGAATGCAAAACACTGTCTGCTGAAAAAAAAAAACAAAACTTTTTGGCATTATATTAGCAACATAATGATTCAGGAATATAAAAAAAAAACATGGATATATAAATAAAAAACACTGAAATGCACTTTCCAGACTTGTTCCATTCATTTCAGTGGGGACCCCAAAAAATTTCACTAGGACTCCCAGATTTTCGGTCTGGGCCCCAATTTTTATTTCAAGAAAGTCTTGGACTCTTAAACAAAAAAATCCTACCAAGAGCCCTGCATATGTGTTTTGTCAGTCTCTGCCAAATCGAAGAATTCCATAAACTCAGCTACAAGACACGATCAGCCTTGATTGTTCCAGGTAAATCAGAGAGAGGGGTAGGGGGAAGGAGAATGGGAATAATGATATGGTTTGTGATTCCATTGGCTATTCCTGCTCTATCTTGTCTCGGGTAAATGAAAAGAAATTAGACAAGAAGTACAAGCAGCAGGAAGAGATGTAGGCTACAAAATCATAACAGCATAAAACAATCAGCGTTTAATTAATTAAAAGTTGAATGGAAATTCCTCACTACCCTACTACCTCCCACAGTATATAATTTTCGGAATAATCATGACTAATAAACCCAGGATGGCTCTACCTGTGTGGATGCAGGCCTCTACCATCCTAATGTCATCAATGTGCTAACACAAAAAGGGTATGATTCTACCCAGGAGTGGGGGAGGAGGGACGCATTATCTCTACACATTCAATGTTACTTTCGTTCCTTAATGGCACCATGGTACTGAAACTAAAATGGCACTGATAATGGGATACCGAAAAGCTCTTCGCTATAAATACACTCCCACTTTACGAGGAATTTCCATCCAGATATCAATTAAAATACCTTTACATGGTTAACAATGCTTTAGGGGTATACAGTTATAAGGACACACCATTGTGATAAGATGTTGATGGGATGCTATAATGTAGAAACGTTTTCACTGATGTTACAATATATTGTTGAACCTTGGTTTATGCAGATCAATTAGTTCAAGTGGTAGCCCTTTCTCAGCAGATTCCTCACAGTCCAACACACACAACATCAGAAGCATTTAAATTTAGGGTGTTTGTCATTCAGGTATGCCTGGATAAGTAAACCCAAATGTAACAACACCCCTATCCAAACTAGGGTATGGCGAAGAAGCCACTCGCTATCACTGTTAATATTTGCCTCTATGTTTTTCTCCAGCCACAAAAGGATTGGGACAAATAAATCTAAAAGGTCAGATAGTATAGGCTGAATTACTCATCAAGGGTGGGGGAGGGGGATACAGAGCTGCTCTTCGACCCAAGATGACCCAGAAAAACTGGTGAACAATGAGTAGTACTGACAGGGAACCAAATACAAGCAACTAGATAGTGTATATCTCCCTGCTCACACACACTATTTCCCTTATACCTATACGTATACATCATATTAGACCACGTGGGTCCTCACAGAGGGCTTTGGATGAACTCTTTCACCCAGCCCATAATCTACGAGAACCTAAACAGAAAAATAACAGTGCTTACGAAACTGCTTTTTAACTCGAGAGTTACTCTATCAAGTGACACCATACCCGAAACACAGAGACACAACACAACACAACAACTCACAAACACCAACAATGCTTCTCAAGGCAGGAGCACAAAAAATAAAAAAAAAACAGAGAAAATTAAACCTAGATATGCAAGTGGTTAAAAGTGACTATGAAAACAAAACCTTAAGAATGCAGACTATGAGATGTATTATTCTTAGGCGGGGGACCTGAGGTAATACCTGATGCGTTTACCCCTTCATTCCACATGTTCACTATACCCACCTAAAAATATAAATTAGTGATCTGAAACTCCACAGTTGGAACGTAAGGGGTCTGAACTGACTAATAAAATGCAAACAGGTATTGATCCACCTTAAAAAAACTACATTCACAAGTAGCACTACTGAAGGAGACCAAACTCTCTCATGATGAATCCACTAAATTAGCCAGAGAATGGGTGGGTCTAGAAGTTCATAGCCCAGCCCAATCCAAGCGTGGTGGGTTTCGATCCTTATTCATAAATCTCTGTCTTGGAACATAACAAAATCTAAACACGACGAAGAAGGTTGCTGGAACCTGGCTCATTTTCAAACACTTCAGGGACCAATTGTGATTGGGAACCTGTACACCCCTAATACAGACTCCCCTGAATTCTTTCATAACCTAGCGGCACAAACAGCCTTATTCAATTATATAAATTACCCAATTATGATAGGGGTGGTTTTAATTTGGTATTAGAGGCAGAGATGGACTGGAGTAAAGGCACCAGGGAACCCCATGCAAAGGCCGCTAGAACAGTCAAACTATGGATGACAGACACTGCACTCACAGACGCCTGTAGGGTAATAAACCCAGGAGTTAGGGATTATACATGCCACTCATTCAGGCACAGAACATATAGCAGGATCGATATGTGGCTCACATCCCAAAAAATCACTAATATGATCACAGCATCAGCTATCATAGAAACGCAGAAGTTGATGGCAGATAAGGACTGCAGGCCCATCCAATCTGCCCAATCAAACCTCTTATCATATCAGACCATGCACCGCTACCTTCAACTAAATCTACTTCATGGATCAGTTAGCCACAGACTGACTAACTGGCGGATGAATCCCTTACTAATAATGGATCCAGAATTCAGTCCTTGGCTCAACAGATCCGCTGAGGATTTCTTTAAAGTAAATGACACAGGAAACGTGTCAATGGCTACCTTATGGGAAGCATTCCAATCCACCATGAGAGGGAACATAATTTCCTTCGCAGCTTTCAGATGCAAGAAGAGAGACCAAGAACTAAAAGATAAAGAAAATAAATTGAAAGCCTTAGAGCTACAATATAAATCGAACCCTAAGGCCTCACCAAAGTCCACTATATACAAAGAAATGCTAAAATTAAGGAGCGAAATTAACTGTCTGACAGAAAGGAAAGCAGAATTGGTGATTATGCGTCTTAAACATAAATACTGGGAAGGGGGTGAAAAATGTGGAAAACTACTAGCTTGTAGACTAAAAAAAAACAGCAGGCCAAAAGACACATAAATTCCCTTAGAGATGTTTAAGTGGCAAAACACTCACCTCAGAAAAAGAAATAAATGACCTGATGAAAGAGTTCTATGTTCGACTATACACCTCATCTATAAACAATTCTTCTGAGACCCTTACAGCATTTCTAGCAAAGCTAAACCTTCCAAAAATAACCACAGCTCAAGCCAGTCATAGACAAAAACTTCACAAGTGAAGAAATAAAAACCTTCATTAAGTCACAAAAAAAAAAAAAAAAGAAAAAGGCACCGGGGGAGATGGGCTACCAACAGAATTTTACCAAACTCTCTTATGAACAATCTCACCAATCTTGCAGAGACTATTTCTACAAATACAAAAAAAAAAAACAGGTACTCCCCCACCCCTACAATGAGTGAAGCAACCATAACCATTCTCTCCAAACCTGGGAAAGACAAAGAACTACTCGCTAGCTACAGGCCCATATTTTACTTATTTTTTTTATTTATTTCTAAGAATCAGTTTACAACCTTTGAGCCAGAGGCTCGTTTCCAAAGGTACTTCGTCACATAAAGACATACATTGTGTTTTTGGTTACATAGCATAGATTTGCAAAACAATAGGCATTCAACAGAGGCGCCACGTCACACTGTGGTCAGACAAATACAATTAGGTTACAGGGTACATGTAATTGATAACAGGTGTTACACAAGTTGGTATCAAGTGAGCAATCTAGTTGGTAAACACCTAAACAGCTGGCACTGGCCAGGTTAAACATAGACACGGTGTACAGGGAAGTGGTGGTGGGGATGGCTAGGTGGACAGCTGCCTGGGAAGCTTGTAAGAGAAGCAGAGGTGGAGGCTATGTTCAGAGACAGGAGCAGTTATGAGTGCTGATGATGTGGTTCAAGGGTGGTTTGAACTTGGAGATGGTGGTGGCATTGGTGATGGGGGCAGGGAGAGTTAAACCAGGTTGGGGCTCTATAGCAGAAGGACCTCTGGCAACGGCTGGTTCTTGATCTGGGGACCTTTAGAGTGGTCTTGTAGGAAGACCGTGTTGCAATAGTGGGAGGGCTCTGGTGGATGGATGCCGTTATCCCAGGGGAGAGCCAGTAGGGTTTTTTGGAAGAGACAGGTTTGGTATCGGAGCCGTTCATCCAGGGTAAGCAGGTTAGCCTCGACATACAGCTGACAGGTGTGTGTGAGCCTGGGGGCACCAGTAATCAATCTGCATGCTTTATTCAGGGTTAAGTGAATTTTGTTGAGTGCAGTGATGTCGGCAGCACCATATACTGGTAGACCACAGTCTACAAGGGACAGAATGGATGATGTAACAGCGAGCCGGAGAGCATTTGGGGGAAGGCAGGTTCTATGGCGGAAGAGGATGCCAAGCCGTGTGTTAGTGGCGGATGTTAGGGCGTCGATGTGGTTGTGAAATGTGAGGGCTGAGTCGAAGGTAACCCCAAGGTATTTGTAGGCGCAGACTTGTTCCAGTGGCTGATTGGTACGTGGGAGGATATAGAGTGGGTGGTTGCTAGCTTTGTTTTGGGGTGGGAAAGAGCATAGCTTTGGTTTTATTAAGATTGATGACGAGTCTGCTCCTTAAACCAAGCCTCGGCACTGTTGAAAGACTGCTGTAGGAGTCCTGTAGGGAGATGGGATTGCTGTGGGTGGCAAAAGGACAGCATCATCTGCATACAGTAGCATTTGCCAGGGCATGCACTGGGCAGGGTGTTCAGATAGGCGAGAAGAGAAGAGGCCCAGGATGGAGCCTTGGGGACCCCAGAGAGAATGGGATGGGTATCGGTGTGCTATTAATTTTACACACTGAAATCGAAGTGTCAAGATAGCTAGCGCACTATGCTAGGGGCCAGCTGAGACCAGTGTGGCAGAGTGCATTCAGCAGAAGTGGATGGGAGATGGTGTCGAAAGCCTTTGAGAGGTCGATGAACACTGCACCAGCTAGGAGCTGGTATCCAAGGAGGAGTGTAGAAAGTTGGAGAATTCAATAAGGGCAGTGCTGGTACTGTGACCAGCACGGAAGCCATGTTGCTCTGGGCATAAAATGTTATGCTTAGCCAGATAATCAGTGATTTGAATGGCCACCACTTTCTCCAGGGCTTTGGGGAGGATGGCGGTAGTTGTTGGCCAATGACCTGTCGCCTCTTTATGAATAGGTGTGATAATGGCTGTTTTCAAGCTGTGGGAAATTGTCCCAGGCAGAGTGACTGGTTAATTAGGGCTGGTGAGTGGGGCAAGAACTTCATCTAGCACCAGCCTGAGGATGCTGGGGTCCAGTGAGTCACTGCCGGGATTGTTGCCATTGAGAGCTTTGATTAGGATGGGTCTGGCTTCCCGGGTGGAAATCTTTTGCAGGTGGAAGCTGGGGTGCTGGAGGACAGGGGGAAGTTGGTTGGGGGGAGGGTCAAAGAAATTACTAGGGAGGACTGAGCTAAGGTCAGTGAAAGTGGTGTTGAACCAGTTAGCTATGGTGGCAGGTTCGGTGGAGGTAGTGCCATTTCTAGTGAGCTGAATGGGGCAGGGAGCAAGCTTTACCATTAAGTTGCTTAATATTATCCCAGAAAGTCTGGGCTGAGCCCCAGGAGGAGGTAAGGGAGGCCTGGTAATGGTCTGCCTTGGCTTTCCTGATGGCCCATGAGCACTTATTCCGGGCTGCATTGTAGGCTTGCCTATCAGACAGATGACCTGTTTCAGTGGCAAGGTGCCAGAGGTTATCCCGGTTTCTAAGTAATTGTAGGAGGGCTGGGCTAACCCAGGCTGCGTTCTGTTTTTTGGACCGGATTTTGGTGAAGGGTGCAAAGAGATCACAGGCCATGTTGAAGGTGTGAATGAAGAAGGCGAGGGCAGTGTCAATGTTGGTTGCATGCTGAATGGGGGACCAGTTTATCTGGGTGAGGAGTGCTTTAAGTTTTTTCAGCCCACCAGGTTGGAGGCGCCTGCGGAGGGTGGTCTGGGCTTTGGGTTTGGGATTGGGGACTACCCAATGAAATAGGATAGGGGAGTGGTCACTTAGGGAGTCTGGGAGGACCTGGATGTCACTTATAACAGTGGACAGCAAAATTTTATACTAAGATATCTTCGACTAGACTTGAAAAAATTATTCCCTCTCCCAAGTACACCCCTCTCAGGTGGGGTTCTTCAAAGGAAGATAATAGTTCTGATCATATGAGAACCCTACTAGATGTAATACAACTATCAACCTCCTCTCCCACTCCAGCTGCTGCACTGGCTACTGACTTAGAAAAGTCTTTGACTCTATAGAATGGCACTACCTAGTCACAGTATTGCAAACATTGGGTCTTAAAGAAAATGTTGTAAATATGATCAGAGTTATCTACCCCAACCCCAAGGCCCATATCGTAATGAACAACACTCTATCAACATCTTTCTCCCTGGGGAGAGGAACTCGCCAAGGGTGCCCACCATCACCACTCCTTTTTATCTTAACTATAGAACCTTTGGCAGAGGCCATTAGGGAACACAAAAGCATCACGGGGGTTACCAAGATCAAAGCACTACTGTACGCGGATGATCTCCTAGTCACCCTGCAAGATGTTCACAAATTGGTGCAGCCACTACTCCAACTGCTAGAAAAATTCTCCAGTCTATCAGGACTAAAGATAAATCAAAGTAAAGCTGAAGTCCTACCATTCAACAAATCATGCCTAGAACCACACTTTACAGCCCTAAATCTGAGATGGGCAAAAGACCACATAATATATCTAGGAACTAAAATCCCAGCTAAATGAACAAAAATTATAGACAGCAACCTAGAACCACTTATTGCTAAGCTCAAAACAGATTCAGAAAGATGGAAACCTGTGACACTCTAGTAGGTAAAACAGAAGCACTAAAAATGATTATCGCACCAAAGATCTTATATTTAATCTCACGTATACCTATGACTATACCTGACTCATGGTTCACTAAGATAGATAAACTGCTGGGAAGCTACATATGGGAGGGGAAGCTGCCTAGATTCAGCAGAAAAAAACTCAGGGCACACTGGACAAGAGGAGGATGGGGACTTCCCTGGATCAAGGGATAATACCTGGCATTTAGAGCCACTCAACCTCTGAGATGGTTTGACGTATTCGAACCATGCCCCCCCATGGTCCACAATAGAATCAGCCCTAACAAAAGACTTCCAGACGTCTACCTACATTTACAGGAGTCACCTCAAACCCCACACCTCACTAACTGCTATAACCTCATCCACAACCGCCTGGGAAAAACTAGGGAAGATTATTAAAACAGCCCTCGCACACCCCATATACAATCCACGATGGGGCGCCAACAACATCAAGATAGAGGGGAAGGCAAGACACTGGAAATTCTGGAGAAAAAAAAAAGAGATCAATACAGTACAGGACGTACTATTACCAGGCTCATCAGATATGGATTCCTTTCAAGGACTACAACAAAAGATATGAAATACCAAAAGAATATTTCTGGCAGTTTCTACAGATCAGAGAGACTCCACAACTCCACTGATTAAAAAGATTAAACAACTAGAGAATGGGCCCACCCCACACCAACTCCCTATCTTACTAAAGAAAACAAAAGTTAGAACAAGCCTTAGATAATCAATTATATAAGATAACATTCCTGATCAAACCGAAACAGCAAAAAGAAAATGGGAGTTAGCTTTAGGTACAGACTTATCAAAGACTGAATGGGACTCTTACTGGACGGCTGCACATAAACCCATTGGAGACACCTGCAGTAGATAGATTCAAAATAAAATACTACACTGGTGGTATAGAACTCCAGTAGCCTTATTCTCAGTGAACCTAATAAACTCAGATCAATGTTGGAGATGTGGTGAACCACATGGAGATCTCTTCCACATTTTATGGTCTTGCCCTAAGAGTATGGATTTATGGAATTGGGCCCATGATTTATTACAACAAATGCTAAATTCTAAACTTCCACTCAAGGAAGACATATATATTAAGCTCTACAGCCTCTACTGCAGACCTCCATCTCTCAAAAAGTCAGTGGGATTTCCTGATCCTTGTCAGTGTACAAGTCAAATGACTCATAGCATGTAAATGCAAATCCACAATGATTCCAACCCTAAAAGAATTACTTGATAACATTACTACACTAGTAAAGTATGAAAGACTATCCCACATCTCCACAGACACCCTAAACATGATAAGACCTGGGCACCTTTTTTCAGTATATATAACATAAACATCCCTCGATTCCATCCAACTGGGATTCAATGGTTAAACAACCAAGAAAAGGCATAGGCTAGCTATAAACCACACATGACTCACCTCATCACCTGCATAGTATAGAGCACAGGCTCAACAACTGACTCCCCACTGTAATAACATTCCTATAAAGGCCACACACCATAGCTATAATGGTCACAATACAAGGCTTATAGCCTTAAAATTTACTTAACCACTTGCATACATTGTAAACAGTTTGTTTTACTTATCAGTTAAATGTTAACTATTAGGACGATAAGTTGCCTGGCCTTTGACAGGTGCTACGAACAGTAGATAGCCAAACACCTTTAAGACATAAAGTTCAGGTCACAATTGCAATAAAAATTGCACAATAAACATACAGGACAGAGGTAACAGTTGACCTTTTTAGTTTATCGTTGTTGATCATCACAATACGACCAGCATTATCTAAATATAGTCACATAAAAATGAATTATAGGTAATCAGCAATGCTGCTAAGGCGACGAGACATAGAAAGTAAGAGTCTTAGCACAACAGCATGCTGGCTGTTTTTTGTTGGTTTTTTTTCGTCCAACTTTGCGACGGGTCATTTTATTAAATGTTTTACCTATTATTTTATTATGAATTGTATGTCAACTACTCCATAATCGAAGGTTATAGCTGATGTACATGTACTATATGTATGCGCCTCTTTTATTCAAACAATAAAATTGTTTAACTGCAACTTGAACTTGATAGAAACATTGATTCAACACTAACTAAATGGGGCCCACTATCTGCAGACATTATTCTTTAAAATAACAAAGCGCTACACATTCTGATAATTTGATCTAAAGGCCACTGCTATGAATTTTAATGCCGAGCGATGGGATCCTCCCATTCTTGCGCGTCTCAGTCAGTCGCTTCATCTGGCCGGACTTTTCAGGGCAATTATAATATAACAGACACGTCTTTTATAGATCTGTTCAGTCTTGAACGGGAAACAGACTGTTACAGCACACAAATAAAACGAATCGACCTCGTTTTACTTAATAATCAGCCCCCGGTAATCGCCTCTGACAATTATTTTTATTTCAACGCAGCTGCTTCCCGAAGACCCCTCAAATACCTACACCATTCTCATATTTCAAATGCGCATGGGCACCTACTTGTGCTGAGGCGCATGCGCATGCGTGTCGACGTGGTGGACGCTGGACCTGCGTCCCGGGTATTGGAGGAAGCTGGATTCCTTTCGAGCAGCGCGGAAGGTAAGGAAGTGGGGGGGTTATTTCATGTAAAGGGGACGTGGGTCTTGCATACTCCCTGAGGGCCTGCAGATAGTACCAGTACCGGGCTAGAACAGTTGTAATACTGCATGGCACGAGAACTCCTGGTATGTAGAGGAACAGGAGAAGGCACCATTTGTCCTGAAACTGCAAGAGTGTTTTACTGTTGCAAGCAGTAGTTACATGTCGTTCGCTGGTATTATATATCTACATAGACATGTACTTTGTACATTTGTACAGTAAATTCACCCATTTTGGGGGTTCATGACATTTGCTTTTGATTATCACTAGAGCAGACTTGTTGGCAGAAATAACTAGCATTTTTTTTAGCAGCTGGGTCGTAACTATTTTCATGTAAGCCTGTCGGACGAAATATACCACCAAATTGGAAATGACATGTGTAGAACTGAGTAAATGCGGTGGCCAGCCTACACGTTTACCTCTTTGAACTTTTCATTCTTTATAGATCAGTAATTATGTTGAAACAAACAAGGCTTGCTTGGGCATCGGCTGGTTGGGCCCATTGCTCAAAATCCATTTTTGGGCCCCTAATCAGGATTTGAATTGAGTGTCAGAAGCATGAATAAAATCATATATAATGTAATAATTTAAGGTTGTAGGGACTTTTTTTGCACTCACAAAATGTTACACAGTTCCATCTTCAAGAAGGGTGCCAGATACGACCCCAGCAACTGCAGAGGCTGACATCGGTGCTGGGCAAGGTCCTGGAAGTTATCAAGGGCAGAATAATGGATCTCTCATTTAAGACCAAGGTTCTTAGCCTCTCTCAGCATGACTTTATTAGTGGCAGGTTATGCCAAACTCACCTCATCAACTTTGAGGGGGTGGGCAGGGACGTGACCATAAACATAACCTATCTGGACTTGGGTAAGGCCTTTTACACAGTGGCACATGGCAAGCATTTTTAGCAGAGTACGCCTGTGTGGCATACATCAGGTATTAACAGCTGGCCTAGGGGAGTATAGGGCTATGTTTGACCGGTACTGCTGCGAGTGGAGAAAAATACTCTATGGCATCCCTCAGAGACTGGTGCTGGGGTCACCACAATTCAACATTTTTATTAACAGTATGGAAGCTGTGGTCTCCATAAGACTACTTTAGTTCTCTGATGACACAAAGCTGGCTAGAGCGGTGGACTCCCTTGAGGACTTGGTAAAACCTCAGAGGACCTGAACAAGCAGGAGGATTGGTTGGTCTCTGGGAGTCTCAGACTCAGTGTAGCCAAATGCAAGGTGTTACACATGGGGAAGCAAAACAGAGGTAGGACCTACACACTGTGTGAGGCTCCTCAGGCTGTTGGGAGGACACTGTGTGAGGCTCCTCTGGCTGTTGGGAGGACACTGTGTGAGGCTGCTCTGGCTGTTGGGAGGACACTGTGTGAGGCTGCTCTGGCTGTTGGGAGGACACTGTGTGAGGCTCCTCAGGCTGTTGGGAGGACACTGTGTGAGGCTTCTCAGGCTGTTGGGGAGGACAATGTGCGAGACTCCCCTGGCTGTTGGGGAGGTGGAAAAGAACCTGGGGTTTATAATAGAAAAGGGGCTGAAGCATGACAAGCAGCGTGTGGCTGCTGTCAAGAGATCAGGTAGAATATCAGTGTGGGGTGACCAACAGGGCAAGGGAAATAATCCTGCTTCTTTACAGGACTGTGGTCAGGCTCCGCCTGGAGTACTGGGAACAGTTCTGAGCTCCCCAGTACAAAAAGGATGAGGCAGTCCACAAGGTTTAATGCAGGGCTAACTGAAATGATCAAGGGTGTGGAAGACAAGTGTGTGAGAAGAGGCTGGTGGGCCTTTAACATGTTCACAACAAAGAAGAGGCTGAAAGGGAACACAACCTCTGCCTTCTGCATGCACAAGAGTATCGATAAAATAAAACAGACAGAGAAGTTTAATCTGCTGTCCTTTAGCCAGGCGTAAGATCACGCCCTGAAACTGTGATCTGGTAAATTCAGTGATAATGCTAAAAAAACACTTCTCCCAGCGGTTGATGAGCACATGGAAAAGTCTGCTAGCAGAAGAAGTGGACATGACGACAGCACAGGCTTTAAATGTTAGGCTAAAACATTTCTGCTTACCAAGGAAGTCATTGACTGCCCTCTGTAGTAGAGTGGTTGGGGAACCCTCTTTAAATTAGCACATATCTGCGCAGCATACTTAATCATACCTGCTTATAAAGCATGTGGATGTACACGATAGACCTTAAGGTGCTACTGACCAAAAATGATGAAGTTATGTAAAGAACAAGCACTTAAAACAAATGGACTGTGAACAAGGTTGCACAAGGCATGGTAATGAATGCAGAGTGCTAGTTGGATTTAGGTACTGCTAGCACTGACAGTCAAGTGTGCTGCTGTTTGGGGCAGTAGCATTAATGCTTGCTATACTGGTGACGTGGATGTGGGTCTCTTGGGGGCTAGTCTAGGTAGGGAAGATTGAGTGTCCCAGGGATAGTTCTTCCTCAGGGAGGAAGGATGCTGTGTGTTACTACCTCACCGCAGTCTGGTGGAGGCCAGCTGGCAGCATAGCAGGAGCACATCGAAGGGGAGAGGGGCAGCCACAGGATGTCAGGCACACATGTGTGCCATCGCACGCCAGCACCACCGGTAGAGGAGAAAGCCCCTGGTCTGCCAAAACAATGCCAACACCTCCTGCAGGCCCACACATGACCAACAGCCAGGGCAGGGCATCCACCTCAGCTTTGGTCCTGGGTAAATGATGGCTAACCTCTAAAGTTCTCGAGGCGGTTGGTGACTGGGCTTGAGGGGCATTGTCACTAGGAGGGCACATCAGGGACCAGAGAAATAGTTCTATAGGATAATAGTGTGCTTCTATATAGAAAGGTAGTGATGCAGTTTAGATCACAATTGCTTTAAAATGCAGAGAGCTGTTTGTATTTCTCTGAGCACTTATCATCTCATTGTGATCCATTGCCATTGTAGTGCCTGTCATTGGCATGCCAGTAATCCAATCTGTGGTGCAGTTTCTAGTCAGACTGTGGTTTCACGTAAGTGGATGGCATTGTAAGTTGATTTCAGTTTGGTAACTGCTTCGGTATGCACAGTAACAGAGAAGCTTCATGGGAAGACATTCTGATACTGCTGGCGGCTGCAGTATTTTTGACTGGTCTTTAACTCCAAACTAGCTCTAAAATTCAGTGTATCAAATAGCTGGTATAACATAGCAAAATGCTATCCGAAACGGGATAATGCTGACCATTTCCAAAAATGCATAGCAGTAAACTGCCATTTTTTGAGCAAGTCAGTGGCACGTGAAACTACACGAATGAAAACTAAAACAATTTTTTACATTTTGCTAATCCATCGGTGCCAAACGCTATGCATTTTCACAGCTGATTAGTTCATGTATAAAGCTGCTAATACATTTGTTATGGCTTATTTAATACCCTTAAATTGATTTATTTGGAAAGATAACTAGGGGTCGTCATGACTATACATTATTATATGATATTTTTTTTCTCCAGCAATCATAGTGCAGTTGTGGAGTCACAGGGCTAGCTGTGCCCCCTCCCACCACAAATGCCTAAGCTGTTCTTCAGCATGGGCTCCTAGCTTTGAAGGGTGATGGCCTTTTAGGTGTTTGCACTTGTGTGCAGCTGTAATTTAAAACTAGTTTAATTTGCTATACACTGCTGTTATGCACTTTGCAGTTCTTTCTGAGGTGCCATGCAATTTATGACTTTCTATTGACATGCAGAGATGATTTGCATATTTACAACCATGTTTTGTACCTGCTGTCCATATACTGTTTGAGCATGGTCACAGCGGTTCTTAGCATGCAAAGCTGATACTGTCTGTGCATGGTAATTGTGGTTATACATCCATTACTACTGCTTTTACAAGCCCAAACTGCACTTCACGCCTGCTGTTGTGGCTGAGAATGGGGTCCAGGGAGGTTAATCGACTTGCCCAGGGTCACACAGTGAGCAAGTATAGCACTACTGCCTGGCAGTATAGCCTAGAAGTTAGAGTAATGTGCTGTGAATGAGTTTGGTATATCCGGCAGACTGGAGTTTGATTCCCACAACCTCCTCTTGCATACTGTGTAACTGAGTAAGTCACTTAACCTGCCTAGTACTCCCAGGTTGGCCCTGAAAACAGGCACTTGTGCCTAGTGGGCCTTATCCAGTTACCAAAGAACTAACAAAAAAAAAAAGTAGCAGTTGTGGGATTCAAATCCAGGTCTTCAGTTTCACTACTCTGCTCTAACCAGTAGGACAGAAATTACTTCCATGTTTACTAGTGCAACAAAGTGTGATTAACTGAAGTTAATAGTGTGTTCTTCTATTGGTGGGGGAAAAAGATACAGGATGAAGGTGTATACTGACACTTAAGGTCTAATCTGATTAGATCAAAGCAGTTAAAATGCATGTGAGTGTACCATCAAAGACTAGCTTTGGTATAAGTTTTCTGTCTCAACATTAAGTGAGAAAGATAATAGAGTAACAGAAATTCTGAACTACTTCTGCTTAGTATCCACTAGGTAGCGAAGCGGGCCTTTGCCACAGAACATTGTAAAGGCTGCTGAAAGGGTGAACCCCAAAAATGAGGCAACAGGTATTTACTAGTGAAAGAGTCAGAAGAGGACTCGTAGCCCTGAAGATAGACAAGGCCCTGGGGGCAAGATGGGATACATCTGAGGGTGGTCAGTGAACTGAACTAGCATCGGAATTAGATGAACCCCTGATAGGGTTGTTCAGTAGCTCTATTCAGACAGTGGTGGTTCTGAAACACTGGAGGATAGCAGATGTAGTTTTGCTTCACAAGGGTGGGAACAGAGAGGAGCTGGGTAACTACAGACCTGCCAGGCTTACCTATGTTGTGGGTAAACTGATGGAGACACTAGTCAAAGAGGACCTAGTTGACCACCTGGCAAAAAATGGGCTCCAGGCTTTTAAACAGCAGTGGTTTGTGGCAGGGAAGTCTTGTCAGACCAATCTGATAGTACAGTATTCTTTCACTGGGTAGCTATAGCTAGAACAGTGGATAAGGGTCATGCTGTGGATTTACTTTGCGTTCAGAAAGGAATTTGAGTGCTTTACAGAAGGTTTTTGAACAAGCTAAATGATATGGGTGCAGGGAAAGACATAGATAAATGGGTGGAAAGTTTGTTGGAAGGGAGACAGCAGAGGGTAGTGGTAAATGGAGTCTGGTCCGGGAACAAGAATCCCAGAACTGAAGATGGGGTTGGGGTCTTACCTCTGAGTAAAAGGAACTAGGAGTTATCATAAGTGACTCCCTTATGCAGTCTTGCTGGTGTAACAAAGTTTACTGTAAGGCAAACAGGATGATGGGTTATATTATAAAATGGGTTTTAAAAATTGTGAAACCTGAAAGACTGAGGGCCATCTGTACCAGTGCTGTTATCTCAGCACAATAGCACAGGATAAACTTTGTTTTTTTTCTCTTTTAGATATTTCCTGAAGAAGACCTAAGGTCGAAACGTAGATTTTTAATTCTATTTTCAGCGTGTATTTTATAAACATTTTGTTTTGCTTTTAGACCACATGCTGACGCAGCGCCTTGTTTTTGTTTTTCCGCTAAAGATCCAGCAGCCTGTTCAGACTAAAATCAATACTAACCACACATCACAGACTGCCATCACAAACATGGCTGCCACCTTTACTCACTAAAAACCTTCAACTGCACCCTAAAAATGAAACTGCCTTAAATTGAATAAATAGTAGTTAAATGTTATTTGCTGTCATAATTATTTTCTGACACACATGTATACATTTAAAAAAAGAAGTACTACAGTACTTAAAGTTTTTTTTGACGTTTCTTTGATGACCATGCAGAATCCTGCTCCTATCCTCACCTACTTACCAGGGAAATCTCTGCTGTTTAACCTGCTACAGATAAAATAGCCCAGATTCCATCTGAGGCCCTCAGTGGAGGAAACATTCTGCCAGTACAACTTAGCAGAGAGTTGAATTCTTGTATTCCATCCATAGTTAACATTCCATCTCTTGAATATAGGAAAGACAGAAAAGATGCAGTGGGGGAGGGAGGCATACAATAAAAAAGAAGAAAGAAAGACGAGGAAATGGGTAAAAGGGAGTGGGTTAGGGAAAATAAAGGGTTTAAGAGCTAATTAAAAGTAAATGTATTTTGCTGTGCATAATATCTGAACCTCAGAAGGCATGTCAGTGCTGGGACTATTTTTTTCTGGGGTTGATGACATTTTTTTTAAAAAAGCCATAAAAATATTTGTTTTTCTATTTTGTGCATTTTTTTAACCCCCCCCCCAAAAAAAAAATCTTGGACCCATTTTATAATTGCAATAAGACACTCCTGGGTGTGCTTTTTGGTGGGTTGATGGCACACGGTGATTCCTCATGCCTCACACCACATCCAAGGTGTGCCTTTATCTCACCACAGTGCTCAACCTGTTATGTCTTATTGCTTCATCAGGAGGGGTTTTGACGGCAGGAGGAAAAGTATTACCACCTTTCAGTGGATCACTGATGAACCCACACTTGGAGTATTCTGCTCAGTTCTGGAGTCCTCACATATGGAGAGACAAAGACAGGCTGGATATCGTGCAGCACAGGAAAATGATTCGGGGCCAGCAGGGCAGATCCTGCGAGCATCGGCTTAGGGCACTGAACATGTACTCACTTGAGGCCAGTTGAAAGATGGCTGATATGATAGAGACGTTCAGGTTCCTGAAAGTAATTAACAAGGTGAACTGCGCGGAACTATTGAAGAGGAGCACTGAATCTAGAGCACGAGGACCTGAGTGGAAGCTTGCAGATAGGAGGTTCAGGAGGGATGTGAGAAAGTTTTATTTTAAATAGATAGTGCTTGAGCCATGGAACATTCTGCCAGCAGAAATGGGTGCCAAGACCATTAATGGTTTCAAGCATAGTTAGGACAAATTAGTAGTCACATGAGGATAATAGTAAGGCGGAGAACAATGGGGTGGATAGTGTAGGAAAAAAAAAACCCTGGCATTGACGACGGGTCTGGGGATATGATAGGGTGTTACGGGTAGACTGGCTGGACCATTGGTCTTTTTTCTGCCATCATTGTCTATGTTTCTGTGTCTTGAGGCAGCATATTTGAACAGTTAGCGCCATGCTAAATGGGTTTGTGCCACACAAACTGCTTTGCATGTTCAAGAGGTTCTTAGCGCTGTTAACCTAAAGTTTACATGGCACAACGTTTTTAGTGTGCAACTGCTAATGGACTGCTTGAGCACTTGCTAATGAAAGGTGGAGTCCCGCATACATGGTGCACAGGCATGTTGGAAGTCTTTTGACAGTGCAAACAGTCTGATTGTGTAGCACTAGCTGGTTCTTCCAAAATCATGTTTTGACCTGCAAAAAGAGGGGACCACCCTTCTTGCTCCCATGTAAGATTTCCATGGTGTCAGGTGGCACCACATTCCTTTCCCTGTCCTTATGTGTTATCTTCCTGGTGTCCAGTGGCACCCCGTAGACCCACTCAGCCTGGTCTTCATGATGGCAGTCTAAACAAATACTCCTCTCAGTTGCTCAGCTGCCCCTGGCTTATTCACACATCCACTCTTATTGATATTCCAGTGGGCATATTGACATAGGAACTGCAAGATGTCTGCATACATAATCACTAAAGCACCTTTTTTATAGAGAAGTCTTGCTACTACTATAAAGGGAATATCGATAGCGTGGGTTAGATTGTGACTAAGGAATAGAGAGGAGGGTTTCTTCCGGGGGCTGATGGATGGGGTTGGGGGTTGGGATATGCTCTGGGGTGGGGGTATATCATATGAAGGTTACAGACAAAGGTGTGCCAGTGAGCAACAGGAACATATGTGTGGCGGAGTTAGGCTACACCCTCAGCTGTGACTGATGGACCACTTTTGTATCTCCTTATTTCCTAGCTATCGAAACGTCTGTTGTGCAGCAGTTAACGCTTTTCTCTTTGCTTGTCTTCTTCCCCCCCCCCACCCTAGCTCTTTACTATCCCTACTAAATTTCCTACTAGTTCTCTTTTTTCATTCTTTTTCCATTTCCATCCATCTAGTCCCTGGAGTGATGCCAAACACCCAGAGAGGTGTTGTGTAAAGTGCATGAGCACATTTTGTGTGCAGCAAAACATGAAGGCTATTTTAAATAGGAATACATACAGTTAATAAAGCTTTTTTAAATAAAAATGATCCAGAAACCATATACAACAGTAATAATTTCATGATTAATACAGTTATAAGAAATCCTTAAGGTATTTTCATAAATTCATACTATAAACTTATTACTGTATAAGGTTTATGTATGAGGTTGAACAAAAGAATGTGGATCAGAGATGGTCAATATTTATGGAAGCCGTATAAAACAATAATTTCATGATTAACACAGTTATAAGAAATCTTTAAGGTATTTTCATAAATTTACACTATAAACGTGTGACTATTTTGTTTATGTATGACGTTGAACAAAATAATGTGGATCAGAGATATAGAGTCAATATCTGTGGAGATATACACTGTATCTTTAACTGAACCAGGAAGTTCCCTGAAACAAAAAAAACAAAACAACTTTGGTTTGAAACAAAATGTTCAGACATGAAAATAGAAAGGGCTTAGTCAGGTGACCCCACTAAAAAGATATAAAACCTCTTCACTGAGTTCAGTTCAGTCTAGTGGGGCTCAGCCCTGGGAGAGGAGTGGCTATACTGCTTGCACAGACAAGCTGTTGAATGCAGATGAGAAGGGTTAGGAGCTCTAAGATCCAGGACTGTATTATGGGAGAAACTACTGATGTTAAGTAGTGATTTTCTTTGCAATTATTTTGCTTTCATTTATTATTTTTGAACCTTTGAAAAATAAATATCACAACACGGTGTGTTTTAAACCTGTAAATTTACCTCGCCTGAAGTTTATTCCCACATGATGTGACAGACTTGTTATGAGAAGTGGGTTAGTACTGGTTGTCCAGAGAAACAAGAGGGATACCAGTACCCAGATACCAGCCCTGGTATCCTGACATGGGGGCAAAGAGCAGGATGGCATGCCACCAGGATCTCGTGGATGCCAAGGATGTGTTGAAGGAGGAGGGGCTTGCCAATGTACATACCAGAGCCCAGGTGAGGAGAACTGGAGAGGAGCTATTGCCTGGATTGGAGTTCAGTTGAATGTGGAGGTGGACCAATGCTGGAGGGAGGCAGAGCACTGCTGTCAGGTGCTGATGAAGGGTTCCTGACTGGAGGATTTCGTGGCCGAAGTAGAGGAGCCGGATCCTTGGGTTCTATAGGAGGAGGACCCCCCCCCCCCGTCCGATGGAACCTTTGTTGCCAGCCACTTTTGAGATCCCATTGTTGCCCATTTTTCTGGGCTGCTGCTACTTGGTGCAGAATGGTGACCAGGAAGATGAGACCTCAGGTTAGACTGTTGCTAGGGATGCTGTATTGGGGTGGAAACCTTCAATCAAGAAAGAAGAAGCCATTGAGACTGAAGGGACCTTTTCTTGTTCAGTTATCACTGAACCTATTAACAGTATTTACAGTACTGACTGGGGTAGATTGGTCTTGGGGATCTGGGTTATATGGGATGAAATGTATGGAACGTGTGATGTTAAAAGCTATGTTAATTTTAAAGGCTGGTGCTGAGTACAGTCAGTTGAGGGTACAGGAATGGTGTAGGGGTTGAAATGAAACCACTGGTATGTTACAAATAAGTGCTGAAAGGAAACCCCAAGTATGTTACAAATAAGGGTTGAAAGGAGACCCCAGAGGTTTTGGAGTTAGGAACTGGCTGGTTGATGTTCAGCATGAGAAGGTTCCTTGACCACCAAAAAATATATCGAAGAGAAATGAATAAATGAAATGTATGACATGATTGCAATACATGTATAACATAGAAGAAATGTCTATACCGTATGATATAAAATAAGGAAGCTAGGGTCATGGAGGATCTAGGTTTGGGGTGGAACCTATGGTTTGGCCCCTGAGTGGCAACAATGTGTTGGAATGGGGTTAGAGATGAGTACAACTCGCCTTGGAGAAAGTTGTGGTATAGGACCTTATGGTCGCCCTGATAGCTAGATGGAGGAAGCTAGAAGTCGGCATAAAACTGCTGTGTATTACTTCCTCTTTTTTAATGAACTGATGAAAGTATGATATTGGGTGCACAGGGTGCTGAAGCGATGCCAAGTGATGGGTGGTGAAATGATGCCAAGTGATGGGCATGGAGGAAGCTAGAAGGCAGCATAAAACTGCTCTGTAATACTTCCTCTTTTTTAATGCAAAAACACAATAAGTAAGCACTCAAAAAAGGCAAAAAATAACCGCGCAAAGATTCTGACAAAGTGTGCCGGAATGGACACGAAGCGCTGGGGTAGCGTGCTGCGGTCTCACTGCTCATATGTCTTGAATCTTTGCGTGGTTATTTTTTGGCTTTTTTGAGTGCTTACTTATTGTGTTTTTGTTTTCAACATTCATTATAGCACCCACTCATTCCATGCATCGCAAAGGCACCTGTGTCTTTTCTCTTTTTTTTTAATGCACTGATGAAGGTACTATAGTGGGAGCACAGGGTTCTGAAATGATGCCAAGTGATGGATTCTGAAACGATACCAAGTGATGGGTTCTAAAACAATGACTATTGATGTGTGCCTGATATTACATATGAAATGCCTGAGTTGTAGTAACCAGAATGAAATAGTTAGGGGGTAAGCAGTCTCTACAGACTGAAGTCCTCTGAAAGCATAGATGGGTCAATTAAAGTCTTTCTTTAACCAGGCAAAACACAATTGAGAAAAACTAATTTTCGAGGTGGACCTGGACAATATAAATATTCAGTGCAAATACATACATACATGCATAGCCATACATATAATCTCTTTATATAAAACTGTATGTACATGTTCAAGTTCAGTACATAGCGTAAAATGTGCATACAATATTCATAAGAATAGCAAAATAACACTCATACATAGTAAGATAATGTTCACTGCAGTATACAGAGTAAGATAATGTTCACTGCAGTATACAAAGGAATAGGATCCAATAAGGAACGGTGGTAGGGGTTAGTATAGAGCTGGACTCTCAGTCAGTATACTGCTAGAGAACACAGGCAGGTACCTAGAGTGGTATAACACTGATAATGAATTTGGTGAAGCCTTATGAGCACTGAACAGAGTGAAATGTTGAGTAAGTGGGATTGGGGCATACAAAGCGGGGGAAGGGAGGGCAGAAACAAACTTGAAAGGGGGGACCTGAAAAGTGAGCCTCTGCAAGCAAGTGACAAGTGAGACCATCAGAGTAATAGTTACTGGTTCCAAGACTAATGGGTACTGTGCTGAACTGTATGACAGCCCCAGAGTAATGTTGTAAAAGTATTGTATTGCAGTAACTTGGTATAGGGTATAGTGGACAGTACTAAAAATAGCTGAATTAAGGGATCCTGGGGTGAAGCTCTCCTAGTGGGTAAGAGAACATTTCAACCAGCCCCCATTCTACTGTTTTGTTAGAATATTTATGACTGAGAGGGAGTTCATGAAAAAACAGTATAGTTTTCAGAACCGTTTTTTTCTTGAGGGAGGTGTGTGGCGGAGTTAGGCTACACCCTTAGCTGTGACTGACGGACTACTTTTCTATCTCCTTATTTCCTAGCTACCAAAACTTCTGTTGTGCAGTAGTTAACACTTTTCTGTTTTCTTCTCCCGCCCCCCCCCCCACTCTAGGTTGGCCACTTAGCGTAGCTCTTTACGACCCTACTAAACTTCCTACTAGTTCTCTCTTTTCATTCTTTTTCCATTTCCATCCATCCAGTCCCTGGAATGATGCCAAACAGAGAAGTGTTGTGTAAAGTGCACAAGTGCATTTTGTGTACAGAAAAAATGAAGGGTATTTTAAATAGGAATACATACAGTTAATAAAGTATTTTTAAATAAAAATGATCCAGAAACCATATACAACAGTAATAATTTCATGATTAATACAGTTATAAGAAATCCTTAAGTTATTTTCATAAATTCATACTATAAACTTATTACTGTATAAGGTTTATGTATGAGGTTGAACAAAAGAATGTGGATCAGAGATGGTCAATATTTATGGAGATGTACACTGTACCTAGGAAGTCCCCTGAAACAAAAAAAACCTTGGTTTTGAAACATGTTCAGACATGAAAATAGAAAGCATGTTCAGATGTGAAAATAGGGTTTAGTCAGGTGACCTCACCAAAAAGATATAAAACCTCTTCACTGAGTTTGTTTTAGTCCAGTGGGGGTCAGCCCTGAGAGAAGAGGAGAGAGAGGTTATACTGTTTGTGCAGACACGCTGTTGAATGCAGATGAGAAGGGTCTTTAGGAGCTCTAAGATCCAGAACTGTATTATGAGAGAAACTACTGATGTTAAGTAGTGATTTTCTTTGCAATTTTTTGTGTGTTTTTAAAACCTGTAAATTTGTCTCGTCTGAAGTTTATTCCCACATGCTGTGACAATATGGCATGAGGTGCCATGAGAAGGAGGTGGGTGCTTGTGGATACCAGGGACATAGGCAGAGGGGAGAGGATGTCACCAGACACCAGGGAAGTCTGAGATGGCGAGAGGGTAGTTGTGTAGTGGACCTTGATGGAGCACTGAAACCTTACATGCTGGACTCCTAAACACAGCCATACACTGATTTCACAGTGGCACATGGTGTGCAGCATCCTTCTGTTTCACCCCCCTCACAGACCAGATGGCTGTACTCTGTAGCCCACAGCCTCCCTCCACTCTCTCCAAAGCAGTGTGTTTTAAGAATGATATGTAGATTGGGAGATAAGTTATTTATTTTATTTATTCAATTTTGGTAACTGGGTAGGCCCACTGTGCCCCGAAGATCCCTTTTTCTGGGGCGACCCGGATTTAGTTATAGAGGTATACAGATACAGTATTTGGTTACAGAGGTATAATCGCACAGCATTTAGTTACAGAAGAATACAGGTACAACAAAGAAACAAGTACGGAGCAATTCAAGGAGAGTAGATACTTGGATAAACAGTGCTGACAGTGTTCCAAAATTAGTTTACAGGGGATGACAGTTACAGGAATATGCTTGGGTAGGAGTGTAGCAATCAGGAGGTAAGGTAATACTTTATATAGCCGTGCATGTCTAGGCTAGTGAGGAACCGGCCTAAGGTTGGGCCCCTCGTTGACAGGAGCAGACGCTAGCTTCTAGTAGGTGAGCCCGAAGTCCCTTTACAGAATTTTTCAAGGGAGGGGGCGTCCTGAAGGAGGGGAGGAAGCTTAATCCATAGGGCAGGTGCCGTGGAGGAAAAGGATTCCTGCCGGCCGTGGTCCGAACTCTGGGTATAACTAGAAGTTACACCCAGTGGTTCGTAGGGTACTTGCAGAGTGCTTGGGAACCAGGAGACTGGCCAGGCTGTCAGAGGGATTACGGTGTCAGAGATTGTATGCGTTGCACAGCAGAGGGTACTGGAGGTGACCATCTAGGAAGGGCCATTGTAGGGCAGCAAGGGCTTCGCAGTAATGCTGTCTTTTGTGGGACTGTGACGCAAACTGAGCTACTTTGTTGTAGAGAACTTGTAGCCTATTCATTTTTTGTTTAGCCAACCCCTGAAGAATTGGGGCAGCAAAGGTCAGTGTTGGCAGGAGTAGGCTGTTGGCAATGGTGATTCTAGACTCTGGGATGAGCTGGTCTTTCAGGTGGTACAGCAGGCCCAGTTTGCGGTATATAGCTTTGGTTACCTGGTCTAGGTGAGATTTGATGGTAGACCCTTGATCCAGGGTTAGCCCCAGCTACTTGAGGGAACTCACAACCTCGATGTGGCAACCTGAGGATGAAGTCAGAGGGAGCAAGGTACTACGGACTGCGTCTAGGTTTCTCTGACCAAATAGCATTGCCTTGTTTTTTGTGGTGTTTATAATTAATTTATTCTCAGTAAGCCAGGACTCTAACTTGGTAAAGTCAGCTTGGAGGTGGGGTCCCAGGTCAGATTGGTTGCTCGGGGACCAGTAGATAACAGCATTGTCTGCATATTGAACGATCGAGCTGCCACCACAGTGGGATTTAAGATCGTTGACGAATAGTATAATGCCTTGGTCAGGCCGCAGCTCAAGTACTGTGTACAGTTCTGGAGACCTCATCTGAAGAAGGACATAGCGCTGCTGGAGAGGGTTCAGAGGAGAGTGACCAGGATGATTCAGGGCATGGAGGGGAAGCCTTATGAGGAGAGTCTAGAGGAGCTTGGGCTTTACTCATTGGAGGAGAGGAGGGATAGGGGAGATACGATGGAGGTTTTCAAGTATGTAAAAGGAACAACCAGGAGTGGAATCAAGGAACTCTTTAGGCTTGAAAAGGGAGGAACAACCAGGGGTCATGGGTGGAAGCTGGAGTAGGGAAATTACAGAGGGGAGTGTAGGAGACATTTTTTCACTGAGAGGGTGGTGGAACCTTTGAATGCGCTGCTTGGGAGCCTGGAAAAGGAGGGTACAGTGGAGGGATTCAAGAGGGGGTGGGATATGTACAAGGGGAAACTGAAACTAAAAAGGACCCTCTTGTGGGGTTGGTAAGGTGAGCAGCCATTTGGTTGCTGACTTTCGAGCAGACAAGACAGACTATTTGGCCTATTCTGCTGACTTCTTTAGTATATTAGTTTGTAATAGCGAGAAGAGGAGGGGGCCGAGGATGGAACCCTGAGGCAGCACCTCACTTAGGGGGAGTAGATCTGAGGTTGCAGTCTTCCACCTGCCCTGCTGGGAGCAACCAGATAGGTAACAGGTGAGCCAGGTAAGGGAATGTTGATCCAGGCGGAAGGAGGCTAGTTTGGATAGCAGGAGTTTGTGGTCCACTAGGTCGAAGGCTTTGGATAGATTGATAAAAACAGCTCCTGTGGGGAGTCCTTTGTCCATGGCCCCTAGAACGTCAGTTGAGAATTTTGAGGGCTGTATCAGTGCCATGGTTCTGCCTAAAGCCGTGTTGCGTGGAGGCTAGTAACCGGTTAGCCTCAAGGTAGTCACGGAGTTGACGGTATACTAGTCTTTCCTGGACCTTGGCCAGGGCACAAATCAGTGAGATTGGCCTGTAGTTGCCAATGGATTCCCTAGGCCCTCCTTTGGGGATTGGTATCACAACGGCTTGTTTCCACGTATGGTTACTGTGCCTTCAAGCAGGGATCAGTTGATTAGCCATGTGAAGGGTAGAGCCATGGCAGGTGCAGCTGCTTTTAGTAATTTGGTGTTAGGGTACTGCATGTTGGGTAGGGTCATTCGCATTTTTTTATATGGAGAGTGCCATTCACTGCTGCAGTGTGAAGGGGTTTGTGACCCTAAAGGACTTTTTGGCCCTTAATGGAGTTAAAGATTAGTGCAGAGTTGCTGATCCTTTGCTAGCTGATTAGCAAAGGCAATTTGGGAGGCTTTGTGTTTCTTCACCACTGAGTTGTGGTTGTGGGGAGCTGAAACACTATAGGCATTTTCTGCCCCTCTATGAAGGTCTCCCACGACCTGCAGTGTTGCCAGGGTCAGAACCATGTCAGGGGCCAGGGGAGGAAATCCGAAGGGGGAGGAAGTGGAAAACATGAACCCATGATTGGTGATGAGTGCTTTGAAGGAAGGTAAAGGGGAGAAAAACAAACAGACAAAACAGTTAAAAACAAGACCTAGATCAGGGTGGAGGGAGGCAGAGAGCAAGCAGAAGGGTGGAGAAGTTACGAGCTGGAAACGCCACTCCTCAAGATCTGGGAGAGAGCCAGGCCACCCACAGTGCTCTACAACTCCAGTCACTATGCAGATGTGCAGGAAACAAAAAGTTATGCATTATCCTAAAGTTTGTTGCACTAATTATACCCACTGTGCATCACTTTCCTAGACAGTTATGGTTAGCACCTACTCTTTTTTTTTTTTTTAATATGACTGAATCATTCATTGTTGTTCTCTGTCTAGATAACGTCCTCGCGTTTTCATCTTTGAAAATTCTATTTTTTTCTGCAGAGGACCAAGCAGCATTTGTGATTATAGTGGTGCAGTATCACCACTATAGTTAGGGTTGAGCAGGGGATTCTATGTTAAATCTCAAACTTCACACTTTTGCAGCTGTTTAATGGCTGCGCATGAAATTTTGCAAGCACAGTCTCGGTTGGGGGGTAGGTCTCTTGATGTGCTAAGTTTCGTTCTGGTTGGATGTGAGGATAGCACAAAAAGTTTAAAAACAATGGCTGTTTTTTGCTTTTATTTTGTCATTGCCTAGCATCCGAATGGTTTGGAATTTGTCTGAAATTTTCAGGGTAGAAATGGCTTTATTTATTTATTGTAATATTCAGAAAGACCTTTGAGTCAGGGACTCATTTACAAAGGTTCTACGTCATACATACAGGCACAGGAGCGAACTTGACAATACAGGTTACAAAAACATTACAACTTGTTAAACAGTTGCTAGTAGGGAAACAGATTAGTTTCGCTTAGCATTCCTATAGCACAGCCAGAAAATGCAGAGGGCTCTGTAGGGGCTGATAGTCATAAAGATTCAAGAGGGTTAGTTGGTAAGGGGGACTAGGACAACCACTGGGCTTGGCCCAGAGATGTGTGTTTCACTAGTTTGGTGAAAACATATTCATCTGTTCCAATGTTACTGCATTTTGAAATCTCGGTTCTGAGCATGCTCAGTATAGTCTTTTGGATAGCTGCTTGGAATGAAAAAAATAATTTGGTCCATGTGAAAAAAGATCCTTTTTCGTATGGGGGTAATCCTTTTACATGAGTAAAATTTATTTTTTTAGTATGGCCGCCATCTTATTTTCATTAAACAACAACAAAAAATGACATCCTGCACACACACACACACACACACACACACACACACACACACACCAGCACATGTATTTTGCTCATTGAGTCACCATTAGGTGGATTCTGTATTTAGTTTCTGGAAAAATTACCCAGAAATTTTGTTGTTGTTGTTGTGTTTGTTTTTTTTGTTAACATTTAAAAATAGTTTTTCGTGAGTCGATTTTTGTATAGGTATGCGAAAAACAAATTGGTCCATATGCAAAAGAATGGCTACATATGAAAAATGAATTTGGACTGTGTTTTTATGATTCTTTTTTTCATATGAAGGCCTTCTTGTTTTGTATAAATTAAAAAAGCATACTAAAAAAGGATATTTTCATATGAAAAAAGAATGGGGGAAAAAATAAGCCCAGATTCTTTTTTTGTATGAAGGCATCCTTTCTCGTATGCTTTTTTCGTTCATATGAAAAAAGAATACCTTCATACGAAAAAAAGAGTTTGGACTTAGTTGTTTTTTTCATTCCTTTTTGTATGAAAGAATCCCTTTTTTTTTTTTTTTTTATATGAAAAAAGAATTTGGACTTGGATCCTCACCCCACAATTCTTTTTACGTATGAAGGCATCCTTTTTCATACGCTTTTTTCGGACATACGAAAAAAGAATTTGGACTTAGAAACATAGAAATATAGACTTTGACGGCAGATAAGGACCACTTGGCCCACCCAGTCTGCCCATTTCCCTACCTATTGGATAAGCTGCAGATTCTAGTTAACCAACTGCCTACTTCCTGCAACCCCCCCACTATAATTGCCTTATGTCTGTCCCATACATGTTTGAATTCCGCCACTGTTTTAGACCCCACAACCTCTCCAGGAAGGCGGTTCCATGCGTCCACCACTCTCTCCGTGAAAAAGAATTTCCTCACATTACCCCTGAGCCGTCCCCCTTCTAACTTTAAATTGTGCCCCCTTGTTCTTGCACATCTCGTTTTCTGAAAGATGCTACCCTCCTGGACTTTGTTGATTCCCTTGAGGTACTTAAGTTTCTATCATGTCCCCCTGTTCCTCCTTTCATCAAGGGTATACATATTAAGCTCTCTCAGTTTCTCTTGATATGGTTTCTGATGTAGACCCTGCACCATTTTAGTTGCCCTCCTCTGGACTGCTTCCATCCTGTCTATGTCCTTGCGTAGATGAGGTCTCCAAAATTGCATGCAGTACTCCAGATGGGGTCTCACCAACTGTATGTACAGAGGGATAACCACTTCCCTTTTTCTGCTTGTGATGCCCCTCCCTATGCATCCCAGTATCCCCCTGGCTCTCCTTACTGACTTCTCACATTGCTTACCCACCTTTAGGTCATCTGATATGACTACACCCAGATCCCTTTCCATTATTGTTATTGTTAGTACCTCCCCTGCTATTGTGTACTTTTCTCCTGGATTTTTATTTCCCAGGTGCATTACTTTGCACTTCTTTGCATTGAATCTAAGTTGCCATATGTCTGACCATTCCTCCAACTTTGCCAAGTCCCTTCTCATCCTTTCTACCCCACCCCTTGTGTATCAACTCTGTTACAGATCTTTGTGTCATCTGCAAGGAGGCATACCTTTCCTTCCAGACCCTCTGCAATGTCACCTATAAAAACGTTAAAGAGGACTGGACCCAGTACTGAGCCCTGAGGTACTCCACTAGTAACCCCCCATTCTTCAGAATGTGTTCCATTCACTATTAGCTTCTGTGTCCTGTTGTGCAGCCAGTTTGTTACCCAGGCTACCACCCTGGGACCCACTCCCAGGCTGTCTAACTTGATTATTAATCTTTTGTGCGGGACTGTGTCAAATGCCTTGCTAAAGTCTAGGTAGGCCATATCCACTGCCCCTCCCTGGTCTTTTACTTTGGTCACCCAGTCAAAGAAATCGATTAGATTCATCTGACATGACCTTCCTGCTGTGAATCCATGCTGCTTTGGGTCCTGTGTCCCGCTGGCCTCTAGGTATTGAATAATTCTTTCTTTCAAAAGTGATTCCATAATTTTTCCCACCACTGAGGTCAAACTAACAGGTCTGTAGTTTCCTGCTTCTGCCTTGCTCCCACTTTTGTGAAGGGGAATCGCATCTGCTCTCCTCCAGTCCTCAGGTACCACCCAATCTTCCCATGATTTGTTAAAAAGTGTGGTTAGTGGTGTCACTAGGTCCTCCCTTAGCTCTTTTAGGATTCTAGGGTGAATCCCGTCAGGCCCCATTGCTTTGTCTACCTTGAGTTTTAGAAGTTCTTTCAGGACTCTTTCTTCTGTAAATGGACTGGCGTCAACCCCACTACCCAGAGTGCTTCTGTTGTTTGGTTTAGGTAACTCCTCTTCTTCTTTTGTGAATACTGAGCAAACGTATTCATTCAGTATCTCTGCCTTTTCACTGTCTCCCTCTGCCCACCTCCCCTCTCCTTTATTAATCTTCACTATCCCTCCCTTAACCTTTCTATGCTCCCTAATGTACCTATAAAAGGTTTTATCCCCCTTCTTAACTGAGTTGGCTATCTTTTCCTGGGTTTGGGCCTTTGCTTTTCTGACTGCTTTCCCCACTTCTTTCTGCTTTAATTGATACAGTTCCCTGTCATGCTGCTTCTGTGATTCCTTATACTTTTTGAATGTAACCTTTTTCTCCTTAACCTTCCCTGACACCTCTTTTGAGAACCATAGTGGTTTTTTATTCCGCTTTGTTTTCTTTATTTGTTTCACACAAAGGCTTGTTGCCTCCATGATGGCAGTTTTGATTTTTCTCCATTGTTCTTCCACCCCTCCTTTCTGGCCATTTGCTAATGCATTCCTCAGGTATTCACCCATTATGCCAAAGTAAGCCCTTCTAAAGTCCAGTATCCATGTCTTTGTATGGCTTGTCTCCATGGTTGTGTTTATTGTAAAGCACACTGTGCAGTGGTCACTTGTTCCCAGATGTCTGCTGACTTCTAAATTTGTGATCCTCTTTCCGTTTGAGAGTACCAGGTCTAATATTGCTCCCTCCTGAGTGGGTTCCACCACTAGCTGTCTAAGACATGCCCCCTGTAGGGCATCGAGAATGACTCTGCTCTTGGATGTGGCTGCAGTCCATGTCGTCCAGTTAACATCTGGCATATTCAGGTCCCCATCAACAGTATGTCCCCTTTTTCAGTCATTTTGAGAATGCCTCTATCATTTTCTTGTCCATTTTCTCCCCTTGAGATGGGGGTCTGTAAACAACCCCTGTGCGGATTGTGATGCCATTCCCTGTCTCCAAGGTGATCCAGAGTGCCTTTTGTCCTCCCCCTTTACTTTTTAGTTCTGTAGCTTTGATCCCTTCCCTTATGTAGAGAGCTACTCCACCTCCTCTTTTACCCTCCCTGTCCCTTCTGTAGATTGTGTATCCTGGTATGTTGACATCCCAGTCATAGTTCTCTGTGTACCATGTTTCTGTGACTGCCACAATATCCAAGTGTTCCTCTTCCATCAGGGCTACTAGCTCTGGAAGCTTGTTTCCCAGACTACGGGCATTGGTACTCATTGCCCTCCATTTAATGTTGGCTTTATCCTTTTTTACCCCATCCCTGCTCTTATTGCCCTTGTCTATTTTTCCATTTACCCCTGTCCTGCCCTCTGTCAAGCTCTGTACCTCAGTGTTTACCCTACTACCTGCCATGTTTTATGGGGGGAGGCTTGAACTTTCCTGTTTCCTATCAGCACCTTCCCCCTTGGCTAGTTTAAAAGCTTGTCAAGGAAGCCTTTAAACCTGCCACCTATGAGCTTGTTTCCTTCCCTGGACAGATGCAGACCATCATGCCAGTATAGACCTTCATCTCTCCAGGTATACCCCCAGTCCCCAATGAAGCCAAATCCCTGTGCTCTGCACCAGTTTTGCAACCATTCATTAAACTGCATGGTGTGCAGTACCCTAGCCTCACCCCTACCATAGACTGGCAGCACCTCTGAGATGGTTACCGTGCTTGCTACCTGTCTGAGACCCCTCCCAGGTTCCACAAATTCATCCTGCACTGCACTGATCTCATGCCTAGCTAGGTCAGTTGTCCCATGGTGGACAATGATATCTAGTTCCCTGTCCTGTGATGCTGCTTCTGCAATCCTGAGGATTTGCTTCCTGTCCCTCCAAGCCATGGCACCAGGCAGGCACCTTACTTCCCTCTTCTCTCCCTTCCCCAGATCTACACCCTTAACAACTGAGTCCCCTATCAGAAGCTGTTTCTTTCCCCTGTGGTGTCCCTTGCCACTCTTTTGTGGGTCTCCCTTGTGGATGTCCCCAGCATTCTTTTTGGTCACCACCGAGGGTGTCATCATAGAGGAACCTTGATTTGCCAGACTGACATATGATTTGGTGGGAGAGGTACACCTGGGCTACGCCTGTTCCACCACCCTCGCCCTCCCAGAACCTACTGCGGTCCATCTGCTCTTCACACATGGCAACCTCTGAGACAGTGGCTGTGGAACTGGTGCTCTTTGGGTGGGAGAGACCTCCTTAGTCCTTGCCAGTTCAGCCTGGAGGTGGGCAACCTCCTCCCTCAGAGCTGACAGTTGCCTGCAAATAGGGCAGCAATGCAGGTTCCAGAATGTCTCCCGGAAAACTGCTGCCCCATAGCCAGTGCATTGCACCACTCCCCACATGTCCCTCTTCCTTATAATATACAATGAGTAATACATAAAATATTTTTTTTTTGTGTGTGCATGTACTTACCTTTTATGCACTCTGCTGAGTTATTTAGAATATGACAGTTCTGCCCCAAGACCTGTTGAGGAAGTGATGTCAGAACCTTGGCTATAAAGGAAATGCCACACCTGGAGTGGGCGGGGTGTTTTCTCCCCACATTTAAACTTCAAGAAGCCATAACTCCCTCAATATTTGGACTTAAGGGGGCAATCTGTGTATCAAAACAAAGGACATACAGAGTACTGCAAGAATAATACATACCCCACAAGAAAAAAAAAAAAAGTAGGGCCCACAGGAAAAAAACATAAATCTTAAGAAATGAAAATTCTCATATGATAACATTGGACCTTTTAATAAACCATTAACACTCTCAATATTTGGACTTAAGGAGCAATGTATATATCAAAACATAGGTCTTAATGAGTACTGCAAGACTAACAGCTCCCCAAAAAAAAAAAAATTTAAGG
Source organism: Neoceratodus forsteri (assembly GCA_016271365.2). Taxonomy (NCBI): domain Eukaryota; kingdom Metazoa; phylum Chordata; order Ceratodontiformes; family Ceratodontidae; genus Neoceratodus; species Neoceratodus forsteri. The sequence goes on along the minus strand of CM057455.1, from coordinate 410,348,690 downwards.
GCAATGTAAAAAATACTTAATATAAATACAGATTCCCGTAGGATAACATTGGGATTTTAACAAGCCATAATTCCCTCATTACGTAGACTTTAGGGACAATCTGTATATCAAAACAAAGGTCTCAATGAATACTACAAGAATAACACATACCCCCACCCCAACATTTTGGGGCAATTAAAAAAAAAAAAAAAAAAAGGCAATAGCAAATGAAAATTTCCATAGGGTGACATTGAAATTTCTGCAAACCATAACCCCCTCAATATTTGGACTTAAGGAAAATCTATATATCAAAACAAAGATCTTAATGAGTACTACAAGAAAAACACATATTTCACCCTAAACATTTAGGGGCAATGAAAAGAAAAATACAAATTCTCAAAGGATAACATGTTTAGGGGCAATATAAAAATAGACAATAACAATACAGATTTCCTTAGGATAACATTGGAATTTCAACAAGCCAGGGGTGTGCAAATCCTATTGCCCCCGGTCTGGGGCAAGTAAATTTCCTTGAAGGGCAAGTACCAAAAGAGAGCTAATTTCTCTGTAATGAATAGGGGCAAGTGAAAATTCAGCTATAGTCATGGCTGGGCAAGTCCTAAAAATTTTGATTTGAACACCCCTGTAACAAGCCATAACTCCCTCAATATTTGAACTTAAGAAACAAACTCCAGCCAGAGCTGATGGGGCTTTGAAGAGCTACCTAGTGACCAAAGTTATACATGTGCATAGGAATTATTCAACGTCCGGGTGTAACTTGACCATTTTTTAGAGGTGTTGCACCAAATTTTCAAAATGGTCTTATGGGACATTCCTCATGAAGAGTACCAGTGTCATTTTGTTCACTTTTTCCAAAAGGTGATTTCGCAGAGCGAACACGCTATTCTGTGCCACAGGTGTGAAAACACGTTTTGGGCATGTTGTGGAAAACAACAGCTGTACTGTTTTGAAGGAGGTATGCAAAATGGCAATGTTGAAAATGTGGAGTGAAAATATTAAAAATTTGCGAAGTTAGGAGCATGCGAAGAAACTGCAAAACGCATGCTCGTAACAGTCATGTTTTGGAACTTTTTCACCAGATTTGCAACATGGGCTTTTTGGGACTCCACTTTATGAAGAGTGGCACTGCCATTTCGTGAATTGGTCCCAAAAGGCGATTCTGTGCAGTGACTGCAAAATCACCTTTCGTGGCTGAGTAACAAAATGACAGTGACGGTTTTCATGGGTTGGGGTCCCAAGAACCCCATGTTGAAAATTTGGGGCAAAAATTCAAAAAAATGGCTGATTTTATCACCATAAGTTAAAAACGCCATTGAATGGCATTATTGCATGCTTACCTTAGATTCTTCAGTTCACGGTCTGGCTTTGAAGAGTGCAGATGTGTCCCGGTCCAGAGAAGAAGACTGTGCCAACCTCCAGAGGTAAGGATGGGGTAAAGGGGTGTATGGGGGGAGGTGGATGCTCAGTGGGAAGGTGGGGATGGGGAGGGGAACTGGAGCGACAACAAGGAACCGTTTTCTTTTTTACAGGAAACAGAAAAAGAAAACATTTGGGCACACAGGGGTCGGCTCCCCAGTATGCCACATGATGGGGGGGGGTGTACAGGATGCCGACACAGAGATTGGGCACCCCAATGTCAGGAACATCTTTGGGCACACTGGGATGGGCTCCCAGTGTGCCACTTGAGTTGGGGGGTGCACAGAATGCCGTGGAACTGGCAGCGGCTACTCAGCTGTGCATGTGTGGCACTGGCATGCGCGGATTCGCGATCAGGCAGCATTTGGCCATTCGCAACATGTGGTGCCAACTGCACTGCGCATGGGTGTGGTGTGCGCCACGTTCAGTTCATGCACCCGGAATCACGGAAGTAACAGCTGAAATATGGCAGCTGTTATTCGGTAGCGGCAGATCTTGGAGGGGTTCAAGCTCCGTTGGACTTTCAGAAGGATACTTCCAATAGTCCAATGGAAGGTTCCACGATCGGCTGTTTTTCAGAGCTACTGAGCGATCCCAAAATGGCTGTAGTCTCCGCCCACAGCCCTAAAAAAATCTATACGTCAAAACAAAAATTTTCATGAGTACTATAAAAATAACACATATTTCACCCTAAACATTTAGCGGCAATGTAAAAAAAAAAAAAATATATATACAAATTTCCATTGGATAACATTGGAACTTCAACAAGCCATAAACTCCCTCAGTATTTGGACTTGGTGGACAATCTATATATCAAAACATAGATCTTAATGGGTACTACAAGAATAACACACACACCCCAACATTTAGAGGCAGTATAAAATAGCATAAAACATGCAGATTCCCATAGGATAACATTGGAACTTTAATAAGTCATACAATGAAGGAAAGAAATTGCTGTTTCAGCAGAAACTCCAGGTCCTGCGCTTCCACAGCAGCATACATGTATGCATCTGTGGAGGGATGGAAGCACAGGCAAATGAGGATGTGATTTATACTGTCTCAAAAGCAAGGAAATTCATTGCAAAAAAAATTTTTAATGCACTAGTTAGGGTTAAACTGACAAAAGTTGGGAAATGTGGTGTTTGGGTTGCCAGCCCTAACACCCCACCCCCACCCTGTAGGCAGCAACAGGAAAAACTACTACGGTTTGAGCTCTCCTGTGTCTTCATCAATCAGGTGTGGCATGTTCCCGTGTGTGCCTTGGGGTTATCAACCCTAAACACTCACCCCATTCTCATATACTGCACACATCTCAGCATATTTACTGATAAAATGGGGTGAGAAATAGTGTTCAAAACCCCAAGGTACACACCATGACTGATTTTTCGAAGACACAGGAGAGGTCAAACTAATGGTTGTTACTGTTGCTACCTGCAGGGTGGCGACGGAATGTTACTTTGGCAACCCTAATGCCACATTTCCTTGCTTTTGTCGGTTTAACCTTAACTAGCTCAGTAACAAAGCTTTTTTGTAATGAATATAGTATATGGTTAGCACTTGTTCTCTGTAAATATTAGCCTGTTCAGAATCCTTGTTGTGCACATTGTAAACTGATGTGCGCATTCCGAACAGTTGCTCAGCACAGTTCAAAGGTCATACAATTTGTAATGCCTCATTCACTCCACACCCCACTGCTCACTAACCACCCAGTGCCCAAAGTTGTACCTTTTTAACTTGTAAAAGTCTGTAAATGTCATTTCTGTCCTAGAACAGAACAAACAAACTGTTTTTACTTTGAGGGGATGTTTCTGTGACTCTGGATAACCATATGTTATATTAAAAAAATAATAATAGGCAACCACACACAACTCATCATGTGTTTCCATTTTGGGGTTGAAATGACAGCATGGACCTCTTGAGCTACGCCCTCAAGTTTCGTATGCTGTCACCTCCCATTGATGGAAACACAGCCTTGTTGTGTATGACTGCCCATACTCTCTTCTCAATATCCTCCATTAACTTCTTTGTTTCAGTTGTTTTCTCTTCTAAGTGTAGGCAAGTATATGACTGTCAACAAAAGCCTACTGGCACTGCTGACTAAGGGTGAGAGAAGCGGGCCAGAGCAAACTTTGGTTTGCCTTTGTCTTTGAGCCTGGCAGTTTGGTTCTGCTTTGGCAATTTGGCTGAATCACTTAGACTTCTAATGTAGTAATTGGCATGGGGTATAAAATACTGTTGGGGGCGCCTTGCGGTCAGCAGTGACCATCAATTAATTTAACTTACCTGTGGCAGGTGGTATTGGCATGTGTCTGCTGTGAATTACTGTTTGCTATATTGTGGTGGAGTCTGCAAAACTCACTAAGACCACCACGACTCAGTATGAACTAAGTATTTGTTACTGTTCATTGCTAACCTCAGGGCATATAGCCCTGGTAGTCTCCTGCTCTCTGCTTTTCCTCATGCCAGTTGCTATATTCTCCCTTGCAACATCTTAGATTTTACAAAGATATTTTTATATTATAATCGGGGTGGGACAAATCAGGTAGCCAGGTGGCCAATGACTACTTAAAAAACTGGTCTGGCTACCATATTTTTAAAGTTATTGGCCAACTTGGCTACCTGTCATTACAAAGTAATTTTTCAGCCCTTAAAAGGGATGACCATTACAAATATTGGTTTGGCTACCAGATTTTGAAAGCTAGTGACCAAACTGACCACTGACTCAAAATCTGATTTGTTTCACCCCGATTATAATTTTTATATAATATTGTACCTATTTTTATATTGTATTTTATGTTTTGGAAAATTGGTAACTAACATGATAGTAATATAAAAATATTTTTCATGCAGTATTTTTATATGGCAGGACAGCATGATTTGTGATGTTTTGTGTTTAATACCAGTAAATGTCTGGATTTTAATATAATTTTATGATTTTTCCTGTTTCTCTAGTTGCGTGATAATACAATAGTATGCTTAAGTGGCTTGCTGTACAAAATGGTAAATGATAGCATGTGTGATATTCAGGTGGATTTGCCTAGGGATGGACCATGGAAAGGGTTGCTTATTCTGCACTTTGTAGGTTTGTACATGTAGTCATAGAAGTGGAATCAGCTTTTGCAGCATATGTCACCGTGTACACTTTCTGGGCCTGGCATGCCTAGACAGTTTGAACACTGATGGAATGATGTATTTATGCTTCAGTTCTTCTTCTCTAATCTTTGAAAGCCAGTGGCCCCAATATTTAAAGGTGTCCGTTAATGCCACACAAACAGTAGTGGTGTGCTGAAAATAGCACAGGGCCATCAGGTTGCCATAGTCAGTCATACAGGCAGCCTTTGCTCCTACACGTACATTTATTCATTACAAATCGGGTTTACAACCTTTGCGTCAGAGACTCATTTACAAAGGCACCTCGTCGGGGGGGCAGACATCAAGACAGTTATTACAGTGCGGATTAAAACAGAGGATATCATTACAAGTGCAGTAAAAGGAACATACAACATAGATACACTTAGGTTACATAATGTAGTAGTTTGTATGTTATTTAGGTTACATAATGTTACAAAATTGTGAGTTACACTCATGGATATAGTAGGTCCTTAGAGAAGACAGTGGGTTACATCCCTGTTTGGACCTAGTAGGGAAGGGGTAGGTCTGGGGGAGGGAGAGGCTGTCCAGTGGACGTTGTCGAGCCAGGGGGCAAGGCAGGTGGGAACCACAGGTTACAACAGGGGGTTAGTTGCACCTACAACAGCTGGTATTAAAGATATGGTTCCGAAGGACTGTTTTGAAGGAGCCAGTTTTTGGCAAGTTGGAGATGCATCTAGGGAGAGAGTGGAACCAGGTGGGGGCTCGGTAGAGGAAGGATCTCTGGGCAAGAGGGGTCTTGGTTCTGGGCACCTTGAAAGTGGCCTTAACAGAGCTACAGGTGGTGGCGGACGAAGATGGCTGCTATAGGGAGGTGGAGACCCCCGGGGGGGGGGAAGAGTCCTAGCAGAGATTTCTTAGCGAGAAAGCAGGTCTGGTAGAGCAGTCGCTCCTCATAGTTGAGAAGATTGGTGTTAGTATAGACAAGGCAGGTGTGAGTTCGGCTGGGGGCACTGGTCAGGAGCCTACAGGCCTTATTGATGGAGAGTTGGATTTTGGAGAGGGCAGTGTTGTCAGCTGCAGCATAGATGGGCAAGCCATAGTCCACGAGAGACAAGACGGAGGAGGTGATGGCCAGCCTGAGGGCAACCAGAGGCATGTAGTCCCTGTGCCGGTATAGCAGGTCAATCCGAGAGTTAATGGCAGCTGACAGGGCATTAATGTGGGTGTGGAAGGAGAGGGCAGCATCGAACGTGATGCCTAGGTACTTGTATGTGGTCACTTGTTCTAGCGAGTGCAGAGTGCTGGGGATAATCAAGAGGGGGTATTTTTAGCTTTATTTTGGTGGTGGGAGAAGAGCATTGATTTGGTTTTCTTTAGGTTAATGACCAGTCTGCGGTCTCCGAACCACCTTTCGCCTTGGTTGTAAGCTTGCTGGAGGGATAATTGAAGGGAGGTGGGATTGGGATGTGAGGCAACGAGGACTACATCATCGGCGTAGAGGAGCATTTTACCGGTACATGAGCTGGGGAGGGTGTTGAGATAGAGACTAAAAAGTATTGGACCCAGGATGGAGCCCTGAGGGACCCCAGAGCGAACGGGAAGAGTGCCGGAGAGGGAACCGCTGATCTTGACAAGCTGGTATCTAGCAGAGAGATAGCTAGAGAACCAGGAAATGGGACCACCAGAGAAGCCAAGTTGGTGGAGAGAGTCGAGTAGAAGGGGATGACAGACAGTGTCAGTGGCCTTGGAGAGGTCAATGGACACTGCTCCTGCAAGGCTGCCAGAGTTGAGAGCAGCATGCAGGTGTTGGGAGAATTCCAGGAGAGCATGGTTGTACTGTGTCCTGGGCGGAAACCGTGCTGCTCTGGGCACATAATGTCATACTTGGTTAGGTATTCAGAGAGCTGGATCAACACCACTTTTTCAAGGGCTTTAGAGAGTGGGGAAAGGATGGAGATATGCTGGTAATTGTTGGGGGTGGATCAGTCCCCACTCTTAGGTGTGGGTGTGATTTCAGCAGTTTTCCAAGCACTTGGGAACTGACCCAGGCATAGAGACTGGTTTAGAAGGTTAGTCAGGGGGACTAGGACTTCGTCCGAGACCATACGGAGGATCCTGGAGTCGAGGAGGCCACTGCTGGGGTTGTTGCTGCCTTAGGCTTTTAGCAGGTGCAGACTGGCTTCTTGGGGGGTAGGGTGCACAGATAGAATGGTGGGTGATGCAGGACCGGAGGGAGAGAGGTGGGGATTGGGTCAAAGAAGTTGCTGGGGAGGACCGAGCTTAGGTCAGAGAAGGCAGTGTTAAGGCAATCTGCTATGAGGAGTGGATCTGTGGTGGGAGTGCCATTGATGGAGAGCTGAGATGGTGGGGGGAGCGGGACTTCCCATTTAGCTTTTTCATATTATCCCAGAAGTCCGGGCTGAACCCCAAGTGGAAGTGTGGGTAGTCTGGTAGTGCTCTGCCTTGGCCCGCCTAGTGGCCCAAGTGCACTTATTGCATTCTGCGTTGTAGGCCTGTCTGTCAGATGCCCTTCTAGATTCTACAGCAATGTGCCAGAGATTATCTTTTGTTTTGAGTCTCTGGAGGAGGGGTGGGGTGATCCATGGGGCATTGCATTTTTTGGAGCGGATCCTGGTTTGGGGGGGGGGGGGCCGAAAAGGTCACAAGCCTTACAGAAGGCATTTGTGAAGTGGTCAAGAGCTGAGTCAATGTCAGGGGCATGCTGGATAGGGGATCAGTCTAGCTGGGCTAGGTATTGTTTTAATTTTCTGAGGCTGCCGGGTGTAAACGGCGGTGTAGAGTGGCCTGGGAGACTGGCTTCAGAGTGGAGGATGACCAGAGACAGAGGACTGGGGAGTGATCACTAACAGAGTTGGGGAGGACAGTGACATCCCGGATTTTGTAGGGGCGGTTAGATATAACAACATCTAGGAGAGTTCTGGTGCCAGTAGAGTGGTTGAATCTGGTGGGCTGGGTGACTAACTGGGACATATCCAGGGCAGCAAAGGAGTCACTTATATGGGAGGCAGTGGAGGCAGACCAGTTAACATTGAGATCACCTAGGATGACTTGCTCCACTTTGTGATCCCTAGCTAAACAGTCCCTCATATTCTGGTGGCTTACCCCACCTTTGATTCCTGAGTCATGTCATCGTTATCCATGGTAGACTAGTGGTCCCCTCCTCAAAATAATGTCAGGAATTTCCTTGGTATTCTAGTGGATTCCGTCGCCCAGTCCCCAGTGGAATAGTAAACATCCCTGGTAGTCTAGTGCTCCCCATCCGATTCCAGGTTGAGTGGCAAGAAGGACATAATTTGAACCCTGTCTGGTAATACAGCTCAAACATTTCTTGGCCACAGACTGGTATCGGCTGCTAGAACATGTGTTTAGAGAGCCAGTTTTGCTGCTGCCTATTTTCTATGATGAAAAAATGTTTTGTGTTTTGCTAAAGCAAATCTGAAGCACCTTATTTTATGTAATTCATTTACCATATTTACTATCACTGGTATTATAGAATGAGGTTTTGTACAGTTTGCTTTATTTATTTGCACTTTTACAGCTCTCTCTGTATTTTGTATTTTTTCATGTCTGTTTAATGAGCTCATGAATATGTATACAGTACCTGCACTTGAAAAAGCCACGTTTTGCACCATGTCTCCACACCTGACCAAGCCCCATATTTAGGGTGGTGCGTAGGGGAGACAGCTCTGCATCTCAGTATTGCTGCAGTAAAGTATTTTGGTCTCCTCTGAATACTTTGTTTTTCCCTTTTTGTTTGTACCTGTTTCAGCAAACCGCAATACCTCAAGGGGCATGGTGTGCCTGACTTTTTCTCTTTTGTTCAACAGTAAGAATTCCTGGAAGTGGTACCCCAGTCCCTGTAGTCTAGTGGTACACCCTTCCCCATCCACTCACTAACTCATAAAGACCACTTACTGGTCCACTGGCAAATCCGCAAACGGCACAGACCCCTGACACACCACCTCGGCCAGCTGCATCTTAATGACAGGGAGTGATTTTTGACGAGTCATGAAGAGGGTAATAAATAGCACTGTGTAATACCTCAAAGCAGGCAGGCAAGTGTTCCTGCCCAAGGCATATATAGTACCACCTCCTCTAATAATGGATACCAGTCCTGTTGTACCATCTCTGTGCAGTGTAGGCAGGGAAGAAGGTGGTGTTACCCTTACGCCACAGTGGCACAAGACAGGGAAGACATGATTCATGATGGAGGGAGGAGGAGAATGGTGAAGATGATGTATTGCTTTCTGAATTTGTCAATTTCTATTTCTTTTTTTATTTTAATATTGGTTTACTATTATTATTTTGAAATTTGGCTTTATATACAGAGAAAATGAGATGGTATGTGATGTCTATGAGCAGATAATGTATAATGAATAAAGACACAGTGAAGGCAGTAATTAGGGGTGAGCTTATAAATTATGCATCGGGGAAGAAAAATCTGTCTCGGTTAACGCAGACTAAATTATTGAAGACAATACAGGAATTGGAGAAATAAGATAAAAAAAAATATGGGGAATGGCAAAATACTGAAAACTCTAAAGGCAAGACGATCTAAAAAGGCTAGAAGACAAAAAGACGGAGGGGCTGCTAGGCTTCACTAGACCGAGACGAGACCCAGAATCCAAACCAATGGGTCTGGTTGAATCATGTAGCCAAGGGTTTGGGCAGCCAGTTGGCCTACTTGTTGCCAAAATGAAGACAGCAAAGAGCATTGCCAGAGAATATGGTATAAATCCCCTACATGTGAGTTACATCTCCAGTACAGATTGCTATGTATGAGCTTAGCTTTGTACAGAGCATCTGGTGTTCTATACCAGTGGTGAAGTATTTTGTTTTGGATGAGTGTACTTCGCATGTCTGGGTAACTATCATGGGCAGGTTTCCAACATATGTTCCAACTGGCCTCATCCAGCTGCAAACCCAGGGCCCTCTCCCATTTTTGCTTTGACTGGTCAGATTGTGACGGAACGCTTTCCCAGAGAGCAGTGTAGACCTTACTAACTAGCATGACCTTTGGTCAGCTGGAGCCGGGTTCCCAACTTATGAGAGCTTGTTGACCTAGATGAGTGTGTGCGCATGTAATCTGACAAAGAGCTGCGCAGCTGTGAGTACTTCCAGAAAGCTTCTTTCCCTAGCCCTTTTAATTTGGCAAGGTCTTGAAAGGATTGTATCCTATGCCCATCGTCCTCCATAACATCTGCCAGTATCCTAATATTCTTACTCTCCCATTGGGGCCACAAGATGGTTTTTTTACCCACCAGTATGTGGGCATTCTTGAAACTGGGAGTGTATGAGAGAGGCCTAGCATTGGCTTTGATTCTAGCATGAATTGTACCCCAGATTTTAACTGCTGGGGCAATCATAGGGTGATGTCACATGGATTTGGTAAGAGGATTGTATAACAGAAGAGGTAGGCTGTGTACCTGGGCCAGTGACTTTTCCATAGAGAGCCACTGCGGTGATTTGGGGGGATATGGTTGAGAAACATTTTAGAGTCTGGGCAGAGGAGTAAGCCCATGCATAGCCTTCGAGCCATGGTAGGCCCCAGCCTCCCTGCTTCCAGTGGGAGCGCAGTGTTTCTACTATATCTGGGTCTTTTATTTTCCCATATGAAATTGCCAATGATAGAGTCAGTGAGACGGAGCCATTTTACAGGAGGGGTCAAAGGGATATGGGAGAGAGGATACAGCAGCTTAGGTGTAGAAATCATTTTGAGAGCCAAGATTTTGCCAGCTAGAGTAAGATGGAACATTTTCCATCTATCTAGATCGGTATTGAGATTGGCAACTAGCTGGGATAAGTTGAGCTCCCAAATTTTGGTGACGTCTGTGGAAATGTGAATGCTGAGGTAGACCAGAGAGCCACTGGCCCATTTGAGCCCAAGTAGAGCCACCATATTGTGAGTACATTTGGGGTTTAATGGGAGTATTTCTGTTTTTGATTTGTTCATCCTAAGGCCTGGGAGGGCTGCAAAATCTGTCAAAAGGGAGAGGAACACCTGAAGAGACACTCTGACGTCTTTCACTGGGACCAGCAGGTCATCTGCATACATAAAGGTAGTGTAAGTATGTGGCCCTATTTGGATTCCTTGAATGACGGAATGTTGCCTAATAGCCTCTGCCAGCGGTTCTACTGCTAGGATGAAAAGTAGAGGGGATAAGAGACAGCCTTGTCGAGTGCCTCTGCCCAGCTGGAAGTACGCAGATGTCTCCATGCTAGTGCGAACACTGGCTATAGGCAGCTGATAAAGTGCTTGTATCCAGTCCCGAAAGTGAGCTCCATATCCAAAGTGCAATAGCACTTGTCCTAGATAGTCCCATTCCAGGGAATCAAAGGCCTTCTCGAAGTCTATGGCCACAAACGCTGCAGGAGATAGAAGAGCCTGAGTATGATAAATGATATTGAAAAGAGACCTAATATGGTCTTGACTAAAGCGTCCCGGACAAAACCTGCTTGTGAGGGGTGCATGAGATAATGAAGAAGCGGTTTAGCCTAGAGGCCAGGATCTTAGCGAAGACTTTACCATCAGTATTGATAAGCGATATAGGCCGGTAGCTTGCAGGGAGTGTGGGATCCTTACCTTTTTTAGGGAAAACTGTAATGACCGCTTTTCACAGGGATGTGGGAAAAGTGCCCTTGTCCAGGGTCTCATTATACACAGAAGAGAGAAGGGGGGCAATATGGGGGATAAGAAGTTGCCAGAGCTCTATGGGAAATCCATCACCTCATGGGGCTTTGCCAGAGTTCAACATTTTAATGGCCTCCGCTACCTCAGATGTTGAAATTGGCCTGTCTTAAGTACGCAATTTGAGAGGGTGGGGAGTTGAAGGGAGGAAAGGAAAGGCTTTGCTGAGCGAGCATCCTGCCCTCTGGTTGAAGTGTAGAGGTCTGAATAGAACTGTTTCATGATAGAGTTTATTGAACAAGGATCAGTTTGAATAGCCCCCAGCCGGTCTTTCAGCTCAGAAATATAGCGACCTGCCTGCTGTTTGCGCAAGCGGTAGGCGAGCAGCTTGCCAGCTTTTTCTCCCCCCTCCCAGAATTTGTGGCGTAACCTCAATATGGCAGTCTCCGCTTTGTGTGAGAGGAGGTCGTTAATCTCCAAACGAGTTATTAGTATTTCATTACTCAGTGCAGAGTCTGACACTAAGGTGGCGAGTTGTTTGGCTTGGGACTCTAGAGCCTTCAAGTGCAATTCTAAGGAGTTCAGATGGTGTTCGTGCTGCTTACAGTGTCTAGATGCATATCCCATTATTGCACTTCGCAGAGTGGCCTTTAGTGCCTCCCACCGAATACACAGTGAGGTGTCCTGACGTGGTTTCTCTGTCAGGAAAAGGATTACCTCAGACATTACCCACTAAGCGAAGTCAGGGTCCTTGAGAAGAAGAAGGCCTAGTTTCCATGATGAGGCCCGTGCTGAGGGTGGGCCCCATAAGAGGTGTAGGTGGACAGAGGCATGGTCCGAGATAATTTTTGGGCATTATTACAGAGTCCACTGCCTTCTGGCAAATCTCAGCCAATACCAACCATAGATCCAGGCAGCTGCGTAACCCATGTACCAGTGATGTGTAAGAAAAATCCCTCTCCCTAGGGTGCAAAGTTCTCCAGATATCGGCCAAGCCCAGCTCGGCCATTAACTGCTGAAGAGCGAGATGGGCTTTGGGGTGTTGTCCAGCTGATGAGGAGCTATGGTCCACTTGAGGCACCAGGGCAAGATTAAAGTCTGCTCCTAAAATGGTCGGTATAGAGATTGGGGCAATAGAGCTGAGCTCTTGGGCCACCTTATGAAAGAAAGCTGGGACGTCTTCATTTGGGGTGTATATACAGCCTAGTAGGAGAGGGCCCTCTGGGGTGTTGACCGAAGCCAGGACCCATCTGCCCTAAGGGTCTGTTCGAATCTGGGAGGGACACCATGTGAGGGATTTATGGAGTAGTATAGCTACCCTTCGTTTCTTAGATGGAGGGGAAACTGAAAAGACTTGCCCCACCCAGTCTCTAACCAATGCATCATGGTCCTGTTTAGTTAATTTAGTTTCCTGCAGGAAGGCCAGCGTGGCCCTCGACCTCTTGAGATGAGACACCTGTTTACATTTAACCGGGGTGTTTAAACCCCGCATGTTCCAGGTGTATGCATGGCGATCACCCATGGTCATGTGGGATAGTAGTAGTGCAAGAAAGAGTCATACTCATATACTGAAGCGAGGCTGAGGGCAGAGCTGCCTAATCCCACAGGAAGCTCTCACTAGAACCCTGCAAGGAAAAACAAATATACCATGCATAGACACAGATAATGACACCCCATGACAATACCCAAATATAAGCTATCAAACAACATCTAACTGGGCAAAATGCCCGAACTAACAACCAACTATATACAAGAAGAGCAAACAACTTATGATATCCTAGATATGGAAGGAGACACTAAAACGGCAGACTACCTGCCGAGGTGACCGGTTTCTTCCATGCGGGGTGGGTATGAGAAGCGAGTAAAGGAGCCAAAGTTGACTAAACATTACTGAGTATTAGCCTCTGGCAGCTTATCATGCCTCGCCCTGCTGTGGAAAGGGTATAGCAGTTGCAGGGGGCATGAGAGGGAAACAAGAATCTTTACCAATGGTCCCATATATAGTGGGAGTGTAGCCCTGTGTTTGTCAAAACATTACTCTTGCCTTGCTGCCCATCCATAGGAGAAAAACGTGTTCCCTACTCAATAGAGCACAAATATAGGAGACAATAACAGAGGCTTCAAAGCCAATTGGGGGGGGGGGTGCAGAGCTTGCTTCTCCATTCTGGCGTTAAGCCGATGGGAGAGGTCCAAAGCTGGATTACGGGAGAGTGGTAAGTGCCCCTCTGTCCAAAAGGCAGGGAGCTCCCCGGGGTGTGGAAACACTTAAGGTGTGTAGGAATATAGTAATGCGGCCTCTGTAGGGAGAGAAGATGAGGAGGAGAGGTGTTATTAGCATAGGAAGCACCCATCAGAGAGAAAAAAAAAAACAGAAAGGGGGAGGGATGCGTAGTAGCAAGGTCCGCATGGCCCCTTGGGAGAACACATTGTGAGGCAGCATGGTACAGAAACACAAATGCGGAGCAGAGAAAAAAAGTCAGTTATGGCACATTCGAGCATATCGTCAGTTAAAACACTCCGGTATAAGCAACACATTAAGCAGTGAGTCCCTGGATGCAGTAGCAGCAGGTTCAAAGTCCATTTAGCGTGTCACATGAGAGGCAAGTACATTTGCGTCTTCTTAGGCCTTTCAGGGCCATTTAACGAGCATGGGCAACTCCGGGCCTAAAACCAGAGCAAAGAGATGCCAGATGGTGGGGGGTGGAGGCATAGAAACAGCACCTGTAGCCCCCGATTTTAACCCACCATAGCCCGTAAAGGAAAACGAGCACAACACTTATCTGACTCCTCATGGTGGTGTATTAGGCTCCACAGTCTCTTGATCTTGCGACTTCTTGGGAGAGAGCAGAAGATTCCTGGAGCCATGACGAGTCTTGAGCTAAAGGGGTGCCATCTGCCACTACTGCAGCCCAGGATTTCTGCTCGAGCTCTGATGTGCAGGGCGCTGAATGAGCATCCACCTCCGGAGTAGCTTCTTCCCGGTTGAGAAGCGGGGTAAACTTGTTTGGTGAGTGATATTGTAGCAGGACATCTGAATTAGAGACAAGAGGCTCCCCTGTATGTTGCCGATCGATTGGATGCTGCCTCCTTTCATGGCGTTGTGGGGCCTGGTGCTTCCTGGTTCGGGGGGGGCATCAAATCTATGGACCGGAGGACCCAGCGACTGAACCGGCGATCCAGGTGAGGCTTCCATACAATAGCTCATATCGTAAGTGTTCCTCAAGGAGTTGAACAGGTCTGGGTCCCGAAAGTCTTGGGGGAATTCTCGGTATAGGAAATCCATTAGGCTCGCCAGGGTAGAAAAGTGGATGGGAGACCCATTCACAATTATCCGCATAGTCGCGGGGTAGCATAGAGAAAAATAAACCTGATGGGAATGGAGGATGCGTCGGCAGTCGGAATATGCTTTACGCCGAACCGAGAGCTCCCTCGAGTAGTCTTGATAAATTTGAATTCTATGCCCATTCCAAGTGATCACACCTTTCTCCCTGGCTGCATTGCTGATTAGCTCTTTTTGTTTAAAATCGAGAAGACGGGCCAGAATTTGGCGTGGATACTCCCCCTGGTTTTGGTGCCGGGACTAGCATGCAGTGGGCCCGTTCGAAGTGTAGGGTGGGTACAGGAGCCAATCCAAGGATATTAGGCAGCACTTTTTGCAAGAAAGCAGTGGCATCTCGCTGCTCAGCCCCCACCGGGAAGCTGAGAAAATGCAAATTATTTCGGCGACTGCAGTTCTGCAGGTCATCCACGCTGTCTTGGAGCATATGGATGCTGTGGGCATGTTCTCTGGTGGTTGCAGTGTGGTCCTGAATGGCAGCATCGTGGGCCTTAAGATGTTGTTCAGTCTGGAAAAGGTGAGTTTCTGTGGCATGCAAAGTTTGAGTATTTGTATTCATGGCAGTTGTCATTTGTGCCAATTGAGCAAGCAGCTGGCTGAACATTTGCTCCATTTTTGTAGACTCTGCTGATGTGGGGCAGGGGAGGCCATCCTGTAGGCCGTAGAGCTAGGAAGGTTCACAATTCTGGGCTAAATCTCTTTTGGTTGAAGAAATTAAGGACTCCAAAATGCAACAGATTTCGGTAGAGATATATGGTGTTCAGTGCCCCCTTTTGTGCTAGATGATTAAGGATTCTGTCCTATAGTGAGGGAGTAGAGCAACTAAGCTGCCATTACAGTCAGAGGCTAAGCCACCCCCCCCCCCATAAAGGATTTCAAAAATTGGAAAACTCCCAGGCCAGATGGCTACAGTGTAGAATTTTATAAAGTACCTAAAGATACACTGATCCCTATCCTAATAGATGTTTTCAATGCCTGCATGGAGGAGAGGAATATACCACACTCGTGGCAAGAGGCAGTGGTTTCAGTCATACCAAAGCCAGGTAAACAAAAAGACACATGTGCAGCTTATAGACCAATTTCTCAACTTAACCAAGATATGAAAATTGTGACCAAAATTCTTACTAAGAGACTACAGAAGTATATAGACATTCATCCCGACCAATCAGGATTCATCCCGCAAAGGCATCTTTCTGACAACATTCTTAGACTCTTAAATATTTTATCCCATAAAAGGCTGAATCCAATGCCACAATTGGCGATTTTTCTTGACTCAGAAAAGGCTTTTTGACTGCAGTATTTGGACATATTTAAAGATAGTGATGGAACGGATGGGGATTGGAAAGGGTTTTTTGACCTGGATAGCCGTGTTATATACCCGTCTTAAGGCAAGGGTCAGGGCCACTGGCATTTTATCAGACTATTTTCAGATAGAAAGAGGAACTAGACAGGGGTGCCCACTATCTTCCCTCTTATTTGCCATTAATATGGAACCCCTTGAAGAAGCAGTCCGACAGGCAGAGGAAATAAGAGGAATTATAGTTCAAGGTTGCACAAATAAGATTTCACCATACACATATAACTTTATATACCTTTCTGATCCAGAACAGCCGCCCGTTACATTTATTGCACACCTTTGGAGAACTATCGGGTTTCAGAATTAATACTGAGAACTATGAAGAAGTGAGAATAAATGAAAGGATTCTACCACAGTTACCTGTAAAAGGAAAGATACCATATAATGGGTAAAGAATAAAGTGAGATATCTAGGGATCCAGAGCCTAGAGAATTTGTCTAAACTATATGTATATAACTATGGAGCTTTGAAATGCCAAATATATGCAGACTTTAACAGATGGAAATTCTCCCCTTAAGCTTCTCGAATAAAATAGATACGATAAAAATGAATGTACTGCCAAGATTCTTGTTTCTGTGCTGTATGCTACCACTGCCTGTCTCATCCAAAGAATGGAAGATGTTGAGAAGGAAGTTATCAGATTTGATATGAGGGAAACAATCAAGAATTGGATGGCTCCTATAAACAAGAGACCTAAGTTAAGGGGGGATGGGGCCTACCAGATTTTCAGAAATATGAGGTAGCACAGTTGCTTCCTTTATTAAAAATGGTAACACCTGGCAATTCAGGAGGTTGTCCAGAAATGGAGTAAGGTGCTCACCCATATGTACCTTTAAAAGTCCTTCCATGGGTGATTTCCACTCAAGAGCTCAAAAATGTAAGTAATCCCTGAACTGAACATAGTCTTCAAATTTGGTTGCAAGCAAGACAATGCTGTAAAATACTTGCTCTGGTTTAGAAATATATACCACTGCAATATTTACCAAATTTTTTTGTGGGAAGATGGGATACATGGTTTCAGTTGTCGGCAACGAAGAGTCTATACAACCTGGAACAACTAGTCACTTCAGAGGACATTGTGAAAGGCTTTGCTACTTTGAAGCAAGAGTTTTATTTGCAAAACTCAGATATTTATAGATGTTTACAGTGCAGACACTATATTCTCACTGGACCAGGGATCCCAATGATATTACAATTGCCACCTCAAGTAGCGGAGTTAGTTAAGGTTAGGGGAAGCATGTCTGATAGCAAGAAATTTATTTCGCAAACATATTTACAACTACAAGAAGGAGGTAGCTAGGTAGCACTAGGAAAAATACAGGACAGCTGTGAAGCAGAACTTGGGTATGCGCTGCTACCCCAAAGTTGGGAAAGTGCTTGGCAAGGCATACATAAAACCACAAGCTCAATGTTATGGTGTGAATTTAGATGAAAAGTATGTGCAAGAGTTTTTATAACTCAACTATATCCAAACACTTTGGTACCCACTCCTCAGGTACATGTTGGAGAAACTGTGGAGAGGAGGGTACTCATTATCAAATCTTTTGGAATTGTTCAGAACTGCTTTCATATTGGACAACAATCACAGAAGAGGTAGTGAAGATGATGCACTTGACTCTAACCCCTAATTCTGAGAATATGATACTAGGCCTCCCACCCAGCGAGGTTTGTAAACCAGACCAAAAATATTCTGTGTTTTGGTAGCTGCAGCCAACAAACTCATAACACAAAACTGACTTACAGCTAACAAATTGGACCTTCGACAGTGGCTTCAGAATATACAGAATATTAAAAATATGGAAGCTATAACTGCTAAATTGAGACTTCAAATATAGAAATTCAATGCGTCATGGCTTCCATGTTATCATTATATGGAAAGTAGAGAGGGTACTGGAGCAGAGAAGCGTCCCCTAATAAGGCGTCTGACATTGTTCTGGTCCATCTTGAGGAAAACTCCTGTAATCTACCACCAAGAAAAAAAAGTCGGGGATGGGCCCGCATGCCTTCGTGTGAGACACCAGGCTTGTGGTGCTGGGCCTCTTGCACGGTGCCTGACCAGTGCTCCTCTGATACTGTATCCTTGTTACCTGAGTAGGCGCCACCATTCCCTGGAGCCAATTTCCAAAGGAATGGAACCACCCTCAGAACTATCTGCGCTGGCCGTTACCTTGACCCCTTTGGGTTACAGTAGTCTTGCGCCATTGTTTGACACTGGGAGATGGCCCTCTTCAGATGTGCGTTTGGAAGCATTGCGGCGTTGTGCTGTGGGGCTGGTTGTCGTCAGTAGCAGCAGCATGGAGGAGACGGCAGCAACAGCAAATGGAGGCTTGGCTGTGAGAGAGCTGGAGTGTCGAGGGACATGGCTGTTCAGTGAATAAAATTTGAGGGAGATGTTTCATTAGTGATGGGGTTTTAGGCTTGGCCAATTTATGTAGGTAATTCTGTGTATTTGTGCTGTTTCATGGGGGCTGTATTTGTGAGAGGTAGTGAAGTATTTTTGGTGACTTGTGTAAATAAAGTGGCTGTTGCATGTATTAATATGTAGGTTGTTACATGTGTTAAGGTGGTTACTTGTGTTAGGTTGGAATCAAATATGCTTGTTGAATGTAATAAGGTGTTATTTATGTATTTATTACAAGTTGTAATTAGGCATATGTAGTGTGTATTGTAATTATGTAGGCCTAAAAGTTAAATGTCATGCTGTCTTATATAGTAAAACAAATGATGACTTTTTCGCGGGGGGGGGGGATGGGTCTATCCATATATGATTTGACATAAAAATGATACGATATGATCTAATTTAATATACGATTATTTTTCTTTGCTGTCTCCACCACCAGCAGTCAACAAAAAATATTTGTCAAGTCTTTCAGAAATTCCCCTCCACCTTTCCTACTCTTCCTGCTTCTGAAATGGGACTTAGATATCAGTAGAGGGATTGGGTCAGGTGTGAATGTGAGAGGACACTAGACTGCCAGGGACATAAAATTGAATGTCGTCACAGTGATGAGACTGACAATCAGGAGGTGGGAGGAGGAATACTGCACTACCAGGGATATAGGGCAGATGCCACAAATTGTACCACGTGGACCTGTAGTCATGAGTCCACACAATGCTAAAAATTGTTTCATTTTGTTTTTTATTTCGTATTTGTTATACTGTATGTTAATTTGTTCTACAGGTCCTTGCCTGGGTCGGGCCTGAACAAGGACCCTCTGTCCAGTGCAATTACCTGGTAAACAAATAAATACATGCATACATAAATACATAAATGAATGCCTCCATGCAGTTGTGAGGAGATGCTAATGAGAACAAAATAGCATGCAAATGGCCCCTTGGCACCTCACATACCATATGTACTTGTTAGGATGCCGTCAGCTGAGAACTGCTCACAGGAGCAAAGGCAGTATTCTGTTTGGAGCGCAGAACTCCATTTGTTCCTGTGAGTACCCTCCTACGGGGGGGATGTGTTAGTGCTCCCACAACCCCCATATTCAGACAGGCAGCATACACTGGTCGGAACAAGCTGCCTGTTTGAATATGCTCTCCAGGCTGGTCATACGCTATCTCACATGTACCGCTAGTGGGTGTGTGGCACTAACAGCTGGTTTTGAAAATGGGGCCCAAACGCTCTTATTAGAGCACAGTCAGTATCGTGTGAATTATTGCAAAAGCTATGTTAAGCAGCGGGTCATGTTGTACTTTTCTGTTTTTTTATTGTTTTTATGCCCTGTCCTGTAGGGTTCCCATTTCCCCCTGTTTTGAGTCGTCTTTAGCAATTTTTAAAACTTGAAATGATTAAGAAGTGTTCCTTTAAATGTGGCTGTTTCCAGGTTTACATCAGTTAAACTTGCCCATTTCTGAACACCCATTTTTTTTCAGTGTTTTTGTTACTAAGCTGAGCAAGCGTGTAACCAGCACTGCTCTCTGACTTTATGGGATGATGGATGTTTAAAATAGCTTGTAATACTGATGAAAACCTGAAAACAGACAAATTTAATGCAGCACTTAATTGTTTCAGATCTAGAAAAAGAATAAAAATGAGGGGGACGTGATTGTGACAATCCCTACTTACAGGACAGGAGAAGAAATGCAATCTAAAATAGAATGCATTCAGGCATCACAAAAAAAAAAAAAAAAAAGATGATGCACGTAACGGAGTCAACATAAGCCACGTTTACAGTACCTACAAGGTAGCGTTGCAGTCTCCTCCATTCCGCCTGGTGCATTCCTGATGACTGTTTACACAGTGCTGGTGTGCACCGATAGATTATCGGGCTGCATTGCATGCGGCACTTCTAGCACTTCCCACAACATTTCCACTAGCTGACAATTGATAGGTAGCAGTAACGCAGGAGCAGGGACAATTTTGGGGGATGGCTGAACAAATCTGTAGTCAGACAACACTGCTCCCTTCTGCAGTCTAAGTGAGGTAAGCAGCAAACAACCAACTATGCAAGTTAATCCTGGTAGCAGGAGAGCAGCAAAAAGTTTGAGGAGTCACTGACAGTGTTGTGAGAATAGTTGACACAGCAGGTGATACTTTTCGTTCTACAAGCTAATGCCTCTGATTTAACTTGTTCAGCCATCCCCCAGGCTTCTTGCTGCTTTCCTGTGTTACTGGAATTAACGTGTATAGTCTGTTGTTTGCTGCTTATTTCAATTAGTCTGGAGAAGGGTGCAGTGGCATCTGATTGCAGACATGTTCAGCTATCCCCTGAACTTTACCCAGCTCCCAGAAGTGTAGAAGTTGAGTATTAGTCACAATTAGAAATTAATTTCTTTAAGGCATTATCAAGGGGGACAGAGTGAGAACAAGACTGGGAGTAATTTCATGTGCAATAGTAAGAGATGAGTGGAGATCTGAGAAAGAACTGGGATCCCCAAGGTACATGCTAGTTGTTTTATTCACAGACATGATATGCTGTCAGCTGAGGGTGGGGGCAGGTCACCTCATCATAGTGTGTCATGGGCCTGCATGGGTACAAGAACCCATGGAGGTGGAAGATTAGGTTTTCTGGCAAAGGCACCTAGCTTCACCTGAGCTCTTTTCTTCTAGGTTTGCTTGTAAGGACAAAGCAAAGAATAATATTATCAGAGCAGGGAAAAAGATCAAGACTTCTTTTGGCTAGGCAGATTTACTGAGTGTTACTGTTTTCTTTTGTGCTTACAGGTTTTGTTACTGTTTTTTGCTAACATTTTATTACTTTATTTTTCTCTGATTCAGATTGCTGTTGCAGGGTATACTTTCTGCTGCATTGTTACATGGTGTGCTTATAGGTTTGTTACTGTGTTGTGCTTACATATTACTGCTGTAACCTTCCCTGATTCAGATTGGTTTTTTTTTTGCAAGGTATATCTTCTGTTAAATTGTCCTGCAGGTTGTGCTTACAGGTTTTGTTTCTTTTTTACCACTTTATTTTTCTCTGTAGCAAAGTGTTTTTGCAGGGTATATATTCTGTGAAATTGTTACAGGTAGTGCTTACGGGGTTTACAGTTTTATCTATCATTAGGCTAAGCTTTCAGGACTAACTACAGGAGCACATATGAGATACAGACTGAGGGAAACAACTGCATTTGTTTTTGGTTGATTGTTTCTGCTCTTACCTCCTCGTTTCCTTTTTCTGTGGTTCTTCTTTTTTGACAGGGGAAGGACCCAACCACCCCATGCTACACTCCTTTTATAGAGTATCACAGTTGTGACATTTTCTGTAGCAAAGCAGAAAGGGGAGGATTAGAGGGGTATCCACACAGTGACCTCTGAAACAGGGGCATAAATAATTTAACTTGTTATAAAAACAAACAAAAAAATCAAACTTTTGCTTTCAATTTCCTTCTAATTACTCCGACCAGGTTATAAACTCGGCAACTCAACTGGAATGCATATTATTAACTGCAGGTACTGCGCGGGACTCTTTTCAAAAGGCAGTTGTACAGGATTTAGGACACTTTCCTACATGCTGGACCATCGGAGAGCTAAGGGCTCAGCTCTGGGCAGCATGGGCAAAGATTGCGCACCTCAAATCGCATATTCCGGAGGAAATATATTACAAGAACTGCCCGCCATTTCACCAACATCCAACTGAAGCACCTCGGCCATAGAGGGTAGTTGGTTCGGGAGGTTGGCAGTTGGTTAGGGAGGGCAAATCGGGTGCCCCATCACTCAGTGCTCACCAGCATATCACCTCCACAAGCCATATAAAACCTACAAACAGGTATCTGCCTCTATTTCTGAAATCAAACAAAGGGGGCATAGGACACTGCAGAGTAGGACACTGCAGCACAGGAGCTAGCACAACAAAACTCAATCAAAACAGGAATCAAAACAAAAAAGGCAAAAAGGAAATCCAAAACACTTCTGATCGTAGGAGACTCCATGATTCAGGGAGTTGATACCTACCTCTGGCCAGGGGTAATCGTCAGATGTCTCCCAGGTACATCAGTGTGGAGAGACACTGACTGCATTGCTAAAATCATGCAGGAAGCAGGAGAAAACATCGATGTCCTGGTACATATAGGGACTAGTCATCTCGCAAGATGATCAGTTGTGGAGATCAAGGAACACCTGACCAGGCCGGGAGACAAACTGTCATCCATTCCATCCACCATCTCCTTCTGTGAGATCCTCCCGGTCTGGGAGAGGGGGGCAGACAGATGGAAGGTCAGAGAAGGGGAGATAGGGAAGCTAAACATGTGGCTCAAGGGATGGTGCCAGGAAAAAGGACACAAATTTGTAGGTAACTGGCAACAGTTTTGGGAGCGAAAGTTCTTTAAATTCGATGGATTGCATCTGGCTAAGGAGGGAGTCGGTGCATTGGGGCAGAAGTTTGATGTCTTTGCAGAATATTTCAACTAGCAAATGGGGAGAGGGGTGCAGCACCCAGTATATTGAATGGGAAGAACACCCTTCCCCCCAGCTAGTGATCAAACAGGAGTTTAGCATGTTTGTAGTTCATTTGCATCACCAGGTAAAGAAAAAGGTCCAGCTCCCCCTATGACGCACAGGGGAAAAGCCAGGTCTCGACCCACAACTAACGTACCAAAATCTGACCAATGGAAAATCGTGTACACAAATGCCTGCAGTCTGGGAAACAAGATCCCAGACCTGGAGGCAACAATGACAGACGCTGAACTGGACATAGTAGCTGTTAACGAGACATGGTTCACCTGTAACCACACTTGGGAGCCTTGAGTACCTGGCTGTATACTGTTCAGAAGAGACTGAGGTGCAAAAAAGGGTATGGGGAGTGGCCCTTTATGTCGGTGAAAATATCAAAGCTACAGAAATTCAGAATACACATGAAGGAGTCAGAAGAACTATGGGTCACCATGGAAACAGGGAAAGGAATAGCAATACAAACTGGGGTTGTCTACAGGCCTCCAGGCCAGGGGGAGGACATAGACATATTACTATTGGAAGATATACAAAACATGACTGCTAAAGGGGAGGTTCTAGTAACGGGAAACTTCAACATGCCAGATACAGATTGGTCAATACCAGCAGGAACATCCACCAGAACTAGACACACAGTGGATTCCCTGCAGGGGGAAGGCCTCAAACAATTGATACAACAACCCATAAGAGACAGGGCTGTCCCAGATCTAGTACTGACTCACGGGAAAAGGATCTCAGATCTCCAGGTAGAAGGTCACCTGGGGGCCAGTGGCCATCACATGGTATGGTTCAGTTTGGCCACTAGAACCAAATCATCCCATTCCAAGGAAAAAATATGGGAGTTCAGAGGAGCTGACTTTGGCAAGATGGCCAACAGAATTCGGCTAGCCCTGGCAAGAAGATATACAGGTGAGGGGGTACATGAAAAGTGGGCAAGCATTAAGGATGCAATACTTGAAGCAACATCCCATTGTGTTAGGGAGACAAGCAAGAGCAAAAGAAAGAGGAAACCACTTTGGTTCTCAAAAACAGTAACAGAAAAGGTCAAAGCCAAAATGTTGGTCTTCAGGAAATATAAGGAAACTTCCCTAAGGGAAAGCGGGGAAGGCAGTAAGGTAGGCAAAGGCCCAAACCGAGGAAACACTAGCACGAACAGTAAAAGAAGGGGACAAGATTTTTATATAGATACAGTATTGAAAGGAGAATGTCAAGAGGGTATTGCTGAGATCAAAGAGGATGAGGGGAAGTGTGTGGAAGAGGACCAAGTCCTAAATATATACTTCTCCTCAGTATTTACTGAGGTGTAGGTAGGTAGGTAGGGCAGGGCCCACAGCTCAGCACCATGGACATTGGGGGAGGGAGGTGTGCACAAGTCCCGTCACAAGAGAAAGGGTTCTACAAGAGCTCGCTAAGCTCAGGGTGGACAAAGCAATGGGACCTGATGGCATACATCCCAGGGTACTAAAGGAGCTAAGGGTGGAACTAGCAGAGCCATTAGCAGAACTGTTTATTGAGTCTCTGAACACAGGAGAGGCCCCAGAATACTGGAGAAGGGCTTATGTGATCCTTCGCCACTCGTGAGATATCATGATATCATTGGCCTCTCGTGAAGATAAATATGATATCTTCAGTCAGGCCATGTCATATTTGGCTGCAAAGGTGAAACTATTAAAATATATTGTAAGGGTTTACAAGGCAAGTAGTGTGCTGTGCTCACTTTCTAGTGTCCATCTTGTCAAGGCTCCACAGTCCCCCCCCCCCCAAGTATTTATATATTTATTGGTTTTTGGTAACCAGGTTAGCCCAGTGGAGTAAAGTTCCTTTTCCAGTGCTACCAGGAATTACATACTGTAAATTAACATACAAGGATGATACCTAGAAAAATAGAAATGATGACGGAAAGCATTTCAAGGTCTAGCCAGTCTGCCCAGGGACCTACCTCAGTTGGAACAAAAAAACTAGGCAATACATTAAGTCAGTTTTACGTGCATAATATAGCAGGGCTGAAAATGACAAACTGCAGACACATGCAACTGTATTGCATTGAGGAGTCCATCATTCTCCGCCTGTACCAGATCATATGTAGAAGTCTATTTAAAAGCCACTGTGTGTTGTGGTAAAGCCTTGACAGTTTGCTTTGCACAAGGATTTTCATATCGATGATGCTTTGTACTGGTATTGAGAAATGTAGAAACAGAAAATGGCAGGATAAAAAGACCATTGCTCCATTCAGTCTGCCCTGTTTTACCCTGTTCCACACCAGGACCTAATGTCTAGTGGATATTACTGCCCTCACCCGCCCCCCGCCCTACTGCTTTCCTCTTGTGTAACATAAGTTTTTTTTATTTGGCCCCAGCTGTGTTTGAAACCATTAAGGGTTCTTGCACCTGCTACCTCTGCTTGTAGGCTGTTCCACGGCTCAGTCACTCTTTCTGTAAAATAAAATGTCTACGGTCATGGATATGGTGTACTCCACATTTCTGGCAGAATCCTTTCCCCTTTAAATCTGGTCTGGAAGGTCTTCAAGCTGGCTCCTCCCACCTGGGTGGTATCCTCCTCTGCACTGCCCTGTGACGTCAGATATTCTTTTCCGCTGGAAACATCTGGTTCCTTCCATCGCACTTCTGTGCTAGGTGTAGGCCATAACTTGAAATCTGTGATCTTCTAACCTTTCAGATGTGCCTTATTTTGAGTCACCTGGATCAGCGGGATCCTCCAGTTAAGTCGAAGGATGCCCATAAGGCGATTTCCATTGTGGCTGGTTCGGCAGAGCAGCTTGCCGCCTTCGAAGAAGCCACAGGTTGCATCAGTGATTTCGTTGACCTTGGTCCTGGTGGGCATGGGTGCCTAGTTTACCGGGGCATTCCGTGACTTATGCCATTCCCTGCCTACTTTCAGGGAGGGCCTTTCCCTGGGGTCCAGATCTTCTCAGGAAGTTCCGACATAGGTCGTGGGATTGAGAGAGGGATCACTTCTCTCATTCCTGTGCTTCTGCCGGCTCGACAGGCTTCGAGCCATTGGCTTCAGCTGACACTTCTGCACAGGTACTGGCCACTAGCCCCACGGTGTCCCCATTGGGCTTGTCGGCCGAGACACAGGTCAACCAGATGGTTGAAATTTATCTCAACCCTGTCGACCTGTTGTCGCAGGACAAGAGGGAGGACTCCCTCGACTCCAGTCCTTCCAGCCCTCTCCCAGGGAGGGTCAGATCAGCCTGCCGAGCAGGTTTCCTCCCCTTGACAGCCTGACCTTTAAGGGGGGCCTCAGGTATCCTTTGCCTTCCCCCGCTTCTCCTCCCCCTTGACGACTAACATGCAGTCAGTTTAGGTCCAGGTCGAGATCTCATGGCTCTTGCTTAAGCTTGAGGGACTCCAGATGCTCCCATCGGTCCCATTCTCAACCCTTGGTGAAACGATGCCGGTGATGCTCCTCCTCTTCTTCATGCTCCAGAGAGGATTGGCTTCACTGTAAGATGTGGTGCTGATACAAGGAGTTTGTGTGGCAGCAGTGGCTTCTCGACACAGGCCATATGCCTCAGCCCACTCCAGCACTCCCTTGGCTGTCGGAATTGTGGCCTGAACAGGCCCAGCTGGTCAGGCTGATGGCCTCTCCACCCATTCAGGTGGAACTTCCGCCTCCACAGCCTAGGGAGGGTCTCCTCCGAAGACTGCGCGTATGGCAGCCAGGCTCCCCGGTTGGCTCTCGGTTAGAATCATGCAAGCAAATGAACCTCACATTGTCAGCCAGAGCACAGGTGCTTGGCTGGTGTTTGGATGACTCCCTTGGGGTCAGTTTCTCCTGTAGCAGAAGACATCCGTGCCCCTGCTCTGGAGCTGTGGCAGTGTTCTGCCTCTTGCCCGACACAGTCGGCCTGCTTGGTCCGCAAGTATGTGGTGCCTGCAGGGTTCCTGTTGGGGTTCACTGACCACCCATATGCCAAAGGACTGGTTGCCGACTCAGTGTTTCAGTGCACAGGTAATGTTGGGGACATCGATAAATCCACCAAAAAGGAGTCTAAAAAATCAGACCACGTGGCCAAAAAAGGTCTACGCGGCCTTGTCCCTAGGCCTTCAGCAGGCGAGTTTGGCCGATATGATGGCCAACTTTGCCCATGCTCTGTTGGGTGTGATGAACCGGGTTATCCCACAGCTCACTGCTAACCTGTAGCTGCCGATCAAGTTGGGCCGCAACCAGGGATACTCTGTTGCTAAACAGCAGCTCCAAACAGCCCTGTACATTGGCGATTCCTGTGTCAGGTGCATGGCCAAGGTGGTGGCTGTGCGTTGCAGGGCATGGCTGAGAATTTAAACTTTTACAGCTGACACTCAGCACAAATTGGTGAACGTTCCCTTTTTGGGCACCGACTTGTTCAGACCCGGTGTTGATGGATATCTCACACGCATCAATTCCAGTGCCACCTTGGACTCTGTCACGTCTTCCCAGAAGGATGTCAAGGGCCAGAAACAACGGAAGAAGCCCTTTCAGTTTTAGCCCTATTCCGCATCCTCAGCCAGACCACAGCAGCCCCCCTTTGGGGCAACAGCAGGCTTGGCAACCCAAGTTGAAACCAGTCTCCTCTAGTGCGAAGAAGTCCCGGGGTTGAGGGACCGTTGCTCCCTCTACCAGCCCCCCTCCAAGCCTGCCCAGTGATGGGTTGGGGGGTCATTTTCCCACCTGTCTTAGCTAGCCCAGGACCTCCCGGTGGGGGCAGCCCCACCACTTCACATCCACCTGATCTAGCATCACTTCAGACAGGTGGGTGCTCGAGGTGGTTGGTTGAGGATTTGCCTCTGGAGTTCCAGACTCTGCCTGCCAGCTGAGCCCGTGCCCCGTGGGAGGACATGGTATCCATGGACATATTGTCTGCCTTTTCGGGAGGACATTGCTCAGCTCCTCCTTAAGGGAGCTGTGGCCCACGTCCCAAATGCCGCAGCAGGTCTGGGGTTTGTCTTTAGATACTTTCTGATTCCAAAATGGATGGGGGTTTGGCACCCTATACTTGATCTGCACGACCTCAACAAATTTCTCAGGCAGCGCAAGTTTCAAATGGTCACTCTGCAGCAGATCATTCCATCCCTAGAGCTGGACATGTGGTTCTGCTATCTGGACCTCCAGGACACCTTCTTCCACATTCCCATCTGTCCATCCCACTGACGGATCCTGCGGTCCTGCTGGGAAGGGATCCTGTATGAGTTCCAGAACATGTCATTTGGCATCTCCTTGGCTCCCAGGGTCTACACTAAGTGCATTGCAGTGGTGGCGGCCTTCCTGAGGTGCAGAAGTGTCCTGGTGTACTCTTTACTTGGATGACTGGCTGATCACTGGTTCCTCCACAGCAGAAATGGAGCAGTCCGTGGATCTGGCCCTCCAGGCCTGCTCAGCCCTAGGCCTCCTGGTCAACGTAGCCAAGTCAGAACTCATTCCATCGCAGGTCATTCAGTTAATGGGGGCGGTGCTTGATTCCCTTTGGGCCACGGCCCGACTTGCGGCAGACAGGGCGAAGGAGCTTTCTTCCTTTGCCTGATCATTTTGGGTTGGGCAGTCGTGCCTGCCTGGGACTTCCTGCGCCTTCTGGAGTACATGGTGGCTTGCACCAGCGTGGTCCAGTGGGCCTGCTAGGGGATGCACCTCACCCCCTGCAGTGGGAGCTGGCCCACCAGTAGTCTCAGCGCCTGAGTCACTTTCGACCAACTAGTCTTGGTGACACAGTTGATGTGGGACGCCATCCATAGTGGCTTGTCCCATACCATCTGCAGGAAGGAGTCCCATTCGTCTGCCCAGAGCTGAGTCACTCTCATGATCAATGCTTCCCTGACGGGGTGGGGAACCCACTTGGGGGACCACAGAGCCCACAGGCTTTGGACCCACAAGGAGTCTTGATGTCACATCAACCTGCTGGAGCTATGGGCCATGTGCCTTGCTCTGATGGCCTTCTCGCCGACTGTTTGGGGTCAAGTCATTCAGATCCAGACGGACAACAGGACGACCATGTACTACCTCAACAAGCATGGCGGGACGCATTCCCTCCTATTGTGCCAGGAAGCTCTCTGCATCTGGACCCTCTTGCACAGTCTGGACACCGACCTCATGGTGATTCATGTGGCCAGCATGTCCAGCCAGCTGGTGGGCGCCTTCAGCCAAGGTGGGCGAGGGTCTCACAAATAGTCCGTTCACCAGGAAGTAGTCGATCACCAGTTCTCCCTTTGGGGCACTCCCCAAGTGGACCTTTTTGCCTCCCGGGAGAACGCGAAGCTGAGGCTGTTTTATGCCCACTCCACGGTGTGCCAGCCCCCCTCAGCATGGTACAGTGCTGGGGATGCCTTTGTGAGGCCCTGGACCCCAGGCCTCATATACGCCTTCCCTCTCTTTGCCCTGATCCACAAGATGCTGCTCAAGGTTTGGAGGGACAAGGCGCAGGTGATTCTGGGGCTGCAGACTGGTCGAACCAGTTTTGGTACCCTGCTCTCCTCCGACTCAGCAACAGGCTCCTATGGTGAATGCCTCTCCACCTGGACCTGCTCTCTCGCCATCAGGAAAAGTTTCTGTACCCGGACCTTCAGTCTCTGAATCTGACAGCCTGTTTCCTGCGCAGCTAGAGTTCTAGGCATTGGGTCTTTCTGAAAAGGTCCTCCATGTTGTTGAAACCTCTCTGAAGGAGTCGACTTGCCAGTGCTATGCCTTCAAGTGGAGAAGATTTTCCATTTGGTGCTGGGACAAGGAGCTGGACCCCTTGTCCTGCCTAGTGGCTAGCATCCTGGACTACCTGTGGTCCCTCTCCGGGTCAAGCCTTTGGTCGATTTAACATAGATACATACATAGATACATAGACAGTGTCGGCAGATAAGGGCCTATGGCCCACCCAGTCTGCCCATTTGAGCTTGTAAGTTCAGTTTGTTTTCCTAGAAGTCTGTTGTACCTTACCCCTGACCTCCAGAATTCCTTTATGTCTATCCCATGCATTCTTAAATCCTGATTGTTTCAGCCCCACCACTTCCTCTGGCAGGGTGTTCCACTTGTCCACCACCTGCTCTGTGAAGAAATTCTTTCTCATGTTTCCTCTGAATCGTCCTCCTCCAACTTCATCCCATGCCCTCAGTCCTGGAACATCTTTTTCGCTTAAAAATAGTGTTTTCCTGCACCCTGTTCCTCCTGTAAGATACTTGTATGTCTCTATCATATCCCTCTCTCCTCCTCTCTTCCAGGGAGTACATGTTCAGTTCCTTCAACCTGTCTTCATAGGACTTGTGATGCAATCCATGCACCATCTTTGTTGCCCTCCTCTGAACCTTCTCTACCCTGTCTATGTCCTTACGTAGGTATGGTCTCCAGAACTGTACACTGTACTCCAGGTGGGGCCTCACTAGTGTCTTGTATAGTGGAATTATGACCTCCTTTTCCTGCTGGTAATGCCCCTGCCTATACATCCCAGCATCCTGTTTGCTTTACCTGCTGCCTTGTCACACTGTTTCCTACCTTGAGGTCATCAGAGATGATAACCCCAAGATCCCTTTCCTGCTTGGTGCATGCTATATTCTCACCCCCCAACTGATATATAGTGCCAGGGTTATTGTGCCCCATATGCATTATCTTGCACTTCTTTGCATTGAATTTCAACTGCCAAACCTCTGACCATTCTTCAAGTTTCTGCAGGTCACTTCTCATTCTGTCTACAGCCTCTGGTGTGTCTACTCTGTTACAGAGCTTTGTGTCATCAGTGAACAGTGAAATTCTGCCTTCTAGGTCCTGCGCCATGTCACTGATGAAGATGTTGAATAGGACCGGTCCCAGCACTGATCCCTGTGGTACCCACTGGTCACTCTTCCTCTATGGAGTGACAGCCATTTACCACCACCCTCTGTGTCCTGCCACCCAGCCAGTTACCTACCCACCAGACTACTGTCCTGCCCACACCTATATTCTCCGGTTTGTGTAATAGTCTTCTATGTGGCACAGTGTCAAAGGCCTTGCTGAAGTCCAGATAGGCCATGTCCACTGCCCACCCTGATCCACCTCCTAGTCACCCAATCAAAAATTCAATGAGGTTGGTCTGACATGACCTCCCCTGGTGAAACCATGCTGCCTTGGGTCCTGTAGTCCATTGACAACCAGATGTTCCACCAATCTCTCCTTCAGTAGTGCTTCCATGATCTTCCCACTGACCGAGGTGAGGCTGACTGGTCTGTAGTTCCTGCTTCCTCTTTGTTCCCACTTTTGTATAAGGGGACTACATCTGCTATCCTCCAGTCTTTGGGTACCTCCCCTGTTTCCAGTGATCGGCTAAACAGGATAGCCAGAGGTTCAGCCACCACCTCCTCTCTTAGTTCTTTAAGGACCCTGTGGTGCACCCCATCTGGCCCCATTGCTTTATCAACTCTTATTACTTCCAGTTCCTTCAGGACCCTTTCTCGTGTAAAGGGACTTGTGTCCATTTCTGCACCATTCTCACCCCTTGTACTCCCTTCAGACCTACCCTCCTCTTCCTCAGTGAAGACTGAGCAGAAATACCTGTTCAGTGTGTCAGCTTTACTGTTGTCATCCTCCACGCCCCCATCCTCCCTCTTCAGTCTCACTATCCCTCCTTTGTCTTTCTTTTTTCACTTATGTACCTGTAAAGGTTTGTCCCTCTACCCACTGATTTTGCAATGTGTTCTTCTGTCTGAGCTTTGGCTTCCTTACTGACCTCCCTGCCTCCCTTTGCTTCTCCTGGTACTTCTCCTTATCCCTTCTGCCTGTGTCTTTTGTATTGCCTGAATGCAATCTTTTGGCTTTCACTTTCTTTGCTACCTCTTTGGAAACCATAATGGTCTCCTCTTCCTTTTCCTCTTGCTAACCTGCTTAATACATAATTCTGTTGTTCTTGTAATCCCCATTTTTAAATACTGCCCACTGTTCCTCAACCCCTGATTCCTGTCCCATTCCCCTTAATACCTCTTTCAAGTATCTCCCCATTTTCCCAAAGTCTGCCCCCCTAAAATCCAGGATACATGTTTTTGTGTGGTTTGGTTCTGCTCTTTCTGTGATTTCAAACCACAATGACTAGTGGTCACTGTTTCCCAGGTGCTTCCCCACTGTTACCCCCATCACACCATCCCTGTTTGTGAGCACAAGGTCCAGTATTGCCTTCTGCCGAGTTGGTTCCATGACCAGTTGCTTGAGGAAGGCACCCTGAAGGGAGTCCAGGATAAATCTGCTCCTAGTTGATGCTGCTGCTGGGATGCTCCAGTCCACATCTGGAATATTGAAGTTTCCAACCAGTACTACCTCACCCTTGTCTGCCATCCTTTGGATGGCTAGCATCAGCTCCCTATCTGTTTCTTCCTCCTGGGCTGGTGGTCTATAGACCACACCTGTGCGGATGGCTGTCCCCATTTTCCTTTCCAGCTTAACCCACAGTAACTCTCCCCCATTTTGTTCTTCCTGGATCTCTGTGGCCCTTATGTCATTTTTCACATAGAGTGCCACTCCTCCTCCCCTTCCTGCCTGCTCTGTCTCTTCTGAATATGTTGTAGCCAGGTATGGCCATCTCCCAGTCGTGGTTATCATTACACCAGGTTTCAGTGATGGCCACAATGTCCAGGTCTGACTGCACCATGACAGCCTCCAGATCTTCCATCTTGTTGCTAAGGCTCCTGGCATTTGCACACATGGCTTTCCATGATTTGACCTCCCTAGACTGTCTCACTGTTCTACTCCAGCCCCTTCCTTGGTTGTCATTTATCCCTGGTTCTCCTTGCTGTCTGCCCATCTGTTGAATTTTGCCCCTTTTCTGCTTATCCACCTCTTGGGCACTAATCTCCATCTTTTGCACACTGCGTTGCAGAGATAGCCACTCCTCTGGTTCACTGGTTCCACTGCTAGCTGTGGGGGGTGAGCAAGTAGGTACGCTCCTTGCTGGCCTGCCACCCCCCTTTGCTAGTTTAAATGCTTGTCAATGTAGCATTTAAACTTATCATTAACCCTCAAGGTGCACCTGGCAGCCATCTCTGCGTACTGGGCACAGGCTGATATGCCAATGGTGGTGAAGGAGAAGGTGGTTGGGTGCTTTTTCAAAGGCCTTGACCCCTTGTCACTGCCGGTGTGTAAACCACCGCTGCCTTGGGACTTGTTGCTGGTTTTGGTGATGCTTATGGACAAGCCATTCGAACTCATGAACAGGTGTGAGATGTCACTCCTGTCATGGAAGACCGCCTTCTAGGTGACTGTCATCTCCGCCAGAAGGATCAGTGAGCACTAGGTGCTTTCAGTGGAGTCTCCTTACCTGGCCTTCAACAAGGACAAGGTTATCGTTCGCCCTAACCTGAAGTTCCTCCCAAAGGTTGTTACGGAGTTTCACCTTAAAAAGGTGATTATCCTCCTGGTGTATTTCACCAACCCAACCTCTGGTGCCAGGCACAGGCCCCATACGTTGGACCTGAGGTGAATGCTCTCTTACTATAAAGATGGCACAGCTGAAGAAAAGAGTTGTTGAGTACCTAGAGGCCAGAGGGGCACAGGACCCAAGGCAGCAAGGATTCACAGCGGGAAGGTCATGCCAGACGATTCTAGTAGATTTCTTTGACTGAGTGACCAAAGTAGTAGATCAGGGAGGGGCTGTGGACATGGCCTACCTAGACTTTAGCAAGGCATTTGACTCAGTCCCACACAAAAGATTAATGTACAAGTTAGCCAGCCTGGGAGTGGGTAAAGAATTGGCTGGAGAATAGGACACAGAGGGTAATAGTAAATGGAGTCCACTCTGAAGAAAGGGGGGTTACTAGTGGGGTACCACAGGGTTCAGTATTAGGACCGGTCCTCTTCAGTGTCTTTATAAGCGACATTGCAGAGGGACTGGAAGGAAAAGTATGTCTCTTTGCAGATAACACAAAGATATGCAACAGAGTTGATGCACAAGGTGGGGTGGAAAGGATGAGAAGGGACTTGGCAAGGTTAGAGGAATGGTCAAATGTATGGCAGCTTAGATTCTGTGCTAAGAAGTTCAAGGTAATGCATCTGGGAAACAAAAACCCAGGGGAAGAGTACACAATGAGGGGTGAGATACTAACAACAACAAAAATGGTAAGGGACCTGGGGGTAGTCATATCAGATGACTTAAAGGTGGGCAAGCAGTGTGAGAGGGCAGTAAGGAGGGCTGGGGGGATACTGGGATGCATAGGGAGAGGCATCACCAGTAGAAAACAGGAAGTTGTTATCCCTCTGTACAGACAGCTGGTGAGAACCCATCAGGAGTACTGTGTGCAGTTCTGGAGACCTAATCTCCGCAAGGACATAGACAAGATGGAAGCTGTCCAGAGGAGGGCAACTAAAATGGTGTAGAGTCTGCACCAGAAGACATAAAGAGAGACTAAAGGAGCTTAATATGTATAAGCCTTGAGGAAAGGAGAGAGAGAGGGGGGACATGATAGAAACTTTCAAGTACCTCAAGGGAATCAACAAAGTCCAAGAGGGTAGCATCCTTCAAAAAAAGAGGTGTGCAAGAACAAGGGGGCACAATTTGAAGATAGAGGGGGAGGCTCAGAGGTAATGTAAGGAAGTATTTTTTCACAGAGAGGGTTGTGGATGCATGGAACGGCCTTCCAGAAGAGGTTGTGGAGTCAAAAACAGTGGTTGAATTCAAGTATGCTTCGGACAGTCATAAGGCAGTTCGGGGGGGGGGGTAGAAAGAAGTAGGCTGCTGGTTAACTAGGATCTGCAGCTTATCCATTAGGTAGGGAAATGGGCAGACTGGGTGGGCCAAGCGGTCTTTATCTGCCATCAAATTCTATGTTCCTATGTTTTTAGCTGGAGTTTGGGGAGAGGTTTGCCAGCTGTTGTCACCTATGCTGAAGCCACACCTGGCAGACCGGCAGCTAAGTGGATGATTGGCAGGTGGATAGTCTCCTGCATTGACCTCTGCTATAGGTTGGCTGGTAGGGAACCTCCCATTGGGCTTAGGGCTCATTCCACCAGACATACCGCTACCTCGGTGGATGCTTCCAGGGATGTTCCTATCCAGGAACTATGCAGGGCTGCTATCTGGAAGTCAGCACACACCTTCATCTCCCATTATCGCATCAACCTTGAGTCAAGCCAGGGTGCTGGTTTTTGGGTATCGGTTCTCCAGTCTCTTTTACCTAAATAGGGGATGTACGCCTTGCGCCTTCCTCCCAGAGAACTGCTAGGAGTCTGCTAGACTGGCAGTATAACATAGTGGTTAGACTAACGAGCTGTGAATGAGTGTGGTATATCCAGCAGACAAGACTTGGGTTTGATTCCCACAACCTCCACTTGCATACTGTGTGACTCTGAGCAAGTCACTTAACCTCCCAAGTACTCCTGGGTTGCCCCTGAAAATGGGCACCTGTGCCTGGGGGCTTTACCTGGTTACCAAAGATTATATATATTAAAAAAAAAAAAAAAAAGTTTGGATAGTACACCATATCCGTGCCCCTAGAAATGAGGGTTACTCACCTGTAACCATAGTTCTAGGAGTGGTATATGGCGTACATTCACAAAGCCCACCAGACCTCCCCTGGCAAGTGTCACACTGGTCTTGCTTCCAGCGTGTAAAATCTGACATCACGGAATGGTGCCAAGGAGGATATCACCCGGGTGGGTGGGAGGAGCCATCTTGAAGATCTTCTAGCCCAGATTGAAAGGGGAAAAGATTCTGCCAGAAGTGTGGATGTACACCATATACCACTCCAAGAACTACAGTTACAGGTAAGTAACTCTCATTTTCTCGCATCCCTCATGAATCTTCCCCCCCCTGCCAGCTTCCACTTATCTCTCCATGTTCTTGATTTCACCATTTCTGTTAAATATTTCCACTTAATCTACTTTGTTCATGCCTTTCAGGAATTTGGAGGTCTCGGTCATATCTCCCTTCTGTTCTCCAGCGAGCACAAGTTCAGTGCTTAAGCCATTCCTGGTAGGATCTGCCTTGCTGGCCCTAATATTTTGGTTACCCTATGGTGTACCATTTCTGTGCGTGTCTTTGTTTTTTCTTCGGTGGAAGATCCAGAACTGGGCACAGAATTCCACACGTGGCCTCACCAGTGATCTATAGAGAGGCTGTGTCACCTACTGCCTCCTGCTGTCAAAGTCCCTCCCAATACTCCCCCAACCAGAGCTCTAGATAAGATATTTTGGGATGAGTACCTGTACTCCTCATTTTATTTATTTATTTATTTAGCTTTTGTTGACCAGGTAAGTGCACTAGAAAAATCCTGCCTATTTTCAGGCACGACCCGGGAGAGGGGGATACAGATGAATGCCACTGACCTTGAACCAGATTAAGCTGTTGGTAGTATTTTTACTGAATGAGGGAAATTTGGCCAGGACACTGGGGAAATCCCATTTCTTTTCGATGAGTGCCATGGGATCTTTAACATCCACCTAAACTATCACCAATCCAGGCAAATGGGACCTTGGTTTAATGTATCATCCGAAAGATGGCACCTCAGAAGTGCAGCACTCCTCTCATGCTGCACTACAGTGTCAGTACTGGGATATTAACCCAAGTGCCAGATGTGGGAACTGAAGCCACAGCACTCAGATCTCCCAGTCTCGAAGACGAGCGTGCTACCTACTGAGCCACTGAGCAAGTGAGGTGAGTAAAACGAAATTCAGATGTGTACAAATGTATTTTTAGAGTGGACTGAAGAGTACATTTATTAACAAAATATAGTTGTTTTCTAGATAAGAAGTTCATGTGCCAACAATGCTCCAAGTAATGTTGGCAGGTAGGAATTTGCTGAACAGTTTTAAAACACAGCGAGTAAAACAAAAGTGGGATGTATACAAGTGCTGTAAATCTGACAAAAGACTGTTTCTTTTGACTCACCAGTTATGTTACGAAGCACTATTCTGTGGCGTGTGGAGTATTTACAAATTTTGGGTAAGTACTGATACTCAGTAAAAAAATGTCCGAAGAGTATTTCCTAAAATGAGGTGAGTAAAATAGGCCAGTACACACCTTATCTGGAGCCCTGCCCCCAACATCCTGGTTGCCTATTGTAGGCCTTGTTACATTGGCTAGATTGTTTTAGGGATTCATTTTTGATGACTCTGGTCCCTTTCTTCATTGGTAGTGTCCACCTTAGCCACCCCCCATCAAATCTTCCATTTTAGGGTTCTTGTTCCCTGTGTGCATCACCTTGCACTTTTTGGCAGTGAATTTCAACAGCCAAACTTTGACCCACCTCTCTAATCTTTGCAGGTCTTTCTGCAGCACCCTAACCCCATCTTCACTCTCTACCCTACCTTAGAGCTTAGTTTCATCGGCAGTGAGATGCATCTTGCCTTGTATTCTTTCTCCTGTGACACTGATGAGCACATTGAAGAGGACCAGCCCCAAGACTGAACCCATTTTTTTCTTTGACTCAACCCTGTTTACCACCCTGTGCTTTCTTCTTTCCCACCAACCTGCTTCCCACCCATCTAGCTTTTCCCAGATCCTTATTTAGCAACCTTCTGTGCAGCAGAGAGTCAAATGCCTTGCTGACATTGAGGTAGAGCAAATCCACTGTGTGTCCCATGTCCACTGCCCCAGTGTTTTGCAGTTAATATCTTTCTTTCTTCTGACACCATTCCCCTGGAGATGGGTGCAGGGCCTGCAGATGGCCAGACATGGCCAGAGAAACAGGGGACTGCTATTTTTTCTTCCCCAGGGAAGTGGACATGCAGTTCCACCCAAGATGGCCCTGTGCACACTCCTGTGTGTAGGACATCAGCAGCCGCCACTCCCCCCGTCCTTGACTTGATGGTCCCTTACTGCCTTGCACCCAGTCATTGCTAGGGGCCAGGCTTGCACCAAGAACCATCTACTCCCCGGGAAAGAAACGTAGAACATAGAAACATAGAAGCTGATATTAGAAAAGGGCCACAAGGCCCATCCAGTTTGCCCATTTTGCCAATTTGCTCCTGCTGCCTCTACTAGGTCAGCGGCCTCAGCTATGCCCCCCTCATATGTATGATTCCCTTGTGCCTATCCCATGCCCTCTTGAATGCCTCCACTGTATGTGCTCCCACCGCCTCCTGAGGCAGGGCATTCCATGCATCCACCAACCCCTCTGCAAAAACAAGCTTTCTCACGTTACCCCTTATGTGATTTCCACCCCCCTTCAATTTCATGTCATGCTGTCTAGTTCTGCTGTACTTTTTATACTGGAAGATGCTGTCCCCTGCCATCTTATTTATGCCCTTAAGATATTTGAAAGCCTCAACCATTTCCCCCCGCTTCCATCTCTATTCCAGTGTGTACATATTAAGGTCCCCAAGTTTATCCCAGTATGCCTTGTTGTGCAGACCGTGTACCATCTTAATTGCCCTTCTTTGCACTTTTTCCACACTGTCAATATCCTTACCTAGGTGCGGCCTTCAGAAATGAACACAATATTCTAGGTGAGGCCTAACTAGCATTTTGTAGAGTAGGATCACCACTTACAGTTTGTAATACCCCTCCCTATACATCCTAACATCCCACTAGCCCTCCCAAATGCTTTTGCAGTTTGTTCGGTGGATTTCAGGTCATCTGATATTATGACCCTTAAATCCCTCTCTTCTCTGGTGACCAGTAACAACTCACCCCACCAACATGTTGCTTTCCTGGGGTTTCTGTTCCCCATGTGCATGATCTTGCACTTCTTCTCTTTAAACCTTAACTGCCATACCTTGGACCATTTCTTCAGCTTTTCCAGGTCTCTCTTCATTCTTTCTACTCCCTCTGGAGTATCTGCTCTGTTGCAGATCTTGATGTCATCTGCAAACATGCATACTTTTCCCTTAAGCCCTTTTGCTATGTCTGCTATGAAGACATTGACGAGGACTGGTCTCCGGACTGACCCCTGTGGCACCCACTGGTGACTCCCATTTCTTCCAACTGTGTGCCATTTACCACCTCCCTCTGCCTTCTGTTCACTAACCAGTTTTTGACCCAGTTCACCACCCTGTGCCCCACCCCCGACTCCTCAGCTTGTTTACCAAACTTCTGTGTGGGACTATGTCAGAGGCTTTGCTGAAATCAAGGTAGGCAGTATCCACCTCAGCTCCCTAGTCCACCACCTCCATCCCCCAGTCAAAGAAATTATCAGATTTGTTTGGCAGGACCTTCCCGCTGTGAACCCATGCTGTCTTGGATCCTGCATTCCAGTGGATACCAGGTGATCCACAATACGTTCCTTAATCAGAGTCTCCATGATCTTCCCCACTATTGAGGTGTGACTCACTGACCTGTAGCTCCCTGCATCCTCTTTGCTACCACTCTTGTGAAGAGGGACCACATTTGCTCTTCTGCAGTCCTGCGGGATCACCCCCGTGTTCAGTGACTTGCTAAATAGGGCTGCCAAAGGTGCTGCCAGATCCCTCCTCAGTTACTTTATGATCCTTGGATGCACTCCGTCTGTCTCCATTGCTTTGTCCACCTTTAGTTTTGTAAGTTCCTCTAGGACCCTCTGTTCTGTAAATGTTGTGAAGCTCAATTCTTCCCCCCTCCTCACATCTGTTTTTCAGTTGTGGTCCCTGCCCCACTCCTTCTCTAGTAAAGACCAAGCAGAAGTACCTGTTAAGGATAGTGGCCTTCTCTGGGTCCCCTTCTACCTTCTCTTCATTGTTCCCTCTGAGTCTGACTATACATACCCCCTTCTGGACTTCCCATTCTCACTGATGTACCTAAAGAATGTCTTGTCCCCTTTTCTCACTGATTGTGCTAGCCTTTCTTCTGCCTATGCTTTAGCACTCCTCACCATTGCTCCTGCCTCTCGCTGACATTTTTGGTACTCTCCTCTGTCCCCATCCTCTTGTGTTCCCTTTTATTTTTGGAAGGCTAGCCTCTTGGCCCTGATTTTATCTGCCACCACCTTCGAAAGCCAGAGTGGCCTTCTCCTTCTCTTGCCCTTATTCTTCACTCTCACACATTGATTGTTTACCCTGATAATGGACTCCTTGTGGGCACATTGCCCTCCAGGTCCCCTCCTGACCCCCCTTAGCCAACTCCTCTTTAACCCTCCTTCCCATCTCTGCAAAGTTATCTCCTTTGAAATCTAGGATTTTAGCTTTTGTATTTGTGGCCTGTATTCCTGTGTCCAGCTTGAACCAAACCATGTGATGGTCACTGAACTTCAGATCCCCATCCACCTGGAGATCCATGATCCTGTCTCCACTGGTGAGCACTAGATCCAGGATATTCTGTCCCTGGCAGGCACCTGTACCAGTTGTCTTAGGCCTGCTCCTTGTATTAACTCCACAATGAAAGGGGAGCTGTCCTCTGGACGATCAGTCCTTACCCTCCCCTGCCAACCCCCAGTAGCCCTGGTCTGTCTCTTGAGCCAGGACTGCATCCAGTACCTTAACTCTCTGCACCTCTGGGCTGGCTCCACTACCCTACATACCCAGTCAAAGGAAATAATCAGGTTGGTCTGACGAGACTTCCCTGCCACAAACCTGCACTGCTTACTGTCTTGGAGGCCATTTTTCTTTTTAGGTCCTTATTGACTAGTGTCTCCGTTAGTTTACCTGTCATGGAGGTAAGACTAATGGCCCTGTAGATTCCCGGTTGCTCTTTATCTCCTACCTTGTGGAACAGGACAACGTCTGCTACCCTTCAGTCTTTTGGAACGGCCCCCTGACTCTAGGGACCTATGGAATAGTACGCCTGAGTTTCATTTCCAGTGCTAATACCCTCAGGTGCATCCCATCTGGCACTGGAGCCTTATATTTTTTTCAGGGCTGGAATCCATTTTTTGACTCTTTCTTCCATAAACACCACCTGCTCCATTTCTGAGATCACTCTTGCAGCAACATTTGTGCTGCTTTCGTACTTTTTTTTTTTGAGGATTTAGAGTTTGTGTTATTTGGAGAGATTCACATAAACCAAAAAATTTCCTCTCTCTAACCTTTTTTTTTTTTTTTTTATAGGTTCTACACTCTACAGCAGTGTCTTTTTTTTTTTTTGGTATGCTACTTTTGAGTGTACTATATGCCCAATTTCTTTGGTTCTGACTTAGTACTTGGCTGAGACAATGACTGCAGTACACTGAAGAGTCAGTCGGGATAAAAAACGCGTGTCTGTAGTTTGTTGTTTTTCACTTATACTGAATCCAGTGTACAGGTCTGTTTTAACGCAATGTCTGTGCTGGTAAAGCCTCGTCAACCTGCATTGTGCAAGGAATTACATTCCCATGATTCCTTGCATTGGGGTTGAGGCTTTAGTGCGTACGATTGGGCGTAGCTGTATTCTCACAGTAGGTGATACTGTTCTCTTTTGCAGTGGGAGCAAGGTCAGCCAGTTACATGGATTAATCCAGAAGGAAGTCCTTGATTCCTGCACCTTGAGTTCCTTGTGTTGCGCATCACTTAGTGTTGAGGTAGATGTAACACATGATTTAGAATTAAAAACAAATGTGCAACAATAAGTTTTTATAGAGTCCTACCAAAAAGCAACTAGAAATGTGACTGCCAAAAATACTGCAAAATTCTGCAACATTTCCAAATAGTAGAAATAGTAGTAACTGGGAGAGGGGGCCCAGTCTCAGTTGCAAGGGACTGGTGCAAAAGTACTTATGTGGCACTTTTGCTCCAGTTCCTTGCTTGTGAACCCAAGCTGTGCTCAGAAGGGGTTGCAGCCCTGTCCCATGTGAGCGCTAGTTCTACTGTGCCCATATGGGGAAGGGAGTAGAGGTCACCATGCAAATGGGCCACAGGGACATTTGCTAAGCATGGTGACCTCAGCAGTCCTGGTCACAACATTAGTGATGCCTCCTGCTTTATGGTGAGGATGTTGCTAAAGGGAGACCAGGAAACAGGGAGCCACAAGAAATGGAGAGCAATGAGGGACTAGTACTGCAGAACCAGTGCACAGTGAAACGATGCTAGGGAGGCGTCTATCATTAGATGGCAATGACTTTACACTGCATTTGGAGTGGGTGCATGGATGGGTTGGACACTGGACCACTAGGATTGATTGTAAGAGGTCAGACACAACAGTTTGGATATTTTCCTCGAAGCAGGCCAAAAGGTACAGGTCAGATGGGGGACAATTTCTGTGAAAGCATCAGTACCAAGTAGCTATGTAGCATAAACCTCAGTGGGTGCCGCACAACTGTTTGTTTTTTCTGAAATTAATCCCTGTAAGTGCCTCCTAACTTTGTGTGACCTTCATTGACATTCCACCTTAGTTGCAGAAAAAATTTCTTTGGCGCCTAAGGCAGTTTTTTTTTTTTGTACAACTACAAAATGTGGTGGTGGTGCAGCTGGTAGGCTGCTTGCACTCCCCCCCCCTCCCCCTTCAAATTTGCACCTCCATACCTTCTGGCTGAAAAGACTCGGGAAGAAAATTTGCCAAGTTGCAGAGAGCTCTTCAGTACATTTGTGTCTCCTACACGCCATCTTGATACAAGCACTGATCAATGCAAATTATGTTTGATTGCATGTTTTTTAATAATGCAAAAGTGGTGTAAACAAGAGAGTGGTGGAGATAGAAAAAAAGGACAGGTGTTAGGCCATTACCTTTATGGCCTGTGGGGGGTGCAGGACCCAAAAGGCCAATGACTTTCAGCAGTGTTTTTTTTAAACAAATTGTTACCCAGCAACCCTGTTGATGTACACCTTGTGGCAGAAGTTGGGTTCCGGGCTCACGCTCTCAGGAGACCCTGTAGAACCATACCTGGTGGCACAATTTGGCTTTAGGGCTCCTGCTGTTTGGGAGGTCCTGTACAACTACACTTACCAGCAGACATTTAGGTCAAGATTCCATCTTTGGTTGGGCACTTCGATATAAAAAGCCCCTTGGGGCAGAGAGACCACTGTGCACGTAGAGCAGCTGT
Organism: Neoceratodus forsteri; assembly: GCA_016271365.2. NCBI lineage: Eukaryota > Metazoa > Chordata > Ceratodontiformes > Ceratodontidae > Neoceratodus > Neoceratodus forsteri. Next base: position 410,306,141 of record CM057455.1, on the reverse strand, counting down.
GGGGTGGAGAGTGGGGCAGGACAGGGAATCTGATGCTGCAGTGTGTTGGGAGGGGAAAAATACTCAGAGGTGGGTTATGTCCCCAGCATGGTTCTTCGCGATGACACTGCTAATTGTTGAGGAAGGGGAATGCAGAGACTGCCATGACAAACTGCAGCAGATGAACCCCAGTCAGGGCTTAAAAATGGAAGAGTTTGAAGCACTTAGTTAAAAAAAAAAAAAAAAAAAAAGCCATTTTGGGCAGTGCAGATGAGTGCGTATGGTGAAGAGGTTTTCTGATATTGGTCAGGGTTGCCTGTTGATGCCCTATTGTGGAGACAAGTGCCCATTATGTGTTGCTCGCTTTTCGGTGATGGCTCCTCTGAGCAGCAGGGCAGATAGCAACTCCCAAAGGACAGGAACATGAAAGTCTGTTGGTGCTACTGCTTGTGCTGCAAATGCTTACAACCAGTATCCAAAAAACAAACAGGTAGTTGTAAGCCTAATAGCGGCCATAAACCACCAGACCCTGCCAAAGTATGTAAAGAATATCCACTTTAATTTTAGATGACATAAAGGTATATTGAAAGAACTGATGATAAAAACATTGGTTTTTAAGTCTTTAACCAAGCAGACCTGCAAGTGCTTGACACAGGTATATGGTCCTAACAGCATCCATAAAGCATGAACCTTCTACTTTGAACCAATGTGCTTTAAGCTTATTAAAAGGACATTTTAAATGCCTATGGAACACTTTTATTCAACTTTGACATTGTGCAAAAATTGCTGACAGTCCAAAAGTAATTTAAAATCAAAACTCAGCATTTATTATATAACTAAATCATCCCATAAGATGTTACCACACGTCCATACCTCTCAACCTTTTGTCCCCCAAATGTGGAACATTGCCTCTCAAAATGTGGAACAAATGAGCAAAATGTGGAACATTTAATCAAATCTTTACCTAAGAAGCTCAAACACTGTTAAAATGTTGCCTTTATGTTCAGAAAGTCTGTTATTGACCGAATAATATATTTTGTTGCATCATTTACTATGGATTTTTGCTTTAAAATGTTGACTTTTAATGTGGAACAAGTCCTCACAATGTGGAACAGGGAGCTTTTGTGAAATAAAATGAAGAACGTTCCTCGTAATGTGGTACAGTTGAGAGGTATGCACACGTCTGAAAAAGCTGGACCCTCCAACAAGGAACTGGACCCTCTTATTAGGGAACCATCTACCATCAGACTATCGTACCATACAACCACAATGAGATAAGTCTTAATTTTGAACATACAGCGGAAGGTCTTGTGGCTAAAAGTCTATTAATTGCCACCTTGTGGCCCCCCGGTCAAAAGTACAGCTCAGTCGACCAAATGTCTGATCAATATTAATATCTCCACACGTAGGCTATAGGCTTCTGAATGGATAAGCCTTTGTCCAAATATGGTTATACCATCCCAAAAGCTCATGATACTTTTGGGGAGCAATTAAATCGTCTGACATTTCTGAAGGAAGCATTTGACTTATATAAGACGTCTCCCTGGACCAAAACTCATGATCATCGATTGTCTTCTAAATCTGTGTTTCATTGCTGGAATAGATCGTGCATCTATGCTGCTGCTACTACTACTACTACTACTACTGACTCTAAAAGAACTATTACTTTTCTGAAGCTACAAAGACCTTTGGCGTCTGCCATAAATGTAAGTGACATTGAAACTTGTTCTGACTGTCATTTTCTGTTTTGGGGTGGCACTACGTGCTTTAGCACTGTGCTGTCTTGGTCCTGTGTTTGGTCAGATAGCACTGGTGACCATCTGCTGTTCTGCGAGGGAGCAGATGTCAGAACCGAAATCCTGCTGAACTTGCTAAGTGCTATAAATGTCAGCTAGAAAATGCCAAAATAGGGTAGCCGGATGCTAAGCTTTTGAAGCTATAGTCTGCTTGTTCTCAGTGCATGTTCCAGTTGAGCAGAGTATTAAGTGAGCAATAACCCATGGCAGGGTATGGGGTTATGGGGATTTAATGCATGCCTCAAGTGTGTTGTGAGGCACAAGACTGCACGCCGAGTGTCCTCACAGCACCTGAGGCATGCATTAAGGAAGTAGTACCCGACAGGGTGGGTGTTATTGGGATATAATAGACCACCCAGGTATAGCCCCTGAAAGGTCCGTTACATACCATAACGCCCACCCTGGAGAGTATTATTTCACTTAGAAAATGGGATAATAGCATTTTTTGTTTGTGTGTGTAATAAAATTGATAAAGATGGTGAGATATTAATAAAAATACACAGAAATGGCAGGTTCTGTAAAATAGTCCCTTTAGTGCCTCTAGAGGGTGCTGATGCTTATGAGAATTCCTATTTTTGTTGTAGATTACAGTGCAGTGTTTTGTTATTGTTACTCTTGAGAATCCCTGTGTGAGTTTTTGGATTGTGCTACCGTTACAGATTGATTTGTATCGGAGAGAAAAAGATGGTTTTGTTTCCAGACTGAGTGGGGAGCGTGCGGCAGCGGTGGAGCAGGAAAGGTGTGCAGCAGCCCTGTTGGGCGCGATTGCACATGTGAATTGAAACTTGGCTTGGGTGATGAACTCTGCTAAGTAAACATTTTGAAACTTATTGATGTGGGGACGATTTGTTTGTTGCCAGGGGGTAATATTTTGTTCTGCATTTCAGCATGGTCAGGTAGGGGATGAGAGCAGGACTTTCCTCAAATCAGTCCCGGACACGAAGTTGCGCTGTTGGAAAACATCAGTTTGGAGAGCAGGGTGCTGATCAAAGGTTAGGAGTGGTTGCAGTACTGGTGTTCTGGCCATGTTACTAGAATAAGAAAAAAGCAAAATATATATATTTTTTTTTACTATAGTACTGTCTGTAATAGTTGGTGTAGGGACTGTTCTGAGGACTGAGTTGGGTGGCGGGGGGCCTCTGGATCTCTGTCTTGCTAAGTGAGCTGAAAACTTTGGCAGCTGTTGTCTTTCTGGTGGGAACAGGGATACCAGGTGGTGATGGGTGCTGCTAGGAGGAACTTATTTGGAGTGCATTAAGAAATAACAACATAGATGCCAGAGGGTTTCAGCCAATCAGAGCTGAACTTTTGACTTGCCCATTTTCTAAATCCCCATAACCCCATGCCCAGGAGTGGGTTATTGCACTTATAATGAGCTGTGCAAAAAAACAGATTTGACTAAAAAAACAACAACTTTTTCCCCTCTGGAAACACAGAAAAAGTGTTTATATCCTGCCACGTGGAAAGTAGTCTCTCTAAAGAAAACCACACTGCATGGGTTTTCTGCATGCAGAAATGTGACACATACACTAGTGATGTGATGTGTCACATTTGCTGCGTCTCACACATCTGCTTACTGGTTGATGGATGTCTCTGTCATGGCTCTCCACCAGCAGAACTACCTCCAGTCTTGTTTTCCCTCGCTCACTGTGCCTGTCACGCCCTGTGAATCTGTTTGTCACTATATCACACACAGGGGTCACTGCGATTCGTGGAATGCAGCTCTGACCATCTTGCTCACTGTTGCTGATTTTGTCTCACACTGGTGACCTGAAACATGTTGTAGGGCTCAGTGGTTTAGGAAATGAATCCATATTCAGTGTGTCACTGACTCTGACAACTTGACAAAACTCTCCTGAGTACCAGCAGTGGCCTGCGCTCACACTGCCACCTCTGTCTGTCTTGCTTTCTTTTCCCATTAGTGTGGCACTCGGCATCGGGAAAAAGGAGCACAGTCAAACTCGGAAGATGGCACGGGACAGGTGTGACTTTAGCACTGGACATTCATGTTCTGTCTCTCTCCCTCTCTCTGTCTGTCTCTGTCTCCCCCTCAATGTGCCACTCAGGAATCGGGAAGAGGGAGCACGGTCATGTCGAGTACAGTCTCTTTCTCTCTTGCTCTCTGTCCATCACTGTAGGAGCCAGGGTCGTGATGGCATTCACTGCATTGCTGGGTGGGGGAAGCAGGTGAATGGTCACTACTGTGGTCCCTGTCTTTGTCGGCTGCGGTAGCAGAGGTTGCGTAGCATGGTTCAAGAAGAGCACAGATGTCTCAGACAGGTGCAGGACAAGCGACGATTGAAGAGAGAGAGCCACAGAGAAAGCAACTGTGTGCTGCATCTCCTGCTGTTGTCTCTCTGGGCCAAGTAGCCCTCTCAATGGTCGCTGATGCTTTTGCGGGGAATGGAGGGGAGGGCCTCATGTGCTGTGAGGACACTTGGCCGTTGTTCAGGGTCAGATTGCCAAATAACTACATGACCATGGTTATACACAACAGCATTGAGACTGGGCCACTCTAAAGTACATGAACATGGTTATGTAGAACACCGATGCCCACTGCCTTACTGTTTGCATACATGTTTTGTTCTCTCGCTTAGCCCCATTTTAAATGGCTGCCTCTCACTGTTGAATTTCCCTACACCTAACAAGTTCCGCTCAGCCCAGGGATCTTACTGGTTGGGCATCTCACTCCAACTGTGCATTAAATAGTGAATTTACTGCACAGTCAGGGGATGCTCTTTAGCCAATGCCCTTTCCATCTGTTGTCAACCCATGTTATAAGTAAGCAAAAAAAAAAAAAATAGGATTATCAATTTTCTGAGTGAAAGTGCTAATCAGTTCTGAAAATGCATAGCGCTTGGAATAAATTGATAAACGTCTCCTGCACATTGAACTCACTGAGAAGAAATGTGTATCATACGAACATACGAATGTGCCAGCAGAAACAGACCACCTGGTCTATCTAAGTCTGCTCGAGTGTGCAGCTAGCACCCCTAGTTTGCAGCTGCCCCACCCCCCTCCCATTTGTCATCCCAGTGCCACCCCCCCACCCTCACTCTCCCCTGCTCCCTCTCCCATGCCCTTTTGAAACTGTTCACAGCTTTACATGATACCACCCATTCTGGTAGGGCATTCCATTTTGCTACCACCCTCTCTGTGAAATAGTGTCTCCTCATTTCCTTCCTAAATCTTCCCCCTTTATTCTTGGTGCATGCCCCCTGGTGACCCTCCCCCTCCTTAACTTAACTTAAAGACCCCATCTGCCCCATGCTTATTGATTCCCCTCAGATACTTGAATGTCTCCATCATGTCCCCCCCGTCCCTTCTATCCTCCAGGGTATACATATTCAGGTCTCTCAGCCTGCTGTCATAGTCTGTCCCTTCCATTCCACATATCATCTTTGTTGCGCCCTCCTCTGCCCCCACTCCAGTAGCCTGATATCACGCTTTAGGTGTGGCCTCCAAAACTGCACACAGTACTCTAAGTGCGGCCTTACCAGCGACCTGTAGGGGGCAAGATCACCTCAGTCTACTGCTATGCATTTATTGATTCATTTAAACATATTTTACCAGGTAAGCACACAGAGCCCAGAACTTGTTTTCAGTTGTGACATTTTTTGGGGGTGGGGGTGGGGAGAGTAATGGGGAACGAATACTGAGAGCACAGACTTCAAATACTCAAGAGTCAGTATCCTAGAACATACATTAGAACTGGGAGAATAGGGAATAATTAGAGTGCATTCAGTACAAGGTACATGAGTCTTTAACATGGTGCATACATTAGGAAATACAGTAAATCGATCAGGTGGAAAACAGCCACTACAGCCCCTCCAGGAAGGCTCAGCAGTTGCACAGATGATTCTGGGTTTATATGGAGGAGCAATGGATAGAAAGATTCTACTTGTTAGCCTTCCTGCACTAACTTTGTGAGGTTGCAGTTATAGAAATTCTGTCCTTGCATGGCTTCTGGTCCATGGGGCTTGCTTCAGAAGTGGAGCCTAGGTAATGTCGCAGAGGGTGGAGCCCTGGATTTGTCCAGCAGTATATGCTAGGCAGTGATAACAGCCAGCTGAGGATTTGTAATGGGACTTGATCAGAGCCTTGCTTGCTTTGCAGGAGGGAGGGGTCGTCGATTTGGAGGGTAGGTTGTTACAGATGTTTGGGAGCCAGTAGCTTATGAAAGCTTGGCCTTGGTTGTACTTGTGTTGTGGAATGTTGAGGTGCTGGCTTGCCTCATATCCGAACGAGTAGGTAGGATTTGCAGATGGGGAGAAGAGGACATACGGGTAACTAAGCAGTTTATACATCCAGTACTTGACTCCCATGACCGCAGTGTACATTTCTTACGAGGGGGGGAGGGGGCAGCCTACCTCGTTAGACATGTAACAGTGGTGAGTATGGGGGAGGCATCCCAGCATGAACCTGTACAGAGCATTGAAAAGATTGGTTATTTTGTTGAGAGAGGTGACATTTGCACCTGCATAGACTACATCCCCATAGTCCAGAAGGGGGAGGATTGATTGTTTAGCAACCTGTTTTCTATTGCTTAATTGGAGGCAGGCGAACTTTGTAGAGGGTGCCAAGCTTTGCAAAAGACTTGGTCATTACCCGGGAGATGTGTCCTGTGCAGTCTATGTACTAGTCTAGGTAGATCCAAGGTATTCTTAGGTGGAGACTGAATCTAAGCGTGCTCCATCCAGTGAGTGAAGGGACAAGGTGGGTGGAGGAGAGCTGTGCCAGTGCCTGGAACTAAATAGCATGGAGACTGTTTTTGGTTCATGATAAGCCGGTTGTCCTGGAACCGTTTTTGAAGTGCAGTGAAGTCCTGTTGGGGGGATCTTGCAATGGGAGGAGCAATCAATCAATCACTTTATTTAACCAGGCATAAACACCATTGAGCAAGCTCATTTTCAAGGTGGTCCTGGGCATAAATACAATACAGTACACTTCATAAGATTACAATTACGGTGGACAATGGTGCAAAAAGAAAAAACATTGTGAAGGTGCCGGTCAACATGGGCCTATGCATACCGGTCAACATAATTAACATGCAAAGGTACATAATGATAAGCTTTACTGAAATGAGAAGAAACAACAATCCCATATAGTCTTCACTGAGTAAGAGCTCATACCTAAATGATAAAAAATGAGGCGGTATTAAGGAATAGGGTAGAAATTGGAGTGAAAGAGTAGGCAGCCAAAAGGGAGGCCAGAATAGGTAAAAGGCAGAGAATAGGCAGGGTCATCTTGGATTAAGGGAACTAGTCTTGTAGGTCCTAGGTTTCTGTTGTTAGGAATGTGGGGTGGATGAGATACTTAGGCATAGGATTTGAAAGTGGCACCCGAGGCTTAGGGGCAATCGGCATCTGAAACAGTTGCATGATTCCTTCAGATAATCCATTAATAGAGCTTTGAATGTGAAAATACTTGGAAGTGAGGATAATTTTAATGAGTCTTGCATAGTGTTCCAAAGTGATGGAAGTGAGAAGTTGATTGCTGCTGAGCCAAGGGTAGTTTTCACTCTAGGAATCTGGAAGCAGATTAAGGAGTAGCGTCTCAGGCCATAGGAACCTTTAGCCCATTTGAAGATGTTCGAGATGTATGCAGGGAGGTTACCAGATAATGCTCTAAAAAACCAGAGGAGAGCATTCCTTTTTCTTCTAGCTGAGAGTGAGGTCCATCCTGAAACCTGGTATAGACGACAGTGATGTGTACTATGGGGTAGATTTAAGATAAATCTTAAAGCCCGGTGGTAAAGGGTGTCCAGTTTGTTTAGCATCGTTGACGGGCAATGACTGTAAAGGAAGTCAGTGTAGTCCAGTATAGGTAGGAATGTAGTTTGTACTAGTCTCATTCTGGCTTCTAACGTGAGTAGGTGTTTAATGCGATAGAATAAACCTAATCGCTGTCTTAGTTTTAGGAGCAGAGGACCCTGATGAGTAAGATTATGGTATTGTCAGCATACATGTGACTGCTCCTGGCAATTCTAGACAGAGGGAGATCATTTATAAAGGTTGTGAAGAGCAGGAGCCTCAACACCAAGCCTTGCGGGACTCCTAGGGAGACCGCTACGGCGGGAGAGGAGTTTGGGCTGAGCTTGATAGATTGGGTATAGTTGGACAAGTACGACTGAAACCATGTAAGGGCAGTTGGGGAAACACCAGAGTCTGCTAGTTTGTGTAGGAGCAGTTGATGGTCCACTGTGTCGAAGGTCTTTGCTAGGTCTATATTACAGCCCCCTTGCCGTCCCCTTCTCTATATGAGTGTGAATGGTGTCAGTGACTCGAGTAGAGTGTTAGAGATTAAATGGTTGGAGCAAAAGTCGGAGTGGTATGATGTTGGGAAGCTTGTTTGCACATGAAAGATAGCTGCTTACTCTTTAGAGTTTTGGAGAGGATGGGTAGCAGAGAGATGTGACAGTAGTTTGAAGGTGAATCTGCATTTCTGGAAATGCTTAGCCCCACTACCTGTTTTGAGTAGCATTTTGCTGCACTGTTCTAGCTATTTAATATCCTGCTGGGGTAGAACATGCTGCTTCTTGCATAGTTGATTCTGGCATCCTTTTAAACACGCTCAGTGGTCACCTTATGGTCTACTGTGTACTAAAGCATCATTATCCCCCCCCCCCCCAAAAAAAAGGGTACTTGTGACGTCTGTTCTCTTCAGGCCTTTCAACCTGTCTGGTCACTTGAGGGCCTTCGGGCCAGTGTGACTGATCCTCTTTCTCTACGTCTTTGACAGTTACGACCCTCTCGTGGCAGAAATGCCCTCATCATAAGCTTCTGTGTACATGATTCACACCTTTCCTGGTTAATTGCAGATCTGATAAACCCTTTGAAAGTCTGTGACTGTGTGGTTCTTGTACGAGACCTCTGATTTTCAAAAATACTTCTTGAAGTACAAACAACTCTGCAAAGCCAGTATCAGGGCCCTTGGGGAAACCATGTTGAGCTACTTTGCCACAGACCTGGCATGTTTTGGGATATAGTAAAATCAGCAGAGGGCATCAAACAGGCATCCACACTTCTCAACAAGATCCACCTACCAGGGTACGACACTATGCGATAAGTCAGACATCCTAAATTCTTTCAACATCAATTTTTCTACTGCAGGGCTAGCTTTTGACACCTCCAAAGCTGCCACCCTAAACCCCAGCTGACCTACGAAGTACCCTACACCCATCGACAATATCTTCACATTTGCCTCATTCCAATTTAAACAGGTAGAAGACCTGCTGCTTCATCTGGATGTAAATAAAGTTGACGGAGCTGATGAGTTAGGACCTTATTTCCTTAAATCTGGGTTTCCAGTACTTAACTGCGCCTAGCCGGCACCTGTTCAGTTTGTCCATTAGTTCATGTATCGTACCAGAAATCTGGAAAATTGCACATGTGCTACATTTATTTAAATCAGAGGACCCTACGGACCTGAACAAGTACTGCCCAGTTTCTCTCCTACCCCTACTTTCCAAACTCCTTGAGAAGCTAGTTAATACCCAAGTAAGAGATTACATCGCTAGGAGAAATTTAGTAAGCCCGACTCAATCTGGCTTAAGACCTGTACACAGTACTACCACTGCCCTTGCATCCGTTACAAATGATTGGCTCCTTGCCATGGACAAAAAACACATCACAGGGGCTGTATTCCTGGATCTTAGTAAAGCTTTCGACACAGCCAATCATGCTTTAGTTCTTGACTCATGAAACTGTCGTGGCATTACTGGACCCGTGCTGTGTTGGTTCACCAGCTATCTGACGGGAAGACGGCAGCAGATCGAGGCAGAAGGTATACTCTTCCCACTCCTCCCCCTTACAAGGGGAGTACTGCAAGGCTCAATCCTTGGACCTCTTCTGTTCATGATTTACGTAAACTCCATCGGAGCCAATGTCAGAAAAGTTGAGTTACATCTGTTCGCAGATGACACAGTCCTCTGTATCTCCAAACCCTCAGTGAGCGAAGTATGTGCAGAACTTCAGGCTGAATTTGACCTTCTCCAACAAAATGAAGCCCTGCACTATATTCCTATCCACCACTTCCTGAGGTAGGCCGTTCTGTACATCCACCACTCTTTCTGTGAAAAAGAACTTCCTCACAGTACCCCTTAATCGCCCTTCCTCTAATCTCATGCTGTGTCCTCGTATTCTGCTATTTTTCTTATACTGAAACATGTTAGACTCTTTCACCTTGTTAATGCTCTTAAGATATTTGATTGCTTCGATCACATCACCTCTCTCCCTCCTTTGCTCTATGGTATACATATTGAGCTCCGTTAATCTGTCCTCATATGTTTTCTGATGCAGACCGTACACCATTTTGGTTGCCCTTCTCTGGACTGCCTCTATTTTGTTAATGTCCTTGTGCAGGTGAGGCCTCCAGTACTGCACTGAGTACTCCAGATGGGGCCTAACCAGTGTCTTGTAAAAAGAGATTATTACCTCCCTCTTATGACTTGTGATACCCCTACTAATACACCCCAGCATTCCTTTGGCCCTCACCTACTGCCTTAGTTGTCTGCTTGGATGATTTCAGGTAATCTGTGATGATGATTCCCAAATCTCTCTCTTCTCTTGTGATTGTCAGCAACTTGCCTCCCATCCTATAGGTAGCTTCAGGGTTTCTCTTCCCTATGTGCATGATCTTGCACTTTGCGTTATACCCCCGTTGGCACTTTTCGGACCATTTTGCCAGCTTTTCCAGATCTCTTCTCATTCTGCCCACCCCATCAGAATCATCTGCTCTGTTGCAGATCTTGGTGTCATCTACAAACAGGCAAACCTTATCCTCCAGTCCACCTGCAGTGTCACTGATGAAGATATTGAAGAGGACTGGCCCCAGGACAGATTCCTGAGGTACCCCACTTGTGACTTGCATCTCTTCTTACTGTATACCATTTACCACCACTCTCTGTTTTCTGCCCGCCAATCAGTTTGCCACCTAGTTGACCAACTTCTGACCCACCCTGAGCCTACCTAGCTTATTAATCAATCTTCTATGTGGAACAGTATCGAAAGCTTTGCTGAAGTCAGGGTATGCAACATCAACTGCATCCCCATGGTCCACCACTCTGGTTACACAGTCAAAAGAAATCTATAAGATTAGTTTGACAGGACCTTCCTGTTGTAAACCCATGCTGTCTTGGATCCAGGTGCTCCTATGGATTACAGGTGTTGCACTATCCTTTCTTTAAGGAGTGCCTCCATAATCTTGCCAACTACTGAGGTAAGACGGACTGGTCTGTAGTTCTCTGCCTCCTCCCTGCTGCCACTCTTGTGGAGCGGGATCACATGAGTCCTCCTCCAGTCTTCTGGGCCCTCTCCTATGCTCAGAGACTCACTAAACAGTTCTGCTAGTGGCTCTGCTAGTTCCACCCTTAGCTCCTTTAGTACCCTGGGATGTATGCCGTCGGGTCCCGTTGCCTTGTTCACCCTGAGCTTAGGGAGTTCTTGTAGGACCCTTTCTTTTGTGAAGGGACTTGTGCACACCTCTCTCCCCCCTTTGTCCATGGTGCTGCGCTGTGGGCCGTGCCCTACCTTCTCCTCAGTAAGTACTGAGCAGAATTATCTATTTCGGATAGATGCTTTTCCTTGGTCCTTCTCCACACACTCCCCCTTATCCCCTTTGCTCTTAGCAATACCCCCCTCTGGACTTTTTCCTTTCACTAATGTATCTATAGAAAGTCTTGTCCCCTTCTTTTACTGTTCGTGCTAGTGTTTCCTCGGTTTGGTCCTTTGCCTGCCTTACTGCCTTCCCTCCTTCCCTTAGGGGAGTTTTATATGCCTCCCTATCTTCGTCCTGCTGTGTTCCCTTATATTTCCTGAAGGCCAACCTTTAGGCTCTGACATTTTCTGCTACTGTTTTTGAGAACCAAAGTGGTTTCCTCCTTCTTTTGCCCTTGCTTTTCTCCCTAACATAATGGGATGTTGCTTCAAGTATTGCATCCTTAATGCTTGCCCACTTTGCCTGTACCCCCTCACCTGTATTTCTTCCTGCCAGTGCTAGCTTTACTCTTCTGGCCATCTCATTAGTCAACGCCTCTGAAGTCCCATACTTTTGCCTTGGAATGGGATGATTTAGTTCTAGTGGCCAAATTGAACCATACCATGTGATAGTCACTGGCCCCCAAGTGACCTCCTGCCTGGAGATCTGTGATCCTTTCCCTGTTAGTCAGAACTAGATCCAGGATAGTCCTGTCTCTTATGGGTTGTTGTACCAATTGTTTGAGGCCCTCCCCCTGCAGGGAATCCACTATGTGCTTAGTTCTGGCTGATGCTTCAGCTGGTATTGACCACTCTGTATCTGGCATGTTGAAGTCTCCCTTTAGCAGAACCTCCCCTTTAGCTGTCATGTTTTTGTATATCTTCTAACAGTAATGTGTCTGTGTCCTCCCCCTGGTCTGGAGGCCACCCACTGCAGAGCAGTTCACTCATTTTGCTGGATGTTCCACACACCCACTCCCACTTTGGCCAACTGGCTATATCCAGTGCCCTTCCAGCTGCTTGGAATAAAGCACAAGCTACCATCAGACTTCAAAATCTTGTATCACTAAATATTTTTAAAAACCTTGTCAACAGCAAACTGTACGACTCCTGTACATGCCAATTTCAAAAATAACATCATGTATTTATCCCCCTAATTATGTCACTATCACACCCTCTTCTCATTAGAGATGGCTATAGCATCAACTTACCACAAAGAGGATAAATACACACCCCATCCCATACTCGTGCCTTCTGTCCTTTTGCCTATCCTTCTGTCTGTCCTCTCTGTCACGTCACCGATCTTCATGTCTATCTCGCGACCAAACTCCTACCTGAACATACCCATCTCCCTTGCCTGCTGTGGTTGTAAAAGCTCCCGTTATTCAATTTAAGGCACTTACCTTTGAAAGTCTAGTACTTACACCCTTGCACTTGTAGCCAACCTCATAATGATTAATGTGACTATTTCAGTTGTATAAATTATATAAAAAATATTTTTTTTCTCTGTTGTTCATCCATGTATCTAACCTGTTATATTGTATTGACTATTGTGAAATATTATTTCTGTATTTGTACCATTTGCTAGTTGTAAATCTTGTACCGAATTGTCCGTTCAGAACCTCTTTGTAAATGAGCATGCTCAATGGAGTTACTCCTGCTAATAAACTTGAACTTCTCCAGAATGACATTGAATCCCCGTCTAAATTCTGGAAGGTTATGCATACTGTTTTTGATGGATGTCACACAAGTACTGTATTAATACACTCATTATAATAACCGGCATGTCCTTTTTCCCATTGGGAAACCGTGGCATAATTTGCCATTATAAAGGAGCATTTATAACGGTGAACACGCGCCCGGTTTCCCTCGCACTGCGCAGGCGCCCTCACCTCTGACACTCTTCCTCCCAGCCAATGTCTGCCTCATCTTCCCCCCTCTGGACCGCTACTCTTGACTCCGGTAAGTACTGGCACGCAGAAATGACGGAAATACCCTCAAAATGAAATTTGAAAAAAAAAAGTGAGCGACTGACAAACGTAAAGCACGCACTGACAGCTAAGCAGACTGCCGCGGTCGCACAATAATGTCTCTTTTTATTTTGTATAGTTGCTGTGGGAAAAGGACATCGACAGTATATAGAATAAAGTATGGCTCTGGGTGTGTAAGTGGTTGACAGACACCGGGTTAGATGTTATGCATAAACCCCTCGAGCTTCTGCTCTCGGGGTTTATGTAGCATCAAACCCCTCGGGTGTGTGTAAATTCCCGTTACACACCCAGACCCATACTTTATTCTCTATATTATATTGCTTCAGTACTTGTGGGACTTGGATGGCAGCCAGCCATGGAAGTAATCAGAAGGTAAGTGCTGGCCACTGTCACTTGGGTGAGAGGTTGGGAAGCTTTAGCAGGGAAGTGGCTAGTATGGGAACTTGGAACAGCAGGGAGGCACTGGATAGTAGAGAACTGACATAGGCTGTATGCATTTACTAGGATCGGGTGCAGGAGGAAGGTACCACTAGAGCCAAGGATGTGTATATTTCATTTTCCAGCTTTTGAGATTGGTGTAATGGGGACCGCTAGAGCCAGGAATGTGTATATTTTAGTTACTGGGAAGGGGGACATCTAGAGTCACAAATGTAAATATTTCAATTATCATGATTTTGGGGTGGGTGGGTCTATTACGAAATCTAGAAACTTGGTTCCCTGAGTTTCATTGTCCTGATGCTGGCAGCCCAAACACTGTTCTTCGACAGTTGGAAATTGCCTGCGGTGGATGTTTTGGGGTGGGGTCTCTGCCCCCCGCACCCACCCCCTTTACTTTTTATAATGAACTCTGCCACGGGCAATTTCTGACCATCAGAAAACCATGTTTTGGTTACCAGCGTTGGGATAGTGAAACTCTGGGAAACCGAGTGCTTGATTTCAAAATACTACAATTGGGGGACCATGAGGGCCAGGATTGTGTATATTTCAGTTACCGGAACCAAGATTGGGGGGGGTGGAGACTACTACAGCCATTGATGTGTATACTTCAGTTACCTGGGTCAGGGAAGGGGTGCACTGCACTGTTTGTACAGTTTAAAAGTATGTTTTGGGATGTGTTAATTAGCTTAATAACATGATTGAGGAAAAACAACAAATGCTATTGGTAAAACAGCATCAGGTGACCGTGCATTAAATGCCTGTATACTCAAAGGTGATGTCATGGTCCCTGCAGCAGTATCCCGGGGCAGTGTGGCGCTTATGTGCTAGCAAAGTGAGTTCTGAAAGGCAGCCATTTAAAATTGTTCTAAGCAAGAGAGTGCTGCACCATGTTCACCCAGTGCTGTTACACCAACTGCATTGATAGCTGTGTTCATAATCCCTGCAGGTATGCTTCTGGGTGCCATTAGCTCTGTGCACGTTTCTGTGAGGCATAAGTGAGTTGTGAAGCATGTCTCGCACATTTCCCGGAGACAGTGAGAGTCTCCCCTATGAGCAGAGATTTCCTTAGCAATACACATCGAGAGTGGGAGATAGAAGTCTGAATGCTGCAGTCTGCTGTTAGTGTCAACGGCTGTCTTCATGTTCCCTACCTGTTCTTATGGTGAGAGAGAGAGAGAGTGCGATTGGGAGAGATAATGAACAAGTATTGCATTGTCCTTTGTATTTCTCTGTTCGGTGGAGCGGCACAGTGTCCTGCACCTGTAGAATGTGCAGCACCCACATTGCCCTTCTACCCCCTGCCCTGCGACACTACCACCGAGACCCAGGTATGAGAGTGACAGTGTGGGCACTTGCCTGTGCGGCTGCAGGCAGCAGACCTCCCCAGGACAGAGAGAGAGAGAGGGAGACACAATCATGAAGTTTTCATGCATCCGCGCATGTATTTTCCCACTCATCATAGTCAGAGTTGCGCTACAAAGTCAGTACTGTGCAAGCAGTGGTTTCTCTGTGGGATGCGAGTGGTGCGATGTGTGGCGGGTGAGAGAGAGAGAAAGAGAGGCAGAAAGTGACATGGGGAGTGGAACGGCGACAGTGGGGCTGCACGCAGCATGTTGTCGGAAGAGGGAGAGAGAGAGCGAGAGGGAGACTAAAGCTGCCATAGCCTGTGTAATTATCAGTGTTGTAGAGAGAGGGGGAGAGAGTGTAAAGTGGCCGGAGTGTGCTGCATAGGGCTTTGGTGTGGTGGAAAATCACTGGCCTCAACCCTCTGTGCCACCGGGCCGGCTAATTTTTTATACTTTAATACAGTTGATGCAGGCAATGCAGTGAGGCCTCCCCAGTGTTACAGTGCCTTTGAAACTACATTACAAATTATGACAGCATTGTTAACCAGTCAGGGTTGTTTATCTCCAAGCATTCCAGGTACTGTTACAGTATATCAATAAGAGGTTGTCTCATGCAAATACAGTCCTGTCCACTTCTTGTGGACACCCATTTATAATAGACAGAACCACCTTGCCAAAAGTCAAATGCTGTTTGTAATGAGTCACATTTATACCATACTCTGCAACCCACTAGCAGGCACTGCAAGCTGCTGTGTGCCTGTTTCATGCTGTGAACTTCCCGTTAACTGCCTGCCAATCACCTAATAATACAGCTGGTTTGTCTGACTCTATCAAATTGTCACTCACCTCATTAGAAACCTGACACCTTACTACTGGGTATTACTGCACAGCTCAGGTTGCCTGCACCCTACCACCCTCTTTGGCAGAGAAGGGGGCATGTTCTGATTTTATCCCCAGTTTGTGACCTGTATTAAAGGAGATTTCAGGATATAATGGACACCCTTATAAAGGATATAAGCTCATGAACATGTCCTTTCCAAAGGGTTTCACTGTAGTTCTAAAATTCTGAAGTTCTGAGTTTATCTATGAAGGTCAATTGACATAGAGCCGGCCTGGTGGTGCTGAGGGTTGAGGGACTGGATGCCACGCCTGTGACCCAGGTTTGGGAGCAGACTCAGGTGCTGGGGGGTCAGCGGGGGAGGAGAGGATCGAGCATCCGGAGGCCTGCTCTCCTCTCCTCTCCTGGGGTGGGTTCCGGGGATTCCCCACCCTGTAGTGGCTCCTGGTGGAGACCTGGGGCACTGCAGATGGAGGTCAGAACTTGCATCGTGGAAGCGATAGCAGACATCTGCAAGAGGGGATGGGTGCGTGCCCTCTGCACGGTGACGTCCTTGCATGTTCGTGCCTTGGGGGCAATGTAACCAAGCAAGGAGGAAACACCCTGGCCGCTGCGAGGATGATGGCAGACCCGAGGGGGTGGCTCACACGTCCACTGCTGGTCCTTCCAGTTGACTGTTCCAGGTCCTCTCTCCTTTGCGAGTCAGTTGGAGAGGACTCTGTCCCTGATTTCTCGCCAGAGGGTTCATGCAGGATGGTAGAGCCACTCAGGTGGGTCTCGCCTGAGTGGGGCCCCAGCAGCTGGCGACCAGAGTAAAGAAAGTCTACAAAAAAAACGTTCAGTCGGCATAGTCCATTTCTCGAGCAGGACTTTCTCTTATTATCTACAAAATAAAATGGTTTGAATGTAAATTGAATATACATTATTTTAAATAAAAATCTTCGACACGATTTATATATATCATGCTTCTCAGCTTCGCTTGGCATTTCTCTCATCGAAAGAACTTGAGAAAGCACTGCTATAACCACAACAGACACAGTAACTGTACATACTGTATAAACCTATAACCAAGGAGCACTCAACCACTCATAACAAGTTGATCCAGTTAATGAGTCATTAAAGATCTGCTAACAGCACTAGTGTGGCATCAACATAGTCAGTAGAGTGCCTGGAACAAACACCCCGTGCTTTGAAGCAGAACCAGTCTCTTCATCAGGAGGCCTTGCCTTCACCTGCCCAGTATACAATGGGACTTTTCTTTGGTTTCCTTACTTTTGAAGTTATAACTGTTAAACAGTCTTGCATTATAAAATATATTTTTTAATACTAACATAAGCCTGACTAAATGCAATGTGTTTTTTAATTGGCAGGAAATTGACTACCAGCAGTAACCATTTTCGTCATATAGCAAATAGTTGTGCTGTCTGTACATCGAGCATTTACAGCTAATTGCTAAAATAGTTTATTCTGTTTATAGCATAAATAGTCCCTCCACAGGAGGCAGTTCAGCATTTTGTAACATTGCAATAAATGTTAGAGAAAATAAGTTGTAACCATTGTTTGATTAGCAACATCTGACCAGAAATGAACCATGCATTAATTTTCAAGTAAGGCCCGCTGATGTAGTACCTTTCAAAATGACACTGAAATCGCCACAGACATTAATACTTGCTTGTCATTGGGAGCACACTTACTAAGAGTTAGAGGGGCACATACAGACACACACGGAACAGGCACTGCCTCTGCCGCACAGCGCATCAACAGAAAGTCGGCAGAAGTGGTGTCTGTTTTCTTTGTGCTGTCTGCTGTCAGTCCTCTCTCTGTTTAGTGTCCGCAGCATTTTAATTCTGAAAATGTTAGCCATGATCGTTTTTACCCACCCACCCGGCGGACCTTGGGGAATCGGATGGTCAGTGTGTAGTGGAGTAGGTGCCTAGAAAACTCCCCTTGTATAGTAAGAGACAGAAGAAAACATACCCGCCCTAGGTTAAGAAATTCAAATTATAGCTGGCTCTCGGACCTCCGAGAACCGGAGCAGCACGTCTAATATACCGGCCCTAATGTTTACAAATGCAAAACATATTTGCCCTGCGGACCTCTGAGAACCAGAGCAGCACATGTAAATGAGACAAATTCACCCATGTGGACAAATGGAAAACATCCTTTGTTCTTATTTTCAAATTTGAAATGGTTGTCGCATACACTGAAATGTGAGCTGACTGGCTTGCTATGGATGCTTGCTCACTTCCCACACATATATCTGCATATATTACAGCATGCACCAGTTAAAATTTCTCAGCATCCATAGCAACTGATTCCCTGAATAAAAGTGAAGAGATTAACGAGCACAATTTCAACTTTCCTGAACCTCATGTATGCAAAAAATCAATACATTAATTAATGTTAAAATAATAGCTATACATCATTTTTTTTACAGTACTACTCTTTACATTACATTTTAACAGATCATCTACAAAGCAGTGTGCTCAGTTTCAGTGAGTGGACGGGAGCGTGCTTAATACACTGTCTCACCAGAGAGAGAGCAGCGTGCTGTATCTGTTGTATTATTGATGCAATATCAAAACACCTTAATTCACAACTAATATATTTTCTTGCACTTGCCGTGTTACAGGAGCATTAAGACTCTTGAAAGGAGGCTTCTACTAGAGAATTAATGCATGGTTGGATGGTTGGGGCACTCTGCCTTTAGCCTCATGCTCCACCCGCAAACCATGCATTATTTCCCTAGTAGAAGCCTCCTTTCTCATGGCTTAATGCTTACATGGTTAAGGACCCTGAGCTGCAAACCTGGAGATCTGAGTTTGAATCCCTTCAGCCCCCACTTGCAAACTGTGTGATCCAGAGCAAGTCACTTAACTTCCTTGTGCTCCCATGTCACACCTGGATAACAAACTCTGGTTTAGTGTGCATTTCCTGGTTAAACAATTTCCCCTTTCCCTTTCCATATGGGTTGCTACTGTATGTGGCAACTGGTTTGTCTCATAGCAGCATATTTTTCTAGAGTTGCCGAACTAGAAAATGCAGGCCACTTAACTGGGGTCAGTGACACTGTCTTTTTTTTTTTTTTTTAATTAATTTGTTAATCCCTAGTCACCATTGGCTCCTGCTGCTCTCTTGTATTCTTCTTGGTCTTACATCGGCCCCTGCTTACCTTGCTGGAATCCCTAAACTCTGCAGAGTCACCTCTGTGACAGCTGCCTGCTACAGAAGCCCCCACAAAACAGAACTGAGTCCATGTTCAGCTGCTGGAAGTGGGGGAGAATGATGGGAGATGAGGGCATGGTGACTTGGTGAGTCAGCTTAACATCATGTGTATGGTGCTGGCACTTTATACTCTTTAAGCCAGTGCACCTCCCCCATTTAGCTTACCAATGCAGAGCCTATCCTCTGAAGGGAGGGCTGATGTTGCTTGGTCACCCAGAGTGTTACAACCCACCAGAGAGCCACACCAATCAGACCCTCATCCATTAGGGCAGGTGACTCTGCCCCTGGAAGTCTGTGCATGTTGTCTGTGCTATTCCACCGACTCGGTGAAGAGAGCCTTGGGATACAAAACTGGTTCTCCCACATGGAAGTGCAGTGCACCACCAGCTAGCTTCACTGACTCAGGTGTCAGTCCATCTGTACTTCTTTATCGGTTAATTGCAAAAACAAACAACATTGCCTAAAGACTCCGAAAGAGATGATTGTATTGATGTACATTATGATAAGGAAATAAGTCTCAACATTTAAAGATCCCTTTTTGTGTTCACTTACGTGCTTGAGCAAGGAACGTCTTGCCACAGTATGAGTTTTTGGAAGTGTGCGACCCTCCAATCCAGTGCAGTGCTCAGTGTAGCATGCGCGACTCTACTCCACCAATAGGTGCCGAGCTGTCTATGACAGCAGTTCAGCTGCTGTGGTCTTCACTTGAAAGAAAACCATCACTTGCAATCAGCGGTGGTAATGTGTGTGTATTTAGCATATTGACGTCACCCGTTCCCTCTGCTCGAAATCCCTCCTGCTTCCTCCCTCTGCTGCTGTCCTCCCCACTTCCTCATTACTGCCCTTCCCCCACATTGCGTGCCGAGGGGGGTGCCCAATCCCTCTTGGCTTATGTCCCTGCCCAAGCACACTGTATGGCTGTCGGGGGTGTCCAGTCCCTATCGGCTCCAGCTGCCCCCCCAAACACCCACCCAGGTGGCACGCTGGGAGCCCACCCCAGCGAGTTCATGCGCTACCCCCAGCATACTGTATTGCCGACAGGGGTGCCCAGTCCCTGTCGACTCCAGCCCCCCTCCCAACAAACACCCAGGTGGCACGCTGGGAGCCCACCCCAGTGTGCCAAAAGCTTCCCACAGTTTATTTATCTATTTTTTGTTTACCTGTAAAAACAGAAAATGGTCCCTCGTTGAGTCCGTTGCCCCTCCCTCAACCCGCACCCACCCTCTGCACACCCCACCTCCCCATACATACCTCTGGAGCCTGGTGTGATGATCTTCGTTGGACTGGGAACACGTCTGCACTCTTTAAAGCCAACCTCGAACTGAAGAAATGCTGGTAAGCTGTATAATGGCAACTTTGGTGCATATCTCGGCCATTTGTTTTAATTTTGCCACCAAATTTTCAACATGGGGTTCTTGGGACCCCACCTCATGAATTCAGTCACTGTCATGCCATTATTCGGTCCCAAAAGGTGATTTTGCAGTCACTGCATGGAATCACCTTTTGGGACCGATTACCAAAACAACAGTGTCGCTGTTCATAATGTGGGCTCCTAAAAAGCCTATGTTGCAAATTTGGTGGAAAAATTCCAAAAAATGACTGTTACAAGCGTGTATTACGCAGTTTCCACACACACTTGTAACTTCTCGAATTTATAATATTTTCACTAAAGATTTTCAACATTGTCATTTTTTCACACCTCCTTATGAACTGTACAGCTGTCATTTTTCACATCCTGCCCAAAATGTGTTTTCGCACATCCGGCGCACAATGGCACAGTCAGTGTGGGAAATCAATGTTCGGGACAGATTATGAAAACCACAGTGACACTGTTCATGAGCAAAGGTCACAAAATGCCTATGTTGAAAATTTGGTGAAAAATTCCAAAACATGACCGTGTTAAGACCGTGTATTTCACAATTTCCACTCACACTCCTAACTTCGAGAATTTGTAATATTTTTACTCCAGATTTTCAACATTGCCATTTTTAACACCTCCTTATGAACAGTACAGCTGTCATTTTTTACACACTGGCCAAAATGTGTTTCGGTACATTTGGCACACAATGGTGCAGTTACTGTAGGAAAGCAATGTTCGGGACAGATTAAGAAAATCACAGTGACACTGTTCATGAGCGGATGTCCCAAAATGCCTATGTTGAAAATTTGGTGAGAAGATTCCACAAAATGACTGTGTTACAAGCGTACGTTGCGCAGTTTCCACACAGGCTCGTAACCTTGAGAACGACCAGGGCGTTAGGGTTCTTAAGACAGACAGTTAAGAAGTATGAGGCTGAAATGTAAATCGGATGTAAGAGGAGTTGCAGAGAGTTACTCTGTTGGGACATGGGTGCTGAAGGGACATGGCTACAACTAAGGGGGGGGGGCTGCATAAATGCCACACACCTTTGCAGATACCTGCAAGCGAATGTTCGGCATTGACAGATGCTTGTTCTTCTATGGCTCAGAGTAAGCTGGACACAGGCATAGCCACTGGAAATATATTGAAGCAATGTAATTGATAATCTGTGGTGTTGTTTTTTGTTTTTGTTAAATATTATCATTGATGCTTGTTGTGTTTGTTGCTAAGTTCATATTTTGCTGTCTTGACAGTATAATCAGATGTATGTGATTTCTTAACAGGCACACAATGGTTTACTGAAGTATCCTTGTATTATTTGTGAAATATGGGAGCTGGCGACTGGGAAAGAGGGAGTCCAAGTTGCAGCTAAAACAGGAAGTGAGTTTTAATGGAGCCAAATTGGGAATAAATGACTTCCAGCTCAAGGCAACCGATATGAAATGGATGGAATACCATTTACTCACTGTAAACAGAAGTGACGGGTGAACAGTCAGCATTGCAGTCTGCTAGCAAGTGAGAATCAGTTGCAGATAGTGTACTACAAATCAGGTAGGTGTCAGTGATTAAAACTGTTGGGTACATCTCTGCGCACTCTTTCTTCGTATGTATTAACATTTTCAGTTGTCATTTTTATCAATCCTGAAGGATGTCTGCATAGATTAATAATACACTGGATTGTAAGCTGTCGCAGCAGGATCTAGTGGGAATGATTTACAAGATGGGGCCATCCACATTAGTGTGCCTACATCGGTGGCCTTCAACTACTTCAGTTCTTTTTCTCCTGCCAGCGAGGGAGAGTGAACATCCAACATGGGTAGTTTTTTTCCTGTCTATTTTTTTAAATAAGTATACTTTATTAAAATTAAAAAAACACACATACAACAAGAGAAAAACCAGAGAGTTATACAAACATAGACTTTGATGGCAGATGAGGACCGCTTGGCCCACCTAGTCTGCCCATTTCCCTACCTGTTGGATAAGCTGCAGATCCTAGTTAACCAACAGCCTACTACCTCCTACCCCCCACTATAATTGCCTTATGTCTGTCCTATGCATTCTTGAATTCTTCCACTGTTCGTGACTCTACAACCTCCTCAGGAAGGCCGTTCCTTGCGTCCACTTGCACATCTCTTTTTCTGAAAGATGCTACCATCTTGGACTTTGATTCCCTTGAGGTACTTGAAAGTTTCTGTCATGTTCTCCCTCCTTTCCTCAAGGGTATACATATTATGCTTGCTTAGTCTCTCTTCGTATGGCTTCTGTTGCAGACCCTGCACCATTTCAGTTGCCCTCCTCTGGACTGCCTCCATCCTGTTTGTGTCCTTGCAGAGATGGGATCTCCAGAACTGCATGCAGTACTCCAGTTGGGGGTCTCACCAACTGTCTATACAGAGGGATACCAACTTCCTGTTTTCTACTAGTGATGCCTTTCCCTATACATTCCAGTATCCCCCCAGCCATCCTTACTGCCTCCTCACGTTGCTTGCTTACCTTAAGGTTATCTGATATGACTACCCCCAAGTCATTTTCCATTTGTGTTGTTGTTAACACCCCCTCCCTCGTTGTGTACTCTTCCCTTGGGTTTTTGTTTCCCAGGTGCATTACTTTGCACTTCTTTGCACTGAATCTAAGGTGCCATGCTTTTGACAATTCCTCCAACCTTGCCAAGTCCCTTCTCATCCTTTCTACCTACCCTTGTGTATCAACCCTGTTGCAGATATTTGTGACATCTGCAAAGAGGTATACTTTTCCTTCCAGTCCCTCTGCAATGTCGCCTATAAAAACATTAAAAAGGACTGACCCAGTACTGAACCTTGCTGTACCCCATTAGTTACCCTCCTTTCTTCGGAGTGGTCTCTGTTTACTATTACCCTTTGTGTCCTGTTGTCCAGCCAATTTTTTATGCACCCTGGGACCCACTACCAGGCTAGCTAATTTGTTTATTAATCTTTTGTGTGGGACTGTGTCAAATGCCTTGCTAAAGTCTAGGTAGGCCATGTCCGCAGCCCCTCCTGGTCTACTACTTTGGTCACCCAGTCAAAGAAATCTATTAGATTTATCTGACATGACCTTCCCGCTGTGAATTCATGCAGCCTTGGGTCCTGTGCCTGCTGGCCTCTAGGTACTCAACAATTCTTTCTTTCAGAAGTGATTCCATCATTTTCTCTACCACTGGGGTCAAGCTAACAGGTCTGTAGTTTCCTGCCTCTGCTTTGCTCCCACTTTTGTGAAAGGGAATCACATCCACCCTCCTCCAGTCCTTGGGTACCACACCATCCTCCATGATTTGTTAAAAAGGGTAGTCAGTGGTGTCACTAGTTCTCCCCTCAGTTCTTTTAGAATTCTGGGGTGAATCCCGCCAGGCCCCATTGCTTTGTCCACCTTCAGTTTTAGGAGTTCTTTCTTCTGTGAAAGGACTGGTATCGACCCCCCTATCCAGAGTGCTTCTATTGATTGGATTAGGTATCTCCCCTCCTCTTCTTTTGAGAATACTGAGCAGAAGTATTCATTCAGTATCCCTGCTTTTCACAGTCCCTCTCTGCCCACTCACCCTCCCCTTTCTTCAGCCTCACTTCTCTCCTTGGTCTTTCTTTGCTCGCTAATGTACCTATAAAAGGTCTTATCCCGTTTCTAAACCAAGTTGGCTATCTTTTCCTCGGTTTGGGCCTTTGCTATTCTGACTGCCTTCCCTGCTTCTTCTGCTTTAACTGGTACAGTTCTCTGTCCTGCTCCTTCTGTGTTTCCTTATACTTATTGAATGCTGTATTTTTCTTCTTAACCTTCCCCACCACCTCTTTTGAGAACCATAGTGTTTTTTTTTCTTTTGTTTTGATTTATTTGCTTCACACAAATGCTTGTTGCCTCTGTAATGGCAGTTTTGATATTTCCTCATTCTTCCTCCACCCCTTCCTTGCCTGTTTGCTAGTGCTTTTCTGAGGCACACTCCCATTTTGAAAAGTCAGCCCTCCTAAAGTCCAGTACCCTCACATTTGTATGGCTTGACTCTGCAGCTGTTTTTATCATGAACCACACTGTTTGGTGGTCACTTGTTCCCAGATGGCACCCAACTTCTAGATATGAGGTCCTCTCTCCGTCCCCATTTTGAGAGTACCCAGGTCTAAGGTTACTTCCTCTCAAGTGGGTTCCAGCACTAGCTGAGGCATGCCTCCTGTAGGGCATCGAGAATTGCCCTTCTCTTGGATGCAGCTGCAGTAAAGGTGCTCCAGTTAACATCTGGCATATGCATGTTCCCCATCAACAATATCTTCCCTTTTTCCTGCTATCCTAAGGATGCCTTCTATCATTTCCTTGTCCATTTCCTCCCCCTGGGACAGAGGTCTGTATACAACCCCTGTGCGGATTGTGGTGCCATTTCCAGTCTCTAGGGTGACTCACAGTGCCTCTTCTCCTCCCTGTTTACCCTTTAGTTCAGTTGCTTTGATCCCATTCCTTATGTAGAGAGCTACTACTCCTCCTCCTCTTCTACCATCTCTGTCTCTCCTGTAGATTGTGTACCCTTGTATGTTTGACATCCCAGTCATGGTTCTCCGTGTACCATGTTTCTGTGACTGCCACAACATGCAGGAGTACCTCTTCCATCAAGGCCACCAGTTTAGGGCGCTTGTTATGTAGACTACAGGCATTGGTACTCATTACCCTCCATTTTTTGATGGCCTTACCCCTTTTTGCCCCATCCCTGTCCTTGCTGCCTTTTTCTCCATTTACCCCGCCTTTCACCCTATTGACTTCTCTGTCTTGGTGTTTACCTCACTAACTACCTTAATTTTTTTTTGGGGGGGGGGCACTAGGATTTTCCTGCTCCTTTTCAGTGCCTCCCCCCTTGGCTAGTTTTAAATGCTTGCCGGTGAAGCATTTAAACCTGTCACCTAGGTTCCTGGTTCCCCTCCTGGCCAGATGCAGACCGTCGCATCAGTATAGGGCTGTATCCCTCCAGGTGGACCCCCAGTCCCCAATGAAGCCAAAACCCTAAGCTCTGCACCAGTTTTTCAACCATTGATTGAATCCCATGGTGCGAAGCACCCGAGCCTCTCACATGCCATAGACAGGCAGCCACTCCAAGCAGGTTACAGTGCATGCTGCTTGTCTAAGGCCCCTCCCCAGCTCCACAAACTGCTCCTGCACTGCTCTGATCCCTTTCCTAACCAGGTCATTTGTCCCTAGGTGGATAGTGACTTCCTGCTTCCTCCCCCGTGCAGATGCTTCCGCGATCCTGAGGATTCACTCCCTGTTCCGCCAAGCCATGGCACCAGTCAGGCACCTTACCTCCCTCTCCCTTCCTCCCTCCCTCAGTTCTACCCTCCAAACAATGGAGTCCCCCACCAGGAGTTCTTTCCTTCCTCTGTGGGGTCCCATGCGACCCTCCTGTGGGTCTCCTTTGTGGAGGTTTCCAGCATCCTCCATGGTCTCCACTGTGGGTGCCTCCATAGAGGAACCACACTCTGCCAGAACGGCGTACGAATTGAGGAGAGGTACAGCCAGAGGGATGCGCCTCTGTTTCACCACCCTCACCATCCCTGAGCCCACTGTGGTCCAACCACTCCTCTTTCTTGGCAAACTCAGAGGCAGCGATGGCGACCCTGGTGGTCCCTGGGTGGGAGAGGAGGTCCCTCGAATCCTGGCCAACTCAGCCTGGAGACGAGCAACCTCCTCCCTCAGCACAGAGAGGTGCCTGCAGATGGGACAACACCGCATCCTCCAGAACGTCTCCCGGAAGACTGCTGCTCCACAGCCACTGCACTGCACCACTCCCATCATGTCTTATTTGTGGCCCCTCAACTGGTGTTTTGTATGCTTACTCTTTCCTCTCTCTGTTTATTTTAATTTTTTTTTTTTTTTTCTCCCTACTTTCCTACTGCCTCTGTGCCATTAAAGCTCCTGCTCTTCCTGTTCTGGGACAGGAAGTTCCTGTATTCCTCAGTAGTCTCCTTTTTACTTGGGGGGGGGGGGTGGAGAGTTACTCTTTTCCTTCTCGGATGGTGAGTCTTTTGTGCCTCTATGATCACTCTCTTCCTGCCCCCCAAACAGGAAGTTCCTGTTGTCAGTCAAATCCTGTGCCTATAAAAGTGGAACTAGCTAAGGGCGGGGGAGGTGGTGGGGAGGATAGGGCTATAGTCCCAGTAGAGTAGTAAAGTTCTAACGGCACCTCCTTCCTCTTGCTGTTCTCTGCCAAAAGCTATCTAGGGGAGTTTTAAATCCAAACACCTGGCTTCCCGCTGCCTAAGCCACTCCCCCTAATTCACATTTCCCTTCTTCAGCTAGCTAACTGCACAGGTAACAGTTCCCTTCACTGAACAGTTAACAGTGAAATATGACTATTGACAGTGAGAGAATTCAGGAAATCCTGAAGGTCCCCTCAACATTCAAGGGACCGTCATGGTAATTTAAAGATATTCACAAGGCAAGTATGATTAACAAGTCTCGTTAAAACAGCAGTTTTGTGAGTTAAAACATATGAAGCTTAAGCAAACAACGGGTACAGTTTTTATTTGTTCAAGAGGAAGATTTGCTTTCTGTGGGTCCAGGACAAGACCACTAAAAGAACTACAGCGCAGCAGTTGATAACAGTGCAGACAGAAGGCCAACACACAAAACCATGTTTCACAAAGTAATGACAGTGTGGTGATTTAGTATTCCAGCTCAGGGGTGGGGGGTTAGTATTCCAACTCTGGGGAAGGTAACTCGGGAGGAGATTTACTATTCCAACTCGGGGGCATTTAGGATTCCAACCCCAGGAGGGTGAAAGTGTGGGGATAGGGGAGAATCACTGTAATATTCCCACACTGTTACGTCCATGTTGCTATTTTCACCCATGCTGTTTCTGTGGCACTCATTTTACTGCACTGTTATTTGATCGCAGTTTTGATTGTATACCATCTTCTCTAGTAGCTACAGTACTCGTTTGGGAAAGTTAGTTGCTGGTATAGATCATCACCAAGTAAAGCACCTTTTCATATTTGTCCTTGCAGAAAGTAGATTTATTATGAAGATAACCATGATCTATGTGTTTGTTGTTTGGGCGTAGCCTGCAGCGTGATAAATTGTGACATCTGCCAGAATTCCAGTCAGGCTTTACTGAGACACAGGTGGCTTTGGAACATTTTCTGGAAAACAAAATGGAGAAAGCTATGGTAGTGCCTAACAAATTACTGAATCTGCCAGTGCTGGTAAAACCTAAACCATCACCCTAGGATAAAACAGTCACTACATAAATCGACATTGTGGTTACCGACAGAATTGATTTCCCTGTTGGAGTTTTTCCCATCATCAACAGAGAGTTGCCTAGGCCAGCAGGAATCAGGCTTTGTGTCATCAGTGAGTTGATGTTGTTCCTCCCAAGTGTCAGTGATCCAGATCCCATCTCTCAAAATGGGATAAGTCTACTGATTCATCTCATATGCCAGCAAAACAGGGAGGTTCTGCCTCTGCTGGGTTAGAACCTCATGCTGGTAAAGGCTTGGATCCGATGTCAAAGGTGCCACAGCCTCATATCTGCACTTTATATACTGCAGCGTTGAGTAGTAGCTCATCACCGGTGGCGCTGTGGATACCTGTTGTCGCCAGTCCCAGTGTAGTTCTGGAAGAAATCTCAGATTTGATAAAGAGACTGCTGCCTTCTCTGCCTCAGGTTGTTCTCCAGCTGCCGCCTCTGGCGTTCTCAGGTGCCCCCCTATCCTCTCTGTGGCCTGATATTCCCCAACTCCCCCCAGAGGTGGAGGATGAGGAACACAGCTCTGATCTGGATGATGAGGAAGATTGGGGGCAAGAAGAGGCTGATACACCCATCTTGTGAGGGTAGATGACTTTGCTAACTCCAGGGTGGGAGAAGGGCACAGGTTGGAGGGTGGTCTCGCTGAATGCGAGAAGCTTGGGTAACAAATCAGCCGAACTACAGGCTCTCTTGGCTGTGGGAGGGTGGACACTGCGGCCATCACGGAGACATGGGCCACCCAGAACCAGGACTGGGATATGATGATCCCATGGAGCAGGTTATTCAGAAAGGACGGAACTAGGGGGAAAGGGGGGGTGGCAGTCTACGTTAGGTAGGGGATACGGTGTACAGAGAGTAGGGGGTGGAGGGCAGGACAGAGGCCCTATACATGCAGTTTCAAGACTCTAAAAGAAAGACAGTGAGGGTGGGGGTAATGTACAGGTCACCAGCTCAGGGTGATGACCTGGATGAGGAGTTGGCCAAGCAGATTAGAAGGGTCTGTACGAAGGGGGGAAACCATATTTGTGGGGGACTTCAACATCCCTGGGGTGGACTGGACACTTAACCACCACGTGTGCAAAGGAGCAGAGATCACTAGATGTATTTCAGGACTGCTTTCTGGTGCAATTGGTCCGTGAACTGACTAGGGAGGGTAGGACTCTGGACCCGGTATTAACAAATGTGGAGGCTGTAAGGGATCTGGGAGTGGAGGACCCCCTGACTGGGAGCGACCATCATATGGTGTGGTTCACACTCAATATGGGAAGGGTAACAGGAGGAACAGGTACCAGAGTGATCAATTTTAAGGGAGCGAACTTTAAAAGGGTGGGGGAAATTTTGGTTGAGCATCTGGTGGGAATTCAGACATGCATGAGTGCCTGCCAGAAATGGAATACCATTAAGTAGGGGCTAGTAGAGGCTACTGAGACCTACACCAGGACATGGAGCAAGAAGGGCAGAGTAAAGAAGCCAAGCTGGCTGACTTGGGAGGTAATGGAAGAGGTGCGGGCCAAGAGAAAAGCATTCCATAGGCTTAGGAAATTCGGAGGGCATGGGGACAAAGATAAGTACACGAAGAAATCCAGGGAGTGGCCAAGGCTTCCAGAGAGCTGAGAATGACACAGGGATTCAAAGATGGGGGAAAAGTTCTTCTTCAGATACATTGGTGAGAGAAGAAGAAACAAAGACTGGATTGTGAGGATTAAGAAAGATGGCGAGTGGGTGGAGAAGGGGGAGGACCGGGCAGCGGCACTGAATGAGCACTTCTGCTCTGTGTTCACTAAGGAAAGAGGGAGGTAGATAACCTATGGGAAGGGTGGAGTGGGCAGAGGGGGGTCGACTGATAACAGGATTACAGAGGACAGGGTGCTGGAGGGACTAAGGTCACTGAGGGTGGACAAGGCGCCAGGACCAGATGGCATTCTTCCTAGGGCACTTGGGAAGCTAGCGGAGATCCTGGCGGGACCACTGGCAGACCTTAATTCATAAGTGTCCCGAAGGATGATCCAGGCAACCACAGACTGGTGAGTCTCACTTCAATCGTGAGGAAACTCATGGAGTCAATCCTAAAAGAGAGGCTGGTGACCTTTCTGGAAGAAAATGGGCTCCAAGAAGTTCATCAGCATGGTTTTGTATCCGGCAGATCCTGCCAGATGAACCTAGTGGAGTACTATGACTGGGTTACCAGGGAACTGGACAGGGGCCATGCCGTGGATGTCCTATATGTGGACTTCAGCAAGGCCTTTAACTCGGTGCCACATGGGAGGCTGGGGGGAAACTGGAATATACTGAGGCGGGGCCAAAAATGATCAACTGGATCACCAGCTGACTGAGGGGTAGGCATCAGAGAGTGGTGTGGGAGGGAGACTCTGATCACCAAGGAACGTTACGAGTAGGGTGTCTCAGGGTTCAATACTGGGACCGGTGCTGTTTGGGATATTCAGAACTGATATCTCAAATGGGATCCAGAGTAGGATCAGTCTGTTCGCAGACGATACTAAGATCGGTGCTGTGGTAGATGACATAGAGGGGTGGAAGGGGCTGCAGGAAGACCTGACCAAACTACAGGAATGATTGGAGATATGACAGTTGGGGTTCAACGCCAAGAAGTGCAAGGTGCTGCACTTCGGAGCAAGGAACCAGGGGAGGAAATATTAGTTGAGAGGGGTACAGTTGGAAAGCACAGTGGAGGAAAAGGATCTAGGGATACTAATAATGGGGATTCTAGGGACATGGATATGTTGTTCATCCACACTCATTGGCAGGTATCCTTGCCGCTTTAAATCTTGCCGGAAGGTCTTCAAGCTTGCTCCTCCCACCCACCCGGGTGGTATAACTCTCGGCTCCGCCCCATGACGCCAGATCTTCCTTACCGCTTGGAAGCTCAGGTTCCCTCCTTAACGCTCTGCATTTGAGACTGGTTCCTATTTCTCCGTTTTCGGATTTAAAAATAAATTTTGCGAAAAAGACTTCAGTCTTCTATCCCTCGCGGCTGCGATGGACAAATCGACTCCCGGATTTCGGAGATGCCCATGCGGGCAGAAGATGTCTCGGACGGATCCACACTCCACGTGTGTCTACTGCTTAGGCCTTGAGCACGACCCGCGGGCTTCGACCTGTGCTCGCTCTTTCTCGGCCTCGTCCTCGAAGACCGTGCTGCCCGATTGCAACTGGGCCGTCCGGAGAAGCGTTTCCCTCCGGTGAAGTCCAAGGAGGCCCGGTTGGCGGTGTCCGCGGCGGCGGGCTCGGAGGATCAGCTCGAGCGGATGGTCGCCCTCGAAGAGGAGGCGGCGCGGGCCGTATCTTCCTCGGCCCCGGCATTTATCCCGCTCTCTCTGGGCTCTTCTTACGCGGCTTCTTTTAAGGAGCTTTGTCTGTCCCTCTCCACTAAAGGAGAAGGGCCTCGTCTCGGGACCATATTCTCGGTCCAAAAGAGGACAGGGGTAAGTCCCTCCGTCGGCGCTCTTGGGAGAAGGAAGGTCCCTCTCCCGGGCCGTCGGCTTGGTCGACCGCTCGGCTTCGGCCACTGGCCTCACGGTGTCCCCGTCAGGTCAGTTGACCGAGACTCCCACCGATGAAGTCGAGATTTTTCTCGACCCATTGGACGGGCTGTCGCCTTTAGCAGCCGAGATTCCCCTCTCCCCGGTTCCCACGGGAGGAGTTGAGGATCCCGTGGGCTCGCCTGTGCCTCCGGTTCCGGAGCCCTCGGATGGACCATCCGAGCCGAAGGGAGTGCCGGTTCCGGCCGACACCTCCCCGCACCGACCTCGGAAATTCCGGGACTCTCGGTCTCGGACCTCTTCGCGGTCCAGCCGATCCCACCGTCATGGCGGTCCGGTCTCGCACCCTTGATGGCAGCGGCGCCGCTTCGTCCTCATCCTCCTCCTCGGATGAGGGAGGCTCGGCGTAAATTACGTCGGCGATACGAGACCTTATGTTCTAACAGCTTCTCCTGGCCGAGTAAGCCGACCCGTCGCCTTCCCGGCCATTAAGACTGTCACCGGGCGCCGACACAACCCTCGACTTATTCGAGGCCTATACCCAGGCCGGTTGTTCGGCCAAAACCAGCTGCTCCACCGATTTCGGTGGAACCTCCGCCTCCACAGCCACCAACTGGGGCTCCACCAAGGATTCTCGGTCGGCTAAGGGTCTACCCCATCGGCTGTCAGTTACCCTCACTCCCGACCGACCTCGGCAGGTGAAGGGTTGCTCAGGCCAGAGGCAGCTCTTCGAGGACTCTTCCGAGTCCGAAGATGATTCCTCCTTTTTCTCCAAGCGACTGGACTTGGAGTCTTCAGGAGGTCAGTCAATGGACGATAGCCCGTCGTCCTTCCTAGGACTGCTTCGGCTCATCTCGGAGTCCACCGGGATGGAGCTCGAACCCGTTTCCAAACGGGCCAGGTATCCCCTCACGGAGATTCTGGACCGAGGGATTCTCGACGGAGGCCTTTCCGTGGCGAGGCCATAGTGGGTCCGGCACTGGAGCTTTGGCAGCGCCCTGCTTCCTGCCCTGCGCCTTCGGCCAGGATGGCCAGAAGCATGCAGTCCCCACGGTTCCTTGTCCGTTTTGGAACACCCCCTCTGCTGAGGGTTGGTTACCGACAGCGTTTTCGGCACCCGGCAACCCCAGGATGTGGACAAACCTCCTGACAAGGAGTCAAGAAATTGGACTATGTCGATGAAAGTCTACGCTGCGTCCTCTCTCGCCTTAAAGTGAGCCAGTTCGGCCGTCCTCATGGCACATTTTCTCATGCCCTGTTGGGCTCCTGGATGAGGTCATCCCTCATCTTCCCGCCGATCTGCAGACTACGGTTAAGCAGGTGCGGGACCAGGGCAAGAGCAGTAGCCAAGCGGCAGCTCAGACTGCTTTGGATATAGGGGACTCATGTGCCAGATCGGTGTGGCACGCAGTGGCTATCTTGTCGGCGAGCTTGGCTGAGATATCCACCTTTACCTGGATACCCAGCACAAGTTGGCGGATGTTCACACAGGGACTGACCTCTTGACCCTGGGGTGGAAGGTCACCTGCAGAGGATCGAGAATCCAATGCTACCTTGGACTCGGTCTCTTCCGCCAGAAGGACAAAGACCGCAAACCACAGCCTAAGCCTTCGTCCTTCTGCTTCCACAGCGCCCGAGCCCAGCAACGTCAGGGCCAGCAAGGCTCGGCCTTGGCATCCCAAACCCAAACGCCTTCCTCTAACAGGAGGCAGGGAGGAAAAGGCCAGGAGGTCCCTCGGCGGTCCCTCCTCCAAGCCTGCCCAGTGACGGGCTGAGGGTGTCGCCCCATTCCGTCTGCCCCTGGGTCCCCGTGGAGGGCAGGCTCCGCCCACTTCCGTTCGCCTGGTCTGCTGTTTCCACGGACGGGTGGGTCTTGGAGTGGTGGGAAGAGGCCTGCCTCTGGAATTGACAGGCACCACCCTTCGAGCCCGTGCGCCCGCCCGGGGCTTGAGATCCCCAGCCTCACTGGCGGCTCGTCGAGCCGACATCACTCTCCTCCTCCAGAAGGAGGTGATAAGAGAGGTGGTGGACCCTCCTTCAGACCCAGGGTTTGTGTCCAGGTACTTCCTGGTTCCGAAGCGGACGGGGGCTGGTGCCCATTCTCAACCTACATGACCTAAACAAGTTCCTAAGGTCTCGAACCTTCAGGATGGTCACTCTGGCTCAGATAATACCATCCTTGGGCAGCAGTGTGGTTCTGCTCTCTGGACTTGCAGTGGCGTTTTCACGTCCTATCCGTCCGTCTCACCAGAGATTCCTTCGCTTCGGCGGAAGGATCCCTCTTGATTCCAAGCCATGCCCTTGGCTTGTCTCCAGCTCCAGGGTCTTCACCAAATGCATGGCAGTGGTGACAGCATTCCCTCTTGCGCCCGAGGGTCGAGGTGTACCCTTACCTGGGCGACTGGCTGAGCATCCCTCCAGGAAGGAGGCGGGTGGTCCAGAGATCTGGCCCTCCAGGTCTGCTCTCAACTGGGCCTCCTTATCCAGCGAGGCCAAGTCGGAACTCGAGCGAAGCAGGTGATTCTATTCATCGGAGACGCAGCTCGACTCTCTCTGACAGGCAATGGCTCCCCAGCCGGACAGGGCGAGGTTCTTTCCTCCTTTGCCCGATCATTCTGGTTGGGCAATGCACCTGCGGGACTTCCTCGCCTCCTGGGTCTCATGGCGGCCTGCACCAGCGTGGTCCGTTGGGCCCGCTGGAACATCGTCCCCTTCAGTGGGGACTGGCCAGCCAGTGGTCTGGCAGCTGCGATCCTTTGGACCAGCTTGTGTCGGTGCACAGGGGATGTGGAGCAGCTCTCCAGTGGTGGACCGTTCCAGATCATTTGCAGGAGGGCATCCCGTTCGTCCGCCCGAGCCGGCTCTCTCTATCGACGATGCCTCTCTGATGGGTTGGGGTGCCCATCTGGGGAACCACCGGGCTCATGGCCTCTGGTCCCGCGGAGTCGATGCCACATCAACCTGCTGGAGCTCCGGCGGTCCGCCTAGCTCTCACCGCCTTTGCTCCGTTCCTCCGGGGTCAAGTGGTCGAGTCCAGGCCGGACAATACCCGACCATGTACTATCTAAACCGCCAGGGCGGGGCCAGCTCCATGCTTCTATGCAAGGAAGCTCTCCGCATTTGGTCACTCGTGCGCAGCCTGGAGGCGGATCTCCTAGCCATTCACGTGGCAGGGCCTCCAACACCCTGGCGATGCCCTGAGCGGATAGGGGCTGCATCCACGAGTGGTCTCTCCTGCCGGAGGTAGTACAGCATCTGTTCTCCCATTGGGGCACACCTCAGGTGGACCTGTTTGCCTCCAGGGAGAACGCGAAGCTGAGTCTGTTCCATGCCCGCCCCCCTCAGCAGGGCTCGCTGCAGGGGGATGCCTTCTCGAGGCAGTGGACCCCGGGCCTCTTTACGCCTTTCCCCCATTTCCCTTGATCCACAAGGTGCTTCTCAAGGCGAGGAGGGACAAGGCGCAGGTGATTCTGATAGCCCCAGACTGGCCTCGCCAGTTCTGGTACCCAGATCTCCTCAGTCTCAGCTCCAGGACTCCGCGGCAGCTTCCAGCTCGCCGGACCTGCTCTCAAGTCAATCAGGAAGGTGTTCCATCCGGACCTTCAATCCCTGCACCTGACGGCCTGGTTCCTGGCTGAAGTTTCCAGGCCTTGGGTCTTTCCGACGAGGTCCTCAATGTAGTTGAGCGTCCCGTAAGCGTCGACCAGAAAATGCTATGCCTTCAAATGGAAAGGTTTTCCATTTGGTGTCAAACAGGGCTTGGACCCTTCCTCCTGTTCCTTGGCAAGCATCTTGGACCATTTATGGTCCCTTTCTAGTCAGGGCTTAGGTCGGCGACCCTAAGGGTGCACCTGGCAGCCATCTCTGCACTTACGGGCGGCGGGCGGGAAGCAGTCGATGGCGCAGGAGAAGGTGGTCTGGCGCTTTTCTAAAGGCCTTGATCACATTCCTCCAGTCGGGAACCCCCACCTCCATTGGGATCTACTGCTGGTACTGGCAAAGCTCATGGGCAAGCCATTGAACCTATGCACAGGTGTGCTCTCTCTCACCTGTCATGGAAGCCGCCTTCTTGGTGGCTATCACGTCAGCCAGAAGGATGGGAGAGCTCAGGCGCTTCCATCGAGTCTCCTTACCTGGTCTTCCACAGGGACAAGGTTGTCCTCGCCCCACCGAGAATTCCTTCCGAAGGTGGTGTGGGAGTTTCACCTTAACCAGGTGTTGACTCTGCGGTGTTCTACCCCAATCACACCCCGGAGGCGAATATAGGCTCCATACTCTGGACCTAGAGAGTAGCTCGCTTATTATAAGGGCGATACGGCTGAAATTGAGGAGAGGTTGCCAGCTGTTTGTCACCTACGCTGTGAACCGCATCTGGCAGACCTGCAGCCAAGCGGACGATAAGCAGGTGGGTAACCTCCTGCATAGATCTCTGCTATAAGTTGGGCGGGCATGGAGCCTCCCAGAGGGATAGAGCTCATTCTACCGCCATACTGCTGCAGCGGTGGCTGCTTCCAGGGGCGTCCCCTATCCAGGAAATCTGCAGGCTGCTACCTGGAAGTCAGCAAACACCTTCATTACCCATTACCACATCGACCTTGAGTCACGCCGGGATGCTGGTTTTGGGGCCTCGGTTCTCAGTCTCTCTTTCCCAATAGTATTAGGGGTGTGCGTCTTGCCTCCCTCCTCCCGGAGAACTGCTAGGAGTCTGCCAATGAGTGTGGATGAACAACATATCCATGTCCCTAGAAATACAGGTTACTCACCTGTAACAGGAGTTCTGGAATGGTATATGTTGTTCATCCACTGCATTTCTCCGTTTCCCAGCTCGACGCACAACCTGAGCTTCCAGCGGGCCAGATCTGGCGTCATGGGGCGGAGCCGAGAGTTATACCACCCGGGTGGATGGGAGGAGCAAGCTTGAAGACCTTCCGGCAAGATTTAAAGCGGCAAGGATACCTGCCAATGAGTGTGGATGAACAACATATACCATTCCTAGAACTCCTGTTACAGGTGAGTAACCTGTATATATTAACCACTCAGCTCAGTGCAGGAACGTACGAACATACGAATGTGCCAGCAGAAACGGACTACCTGGTCTATCTAAGTCTGCTCAGTTATGCAGCTAGCACCCCTAGTTTGCAGCTGCCCCACCGCCTCCACTTTGTCAACCCACTGCCACCCCCCACCTCCCCCACCCTCACTCTCCCCTGTTCCCTGTCCCATGCCCTTTTAAAGCTGTTCACAGGTTTACATGTACCACCCATTCTGGTAGTGCATTCCATTTGCTACCACCCTCTCCATGAAATAGTGTCTCCTCATTCCCCTCCTAAATCTTCCCCCTCTATTCTTAGCCCATGCCCCCTGGTGTCCCTCCCCCTCCTTAGCTTAAAGACCACATCTGCCCCATCCTTACTAATTCCCCTCAGATACTTGAATGTCTCTGTCATGTCCCCCCTGTTCCTTCTGTCCTCCAGGGTCTACATATTCAGGTCTCCCAGCCTGCTGTCATAGTCTCTCCCTTCCATTCTACAAATCATCTTCATTGCCCTCCTCTGCACCCCCTCCAGTAGCGTGATACCATGCCTCAGGTATGGCCTCCAAAACTGCACACAGTACTCCCAAGTGTGGCCTTACCAGCAACCTGTAGAGGGGCAAGATCACCTCTCTTCACCTGGATGAAAAAACCCTCGCTATGCACCCCAGCATTTTGTTCACTTTTGCAGCCACTCTTCTACACTGGGAAGTGTTGCTCATGGTCCCTGTTACCATTACCCCTAGGTCCTACTCCTCCTCAGTGATCCCCAATTTGACGCTCCCCAGCCAGTATTCTTTCCTTGGGTTCTTCGCCCCAAAGCACATAACCTTACACTTCTTTGCATTGCACCCCGGTTGCCACGTCTCTGACCACTCTGACTTGCTTAGATCCCCCCTGTAGCTGCTTCCATCCCTCTTCTCCAGCCACCATTGCTCTCTGTTTGGTGTCGTCTGCGAACAGACCTACCTTGCTCAACACCCTGTGCGCAATGTCTGATATGAAGAGCCCAAATAATACTGGTCCCAGCACAGAGCCCTGTGGCTCCCTGCTCGTCACTGGCTTCAGATCCGAGAGCTCCCCTCCCACCACTACCTGTTGCAGCCTCCCACTCAGCCAGCTTGTAATCCAGTTTGTCATCTTCGCCCCTACCCCTGCACCAGTAGGTTTCCTCTCAAGTTGCCCATGAGGCACCGAATCGAAGGCCTTGCTGAAGTCCAAGTAAAGAACATCCACTGCATGACTCTTATCCAGCTCACCTGTCACCCAGTCATAATATTGTATCAGGTTGGTTTGATGAGACTTCCCCAAAAACAAACCCATACTGCCTCACATCCTGGAGGCCGTTGTCCTCCAGGTACGATACCAGTCTTTCCTTTAGTATCGTTTCCATGCGTTTGCACACTATGTAGGTGAGACTTACTGGATAATTACCTGGTTCGTCCTTGTGTAATGGCACTACATGTGCCATCCTCCAGTCCAGTGGTAGCCATCCCGACTCCAGTTTGGTGCTGTACAGATCCACTAGCGGCTCTGCCAGCACCTCCGCCATCTCCCTCAGCACCCTGGGGTGGATACCATCCAGCCCTAGTGCCTTGTCTGCCCACATGCCCTCAGTCCCTCTAGGACTCTACCTCCCTCAATTCTTCCATCTGTCGCCTTCTCTCCCCCTGTCCCCACCCTCCTAGCCCAGGGTGGTAGCGGTTCCCCCTTTTCTTACATGAACACTGAGCAAAAATATTAATTCAGTGCTTCCACCTGTTCCTCACCCTTTTTATCCTTCTCCTTGTACTTCTTTTCTCCTGATGTATCCGAAAAGTCTCCCCAAATTAATTCCCTGTGCTAATCTCAGCTCCCTCTGGGCCTTGGTTTCTCTCACTTTTCTGGTCACCTCCCTGGACCATCTTGCATACTGTTCCCTGTCCTCCTATACCTCTGGTGCGCCTCTCATTTCGTCCTCACCACCTCCACTACCTCGCTGTTCAACCAGCATGGTTTCCTTGCTCTGCTTCTCTTATGCTGTGTCTTGGTGCAGGCTCCCGTTGCCTCTGTAGTCCCCCATTTAATAATATCCCATTTCTGCTCTGCGTCCATCTCCTGCCTTATGCCCTCCAGTTTCCCTTTCAGTACTTCCTGCATCCTCCCACATTCCGCCCCCCTGAAGTTTACCACCTGGGTTACTGGTTTCTCTGGCTCCCCGCACATCGCGATATTAAACCACGCCGTTTGGTGATCGCTGTCAGCTAGTGGGTCCTCAACCCTTATTTCCCTTACTGCCTCCCCATTCGACAATACCAGATCTAAAGTGTTCTTTAGCCTAGTAGGTACACTGACCAACTGCATCAGGAGACCCTCCTGGATTGCGTCCAGGAGCACTTGCTCCCTAGCACTGGAGGTGACAGGAATGTTCCAGTCAACCCCCAGCAAATTGAAATCCCCCATGATGACCACTTTCCCTTTTCTACATACCTTTCTGATTTGTCCCGCTAACTCCCTGTCGAGCTTCTCAAACTGGGATGGCAGCCTGTATACCACATCAAACCTCAGTTTCCTACCCCTTGAGTCTAGGAACTGCAGCCAGATTGCCTCTGTTCTCCTTTCCTCCCCTTCGTCCCTTGTGCATTTGATCCCGTCCCTCAGTCTGCCACCCCACCCAACCCATCCCTTACGGTCCTTCTTAGAAACATAGAACATAGAATTTGGACGGCATATAAGGACAGCTTGGCCACCTAGTCTGCCCATTTTCCTACCTAACTGATAAGCTGCAGATCCTAGTTAACCAACAGCTTACTTCCTTCTACCCCACTAGGACTGCCTTATGTCTGTCCCATGCATTCTTGAATTCCTCCACTGTTCTTGACTCACGACCTCCTCAAGGAGGCTGTTCCATGCATCCACAACCCTCTCTGTGGAAAAATACTTTCCTCACATTACCTCTGAGCCATCCCCCTCTATCTTCAAATTGTGCCCTCTTGTTCTTGCATCTTTTTCTGAAGATGCTACCCTCTTGGACTTTCTTGATTCCTTGAGGTACTTGAGAATTTCTATCATGTCCCTCTCTCCCTTCTTCCTGGAAGGTGTGCCATATTAAGCTCCTTTAGTCTTTCTTAGTATGTCTCTGGTGCAGACCCTGCACCATTTGAATTTGCCCTCTCTGGACAGCCTCCACTCTGTCTTATGTCTTTGCAGAGCGGGGGTCTCCAGAACTGCACACAGTACTCCAGATGGGGTCTCACCAACTGTACAGAGGGATAACAACTTCCTGTTTTCTACTATTGATGCCTCTTCCTAGGCGTCCCAGTATCCCCCCAGCCTTCCTTACTGCCTTCTCGCATTGCTTGCCCACCTTTAGGTAATCTGATATAATTACCCCCAAGTCCCTTTCCATTTTTACTGTTGTCAGTATCTCACCCCCATTGTGTACTCTTTCCCTGTGTTTTTGTTTCCCATGTGCATTACCTTGCACTTCTTTGCATTGAATCTGAGTTGCCATACATTTGACAATTCCTCCAAGCTTGCCAAGTCCCTTCTCATCCTTTTCACTCCATCTTGTGCATCAACCCTGTTGCAGATCTTTGTGTTGTCTGCAAAGAGACGTACTTTTCCTTTCAGTTCCTCTGCAATGTCACTTATAAAGACATTAAAAAGGACCGGTCCCAGTACTGAACCCTCACGGTACCCCGCTAGTAACCCTCCTTTCTTCACTGTGTACTCCATTTACTACTACCCTTTGCGTCCTGTTGTCTAGCCAATTTTTTATCCAGGCTACCACCTTGGGACCCTCTCCAAGGCTGGCTAACTTGTGTATTAATGTTTTGTGGGGGACTGTATCAAATGCCTTGCTAAAATCTAGTTAGGCCATGTCCACAGCCCCTCCCTGGTCTACCACTTTGGTCACCCAGTCATAAAAATCTATTAGATTCATCTGACACGACCTTCCCATCGTGAATCCATGCTGCCTTGGGTCCTGTGCCCCACTGGCCTCTAGGTACTCAACAATTCTTTCCTTCAGAAGTGATTCCATCATTTTCCTACCACTGAGGTAAAACTAACTGGTCCATAGTTTCCTGCCTCTGTCCTGTTCCCACTTTTGTGAAGAGGAATCACATCTGCCCTCCTCCAGATGTGATTTCTTCCTGTATAATTTGTACCCTGGGATTGCCAGATCTCAGTCCTGGTGCTCGGTTGCCCACGTTTCTATGACTGCTGCAATATCCTCCCTCAACACTACCAAGAGTGCCTGTAACTCAGCTGATTTGTTGCCCAAGCTTCTCGCATTCAGTGAGACCACCCTCCATCCTGCCCCCTTCCCTTCATCGATGTCCATCTCCTCCTTCTACTCCCTCCCTTTCGGCTGCCCTGAGTCCTTCTCTGCTAGCCCGAGAGCAACTATGACTTCACTCTATCGGATCCCTGCCTACCTGCTGTCCACTTACCACCCCCATCTAGTTTAAATCCACCTTTGTTGCAGTATACCTCCCAAGTCTTTTCTTTAATACCTCCTTCCCTTCCCTGCTCAGGTGCAGCCTGTCCCTTGCAAACAGATTATTATCCCAGGTACTGCCACAGCCGCCCACAAGTCCATACCCCTTAGTTCGACACCATTCTACCAACCATGTGTGCAACTCCCCAGTCTTATCTTTTCTTACTGTGCTTGCACAGGGTACTGGGAGAACCTCCAGGAAGGCCACAGACTCCTTGCATAACCTTCCCACTTCCTCAGACCTCTCCCTTGTTACCTCCACCATTTCCCCTGCTAAGTTATTTGTACCCACAATGCACCACAATGTGCGGTTTCCTCCTACTCCTCCTTGTGCACCTTAGAATTGCCTCTCCTGCCTTTAATCCCGGTAACGACTCCACCCATATCCGACTGTGCCTCTCCCCCTTGCTACCCCATCTGATCCCCTTGAGTATGGAGTCCCCCAATATCAGTATATCCTCTCCTCTTTCCTTGTGCGTGTTGCAACCTCCCCACCCAGGTTCTCATTCCTGGGTCCACTCAAGGCAGTGCTTTTACCATTTGCCCCAGTGTCTTCCCCCCTGCCCCTCTCAATTGAGACCCTTCCCCCCTCCTCCTGTTTGACTGCCAACCTCCCTCTCCCTCCTCACCTCTCCAAGTATTATTCCTCCCCCTGCCACGCCGTGCTCAATCTCTCCACTAGTAATGCCACTCACTCCCTCCCTCCTCTTCATGAGTACTATCCCTTGTGCGTCCTCTTCCCCATGTGTCATTAGTACAGCAACCATGCTCCCTACTGTCTTTGAATTACTATGCATTTTCCCCTCCCCCTTGCCTACTGCTGCTCCTCTTTTGCTAAGTCCTACTAGAGTCCACTCTTCCTCAGCTGGTTTCCTGTCTTGTTTGCCCCCTCCCTTGACCCACTGTTCCTTCTCTGTGGTGCCCCCGATACTCTCAGATGTCAGCCCTTTTACCAACAGAACATTCCCTTCACACCTCAACCTCCCATACTCCCTGCCAAGCCACTGAACCTCTTCCTCAAGCCTCCCTAGCCTGTAGCATATTGGGCACCCTCCCAGCCTCCCTAGTATGTTCCACACTGCTGCCCCACAACCATTGCATCCCACAATCCTACTCATGGTTCACACTTCCTATACAGGACAGTGAAATACAGTCTC
Source organism: Neoceratodus forsteri (assembly GCA_016271365.2). Taxonomy (NCBI): domain Eukaryota; kingdom Metazoa; phylum Chordata; order Ceratodontiformes; family Ceratodontidae; genus Neoceratodus; species Neoceratodus forsteri. Next base: position 410,264,289 of record CM057455.1, on the reverse strand, counting down.
GCTATACTGATTGCAATTGTTTACAAACACAATTACAAACCCACCAACAGCATTCCCAAGTCTCACAAACACATACAGTCCAGAAATTAGACGATTGCCCCAGGTCTTCTTTAGGCCCCTCCCCTCGGCTTTAAGTGGGGCCATTGTGTCCCCCCTTGAGCTTAATTCAGAAAACACAGCCACAGAAACCTTTACGCTAAAGTCAAAAGACACAGCCACAGAAACCTTTAAGCTTAATTCAGAAAACACAGCCATAGAAACCGTTAAGATAAAAAAAAAAATAGCAAAACTTACAAAAATTCTCTCCACAGCAAGTAGAATTAACTAATCCTAGCCCAGTCTCTAACTGAAATTGAAATACCAAATGCCCTTGCATGCAGCCTAAGACAGCCAACTACAGTAATAACTGGAAACCACAATTCTACTCGTAAGAGCTACAGTATTAACTGTACACCACAGTTCTACTCACAATTTTTATATATATATATATATATATATGTACATTTATATGTATCTTTAAGAATTAGCTCATATGTCTGTTCCTTGTTTCCTCCCTCTTGACCTACCTTGAGGGCTCAGGTTAGTTTGCAGCTCCCCAAGCTCTTCCCTCACAGCCTTCAAACCCAACCCCCACCCCATAACATTTCAGTATTTAAGAAAGACTGGTAGAAGGGGTGCATGGGAGGGCTTTTACAATCCTTCCAGCTACAGAAACCTTTAAGCTAAATTTCCTCTTTAAAGCAGCAGTACTAGATGAACAGGAAGTGATTATCAAAATTCTGTTTTTGTCCGGAAGCATGCAGCCACAGTTCTGGTTTCCATATCTGTAAATATTTTTTTCTAGCGATCTTTAGTTGTTTAGATATTTAAAATGGATTTCCATTGTTGTGTATCTATAGTTAATATGGCTGCTGTCTAATTTGCAGCTAAACTCCCCCCTTACGTCATATCACATCTTTTGTTTACTTCCGTGGTGGGACCCTGTGCTGCATATTCCTGCTGTCCCTGTGTGGTGCTGCGAGTCATGCGCATTTGCAGTTGGTAGCAGAGGGTTCCAATTTTACATTGCGAGTGGGAGAAATATAAACAAAAACAAAGGAAAATGGAGCAAATTATTGGGTGATAATACAGCGAAAACAAGAAAGATTACCAGGTAAGTGCTCAACGGAGCACAGGAAACAAACTTGCAAAAGTCCGAACTTTGTTTATCTAGTATTGCTGCTTTAAAGTAAATAAAAAAAAAAAAAAAATTAAATAAAACAATAGCAAAACTTACAAAAATCTCCTCCAGACTAACTCTCTCCCCAGCAAGTAGAATTAACTAATCCTTCTCTCCTGCAGTTTGATGACTCTGTCAGAATTTAAGGCTTTGTGGGTGGGCAGGTCTGGGCATGTCCTGCTCAGTCCCTCCAGCCACAGAAACCTTTAAGCTAAATTCCACTTTAAGCTAAATTAAAAAAATAAATAAATAAAACAATAGCAAAACTTACAAAAATCCTCTCCACACTAACTCTCTCCACAGCAAGTAGAATTTACTAATTCTTCTCTCCTGCAGTTTAAAATAGAATAGCAAAACTTACAAAAATCCCCTCCACAAGAACTCTCTCCAGAGCAAGCAGAATTAACTAGTCCTTCCTCTTGCAGGAAGGTGGCTACAAGGGCAAACAAGATGCTGGGGTGCATAGCGAGGGGCATTTTCTTCAGGCACAGAGAAATGATCCTACCCCTGTAAAGGTCACTGGTCAGGCCGCACCTGGAATACTGCATGCAGTACTGGTGTCCATTCCTGAAGAGAGACATCAGTTTGCTGGAAGGGGGTGCATCGTAGGGCAACAAAGATGATTCAAGGACTTGAGGGAAAATCTTACGAGGAAAGGCTGGGAGAGCTGCAAATATATTCCCTGGAAGAGAGGAGGGATAGTGGGGATATGGTAAAACAAGTACCACAAGAAGTATTAACAGGATTAATACAGAAGGATTCTTCAGATCAGAAGGGAGGGACACGAGAGGGCATTGGCTGAGATTGGAGGGGAGATTCAGGAGGGAAATCAGGAGGCACTTTTTCATGGAAAGGGTGGTAAACAAGTGGAACGCTCTGCCCGAGGAGGTGGTATCGTGTGGAATAGTGGGAGGATTTGAGAGAGGGTGGGACAGAGTGAGGGGGTGGTTATGGGGAGGGGACGGCGGGGCAGCTGCAAGTTGAGGGGCTAGCTGCACAATCGAGCAGACTCGATAGACCGTGAGGCCTGTTTCTGTTGGCATTTCGTATGTTTGTACTATATGCTCAGGCTGTGAGGAAACAGTCCAGTGCAGGCCGTGTTCCCCACTGAGGATTCTTCCTTCCATGCTTTGAGACAGAGCCAGGAGCATTTTTGCATTTCTGCCTGGAGGAGAAATATTCCTCCTAAAAGAATCTAGGTGATTTTCTGGAGGTTAAAAGTGTCTCCTTGGTGGTTATCCTCTACGTCGTCAGATTAGAGAGTGCAGGACCGTGGAGAGGTTTAAGGCAGCCTTAAAAGCTTCTTTGTTCAAACAAGCATTTAGTGAGTACTTTGTTTAACTCACTCATACTCTGTATTGTCAGCATTTTATGGATTGTTAATAATTTATTGATTTAATGTTGTTACTAATTTATCATTGTACAGTGCTTTGGTTTCTAGAATTGCGCTTTATAAATAAAGTTTATCATTCTCCGCTCCCACCTGTATGGCTTTGAGGGGAAGCTACAGTGGCTGCCTGGCAGAGGCCCAGTACCCTACCAGCCAGCCCTAGGAAGGCAGACAAGCAATAGCTGGTCCCTGTGTATGGTCGTACACAGCCTGAAACTGACTCGGAGATTATCATGGCTGCACATGACTGGTCTTAGGGCCCCCCAGAGAATGAGCACCAGACCTTCTAAGAAGGAGGTCAGAAAATAGGACATTATAGGCAAGTACATGCTCACCTTGGCTTCCTTTTGACCAGCGCATTTGAAGTTACTAAGCGTATCTGCCCAAGTACCAGAATGTCATGTGGTGGGATCTCACTTTACCGCGACCTACTATAGAACTGCCAAGGAAGGCTGCAGTAAGGCGAGAGATAAGAATGTGGGGAACATAAATGGCGACATGGAGATCTGCACTAAAGTGATTATAACAATAACTTGAAAAATGAGAAATTAAAAGAATTAACTTCTTAGGCTTTGACATCCATGGGCATCCATGGGAGACATAACTCGAGATCCTTTCCCCTGAAGAAGCCCTTGAGGTGAAATGTTGGACATGAGCATCTATGGTTGATTTCCTTGAAATAAAGCAGAAATTATAATTGAGGAATCTGTTATGACATTCTGTTGTTTTCTGGACTAAGCTCACTCACTGGCCTCCACAGCATCAGTCACTAAATCTTACAAGAAGCGTACCCATACCAAACACTATTTTTTTTGAAGATTAGGGGTAGACATTTTTGAATCTGAGCGCAGCATAAAGCTACAGTGTTTTTCCTCGCTCATTCCAGGACGTGACATTTTTTGGCACAGCACATTGTTCCTCTACTGGACAGGGAGATTCATCTACTCCTTTCCACCTCTGCCTCTGCTCCTGACTCCAAGGGCTCTGAACAAGCTGAGCAAGGTGGCAGGAACCAGCTGGGACGATCCTGGTAGCCCCCTGGTGGCCTGGGCAGATCTCTCTGCTTCAGTGGGAACTGGCAGTAGAACCTCCATTTCCACTTCAACTGGGATTTCAGTCCCAGGAGAAGGGCACACTACTGCATCTGGATCACCAGTCCCTGTGGCTCCATGCCGAGCTCCTGAGGACATAGAGGTTTCTCTGTTCACAGTTTCAGGTCTTGCCCGTGCTGCTTGTTGCCTGGAAATTGTCTACCAGACATGCCTACTCTCTGAATTGGAAGCATTTCGTTGTATGGCATCAAAAGGGATCCCTAGATCCCCTCACTTGTCTAGTGAAGAGGGTTCTGGATATCCTCCCAGTCTTGTCTTGGTCAGGGTTGTAGTACTTTACGATGAAAGGTCTCCTGCTGGCCAACTTGGCTTTTCATGCCCCTATTAGGTGCAAGACAGCAGCTAAGCTGATCGCTATTTGGGGTCTTTGATTGCTGCCCATTTCGGGCTCACTTCTTACTGTGACTTGAAATGTTTGTCTTGGAAGGCTTTATTCCTTGTGTCTATTACTTTATCCAGGCAGATGTCTGAACTGCAAGTCGTGGTTCATGACCCACCCTTTCTGGTATTTCACAGAGATAGGGTGCGTTGCATACTCATCCCAAATTCTTGCCTAAGGCGATCTCTTTATTTCACTTTGAATCAGTCCACTGATTCATCTGTGTTCTTCCTTTCCCCTCAGATCCCTGGCAAGGTCCTGTTGCACTCCTTAGATGATTTTTAACATGATAGAATAAATTGTATGTGATTGATACTTTTTCTGCGTCCCTCTTATGGGTTTTTCTGTGTACTCGAAACCTTTTTATTGTTTATCCTGGTTAGTTTCTGGAGCACCATGATCGAAGTGCGCACTTATTCTAGTTTCTAAACTCCTTGGATATCCCCAGTACCCTACAGTACTGCCTGGACTGTGCCAAGGACTTTGTCCAGTCCTCTCAACAGTTTGTTTCCTTTGGCCCTGGCATTAGGTATAGGCCAGTTTCCAAACCGTGTCTCTCCAAATGGATCTCCTCCTGCATCAAGTTCTGCAATGGACAGTGGAGGGGTGTAGTACTGGACAAGCCACCCAGTACATAGCAGTCTTGGTGGCCTACATCTAGACTGTTTCTGCTGACAGTATTTGCAGGGCTACTACATGGCACATGATCCGTACTGCACTAAACATTACAGTTTAGATCTGCTCTTCGGTATAATGGCAGGTTTTAAAGCAAGCCCACCAGTGCAGTAGTAGAGCTACTGCCTGCAGTGATGACAGCCTGTGTTCGGGAGGGAATGCTGGGCATCAGAGGGTCGACTGGGGGGAGGTAGGGTGAGCATCCCACGGACAGCTCTCCTCCGGGGGAGGGTCATGGTTCCCCAGCAAGTCAGCAACAGCTGGAGCCACTTTACAGAGGGGAGGCAATGGCAGACATCTACAGGTCGGGTGCGGGAGCACGCCCAACCCGCGGTGACGTTCTTGCACATCCTGGAAAAACTACCAACACCAGGGAAAATCCTGTGCGGTAGCACGGTAAGATGGCCTTCTCCCCTGTACCAAATGATGCTACGGCCAGCCTCGGGTATATGGTGCATCTCGGTCTTCGCTCTGGGGGCCCCATCACAGGGGTTAAGCAGTGGGTCTTGGTCCCAAAGGAGTGGTGGGCACCAGTGTTGGGGCATGGAGGCACTGAGTTGGGGAATATCCTTGCCTGCAGCACAGCGACAAACAGAGTTGGAAAAAAAAGAAATGGTGGATTTTGGCCTTGCTGTGTTGCAGGGCCTGTGCTCTGTGGAGTTGGTCTGCTATTTCGCCAACCACTCAACTGGGTTGGCGGTATTGCTTGCTAATCATCCAGTGTATTATTTCTCTATGGAGTGCCTCTCAAAGATCTACTGCTACTGGTAAGTAATGAACCTGTACTCTTCCACTCTGTGTGACTGTGCAGGTAGTTTTCTTACTACTGTCAGAATTCCCAGTAGTGGCTCTGTGCCTTTGGCTAGTGTCCCAGAACTGAAATATCAGGTGCTTCAGTTCAGCCTCTATACTCAGAAGGATTTCATTTTACATATTGGTTTGACTATAACATTTATATACACCTCTGTATATCTGTATTAATATTCTACATAACCATGCATATTAAGGATGCATCTCTCAGTAAGTGGTGCTTTTGAGCTGTAAACACAAAATGGTTAAACCAAGATCGTTTAGCACGAATGAAAAGCGAAAATAGCTATGGTATAAATATAAAACCTCTAAATTGCAGAGATACTGAAATGAGTACATAAAAGGCAGAAACTGTTGTAAGAAACAGATCTGTACAAGGAGAAGCCTTCTCTATAGCAGTATAGCGCTGTGATTTAGGGTACTGATCTGCAAACCTGAAGACCTGGGTTTGAATCTCACAGACCCCACTTGCATACTGTGTGACCCTGAGCAAGTCACTTAATTTCTTTGTGTTCCCAGGTCGTACCTGGAAACAAGTTTCAGCTTAATGTGCCTTTCCTGGATAAACAATCCCCCAACATAATAAGCAAATTGAAAAATCTTTTAGTAATGAAAAAGTCTGGAATAATATAAAAGGAATCATGGGTCAAGCAAATCAGCCTTAACTAATGCCTGTGTCATTGATTGATCAAACTGTAATGATTTCCTGAAAGTAGCCTATAGTTTCAGTGAATTTGTTTCTGAGATTTCTGTGCTTACACTAAACCAGACTCGTAACAATACATCTACTTAACCTTCAGCGAATTATTCTTCTGCAGTTCCACTCAGTCCACCTTTGTACCTAAAGGCTGTCAGACCTAAGGACATGCTTACATTTTTTAAGAGATTGTGATAATTAACAAAAGCCCAGGGCCTAATGGCCTAGAGCCTAGATTCATAAAACTAATATCCTCTGAAATCTTGACCCTTTACTTCAGTATGTCACTTTTTACTGGTACTATCCATGTTGTTGGGAAGCTGCTTTCTAAAGCTGGGGACCCCACATTATCATCCCATATCAGTTGTATCCATTCTGGGTAAACTACTAAACATTGTGTCCTTCCTGCCTGGTTGCCATGAAGCCTATAAGGGACTGTCCATTCAGTGACGGAGATCTTCCTGAGCTGGGAAGGCAGTCAAGACATCCAGGAGGTGGTGGTAGTTCTAGACCTCCTAGCTGATGTTTTGAAAGCAGAGCAGATAGCGTCTGTTACTTACTACCCATTGTCTACCAAAGAGATAGACTACTGAGGAAAGAGTGCATCAGTTTAGCTAGAGGCAACTCCTTTCTCTGCAGCAGTGAAAGCAGCCAGTATAGCTGATGGACTAGTTGGAAGCAACCGTTTGGGTCCACAGGTACAGACATTGGAGTCCCCAACTGAAAGCATGTGTCCCACTGAGATAGATAATAAATTGGGTAGTGCCATGCATGGCTACTCATCCATACACAAATTGAGAGAATTAGCAGCCAGGGTTGACAGTGACTTTTAGGGAGAAGGTAGAAATGAAGTATAGTTGAAGAATGGGTTATTGTTCAGAGAGTGAGTGCCCACAGAAGGGACATAGGAAGGGATACTCTGGCAGCTAGTGGTCCCTCAGGAACACATGAAGGAGTTTATGGCCCTAGTTCATGACCTTTCTCTCTTGGGACACCTAGGAGGTGAGCCAAATAGAAAAGGAGGCTTATGAACAGTTATTTTAGGGACGTGGATATGATGATCTGTCCACATTTTCTGCCAGTGCTTTTCCCTTTAAGACTTCGCTAGAATGTCTTCAAGTTAGCTCCTCCCACCCACCCGGGTGGTTATTCCCTCGGCTCCACCCCATGACACCAGATCTTCCTTTCTGCTGGAAGAAGCAGGTTTCCTTCTTACCACTCTCGCTCTGAGTTAGGCCCTTTGCTTCAAAATCTTCGGATTTACTTTCAACACTTTATATATGTACTTTCTTTATTTGAATTTATTTCTTATACAAACCAATATGGATTTTGTACAGTTTCCATAACGGTGCATTGCAAATGCAAGATTAAAGGACAAGGGGAATGGGAACACAAAACAAGAGAAACACTGTAGGAATATTTGACCTGATACCTATTGTGTGCGTACAGTAGTTCAGCAACATTAATATAAAATATAATCAGTTTTTAACCAGATAGAGGCTGTATGATGTGCATTGTATAGACTCCTTGGCCTTTTTCTAACACCTGGTATCTTACTGTTCTTCAGACCTGTTGTAGCACCCATTTAGACCATCTTTCGATGTTGTTTTTTTTTTTTTTTTTTTTAGTTGGTCCTTTTTCTCCCCAGCCCCCCAGTCTGCCTACCTTGACTTCCTGGCATCCCTTCGGTCTAGATTCAGTCAGCTCCCATGTAGGTCCCACGGCCACTACCCCCGCGGCAGGCGGCGGAGAGCCCCCCCCATGCTCTTCCACCAAACCAGGATCCAGTATATGCCGCGCACCTTGGAGCCGACCGATCCTCCTCTGAGACGGCCATCATGCCGCCACAACTGGAACCATTTTTCACTTGTTTGATCCACCAGTGTGGCTTTTGGTGTGTGCAATGATGCCAATGGGGGGAACGCACGCACGCGTCCGTACGTGCTCCTTCCCGGCGTCGTGCTCCAAGCCCACCCCTTCTCGTGTAGCAGCAATGCAGCGAACCCCAGCCTCCGCTAGAGGTCGCTGATACGCCGACCATTAATGTCCCCCATTCCCCAGAGAGGGGAAGCAGTCTACAGATGCTCAATCCTCTCCACCCCTACCAACCCCTGGCAACACGAGTCCATCCCAAACCCGGGTCGCCAGTGTGGAGCGAGGTGTGGCGTCCTGCACCGCAACCCTCAGTGCCACTGGGCCAGCCTCTTTCGATGTATTTTGGGGCTCTATCTTGTGTTTGGTAGGTGAGATGTTCCATCTCTTGGATTTCCCGTATAATCTTCTCCCATTCTAATACTGTTGGGGGTTCTTCTTGCAGCCATTTCCTTGTGATTGCCTTACCTATTGCTGCTACACATATGTACCATAGGTAGTAATCTGAGCTACCTCTTACTCCGTTAGGAGGCAGATCTCAACCCAGATGGCTTATCAATATGGTCTCATCTATATGAAAGATGGTCTGGAGTTTAAGCTATATACTTTGCAGGAAGGGATCTAACTTGGGGCAGGTATAGAAGATGTGGGTGTGAGTTGCAAGGGATTCCCCACAATTTCTCCAGTATCTAGATGTTATAGTTTTGTTCCACTTCGCTTGTCGTGTTGGGGTCAGGAAGAAACAAACCCTCACACTCCATACAAATTCCTGCCACTTTGGGGCTGCTGTGGTCCCAAATGTTCCCTTCAAAGATTCGATGCCAATCCTCCTCCCTCAAACCGCATTCTGCCTCTTCCTTCCATTTTGCGGTGATATACTTAGTGTTCTGTGCTTTCTGACCTTGCAGCAAGCTATATATGGCTGTTACCATCCCTCTTGTGTTGTTTTTTTTGTATTAAATCTACTAATATGGGTATTTTCCCTTGCTTGGGTGGGTCTAGGGTCTCTGCACTGAACTGCTTGTTTATATAATTGTTTATTTGCAAATATCTGAATACGTCTGAGGGTCCCAAACCGTAGGTTGTCTGACACTCTGCAAAGGAGATCATATTGTTCCCTCTGAGGACTTGATAAGGGTATTTCAGCCCATGCTCATATTGCTTCTTGTACCAAGGGTCAGAGTCCCCAGGGGGAATCTTTATTTTTCAAAAATCTGCTATATTTCCAAACCTCTCTTTTTATAGCCGGAAGTGCGGTGAATTTTTCCCATGCCTGTGCCATTACTGTCATGCTGGAAAAACAGTTGTTTTTCTGTTTTCTCTGTGAAGGACTGACAAAAAGGTTCTCAAATAGATTCATGTCTCTTGCATGGGAGATCTCTGTGTCCTGCCAACAGGCTTCAACCTGCTCATTACCCCAAAGAAAGGCCCATTTAAGCTGGGTGGCTAGCCAGTACTCTTTCATATTTGGTACTGCCCATCCTCCCCATTGTTTCTTGGTTTCTAGGTCTGACCACCTGATTCTTGGTTTTCTCCTGGCCCATATGAATTTGCTGAGCATTTTCTGGATAGTCTCTAGCCAGGGCTTGGGGGGGGGACTGACTGGGACACCTTGAAAAATGAATAGCAGCCTAGGCAGTAAGGTCATCTTGACGGTCTGTATTCTCTCGAACATAGGGAGAGGCATTATTGACCACCTGTCCATATCTGTCTTCATTTGTTTGCTGTTGGGGACATAATTATCTATAAAGAGAGACTCTGTGTGGTTTCTGAGTGTGATCCCCAGGTATTTGATTGTCTATGTTTTCCATTGCATGGGATGTTGGTATTGCATTGCCTCTGAAGAGGTGTAATTAAAGCATAGCACCTCTGTTTTGGTGGAGTTCGAGGTATATCCAAAGAGCTCATTATATGTCTGGATCAGCTGCTTCAGTTTCTGAAGCGACTGCTCTGGACGTTTCATGTATATTAACACATTGTCCGCATAAAGCGCCAGTTTATGCTCACAATCAGCCAGTTCCACCCCTTTTTATGTCTAGATCCTGTCTAATCAACTGCGCAAGGGGTTCAGTATAGATTAAGAAGAGGAGGGGGGACAGCAGGCACCCCTGTCTAGTTCCCCTGCCAAGGTCGAATCTCTTGGAGGTCTGTCCATTAGCACAGACATATGCCTTCGGGTCTGTGTATAGCCTCTGGATCACTGCTATAAAATCTGTTGAGAAACCAAACCTGGCGAGGGCCCCATATAAAAACCTCCAATCCACCCAGTCAAAAGCTTTTTCTGCGTCTAGACTTAGGATAAGGGCAGGGTCTTTTGTTCTATTAAAGTGGTCAATTGTATTCAGGGATCATCTTATATTATCTGCAGCTTGTCGGTTTGTAACAAACCCTGTTTGATCAGGGGCTATGATGCGAGGTAATTTATCTTCTAATCTTTTAGCCATAATAGAAGCAAAGAATTTATAATCTACATTTAGTATCGAGATTGGGCAATATGAGGGACATAGGGTGGGATCTTTGCCAGGCTTGGGAATCACAGAGATCATAGTGTAAGACCAGGAGGGTGGGATATGTCCGTCCTCTTGCATTAGTTCTTGATAAACTCTTTGCAGAATTAGTACTAATGTCTTTCTAAACTTTTTATAAATTCAGTAGGGAGCCCATCAGATCCTGGACACTTCCCTGTTTTCCCCCTACTAACTGCTAGTTCAATCTCTTGGGTACTTATTGGGGCTGTTTTGTCTGAATTGAGTTCAGGGGTCAACTGTGGTAGTTTTAAATTCTGTAAAAAGTCTTGGATTCGGTCTGTTTCAGCCCCCTCTCTGACCTTGTATGGATTTTCATAAAATGTTTTAAAGGCTCCTAATATTCCTTTCCCCAACCCTTGCCATCTTTTAGTGTTAGGGTGTAGGATTTTCACTATATGTGCCTTGGCTGCTCAGCTCCTAAGACGGTATGCTAGTAATTTTAACGCCCGGGGGCTCCCTTCATAGAACTGCTGTTTAAGAAATATAATTTTTTGTTCTACCTTGCAGTCTAGCATTTTATTTTATTCTCTCTTCAGAGTTTTTAATTCTTTACCCCATGCCTGTCAATCTGAGTTTGTTGTGCCAGCTCCAGATCTTCAATCTTTCCCTCTAGCCCTTATTGTTTTTGTAGTCTTTTTTTTTTTTCCTCGCACTACTGGTGGCAATTAATTTCCCCCGTATCATTGCCTTAATAGTGTCCCATATAGTTCCTATCCCTAATTCTGGAGTATCGTTATCCCGCAGCGCCTGTTCTACCAGTGGTGGGAGCTCATCTTGGACTTCCTTGTCCCGCAAGAGTGACAGGTTGAGCCTCCAAAAACTTGTTTTTGTGTTGGGTGTGTAGTTTGCTGTCAAGTATGGGGGGCATGGTTTGAAAGTGCCTAATCCCTACTGTACATTTCTGCAGTTGTCCTAGGTAGTCTTTATTTACAAAACTTGGTCTATTCAGAGTGGGTCTGGTGAGCATGTGAGTAAAAGTGTAGCCTGGGGTAGGACCCTCAGTATGTCTCCACGCATCATAGAGACCCAGCTTCTCTATTAATGCCTGGACGTGTTTGGATGTCCCTTGGTCATTTCTATGGGTCCTTGAAGATGAGACTTTGTAAGGGTCTAAGATGATGTTCCAGTCCCCCCCCCCCCAAGACAGTCATGCCCTCTGCCTTCTCCATGATGCCTAGCAATACGTTTTTATAAAAAGAAATGGGGAGCCTGGGGGGCATACACTGATGCTAAGATGATGGGCTTACCATTGAGAGCGCCATGGAAAATAACATATCTGCCCTCTTTATCAATGTTTTTTTCTGCTAGGGCAAATGGTGTCGCCCGTGGCACCAGAATGGCCGGCCTCCTCCTTCTCCCTTCCTTATACTGTGCCGCAAAGACCTCCCCAAAGCCACATTGCTGTAGCTTCTGATGTTCCACTGGTGTTGGTGGAGTCTCTGCACCATTACGAAATGTGCTTTGGTCTGCCTCGCAAAGGTCAGGACTTTTTTCCGTTTGATAGTGTTAGTTAGACCGTTAACATTAAAGGTCAGTATTCTAAGATATGGGCTACCCATTTCCTAAGCAGGGAGTTTCTCTTGCTGATCTTGGTGGGTTTAAGTAAAATGTCAGAAGAGCCCCCTGTAACCTCTGCAAATCTCTTGCTCGTTTAATCCCCTTCCCCTACTCCACAGCAACAATCTTATGCAGCACTGTGGCCCAAAGAATATTAAGAGTGTCTTCTGAGTCCGAGTTGCTGTGCCCTTCCAAACAAATCCAACGTTGGACAGTCCATTGTTTCCATTTAATATCCGTTTCTCCCAAAAAAAAAAAGAAAAATTGAGTGTTGTGGGATGCAAAACATCTACTGAAGCATCGATTTTAGAGGGAGAAAACTAAGACTGTATATTTACATTGATTTAACTGCAGGCAGTATCCATTTGACCCTCCCCTTTCTCATTATAAATAACAGCTTTATCTGTCTAACAGGCAAGAGAGTCTGCAATATTAGGTATTCTGTGAGGCTTTCGTTGTAGAGATCATCTCCAAGCATCTTATTTCCATTGCATTTTGAAATTGACAGTCTATTCCATGTGGCCTTGCGCCCCCCCCCCCTTGCAGGCAGTCACAATGGGATGGGCTCCCTTAACTCAGAACCACGACTTCTGTGTGGGGCAGCTGAAAATGAGCATTTAACTCACATTTTGAGCTCTTCAAGTGTCCCCTGAGGCTTCTCCGCTGTGACTGGTCGAATCAAGGGTGCTGAGGATTCACCTGATATCTGCCAGTGCACGAGGGGCGGATGCGCATCCGTCTGCCTGAAGATTCCTCCTCACAACTGTTTGCCAGTCAGTAGCCATTCCATTCATTTGCTGGGGTCGTGGCGCTAGGAGGCGTGGCTGTGTCACTATACCTCACTACTTCAGGGCCTCTGTCGCTTCCCCAGCCGTATGACAGAGTTTTGGACCCTCCTGCCAGAAGATCTTCATTCGAGAAGGGAATGGTATTTTAAATTTTATCTTGTGGAATTACAATGCCTTGATTACTTCCAGGTACTTCATTCTGGCTTTCTATATCTCAGGGGGTAGTCATTATCAAAATATAGACGTACCCCTTTGTATTTGGTTTCTCCTTTTTGCCATGCCATTTTTAATAAATCTTCCTTAGCTCTATAAGAGGAGATTTTCATGACAGTAGTTCAGGGTCTAGCTGCTGGGTCTTGTGGTTTGGGGGGGTTAGGGCTCAATGTCAAATTGAAAGGTTTGTGGCAGACTCAGCATCAGTGAGCAGGTCCTTCATGTATTCGCACATGTTGCCAACTTCTGACCCTTCAGAGAGACCAGGATCTTGATTCTAAGTCCAGGCATTTTTCCTGTAGGGCCTCTGTCCACTAAGGTGTTGATGGCAGTACACACATCAGAGGTGCCTTCTTCCAACGTGGCTGTGTGAGATTCATTCTCCCCCATTCGCTGTTCCAGCTGGGTGAATCTTGTATGTATTTTTTTCAAAGTCTGTCTGGTTTTCAGCTCTGGACCTTAGAATTTCTTGCAGTAAGATCTCAAAACGGTTCGGGGAGAGTTTTTCTTCTTCTCTGTCTGTATCTTCGGGGTCACTGCGACGGGAGGCCAGGGACGGGCTCCTGCTTCCTTCCGAGCTTAGGGTGCGGAATCGAGAGCCATCCTCTGCGATTAATTTAGTTGTCATTCTCGATCTGGATTGTTTAGGTCTACTTTTCTTGCCTGGAAGCATTTCCATGCAAATTTTATGATTTTAAGGTTTTGTGGACAGCTATCTCCGAGGGAGAGAGGGAGTTCTAGGTTCAGGTTGTTAGTCGGGCTGTGACATCACCGGAAGTGAGTCTTACTTCCAACACTTTAAAAAAAATTTGTGTCTTCAGGCTCGATCATCGATTGCAACCACAGTGGATAAAGACAAGTCCTCTCCGGGGTTCCATCGGTGCCGCTGCGGGCTGAAGATGTCCAGAATAGATTCATACTGCCTGGGGCACAAGCATGAACCTCAGTCCTGCGACATTTGTTGGTCTTTCTTCCCTTCCATTCTAGAGGATCATCAAGCTCGATTCACCTTAGGCTGCCTGAGTGAACGCTACCCTTTGATCAAATCTAAAGATGTCCCTCGGGTGGTCTCTCTGGCTGTGGGGTCCTCTAAACAGCTTGCGACATTTGAGGAGGCAGCAGCCCAGGCCGCAGCTCACACATCCTCAGCTTTGACCTCCGTGACACTTTCACTGGGAGCATTGTTTATGGGTTCGTTTAAAGAATTGTGCCAGTCTTTAATAACTCTGTGTCAAGGCCTTACTTCGGGGCACAAATCTAAATTGAAAAAGGAGACAAAAAAATGGTCTCACCGTCGATCTTGGGATCGAGAATGCACTCGGTCGAGGGCTTCAGATTCCTGTACTTCTCCTTATCCAACATTAGTTGAATTTTCGGCCCCAGGCCGCCAGCTCCATCGTAACCCCATTGGGCCAGTTGGCCAAAATGCTGTTCGATCTTCCGTACGAGATTTTTCTCAAGCCAGTTGACCACTTGTTGACTGAAGAGGCCGCCACTTCACTTTCCAGGACTCTGGTTCTGACTCAGACTGTTGGAGGGACCGATCAGTCCACTGGCCTGCCACCTCTGGTCTTTGACCAAGACTGGGAGGTGCCTCGACTCTTGCCAGCTCCCTACGAGCCCCACTGTTGGTCCCCATGGTGATCGCAGTTGAGGTCTCTGTCCTACTTCCTGAGGTTGAGCAGCTCCCACCAAGATCAGCACTCGACGCCCCAGGAAGGGCCACCGCCGCAACTCTTCATCCTCGTCCTCCTCAGGTGAGGAGAGGCTTCTTCGCAAGTTGCGTCAACACTGTGAGGATATTATGTGGCAACAGCTGGTGTTCTCTGGTATGAAGCTGGTCCCGGCTACTACACTGACCATCACTTGGCTCTCGCCTCAGGAGCCGACTGAGACTGTTCTGGCTCAGTCGACCCCAGCATCTCCACTGATTCACGTGAAGCCGCCACCTAAATAGCCAAAGACCGGAGCTCCGACCAAGGAGGCTCGGCTGACCTTGGGGCTTCCCCATCAGCTATTGGTCATCATCACTCCTGACTGTCCTTGGAGGGTCAGTGGGGAGACCCTGGCGGACGACCCCTCTTCAATGACTACTCAGAGTCAGGGGGTTCCTCTTGCACTCCTGTCTGGTCGGTGTGGAGTCGGATGGGGGGCTGTCGCTGGACGAAGGTCCGACTTCTTTTGTGGGCCTTCTCTGTCTGATCTCGGAGTCCATGGGAATGAAAATGGAGCCCGTCCAGAAATGGGCTTGCTACTCCTTAACCAAGATCCTGGCCTGGGGAGGCCTTCCCAGTGGCAGAGGTCATTCTTGGCCCTGCCTTGGAGTTTTGGCCATGCCCCGCGTCCTTCCCAATGCCATCTGCCTGCATGGCCCGCAAGTATGCCATCCTACCGGTATTCACGGAACACCCCTTGGCTGAGGGATAGTGGCCAATTCTGTGTTCAGGTGCTCTGGCAACACCAGGGATGTTGACAAATTGCCCGACAAAGAGTCCAAGAAGTTGGACCATGTGGCTGAGAAAGTCTGGGCTGCCTCTTCGCTTGGCCTTCACCAGGCAAGGTTGGTCCTTCTCATGGCCCACTTCTCCCATGGCCTGCTGGGCGCCCTGGATGAGGTGCTTTTTCACCTGCCGGTGGACCTTCAGACCGCGGTCAAATAGGTCCAGGACCAGGGCTGGGCTGTAACAAAGCAACTGCTCCAGACAGCTGCGGACATTGGGAACTCCTGTGCCCACTCGGTGGCGGCTTCAGTGGCCATGCGCCGCAGGGCTTGGCTGCAAATCTCTGCCTTCATGGCAGATACCCAGAACAAGCTGGCAGATGTCCCTTTCCTGAGCACTGACTTGTTCGGGCCTGGAGTTGAGGGCCACCTCACCCACATTGAAAAGTCCAGTGCCACCTTGGACTTGGTGACATCCACTCAGAGGGACCCCAAGCAGCAGAAAAAGAAGCCCTTTCGGTCCACCTCCACTCCTGCAGCCAAACCAGCCCAGCCCCAAGCTGGGCGGCAAGCTCAGGCCTGGCATCCTCAGCCCAAGTTGGTGGCCTCAGTCATCCGCAAGCCTGGAGGACAGAGGCCCTGGTGGGGCCTTGGCTGGGCCCTCCTCCTCTAAGCCTGCGCAGTGATGTGATGAGGGGTGCCCCACTTATGCCTGTCACACCTCCACTGGGTCCTCCCATGGGGGGGCCGGCTCCGCAACTTCCTTTCCACCTGGTCCTCTGTCACCACTGACAGGTGGATTCTTGAGGTGGTCGGTCAGAGTCTACCTCTAGTGTTCAGTCAGTACCCTCCTTGCCAAGCCTACGCTCCACAGGAGAACTTTGTATTTACAGACATTCTGTCGGGTCTTCAGGATGACATTGCCTTGCTCCTCCACAAGGAGGCCTTGGTTCCTGTCACGGATCCATCGGAACACCCAGGATTTGTCTCCAGGTACTTCTTGATGCCAGAACGGATGGGAAGGATAACGTCCCATTCTAGGTCTGCATGACCTGAACAAGTTTCTTAAGTCGCACACCTTCAGGATGGTAACTCTGTCACAGATCATGCCATCTCTAGAGCAGAACATGTGGTTTTGCTCTCTGGATCTTCAGGACGCATTCCTTCACATCCTGATCTGTCCATCTCACTGAAGGTTCCTCTGCTTCTGAGCAGAGGGAGCCTTTATGAGTTCCAGGCCGTGCCAGTCGGCCTGTCCTTGGCCTCCAAGGTCTTCACCAGGTGCATTGCAGTGGTGGCAGCCTAACTGAGGTTTTGAGGGGTCTGGATTTACCCCTGCCTGGATGATTGGCTGATCGCAGGTCCTTCCAGGCAGGAGGTGGAGCAGTCCAGGGACCTAGTCTTCAAGACCTGTGTCTCCATTGTCCTCCAACGAGGCCAAGTCGGAACTCATGCCTCCGCAGGTGATCAACTTCATTGGGGTGTAGCTCGACTCTTGCAGAGCCAGAGCTCAGCTCCCTGCAGACAGAGCGGAGGCTGTCTCCTCCTTTGCCTGATCATTTTGGGGTTGTGCAGTTGCTCCCTGCCTGGGACTTTCTGCATCTGCTGGGTTACATGGCAGCTTGCACCAGCGTGGTCTGTTGGGCCCACTGGAGAATTCACTCTTTGTGGTGGGAGCTGGCCAGCCAGTGGTCTCAGCGCAAGGGTCACTTTGACCTGCGATCATTGTGACCCAGCAGATATGAGACGCTCTCCAGTGGTTGTTAGTCTCAAAACATCTGCAGGAAGGGATCCCGTTTGTCCGCCCAGAGCTGACTGTCATCCTGACGACCGATGCCTCTCATCCTGGACTGGGATGCCCACCTGGGGGAATACAGAGACCACAGGCTCTGGACCTCCAAGGAGTACTGGTGCCGCATCAACCTGCTCGAGCTCCGAACAGTTCAGCTGGCACTGATTGTCTTTGTTCCCCACATTTGGGGGCAGGTGGTCCAGGTCCAGACGGACAACACCACGACCATGTACTTCCTTGGCAAACAGGGCAGTACGCACTCCTTGCCTCTGTGAAAGGAAGCTCTCCATATATGGACCCTTGTGCACTGCCTGGGGGCTGATCTCCTAGCCATTCCTGTGGCAGGGGTCTCCAACCGGCTGGTGGATGCTTTCAACTGTGAGAATGAGTTCTCCCAGTGGGGCACCCCTCAGGTGGACATGTTTACCTCCAGGGAGAACGCAAAGCTGAGGCTGTTTTGTGCCTGACCCCCTCAGCAGGGAACGCTGCAGAGTGATGCCTTCACAAGGCTCTGGACCCCAGGCCTTTTCTTTGTCTTCCCTCCACTTCCCTTGATACACAAGGTGCTTCTCAAGGCCAGGAGGGACGAGGCACAGGTGATCCTGGTGGCTTCCGACTGGCTGCGCCAGTTCTGGTACCTGATCTCCTCAACCTCAGGAGGCTGTCGAAGCATCTTCCTCTCCGCCCAGACCTGCTCTCCATCAGTCAAGGGAAAGTACTCCATCCATACCTTCAATCCCTGCATCCGACAGTCTGGTTCCTGAATGGCTAGAGTTCCAGGCTTTGGGTCTCTCTGAAGATGTCCTCTCTCTTGTGGAGATGTCTCGTAAGGAGCTGACCAGGAAATGCTATGCCTTCAAATGGGAGAGGTTCTCCATTTGGTGTCAGGGCAAGGAGTTGGAAGCTTTGTTCTGTCCGGTGGCTAGCATTCTTGACTACCTGTGGGACCTCTCTGTCGGGCCTTCGGTCAACGACCCTCAAGGTACACCTAACAACCATCTCTGCTTACCGGGCGCAGGCCGGTCAGCAGTTGGTGCAGGAGAAGGTGGTCTGACCTTTTTAAAGGCCTTCACCACATTTCCCCTCTGGTGCATGAATCACCACCACCATCGTGGGATTTGTTGCTGGTTTTTGGTAAAGCTCATGGTCAAGCACTTCAAACCGATGCACAGGTGTGACATGGCTCACCTGCCGTGGAATACCACCTTCCTGGTGGCTGTCACATCAGCCAGAAGGATCAGTGAGCTCCAGGTGCTTTTAGTGGAGTCTCCTTACCTGGTCTTCCACAGGGACAAGTTTGTCCTGCGCCCCAACCTGAAGTTCCACCTGAAGGTTGTGTCAGATTTTCACCTTAACCAGGTGATTAATCTTCCGGTATATTTTACCAATCACAAATTGGAGGCCGAGTTTAGGCACCATACTCTGGACCTGAAGTGAGCACTCACTTATTAATACGAGAGCATGGCTAGAGTTTGGGGAGAGGTTCGCCAGCTGTTTTGTCACCTACACTGAAGCCACAGCTGGCAGACCAGCAACCAAGCGGACGATTAGAAGGTGGATTGTATCCTGCATTGATTTCTGCTATAGGTTAGCGGCAGGGTATGAAATTCATGAAAAAAAGTACATGCCCACTTGGGCATGTACGAAGAACATGTACATGCCCAACAAACTATTTACATGCCACCCCTTAGTTTACATAATTTTAGATGTCATCTTCACTGGACCAGGCACTTTCGTTTTCATCACCACCACTAGGGCTGGCAGAAGCAGCATGCAGTGACAGTGTTCTGGAGCCATAAGCTTTGGTAGTGGGCCTTCTTTTACCATTTTTCCACCACAGTGATATGGCACCTTGAGGGTTAGTCACTAAGCTGGGGTCCATTCAGAGATATAGACATCAGGTCGTGTAGGGTGTCTGGGCGTAATCCAACCCTCCAGCCATTTTTTATTCTTCCCATCAGAGAGAAGCCTTTTTCTGCAGCAGCAGTGTGAACAGGAATCAGGAAAATGATTCTGACAATGGCCAGCACATTTCGAAATTATTGATCCTGCACATCCTCAAGAATCACTTTCTGCCACAATTTCAGAGACTTACAACTTTCAGCAGACAGCAAGTGAAGTATGTGCTTTTTTAAGTCTAGCCACTCCAGCAGTACCGAAGTAACATCAACTCCACGAGACTCTAGGACCACTTTATAGTGATCAACAATCGTTTGAATTGCTTGATCTCCATATGTTTGAAGTGCCTCTGTGGATGTTGGCCAGGACTGAAAATTTAAAGCTCTTGCAGCTAGTAGCACTTTATTGGTTGTGAAGGACTGAAAGCGAGATTCAATGTGCTGTGACGTTTTCTGAAGAATTTTTTTGACCTCTGAAATTGTGGCTTCTACAATGTCTGAAGGAGAACCTGATCTGTGCCTGCTTGTTTCATTAGTTACGTCAACACTGTTGTACTGAGTTAGGTTCTCATTTATAGATGTAAGTGTTATGTGGTGAAAAGTTTCTTGATTCGAGAGACCATTTAGTTTTTGAATTGTGCTTTTTACTCTGCTGTGAACTTTTTCAACAGTGGCATCCTCTTGCTGAAAGCACAGACTAAGAGCAGATAAGTAATCAAAAAACACTTTCATGAAAGTTCATGTATGCAACACATTTTAAAGTCTTAAGCACTTTAAGTATTCCTAGTGCTTTTTGGCCATGATCTTGCTTGTTTGTCAGTGACACATGTTCGAGGTGAGGCACTAATGCAGCCCAGTTCCTTTCAAGGGCAGAAATGGCCCGCTCTCTGTGTGCAAGCCTCCTAGTGCCACCAGTGTTAACTGGTTTGACCACATTAATATTTAAAAGGGATCCTGTTTCCTGTAGGCCTTTCCAACTTTTTGGTGATCAGTGGTAAAACGAGTAAATGTTCAGCAGAAGTTGTTCTAATGGCTTGTAAAAGGGACAGTCTCTGAACGAATCCTTTACAGCAAGCTCTAAACGATGTGCACAGCAGTGTATGGCAATGAGGTGTGGGCACTGGAAATCTTGCTTTATTCGACTAAGGACACCTGAAGTGCTCCCCAACATTACAGCAGCACCATCAGATGCCGCACTTATCAGCTTATGTTTCCAACCACCATCCTTTAAACCACCTTCACCCTCTAAAACATTAATCACAGTATTTAAAAATGCTTTCTGAATTAGGGACACTGACTGGTTTCAGTGCAAGAAATCTTATTTATTTTATTTATTTAGCTTTTGTTTACCGGGTAGGTACTCTAGACAAGTAATATGCCTATTTTCAGGAACGACCCGGGAGAGTACAAAACATACAAGATACATACAAGGCAACTTAGGAGGAACAACTTATTACAGGATCTTGTTACAGGTAGGCCATTTTCAAAAACGCCTACATAAATGCCCTCCTCCTCAGTCACACTTATCTGTGCAGGAATCAACAAGAAAAGAAGTCATTGTCTAGTAGTAGACTAGCAGTAGTGCTTTGGATATCTTGGGCAGTATAGTGAATGAAGACACGGCATTGCTCGTCTCTGCTGTAACTGTGACTCATAGCATCATCCCCATGATTTCTTCTTTGTAAATCTATCAACCCAGGAAAATCCCTGAAAGGCGTTTCGGTCCTAGCAATGTAATTTGCAGTACAGAACAATTTACAAATTTGATCCATTTCTTTTTGTTCCATAAATTGTGTGGATCTATTGGTCTTTCTCCAACTTTTGTTTAATTTGCAATGTATGCCATCTCAGCATTTTTGTGTGCTATGAACACTTCATATGCTGACATAATGTGTACTCTAAAAAGTACTGCATCCAGTTCTAAAATTATTTTGGCTTTGGCTTTTATCATAACTCTGACACCATGTACAGAACATGGCACATTTATCTGTGTCATATGTAAGCCACTTCTGGCCCGTTTTCCAGGATTCCTGAAATTTTCTAACTTTTGTGGCCTTAACTTGGCTTTCAGTACAAGCAGTAGCACTTGAGGAAACTTCAGTGGTCACAATGGTTTCACTGTCTGGGCAAGGAGATGGTGGGGTTATAGCTGTGCCTGTAGTAGTACTACTAGTACTTGGTGTTGGGGAATCAGAGTCAGCTCCCGCAGTCTCATCAAAACGCTTTCTCTTAAATCCAAATTTAAAAAGACTCATGGTGTCTGCTTGGCTGTTTGGAGTTGAACTTGTGAATACTGATTTTAAGAATTTTTTATTTGTGTTACTCAGTATTAAATGCAACAAGGAAAAAGGTGTGTCTTGTCTTTTTTTTTTTTTATAATAAACTTAAGAAAACCTGACTGTGTGTTGTCCGATTATTAGTTATAACAGGTATTCAGATTTTAGATAGTCCACACAGTGTAGCCTCTAACTAGCTAGAGATTTTTTATAACAGTATTCAGATTTTAGATGGTCCACTCCACACAGTGTAGGCTTGTGAAAAGCTTTACAGATTTTAGATAGTTCACAAAATTGTATTTTCCCAGACTTCCTCTCCCCGAGTACAGCTTTTTACCTTTAATTAATAGTAGCACAACAACATATTCTTTTTAATTTTTTTTTTTTTTTTTTTTTTAGGTAGCCCACATGTAGTTGTAAAAACAAAATTCCAAATCAAGAGGCTTTATTGAAAGAAAAAAGATCCTTTTTATTTAGATTTCAGGTACTGTACCAGGTATCATACATACTCCTTCACACATACCACACGAGAGGTAACTGTTAAACTTTTATTAGGAGGAGACTTTAAGAGAGTGACAGAAGGATGTATGTAGAATTTCAGTAGGTGACTATCTGACCAGTTATAGTGTGACTGTACAAGGTAGACGAGTAGCTCCCAGTCCCGGACTGCCTTAGTGCCTTAATCTTTTTCAAATAGCTACCTCCTCAGCTCAAATAAATTGAGTCTTTTTTTGTTTGGCTAGGCTTAGGTTTATATCATGTCAAGCAAGCAGCAGATTACATACATACAGCCTGTAGACAGGGTATATTATTAATATATATAGTCTACTGTCTAGTCTAGATTTCAATTTGCAAAGAAATTTTCCCTGCAAGTTCAGCTTCTACTAAGCTGAGGTTAGGACTACAAAAAAAAATAGACTGCAAAAGGCAAGTGCAATATAAACTGGCTTGCAATCCCTCACTCTGCTGCAGTCTATAACAATTATTATTGCCTCAGAGACTGAAATTGCTAGGAACGAGGAAGGATCCAAAGGACAGTACTAGACAGTAGTAGTAGTAGTAGTAGTGCAGAATTAGTCACTTTTGGGTTTGGGCAATTTTGATATTTAATTTGCAGACTGGTACAGTGTATTTAGAACCGGAGACAGAACTAGTCTCTAGTCTTCTACACTGTCTGTCTGCAGTGTTTCTTGTTAGACTTTTTAGCTGAACAGAAAGAGCAGCTTAACCTCAGTCAGGACTGCTGCTGGCTGCTTTGCCACCCTTGCTTGCTTCCTAGTTTATTTTTTCACTGTGCATACAATTTTCTCCTGCCCTCCCTCCTGAATGGAGAGACCCTTGTGGTCTCAGACACACCGACTCCTCTCCTGGCTACCACTGTTTAATTTAAATCCCCGCCTTCGCAAAATAGTCTTTTTTTTGTTTTTTATTTAACAGAAGTCAAACTGAGCTCTTAAAAGAGCTGTTTTTTTTACACATTAGGTGGCTCGCTAGAGTCGTGGTCGCTTGGCGTTTCCCTACACGTCAACAAGACCTGTCTCCCCGAAAGAAAGCCAAAGAATGGCGGGCTGTGCAGCGTCCTTAAAATTTACTGTCTGGAGGGGGTGGGTGAAAAAGGTAAAATACTGGTGCTGATTGGTGCACGCGCCTGCTGCAGCCTGCCTCCAACAGTGCCCGAGGGACTCGAGAAGACTGACTCTGTGCCACTCAAACGGCACATCATACTCCTTAGCAGACAAGCAAGCAGTCAGCTGACATCCCAGACTAGCACACCCATGATCAGCTCAGGATGTCAGCTCTGTGCCTGCATCCTCGGATGCACCCCGGAAAACTCGACTGAGAAAAAAAAAAAAAGAGCAGTCCGCAGACAGTAAAAAAAGGAACTCTGTGGAAAATACCTTACGTGCCTAAAGGGGCAGGCACTAAACAGCTGTAGTTGTCCTGAAGCAAAAGTTCCTGCCCTGGGGTACCTAAGGTATAGGAATTTCGCACCCTGGTTAGCGGGTAGGGAGCCTACCATAGGGTATATTTCACCTGCCATACTGCTACCTTGGTGGCTGCTTCCAGGGATGTTCCTATCCAGGAAGTCTACTGCGCAGCTACCTGGAGGTCAGCACACACCTTCATATCCCATTACCACATTGACCTTGAGTCATGCCGGGATGTCCTCCCGTCCTTATTTTCTAAGTAGGAGGTGTGCACCTTGCCTCCCTTCTCCTGGAGAACTGCTAGGAGTCTGCCAGAAAATGTGGATAGAACATCATATCCACGTTCCTAGAAAAACAAGTTACTTACCTGTAACAGTAATTCCCAGGCTTATAATTGAGGAACACAGATGTCGGCCAGCGTGGTCAAAAAATCTGTTAAAAAAAAAAAAAACAGTGGGGTGGAGACTGTTCCAACTGCATATCACAAGACTCTAACACAAGTGTTGAAAGGGAGGTTTACCCACACCACAAATCCAAAATCCTAAATAAATAAAATATCCAGTGCTCTTTATTTTTCAGTAAGATAATTTATTTCCAACATTTTGTGCCCTGCACTTCATCAGGGAAACTGTACTGTTTTGCTTTTTATCTCCCTTCCTTGATTTTTTTCTAATTTTATGTTCTTTGCCACTTCTGTATCAGAAGATCTATTAGGTGTTAACTTCACACATCACCCTTATTGCTTGTCTGTGTTTCTTGTTGTGGGGATCATATACCTTTTGGTGCAACATAATGTCCTGTCTCCTGGAGTTTGTCATCCCAGGAGACAGGATGTTATGCTGTACCGCAAGATGTATGATGGCAGCTAAAAGAAACACAGAAAAGCAGTAAGGGTGATGTGCCGTTAACACCTAATGAATCTTCTGATATAGAAGTGGCAAAGAAGTAAAATTAGAAAAAATACATGGAAGGGAAATAAAAAGCAAACATGTACAGTTTTCCTGATGAAGCGCATGACAAGAAGCATTGGAAATAAATCAGCTAACTGTGAAAAATTAAGAATACTGGATATTTTGGATTTATGGTAAGTGGGCCTCCTTTCCAACACTTGTGCCGGTCCTGTAATCGAGGAACCCTTTCAGCAAGTAACCATGGACATTGAGAGGCCACTAAGCACTCTGAGTCACATAGGCAAGAAGTGCATACTGGTGGTCATGGACTACCCAGTCAGGGATAGGCAGATTTGTGGGCCCCACCAACCCCTCGGGGTGAAGCCCTGGGAAACTAGCTGAACAAGGGTGAAGCCCTGGGGGAACAAACTGGACAAAGGTAAGTCCTAAAGGAGGTCAGGGTGACAGGGCTGGGGAGATCAGATAATGGGGGCTGGTCAGTGCACGGGGGAAAAATTTTACTTCGTTTTACTTCTTGAGGATGTTTTTTAGTAATAGTGATCAAACTGTGTCAGATCTTAAAAATTAATTGCTAATTATTGTTTTTTTTGATAGGTGGAGGTAATTAACATGGCCATATCCCAGTTCCGGGTATTTAAAATCTGCACATGCATTGTATGGTTGCTGTCCTTCTTTAAGAGACTAATATGCAGGTAAGGCACATGTTTGGGTTAATTTATAGGTGTGGAAGGATACATGTTGCTTTACTTCTCTCTAGTGTACTTAAAAACAGTATAAAATAAGATGGCCATGAAGAATTTATTTTCCAGTTACGAGTATTGGTCTCTGCTTCATCTTAATTAAAATTCCTTGAAGACTCACAGTTAGAACTAAATATTCTTCTAACCATTTATGGTGTACGCAGAATACCAAACTGAAGTCAAATTCAAGCCCTAGAGTTGTATTTCAAGAAATTAGAATAGCATATTTTTCTTCTCAGAAACCATGCAACTACTTAGTATTTCACTTGTATCAAGAGGATAGAAGAGGAGGAGGCATAGCTCTCTGTGTAAAAGAGGGGATCAAAGCAATGGAACAAAAGGGTAAACAGGGAGGAGAGGAGGCACTCTGTGTCACTCTGGAGACTGGAAATGGCACCATAGTCCGCACAGGGGTTGTATACAGACCTCCATCTCAGGGGGAGGAAATGGACAAGGAAATGATAGAAGGCATCCTTAGGATGGCAGAGAAAGGAGAGCTACTGTTGATGGGGGACCTGAATATGCCAGATGTTAACTGGAGCACCTTTACTGCAGCCACATCCAAGAGCAGGGCCATTCTCGATGCCCTTCGGGGGTATGCCTCAGACAGCTAGTGTTAGAGCTCACTCGGGAGGGAGCAATCTTAGACCTGGTACTCTCAAATGGGGACAGAGAGAGGATCTGTGGGCTGTGAACATGGCCTACCTTGACTTTAACGAGGCATTTGACATAGTCCCACACAAAAGATTAATAAACAAATTAGCCAGCCTGGGAGTGGGTCCCAGGGTAGTAACCTGTGTAAAACGTTGGCTGGGCAACAGGACACAGAAGGTAGTAGCAAACTGAGTTCACTCTGAAGAAAGGGGGATTACTAGTGAGGTACTACAGGGTTCGGTACTGGTTCCGGTCCTTTTTAATGTCTTTAAATGTGGCATTGCAGAGGGACTGGAAGGAAAAGTAAGCCTCTTTGTAGTCGACAGGAAGATCTGCAGCAGGGTTGATACACAAGGGTGGGTGGAAATGATGAGAAGGGACTTGGTTGAAGGACTGGTCAAAAGTATGTCAGCTTAGATTCAGTGCAAAGAAGTGCAAATTAATGCTCTTGGGAAACAAAAACCCAAGGAGGGAAGAGTACACAGTGGGGGGTGGGGTGGAGGTATTAACAGCCAAAATGGAAAGGTACCTGGGGGTAATCATATCAGATGACCTAAAGGTTAGCAAGCAATGTGAGAAGGCAGTAGGGATGGCTGGGGGGATACTGGGATGTATAGGGAGAGGCATCACCAGTAGAAAACAGGAAGTTGTTATCCCTTTGTACCGACAGTTGGTGAGACCCCATCTGGAGTACTGCATCCAGTTCTAGAGATCCCATCTTCGCAAAGACATAGACAGGATAGAGACAGTCCAGAGGAGGGCAACTAAAATGGTGCAAGGTCTGCAAGAGAAGCCATACGAGGAGAGACTAAATGAGTATACCCTTGAGGAAAGGAGGGAGAGGGAGGACATGATAGAAACTTTTAAGTATCTCAAGGGAATCAGCAAAGTCTAGGAGGGTAGCATCTTTCAGAAAAAGAGACATGCAAGAACAAGGGGACACAATTTGAAGATAGAGGGGGGGCCGGCTCAGGGGTAATGTGAGGCAGTATTTTTTCAGAGAGGGTGGTGGACACATGGAACAGTGTTTCTGAGGAGGTTGTGGGGTCAAAAACAGTGGGGGAATTCAAGAATGCATGGGACAGACATAAGGCAATTCTTGTGGGGGGTAGGAAGAAAAAGGCTGTTGGTTAACTAGGATCGGCAGCTTACCCTGTAGGTAGAGAAATGGGCAGACTAGGTGGGCCAAGCGGACCTTATCTGCTGTCAAAGTCTATGTTTCTATTATTCTTTTACTGAACCTGATTAGACCGAAGTATTGAGATTTGTCTTTGTAAATAAGATAAACAGTAACATACTATATTATTAGAATATTGTTTTGACTGCTTAGGCAACGAAGAGCAATTTTCCCTTAGATTCACTTACCGAACTGAAGTGACAGATGACCTCATCCTAGAGTAATGTTAAGGAAATGATTTTTTCTGTCTAGATTCAGTTCACTATCCAGACATTGTACCGAGACAGCGCTGGTTCAGGTGCTCAATGATCTCCTGATAGCGAGAGATCAGAAAAACCATTCCATCTTGGTTCTTCTGGCTCTTTCTTCAGCTTCTGACACTGCAAACTACATGGTGTTGATAGGACGCCTAAGGCATATCTGTGGATTGTTGGGGCATGTCCTCAGATGGTTTGCATTGTTTCTCATGGGTAGAACACAAAGAGTTGTGTCTGTTTTTTTTTTTTTTTTTTTTCTTCAGGCCCAACTGCTTTGTCTTGTGGGGTGCCTCAGGGTTCAGTGCTGTCTCCCATGCTGTTCGCATTGTATATGCTACCCTTCGGAGACATTGTAAGAAGGAGTGGGCTGAGGTTTCACTGTTATACAGATGATACCTAGCTCTACCTTTCTTTTGCACCCGACCAGGATGGAGCTCTCTTGGTATTTAACAACTGTCTGAAAGAAATCCAGGAGTGGATGGATTCCAGTTGGCTGAAGTTGAACTCGGAAAAGACTGAGGTACTGGTTGTGGACCCGGGTCGTCAGATAAGGGGGTCGGGTGTGGGTGCGCCCTCTGGAATTTTTCTTGGCGGCGTCTCACTCCCGACCTCTGAATGGGTGCGTAACCTGGGGGTAGTTTTTTGATGATGGACTGACCATACATTCTCAGGTGTCCGCTGTCGTCAAAACCTCCTTTTATCATCTTAGGAATATCACCAGGGTTAGGCATCTAGTTCCGTCTGACGACCTTCCCACTCTGGTCCACGCCTTTGTGTCCTCGCACTTGGATTACTGCAACTCCTTGTATCTAGGGCTTTCTGGGGTTGAAATCCGTCGCCTGCAGCTGGTGCAGAACACGGCAGCCCAACTTTTGACAGGTTTTACTCGATCCTGCCATATTACCCTGGTGCTGCACGAGCTGCACTGGCTGCCAGTATGGTGGCGGATCACCTTTAAAGTCGGTTTACTGACTTTTAAAGCCGTACATGGACCAGGCCTGGACTATCTGAAAGAGCTTCCGGTTCCTTACTGCCCTGGTCGATCACTCCACTTGGCCGATGAGGGGTTGTTAGAGATTCTAAGGGTGAATTTGAAGTCATCTGGTGCAAGAGCTTTTGCTTATGCAGCCCCCACCCTTTGGAATTCTCTACCCTGTCGGTTACTGGAGTGTGCAACTATGGAGCAATTTAAGAAGGGCTTAAAAACCTATCTGTGGCAGAAAGTTTTTTTAGATAATTGAAGTGTTTATTATTATATTGGCATACGATTTTAGCTGTATTGTTCTGTCGTTTGATGTTATATGATTTTTATATTGTTAGGCGCTTTGGCAATGGAAAGGCACAATTTAAATAAAATTATTATTATTATTATTACTTGATCTCTGGCTCTTTTTCTCTCGCCCAATTTTTTTTCACTAAGATCCCCTTATGCATATCTCATGCATTCTTGAACCCCATCGTTGTTTTCGCCCCCACCACCTCTACTGGTAGGTTATTCCACAAATCCACTACCTTTTCTATTAAGAAGTACCTCCTCAGATCTCTCCTGAATCTACCCCACCCCTTCAGCTTCATAGCATATTCCCTTATTCCTGTGCATCTTTTTTTCTGAAAAATACTTCCTTACTGTACCTTATTTACCCCCATAAGGTATTTAAAGCTTTCTATCACATCCCCCCTCTCTGTTCTCTCTTCCAGGATGTACATATTGAGCTCCTTGAGTCTCTTCTCATGCAGCTTGTGTTGCAGATCCTGCACCATTTTAGTTGCTCTCCTCTGGACCGCCTCTACTTTGTCTATATCCTTCCATAGATTTGGCCTCCAGAACTGTACACAGTTTTCTAACTGAGGGCTTACCAGTGATTGATACAGAGGCAGCACTACCTCCTTCCTTCTGCTGGTGATACCTTTCCCTGTACACTCCAGCATCCCACCAACCCTCCCAACTACTCTGTTGCATTCCCTGGTGACCTTTAGGTCATCATAGATTATTACCCCCAGGTCTGTCTTATGATTGGTGGCTATTAATAATACTCCACCCATTTTGTACTCTGCCCCTGAATCTCTGTGCGGCAAGTGTATTATTTTGCACTTTTTCTCATTAAAACCCAGTTGCCGTACTGGTGACCACTTCTCAAGTTTTCTCAGGTCTTTGGTCATCCTTTCTAATCCCCCCCCCCCCCGAGTATCTACCTTATGGCAGATTTTGGTGCCATCTATATAGGCAGACCTTTCTCCTCCATTTCCTCTGCAGTCTCGCTGAAAGAGATTAAAGAGGTCCAGTACCAGCACCAGCACCAGTCCCTGCGGCACCTCACTGGCAACCTTCCCCTCCTCGGAGTAAACTCTGTTTACAACCAATCTCTGCCATCTATCCCCTAACCAATAACTTACCCAGTTTACCACCTTTGACCCACTCCTAGGCTACTAAGCTTGCTTAGTAGTCTTCTCTGTGGAACTAAGTCAGATGCCTTACTGAAGTCTTAGTAGGCCACTCCACCCTGATCTAATTCCTTGGTTACACAATCAAGGAAATCTTACCAGCTTCATTAAACATGACTCCCCCGCCACCCCACCTCCATGAATCCACGCAGCCTCTAGAGCCAGGGTTCAGCATGTTTTTAGGGTTCTAGTTCGGTTTGGGTTCGCCAGGGTACAGTTTGAGTTTGGTTCAGTTCGATTTGACAAGTAGAAGTTTGGGTTCGAGTTTTTTTTTTTTTTTTTTGTATAATTTATCAGTTTGAGTTCTAATGAATTCACCCTACTTGCCTCCATGTGGGTTCTCCTCATCTTACATGGTCTGTATTCATGTTTGGTCCGATTTCACCTTTTTTTTTTTTCCTAGGGTTCAAGTTCAGAGCAGGGGAAAATCGAATAGTTTAGGTTTGGTTCTCGGACAGATCCTGGCATTAGCTGTCTCAGATCTTGTAACCCATCTGATTCAAGATATTCCACTGATCCCTCCTTCAGCAATAATTCAATAAATGTTCCCACCACTGATGTGAAGCTGACTTACCTATAATTGCTAGCCTCCTCCCTGCTACCACTTTTATGAAGTGAGGCTACATCTGCCCTCCTATCCTCCGGAACCACACCTGCTTTGAGTGAGCTGCTGAGTAGTATTGTCACAGATAGATACATAGAATCTTTATTTTTATACAGGAAAACATTTTGTTAGGATTTTGCAACCCTGTTCACAATACAGTCCTGTTTGTGCCTTATCACTCTACTTTACAGATACAAATACCATATAGACTTTTCACAAAACATCAACGTACATAAAAATACTTAACCAATTAATGTACATTTACGAAAAATTATCTGTAACTACAGTTACATGTAAGTGGGTACAAATTATTCACTGCACAAATAAATGCCCAATGAGAAGGAGACAATCTTACTGCAAAGAGTAAGTCATTCCATACTTTAGCTGCTTGAGAACAAAATGTTTTTTCCCCGCATTAATTATTGGTCCTGTCAAGATGAATTTTGTTTACATGCACTGACCTCTTTAACTCTTGGATAGATTTACTTTCTTTGCCAAATACAGCTTGTGTAATGTAATGGGTGGGGTAGAGTGTCTGATATTTATGGAGGATTCTAAACCATGTTTTAGCATATTCAGCATCTAGTGAGGGGGGGAGTACAAGTGGAAGGGGACTTTGAGAAGGTGGAGGTGCTTAATAACTACTTCTATTCGGTCTTCACTGTGGAAGAGGAGGGGAAGGGAGGGAATAAGAGTGGATTCTGGCCTGTTCAGTGAGGACTGGGTAAGGGAGGAACTTGGAAGGTTGAAGGTGGACAAGTCAATGGGGCCAGAAGGCTTGCATCCTAGGGTACTCTGGGAACTAAGGGAAATGCTGGCAGCACCTCTAATGAGGCTGTTTAACATGTCCCTGGATACAGGGCGGGTGCCAAGTGATTGGAAAAAGGCAGACTTGGTGCCAGTACATAAGGGGGCAGCAGAGAGGAGGCGGAGAACTATCTCCCAGTCAGCCTTACATCGCTGGTGGGTAAGGTGATGGAGGTGCTAATAAAGGAAAGGGTGGTCTACTTCCTTGTAGACAGCAGACTGCAGGACGATAGGCAGCATGGCTTCACAGGAGATCTTGCCAGAGAAGGGAGATCTTGCCAGATAAATCTAACAGAATTTTTTGATTGGGTGATGATGGTGATCGACCGGGGAGCTGTGTACATGGCTTATCTGGACTTCAGAAAGTCATTTGACACTGTCCCCCGTAGAAGACTGGTAAATAAGCTAGAAAGCTTAGGGGTGGGACAGAAAATAACTAGGTTGGTGGAAAACTGGTTGACTGACAGAAGCCAGAGGGTAGTGGTAAATGGGGTGCATTCCACGGAGAAGGGGTAATAACTGGGGTGCCCCAGGGGTCAGTACTGGGCCAGTCCTTTTCAATACATATATAATCAGCGATATAGCGGAGTGACTGGAAGGGATGCTGTGTCTATTTGCAGATGATACAGAGATCTATAATAGGGTGTGACACAACGGGGTGGAGGCTATGAAGAAGGATCTGAAGATTCTGGAAGGGTGGTCGGAAACATGGCTGCTGAAGTTCAGTGCCTAAAAGTATACAGTAATGTACATGGGGGCAAAAAACCCATGTCAGAGCATGCACGGGAGGGGTGTATTAAAGGCAACTGAGAAGGAGAGGGATCTGGGGATTATAATTTTAACAGCCTTAAGCTGGGAGAACAATGCAGAAGCGGAGGGTAAGGCAAATAGAATGCTGGCGTGCATAGGGATGGGAATAACAAGTACTGCAGAAGGAGAGAGGTGCTGATGCTACTTTATAAAACTGGGGTATGGGGTCCAGTTCTGGAGACATCACCTATGCAAGGACATTGATGAGATTGAAAAGGTTCAGAGAAGGGCAACCAAGATGGTGCATGGTATGCATAGGAAGCCCTATGAGGAGAGGTATAGGGAGCTGGAGCTGTACCCCTTGGAGACAAGGAAGGAGCGGGGGACAAAATAGAAACATTTAAGTACATGAAGGAGATTAATAAGGTGGGGGAGGGGCGCCAAAGTGCTAAAATTAGAGTGCATAGTTTAAGATTAGAAGGAGGAAGATTTAAGGGCAATGTAAGTGGGGCTTACTTCATGGAGAGAGTGGTGGAGCCCTTGAAAAAGGTGCTGAAAGAGGTGGTGGGGGCCAAAATGATGGAAGGATTCAATCTACCGAACTTGACTGAGAGAGAGGGGTGGTGAGGGAGACAACTGCCTTGGTGGGTCCCCCCTGCACCACCACTCATCCATCGGATGTGCAGAGTTGAGGTGCTGACTCACTGATCAGAGTCGGGTGGACCTCCCCTGCAAGCAAGAGCCGTGGACATTGAAAGAATCTGTACCCTTGCATTGAAGCATGGGCGGCTCTGTGTTTGGGCTGTGAAGGAGAGGAACTGCTGCTCGGTGCTATCTGGGCTGGAGAAGTAGACGAACTGCTGCTCGGTGCTGTTTGGGCTGTGAAGGAGATTAACTGTTTCTCGGTGCTGTGCTGTGGGGTGAATTTGCTTGGTGCTGGACTGTTTGAACTCTGCCTCCCGCTACAGACCCCTTGAAATCTTTTGCACCTTTTTTAAAAATCTACACAACACCTGATTGGTTCCTCCCGCTGTGATGCATTGCTCTGCCAGCTGAAAAGGCTAGAGCAGCATCCAGCAGGCTGCCAAACTACCAAACTGACTGAGAGAGAGGGGTGGTGAGGGAGACAACTGCCTTGGTGGGTCCCCCCCACACCACTGCTTATCCATCGGATGTGCAGGGTTGAGGCGCCGACTCACTGATCGGAGTTGGGCAGATCTCCCCTGCAAGCAAGCACCATGGACATTGAAAGACTCTGTACCCCTGCACTGAAGCAGGTGAAAACCTGAAAGAATCTATTGGTGGCTCTGTGTTTGGGCTGCGAAGGAGACAAACTGCTGCTCAGTAATGTGTGTGCTGGGAAAGTAGACGAACTGCTGGTCGGTGCTGTTTGGGCTGGGAAGGAGACGAACTGCTGCTCTGTGCTGTGGGGATGAATTTTTCCAGCCCACCCCATTCCCTCCACCCCTAAATAGGCTTAAACCATTCCCACTTGTCTTAAGTACTCCATTCAGCTAGCAGGATTGTCAGGTAACTTTCACCTGTTGCAGCTGACTTTTGCTTCACTCCAGACTTGTGAGAGTTAGGTGTGGGACCAAATCCCACCCTCTCCCACTTGAGCACAGCTCATTTATAGGGGAACACCTGCCCTGCATTTGGAGGAAGGGGCTTCAGGCGCTGCTCATGTAGTTTTATCCAGTACTGCAGCCACGGGGCAGGGAAAAAAGCATAGGTAGGTCTCAAATAGGAGCACAGCATCCACAATGAATTGCTGATTAGTGTGATAGGTGGATATTGTGGAGGGCCTTCAACTGGAATATATCAGGTAGGTAAAATTTCTTTAAGAGGCTGAGCTAGGACTGGTTAATCTTACCTGCTATAGGGATAGTTAGTGTGGGCCATTGGTAGGATTGTTGGGTGCAATGGTTGTGGGGCAGCATTGCGGATGAATATACCGTGGAGGCTAGGAGGGTGCCCAGTATGCCACAAGCTAAAGAGGCTTGAGGAAGAGGTTCAGTGGCTTGGCAGGGAGCTGGGGAGGTTGAGGGATGAGTGGAGGATTGCGTCGGTAGGAGGGCTGACATCTGAGAGTGTTGTGGGGGCACCACAGAGAAGGAACAGTGGGTCAAGGGAGGGTGCAAACTAGACAGGAAGCCAGCTGATGAAGGGTGGACTCTGGTAGGAGCTAGAAAAAAAGGAGCAGCAAGAGGGAGGAGAAAGCACATAGTAAGGCAAAGGAGATAGGGAACATGTCTACTTTACTAGCAACACATGGGAAAGAGGATGCAGGAGGTGATTGCACAAGGGATAGCACTCACAAAGAATAGGGAGTGAGGGGCATTACTAGTGGAGAGATTGAGCATGATGTGACGGGGAGGGATAATATTTGGAGAGGTGAGGAGGGAGGAGAGATTGGCAGTCAAAGAGGAGGAGGGGAGGGTCTTAATTGGGAGGGGGAGACACTGGGGCCATGGTGAAACACAGTCTTGAGTGGCTCCATAAATGAGAAACATAGGGTGGGGGACGACGGCACAAGGAAAGAGGAGGGGGGTGTATTGGTGTTGGGGAACTCCATTCACAAGGGGATCAAATGGGGGCAGCAAGGGGGAGAGACACAATTGGATATGGGTGGAGTTCATACCAGTATTAAAGGCAGACATGGCAGGACAGGCAATCCAAATGTGCATAAAGAGGGGTAGGAGGAAACAGCACATTGTGGTACATGTGGGGACAAATGACCTAGCAGGGGAAATGGTGGGGGTAACAAGGGAGAGGACTGAGGAAGTGGGAAGGTTGTGCGAGGAGACTGGGGAGTCTGAGGCCTTCTCCCAAGTACTCCCAGTACCCTGCGCAGCACAGTGAGAAAGAAGGGGATTAGAGAATTGAATACATGGTTGGTAGAATGGTGTCAAACTAAGGGGTATGGGGTTGTGGGCGGCTGGGGCAGTACCTGGGATGATGATAATCTGTTTGCAAGGGATAGGCTGTACCTGAGTGGGAAGAGGAAGGAGGTATTAAAGCAAAGACTGGGGAGGTATATTGCAACAAGGATGGATTTAAACTAGATGGTGGGGTGGCAAGTGGACAGCAGGTAGACGGGGATCCAATAGAGTGGAGTCACAGCCTACCCCCCAGACTAGCATGGAAGGACTCTGGGTAGACAAAAAAGGAGGGAGTAGAAGGGAGGAGATGGACGCTAGTGAAGAGAAGGGGACATTATGGAGGGTGGTCTCATTGAATGCAGGAAGCCTAGGAAACAAATCCGCTGAGCTACAGGCACTCTTAGCAGTGTGGAGGGTGGATATTGCAGCTGTCACAGAAACATGGGCAACTAAACACTAGGACTGGGATCTGGCAATCCCAGGATACAAATTATGCAGGAAGGACCATAAAGAGGGAGGGAGGGGTGGGGTGGCAGTCTGTTTGAGGGCAGGATCAAATGCACAAGGAACGAGGGAGAAAGGAGAACAGAGGCAATCTAACTGCAGCTCCTAGACTCAAGGGGTAGGAAATTGAGGTTTGGGGTGGTATACAGGTCGTCGTCCCAGTCTGAGGAGCTTGACAGGGAGTTACCAGGACAAATCAAAAAGGTATATAGAAAAGGGAAGTGGTCATCGTTGGGCATTTCAGCTTGCCGGGGGTTGACTAGAGCATTCCGGTCACCTTCAGTGCTAGGGAGCAAGTGCTCCTGGATGCAGTCCAGGAGGGTTTCCTGACACAGTTGGTTACTGTACGTACTAGGCTAAAGAAGACTTTAGATCTGGTATTGTCAAATGAAGAGGCAGTGAGGGAAATAAAGGTAGAGGACCCACTAGTCGACAGCGATCACCAAATGGTGTGGTTTAATATCAAGATGTATGGGGAGTCAGAGAAATCAGTTACTCGGGTGGTAAATTTCGGGGGGGGGGGCAGACTTTGGGAGGATGCGAAGTACTGAAAGGGAAACTGGAGGGTATATGGCAGGAGATGGACGTGGAGCAGAAATGGGGTATTATTAAACGGGGAGAGGGGGGTTACAGAGGCAACAGAAGCCTGCACCAAGGCACAGAGTAAGAGGAGCAGAGCAAGAAAACCATGCTGGTTGAACAGCTAGGTTGTGTAGATGGTAAGGGCAAAACGAGTGGCGCATCAGAGGTTTAGGAGGACTGGGAAGGAAGTGGACAGTAAGGAATATGCAAGATGGTTCACGGAGGTGACCAGAAAAGTGAGAGAAGCCAAAGCCCAGAGGGAGCTGAGATTAGCACAGGTTATTAATGGGAGTGAGAAAGATTTTTACAGATACATCAAGGAGAAAAGGAAGTGCAAGGAGACAATAGTGAGAATAAAAAGGGTTGGGGAGTGGACAGAAAAGGAGGAGGAGCAGGCAGAAGCACTGAATGAATACTTTTGCTCAGTGTTCATGGAAGAAAAGGGGGGACCGCTACCAGCATGGTCTGGGAGGATGGGGATGAGGAGAGGAGGCAACAGATGGAAGAATTGAGCCAAATAGAGTCCTGGAGCGACTGAGGGCACTGAAGGTAGACAAGGCACCAGGGCTGGATGGTATCCACCGCAGGGTGCTGAGGGAGATGGCAGAGGTGTTGGAGCCACTGGGAGATCTGTACAGCACCTCAATGGAGTCGGGATGTGTGCCACTGGACTGGAGGATGGCACATGTAGTACTGTTACACAAGAGCGGGCCAAGGGATGAACCGGGTAATTATCGTCCAGTAAGTCTCACCTACATAGTGTGCAAACCCATGGAAATGATTCTAAAGGAAAGACCGGTGTCGTACCTGGAGGACAATGGCCTCCAGGATGTGAAGCAGTATGGATTTGTTTCAGGGAAGTCTTGTCAAACCAACCTGATACAATATTATGACTGGGTGACAGGTGAGCTGGATAAATGTCATGCGGTGGATATTCTTTACTTGGACTTCAGCAAGGCCTTCGATTTGGTGCCTCACGGGCAGCTTGGGGGGAAGCTAACTGGTGTAGGGATAGGGGCAAAAATGATAAACGGGATTACAAGCTGGCTGAGTGGCAGTCTGCAATGGGTGGTGGTGAGAGGGGTGCACTCAACTCCAAGGCCGACGATGAGTGGGGATGTCACGGGGCTCTGTGTTGGGGCCAGTATTGTTTGGGCTTTTCATATCAGACATTGCACATGGGGTGGTGAGCAAGGTAAGTCTGTTCACTGACAACACCAAAATTGGAGCAGTGGTGGATGAAAAGGAGGGATGGAAGCAGCTGCAGGGGGACCTACTCTGCAAAGAAGTGCAAGGTTATGCACTTTGGGGTGAGGAACCCAAGGAGAGAATACTGGCTGGGGAAGGTGGGGGTTAAGCTGGGGATCACTGAGGAGGAGAAGGACCTAAGGGTAATGATAACAGGGACAATGAACAACACTGCCCAGTGCAGGAGGGCGGCTGCAAAAGCGAACAAAATGCTGGACGCATAGCGAGGGTTTTTTCCATCCAGGCGAAGAGAGGTGATCTTGCCCCTCTACAGGTCACTGGTAAGGCCGCACTTAGAGTATTGTGTACAGTTTTGGAGACCATACCTAAAGCATGATATCAGGCTACTGGAGGGGGTGCAGAGGAGGGCAACAAAGATGATATGTGGAATGGGGGGGAGAGACTGTGACAGCAGGTTGGGAGACCTGAATATGTACACCCTGGAGGATAGAAGGGACAAGGGGGACATGAGAGAGACATTCAAGTATCTGAGGGGACTCAATAAGGATAGGGCAGATGGGGTAACGAGCTAAGAATAGAGGAGGGAAGATGGAGGAAGGAAATGAGGAGACACTATTTCACAGAGAGGGTGGTAGCAAAATAGAATGCCCTACCAGAATGGGTGGTATCATGTAAATCTGTGAACAGCTTCAAAACGGCATAGGACAGGGACAGGGGAGAATGAGGGTGGGGGTGGCAGTTGGATGACAAAGGGAGGGGGTGGGGCAGCTGCAAACTAGGGGTGATGGATGCATACCTGAGCAGATTTAGATAGACTGGCTGGTCTGTTTCTGCTGGCACATTCGAATGCTCGTTAAGCTGTCACAAGTGGTGGCTAGCTCTGGTTAGCCCAGATCTCCCATCTGCTTCTTGATGCTGCCTACTCACTTGAGTTGTAGTTCGGGTGGGGGAGTTCTGGGGGGTTAATTGTGAGCTTATTTACTGCTAGGTTGCTTACCTTGCCAATCTTTTGAGTGGCCTGTCTTCTAGGGGACTTGAAATATACTGCTGCTCACACTATTTTTGATATTTACAGGGAGGACTAACCTCTTCCGCTGCTTTACTCAGGCCTCTGCCATGTCTATCTCACCCTGTGTGGCTTGGGCTAAAAACATTGTGTCTATTATTTTTTTTACTAATTGCTTGAATAATTCCTGCCTGCTCATTATATCTTGCTTTAGCATTCTCATCTAGGAATTGTTTCTGTTTGTTTAATGTACTGTGAATTCGTTAGAACTTGAACTGGTAAATTACACAAAAAAGAACTCAAACCGAACTCGAGCCCAAACTTCTACTTATCAAATTGAACTAAACTCAAACTATACCCTGCCGAACCCGAACCAAACTAGAATGCTAAAAACACATTGAACCCTCTCCCTAGCCGTCCAACCTGCGTCCTGAGAAAAGTCAGACAAATCTACAGGAGATTTGCAATCTGTGACTGATGACAGCCAAGCACCAACTGCAGGTGGCCCTAGACTCTGCCAGCATTTCATCTCAAGCAGTGGCAGTGTGGGTGTCTGTAAGTCGGAAGTAACTGGTTGCAGGTTTCACTGTTCTTTCAGGAAATCTAGCATTTGATATCGGATCTGCCTGTTACAGGGTCTGATGTCTTTGGACAAGGGGTCAAGGACCACCTCATGTGTATTGAAGTCCAGTATGATTCCGGATTTAGTGACACTGGTGATCAAGTCACAGCCTAAACCTAGGCCACAAGGCTCAGGTTGCTTTAATGGGCCTGATAGGATCAACAGCAGCAACAGAAGCAGCAGTTTAAGCAACATCGGCAGCCAAACCCTCCAGTAAATGAGGTGGACAGGGCCATTGCAAGGTCTGTGGAGGCGGTTCTTGCTGCTAATGACAAAAAGTGACTTGTTTGGAGACCCCCAATCTCTGTCTGTCCCAAACCCTGCTGCAGCTCCCAGTTAGAGACCTCTCACACTTTTACCTCTGGTGATATGCTATTACATTGGTCAAGTGGGTACTCTAAGTGATGGAATCAGGAATTCAAGACAATGCCACTCTCCCAGTTAGTCTCGAACACCACTAGAGGATATGCTGTCACTGGATTCTGTCCCTGCACTATGGATCAGAATTCTTCAGCTCCTTGAGCAGCTTGCCATAGTGGACAGCTTAATGTTTCTTTGCTGAACATTTAAAAGTAGTTGAGGGGGTAGTGGGAAGCAAAATTGAAGGTATTGCCTCCCCCCAACTAAAACAGAAAGAAGGGAGGACCCAAGGGGAGGAGAGTCCCCAAGGGAACAGGACAAAGAATTGGACAATGGTAGTAGACAAGGGAAATGGGAATAAAAGCTACAGAAAGGGAGGAGGAAAAGAATGCATCGAAAAAGGGAAAGAAGAAGGGGCACTAGGAAAAATGTCAAAAAAGGTGCATTGTTCTGCCAGCTGAAGAGGCTAGAGCAGCGTCCAGCGGGCTACCAAACTGACTGAGAGAGAGAGGGTGATAAGGGAGACCTCTGCCTTGGTGGATTTCTACCCCCCCCCCCACGCCACCACTTGTCCATCAGATGTGCAGGGTTGAGGTGCCGACTCACTGATGGGAGTTGGGCAGATCTCCCCTGGAAGCAAGCGCTATGGACATTGAAAGAATCTGTACCCTTGCATTGAAGCAGGTGAAATCCTGAAAGAATCGATGGGCGGCTCTGTGTTTGGGCTGCGAAGGAGACTAACTGCTGCTTTGGCTGGGAAGGAAATGAACTGTTGTGCTGTAGGGGTGAATTTTTCCCACTCACGCACCCTGTTCCCTCCTCCTTCCCCTTTCCCTCCTCTTAAATGGGCTTAAGCCACTCTCACTTTTCTTAAGTACCCAATTCAGCTAGCAGGATTGGCTGGGAACTTTCGCCTGCTGCTGCTGACTTTTGCTTCACTCCGAACTTGTGGAAAGCTGTCACTGGTGGTGGCTAGCTCTGGTTAGCCCAGATCTCGCATCTGCTTCTTGATGCTGCCTACTCACTTGAGTTGTAGTTCGGGTGGGGGAGTCCTGGGGGGTTAATTGTGAGCTTATTTACTGCTAGGTGGCTTACCTTGCCAATCTGTTGAGTGGCCTGTCTTCTAGGGGACTTGAAATCTACTGCTGCTCACACTGTGTTTGATATTTACAGGGAGGACTTACCTCTTCCGCTGCTTTACTCAGGCCTCTGCCATGTCTATCTCACCCTGCGTGGCTTGGGCTAAGAACATTGTGTCTATTATTTTTTTTACTAATTGCTTGAATAATTTCTGCCTGCTCATTATGTCTTGCTTTAGCATTCTCATCTAGGAATTGTTTCTATTTGTTTAATGTACTGTGGCCTCTAGTCTGCAGAAAGCAGACACTTGCAGATTGGTTGTGCCAGTTGTGGCAAATGGATTGCTTTTATCACCTTTTTTACACCAGCTGCTCTTCCCGACAGTATTTCCCTCTACTTTCTCCTTTATAAGCCATGGAAATAACTTTGTCCAGCTGGCCCTCCACAACCTTAATTTCTTGCTGCTTTTAGCAGATGCAGTCTGTTCAAACTGCTTATCATTATCAGTTTCAACATTCACAATCTCATTCTCCTGAGATGTGCTGAAGTCTCACTCGGAGGATGGCGTTGTTGTTTCCTTGTCCTTTGCTGCTGAACATTCTCCTCCAGCAAAATAATCAGTAAGGCTTCGTTGAAACATTGCTGTGTGCCCCTCTCGAGGCAATCTCGACCCCCACCCACCCCCAGTTCTTCAAGTCCTGGCTGCAGTTTGCTGCTGCAACCACTGCTTGAGCCCTACAGAAACACAGGACAAAAACACACACTGTAAATCTTAAGCTCAGTAAAACCATTGGCCAAATATTCATGCAATGCCCTAAACTGCCTAAAATAATTAAAACTTTAAAATATACCTCTGTCTCCCCCCAAAAAATGTGACTGGTGCCTCTAGTGATGTGTGCAGCCTGCTGGCCACACAATATGCCTCAGTTTTCCTGGGTGAAGCAAAGCGGACTGTTCTGCACTTTTTTTTTTTTTTTTTTTTTTTTTTATGTAAAAATAATTTCTTTTTTTTGTTTTAATTTTTGCAACCTTGGTTTCTCTCCAGTCATTGGCACCTACAAAATGACTGCTCTGTCGTCTTCCCCAGTCATCCTCTCGGAACAAATCACTAACTGCTGCCTTGCGGGGATCAATCCGACCCCCTCCACTTAAGTTTCCTTCTCTCTTGATGTTATCTGTGTCCCCCTTTCTCTTCACTGGTGGTCTGCGCTGGTCTCAATGGCGCTGAAACCACTAGGTGACAAAGGGGAAGGGAAGGGGGGGAGAGTTGCACATTCAGCATGCACAGTACAATGGCCGGCTCAGGACTCCTAGGCTTGTACTGCTGAGCATCTTGGGGACCCTGGGCTAAACATTGCACGTCCCGAAGCACAAAATGCGCGTAAAGGATGTGGGTACCTGTGTCCCCGAGAGCCCTGTGGGAAGACTTGAGCACTGA
This sequence comes from Neoceratodus forsteri, assembly GCA_016271365.2. Taxonomy (NCBI): domain Eukaryota; kingdom Metazoa; phylum Chordata; order Ceratodontiformes; family Ceratodontidae; genus Neoceratodus; species Neoceratodus forsteri. The sequence continues at coordinate 410,222,690 of CM057455.1, read as the reverse complement.
GAGGTTGTGACTAGCCCAGTGTTACACAGTGAATAGGTGAATGGCACAGAGAATGGACATGGCCCTTCAGGAGGGAAAACACCAACTCTTTTCCAATACTTAAGCTTAGGTTCACATGGAAACCAGACGCCATGGGTGACAAGGAGAAGAAGGTCACCCTGGGAACTTTTTGGGGCACAGGCAGGCAATTCTTTGATCCTCTGATCTGTTGAAGGGGAGAGAAGTAAGGATTCAGAAAAAGAGTTGAGTGCTTCTTTTCTCACTAGCCCTAAAAAAGCAAATGTATGCCACCAGAAAGAGGAGTGGTCAAAGGGTGTTGTTCCCTAATTTACTACACCCATTAAACAAACAAACAAAAAACACCCTCATGCTGACTCACCCTGTGATTGAAATCCATCTGCACTGGTGCTTACACATGAAAAAAAGGAAACACTGAATTTGTTGCAGTGTTATCAACTGGCCCTCCTGAACATAGAGGGGAAATCAAGCAGTGGGGAAAAAAGCCTCTAGAACGGGCCTAAAAGGTGAAAAAAAAGACCTCTACCGCTGGGCAAAAGGTCACTCAAACCCAGACCACTGGGTTCAAAACGTAACTCCGGAGGCAGATAGAAGCTCCCAAGGCTGATTTACCGTGTGCTGAAAAACTGAGCCTCAGATGCTCTCTCTTCCAGATGCATTTACACATACTCTGCCACTTGAGGTCCTTTGATGTTCTGGATGTCGTCAAGAGCAAATGAAGTTGACTGCTGCCTGTATCTCCAAAGAGGGAGGACCCAAGCATCAACTGGTTTGGCACCTTGTGTATCTGCTTGCCTCCATCTTCTGTAGTTGTTGGGCAGAGTAAATATAAATGATCTAAAGTAAGCTATAGTAAACCATCTACCTTGTGTTTACTGCACTGCGGTATGTCTCATCTGTATGTCGCTGGATTGGTGGGGTAGGAACAGCTGCATATGTCACTCCGCATAGTCCTACTCCTCAGTGCAATTTGGGCACAGTTGCCAAACAAGAACATCCCCCAAGGGAGAATCAGATTGCAACTGGTTGCAGTCTAGTAGGATGGTAAAAGCAGTCCCTAGCACTGAACTGGAGAGTCCCATAATGCCCTTGCAGGTAACGTACTGGCCTGGTGTGTCATCCTGCAGTCTCCCATGCTGTGTCTAAAGAGAAAGAGAAAAGTTAGCACAAGGGGCAGATACTAATTTCATCTACTCTTGACCTATGTTTGGGGGGGGGGGGCAACCTTTCAGCAGAGCACTATAAACAAAACAAAAACAGACAACTAAACTATTACCCAGACTTCTGTGATCTTTTTAAAATAGAACATAACCAGAAAGAGTGCCGCTTACCTGTCTGTCAGTTTGTGCCTCTGGTCCCACGTGGCATGAATCCCACTGCTGCTGGATGGAATTTAGTTAGTTTTTGTTGACAAGGAAAGAAGGGTTAGATATGAATGATATGGAGATATTTGGGAATGAGTGTTTGCAAATTTTGAATCTTCCAAGTTTACTAGTTCAATATTGCAAGTCCTTACACAGTATCTTATTTTTTTAACTATAACTTTTTCTTTTAACTGTTATTCCTGTAAGTGGGTCCCATTTGTAAAGGACAAGTGTTGTAAAATACAGTGAGGACCCCAAATCGACCCATCTCACCCCAGGAAACCATGTAGCTCTCAGAATTTAACCAGCCCAGTTAAACAAAGTGCTTACCTTCCAGGAGTAGACAGAAACTCTTCACACAGTTTTTCAAATAAAGTGCTACTTGTATTGTGCTTTCCATTAAATGTGTGCAAATGTACAGCCTCACTATTCCACTCGTCCCCACACTTCACTCAGTAGAGCTTCCTAAGGGGGTGTCCTTCTGCGAGGTGAGCACTTCGTTTAATTGGTTTGATTGTCTTGAGCATGGGCCAAAGCAGGCTGTTTTTGGAAGCGAACCCACCTTTATACCGCTGCAGTGCCGAGTGACTTCCAGGACTGTGCAGCTCTCTTAAGTGCGTGGTCTGATTTCTAGCACTGTTGGTGTGCTCTGTGAGAATCCTTCCCCTGCTGGTTGTTGAACTTAAGTAATTTGTTAGCCGTGAACTAAACAGAGATATTTTTTGTTTAAAGGTCTGGAAGAGGGAGGAAGTTAAGTGGAGACCAAATAACTTTGCCAACCACAGTGGATTATTCATCAGTCCCAAAGCAGGTTAGTAATTTATTGGGCTAATGCAACAAGTTATGCTGCTAAAGCCTTTTGCTAAATTTGACACAGAAGCCCTCTGCTTCCTTAATCATAACAGTGAGGTATTACATATTTACACTGATGGGAAAAGCCAAGTGCAACAATGTTTGATATGTTATGAGAAAATAATGAAGTCTCTTCTTCTGGTTTAAAGGAAAAATGACATAAGCACATGCATTCCTCTCCTGGTAGTTAAGGGCCCGATTAGCATTTGTAGTGTTAAAATAAAACAATTCAATACCTTTATATACATTAAAATGTTTTGTAAAGACTATGCTGAAATGTGATGATTTTCATCAAGGAAATCTTTTTTTTATTAGGCCATACCTTTGGATTTGTAAGTCATCAGTGCCAGGACCACTCGAAAACTTTTGCTAGTCGGGGACTGTTCAAAATGATGTACGGTGTTGCCTATGTAATGCGGGTGGCCCCATCACTCCTCTGTTCTTTCTCCCGCTGTCAGCTGTTTGTCAGATCACACTGAGAAACGCCTTTTTTTTTTTTTTATTGACTTTTCTTTACTTTAACTTTTCTTTGATGTTGCATGCCACTGTTGAAAGAATCTTTATTTAAGTTTTGTACAGGCAGTCAGAAGATCTACAAAGATGACACTCATTTCGTCTGCAGTTGTTGTTTGTGCCTATCCCACAACATCTGGGCCTGCAAAGTATGCCAGGTGTTCCATCAGGCCATGAGGAGACACCGTTGGAAGATTCTAGATACCGTCACAGCTAAAAAGACAATGGATGCCGCCAGTGAGACCGCGAGTTTCATGCTGGAATCTCATTCTATGAGGACTGTAGCTGTCGGGAGATCACCACGGCATTTGGTGACAGTTTCACTGCTGTGGTCATTGAATTCAACCCAGGAGAAGGACAAAATGTCAGTCATTGTCATCTGACCAGCATGACTCCAAACACGAGACGGCACATGGCTGCACTGTGAGGTCCAGGTCTCCACTTCAAACTGAGGGTAAATCCCAGTTAAAGTCCGCTGCTGTAGCCTTAACTCCATTAGCCCCTGCCTGACCATCCAAGAGACACCAGGGTTGTGGCTTGACCTTCTGCTGATGGAGGTTTGCAGATTCCGTTGTGCACTGCCCTGTTGATGCCAGTCACTCCATACCCATTACAGGTTGTTGCCAGCTCTCAAGTGGTGGTTTCTGCAGTGTCCCACTTATTTTGATGCCTGCTCCCAAACCTATCGCCAACAGTCACAACATAGTTGTGGATGGCCCAGGCCCATCGACAAGTTGATTGCTAAATTCACTTGTAATTCCTTCATCACAGTCATTGCCAGCTACTGTGGAGACTCCCGTCATTTCCGTCAATGAAGAGGAGTATAATCCTGACCTCCTGAATGTGGAGGAGGATTTGGATAATGACTAAGTGGTTCTGGAGGCTTTTCAGCAGGCTATGAAGAATCCTATTGCCTGCCAGCCTGATCAGGCAAGCAGCACCTGTTTCACAATGCCCAAAGAACAACCAGATACTCTGGCTTTAAACTGCAGTCTGCATATACTTCTAGGTTAAGTACCCAGCATGCACGACTGCCGACAATGATGGGCACTCCTTAAAGTAGACCCTTCACTTGCTATTGTTGTTGTGTATGGGAGGGGAGGAAACCATCTATGTGAGTGCTGAACAGCTCTAAATTACCCAGACAGGAGGGAGAGGAGGCAATTTCGGGGGGCTCATGGATCACCAGTCAGGAGTTCAGGCTGCAGAAATCACCCGATTCACCCAGATGTGGCTGGCAGGCCGCAGTTTCACCCATTAGGAATGACAGACAGGGAGAGCCTAGCAGCTGAAGAGCCAGAGTCCATCGGTGAGTATGAACTTAACTGTTCTTCCACCTTCTCCCTGTTTTTTTATGGTAGAGAAGCTCTCAGTATGCCAGAGTTGTTTGGAAGAGCTGATCAGTAGCAGGTTGTGGTGCGTTGATAGAGTGAGCAAGAGAATTTAAAAAATTGTTTCAAAAAGCTCTTCTAAGAGCTCAGGATTGGGTCTGGTCAGGAATCGGATAAAACAGTAAGATAGAAGAATTTCAGTCATAAGAGTTATTAAAATAAAGTAGGAGGAAGGTGCTAAGAGTGAAACGCCTCATTCTTTTTTTTTTTTTTACATTTGTGTTTATGTGCCTTGCTGGTCAGCCCCCAGCCCCGTCTCCCGGAATTACCGGAGCTTACTTTACCTGGCCTGGGAGTGATGCCTGTGGGGAGTCTGTCTTCATCCTGCTGACTGGCATATTTTCCCCTCTGATTTTCTGTCAGGGGCCCCGGGAGTATGCACGCATGTGCGGGGAGGCACGCATGCGCCATACAGTCCTGGTTCTGACCCCTTTCCCCCACCCCATGGCCTAATGCCTAGGCACCCTCGGGCCCGTGCCATTCCTAGCCTCCACTGGGAGTTGCCATCAGCCGAGGGATGCCACACTTCCTCCCTGGAGAGGAGAGCTTGCCTGCCAGCAGCTATATCCAGCTCCACAGCCCCGTGCCGACCTCCGTCCCGGGCTTGTTCCTGGGTCGCCGACATGGGTCGAGATAAGGCGCCAGTGCCTCAGCCCTCTACACCACTGGGCCGGCCCTCATTCTTTTTAAGTGGAGACAAGCAGACTGCACAGTGTGAAGAGCGATTAGAAAAAATGGGATGGCAGTCAGCAAGTGAGTGCATTGCCTGTTATGCTGTGGGCAGGCTTGAGGCCTTTCTTAAAATATGGGAACCATTTTTTAATGTACCTGAATGTGCAGCAAGAAATATAAAGTAATGTAACCCACACCAGTGACAATATTTCACCTCCTCCTCACTTTCTGGCTGCTTCTCTTCTGTCCTGGCCAATAGCTTAACTGGGGGACCACTAGGGAATCCGATGAATTTTATTTTTAAATGAATCCTCCCACATGCAGCTTTTGAGAGAGCTGTAAATAAAGAGACACAGGCCAGTTTCAACTGTTATGTCATTGGCCAGGAGAGAAGAGAAGCAGGCTGAAAGTGAGGAGGATGGGAAATATTGAGATTGGACTGGAGTGATGGACTGAGTGAGCTTCTTACTGAAAGCTGAATAAAAACTACATTTATACACACAAGCTGAACTTTACTAACACGGCACAAACAAGGACAGTCATTGTACTAAGCTAAGCTTTTGTTTTTTTCTTTAAAACTGTAGGACAACTGAAAATGTGCGCTTATCAACCAAATTCATGGTCATGGTTGTCTGTGGGCAACTTATTTTCAAAAACCATTTCCAAGCTGGCATTTCAGGAAAGATTTGGTTCCAGCTCTACATTGCCATCTTTTAGTGAGGACACTGTTGTTTATACCTTTATATCCCCTGCTGAGGATGTCTCCTTTCAGGCTTTACTCCAGCAACAGCTGGTTGTGATATGTTTTGCTGCTAAGGGGAAGGCTTCACTAAGCACACTCTGTTTGAATTCTTGGAGATTCTCACTGCTCTACTGTGATTCCTTCTGTCTTTCCAGCATTAGAGGATTCTACTGTAGCAGCTTGGCACAGACCTACTGTAGCATCTTGCCTGCTGTGCCTAGGAAGACAGGGAAACAACCTTATTATCCCTCACAACCAGAATCTGACTCTGGTAATAATGCATAATCATGATAGGTCAAAAAAGCCCAAAGACACAGTTCCTTGCCCCTGATAAAGAATGTAGAAATCTGGATGTTATGGGAAAGAAGATTTATGCCTCTGCTACCCAAGGACTTAAAATTGCAATTTACTGGGCTTTAGAATTGCAAATTACTAAGCATATATGATAAAATATCAAAACACCTGTGGATGTCTGTTATGTCCAGTATTTTCTGCACCACCTGGTGGTACTACAAAGACTGATCTTGTTAAAACTGCTACTGCAGGCTTAGACACTGGGGAGCATTTATTGAGGTCTGCCTATGATGCTTCTGAAGCTTCTGCCAGAGCCGGTCTCTGGGCATTTACTTTCACCATTGTTCATGAATTTTGGTAGCTGGATTTGCTACTGATGTGCAACAGTCCTGGGTGGAGTGGAGGGCAAATGAGCCAGACTAAAAGAAGGCACGGTAAAGGCAACAGACCTGTACCAAATCACACATGCCCCCATGACGCAACGCATCATGGGATGTATATGCAAATCACCATTACATTTTATACTGGTTCTGCTTTAAGTAAGAATGCATTGTGCCAAAGGGCCTCTCACACAATCTGCAAAGGGTGCAAGTAGAATACACAGACACGTGTTTCGTCCTACCCAGGACTCATCAGTGTGCCTTGTCTGTATCACACCCCAGGGGAAAATAACCAGCCCCTCAGTTGGTCTTATGGGTTTGGGCCATGGTGAGCCCAAAATAAGAAAGCAAGCTAAAAGACAAAGAACTTCAATACAAAAAGAAATTTGACTTTGTTGCCAGTACCCTTTGGGGTAACCCTTGTCTCAGCGATTTTGCACTGAGGTTCTTTGTCTTTCAGCTTGCTTTCTTATTTTAGGCTCACCATGACCCACACCCGCAAGACCAGGGGAGGGGCTGGTTCATTTCCTTGGGGGTGTGATGCAGATAAGGCACACTGATGAGTCCTGGGTAGGACGAAACACATGTCTGTATCTTCTGTTTGTACCCTTTGCAGTTTGTGTGAGAGGCCCTTTGGCACAGTGTATTCTTGCCTAAAGCAGAACTAACCTAAAATTTCATGGTGATTTGCATATACATTTAATGATGCTTTGCATTTTGGGGGTATGAGTGAAATTTTTTTTTTTTGTTTTTTTTTTTGAAATGTGGTTTTGTTACTAATACCCTTTGGGGGTTACCCTTGCCTCTGTGCTTTTTCACTGAGGTTCTTTGTCTTTTAACAGACCTGTACATCAAGCAGTTAAGCAAAAGCAGAAGGAAGAGGGAACTGTTATGGTTCTCAAAGGTGATGGCAGAAAAGGTTAAGGCAAAAAGAGTGGTATTCAGAAGGTATACGGAGACTCAGAGGGAGGAGGAGGATAGGGAAGTATATCTAGGTCAGTGGAGGGAGGCAGGCAAAGCAGTAAGGAGCACAAAGGCACAAACTGAGGAAAGAATAGCCCAGGCGGTATCAAATGGGGACAAGACATTTTTCAGGTATGTTAGCAAGAAAAGGAAGACTAAGGGAGGGATTATACGATTAAAGTGGGCAGGGGGGAAACTGTACGGAGGACGACCAAGAAAAGGCACACATCTTAAACAAATATATCTTCGAGGATATCTCTTTCATCAAGCCACACCTATAGGACTATAGATGCCAAGTGCTAGGACCACATGGAAACTTTTTGCAAGCAGTCTACAAGGGGCCGCCCACAACAATGTCTGATGTTGACGTCCTCCATATATAAACTTGGGCATCCCCTCTCACTCCTTAGTTCTTTTCCCACTGTCAAGCATACTCACCAGACTTCACAGAGACGCTACCACTACAGTTGACTGCTAATCCTTTGAAATTTAATTTTTCTCACCCTTGTAGCTATCACTTCCTTTTAAAGTGATTGTCATGTATGTTAACAAAGACCCCGCTAAACTCTTTTGTTACTAAGAGTGAAGTGGAAAAATCTACTCCAGCAATGATCACGATGTCTGCTTGTGCTGTGTTGGAGAGGCCTATCACATTAAGGCCTGCAAGATCTGCCTGAAGTTCAACCAAGCTACCCAGTGATGCTGCCAGAAAGTCCTGCATACTTCTCTCCTTGAACAGCAGGTAGCCAGAATTGAGAGAGAGCTCCAGGGAACAAGCTCCACCGTGTTACCGGCCCACTCCTCGGGCTCTCAGTCCTCCAAGGCCCAAGAGAAGTCTTCAGCAAAAGACAAACACTGGGAAAGGGAGCAGAGTAAGAACCCCCCCCCCCCGGTATGCTCTTGGTCGCCGCTACTCTCTGTGTCAGCTGCTGCAGCGTTATCGGCTTCAGTGGCAACGCCTCCTGCCACTCAGACCTTCGATCCTGCAAGGTCTGCTTTAGTAGTGAGTTCCGCCAGACCTCCCATGGCTGGAAAAGGCTGTCGACAGTGGGGCTTATGACACCCCTGTTGACCTCACAAGTCCTGCAGCTCAGACCTCAGAACCTTTAAAGTCGAGTGACAGGGAGTTCCACCTGCCCTTCTACAACTGGCAGTGGTCCATTGATGTCAGGGCTTCAGTCTTCCGCATTGACCTTGACAGGCGCTCCTGTAGTGCAAGCCACCATCGAGGTGCAGACGGTGATTTCCTCCTTCGGACATCATATGGCAGCTTATACCTCCTCCTCCTACACCAAGTGCGACAATTGGATCTCTCTGATCAGCTCCTGCATCAATGCCTGCTCTGTTGATGCACTCTACACACTCCTGGGTGTTGACGTCCTTGCTTACTTCCTTCCTTACTTACGGCCCCCAGGGCCTGTCGACGATGATCAGGAATATAATCCTGACCTCCTTCTTCCAGAAGAGGAGGAAGATATAGCTGGGAGCCCATTTGACAGGCCTGGCTTCACCGTTTCTACCAGGAGTGAGGACTCTACTTTATGTACCCCGAGGTCCCCACCTGAAGACCCCTTCTTTATCTCTGTGATGAAGCAATTACAGACTGCAATGGGGTTTGATGCTGAGGAGCAAGACATCACTTGGGGAAACCTGGTAGAGTTTTTGGAGCTACCAGATTCTCCTCTTGTCGTTCCTCCTCCATTAGCTGCTATAGAGGATGCAACCCTGGCAACCTGGCGCAGACCAAGCTTGATCCCTGCCATGCCCATAAAGGCAGACAGGCTGTACCAGGCCCCCTCAGGAAAGCATTTTTTCACAGGCCAACCTGAGTCTGATTGTGTTGTGATTAAGGCCACCTATGATAAGTCTAAGGTGCCTAAACATCTCAGTTCTCTCCCTAGACAAAGAGTCAAGGAAACTGGACCTCATGGGTAAGAGAACCTTTGTCTCTGCCACATTGGACCTCTGAATAGCAAATTGTCATGCCCATATGGTCAAATGTCAGAATACCCCCTGGAAAAAGGTGCAATTGACGACGTACAAAAGGTAGAGAAGTCGCACTTGTGGAACAAATGACAGGAGGAATAGAGGTAGCGAATGCAAAATTTATTCCAGCTCAGAATGAAGCTGTAGATACCCCAGCACATTGACCATAACAGGTCTTCCTCAGGGGGTGAGTCTCATAGGTTCAGTGCGGCTTAAATTTATTACATTATCTAGGTATAATCTTGCACACGTTTCAAGATATAAAACGAACTTAAGGCTTCACATAATAAAAATTCAACAATTGATTCCCACATGTATTCCCACATGTATCTTAAATGAGCAGTAGAAGGAGACACAAAATATGAAAGGAGGGAAGAAAAGAAAAGGAATATAAACATTAGTATAAAGGAAGCAAGGCCTTATACACAGTGTGTCTTGCCTCATACTCAATATCGTAGACTCGTACAGAGCTGTGTTAAGTAGAACATTCTTTATAAATATTTACATTTTCAAAAATATTTATAAAATTTTATACTGTCTGTTGAACTTTATAACTGTATATTTATATATACTTGTGTATGTCGGCTAAACTCAAGCTCATCACATATGTGGTGATTAGAAAGATCTTACTTCAAGAGGGTTCCTTCAGTAGGTCATCACATGTAGGACTGGCGCCACCTGGCATCGTGCTGCATGGCAATCTTTTCTAGCAATACCTGACGGGGGACTGCCCGCCCGATGTTATGTGACTGATGTCAGCGTGACTGTATATAGTGGGCGGTCCCCACGCCTGCCCTCCAGTTCTCTCCCACCGTCTCCTCGTGTCAGTCGCATTGCAGACTTCCATATCGCGATCGTCGAGAAAGTGTCTTGCGTCAGAATATCCTTCGCTAATTTTTCCAGCTATTTCGTGTTTCTTATTGATGTTTTCGCCAAAGAAGAAGTGCTTGTCCTGTGGCATGCAGATCCTGCACAAAGACTGTCACCTCAAATGCGTCCTCTGTTTAGGCCCAGACCATCCGGTCTCCTCCTGCCCTGAGTGTCAGACCTTTTTAACCAGGCCACAAAAAAGAGGAGACAGCAGGCTTTGGAGGCCCATCTGCTAAAAGCCTGCCTGGTTTCCCTTGAGAAGAAGATGGATCGGCCTAGATATTCTTCGTCTGAAAAGGCTTCTCCTTCTAAAAAACATAAGGAGAGATCTAGGGAGTGGGAGCGCTTCGCAGACGACGCCAGGCCCTCGACAAGCAAGGCCCAGCTGCCAACCAGTAAGGACAGTAACTTTGGTAAATCCACGGTGGGTCAGCCCAGACCGCCTCGGATGATAAGTCCCTCCCTGCCCTCCGGGACCACTGGTGGCCGGGTAAGACGACTATCCAGGCTGTGGTACTTCGGCTCACAAGTCAATAAGTTGGCTAGGGCCCTCTCCCACCTGCCTGACTCTACCCGATGAGTCGGCCATCCCTGATGACCACTCGGCACCTCACCCGATGTCTGGCAGAACCAGAGGGAGAAAGTCCCTCTTCCTCTTCCTCACCCGTACCCTCCAATTCCCTGGTGGGTACCTCCGTGATGACAGTGGAGAGCCCTCAACTCTGTTGATGGCCTCGGGTCTGCTCTGCTTTCCCTCTCAGGGTCAAGAAGAAGGAGGTTCTTCGCCATCCGGCCCACAGGAGGCCCTCGTCCGCCTTCTGGCGGCTCCCCGACGCCCAACACCAGTTGTTCTGACCACAGTCCCGCAGTCGGGACCAGTTTGCCCGGCTCCTCTGCCTGTGCCCTGACGCTGTATCAGGTCCCGCCGCCAGGGCCCCTTCGGCTGGAATCGACGCCGCCCCTCTGATGCCGGATCAGGTGCCGTTCTAACGCTGGTTCCCTGATGTGGGCTGTCCCGACGCCGGACCTTATACCTATTTATACTACGGCGAGTCTGACATGGGTACCCCGACCCCAGATCTGACAACAGGGATTTATACCAGACCCCGAACTGTCCTGCATTACCTGCAAGGTTATCCTGGGGGTTACTACCCGCGGGGCCCCACTCCGGACTGGAGTAATTTTGGGCAGTTCTACCCTGGATCCAATCCCTACTTGAACTTTCAGGGATTCCAGAGTTATTACTCTCCACCGGTTCCTGCTCCTCCTCCTCCTCCTTCTCCCCCTCAGCCTCTGCCTACTCCACCCTTCCCTGGTCACCCCAGATTTCAAGGCTTTAATCCAGTCTTGGTGGCGGGGGGAACACGGTTGGAGTTAGTCTTGGACCTGGAGACTAGGCTTCCACAACCGCGGTCTCCCAGGTCCCCTTCTCTGAGCAGGACGTTTCCCTCCTGGATACCAGACGTCGTCGTGTCGAGGAGGCGGACGACGACGGTTCTGAGGGGGCGGACGATTCTTCACAGGAGGTTGCGGAGGACCCTGAAGACATGAAAGGCAAGTAGTCCCCGAAGTCTCCAGCAGAGGAACCTGCCTTTTCAGATCTGTTGAGGTCCATGAAGGATTACCTCGACTGGGAGTCGGACCCCATGAGACAGAGACTGGTGGAGCATCTCGACCTAGAATCTCTGTCTCCGGTCCCCATTCCTCCCTGGATGGCACCTCACCACTACCATCTGGCTGATGCCTCATACCCTCCTGGCTGTCCCCAAACAGGTGGACAGGCTTTACTGGGCACTGAAGGATGCCCCGTTCCTGAAGGTTCATCCCAAGGCTGTCTCTGTGGTAATCTCTGTGGCTCATCATCACTTCTCAACGTCAAAGCACATGAGCATCTTTCCTCCTGACAAAGAGTCGAGTCAGATGGACCAGTTCGGAAAAAAGATATACTCGTCGGCCACGTGCGCCCTTTGGTCCCTCAGTTATGTGGCCCACATGGTGTCCCATCAAAAGGCTACCTTGGCCAGGCTACAAGCGCAAGTCCAGTCCATGAACCCCTCGCCTTTGAAGGAGGAACTTGCCAAGGATCTCCGCCTCTCCAGAGTTTCATGTAGGCATGCCTTATGCGCCACCTGTGACACCGTCGACTCGGTGGCTCGTACTTTGGCAACTGCCGTTGCCCTTAGACTGCATTCCTGGCTTCGCCTTTCTGGACTCGCCAACGAAGTCCAGTTGGCTATTCAGGATGCCCCTTTTAGGGGCTCGGTACTTTTTGGTGGGGACACCAAAGACATTATCACAGACCTACAGGACTATGACCTTGCACTTAGGTCTGTGAAGTCAATGTACCGATCGGTCTCCCAACAGCAGCAGCAACCCTTTCAGAAAAGGACCTTTAGGCAGAGAAAGAATGCTCAGGCACGCTGCCAAGGGAAGCGGAAGGCCATGGGTACAGCCACCCCTCCTGCCTCCAAAAATCAGAGACATTCAGGAGGCCCTCCATCTGAATGTCCCGCCACTTCATGGCTCCCCAGCCCCACTGCATCCTCAGTCTCATGACAGGGAGCAGGTGAGGAGGAGGTTCACTGGCCACGCGCAGGAGTGGAGATTGATCGCCTCCGATGAATGAGTCCTGCAACTAGTGTCTGTCGGGACACACCATAGAATTTCTAAAAAAAATAAAAAAAAAATCCCTCCAGAGACTTTACCAAAAAAGTCCTCTTATTCTCGGGGCCAGGCTGTCCTACTTCGCGAGGAGATAAACTTGCTCTTGCTCAAAGAAGCAATTGAGTGGGTCTCCTTCGGGCAAAGGGGAAAGGGATTTTACTCCCACTTTTTCCTGGTTCCAAAAAAGACTGGGGACTTCAGACCCATTCTCAGCCTAAGTCAACTAAATCAGTTTGTTGAGTACAAGAAAGTTCAAATGCTGACACTCCAGAGCCTCCTCCCTCTCCTCATGGAGAACCACTGGCTCTGTGCGCTGGATATGACGGATGCCTAAACTGCACATCCCCATCTTCCGCAGCCACCACCGATTCCTGCGCTTTTGCTTCCAAGGGGAACACTTCCAGTTCTGAGCACTCCCTTTTGGTCTGTCCTTGGCACCACGGGTTTATACCAAGTGCCTGGCAGTGGTCGGGCCTTCCTACACCACAGGGGTCTTGTGGTTTTCCCTTACCTGGATGATTGGTTGATTTCAGCCACGTCCAGGGATTCTTTGTTGGAGGCTCTTACCTTTACCCTGGACCTTTTCAGCAGACTAGGGATCACAGTCACTGTTCCCAAGTCATCCCTTATCCCTGCCCAGAGACTTCAATTCATTGGGGCAGTCCTGGATATGGTCCAGTGCAGAGCCTTCCTGCCTCCAGACAGGGTGGAAACACTTATCTCTCAGGCCTCCAAAGTGGCTTCTTGCAGAACCATCCCAGCTCAGGAGGTCCTACGCCTTCTGGGCCTGATGGCAGCCGCCATCACAACCGTTCCCCTAGCAAGACTTCACATGAGGTTTACTCAGTGGTCATTGCAAGTGCAGTGGGATCAGCTCCTGAACGGCCTGGACCATGCGGTTCTGGTCTCCTCTGCGGTTCTGAAATGATTGCAGTGGTGGATGGATTCTCGCAATCTTTCTGTGGGACTTTCCTTTCGGAGCCCTGCACCACTAGCTACCCTCACCATGGATGCCTTGAATATGGGGTGGGGAGCTCATCTTGGGGAGCACCAAGCCCAGGAACTATGGTCTGGCATGGAGACTCCTTTGTACATCAATGTTCTGGAGTTGAGGGTGGTCTTATACGCCTTACAGGGCTTTCAGGCCCTACTTCCAAAGGGATCACTGCTAATCCAAACAGACAACATGTCGGTAGTTTGGTATATCAACAAACAAGGAGGAACCCAGTCGTACCCCTTGTGCAGGGAGGCGCCGCAGGTGTGGAACTGGGCAGTCCAGCACCATCTGGTCCTCATGGCCATACATGTTCCAGGGATTTTAAACGTCCTGTCGGACAGTCTTGGCAGATCTCGGACCCTAGCTCTCAACTAGGAACTGTATCAGGAAGTGGCGGAATCCATCTTCCAATGTTGGGGGTGCCCGGAAATCGACCTCTTTGCCTCCAAATCCAACACAAAGCTTCCCAGCTTTTGCTTGCTCATTCCAGGGTACTGTGCTTTCTGGAACGATGCATTGTCTCTGTCTTGGACAGGGAAATTTGTGTAAGCATTCCCTCCATTTCCCATTCTGCAGAGGGTTCTTCTCAAGCTTCAAGCAGAGAAAGCAAGGATGATCCTCATCGCTTCTCTCTGGCCGAGACAGATCTGGTTACCACTGCTGCAGCAGCTTTCCAGGGAACCACTGGTTCCGCTTCATGACTCACGACCTCCTGACCCAGGATCAAGGTCGACTATTGCACCTGGGGCTTAGGACCCTGCATCTTCATGTGTGGCTCCTGCAGACATGGCTGTCTCCCGTTTTAGGGTTTCTTCCAGGGTTGCTCAATTCCTCATTGAGGCTAGAAAGCCCTCTACCCGTTCCATTTATGCCATGAAGTGGAAGCGGTTTTCCATTTGGGTGACTGCTAAGGGTTGGAACCCCATTTCTTGCTCAGCCCCACAAGTCATGGAATACCTCCTTCACTTATCAGTCTCTGGTCTGTCCTACTCTTCTTTGAAGGTCCATAGATCAGCTATCTCAGCGTACCATGAGCTACTGGATGGTAAACCCGTGGCTCAGTTGGAGGTCTCAAAAACCTTTCTGAAAGGGATTCTCCATCTGAACCCCCCACAGCCCAACTCGACCGAGGCTTGAACTGCATCCTGGAAAAGCTCACCCTTCCACCTTTTGAGCTGGCTATGAGCTGTGATTTGCACTTCTTGTCTTGGAAGATGCTTTTTCTTGTGGCTGTCACGTCAGCCCGAAGGATTTTAGAACTTCACGCTCTAGTCTCGAGGAGCCCTATCTGATTTACTGTAGGGACCAGGCGGTCCTCAGAACTCATCCGAAGTTTCTTCCCAAGGTGGTGTCAGAAGCCACGTTGAATCAGTCAGTAGAGCTTCCAATGTATTATCTGTCCCCCCTCTAACAGAGGTGAGGCACTCCTTCATACAATGGATGTCCATCGGATTCTCTGGTGCTACACCCACTGGACCAAAGAGTTCCGCTTCAGCAACCAGTTGTTTGTTTCCTTTGCCCTGAGATCAAAGGGCAAACCGGTTTCTAAGCAGGGCCTGTCCTAGTGGTTAGGCAGCTGCATTAGATTCTGTTACCAGAAGTGCGAAAAGCCTCTGCCGGGTTCTGACAGAGGTCATTCTAGCAGGGACATGGCTGCCTCCGCGGCCTTCCTACGGAACATTTCTGCGGCAGACATATGTACTGCAGCTACTTGGAATTCTGTCCATACCTTTACCAAGCATTACAGTCTGGACATTGCTGCTAGGCGGAGGGCTGGCTTTGGCCTTGCTGTCCTACAAGGCCTTCTGTCCTAAAACTGGGTCTGTTTTGGATTTAAGTTTTTTCCATTGGAATTAGTTTTCCTCCTCCCTAGTTTCTCTTGGTCTCTCCTTAGAGGGACTGCTTGGAACTGTGTCCTATATGTGATGACCTACTGAAGGAATCCTCTTGAAGTAAGATAGTACAGTTATGTAGGAACTTACCGTAACAGCAGATCTTCGAGAGGTTCCTTCAGTAGGTCTTACTTTTCCCTCCCTCCTGTTTTACAGGGACTCCAAATTCTGTTCTCTCCTGCTGTCGGGCCTCTTTCTGGCTCAGTCGGAGAACTGGAGAGTGTGGGTGACCGCCTCACATACAGCGTCATGTGACATCGGTTGGGCGGTCCTCGCCAGGTAGTGCTGCAGTGTCTGTTGCATGGGCCTGACGCCATGTGGCCAGTCCTATATGTGATGACCTACTGAAGAAACCTCTCTCGAAGATCTGCTGTTACAGTAAGTTCCTACGTAACTGTACTTTCTCAAAGCAAGAAAAATGGGGATGGTATAAAGGACAGACCTCAGATTAATAGAGAGGAATATAACAGGAAAGAAAGAAAAGAAAGACAAAAAAAAAGAGAAGAAGGTTAGAGCTCATAAATCTTGTCACTTTAGTATTTATCAAGATAGAAGTACAAAGTCCAAATATCAATTTGGACTGAGAAGCGAACAGTTGACGACATACCCTCCTTTAAATACCATTGTGTCTGGCTTAACGGGCACCGTAGACGCCAGTCACGAAAAACTTCACCCCATGCTAGGTGCCCTTTATAGGAACAAAAACTGTATCCCTTTACCTGCTTGCCGGGATATCATTTCTAAATTGATAGTTCCCAGCTCTGATTATGGTGATATAGTCTACAGTGCTGCACCCAAGTCCACTGTGGTCAAGCTGGATCCCCTTTTCCACTCTTTCTGTTGTTTTGCCTTGGCCTGCCCTTCCTGTACTCACACCTGTTCTCTATACTCTGATCTCTCCCTTCCCTCCTTGGTAGATCGCCTCATAATCTGCTGTGCCTCCTTCATTTCTAAATTCTGGCTGGCCTCACTCAACCCTTTTCTCAGTACTCTCTTCTCCCCTATGCCTCCCTCTTCGTACTCTCTCCATAATTCAAGCTATTGCTCCCTACTGCTCCCTTCTTGTAAATACCTTGTGTGACAGGGTCAGTCCCTGCCACTTTAGTTATGGACCCATCTGCTTTCTCTTCTTGGTTGCAACCACTATTTTCCTCTGTCCTATGGCTATCCCTGTTTTTCTGTATGGAGGCAGGCCACCTCCTTACACTACCCCCCTTTACTTATTCCCTCCTTGTTATTTCACTGTATTCTGCTGGGTCCTTCTTTAAACATGGTTACTTTAGTATGGTGGACTAACTGCATGAGACGTCTGCAAGCAGCACCCCTTTTTCCCTTTTCCTTTTGTATCCTGTGCTGTGCTTGCTAGAAAATGAAAGAAAGCTAGGCTAAGCTTATGAGATATCAAGTGTCTTACTGTAGAAGGTATAGTACATTGTTGTGCTTCTCATGCCTGACGTTATTAAGTAGTGAGGTTGTTTATTTTATTCCTCATCTTCTCCCTGCTGTGGTACAAGGAGGAGAGAGACCTGTTGATACAAGTAGTAGTCCCGTGCATGGAATCCTGAGTAGGTTCCTTTTTGCAGCGCCTCTGTGGTGCCGCGTGACTGTTTGCACGATCGTGAAGTCTACGCAATCGTGTGCACCATCGTGTAGTGTCAAGTGTTCACTTATACCCTAAAACCTTGTCTGAGGTGGCATATTTAGAGCAGGAAAATGCTGAACTGAGCAGCCCTGTTCCTCGTTAGTCAGCTGCTTGAAGTTCCCCTAGACAGAGGTGAAAATGTCAGCCGTAGGCTTGTAAATTTTAGCCAATGCCTTGACATTGCTGTGGGGACTCTGTTTTCTTGCAGGTCTGCAGCTCTAGAAACCTATTTAGAGAAGCCTCAAAGAACATTTATCCACCTGCATTTCTTACGAAATAATTGTGCTAGCACATAATCCTAAATAAAAGGGTCTGTGTTGAGAGAGTAGCCCTGCACTCTTAGTTAGTTTTTTAGTTTTCCTACCTAAGTAGACAAGCACAGACCCTTAAAACATGAAACAAAAGTGGCATAATACCTTATATGGCTCTGTTTAGTTGGTGTTGAAGCCCCTTGCAGCCACAACAGTTCTTTTCCCTAGGAAGCCTCACAGTGTACTGAGGGTTACTCTAGGGAAATAGCGGCCCCTTGTGGCCTATTCTTATAGCACCTGCCTGTTAGTCATTTTCAGGGGAACATTCTGATGAATGCAAAGTCTTTAGCAATGGTTATTTCCTACTCTTTGAATAACCTACAGTTTGTGCTTGTCATGCATTACTTTGTTGGGTTTTCATAATATTATTTTGAAGGCTATAAAGAAATGTTCTAGGGACGTGGATATGTTCAATCCACACTGTCTGGCAGGTTTCTTGCCGCTTTAAATGTTGCCGGAAGGTCTTCAAGCTGGCTCCTCCCTCCCACCCAGGTAGTAAAACCCTTGGCTCCGCCTCCTGACACCAGATCTTCCTTACCGCTTGGAAGCTCAGGTTCCCTCCTTAGCGCTCTGCGTTTTAGGCCTAGATCAAAACTCTTCGGTTAACCTGAAACTAATTCTAAAGTTTACAAGACTTCCGACTTCGTCTTCGCTCGCAGCTGCGATGGACAAATAGACTCCCGGATTTCGTTGGTGCCCTTGTGGGCAGAAAATGTCCTGGACTGATCCGCACTCCACGTGCGTCTACTGCCTGGGGCTTGGTCATGATTCACAGGCTTGAGAATTGTGCAGCTGCTTCTCGCCTTCGGTCTTGGAGGACAGCGCTGCTCGACTTCTTTTTGGGCACCCTGAAAAACGGTATCTGCCGGTCGAGTCAAAGGAGACCCATTGGGCGGTGTCCGGTGGCGGGCTCCGCGGAACAGTTGGAGCAGATGATCGCCCTCAAGGAGGAGGTGGTGGCCCAGGCCCCTTCTTCCTCCTTGGCTGCGGCATTTGTCCCACTCTCTTTG
Organism: Neoceratodus forsteri; assembly: GCA_016271365.2. Lineage (NCBI taxonomy): Eukaryota > Metazoa > Chordata > Ceratodontiformes > Ceratodontidae > Neoceratodus > Neoceratodus forsteri. The sequence goes on along the minus strand of CM057455.1, from coordinate 410,204,129 downwards.
GGCTCCTCCTACATGGCTTCATTTAAGGAGCTTTTCCAGTCCCTTTCCAGCAAGGGAGAAGGACCATTGGGACGTTCCAGTCGGTCCAAGAAGAAGGACTCAAAAGGTAAGTCCCACTGCTAATGTTCGTGGGAGGAGGAGATATCCCCTTCACCAGACCATTGACTTTCGACTTCAGTCGAGGTTGCGGCTAAGGCCGCTGGCTTCACAGTGTCTCTTTCGGGTCAGCAGGCTGAGACAACCATCAACGTGGTCGAGATTTGTCTCGACCTGTCGGACGGTTTGTCGACTGGTGATGCCGACAACCCTACTTCACCGGTTCTCCCGGTGATTACCGAGGACTTGCCTGTGCCGGAGTCCCTGGTTAAGGTCCCTGAACCGAAGGAAGGGCGGGTTTCCCCTCATTCCCTCTCTGACCCACCCTCGGAAACCACGACGGTCTCGGCCTCGGCTCTCTTCCAGGTCCAGCCGGTCCCGTCGACGTTGGCGGTCTCGGCACCGTGGAAAGTGGCGTCACTACTCTTCCTTGTTGTCCTCTTCAGAGGGTATGCTCCGGCGCAAGTTGCGTCGGCGCTACAAGCAGTTAATGTGGCAGCAGCTGTTATTGTCCGAGAATAAGCCAACTCTGTCCCCTTCTCCGGCCATTAAGTGGCTGTCACCAGAGTGGCCAAAACAACCCCTCGTAGTGGTCGAGGAGCCAACTCCGGCACTGGTTGTTCGGCCGAAGCCGGCTGCTCCGCCCATTGTGGTGGAACCCCCGCCTCCACACCCAAAGACTGGGGCCCCAACCAAGGATTCTCGGTAGGGTCAGGGCTTGCCCCACAGGTTGTCGGTCACTCTCACTCACGATCGACCTCGGCAGGTGGAGGGTGGCTCAGGCACCTGGCAACTATTTGCAGACTCCTAGGAGTCGGGTGACTAGCCCTCCCTGTTCTCCAGGCTGCTTGACCTGGAGTCTGCGGGGGGTCAGTCAGTGGATGAAAGCCCATCCTCGTTTTTTTGGTTTGCTTTGGCTCATCTCAGAGTCCACCAGGATACAGCTTGAACCCATTTCAAAACAGGCCAAGTATCCCCTCATGGAGATACTGGACCGAGGGGATTCCCCTACAGAGGCCTTTCCTGTGGCTGAAGCCATTGTTGGCCTGGCTCTGGAGTTGTGGCAACGGCCAGCATCTTGTCCCGCGTCTTTGGCCAGGATGGCCCGAAAGTACGCAGTCCCCACCGGCTCACTCTCCGGTTTCTCGGAGCACCCCTCTGCGGAGGGGTTAGTGATCAACAGTGTTTTCTGGTGCTCCGCGAATGCTCGGGATGTGGACAAACCACCCAATAAGGAATCCAAGAAGCTGGATTACACAGGGCAGAAGGTTTACGCTACTTCCTCTCTAGGCCTTCATCAGGCTAGCTCAGCCGTTCTGATGGCACGTTTCTCATACGCCCTTTTGGGTTCCCTGGATGAGGTGATTCCTCATCTCCCGGCTGACCTTCAGATGATGGTCAGGCAGGTCCGGGATCAGGGAAGGGCAGTGGCTAAACAGCAGCCCCAAACTTTGTTGGACGTAGATGATTCTTGTGCCCAATCAGTAGCGGCCGCAGTGGCCATGCGCCGCAGAGCTTGGTTGCGGACCTCCACCTTCATGCAGACACCCAGCACAAGCTGGCAGACGTTCCCTTCCTGGGCACCGACTTGTTCGGGCCGGGGGGGTGGAAGGCCATCTCCATAGGATCAAGAAGTCCAGTGCCACCTTGGACTTGGTCACGTTTGCCCAGAAGGACAAAGGTCGCCGGCAGCAGTGTAAGCCCTTTTGCCCTTCCGCCCCTGCAGCACGTCCGGCCCTGCAGCACCAGGGCCAGCAGGCACACACTTGGCACCCTAAGGCTAAGTCTGCCACTTCCTCAAGTAGGAAGTATAGAGGCAAGGGTCCAGGAGGTCCTTTAGTGGGCCGTTCCTCCAAGCCTGCCCAGTGAGGGGTTGTCCCCAACCTCGTCACTCCTTCTCGGGTTCCCGCCATGAGGGGACGGCTCTGCCACTTCCTTTCTGCCTAGCTCACTATCACCACGGACCACTGGGTGCTAGAAGTGGTGGGCAGGGGTCTGCCTCTGGAATTCGAGCAGTTTCCTCCCTGTTGAGTCATCGCCTCACTGGGAGCATCGGGGTCCGCAGCCTCTCTGTCTGCTCGTCGAGCCAACATTGCCTTGCTCCTCCAGAAGGAGGTGATCTAGACTCAAGATTTGTGTCCAGGTACTTCCTGGTCCCAAAACGGACAGGGGGCTGGCACTCCATTCTCGATCTACACGTCCTGAACAAGTTAATAAGGCAGTGCACCTTCAGGATGGTCACTCTGGCTCAGATCATTCCATCCATGGAACTAGGCATGTGGTTTTGTTCTCTGGACCTTCAGGACGCATTCTTTCACATCCCAATCCGTCCGTCTCACCAGCGATTCCTCCACTTTTGAGCAGTGGGATCTCTTTACGTGTTCTGGGCCATGCCCTTCGGCCTCTCTCCAGCTCCCAGGGTCTTCACCAAATGCATGGCAGTGGTGACAGCATTCCTGCGGCGCTGAGGGGTCTGAGTGTACCCTTACCTGGACGACTGGCTGATTGCAGCCACCTCCAGGTTGGAGGTGGAGTAGTCCAGGGATCTGGCCCTCCAGGTCTGCTCTCAGATTAGCCTCCTCATCAACGAGGCCAAGTCGGAACTTGTGCCATCACTGGTGATTCAGTTCATCGGGGCAGAGCTCAACTCTCTTCGAGCCAGAGCCCAGCTCCCGGCAGACAGGGCCGAGGTCCTTTCCTCCTTTGCCCGGTCATTTCTGGTTGGGCAATTGTGCCCTGCCCAGGACTTCCTGCGCCTCCTGGGCCTCATGGCTTCCTGCACCAGCGTGCTTCATTGGGTCTGCTGGCATATGTGTATCCTAGATTGGGGGCTGGCCCACCAGTGGTCGCAGCGCTCTGGTCCACTGGACCAGCCAGTGGCAGTGACCCAGGAGATGTGGGACGGCCTACAGTGTGGCTCATTTCAGCTCATCTGCAGGAGGGTATCCCGTTTGTCCGCTTCGGGCTGACGGTCATTCTGACGACCGACACCTCTCTGATGGGTTGCGCTGCCCATCTGGGGGAGCTCGGAGTCCGCAGCCTTTGGTCCCCTCAGAAGTCTTGATGCCACATCAACCTGCTGGAGCTTCGAGTGGTCCGACTAGCCCTCATCACTTTCGCTTCGTTTGTACGGGGTCAAGTGGTCCAGGTCCAGACGGACAACACCACGACCATGTACTACCTCAACCAACAGGGCAGGATGCACTCCTTGCCCCTGTGCAAGGAAGTTCTCCACACTTGGTCTCTCATGATCAGCCTGGAGACAGATCTCCTAGCCATTCATGTGGCAGGAGCCTCCAACAGTCTGGCCGATGCCCTCAGCCGGGTAGGCGCTGCATCTCACGAGTGGTCTTTCCTGCCGAGGTAGTACAAGATCTGTTCTCCCAGTGGGACACCCCTCAGGTGGACCTGTTCGCCTCCAGGGAGAATGCGAAACTGAGGCTGTTTCACGCCCACCCCCCTCAGCAGGGCTCACTGCAGGGGGATGCCTTCTCGAGGCCGTGGGCCCCGGGCCTCTTCTACACCTTCCCTCCTTTTCCCTTGATCCACAAGGTGCTTCTCAAGGCGAAGAGGGACAAGGCACAGGTGATTCTGGTAGCCCCAGACTGGCCCCGCCAGTTCTGGTATCCAGATCTCCTCAGCCTCAGCTCCAGGCTTACAAGGCGGCTTCCAGCCCGCCCAGACCTGATCTCAGTCAGCAAGGGGAAGGTACTCCATCCAGACCTTCAATCCCTTCACCTGATAGCCTGGTTCCTGAGTGGCTGGAGTTCCAGGCATTGGGTCTCTCCGACGAGGTCCTTAACGTCGTTGAGGCATCCCGTAAGGAGTCGACCAGAAAATGCTATACCTTTAAATGGAAGAGATTCTCCATTTGGTGTCAGGACAAGGGGTTGGACCCTTCCTCCTGTTCCTTGGCTAGCATTCTGTACTACCTGTGGTCCCTTTCTCAGCTAGGGCTTTGGTCGACGACCCTTTAGGTGCACCTGGCAGCCATCTTTGCTTACCGAGCATGGGTTGGCAAGCAGTCTGTGGCACAGGAGAAGGTGGTCGGGTACTTTTTCAAAAGCCTTGATCACATATCCCCTCCAATACGAGACCCTCCACCTCCGTGGGATCTACTGCTGGTATTGGCTAAGCTCATGGGGAAGCCATTCGAACCGATGCACAGGTGTGACATCTCTCACCTATCGTGGAAGACCACCTTCTTGGTGGCTATTACATCAGCCAGAAGGATGGGAGAGCTCCAGGCACTTTCCATCGAGTGTCCTATTCTGGTCTTCCATAGGGACAAGGTTGTCCTGTGCCCCCACCCGAAATTCATTCCAAAGGTGGTGTCGGAGTTTCACCTTAACCAGGTGTTGACTCTGCCGGTGTTCTACTCCAGTCACACCTCGGAGGCCGAATATAGGCTCCATACTTTGGACCCTAGAAGAGCGCTCTCTTACTATAAGGAGCGGACGGCTGAAGTTTGGGGAGAGGTTTGCCAGCTGTTTGTCACCTATGCTGAAGCCGCACCTGGCAGACCTGCAGCCAAGCGGACGGATAGGCAGGTGGGTCACTTCCTGCATAGATCTCTGCTACAGGTTGGTGGGCATGGAGCCTCCCAAAGGGATAAGAGCTCATTCTACCCGTCATACCACTGCTTTGGTGGCTGATTCTAGGGATGTCCCTATCCAGGAAATCTGCAGGGCTGCTACCTGGAAGTCAGCACACACCTTTATTTCCCATTACCGCATTGACCTTGAGTCACGCCAGGATGCTGATTTTGGGACCTCGGTTCTCCTGTCTTTATTCCCTAAGTAGGAGGTGCGTGCCTTGCCTCCCTCCTCACGGAGAACTGCTAGGAGTCTGCCAGACAGTGTGGATTGAACAACATGTTCACGTCCCTAGAAATACAGGTTACTCACATGTAACAGGAGTTCTGGGAGTGGTATATGTTGTTCATCCACACGGTCTACCCGACTTCCCCGGCTTTGACGCGCAACCTGGCTTCCAGCAGACTAGATCTGGCATCATGGGGTGGAGCTGAGGCTTTTACTACCCAGGTGGGTGGGAGGAGCCAGCTTAAAGACCTTCCGGCAAGATTTAAAGCAGCAAGGAACCTGCCAGACAGTGTGGATGAACAACATATACCACTCCTAGAACTCCTGTTACAGGTGAGTAACCTGTATTTTAGTAGTGATGATGCTAAGTCACCTGACTCAGGTAGGCGGATACTTAAACACTACCTGAACAGGTACCAGAGAGACAGGGTCAGTTTCTCCTGACCAGAGGGGAGAGAGAAGTTCTAAGTTACAGAATCTTCTCGTTTTTGTTTTTTAATTGAAGAATTTGTTTTTCTTTGTTATTTTGTTTACGGTGCTTGGAAAGTGTTTATGACGAAATAAACATCCCACGAAGCAATAATGGGTTGCACCTTACTTTCTGACCCATGTGTCCATCTGTAGAACCACCACCGTAACAGACAGAATGCCTTCTCCTACCGCTTTCCTAATATCTGGAACTCTCTTCCCCTAACAATTCGCTCTGCATCCTTCAAATGCTCTTTCCTTGCTACTCCAAGTCCTCACATCCCCACCTGCAATTGCCCATACTCTAATGTCCTGCCTTCCCCCCCCTTTTTCTTTTTCCCCTCCCACTGCCAGTCCCCAAGCTACTACACTTCTCTCACCTCCCAGTGTTTCACTACTAAGTGTTTCAACCTCCACACTCATCCCATTTCCCTTATTTTTAATCCCTCCTTTCACTCCCTCTCCTTCCAGTGCCATTCCTCCCTCCAACCCTCTACCTATCTCCCCCTTCAGTACTACCTTAACACTATTCCCACTCTCTCTGCATCCTCTTCCTCCTTCCCCTCTCTATCCTATCCCCATCACTTTATCCCCTCCTGCCCCCTATATTTTACTCCTAATCCTTTTCCACCCCCCTTCTCTTCTATACCTCGGCACATTTCTGTCCTCTCCTTTTTTTTTTTCTCTCTCTCTCTCTCCTTTTTTCCTCCCCCTCTCCTCTCTTTCCTCTTTCAGTTTTTCTCTCTAGTTGCTTTTCACTGTTACCCTTCCTGTAAATGTCCTCTTCCTGCCCTGACCTGTACTGACGTTGCAGCCTGAGTGCGCAAGGTTACCCCATACTCCTGATGTAGTCAGTCTGTCTTGTAAGCACCATCAGTTCAGGGTATTGCCCTTTGGCTTGTTATCAGCGCCACAGGTCTTTACATAATGCGTAGCGGTTGTGGCAGCAGCCCTCAGGAAGGAAGGACTTTACGTCTTCCGGTATCTGGATGACTTGTTGCTCAAAGCTCAGTCCAAGGAGCAACTGTCTCACACCCTACGCCATACTGGATGGATGTTCAGTGCCCTAGGAATTACGGTCAACCTGTCTAAGTCAGTTTTGGCCCCTTGTCAGCTCCTCCAGTATATAAAAGCTATACTGGACACTTCTCAAGGCTTGGCCTTCCTGCCGCAGGACAGGGCAGAACACCTGATAGTGCAGGCCCGGGTACTTTACAGCAACAGATATGTCATAGCTAGGACATTCCTGAGACTGATGGGCCTGATGGCAGCAGCCATTGTCACGGTATTCCTGGCAAGACTGCACATGAGGATCTCGCAATGGACATTGAGTCCAGTGGGATCAATGCACCGACTATCTGGAACAGAAGGTCCGAGCAATATCTCCTGTAAAGAAGGTGCTCCAGTGGTGGATGGAACCCAGCAATTTGTTCAAAGGGGTTCCTTTCCTAATTTCTTCTCCTAATCAGATCCTTACCACGGACGCTTCAGGGATGGGCTGGGGGGCACATCTGGGGCCTCACCAGACCCAGGGTACATGGACCAGAGTAGAGAATTCCCTCCACATAAATGTCCTAGAGATGAGGGCCATTCTGTATGGCCTGCAAGCCTTCCAGAATCACCTGTCCCTGGGGCCTCTGCTGGTGCAGATGGACAACATCAGTGTAATAATGCACTACATAAACAAGCGTGGTGGATTCTTTCATACCCCTTGTGAGAGAAGCGATGAGAATTTGGTACTGGGCTCTAGAACACTGTCTAGAACTGTCATCAGTCCATGTTCCAAGTGTCCAAAATGTCCTGGCAGACAGGCTAAGCAGGTCGCAGTCCAGAATGTATGAGTGGGAGTTGCTGACCTTGGTATTAGGAGATATGTTCAACAGGTGGGGTCATCCAGAGTTGGACCTTTTTGTGTCCCCACTCAACGCAAAACTTCTGCTTTTATGCTCACTCTCATTATTGCCTGGAGCTGCCTGGCGCAACTTGTCCCTCTCTTGGAAAAGGAGGTTCCTTTATGCCTTCCCTCTAATCCCGAGGGTGCTGATCAAGCTTCAGATGGAGGGAGCTAATCTGATACTCGTTGCTCCCTTTTGACCTCATCAGATCTGCTTCCCTTACTGCAGCAATTGGCAGTGGGGCCCTCCAGTACCCTTGCCACTGTGCAGAGTCTTGCTGTCACAGTAGCAGGGCACCCTGTTCCATCCGGATATCAAGTCCATTCCATCTTCATGCATGACTCCTAAAGACATAGCCGTTACTAGATTTGGTGTGTCTCAAAAGGTGGCTGATGTCCTGGTGACTGCTAGAAAACCCTCCAGAAGGGTCACTTATTCCATGAAGTGGAAGCACTTTGCTCTCTGGGCTACTTCCCATCACTTGGACCCTTTGTCTTGCACAGTAAATCAGATTCTGGAATACTTGCTGTCCTTATCAGATGCTGGACTGCAATACTCTTCAATTAAGGTATACCTGGCTGCCATTTCAGCTTTCCATTTGCCTATTGATGGCCGTACAGTGCCACAACTGGAGGTGTCCTATACATTGCTGAGAGGCATTCTCCACTTGAAGCCTCCCATTTGCATTCCATTCCCGCCTTGGGACCTGAATTTTGTTTTAGGGCAACTTACTTTGGCTCCTTTCGAGCCAGCTACGACTTGCAAGCTACACTTTCTGTTGTGGAAAGTGTTATTTTTAGTTGCTATTACTTCTGCTCAAAGAATTTCCAAGATTCAGGTTCACAGAAACATAGAAGCTGTCGGCAGATAAGGACCTCTTGACCCACCTAGTCTGCCTATATTTTCCCTACCTTTATTGACACCGGGGACCTAACTCAGTCCCTGGGCTTCCCCCGCCCCTTACTTCTAATATTCCTCTATACCTATCCCATGAAGTCTTGAATCCTGCATCCATTTCAGCCCCCACCACCTCCACTAGGAGGCTGTTCCAAGCGTCCAGTACTCTCTTCATGAAGAAGTATTTTCTCCCATTACCTCTGAGCCCCACCCTTTTATCTTCATAGTGTGACCCCTTGTCCTTGAGCATCTTTTTGTTTGAAATGTGCTTCCTTTCTTGGGCCGGCCCGGTGGCACTGAGGGCTGAGGCGCTGGACGCCACACCTCACGCCATGCCATCGACCCGTGTTTGGGAACAAGCACAGGGCACCGGGGGTCAGCAGGGGAGGAGATGGATTGAGCGGTCCGATGGACTGCTCTGCATCCTCCGGGCTGGGGAGACCTGCTGTCAGCACTGCCTGACCTTCTGGGGCTTTATGCTGCGCTGCCACAAGAACGGCATGGAGCATGGCAGATGCTTAGCGGGACAGTGACTGGTGCGCGCCAGCCCGCTGCTGGCATCGTTGTACATCAAGCTCCTTCAAGGGAGAAAAACATAAAAATGGCCCTTGTGGCTGGTCATTGCATCTTGATGACTGTACCCCTGTGCTCTGTCTCTGGAGGTAAAACCCTGAACTGAATCCTGGATAAGCAGGTGAGTAGGGGGCTCCCTGCTGCCCCGCCACGGGGTAAGCCTGTGGGAGTTACAAGGGTGAGGGCCTGAAGGAGCAGAGGCAGGGGTCAGCAGCTGGACGAGGGTCTGACCGGGGCCATGGGGGAGGAAGAAATAGCTAAAAAAAAAAAAATATGCTTCCTTCTTGTACCTTGTGTTTACCTGTGAGGTATTTGAATGTTTCTATCATATTCCCCCTTTTCTCCAGGGAGTACATGTTTAATTCCTTGAGCCTTTCCCCATAGGGCTTCTGATGCAGTCCATGCATCAGTTTGGTTGCCCTCCTTTGCACTGCCTCCACCATATCTATGTCCTTGCATAGATTGGGCCTCCAGAGTTGTATGCAGTACTCGAGATGTGGTCTCACCAGTGATCTATATAGGGGTCATATACAAGCTTCCTTATTTGATTTTCCACAAAGACAGAGTGTCTTTGCTTACCAGTGTTAAGTTCTTGCCAAAAATGGTGTCTGAGTTTACCCTGTATCAAATCATCCATCTGGCTGTTTATTTCCAAGAGCATGCCATTCCAGGGGAAGCATTGATCCCCACTTTAGATGTATATAGAATACTTAGGTGCAGGAAGTCCTCGCAACTTGTTGTTTCTTCCACCCCTGGGAAAGAGGGCATTCCAGTTTCAAAACAGTGTTTGTCCAAATGGTTGGTCAACTGTGTTACCTTCTGTTACAGGAAGTATGGTAAGGAAAATCCTGGCGCTGTTTGTGGCCATTCAACTAGAGGTATAGCCACCTCAGTTTCCTGTTTCCAAAATGTTTTAGCTGCAGAAACATGTGCTGCTGAATGTGGAGTACTGTTCTCACTTTCACTAAACATTAAAGTCTGATCATTGCCGCTAGAAGATGGGCAGGCTTTAGCCTAGCTATGGTTCAAGGCCTTCTTTCCTAGGCCTGTAGCCTCTAGCCACCCAGACTGTTCCCTAGTCAGACTACCCCGGGACTCATCCAATAGGTGTGGCTTGATGAAAGAGATATCCTTGAAGAAGATAGAACAGTTACTACTTACTGTAACAGTAGATCTTTGAGAGAATCTCGTTCATCAGGCCATGGGCCCCTATCCCCTTTAGACACAGAGTTTCTTCGCTCCTGTCTCTCTCTCTCTCCAGGATGGGCAGCCTGCTGTTCCAGCCTTGCCTTGTGGCTCGGCACTTCAGCTCTCTCCTCATTTCCTAGAGGGAGGTCCTCCGAGTTTGATCTCTGGTGGGGAACTGAGTAGGAAGAGGAGCCACCTACGTTTATGTATGGAGGACGTAGGTGTCAGGCGTCATCGTGGGTGGCCCTTGGCAGACTGCTTGCAAAAAGTTTCCATGTGGTCCTAGCGCCTGGCAGCTGTAGTCTCTTATAGGTGTGACCTGATGAGAGATTCTCTCGATGATCTACTGTTATGGTAAGTACGCAAATGTTCTTTCTGCTCAGTGTTCACAGCAGAAAGGGAAGGACCGTGTGAAAAGACACCAAGAGCTTTGACGGGAGGGAAGTAGACACCAGTCCCTTTTCTGAGGAGAGGGTCAGGAAAGCACTCACTAATCTGAAGGTGGACAAAGCCAAAGGGCGAGACATGGTGCATCCGAGTGTACTGAAGGAACTCTGATGTACTGACTGCACCACTGGCAGACCAGTTCACTGGAGACCGGCATGGTCCTGCAGGTCTGGAGAAGAGCAGATGTAGTTCCACTTCACAAAAGTAGTAGCAAGGTGGAGGCGGGCAATTATAGGCCTGTCAGCCTGACTTAGGTGGTAGGGAAACTAATAGAAACTCTATTAAAGGAAAGGATTGTGGAATACCTGGAATCCAATGGATTGCAGGATCCAAAGCAGCACAGTTTCCAGTTCCTGCCACATCATCTAAAAATTCATGTAGGACAGAGGCAGTGCATTCTCATCTTAAGGGGTAACAATTTGACAGCACTCACAGGCCCACTAGCCAAATGCTGGTGGTGGTATATTGTGTATCTGGCTAGTGAAATGTACAAAACTAAATGCACAATACTTGACACAGTTTTGCAGTCACCAATCAGCAGGGTTATTTTCATAGATTCATAGACATGTGGTGGCAGAAAAGGGCCTTCCTGGCCCATTGAGTCTGCCCATTCCCTTCTCTACATACTAGACTCCGAGTACTATATAGTCCAGCAGTAAATTTTCCCAGACTAGTAAATGGCTCCATTATTTTATAGCATGAGGTAACACATGAGCAGCTCCACTGTCCGAGACTGATTCATTTTGTATCGGCAGGGAGTAGTAATAAAAGTCTGTAGGGCAAGTGGATGTTCCAGGTCAGTAGCCCTGCTGGCTAGTGTCTGCAACATTTACTTTCCACCCCTGGGCTTTGCTGACATTACTTCCAGTTCTTAGAGCTGCAAACAGACTACTCAGGGGGAGGTAAGGCACACACACACACCCCACCATGGGCACATGGGACAGTAAATACACAAAGAAAAAAATCACTAAAATCCTTTATTTTGCCATATAAGAATGTACTGTGGAGCTGGAGCTAGGTACTGCTCTTGTTTATAACCAGTCTTACAATGCAAATCAAAAATGTCACTCAGCCACACACAGCAGGCAGTCATTTTCTACACACTACAAGATTGAATGCCATGTGGTGGAGTCCGAGAAAGATACTGCTGTATTGGAAACTCACAACGCAGATCATCAGTGGACCACTGCATGTCATCAAACACACAAACACTTTTTTTTTTTTTTTTTTTTTTTTTACTGTGGAACTGACAACACCAACAACTCCTAGCTCCACTATAAGCTGACAATTCATACTGCTGGGCTGCTGCAGCTAAACTACTTTAACATAAGGCCCCCAAAAATAAAGAACCTTATACAAGCTGTGTGCTGTGATAACTACAGATGCCATGAAGGGGAAGGAGAAGCAGTAGCATACATCGATTATAACTATCAAATACTGAGCAGATCACACTGAAATTTTCTACAGTTCATAAATTGGATAAAAACTTAGGGCCACACGCCTGCTCCACCACAAAGCATTTATACCTTGTATGCCCTACAAAGCCCAGATGTGAACATAATAGGCAGGCTATCATCTTAAAATAAAAAAAGTAAAATTAGTTATGTCAGAACATAAGTGTTCTTTTCCGGGGAGATAATTGCTGTGTTCATATCGTATTTCAGAAAGGCATGCTGATCCTTCGCACTGACTTGAATCATCCGCTGCCTGCAACTGTTCCTGCCAGCCTGCCCACCATCTGTCTGCCACGGTATGTGTGGAGTTCCCAGCCAATCTCAAAAGTGCACAGCGCTGTTTAAGTCACAACAGCCAATTGCATTACAGCATCTGGGTGGGCGCTGAGCAGGCTGTAAATCAGCACATGCCACTGTTTTACATTAACACTGACACGGGGGGGGGGTGGTGCAACTTCAGAATGAGATTAACAAAAGGGCACACACACACACTAGCAGGTTTGTAGGACCATATTTGATACACATTGCAAGTTAAAAATAGGAGCGTTTATGCAGTTTTTCAATGCATAAATGTACCCTGTATGCAGCTTATCTGGAGCCCTGCCTACATTGTTTTCCCAGTTTTCCACTATGCATGGGATGAGGGCTGGGAGTGTTATATTGGCTGTGTATGTGCTGATGCGTTCCAGAAGGCACAGAGCTATGAGAGAGTCTTGCAGCATTTGAAGTCCTGGGGTGTCACTTTGTGTCACTGGAGTGTTATGGTGAATTTTGAAAAGGCTGCATGGAAATTGGTATCTGCTGTCTTTCCTACCGTGCAAGTGAGGGTCTGTTTCCTTCATTTTGAGTAGGTGCTATGGAGGAAGATCCAGCAGTGTACCCAGGTGCATTGAAGGTATGTGGGGGATGCAGAATTTGCACTGCACATCCTGATGCTGCTGTCATTAGGGTTTCTACCTCTGGATGATGTCATTTGCACGTTTCAGGAACGGAGGGAATGGCCATTTCTAGGGACATGAATATGTTGTTTGTCCACACTGTCTGGCAGGTTCCTTGCCGCTTTAAATTTTGCCGGAAGGTCTTCAAGCTGGCTCCTCCCACCCACCCAGGTGGTAAAACGCTCGGCTCCACCCCATGATGCCAGATCTTCCTTACCGCTTGGAAGCTCAGGTTCCCTCCTTAACGCTCTGCATATAGACTGGATTCTAATTCTTGGGTACGCCAAAAAATAGTTTTAAAATTTTCAGGACTTCGGTCAAATTCTTCCCTCGCGACTGCGATGGACAGATCGACTCCCGGTTTTCGGTGGTGCCCACGCGGGCAGAAGATGTCCAGGATGGACCCACACTCCACATGCGTTTACTGCCTCGGCCTTGATCACGACCTGCAGGCTTGCGAGTTGTGTAGATCATTCTCTGCCAATGTCCTTGAACACAACGCTGCCTGGTTACAACTTGGGCACCCCGAGAAGCATTACCCACTGGTGAAGTCTAAGGAGGCCCGTTGGGCGGTGTCCACGGCGGCTGGCTCGGCTGAGCAACTTGAGCAGATGATCGCCCTCGAGGAGGAGGCGGCCCAGGCCGCATCCTCATCCTCCTCGGTCGCGGCATTTATCCCACTCTCTCTGGGATCCTCCTACACAGCTTCTTTTAAGGAGCTTTGCCAGTCTCTTTCCACAAAGGGAGAGGGGCCATCGGGACACCGTCTCGGTCAAGAAAGAAGGACTCGAAGGGTAAGTCCCACTGTCTATGTTCGTGAGAGCGGGAGAGGTCCCCCTCCCTGGACAGTAGACAGTCGACTTCGGTCGAGGTTGCGGCTAAGGCTACTGGCTTCACGGTGTCCCCGTCAGGTCAGCCGGCCAAGACACCCATCGACGCAGTCGAAATTTTTCTCGACCCATCAGACAGGCTGTCGACTAGTGAAGCTGACAAACCTTCATCACCGATTTCCCCCAGTGGAAACCGAGGACTTGCCTGCGCCTCCTGTGCCGGAGTTCCTGGTCAAGGATCCCGAGCCAAGGGAGGAGCAGGTGTTCCCCGCTCCCTCCCAGACCCACCCTCAGAAACACAGAGGGTCTTGGTCTCGGACCTTGTCTTTGGTCCAGCTGATCCCGCTGACATCAGCAGTCTCGGCACCGAGGAAAGTGGCGGCACCGCTCATCCTTGTCTTCCTCCTCGGAAGAGGAGAGGCTTCAGAGCAAATTGTGTCAACGCTACGAGGACTTAATGTGGCAGCAGCTCCTTTTGTCTGGGAATAAGTCGACGCCGTCACCTTCCTCGGCCATTAAGTGGCTGTCACCCGGAAGGCCAGAATAACCCCTCGCGGTAGTCGAGGTGCCCAAGCCTGGGCCAGTTGTTTGGCTGAAACCAGCTGCCTTATTGATTGTGGTGGAACCTCCGCCTCCACAAGTGAAATCGGGGGCGCTGACCAAGGACTCTCAGTCGGGTCAGGATCTGCCCCACCGGTTGTCAGTCACCCTCACTCCCGACCTTCCTTGGCAGGTGGAGGATGGCTCAGGCCCCAGGCAGCTGTTTGCAGACTCCTCGGAGTCTGACGGCAACTCTCCCCTGTTTTCCAGCCCTTTGACCTGGAGTCCTCTGGGGGGCAGTCGATGGACGGGAGTCTGTCGTCGTTCATGGGTCTGCTTCGGCTCATCTCAGAGTCCATCGGGATGCAGCTCGAGCCCATATCCAAGAGGACCAAGTATCCCCTCACGGAGTTACTGGACCAAGGGGATTCTGCCACGGAGGCCTTTCCAGTGGCTGAAGCCATTGTTGGCACAGCCTTGGGCTTTGGCAGTGGCCAGCTTCCTGCCCTGCGCCTTCAGCCAGGATGGCCAGGAAGTATGCAGTCCCTACCGGCTCTTTGTCCGGTTTTTCGGAGCACCCCTCTGTGGAGGGGTTGGTCACCAATAGCGTTTTCTGGTGCTCTGGGAATGCTAGGGATGTGGATAAGCCCTCCGACATGGAGTTCAAAAAGCTGGACTATGCCGGGTGCAGGGTATACGCTGCATCCTCCCTTGGCCTCCTTCAGGCCAGCTCGGCCGTGCTGATGGCACACTTCTCCCGTGCCCTTGTGGGCTCCCTGGATGAGGTGATCCCTCATCTCCCGGCCGACCTGCAGACTACGGTCAAGCAGGTGCGGGATCAGGGAAGGGCACTGGCAAAACAGCAGCTCCAAATGGCTCTAGACATTGGAGACTCCTGTGCCCAATCAGTGGCAGCCACAGTGGCCATGCGCCGCAGAGCCTGGCTGAGGATATCCACCTTCACGGTGGATACCCAGCACCAATTGGCAGACGTCCCCTTCTTGGGGACTGACCTGTTCGGCCCTGGAGTGGAAGGCCACCTCCATTGGATTGAAAAGTCCAGTGCTACCCTGGACTCGGTCACCTCCGCCCAGAAGGACAAGGGCCGTCGTCAGCAACATAAGTCCTTTCGCCCTTCTCCTGCGGCACGTCTGGCCCAGCACCAGCATCAGGGCCAGCAGGCTCACGCTTGGCACCCCAAAGCCAAGCCTGCGGCTTCCTCTAATAGGAAGCAGGGAGGAAATGGCCCAGGAGGTCCCTCGGCCGGTCCTTCCTCCAAGCCTGCCCAGTGACGGGTTGAGGGGTGTCGCCTCCAGCCCCGTCGCTCCCCCCTGGGTTCCCCTCGTGGGGGGGCGGCTCCACCACTTCCTCTCCCACCTGGTCCACTATTACCAAGGACCGCTGGGTGTTGGAGGTGGTAGGAAAGGGCCTGCCTCTGGAGTTTGAGCAGGCCCTGCCCTTCTGAGCTGTTGCCCCGTGGGGGGCGACGGGGTCCGCAGCCTCCTTGTCAGCTCGTCGAGCCAACATTGCCCTCCTCCTTGAAAAGATTTTGATCAGGAACGTGGCATATCCTCCACCAGACCCGGGGTTTGTGTCCAGGTACTTCCTGGTCCCGAAATGGACGAGGGGCTGGCGCCCCATTCTAGACCTGCATGACCTGAACAGGTTCCTAAGGTCTCGAACCTTCAGAATGGTCAGTCTGGCTCAGATCATTCCATCCTTGGAACAAGGTGTGTGGTTCTGTTCTCTGGACCTCCAAGACGCGTTCTTTCATGTCCCAGTCCATCCCACCAGAAATTCCTCCACTTCAGGGCATAGGGGCCCCTATACGAGTTCCGGGCCATGCCCTTCGGCCTTTTCCTACCTCCCAGGGTCTTCACCAAATGAATGGCAGTGGTGACAGCATTCCTGCGGTGCTGACAGGTCCGGGTGTACCCCTACCTGGACGACTGGCTGATTGCAGCCTCCTCCGGAATGGAGGTGGAGCGGTCCAGGGATCTGGTCCTCCAGGTTTGCTGTTGTTGGCCTCCTTATCAACGAGGCCAAGTCGGAACTGTGCCAAAGCAGGTGATACAATTCATCGGGGCAGAGCTCGACTCTCTGCGAGCCAGAGCACGGTTCCTGGCGGACAGGACTGAGGTTCTTTCCTCCTTTGCCCAATCATTTCAGGTTGGGCAATTGCGCCCTGCCCGGGACTTCCTGCACCTCCTGGGCCTCATGGCAGCCTACACCAGCATGGTCCATTGGGCCCGTTGGTACATGCATCCCCTACAGTGGGGACTGGCCAGCCAATGGTCACAGTGCTCCCATCCTTTGGATCAGCTAGTGACAGTGACCCAGGAGTTGTGGAACGCTCTCCAGTGGTGGATCGTTCCAGCTCATCTGCAGGAGGGCGTCCCATTTGTCCACCCCGAGCCGATGGTCTCTCTATTGACCGATGCCTCTCTGATGGGTTGGGGTGCCCATCTGGGGGAGTACAGAGCGCACAGCCTCTGGTCCCCTCAGGAGTCCCGATGCCACATCAACCTGCTGGATCTTCGAGCGGTTCATCTAGCCCTCACCACCTTTGCTCCGTTTGCATGGGGTCGAGTGGTCCTGGTCCAGGTCCAGATGGACAATACCACGACCATGTACTACCTGAACTGCCAGGGCGGGACACGCTTCATGCCCCTGTGCAGGGAAGCTCTCCACATTTGGTCCCTTGTACGCAGCTTGGAGGCAGATCTCCTTGCCATCCATGTGGCAGGAGCCTCCAACATTCTGGCCGATGCCCTAAGCCAGATAGGAGCTGCGTCCCACAAGTGGTCTCTCCTGCCAGAGGTAGTACAAGATCTGTTTTCCCACTGGGGCATGCCTCAGGTGGACCTGTTTGCCTCCAGGGACTCAGGGTTGAGACTGTTTCATGCTCACCTCCGGCAGGGCTTGCTGCAGGGGATGCCTTCGAGACCACGGACCCCGGCCTCTTCTACTTTCCCCCATTTCCCTTGATCCACAAGGTGCTTCTCAAGGTGAGGAGGGACTAGGCGCAGGTGATTCTGGTAGCCCCAGACTGGCCCCGCCAGTTCTGGTATCCAGATCACCTCAGTCTCCGCTCCAGGCTCCCGAGGCGGCTTCCAGCCTGCACAGACCTGATCTCAGTCAATCAGGGGAAGATATTCCATCTGGACCTTCAATCCCTGCACCTGACAGCCTGGTTCCTGAGCGGCTAAAGTTCCAGGCTTTGGGTCTTTCCGACGAGGTCCTCAACGTTGTTGAGGTGCCCCGTAAGGAGTCAATCAGAAAATGCTGTGCCTTTAAATGGAAGAGATTCTCCATTTGGTGTCAGGGAAAGGGCCTGGACCCTTCCTCCTGTTCCTTGGCTAGCATCCTGGACTACCTGTGGTCCCTTTCTCAGCAAGGGCTTTGGTCGACTACCCTTAAGGTGCACCCTGGTAGCTATCTCTGCCACGTGGCAGGCCGAAGCAGCCAGTGGTGCAGGAGAAGGTGGTTGGGCACTTTTTCATGGCCCTGATCACATATCCTCCGTGTGAGAACCTCCACCTCCGTGGGATCTACTGCTGTTATTGGCTAAGCTTCTGGGCAAGCCATTTGAACCGATGCACAGGTGTGACATCTCTCACCTGTCGTGGAAGACCGCCTTCTTGGTGGCTATCACATCAGCCAGAAGGATGGGAGAGCTCCAGGTGCTTTCCATCGAGTCTCCTTATCCGGTCTTCCACAGGGACAAGGTTGTCCTGCGCCCCCACTCGAAATTCCTTCCGAAGGTGGTGTCGGAGTTTCACCTTAACCAGGTGTTGACTCTGCCGGTGTTCTACCCCAATCACACCTCAGAGGCTGAATATAGGCTCCATACTTTGGCTGAAGTTCGGGGAGAGGTTCGCCAGCTGTTTGTCACCTACGCTGAAGCCGCACCTGGCAGACCTGCAGCCAAGCGGATGATAGGCAGGTGGGTCACCTCCTGCATAGATCTCTGCTTTAAGTTGGCGGGCATGGAGCCTCCCAGAGGGATAAGAGCTCATTCTACCTGCCATACCGCTGCATCGGTGGCTGCTTCCAGGGACGTCCCTATCCAGGAAATCTGCAGGGCTGCTACCTGGAAGTCCGCTCACACCTTTATTACCCACGACCACCTCGACCTTGAGTCACGCTGGGATGCTGGTTTTGGGGCCTCTGTTCTCCAGTCATTATTCCCTAAGTAGGGGGGGTGCGCCTTGCCTGCCTCCTCCCGGAGTGTGGATGAACATATCCATGCCCCTAGAAATACAGGTTACTCACCTGTAACAGGAGATCTTACTTTGAGAGGGCTCTTGCAGTAGGTAATTACCTATAGGACTGACGTTGGCAGGGGACTGTCCCCACATCAGGTGGCCAGCGTCAGACGACTTCAGTATAAAGGGGCGGTCCCAGATGCCCGCCTTCCAGTTCTTTCCCGCCGTCAGTTTTGCAGCGCCTCAAGGTAAGTTCATAACGCCAGTCCTGTTGCTTTGTCGGTTTTTCCGAAAAGTATCAGTATTTTGTATTTTCTTCATCAGGTGAACGCCGAATATGTCATCCTTCAAAATAGTGGCGACTCGCAGGGCACCCAACCGCCTCACAAAGACGGTCACTCTCTCTCTGCCTTTTCTGTTTAGGGCAGACTCGTAATTGCCGGTCTAAGTGTCCGCACTACCTACATTTCAACGCCACCCCAGAGATGACGCCAGCAGTCTCTAGAAGCTCATCTCCTCAAAAGATGATGTCCGCAATGGAGAAGGAGTTGAAGAAACTGCAGGCATCAACCTCCCTGAAGGACACAAGAAGCGGACAAGGAAAGGCATCGAGAAGGCCTCCGCGCTGGGCAACATCCCCGCGGGATCGCCTCACTGCAGCCTTCAAGGCTTTGAGGAGGCGCCAGCCCGCCCGCCGGGTGCACGCTCGAGGCCCGCCGGTGCCTCTGGGCAAAGGAGGCTTGAGCCCCAGTACCGCCCGCAGGCTTCGGCCCTACTGTGCGGCACCTCCATAAGCCATACGCCCTCCGACATCCGCCAGAGAGGTCACAGACGCCCGACCCTTCGGGCGGTGCAGAGTCGGCAGCGCCTCGGACCGGCTCTTCCCATCCTCGGCCCACCTCCGACGAGGGACCCCGGTTGACGCCGCCTCTGGCGCCAGTCGGGACTCAGCCCGTAAGTCACACGTTGGCTCCTCCGACTTCCACTGGGCCTCGGAGCCTATGGCAGACCCTGCTCCGTCTGTTGTCCCAGGTTCCCCGCAGCCTTCGCTGCCGTCCGGGGAGCCCGAGTCCCGCCCCTCCCCCCCGTCCCTGGGCGAGGCTCGGGATACTGGACTGCTGTCTGATTCCTCTTCCTACAGAGCCGGATCTGAAGCCGGCTCCGCTGACACCGGCCCCGACACCGGTCCCTCCGCCGGCCCCTCCAGTGCCAGCGGGGGATATATCTCTCCCATCGGGCCCTCCACCCCACGGGCCTATCACGGTCGATCCGCCCGTGGAGTTCCCTGCTGGGCCATCTACTCCGGCATCTCCTCCAGTACCTGGGTATACACTGTCTTATCCGACGCCGGTTTACTCCGGCCTCAGTATCCTGTGCTGCAGTACCCGGCGCCGACTCCACCGACGCCACATACCCAGCTCTGGTATTCCCAGCCGAGTACGGATACTCCCTTACGAATTCCATCCACAGCTATCCCCTCCTCCTCCACTGCCCCTATGCCACCGTGGATCTCTATGAAGTCGGAGCCGCCTTACGGCGATGGTGACACCCGCCTCTGCCCCTGTGAAGCCCCAGACGCACACTCCTCTCCGCTCTGTATTCCCCGGCTCTGCCCTGGGATTCAGAGAGAGGGCAGGACACGCGGCCCAGGGATCCTAGGAACCTGCCTCCCCTAGATGAGCTAGGAGTCCTACTTGCTTCAAATTCTCTTCTTCTTCTCTCGAACCCTTGGATTCCTCGATGGTTGTTCCAAGAAAGACAACGAGCCTTGCTCTCCGCTCCAAGCTCTAGCCCGAGGACTCCTCCGAAGTCTCCTCCGAGGATCCTTCCTTCACGGAGTTGCTCAGGAAGATCCAGGAAGTCCACCAGTGGTGTTCCTTAGAACTGATCCTCAGCGGTTAAACTCGCCGAACATCTGACTTGCCCTTTACGGCCCCTACCTAGTGCCACCCTGGATCGAGCCTCATGCCCACCTTGTTTCCACCATTTGGAAACAACTGCCTGGTTTAGCCCCACTCGAAGTCCAACAGGCTATACCAGGTCTGGAGGGTGTAGATTTTCTAGACTCTCACCCCCGTGCAGACTCGGTTGTGATTAGCGCCGCTCACAGCTGGTCAGCACACCCCAAACATTTGAGCTTGTCTCACCCGGATAAGGAATCTCACCTTCTGGATCAGTATGGAAGGAAGATCTATGCTTCTTCCACACTGGGGATCAGGGCCCTAAATTATGTAGCGCATATGGGGGATTACCAGAAGGCTATCCTTGCCCAGGCGGAATCCAAGATTGTCTCCTTGTCTGACTTCCAGGTCAAGCAGGAGTTAGCCGACCTGGTCCGTTATGCTCGTTCGGCCAGTCGTAACATTCTGAGGACGACCTACGACGCAGTGGACACCGAAGGACGGAGCTCTGGTGCTCACCGTAAGTCTCCGTGCGGCCATGCATGGTCGTGGTCAGGTCTGGTCCCGGAGGTGCGGTCAGCAATCCAAGAAGCACCTTTCAGGGGTTCTATGCTTTCCGGTGGTGATGTCAAGACATCATCACTGACTTGCACGAGAAGGGGACGGCCCTTAAATCTGTTGATTCAATGTACCGTCCCCATCCCCGCAGGGCCGTCCCTTTCACAGGCGCAGCCAGCTTCAAAGCAAAACCTCAGGAAGGTGAGCCATAAAACGTTGGGCCCTCAAGCTGCCAGGCCCCCCGCCGCCCAAAAAAGCAGCGGGTGCCCCAGCTGCGGCGCTGCCTCACACCACCTGACTCCTTCCTCTCCCACCACCTCCGGATGCCCCGGAGGAACCGGTAGGAGGGAGATTCTCCCGCCACCTTCTGGGTTGGGAGAGGATAACATCGGATTCATGGGTGCTTCAGATCATAGCAGAGGGGCACTCCATAGAGTTTCTGCAGAAACCTCCACGTCACCCCCCCCCCATGAACTCCTCTTACTCAAGGGACCATCTTCCTTTGGTCAAAGAAGAAATTTCTGCTCTCCTCGCGAAGCAGGCCATAGAGCCCGTCCCACCTCACCTTCACGGGACGGGCTACTATTCTCATTTCTTCTTTGTACCAAAGAAGACGGGAGATCTCAGACCCATTCTCGATCTCCGCTCCCTGAACCTATATGTGGAATACAAGATGTTCAGGATGCTCTCCCTTCAAACCTTCTTGCCCTGCTTCGGCTGGGCCAATGGCTTTGTGCACTGGATATGTAGGATGCATACCTGCACATCCCCATTCACCCTTCGCACCAAAAGTACCTCAGGTTTGCGTTCCAGGGGGACCACTACCAATTCCGGGTGCTCCCTTTTGGTCTTTCCTCGGCTCCCCGAGTCGTTACCAAATGCCTGGCGGTGATAGCGGCCCACCTCCATACTTTGGGAGTTCAGGTTTTTCCCTACCTGGACGACTGGATCCTGGCGGCCCCGTCCATGCAGGAACTCCTGCATTTCCTCTCCCTCACCCAGCAGGTTTTCACTGGTCTGGGTATCACCATTAACCGTTCCAAGTCTCATTTGGGCGCTTCCCAGAGACTCCTGTTCATCGGGGCAATCCTCGATATGACAATGTGCAGGGCCTTCCTGCCTCCGGACAGGGGGGCCTCCCTCCAGTCCCAGATTTCCCTCCTATTGGAACGCAGGAGGTTTCCGGCGAGGTCAGTGCCTGTCTCCTGGGGCTTTATGGCTGCTATCCCAACAGTTCCGCTGCCTCCACTTGAGGATCTCTCAGTGGACTCTCCGCTCTCAGTGGGATCAACTTGTAGACGACCTAGATCATCTGGTACTGATCTCCTCGCCGATGATAAGAGACTTGCAGTGGTGGATGGTTCGAGAGAACCTATTTCGGGGGTTCCCTTTTTTCATCCTCCCCCGCTCAGACTCTGACTACGGACGCTTCAGGCGAAGGTTGGGGAGCCCATCTGGGTCCTCACCGAACCCAGGGCTTATGGTCAAAATTGGAGTTAGCTCTCCATATCAATGTGCTCGAGCTTCGAGCAGTGCTGTATGCTCTCCAGGCCCTTCACCAATACATCCTTCCCGGTCACCTAGCTGTCCAAACAGACTACATGTGCATGGTGTGGTACATCAACAAGCAGGGAGGGATTCAGTCCTACCCGCTGTGCAGGGAAGCGATGAGGGTTTGGGAATGGGCAACTCTTCACAACCTTCACCTCATGGCGATCCATGTTCCGGGAGTCGACAGTGTCCTGGCAGACAAGCTAAGTCGTTCTTTGGCTCTGCCACACAAGTGGGAACTGGACCAAAAAGTTCTAAAAAGCGTCTTCCAGACTTGGGGGACTCCATAGATGGACCTGTTCGCCTCCTCCCAAGACACAAAGCTTCCAATTTTTTTCTCGCTCGCTCCAGAGCGAGGCACTTTCTGGAGCGACGCTCTGTCTCTAAACTGGAAGGACAGATTCGTCTAAGCTTTTCCCCCAGTTTCTCTGGTCCCTCATGTGCTGCAGAAACTGGCATTGGAAGGAGCGAGAATGATTCTGATCGCTCCTTTCTGGCCCAGGCAAATTTGGTTCTTTCTTCTACAACAATACTCAGAGGTTCCTCCTCTTCCTCTGCCTTTATCTCGAGGACTGCTGACCCAAGATCAGGGGACCCTGGTCCATCCAGGACTCCAGTCCCTTCAACTTCATGCATGGCTCCTGCAGACCTAGCCCAATCTCGCTTTGGCGTCTCTCCTAAGGTGGCTGAGATTCTGGTGGAGGCTAGAAAACCCTCCACTAGATCCACCTACGCCATGAAATGGAAAAGATTTTCCATCTGGGCTGCCTCCAGGACGTGGAGCCTTTCTCCTGTCCTGTGGCTGTTCTGCTTGATTATCTGCGTCATCTTTTCGACCTGGGTCTCAGTCATTCCTCTTTGAAAGTCCACATGGCGGCTATTTCAGCCTACCATGTCCCTTTCGCTGATGAGGTTTTTGCCCAACTGGAGATATCCAAGACCTTTCTCAGAGGGGTCCTTCATCTTAGACCCCCTGTTCAGACTCCAGCTCCTCCCTGGGACTTGAACTTTGTTCTCGAGAAACTTACCCTTCCTCCCTTTGAGCCTGCGGCTTCCACAGACTTGAAGTTCTTATCGTGGAAGACGCCCTTCCTGATGGCCATTACTTCTGCTCGCAGAATTTCCGAGCTCCAGGCCCTTATGTGCAAAATCCCTTATCTGATCTTTCACAAAGAAAGAGTAGCTCTTCGCAAGAATCCTAAGTTTCTTCCAAAAGTGTTAGTGGAGTCTACCTTGAATCAGTCTATTGAACTACCTGCCTTTTTCACGCAGTATTACAACCAAGGAGAATACTTGCTCCATACCATGGATGTCCACAGGATTCTGAGATACTACACTGATAGGACGAAGGATCTCAGAAAGACTGATCAGTTGTTCGTCTCTTTTGCTCACAAAAGGGAAGGCAATGCTGTCTCCAAGCAATGCCTATTAAAGTGGTTGGCTCATTGCATCACTTTCTGTTATGACAAGTACAACAAGACTATACCGGGTCAAGTCAGAGGCCACTCTACTCGAGGTGTAGCAGCCTCTGCGGCTTGTCTCAAGAATGTGTCTGCGGCAGACATCTGTGCTTTCCGTGGGGTCCTGCCGACGTCAGTCCTATATGTAATTACCTACTGCAAGAGCCTCTCTCGAAGATCTACTGTTACGGTAAGTTCTTACGTAACTGTACTTTCTAGGAATGGTATATGCTGTTCATCCACACGACCCACCCAGCCTCCCTGGCTTTGACGCACAGCCTGGCTTCCAGCGGGCTAGATCTGGCATCATGGGGCGGAGCCGAGAGTTTTACCACCCGGGTGGGTGGGAGGAGCCAGCTTGAAGGCCTTCTGGCAAGATTTAAAGCTGCAAGGAACCTGCTGGACAGTGTGGATGAACAACATATACCATTCCTAGAACTCCTGTTACAGGTGAGTAACCTGTATATTTTGTGCGATATGATGAGATACTGGAGCCGGTAATTGTTTACTTTGAGGACACCTGGATAGGTCATCCTGTCAGCCGTTCTGGACATAGACGTCTGATGTTTGCCCTGTCATTCTGGAATCGTTGAGTATGTACGTCTGGGACAGTCCTGTACCAGCAACGCTATGGAGGGGTGGCACCGGGGATTTAATACCCAGCTTGGTGCTTGCCACCCCAGTATTTAGTGGTTTATCGAGTGTCTACAGGAGGAACAGTGGCTGTCCAAAATAAGGTTGGAGCAGTTGCTATCTGTTACCAAATGTGAGAATGACGTATCGGGATCTGAACGAGTGTTTGGGGCAAGTGGTGTCTGAATATGCGTTCAGGAGTCGGTACGAGTATCTCTGTGGCTTTGCGTACAATTTTCAGTTGCAGGCATAATGCTGTTTATTAGCTATAATGGGCCGCACTTATATTTGGATGTGCCATATATATGCTTGCCCAAATTGATTCGCCCAAGTTGATTTCACCATTTTTGCCTCGCCCAAGTCACGTGGATCCATATGAATCCCATGATCTTATTGTATTTTTTAACCACTTCCCTGGCCAGATTATAAAAATTAAGGGTATTTGTAATGATCACTCCAAGGTCTCTTTCATTAACTGTACAGTCCAGTACTCTGTTATTTAATTTATATTCTGCCATAATGTTATTGCGGCCAAAGTGCATGACTTTGCATTTTTCTTCATTAAAAGACAATTTAGTTTTTTTTTTGCCTGTTAATTATTTGCCTATTGTTCTGATCTGTGTAACTCCTTTTGAAATTGCTCTGCTGCTTCTCAGTTGTTAGCGATGGCCCCTACTTTCATATCAGCTGCATACTTACACAGCCCTGAGCCCTTTGATGTCTGCATTGAGGAGACAAATACATTAAATAACGTGGGACCCAAAACAGATCCTGGAGGCACTCTGCTTGTAAAACTACCCCAGGTGAATACCCTCTGCTGTCTTGTCACTCAACCATGATCTGACCCAGGCAACAATTAAGGGATGAAACTTTAGTTCAGCTAGTTTTTTAACTAGTTCCCAGTGTGAGACTGAATCAGAGGCCTTTGAATAATCAAGGTATACCACATCCATGGGCAGGCCTTTATCAAGTGCACTACTGACAGCCTCCAACAATTTTAAAACATTGGACAGGCAAGATCTCCCCGAAACAAACCCATGTTGGGTAAAATAGGCTATATATATATATATCCTGCAAATTTTGTACTGGATTATCTGTTGTCTTTGTCTGACTCTTGTCTGCAGTATTTTTCTTTTAAAGTGCATTGGCTAGCTGTTTCAGCTTTTCATGCCTGTCACAGCGTGTAGGAATACACTTCAGATGGGGCAAATGTACAGGTTTAAGACACACCATGGTGTGATATTTATTTTTCAAAAATTAGAAAAAAAAATTAAAACCAAAATAAATTACAAATAAAATCATTACTTAACATCAGTAGTTTGTCATATAATATGGTCCTGGGTCTTGGAGCTCCTAAGACCTTCTCGTTTGCATTCAACAGCTTGTCTGCCTCTCTTCTCCTCTCTGTCAGGGCTGAACCCCACTGGATTGGACTGACGTGAACTCAGTGAAGAGGTTTTATATCTTGTGGTGGGGTCACCTGACTGAGCCCTTTCTATTGTCATGTCTGGACATGTTGCTTCAAAACCAAGGTTTTTTTTTTTCAGGGGACTTCTGATTCAGTTAAAGGTACAGTGTACATCTCCACAGATATTGACTCTCTATATATCTGATTCACAGTGACTAAGCACTTTTATAAAGCATACCATATTCTTTTGTTCAGCCTCATACATAAAACCTTATACAGTAACAGGTTTGTAGTGTAAATTTATGAAAATACCTTAAGGATTTCTTATAACTGTATTAATCATGAAATTATTATTGTTTTTCATAGCTTCCGAATCTTGTCATTTAAAAAGGCTTTATTAACTGTGTTTATTCCTGCTATTTAAAATAGGCTTCATGCTTTTTGTACATAAATGAGCACTGCAGCACTTTAAAGAACACCTATTCTAACAGTCATACACTTCATATATCCCTATGACTTTTTAAAGTCTTAATAGGTACTTTATTAAGGTGAGCACAGCAACACTTGATCCTTTCTGTGTACCTAATACACGTAATGCATTTTCCTTTTTTCAACAAGCACTTTCCATAAAGCTGTGTGTGTATATATATGTGTGTATATATATATATATACAATATATAAACATAGAAGTTGACAGCAGATAAGGACCGCAAGGCCCATCCAGTCTGCCCATTTCTTTTTCTACCTTATAAATGTGTCATCGGCCTTTGCTCTGTCAGTGGTCTATCTATTCATACTCATTTGTATTGCTCCCTTATGTCTATCCCATGCCTGTTTGAAGCCCTGCACTGTATTCATAGCCACCACTATATATATATATATGTATTTCCATAAACTTTATATATCTTTAAATGCACCTAGTATGCACAGAATGCACTTTATATACAACACCTCTCCCAGTGTTTGGCATCATTCCAGGGACTGAGTGGATGGAAATGGAAAAAGAATGAAAAGAGAGAATTAGTAGGAAGTTTAGTAGGGATAGTAAAGAGCTATGCTAGGTGGCCAACCTAGGGTAGGGGGGGAAAAGAAGAAAAGCAAAGAGAAAAGTGTTAACTGTTGTGTAACAGAAGTTTTGGTAGCTAGGAAATAAGGAGATAGAAATGTGGTCCATCAGTCACAGCCGAGGGTGTAGCCTAACTCCGCCACAGTACCCTTATTGATAGGAAACTGTGGCACAATTAGAAGTGTCCCATTATTTCCTCAATGGTATACTGCATAATCTGATTCTGCCTTGGGACCTTAATTTTGCTTTGGAAAAACTAGGGGGGGGGGGGGCTCTGCTCAAGCCTGTTGCTACTTGTGAGTTGTGTTTCCTATCCTGGAAAAACATTTTTCTTTATAGCATTACTTCTGCTTGAAGAATTTCTGAGCTGTGAGCTCTGGTTTTGAATCTCCATATTTATTTTTACCAGGATATTCTTTATGTACCAGTTCTCAGTTTCTTCCGAAGGTGGTCTCTGATTTCACTTTGAATCAGACCTTACACCTTTTATACTATGCTGAGCATGCCAACAAAGGTGAAGGTTTGCTACATACTCATGATGTTCAGAGAACCGTGTATTCTACCTTGATTGTACCAAGGACTGCAAAACGTCCTCTCAGCTTTTAATTTCATTCGCTTCTGGTAAGAAGGGCTCACCAGTGTTTAAACGGTGCCTTTCCAAATGGTTGGCAAACTGAACTATGCACTGTTAAAGGAGGCATGGTAAGGAGCTATTTGATATTGTTTCTGGTCATTCCACGTGTGTGATGGCCTCTTCTGTGGCATGCTTACGGTGTATCTGCAGTTGACATATGTGCTGCTGCTGCCTGGAGTACTCTTCATACCTTCTCTAAGCATTACAGTTCGAACATTGTCTTTCACAGATATTCCAGCTTTGGCCATGCTGTGCTCCAAGGCCTCCTATCTTGATTGACAGTGGCCTCCTCCCTTAGTACCTTTTGTATTGCTTGGGAATCATTCCAAAGGTGTGGTCCAGTGGAAGAGATGTCCTCAAAGAAGATAGATCAGTTATTTACCAGTAACAGTAGCTCTTCAGAAGAATCCCTTCCAGAGGGACAGAGCATACCTATCCTCCTTACGCAGGTGTATCATTCCTGGATAAAACAGTGGCTTGCAGTGCTGCCTGCCGTCTTACATACATTACCTGTCTGCTTTTGTTCCAGTCCATCACCTCCCCAGTGTGCCTAGCTCTGGTCTCCTGATTCTTGAAGGTCAGATATCCTTCTGAGCTTATCTCTGGTGTGGCACTGTGGAGTGATTGGGCTGCCCAGGCTATATTAGCAGCAGTGACATATGTCATCATAGGTGGCTTCTGGCTCTCAAACATTTCTGAATGGTTTTGACTCCGGTGGTTTACCGTTCCAAAGGTGTGGCCCAATCAAGAGGTTCTTTCAAAGCACTACTGTTGCTGGTAAGTAACTGTTCTTTTTCAAGGCTGCCCACTGCCATCTTGTGTGTAGCTGCTATATCTCTCTCTCTCACCCTCAGTAAGTTGATGTATTCTGCTGACTGGTGCCAGAGCCTTGAAAACAGGACGTTTTTGCAGTCTTTATAAAATACTTTTAAGCATTGAAAGGTACTAATTTTGTTTTATGATACAAATGCTAATCATGCTTTTAACTTATTAACAAGAGAACGTACTGGATATATGCTGTTTTCCATTAAGCAGAAAACAAAAATACAGTGCTAGAATAGTTTTTTTGTTTAGTGAATAGAAAAAAAAATGTAGATCAGTGTGTTTAAACAGACTATTATCTAAACAGTGTCCTAGAGTCTAAAGTAAATCAGCGTGGAGTCATGTATTTCCATCATGGATGTAATTGCTTAATAGGGCTCAGTGTTCAGAAAGGTGTTCTGATAGCTGTATGCAGTCAGTGTTTAACATTTGATATGGCAAAGAACCTCAGTGCGCAAACACTAAAGCAGTGGTTACCCCCAAAGGGCACTGGCCGGGAAGCTAGGTTTCAAAGAAATACAAAATCACACATGCCTCCATAACGCAAAGCATCATGGGCTGCATATGCAAATCACCACAGACTATTATGCTGGTTCAACTTTAAGCAGACATGCATGGTGCCGAAAGGCCTCACACAGTTTGCAAAGGGTGCCAACAGAAGATATACCCCATTATGCACTCCTTTGCAACACCAGTTTCTTATTTATTTGAAATTACTTTGACTGGGATAACCTTAAGAAATACAGCATCCCATTTTCTTGGGGGGACTCGGGAAAGTTAGCAGCACAGACATTTGTTTTTTCCTTGCGTGTTTTTGCTTGTAACTATTTTTACTGGACTGTACTAACTTAGAAAATGAGTTGGAAATTTACCATTCTCTGATTGGCTGAGACCCATGGTGGGAAGGGGTACATTAATTGCCGACAGAGACCGGGAAATAACTTGTAGCTTGTCAACCTGCCCTAGCACCAAGCATACCACTACCCCAAACAAAAGTTCAGAAAATTAAGTCAGCCATGTTTTTCTGTAGTTGAGCAAGAGATGACTGCCCCCCTCCCCCCCCACAAAAAAAAAAAAAACAACACAATGGTAATCTCCATTTTGGGCTGGCACACACCGTGTCAGTTTTATTACATTTCCCAACTACAAAATTAAAAAGCTCTTTTTTTTTTTTTTTAAATTAATAGTACTTACTTGTCACATTTATTTATTTCAGTTTCGGATTTATACCTTTGAGCCGAGCGGCTCCATTACAAAGGTTCCATGTCAAAAAACAAAATAAATATAGAACAATACATTGGCTACAGATAGGTTACCAGGAAATTACAGTTACAGAAGTGCTGGGGAGAAAACAGCAGCACTCCAGGAGTGCGGTACCGTGTTTTAGTAGGTTCAGTATACAACTTAAGGCCAGGAGATTCCTGGGTTACCTAAGTACATAGCATTGGTGTAGTCGCAGCCAGAGGAGGCTTTGTCCAGGGTTCAGCAGAGAAACATAGTATTGAAAGGGGGAAGAGTAGTAGGGCTGGGGTTATTTGCAGCCAGAGGAGGCTTTGTCTAGGGTTCAACTGAGAGACATAGTATTGGGGGGGGGGGGAAGAGGGGAGGTGAGACACAGGAGAAAGAAGTGAGAAATTGGTGTTATACTTGGGTAGCCAGAGTCTAAACAAGATAGTAGCAGTCATTTTCAAGGGCTAGGTGAGGTCTACAGTATCGGGCCTCATTACGCCCCTGGGCAGTCTGGTATAGGCCACTACCACCCACCCTGTCGAGTTTTGTTTACCTATTGACTACAGCAGCAGTCAATAGATTACCATAGTCCAGCAGGAGTAGTTACGTAAAAGCTAAAATGTACAAAGGAAAAAAATGAGCGTAAAGATAAATACATCAAAGCAAGCTAACAAGCTGGGGTCACAGCAAACAGAGCATTTTATCATTATTGTTCATTTC
Source organism: Neoceratodus forsteri (assembly GCA_016271365.2). Taxonomy (NCBI): domain Eukaryota; kingdom Metazoa; phylum Chordata; order Ceratodontiformes; family Ceratodontidae; genus Neoceratodus; species Neoceratodus forsteri. Next base: position 410,173,789 of record CM057455.1, on the reverse strand, counting down.
TGTTTCCAGACCTGTTTATATGGTGCTACTTTTAATGTTATGCTCACCATTTTAGAGCATGTATTTTGTGGCCTGGAGTTAGCCATGATATTCCCAGTGTCCCATATGGTTTTATTTGTTTATTTTTATTTATTTATAATTCTGAGAACACCTTTGAGCAGAACTCATTTACAAAGGTTCCACGTCACATTTACAGTATATAAGGACAAAACACACAGCTCATTGAATACAATACACAGTTCATTGAATACAGCAGCAGCTTGTACAATCCAGGTGGTCAGAATAGTCACTTCAAGGAAGCGTTGTCCAGTACGTAGGGAAGGGGGGGAGAGAAAGGTAGGTAGAAAATGTGAATATTAGTGGTTAACAGGGGGTGAGAGGGAGAGGAAGAGATTCCTGTATAGAGGCAATTAGTAGTTAAGTGCAGGTGCAAGTAGATTTATCAGTGAAATAGCTTTTCAGGGCTGTTTTGATGTCGGTGGGGCCAGTTAACCCCATGATGGAGGAGGGAAGCTCGTTTATCCATGACTGGGATCTGACGGAGAAGGAGTGCTTAGCCAGGTTTGTCCTTCAGAAGGGGACATGATAGGGGTTCCTGAGGTTGCTACAGGTGGCATCCTTGCACTGGGCAGGGAGGGAGTAAAAGGTGGGGGAGGAGTGTTCCATATAGTCTTGCAGCAGTGTCTATTGCGTGACATCACAGAAAAAGGTGCTCTAAAATTAAATAAATGTTCAATATATAATGGCCTGACTGAAAATATACAATTAATCTTTATGTGTGAGGGGGCAGGACCATAACTCAAGAGTGGCAGAGCCATGAATGAGTTATAAAAGTCCCCTCCCAAACAAATGAAGGTAAATTGTACAGTATATTTTAAGTCAAGCCATTCCATTTACAGTATATACAGGGTAACGACAGGTCATAGGTTATACCTTTTAAATTGGCTGTTTCTGTAGAGATCTAATTATTGTGATATAGTGTATGGTGGTATGTTGTTATGCATGGAATTCCATGCCTGGGATATGCTTGTTCTGCTGCAGTAGTGACATCATTATGTTGTTCTCCTGTAGTAGTGATATTACTACTGCAGCAGAACAACTTGCAATGCTGCCACATACTTGATTTCCCCTTTCCAATTAAACTGGAAGTTGTTTTTTAAACTTGAACTTGCAGAAACATCTGCAGCACGCTGTGTCAGTAATTTGAGCCTACCACCAACCCTCGAGTGCCCCCCCAACCACCAGTTCACTGAAGCAAAGTGCTGTGTCCAAAATAAGCATTGGTGCCCATACACTATACAGAATAGCGGATGGGGAACTCTGTGCACAACCAGTGTGTTATGCCACTTCGGGGATCTGATTCTCACAGACCTCTCTCGAGCTTCACTCAAGGTCAGAGGGAATCAGTAATCTTTGGTGGCACAACACGCTGGTTGTGCATACTTGCCCGTCCACTATCCTGTATGTTACGAGCATTGTGAAAGCTGCTCTCTGATTGGTTCTTAGGTTGAGGATAGTTATTATGACATAGCTAACCTCCAGATAAATGTTATCTGGAGGATAGGCAGTGAGATAAATTGATAAGGGAAAATGTGTCACCACTGGCATACAAAAAGGTATATGTACAAGATTTTCACTGCAACGTGAACTACTGCTTAAAAATTGCATTACAACTACATTATTTTAACTCTGTATCTCTATTTACATTGATTTTTATGAAGTCTGAGGTTGAAGACTGGAGCTCTTGGGATGAAGAGGCTCCCACTAGTATACTAATTGAAGGCGGAAATGGCAGTGTAGCCACACAACAACAAAATCCTTCGGAGTCTGAAGAGCCAGATTATTTTAAAGATATGGCACCAACAATAAGGAAACCACATAAAGTAAGTTTCCCACAAATACAATGGCAAATGAGCACTGAGTCCCTGATTATTTTCTTAAGTTAGTAATATAAATGTGGTGTTAGGAAAGGAGGAACCTGCAGGGACTTGGGTCAGAGAGTGAAGTTAAAAAGTTAAACTTGATTCCAGGAGCATGGCAAGGACTACTGTGTATAAAAGTGTACCACATAAAGTGGAAAATGCAGCATTAAATGAGATCAGTATGCCCCCAGGCAGTCTTATGAGATAGTAGTTCCACCACCAAAGGTGTCGGGTTCCCAGTTGATTTTCTCATGCTTCACCTTCAGTTGTTTGAGTTCCTCTAGTAGTGTTATTCTACCACTACTTCTGTGTAAATATTTATTTGTTTAGTTTTTGTTGACCAGGTAGGTGCACTAGACAAAAAAGTTGCCCATTTTCAGGCATGACCCAGGAGAATCACAGACAGTAAAATGAAGCAGCAAGTACAATGTCACAAATTCAGTAACAACAACATAGGCTAGAGAAATATATAATGAACATGAAATATCTCGTAGTGCAGGGATACTTACAAACACAGTACATGCAAAATTGACTAGTGATGGGTAGGTAAGACCAGGTAGAGCATTAATATGAACATACGAAAAGAGCCAGCAGAAGAAGACCATCCGATCTATTGCATCTGCTCGTTAAGTATTGCAGAGCCTGGGCTTACAGTTCACGCCAGTGACCCTGCCACCCCAACTGTCCCTCCCTCTTTTCACCCCCTTCTCCCCTTCCTTGGTCCCAAGGATTCCCTTTGTGCTTGTCCCAGGATCTCTTGAATGCTCCCACTGTCCTTGCTGATACCACCTTCTCTGGCAGCTCATTCCAGGTGGACACCACCCTTTCGGTATAGAAATGCTTCCTTACATCCCTTTTGAATCCCCCCAATCGTTCTTAGGCTGTGACCCCCTAGTGGTGCTGTTGTCACTCATTTTAAAGAGACCCTTCCTTTTCACTCTGTTAATTCCCTTCATGTGCTTGAAGGTCTCTATCATATTACCCCTCTGCCTCCTCTCTTCCAGGGAGTACATCCCTAGGGCTCCTAGCCTCTCCAGTCCTCATAGGATCTATCCTGTAACCCCTCGATCGTCTTGATTGCTCTGCTCTGGACCCCCTCCAGCATGCTGATGTTCTTAAGTAAGGATGCCAGTGCCTTACCCAATATTCTAAATGTGGTCTCACCAATGACCTGTACAATGGTAAAATAACCTCTTACCGCCTACTATTGAATCCCCTAACAATACATCCCAGCATCCTGTTAGCCTTTGCCACCGCCTTTTTACATTGAGAGGTGTGTTGCAGGTCACTCGTAGTCACTATCCCTGGATCCTTTTCGTCTTCAGAAGCAGTTACCTGAGCCCTTCCTATGTAATACTCTGTCCTAGGGTTCTTGGCCCCTCTGTGCATCACTTTGCACATTTTGGCATTGAGATTAAGTTTCCAGATTCCTGATCATCCCTCTAGTCTGGCTAGGTCCTCCCTCAGGTCCTGTATCCCCTCCTTGGTGTCCACTCTCCCACAGAGTTTGATGTCATCCACAGACAGGCACATTTTGCCTTTAATGCCTTCCCCAGTGTCACTTATGAAGACATTGAGCAACACAGGCCCCAGCACCACTCCCTGCAGGACCCCGCTGGTGACCTCCTTGGTGCTGGAGAACTCGCCCCCAACCACTACTCTCTGGGCTCTTCCACTCAACCTGTTTTCAAACCATCTTACCATATTCTCCCCCACTCCTAGATCCCTCAGCTTCATTATCAGCCTTTTGTGTTGTACAGAATCGAAGGCTTTGCTAAAGTCCGGGTATATGATGTCCATTGTCTGGCCTTTGTCCACTGCCCTCGTGACCCAGTCGAAGAACTCAGTCAGGTTCGATTGATATGATCTGCCAGCCAGCCTCAAACCCGTGCTGTTTCATCCTGTAGATCATTCTCCTCTGTGTACCTCTCCAGGAGATTACATACTAACGGGGTCAGGCTAACTGGCCTATAGTCACCTGGGTCATCCTTGGGTCTGCTGTTGTGGAGTGGCACAACATGTGGTGTTCTCCACTCCAGAAGCACCACTCCCAACTCCAAAGATCTATTGAAGAGAACAACCAGTGGACTCACCAGATCCTCCACTAACACTTTCAGCACCTTGGGGTGTATTTTGTCTGGCCCTCAGGATTTGTCCACTCTCTCTCTTTCAATCTTGATTACCCCTATGGATAATGTGTAATAATGGATCAATTTACATGTGTACTTATAAATAGTCAGGAGATGTTTGCGGAGATCTTGCTTGAAAGCCTGGTGGGACTTGGAGTATCTTAGCAACATAGGAAGGGATTTCCAGAACTTGGGGGCAAATACTGAGAAAACGTGTTCTCCCCTATGTCTGTGAAATGCTAATACTCTGAGTTAAATAGTTGTTTACAAAGAAGCTCTGTTGAGGAGAATGCAGAGCATTCCAGATGCAGGGTGAATGCTTTTACCAGAAATTAGAAACATAGACCATGTCAACAGAAAAAGACCTTTGTCACATCCAGTTTGCCCAGCTATAACCTATCCTACATCGAGACCTGTTGTCTAGATGGGGTTTTTGCCCTCACCTTTCCTCTGACCCCTGCCTCTCTGCCCCTGCAACTGTTAAGCCCTCCACTCTGTCCCAGCTGTGCTTGAAACCATTAATGGTTTTTGTGTCCCCATCTCTGCTGGTAGGCTGTTCATGGCTGACATATGAGCTATTGTAAAATAGATTTTTCTCACATCCCTCCACAATCTCTCTCCTACCCCCACCCAGCTTCTTCTTATGTCCCCATGTTTTTGACTTGCCATTCCTACAGAATAGTTCCTCGCTGTTTACCGCATTCATTACTTTAAGGAACATGAAGGTCTCCATTATATTGCCCCCTCTCCCTTCTAGCATCCAGCGAGTACATGTTCAATGCCCTAAGCCAGTCCTCATAGGATCTGCCCTGTTGGCCCTGAATCCATCCTGTCTTTGTCTTTCCCTAGGTGGGGACTCCAGAACCTCTCCCAATACACCCCAACATTCTGGTTGCCGTGCTGTTAGACCTTATTGCATTGGTTAGTTTGATTTAGGGAGTCACTTACGATGACTTCTAGGTCCCATTCCTCAGACGTAGTGCCCAGCTTAACTCCTCCCAACCAGTATTCCGCCCCGAGGTTCTTGTTCCCCTGTTTGCATTACCTTGCACGTTTTGCATTGAATTTCAACTGGGGCTGAGATTTTTTTTTCAGGTACATAAGTGAGAAGAAGAAAGCAAGCGTAGGGATAGTGAGGGTAAGCAGGACAACAGAGGGAGACTGTGTGGATGAGGATTAAGAAAATGCAGACATCCTGAAAGGTACTTCTGCTCAGTCTTCACAGTGAAGAGAAGGGGTGGACACAAGTCTGTTTTCAGAGGAAAGAGTCCTCAAGGGATTTGTAGTTCTGAAAGTGGACCAGACAGGATAATCCAAAGGGTACTAAGGGAACTCAGGGAGGTGCTTGCTGCACCACTGACTGCCTTATTCAACAGCCCACTGGAATCTGGCGTGGTTCCAGAGGACTGGAGGAGAGCAGACGTGGCCCCACTCCATACGAGTGGCAAGAGGGAGGAGGCTAGCAACTATGGACCTGAAAGTCTTGCATCAGTGGCTGGGAAATTAATGAAAACCCTGCTAAAGGAAAGGTTAGTAGAATATCCTGATTCCAGTGGGCTACAACACCAAAGGCAACATGGATTCAAGGGGCATGCCAGACGATCGGATTGATTTCTTTGACTGGGTGACCAGGGAAATAGAGCAGAGGAGGGCAGTGGACGTGGTTTATTTGGACTTTAGCAAGGCCCTCGATACTGTACTGCACAGAAGACTGATAAATTGAGCAGCTAGAAGTGGGATCAGGAGTGGTAAATTGGGTAGGAACCTGGTTAGTGATATGGCGATAGGAGGTGGTTCTAAATTGTACTCACTCTGATGATGGGAGAGTCAGTGGCGGAGCTGGGGGGGCTAGGGGGGAGGTCGCCCCTCCTGGTTATCCCAGCATAGGTAGTGGTACCCCACCACCATCTTTATTCACTGTTTAGTGCCCATTGTGGAGCTCATGATTGACTGACTGGCCCCCCCCCCGGCTCCCAAATGCTCCCAACCCTGGCTCCGCCACTGGGGAGAGTGACCAGTGGGGTGCCACAGAGCTCAGTATTGAGATCAGTCCTCTTCAGTGTCTTCGTAAGTGACATTGTGGATGAACTGGAAGGAAAGGTATGCCTTTCTGCAGATGACACCAAAATCTGTAATAGAGTGGAGAGAGTGAATAAGGACTTGTGGAAACTTGAAGAGTAGTCAAGGGTATGGTAGCTGGGGTTCAGTGCCAAAAAGTGCAAAATCATGTACTTAAGGCATAGAAACCCAGCAGCTGAGTATAGGATGGGGAGAAGGTACGGAAAGAGACTTTAGGCTTATCATGTCTGATTTCCTCAAAGTGGCAGGGCAGTATGGCAGAGCAGTGAATAGGGCCACTGGCATGCTGGGATGCATAGGGAAAGGTATCACCAGCAGTAGGAGGGAGGTGATGTTACCACTGTATCGCTGACTGGTAAGACCCCACCTGGAATATTGTGTCCAGTTCTGGAGGCTGCAACACAAAAGGGACAGAGAGGTTGGAGGCCATCCAAAGGAGGGCAACTAAAATGGTGCAGGGGTTGCATAAAGCCCAAGAAGAGACTGATGGAGCTCAACACGTACACCCTGGAAGTGACGAGAATGAGAGAGAACATGGCAAAGTCCAACAGGCACCTCAGGGGGTGAAAAAGGTACAGGAGGGGAGTCTGTTTCAAAGGAGAAAGAGCAGCAGGACCAAAGGGCATGCAGTGAAGCTGGGGAAGGGGGGTTTAAGAGGAATTTGAGTGAGTACTGCTTCACTTAAAGAGTGGTGTACGCCTGGAACAGACTGCCAGCAGAAGGGGTGGACGTGGAAACAGTAATGTGCTTTAGACATGTATGGGAAAGACGTAGGGAAGTATTAGTAAATAGGCAGGGATGAGGGTGGGTAGCCAGAGATCAGTTAGGATCTGCCGAGATGGACCAATTGTATGTTTCTTTGCCAAATCTTGGACCACATCGCTAACGTTTGCAGATCGCTCTACAACTCTCTTACCCCTCTTTGCTGTCACAGAGCTTAATGTCATCTGTAAACAGACGCATCTTGCCTGTGTTCCCTGTCCTTTGCCTGTGAAGAACATATTGAAGAGGCCTTGTCCCAGAAATGACCTCTGCCACAGTCTACTTGTAACTTCTCTGTTCCCCAGTTTGACCTCGTTTACCATCACTCTCTGTTGTCTCCCCTCCCCAGCCAACTTCCCACATATCTAACTAGGTCCTTTGTTGCTCCCAGATCCTCTGACTTTTTTGGACAGCATTTTGTGTGGCACGGAGTCAAATGCCTTGCTGAAGTCGAAATGGAATAAATCCTTTGCTTGTCCCTTACCCATCGCCCTAGTTACTCAGTCAAAGAATATTATCAGGTTGGTCTAACAAGACTCCTGTGCCTCAAACCCATGCTGCATACTATCGTGGAGTCTGTTTCTCTCCAGGAAGTCAAGAAGGGTGCAAGGAAATTAGTCACTGAGATGGTGCCGGACCAGTGCAATGACATGGTTAGTCACCTGCTTTTTATTCACCTTGGACTAGATGGGTGGAAACTTGTTTGAGGGAGGCATCAGAGGGTGATGGTAAATGGAGTCAAATCTTGGGAGAGGGTGGTCACAAGTGGAATGCTGCAGGAGTCAGTCCTGTGACCAGTTCTCCTCAATATGTGAATGCACGCCCAGACCTTCGCTGGTTCTACATCATAGTTCTACAACAGTGCTAAAAGCTTTTGTTAAAAAAATGGCTGACGTCCCGTTGGTGCCGGCGGGAGCAGATGCCATTACAGATATCCAGAAAGTCTTGCAACTTACCTGCAGAGTAGGCCCCATCACGCAAGACAGTCATCTAATATTTGTTTTTCCCAACATTAGTTACACTACAGGACAACATTGAAAGAAGTTTGATGGGGATCGACAAACGCTGAGGGTTGCTGGGGTCCCCCACTCCATGGTTAATCCAGCTCGATTCTGGATCGTTTTCGAAGGCAAGCTATACATTTTTTCAGACCCTGTGATGGCCAGTAAATGGGCCATTCATCTAGCAGCCATCAGCTGGGATCAGTCGGTAGAAGAAGATACTAGTGAACATGTTGGGGACACTTGAACGCATTTTTACCAATCTTATTTATCTGGATGTTTAGTCATGTTCGTAGGCTTGTTCCTGTTAGCCTTCACAGTTCGTTATCGTCTACCACAAGGTGACTCTTTGCCACCATGGTGGGATTATGGATTTGGGAGGAGGCAGGATTTATTGTTGTCTCTCTTTAGCAACAGTATGCTGCTCAAACCCTTTATTTTCTGACACCATGTTAACTTTAGGGAATACTCATAGTGCCATGAGTCCCATTTGGGATTTGGCATGTTGTTGGACTTGCTGGACAATTATAGACATTACGAACTGGACATGTTGCCCTTGGACTCAGTAACACAGCCTATTTTGTGCATTATCTTACAGGTTTACAATTACTAGAGGTTTCCGTCCCATGTGTTATCTCTATATAGTGAATGCACATTTTTCTTTGATTCAGGGACAGCTGTCCTGAAAAGTTCTGTAATTATGGATTGTACATTGTATATAAAGTTTTGTCTGTGGAAAAAAATAAAGTATAATTAAAAAAGGAAAAAAGACGTGCATACTAGTGCCCAGACAGTCAGAACGCTGTTACTGCTGCATCACCCAGCCTCTGCTAGGTAGTGATCGAGCAACGGTTTGTGTCCTGCTCCCTCTCTGAAGGAGGCGAGTTGTAAGTGAATGCTCAATACTGCTTCATGCAGCCAGCCCTCAAGTGACCCAGGTCTGTTCCCAAACCTGGGTCGCTGGCGTAGCAGCAAGTTAGGCACCCAGACTTTCAGCCCTTTGTACCAGTAGGCCAGCATTGCATTTCAAATTTTAAGGAAAAATAGTAAAAATCTGAGAGGAGAATGGTGGGGAATCCGGAATCATGGCTGCACCTGGAAAAGGACATGTTGCCGAAAAAGCAAGCTATGGTGTGTTATCACGGTATATCCCGGTATATCATGCTGCACTATAATCACAATATATATTTTTTGTACAATGAAACATTTTCATAAGTGGTAATTATCGTATTATAAGGTCATATTGATTCGTGACATCCCTATGTACAACAACTGTTGTGTTTCAGACAGATCCTTTTAGGCCTGATGGCTATAGACACAGTATCTCTAGCCAGATTGCACATGAGAGTACTCCACTGGGCACTGATGGTCCGGTGGGACCAACGTATCGACAACCTGGAACAGCAGGTCCTGATCTCCTCTCCGACTAAAAAAGTTTTGCTTTGGAGGATGAAACCCAGCAACCTGTTAAGGGAGGTTCCTTTCTTCATTCCTTCCTCTCAGCATATTCTCACAACAGATGTTTTGGTGTTGCAGTGGGGGCTCATCTAGGGCCCCAGCAAACACAAGGGACATGGTCCAAGCTGGACTCCTTTCTCCACATCAGTGTCCAGGAGATGGGGGCCATTCTTTATGCCTTGCAGGCCCTCCAGACTGCTATCCCCGGCTCTTCTGCTAGTGCAGATGGTCAACATCAGCGTATTCCACTACATCAACAAGCACGGTCGGGCACTCGCTCGTACCCTCTCTGCTGGGAAGCAGTGAGAGTCTAGTATTGGTCTCTGGAACATTGTCTAGAATCATCGGTCGTCCATGTTCCAGGCATCCGAAACATCCTGGCGGACAGCCTGAGCCAGTCATACACAAACACTCGAGTGGGAGCTGCTGACCTTAGTAGTAGAAGACCTGTTCGACAGGTGGGGTCATCCAGAGTTGGACCTTTTTGCATCCCCACTCAATGCAAAACTGCCACTTTTTTGCTCACTCAATTCACAACCTGGAATTTTCTGGTGAAACGCGTTGTCCCTCTCTTGTAAAGGGAGGTTCAAACAATATGAAGTCTTGCTGTATTCTGACTATTGCAGTTAGGTCCAGCCTTTCAACTGCCCCAGAGAACAAAGAGTTAACTTTCCATGGCCAGCATGGAACGTTCAGTGCAAGCTCGGTTGAAGCCCCTGTCTGCTGTTGTTTAAACTCCAGCCATCAGATTCTTTGCTCCACCTCACTGAACAGTCGCTCCGGAGATTTCTCCTTTGCTCGGTTCAAAAAAGTCGGTTAAAGTGTTGTTTTTTCGCCCGGTTTCTACCGAATTTCAGCTACCGAATCTGTCGGTTTAAGTCTCTCTCTGTGGTACTGTGAGTACTAGATAGGTTTTACATTTAGTTTCTATGTGGAACTTGTAAATTTGGGATCGGTTCGGTTTGAACTGATCAGATTGGTCTTAAAAAGTTTTGAATTTATTAGAGTGTGGCAACCGGTCCGTATCGGTTCTAAAAAAGAAAAACGGATTTAATTATGTTTTTTTCCAAGACCCATAACACGGTCAGGAACCGATAGGAGTGTCTTGCCTGGCGGATTGCTCAAAAGGGTAAGTTTTGGATAGGATTGGCCATGTTCATGAAACCCAAGAAAAAACTGGACCCACTGGGTTTCAACACTGCAGTGTGTGTGGGGAAGCCTTTTCCAAGGCTGATCCCCACACCACCTGTGTTTATTGTCTGGGGTTTGACCACCTCAATTCAGACTGCCAAATTTGTAAATGTTTTCCCAAAGCTACCCTGAATAAGAGAGTAGGTAGACTGAGGGAAAGGGAGGCCGAGAAGTCCGCTGACCTGGATGGCCAGCCCTGTTCGGTTCTGACCGAACCAGAAGGAGTGCCCGCTGACCAGGGCGTAACTTGTTCAGGCAAAAGGAGAGCCGATTCCGAGGAGTTGGTTCCGCTTAAAAGAAAGAGAAGAGAAAAATCATCCAGTTTGGATCCACAAATTCTTTCTCTGACCACTGATGAAATAGCCAAAGCAATAAGGATAGTTCATTCGCTAACTTCGGTTCCGGCTGAACCGGCACCATCTGGCAGGGGCTCGGTTCGGTTGGTTCCCCCGGTTCCGGATTATACTTTAAGAAGAATTTTATGAACTGGAGGAGAGAGAGGGAGAGTATGAGGATAATGATGATGATGGTGATTGTGAAAGTCTGGATGTGCCTATTGACCCGGACATCTACCCAGACAGACCTTCAAGTGTTTTTCTCCTCCTAGGCTTTCTGAGTCCCCTTCCCACTTTATGTTTTACAAGAAAGTGGCTGAAACCCTCCAGCTTCCAATGGAAGAAGCAGTAGAGGATCAGGAGGAGCCTAATTGTGTTGAAATGATGGACATCCCAGAGTCCAGGAGACTGTCTGTTCCCCTCCATAAATCTTTTGGGAAACAGACATTTAAAATTCTAAAGACTCCTAACTCCATACCGCCTGTGGACAGACGAATGGACAAGAGGTATGACCTTTCAGGCTCGGACACGGAGTTCCTTTCTCAGCAATGCAGCCATGTTGGAATAGTGCAGGTTGCTGCCTGTGATAAGCCAAATATTCCCTTGGCATCACACCCCCCAGATAAAGACTCCAGGAGGATTCATGCCATGGCAAAGAAGCAGTACATGGCAGCATCTTTGGGACTCAGGCAGGCTAAGTATATGGCCTACACAGCTAGATACCAGAAGTCCTGATGGGACACTGTGCTGGCTCTTGCTAAACAAGCCCCTGACCAGCTTGCCAAGGAGCTGGAGCAGCTGGCTGCAGATGGGATTGAGGCATCCAAGGTGCAGTTTCATGCTGCTGTGTACTCCAGTGATGTTTCATCTAAAGTCTTGGCTACATCTGTGGCCCTTTGGAGGATGGCTTGGCTCAGATGTACTAGCCTATCACAGGATACCCAGGCTAAGGCCATGGATTTCTCTGTCATTGGTAATTCTCTGTTTGGGGAGCAGAGAATTACTTGAAAAAGATGGACGAGTACAGGATCACCTACAGGAGTGCTCAGGCCAAAGAAAGGCAAGCCATTCCTCAGAGACAGCACTCTAGGGGCATGCCCTTTCAAAGGCCTTTTTACCAGCCCAGGCCTCCTCTTCTGCTTATGCTCAGAGGGGGTTCTTCAGAGGGAGAGGCAGACGGAGAATGAGCAGGCCTGCTTCCACCCCTCAGCCTAAAGCCCCTGCCAAGCAGACACCCTGATGGGTCTACCCGGATTGTTTCTCCAATACCTGTAGGGGGCAGGCTGGCTTACTTTGTCCAGGACTGGAAGTCTCTTAACATCAGACAAGCGGGTCCTGGCAGTAGTAAGCCAGGGACTGGTTCTCGGCTTCAAAAAATTTCCCAAGATGAGAACCGGATCCTTTCCACCTGCAAATCCATCAGAGACCCTTGCCCTAGAAGCAGATGTTTCTTCCCTCCTGGCTCTCAGAGCCATATAAAGGGTTCCTGCCCTACATAAGGGCAAAGGATTGTACTCCAGGTTCTTCCTAACCCCCCAAAAAAACAGGAGAATGGCAGCCCATCCTGGATCTCAGATATCTGAACAAGCACCTTTTAAAACCAAAGTTCAGAATGGTGACTTTGGGAATAATTCTGCCCTTTCTAAGGCCAGGGGACTGGCTAGCCACCTCAAAGATGCCTATTTTCATATTCCCATCAAGTGCTCCCACAGAAAGTACCTCAGGTTCGAGTTGCCCTCAAACCACTATCAATTCAGAGCAATGCCCTTTGGCCTAATGTCAGCCCCAAGGGTGTTCACAAAGTGCCTGGCAGTAGGGGTTGTTTTCCAAAGGAGAAAAAAGATCTCCATCTTTCCATACTTGGACGACTGGCTCATAGTGGGTCAGTCTCCAGACCAAGTCAAGTCACATCTGCAAATAACTCGGCAAGTGCTCACTTCCTTAGGATTCCTCCTCAACCTTCCAAAGTCAGTTCTTGAGCCAGTACAGCTCCTCACCTTCATGGGGCGAAGCTGGATACACTAAGGGCAAGAACCTTCCTTCCCCTGGACAGGGCAAGGACCCTTATGGAACTGGCCTCTTCATTCACCCTTCACGTGTCTCGACCAGCAAGGCATTTCCTGCAGCTCCTGGGCCACATGGCAGCCTCTACTGCAGTGGTCCAGGGAGCAAGATTTCAGATGACGGACATTCAGTTCCACTTAAGAGCTTTCTGGCCCCAAAGAAAGGATTCCCTAACCAAACTAGTCCCAGTGACTCGAACCCTGATCCAGGCTTTGCAATGGTGGCAGGATCAGGACAATTTGAGATGAGGAGTTCCTTTTGTCACTCAGTCTCATTCAGTGATACTCACCACAGATGCCTCCCTGCTGGGCTGGGGAGCCCACCTGGGGGATCTTACCACCCAAGGGCTGTGGTCACCTCAAGAATCTCTGCTTCACATCAGTCTCTTGGAACTCAGAGCAGTGTTTCTAGCACTGCAAGCCTTTTCCAAATCTGTACAGAACAAGGTGGTCCAGATCAGAACAGACAATACCACCACAGTGTGGTACATCAGCAAGCAAGGAGGCACTCGCTCTATGGCCTGCACACAGAAGCAATGAAGTTGTGGTCCGTGGCCTATTCCCTGCAAACCTCTCTGATAGCAGTTCACCTCCCAGGGAAGGAGAGTGTCCTAGCAGATGCCCTCAGCAGGATATCCCAGGGCCATCACGAATAGAACCTAGATCCCCTAGTTTTGAAAGTGATTTTCTCAAGATGGGGCACTCCACAGATATATCTTTTTGCATCCCCAGACAATCACCAACTTCCTTTCTTTTATTGCAGACCCCCCAGTCTTGGGCTCAGTCTCCTTGGATGCTCTGATTCTGAATTGGGAAGGGAAATTTCTGTATGCTTTCCCCCCTTCCCTCTCCTGTTCAAAGTGTTAGTCAAAATCAGGTCTCAACCATGCAAAGTGATTCTGATTGCTCTAGACTGGGCCAGACAGCCCTGGTACCCACTGTTGCTGTCCTTAGCAGTCCACCTTCCCCTGTCTCTTCCCAGGAATTACAACCTGTTGACATCCTTTCGGGAGGATTTGGTATCCGAACGTCAAATCTCTCAATCTCAAGGCATGGCTCTTGAAGAGTTAAAGTTGCTGATCTGCAACTTTCTCAAGGGGTTCTGGATATCCTTAAGGCTTCTCGAAAGCCTTCCACCAGAAAGACTTACAACTCCAAATGGAAAAGGTTCACTATTTGGTGCCCCAATAAGGATATTTCTCCAGAATCTGCTGGGTTGCCTACAGTTCTGGACTATATGGTCCATCTTAATGGCCTAGGCCTTAGGCTAGCTACACTTGAAGTGCATTTGGCAGCTGTTTCTGTCTTCCTGTCAGTAGGCAAGCCCTCTCCTCTCCTCTGTCAGCCCATCCTGTGTTTTGTAATTTCTTCAAGGGATTGCTGCACACCAATCCCCCCCCCTTTAGTGACCCTGCTCCTGCTTGGGACCTTAATGTTTGCATTGCTCAGCTTATGCAACCACCCTTTGAGCCTTTGTCCTTGGCAGAGTTTAAGTACTTGACTTGGGAAACTGTGTTTTTGGTAGCCATTACCTCTGCCAGGCGTATCAGTGAATTGCAAGCCCTGTCAGTGGAGCCTGATTTCATCTCTTTCCATAGAGATAAAGTGGTCCTAAGAACTAACAGAAAGTTTTTGCCTAAGGTGGTTTCAGATTTCCACCTTAATCAGTCTATGTCTCTCCCTGTTTTCTTTACTGACCAGTCCTCCTCTGGAGAGAGGAGGCTGCACAGCTTGGATGTTAAGAGGGCCCTCAGCTACTACATAGAGCGCACCAAAGGTCACAGGTTTGAGTTCCTCCAGTTGTTCCTCACATATGGAGAGGTCGGTAAGGGCAAACCTGCTACTAAGAGATCTGTTGCCAGGTGGATTGTCTCTTGTATACAATTCTGCTATGAAAAGATGAGTAGAACCCCTCCCTCAGGCCTGAGAGCTCACTATACTAGAGGTACAGCTGCTTCTCTGGCTGCTGCCAGGGATATTCCTATCTTAGAAATTTGTCAAGCAGTCACCTGGAAAACAGTCCATACACTCACCAAGCATTACTCTCTGGATATCCAGGCTAGGAGTGATGCTCGGTTTGGCACAGCAGTACTTCAGAGCCTATTCCCAAGGTAGGTTCTGTCCCTCCTGCATGGAGGTACTGCTTGGTAGTCTGCAGTAGTCAGAGTACAGCAAGACTTCATGTTGTTTGAAGAAAAAATTACTCACCTTAGTAATGTTGTTTCTTCTAATGGAGTCTTGCTGTATTCTGACTTCCCACCTCCCCTCTCAGAACCTGTTTTTTGGGATGTGGGTGGGCAGGAGCAGTGTTGGCACACTAGAAGTGCCCCTTTTTCACCCTCCTTTACTTTGGGTCTGTGTAGCGTTTTGTTTTTTGGGGTTTCCTGACTTGAGTCTTTGCTTTGAAACCAAAAAACCCTTTTTCAATAAATTTAGTTGCCAATTGGCTAGTGTGAGTTTTACAGTTTCCACACAGAACTTCTAGTGAGTATTGCTCGTAAAGATCTGACGGATGGAGTTTAAACAACAGCAGACAGGGGCTTCAACCGAGCTCGTGCTGAACGTTCCATGCTGGCCATGGAAAGTTAACTCTCTTTGTTCTCTGGGGCAGTTGAAAGGCAGGACCTAACTGCAATAGTCAGAATACAGCAAGACTCCATTAGAAGAAACAACATTACTAAGGTGAGTAATTTTGTTCTTTCTGTAAGTATTTCCTCCCTTCTCCCTGCTTCAGAGGGTTCTGATCAAGCTCAAGATGGAAGGGGCCACAATGATCCTCATCTCCCCCCCTTCTGGTCTTTTCAGATCTGGTTCCCTTTGCTGCAGCAGCAGAGAGTGGAACCTGCAGTATCCCTACCTCTGTGCAACGGCTTGATCTCCCAGAACCGGGGCACCCTGGTCCATCTGGACCTCAAATCCCTGCATCTTCATGCCTGGCTCCCAATGACATAGCCATGGCTCAGTTTGGGGTATCACACAAGGTGGTTGATGTTCTTGTGGTGTCTAGGAAGCCTTCCACTAGGGCCACCTATCCTATGAAATGGAAACATTTTGCGCTGTGGGCTACATCGCATCAACTGGATCCCTTCACTTATCCAGTGAATCAGATTCTGGAGTACTTGCTGTCCCGTTCAGACTCTGGTCTGAAGTACTACTCTCTTAAGTTGCACATATCTGCCTTCTATGTGCCTATTGATGGACATACGGTGGCACAACTGGAGGTGTCCCATACATTTCTTTGAGGCATCCTTCACCTGAAGCCTCCTATTCGCAGTCCAGTCCCATGTTGGGACTTGCATTTTGTGTTGGAAAAACTTACTTTGGCTCCCTTTAAGCCAGTCACGCCATGCAAGCTAAGCTT
The DNA here is from genome assembly GCA_016271365.2 of Neoceratodus forsteri. Taxonomy (NCBI): domain Eukaryota; kingdom Metazoa; phylum Chordata; order Ceratodontiformes; family Ceratodontidae; genus Neoceratodus; species Neoceratodus forsteri. Next base: position 410,157,488 of record CM057455.1, on the reverse strand, counting down.
TCTGTTGTGGAAGGTGTTATTTTTAGTTACTATGACTTCTGCTCAAAGAATTTCAGAGCTGCAGGTGCTCATGTGTGAGCAGCCTTGTTTGATTTTCCACAAAGACAGGGTGTCTGTGTACTAACCCTAAGTTTCCTTCTAAGGTGGTGTCTGAGTTTACTTTAAATCAACCCATCCAGCTTCCTGTTTATTGCCCAGAGCATGCCAATCCAGGGGAAGCCTTGCTCCTTACTTTAGGTGTGCATAGAATTGTACGTGACTACATACACCATATGAAGGACTCCAGTTGTTCATTTCTTTCGCCCCTGGGAAAGAGGGTGCCCCTATTTTAAAACAGTGCTTGTCCAAATGGTTGGCAAACCGTATTATTTTCTGCTACAGGAAGAACAGCAAAGATCTTCCTGGCATTGTCCGTGGCCATTCTACCAGAGGCATGGCCACCTCTGTTACCTCTTTCAGAAACATGTCAGCGGCAGAGGTCTGTGCTGCTGCTACTTGGAGTACTGTCCACACCTTTACCAAGCACTACAATCTGGACATTGCCTCTAGGCGTAGGGCAAGTTTTGGCTTAGCAGTCCTTCAGGGCCTACTTTCTTATGCTTGAGGTTTCCTCCACCCAGACTGTGTTGTCTGATAACAGAACTGCTTGGAATTCGTTCTATAGGTGTGGCCTACTGCAATAGATACCCTCGAAATAAGATAGTACAGCTACATAAGAACTTACTGTGGCCAACTCCATGACGCAAAGCAATGGGAGTTTGCTTGGCACGCTGGTAATCCAGGTTTGTGCCCCAAACTCAGATGTCAGGAGTGGAGACTGGTGGGGAGGGTGTTAAGAGCATCCTTTGGATGCTTCCCTCCTTGGGGGGGAATGATACTAGATCGATTGTTAGGTGGCTCCTGGTGGTGATTTGTGGTAAGGTGTTCTTGGCCGCATGATGCCTCAATATGCTGCTGAATGCCCCGCCCCAGGACGCCACTATGGCTGGACCAATATGTATGTGAGGTGAGTGGTTTGGGGAGAAAATGGAAAATCACCGTTCAGCCAACCGGATGACGGTCGCCCAGATCTCCCCCATGCCATGAAGCCCAGGAGAAGGCTCCAAGAGCCACTCCACCACTGCCTGCCAGGTGCGGATTTGAACCCTGTCTCCCCTCCTGTGGGCCCAGAGAGGGCCTCCACCTCCAGCGAAGGACACTTCAGGGGTGCAAAATTGGGGGAGGGGACGGTGGATGGCATTGAGGGATGATGCGGTGGGATGGGGGTCCATTGGTGGCCTGAAGGAGTGGGAGGCTAAGGGTGCAGAGGGGGCACACAAGAAAAAAAAGAACTCGCCATAACAGTAGGTCTTCAAGAGGATCTCTTGCAGCAGGCTATGCAGTCACTCTCTCCTTCCCTCTGGGCCTGGGAGGCTCTTCTGTGTCTGTACCTCATTTGTTACCATCTTTTTTTGGTATGGACCCCTTAGGGTGACACCAACACAGTGAACTACAATCTTGTTTGCAAAATCGACACTTTGCTGACAGGTTGCTGTGTTGATGTGCTCGAAACAGGGGCACACTGTCTCCCGGTCCTGCACCTCTGCCCCGAAGTAACTCCAATTGGAGTTAAGCCCTGATTTATATAAAAAAACAAACAAAACAAAAAAAAAAAAGAGAGACAAGCAGGAATCATGACGACCGCAGCTTGCAGTCGACATGACTCCTGTCAGCGAGATGCCGGTCGACAGAAAGGTTGTCGAACTGGCATCGTAGAACCTTTTTTTTTTTTTTTTTTTGTGGTAATATTTGGTTCCTCTGGTGCTAAGTTGCTTATAGTCTTCAGCGGGAGAACTGAGGAGGTTGCAGGGCCACACACTCTTATAGGATAGGGCGATGTTGGCGTATGACGTCGGAGTGGGCGACCCTGTGGTTGACTGCTAGCTAGAAAAGTTTCCATGTGGTCCTAGTGCCGGGGGGCTATAGTTCCATTGGTGTGGCCTGCTGCAAGAGATCCTCTTAAATAGCAACTGTTGTAGTAAATTCTTATGTATCTGTACTTTCTCCTGATGGGACATTCCTCTAGTGGATCTATTTGCCTCCTGGGAGAGTGCTAGACAGGCTATTTTGTGTCGCCCCCACTCCACACTCCGGGACATTCTTGGGGGATGCCTTTGCAAGGCCCTGGATCCCAGGCCTTGTGTATGCCTTCCCTCCATTCCCCTTCACAAGGTCGTGGTCAAGGCCCAAAAGGACAAGGCACTGGATGATCCTGATAGCTCCAGACTGGCCAAAGCAGTTCTTCTTCCCAGATCTCTTCAGCCTTAACAGCAGACCTTTGTGGAGGCTGCCTGTCCACTCATATCTGCTGAAAAGACTTCAGGGTGCGGCCCTACACCTAGACCTGCAGTCCCTGCACCTCACAGCCTGGATTTTGAGCGGCTAGAGTTCTATGTCTTGGGTCTCTCAGATTAGGTGCTTCATGTTGTGAAGGCCTCCTGAAAGAAACTGACTCACAGATACTATGCCTTTAATTGGAAGAGATTTTCTATTTGGTATCTGGGCATGGAGCTCGATTCCCTTGCCTGCCCTGTGGCCTAGCGACCCTTAAGGTGCACCTAGCATCCATCTCTGCGAACCAGGCGCAGGCTGGTAAGCTGACCGTGACCTAGAAGAAGGCGGTCAGGTGCCTTTTCAAGGGTCTGGATCACCTGTCCCCTCTGGTGCGTGAACCACGTCCACCGTGGGACCTACTGCTGGTTTGGGCTGTGATCAAGGGAAAGCCTTTCGAGCCAATGCACAGATGTGAGATGTCACATCTGTCATGGATGATAGCCTCCCAGGTGGCCATCACATTAGCCAAAAGGATTGGGGAGCTATAGGTGCTATCAGTGGAGGCTTCTTACCTGGTCTTCAGCAAGGACAAAGTTGTCCTTCGCCCCAACCCAAAGTTCCTCCTGAAGGTGGTATCGGAGTTTCATCTTAACCAGGACAGTAACTTACTAGTATGCTTTACCAGCCCTTCTTTGGAGGACAACCACAGGCTTCATACCCTAGGCCTGCACAGTGCACTCTCTTATGATGTGGCATGCACGACTGGAGTTTGGGGACAGGCTCGCCAGCTGTTGGTCACTTAAGCTGAAGCTGCACTTGGCAAGACCAGCAGATGGACAGCAAAGCAGATGACTGGCAGGTGAAATGCATCCTGCATTGGCCTTTGCTATAGGCTGGCAGATATTGAGCCTCATGTAGGGCTTAGGGCTGATTCCACCAGACATGCTGCTGCTGCCTTGGTGGCTGCTTCCTGGGTTATACCTATCCAGGAAATCTGCAGGACTGTTACCTGGAAGTCAGCACACACCTTCATTTCCCACTACTGCATTGATCTTAAGTCACATTGAGATGCTTGTTTTGGGACCTTGGTTCTCCAGTCTCTGTGTGTGTCCTCCTTCTGGAGAACTGCTAGGAGTCTGCCAGTGTGTGGGAAGTGAACCATATCCCTACCTCTAGAAAATAGGTTGCTCACTTGTAACCCTAGAGCTTACTTTGAGAGGGTTCCTTCAGTAGGTCTTCACATATAGGACTGCGCCCCCTGGCGTCAGGACCGCACAGCAAATTTCTAGCTATCAGTCATTAGCGGGGGACTGCCCCGGCATCACCTGATCATGCGTCAGCATGACAATATATAGTGGACGTTCCCCACGTCCGCCCTACAGTTCTTTACCGCCGTCGGCCTGAACTCGTCGGATCCTTGCAGTAAACTAGCTCAGTCGTCCGCCATTTATATCAGTATAGTGCAAGTTTTTTGTCCCTTTTTCTGTTTGGTGTATGTGTTCGAGAAAAATTAAAAAAGTACTCTCAGTGCAGTGCCCAAATCCCACATGGGAAACAACCACTCCCGCTGTGTGCTTTGCCTGGGCCCAAAACACCGGGTGGCAGATTGCGAAATCTGCTAGTCGTTTAACCAGGCCACATGCACCTATCGCCAGAAGGCCCTCGGTGCTCACTTCTTGAAGTCTTGCCTCGCATCTATGGAAGAAGAGTTCCAGGAACTGAGGGAACGCGCTCCTTTGCCAACTCCCGAGAAAAAGCGTAAGAAGGAGGAGAAGCACCAGGCAGGGTTCCAGTTAAGAAATTTTGGCATGAATATTTTACTCTTCATTTTTAAAATGAGGTGAGTAAAACCAATTTCAGATGTGTACAGATGATTCTCTGCATTTGGCTGAAGAGTACGTTTCTAGGAAATGAGCGTATTTGTGATATATTATTAAATAAAATGTACAGAGAATAATATTGTATAGGTGTTTATGTTAATCTTTTATTAACAATATACATGATGTAGAGACAACACTGCTGTCTCTACATGATGCATATTGTGTTAATAAAAGATTAACATAACAAGGTTCACAACACAGTCTCTAATTTTGTTTTCCTGTTTCTGCCACATCATCTAAAAATTCATGTAGGACAGAGGCAGTGCATTCTAATCTCAGGGGATGACAATTTCACAGCACTCACAGGCCCACTAGCCAAATGCTGGTGGTGGTACATTGTGTATCTGGCCAGTAAAATGTACAAAACTAAATGCACAAGACTTGACACAGTTTTGCAGTCACTAGTCAGTAGGGCTGTTTTCATAGATTTGTAGACATGTGGTGGCAGAAAAGGGCCTTCCTGGCCCATCGAGTCTGCCCATTCCCTTCTCTACTTAGTAGACTCCGAGTGCTGTATAGTCCAACAGTGAATTTTCCCAGACTAGTAAATAGCTCCATTATTTTATAGCGTGAGTTTATACATGAGCAGCTCCACTGTCCGAGCCTTGTTCATTTTGTAGTAGTAGTAATAAAAGTTTTTAGGGCTAGTGGATGTTCCTGGTCAGTAGCCCTGCTAGCTAGTGGCTGCAGAGTTTAATTTCTACCTCTGGGCTTTGCGGACATTACTTCCATTTCTTAGAGCTGTAGACAGACTACTCAGGGGGAGGTAAGGCACACACACACACACACACACACACACCACCATGGGGACATGGGACAGCAAATACACAGAAAAAACTCACACTAAAATCCTTTATTTTGCAGTATAAGAATGTACTGCGGAGCTGGAGCTAGGTACTGCTCTCGTTTACAACCAGTCTTACAGTGCAGACCAAAAACGTCACTCGGCCACACACAGCAGGCAGTCATTTTCTACACTCTACAAGATCAAATGCCATGTGGTGGAGTCTAAGAAAGATACTGCCAAGTTGGCAACTCACAGTGCAGATCTTCAGTGGACCACTACATGTCATTGAGGACGCCATAAACAGACACATTTTGTTTTTACTGTGGAATTGACAACACCTAGCTCCACTACAACCTGACAGTTCATACCTACTGGGCTGCTGCCGCTAAACAACTTTAACATAAGCCCCTCCCCAATAAAAAAAACCTTAGATACAGACTGTATGCTGCAATAACTACAGATGCCATGAAGGGTAAGGAGAAGCAGCAACATACATCGATTATAACTGTATCAAATACTGAGCAGATCACACTGAAATTTTCTACAGTTCATAAATCGGATAAAAACTTAGGGCCACACTCCTACTCCGCCACAAAACATTTATACCCTGTATGCCCTACAAAGCCCAGATGTGAACGCAATAGGCAGATGATCATCTTATATTAAAAAAGGAAAATTAGTTATGTTAGAACGTAAGTGTTCCAACGTAGGTGTTCTTTTCCGGCTAGTTAATTACCGTGTTCACATTGCATTTCAGGAAGGCATCCTGATCCTTTGCACTGACTCGAATCATCCACTGCCTGCAACTCTTCCTGCCAGCCTGCCCACCATATGTCTGCAGCGATACGTGTGGAGTTCCCATCTGATCGTGAAAGTGCACAGCTCTGTGTAAGTCATAACAGCCAGTCGTGTTACAGCATCAGGGTGGGCAGGTGCTGAGCAGGCTGCAAATCCGTGCGTGCCACTATTTTACATTAACACCGACAAGGGGGGGGGGGGGAATGCGGAGAACAAACAAATTTTTTTTTCTTCAAAGGTAGAATGAGAACGCAACTTCATAATGAGATTAGCAAAAGGGCACGCACACTAGTGGGTTTGTAGGAGCAAATTTTATACACATTACAAGTTAAAATAGGAGCATATATGCATTTTTCCATGCGTAAATGTACCCTGTACACAACTTATTCTGGAGCCCTGGCGCCAGGCGTCGGATCGTTTTCCATCCCGTCATCATCAGACAGCTGACACTGCAGCGAGTGAGGCTTCCACTTCGATGAGTACTTTGCCTCAGGGGTCTCCATCTGTTCCCGCAGTTCGAACGCCTTCTCTCCCACTGCTCTTGGTCAGTGGGCAATCGGGGGACTCCTCTCCAGAGGACATATCCGGTCCTGTCGAAGGCTCAGCCGCTAAACCTCCCCCCGATTCTACCATCGGGAACTCTGCCTCAGGCGATCCACCCCAGTCCAGCCCTCTGGCTGTTGTGGGCCAGACCACCACCTGTAAGTCGGACGTCGGCTCCTCCGGTGCCCGCCAGGTTTCCGCCGATAAGTCAGTTATTGGGTCCTCCATTGACTGCCCGATGAGTGCCCTCTCATTGGACAACCCCACTGTCTGTGATGTCGTGCAAGGCAAGCCTCCAGTTTCTCCTCCCCCCCGCCGCAAAGGTTCTTCTCCATGGGAGCTTCTGACCCTGCCCGACGACTCGTTTTCCCTGGCTAGGGAACTGAGCATGGCTGTCCAGGAGATCTCTCCTGCATTGGGCACTCACTTTGAGACTCCAGTCTTAGGGCCGGATCTTGCGATGGGGCTTTCTATCTCTTTGCCTCCCTCGCCTATCTCAGACCAGCCATTGGGTCACCTGCCCATCCCAACGCCAGGCCGTTCCCTGATCCATACTCTTCTTACTGACATGGCCCAAGGTTTTCTTGCTCCGACGCCAGAGTCTTCTGGCCCTTCTGGGGTCCCAATTGAAACCCCAGGCCTGCTGACAGATGTTATCTCACCCAGTGGATACCTCTCAGGGTGGAACCTTTTTTCCCCAAGACAGGAAAGACTGCCTGATGGCATAGGCCTCCTTAGTGGCACGGGAACAGTACGTTCCAACTCTATCTTTTCTGCATCTGCTGGGGTTGATGGCAGTCGCCATAGCCACTGTTCCACTAGCCAGGCTCCACATGCTGGTTCCCCAGTAGACTCTCCAGGTCCAATGGGATCAGTGCCACAATGACCTGCATCAGTTAGTCCTGGTCTTCTCCCCTGTTCGCAGGGTCCTTCAGTGGTGGCAGAACCCCAGTCATCTTTTGCAGGGGTCTCCTTCCCTCTCCCAGGCAGGTCCTCACAATGGATGCCTCAGGATCAGGCTGGGGAGCACACCTGAGTCCTTTCCAGACCCAGGGATCCTGGACCATGATGGAGACAAGCCTCCACATCAGTGTGCTTGTGATGAGAGCGGTTCTCTATGCCCTCCAGGCCTTCCAAACCACCTGTCCCCAGGTCACCAGCTGGTCCAGTCGGACAACATCAGTGTGGTTTACTGTCTCAGCAGATAAGGGGGGGACTCATTTTTACCCTCTCTGCTGGGAGGCAATGAGGGTGTGATACTGGGTACTGGACCATGATCTTGAACTGTCAGAAGTCCATGTTCCAGGGGACCGCAGTGCCCTGGCAGACAGGCTAAGCCAGTCGCATTCTCGCCAACACAAGTGGGCACTGCTGCCCTCTGTGGCTGAAAGCCTCTTTTGAAGGTGGGGGTGGACAGAGTTGGACCTTTTTGCATCCCCACACAATGCAAAACTGACACTTTTCTGCTCGCTAGATCCTGGGCCTGGAGTTTTCTAATGAGACGTGTTGTCCCTCTCCTGGAGAGGGACGTTTCTATATGCCTCCACCCCCCCAACTGCTGATTCAAGGGGTCCTTCTCAAGCTGCAGATGGTGGGGGCCTCCCTCATCCTGGTGGCACTGTTTTGGCTGCCGCAAATCTGGTTTCCATTGTTGCAACAACTGTTGGTAGAACCTTCGGTCCCATTTCTGCTTTGCCGGGACGTGCTCACTCAAGCCTAAGGGACTGTGGTCCATCTGGATCTCAAGTCCCTGCGGCTGCATGCCTGACTCCTGAAGATGTAGCCATAGCTTGCTGTAGAGTTTTTCCAGAGAGTAGCTGATGCCTTGGTGGTGGCTAGGAAGTCTTCCACCAGGACCACCTATTTTATGAAATGGAAACGTTTTGCCATTTGAGCATCATCCTGTCACTTGGAACCTTTCACCTGTTAGAAGCAGGTCCTGGAGTACTTTCTGTCCCTTTCAGACTCGGGCCTTAAATGTTCTTCCATTAAGTTGCACATGTCTGCCACCTCGGCTTTCCATTTGCCAGTGGATGGTCATCCGGTAGCCCATTTAGAGGTGGCCCGTACGTTTTTGCAGGGCATTCTTCACTTGAAGCCCCCTGTGTATAACCCTGTCCCGACTTGGGACTTGAATTTTGTTTTGGAGAAACTGACCCTGCCTCCTGTTTAGCCGGCCATATCTTGTAAACTACGCTTTGTCTCATGTAAAGTGTTGCTTTTATCATCATCATCATCATCATCAAATCTTTATTCAGGCGAACATCATTGAGCAAAGCTCATTTACAAGATGGACCTGATAAAGTCAAGGTTCAATAGTTGATACACAACAAATACATCATACACTTATATAAGACAGTTATACAGGGGAAAATAACGTTTATAAACACAGTGATGTACAGTAAATTCACATGATAAAAAACGGTTACAGGAAAGTTAAGCTAATATTTACAGTATGTACAGTATATACATATCCCAGTGGGGGGGCATGGCAGACACTCAACATAATGTAATACTAGGATGATGAAGGTATTACTGGGTGCCATAAGATGGGGTGTCTGTCTGGAAGGAATATGCCATATATGGTTTGGAAGGGAGATTTGTGAGATGACAGTGCTAGCTCTAGTGGTAGCAATTGCATTTCTCTTTGAAGAAGACTGTACAGTGCTGTTTAAAGGATGCAAATGGAATGATATTGGACAGTTTAAGGGATTTTTGTAGGGTGTTCCATGCTATAGCTAGAGAATAGCTGATTGCTGCCCTCCCTAGCCTGGTGTTGAATTTGGGCAATTTGAGCAGGATGATGTTGTTGCTTCCTAGGGAATAGGAGCTAGGAGAGGTCTGGGTGAAGCAGTCCAGGATATAGTTTGGAAGTTTTTTTGACAACGCTCTGTAAATCCATAGTGCTGCATTTCTGTTCCTTCTGAGGTGAAGGGAAACCCACCCAACTGCAGCACAAAGAGAGCAATGATGAGTATTAGATGGCAGATCTGTAATGAACCTTATTGCTCTATGATATAAGGTATCCAACTTGTGATGGTAGGAGATGGGGCAGTGACTATAAAGGAAGTCTGCATAGTGATAGACTGATAGAAAAATGGCCTGGACTAACCTCATCTTTGAGTCTCTGTTTAGGAAGGGTTTTAATCTATAGAGAAGGCCAAGCCTTTGACGAAGCTTTTTTAACAGTTCTTCTAAATGATGAGTGAAGTCAAGTCTGTTGTCAATCCACACACCTAGGTATTTGAAGTTTTCTACATACTCCAGATTTTCTCCAAGTATAGTGCATAGTGGGGAGAATGATTGGAGAGGATGTGCTGGTGGAGCTTTGATTTGTGAACATCATTGCTTTAGTTTTCTTTGCATTTAACAGAAGCTTTTTCTCGAGTAACTGATATTGTAGCAAGGAGAATTCTGTTTGTAGGATTTCCCGAGCAGCTGCAGGCGAAGGGTTGCTGACATACAGAACAGTGTCATCAGTAAAGAGTTTTAGTTGCTGTTACTTCTGCTCGAAGGATTTCCGAGCTTCAGACTGTCGTGTGAATAGCCTTATTTAATTTTCCACAAAGACAGGGTCTCTTTGCATACCAATCCAAGTTTTCTGCCTAAGGTGGTGTCTGAGTTTACTCTTCTTTTCTTTTTTTTCATAGTCTGACCTCCCCATCCCTGAAGGGAATTCATCCCCGTCCGAGTGCTGGGGCCCGCCATGCCAAGCCCCCACGGCAAGAGGTCTAGGTATTATCGATGCCGTGGCTTACCCGAGTTGGGCCATGGGAGCAGAGAGCCCCCGAGGACACTGCTGGCAGCTGTGATGTGGCAGATCTGGGCATCATGCTCAGGGGCTGGAATTTTGTAACTTGTGACAGTACCTGGGGTGGGGACGTGCAGTGACATCCCGTGTCTGCCCCGCCCACTGCAGGTAACGGTGCTGACACAGTGGGCCCCCCAGCCTTTGCCAGAGGTCTCTTGTGTGTCGGACATTCAACCCCCAAGAAGGAGAGCATGCTCAATCCTTCTCCCCCTGGCCAGCCCTCTGACGTCCCGAGTCCATTTCCAAACCCAGGTCATCAGCATCGCAGATGGACGCCCTGCATCTGCGCCGGTATGCCAGCTCTGAGTTTACTCTTAATCAGTCCATTCACCTTCCTGGTATTACCCAGAGCATGACAATCCAGGGGAAGTATTACTCCATACTTTAGATGTGTGTAGAATTTTGCATTACTACACACATCATACCATGGACTGCAGAAAGTCCAAACAGTTGTTTTTCTTTTGCCCTTGAGAAAGAGGGTTCCTTCATTTCTAAACGGTTTGTCCAGATGGTTGGCCAACTGTATTACTTTTTGTTATAGGAAGTATGGTAAGGAACTTCTGGGGATGTCAAGGGCCATTCCACCAGAACCTGGCCGCATCAGCTGCTTGTTTCAGGAATGTTTCTGCCACTGATATTTGTACTGCTGCCACTAGGAGTTCTGTCCACACTTTTACTTAGCATTACAGTTTGGACATTGCCTCTCGTAGGTGGGCAGGTTGTGGCCTAGTCGTGCTTCAGGGTCTCCTCTATTGAGGTCTTTTTATCCTGCCTCCCATTTGGTCCTTTCTAATGTCACTATTTGGGACTCATTCCATAGGTGTGACCTGCTGAAAGCGATGTCCCCAAACAAGATAGTACAGTTTTGTAAGAACTTACCATAACAGTAGATCTTCGAGGGAATCTGTTTCAGCAGATCATTCCATCCCACCCGCCGTCCCCCTTTGGGGTTCATTCTGTTCCATATTGGTTCTTTTCCTCTGGTGCTCCTGCCTTATACAACCCTAGGCACCCTTTCTCTCTCCTGGGTTCCCCCAAGGTAGGCTAAGCAGAGATGGTCTCCAGCAGGAATGAACTGAAGAGGAAGCGGGGCCACCAGTTTCTTTATATGGTATATGATGTTGGCGTGCTGACATCGGCATGGGAGGCCCCAGTAGACTGCTACAGAAAAAGGCTTCCATGGGATCCTAGCACTTGATGGATAAGTTCCATAGGTGTGACCTGCTGAGAGATTCCCTCGAAGATCTACTGTTACGGTAAGTGCTTATGTAACTGTACATTTTGCATGTCTGGGTGTACCTAGAAGAAAATCCTGCGAACAGTCTTCTAACTTTGCTTGCAAAATGCAGTGTGAAGCAGGGATTTTTAATCTCTGTACTTTTGACTTTATATTTCCTTTTAAATACTGGTTTATGGTATTGCTTCCTAATTTATTTATTTGCAGATAATAATTAAAAAACGAGAACCACTAAATTTTGGACTTCCAGATGGGATTATGGGATTTTCAAGTAGATTAGCAGCTACACAGGATATTGCTTTCACTCAGCCATCAGTAAGTAATTTCTAGCTTCTGTTTTTTATTTTAGTTTTTTTCAGTTTTTGTTGGTGATTTAAACAGAACAGGAATCTGAAACTGTGACTCTATCATAAAAATGTTACCTTTCCCGCTGATTTTAAAAAAAAAAAAAGGACAATACATGTTCCCATTTAGGTACTGACATGGAAGTACAGTTTGGGGGGTACTATTTAAAACATTGGCACTAGTTAAAAAAAAAAATGAAAAGGTCCATGTGGTTCCTGGTCCAGTGGCATAGCAACCGCCCATCACACTACCACCTGGAAGATGGTGCTTTGTGTGCAGACCCTGGACTCCTGCACTGGGACTGCCTCTGGGCAGGAGTGCGTCATTGAGGTGAGGTGCCCTGTTCCCTGGAGAAGGTGGGTGTGACATGCCACCAGGCATTCATGCACCTCCTACAGATGGCATCAAATGTGAAGGTGGTCACTCACCTGCCCGGAAGAATGATGCAGCCTTGGCAGCCTCAGTTGTTCGGGTGTCAAGGGGGAAGTGGAATAAAGGGGGATCTGGGGATGCAAATAATAAAAGGAAGATCATTTATTTGGTAAATGGAACACACTCAGATATTGACAATACCATGTACAGTACTTTTGTTTTATTTCATTCCTGTGGCAAATGTGTTTGATGTTTCTAACAAAAAAAAGCTCCTGTTCCCTTGCCATGCCCCCTAGATATAAATCTGTGCACCTGGGTCTGTGCCATGCTTTTGGTCATCATTAGTATTGTGCTGTTATAACATAGGCCATGTAAATCCTGTAACCTCATTTGTTGAAACACGTCACCTACCATGATTATTCTTTGACAGACTCACCCTTCAACTGATTTACATTTTTTTTTTCTTTTTTAAAAATAAGATGTCTATTTTATAAGTGAGATAACACATTCCAGGGTGTGTGATCATAAGGGAATAAGGCACTTCTTGAGTGGTTGCAGCACTCTGCAGTGCATCATGCCTAACAAACTCTCAAGGCATGGATTAATCCCTTATAACTGCACACCCTCACATGTGTCATCCCTTAAGTACTATCCTTACTAATTTACAGTATGACTACATCGTGCATGGCTGAAGAGTGACTACAAACACTGGGAGGGTACCGTCGTAACTGTAGTGCAACACGAATTAGAAAACTAAAATAAAAACTGAATGATTTAAAAATGCCCCTGTGAATAATCTATGAATGTCAGCAATACATTGCTGCCAATTAAAAAAAAAAAAAAAAGTAGTAGATGTTTGTGTTTTGGTTGGCCAACTGGTTGGTTGGTTGGTAGGTAGGCAGGCAGGCAGGAAGAAAAGGAATTGGGCTTTGTACTGCACCTTTCATACAAACTGTATCTTAAATTGCTTTGCTGTCCAGGAGAGAAAGAAGAGAATGTTGCTACCATTTTAGATGGCTGGGGAGATTAAACAGCTCAGAGAGAAGTCAGAAACTGGTTAAGCATGCAGAAGTTAAGAAACTTGGTCGTAGTCCCATACTAAATCGTTAATCATTGTGAGGTTCAAATGTGGGTGTGTAGGTTCACAGCAGTGCGTGCTGACCACTAGTTGGGACTTCCTCCACAGTTGCTTTACAGATGCAGTCCTTCTGCTGTCAGTGTCCATACTTTCCCCATGCCAAGTCTAGAATGACATTGATGGGACTGTGAAGAAACCCAAGACTGTACTAGACAGTCTACTTATGGAACCTGAATCGTGATATCCAGGTTGGGATCACTACTATGCCATATTTTTCTCATGTTGATTCGTCATTTTTTTGTGTTCTCTTGTCAAGCATTTTACAAATACTGCAGAACAGTAATCTACCAGTTTCGTGTCACAGGGCTCCCATATCTACAGGGATTCCTGTATTTTACAGGGATTTGGAGGCATCTACAGGAAAACTCTTCCCATAGACTTGCATTGGTTATACAGGAAAACAGAGCAATTCAGCTTCCATAGGAAATAATGTAATCTACAGGAAAACACAGGAATATCACCCTGGAGTTACAGGGAAAATGCCAAATCAATATGGGAGCACTGGTCATTTAAAGTTAATAGGAAACAGGGACCCTGTAAGGCACAGGCCACAGTGCTCAAGCTCTGGATGTTTTCATGTGTGTCCCAAACCACTTCTTACCCCCACTCCACCCACTACCCGCAACTATTCCCCTCCCCATATTATCCTTTTATAAAACTATCTATGGTCTACTCCCACCCTTTGAGGGCTTGGGCCCAGAATCCTTTTTTTCAGTATTTTAATACCTTTGATAGGAAACCAACACCCTTTACATCACCTATTCTGACTTTTGACTCTTTTTGAAAAGTAATAAGAACTATTTTTGGTGGAAGAAAACGATTCAGAATAAAACATCAGTTAGCTCACTTTATTTCAAATAGATCTTATATTTTTAAATAATTTACTGGTGCGTAGGAGTTTGTGATAGTTAAACTCTTTTTAAACAGAGTTACTGGGGTTAAGGAGTGGTCACAGAAAATCCTGCAGTGTGAACTGAAACACAGGCAGCCTTAGGGGGCAGGACATTGTTTTCAGACCAAACAGGTTGTATTGGAACAGGAAGGGCTACATATAACCATTGGCAACAAATTGCCCCGGTGGAGATATCCAGACTAGATCAGATTACTATAAGTCACTACAGGCTGCAATTTTCAAAGACACAAAGCACATTTGCTGGAGCTGGAAGGATACTGCTTTCTTCAACTGCGAGCTGTGTGAGAAATTCTATATTGCACTTGATATCTGCAACAAACGTGCACTTTTGCTTAATTCTGTGGGAGGTGAAACTAACTACCCTTGGTAATTGCTTTTTATTCACATATTTATTTAGGGTTTAAACCAAGAAGGGGCTTGCTTGTAAACTCTGTTTATCTTGTTAGTAACTTCAGAAGGACTTAAATACTGCATTTGGGTAGGTCCTTGGAGGTAGCTAGATTGTCTACTAGGATTTGCTGACAGTTAAACTATTTTTAAATTTCAGGTGGCTGAGGAGTTGAAAAAGAAATTTGCAAACTCTGCTTATCTTGGAAGTAACCTCATAAGTGTTTAAATACTTCATTCTGGTTGTCCCTTGGGGGTAGCTGGATTGACTACTAGGCTTTTGGGACTGAAACTATTTTTAAATAATTTACTGGTGCATAGGAGTTTGTGATAGTTAAACTCTTTTAAACAGAGTTACTGGGGTTAAGGAGTGGTCACAGAAAACCTGCAGTGTGAAACAGGAAAAGATGGTCTTTCAAGCAACAGAGGGTGGTGGATTAAGGTTTACATTTGTTTGTTACAATTCTTAAGATTTTAAGTGCAGGAAGAGTTTAAGCACAGCTGACTTATTTTGGGGAGGACAGCTCTCAGGCACAAACCACCAGGCCTGTTTTGGGGCTGGGAAGGTTTACCTGTGTCTGACTTGGATGTGTGGATTTTTCTCTGATTGATTAGCAGGGTATTTCTCTATCAAATTGTTGTGTAGGGCATCTTCCTGACAGGAAGGCACTCATTGCAGCAGTGGGTCAGAGCTTCTAGCTGATTGTTTTGTGAGGGCACAGTTTAGGCCCAACCCCTTCCCACCCTCACCCCACCCACCCCTGGAAATAGTTCCTTTATACCTGGGGTTCTGACATCATTTCCTCAAGAGTGCAAGGTGCATGTCACTGTCATATCCTCTCTAGCACACTGCACTGACAATATAAGCATAAACATTGTATAATATAAATATATATTTCTACATTACAAACCAATCTCACACACACAAAAAAAAATGTGGGGAGTAGTGCAATGTAATGGCTGTGGGGCAGCAGTCTTCCGGGAGTCTTTCTGGAGGCTGAGATGCTGCCCTATTTGCAGACAACTGTCTTCCCTGAGGGAGGAAGTTGCCCGTCTTCAGGCCACACTGGACAGTAGTACGGGGACCTTCCCCCAGGCCACAATGGACAGTAGGAAGGGAACCTCCCCCATCCAGGGAGCACCAGAACCACCACCACTACCTCAGAGGTTGCAAAGAAAGCACAGCAGTTGGACCACAGTGGGCTCAGGGAGGATGAGGATGGTGAAACAGAGGCACACCCAGTCAGATGTTACACACCACAATCCATACGCCATTCTGGGGGAGCATAGCTCCCCTATAGATACACCCACAGAGGAGACTAAGGAGGCTGAGGACAACTGTCACAAGGGAGGCCCACAGGAAGGAGGCAGAGGACACCACAAGGAAAGGAAGCAGCTCCTGGTGGGGGACTCAATTATTAGGGGGATAGAACTGGGAGGAGCTGGGAAATCTGAAGTAAGGTGCCTGCCTGGTGCCATGGCTTGGAGGGACAGGAAGCGCATCCTCAGGATCACAACAACAGCTGCAAGGGATTCTGAGCTGGACGTAATTGTCCACCTAGGGACAAATGACTTGGCTCATCATGAGGTTAGAGCAGTGCAGGAGGACATTGCAGAGTTGGGGAGGGGCCTAAGACAAGTAGCAAACACAGTATCCTTCTCAGAGGTGCTGCCTGTCAAAGGCATGGGGGAGGCGAGGGTAATTGGCACCATGCAGTTTAATGAATGGTTGAAAAAATGGTGCGGAGCACAGGGGTGTGGCTTCATTGGGGACTGGGGTTCCACCTGGAGGGACACCAGCCTATACTGGCAGGATGGTCTGCATCTGTCCAGGAAGGGAACAAGTCTTTTGAGCAGTCGGTTTAAATGCTTCATTGGCAAGCTTTTAAACTAGTCAATGGGGGAGGCACTGACAAGCAGCAGAAAAATCCCAGCCTCTCCCTACAAAACAGGGTACTAAATGAGAAAAAGACCAAGGTAGAACGGTCAGTGGGGGATGCTGCAACAGAAGGTAAGGCCATCAAAAAATGGAGAGCAATGAGTACCAATGCCCGTAGTCTAGGTAACAAGCTTCCTGAATTAGTGGCCTTGATGGAGGAGGAACATCTGGATATCGTGGCAGTCACAGAAACATGGTACACACAAAACCATGACTGGGATGTAAACATACCAGGTACACTATCTACAGGAGGGACAGGGAGGGTAAAAGAGGGAGGAGTAGTTCTTTACATAAGGGAAGGAATAAAAGCAACAGAACAAAGGGGTAAACAGGAGGAGAAGAAGCACTGTGGGTAAATTTGGAGACAGGCAATGGCACCACAATCCGCACAGGGTTGTATACAGACCCCTTCTTAGGGGAGGAAGTGGACAAGGAAATGATAGAAAGTATACTTAGAATGGCAGAAAAAGGGAGATATTGCTGATGGGTGATCTGAATATGCAGATGTTAACTGGAGCACAGTTGCAGCTGCCACTTGAAAGTGCAGTTATTCTAGATGCCTACAGGGGCATGCCTTAGACAACTAGTACTGGAGCCCACTCGAGAGGGAGCAATATTGAGACTTGATACTCTCAAATGGAGATGGAGAGAGGATCACAGATGTAGAAGTGGGTAGCCATCTGGGAACTAGCGACCATCGAACAGTATGGTTCACAATAAACACAGCAATAGAGTCAAGCCATACAAAGACAAAAGTACTGGACTTTGGGAGGGCTGACTTTGCTAAAATGGTGAGTGCCTCAAGGAATGCACTAGCAAATGGGGGAACGAGGGTGGAAGAACAATGGGAATAATAAAACTGCCATCACAGAGGTAACGAGCCTTTGTGTGAAGCAAATAAACAAAACAAGACGATGTAAGAAACCACTATGGTTCTCAAAGGAAGTGGCAGTGAAGGTTCAAGAGAAAGAAAGCATTCAGGAAGTACAAGGAATCAGCAGGAGCAGGACAGAGAACTGTATCAGTTAAAGCAAAGGAGGCTGGGAAGGCAGTCAGAACAGCAAAGGCCCAAACTGAGGAAAGATAGCCAACTCAGTTAAGAAGGGAATAAAACCTTTATAGGTACATCAGGACAACGGAAGACCAAGGGAGGGATAGTGAGGCTTAATAAAGGGGAGGAGGGTGGGCAGAGGGAGAATGTGAAAAGGCAGAGATACTAAACAAATATTTTGCTCAGTATTTACAAAGGAAGAGGGAGGTACATGAAACAAACAGTAGTAACACTCTGGATACAGAAGTTGATACCAGCCCATTTACAGAAGAAAGGGTTCTGAAAGAACTCTTAAAACTGAAGGTGGACAAAGCAATGGGGCCTGATGGGATTCATCCCAGAATTCTAAAAGAACTAAGGGTAGAACTAGTGACACCACTGACTACCCTCTTTAACAAATCATGGGAGGATGGGGTGGTACCGAGGACTGGAGGAGGGCAGATGTGATTCCCTTCACAAAGTGGGAGCAAGGCAGAAGCAGGAAACTATAGACCTGTTAGTTTAACCTCAGTGATAGGGAAAATGATGGAATCACTTCTAAAGGAAAGAATTGTCACGTATCTAGAGGCCAGAAGGGCACAGGACCCTAGGCAGCATGGATTCACAGCGGGAAGGTCAATGCCAGACTAATCTGATAGATTTCTTTGACTGGGTGACCAAAGTAGTAGATCAGGGAGGGCTGTGGACATGGCCTACCTAGACTTTAGCAAGGCATTTGACACAGTACCACACAAAGATTAATATATAAGTTAGCCAGCCTGGGAGTGGGTCCCAAGATGACAGCCTGGGTAAAGAATTGGCTGGAGAATAGGACACAGAGAGTAGTAGTAAATGGAGTCCACTCAGAAGAAAGGAGGGTTACTAGCGGGCACCGCAGGGTTCAATATTAGGACCAGTCCCTTCAATGTCTTTATAGCGTTTACATTGCAGAAGGACTGGAAGGAAAAGTATGTCTCTTTGCAGATGACACAAAGATCTGCAACAGAGTTGATGCACAAGGTGGGGTGGAAAGGATGAGAAGGGACTTGGCAAGGTTAGAGGAATGGTCAAATGTATGGCAGCTTAGATTCAATGCTAAGAAGTGCAAGGTAATGCACCTGGGAAACAAAAACCCAGGGGAAGAGTACACAATGGGGGGTGAGATACTAACAACAACAAAAATGGAAAGGGACCTGGGGGGTAGTCATATCAGATGACCTAAAGGTGGGCAAGCAATGTGAGAGGGCAGCAAGGAGGGCTGGGGGATACTGGGATGCATAGGGAGAGGCATCACCAGTAGAAAACAGGAAGTTATTATCCCTCTGTACAGACAGCTGGTGAGACCCCATCTGGAGTACTGTGTGCAGTTCTGGAGACCCAATCTCAGCAAAGACATAGACAGGATGGAAGCTGTCCAGAGGAGGGCAACTAAAATGGTGCAGGGTCTGCACCGGAGGACATATGAAGAGAGACTTAAGGAGCTTAATATGTATAGCCTCGAGGAAAGGAGGAAGAGAGGGGACATGATAGAAACTTTCAAGTACCTCAAGGGAATCAACAAAGTCCAAGAGGGTAGCATCTTTCAAAAAAAGAGGTGTGCAAGAACAAGAGGGCACAATTTGAAGATAGAGGCGGCTCAGAGGTAATTTAAAGAAGTATTTTTTCACAGAGGTTGTGGATGCATGGAATGGCCTTCCGGAGGAGGTTGTGGAGTCAAAATCAGTGGTGGAATTCAAGCATGCATGGGATAGTCATAAGGCAATTCTAGGGGTTGGGGGTAGGAAGAAGTAGGCTGCTGGTTAACTAGGATCTGCAGCTTATCCAGTAGGTAGGGAAATGGGCAGACTGGGTGGGCCAAGCGGTCCTTATCTGCCGTCAAATTCTATGTTTCTATGTTTCTATATAAAGTCATACAGACTAACAGCTTTGGCTCCGCAGAAGATGCTTGACTCACCATTCCAGGGGAATCATTTCTTCTCCCACAGGGTCATGCCAGAGCTTGAATATCGGTTCCAGTTGAAAACACAGGAGCAGTCTGTGCTGAAAATACAGGAGTCCACACTGAGAGTTCTGCTACTTCCAAAACGGAGCTTTTAGTATAGGCTGAACAGTAACATCAGTTCCAACACTCCAAGTTGACTCGAACAGTGATAAAGACACAAAGCAAAGATACTATCACCAGCCCTTACTGCTGAAGCTCATGCCCCAGCACTTCAACTCAGAGTCTTCATCAGGTTCAAGTCCACTTGGAGTGTTGGAAATGATATTACTGTTAAGCTTATATTAAAAGCTCCTTCTTGGAACAGGCAGAACTCCATTTGTGTGGACTCCTGTCCACGGATCGACTGATATCTGAGTGAGAGTCTGGCTGCGCTTTTCACCTATGAGCACTGTCCTTGCACAGGGAAGCACAGCTTTGACCCTCCAAGATCTGTTTTTATGAGAGCTTCTTTGTATGTATGTATGTGTGTGTATATAGATTCCTGCGTGTGGGTACTAAAGTCAGTATCAACTAACAAAGTCCAGTCCCTCATCAACCTGAGGATACTATCCAAATGGTCCTACAAATCATGTTAACCTTTCCTTTTTTCATTTACCCTAATTTGAAAGGTAGAGGGCTGGCCTGCTAGTGCAGCAGTAGTGCTGCCGCTTGCAACGACGACCCAGGTTCAGTAAGAAGCCTGAGTCATTGGAGGGCTGGCGGATGCTTTCCTCCTCAAGGGTGGGATGAGTTTGGACTCCGCTACAATACTGCCACCTGAGTGACCACAGATGGTGAAGCAAGCTGGAGCCAAGGATCAGGGGAGGGGGGACATCAGCGGCATGACGCAGTACATCGGCCAGGTGTTCCTGAGGTCCGTGGGCAGGGACAAGAAAATGGAGGCACCTCTAGACTAAGGAGGATGCTGTCCACCACCTGCTGCATGGCTCACACCACCAACTGGGCTCTATACTCCAAGACTTAACACAACAACTCTGTCCGGGGCACTAAGGGCCCGACCCCCAGAAGCCCTTGCTGTGGGGTGGGGAGTCATCCTTGGTGGACTGTGGGGTGGAGGTTAGTCCCAGGAATGACAGATGACAGGGCTGGATGGAGTGGCAGGACTGATGGGGGCAGGTCTGGATACTTTATACTGAAATGTTGACATTCTTGGCAACGCACCACCTACCCTGTCCCTCCCTCCTTCTCCTTTCCTTTCCTTCCCCCCAGCTGTCATCCTCTCACTTATCACTGCTCCACCTTTTGCAATCTCTCCCTCCCTTCACTTGAGAGCAGGCACCTGTCCTACTCTACTGTTCATCCTTTTTATCTGAGTTCTGGTTTATCTCCTTTCTGTTACATTTCCTCCCTCCTCTCCTCATCCCTTTCCTTTCCTTCTAGTCCCTCTTCTAGAATGATTTTCCACTGATCTCTGCTCCTTCTCTGACCTGCTTTGTAACACCTCTTCTGGATAATCCTCTGCTCCTCCTCTGTTCCCTTCAAAACTTTCTTATGCAACCTCTCCTCATACATTTGCTCCTTCAGCTTGCCCCCTTTACCCACCCCCCTTGCCCACTTCAAGTCACATAACTTGCTCCTCTCATACCTCCCCACCACTTTTAGTAAGTGAAATACCTAGTTGGCCTGATGGCACTACTGCTTGCTGTGCTGATGACTAGGGTCTCTCAGGGGATGACTGGGGAGGGAGGATCGAGTATCCAGTGGACAGCTCTTCTCTCTCAGGGAGGAGGGATGCTGCTTCCCACAGCATGATTGTCATCTGGTTGATGTTAGTTGTCAGTACAGCTGGAGCACATGGACAGGGAGAGGGATAGCTGTCAGACGCCATGCACACATGTAATCATTTAAACAACTAAGAATGTAGTAGGATTAACCGTGGCAGAAGCGTTGGTGAGGAAAAGGGGCTAAATATTGTTTGTTGGAATGAAAAAACAGCCAGAACAGTTCAGAAAATTGGATATGATTGACAGAAACACAATCTCATTTGGATGTACAGATATTTAAAATTAATCTTCGAAGGTACAGTATCTCTGTCATAGAGCCTCACACATTTAATTGTTAGCCTACTGCATTAGGGCTGCATGGGAAATGCGTAGCAGGGTTTAAAGGCCACTGAGGCAGGAAGAAAAGAGAGATAAGGAACTGGGTGTTAAAATAGGGAGGGGTGGCAAAGGGGGAGGTTGTAAGAGTGGGTGATCTCAACCTGCCAGACATGACTGGGGCATCCCAGTGATCAACAACACCAGAAGCCAAGCCCTGCTTGATATCTTGCAGGACTGCATGATCTTACTTCGAGAGGGCTATTGCAGTAGGTACTAACCGGTAGGACTAAGCCACCACGTGCTGGAACCACACAGAAAACTCTTGGCTAGCAGTATCCCCCGGCGTCACATGGCCGACGTCAGCATGCTGCTATATAGGGAGAGGTCCCCACGCCTGCCCTCCAGTTCTTTCCCGCTGTCAACCTGCACACGTCTGTCCTCACGGAGAACGTTGCTTCTGTCGACTCCATCTTGGATGAGTATCTCTCGCTTAAATTTCTCGAATTTAACCTTAACTATTATATGTTTTCTCGTAAAAAGTGGTTGTGTGTGTGTGTGTGTGTGTATATATATGTGTATATATATGTGTGTGTATATATATGTGTGTGTATATGTATATATATATATATATATATATATATATATATATATATATATATATATATATATATATATATATATATATATATATATATATATATATATATATATATATATATATATCATCTCTGACATCATCTGAATTGCATAAAAAAAAAAAGTGAGACTCTTGCAGGACTCTGCTGTCCCATAAGGATGGCCACTCCCTCTGCCTTTTCTGTCTGGGCCTAGACCACAAGACCGAGGAGTGTGATTTGCCAGGGGTTTAACCAGGCCACATGAAATCGCCATCAGCAGTCTGTGGAAGCCCACCTTTTAAGACAAAAAATGGCTTCCATGGAGAAGGAGCTGAAGAAACTCAAGAACTCTTCTTCTTCCCCAGAAGGCCATCACAAGAAGAGACATCGGGATGGGTAAAAGTCACCTTCCAAGCCATAGGCTCCATGGCCCAAGAGATAACTTCCCCTCCAGGGAAGAAGCCTTCATCCATGGCTGCCTCTGTGGCTATGGAGCGGCCATCAGCGCCCCTGTCAGGCTCGGACTCTGGCCCAGCGGGAGCCTCCAGGGAATGGATGCACCCACTCCCACTGCACATCTCAAGACTAAGAGGCCTAGTGGCAACAGTGGGACCGGTAAGTTGAGTGCCGGCCCTTCCGATGCTTGCACAGACCTGGCTGGTAGGACTTCCGTTGGCTCCTCTGATGGCAGCCCAGTGCCGGCCCCTCCGTCAGGCCTGTAATGGAGGAGCAGACTCAGCTGATGTCTGAACCACAGCTGACACAGGAGTCTCCTCCACTTTCTCCCCCTCCACTGATAGAGGTGGTCCATCCGGACACAGAGAAGGGAGAAAGCCTGCCTTCCGGGTCCATTCCACCCCCGAAGCCAGAGCTACCCACACCCGAGGCACTGCTGGACCTGATGAAGGCACGCCAATACCTCAAGGCCAGTCAGGCCCCCAAGGGCTGCCGGCTGGCCCAGTGCCAATGCCGTCTGAACTTTCAGGGCATCAGCCTCCTCCCCGGAACCTCCGTCGGGGCCTTCTGCTCCTCCATCAGGGCCCGTTCCGGGGCCTGTGGCCCCACTGTCCAGCCCAACACCCAAGCAATATGCTCCTCGGTCTGGGCTGATGCTGGACCCTTCAGGCTACCCAATGCTGCATTACCCCATGCCTGGGTATCCGATGCCGCAATGTCCAGCGCTGGGATACCCTTTGCCGGGGTCTCCATCACTGGGATTTAACTTCCCCTACTATGTGGGTTACCTGGGATTTGCACACCCCAGCCCACCTCCACCTCCCCCACCTCAGCCTCAGGTGGACCTTCAGGCGATGCTGTGATCTTAGTGGAATGAGGCAAAATCGCAGCTCACGTCGGAGCTCCAGAAGAGGCAGCCTCTGGCAGCCCTGGCACCGACTCCTAGGCCTCCATCGCCTAAACAAATCCTGCCGTCGGGCCCCTGGTCTTCGATGTCAGGTAGGACGATGGAACATTTCCCGCCTACATCACCTCCCACTGAATTTGTGTGGTCTAGGGACCTTTCCAGGCTGGTAGAGATTCCACTGCCACGACTTGGCTCACTTGACGAGAGACATCAGGTTTCGAAAGAGACTCCGCTCACTCCAGTACTGACTTTGAGTCACCCACACTAGAAGATCCAAAGCCCAAGGAGTCATCCAAGTCTCCGCTGGAGGATCCTTCTTTTATGGAACTTCTCAGAAAGATCCAGTCAGCATATGACTGGCACACTGTGGCCCAGGATCCCCAACGCCAGAGGCTGGCAGAGCATCTAGGACTATCTGATCTGTCACTTGCCCTCACCCTGCCCTGGATGGGACCACATGAGGACCTGGCTACCATAACTTGAAAGCAGCCCGCCTCACTGGCACATTTGGCTAGAAAGGCAGACAGACTATATCAGGCACCCGAGGGTAAAGACCACCTGAGCGTTCACCCCAGTGCCAACTCAGTGGTCATTAGTGCTGCCCATGATAGAACAGCCAAACCAAAACACCTTAGTACCTCTCCACTGGACAAGGAATCTAAGGTCATTGACCAGTACAGAAAGAAGATTTATTTGTCTTCCACATTGGCTGTCAAAGCCCTGAATTATGTGGCTTATTTGGTAGTCTACCAAAAATCCATTTTGCGACAACTGGAGTCTAAGATCGACTCTCTCCAGGACTCCCAGTTGAAAGAGAAAAGGGCGAGCATGGTCAGGTTGGCTAGCAGACACACCCTGAGGACCACCTACGATGCCGTGGATGCATCAGCTGGGGGCACAGCCACTGACATGAGCCAGCAGAGGCATGCATGGCTCAAGATTTCAGGTCTGGCACCAGTGGTCCAGACAGCCATTCAAGACTCTCCTTTCTGAGGTCCAGTCTTGTTCAGAGGGGATGTCAAAGACATCATTACAGACTTGCTGGACAAGGGCAAGGCTTTGCACTCCATCCAGTTCAAGTATAAATCCCCTCAGAAACCTAAGCAGCCATTTCGGCAGCAGCAACGTCGCCAGCAAAGGCAGCCCCAGAACCGATGTCGAAACAAACGGGCCCCTTCGGCAGGCATGGCACCCCCAGCAAAAATCCCATAGGGCCTCAGGAGCCAAAGCCTTCACCCTCCCCACTGCCTCCTGTCTCACTGGACTCCCTCCTCTTGAGCGAGTCACAGAGGAACCAGTAGGAGGAAGATTTGCAAGACATCTACCAGGATGGGAGGCTATAAACATGGACTTGTGGGTACTCCAGCTGGTGGCTCAAGGCCACATGATAGAGTTCATAGAGAAACCTCCGGAAAATCCTCCAGGTCACTCGTCTTACCCGCAAAACCACATTCCTCTAGGAAGAGAGGAAATAAGCTCCTTGCTAGCAAAAGCAGCAATAAAGCCGGTTCCCACAAAGCAACAAGGGAAAGGGTTCTAGTCGCACTTCTTCCTGGTGTCCAAGAAGACGGGTGATCTCAGACTGATTCTGGACCTGAGTTCCCTGAACCTCTGTGGAATACAAGAGGTTCTGAATGTTGTCTGCCAGGCTTGATTCCTCTCTTACAGAAGGACCATTGGCTGTGTGTGCTGGACTTGAAGGATGCCTGCCTGCACATCCCAGTTTTTCCGCCGCACCACAGATTCCTCAGATTCTGTTTTCTGGGAGAGTATATTCAGTTCAAAGCTCTTCCCTTCGGCCTTTCGTCGGTACCCTGAGTGTTCATGAAATGTCTAGCGGTGGTAGCAGTGGCCTTGCGCAGACAAGGGTACAGGTTTTCCGTACCTTAGATGATTGGCTTCTTTCGCCCCATCAGGGACAGTTTGGCAAGTTCCCTGGCCATTACTCTGGAGCTTTTCCAGAAGGTGAGCATTACTGCCAACCATTCCAACTCCCACCTCTTTCCTACATAACTCCAATTTATTGGGGCAGTGTTGGATAAGGTCCAGGGTAGAGCATTCCTGCCATAGACTGGATGGAAACCCTGCAAAAACAAGCGCACTTTGTGGCCTCACAGAGAAGGACGTCAGCCAAAATGATTTTTTGTCTTCTCTGTCTCATGACTGTGGCAATCCCTACTGTTCCCCTAGCCAGACTGCATATGAGTCACGCAGTGGACTCTCAGGGTGCAGTGGGACCAGAGATCCGATGATCTGAACCATGAGATCTTGGTCTCAGACCCAATGGCTCGGGATCTGTTGTGGTGGCAGGACCCGGACAACTTCCTTCAGGGTGTTCCATTCTGTAATGACCCTCCCTCCCAGATCCTGATGACAGACACCTCCGGATCGGGATGGGGAGCCCACCTGGGTGCTCACAGGACTCAGGGCTCTTGGTCCGACAGCGAACTCCCTCTCCTCATCAGTGTGTTGGAGATGAGGGCAGTACTGAATGCTTTACAAGCTTTCCAGCATTTAATACAGCCGGGGCAGTTTATGATCCAGACAGACAACATGTGCGTTATCTGGTACACAAACAAACAGGGCGGAACACACTCATATCCTCTCTGTTGCGAAGTAATGAGAGTTTGGTACTGGGCAGTCAGTCACAGCCTTCTTCTGACAGCAGTTCATGTTCCAGGCATTCAGAGTGTCCTGGCGGACATGCTTAGTCGCACCCAAGCCAGAGCCCACGAGTGGGAACTGAGACAGTCAGTGGTAGACAACTTCTTCGAAAGATGAAGAATACCAGACCTAGATCTCTTTGCATCCCCATCCAGTGCAAAACTACCAGCTTTCTGCTCGTGTTTTCTGGCGAGTCACGCTGTCTCTATGTTGGAAGGGAAGATTCATGTATGCCTTCCCTCCACTTCCACTGATGCAGAGTTTTCTTCTGAAACTTCAGGCAGAAGGGGCACAAATGATTTTGATTGCTCCTTTCTGGCCCAGACAAATTTGGTTCGCTGTGCTTCAGCAGCTCTTAGTGGATCCTCCAGTTCCACTACCAATCTGCCAAGATCTATTGACACAGAAACAGAGAACCCTGCTCCATCTAGGCCTGCGGTCCCTTCACCTTAATACTTGGCATCTACTAACATAGCTGCTGCCTGCTTTGGGGTCTCCCCTAGGGTGGCACAGATCCTAGTGAAGGCCAGGAAGCCATCCACTTGTCTCCCCTAGGGTGGCACAGATCCTAGTGGAGGCCAGGGAGCCATCCACTAGGGCCACATATGCTATGATATGGAAGAAATTTTCAATATGGGCCATGTCTAAGGAGTTGGAACCCTTTTCCTGCCAGGTTCCTCACGTCCTAGACTACCTCCTGTACCTCTATGACCGGGGACTTCGTTATTCAACATTAAAGGTCCATTTGTCCACCATTTCTGCCTACCACATCCCTGCGGGTGGCAAAACTTTGGCTCAGCTGGAAGTATCAAAGACTTTTTTGAAGGAGATTCTTCATTTGAATCCCCAGTTAAGAGTTGTGCTTCTCCTTGGAATCTGAATTTTATTTTGGAGAAGCTCATGCTGCCCCATTCAAACCAGCAGCGAGTGTGGACATGCACTACCTTTCATGGAAAGCACTCTCTTTGGTTGCCATTACCTTGGCTAGAAGGATTTCCAAACTTCAGGCCCTGATGTGCAAGGAGCCTTATTTGATTTTTCACAGGGACCGGGTGGCTCTTTACAAAATTCTTAAGCTTCTGCCTAAGGTGGTTTCAGAATCCACCTTAAATCAGTCTCTTCAGTTGCCAGTGTATTACCCTGAGCATTCTAACCAGGGTGAAGCAATTTTGCACACGCTGGATGTACACAGAATTCTTCATTATTACACAAACAGGATGAAGCCAGTCTGTAAAACTGATCAATTGTTTGTTTCCTTTACGCCCAAAAGAGAGGGCACTGTGGTTTCAAAACAGTGTTTGTCCAAATGGTTGGCAAACTGTATCACCTTCTGTTATCAGAAGTATACCTTCCGGGGGAGGTTAAAGGGCAGTCGGCCAGAAGCATGGCTGCTTCTGCTGCTTGTTTCAGGAACGTCTGCGCCGTAGATATCTGTGTGGCTGCCACTTGACGTTCTGTCCACACCTTCACTAAACATTACAGTTTGGGTATGGTTTCTAGGTGTAGGGCAGGCTTCAGCCTAGCTGTTCTACAGGGACTGTTGTCCTAAGATCCTTATTTACTGCTGACTTGTTCCTACCTCTCATGTCTCAGACTTGTCCGACTTTGACTGCTTGGGACTCAGTCCTACCTGTTAGTTCCTATTGCAAGAGCCCTCTCAAAGTCAAGTAGTACAATTTCGTAAGAACTTACCATAACAGTAGATCTTCAAGAGAGGCTCTTGCAATAGGTACTGCGTTCTCTCCCACCTTCCCCCTGGGTTTTCTTCTGCTTTTTCTGCTACTATAGCTTTTCAGTTCCAGGGGCCCACTCCTATCTCCTGTCGCACCCTACTAGGTCTCCGGCAGGAGAACTGGAGAGCAGGTGGAACCCTCCTATATAGCGACACACTAGCGTCAGTCATGTGATGCCGGAAGTGGTCCCCCACCAGACGCTGCTAGTTAAGAGTTTTCTGTGTGGTCCTAGCACCTGGCTGCTTAGTCCTACATGTTAGTACCTACTGCAAGAGCTTCTCTCGAAGATCTACTCTTAGGTAAATTCTTAATTATACTTTGCTACAGCAGGCCAGGGATCTCACTAGACAGTGAACCATCCTATTTTTTTGAAATTTCCTTTTAAGACCATTACCTACATATCTGACATATCTGAGAAAGAACATTTCATACACAACAGAGACAGGCTTTTGAGGTCAGGCTTATTTTACTTCTCAATATGGTAGAAAATGGCTTGAACATTGATTTGGGTATTATGACACATTACCCTACTTAAACTTACACAGACCTTTAGTACAAAGGATGGACATATAATGGTACTTCAGTGTGTTTTTGTTTTAATATTCCATGGTTATAGGGTCCCTTTTAACTGGTTATCTATATGTTGGTTTCACACCAAAAAAAAATGTGTGTGTGTGAAGGGAGGAGATGGTGTTGGTTTGGAGAGTTTGTGGGTGGGGGGTTGTGTGTGGGTTTTATGAGGAAGGTTTATATTCAGGTTCATGACATAATGATATTACAGTGTGCTAGGACTCTGGTTCACATACGTAGTGAATATATACTTCCTTCCAACTAGTTATATATATAAAATGGTGTTACGGGGGGGGGGGTAATTACAATAGGTTTTGATTCGGATTCCTAAGACTGTTACTGTACACATAGTAGGTTGATTATATACTGACACATTATTGAACAATAATCATATTAGGATGCATATCTCATTTACTAGGGGGTCCTTGGTAGGTTTGTTTTTATATTGGACACTAATGCTGGCAATTGATATAATCTTATAAAAAAATCTTGTTACAGCACTGAAGGTTTTAATGTTTATGAAATATATTAACTGGTTGAAAATATATATATAAATATATATATATATTTGAGAAAATATCTCCAAATATGTTTAATACTGTGTGAAACAGTTTGTTCACACTAGGGAAACTTTTCTTTACACCCACCTATGGCCATAGATAATTTCTGTTTTGTAGTACTTTTTAACATGGGCTACTATCCCATTTTTATCATGTAATTAAGTGGGTATTAAATCTAAAGATCTTGCATTGAATTAAGAGTGTATTCACATAACCCACTCACTCACTCACGCAACACTAATTATGTAAATTAGCGAAACTGACTGGCCTCTTGAAGGAGCCTTCTTATCTGCCTCTGTTGACATTTGACCTTGGTATGCTTCACAGCAGCTAGCTGACATAAACTGGTTTCTTCCATTTAAATCTGTTATTTTTTTTAAAAAGGTATTTTAAACCAGTGAGAATTCTTTCCAGTTTTTTTTTAATGTATAATCTGGGTGTTAATAGAGTGTGATTTTCCAAACAAATGGTGTAAGCTTCTGAGGAAGGACTTGGTTGGTCCGAAAGCTTAGACACTGTTTTCTTTTGTTACATCTATGTTGGTCCAATAAAAGGTATCGAAGCATTTGTTTCTGGATCTCCATGGTAGGGAAGCTGATGGAGACACTAGTCAAAGAGGAGTCTGTGGAATACCTGGAGAAAAATGGTCTTCAGGATAGTAAGCAGCACAGGTTCATGGCAGGGAGGTCTTGTTATACCAACATGATAGTGCTGTTTGACTGGGTAACCAGGGTAGTCAATAAGGGGCATGCAGTAGATTTCCTGTACTTAGTCTTCAGCAAGGCATTCAACTGGTTGTCGCATTGAAGGCTGCTGAAGAAGATGGGAACAGCTAAGGAAATAGTAAGCTGGGTAGGCAGTTGGCCGAAGGGGAGGCAGCAGGGACTTATGGTTAATGGGATCAGATCAGAGGAAGTAGAGGTCACTATTTGTCACTGTTATATTATATTTTATAAAATGGGCATCCATATCCATATCCAAATCCAGACTTCTGATTGTATAAAACACATTACATGACCGTGCGTATATCAGAGCGCGACCGCACACCTGCACTTTTACCCCCCCTCCAAAACAATTTTGACATTTTATAAGATAGATATACCACTTGAGTGTATGCTACGTGCGCTATGATACGCACGCTTGGGCGGTTGACGACTCGGCCGTATATCAGAGCGCCACCACGACACCTCAGAGTGGTATATCTATTACATATTATATTATATTATATTATATTATATTATATTATAACTGTCACTGGCAAATGGGGAGCCAAAGGAAGTTCAGGAAGAGTTTAGGAAACTGGGGAGGGGTCTATTTCAAAACAAGCAAGTAGCTACTTCTGTCACTTTCTCAGAAGTACTACCTGTGAGAGGCAAGGGAGAGCATAGGAGTGCATGCACCAGGAACTTTAACTCATGGTTGAAGAACTGGTGCTGTGAGGAAGGGTTTGGATTCATTGGTGACTGGGGACCCACCTGGAGGGATGGAGGTTTGTTCAAGCCTGACGGCCTGCATCCATCCTGGAGGGGAATCCAAGCACTCAATGATAAGTTTAAATGCTACATTGACAAGCATTTAAACTAGCAAAGGGGGGTGGCAGGCCAGCAAGGAGGGTAGCTACTTACTCACCCCCCACAGCTAGCAGTGGAACCAGTGAACCAGAGGAGTGGCTGTCTCTACAAAGCAGTGTGCAAAAGATGGAGATTAGTGCCCAAGAGGTGGATAAGCAGAAAGGGCAAAAATTCAGCAGACGGGCAGACAGCAAGGAGAACCAGGGATAAATGACAACCAAGGAAGGGGCTGGAGTAGAACAGTGAGACAGTCTAGGAGGTCAAATCATGGAAAGCCATGTGTGCAAATGCCAGGAGCCTTAGCAACAAGATGGAAGATCTGGAGGCTGTCATGGTGCAGTCAGACCTGGACATTGTGGCCATCACTGAAACCTGGTGTAATGATAACCACGACTGGGAGATGGCCATACCTGGCTACAGCATATTCAGAAGAGACAGAGCAGGCAGGAAGGAAGGAGGAAGAGTGGCACTCTATGTGAAAAATGACATAAGGGCCACAGAGATCCAGGAGGAACAAATTGGGGGAGAGATACTGTGGGTTAAGCTGGAAAGGAAAATGGGACAGCCATCCGCACAGGTGTGGTCTATAGACCACCAGCCCAGGAGGAAGAAACAGATAGAGTTGATGCCAGCCATCCAAAGGATGGCAGACAAGGGTGAGGTAGTACTGGTTGAGACTTAATATTCCAGACGTGGACTGGAGCATCCCAGCAGCAGCATCAACTAGGAGCAGATTTATCCTGGACTCTCTTCAGGGTGCCTTCCTCAAGCAACTGGTCATGGAACCAACCGGCAGAAGGCAATACTGGACCTTGTGCTCACAAACAGGGATAGTGTGATGGGGTAACAGTGGGGAGCACCTGGAAAACAGTGACCACCAGTCATTGTGGTTTGAAATCACAGAAAGAGCAGAACCAAACCACACAAAACACGTATCCTGGATTTTAGGGGGCAGACTTTGGGAAAATGGGGAGATACTGAAAGAGGCATTAAGGAATGGGACAGGAATCAGGTTGAGGAACAGTGGGCAGTATTTAAAATGGGATTACAAGAACAACAGAATTATGTATTAAGCAGGTTAGCAAGAGGAAAAGGAAGAGGGAGACCATTATGGTTTTCCAAAGAGGTAGCAAAGAAAGTGAAGCCAAAAGATTGCATTCAGGAAATACAAAAGACACAGGCAGAAGGGGATAGGGAGAAGTACCAGGAGAAGCAAAGGAGGCAGGGAGGTCAGTAAGGAAGCCAAAGTTCAGACAGAAGAACACATTGCAAAATCAGTGGGTAGAGGGACAAAACCTTTACAGGTACATAAGTGAAAAAAGAAAGAACAAAGGGAGGGATAGTGAGACTGAAGGGGAGGATGGGGTCCATGGAGGATGACAACAGTAAAGCTGACATACTGAACAGGTATTTCTGCTCAGTCTTTACTGAGGAAGAGGAGGGTAATGGGTCTGAAGGAGTACAAGGGGTGAGAATGGTGCAGAAATGGACACAAGTCCCTTTACAGAAAGGGTCCTGAAGGAACTGGAAGTAATAAGAGTTGATAAGCAATGGGGCCAGATGGTGCACCCAGGGTCCTTAAAGAACTAGAGAGGTGGTGGCTGAACCTCTGGCTATCCTGTTTAGCCGATCACTGGAAACAGGGAGGTACCCAAAGACTGGAGGACAGCAGATGTAGTCCCTTATACAAAAGTGGGAACAAAGAGGAAGCAGGGAACTACAGACCAGTCAGCCTCACCTCGGTAGTGGGGAAGATCATGGAAGCACTACTGAAGGAGAGATTGGTGGAACATCTGGTTGTCAATGGACTACAGGACCTAAGGCAGCATGGTTTCACCAGGGGAGGTCATGTCAGACCAGCCTCATTGAATTTTTGACTGGGTGACTAGGGAGATGGATCAGGGGAGGCAGTGACATGGCCTATCTGGACTTCAGCAAGGCCTTTGACACTGTGCCACATAGAAGACTATTACACAGACTGGGGAATATGGGTGTGGGCAGGACAGTAGTGTGGTGGGTAGGTAACTGGCTGGGTGGCAGGACACAGAGGGTGGTGGTAAATGGCTGTCACTCCACAGAGGGAAGAGTGACCAGTGGGGTACCACAGGGATCAGTGCTGGGACCGGTCCTATTCAACATCTTCATCAGTGACATGGCGCAGGACCTAGAAGGCAGAATTTCACTGTTCGCTGATGACACAAAGCTCTGTAACAGAATAGACACACCAGAGGGTGTAGACAGAATGAGAAGCGACCTGCAGAAACTTGAAGAAT
The DNA here is from genome assembly GCA_016271365.2 of Neoceratodus forsteri. NCBI lineage: Eukaryota > Metazoa > Chordata > Ceratodontiformes > Ceratodontidae > Neoceratodus > Neoceratodus forsteri. Next base: position 410,124,600 of record CM057455.1, on the reverse strand, counting down.
GGTCAGGGTGTGGCAGTTGAAATTAAATGCAAGAAGTGCAAGATAATGCATATGGGGCACAAAACCCTGGCACAATATATCAGTTGGGGGTGAGGATATAGCATGCACCAAGCAGGAAAGGGATCTTGGGGTTATCATCTCTGATGACCTCAAGGTAGGAAACAGTGTGACAAGGCAGCAGGTAAAGCAAATAGGATGCTGGGATGTATAGGCAGGGGCATTACCAGCAGGAAAAGGAGGTCATAATTCCGCTATACAAGACACTAGTGAGGCCCCACCTGGAGTACAGTGTACAGTTCTGGAGACCATACCTATGTAAGGACATAGACAGGGTAGAGAAGGTTCAGAGGAGGGCAACAAAGATGGTGCATGGATTGCATCACAAGTCCCTATGAAGACAGGTTGAAGGAACTGCACATGTACTCCTGGAGGAGAGGAGGAGAGAGGGGATGTGTAGAGACATACAAGTATCTTACAGGAGGAACAGGGTGCAGAAAACGCTATTTTTAAGCTAAAAGATGTTCCAGGACTAGAGGGCATGGATGAAGTTGGAGGGAGGATGATTCAGAGGAAACATGAGAAAGAATTCTTCACAGAACGGTGGTGGACAAGTGGAACACCCTGCCAGAGGAAGTGGTGGGGCTGAAACAATCACGGGATTTAAGAATGCATGGGATAGACATAAAGGAATTCTGGAGGTCAGGGGTAAGGTGCAACAGACTTCTAGGAAAACAAACTGAACTTAGAAGCTCAAATGGGCAGACTGGGTGGGCCATAGGCCCTTATCTGCCGACACTGTCTATGTATCTATGTACTATTGGAGTACCACATAGATCTCTTCTGGGCCCAGTCCTCTTCAGTGTGTTCATTAGCAACATGAGAGAAAGAATCCAGGGCAGGTCATGCCTGTTCACAGATGACACCATGAAGGTGAAAAGGAAGTTGCAGAGACCTGCAGAGGCTGGAAAATTGGTCCAAAGTCTGGCAACTGAATATCAGTGCCAGAAAGTGTAAAGTTACTGTATGTACGTAGGGAACAAAAAAAACTGAGTATTGGATGTGGTGGGGGGGGGGGGAATAAGCTGGGCACAACAGCAGAGGAAAGGAGCCTAGAAGTCATCATGAGTGACTCACTTAAAAAGTTAGGAGATACTGTTACCACCCCGTCGGTCACTGGTTAGGCCACACCTGGAGTACTGTTGACAAGGACAGGCTAGAGAAGGGTCAGTGCAGGGTGACCAAGATGATTCAGGTCCTATGAGGATCAGTTAAAGGTGCTGAATATGTATTCGCTGGAAACCAGAAAGGGGGAGGGGGGAATATGACAGAGACTTTCAAGTTCCTTAAAGGATTAACGAGAGGGACTGTGAGGACTGTTTAGTAGGAACAGAGAAACTAGGACACAGGTAGTCATGAGTGGAGGTTAATGGAGAAAGGTTTAAAAAAGGATCTGAGGAAGTGTCACTTTACAGAAAGAGTGGCTGAGCCATGGAATGACCTGCAGGGAGAGGTAGTGACTGCCAAAATTATAAACAGTTTCAGACATGGCTGGGATAAAGTCAAGAGGCATAGTAGTTACTCAGCAAGAAGAGGTAGGCTTAAACAAAGGGAATGAAAGTGAGAATAGTGTAAGCGAAGACCCGACAGAGCCAATGGGTCCCAGTGTATGACTGTGTAATAAGGACAGACCAGCTGGACCATCGTTCTTTTTCGGCTGTCATCGTCTGTGCTTCTATAAAACTTTTCCATGGCAGGATCTACCCATGCCGACATCCTTACACGCTACGTGAGATGCCCCAGTGTTGTGTTAATAGTGTGGGCGACCACCATACACTTCAGTTTTTTTTATGCCTGCTGTCGAGCACAAGTTGGACCAGTATTGACTTTGTCATTAGCTCATCAACAAAAGATTGCTTCTAAGGCTAACCCTTTTTTGTTGCCTCAGTGACTACATTTGCAGGATAGTCATTGACGGTAGTTTCGGCATTTTATGCTGTTGAGCCCATCATCACCATCCAAGGTGCCACTTTTTTAATTTTGTCACTGTGGCAACAGTATTTACTAAGACAACCATCATGATTGCTGCATGATTTGTCTGTTCGCTGCTGCCAAATCTGCCAAGGTGGAAATCTCTTGCCATGACTTAAGAGAAGTATAGAGCAGGTTTGTGCAATCCTTAGTAAGTTTGCTTCTCCATCGACTGAAGGTAAAAAGTTGCTGCTGAAGAAAGATTGGTTGTCAAAATCCTTGCTGGCAATTGAATCGTGGCGTACCAGAAAACTCAAAGTCATGAAGTCAGTATCCAAACTGTGTTCTTCATCTGCTGAGCAGTGCTGTGACTCAAATATGTTCATCATCTGCTGAGCAATGCTGTGATTTTCTGGAATTATGGTCATGATACCAGCAGCCCAGATGGGAGAATCAGACCATTGCCAGCAACCAGGTTCAGCAATTGAACAGCCTGAACTTTGGCCTAAAGGGCACTCAATACCATCAGCCATGCCAGAGTTGCCTGTGAACTGAGTGATGCAGCAGAGCTCATCTTTGATGCTGCAGCTGGTAATTTCAGTGTTGTTGACCCCATTACCTACCATGGTTGCGCCCGCTGGCATTGACTCAGTGTTATGTGGGCCCAGATCTCTGAGCTAATTCCAAGACTGGAAAGGAATGTCAGTTGCACACACACAATCGGCACTATACATACTGTACATATATTACTATATTTAGGGTTGAGTAGGCACTTAAAAGTTAAACCCCAATTTTGACACTTTAATAACTTCATAACCGTTCAACAGATTTGCATGAATTTTTGCATGAGCTGTCCCGTGTAGTACATCTCTGGATGTGCCTAGTTTCATTCCGTTAGGAGCTGCAGATTCTAAGATGCAGATAATGCAAAAAGTTAATTTGGGGGAATTTTTTGATGTTTTCTATCAAGAGGTGTAGTGCCCTAACGGTTTGGAATTTTGGTCTGAAATGTTCAGAGTAGAAAGGGCTTGGCCCACAGATGTGCCTTTTGCTTAGTTGGTGAAAAAATATTAATCCGTTCCAAAGTTATTTCATTTTGAAATTTCAGTTTTGAAAATACTCAGTACTTCAAAATAGCTGCATGAAACGAAAAGAGTCCTTTTTCGTTTGAGGCCAATCCTGTTTCATGAGGGGAAAAATCCTTTTTTGTTTGCTGCCATGTTTTTTCGGTTTAAAAAAAAAAAAAAAAAAAAAAAGTGAAAACCTCCAAAAATGACAGCCTACACAGAGACCAACACATGTATGTTGCTCTTCGGGACCCCATTAGGTAGCTTCTGTACTGTACTATTGTTAAAATGACCCCAGATGTGTTTTTTTTTTGTTTTTTTTTTTAATCCTTTTTTGTGACTCGCTTCTGCTTTTTCCATATGGCCATATGGAAAACGAATTTGTCCATATGGAAAAGGATCCCGCCATGACCAAAAACATAAACATTACATGTTTCCAGGGTGTCTAGTGGTACTCCCCACCCTCCAATCACCATCCCTGTAATTTTTACATATTTCCCTGGTGTCTAGTGGCACCTCTCACCCTCCTGTGCTGTCCCTGTAATTTTTATATATTTTCATGGTGTTTAGTGGCACCCCCTCCACCCTCCTATGGCAGCCCCCAAAATGTACATATATTTCCCTGGTGTCTAGTGGCACCCCCCTTCTGAACGCCATCCCTGTATATACCCTGTAATAAAGAAAACCTTTGTCTTTTTTTTTTTTTTTTAAACCTGGGGAGATCCTCACAAATCCAACTCCCCTCCTCAGCCTGACCTCCCATTGAGCACACACCACCCATATCCCCCCACACACACACACACACACACTCACTTACCTGAACAGGTCCCAGGGTCAAGGTCCACTCCAATGGAAAGCACCTTTTTACTGGAACTGCCGACCTCGATATGAGAAACTAAGGTAAATGCGGTTCAATATATTTCAAAGGAGTTTTGAACTTTGATGCATAACCTTGTCATTTTTGCATCTTTTGACCCCAGGTTTTCAGCATGCCCTTTTTGTGACCCCACCTCATGACGGTGTTGGTGGAATTACACAAATCTGCCCCAAAAGGTGATTTCATGATTGCTTTGCGAAATCCCCTTTTGGGCAGGATTTGAAAATTTTCACCACCTTTGTCCATGAGGTGGGGTCACAAAAAGGGTATGTTGAAAATTTGGGGTCCAACTATGTAAAAATGGCAAAGTTATGCGCATTCATTTAAATGTTACTACACTTGCTCACAACTTTGGCAATTTTAAATATTTTGACCCTAAATTATCAACATCGCCAGTTTTTTTTTTTTACACCACTTCATGAATATGACAGCTGTAATTTTTCAAATCATGGCCAAACTGACTTTTCGTGCCTGTGGCATGGGATGACATTGCAATGGTGTGGAATCATGTTTTGTAGAGGCTTTGAACAGTTTGAGTACCGGGTACATGAGTTGGGGTAATAAGAAGGCTATGCTGACAGTTTGGTTGCTGTTGTCCTACAGATGGAAGCACAAGGCCCAGAAGGCCCTGTATTTTCACAGCAACGTACATATACACATCTATGAAAGGATGGGAACGCAGTGCCCTTAAAACAAATCTGGGGTGTAGTTTTTCTCGCGGTTGTCAACCTTAAAGCTCCCCCCATTAGGTGTGCATGTTTCTAGAGTGTATAGAGTGGGGTGAGCTTTAGGGATGACGGCCCCAAGGAAGACTGCACCCCTGATTTGTTTTAGGGATGGGTTTTTAGGGTTGGAAACCCTTAAACCACATTTCCCTACCTTTTTTTTTTTGCTGTAGCCTCAACCCTAAATGTTACGTTAACACATTTTTTTGCAAAAAATATGTATAGAGAGAGAGAGAGATGGATTTTCTTTGCAAAAGACGACATTAATGCACCAGGGTTGAGGATAAAGTGACAAACATAGGGAAATATGACGTTAGGGTTTCCAACCCTAAAACCCCTGCCCCACCCCTGAAGCAAATGAGGGGTGGAATTTTCCTTGGGGTTGTCAACCCTAACGCTGACCCCATTGCAGTAACAGAAGAGCTAAGATGTAATGGAGACAGGTGTGTATGTTTCATGAGTGCATACAGTGGCGTGACAGTTATGGTTGACAATCCCAAGGAAGACGCCACCTCTCATTCGCTTTAGTGGTGTGGCAGGGGTTTTAGAGTAGAAAACCCCAACATCATATTTCCCTACGTAAGTTGCTTTATCCTCAACCCTCACTAGTTTTAACTAGTAGTTTTTTTGCAAAGAATTCCCTTACTTTTTGAGATAGTGTAATTGTAGCCTTATTTTATTTATTTAGTTTTTGTTTACCGGGTAAGTGCACTAGCCATAGAGATGACTGTTTTCAGGCACGACCCGGGAGATTGCAGGGTAAAACATTACAGATGTGCAAAAAAGGTGGTTACAGCAAGGTATAAGTAATAGTGTTACACAGCAGGTTCTGCAGGATTAGGATACAGTGTGTTGAGAACCGGGTACAGAAACATAATTTACAGTTATATCACAGGGATGAGGCATGTTGCCTGTGGGAGCTCAGGGCCCTCCAGGTCTTGTGCTCCCACCTATCTGTCATTTTTGAGATAGAGCAATCATATCTTTATTTGCCTGAGGGAAGGGAAGGGCACTTTGGGCCCTGCGCTCCCATCCCTCCATAGATGTGTATACAGTATGTATGTAGCTGTCGATGGGCCCTGCACTTTGATTTATAGGACAACAGTGACGGAATTGTCAGCATCACCATCTTATTACTCCGCCTCATGTACCTGGTACAGAAAATTTTCGAATCCCTGCCAAAACGTAATTCTGCGCAAATGCAACGCCGTTCCATGCCATAGGTACGAAAACACATTTTGGCCAGGATTTGAAAAAAGGCATCTATGACAAACATGAAGTGGGGTAATAAGAAGGTTATGTTGAACATTTGGGGTCAAAATATTTAAAATTTCCAAAGTTACGAGCGTGTATAACAAAATTGTAACAAATAGGCAGAATTTTGCCATTTTTGCATATTTTGACCCCACATTTTCAACATAGCCTTTTTATGACCCCACCTCTTGAACAAGGGTAGGATAATTTTTCATATACCGCCCGAAAAGTGAATTCGCCAACCAACCACAAAATCACCTTTCAGGTGGGAGTTGTGTAATGTCAGTCGTATTGTTCATGAGGTAGGGTCCCCAAAAGGCCATTTTGAAAATTTGATGTCAAAATGTCCACAAATAGCTGCGTTATGAATATAAGTTGAAACCCCCTGAAATGCATTGAACTGCACTTACAATAGTTTCTCATATTGCAGTCACTGGATCCAGCAGCAAGACATGGGACCTGTTCAGGTGAGTGACGGTTGGTGGGGGTGTACTGGGGGTGTGGGATGGTAGGTGCTGACTGGGAGGTGGGGGCATAATCGGCAAGGGACCTTTTATTTATTTTATTTTGTCATCTGCAGGCTTAAAACACACACACAAAAAAATATCGGGGAAAGTGATCGGAGTACAGGAAAGGGGGAGGGACCACTGGACTACCAGGGACTATGTTTACATGTAGACAGCAATCTGAGAACAGGGAAGGGGCCACTGGACTACCAGAGATTATCAAATTTTTTTTTTTTTACATGGGGGACAGTGATCGGATAACTGGGACGGACCACTGAACTACCAGGGAATATAATTTTTACATGTGGACAGCGATTGGAAAACGGGAGGGACCGCTGGACTACCAGGGAATATAATTTTTACTATGGGGACAGCAATCTGAGAACGAGGGAACGGGGAGGGACCACTAGACTACCAGGGATGCATTATTTTATCTTCAGGGGATGGAAATTGGCTGGTAGGGGGTGTCACTAAATACCAGGGGTCTATGACAGTTTGAACTGTCAAGGACCTTTATTGTTCGCTGTCTTTTCAGTTCGAACTGTAAAGAACTGTAAATGGTTATTTTCCGATCAGTTGATCCTTGACGGGCGATATGATTCTCACTGCAAAAAGACATACTCGCTGTCAAAGTTTTTAAATAACAGTCACATGCTTAGTTCCATTATTGTACTGAGACTTAAATAGAGTTTTTTTTTTCACATCCTGTTTCTTCTACGGGAGCCAGGGCATCTCTCAGGAGTACCCACTCGACCTCTTCTCCCGACCTGAAACCACCCCCCCGGGAGACATGTTGCTGAGTACTCCTGCCCAGATCCATGGACTCTTTCAGCACCCTTGATCACCCCCTTGGGGAGAGGGCCCCATCTACCTAGCAACCTGTCTATGATTAGAGGAACAGTCCCGGGGTCGGAGAGCTCGTGAGAGCTGGTGAAGGGTTGGTCTGGTGATGGGATGTGGGCCTTGGTACCTGGGGTCTCAGTTGCCTCCATGGTCCTCCGGGGAATTTGCATTGTTTCCCCCTCAAAGCGCGGACGTGCAATGATGCCGGCACACCTATGTGCCAGCGTCCGCCACCACTCTGCCCCCTAAATCCAGTGTCGCTCCCTACAGGGTCCCCGATCTCTACCAGGGGCTGCTGGGGAGCGAGGCATACCCCAGTACCCACCCTGGGAGGGGAGAGTAGTCCTTCGGACACTCAATCTCCTCCCTCCTCTGCCGACCCCCGACAACCCAAGTCCATTCTCGAACCCGGGTCGCCGGCATGGCACGAGGTGTGGCGTCTAGCACCTCAGTGCCACTGGGCTTGCTCTAAGTAGAAGTCTTGATAATTCCTTACCAAGTAGAATTCAAATTTTAAAATGGAAAAAAAAAAAGATGGCGGACGGCACAAACCGTACTTCTCTGAGCATGAACAGTAAATCCTTAATAATTAACAGGTCGAACAGTTTTCATTTACCTGCCCATCTAGCAGCTATTGCAGAAATCATTATAATAAAAATTGGGGAAATATCTTCTCACCACACTATCCAAAGGCACATCCTTGGCACAGACCTCATTATCCTTGAAAAGTTCAAGAAAAAATTTCATTCTGTCTGGTCTGTAGATGAGGGCAAAAATTCCCTTGTTAACAAATAGGGGTAAAAAGTGGGTTTTCGTTTTTTTTTTTTTTTTTAACCACCCATAGCTCAAAACTGTACAAGTTGCCATCACAAAACTTTCCACATCTTGAGACACTGGCAGAATGACTTGCATATGCCATATTTTGGACTATTTCATCAAACAATGCCAAAGTAATTAAGGTACAACATTTTGAATTTAACTTAGAAGTGCTGGTACAGCCCTAAGTATAGGTAAGTGCTTCTATAATATATTCACATATGACTCGCTTTATTTCATACAAGTGCAGTACTTTCACATTCATTATCCAAGCTACTCGCACACCAAAAAAGAGAAGCAGTCGGTATAATCCATTTAAGCCGCTTTACTGCTGAAAGTACACGCAGCACCACTAAGGCCTTGGCGCTTCGGGTTCCCCAACCCTTCCGCATTCATTGCAAGCAGCTAAACCACAATGCTGACTGTGGTCAAAGGTTAGACTAACCAGATTTAGAGACTGTTGCCATCGGTGTTTGTGTCATTGTCCACACCACGACTACCCTTGATGCCTCAGTTCGTGGCACCAGCCTGTTCATTCCCTGCTAATGCCCTGACTTCTGGTCCAGAGCTCATCTTCCTTCTCCTGTTGAGAAGTAGAAAGAGTATAATTCATGTGATGGAGGAGGACTTCTGGGAAGAGGAGGAGCAGGTTGTGATCTTAATCAAGGATATTTCCTCCATTGGGTAAGGAATTGTAAGCTACCAGCATCCGGACCACTTGGAGACTTTTGCTACTTGGGGGCCACCCATGATGACTTGCAGCATTGGCGCCTATAACACATGGGTGGCCCTATAACTCCTCAGTTCACTGCAGGTCTAACGAACAGTCAACAGCAGGAGAGAGAACATTGTTGGTTTTCGACTTTATTATTTTCTGTATTTGTTTAACTTAGATATCTTCATTTTATGTTGCTACTGAAAGAATGTTTATTTAGATTTTGTACCTGTAGTTACAAGATCTATAAGGACAACGCTCACACAGTTTGTGTTTGCGCCTGTCCCACAACATGAGGGGAGGGCCTGTGATGTCTGCCAGGGATTTAACCAGGCCACACGGAGATACTAAACCTGTCACCGTCGACAGGTCTACAGATGTTGACACAGTTGACGACTCCAGCACTCCTTTTGTGTGTTACTCTGCCTAGCATGGAGCTTCCTTTGTCAGCAGCTGGTCCATCAACAATTCCTCTTGTGTGACCTTCTCCTGCCGTCGACCCACTGCTTATTTTTGTCAACGAACAGTAGGAACTGGAATATAATCCAGACTTGGAGGAATAGGTGGGAAAGGAGAAGGATATGACCCCCTCAACCTGATGTGGTGGACTCCATCTCCACGTTATCGTACTGTAGTGAGGACTGTGTGCATTACACACCTAGGACCCCTCCTGAGGATGTCTTTTTTCAGACTTTCCTATGACCTCTCCAGTCCAAGCTGGGTTTTACTGCTGAGGAGAAAGATACCTCAAAAAGACCCTCTGTGAATTTGTAGAGGTTTTCACACTGCCTTTGGTTACTGTTCTTCCTATCCATTTGGCTTTGGAGGATGCCACGATGGCTGCTTGATACAGGTCAAGTACTTTGCCTGCCATACCTCATAAGGCAGATAATCAATATTTTGCCCCTTCGGATAAGCCCTATTATTCCATACAACCTAAAATGGTTTCTGTGGTTATTATGGCTGCACATGACAGATCTAACGCTCCTAAACACATGCGCTCTCTTCCTCCTTACAAGGAATAGAGTACGCTGGTTATAATGGGCAAGAGGACGTGTGCCGTGTCTACATGAGTAAATATAAGAACAGCCTGTGGATGTCTGAGGCTGCCATAGATGACAAAGTGCCTGATGGACCGGAAAAAAATGTAGTCCAGCTGACTGTTGCCCATGGTCTTGAGGCCAGTGAGCACCTCTTAAGGGTGGCTTATGATGCCTATGTTGCTGCTGTTCATGCGGCTACCTCTGGCATTTGGTTGCACTGCCACTTATGGTTACGAGGTAGAAGTAGGAGGAAACCACATACAGTGGTGCATGTGGCTATGAACGACCTGGCAGGGTAGACAGTGGAGGTAGTGAGGGAGAGGTTTGAGGGTGTGCGAGGTGATAGGGGAGTTGGTGGCCTTCTCAGAGGTGCTCCCAGAACTCCGTGCGAGTACGGCGAGGAAAGGGAGGATTGGGGAGTTTAACACATGATTGGGGGAGTGGTGTCCATCCAAGGGATACAGGGTAGTGGGTGGGTGGATGAGGCAGAACCTGGGATAGTAACGATCTATATGCAGGGATAGGCTGCACTTGAGTGGGGAGGGGAGGGGGTATTAAAGCAGAAGTTAGAGGGGTATATAGCAACAAAGGTGGATTTAAACTAGGTTTGGGTGGCGAGTGGACAGCTGGTAGGTGGAGATCCCGAAGAAAGGAGCCAAACTTAGGAAAATCTTAGGAGGCAGTATAGTGCAGTAGTTTAAGGCTATGAGCTGCAATCCTGGAGACCGGGGTTTGAATCCCACAGCTCCCACTTGCATACTGTGTGACCCTGAGCAAGTCACTTAACTTCCTTCTGCTCCCAGGTCGCACCTGTAAACAAACTTTCAGCTTAGTGTGTCTCTCCTGGTAAAAAAAAACAAACAAACAAGCTTACCCCCCAAGCTAGCAGGGAAGGATTTGGGGAAGTTGCACGGGGGGGGAAACGGGGGAGGAGAAGCACAGAAATGAATGGAGGGGGACAGGATTGAGGGTGGTTTCACTGAATGCGAGTGGCTTAGGTAAGAAATCAGCTGAGTTACAGGCGCTTTTGGCAGTGAGGAGGGTGGATATTGCAGTCATCACGGAAACATGGGCCACCGAGTACTGGGACTGGTATCTAGCAATCCTTGGGTATAAATTGTACGGGAGGACCATGGGGTGGAAAGGGTGGTGTGGGGTGTGAGGGACGGGATCAGATGTACAAGGGAAGAGGAGGAGGAGGCATGGAGAATGGAGGTAATGTGGATGCAGCACCTGGACTCCAAGGGTAGGAAACAGAGGTTCAGGGTAGTGTGCAGGCTGCCGTCCCAGGCAGAGGAGCTGGACAGGGAGTTAGCATAACAAATCAGGTGGGTATGTAGGAAGGGGAACGTGGTCATTGTAGAGGACTTCAGTCTGCCGGGGGTTGACTGGAGCACTCTGGTCACCTCCAGTGCTAGGGAGCAGGTGCTGCTGGACGTGATCCAGGAGGGACTTCTGACACAGCTGGTCACTGGACCTGCTAGGCTAAGTAACACACTAGATCTGGTTCTGTCGAATGGTGAGGCAGTGAGGGAAATAAGGGTGAAGGACCCAGTAGCTAATATCAGTCACCAAATGGTGTGATTTACTATCATGATGAGCAGCGAGTCAGAGGGCTCACTAACAAAGGTGGTGGACTTTAGGAGGGTGGACTTCGGGAGGATTCAGGAGATACTGAAAGGGAAACTTGAGGGCATAGGGCCAGGGATGGAAGTGGATTAGAAATGGGACATTATTAAACGGGGGATAACAGAGGCGATGGAAGCTTGCACCAAGTTACAGAGTAAGAGGAGTAGAACAAGGAAACCATGCCGGTTGAATGGCGAGGTGATGGAGGGGGTGGGGGCAAAGAGAGCTGCGTACCAGAGGTTTGGAAGGATGGGGAAGGAGGAGGACAGGGAGAAGTGTGCAAGATGGTCCAAGGAAATGACCAAGAGGGTGAGGGAAACTAAGGCCTCAAGGGAGCTAAGGTTAGCACAGGGAATTGGGGGGGACTTTTTCAGATACATCAGAGAAAAAGAAGGCAAGGATAACATAGTGAGGATAAAGAGGGTTGGGGAGTGGGTGGAATAGGGAGAGGAACAAGCCGAAACACTAAATGAGTACTTTTGCTCAGTGTTCACGAAGGAGAAGGGGGGACCGCTACCACCTTGAACTGGGAGGGTGGAGGGTAGAGGTGATGGATGAAATGATTGAGGGAAATAGAGTATTAGAGGGACTGATTAAAAGTGGACAAGGCACCAGGGCCAGATGGTATCCACCCTGAGGTGCTGAGGGAGATGGCAGAGGTGCTGGCGGATCTGTTCGGTACCTCCCTGGATATGGGATGTATGCCTCAGAACTGGAGGATGGCCCAAGTGGTGCCGATATACAAGAGCGGCCCAAGAGACGAACTAGGCAATTATCGGCCAGTCAGTCTCACTTCCATAGTGGGCAAGCTTATGGAGACGATACTGAAGGAGAGGCTGGTGTCATTTCTAGAGGACAATTATCTCCAGGATGTGAGGCAGCATGGGTTCGTATTGGGGAAGTCCTGTCAAACTAACCCTATGCAGTATTACAACTGGGTAACAAGAGAGCTGGACAGGGGCCATGCCGTGGATGTCCTCTACTTGGATTTCAACAAGGCCTTCGATTCAGTGCCTCATGGAAGGAAGCAAACTGGTGTGGGAGTGAAGACGGCAAACTAGATTACAAACTGGCTGCGTGGGAGGCTACAACGGGTGGTGGTTGGGGATTCTCAACACCTAGACCAGTGACGAGCGGGGTGCCGCAGGGCTCGATGCTGGGCCTGGTGCTATTTGGCCTGTTCATCTCAGACATCATGCACGGAGTGGTGAGCAGGTTAAGTCTGTTCACAGACAATACCAAAATAGGTGCAGTAGCGGATGAGGAGGAGGGATGGAAGCAACTGCAGGGGGGACCTAACCAAACTGGAGGAGTGGTCGGAGAGGTGGCAGCTGGGGTTCAATGTGAAGAAGTTTAAGGTTATGCACTTAAGGGCAAAGAACCCAAGGAGAGAATATTGGTTGGGGGGGGGGAAGCTGGGGATCACTGAGAAGAAGGACCTGGGGTGATGTTCTCGGGGAACATGAACAATTCTGCCCAATGCCAGAAAGTGGCAGCAAAGGTGAACAAGATGCCAAGGTGTATAGCGAGGGGGTTCTCATCCAGATGGAGGGAGGTGATCTTACCTCTCTACAAGTCACTGGTCAGGCCGCACTTGGCGTACTGTGTGAAGTTCTGGAGGCCATTTCTGAGGCGGGATATCAAGCTACTGGAAGGAGTGCAGCGGAGGGCAATGAGAATGATACAGGGAATGGCGGGGAGAGACTACGAGAACAGGCTGGGGGAACTGAGTATGTACACCCTGAAGGAGAGGAGGGATGGCGGGGGAACATGATCATAACTTTCAAGTATCTGAGGGGAATCAACAAGGATGGAGCCAATGGGGTTTTTAAACTGAGGAAGGGAAGGGACACTAGAGGGCATGGACTAAGAATAGAGGACGGAAGATTTAGGAGGGAGTTGAGGAGGTCTTACTTCACACAGAGAGTGGTGTCAAAGTGGAACGCCCTACCAGAGAGGGAGATATCATGCAAAACTGGGTAGCTTTAAAAGGACATGGGACAGAGAACATAGGAGAGCATGGGAGGGTGAGGCTGAGAACAGCCGAGGGCGGACAAAAGGGAAGGGGGTGGGGGCAGCTGCACCTTAGAGACACTAGCTGCACACTCAAGCAGACGTTGATAGACCAGGAGATCTGTTTCTGCGTCCACATTCGTTGTTTGTATGTTACGTGTGGCTGACTTTGCCCCTGATGTTCAGCATTTGGTCCTTAATGCTGCCTTTAGAGGTAAGCAGCTTTTTGGTTACAGTGTTATGAAAAGCATAAATAAAGATGGTACAGAGGGATTTTTAAAATTATGGAGAGGGAGGGACACTAGGGGGCACAATCTAAAGTTGGAGGGTGGTAGATTCAGAAGGGAAATGAGAAGGCACTGTTTCACGGAGAGAGTGGTGACAGGGTGGAACACGCTGCCTGAGGAGGTGGTATCCTTGAATACGGTGGGCAGTTAAAGATGGGATGGGACAAAGTCGGGGAAGGTCGCCAATGAGTCACTGGGGGGAGGGGTAACAGCTAGTACGGGCATGAAATTGGATATGCGGGTAGGAGAGGGGGAGCAGCTGCAGTGTAACAGACCACTAACTGCACACTCAGCAGACTAGATAGACCATCAGGCCTGTATTTGCTGGCATTCTTCGTATGTTCATATGTTGAATCCGCTTTGAGAGACCTCCAGTCATTTAAAATTTACCTAAGGTCCCTTCATACCCTTAGTCCAAAGCCTTAGGGCTTTGGGTTCCTTTCGTAGGCCCTGTGCCCACCCTAGTAGAGGTTATTCTAGGGGCCCCAGCTGTGGGTCCCAGTGGACCCTGTCTTCTCCTCAGGCCCCTTTTTTCTCCTGGTGCCCATGCCAGGGTCACCAAAGGTGTGTAATTTTTGGCAGCACGCCTGCTGCCCCATGGGCCTTCTGACTCCCTTTTACCTCCCCAGCCCCTCCAGATCAAGGCATCCATGTGGGAGACCACATCTCCCCTTGCCTTTCAAAGTGAGGGAGATCACGACAGATGCTTGGGTGCTAGAGTAGTTCTGGGAGGACATGCTGCAGAACTCCTCTCTGTCCCTCCTGCACATCCTCCCTTGCTGAAACATTACCCTCCGTGGCATCATACCCTCCTGCTGGAGGCTGTTCAGTCCCATCCCGATTCTGGAAATAAATCTGGGTATTACTCTCAGTACTTCCTTGTACCAAAAGGGACAGGAGATTTGCATCCTGTCCTGGACTTTCAGGTCCTCAACCTGTTTACAGAGTACAAAAGGTTATGCATGGTCTCACTACAGTTCCTGCTCCTGCTGCAAGGGGATTAGCCATGTGCCCTAGATATGAAGAGCACTTAACCTCCATATCAAGATGCGCAAGTCCTTCAGACAGAGCCTGCAGTTTATGCTCTAGAGCTTTCCGGACACAGGGAAGATGCACACTTTTTTTTTTTTCCAGACCATGCTACGGCATTGATTGCCCAAGCTCAGCTGGTCTCTCCCAGCGATTGTCTCAGCCCCATGTTTCCTCAGCTTGATGGGCCTCATGGCTGCTGCTGTTCTCACTGTCCCATTACTGCATCTGCATATGAGGATTCATAGTGGGTCCTCCATACTCTGTGTGCTCAGCATTCGGACGAACTAGAATGTCCCATACAAGTGACTTCTCCGCTTTCTCATTCCCAGCTGTGGTGGTTGGACGGTTCCAGCCTAGTGACAGGTTCCCCCTTCTCTTTCCATATTTTCTTCTAGTGATAACGACAAATGCTTCCAGTTCTGAACTCAGGGTCAGTCGTCCCCATTAGACATGGTTCTGCACAGCAACATTCGGGAGATGAAGGCTATTCTGCTTGGCCAACAGGCCTTCACTACCCTCCTTCAGGGTCACTAGTTGTTGATATATACGGACATTTCAAGAGATGTACTACATCAGCCAGAAAGGCGGGGTCCACTCGGTATCCTCTTTGCAGAGAGGCAATGAGAGTCTAGCACAGAGCTGTGGAACACAGCATGTTCCTGTCGGGTGTGTGTCTGCCTGGTACCCTCACTGCCCTAGCGGATCATCTCAGCCAGCCCCAGGCGTTCTGCCACAAATGGAAGTTGCTGGACTCCATCATGGGTGACTTCTTTGTAATGTGGGGTCATCCAGACATTGACCTATTTGCATCTCCATGCAACACAAAACTGCTTTTCTGCTCTGTCGTGCCAGGGCCTGAAGTTTTTTAACAAGATGTGTTGTCCCTCCCTTGGAATTTCTTCCATTCCTTCTCATACAGAGGGTTCTTGTCAAGTTGCAGGGCTCTGAGCTGGCCTGCTGGTGCAGAGAGCAAAGGTACCCATAACTCACCTGCCGTAATGCTGGCAATCCGAGGTTGGGACCAACTTTGGGTTGCCCGGGAGTTGACCAGGGGGAGAAGGATTGAGCATCCCAGTGGATGCTCTCCTCTTCTGGGTAGGGAGGGCAGACTGTGCTGCCGTAACACTGCCTCCTAGGTGACCATGGAAGGCTGTATGGCTGGTCAGCAGTTCCAAGTGGGGGACGCTCCGTGGCAGGAGACATAAGCATGTCCTCCGACATGCACACTTTAGACCACTGCCTCTGCAGAGCGTTGATAGGTACAGGGGAGAAACCGGAAAAATCACTGCTGGTTGAAGGATGCAATCCTGTGGAGCCCTGCAGACCTCACACTGCCTACTGGGCATAGGGACCACAGATCCGAATGTGGTGCTGGAAGGGAGCTTAGGGGATCCGGCCCTGCCACGGGGCAGTCTGTGGGGCAGTCGGTGACCCTCTGGTAAGTCCCAGAGATGGCAGGAGATGAGGTTGGTGGAGCCGCTAGGAGTTATGGGGACTGCCGAGTGGGGGGGGGGGGTTGCAGGCCATGGCCACTCTGATTCTGGAGGCTCCACACTGGCCCTGATAAATCTGGTTCCCTCCACTTTAGCAATTAGCAGTGAAACCCCCTGTCTTGCTCCCTCTGTAAGTGGGACTTCTTTCACAGGAGCATGGCTCTCTGGTGCACAGGAGCATGGCTCTCTGATGCATCCAGATCTTAAATACCTGCACCTCCATGCCTGGCTTCTGTCGACATAGAGTAATAGTAAATGGAGTCCACTCTGAAGAAAGGGGGGGTTACTAGTGGGGTACCGCAGGGTTCAGTATTAGGACCGGTCCTCTTCAATGTCTTTATAAGCGACATTGCAGAGGGACTGGAATGAAAAGTATGTCTCTTTGCAGATTACACAAAGATCTGCAACGGAGTTGATGCACAAGGTGGGGTGGAAAGGATGAGAAGGGACTTGGCAAGGTTAGAGGAATGGTCAGATGTATGGCAGCTTAGATTCAGTGCTAAGAAGTGCAAGGTAATGCACCTGGGAAACAAAAACCCAGGGGAAGAGTACACAATGGGGGGGAGATACTAACAACAACAAAAATGAAAAGGGACCTGGGGGTAGTCATATCAGATGACTTAAAGGTGGGCAAGCAATGTGAGAGGTCAGTAAGGAGGGCTGAGGGGATACTGGGATGCATAGGGAGAGGCATCACCACTAGAAAACAGGAAGTTGTTATCCCTCTGTGCAGACTGCTGATGAGACCCCATCTGGAGTACTGTGTGCAGTTCTGGAGACCCAATCTCTGCAAGGACATAGACAAGATGGAAGCTGTCCAGAGTAGGGCAACTAAAATGGTGCAGGGTCTGCACCGGAAGACATTTGAAGAGAGACTAAAGGAGCTTATTATGTATAGCCTCGAGGAAAGGAGGGAGTTGGGGGACATGATAGAAACTTTAGAGTACCTCAAGGGAATCAACAAAGTCCAAGAGGTATCATCTTTCAAAAGAGGTATGCAAGAACAAGAGGCACAATTTGAAGATGAAGCGGCTCAGAGGTAATGTAAGGAAGTATTTTTCACAGAGGGTTGTGGATGCATGGAGCGGCCTTCGGAGGAGGGTTGTGGAGTCAAAACAGTGGTTGAATTCAAGCATGCATGGGACAGTCATAAGGCAGTTCTAGGGGGTGAGGGTAGAAAGAAGTAGGCTGCTGGTTAACTAGGATCTGTAACTTATCTATTAGGTAGGGAAATGGGCAGACTGGGTGGGCCAAGCAGTCCTTATCTGCCGTCAAATTCTATGTTTCTCCCACTTTGGGGTTTCTCCAGCGGATGCAGCTTTTCCGTTGGTGGCGCAGAAGCTGTCTACTAGATGCACCTACTTGAAAAATGGAAACATGTTATGATTTGGTGTACTGCCTGTTTCAAATGCGCTCCGCAGATCAGGCCATCTGCTCCCACAGTGCCAACCTCGAAGTGCGATAGTGTGAACAGGGGACAGACAGGGTAACCCTCCTGTCTGTTTTGGGTCTGAATTACATACTAGCCCCGAATCCTGGGGGTCAAATGTGAACCTTATGCTAGCGCACCCAGTTAACAGGCTCAGATATGTACTCTCTTTGGGAATGCAGTACAAGCCTTCGCCTAGTGGCACACAGCCAGGTTCCCAAAATATGTACCCTTAAGACTCAGTATGAGACCTAGGTATATTCTTACCTTTTTGCAAGATTAGTAACAAATTCAAGCCCTTAACAGCTGTCAGACTTAAACACAGGTTCAGCATTCATATGTAAAAGAGCCGAGAAAGAGCACAGGCAGTATTTTAAAGAAAATATTGTTTACTAAAAATTGTAAAACACGTAAAATATCAAACACAGAACAAATATATCAGTAACTTTGTTACATAAAATAAATGGGAAGTTACAGAACACAAATACGCCTATCACAAATACTTAAGTTCCAGCTGAATTATTTTTCTAAAAGTGCCTAGTTACTAGTCCACAGGATAAGTATGTCTTTGATTTTCAGAGTCCTTCTGCACAAATTTGTCAGAGTGCAGCCCAATTCAAAAGTCAGTTTTCTCCACCTCCTGGTGATGCCACCCATGTGGTCACGGTTAGAACTGTCATAATCTGTAATCTGAATATGGGTATCCACAGGGATATATGTTATTACTGAAAATCAACAACTAGTAATTTGCCAAACTATGAATCTCTTTGATCAGAGCATTTTCTTTGACATTTCCTAACCTCACAATCTGTCACTGGTTCTGTTCTGAGAAAACAACAAAGGATCAACCAAGTGATGTCCCTTCCTGCTATGTCATAAAATGCATATTTAGTTTCCAACTTAAAAGGCGGGAGCAGGTTATAAGGAATAATAAACTGTCCCTCTGGAAGGATGTCTTAATTAGTGGTTTCCCTGGTCTTTTCCTCACATCTTGCTGTTTCAGCACCGCTGAAACCTTGGAGATAAAAGATCAGTTTTCTCACACACTGCTGACTTGTGTGAGACAATCACAGACCATTTATTTATATTACAGATATCATACATATAACCATAAGCAGATGACAGAGCATCACAGTCCTCCCCACCTAGACTGAAATTGGGGTCTCTATCCCCTGCATGGGATGAGCCCCCAAGTCAGTTCATTGCTCAAAGTGATGCGACAAACCGTCAGCATTTTCGCTGCTGCCCCGGCCCTATGTGAGACTGTCATGTCATACCCTTGCAAGGCAAAACTCTATCTTAATTGTCTACCATTCCTTTTACCCATTTGTGCCAGCGAAATCAGGGGGTTGTGGTTAGTTTGTACCTCAAAATGCTGCACATATATGTATGGCTCTAACTTCTTTAGTGCCCACACTATGGCAAGATACTCTTCTTCCACAGTAGAGTAAGCCTGCTCCCTGGGAAGTAACTTTTTACTGAGGTACACTACGGGTGATCTTTCTCTTGGTTGGATGTCTGACTCAGCACTGCCCCAATACCCACATCTGAAGAATCAGTCTGGACTACAAAGGGTCTGCTATAGTCTGGACTTGTCAGTACAGGAGCACTGCACAGTGCCTCCTTCAGTGTGGTACAGGCTGGTTCCTAGGTCATTTTCTTAGGCATCCTTTTCTTTTAACAGGCCAGATGGGGGAGCGGCCAGGGCACTGTAATTTGGTATGAATTTCCTATAGTGCACTGCTGTCCATAGAAAACTCCTGACCTGTTTCTGTGTTTCTGGTCGGAGCCATGCTTTGATTGCCGCTATTTTTACTTGGTTAGGATGAAGCTTTCCCCGGCCTACAACATGCCCGAGGTATGCCACCTCAGCCATGGCCACCTGGCACTTCGCAGCTTTGACAGTGAGTCCAGCCCTCTGTATTCTGCCCAGCACTTCCCTAAGGTGGGACATGTGTTCCTCCCAGCTGGCACTAAAGATGGCAGTGTCATCCAGATACGCCTCAGCATACTCCTCAGCACCATTTATTACCTGGTTCACCAACCTTTGGAAAGTGGCCGGGGCGTTCTTCATTCTGAAAGGCATTACTTCAAATTCAAATAACCCTATCAGAGTGATGAAGGCCGACCTCTCCCTAGCTCTGGCAGTTAACTCTACCTGCCAATACCCCTTTGTCAGGTCTATAGTTGTAGGTATGTTGCCCTCCCAGCTTGTCTAGGAGTCCGTCTGTCCATGGCATTGGGTGGGCGTCTGACTTTGTGACTGCATTGAGTCCACACAAAAATGAGTAGAGCCATCCGGCTTGGGAATGAGGACTACAGGTGAGGTCCACAGGCTGTGGGATTTCTGGATTACCCCTAAATCCAGCGTTTCCTCCACCTCCCTCCTAATGTCCTTTTGGACGGCCTCTGACACCCGATATGCTGTCCGCTGTATGAGCACCCGTGTCCCTGTCTCCACACTGTGTGTCGCTAAGGGGGTTAGTCCAGGCTTTGTGCTAAACATTGGGGCAAAGTCTGCTGAAACCTCCCTTACTTCCTGGATCTGGTCCAGGGTCCACTGGAGTGGCATTTTAATTGCCTCCACAGAGGAGACTCCCGCTTGCTTTCTTCTAGCAAGTCCAGAAGGTGGTCTCCTCCATCCATCCCCTCCCCAGGACTACACACTGCAAACATCATGTCAGCCCTATTAGCATATGGCTTCATCATGTTGACATGGTACATCCTTTGTTCATGTCTTCTGTCAGGTAACTATAATGTAGTTTACATCATTTACCTGTCTGACTACTTTGTACGATCCTGCCCACTCGGCCTGCAGCTTGTCTTTCCAGACTGAATTAGTACCATGACTTCCTGACCCACAGTGTACGAGTGAGCTCTGATTCTGCGGTCATACCACACCTTTTGTTTCTGTTGGGCAGCTGCCAGTTTGCTGTGGGCTGTCCCCATAAGCTCCTTCAGCCTTTCCCTAAACCTAAGGACATAATCCACTGTAGGAGTTCCCTGGGTGGCGTGCTTGCCTTCCCAGTCCTCCCGGATCAAGTCTAGGGCCCACGTGCCCTGCGTCCATACAGGAGCTTGAAGGGGAAAACCCTGTTGACTCTTGGGGCACCTCCCTGTATGCAAACAACAGGTAGAGAAGGTATTTCTCCCAGTCCTGCCCATGCTGTTCAGCAAACGCTTGGAGCATTGACTTAAAGGTACCATGAAATCTTTCCACAAGCCCATTGGCTTGCAGGTGATAAGGTGTCATGCATCTCTGCACCACCCCACACTTCTCCCAGAAACATTTCATCAGGTCCAATATGAAGGAACCCCCCTTGATCGGTAATAACCTACTGCAGAAACCCAACACGGGAGAAAATCCCTAGTAAGGCATCTGCCACTTTGTCTGTCCTCTGTGAGGATAGGGTGACTGCCTCTGGGTACCGGATGGCATAATCCACCACAGTCAGGATGAACCTCTTCCCGGAGGAGCTGGGGGTATTTAAAGGCCCCTCAATATCCATTCCCTCCGTCTGGAATGGCTCCTCCACTATGGGTAAAGGAATTAGGGTGGCTTGGGTTTTCTTACCTGCATTCCCTATTTCTTGGCATCAGTGACAAGACCTGCTATACTCCTTCACCTGCAGGGTGAAGTTGGGCCAATAGAAATTCTGGGCCCACCACTGCGTAGTACACATGATTCCCAGATGGCCAGACATGGGAATATAGCGTGCAGTCTTGAGCAACTGTTCATGGTATCCCTGGGGAACAGCAAACTGTCTGCCCATCACCCTTCCCTCTGTCTTAGCATCCTGCATATACATCAGTCCATTGTTCCAATAAACTTTGTTTCCCGTCACCTCCCTGTGCTTCGTCAGAGTCTGCCCAATCCCTTAGCTTCACTAGACTAGGGTCACTTTTCTGAGCAGCTGCAAACTCCTCCCACATTCCCAAGGCACAGGACAGGTCCCCTTCAGTATCTAAGCTAGGGTCCCTAGCTCTATCATCAGGGCATTCAGGATCACTGCTGTCCCTAACCCTCTGACAATGGGTCCCCTCGTTCCTCGGAGTAACCCTACATAGCTGTTTGGTTAAGTGCTACCTGGAGAATTTCTACTCCCCCTTTCATTATTCTCCATATCAGGAGACACATGCTGGGGAACCAGCCTCTCAGTGGTTTCCACAGGAGCTTCTGTGGGGTCCAGGGAACTACAATTTTCTTTTGCTGCTTGGCTGCAGGTAACTGCATGCACCATCTCGTTTGAGATTGTCGCCGATAATTACATCGACAGCCAAAGTCTTGGCTACAGCAACCTTTTGCACAGTTCCCAATCTCACCCCAGTCTAGGAGAACACTAGCGAGTGGCAATGTTTTCTCCTCCCCAGTGAATCCCTATACAGTCTCAAATTGATTGAATATAAGCTGACCAGGATCAACAAAATCCCCTTTTACCCTTCTGGGATGCCCCCATGTCCCTCAACCCATGTATCTGTACTCCATTCACATTGACTGGGTTTATGTGTTTCCTCATATTTACTGGCAAGCTTTCAGGGACACACAAATGACCCACTTCTTTGCTATCACCACTTTGTGCACTGCTTGTTCTTTCGGGACACTGGCCAGATGATCAGGTTCTTTGCAAATCCAACATTCATTTATTTTTTCAGGTAACTCTTTTCTTTGTAACCTGGGGCTACCTGGTTTCAGTGGAGGCAGGGAGGGTTTTAGCTGCCCTGAAGGCGTGCTTTTCCATTTCTGTGCTGTCACGCCCGCCCCATTCACTCTCGGAGCAGGTCTGCTTCTGGCATAGCAGTCCAAGAGTTCAGCAGCCTTGCACTGTTTTTGGTTCTTGGTCCTCTAGACAGGTTTTCAGCTTTGCTGGGCATGCCCCAAAAAACTGCTCTAACAGTACAGCATTTTCAGTTTTCTCTACAGTGTTTGCTTCAATTGCTTCCCACCAACGTTTTAAAAACGGATGTTGTTTAGTGGCTAGCTCCTTGTAGCTCATGTCAGGGCTTCTCCTGAGCTTACAGAATTTAGCTCTGTATGCCTCTCCTGTTAGCTCATATTTTTTTAAGTACAGCTTTAAATTTACTATAATCATTACTGCCCTTACTGTGCATTTGATCCAGTGCATCCCAAGCTTTTACGGTAAGTAGCAGGGATAGCTGGAAGCTCCAGGACCCTCTGGGAGTATTTGCCTGAATACATACTTTTTCAAAGGAATCTAAAAAGGCATCCATATCTTACCCCTCTTTAAATGCAGCTATCAATTTGGAATTTAATTTGTAACCCAGTCCTGGAGTCCCAGTTAAACCCAGGCCACTTACCTGCTCTGGTGCTGGTGTTTGGAGTTGTAGCTTCTGCAGTTCATGTTGCCTCTGGCGCTCATGCTCTTCTCCCTCTGCCTCTTGCTGAAGCTGCTCCCACTTCTCCTCTCTTTCCATCTGCAGTTGGAACTTCTGCTCAAATTCCAGCTCCATTCTCTGCAACTCTATCTTCAGCCTGATCTCTTCCGGCTCTAGAATGCTGGTGACCTTCCCCTGCTGCTGTGGCCATTGGCTCGTACTGGTCCTGCTGTCCTCCTCACTGGATCTGGACACTGCACTGGACCTTGGCCCAACCACACCCAAGGTTCAGTCCTTTTCAGTCACAGACTGTGACTCGAGGCTCAGGGCATCGGCTGCCACCAGAGCTTCCATGAGATTCTGCTTGTTGGCTCTCCCCTCATGCTGGACTCCTCTCTCCTGGCACAGGTGCCTCAGGTAGTCTGCAGTGTACCCGCTGTAGTTGGAAGCCATTTTCTTCCCTAACTACGGCTAAACTAACTTGCACTGGAAAAAAAAATAATAAAACAGGTAGGGAATTTAGACTGTAAGCACAATAATATAGTTCTGTTTACTTTTTAAAAAATCACTGACTTATTTTGCATGTGAGCTGTACGGTATTAATTGGACACACTGAACTGTTAATGCTCGTGTTACCAATTACCTTTAAATCGCACCTCTGCCAACCAAATCTGTCACAAACACACTCCTCAGGTCTGGCCCTCTGCTCCCACAGTGCCAGCCTCAAAGTGTGATAGTGTGAACAGGGGATAGAGTAACACTCCTGTCTGTTTTGGGTCCGAATCACCTACTAGTCTCGAGTCCTGGGGGTCCAATGTGAACCTTATGCTAGCGCACCCAGTTAACAAGCTCAGATGTGTACCCTCTTCGGGAATGCAGTACAATCCTCCCAGTAGCACCCAGCCAGGTTTCCAAAATGTACCCTTACGACTCAATATGAGACCTAGGTATAGTCTTACCTTTTTGCAAGATTAGTAACACATTCAAGCCCTTAACTGCTGTCAGACTTAAACACAGGTTCAGCATTCATATGTAAAAGAACTAAGAAAAAGCACAGGCAGTATTTTAAAGAAAATATTGTTTACTTAAGTAATAATGCCCGGCACGGTGTGTGTCGTGCTGGGATAACATCATGCCTCAGGTGGTTGGGCACGAGTCCACAGGCCGAGTGCATCCAACAACTGAGGCGTGACGTTATCCCAAATGAGACACACCCTGGAGGGCATTATTGCTATTTTTTCAAACAACATGAAGTCTTGCTGTATTCTGACTAGATGCAGTTAGCCCCAGCACTTGAACTGCTCCGAAGAGGAAAGGGTTAACTCTATGCCAGGGCATAGAATGTTGAGCTTGAGCTCGGTTTTCAAACCTCTGTCCCTGTTGCTTCTCAGTGTAACTGTCAGATTCTTTACTCCGCCTAACTGTGAAGTCGCTCCGGAGAATCCCTCCATCGTTTCGGTTCAGTTAAGTATATTCGGTCCGTTTTAAACTGCTTTTTCTTGTTTTGTTACAGTATTCAGATCACTGTCTATGGCACAGTAAGTGTAGCTAGTAGGTAGTTAAGAGTTTATTTGATAGAAATTGTTTTTTGTTTGTTTTTCTCCTGGTCGGTCAGGTTGGGAACAGAAACAAATTCTTTACTGCTATTTCATGTGTTTTTTCTGTATTATTGTGTGGTTTCTGGTACTTATTGGTTCCTAAAAAAAGACAGTTTCTTCATTTTTTTTATCCGACCCGTAACACGGTTGGAACTGATAAGTGTACAGTTGCCTGGCTTAACCGCTGTTAAAGATGACTTTTTTTTGTATCCGGCATGTCTGAGAAGCCCAAAAAGAAAACCAGTCCCACTGGGTTTCAGCACTGCACCGAGTTTGGGGAGGCCTTTGCTAAGACTGATCCCAACCTCATCTGTGATTATTGTCTGGGGTTTGACCACCTCAAGGAAGACTGCCAAATATGTAAAAACTTTCCTAAAGCCACTTTAGAAAAACGTTTGAGTAGGCTGAAGGAAAGAGAGGCCAAGAAGTCCGCTGATCCAGATGGCCAGCCCGATTCTGTTCTGACCGAACCTGAGGGGGTGCCCACTGACCTGGGCGATACCTCCTCGGGCAAAAGGAGAGCTGACTCTGCAGAGTCGGTTCTGTCTAAAAGAAAATGCAAGTCAGCTGGTTTAGATCCCGGTCCCCATGTTCCGACTGCTGAATAGATTACAAAAGCAATTAACTATTGTTCAGTCGCTTTGCCCAGTTCCGACCGAACCGACACCGGTTCAAAGACTATCAGTTCGGTCAGACATAGTTGCTTCTGAAATTGAACCTGAAGCATTCTATGAGGGCGATTGGGAAGGAGAAGAAGATTATGAAGAAGAGGAAGATGAAGGCCTAAATGAGCCAGTAGAGCCTGACATCTCCCCAGACAGGCCCTCCAATGTGTCTCCTCCCAGACTTTGAGTCTCCCTCCCATTTCATGTTTTACTAGAAAGTGACTGATACTCTTCAGCTTCCAGTGGAAGAGGCTGAACAGGATCAGGAGGGACCTGACTTCATGGAAATGATGGATGTCCCAGAGTCAGAGTGTCTATCCCTTTGCACAAATCCCTGCAGTTTCCAACATCTGTACCTCCTGTGGATAAAAGGATGGACAGGAGGTATACCTTGTCGGGTCCTTGGACTGAATTCCTTACAACTCATTGTAGCCATGTTGGGGTAGTGCAAGCTGCAGCCTGTGACAAGGCTAACTTTCCCCTGGCATCTCACCCCCCAGATAAGGATTCCAGGAAAGTGGATGCCATGGCCAAGAAAGAGTAGTTGGCATCCTCTTTGAGACTCAGGCAAGCTAGTTACATGGCATATATAGTCAGATACTAGCAATCTATGTGGGATACGGTTCTGGAGCTGGCTAAGAGTGCCTCTCCCCAGCTGGCCTCGGAGCTGGAGCAGGTGGCTGTAGATGGTGTTGAGGCATCCAGAGTTCAATTCCATGCTGCTGTGGACTCAAATGATGTGTATTCCAGGGTCATGGCTACATCAGTCTCCATGAGGAGATTTGCTTGGCTCAGATGTTCCAGCTTGTCACAGGATACCCAGACTAAGGCCATGGATTTTCCTGTTGCTGGTAACTCTCTGTTTGGGGAGTAAACAGAGGCTTACATGAAGAAAATGGACGAGTACAAGACCACCTACAGGAGTGCTGCAGCCAAAGAGAAGCAGGCCACTCCTCAGAAGCAGCAAGTTAGGGCTGGCAGGGGCAGGCCTTTTCACAAGCCTTTTTACGAAGCCCAGTCCTTCTCTTCTTTCCAGCAGAGGGGGTTCTTTAGGGGAAGAGGCAGACTAGGGATGACCAGGACCTCATCATCCACTCAGTCTAAGCCCCCTGCTAGACCGACATCCTGAGGTGTCAGTCAGGGTCGCCTCCCCAGTTCCTGTAGGGGGCAGGCTGGCTCACTATTTACAGGCCTGGAAGTCTATTACTTCCGACAAATGGGTCCTGGAAGTAGTGAATCAGGGACTTGCTCTCAGTTTCAAAAATGAGAGCAAAGTTTTTCAGTCCTCCCTTCCCGTGGAGACAAAGGACTTAGAGGCAGAAGTCTGCTCTCTACTGCTTCTTAAGGCAGTAGAGAAAGTACCTCTTTGTCACAGGGGAAAAAGACTGTATTCCAGATAATTTCTTACCCCAAAAAAGACAGGGGAGTGGTGACCCATCGTAGATCTAAGCTACCTGAACAGACTTATATTAAAACCAAAATTCAAAATGGTGATTCTGGGAATAATTTTTCCCTCTCTGAGACCAGGAGACTGGCTAGCCTCCCTAGATGTCAAGGATGCCTACTTCCACATACCTATCAGATATTCCCACAAAAAGTACCTCAGGATCGAGTTGCCCTCAGGTCAGTACCAGTTCAGAGCAATGCCTTTCAGTCTAACATCTGTTCCAAAAGTGTTCACCAAGTGTCTAGCAGTAGTGGTGACCTTTCTCAGGAGACAGGGTATCCTGCTGTTCCTATATCTGGACGACTGGCTCATAGTGGGTCAGTCCTCAGGCCAAGTCAGGTCATCTCTAGAGGTCACTCAAAAGCTTCTAGATTCCTAGGATTCATTCTGAACCTAGAAAAGTCTGTTCTGGAACCAGCCCAGCTTCTCACTTCCGTAGGGGTGGAACTGGACACGGTCCAGGCAAGGGCATTTCTCCCTCTTTCAAAGGTACAGTCCCTCATCACACTGGCTTCCTCTTTTCATCCTCTACTGTCTCAGCCAGTCAGGCACTTCCTACAGTTGCTAGGCCACGTGGCAGCTTCCACTGCTGTGGCGCAAGGGGCAAGATTTCAAATGAGAGATATTCAGTTTCATCTAAGATCTTATTGGTCTCAGAAAAAAGACCCTCCCTCCAAATTGGTTCCAGTGTCACAAACCCTGGTTCAGGCTCTCCAGTGGTGACTGGAGGTGGACAATCTAAGACAGGGTGTCCCTTTTCTCAGTCAGGCTCCTTCAGTGGTTCTCACCACATATGCCTCTCTACTGGGTTGGGGGGCTCATCTGGACCTGCTTACTGCCCAGGGAACCTGGTCTCATTAGGAGTCTCTTGTGCATATAAATCTTCTCGAACTCAGAGCTGTCTTTCTGGCACTTCAAACATTTTCAAACACTATTCAGAGGAAAGTGGTGCAGATCAGGACAGACAATACCACAACTATGTGGTACATCAGCAAACAGGGAGGCACTCTGTCCTCAGCCTTGTGCACAGAAGAGAAGCCATTAAAATATGGTCTCTAGTTTACTCCCTTCAGGTTTCCCTGATAGCTGTGCATCTCCCAGGGAAGGACAACCTACTAGCAGATGCTCTCTCAGCAGGATTTCTCAAGGTCACCACGAATGGGCTCTGAAGCCTCTGATTCTTCAGGTCATTTTGAAGAGGTGGGACTATCCAGAGATAGATCTCTTTGCAGCCCCGGGCAGTCACCAGCTTCCTCTGTTTTGCTGCAGACCCCCTCTTCTGGGGTCTGTCCCCCAGGATGCTCTTCTATTGAATTGGACAAGCAAGTTTCTCTGTGCTTTTCCTCTGGTATTTAGGGTTCTGATCAAGATTGCAAAATGCAAGATTGAAAATTGCAAAATGATTCTGGTGGCTCCAGACTGGGCCAGATAGCCTTGGCACCCCCTATTATTGTCCATGTCAGTGACAATGCCACTGTGTTTTCCCAGACAGTAAAATCCCTTCACCTTTTCGCAGGAGAGAATACTGTATCCTAACCTTCAGACTCAAAGTCTGGCTCTTGAAGAGCTGGAATATGCAAGCCTGCAACTTTCTCAGTCAGTCTTGGACATTCATAAGTTTAGTAGAAAACCTTTGACTAGAAAAACTTACAACTCCTAATGGAAGAGATTTGATTTTTGGTATTCTCAGAGGCACATTCAGCCAGATTCAGCTGATATTGCCACTACTTTGGGATTATTTAGTGCACCTTAACAGTTTAGGCCTCAGGCCTACTACTGTCAAGGTACATCTGGCAGCTGTCTCTGCTTTAGCTTCAGCTGGCAATGGCTCTTCCCTAGCTTCTCATCCAGTTTTTAAGAAATTTTTAAAAGGTCTGGTTCATATTAATCCTCCCTTTAGGGTGCCTACTCCTGTTTGGGACCTGAATATCTGTATTGCACAGCTTATGCAGCCTCTTTTTGAACCATTATCTTCGGCTGAACTGAAATACTTGACTTGGAAAACTGTATTCCTGGTAACCATTACTTTTGCCAGGAGAATCAGTGAATTACAGGCTTTATCAGTGGAACCCGATTTTATTTCATTTCACAGGGATAAGGTGGTCCTTCAAACCACTAGAACGTCCCTTCCCAAGGTGGTATCAGACTTTCATCTTAATGAGTCTCTGTCATTGCCTGTACTTTTCACTGACAACTCCTCCTCTGGGGAGAGAAGACTGCACAGTCTTGATGTAAAGAGGTCCCTATAGAACACACTAAGGCCATAGAAACGATTGTTCACAGCTGTTTCTGACTTATGGAGAAGTGGGTAAAGGTAAACCTGCTACTAAGAGGACTATTGCCAGGTGGATTGTCTCCTGTATCCAGTTCTGCTATTCAAAATTGGGGAAAGAGCCACCGTTAGGCCTGAGGGCTCACTGTACCAGAGGTACAGCTGCTTCAGTCACAGCAGCTAGAGACATACCTTTACTGGAAATCTGTAAAGCAGGCACCTGGAAAACTGTTCATACATTTACAAAGCATTACTTTCTTGACATTCAGTCAAGAAGTGATGCTAGGTTTGGTACAGCAGTGCTGCAGAGCTTGTTCCCAAAATAGGTTCTGTAACTCCCCCATCCAAGGGGGTACTGCTTGGTAGTCTGCATATAGTCAGAATACAGCAAGACTTCGTGTTTGAAGAGAAAATTACTTACCATAGTAATGTCGTTTCTTCTAATGGATTCTTGCTGTATTCTGACCTACCACCCTGCCTCCCCTCCTGGAACCTAGTGTTTTGGGATATAGTCTGGCAGGTGCAGTGCTGCACCCCAGAGGTGTACTCGTGATATCTCATCTTTATTTGAGTTTTTCTTATGATTTTACTTAGTTATATATTGGTTGTTTTACTACCTACTTGGATTCTTTTTGAGGTTTCTCAACAAGAGTCTAAAAATATGTTTATTGCCCTTTGGCACAAAAATTTTAAAAATTTCTAGATTGTTAGTTAATTAGTATAGTGCTCGTAAGAATCTGACGGTCATACTGAAGAGTACCAGGGACAGAGGTTTAAAAACCGAGCTCGAGCTCAACGTTCTATGCCCTGACATAGAGTTAACCCTTTCTTCTCCGGACCAGTTCAAGTGCTGGGGCTAACTGCATATAGTCAGAATATAGCAAGACTCCATTAGAAGAAACAACATTACTGTGGTAATTTTTTCACCTCCACCTCCTGGCGATGCCACCCATGAGGTCACTGTTAGAACTGTGATGAATCTGTATTCTGAGTATGGGTATCCACAAGGATATATGTTGTTATTGAAAATGAGCAACTAGTAATTTCCCAAAATATGAGTCTCTTTGATCAAAGTATTTCCTTTGACATTTCCTAACCCCACAATCTGTCACTGGGTCTCTTCTAAGTGAGAAAACCACAAAGGATCAACCAAGTGACTTCCCTTCCTGCTATGTCATAAAATGCATATTTAGTTTCCAACTTCAAAAGCAGGAGCAGGTTATATGGGGTAATAAACTGTCCTTCTGGAAGGATGTCTTAATTGGTGGTTTCCCTGGTCTTTTCCTCACACCCTACTGTTTCAGCACCACTGAAACTTTGGAGGTCAAAGGTCAAGTCTCACACACTGCTGACTTGTGTTAGACAATTACAGACCATTTATTTATATTACAAATATACATATAACCATAAGCAGATGGTAGAACGTCAGATGGCTCTCTTTACATGTCCAATCAGGCAAGTTATGGGCTACCTCCTGTCCCTTACGGATGCAGACTTCAGGTATTCGTCAGTAAAGGTTCACTTAGCTGCATTGTCAGCTTTGCACGCCCTCATCAACAGCAAAACAATGGCCAAGCTTGAGGTTTCTTGCAGGTTCCTCAGAGGTATTCTATTTCTACACCCCCCAGTCCATGATCTGGTTCCAGTGGCGGACTTGGTTCTTGAGACCTTTATTTTGCTTCCCTTCAAGCCTGCTGCTGCTTGCAAGTTATGCTTTCTCCCTTGGAAGACATTGTTCCTGATGGCTATGACGTCTGCTGGACATATTTCTGCATTGCAAGCTATGATTACTGAGCTTCCTTATCTTGTTTTCCACAAGTATCGGTTTACCTTGCATACCAATCCTTGTTTTCTGCCAGTCATTTCTGAGTAAACAATAAATCAGACTGTTGACCTTCTGGTTTACTTTTTGACTCCCATGGATAGTGTGGAACACTGCACACGCTTGACATCCGTTGGATGTTGAATTGGTACATTGATCGTACTGAGGATTGTGCAGAATCCTCTCAGCTGTTTGTGGCTTTCGCCCCAGGATGAAGGGGCTCCCATGTTTCTAAGCAGGGCTTTTCCAATTGGTTAGCCTACTGCATTAATCTCTGTTACTGGAAGTGCGGTAAGCAGTGTCCTGGTCCTATTCATGTGCACTCCACCAATGGAATGGCTACCTCCGTGGCTTGTTTTCACAGTGTGTTCAATGCTGTTATCTGTGCTACTGCCACTTGGAGTTCTGTTCATACATTCACTAAATATTACACTCTGGACATAGTTGTTTATTAACGTGCTGGATTAGGCCTTATTGTTCTGCTAGGCCTCCGTAGTATTTAAACACTTCTTTCATTCCTCGATTCTTTGGTACTGCCTGGGAATTATTCTCTTATGTGGCTCAATGGAGGGAGATATCCTTGAAGAAGATAGTTACTTACCATAACAACAGATCTTCAAGAGAATCTCCTTCATTGAGCCACAGCTCTCCGGCCCTCCTTCTGCTGTTTTCAGGTGGCAGGTGTTTCTCCTGCCTGCTCTTGCAAGCTGATTATCCTCTTATGCTTGATTTCAGCATTATATTACTCAAGTTTACATATCTTCTCCTATGTGCCTGGCTTGGTCGTGGTTGCTTTGGTCCCTGTCAGTTCAGCGATTCTCAGAGATCATCTCCAGCAGGGAACTGAGGCATGATGGGGCCACTCAGATTATATAAGTGGCAACTATGCTTGTTGATGTGGCGGCCCTAGCTAGCAAATGTTTCCAGATGGCCCTGCTGCAGATGGCTTACAAGTCCATGATGTGGCTCAGTGGAGGGTATTCTCTTGAAGATCTGTTGTTGCAGTAAGTAACTATTCTTTCTTTTTGCAGTGACTGATCGTCACTTCAGGCAGATGGGTACTGGAAATAGTGTAGTCAGGTTATGACCTGGAGTTCGTCACCCTGTCCATCAAAATGCCTCTCAGGCCATGCCTCTATTCACAAGAGCACCTCTTCGACCTTCTGGAGGAATTCAAGGCTCGTCTTGTCAAAAAGTGAATACCGCCTGTGCCTCCACAGGAAATGCATCTGAGTTCTACTCCATGTACTTCCTGGTGCCAAAAAAGGAATGTCTAACCTTGTCCTGGACTTTTGGGCACTAAAAGAGCACATGGCTTACAAAAAGCTTCACATTCTCTTCCTGGTGTCTCTCCTTCCGCTGTCTATTCATGGGGGCTGGATATGTGCAGTGGATTTTCAGGATGCTTATCTGCACATAAAACTCAGGTGGTATCAGAGGCAGTACCAGTGGTTTTGTCTCAAGAGTCATCACTTTCAGTTCCTGAGCATTGCCTTTTGGCTTATCTTTGGCACCGTATGTCTTTACCAAATGCTTTGTAGTGGTAGCCACAGCCCTTCGCTGGGAGCAGATGCATGTGTTCCCCTAGTTGAACAATTGGCTTTTGAAGAGATCCTCTGTAGATATGACAGATCACACAATTAACAGGACAAGGCAGCTGCTTGACCAGCTCATTGATCTGTCCACTATACTGAAGTCCATTCTCACCACTTGCCAGAGATTGCGCTAAATTTGTGAGGGACATGCCTCCAGCGAATGTTTTCCTGGCAGAGAATCTGATGGATGCTTTGATGGCCCAGGCAGGTTTGGTTGCCAGAAGCAACATTGTTTCAACCAGAACTGTGCTCTGGTTCTTGGGCCTCATGGCTAATACAGTATTGATGGCCCCCACCCTGGCATTCCTGCTTATGTAGATTCCCAGTATCTTGACATGCTCAGTGGTGTCATGCACACCAGTCCCTCAACCACCCAGTTAGCATTTGTGCCCCTCTGCAGCAGTCACTGTTGTGGCAGCAAAGGAACCATCTCTTGGTAAGGGCTCTTTTCTCAGGGCCCCGTCCCAGATCACCCTGACTAGAGATGCACTGAGCCTAGAATTTGGCTCCCACCTCAGTTCCCTCCAGACTTAGGGGCTTCGGTCATGGTGGAATGCACCCTCCATATCAGTATCTTGCAAATGAGAGCAGTTCTATATTGGCTACAGACACTGTCTAGCAGGTTTAGAGATGCACTGTTTTGGTTTAGACCTGCACTCCATATGTATCATATTCTACCTGAACAAGAAGGAATTATTACATTTCCATTCTGTGTTGAGAGGTGATGAGAGTATGGAAGTGGGCAGTGACACACAGCATGTACCTTGTTGCCAGTGCCAGTTGTGCTGGAAAATGGGCTCAGACACACAAATGAGGTCTGCAAGGGGACTTGGCTGTACTTCTGTTCGGGCAGTGTGACCTCCATAGTTGAAACAGTTGCATCCCTACACAACACAGAATTGCCATGTTTTTGCTCTCTCACTCCAGGGCAACATAGTGCATTTGCCTAATGTGTGGGGCTCTATGAAGGAGATATCCTTGAGGAAGACGGGTTCATTACTTACCAATAACTGTAGATCTTTGAGGTTCTTTTCTCAGTAGACTCACACAGCTCCCTCATTCCCGCAGTCAAGGAGAGCTGCTGTGTTTCTTACAGGTTACTGCACTGTGTACCTTTTGATTGCCTGTTTACTAGTATTTTATTGGGCAGATTTGAGTGATCATTGATTTACTATCCCTGCCCCTCCTATAGGATCTGTAGGATTGGAGTCCCTGTTCATGTCTGTGTAAAAATGCTATAATTTCATTACTCGACATTGAGTACCAAAATGTATGGAGTGGCCTATGATAGGCAGACAATGGTGAGTTGTCTGACTTCTTGTATGTGATTGTTGATGAACCCTGTTATGGAACTGTTTTCTGCGAGGTCCTAATGCCACTGACTTGCAGTCCAGTGTGTGTGGCTCTGTGAAGGAGATTCTCCCTAAGGTCTACTGTCACTGGTGAGTAACAGACCTGTTCCCTCACCTAAATCTAACAACATTAGCTTTTCCTTTTTGGGTCTGCGGGGGGTCCCCTCACCCGCCGTCTTCATGGTGGTCTCCCCCGCCTGGTCATGGCCAGAGCTGCACCTCCCAATTGCACACTGCAGCTTTTCCAGACCACATACTTACCCCACCACTGCGGAAACCTGGAGAATGGGCCCAGGAGGGAGCTGACTTGGGCATGACTGTGGGCACCGTCAGGGCAACCATCATGCTGCAGAGGATTTTTCCTTTTGTAGGTAGCCCTCCCTCGGCGCTAGCATGCAGTGGAGTCTGTGATGCTGCAGTACACGCTTCTGTGTGCTGCTCGTCGGACATCGCCAGCGCCAACCCTTGTTGTTGACCCCGAAGTCTGCACAGCCCCCAGCTGCTGCTAGGAGCTGGCACCTCGGCAGTCGTAACCCCCACCCACACCCACCCCACAGGAGGAGAGCTGTCCCTGGGATGTGCAATCCCTCCTCCTGGCAAACGTGCACGCTCCTGAACATGGGTCACCGGCGTAGCACAAAGTGTGACATCCAGCGCCTCAACCCTCAGTGCCACCAGGCCGGCTGAGCTCTCTTTTTTTTTTTTTTTTGTTGGCAGATTTGTTAGAGGATAGCCACAGAATATGAAAATGTACCATCTTTTTTTCTGTTCAGTGTTTGATTACAAATGTCCTCTCTCCCATTTGCTGTGTTGAATAGGCAGAGCTTGGTGATTTGGATACCTGGCCGGAAAACACTAATGCTTGGGAAGAGGAAGGCGATGCTTCTTGGGAGGCGGAAGAAGTACTCAGGTACGCGACTGTGCATATTTGTATTATTTTAATTGCACCATACCAGTAATCCTCTTCCACTTGCTTATTTTACATTTTTGTAAACATTTAATTTGGAAAGCTGAACTGTGATGTGCCTTCTCATTTGTACTAAATTGTAAGGTAAGGTCAGAAAAACCTTTTTCCACTAATCTGGATTCAGTTCACTATACACACTTAGGCAGTTTGCTGGACATAACTTGGTCACAGGACATCTTCAAGCTTGGCTCCTCCCACCACCTGTGTTGTCCTCCGGCTCCACCCCATCTGACATCAGGTCTTCTTTTCCACTGGAAGGGGCAGATCTAACTCATTTGGGGGCTCCTGCAGCATATGACGATACCAATTTTGAAGTGCTGTTTGGCGACGACTTTTAATTTTACTGAAGTCTTCAACTTGAGCGTTTAACCTCTTCAGGTTCACGCTCCATCAATGTTTCAAGGATGGACTGCAAAAAAAAAACGGTTTAAGTGGTGCATTAGGTGTTGTCAGAAAATCTCTGCCATAGATCTGCTCCACTGTGTCTGACTTTATTTTCTTTTATGCTGTAAGAGGCAGGTCTCCTCATTTGCAGCTCATGTAGCTTGCCGGGATTCCAGTTTTCAAGCACTAGTTTCATAGTAAAATTTCTGACTTCAGCTTCTGGTTTCAATTTAAAGTGTGCACCTTGTCTCACGGGTACTGCTCCATTGATGGAAATTGAAATGGACAAGAGAAGCCAGGGTTCTTGTATTGTGTTTGGTACAGGCAGAAAATGTCTGCGACTAATAGCCATGACACATGTCTCCACTGCTGGGGGACTTAACATGATGTCGGTTGGTGTTCATGCTGTCAGGTTTTGCATCCTTACTTACTGAATGAATGCAGGGCATGCTTCCTCCAAGGTAGGTCTTTGGAGCATTGGCAGACTTCTGAAGCTGTGGTTTTGGTGGCTCAGCTAGTGGCTATAGGGGATGCATCAGTGACGGGATCCTTGTCTGTCTTGACCTTGGTCCCAGTAGAGCAGATCTGTTGCACTTCTTTTCTTAATTGCCCATTTCAGGGACATGTTTCTGTCTCTCCAAACTTTTGATGAAAGCCCCACTTTTCTGAAAATGCACAAAAGTGTCACCTCTGTCGATCGTGGGAGAGGAGGTACCGCCAGTCTTCCCAATCCCTTGTTTCCCCCAACTGGTCGACCTTGGTTGAGCTCCCACCAGTCAAGAGTTCAGCTTCTATAGTGCAGATGATGTTGACTGTGGTAGACACGCCAGTCGGTATGCTGGCTGAGGTTTTATTTGAGCTTATCAACCAGGAGTCTGAGGCAGATAAGGCTTTGTCACTCTCGAAGACCCTGGTTTTCACTGCTACCTCTTTAGCTAGGGAAGGGCTTCAACCAGTGACACTGGTTGAGCTGACCCAGGTGGTCATTCGAAGGTGCCTTCCACAGTGCCCTATTGTGATGAAGCTGCTTCAACAGGTTGTCTATTCAGCACCACCTCCAGACCCTCGTTGACTTTGAGGAAGTCAAAATACAGGTCATGGTCTTGATCTTGATGTCGGTCCTGCTCTGGTTGGTGCTGTTCCATGGAGGACTGTCAGCAGTGCCAGGTGAGGAGGAGGTACAAAAACTTTCCATTAGAGAGCTATAATGGGCCAGGGGCGGGATAGACCAATGCTGGCAGTCATTTTGGCCGTTTCGGGTGCATGTGCCCCTGCCCTCTGGGCCTCAACAAGAGATTCCATTCCT
The DNA here is from genome assembly GCA_016271365.2 of Neoceratodus forsteri. Classification (NCBI taxonomy): domain Eukaryota; kingdom Metazoa; phylum Chordata; order Ceratodontiformes; family Ceratodontidae; genus Neoceratodus; species Neoceratodus forsteri. Next base: position 410,088,161 of record CM057455.1, on the reverse strand, counting down.
GTTCCCCCCCACCACTTGGCCAATTGTAGTGGCACCCCCAACCCCACAGCTACCAGAGGGGGCCCCCATAAAGGACACTTGATCAGGTTCCTGGTTGCCTGGTATCCTGTTGGTTGTAGTCACCCTGACAGGCAGGTAGTCCATACTCCCAAGAGGAGGCCTTGGCCCTACTTGAGGAACCGAGAGTCTGATTTGGAAGGGAAGCGTTCCATGACATCCGCAACCCATGATCGAGGGGAACTTGACTCTTTAGACAGTAGGTCTGCCTCAGGTGAATCAACGTCCTTTACCGCCCTTCGGCAGCACATGTCCATTACCCTGAACATCCCCATATACAAGGTCCAGAAATGCGACACATACCCCGTGATGGACATCCTGGTGATGGATGTCTCCCCAGTGGTGGCATTCCTTGTAGCCGAGGTCATTCTGGATTTGTCCTCACTGCATGGACCACAACTGTATGATCCTTATGGGGAGTTTCTTCAGGTTATCTGAGCACCCTTCAGCTGAGGGACTTGTGTTAGACTCTGCCTTCAGAAAGTTGACTGTCCAGGGAGATCTGGACAGGCCTCCCGGACAAGAAGTCTAAGAAGTAGAAGTTTATGGGTCGCAAGTCTACATGATGGCTAATTTGGGCCTGCATCAAGTCAACTACGTGGCTGAGACAGCATGGTTTGGTAATGTGCGTTTTGATAAGCTCACCCTCTGTTCCTGGTGGGCAGCCAAGCAGATGCTAGGGTTCTGTGAGACCTGGGACATTAACTGTCCAAGCACCAGTTTCAGATAGCTCTGGACACAGGTGACTTGTATGACCATGCACTGACCACTTCAATGTCCATGTGCAGGAGGGCCTGGCTAGTTTTCCTGGCTTTTACTCAAGAGACCCAGTATAAGTTATTGATGGTTCTCAGAGCATGGACCTTTTTTAGCCCTGGGGTAGAGGATCATCTCACCATGATTGAGAACTCCATTGTCACCCTAGACTCGGTGCTGTCATCCCAACAGGCTAAGCAGCTTCCCAAGCCTAAGAAGAGTTCCATGTGTTCCTTGGGCTATCAGTAGCAACCGAGCAGCAGTACAGGCAGCAGTTCCGGCACTACTATCTAGCAAAGCCCAAGTCGGGCAGTCAGAGCCAGAAAATGGGAGGGCAGTGTTGCGTCCTGAGGCCAGTCTTCTGGAGTCGCCTTTAGGGGTAAAAGCAACAGGTTGTAGGGTGCCATTTTCCCTCCTGCACAGTCCCTGACGAGCTCCCTATCTGCACTTCCTCTGACTTCTTCTACAGTGGTCTGCGATCACGCCAGATAAATAGGTGCCAGAAGTGGTGGGCCCAGGTCTGTCTCTGCATTTCGAGACACTCACACCATACCAATCCTGAGCACCACAGGAGTCCATGGTGCACGTGGACATTATGGCTGCACTGCAGAATGAAACTGCTCATATGTTTGAGCCCAGTGCTATCGAATTTGTCCTGGACAGTTTGGCCTCTCAGAGATATGTCTCTCCTTTTGGTACCAAAACAAATGAGGGACTGAGGCCCTGTTCTAGACCAGCACAACCTGAGCAAGTTCATTCACAGGGTAAGTTCCATGTGATCATTCTCAATCAGATTTATATCGTCTCTGGAGCTAGGGGCTTGATTTTGCCCTCTGGTCTTCCTGGATGCTTTCTTTCATATCCCAGTCTGTCTGGCCCACTGGTAGTACCTCCTGTTTCATGTTTGTGGGATCCTGTTCCAGTTCATGCGCATGCAGTTTGACCTGTCATTAGCACCCAGATTGTTTGCCAGGTACCTTTTAGTCATGATAGCCCACTTCAGGTGCAGAGGCTCCAGGCTGTACCCATACCTAATCGACTGATTCATTGCAGGCAACTAGTAGGGCTGTCCAGGCCTCTGTCCCTGCAGACTCCCCAGGATCTGGGCCTTCTGTTAAAACTGGCAAAATCCAAACTGGTTCCCAAGCAGGTGATCTTGTTCACTGGAGTGTGGTTGGACTCCCTCCATGCCAGGGCTTGCTCACTTGCAGACCAGGCAGAGGATCTTTCCTCCTTGGCTCAGTCATTTCAGGTAGGGCAGCTGCACCCACCTAGAAATTCTTCCAGCTGTTGGTGTGCATGTAGACTTTGACCACCGTGGTCCACTGGGCCTACTGACGCATGTGCCACCTCCGGTGTGAGCTGAAGCACCAGTGATCTCTGCTTCATGGTCATGCAAACCAGTCCATTCAGGTGACCCACTCGGTGCAGGTCACTATAGAATGGTGGCTGTGTCCCCAGAACTTCACCTTGACTACAGATGTTTCCCTGGTGGGAGGGGAGGCTCATTTGTACAATCACAGAGCCCAGGAGTTCTGGTCATCAGCATGTCAACCTGCTGGAGCTCTGGACAGTGCACCTGCCACTGACAGAGTTTGCTTTGCTGATTTGTTGTCAGGTTGTCCAAGTCCAGACTGACAACAGTACCACCATGTTTTATGTGAGCAAACAAGGTGGGCTCACTCGTACCCACTGTTAGGAGGTGCTTCACATCTGGTCCCTGGTACACAACATGCAGGCAGATTTCCTTGGAGTGCATGTAGCAGGGGAGGGCAATCAATGGCAAATTCTCTCAGCCAAGTGGGAGAGGCGTCTCATGAGTGGTACTTGCCTCAGGATATGGTGACATAGTTGTTCACCCGTTCGGACACACCTCTGGTGGACCTGTTTGCCTCCTGGGAAATCAGAAAGCTGAGGCTTTTCTGTGTCTGCCCAACCCCGCCACCGATTGGAACACTGCCAAGCCTCCTTTACACCTTTCCTGCCTTTCACAAAGAGTAGTGCTCAAGGCAGCAGGTACAAGGCCAACCTGATTCTGATGGCTCCAGACTGGCCCAGACAGTAATGGCACTAGGATCTCCTCAGCCTCAGCAACAGGTTCCAGTGGCAGCTTCCTCTCAATCTGGAACTGCTGACAAGACAAGGGGGTATAGTCCAACATCCAGATCTTCAGTTTCTGCACCTGTAAGCCTGGTACCTGAGCAGCTAGAGTTCCAGGCTTTGGAAGCCTTCTATCAGACATACATATTCATTGAAGTGGAAGCACATCTCAATATTGTGTGCTTCCAATTATGTGAACTTGTTTACATATCCTGTGAATCTTGACTGGATTAACTACTGTCACTATATGACTTTGGTCTCCAGTATTCCTCTAGTAAGGTGCATTTGGCAGTTGTTTTGGCTTCTCATGCCCGCACAGTGGCACAACTGGAAGTGTCATGTAAGTTTTTTTGCATTATTTGTTTATCCGCCTCCTTGTCTTGACCAGCTTCTCCTTCGGGCTGCCAAGGACACTCTAACTTCCCACCTCACATTGCAGCCACTCTACAGGGTAACCCAATGTATCCCTTCGTCAGATGGGGCCTCTTCTTTCATAGAGAATGTGCCTTGCGTCTTACCTTTCTTGGCCCTTGGTGCTGCTGAGGTTGGTCCCGGCTGTCTGGGGGCTCCATGGTGGCAAGGGTCCAGGAGGCCGTCATCCGGTCGGTCGAGACGCCATTTTTCCTGGTTTTCTTTTTCTTTTCTTTTTTTAGCCCCTGTGTAGGTGTGCTTCTGCAGTGCTCCTGGTCTCCACCCGGGGCCGCTGCAGAGCAAGGCAAGCTCCCCAGCCCTCCCCAGGAGAGGAGAGCAGTCTTCCAGATGCTCAGTCCTCTCCTTCCCCTGCCGACCCCCGGTGTCCCGAGTCCACTCCCAAACCCGGGTCGCTGGCATGGTGTGAGTGAGGTGTGGCGTCCAGCACCTCAGCCCTCTTCGCCATCGGGCAGGCCTCTGTAGGTTTCTTAAAGTATTCTGCACATCCCGCCCATCTGTAAACCTGTTCTTCCTTGTGACCTGAATTTGTTCTTGAAAAAGTGATCGGGGCTCAATTTGAGCTGGCTGCAGCTTCTGATATGCACTTTTTCTTGTCACTATGACTTCTGCTCATAGAATTTCCAAGTTTCAGGCTTTCATGGCAGAGTCTCTTTATTTGTTTTTTCCACGAGGACATGATGTCTTTCCAGATCAATCCTCAGTTGTTGCTGAATGCTGAACCAGACTATACACTTTGCTGTGCATCATCCAGAGCATGCTAACAAAAGTTAAGCATTGCTGCACACTTCACATACATACAGCAGAACACTGTGTTTCTATACTGATCACACTTGACTGCAGTAATTTCTCACAGCTTTTTGTTTCATTCGACCTCGGTAAGGAGGGTGCCCCTGTGACTGAGCAGTGCCTGTTCAAATGGCTGGCTAAATGTAATATGTTGCCATAGGAAGCACGGTAAGAAGCTTCCTGGTACTGTACATGGCCACTCTAACAGTGACATGGCCGCTTTTGTTGTTTATTTCTAAAATGTTTCAGCAGCTGATGTGCTACTGCCACATGGAGTGCTGTGCATACTTTAACTATGCATTATAGTCTAGACATTGTCTCTCACACAGACATGCTGACTTTGATCTTACAGTACTGCAAGACCTCTTGTCATGATATCATATTAGACTTTGCCATCCTTCTTGGGTACTTTGTGTATGGCTTGGGAATTATTCCAAAGTTGAGGCCCCATGGTGGAGATATCGTTGATGAAGATAGAAGAGTTACTTAACATAGCAGTAGATCATCTAGAGAATCTCCTCCATAGGTCCACAGCAAACCTGCATTCCCTTCCTCCTTTCTGAAGTGTAAGCCGACAGAAGTGTCTGTTGCCTTGTTGGAGGTGTCCCTAAATGCCTTATGTGCCTACTGTTTTCCAGTCCTATACCTGTATTTTTGTTCCTGGTCTGGTCTCCTGGTTTCTCCCAGAAAGATACCCTCCAAGGTTGTCTCCAGCAGGGAAGTGAGGAATGATGGGACCGCCAACGTTTTATAGGTGTCGGTGTTTGTCATCGTGGGTGACTCCGGCTAGTAAAAGGTTCTGAGTGGTCCTGATGTCGATGATTTACAGTTCCAAAGGTGTGGCCCAATGGAGGAGATTCTCTCAAAGATCTACTGTTATGATATGTAACTGATCTTCTTCAAGGGAATCCCTTGCAGCAGGTCATACGCTTGGGTATCTGCCAGAGGGTGCTCTCGTCGACCGGTAGCTTTCCCAGCAGTGTTGACTGAGGGCCACCCACAGTGACACCACTATGTTTAGGTCTATAAATACGTGGACAGACCCTAGTATCCTCAGTTCTCCCCCCTCACCCCGTCTCCCAGCTCGTTGCACTTTGTAGCTCTCGACACAGATGTATTCAATGCCATCATCGACGTGGAAATTGACCTTAAAACGGATCACTGGTCATTTTATTTTTTTCCTGCAACCAACATATGTCTTCTTCAAAATCGTTATTTCGGAGGTGCCATTGTGACGGAAAAATCTGTGTCTTCTGAAAAAGGCCACTTAGAGAAGCCTAAGCCTTAGTCGACGGCTCTGCCAGTCCTCTCATCAATAACCTTGAATCGGGCACTGTCGGTTGTAACCACGTCTGCTTCCTCTTCGTCGACAGGTCACTCGTCATCAACAAGACGGTCCTCCAGCATGGACCAGGGTACGTTGTCGATGACTAGCACTTTCCAGCGTTCCTCCACATCACCTTTTCAGTCCCCATTGACGAACTCCTCTAGCGTGGACAAAGGGTATACTGTTGTTGACCAGGGGGGTTCTGTGACCGACCTACCAAAGTTGCCACCTCCTTCGCAGCCAGCAAGCTATTGAAGCCAGGTAGATGTATCACAAGATAGTACTTCTCACAGTTCTGGCTCTCGGCCACATCCACAGCTGCGCCTGAAGTTTTCCGTGTTACCTCCTCCCGGTAAGGGTACTCCCGGGACTCTGGCCACACCCTCCACTACCCCGTCGACTGCTCCTTCTGTCGACATGGCTATTGTTGTACAGGTTGTTCTTGAGGTAATGAAAGGCCTGCAGCAGACACAGCCTCATATTCAACCACAACCTCAGCCTCCCTCGTCTACCTCGCCGCCGCCTCCTCCTAAGAGGCCTTGCCAGGACCCCTCTCCTGCCCCTCACAGGAATCCTTCTCCTGCACCTTCCTTCCATTCATTGGAAGGTGAGTATCTTCCAGATTATGAGGAAGACCTGGATATGTGTGATAGCCTTCACCCACTTCCAGTGCATCTGCTGTGTCCTCTGTGGAGGAGGACCCGGGTTTTTACACCCCCGGTTCACCTCATGATGAGCCAACATTTATGGGCATCATGGCACAGATCCAACAAGTAATGGGGTTCAGTACCACAGAACAAGATATGTATCGACGAAATATGGTGGATTACTTGAACCTGCCGGAGGACCCTGCCATTGTAGCGCCTCCGTTGATACAGGCCTACCAAGATGCCATTTTGGTGGCCTGGCATCGCCCTTCATCCATTCCACCTGTCCATAGGAAGGATGATCACCTTTATCAGGCCCCAGTGGACTGTCTCTTTTTTGGTGCTGCACCACAGGCCGATTCTGTTGTCATTAAAGGAGAACTATGGGGCAACTGGAAGTCCTGACCGTTGCACAGATTGGTGCTTCAGTACCCAGATTCTCCATGCCAGCACAATATAAAATAAATAATATTCCTACCGTATTGCTCATAAAATTTTAAGTCCCCTCTGCTCCAGCTGGCATATTGCAAGTGCCACAGTGCCAGCTGGGTGCTCGCCCCCCGAGATCACGCTCATTATAACCTGAGATGATGACGTGCCGTTGCTGTAGCCTATCATATGCCCCTATGTACGGAGCTTTAATAATCACTGCTCACCCAAGGTTCTGCCAGCTGATCTGAAAAAGTCTGAGGACCTTTCTGTGAAGCCATCGAATAAAAGAGGCAATAAAATAGCATGTTCACATAAACGAGTGCGATTCCTGCAGCTTATTTTATTTATTTTTTGTTGACCGGGTAAGTGCACGCGACAAATTTTGCCTATTTTTAGGCACAATCCGGGGAAAGGGGATATAGATTAATGCCAACTGACTTTGAACCAGATTAAGCTGTTGGTGGTATTTTAGTGAAGGGGGGGGGAATTTGGCCAGTGCACTGGGGAAATTCCCCTACTCTTTTCGGGGAAGTGCCATGGGATAACATCCACTTGAACTACCACCAGAACAGGCAGATGGGACCTTGGTTTAATGTCTCATCTGAAAGACGGCACCTCAGGAATGCAGCACCCCCTTCATGCTCCACTGCAATGTCAGTATTGGGATATTAACCCAAGTGCCTGGTGTGGGGCTAGAACCCACAGCCTTCTGAGCTGCTGGTCTCAGAGGCGAGTGTGCTACCTGCTGAGCCACTGACACTATTTTGTAATACATAAGACCTGATTGTTCTTGTACTAGCAGAAAGGGTTAATAAAAAAAAAAAAAAACTTTGTATTTGATCTTTAAGAACCACATCAAGGAAATCCTTGTGTTTTCTGTCAATAGTTCTGGTAAATTTGAGGTTCATATTGCTGTGGTTCAGCCATTCAACAAATTCTGCAACCTTTTCAATGCTGTTTGTCCATACACAAATAATATCAAGAAAAACGGTACCACTTAGTGACATTATCTGTGCATGGATAGCTTGAGAAATTGAGGTCAGTGCTATCTGCCCATATTCTCAACAAAAGATTGGCGTATGATACTGCCATAGCGGCACCCATCGCAGTCCCACAAGTTTGCCTAAAAAAGTCCCCTTCAGATTCATAGTAGTTATGGGTGAGTATGAAGTCTGACTTCCACAATGAAGCCTTTTGGCACCAAATCATCATGCCACATACTTTGTAAGATGGAATCACATGCCCCCAAACCATTTCTGTGTTCAGTACTGGTATAAAGGCTCTCAACATCTGCTGTGATACTGTACATAAGTAACTTTCCTCCCACTATAGTCCCTGTAACTTGTTCAGGATATCCATAGTGTCCCTCATGTATGACTGCAGTTTGACTACTACATTTGTTTTTAAAGAGGGAGTCCTGTCAAAAGTACTGCATTGCAGAATTAGAATTAGCCTACTCCCAATAAATCTCATACCAAAAATGAGGTTTCTACGTTCCTTCGTTTTAAAGTTATGAACTATTTTGTAACACTGATTTCACTCCCTGTTCAAAAAAGCCAGTTTCAGTGAAAAGCCACTGATGATGTCACAACCAGAACTCGCAGACTAGGCCTCCCTATCAGCAACTTTATAGGACCTAATTCTTCAAAAGTTATCAAAACTGTAGTTGTAGTATTTATTTAAAAACCAAAAACTGACACAGGGTTTCCTGCAGTGCTTGCATTTCTAGAATGTACAGATGTATGGTACTGTACTTTAGAATGCATCAGGTGGTGGTTTTGGAATGCAGCGCTGAGCCAAGGTATAGACTGTCAAAGTGGTGCACAATTTTAGAATGTTGGGGAGAGACATGTAATCTTGGCATGTGGCAGGGATGTGCCATCTCACAGTGTGGTGGGACACAAGATCTCAGAATGAGACAGGGACACACATCAAAGAATTTGGTGGGGACTGGCAATTCTGGAATACAAGTAAGGATGTACACTGCCGGAATATGGCAGGACACACCATTTTATTTTGAAACTGCTTATCCTTGCCACATTCTGGAATTGTATGCTTCCACCACATTTAAAAATTGTGCATCACATCCCCACCACAATCCAACATTGTACATCCCAGCCATATTCCAAAATAGCGCATCCTCGCCATATTCCAAAATTGCACATACACACCATGTTCCAAAGTTGTTTCAGTGCCACATTCTGAAACTCTCACCACCATATTACAAAATGGTGTCATTGCCACATTCCAAAACTGCACGTCACCGCCACATTCCAAAATTGTGCGTTACCACCACATTCTGAAACTGAGAGTCACCACCAAATTCTGAAACTGAGCATCACCACTGCATTCCAAAACTGGATCATCACCACATTTTGAAACTGTGCATCACTGCCACATTCTGAAATTGTGCGTCACCACCACATTCCAAAGTCGTGTGTCACTGCCACATTCCAAAGTCGTGCATCACCGCCACATTCTGCAATTATGCATCACTGCCGCAGTTCAGATTCGTGCATTACCGCCGCATTCTGGCATGTGCGTCACCACCACATTTCGGAGTCATGTATCACCACTGCATTCTAGTGTTGTGCATCACTGCCACATTCCGGAGTCATGCGGCACGTCAGCGTCACCACCACATCCTGAAACTGCACGTCAGCATCACCGCCGCATTCCAAAATTGCATGTCATCGCCACACTCTGAAATTGTGCGTCAGCCACATTCTGAAACTGCGCATCAGCCACATTCTAAAACTGAGCGTCACTGCCACATTCTGAAATTGTGCATCACTGCCACATTCTGAAACTGCATGTCTCTTCTGCATTCTAAAATTGTGCCTGCCTCCCACATTCTGAAATTGTGTGTATACTTCCGTGCTCCAGTATTGCTTATCATTATCGAATTCTGAAAACGTGCATTCCCACCATGTTCTGAAACTGCACATCCCCACCACATTCTGAAGATGTGTCCCTGCCACATTCAAAAATTGCACAGCCAAGTTAACATTTTAAAATTGTGCATCCCTGCCTCATTCTGAAATTCCTTGTAGCTACCAAATTCTGAAACTGCATCACTGCTGCTTTCTGAGACTTCATGTCCACACCACACTCTGAAATTGAATGTTGCCACCACAAGCTGAAGTCGAGCTTGCCAATTACAGTATATTTTGAAATTTTGCATCGCTACACCACATGCTAAATTAATCCATCCAAGACACATTACGAAATTACATATCTCTACCACCAGTGTTGGGTAAGTTACTTTTTCTATTACTTTTGGAAACTTGATCCAAGAAGCTCTGTGCAGTTACTAGCAAGGATGGAGAAGTACGAGAAAATTTTATACACCTTACAGTTACAGTCACTTATTTCTTTTTATACAAAAGTAATATATAATTGTAACTGATTACATTTATTTGAAAGAAATGAGTAACTAACCTATTACTTTAAAATAAATTGAATCTGTTATAGTTATGTATTACTTTTGTTTTTCTATAAAAAGAAAGAAGTAACTGTAAGGTGCATTACTTTTTTCAGTACTTCTCCATCCTTGCTATTGACTGCACAGAGCTTCCTGGAACAAGTTTCCCAAAGTAATAGAAAGCAATAGAAAAAGTAACTTACCCAACACTGCCTACTACCTTCCACAACTATGTGTCTCCAACATTTCAAAAGTGTGTATCTCTGCCACATTCTAAAACTATATGACATCGCTACATTAAGAATTTCAGCATCCCTGCCACTTTCCAAAATTGTGTGTCCCTCCTGCTTTCTGAGATTGTGTCATTGCTGCATTCCACAGTTGCAGTCTGGTGACATTTCAAAATCTCATTCCTGCACTAGCATAAAAATTGCACATATTTTTGTCATTCTAAAGCCATGTTTGCCGCTGTATTCCAACCCCCCCCCCCCGGTCACATTCTTAAGTACTGTACCTTGCATCTGCACATTATGGCAGTGCATGCCCTGACGCACCCAGTGCCAGCTTACAACTGCAGTTTTCTGTAATGTGGGAGAAATAAGTCTTGTAAGGTAGTTTGCAAGAAGGACTAGGCTGTGAGTTCTGGTTATGACATCATCAACAGCTCTTTACTGAAACTAACTTTTTTGAACAGGCAGTAAATTTAGGGTTACAAAACGGTTTGTAATTTTTAAACAAAGTAACTCAGAGATCTCATTTTTGTCATGGGGCTGACTGAGGATAACTGATCCAAATTCTGAATTTACTGGTGCTAGAAATTTTGGCCGGACTCCGTCTTTAAAGTCAATGAACTTGCATAACTTTTCTGTGAGACAACTGACATCAGATAAAATCTCTCTACCGGGAGGGTAGTCAGAGGTACTTTTGTGTATTTTGGGTATATATAGGGTACCCCGGATCATCATTCCAAATAAACTGGAATTCATTCTTACTGATGTCCGTCTAATAACAGCTGCTTTTAACGTAGTTAACATTTCTTTTTTATATCCATTATTGGAGTTCCCCTATAATTTCTGGTACCATCTCTGATTCCCATTGCGTTTAGAGACCATTTCCACATATGTATCCCTATCCATGACAACAGTATTATGTTGGCATTAACCCTCAACAGGGTATGGGGTTATAGGCATTCAGTGCACACCTGGGGTGCGTTGTGAGTCACGAGACCGAGTGTCCTCACAGCACCCCAGGCGTGCATTAAATGCCTATAACCCCATACCCTGGAGTGGATTATTGCACTTATAACATGGGTTATGTTTAAAACAAGGAGAAAACAACATAAAGGTGTTTTCTTTCTGTTCAAAGAGCAAAAAAGGGGTTTTGCATCCTGCCACTTGGACAGAGTCACCAACAAATAATCTCTTTCTCAGTGGTTTTATGCATATACAAATGTCAAAAATGCAGTACTAGCATGATTTCTGACATATGTTGTGCGTAATATTCTTCATACAACACAGTGCACTGTATGACACACACACACACACAGTACATGTTCTGGTGAGGAGTCCCAGTCTCTCCCCAAGTACCTGCTCCTACCGCTGATGATCATGCACAGACAGATATAGCATTCAACTGAGGACACAGTGTCTCGGGAGTCAACATCAAGACTTTTTTTTTTCCATTTACTGTTTAATCCTGGCAGCACGTTCTACTGTCATGCCTTTCAAAATTCACTCTATGCTTCAGGGACACAGCGAGAGAGAGAGACTGAGAAGATGGCAGCAGTGTTTGTTCACACTGTCTCTCTCCCACACTCTCTCTCTCGGGCGAGACTATGCTGCCAATGCCATGCTGTTTTGTATGTCTGGCTGGCTGTCACACTCTCTCTCGATTGAGATTGAGACACAGTGCTGTCAATGAAACAAGTACTTCTGTCCCAGCAGCACCGCATTCTCGCTCTCTCTTCCAGCATGCATCTGTCTCTCTATAACTGACTCCCATTACATCGTACGTCTGCACTCCACAACTGCACCGCAAGCAGGTAAAAATCCCATACCCTCACTGTATGCCTGAACCTGTATTGTAACATGGATTAGGAGAAAACGGGACTGGGGACTCGCAGAGGGAAGAGACAGGGAAGTGTGGGAGGAGCTCCGAGACTAGTGGTGCCGACAGCAGCACATGGCGCATCTTTCTTTCTTTCTGCTCAGTGACAGCAAATGAACTGGAGCGCACAGTGTCACAGGACAGAGAGACTAACCTGCAGTCCCTAGTTAACCACTACAGAAAGGAGCAGACACTGCGGCATGGCATTCTTTTTACTCTGACTGCTATGTAACAGTGTAACTGCTGCAGCTCTGTTCTCTCTCGTTCTCTCTGTCTGCTCGCTAAGGTACAACAGAAGAACTGCACATAATACATGTTGTGCCATTAACTAATGTGTTCTGTAGTGTTACGAATTCAGGCACACAAAAGTGTCAGTAATGACACATGCAGATGCAGACTATTATAGTCTGGGTTCTTTTTCTACTCATCGCTTACGAGCATGGTCAGTGGCTTTCACTCGCTTGAGCTAGGGAGGGATTTTCAGTCACCGGACTAAGTACTGCATTACAATCCACATAATGAGTGCAGACATCCTAACTGTGCATTAAAGAGGGATTTTAATGCACGGTCGTCTGGTGCTGCTCAGCCAATGACAACACTGACCGATCTCAACCCATGTTATAACCCCCTTTGTCAGACAGTTTTACAGTATTAGGCATACCAGCCAGTTCATTAAGGGCAGACATTTCCTCAGTGGGAACATTGTGCCATGTGAGTTTTGTGTTCATCAACAATTTCTATAATCTCCTTAGTCACCCACCTTTTCAAACATGCTAATGGCAGTACAAGAAATAGTAGGAGTAAACATCGATCTAGATTTAGAAAGTTGTTTTGTTTCTTAAACCTACTTTCTTCCAAGTTTGTTTGAGTCCCCAGAGGCAGGTTCATGGTGGGATAATAGTTCCCCACTGTCCAGAAGATTCAGATCGCCTGTGGTTCCTTGATCCTTGTTGAACCTTAATAGTTCTTCCAGGGCTTCCATATTCCCATTATCCAGTTCAGTCCAAACCTCTGTGTTATTGATTCCTTCATTTAGGATAGCAGTGTCACTTGTATCTGCGTTGGACCCTGGTGAGATACTAGGTGGCAGTTCAAATTGTGGAGACCCATATTGTTAAAGGGAAACTCTGATAAGGCTGAGAGTGCAGAAACGCCTGATTAAGGCTTTTGGCATGAAAAGAAAGTTCTCTTTTACCTGCTGCTTTCCTGTTTTAATTGAAAAGATCCGCTCCGTGCTTAATGGTGGCAGAACCGTGGATGACCATTTTGTGCACCGTGGGTGGCTTCCGGTGTGCAGGGTGTGCTAATGAGGGCTACTAACTAAGGGCAGAGTTAGTAGCCCTCATTACCATACCTGCATGCTGAATTAGGTGGATAAAACCCAAGACCAAGGTATTGGCGCCTGTACGAGACGGGGAGGGAGAGACTAGGACAATCAGACTACCATTGTCCTTGGCCATCTTTGGAGTAATGTGGGCAAGTGCTAAGGGGCAGATTTGTGTTGTGTACAGCACTTCCGTGCTACATCACTAGACAGGCTATATAAAAGGGACTCATTGTAATGCCTGCATAAGCCACACCTGCTGAGGAAGGTCAGGTGATCGAAAGAATGGAGTAGTGGTGGAAAGCAGGAGTTCCTTGAGTGGTCGGTGTCCACAAAGTGCAAAATAACATCTAAGGTTCCTCCGCAACTTGTGGAGGTATCTTCCTTGTTATTTTGCACTTTGTGGACACCGATCGCTTTTTGTGGTTATGCAGTAAAATACCTGATGGTTTCACTGTATCTGGATGTCCATGTGTGCTTTTATGCGAACTCCCCCTTCCAGGACAAGTGCAGCCTTCCTGTACTTTGTTTGCTTGGTTGACTATGAAGGTTGCACCATAGGCATTACGCGAGCGTGAGCATTCTCGTTGAACTTTTGTTGTAAAGTTTAGAATCACACAAAAATAACTGTCCCTTTCTTCCTTTCCCCCAGTTTCATCCCCATGGTTCCCCTGCCCCCCACGCCACACCTTGCTGCTGATGAGGACTGCAATATGTGCACCCTTCCTTTACTCAGAAGAACAGGCACAAGCCTTTGCTTTCAAATGCAGTGCCAGTACCACACTTTGGTTAGCCGTAACGGGTGGCACAAGTGGTAGGCGATCCATGGCACCCCCTACAAATCATCAACTCTGTCTCCCTGCCTGTTTGGTCATCTAACTGCCTATGTGACCCCCTCCTGGTAGCTGTCATAGCACAGAACTAGCTGTTAGGTTACTTATGGCTGGCACAATTTTGCCTTTTAATTTAGCTTTCCCCAGCATCCCAGATGTTTCCATATACGAACATACTGTACGAAAACACCGGCAGAAAAAGGCCCATAGGTCTGTCAAGTCTGCCCAAGTGTACAGCTCGATATGCTGCCTGCACAAATCATTATGTTAAACAGACACATACTGGGTGGGTAATGCTGAAACATATAGGTAACGTGTCAGAGTAACGACTGCACTATGTGAGTGTCCCTGTAATTTAAAGTGTTTTCTGGTTGCTCTATGCTTTTAAGATGTAGTAACAATGAGATCCAGCAGGGGGCATTCATGATATAGTATTCTCGAAGAACCAAGCAGATGCTGAACAGCAGTTCATTGAATAAATTCACAGCAAATGTACAACTTTGGGATTTTCTTTTTGTTCCCACTGCCCCTGGCACCTCACACACTTGAGTCCTCTTTATACAGCACTCTTGCTGCCATCCTGACTCACCTTGCTGGCCCCAGTGTCTACTGCCTAACACCCCAGTGTTTTCATAGCTCATAGCTGACAGAGAAACCAAAATCGCTTGCAAAAACTTGGAAGCTCAGGTCATTCCTTTTTATTTAACAGTACATTTGAATGAATAAAGGATGCATGTACATTATTGTTCTTCTATTCAGACTTTACCTCACCTCTTCCACACAGTGTGACTGTTTCACTGAATAGTGTTCTCTCTAAACACCTCCCAGCTCACTCATATACCACAGCCCGCCCTTTCCCTAGTTACATTCTCTCTGGCACTGGGCCTTCTTTATAACTCCCTTCCTGCTTCCCTTCTCCACTGGTACAAGACATTTTCCCCCACCTACTGACAGTGGCCCATTATCCTGCCTACTCCTCTCCCACCCCCCCACCTGGTCGCACTACTACAATATTAATTGCTTCTTGTGCCCTTTGTCTCTTATTGTTAACTTAGCCGACTGCCTACTCAAGCTGCTCATTGTGTGCATATTATCTCAGTGTGTTACTGTATATTTATTTTATTGTGCATTCTTTTACTACCCCTGTATGTAAGTTGCCCCTCATCCTCTGACGTGGAACCTTTGTAAACGAGCAGTTTCTGCTCAAAGGTATTTTAATCTGAGAATTTAATAAATATATATATATATATATATATATATATATATATATATATATTCTTGATACCCATTCCCTATCCAAAGTCCTATTTCTCTGATGTGACATCACTGTCTTTTGCTTTGGGTTTGTATTATAATTTCAGTTTAGAAATAAATGCCAAGATCAGATGAAGTATAAAGGATACAGATCCTAATTTCATGCAAATGTCTTTTAATAAGGAAGAACATTTCAATTTCAAATCAAGCCATTGCATATCATGCATATAATAGAGGGGCGTGGTAGCACCCCTGTAGTTAGGGTTGAGTAGGCTGTTTAATGTTAAACCCCAATTTTTTCACCTTAACAACTTTGGCATTGTTTGGCAAAATAGCACACAATCTGGAAAGTAAGGTCAGGCTGCCAGACTCTCAAAACTTGAAAAGTTTGTGAGAGCATCTTGTTCGGTTTTCAAGACACGTAGCAGCAAAAAAAAAAAAAGGAACAAAAACATGCTTATTATTCAGTATTTTTTGCTTTCACCTATAGCCTAGACGGTGTGGATTTTCTTCGTGAAATGTTAAAGGTTGAAGGGGCCTGTGCCAAGGTTGTGCCTTTGGAAATTTTCGTGAAAAAATATTATACGGTTCCAGATACGAACAGTAAGAAAAAAAAAAAAAGTTGTGTTTATTTTCATGCTTTACCTATCATGCAGAAAAAAAAGTACCACTCAAGATGGCCACCATTATTTTCTTTTTAAACTCAGACATTGAAAATGCATAAATGAGCTCTTTAAAAAACCTGAACCTAGCTAAATGGCACCCATTTAGCTAGAGTGTGCTGTTTGTTTTTTTAAAAACTTGCCAGAAATACCTTTTCTGAGCACCCCAAAATCCAAGGTGCCCAGCTTAGCCAGAGGAGCCATTCACCCACCTTTTCAGTTTGAGAACAGTGAGACTTTCTTGAGTTCTGCAGCTGCAGCTGAAGTGCTGCAGGCTGTAGTGTCTGCCTCTCTGTTCCTCTGTCTATCAGTCTACTTATCTATGTATCTGTGTATGTTTTTAGTTATTTATTTATTTATTAGGCAAACCCACTCCTGATACCACTTATTTCTCCTTCCTGTCCTCCAGGTCACCCACCCGCTGTTCCCAGTGTTTCAGCTTGGCTCAGCTGGTAGCACATCCATGTCTGGGCCAGAAGGTCATGGATTCTAGTCACACACCCGGATTGGGCTCATACCTAGACTCTGGCATCCAAGTGCAGTATGGGGGGTGCCATACTTCGGATGAGTTGTTAAACCAAGGCCCCTTCTGCCCAACTTGGTGCTGTCCTGGTGGGGGTCCAGATGGAAGTACAAAAACCCAAGGCACTTTTTGCAAGAAATAGGGTCTTTCCCCAGCGTCCTGGAGAATATTCTCCTTACCATAACAAAATGGTTCATGCAGTTTTTCAAGGCTGTATGTGGGTGTTTGAAGTGCAGAATGGCTGCCACTGTATGTTCAGTCACTTCACTATCAGTCTAGCATTGCTTGTAAAATGCTTTAGGATACAGTGTGCAGGAAAAGCACTATATAAATGCTGATTCTGCTTGTTCTTCTATATATTTTTAAAATATTTATAATATATATATATAATATATACATATATACATATACATACACGGACTGGGGTGCCCACCCCTGATACCACTTTTTTTGACCCCACACACTAAATACGTGGCAGCACCGTGATGCCCATCCCTGGTACCGCCAAACAGTTGCCCTACACTGGGGGTGCCCAATATCCTGTGTTAAAATGTCCCTTGTAATGAAGATAAGCATCTGTTTTTTTTAACACCTGAAAAAAAAAATTGTTCCCTTGCCGGTCTCACCACACACACAGACACACACACAGCACCCCAAACTCCCACCACACCCTGCACACTCCCTCACACCCTGTTCACTCCCTCAGGGTCTTGGCGAATCAGTGGTGGCATCTTCCTTGGGGTTGTAGAGCCTAATGCTCACCCCTCACCCCCAGCCCATAACTTCCTGTCTGAAGCACAAAGTACAGCTCCAAGCCAGTGTCTCATAGTGCTACACACTTTAACAGTAGAGAAGTATGTCTCGTCACATGTTGCAACACAGTTTGTTGTAGCTTTCTTCATGCAGCGCCCATCATGTACACGCAGGGTCCATCATACACAGATACACAGAAGGTGATGGCAGATAAGGGCCATATAGCCTACCTTGCCTGCCCTTTTTCCCTACCTAATGCATTACCGCTAATCCTAGTTGATCTGTGGCTTAACCTCTCTTCCCTATTGCTAGAGTAGTCTTATGTCTATCCCATGCATTCTTGAATTCCGTTACTGTTTTTGCCCCCACCACCTCCACAGGGAGGCTGTTCCAAGCATCTACTACTCTTTCTGTGAAAATGTACGTCCTCACGTTGCCCCTGAGCCTACCCCCCTCTAGCCTCATATTATGCCCCCTTGTTCTCATAACACCTTCTTTTCTGAAAGCTGCTACCCTCCTGTACCTTGTTTATTCCTCTGATGTGCTTGAATGTTTCTGTCATATTCACCCTCTTTCTCCTCTCCTCCAGGGAATACATATTGAGGTCCTCTAGTCTTTTGTCATATGACTTTGGTGCAGTCCTTGTACCATGCTTGTTGCCCTTCCCTTGACTGCCTCTATTTTGTCTATATCCTTCCGGAGATGCAGTCTCCAGAACTGGACAGTGTACTCCAGATGAGGTCTCACTAGTGATCTGTACAGTGGCATAACCTCCTCCTTTTTTCTGCTGGTGTTTCCTCTCCCTGTGCACCGTAGCATCCCACTGGCTCTCCCCTCAGCCTTCTCACATTGTTTGATTACCTTTAGGTCGTCAGATATGATTACCCCCAGGTCCCTTTCTTGACTGGTGGCCGTCAGTACCTCCCCCCCCCAATCTTGTACTCCTCTCTTGGATTTCTGTGCCCCAAGTGCATGTATTTACACTTCTTTGCATTGAATCTTAGCTGCCAAACTTTTGACCATTCCTCAAGCATGTTTAGGTCCTTTCTTATTTTTTCCACACCCCCTGGAGTGTCGACCCTGTTGCAGCTCTTAGTATCATCTGCAACGAGGCATACCTTCCCCTCAAGCCCCTCTGCAATGTCACTTATGAAGATGTTAAAGAGGACTGGCACCAGCACGGATCCCTGTGGCACCCCACTGGTTACCTTCCTCTTCTCAGATTGAACGCCATTTCCCACCACCCTCTGTGTCATGTCACTCAACCAGTTTCTGACCCAGTTTACCACCTCAGGACCCACTCCCAGGCTGCCCAATTTACTTATCAACCTCCTATGTGGGACGGTGTCGAAGGCCGTGCTGAAATCTAGGTAAGCCACATCCACTGCCCCTCCCGTATCTACCTCCCTGGTCACCCAGTCAGAGAAATCTATCAAATTTGTTTGACAAGACCTTCTCTTTCTGAATCCATGCTTCCTAGGATCTTGTGCTCTGCTAGATTCAAGAAATATCACAACTCTTTCCTTTAGTAGTGACTCCATTAATTTCCCCAACACTAAGGTCAGGAAGACTGGCCTGTAGTTTCCAGCCTCCTCCCTGTTCCCCTTTTGTGGAGAGGGACTACATTTGCCCTCCTCCAGTCCCCTGGAACCACCCCTGTCTCTATCGATTTGTTGACTAGGCCTGTTAGTGGTGCTGCCAGCACCTAAGTTCTTTTAATATTCTGGGATGTATCCCATCTGGCCCCATAACCTTCTCCTCTTTCATATTCTTGAGTTTCTTTTGGATCTCTTTCTTCCATAAATGGGCTGGTGTCCACCTCTCTCCCACTGGTGCTTCTATCCCCCTAATAGTGGTCCTTCTCCTTCCCCTTCTTCTGTGAACACTGAACAAAAATATTTGTTTAGGATTGTTGCTTTTTCTAGGTCCCCCTCTGCACACACCCCCTTCCTCCTTTTTTAACCTCACAATCCACCCCTGGTCCTCTTTCTGTCACTAATGTACATGGAAAAGGTCTTGTCTCCTTTCTTAATTGCCTGGGCTGTTTTTTGTTCTCTTTGAGCCTTTGTGCTCCTGACTGCTTTCCATGCCTCCCTCTGCTTTTCTGGATACAGCTCCCTGTCTTCCCCCCTCTGTGTTTCCTTGTACCACCTGAAAGCTAGCCTTTTTTCTCTTACCTTCCTGGACACATCCTTTGAAAACCATAGTGTTTTTTCTTACACTTTGTTTATCATGTGTGACGTTGTTTGGTCAGGGAACGGGGTGGTCATTAGGGTTCACAATCCCAAGGAAGACTCCACCACTGATTCGCCAAGACTCCTTAGACCCCAAACCCTAATGTTTTTTCCTTTTGCTGCTTAGGGGTTGGGGAGTTAAAGTTGGAAACCCTAACACCACATTTCCCTACTTTTGTGGTGTTAAGTTACCCTAACTGGTGCATTGATGAAGTTTTTCACAAAGAATTGCTTTTCTTTTTGAGACAGTAGAATCGTATCCTCATTCGCACAGGTCCCGAAGGGATATGCATAAACAGATGCAGATGCCCTGGGCCATGGAAAGACTCCGTTCACCAAAAGATGTGCAGCGATGGCTGTGAAGACTTCATAGGGTTATATGGTGGGCTGTGGAAGTGCATGGCCCTGCTGACCCTGCACGTCCATGTGGCCGCAGATACAGATACACAGGAAAAGGAGTGTATCTGTCAGCCAATGCACAGGACTCTCTGCCTCCCACAGGTGAAGAGGTGCAGGGTCCTGTGCCAAGAGGATTGTTATCTTCACTATATGGTACCCGGGCCTGTGGGGACAACCCTGCACCTTTCATTCCCTGGTTGGGGGGGGTCACATAACAGTGCCATCTCCCCCACCCTCACTCATCCAGCTGGGTCACTGAGCTTACCCCCGAACTCTGCTCACCAGCATGGTATCACAAAGCATACCCACTGGGGTCAAGACTGGCAGTACACACAAAGTTTGTTAAAAATTATATATATATTTTTTATTTTGACCCCAGATTTTCAAGAAACTCGTTTTATGATTCACCTTACAAACATGACCTGCACCATTTATAGTATATTGGCTGAAATGTCATTCCACAGCAAAAGTATAAAAGCACATCTCTTGCAGGATTTAAACAAGCATTTGTCAATGCCGAATGTTGTCTTGCTGGCGTTGGCATTGGTAGTGCAAGAGTTAGAGAGACACATAATAAGAATATCAGTGAGGTGTAGAACCGACGTGAACCCCAGCCCACCCTGCAGAGAGTGATATGCATTGGTGTGTGCCTTTGGGTCATTGGGCATAATGATAATGCCATTTCACTTCACCCTACCCTGCAGACTCTGACAAGTTTTGCATTATGCCTTGGGGTCATCAGGCCTTATGCTCACCCCATTTCATAAGGAAGTA
The DNA here is from genome assembly GCA_016271365.2 of Neoceratodus forsteri. Classification (NCBI taxonomy): domain Eukaryota; kingdom Metazoa; phylum Chordata; order Ceratodontiformes; family Ceratodontidae; genus Neoceratodus; species Neoceratodus forsteri. The sequence goes on along the minus strand of CM057455.1, from coordinate 410,067,338 downwards.
TGTTAAGATGGGTGCAGCATAGGAGAATTGGGTGAACTTTGGAGCCAAAGAGTCCAAGGCATACCTGGATGCCTGTCAGTGGCTGCAGGGTGGGGGTCCAGTGGCATGAGCATTACAACCGACAATCCAAAGGCACACCCTGATGCCTGTTAGTCTGTACAGGATGGGATGTTATGGTTAGAAACCCTAATGCCCTGGGCGTTTGTTGGTATTAGCACTCCAAATTTTCAACATGGCCTTTTTCTGACCCCACCTCATGAAAGCATGTAGGATCTCTGCTTATGAACAGTGTCCCTGTGATTTTGTCAATATGTCCCGAACGTTGATTTCCCACAGTGACTGCACCATTCTGCACCACATAAAAATGTCAGCTGCACCATTCATAAGGAGGTGTGAAGACATGGCAATGTTGACAATCTGGAGTGAAAATATAAAAAATGCTTGACGTTACGAGCGTGCATGAAAACCAGGCAACACACGCTCGCAACAGTCTGTTTTTTGGAATTCTTTCACCAGATTTTTAACATACACGAACAGCGGCAGTATGATTTTCTTAATTTGTCCCGAACATTGTTTTCCCACAGCGACCGTGCCATTGTGCGCCAGACGTGCAAAACCACATTTTGGACAGGATGTGAAAAATGACAGCTTTCAAACAACTTGAAGTCTTGCTGTATTCTGACAAGTGCAGTTAGCCCCAGCCTTTAAACTGCCCCAGAGAACAAAGGGTTAATCTTTCTATGCAGAGCATAGAATGCTGAGCTCGAGCTCAGTTGATATCTCTCTCTGTTTCCCCTTTGAAAACTAACAGTCAGATTCTTTACTCTGCCTCATTGAACAGTCGCTCTGGAGATTTCTCCTGCAGCTCGGTTCGAAAGTCAGTTGAAGTGTGTTTTTTTTGTCGGTTTCTAACCGGAAAAGTTTTCCGCATAGTCGGTTCAGTCTCTGTCTGTGGTACCGTGAGTACTAGATAGGTTTTGTACTGTGTTTTCTGTGTGGAACTTGTAAAAAGTGTGGATCGGTTTGGCTGAGCCGATCATTTGGTTAATTCTTGTGTTAACTTTATTGTGTGGTTACCGGTCCTTATCAGTTCTAAAAAAAAAAAAAAAAAGAAAAACGTTTTTTGATACGTTTTCCAAGACCCTTGACGATTTAGAAACCGATAAGGGAGTCTTGCCTGGCGGTTGCCAAAAAAGTGATGCGTTTGGTTAGGTTGGCCATGTCTGAGAAACCCAAGAAAAAACGGCCCACTGGGCTTCAGTGACTGCAGTGAGTGTGGGAGGTCTTTGCTAAGGCCGGATCCCACACCACCTGTGTTTGTCTGGGGTTTGAACACCTCTATTCAGACTGCCAAATTTGCAAAAATGTTCCCAAATCTACCCTTGAAAAGAGATTTGGTAGATTGAAGGAAAAGGAGGCCAAGAAGTCTGCTGACCCGGATGGCCAGCCTAGTTCGGTGCCGACCGAACCAGAAGGAGTGCCCTCTGACCAGGGCGATACTTCTTCCGGCAAAAGGAGAGCCGATTCCAAGGGGTCGGTTCTGACTAAAAGAAAGTGCAAAGAAGAATGGTCTGGTTCGGATACAGAAGTCCATGTTCCGACCACCGAAGAAATAGCCAGAGCGATTCAGATTGTGGAATCGCTTCGCCTGGTTCCAACCAGTCCGGCACCTTTTGGCAGGTGCTCAGTTCGGTCGGTTACCCCGGTTCACGGCTATACTCTGGAAGAATTTTATGAACCGGAGTTTAAGGAGGAAGGAGAGTTTGAAGATGATGATGGTGATGGTGAAAGTCTAGATGTGCCTGTGGAACCGGACATCTCCCCAGACTGACCTTCAGGTATATCCCCTCCTAGGCTTTCTGAGTCCTCTTCCCACTTTATGTTCTTCAGAAAGGTGGCTGAGACCCTCCAGCTTCATATGGAAGAGGCAATGGAGGATCAGGAGGAGCCTGATTTTGTAGAGATGACTGACATCCCAGAGTCCAGGAGACTGTCTATTCCCCTCCACAAATCTTTTGAGAAACAGACACAAAAAATTCTGAAGTCTCTCAATTCTATGCCTCCTGTGGACAGAAGAATGGGCAAGAGGTATACACTCTCGGGCTCAGATACGGAGTTTTTATATCAGCAGTGCAGCCATGTTGGGATTGTGCAGGCTGCTGCCTGTGATAAGGCAAGCATTCCCTTGGCTTTACACCCCCCCAGCCAAAGACTCCAGGAAGATTGATGCCATGGCAAAAAAGCTGTACATGGCATCTTCCTTGGGACTTAGACAGGCGAATTATATGGCCTATACAGCCAGGTACCAGAAGTCCAGGTGGGACTCTGTACTGGCACTGGCTAAACAGGCCTCCCCCCAGCTAGCCAGGGAGCTGGATGCGGTGCTTGCAGATGGGATTGAGGCATCTAAAGTTCAGTTTCATGTTGCTGTGGACTCCAGTGATGTCATCAAGAGTCATGGCTACATCTGTGGCTCTTTGGAGAATGGCTTGGCTCAGATGTACTAGCCTCTCGCAGGATACCCAGGCTACGGCCATGGATTTTCCTGTAGTGGGTAATTCTCTGTTTTGGGAGCAGAGAATTACATGAAGAAAATGGATGAGTACAGGACCAACTACAGGAGTGCTCAGTACCAAGGAGAGGCGGGCAACTCCTCAAATGCAGCAGTCTAGGGGCAGGCCTTTTCATAGGCCTTTTTACCAAGCACAGGCCTTTTCTCCCTTTTCACAGAGCGGGTTTTTCAGAGGAAGAGGCAGAAGGGGGACGAGCAGGGCTGCATCCACTTCTCAGCCTAAGGCCCCTGCCAAGCAGACACCCTGATGGGCCTGCCCAGGTCGACTCTCCTATTCCAGTAGGGAGCAGGCTGGCTTACTTTGTCCAGGACTGGATGTCTATTACATCAGACAAGTGGGTCCTGGAAGTAGTAAGCCAGGGACTGGTTCTCAGCTTCAGAAAATTTCCAAAGATGAGAGCCAGATCTTTCCACCTGCAATCTCTCTATCTCTGCTGGGCCTTATGAGCCATAGAGAGAGTACATACTACACTGGGGCAAGGGCTGTACTCAGGTACTTCCTTACCCCAAAAAAGACAGGGGAGTGGCGACCCATCCTAGATCTAAGATACCTAAACAAGCATCTTTTAAAACCAAAGTTCAAGATGGTAACTCTGGGAATAATTCTTCCCTCTCTTAAGGTCAGGGGACTGGCTAGCCTCCCTGGACCTCAAAGATGTCTACTTTTACATTCCCATCAGGTGCTCCCACAGAAAGTACTTCAGGTTTAAGTTGCCCTCAGGCCACTATCAGTTCAGAGCAATGCCCTTGGGCCTAACCTCAGCCCCAACGGTTTTCACAAAGTGCCTGGCAGTAGTAGTTGCCTTTCTAAGAAGGCAAAAGATTTCCATTTTTTCATATCTGGATGATTGGCTGATAGTGGGCCAGTCTCCAGACCAAGTCAAGTCTCACCTGCAAGTGACCCAGCAAGTGCTCACTTCTCTAGGATTTCTTCTCAACCTTCCCAAGTCGGTTCTCTAGCCAGTCCAGCTTCTTACCTTTATAGGGGCAGAACTGGACACAGTCGGAGCAAGAGCCTTTCTTCCCCTGGAAAGGGCAAGGGTTCTTATAGAACTAGCCTCTTCCTTCAGCTTTCAGGTATCTCGACCGGCAAGACATTTCCTCCAGCTCTTGGGGCCACATGGCAGCTTGAACAGCAGTGGTCCAAGGGGCAAGATTCCAGATGAGGGATATTCAGTTCCATCTGAGAGCTTTTTGGTCTCAGAGGAAGGATTCCCTTACCAAACTGATCCCAGTGACTCTGACCTTGATCCAAGCCCTTCAATGGTGGCAGGATCGGGACAATTTAAGACAAGGGATCCCATTTACCACTCAGTCTCATTCAGTGGTCCTTACCACGGACACTTCTGTTCTGGGCTGGGGAGCCCATCTGGGGGCCCTTACTGCCCAGGGACTGTGGTACCCCCAAGAATCCCCTCTCCATGTCAGTCTCCTAGAACTCAGGGCAGTTTTTCTGGCCCTGAAAGCTTTCTCTCAGTCAGTGCAGAACAAGGTGGTTCAGGTCAGAACAGACAACGCTACCACCATGTGGTACATCAACAAGCAGGGAGGCACTCAGTCCATGGCCTTGTGCACGGAAGCCATGAAATTGTGGTCCCTGGCTTATTCCCTGCAAACCTCTCTGATAGCAGTTCATCTTCCAGGGAAGGACAATGTGTTAGCAGGTGCACTGAGCAGGATCTCTCAGGGCCATTACGAATGATCCCTGGACCCTCAGGTGTTGAAAGTGATTTTTTCCAAGGTGGGGCACTCCAGGGATAGATCTCTTTGCAGCCCCAGACAATCACCAACTTCCTCTCTTTTGTTGGAAACCCCCCAGTCTTGGACTCAGTCCCCCTGGATGCTCTGATTCTGAATTGGGAAGGGAAATTGCTGTATGCCTTCCCTCTCTCCCTTCCCACTCCTGTTCAAAGGTTTAGTCAAAATAAGATCTCAACCTTGCAAAGTGATTCTGTTTGCTTCAGAGTGGGCCAGACAGCCTTGGTACCCCCTGTTGTTGTCCCTAGCAGTCCATCTTCCCCTGTCTCTCCCCAGGATTACAACCTGTTAACATCCTCTCGGGGGAGGATTTGGTACCCCAATCTTCAGTCTCTCAATCTCAAGGCATGGCTCTTGAAGAGTTAGAGTTTGCAGATCTGCATCTTTCTCATGATGTTCTGGATATTCTCAAAGCCTCTCGAAAGCCCTCCACCAGAAAGACTTATAACTCCAAATGGAAGAGATTCAGCATTTGGTGTTCTAAGAAGTGTATTTCCCCAGATACTGCTGAATTGCCTACGGTTCTGGATTATATGGTTCATCTTAATGGGCTAGGCCTCAGACCCGCTACTCTCAAGGTACACTTGTCAGCTGTTTCTGCGTTTCTGTCAGTGGGGAAGTCTTCCTCACTATCTTCTCATCCTGTGTTTTGTAAATTTTTTAAAGGATTGCTTCACACCAATCCTCCCTTTAGAGACCCTGCCCCTGCCTGGGATTTGAATGTTTGCATTGCTCAACTTATGCAACCTCCTTTTGAGCATATGTCCTCAGCAGAGCTTAAGTACTTGACTTGGAAAACTGTGTTCTTGGCAGCCATTATCTCTACCAGGCGTATCAGTGAATTGCAAGCCCTGTCAGTGGAACCTGATTTTATCTCCTTTCACAGGGATAAAGTGATCCTTAGAACCAATAGAAGGTTCTTGCCCAAAGTGGTTTCAGACTTCCATTTAAACCAGTCTGTGTCTCTTCCTGTTTTCTTCACTGATCATTCTTCCTCAGGAGAGAGGAGGCTACACAGTTTAGATGTTAAGAGAGCCCTTAGTTACTACATAGAGCGTACCAAGGGTCACAGGTTTGAATCCCTCCAGTTGTTCCTCACTTATGGAGAAGTGGGAAAGGGCAAGCCTGCCACCAAGAGAACTGTTGCCAGGTGGATTGTGTCATGTATACAATTCTGCTATGAAAAACTGGGAAAGATTCCACCCTCAGGCCTGAGGGCTCACTCTACAAGAGGTACATCTGCTTCCCTGGCTGCTGCCAGGGATATCCCTGTCTTAGAAATTTGTCAAGCAGCCACCTGGAAAACAGTCCATACCTTTATCAAGCATTACTCTCTGGATATCCCGACTAGGAGTGATGCTTGGTTTGACACAGCAGTACTTTAGAGCCTATTCCCAAAGTAGGTTCTGTCGCTCCTCCATGGAGGTACTGCTTGGTAGTCTGCACTTGTCAGAATACAGTAAGACTTCCAAGTTGTTTGAAGAAAAAAAATTGCCTTAGTAATTATGTTTCTTCTACTGGAGTCTAGCTGTATTCTGACCTCCCTTCCTCCCTTTCTCCCTGCCTCCCCTCGTAGAACCTGATTTTGGGAAGTGGGCAGGCAGGCACAGTGTTGCACCTCAGGGGTGCTCCTTTTACACCCCCCATCCTTTGTTTGGGTGTTTATTTCATTATATTCCTGTTTGGTTTGGGTTTTGAGTTTTGAGTTTCCTGACTTGAGCCTTCTTTTTGTAATCCAAAACTTTTTGTTGCCAGTTGGCTATTAAAATTTGTTTTTACAATTTCCACATAGAATAGCTATTAGAGTTTTACTCGTAAGAATCTGATGGTTAGTTTTCAATGGGAAACGAACAGAGACGTCAACCGAGCTCGAGCTCAGCATTCTATGCTCTGCATAGAAAGATTAACCCTTTGTTTTCTGGGGCAGTTTAAATGCTGGGGTTAACTGCACTTGTCAGAATACAGCAGGACTCCAATAGAAGAAACATAATTACTAAGGTGAGTAATTTTTTCGTACTGTTCATAAGAAAGTGTGCAAAAATGGCAATGTTGAACATCTGTAGTGAAAATATTAAGTATTTTCAAACTTACAACGGTGTGTAGACACTGCACAATGCACACTTGTAACATAGTCATTTTGTGGACTTTTTTGACCAGCTGTTTAACATAGGTATTTTTGGACCTCTGCTCATGAAGAGTGTTACTGTGTCCCGAACATTGTTTCTAGGAGCGTGGATATGTTGTTCATCCACACTGTCTGGCATTGTCCCTTTCCCCTTTAAATCTTGCCAGAAGTCTTCAAGCTGGCTCCTCCCACCCACCCGGGTGGTAAATACCTCGGCTCCGCCCCATGACGCCAGATCTTCCTTTCCGCTGGAAGATTCAGGTTCCCTCGTGCTTTCTGCAGTATTGAGGCCCTGGATTCGTTTGGACGGTTTTCACCACATCTTCTCGCTCTAAAACTCGTTAGAGTTTACGACTCTGATTCGGACATGGATGACAAGTCATCCCCCGGGTTTCGCCGGTGTCCTTGCGGACAGAAAATGTCGCGCACCGATCCCCACCTCTCGTGCGTTTACTGCCTCGGTTCGATTCACGATACCTCGCAGTGCTTCATTTGCGCTTCCTTCCAACCCAACGTCCTGGAAGATCGTCAGGCGCGCCTGAAGCTGGGTAGACCGGAGCTCCGCAACCCACTGGTAAAATCCAAGGAGGCCAGGTGGGCGGTTTCCACGGCTGCAGGATCCGCCGAGCAGCTCGAGCGCATGGCGGCTTTCAAGGAAGAAGCCGCTCAAGCCTCGGCTAGCCGAGGTTTCTTCGTGCCGCTCAACCTGGGCTCCTCCTTCTCAGGATCCTTCCGGGATTTGTGCCAGTCTCTCCCTACCAAGGGTGAGGCGCCCTCGGGCTCGCACTCTTCCCGTTCAAAGAAAAGGATCCTAAATCTTCTTGGTCGAAGAAGGCGCTCCTGGGATCAGGGCGGTCCGGAGTTCGACTTGATCGAAGTACCTCCCTCGGCCGCTGGGTTTTCAGACCTCCCGTCTGTACCGGGCGGCGAGAGCGAGTCGGCTGATCCGGCCGAGATTATTCTCGACCCGACGAGCCGTTATCACCGACTCCTGTCGATGATTCTTTGGAGAGAGCCATTCTCTCCTTCCCGAAGAGGAGACCTGCCCTGCGGGTCCTCGATCGAGGGAAAGAACCGAACCTCGGTTTCACGAGCCCAGTCTCTCCGATCGACAAAGCTGACCCGTCCGGTCTCGATCAGGGAGTAAGTCCTCTTCATCGATCGATCTAAAAGGACACAAGCACTTCCGAAGAGGCGCCGCCACGTTCCTCTTCCTCCTCGGACCGAGGAAGAGCTCGACGAAAAAGAGTGCGTCGGCGCTACGAGATCTCATGTGGCAGCAATTCCTGCTAGCAGGTCAGAAGCCGGCCCCTGGGGTCCCGGCTATTTCTGGCCTCAGCCTCTTGGCCGCCTCAGACACCGATTGCTGCGGTGCGGTCTCTTCGAGGTCTCTGGTGCGTCTTCCGCCCGCAACGGTTTCAGGTTCCCCACCTATTTTGGTGGAACCTCCACCTAAGTTGCCCCTGGAGGATTCCTCCAAGAGGCACGACAGTCTTGGGTCTTCCCACAGACTGTCGAGTTCACGTCACCCCTGATCTCCCTAGGCGTGTCGAGGGGACTTAGGTGGGCAGCCTTTATATCGACTCCGATCTCGGCTAACACTGGCCTTCACTCTCTCGATGAGCTTGCGTGCCAGGCTTGGAAGAAGGGCCCTCCTCCTCCTTCCAGGGCATCCTCCGGCTCATTTCTGAATCGACGGGGATGGCCCTACAGCCTATCCAGAAAAAGGTGGAATATCCCCTTACGAATATCCTTAAGAGGGGGGATACCCCTACGGAGGCTTTTCCAGTCGCCGAAGCCATTATGGGTCCGGCCTTGGAACTCTGGCAGCGTCCAGCCTCCTGCCCAGCTCCATCTGCCCGCATGGCACGCAAGTACGCGGTGCCCACAGGGTCTTTGGCAAGGTTTACTGAGCACCCCTCGGCGGAAAGCCTTGTGACTGCCTCAGTATTCAGGTGGACGGGCAGCTCAGCCGATACTGACCACCCTCCAGACAGAGTCCAAACTCATGGACCACTCGGCCCGAAAGGTCTATGCTGCATCATCTTTGGGCCTTCATCAGGCAAGCTCAGCGGTGATTATGGCACACTCTCTCACGCCCTCTTGGGGTCGCTGGACGAAGTTCTTCCCCACCTCCCAGCTGACATGCAGACCACGGTCAAGCAGGTCAGGGACCAGGGCAGAGCTGTTGCTAAACAACAACTCCAGACTGCTCTGGACGTGGGTGATTCCTGTGCCCGTTCACTAGCTGCAGCGGTATCCACTCGCCGCAGGGCTTGGCTGAGGTTATCCTCCTTTCCCGTGGATACTCAGCACAAGCTGGCTGATGTGCCCTTCCTTGGCACCGACCTCTTCGGGCCAGGAGTGGCAGGTCACCTGCAGCGTATCGAGCAATCTAATGCCACCTTAGATGCTACATCTGCTAAGGGTTCTTCAAGTAAGAACCAGCAGAAGCGCAGGAAGAAGCCTTTTCGTCAGTCTTCCCCTGCGGTCAGGCAACCACCCTTCCAGGGGGGTCAACAACAGCAGCAGGCTCAGGCTTGGCGCCCTAGGCCCAAGCAAGGTCCCCAGCAGCCACGCAAAGGAGGCCAAGGCGCTGGTCCAGGTGCCTCCTCCTCTAAGCCTGCCCAGTGACGGGCCGGGGGTGTCCTCCCCCGTACCCATCATTTCAGCTCTGGGTCCTCCCGTGAGGCGCCGGCTCCGCCACTTCGTTTCCGCCTGGTCCGGTATCACCACGGACAGATGGGTCCTAGAAGTGGTCAGGCAGGGTCTGCCCTTAGAATTCGAGCAGTACCCGCACCGAGCCCGCGCTCCCACGAGAGAGCGGATCTCAGTCGCCCAGTCTGTCCTCCGAGACGACATTGCGCTACTCCTCCTCAAAGAGGTGGTGGCCCGAGTGACGGATCCTCCTTCAGACCCAGGCTTTGTCTGCAGGTATTTCCTGGTGCCAAAACGGACGGGGGGTTGGCACCCCATTCTAGATCTGCACGACCTGAATCGGTATCTCAGGTCTCACACCTTTCGGATGGTAACTCTAAATCAGATCATACCATCCCTGGAGCGAAACATGTGGTTCTGCACACTGGATTTTCAGGACGCTTTTTTCCACGTCCCTATCCATCCGTCTCATCAGCGGTTCCTCCGCTTCAGGGTCGAAGGGACCCTGTACAAGTTCAGAGTCATGCCGTTCAGCCTGTCATCGGCCCCAAGGGTTTTCACCAAATGCATTGCAGTGGTGGCAGCCCATCTTCGGCGTCAGGGGGTTCATATTTACCCGTACCTGGACGATTGGCTCCTGGCGGGATCCTCACTTCAGGAGGTGGAGAGGTCAAGGGACCTGACCCTCCGTACCTGCTCACATTTGGGCCTTCTGATGAACGAGGCCAAATCAGAACTCGTACCTTCCCAGGTGATGGGCTTCATCGGGGCAGAGCTAGACTCTCGTCAAGCCAGAGCTCGGCTCCCGGCGGACAGGGCGGAGGTTCTCTCCTTCTTTGCCCAGTCATTTTTGGTTGGGCACTCACGCCCTGCCCGGGTCTTCCTGTGCCTCCTGAGCTACATGGCGGCGTGCACGTCGGTCATCCGCTGGGCAAGACTGCACATGCGCCCCCTCCATTGGGAGCTCGCCGCCCAGTGATCTCAGCGTCAGGGTCTTTTCGACCAGCTGGTCACGGTCACCCAGAGGATGTGGGACGCTCTCCAATGGTGGACCATCCCGAGTCATCTGCAGGAAGGGATCCCGTTTGTCCGCCCCGAGCCGACGGTCGTCCTTACGACTGATGCCTCTCTCATGGGCTGGGGAGCCCACATGGGGGACCACAGAGCTCATGAGCTCTGGACCCCAGAGGAGTCCCGATGCCACATCAACCTGTTGGAGCTCAGGGCAGTCAGACTGGCTCTGTCAGCTTTCGCTCCTCAGCTCCGGGGTCAAGTGGTTCAAGTCCAGATGGACAATACCACGACCATGTACTACCTCAACAAACAGGGCGGCACGCACTCCCGTCTGCTATGCAAGGAGGCGCTCCGGATCTGGACCCTCGTCAGCCGACTGGAGGCGGATCTCCTAGCCATCCATGTGGCAGGAGTCGCGAACCAACTGGCGGATGCTCTCAGCCGCTTAGGCCAGACATCCCACGAGTGGTCTCTCCATCCAGAGGTAGCTTACTACCTGTTCTCTCGTTGGGGCAAACCGTTGGTGGACCTGTTTGCCTCCAGGGAGAACACCAAGCTGAGGCTGTTCCATGCCCGCCCCCCTCAGCAGGGCTCGCTGCAGGGGGATGCCTTCTCGAGGCCATGGACCCCAGGCCTCTTTTACACCTTTCCTCCATTTCCCTTGATCCACAAGGTGTTACTCAAGGTGAGGAAGGACAAGGCGAAGGTGATCCTGGTAGCCCCAGATTGGCCACGCCAGTTCTGGTATCCAGATCTCCTCAGCCTCAGCTGCAGGAACCCGGAGCACTCAGTACACGCCCGGACCTGATTTTTCTGAACCAGGGGAAGGTCCTTCATCCGGATCTTCAATCCCTGCACCTCACAGCCTGGTTTCTGAGCGGCTAGAGTTCCAGGCTTTGGGTCTTTCTGAGGATGTCTACACCGTGGTGGAGGCATCTCGAAAAGAATCGACCAGGAAATGTTATGCCTTCAAATGGAAGAGATTTTCCATTTGGTGTCAGGGTAAAGGTCTGGACCCCTTATCCTGCTCGGTGGCTAACATTCTGGACTACCTTTGGTCTCTCTCCAAAGGAGGTCTTCGGTCATCGACCCTTAGGGTGTACCTTGCAGCCATCTCTGCCTACCGGGCGCTGGTCAGCTGACGTTGGCTCAGGAGACAGTGATCGGGCGCTTTTTCAAAGGCCTGGATCACATATCCCCTCCGGTGCGTGAACCTCCACCTCCATGGGATCTTTTGCTGGTTTTGGCAAAGCTCATGGGCAAGCCATTCGAACCCATGCACAAGTGTGAGCTCTCGCACTTGTCGTGGAAGACTGCCTTCCTGGTGGTTATCACGTCAGCCAGAAGGACAGGGGAGCTCCAGGCGCTTTCGGTGGACTCCCCTTATCTGGTCTTTCACAGGGACAAAGTTGTCCTGCACCCCCACCCAAAATTCCTTCCGAAGGTGGTGTCAGAGTTTCAGCTTAACCAGGTGTTGACCCTGCCAGTATATTACCCTAATTACACCTCGGACGCCGAGTACAGGCTCCATACTCTGGACCTCAGACGTGCTCTCTCCTATTATAAGGAGAGGACGGCGGAAATTCGGGGAGAGGTTCGCCAGCTGTTTGTCACCTACGCTGAAGCCGCTTCTGGCAGACCTGCAGCCAAGCAGACTATTGCGAGATGGATCACATCATGCATAGGTCTGTGCTACGAATTGGTGGGTAAGGAGCCTCCCAAAGGGCTAAGGGCTCATTCTACCCGTCATACGGCTGCTTCGGTGGCTGCTTCCAGGGACATCCCTATCCATGAAATCTGTCGGGCCGCTACCTGGAAGTCAGTGAGCACCTTTATTACCCATTACCACATTGACCTAGAGTCACGTCGGGATGCTGGTTTTGGGGCCTCGGTTCTCCAATCTCTATTCCCTAAGTAGGGGGTGTGCGCCTTGCCTCCCTCCTCCCGGGGAACTGCTAGGAGTCTGCCAGACAGTGTGGATGAACAACATATCCACGCTCCTAGAAGAACAGGCTACTCACCTGTAATAGTAGTTCTAGGAGTGGTATGTTGTTCACCTACTCGCTATCCACCGACCTCCCGGCTTTAGGAAGACAACCTGGCTTCCAGCGGCTAGGACCTGGCATCATGGGGCGGAGCCGAGGTATTTACCACCCGGGTGGGTGGGAGGAGCCAGCTTGAAGACTTCCGGCAAGATTTAAAGGGGAAAGGGACAATGCCAGACAGTGTGGATGAACAACATATACCACTCCTAGAACTACTGTTACAGGTGAGTAACCTGTTCTTTCCTACAGCAACTCCATCACTGTGCGCCGGATGTGCTAAAAACACATTTCGGGCAGGATGTGGAAAATGAAGCTGTGCTGTTCATAATGAGGTGTGAAATTGGTAATATTGAAAATCTGGAGTAAACATATTAAAACTTCTCAAAGTTACAAGCATGCGTGGAAACTGTGCAACGCACACTTGTAACATGGTCATTTTGTGGAATCTTTTCACCAAATTTTCAACATGGGCATTTTGGGACCTCTGCTCATGAACAATGTTACTGTGATTTTCTTACTGTGTCCCAAACATTGTTTTCTTGCAGCAACTGCGCCACTGTGAGCTGGTTATGCGAAAACACATTTCGGGCACAGTGTGAAAAATGAAGCTGTACTTTTCATAAGGAGGTATGAAAAAATGGCAATGTTGAAAATCTGGAGCAAAAATATTAAAAATTGTGGAAGTTAAAAGCGTGCTGGGAACTTCACAATGCACGCTCATAACATGGTCATTTTTTTGGAATTTTTTCGTCAAAATTTGCTACATAGGCTTTTGGGCCACCTCATGAATGGTGGCATGGTCATTTCGGTAATCTGTCCCGAAAGGTGATTTCGTGCAGTGACTGCAAAATCACCTTTCGGGACTGAATAATGCCATGACAGTGCCTGAATTCATGAGGAGGGGTCCCAGTAACCCCATGTTGAAAATTTGGTGCCAAAATTCCCCAAAATGCCAGAGATATGCACCAAAGTTGAAAAAAACCTTATTTATGCTATTACACAGCTTACCGGCAGTTCGTGGTCAGCTTTGAAGAGTGCAGACATGTTCCCGTTCCACCGAAGATTGTCACGCCGGGCTCCAGAGGTAAGTACAGGGTGAGGGAGGCTTTGGGGAGCTGGGGTGCGCAGAGGGTGGGTGCGGGTTGGGGGCAGCCAACAGGCAGCGAGGGACCGTTTACTTTGTTTCAGGTAAAAAATAAATAAATCACCGCGGACCATTTTCTGTTTTTTTTACACGTTGTAGCCATACTGGGGTGGGCTCCCAGTATGGCACATAATTCTTGGGGTCATGTCACCCACTGCTGGTGAGCTTCCAGTGTGGGTGTGGCACACAATCAGGGCAGCACCAGTAAAATGGCGGGGGGTGGTTAACTGCAGCCGACAGAGTTGGGCACCCTGGGTAAAACGAAGAATATCTGCATTTGAGGCATGATGCCTGAAGGGATTGGGCACCCCTTCGGTACACCACAGCAGGAAAGGGGCATATATGCCGCCAGGGGGATTGGTCACCCCTGAATTTGGCTACATAGGGATTGTGAGGCCGCCCGCCATGTTTATTGAAATGTTACACCGCATAAGGCATACCCTGAAATGAGGTGGAGCGCCCTCATTGTAGCGGCTAAAATATTTGAAGGTGGTGGCACGCTTTGCACTGCTGTCACAGGCAGCATGCAGTCTAATTCGTGCCATCGCGCCCAGCCTGAAAAAACAGTGACACCACTGGCCACATAACGACTGCGCCTCCAAAACCTGCTATTCCAAAGTTATGGCAGCATGTTTCTTGCGCCAGGTGCAGAACAACATAAAAATGACATGGGTCACATCTATGAGGTGGTGTGAAAAAATGGCTATGTTGAAAATTTGGACTCAAAATATTGAACATTAGTGATTTTATGAGCCAGTGTTGAAATACTGCAACGTTCACGCATAACCTGGGCATTTTACTGTATTTGTATACCACATTTTCAGCATAGTCTTATTATTACTTTCACCTCATGAACCCGGTAGATGAAAATTTTAAATGTCCGCAAAAATGTCATTCCACGCCACCGAAACATCACAGGTGTGAAAACACATTTTGGATTTGAAAAATGGCAGCTGTCATATTCATGAGGTGGTATAAAAAAAAAATGGCTATATTGAAAATTTGTGTTCAGAGTATTTCAGATTACCAAAGTTACGAGCGAGCATAGTAACATTTTAACATACGTGCATAATTTTGCCATGTTTACATATTTTGACCCCACAATTTTCAGCATAGCCTTCTTAATGACCCCACCTCAAGAACAAGGGTGGTGAAAATGTTCAAATCCTTCTGGTCTGATTTGCATAATCCCACCACCATTGGTCATGAGGTGGAGTCCCAAAAAGTCCATGTTGAAAATTTTGGGTCAAAATATGCAAAACTGACAAGGTTGTGCATTAATGTTCAAAACCTCTTTGAAATACATTTAATCACACTCACCTTAATTTCTCAGATTGCAGTCTGCAGTTCCAGCAGCAAGACGGGTCTTCGATCGGAGAATGGATTTATACTGTGGGATATGTTCCGCTGAGTGAGAGTGTGTGGGGGGCTGTGAGGTGGTGGGTGCTGAGTGGGAGGTCAGGGTTGGGGGGTTCAGATCAGTGAGGGACTGTTTTCTTTACTGCGGGGGTTGGGGGAAGAGGGACAGTTTTCTCCTTTACAGGAGCCCTGACAGGGATATTCCTGTACTGTGGATTGGGCATCTCAGTATCGGGCTACTGTTCTGTAGCACTGGGGGTGGGCATTCTGGTGCCACCACCTACAATATGGAAATGGGGCGGGTGACCTGGAGTGGAGTGGGAGTTAAGACAAGCGGTACCTGAGGTGGGCACACTGGTCCACTTAACAGTTAGATTGCGATAGAGTGGGGAGGTTAAGACAAGCGTTATCACTGCATCCCATGAACATTAACTCAAAAATTAACTCCAAAACAGTATAATACTTTTTCCTGACCCTTCAAAAGGCACACACTTGACACAGACCCCTTTAAACCTGAAAATTTCATGAAAAAATTTCACATTATATAGGCTGTAGGTGAGAGCAAAACATACGCAGTATTAAGTATAGGGCCTTTTTTTTCTCTTCGCTTTTTGGCTCTCTGTATCTTGAAAAAACATTCAAGATACCTTCACAAAACTTTTCACGGCTCGAGACTCTGACAGCTTAACACTGACAGCGCATGCCAAATTTTGTTTTATTTCGTCAAACGATGGCAGAGTTTTTAAGGTGCATAAATTGAGGTTTAACATTGAACAGCCAACTCAGCCCTAACTATAGGGGGGCTACCATGCCCCCATAATAATTGCTTAGAAACTTTGTGTGTAGTTCCAGTCTTGACCCCAGGCAGGCTTGCTTTGTGATTCCATCCCTGTGTGCTGAGTTCACAGGCGACCTCAGTGACACAACTGGATGGGATGATGGTGGGGGATACCACTATTATGCGCCCCCTCCCGCCGAAAGGAAATTCAAGCTGCAGGGTTGTCCTCCGGGCCTGGGTACCATACACTGAGGACAACTGTCCTCACTCACTCTTTATACATTTACTTTTTATACATTCACACATTCACTCTTTTTTCTTTCAGAGCTTTTTACCTCTTTAGATCTGAAAGAACAAAGAGTGAATGTGTAAAAAGTGAATGAGGACAGTTGTCTTCACTATAAGGTACCCGGGCCCATGCACACAACCCTGCAGCTTGCACTCCCAGAGGCAGGGGTGCCAGACCCTGCACTTCTGTAGGTGGATGGAGTCTTGAGGATGCAATTCCACTATCTCAAAAAGAAAGAAAATTCTTTGCAATAAACTTCATTAATTCCCAGTTAGGGTAACTCGACACCTCAAAAGTAGGAAAATGTGGTATTAGGGTTTCCAACCCTAACTCCCCACCCCCAAGCAGTAAAAGAAAAACACATTAGGATTTTGGATCACCGGAGTCTTAGCAAATCAGTGGTGGTCTTCTATGGAGTTCTGAACCTTAATGCCCACCCTGTTCCCTGAGCAAACAGTGTCGCATATGATCTTCTTTCATCACGCAGGGCCCACTGGGCCCTGCAAGAAGAAAGCTACAACAAATTGTGTTGTCAAAATGCGGTGAGATGTGCTTCCCTACGTTTAAAGAATGCATCACTGTGAGGTGCAGGCTGTGGGGAGGGGTGAGCATTAAGGTTCACAACCCCAAGGAAGACCCCACCATTTATTCGCCAGGACTCCAGAGACCCAAAAACCTAATTTTTGTTTTACTTTTGCTGCCTGGTGGATGGGGTTGGAGAGTTAGGGTTGGAAACCTTAATGCCACATTTCCCTACTTTTGTGGCATTAAGTTACTCTAACTGGTGCATTAACAAAGTTCTTTGCAAAAAATGTTAATGTATATGGAACAATGCATGCGGGAGTACGTGTAAGGTGAATTTTATACACACCACCTCATGTTTTATTTTATATAATTGCTGGTGCCAGATCATCTTCAAGGGTATCTCAGTCATCAGGTCACACCATAAGAACTTCACCGCCACTGAAGCAGGAACCACACAGATTTTCCAGCAGTACAACTGGGGCCACCCATGCTGATGTCACCTGCTGAAGTAATCAACCCTATAAAGGCGTGAGCGAACCCCTTTTCCTCCTCAGTTCTTTCCCACTGTCGACTGCACTGGCATAGGTCTCCACAGAAGCTCCATCGCAGTTTGCACCATTTTTGCCTACACTTTTCTTTACTTTTGGGAATCTTTTTCAAATAAGAGATTCTTTTACCTCGTTTATGACGAGAGTTAATCCTTCCTCATCTCTCTTCCGTCACTGCCTCTGTGGAATGAAGATTGCTTCTTTGGACAAACACAACCTTTGTGTCTGCTGTCTTGGGCCTGACCATGACATCTCAGACTGTGAGCTGTGCCAAAAATGTAATCTAACAACCCTTAGGTGACGCTAAAAGGCTTTGAAGAAATTTTGCATGTAACAACAGGTAGCCAGTTCTGGGCTGGGGTTCTCTGGGGACTCCTTTTCCCAGTCACCTGTGGATTTATCGAGCTTCCAGGCCTCTAAGGCCCGAGGCAAGTCCTCTGGGAAAAGTTACAAAAAAGACCATGATCGGGACCGCTTCCCCCGGTGATGCTTCCATTCCCTGATGGCTTCTTCTATTTTGTCCAAGGGTATTCTGGCAGTGGCTGCCTCAATCACTGTCCAGGCGTCTGATCCTGCCAGGCCTCTACTGACAGCTCCTCCTCCTCCCACTTCTCAGGGAGGCTGGCCATCGATCCTCGTGTCATCAGCCCCTTGGTTGTCAACCCTTTGGTTATTGACTCTAGCCCCGCCCATCAACATCCGATGCTTCCCTAGGTCCTTAGATGCCGGGACCTTCAGGCTCTCAAGACCCATTGGATGGTTCATTGTGCCCTGTCGCTATAACCCCCTGATGCAGCCTTTACCTGCCGTTGGCCTGAACGCTATTCTGGCCCAGTTGACTGCAGCTTTAGTGTACTAGTTAGGCGAACACAGACTTGTGTCCCCGGTGCCATCAGCCACTCTGTCGTCGTCGACACCAGTTTGACCTTATCGGCCTGCACACCTCAGGGGGCTGTTGGTCCCTCGTTCATTGGACTCGTAGTTGGAGAAGGTTGACTTCAAAGAGGAGTATCATCCTGAACTTATTCTCCCTGAGGAGGAGGAGGAGGAGGAGGAACCTCTTTCCTCAGACAGGTCTGCTGCTTCTTCAGTGAGCGAGGACTCTTATTAATCTCCCAAGTCCCCTCCTGAAGACCCTACCTTCTTCAGTGTTATGAAGCAACTGTCTGCAGCCATGGCTTTCACACTGAAGAAAGATGGCACCAGAAGAGAATTGGTGGACTTTTGGAAACCCCAAGTCCCCCAAGGTCATTCCTTCCATTTGCGGCTCTGAGAATGCCACCACTGTTGCACAGCACCGCCCTGACATGTTTCCAGCCATGCTCTGGAGGGCAGATAAGCTCTATCATGCCCTCCAAGGCCTGCCCAATTATGCTGCCCAACCTGAGATCAACTCTGTGGTCATCAAAGCGCCGTTTGACATGTGCAAGCTGCCCAAGCACCTTAGCTCCCTTCCCCCCTGACAGGGAATCCACAAGGATCGACCTTTAGGGTAAGAGGGCCTATGCATCCTCCACTCTGGGACTTTGGTTTGCTAATTATTTAACTCATATGGTCAAATACCAGAATACCATAATACCATATGGAAGAAGGGCAGGACGGCTGCTCAGGCCCTCCCAGAATGTTCCCAGAAACAGGAGGTTCTTAAGTCCCTTCAGGCTGCCGAAGATATTAGTAAACACCTCCCCCGGGCCTCATATGACATGTCTGATACTGTTACCAAGACTGCTGCCACAGGCATTTGTCTTTGTAGGCACGCTTGGCTGAGAGTATTGGGTTTCGTAGCAGATGTCCAGCAGAAGGTGCTTAATGCCCCCTTCAATGGCACAAAGCTCTTTGGGCCGGATGTCCAGAACATAATTATTGAGTTACAGGCCTCTGGCAGGGGTATTAAGTCTGTCCATTTGCTCTATCATACTCAGCCCAAGAGCAGACAGTGCCCATCCTTTTGAAAGGTGTCCTGCCAGTTTGGTGCAGGCTCCTGTCTCCAGGGTGAAGAGAAGGCTAGTTCTGCCTTGCCTACCCCCTCATCCTCCTTGGGCCATGCTGCGAAGCGACCCAGAGGTGACTGATCAGTCCCAGTGACCGGATCTGCCTGACTCCTTGCCAGAACCCCATCTTCCAGTCTCTGACCTAGAGGTTGTAGTCAGAGGTCGGTACTCCCTTCATCTCAGTCAATGGAGAACCATCACTTCAGATGCTTGACTTCACACTTTGGAGCTTTTGGACCAACCCTCAAGGATTCCCCTGATACCCATCACCTATCCTCCAGGCCCAGCAGCAGTCCTTCGAGAGGAGGAACACTCCATTCTGCAGAAAAAGGCGATAGAGCCAGTGCTCAGTTGGGAGAAGAACAAAGGGTTCTATTCCAGGTTTTTCCTGTTCACCAAAAGAACCAGAGACCTGAGGCCTATTTTAGATCTCAAAGACCTCATCCTCTGCATTCAATACAAAACGTTTCACATGATCACTCTCCTAGTGATGCTAGGGCAACTGGCAGTGCTCCCTTGATGTGCAAGACACTTAGCTGCATATTCAGTGTGTCCACCGCTCAGGCGGTTTCTCTGGTTTCTTTTTCAAGGCGAACATTACCAATTCAGAGTCTTGCCCTTTGGCTTATCCTCTTGCTTAGCAGCGGTGGCTACTGCTCTCCAGCAAGAAGGTTTGTACGCCTTCCCCTACCTGGATGACTGGCTCTTCCAATCCACGTGCAGGGATCAGCTTCTCTGAACTCTGGAGAGGACTCTCCAGTTGTTACACTACCTGGGCATCACTGTCAGCCTGCCCAAGTCTGTTTTGATGCTGTCCCAGTGGCTGCAGTATATAGGGGCGGCTCTGGAATCAACACTGGGTAAGGCCTTCCTGCCTCCAAACAGAGTGGAGTGCCTCATCTCACAGGGTCAGGTAGTTGCGCAGATCCATTATGTTTCCACAAGGGTTTACTTGAGGCTCGTGGCTGCGGCCATTGCCAGTGTCCCCCTGTCCATACTGCACATGTGGGTGCTCCAGTGGAACCTCCGGGTGCAGTGGGACTAGCACAGATGACTTAGAACAGCTACTGCTGGTCTCCCCTCCAGTCCGCAAGGTGCTCCAGAGGTGGATGGATCCCCAAAACCCATTAAGAGGGGTCCCATTCCTGATTTCATATCCCCAGCAGATCCTCACTACGGATGCCTCCAGCTTGGGATGGGGGGACACCTGGGTCCCAGATTGAGACGCACCTCCATATAAATGTTCTCAAGATGAGGGCAGTTCTGTATACCATGCAGGCCTTTCAGAACCACCTCTCTCTGGGCCAGTTGTTGATCCAGTCAGACAATCTCAGTGTGATCTGCTGTATCACAAGCGGGAGGATGCATTCGTACCCCCTTTGCAGGGAAGCAGTGAGGGTCTGGTACTGTGCCCTGGATCACGGCCTGGAACTTGTGGCAGTCCACGTTTCAGGTATGCTGAACACCCTAGCATCAGCCAGACTCTGTCAGGATGCACGATTGGGAACTTCTGTCATCCATCATAGAAGATCTGTTTGGCAGATGGGGTTATCCAGAATGTGACCTTTTTGCGTCTCCACTGAATGCAAAACTGCCCAGTTTCTGCTCGCTAGATCCAGGGCCTGGAGTTTTCTGGTGAGACGCATTGTCCCTCTCCAGAAGCAAAAGGTTCCTTTATGCCTTCACTCCGTTTCCTCTGATTCAGAGGGTGCTAATCAAGTTTCAAATGGAGGGGGCCAACATGATCCTGATCGCACCCTGCTGGCCATGGCAAATATGGTTTCTTTTACTGCAACAGTTAGCAGTGGAACCTCCGGTGCTTCTGCCCCTTTGCAGGGTCTGCTGATGTAGGTTCAGGGGACCCTGGTCCATCCAAATCTCTAGCCCTTTGGTCTGCATGCCTAGCTCCTGAGGACATAGCCATTGCATGGTTTTGGAGTCTCTCAGATGGCAGCGAGCATCCTCATGGCAGCTTGGAAGTCCTCCACTAGCGTCACATATGCCATGAAGTGGAAGAAGTTTGCCATCTGGGCTGCCAGACATCATCTGAACCATTTTACATGTCCGGTGAGCAAGATTCTAGATTACCTTATGTCACTTTCAGACTCAGGCCTCCAATACTCTTCTCTCAAGGTGCACCTTTCGGCTGTCTCTGCCTTCAAAGAGCCTGTGGACGATCTTACCATCGCTCAGCTGGATGTGTCCAGTACTTTTCTTAGGGGCATCTTGCACCTGCAATCCCCAATCCCTACCGCTGTCTCGGCTTGGGATTTAAATTTTGTTTTGGAGAAATTGACCCTGTCTCCACTTGAAAAAAGTCTCTACAAAAAAAAAAAAAGTAATCTGGGGGCACAATGGAATAACGGACAGCACTGTAATTCTTCTCCAGAAGAAACTTTACATTTCATTAAGGCCCATTTGTTTCACGTACACCATGTAGGCTTCATCAGGAGTCGCCTCTTAATATCTTTATCAATGGCTTGGCTTCCCTTTGTACCATAAAAATTCCCTCTGAATGGGAATAGGTCAATCTTGGTTGTTATTTTGATAAAGACTTCCCTTCATATTTG
This sequence comes from Neoceratodus forsteri, assembly GCA_016271365.2. NCBI lineage: Eukaryota > Metazoa > Chordata > Ceratodontiformes > Ceratodontidae > Neoceratodus > Neoceratodus forsteri. The sequence goes on along the minus strand of CM057455.1, from coordinate 410,045,962 downwards.
CGGTTTCATTTTCCTGTTTTAACCTTTTTACCCTTCAGGGACTTCTTTCAAAACAAACCCATACTATTTGCTTCTGAACGTCACTCTAATTCTTCTACATGTTCTAGCGTAGCTTCTCAGGACATACTATGTTGGCTCTGTTTGAGGCAGCCGTGACTTGCAAGCAATGCTTTCTTTCTTGGAAAGCATTACTTTTGGTTGCTATTACTTCTGCTTAAAGGATTTTTGAGCTTCAGGCTGTCTGGTGTTTGGAGCCCTATTTGATTTTTGCTCACGGATCCTAAGTTTCTTCTGAAGGTGGTGTCTGAGTTCACCCTGAACCAATCTATCCACCTTGCTGTGTGTTTTCCACAGTGTGCCAATCAAGGGGAAGCACTGCTCCATACTTTGAATATGCACAGAATTCTGAAATATTATCTGTTCCAAACTAAGGACTGCAGAAAGACAAAGCAGCTTTTTGTTTCTTCCTCTCAAGAAGAGAGGGCATTCTGGTTTCCAAACAATGTTTGTGAAAATGGTTGGCCACTTGTATTATGTTCTGCTACAACAAACATGGCAAGGAGTTGCCAGGGGCAGTGAAAGCCCACTCCACAAGGGGCATGGCTACCTCTTTGGCTTGTTTCAAAGGGGTCTCAGCCACTGGCATTTGCTCGGCTGCCACCTGGAGTACCGTCCATACTTTCACCAAGAACTACAGTCTAGACATTGCTTCAGGGGCCCGAGCAGGCTGAGACTGGGTTGTTCTTCAGGGCCTTCTGTTCTAGACCTTAGTTTGCCTACCTCTGTCTGTTCTGCTGCACTTGTAACTGCTTGGGACTCATTCCTATGGTGTGATCTGATGACTGAGATACCCCCAAAGAAGACAGAACAATTACGTAATAACTTATCGCATCAGTAGATCTTCAAGGGGAACTCAGTCATCAGGTCAGCCTTCCCTCCCACCATCCCCCTGTTTGGGTCTTCACCACAGACTGGCTGTCTGGTGTATCCAGCGTTTTATTTAGGCCTGGGCACCTCTCTCTCTCTCTCTCTCTCTCTACTTGGTCCCCCATAGCTCGGGTTTGCTCCCTTGGTCTCTGGGGGAAAGAACCAAGGAGGGAGCAGAGCCGCTTACGGCTTTAAAGGGTTGGTGATGTCAGCATGGGCGGACCCACTTGTACTGCTGGAAAATCTTCCATGTGGATCCTGCTTCACTGGCGGTGAAGTTCCTACAGTGTGACCTGATGACAGATCCCCTTGAAGATCTACTGTTATGGTAAGCTCTTACATAACTGTTCTTTATTCCCACCATGCCCCATGCCATCCAAACTTTCTCCCTAAGGAAAAGAAATCTATTAAAGTTAATATAGCCACTTAATGAAATGGAGTTTGCCAGCACGCGGTGTACCTGCTAATGAAACAGAATTTAAATGCAGAAAAGGCTGCTTGGCCCATCCACTCTGCCCATTTCTCCCTTCCTGCATTATTACTGCAGACAGTGCTTGATGTACAGCTTTTCTCCTTCCTCCTTCCTTTCCACTATGGTTCTGTCATGTTTATCCCATTAATTCTTGAACCCCATCACTGTTTTGGCCCCCACTACCTCTGCTGAAAGGCCGTTCCAGGAATTCACCACTTTTTCTGTGAAGAACTACTTCTTCGGATCTCTCCTGAATCTACTCCCCTCCAGCTTCATAGCATGTCCCTTTGTTCTTGAGCACCCTGTCTTCTGAAAAATGCTTGCCTCCTGTACCTTATTTACCTATGTGAGGTATTTAAAGGTCTCTATCATATCTGCCTTCTCCCTGCTGTGTTCCAGGGTGTACATGTTGAGGTCCCTTAGTCTCTCCTTATAGATCTTTTAATGCAAGCCCTGCACCATTTCACTTGCCCTTTACTAGACTGCCTCCACTTTATCTATGTCCTTCCAGAGATGTGGCCTCCAGAACTGGACATAGTACTCTAGGTGGGGTCTTAAAAGGATCTATACAGAGGCAACACCACCTTCCTCTTATATTCTGGTGATATCCATCCCTATGCACCCCAGCATCCCACTAACTCTCCCAACTGCCTTTTCACACTGCCTAGCCACCTTTAGGTCATCAGTGATGATAACCCCCAGGTCTCTTTCCTGTTTGGTGGTCGTCAGTACCACTCCACCCATTTTGTACTCCACCCTGGGTTTCTGTGCCCTAAGTGCATTATTTTGCACTTTTTGGCATTGAAACCCAGCTGCCATACTCTTGACCACTCCTCTAGTTTTTTCAGGTCTATGCTCATCCTTTCCACCTGAACGTTCACCCTGTTGCAGATCATCCAGAAAGAGGCAGATCTTCCCTTCCAGCTCTTCGGAGCGTCACTCATAAAGACATTAAAGAGGACTGGTCCTGGCACTAATCACTGTTCCCTCTCTCTTCCTTGGAGTGAACGTCATTCACAACCACCCTCTGTCACCTGTCCCCTAACCAATTTCTTATCCAGTTTGCCACCTTTGGACCCACTCCTAAGCTACCCAACTTGCTTTCTAGTCTTCTTTGTGGAATGGTGTTGAAAGTCTTACTGAATGTAGATAGGCCATGTCCACCGCACCACCCTGATCTAACTCCTTTAACACCCAGTCAAAGAAATATGTCAGATTTGTTTGATGTAACATCCCCCGTGAACACATGCTGCCTTGGGTCTTGTAATCCACTGGATTCAAGATATTCCACAATCCTTCAGCAGTGATTCCATTGACTTTCCCACCACTGATGTGAGGCTGACTGGCCTATAATTGTCAGCCTTCTCCCTGCTACCACTTTTGTGTAGTGGGACTACATCCGCCCTCCTCTAGTCCTCCAGAACCACTCCTGTTTCCAGTGAGCTTTTAAATAGAACTGTCAGAGGTGTAGCTAGTATTTCCCTGAGCTCCCTCAGTACTCTTGGATGCACCCCATCTGGCCCCATTGGCTTGTCCACCTTCAGAGTAGCAAGTCACTTCTATTCACTTCAGGACTCTCACCCCCAAACATGGACTAGTGTCCACCCACCTCATTCCAAATATTGTGTTACTTTTTCTTTCCTCTGTGAACACTAAACCAAAGGTATTTGTTCAGGATGTCTGCCTTTTTCTGTTCCCCGTCTGCACAGTCTCCCCCCCTTCCCTTTTTTATCTTACAATCCTATCCCTGGATTTCATTTTTTTTTTTGCTTACATACCTAAACGAACTCTGGTCAGAGCCGTTAGGGCTGCAGGTGAGGAACGTGGGGTACAAATATAAAAAAAATTACCAAAGTTATGAGCCTGCGTTCGCAAAATGTAACATACTGGCTTTTTGTCTTCACCTGCCTAGCTACTGAGTGTCATCTCCTGCTTACCAGTATTACACTAGGGCGAACCTGTGCTAAAGAGGGGTCTCACCAGTCTTTGCACTGGTGAGACTGGTATACCTTCTGCTGCATTATCACAGGGTGTGCCTACAGATTACTGCTGTAATCTTCTGATTCAAATTGTCTTTTGCAAGGTATATTTTCTGTTACTGCTTTTTTTTTCTCTGTAGCAAAGTGTTTCTTACAAGGTATATCTTCTGTGAAATTATTACAGGTGGTGCTTTACAGGTTTTACAGTTTTATCTATCATTAGGATAAGCTTTCAGGGCTACTGCATTTGTTGCTGGTTGACTTGTTTCTGCTCTTACCTCCTTGTTTCTTTCGTCCATGTTTGTTCTTTTTCGGCAGGGGAAGGGCCCAGCCACCCCATCCCCAACCGCCCCACACTTCACTCCTTTTATAGGGCAGCGGAGTCGTGGCATTTCATGTAGCAAAGCAGGAAGGTACAGATCAGACGGGTATCCACACAGTGACCTCATTTACAGGGGCACTAGTAATTTAACTTGTTATAACAAGTTATACAAAAGCAAACAAACAAAACACAAAATCAAACTTTTGCTTTCATTTTCTTCCTTCTATTTACTCTGACCAGGTTGTAAACCCAGCAACTTATCTGGAATGGATATCATTAACTGCAGGTACTGTGGAACACTTTTCAGAAGGGCAGTTTTATAGGATTTAGGACACTGTCCTACATTCTGGGCCATTGAAGATCTAAAGGCTCAACTCCAGGCAGCATGGGCAGAAATTGAATGCCTCAAATTGCATATTCAAGAGGAAATATATTATAAGAACAGCCCGCCATTTTCCCAACATCCAACAGAAGCACCTCAACCGCAGAGGGTAGTTGGTCCAGGAGGTTGGCAGGTGGTTAGGAGGGGCAAATCGGATGCCCCATCACTCGGTGCTCTCCAGCATATCACCACTACAAACAGATATCTGCCGCTATCTCCGAAATCAAACAAAGGGGCAGAGGACACTGCAGAGCAGGACACTGCAGCACAGGAGCTAGCACAACAAAGCTTGCCCAAAACGGGAACCAAAACAAAAAAAGCAAAAAGGAAAGCCAAAAACTTCTGATTATAGGAGACTCCATGATTCGAAGAGTTGATACCTATCTCCAGCCAGGGGTAATGGTCAGATGTCTCCCAGGTACATCAGCGTGGAGAGAGACTGACCGCATTGCTAAAATTGTTCAAGAAGCAGGAGAAAACATTGATGTCCTGGTACACATAGGGACTAACAGTCTCGCCAGCTGGTCAGTTGTGGAGACCAAGGAACACCTGACCAGGCTGGTTGATGAACTATCATCCATTTCATCCGGCTTCTCCTTCTCTGAGATCCTACCAGTCTGGGAGAGGGGGTCAGAGATGGGGAGATAGGGGACCTAAAAAACGTGGCTTAAGGGCTGGTGCCAGGAAAAAGGACACACATTTGTAGGGAACTGGCAACAGTTTTGGGAGTTCTTTAAATTTGAGGGACTGCATCTGACTAAGGAGGGAGTCAGTACAATGGGGCAGAAGTTTGATGTCGTTGGAGAATATTTAAACTAGAAAATGAGGAGAGGGGTGCAGCACCCCATATGTCGAATGGGAAGAACACCCCTCCCCCGTCAGCTAGTGGTCAAACAGAGGAATTCAGCATGTTTGTAGTTCTTTTGCATCACTAGGTAAGGAAAAAAAGTCTGGCTTCCCCTACGACGCACAGGGGAAACGCCAGAGCTCGCCTAACAACTAACACACCGAAATCTGGCTAATGGAAAATCATGTACACAAATGCTTACAGTCTGGGAAACAAGATCCCAGACCTGCAGGCAATAATGACAGAGGCTAAACTGGACATAGTAGCCATTAGCGAGACATGGTTTACCAGTAACCACACTTGGGAGACTTCAGTACCTGGCTATATACTGTTCAGAAGAGACCGATGTGCAAAAAAGGGGGGGTGGGGAGTGGAGTGGCCCTTTATGTGAATGAAAATATCAAAGCTACAGAAATTCATAATACACACAAGGAGCCAGAAGAACTGTGGGTCACCCTGGAAACAGGAAATGGGACAGCCATATGAACTGGAGTTGTGTACAGGCCTCCAGACCAGGGGGAGGACATAGATACATTACTGTTAGAAGATATACAAAAAATGACAGCTAAAGGGGAGGTTCTGATAATGGGAGACTTCAACATGCCAGACACAGATTGATCAATACCAGCAGGAACATCTGCCAGAACTAGACATATGGTGGATTCCCTGCAAGGGGAGGGCCTCAAACAACTGGTATGACAACCCACAAGAGACAGGACTATCCTAGATCTAGTACTAATAGGGGAAAGGATCACAGATCTACAGGTAGAAGGTCACCTGGGGGCCAGTGACCATCACATGGTATGGTTCAGTTTGGCCACTAGAACTAAATCATCCCATTCCAAGGCAAAAATATGGGACTTCAGAGGAGCTGACTTTGATAAGGTGGCCAACAGAGTTAAGCTAGCCCTGGCAAAAGAAGTGCAGGTGAGGGTACAGGCAAAGTGGGCAAGCATTAAGGATGCAATACTTGAAGCAACATTCCATTGTGTTAGAGAAAAAAAGGAAGTGCAAATGAAGAAGGAAACCACTTTGGTTCTCAAAAACAGTAGCAGAAAAGATCAGAGCCAAAAGGCTGGCCTTCCAGAAATATAAGGGAACGCAGCAGAATGAAGATAGGTAGGCATACCAAACTTTCCTAAGGGAAGCAGGGAAGGAAGCAAGGCAGGCAAAGGCCCAAACCGAGGAAACACTAGCACAAACAGTAAAAGAAGGTGACAAGACTTTCTATAGATATATTAGTGAAAGGAGAAAGTCCAGAGAGGATATTGCTAAGATCAAAGGGGATAAGGGGGCATGTGAGGAGGAGGAGGAGGACCATGTAAAAGCATCTATCCTAAATAGATACTTCTGCTCAGTATTTACTAAAGAGAAGGTAGGGCAGGGCCCACAGTTCAGCACCATGGACACAGGGCGGAGGGAGGTGTGCACTAGTCCCTTCACAAAAGAAAGGGTCCTACAAGAGCTCTATAAGCACTGGGTGGACAAGGCAATGGGACCTGATGGCATACATCCCAGGGTACTAAATGAGCTAAGGGCGGAACTAGCAGAGCCATTTTCAGAACTGTTTAGTGAGTCTCTGAGCACAGAAGAGGTCACAGAAGACTGGAGAAGGGCTCATGTGATCCTGCTCCACAAGAGTGGTGGCAGAGAGGAGGCAGGGAACTACAGACCAGTCAGTCTTACCTCAGTAGTGGGCAACATTATGGAGACACTCCTTAAGGAAAGGATAGTGCAACACCTGGAATCCATAGGAGCACAGGATCCAAGACAGCATGGGTTTACAAAAGGAAGGTCCTGTCAAACTAATCTCATAGATTTCTTTGCGTAACCAGAGTGGTGGACCAAGGGGGAGCAGTTGATGTCACCTACCGTGACTTCAGCAAAGCTTTCGATACTGTTCCACATAGAAGATTGATTAATAAGCTAGGTAGGCTCGGGGTGGGTCAGAAGTTGGTCAACTGGGTGGCAAACTGGCTGACGTGCAGAAAACAGAGAGTGGTGGTAAATGGTATACAGTCAGAAGAGATACAAGTCACAAGTGGGGTACCTCAGGGATCGGTCCTGGGGCCAGTCCTCTTCAATATCTTCATCAGTGACATTGCAGATGGACTGGAGAGTAAGGTTTGTCTGTTTGCAGATGTCACCAAGATCTGCAACAGAGTAGATGATCCAGATGGGGTAGGCAGAATGAGGAGAGATCTGGATAAACTAGCAAAATGGTTGAAAGAGTGGCAACTGGGGTTTAACACAAAGAAGTGCAAGATCATGCACATAGGGAAGAGAAACCCTGAAGCTACCTATAGGCTGGGAGGGGAGCTGCTGGCAGTCACAAGGGAAGAAAGAGACTTGGGCATCATCATCACCGATGACCTGAAATCATCCAAGCAGACCACTAAAGCAGTAGATAAGGCTAGCGGGATATTGGGGTGTATTAGTAGGGGTATCTCAAGTTGGAAGAGGGAGGTAATAATCCGTCTTTACAAGACACTGGTTAGGCCCCAGCTGGAGTACTGTGTGCAGTACTGGAGGCCACACCTTCACAAGGACATTAACCAAATTGAGGCAGTCCAGAGAAGGGCAACCAAAGTGGTGCAGGGACTGCATCAGAAACCATATGAGGACAGATTAACAGAGCTTAGTATGTATCAATATGTATACCCTAGAGCAAAGGAGGGAGAGAGGCTATACGATCGAAACATTCAAACACCTTAAGGGCATTAACAAGGTGAGAGAATCTAACATGTTTCAGTATAAGAAAAATAGCAGGACAAGAGGACACAGCATGAGATTAGAGGGAGGCCGATTAAGGGGTAATGTGAGGAAGTTCTTTTTCACAGAAAGGTTGATGGATGCATGGAATGGCCTACCTCAGGAAGTGGTGGATATGAATACAGTGCAGAGCTTCAAACAGGCATGGGATAGGCATAAGGGAGCAATACAAATGAGTATAAATAAATAGGCCATTGGTAGAGCAAAGGCCAATGGCACATTCATAAGGTAGAAAAAGAAATGGGCAGACTGGATGGGCCTTGCGGTCCTTATCTGCCGTCAACTTCTATGTTTCTGTTTACCATGACTAACCCAGCCAGAAGCAAACAGCTCCAGGCTGCCTGAGTCTGCCCTCAGAACTCTCATGCCTAGATGGTACTCTGCTTAGTGTTCTTTAACAGGCTTAACCAAAATACGTCACTTATGTCCCTCTGTTCCAGTGGTCCATAGCTCTATGCCAGGTCTGCACTGCATCTGATCAGCTCAACCTCCTGTTCAGCACTGAACACTCCCACTCATAGATTTATATAGGCCTTTTCAACCTCTTGCATCAGAGACGCTCTCTCTTGGAGTACTTGTATCTTATTGACCAAATGCTGTTTAACAGATGGGTAACTACACTGAATCTGAGGATGGAAGAGTGACCAGCAGGGTGCTGTCAGGATCAGTCCTCATCAGTGTCTTCATAAGTGACATTGTAAATGAACTGGAGTAGAAGATATGCCTTTTGCAGGTGATACCAAAATATGTAATAAGGTGAATAATCATGAGGGGCTGGAAAGAATGTGTAGGGATCTTGGGATACTCAAAAAGTTGTCAAAAACAGCAGTTGATGTTCAACACCGAAAGTGCAAGATTATGCACCTAGGATTTACTGTAGGAAGCCGGGAACGGAGTATAGGATGGGGAGGGACTGTTGGTCACTAAATTGGAAAAGGACCTTGGGGTTATCATACCTGATTACCTCAATGTGACAGGGCAGTGTGACGAAGTGGGCAAGGTCAGTGTGATGCTGGGATTCATGGGAAGAGGCATCTACAGCAGGAGGGAGGTAGTGTTACCACTTTATTTCTCACCGGTGAGACCCTGCCTGGAGTATTGTGTACAGTTCTGGAGGTAGCACCTAATAAAGGACATAGACAGGATGGAGGCAGTCCATAGGAGAGCAATTAAAACAGTGCAGGGGCTGCACCAAAAACCTTATGAGAATAGCATAAGGGATCTCAATGTGTACACCCTGGAATAAAGGAGAATGAGAGGGGACATGATTGAGACCTACAAGAACCTCATGGAGGTATACAGACTGCAGCAGAGGAGTCTCTTGCAAAGGAAGAAGTGCACCAGGACCCTAGGGCATGTGAAGAAGCTGGGGGATTAAGGAGGGATGTGAGGTGCAACTTCTCTGAAAGTATGGTGGACACCTTAATTAAACTGCCAGTGGAGGTGATGGAGGCAAAAGCAGTAGGGGGCTTCAAACATGCGTAGGATAGACATGGGTGAATATTTGTGAGTTGGCAGGGAGGAAGAAGGGTTGCCAGAGACCAGTTAGTGTCTATGGAGACAGATTCAGCAGCGACCATCTGGACAGACTGGGTAGGCCATGCAACTCTTTTTTTTTTTGTCAACAAATTCTAAGTTTCTGTGTTTTTATGTTAAGTGATCCTTTGTATAGCTCAGAAAGTATATGACCTCTCCCTCAAATTCAAAATGTGTATCTTTACAGCCAGTGTACTGAAATCACAAAGAAACAGGGATAATTAAACATTCATCACAGCAGAAACAGTACTGTACGCATTCTTTGAACACATAATTTATCTGCACTTAACAAAAGAGTTTTCAGCAGATTTCCTTTAATTGCCGGAACCTTCATCCTACCCGCCAGACTTCTTCAGTTCGATTTTCAAAGGGCCTGTTATGGCTCAGGGATTAAGTCCCCATGCACCGCTTCCTGATGCTGGGGAAAATCCCCATACTTGTGAAAATGTTTTTGGCATTTTATATACATGGGCAGCATTTTCTTTCTTTTTCACAGCTGCACAAAATATGGTACACCTGGTAATGTCTTTCACAGCATTTTTCCACAGCAACCTGCCATAAATTGTGACAACCATTGCAAAAACACAACCTTTTTGAAAATTAAACACATGCAAAACAAACTGATTTTTGCCTAAGGAAACCCTCACTTGTGTAATTTGTTTTTAGCAAGTGCAGAATTTTTCTACTTTTGAAAATCTGGCCCTTGTTAATTGACCGGTTCCCCTGATTCATCACCAAATGATCATTACAATATATAAAAAGGATTTAAAAGCTGCCCCCATAGACCATAATGGAGCATGTCCCCGTGCTGTCCCTAGGATCATGCCATAACTTTGCTGAGCACAGGGACGCAGCGATGGCGGCTCCGGAAACCAGAAAGTCCTGGTGTGGGTAATTTTACGAGGGCTACTGTTTTTAACCTTTTGGAATAGTTTTCACAGTCTCTGCATCCATATCATTTGGAAGGGGTAAGGAACCAATCCAGCAAGTGCAAATCCAATTTTATTTAACTTTGTGGATCTCTTTAAAACATGCACACGTCTGGCATGTTTTTATCTGGTAATATTTATAAACGAGCATTCTCAGGGGCATTATATATTATATAATCTCACTTGATGTTCGTTTTGGGGGTATTAATTTTAGCTGAAGCAAGTCCTGAGCCCTGAGCTCTCTCTCTGTCTCTCTTTCCTGGGCCACTGCTCACCCACTTAACTAGTCAGGGTAATGAAATACACATACACAGGTTCCTACAGGTGTTATCTGCTACTATCACCAAGGAGGTAAAAAGTTGCCTAAATAACATGAAAATTTTACAAAGAATTAACCAGTACTAAACCAATTTTCACTTCACAACCTTTAAATCTTAGGTGCAAAGGTAAATATACAGGTATTAATGCAATAAAATCCTGGTTTATAAATTATGCAAAAATCAGAACATTAGTGGAATTTGCACGTACAACATGAGAGCCTATCCCATTTTCTTTTTTGTCTTTTTTGTGTGTATCTCCTTGATGTAATATTTCATATTTACATCTCTTAATGTTTATGTATTGATTGTTTATATGTGTTGTATTGATGTATGCACTTGTGATCAAATATACTGGAAGTTGTTTCTGTAACATAATGTGTAATTAATTGCACACACTGCACAAGGACCTCACTGAAAGTGAGCTTGTCTCAGTCTGAGTTACCCTATTCAGTTTTTTGAATAAAAGTTTAATGAATGAATGAAAAGAATAACGTGTGTGTGTGTGTGTGACACATAGAAAGGCAGAAGAGACCAGAAAGTCTTCCTGGGTGATCAGTCCAGAAATACAGGCACGTACAAGACAGGTTCCACCAAACCGGTTCAACAACAAAGTTTTTGACATCCCCCACAATGACACGGATTTGCCATCGACCAGGTCGACTGGCAAATCTGTCAACAGACCACCATGGTGCCGGAGCTTTTCTACATTGTTTGCAGTGGGCTTATAGATTGCCATCTCCAGGGGGAGTGAATTACGGGGGGAGAGCGGCTTACAGTGGGAGTCGCTGTTTCGGTACAGTGATCTGACAACCGGTTCAACACTGTGGATGTTGAATGGGTTGTATCGCTGTGATGGTTTCGCTGTCGGGGGTTCGCTCTCCTGACAGTATACCGACAAGACAGAAGTTGAGTAGCTAACAGGTAAAGAAAAGGTGTTTTGGGTGTTTATTTTGCTTCAGTCCTCGGTCTCTAATCTGAAGCATTTTCCTATACTGATTAACCAGTGCATTGGGGAAGGACTTATCATTGCAGTACCATTTACAATTTTTATCTCTGGTCTTATTTATAAGCCACAAAACAGTGATGGGGCCATCCTGCTGCAGTAGTACATCTTACTTTGAGTGGTAGCTCTTGCAGCAGGCTACACCATAAGGACTATGACGCCAGGCACTAGAACCCCACAGGAAAATTCACAGCTAGCAGTACCCAGCGGGGACCACCCCCTGATGTCGGACCGCCTCCAATGTCTGCCAGTGGTATAAAGGGGGCAGTCCCCAGCCACTCCCCAGTTCTTTTCCCATGGTCGACCCATTCACATCGGCTTCACGGACGCCTGCATGCTAACAGTCGATCGCTATTTTCCAAAAAGATTTATAGTTAATTAATAGTTATTGTTTACTGCAAATTTCGGTGCATGTCTTCACCGTGTGGTAGGGCGCAGGTTTATGTGGGCAGTTAGATAGAAAAGAAATGTCTCACCAGTCCTTGTAGATATTTTGAATTCAATTTATTCTTTTTCAGATGTTATTACAACAGGAGAATTTCAGATTGGCAGTGTTTTTGTTCCTTTAAATATTTTCCAGCTCACACTTCCATTTAAACAGTAGATACCAGAGTAGACAAAATCTTCTGACAATTCTAAATCTTCACTTCAAAGCAGTAAGTACCACAGTTCATCATAACTCCACAGAGCACTTTTCAGCAGTTTCCAGAGCATACCTCCAGTCCCACAGCAAAACAGAATCTAATCTCTCATCCCACACAATCTAAATTTATACCCCAAGGAGTCATGTGATTATTTAACTCCACCTCAGCAAAACATTTTCAAATTAATTTCATTAAACACTGCATCATTATTTAGTTTACATAACCTGAACACATCTTTGTTATTCTAACTACTTTCATGCTGTCACCAGAATGAATTATAATAGTTTAGATGTTTTGTATTCATTTCTAGCGTGAAAAGGAACTACCCTTTAACAATAGTATAAAGGAATTCAGGGAGCGGCGGCCAACTCCCAAAACAGCACCAAATGCCGAAAAGAGTTTGGACACAGGAACTCCCAAAACACCAACTACAAAAACTATCCTCACTCCCCAAAACAAGAAAATGCCTCACCTCAACTAAGGAGGGTATGTAAAATTCCATCTAAATCTTTACATCTAAAGTAAATTAACAAGCTAAATACCCTCATAACAGTGAGCTTATCCAATTGGAAAATGGGTTAACAGCACTACATTGTAAACTAAAGAAAATTGTCTACCTGAGAAATGCCACTTTGCAACACACCAGCCCTTGTACTAAGCGGCTGGATTATTAGCAAACAAAAGTTTAGAATGCAGTATCTAGAGCCCACAAACAGAAACACAGACCGAGGGGTTTCTAAATAAAATAAAACCTTTTATTTAGCAAAGCAGAACCCCGGTCCTGTCCTGAATAAACAAAATCCACTCTCCAATCCTTTGGGAGATTAACAAAAAGCTAACTAAATAATTCAAGTAACACAGAAAGGAAACAAAGCACATGCATTTTACCTGAGGCTCCAGACTCTACAGTACTACTCAACAACATGGGGAGAACCTTCCTCAGCAACCAGGAACAACAAAAGCCAGAACAGAAATCCCTCACTAAGGTGCAACAGCGTCCTGCGCTGGCCCCATAACCCCTCACCAAGAACAACATTCAGTCCATCCAAACCTGCGATTTTAGGGGATATTTACTTTTATAATCCAAATGACAAGCTACTGCTTGCAAACCGAAAAACGGAATGTTATTTTAAACTGCACTAACGCATGCGACATTAATGACGGATGCGTTCACCGATCGTTCAAACCATGAACATGAGCATCTACTCACAAGGTCCAAACAACATAAATTCTTTTCCTGACAACCCTAAGGACCCCACCAAGGGAATAAAAGAAATCAATTCTATCAATTCCAAACTTACCTGGGGGTTCTACCTGATTACCCTTCAAATATGATTTTCTCTCTCTTAAAGGAAACTTCCAACAATCAAATACCAAAGAAAATATCTAACAAATTCTAAAGCCCCTTTTATCACAGAGGCACTCTGTGACACTCCTCCACCTAAGAGGCAACCATTCCTTTGGTTGACCTACCTCTCAAACCATTTAAACTCAAGAGGGGATATTCTATGGAGCTCTAGATCACCCTGAACAACAAATCTACTTAACAGCCCCAAGCGACATAACACTATAGTCCAGCCCTGGGTTCTATCCTTCCTTCTGTAACTACTATTACATTCCAGAAGGGAGTGCACGATTATTTCAGAACAGGAGAATTTCAGCTCCGACTCTCACCTTCCCACTATTAATCTACCTTTGTAGAATGACATACTGGATGGGAGGGAAGACTAGTGGGTTATAGTTTGAACAGGGGCCTCACAAAGTTGATCAGCCTAGAGCAATTACCATCTACTACCCATACTACCTGGCAACTTCCCTTTTCTCCATGGTAACCATTTATTTAAACTATCATCCCTCTGTATATTGTCTTTCCCATACTTTTTTATAAACCCCCGTCGTTCCCGTACATACATCGCCACCTGCCGATACATACCCGGCCAGTGGTAGTAGGGGACAAGTTGTTCCAAAAGTTTCCCATGCTCTAACTGCTTACTTCTATTAGAAATATTATTTAAAACCCCTTCTCTATACTTATAAGGTACTACCACCCTTACCTGTACCTTTTTAGTACGAAGGTTTGGTTTGACATGGTAGAGGTACCTCCCTTAACCTCATACCACCATAAGGTTTATCCCTTGTGATCCCATGATTCTGAACAGCATATTTGCTCAACTGAGTAATTTCAGGATCCCTTCCTGTAGTAAGCCCCAATCAACCTTCAAAAAATCACCTTTATCTTCATCAGTTTTAACATAAGTTCCTTTATCAGTTTTAACATGAGTCCCTTCAGCAATTTTAACATGAGTCCCTTCATCAGTTTTAACATAAGTCCCTTCAGCAATTATTGCCTCTTCCGACTTGATAGATAATTTCACCCCATAATTCAAACCAGTCTCACCTGGGGACTTATATATATCCTGCTGTCCTTCATCCTCTATCCAATACATCCCATCAAATAGAGGTAAAACAGGAGTTCACACATGCTACAGTCTGCTTCTCTGTCTTCACCCCAAAGTTCAAAATAGTCTCACCTGGGGACTTATCCACTGCTCTCTTTCCATCCTCTGTCCAATATAATCCATCGAATAAAGGGTAACACAGGAGATCATCACCAGTTGTACCAGGCCTCTCTTCCTCCAGATTTATAGCCCCTTCAGGGTTAGTTACTTCTGCAAACACTGCCAGGCATCTCAATATTTCCTGAAACTGTTGTTCCACAATTTTCCACCTGTCTTCCATATCCTTCCAGCAGGAAAACATCCACGAAATAACTGCACCTGTGCCAGTCCATAAATACACCAGGCCTTTCTTCATCCATCAACTTTGATGCCTCTGGATCAACATTGGACAGCACACAAAACATAACTTCTCCAGTCAGAATACTCACAACTTCAACTCTTGACCTCACTGTGTCACAGATGGCACTGCCCACTTGGTCTTTGGTCAGACCCGCTACACAGCATCATCCCACTTCTGACACCAAATGTGGTAGGGCGCAGGTTTATGTGGGCAGTTAGATAGAAAAGAAATGTCTCACCAGTCCTTGTAGATATTTTGAATTCAATTTATTCTTTTTCAGATGTTATTACAACAGGAGAATTTCAGATTGGCAGTGTTTTTGTTCCTTTAAATATTTTCCAGCTCACACTTCCATTTAAACAGTAGATACCAGAGTAGACAAAATCTTCTGACAATTCTAAATCTTCACTTCAAAGCAGTAAGTACCACAGTTCATCATAACTCCACAGAGCACTTTTCAGCAGTTTCCAGAGCATACCTCCAGTCCCACAGCAAAACAGAATCTAATCTCTCATCCACACAATCTAAATTTATACCCCAAAGGAGTCATGTGATTATTTAACTCCACCTCAGCAAAACATTTTCAAATTAATTTCATTAAACACTGCATCATTATTTAGTTTACATAACCTGAACACATCTTTGTTATTCTAACTACTTTCATGCTGTCACCAGAATGAATTATAATAGTTTTAGATGTTTTTGTATTCATTTTCTAGCGTGAAAAGGAACTACCCCTTTAACAATAGTATAAAGGAATTCAGGGAGCGGCCGGCCAACTCCCAAAACAGCACCAAATCCGAAAAGAGTTTGGACACCAGGAACTCCCAAAACACCAACTACAAAAACTATCCTCACTCCCCAAAACAAGAAAATGCCTCACCTCAACTAAGGAGGGTATGTAAAATTCCATCTAAATCTTTACATCTAAAGTAAATTAACAAGCTAAATACCCTCACAACAGTGAGCTTATCCAATTGGAAAATGGGTTAACAGCACTACATTGTAAACTAAAGAAAATTGTCTACCTGAGAAATGCCACTTTGCAACACACCAGCCCTTGTACTAAACGGCTGGATTATTAACAAGCAAAAGTTTAGAATTAGTATCTGGAGCCACAAACAGAAACACAGACGAGGGGTTTCTAAATAAAATAAAACCTTTTATTTAAGCATAAAGCGAACCCCGGTCCTGTCCTGAATAAACAAAATCCACTCTCCAATCCCTTTGGGGGAAGATTAACACAAAAGCTAACTAAATAATTCAAGTAACACAGAAAGGAAACAAAAGCACATACATTTTACCTGAGGCTCCAGACTCTACAGTACTACTCAACAACATGGGGGAGAACTTCCTCAGCAACCAGGAACAACAAAGCCAGAACAGAAATCCCTCACTAAGGTGCACACAGCGTCCTGCGCTGGCCCATCAACCCCTCACCAAGAACAACATTCAGTCCATCCAAACCTGCGATTTTAGGGGATATTTACTTTTATAATCAAATGACAAGCTACTGCTTGCAAACCGAAAAACCGAATGTTATTTTAAACTGCGAGCGTCTTGCGATTACTAGACGTGCCGTTTTACCGATCGTTCAAACCATGAACATGAGCATCTACTCACAAGGTCCAAACAACATAAATTCTTTTCCTGACAACCCTAGGACCCCACCAAGGAATAAAAGAAATCAATTCTATCAATTCCAAACTTACCTGGGGGGTTCTGCTGAATTACCCTTCAAATATGATTTTCTCTCTCTTAAAGGAAACTTCCCAACAATCAAATACCCAAAAGAAAATATCTAACAAATTCTAAAGCCCCCTTTTTATCACAGAGGCACTCTGTGACACACCGTCATCTAGCCAGTGCCCAAAATCTAAGTGCACATGCGGGAAGCAAATTCCATCCCGAGACAGTCACTTGGCCTACCTCATCTGCCTGGGGCCTGACACCATCACGACACCGACTCCTGCCCGCACTGCAGGAAGTTCAACCATCAAATTCGCATCCATCGTCTGAAGATGCTGAAGACTTACCTTCTTGAGCAGCAGCTAGCCACCATACAAAAGACCCCATCAGGCCTAGGATCCTCTTCTTTTTCGGGGTCAGGGACGTCTCACAAGAAGGAGAAAAAGTCCAGTAGAAAGCACCATCAACAAGAGAAGAACCGCTTGGACTCCCAATCCAGGTCTCCGCGTCTGAAAACGGCAAGCTCCAGTCCAAGGTCCGACTCTGGTCCCCCCCCCACCCGTCAACCCAAGCTCCCTCCAGGTTGTCGGCCTTGAAACCCCTGGCATCGATACAGATGTCTGGTGGCGTTTCATCGGGGCAAGGGATTTGCCCCCCCTCCCTTAGTCTTAGGTCCTACAGCCATGCCTCCAGATCTAAGGCCAAAGATTCCACTGTTAAAGAAGCTGGTGACACCCAATGTGCTGCCCACCTCCCGGCAAAGGCTTCCTCTACCTCGTCAGATTGTCTGGTTGTGCTTGACGATGGGAAACGATGTCCCACCCTGATGCCATCTCTCTGAAGCATCAGGCGTCAGACTCCCAGCGCACCACCTGGACATCTTCTACCTCTTCGACTTCAGGGTCCTCCATGCCGCTGGCACCTCCTAAATGACCGTTGGAAGGGGCACAACCGCTGGCCAAGGAAAGGCTTCCCCCAACACCCGACCCATTGCTGACGGATGAGCAGACACCAGTAAACCTGCTGTGAGCTCTGACACCACCTCAGGATCAGATGCCGGAAAAACCTAAATCTCCAGAACGTATGGCGGTCCATGACAAGTCGTCAGGTCCGAGACGCCGGGTCCATCTGTTCCTGCTATGGTCTCCCTTGCCGAAGTAAAAGACCTTTCAGTTCCTGGTGGGACACTGTCAGGAAGGACATCTTCCCTAAGGAACCACAGGCTCCCCTACCGCAACCTCTCTAAGTAGAATCCTCGCTGCCACCTCTGCGGGCACCACAGTCGCCACTTCCCCCCAGGGGCAAATCGCCTGCTCTGTCGGACGACAGGTCTCCAGAACGGAGGTCATCCTACAGGCATTACAGGAGGAGGCACCGGCGTTCTCGCTCTAGATCTTCTTCAGGGTCATCTGATTCAAGGTCTTCTGCCTCCTCCAGATCCTAGGGAGAGTTTTCCTCTCCTCTCCACCACCCCAATCCTCCAGGGGACTCCTCCCCCTGGATGATCCCACTTTCTTGGATGCGATGCATCACATCCAATTTTCAAGTCAATGGGAAACCGGGGATCTTGATCCAGAGAGGAAGAGACTGGCTTATTTCTAGGGACATGGATATGTTGTTCATTCACACTTATTGGCAGGTTCCTTGCCGCTTTAAATCTTGCCGGAAGGTCTTCAAGCTGGCTCCTCCCACCCACCCGGGTGGTAAAACTCTCGGCTGCGCCCCATGATGTCAGATCTAGATCTTCCTTACCGCTTGGAAGCTCAGGTTCCCTTCTTAGCGCTCTGCATTTCGACTGGTTCCAGGAAATTTCGGTCTTCAAAATCAATTAGAAGTTTTTCTGAAACTTCGATCTTCTTCCTCGCTGCGGTGATGGCTCATTCCCTTTCCGGCCCCGGGAGGTGCCTGATTTATTCCTCCAGGAGAGACCCGCACTCCATGTGCGTTTACTGCATTGACCTGGATCATGATCCTCAGCTTTGCGAGTTTTGTTGTGCTTTTTCGGCCAGCTCTCTGGACGACCGCGCGGCCCGTTTGGGGCTCGGACATCCGGTAGTTTTTCCCGCTCCAGAAAATCCCTCAGATCGTCAGGCGTCCGCTTGGCCGTTCTGAGCAGCTCAGTTCCGCCGGGCAGGGCGCTCAACCTCCCTCGTCCCTCGGTTGCCAAAACATCCACGCTGTCCTTGGTTCTACTCGTGCAGCAGATCAGTCCCTTTCCTCGAGGGAAGGACCCCCCTTGGCCCAATTCAAGGTGCACGGTAGGGTCCCTTCGTCGGCCCGAGAGAGCAGGAAAGTCCCCCTCCCCCGTAGGCCGACACTCGGCTTTGGTCGAGGATGCGGCTTCGGCCTCTGGCCTCACGGTGTCCCCATCAGGTCAGCCGGCCAGGACCCCCGTCGATGTGGGCCAAGCCCCTCGGCACGTCATGTGGGCTGTCTCCTGCTAGTGCTGCAATCCCTTTGCCGGTTTCCCCGGTGGGGGCTGAGGTTCTGGTGGTACCTTCGGGTCGACGGTCCTCGGCCAAATTCTCCGAGCCGAAGTAGGAGCGGGCGCGCTCCGCTCCCTCCCCAGCCCGCCCTCAGTTTCCCCGAGGATTCGGGTCTCGGTCCTCCTCTTGGTCTAGCCACTCACGCCGACCTCGGTGTTCTCGGTCGGGGCACGGTCAAGTGGCTTGCCGTTCTTCCTCGTCCCCCTCCTCGGATGAGGTAAGCCCGATGCCGTTGGCGTCGGCGTTACGAGAACTCATGTGGCGGCAGCTGCTGTTGTCAGAAGTCAATCGACCCGATTCATTCTCCGGCTAGTAAGCAGCGCCCGCCCGGTCACCGACGCGCGTCACCAGGGCAATCAAGGAGCCCTCTTCAGGGCCGGTTGCTCGTCCGATCCTCGCTGCCCCTCTGCCCTCGGCGGAACCCGGGCCGGGCCATGACCTGTTCCGCAGGTTACTCGGTCCCCTCACTCCCGCCCGCCCTCGGTGGATGAAGAGTGACTCAGGCCTGCAGCAGCTTTTGGCAGACTCAAAGCCTGACGTCGGCTCCGTTATGTTTCCTAGCAGGGAGGACCCATGGTCTTCCCTGGAACATTCTGTGGGCGACAGCCCATCGTCCTCTTTGGGTCTGCTTCAGCTCATCTCGGAATTCACCGGGATGCAGCTCGAGCCCGTTTCAAAACGGGCACCTTACCCCCTTACGGAGATTCTGGACTGAAGGGGCTCTCCCTCGGAGGCCTTCCCGGTGGCTGAGGCTATCGTGGGCCCAGCCTTGGAGCTCTGGCAGCAGCCTACTTCCTGCCCTGCACCTTCGGCCAGGAAGTACCCTGTCCCTGTCGGTTCTCTGCCTGGTTTTTTTTCGGAGCACCCCTCGGCTGAAGGGGTAGTCACCGACAATGTTTTCCAATGTTTTGGAAACGCTAGGGATGTGGATAGGCCCCCTGACAAAGAGTCCAGAAGGATGGACTACGTCGGGCACAAGGTCTACGCCGCGTCCTCCCTAGGCCTCCGTCAGGCCAGCTTGGCGGCACTGATGGCACACTGTGCCCACGCCCTTTTGGGCTCCCTGGACGAGGTCCTTCCTCATCTCCCAGCCGACCTGCGGACCACAGTCCGGTGGATTCGGGACCAGGGTAGGGCGGTGGTGAAACAGCAGCTTTAGTTGGCTCTGGATCTGGGCAACTCCTGTGCCAGATCGGTGGCAGCCGCAGTGGCCATGCGCCGCAGGGCGTGGCTGAGGTTATCCTCCTTCTCCTTGGAAACTCAGCACGAGTTGGCGGACATCCCCTTCTTGGGGACTGACCTCTTCGGCCCTGGAGTGGAGGGACATATCCAGGGGCCCGAGAAGTCCGATGCCACTCCGGACTCGGTCACTCCCGCCCGGAGGACAAGGGCAACCCCAGCCTTTGCTTAAGCCCTTGGCCCCCGGCCCCTGCGGCTAGACCGGCCCAGCTCGAGGGTCCAGCAGGCGTCGCTGGGCGGCCTGTTGCCAGACCAGCGTCTTCCTCCAAAAGGAAGCAGGGAAGTAGGAGTCCGAGGGCCCCCTCTGCCTCTTCCTCCGCCAAGCCTGCTCAGTGACGAGCTAAGGGGAGCTGTCCACAGCCCCGTCGCCCCTGCCCGGGTATTCCCCGTGGGGGGGGGCGGCTCTGCACTTCTTCCTCTTGGGTGGTGCTAAGGTAAGCCCTGTCGCGGGTTGCGGACAGGTTTCCCCTTTTGAGCCATTACCCCACGGGGATCTTGGGTCCACAGACTGTTCGTCAGACTGCTGAGCCGACTTGCCTGGCCCTCTAATTAGAGGTGGTCAGGAAGGTGGTGGGCCCTCCTTCTGACCCTGGGTTCGTGTCCAGATATTCTTGGCCTCAAACGGACAGGGGGCTTGCGCCCATCCTTCGGCACGCCGGATGGTCCCTCTGCTGATCTCCCATCCTCAGATCGAGGCGTGCAGCTTCCTACTGGGCCTCCAGGACGTACTTCATTCCGTCCGTTCTTGGGAACCCCTCCTTTCCTGGCGAGAGGTCTCCCTTACAGTTCCTAGCCCAGGCCCTTCGTTCTCTGCTCCACGATTTCTGAGGCTTGAAGGGTCAGGCGTAGCCCACCCAGATGGCGGCCTGATTAAAACCTTCCAGGCTTAGACTGGTCTCCCTTACAGAAGCCACGTTGGAACTCGTGCCTTAGCGGGTGAGGCTTCTCCGGGACTAGGCTCGACTCTTGAGTCCGAGCTTGGCTCCGGGCGGACAGGGCTGAGGTTCTTCCTCCCTTACCCAGTCAGGTTTGCGGGTAATTGTGCCCTGCTGGGACCTCCTGCACCTCCTGGGCTCACGGCGGCTGAGTTCCCCTAGTGGGACGGGCCAGCCAGTGGTCACAGTGCTGCGTTCCTCGGACCAGTTCGTGACTACAGCCCAGGAGTTAGGGGAACGCTCCCCATCGGACCGTTCCAGCTCCTGCAGGAGAACATCCTGTTCATCCCCCGAGTCAACGGTCTTCTCCGACCGATGCTTCTCAGATGGGTGGGGGTGCCCATCTAGGGGAATACAGAGTGCTTCGCCTCTGGCCCTCTCGGGAGTCCCAATGTCCTCCCTACCCGCTGGAGCTCCAGGCGGTCTGCTTAGCTTGCACCACTTGCTCCGTTTGTGCGGGGTCTAGTGGTTTTAGTCCATGCAGACAACACCACAACCATGTGCTACCTACCCTGCCAGGTTCGGTCGAACCCCTTGCCTCGGTGTAAGGAGGTTCTCCGCATTGGGTTTTTCACGCAGTCGGAGGCGGGTTCCCAACCTTCTGATGGCGGGAGCCTCCAATTCCCCGGCTACTGCCCTAAGCCGGACATAGGCTGTGCCTCACGAGTGGTCTTCCCTGCCGGAGGTAGCACAGGATCTTCTCCCTCCTCCGTCCAGGGAGAATACGAGGCCAAGACTGTTTTATGCCCGCCCCCTCGGCAAGGTCTGCTGTAGGGGATGCCGTCGGGGCCACGGACCCCTGGCCCTTCCACGCCTCTCCCCCATTTCCCTTGACCTACGGGCAAGGCGAGGAGGGACTTGGCGCAGGTGATGCTGGTAACCCCAGACTGGATTTCCAGCTCTGGTATCCAGCTCTCCTCAGTCTCAGCCACAGGCTTCCGAGGCGGCTTCAAGTCCGCCCGGTCCTGATCTCTTTTTCAGGGGAAGGTTTTACATCTGGACCTTCAATCCCTACACCTATAGGCCCGGTCCCTGTGTGGCTAGGGGCCAGGCCTAGGGTCCTTCAGCAAGGTCCTCGACGTTTCGAGGCGTCCTGCCAGGAGTCGGCCAAAATGCTCGCCCTCATTGGAAGAGTTCTCCATTGGATGATGGGATAGGGCCTGGCCCTCTCCTGTCCCTGGGCGAGCGTTTCGGACCATCTGCGTCCGTTCTTTGAAATAGGGCTTTGGCCGACGACCCTCTGGGTACTTCTGTTGGTCACCCCTGTCTTCTGGGCGCGGGCCGGAAGGCAGTCGGTGGCGCAGAAAAGGTGGTCTGGCACTTTTCTAGGCCTTGATCACATCTCCCCTTTGGGGGAGAGTATCCCCATTCTGTGGGATCTTCGCTGGTATGGGCTTAGCTCATGGGCAAGCCGTTCGAACCTTTTGCACAGGTGCGAGTTCCCCACCTATTGTGGAAGAACACCTTCTTGGGGCCACCCTGCCATCCAGAAGAGGGGGGAGAGTTCCAGGCACTCCTTGAATCTCCTTATCTGGTCTTCCACAGGGACAAGGTTGTCCTGCGCCCCACCCGAAGTCCTTCCGAAGGCGGTGTCAGAGTCTTCCCTATGGGGGTATTGCCTCTGCCGGGGTTCATCCCCATTCGCACCTCGGAGGCCGTATATGGGTTCCATGGGACCCCATTTAACGCTCACCTACCGAGCGTAGGGCTGAAGTTTGGGAGAGGTTCGCCAGCTGTTTGTCATCTACTGTACGCTGAAGCCGCATCTGGCAGACCTGCAGCCAAGTGGACGATGAGCGGGTGG
This sequence comes from Neoceratodus forsteri, assembly GCA_016271365.2. Taxonomy (NCBI): domain Eukaryota; kingdom Metazoa; phylum Chordata; order Ceratodontiformes; family Ceratodontidae; genus Neoceratodus; species Neoceratodus forsteri. The sequence continues at coordinate 410,022,877 of CM057455.1, read as the reverse complement.
GTCACCCCTGCGTAGGTCTCCACTATGGGTGGGGGCATGGAGCCTCCCAGAGGATAAGTGCTCATTTTACTCATCCTTCGCTGCATTGGTGGCTGCTTCCGGGATACTCTGGTCCAGGATATCCATGGGGCTTCTGCCGAGAGGCTTTTCCTGTCCCTTCCACATCGACCTTGGGTCACGCCGGGATGCTGGTGGGGCCTCTGTTCTCCAGTCTTTCTACCTAAGTTGGGGTGTGTGCTTGCCTCCCTCCTCCCAGAGAACTTCTAGGAGTCTGCCAATAAGTGTGGATGAACAACATATCCATGTCCCTAGAAATACAGGTTACTCACCTGTAACAGGAGTTCTAGGAATGGTATATGTTGTTCATCCACACGACCCACCCCGCCTCCCCGGCTTCGACGCACAACTTGGCTTCCAGCGGGCTAGATCTGGCGTCATGGGGCGGAACCGAGAGTTTTACCACCCAGGTGGGTGGGAGGAGCCAGTTTGAAGACCTTCCGGCAAGACTTAAAGCGGCAAGGAACCTGCCAATAAGTGTGGATGAACAACATATACCATTCCTAGAACTCCTGTTACAGGTGAGTAACCTGTATTTCCTGGGTATGAATGAGCCCAAACCCTTAGTTCCATCCTTGGTAGCCCCCTTTCAGGACACTACTATGCTGGCCTGGAGGCACCCTTTGACAGCCCCTGCTATACCCAAGAAAACAGACCGACTGTACCGCACCCCTACAAGCGAGATGTTCCTCATTGAACAGACCATGGCCAACTCGGTCATACTGACTGCTGCCCACGGCAGGACCAAAGAGCCCCGGCACATGAGCTCCCAGCCGCTGGACAAGGAATCCAAATGCCTAGACCAGTTAAGCAGGAAGGTTTACTCCTCTGCTACCTGCATCATTCGTTCGCTCAACTTTTTGGCATACATGGTGCAGTACTAGAAGTCCCTCTGGAGCAAGACAGTTAAGCTTGCCAAAAGGCAGCATGATTCCAAGCACAAAACGGAGCTTTGGATGTACTCCAGTCCAGTCTGGATGTGGGAAAACACGTCTTGAGATCACGGGGAACCAGGATCCTAGGTGACAGGTTTAAATCTTCATTGGCAAGCATTTAAACTAGCCAGGGGGAAGGCACAAAAAGTAGCAGGGAAATCCCAGCGTCCCCCACAAAATACAGTAGTTAGAGAGGTAAACACCAAGGTAGAGAAGTCAGTAGGGAACAGGACAGGGATAAATGCAGAAAAAGGCGGTAAGGACAGGGATAGGGCTAAAAGGGGTAAGGTCATTAAAAATAAATGGAAGGTGATGAGTACCAATGCCCACAGTCTATGCTACAAGCTCCCTGAACTAGTGGCCTTGATGGAAGAGGGATACCTGGATATTGTGGCAGTCACTGAAACGTGGTACACAGAGAACCATGACTGGGATGTCAACATATCAGGATACACAGTCTACAGGAGGGACAGAGTGGGTAAAAGAGGAGGAGGAATAGCTCTCTACATAAGGGAAGGGATTAAAGCAACAGAACTAGAGAGTAGATAGGAAGTTGATGAGTCACTATGGGTCACCCTGGAGACTGGAAATGGCACCACAATCCGCACGGGGGTTCTGTGCAGACCCCCATCTCGGGGAGGAAATGGACAAGGAAATGGTAGAAGGCATCCTTAAAATGGCAGAAAAGGGGGAGATATTGTTGATGGGGGACCTGAATATGCCAGATGTTTACTGGAGTACCTTTGCTGCAGGCACATCTAAAAGCAGGGTAATTCTTGATGCCCTACAGGGGGCATGCCTCAGACAGCTGGTGTTGGAACCAACTCAGGAGGGAGCAATCTTAGACCTGGTACTCTCAAATGGGGAAGGAGAAAGGATCTCAGATTTAGAAGTGGGTAGCCATCTGGGAACAAGTGACCACCAAACAGTGTGGTTCACAGTAGACACAGCCATAGAGTCAAGCCGTACAAAAACAAGAGTATTGGACTTTAGGAAGGCTGACTTTGGGAAAATGAGAGAGTGCCTTAGAAAAGCACTAGCAAACGGGAAAGAAGGAGGGGTTGAGGAACAATGGGGAATAATCAAAACAGCCATCACAGAGGCAACAAGCCTTTGTGTGAAGCAAATCAACAAAACAAAATGAAGGAAAAAAACCACTATGGTTCTCAAAAGAGGTGGCAGGGATGGTTAAGGAGCAAAGGATAGCATTCAGGAAATATATGGAAACACAGAAGGAGCAGGACAGAGAACTTTATCAGTTAAAGCAGAAGGAGGCAGAGAAGACAGTCAGAATAGCAAAGGCACAAACTGAGGAAAAGAGAATCAGCTTTAAGAAGGGGGCTAAAACCTTTTATAGGTACATTAGGGAGTGAAGAAAGACCAAGGGAGGGATACAGAGACTTAATAAAGGGGATGGAACGTAGGCAGAGGGTTACAGTAAATAAGCAGGGATGCTGAATGAATATTTCTGCTCCGTATTCACAACAGAAGAGTAGGGGGAGGTACCAAAAACAAACAAGGGAGAAACTCTGAATAGGGGGGTCGATACCAGTCCATTCACAGAAGAAAGGGTTTTGAAAGAACTGTTGAAACTGAGGCTGGACAAAGCAATGGGGCCTGATGGGATTCACCCGAGAATTCTAAAAGAACTAAGGATAGAACTAGTAACACCACCGACTACTCTCTTTAACAAATCATGGGAGGATGGGGTGGTACCTGAGGACTGGAGGAGGGCAAATGTGATTCCCCTTCACAAAAGTGGGAGCAGGGCAGAGGCAGGAAACTACAGACCAGTTAGTTTGACTTTAGTGGTAGGAAAAATGATGGAATCACTTCTGAAGGAAAGGGTATTCTTAGTACCAAGAGGCCAGTGGGGCTGGGACCCAAGGCAGCATGGTTTCACAGCAGAATGTCATGTCAGAAGAACCTAATGGATTTATTTGACTGGGTGACCGAAGTAGTAGACCAGGAAGGGGCTGTGGATATGGCCTACCTAGATTTTAGCAAGGCATTTGACACAGTCTCACACAAAAGATTAATTTACAGGTTAGCCAGCCTTGGAGTGGGTCCCAAGGTGGTAGCCTGGATAAAAAACTGGCTGGACAACAGGACGCAAAGGGTAATAGTAAACGGAGTTCACAGTGAAGAAAGGAGGGTAACTAGCGAGGTACCGCAGGGTTCAATACTGGGACCGATCCTCCTTAATGTCTTTATAAGTGACATTGGAGAGCACATGAAGGAAAAGTAAGTCTCTTTGCAGATGACACAAAGATCTGTGACAGGGTTGATACACAAGGCGGGGTGGAAAGAATGAAAAGGGACTTGGCAAGTTGGAGGAATGGTCAAATATGTGGCAGCTCAGATTCAGTGCAAGGTAATGCATCTGGGAAACAAAAACCCAGGGGAAGAGTACACAGTGGGGGGGGTGAGTTAATAACAACAACAACAAAAATCGAAAGAGACCTAGGAGTAATTATATCAGATGACCTAAAGGTGGGCAAGCAATGTGAGAAGGCAGTAAGGAGGGTTGGGGGGATATACTGGGATGCATAGGGAGAGGCATCAACAGTAGAAAACAGGAAGTTGTTATCCCTCTGTACAGACAGTTCGTGAGATCCCATCTGGAGTACTGCGTGCAATTCTGGAGACCACATCTCCGCAAAGACATAGACAGAGTGGAGGCTGTTCAGAGGAGGGCAACCAAAATGGTGCAGGGTCTGCACCAGAAGACATACGAGGAGAGGCTAAAGCAACTTAATATGTATACCCTTGAGGAAAGGGGGGGGGAGGTGGCATGATGGAAACTTTCAAGTATCTCAAGGGAATTAACAAAGTACAAGAGGGTAGTATCTTTCAGAAGAAGAGATGTGCAAGAACAAGGGGTCACAATTTCAAGATAGAGGGGGGACGGCTCAGAGGTAATGTTAGAAAGTATTTTTTCACAGAGAGGATTGTGGATGCATGGAACAGCCTTCCTGAGGAGGTTGTGGAGTCAGGAACAGTGGGAGAATTCTAGAATGCATGGGACAGGCATAAGGCAATTCTAATGGGGGTAGGAGGACGCAATAACTAGGCCAAGCAGTCCTTATCTGCCGTCAAATTCTATGTTTCTAGCTTATGAATAGGTGGACACGGCAGCCAGGAGCAGCAGCCACAGGGGTTTGTATGTGGAGATAGTCTTGGCTCTGAGTTTCTGGATTTAGGCAGGACCTCAAGAATGCCATCACTGATGCCCCATTCCATGGGTCTGTGCTCTTCAGTCCGGACATTGAGAGAGTGATCTCGGACCTCCAGGACACGGGTAAAGGCTGTTCAGTCAGTACATCAGTCATACAGGTCTGATCAGACCCCTGGCAAACGTCAGTTTCATTGCCAGGGAGGGCAGAAGCCTAAAGGACAGCAACAGAGAGGCAACTTTCGAAGTAAAGCTCCCTCTCAACCCGGTGGAACACGGGGACCTAGAACACCAACCCCCAGGTCTCCCTGCCCAGCCCAAGCTCCCATGCCTAACTCCTTGCTCGACCCCATGCCACTTGCCGAGTCCAGGGCAGAGGTAGTAGGGGATCAGTTCTCATTTTACCTCAATGGATGGATCCAGTCACCAACAATGCGTGGGTCCTCCTCTAGCCGAAGTAAAAGACCTTTTCGGTTCCTGGTGGGACACTGAAAGGAATGGCATCCTCCTTAAGGAACCACAGGCTCCCCTACTGCAACCTCTTCCGGTGGCATCTGTGGCAAAACCGACTTTGTCCAGATGGCTAGTCCATTGTATCACCTTCTGTTACAATGAGTACAACAAACCCTTACCGGGCTTAGTTAAGGGTAATTTCACCAGGGTTGTTTCTACCTCCTTTGCAGCATTTCATAATGTTTCAGTGACCGATATCTTCGCAGCAGCTACTTGTAGCTCAGTGTACACCTTTGTGAAGCACTACAGCCTGGACATTGCTTCCCGTCAGAGAGCTGGATTTGGATTGGTGGTGCTTCAAGGCTTGTTGTCTTGAAACTTACCCCTTTTCTCAGTTTTCCACCTCCCAGCCCATGCGAGATCATTTTAGTATTGCTTGGTACTCAGTACTTATGGTGTAGCCTGCTGCAAGAGCTCTCACTCGAAGTAAGATGGTACAGTTACGTAAGAACTTACCATAACAGCAGATCTTTGAGAGGAGCTCTTGCAGAAGGTGTTATTTCCCACCCTCCTTCCCCCAGGTCCTTTTCTCCTTCCTTCCTTTCCTTCCACTAACCTCGGTTCTCTATTATTTGTCAGCCGGGTCTCCAGCAGGAGAACTGGGGAGTGGCTAGGAACTGCCCCCTTTATACCACTGGCGGACGTCAGAGGTGGTCTGACATCAGGGGGCGGTCCCCGCTGGGTACTGTTAGCTAAGATTTTTTCCGTGGGGTCCTAGTGCCTGGCAGTATAGTCCTTGTGGTGTAGCCTGCTGCAAGAGCGCCTCTCGAAGATCTACTGTTATGCTAAGTTCTTACATAATCGTACTTTATGTTTGCACGGGGAAGAAAACTTGAGAAGAAGGATTACTTGTCTTATGTTGTTTAGGTAAAAAAGAAAAACTTTGAAAAGACAATTTATTTTGTCTTGCACTGAAATTAAAGCAAGCAGTGTAGTATCCATTTTATCATTGTAATAATACACTCCAAGGTGTGCAATAGCATGGGTTAGCATCCATTCTACATCAGTTGAACTCAGTAGGGCTACGGCCCTATTTGTCATAGCACACCCAAAATGGGGCAATATCTGATGATGATATGCAACATACATGTTGACATTATTGCTTAATTACATACTGCTGATTCTCACATATGTTTTATTGACTGCAGCAACTGTTGACTACTGTTTACTGCTGATTATTTTTGTACATACTGTTTTTTAGTCTTGTAATTATCTCTCTTGTACCGCTCCCCCCAGGTTAAACCTGGAAACAAGTTGTTTATAGCTCTTCCTGCCTCTCCTGGACCAAATGTTTGGACAAGTAAATAAATCTGCAGCCTTCCCACAGGCATTAGAGCTTCACCACATCACTTACTCCAATTTACTTCTTGGAGTGTTCAATAGTTACCCTCTTGAGCTTACAATGCCTGCTGTTCTTGTATCTGTTTAGAATTATATTAGATCATTTAAACTGAAACGAACAGAACTGTACCAGAAACCATGTTCATTTTATGGTATAATCGATTCACTTTCAGAATTTAAATTACAAGTAGTATACAGTGTACTGTTTGTAGTATTTGACTGCTGCGTCTCGTCTGGCTCCATAGTAAAATAAATACTACTTGTCTGTTCCTTTAAATAATCTGCAGTTTTGTACATATTTTAAAATGGTAGTATTTATATTAAAAACTACACTGTTTTTTGAAGTTTGACTGTGGAAACATTTCTACATCCATCAAAATGGGAAGTATTCTTTCATTCCTGGTTCCCATGGAAAGTGTATAAACTTTAAAGCCTTCGCATATAGCTCCTGGATAAATCTCAACGCCTATATAGCTCTTTGTTCCTCCTTAGAGATTTATCTGACAGCTACTCATAAAACAGGTATTTGTCAGTGCCGAATGTTTGCTTGCTGGTATTAGCATTGGAAATGTAGGAGTTAGACGGATGCAGAATAGGAATGGCAGTGAAGTATTGAACTTCACGCCAACCCCACCTCCACCCTGCAAAGAAGGACAGGCATTGGGGTATACATTTGGGTCATCGCCCATGACGTTCGTGCCATGTCACCTCACCCTGTCCTGCAGACAGTGACACGTGTTGAGGTGTGCCTTGGGGTGTTTGGCTTTACAGTCACTCCATTCCATAAGGACATACGCTGAAATGAGTGTAGTATAGGAGAATGGGGTGAACTCTGGGGCCGAAGAGTCCAAGGCACATCTCTATGCCTGTCACTGACTGGGGAGTTGGGGTGAGATGGCATGAGCATTACAGTCGGCAATCCAGAGGCACACCCCTGATGCCTGTCAGTCTGTACAGGGTGTGACATTATGGTTAGAAACCCTAACGCCCCTGGCATTTGTTGGTATTTGCACTACAGATTTTCAATATGGCCTTTTTGTGACCCCACCTCATGAAAGCATTTGGGACCTCTTCTCATGAAGAGTGGCAGTGTGATTTTGTTAATGTGTCCCAAACTTTGAGTTTCCACAGCGACCGTGCTTCCTTTATTAATTTGTACCCTGGGTACATTCGCACATACAGCTGGGCACCAGACCGGCACAAAAGAACCTGTGAATCGCACATTTCTCCGAAAGAAAATTCTTCCTGTGAGTAACAGTGAGCAAGCAGTGACTGTCCTCCCACCTAGAGTTCCACACAGCCAGAAGCTGTGGGCAACGCTGGAACCAGGTAGCAACTGTTTAGCTCCCTCAAGCATTGGTGGGTGCTGCAGTAGTCCTGGTGTTGACATGGAGCCGTTTGAGCAGAGGTGGTGGCCATGGGCGGCACATGCCTGAATCAGAATCAGTGATGAGTGAGGGAAGGGGGCAGTCAGCAGCAGGGATAGGTTTCTTCTTACTACGACTTACTGTCAACCCTGTCACCAGAATATGTGGCAGAATGTTTTAAAGTTTTAAATAGATGCCAGCAGTTGTATGTAATGAGGAACAGTGTTCTAACAGTACCAAAGACTGTATATGGTTCGCAACAGCTGTTATAACTAGGTGATTGTAACAGAAAATTATGTACAGCTTTTCCTTAGGGAAAAATGCTTGACCAGTACTTATAATATTGTTACGAAACAATTACCTAGGCATAACCTGAAGTAGAGAGTTAAGCTCTTAATCAGTGTTGCGAGTCTCAAAATCCTCTCTTTAACTTCCTTTCTTTTTCAGCATTGTCCTTGAAACCTAATGCTATTATAACTGGGGAGTGTGTTTTTTCCCATAGGGAAACCTGGTTGTAATTCATCGTTGTAACCAGCTGGCTATAAGGGCAAACATGCTCTGGGTTTCCCTCACTCCATGCATGTGCCAGTTGCGTTCTTGTTTTCTTCACGTACACACTTCATCAGCTCTTTCAAACAAACCACAGCTATCGGCACGGAGATTGATTTTTAGTTATGTAACTGCGGTGGCAAAAAAAACTCTCCACAGCAATTATATAAAACAACACATGGAGTAGTGTGTAAAAACTTGAAATTTATACTCACCATGAGTGTTGCACGCTTGTATAAACCCCTCAAGCTTTGCTCTGAGTTTATGTAGCATCCAACACCTCAGGTGTGTATGAAATTATTGTTAGGCACACTACCTGATATATTATTCTGTATAGTAACTGGGTTCCATTTTTCCCCAAAGGGAAACAGTTATTAATTGCCATTGTAACCAGCTGGTTTGCAACGTACGATGTAAAGTGAAAATGCCAGCTGGCATTTTCAGCTCTCAGCCTGTACGGAGCTTAGAAATAGAAATAAGAAATAGACTTTGACAGCAGATAAGGACCACTTGGCCCACCCAGTCTGCCCATTTCCCTACCTATTGGATAAGCTGCAGATTCTAGTTAACCAACAGCCTACTTCCTGCAACCCCCCCACTATAATAATTGCCTTATGTCTGTCCCATGCATGTTTGAATTCCCCCACTGTTTTAGACCCCACAACCTCCCCAGGAAGGCGGTTCCATGTGTCCACTACTCTCTTCATGAAAAATAATTTCCTCACATTACCCTTGAGTCGTCCCCCCTCTATCTTTAAATTGTGTCCCCTTGTTCTTGCACATATCTTTTTCTGAAAGATGCTACCCTCCTGGACTTTGTTGAATCCCTTGAGGTACTTGAAAGTTTCTATCATGTCCCCCCCCCGTCCCTCCTTTCATCAAGGGTATACATATTAAGCTCTCTCAGTCTCACATCATATAGTTCCTGATGCAGACCCTGCACCATTTTAGTTGCCCTCCTCTGGACTGCTTCCATCCTGTCTATGTCCTTGCGTAGATGGGGTCTCCAAAACTGCACGCAGTACTCCAGATGGTGTCTCACCAACTGTCTGTACAGAGGGATAACCACTTCCCTTTTTCTACTTGTGGTGCCCCTCCCTATGCATCCCAGTATCCCCCCGGCTCTTGTTACTGACTTTTCACATTGCTTACCCACCTTTAGGTCATCTGATATGACTACCCCCAGGTCCCTTTCCATTATTGTTGTTGTTAGTACCGCCCCTGCCATTGTGTACTCTTCTCCTGGGTTTTTTGTTTCCCAGGTGCATTACTTTGCACTTCTTTGCATTGAATCTAAGTTGCCATATGTCTGACCATTCCTCCAACTTTGCCAAGTCCCTTCTCCCCCCCTTGTGTATCAACTCTTGGTACAGATCTTTGTGTCTTCTGCAAAGAGGCATACCTTTCCTTCCAGACCCTCAGCAATGTCAGCTATAAAGACGTTAAAGAGGACTGGACCCAGTACTGAGCCCTCAGGTATTCCACTAGTAATCCCCCTTTCTTCGGAATGAGTTCCATTCACTATTACCTTCTGTGTCCTGTTGTGCAGCCAGTTTGCTACCCAGACTATCACCCTGGGACCCACTCCCAGGCTGACTTACTTGATTATTAATCTGTCATGTGGGACTGTGTCAGATGCCTTGCTAAAGTCTAGGTAGGCCATATCCACAGCCCCTCCCTGGTCTATTACTTTGGTCACCCAGTCCAGGAAATCAATTAGATTCGTCTGACATGACCTTCCTGCTGTGAATCCATGCTGCTTTGGGTCCTGTTCCCCGCTGGCCTCTAGGTACTCAACAGTTCTTTCTTTCAGAAGTGATTCCATCATTTTCCCTACCACTGAGATCAAACTAATAGGTCTGTAGTTTCTTGCATCTGCCTTGCTCCCACTTTTGTGAAGGGGGAATCACATCTGCCCTCCTCAAGTTCTCAGGTACCATCCCATCCTCCCACGATTTGTTAAAAAATGTGGTCAGTGATGTCACTAGGTCCCCCCCTTAGTTCTTTTAGGATTCTGGGGTGAATCCCATCAGGCCCCATTGCTTTGTCCACCTTGAGATTTAGGAGTTCTTTCAGGACTCTTTCTTTTGTAAATGGACCGGTGTCAAACCCCCTACCCAGACTGCTTGTGTTGTTTGGTTTAGGTAACTCCTCCTCATCTTCTTTTGTGGCCTTCTTTTGCTTAGGCTGTGGCCTACTGCATGTAGGTGGAAGAGTGACCTTGCAGTGAACAAACGGAGCCCAACAATTATATAAAACAGCCTAGCGGACTGTGTAAAGCCTGACTTTTATATACCCCCTTGGTGTGGAATACTGTTATAAACCTTTATGTAGCATCCCACACATCAGGTGTGTATAAAATTCACATTATACACAATCCCCCAGGCATTATTTTACATTAAACTTAATTTTGTAATAGAATGTCCTTTTCTGTAGTCATATTGTGTTATTTTTACATTTATTTTACATGTTATTCTTTTGTGTCTAGTTGCAGCCACCTGCTTCTACACATCCTCTGCTAGGCACTCCCTGGTGCCCATTGGTACCCACTTCCCGTCCTCCACTAAGGCTCCTTGATGCCCAGCTGCTGCTCTGCTCGTCCCATAAGTACTCTCTTATGTCCAGTGGCACCTCCCTCTCTCCTTACTCCCTGGGTTCCGGTGGTCCTTTCTGCCCCCTGCAAGCCTCTTTAGTGCCACTTCCCAATTTCTTAGATAGCACAGTCCTTCTGTCACTTCCCCGGGATTCCCCAACAGCCTTTACTGTGCATGCGGGCTCATCTAGCTATCTGCATTATACATTTGGCTACTGACCATCTCAAGGATTTAAATAGAACTCATTAATCTGACTTCCCCTTTTACCTGTTGTGGTAATAATCCACTAGGGCTGTGTATACCCTCCCAGCAACCATGTGATCCACTCATTAAAACAATTATCTGTTTTAATTCAAACTGTAAGTGGTCTGTTGGAGGCAGAGTTCCTTCTGGTAACCAATCACAACCCTTTATGCAAAATAAACCAAACATAAGATAAAAATGCACGAGTCATTCGATGGTATCTGTCCTTCCTACCGCACAAATTCAAAGTTGTTTAAAGTAGCATCATAGCTCATAGTTCACACAAATAAACTTAAAGAAATGCATAGGAACAGACTCCAACCTGGGTCCTCCCAGAACCCCTCCTTTGGACATGTCCCTAACTCCTCTTATTTTGATATAAAATAAAGAAGAAAGCAAACAAGACCTCTAATAGCACTACTGGGACCATGTATAAGGTTAGTTTGTTTGCTTCTGTAGTTACAGGCATTTTCACCAGGCAGTCTGACCATGTGCCTTGCACATACTGCTGCTTTCCTTGATTGCCCTATTTGTAGCCCAGTGCTGATAAACCAAAAAGAGAAAATATCCATGTGACCTTTTCTAAGGTTGCTTTTAGGTAATCTTAACTTTTGATCTTACTTCGAGGATGGCTTTTGCAGCAGGCCACAGGCACTAGGACTACACAGAAAACTTCTAGCAAGTAGTCTACCACGAGGGACCACACCCCACAGACATCAATCATCTGATGTCAGCACAGGCTATATAGGAGAGCAGTCCCCCACACCACCTCAGTTCTGTTCCCGCCATTGACCCGTGCACGTTGGACCTTGGTGAACGTCACAGCTACAGTCGACCGCCATTTCCTGTGCTTTTGCACTTTTCTATTTTACCTTTTTCCCCTCCTTAGTCTAAACATTGAATTTTCGGTGTTTTCATCAACGAGTTTGTCTTCTACACCAGCCTCGTCCTCCAGCCGCTCCATGAAGTGTGACAGTGGCAAATAGATTCCTGAGAAGGATGGGCATTCTTCGTGCCTGCTCTGCTTAGGCCCCAGGCATGACACCAAAGCCTGCTAGTTTTGCCAGAAGTTTAACCAGACCACTCAGAGACATCGATTAAAAACGCTGAAGAGCCTCCTTCTTAAGCAGAAGTTGCATGCTATGGAAAAGAGTTGCAGGCCAGGAGCTCTTTGGCCTCACCAGCACAGTCCTCCATGGCCTCTTCTTCTTCCCCCCATAAGATGATGTCTGGGAAGCATGAGCAACAGAATAAACACTGGGATTGAACCCAATTAGCTATTACCGATGCCTCATCATTGCCGAAAGAGTTTGAAAGCCTCAGGATCAAAGTCCAACTCTCAGTCACCTTGGCCTTGCACATCATAGGATACTACAGGCCTCTCTCTGTAGGGCTTCAACTGTTAAGTCACCTTTCCCACTCTCTTGGTGTGCTGCGGTCAGAAGTCATAATCCTGGGTGACTGTAACCTGGATTGGCTTTCGGACTCCTCCAAACCCTTAAAAACTCTATGTGACTCATTCAGACTTACTCAAATTGTCTCAGAAGTGACCCATATAAATAAAAAGAACCCAAATAAAATCTCCCTACTAGACATTATTCTAGTAAACAAGCTGCACCTCTTCCTCTCATTCTGGAGTCTTCTTCACTGATCTCAGCGACCACTGCTTTATTGCTTGCATAAGAGCTGCACCCAAGCCTATTTCTAATTCCAGGTTCACAGTCAGGAGATGTTTACGTAATTTAGTGCCACAAGCCTTCCTTTCGGACTTACAAAACTACTTGCTATGGCAGGACTTCTACCTAGCCAGGACAGTAGAGACGGCATACGAGACCTTCCATACTATTGTCCGTGGAGCTATTGACAGACATGCTTCCTTGTTCAAAGCACGTACCAAGAAAAAGACTCCCTTGGTTTACACATCAACTGAAGTCATCTTTGCTCAACAGGGACAAGGTCTGGAAGAAGTGCACAAATCAAAGCTTCACTCGGATTGGGCTGATTTTAGGGCAGCCAGAAACCTCTGCACAAAGCTTGTCAGAAACACTAAGACTAACTACTTCCAGTCAGCTCTGGACTCCTCCACCAAGGACCCTGCCAAATTCTGGCAAACCCTTAGAGATATTCAAGGACATGCTTCATCAGGTTCTCTCCCTACCAAGATCTTATACGAAGGATCCCTCATTACCAAGAAGGCAGAAGTCCTTGACTGCTTTAATAATTATTTTATTACCTGCGAATAACCTACTTACCCAGTTCTTATCACAAGGACCAGCAAGCCCTCCCCCCCTGTCCACAGTACTCCTGTCACGGGTTTCTCCTTCCAGCTGGCAACTTACAAGGAAGTGGATGACCTGCTCCTTCAGCTGGATGCCAGAAAACACAGGAGCGGAACTCATTCACCCTTTATTCCTAAAGCTCAGTCAAAAAGTGCTGGCAACTCCATTAACACACCTTTTTAATATGTCCCTCAGCTTTGGTAAACTCCCTTCTGTGTGGGAGACTGCTTAAGTTTTACCACTCTTCAAATCAGGAGACCACAGAGACCCAAATTACTACAGGCCAATCTTCTTACTCCCCATCCTATCAAAACGAAATTGATGACTCAGATCTGCTAAACTCTGTGCAATCAGGCTTTAGGCCATGGCCTAGCACAATCACAGCTCTGGCTAAAGTCACAAATGACTGGCAGAGAGCCCTTGACTTAAATAATCACTTATGCATGGTAATCCTCAACTTAAGCAAGGCCTGCGATACCATCGACCATGCATTGCTCTTAATTACTCTCCGCAACATTGGTCTGGATGCACCTTCCCTAAAATGGTTCTCATGCTACCTGGCAGAGCGGATGCAGCAAGTAAAAGCAGTAGGAGATCTCTCCACTCTAAAACAGATTAGCAGAGACGTACCTCAAGGCTCCATCTTGGGGCCCTTACTTTTATCACTTTATATCAACAACATCGACCGTGGAATCAGACTTTCCAGTGTACATCTCTTTGTGGACGACACGGTCCTTTATACTGCCAGGCCTACTCCCGAAAGTGCCTGCTCGGACTTGCAAGCAGATTTCCTTACGTTGCAACAAAACCTCCTGAGTCAAAATGGCCCTGTCTATGGAATAAGATTCAAAAGAATCTAAGAATCAATTACCCCATTAGTCTGGCAGTTTTCAAAACCTTATATACATTCCATTTCAAGGAATCCTGTGTCTGCTCCTCCTGACCTTGATCCCTTTTCCTTCAGAGCTACTTGCTCTATTATCTGACCTTTGCCCCTGCCTTGTCATGACTTTAAGTCTCTTTCTATTGTTGACTCCACTCTTTTGCCGTACCCACTCCTTCTTCCTTCACTTCCCTCCCCACATCTACACTTTATATTCATTTTATTTCCTCTTACCCTTGACTTTCAACCCCTATGTTTGTCTTTGTTTTTTTTTGTTGACTGAGCACACTCTGTACCTACTGTTTTCCCCCATGTCCTGCACTTTGTATACAATGCACAAATTATTTATCTGTAATTTTTTTTTAGCCTTTTATACCGTTTACTTGCATTTTATACTGCCTTTGCCTAATTATTGTACACATAACTGATATTGTATGTTGATCTCACCTAAATTGTAACTTGTTGCACACAATACTTGAAATCGTTTGTTGTTCTCACCTATATTGTATTACCTATTGTTTGTCCCAGATCCACCTTGAAAATGAGCTTGCTCGACGGTGTTCCTCCTGGTTAAAGATTTTGATTGATTGATTGAAAAGCTCCTATTGAGTGCCAAGAAGACCAAGGTTATACTGTTATCCCTCTGACCAAGTTCATAAACTCCCTTAAGCACAACAATATTCCCACCATTACCACCCTGCTTGGTGAGTCACTTGACTGTGACCAAGTTCAAGTACCTAGGTATGTGGATTGACAACAGACTTTCTTTTGCTGATCATATAGAAGAGCTCTCAAAAAACTTAGGCAGAGGCTTGGACTTTTTTTTTTTTTTTTTTAGAATCAGGCATCTGCTTACCCAGGAGGCCAGAAAAAGCCTAGTGCAAACCACGTTCCTAGCTATCTTGGACTATGCAGATTTCCTGTATGGCCAAGTCCCAAAAACCACCCTATCTAAGCTTGACACCCTTTATCATAGGGCCTTATGTTTCATCTCAGGTGCGGCATATAATACCCATCACTGTGTACTCTATTCCATGGTAGTATGGACCTCACTTATGTTCAGGAGGCAAAGGAATGCTATACTATGGCCCTATAGATCTGTATCCAAGATGCCACCCTCCTACTTTTGTTTGCCCTTCTGCACCTTATGAAACTATGCCTTGAGAAGCTGTTCGTACATCTCACTAGCTGTGCCTAAAGTCTTTTCCCATTTTGGCAGAGCCTCCTTCAGCTATATTGCCCCAGCTGTGGAACAACATCCAGAAATCTATAAAATTGGTGCATCCTATTGGTTTTTCGGAATTCAAGTCACTCTATTCAAGATACTTCACGGAGCCTTGTCAATGCCCTCCCTGTGGCTAAACTGTAACCATACATTGCTATTCTTACAGCCAACCTGCTACACTTTCTATCCTCTCGTTAGAATTACCCTAAGTCATGTTCCTGGATTCATCCTTGCTTTCTACTTTCTGCTGAACCCCCAGCATGCACTGTTACTAGCATTAACTCTGCTCTACTAGAGCTACCAGTGTCTAAACTCACTGGTTCGGCACATTGGTGCTGACTTGCTTCCACCTCTCTGCTGTACTGTTTAATGGAATGAGGCTTCACCTTACGACCGGGCCTCATTGATTATCCTTGTACTTTGTTTTTATTGCTAGGTATTGTATTACTATGCACACTTGTGCTATATGTTCTGTTGTGCAACTGTATTATTTATTCTGTACCTACCAGGCCCTCTATGAAAATGAGCTTGCTCAATGGAGTTTCACCTGGCTAAATAAAGATTGATTGATTGATATCTTCCTGGTCACGGTCACCTTACAAACCTCAGACTGCTACGACGTCAACCTCCTGTTGGGGTTGGGGGTCGGCCCTGACAACCCTCTTGTCCTCTGGGCTCCCAGTGGCTCTGCCACCCACCTTCATCTCTATTTCAGGCGGCGGCTGTGCAGGGCAGGGAACTTTGTCTCCTGCCTCCCTCCCCGGCCCCTGATGCTGAGGCCCATATCCTCCACAGGCTCTCAGCCAGGTGGCTTGGCTGGCCCTGGGCTCTCAGGCGGCAGTTCAGCACCCATTGCCCCCTCGGCCACGGCTCTGCCTTCAATGGCTCCCATCTCCGGTACCAATGACTGCTCTGATGGGCAGTGCCCACAGCAGGCCACTGCTGTCTCTTCTCTGGCGTCCCCTCTGCCCTTGCCCAGAGGATCTTCTTCCCCTCAGGTGCCATCTCCCCGTGTTAGGCTGGCGTCAGCAGATCCTTCGACCGGGTGCTCTAGACTGTTGCCCGGTGGGCTGCTGCCAGTGCTGCTACCTCCCCAGCCATTGGACAAGGTGCCAGCATTGCCCTTGCCACATCTCACACTGCAGCCGATGCCTGCTGGCCCGTCGCTGGATTGCTTTCTGATGCCAGCAGAACCTACGCTGGGTTACCAGTCACCCATTATTCAGTCAGCGTATCCTAACCTAGGTTTTCTTTGCCCTTTCCGCCTGTGTATTATATTGCTCCACAGGTAGATTACAGCGCTCTATTTTTGGTGTAGTCATTTATGCAGAAGCAGACCCCCTCCCCTCAGGGTCCACCACTGGCTTCTCCTCTTCATCCCCCCTGGGATCCCCAGCCCTGGGGATACGGGAAGGGCTGGGTCACGCAAACTCCCTGCGTCGGAGTCTTCCGGGGACAAGTCTGACACAGGTACAGGCTCCAGGTGGGACAATTGCTGGCCCCTGATGCTGGCTCCAGATACCAAGTCTTCTGAGGATGACTCTGACTCCTCGGAGTCTTCCTCTTCCCAAGGGGAGTCTTCTGGTGAGGTCTGAGCTAAGGAAGTGCCCAAGTCCCCTCCTGATGATTCTTCCTTTATGGATGTTATGCGCCACATTCAGTCCATCATGGAATGGAAGATGGGGGAGCAGGACCTGGAGAGGCACTGCCTAGCCATTTTCCTCCAGCAGATGAATGCCCTACCGGTGGTGGTGCCACCCTTGATTGATTCTTATGAGGATGTGACCAGGGTAGCTGGGCTCACCCCTCCACTACTCCCTAAGAAGTCAAATTGCCTTTATCATGCCCCAGCTGGCAAGCCTTTTCTGGGCAAACACCCAAAAGCCTGTGGTCATTAATGCAGCCCATGACCGGACCAAGAAGCCCAAGCATCTTGGTGCTCTCCCCCTTGACTGTGAATCCCGGCAGCTGGACCAGTTAAGCAAGTGGGTCTTTGCCTCTTCTACCTTGGCTATTAGAGCCACAGATTATCTGGCCCATATGCTGCAGTACCAGAATGCCCTCTGGGACCAAGCCAGGGACCTTATCCAACTCTACCTGAGGACCCCACAACTATACAGCTTGCCCAGCTTTTGAAGTCTGGCTCGGATGTGGGTAACCATATGTTCCATGCATATTACAATGCCATCAATGTCTCCGTGCTTGGGGCTGCAGCAGGCATCTGTCTCTGTCACCATTCTTGGCTCCGGGTCTCAGGTTTTGCCCCAGATGTGCAGGCCAGTATTTTATGTATTTATTTGCTTTTGGTAACTGGGTAAGTGCACTAGACAACAAGCCTGCCTATTTTCAGACACGACCCGGGGGAGTACAAACTTGAGAATACAGTAATGACAGCTGTATGGTACAATAACATCAACCATTAGGAACAATGATTACATTCAGGGTAACAATAAATCAGAAGTAAAAACTACAGACATTAATACAAAAGTACAGATAGTAGTAACAACAATAGCACCAGTTCAGAGTAGGATAGACCTGTGGCGTAAACACTGTCGTACACGTCATCTAGCCAAGCTGGGGGAAAGGAAAACGCACAAATAGACAAAGTAATATACGTTCGATAATTACAGCTAAAGACATGATAACCATTTGTGATGACTCGGTAGATTACATGCAGTCGCAGGTGCCAAGAGCATAGAGGTGGATGCTTCCTTCCAGAGCTCGGTCCTTTTTGGGGGTGATGTCCAGGACCTCATCTCCCATCTCCAGGTGTCGTGGGCGGGCCCTTAAGTCTGTCCATTCGCTCTGCCACACCCAGCCCAAACCAACATCAATCCTTCCATCAGTCCTCCCGCAAGCAAGTGCAAGGTCGCTGCCGCCCCTGCAGCTACCACCGCTCGAGGCCCCGTGGGTCCCCTGCCTGCCCCCACACCTACCTCCTGACTCCTTACCTGACCCCCCACCTCCAACCGAGGGTTCATGGGAGGCGGTCGGGGGTCGGTTCTCCCTCCACCTGACTGGGTGGCGAGAAGCGACCACAGACAGTTGAGTGTTCCAGTTCATAGCTCATGGTTGTGCTCTTGGAGTGGCCACCTGAAAACCCTCCTGCACACTCCGCTTACCCTCCTGCACACCTAACCTTGATTTGGGAGGAAATTCAAGCTCTTCTTCAAAAAGCCATAGAGCCCATCCCTCAGGCTCAGAGGGGAAGGGGATTTTACTCCCTCTTCTTCTTCATCCCCAAGAAGACTGGGTATCTCTTGCCTATCCTGGATCTGAGCAGTCTGAATCTGTAATTCGAGTACTGGCGCTTCACGATGGTGACCCTTCGTGGGTTACTACCCCTGCTGCACCAGTGGGATTGGCTCTGCTCGCTGGACATGCAGGACTCCTACCTGCATATACATGCTTTTCCTGCCCATTGTTATTTTCTTTGCTTCCACTTTCAGGGTGCCCAATTCCAGATTCAGGCCCTCCCATATGGCACTTCCTCACCCTCCTCCCCAGGTATTTATTAAATGCCTTGCAGTGGTGGCAACAATAAGGAGGCAGGGCTTCTATGTGTTTCTCTGACTAGACGACTGGCTGTTGACAGCCTTCTCCAGGGAATGCTTGGTTCAGACCCTGGAGTGTACCCTACACCTTTTCCATGACCTGGGGATCACGGTAAATCTGCTGAAGTCCTGCCTCTCCCCTTGCCAACACCTTCGATACATAGGGGTGGTCCTGGATACCTATCAGGGCAAAGCTTTTTTGCCAGAGGACAGAGGGAAGTGACTGATGGAGCAGGCCTATTGGGTTTCTGCCAGCCGGCAGGTCCCCGCCAGGGTTTTCCTGTGCCACATAGTAGTGGCTATTGCCATGGTTCGCCTGGCCCACATGTATATGCAGGTCCCTCAGTGGCCCTTGAGGAACCAGTGGGACCAGTGCACAGACGACCTTCGACCAGTTGGTCCTGGTCTCTAACCCGGTCTGGAGGGTTCTGTCTTGGCAGCACGATCTAGCCAGCCTCCTTCGGGGAATCTCTCTTCAGCGTTCAACCCCCGACAGATTCTCCCGACAGACACATCCAGCCAGGGCTGGGGTGCTCATCTGGCTGATCATCAGATCCACGGTACCTGGACGGATGTAGAACAGGATCTCTATCAATGTTCTGGAGATGCGGGTGGCTCTTTATGCCCTGCAGACCTTTCAGACTCATCTTCTCCCCATCTCGCTGCTGGTGCAGACAGACAGCGTGTGTGGTGTACTACATCAACAAACGGGAGGACTCATTGTTACCCCGTGTCGGGAGTCGAGAGTCTGGTATTGGGTCATTGAGCACGTTCTGGAGCTCTCTGTCATTCATGTTCCAGGGGTTCAAAATGTCTTGGCCGACAGTGTCAGCCTCTCCAGGTTGCAGGCTCATGAGCGGGAGCTTCTAACCTCAGTGGTTGAAGATCTCTTCAACAGGTTGGGCTGTCCAGAGTTGGACCTCTTTGCATCCCCACTCAATGTAAAACTGCTGCTTTTTTGCTCACTCGACCCCGGGCCTGGAGTTTTCTGGCAAGACGCATTGTCCCTCTCTTGGAAGGGGAGGTTTCTGTAAGCCTTTCTGCTCCTGCAGAGGGTTCTGCTCAAGCTCCAGTTGGAAGGAGCGGAGATTATCCTCATAGCTCCCCTCTGGCCATGCCAGATTTGGCTCCCCCTGCTACAACAGCTCGCAGTAGAGCCTCAGGTGCCCTTGCCCCTGTGCAGTGGCTTACTGTTCCAAGACCAGGACACCCTGGTCCGTCCAGACCGCAATTCCCTGCATCTCCATTCGTGGCTCCTACGGACCTTGCTATTGCCCGCTTTGGGGTATTCTCTAGGGTCGCTGATTTCCTGGTAGCGGCAAAGAAACCCTCCACTAGGGCCACTTATGCTATCAAATGGAAGTGTTTCTCCATTCGGGCTGCTGCTCGCCATCTGGATCCTTTCACCTGCCTGGTGAATCAGATGTTGGAGTACCTCATTTCTCTTTCAGATTCAGACCTAGGATACTCCTTCCTTAAGGTGCACCTTTCTGCCGTTTTTGCATACCATGCACCTGTTGAGGGCAAAGCTATCGCCCAGCTTGAGGTGTCCCACACATTCCTGCAGGGCATTTTGCATCTGAAACCTCCTATTCAGGACTCGGTCTGTCCATGGGACCTCAATTTTATGTTAGAGAAACTAACTCTACCTCCTTTTGAACCAGTCATAAGTTGTGAGCAGCGCTTTCTGTTGTGGAGAGCACTCTTTTTAGTTGCTGTTACTTCTGATCAAAGGATTTGTGAGCTCCAGGCTATGATGTGTAAAAAGCCTTATTTGGTTTTTCACAAAGACAAGGTGTCTTTGGGTACTAATCCTAAGTTTTTACCTTAGGTGGTGTCTGAATTTACTTTAAATCAATCCATCCACCCACCTTCCAGTTTCTTTTCCTGAGTACTCCAAATGGAGAAAGGCGTTGCTCCATACTTTGGATGTTCGCAGAACTTTGCAGTATTATACAAACTGCACCAAATCTTTGAGGAAAACTGACCAGTTTCATTCTCCCCCATGGGAGGGCACTCCTGTTTCCAAACCCTCTTTGTCTAAGTGGTTAGCTAATTGCATTGTTTATTGCTACCGGAGGTACAACAGACCCCTTCCGGTAATAGTCAAGGGCCATTCCACCAGAGGTATGGCTGCCTTCACAGGTTGTTTCAGAAATGTGTCTGCTGCTGACATCTGCAAAGCTGCCGCCTGGAGTTCTGTCCACACTTTCACCAAGCATTACAGTCTGGACATTGCCTCTAGGTGCAGAGCCAATTTCAGTCTGGCAGTTCTTCAGGGCGTTCTGTCATGAGCTCTTGTCTGCTGACTTGTCCTCTTCCCAGTGATGTTATCCTGGTATTTATTGGTACTGCTTGGGACTCAGTCCTACCAGTGTGGCCTGCTGCAAGAGCCTTCCTCGAAGTAAGGTAGTACAGAGAGGCTCTCGCAACAGGCCCTGCTTTCCCTCCCTCTTTCCCCTGCTTCTCTTTTTCTATTGCTTTGAGCATCTGCCTTTTCTCTGGCTCTGGTGATAACCTCCTCAGTTCTCCTTCAGCTGGCTGTCCTGTGTCTCTGGCAGAAGAACTGAGGTAGTGTGGGGGCCGCCCTCCTATATAGCCTATGCTGACATCAGATGACTGATGTCAGCAGGGGGCAGTCTCCTGTGGTAGACTGCTAGCTAGAAGTTTTCCATGTGGTCCTAGTGCCTGACGCATAGTCCTACCGGTGTGGCCTGCTGCAAGAGCTTCTCTTGAAGATCTGCTGTTACAGTAAGTTCTTGCGTAACTGTACTTTTCCCCATCATTTAAGGTGCTTTTTTTTTTTTCATATATACAAAGCTTTTTTGTGTACACAACCAGTCAGTTAAGGCACACTAAGCTGTTTTTGGTATTAGTTTTATATGCAAGCATTTGTATATAGTTTAGCAAGTTTGTTTACTTGCTGTTCTCTCCTTAAACTGCAGTTACAAGCAGGGAAGCAAACTTTGCTAAAATGCTTACTAATTTAAATGTAACCCCCCTTAATAGCCTTACCACAGTTGAAACATCAGGTAAACATTTTTTTTATTCTTTAGTGACAGGCTAATGCCCACTATGCACAAGTACCATGGTTTCATGGGTGACCCAGGAGCACTGGGGAGGTTAAGTGACTTGCTCAGAGTCACACAGTGTGCAAGTGGAGATTGCAGGAATCAAACCCATGTATGTTGGATGGATCAAGCGCATTCACAGCTCATTACTCTAACCTCTAGGGTATACTTCCAGCCTCAGAAGGACAAACACTGCATTTTCTGCTACTGCAGCTTTAAACTAGAGTGCAGGCAGGAGCTCATTAAGAGCTACTCTTTCAAATACTCCACTATGCAGGCCACAGGGCTTAAAAACCATGAAAGAAAGGAAGGAAAATTTAAATGGGCAGGAGGACCAGAGGGAGGAAATGGGGAAGGGCAGAGAGACGGTACTCATGGAGAAGGACATTGTTCCTGAGTGGCCATCCCAGGAACCAGCCAGAGTGATAGGAGAGAGAGATTAGAAAAGAACAGCACAGTAAGAGATTTGCTGTATTCTGTAGTTCAGTTACTGTACTTTGCAGGTTACTGTTTTTGCTCAGCGTGTCCAGGCAGTTTTGCTGCGAGATTGACGGGGTGACACCACTGTTGTGCCAACCACTTCTTATTTAAAATGTAAAAAATTTCCATTAGGGGCATGGACCCTACCACAACACCCTTCAGAGGGATTCTTCCCACTGGGCAGCTTCTTCACTGGCTTTCAGCAGCGGGATTGGAGGCAGAATGTGTGCTGCTCCACAGATGATGAACCCCTTGCCTTATCAGTCTCGCTTTTGGAAGAACAACTCTACTGTCTCTTCCCTGCTGCGTATAACTGATTATGCCCTCACTGGGATGGATCAGGGACATACCATCACAGCCATATTCATTGATCTAGCCACAGCTTTCGACTCAGTGTCCCACCGCCTCCTCCTGGCCAAGCTGAACTTTGCTGGCCTTTCAGCATCTGCTGTGATCTGGTTCTGCTAATACCTTACTGACCATCAGCAGTTCAGATGGGTGGTCTTAGCAGGGGTCCCACAGGACTCCATCCTGGGACCAGTACTATTCTCAATTTTCCTAAATGACCTCCCCTCTGTGTGTCTCTCTCTCTTCCGATATCCACATGTATGCAGATGACAGTCATCTATACTTATGCCCCTACAGACTAAGCTGTGGTGGTCCCACTCCAGCACTACTTTCACAGTGTGCTATGCTGGTTCCATGCCAACCAGCTCAAGGCTAAAACCTAGAAAACAGTGTCTATGACCCATGGCACCAGCCAGAAACTGACAAGGCTCTTACCTTTCCCTGACTTCTCCACCTTGGATGGCACCCACTTGGAGGTTGTCCTTGCTTTCAAGTACCTTGGCATGTGGCTAGATAGCAAGTTTAACTTTCCTGCCCATGTTGACACCATCAGTGCCAAACTTCATACCTTTTACCGCAACAAGGACCGCCTCTCCCCCAGGTCCACCAGGAGCTGGTAACCAAAATGATACTCCCTGTTTTTAAGTATGCAGATGTGGTCTATGGCACTGCTCCCTCCTCTTCTCTTGCCAGATTAAATGCCCTTTGTAATGCCTTCTGTCATTTTGCTTCCAGCTCTCCACTCCAAATTCACCATTGCTTCCTCTGTTCCTCCCTTTCCCTCCTCCCACTGCTCTTACATCGTCAGTCCCACTGCTCCTTTATTGCCAAATACTGGTTTGGCTGTCTTCCCTTATATCGCTCCTCACCCTCGCTCTTTCCTCTGCGTACTCTCTGTGGTCCAGGGATTCCCGCATTGTCTCTTTTCCCCATCCCCATTCATGTGCTGAGCAAGCTGCTTTCTCCTGTCATCACCCCTCCCTCTGGAACCTGCTCCCCTCTTTCCTTAGAAGCCTGCTAAGGCATATTCCTGCTCCCCCATACATGTCATGTCTCCTCTTGAAACTTCCACCCTCTTTCTCACAGTTTCACCTGTCCCCCCTCCTGCTTATGACTCCCATATTCTGGGCTAACTGTACTCCTGGCCTTCAGTCTGCTCTCTAGTCAGTGCAATGCTTAATTTTTCACTCCCGCTCACACTGGTCAGTGTATCCCTGTGTTGAATGCACCCTCTGCTTGTTGTATTCAGTATAAAATTCCATACTGTTATTTCACATGAGGCTTCTTAATTAATCTCCTTACTTGGATGGCCTATATATTTTGCACTTTGTATTTTGCACTTTGGATGTTTGTAATGCATTTATTTCTGTACTCCATTCCACCCCCCACCCCACCCTGATCGCATTTGGAAATGAGACTTGACTTAGTGTGCTTTTTCCAGTTACCAAAATTTTAAATAAATAAATAAAACATCTGATACCCACTCCTGACAAGAGTGGCTGCAGGCAACAAACCAGCTAACCTATCCCACTTGACCAGTCACACACTTTTGTGTTCTACAGCAGGGCATGGGGTGCATCTGTATAATTCATTTTTGTATTTGAAAATTGGTGATTGGGAAAGGCACACTGAGCCGAGACTTGTTTTCAGCTGTGACTCTGAGAACATCTCCCGTTGTGTAGCATAGATCCCAAATATTCCCTGAAGGAGGGAAGGATCTTCTAGGCCCCCCATCTTCCCTTGAAAGCAGTGGTCATCCTCCCTTACTTAATCCTTTCTCCCATCTCCCCAGATTGACATATCGAGCCTGTCAACCCACAACCCACCTATCCCTCTATCTGGGAGAAAGGACTGCATGAGTCAGGCACATCCCACCCCGGATTATAAATGGACCCTGCCGCCCAAAATGTGCCTCGTGGCAGAACTCTGAATTCAAACAGGACAGGTCAGTGTCTGTTAGAGGCAGTTTTCTTTGTTGTGTTCATGTAAATCAATTTCTGCTACTGTGACTGTCTCATATTTCATACCTTAATTCATGAATGCCCTCACTATTGAAAGTTTGGGTTGGACATCCTATACTGCGTGGAACCTGCTGTTGGTTTGTTTTTCCTTTTAACTGTGTTGTGTTTGAAAATTTTAATAAAGATGATTAACTGCAAACAAGTTACAGTGAGGCAATAGTATACACGTTAGTATAAGGTTGATAACGGGTAGAATAAGAACCACTGGTACTTGATCTGTTTTTCTCTACTTATAAGTACTGTATTTTATTTTTGACTGTAGTTTCTATTTGTATTACAGCTCCATAGAAACAGAGACTCTGATGGCAAATGAGGTCTTCTTGACCTACCTAGTCTGTCCAATTTGCTTATTTATTTTTTTTTCCTATCTTCATTTTTGCTATAGACCCACTTGATCTGTGATGCTCTCTCCCCTTACATTTCCCTTATGCCGATCTCCAGTAGTTTTGAACCCTGCCACTGTTTTGGCCCCCACTACATAGAAACATAGACTTTGTCGGCAGATAAGGACCGCTAGGCCAATCTAGTCTGCCCATTTCCCTACCTACAGGATAGGCCGCAGATCCTAGTTAACCAACAGCCTATATCTTCCTGCCCCCCACAAGAATTGCTTTATGTCTGTCCCATGCATTCTTGAATTCTCCCACAGTTTTAGACCCCACAACTTCCTCAGGAAGGCTGTTCCATGCATCCACTACCCTCTCTGTGAAATAATACTTCCTCACATTGCCCCTGAACCGCCCTCCTTCTATCTTTAAATTGTGTCCCCTTGTTCTTGCAAGTCTCTTTTTCTGAAAGATGCTACCCTCTTGGACTTTGTTGATTCCCTTGAGGTACTTGAAAGTTTCTATCATGTCCCCCTCTCCCTTCTTTCCTCAAGGGTATACCTATTAAACTCCTTTAGTCTCTCCTCATCGGCTTCTCTTGCAGACCCTGCACCATTTTAGTTGCCCTCCTCTGGACTGCCTCTATCCTGTCTATGTCCTTCGGAGATGGGGTCTCCAGAACTGGACACAGTATTCCAGATGGGGTTTCACCAACTGTCTGTACAGAGGGATAACAACTTCCTGTTTTCTGCTGCTGATGCCTCTCCCTATACATCCCAGTATACCCCCGGCCCTCCCTACTGCCGTCTCACATTGCTTGCTAACCTTAAGGTCATGTGATATGATTATCCCCAGGTCCCTTTCCTGTTGTGTTGTTGTTACTACCTCCCCACCCATTGTGTATTCTTCCCCTGGGTTCTTGTTTCCCAGGCGCATTATTTTGCACTTTTTTGCATTGAATCCTAGCTGCCATACGTCTGACCATTCCTCCAACCTTGCCAAGTCCCTTTTCATCCTTTCCACGCCTCCTTGTGTATCAACCCTGTTGCAGATCTTTGTGTCATCTGCAAAAAGGCATACTTTCCTTCCAGTCCCTCTGCAATGCCACTGATGAAGACAT
This sequence comes from Neoceratodus forsteri, assembly GCA_016271365.2. Classification (NCBI taxonomy): domain Eukaryota; kingdom Metazoa; phylum Chordata; order Ceratodontiformes; family Ceratodontidae; genus Neoceratodus; species Neoceratodus forsteri. The sequence goes on along the minus strand of CM057455.1, from coordinate 409,996,796 downwards.
TAAAGGACTGGACCCAATAGTGAACCTCACGGTGCCCACTAGTAACCGCCCTTTCTTCAAGTGGACTCCATTTGAATTACTTCTGTGTCCTGTTGTCCAGCCAATGTTTTACCAGGCTACCACCCTGGGACCCACTCCCAGGCTGGTTAATTTGACTAATAATCTTTTGTGTGGGACTGTGTCAAATGCCTTGCTAAAGTCTAGGTAGGCCATGTCCACAGCCCCTCCCTGGTCTACTACTTTGGTCACCCAGTCAAAGAAATCTATTAGATTAGGTCTGACATGACCTTCCGCTGTGAACCCATGCTGCCTTGGATCCTGTGCTCCACTGACCTCTAGGTACTCAACTATTCTTTCCTTCAGAAGTGACTCCATCACTTTCCCTACCACAGAGGTCAGACTGACAGGTCTGTAGTTTCCTGCCTCTGTCTTGGTCCCACTTTGTGAAGGGGAATCACATCCGCCTTCCTCCAGTCCTCGGGTACCACCATCCTCCCATGATTTATTAAAAGAGTAGCCAGTGGTTTCACTAGTTCCTTCCTTAATTCTTTTAGAATTCTGGGTGAATTCCATCAGGACCCATTGCTTTGTCCACCTTCAGTTTTAGGAGTTCTTGCAGAACCCTTTCTTCTGTGAAAGGACTGGATCGACCCCCTATCAAGAATGCTTCTGTTAATTGGATTAGGCACTTCCCTCCTCTTTTGTGAATACTGAGCAGAAATATTCGTTCAGTATTCCTGCTTTTCACTGTCCCCTCTGCCCACCCACGTTCATTCTATTCAGCCTCACTATCCCTTCCTTTGTCTTTCTCTACGCTGATATACCTATAAAAGGTTTTATCCCCTTCTTAACTGAGTTGGCTATCTTTTCCTCAGTTTGGGCCTTTGCTATTCTGACTTCCTCCCTGCTTCTTTCTGCCTTAACTGGTACAGCTCTCTGTCCTGCTCCTTCTGTGTTTCCTTATACTTCAGAATGCTATCTTTTTCTTCCTGACTTTCACAGCCACCTCTCTTGAGAACCATAGTGGCTTTTTCTTTCATTTTGATTTGTTTATTTGCTTCACACAAAGGCTTGTTGCCTCTGTGATGGCAGTTTTGATAATTCCCCATTGTTGCTCCACCCCTCCTTCTAGCCTGTTTGCTAGTGCTTTTCTGAGGCACTCTCCCATCTTGCCAAAGTCAGCCCTCCTACCTCAGCTGGAAAGCTGTTCCAGGAATTCACCACTCTTTCTGTGAAAAAATGTACTTAAGAAATTTTAAATCTGCTACTACGGGGGGGAGTTGAGGCAGCCAGAGTGTTCTGCAGCCACTCCTGACAACACACTTTAGCTATGGCTCTTGAACTAGGTACCACTACCTGATCAGAAATTATGAGAGAAACTGGAAAGCCTGTCTCCCACTGTGAATGCCACCCATTTGGTTCACTCTCCAGAGTAGTTGATGGGGGAGGGAGAACCACACACAAATTAAATATTAAGTTTTTTTTGGTTTTTTTTATTCAGATCTAGTGATTTTCAGTGAGTCCAAAGGATGGAGATAATGCATCAGATAATATTTTTGTTTTTTATTTCTGACAGACAACAGAAGCTGGCAGAGAGAGAAAAAAGAACTGCAGAGCAGCAAAAGAAGAAACTGGAAAAGGAAGCCCAGAGACACATGAAAAAAGAGCAGAATAAAATTGGTGTAAAGTTATCTTAACCTCTGTTAACCGCTGGAGAATGCTCTTCTTCCACTAACATGAACAATTACAGCTTGAGGATTTGTATCAGACTCGCTAGATATTAGCATATTCTCAAGGCCAACTTTGAAGCCAGAAACCTCTGTTAAAATGGAAATTGACTACTTGAACATTAGTTTGAGAGGTCAGATTGACTATGGGCAAGCTTCTCTTCAACTGCACTTCCCAGAACTGTTGTAACATGTGGCAACACTTGCAGGAAAAGAGAAGGCTTAAAAGTGGGCGGCTTTATCAAAGCTAACAGTGTTTTGATTGGAAATTTGATTTAAACGTTTGTCTGCCCCCATAAGTTTAAAATTTAGAATGGGTGTAAATAGGTTGCTGGTGGATAAACCCAGTGGGTGTAAATAGGTTACAGGTGGAGAATCACATTCTTTTTCATATGCTTAACAAACATCTGTGTGTTTAATAAAAATGATTTTAATTGATATTTTTTATTTATATTCATGGTTTACTTTTCATGATGTTTCACTGTAGTACAAGAATGCTTCTGTGCTCTACAGTGAAATATTTCAAAGAGTATACTGTACTGTAGGTAACATTTGAACTGGTGTGTGTGTTGGTTCCAAGAAATATAATGCAGGTGTATTAGAGGAAGAGTCTACACTCCCAAATTAAAATAAACCCTTCTCGACTTAATTCTGTGATCAATGTTAGGGAAGTCTGACAAGTTGAGATTTTTATTTTGTGACTGCATTCTTCAAAATATAAATGTACAGTATAATAATGAACTTAACAGATTCCTAATTTGAGTGAATGAGGCTTCTATTCCTGTGATATTCGAATAGTGTTAGCGAATTTCATTTAAATTGATATTCCATCTAGGACTGGTGCACTCAGATTCTGTTTTTCATCTTTTCTATTATGTCACTGCTTGTTAAGTGTAACAAGATGATTTATGTTTTACTTTGGTTGGGACAATACTAGTATTTAAGGTTTAAACATAAAACAGTATTCAGAGGTTTTGTACAAAAAAATTTACAAAAGGGTTGGGATTACAGCAGCATCTGGAAAAACAGTTTTATATTAAAAGCATGTCATACTATTAATTTCTCAGCCTTTGCTCTCTTGTAAACAGTTGCTGTGAACTGATTGATTAACTTCCACTAGTGGCTGGAATACGAAAAGAAAGGTTGGAATTAAAGAATTATTCTTTAAAAATACAGACATGAAATACATTGTACATTAATGGTGCATACTCAAGGAATGGGTTACTTTTTAAGAGGCAACATTTTTAGGCATACTGAAACAATACGGTACAATAATATACAGCAAGTACTCCATAGTTTTGGAATTGTACACTGTATAAGACTTTCACCTGCTTTAAGTATATAACAGGCAAGTCGGCAGTCAGCATTAAAGCTTATTTAAAAAGTCCTCAGAACCAGATTATGAAGTCTGAAAAATGATCGCATTTCAGCTGTAAAATATGTTGCGCAGAGTAAATTTTTTACGACAATATATTGTTCAATTAGGAGAAATAGTTGATTTGAATACTGTTGTGCTTTTTTACATTACTTTCATGCCTAGCCAATTTATTATTAAGTTAAAGGGTTAACAGAAAAACAGATAATTACTGTAGAAATCTATCTAAAAGAGGAGGACACGGGTAAAAAGCATGAACAGGAATGTTCAACTATGCGGCCAAAACATAGCCACACAAAAAATAAATAACAGCATTATTCACTGTGGTCAGCAGACCTTTTGTGTACTTCATTTTCTTTTGTGCTTGCATCATTCAACTTGTACGTATCCATTTTTGTTTCCAGCAAAAGGACTGATATTCATCTGTTACTGTGCTGATTGTCTCACTTTGATGGTGTGTACCAAAAGCAATAATAAAGTCTGATGGTCCTTTCCACTGTTAATAAGAAAGTGATGGCATCTTCCTTAAAGAATCTGTGCATTGGTTAGATTCCTGAGCTTTTAATCCTGTGGGCTGATCTGTAAATGAATGCTGGAAATATTGTGACTAATCAGTTCTGCAACATGGATTCCTTAGTAGGTCCACACTGTAACAGGATCCACTACACATCTGTTGGCCTTGAAAATGTCTATACTGTGGTCCATGCTATGGTTTACAGGGCTGAGGAAGACTGTGAGCCCATCTGGACTGTCCCTCAGACTCTTCGTGGTAGTAGCTCTTCAGATTCCTACCTTCCATGTAAGCATCCAGATTTGTTTTGAATGTGTAGGAAGTACTAGTCTGGGGGCACAAATGGAAAACCCAGCCTAAATTTGAGATTGGCTACAACCCCCTACAGAAAAGGTTTAACACTTTTTTATGAAGGGATGAACCCCAAAGAATGTTTTTTTTTTTTGGGGGGGGGTTGATATTATGCAGTGGTAACTTTGAGAAATAGGGATGCTTTTCTAAATCCTGTCAAACTGCCTTCACAAGTTTCTTGGAAAAAGTCAAAATAATGACTCTCCTTTAACATGTGTATAAGTTTACAGTGTTTCTTCCTATAGTATTTTCATTATGGCAAATTTACTTTAAATACGTTCTCTGCTTGTTGTTTTGTCTATATGTGTAATTTTGAATTGCTTACACTATATAATTTATAAAAAACAAATAGCTTGTTTCAGGATCATGTTTTACAGCTATAAAACATGGACAAAGGGTGCTTTCTTTTTATAATTTTACAAGATGAATAATGTACTAACGCAAATATCTCTAATAGCATTTCTCTATTTTTTTCAGATAATAACTGAGAGGCAACAAAATGGCTGAAGACCCTGCTGAGACTTTGACCCTCCTCTCCAAAAAAAGCTGCCTGACTAGTGACTGGTCCAGGTATATCATCTGCCAAATAACAACACAGGAACACTTGAGGACTAAAGACATTTTATAATGCATGCCTTGTTAGAAAAGACCATGTTTATCAGCGATTCCAGCCATTATACATTCACGCATTATTAGCTTTGCCTGCAATACATTATCATGCACAATGTCATCAGTCATACACCAGCAAAACTAACCTGAAGCATTTTGAAGGTTGAGTACTGGTTAGTGTTCGAGTTCACAGAGTAGGTGAACGACTTGCCAGCCTGTTAACTGGAATTTGTGTATAATGTACCAGAAGGTGTGTCACAAAAAAAGACAAAAATCTGTCACAGATTGTGACCTACAGATGGCAAGAAACTCTGCTTGATGCTGCTGAAGCCAGAGAAGATGACACAGTCTTAAAGTGAATAGCTGGACTGGACTTAATTGCATTTGAAGCAAAGTACCACAAAGACTGCTTTCACCAGCAAAAGAAACAGACAAAATCTTTACTATCCAGTGACAAGGAAGATGGGTCTGTGTATAAACCATGTTTCAGTGAACTGATTTCTGAAATTGAGAATGACATCAGCAGAAAAGCCCTGTCCATGTCTTACCTGTTACAGAGATAGCGGTATGTTCTGAAAGGCAAATTCCTAGCAGTGAGAGTTACTGTAGTGAGAAGCTAAAGAGATTAGCAACCTATTTTTGTGACCAAATCGTTTTCCAAATGCAGCATGACCCAAGTAAACCAAAGATTTTGTATAGCAGTGCTATGTCTTTAGCAGATGTCATCAACCTAACTTCCCAGTTGCATTCAAAGCAACAGTATGAAAAGGAAAACCCTCTCCCTACTTCTGAAAATAAAAATAAATATTCAGCTGTATCTACGCTGTTTTATGCAGCACAGCTCCTCTGTAGTGAACTCAAAATGTGTGAGGGACTGGATATCAACCCACTATATAATTCCACTATCAGTTTAGAACAAACTTTAGACATTATTCCTGACAATGTGTACAGGTTCCTGAAATGGGTATTCCAAGGGGGATGTTGGTGGTGAACCTATTGAAGATGGCAGTCATAGAAACATAGAAGTTGATGGCAGATAAGGAATGCAAGGCCCATCCAGTCTGCCCATTTCTTTTTCTACCTTATGAATGTGCCATCGGCCTTTGCTCTGTCAATGACCTCTCTATTCATACTCATCTGTATTGCTCCCATACGCCTATCCCATGCTTGTTTGAAGCCCTACACTGTATTCATACCCCCCACGTCCTGAGGTAGACTGTTCCATGCATCTACCACCCTTTCTATGAAATAGAACTTCCTCACATTACCCCCTTAATCTGCCTCCCTGTAATCTCTTGCTGTGTCCTCTTGTCCTGCTATTTTTCTTATATTGAAATGTTAGACTCTTTCACCTTGTTAATACCCTTAAGGTGTTTGAATGTTTCAATCATATCCCCTCTCTTCCTTCCTTTGCTCTAGGGTATATATATTGAGCAGCGTTAATCTGTCCTCATATGTTTTCTGATGCAGTCCATGCACCATTTTGGTTGCATTTCTTTGGACTGCCTCAATCTGGTTACTGTCCTTGTGAAGGTGTGGCCTCCAGTACTGCACGCGGTACTCCAGATGGGGCCTTACCAGTGTCTTGTAAAGAGGGATTATTACCTCCCTCTTCCGACTTGTGATACCCCTATTAATACACCCCAATATCCCACTAGCCTTACCTACTGCTTTAGTGGTCTGCTTGGAAGATTTCAGGTAATTGGTGATGATGACGCCCAAGTTTCTTTCTTCCCTTGTGACTGCCAGCAACTCCCCTCCCAGCCTATAGGTGGCTTCAGGGTTTGTCTTCCCTATGTGCATGAACTTGTACTTCTTTGCATTAAACCCCAGTTGCCACTCTTCCGACCATTTTGCTAGTTTATCCAAGATCTTTTCTCATTCTGCCTACCCCATCTGGATCATCTACTCTGTTGCAGATCTTGGTGTCATCTGCAAACAGACAGACCTCTTACCCAACAGTTCATCTGCAATGTCACTGATGAAGATATTAGAGAGGACTGGCCCCAGGACTGATCCTTGAAGTACCCCACTTGTGATTTGCATCTCATCTGACTGAATACCATTTACCATCACCCTCTGTTTTCTGCTCGTCAACCAGTTTGCCACCCAGTTGACCAATATCTGACCCACCCCGAGTCTACCCAGCTAATTAATCAATCTTCTATGTGGAACAGTATTGAAAGCTTTGCTGAAGTCAAGGTAGGCAACATCAACTGCTCTCCCTTGGTCCACCACTCTGGTTACCCAGTCAAAGAAATCTATGAGATTAATTTGACTGGACCTTCCTTCTGTAAACCCATGCTGTCTTGGATCCTGTGCTCCTATGGATTCCAGGTGTTGCACTATCCTTTTCATAAGGAGTGCCTTCATAATTTTGCCCAGTGCTGAGGTAAGTTTGACTGGTCTGTAGTCCCTGCCTCCTCCCTGCTACCCATTTTGTGGAGTCTGATCACATGAGCCCTTCTCCAGTCTTCTGGGAGCTCTCCTGTGCTCAAAGACTCACTAAACAGTTCTGATAATGGCTCTGCTAGTTCCACATTTAGTTCCTTTAGTACCCTGGGAAGTGTGCCATCAGGTCCCATTGCCTTGTCCACCCTGAACTTATTGAGCTCTTGTAGGACCCTTTATTTTGTGAAGGGACTAGTGCACCTCCCTCCCGCCAGTGTCCATTAGTGATAGCCACTAACAAGACCCTCCACAGACAGATATTATCAGTTGGTCAGGACTTCATTCATATAGTATCCAGAGGTGCGAAACATACACCTAAACATGGGCTTGCAATGTCCATATGACAGGCTCTAAACAGATTTGTAACAATGGTGCACAAGCTAGCAAACTGCCAGTTATGAAGCTCTAGAGAGAACTGGCACAGCTATTGCAATGGATCAGCATGAAAAAGCTACCAGGGACAATATCACAACTCCATCAAACATACAGCTTGGGGAGTTTGTTCAGTTTGCTGCTGACAATAACAATATAAATGAGGAAATGATAGATGGAAAGCACACAACCATGGTAGTGTATAAAGACTCCCACAATTATGGATGACAGCTTTGGCACAGTGGCAGCTCAGGCTCAAACAAAGAAAATAGCACCACAGTCACTTGAAACTCCTGCAATGTGCCAAGCCATTCTAGAGTACAATCCTCATGGCAGACGCCCTACACCAGATCTTGTGGGAAAAGTAATTGGTATACTGATGTTGAGGCTTACTGACAAGCCGCCAAACCTTGATCTGCAGTGGCTGATTCTAAGAGGCTGCCCAACCAGGCTGTTTGGGACTGGGAGAGGGACATTATTTTTTAATGGAAAAAAGAGAATACAAGAAGTATTTTAAAATCTCCAAGACTAGTTTATTTTAACTTTAGCATGGATCAAAGTGATTCAGAGGTGGAACAAGATAATAGGGGTCCTCTTTTATATCAGAATCAGGACAACGCAAAGACACCTCAACCTGCACCCCAATTTCAGGTGAGGAGGGGCCCCCGCTTCAATTATCAGAACAGAGGAACAGATGAAAGAGAACTAGAAGGGGCAAAAGGCACAGGACATTTCTACCCCCAAGGCCAGAGCAAAGGGAGGGGGCAAGAACAGAAAAGACAATGCAACAGGCAGTAGCAGAGAAAATAATGTTCAGCCTCTGATCATAAATTTATCGGACCGTGTATTAAGTGAAGCAGAGGAAGGAATTTAAAAAAAAAAAAAGGATTTCAGTTAAAACTTTGGTAGAACAAGATTTTGAAGTACTTTTTTCAAATCCCCCCAGATCCACTTTTGAAAATATGTCCAAAGCAGAAACAGCAGCTTTGAAAGACTTGCAAAATGACTGGTAAATAGTCATTAAATGGGCAGATAAATGGGGATGTGTTGTGATCCAAAACAAAGGAGACCCATGTTAAAGAACTACTACACAGAATAAGGGGAAGTGAGGGAGACCTGTGCTGGAGGATCCCCCCCTCACACTTCACTGCAGACAAATCCCGTTTTGAGGTGCCGGCTTGAAACACAAGCTCCAGCGGGCCTCCTCAGGTGACAACTCTGGGACGCCCCTGCTGGTGCAGGAGACCCTTAAATCAAACTCCAGAATTCCTTTCTTGTACCTACCTTGCGGCTGAGCCCTACCTCGATCTTGAGAATGCTGGAGACCCAAACAAAAATCTCCCTTCATATGCCTTTCCTGCTCCTACCTTGTGACTGAGCCCTGCTACGAATTTGAAAAGTGCCGGGGAACTTTTTCAAAATTTGGCACCGTTTCTGTCTCCACCTGGGACTCGCCGATTGACCACCTCCTCCACTGACCTCACGAGCCCTCCGCCTTAAAGAGAGAGCGACCCTAAGGAGCAACCATGACTACAACACAGACAGAGGGGAAGTGAGGGAGACCTGTGCTGGAGGGTCCTCTCCCCCTCGTGCTTCACCGCATTAAATCCTGAGTTGAGGTGCTGGCTTGAAACGTAAGCTCCGGTGGGCATCCTCGGGTGCTAACTCTTGGATTAAATTTTTGGGCCCACCCCGTTCCCTCCTCCCATTAAATCCTTGCTTGCCCCGCCTACTGGACTTGCTGGGTCCATTCAGCTTGCAGGGGACGTGGCTGAAACTGTGTTGAAATTGCCTTATTCACTGCCAGTGTAAAGTAATATGATCAGTTGTGCTTCTTTCCCCTAGCCACAGAAATCTGGCCTGCCTTGCACTATTCTATGTTCACTAGCCATTGATATCTGACCTGTCCAACTGTCTTGCTAGTCCTTGTTAATTTTCCAGGTCCACCTGGTCTTGCCCCTTTCCATGTCACTTGTCACTGTTTGGACTAAAGGGATAACTATACTGTAATTATAGATTAAGGGAAAACTGTACTGTACTGTAACTTCGCCAACTGGCCAGGTCTACCTGGTCTTGCTTCCTTCCGTGCTCCTGCCACCATCAGATTAATGTGATAACCATATGGTGACTTTATCTGCTGTGTGCATTGGTTTCCTTGTTTGACTCCGGCCTCAGCTTATATTCTGCCCGATACTCCCTTTTCGGGACCCACATCCCTTGCCCCTAGCGACCCCTCCACACCACCATGTGGACTGGGAGGGTAACCCTACTACCCTTCTTACTAGACCCTAGCTCCACACTAGTTTTACCCCCTCTTCATCCCCTCAGGTGTCCCTACTCAGTCACATCCCCCTGATGTGGGGATCCCATGTACAGCAGGCCCCCGCCTTAATAATGGAGCCTTCCAAGGCCACTGGGGAATCATCCCCCCACCCCATTATCCTAGCTGTTTTCCTTCTGGTACTTCTGTCCCTCCACATTGCAACTGCCCCTAGTGTGGGGGGTAACCGAAAACTGACACCGCCCTATGAAATGACTGACTTCACCTTCTCCAATCTCCTGGCTGACGCTGCGAGTTCCTGCTATCCCACAAGTGGACTGGTACCAAGACCTATACTGTACCGTACCAGGGTCCAGCGACGTATAGCCCAAAAGCCGAGGACCAGGTGTTACTCCCCCAGAGGGCACCTCCTGTGGCTCTTCCTAATGATTCTTGCCTTGGCTGGTGATATTAAGCCCAACCCTGGCCCCATCCCCGCGGCCTCAGATATTCCTCTGGAATGGCGGCTGGGCAAGGGGTTGAAAGTAGCTCACCTTAACATACGTGGCCTACTTCCCAACCTGGATGAGCTTGTTGCCTGGGTCACAATCTATAAGCCTGCCATCCTTGGTATAACGGAGACCTGGCTCAAACCCTCGATTCCCAACTCAGCCTGTGGGCTACAAGGCTATGAACTCATACGGCTGGACAGGAGCAGGAAAAAGGGGAGTAGTCATCTTGATTTACTATAAGAGCCACCTTAAAGTACCTCTGGTGACTCACCAACCCTCGTTGCTGTCTCCCTGTGAGCTGCTCCACACTGTGCTCCTACTTGGCAACGCACAAAAATTGCATGTAGTGTGCACCTATAACCGCCCCAAGGGAGGGCTCCAGGGCTTCGCGCACCTCCTGGACACCATTGGCCCTAGCAGTGGAGACGAAAAACTCATGCTGGGTGATGTGAACCTAAACTGGGCCCGGTGGAAACAGTAAGCAGTTCAAGCCCTTGCTTGTCACCCACACCCTGACACAACTTGTACAGGAACCGACCCGGCGGTCGGCAAATGGAACCACCAACTCCCTATTGGACTGGATCCTGTCAAACCGCCCTGAGAGGATCTCCTCAGTAGGGACCCTATCCGACTCCATCTCAGACCACTCACCGGTCTTCTGCATGTGGAAAATCCCTTCCCTTAAGGTCCCTGACAAAATCATCCACACCCGAAACTTTGTCAGGTTTGAACCTGACGTTTTCATGGAGGAACTAAGGCTCACTGACTGGTCAGGAGTGTATAGTGCCCCCGATCCCTCTACAGCCACAACCCTGTTTCTCAACTCCTTCGGGGATCTACAAGATAGGCACGCCCTATCATAAGACAGGTCGGGGTCAGCTACAAAGTGGTTGCATGGGAGCCTTCTCGCCCTTATGAGGGCGAGGGACAAGTGCTGGGCCCACCTCAAATGCTCCCCCGACCAGTCCCTGCAACAATACAGAAGACTCAGAAATGAGTGCAAAAAAGCCATCAGGGTGGCTAAAAGCGATTTCTGTAAGACAGCCCTTCTCAGCTCTGCTAACGATCTGAGAAGGTTCTGGAGAAATATCAAAACCCTAGTCTCCGGGCACTCCAACTCTGGAGTTACCGACATGATTATTGGAGGAGCTACCTGCAACAATCCGCTTACAATTGCTAATGCTCTCAACTCCCACTTCACTGACTTACCTGCAGTCTCCCCACATATCTCAACGGACAGGAGCCAAAACTGCCCCGCACCCACTGACCGGCAGGAGCCTGTCTCTCCCAGACCTCCCTTCATCTTAAGGGCGGTGTCGGAAAATGAGGTGTTGTCTCTCCTCACTGGCCTCTCCCAGTACGCCAGTCCTGATTTAGATAACCTGGAGCCTAAGCTTCTCAAACTTGGCGCCCCCTACATTGCCTCCCCGGTGGCCCACATCTTTAACCTGTCCCTTGCCACAGGGGAGATCCCAGAGATCTGGAAGGTGGCCAGGGTTGTCCCCGTGCTAAAGCAGGGCAACCCTATAGTCCCCGACAGCTGTCGGCTGATCGCCATCCTCTCGGCCATCAGCAAGCTCTTTGAAAAGGTTGTAGCTAGACAACTCTCGGAGTATATCCAAATCCATGAACTGCTGTCTCTCACCCAGCACGGCTTCCTCAAAGGGCACAGTACAACTACGGCTTTGATCTCTGTCTCTTCTAGCATCAGAGCAGCCATGGACCAGGGAAAACTCTCTGGTGCAGTGTTTATTGACTTGTCCAAGGCCTTTGACCTTGTTGACCATGACCTGCTCTGCATGCAGATGAGGTCCCTTGGCTTGTCCCCCCCAGCTCTGAAATGGGTAACTGACTACCTGCATGGTAGAGTACAGTTAACCAAATTCAATAAAGTCCTCTCCGATCCCCTGCCTGTGACCTCTGGCGTACCTCAGGGCTTGGTGCTGGGACCTCTTCTCTTCTCTCTGTTTATTAACAGTCTCCCTGGCGTAGTTACCAGATGTAGGGTCACCCTGTACGCGGATGACCTGGTCCTCCTGGCTCACTCCCGAGATTCTGCCACCCTGAATCTCCACCTATCAGAGGACTTCAAGAACATTCAGGCATGGCTCACCAAACAGAAGCTGGTCCTCAACCAGAAAAAAACGCAGGCCATGCTATTCGGCTCCACAGCCAAAATACATGCCTCTCCAGTCCCTCTACAAATCAACTGCACAGATGGCACTTCCCTTCACACAGTGACCTCCCTCAAGTATCTCGGCGTGACGCTCGAACCCCCAACTGGACCTAGAGAGTCACATCCGCAATGTCTGCAGAGGCATTAACTGTAAGCTGGGACTGGCCTACAGGGCCAAATACAACCTCACCGCTTCTGCTCGTCTGGCTCTCGCCAGGGGTGTGCTACTCCCCTGCCTCAGCTATGGTCTTCACCTATTTGCACGTACCTCAAAAGTCCTTCTCACTAGATGGTACACAACGTACAACATCTGCCATTTCGCTTTGGCTGCCCCCCGCCTCACCCATCACTGCGAACTGTATGACAAGCTAGGCTGGCTATCCCTGACCAATCACTTAAACTTTGGCACTGGGTGCCTTGTGAGCAAAGTGATCAGCACCACCATCCCCCTGGGGCTGGCTCAGCTTCTCTCCCCAGCTGACTGCTCCTCCTACCCCCTAAGGTCTCAGGCCCAGGGATATTAAACGTACCATCTACCCGCACCCTTATGGGGGACAGGGACTTCACTGCTCATGCTCCCAGGCTCTGGAACTCCTTCTCCAAGCTGGTTCGCACACTGCACCCTCCCACAAATGCCTTTGGACCTCCCTGTGAGTACACCTCAGGCCGGCCTCACACTGTGAATGCCTAAAGCCTCCCTAGCACGAAGCCCTGGGCACCGTAGATCCTGTGGAACTCCACTCCAGGAACTACAAGTAAACTAAATCGAATCCAGATCCTGTGGCACCCCACTCCAGGAACTACAAGTAAACTAAATCGAATCTGTTCCCAATTCTATGTCCATCTCTCCTTGCACTTCTTTTTGTTCAGTTATTGCTGCTCAGTGCTGCACTACTTGTACTGTTTACTGCCTGCTGTTTTGTTGACTTAATGTACCAAACCACAAAATGTAAATGTACTTGTTCACCTATTATGTTGTACTGATGTATCCCTGTTGTACTCTCCCAGGTCGTTCCTGAAAATAGGCATATAACCAAGGCCACTGATTTAAGGTGATTAAAACAATTAAATTCCGTTTTCAAGACTTAAGATTCTGGAATTTCACCAGTGATTGTTACTCTTAATTTCCTGATTTTAGGATTCTGCTATCTTTCTTTTATTATGTGCATAAATGATCAGAATTAAAGAAGGCTTAATATACACGGCATTAAATAAAGCAGACTGAAAATAGTACAGGAAGGAATTCAAAGAAAAATACACTTTTTGTAGATTTACTGATCTGATAGAAAATGCCAGATTCTATGAAATCTTTGTTTTTACCAGTCTTCAGGCAGACCTAATTCTGGAATTTTACCAGATTTTCTGGTAAAAACCGAAAAACAGTGGCCTTGCATATAACTTGTCTAGTGTACTTACCAGGTTAACAAAAGCTAAATAAAATAAATACTCGGGCAATTGGAAAATGAATTGTTTTATAGTAGATTAATTTCCTCATCTATTATATGTTTAAAGTCCCAAGTCAGATCTGTGCTTAATCAAGCATACAGTAGAGGTATCATTTCAGCTAAGACAGACTTTCTGATAACACCAAATCCTGTTCGATTGACATTCTACACAATACCAAAAGTTCATAAAAAGAAAACTGATCCATCAGGAAGACCTATCATGAGTGGGATTGGCTTGCTTACAGAGCAGTTGTCATGGTATGTGGATACTTACTTGAAGATATTTGTGGAGAAGTTATCCTCAGTTATTAAAGACATCAAGCACCTGCTTTAATATATGTGAAAGCCTTGTACTTGATGAGAATACCATGTTTGTGATGCTAAACATTGACTCAATACTAATGTGCCCCATGAAGGGGCACTTGATGCTGCTGCATTTTTTCTCAATGCGCATACTGACACTACCGAAGTCCTGACTGAACTGATTTTAAAGTTTTTGGAATATGTGCTGAAATCAGTGTTTTTATGTTGGATTCTAAATTGTATTTGCAGGTTACAGGGACAGCCATGGGTGCCACTTGTGCCCCCTCGGTAGCAAATGTGTATGTCGGGAGATAGGAAGAACAGTATGTCAATAACATCATTAACCCTTACAGAAGTAAGATTCTATATTGAGGTCATTATATTGATGATGTGTTGGAGGCAGTGAGGTTGAATTAGTGTGTTCTGTACGGTACTTACACAGCACTAATGAACCTTTGAGGTTTCTATAGAACAGTGATGACCAGAAGGCAGGTTATTTAGATGTGACCTAGAGTAGAAACAATGTTGGCAAAATAGATACCAGCCTGTATAAAAAAAAACTGTGGATGGCAAAGGCATACTAATTTCTTTCAGTTGCCATCCACTGCACATATGACAGAATATCCTGAAAGGACAGTTCCTACGGGCAAGATGGAACTGTAGTAGGAAAAATAGCTGCCAACAGGAAGCAGTTACTTTGACCTGTAGATTACAAGAATGGGGTTACAACTCCAATAATATACAAAAAGCGAGGAATTTTGCAGATACCACAGAGAGAGGTTTTTACTGCAAGATAACACATTCAGGAGAGACAGAATTTTAATTTTGTTACGACCTATTCACAAGCACAACAGGTAAGAGAGATTGTGTGTAAACATTGGAACGTTTTAGGAGGTGATCCTGCACTTAGAGATGAAACATACCCACGAATGTCATGCAGACGTGCACCAACTTTAAAAGATTGGTGCATAGCCATTTTCTTGACACTAAAGAATTGACTTAGCTAGGCAGAACCAAGGGCTGCTTTAGATGCAGAAGGTCCATGTATTGTGATTCGGTGAAAAATTGCTCTAACTTAAGTGTTAATGCGAGGCAGAATTTTGAGGTTAGAGAGCTGACAACGTGTGATATTGCAGGGGTAATTTATCTAGCTCAGTGTACCTGTATGGCATTTTATATAAGAAAAACAAAAAGGCTTTTTAAACAATGCCTAGGCGGGCAGTGCATGTAAATGTTAGCAGTAGTGGTGAACATAGTTTTCAATTCAGTATTTTAAGTAAGGTGAACAGAAACCCTCGTGGAGGGAAATTCAACAATCAGTTGGCACAGGGAAGGAGCTGTATTCATTCCCGAGGGTTCATCTAAGCTGGAATTGTCTGCAGCCATTGCCACTTGGGAGGGGGCCTTGTCGGCAGCCTTGGGGAACTGAGTAGGGAGCAAGAGACTGGAGGAAGGAGCAGCACTCGGCTCCAGGGATCAGCAGGTCTCCAGGAGGAGCTAATCAGGAGTAGGGCAGCAGATTTGAGTGTGTGACTGGGCCTTAAAAGGCAGAGCCCAGTCGCAGGGAAAGTAAATTTTCTCCCACCTGCCCCACACCTCCTAATTAAACAGAGGTAAACCACTCCCAGTGGTGAAGAGGACCAATCAGAAGGGTCAGGAGGAGGAGCTCATCAGAAGGAGGGGTCCATGTGTGACCTGGAAGGTAGGGATACATCCAGCTGAAAGGGCACTGCTACTGAACTTAAGGTACTGTGACCTTTCAGTTTTTGGTGGCTTTGTTATAAGGTTGGAGACTAGGGGACTGTGTCTGGACTTGGGTACTGTGTCCATTTCTGGAGGAGCTGCTTCAGAACAGGGGCACTGTGACTGGATTTGATACTTGGGGAGTGTGGAATCTGGATTCGGTATTCCAAGGGGAACTTAAAGTGACTGACATATGACAATTGGTGGGCTTTGTAACTGATGGTCTAGGGGATAATTGAATTGTAGGTGCTGCATGATTGAGGGGTACTAAGGTCTATGATATTTGCAGGAAGCAGTACAGGGATTTGCTAGGGTCATGCTAGAGGAGGTCTTCATCTGTTTTTTTTTTTGTTTTTTTTTTTATTTTTTTCAGGGATTAAGGCGACACCGAGGTGAGCAAATGGAAGGAGGTAGGGAAGGATACACTAGGGGATGGAGTGGCATTAGTGGGGGAGGATGGGGGCAGAAAAGGAGGGGGATACAGGGGCCTGCAGGATGCTAGAGGGACCTGCGGGGGTAGAATAGTGTGTTGCAATGGTTATGGGGCGGCAGTCTGGATGAATGTATTGTGAAAGCTAGGAGGGTGTCCGATCTCTGACAGGCTGAGCAGACTTGAGGATGAAGTGCAGTGGCTCAGAGAGTTGAGGTTCGGGGGAGGGGAGAGGTTTTCTGGGCAGAGAGTTACGGGAGGACACCACATGGGTGGAATGATGGTTCCGGGGATGGGATGGGGAAGAGGGGCAGGAGCAGTACAAATAGATGGCAAAGCACAGGAGGGGGTGGGGTAGGTGGAAGGAACCCCACACCCAGCATGGCAGAGAAGGCAGATAATAGGTTTGCACTACTGGCGACATTGGAGGGGGAGGTGAGGGATCTCCAGGAAGGGGGTAGGTAAGGGGAAGCAAGATAATGGCACAGGGGCAGGAGTCTGACAGAGGTTGGAGGTAGGAGTAAGGCCATCAGGAAATGGGTAATGAGTACCAATGCCCATAGTCTGGGCAACAAGCTCCCTGAGCTGATGGCCTTAATGGAAGAGGGATGCCTGGATATCGTAGCAGTCACAGAAACATGGTACACAGAGAACCATGACTGGGATGTTAACATACCAGGGTACATAACATACAGGAGAGACAGGCAGGGGAGAAGAGGGGGAGGAGTAGCTGTCTATGTAAAGGAAGGGATAAAAGCAATCGAACAAAAGAGTAAACAGGGAGGAGAGGAGGCACTGTGGGTCACCTTGGAGACTGGAAAGGGCACCACAATCCGCACAGGGGTTGTGTACAAACCCCCATGTCAGGGGGAAGGAATGGACAAGGATATGATAGAAGGCATTCTTAGAATGGCAGAGAAAGGGGAGATACTGTTGATAGGAGACCTGAATATGCCAGATGTTAACTGGAGCACATTTGCTGCAGCCACATCCAAGAGCAGGGCCATTCTTGATGCCCTACAGGTGGCAGGCGTTAGACAGCTAGTTTCTGAACCCACTCGTGAGGGAGCAATCTTAGATCTCGTACTCTCAAACGGGGGCAGTGAGAGGATCTCAGATCTAGAAGTGGGTTGCCATCTGGGGACAAGTGACCATCCAACAGTGGGGTTCACGTTAAACTCAGCTACAGAGTCAAGCCATACAAAAGTGAGGGTACTGGACTTTAGGAGGGCTGACTTTGGCAAGATGGGAGAGTGCCTCAGAAAAGCACTAGCAAACAGGCTAGAAGGAGGTGTGGAGCAACAATGAGGAATTATCAAAACTGCCATCACAGAGGCAACAAGCCTTTGTGTGAAGCAAACAAATCAAAAGCGAAAGGAAAAGCCACTATGGTTCTCAAAAGAGGTGGCTGTGAAAGTCAGGAAGAAAAGATAGCATTCCGGAGTATAAGGAAACACAGAAGGAGCAGGACAGAGAGCTGTACCAGTTAAGACAGAAGGAAGCAGGAGGAAGTCAGAATAGCAAAGGCCCAAACTGAGGAAAAGATAGCCAACTCAGTTAATAAGGGGATAAAACCTTTATAGTTACATCCGCGGCGTAGAAAGACAAAGGGAGGGATAATGAGGCTGAATAGAATGAGCGGTGGGTGGGCAGAGGGGACAGTGAAAAGCAGGAATACTGAATGAATATTTCTGCTCAGTATTCACAAAGAGGAGGAGAAGTGCCTAATCCATTAACAGAAGCACTCTTGATAGGGGTTGATCCCAGTCCTTTCACAGAAGAAAGGGTTCTGCAAGAACTCCTAAAACTGAAGGTGGACAAAGCAATGGGTCCTGATGGAATTCACCCCAGAATTCTAAAAGAATTAAGGGAGGAACTAGTGAAACCACTGGCTACTCTTTTAATAAATCATGGGAGGATGGTGTGATACCCAAGGACTGGAGGAAGGCGGATGTGATTCCCCTTCACAAAAGTGGGTCCAAGACAGAGGCAGAACTACAGACCTGTCAGTCTGACCTCTGTGGTAGGGAAAGTGATGGAGTCACTTCTGAAGGAAAGAATAATCCCGGTACCTAGAGGCCAGTGGAGCACAAGACCCAAGGCAGCATGGGTTCCAGCGGAAGGTCATGTCAGATGAATCTAATAGATTTCTTTGACTGGGTGACCAAAGTAGTAGACCAGGGAGGGGCTGTGGACATGGCCTACCTAGACTTTAGCAAGGCATTTGACACAGTCCCACACAAAAGATTAGTCAAGCTAGTCAAATTAACCATCCTGGGAGTGGGACCCAGGGTGGTAGCCTGAGTAAAACATTGGCTGGACAACAGGATACAGAAGGTAATTGTAAATGGAGTCCACTCTGAAGAAAGGGGGGTTACTAGTGGGGTACTGCAGGGTTCAGTATTGGGTCCAGTCCTTTTTAATGTCTTCATCAGTGACATTGCAGAGGGACTGGAAGGAAAAGCATGCCTTTTTGCAGATGACACAAAGATCTGCAACAGGGTTGATACACAAGGAGGCGTGGGAAGGATGAAAAGGGACTTGGCAAGGTTGGAGGAATGGTCAGAAGTATGGCAGCTAGGATTCAATGCAAAGAAGTGCAAAATAATGCACCTGGAAACAAGAACCCAGGAAGCATACACAATGGATGGGGAGGTAGTAACAACAACAAAAAGAAAGGGACCTGGGGTAATCATATCAGATGACCTTAAGGTTGAAACAATGTGAGAAGGCAGTAGGGAGGGTTGGGGGTATACTGGGATGTATAGGGAGAGGCATCATCAGCAGAAAACAGGAAGTTGTTATCCCTCTGTACAGACAGTTGGTGAGACCCCATCTGGAGTACTGTGTCCAGTTCTGGAGACCCCATCTCCGCAAGGACATAGACAGGATAGAGGCAGTCCAGAGGAGGGCAACTAAAATGGTGCAGGGTCTGCAAGAGAAGCCATATGAGGAGAGACTAAAGGAGCTTAATATGTATACCCTTGAGGAAAGAAGGGAGAGGGGGGACATGATAGAAATGTTTAAGTACCTCAGTGGAATCAACACAGTCCAAGAGGGTATCATCTTTCAGAAAAAGAGACTTGCAAGAACAAGGGGACACAATTTAAAGATAGAAGGAGGGCGGTTCAGGGGCAATGTGAGGAAGTATTATTTTACAGAGAGGGTAGTGGATGCATGGAACAGCCTTCCTGAGGTGGTTTTGGGGTCTAAAACTGTGGGAGAATTCAAGAATGCATGGGACAGACATAAAGCAATTCTTGTGGGGGGGTAGGAAGAAATAGGCTGTTGGTTAACTAGGATCTGCGGCCTATCCTGTAGGTAGGGAAATGGGCAGACTAGATGGGCCTAGCGGTCCTTATCTGCCCTTCAAAGTCTATGTTTCTATGTAATAATGTGTGTCAAAGAAACCTTTTGCATTATTAAATTTATTTTTGTCTTTTAAAATAAATTGTTTAAATCCCATTTTATTGGTCATTTTTACTTTCAAACTTGTCTTGACAACTATAGTAATTTTTTGTGGTCTTTTCACTTGTGCAAAATGTTGTCTTGACATGGGTACAAAAATCTTACACTGGCATATCTTGCTACCACTTTACAAGACCACATCCACCCTAGATAAGTGGCTAAGGGAAACTTCTATCAAAATAACAGTTGTTGCTGTCTGTACGGGGGGAGGGGGTGCTACATTGCCAAAAATGTCAGGCCTGGGCTCCCAGAGTATACCAGCCTGCAAAGGCTAACTAGCTAGGGCATTCCATATACCTGTTATCCTTTGTGCATAGAAATATTTTCTAGGTACAGTTCTAAAGGGCCTGCATTGCAACTGAAATCTGTGTTCACTCTCCCAACCAACCCTTGTTCCCTAGGTGCCACTACCTCTGATCTCTGCTTCCACTGACACCAGTTGGGGCTTCTCCTTACTTGACTTTTGTTACAAGAACTGTTCTTATGTTTTTATTACTGTATTTTTCTTTTCTGTAGTGCTCCACATTGTCGATGGGTATTCACAACAACTGGGTATAGTGCACTCCTACCAGAAGAATGGCACAGCCAGGCTTTGGAATGTTGAGCATATGAGGATTCCAAGCAGCAGCAACTCCCTAGCTCAGCTGTGACATTGAAAGGGGAAACTGCTTCGGGCTGCAATTCTGCATGGCAGGTTGGGGCTGCCTAGTTCCAGGTAGTACCACTAAATTAAAATCATGCCTGTTAAGCTGCTGTTTTCAAATTGACTAACCTACCTTTCCCATTTCCACTTGTGGACTGGGACCCACTTATGCCTTGGTAGGATGTTTTAATGGTCTCTGTTAAAAACAAAAAGTGCCACTGTTATGTACATTTTTGCTTTTTCTGGGATAGTGTAAGATTTCTGGGGAGTTTCCCTCAGCACTGGCGTCAGTTGCCCCAACCCCCCCAGCTTCCAGTTTCTCTGTAACAAATATTTTTAAAAACTCTGTTTTCTGGTATTTTCTGACCTTGTGTTGCAATCAGAGGGTCTTAGGAGTTGTTTTCTACCTCAACCCTCTGAACACTTTTACACGGCCGCCATTCAACTGTGGTCACAGTTGGACATGCACTTCTTCCTTAATTCATTTTCCCATGCTTCACATTAGTGCACCATCGCCAATCTTTCGCATTGCACTAACATGCTTGCTCACCTGCAAGTACACGCACGCTCCTGCTTAGTGTGCAAACATCATGTAGGTCAGCTCCCTCTAGACACACTGATCCCTACCTGCAGCTTCAGTAGAGAGCCCATCAGCCCAGGCACACTACTAGGGCTAATTATATTTTCTTCAGTAATTTTTTTTTGGGGGGCATTCAGAATTATAAACACATTCTTGGCACCATGGCTTATTGGAGACCATTACTCATGAAACAATGTAAGACCTGCAAAAGGGTGATGCAGCCCTCCCCCATGGGTTCCTTTGTCCTCATTGTGTTGCCCAGCATAATATTTCTCTCTAACAGTTCTCCCCAGCTGGTCCTTTGAGCTAGGTAGGGGGCACTTGGTTCTTCAGTTGGCAATGGCAAAGCAGAATTGCGAAAATCATTTTTGTTTTTCCTGTGTGAGCTTTTGGGCCCCAGTGTTCAGCAGGACATCCCAACAGACACACCCAACCCCAAACTGGGCCCCTCAGGTCAGGGGGGCCCACACAGGCACATCCAGGTTTGTCACAGTGAGAAAGGTTGTGGAGACAGATGTGCAGGCAGACCCTGACCCTGACTACTTGGTCATGATGAGAATTTTGGGGAAGCTCCTGACCTTAAAAAAATTGTTCTCTGATGAAGAGGAGTGGTCGGAGCCCAGGCCAAGGATTCTGCCCCCCCCCCCCGTTTGACAATAAGTCCTTATCTTTTTTGATTGCTGAGGTGTGTAGATCTGTACAGCTCAAGGTGGAACAGTCTGTGGAGGCGGATGTCAGTTCAGTTCTGTCTGCATCCTCTTCTGCTCCATAGTGTTTCCCAGGTTTTATTCACTGTGACCAAATTATTGAGCAAGAATGGGCGGATGTGAATCAGAGAAAATATTTTCCAAAACCAAATACACAGCCTTTTCCATTTTTAGAGGAAAAATCTTGCAGGTGAGAAGCCCCTCCACTGGTGGACAAGGCCATATATAATTCAGTCAAACACACTCTCTGCCTATTGAAAGCTCTGTGACCTTAACAGATTCCCATAATGAATGGGTGGATGTCATGTGTAAGATGGCTTTCACCTGTAATGTCACAACTCTACGTACTTCCTACACCTCCTTTATTGTTGCCAGAGATTTAAACTTCTGGGTCACTACTCTGGGCAGTTTTGTTCCCCCTGATTCGGAAGGAGTGAACATTTTGCAGTTAAGTGCCATGGCCTCCACTTTTCTAGGTGACTGTATAGTGAAGAATTTGCATATCGGCCCATTTGGCCTACCACATTGAATCAATTGTGTGGGGCATGTGGCTTAGGCATTGGGCCACTGACCAAGCTTCAAAATCTAATACCCTCGACTTTGCTGGAGGCTTGTTCGTTTCTGGCCTGGATGCTATTTTAAAGGATATTCAGGACAAGAACGTGCATCTTCCAGATTCAAAACAGCAGCATAAAACTACTTCAACCCAAAGGGATCAAGGTGATAGGTGGTGCAGGCAGTCTCGGGGGTTCACCCCTTTCAGAACTTCAGTAACAGAGGAGCCCTGGCCAGATGCTGTGCAGGAGGTCCAGACCAAAAGCCTGCTGCCTCACAATGAGGGTATGTGGGCCCATCCCTGCCTCCCTTTCCTTGGCAGAAGACTAAAGGAATTTTATTCAAGATGGGCCCAAACAACATCAGACACCTGGGTTTTGGAAATCCTAGACTTGGGCAATGACATAGAATTTAACAGTCCCCTCAAGTGGATGTTTTCTGCTGTCTCCAGTCTCCAAGGTCACTGCAAAAAGACAGGCAGTGTCAGAGAGCTTGAACCACCTCATTCAAACCAGGCCATTGTGCCAGTTCCACCAAGCGAGCAAGGTCAAGGGTTCTACTCTATTTCATAGCTCCTAAAAAATCAGGGGGTTTCAGGCCCATCCTGGATCTGAAGCATCTGAACAAGTTTGTGTGCCACACCACCTTCAAGATGGAGTCCCTAGCCAGCCCAGGGGCGCTGAGGGTTGAGATGCTGGATGCACGCTGGTGACCCATGTTTGGAAGTGGACTCGGGTTGTCAGTGGTTGGCCAGGGAGGAGTGGGATTGAGCATCTGATGGACTGCTCTGCACTCCTGGGGTGGGTGGGGTTTGCTCTGTGCAGCCGTAGTGGATCCCAGTGGTCACTGGGGAGCATTGCAGTCTGCATGGGTACACATGTAGGGTATGGGGTGGTGGCAGGTGTTTTTTGCATGGGCTCGGGAGCGTGTCCGTTATGAGCAGCATGCCATTGCATGTCTGCATTCTCGGGACAAGAAACCAAGGTAGAAAAAACACGTCTCTCAGGGAGGTGACGGTGGCCTTGGGGAACAGTGGCCCACATACCCAACACCGGACTTTCCCTGACCAGCTCTCCTGAGCCCTCATACAGCTCCCAGACTCTGCAGACTAGATTCCAGAAAGGACACCCAGGTAGGAGTAGGGAGGGCATAGATCTGGGATGCCTGCTGAGGTCCAAGGAGAGAGTGGGGTGTCTCTGTCCCTGATTCCCTGGTTGGGTGGAGGGGTTCAGGTGGGTAGTAGATGCCTATGTCGAGTGAGGCACACCCAAGAGATGCCCTGAGATGGTGGCACTAGGAGAGATAAAGTTCACAAAAAAAAAAAGATGGAGTCACTGAGGTCAATCACCTGAGCTGTTAGGCCGGGGGACTTATTAGCTTCAATAGATCAGACGGATGCCTACCTTCACATTCCCTTCTGTCAGACTCACCAGAAGTATCTCGGGTTCTCAATACTGGGCAAACATTTCCAGTACAGAATGCTTCCCGTTGGCCTTGCAACAACCCCCAGGGTCTTCTTGAAGGTGTTGATAGTTCTGGTAGCTCAATTTTGACAGGAGGGGCATCATGTTTATCCTTATCTAGATGACCTACTTATTCGTAAACCGACATTGCCCTTGGCAAGGAGGTCAGTGCTCAGGACTCTAGAGTTGCTCGAGTCACATGACTGCATGGTGAAGCAGGAGAAAAGCTATCTCGAGGCATCTCAGACCTTGGAACACCTGGAGACAGTCTTCAACACAAAACAAGGGAAGGTTTTCCTGTTGCCTTCCCAGGAGACTTTATTGATGGAAGTTCAATGGTTCAGGATTCAGTCGTCAGCCCCCTGCCCTCAGCCTGCTACATATCTTGGGCCTCATGGCTGCAGTGATAGATCAAGTCCCATGGGCTCGCTTTCATATGCAGTCCCTCCAGGTGGGATTCCTGATGGCCTGGGATCCAAAATCAAAAGATTATCAAGCCAGAATCTTCCTCACTCCTCAGCTACGTCACACTCTGAGTGGGTGGGTGTATGTGCAGAATCTAAGCAAAGGGGTTCCACTGGAACTTCCCTAGAGTTAATTCTAACAGATGCCAGTCTGCATGATTTTTTTTTGGGGGGGGGGGGCAGTCCTGAACCAACTACCCACTAAGGGAACTTGTTCAGTACAGGAACAGCATCTCCACATAAATGTCCTGCAAATGAGGGCAGTTCACCTAGCTCTTCTGAGATTTCAAAGCGTGCAGTAGACCAGAGTGGTAAAAAATAAGGTAAGACAATGCCGTCAACGTGGCGTACATAAACAATCAAGGCAGTACAAAAAGCAGGTAGATTCTCCAAGAGGCCTCATATCTACTCAGGTGGGTGGAGGAGAATCTTCTTTCTCTGTCAGCAGTACACTTGGCAGAATTGAACATTAAGGCAGAGTGGCTAAGTCACAAAAATGTTCACCCTGTGGAGTGGAGGTTGAACCCGAAGGTGTTCGACCTCCTGTGCAACAGGTTTGGTTGATCTCAGATTGATCTTATCACCTCCAGCTGCAATGCTCAGACTCCAAGATTTTTCAGTCACCATCAGTGTCTACAGGCAGAAGCAGTGGACGCTCTGACTCAAGCGCTTTTTATAAATAAAATTGAATTGAATTGAAAGAGCGGACCTTCAGCAGAGCATATGCCTTTCACTGCCTCTTGTCCCCAAGGTCATACAAAAAATAAGACACTCAAGAGGAAGCTTCCTTCTAGTAGCTCCAAAGTGGACAAGAAGACTGTGATTCTCAGACTTGGTGAACCTAGCTCAGCAAGTACCCCTCCATCTTTCAGTGTGAGGAGACCTTTTGTCTCAGGGTCCCATCTGCACCCAAATCCAGGAGCAATTTCATTTCATTTTATTTTGCTAACTGGGTAAGAACACTGAGACTAGCCCTTTTTCAGGTCCAACCTGACACAACAATACAGACATATAATAAATATAAACAAGATACAATAAATAAAACAAAACAACAAATCTCAGTTCATTGCAGATACTCCTTAAAATGCAATTTAAATGTGTGCAAAGAGGAAGAAGAGTGCAAGCCAATTGATTATCTATTCCAAAATGAGGGAGCAACACCCAAGAAAGAACGAGACCCAGCTTTAGAATATGGTATGGTGTCCTGAAGTAAGACCCACTATAAGCTCATAAATTCCAAGTGGGAAGCCTCATGTCAGTCAAATCCCTAAGTGAGTAATTAGTTAGAAAAATAGATTTAAAGACTTGACAGCCAAAAAAATATGTAATCTTTGAATAAAGGGACAACCAACCCAAATTAGAATACACAAAATAATGAGTTCGATAAGCACAGTCTAGGACAAAACGACATATATTATTAAAGGTGACAGACAATTTACTTATTTCTTTGGCTGCTAAATTATAATATAAACTGGCTGAATAATCCAAATGGGGTAGCAAGGTTCTAGCAGCAATTGCCCTACAAAATGTCCAACGTGAAATGTTTTTTAAATTTAAAAAGTAAACCTAGCTTCAGATTAACTTTTTTTTTTTTTTAACTGCTTTAACTTCAAAAGAAAAACTTAGTCCAGGGTCCATAAGGACACCAAGATACTTGAACTCCTTAACAAACTCAATTGCTGCTCCCCTGTTATCATGTATAACGAGGACCGGGTTAGTGTTCAAAAGGAAAGGTGTGTCAAACAACATAGTTTTTGTCTTGTTGACGTTTAAAATCAGATAATTATCAGTAAACCACTCACAAGTACTTTGAAATTCTGATTCTAATGACATTACAATTTGGGGGTAAAGACTTAGCCTGTTTGTAAATTATGAGATCATCAGCATATAATAAACTAGAACATGATTTAAAGATGGAAGAAAATGCATTAATAAAAAATGAGAACAAGGGGCCCAAAACAGACCCCTGTGGCACTCCTAATTCTAAGGATCTTACAGAGGAAACACCATTCCCAAGGCTAGTCACTTGCAATCTACCGGTTAGATAATCTCTGCATCAGGTTACAACATTCTCAGAAAATCCAAGATCATTTTGTTTAAAGCACAAGAGTTGATGGTTAATCAGGTTAAATGTCTTGGTCAGGTCCACAGAGATTGCTCCCATAAAGATACCTTTCTGAAAGCCCTGGAGGGCAGCATTTGTGAACCTGACCAAGGCAGTCTCAGTACCGTGATTTTTCCGGAATCCATGTTGTGATGCAGCTTGCAGCCCGGCTCCTGAAAGGAGGAGACTCCTAAAATTAAGTTTCTCTAAGAAAGTAGTAGATATTTTGGTGGCAGCCAGGAATACTTCTGCTTTTAGATTCATAGATATTTGTCAGCAGAAAAGGACCATCTTAGCCCATCTAGTCCCATTCCCCCACCCCTTACTTGCCCCCATTTCAAAGATTCCCCCCCCCCACCCTCTAAATAACCCATTGTGCTTGTCCCAAGCCCTTTTTTATTCCTCCACTGTTCTGGTTCCCACCACCTCACCCGTCAAGCTGTTCCATGGCTCCACCACCCTCTGCGTGAAGTAATGTCCCCTCACATTACCCTTAAACCTTGCTCCCTCCAACCTAAGCCCATGCCCTCTAGTTGTAGCACCCACCTTCCCTGTGAATAAGCTCCCCCCATTTTATTAAACCCCTTCACATTCTTGAAAGTTTCTATCATGTCCCCTCTCTCATTTCTGGTCTCCAGCAGCAGCTTATGCTAATGTATGGACCACCTTTTCATCATGGGCCAGAGGGGAGGATCTTAAGCTTTCCAAGGCCTCGGTTCCACAGATTTTGGATTTCCTGCATGACGGTATGGATAAGGGGTTAGCACTGAGCTCTTGGAGCATCCTAGGGCTTTTTTCTAGGGACTAATAGAGAAGTTATTTGTTTTCTGTGTGCAGTTAGCAGGAGTCATCCTGTTTTCCAATCCCAGTTCCTCCATGGGATCTAAGTCTGGTTCCAAATGCTCTTTGTAAGGAGCCTTTCAAACCACTGTCATCCATCTTGCTGGATGTGTTGTCATTCAAGGTATGTTTTTTGGTTGCTATGTGCTCAGCCAGGAGGATTGGCGAGCTCCAGGCCTTATCCCACAAGGAGCCATACCTTTGTCTTGCATAAGTACAAGGTGGTACTCGGAAGGGTCCTGTCTTTCATCCCAAAAGTGCCATGACTTTCCATGTGGACCAGGGAATATGCCTTCCATCCTTCTGTCCACAACCATCTCACCCAAAGGAGAAGGAGTTGCACAAATTAAACTTGCGACGGGCTGTTAGGACATACCTCAAACAGATGGCTGTGTTCCAGAAATTGGATAGCCTGTTCATTCTCTTCGGATCGGCCAAACGGTGAAAAAGCCTCCAAGGCCACCCTAGCTTTGTGGGGGAGGGCTTGCATTGCTAAGACTTATGTCACAGAAAAGAAGAGGCCTCCAGTCCTCATCAAGGCTCACCCCACCAGGGCTATGGACATGTCTTGGGTGGGGTGAGGCGAAGCATCGGTTTTAGAGTTATGCAAGGCAGCTACATGATCTTCCATCCACACGTTCACAAAACACTACAAATTGGATGTTCAGAGTTCTGATGAGACAGCTTTTGGTCGCAGAGTGTTGCAGGCAGCAGTTCACAAGTAATCTCTTGGTGCTTGTTTCTGGCATATGGGATAATATTCTTCCCCCCTCCCGGCTGTTCTGGGTACTGCTTCTTAGAACCCAGTTGTTGTGAATACCCATTGACATAGAAACATAGACTTTGACGGCAGATAAGGACCACTTGGCCCACCCAGTCTGCCCATTTCCCTACCTATTGGATAAGCTGCAGATTCTAGTTAACCAACAGCCTACTTCCTGCACCCCAACCATAATTGCCTTATGTCTGTCCCATGCATGTTTGAATTCGCCCACTGTTTTAGACCCCACAACCTCTCCAGGAAGGCGGTTCCATGCGTCCACCACTCTCTCTGGGAAAAATAATTTCTTCACATTACCCCGAGCTGTCCCCCCTCTAACTTTAAATTGTGCCCCCTTGTTCTTACACATCTCTTTTTCTGAAAGATGCTACCCCCCTGGACTTTGTTGATTCCCTTGAGGTACTTAAAAGTTTCTATCATGTCCCCTCTGTCCCTCCTTTCATCAAGGGTATACATATTAAGCTCTCTCAGTCTCTCTTCATATGGTTTCTGATGTAGACCCTGCACCATTTTAGTTGCCCTCCTCTGAACTGCTTCCATCCTGTCTATGTCCTTGCGTAGATGAGGTCTCCAAAACTGCACGCAGTACTCCAGAGGGGTCTCACCAACTGTCTGTATAGAGGGATAACCACTTCCCTTTTTCTACTTGTGATGCCCCTCCCTATGCATCCCAGTATCCCCCTGGCTCTCCTTACTGACTTCTCACATTGCTTACCCACCTTTAGGTCATCTGATATGACTACACCCAGATCCTTTCCATTATTGTTGTCGTTAGTACCTCCTGCTATTGTGTACTCTCTTCCTGGATTTTTATTTCCCAGGTGCATTACTTTGCACTTCTTTGCATTGAATCTAAGTTGCCATATGTCTGACCATTCCTCCAACCTTGCAGTCCCTTCTCATCCTTTCTACCCCTCTTGTGTATCAACTCTGTTACAGATCTTTGTGTCATCTGCAAAGAGGCATACCTTTCCTTCCAGACCCTCTGCAATGTCACCTATAAAGATGTTAGAGGACTGGACCCAGTACTGAGCCCTGAGGTACTCCACTAGTAACCCCCCTTTCTTCAGAAAGTATTCCATTCACTATTACTTTCTGTATCCTGTTGTGCTGCAAGTTTGCTACCCAGGCTACCACCCTGGGACCCACTCCCAGGCTGGCTAACTTGATTATTAATCTTTTGTGCGGGACTGTGTCAAATGCCTTGCTAAAGTCTAGGTAGACTATATCCACAGCCCATTCCTGGTCTATTACTTTGGTCATCCAGTCAAAGAAATCGATGAGATTCATCTGACATGACCTTCCTGCTGTGAATCCATGCTGCTTTGGGTCCTGTGCCCCGCTGGCCTCTAGATACTCAACAATTCTTTCTTTCAGAAGTGATTCCATCATTTTCCCCACCACTGAGGTCAAACTAACAGGCTTGTAGTTTTCTGCTTCTGCCTTGCTCCCACTTTTGTGAAGGGGAATCACATTTGCCCTCCTCCAGTCCTCAGGTACCACCCCATCTTCCCATGATTTGTTAAAAAGTGTGGTTAGTGGTGTCACTAGGTCCTCCCTTAGCTCTTTAAGGATTTTGCGTGAATCCCGTCAGTCCCCATTGCTTTGTCCACCTTGAGTTTTAGGAGTTCTTTCAATACTCTTTCTTCTGTAAATGGACTGGTGTCAACCCCACTATCCAGAGTGCTTCTACTGTTTGGTTTAGGTAACTCCTTCTCTTCTTTTGTGAATACTGAGCAAAGTATTCATTCAGTATCTCTGCCTTTTCACTGTCTCCCTCTGCCGCCTCCCCTCTCCTTTATTAATCTTCACTATCCCTCCCTTAACCTTTCTATGCTCCCTAATGTACCTGTAAAAGGTTTTATCCCCCTTCTTAGCTGAGTTGGCTATCTTTTCCTCGGTTTGGGCCTTTGCTTTTCTGACTGCCTTCCCCACTTCTTTCTGCTTTAATTGATACAGTTCCCTGTCGTGCTCCATCTGTGATTCCTTATACTTTTTGAATACAGCCTTTTTCTCCTTAACCTTTCCTGACACCTCTTTTGAGAGCCATAGTGTTTTTTTATTCCGCTTTGTTTTCTTTATTTGTTTCACACAAAGGCTTGTTGCCTCCATGATGGCAGTTTTGATTTTTCTCCACTGTTCTTCCACCCTTCCTTTCTGGCTATTTGCTAATGCATTCCTCAGGTATTCACCCATTATGCCAAAGTCATCCCTTCTAAAGTCCAGTATCCTTGTCTTTGTATGGCTTGTCTCCATGGTTGTGTTTATTGTGAAGCACACTGTGCAGTGGTCGCTTGTTCCCAGATGTCTACTGACTTCTAAGTTTGTGATCCTCTCTCCACTTGAGAGTACCAGGTCTAATATTGCTCCCTCCTGAGTGGGTTCCACCACTAGCTGTCTAAGGCATGCTCCCTGTAGGGCATTGAGAATAACCCTGCTCTTGGATGTGGCTGCAGTCCATGTCACCCATTTAACATCTGGCATATTCATCTCCCCCATCAACAGTATCTCCCTTTTTTCAGCCATTTTGAGAATGCCCTCTATCATTTTCTTGTCCATTTCCTCCCCTTGAGACAGGAGGTCTGTATACAACACCTGTGCGGATTGTGATGCCATTCTCTGTCTCCAAGGTGACCCAGAGTTCCTCTTGTCCCCCCTTTACTTTTTAGTTCTGTAGCTTTGATCCCTTCCCTTATGTAGAGAGCTACTCCACCTCCTCTTTAACCCTCCCTGTCCCTTCTGTAGATTGTGTACCCTGGTATGTTGACATCCCAGTCATGGTTCTCCGTGTACTATGTTTCTGTGACTGCCACAATATTCAAGTGTTCCTCTTCCATCAGGGCTACTAGCTCTGGAAGCTTGTTTCCAAGACTACGGTCATTGGTACTCATTGCCCTCCATTTAATGTTGGCTTTATCCTTTCTTACAATGTGGAGCACTACAGAAAGAAGAAATATCTTTATACTTACTGTAATTTCCTTTTCTGTTAGCTCCAACATTGTCAGTGGAGCCCACTCAGGAATCTTGCTTCTGTGGGAGAATATTATCTGGTATTCCGGTGGGAGATATTCTTTGTTTAATCAAAACCCCCTATTGTGGCTTTTCCAGGGCATCCCTCTATTTTCCTGCTGTGCTGTATTCCTGTAAAAAAAAAAAATGAAGTTTTTCAATCAGACTACAACCACACTGGTTAGCAGGTTTATTGTATCTCACTAAGGCCATGTTCACACTAGGAAGCTTAAAAGGTTTTAACTGCCTTAAACCATTTTAAGGTCCCAGAACATGGTTTGCATTCACACTGTAACACAGTTTAAACTGTGTTATGATCATGTTCTAAAACTGTGCTAAAACCCTGCTAAGAGGTGGTCTTTAGCACGGTTTTAGCTAAACGCGGTTGCCTTACTCCATGTTAACAGCAGTGTGTACGCAAACCGTACTGTAACATGAGTTAAAGCAACCCCTCCAATGAGAAAATCCATTTCATCAGCCACAGAATAAGAAAAATGATACATTACAGGCACCACTGTGCAGTGAAAGAATCCTCAATTCTGCCCATATATTTTTGTCCCGATCAGTTTTGGTGTGCGTTCACGGGCATCACGTCATGCACTGTGGCACCAACCAGAACCCATAATGCTTTGAACTGGTGCCGCAGTCATGCCTGGGAACCCCTTCCACCTGGCATAGTTGTCTGAATTGAGTGTGAATGCTCCGACAACCGTGCTTTGGACCGATTCATAAAACATTTTTAGTAACGGTTTATAAATGGTCCCTAGTGTAAACAGGGCTGAAGGGTGTTTTCCTTGTTGCAGGCTGTCTCACTGTATCAGTTCTGCCTGACAAAGTTCATCATTGTGTCTGTCAACATCAGCGTCCAGAAGATTTGCTGGTGCAGGATGTTCCTTGTTGACTGTTTGCTTTTCCACAAAAAGGACCGACTCAGCCAAGCCTTGTGTCCTGTCCAATATGGAGCATGCCTTCCTTCAGAGGTCTGCCAATAAGGTAAGACAGTTTCTACTTACAGTGTGGAAGGAACGTTACATACAAGTAATTAGTTATAATATAGGCAAATATGGTAGTTTACTAAGGCACTGTGAGGTCAATAGTGACTGGGGAGTTGCTGCTGCTTGGAATCCTCATATGCCCAACATTCTAAAGCCTGAGCTGTGCCATTCCCCTGGAAGGGGTGCACTATACCCAGTTGTTGTAAATACCCATTGTCAATGTTGGAGCTAACAGACAAGGAAATTACAGTAAGTATGAAGAAATGTCTTTAGTTCATTTAATCAGTTGTGCTTTCCATTATTATTAGAAATCTTGTAGTGCCTGACCAAAGTTTTCATGTCAAGTTGTTTATTAGCCTACTCCCCCACCTTCCAGCAGATTTGGCATACTGCTGAAAGGTAAGGTACAGTTACTTTTTTTATTTGGCATTTTTCTAAGATCCTATGTATGTTTTCTTGTTCAAGCAGCACATACATAAAACAGTGACAGCTCATTATTACAGACTGTAAACATTTAATAATGCATCAGTGTATGAATGTCTATCCAAACAGTTTTCATCAGCCCTTTCTTAAAGTTTTAAGTGTGGGACTATACAAAAATGATATAGTAGTACAGTATCTTTCAGCAGATGGACTGCTATTCAGGGAGGATGCTGGGAACCTCCACAAAGGAGACCCACAGGAGGGTGTCACGAGACCCCACAGGGTAAGGAAACAACTCATGATGGGGGACTCGATCATTGGGGGGTAGAAGTGGGGGAGGAAGGGGATAGGGAGGTAATGTGCCTGCCTGGTGCCATGGCTCAGAGGGACAGGGAGCAAATCCTCAGGATTGCGGGAGCAGCTGCACGAGTGAGGGAGCTGGATGTCATTGTCCACCTAGGGACAAATGACCTGGCTGTGAATGGGATCAGAGCGGTGCAAGAGGAGTTTGTGGAGTGGGGGAGGGGCCTTAGACAAGTAGCATGTACGGTAACCTTCTCAGAGGTGCTGCCTGTCTCTGGCAAGGATGATGCTAGGGTATTCCGCACCATGGGAGCCAATGAATGGTTGAAAAACTGGTGTGGAGCTCAGGGTTTTGGCTTCATTGGGGACTGGGGAGCCACCTGGAGGGATGCAGGCTTATACTGGCACAATGGTCTGCGTCTGTCTGGGGGGGGGACCAGGATCATAGATGATAGGTTTAAATGCTTCATTGGCAAGCATTTAAACTAGCCAAGGGGGGGAACTGAAAAGGAGTAGGGAAATCCCAGCCTCCCTCACAAAACACAGTCATTAGAGAGGTAAACACCAAGGTAGAGAAGTCAGTAGGGAGCAGGACAGGGATAAATGCAGAAAAAGGCAGTAAGGACAGGGATGGGACTAAAAGGGGTAAGGCCATAAAAAATAAATGGAAGGTGATGAGTACCAATGCCCTCAATCAGTGCAACAAGCTCCCTGAACTAGTGGCCTTGATGGAAAAGGGATGCCTGGATATTGCGGCAGTCACTGAAACATGGTACACATAGAACCATGACTGGGATGTCAACATACCAGGATACACAGTCTACAGGAGGGACAGGGTGGGTAAAAGAGGAGGAGGAGTAGCTCTCTATATAAGGGAAGGGATTAAAGCAACAGAACTAAAGAGTAAACAGGAACTTGATGAGTCACTATGGGTTACCCTGGAGATAGGAAATGGCACCACAATCCGCATGGGTGTTGTGTATAGACCCCCCATCTCAGGGGGAGGAAATGGACAAGGAAATGATAGTAGGCATCCTTAAAATGGCAGAAAAAGGGGAGATATTGTTGATGGGGGACCTGAATATGCCAGATGTTAACTGGAGTGCCTTTGCTGCAGGCACATCCAAGAGTAGGATCTTTCTTGATATCCTACAGGAGGCATGCCTCAGACAGCTGGTGTTGGAACCCACTCGGGAGGGAGAAATCTTAGACCTGGTACTTTCAAATGGGGAAGAAGAAAGGATCTTAGATTTAGAAGTGGGTAGCCAGCTGGGAAAAAGAGACCACCAAACAGTGTGGTTCGCAATAAACACAGCCATAGAGTCAAGCCATATAAAAACAAGAGTATTGGACTTTAGGAAGGCTGACTTTGGGAAAATGAGAGAGCACCTCAGAAAAGTACTAGCAAACTGGCAAGAAGGAGGGGTGGAGGAACAATGGGGAATAATCAAAACAGCCGTTGCAGAGACAACAAGCCTGTGTGTGAAGCAAATCAACAAAACAAAATGAAGGAAAAAAAAAACACTATGGTTCTCAAAAGAGATGTCAGGAATGGTTAAGGAGAAAAGGATAGCATTCAGGAAATATAAGGAAACACAGAAGGAGCAGGACAGAGAACTTCATCAGTTAAAGCAGAAGGAGGCAGGGAAGGCAGAATAGCAAGGCACAAACTGAGGAAAAGATAGTCAACTCTGTTAAGAAGGGGGATAAAACCTTTTATATGTACATTAGGAAGTGAAGAAAGACCAAGGGAGGGATACAGAGACTTAATAAAGGGCAAGGAATGTGGGCAGAGGGTGACAGTGAAAAAGCAGGGATACTGAATGAATATTTCTGCTCAGTATTCACAATGGAAGAGTAGGGGGAGGCACCTAAACCAAACAAGGGAGAAACTCTGAATAGGGGAGTGGATACCAGTCCATTTACAGAAGAAAGGGTTTTGAAAGAACTCTTGAAACTGAGGCTGGACAAAGCAATGGGGCCTGATGGGATCAACCCAAGAATTCTAAAGGAACTAAGGGTAGAACTAGTAACACCACTGACTACTCTCTTTAACAAATCATGGGAGGGTGGGGTGGTACCTGAGGACTGGAGGAGGGCAAATGTGATTCTACTTCACAAAAGTGGGAGCAGAGCAGAGGCAGGAAACTACAGGCCAGTTAGTTTGACTTCAGTGGTAGGAAAAATGATGGAATCACTTCTGAAGGAAAGAACTGTTGAGTACCTAGAGGCCAGTGGGGCACAGGATCCAAGGCAGCGTGGTTTCACAGCAGGAAGGTCATGTCAGACGAATCTAATAGATTTCTTTGACTGGGTGACCAAAGTAGTAGACCAGGGAGGGGCTGTGCATATGGCCTACCTAGATTTTAGCAAGGCATTTGACACAGTCTCACACAAAAGATTAATAAATAAGTTAGCCAGCCTTGGAGTGGGTCCCAAGGTGGTAGCCTGGATAAAAACTGGCTGGACAACAGGACGCAAAGGGTAATAGTAAACGGAGTTCACAGTGAAGAAAGGAGGGTAACTAGTGGGGTACCGCAGGGTTCGGTACTGGGACCGGTCCTCTTTAATGTCTTATGTGTGACATTGGAGAGCACCTGGAAAGAAAAGGTATGTCTCTTTGCAGATGACACAAAGATCTGCAACAGGGTTGATACACAAGGTGGGGTGGAAAGAATGAAAAGGGACTTGGCAAGGTTGGAGGAATGGCCAAATATGTGGCAGCTCAGATTCAATGCAAAGAAGTGCAAGGTAATGCATCTGGGAAACAAAAACCCAGTGGAAGAGTACACAATGGGCAGTGAGTTAATAACAAGAAAAATCAAAAGAGACCTAGGAGTAATTATATCAGATGACCTAAAGGTGGCAAGCAATGTGAGAAGGCAGTAAGGAGAGCTGGGGGGATACTGGGATGCATAGGGAGAGGCATCAACAGTAGAAAACAGGAAGTTGTTATCTATCTGTACAGACAGTTAGTGAGACCCCATCTGGAGTACTGCATGCAGTTCTGGAGACCCCACCTCCGCAAAGACATAGACAGAGTGGAGGCTGCCCAGAGGAGGGCAACCAAAATGGTGCAGGGTCTGCACCAGAAGACATACGAGGAGAGACTAAAGCAGATTAATATGTATACCTTTGAGGAAAGGAGGGAGAGGAGAGACATGATAGAAAATTTCAAGTATCTCAAGGGAATTAACAAAGTACAAGAGGGTAGTATCTTTCAGAAGAAGAGATGTGCAAGAACAAGGAGGCACAATTTGAAGATCGAGGGGGGATGGCTCAGAGGTAATGTTAGAAAGTATTTTTTTACAGAGAGAGTTGTGGATGCATGGAACAGCCTTCCTGAGGAGGTTGGAGAGTCAGGAACAGTGGGGGAATTCAAGAATGCAAGGGACAGGCATAAGGCAATTCTAGTGGGGGGTAGGAGGAAGTAAGCTGTTGATTAACTAGAATCTGCAACTTATCCATCAGGTAGGGAAGTGAGCGGACTGGGTGGGCCTTGTCTGCCATCAAATTCAGTGTTTCTGTGTTTCTATTGAGTATGCTGAGACTCACAATGGTGATGGGTAAGGTAATGGAGTCAATATTGAAACAAAGGGTGGTTAGCTCTTTGGAAGGTGGGACTGCTATAAATTTGGCAGCATGGCTTCACTCTGGGATGGTCATGTCAGACGAACCTTATTGAATTCTTCAATGAGGTGACGAGGGTGGTTGATCAGGGTGGGGCAATGGACGTGACCAACCTGGACTTTGGGAAGGCCTTCAATATGGTGCCCTACAGAAGACTGGTTAATAAGTTGGGGAGTCTAGGGGTTGGGCAGAAAGTAACAAGCTTGGTGGAGAGCTGGCTGATGGGCAGAAGTTAAAGGATGGTGGTCAATTGGGTGCACTCTGGGGAGACGGGAGTGATGAGTGGGGTCCACGTGGGGTCGATTATGGGGCCCATTCTGTTTAACATCTACATCAGTGACATAGCAGAGGGGCTTCAGGGGAAGGTATGCCTTTTCACGGATAACACAAAACTCAGCAACAGGGTGGACACCCCAAGGGGGTGGAGGCAATGAAGAATGATCTAAGGTTACTGGAAGAGTGGTCGGAAACATGGCAGCTGAAGTTTAATGCCAGGAAATGCACAGTGATGCACTTGGGGAGGAGGAATCCAAATACCACATACGCACTGGGTGGGGGGAGATAATGGTTGCAACCATTCAGGAGAAGGATCTAGGAGTCATAATCAGTGATGACCTCAGGGTGGGGACCTAGTGCAGCAAGGCAGTGGGCAAAGCTAACAGGATGCTGGCATGCATAGGGCAAGGGATAACCAGCAGAAGGAGGGAGGTGCTGATGCCACTGTATAGTTCCATGGTGAGGCCAGACCTGGAGTATGGGGTATAGTTCTGGAGGCCCCATCTGGGAAAAGACATAGATGGCATGGAAAGGGCGCAGAGAAGGGCCACTAAAATGGTGCATGGGCTAAGTGGGAAGACATATGAGGAGAGGTTGAAGGAGCTGGATTTTGTATCCTCTCAAGACAAGAAGGGAGAGAGGGGACACAATCAAAACATTCAAGTATGTGAAGGGGATCAATAAAGCTTATTTTCAGGGAAGGTAAATACAAGAACTGGGGGGCATGAACTGAAGGTGGAGGGGGAAGGTTTAGAGGAAACATTAGGAAGTATTACTTTACGGAGAGAGTGGTTGAGCCCTGGAATGGACTGCCAGAAGAGGTGGTGAGAGCCAGCACAGTGGAGGGTTTCAAGAAGGCCTGGGACAAACACAAGGATTTGTCAAGGAGAGGAAGGGCAGAATCTTGGAGGGGGGGAACTAGTAGAGGGGGGATGGGCAGACTCGATGGGCCAGGAAGGTCCTTTTCTGCCGTCACATGTCTATGAATTTATGAACCATGTTGTTTTCAGTTAGATCTTGGGATTGCCCACAATGCTACTTCAGTAGTATATAAGATCAGGATGGAACAGGGGCACAGAATGTCACAGAGATAAAGGGAACCCAGTTAATTCATGGTTTTTACATACTAACATACTAAAATGCCAGCAGAATAGGCCTAATGGTCTTTCGTGTCTGCTCGTTTGGTCAGCCCCCACCCTGGGTGCTGACCTTGCTGTCCCCCTCACCTTCTCTGGCTTCTCCCTTCCCAGTTCAGGATATTCTTGCTGCATTGGATTTTGCTTCCAGAACCCTTCCCCTGTACCTGTCCCACCCCTCTTGAACCCCTCCATTGTCTCTGCCTCCACCAGCCCCTAGGCAGTGCATTCCATGGCTCCACCACCCTCTCAGTGAAGTAGCACCTCCTCCTTTCTCCCTGAATCTTCCCCTCCAGCTTCCACCCATGCCCTCTAGTGGCCCTTCCTCCTTCCTTGAAGCACCCTGACTGTTCCTCCCTATTTACCCTCTTCATGTACCTGAAGACCTCTGTCATGTCCCCCGGTCCTTCTCTCTTCCAATGTGTACATATTTAGCTCTTGAGCCTCTCCTCATAGGTCCTGTCCCCAAGCCCCAAATCATTTTGGTTGCCCTCCTCTGGACCCTCTCAGGAGGTTAATGTCCCTCTTTAAGTGTGGCCTCAAAACTGCCGCAGTACTCCAAGGTGCGGCCTCATCAAGCAGTTATACAGAGGATATCACTTCCCTCCTTCTGGAGGTGATCCCCTAGCGATGCATCCCAGCATCCTGTTGGCCTTAGCTGCTGCCCTCCTACAAGTCTCAGAGTTGTTCATCTTGACATCCACCACCACCCCAGGTCCATCTCAGCCATCGAGACTTGTAGCATCCCCCCAGGGTGTACACATTTGGCCTGGGTTTCTGGCCCCCAGGTGGAGTACCTTGCATTTCCCTGCATTGAACCGCAGCTTCCACTTTCTAGACCATCTTTCCAGAGCCTCCAGGTCCCCCTGTAGGGCCAGCCTCCCCTCCTCCCCATCCACCGCCGCCCCCAGTTTCGAGTCATCTGCAAAGAGACTCATCTCACTCCTGATTCCTGTCCTTATGTCAGATACGTAGGTGCTGAACAGAAGGGGCCCAAGGACTGATCCCTGTGGGACCCCACTAATGACCCTCCTTGGGGATGAGACTATCCCACCAACTACGACCCTCTGGGTCCGGTCCTGGAGCCAATTGCCTATCCATCTGATCATCTGGTTCCCCACCCCCATTTCTCCCAGCTTATCCAACAGCCCATGTGAGGAACAGAGTCAAATGCCTTGCTGAAGTCTAGAAAGAGGACATCCACTGGTCTACCCAGGTCCAAGGCACTTGTCACCCAGTCATAGAACTCCACCAGGTTTGTCTGACACGATTTCCCCGGGATGAATCCATGCTGTCTATCGTCCAGGCACCCTGACTTATCCAGGTCCCCCCCCAGCCTCTCCTTGACAATGCCCTCCATCACCTTGCCCACCACTGATGTCAGGCTGACAGGCCTGTAGTTCCCTGCCACCTCCCTTGATCCCCCCCTTGTGGATAGGCACTTTATGTCACAGTTACAACTCTAGAGGTAACCTGACATCATACAGGCAAGCAGTGCAGTTCAAGGAACACAGGTGATACATGGTCTAATCCTAGTGGATGTAAAAAAATGCATCTACTGCATTCGTACCATCTGCAGGCATTGGGCCACTGGAACTGACATGCTGATAGGCTCACATATAGTTTGTTTAATCCAATACTGCATTGTAGCAGCAGTGCAACTATTGTGTGTGGAAGGCAGGGTGATAACAGTTTCAGAGCATACACATGAGAGCTGTGAAGCATTGCAGGTGGCTTGGACTTCCTCCAGTCACCCTGTACATTTTTTTTGTTACTTTAGGTTTGCCCAACCTTGGTTGCCATCCTGGCCCCATTCTTCCACCTGGCAACCACCTATCCCCCTGACCTGTGGTGTCTGCAGACCACACTGTTACCCCCAAGGGAGGGAACTGAGAGGGGCAGGCGAACTTCCAGATCTTACTTCGAGAGTATCTCTTGCAGCAGGCCATTGCCAGTAGGAGTAAGCCATCAGGCACCAGGACCACACAGAAACCTTTCTAGCTAGCAGTCTACCAGAGGGGATCACCCCTCCCCCCCCGATGTCCACAGTTGATGTCAGCCTATCCTATATGAGGCTGGCGGCCTCCATACCCTCCTCAGTTCTTTTCTGCCATCGACCAATGCACAGCTGACCACTGACACCACCACAGCAGCTAGTCGACCGCTATTTTCCAGCGTTTACCATCATAGAAACATAGAATTTGATGGCAGATAAGGACCGCTTGGCCCACCCAGTCTGCCCATTTTCCTACCTACTGGATAAGCTGCAGATCCTAGTTAACCAGCAGCCTACTTCTTCCTACCCCCACCCCCCAGAATTGCCTTATGACTATCCCATGCATGCTTGAATTCCCCCACTGATTTTGACTCCACAACCTCCTCCGGAAGAGCAGTTCCATGCATCCACAACCCTTTCTGTGAAAAAATACTTCCTTAAATTACCTCTGAGCCGCCCCTTCTATCTTCAAATTGTGCCCTCTTGTTCTTGCACACCTCTTTTTTTGAAAGATGCTACCCTCTTGGACTTTGTTGATTCCCTTGAGGTACTTGAAAGTTTCTATCATGTCCCCCCTCTCCCTCCTTTCCTCGAGGCTATACATATTAAGCTCCTTAAGTCTCTCTTCATCTGACTTCCAATGCAGACCCTGCACCATTTTAGTTGCCCTCCTCTGGACAGCTTCCATCCTGTCTATGTCTTTGCGGAGATTGGTTCTCCAGAACTGCACACAGTACTCCAGATGGGGTCTCACCAGCTGTCTGTACAGAGGGATAATAACTTCCTGTTTTCTACTGGTGATGCCTCTCCCTATGCATCCCAGTTTCCCCCCAGCCCTCCTTGCTGCCCTCTCACATTGCTTGCCCATCTTTAGGTCATCTGATATGACTACCCCCAGGTCCCTTTCCATTCTTGTTGTTGTTATTATCTCACCCCCCATTGTGTACTCTTCCCCTGGGTTTTTGTTTCCCAGGTGCATTACCTTGCACTTCTTAGCATTGAATCTAAGCTGCCATACATTTGACCATTCCTCTAACCTTGCCAAGTCCCTTCTCATCTTTTCCACCCCACCCTGTGCATCAACTCTGTTGCAGATCTTAGTGTCATCTGCAAAGAGACATACTTTTCCTTCAGTCCTTCTGCAATGTAAACATAAAGACATTGAAGGACCAGTCCTATACTGAACCCTGCGGTACCCACTAGTAACCCTCCTTTCTTCTGAGTGGACTCCATTTACTATAACTCTCTGTGTCCTATTCTCCAGCCAATTCTTTACCCAGGCTGTCATCTTGGGACCCACTCCCAGGCTGGCTAACTTGTATATTAATCTTTGTGTGGGACTGTGTCAAATGCCTTGCTAAAGTCTAGGTAGGCCATGTCACAGCCCCTCCCTGATCTACTACTTTGGTCACCCAGTCAAGAAATCTATCATATTCGTCTGGCATGACCTTCCTGCTGTGAATCCATGCTGCCTTGGGTCCTGTGTCCCTCTGGCCTCTAGATACTAGAACAATTCTTTCCTTTAGAAGTGATTCCATCATTTTCCCCTATCACTGAGGTTAAACTAACAGGTCTATAGTTTCCTGCTTCTGCCTTGCTCCCACTTTTGTGAAGGGAATCACATCTGCCCTCCCCAGTCCTCGGGTACCACCCCATCCTCCCATGATTTGTTAAAAAGGGTAGTCATTGGTGTCACTAGTTCTACCCTTAGTTCTTTTAGAATTCTGGGATGAATGCCATCAGGCCCCCTTGCTTTGTCCACCTTCAGTTTTAAGAGTTCTTTCAGAACCCTTTCTTCTGTAAATGGGCCGGTATCAACTTCTGTATCCAGAGTGTTACTACTGTCTGTTTTATGTATCTCCCCCTCTTCCTTCGTAAATACTGAGCAAAAATATTTGTTTAGTATCTCTGCCTTTCACAGTCTCCCTCTGCCCACCTCCCTCCCCTTTATTAAGCCTCACTATCCCTCCCTCCTTGGTCTTCCTTCGCTCCCTGATGTACCTATAA
This sequence comes from Neoceratodus forsteri, assembly GCA_016271365.2. NCBI lineage: Eukaryota > Metazoa > Chordata > Ceratodontiformes > Ceratodontidae > Neoceratodus > Neoceratodus forsteri. The sequence continues at coordinate 409,955,151 of CM057455.1, read as the reverse complement.
AAGGTTTTATCCCCCTTCTTAACTGAGTTGGCTGTCTTTTCCTCGGTTTGGGCCTTTGCTGTTCTGACTGCCTTCCCAGCCTCCTTTTGCTTTAACTGATACAGTTCTCTGTCCTGCTCCTTCTGCGATTCCTTGTACTTCCTGAATGCTTTCTTTTTCTCTTGAACCTTCACTGCCACTTCCTTTGAGAACCATAGTGGTTTCTTACATCGTCTTGTTTTGTTTATTTGCTTCACACAAAGGCTTGTTACCTCTGTGATGGCAGTTTTTATTATTCCCCATTGTTCTTCCACCCTCCTTCCTGCCCATTTGCTAGTGCATTCCTTAGGCACTCACCCATTATAGCAAAGCCAGCCCTCCTAAGTCCAGTACTTTTGTCTTTGTATGGCTTGACTCTATTACTGTGTTTATTGTGAACCATACTGTTTGATGGTCGCTAGTTCCCAGATGGCTACCCACTTCTACACTGTGATCCTCTCTCCATCTCCATTTGAGAGTATCAAGTCTAATATTGCTCCCTCTCGAGTGGGCTCCAGTACTAGTTGTCTAAGGCATGCCCCCTGTAGGGCATCTAGAATAACTGCACTCTTGAGTGGCAGCTGCAACTGTACTCCAGTTAACATCTGGCATATTCAGATCACCCATCAGCAGTATCTCCCTTTTTCTGCCATTCTAAGTATACTTTCTATCATTTCCTTGTCCATTTCCTCCCCTGAGAAAGTCTGTATCTAACCCTGTGTGGATTGTGGTGCCATTGCCTGTCTCCAAATTTACCCACAGTGCTTCTTCTCCTCCCTGTTTACCCTTTTGTTCTGTTGCTTTTATTCCTTCCTTTATGTAAAGAACTCCTCCTCCTCCTCCTCTTTACCCTCCCTGTCCCTCCTGTAGATAGTGTATCCTGGTATGTTTATGTCCTAGTCATGGTTTGTGTGTACCATGTTTCTGTGACTGCACGATATCCAGATGTTCCTCCTCCATCAAGGCCACTAATTCAGGAAGCTTGTTACCTAGACTACGGGCATTGGTACTCATTGCTCTCCATTTTTGATGGCTTTACCTTCTGTTGCAGCATCCACACTGACCGTTCTACCTTGGTCTTTTTCTCATTTAGTACCCTGTTTTGTAGGGAGAGGCTGGGATTTTTCTGCTGCTTGTCAGTGCCTCCCCCTTTGACTAGTTTAAAAGCTTGCCAATGAAGCATTTAAACTGATTGCTCAAAAGACTTGTTCCCTTCCTGGACAGATGCAGACCATCCTGCCAGTATAGACTGTTGTCCCTCCAGGTGTAACTCCAGTCCCCAATGAAGCCAAACCCCTGTGCTCCGCACCATTTTTTCAACCATTCATTAAACTGCATGGTGCCAATTACCCTCGCCTCACCCATGCCTTTGACAGGCAGCACCTCTGAGAAGGATACTGTGTGTGCTACTTGTCTTAGGCCCCTCCCCAACTCTGCAATGTCCTCCTGCACTGCTCTAACCTCATGATGAGCCAAGTCATTTATCCCTAGGTGGACAATTACGTCCAGCTCAGAATCCCTTGCAGCTGTTGTCGTGATCCTGAGGATGCGCTTCCTGTCCCTCCAAGCCATGGCACCAGGCAGGCACCTTACTTCAGTTTTCCCAGCTCCTCCCAGTTCTATCCCCCTAATAACTGAGTCCCCCATCAGGAGCTGCTTCCTTTCCTTGTGGTGTCCTCTGCCTCCTTCCTGTGGGCCTCCCTTGTGACAGCTGTCCTCAGCCTCCTTAGTCTCCTCTGTGGGTGCATCCATAGGGGAGCTATGCTCCCCCAGAATGGTGAATGGATTGTGGAGTGGAACAACTGACTGGGTGTGCCTCCGTTCCACCATCCTCACCCTTCATGAGCCCACTGTGGTCCAAGAGGGGATACTCTCTGGAGTTTACCCAGATTCCACCAGACAATCCACCCATCCCCTCCCACTGCTCCCCCTCCCATGTTGCCCTCCTGCAAGCAGAGATACAGGTCTTGCTCAAAAAGCACTATTCAGGAGGTACTCAGCACCCAGAGGCAAAGGATATTATTCCCACTTCTTCCTAGTCCCAAAAAAAGACAGGAGACCTCCGTCCCATTCTGGATCTGAGCCAGCTGAACACCTTCATTAAAAACAAGAGGTTCAGAATGGTGACCTTAGTGAGCCTGTTGCCCATGCTTCATCAAGGAGATTGGCTCTGTTCCCTGGACATGCAGGATGCTTATATGCACATAAAGATCCTGCCATCTCACAGGAAGTACCTTCAATTCACCTTCCAAGGAGAGCACTACCAGTTCAGGGCGCTTCTATTTGACCTCTCATCAGCACCAAGGGTCTTCAACTAGTGTCTAGCAGTCATGGCAGCAGCCCTCAGGAGAGGGGGTCATTACATCTACCCCTATTTGGATGATTGGCTTTTCATAGCTTTGTCAGAAGACCAACTATGTCAAACATTGGAGGAGACTTTAAGTCTATTCTGGGCCTTGGGCATCACACTAAATCTGTCCAAGTCACACCTGTGACCTGCTCAGAGGTTACTATATATTGGAGCAGTCCTGGACACCATCCAAGGGAAAACCTTTCTTCCCGCAGACCAGGCAGTCAGGCTAAGGGAGGTCACTCACAAGGAGATGGCCTTGGACCAGGTCCTAGCGAGGGAGGTTCTGAAACTTCTAGGCCGTATCACCACAGCCATAGCCACAGTTCCCCTCGCTTGTTTGAATATGAGGATTCTGCAATGGTACCTCAGAGTTCAGTGGGACCAAGGCATGGATGAGCTCGATGAGCTGATCTGAGTCTCCAATGTGGTCTGTCAGTCCCTGGTTTGGTGGGTCACCCCATCTTATCTAGACAGAGGGATTCCTTCCAGCATCCCAGCCCACAACAAATATTGCTGATAGATGCCTCGGGACTGGGATAGGGAGCACATTTGGCTTCTCACCAGACAAGGGACTCCTGGAATTCCACGGGACGGTCTCTCCACATAAACATTCTAGAGATGAGAGTCATACTGTATGCCTTAAAAGCCTTTCAAGGGGTACTCCTTCCTGGGCCACTTCTGGTCCAGTTAGACAATACTCTAGTAGTCAGCCATCTCAACAAGCAAGGGGGCACTCATTCTTACCCCCATGCAGAGAGGCAATGGACCTGGGCAAAGGATCACAGTCTGGATCTCACAGCAGTCCATCTTCCAGGGATCCACAGCATCCTTGCAGACAGCCTAAGTCACTCTTGGTCTCAGAGCCATGAATGGGAACTACAGCAAGAAGTCATAGACAAACTCTTCAAAAGGTGGGGTCAGCCAGAACTGGACCTCTTTGCATCCCCACACAACGCCAAACTGCCCAATTTTTGCTCACTAGATACAGGGCCTGGTGTTTTCTGGTGAGACGCATTGTTCCTCTCTTGGACAGGGAGGTTTCTGTATGCCTTCCCTCACTTCCCTCTTCTTTAGAGGATCCTGCTGAAGTTGCAGGCAGAAGGTGCCTGTATGATCCTGATTGCACCTTTCTGGCCTCGATAGATTTGGTTCCCACTGTTGTAACAGCTGGCATCAGAACTACTAGTTTCATTACCCCTGTCCACTCACATGTTCTCCCAGGAGCAAGGGACACTGGTTCATCCGGCCCTCTGGTCCCTGCATCTGCATGCAGGGCTTCTGCAGAGTTAGTTAGGGACAGATTTGGAGTATCCCTCAGAGTGGCAGAGGTGCTCGTGGCAGCAAGAACGCTCTCTACCAGGTCAACATATGTCATGAAATGGAAGCATTTCTGCTTGTGGGCATTCCCCCATTCTCTGGATCCCCTCACCTGTCCAGTGGAATCTGTGCTGGTGTATCTCCTCTCCCTCTCGGACTTGGGCCTTAGCTACTCGTCCATTAAGGTGCATCTTTGTGCCATATCAGCTTATCATGCACCACTGAATGGGAAGACTCTGGCACAGTTGGACTTATGCAAGACCTTTTTAAGGGGAATCTTGCATATTAAACCTCCTAGGAGAGATCCCATGCTGCCTTGGGACCTCCTGTTTGTTTGTTTTTTTAAATTCAACATCTTCATTAAATTTTTTAATAAAGTTAACAGGAGTAATATTCCAAGAAGTAATAAGACAAGACAAAACCCTCCTTCAATACCAATAAAAGAAAGAAGATACCAGGAAATTATTGGCACAAATGAGCCTTAACAAAAAATAACAAACTCCTTTCCCGAACCTCCCCCCCCGGGGTGTGCCTTATTAGGTTTAAAAACCAACATATTAAAAAAAGATGATCAGATATATAATAAACCAGTAATGCCAAACATAAGAAAAGACAGGGTAAAAGGGAGAAAGGGAATAATAAAAACTCAATCCGGAATAGTCAGAGGCAAACATTATACAAAACCTAATTCAAATATAGTGCATACAGCTTATCCCATTTCAAGTAGAAAGAGGACATAGAATTTCTGGAGCTGGCAATTAATTTCTCAGTATTTAAACAAAGAGACATCTCTTTAATCCACTCAGCATATGGTATGACCAACTGATCCATCCAATGTTTTAAAACCAGCCTCTTAACTACTGTAGAGATTAAGGCCATGTGGAATCTACGTTCCTGTACTTTAATGTTGGAGAGCATACCAAGAATACATATTTCTATAGTGAAGAACTCACTCAGACCCAAAAGTGGGTCTAGATTGGTCTGAATTGTATTCCATAGAGGAGCCACTTTGTCACAGTACCAGAGAACATGTATTAAGCTCCCTTCCACTGCCTCACACCGTGTACAAAAATTCGAGGGCAATCTGCCTAGCTTAGCCAACTTAACCGGAGTGTAATAGAGATTATTTAGGATGTAATATTGAATAAGTCTGTCTATCTTGTGTAAGATATCTATGTAGGTCTACCCAAATCTGCTTCCAGATCAGAGGAGAGTCAGGTAGAAAAGGCATCCAAACTTTAGCCCCAGTGAGGGCATTAGGATATTTAGTCTCTAGCAAAAGGGAGTAAATCTTAGAAATTCCATGGGACTTATTCACATATTCCTGAATCTGATCTAAGAAGGGTCTAACCTGGGAAGATCTAAACTTAGTCCCAAAGGTAGTGACTATAAAGTGTCTCAACTGAAACACTCTAAATATATGTTTTTGAGGGATATTCAGTTTGTCGCTTATATCTGTTGATGAAAGAAGAGAGCCCTGGGAAAACAGGGTTTCTACAGAGAGATCCTGTAGTTGAGGGAGCCAGTCTGGAGCAAGCAGGGCATCCCCAATTTTAATGTTAGGGTTGGAAATGAGAGGTTGCGCCAAATCCTTCTTAGAGCTAATATTAAAGAAATTCCAACACTGAGTTAGAACTTTTATGGAGGTCCCTACAACTGAACTTCGTAGAGAGGAGGTAGTGCAGAGATGGTGTAAAAAACACTCTAGGTGAATGGAGACTATATGTATCTAGTAGTTTCCTCTCTAATTGTAGCCAGATGGGCAGATATGAATCAGGTCCAGCTTCAGACCATCTCCCCAATTTGGACAGGTGGCTCGCCCAGTAATATAACATAAAATTGGGGAGACAGAGCCCACCTTTCTCCTTGGGTAAGTTAAGTTTGAGAAAGGCCCTTCTGGGGTGCTTGCCTTGCCAAATAAATTTAGAAAGGGCAGTGTGCAGTTGCTGGAAATAAGATATTGGTAGCCAGATATTCAATAGGTTTAAAGGGTAAAAGATACGGGGCAAGACATTCATTTTTATAATGTTTATTCGGCCCCACAAGGACATTGGAAGAAAGGACCAACTGTGAAGGTCTTGTTGTACCCTTACCAACAGAGCGTCCAGATTAAGTTCCCTAAGGGCCTCTGGGTCCCTAGTGAGATGTATTCCTAGGTATTTAAATGAAGAGGAGGACCATTTCATACCAAAATGAACAAAGTTAGCATGAAGGGTGAGAGTGTTTAATGGGAATATAACAGATTTGGAAATATTCAACTTATAATTAGCTACTTGGCCAAACCTATCAATAATATGCAGTGCCTGTGTTAGAGAGGATTCTGGATTGGCCAAATGCAGAAGAATATCATCTGCATATGCTGAGAGGGTCAGGGATTGTTGGTATACCAAGCACCTATGACCTGGGGGGACTGTTTGATACTGATTAACAGAGGTTCTAAATAAAGATTAAACAAAAAGGGAGATGGGGGAAGCCCTGCCGAGTACCAGTGAACAGGGGGAATCGGGAGGAGAAAACCCCATTACAATAGATTCTAGCGGTGGGGGATTTGTATACCATCTGAATCCAGTGAATGAAGGTTTCCGGGAAGCCCATTCTCCGTAGGGTGGCCCAGAGAAAGTCCCAGTGCACTCTATCGAAGGCTTTTTCTGCGTCAAGTGAGATTAAAGCCATAGGTATCTGGGAGTCTTGGGCCACTTGAAAAACGTGCGAAACGGTTCGCAGGTGATCAGCAGGGGATCTGCCTTGAACGAACCCCACTTGTTCAGGGCTCAGCAAATTAGACCAGACCTGTTTAATTCTAAGAGACAAAATTTTGGTTAGGATTTTAATGTCACAGTTTAGTAGTGAGATCGGATGGTAGCTGGCAGGATCTTTCTGGGGTTTGTCTGGTTTTAGGATTAAAACAATTGTGGCTTCCAGTAAAGTAGAGTCCAGGGAGTCCGAGATGAACATGTAATGTGAAGGAGGCAGTATAGCGCAGTGGTCTAAGGCTCTGAGCTGCAAATCTGGTGACATCCAGCAGACCAGACCTGGGTTTGAATCCCACAGCTTCCACTTGCATACTGTGTGACCCTGAGCAAGTCACTTAACCTCCTTGTGCTCCCAGGTCGCTCCTGTAAAAAAGCTTTCAGCTTAGTGTGCTATACCTGGTTAAACAACTAAATAAAAAAAAAAATTAAATAACTTCAAGAGAAGGGGGTCAATTTCCTTACAAAAAACTTTATAGAAGTTGGAAGGAAAACCATCAGGTCCTGGGGACTTATCCAATGTTAATTCATTAATCGCGTTCTCGACTTCCATCAAAGTAATAGGGGCAATTAACATCTCAGCTTGGTGGGCATGTAGGGAGTGGAGATGTAAATCATGTAGAAATTGCTCAATATGGACATGGGAAGGCTGGAAAGGGCCCCTACCATATAAGTTCCTATAGAAGGCCTCAAATATTTGAGAGATATCTTGAGGGGAGGTCGCAATAGAGCCATCAGGGGAATACAGGGCGGGAATCAGTCTCGAACTTTCTACTTTTCTTAGTCGAAGGGCTAGCATTCTGCCTGGTTTCTCATCTTGGTCAAAAAAATGGGCTTTAGTTTTAAGGCTAGCATGTTCTGCCTTTTCCCTTAGCAAATCCGCGTATTCATTTCGAAGCTTCAACAGGGCTTGTAGGTCGGATTGGGAGAAGGAGGAAAGTAAGCTATTTTCGGCCAGCCTGGTCTGATTTGACAGCGAAATAGCTCTAACCTCTCTTTGCTTTTTCCTTTTGGATGCGAACTTGATAAATTGACCTCTGATGAAACATTTAAAAGAGCACCATATTAAGTCTTCCTTAGTTGTAGTACCCATATTAAATTTTATAAAATCAGAAATCAGCATCTTAATGTGTGAGATTGTACATTCTTCCTTTAGGAGTTGTGTATTTAATTTCCATGAGGTGTCTCTATAAGCATTTGGGTCAGGGAGAATCGAAATCTATGCCATAGAGTGATCTGAGATGACAACAGGCTCAATACCTGTCAGTTGGATGTTCTTGAGAAAATTATTACTAATAAGGATAAAATCAATTCTGGACCAAGTATGATGGACTTGGGAGTAAAATGAGAACAACTGATCAGAGGGATGAAGCATCCGCCACGGGTCACATAGACCCAATAGTTCCATAAAGTCCCTCAGAGCAAGTTGTGCAGGGAAAGTGGTTTTAATGGCCTGTAGGTTTCATCTAGGTCCTGTTACGGGGCAATGTTCCAGTCACCACCGAGAATTAACGAGGAGGGCAGTAGACCACTCAACCTGTCAGCCAATTTCATAAGGAAGTCTGGTTCTCCACCCACTGGGCCACAGATTGCACCTAAAACTATGCTAACATTATTGAGCAAGCCTTTAACAATAACAGTTCTACCTTCTGTATCCTTTAAACAGTCCTCCACCAAAAACGGTACATGTTTTTTCACCAAGATTGCCACCCCTCTGCTAGCAGATGAGCCACAGGAAGCAAAAATTTGGGAAAAACCCTGTCTGTGAAGCCCTTTAACATCCGAACCCAGGAGATGGGTTTCTTGTATCAAAAGGATGTCAATATTTAAAAGAGCACAGTGTTTGAGAATCTGGTATCTTTTGGCTATGTCTCTGGCACCTCTGACATTCCACGTTGCGATTTTGATTGGCACAGTTGTCATGTGAGTACTAATTTAGTAACAGAGAACTCATATATCATTGACCAGAAAGACCCCCAAAAAAGGCACACCCCCCATCCCCAACCATCCCTTAAACAGAGCTTCACAATAACAAGCCCGTCTCACCAAGCACCTACTCATAGTCAAACATGCAAATAACAATAACCATGCCCTGTCAATTTTAGGGCTTGTAGCCAGTGAGACAGGTTTTTGATCGAAAGGACCCCCCCCCACAAACCCATCCAACTATGTACATAAGGTCCCCCAGTGAGTATGAGGGCAGTATTGAGCCTATCTAAAACTATGACGGAGGAACAGTCCCCACGAGTAGCATTTCGATGAGAGGTGAGGTCTAACCCTGAGTATTCATACCAAAGTGAGATACTGTGATTTGACACTATCAGGAGTGACAAGTGAGAACAAAAGTAACTAGAGCCACTATGCCTCTGATGAAATGCTCTCTTCCCCCCCCTTTTCTGGTGCGCTATGTAGCTCTCATTGAGCTAGCTCCATCTCGGAGCCCCCCACACACCACCCCACATGAAAAAGAGAAAATGCACCCTACTGCAACAGGGGAGTTAACCAAAGCACGAAAAAGAAGAGGGGCTCTTAGATTACCCATACCTGAGGAAATGAAAAGGCCATAATAGAGAATTAAATGTCCCCACCTACTTTCTCCGAGGAGCGTCCTTCAGATTAGTCTGAGGTACTGGCCCGATTTTTCCAAGGATAACAACCCACCTGTGACCCATGGGACAACATCCTGACTTGGACACTGCCAGCCTCACGAGAATGAGGAAGTGGCAGGGGGACTGAGAAGTTAAAGGACCAAAAGGTCCAGCCTTGAAAGCAGTCAGCGGAAACGCCCGCTAAACGAGTGTTCCCCCTGTTTGCCCGCTGGGCCACCTGTAAACATGTCCGAGATGAAACCTGGCCTAGTAGGCCTCACTCAGGCCCATCTAACCTGCACAGCTCATCTCTAGGGGACCAAGAACCCGGGAAAACAAAACCAACCAAGAAGGTAAGAGTATAACCAGAGCGAACATTGAGAACATTAGAGTTCAGATGATTCCATGAGAGTTCATCCAGATTTGAACAGGTTAGGCATTTTAATGGTGAGATCCATGGTTGCTAGTTCCAGGGATTCATAAGAGTGCCATACGCCATCAATCATCACTTGCAACTTGGCTGGATAAACCATTTTGAAATGAATACTTGCAGCAATCAACTTGGTAACTGTAGGATGAAAAGCTGCCCATTTTTGGCATGTCTCAAAGAGAAGATCCTGGGTTATACATAGCTTGGTTCCATTCCACAATATAGCTTGAAACTCCCTTGATTTGCTGAGCACCTGTTGCTTCTCCAAGCAGCTGAGGAACTTCACAATGATGGGCCTTGGGGGGGGCTCCAGGCGAGGGTTTCGGCCTGAGCAAACGATGTGCCTGCTATAAGTGATATTGAGGGTTAAGGGGAGATGGGCCAACAGTCTTGTTGAAAATTTTTTGGAAGAAAGTGATGGTGTTGGCTCCTTCTTCCGATTCGGGTAAGCCCAAAACCAGCAAGTTATTTCTCCTACTTCGTCCCTCCAAATCTTCCATTTTTGACTGGAGTTTGCTAAGTTGCTGTTTAAGTTGTACCACTTCAGGGTCTATCTTAATCCTCCAATTCTCTAGGGATGAGGTTCTTGCCTCCGAGTCCCCGATTCTGATAGACAACGTGCTGAAGTCACCTCTAAGAGACTTTAGCTCGGCAGATATGTCCTCTAATGTTTCTTTGAATGGCAACAGCTCCTGGAGGAAGCGATCCTCGGTTAGGAGAGTCTCTGAGGCACTGGATGGGCTAATTTTAGTAGTGCTACCAGAGCTTTGGTGTTTGGATTTCTTGGTGGATTTCTCAGGAGTTGGTGGCGGGGTGTGCTTAATTCCAGCCTTCCATCATTATTACAGCGCCGGTCTCTGAGTTACCCTCAGGTAGAAAGCTGATCTTTACCACCAGTAATGTAGAAAGAGCTTAAAGCTAAAAAACGATTTGTGATATATCCTGATAGTAGGGGAAAGAAACCTTTTTTATCGGATGGAATGCGGGAGCTCTGAAGAAGTGCTGCTTCTAGGCGCTCTGCATCATGTGACCCTCATTAGGACCTCCTGTTTGTATTAGAAAAGCTTACCTTGCCCGGTTTTAACCAGCTGCAAGTTGTGAGCTACATCTTCTTTCTTGGAAGGTGTTATTTTTAGTTGCCATTGCTTCCACTCGGAGGATTTCTGAGCTGCAGGCTCTGATGTATAAAGAGCCTTATCTTATTTTTCACAGGGACAGGGTAGCCCTGTGCACAAAACCTAAGTTTTTTCTGAAGGTAGTGTCTGAGTTCACCTTGAACCAAGACATCCAGCTACTGGTTTACTATCCAGACTACTCAAACAGAGGGGAGGCCTTATTGCATACTCTGGATGTACATAGAATTCTTTGTTACTACCTTGCTCGGACCAGTTCCTCCAGAAAGACAGACCAGTTGTTTGTCTCTTTTGCCCAAAAGAAAGTTGGGGTACCAGTGACGAAACAGATGCTGACTAAGTGGTTCATAAATTGTATCATGTTCTGTTATCAGCAGTACAACAGATCCTTACTGGGGCCGGTCAAGGGTCACTCCACCAGAGGGGTTGCGACATATTTTGTGTCACTTAGGAATGTTTCTTCAATGGACCTCTGTGCAGCTGCTACTTGGAGTTCAGTGTACATTTTCATCAGGCACTACAGTCTGGACATTGCTTCCAGAAGGAGAGCAGGTTTCAGCCTATCGGTCCTTCAGGGACTCCTCTACTAGATGTCTACAGCACTGTACTACAGTCCTCCACCCTTCTGACCTGGGTCTCTTCTTTGGTATTGCTTGAGACTCAGTCCTAATGGTATTACCTGCTGCAAGAGCTCCCTCTCAAAGTAAGATAGTACAGTTTGTAAAAGAACCTACTGTAACAGTACATCTTCAAGAGGAGCTCTTGCAGCAGGTGGCTTTCCCACCCACCTTCCCCCAGGGAATAGTATTTATTTCTCTCTGGGGGATGGGAGATCCTCCTTTGTTCTCCATCTTCATCTCAGATGGGTCTCCGGCAGGAGAACTGAGGTGGTGCCGGGGGACCACCTCCTTTATACCATAGCTGACATCGGGGCAGAGCCGATGTTGGGGCGGTCCCCCCACCATAGACTGCTAGCTAGAAGTTTTTCATGGGGTCCTAAAGCCTGGCAGCTTAATCCTAATGGTATTACCTGCTGTGTCATCGAGGCACAGGTCACAAAGCATACAAAAACCAGGAGCAGTTGTAAAATTCACAAGAGATTTATTATTAATAACAGTAAAATAAAAAAAATGCAATTGTTCAGTATAACTATTTACAAAGGAAGTGTAAACAGAGAAAGTCCATCTGGGTTTCTTCTCAATTTCCAATCTCAGTCTCTGTCTTTCTCTTGCAAGAAATTGCAGCCCTGTTTTTATAAGTCTTTGCAACCCCCACATGTTAAGAAAACAGCATGCTTCTTACACAGTATTCTTGTAAGTTTCAGCAAGTGCAGCAAAAAGAACATTGTGACCTAGAACTGACCTCGTGCTTACAGCTTCTCAGAGAGTTTGCAAACAAGTTTCAAGCAGCTTTTTGTAATCATTTCAACAGTATAACTATATACAGTTTTAGCTTTGCAATTATTTCAACAGTATAACTATACACAGCTTTAAACAAAGGGATCCCAGTATCAGTTACATTTTCACATAATGATTCACATATATTTTTATTCAAGCAGATATGCAAGGGGGAAGAAAAGACAGAACAGCAAGAGAAGGTAGAGAGACAGAGAATTACAAGGCTGTCAGGGTGATCAAGTCCTAGGTCTCACGAGAAAATTTGGTTGCGCAAGCAGAGAGACAAGAGATAGAAAAGGAGAGAATAAAACAGATCCTTGCATTTAAATTCTTTCTCCAGAACAACTGGGACAGGGCCCTATTCAACCCTGTTGTATACCTCCCTCCTTAAGAGGGAACCTGTTTTACAAAAACGGGTTTCCAAAACTTTCTTTAAATTCTCCTTTAACATGACAGTAGCTTATAATCTTTATAGTTCAGTGCATATGCAGCATATCAAACAGAGAAGTTTCAACTCACACATTTTTTTTTCAACCTTCGCTCAATTCTTGATCCATATCTAGACAGAAAATCACCACTGACATTCTCTTTCCCAGATTTGTGCATCACTTTAATTTAAATGGCTGCAGTGCCAGGTACCATTGTGTGATTCTAGAATTTTTATCCTTCTTTTGGTTAAGTCAAGAGAGAGGATTGTGATCTGTTACAAGTACAATGTCAGCTCCTAATAGGTAAAACTTAAAGGGGCCCCATTGCCCACTTTGCTGCAAGAAATTCCTTTTCAACGGTGGAGTACCTTTTTTCTCTGTCGTGCAGTTTCCTACTTATGTATAGAATAGGATGGGCTGTCCTATCTATATTTTGACTTAGGACTGCATCTAGGCCTATCTCTGATGCATCTGTTTGTAACAAAAATGGTTTCTCAAAGTCTGGGCTTCTTAAAACAGGGGCTGAACATAATGCTGCCTTAATGGCCCGAAAAGCTTCATCACACTCTGTGATCTATTTCACATTATTCGGGTACTGTTTTTTCGTGAGTTCTTTGAGGGGAGTAGCTAACTCTGCAAAGTTGGGAACAAATCTCCGATAATAACTAGCCAGCCCTAAAAATGGCCTGACATGTTTCTTGGTTTTGGGGACAAGGCTGTTAGCTACAGCTTCTATCTTAGAAACCTCTGGTTTGACTTCTCCATTTCCCAAAGCATAGCCCAAATATTTGGTTTCCTGCATGCTCAATGCACACTTGGTAGGATTAATTGTAAGACCTGTCTTTTTGATCGATTGGATACCTGCCATTAGGTGTTCCAGGTGAATTTTCCAGTCTGGACCATATACCACAACATCTTCCAGGTATGCAGCACAATAACCAGTGTGAGGGGATGAAATTACATCCATATAACATTGGAATGCAGCAGGTGCACCATGTAAATCAAACAGCATGGTGGTGAACTGATAGAATCCTATAGGAGTTGCAAATGCAGTTTTGTCTCTAGATTCTTTGGCTAGTGGGATTTGTCAGTAACCTTTGGTGAGATCAAGGGTACTGGTATACTTGGCACTCCCCAGTCTGTACACAAAATCATCTATTCTGGGCATAGGATGACTGTCAAATTCTGACACTTGATTAAGTTTCCTAAAATCAAAGCAGATTCTTACACCCTCTTCTTTTTTTGTTTACAATCACCATTGGTGATGACCAAGCACTTCTCGACTTTTCTATGATATCCAATTCTTTGATTTTTTGTATGTCCTTAACCACATCTACTCTTAACTGCTCTGGTAATCTGTATGTCTTTTGCCTAATAGGGCGAGCATTCTTTGTTGCTATTATGTGCTCGACACCTTTATCTTGGCCTGGCACTGTGGTAAAAGTACTGTTAAATGTCTTTAGCAAGTGGACGTCCTCTTTCTAGACTTCAGCAAGGCATTTGACTCTGTTCCTCACATGGGCCTGTTGGATAAGCTGGGAGAAATGGGGGTGGAGAACCAGATGATCAGATGGATAGGCAATTGGCTCCAGGACCGGACCCAGAGGTCGTAGTTGGTGGGATAGTCTCATCCCCAAAGAGGGTCATTAGTGGGGTCCCACAGGGATCAGTCCTTGGGCCCCTCCTGTTCAAAGCCTACGTCTCTGACATAAGGACAGGAATCAGGAGTGAGATGAATCTCTTTGTGGATGACTCAAAACTGGGGGCGGTGGTGGATGGGGAGGAGGGGAGGGTGGCCCTACAGGGGGGACCTGGAGGCTCTGGAAAGATGGTCTAGAAAGTGGAAGTTGAGGTTCAATGCAGGGAAATGCAAGGTACTCCACCTGGGGGCCAGAAACCCGGGCCAAGTGTACACCCTGGGGGAATGCTACAAGTCTCGATGGCTGAGAGGGACCTGGGGGTGGTGGTGGATGTCAAAATGAACAACTCGGAGACTTGTAGCAGGGCAGTAGCCAAGGCCAACGGGATGCTGGGATGCATCGCTAGGGGGATCACCTCCAGAAGGAGGGAAGTGATGCTCCCTCTGTATAACTGCCTGGTGAGGCCACACCTTGAGTACTGCGTGCAGTTTTGGAGGCCACACTTAAACAGGGACATTAAACTCCTGGAGAGGGTCCAGAGGAGGGCAACCAAAATGATTTGGGGCTTGGGGGACAGGACCTATGAGGAGAAGCTCTAAGAGCTAAATATGTACATATTGGAAAAGAGAAGGGACCGGGGGGACTTGATAGAGGTCTTCAAGTACATGAAGAGGGTAAATAGTGGAGGAACAGTCAGGGTGCTTCGAAGGAAGGAGGAGGGTCCAGTGGGGGCATGGGTGGAAGCTGGAGGGAAGATTCAGGGAGAAAGGAGGGGTGCTACTTCACTGAGAGGGTGGTGGAGCCATGGAATGCACTGCCTAGGGGGCTGGTGGAGGCAGAGACAGTGGAGGGTTCAAGAGGGGCTGGGACAGGTACAGGGGAAGGGTTCTGGAAGCAAAATCCAATGCAGCAAGAATATCTGGAACTGGGAAGGGAGAAGCCAGAGAAGGCAAGGAGGGCAGCAAGGTCAGCACCCAGGGTGGGGGCTGACCAATCGAGCAGACTCAAAAGACCGTTAGGCCTATTCTGCTGGCATTTTAGTATGTTAGTAAGTTACAAATTTCTGTGGTTTGTTTAGAGGTTAAGGAAACATTCACCTTTACAGCATCAGTAGTTACAGTTTGCTCCAATTTATCATGAGCTACATCAATATCTTCTTTATCAGTTTCTAGTAAAACTAGCAAAATAGCTTTTGGTGTTTTTTCAACCCATTTCTTGAGGAGGTAAGCATGGTATATCTTAGTAGGATTTTTCCTATTGAGGATCTCAATATCGTAGTTAACTGTGCCAGTACATCTAAGCACTTTATAAGGCCCTTGCCACTTCATTAATAATTTATTTTCTGTAGTGGGTAACAGTAGCAAGACCATTTCACCTGGCTCAAAAACTTTTCCTTTTACCCCATGATCATAATACACCTTCTGCTGGTTTCGGGCTGCTTCCTGATTAATATGAGCAATTTCAACATATTTTGCAAGCTTCTTTCTCAGGGTACACATATAAGATGTAATAGATTGTTTTTGATGAAGGTTATCTTCCCATGTTTCTTTTATTACATCTAGTGGCCCTCTAGGTTGTCTATCATACAGCATTTCAAAAGGTAAAAAACATTTAGATGCACATGGCACTTCTCTGTAAGCAAAAATCAGGTAAGGCAAGTATTGGTCCCAATCTTTCCCTTCCCCTTTTACAAACCTTTTTAACATGCATTCTAGGCTTTGATTAAAACACTCAGCAAGACCGTCTGTCTGAGGGTGATAAGGGAAGGTTCTTATGGCAGTGATACCTAGTAACTGGTACAGCTCCTTAAGTAATGAAGCACCAAAATTACTATCCTGATCAGTAATGATTTCTTTAGGTATGACCACTCTGCTGGAAAATTTGGCAAGCTCTGTTGCCACTTTTGGGGTTGTGACAGTACACATTGGAACTGCCTCTGGGTATCAAGTAGCATAGTCACATACTACAAAATGAATCATTTACCCTTTTTACTTTTGTCTAAGGGGCCAACCACATCCATTGCATTTATCTCATCCTAATGGCTTATTCTGGATGACTTCAATGCCTGGGTTGACGAATTCTCACATTTTGGAAGGAATTTCCTCCAGTTGATGGAATCACTGGGCCTAGCACAAGTTGTTACTTCTGTGACTCACCAGCATGGACATGCCTTGAACTTTGTTTTCTCCTTGGGGCTCAAAGGTAACCTTGAGATTGATCCGGTTAGTTGGTCGGATCATTGCCCAGTGAAATACTCTTTTGGGGCTTCCTCCAGGAGTCCTCACTCAGTGGAGGTAGTTCAGTACCGTCTTTTAAAGGAGTTTTGCCCAGAAGGACTACTGGCAATGCTGAACATATGAGATGGTGGCACCTTGTGAGATGGGATTGGAGAATGTGGTTCTAACCTAAAATAGGGTTGTTGCTGAGGTCTTCGATTCCATAGCACCTCTCCATATAAAACCCTGGTTCTCATGCTTAGGGTCCCCATGGTTTGATGGGGGAGCTTAGGGAATTGAAGACTAGGGTTTGGAGGTTAGATCACTGTTGGAGAAGGTCTGGGGCTGAGAAGGACAAACTTGCTTTGAAGATTCATTATGATGAATATCAAAGAGCAGTCTTCTATAAGAAGGCAGCATTCTTGGCACCTGGATGTGGTTCACTTATCCACACTTCTAGTAGTCTTGCTTTAAGAGGCTGATATGCCAAAATTCCTTTAAGCAAAGCTCCTCCCACCATCTGGGTGATATATCCCTCAGCTCCACTCTGTGATGCCAGAGCTTCCTTTTCGCTGACAGAAACAGGTCTCCACCTTCGCAGCTCCACACATGATGTAGGCCTCTATAAGTGCGCCATTTGGCAAACTTGGTAACTTTGTTCTGAAACTTCATTCTTTAGTACTTGTTCTTCAGTTCTGCTCTTGTCAATCAATGCCCTCATGGAACATGAGGACTCCAAGTTGGTTCCCAGTTTCAAGCGATGCATCCAGTGCCAGCAGATGTCCTGGATGGATCCACAAGTGTTGGTTCCATAATGAGTGGGAGCATCACATAACATCACTGGTTGCGGCCTATGCCAAGCAATACTACCCTCATCCCTGGAAGACCACCAGACTGACCTTCTTCTTGGCCAGTCAGCTGATTGGGGCATGAAACTCAACAGTAAGGCAGCTTGCAAGGTTGCTTCAGTGGCTGTGGGGTCCATGGCCCAGCTTGCAGTAATGGAAGAAGTGGTGGCCAAAGCCACAGCAGTTACCTAGTTGGTTTCGGCACTGCTCGCGTTAGGGGCCCGTGTTGGAGCCATACCTCTCAACTGTCACACATTACAAGGTACGTCACTCATTTTAACCCTCAAAAATCCTTTGTTCCACATTGAGGTAGTGATATTCCACATTTCTCACAGAAGTTTTAAAGCAGAAATTCATAATTATCTATTGTGTTCAATTATCAGCAAACATTATGAACACTAGTGCACTGATAGCCATAGTGTTCTGATCTTGCAGTGCCGTGTTTGTTGATATGTCCCACATTTTGCTAATTTGTCACACATCTTGTCACACATTTTGGTGAAGAAAGGTTGAGAGGTATGGTTGGAGCACCTTTCATGAGTGAACTCCATGATGTGTACCAGGCCCTCCAGACCTTCAGGGACAGCCCTACCCACTGTGGGAAGAAATATAAGAAAGCCCGCCATCAGTTGTTGGACCAGGAAAAGGTGCAGTCTTCCTGCTTCTGCGACTCCTTTTCTCAAGACCTCTTGAGCACTTGGCTTTGGACAAACCTCTTTGCTTGAGTGATGGGCCACTATCTCCACAGTGACACTTTTGGGTTTGTTGGCCTCTAAACAGGTCAAACAAGTGGCTGAGATTTTTCTCAACCCCATTGTCCCATTGTCAGAACGGGTTGAGGATGACTTGATAACTAGGATCCCAGTCTTACAGGGCTTCACTCAGGAGGTCCAGGACTAGTCGGTGACCCTGGCTGTCTCTTCTTTGGAACAGCCTCTTCCAGTGTAGAACAGTTGAAGCCAATACAGGTGGTGTACAATGCACCTCTGGCTGCATTTCCTCGACATCGTCGATGAAGGTCAAGGGGTTCCTCACACTCTCAGTCCCACTTGACTGGGGGCATCGCTGACAACAATCCTCTTTCTCATCTTTAGATGAGGAGAAGCTCCACCAGCACATGCAGCAGTGCTATGAGGAGTTCATCTGGCAGCAATGGGCCATGGCTGGGCAGCGTAGGTCTCCACCCTCAATCCCTGTGGTCAGTTTGTTGTCAGCAATTGTGCCCATGCCGGTTCTGCCAAGACAACTGTCACCAAAAAGCATCTTGCCACCTTTAACAGTGAAATCGCCTTCATGACAGCCCTTGTGGGGAGCCCCTTCTAAGGACTCCCGTCAAGCTACCGACTTGCCAAGCCAATTGTCAGTGATCACTCACTCATATGAGTCTTGAGTGATGCACAGCAGTAAGAGATCAAGAACCATCTTCGATGAATCCTCGGATGGCTTCAATGGGTCCTCAATGCAGTCCTTAAGGACTCATACCTTCAACCATGATTCGGTCGATGAACAGATCACCGACCATGGGCCAATGTCATTCGGGGCTCTTCTCAGCTTATGTCTGAGTCCATGAAAGTCCCTCTTGGAACCAGTACAAAAAAGTGCCAAATACTGTTTCACTCACATCCTAGAGAGGGATGACTCCTGGGGGTAGCCTTTCCTGTGGCTGAGGTCATTCATGGAGCAGCGCTGGAGCTTTGGTAGCACCCAGCTTCTTGCCCATCACCCTCATCCCATATGGCCCACAAGTACGCAATCCCTACCAGCACCCTTGTTTGGATTTTTGAACCACCCTTTGGCTGAGTGTCTTGTCACTGATTCTGTGTTTTGGAAGTCCACCAATAGTGGGGTGGTGGAGCCCCCTGACATAAAGTCCAAAAAGCTTGACCACACGACAAAGAAAGTTTACATTGCATCCTCCCTAGGTCTCCGTCAGGTGAGTTACATGCTGATGAGGGTCATGTACTCCCTTATCTGCCTGCCGACAAGCAGCTTGTGGTAAAGAAAGTCAGAGACCAGGGTCAAGTGGTGGTAAAACACCAGCTCCAGATGGCCTTGGACATTGGTTACTCCTGTGCCTGTGCTGTGGCAGCAGTCATCGTGATGTGTCGCAGGGCCTGGCAGAGGATTTCCACCTTCAAGGCGGACACCCAGCACAAGCTGGCTGATATTCCCTTTTTGGGCACTGACCTCTTTGGTCCAAAGTGGATGGACACCTCACAAGGATCAAGAAGTCCAGTGCCACCCTAAGTTCTGTGACTTCATCACAAAAGCACCAGAAAGGGCAGAAACAGAAGAAGAAACCTTTTCAGTTTCTGCTCTTTCTGTCATACCAGCCTTGGCAGCAGCAGGCCCAGGCTTGGCACCCCAAGACCGGGTTTCCTGGTCAGTGTCTCAAACAGGTGATGGTAGGGGTAGTGGTGCCTCTCTGGCAGCAGTGACTGGTGCCCCCTCCAAAGCTGCCCAGTGATGGGTCTGGGGGTATCTACCTCCCACCCATCCAGTCTCTGCCTCAGCTCACCATGGGGAGTTGGCTGGCATCATTGGTCAGTAATTACCTCAGACAGATGGGTCTTAGACATGGCAAGCAGAGGATTACCTCTTAACTTCAAGGTTCTCCTGGTTTACTGGCCTTTCACTCCAAGGGAGTCTGTCATGTCACAGGACATGCTGTCCACCCTCAAGGAGGAGGTGGTTCAGCTTCTCACAAAAGGAGTCATAACCCATGTCCCAGACTCCATGACAGGCCAGGGTTTCATGTCCAGGTACTTCCTGGTCCCAAAACGGGCAGGGGGCTACTGCCACATACTGGACCTTCACAATCTGAATCAGTTTCTCAGGAAGTGCAAGTTCAAGATGGTTATGCTGAACCAGATAATTTCTCCTCTGTAGCAGGACATGTGTTTTTGCTCCCTGGACCTCCAGGATGCATTCTTCCACATTCTAGTCCATCTGTACCACTGTCTGTACCAACAGTTCTGTGCAGAAGGGGTTCTTTATTAGTTCCATAGCATGCTTTTTGCCCTCTCCTCAGCACCCATGGTCTTCATAAAGTGCATGGCAGTGGTGGCAGCATTCCTGTGGTGCCAGGGGGTCAGGGTACATCCCTGCCTGGATGACTGACTGACTGATAGCTGGGCCATCAAGGGAGACTATGGAGCAGTCAAAGGACCTGTCCCCCCAGACCTACAGAGACTTGGGCATTCTGGTCAACCTGGCAAGGTCTGAACTGATCCCCTCACAGGTGATTTACTTCATTGGGGCAGAACTAGACTCCCGTCCAGCCAAGGCCTGCCTCCCTGTAGACTGGGCATCAGATCTTACCTCCTTTGCCCTATAATTTCAGGTTGAATGCTTACACCCTGCCCAAGAGTTCCTGTGGCTGCTGGGGTACATAACACCCTGCACCAGTATGGTCAGATGGGCTCACTGGCAGATGCAGCACCTGCAGTGGGAGCTGGGCTGTCAGTGGTGCCATTGCCTAGGTCACCTGGACCAGCCAGTCACAGTGACCCAACTGATGTAGGATGCCATCATGTGGTGGCTTATCCCCAAACATCTGGAGGAAGGAGTCCTATTTGTTGGCCCAGAGCCCACTATTACCATGACAACAGATGCACCTCTGGTAGGTTAGAGAGTGCACCTGGGAGACCACAGCGCCTATGGGTTCTGGACTGTCAGGGTGTCCCAGCACCGCATCAACCTGCTGGAGCTCCGTGTAGTGTGGTTAGCTCTGATGGAATTCACTCCTCTGGTGTCATGTTGTGCAAGTTCAGATGGACAACACCACAACCATATTCTACCTGAACAGACAGGGCTGCACAATCCTTTCCACCATGTTGTGAGGCCCTCTGCACCTGGATCGTCACGGGCAACTTATGTATAGATTTCCTGGTGATCCATGTTACAGGAGCACACAACCAGCTAGCAGATGTCCTTAACCAGGTGGGCGAGACATTGAATGAGTGATCACTGCATCATGATCTGGTGAACCACCTGTTCTCCCTGTGGGGCACTCATCTGGTGGACCTATTTGCCTGCTGGGAGAATGCAAAGCTGAGGCTGTTTTGTGCCCACCCTTCTTGGTCTGGGACACTGCTAGGGGAATGCCTTCGTGAGGCCTTGGACCCCAGGCCTCCTGTTTGCCTTCCCTCCCTTTCCTGTGTTCCATATGGTGGTGGTCCAGGTGCAGAGGCAGAAGGCACAGATGATCTTGATTACCCCAGACTGACCTCGCCAGTTCTGGTACCCAGATCTCATCAGCAGGCCTCCATGGTGGATGCCTCTGTGCCTAGACCTGCTGATGTGTCATCAGGGGAAGATCCTATGCTCAGATCTTTGATCCCTGCACCGCACAGCCTAGTTCTTGAGAAGCTATAGTTCCAGGTTCTGGGTCTTTCTGAATATGTGCACCATATTGTGGAGACTTCCTGGAAAGAGTCACCTCACCAGTTCTATGCTTTTAAGTGAGAAAGGTTTTCCATTTGGTGTCAGGGCAAGGAGCTTGATCCCCTTGCCTGCCCCTTGCAAGCATTTTGGATTACCTTTGGTCCCTCTCCCAGCTGGGGCAGACACCAATGACTCTTAAGGTGCACCTGGCAGCCATCTCTGCATACCAGGCACAGGCTGGTATGCTGACAGTGGCACAGGAGAAGGTGGTCAAGTGCTTTTTCAAAGGCATAGACCATTTGAACCCACCAGTGTATGAACCAGCAACACTTTGGGACTTGTTGCTGGTTCTGGCAGTGCTTATACATAAGCCTTTTGAGCCTGTTCAGAGGTGTGAGATGTCACACCTTTTATCGAAAACTGACTTTTTGGTGGCTATCACCTCCACCTGAAGGATCAATGAGCTCCAGGTACTCTCAATGAAGACTCCATACCTGGTCTCCCACAAGGACAAGGTAGTCCTTCACCTCTACTGAAAGTTCCTTCTGAAGGTATTCTCAGAGTTTCAACTTAACTAGGTGATAAACCTCCAGTCTATTTCACCAAATCTTCTTTACAGACCGACCACAGGCTCCTTACTATGGATCTGTGGAGGGCGCTCACTTACTGTGAGGCGTGCACAGCTCAAGTTAGGGGTGAGGCTCACCACCTCCTTTGTAACTTACCCTGAAGCCGCACCTGGCAGAAGAGCAGCTAAGAGGATGAGTGGCAGGTGGATTGTCTCCTGCATCAACCTCTGTTATAGGTTGGCTGGTAGGGAGCCTCCTGTAGGGCTTAGGGCTCATTCCACTAGACATACAGTACCCCTGCCTCGGTGGCTGCTTCCAGGGACATTCCCATACAGGAAATCTGAAGGGTGACTACCTGGAAGTCAGCACACATCTTCATCTCCCATTACAGCATCAACCTGGACTCACCCCAGAGTTCTGCCTGTAAGGCTTCAGTTCTCCAGTCTCTGTTTGCCAAATAGGGGTGCATGACTTGCCTCATCCTCCCAGAAAACTGCTAGGAGTCTGCCAGAAGTGTGGATAAGTGAACCATAACCATATCCCTAGAAATGAGGGTTACTCACCTGTAACCATAGTTCTAGGAGTGGTATATGGTTCACATCCACTCAACCCACCTGACCTCTCCTGGCAAGTGGCACACTGATCCCTCCTTCCAGCACTGAAGATCTGATGTCACGGGGCAGAGCCAAGGGGTATATCACCCTGATGGTGGGAGGAGCTTTCCTTTAAGATGTTCTGGCAAATCAGCCTCTTAAAGGAAGACTGCCAGAAGTGTGGATATGAACCATATACCTCCTAGAACTACAGTTACAGGTGAGTAACCCTCATTCTGTGTCCAAGGAGACTGCAGCTGGAAGGAATCAATCAGCTCAGCTCTTCCACAAAGTGGACAGGTTAGCAAATCCAACCTGTTTCCAGTTGGTTACAGCAGTGTCAGCAGGTAAGTGTGAAGAGTTTGCTTGATTCTTCTCAGAGTGTCCTCTATTTGGGCTGAGATCTCTCTCCATGCAGTCTGTTATGGCCCAGCAGAGTCAGGCATAAATCTCATGGATGCACTCAGCTGTCCTGGGCAGAGTTTTGGCCATTCTTAATGGATAAGGTTTGTCAAGTGATTTTGGAGCTGCGGCTCTATTTTTGTGAATTAGACCCAGGCCCCACGCATCTTCTAGCGAGCTTCGTGGGGTCTTTGGAGTCGGTCTTCACTGGAATAGTTTGGTGCTCCTTGTCAGAGGGAGCCTTCCCAGTGGCATTGAAGGATATTCTGGTTTGGCCCCCTACTGAAGATGCTAGCTTTGGACTTGGATGTTCTAACGAATTACCATCCTGTCTCTAACTTACTTTTTTTAGGCAAGGTTATTGAGAAGGTTGTGGTGCTGCAGCTTGAGGAGCACCTTTCACCTCATGACATTTATAAAGCCCCATCAATCTGGTTTTAGATTTGGGCATAGCACTGAGATGGCATTAAGTCAGGGTGCACAATGACCTTCTTAGGGCGAGATATAGGAATGAATGGTTTGTTCTCATTCTCCACGATCTCTCTCTTCAGTATTTGACACTGTGGACAAGGGGTTGTTGTTGGATCATATGTATTAGTATGTGGACTCACTGGAACTGTCATCCACTGGTTTGACTCGTATCTGAGGGATAGGATGCAGAGGGTGGTGATGGGTACCTTCTCATTGTCCCCAATGCCCCTGCCTTGTTGTGTCCCCTAAGGTTTGGTTCTGTAACCTCTGCTGTTCACACTGTACATGCAGCCCCTGGGAGGGGTCATTTGACAATACAATCTGGGTTTCCACTGTTGTGCGGACGATGCCCAATTGTGTTTGTCCTTTGCACCTGGGATGCATGACACTGTTGTGGTGCTTAATGTGTGCCTATCTGAAATCCAGAAATGGATGGAATCTAGTTGGCTGAGGCCAAACCTGGATAAGGCTGAGGTCCTGGTGATTGAGCTGGGATGGAAGGGGGAGCAGAGTCAGTCATGGGAGAAACAGGGCTTTGGCTTGTATTGTCCAGGCTGTTGGTGTCTGCAAAGGTGAAAAGTCTGGGAGTCCTTCTTGATGAATGGTTGACCCTGGCGGCTCTGGTGTCAGCTTTAGTCAGGAGTGGCTTTTACCATTTGAGAAATATCAACCAGATTAAGTCGCTTATCCCTCGTGAAGACCTGCCGACATTGATGCATGCATTCATTGTGTCTAGGCTCAACAACTGAAATGCGCTGTACCTTCGGAGTGAGTGGGGGTACCTTACGACATTTGCAGCTAGTGCAGAATGCAGTGGCCAACTTGTTGACTGGTCTTTTGAGATCTAGTCAAGTAACCCACTACTGCAGGAACTGCTCTGGCTGCCTGTGAAGTGGCAATTTACCTTCAAGGTTGGACTTTTAACCTATAAAGCCCTACATGGGTGGGGCACTGACTACCTGGCAGAGTTCCTGCATCCAGTCCAGTCCTTATGCCCACTCTGATCCTCTGAAGAAGGCCTGCTTTCAGTACCGAGGGTCTGACTAAAGTCATCTGGAAATCATACATTTGAATTGGCTGGCCCTCTTTTGTAGAATGCCTTACCCAGGAGACTGGTGGAGGCCATTATAAGGGGACTAATAACTTATTTGTTTAGGCAGGCATTGGAAGATTAAAAAACAAAGTTTCACCTCTCTCGGTTACTGTATACATGCTTTTAAAGTAGATGAGGCAGGAACAGTGCAGGGGGAGTTTAGGGAACTGAGAAGAAGTGAACGGATCAGGAACAGTGCAGAGGGAGTTAAGGGAGCTTGGAAGAAGTCTTAGGTAGCACGCTGTGTAGCTTTTGCAGAGGTGCTGTCTATGACGGGGAAGAAGAAGGGAGCTCCACACCAAGGCCTTCAACTTATGGTTGAAGGAATGGTGCAGAGAGGGAGGGTACGGCTATGTTAGGGACGGGGGCCCACATGGGAAGATAAGAGCTTATACAGAGGTGATAGACTGCATCCATCTGGGAGGGGAACCACAGTTCTCAGTGGACGGTTTAAACGTTACTTCGATGAGCGCTTAAAGTAGTTGAAGGGGGTGGTGGAAGAAAAAGGGGAGACAGAAACTGCCCCCACAGACTGAGATAGAGGGTAGGGAGATCCTGAGGGTTGAGAGTTCCTCTATGGAGCAAGTTAATCAGGGAAGAAAGAGGTTAGCAGAGGAGAAAGGGGGGAAATGAAACAAAAGAGAAGATGGAGGAAGGGGGAACAAAAGAAAAAAGGAGAGAGCAACAAGCAAAGTGCTAACAGAATCTGGAAGGCCATATGTGCTATCCTAGAAGTCTGGGAAATAAGATCAGAGACTGAGAGGCCATCATGAGGGAGGTTAATCTGGATATTGTGGCCATTACTGAGTCATGTTGCACTGACATGTTTAGGACATGGTCATACAAGGCTACATGATGTTCAGAAAGGACAGGGTAGGAAGGAATGGCGGGGGGGGGGTGGCAGAAAAGTTGGCCAAACTAAAAGTAGGCATACTGAAGGCAACAAACCTCTCTATCAAGCAAGTAAGCAGAAGTAAAAGAAAAAGGAGACCCATGGCTCTTGGAAAGAGTAGAAGAAAAGATAAAGGCTAAAAGAGTGGCATTTAGGTATCAGCAGAACCAGAGAGACAAGGACAGGGAAGTGTATCAGGGAAAACGGAGGCTGGCAGAGCAGTAAGGAGCACAAAGGCACAAAGTGAGGAACAAAAGCTCAGGGAGTATCAAAAGGGGACAACATTTTTATTGCTGTAGTGGGCGGAGCCTGCAGTCGTCTTGCTGTAGCTCTGAAGACGGGATACCAAAGCACAAATTTGGAGTTGCAGAACAAGTTTTCGCAATTCCAAATCACTCCGCTCATTACTCCTCCCCGCTGGTGCACTACATTTGCTGCCATCACTCACCGTAGGCTGTCATGCTCAATATGGCCGACAAACTTTATTACACATGCACAAGTAGTCGCGGTGAAGTTGTGCATGTGCACTGAGCTCACGGTGGAACATTCTGCCATGCACAAGATGGATGCTGGAGCTCAGTGCACATGTGTGACTTTACCGCAACTGCAGAAGTGAAGTCATGTATGCCCAATAAAGTTCGTTGGCCATCTTGGACACAGCAGACTGTGCCATGTTCTGCTGTTACCTCTGCGAGCTCTGCTGCAGCTGTATTGGCTCTGGCCAGAGTTTGTTTAGGTATGTTAGCATAAAAAGGAAGACAAAGAGAGGGATTGTATGGTTAAGGAGGGAGGGGTTGACTGTACAGAGGGGATCAAGAAAAGGCAAACATCTTGAACAAATACTTCTGCTTAGTATTCACAGTAGAAAGGGAAGGGGAGGTACCATGAAAAGGCGCCATGTGCTTTGATGGAGAGGGAAGTGTGGAAGGGTTGGGATGGAAGACAAAACGTAACTCCAAAGATGATGGACTGGAACTCAGATATCCAGGTATTTATTTGAAGTCATCCAATACAAGCTCAAATTACAGCGAACTTCAGCCGAATAAAATAAAAAAACAAACATGTAGCAGTCCTCATACATAAAGCTCTAGAAGGCAGCTAGAGCGATGTTTCTGTCTAGAAGACCATCACAAGACTGACTATCAATAACATTTGAGCCTTTTTTATAAGGAGAAATAGTCATGTGACCTGGAACTCCTCCTATCTTAAAATAAAATATATACTTTTTAACTTAATCTGCTTTATATTTATTTTAGGATACAACAAACCTATTAGGAGGATTGTATAAATCATTTCCAATATTGTAAACATAAATTCCTAAAACAAAAAGAAATTACTTTCACAGAGAGCACTCCTCCCACCTTTAAACATTATAAATATTAATGAGAAAGGGCCGGCCGGCTCTTAGACACCAGGAAGCAGAATGAGGAAGAAGCAGGAAGGAGGGTTTTGTAGAAATGAAACAGCTCAAGTAAGGAAAACAAACAATAATAATACTTTAATATAACCTAGCTAGGAATAGCAATCTAAAATCCCTTTGTCTACATTCTTAGAACTCAGTATTACATCTCCTTTACAATATTAATTCAGCTCTGGTTTGGCTATCTTAAATAAAAATGTATTTTGTTTTTCAAATGTTCCTGTCTCCATCAGGAACTGTGTTTTACTTTATTTAAGAGGTTTTAAAGAAAAATGAGTTGCTCCACGATCAAAAACGCCATACTAACTACAGTAGTAGGCGAGCAGAAAGCACGGTTTTCCCCACAGTAAAATTCAGCTCCAGCATTGCGAAATAGCAAGCGACTCACCCAGAAAAAAAAAAAATTTAAAGGAGGTTCAACTTTTCTTTCGTTTTCAGAGCTGCACTCAGAAATATTTAACCTCTCGCATCTTCGAGAGGTAGGAAAACTGCAAAGGAAACAATCTTCCGAATTAGCGATCCCTGCTCGAACGTGCGCACGTTCGAGAGGGAACGACGCCACTGCAAAGGGTTAGCGGTTAGAATTTCAGGGTTTACATAGTAAGATGTTTTACAACATTTGAGGGGGAAAAGTAATAATTAAGGGGGAAGGAACGTTGTCTACAGGAGTCGGTAAAGTGTCCAAATAAAAAAAAAATAATTCTAAACATGAACATGACGTGTAGTTGGCCAGACTACACGCACGCTCTGAATAAGAAAAAAATACCTATATAATAATAATAAGGGGGGGGGGTTTAGTGCTGTTGCGCAACAGACTTAGAGAGAAAAAAAAAATTACCAGCTCATGAAAACAACGTTCACAGTTCAGAGAGGGGGGGAAGCAAAAAAGGGGAAGGAGGCATCCGTGACAGGAAGTGGACACCATTCCATTTTCAATGATGAAAATCTGGAAAGCACTCACTAACTGAAGGTGGACAAAGCTAGGGGCCCAGATGGGGTCCATGCAAGGGTACTGAGAGAGGTCAGGGAGGTACTAACTGCACCTCTAACAAACCCCTATTTAACAAATCACTGGAGATCGGCATGGTCCTGGAGGACAGCTTTCAACACCAGTTCACAAAGCAGACTGTTAAACAAGGTTGGTAATTAGGTTGTATTGTGAATAAGAAACTGGTTAGCAGATAGCACACAGACGGTAGTGGTAAACGGAGTTCGCTCTGAGGAAGGGAGGGTGACCAGTGGGGTACCTCAGGGATCAGTGCAGGGACCAGTCCTCTTCAATGTCTTTATAAGTGACATAGCAGAGGAACTGGAAGGGAAGGCCTGCCTCTTTGTGGATGACACCAAGATCTGCAACAGAGTGGATACTCGGGGTAGGGGAAAGATAGGCAGGGATCTTGAAAGACTGGAAGATTGGTCAAGGGTATGGCAGCTGGATTTTAATGCACAAAGAAGTACAAAATAATGCACTGGGGCCATAGAAACCCAGGAGCAGAGTACAGAATTGTTTCAGTGATACTGAGAAAGACCAAGAAGAAAATAGACTGAGAGGTAATCTTACTGGATGACCTAGAGGTGGCCAGGCAGTGTGACAAGGCAATGGGAAGGGCTAGTTCACCTTGTGCAAGTCTCCACCTGTTCTGGCTCTTTACAATCGATTCTCACATATTCATATTATCCTCATCCCCCAGTCCCTTAATTCTCCCTCCCCTCCAGGTCCCCACCCCTCCTTTCTCCTTCCCCTCTCTCAAGTGTGTTCTCCTTTACATCAACATCCTGTTGCATGTCATCTCATATAACTGTTTTGTAGTATTACCATACAGTACATTTAGTAGTAGACTTCATAAGAGTTCGGCTTGCTTACTCCTCATTTCACAAAATCCTAGAGTCTTGGTCCCATGTTATATTGTAAATATATTTCTGTATTTATATCACATCTATCCTATAAATATCTCTCTCCTTCTTTGTAGTAACCATACTAGTAGCCCTCATGTACTGTAATGTATTTAGTGTATTTCTTTTGACTCTGTTTACCAATGTTTGTATGATTTGTATTGTACTGCTGTCCAGGCCCACTTTGTAAATTAGTTTTTCTCAGCGGTATTCCACCTGGTTAAATAAAGAAGATTGATTGGGATGCTGGGGTGCATAAGAAGGGGTATCACCAGCAGGAAGGGGGAGGTGGTGCCCCTATATAGATCGCTGGTAAGACCCCACCTTGAGTACTGTGTCCAGTTCTAGAAACCTCATCTCAGAAAGGACATAGAGTGGAGGTGGTCCAGAGGAGGGCTACCAAAATGGTGTAGGGCCTGCATCAGATGTCTTATGAGGAGAGGCTAAAGGAGCTAAATATATACACCCTAGAAGAGAGGGGGGGGTATTGTAGAGACCATTACATACCTCACAGAGGTTAATTAGTTACAGGAAGGGGGTATTTTTCAGAGAAAAAGATGCTCTAGAACATGGGGGCATGCTGTGAAGCTGAAGGACGTAAATTCAGGAGGGATGTGAGGAAGTACTTCTTCACAGAAAGGGTGATGGATACATGAAACAGCCTTCCAGAAGAGGAAGGGAGGGTCAAAAACCATGGTGGGGTTCAAAAATGTCTGGGATAGGGTGCTGTGGAGCCCGAGCTGACAGGCAGCAATCTCGAGTAGCTCTGAACAAAAAGCTCAAAGTTTGATTAAAATCTGCTTTTTAGAGTGGCTCCTCAGGAAAATAAATCTAACAGATCAAAAGAGGATCCCAACAAACCTAAAATGGGTAATCCTAGAAAAAAACAGAGGTGGTGGCACGAGTACAAAAACCACTGGAACGTCTCAGACAGTGTGCCTTGGGATGGAGGAGCAGGCCGCATCTCAGCAGGAGCCCGAGGAGACCATGCCATCTATCGGTCTAAAGTTACAAAGACTGACAACATTGGTTGCAGATTTAAACACCAAAATGGACACGTTTGCTACCCGGGTCACTCTGGTGGAGAAAACAGTGACAGGGATACAGGTAGAGGTTGGAGATGCAAAGCATCAGGCAGATTCAGCTGCGGCCACAACTACAACTACACTTCTGGTGAAAGAGAATCACCACATGCGAGCCTGACTTGAAACTTTAGAAAATCAAGCTTGCTCCTTGCACATTCGAATTCTGATCTACCTGAGGGGATAGAGGGAGACCACGCCCTTATGTTTCTGCGTGAGTGGCTCGATTTAAAACTAATGCCCGAGGGTCAAAATTTAAACATACCTCTCTAAAAGGCCTACTGGAT
Source organism: Neoceratodus forsteri (assembly GCA_016271365.2). NCBI lineage: Eukaryota > Metazoa > Chordata > Ceratodontiformes > Ceratodontidae > Neoceratodus > Neoceratodus forsteri. Next base: position 409,924,945 of record CM057455.1, on the reverse strand, counting down.
CATGCCAAGAGGTTACAGAGAAGACTCTGAGAATCCCAGGACACTGCTCTTGATCACGGATGGCATTGGTTCCAGGGACAGAATACTTTGACTTGCCAGACAAGCAAGCCCAGTTACGCAGGACGACCAGAGCATCTACTTGTTTCCCGACCTAAGTTATGCCACACGTTTACGTAGGAAGAAATTTGATGGGGGTCAGGAAAATATTCAGAGAGGCCTCTATTATCCACATAGTGGTGTTTCCAGCAAGATTGTGAATCGTACATGAGGGGAAAATTTGGGCCTTCTCGGATCCCACAGAAGCAGGGAAATGGGCCTCACATTTTGTTCCTGCTCGAGACCGGCGTCAGGAGCCTGGAGACACCGATTCCGATACAGAAGGCTGAATATCAACGAACTGTAATGTACATTTAAGCACAATGGAGTGTTTTTTTTTTCCTCATCCCTAAAATAGGTTTAAAATTGAGGGCATTATAGCTCTGTATTAACACCTGTTCTTTTCTCCAACTTCAAGTTAAAATATTGGGACCTGACCAAAGTTTATAGATGTTAGGTTTTGTTCTAAATAGAATATATTTCAGATAGAATAATGACTACTGAGTCCTGAGCATTCTTTTTTGTGGCAGAAACTGTTCATGTAACTGTAGTAAAGTATTGCTGCTCTGGGTATAAATCCATGCTTAGTTTTGATCTTTTAGGTCAAATAATATGACTCCAATAGTCCTCTGGTAGGGCATGGACTTTCGGGACTTTATGGACTTAAGTCATATAGGTACTGTCATACTGCTCCTGGGCTTAACATCACAGCTAACAATGTTTTTGATATTTACTGGAGTAAAATGTTTAGTTACCCCTCCATGTGGTATCACTATAGCGGGGATGCATTATATTCTAAATATTAAGGGGAAACTTTGTCTCCAGATGGGTTTACTCTTAAGAAATGGTCTGCCCCAGATACAGATTTATTATGTGCATGTAAACATGTATAACAATAAAAATAAAGTACAAAAAAAATGTCTGGGATAGACACAGGGAAATCGTAGGGGTAAGGAAGGGGGGGGGGGGAGAGAGATTGCACCATAGATCTCTGGTTCAATTTGGCCACTAGAACTAAATCATCCCATTCCAAGGCAAAAATATGGGACTTCAGAGGAGCTGACTTTGATAAGATGGCCAACAGAGTTAAGGTAGCCCTGGCAAGAAGAAATACAGCAGAGGGGGTACAGGCAAAGTGGGCAAGCATTAAGGATGCACTACTTGAAGCAAAATCCCATTGTGTTAGGGAGAAAAGCAAGAGCAAAAGAAGGAGGAAGCCACTTTGGGTCTCAAAAACAGTAGCAGAAAAGGTCAGAGCCAAAAGGTTGGCCTTCAGGAAATATAAGGGAATGTAGCGGGACGAAGATAAGGAGGCATACTAAACTTCCCTAAGGGAAGCAGGGAAGGCAGTAAGGCAGGCAAATGCCGAAACCAAGGAAACACTAGCACGAACAGTAAAAGAAGGGTACAAGACTTTCCATAGACACATTAGTGAAAGGAGAAAGTCCAGAGTGGGTATTGCTAATATCAAAGGGGATAAGGGGGAGTGTGTGGAGCAGGACCGAGGAAAAGCATATATCCTAAATAGATACTTCTACTGAGGAGAAGGTAGGGTAGGGCCCACAGCTCAGCACCATGGACGTGGGGGGGGGGGAGGAGGAGGTGTGCACAAGTCCGGTCACAAAAGAAAGGTTCCTGTAAGAGCTCGCTAAGCTCAGGGTGGACAAGGCAATAGGACCTGATGGCATACATCCCAGGGTACTGAAGGAGCTAAGGGTGGAACTAGCACAGCCATTATCAAAACTGTTTAGTGAGTCTTTGAGCACAGGAGAGGTCCCAGAAGACTGGAGAAAGGCTCATGTGATCTCATTCCACAAGAGTGGTAGCATGGAGGAGGCAGGGAACTACAGACCAGTCAGTCTTATCTCAGTATTTGGCAAGATTATGGAGGTACTCCTTAAGGAAAGGATAGTGCAACACCTGGAATTCATAGGAGCATAGGATCCAAGACAGCATGGGTTTATAACAGGAAGGCCTGTCAAACTAATCTCATAGATTTCTTTGACTGGGTAACCAGAGTGGTGGACCAATGGGATGCAGTTGATGTCGCCTACCTTGACTTCAGCAAAGCTTTGAATACTGCTCCACATAGAAGATTGATTAATAAGCTGGGCAGGCTCGAGGCGGGTCAGAAGTTGGTCAACTGGGTGGCAAACTGGTTGGCGTACAGAAAACAGAGTGGTGGTGAATGGTATACAGTCAGAAGAGATGCAAGTCACAAGTGGGGTACCTCAGGGATCAGTCCTGGGGCTAGTCCTCTTCAATATCTTAATCAGTGACATTGCAGATGGACTGGAGGGTAAAGTTTGTCTGTTTGCAGATGACACCAAGATCTGTAACAGAGTAGATGATCCAGATGGGGTGGGCAGAATGAGAAGAGATCTGGATAAACTGGCAAAATGGTTGGAAGAGTGGCAACTGGGGTTTAACACAAAGAAGTGCAAGATCATACACATAGGGAAGAGAAACCCTGAAGCCACCTATAGTTTGGGAAGGAAGTTGCTGGCAATCACAAGGGAAGAAAGAGACTTGGGCATCATCATCACAGATGATCTGAAATCATCCAAGCACACCACTAAAGCTGTAGGTACGGCTAGAGGGATGTTGGGGTGTATTAGTAGGGGTATCACGAGTAGTAAGAGGGAGGTAATAATTCCTCTTTACAAGACACTTGTTAGGCCCCATCTGGAGTACTGCGTGCAGTACTGGAGGCCGCACCTGCATAAGGACATTAACAAAATGGGAGCAGTCCAGAGAAGGGCAATCAAAATGGTGCAGGGACTGCATCAGAAAACATATGAGGACAGATTAACGGAGCTCAATATGTATACCCTAGAGTAAAGAAGGGAGAGAGGTGATGTGATCGAAACATTCAAACATCTTAAGGGCATTAACAAGGTGAAAGCGTCTAACATGTTTCAATATAAGAAAAATAGCAGGACAAGAGGACACAGCATGAGATTAGAGGGAGGCCGATTAAGGGTTAATGTGAGGAAGTTCTTTTTCACAGAAAGGGTGGTGGATGCATGGAATGGCCTACCTCAGGAAGTGGTGGATATGAATACAGTGCAGAGCTTCAAACAGGCATGGGATAGGCTTAAGGGAGCAATACAGATGCGTGTGAATAGCTAGGCTATTAAAAGAGTAAAGGTCTACGGCACATTCATAAGGTACTGTAGAAAAAATAGGCAGACTGGATAGGCCTTGCGGTCCTTATCTGCCATCAATTTCTATGTTTCTATGTAAGTAGGATCTGTAGCAAAAAATGAAGGTTAACAAAAATGGGCAGATTGGGTGGGCCCAGCTCTCCATATCTGCCATTGCATTCTATGTTTCCGTGTTTCTATGTAAGTTATTTATTCATTGTTTTTATTCATTGCCTGTCATTTCTCCACATTGCCCTGAGCCTTTGAGGAAGGGAGCCTTATAAATAAAGCTACTTCTACTACTATAATAATGAAGGAAAGTATTGTCAAGCTGAGAAAAGGACCTAAGTGGGCGGAGGATAGCAGACAAAAGACAGAAGTACTGAATTAATACTTCTGCTCAATTTTCAGCAAGTGAAGAGATGGACCAGTTTCAAGGGGAAAGAGTGGAATGGCAAGTTAGAATGTGTAAGGAGATGATCACAGAGGACAGGGTCCTCAAGGGGTTCAAGACCTTCAAAGTGGGTAAATGTTCCTGGGCCAGACGCTATGCACCTTAGGGTGCCGAGATAGCTCACAGCAGTTTCAGCAGCCTCTCTGACCTGTTCAATATCTCCCTTGAGACAGAACTGTGAAACCATGAGCGTGGAGGACTGTTAATGTAGTACCCCTGCACAATGGTGGAGTATGAGACAAGCTGGGGAACCACAGACCAGCTTGACATTGATAGTTGTCAGGTTGATGGAACCATTCTCAAGGAAAGATTGGTTAAGTTCCTTGAGGCGGAGGGGCTCCAAGATGACAGGCAACATGGGTTTATGACAGGGACTAGGTCATGTCAAGCAAATGATCAGTTTCTTTGATTGGGTTACAAAGGCTGTGGACATGGGCCAGGCAGTGGGCATACTCTACCTGGATTACAGTAAGTCATTTGACTTGATCCCCCATAAGAGATTGATCATGAAGTTGGAGGACCTGGGGGTGAGGGATAAGTTGACTAGATTTGTGGAAAACTGGCCTTGGGGAGGGGGTACTTAAGAATGAGGGAGATCACCAGCAGGGTTCCTCAAGGGTCGGAGCTTGGTCTGATGCTGTCAGCCTGTTCATAAATTACATTGGGGACAGAAATTTGCTTCTGCTGATAACACCAACTTTGTGGGAGAGTGGGCATGGACGGGGGGGGGGTCAGTGATCTGAGAGAGGACCTAGCGAAGTTGGAATGATGGTCCAGAAACTGGCAACTGGGGTTCAGCACAAAGAAGTACAAGGTCATAAATATAGGTAGTAAGAAACCCCAGGGCCAAGTGCAGGCTAGGAGGAGTGACAGTTACTGTTTCTGAGGAAGGAAAGACCTGAAGACTGTAGTCATGAGCAATCTGAAACTTCTATGCAAAGCTGGAGACAGTATAGAGAAGGGACACAAAGATGATTCCAGGACAGCGGGGTATCTTCTGTGAGGATATCTTTCATCAGGCCACACATTTGGAAGTATACCCGAGTCAGTGCTAGGACCACATGGAAGCTTGTGCAAGCAGTTAGCTAGTGGCTGCCCACAGCAATGTTAGCATATACGTAAAGGTGGGTGGCCTCTCCTCTCCTCAGTTTTTTTTCCCCACCGTAGATCAGAATCATCAGACCTGCCATTGGAAATGTCACTTCTCAAAGCTGCCATTTTCTTTTTCTTTATACTAATCACTTTTATGGTGATTTTTGGCGACCTGTATGCTACCAAAGGAACTGTCTAAAGATTTTCTGGTACTGCAAGTGTGGAGAGAAGATCTACAAGGATGACACCCATGATGTGTGTGTCTGCTGTCTAGGCTTCTCTCACAATGCAAAAGACTGTCAGATTTGCCAGGGGTTCAACTCAACCACCAGGCAATGCAGGAAAGGGCTGTGGAGAAATTCCTCCTCCAGAAGATTGTGAAAGCAAGGGAGAAACGGCTCCAGGGTAAATCCCTATTGCTATCCCCATTGACCGAATTGCGGTCATTGAAGTCTGTGAAAAATCTTCATCAGGGAGCCACAAACATAATCACTGAGACAAAGACAACACCTCCCAGGTGAGATCCACGTTGCCTCTGTGGCCTACAGGTATGGCCTCTACTTTGACGTCATCCGCTCTGTTGGTGGTGCCAGCCGCCTTCCTGACACCAAACACCAATGTCAGGGCTTGGCATAGGTACTACCAGGCCTATTATGGCCAGTACATTACCATCATCGATTGATAACCAACCTCCAACATCAACTTGAAGGTTGGTTATCCACAAGATTGCCACAAGAGGTGATGGGGGCAAGCACAGTGGAGGGGTTTAAACTTGCCTGGAACAGGCACAAGGGAACATTGGTTGGGGAGGAAGTGATGAAAAGCCATTGATCACTTAGGGTCAGTGACTGCATACAAGTTTAGGGCTTACAGGCAGACTAGATGGGCCTAGCGGTCCTTATCTGCCAACAATTTCTATGTATCTATGTAACTACTGCAGTTTCACCTACTACCCAAAGAGGTGCCAATGCACAGGCAATATTCCTGTCATTTTCAGACATGATAAAGCATCTACTGCCAGGCCTACCTGCTGTCATGGACCCGTCAACAGGGACTCTTACAACTACCCCATCAACGCTGCAAGTTAATACCTTGCAGAATAGACCTTATCTTCTGCCACCAACATCGCTGGCACAGTCATTCATTCTCATAAATGACAGAGTTGATGATGAATATGAATATAATCCTGACCTCATAATGGAGGAGGAGGAGGGAAACTATACTGAGAGCAACTATGGACATGGTACCAGCTCCACAGTCTTCTCCTGTAGTGAGGACTCTTGTGAATATACCAAGATCACCTCCAGATGATCCCTCATCTTTTAATATGATGCAGCAAATACAAGCTGCTATGGGATTCACCTTAGAGGAGCAGGACTCTACCAAAAAGAACCTGCTAAAGTTTCTGAAGATACCAGAATCTCCCTCATCTGTGGTTCCTCCTGTTTCCAGCCTGCGAGGGTGCCACTTATGCAGCCTGGTATAGGCCATAACTACTGTATATACCAGATGTGCCCAGAAGGGTAGACAAAATGTATTCTGCACTTACTGGAAAGCCCTTTTATGCTAACCAGTGTGAAACTGACTCAGTGGTGATCACAGCTGCCCATGATAGATCTAGGGCACCTAGGCACCTGAGCTTCCTTCCTCCTGATAGAGAATCCAGGAGGTTAGATGTCCTAGGTGTAAGCCCCCCCTTTAAAAGAGGAACTTATGCTCCCAATTAGGCACCCCTTCCTTCCTATCCCCGAGCTAGGGAATTTTTAGAGCTCTGGGGATATTGGCTGCTGGATGCCTCAAGGTGGCAGCAGACATGGTTTTGGGGAGTATATAAGGGAGCAGACAAGACATTTCAGGGCCTTTCCAGCCTGGGCATTAGGCCATGGTGGGAGGGAGGTGGCTGGAGGAGCAGATTTAGGTGGGCAAGTAAGGGAACTCGGCGGTCTGAGTGGGCCCCCCCCCCCAAAAGTGGAGACAGGACTGCCTTCTCAGTGTTGTGGCATCGAGGAGTTGGGGGAATGGAGCTCCATGGGGGAACTGTGGTTAGCCGGATCCTGTGTTGTTGGGGGCAGGGAATGTAGGTGTCCATGTGGGGCCAGGAAAGGTAGGAGCCCTTAGAGACCCCTGTAAGGTGATATTCCAGGGCCGCCAGGGCTGAGAGGCCAGTGGCAGGGTCCCAACAGGAGGGAAGCCAGTGGCAGTGGCTCTCCCTCGTACCTGGTGTGGCAGGGTGGCTTGGGGCAGAGGGAGCCAGGGGGCCCTTCACCCAAATATGGGGCCTGCTTGGAGGGGAAGGTCCTGGGGTGCTGGCACAGGGAAGTCAGGCAGGTCACAGGCTGTAATGGCAGGCCTTGGAGGGTAACCCTCAGCTGGAAAGGCAAAGGCAACGTTGTTTAACCAGGAGTAGCACACTAAGCCAAAGCTTGTTTCCAGATGCGACCTGGGAGCACAAGGAAGTTAAGTGACTTGCTCAGGATCACACAGTATGCACCTAGGCGGCTGTGAGATTCAAACCCAGGTCTCCAGATCTGCAGCTCAGAGCCTTAACCCACTGTGCTATACTGCCTCCAGCAGCTGGAGCTTAACACAAGACCAGGAAGTGCTGAAGGGGATGTGGGCCTGGAAGGAATTCCCCGTAGTAGGAACTGCAGGAATCAGAGCAGCTTTGGGCCATAAGTGGTAGAAGGCAGGCTGTTCGGAGGGACCTGGGAGTGGCAGTGCCCAGGATCTCCCCAGTGGCAGGATAGCCAGTAACAAGGGGCTGGAGTACTGGAGCAGGGCTGGATTTTGGGGCTGCTGCACCAGTGGAGCCATTAAGATGAGAGGCTGAGTGAAATGAGAGGACAGGTGCTGAAGTAGCACCAGCACAGAGCCAAGCTGAAGTGGATTACGGGGCCTGGGTCATAGGAGAAAAATTCTGGCATCCCCTGTGGCATGAGCCAGTGCCCAGGGGTCCAGGTGTGGGAAGCAGCCCGCTTTCCCGTGCTAGAGTTTGGGGTGATGACCAGTGCCATTGAGACTGGGTAACCTGGCAGTTAAGAAAAAGAAGGGATTTGGCTTATTAGATCCAGAGAGCCAGGAGATTACAGGGATCTGAGCTGAAGAGTTCTTGGGTAAAGCGAGAGAGAGAAGAGAGAGAAGAGAGAGAGAGAGAGAGAGAGAGACAGACAGACAGACAATCCTTGCTTGTTACTGCCTTAAAAATCCATTGTTTCTTCTGCTTTAGATGTCCAGCCAGTATGTCTGTAAAACATTTGATTAGCTCCATGGAACTGCTTTATTTATTTGAATGAAGTATGTGACCCCTGCATTGCTGGGAATCATTTACAGTGTAGAAGCTAAATAAACAAGCTAGTTGGGAGAAGAATAGCAGTGATGTGCTTTATTTAAACTGAAAGGGGGAAGTTAATGAAATGAAATCTCTTTTCCCTTTTCCATTTTCTTGTGCAGCTAAATTAATTTCTCGGAAGTGATATTCCAGATGAAATTTTCACCCTGCTCTTAGCAGGGCCGAGGGGCTCAGGGGGTTCCAGGGATGGTAGATGCGCAGTGTGGATTTCCTGGTCCAGTGTGCCCGCATCTGGGGAGAATCCAGATCCATGGGTGAAGGTGAGAGTGCACGGGTGATTGAAGACATCAGAAAGGTAGGCCACAACTTTTCCTGCCTTTTACGGCAGTTCATTTGTCTCGGTGGTTTAGCACTTGTGGTGACTCCTCCTTATTGCCCCGGACCATCTGTGAAAGAAGTTATGCCTCTAGGCGGGGCTGGGGTGGTGGTTACACTGTGGGAGCTCATCTGGGATATTCCCCAAACTTCAAAATGCCACCGGACCTGAGCATTGTGGTTTGGTGTGTTGCCAGGCTTCCCGGCCTGGTTGGGCCCTGTTATGCAGCAAGATTAGCTGTGGGAGTAGGCCTGAAGCAGGCCTAGGCCTCAAACTGCTGGTGTAGTGTGCACATGTCATATGACCCTCAGGCAGGGTTCCAATTGGAGAATGACCGAGAAGGAGCTACAGCAGCTGCAAACAGAGGCACCATCTTAGGGAGATCAGAGAGAGTGGAGCTGAGGGAGTGAGGGGACCAGCCGCAGGAGAAAGAAGCTAGTGAGATGAAAGGAAAAGAGGAACTATTTTTCCTGGGCGCATCCACAGTCAGGCAAGTGAACTGGGCTGCCGTATAAAACAAATGAACAATTGAGCCATCTGTTTAAGCGTTTCTCAGCTGTGGGTACTGGGAGGGTTGGAGAGACTTAACGCAGGCATCCACCATGGATTGGCAGTGCATTGTGGCAAGTGGGAATGAAGAAGGACCCAAAGTCACTCCCAGGAGGAACCCCTGGCCATGATTCCTGCCTCACTGCTCTCCTGGCACTGGTAAGCTGGGGGAAACAGAAGAGAAAATGAACGTTGTGTGAGGTGTGGGTTTAGGGGGGAAGAAGTTGCCAGGTTGCCTGTATGCCCATATTGTATAGTTCCAAATCTGGAGATGTTCCTTCCCAGTTCCATTGGCAGCTCTTTTGTGCCGTGGTCACCAACCAATGGGGATTCAGGCAGGTTAGAATGACTATCCCTGGGAGAAAGCACTCATGCCCAGGTGGATGAAACTAGAAGTGAATCCCCAGATGTGATTGTGGAGGCTGTAGAGGAGGAAGGGGAGCACCAGTTAAAGAAAAGGAAAAATCCCTCTTTACTGAAACATCCAAGACTTTTGAGCAGTACATGTTACTATATGACACCTTTCCAGACTCTAGAAGGAAAGTGTCCCTGCCAACAGCAAAAACAGAACACTGTTGGCATGTCTAAACAAGCAAGAGGGAATAAGGCAGGGGCCATAACCTTCTGGAAGCTGAAATACTAATGGACAGAACGGCACCTACAACAAGATCCATGATATGCCATGGAGGAAAATAAAACACTACGGGTAAATACTGGTACAATAAGGATACTGTGATATCAGATAACTTCCCTCCTCAAGATGTGTACTAACTCTAGCAGGAAGTATTGCCATTTTTTGTATGTTTTTCCTTATCTCTAGGGAGAGCTGTCAAGGAGAAGCACTTGGTTCACCTAGCAAAAAGATTCCTCTTAAGCATTAGCACTGCAAATCCAAGCAGCAGCATTGGCGGGCACTGTTCTGCACCTCGTCAGGTCCTCGGAAGCACACCTGCACATACAGCAGCTAGTTTTTCCAAGGCGATCTCTTCAATCCTTCACCAAAATCAAGAGTATCCACCTGGAAATGCACTTTAGCCCTCCAGTGTCACCACTGGATCACCATTTGAGCCCTTGACATGAAGTATTTCTCTGGTGGCTCACACTGAGAGTTCCATTTCTAATCCCAAGTTCCTTTGCAATGGGAATTGAAGAGCTAGGGACCCTCTCATCTCAGGAACCATACCTATTTTTCCATCAGGACCAGGTAGTTCTCCAGCCCTCCATAAAATCATCTCTAGGTAGCTCCACCTTCCACATTAACCAAAAAATGGCACTTCTGTCTATCTGAAGATCCACCCAGAAAACACCCATGACATCAGACATGCTATAAACCACAACTACTCAGAATCTCAGGTCTCTTGGTATGCAGCGGCTTTAGCAAGCGATGCTTCAAGCTTCAAAACCAGCCTTTACCACATGGATCACAGAATGTATTGCAGTAGCATATACAGCCCTTAGCAAGTAATCTCCTGTGGATCTCAAGACACATTTAGAGTTTAAACAGCTTCTGGGCCTATTGGAAAGGATAACATTTGTGGACTTTAGTAGAGCTGTCGTCTGGAGGAAACAGGGTCATTTTTTTTTTTATTTATTTATTGAGATATTCAGAAAAACCTTTGAGTCAAAGACTCATTTACAAAGGTTCCACAGCATACATGGAGGAGAGAAGGGACAAAAAATGTTTTACAGGTTGTTTGTACATTACATAATCTTACAATTATTTTTTAACATGGTTACACATTTGTTCAGTGGGTGAAATACCCTTACAGGGTAACATAATTTTCAAGAGATTCGCACAGCCATAGAGTAGCAGAAAGGTTCTGAAGGGGCTGTTTGTGCAAAATAAGTTAGCTCGTAGGAGCCAAATAAGTGCATGATAGTCTATCGAAATCTTTAAATGGGAGCGGAAATCTGTTTTTGTTTGACCAAGCTTTTATAGATCATTAACCTGATATTTTTTTATGTACAACTGTATTGTTTCACTGATATTTTAAACATTGTTTTTACTGTAAAGTGCACTGAATCAAAATGAGAAGTGCTCTATATCAAATTTTGATTTGATTTGATTTAAATGTGTGGCCAAAAAGAGTGGTACTGTAGTGGGGTGTGGGATCCTCCTAGTGTACTGTCCTCTGGGACAGGGACAGGAGTTTCTGCAGTAATTTGTAGATTTTGTGGTCCCCCTCTCTGGGATTGGATTCCTCAGTCTTTTATTGCTGGGGGACATCAACGCCTGTGTGGATGAGAATCCACAATTTTCACAGCAGTTCCACAACCTGGTGTTATCACTGGGTCTCACTCAAGCAGTTTCCACTGTAACATGCCAACATGGCCACACCTTGGATTAGGGTTGTCAGAACTAGTGCAGCAAAAATTCAAACCCTTCTCGATCCCTGGTGTTCAAGTTCTAATTTAGAACTCAAACACTAGAGGGTTCGCAAAAGGGTTAGAATAGTTTTTCCCCAGTTACATGTTCATGGCAAATACAGCATCGCTGTGCCACTGCCTGCCATTTCCTCATGCTCACGAGTGGGTGGAGAGTCTGGACTTGGGGAGGGGGGTCCAACTCCAGCCTACATGCTGGGAGGACAGAGACACTGGGAGGGAGGGAGTGAGTGACTGACAGCTGGGAGGGAGGGACTAGTTACATTTGTAGCACTGTTACTGTACACTCTCAGTTTAGTCATGTGACACACCCTTGGTTCATTTTGCACAACAGAAAATTAGTGGGGCAGATGTTGCTGGATTGCTAGCAGAGCAGACATGCATTCTGCTATGCTCTCTGTTTGGCAACTTTTGATGCCTTTTGTTACTGTTGGAAGTAAACATTACAGAGCGGAGGCAGGCAAGCACTGATAGGGCATTTTTTCTGTGTGGCAGACATTACAGAAAGGAAAAGGGTGATCGAAAGGAGCAGCCAGGCAGTGACATTAAGTGGCAGGGTGGTTTGTTGGGAAGGGAGTAGGAGAGTAGGTGAGGCAGGCAGGGACTGGTGGTGGAACTGTCTGAGAGCCTTGGGGGTCTCTGTGTACAGGTCATCATCCTGCTTTGTGCACTTTGACTGCACATTGCTTAGTATGTGACCATGTGCACTGCAGCCCAGCACCCAGTTGTGGTATCTTTAAATACAGTACTTGCATGACTATGTCTTCTATGTGGCGTACTGACCAGCCCATCATCCTGCTGTGTGTCCTTTGACTGCACTGTACCCTGCCCAATGTGTGACCATGTGCACTGTGCAGCCCAGCAGCCAGTTGTGTGGTATCCTTAAATACATGCCAGAAATATTTCCCTGTTGGGAGGAGAGACAGAAAAAATCCTTTCATGGTGTTGTGTGAATCCGTCTCATATGTGACGTACTGGCCAGCCCATCATCTTGCCATGTACCCTTTAACTGCACTCTTCAAGCAACTTAAAATACTGTGAATTCTCAACATGGACAACTCCAAGTCGGTGCCAGGTTTCAAGTGGTGCGAGAGTGGGCAAAAGATGTCCCGGATGGATCCACACACTTCGTGTGCCTACTGCCTAGGCCACGAACATGATCCCAAGGCATGTAGCCTGTGTCACACCTTGCATCCCAGTACTCTGGAAGACTGGCATTCCATGGTACTTTTAGGGTGCCCTGGTGAACTGGATCCTCCCATACGGTCAAAAAGATGCCTGTTGGGTGGCCTCTGCAGATGTGGGGTCCGAAGAACAACTTGCGGCATTTGAAGAGGTGGCGTCTCAGGCCAGAGCGCAGGCCTCTTCAGCTTCTGCCTTTGTGCTGCTTTTCTTTGGCACCACCATCATAGGGGTGTTTAAGGATTTGTGCCAGTCCCTTCCCACCTTTGGGCAGAGCTTCCTCTAAGGGCACAAAACCTTCTAAATCTTTGAAAAAAAGAGACTAAAAAGAAGTCTCATCTTCGATTGTGGGATTGCGAGCACTCTTGGGCCTCAGGTTTCTACACTTCTCTGGAGGTTTCAACTACGGTCGATCCTTCTGTCCAGACCTCTGGCTCCATGGTCTCCCCATTGGGCCAGTCAGCCGAGATGCCCGTGGACCACCTTTTTGAGGTTTTTCTTAAGCCCATCGACATGCTGTTGCAGGACAAGGTGGAAACCTCACTTTCTAGGACTCCGGTGCTACCTGTTACATCTCAGGGTGGATCGGGCCAGCCGCTGATCTTGTCACTAACCCTTGGGATCCTGTGACCCCAGAGAATCCTCAGTTTTGTAGATTCCCTTCAATGCCTGCCGCTGACTTCCCCAACAGTTGAGGTTATGATCTGGAAGTCCAGAGTCAAGCAGTCCACACCAACATTGGCGTTCCTGTTCTCAGTATTCAGGTAAGCAGAAACGCTGCTATTGTTCTTCATCTTCCTCCACTTCTGGGTGAGGAGAGACTCCACTGCAAAATGCACTGGCTCTACAAAGAACTCATGTGGCATCAGCTCATGTTTACTGTGGTTACGCCATTTCCAGTCCCCACCCAGCTATTACATGGCTGCCACCTCTGAGGCGTCAAACTATCCCGATTTGGCCAGTTCTAGCTCGGCCTATTTCGGCCTCTCCACCCATCCAGGTGGAGCCGCCACCTAAGCAGTCAAAGGAGGGCCCCCTCCTAAGGATGCCCATACTGCTACCTGGCTTCCTCATTGGCTGTCGGTCACTGTGACTCCTGACTGACTCCATAGGGTCAGCAGGAACTCTGGTGGTCAACTACTTTTCAATGAATCCTCGGCGTATGAGGGCTTCTCCCTTCACTCCTGTCCATTGGACACCAAGTCAGGAGAGGATTTGTTTGCGGAGCATGGTCCCACTTCTTTTGTGGGCCTGCTGCATTCGGTCTCGGAATATACAGGACTCCAGATGGAGTGACTGCACCTTAAAAAATCCTCCCTTGACCCAGACTGCCTGCAGCATGAGGGGGGAGCTGCAGTCCTGATGAGACGTTAAACTGAGGTCCCATCTGCCTGCTCTGGTGGTAGTCCATGTGGATGTTAAAGATCCCATGGCACTTCTCGAAAAGAGTAGGGGAATTTTTTTATTGAAATCAAAACAAAATCATAACAAAACATATACAAATCAGTATTTTTGCATACAAAACCATAATAAAAAGAAAATTTCAAAACATAAATAAGTATTAATTCATACAATAGCCCCCAGCATAAAATGAACATTTTATCTAACCCCCTCCCTTTTTTTTTAAACTGAAAGGTACACATAAACAAAACAATATTTCTGTATACAAAAGTATAAAAAGGAGAAAATTAACACAGAAAGTATTACTTCATGCTATAAACTGGAAACATAAATAAAATCCACTGTTTGCAAAACCCCCTAATGAACAATCAAATCAAGAATTCTCCACACATAATCATTAAAGGAGAAAACATAATTATAAAAGAAGTAATACTTCATACCATAAAATTGAAACATTAATACAAAAATTGTATTTCATCATATAATACTAAAGTTTCAGTTAATTATGTTGTCATACCGTAACCCTGAAACTAAGTAAAACTGTTTTCACTGTAATTCTAAGATTTCAAACCCTATTTCGTACAAATATACCTAAAACCCACCAAATTTACAAAAAGAAATTAAATATGACCGAGATTACACCAAAATGTATTCCAAATGTCTGGAGCATAAGACAATTGCTCTGCCTGTTTCCATTTAGTTAAATCTGCACATATTAGAAAAAAAAAAAGCTCTAGAGGGGAAATAAGTTGCTGTTGTATTACCGAACAGCACCTACCAATCCACAACCAGTATAAAAAATGTACATAAACAACTCTCAATGTACCATGATGCACAGTACATAATAAATATGGTACAATTCCATAATACAATAAATGAGGGTTCGGAGGAATTAGACCCAACCATTTCCATCTACTCTTTGCAATATCCCAGAAATGAACAGCATATGGGCAAGAAAAATATAAATGGTCCATTGTCTCAATTTTCAGCGTACAAGAATCTCTAGGACAATAGAAATCTGTCAACGCTTTATGTTTATAATTTCCTTTTGCATTTATGCGACCATGTATTCCCACCCACACTGTACCCCAAATATGAACAGGTATTCAAACTTCAGTTATATAAGCAGACAATTGTTTCTGGTCCAGTTGTGTAAAACTCGTAAACACAGGTTTGTCAAAACATATTTGGACAATATCTCCATATAAAGCCTTCCTAGACAAGCGAAGAGAATCATCCAGTCGGACTCCCCACTTTTTTTATTGCGTCAACAACTCCATCCCACCTCTTTCCTAGGTGAGGACAAGGTTTGTTTTTATGTAAAAATACATTTGTTGACCATTCTCGAAAAAACCCTTGTAAAGCTTCCAATCCTCATCTGGCCCATAACTGACCAGTACCCTTAATCAAAGGAAGAACATTATTATATAAAAATATAGTAAAGAAGAACACACTGGGATGCAGCATATTTAAACCCACTGACTTAATTGACTTATAGAGGACATTGCGTTTATCGGGTTTAAATGACTACCTATATACCCATAAAAAAACAACTCATCAAAGAGGCCTCTAACTTGGGGGAAGAAAATAGAATTAATAAACAAAAACCCTGGGACTAAAAGGTTTTAACGAATAAACCTGTCTTTTTTTTGCCAACTTCCAGTGGTTCCATGCTTTCACCTTAGCATGTTCCAATTCCAAAACCCTATTCCAATTAAAACTAGCCATGTCCTCTCCTCCAAAATAGATCCCCAAAATAAGACAAGGGGTTTGGGAGATCGGAATTTCACACACTGTACCCCCTGAACTCTGAAACCCTAAAACATCTAGACAAGTAGATTTTACCATATTTAATCAAGCCCCCGTAACTTTACCTATTTCTTGTAACAGATTACATGCCAGTCGTGTGGAAATGTCATCATAAACCAAAAGACAAATATTGGCTGCATATGCTAAAACTTTGTGTTCAAAACCTCTACTCTGACCTAAACTATAAATCCTTGGTGAGTTCTGTATTAAACGAAGCAAAGGGTCTAACATAAACACATACAGAAGTGGGCTTAAAGGACAGCCCTGTCTAACCCTCCTCTGAACAAAAACTATCTGCCCCATCCAACCATTATCATACGGCTTGACATACTGTACGCTAGTGCGTAGCACAACTTTATCCCCTGTATGAACATGTCTGGAATTCCATAGGCTGCTAAGTAGTTCCAAAGAAAGGAATGGGAAACCTCATTAAAAGCTTTTGCTTGATCTAGGCTGATAATATACCCTTTGCCCACTCCTCCCCTTTGTGAATTTTTACTATCTAAAATTTCCCTCAACAACAAGAGGGCCTCCGTCAACCTACGTCCAGGAACTGAACAGAATTGAGTAGGAATAATAAGGTCTGCCATGACTAACGCAAGCCTATTACTTCATAGTTTACAAAAAATTTTAAAATTTACATTCAATATGGTAATGGGTCGCCAATTTTGAATATCTTCACAAACCCCTGATTTAAAGAGAAAAATCAAAAGTCCCTCATACATAGAGGATGGTAAAAAAATGTTGTAATAGAAAAAAATTTATAAATTGCTAGGAGTTCCTGAGGAATAAATGACCATAACATTTTATATAGTTCCCCAGTAAGTCCATCAGACCTTGGAGCAATATTCCTTTTCTACAACTTCATGACTCTATCCAGTTCCTAGTAGGAAAACGACAAAACCAAAGAAGCCTGCAACTCCAAAGACACCTGTGGAAGCGAAAGCTGAGTTCAAGATTTGAAAATCAAAACCTGAATCAGGCACTGGAGTCCCAAAAACTGACAGTACATGATGTTCCAAAACAGACATGATGCCACCATTCTCAAGCACTATCTCCCCCTGAGGGGTTTGTAAAGCATGTACTGCTTGTTTACCTCTTCTCTGACAACAATCCAAAAAGAGATTTCTCTGTTCAGTTTTACCTTGTGTGCCAAAAACCTGCTCCTGATTTAATGAAAGCAATCGATCATATTGGTAATGAACCATAGCATTCCTGGTATTCGGAATCAGAGTAGAAACATCAGTCTGGCCCAAATGATGTTCTGTCAACAACTCACCCAATCGTTTCTTAAAATCCAAATATTTCAAGTGGGCTGCTGCTCTTGTGTGCCTCCCTTCTTCCCAAAAATAGCCCTTTAGATATAATTTAAATCTTCCCACCACTGACCCACATCCTCATACAAAAACCCAGTGGAAAGTCTATCCCTAATCATTTCCTGCAAACCCAACACTACCTCCGAGTCAGTCAAAAGGGAGGAATTGAGTCTCCAGTAACCAGGACCTACCTGCCGTTGAGGTGGAGACTCTATTTGTACTCCCAGTAAAACATGATCAGAGGACTCAACCGGCACTATATACATCTGACAAATTAGTAAAGATTGCTTAATAAAAATCATATCAATGCAGGAGGAAAGCCGCCCCCTATAATAAATAGGTTGTACTGGCTTGGTCTTTCCCCCATTTACCCCTTTCAATCCAGCCTGATGTATAACAGTACGTAAAAATGTTTTATCACAATATAGCTTGTCTAAGGACCTTCTTTAGAAATATTTATATTGAAATCCCCTGCAAAAAATATATGTCTACTGGTGTGTTAATACGGCTGTATCTTTTTCAACAGGTCTATACGTAAAGCTTTCAATTGAGGCCCATAAATGTTGATTAACCGATAATGTACAACATTGAGCTCTACATCTAATAATAACGCCCTACCAGGCTCTATGTCCACTAACCAATGAATCCGGACCTTAGACATAGTGAAACAAAAACCCACACCACTACAAGCTTCCAATCCCAATGACCAAACAGACGGACCCCACTTCCAATCCTTAGTAATCTGAGCTACATCCCCCAGTGACCACAATCTAACATCCTATAAAATAATATATATCATATGGTAACTGTTGTAATATCCCAAAGGTAGCATAATGCTTTTTTAAAGACAAAACACTGTTCACATTTAAAGTGGCAATTTTTATACAGAGTGGATCAGGGAGGAAGAGTAACTAGTTTGCCACTGGATCTCGTTATTCATTTCTGTGGAGTTTTGGACTGGGGAGATTGTTTTGCCAGATACACAGTCTCAAGCGGAGGAAAAGGATCCAGGTCTAAGCCATCCATAGGCAAAGCTGTATCCACCTGTTCGCTCCATGATGCAAAAGCTGGGAACCTGTTAGACAGAGGTAGAGGGGAAAGCCGAACACTTCGCTCTGTCTGCCGCACAGTCTTCGATTTCAAAGGAGACACAAAACCATCCTCCCTGATAGTAGTTTCCAAACTAACACTCGGGGTGGAAAAGTCTTGAGACCCCAGTATGTCTGTCTCTGGAATTTCCACATCAGCGGACTCAGAAATAACCATATTCTGACTCTGAAGAAAGGATGACAAAGTCACTGTTCTCAGAGGAGAACCTTGAGGGGTAACATAGGAGGTCACTGCATCCTCTTTACTGAGGTGTGGCTGCTGCTGGGGCTTATTTAACCGGGGTTCCAAGTTGTGAATAGTTCCAATATCTGGCTCCTGAGGTCAGGGTTTGGGCGTTGGGCCCTGTCCCTATCACTGGATCCTGCACCTCAGCCTCAGCCCCTACCCCTCTGGGGAAGAGGTCCTTCCTGAAAAAACCCAGCCGAGTTTCCAAATCATTGTTTAGCTTTGGATAGGAAGTAATCATGGTCAGACTCCCCCTCTGTATTATGTGCTGCCCACGGACATTTCTGAAAGGAATGATCCTCTTCCCCACATAAATTACAAAATGGACTAGCACTACATTGTGGTGCAGCATGTCCCAAAAGTCCACAATTAAAGCACCTAATCTGCTCACAATCCACATTAAGGTGGTTCAAAGCTCCACATCTGTAGCAACTCTTAGGCTGCCCTGCATAGAATAGGACCCCCCTATCCCAAAAAGGAACTGGGAAGATGTGTAATACCAGCTTCCGTTTGATATAACTGAACCCTGAATTGCCAACCTCCGTTCCAAAATCCATTCTCCTCCATTATAGGTTTAGGGTGTTCCATAACCGTACACTTTTTCTCAAGCCAAAACATAATGTCATTTACACAAACCCCTTAATTTTGAAATAAAATCATAACTGTCTTAATCGTTGGTTTTGTCACTGGAATAGCCAGAAAATCCATCCGAAGTTCAGAGTCTTTAAGAGAATAATGCAACCTCCAAAATTTATCCAGGGAATGCATAGTGCAAAAACTTAAATCGTGTGTTTGATCCCCTGGTACATGAATGAAAGCATAAACCTCCTCAGGTGTAAATCCCATCGACTCTTTAATCAATGTTTTGCCCACCCAAATTCTATCTGGGACTATAGGGGATTTACCTTTGTAATGAAGACAGACTAGAAAGTGATGTTTTGCAGCTTCAGCTGGCTTTTGGAAGAGACCTGCAAATGTCCGAGAAGGTGGTACGTCAGACTGAACCTCCGCCTGCTCTCTATCTTCCGTTTGCTCAGAAATAGTCACAGGAGCCAATTTCGATACAACTAGAGGAGATCTCAATTGCTGACATTCACTTGCTTCAACCAAAGGTAAAGACTTACCCTCCGGTGTCCTGGAAACAGTAGGCCCCGTAGGAAATACCTGACTCTGGCCTTGAAGTACCGCTGGTAAAATAACAGGTTGGCAGTCTCATCGGTTCTCTGATCGGTTAATACTGTCCCTACAGAAAACTCCTCAGGCACTGATGTGGGACTCCAGGGAGGAAGAGCTGTATTTACTGGAGATCCTGGTATGGGAATCTCTGGGTTTGGAATCCTATGATTCCCCCATGCTAATCCAACTGGCTTGCTGTAAAGCCAACCCCGGGGTCCATTCTGACTCAGGAAATGGTGTCTAGGAGACAACGTCAGCTGCTTGTCATTGCTCGACTGCAAGTGCAGGGTCTGTAGAAAGGGGGGAAGCAGGTAGTTCCTGAGGCATCTCTGAAGTTTGACGCTTACCACACCCTGGAAGAGGGCTAACTGCCGATCATTTGCATTTTTTTTTTCCTCCTCCAACCTTTATTTACTGTCTAAAAAATCCTTTTCTGCCATCAAAATCATTTCAAATAAATGTTGTTTCTCCTGAGTTAATTCAAGTTGCAAATCATCTTCAACCACAACTTGATCCATAATAATCACATTGTCACTGTCCTGAGAGAACTCCCCTGAGGGGACATCAGTCTTCTGAAATAATTCTTCCTTACATCCTATAGCAGTACGTAAGTTCAGCATTTCTTCCATCTCCTCCACTACACCTCCTCCTTCGACCAGTGCTTGGTCCATACTGAACCAAATGCTCCTGCAGCGCAACAGAACCCTCTGCTACAAGAGTAGGGGAATTTCCTAGATGCCCTGGCCAAATTTCCCCCATTTACTAAAAATACCACCAACAGCTTAATCTGGTCAGTTGGCATTCATCTGTTTCCCTCTCCCTTGGGGTCATGCCTGAAAATAGGCAGAAACAAAAACTAAATAAAATAAACTATAGACCTGTCTCTAACCTGCCCTTTGTGGGTAAGGTTATTGAAAAAGTGGTTGCGTTGCAGCTGGATGACTATCCATGATGTCTATGATCCTCTGCAGTCCAGATTTAGGAAGAGGCATAGTACCGAGACAGCACTTGTTTGAGTATTCAAGGATCTCCGAATAGCGAGGGATCGGAGGACCTGTTCGATCTTGGTCCTCCTTGATCTCTGCAGCATTTGGCATTGTGGACCATGGTGTGCTATTGGATCACCTGCGGTTCATCTGTGGACTGTGTGGTATAGTCCTTTGTTGGTTTAGATCATTCCTTGAGGGTAGGACTCAGACAGTGGTTTTGGGGATTTATTCCTTGGGCCCTCTCCCCCTATCCTGTGGGGTACTGCAGAGAGCCATCCTATCACCCATTTTGTTCACAGTGTATATGCTGCTGTTGGAAGACATTAATAGGTGGTATGGTCTGAGTTTTCACTGCTATGCAGATGATACTTAGCTATACACATCCTTTGTACCTGAACAAGATTGAGCCCTCTTGGTCTTTAACAACTGCCTCTCTGAGATCCAGGGTTGGATGAGAGCAAGCTCATTCACACCTTCATGACCTCCTGCCTTGACTACTGCAATGCCCTATACCTAAGGCTACTGAGAGTTGATATCCGCCGCTTGCAGCTGGTGCAGAATATGGCAGCCAGGCTGTTGACTGGCTGTTCAAGATCGAGCCATATCAAGCCAGTGCTCAACAGACTGCACTGGTTACTGGTACAATGGTGGATAACCTTCAAGGTCGGATTACTGACCTATAAAGCCCTACATGGACAGGGACCAACTACTTGCAAGATCTCCTCTGTCCCTACTGCCCTCTGCACCCAGATTGCCAGAGGTTCTCAGGGTTCAGTTGACAACTTCTGGGGCCCATTCTTTTGCTTTTGTGGCCCCTGCCCTGTGGAATTCTCTACCTCATCTGGTGAGGGAATGTCTGACCATCCAGAGCTTTAAGTCTGCTCTTAAAACATATTTATTTAACATGGCCTATCCTGATTGAATTATTCTGATGGTTTGAAATGTAAAATCTGGATTGTTAGTAGTTGGATATGGATTTTTAGAGATTATTATTGTTTTAATTTTGTTTAATTGTTTTTAAAATGTTTGTATTTATTGAGTTGTATAAGTGCAATAAACCAACTTGAAATTGCACTTTTTAAAAATAAAGATGATGTGGTATGATATGGGCATTCTCGATGAAGTGGTTCCCCAGCTTCCTGCTGACTTAATGACCGTGGTCAAGCAAGTCTGGGACCAGGGCCGAGCGGTGGCTAAGCAGCAGCTCCAGACAGCCATGGACATTGGTGACTCCTGCACCTGGTCTGTGGCTGTTGTGGTGGCCATATGCCGCCGGGCTTGGCTGAGAATCTCTACCTTTATGGCAGATACCCAGCACAAGTTGGTGGATATCCCTTTTTGGGCACCAACTTGTTTGGGCTTTGGGTGGAAGGACACCTTACTCGCACTGAAAAGTCCAGTGCCACCCTGGACTCTGTTACCTCTTCCCAGAGGGATCCGAAGTGCACTGAGCTCCAAAGGAAGAAGCCCTTTCAGCCCCTCTCTGCCCCTACAGCCAAGTCATCCCAGCCCCCAGCTGGGCAGCAGGCCCATGCTTGGCATCTGTGACTCAAGTTGGTTGCTTTGATAGTCCAAAAGCCAGGTGGTCGAGGCCCCACTGCTTCCTCAGCTGGTCCCTTGTCCGCCTCCAAGCCTGCCCAGTGATGTAATAGGGGGTGCCTCCACCATGCCTGTTCTGACTCACCTAGGTCCTACCATGGGAGGGGGGGGCTGACTTCACCACTTCCTTTCTACCTGGTCTACTGTCACCATGGACAAGTGGGTAGTTGAAGTGGTTGGTCAGGGTCTGCCTCTGAAGTTCAAGGCTTACCTGCCTTGCCAAACCTGTGACCCTTGGGAGAACATGGTATCTGCCAACATGCTGCCAGCCCTTTGGGAAGACATCACCCAGCTCCTCCAGAAGAGGGGTAGGGGCTCCAGTTTTGGACCTTCCATTAAGCCCAAGGTTTGTCTCCAGGTACTTTCTAGTGCCAAAGCAGATGGGGGCTGGCACCCCATCTCAAGATCTGCACATTCTGAACAAATTTCTTCAGTCATGCACCTTCACAATAGTCACTCTGTCTCAGATCATTCCATCTCTGGAGCATAACATGTGGTTCTGCTCCCTGGATCTTTGGGATGCATTCTTTGACGTTCCCATCCATCTATCCCACAGCCGGTTCCTATTGTTACTTGTAGAATGGGTTCTCAGTGAGTTCCAAGCCGTGCCCTTCGGCCTCACCTCAGCTCCCAGGGTCTTCACCAAGAGCAGCCTACCTTAGGTGCCGAGGAGTCTGGGTGTACTGCTGCATGGATGACTGGCTTATAGCGGGTCCCTCCAGGGAGGAGGTGAAGTGGTCCAGGGATCTGGTCTTCCAGACTTGCTTGCCCCTTGGCATCCTGGTGAATGAAACCAAGTTGGAGCTAATACCTTTGCAGGTGATACACTTCACTGGGGCAGAGCTTGACTCTTTCATAGCTAGGGCTCAGCTTCCTGTGGACCAGATGGAGGCTCTCTCTCCTCCTTTGCCCCATCATTTTGGGTTGGGCAGTTGCACTTTGTTTGGGACTTCCTGCACCTCCTGGGATACATGGCGGCATGCACCAGCATGTTATTTATTTTTTTTTTTTTTGTGATTTTATTATACTTTTTGTCTGCTGCCAGCACCAACCATTTGCCCAGTCATGGACCTCACCACTCTCTGCCCCCACGTGAGCCACACTCCTCCTGTTGCCCCCTTGGCTTACCCTCCAGGGCAGGGCTACAGCACCGGCCAAGGTGTCACGGATATTGGTCAGGTAGGGGAGCTAGCCTGGGAGCATATGAGGAGTGGTGAGGTGGGCATCACATAGGTGCTGGTGCAGTGTTTTTTTCCCAAAATTGTTATCGAGGGGTGGGGACGTGCAATGATGTCCCGCATCTGCCCCATCCCCTGGACATCCAGACACCAGCTGCCACAGTACTCCTGGTCTCCGCCAGGGGTCCGTTGAGCACTGGACGTGCTCCCCACCCTCCTTTTGGAGAAGGAGAGCAGTCCTGAGGATGATCAATCCTTCTCCCCCAGCTGGCCCTCTGACATCCTGGGTCCATTCCCGAACCCAGGTCACCGGCGTCGCGAGCAAAAATCCAACCACTGCACCAAAGGGCCGGCATGCACCAGCATGTTCCATTGGGCCTGGTGAAGAATGCACTCTGCGTAGTGGGAGCTAGCCTGTCAGTGGTCTCAGAACCAGGGCCAGTTCAACCAGCCGGTCACTGTGACCCAGCTGATGTGAGACATCCTCCAGTGATGATTAGTTCCGGAACATCTGCAGGAAGGAAATCCAATTTGTCTGCCCAGAGCCGATGGTCACCATCATGAATGATGCCTCCCTGATGGGCTGGGGTGTCCACCTGGGGGAGCACAGAGTCCATAAACTCTAGACCCCCAAGGAGTCCTGATGCCATATCAACCTACTGGAGCTTTTAGCAGTTTGGCTGGTGCTGACAGCCTTTGTTCTGACTTTTGGGGTCGGATCGTTCAAGTTCAGACAGACAACACCATGACCATGTACTACTTTAACAAACAGGGTGGGACGAACTCCCTTCCTCAGTGCAGGGAAGCTCTCTGCATCTGGACCCTCGTGCTCAACTTGGATGCCGATCTTCTGGCCATCCATGCAGCTAGCCTCTCCAACCAGCTGGCTGATGCCCTCAGCTGTGTGGGCGAGGTGTCTCACGAGAGGTCTCTCCATCTGGAGGAGTAAACAGCCTGTTCCCCCAATGGGGCACCCCTCTGATGGATCTGTTCACCTCCAGGGATGCAAAGCTGAAGTTGTATTGTGCCCATCCCCCTCAGCAGAAAACACTGCAAGGGGATGCCTTCTTGAGGTCTTGGACACTGGGCCTCCTCTATGCCTTCCCTCCTTTTCCTTTGATCCACAAAGTACTAATCAAAGCCAGAGGGGGAACAAGGCATGGATGATCCTGGTGGCTCTGGACTGGCCCCGCCAGTTCTGGTACCCTGATCTCCTCAGCCTCAGCAGCAGGCTCCTGTGGCATCTTCCTCTCTGACCAGACCTGCTCTTTTGCAATCAGGGGAATGTACTCCATCTGGAACTTCAATCCCTGTACATGGCAGAGTGGTTTCTGAGTGGCTAGAGTTTCAGGCTTTGGGTCTCTCTGAAAATGTCTTCACCGTGGTCAAGGCTTCTTGGAAGGAGTTGACCCAAAAATGCAATGGCTTCAAATGGAAGGGGTTTCCCATTTGGTTCCAGGGCAAGGGGCCAGGCACTTTATCTTGTCTAGTGGCTAGCATTCTCGACTACCTTTGGTCCCTCTCTGCAGGCCTTCAGTTGACGACCCTTAAAGTGCACTTGGCAGCCATCTCTGCATACTTGGTGATGGTTGGTATGCTGTTGGTTGCACAGGAAAAGGCGGTCTGGTGCTTTTTCATAGGCCTTGAGCACATTTCCCCTCCAGTGCGTGAATCACCACCACTTTGGGACTTGTTGCTGGTGTTGGCAAAGCTCATGAGCAAGCCATTTGAACCAATGTACAGGTGTGACATCTCTCACCTGTTGTTGAAGACCACCTTTCTGGTGGCTATCACGTCAGCCAGAATGATCAGTGAGCTCCAGGTGCTTTCGTTGGAGTCTCCTTATCAGGTCTTCCACAGGGACAAGGTTGCCCTTCACCCCAACCCTAAGTTCCTCCCGAAGGTTGTGTCAGAGTTTCACCTTAACCAGGTGATCAGTCTCTTGGTGTAGTTCACCTACCACACCTCATAGGCCAAGCACATGTTCCATACTTTGGCCCTGCGGTGAGCACTTGCCTACTACAAGGAGCACAAAGTGGAGTTAGGGGAGAGATTCACCAGCAATTTGTCACCTACGCTGAAGCTGTACCTGGCAGACCAGCATCTAAGTGGGCAGGTGGATCATATCCTGCATCGAGTTCTGCTACAGGTTGATGGGTAGGGAGCCTTCCATAGGGCTAAGGGCTCATTCCATCCACCATACCGCTGCCTTGGTGGCTGCTTTGAGGGATGTTCCTAGACAGGAAATCTGCAGAACTGCTACCTGGAAGTCAGCACAAACCTTCATTTCCCACTACCACATCGACTTTGAGTCACACCAGGATACTGGGTTTGGGGCCTCAGTTCTCCAGTCTCTATTCCCTAAATAGGGGTATGCACTTTACCCTCTCCTCCCGGAGAAATGCTAGGAGTCTGCCAGAAGTGTGGATTGTACATCATATTCATATCTCTAGAAAAA
Organism: Neoceratodus forsteri; assembly: GCA_016271365.2. NCBI lineage: Eukaryota > Metazoa > Chordata > Ceratodontiformes > Ceratodontidae > Neoceratodus > Neoceratodus forsteri. The sequence goes on along the minus strand of CM057455.1, from coordinate 409,899,115 downwards.
CAGGATACTCACCTATAACAGTAGTTCTAGGAGTGGTATATGATGTATATCCCCACTGACCCACACAGCCTCCCCTGGGAAGTGGTAGACCAGTCTTGCTTCCAGCTGGTAAGATCTGACATCACGGTGTGGTGCCAAGGGAGTTACCTGAGTGTGTGGGAAGAGTCAGCTTGAAGATGTTATGGTATGTCTTAAAGAGAAAGGAACACTGACAGAATTGTGGATGTATTTTATACAACTCCGAGAACTACTGTTACAGGTGAGTAACCTGCTTTTTCTGGTGCCATCCATAATAGGTTTCCAATTAAATGTCTATCAGTTACTGAAAAGGTAGGGACAGGAACATCTCTGCTGGATGCAGTTTTACAATAGTGAATTTTAATGACCAGATTGAATAAATATCAATATCTCCAGAAATATAGGTACCAATTCTTTTTTTTTTCACTTTATCTTTTTATTGAAATTCGAGCATATAAGAAAGCACACATTTAATACAATAGAAGACTATCCTCCATGTAAGGTATAAAATATCACTTAACAAAACACAGTATTTAGGGTAAACATATTGGAGAAGCCTTATATACATGTATTGATAATAAAACACAAACCTAGACAGGATGTAAGTGGAAAGCAGAAGGGTTACAATCAATAGGGTGTTATATTATCAGAAATAGCAACCATGTACAAAATACATGCTAGGGCAGGCTATGGCAAGGCATTCAGTAAATTACAAAAAGTGATAAATGTGGTAATATGAACAATGTTCAGTAATGGAGAGGTGAAGATAAGAGAAAAGTGTGCAAGGAAAGAAAGAGGAGAGAAAAAAACTTGGAAGAAGGGAAAGAGAGAGGGAGAAAACAGGGAAGAAGGGAAAAAAGAGGAGAAATCTGTGCACAAAAGTTTCGAGAAAACCTAATCTGAGAGCAAAATAAGAAGGAGGGTTAAATATCCTTAAGAATTAGGGTCTAGAAGAACTAGGTTCGATGTACTTGTAGTAATCTTGCCGACACCTGTCATATACAGTGAGTCGGTTATGAGTAACATGAGATAATCGGTCTAGGGAGGCATACTGAGAGAGGCTTTGAAGAACATCTGAAAGAAAAGGCACCAGAGTTGATTTCCATTTCATAAGAATCAGACATATGACCAGAAGAGAAAGTACCGTATGTTTAACCATCTAAAATGTGCATGTGAGAGGAGAGCGCTATTGGGGATAAGGATGCCTAGAAGGAATAGCTTGGGGTCAAAGGGTAGTTTTTGTCCTGTTACTCTGGAGGCAATTAAACAGACTTTATGCCAGAGCTTATTAATGTGAGCGCAAGACCACACGATATGAAGTAGATCCCCATTGGCCAAATTGCAGCACCAGCAATTATTATTATTTAATAGTCCCATTTGTTGAAGCACAGAGGGGGTTCTATACTAAAGATGCAGGGTTTTAGTTTGTATTAAAAACTACGGGCATCTTTAAAGGTGTTATATGCAATACGCCAACAATTTCTCCACTGTGCATCTGAAATATTGTAATTAAGAAGGGTACTTCATTTATTTTTGGCCTGTATAGACTGATCAGGTAGATAATCAATAATGTCTTTGTAAATGGAGCTACTTAATTTTATTGATAAATTAGTCCAGTGCGAGATGTATCGGTTTAGAAGAGTATGCCTATACACTAAACTAGCGAGAGAGTTATAAGCTGCCCGAATTTGTAAAAACTTCCAGAAGTCCTGTTTAGGAAGTTTCCATGTGACCTGTAAGTCTGAGAATGATCTAAGAGTGAGTGAATTCTGGTCCAAGATATCTCCGAGAAAGAAAATGCCTTTGTTCCTCCATGTATGACAGAAAATTGGGTGATCTTCTAGAGTGAGCAGTGGATTGCCCCATAAGGGGGCATAAAACCAGGTTGTTGGATTGGATTTCAGGAATTTGTGGGTTAGTTTCCAATGAAGAACAAAGGATGATATAGTCGGGTGAGATCTTAGTTTAGAGAAAATGGGATTAAAAATGAAGGAAGTGGGAACTCCTACCGGGCACAATGTGGATTCCATTGCAACCCATAGTGGTGAGTGAGGGGAGGGTTTCTGAAACCATTTAATGGTTTGAGCCATTCAGAAAGCCCAAAGGTAGCATTTGAACCAGGGGAGTCCAAATCCCCCTTTTTTCCAATGTGATGGAAGTTCGTTACGGTTAAATCTCGGTGGTTTCCCATCCCAGATAAAGTTACCTATTAATTTATCAATTTTAGTAAAAAAGGAGGATGGTAAGACTAAAGGAATATTGGCAAAGAGGTAAAGAATCTTGGGAGAAACGGACATCTTAATGGCTGCAATTTTCCCCATGAAAGAGAGATTAAGAAGCTTCCATCTGTCCAGAATTGTTTTGATGTTATCAAACAAGGGGTTAAAGTTAATGTCCTATATCTTCCCTAAGTTACTAGTAATTTTGATTCCTAGATATGTTATACCCTGTGGTGAGCAGAGGAATCCAAGAGGTATGTTCATAAAGGCTTTACAGTGGTCGTTAAGGGGCATAGTTTGTGATTTGCCATAATTCAAAGCAAGGCCAGAAATTCTAGTAAAATTATTAAGCAAATCAACCAACAGGGGCCCAGCCTCATTCAGGTTTTCAAGTAAGATTAAGAGGTCATCTGCGTAGGAGAAAGAAACATATCTTGAATTCCTCACAGGTATGCCCATAATGCCAGAAGATTGACGTAAACAAGCAGTCAGGGGTTTCATGGCTAAAATAAACAGGGAAGGTGACAGGGGACAGCCTTGTCTAGTTCCCCTGGCTAGATGAAAGTAAAAGGAAAGGGTGGAATTAGTAAGTACTTTAGCAACAGGGGAGTTATACAATAGCTTGATCCAGGAGCAAAAGGTGTGAGAAAGACCAAAATAAGATAAAACTTGATGAAGGTAGTCCCAGTTTAAGGAATGAAAGGCCTTCTCGAAATCTATAGCTATGGCTGCAGCTGGTGTCTTGAGGGATTTGGCTTTATGAATTAAATTAAATAAGGAATGTAGGTGATCAGAACTGGATCTATGTTTAATAAAACCAGCTTGTGAACAATGGGTTAGGTTGGGAATCAAGGATTCAAGTCAAGAAGTTAGTATTTTAGCAAATATCTTCCTATCTGTGTTTAATAAAGAGATGGGCCTGTAACTTGTGGGGTGAGTAGGGTCTTTTTCTTTCTTAGGGATTAGGGTTATGATTGCTTTAAGATGGGGGAAGCTTGCCAGTACTGGAAGCTTCTTGATAAACATTAAGAAGAAGGGGACATAAGGTGTAGGAAAACATTTTATAGAAATCGACAGGGAATCCGTCACCCCCAGGGGATTTGCTGGGTTTCAAGGAAGACAAAGCTTTCTGGATTTCCTGAAGCGAGAAGGGTTCATCTAAAGAATTTGTTTCAAGAGTAGAAAGATGAGGAAGATGTAATGATTTAAAGAACTGTTGAATTTGTAAAGTAGATGGAGGATTTGTGTTAGAGTATAGTTTTTGATAAAAGGTTTTCATGATACGGTTTATAGAGGGTTTGTCGGAGTGAATCATACCCTGTTCATCTTTTCAGCATAGGATGTGTTGTTCCATTTGTTGTGCTTTGAGCTGGTAAGAGAGAAGTTTCCCATTTTTATCCGGGTTACACATGACGATTCCACAGTTGACCATCAGTGTTCAGTGGGACCAGTGCTCCGATGATCTAGATCATCTGGTCCCTGTCTCCTCTCCAGTATGTAGAATGCTTCACTGATATATGGACCCGGCCAATGTCTTAAAGGGGGTCCCCTTTCTTATCCCCACTCCTCACCAAATCCTCACCAAGGATGCTTTTGGTCTGGGGGTTGGGGAGCCCACCTAGGTCCTTATGAGAGCCAAAGCCTCTGGTCCCACTAGGAGACTCACCTCCACATAAATATCCTAGAAATGAAAGCAGTTCTGTATGCCTTCCAGAACCAACTCTCTCCAGGCCCTCTGCTGATGCAGTCGGACAACCTCAGTGTTATCTATTACATCAACAAGCAATGGGGGGACCCATTCCTACCTTCTGTGTTGGGAAGCCATAAGGGTGTGGTACTGGGCTCTAGATCACAGTCTAGATATGTCAGCCAGCCATGTGCCCTGTGCCCAAAACACGTTGGTGGACAGCCTTAGCCAGTCATAGTCCAAAGAGCATGAGTGGGAACTGCTGATCTCAGTCACAGAAGACCTGTTCAACATGTGGGGTTATCCAAAGTTAGAACTTTGTGCATCCCCACTCAATGTAAAACTGCCATGTTTTTGCTCACTATATCCAGGGACTGTTGTTTTCTGGTGAGATGCATTGTCCCTCTCCTGGAAATGGAGGTTTCTTTACCCTTCCCCCCACTTCTCTCTGATTCTGAAAGTTCTCATCAAGCTACAGATGGGAGGTGCCACCCTAATTCTGGTGGCACCATTTTGGCTTTGGCAGATATGGTTTCCATACTGTAACAATGGGCTGTGGAACCTCCAGTTCCCCTGCCCCTCTGCTGGGACCTGCTGACTCAGGCCAAGGGGACCCTGGTCCATCCGGACCTCAAGTCCCTCCACTTGCATGCATGGCTCCTGAAGACATAGCCATCGCTTGGTTTGAGGTGTCTCAGAAGGTGGCTGACATCCTGGTGGCTGCCAGAAAAATTTCCACCAGGACCAATTACTCTATGAAGTGGAAGTGGTTTGCCATCTGGGCCACTTCTCATAGCCTGGACTCTTTTACCTGTCTGGTGAACCAGGTCTTGGAGTATCTCCTGACCTTGTCTGATACAAGACTTAAATACTCCTCCCTTAAAGTGCACCTTTTAGCCATATCGGCGCTTCATGTGCCCATTGATGGCTGTACTGTGGCACAGCTAGATGTGGCTCGTACCTTTCTGAGAGGCATTCTCCACTTGAAGCCTTGTATCTATAATTCGGTTCCTGCTTGGAACCTGAATTTTGTTTTGGAGAAGCTGACCCTGCCTCCGTTTGAGCCAGCCACATCTTGCAAGCTATGCTTTCTGTCATAGAAAGCATTATTTGTATTTGCCATTACTTCTGCTTGAATAATTTCAGAGCTACAAGCTCTCATGTGTAAGGAGCTACAGTATATTTGATTTTCCACATAGACAGGGTTTCTTTGTGTATTCACCCTAAGTTTCTTCCTAAGGTAGTGTCTGAGTTTAGCTCAAGAAAAGACGCCCCAACAGTTAGGCATGCTCAGAAGTACAAAACCAAGAGCAAGCACAAAACTCAGGCACCACCTGCTGCAAATAAAGGAGCCAAACCAGAAATAAACATCACTGTTATGTATTGTGGAAGTGCATAAGGTGCATATACCAGCAAAAACATACCAGGCAACGCAAGGATCCCCCCCACACAGAAACAGTACAGTGATACCCACAGACCTCTGTCTAAATTTACCCTAAACCAATCCATCCACCTGCCTGTTTATTACCCAGAGCATGCCAGTCCAGGGGAAGCATTGCTCCATACTTTGGATGTGCATAGAATTTTGCGTTATTATATGCACCGTACGAGGCACTACAGGAAGTCCTCTCATTTTACCCCTGGCAGAAAGGGTGCTCCAGTTTTGAAAGTGTTTGTCCAAATGATTAGTCAGCTGTATTTTTTTTTTGTTCCAGGAAGTACAATAAGTAACTTCCTGGGGTTGTTAAGGGCCATACCACCAGGGGCATGGGCACTTCAGTTGCCTGTTTCAGGGGGCGTGTCTGCAGCCAAGATTTGCGTGGCTGCCACTTGGAGTACTGTCCACACATTCACCAAGCACTACTGTCTGGACATTGCATCCAGAATAAGGGCAAGCTTTGGTTTAGCTGCATTTCTGGGTCTTCTTTCTTGGGTCTCTGGCCTCCTACCACCCAGACTGTTCTTGCTCTTATCACTGCTTGAGACTCGCCCACAGGTGTAACCTGATGACAGAGATATCCCCAAAGAAGACAGAATAGTTATGTAAGAACATACCATAACAGTAGATCTTCAAGGGAATCTCTTGTCATCAGGTCATGCCATCCCTACCTCCAACTTCCTTTTCTCTCTTTCTCTCTCTCTCTCTCTCTCTCTCTCTCTCTCTCCAGCTCGGCTGTCCTGTTGCTCCAGTTTTTCTGCTAGTTGTGCAGCTTCTCTCTCCCCTTGGTTTCCTGGTGGGACTCCTGCATCCCATGGCCTCTGGCTAGGGAAAGAACTGAGGAGGGAGTGGGGCCACCAACGCTTATATAGGGTGTGTGACATCTGAGCCTGACATTGGCAAGGTATGAACAACAAACACAAAATGTACAAAAATTGTATAGTAATTAAAAAGTTTCTGTCCTGCCTGATGTCTCTGTGAGGGGGCTGACCACTATTGTGCCAGGTTTTTCTATTAAAATGTAATTACTATTGTGAAACAAATTGGCTTGCACAAGGCAAATACTCAAAATGGTTAACACTTTCAAGTTTAGAACAAGCTTATAACAAACAGATCCAATAATAAAAGTCTATGCCAACCAACTGTATACAATGAACAGGTAATCTTTATTATACAATGGCAAGAAAGAATCCTGGATTCTGATTGGTCAGTGTGTGCCTCAGACAGTGATGATATTGCAGTATAGCATCACTGTCATTGATTAGAATTAGTTTTGATTGCTGTCCTCCATTACCTTTTTTTCCTCTTCTTTCACTAAAAATCTACTAAAAACATTTTTTAAATTTTTTTTTTATTTTGTATAACAATGAACCATTGTATAATAGCAATAAGGCACTCCAGGGATGTGTGTTATTGTGTAATAACGTCACTCCTGGGGTGGTGTGCTTCAGCCACCCCAGGGGTAGCGATGCAGAACACACACCCTGTCATGCTATTGTTAATTATAGCCTGCATCTGGTTAAACGCAACAGATGTGTAGTCTCATAATTTCATTAGCATTGCAAAACCAGGACTCAGTAATAAGGAGTAAACTCACAACTGCTGTCTCATCAATCCATAAGAAGTTTGTATGCAGCTTCTGTGCTACGCAGCTTCAAATAGAACTGAAGATACTCCATACAGATGCTAGCCTCACTCAGCTTCCCAAATTGGATCATGCTACTACGAAGATACACATCACATGTCACACGTCCTAATGTTTCGACATCATGTACGACATCTTCATCAGAGATGGTTCTATCTGAAGCCACATAGCATGGAAGCTGGATAACAAAAATTCTTACGGATTGATGAGACGCAGTTGTGAGTTTACCCCTTATTATTGAGACCTGATTTTGCACTGCTAGTGAAATTATAAGACTACACATCTGTTGCATTTAACCAGATGTGGGCCATAATAACGATTATCTATTCATTGTATACAGCCGGTTGGCATAGACTTTTATTATTAGAACTCCTTGTTATAAACATGAGAGTGCTGACCATTTTTGGCATTTGCCTTGTACAAGTCAGTTTGTTTCATGTACTTTGCTAGTCCCTGGTATGTGCACCTCTTTAGTGTGAGAGCTACTGCTACAGTGCATTTCACTGCAATTACTTTTGTACCAGGTTTTTCTATTAAAATACAATTACTATAGTACCAGGTTTTTCTATTAAGATAGTTACTATTGTACCAGGTTTTTCTATTAAAATACAATTACTACTGTATCAGGTTTTTCTATTAAAATGCAATTACTTTTGTATCAGGTTTTATTAATGCACCAGGATTTTTCTATTAAAATACAATTATTATTGTGCCAGGTTTTTCTGTTGAAATACAGTTACTTTTGTTCCAGGTTTTTCTATTAAATACAATTACTATTGTACCAGTTTTTCTATTAAAATACAATTACTACTGTACCAAGTGTTTCTATTAAATATAATTACTATTGTACCAGGTTTTTCTATTAAAATACAGTTACTATTGTACCAGGTTTATCTATTAAAATATAGTTACTATTGTACCAGGTTGTTCTATTAAAGTACAATTACTTTCGTACCAGGTGTTCCTATTAAAATACAGGTACTACTGTACCAGATTTTGCTATTAAACTACAGTTACTATTGTACCAGGTTTTTCTATTAAATACAATTACTAGTGTACCAGGTTTTTCTATTAAATACAGTTACTAGTGTACCAGGTTCTTCTATTAAAATACAATTACTACTGTACCACATTTTTCTATTAAAATGCAATTACTTTTGTAGCAGGTGTTTCTATAAAAATAGTTACTATTGTACCAGGATTTCCTACTAAAATACAATTACTACTGTACCATGTTTTTCTATTAAATATAATTATTGTACCATGTGTTTCTATTAAAATACAATTACTATTGTACCAGGTTTTTCTATTAAATACAATCACTAGTGTACCAGGTTTTACTATTAAAATACAATTATTAATATACCATATTTTCTATTAAAATACAATTACTTTTGTACCAGGTTTTTCTATTAAAATACAATTACTACTGTATCACGTTTTTCTGTTAAAATGTGAGGAGTGCTTGAGATATGTGTTGGAGTATTAGGGACATGGTCAAGCAGTACCCCCCCCCCCCGAGATTAAGGGATCTTCACCCATTTGAACATCCACAGCTCCCATTTAAAGTTTATAACAGATGCCGGGCTTTGGGCATCTTGAGGAAACGAGGGAGTGGTAGGACTCGAGGATCCTGGAACTCTCAAGGGGGATGGGAAAGGAGTGGACGGATAGAGACAGTGAGAACCAGGAGATGTCCTGGGGTGAAATGGACACAGTAACGAGTTCATCCTTGCCTTGTGCCCATACCCAAGGGCTCTGACTGGGTCAGACAGGAAGTGGGGCCATCCTTAGATTCCCGTCCCTTCTGGGCGGTGTTAAGCAATGCCAGGTAAATTAGGAATAAGACTGCAATGGTTGCAGAGCTTGTTGCTTCTGTTGACATGGCTTGCATCACCAAGACATGGCTGGATGGAAGTGCAGGCCCTATTTAGGAGTCTGCAGTTCTGGCCGAGTTCTCGGTGATTCACTGCTTGAGAGTGGACCATAGAGGCAGGGGTGGTTGCCGTCTGTTTTAGACAGGAATGGGATCTCAGGGAGGTGCCAGTTGGAGATACCAATTCCTTTGAGTGTATTGTGGGTGCAAGCTACAGGACCCTTCTCATCTACCGTCCACCAGGTGATGGGAGGGAGTTCCTGAAGGAGGTTGCAGACTTCATCACCGAGATGGTATTGGAGTCCCCCCTGGTGGTTAATTCTGGGGGACTTCAATGCCTGGGTCGACGATGAACTCTCACCTTTTGGACAAAACCTCCTCCAATTGATGGATTCATTGGGACTGACACAGGTTATTACCTCTGCAACTCACAAAGATGGGCACATATTGGACTTGGTGTTCCACCTGGAGATGGAACTCTCCGATGTGGAGGTGGAGCCGATCAGTTGGTTTGACCATCACACCCTGAGGTTCAGTTTCTCAGCCCCCTGAAATAGGCCTACCCCAAAGGAGTTAGTGCAGTTCCATCCTTTGAGAGGAGTTACCTCAGAAGGCCTAATGATGGAACTAGACTTCTCGGGTTTTCCAATAGACAGCACGGACCCAGGGCCCCTGGTGTTGGCCTATAATAGGGCTGTCATGGGGGCCTTGGATGCCATTGCTCCAACCTGTGTTCACCCCCTTATGCTTCACCTGGGGGCCCCCTGGTTTAGTGGGGAGATCCTTGAGCTGAAGAGACAGGGGTGAAGGTTGGAAAGACACTGGCGGAAAACTGGCCTGGAAGTGGATAAGCTTAGATTGTTAGACCATTATAAGGTCTACCTATCAACAATTTCCCATAAGAAGGCAGAATTCCTATCCAGGGAGATTGCTACAGTGAAGAATAGGCCAGCCAAGCTCTTCTGGACTGTGGACAGACTATGCAATCCAGCCTGTCTCTAGGCCGGTCGAGCATTGTCACAGGTACAGTGTGAGGAGTTTGCGCAATTCTTCACTGATAAGGTGTCCACCCTCAGGGATGAGATCAGCCAGTGCCTTCCCACTGGATCTTGCACTAATCAATCGGGTGGTACTAATGCCCAGTTGACTTGATTCACCTTTAGCCAGTTGGCAGTCATAGATATAGTGAGGATCGTCCAGACTTCATGTCCTACATTATGTAGTTTGGATGCAGGCCCTACATGCCTACTAGTGGGGTGTGTAGAGATTATCGGCCCGGTCCTTGCTGGTATAGTAGCAGTTTCATTGGAGTGAGGGATTTTTCCAGATCCCTTAAAGGAGGCAGTAATATGCCCCGTTTCGAAAAAAACCTCTCTTGATCCAGACTGCCCAGCAAACTACAGACCAGTCTGAAACTTGCCCTTTATAGGGAAAGTTATTGAGAAGATGGTCACTCTGCAGCTGGAAGATCATTTGACCAACCACAGTATCTATGACCCTCTCCAGTCTGGCTTCAGGAAACTGCATAGCACTGAGATGGCCCTGGTGCGGATACTAAATGATCTTCTGATGGCGAGAGATCAAAGAACCCATTCCATCTTGGTTCTACTTGATCTCTCAGCAGCATTTGACACCATAGATCATGGGGTGATGCTTGAATGGCTGTGGTTTTTCTGTGGACTGAGGGGGTAGTCCTCAGCTGGTTTCGATCGTTCCTCGAGGGGAGATCCCAGAGAGTGGTGTCAGGGATTTATTCCTCGGCCCCTCACTGGCTGACCTGTGGGGTTCCACAGGGTTCAGTGCTGTCCCCCATATTATTTGTGGTGTACATGCTCCCATTAGGGGACATTGTAAGACAGTATGGGCTGAGTTTTCATTGCTATGCCAATGACTCACAGCTCTACATGTCTTTTGTGCCTGAACAGGAGTCTGATTCTATCACAGTGTTTAACAACTGCTTAATGGAGATACAGAACTGGATGAGTACTAGCTGGCTTTGGTTGAACTTGAGTAAATGGAGGTATTGTTGGTGGACCCTGGTTTTAGGCTGATAGAGGCATGGGTGAGGAAACCAAGAGGATTATACCTGGGGGGGACCCTGCTTAAGGCCTTGGGTCAGGTGCATAACCTGGGCGAGGTATTTAATGAAGGCCTAACCTTGAGAGCACAGGTTTCGGCTGTAGTCAAATCTTCCTTTTTCCATCTAAGGAACATAGCCAGGGTGGAGCACCTGATTCCTCCTGAAGATCTTCCTACCTTGGTCCACACCTTTGTCACCAGTTGCTTTGATTACTGCAACGCCCTCTACCTGGGGCTACTGGGGTGGAGATCCACCATCTGAAGCTAGTGCAGAACGCGACAGACAGGTTGTTGACCGGAACCCCTAGATCCAGTCATATGACACCTGTGCTGCGTGAACTGCACTGGTTGCCAATACAATGGTGGATCACCTTGCTTCAAGGTTGCATTGCTGACCTACAAGGCCCTACATGAGTTGGGACCCCACTACCTGAAGGAACTCCTGTTTTCTTACTGCCCATCCCACCTACTCTGATCCTCTGATGAGAGATTGCTGGAGATTCCCAGGGTATCTCCGAAAACATCTGGAGGGAGATCTTTTGCCTTTATGGCACCTACCCTGTGGAATTCTCTGCCTCACCAGATATGAGATAGCCTGACCGTGGAAGGTTTTAAAAAATCCTTAAAAACATACCTGTTTAGCCAGGCATTCTCAGGTACTTACTGACCGACTGCTGTTGTTTTATTGTTTTTAGGTATAACCCTGTGAATTTTATTGTGATGTATTGTAAAGGCACCCTGAGCTATGGAAGGGCGCCTTATATAAATAAAATTTTACTTACTTACTGTTGTACCATGTTTTTCTATTAAAATACAACTACTACTGCACCAGGTTTTTCTATTAAATACACTTACTGTTGTACCATGTTATTATATTGAAATACAATTTCTACTGTACCAGGTTTTTCGGTTAAATGTACTTACTATTGTACCAGGTTTTTCTATTGAAATACAATTATTATTGTACCAGGTTTTTCTATTAAATTCACTTACTATTGTACCAGATATTTCTAGTAAAATACAATGACTATTTACCAGGTTTTTCTATTAAACTACAATTTTTGCACATCCTTAATTTGTTGTTCATATCTTTTTTGTACATAACTGGCTTTAGATGGGGTGATGCTGTTTTCGGGGATTTTTTTTTTTGTCAAACACATTCAAGTTTCTAAACTATCGCACCATACAGAGGGGCAGTCTTTGTTGTTTTTACTACAATCTGTTACCTGATTTATTTCTTGATCCAACTGTGCTAGATTTACATTAGTATTCTTCTTCCAGTCTTTTTATGTTGAAGCAAACAACATAGAAACTATCTTGCCCATGTTCAGCAACAAATTATTGTTTTGTAACCAAGTATAAACTATGTTTAAGCCATGTGTTATTGTTTCTTTTAATGAAATAGATTTTTTTTCTAACAGTACATCTCTGTAACTTCAGTGTACATTTAAAATTAACTTTTTTTTCTGGGGCGGCTGACTTGGAGAAGGTTATTTACATGAAGTACAAACAATACTGGATCCAGGACTGATCCCTTGGAAACCTTTAAGTCCAGTTTAAGAGGACTGACATTTTACATTGTACTTTTACTTTCTGGAATGAATTTGTTAGTTAAGAATAAATCAGAGAGCCATATTAAAAGGAAACAGGTCCTCACTTGTTGTTCACTGGTGCTATAGTGCTCCATACCATTGCAAAATAATGGGAACTTTCAGAGGATTTCCAGTGCAACTGCAAATGTCAGCTTGCTTGTGACATTTGCTTTGATGCAGGCCAACCTACCTGCTAAAATGTTCCCACTGGGCCTAGTTCCTGCATAAAGACCAACTTGTTAGGTTCTATTAAAAAATATTTTTATGAAGTTCCAAATTTATTAAGGAAACAATATAATAGTCCCCTCATTTTAATACCTCCATATGAGATAGCATTATTGTTTCTCCTCTATTCCCTGGGCAGTCAGGAAATGGCCTAAGTAGGCAAAAACAAACTTAACAGTGTACAGTACCTTTATGTTTAGGTTTTTTTTGAGCAGTTGTTTTTATCATCTTTTATTGTATATTCCTGTTATGCATTTTGGGAGACTTTTTGAATGTAGAGTATATTATAAGATGGTACCTTAATGTTTCTGAGTTTCTCACTTAAAACATTTTGCTTCAGAAGAGTTAACACAGAAATTCTGAATGCCAAGCAAAATATAATCAAGACAAAGGCTTCTATTCACAAACATGGCCATTTACATCTCAGTTGAGTGTTGTGGCATGATGCACAGTTGCACTCCTGTGGAGGCATGCAAATTACGCAGTATTAACCAACTGTACGCATGTACAAAGTGAGCGCATAGGGATGTGTGGGAGCATGTGGAGCAGGGCATGAAATGTACCACCAAAGGCAGGAATGCCCCTTGACCCCATCATATATCGTGATCCACACTGCCATGGATGCACAGCATCCCAATGCACATGCACATATCTGCATGTGGAGGTGCCAACATGGCAGCAATGCCATGTAGCATACAGGCCACAGTCATGGATGCCAGGCCAGTGATGTGATGTCCATGCCAATGCCCATGGTTGGCCAGTGTAGGGGTCATGTGGGCATAGACCATCCATGCAGTAGTGTTAGCACCTCTCCAATTTGAGCACAGTAGGTGTGTGTAGGGACATGATGTACATGTCATGGTAACAGAAGGCAGTACTGTTCATTGTACTGTTCATGCACCCCAGCCCTGGGCATGGGGTCACTGCTGCCATGCCTACTGCAGCTCAAGGCCCCACCCTGCACATGAGTGAAATGGACTCTACCATGTGAACCATTCTGACAGGGACCAGCTGTGATTGGGTGGAAGTGAGACTCATGTCCTGTTGTATGCTGTACCCCATCAGTATGCAAAGACCATTGCTGCCCACCCCAGGTCCCTCCCTGTGATAGGTCCGCATGACCAAATGGGGTGTGTCATGCCTGAGGAAACAGCTGACTTATGCTGTCAGGCGGAACTCTTTGGTGCAAACAGGGAGCCAAATGGAGCCCAATGTCAGGTGCTGTACTGTTGCCACCGTCCCATCATGGAAAACAGTTGAATGGCTTCTCAGGTCAGTAGTCCATAGACCACAGGGTGACCCCAATAACCATGAGCACCATGGACATGTGACACCACACTGTGCCTGCAGTGGAGAACTGTCAGTGCATGCCCCATACAACACATGACTGGTCAAGGCAGTAAAGGATAGTGCCTGCGGTACTGATTCAGTGATGTGACTGCATGATGGTGTGGCAGCAGCAATGGACACAGAGGGACTGGTGTGTTCACTGCACCCTGCATGCCACACAGAGATGGCATAAGAATAGGGAGTCCAGGATATCCACCGTAATGGGAGGTCACAAGGCAGACACAGATTATCCTGCACAATTGAAAGGGTGCATACCCTAACTGATGGATATGCATGAATATGTGCTGCAGCAGCAGCAGCAGCCCTGTCCTGCTGATAATAGAGTATAGAGGCAGATGCTGTGTAAATGTGATAATGCAGGATACAGTATATGATGGGACTGGAACTAGTCTGTGTGTTTCATTCACAGGATGTCACATGATCAGGAGTGCAGACCCACGTGAAGTGACGGTACCCCTAGCAATGCTGGAATGGCTGATTTGGATGGAAACAAGCACTGACAAAGCCCTACAGATGCATGCCTGCTGTGATCTTTTCAATAGCTATATCAGTGATATAGTGGACGGGCTGGAGGGGAGGGTGTGCCTATGTGCTGATGATACAAAGATATGTAATAGGGTGGACACCCCAGGGGGAGTGGAGGCCACGAGGAAGGACCTGAAGAGTCTGGAAGGGTGGTCAGAAATTCCAATGCCAAAAAAATGTGCTGAGATGCACATGTGACGTAAAAACCCACAAACCATTTACACTTGGGTGGGGGAGATAAAGGCAGAGAAGCAGGAGAGGGATCTAGGCATTGTAATATCAAGCAACCTGATGGTAGGTAACCAATGCAGCAAAGCGGTGGGGAAGACATATGGAATGTTGGCGTGCATCAGGAGGGGCATAACTAGCAAAAAGAGCGAGATACTCATGCTTCTTTATAAAGCCATGGTGAGGCCGCACCTGCAGTAGGGGGTCCAGTTCTGGAGGCCACACTTATGTAAGGATATAGATGGGATAGAGATGGTACAGAGAAGGGCAACCAATATGGTGCATGTCATGCAAGGAAAGCCTTATGAGCAGAGATGGAGGGGAAAGAGCTTCAAATCTGCTCTAAACGCCTATTTGTTAGGTCTTGCTTTTCCAGAGTATGACTGAAACTGTATTGCTGGCAAGTGTTTGTTTTATTATGATCTTATTTATTGTTTTAATCATTGTACAAATGCTTGGATACATGTTGATTTGCACTTTTTATAAATAAAATTAAGTTAAAGAAATTGGACCTGTGCCCATTGGAGACAAGAAGGGAGCGGGGGACATGACAAACTTTTAACTATATGAAAGGGATCAACAAGGTGAAGGGGGGAGATTATTTAAAAAGAAGGCAGCTAAAACTAGAGGGCATAGTCTAAGAATTGAAGGAGGAAGATATAAAGGTAATGTGAGAGGGCATTTATTTACGGAGAGTGGCGGAGGCCTGGAATAAACTATCTGGGAAGTGGTGGGGGCTGATATGGTGGAGGGATTTAAGAGGGCATGGGACAGGCACATGGGGATGGTAAGTTGGGGTATGAGGAGGGCCCATGACACAGGCATTGAGTAAAGAGAGGGTAGGGCAGACTCGATGGACCAGTGAGGTCCTTTTCTGCCATCAGATTTCTATGATTCTATGATCTGTGCAGTCACAGGGATCTCAATGTTGTGACAAGAAGCCTATGCAAGGGGTGTCATGAACTCTGTGGGGCAACACTGATGGAAACATCTGTGACCTGGGCAGGTAATATCAGGGTACATGGAGCATTGGAGACTGGTGACTGGAGCTGGTGGCATCTTGCAACGCAGAGGCTGTCAACACTACCACCACCCCACCTGGGACAATCACACCTCGGGGCACCAATACAGGGCCAAAAGATGTTGAGGCCAGTAGATGTGGTGAACAGAGAATGGAGTTGGAGCAGTGACGATTGCCATGGAGCAGTACATGGGGCCGCGTTCGTGGACTTGACCAAGGCATTCAATTTGGTTAACCATGAGTTGTTGATTGCTAGATTGGAATCTTTGGGCTAGGTGAGTCTGCTCTGTGTTAGTTTTCAGACTATCTCCATAACACATACCAAACAGTAAAGTTTAAAGGAACTATCTCTGATAAAGCTTTGGTCAAGTGTGGAGTCCCGCAGGGCTCCATACTTGGACCAATATTATTTTCTTTTTTTTTTAATAAAATTTCCTCAGTACTACATGCTGCTAAATCTACTCTTTATGCAGGAGATGCAGTAATTTATCTGCATGAGTCAACAATAAGTGAGTTAAATCTTGAGTTAACAAATGAGATCTCCAGAGTATACCATTGATTAGCATCAAATAAATTGGTGTTGAACAAAGCGAAAACAAAAACTATGGTATTTGGGACTGCACCTAGGCTTAGGGACATGGGTTCTTCCCTTTCAAATCTTGGCCCCTGATGGGACAATATATGAGAATTTAATGAGTTTTAATTATCTGGGTGTTACATTGGACCATACTTTGATTTATGATTTGCATTTTGCTACAGTAACTTCTAAGATCCATTCCAAAATTGCACTGTTATATAGATTACGGTCATTTGTGATTAGTGAGACAAGACTTTCAATTGCTAAATCTTGCTTATATCCTATAGTTAATTATGCTGCTATAATTACAGATCATGCTTTTACAAGTTTTGTACTAAAGAAATCTGTTTTGTTACAAACAATTGGCAAGTTTGCACTTTCAGTTGATAGGCATACACACCACTGTATGAGGATGGTTACCCATCCAGTTAAACTATAATTTTTTGTTAGCAAAATTTGCACATAGGTTGATGCATGGAGATGCTCCTCAAAGTTTGTTCAAATATTTTCAACAACATCAGTCTTACTATTATTCTAGAACCAGGTCTGACAATACTGTACTTAAACTTTGTCTCATGAGGACATCTAGTGGGCAGTGAGCATTTGCCTATGCCACTCCAAACAATTGGAATGGGATCCCTATTGGTATTAAGAATGTAGGATCAACTGAGTTTTTTTCTAGGATGTTGTTTCAGTATTTTGTGTCTTTATCAGAATGTAAGTGTTATGACTGATTTGAATTCATCTTATTTTTCTGTTATTTATTGTAATTGTTTTACCTTAAGTATATTCATATGTCATGTTTGTCTGATTTGTCAGGTCGCACCTGTAAAAGGATTTTATATCCAGTGTACCTACCTGTTAAGCATAATAAACAAACAACAACATGGCCTGCCCCACCATCACAACAGCTGCATGAAGCCCACATGGATGCACAGTTGACCCTGCAAACCTCAGCAGTGACAGCATGCCCTGTAGTTGTTGGGACTGTTGTGGTGATACTGCCTCCTGAGGGGCCATCGAGGCAATCATGGACAGGAAGATGTGGCGTCATAGGGCCGCTGTCAGCAGTGGCCACCACTGGAGAGAACACAGACAAGGAAATTACTCACCTCATCCAGTACCAAAAGGGACAGTGGCTGCAGCTAGGACAGGCACAATGGCACCATGGGGCCATGTACAACCAATACCCAAGTAGTCCCAGGAGAGGTTCATTCGCCATCATTTGGAGGTGGAGTACCCCGTGCACCACTATTCCTGCTTTCCGTAGATGTCTGGGATGAAATTGAAAGAAACTGGGAGGACTGAGTGCATGAAGTAGCCCTGGAAAAGATCCATGGCAAACTTAGACTGGGGAAGGACACTGTTTTGACGCATCTCTTGGAGGCCCAAGTGCATGCCAGATCCCTCCTGGACACTGTCTACAAGGGTCTATCATTATGAAAAACTGTGTACTGTTCATGGACATTGAGGGAAACAAAAAGGAGTACTTGATGGATGCCATGGACTCATTCCTCAAGCCCTGCACCAAGCTGGACCCCTGTGATTATTTCTAGGTGGCCACAGTTGGGACCACTGTACCTCATTGGGGGTGGCCTGTGGTGTATGTGATGTCTGATTCACAGGAGGACTTACTGGGACACTTTGATGCAGGCAGATGTTTACTTGGGGTATCCTAGCCACATTCTATATCCAGGCACTTGAGGAAGAACTGAACATGCTAAGGCACAATAAAAATCTTTCAGATAATACTTCACAGCTGTAGGCATTTATTGACAGTGTTGTACAGAATATAGTTGGAAATAGCAATGCTATTGAGGAAAGAAACAGGCTTCTGAGGTAAATGAATCAGCTATAAATATAGGAGAAAAGAGGAAACGGAATACACAAGGATGAAAGCAGTGATACAGAGGAGAATGGAAATCCCTCTAGGACAAGGGTGGAAGGCAGAAGGAAAGGAAAAAGGGGGAGAATAGCCAATGGGCGTAATCTGTTTTTAGAAAATAGTTACCAGCCCCTGGTAAATGTTGCTGATAATGACATGGAACAGGTGGCAACAAACGAAATAAATGATGCAGGAACACTTGCGACTCCTGTTTCTTCAAATAGATTTGAACCTCTCAGGGATGAAACCCATCTGAAATCTGCTGAAATGAAATCTAACAATAGTAAAAGGAGTATAATAGGTAATAATGGGGATATGGCTAGAACTATAGCTCTGGATTATATTGGGCCTCAGAGCAGTGAAAGTACTCTTATAGGTGAGGAAATAGGCAAGGAAATATGTGTGGGTAAAAGCCCATAAAATTCCTTTGGTTCTGTTGGTTATTTCCCCTTGTAGTTGTAGGCCATGTGACCTTGTTGATCTACTTGTCATTTTTGTGTTTTCTCGCGTGCTTGCACAAGAAACACCTTGGGATAGTACTGCATTTCAGAGGTATGTCAGAAACGAGTCCAGTGCAGAGCACTGCACAGTGGGCATGACCCTTACACACCAATGAACGGTGAAGCCCACTGTGACAGCCGTTGGAATTTCACAGTGGGAGCTGGCCTTCACTTGAGGGAAATGAACCGTACCACTCAGAGAGTGCGCTTCATTCCTCTCATTTGCATAGTGGGATGGTGCCTGTAAACAGACAGTGTAGGACAGCCAAAGCAACACAGTAAAAACCCATATTTTATTTTATTTCCATTCACTGGCTCTGCCTAGTGACACCTTCAGCTTCCAGTTCCCACACCACATTTGTCCCAGGGAAACTTCTAAAACATACCTGTTCACTTCTCTAGTTCCCCATCCCTGATGCATTGTGCTGTGTGAGAGCACTACGAGGCAGACAGCAAGAGAATGGGATGAGGCATTTGTTGGAATGTCATGGAGGACAGAGCCGCACCATCAAGTTGAGCTGCACAGGTCAGGACTGAGTAGGTCCCGCACAGTTCAGAAGGGAGACAGAGATCAGAGTCACTGTCACTCTGGTGGTTTCTGATCTTACATTCACTTCTATTACTGTAAATGTCTGTACTGTTATGTGATCCCCACCCCTCAGGACATCTTCCTTTTGGTCTGCAACTGTACTCCGTTAAGCTTCTGCCTTGTTATTCGTCTTTCCCAACAGCAGAGACCGCTCTCTCTCTCCCCACCAATTTGAGCTTGTCAGGAGCGGCTCCCCAAGTGGAAAACCCAGTCAAATTTCATTTACTACAGCAGTAACTTTAATTTGTTCTATAAAACTATTTCCATTGGTAAATATTTGTTTTAAGTGTTTGTGTGGGGGCTTCTTTGACGCTAACTGCTGTCATTATGTGCTTCTTGCCGGATCCTTGAGCATCTACTCTGGAGCCTCAACTGAATCATTTCCCAGTCTGCCTACAATTTAAAGTGTTCCCGTTCTGTTTCCGTAGTGGCCGTAGAGCACTTGCGTATGGTACTCCCTGCATGGTGTCTGATGAAAAGAAGTTTCCATTACCTCTAACTCAAGTAGTGGCTCTGCAGAGCAAGGAAGATGAAATCAATATTTAACACTACTGACATTAGAGAAGTCCTGTCTGAGCTCAACGATGGGTACCTGGCTTCACTAACCCCTGAAAAATGCATCCCATGCTGTGATTTGCGAGTTGCATACTCAGGGCTCTTAGTAATCTACATCTTTTTTTTCCCACATGCTATGTTTAAAGTGCCAGCTGGGTTGGCAGTGCTGACATACTGTAGGTTTTTGCTGTCCCACATTGTGGGACGTCTCTTTCATTTGACCACTGTGGCTCTGTCTTGCAGGGGAAAGGTGCTTGTCCCACATTTTTTCACTGGGAATTAAAATCAGAAATTTGTATAATTCCATGTTGTTATTGTTAAGTCAAACTTTAAACATCCAGAAAACATTTATTTTCATTGTGATGGAGTGTCCTCTCATATTGCTTTTCCCCACATTAAATCTCCATTAAGGTAATGAAAGGTTGAGAGGTATGCTTGGTGATGCTAAGCAAGGTAATGCTTAGGAGTTCATTGGTTAGGGCAGAGAACAATGCATGTAGCTGTGTAATCAGTTCTCCAGAGCTAACCTTTGGAACAGTCCATTTTGCCACAACACAGTATGGTGATGGAAAATAAATGACATTGATATTATTTGAAATTACAGGGGTGGGCTCTGTGTGTGATGTATCCTAGTTAACCCTTTCACTGCCAGGGGTGTTCTACACTCCTTTGGCAGTTTTTTTTTTTTTTTATATTTTTAATTTCTGCACAGTATTATTTAAAACATCCATATATTCCCTTCAAGAAAAGTAGAGCAACCAAGAATGTTGTTTACTGGCAGACTCTGACCCTTTTTGTGTTTGCTTGTGTGCTTGCGCAAGAAACACCTTGGGACAGCACTGTATTTCAGAGGTGCATCAGGGATGAGTCCAATGCAGAGCACTGCACAGTGGGTGTGGCACTTACACACCAATGAACAGTGAAGCCCACTGTGACAGCCATTGGAATTTCACAGCGGGAGCTGGTCTTTACTTGAGAGAAATGAACTGCACCACAGAGTGCACGTCATTCCTCTCATTTGCATAGTGGCCATTACAAACCAAATCCTTCCCTCTGCTACTGTTGTCCCCACTCATTCATTCCCCAGCTGAGCCTCTGGCTAAAAATAAATGCCTCCCACTTCCTCCCTCTGCTGCTGTCCTCCCCTCTCCCTCATTCCCTGGCTACAAATAAATCCCTCCCACATCCTGTGCATGCATAAGAAACAGAGAGACACAAAGTCAGCATTTTTATTGGCAGTTCCATGTCGGTGGTGTACTGTAAATCTATAAGGCTGTAGGGCCAGGTACCACCGCATTATTCTAGGGTTTTTATCTTTCATGTTATGAAGCCAACAAAGGGGGTTGTGGTCAGTTAAGACTTCAAATTCAGAGCCCCATAAATAAAATTTAAGGGCTTCAATGGCCTATTTGACAGCCAGACATTCCTTTTCTATGGCGGAATATCGTGTCTCTCTTTCATGCAGCTTACAACTCAGATAAATCACTGGGTGTTCTTCCCCTCTTACTATCTGAGACAAGACGGCCCCTATACCGGAGTCCGAAGCAACCATTTGCACCATAAATGGAAGGGTGAAATTGGGACTTTTGAGTACAGGTGCTGCACAAAGATGTGTCTTAATGGTGCAAAAGGCTTTCTCACACTCCGATGTCCACTTAACAGTGGTGGGGTAGTGCTTCTTTGTCAAATTAGTAAGAGGTGCAGCTAATGTGGCAAAATTTGACACAAACCTCCTGTAATACCCCGCTAGACCTAAGAAGGATCTAACCTGTTGTTTAGTTAATGGTCTGTGGCATTGAGCTACAGCATCGATTTTACCTATTTCAGGTTTGACTTGCCCATTGCCTATAATAAACCCAAGATATCTAGTTTCCTGCATGGCTATACTACATTTCGTGGGATTTATTGTTAACCCTGCTGTTTTAAGGGAATGGAGGACAGCATCAAGATGTTGTAAATGAGCTTCCCTAGTGGGACTGTACACTATCACATCATCCAAATACGCAGCACAATAGGACTCATGTCGCTGTAATGTTCAGTCCATCAGGCACTGGAACATGGCCGGCGCATCATGTAGGCCGAAGGGCATAGTGACAAAATGGTACAACCCAATGGGGGTGCTAAATGATGTCTTTTCTTTCGAGACTTGGTCCAAAGGGATCTGCCAGTAACCCTTGGTTAGGTCAAAAGTGGTAATGTATTTTGCATTGCCTAGTCTATCCATGATATCATCAATCCTTGGCATAGGGTAAGCATCAAATTTTAAAACAGCATTAAGATGTCTGACGTGCAGACAAAGGCATATGCTACCTTCTTTCTTGCTCACCATGACTATGGGGAATGCCCAGTCACTACTTGATGGTTCAATTACTCCTAAATTATGCATCTTCCTTACTTCCCTTATTACTTCTTCCCTTATCCTCTCAGGTAACCAGTATGGCTTTTGTCTGATAGGGCTAGAGGAATTGGCTTTGATATGATGTTCAATACCATGTACCAAACCAGGTTTAGAGATGAATGTTTGAGAATACTTAATAAGAAGGTGATCTAACTCTGACCTCTGCTGTCCCATCACAGTGGTATTAACCATAAGATCACTCGTTTCTCCTCTCTTTTCTAGTTGTCTATAGGCTACTTCCATTTTGTTGGTATCACTCTAAGGGCAAATAAAACACCCTGTACTTGGTCTTTCAACCCATTTCTTTAGTAGGTTTATATTGTAAATCCCCTTCTTCTGACGTCTATCTGGTAGCTCAAGTTCGTATGTGATTGGGCCTATTTGTCTTAGTATTGTATAGGGGCCTTGCCATTTCATCAATAACTTATCAGTGGAGGAGGGCAGTAATAACAATTCCTTATCCCCTTCTTGGAATGACTTAGTTCCTACACCCTGGTCATACTCCTTCTGCACAGTCTGTTTGCATAAGTTGTGATGATGAGCCATCCGTGTGTATCTGACTAGTTTGGAACGCAAGTTTGTTATGTACTCAAGAGTGGTGCTGGCATGTTACTTTTTCTCTTCCCAATCCTCCATGACAACATCTAGTGGTCCCCTGGGGTTCCTCCCATAAAGCAATTCAAAGGGGGCAAATCCTGTTGAAGCCTGTGGGACCTCTTTGTTCACAAATAGAAGCGGAAGATAAACATCCCACATTTTTCCCTCATCCTCCACATATTTCCTCAACATTTTCTTCAGGGTCTGGTTGAATCGTTCAACCAGCCCGTCTGTTTGAGGCTGGTAGGGGGTGGTGTGTATAGTCTCCACTCCTAATGTAGCATACAATTGAGCCAACATTCATGAACAAAAGTTGCTCTCCCGATCTGTTAGGTTTTCCCTCGGTATCCACACTCAGCTGAATAATTTAAGTAGTTCATCTGCTACTTTCTCTGCAGTTACAGTGCGGAGTGGAATAGCCTCAGGATATTTGGTACAGTAGTCACAGATTACCAATATAAATTGGTTTCCGTTAGAGGTCTTAGGTAAAGGTCCTACTATATCCATTGCTATATGACTAAAGGGGACTGCAATCAATGGCAGTGGCTGGAGAGGGACCTTATCCTTTTTAGTCACAGCAGCCACTTTCTGACACTCCATGCAACTTTGGCAGTAGTCTGCTACTTGGGCATGTATACCCACCCAATAGAACCTTAATAACAGCCTCTGCAACCATCTGGGCTGAGGGAGGAGGTTGCTCATCTCCAGGCTGAGTTGGTCAGGATTTGTGGGACCTCCTCTCCCATCCAGGGACCACCAGGGCCACTGCCGTTGCCTCAGAGTTTGCAAAGAAAGAGGAGCGCTTGGACCACAGTGGGCTCAGGGAGGGTGAGGGTGGTGGAACCGAGGTGCATCCCTCCAGTTGTACCTCTCCACAGTTTCCATGCCATTCTGGAAAAGTGTGATTCCTCTATCGAGGCACCCACAGTGGAGACCAAGGAGGATGCTAAGTACCTCCACAAAGGAGACCCACAGGAGGATGGCATGGGACCCCATAGGGGAAGGAAACAACTCCTGGTGAGGGACTCCATTGTTAGGAAGGTAGAACTGGGGGAGGAAGGGGAGAGGGAGGTAAGGTGCCTGCCTGGTGCCATGGCTTGGAGGGACAGGGAGCAAATCCTCAGGATCGCAGGAGCAGCTGCACAGAGGAGGGAGCTGTATATCATTGTTCACCTAGGAACAAATGACCTGGCTAAGAAAGGGATCAGAGCAGTGCAAGAAGCATTTGTGGAGATGGGGAGGGGTCTTAGACAAATAGCATGCACGGTAACCTTCTCGGAGGTGCTGCCTGTCTATCGCACAGGTGAGGCTTGGGTGCTCCACACCATGGGATTCAATTAGTTGTTGAAAAACTGGAGCAGAGCTCAGGGATTTGGCTTCATTGGGACTGGGGGTCCACCTGGAGGGATGCAGACCTATACTGGTGTGATGGTCTGCATTTGTCCAGGAGGGGAACCAGGATCCTAGGTGATAGGTTTAAATGCTTCATTGGCAAGCATTTAAACTATCCAAGGATGGAAGCACTGGAGAGGAGCAGGGAAATCCTAGACCCCACCAAAAAATCAGGGTATTAAGTGAGGTAGACACCAACATAGAGATGTCAATAGGGAGAAGCGCGGGGGTAAATGGAGAAAGTGACAAACACAATAAGGACAGGGATGGGGCAAAAAGGGGTAAGGCCATCAAGAAATGGAGGGTAATGAGTACCAACACCCGTAGTCTGGGTAACAAGCTCCTTGAACTGGTGGCCTTGATGAAAGAGGGATGTCTGGATATCGTAGCAATCACAGAAACAAGGTACACAGAGAACCATGACTGGGATGTTAACATACCAGGGTACACAACCTATAGGGGAGACAGGGAGGGGAGAAGAGGGGGTGGAGTAGCTCTCTATGTAAGGGAAGGGATAAAAGCAACTGAACAAAAGAGTAAACAGGGAGGAGAGGAGGCACTGTGGGTTACCTTAGAGACTGGAAATGGCACAACAATCCGCACAGAGGTTGTATACAGACCCCCATGTCAGGGGGAGGGAATGGACAGGGATATGATAGAAGGCATATTTAGGATGGCAGAGAAAGGAGAGATACTGTTGATGGAGGGCCATAATATGCCAGATGTTAACTGGAGCACTTTTACTGCAGCCACATCCAAAAGCAGGGCCATTCTTGATGCCCTTCAGGTGGCATGCCTCAGACAGCTAGTTTTGGAACCTACTCATGAGGGAGCAATCTTAGACCTTGTACTATGAAATGGGGATAGTGAGAGGATCTCAGATCTAGAAGTGGGTAGCCATTTGGGAACAAGTGACCACCAAACAGTGTTTTTCATGATAAACTCAGCTACAGAGTCAAGCCATACAAAAGTCAGGGTTCTGGACTTCAGGAGGGCTGACTTTGGCAAGATGGGAGAGTGCCATAGAAAAGCACTAGCAGGCAGGCTAGAAGGAGGGGTGGAGCAACAATGGGGAAACATCAAAACTGCCATCACAGAGGCAACAAGCCTTTGTGTGAAGCAAATAAACTAATCAAAATGAAAGAAAAAGCCACTATGGTTCTCAAAAGAGGTGGCGGTGAAGGTTAGAGAGAAAAGATAGCATTTAGGAAGTATAAGGAAACACAGAAGGAGCAGGACAGAGAACTGTACCAGTTAAGGCAGAAGGAGGCAGGGAGGGTAGTCAGAATAGCAAAGGCCCAAACTGAGGAAAAGATAGCCAACTCAGTTAAGAAGGGGGATAAAACCACTTATAGGTATATCAGGGAGTGTAGAAAGACAAAGGGAGGGATAGTGAGGCTGAACAGAATGGATTGTGAGTGGACAGAGAGGGACAGTGAAAAAGCAGGGATACTGAATGAATACTTCTGTTCAGTATTCACAAAAGAGGAGGAGGGGGAGGTGCCTAATCCAATTAACAGAAGTACTCTGGATAGGGAGGTCGATCCCAGTCCTTTCACAGATGAAAAGGTTCTGAAAGAACTCTTAAAACTGAAGGTGGACAAAGCAATGGGGCCAGATGGAATTCACTCCAAAATTCTAAAAGAATTAAGCAGAGAACTAGTGACACCACTGACTACCCTTTTTAACAAATCATGGGAGGACGGGGTGGTACCTGAGGACTGGAGGAAGGCAGATGTGATTCCCCTTCACAAAAGTGGGAGCAAGACAGAGGCAGGAAACTACAGACCTGTCAGTTTGACCTCTGTAGTAGGGAAAGTGATGGAATCACTTCTGAAGGAAAGAATTGTTGAGTACCTAGAGGCCAGTGATTCCTTTGACTGGGTGACCAAAGTAGTAGACCAGGGAGGGGCTGTGGACATGGCCTACCTAGACTTTAGCAAGGCATTTGACACAGTCCCACACAAAAGATTAACAGTCAAATTAACCAGCCTGGGAGTGGGTCCCAGGGTGGTAGCCTGGGTAAAACATTCGCTGCACAACAGGACACAGAAGGTAATTGTAAATGGAGTCCACTCTGAAGAAATAGGGGTCTATAGTGGGGTACCGCAGGGTTCAGTACTGGGACCAGTCCTTTTTAATTTCTTTATAAGTGACATTGCAGAGGAACTGGAAGGAAAAGTATGCCTCTTTGCAGATGACACAAAGATCTGCAACAGGGTTGATACACAAGGAGGCATGGAAAGGATGAGAAAGGACTTGGCAAGGTTGGACAAATGGTCAGAAGTATGGCAACTTGGATTCAATGCAAAGAAGTGCAAAATAATGCACCTGGGAAACAAAAACCCAGGGGAAGATTACACAATGGGGGGTAGTAATAACAACAAAAATGGAAAGTGACCTGGGGGTAATCTTATCAGATGACCTTAAGGCTGGCAAGCAATGTGAGAAGGTGGTAGGGAGGGCTGGGGGATACTGGGATGTATAGGAGAGGCATCACAAGCAGAAAACAGGAAGTTGTTATCCCCCTGTACAGGCAGTTGGTGAGACCCCATCTGGAGTACTGCATCCCATTTTGGAGACCCCATCTCCACAAGGACATAGACAGGATAAAGGCAGTTCAGAGGAGGGCAACTAAAATGGTGCAGGGTCTGCAAGAGAAGTCATACGAGGAGAGACTAATGGAGCTTAATATGCATACACTTGAGGAAAGGAGGGAGAGGGGGGACATGATAGAAATGTTTAAGTACCTCAGTGGAATCAACAAAGTCCAAGAGGGTAGCATCTTTCAGAAAAAGAGATGTACAAGAACAAGAGGACACAATTTGAAGATAGAGGGGGGACGGCTCAGGAGCAATGTGAGGAAATATTTTTTCACAGAGGTGGACGCATGGAACAGCCTTCCTGAGGAGGTTGTGGGGTCTAAAACTGTGGGAGAATTCAAGAATGCATGAGACAGACATAAGGCAATTTTTGTGGGGGGCAGGAAGAAATAGGCTGTTGGTTAAATAGGATCTGCAGCTTATCCTCTAGGTAGGGAAATGGGCAGACTGGGTGGGCCAAGTGGTCCTTATCTGCCATCAAAGTCTATGTTTCTATGCAAGGTATGGTCCCTGCCCAGGTGTCCTGCCAGGGGAAGCTCATGAGCCAGTTGTAATAACTTTTCTTTGTATTGAGCGGGTACTAACAGCTGGTCAATTTGTTCACTCGTAATGGGGAGTATACATCTCTTATATAGTAAACCATCCATTATGATACATGAGGGCTCGTGATCTTTCCTTATAACCCCCACCATCTGAAAGAATGGCTGTAAGGTATCATCTTTTTGTGGTTCCATATCAGACTCATCCTCTTTCGTTATAGACTTCCCCTTACTATCAGCACTGTTGGCATCAACAGTTTTAACATCATCATTTTTAACATCAACATGTTTAACATCATCATTTTTCAACATAACATGTTTTTGTGTCCATCGATGTTTTTCCATTTTCTTCCCTTGTCGGGATTTATGCATTTTATCACGCTCCCCATAGACATTTTCATCAATTGGGAACAGCTGAGCCCACTGCTGTTCTTGTCTGATCTGGGCCCTAGTTGTCAGGGCACAAACACTCTCATCAACATGCATCAGGCTAGAAAAATCAGGATAATCATGTCCAAGCATAACAGGGACAGGTGGATGGGGGACCAAACCAACAGTCATATCATGCGCTTTCCCTTGGACCTGTAAAGTTAAATCAGTCGTAGGATAATGGTGGATGTCCCCATGAATGCAGATTACTGCTGTATTTGTCCCCATTCTAATGTTCTGCTGAACCAGATCGGATCTCACGAAAGTTTGTTTACTGCCAGAGTCTATCAACCCAGTAACCTCCCAGTTGCCAATCTTCATAGGTGTGATGTACTGTCCCTAATTTGCTAGGGCCAACTGGGCAGCTGTGGATTTCCTCTGGGGGCAATATCTGGCTATATGCCCCTTCCCCTGACATTCCCTACAGATGATGTTGGGGTTGAATGGTCTATGGGTTGATGGGACAGTCTTAGAGCCCCCATTACTGTTAACAGGTGAATGAATAGTAGAAGAAGAGGTAGAACTTACCATGGGTGGGGTCGCATCAGATCCAGGTCGTCCTCAATGACGGTTGGGATGGGCCGATAGGTAGTCCTCGGCCAGTGTAATGGCTTTTTCAGTGGTATCTGGCTGGTGCTCCCTCACCCACACCTGTACGTCTGAGGGCAGTATACGAACAAACTGTTCCACAATTATCATCTCCAAAATCTATTCTGCTGACTTAACCCCTGTTTGCAATCACTTCTAGCATAAATCCTTCAGCCTGGTATAAGGTATAGTCTAAGAGCCACAGCCGTGGTTCTCTGATGAACCTGACCTGCCAGACTGCCACCCACAGTCCAGATGTGAAGCCATCAGCCCTCACAGAAGCGCCAGGTAGTCTGGGAGCCACAGCGGTGGTTCTCTGATGAACCCAACCTGCCAGACTGCCACCCGCAGTCCAGGTGTGAAGCCACCAGCCCCTCATAGAAGCGCAGGTACGGACTTGCCCTCAGGGACTGATTACCTCCATGAAGGGAGCCCTAGCTGCCAATTTTGCTTTTTTTTTTTTTTTTTACATGAGAACAGTTGTCTCTGGGTTTAAATCCGGAGTCTGCTACTGCTGTGACCCACTGGCTGCAGTCAGCCCCAGGAGCACTGCGATGGACTCCGTATAGCTCTGCACTGTTAATGCTTGATTATATTGTACTAGATTATGTTTTCTGTTAAAACTGTCTTGCTTGCTTTTTATAGCTGAAGTTTTCTGATTTAATGTAAATGCCTGTATTGTGTTCCTCATAAGACTAGTAGTGATCTCAACTCAGGCCTTTGACCCCACCCCCCCCCACTTTTCACCTTTTTACTCTAGTATTGTGTTTTAAATAGCCCTGTTATTGCCCTCTCAGACTTTGAGGCACCTTGCCTAACATTTGGGTCTGCAACACCCCCCCATTTAAGCCAGTCTGCATTTCTTTTTAGTTCCACGAGCAGCCCACCCCCTCTGACTTTCTTATTTAATTCTCCTCTGCCTTCTCCTTTCAGGTAGTCTGAGAGCCACAGCCATGGTTCTGTGACAAACCCGACCTGCCAGACTGCCACCCACAGTCCAGGTGTGAAGCCACCAGCCCCTCACAGAAGTGCAGGTAAGGACTTGCCCTCAGGGACTGATTACTTCCAGAAAGGGAGCCCTAGCTGCTGATTTTTCGGCCCCCCCTTCCCCGGTCCTGATTAACTACACATAAACCCTGCCCCGGCTTTCTAGCTCACTCCTACAGGCTATTGCCAGCCATACCTCATTGATTATCTAGACCTTCATTTTCACTGGTCCTCCATCCTCCCTTAGGAACCACTCATTTCCCTGGCTCTCTATGCCTGCCCCCTCTAAGTTGCCACAACAGTTAGGGGCTTTCTAATGCTAGATTCATGCCATGGCCCAACTACTAGGCTTCCTGCCACTGCTCATCCATGTTCTCTTCTCCCTCCCTCCCCTCCTCTCCAACATGCCACCCACCTCTCCGATGCCCTCCCCCTTTTCCTGCCCAACCTCACTGGGCTTCCCCACTCCGGCGTCCACTCTCCCTTTCATCCAAGCCTGGATTCACTCAGTCACACATCCCAGCCCTTTTCTCTTCATCCCATCACTCTCTTGGTTTACTTTTCAACTACTCCCTCCTTGCCCAGCTCCAAATAATCACCCAAGCCTTCTAAGAGACGTCCGCTCACCGTCGGTCACATTCAGCTCTTCGCCCACTACCTATCTCTTGTGCTCCTGCTCCTTGCCGCAGGTGACATCCACCCAAACCCTGGCCCCCAAACCAAACACACCCTCTCAATTATTGCAAGCCCCCCTCCCACACCGGATACTTCCTCACTTCTCCCTGGAGACCCTCTCCCATGCGGCCTGCGCCTCCTGCACCTAAACATAAGAAGCTTAGTCCATAAACATGACTTCCTCCAGGTACTTGCTGCCCACTATGCTCCAGATATCCTCACCTTGTCCGAAACCTGGCTCACAAAAAACATTAGTGACTTCTCTGTCGCCATCCCAGGCTACACCTTGGCCCGCCAGGACAGAACCACAAGAGGCGGCGGAGTTGCCATCTACGTCAACTCGGACTTGCACTATTCGGTTATCCTAGCCAAGTCTGAACCTAAAATCTATGAATTAATTTTACTGCAGCTGACACTCCCTTTCTCGCTACCAATCTACATTGCAGGAATATACTGCCGACCTGGCACACCATCCTCTGCTGTTATCAACCTCCTCAAGCTAATCTCCTGCCTAACCCTGACAGGGGAACTTTATATTATGGGCAATCTAAACCACAACTGGCTAGCTCCTGTCCTCAACAAAACCAGTACTGAAATTGCTGCACTAAACCTCTCAAATCATTACTGAGCCCACCCAGCTTAACCTAAAATCTGGTAACCACTTACTCCTCGATTGGGCTCTTACCACACACCCTCACTGGGTCATAAATGCCGGTATTCTTCCTGACTCCCTCAGTGACCACCACGTTACTTTCTTAGTGCGCAAAATCAACCACTCAAAATCCTCCCCTAAATTTCTAGTCCAACACTTCTTCAAATCCTTCAATCTCACCCTGTTGTTAGACGACCTTGCATTAGCAAACTGGGCCCGGCCCCTATTATGGACTCCATTGACGATGCCTTTCTCCACTTTAAAGATACTTTCCTCAGTGTCTGGGACAAACATGCCCCACTATGACGTACAAGAGTATGAGGCAACCACCTGCCGTAGATCACCCAAGAACTGACTGCGTGTTCAAACTGCCTGTGACAAAGCCTGGAAAATGCATAAATCCTCATGCCTCCCACATCTCTCCGCATACCACATGCTCCGAAACAAGTGTACAAGAGCCACTCACCTAGCTAAAGCAGAGTACTTCAGCAGCTCCCTACAGTCCAACCTAAATAACCCCTCAAAATTCTGGAAGGTCATTCACTCCCTCTTCACCTCACCAGCTGCCAATCCCACTCCAAATCTAAATATTAACAACTCCATTCTCGCTGAGCCAACAGCAGTCGCTACTGAGTTCAACATATATTTCTCCACTTGTGCTGCCACTCTCCTCTCTGCCTTGCCAAGCCCTGCACCTATCACACCCTCTACAGATGTAAGGAACCTGACTAGGCCTTGCTCCTTTTCCTTCAATGACATCTCTGCAGCAGATGCCCTAGATGCACTACTTTCTCTCAACCCTTCAAAAGGCAAATCCCCAGATGGCTTGGACCCTAAACTCCTCTACCTCTCTGCCACCACCATAGCAACTCCGCTTGTCAAACTCTTCAGCCAATCCTTTGCCGTTGCTGCTGTTGCCCAAGCATGGAAGCACACCACTGTCATCTCCCTCCCAAAAGGAGGTACCCCCACCTCCCTCTCCAACTACTGCCCTATTTCCCTCCTCCCAGTACTAGCAAAACTACAAGAGCACCTTGTGCTCACCTAACTTACTTCCTTCCTTCCTCACTGACTCTAATTTCTTCACACCCTACCAGTCAGGTTTCAGAAAGGGACACTCCACTGCATCCTCCCTGATAAGGCTTACCGACTCCATCCTGACTGGTGTGGACAGTGGGCTGATCACCTCAACCGTCTTCGTCAACCTTGCAAAAGCTTTGATGCCATTTCCCACCTCATATTGCTCTCTTGTCTTGCTGAATCAGGCCTCTATGTTGCTGCCACCAACTGGTACAGATCTTACCTCTCTGGCAGAACCCTGTCCATTAGAGTCGCATATGCTATCTCCTCCCGGCTTCCCTTAACTACCGGTGTCCCCCAGGGGTTGGTTCTGGGACCCATACTGTTCTCTATATTCCTAAATGACTTACCGCTCATCTGCTATACTACCTCAATCCACATGTATGCAGATGACACTGTACTCTTCTCCTCGGGCTCCGACTCTGAAGTGGTACAAACTAACCTCCAAGCAGACTTCAACAAAGTACAGCAATGGTTCAGCTCTCCCTAAATGTAAAAAGAACTGTCACGATGACTTTTGGCACACGACACCACCTGTCCAGACTCCCATCCCTTCCCTATTTCCACACCCTGGATGGTCAGAAACTTGAAGATGTCTCCTCATTCCGCTACTTGGGGGTATGGCTCAACTGCCATTTTTCCTTCTCAGATCACATCGATGCTATTTCAAGAAAACTACACCCCATGCTTGGTGCACTTTATAGGAGCTGCAGTAGCCTCCCTCCCCCCGTCAGACATGGACAGGTCCAGAAGATGATACTTCCCTCCTTTGATTACTGTGACATTGTTTACGGTGCAGCCCCTAAGTCCACCCTATCTAAGCTGGACACACTTTTTAATGCCTTCTGCCGCTTTGCTCTCGATGCCTCACCCCTTACCCACCACTGCGACCTCTACCGTTCCTAGCACTACCGTTCCTCAGAAACCGCCGCATTTCACACTGTGCTAAATATGTATCCAACCTATGGCTTGCCACCATCCCTTCCTACCTCTCCTCCACGCTCTCAACTGCCCCTTCCCCCGCCCATTATCTTAGGTCCTGCGACTACCGCTAACTATCAATCCCTAGGCGGAAGACTACTGCCAGGCAAACTGCCTTCTCACACCGGTTACCCAAGCTATGGAATGATTTCCCACCTCAAATTCGGCATTCCTCCTCTGCCCACTCTCTTTCTACCACCCTAGCTAACTTCCTCACCACTAATTGCTCCTGTACCTGATTCGGCCATGCGCCAATTGCTCCCCTCCCCACTGCCCGACCAGCGGCCTTAGCTTTGCTATAAATGCTGACATATAGCCCCAACCTATGCACTTTTGTCCTGTGCCTTTTTGTGCTGCACCATCATGTGTTCTATGTCTCCTGTTGCTTATACCTGCATATTACTGCGTTCTAAATTTTCCCTTGTATTGCTGCTATATGTCAGGTAATTGTTATATGTTCCATACAATATCCAATGTACTCCATGTGTTGCTTGTAGTTTAATGCAATTGTATCCATATGCTGCTATTTGCCTCTGTTATTTGCTCAGTTGATAACCTGCGTGTTATCCAACCCCCTTGTACCCCTTCCCCCCAGGTTGCACCGGGAGATGAGCATCTTGTTGCTCAGTGTGCCTTTCCTGGTGAAACTATTTCAATATATAAATAAATAAGCTTCTCTGGGATTGTCCACATTATGAAATTTAAATGTCCGAAAATGCTGCCTGTATGTTTCAGGGCTGATATCATACCTTTGCAGGATTGCCTGCCAAACAGCATCATAGTTCTCAGCCTGGGTGTTGTCCATATGGCTGTAGGCCAGTTGTGCTTTTCCGGACAGGTATGGTACCAAGCGTATGACCCATTGGGTCCTAGGCCTCCCGCATGACTGGGCAATCTGCTTAAACGTTGTCATATATGCTTCAGTGTCATCAATGGCACCCAATTTGGTCAATTTTATGTCTTTAGGGCCATCTGCAGGGGGGAGTATTATGTGCCCTTATGTCTCTGATGGCCCGTAATGTATCATTCCACCGAGTCTCAGCTCTCTGAAGATCCATCTCACTTTGTTTGTCCATAGCAAGTGGTTTAACACACAACCAGCTTAACAGGCTGTGTATGTCTTCTGGTGGTTCATCAACGATTTGTTCCGTAGTGGTTGCATCCTCACCTTCTTCTTCCAGCTCCTCCTCCTCCTTGGCTGTTTTCTGCCGGATGTCTGGCCCCAAACCTGGCAAAGGGGTCTCTCTATACTTGCCAGCCATGGTTCATGTGAGGACACCGCTGGGCTTGCTGAGGACCTGCTCATCTGTCTTCTCCTGCATTCAGTGTCCACAAACTGGAAGGGACCAGTATCATCAAAATATCCCACCAGTGTCATAAGGTGTGGATGTAATGATGGACACTGACACAATGTGTAGTGTGGCAAGGCTTAAAATGTTGCCAAGCCTAATGTTTTATCAATATCACAACAGAGAGATAAAGTAAAACATGGACTTTCAACGATAGCGAAATAAAAGTAAAAGGCACAAAAAGTCCTAAATGTTCTCACAGGCTATAACAGCATATGAAAAAGCCACCTGGGAACCCAAATACTATAGTCTGTAAAGCGCAGACCTCCAAGTGGACCAGTACTGTGCTGATCCCAAAACGAATCTGAATGCTTCACAGAAATGAGTCTCCATTTATCCTAGGGACTCATCAGGTGATCAGATCAAACTCCGCCCCTTTTTTCTTAGTTATGCATTTTCCATTTATTCACATTTTCACTGAATACTAAACAGAAAAATATGCAATACATCTTTATTATATTTCACAGACTTCATTGCCATAACTAAACATGTTTTCGTAGAAATAACAATATTCTCCCCAGATTAGCCCCTCCCTCAATTTATCCATAGTATAATAATGGTGAGATGAGGGCTGGCTGACTCCTAAAGAAACACTAGCAACAGCAGGTTCATGGCTAGGAGGTCTTCCCTGACTAAAGGCCTGAAGTCCCCTTATTTAGGTAAGCCTTTATGCTTCTAATATGTACATGAGCCAGGTTGCTAACAGAAAAGAAACAAAAATGAATAGAATGCTACATTTTCCTCAAAGTGTCTGAAATTCTGCACACTTGCAGTTCAGAAGTTCCGTTTTGGTTTTGCAGGATGCTACACAGCACAAGTGAACAGAACCACCACAGTTATCATTGTTTCTACTAATTCCTAATAAATCTCGCTTGTGCTGCTAAGGTATGCCTAACCAACACAGCAAAGTATGTTGGGATATAAAAGAATAGGTACTTTATTTGGCATAGCTTGAAATTACTGAGGTATTATCTTTCAACCTAAAAGCAACACACTATGAGATTGGGCGACTGGAATACTACAGCAGAAGAATACCTGTATCCTGGTTTGGAACAGCCCATTTCTGGATGCACAAAGGTGTTTAAATCTATTCCTCCATCTGGAGGTCTCTTTAGCTTCCAGCTAGTGCAAGGGGGGGGGCCGCGGTAAATGCAGCCACTCGAACTGCCGAAGAGACAAACGCCGCATAACGGAGCTGTATTACGGGCATTTAAACCTCAGACAACCCAGCTAGCATTAAACAAACTATTCACCCCATAGTCCATGTATTTATCCACTTACAACACCATCGTGTTATCTACTATTGGAAAGCCGAAGCTTTCATTAACCAAAGGATCCAAAACATGATGCACCCAAATAGAAAAGGGGGGTTGAATAGCGAGGCTCCAAATCTGCGTACAGAAGGAAAGGGAAAGATAAAAGAATAGCTAAGGAAGAACTTACTTTCCAGGTGGCCTGCCTGGAAAAAGGGGTAGCAGACGATAGTGAGAAGGAAGAAAGTGTACTACTGCAGTAGGCTTTAGACAGACTTACAACAAAGCAGATCAGTGGAGGGACTCGAGCATTCTTCCACAGCATCCCAATCAGCCTGGCTGATGTCTCCGCCCCCCCCACACCCCACTGGTCCCTTCTCTCTCCAGCCCCTTGCACCCCTTACTGACACTTTAAGCCCTGTAGAGCATAAATAAATTTATGATAGTGCCGCCGGAGTGGTGATTCTGGAAGGTGGGAGGAGGTGCTTTCCTCCCCTGCCTCCTTTTGCTCCTCTTCTCCCACCCATCCGGAGTAGGCCACAGCCTAAGCTTCATTTGGGCTGGGAGTTTACAGTGCCCAAAAGCACTTTCACTTTAAGCACGATCACACTAGTGGATCCCTCTCCCCGCCTGCTGACATCGGGGTGCTCAATCCCCATGTCAGCATGTATCCCTCTCCCCCATTAATGTGGCTCACTGGGAACTCACCACAGTGTACCAAAAAACTACCTCTGATATTTCAGACGCCAGGATGCCCACTCCCAATGTCAGATGCCCTGCCCCCTCACACCCCTATATTCTCAGCCGACCTCGGGGTGCCCATCCCTGGGTTGGCATTGATTTTCCCCAGTATTCTGGCATGCTGGGAGCCCACTCCAGTGTACTGAAATCCATTTTATTGATATTTCACCTGTAAAAAAGAAAACAATCCCACAAGGTCTTTTTTTTTTTTAACACCTTAAAAAAAAGAAAACAGTCCGTCATTCTCACTGACCCCCTTCCCCCAACCTGCACCCTCCCTCTGTGAAACCCACCTCTCTGCACCCCCCCACCCATACTTACCTCTGGAGGTCAGGAGCAGTGATCTTTTGTGGACCGGGAACATGTCTGCACTCTTCAAAGACCAACCAAGAACTGAAGAATTGACTGTAAACCCTATAATGGCAGTCAATGGGGTTGGGGGGTCAACTTAGGTTGATATCTCAACCATTTTGTTTTTTGGAGTTTTAATCCCAAATTTTCAGCATGGGTTGCTTGGGACCTCACCTCATGAACACTGCCACTGTCATTTTGTTTCTCAGTCCCAAAAGGTGATTTTGCGGTCGCTGCACGGAATTACCTTTAGGGACCAGTTAAAATGACAGTGCCACTGTTCGTGAGGTGTAGTTCCAAAAAAACTCAAAAATGACTGCGTTATGAGCGCCCATTGTGCAGTTTCTGCGCATGCTCGTAACTTCATCAATTTTTAATATTTTTACTCCAAATTTCAATTTTGCCATTTTTTTCACACCCCCTTATAAACAGTGCAGCTGGCATTTTTTGCATCCTTCCCAAAATGTGTTTTTGCACCTGTGGAGCAGAATTGGATGGTCACTGTGCAAAATTAACTTTCAGTACATATTAATGAAATTTCAGTGCCACTGTTCATGAGGGAAGGTCCCAAAAAAGCCATGTTGAAAATTGGTGACAACATTCCAGAAAATGACTGCATTACGAGCGTACATTGCATGGTTTCTAAGCACACTTGTAATTTCGCCACTTTTTCATATTTTCACTCCAGATTTTCAACATTGCCATTCCTTCACACCTCCTCATGAACAGTACAGTTGTCATTTTTCAGATCCTAACCAAAATGTGTTTTCGCACCTGTGGTGCCAAATGGAACATTAGGGTTTCCAACTGTAATGCCCACCCTATACAGACTGATAGGTGTCGGGGGTGTGACTTGGAGTCATCGGCTGTAATGTTCACTATATTCCACACCCACACTGCAGCCACTGACAGGCGTCAAAGTGTGCCATGGGGTCTTCAGCCCTAACGTTCACCCCATTCTCCTATAATGCACCCATCTCAGCTTATTTCCTTATGAAATGGGGTGAGCATAAGGGTCAAAGACCTCAAGGCATACTGAAACACCTGTCAGTGTCTGCAGGGTGGGATTAGGTGGAATGGCATCGGTGTTATGGCCAACAACCCAAAGGCATGCCCCCAACGCCTGTCAGTCTCTGCAGGGTGGGGGTGGGGTTGGCGTTACTTCAATATTTCACTGTCATTCCTAATGTGCATCTCTCCAAAATCCTGCACTACCAATGCTAACATCAGCAAGCAAACATTTGGCATTAACAAATGCTTGTTCTTTTTAATATTGTACTCTCCCAAAGAAAATCACTGTTAAAAGCTATGTATACTAAACATAAATCCCCCCTTAGACTTTTGTAGTGCAGTGAGTACAAGTCTAATTCTTCAAGCTTTTTATCATAAGTTTTGTGTTTCATGGTTTGTATTGTTTTTGTAATTCTTCTTTGGACACCTCCAATAAGTTTTTGTCCTCATACTCTGTGGAGCACTAACAGCAGAACAATATTCTAGATGGGGTCTCACAAGGGACAAGCCTAAAGGCATTATGACCCTATGATCCTTACTTTTGTTTTTTTTTTTTAGTATGTTCCACTGTATTTTGTTACATTTTTTGATGTCTCTTTTATGGGTGTCAAATGTTAAGTCATTTGTTATATTAATACCCAAATCTTTTTCTTTGGTGGTTTCCTGTATGGGGCAAGAACATTGGGTAATAGGTTTTGTCAGAGCATCAGTCAACTTTTAAACTATACAAACACAAAGAGCAGTAAAGCATCCAAAAGAAAACCGATCGTAATAAAAGCAAGTAAAGGAAAATAACATAAGTTGGAATTGCGTCCTTGTAAAGGCAAGAAGTCAGAATAATGAAAATGAAGAATCATAGAAATCCAACAGCAGACAAGGACCCTAAAGGCCCATCAAGTCTGTTCCTTCCTCGTCCCCTTTTCCACGGCCCTTCCCCTTCCTCCAACATATCAACCCATATATCTGTCCCAAGCCCTCTTGAATCCCTCCACCGTTTCAGCTCCCACCACCAACCTCTGGTTCTGCAAAACATTTATCTGAGAATTTGGACATCTGTACAATCACAGAAACATGGTGAGATGTGGAAGAGGACTTGGGGAAAATGATTAAGGGCTATAACCTCTTCAGAAGGGATAGGAGGGGAGGAGGTGTTGCGCTCTATATTAAGCAAGGTATTGAGGCCATAGAAGTTAGGCCGGATTATGAGGATGCAAAAAGGGTTAAAAATGGTACCTGGGAGTAGTTTATAAACCTCCATTATCAAGTTAAATGGCTGAAAAGCTGTGTCAAACCATTAGTTCATTCAACACTGAGGACCGAATATACTTGATGGGGGACTTCAATTCTCCAGGGATCAACTAGTAATCTATTACAGCTACAACTAATCAGGAGAGGGAATTTACAAGTATTATTAATGAACTCAACCTAGAGCAGTATGTACAGTGCCATTGAGGGAGAATAAAATACTGGATTTGGTACTTAGTAACATGGAAGTGAGGTGTCTGACTGCAGAGTGGAGGAGTCAATCTCAGGAAGTGATCATAACATGGTTAGGTTTAACATAAGCCATCAAGAAAAAATTGAAAGAGGCCAAGCAAAGAACAAATGTTGCTCCAGAGCTGATTTTACAGAAATGAGAAAGGAGCTCCTAAAATGGGAATGGGAGGAAGAGATTAGGGAGGCTGGGAGTGGAACAAACATGTGAGGTCATTGATAATAAGATTAAAACTCTGATTAAAAAAAAAATGTGTACCAGAAAAGGTGAAGTACAGTAACACCAATAAAGCCCACCCCCATGGTTGTCAAGGAAAATTAGAAAATACCCGAGGATGAAGAAAAAGGCATACTGTAGGGCAAAACGCAGTGGTACATCAGCTGAATGGGAAAAATACAACAAATGCATCAGGATTTGTAAAAAAAAATAAAAAATTTGAAAAAGAGCAAAGTGACTTTGCAGTTCAAAGCTATTGCTGCAAAGGATAATCACAAACGATTCTATGATTACATCAATAGTAAAAAGGGATACAGATAAAGGTGCAGGACCACTGACAGTCAATGGAAATATATACGGAAGGGTATATGGCAAATGTTTGTAACAACTATTTCTGTTCCATATTTCATAAGGGCAATGGCCATACGGAAATGATTGAGAGTCATCAGGAAGCAGACAAAGTCACCATTGATGAGAATAGATTGTTTAGCCTCCTTATGAGACTAAAAACAAACAAGGCCCAGGAACCAGATGACATCCACCCAGACTGCTTAAAGAGCTGGTTAACAAACTATTAGGGCCCATAAAAAATCTTTTTGAAAAATCCTCAAATGCTGGGGAGGTGGCGAAATGTGGGTGGCAGGCTTTAGTAGTGGCCATGTTCAAAAAGGGATCAAGAGCAGACTACTGCAACTGCTGGCCAGTTAGTCTCACTTCATCTGTTGGAAAGATTCTGGAACTTTTTGTTAAGGAGGAATTGGAAAATCATATAAGCATAAACAAACTGTTGGATCAAACACAACATGGATTTCGGGAAGGAAGATCATGCCAAACGAATCTTAAAACGTTTTCCAAACCCATAAATAAGGCATTATATAGAGACCTACTTGTCGATATAGTTTTACTGGACTACTGTAAGGTCTCTGATATGGTGCTACATCAAAAGCTGATAGCAGAACTGAATAACATAGATGTTAACAAAAGGCCAACTAGGTGGATCCAGTCCTGGCTAACTGAAAGGAAACAGACAAATGAATACATGAAAGAGCCAGCAGAAAAGGCCAAAAGAGTCTATCAAGTCTGCTCATTGATAATGCAGTGTCCCTGGCTTACGTCATTGACCCTGCCCCCATCCACCCTTCCTTCATAACTCTACCCTCACAGTCCCATGGGTTCCCTTTATGCCTATCCCAAGCCCTCTTACAGCCTCCCACCATCTTTGTGGAGACCACCTCTTCTGGCAACACATTCCATTTGTCCTCCACCCTCTCTGTGAAAAAAATACCTCCTAATATTCCACCTAAACCTCCCACTCCACTACCTTCAAACTCTGTGCCCCCTCATGGATCTGTTGTCACTCAGTTTGAAGGGACCTTCCAGATCCACTTTTTAGTTCCTTCAGGTACTTAAAGGTCTCCATCATATCCCTCCTCTCTCTCGCTCCTCTCCTCCAGGGAGTACATTCTCAAGGTTCCCAGCCTCTCCTCATGAGACTTCCCCTGCTGTCCCCCTATCATCTTAGTTGCCCTCCTTGGACCCCTTACAATAAGCTGACATCCTTCTTATGATATGGATACCAGTACCTTACCCCATATTCCAAAAGTGGTCTCAACAATGACCTGTACAAGGGCATTATGACCCCACTCCATCTACTGCTGAATCCCCTGGCTATACACGCCCAACATCCTGTTCACCTTTGCTGCTTCTTACATTGTGTAGAGTTTTTAGGTTACTGGTGATTACCACCCCCAGATCTTTTTCTTCCTCTGATCCTGCTACCTGGAACCCCCAAGGAAATACTTGATCCTAGGATTTCTGGCCCAAATGTGCATCACTTTCCATTTCTTGACACTAAAGCCAAGTTAAGAGGCAGCAAGGTCCAGGCACCAGTCAAGCTTCCAAAAACATTTTATTGTAAAATACAAAATTACTCACAAGACACAGCTCAACAATGAAAAAAAAAGCAGCAGCAGTAGCAAGGGAACTGAGATCTCAATTCCCTGCCTATATTGCTATTTTTTCATTGTTGAGCTGTTACTGTAATAATTTTATATTTTACAATAAAATGTTTTTGGAAGCTTGACTGGTGCCCGAACCTTGCTGCCTTTTCTCTGCTCTCTCACTCTGTGGCACAGTCTAGTTGCTTGTGGAGCATTGTCCTTGCTTGCTTCAATTGAAGCCAAGTTGCCAGATCCCGACCCTCTCTCAGGTTTCTTGAGGTCCTCCCACTGGTCCTGTATCCCTGCAACTGTATCCGCTCCGCCCCCCCCCCCCACAGAGTTTGAAGTTCTCAGCAAACAGGCACATCTTGCCCTTTATGTCTTCCCCAATGTCATTTATTAAGACACTGGACAACACTGGCCATGGCAACGATCCCTGTGGGACTCCGCTGGTTACCTTCTTGGTACTGGATAACTCTCACCCCACCACCACCCTCTAGCATCTGCCAATTAGCTACACACTTTGTCAGTTTCTCCCAGACTCCCAAATCCTTCAGCTTACTGATTAGCCTCTTATGCGTCACCTACTTGAATGTCTTGCTAAAGTCCAGGTAGATGACGTCTACTATTTTGCACCCATCCACCTCCCTGGTGACCCAGTCAAAAAAAGCCAATCAGGTTCATCTGACAGGACCTTCCCTCTACAAACCCATGCTGCCTCTCATCCTGGAGACCATTCTCATCTATGTACCTTACCAACCTCTCTGAGTAAGGTCTCCATGGGTTTGCACATGATCGATGTTAGACTTACCAGCCTACACTTTGGAACTTCCCCATGGCTATTTGACTTTCAAGATCTAATAAAGAATGTGAAAAACTGTGTAGCAAAACCACATCCTATTGCTAATATTTATTCTTTAATGTTAACCAAATATACATGTGACCCCATAGTCTCTTCCTACTGGGATAATGAGACCAAAGACAATCCACAAGAATGGTCTACATTCTGAAGAAACTCTTGTCAATTTATTCCTTTGGATAACTTGAGACTGATCCAGTTTAAGATTTTGCATAATGCATGCATGTCTCCCCAAAAAAATGTTCTGATTTGGATTGGCTAATTTGAATATATGTACCAAATGTGGCCTGGAAGAGGATATGTTCAGTCATATTCTATGGGCTTGCTCTAAACCTAAATCAATTTGGGACATGGTGAAAAATAATATTGGAATTAAACTTTCCTTATAACATGCTTTCAATTTCAAGATGGGTCTTGGGCAATCTGGACTTAGTAAGTTGCTCCTCTGAAAAAGCGATTATTACATTAGCCTTCTCAACGAAACAGTTAATCATTAAACACTGGATAGACAAAGACTATATACCATGTAAGGAATGGGCTTCCAATATGATATTTAATTTACAAATCATTAAAGTAATACATACATTTAATAATAAGCCTTTTTTATTTCAACAAAAATGGGGATGATTATATAATTTATTATAACTAATTCTATGTTGGCTATGTTCTCTCTTCCATGCCCCTCTGATTCTGGGTCAATTAATTAGCAACCTCTAATAAGTATGTGTTTTTTTTAAGGGGGGGGATTCATTAATTGCTTGTCCTGATAGGTCTTAACGATCACATTCTTCAGTTTTTCAGAGGTTGTTTTATTTAGAGTAGATGAGGGGTAGTTTAAGGGTGGTTTGTAGATCTAGGGAATTATACTTATGATCTCCTAGATTTGTTTCGTTTTTGCCTACTGTCATGATCAAGCGGTTTTCTTCTGTTGTTGTTGTTGTTTTATTATTACTAAAATGTTCAATAAAGAAGAGTTAAAAAATA
The DNA here is from genome assembly GCA_016271365.2 of Neoceratodus forsteri. Lineage (NCBI taxonomy): Eukaryota > Metazoa > Chordata > Ceratodontiformes > Ceratodontidae > Neoceratodus > Neoceratodus forsteri. The sequence goes on along the minus strand of CM057455.1, from coordinate 409,855,986 downwards.
CTTACCAGCCTATAGTTCCTGAATTGTCGAGCCCCTTTTGTGGAGAGGCATCACATTTGCTGGTCGCCAATCTTGCAGCAGTATTCTCAACTCCAGGGATGCATTGAAGAGGCCCACCAGCAGCCCTGCAAGCTCCTTCAGCACCCTTGGGTGTATGCCATCCAGTCCTAGGGATTTGTCTTCCTTGAGTGCCAGCAGTCCTTCCCTTATTCTATCTACTTCTATAAACACGTCTATGGCACCTCCCCCTCCCTCACCCCCCCATGGAATCCGCCTTTTTCTCCAGTGAAGACAAAGCAGAAGTACTCATTCAGTAACTCTGCCTTGCTCACTTCTTCCTCCATCCCTCCCCCTTCCTCAGCTCAACTATCCCTTCCTTCCTGTCCCTCTTCTTGCTTATGTAGCGTATGAAGGCCTTTTCCTCAGTCTTGATCCCTTCTGCTATTTGCAGTTCCTTCTGTGCCTTTGCTTGCTGCACCATTCTTCCTGCCACCTTAGCAAGCTTCAGGTATTCCTCCATATCTGCTTCTCTTGCAGTCCTCCTATATGTCTTGTAGGCTGCTATCTTGTCCCTCACCAGCCTGGCAACCTCAGGGTTGAAACAGATGGGTGATTTGTTCCCCAATATTTTTCCTCTAAGCCCAACACAATCCATTGGGGCTGCTGGTATTGCATACCTGATAATGGCCCATTGTCTGTCCACCCCCATGTGTGCCCCAATGCCCTCTAGATGCTTCCTTAGCACATCCCCCATTTTCTGGAAATCTGCTCTCCAGAAGTCCAGGGTCCTGGTCCTGGTGTGGAAGCTTTCCTTTCCCATGTCCAAATTAAATCACACTGTGCTGTGGTCGCTACTTCCCAGGGGTTCCTTGACTGTTATCTCATGTAGTAAGCTCTAGAGCAAGGATTGCCTCCTCCCTGGTGGGCTCCTTAACTCCCTGGGTCATGAATCCTCCTTGAATCACATCCAGGATCCTTTGACTCCTGGCACAGTACATGGCTGGTGTACCTCAGTCCAGCTTGGGCAGATTAAAGTACCCTCCACCACCACCACCTCCCCTCTTCCTGCCACGTCCAGCAATTCCTTACAGAGTTATGTGTCCCTTTCCTTCTCTTGATTGGGCAGTCTGTAGACCACACCCAACCTGACCTTCTTTTCCTGGTTGGTCTGGAGCCCAATCCATAATGATTCCATTTTCCCCTTTTCATTCTCCACCCTAGTGCATATTATCCCCTCCCTGATGTGTGCTGCCATCCCCCATTTGCCTACCACTTTGTCCCTTCTGTACAGTTTGTACTCTGGGAATGAGAAATCCCAGTCATGATGTACTGAAGCCTAGGTGTCAGTAACTGCTTCTATGTCCACTTTTCAATCCACTAAGAGGTTCTGCAGGCCTACCATTTTGTTACTAAGACTACGGGCACTGAGTGACACCAACTTCCATCTTGACCCTACTCCCCTACTCCTCCCTGCCTAGTTCCTGAATCTTTCTTGATCTTCCCCTTCTAGCCCCTGTTCTCAGATGCCCTCCCCTTTCCCTATATCCTCCTGCCCGATTTCCATTTCCTGTATGGGAGGAGGTCCAAAGACTTCCTTGTCCTGAAGTTTCTGTGCCTGCTGCCCCACCCCAGCATTTAAAACCAGTTCTTTCTCCATGTACTCTTTAAGCCTGTCCCCAGAGTACATCTTACTCTCTCACAATCTAGGTGCAGTCTATCCTTTGAATATAGCCGCTTGTTTGACCACCCATTCACCATCCTCCAATACAATCAAACCCTTTCCCCTTGTACCAGCTCCTCAGCTAATCACTGAACTTCTCAATCCTGCTTTTTCTTACTGTGCTAACTCTGGGGACAGGAGTTGTCTCAGAAAAGGCCAACAAGCTCACCGAGTCCCTACAGTTTCTTGCTAACTCTATAAACCTTTTCTGCACCATCCCCCACCTCTTCCCCTGCCAAATCATTGGTTCCCAGGTGGATGATCAAGTGTGGCTTTCTCTCCCCCCCTTACAACTTCCTTGATCCTAGGTTCTGCCCTCTCCACCTCCACCCCCCATAAACAGACAACTACTCTTCTCTTTCTTGGCTCACCCTTCTGTCCCCAATGAACACCCTTAATTATGGAATTCCCAATGACAATCATCCTTGCATCCCTTGTAAGCTTGTTGTTCAGTCTCCTGTGTACTGCTGGTGAACAAGCTTCTCCCTCTTTTGTTTGCTCACTTTCTGCCTTGGATGTGATCCTGTCTTTATGGACTCTGCTCCCACCCACTGCCTCTCAGTCCCCCCGATCCCTCCCTCCTGTCTACTTTGTCTGCCACCACACTACCCTCCAATTCCCTCCCCCCATCCTTTGCTCCACTCTGACTACTTTTCCCTCCTTGCACCCCCAAGCTACTCATCACACTCACCTCTGTTTCCATCCTCCCCTGGCTATCATTTTTTGCCACCACACTATCCTCCTCCTCTCCTTATTCCCTCCCCTAATTCCACCTTTCCCCCATTCTGTGCTGCACTCTGGTTACTTTTCACTCTTTGCCCTTCCCAAGCAACACATCCCTCTCACCCCCCCTTGCCACTATCTTTTGACACAAAGTTTTCTCAGTCCTCTATCTTCCACCTGCCTCCCGTTCCTCCAAACTGGCCAGTACTGTGTACCAGTTTGACAACCCCCCCATGTCAGAACATGTTTCTATTCTCACTCCCCATTCTTTTCCCTTTCCAGCTTACATCAATTCATTTACCCACCTACCTTTTCTCCTTACCTCCTGCCAAATCCTCGCTCCGATTCCACAGGGTCCGTGAGGAGAAGATGTCCCTGGACCATCTGGTAACTTCCCTATATTCCTGCCTATGCACCCATAGATTTTATATCCCTCACTGGTTGCCAATCTGCTCTGTTTTTCAAACTTTAGGTTGCTAACTTTAGGTTACTAGTCACTGTTATCCCCAAGTCTTTTTCTTGCAGACAGCATGTATAAGGGATATATGTATAAGGGGATATTTCTCCAGAGAGGGTGAGGTGATAAGTGGGGTCCCTCAATACTCTGTGTTGGGACCTCTCCTTTTTAATGCATATGTAGCAAGTATGCAGCCACGAAAGGGGGTATGAATGTGTAAATTTGCAGACGATACCAAAATAGGCATGGTGGTGGACACTGACGGAATAAACTCCTTAAGAAAGAACCTCCAAATTTTTGAAGATTGGGCTAGCAGGTCTAAACTGGTGTTTAACACTGATAAATGCACCGTTATGCATTTAGGTGCTAGAAATAAAAAACATAGTTACAAACTATATGGATTAAAGCTCAAGGAGACAATAGAAGAAAAAGACTTGGGGATAACAGTGACTAGTAACCTAAAGTTTGAAAATGATTGCAGACTGGCAACCAGTAAGGCATATAAAATCCTTGGGTGCATAGGCAGGAATATAGCCAGCAGAAATAAAGGAGTGATAACGCTCTTGCATACAGCCCTGTTGAGGCCCCATCACGGGTACTGTGGCCAGTTCTGAGCCCCTCAGATAAGAAAGGGCATGGCAGTATTGGAGGGCATCCAGAGGAGGGCAACTAAAATGTTCAGTGGCATGAAGGGAAAGGCCATGATGAAAGACTAGGGGAGCTGGCAATGTACAGCCTGGAGTACAGGAGGCTGAGGGGGATATGTGTCTTGTTTTCAAGGCCTGTCCAGATAAGGATCTATGGGACTGGTTTGGAAACAAAGACATTGGGTATGGTAGTAGAAGGCACACTAAACAACTAAAGGGTGACCACTTTAAAAGTACTAAAAGGGCAGTCTGGTTTACACAGAGAGTGGTCACCATATGGAACTCACTCACAGAGGAAATAATATCTTGCCAAATAATGGATAGCTTTAATTCTCAACTGGACATATATTTAAGGGCAAGTAACATATATGGATATAACCGCTATGAAATGGTGTGCATATAATGGACTTTAAGTCTACTTTGCACATACACCCTTCCTATGATTCCTGACATTTGTTTCTGCTATACCCCTGGAGGGACTATTAGAGACACCTCCACTGTTGTGCAATATGTTTATATGTGTGTGTTATGTTTGATGCTGTTGTTATGGCCTTGCTGGTGCCTTCTGAGTACTTATAAATATTGTATTGTTCTGCAGCTTACTGTGTCGTCTGCTTTTTTATATGGATATGGGGTTGGCCAGGCCCCTTGAGAGGCCCTGTATAAGGGCACCCCATTCTGAGACATTGGTAGGGAGGAAAGGTATACTGTTATACACCATGGGGTAGGTGCACCAAGTAATGGGATGGAAGGTCATACTGCAGGGTACCAGGGACACATGGCCTGCATCAGGAATGCTGCATACTGTGTGATACAGAGAGTCTACAACAGATACAACCCATGCCGTGCCCCTCAGGGTATGGTTGCAGGAGATGTCAAATGTGGTATTATCACATGGAGCACATTGTCCAGTACAGGTCCAGCTCTAACAGTCCTGCATCTCTGTGGCATATGTGCACCGTAGGGGGGTGGGCCAGGTATGGCTAGTGTGCTTTTGGGTACATCCCTCTGTGATGGGGGCTGTTGGGGCCACTGCTTGAGGTTTATGGCAGGGGTCTACCCGATATAAATGTGCCAAAGCCTTCACATGCACCTTTATGGTGTAAACTGCACTGTACATATGTGCTATGCCACATGTGCAGTGTGTAGCCATATGACATGCCCCAGCACCAAGCTTCACTGGGATGTGAGCATGACATGCTTACCCATGCTGCTTGCCCTAGCTATGCATCCCACTTAGGTATACTGTGCCCATGAATCATGTGCACAGCCCTCCATAGGGTACAGGTACACTGTGTATAGTGTGCTACGCATGTTGCTGAGCACAGGCCATTGTCCCTATGCCTCTCTCAGTTTCAGAATGTACTGCTGATCACTGAAGAGGACAACACAGTATCTGCAAATAGGAAGGGATTTTGGTTCTTAGGAATTGTATGCTCCACAGTGTTAACAGATCCATGTATCGATGGACATGAGCTATCATAGCTCAGTGTGCCTAACCTGTTCACAAATCACAAATAAATAAATAAAATAAGACTCAGTTTTTTAACACCGTAAAGCTACAGGCATTTTGTATGGATGCCACATACTTCTGTCTAAAACGCCGACATTTCTAACCTCTGTTTTGGAGTTATTGCAGTAACCTAAAACACAGTATTAGGAGGGTTTGCCCACTATAGTACATTTGTGACAGCACTATCAAGATACAGTATGCCTCTAGTTAAATGTTAACAACTGCCCAAGGCCACTGCTTATCACTGCCTGGAAGGGAAACATTTAATACTCTGGCCTTTCTTCAAATATTTTCACTTGACTTAGCTATGGTATGATAAATGACTTCCAGGAAAATGTGCTGTAAAACAGGGACGCTAGGCCATAAATGATTTTAACACTACAGACAACTGAAAACACAGCATGTCAGCTAAATTCTCAATAATGGTATAACGCCCAAAAAGATTCTGGAAATGTTGTTAGGATTCAAATAAACCAAATCACAAAATAGTAATGATCAAAAAGAGATTCTGAAAACGTTATTAGGAATCAAATAAACCAAATCCCCAAATAGTGAAGATCTTGAGAGGCAGAATGATTAGAACACAGGAAAGGAACCAGGTTCAAATCCCACCAAAGCCACCTATTTTCTGCGTAGCTGTGGTCTAGTGACTTCAGCTCCCTCTGCTTCAGTTCATCCAGCTGTAAAATGGGATAAAGCTGGACCCCACTGACTATGTGACATGTATCTCAGTTGGTGCCACTGTGGGGAAATATCAGCACCCAAATTATTGTTGCCTACAGAAGACTATAGTTAATCTGCCTTGGCCATTGCCATCAGAATCTGCATATATATCATCCCCAGTTAAAATGTTTCAATAATTAAATGTCTTGTGGTTTAATGATTTCTACAAATAAAAATACACACACACATTTCAGGTTTTACATGCTTTAATTTGTTTTCACTGTAATATTCAAAGTAAACAAAATGAGATTGCTATACAACAACATTGCGCAAAGCTTAACACAACACAGTTTGTTCCACTGAAAGCAGTTGTGGTGATGAAGAAACATTTCATTTCAACTTTACAAATTTCATCTCAAACCTAGTTGCACTTGTTAACATTAAACATTCACATATATTTCTACTACACCATCTGATGTAAATTAAAGCTTTAGCTGAAGCAAAGGAACACACATGACCTAATGTTTTCCTACTGTCATTAGCAACAGGACCCAATGGTATCCTACTGTGACTAGCAAAATGTCATTATCAAATACAAGTGTGCTTTGGCAGCAATCCACGTCTACACATGAGGACAACAAAACAAGGGTAGGTTGCACATTTTAAAACAGCGATTTGCAAAGCTGTGCAACAAAAATCGAATGTAGCTGCCTTCAAATGTCAACCTCATTTTCTTCTAAAAGTACTGTATGGCAAAATGTAGTCCCACTAATTCAGATCATTGAAATGCATTAAAGCCTTTCAGAAACCTCCTTTTTGGAATGAGCTTATGCATACCTCATCGACACTCAGTACAAGGAAGCTTATGCGTACCTCATCACTACTCTGACACTCAATACCTTGTATTCATATTACATGCCTCTTGTTTTCATGGGGTAACCTGTCAATCTAACACAGAGTCATTGCATTATACAACAGTACAGTCTTCCAATGCAGGCGTCAATTTTAACATTAATTTACTGGCCCTGGGCATAGTGCAAACTGCCTGGGGCTAGTGTGACTCCCCACTGACTTTCCTATTTGGTCTACTGTAAAAAAAAAAAAAAATAAATAAAACTTCCACCATCCATCTCAAGCCCACCACCCTCACCATTCATGTCCCTCATGTCTGAAAACTCGCCCACAACTTGACAAGTATTAGGGAAAAAGAACACTGCTGATCCCATCTTAACAGTCTCACTGCCAGGCCCGAATGCTAGCAATCTCTTTCATGCTACAGTACATCAAAAAACCCAAGTGAGAGAGACTGCCAGGATTCAGGCCCGACCATGAGACTGTTAAGATAGGATCGGTGGTGCACTGCTAACGGACTTTTTCATACTGATACTCATCACCTTGTGTGTGAGTTTTTGTATAAGGGGACATGGGTGGGGAGAGTGGTGGAGCTGAGCTTGGTGGGTGAAAGGCATTAATTACTGTAGGATTCTGTTGTGTACTGCAGTTGTGAAATTTAGATGGCGGTTGACTGAGGAGGTGAGCAAAGAGTTTGTGCTAGTCACCATCAGGGATAAGGTTCGTGGGGTTGGAGTGTTCTGGTGGGTGGGTGGGGGTGTCACTGGACACAACAGAGAATGTTTGGGAAGGGGGCCACTGAACAGCAGGGAGGACTTAACGGGACCGGGAAAGGAAAGGAGTGCCACCGGAAACCTTTTTCTCCCCCAATAACCTCCATAATAGCTTGGGACCAGTGTAAACCTTTGGGGGGGGGGGGCAGTGCAAATTGGTACCACTTTCCTGGCTGGACCAGTGCAAAAAAAAAAGGTTAAGAATAACTCCTGCAATGTATTATACAGTGAGAAAATATTCAACAAAATAGTGCAAATTGAATGTATAGGTGTAACAGAGACACCTCGCCACATACGACATTTAAGCATTAGCTCTAGTATATTTTAAGTGCTATCCTCATTTAGTCTTTTCTTTTTAAGTTAATGAAATTTAGTGTGGGACCTTCATTTTGAAATTGGGACCAAACGGCTCAGTGCAAGGTACACGACGCAGAGAATGAAGGGCCACCAAGCAGCAGCCACGCAGCATGGTACCAATATTGTACACTGGATCGATTCCATTTCTTTGAGTAGCAAGCAACCATGCAACTGTAGGAATAGCTGGAACTGCTAAAGCCAGAAGATCAGTAATAAAACTACTGCTCCAGTATCTCTTTGCTGTAACTGCTGTGCTTTCTAGCTGTAGTGAGCTAAAGTCACTCTCACATATTTCTTCATAAGGACTTGCAAAGTCAAGCTCCATCATTGCACGGTTTGTCAAGGCTTTGGCACCATCATCATTATAAGCTGACCCTAGTTGGGACACTAAAATTGCCGAATTGGGATCACTGGGAGTCAGATCCATGACATTCACAGGTGTCATTGCAGTGAAACACCCGCCTTGAACTTGAGAAGGACTTATTGGGCTGTTCTGTGATTTAAGCACATGGAGTATGAGCTTGTGCAGGTCAGGACTGAATGGAATAACGTCCGTTTGAATTGCTTGCTCAATCACTCCTGCCGTGTCAGACAGCAGTGTACTGTCTTCAACAGAAAACCTTTCTGATGTGTTTGCAGCAAACCTAGACGGCAGAGTAGCAGACTTCAGATAAGACCCTTCGCTAAATTCATTTGCAGTGGCCATCATAATCTCATCAAACAAATCAGCCCCGTTTGCCATCTCATCGTGGATTAGAATGCCACTGTCAGCCAGTTCCTCAGAAGCTTGATCCTCAACACTTGTTCCATCTACTACCTTTGAATAAGTTGTGCTTTGGATTAATGATCTGCCAGGTGACCCGCACAAGTACTCAACAGACGGTTCATCTCTTAAAGCTCCATTCTGAGCCATTTCCATACTGTGTAACAAAGATTCCAGTTTCTTGTTTTGGATATTTATGTCTATAAAATATTTCTGAATCCCTTTGTCCTTTTCCACCAAGCTGTTCTTCATGGTCTCAATCACCTGTTTCAGTTGTTTTATCTCTTTCCGTGCTTCCTTTAATGCTAGCTGTGCTTCGACACGATGGCACTCCTCTTCAATCCAGTCATCTCGCATGCGGGCCAACTGAGATTTAAGTTCTTTGATTTCTTCTTCACTACAGGCAAAAGTTAAAATACAGAAGAGCATTTAAAACCTCTATAATGTCAAGTTCATCTGTCATTTATGAAATTCAACTAAGTTTAAAATGTTATAGTATATGACTAAGCAGAACCAATGCTATAAAAAGGCTATATCAGTCAGGGACAGTATCTTTACATATAACCCATATAAAATATCCAGGTCCCATACAACAGTTAAAAGATTGCTATTCTACCATTATTGGGTCCCATATGACAGTTAAAGGATTGCTATTGTATCATTACCGGGTCCCATACAATAGTTAAAAGATTGCTGTTCTACCATTACCGAGTCCCATATAACAGTTAAAGGATTGATATTCTACCATTACTGGGTCCCATACAACAGTTAAGGGATTGCTATTCTACCATTACTGGGTCTCATACAATAGTTAAAAGATTGCTGTTCTACCATTACTGGGTCCCATACAACAGTTAAAGTACTGCTATTCTACTATTACTCTTATTTCTAAGCAAACGCCTGAAATATGAAATTGCAGTTTAGCAAACCATACACACGTTCTAAGAAAGGAACATGGTGAAGATAAAACACATTGCTATCATTTTGAGAACCTGGCATAAAACGGGACCAGCTATACATAAAGTAAAGGGTATGTCATTGTGAATTATGTCAAGATGTGGGCATTCAAAAAGAATTCACTATAACAAGAAGTACACAGAGCACTCACCACCATGACACCCCAGCACAAACTATTACGTGCAAAATTTCTTTTTATTTTGGTGCAAAATGGAGTGCAAGCTTAAACAGACTCCTATGGTGCACCTGATGCATTTCACACAATGAAAAGTGATTTCTTAGTGGCACAGGTGCAATAGCACATGGTGCTTAACTAGGTAGAATTTAACTCTGAGTGCTAAGTACGATTGAACATATGTAGATGTAGTACTGTAAGGGTTAAAGAGACACATACATTAAAAAGTGACCAATGCAACGGAGTCTGAGTAACAAACGTGCTGGTACTAGTAAATTAAAGCGATGTTTGAAATAAGTCTCCAAAAATTATTACTCATATCTCAATAAGTTATGTCATGTTTTTCATTTCAGGGTACTGTACGTGGCAGTCTAAAACTGTCTGATGAGCTAGCAAGTTGCACATATAAATCAAATAGATTTTCAGAGATCTTCAGCACTAAGTTGCCCTACTCTTTCACGAAAGATGCTTGTTTTGTATCTGTAAGCCAAAACATTATTAAAGTATGGACTGGATCAAGCTACACTATCGTTTCAGAAATAGTAAGCTAGTACTTTGCATCCTCAGCTACTACCGTTCTTATACTTTCTTGAAGTTTTTAATAGCAAAAACCTTTTGCTAGAAAAGTGCATGCCTTAATTATTTTATACTGTTCCAGTTGGAGAACATTTTAAAGGGATATAAATGAATGACTTAAGTCATATAAAGGCAAGGATTAACCAACAAGATACAGTCAATATTCACTGTATTACACATTATAATAGTTTACACAGTGCAGTTCTGTTGCACACAGTTTGATTTAAAACAAACAATAAAATACCGTTCTTGAAGTTTGCTTTCTGATTCCTTTAGTTTTGTCTTCAAGTGCCTAATTGTGACTTCCTTCTGTTGCAATGGGGTCAAGTACTGCTCTGGATTTGGTGGTTTAATGCCATGATTATCACTGCAAGAGTTGTATCTACCGGAACGCCTGAAAACAAAAAACAGAATTAAAGAAATGAGAGATGCATTGCAACATAAAAAAAACACTGGCATGTGTAACACTATAAACAGTTTCAGAAAATACAGTATTATTAAATAATGTAGAGAAAACAGAGACATCCAAAATGGGCTTTCATATTGTCATAAAAAGATTCCAATTTCAGGGGATTCAATTAAGTTTCATTGTTTGAAAGAGCAAATTATGCATCTAAGCAAGTTTTACTGTGTACAGACAAACAGAATTAGGAGACAGGACCACAAGGTAACTCATACAGATCAGTGCAGATATACGTTATTAGCAAGCCTTTAATCGATCTAGTCTGATTATTGAGCTTGTTATACAATTTCTTACAGCAAGGTGCATAAGAACAGTCGTCTTTCATGAAATCAGTGATACGCTACCAAATTTGTAAACGGTTCTGAGATTTTAACATCTGTCTCTATATCCCACCTTTCCCATTGTATTTTAATAAAGGTGGAATTTAATAACTTCCTTTACAGAGTCTGTGCCAGCACCCCAACACCCGCACCAGCACATCCCAATTTGGAAGTCTGGAGGTTTTCCAGATTTTTGAAGGGAATATGGAAAATGAGTTTTGTATCTCTTTTAGAGCACCCACCCATCCTGAAGTAATACGGCACATCAGTGCATTTGTTTGAAAATGTTTTGCCTGCTGGGAGAGATTTGTAGCACATCTCATTCATGAAACACGTGGTTTGGGGGAGGGGTGATCTGTTCACTGGGGCACTCTGGCACTCGTATTGAAAATATAATGCATCAAAGGAATAGAAGTATTGCCCTGTGACTTTAAAGTAGCTGTCTCATTGGACACTTTCAGAAAAAAGGACAGCTGATCAGAGCAGATCAGCAAGGGAAAGAGATAAGCTAATTAGAAGTAACTGAATTTTTTTTTAAGGAACACATTAACAGTCTGCAGACAGCACTAAGCTCTACAGCAGGGTGGACAATGAAGAAGGAATGAACAGCATAAAAAGGATGCAGAAAAACTGCAGCAGTGGTCTAACATATGGCAATTAAAATTCAATGACAAAACATGTAAAGAGATGCACTGTGGAAACAATATCTGCTGAGGAATTCTGCATCCATGGGGTCAAAATAGACTACTGAAAGGAGAAAAGGGACTGAGCAATTAAAGCAAGCAACAATTTGAAAGCCTCTTTCCAGTACAGTACAGCATATAGGAAAGATGACTGGATCTCGGGGTGTACTAGGGAGGGCAACAAGCAGAGTACTAACAAAATATGGAAGGCCATGTTCACCAATGCTAGACAGCTGGGGGAAAAGGATCCCAGACCTAGGGGCCATCATGGTGGAGGCCGACCTAGATATAGTGACCATTACTGAGTCATGGCACACTGACAACCATGGCTGGGACGTAGCCATACCAGGCTGCACTCTGTTCAGAAAGAACAGGATGGGAAGGAAAGGGGTGTGTGTGTGTGTGTGTGTGTGTGTGTGTGTGTGGAGGAGGGGTGCTTTATGTGAAGGAAAGCATAAAAGGCACAGAGCTACAGGGAGTTCAGGGGGAACAGAGGTACTGTGGGTCACACTTGAGTCAGGAAACAAAGCCACTATTCTCACAGGTGTGATCTACAGACTGCCGGCACAGGGAGAGGAGTTAGACAAGGTAATGTTGGAAGCAACTTGCAAAATGGCTGGGAAGGGGGAGGTGCTGATGGGGAGGGGACTTTAACCTGCTGGATATAGATTGCAGCCTCCTACTGCAGTGTCCTCTAGAAGTGGAGACATCCTAGACTCCCTGCAGGGGGCATTCCTCAGGCAACTTGTCAGTGAATCCACTTGTGATGGGGCAATGCTGGACCTGGTTCTCACTAACAGGGACAGTGCAGCAGATGTCAAGGTGGGAGGCCACCTAGGTACCACTGATCACAATACAGTATGGTTCAATATAAAGATGGCTGCAGAATCGAACCAGACAACAGCGAGAGTCCTGGACTTCAGATGGGCAATTTTTGTAAAAATGAGTGAATGTTTTAGGGATGACCTGGTTTGGGGGAAGAGATAGAGGGCCAAACTAAAATGGGGCATACTGAAGGTAACAAGCCTCTGTGTCAAGTAGGTGAACAAAGACAAGAGGAAGAAGAGACAGCTATGGTTCTTGAAAGTGGAGAAGGATAAGGTAAAGGCCAAAAGGGTTGCTTTGAGAAGGTACAAGGAGACACAATGACACAAACTGAAGGAAGAATAGCTCAGACAGTATCAAAAGGGGATAAGACATGTTTTAGGGAATGTAAGGGAAAAAAGGAAGGCAAAGGGAAGGATTGTAAGGTTAAGGGGGATGCAGAAGTGGACTAGAAAAAGCAGACCTCTTAAACATGTACTTCTGCTCAGTGTTCACAGTGGAAGGGGAGAGGGAACTGCAAAACATGCAACAGGAGCTGTGATGGGAGGGAATTGGACACTAGTCCTTTTTTTGAGAAGAGTCCTAAAAGCACTCACTAACCTGAATGTGGACAAAGCTATGGGGCCAGATGGGGTGCATTCAAAGGTGGTGAGGGAGCTAAGAGAGGAACTGGATGCACCTCTCACAGTCCTATTTAATAAATCACTAGAGACCGGAGAGGTCAAAGAGAACTGGAGGAGGGCAGCTGTAGTCCCACTTCATAAAAGTTGTAGCAGGAAGAGGCTGGCAATTATAGGCCTCTCAGCCTTACATTGGTGATGGGACAATTAATGGAAACACTGCTGAAGGAAAGCACTGTGAAATATCTTGAATCCAGCAGGTTACAAGATCCAAGGCAGCATGGATTCACAGGGAGGAGGTCATGCCAAACCAATCTAACAGATTTCTTTGACTGAGTGACCAGGGATATAGATTGGGCTGGTGCAGTGAATGCGGCCTACCTAGATTTTAGTAAGGCTTTCAACACTGTTCCACAAAGGAGACTAGTAAGCAAGCTGGGTAGCTTGTGGGTGGGCAACACAATGGTAACCTGGGTAAGAAATTGGTTAGCGGATAGAAGACAGAAGGAAGAGATGAGTGGGAGTTCGCTCCAAGGAACGGAGGGTGACAGCGGGGTACCTCAGGGTTCAGTGCTGGGACGGGTTGTCTTTAATGTCTTTTTGAGTGACACAGCAGAGGAGATGGAATGGAAGGTCTGCCTCTTTGTGGATAACACCAAGATCTGCAACAAGGTGGACACTCCAGGGGGATGGAACGTATGAGCAGAGATCTGAAAAAACTGAGGCAGTGATCAAGGGTATCGCAGCTGGGATATAATGCAAAAAAGTGCAAAATCATGCACTTGGGGTGCAGAAGCCCAGAGGCAGAGTAGCAAATGGGAGTCGTGGTATTGACAGCCACTGAAGCAGGAAAGAGACCTAGGGTAATCATATCGGATGACCTATGAGTGGCCAGGCAGTTCAACGGGGCAGGCAGGAGGGCTAGTGAAATGTTGAGGTGCTCAGGGAGTGGTATCACCAGCAGAAAGTGACAGGTGGTGTTGCCCCTTTTTAGAGCATTAGTAAGACCCCATCTTGAGTACGGTGTCCAGTTCTGGAGACCACATCTCAGGAAGGACATACAGAGGGTGGAGGCGGTCCAGAGGAGGGCAACTAAAATGGTACAGGTCTGCATCAATAGCCCTAAAATAAGAGGCTAAAGGAGCTCAATATGCACACTCTGGAGGGGAAGAGAGAGAGAGAGGGAGGATATGATAGAGGCATTTAAATACCTCACATGGGTAAATACTGAAGGTTCAGGAGGGGAGTATTTTTCAGAAGAAAAAGGTGCTCTATGAAACTGAAAGGGAGTACATTCAGGAGAGATGTGAGAAAGTACTTCTTCACAGAAAGAGTGGTGGATTCCTGGAACAGCCTTCCAGAAGACGTGGCAGGGGGTGAAAACAGTGGCGGGGTTCAAAAATCCCTGGGATCAGTACAAGGGAATCATAGGGGTAAGGAGGGGAAGGAGAAGGAGCTGCAGACAAGTAGGGTCTGCAACTAGAATGAAGGTTAAAAAAAAAAAAAAAAAGGGCAGACTGGGTGGGCCAAGTGGCTCTTATCTGCTGTCAGATTCTACGTTTCTATATAGATGGGCTTCACTAGTCACAATAAATTGGAGATAGTGTCACTGTACAGGTCGTTAAGACCACACCTGAAGTATTGTACATAGTTTTAGAACTGTATCTGAGGAAGGATAGAGAGAGGCTAGAAACTATTAAGTGGAGTGGTACAAAATGATCCTGGGGCAGCAAGGCATAACCTATCAGGAAAGATTATACAGGCTTCACATGTATTTGCTAAATTACCTGGAGCAAAAGAGGGGCATGACAGAAACCAACAAATACATACTGGAACATAGATACATAGACAGAGTCGGCAGATAAGGGCCTATGGCCCACCCAGTCTGCCTTTTTGAGCTTGTAAGTTCAGTTTATGTTTTCCTAGAAGTCTGTTGCCCCTTACCCCTGACCTCCAGAATTCCTTTATGTCTATCCCATGCATTCTTAAATCCCGTGATTGTTTCAGCCCCCACCACTTCCTCTGGCAGGGTGTTCCACTTATCCACCACCCGTTCTGTAAGAAATTCTTCCTCATGTTTCCTCTGAATCATCCTCGCTCCAACTTCATCCCATGCCCTCTAGTCCTGGAACATCTTTTTTGCTTAAAAATAGTGTATTCCTGTTCTCCCTGTAAGATACTTGTAAGTCTCTATCATATCCCCTCTCTCCCTCCTCTCCTCCAGGGAGTACATGTTCAGTTCCTTCAACCTGTCTTCATAGGACTTGTGATGCAATCCATGCACCATCTTTGTTGCCCTCCTCTGAACCTTCTCTACCCTGTCTATGTCCTTACGTAGGTATGGTCTCCAGAACTGTACACTGTACTCCAGGTGGGGCCTCACTAGTGTCTTGTATAGCGGAATTATGACCTCCCTTTTCCTGCTGGTGATGCCCCTGCCTATACATCCCAGCATCCTATTTGCTTTACCTGCTGTCTTGTCACACTGTTTCTACCTTGAGGTCATCAAAGATGATAACCCCAAGATCCCTTTCCTGCTTGGTGCATGCTATATCCTCACCCCTAACTGATATATTGTGTCAGGGTTTTGTGCCCCATATGCATTATCTTGCACTTCCTTGCATTGAATTTCAACTGCCAAACCCTGACCATTCTTCAAGTTTCTGCAGGTCCCTTCTCATTCTGTCTACACCTCTGGTGTGTCTACTCTGTTACAGAGCTTTGTGTCATCAGCAAACAGTAAAATTCTGCCTTCTAGGTCCTGCGCAATGTCACTGATGAAGATGTTGAATAGGACCAGTCCCAGCACTGATCCCTGTGGTACCCCACTGGTCACTCTTCCCTCTGTGGAGTGACAGCCATTTACCACCACCCTCTGTGTCCTGCCACCCAGCCAGTTACCTACCCACCAGACTACTGTCCTGCCCACACCCATATTCTCCAGTTTGTGTAATAGTCTTCTATGTGGCACAGTGTCAAAGGCCTTGCTGAAGTCCAGATAGGCCATGTCCACTGCCCTCCCCTGTTCCACCTCCCTAGTCACCCAGTCAAAAAATTCAACGATGTTGGTCTGACATGACCTCCCCCTTGGTGACCCTTGGGTCTTGTAGTCCATTGACAACAGATGTTCCACCAATCTCTCCGTCAGTAGTGCTTCCATGATCTTCCCCACTACTGAGGTGAGGCTGACTGGTCTGCAGTTCCCTGCTTCCTCTTTGTTCCCACTTTTGTATAAGGGGACTACATCTGCTGTCCTCCAGTCTTTGGGTACCTCCCCTGTTTCCAGTGATCGGCTAAACAGGATAGCTAGAGGTTCAGCCACCACCTCTCATTTCTTTAAGGACCCTGGGGTGCACCTCATCTGGCCCCATTGCTTTATCAACTCTTATTACTTCCAGTTCCTTCAGGACCCTTTCTCGTGTAAAGGGACTTGTGTCAATTTCTGCACCATTCTCACCCCTTGTACTCCCTTCAGACCCATTACCCTCCTCTTCCTCAGTAAAGACTGAGCAGAAATGCCTGTTCAATATGTCAGGTTTACTGTTGTCATCCTCCACGTGGCCCCCATCCTCCCCCTTCAGTCTCACTATCCCTCCCTTTGCCTTTCTTTTTTCACTTATGTACCTGTAAAAGGTTTTGTCCCCTCTACCCACTAATTTTGCAATGTGTTGTTCTGTCTGAGCTTTGGCTTCCCTTACTGACCTCCTTGCCTCCCTTTGTTTCTCCTGGTACTTCTCCCAATCCCCTTCTGCCTGTGAATAGGTGGACTCCTTTGAGTTATTTATGCTAATGAACAACACAACAGCCAGGGGGCATAACCCTACAATAATGTGGGGAAAATTCAAGAAGAGACGTCAGTAAGTGGATAAGTGGAACAAGCTGCTCAGGTAAACAGAAACAGAATCTGCCAGCAGGTAAGGACTGCTTGGTCCACCTAGTCTGCTCATTTTTCCCTGCCTATAGTATTACCACAGATCCTACATGATCTGTGGCCCATTCACCCCCCCCCCTTCCAACATTCCCATACGGCTATCTAATGCATTCTTGAATCGCACCACTGTTTTAGCCCCCTCACCTCCTCTGGAAGACTGTTCCAGGAGTCCACCACCGTTTCTGTGAAGAAGTACTTCCTCACATCTCTCCTGAATCTACCCCCTCCAGCTTCTTATGCCCCCTTGTCCTTGAGCACCTTTTTTGTCTGAAAAATCCTTCCCTCCTGTACTTTATTTACCCCTGCGAGGTATTTAAAGGTCTCTTATCATATCCTCCCCTCCTCTCTTCCAGGGTATAGATATTTATGTCCTTAAGACTCTCTTTGTAGGGTTTCTCATGCAGATGCTGCATCTTTTCAGTTGCCCTCCTTTGGACTCCCTCCACTCTATGTCCTTCTAGAGATGTGGTCTCCAGAACTGGACACAGTACTCTAGGTGGAGTCTTACTAGCGATCTATACAGAGGCAATATCACCTCCTTCTTTCTGCTGGTGATAGCCCTCCCTGTGCACCCCAGTATCTCACTAGCCCTACCAATTGCCTTGTCACACTGTTCTGAGTAGTTTTCACTACCAATGAGAAAAAATGGAGGCCAAGCTGTACATACAGAAAATAATCACATTTATTTTGTATAACAAAATTAAAGCCTCAGCCAGTTGCCTAAGCATGAACACCATACCCCAGCACTTCACCTATGAAAAAGGCTTTGTCAGGGGCCAATAAATTTGATTATTTCTATATGTACCACTTGGCCTCCATTTTTTCTCATTGGTAGTGCAAACTCCTCAGAACTGTTTGGACATATTGGGGTGAGACGCCCCTTGTTTGCACCCATCTTATCCTGTGGAGCACAGTATCACCTTTGGGAGTGCCTTGTCACACTGCCTGGTCTCCTTTAGGTTATCTGCTATGATCATCCCCAGGTCTTTTTCCTGCTTGGCAGTCATCAGTATCACTCCTCCCATTCTGCACTTAGCCCATTGGTTTCTGTGCTCCAAGTGCACTACTTTACACTATTTCACCTTGAAACTCAGCTGCCATACACTTGATCACTCCATGAGTTTTCTCAGGTCTCTGCTCATCCTTTCCACCCCCCCATAGTGTCAATTTTATTGCAAATGTTGGTGTCATCTGCAAAGAGACAGACCTTCCCTTCCATCTTCTCTGCAGTGACATTAATGAGGACCAGTCCCAGCACTGCTCTCTGAGGCATCCCCCTGATCAACCTCCCTTCCTCTGGGTGAACTCAGTTTACCACCACCCTCTGTTGCCTAGCCCTTAACCAATTTTTATGTTGCTTGCACGCATGTGCAAGAAACATAGTGCCATCATTGGAGATTTTGGAGGTGTGTCACCTCCTCTTCCAATTCAGTCAGTGTGCTGGCAGGCACGGCCCCTGTAAGCCAATGCATTTTGGAGCTGTCTATGACACGCTCCAAAATGCAGTGCGCTGCCAGTTGAAAGAGGAGCTATGCTTCAGTGAGCAGCGATAAGTATCAGTTCCCCCCCACGCGCAGGCATAGCGCCCCCACACGTACTGTGTAGCCGACGGGTGCCCAATCCCCATCGGCTGAGCTGCCGTCGTCCCCCAGTAGTTGGTGCTACTGGGAGCCCACCCAGCATGGCAATCAGTCCTTGGCCGACAGGGTGCCAATCCCCGCCGGCTGAACGCCCTGTGAGCCCACCCCAGCATGGCAATGTCCCATGACGTCTTTTTGTTTTTTAAAACCTGTAAAACAAAAACGGTCCCACGGCGCATCTCCCACCCCTCCCACAACCCACACCACCCACTGCGCACCCAGCCTCCCCACACCCCCACCCCATACTTACCTCCGGACTCCGGCGCGACGATCTTCGGTGGACCGGGAACACGTCTGCACTCTTCAAAGCTGACCGCGAACTGAGGAAATGCCAGTAAGCTGTATAATGGGCTAGATGGTGGGGTTCAACTTTATTGCACATCTCAGGCATTTTTGGGAATTTTTGCACCAAATTTTCAACATGGGGTTTTTAGGACCCCTTCTCATGAATGGTGTCACTGTCATGGCGTTATTCGGTCACCCTTCAGGCCTGAATACTGCCATGACAGTGACATCGTCGAGGTCCCAAAACCATGTTGGTATTAGAGTAAATGACTGTTTTCTGGCGGCGTTATGCAGTTCTTACGCAGGCTAGTAAGTTCAGAATTTCAATATTTTCACTTCAGATTTTCAACATTGCCATTTTACCACACCTTCTTATGAGCAGCACAGCTGTCATTTTTCACATCTCACCCAAAATGTGTTTCCGCCTTGTAGCGCAGAATGGCACAGTCAGTGTTGAAATCAATGTACAGGACAAATTAAAGAAAATTACAGTGACACTGTTCATGAGCAGAGGTCTTAAATGGCTATGTTGAAAATTTGGTGAAAAAATTCCTAAAAATGACTGTTTTACGAGCGTGCATTGCGCAGTTCCTACGCAGGCTCGTAAGTTCACAAATTTTCAATATTTTCACTCCAGATTTTCAACATTGCCATTTTACCACACCTCCTCATGAGCAGTACAGCTGTCATTTTTCACATCCTGCCCAAAACATGTTTCCGCCCATGTAGCGCACAATGGCGCAGTCGGTGTGCGAACTCGGTGTATGGGACACATTAAGAAAATCACAGTGTCACTGTTCATGAGCAGAGATCTTAAAATGGCAATGTTGAAAATTTGGTGAAAGAATTCCTAAAAATGACTGTTTTACGAGTGTGCGTTGCACAGTTCCCACGCTCGCTCGTAGGTTTGCGAATTTTCAATATTTCCACTCCAGATTTTCAACATTGCCATTTTACCACACCTCCTTATGAGCAGTACAGCTGTCATTTTTCACATCCTGCCCAAAACATGTTTCCACCCATGTAACGCACAATGGCGCAGTCGGTGTGCAAACTCAATGTATGGGACACTAACAAAATCATACTGACACTGTTCATGAGCAGAGGTCTTAAAATGGCTATGTTGAACATTCTGTGAAAAATTTCCTAACAATGACTGTTTTACGAGCGTGCGTTGCGCAGTTCCTACGCACGCTCGTAAGTTCGCAAATTTTCAATATTTGCACTCCAATGACTTCCAAATACCTAAACAGCACATAGAAGCAAGCAACATTCGGCATTGACAAATGCTTGTATGAATAATGCTAGGACTATTTCAGGATTCAAAACCGAATGGGTCACTTTCAAAGGAGTAATTAGAAACCGACTGTAGTGGTGGAGAAAGCTCTGATACGACTGAGTAAATCTACATAACAACAAGGCAGATTTCATGGTCTCCGTCTTTTTCCACCCTTTACCATTTATGTAGCAGTGGTTAAAGTTCTCAGTTTCAGTTATGCCAGACAGATGTAGAAAAACAGAGGTTGCTGATCTGCCTCTAAAATGGGTTGCTGCTTTCAGATGCTTCAATTTTGATCATCACAACAGATCCTGCCATGGTTGGAGGTCCCATCTGAGCATCCCATAATCCTGCAAGTGGGGAGCATTAGGCATGGTGTCAGCACTGCTGCACCCTCCCACCAATGTGCCATCACAGGGGGATATGGAAGGACTAGGAAGTTCCTCACAGAATAACTCCCCACGGCCACTAAAGGATAGCCATTCTCGGAGGAACGCTGGAGACTGAGCCACAAATAGGAGAGGTGTCCTTGGGACTGTTTTGACACCTGCTGTACTGCCACAAATAGCTAGGACAGTAATCTGTTCTGAATACCAGCTTTAAAACAAATAAAAACAATTATGTTCACAGTTTCTAGCAGAGAAAGGCCAAAGGCACTGCATACTCAAAAATGATTTATTGTTAATATACATGCGAGCTTTAAAAATGTTAGTATACAAAACCTGTAAATCTTAATGGGGTCTTACAAAGAAACAGCTATTTAAGACAGGTACTTGGAAGTGCATCTTGACAACATAAACGTTCAGTCACAGCCAGCCTATCCAAATGATGGTTCTAAAATGGACCCCGTGTAACATTCCATAAAGAGATTCAGGCTGTTGGCTAAATGCTCTGCCCACTGTGTAGGTAGCCATGTACAGCAGTGGCTCCTGCAGCAGTATTCTTAACCCTCCCCTGACCCAACTGTGCATGACATAGAAGTTTTTGCCATGCAATACAGAAGCAGACAGCAGGTGTGTCTGGCAAATGAACATCGGCATACTGATTCTGAATACTGAGGTACTTAAGAGGACAATCTGTATAAGTGAAAGATGCAGCTGCTGGAAGGCAGGTGTACCTGCTGCCCCACCAAAGAACAGTATTTTTTATAAAACACAAAAAGGGATGCTTCAATAGACTTTTTCTTGAAAGACCTAGCTGTGTTTTTTTAGATCTTTTTAAAAAATCAACACTTGATGCCACTGCTTTGGACTAAGATGATTTGAACTGCATATGTAACAATGTATGTGACCCTGCAACAAGGAGTGTTGTAATAAAGTTTTGCTTGCCTTGAAAATTTTACACTGTTACAAGGTCAAATCCGAGTTCATGTACCCATGTCTTGCAGTGACCAAAAATCCAAATGAATAGATTTACCTTTAAAGAGCTAGTGCACTGCCTGGAATTCACAATAACTTTTAGACGATGTCAGCTATCACTTCCTATGTTGAAAGTATTTTTTTTTTTCTTTTCTATTTGGCTAATTAGATAATTGTTCTGCCTGACATTACTAGTACTGATGAGTGGAACAGCACTCTACCTGGAGACTGACAAAGTCAGTTATGTCCCTCCCTGTACATCATTAACATTGTGACCTCACTGACTGTGATATCAATAGTAGCCAAGAAAAGACAACCTCCTGCTGCTTGACTGGTCACTTGTGACACATGTTCCCAATCAGGCAGCAGGCTTGTGATACAACTATGAGTGAGGTCATATGCTAATGATGTAGTGGGTGGATCAGAACTAGATATATCTGCTTCCAGGTTTAAAAAAAATGCTTTTCTTATCACATCCAATACTATCAGATAGAAGAAAATCAACAAATGAGCACAGAAAACCACTTCATAAGTAAAAATTCATTAGGGGCTACTTTTAAAAAGTATTGACAGTTTCTACTTGCTGTGTTCGGTGCTACTAGCTCTTTAAAAACAGACGGACTCAGAAGAGGATATGGTAGCTGCCTGAACTGCCATGTCTCACACTGCACTGGAGCATGTGTCTGTGCCCCTTTCCCTTTATTGTAGGGATCAAGATGTGCCTAGACATAGGCTTCTCACTGTAAACTTGATGGCCAACCTGACCACCGACATTAATTTGTGAGGTTGGCATAGGCAGTTACAGGACATAAAAAAAATGTCTTATGTACTGCAGTTTGTTTCTGAGGTCATCTTCGTATCTTTATTTATAATACAATATTCTGGGTAAATCCTCACAGACTGCAGCTCTGGCAATTATAAACACACACAGTCAATAAAATTGCAAGATAGCACATACTTTCCTAAACAAATAAAAGACATGATTTCAGCTTCCATTTAAAGGGACACTGTCAACCCCCTTAAGTCTCAAAGTGACTCTAGTTTAAAAAAAAAAACATTTTGGCCACATTCTGTAGAGATTACTGCTGTATCTGGTAGTTAAATTCTGATTAATTTTTTCTTTTTAAAAGTGAAAAACAGGATGCCCACCATACTGGTGTTACCACACAAAAACGTGTTTGTTTGCAGTCTTTGATCTACTCCCACTGCATCTTTTCAGGACTTGGGAATATACCCAACACAGTCTAGCAACTCATGGTGAAAAGACTATTCTATCATGAGTGGCTGCACTGTTTCCTAATGTTCAGTAAGTATAAAATAAGCACAGATTAAGGATTTGAAGCAACACAAGGCTGGAAACAGTTCTACTAAGAAGGTAAGTAGATAAAACAACCAGCAACATCAGATTTTAGAGAAGGTAAGCAATCATAAAATGTGGGTTTTCAACTAGAAGTGCTGTGATGCAGAAAAGGTTGACATTGTCCCTTTAAATTTATGACTAACAGAGAAGTTTTACTTCCCACTGGGGTATTCCACAGTAAATACCCAATAGATATATGTGCAGGAATGGAATACACAACTGACCTCCCCGTACAATGCAATCAAAGTTCCGTTTACAATGATCAAGTTATTACACACCAGTCATCAGTCTGCATCCAAGTACATTAGCTTCAATACTGGTGTCACACCGGTGTCTTGGAAACTGCACTGTGGAACCCATCATGCAAGGAGTTCCCAGAGTGTTGTGATGCTATATCGCCCTCAGGCAGTGAGGTGAAAAATGACAACTGTTTACACAGCACTTGAAACCACCTACACCAGTTCAGACCCATTGTCTGGAAGAGGAGAAGAGCCGCCACACTAGTTTGATACCTGACCAGTTTACACACGTAGATATACACTGGTGTGGATCTACAAACCATCGACACTGGTGTAGAAATGGCCAGTGTGAACAAGGCTTAAGAGGACAGTCTGATCTTTTGTTCTTAGCCTTTCGGACTGTATGAGAGGCCCTCTGGCACCATGCATTTCTGCTTATAGCAGAACCAGCCTAAATGTTTAGGATGATTTGCATATACATACAGTGATGCTTTGCATTATGGGGGTATGTGTGATTTCATATTTCTGTCTGATATAGGTAATTTCAGAAGGTCCCCCAAAACTGAAGGGTAGCATACCCAACTGCAAAAAGAAGGCAATGACACATGCCCTAAACAACTGTACTCGCCAGTGCTTCCTGCAAAATTCTTTTGTACAAAACATAGTGGAAGTACAACAGTTCTAAATAAAATTATGCTGCTCAGTGTGGCTGCCAGAAGCCCCACAGGATGACCTCTGATAAAACTGAGTAGCTGAATTTCTCAGGGTGAGTGCCATCTCCTTCGTTTTGCAGTTTAATATATTCATGTGGATTGAGCACTGGGAACAGAGTGGGGTGGCTCTTTGTTTTGCAGAGGGTAGCAACCCCATTGTTTTTTTCTTTGGTAACCAGGCAAGGCCAATGAGGCAGAAGGACTGTTTTCAGGAGCAACCCTTGAGCACAGGAGAGGTTAAATGACTTGCTTAAGGTCACACAGTATGCAGGTGGAGGTTGTTGAAATCAAGCTCAGGTCTAATGGATGTACTAAGCTCATTCAGAGCTCATTAATCTAACCACTAGGCTACAATGGGTTAATATTACAAGCAAAACCTTGAAGCTGATCCTCTGACAAATCGGAAGCATGTGCAAATTGTGTACAATTTGTGTAATGAGATCAAGGCCCTGTACCTGACAGGACCCTTGCTGCCATGTTCTGCACTAGCTAAAGGCAGAGGAGAAGAAAAAGAAGAAGAATCAACATTTATGTAGTGCTTTTCATACACAATGTAACCAAAAGCACTTTACAAGCAATGAGAGATTGGTAGTGAAGTTTCTGTAAACATGTAGTGACAGCCATTTCACACACCAGCACCCACACAAAGCCTTGGACAGTTGCCTGAACCAGCTTTATGGGAAGGGTAATGTTGGCCAGGACACCAGCGAAAATCATGATCTCTAGTGAAAAATGCCTTAGCTTCTCTTATTTCCACCTGGATACACACCAGGACAGTGCCAGAAATGGGCCAAAGGGTGGCACACTCCTACAGTACAGCATCCCGCTAGTACTGCACTTAGATGCCAGCATTAATGGTATGAGTCCAGATCCCAGTATGGGACTAGAATTTACAACCTTCTGTCCCAGAGGTGGATGTACAGTACTACCAACACAGCCACACTTCAAGGTAAGCTTCAGTGAAAAGTTAAGCTAGAATGTGCTACCATAAAAGAGCCTTGATGCGACAAAGGCAGGGACTATTTATTTAAAATTTGGTGACCAGGATAGGCACACTTAGCCAGAGCTTATTTCCAAGTATGGCCCAGAGAAGATGATACAGTAGGGAATGAAACAGCAATAACAAAGTGACAACAAGTGAATATATATAACAATAAAAGCACAGTACAAATAATGAATTCCAGAGAAAGGAAAAAAAAAACAATATTCATGGTGCCATAACACCAAAATTGAAAGAAGAGGGAGTCTGTTCCACAGTGTTGGAAGTCAAGATAGAGAAGGCAGATTGGCCTGTTACAGATTTACTGCGAGGGATAAAAAAGGAACAAGGATATAAAAGGAAAGAGCAGTGAATGACTGGAGGGAGTAGTGAGGGGGGTAGGGTTAAGGAGAAAGGAGAGGTAAGTGGGAACAGTTGCAACCCAGCATTTGGCTACAAATGAGGAACAGAGTATGAAACACTGGGCCTCAAGGGACGGGAAAGAGAGATTACCATGTAGAGAGCATTGTTTGTAGCTATACTGGTCCTTGTACAAAAAGACAATGTGGGTGATTTGATACCTTTTATTGGACCAAAAAAGAGAGTTACAGAATATAAGCTTTCAGGCTACACAGAGCCCTTCATCGGATAAAGTCAAACTGCACACAGAAACAGGCTTAAATACATGGGGTAGAACTGACAAAACAACACATGGATGTGACAGTTCTGTTGATAAGGAAATAAATAACTGTATACGTACGTGCAGAGACCAAAAAAAACAGCCTTTGAAATTCTTTTTGGGTATAAATCAGCCTCCTCTCCATGGACAGAATGTGATAGCAGGAGGCCTATAAATTGTTAAATATTAATGCTCTAAGAGCCTCCCTAAAAGCAGACTCTGTGTGTGTGTGTGTGTGTGTGTGTGTGTGTACATGCTCAGAGGCACTTGTGTATATAGCCCTATGATGCATCAACACATACTATACACAGTACATCCACAAGGAACAGCAGACACACAGTATGATCATAACAGTATATAACTAAAACCATGTTAATGTATAAAGACACATTAAAATATACATCACAAATGTAAGAGATTATATATAAAAATAATATGCACAGGAAATGCACATGTACCTGCATCCAGAGAAGGCAGTTGTCAGTTTACATTCTGCAATGGGTCATGGAACTAAGGTCTACATTCAGTACATTATTTTTTGTTCATGTCGTGCCTGTGCGAGTTCATTCAGGCTTAAAGATGTTGCCAGATTTCCCTCATATAGCCTGTATGAGTACACTTCCCGCACTGGATGAATTGCTTGATGTGGGGGCGTTGATAAAGTCAAAAGCGGAAATGTGCTCACGTTTTACATTTAGGAATTCTGCTGGGTTTGGTGTCTCCTAGTGTTCTGTTGTTTTGATCAGGTATAAGTTTGCTGCTGACAATCAGGCTAAATGAGTTAAGTGGCTGTTCGAAAGACAGTAAAGGTGGTTCTTGGAAGATACGTTTCAAGGTGTCATCCCCACTGCATATTGATTGTAGTTCCTTAATTTTTTTCATAGGGGATCCAGATCAGTGTTGTATGCAACAACCAAGGGTGTCTGGTTGGTGTGTTTTTTCTTTACATTGTAGTAGCTATTCTTTTGGTATAAGTGTAGCACATTCCACAGATCTGTGAATTTCTCTACAGGAGTGTCCCTGTTCAGTAAATGTTTTTTTTCTTTTCTGTGTGACAAGGTGTTTATCTCTATCCTCTTCACTCAAACAAATTCAATGATATCAAAGTGCTCGATTGTATATTACAGTTTTTTTAATGTGCTTGGGGTGATTCCTGTTTCTGTGTATGTATTTCTGTCTGTCTGTTGGTTTCCTGAAGATATAGGTCTGTTAGATTCTATCTTTGATGTTATCTGCAGTGTCCAGAAAATGAATGCTGATGTCAGAGTACTCCAGGGAAAGTTTAATGGATGGGTCGAGGACGTTATATTCCTGATGAAATTCTTTAAGGGTGTGAGTACCTTCTGTCCAGATTATAAATATATCATCAGTACATCAGAAGTACGTGAGTGGTTTGATTGTACATTGTTTCAGGAAATCCTCTTCCAAATTCACCATGAAAAATTTGGAATATTGTGGAGCATCCTAGTACCCATTGCTGTTCCCATAGTTAGAAGATAATGTTTGCTGCTGAAAATCTCTCTGTCCTGGTTCTCGAAGGACATTTCAGAAATAGGAAAGAAGGGTGGGCTTGTGAGGTCAAGCTCATTTTTCTTTTCAACACAACAAAACACAATGGACTGAATGTAGACCTTAGTTTCATGACCCACTGCAGAATTTAAACTGACACCTGCCTTTCTCTTCCCTCAGGTAACATGCATTCCCCATTCATATAATGTTCATAAATACTATTTCTTACATTTGTAATACATTTCTAGTGTGTGTCTTTATACATTAACATGGTTTTATTTATATATTTCATATAACTGATCATACTGTGCGTCTGCTGTGTTCTTGTGGATACATATATGTGTGTGTGTGTGTATTTGTGCAGCATAGATATATATAAGGGATACGCAAAGGGGACCTGTGGGATAATTTATTTGCACTAGAGCTGTTTGACCTTGGGTAAGCCACGAGTGATGTGCCTAAGGTCAAACAGCTCAAATGCATATAAATCATTTAGCCTACAAGGTCCCCATCGCGTGTGTCATTTATGCAGTAGGTAGGGCCTTGTGGTCTTATTTTTGTTAAAACTTAGTCTGCAATAAATATTTTTTTGGGGAATTTGTTGTTTTTTCTTGTAATCTGCCATGTTACTCTGCCCTTTTCAGCCTGACTGCTATATTGTTAGGGACACACTGTCAAAACAACGCATCTACATTAGAACATGTCCACTGACTGGCTTGGGTATGACTTTTCCGAGAAGAAAAAAATGGTGGCACCATTTACTGAACTCGTGACTGTGGGTGTTTTGCTGAGGAGAGCTGTTGCTGATTGCACAGGGAACTTGCTTGTGTTTTTTTATATTTAAGAAAAAGTTTGCC
Source organism: Neoceratodus forsteri (assembly GCA_016271365.2). Taxonomy (NCBI): domain Eukaryota; kingdom Metazoa; phylum Chordata; order Ceratodontiformes; family Ceratodontidae; genus Neoceratodus; species Neoceratodus forsteri. The sequence continues at coordinate 409,828,070 of CM057455.1, read as the reverse complement.
TTCAGAGCATGGTAAGTGAGTACAACATAAAAGGAAGACCATGTTGCCAGAGTGGATGGAAGTGGTGCCATTTTTAATAGAGACAAGCTGCAGGAGCATAAGAAATACAGTACTTTTTATTCATTTACAAAAAATGCACTTCTGTTCATCTTTCCATCTGCAGTCAAGAAATGAGTCAACAGTCTCGAATATGTAGCACAAAAAGCTGGAGTGGTGGGAGTGAAGGGAGCGGGACCAGTCTGGCATTCACTATTGCAGTTTTCCCAAGTCATAAGCTGTTTCAAAAGTAAAACAAAAAAATATTTAGATTTGTGTGAGTGTTTCCTTGCTGTGTTAATGTTTGTGGATAATACTGGAGGAATGTGGCTATGGCAGATGCTGTGAGAAGTAGTGGGGTGCTTTTCAAGCAGTAAAAGTAAAGTACAGTTATGTGAGAACTTACCATAACAGTAGACCTTCATGATGAGCTCTTGCAGCAGGCCAGCACTGGTGGGACTTAGCTGCCAGGTGCCTGGACCACACGGAAACTTTCTAGCTTGCAGTCTACCATAGGGGACTGCCCACAGCCAACATCACTGTCTGACGTTGGCCTATCCTATAAAGGTGGGCGGTCCCCCACACCCTCCTCGGTTCTCCTGCCAGAGAACCAGAGCGAGCAGCAAAAGAAGAACCAAAGAGGTTCCCAAGAGCCAAAAAGGAACAGGGAAACAGAAAACCCACGCAAATGGAAGAGGAAACCACAGAGAGAGAGAAAGAGGAGGGAAGGAGGAAGGGAACATCAGGGCCTGCTGCACGAGCTCCTCTCAAAGATCCACTGTTACGGTAAGTTCTTGCGTAACTGTACTATCTTACAATAAAAGGAGGCTCTTGCAGCAGATCAACACCAGTAGGACTGAATTCCAAGCAGTTCCGGTAATAAAAAGGAAGCAGCACCAGGAGGAGGCTAGACAGCAGTCAATGGCCTAAGAAATAAGGCCCTGTGGAATGGTGAGGCCAAAACTGGCCCAATGCTTAGAAGTAATGTCCAGACTGTACTGCTTGGTAAAGGCGCAGACAGAACTCTAGGTGGCAGCTGGTCAAATGTCTACAGCAGACACATAGTGGAGGTGCTAATACCCTGGGTGGAATGGCTCTTAACCACTCCTGGAAGGTCCTTGTTGTACTTACGGTAGCAATAAACAGTGCAACTGGCTAGCCACTTAGACAAACATTGTTTAGAAACCGGAGCACCCTCTCTCTTGGGGGGGCGAACAAAACAAACAACTGATCAGACTTCCTTGATGTCTTGGTCTGGTGCGTATATTATTGCAAAATTCTATGTAATCCAAAGTATGGAGCAAAGCCTCCCCCATGATTAGAGTACTCAGAATGAAAAAACAGTAGGTGGATTGATTGGTTCAAAGTAAACTCCGTTACCACCTTGGGATCAGTACGCAAAGTCACTCTGTCTTTGTGAAAAACCAAATAAGGCTCTTTATACATGACAGCCTCAAGCCTGTAAATCCTTCAAGCAGAAAGAACAGAAACTAAAAAGAGCACTTTCCATGACAGAAAGTGCATCTCGTAACTCATAGCTAGTTCAAAGGGAGGTAATGGGAGTTTCTCCAACATAAAATTGAAGTTCCACGGAGGGACCGGGTGCTGAATGGGAGCATTCACATGCAAAATTCCCCCTAGAAAGGTGCAAGGCACCTCAAGTTGTGCCACGGCCCTGCCCTTGATAGGCACATGGTATGCAGAGATGGCAGAAAGATGCACCTTGAGGAGTAGTACCCTAAGCCTGAGTCTGAAAGGGAAAGAAGGTACTCCAACACTTGATTCACTGGGCAGGTGAAGGGGTCCAGCTGGCATGAAGCAGCTCAAATGGTAAGGTGCTTCCATTTCATGGCATAAGTGGCCCTGGTGGAAGCCTTCCTAGCAGCCACCAGGACATTAGCAACCCTAGGTGTTTTTTGTATTTGCACACATCCACTTTTTATGTTTGCTTGCACGCATGTGCTAGAAACATAGTGCCATCATCCGAGTTTCCGGAGGTGTGGCAGCCCTCTTCTAATTCAGTCAGTGTGTTTGCAGGCACGGCCGCAGTTCTCCAATGCCTGCTGGAGCTGTCTATGACAGCAGTCCAAAATGCAGTGGAGTACAGTTGAAAGGGGGAACTATGCTTCAGTGAGCAGCGATAAGATATCGCCTGCTCATGCGTGCCTCCCACACACACACACACACACACACACACACACGCATACTGCATGTTCGGGCCCACGCACACACTGTAGCTGACGGGGTGCCTAATCCCATCGGCTGTGCTGTGCCCCCAAAACAGAGTTCCATATGCCATGCTGGGTGCCTACCCCAGCGTGGCTACACGATGTATAGCCGACAGGGGTGCCCAATACCCCGTCGGCTCCTCGTTCCCCAAAGGTACGGGTGCCACGCTGAGAGCCTACCCCAGCATGGCAACAGATGCTGTCACCGAGGGTGCCCAATCCCCGTTGGCTCCAGGCCCCCACCAGCCATTCTTGTGCCACGCTGGGAGCCCACCCAGCATGGTAAGCGTTCAGCTCATCATTTAAAAACAAACAAACCTGAAACTGAAAAACGGTCCCTCACTGTCTCTGCCCCCACCTGCGCCCACCCACTGTGCACCCACCTCCCCGCCCCCTCACCCCATACTTACCTCCAGATTCGGTAGCGACGATCTTTGGTGGACCGGGAACACGTCTGCACTCTTCAAAGCCGACCGCTGAACTGAGGAAATGCTGGTAAGCTGTATAATGGGATAGATAGGGTTTTTTCAACTTTGCTGCATATCGCAGGCATTTTTTGGAATTTTTGCACCAAATTTTCAACATGGGGTTTTTGGGACCCCTTCTCATGAATGCTCTCACTGTCATGGCGTTAATCGGGCCCGATGGGTGATTTCGCAGTCACTGCACGAAATCACCTTTGTGGTCTGATTAATGAAATGACACTGCCACTCACAAGGTGGGCTCTCAAAAGCCTATGTTGAAAATTTGTGTGGCAAAATTTAAATGACTGTTTTATTATATGCTATGCAGTTCCTATGCATGCTCGTAAGTTTGTGAATTTTCTATATTTTCACTCCAGATTTTCCACAATGCCATTTTATTACACTTCCTTATGAACAATACAGCTGCCATTTTTCACATTTTACCCCAAATGTGTTTCCGCACATATAGTACACAATGGTGCAGTCGGTATGCGAAAGCAATGGTTGGGACAGATTAAGAAAATCACAGTTACACTGTTCATGAGCAGAGGTCTTAAAATGGATATGTTGAAAATTTGGTGACAAAAGCCCATAAAATGACCGTGTTACGAGTGAGCATTACGCAGTTTCCATGCACCCTCATAAATTCATGACTTTGTAATATTTTCAGTCCAGATTTTCACCAGTGGCATTTTTCCACACTCCTTATGAACAGTACAGCTGTCATTTTTCACAACATGGCCAAAATGTGTTTTCACACTTTCAGCGCAGAGATGCGTGGTTGCTGTGGGAAATCATTGTTCAGGACAGATAAAAAAAAAAAATCACAGTGACACTGTTCATGAATGGAGGTCACAAAATGCCTGTGTTGACAATCTGCTGTAAAAATCCCCAAACTAATTACATTACGGATGTGCGTTGCACAGTTTCCATGCACGCTCGTGACTTCACCTTTTTTTTTTTTAAATATTTTTACTGCAGATTTGCAACATTGCCATTTTTTACACCTCCCCATGAACAGTACAGCTGTCATTTTTCACATCCTGTTCGGAATGTGTTTTTGCACCTGTGGTGCTAAATGCCATAGTCGCTGTGCATTTTCGGCTAACAAACTGATATTGCCACGGTTCATGAGGTAGGGGTCACAAAAAAACCATGTTGAAAATTTGGAGTGAAGATACCAAGGAATGCCTGAGGTGTTAGGGTTTCCAACCATAATGCCCCACCCTGTAGAGAATGACAGGCATCAGGGGTGTGACTTGGGATTCTTGCCTGTAATGCTCATACCTTTCCACACCCTGCAGACAGTGAGAGGCATCGAGGTATGCCTTGGACTCTTCGGCCCCAAAGTTTACCCCATTCTCCTATACCGCATCCATCTCACCATATTTCCTGATGGAATGGGGTGAGCATAAGGGCCAAAGACCCCAAGGCACACCGTGACACTTGTCAGTGTCTGCAGGGTAGGGTGTCGTGAAATGGTGTAGCCATTATGCCTGACGACCCAAAGGCACACCCCAATGCCTGTCACTCTCTGCAGGGTGGTGGTGGGGTTGGCTTCAGTTCAATAATTCACTGCCATTTCTGTTATGCAGCTCTGTAACTTCTACACTACCAATGCCAATGCCAGCAAGCAAACATTCGGCATTGACAAATGCTTCTTTACTTCCTAATCAACAGAACTGTCACATCCATGTGTAAAAGTTTTTTTTTTTTTTTTTTTTTTTTTATTAATCAGTTCTACCTAATGTATTTAAAGTTGTTTCTCTGTATATTCTGCCTTTATCTGATGAAGAGCTCCATGTAGCCTGAAAGCTTATATTCTGCAAGTCTCTTATTGGTCTAATAAAAGGTATCAAATCATCCACTTTGTTCATCTCACCATACAGACGGCAGTGATAGGTAAGAGATGGAGCAGCAATGGTGAAGCAGCAGAAGGAATGATAAATCTCTGGCCAGAGCTGATATGGCTGCAGCCAAGGAATTTGGGGTAAATATACTGAAAATTTGTTTTTTTAATATTTTGACACCAAATTTTCAACATAGCCTTGTTATGACCCTGCCTCATGAAGAAGAGCAGATAAAATGTTTAACTCCTGGCCTAAAGGTGATTTTGCGCAGGGACTGCGAAATCAACTTTCAGGACACAAAAACATATTTTGGGCAGGAGCTGAAAAATGACAGCTGTCACATTGATGAGGTGCTGTAAAGAAATGGCTATGTTGAAAATCTGGGGAAAAACTATTGGATATTATCAAAGTTATGAGCCTGCGTTTACAAAATTCAGCATAGCCTCATAACTTTGTTTTTTAAATATTATGACACCAAATTTAAATCATAGCCTTCTTATGACCCCACCTCATGAATAAGGTCAGAGAAAGTTTTCAACTCCTGTCCAAAAGGTGATTTCTTGCAGAGACTGCGAAATTGCCTTTTGGATGTAAAAAAAAAAAAAAAAAACATTTTGGTCAGGATTTTTAAAATGACTGCTGTCACATTCATGAGGTGCTGTAAAGATATGGCTATGTTGCAAATTTGGGGGAAAAGATTAAAAATGACCAAAGTTACGAGCCTGTGTTCGCAAAATTCAACGTAGGCTCATAACTTTGTTGTTTGTTAAATATTTTTACACCAAACTTGGAACATAGCTTTCTTATGACCCCACCTCATAAACAAGGGCAGAGACAATGTTCAACTCCTGCCCAAAAGGTGATTTCATGCAGGGACTGCAAAATCACCTTTTGGGACAGCTCTGCCTTATGACAGTGCAACTATTCATGAGGTAGGGTCCCAAAGAAAGCGTGTTGAAAATTAGGGCCAAAAATATGCAAAAATGCCCAACTTATGCCACTAAGTTAAAAATCCCATTGAAATACATTAACCTGTTATACCTGTTTCTTCAGTTCACAGTCCGGCTTTGAAGAGTGAAGACATGTCTGCAGTCCAGAGAGGATTATGGCGTTGGACCCCTGATGGGTAAGTAAGGGCTTGGGTGGGTGCAGGTGGTGGGTGCTGAGTGGGAGGGTTGGGCGGGAGGGGCGATAATGGCTAAAATGTATGATAGATGGTTTTTTTACAGGTAAAAAAAAAAAAAAGGACAGATGACATCGACACTGGAGGATTGGGCATCCCAATGTCACTGTTATGTTTCTGGGGGTGGTGGGAGCTGAGAAGAAGGGTTGAGTGGGGGATAAAAATATATACTGTACATAAAAAAAAAGGTGGGGGGCAAAGAACATGATTGCAACACTGGGGATTGGGAACCCCAGTGTCATTGTTTTGGGGCGGTGCTGAGAGGGAGGGTCAGGTTGGGGATATTCATAATTAAAAAAAAAAAAAACTGGAGGTCACAGAGGAACACACACTCCATCATGACCAATATGGCACTGCACTACACTGCACATGCGCTGAGTGGTCGGCGCATCATCAGTACAGTTGAAGTGGCCATCTTGGAGACAGTAGAGTGTGCAGTGTTCTGCCGTGAAAGCCCACGCAGTAAAAAAAAAAAAAAAAAATAATGCAGTGTGACTTACAACTGAGACAATGAGCGGAGTGCTTCACGGGCGCGGAGGCAACTTTGTTGAAATTCCAACATTTTGTTTGGTTGGAAGGAATGCACCGCCTGCTCTTTTGTTAGCAAGAGGTCTACAAGGCTACACCCACTGCTGCACTAAATATAGGGTGTCCATCCTGGCAAGTGCAGACTTTGTAGCAGTGCTGCAGACTATACTGGCATTGTCAAATACTGACAAGATCATCTTAAGGTCTACGGCAGTAACAGCTGCATGTGGAAGACACGCACTGACATGGCTTTGCTAAAATGTGAAAGTTGCTTCCGATGCCATATTTTCAAATGATATATCATGGGCCATGAAAATCACTATACTGTGCATCACTTCCATAGCATCTTGCCTCTCTCCTTTTAAGATGGGAAGTGGCAAGGTGCAGCTCACTTCATCAGTGTCTCCTCCCAATCTTAACACAAGTCATGACACTCATCCAGTCTATAATATTGACTAAGCAGTCATTGACAACAGAGACACATCTGAAAATTCATGATCATGGTCACTTTTTTACTGCACTGTATGACATATAATTGTTGGGGGCAAACAAAACAGCTCCGCAGCTCATGGAAAGTGCAAGTATTCAAACGAAATGTAATGAGCACTAAAACACAACACACGTCAGCCGGAAAATATGCTGAATAGCAAACACTTTAATAGTACATATATACACACACACTACGAAACAGCTTGTTTACAGAGCTGTCCTGAGGAGAGGTACATAAGAGAGGGTCTAATATCAACGACAGGATTGTTCACAGCTTTCTACCACCTTCTGGTGATAATGCTGGGAACATATTGCCCCCGGCATGTGTCAATTGCAAGTTTTACCCCGCTGTGTTAAAATGTAAGACATTCACTAGCTGTAATGTCACTCTGGATTACACTATTAGAGCATTTGTTAATTGTACAACCAATAATGTTGTTTATTTGGCCACATGCTCATGTGGGGCATTTTATGCCGGTATGCCATCTCGCTCCCTTAAACTGAGGATAGGAGAACATTTGAGGTCCATTTCGAATAATGATGCTAGAAGTGCTCTTGCTAATCACATCAGAACTATGCCACTTAGGAATGTTGAACATGTTTTTAAATTCTGTGGTGTTGAAACTGTACGTTTAGGACCCAGAGGAGGTGACTTAAATGATAAGTTACTCGAGAGGGAATCCTTCTGGATTTATACTTTGGGTGCCTTCATCCACCCAGGCCTGAATGAATGAATTGAGTTGATATCCTGTATTAGGAATAAGAAGTGAAGTTCTTTTGAATCTAAATTGTGGCCTTGCACTTCTTTCTCTTCTTTTATTCCTTTTTTCTTTTCCTTTCCCCTTCTTCCATTTGTCTTATTCTTTTACTTTTCACTTCTCCCCACTGTTACTATCCTTTTTTAGTTTTCGCCCCTTTTGTTGTGTTTTTTCCCCCCAACTTCCCTTGTATAGACATACATTTATACTTGCTCTTGTATCAATTGAGTCCTTGTCCACATATTATTAAGTGGTTCTAATTAATTCATGCTTTCCTCCCCAGGTAATAGATGAAATATTGAACCTCATCCAAAATTATTAAGCTTTGTTAGAGCCCTATGGAGCTGGTTTCCTCTACATATTGAAGTTAGAGGTCTTATTAGCTGCTGTAATCATATGTTGTGCCATATCACTCAGGTTATTTTTTATTTGTCTTTTTTGTATATAACCTTTGCATTATGCTTTTGAAATGATATTAAGTTTAATGGTTTCACATAATGTTATGTATGCACGTTATGATACTGGATTTAGGTATATATGGAGTGTCACTTTAAATAATGTGCTTTTAAACCTGTTAGTGTTGGTTTGGCTCACACCCCCTGATGATGTACTAGGTGTATGAAATCGGTCGGGGCTTTGCTCAGCTTGAGCCCTTCACCTGTATGGTGTTTCTACTTCTTTTTTATATGTACTGGTAAAGTATTTGCTATTCAGCGTATTTTCTGGCTGAGGTGTGCTGTGTTTTGGTGCTCTTGACATATAATTGTTGCCTAGCTTACTGTATTGAGTTCACTTTAGCTGATCTTGCTTCTGCTTGTACCCTCTCCTTAGGACGGCTCTGTAAACAAGCTGTTTCATAGCTCAGTTGGCCTATCTTGGTAGTTGGACCACAGAGGGTAGTTGGACCAGGAGGTTGGCAGGTGGTTAGCAGGGGCAAATCGGGTGCCCCATCACTCTCTGCTCTCCAACATATTACCTCCAAAAACCATATAAACACTACAAACAGCTATCTCTGAAATCAAACAAAGAGGCAGAAGACACTGCAGAGCAGGACACTGCAGCACAGGAGCTAGCACAACAAAACTCATCCAAATCAGGAACCAAAACAAAAAAAGCAAAAAGGAAATCCAAAAAACTTCTGATCATAGGAGACTCCATGATTCAGGGAGTTGATACCCATCTCCAGCCAGGGATAATGGTCAGATGTCTCCCAGGTACATCAGCATGGAGAGACACTGACCGCATTATAAAATTGTTCACAAAGCAGGAGAAAACATTGATGTCCTAGTACACATAGGGACTAATGATCTCGCCAGCCGGTCAGTTGTGGAGACCAAGGAACACCTGACCAGGCTGGGTGACAAACTGTCATCCATTTCATCCGGCATCTCCTTCTCTGAGATCCTGCCAGTCTGGGGGAGGGGGACAGATGGACGGAAGGTCAGAGAAGGGGAGATAGGGGAGCTAAACAAGTGGCTCAAGAGCTGGTGCCAGGAAAAAGGACACAGATTTGTAGGGAACTGGCAACAGTTCTGGGAGCGAAAGTTCTTTACATTTGATGGACTGCATCTGACTAAGGAAGGAGTCAGTGCATTGGGGCAGAAGTTTGACGTCTTTGCAGAATATTTAAACTAGCAAATGGGGAAAGGGGTGCAGCACCCCATACGAATGGGAAGAACACCCTTCCCCCCTCAGCTAATGGTCAAACAGGGTTTCAGCATGTTTGCAGTTCATTTGCATCACCAGGTAAGAAAAAAGGTTTGTCCCCCCATACGACACACAGGGGTAATGCCAAACCTCACCCAACAACTAACGCACCGAAATCTGCCCAATGGAAAATCATGTACATAAATGCTCACAGCCTGGGAAATAAGATCCCAGACCTGCAGGAAATAATGTCAGAGGCTAAATTGGACATAGAAGCAATTAGTGAGACGTGGTTTACCAGTAACCACACTTGGGAGACTTCAGTACCTGGCTATGTATTGTTCAGAAGAGACCGAGGTGCAAAAAGGGGGGGGAAGGAGTGGCCCTGTATGTTAATGAAAATATAAAAGCTACAGAAATTCAGAATACACATAAGGAACCAGAAGAACTGTGGGTCACCCTGGAAACCGGAAATGGGACAACCATAAGAACTGGGGTTGTCTACAGGCCCCCAGACCAGGGGGAGGACATAGACACATTACTGTTAGAGGATATACAAAACATGACGCTAAAGGGGAGGTTCTGATAATGGGAGACTTCAACATGCCGGATACAGATTGGCCAATACCAGCAGGAACATCTGCCAGAACTAGACACACAGTGGATTCCCTGCAGGGGGAGGGCCTCAAACAACTGGTACAACAACCCACAAGAGACAGGGCTATCCTAGATCTAGTACTGACTAACAGGGAAGGGATCACAGATTTCCAGGTAGAAGGTCACCTGGGGGCCAGTGACCATCACATGGTATGGTTCAATTTGGCTACTACATCTAAATCATCCCATTCCAAGGCAAACATATGGGACTTCAGAGGAACTGACTTTAATAAGATGGCCAGAGTTAAGCTAGCCCTGGCAAAAAGAAACACAGATGAGGGGGTACAGGCAAAGTGGGCAAGCATTAAGGATGCAATACTTGAAGCAACATCCCATTGTGTTAGACAGAAAAGGAAGTGCAAAAGAAGAAGGAAACCACTTTGGTTCTCAAATACAGTAGCAGAAAAGGTCAGAGCCAAAAGGCTGGCCTTCAGGAAATATAAAGGAACACAGCGGGATGAAGATAGGGAGGCATACCAAACTGCCCTAAGGGAAGCAGGGAAGGCAGTAAGGCAGGCAAAGTCCCAAACTGAGGAAACACTAGCACGAACAGTAAAAGAAGGTGACAAGACTTTCTATAGATACATTAGTGAAAGGAGAAAGTCCAGAGGGGGTATTGCTAAGCTTAATGGAGAAAAGGGAGCATGTGAGGAGGACCACCATGTAAAAGCATCTATCCTAAATAGATACTTTTGCTCAGTATTTACTGAAGAGAAGGTAGGGCAGGGCCCACAGCTCAGCACCATGGACACAGGGGGGAGGGAGGTGAGCACTACTCCCTTCACAAAAGAAAGGGTCCTACAAGAGCTTGCTAAGCTCAGGGTGGATAAGGCAATGGGACCTGATGGCATACATTCCAGGGTACTTAAGGAGCTAAAGGTGGAACTAGCAGAGCCATTAGCAGAACTGTTTAGTGAGTCTCTGAGTACAGGAGAGGTCCCAGAAGACTGGAGAAGGGGTTATGTGATCCCGCCCACAAGAGTGGTAGCAGGAGGAGGCAGGGAACTACAGACCGTCAGTCTTACCTCAGTAGAGGCAACATTAGGAGGCACTCCTTAAGGAAAGGATAGTGCAACACCTGGAATCCATAGGGGCACAGGATCCAAGACAGCATGGGTTTACAACAGGAAGGTCCTGTCAAACTAATATCATAGATTTCTTTGACTGGGTAACCCGAGTGGTGGACCAAGAGGGAGCAGTTGATGTCACCTACCTTGACTTCAGCAAAGCTTCTGACACTGTTCCACATAGAAGATTGATAAATAAGCTGGGTAGGCTCAGGGTGGGTCAGAAGTTGGTCAACTGGGTGGCAAACTGGTTGACGGGCAGAAAACAGAGAGTGGTGGTAAATGGTATACAGTCAGAAGACATGCAAGTCACAAGTGGGGTACCTCAGGGATCAGTCCTGGGGCCAGTCCTCTTCAACATCTTCATTAGTGACCTTGCAGATAGACTAGAGGGTAAGGCTTGTCTGTTTGCAGATGACACCAAGATCTGCAACAGAGTAGATGATCCAGATGGGGTGGGCAGAATGAGAAGAGATCTGGATAAACTAGCAAAATGGTCAGAAGAGTGGCAACTGGGATTTAATGCAAAGAAGTGCAAGATCATGCACATAGGGAAGAGAAACCCTGAAGCCACCTTTAGGCTGGGAGGGGAGTTGCTAGCAGTCACAAAGGAAGAAAGAGACTTGGGCATCATCATCACTGATGACCTGAAATCATCAAGCAGACCTCTAAAGCAGTAGGTAAGGCTAGGGGTGTTAGGGTGTATTAGTAGGGGTATCACAAGTCGTAAGAGGGAGGTAATAATCCCTCTTTACAAGACACTGGTTAGGCCCCATCTGGAGTACTGCGTGCAGTATTGGAGGCCACACCTTCACAAGGACTTTAACCAAATTGAGGCAGTTCAGAGAAGGGCAACCAAAATGGTGCAGGGACTGCAGCAGAAGACATATGAGGACAGATTAACAGAGCTCAATATGTATATCCTTGAGCAAAGGAGGGAGAGAGGTGATATGATCGAGGCATTCAAACACCTTAAGGGCATTAACAAGGTGAAAGAGTCTAACATGTTTAAATATAAGAAAAATAACAGGACAAGAGGACACAGCATGAGATTGGGGGGGGCTGATTAAGAGGGAATGTGAGGAAATTCTTTTTCACAGAAAGGGTGGTGGATGCATGGAATGGCCTACCTCAAGAAGTGGTGGCTATGAATACAGTGCAGGGCTTCAAACAGGCATGGGATAGGCATAAGGGAGCAATGCAAATGAGTATGAATAGATAGGCCACTGACAGAGCAAAGGCCGATGGCACATTTATAAGGTAGAAGAAGAAATGGGCAGACTGGATGGCCTTGCGGTCCTTATCTGCCGTCAACTTCTATGTTTCTAAACTAAATAAAGAAGTGTCATCCACACAGAAATAAAACCCCTCATTGTACTGTACTATCTTATGATTTGTATTGTATGTCTTCCCTATACTATTTACTAAGCAATATACACCATTTGTAACTATTGCTTTCATATGTTACAGCTTTCCTGTACTCTTTGCTGTTAATATATAATGCACCATTTGTAAATATTATTACTTTCATAATCTACATCTCTCCTTAACTATTTACTGTGTATGTATCCACCATCTATAAACATTTCTAGTTTCATAACAGTGTACTTACTCTCCTTCCACCCCAAGTGTGTGTGGCTTACCATTTTGGCTCCACAGACCCAGCTCAGCCGCCAGCAACATTAATGTTCTCTCTAGTCCCAAAGGACTCAAACTCTGAAATGGGGACTGGAGGAGAAGCAGATGAAGGAGTGCTGCAGTCTTCAGCATTTCCTGCATCATAGAGAGAGCAGCTCCTCACCACACATCAAAGGTGGCTCTGCTGCCACCAACAGGCCAAGTGCATTGGTACTTGTGAAGAGTGAGGATTCCTCAGGAAGCCCTGACTGAATGAGTTACTTGCATGATCATGTGCAACACTCTTTGGGGGTATATATGTTTAATGGCAACAGCCTTTTTAAATATGACTATGGGCCAGTGCCCTTTAGGACTAAAAAATGGGTAGTCATCTTATTCTCCTGTGATCCCTGAAAAACATGGCCAATGGAGTTAGAGGACAGCAATCAGTCAACTAGGCTCCAAAGCTTGATCCAGACCTACAAGAGGGCTGCTGAGGCACAGGAGTACTCATTAATTCACCCGGGAGTTCAAAAGTCAATATGTCATCATGTGATAGCTAGGCAACCCCTCTCATGTGACTGAGAGAGATATGGCCAATTGAGAGACTGGAGATCTGGATAAGCTGGAGGAGTTCAGACTACAACTGTTCACTGACAAATGCCAGTTCTTCCAGGCTTCAGTAAAATATATTAGGCACACTGTGTCAGAAGACAGTATCAGTACTGACCCTAATATGGTAGAGGCCCTCACCACCTGGACTAGATGGCAGAATCTGAAGAATTTACAGTGCTTCCTTTGGTTCTGCATGTAACCAGCCTCTCTCTTCATCCACCCTGAGGCTGGTTACTAGAGAGCAGTCAAAGGATTAAGCCTGACCCTGAGAGATGTTTTCTAGTGGGCTTCAGCATTGATTCAGGGTGTCTGGAGTTTGTGCTCAGAGTTTTCTGACTTAGCTAGAAGTGAGAAACATGGGCATGAATATTCATGGTCCTGCCTGTCCTCCTTAACACTACCTCCCTTTACAGAGGGAAAGTCTGGCCTCTCCAGCTGGGACTGAGCCAAGGGAACCTGCAGTCTCAGGAATGGTGACATGGTCCCTGGGTCTGATGGCAGTGGTCCCCTCCAGTGAGGTATCTTGAGGCTCGGGACCTAGTTGGGGTCCCGAAGCAGAAGAATCCTCCAGGGACACCAGCAGACTGGAAGAGGAGCTGACAAGGAGATCTTCCTTGACGAAAAAGGGAAGATTGAGACCTGATATGCAAGCAGGGAGCAGTGGTGGGTGACCCCTCATGGGAGGTCACCAGGATCTTTGTGGATTGACTCCCATCACCAGTACCTAAGGAAGAGCGCAGATGTGGTTACTACCGATGCTTCATAAAGGACTACACTTAAGTGGTGCACCCACTGTTGAGCTTAATCCAGGGATATACCCTACGAACAATAGAAAAACTGTCTCAGAAAGATGCTGAGCCCAAGTGTTACTTTAAATTGCTTCACCTCTTTGCACCTTATTGTGATAGCTCCTGTGAAAGAGCCTTAAAGGAGATCATCCATCACCTGACCCATGCACCAGTACTGGCATATGCTGACCCAATGAGAGTATATACATTATACACAAATGTCAGCCTCAGTGGACTTGAAAGTGGTACTTTATTAGCAGTTTCCTGAAGACATGAGGCCCACAGGATTTGCAAGCAGAATTTAAACACTCTCACAGAACAGCTACCAAATATATAAACCAGAGTTCTTAGCTCTCAAATGGGTGACTGTAGATCAGTTCTGTCAATTAGGCAGTGTCAGTGGCTCAGTAGGTAGCACACTCGCCTCCGAGGCCAGGAGATCAGAGGGCTGTGGGTTCAGTTCCCACATCTGGCACTTGGGTTAATATCCCAGTACTGACACTGTAGTGCAGCATGAGAGGGGTGCTGCACTTCTGAGGTGCCGTCTTTCGGATGAGACGTTAAACCGAGGTCCCATCTGCCTGGATTGGTGGTAGTTCAGGTGGATGTTAAAGATCCCATGGCACTTATCGAAAGAGTAGGGAATTTCCCGGTGTCCTGGCCAAATTTCCCTCATTCACTAAAAAAAATACCACCAACAGCTTAATCTGGTTCAAGGTCAGTTGGCATTCATCTGTATCCCCCTCCCCCGGGTTGTGCCTGAAAATAGGCAGGATTTGTCTAGTGCACTTACCCAGTCAACAAAAGCTAAAATAAAAAAAAAAAAAAAATTATCTACATGGTGCTAAAATAACTGTGAAGACAGGCAATAACCTGCTGATCTCTGTGAAGACCACTGCTAAGTTAAACACAGCTGGACATCACTGGTTGTCAGCTCTTTCAGCACAGGACTACAGTGTGGAGTACTGTTCCAGACTCAATTATGTTAATGTGAAAGCCTTGTCCTGGCAACCCCCTGGAGACTCCAGTGACACCACAGATTGAGTTCGTATTCCAGAGATTACAGTGCAGGCACTGGGTGAAAAGTATGATACGGATGAACAAGTCACGTCTACAAATTTCAGCAAACTTGTAGACACCCTGGAAGCATCTGCAGGTTGTCTTCCCAAGGCCTTGTGCAGTTTCACTGCTTTGGATAGGACTTCTGTGCCAAAACGGAGTCATGAGGACTTAAAGGGGAACAGTTAGTACTAAGAGCCACACACCCAACTGTGGGTCTGTTCTCAATTTGTGCACAAAAAATGTTCTTACTCTTTATGCAGCATAGTAATTTTTATCAGGCTGATTCTGCCGACTCACAAGAGGAAATTTAATATAACCTGAAATCCCAGAATCTCCAGCTATTAAATCTTCCACTGCTGCAGCACAGGTCTGACATCAGCTGCAGGAGATTCTGGGATGTCTTAGCGTACAGCAAATGTTAGCTTGGGAGTCAACAAAATTAAAGGGACACTGTCAACCTGTTTTTCATCATATTATTTCTAGCTAAAAACCTACCTTTTATGATTGCTTACCTTCTCTAAAATTCACTGATGTTGCTGTTTGTTTTGCCTGTCTCCTTGTTTAGTGGAACTGAAATGCATGCTAATGTATGTTTATAAACGACTGTTTTGTTTACAATCCTGGATTTGTTCATACTGCATACTTTCTGAGCATTAGAAACACCCCAAAGAGTGCAGTCACTCATGATGCAATAGCCTTCTAAACTCCCATTGAATCATGAGTGGCTAGACTTTGTTGTGGGTGATCCCAAGTCCAAGAAAAATGCAGGTGGAGCTGATCAAGAATGTAAACAAATCTGTTTTTGTGTGATAACACCAGTATAGTGGGCAGTCTGTTTTCACTTTTTTAAAGAAAATAAAATCTGAATCAAACTACCAGCTACATCAATCTTTACAGAATGTTGACAATCATAAAACATGTTTTTTTAAACTAGGGACACTTTGATATCTAAGCGGGTCGACAGTGTCCCTTTAACCTGATACAATCTACTATACTGGAGTAAACAGTAATTTAAAAAATGTTTTTGCTCACAAACTGCAAATTGGGACCCGTCCCACACTTGGGTGTGGGGATTTTAGTGCTGTTTTCCTTTAAGAAGGGAGTAAAGCACTAAACTGAGTTTCAAAGATATTATCATTAAGAATTATAATAAAAGTAGTGTATATAGAGCATTGCATACATTTCAAGGCTCTGTACAATACATAGTGCAATGTTTAATATAAAACATCCAAAAAACAGTCAATTGATAGGAGTAGGTTTTTAGTTTGCACTTGAATTGCTCAAAATCAGCACATGATTGAATTTCAAGGGGGAGACTGTTCCAAAGACTAGAAAAGGTCATGTCTCAAAAGGGGTTATTTCTTGAGACTGGAACACTGTGAAGATGTGCATCTGAAGACTGAAGATAGCGTGTTGGTGCATGCTCCTGAATTAGCTCTGTTAGATATGTAGGAGTAAGACAATTACTGCATTTATATACAAAAACATTGTAAAATCAATTCTGGACTGAACTGGGAGCCAATGAAGCTTAGCCAATAATGCAGTAACACATTCAAACTTCTTAGAGCCAGTAGGCAAGTGAGCATCGGCATTTTGTATACACTGAAGATACTGTAGCCACTGGGCCAGGAGATGGGCAAGAAGGGAGTTTCAATAGTCAATACAAGTAAATAAAAACAGTAAAAGAGTGATCAACAGTTACACTAAATGTGAAAGTTAACACTCTACTAATACTATGCACACAACACAAGATTGCAAGCTGGATTTATTGATGATCATGAATGAGGTCTTATGGAAATGAAAAGGGTTCACTCCCTTGGCACAGCCCCCCCAACCAACACAGTTCTTGGCTGAACTGTACTGCTGGGTTGCTACTCCAGTCCCAGAGTGCAATCAGCCAGTCAGGCTCCAAGTCTGATCCAGAGCCACAGGACGGCTGTAGGGACACCGGAGGAATCATTCATTCACCCAGGAATTCAAATACCAGTCAGCTATCATGTGACAACCAGACAGCTCTTCCTATGTGACTGACTGTGGGATTTGGCCATTTGGGAGGCTGTCTGCTGCGGTGTTCACTGAGGAATTTTCCAGCATGTCCTCAGGCTTCTGGGTTGAATGGAGAGAAGCAGGCTTTTTATCTGCTTGAATAACAACCCTCCTTTATAGACTGCAGAACACAGCAAGGAGCATACACCTCTCATCTGCAAGGAGGAGCGAGAAGCTGTACAGATACAGTGGCTATAAAAGTGTGCTTTCACAGCTACTAAGGGAGAGGCTGCTGCTCATAGCAGAGAGAGGGTGAAAGAGACTGAAGCTGCACCTGAAGGCTTCAGCCTGAAAAGGTAAGCTGCCCTGCAGCTGGGCCTCAGTGTACAGCTGGAGAGACTTTTCCTTATTAGACCTGTGTGATCTTCAACTGCGGCAGTGACTGTAGGGCCTAATGACACCATACTGACTACTACAGCAGGTGAGCTGCAGAGGCCTGGGATCCTCAAGGTAACCTGAGAGAAAAGACAGAGCTAGAGCTTAGCTAAACCTGTGAGGGGTACCAAGAGAGCATCCAGCAGAGGAGAGCTGAGGAAGCCAGTGGTACAACTTCCAAATCAGAACAGAACAGTTACATCTAGCCAGGGCTACAGCTAGCGAAAGAGGCCTGCCAGCCTCAGGGTAACTGTGAGTAACTAAACAGGGCTCTTAGGTCCTGCAACCCAACACTTGTACGTAAGTTCTAAAAGACCCCAGTAATTTTGTTTGTATGGGCTAGGCTATCAGGCCAGGATTACAAATGTTAGGTTTGAGATAAACTGTAATTGATGTTTAAGTGCACTAATGCCAGCTGACCAAATTGCAGTGCCAGCAGTGCTACACCGATACATCACATGGGTACCCAGGCCTCTCCATGGGATTAATTTCAGAAAAACTGGGCACTCAAAACATGAAGAGATACTTTACCATATGCTGGTTTCTATCAAAACTGCAAAAGTTCATTTGATGCAGAACACAGGCCAGAATGCCACCATCTGGAACAATGCCCAACATTTCACACCTTTTTAGTGCTTTGTCAAGGTGTACCTTGACAAAGCGCTCAAAAGGCACAAAACACTGTGCTTTAAGGTGCACCTTACAAAGTACTCAAAAGGCACAAAACATTGGGCATTGTTCTGGCTGGTGGCTTTCCTGCACTGTGTTCTGCATCAAACCTTTGCACTTTTGACAGAAACCAAAGTATGGTAAAGTATTTCTCCATGTTATGAAGGCTGAATTTTTTTGAAATTCATACGATGATGCACTGAGAGCACCACATTCCTGGAAGCGGTACTGAGTGAGTCTACATTCCACAAGAGAACTTTGATAAAACCTATGGTAATTAAACTAGTACCACTTATTGGGGTAGTAACCCAACAGTTCCGTTCAGTTGGAGTGCTGTGCCAAGGACCTTAACCTTTTCATTCCCCGAGGACCTCATTCATGATCACCAGTAAATCCCTTGTTATTTGTTTGCAGTGTTGTGTTATGTGCATATTATTTGTAGAGTGTTAAAGGGAAACACCACTGAATACATTGTAAGAATACTCTGTTACCTGGTGCATTGTGCATCCTATCGTTATCTTTCCTTAGCAAAGTGCTAGATCTTTCTTTGAAAAATGAATTTTGGAAACCCCCTTACACATCTGGCATTGTTCACCATGCATCCAAGAATCCTGTTTGCTTACCCATATGCATTATCACACTGAGCTAAAATTTCAAGTTACTACGTATTATTGTCTGAATCTCTTTCCTCATGTGATGGTGATTTCATATATACTATATTCCCCTGTTGTTCTTCTTGCCTATATGCATTTTGTGGTCGAATTTTAACTTCCAGGTGCCAGACACTGTTCGAGCCTCTCTACGTCTTTCTTCATGTTACTGATTCTTCTACTGTGTGCCTCTATCACACAGTTGTGTCATATGCAAAGAGGCTCCCTTTTCTATAATTGCTCACATGTGACCTTAGTCCAGCATTAGGAAAAGGTACTCAACACTCTTATCAAACCCATTTCTGTGAGATCACTTGCCCTTGATTGAAAAGTTTCAAAGCCATTTAAAGACTCCTTTTTGAGTTGCCCTGTGAGTACAGTACCTTCTGAAGAATCTTGCTAAAGAAGGAAGATTGGAGACAGATGGTATGTTATTAGGATGTCAGGGTCGAGAGATGTTTTCTGGATTAGCTGCCTCACTACTGCCCATCCCAGAGTATGATGATTACTATCCTCATACAACATACCTGTAGTCATGACAATCAGTAACATTTTTACCAACTCCCCCCATGTACTCTGTAAGCAATATGAGACATGGGTCCAGACAGCAGATTGCAGAACAAAAGGCAGATAAAGCAACAAACAAATCTGGGAAAAGATTAAACAATTCAGCATACTGGTGCATTTGTCACATCAATGGTCTTATTTTCACAAGCAGTAATGGCTAAACTTGATCTGAAACTGTTAACTCTTTTTTAAGGCTCCTTATTTGGGCTGAGACTATGACACAGCAAGAGACTGCCAATAGGATGCAGATGGCTAGAATTCTGAAGACTGGCTTTCCTGAATGGCATATGAGGCCTATTCTTAACTGAGCTGATGAGGGTGGAAGGGTATTTCAACTTTTCCTCCCTCTCAAAGGCTTGACACTCATGCATAAACATCCAGTAGGATGACCAATCAGAATCCCCTGGAGCTAACCACTTGTGCTCTAAAACTATCCCTATTTTTTCATTCTCCTAAGATTGTCCCTATGCTACAGTAGGCCATCTCTGGCAACTACCCAACAGAAGGGAATGATGGGGCACCAAGGTACAGCATATATCACTGCCGAAATAGCCTTGTTACAGTCGTTTACTGTGACTTCAATGCAGTTAATGAAACACTGTTGATGTAACCTTATTATAGTCATCCGCAGTGGCTTCAATGCAAGTAGTGTAGGAACTAGTCAGGTTGGAGACCACAGTGCACTCCTGGAAAACACTTGGATGCAGTTAGTGCTTGTTGCAATAGCCAACAGTCTCTGTGGGGGAGTGGGGGTGGTGGTGGTAAGGGAGGTAGAAAGTATAGCTCCAACCTTGATGTGAATTTGGGATATTATCATTCCCTCCATGTGTTGCTCTCCTTGTTCGTGCATGAAATTAATTTTGGCTCTCTCAGTTCTTGAAGGGCACCTTACAAAATAAAACCTACTACTACTCCTCCACATTAATTTGTAGAATGAAAACAAGGTTCAGCACATGACCCTTTTGTGGCACATTTAACATTACAGTTTCAGTCTCTCAATAGTAAATGTTCATGGTAAAGAGGTAGTAGCAATGGAAAAGACTAGAGCGGGACAGAAAGGTGGTTTTATATAGCATCTTTCATACACACAGTATCTCAAACGAAATTACAGATCACAAATGGTTGGCAGCAACCAACAGGAATTCATAGAGATTTTAAGTAAGTTTGAGCAAAGCCATGGAAAATGTGGGAGTTATTTAGAAAGAATGAGATAGACAAAGAGAGAGAAAGGAAATTAAGCACATGGAGATTAAATGACTTGCTCAAGGTCACAGAGTAATTGGTGGTGATGGAATTCTAACCCAAGTATTCAGGTTCACAACTCTGTACTCATCACCTTTTGGAGAGAGCCATGGCAATGATCCTGAGCCCAGACAGATGCTGTTCTCTACCAATACCCCTACTTAGCATTCCTGGAGACCTCCATGGTTGGGTGGTCCACACAAAGAACTCCTCCAGCTTCTATCACAAAGAGAGTTTTGGGGGTACTTCAAGTGGAGACAGGAACTCTTCATGCATGGTTCTCCATCTTGCTCAGCAGTATTTAAGGAGATTCCCCATCCCATCCAAGTACCTCTCATTCCTGAGAAGCAAAATGCAACCCTTCCCCTAGACCAAAGTAATGGAACCCCAGAACTCTGGAAGTTTTAGAGGAGCAATGTTGCTGTAGACAGCCTATGTCTTCCCAACCAAGGCTCATTCACTTCACTGTGGAGTATTCCTCAGTCTCTGTGCCACAGTAGTTGGCCAGCCAAGCAGTGGTAAACTGAACCTGGCATTCATATATTGGCTTTTGGTACATTTGTAAAGCTTGCAAACTAAGCTATCTCTTGAAGTCACCTCCTTTTCATTATTTCTGCATGGAAACCTCATTTACTTCACCAGCCCTTGGAGTCTATAAAAATACAGTAGAACCACTAACAAACGCACAGAGCCAGCTCATGGGTTTTAAACAAGTCTTTATTGCTTTTGATTAGAGTTTTGCTAAAGCACCAAAGAAAAAGATTACCACAGCCTACATCAGAGCAATAATGTTTAAATGCAGTCCATTCCCATCTCTCCATATATAATTTTGCTCTTATTAAAAATAGTACTTTGTGATGTATGCAGCTAGGCACTCTGAACAATAACATTTTTAGAGGCTACATATGTGCTACTTACCAGCACTGATTTCTTGTTCTGAAAGGGTACTAACCCACAGCAAGTTATTTACTCACCAGTTTCCACATGGAAAAATAATGACAATAATCACATGAAAGAATTGCTTAACAGAACCCAGATTTTCTACTAAAGTGAAATATGACCAAAGCATAGCCTCAACTAGACTCTCTCCTGTTTGTATTTCACATAAAGCATACTAGCCACAGACCAGGGCAAAGCCAGTTTGCCATCTTGTAGTAATTGCTGTGAATGTTTAATATTCCTCCCATGCTGCTCTGCAAAAACCCAGTGCTATAGTGATGCTAGCCAGGATGCAATACAGTAATGTTGCAATATATCACAAAATTCTACAGTATACTACAGGGAACCATGCAATTCTGTCAGCTGAGCCCTTTTGTTATGCAGTATTTTGTGACATGTTATTTAGTGCAAGTTACCACATTGAATTGTGACTGGCTCCACTGTACAAGAACTCCAGAATTAACAGCGCAACACCAACCTTGTAGAGAAACAACTCAACCATAGTCTTTTGATCAATTCAAAAACTTGTATTTGTACAACAAACATGGAAGAGTTTAGAATTTACCTTGTACTATCAAACCCTAGCGCTTTAGCTTCCGCCTTCCTTAGGGGGTGTGTCCCTAGTCATTACACCTTACACTCTTATAAGCTCTAGCCTGACATCAATTGTTTTAAATTTTCATATAACCAGTCTAGTAATACATTTACTAAAAAAAAATAATCTCAAAAACAGTACATAAAATACATTTCTAAAATAAAAACAAAATGAAAAATAACTGATATGTTGTGATTAAGAAATGTGTACTAATATAATGTTTGCTTCTTCTTTTTTGTAAGGCTCCCACTGTGTGACCCCATCCTTTTCTCTGGAGACATGGCCACAACCGAAGACTGAATTTCTATTATTTAGCAGTCTTGAGCTTTTACTACACATCTGTCTTTTCCTTTGCTCATCTCCAATAGCCATCAATATGATAAACTGGGACCTGATAAGAAACATTAAGTGCTGGACCTCTAGAGACAATTCTGTTTCAGGGGATTGCATATATGTTAACAATTAAAGGAGCCCAGATATTATGGAATAGAGACAACTGAAAGTACTGCTTATTCATATTTTGCTGGAGATTTACTTTATTGAGGACTGGCAACTCCAATTTTTTTTTAATTTTAGAAATGTATTTTATGTACTGTTTTTGAGATAATGTTTTGTTTTACTAAATGTATTACTAGACTGGTTATATGAAAATTTAAAACAAATGATGTCAGAAGCTACAGCCCACAAGAGTGCATGGTGTAATGACCAGGGACACATCCCCTAAGGAAGGCAGAAGCCGAAGCACTGGGGTTTGCTAGTACAAGATACATTCTAATCTCGTCCATGTTTATTGTACAAATACAAGTTTTTGAATTGATCAAAAGACTGTCGTCAAGTTGCCTCTCTACAAGGTTGGTGTTGCACTGTTAATTCTGGATTTTTCACTCACATTTCAGGTTAGCAACTGGCTCTACAGATGCACCCCTCCCTCCTGTGTGCAGGTATTTGGACTATGAATTTGTTGCTCTGCTGTACATGCACTGATAATTTGTGCTGTACTTATATATCCAATTCATGCAAGGATTTATAGACATCAAATCACACCTACATTATCCTTCAGAGAAACATATTTTTAGACAAAGCTTTAAGACTAATAAAATTACTTCATAGTGTATGGTGGAATGCTGTTGTGGATAAAAATCCGTAACTAGAATAGAGTTGTTATGCTGCAGTAGCTATGTCATTGTAGCTGTTATGCTGCACTAGCTATGTAGTCACTGCAGCATAACAACATGGAACATGCTTGTGCATGCACATCACACTACCACCACCGATCAAGAAGTGGCCGCAGCGATGAGAGTGAGAGCAGAGGAGGGCAGCTCTGACAAAAAAGAAAAACCTTAAAAGTAAGGACTAATATGTTATTCTTTTAACTTCAGATAGTGGACAATACACTGTAAAAGACAATGCATGGTCTGCTATCTATGTCAAGCGTATGTAGACATCTCAAGGTTGCCATGGTGAAACTGTTGCCATGGCAACCTCTCGATGAATACATACGCTTGTTATAGATTGTAGACTATGCATTATCCTCTCTCTCTCTCTCTATATATATATATATATGTTATTGTTTAGCAGTATTAAATGCAATTGCATTTTGTAAGGTTCGGCAGATACAACATTTGTATTAGTTTTACCTTAGGGTTGGGCTGCTATCACTTCCCTTGTATGAGCCGGAGTTACTGCTGCTGCTGAGAGATGAGGTTGCGTAGGTATCTTGGATATTAACAGGGTTCATCTGATTTCTGCAGAGCATTGAGAGGATGTCCTTTTCACGTGGTGAGGCTGGGGTGACTGCAGGCTTAGAAAAGCTATTTCTTCCATGAGAACCACGATTGCTGGGTGAAAAATGTAAGAGAATCATTTCAGACTCTGCTTAACACTCCAATTCATTTCCAAGTGGTCAGCTGCTGTACTGCTTTGGTATGAATAGAGGTAAAAATAAGCCTGCAACAGGCCAAAGGTTAGCACTGAAGAACCATATGGAAGCAGAATATTTTCACACTGTATAGTATTAGCCCTGTTGCAGTACTTCTTGGCTCCTTGCAGAGTCATCTATTTCTTTGTACCTACAGTATAGGTGCTATGCATACCTCTCAACTGTACCACATTACGAGGAACGTTCCTCATTTTACTTCAAAAAAGCTCCATGTTCCACATTGTGAGAACTTGTTCCACATTCAAAGTCAACATTTTAAAGCAAAAATCCATAGTAAATGATGGAAAAAATAAACTATTCAATTAATAACAGACTTTCTGAACATAAATGCAACATTTTAACAGTGTTTTGATCTTCTTAGGTAAAGATTTGATTAAGTGTTCCACATTTTGCCCATGTGTTCCACATTTTGAGAGGAAATGTTCCACATTTGGGGGACAAAAGGTTGAGAGGTATGGTGCTATGTGTGTGTTCACAAGGTTAGGAGCAATGTGTTTTGCAAAACAAACTTTTATTAAGACATAGCTTCCTGTGTTTAAGAAAAGCATTAGTAGACCTATGTACTGTAATAGTTGTTAAAAACTAAATAAAATAATTTGAAACAGCCCATTATCATCTTCCTACTCTGTAAAAGCAAAAATGACTAAGGGTTTCTATTAGGGACAGTAAACCATTCACAACACAATTGAAGGCATCACTTAAATGCACAGGAGGCTGCAAACTATACAGTTCCTGATGGAGTGAGGTATAGTATTACCAAAATTCATAAAACGTTTAAAAATGTTTTTAAAAAAAAAACAGATTTAAAAGAAAAAAACATTATAGTTTTCTATATATTGATGTGTGGACGCTATAGCAGCATGTGTGCTGGAGCCCAGAGCAAATAAGTAGAGAGATACAGTGGCATAGCTGAGATTTGGAATGCAGGAGAAGGGGAAACAGAGAAGATCAGCAGGGGCTAATAGTGCAGGTAGTAGCTGCTTCAGGGCACTGGGTAGCAGGAATAGAACAGAAAGTAAAGGAGTTACATAGGGGCGGATATCCACAAGCAAATGGTTTGATACCTTTTTTTGGACCAACAGAGATGTTACAAAAAGAAAACAACAAAACAGAGAACAGGAGCTGAGGGCATGCCATTATCAGGGACCATACAGACCTGGCAGAACCAAGGAGGAGGAATGGTGGGTGGTAAGGAATGGGGGAGATGAGAGAATCTACTCTAAGAAGGGCAAAGGAAACAGAGGTTAGTTCTCTGGTTTAGAGTCCTACATCTAATAGATATACAGTGAAGCCTGCCAGGATGAAGCACAGTGTCATGTTTCCTGCATGACAAAAGGGATTAACTCCTATAGAAACTGCATAGTTTGCTGCAGTAACTCTATAGCAGAATTCTGCAGAGTTGGGTTTCATCCTGGTGGGCTTCACCATACAGTACTGGCAGACATAGGAAAATAAGGGACTATGGTAGGAGAAAAGACTGGGGAACCACAAGGACATAGGTTGGAGGCAGGGAGAGCGGAGAAAGGAGCATCTCAGGAGGCCAGTGAAGGAGAGGAAGCCTGGGGGTGGTAGTTCAAGAGGGCAAAGAGTGGGTGGGGGAAGCCAGAAGAGAGAGAACAATAATGAGGGAGGTAGAGTTACAGGAGGGAATAGAGAAGGCATAATGGGAGCAAGGATGGGGAACCAGGGAGAGAGGGGATCAAATGAGAGTGAGGAAGCAAGAAGGAGGGAGTTGCTGGTACACATGGAATGACTCCAGCAAAGCAAAAAGGAGGGACTGGGGAGGGTGGGGTACAGACACACAAGCAGCAGAAAGGTAATGGTCTTCAGGGACAATAATGAAGGGTATGCAGTGTGGGGGTATGAATAATATCCTGGTAGCTTATATGCCGGGAATGGAGGCAAGAAGAGCAGCACTGAAGATCATGGAGGCTGTAAGGGAGATAGGAGGGAAGCCTGACTTGATTACATGCCTTGGAATCAATGATCTAGCAGGTGAGGAGGAGGGCGTGGTACAGAACAGATTCAAGGAAATAGCAAGATCATGCAGGAATTGTGTGAACTCACTGCCCTTTTTGGAAGTAATTCTAGTCCCCAGGGCTAGCACAACTAGGAAAAGGAGAATAGCAGAATTCAATGAGTGGCTGGCTGTTTTGTGTAAAGAGGAGGGGTACAGTCTTATGGGGTTGGGGGGACACACATGGTCAAACGAGGGGCTTTATTGCTCAGACAGACTGCACCTTGGTTGTGAGGGGAGGAAAATACCAAAGGACAGGCTGGGAGAATATATGGGAAAGGAACTTGGTTTAAACTGCTAAGGGAGAGGGGAGGAGGGGGATGAAGGACCACACAATTTGAAAAGGGGAGGTCAGTAGACCTCTTCCCCACAAAGGCAGTAACAAAAGGGGAGAGGGACTGGGGGGGCAGCTAAGGAGTGGGTGAGAGGAGGAGGAAAGGAGGGAAAGCCAGGACAAAGTTATCGTAAGAAAGAGCCACGGTATTATAGTTTGGATCTGGAGACTGTAGGAGGATGAGCCACAGGGAAGTGCCCATTCCTGCTGTTTGATTTTGTTGTTGTTATAGCTTGTACTGAGAGGGTAATTCATGCTGGGGAGTTTAATCAGTGCTGTTTGGGATTTGAGCTGTTACTGAGATTGTAATTCTGTGACTGTGCAGATTGTTTTCCTAGTGGAGAGGAGTTTAGGCCTACCCTCCTCAGGCTAGTCCACCATTATAGGCAGACAATCAGGAAACAGTATACCACTTTCTGAGTTAGGGCAGGTGGGACTGCAATCTTGCATAATGTCGGAGTAACAAGGAGGGCATATCAAAGCAACAGGAAAGTATTGTAGTAGGAAAGGGAACAGAACAAATGACAAAGCAAGGGGAAAAAAAAGCCTCACAGAGTAAAGGGATACAGAGGAAACAGGAGAGGGTCGCTGGTGGTAGTGGGCAAGGGTAAATGTGGTGTGATAGAGTACTCAGGCATGATGCAAGGAGTGGTGTGGTGCAGTGAATGTGGGGCAGCAGCATTCAGGAGAACATTCTAGGGACTGTGATGCTGCCCCATATGCAAGCACCTCTCTGGGTTGAGGGCAGAGGTAGCCAGTCTCTGGACTGAGCTGGTAGAAATACTGAGGAACTTAATCCCCACCCAGAGACCACCATGTCCCCAGCTAGCACCCCAATGGATTTCTCGGCAGAGGACTGGATGAACTACGGTGGGCTCAGGGAGGCTGAAGAAGGGGGAGTCCGAGACACATCCCCAATCTGGTTCAACTCATGAATTCATTTTATGTCCTACAAGAGAGAGGGACTCCCAAAAGGTAACCCAGAGTAGAGACCAAGGACGGTGGGCAAAAGTAAAAGAGGGAGGGAAATGAGTTAACAAAACCTCCAGAAGGAGATTCTATAGTGGGGATTTCGGTGGACAAAAATGGGGACTTCAGTAGCTATGTTACATGGCGACAGTAAGAATTCCAGGTGTAAGGTGGTACATGTAGGGGGTTCGGAGGAAGCCAATGGCAAGGTAACCAGGGGAGCAAGGCAAAAGAAGCTGAGGCACAGAGGAGGGAGAATTAAGGTTTGAGCAGCAAAGAGGGGATGTCAGAGTCATCATAATTGGTGACTCCATCATTATAGGCATCAGGTGGGGTGGGAATCAGAGCAGAAAGAGCTCAGTTTGGATGGACTGCTTGCTGGGGATGATGACTGGGTGACTAGGGCTCTGGATGGAGGCGAGGCACATCACCCCCGCATGTGACAGGAGACAGAGGGGAAGCCACACTTGGTAGTGCATCTTGGCACTAATGACTTAGAAGGGAACAGTCTTCAGGAAGTTAAGGCAAGGTTTAGGGAATTGGCAAGGGTGTATAGTAATGAAGTACGGTCAATTGCCTTCTCAGAGATACTGCCTGTTCCTGAAGCTAGCACATGCAGTACAATAAGCAAAAAACATAATGAATGGTTGAGAGGGTGGTGCAAGTCTATAGGGTTTGGGTTGACAGGTAATTGGAGAGAGACATGGGAAAACAATAAAATGTATGCCCAAGACAGGCTGCACCTCAGCAGGGAAGGTACAGCAGTCCTGAAGAAGAAACCTGAGGTGTTTCTGGCATCAAACTACAATTTAAACTAATGGGGAGGAGGGGCAATATATATATCAGATAGTCGGAGGCTCAGGTCAATGATGGACCTTTAACTCCCCCCCTTATGGTAATTCAGGATACTGGAAAACTCCTACAGATGGAAGGTATGAGGAAAGGGTTAGAGCTGATGGGGATCAAGGGAAAGGATGGGTAGTAGTCTCCATGAATGAGAGGAGCCTGGGCAACAAGATGCCAGAGCTCCAAGCACTTTTGATGAAAGGGGGATAGCGATTGCCACCATCACGGAAATGTGGGCAAATCACAACAGAGAATAGGACTACTTAGTACCAGGCTTTAGGTTGTATAGGCAGGACAGGGACAATGGCAAGGGAAGAAGGGTTGCTGTTTATATATGGTATGGGATAGATTGTAATAGAGAAGAAGATAGCTAGTGGAGTATGGAATCCTTGTGGGTCAGTTTAGGCAAGGCAAAAAACAAGTGGGTCAGGTTGGAGGTGGTGTATAGACCACCTTCCCAGACAGAGAAGGACAAGGAACTGGTGGGGGTTATACAGCAGAACTGTAGATGAGGCAGCATAGTGGTTGTTGGTGACTTCAACCTACCAGGGGTAGACTGGACCACCATTACTTTAGCTAGCAGCATGGAACAAGTCATCCTGGATGCACTCCAGGATGTGTTTCTGATGCAGCTGGTATGGGAGGTGAGGGTGGAGGACTCTACAGCGGGGAGTGACCATAGTTCAATACGGTTCTCCCACGGGCTGGGCAGAGAGGAGGCACATACTGCCACCAAGGTCATTGACTTTAATAGTCAACTTCAGTAAGATGGCTGCAGTACTGGGGAGGCATGTGGCCACCATAAGTCCAGACATGGACACCACACAGAAAGGGGACATCATAAAGCGAGGTCCAGTGGAGGCCACAAACTCCTGCACTGAGTGGAGGAGTAAGAAGGCTAGGTCCAATAAACTGTGCCAGTGGATCAAAGAAGTACAAACAAAGGTGAGAGAAAAAGGGCATCCTTTAAGAAAAATAAGAGGACCTGCAAAGTAGCAGATAAAGAGGATTACATCAGGAGTTCTAGGGAGGTGGCCAGGGTGGTAGGAGAAGCCAATGCTACAAAGGAGCTAAGGCTTGCTCATGGGAATAAAAAAGGTGAAAAATGGTTCTTTAAATACATCAGGGAGAAAAGGAACTGCAGGGAGCAAATCTCTAGAAGTAAGACAGTAGGAGGATGGGCGGATGGGGGTCTGAACAGGCAGAAGTATTAAATGAATACTTCTGTTCAGTTTTTACAAGGGAGCAGGATGTACCTTGCCCACGGGGGCAGGATAGGGTAGGAAAAGGTGGGGGAGATAGGATGATAGACAAGATGACCCCTGTGCAGAAGGTTCTAGATGGCCTAAGGTCTCTGCGGACAGATAAAGCACCAGGACCAGATGGAATACACCTGAGGGTACTGAATTAATTACTTATTGCTCCAATGTTATCCTTTTTGAAAGATAGTTTACTTGCAAACAGCATACTTTGGAGCCATTTAGGCTAGAATCTTAATTTTTTTTTAAATGAAAGCTGGTCTGGTATATTTGTAGCCAACCCCCGATCAGTGAGTAGTAGGAGGCCATATGGCATAGCAAAGGGGGATGACCAGGGTTCTGTCAGGTTGTCACTCTAGGGCCATGAACATAGGAACCAGTGCGGAATACACTCAGCAGTGATACACAAAATCTATGAAATGAATGCAGACACAACTGTTGGGACAAGCAGTAGGCTTTATTCTTCCAAGTACACGTACGTAACTCCCACTCCCACCTGACTCCATGGTCAGTGGACACACTCTGAGAGGTATGCAGATGAAATAGTTGCAGACTAGCAGTATTTCATAATAAATACATCCCACATGATTACACATCCTATTGCTGTCACACATTACATGAGTGAAACACATGGGGGAGACCCACAGAATGTTATGAGCTACTGGAACACCAGAACCTCTTCATCCACCAGGTGCCCCTCCCTCAACCGGGTTATGTGGGCACAGGTGGAGGGCCAGTTTAGTGCCTATGCCAGGCAGGCTGGCTGGGGAAGTGCTTGCATGTGCCACCCAAGTTGAGTAATGGGTACCAGGGGATCCAGAGGTGTCAGAGAGGTGGGCACACAAGGTGTTCTGCCAACAGGCTGCTTAAGGACATGAGCCAGTGGTGCATGGGTTCCTACTGCGGATTCCTACCTATGGACACTAGTGTCTTGCCATCCTTGATGCCAGAGTGTGGCCAGGGTCTGGCACCTTGCTTGCAAGACAGTCTTCTTTTTTTCCATCAGACTGACATTGTGTACTCGGAATGAGCTCCGACCCAGGAGGTATGGTGGGATTCAATCATTTGGGGTTTACTGTAGTGGGTCAGTTCAAGAGATCCTCTGGAGGATGAAGAAATCTCAGGGGTGCCCCTTAAGGAGGGACACCTGATAGCCTTTGGGTCTGAAGAGGATTCGTCAAAGAAGGAATAGGATGCTTTAAGGAAAGGGAGGTGATATCAGTAAGCCAGCTGTCAGAAGAGAGAGAGAGAGAGAGAGAAAGAGAGATGAATGGAGATGGGACTGTGAGCTGGAGTAAGGTAGGAGACTTGTCCAAAAAAGTGGGGATCAGTTTTTCCTAATTCAGTTTGGGTAATTGTGGTTGTGTCTGCCAGATGGTTACTGGTGGTGGGGTGGAAGCAGGGTACAGGATGCTCTGATGTAAGGGTCTGTAGCTGATGCTTGCCTAACCTTGTATGGAAGCATTGGGAGTTCCAGGGCACTTACAGTAGGTACAGTAAGGGAAAGATGATCTGGTAGGGTGTTGGCATAATGGTTTGTGAGCCCAATACTTGTTTTGGATGGCTTAGCTTGAAGGGAAATGAAAAGTAGTGAAACAACTGTATAAGGAATCTCTCCAAAGTACATGATGCTTAAATAAAACCAGGGGACAAATAGAGTCCAAGACACAATATGGGTTATGCAGTGGCTGCAGTAGTTAGTCTCAGACCATCTGTACAGTTATGTGAAGAAGCTACCATAATTCCTAATAAATGAGATTAATTAATTGGGTTTCTAAACCAGAATGAACTGATTCTGTCTCAACAAAGAGTGTCAAGTGACTGGAATCCCAGCATTCAGAGTCAGTATTGACAAGGGGCTCACAGTTTACTTTATATTATTACCCCAAGACACAGGAGTACCCTGGGCCATGCCCACCCCATCAGGGTTCAGATGCTGACTGGTCCATGAACTGACAGAGAAAGGGAGGGGTGCAAAGTGGAAGCTCATCTGGGATTTGAAGAGGACGAGATGCAAAAAGGATACATTTTGTGCTTTGTAACTGGGACAGGACAATGTCATAGGATTACAGACAGACAATGGGTGGGTGTAAGCAGAACAAGAGACTGTGCAGGAGTTGATCAGGTGGGAAATCAAGACCTAACAAAAGGTTTATGGTGTATAATCTGTAATATGTGGTGCCAAAAATCCAGAAAGTGCATGAGAGGAGCATGAGTCATGCCTGGCAACAAGAAACAAGACAGCAGGTCCTTAGCATAATGTACAACCAATCGTTGAGCAAGTTTAACTGGGTGGCGTGGCTCCAGCAAGGGAGAGTGCATGATTGGTTGCTCACAGGACTGTCTGTCATAAGCAGATGCATGTGAGAAATTCTGAGGTTTAAGGCATGCACCAAGAACTTTTGGACATTCATCCACAAGGTGGTAACTTGGTCCCCGCTAATGGGGAATGGTGCAAATGACTGTCCGCTACAGGTCACACAAATGAGGTAGGTTACTTTCCCTAGATGCATTTGGAAAAGGGAAGAACTGTACCTGCAGTGTGGTGGTTGTGTTTGACATGGTGCCGGGAAAGTGCCACATATAGTTACTTCAGCAGGTTGCAATTTTATCAGATGCAGTCGCCAGACTAGTCATAGTCCGCAGGGATCTTATGTCCTCGACAGTGCGAGGTACTATACTGCTTCAGGACTATGACAAGTGTACCACTTGCATGTTGGTGCTGAGATGTCACCACTGTGAAGGCAGAGACTGGAACACTGAGAATGTGCAGCTGTGCAGTCAAGGCAGGACTGAGGTGCTGTGTTGTGGCCATGGAGTTCTCAAACCCACTCATCTGTGAAAATTCTTGAGTCCTTCTGTAAAATCTTTTAATTGCATTTGAAATTAATGCAACAGGTGACTGTACAATAGAGGGTTAGATACAACCACAGTAAAAGGAGCAAAGATATAGCAGAAGAATTCAACACTCTCTTACTTTGATACAACACAGGCAGTGCATTAACCATTTAGAAGCAGCAGTAGCAAGATACTGTCTAAAGAATTTTTGTGAGCCTATTGACTACCCATAGCATGAGCACTGAAACAGTACAAAAGAAGTCCACATTGAGTTCCTTTCAAGTAATCTGGCTTGGTACCCTCGGGTCTAAAAAAGGGCTAAAGGATATACAAAGTACAAGAACAGTTTTAACCTTTACTAAGGTCTGGCACCATAGCAGGTTTAAGCCTACAGAAGATGGTATACAACATTTATAGAAGTTCAAGCCAGTTGCTCCTATATTCTATGCAATACTAAATAAAGTATAATAAGTAAGACTTGTTGGTGCATGCCTCATTCAGTAGTCAAAACTTGTGCCTAACAAACAAAACCCCTTTAACATTTAAGCGACTTGTTTCATTTAAGGTTGTTAACCCCTGCAGATGGAGCATGCTTGGCGCCATATTGGCCATAGGGTGTTGAACAAAAAAAACCAAAAAAAAGGTTATGACTTCTCAAGTGAAGTTTTACCTTAAACTACCACTCTGCAGAACAGACTGGCCAGTCACCACATTCCCTCTATACAGAAAGAGTAACCATTATTTTAACTTGGTACAGGGCCCGTGGAGACTTGGCTCTCCAGCCCCACAAAATTAAAGAAAGTGTTACTAGGTATGGTGCAGTCCCAAAAGAAAGAGAAAAATATTATCTGAAGGAGACTGTTTTAAAGTGTTGGAGTCTGCTTCGAAGAGTTCCCTTTCTATCCTTGCAGCACATTCTTTCCTAATCTTTTCCACAAGCTTCCTAGCATTGGCAAGGTTGGCAAAATTGAAGACTCCCCTTCCCTTAGTGGACCTTGAATCTTGCCAGCAGTAAATGTAGTAGTGGATTCAGAGTTCTCTAAGTAGGCCGTGCACCCCATCAGACTCCTTCCTGCACTTCCTTGTGTGGAAGCTTAAGTCTGGGAAGAGCTTGGCGTTGGAATCTCCAGTTTTACTACCTCCCTGCCTTCTCTTCATGGTTAGCACTGCATCTCATTCTTCCTGCTTCCTGACACAATTAAATCAGTCTGATTGCTGACTTCTGTAGCAGGTGCATGGCGGGGGTTGACCAGGAATGGCCACTTAACCAACACTTTTTTTGGTAAGGAAAGTGATATTGGCAGTCAGTCTTAAATGAATCCCTTCAGATCTTCTCCCTTTGATGATTCCAGTAGTCAAACATTGGCTGAGCAGGAGACATTCAATTCATTCCAGCCTTGTTCTTAGCAATGTGTTTTCTCGTACCAGACCTGTACACGATTGCAGAGTTTTCTCCACCACTGTTCCCGCTGCTTTCACATCTGATTGAGCCTCCTTGGCTTTCTTCTTTAAAAGGGCAGTCCAAACAAATTATTCTACCTTCTTGCTGAGAATTTGTACAGCCACTAGTAGAAATGCCATTGATGGCTCGCCCAGCTGAGGAGAGGCCACTCCAATCCTGGTGCTTGACTTGAATGTTGGGGCCTTGAGCTTTTGTTGTTCTGCCCCAGGCTGATTTTTTGGCTTCAGTTTGTAACAAAGCTGCAGAAGGACATAGTCTTTTGAATATCTATTGTTCAAATAAAAATTCTATAGTTTGGAGGCACAAAATAAGTTATATTTAGTTCTGCACAGACAGGATCATGATCGTGCCACCCTAGTGGTCGCTTCTCACCAGGTGTCCCCTCATTACCCTGGCCCTGTACTTTCCCCCTCTCTGCTCTGACAGTTCATTAAGCCACCTGCATATCATGGCAATTCCCTCCACCTTCCCCCCCTGCAAATGCAGGGGGCGAGGCAGCCAGTCCCAGCCAGGTTGTCCCCCTGCCTTCCCTCAAGTTCCCCCCCACTTGGTTCTCCTCCAAGGGGCTAAAAATTGTCCATCTTAACATCTGGAGCCTCTTACACAACCTTGCTGAGCTTACTGCCTGGGTCGCCCACTACAAGCCGGATATCATGGGTATCTTGGAAACATGGCTTAAACCTCACATTCCTGATGTGGCAGTATCCAGGTAGGGTGCATGTCGCATCAGATGTGATTGGCTGGGGAACAAACGAGGTGGTGGCATGCTACTCTACTATAAAGCACATCTGAACGTGTCTACCATTGTTCACTCACCAACCAACACCCCTCCTTGTGAGTTCCTGCACGCCCTTCTCCTCCTGGGTCTCACAAAGAAAATTCACCTAATTTGTCATACAACCCCCCAAAGGGTGGTCTGCCAGGACTCTCCTCGTTACTCCACTGTCTTAGCGAGAAAGTGGGTCCCAGTGAAGTCCTCATTATAGGCAATTTCAACCTTAATTGGTTGGGCTCCAACTGTAAACTATATGAGCCACTGCTCTCGAGCCTTGCCCTTAGCCAAATCATCTCCGAGCCCACAAGACCCTCCCCTTGGGGGGGATAAAGGGTCACTAATTGACTGGATCCTTACCAACAGGTCTGACAGGATCACCTCCTCAGGCATTCTACCCGATGCCATCTCTGACCACTCACCTACCTTTTGCACAAGGGACATCTCCCAAATTAAAGTTCCCAGCAAAGTGATCCAGATTAGGGATTACTCAAAATTTTTCTTACCTGACTTCCTCGCTGACCTCGCACTAATTGACTGGACAGGGGTCACTGCCACAGCAGACCCTGCTCAAGCCCTGGATATATTCCTATCGAAGTTAATCCCTGTGCAGAACAAGCATGCCCCCCTCACTAAAAGAAGAGTAAGGGGCGCCGTCACCAAATGGCTTCATGGGGGCCTATTCTCCCTGATGAAACTTGGGGATAAATGCTGAGTGACCTACAAGGCCTCCTCAAGTAACAACGACCTCCTTGCCTATAGACACCTCAGAAACTCCTGCAAAAAAGCCATCCGGGCAGCAAAAAGCGAGGCTTGTCAGTCAGCCCTGCTCTCCTCGGCCAGCAATCCGAGGAGTTTCTGGCAGAACATAAGAAGTGCGGTTGGGGTCTCGGCCAAAGTGCAAGCCACAGACCTGCTCATAGATGAGGTCAGCTGCAACAACCCTCTTACAATCTCAAATACCTTTAATGCTATGTTCTCCGAACTATCTGCCCCCCATCCACCGCCCCAAGTCCCCCAGCTCCCCCCTCTCAATCCCAAGTCCCACCCCTTCCACCTACATCAAGTGTCGGCTACTGAGACCTAGAGGCTCCTTGCCTGCCTCCAGCCCCATAGTGGGGCAGGGCATGATAGCTTAGAACCAAAACTACTTAGGCTAGGGGCCTATCTCCTTGCCAGACCAATAACGCACACCTTCAGCTCCTCCCTAACCACCGGAGTTATCCCTGACCTTTGGAAAGTGGCCAAGGTTACCCCAGTTCTTAAGCAAGGTAACCCCAAAGATTCACTAAACTATCGACCCATCGTCATTCTGTCGGCCACCTCGAAGATTCTGGAGAAAGTTGTGGCCACTCAGCTAACAGAGTACATACAGGAACACAACCTCCTCTCCCCAGCTCAGCATGGGTTTAGGAAGGGGCACAGCACAGCTACCACCCTCGCTGTTGTCTCCTCGACGATCAGAACCACAACTGATCAGGGCAACCTTACTGGTGCCATCT
Source organism: Neoceratodus forsteri (assembly GCA_016271365.2). Classification (NCBI taxonomy): domain Eukaryota; kingdom Metazoa; phylum Chordata; order Ceratodontiformes; family Ceratodontidae; genus Neoceratodus; species Neoceratodus forsteri. The sequence goes on along the minus strand of CM057455.1, from coordinate 409,792,060 downwards.
TCGTGGATCTCTCCAAAGCCTCTGACAGGGTAGACCACTCTCTCCTCAGCTCCACTCTTCTTTCCCTTGGTCTCTCTCCCCCTGCCCCACCTGGTTCCTCAACTACCTCTCTGGTTGGAAGCAGTACACCAACTTTAACTGGACTCTCTCCCACCCTACAGATGTCCAGAGCGGGTTCCCCCAGGGGTCGGTCCTCAGCCCCACTCTCTTCTCCCTTTTTATCAGTGAACTGCCGTCCATCACCACCCATGGGCATACCACCCTGTACGTGGATGACCTGGTCATCTTGGCTAGCGCCCGAGACATAGCCACCATTAATTCCCAACTTAACTCCGACTTTAAGTGGATCCAATCCTGGCTGGTGGAACACAGGCTTACCACCAACCTCAAGACAACCCAAGCCATGCTTTTTGGGTCACTGAGCAAAATAAAATCATGCCCTGCTCCGCTAAGAATCTTCGGGGCTCATGGCTCTCCCCTGAAGACGGTGACTGCTGTCAAATACCTGGGTGTCACTCTGGACCCGCAGCTGGATCTCACCCTACATATCTGAAATGTCTGTAAGACCACAAATGGCAAGCTTGGTCTTGCCTATAGAGCCAAAAACTGCTTAACCCCAGCTGCCCGGGTTGCCTTAGCCAGGGGGGTCCTCCTCCTGTCTCTCTGCTATGGGCTAGTTACCTTTGCCCCATGCCTAAATCCAGCCTTTCAAAGTGGGACACAGCTTACAATAACATCTGCCGCTGGCGCTCTGCCCCCCAACCCACCGCTGCACCTCTACACACGCCTAGAGTGCCCCCCAAAAAGAAGCACCGCACCTTTGTAGTTGGGAATTTCATTGACAACATCGTCGGATCCGCTACACCTGCAGCCCTCGCCTTTCCCCCCACCCCTGACACCTACTCCTACCTCCTCAGGTCGAAAGCAACACTTGACCGCCTGGTTCCCAGAACCCACACGCAAGTGGGTGACCGGGCTTTTGCCACCTATGCCCCTAAAATTTGGAATTCACTCCCTGCCCTTATTCGGTACTCCCCCTCCCATCCAGGCTTCAAAACCTCCCTTTGGAACTATCTGAAGGGATCCTCCACCTGTCCATGTACCTCGTAGTACATCTGCCCAGATATGTTGGGGCGGTCTCTGCTTCCATAGGGACCACTGTGTTTAATCCTGTGGTAACTGGCCCGGTAACGGTCTCACATCACGCTTACATTTGTCCTACCCCCCCCCCCAACTAGTCCACCAGGACAGGCCCTTGGTCACCCTCCCCCCCCCAATTGGCTCATCCTACCTGCTGGCACTTACTTCTGTTTGCACTGAATGAACCTGTCCTAAAAAAAATTTTTTTGTAAAATTTTTTGTGCACTGTACCTATCTTATGCTAAATTGTTACTGACTGAACCCGTCTTAAAACATTTTTTATGCACTGTACTTATCTTATGCTAAATCGTTTCTATTGCTGTTAGCTACCTACTCTAGCCCTGTTAAGCTTGTCATGTTTTTAGATGTCAATCTCAGATATTACCTGATTGTATGTAAACTCAACTTTCTCACTGTTCTTCTGTGACCTAGCTTGTAACCCTCCCAGGGCTCACCTGAAAATAGGCGCTTGGCTGTCTAGTGTGACTTACCCGGTTAACAAAAGCAAATAAATAAATAAACACATGTTTAGTGTACACAGCAGTCAGGCCACGCCCCTCCCTTGAGTTTCTCTGGAGGGATGAGAAAAATCATGCTGCCATCAAGGCCCCCCTGAACCTGAATTCATAAAAACAAAGTGCACAATCACAAGCTTGCAATAATGTGGTCCTGAGCAGTTCTTCAGCCAGGCAGGCCATAAAACGGGAAGAACTTGGGAATGTTGTAATTTAAGAAATATGGGTCCCACATAACTTCAAGAGGCATGCTTATTGATTAACCTGACCTATAAGATGCAGCAGACCAAGCAGCTGGACCTTCCTTAGCATCCTGGCTGCTCACTGGGAGGGCAATGTGGCACCTAGTAGGGGAAGCCTCAATATTGCCAGGATCTCTGCAGCACACAGCATATGATGGAATAAAGCGACTGGTCATCTGGAAGCAGCATGTCAATGATCTGCCACTGCCACAGAAGGTCAGTGAAGGGTCTGAGACATAGGACACAGGGTCAGAGATGAACAGGGGGGACTGCCCCAGTCCTGTGCCTATACCCCAGTGTCAGTCACCAGCCATCATATTCGTTAGCTGGAGCATACAGCAGAAAATTCTTGGGAGATCCCTCACCCTGTGGCTCTGCCACAGAAAAATATAAATGTCTATGTATTTATTTACTGCGAGATATTCTGGATCCATGTTATAATCACAGTAAAGCACTCCAGAATGTACATTATTGTACGATAATAGCACTTTGTGGATGGCTGCAGCACTCAGTTTCACCTCACAACTGACTTGAGGCACAGAAATACAGAACTCACCAGTTGCTATGGACTGCTTGGCCCACCTAGTCTGCCCATTATCTAGTATGCAGGGCATTATCCTACAACAATGCAAAACCTGGCATATCTGGTTATGTAAAGTAACACAAAACTACACTAAGTGCTCCGAGTCCCTGGAAAGGGATACTATAGAAATAAAGTATCTATCTATCTATCTATCTAATCAATTAGATCACACCATTGGGTATTGCATAGGAAAAGTTACACAATTTTCAACAAATGTGACATAAAATAGTTTATCTACAGCAACAGGCAAACAAAACTGACACTAGATTAGAGGTTTTATCAGTGCAGACATTTAATGTGTGTAACCCCCACCCAGGTATGCCATTTCTATCTGACAGCTCTACCAGGTGGGCTGGGTTCGGGGAGGAATATGTCACTTGGCACATTGGCTAAGTTTGGCTACTCTGCAACAGGGGCACCCAAGTAACTCCGGACAAAGGAAGCAATAACTGTAATGTCCCATACTAGAAGTGGGATTCTAAAGTGTGCCTTTTATTCACATCCAACAGAATAAACTAAGCATAGAGGGACCCCCACAGGGCTACACTCCTGGTAATGCAGATTTAAGGAGACCAGAACACATCCTCATCACTTTAGGTCTCCGGCTCTGAAACACACTGGGCACACAGCCTGAACTTTATGCTGCTTTGGGTTTTCCCTGGCTCGGCTCCCTTGCCAGCCACTTGGACACTTTACATATAGCATGGAAACATTTACTGGTGGCTCCCTAAACCACCTATGAGCACTTCTGCTTCATAAGGGAATCTTCCTCATCAATCCCACATCTGGGTACTTTCCTCAGGCACTGGCCAAGTACCTGAGAGAAAGCAACAGGTGTCCCAGAGCAAATCCGTAGAGGTGAATTTGGTTACTACTGATGGAGGGGGGGGCTCCCAACTCTTGCTCCCACAATTCATACCTGGGCATTTCTCTGGACTGTAACACCTCATCCTTTAAAACACTTTGCTGTGTAGATTCTTTTAAATGTATACACATTCAGTCTACTGTCTTTACATCACATTTGTGCTGAACTTGAACATACTTATGTAACCCCTCTGCAAATGGGGGTTCCCAAAAGACTTCCAGGAGCTTGCTTGAATGCTCCAAGCCTGAATGGTGTTTGGCATTTAAGCCATTTATCAGTGAGTGTTTTTAGAACCTCTGGTACTGTCTCTTTAAGAGCTGTCTGCTTGCAGACATAATTAGTTTGTATGGGGGGACTGTGTGTTTCTCTGTTTGAGTACCACTCAAGCTGCTGCCAATTCACTTCATTTTTGCAGTCACTAGGAGTGCAAAGAGAACCTATCTGAAAGATGTAACTGTTTGCCAGAAATTATTTAGAGTAATAATGAAATTACAGTTTGTCTAACCTGCTTTCTTTGCAGTCAGAACTGTGTCTGCTAGTTCCCCATTCTAGTTTTGAACTGCTGAACTGGACCAATCAGTGTGGGTAAGCTAGCTCTAAAATGGTGCCTTGGACGAATCAGAACTTGACTCATAATCTGAGCCAGCCACAAGAGGATTGTATGGGCAGTGACTCTGGGAGATGTAGTTTAGACTTCAGTGCCTTTTGGACCAACAGCAGCAGTCTATTGTGAGTGACAGCCAATCCAGTCAAGAACTGGGAGGAACTCAAAGGAAGTGCCCGGTTTTGTCGGTTGGAGTTTCAGTTGAGCTTTGGCAGTGAAGAAGGAAGGAGCCCTGTGCTTTTCAGTGTGCAGTTTTAGTCAAAAAGCTGTATGAGCCCAGAGTTCGGTCTGCAGCTTGTGTAACAGCTTGTTAGGACTGAATCCGTCCTGTGAAAAGAATCAAAGGATCTCTGAAGAGTAGAAACCAGGCTCACCCTGTAGAAGACTGGAGGAATTGCTGAAAATTGCACTCGGTCTGTCAGGAACTGAATCTGCTGTGTGTTCTCCGGTATTGTGCAGTAATTGCGATCGGGATACAGATGCAGCCTGCCTGGTATAGTGCTTTCTTTTATATGGATGTGTGAAGAGGTTTGTGTACCTCAAGTGAGCCCTGCTGACATTGAAGGACCCTATCTTATTTGGAGGTCGTGAGTACTAATTCAGGGTCGCTCCCTGTTGAATTGCCACATTAAATCCAAATGGAATTACTGTACTGCTGACTGTTTAATTCTCCTTTTCTCTGTGTGAAAGGGCCCTACCAGCTGCCACGGTTTGGACTAGCCACTAGGCTTGGGTACCCAGGGACAGTAACTGATAGGAATAGGCCTGTGCACAGAGCCATAGGTAGATTATTAGAGTGATAAGCTAATTAACCTGATTTCCCCTGTCCTTGTTATATCCCCTAAATAAATCAGAGCTGCTTGTTTCAGCAAAGTTATACTGCCTGAGGTATTTGTCTATGTTAAAGTACTGTACTGTGATTGTTGCACTGTATCTCATTTCACAGGAGGTCCCAGTGCCGAACCAGACCTGGGGGTAAGTGTATACTGTGAAGGTAATTCTGAATATTGTGTGGGCCACTAGTGGAAGAAAGGGGGTTGCAGTGTCCCAGAGGGCTGTGACCAAGTTAGTTTAACTATTGCAAACCCTGACCTCTGGGTGGAGGCACCCACCATTGGATCCAGGCCCCTCAACCTGTTAGTGGCAAATCAGGCAGGGGTAGTAGCCCCTGGGATAGCGCCATCTAGGGGTTACACTTAAAAAGTGACTTTGTCCATTACTCTAGACCCCCCAAGAGTTAAGCAGTCCAATTCCCACATCTTCCAAACTGTACCTGGCTGTCTTTTCCTGACCCCACAGTAACAGTCCCTTTAGTTTCATCTTGATTCAGGTGAAAACACATGGCCCTTTAGCAAAGTGAACTCATCCTTCGGTTGCAGGTGTCCCACAGGCGTTTCCTCCTCAAGGAACTCTCTTCCACAGCTTCTGGTGCCTCAGCACGAACTTAAACAGGCAGCTTCTTTTTTCCCTAGCTGGACCAATGGGATTGCCCCTGGAAGTAGGCTGATTCCAACCCCCCATCCCCGCAGGGATGGGGCCCAGAGTCATTGAGAGCAGTCTCCACTACCTCAATATGCTGCTCTTGTGTTCCTCTTCAGGTGGAATCACACACCTATACAACAAAAAATAGCTCTTTGACAGAGCTTAGAGCTCTGAGGGCCTACTTACAGCAGAGCACCTCTTTTAGACTGAACACACTCTACTGAACTCTTACAAACTCGCTTCAAATTCCCCAACTGTCTACTCTAACCTCCAACTGCAACATTCCAGTGTGGCTTATGCAGCTGGGACAGTTCTAAATGATGTCATCCCTCAGTCTCAGCTGAGACTGAGAACAGAGTGAGACAGTGTGAAATCCATTTAACTGGAGTTTCACAAGCTGCCTTCCCTGCCTACCACTAGGTCTTACTGGGATTCTAGTAACCCCAGGTAACAGGGGGGTTACATGTGCTTTATAAAATGTAGGGCAGAACAGTACAAAGACTGACTTACCAGGCAACAATCATTAAACGGTCCATATGCCTGCTGAAATATTGCCACAGCCTGGTAGGTCAGTCTTTGTACTGTTCTGCCTTGCATTTTGTTTAGCACTTGAAATGTCCTCTGCACTACAGCTTTTTAAATAAAAGAAGTGCACTGATCAGACCTCTAATCTGGTGCTGGTTTGCTTTGCCTGTGACAGTCTCTGTTTAACTTGGCACAGATTTTTCTTGTGGAACAGCTCAGTGTTTTTTGTTTTTTTCCTATAGCAACCATTTAACACTCCTGAGTTCACCTTGAAATGGCTAGATAGTTTCTTTACAGAAGGTAAATACCATATGCTACACGTTTTTCTTTCTGTTGTTCAAATTAAGTTTTGTTTCACAACAGTTGCTATGGAAACATTTGTGATTAACAGTCTCCCTGTTTATAAATAACAAACTCTTGTTAGACAAAGAAACCAAACAATCTGGTCCCCATTGTCAACACATACTTAAGTGTATTTTGTGAATTCACATACAGTATGTATTCTCAACATTTAAAGGATAGCTGTGCACAAGCAGTGGGTGTTGCAAGCACTAGATTTAACATGCCACACTAAGAGCACCTGCTGGAGGATACAGGGGACATTTTCAGAACTGCAGGAGACAGTTTACTGAGAGTCTTTTGCTGAGAACGCTTCCACCAGACAGACCATCTAAAGTATAGAAATATCTAATTTTCTATTCAAGTCATTAGAGCATAGAATTGTACCCATAATAAGTAGAGAAAACAAACTTACATCCAGTGAGAAATGGTGGGGCATGGTGAGAGAGACTTATGAGATCAAGAAACTGATAACTACAGTATTGTAACATCAGCATAAATATACTTTTAAAAGTAAATTGATCCGAAGACTGTAATAATATTCTTAATACTATTATTTAACCTTATTCCTACTATACTGTATATCATATCTTATTTACCTGACTACCATGTAGCACAGTTCCTATGTATCTGCACTTTTGTATTGTTGTCTCCTCTTGTAAGTATTTTTTACATAGATTTCAGTTTTGTTCATTTGCCAGTACTCTGTACCTGATCAAATGTATGCAGTTTTGTTACTACCCAGGCTGTTACTGCAACTGCTACCCACAATTTTACCCAGTAACCAAAAACAAATCAATAATGTAATAACTACTTATGTTATTTTTCCACCTGAAAACCATATATGAAAACTAGATTTGCCCCCCAAAAATGCGCAGGATGCTTATCCTCACATAAAAATGAATGTCACAGACAGTTCCTGCAATTGTATCTTTACGGCTGTCATTTTTCGGTTCTGAGTGTTAGCCTTTGACTTATCCTTATCGCCAAGTGTATTTACCAAATGTTTTGCAGTGGCAGCCATGACCCTTCATCAGCACAAGCTGCATCTGTTCCCCAATGCTGTTAGCCACTCCATGTTGGAGCCTCACAAATGGGAACTGTGATGGGATGTGGCAGAAAGGAAAATTACTTCCCGTAATGCTAGATCTTCAAGAACGTATTCTCCACAGAGCTACACCTTTTTGGTCTTCGGCCCACTTGCGCTGGGACCTTGTGAGAGTAAACTTTTTTAACGAGGGTGCCGATGATAGTGCTGTACTCCTGAAGTGCTGTCTTTCGAACGAGATGTTAAGTCGGGATCCCGTCTTCCTGCTCTGGTGGTCCTCCGGGTAGACAAAGATCCCATGGCACTTCTCTAAAAGAATAGAAGGGAAAATCCCCCCATTCACAAAAATACCACCAATAGTTTAACCTAATTTAATATGTTAGTTTGCATCTGTACCTTCCCTCCCCTGGGATGAGGCTGACCTCCTTTCCCAGTCAATAAAAACTAAGTATGCTGAAGGTAACAGAGCTCCTGCCACAGGCGTGGTGCACCATGGTAAGCTGGATAGAAACCAGTACAGCACACACGTCAGGCACTAAAGAGAGCACAGCTGATTACACGGTTCACTTGCTAGTGCATTTACTCAGCAGGATATTACAAATTCTTGTTTTCTTTATAACTAACTATTTGGTTGCAAACACAAGCTGCTGGAAGTCAACAGAAACAGAGACTGATGTGAGGAAAAAAAAATATGGAAAAACTTATTCTAGGGAGCTAGAGCCTCATACAGTTATGTCAGGTTCAAGGTCCTTTGAGAGATTTTGAGACCGCAATGGCCATACTACTTTTTCTCATGACTGCTAACACAGAAATAGGTTGGTGCATGGAAAAGCAGAATAGGCAAACTTCCAGCCATACCTCTGATAAAGCAGGGAAGAAAGACCTGAAAATATAAGTGACTCCTTAAACTGATACTGTAGAGGGCATTAGCCAACACCTGACACCATGGGGACTGAAGTAAACTGTGCATCGCATACAGTAGTGGAGAAAAATCTTAGAGAAAAAAAGGGGGATGTACCCCACAGGAGAGGAGGAAAAAGATGATGAACTCCTTCAGCGATTTAGGGATTCATTTTCCTATGTGCATAGGCAAGAGTGAGAAAAACTGCAGGGTAGAGAAGGGGCAGGCTATTCGCTACAAGACTAAAAGAAAAAAGGCTCTCCCATGAAGTGCATTCAATCACAGCACTACACCTACTTTCCAACACCCCACAAAAACAACCTGTGACACACGTTGAAGTAGCTTAGCTAAAAATGTTCAGTGATTACTAGTCGCATCCTAACCAAATACATTTGCTACATCTGCTTCTTGTGCCTGGTAAAACAGTGTCAGTGAGTTTTATTAGAATCCAGTATCACCACAATTGTCATCTCTTGACAAAAAATGGTTGACAAGACAAACAGCTTTTCCCATCCGCCCAAAAAGTGAAAACAAACAAACAAAAAAAAACCCCAGCAGTTCCAGTAACATGAACCGAATAGTATGCATGGGGGAAAGAAGTGCAAAGTTATGCACCTGGGAAACAAAAACCCAGGGGAAGAGTACACAATGGTGGGTGAGATACTAACAACAAAAATGGAAAGGGACCTGGGGGTAGTTATATCAGATGACCTAAAGGTCGTAAAGCAATGTGAGAGGGCAGTAAGGTGGGATACTGGGATGCAAAGGGAGAGGCATCACCGGTAGAAAACAGGAAGATGCTATCCCTCTGTACAGACAGCTGATGAGACCCCATCTGGAGTACTGTGTGCAGTTCTGGAGACCCAATTTCCACAAAGACATAAACAGGATGGAGGCAGTCCAGAGGAGGGCAACTAAAATGGTGCAGGGTCTGCACCGGAAGACGTATGAAGAGAGACTTAAGAAGCTTAAGATGTATAGCCTTGAGAAAAGAAGGGAGAGGGGAGACATGATAGAAACTTTCAAGTACCTCAAGGGAATCAACAAAATCCAAGAGGGTAGCATATTTCAGAAAAAGAGGTGTGCAAGAACAAGGGGGCACAATTTGAAGATAGGTGGGGGCGGCTCAGAGGTAATGTAAGGAAGTATTTTTTCACAGAGAGGGTTGTCGATGCATGGACCGGCCTTCCGGAGAATGCTGTGGAGTCAAAAACAGTGGTGGAATTAAAGAATACAAGGGACAGTCATAAGGCAATTCTAGGGGGTGGGGGTAGGAAGAAGTAGGCTGCTGGTTAACTAGGATCTGCAGCTCATCCATTAGGTAGGGAAACTGGCAGACTGGGTGGGCCAAGTGGTCCTTATCTGCCATCAAATTCTATGTTTCTATGTAAGGTACAGATGTGAGAGTACTTGCGTTCGGTCAGTGTGAGGGAGGGCAGCCTGCACTAGGAGGGAGAGGTTATGTTTATTTAAAAAAAACCTGTGGTCAACAGGGTGAGGGAGGGCAGCCCAAGCTGGAAAGAGGAGAGTATTTTATTATTTAAAAAAAAAAGGCAATCAGGCAGGGTAAAGGAGGGCAGCCTGAGTGGGGGGGGGGAAGGGGGTAGTTTTATTATTTAAAAAACAGGTATCGGGCAAGGTTAGGGATGCGTAGTGAGCCAAGAGGGGGAGGTTATTTGTGGGTAGGTAGATACATGGAGAGGACAGACTGGTAGATAGATAACAATCTTTAATTTTTTTAACCAGGAGATAACTTTAGGACTCAAAAAGCCCTATTTGACAAAGTTGTCTTGTGGGAGGTTACATATTATGTTAAAATAGAAGACATGAATATGTCCTCAGATGGTTTAAATCTTTCCTCAATGGCAGAACTCAGAGGGTGGTGTCGGGGATTTATTCCTCTGACCCTCTCTCTCTGTCATGTGGGGTTTCTCAGGGCTCAGTGCTGTCCCCAATGTTGTTCGCGGTGTATATGCTGCCCCTCAGAGACATTGTAAGATGGTGTGGGCTGAGGTTTCACTGCTATGCTGATGATACCCAGCTCTACCTGTCTTTTGCACCCAACCAGGACAGTGCACTCTTGGTTTACAATAACTGCCTCACTGAAATCCAGGACTGGATGAATTCCAGCTGGCTGAAGTTGAACGCGGGGAAGATTGAGGCGATGGTAATAGATCCCAGTCACTGGATTGGGGGCTGGTCAGCCCACAGGGCTTTTCCTGGGGGGCTCCCAGCTCCTTACCTCTGAACTGGTTCAGACCTAGGGGTGATGCTTAATGATGGGTTGACACTGCAACCGCAGGTATCGGCAGTCATCAAGTCATCCTTTTACTATCTGAGGTACATCGTTAGGATCAAGCACCTTGTTCCTTCTGGTGACTTGCCTACATTGATCCATGCCTGTGTGACCTCGCACCTTGATTACTGCAACTCCTTTTACTTTGGGCTACTGGGGTCGATATCCACCACTAGCAGCTGGTGCAGAACACTGCAGCCCACTTGTTGACGGGGACTTCCCATACTTAGGAAATAGGCCAAGAAATTCCTGGGCTCTGATTGGCTGATCGCCCTGGCAAGGTGGGCGTCTATCAGACAACAGAGCCCAGGTATTTACAATTGCCAATTTGGGGTGCCCATTACTTAATATATCATTGGGCACCCCAATTTTCTAATTTACCAGCTGCCATTTTTTTTCTCTTGCTTAGTGAGCGAGTTGGTGGCTGGTCAAAACCCTTCCCCATTTCACGTTTAACACATAAGCAATAACCACATATTGTAAAAAACCTGACAGGAAGGAAAAGGAAGCAGTCGGTCTGATCTTACTTTATGTTACTCGTGGTCAGCATAGCGGGCTTCCAAAAGTGCAGCGTGCGCCTGTAGCAGCACTCAAACCATGACCTAATGTAATTCTCATTAACAACGCCCGTAATCAAGCTGCAAAGGGCACTGAGTGCAACTTGACTGAGGGGGGGATAAGAAAACACATATGTTTCAAAAAAAACCAAACAGGGGGAGAAAAACTCGTGTCCATACCTTAGGGCTGCACTCTCCCGCTACACTGGAAAGCAGGCAGCGGCAACTCCTTTGTGAAGTTATAGTCCATTCAGGAAGGGATCCCAAACTACACACTGACTAAAAAAAAAAAAAGAGACTGGTCTTCGGCACCCTGATACATTTCCCGATTTCGATTCACCTCACTGCTGTCAATGCCACACACAAGAACTAACATTCTTTCCTCTATTACCATAGCCAATAAAAATCAATGAATGAAACAAGTGAAAGTAAAAGGTGTAAAGGTAGCACCACGCGTGCTCATCACCAGACAAACACAGCCACTAACAAATTTGGCCTGGATTGTGATTCCCCAAAGTAATCCTGATCTTGCTTGCCCCCACCCCATAATTTAAAAACAAAAGTACCTCAGGCATCAGCATCTTACGGGCCGCCCAACCTTTCATCTTTTCATCCCTCTCGTCCAGACGCCTGCCCACTGTATGAGAAGCTGCCTGTGACCCTCCATTTACGGCATGAAAATGGAGACAGTAGCAAATCTCTGAAGAGGATAAGCACAAAAGGATAAGAAAAGGGCTTTTTTAAATTTTTTTTAATAAATATTTACTGCAACTTTGTGGGCCCAACGGAGAAGGATGTGCGTGTTGTAGTGGTGATCGAGAATAAATTTACAGTGAATCTGTTGTGTTCAAGATTGTGATTTAAACTAGCAAAGGGGGGTGGCAGGCCAGCAAGGAGGGTATCTACTTGCTCACCCCCCACAGCTAGCAGTGGAACCAGTGAACCAGAGGAGTGGCTATCTCTGCAAAGCAGTGTGCAAAAGATGGAGATTAGTGCCCAAGAGGTGGATAAGCAGAAAAGGGGCAAAATTCAGCAGAAGGGCAGGCAGCAAGGAGAACCAGGGATAAATGACAACCAAGGAAGGGGCTGGAGAACAGTGAAACAGTCTAGGAGGTCAAATCATGGAAAGCCATGTGTGCAAATGCCAGGAGCCTTAGCGACAAGATGGAAGATCTGGAGGCTGTCATGGTGCAGTCAGACCTGGACATTGTGGCCATCACTGAAACCTGGTGTAGTGGTAACCATGACTGGGAGTTGGCCATACCTGGCTACAACATATTCAGAAGAGACAGAGCAGGCAGGAAGGGAGGAGGAGTGGCACTGTATGTGAAAAATGACATAAGGGCCACAAAGATCAAGGAGGAACAAAATGGGGGAAGAGATACTGTGGGTTAAGCTGGAAAGGAAAATGGGGACAGCCATCTGCACAGATGTGGTCTATAGACCACCAGCCCAGGAGGAAGAAACAGATAGGAGTTGATGCTAGCCATCCAAAGGATGGCAGACAAGGGTGAGGTAGTACTGGTTGGAGACTTCAATATTCCAGACGTGGACTGGAGCATCCCAGCAGCAGCATCAACTAGGAGCAGATTTATCCTGACTCCTTCAGGTGCCTTCCTCAAGCAACTGGTCATGGAACCAACTCGGCAGAAGGCAATACTGGACCTTGTGCTCACAAACAGGGACAGTGTGATGGGGGTAACAGTGGGGGAGCACCTGGGAAACAGTGACCACCAGTCATAGTGGTTTGAAATCACAGAAAGAGCAGAACCAAACCACACAAAAACACGTATCCTGGATTTTAGGGGGGCAGACTTTGGGAAAATGGGGAGATACTTGAAAGAGGCATTAAGGGGAATGGGACAGGAATCAGGGATTGAGGAACAGTGGGCAGTATTTAAAATGGGGATTACAAGAACAACAGAATTATGCATTAAGCAGGTTAGCAAGAGGAAAAGGAAGAGGAGACCATTATGGTTTTCCAAAGAGGTATCAAAGAAAGTGAAAGCCAAAAGATTGCATTCAGGCAATACAAAAAGACACAGGCAGAAGGGATAGGGAGAAGTACCAGGAGAAGCAAAGGAAGGCAGGGAGGTCAGTAAGGGAAGCCAAAGCTCAGACAGAAGAGCACATTGCAAAATCAGTGGGTAGAGGGGACAAAACCTTTTACAGGTACACAAGTGAAAAAAGAAAGACAAAGGGAGGGATAGTGAGACTGAAGGGGGAGGATGGGAGCCACGAGGAGGATGACAATAGTGAAGCTGACATATTGAACAGGTATTTCTGCTCAGTCTTTACTGAGGAAGAGGAGGGTAATGGGTCTGAAGGGAGTACAAGGGGTGAGAATGGTGCAGAAATGGACACAAGTCCCTTTACATGAGAAAGGATCCTGAAGGAACTGGAAGTAATAAGAGTTGATAAAGCAATGGAGCCAGATGGGGTGCACCCCAGGGTCCTTAAAGAACTAAGAGAGGTGGTGGCTGAACCTCTGGCTATCCTGTTTAGCCAATCACTGGAAGCAGGGAGGTACCCAAAGACTGAAGGACAGCAGATGTAGTCCCCTTATACAAAAGTGGGAACAAAGAGGAAGCAGGAACTACAGACCAGTCAGCCTCACCTCGGTAGTGGGGAAGATCATGGAAGCACTACTGAAGGAGAGATTGGTGGAACATCTGGTTGTCAATGGACTACAGGACCCAAGGCAGCATGGTTTCACCGGGGAAGGTCATGTCAGACCAACCTTGTTGAATTTTTTGACTGGGTGACTAGGGAGGTGGATCAGGGGAGGGCAGTGGACATGGCCTATCTGGACTTCAGCAAGGCCTTTGACACTGTGCCACATAGAAGACTATTACACAAACTGGGAATGTGGTGTGGGCAGGACAGTAGTGTGGTGGGTAGGTAACTGGCTGGGTGGCAGGACACAGAGGGTGGTGGTAAATGGCTGTCACTCCACAGAGGGAAGAGTGACCAGTGGGGTACCACAGGGATCAGTGCTGGGACCGGTCCTATTCAACATCTTCATCAGTGACACTCGCAGGGACCTAGAAGGCAGAATTTCACTGTTCGCTGATGACACGAAGCTCTGTAATAGAGTAGACACACCAGAGGGTGTAGACAGAATGAGAAGCGACCTGAAGAAACTTGAAGAATGGTCAGAGTTTGGCAGTTGAAATTCAATGCAAAGAAGTGCAAGATAATGCATATGGGGCACAAAACCCTGGCACAATATATCAGTTGGGGGTGAGGATATAGCATGCACTAAGCAGGAAAGGGATCTTGGGGTTATCTCTGATGACCTCAAGGTAGGGAAACAGTGTGACAAGGCAGCAGGTAAAGCAAATAGGATGCTGGGATGTATAGGCAGGGCATCACCAGCAGGAAAAGGGAGGTCATAATTCAGCCACACAAGACACTAGTGAGGCCCCACCTGGAGTACAGTGTACAGTTCTGGAGACCTTACCTACGTAAGGACATAGACAAGGTAGAGAAGGTTCAGAGGAGGGCAACAAAGATGGTGCATGGATTGCATCACAAGTCCTATGAAGACAGGTTGAAGGAACTGAACATGTACTCCCTGGAGGAGAGGAGGGAGAGAGGGGATGTGATAGCGACATACAAGTATCTTACAGGGAGGAACAGGGTGCAGGAAAACACTATTTTAAGCGAAAAGATGTTCCAGGACTAGAGGGCATGGGATGAAGTTGGAGGAGGACGATTCAGAGGAAACATGAGAAAGAATTTCTTCACAGAATGGGTGGTGGACAAGTGGAACACCCTGCCAGAGGAAGTGGTGGGGGCTGAAACAATCACGGGATTTAAAAATGCTTGGGATAGACATAAAGGAATTCTGGAGGTCAGGGTTAAGGGGCAACAGACTTCTAGGAAAATAAACTAAACTTACAAGCTCAAATGGGCAGACTGGGTGGGCCATAGGCCCTTATCTGCTGACACCGTCTATGTATCTATGTGATTAGGAGAGAGAGAGAGAAAAAGGGCCGAGGTGATTTGCACTGTACAGACCTGGAGTAGCCCGACTGGATGCTGAAGTCAAAGCAAGTGAAGGAGCGAGAAGTCAGAGCAAGCGGGTGGCAGGTAGTTTTTTTTTTTTTTTTTTTTTTTTTTTAACTACAGTATATAGTCTCTAAAAGGCCAAAAGTCCATAGCTAATAAATAAATACATTTAAAATGCATCATATACCGGCGGAGGAACTATTTTATTACAAAACTTATTTGAAATCTGTATTTTAAGAATTATTTTTATACTTTTTTTTTTTTTTTTTTTTTTTACAGTGCCCATTTTCTAAGTGCAATATTACTTCCAGGGTGGCTGATTGGCAATACCAGACCTTCCAGGGCTATGGGGCGCCCCTCTGCCTACAGCGTCAGGCCTCATTACGCCCCTGGGTGGTCTGGCATTGCCCAATACCGCCCACCCTGTTGGGTATTATTGCTTACATGTCACATCACACTGGTGCTGAGCGAACTGCACTGGCTACCGATTTTGTGGCGGATCACCTATAAAGTCAGAATTCTGACTTATAAAGCCCTACATGGACTTGGCCCAGACTACTTAAAAGAGCTTCTGTCCCTTTACTGCCTGAAGCAATTGCTCCATTCAGCTGATGAGGGGTTGCTAGAGATTCCAAGGGTATTTTTAAAATCCTCAGGGGCCCATGCATTTACGTATGTTGCCCCAGCCCTTTGGAATTCTCCATCACATCAGCTTCGGGAGTGCACAAATGTGGGGAGTTTCAAACAGGCGCTAAAGATGTATTTATGGACCCAAGCTCATCCAATATATTAATGCTCATGATCAGATTTTAATGAATATTTTATATAATGCTGTTTTGTTTTCCTCTTCTAATTTATTGTAATGTGCCTTGGCAATTTGAAAGATGCACAAAAAATAAAAATTATTATTTAGTAAGTATATTCATCCCAGGGATATGTGACTTTGCAATACATTATTCCAACTTAAAAAAACATTATACAGACAAAAATACCTCTAACAACACAACAGTTGAGGTTTTACAGACATAACTGCTTCATTAAGCATTTTACAAGAGGTCTAGATTTCATTGTGGAAGGACAGATGATATTATGCTTTTCTCTTACATACCTTGGATATGCTAGTGCAAAGAGATGAAGTTTGGTTTTGTGTACCCAATGTGTAAGTCGAATGACACCACTAAGCCAAATGTAAAAAGTAACAGTAGTGTTTGAAAAGAAAATTCTGATTCAATGCCAAATTTGAATTAATGGAAATTGACACATATTAGACATCCAGTGATCCACAAAGTTTATTACTTAATCCCTAACAGTAATGTGACAGAATATTCCTAGCAGTAATGTGAGAGAATATCAGCACCCGTTAATTGCACAAATGTGCAGCCTCTGTTTTTTTGCCAGCTCGTTTGTGCAGAGTTAAATCCCCTCATTCACTTTTGAGGTTTCACCAGTTATACGCCAATGCTGGGCCATGTGTTGCTATGGCAATGGGGTCCTTCTGGATGCTTACTGATGTCTGTGATGTCAGCACATAGCTCAATGGTGGGTATAAGAGTGTGTGGGGGGAGTGTCATCCAGTGTGCTCTTGCTGTCAGTTTGACTGTGGAAAGATGCATGGAGGAAAGACCAGCACCACTGCCCATGCAAAAAGTGGAGCTATGCCATTCGGCAAAGTAAATACCAACTGAATAAATAGCCACTGAAGTGTGTAGACTCACCAGGCATATGGATGAAACAATTTGGTTCAGTTCAAATCCTTTATTAAATGAATAAAAATGCCTGTAAATGTAATCCAAAAGAGACAAAAGATCCAACGCTACCCTGCTCCAACATACAGCTTCCTTGTCGCGTGATAGTGTACGTACTACGTCACCTGATGCATTTCGTACAATGTGCTTTCTCAAAGGTGTAGTAGACAGACAAGGAAGCACTCATATACATAGCAACACTTAAAGTGATGCATATAAAACAGTGCAGAACACCAAATTGATGTATAACAATCACCAAGACCTTAAGTAAAAGAACACATTAATCTACAGTTGCTGTAGGTGCAAATGCTGATTAGTATGAGGCATTCTTAAATTTCTGTATAGGTAATTATAACATCACCTAAATATATATTTTCCTGGGATTTATATTCTCTATGGCATCAGAAGGTGTACCTGGACTTAACTGTTCACGACCTTTATTGACTGTGGGAAGGCAGAGAATGGTAAGAGATGCTGCATCTGAATTACTTCCACTAGGGCACGCTTGTTGTTTAAAGCAACAGTACTAGGTAAAAAAAAAAAATTGGATCTTTTGCAACAGTATGTTCCGTGTGCTCCGTTGAACACTTACCTGGTAGTCTTTCTTGTGTATGCTGTATTATCACCCTGTACTTGACTCAGTTTTTCTTTATTTTTGTTTCTGTTTCTGTCACCTGCCATGCTGAACTGGAACCCTCTTCTGCCAACCACATATGCACATAACTAGCAGTACTACACAGGGACAGTGGGAATGCGCTCCACAGGATCTCACAGAAGTAAGCAAAAGACGTGGTGCAACATGAGGGGCAGGTCAGCTGCAGATTAAGCACCAGCCATATTTACCGTGGATCCACAACAATGGAAATACATTTTAAATATTTAATAAACTAAAGATCGCTAGAAAAAAAAAAATTTACAGATATGGGAACTGGAACTATGGCTGCACGCTTTCAGCCAAAAAGCAGAATATTGATGATCACTTCCTGATTATCTAGTACTGCTGCTTTAAATTGTGAGATGCAATGAGGGCATGAAGTCACTTTACTGTTTATTTTATGAATACTTTAATACAAATTTTTTCAGAACACTGTACCCTGCTTTAAACCCACTGGATGACTTTTCTAGTATACTGAACTTTGAATACCATATTGCTTAGTTGGAATTTAGACAGCAGTTATAGCTTTGAGAAATATTACTTTTTTTTTTTTAAGAAATCCACACCTTGGCTTTAAAGTCAAACTCTTGATTTTTTAAGTAAAATAAAGTTATAAACCAAGGAATATGTGTGTGAACAGCAGATTGCATAATATAAGTGTGAAAGGAAATCACTGCCTTTAATTTGGCAATTTGGAGAGTCATCATGACTACAGAAAAGGCAATATACCCCAGGTAAAGGAAGTGAATATAAAAAGTATTTTTATTTGTATACGTTTATGTCCTCTGCGGCTGGGGGGTGTTACCTATGGTCCCCCCCCAGTCTGGTATAACCTCCCAGTCCCTGCTCCGCCCCCACATCCCAAGCTCTACCCATTACCTCTGGTCCTGCACAACGATCAGCTATGGTGGGTACAGAACCACTGGCAAGGGATCCGGGGGGGGGGTCCAGATCAGGGGGAGCATCCAGAGTTGAGGCAGGGTGGCACTGCGTGGCCAGCCATCAGGTAGCACGCCAAGGTTTTCTTCCCTTTTTCCTCCCCATACGTCTGTGGTGTGCAATGACTCCAAGGGACAGGAGTGCACGCGCTGTCCCAACATCTGCCATTGTACATTCCTCCAAGTCATCCCATGGCCTACCATCACCCCCAGCCACCGCTAGAGGCTGCTAGGCCACCGAGGCATCCCGCTCCCCCTCCCCAGAGAAGGAGAGCTGTCCTACAGACGCTCGATCCTTCTCCTCCCCTGCTGCCCCCCCCCCCCGACAACCCAGGCTCATTCCTGAACCCAGGTCGCCAGCATAGCACGAGGTGTGCATCCAGCACCTCAACCCTCAGCACCACCAGGCCGGCATAAAAGTCTTTTTAATTAATGGGTCATGTTTTTCCCCCAAATAGTCATGTATTAAATGCCATAATACACAAGTGTTAGTATGGCATTTAATACATAGCTCTTGGTGCGAGAAAATGTGGCGAGAAAATGCGGCAAAAAATGCGACCCCTCAATTAAATAAAACAAAGTCTGGGGTGCAGTGTGTAAACTCAAATTTTACATACAACCTCATTGTTGGATGGCTGCATAAACCCTGAGGGAGATGTACCATCCAACAACTCGTGTGTCTGTGTGTGTGTGTGTGTGTGTGTGTGTGTGTGTGTGTGTAAAATTCTCATTACACACTGCAACCCATACTTTATCCTATATATAATTCATTATGTAAGCAAATAACCAGTATATAGAGGATAATGGATGAGGATTTATTGGTAGCCACACTATAATCACTTTGAGAGGTTACCGTGACAATGTAAACCTTGAGAGGTTTACTGTTGTCATGGTAACCCCGAGAAGCGGTTTCAGTGAGGTTACCAATAAATCACCATCCATTATATTTTATAGTGTATGAGCTAAAAATGTAGATGGTCCTTACTATGTTTCCTGTAGTGCCTCTCTAGATTAGGGCCAGCTTTCTCTGTCGCAACCATTCATTGTGTGCTGCTTGTGTAAAGGACCCGCGCATGCGTAGATCCACTCCTGCTGTTATGGTATCGATGTGACTTACTTAAGAGGGGTTAACAACCTCTTGATGTCACATCGATACCATAACAACTACATAAACCTGCCGAATTCAGACAATAATAAGGGCTACCCATACATTATAGAGCTATTATTTCACCTTATAATTTCCAATAGCTTCATATAAAGTCCAAACTATCCATTGTTTATCTGACACAAAATGGCCACACAGGTAATAATGAGTTAAGAAGAAGAAGAATCAGCATTTATATAGCGCTTTTCATACACAGTGTATCCCAAAGCACTTTACAAGCAATGCTAGACTGGTAGTGAAGTGACTATGTGGTGGCAGCCATATCGCACATCATCACCCACACACAGCCTGGATAATTGCATGAACCAGTTTATGGGAAGGGGAATGTTCCCTACTCTTTGCAAAGAGTGCCCTGGGTTCTTTTACTTCCACCTGGTCACCCACCAGGACAACACCAGGATGGGCAGTAAGGACCTCAGTTTAACTTCTCATCTGAAGTACGGCACACCCCAGCAGTACAGCACCCCCCAATACTGCACTCAGATGCCAGCGATTTTTAGGTGCAAGTCCAATCCAGATGTGGGATGAGAACCCACAACCTTCTGGTCCAGAGGCGGACGTGTTACTAACTGAGCCACGCTGACACCTTAAGTTAAGATCATGTCTATTTGATAAAGAGTATGACTGTATTTATATGCTAAATATTACTACAGAATTAAACATGCACTGACCCATCGCTCAAGTAGCCATATTCAGTGAGAGTGACTGAATGGTGGGTAAAGTGGGCAAAGGCCTTATAGCACAAGTGTGGATAAAGTACACTGGTGTGGTGGTGGGTTTACATTTACAAGAGAACAACATGGAATATAATGGCTAACTGCTTGTATGATGAATTTGTTTAGGATAATTACTGAATCTGAACCATAAATTTGACAAAAAGGAAGATATATATAAGGAGTACTGGTACATAAGGAACTTACTATGTGCTTCTGAGCTTAAAAATTTCTTTGATGAAGATATAATAGAAACATCTTACTTAAAAATATTTCTTTATGTTTATATTGTCCCCAGAGGAAGCCAAATAGGCAACACAATGGGGTAACTTTAATAAAACATATGTATTCAAGAGTTCTGTGTTAAGGCCTTCTTTACCTCTAAGCAGTGCAACTACTTGACTGTCCAAATGTGTATTAACCAGACATACAGGTTTCCATCAGCTCAGTATCTGAGGCATTCTTTTTTTTTTTTTTTGCGCTCTGGTCTCCATCCCCCAAGCCAGAGGATTTGGCCCCCTGCCCTGGCTCCCCAAAGAACATAGTCTCTTGCCCTGGTTTACCCCCCCCCATGGTGGGGCCACAGGAGCAGGGCCCCCCCCAGTGGACATTAGTCACAGCAGGAGCGGCAGCAGAGGCAGGGAACATCATGAATGGAACTGGAATTTTTTTCTGGTATGCTGAGATCCTTGGGGGTGGGGACGTGCAATGACACCAGCGTCTGTCCCGCCTCCTTACGTGAGGCGCCAGCAGCGACGGTACCCCAGCTTCCACCAGAGGTCCGCATAGTGCCAGATACTCTTCCCCCTCCCCCCGGAGAAGGACAGGAGTCCCTGGGATGCTCAATCATTCTCCCCCTGCCAGTCTTCCAACTCCCGAGTCCATCATCGAACCTGGGATTGTCAGTGCCAAAAGCTGACACCTTGCCACTGTGACAGCTTGGCCGACACAGGCATCCTTAAATGTTATAATTTTGTCTACACTTCTGGTTGCTGGAGACAGTTCATTCCAGGTCTTTGGAATGTAATAATTAGAGATGACTTCTCTGCAAGAGTTCTGACTCCTGGTACAGCTAAACCTCTGTTTTTAATGGCCTTTAGGTTGTGGCCATGCTCTTGTGCAATCATGATTTTACCAAGGGGGACATTCCTTTAGTTTTTAAGAGTTTTGAAGGCCATCACTGCACACAATTTTTTTTTTCATTTTCGGTAAGTCCCAATTTAAAACATCTGTACAGCCTGTAGTGGTGGGTGTCAAATGGATATCCTAATAGGAATCTGGCCAACGTGTTGCAGTAAATTTTACATTGAGTTTTGGGAGTAGAATAGTACTAGTGTTTTGGAATACAACATTGCCATATTGCAAGACTGGTATTAATTAGATGTAATTGAGCTATGGATTTCCTTAATCCTTTCTGGATGACAAAGGCCTTGTGTCTTATCACTCCCAGCCTAGTGTTTACTTTATTCACTATGGTTTTTATGTAGCTGCCAAATGTTAAAGAGTTATCTATCTTAACCCCATGGTACTTATAAGACTATGTTTACCAGTCTATCTCCATGTTGCAGTTTGATCTCTAGTTCCTTTAGCTTTTTTCATTTGAATTTTAATTTGTGAAAAGCATTACATGTGCGTTATTTGCACTTAACACCATTTCTGAGTCTAATCATTTTTGTAAAGTCTTAAAATTAGACTGTAATTTAGTTTCTAGTTCACCTGTACTACTGGCTCTACCCGTGAGGACTGAGTTGTCCATGCAGAGCATGACATCACAATTGGTGATAAATTATGGTAACTGGTTTACATAAACTAAAACAAGAATTGGATCCAAGATGCAACCATGGGGCACCCCTCTGTAAAGGGAACCTGTACTGGATAGGATATTTTTAACAGAAACCCATTGGGTTCTGTCCATTAGATATGATCTGAACCAGCCCACTACTTGGGTTTACATGCCAATCAGTTTCAGCCTGGTGAGCAAGATCTGGTAGTCTACCAGGTCAAAGGTTTTCAAGAGATCGACATACGCAATACCCACGGTTTCTCCCTTTTCATTCTTTTTTTCCACAGTGTGAAAAAAGGCCATTAGTGCAAAATGCTTTGACCTCCCATCCCTGAAGCCTGCCTGCATGAGGTGAGTAGGTTGTACTTTTCACGATATGTGTGAAGATGACAGCTTATTAATTTCTCAAGTAGTTTTGATACACTCAATAACAAAGGTACTGGTTGGTAGTTTGAACAATTTATTATTATCCCCCACCTTTAAAAACAG
Organism: Neoceratodus forsteri; assembly: GCA_016271365.2. Taxonomy (NCBI): domain Eukaryota; kingdom Metazoa; phylum Chordata; order Ceratodontiformes; family Ceratodontidae; genus Neoceratodus; species Neoceratodus forsteri. Next base: position 409,769,461 of record CM057455.1, on the reverse strand, counting down.
GGACTACTTTAGAGCATTTCCACTGTTCTGAAAAGTAGGATTGTTATAAGCTTTAGTTGAAAAGTTTTGTGAGTAGAGGTGTGATTAAGACGTCAGAGTATTTGAAAAATGTTATCTCAATATGATCAGCTCGGGTTGCGTTTTTTGCATTTGCAGTAGCTTATGTCATTCAGAATCTCTGTTGGATTTAGGGCTTTAAAATAGAATGTTAGCAATGAAAATGTTCAAACACTCACCCTTCATAGCTGTTGTCTTTAAAAATCAGGATGGATTCCAAGATAGCAAAGAAAAAAAACTTTAATGATCGTACAAAAATCACAGTCATGTAGTGCAGCAGACAGATGCAAGGTTTGAGTGGTGCCGATGCAGACATTTCTCACCTGCCCTTGGTGCTTTTTCAAGGGGATACATCCACTTCTTAGTAACCCTACTTATATACCCCACCAGGTATCAATGACCAATTTCCATTAGTCTTGGGGGGGGGGGGCAATTAAAGTAGGCACCGATTCGGTCATGTCACTTGCCTTTTTTTTCAGATGAAGAATTCTTGGATAGGAATATGCACGCTATCAGTGTGCTTGGTGATTCTGGGCAAAGAGTTATAGATCACTGATATAAAGGAAATTCTAATTACATTTTAAATTACCACAAGGACACATCCATTCCTTAACTAGCTGATAACAGTCATCTGATGGTCCACTTGGGGTCAAGCTGCACTGTATCTTTGCCTTCTCTTTCTCAGCTATTTGTCTCTCTCTCTCTCTCTAGATATATAATCTATATATGTACATTATATATATATATATATATATATATATAAATATATAAAATGGGTAGAAAAAAAGAAGCTCATCTACTTGACAATCATCACATGACCATCGTGTATCAGAGTGCGACCTCACACCTGCACTTTTACCCCAAAAACACTTTGCCATTTTATAAGATAAATAACCCACTCTAGGATGTACGAGCATGCTCAGATATACTACTTGGTGAAGTTGACGACTGCCCGCGGCCTCGCAGGCATTGAACGCACAATGCCATGTGTATATCAGAGCACTAATCACACACCTAAGAATGGGTTATCTATTACATATATATTGTATATATATATATATATATATATATACACATACATACATATAATTTTTTTTTCACCTATAGAGTTGCCACTAATGAGGTACCCAGATCTCTCCATAGTAAGTTAAAGCCAGTAGAAAGTTGGAAAAATATTAGCAATAATGCTAAAAGATTATATCAAATACCTCTGAAAACATTGGAAATGAGTAAAAATGCATTTTCTTGGTTTGGGCCCCTTATATTAAATAAGGTAGGGAGCCTGTGTAAGGTGGCAAGAAGTGTGACCAATTTTAAAAACATGCTTTTACAGTATTTAAGAAATGATAAGTGTAACTGTCTGTGAAAATTGTGTATGTATGTATATGTAATGAAAATGTAAACATTGTAGTGTGATGTATGTAATGTTAGATGTCAGGCATGGCTGAAAAAGGGCTGTGCCCAGTCCACCTCCTGATGATAAAAATAAATTAAAAAAATATACATTATAGTGGTGTGGTACCATCACTACAGTTAGGGTTCAATGGTCACTTCTATGTTGAACCCAAAATTTAGCACTTTAATAACTTTGCAACTGTTCGACCGATTCGCATGACATTTGGCATGCACCATTGGGACCAAAGATCTCTTAATGTGGTATGTTTTGTTCCAGTTGGACGTGCAGGTGCGGAGATATGGATTGTAAAAAAAAAAAAATGTGAAAATTAAGATTTTTATGCAATTCCTTTGTCATGCCATTCCTCAGAATGGCTTGGGCATTTGGTCTGAAATTTTTAGGGTATATAGAGTTTGGGTCACAGATGTGTCTTTTGAAAGTTTGGTGAAAAAATATTAATCCATTTAAAAGCGTTTTTTCCCATTATTTCCTATGGGAAATGTTAGCAGGCAGCCTCGACACAATTGTTTTTTGCCGTGAATGTAGTTCAAGTTTTCCTGAGATTCTGCCATCTTGTTTTCAGTTAGCGAGGCAAACAAATTTAAATATTTCAAAAAATACTTAGAACTGGTAAACACCAACAGTTTTGTTTACCTAACTGGGACCCGAGAAATCAATTCTGGGGTCAGATTGCACCAAAAATGCCAAGAAATATGCTAATTTTGTCCATGGAAGTATTTGTGCCACAAATTGTGGCAGTTGTTTTGGGAAACAAGGTGAGCTTGTACCGCACATTGTGGCAAATACCATTGTTTTGCAAAACAAGTAAGGGTGTCTCACGAAACACCTTCCTCAATTTGTGGCACAAATATGCCCGCAGACAACATTAACCTATTTCATGGCATTTTGTGAGAAAACTGACCCCAGAATCCAATTCCTCAGCTATAGGTGTTTACCTAATCACCATCAGGTATTGTTTTAGGTTTTAAAACCTTCAAGGGGAAGAGGACCGAGGCATCAGAAGACCATAAATATAAAATGGCCATTCCAATTCAGCTAACTACAAAATGGACTTTCAAATACAGGCTCATCTGAGCATATTTAAGAAACCTGGTGAGCTCCAATTTCATTATGTATTTTATATATATATATTTTTTTTGTTCTAAGGGCTTCAAGTTGGGTTAGGAACTACTATGTTTGCTCCTCTCTGCAGAGTTGTAAATTCAGTTAATACTCTACTGCAGACGATCTTGTTTTTTTGTGTGTGCAGTAACCTAACATAATGAAAATATATACTTTAGTAAAGTGCAGGACCTAGAAGGTAGAATTTCACTGTTCACTGATGACACAAAGCTATGTAACAGAGTAGACACACCAGAGGGTGTAGACAGAATGAGAAGGGACCTGCAGAAACTTGAAGAATGGTCAGGGATTTGGCAGTTGAAATTCAATGCAAAGAAGTGCAAGATAATGCATATGGGGCACAAAACCCTGGCACAATATATCAGTTGGGGGGTGAGGATATAGCATGCACCAAGCAGGAAAGGGATCTTGAGGTTATCATCTCTGATGACCTCAAGGTAGGGAAACAGTGTGACAAGGCAGCAGGTAAAGCAAATAGGATGCTGGGATGCATAGGCTGGGGCATCACCAGCAGGAAAAGGGAGGTCATAATTCTACTACACAAGACACTAGTGAGGCCCCACCTGGAGTACAGTGTACAGTTCTGGAGACCTTACCTACGTAAGGACATAGACAGGGTAGAGAAGGTTCAGAGGAGGGCAACAAAGATGGTGCATGGATTGCATCACAAGTCCTATGAGGACAGGTTGAAGGACCTGAACATGTACTCCCTGGAGGGGAGGAGAGGAGAGGAGAGAGAGGGGATATGATGGAGACATGCAAGTATCTTACAGGGAGGAACAGGGTGCAGGAATACACCATTTTTAAGCGAAAAAGATGTTCCAGAACTAGAGGGCATGGGATGAAGTTGGAGGGAGGACGATTCAGAGGAAATGTGAGGAAGAATTTCTTCACAGAATGGGTGGTGGATAAGTGGAACATCCTGCCAGAGGAAGTGGTGGGGGCTGAAACAATCACAGGATTTAAGAATGCATAGGAGAGACAAAGGAATTCTGGAGGTCAGGGGTAAGGGGCAACAGACTTCTAGGAAAACATAAACTGAACTAACAAGCTCAAATGGGCAGACTGGATGGGCCATAGGTCTTTATCTGCCAACACTGTCTATGTATCTATGTATCTATGGAATAGCTGAAAGCTCATGTTTATGAAAGTACAGATTGTAGTGCAGAATTGCTCTGCAAATTTGGTGGCTAGTGGCATCCCCCCACCCTACCACGTTCCTTGCTGCTGAAAATAAGAAAACCGTCCCTTGATGTCTTTTTTGTTTTTTACCTGTAAAAAAAATCGTCCATTTCTGATCACACCCACACACTTATCCAACCATTCCACCGTGTGTGCCATCACTTCCCCACAGCCCCCTTCACACTCCCACACACCCTCACTCACTTGAACAGGTCCCAGGTTCGAGAGCAGCTCTCCCGATCAAAGACACAATTTGCTGCTGGAACTAGTGATTTCAAATATGAAAAATTAAGGTAAATGCACTTCATTGTATTTCATTGGCGGGTTTGACCTTTTATGCATAACTCATCAATTTTTTTACATCTTATCCCCAAATTTTCAACATGGCCTTTTGGGGACCCCACCACATGAACAATGTGACTGTCGTTATGCAACTCCCACCCAAAAGGTGATTTTGTGGTCAATTGATGAAATCACCTTTTGGGTGGGATTTGCGTAATGATAATCATATTGTTCATGATGTGGTGTCATAAGAAGGCTATGTTGAAAATTTGGTGAATAAATTCCTAAAAATGGCCAAGTTATGAGCGTTTGTTGAAACTTTTCTACGCATGCATATAACTTTTGTTCTTTCCAATATTTTGAGTTCAAATTTTCAACATAGCCATTTTTTCATACCACCTCATGAACCAGTACAGCAGTCTTTTTTCATATCCTGCCCCAAGAGAGCCTGAGAGTCACTGCACACGAGACACACCAGGTAATTTCTACCTTGATCTTTAACACCCAACTTCTCCATTAGCTCCTTATTTTGTTTTGCCACTACAGGGAGCCTGATTAAGTTTGAACAATTTGCTCCCAATACCTCACTTGTCACATTTTACTGCTCTCTAGTAGCTGTTTTCACTTGGTGATCACCCCCTCATCACTCCCTCATCACCCCCTCTCCAATCGTCGAAAGCTATCCTGCCATTGTGCACTCCCCTGATCAGCCCTCCTCCTCCTCCTGCTCCTGTCAGGCAATGTCCACCCCAATCCCAGGCCTGGAAGCACTGGTCCTCCCCCTGAAATCTCCTGGGCTGCGCATTGCTTCTATGAACATCTGTAGCCTCCTGAAAAAACTGGACTCTCTACACTGCTGGGTGACGCTTCATAAACCTGATGTTGTTGCCCTGGTTGAAACCTGGCTGTCTCCCTCCACTCCTAACTCTCATGTCTCTCTCCCGGCTACACTCTCCACGGTTGGACCGTAGTCGGCAGGAGAGGTGGGGCTGTATCTTCTATTTGAAGGATTCTCTCAGGGCTACCACTCCCCGCCTGACCTCGACCATAAGGCCCAGGCACTTACTCTAAAGCTGTCCCCTGACCCAGCTAGAGGCCCATTATTCCTAACCGTAGCCTACATACCCTCAAGAACCAATCCCAGGCCCTGGGCCCACTAATTGACTACCTCACCTCCCTACCCAACTCTCGGCCGGACCAAATCTTGGTGGGCCACTTGAATATAAACTGCTCTGCCCTCGTCCTCCTCCCGGCCGTGAGTGTTTTCATTCAATTGACCTAACTCAACTGGTCACACAGCCTACTAGAAAAAACCCTGGGGGGACAAGCACCCTCCTGGATGTGGTCCTCACCAACAGGCCAATCCATCCACAACATCCAAATCCTCCCTGACTGCCTCAGTGACCACTCCCTGTGCTTTTCAACTGGGAAACCCTCGCCCTCATCCCCAGTCAAAACCACCTCTCAGAGGCCGACTTAGGCCTGGGGACTCCTAGGTTAAAGCGCTTCCTTGCCCACACTGATTGGTCCCCTCTGGCGAGGGCAACCAACATTGACTTGGCCCTGGCCTTCTTTGTAAGCACTTTCAACTTTGCCTGTGATATCTTTGCTCCCATAACTGCTGGGAGGTCCAAAGTGAAACATCCCCTTGGATCACCCTGCCCTACTGTGGCAGCAAGCAATGTGACAATCTTTGGCACCTTGCTGTTGCTACTGGCCATTCAGCTGACAGGCAGTCCTATGCGCGCCTGCAGCCAGTGCACCTGGGCCATCCATAAAGCAAAGGCGGAATACTATCAAGCCTCTCTTACCTCCTCCTGGGGAACCCCAGGTGCTTCTGGGACAACATCAAGCAACTGAATGGTCACTCCCAGTCCCCCCTCCTTCTCTTCTCAACATCAATGGTGCAGTCTCCTCTGATCCTGCCCTCATTGCCACCCACCTCAATAACTCCTTTACAGACCTTAGCTCAGTGTACTTCCTGGTAACTTTTTCAGTCCACCTCCTCCATCTGTACCACCACCCATTGCCTGCCCCTCTTTCCACCTGCGTCGTGTCACCATGCAAGAAGCTAGGCCTTACTTGCTAAAAGCCCTAAAAGGTAACACCATCGGTAATGACTCACTTGATCCCTGCCTTTTACGTCAGGTCCTGGATCAGGTCCTCTCACCTATTACGTGCATTTTCAACAAATCACTCTGTCTCGGACAATTCCCCTCTGCCTGGAAGACTGCCACAGTTACCCCTGTCCATAAAGGTGGTGACAGGACTCTTCCGGGTAACCTACCGACCATCTCAATCCTCTCCCCCTCTCTAAGGCGTTAGAAAATTGTGGCGTCCCAAGTCTCTGACTACCTCTGTAAGTACAATGTTCTCTGCCCTGAACAACATGGGTTCAGAGCAGGTCCATAGTACCAATACAGCACTCCTGGAATTTTCCAAACCCTCCATGCCTCCTTGGACTCTGGTGCCCTGGCTGGTGCTATATTCATTGACCTGTCTAAAGCATTTGATACCGTTTGCATCCTCTTTTGCTCTCCACCCTCGACCTAATAGGCTTTGCCTCAGGACCTGTTTCCTGGTGCACCAGCTATCTCTCTGCCCGCTCCCAATGTGTGAAAGTCAACGGTACTCTCTCTGAAACATACCCCATTTGCTCTGGGGTGCCGCAGGGCTCAATTCTTGGACCCCTACTATTCTCACTCTTTCTTAACTCCCTACCCAGCAGTTGTACGGGTAAGATGCTTCTTTATGCTGATGATGCTGTTCTCGTTGCCTCCCACAATGACCCCATGCTGCTACAGAACTCCCTCCAACTAGTCTTTGACTCTGCAGCTACCTGGTTCACTGAGCACCGACTTGTTATGAACCTTAAGAAAACAAAAACGATGCTCTTCTCCC